>CM062808.1:16709872-22154872 GCA_031772625.1 Pinus tabuliformis
CCTTAAGTCCAAAAAAGTATAAAACAATAACAGAAGGGATAAGTTTTCGGTACTTTTAACGAGCCGAACAAAACAAGCGCTCAATCTTTTTGTGCAATAATCCCTCAGGTCCAAAAAGATTAAAATCTAGAGGAGGGATAGCCTCTTCCGTCACTTTAACGAGCTGGAAGGCCAAAACTCGCAAACTTTTCATATTTTACGAGTCAGATGAAAAGAGCTTAAAGAAGACTCGTCTTTTGAGGAACGAGTGATGAACAGGGATAGCAGCAGATTCCAGGTACAGGTTGGAATTTTCCAATCAGGGCAGTGTCACAAGGATGCTAGGTGAAATCACTCTTCGCAGCTGTTCCTCAAAATGGGTAAACAATCATATGGAGGTGAACGATCGGCCAATGACGGTGGAGGTGACAGTGCACAAAACACGACCAAGGTCTTTTTACGGTTGATCAGGTTACATACTCAATAGTTATTTACCGGTAAGGGTTCATTTTTTATGAGCTTGAATACACCAAAACACTGCTCAATCTTAATGTTTATTTTTTTACGAGCATGAAACAATGTGCTAAAACGCTCGGATCTTGCGTTATTTTTTAACGAGCATGAACTTTATGCTAAAACTGCTCGATTAAACCAGTCATAAGATAAGAATGTCTCCTGTGAGATAGCTATTTTTTATGAGCTTTATCTCACGAAGCTATGCTCCGCATCCTTTCTTTATGCAAGTTCGGAAACGGCTAATCCTACGAGTTTAAAGGGTTAGACCTACAGGTTTAAAGGGAGGACCTAAAAATTTAAAAAAATAAATAGTCGTCCCTTGCTTGCACTCGAAAGGTTGCATGCCCCCGGTTAAAGTACAATTTCAAGGCTGCCCTACTTATCCGTCAAAAATTTGTTTTAAAGGGTGAGGCTTACCTCTTTCAGTTACCCAAAGATTGTTTTTTTAACTTCTTCAAACGAAAACATTTCCTCGACATTGTCTACCGAAATAGAAAAAGGGTGAATGACTCTTGTCAAACACGTAACTTTGACAAAAGAATCCTATTCCAGAACAACCCCTCTTCCTCTATGGACGGGGTACGGACTAGTCATATTCTCTCGCGGAAATTCTACCTTATACCCAGGTTTTTCTCTGCCCAAAGCAGACCAGGATGCATGCCCCCTGGGTTCCAGTCCCATCTTTCTGAATCACTCGCACTCATCGGGAAGGAGAACTGGGGGTGGAGACATTTCTTGATTGAATAGACCATTCAGGTTGGTATTTGAGTATTTGCGATGCGTGATCCCGGAAATGAAAGTTGGTCTATGAGCTTGACCATTCTTCCTTCGTGTGGAAAACACATTACTCTAAAGAGTGAGGAGACTATTGCTCCCATGCAATATATATAGTCTCGTCCAAGGAGTATGTTATAAATCCAAGGGTCCTTGAACGACCATCACATTCATTGAATGGTCTTCCCTTTCAATGTAACAGGCACATTGGGGAGGATCCCTAATGGTCGACTGGTTCCTTTATCAAAACCTGAGAGATTTCTTATCTCAGGCAAAAGCACCGGGGAACCCAGTGCTTTCCAAGCAATAGAGGAAAGGATACTCACAGATGCCCCTTCATCAATGATAGTGCCAGCCATTACCATTCTGTATATTTGGACTATGATTCTGAATGGTATATTGGCTGGCAACCGGGGTCTGCCTTGTTGATTCCAATCAAAGGATACAACCAGGTTGCTTGGTGGTGGGACCGAATATACGGCGGATATGACCCTGACGATGTTCCTTCCTGCGATAAAGGAATGGACGCATTGCCCTGATGCTCATCAGAGTCTGTGTTGATGAAAAGAATCCGGATGGTGTCATCCTTATTCTCTTCAGTGAGGGTGTCATTTGAAGATGACTCTTCAGTGACGGTGTCATTTGAAGATGAAACTTCTGAAGGGAGAACCGGTTCAACTGCCGTTTCGACCTTTGGACTTTCGTCCGGTCTGGATTCAGTAGGTTCATTTTCAGTGACTGACGCTTCAGCCGACCACTTGAGCGAGCCAGCTGTATTCTCAACCAACGAAGGACTTGGCATGAGTTTTTGTATCCAGGAGGAAGTCTCAGCGGTGAAACCGGACGATCTTCCAAAACTCTCTTCGCTTCATCTAAGAAGGGACAACGGTGGATGGAGTGATCGCCTTCACATAGTCTGCAGGGGGATCTTACTCCCCCTCTTTGTCTTGAACCTTCACTTTCGTTGGTTCACGGTAAGCATTCAACATCGCTATCAGAGGTTGATGCTCCCGAATTGTGCAAACAAGGGGACCAGTCCCTTAGTATCCGGGGAATACAGGGACAATCTCTATGGAAGTGGTTTCCTCTACATATGACACATGGCGATTTAGGCTCGGTCTGTGCTGTGTGTGGATTTTTGTCAGATGTATTTTGCTTGCCCCCAGTCGCCTTAGGCTCCTTCTTCTTCTTCTCTCTCTTCTTCTTCTCCTTCTTCTCCATGGGAGCTTGGCTTTTGCCGGCTCTACCTTGCGAAGACGAGGGATTGGAGAAGAGTTATAGGAAGTAGAAGGCTGGTGGGCAGCTCTAGACTGATCTAACTGTTGACTTGACTGTTCAGGAACCATGGTGTTCTGAACTACATTGGTTGAGAATAGCCAAATCGGCAGGCCAATTGTCAATCCTGGAAGCGACAATGTGGCCATGTGGGGCGCACCAACTTCTCCCAAGAGGAGAAAGGACTAGGATTTCCATCATGGGGAATTCCTTGGTTGGGCGTTCCATGTTCTCAACCTACAGATCAACGCAAGAATAGGAGGTGATTATGTTCCGTTTAAAATAAATTTTATAACGACGCTTTAGACACAACTTTCTTTTTCACTTTTTAAGAGTCGAGAAAAAGCTAAAGATGACTCTAGTCTCCTTCGATGTTTTAACGAGCCCGAAGTGACAAATGCTCGGATGGACTTTTTCAGTTATAGAGTTTGAAAAAAGCCAAAAGAAACTGCTCTGGAGATCTAGGCAGAGGTGTGCCAAACCTTTCGCGAAACCACAGAATACATTTTACGGTAGGGTGGTCGATCTTCGTGAATGTTGTGTTCACTGCATCGCGATCAGTAGGGAGGCCGACACGGCTTCCTAGGATAAATGCTTGCTCCTATAGGGGTCTCCCAATATATACGCGACAGTACGTGGGAGCACAAGTCCGTATTGATACTTATCGCTTCACCCGTGGAGGAAATCACCCAACCACTCAACGTTAATATATCACGTTTAACGACGCCGGACACGTCTCTAGCTTAGACCTCTATGTGTTTGCGTTATGTTTCAAAGCGTTGTTATGTAATTCAATTCATTTTAAGTTGATCTTGTTTAGCAGTTTGCCTTTATGGATCACCACGAGATGTATAATACAACTTCCTAAATGCAGTCTAAGATGATAAGCAATCTTTTCAATCTTTCAACTTTGAAAATCTTAACTACTGAGGGAAAAGAAAGACATCATCTTTTCACACAGATCATAGAGCACACACTAATGCACTTTTCCCCTAAATCAACATGCAACTGTCAAAATGCACATGCACAATGCAGGTATTTCTTTTCTCTTTCTTAATGTTGATGTATTACAAAAAGAAAGCTGTTGTATAATTTTGAATTCAAATTCAAGTGAAAGCAAACAAGCTTTGTCCAAAATCAAAAGACACCTTAAGATTTACTTGTTTCGACACTAGAAATATATAAATTCAAACCATATGAAGAAATAAAAAGCTCAATCAGCTATGAACAGCAAACAAACTAACTCTTAAGATCAATACGACACTTATCACAGGTCTAGATCTAAGAGGCCACAACAAGACTAGTTCACTTTCGTTATGGGAAACTGCAAATGATGTAAGAAATACACAAAGAACAAATACAGTTTCTTTATACAACCGAGGCGAAATAGTGGCAAGGAAAGTTGGTTTCAGATAGGTACATTGACTGATAACACGCTGCAAAAACAGGGATGAAAACAGGGCAATAAACAGCAGGGAACCCCAGTAGCACAAGGCAAGACTGGTTCAGCGCAGGTAGTACACTGTCAGTTTGACATTCAGCGCAGGTAGCCCCTTCAGGACCTACCCCACAAGGGAAAAGTATCCAATACGGAATGACCCTATCCCACTCTAAGGGTGATAGTACCTCAGCAACAACCGAAGCAAAGCTATCTAAGATTTCTTCTTATGAAAGTAAAATAGGAGAGAAAGAGATCCACTAACCGATGTCTTTCACTAATGGTTTGATCCAATCTTCTCTCCTTGCTGCTTGCTCCCAGCTCCTTGCTCTTTCACTGGCCCAGCTACACCAAGATCCTGCAAAATGGCAAGAGAGGGAAACTACAAGAAGCATACATTCATAATTGATTCAAGGATTAGAATAAATCAAATACACAAGTATAACAATACACCATTGAGACACATGCATATAGAAGAACCTCAAATGCTTTATTAATGGAAGAAGTAAAGTTCAGGAAGTGATACAACCATAAGAGGCCCAATCCAGCATCACCTCCCAGCAGAAAGAAATCCCTCTTCACCTCCTTCAAAGCAAATCACCCAATAGCTCTAAACTCAAACCAACAGCACTTCCTTACATTCACAAGATTCCAGCCTCCCTAGACCTCATGAGAGAGCTCTATATATAGGAGTTTTGGAGAAAGGATGAGTCAGCTTGAGGCTGGCATGAAGCTGACTAGTGTCCTCTCTCACTTCAGTTATTCTTCAGTTCTTGAGTCCACTTGGAGGTTCTTGCTTCCACTTGGAGATCTAGACCCTCTTACTCATCACCAGTCGAATTCCCTGATCCAAGTGTCATTTTGGAAGCTTCCTGGGCATTGACACCTTGAGGAATGACTGTGCCACTTGTCCAAGTACGCTCAGCGCAGGTGCCCTTCTTTGCAATTGACATTCAGTGCAGGTACAGAGTGGAGCACTTGAAATTCAGCGCAGATGCTCAGTGGAGCAGTTGACATGATCCAGAATTTGCTTGTTTTTGAGTGTTTTCAGGTGGAGAACTGATATTCAGTGCTGTGGTTTGCTGACCTTGTTCCTCTAGGGGTAGGAACAACATGTTTAGGGACTTTGGATCCCTTAGATTATGGACATTTCATGCTTCATGCTGTAAGGCACAAAAATGTCTATAACAGTTGCCCCCTAAAGTATGAGGTCGTTTATCGGGTGAAATGCTTTATCAGGAGGATCCGAAGTTCATTCAATCACTGAGAGATTACCTGTAATAAAATACAATACAATACATTATTTTTCATTCTGCTTTCATGATCTAGCTGAGGTGGGCATTCCCATGCTCAGCTTTATAAATTCATTTTGGTACATAGAACAGACGATCGTCTGATGGTAGACTGATAATTCTCTGCTGAAATTATCATCCTTTGAGTAGGATGATCATCTGCCACAATGTTGTACATGTCAAATGTCCTTATATTTCCTGAATATATATCGCAGCCCGGATGGATGAAACTAGATCCGGGGTCTTCAAACTCGTTCGATCTTCACTCTAAGTGCAAGTCGATCCATGTGAGAATTGCGCTGAAGTCGAACATGGAAAGACATCGCTTGATTACCGGTCAATGATGTAAACCGTTAACAAGCGCGAGAGGAATCACCGATAATGATAATGACCCTCAAGGTACTGCAGTACAATTCACGTGGTGTGAAAATAGGACTTGGCGTCGAACACCATGAAAAGTCTTCTGGTCGAAGGTCATTGATGTATACCTGTCGCCGGAAGTGAGAAACTTGCCATTGAGGCATGCAAGCTTCAAAGTACTGAGGGGTTTGTTCCTAGATCAACTTCTTGGATAATGAGCTGAAGTCGACAAGAAGTGATCCGTCAAAGGAGGGCCTTAATGAATCCCACATCAGTGACACGGAACGGAGCTAATGATTTTAGTGGAGGTGGAAACAATCTGTGACATATGATTCAGGGTGGCAGTCATGAATGGATGAAGGATAATGTATGGCAGTGGATGGGACACGGTTGACTCTTTCTGAACGACATCTCTTGAACATATAACGACACTGATGCGATGGATCGGTAGCATTACCCCAAATGTGGATGGTTTGGCAAGACCATGGTGATGAGACCGGTGAATGAAACAACCCAACCCGATGTGGTACAGAGGAAAAGTGTCATGTTCAAGAGCGACTTGCTACCATTAAAGCTTTGAGGTTCTCCCAATTTTTCCCCAGTCATTTCTGACCAGTACCTCTTTATTTTTGTCAAGCTTGAGGAAGATAACATATGCTTGTTCTATAACCTGCCCTTCGGCAAGCCCATCGCTATGTTTTAACGAGCCTAGCGATAGGGAAACTCGTTCTCGTCTAAAGACAAGTTTGTCACTATTTAATCATTTAACGAGTCTAACGACAAGGAAAACTCGGTTCTTTTCATTTTTAGAGAGTCTGAAAAGATACAGAAAGTTAACTCCAAAATTCCTTTTTCGTCATCTAATCCCTTAAGTCCGAAAAAGTATAAAACAATACAGAAGGGATAAGTTTTCGGTACTTTTAACGAGCCGAACAAAACAAGCGCTCGATCCTTTTGTGCAATAATCCCTCAGGTCCAAAAAGATTAAAATCTAGAGGAGGGATAGCTCTTCCGGTCACTTTAACGAGCTGGAAGGCCAAAACTCGGCAAACTTTTCATATTTTACGAGTCAGATGAAAAGTGCTTAAAGAAGACTCGTCTTTTGAGGAACGAGTGATGAACAGGATAGCAGCAGATTCCAGGTACAGGTTGGAATTTTCCAATCACGGCAGTGTCACAAGGATGGCTAGGTGAAATCACTCTTCGCAGCTGTTCCTCAAAATGGGTAAACAATCATATGGAGGTGAACGATCGGCCAAATGACGGTGGAGGTGACAGGTGCACAAAACACGACCAAGGTCTTTTTACGGATCAGGTTGAATTATATTTACTACTCAATAGTTATTTACCGGTATGGGTTCATTTTTTTAACGAGCTTGAATACACCAAAACACTGCTCAATCTTATGTTTATTTTTTAACGAGCATGAACTATGTGCTAAAACTGCTCGGATCTTGCGTTTATTTTTTAACGAGCATGAACTTTATGCTAAAACTGCTCGATTATACCAGTCATAAGATAAGAATGTCTTCTGTGAGATAGCTATTTTTTATGGAGCTTTATCTCACGAAGCTATGCTCCGCATCCTTTCTTTATGCAAGTTCGGAAGTAGCTAATCCTACGAGTTTAAAGGGTTAGACCTACAGGTTTAAAGGGAGGACCTAAAAATTTAAAAAAATAAATAGTCGTCCCTTGCTTGCACTCGAAAAGGTTGCATGCCCCCGGGTGTAAAGTACAATTTCAAGGCTGCCCCTACTTATCCGTCAAAACATTTGTTTTAAAGGGTGAGGCTTACCTCTTTCAGGTTACCCAAAGATTGTTTTGTTAACTTCTTCAAACGAAAACATTTCCTCGACACTGTCTACCGAAATAGACAAGGGTGAATGACTCTTGTCAAACACGTAACTTTGACAAAAGAATCCTATTCCAGAACAACCCCTCTTCCTCTATGGACGGGGTACGGACTAGTCATATTCTCTCGCGGAAATTCTACCTTATACCCAGGGTTTTCTCTGCCCAAAGCAGACCAGGATGCATGCCCCCTGGGTTCCGGTCCCATCTTTCCAAATCACTCGCACTCATCGGGAAGGAGGACTGGGGGTGGAGACATTTCTTGATTGAATAGACCATTCAGGGTTGGTATTTGACTATTTTCTATGCGTGATCCCGAAAATGAAATTGGTCTACGAGCTTGACCATTCTTCCTTCGTGTGGAAAACACATTACTCTAAAGAGCGAGGAGACTATTGCTCCCATGCAATATATATAGTCTCGTCCAAGGAGTAGGTTATAATCCAAGGGTCCTTGAACGACCATCACGTTCATTTGAACGGTCTTCCCTTTCAATGTAACAGGCACATTGGGGAGGATCCATAATGGTCGACTGGTTCCTTTATCAAAACCTGAGAGATTTCTTATCTCGGGCAAAAGCGCCAGGGAACCTAGTGCTTTCCAAGCAATAGAGGAAAGGATACTCACAGATGCCCCTTCATCAATGATAGTGCCAGCCATTACCATTCTGTATATTTGGACTATGATTCTGAATGGTATACTGGCTGGCAACCGGGGTCTGCCTAGTTGATTCCAATCAAAGGATACAACCAGGTTGCTTGGTGGTGGGAGCGAATATACGGCCGGATATGACCCTGGAAATGTTCCTTCCTGCGATAAAGGAATGGGCGCATTGCCCTGATGCTCATCAGAGTCTGTGTTGATGAAAAGAATCTGGATGGTGTCATCCTTATTCTCTTCAGTGAGGGTGTCATTTGAAGATGACTCTTCAGTGACGGTGTCATTTGAAGATGAAACCTCTGAAGGGAGAACCGGGTCAACTGCCGTTTCGACCTTTGGACTTTCATCCGGTCTGGATTTAGTAGGTTCATTTTCAGTGACTGACGCTTCAGCCGACCACTTGAGCAGGCCAGCTGTATTCTCAACCAACGAAGGACTTGGCACGAGTTTTTTGCATCCAGGAGGAAGTCTCAGCGGTGAAACTGGACGATCTTCCAAAACTCTCTTCACTTTGTCTAAGAAGGGACAACGGTGGATGGCGTGATCGCCTTCACACAGTCTGCAGGGGGATCTTACTCCCCCTCTTTGTCTTGAACCTTCACTTTCACTGGTTGACGGTAAGCATTCAACATGGCTATCAGAGGTTGATGCTCCCGAATTGTGCAAACGAAGGGACCAGTCCCTTAGTATCCGGGGAATACAAGGACAATCTCTATGGAAGTGGTTTCCTCTACATATGACACATGGCGATTTAGGCCCGGTCTGTGCTATGTGTGGATTTTTGTGAGATGTCTTTTGCTTGCCCCCAGTCGCCTTAGGCTCCTTCTTCTTCTCTCTCTTCTTCTTGTCCTTCTTCTCCATGGGAGCTTGGCTTTTGCCGGCTCTACCTTGCGAAGACGAGGGATTGGAGGAAGAGTTATAGGAATTAGAAGGCTGGTGGGTAGCTCTAGACTGATCTAACTGTTGACTCGACTGTTCAGGAACCATGGTGTTCTGAACTACATTGGTTGAGAATAGCCAAATCGGCAGGCCAATTGTCAATCCTAGAAGCGACAATGTGGCCATGTGGGGCGCACCAACTTCTCCCCAAGAGGAGAAAGGACTAGGATTTCCATCATGGGGAATTCCTTGGTTGGGGCGTTCCATGTTCTCAACCTACATATCAACGCAGGAATAGGAGGTGATTATGTTCCGTTTAAAATAAATTTTATAACGACGCTTTAGACACAACTTGCTTTTTCACTTTTTAAGAGTCGAGAAAAAGCTAAAGATGACTCTAGTCTCCTTCAATGTTTTAACGAGCCCGAAGTGACAAATGCTCGGATGGACTTTTTCAGTTATAGAGTTTGAAAAAGGCCAAAAGAAACTGCTCTGGAGATCTAGGCAGAGGGTGTGCCAAACATTTCGCGAAACCACAGAATACGTTTTACGGTACGGGTGGTCGATCTTCGTGAATGCTGTGTTCACTGCATCGCGATCAGTAGGGCGGCCGACACAGCTTCCTAAGGATAAAGGCTTTGCTCCTATAGGGGTCTGCCAATATATACGCGACGGTACGTGCGAGCACAAGTCCGTATTGATACTTATCGCTTCACCGTGGAGGAAACACCCAACCACTCAACGCTAAGATATCACGTTTAACGACGCCGGAACACGTCTCTAGCTTAGACCTCTATGTGTTTGCGTTATGTTTCAAAGCATTGCTATGTAAATTCAATACATTTTAAGTTGATCTTGTTTAGCAGTTTGCCTTTATGGATCACCACGAGATGTATAATACAACTTCCTAAATGGAGTCTAAGATGATAAGCAAGCTTTTCAATCTTTCAACTTTGAAAATCTTAACTACTGAGGGAAAAGAAAGACATCATCTTTTCACACAGATCATAGAGCACACACTAATGCACTTTTCCCTAAATCAACATGCAAGCTGTAAAAATGCACATGCACAATGCAGGTACTTCTTTTCTCTTTCTTAATGTTGATGTATTACAAAAAGAAAGCTGTTGTATAATTTTGAATTCAATTTCAAGTGAAAGCAAACAAGCTTTGTCCAAAATCAAAAGACACCTTAAGATTTACTTGTTTCGACAAGTGGCACAGTCATTCCTCAAGGTGTCAATGCCCAGGAAGCTTCCAAAATGACACTTGGATCAGGGAATTCGACTGGTGATGAGTAAGAGGGTCTAGATCTCCAAGGGAAAGCAAACTTTCTGAGGAGGTTCTTTCCAAATTACGCAGAACTTGCTAAAGGTTATACTCGTCTTTTGAAAAAGGATGTACCTTTTGTCTGGGACCAGGTCGGGCAAGCTTCCTTTGATGCTTTGAAAGATTCTCTAGTAAAAGCGTCATTAATGTACGCCCCAGACTATCAAAGAGATTTTAACCTGTATCTAGCTGCAGCGGATACGACCATTGCGATGGTTTTAGTGCAAGATGTCGATGGAATTGAACATCCTATTTATTATTTAAGTAAAAACTTAAATGATACAGAAAGAAAATATTCCTATGTTGAAAAACTAGCGCTTGCAGCTGTTCTAGCGATTCAAAGGTTTCAAACATTATGTCCTCTTTCGAAAAACTACCATTTTATCAGATTGCAACCCCATGACGTATATACTGTCGCGATAGTTGCTGGGGGAAAATATTCAAAATGGATAGCTATCCTTCAAGAGTTTGATCTGGAATTTGTAAAATCCAAATCAAAGAAAGCCCTAGTTTTCGCGGAATTATTGTGCGATCTCCCATCGTCGTCCAACGATGAAACATCTGAAGAGTCAATCGTGGATGAAAATTTGTTTCTGATATCTACAAGCGATGAGTGGTATGGAGATATCATAGTTTATCTCCAAACCCAAAAATTCAGGCCTAACACCTCACACTCTGAACAGAAACGTATACAATACCAATCTAAAGACTACATGATCGTCGGTGATACGCTTTACTATCGTGGTATCGATACAGTTCTGAGGAGGTGCCTTACCCATGAGGAGGCCGAAAAAGCACTGAATGATTGTCGTTCAGGTGCGTGTGGGGGCATCAATCTGGATATGCAACAGCACAAAGAATCTTACGAGCAGGATACTTCTGGCCAACCATGTTCAAAGATTGCATAATCGCAGTCAGAAGTTGCCATGCATGTCAGATTTTTTATAGCAAAACCAGAAGACCACCCGCACCTTTACAACCAATAGTTTCTGTTGGGCCTTTCGCCAAATGGGGCATCGATTTCATGCAATATAACCCCACCTCGACCGGGGGCATGGGTATATTATAGTCGCCATTGACTATTTTACCAAATGGGCCGAGGCAATGCCTACATTGGATAACACTGGTGAAACAGCTGCCCTTTTCTTTTTCAATCATGTAGTCACCAGGTTCGGCGTACCACAAGCTATAGTTACAGATCATGGATCGCATTTTCGCAATCACATGATGGTTGAATTAGCTGCCAAGCTAGGTCTATTTCACGACAGCTCTACCCCGTATTATCCGCAAGCCAATGGACAAGTTGAGGCAATCAACAAGGTCCTGAAGCGTATGTTGCAAAGGATGATCGGGGTTCACAAAATAAGGTGGCACCTAATCCTGTACTCAGCCTTGTGGGCTTACCGAACATCGGTAAAAAATGCCACTGGGTTCACACCGTTTCAACTGGTGTATGGCCTGGAGGCAGTCTTAACAATCCAGTGTGAAATTTCGTCTCTTAAACTCGCGATTGACCTCCTCCCCGGAACTTCAGAAGAAGAGGCTCGTTTCTTGGAATTAATCCAGTTGGATGAAACCCGTCGTGACGCCGCTCTGGCTAACGAAGCCCATAAGAAACGATTCAAGGCACAGTTTGACAAGAATGTCAAACCCCATGTTTTCTCTGAAGGCGACTTGGTCTTGCTTTACGACCAAGAATCCGACAAATTGGGAGCAGGAAAATTTAATTCTTTATGGATGGGTCCCTATATTGTTAAACGAGCGTTAGCAAAAGGAGCCTACGAGTTAATGGATTATGACGGAATACCACTGGCGCGACCCCGCAACGGGTTGTACCTCAAGCGTTACTATGCCTAAGTAGTAACCTGAGTGCTTTTGTTGTATTTTGTTTTCGCTAAAGTGTTTGTTTTGGTTGAGTAATCCACCTTTTTATTTGTTGCAGATGTCAAACTTTTCTGAGACATATGTGGGATATGCCGACAGAGCGAGTCGTAGTTCGCGGAATCTATCCTCCGTAGCCTGGGCCATTTTTTATCCAAGCGGCGAGTTAGTGAGTTTCAGAGGTGTGTGTATTGGGCAATCAACGAATAACATCGCTGAGTATAGCGCGTTGATAGAACTCCTCTCTGATACCATCGCCCATGGTATACGCCGACTAATCGTCAGGCTAGGCTCACAACTTGTGATACTACAACTCAATGGTATATATTCGGTCCGCAATCCAGCTATTTATCGAATGTTTCTAAGGGTTAAGATTTTGGAAAGGTAGTTTGATTCAATTCAATACCAGCATATTTCCAGGAACTTAAACACATTAACCGATTCATTAGAAAACTATGTATTAGATAGACATTTACGACATTACTAAAAGAAATGCATCGGTGCTATGCAAGTGGATCACATAAATCAACCAGAATAAACCTCGAAAATCAAAATATATAAAGTTGTTTATCGTTTGTACATAATGTTCTGTAACCAAGACAAAATTGGTCATATGACCCAAAAACTCAAAAGTTCTAGAAGGCACCCTAGCCTAGTGGTGCTCATGATAGTACGTCACGGCCTGTGCAATCATGCACAAGAGACGAGTCCATCGTCTAGGTACGCCAGTAGTATGCCGCTGCAACTGTAAAGGTAACTCATCGATCCGTACATCCGGAATACCGAGAGTAAGGCTCTCAACCTACTCCTGCACAGCTGTAAGGGTCTCAGTGTCGTCAAGGTCGCGAAGGATAACTCTCCTAGCAGGCTCCACTGCTGGGGCAGCAATGGGCGATCGCGGACGAACTGTTGGACGAACAGGACCAACATCTGCATGCACCCAAGAGTTTGATTAAAAGTCTTGATAGAATAAAGCACAGCAACATTATGAATAAAAACAGTAAACAGTGATATGGTCAAAGATTTTACTAATAGCACCCCACTATTCGCCATCCGTAGCACCAAATCTGGATCACCTCGGAAATCCATACCCACATATGGATACTCGGAAAAGACCATCTCCTGGCGCTCGAACCACCTGAAGAAGGCATCAGTAAAAGTAATCTGAGGTTGACCAGCATGCCTAGACATGTGATCGACCCACCTCTGCATACATGGCTCGGTAGGAGAAGGCAAGTCGAGTATAATATACTGAGGCTGCATCAGTGGGATTTTCTCCAAGGCGAAGGCAGTTAGAATAGAACCAAATCCAAAGTTCTTCAGCTTCCTGTCCTTCACCTTGGTCAATTGACTTTTCATCTGAACAAGTACTGCATCACACCAGTTGAATACTTTCGGTCGGAGACACTCTTTTTAATGAGAGGTAAAAACTCTTTTTAATGACTTTTTACGTAGTTCAAAGCAAAATATTAGGGTTTTAATCTCATGATTATGTATTTCTAACTAAGTTTGATGCAGCAATTGAAAATGCAGTACTGTCTTTGAAAAGAGAAAAGCTAGTAATGGTAAAAAATCAAAATTTGACCATATAATCGAGTAGTTTTAGCATAAAGTTCATGCTCGTTAAAAAATAAACGCAAGATCCGAGCAGTTTTAGCACATAGTTCATGCTCGTTAAAAAATAAACATAAGATTGAGCAGTGTTTTGGCGCATTCAAGCTCGTTAAAAAATAAACGCAAGATCCGAGCAGTTTTAACGCGGTCTTCATGCTCGTTAAAAAAATAAATAAAAGCAGTGAGCAATGTTTCCCCCAGAGTTTAAGCTCATTTTTATCTAAAAAATCAACCTATCCCAGTAAATAACCGTTGTGATCGTAAATTTATCAGCCATAAAAAGCCCTTGGTCGTGTTTGCACCTGCCACCTCCACCGTCATTTGGCCGATCGTTCACCTCCATATGATTGTTTACCCATTTTGAGGAACAGCTGCGAAGAGTGATTTCACCTAGCCATCCTTGTGACACTGCCATGATTGGAAAATTCCAACCTGTACCTGGAATCAGTTGATATCCCTGTTTATCACTCGTTCCTCAAAAGACGAGTCTTCTTTGAGCTCTTTTCATCTGACTCGTAAAATATGAAAAGTTTGCCGACTTTTGGCCTTCCAGCTCGTTAAAGTGACTGGAAGAGCTATCCCTCCTCTAGATTTTAATCTTTTTGGACCTGAGGGATTATTGCACAAAAAGATCGAGCGCTTGTTTTGTTCGGCTCGTTAAAAGTACCGAAAACTCATCCCTTCTGTATTGTTTTATACTTTTTCGGACTTAAGGGATTAGATGACGAAAAAGGAATTTTGGAGTTAACTTTCTGTACCTTTTCAGACTCTCTAAAAATGAAAAGGACCGAGTCTTCCTTGTCATTAGACTCGTTAAAATGATTAAATAGCGACAAACTTGTCTTTAGACGAGAACGAGTTTCCCTATCGCTAGGCTCGTTAAAACATAGCGATGGGCTTGCCCGAAGGGCAGGTTATAGAACAAGCATATGTTATCCTCCTCAAGCTTGAAAAAAATAAAGAGGTACTGGTCAGAAATGACTGGGGAAAAATTGGGAGAACCTCAAAGCTTCAATGGTAGCAAGTCGCTCTTGAACATAACACTTTTCCTCCGTACCACATCGGGTTGGGTTGTTTCATTCACCGGTCTCATCACCATGGTCTCGCCAAACCATCCACATTTGGGGTAATGCTACCGATCCATCGCATCAGTGTCGTTATATGTTCAAGAGATGTCGTTCAGAAAGAGTCAACCGTGTCCCATCCACTGCCATACATTATCCTTCATCCATTCATGACCGCCACCCTGAATCATATGTCACAGATTGTTTCCACCTCCAATAAAATCATTAGCTCCGTTCCGTGTCACTGATGTGGGATTCTTTAAGGCCCTCCTTTGACGGATCGCTTCTTGTCGACTTCAGCTCATTATCCAAGAAGTTGATCTAGGAACAAACCCCCTCAGTACTTTGAAGCTTGCATGCCTCAATGGCAAGTTTCTCACTTCCGGCGACAGGTATACATCAATGACCTTTGACCAGAAGACTTTGTGTGGTGTTCGATGCCAAGTCCTATTTTCACACCACGTGAATTGTACTGCAGTACCTTGAGGGTCATTATCATTATCGGTGATTCCTCTCGCGCTTGTTAACGGTTTACATCATTGACCGGTAATCAAGCGATGTCTTTCCATGTTCGACTTCAGCGCAATCCTCACATGGATCGACTTGTACTTAGAGTGAAGATCGAACGAGTTTGAAAACCCCGGATCTAGTTTCATCCATCCGGGTTGCGATATATATTCAGGAAATATAAAGACATTTGACATGTACATCATTGCAGCAGATGATCATCCTACTCAAAGGATGATAATTTCAGCTAGAATTATCAGTCTACCATCAGACGATCGTCTGTTCTATGTACCAAAATGAATTTATAAATCTGAGCATGGGAATGCCCGCCTCAGCTAGATCATGAAAGCAGAATGAAAAATAATGTATTGTATTGTATTTTATTACAGGTCATCTCTCAGCGATTGAATGAACTTCGGATCCTCCTGATAAAGCATTTCACCCGATAAACGACCTCATACTTTAGGGGGCAACTGTTATAGACATTTTTGTGCCTTACAGCATGAAGCATGAAATGTCCATAATCTAAGGGATCCAAAGTCCCTAAACATGTTGTTCCTACCCCTAGAGGAACAAGGTCAGTAAACCACAACACTGAATATCAGTTCTCCACCTGAAAACACTCAAAAACAAGCAAATTCTGGATCATGTCAAGTGCTCCACTCTGTACCTGCACTGAATGTCAACTGCAAAGAAGGCCACCTGCGCTGAGCGTATTTGGACAAGTGGCACAGTCATTCCTCAAGGTGTCAATGCCCAGGAAGCTTCCAAAATGACACTTGGATCAGGGAATTCGACTGGTGATGAGTAAGAGGGTCTAGATCTCCAAGTGGAAGCAAGAACCTCCAAGTGGACTCAAGAACTGAAGAATAACTGAAGTGAGAGAGGACACTAGTCAGCTTCATGCCAGCCTCAAGCTGACTCATCCTTTCTCCAAAACTCCTATATATAGAGCTCTCTCATGAGGTCTAGGGAGGTTGGAATCTTGTGAATGTAAGGAAGTGCTGTTGGTTTGAGTATAGAACTATTGGGTGATTTGCTTTGAAGGAGGTGAAGAGGAGATTTCTTTCTGCTGGGAGGTGATGCTGGATTGGGCCTCTTATGGTTGTATCACTTCCTGAACTTTACTTCTTCCATTAATAAAGCATTTGAGGTTCTTCTATATGCATGTGTCTCAATGGTGTAACCAATACGGAATGACCCTATCCCACTCTAAGGGTGATAGTACCTCAGCAACAACCGAAGCAAAGCTATCTAAGATTTCTTCTTTATGAAAGTAAAATAGGGGAGAAAGGGATCCACTAACCGATGTCTTTTGCTAATGATTGATCCAATCTTCTCTCCTTGCTGCTTGCTCCTAGCTCCTTGCTCTTTCACTGGCCCAGCTACACCAAGATCCTGCAAAATGGCAAGAAGGGGAAACTACAAGAAGCATACATTCATAATTGATTCAAGGATTAGAATAAATCAAATACACAAGTATAAAAATACACCATTGAGACACATGCATATAGAAGAACCTCAAATGCTTTATTAATGGAAGAAGTAAAGTTCAGGAAGTGATACAACCATAAGAGGCCCAATCCAGCATCACCTCCCAGCAGAAAGAAATCTCCTCTTCACCTCCTTCAAAGCAAATCACCCAATAGTTCTAAACTCAAACCAACAGCACTTCCTTACATTCACAAGATTCCAGCCTCCCTAGACCTCATGAGAGAGCTCTATATATAGGAGTTTTGGAGAAAGGATGAGTCAGCTTGAGGCTGGCATGAAGCTGACTAGTGTCCTCTCTCACTTCAGTTATTCTTCAGTTCTTGAGTCCACTTGGAGGTTCTTGCTTCCACTTGGAGATCTAGACCCTCTTACTCATCACCAGTCGAATTCCCTGATCCAAGTGTCATTTTGGAAGCTTCCTGGGCATTGACACCTTGAGGAATGACTGTGCCACTTGTCCAAGTACGCTCAGCGCAGGTGGCCTTCTTTGCAGTTGACATTCAGCGCAGGTACAGAGTGGAGCACTTGACATTCAGCGCAGATGCTCAGTGGAGCAGTTGACATGATCCAGAATTTGCTTGTTTTTGAGTGTTTTCAGGTGGAGAACTGATATTCAGTGCTGTGGTTTGCTGACCTTGTTCCTCTAGAGGTAGGAACAACATGTTTAGGGACTTTGGATCCCTTAGATTATGGAAATTTCATGCTTCATGTTGTAAGGCACAAAAATGTCTATAACAGTTGCCCCCTAAAGTATGAGGTCGTTTATCGGGTGAAATGCTTTATCAGGAGGATCCGAAGTTCATTCAATCGTTGAGAGATGACCTGTAATAAAATACAATACAATACATTATTTTTCATTCTGCTTTCATGATCTAGCTGAGGCGGGCATTCCCATGCTCAGCTTTATAAATTCATTTTGGTACATAGAACAGACGATCGTCTGATGGTAGACTGATAATTCTCTGCTGAAATTATCATCCTTTGAGTAGGATGATCATCTGCTGCAATGATGTACATGTCAAATGTCTTTATATTTCCTGAATATATATCGCAGCCCGGATGGATGAAACTAGATCCGGGGTCTTCAAACTCGTTCGATCTTCACTCTAAGTACAAGTCGATCCATGTGAGAATTGCGCTGAAGTCGAACATGGAAAGACATCGCTTGATTACCGGTCAATGATGTAAACCGTTAACAAGCGCGAGAGGAATCACCGATAATGATAATGACCCTCAAGGTACTGCAGTACAATTCACGTGGTGTGAAAATAGGACTTGGCGTCGAACGCCATGCAAAGTCTTCTGGTCGAAGGTCATTGATGTATACCTGTCGTCGGAAGTGAGAAACTTGCCATTGAGGCATGCAAGCTTCAAAGTACTGAGGGGGTTTGTTCCTAGATCAACTTCTTGGATAATGAGATGAAGTCGACAAGAAGCGATCCGTCAAAGGAGGGCCTTAATGAATCCCACATCAGTGACACAGAATGGAGCTAATGATTTTAGTGGAGGTGGAAACAATCTGTGACATATGATTCAGGGTGGCGGTCATGAATGGATGAAGGATAATGTATGGCAGTGGATGGGACACGGTTGACTCTTTCTGAACGAAATCTCTTGAACATATAACGACACTGATGCGATGGATCGGTAGAATTACCCCAAATGTGGATGGTTTGGCGAGACCATGGTGATGAGACCGGTGAATGAAACAACCCAACCTGATGTGGTACGGAGGAAAAGTGTCATGTTCAAGAGCGACTTGCTACCATTAAAGCTTTGAGGTTCTCCCAATTTTTCCCCAGTCATTTCTGACCAGTACCTCTTTATTTTTGTCAAGCTTGAGGAGGATAACATATGCTTGTTCTATAACCTGCCCTTCGGGCAAGCCCATCGCTATGTTTTAATGAGCCTAGCGATAGGGAAACTTGTTCTCGTCTAAAGACAAGTTTGTCGCTATTTAATCATTTTAACGAGTCTAACGACAAGGAAGACTCGGTCCTTTTCATTTTTAGAGAGTCTGAAAAGGTACAGAAAGTTAACTCCAAAATTCCTTTGTCGTCATCTAATCCCTTAAGTCCGAAAAAGTGTAAAACAATACAGAAGGGATGAGTTTTCGATAATTTTAACGAGCCGAATAAAACAAGCGCTCGACCTTTTTGTGCAATAATCCCTGAGGTCCAAAAAGATTAAAATCTAGAGGAGGGATAGCTCTTCCGGTCATTTTAACGAGCTGGAAGGCCAAAACTCGGCAAACTTTTCATATTTTACGAGTCAGATGAAAAGAGCTTAAAGAAGACTCGTCTTTTGAGGAACGAGTGATAAACAGGGATAGCAACTGATTCCAGGTACAGGTTGGAATTTTCCAATCACGGCAGTGTCACAAGGATGGCTAGGTGAAATCACTCTTCGCAGCTGTTCCTCAAAATGGGTAAACAATCATATGGAGGTAAAAGATCGGCCAAATGAACGGTGGAGGTGACGGTGCACAAAACACGACCAAGGTCTTTTTACGGTTGATCAGGTTACATACTCAATGGTTATTTACCGGTATGGGTTCATTTTTTAATGAGCTTGAATGCGCCAAAACACTGCTCAATCTTATGTTTATTTTTTAACGAGCATGAACTATGTGCTAAAACTGCTCGGATCTTGCGTTTATTTTTTAACGAGCATGAACTTTATGCTAAAACTGCTCGATTATATGGTCAAATTTTGATTTTTTACCATTACTAGCTTTTCTCTTTTCAAAGACAGTACTGCATTTTCAATTGCTGCATCAAACTTAGTTAGAAATACATAATCATGAGATGAAAACCCTAATATTTTTCTTTGAACTACATAAAAAGTCATTAAAAAGAGTTTTTACCTCTCATTAAAAAGAGTGTCTCCAACCGAAAGTATTCAACTGGTGTGATGCAGTACTTGTTCAGATGAAAAGTCAGTTGACCAAGGTGAAGGACGGGAAGCTGAAGAACTTTGGATTTGGTTCTATTCTGACTGCCTTTGCCTTGGAGAAAATCCCACTGATGCAGCCTCAGTATATTATACTCGACTTGCCTTCTCCTACCGAGCCACGTATGCAGAGGTGGGTCGATCACATGTCTAGGCATGCTGGTCAACCTCAGATTACTTTTATTGATGCCTTCTTCAGGTGGTTCGAGCGCCAGGAGATGGTCTTTTCCGAGTATCCATATGTGGGTATGGATTTCCGAGGTGATCCGGATTTGGTGCTACCGGATGGCGAACAGTGGGGCGCTATTGGTAAAATATTTGACCATATCACTGTTTACTATTTTTCTTCATAATGTTGTTGTGCTTTATTCTATCAAGACTTTTAATCAAACTCTTGGGTGCATGCAGATGTTGGTCCTGTTCGTCCAGTAGTTCGTCCGCGATCACCCGTTGCTGCCCCGGCAGTGGAGCCTGCTAGGAGAGTTATCCTTCGCGACCTTGACGACACTGAGACCCTTACAGCTGTGCAGAAGCAGGTTGAGAGCCTTACTCTCGGTATTCCGGATGTACGGATCGATGAGTTACCTTTACAGTTGGAGCGGAATACCACTGGCACAACCCCGCAACGGGTTGTACCTCAAGCGTTACTATGCCTAAGTAGTAACCTGAGTGCTTTTGTTGTATTTTGTTTTCGCTAAAGTATCCAATACGGAATGACCCTATCCCACTCTAAGGGTGATCGTACCTCAGCAACAACCGAAGCAAAGCTATCTAAGATTTCTTCTTTATGAAAGTAAAATAGGGGAGAAAGAGATCCACTAACCGATGTCTTCCGCGAAATGATTGATCCAATCTTCTCTCCTTGCTGCTTGCTCCCAGCTCCTTGCTCTTTCACTGGCCCAGCTATACCAAGATCCTGCAAAATGGCAAGAAGGGGAAACTACAAGAAGCATACATTCATAATTGATTCAAGGATTAGAATAAATCAAATACACAAGTATAACAATACACCATTGAGACACATGCATATAGAAGAACCTCAAATGCTTTATTAATGGAAGAAGTAAAGTTCAGGAAGTGATACAACCATAAGAGGCCCAATCCCACATCACCTCCCAGCAGAAAGAAATCTCCTCTTCACCTCCTTCAAAGCAAATCACCCAATAGCTCTAAACTCAAACCAACAACACTTCCTTACATTCACAAGATTCCCGCCCCCTTAGACCTCATGAGAGAGCTCTATATATAGGAGTTTTGGAGAAAGGATGAGTCAGCTTGAGGCTGGCATGAAGCTGACTAGTGTCCTCTCTCACTTTAGTTATTCTTCAGTTCTTGAGTCCACTTGGAGGTTCTTTCTTCCACTTGGAGATCTAGACCCTCTTACTCATCACCAGGCGAATTCCTTGATCCAAGTGTCATTTTGGAAGCTTCCTGGGCGCTGACACCTTGAGGAATGACTGTGCCACTTGTCCAAGTACGCTCAGCGCAGGTGGCCTTCTTTGCAGTTGACATTCAGTGCAGGTACAGAGTGGAGCACTTGACATTCAGCGCAGATGCTCAGTGGGGCAGTTGACATGATCCAAAATTTTCTTGTTTTTGAGTGCTTTCAGGTGGAGAACTGATATTCAGTGCTGTGGTTTGCTGACCTTGTTCCTCTAGGGGTAGGAACAACATGTTTAGGGACTTTGGATCCCTTAGATTATGGACATTTCATGCTTCATGCTGTAAGGCACAAAAATGTCTATAACAATTGCCCCCTAAAGTATGAGGTCGTTTATCGGGTGAAATGCTTTATCAGGAGGATCCGAAGTTCATTCAATCGCTGAGAGATGACCTGTAATAAAATACAATACAATACATTATTTTTCATTCTGCTTTCATGATCTAGCTGAGGCGGGTATTCCCATGCTCAGCTTTATAAATTCATTTTGGTACATAGAACAAACGATCGTCTGATGGTAGACTGATAATTCTCTGCTGAAATTATCATCCTTTGAGTAGGATGATCATCTGCCACAATGGTGTACATGTCAAATGTCTTTATATTTCCTGAATATATATCGCAGCCCGGATGGATGAAACTAGATCCGGTGTCTTCAAACTCGTTCGATCTTCACTCTAAGTACAATTCGATCCATGTGAGAATTGCGCTGAAGTCGAACATGGAAAGACATCGCTTGATTACCGGTCAATGATGTAAACCGTTAACAAGTGCGAGAGGAATCACCGATAATGATAATGACCCTCAAGGTACTGCAGTACAATTCACGTGGTGTTAATAAAGGACTTGGCGTCGAACACCACGTAAAATCTTTTGGTCGAAGGTCATTGATGTATACCTGTCGCCGGAAGTGAGAAACTTGCCCTTAAGTCATGCAAGCTTCAAAGTACTGGGGGTTTTGTTCCTAGATCAACTCCTTGGATAATGAGCTAAAGTCGACAAGAAGCGATCCGTCAAAGGAGGGCCTTAATGAATCCCACATCAGTGACACGGAACGGAGCTAATGATTTTAGTGGAGGTGAAAACAATCTGTGACATTTGACTCAGGGTGGCGATCATGAATGGATGAAGGATAATGTATGGTAGTGGATGGGACACGGTCGACTCTTTCTGAACAACATCTCTTGAACATATAACGACACTGATGCGATGAATCGGTAGCATTACCGCAAATCTGGATGGTTTGGCGAGACCATGGTGATGAGACCGGTGAATGAAACAACCCAACCCGATGTGGTACGGAAGAAAAGTGTCATGTTCAAGAGCGACTTGCTACCATTAAAGCTTTGAGGTTCTCCCAATTTTTCCCCAGTCATTTCTGACCAGTACCTCTTTATTTTTGTCAAGCTTGAGGAGGATAACATATGCTTGTTCTATAACCTGCCCTTCGGGCAAGCCCATCGCTATGTTTTAACAAGCTTAGTGATAGGGAAACGCGTTCTCGTCTAAAGACAAATTTGTCGCTATTTAATCATTTTAACGAGTCTAACGACAAGGAAAACTCGGTCCTTTTCATTTTTAGAGAGTCTGAAAAGGTACAGAAAGTTAACTCCAAAATTCCTTTTTCGTCATCTAATCCCTTAAGTCCGAAAAAGTATAAAACAATACAGAAGGGATGAGTTTTCGATAACTTTAACGAGCCGAATAAAACAAGCGCTCGACCTTTTTGTGCAATAATCCCTCAGGTCCAAAAAGATTAAAATCTAGAGGAGGGATAGCTCTTCCGGTCACTTTAACGAGCTGGAAGGCCAAAACTCGGCAAACTTTTCATATTTTACGAGTCAGATGAAAAGAGCTTAAAGAAGACTCGTCTTTTGAGGAACGAGTGATAAACAGGGACAGCAACTGATTCCAGGTACAGGTTGGAATTTTCCAATCATGCCAGTGTCACAAGGATGGCTAGGTGAAATCACTCTTCGCAGCTGTTCCTCAAAATGGGTAAACAATCATATGGAGGTGAACAATCGGCCAAATGACGGTGGAGGTGGCAGGTGCAAACACGACCAAGGGCTTTTTATGGCTGATAAATTTACGATCACAATGGTTATTTACCAGGATAGGTTCATTTTTTAGATAAAAATGAGCTTAAACTCTGGGGGAAACATTGCTCACTGCTTTTATTTATTTTTTTAACGAGCATGAAGACCGCGTTGAAACTGCACGGATCTTGCGTTTATTTTTTAACGAGCTTGAATGCGCCAAAACACTGCTCAATCTTATGTTTATTTTTTAACGAGCATGAACTATGTGCTAAAACTGCTCGGATCTTACGTTTATTTTTTAACGAGCATGAACTTTATGCTAAAACTGCTCGATTATATGGTCAAATTTTGATTTTTTACCATTACTAGCTTTTCTTTTTTCAAAGACAGTACTGCATTTTCAATTGCTGCATCAAACTTAGTTAGAAATACATAATCATGAGATGAAAACCCTAATATTTTGCTTTGAACTACGTAAAAAGTCATTAAAAAGAGTTTTTACCTCTCATTAAGAAGAGTGTCTCCGACCGAAAGTATTCAACTGGTGTGATGTAGTACTTGTTCAGATGAAAAGTCAGTTGACCAAGGTGAAGGACGGGAAGCTGAAGAACTTTGGATTTGGTTCTATTCTGACTGCCTTCGCCTTGGAGAAAATCCCACTGATGCAGCCTCAGTATATTATACTCGACTTGCCTTCTCCTACCGAGCTACATATGCAGAGGTGGGTCGATCACATGTCTAGGCATGCTGGTCAACCTCAGATTACTTTTACTGATGCCTTCTTCAGGTGGTTCGAGCGCTAGGAGATGGTCTTTTCCGAGTATCCATATGTGGGTATGGATTTCCGAGGTGATCCAGATTTGGTGCTACCGGATGGCGAACAGTGGGGTGCTATTGGTAAAATCTTTGACCATATCATTGTTTACTGTTTTTATTCATAATGTTTCTGTGCTTTATTCTATCAAGACTTTTAATCAAACTCTTGGGTGCATGCAGATGTTGATCCTGTTCGTCCATCAGTTCGTCTGCGATTGCCCATTGCTGCCCCGACAGTGGAGCCTGCTAGGAGAGTTATCCTTCGCGACCTTGACGACACTGAGACCCTTACAGCTGTGCAGGAGCAGGTTGAGAGCCTTACTCTCGGTATTCCGGATGTACGGATCGATGAGTTACCTTTACAGTTGCAGCGGCATACTACTGGCGTACCTAGACGATGGACTCGTCTCTTGCGCATGATTGCACAGGCCGTGACGTGCTATCATGAGCACCACTAGGCTAGGGTGCCCCCTAGCGCTTTTGAGTTTTTGGGTCATATGACCAATTTTGTCTTGGTTACAGAACATTACGTACAAACGATAAACAGCTTTATATATTTTGATTTTCGAGGTTTATTCTGTTTGATTTATGTGATCCACTTGCATAAAACTGATGCATTTCTTTTATAAATGTCGTAAATGTATATCTAATACATAGTTTGCTAATGAATCGGTTAATGTGTTTAAGTTCCTGGAAATATGATGGTATTGAATTGAATCAAACTGCCTTTCCAAAATCTTAACCCTTAGAAACATTCGATAAATAGCTGGATTGCGGACCGAATATATACCATTGAGTTGTAGTATCACAAGTTGTGAGTCTAGCCTGACGATTAGTCGGCGTATACCATGGGCGATGGTATCAGAGAGGAGTTCTATCAACGCGCTATACTCAGCGATGTTATTCGTTGATTGCCCAATACACACACCTCTGAAACTCACTAACTCGCCACTTGGATCAAAAATGGCCCAGGCTGCGGAGGATAGATTCCGCGAACTACGACTCACTCCGTCGGCATATCCCACATATGTCTCAGAAAAGTTCGACATCTGCAACAAATAAAAAGGTGGATTACTCAACCGAAACAAACACTTTAGCGAAAGACCCACTCCCACAAAATCCATTGGCATTGGATACTGAATATCAGTTCTCCACCTGAAAACACTCAAAAACAAGACAATTCTAGATCATGTCAACTGCTCCACTGAGCATCTACGCTGAATGTCAAGTGCTCCACTCTGTACCTGCGCTGAATGTCAACTGCAAAGAAGGCCACCTGCGCTGAGCGTACTTGGACAAGTGGCACAGTCATTCCTCAAGGTGTCAATGCCCAGGAAGCTTCCAAAATGACACTTGGATCACGGAATTCGACTGGCGACTCCGCTGGGGATCGTATCTTGTTGGTTGTTTGTGTTTTTTCTATTCATTTCCTAAAGACAGGGAGTACCGAATCGAATTGCATTTGGATCTTTCAAATGCGAAGTAGAGGGCAGCTACGCTGGCTCAGTTTCTGGGCATGTTTATGATTTGAAGAGCTGATCCACAAAGAATCTGAATAGCTCTTAGTGATAGCTTTTCATCCTCCTAATCACCCTTTAGTGTGTACTTGATTGATAGCTTCTGATTTGGCCAAAAACTGTTAATTTTTGAGCAATCTGTGACCCGGAAACCTAGAGAAACGAGAGTTTCTCTCTTCATTGCAGGCACTGTGAAGGCAGTCTGCATTTCATCGCAGGTCCCGAAGGGGCTACGTGTGTTGAATTTCATACTGACAGTGTACTACCTGCGTTGAACCAGTCTTGCCTTGTGCTACTGGGGTTCCCTGCTGTTTATTGCCCTGTTTTCATCCCTGTTTTTGCAGCCTGTTATCAGTCAATGTACCTATCTGAAACCAGCTTTCCTTGCCACTATTCTGCCTCGGTTGTATAAAGAAACTGTATTTTTTCTTTGTGTATTTCTTACATCATTTGCAGTTTCCCATAACGAAAGTGAACTAGTCTTGTTGTGGCCTCTTAGATCTAGACCTGTGATAAGTGTCGTATCGATCTTAAGAGTTAGTTTGTTTGTTGTTCATAGCTGATTGAGCTTTTGCTTTCGTCATATAGTTTGAATTTATATATTTCTAGTGTCGAAACAAGTAAATCTTAAGGTGTCTTTTGATTTTGGACAAAGCTTGTTTGTTTTCAATTGAAATTGAATTCAAAATTATACGACAGCTTTCTTTTTGTAATACATCAACATTAAGAAAGAGAAAAGAAATACCTGCATTGTGCATTTTGCATTCGAAAGTTTGCATGTTGATTTAGGAGAAAGTGCATTAGCGTGTGCTTTATGATCTGTGTGAAGAGATGATGTCTTTCTTTTCCCTCAGTAGTTAGGATTTTCATAAGTCGAAAAGATTGAATAAATCTTGCTTATCATCTTAGACTGCATTTAGGAATTTGTACAAACACATCTCGTGGTGATCTTGAAAGGAAATCTTTAAAAAAGATCAACTTAAAATATATTGAATGAACCTAACAACGCTTTGCAACATAACGCTCACAGTAGAGGTCTAGGTAGAGACGTGTTCCGGCGTCGTTAAACGTAGTGACTGTCGATCTCTACGAAGGTGGGTGATTCCTCCTGAGGGACGATAGCACTAATACGAACTTGTGCTCCCACGTACCGTCGCATATATATTGGGAGACCCCTATAGGCATTTATCCTTTATCCTTAGGAAGCCGTGTCGGCCGCCCTACTGATCGCGATGCAGTGAACACAGCATTCAAAAAGATCGACCACCCGTACCGTAAAACGTATTCTGTGGTTTCGCGAAAGGTTTGGCACACCCTCTGCCTAGATCTCCAGAGCAGTTTCTTTTGGCCTTTTTCAGACTCTATAACAGAAAAAGTCCAACCGAGCATTTGTCACTTCAGGCTCGTTAAAACATCGAAGGAGACTAGAGTCATCTTTAGCTTTTTCTCGACTCTTTAAAACTGAAAAAGCAAGTTGTGTCTAAAAGCGTCTAATAAAATTCATTCAATTCGGAAACATAATTCCCCTTTTGTATTTTAGTTGATCGAGTAATCCGCAACTGTGGAAGAAAGTCAATTGAAACCCCGTCGTTCGCGGAGGCTTGCGAGTCAACCATCTTTGTCTCCGGAATCGAAAGTAGTACGGACAAAGCGAACTCGCTTGACTGGGTCAAAATCTCCTATCAAAGTTAGAACAACAGTTCCAACGACATCTGAGATCCCGGTTACTCCAAGTATTTTTGGAAACCCTGCCTCTATTGAAGAAGTTCAACAGCCATAGAGGGACAGTAACATTGATCCTGGTCTGAGGACAAGTGCTTGCATTACTGAACCAGTTCCATCTGTAACCGATCCAGAGAGTCTTGTTGCTCAAACAACTGTCACTGTCGAAACAACCCCTTCTTCGGCACCAGAAATCTTTTACGGACCTGACGGTCTTCCTCTTCCACCTGGTTTGATTGCAATAGAGGAAATCGTAGAGGACCCGCAAGCAAATAATGCAACTCATTTTGGAGTAGGTGTCACTCTTTTTCCTTCTGCATCAGAAGTTTGTCCATCGCTAGTGGAAGTTCCTGTAGAATCGTTAGGCAGTTTATTGGATAGACTTAGAATGTCTGAGAAACCGTCGACATCTAGGACTGTGTCGAACGACACAACGACGGCGGATCTCCCTGCCGCCACTCTGACAATGTTCGCCAGCGTACCAGCTGTCCCAACTAGCTCTCAACAGCTAGAAGGAGTCCACCCAGGGACTATTTCGACAGTGTGGTCTGTTCCAGTTTGTTCTTCCGGTATAATACCCGGTAATTCTTATGTTGAAACTAGACAAATTGATCCCTATGGAGGTCAATTTGGGCCATCCAGTCCTCAAAGGCAATCCATACCCTTGAGCTCCGGATTGCTACCGTATGGGGGGCAATATGCCCTTTCATTACCCCCTCCGGGAGGATACCCATACGGCAGTTCTCAACAGTATTCAGGTTTGACTGAAGTTACGACAAGTGGTTGGGTACCTATGTTACCCCAACAGCCAAGAGTTGTGTATTCTATGCAACAATGTGTACCTATGTCTAACATCCCGACGACGCCAGCTATTGTAACCGTGTCGCAAGTTCAAACGATGCCTGTTGTATGTCAACCCCAGGTTGTGGTGCAACAGCCCCTTGACCCTGCAACACAACCACAATCGCCAACTGCCGGGACGACACAGGTCCAAACGGGTACGATTACCCCGCATCTTGGTCCGTCGGTTAGTATAGCACAGCAAAACATGGCTTCAAAGCCATGGATGGTGCAGTACCAACAACCACAGTTCTAGCAGGTGTACCAAGGATCTGAGCAACAGATCTTTGCGAATAGTGGACAACCCTATATTCAAAACGGGTTAAATCAACCACTTTACAGTGGTCAAGTCCACCAGCCGTATCAGTCATACCAGCATCAATTGCATTATGCTGGTATGCAAAGGCCTACTGCTCAGGCAATTCCATTGTATCCTGGGTACGCCTCGCCAAACCTGAATCAACAGTTACCATTCGTGGCAACTTTAGAATTACTAGATTTACATCGATTGACGAGCGATCCAATTGCCTATGCCCATTGGTGGCCAGCGATTCCTCACAAGCTTCCATCGGACATTCCTAAATTCAATGGAAATCCTGGCGAAGACCCGTCGAATCATGTGACGACTTTTCATCTGTGGTGTTCGTCGAACACCTTGAATGATGATTCGATAAGGCTTCGCCATTTTCAGAGGACATTGACAGGTCCGGCGGCTAAATGGTATATTGAGTTACCTAGAGCCTCTTTCAACAATTTCAGTTCCCTAGCCACGACTTTCTTAACCCACTTTCAGTTACCTATAAGGTACGAAACTGGAACAGAGATCTTAACTAGTTTCATGCACACAACGGCCACACATATATCCGATGATATACATGAGTGGCGTCGTCGTCGCAGAATGGTAAAGACTTATGTTCCAGATCAGCTATTAGATGAGTGGTTCTTGTAGTTTCCCCTTCTTGCCATTTTGCAGGATCTTGGTGTAGCTGGGCCAGTGAAACAACCCAACCCGATCCCAAAATGGGTAAACAATATAGGGACCCACTCCATAAAGAATTAAATTTTCTTGCTCCCAATTTGTCGGATTCTTGGTCATAAAGCAAGACCAAGTCACCTTCAGAGAAGACACGGGGTTTGACGGGGGTTGGGGGGGGAACGAGTGTTAGCAATATTGGTGTAGAGTCGCCAATTTGTTGTTGGGAAAAGTATCCAATACGGAATGACCCTATCCAACTCTAAGGGTGATAGTACCTCAGCAACAACTGAAGCAAAGCTATCTAAGCTTTCTTCTTTATGAAAGTAAAATAGGGGAGAAAGGGATCCACTAACCGATGTCTTTCGCTAATGATTGATCCAAACTTCTCTCCTTGTTGCTTGCTCCCAGCTCCTTGCTCTTTCACTGGCCCATCTACACCAAGATCCTGCAAAATGAAAAGAGGAGGAAACTACAAGAAGCATACATTCATAATTGATTCAAGGATTAGAATAAATCAAATACACAAGTATAACAATACACCATTGAGACACATGCATATAGAAGAACCTCAAATTCTTTATTAATGGAAGAAGTAAAGTTCAGGAAGTGATACAACCATAAGAGGCCCAATCCAGCATCACCTCCCAGCAGAAAGAAATCTCCTCTTCACCTCCTTCAAAGCAAATCACCCAATAGTTCTATACTCAAACCAACATCACTTCCTTACATTCACAAGATTCCAACCTCCTTAGACCTCATGAGGGAGCTCTATATATAGGAGTTTTGGAGAAAGGATGAGTCAGCTTGAGGCTGGCATTAAGCTGACTAGTGTCCTCTCTCACTTCAGTTATTCTTCAGTTCTTGAGTCCACTTGGAGGTTCTTTCTTCCACTTGGAGATCTAGACCCTCTTACTCATCACCAGGCGAATTCCTTGATCCAAGTGTCATTTTGGAAGCTTCCTGGGCACTGACACCTTGAGGAATGACTGTGCCACTTGTCCAAGTACACTCAGCGCAGGTGGCCTTCTTTGCAGTTGACATTCAGCGCAGGTACAGAGTGGAGCAGTTGACATTCAGCGCAGATGCTCAGTGGAGCAGTTGACATGATCCAGAATTTTCTTGTTTCTGAGTGTTTTCAGGTGGAGAACTGATATTCAGTGCCGTGGTTTGCTGACCTTGTTCCTCTAGGGGTAGGAACAACGTGTTTAGGGACTTTGGATCCCTTAGATTATGGACATTTCATGCTTCATGCTACAAGGCACAAAGATGTCTATAACAGTTGCCCCCTAAAGTATGAGGTCGTTTATCGGGTGAAATGCTTTATCAGGAGGATCCGAAGTTCATTCAATCGCTGAGAGGTGACCTGTAATAAAATACAATACAATACATTATTTTTCATTCTGCTTTCATGATCTAGCTGAGGCGGGCATTCCCATGCTCAGCTTTATAAATTCATTTTGGTACATAGAACAGACGATCGTCTGATGGTAGACTGATAATTCTCTGCTGAAATTATCATCCTTTGAGAAGGATGATCATCTGCTGCAATGATGTACATGTAAAATGTCTTTATATTTCCTGAATATATATCGCAGCCCGGATGGATGAAACTAGATCCGGGGTCTTCAAACTCATTCGATCTTCACTCTAAGTACAAGTCGATCCATGTGAGAATTGCGCTGAAGTCGAACATGGAAAGACATCGCTTGATTACCAGTCAATGATGTAAACCGTTAACAAGCATGAGAGGAATCACCGATAATGATAATGACCCTCAAGGTACTGCAGTACAATTCACGTGGTCTAAATATAGGACTTGGCGTCGAACACCACGCAAAGTCTTCTGGTCGAAGGTCATTGATGTATACCTGTCGCCGGAAGTGAGAAACTTGCCATTGAGGCATGCAAGTTTCAAAGTACTGAGGGGGTTGTTCCTAGATCAACTTCTTGGATAATGAGCTGAAGTCGACAAGAAGCGATCCGTCAAAGGAGGGCCTTAATGAATCCCACATCAGTGACACGGAACGGAGCTAATGATTTTAGTGGAGGTGAAAACAATCTGTGACATATGATTCAGGGTGGCGGTCATGAATGGATGAAGGATAATGTATGGCAGTGGATGGGACACGGTTGACTCTTTCTGAACGACATCTCTTGAACATATAACGACACTGATGCGATGGATCAGTAGCATTACCCCAAATGGATGGTTTGGCGAGACCATGGTGATGAGACCGGTGAATGAAACAACCCAACCCGATGTGGTACGGAGGAAAAGTGTCATGTTCAAGAGCGACTTGCTACCATTAAAGCTTTGAGGTTCTCCCAATTTTTCCCCAGTCATTTCTGACCAGTAACTCTTTATTTTTGTCAAGCTTGAGGAGGATAACATATGCTTGTTCTATAACCTGCCCTTCGGGCAAGCCCATCGCTATGTTTTAACGAGCCTAGCGATAGGGAAACTCTTTCTCGTCTAAATACAAGTTTGTCGCTATTTAATCATTTTAACGAGTCTAACGACAAGGAAAACTCGGTCCTTTTCATTTTTAGAGACTCTGAAAAGGTACAGAAAGTTAACTCCAAAATTCCTTTTTCGTCATCTAATCCCTTAAGTCCGAAAAAGTGTAAAACAATACAGAAGGGATGAATTTTCGATAACTTTAACGAGCCGAATAAAACAAGCGCTCGACCTTTTTGTGCAATAATCCCTCAGGTCCAAAAAGATTAAAGTCACTTTAACGAGCTGGAAGGCCAAAACTCGGCAAACTTTTCATATTTTACGAGTCAGATGAAAAGAGCTCAAAGAAGACTCTTCTTTTGAGGAACGACTGATAAACAGGGATAGCAACTGATTCCAGGTACAGGTTGGAATTTTCCAATCACGGCAATGTCACAAGGATGGCTAGGTGAAATCACTCTTCGCAGCTGTTCCTCAAAATGGGTAAACAATCATATGGAGGTGAATGATCGGCCAAATGACGGTGGAGGTGGCAGGTGCAAACACGACCAAGGCTTTTTATGGCTGATAAATTTACGATCACAGAGGTTATTTACCGGAAATAGGTTCATTTTTTATTTAAAAATGAGCTTAAACTCTGGGGGAAACATTGCTCACTGCTTTTATTTATTTTTTAACGAGCATGAAGACCGCGTTAAAACTGCTCGGATCTTGCGTTTATTTTTTAACGAGCATGAACTTTATGCTAAAACTGCTCGATTACATGGTCAAATTTTGATTTTTTTTACCATTACTAGCTTTTCTCTTTTCAAAGATAGTACTGCATTTTCAATTGTTGCATCAAACTTAGTTAGAAATACATAATCATGAGATGAAAACCCTAATATTTTGCTTTGAAGTACGTAAAAAGTCATCAAAAAGAGTTTTTACCTCTCATTTTACCATTTCATTTGCATTTTGTTTGTTGGAGCTCTGGAGGTGCCTCTTCCCCCTTGATTTTCACCAGCTGATTTCGGGAGATTCTGTGGACGATTCTCGGCGCCGTCTGGACCAGGTAGGAGCTAAACACTAGCTCTTTCTTTTCATGGTTTCCTTTTCCTGTTTTGTGCCTGTTTTCCAACTTTTCTGAGCCTCAGGGGTTTTGCCAGGGCGCCCTAACTTCAGCGCAGGTTCCCCATTCGAAACCTGCGCTGAATGTCAAGCTGCATTAAGGCAGCCTGACCTTCAGTGCAGGTGGGACACTCACTGCCTGCTTTGGGCTCAGAAAACTGAGTTTTTGGCTCATTTTTTGATGAATTTTCGCCAATTTTTCACCAAATTCAGGAACTTACTCCTTCTTTTGTTTTCTTTGCAGGGAACTTTGAACAAAATGTCCCTTACATGGCGAGAAAGAGAACATGAAGAGGAGGACATGATTGCCCTCCATGGCCCTGTTATACTGAACGCGCTGCAGAATTGTGGCTTGCTGAAGTTTTTCCGTATCTCTAGCATGAGAGCACAGATCACTTTGCTGCAGTACATGCTTGATGCTTGGGATCCCATTAACCAAGTATTCCAGATTAGGGGAAAGTCCATCCCTTTGACCATAGAGGACATGTACTTCTTGACTGGATTGTCAAGGCGAGGTGCCCCCATTTCCTTGTCAGGTACGGCCCGGGGGACCGATTCCGTGAGAGATTATGTCCGCCAGTATTGCAGGGAAGGTTCCCAGTCGAGCAGAGACGGCAAGGTTGTTATCCGTGAGATTACTGACAGGTCTCTCAGGTCCATTCTATATACCATAGGTAGGATGGCCGGTAGCGTAGCTCTACATCTTGCCAACAGATCTTATGTGCAGCACGCCTTGGAGTGTCTCCAACCGAAAGTATTCAACTGGTGTGATGCAGTACTTGTTCAGATGAAAAGTCAGTTGACCAAGGTGAAGGATGGGAAGCTGAAGAACTTTGGATTTGGTTCTATTCTGACTGCCTTCGCCTTGGAGAAAATCCCACTAATGCAACCTCAATATATTATACTCGACTTGCCTTCTCCGACCGAGCCACGCATGCAGAGGTGGGTCGATCACATGTCTAGGCATGCTGGTCAACCTCATATTACTTTTACTGATGCCTTCTTCAGGTGGTTCGAGCGCCAGGAGATGGTCTTTTCCGAGTATCCATATGTGGGTATGGATTTCTGAGGTGATCCGGATTTGGTGCTACCGGATGGCGAACAGTGGGGCTCTATTGGTAAAATCTTTGACCATGTCACTGTTTACTGTTTTTATTTCATAATGTTGTTGTGCTTTATTCTATCAAGACTTTTAATCAAACTCTTGGGTGCATGCAGATGTTGGTCCTGTTCGTCCAGCAGTTCGTCCGCAATCGCCCATTGCTGCCCCGGCAGTGGAGCCTGCTTGGAGAGTTATCCTTCGCGACCTTGATGACACTGAGACCCTTACAGCTGTGCAGGAGCAGGTTGAGAGCCTTACTCTCGGTATTCCAGATGTACGGATCAATGAGTTACCTTTACAGTTGCAGCGGCATACTACTGGCGTACCTAGACGATGGACTCGTCTCTTGCGCATGATTGCACAGGCCGTGACGTGCTATCATGAGCACCATTAGGCTAGGGTGCCCCCTAGCACTTTTGAGTTTTTGGGTCATATGACCAATTTTTGTCTTGGTTACAGAACATTATGTATAAACGATAAACAGCTTTTATATATTTTGATTTTCGAGGTTTATTCTGGTTGATTTATGTGATCCACTTGCATAACACTGATGCATTTCCTTTTTATAAATGTCGTAAATGTCTATCTAATACATAGTTTGCTAATGAATCGGTTAATGTGTTTAAGTTCCTGGAAATATGCTGGTATTGAATTGAATCAAACTGTCTTTCCAAAATCTTAACCCTTAGAAACATTCGATAAATAGCTGGATTGCGGACCGAATATATACCGTTGAGTTGTAGTATCACAAGTTGTGAGTCTAGCATGACGATTAGTCAGCGTATACCATGGGCGATGGTATCAGAGAGGAGTTCTATCAACGCGCTATACTCAGCGATGTTATTGGTTGATTGCCCAATACACACACCTCTGAAACTCACTAACTCGCCGCTTGGATAAAAAATGGCCCAGGCTGCGGAGGATAGATTCCGCGAACTACGACTCGCTCCGTCGGCATATCCCACATATGTCTCAGAAAAGTTCGACATCTGCAACAAATGAAAAAGGTGGATTACTCAACCGAAACAAACACTTTAGCGAAAACAAAATACAACAAAAGCACTCAGGTTACTACTTAGTTATAGTAACGCTTGAGGTACAACCCGTTGCGGGGTTGCGCCAGTGGTATTCCGTCATAATCCATTAACTCGTAGGCTCCTTTTGCTAACACTCGTTTAAAAATATAGGGACCCATCCATAAAGAATTAAATTTTCCTGCTCCCAATTTGTCGAATTCTTGGTCGTAAAGCAAGACCAAGTCACCTTCAGAGAAGACACGGGGTTTGACATTCTTGTCGAACTGCGCCTTGACTCGTTTCTTATGGGCTTCGTTAGCCAGAGCGGCGTCACGACGGGTTTCATCCAACTGGATTAATTCCAAGAAACGGGCCTCTTCTTCTGAAGTTCTGGGGAGGAGGTCAATTGCGAGTTTAAGAGACGAAAGTTCACACTCGATTGGTAAGACTGCCTCCAGGCCATACACCAGTTGAAACGGTGTGAACCCAGTGGCATTTTTTACCGATGTTCGGTAAGCCCACAAGGCTGTGTACAGGATTAGGTGCCACCTTCTTTTGTGAACCCCGATCATCCTTTGTAACATACGCTTCAGGACCTTGTTGATTGCCTCAACTTGTCCGTTGGCTTGCGGATAATACGAGGTAGAGCTGTCGTGAGATAGCCCTAGTTTGGCAGCTAATTCAACCATCATATGATTGCGAAAATGCGATCCATGATCTGTAACTATAGCCTGCGGAACGCTGAACCTGGCAACTACATGATTGAAAAAGAAAAGGGCAGCTGTTTCACAAGTGTTAACTGGTGTATGGCCTGGAGGCAGTCTTACCAATCCAGTGTGAAATTTCGTCTCTTAAACTCGCAATTGACCTCCTCCCCGGAACTTTAGAAGAAGAGGCCCGTTTCTTGGAATTAATCCAGTTGGATGAAACCCGTCGTGACGCCGCTCTGGCTAACGAAGCCCATAAGAAACAAGTCAAGGCGCAGTTCGACAAGAATGTCAAACCCCATGTCTTCTTTGAAGGTGACTTGGTCTTGCTTTACGACCAAGAATCCGACAAATTGGGAGCAGGAAAATTTAATTCTTTATGGATGGGTCCCTATATTGTTAAACGAGTGTTAAACGAGTGTTTGGTGGTGTAGTTCCGTATTGGTTTCACAAGATTCCAGCCTCCCTTAGACCTCATGAGAGAGATCTATATATAGGATTTTTGGAGAAAGGATGAGTCAGCTTGAGAGCTAACTAGTGTCCTCTCTCACTTCAGTTATTCTTCAGTTCTTGAGTCCACTTGGAGGTTCTTGCTTCCACTTGGAGATCTAGACCCTCTTACTCATCACCAGTCGAATTCCTTGATCCAAGTGTCATTTTGGAAGCTTCCTGGGCATTGACACCTTGAGGAATGACTGTGCCACTTGTCCAAGTACGCTCAGCGCAGGTGGCCTTCTTTGCAGTTGACATTCAGCACAGGTACAGAGTGGGGAACTTGACATTCAGCGCAGATGCTCAGTGGAGCAGTTGACATGATCCAGAATTTGCTTGTTTTTGAGTGTTTTCAGGTGGAGAACTATTATTCAGTGTTGTGGTTCGCTGACCTTGTTCCTCTAGGGGTAGGAACAACATGTTTAGGGACTTTGGATCCCTCAGATTATGGACATTTCATGCTTCATGCTGTAAGGCACAAAAATGTCTATAACAGTTCTTATGCATGCAAAGTTATAAGATTATTATATAGTAGAAGTAAATACACGACGCCACTTCACAGATATCCCTTCTGTTGCGGAAACCTGGTTGTGCAACCTCCCATAACTGCTTCAGGTGAGATTGCAACCTGCTTGTGGCTCATTGCAAAAAGGGCCAATAGTTGAGGGTTTTGTTGGTGCGAATCATAATTTGAACCTAGGTTAATCCCCCTCAAACCAACACTCCTTAAGAGCAAGGGATGGCATTAAAAAATTTTAATGACTAATTTTACTAGTTGGTCTCACTAGCCAAAAGTCTCATATAAAGAAAAAATCATGCCGTAGCTTTTAAATAATGGTGGGAAGATTACATAAGCATCAAGAACAATCAAATGACAAGTTTACAAAACCAGAGATTTAACTTATCAGGAGGGTTGAGTGTCAACATAAGGAACACATGTTTATAGGAAATATTCTTTAAAGATAAGATTTTGTTCATGAATAACAGAGCATAAATGGTTTACCCAATGGTCATGAAAAATAAAATTTAAAAATGTCAAAATATACCCCCAATCAAACCAAGGAGAGAAAGACCGAAGAAACCTACAAATGGGAAGGCTAAATAAAATATAATCAAAATGAAAAAATAGGTAAAAAACAAATAGTCATCCACCAATGTAATAATCATAATGCAAGCCAAGAATGAATAGAAAAGGATGATGGTATAGGGATAATACAAATCTTAAAAGATCGTATTTACTCCCTTAATGTCTTATTCCTTTTATAAAAATATACTTGCCTTTAAAAGTTAAACATTGTGTAAGATATTTAATGATTCGACCATTTATTACACACTAATACCTTCAAAAGTGAAATAAACCTAAAACAAATGTGCATTTGTGATATTTATTTCAAAGCAGGGGAGAACAAAAACATTAAACTTCCCATGAAAGAAAATTTTGTGAATGATTGATTTGCCTAGAGCACTCTTGTTTAGTGATTTTAAACTACTCATAATAAACAAGAATAAAAGTGAAAGAATCATAATTAAGTGCACTTCCCTAACAATGTTATGGTATTTTTCATCCTTGGCTTTGACACTAGAAAGCTCCCACAACTACATTATTTGAACCAAAAATTAGAAAAATTCAAAACACAACTAATCTACTCCTAAACTACTCTAAACTAATCAATGGTTACAATATCAAGTGTAATCATATCTCTAGTGTAACCACTGAATTAGTTTCAAACTAGTAAAAACAAAATAGTTCCAAATCAACAACTTGAATTGGAGCATAATGAAAGTGAAAATTAACAAATCATACCTATCTTGAAGGTCTTATTTGAATAGCAAGGAAAGAATGACCTTACAACCCTTTGGGAAATTTTCTTGATAAGAATGTTCCAGCCAATCTGCAATCATGTCATGATACAAACCAAAAGAGGAATAACATCGAAGAATGTAAATAAATTCAATGGATATATTAAGATTATGGAAGCATCCTTGGTTGATATCATCAGGGTTGGGAGACTCTTCCTTCGATTTGTATATGATGAAGTAAATGAAGATTTAAACTTGCAAGTATTAATGGGAGAGCTTGAGGTTGTTCTAAAATGGTTTAAATAGGACAAGAGCCCTGGCCCAAATGGGTGGTCGATTGAATTTTTTCTAAGTTTTTTCAATATAATTGTTTAGGACATCCTAAAAGTGGTTGAGGAATGCAGATCAACAGGAATAATGTATGAATCTTTCAACGCCACTTTTATTGCATTAATTCCAAAATCAGATAATCCTAGGAGTTTTAATGACTTCCAACCTATCTCTCTATGTAATTGCATATATAAGATCATTGCAAAAATTAATTTAAATTGTATTAAGCCTATTTTATCTCAACATAATTCCAAAGAACAATTTTCCTTTCTCTAGAATCGTCAAATACATGATGCCATAGGCATAACGCAGGAAGGCCTTGATTTGCCTCTAAATTAGACATAAATTAAGGCCCATGCCTCTAAATAAACATAAATTAAGGCCAATGACCATCCTTCAGCACATTAAACCTCTATTTCTACATTAGATAATGTATTTTTAACTTTAATATATTCATTAGGAAGGTTTATGAATAATTTCATATTTGTGCCTAATATTATTTATTTTTGTGGAATATTATGAGAGTATTGGGTAGATTATGAAGATTTGGAGGATATAATTTAGGGACTTGCTCCCTACCATAGGAGAATCAATATTAAATAATAAATAAACAAGATATTATGGAATTATGGCACATATTGTGGAACTCCAATGATTCAGAAAATCTAGGAATGTGTCTCCTATCATTTAATGCAGATTCCTAGTATTGGGAACCAAATCCACTAATCAAGGTATTTTGGTGGGGAAAAATTCCTCCTTTCATGGGGAATGATTCCTAATCATTTTTTATAAGTACCAAAGTCAAATTTTCCTCTAGGGGTAGATTTTTATTAGTCTCCTTGTGGAGAGAACTCGAATTTTTGCAGCTCCATTGTATTTTCTTGCAGGGATGTAGTTGTATTGATGAAAATAATGAAGATTGGTGTCATTTTCAGCTTCTAAATCTTATCTCCTCCATAGGACTCTGAGTTTCCTTGGGCTTAGCCATCCGAAGAGCCTCAGAGCCCTTTTGTATCATTTTCTTTCCTTCTTTTCACTTCTTATTCACATGCATCTCTTATTTTTGTTTCTTTCTATTTCTACATTTAGTATTAATGATATCTTGTTGTAATATTGGGTTAAATGGTTGATGTAAGTTCTTTTGTAGGATCACAAGCATCATTTCATCCTTGGAAAATATTTGGAAGGTCATAGTAATCATTGAGCTACCTGGATTAGTCTTCTTATTCCCAAATCTAGATTTCTGGAACTCCTTTGTAGAAAAGAACGGTAAATTTCTGCTATTTTTTAGAGCATGCTAACGAGCTTCAATCAAGTTGGTTCCACTTGCATTAGATCAAAAAACATTATATTTAATAACAAAATTTACTCCATTGCATTTGCACTCGATTAGGTTAGTAATTTGATAGATTTACTAGCTCACTAGTTCTCGAATTTCTGATTTTTAGACTAAGTAATTTTCTGTTATTTGATAAATCTTTCCCATGTATAGATGAATTTATGGATAGATGCACACAATAATGTGTGTTTTTGCAGGAGATTCTACATTACAGGGAGACCTCATCTGTTTTACCTCATCCAAGCCTCATCCATCCATGTTTCCAAAGCAAAAATTGTCATTTCCATTGAGCAAATCTACCCATCTTGAAGCCCTTGCTTGAGTTCTAGGTAGTTTCCCCCACCTCCTTGCCTTATTCTTCCATTATCCACCTTTCCCAAGATCTAATCCACCTTCTAGACCACTTCCTAAGCTTTCGGCCTGCTTTTTGTAATAAAACAGGCAATCTTGTAGGAACTAGAACTTCTTGTAGACATCTTGTAGGAAAACCTGTAGTGGCATATTTTGAGCCTGAATTGAGAAAAATCATCACTAGAAGCCAGGATTAGGCCCCTACTTTCCTCCCAAGCCATCTAAACCATTGTACTCCTTTTCCTCCACACATGTCTCCCCTACCAAAGAACAAAGCAAGATTATCATTTACATTTTTCAAGAAAAAAGATGAAAAAGAAAAAGTTATTTTATATTTATTCATGCACACAACAGTTAGCACTCTCTAGATCAGATTCCATGCTCAGTTAGTTTAAGTCATCACATGTGATAAATAGGGTTAAGTTAGGTTTCTTTTACATTTAGTTCATGATATTTTTTCAATTAGAATATGTTTCTTTCCTTGTACTTTATTTCTTGCAATAGGTTAGGGTTTCCATTTCAGTTCATTTTCTACAATTAATTTAGGGTTTGATTTAAGTACATGCACTCCATTACATCATGATAGAAAAGGAAAGACACATTGTATTCACCACATATAGTGTTGATATCTCTTAAGTTTGTACAAACCTCGGGTTGATAATTGAAGTCAGTAGCCTTGGGAGTTGCAGCATTCTTGTTGGAATACTGAGGCTCATCACTTTTTGGCGTCATTGTTGGGGAGGTGTCAAAGTATGCATTGTTTTCTTCCCTAGTTGATTCATTTCTTTTTACTTTTTGCAAAAACAAAAAAATAATTTCATTAGGCATATTTCATTTCAAAAATAGAAAAGTGCATTGCATTAGTGTTTTCATTCAATCATAAAAACAAAAACAAAAAAATCTCCAACACCAACCCAACCCCCCATTTGATCAAGTGGTGCAGTAAGAGCCACATCATCATTCACTTTTGTAGGTAGAAGAAGAAGATGTCAAATAATGTAGAAGAAATAGATGGAGATGATGACAATGAGGAAAATCCTCTCAAATTTCCTATTCAAGATACTGGTAGTGTGCACATGAAGAACATCCCTCCATATTTTCTTCCAAAATTTCATGGTCTAATGTCAGAGGATCCGGAAACCTTTCTCTTTGAATTTTAAATTGTTTGTAGATCTTATGGTTACTTATTAAAAATTCAAAAACTGAGATTGTTTCCAGCAACATTGAAGGATAGAGCTCTTAAATGGTTCATGAGTTTAGGGACTAATTCAATAAGATCATGGAATGATATGCAAAATATATTTCTAGAAAAATATAAAGGCCATGATCTTAAAGAAGAAATATTTAGAATGAATCAAAGAGAAGATGAGAACCATGAGGATCTAAGAGAGACGTTCATGTATAATGTTAAGAGGGAAAAACTGCATCATTTAGGATCTGACACACTAAAAAACCTCTTACTTAGAACAATTAGGGATGAGTGGATCGATCTCCTTGATCTTATGAGTGGACGTGATGTATACGAACTATCATTTAAATAAATTTGTGAAACATGCAAACACATATCAAGAGGAAGGGAAAGAGTAGGTAAATCAACATCAAGATCGATAAGTCAAGCTAAACTTGGAAATTTGTTTGATAATTTTAAAACAGAAATTCTTAGCAATCTAACCAAACAAGTAGAAATGTTAAGAATGAAATATGAAGAAAGAAAATATTTTGATATTTGTGTTGTCCATGCAAAATCACATGATGTTAAACGTTTTCCATCATTACCAAGGTTGAAGGAAGTTCACCAAGAGGACAATGGAGCAAGTCGATTGCCAATGCAGCTATGTTATGTAGCTCCAAGAGGACCATCGTAGCCTATTCAACCTGATATGATACAAGATCCTAATTCACAATTTCAAGCTTATGCACATCCATCTCAAAGTAATTGGAGCACACCCTTTCCTTTGCAACATTGGCCATCTCAACCCCAAAACCAATCTTGGCAACAAGGTTGGAAAGGAACTTATGGGAGCTATCCACAATACCCTCAGTATTCTCTTCAATATCCTCCATACCCAACTCCGTGTTATCCTTACCATTCACCTCCACCATAACCACAACCCCAACCACATCCAACTCAAATATACACTCCCACTCAACTACATGTACCACCATTTCCAAACCCACTCATTGAAGTGGCTCAGCCGACTTACAATGCTGAGGTACAACATTTCCAAATATCTCCTCTCGATCTCAATGGTATTCATCTCATCTCAGGAAGAACATTACAAAAAAGTGATTCTCTTGATGCCATTGAAGGACAACATGCATAAAAACAAGATTCAAAAGAGAAGATCAAAGAATCATGGATTGCACTTGATGAAGAGAAGACAGAAAAAATTAGAGATTGAAAAAGCTCCCTCATGGTTACCATCAAATCATCCATGTGTTCAAGAGAGAAATCAACAAAAAAATGGAGATTTGAATGTCATGGAAGAAGAAGACATCCAAGATGATCCAAATCAGCAAGTGGACCAGGGACATCACAACTATATTAAAATATAGTTCTAGACAGTCATTAAGCTGAAACAACACTCTCTTCTTCAACTGTGCTAGATCCTTTCAAAGTCAAATCATCTGGTCTCTGAAATTCAGGTACATGTCAAATCATATATTACAAGTGTACACATCAGTTCGTCTGTCATCTTGATGTGCACATGGCTCCATTGGAAGTATTCTTATACTTGAAAGTGATTTTCTTTTTCAAGTAGAGTCGGGTAGAAAAATAAATAAATAATAATAATAATAATAATAATTGAAAAGTAAGAGGAAGAAAATAAAATTTCAGGTGAAAACCTCCTTCAAGGCACCTAAGATTAGCTCATTGATTGAAAACCTCCATGAGGCGATCAATGGGTTGGGAAAAAATAAAAATTAAAAAAAAAAAAGAGAGAAAAAAGAAAAGATCCTAGGTGAAAACCTCCTTTGAGGCACCTAGGTAGACCTACTAGTTGAAAACCTCCTTGAGGTGGCTAGTAGGCCTAGAAAAAAAAAATTAATAATAATAAATATTTGCCCCGTGTGTCTCTCTGATGAATGCATGTACTCTCCAACACCTGCAAACAATGAAAACAAGTTGGTAACAAAAGAAAAAAAAATTCAAGCCTAGTCAAAAGAAGTCAAATTTTGACTTTCTCCTCCTTTGCCCAAATGCTCCAACAAGGCAAAGGCCATGCTATTCCATCACCCTCATCTATTCCCCCCATCCACCCATCATTCTCAAGATTTTCCCATTCAGTTTTCTTGTTGTCCAAACAAACTATAGGAATGTTCTGTTTTACTACAGGAAACAAAAATACATAGAGCATAAATTTATTTTTTTTATAACTTGAAAGACATGCATATATTTTCCACGTTGTTTCAAGGGGAGATGCATATGGATGATGGTAACATGCGTAAGCAATTTCCACAAATTTCAGTACACGGTTTCCAAGAAATCGGCCTCCATCACGTACAACCATTTTTCAATTTTCTCGATATCTATGCATCCATTTAAAAATATGTTTCATGGGGAGATGCATATGGATGATGGTAACATGCCCATGCAATTTCAGCATATTATAGTGCACAGTTTCCAAGAAATCAGTCTCCATCACCCTCAGCCATTTTTAGTTTTTTTTCGAGATTCGTGCATCCATTGGCCAATATTTGTTTATGGGGAGGTGCATAATGATGATGGCAACATGCTTAGAAAATTTCAAATTAATCCATTCTACCATTTGGGATATAAACAAGTCTGCTACAAGAAGTTGTCCTGAATTACTATAGGATCTCTACAGGAAGTTCAGAATTCCTACAAGATCTCTACAGGAAGGCTGAGAAGAAGATACAAGAGGCAATATGATGGAGAAATGGGTCAAAAGGTCAGTTATTATTTAGGGAAGGTTGATATAGGTCCCCTAACACCTACACATCAACAAGAAGACAACCCATCAGAAAAATGAGATCAACAAAGAAAGGAAAAGGTAGTCAAGAAGATGTACCTGAGTCAAGAAGATGTACCTGAGGTACAACATTTCCAAATATCTCCTCTCGATCTCAATGCTATTCATCTCATCTCAGGAAGAACATTACAAAAAAGTGATTCTCCTGATGCCATTGAAGGACAACATGCAAAAAAACAAGATTCAAAAGAGAAGATCAAAGAATCATGGATTGCACTTGATGAAGAGAAGACAGAAAAAATTAGAGATTGAAAAAGCTCCCTCATGGTTACCATCAAATCATCCATGTGTTCAAGAGAGAAATCAACAAAAAAATGGAGATTTGAAGGCCATGGAAGAAGAAGACATCCAAGATGATCCAAATCAGCAAGTGGACCAGGGACATCACAACTATATTGAAATATAGTTCTAGACAGTCATTAAGCTGCAACAACACTCTCTTCTTCAACTGTGCTAGATCCTTTCAAAGTCAAATCATCTGGTCTCTGAAATTCAGGTACATGTCAAATCATATATTACAAGCCTACACATCAGTTCGTCTGTCATCTTGATGTGCACATGGCTCCATTGGAAGTATTCTTATACTTGAAAGTGATTTTCTTTTTCAAGTAGAGTCGGGTAAAAAAATAAATAAATAAATAATAATAATAATAATAATAATACTAATAATAATTGAAAATTAAGAGGAAGAAAATAAAATTTCAGGTGAAAACCTCCTTCGAGGCACCTAAGATTGGCTCATTGATTGAAAACCTCCATGAGGCGATCAATGGGTTGGGAAAAAATAAAAATTAAAAAAAAAAAGAGAAAAAAGAAAAGATCCTAGGTAAAAACCTCCTTTGAGGCACCTAGGTAGACCTACTAGTTGAAAACCTCCTTGAGGTGGCTAGTAGGCCTAGAAAAAAAAAATTAATAATAATAAATATTTGCCCCGTGTGTCTCTCTGATGAATGCATGTACTCTCCAACACCTGCAAACAATGAAAACAAGTTGGTAACAAAAGAAAAAAAAATTCAAGCCTAGTCAAAAGAATTCAAATTTTGACTTTCTCCTCCTTTGCCCAAATGCTCCAACAAGGCAAAGGCCATGCTATTCCATCACCCTCATCTATTCCCCCCATCCACCCATCATTCTCAAGATTTTCCCATTCAGTTTTCTTTTTGTCCAAACAAACTATAGGAATGTTCTGTTTTACTACAGGAAACAAAAATACATAGAGCATAAATTTATTTATTTTTATAACTTGAAAACCATGCATATATTTTCCATGTTGTTTCAAGGGGAGATGCATATGGATGATGGTAACATGCTTAAGCAATTTCCACAAATTTTAGTACACGGTTTCCAAGAAATCGGCCTCCATCACGTACAACCATTTTTCAATTTTCTCGATATCTATGCATCCATTTAAAAATATGTTTCATGGGGAGATGCATATGGATGATGGTAACATGCCCAAGCAATTTCAGCATATTATAGTGCACGGTTTCCAAGAAATCAGTCTCTATCACCTTCAGCCATTTTTAGTTTTTTTTCGAGATTCGTGCATCCATTGGCCAATATTTGTTTATGGGGAGGTGCATAATGATGATGGCAACATGCTTAGAAAATTTCAAATTAATCCATTCTACCATTTGGGATATAAACAAGTCTGCTACAAGAAGTTGTCCTGAATTACTATAGGATCTCTACAGGAAGTTCAGAATTCCTACAAGGTCTCTACTGGAAGGCTGAGAAGAAGATACAAGAGGCAATATGATGGAGAAATGGGTCAAAAGGTCAGTTATTATTTATGGAAGGTTGATATAGATCCCCTAACACCTGCACATCAACAAGAAGACAACCCATCAGAAAAATGAGATCAGCAAAGAAAGGAAAAGGTAGTCAAGAAGATGTACCTGAGTCATTAGTAGCAGAGCAACATCAACTTAGCAGCAACATGCATGTATCTCCAACAACCATCAGGTATGTATAGGTATGAAATATTCTTGACCTCTTCTCTTGAGCATATTATAGTTAGAAATTTGTTTTCAATGCATGAGATATGAGGTTTTATAAACTAAGGATGGGTTAGCAATCTCAGCCGCCTTCAATTAGTTAATTGCAGCTCACTCCTTCACTCATGCAATGTTGAAAAATCAAATTATAAAGGGTTATGATTTCAAGGAATGAGGACAGCAGTTAAAAGAAGAATTTTTTGAAATTCCAAGTTACCATAGCACTCCAAGCCCTCCATCCACTTCATATTCACTATATATCCCTCATTCATTTATCCCATTTCACAATTTCAAGAACAAACCCTACACTCTATCTCACCCTAAAAATTTCTTGAAAAAAACAAACAGAGCATCCTCTCCATTTTCACAAACCTACACTACTCTCTTTGAGCCCTAGCATCATCCTCCAAACCCTCTACATAATTTCTTATCACCACCATACAATTAAAAGACTTGGAAAGAGAAGGAATCGCTGCTATAGGAAGACAGTATGTTTCTACAAGAAGGAAGAAAGGAACAAATGATGCTAAAACCAGAAAAGACAGTGCCTAATACAAACCTAATCAAAATAGAAAACTCCAAGGCCATTAGGAAATCATCTAGGCCACGAGAGAGAAGAAGAAGGAAACAAAAGGAAATGAGGCATTCACCATCAAAACAGAACTCAAACTGTAGTGATAAAAAGAGGTTTTCCAAGAGGTCTATAATCTTTTTCTAGCTTTTTTCCAAGGCCTAAAAGATGTTATAGAAATGGGATGAAGGCATGGAAGACAAGTTAAAGGCCTGACCTAACCTTAGACTATCATTTATGCTCAAAACAGGTTTCATGTATTTTTAACAGGGTTTCCTGTAGGTTTCCTATAGTTTTGACAAGAATTACTACATGATGTCCTAGTTCTCATCTAAGGAATTTTGAAGGTTTTAGAGGTGTCCAAATGGTGGAACAAGATAGCAAAAGGTTGATAAGGATGTGGAAGACCTTGCCAAACTGAAAAATATTCAAGAACCCTTCTTGAATAAGGGGAATAAAGCAAGCTAATGATCTCAAGAAATAATGATTTTTCTATGCACAAATAGATTTTTGGGCTTGTCCTTGCAGAACTTACAACCAATATTCTTAAGAGAAAGGACTGAGGGGTGCAAAAGGGAGAGGCTACCAGGGTCATGAATGACGCATAATGAGGTCACTAAGTTGCTTGGAGGATGAACAATACTTTTAGCAGGGGGGTATGATGGGCCTCTAAATTAGACATAAATTGAGGCCCATGCCTCTAAATTAAACATAAATTAAGGCCAATGACCATCGTTTAGTACATTAAACCTCCATTTTTGCATTAGATAATGTATTTTTAACTTTAATATATTTATTAGGTAGGTTTATGAATAATTGCATATTTGTGCCTACTATTATTTATTTTTGTGGAATATTATGAGAATATTGGGCAGATTATGAAGATTTGGAGGAGGAGATAATTTAGGGATTTGATCCCTACTACAAGATGATCAATATTAAATAATAAATAAATAAGATATTATCGAATTATGGCACAAATTGAGGAACTCCAATGATTAAGAAAATCTAGGAATTTGTTCCCTGCCATTTAATGCAGATTCCTAGTATTGGGAACCAGATCCACTAATCAAGGGATTTTGGTGGGGGAAGCTTCCTCCTTTCATGGGGAATGATTTCTAATCATTTTTTATAAGTACCAAGTCAAATTTTCCTCTAGGGGTAGATTTTTATTAGTCTTCTTGTGAAGAGAACTCGTATTTTTGCAGCTCCATCATATTTTCTTATAGGGATGTAATTGTATTGATGAAAATAATGAATATTGGTGTCATGTTCAACTTCTAAATCTTGTCTCCTCCATAGGACTTTGAGTTTCCTTGGGCTTGGCAATCCTAGGAGCCTCAGAGCCCTTTTGTATCATTTACTTTCCTTATTTTCACTTCTTATTCACAAAAATCTCTTGTTTTTGTTTCTTTCTATTTCTGCATTTAGTATTAATGATATCTTGTTGTAGGATTGAGTTAAATGGTTGATGTAAGTTTTTTTGAAGGATCACAAGCATCATTTCATCCTTGGAAAAGACTTGGAATTTCATTGTAATCATTGAGCTACTTTGATTAGTCTTCTTATTCACAAATCTAGAATTCTGGAACTCCATTGTAGCAAAGAACAATAAATTTCTGCTATTTTTTAGAGCATGCTAAAGAGCTTCAATTGAGTTGGTTCCACTTGCATTAGATCAAAAAAACATTCTACTTAATGGAAAAATTCACCCCATTTCATTTTCACTTGACTTAGGTTAGGCATTTGATAGATTTACTAGCTAAATAGTTCTCGAATTTCTGATTTTTAGACTAAGTAATTTTCTGCTATTTAATAAATATTTCTCATGTATAGATGAATTTGTGGATAGATGTAGACAATAATGTGTGTTATTGCAAGATCTTCTACATTGTAGGGAGACCTCATCTCGTTTGACTCATGCAAGCCTTATCCACCCATGTCACCAAAGCAAAAATTGACATTTCCATTGAGAAAACCTACCCATCTTGAAGCCCTTGCTTGAGTAATGGTAGTGTCCCCCACCTCCATGCCTTATTCTTCCATTATCCACCTTTCCCAAGCTCCATTACACTTTCTATACCACTTCCTAAGCCTTCGGCCTACTTTTTTTAATAAAACAGGGGATCATGTAGACATCCTGTAGGAAATCCTGTAGTGGCCTTGAGCCCGAATCGAGAAAAATCATCACTAGAAGCCAGGATTAGGCCCCTACTTGCCTTCCAAGCCATATGAACCATTGTACTCCTTTTCCTCCACACCTGTTTCCCCTGCCAAAGAACCCAGCAAGATTGGCATTTACATTTTTCAAGAAAAAAGATAAAAAGGAAAAAGTTATTTTATATTTATTCATGTACACAACAATTAGCACTCTCTAGATCAGATTCCATACTCAGTTAGTTTAAATCATCACATGTGATAAATAGGGTTAAGTTAGGTTTCTTTTACATTTATTTCATGATCTTTATGCAATTAGAATATGTTTCTCTCCTTGTACTTTATTTCTTGCAATAGGTTAGGGTTTCCATTTTAGTTCATTTTCTGCAATTAGTTTAGGGTTTGATTTCAGTACATGCACTCCATTACATCATGACAGCAAAGGAAGGACACATTGTATGTTGAACATATAGTGCTAATACCTCGTAAGTTTGTATGAACCCCAGGTTGATAAATAAAGTTGGTTTCCTTGGGAGTTGTAGCATTCTTGTTGCTATATCGATGCTCATGTTGGGTGTGAGATCCCCCAAGGAAAGCTTTAGGGCTTAAAGCCTAATTATTTATTAAAAGTTGTAAATCCAATGAAAAGACTCCGCATTTTGTGGGCATAGAGTGTGAAGATTGTAAATAAGTCATAGGATTGTCTGCCCTTAATTTTTTAATGTAATGTTGGCTTTAGAGATCTACCCATGGTCTGCAGACCATAGGATTGTATAAATAGAGCAAGGCTCTAAGTTGTAAAGAAAAGGGAAGTAATAGAATGAATGATGATGGAATAGAAGGATAGTAGAAGATCTAAGTGTAGAGTCGAGTCTTTGGGTCATAGAGTAGGAGAAAGCTCTGCAGCTGAGTGCGCAGAGGCCTAGTAGTCCGTAGTTGAGTGCACAGACCCCTGCAGCTGAGTGCACAGGGTGAGTCAAGACTGTAACCATTGAAGCATTAATAAATAGAGTTTCGCATCAATTCTGCGTATATATTTCTTGTTTTTATGCATTGAGTATATCAGGTATGAATTGCATTTTCACTGTTTATATGCACGGACTTATATGATTGTGTTGATTAAGTGAATATAAGATAAATTATATGTTCACATTATAAGAAGATAAGTAAGATCCGCGGTGTAACTTGGGGAAATAGCACAGATCATTGTATTAGCAGCGTGAAAGCACCTTAGTCCCTGGTAGGGGTCGTGCGAAGGCAATTATAACAAATCGCGAAGGCCTCGTAGGTCAGGGCAGTGTGCGAAGCCATTCACAGTTGGACTAAATCGACACCTCAAACATCTCAAGGGTGCAGAAACTTGCTTCTAGCATCCCCCCATACTACTTCGGGTGAGACCTCAGTCCACGCTCCGCAGGCTATTGCCCAAAGGGCCAGTAGTGTAGGGATTTGTTTGGTTAATTAACTTTGAATCTAGGTCAGGCCCCATCAAGCCAACAAATGGTTCTGTTGCCGAGACCGGAATCTGCATAGATATGTCTGATGTCATATCATTGGAATCCAACTAAGAAGGAAATTGAAGGTTGGTTGGATAGGAGAATTCATGAATTTAGGGTGCAGGAGAACAAGAATCCATGACTATCAAAGGAAGAGTGGCTAGACTACTACCTATACATAGAGATACATGCAATCTTCTTGGAATCTTTCCCTAATAATCTGTATGAGTGGATCGTGCAGCTATCAAATAGCCAAGGAAGGTGGAAGCTCGATGGTCCTATTGTGTGGACCCCAGAGGTGGTGCACAGATTGGAAGCATCGAAGGATAAGATCATGCATGATGTTGATCACTGGCTCGATTAGATTATAGGAGGATTCATTACTGAGTACGTGGTAGATACTTCAGTCAACTATAGTGAGGCAGAGTGGCGCTTTCTTAAAGGACTGCGAGGTAAGTACGTAAAGTCTCTGAACACTTTGATTAAAATGCTATTGTGTGAAAAGAGGGTTATGCAGTTACATAGATGTTCGGGGCTACGTGAAGTGGAAAAAATTACAGAAACGAAGGGAATAAGGGACCAAACAATAGTCCATTGATTTCACCTCCGCGAGGGGGCAAGGAAGAGCTCGCAAAAGTCACTCCGCAAAGTGAAATCCATTTGATAAAGCAGAGAATTCCGCTCATACCACCCCCACCCAAAACACCACCATCACCTCCATCTTCACCTCTACCACCTCCACCGTCGCCGCAATTCAATATGGCAAGCATGACAAAGTTGTCTATGTTCAATGGATTGGGAAATGAAGACCCAAACCAATTTCGGTTTGTAGAAAAAGTTGCATGGGAAGCACAGGGAGTTACAGATGATAATATCAAGAAAGTGACGTTGGTTAGCGCTCTGCAGGATTGCACGCTGACCTGGTACATTAAGCATTCTAATGATAATTCGAATGCGGGAATCATGGAGATTAAAACTACGTTAAATAAGGAATTTAGTTGATCGAAGTCAAAAGCACGGTCAATCATTTGATTCAAATAAATCACAATGCTATCAGGTGAGACCCCTTGGGAGCTGGATCAAAGGCTAAAGTGTACGATTTGCGAACCTAATATGAATCTGACGGATGGACAGCACTGCGAATAGTTTGTAGCATCACTAACACCACATTTCAGGAGCACATTGTCACAGCAGAAGTTAATGACTCAGGCAGAGGCTTTAGAGATCGCGATGAGGTTGCATAAGACCCAAATGCAGGATCCTAACTTGGGAGTTTAGCAAATCCATGCACAGTTGAAAAACTTATGCCTTGAGATGCATAGTCTGAAACAGGACAGGATAACTTGACCAGAAGTGTGGGAAGAGGTGTGGTGTGTAAAATGCAAGGGGTAGGATCATGGTAAGGACCACTGCTCAGTGTTCGCAAATTACCTCGCGGGAGGAGGGTCAATTCCATTACGGCCAGAAGCACAAGCAGGGCCTAATGCAGCACCTGCCTTGTGGTGTGTGATTTTTCAAATAGGTGGAAAATATTCAATGGACAACTGCCATTTTCTACATAAGTATACACAAAATTTGCAAAAGTTGTTTTGTAATTTTTGTAGGTCGGTGGGACACGATGAGTGCACTTGTAGAAGCAATGAGTTAGTGATGGATAGAACTCCCACCTACAGGGTTCAAGCCGAAACGCGGCCTCTAGACTAGAGTGTAAGGATGGCATGAACTAGTTTTCAAGGGCACGGACAGGGCCGAGGTGGAGGAGGACCTGGGAGAGGTCGCTGACAGTTGATATGATACAATTGCGGAGAGATAGGATATTATGCCCATGATTGTACGAATCCAACGCATCCATCATGTTTGTATTGTACCTTGTTTGATCATGAGATAGAAGATTGTCCTACGCTAATAGCTAGGATACGCGACAAGGGAGCGCTACCAACTCTCCCGACTCAAAGCCTACAGATGATGAGGTCTGAGCCACACAAGTAAGTTCCAAATGTGAACATTGTGCTCCGAAGTGGAATCGTGATGGTAGATGATAAGGGAAAATAGCCAGAAGATAGTACTTGGGTTTGTAAAGCTCCGATGAAAGAAGCGGAGTTTCATTTGGAGCGCACTCGAGAAACCTTTATGGAAGCTAAGAAGAGCTTCACTGATGCCTCCACTTCAGGAAGCAAGGATAGACCAAAGCCAAAGATAGACCCATCTATGCTTACGACGTTCGTGGAAATGTGCATGAAGTTATTGTGCAACAGTAAAGCAATAAAAGGATTACATGAACTCATTAACAAATGCATTGGGACCGCGCCAGGAGAACCATTCATAGTCCAGAAGATTGGAAAGCATAAGACAAGGATGGGGAGAGAAATGAAGTTAACGGCGCAAATTGGAGAATATGAAATGGACCAAGTAATTTTCGATTTAGGATCAAACACAAATGTTCTGTTGAAGCAGACATGGGAGCGCATGGGGAGACCTACGCTGCAGTGGCCTCCTATTCAGTTGTGAATGGTGAACCAGTAGAAGATAATACCCATGGGGAGTGGCCTCCTATTCAGCAGATTTTGTAGTGATAGAGATTGTTGATGACGTCAATCCCTACCCCGCGCTCCTAGGAATTGATTGTGCCACGGACATGAACAAGGTGATTAATCAAAAGAAGCACAAGATGATTTTTGAGAAGAAGTCTTTGCGCATAGTTATACCCTTGGACCCTGCTGAAGGATCGCACTACACAGAGCTAGTGCATGACTATGAAAGTGACGATGATTTAGACTGTATCTACAAGATACCGCACGAGAGCAAGACTGGGTAAATCCCAAAGCAGATGGATGAATTTCATGGTAGCGCAAAAGCCCTTGTACTTCGGATTCAGATGAAGAGATAGAGAGATGGTAGAACCGATTACACAAGATAACCATGCTTAATTGTAATATGATGACAAGGTCCTTGCACTGTGTATCGACAGAAGTGAGAGATCTACCTACTTATGATGGGTTAAGTGAGCTAGATACTTTCTTGGATAAGTTTGAAAGGAAGGTGCCGAAAAAGCAATGTTTCCAGGCCTTGAACTAAGTATTACGTGCTATGACAGCAAGGTGGAGGGGTACACACAAAGGGAACTTTGATGACTGGCACGAATGTAGGAGGATGATACGTGCATGGTTTGGAAAGCCTATAGTGTGAATGGCAGGTAAGTATAATGGGCAAGATAATCCATGCACACATATGGCCAGGTGGATGCAAGCATATGGAAAACAACCTACGCGGATGCGCATAAATTCCACACTGTGAGGTATGGTCAATAAGCATGTATTGGGGGGGCAGATGTGAAGTTGGCTCTTAAGGTTGGACAGACAGTATGAGGGAAGAAAAATTGCACAAAAGGTTATCCACGCGAATGTATCTCACAAGGTGTGCAACGCGTTGAACAAGCTATACCACACGCAATGAAGTAATTGGGACCTGCACATACCCGAATAGACGCCTTTTCGGCTGGTCGATGGGGTCAAAGCCATAATGCCTATGGATTCTATCGTGTCTAGTCCATGCATAGTAATGCTCATAGGGGTAATGGACTGCGAAGCCCCCGAAGAGGGATTTGCGCAGTTCGAAGAGCTCAAAGAAGAATGGTTAGGACTCGATGAAGAGATCCAGCAAGGTGATCATAGGCTACAAGAACTCATGGATGAAAGAATTTGGTTGAGGAAGAAAAGTGCCATGGCGGAAGCAGAATAAGATTGATTACATTAAAAGATTGCGGCGATAGAGAAGAATAAGCTCGATTACGTTAACGAACTTGGGGACTACCGCCGCGAGTTTATCAGTTTGATGCATTGGCTTGGACCGTATGTTATTAAGGATCTCATAGATGGTGGTGCGACGCAGTTGATGAAGTTAAATGGCGAACTATTCCCAGGAAAAGTAAATGATAGTCTGTTGCAATTGTATACCGGTGGCCTGGCCACCTAACTAGCTGTGGAAATCATAGTCTTAGTGCTCCAAGCAGTTGAAAGGAGGCGCGGGACTATAAACTACTCTGCCTGAGGGTTGTGTGATGACAGGAGTGCATGCAGGAGTGAAGTGTCAAAAGGTCTGTGACAATGCAAGGGTAGTTGCGTTGCCTCGTGGGTTGGTTGGAAAGTGACTGTTATAGTCACTATTCATGATGTGATGCTTGGTTTGAGACCAAATGGAGCAGGCGACAGGCATTTAAGGTGAGCTTTATGGGAAATATTTGGGAAAATATGTTTCCAAGGGAGCATTAATGGACCAGATTTGGGGGGGACTATCAAATTCGAATTCAAAAGGCGTTATAAATTGCAAAGGGCTGCCCAGCAAGCAACACTTGGTCATTTGAGAATTGAGTTGTCATGCACCCAAAGATTTCTAAACCTAGACATGTTTGACCTATTGGAGTTGAAGGCATTATCTGAGTAGTTGAGAGATTTGTGGAACAGCAAGATGGACGCGTCTGAAGAAACCAGGGATATCAGAGAGATGACCGCTGAAGAGGTAGCATAGGCCATCACAATAGGAGATACCCCAGAAAGCACCGGGATAGTTGCGAAAATCCCTAAATCGCCACGCACACCGAGACCCAAGAAGGATAAGTAGCATATGGTTTCAGTGTGCATGTTCCCTAGAAACCCGCTGAGAAATAAACTAACCATGGAAGAAAAGGGGAAAGTGGTTAATTTGGAAACCGATGAGGAGGAGGAAGACCTTGAGGAAATCATGGTCGAAGAGGAGGAGGATGAAGAAATGCAGGAAGAAACCGAGGGTGCGGACCTTCTAACAAAGCTGCTCATGTACGTTCCTTCGTGGAAGGGGAAGGCAAGGGTGCCCACGGACCTAGATGAGAGCAAGAGCTCTCTACAGACACCACTGCTACCTGATGATATCGTTTTTGAAGGAGCGCACTTGGGAAGAGTGTCGGGTCTAAAGTTTGAAGACTGGGATCTCACGAACCACGAGAAATTCCCACACTTGGCAACCATGTAGTTCATGCGGCTGAAGAAAAACACCATAGCATGAGCCATAGAGTTGGAGCTTCACAAGTGGTTGCATGGAATAGAGAAAGCAGGGTTGTTAAACTTGCTCTGGGTGCCACATTACCATCGCTCTCCAATAACTATCTTTGTCATCAGGAAGTTTCTCTACCTGGTGCATGATGGGTGTTTGTGGTTGGAGGATTCCATCCCCATCATGGACCACATAATTCAAAGAATTACCCAACTCCCTTGAAAAGGGGAGGACCCAGCGGATATTTTGAAGGGTAAGAGTAACAATTTGGCCATTGCGGAGGCCATGAAGAAAAAATTCAAGCTGGAGAAGAAGAAGAGAGGCTACAAGATCTCTAGTATCAACAACACTACGGTCCAAGTGGCAACGCAGATACTAGCTGGAAAATTTATGCAAAGTACCGCGCAGATGAGGTGCCTACATCGGTGGTTGCACTTGCTGCACAGTGCGCAAAGGTGTTCCAGTTTAACTGGTCAGACTACTTGTGCAAGGAGTTCCTAGAGAATTGCTGCGAGGCACAGGAACAAGGGAAGACTTTCCACTGTGCATGGCTTCTGCTGTCCATAATGCTAGTGGCTTGGGAATTACCTGAGGATAGCCAGTTCCCCACAATTGTGTAGGATCTTCCGAAGGCAGTGAATTATGCTTCACTGTGGGCAACCAAAGATGCACAGAGGATCAGAGCCAGCAAGATATTCTAGGTGTTCATGGAGATGAACATCAGAATGGGGATTAATTGCAAGCTACGGTTATCACCCACTGTCTATAATAGTCTACAAATCTTTAAAAAGTTCAAAGTGGACTTCCATCACATGTATATCAGGGCACGCAAGGACCTCGTGAAGAAGTGGAATGAGCTCTCATACTTGGCCATAGACAATGTCATATTCGCCATGCTTGAGTCGTGGCTGCCGGAGTGGTGCACTCTAGCCAGCTCTATGTTGGAATTGGAGAAGTCGGTTGCACAAAGGAAGAAGGAGGAGGAAAAACTACGAATGGTATAGTTGGCAGAGAAGAGAATAAATGAGGTAGCAGCAGCAAAAGTGCAAGAGTCACGGGACGTTGCAAAGGCAGCAGCAGAACAGTAAAAGGCAGCAGAGAAGGAGCGCAAGGGCCAGAAGTCACCTTTGCCTGAACAGGAGACAAAGGAAGGTGGTGCGAACCCACAAACAACGTCTACACAGTTGAAGTGCCAGTGCTCGAGAGAGCAAGTGGGGCCACGAAAAAAGTCAAAAGCCTCCAAGACTTCTTTTGACCTGATCACCTTCACTGAGGGGGATCTGCATGACATAGGGAAAATGGTGGACAATGTCACCATGGAGGCCCTCCAACAGTTCGCAGAGGAAAATCAGAAGGTGTTGGGGGGCCTCCGAGCACAGATACAGGAGTTGCAGGTGTGCACTCCTCAGGGTGGTACTCTATCGACCAACCTCACAATAGGAACAGCCACAGCTAAGGAAATGTTGCGCGCCTGCATGACCAATACTATAGTGCTACCAAAGGGGGCACTGGTTATAGAAAATGAGGCTGACAGGCCTATGGTCAGTGCGCTAAAGGGAGTGGGTATCAACATGGTTGTGCTCCCTCGGGAGACGCTCTATGTTCTGCAGGATGGAGTAACTACAAAACTGCAAGCTAGGGAGGGTCGCGCGCTCCAGGTGATGAGCGAATAGTGAATTAACATGGAACAACTGAGCCTACAGCACGACAAGGTACTGGCACAAAATCGGCAGATTGTGCAGGTGGTTGAAGAAGCCTGCCAGATGGTCCCTAAGTTGGCCATCCCAACAGAGGTACGCATTTGGAGGCTAGCAGTAGGGGTGCGTGAGGTGAGAGAAGAAATGGCTAAGTTTTAGCTAGAGTTGAACCTTCAAATAGTTGAGCTGCAGTTGAAGGCGCATCCCTCAACTCCTCCAGAGGTGTGGGAATAGGGCACCAGTGCCATTACGACGGGACTAAAGGAGATCAGCAGTGCAGTGAAGGACTGCACCAAATTATTTGAAGAGTTGTTCGAGGTCCTCACCACTCTGCAGGAGGACCCAAACATACAACGCTTAGAAACATAGGCACGTGAGTTGCAGCAACAATACAATGATAGAAAAGGGACCGCGTAGATGGTAGCCCTTACACAGAGGCTTGTGCAGATGCATTAGGCAAAATTGCTCAAGAAGCAGGTAGATGCAACGCGACATAAGGAAGCGGTTTTGAAGGTGCACGTCCAACCTTGGATTGATGAGGCATTTTTCATTACGGCCTCGATCCAAGCCAAGCTGGCGCAGATATAAGGAATGCAGGAGAAAATGCAGGGAAGCAGTTTAGGTACCACGGTCTCCAAATAGCGTGTCCAGGAGGTACAACAGCCAACCGCTCAGTGCGTTGCCAATCTTGCAGCATTTTGAGCAGAGTTGGGAGGTCTCTGGGCAAAGATCTCTACACCGACAGAATGACTCAAGGGCGAGTCTCGATGTTTTTTTTGGGGGCCTATTGGGCACAGGATCCCACAAGAAATGTTTTGGGGCTTAAAGCCCATCTTTTGATTAAAAGTTGTAAATCTAATGAAAAGACTCTACATTTTGTGGGCACGGAGCGCGAATATTGTAAATGAGTCATAGGGTTTTCCGCCCTTATTTTTGTAATGTAATGTCAGCTTTAGAGATCTACCCATGGTCTGTGGACAATGGGATTGTATAAATAGAGCGAGGTTGTAAGTTGTAAATAAAAGGGAAGTAATGGAACGAATGATGATGGAATATAAGCATAGAAGAAGATCTAAGTGTAAAGTCAAGTCTTTGGGTTGTAGAGTAGGAGAAGGCTCTGCAGCTGAGTGCGCAGAGGCCTAGTAGTCCGCAGTTGAGTGCACGGACCCTTGCAGCTTTGTGCGTAGGGTGAGTCGAGTTTGTAACTATTTGAGCATTAATAAATAGAGTCTCACATCAATTATGTGTATCTATTTCCTGTTTTTATGGATTGAGTATATTGGGTATGAATTGCATTTTCACTGTTTATATGCGCGAACTTATATGATTGTGTTGATTAAGTGAATATAAGATAAATTATCCGTTTACGCGAAGTTAACTAACAGTTATAATAAGATAAGTAAGATATGTGGTGCAACTTGGGGAAATAGCGCAGATTGATGTATTAGTAGCGCGAAAGCACCTTAGTCCCTGGCAGGGACTGCATGAAGGTGATTATAACAGATCATGAAGGCCTCACAGGTCAGGGTAGTGCATGAAGTGACCTACACGAAACCATTCATAGTTGGACTAAATCGACACCTCAGACATCTCAAGGGTGCAGAAACTTGGTTCCATCATCCCCCCATAATGCTTCAGGTGAGACCTCAGTCTCCGCTCCGTGGATTGTTGCCGAAAGGGCCAGTAGTGTAGGGATTTGTTTAGCTAATTAACTTTGAACCTAGGTCAGGCCTCATCAAGCCAACATCTCATCAGGCCTCAACCCCTTAAAAGTAAAAAAGGTAAAAGGAACGATTCTTAAGATAGATTTATCAAAGGCCTATGAAATGACTGACTAGTTGTATATTCAGATCTTGCTAGCAAATTTATGATTTCAAAACACTTTCATTAATTGGATTATGTGTTGTATAACATCTGCTTATTTTAGTGTTATCATTAATGGTTCTGCAACAAATTTCTTCCATGCTAAACATGGTCTTCGACAAGGATGCCCACTATCTCCGCTCTTATTTCTATTAGTAATGGAAGGCCTAAGCAGAGTGAATTATGTTGAAAGGAGCCAAGGGAGAATAAAAGGAGTAAATATTGTCGATAACATTATTTTGACTAATCTACTCATTGTAAGTGATGTCCCCATATTTCTGAATGGAGCTATCAATGATTCTTCTTCCCTTAATAACATCCTTCAATTATTTTGTAAAGCCACGAGTATGGAGATAAATCAAGAGAAGTCAACGCTATAAGCTACAAGTTGCTCCCAGCATGAATTTATTTCTGCACGAAAGTGTTTCCCCTATCGGCATATGGAGACTAAGGAAGGATTGAAATATTTGGGATTCGGGCTTAAGCCAAATAATTACAAATATGCAAATTGGATGTGGCTCGTGGAAAAAATTGAGAGTCAGATAAATGCATGGTATCATAGATGGTTGTCAAGAGTGGGTCATTTGGTGCTTTTCGAATCGGTGTTGGAGGCAATTCCTGTTTATTGGATGTCCTTATCTTCGATCCTTAAGGGAATTCTTCAAAAAAATATACAATTTTGTTGCAGGTTCCTCTGGAGAGGCAAGAAGGAAGGTAGGGTCTTTGCATGGGTCAAATGGGATCACATTCCTCTCCCCAAAAAATGGGGGGTAGGGGGGTGAAAAATATTTATTGTTTCTCTAAAGCGTTGGAAGCCAAATTGGGTTTGTAGTTGATTACATCGGATAGTATATGGACAAAAGTAGTGATTAGGAAATATTTTAGCCCTCTCCCAATTAAGAAATGGATCTAATTAATGTTTTTTTGTATTATATTCTTTCCACAACTAACCTACGTAGTGAACTATGGGGTTAGAGGGGGGCGAAGGCCCCCCTTCATTGCGCCGATTGCGTAGCAGGGCAGTCATAGGGGGGTGGCATCCCCCCCTATCTGGGGGCTTTGAGGGGGGGTAGCCTGCTTCTACGGGGTCCGAGGCAGTGCCCGAGAAAAAAAAAATTGGACCCTATATTAGCTTGGGTGGACCTACCTACGGTTTTTGGTCCATAGTTTTGGACACGATCCAGTCCATGGTTTTGGACGTGATGGTTTTTGGTCCATGGTTTTGGACATGATGGTTTTCGGTCCATGGTTTTGGACGCGATGGTTTTCAATCCATGGTTTTGGATGCGATGGTTTTCAGTCCATGGTTTTGGACGCGATGGTTTTTGGTCCATGGTTTTGGACGCGATGGTTTTTAGTCCATGGTTTTGGATGTGATGGTTTTCAGTCCACGGTTTTGGACGCGATGGTTTTCGGTCCATGGTTTTGGACGCAATAGTTTTCAGTCCTTGTTATTGGATGCTTCGACATGTATAAATATGTATTGTAACATTGAAAGGAATATAATGAAAAATCAAGTTGGTAGTCCCGCTTTCGGGATCCAGGGGAAAATCTCTGTGTATATGTGTTTTATGTGTTATGCTTTTGCATTGTTTATTTTCTATGTTTTAGAATTGTATGCAGGTAATTTCTGTACGGGGTTAAAACCTACATTTGTTATCAGAGTTGTTTTGGCTTCAAGGGGATGCCTTTGTTGCTAAGGGGTTTCGCTCGGGCCTGTGGTAGATCCTATTCAGTGGGAGATCTACGGGATCAATTCTGGTGGTGAAAGAAGATGACGAGTAGTGGAAATATAGAGATCGAGAAATTTAATGGTCAAAGTTTTGAGTTGTGGAAACTCAAGATGGAGGATCTGTTGGTGGATAAAGATCAGTGGATCGCAATAGATCCAGGTACTAAACCAATGGGAGTGTCCGAAGAAAAATGGAAGAAGTTGGATTGGAAGACTAAGAGCACAATACGATTGTGTGTCTCAGATTCAATATTGCTGAATATATAAAGGGAAGCTACAGTGAAGTCTTTGTGGGAAAAGTTAAGGACTTTGTACCAATCTAAGCCTCTGGTGAAAAAATTGTTCCTACGAAAAAAGTTGTATAACCTGAGGATGAAAGATGGAGACTCGATGACAGAGCATCTAAACGCATTTAATACAGTGGTAAGTCAGTTATTATCTGTTGATATTAAAATTTCAGATCAAGATAAGTGCATCAGTTTGGTGTTTTCTCTACCAGATTCGTGGGATAGTCTAGTTATTGCAATAGGTAGCAATGCAACTGCCTTCTAGTTTGATGAAATAGCCTCATCCTTGCTGACGGAGGAGATGAGACGGAAAAATATGGAGAGCTAGAATGGTGATGCCTTGTCTGTACAAGGATGGTCCCAGAACAGAAACAAAAATAAGTCATTGAGTGGGAGATCTAAATTTAGAGGGAGATCTAACTCTCTAGGAAAACCTATAAAGGTGGTATGCTGGAAATGCAGAAAGGAAGGGCACTATAAAAGGGACTGTAAATCTAAAACTCATGACAAAGGAAAGGGATCTGATGATGCTTCTTTTGTAGAGGCGAAAACCACCTCAAATGAAGGTGGGGATGTGTACATGGCTTCTTCAAGTACACATGTAGATCATGAGGCATGGTTGATTGACTCAAGTGCATCATTTCACTTCACTCCCCATAGAGAGTGGTTCTACGAGTATGATAAATACGATGGGGGTGATGTCTTCTTAGGGGATGATAAGAAGACTAGAATCATTGGTCATGGAAAAGTAAAGCTGAAGTTGCAAGGTGGAAGGGTTAGAACACTTCTAGGTGTTCTGCATATTCCTGCATTAGCCAGAAATCTGATTTCTGTAAGCAAGCTGGATGATGTAGGTGTAAAAACAATGTTCGAGAAGGATACCTGCAAGATGGTTTGAGGAGCACTGGTATTGATGCAGGGAGTTAGAATTGGAACTCTATACAAGCTACAAGGTGGCACTATTGTTGATGGGTGCAACAGTTCTGTGGTTCTTGAAAGTGGAACAGAAAATCTAGTGGTCTCTGGAGAGAAGACCATGTTGTGGCATCAAAGACTTGGGAATATTGGAGAGAAGGGCCTTTGAATACTTCATGGTAAAGGTATGGTAGAACGTATGAATAATAGCTCTCTGGATTATGATTTCTGTGAATATTGTGTATATGGGAAGTAGAATCGGGTGAGTTTCCCCTCTGGTGGTAAGAGGTCGAAATAGATATTACAGCTTGTGCACAGTGATGTGTTTAGACCTGTGAAGGTTCCATCACTGGGTAAGTTTATGTACTATGTATCATTTATAGATGAATTCTCAAGGAATACATGGATATATTTCCTTAAGAAGAAATTTGAAGTCTTTGACAGGTTTAACGAATTTAAGGCTCTAGTGGAAAACCAGACAGAGAAGAAGATAAAGGTGTTGAGAACAGATAACGGTGGAGAGTTTTGCAGTAAGGAATTTTAATAATTATGTAAGAAGTGTGGTATAGCACGATAGATGACTACTCCATATACACCTCAGCAAAATGGAGTTGCAAAAAGAATGAACAAGATATTGATGGAAAGGGCAAGAAGCATGCTCAATGGTGCTGGGTTAGGACAGTGATTCTGGGCAGAGGCGGTGGAGACAGCATGTTACCTGGTCAACAAATCACGTTCATCAGCGTTGGAAGATAAGACTCCAGAAGAGGTATGGACTGGTAAGAAAACCTCTCTTTCACATCTAAGGGTATTTGGATGTGATGCATATGTACATGTTCCAAAGGAGAAACGAACCAAGTTGGATAGTAAATTTGAAAAGTGCATCTTTATTGGGTATAAGGATGGTTTAAAGGGTTATAAGCTTTGGAACCCGGCAACAAGGAAGGTTTTGTACATCCGAGATGTGGTGTTCAAAGAGGTGAAAGATGTTATTAAACATGAAGTCCAACCAAAGGAACCTGAGAAGATAGAGTTTGAGCTAAAATAGGAAGAATCAGAGTCTACAGCAGAGGAGGAATTAGAAGATGAAGAGCCACAAACTCCAGGTGTAAGAAGATCAGTTTGAGAAAGAAGGCAGCCAAAAAGGTATATTCCATCTACTTTCTATTCAAATTTTAATTTATCTATTACTAATGACGATCCCAGAATTGTGAAGGAAGTAGTAGATTCAGAGGATGGAAAACTCTAGAAAGAAGCCATGGTTGATGAAATGGCATCTTTACACAAAAATGAGGCTTGGGATCTGGTGGATTTTCTAGCTGGAAGGAAACCCATTAGCAGAAAATGGGTGTTCAAGAAGACAAATGCAGAAGGAACTGTGGAGAAATATAAAGCTTGGTTGGTAGCAAAAGGTTATTCCCAGGTGTCGTGAATTGATTTTGGTGATATTTTTTCTGTTGTTGCCAAGGTAACTTCTATTAGATTACTTTTATTTGTTGCTGCTGCTTTTGATTTTGAGGTAGAACAGATGGATGTGAAGACAACATTTCTTCACGGGGATCTAGAAGAGGAGATCTACATGAAGCAACCTAAAGGCTTTGCAATGAAGGGTAAGAAAGAACTGGTATGCAAGTTAAAGAAGTCTCTGTATGGGTTAAAATAGTCACCAAGGATGTGGTATCAGAAATTTGATACATTTATACGGGGACTTGGCATCACTAGAAGCGAAGCAGATCACTGTGTGTATTTTAAATTAATTGGTGACCGTGTTATTTATCTGGTCTTGTATGTGGATGATATGCTGCTAGTTGGAAATGACAAAGAAATTATCTAGGATTTGAAGACCCAAATGTCCTCCAAATTCGTCATGAAAGATCTTGGTGCTGCAAACTATATTTTGGGCATGGAAATTAAAAGAGATCGGGCAAAGAGGAAGATCTAGTTAAACCAAAGGAAGTATGTCGAGACAATACTGCAGAGGTTTAATATGCAAGATAGTAAACCAGTGAAGGTTCCTATTCCTGTAGGTGTAAAGTTATCTGCTAAACAGTGTCCCAAGACACAAGAAGAGGAAGAGGATATGTCCCATGTTCCATATGCAAGTGAATTGGTAGCCTGATGTATGCAATGGTCTGTACTAGATCAGACATTGCACATGCAGTGGGAGTATTGAGCAGGTTTATGTCAAAACCAGGGAAGGAACATTGAACAACAGTGAAGCAGGTTTTCAGGTATTTGCGTGGCACTTGTGATTATGGTTTGTGCTATCAAGGAAGACCAGGATTGGATAGAGTTTTGGATATCTGTGGCTTTGTTGATGCACACTGGGTTGGAGATTTGGATCAAAGAATATCTACAAGTGGGTATGTGTTTAACCTATTTGGAGGTGCAGTCAGTTGGATGAGTAAGAAACAACCTTATTGGCACTATCAACTACATAGGCAGAATACATGGCAGCCACTCATGCAAGCAAGGAAGCAGTTTGGTTGCAGAGATTGTGTTCAAGTATGGGGTTAGTACAGGGAGCCATAATGATAAGCTGTGACAGCCAAAGTGAAATTTTCTTGGCAAAGAACCCTACTTATCATTCAAAGACAGAGCACATTAATGTTCAGTATCACTTTGTGAGGGATATGATAGAAGACAAAACGGTGTTGCTAGTAAAGGTGGACACTTTGAAGACTACTGCAGATGCATTGAAAAAATCTGTGAGCTCTAAGAAGTTCTCCTGGCGTAGAGAAACAATGGGCATTTTGGGGCTAGAAAAATGACTAAGCTCTCTTGTGGCCCCCTGTGGAAAGAAAACAACAAGTGGAAGAATGTTGGGTTGTGTTATATCCTATCCACGACTAACGTACGTAGTGAACCAGGGGGTTAAAGGGGGGCAAAGCCCCCCCTTCGTTGCGCCGATTGTGCAGTGGTGGGGTCACAGGGGGGCGGCATCCCCCGCTATCTGGGGGTTTTCAGGGGGGCGAGTAGCCCCCCTCTATAGGGTCCGAGGCAGTGCCCCAGGAAAAAAAATTTGGACCCTATATTAGGTTGGGCGGACCTACCTATGGTTTTTGGTCCATGTTTTTGGACGCGATGGTTTTCGGTCCATGGTATTGGATGCTTTGTCATGTATAAATATGTATTGTAACATTGAAATGAATATAATGAAAAATCAAGCTAGTAGCCCCAGTTTTGGGATCCAGGGGAAATCTCTGTGTATATGTGTTTTATGTGTTATGCTCTCACATTGTTTATTTTCTGTGTTTTAGAATTCGTATGTAGGTAATTTCTGTACGGGGTTAAAACCTACAATTAACAGCCTGGAACAAATCAGAGGTTTTGATGATATGGAGGGTGGTTATAAATTATTTTGGATACATTAGAGAAGGATTGGCCTAGAGATTCAGATCTGGAGCGAAGGTTCGTATTGGAACAAATAGATGGTCTGGAAGTGGAAATGCACACATTCTCCCCTGAGATTTGATCCAATTCCTTGTTGACTTGGGAAGGTGGAACCTAGAACATATTGTTGATAGGGTCAACTCTACTATTTTTGGGAAAAAATGGTTATCCGCACAAGAGCTTCTGATTCGTGATCGCTGGCATCAGGTCTGGCTTAAATTTACCAATGCTCTCTCTGCATCACACAGTAGAATTCATGACCACGAAGATGAGATCATACGATCCTTGTCCACTAATGGTAGATATCCCCCAAAAGAAGGTTATCCTTTTACTTATGCAGATCATGAACCTGAAATTTCTTCTTGGTGATGGCATCCATTATGGAAGATTAAAAGCTCGGGAAAATCAAATCTTTTCATGTGGTTCTTTCTAAAAAATAAAGTCCTAACAGGAAAATTTGAAACATACATATTTTCAATGACTGTCATGGTGTGTGATGTGCCAAGATAGTGAAGAATCAATAAATCATTTATTTCTTCAATGCACTTTCTTTGCTCAAATTTGGAACATGTTATATCAATCTCTAGCAATTAGTATAAGATGGCAGGGAGATTATTTTATTGTGGCTTGGAAAGCATGGTGGGAAGTGGCACACCCTACAAAACTTAGGAATTTCCCTCTTCTGGACTGCTAGGGAATCTGGTTAGGTAGGGATGAAAAAAAAAATTAGGAAAAAATCAAACACTGGGCCATTATTGGTGCACAATCAGTGGCTATCTATAATATGATCCCTGAGGATGATCAAAATCAGAGGTCTCGTAATATTTTCACTGAAACTATAGACAAATCTCTCCCCTGGCATTATTTTGATGGGTCAGCACAACAACATGGTTGTGGAGCTAGTGCACCTTTGTTCTTAAATGAAAAACGTTCCTTGAAAATAAAAATGGGACTAGGAAGGGGTATAAACAATTATGTAGAGCTAAACGGTCTTAGGCTTTTTCTCCTCTTTTCCCTTGAGAAAGGTTGTCGGAAACTTCAAAGCTTTGAAGATTCTAAAATCATAATCAATTGGTTCAATCAACAGTCAAATTGTCACGTGCACACACTCAGGAATTTGCTAGAAGAATTTTATCATTAAAATCCCAATTTGATTTTGTGACCTGTCATCATATTTATAGGGAAAGAAATCATGTTTCTGATGGCTTATCCAAAGAAGCAACACAACAAGTATTTGGTTCATGGATTATTTTTTAACATAATGCACAGGAATTCTATCAATATTACCATCGACCTTTCAATGAAAATCAACCTTAGGATGTAGCTCTTTCATGATCCATCGCAACATATGATGGAATTTTTTTATTATTTTGATTATACATATGTTACTATTATGATGATTGCTTACGTATTTCTTTGTACATTTTTGTTTATTGGACTAATTATTATTGTTCCATCATATATTTTTGGGTTATGTTACAGTTGGTGTGGTCAACCATGATCACCCTTTTGGAGATATGTTCCTTTGAAGCATCTACATCATGTAATTTTCAAGATATTATATAATGAAACTTGTGTTTTTTCCTTGGCGAAAAATATAAATGACATGTAAATAAAAGTGTATCCAAGCTCATAGAAAAACATAGGGACAAACACCAACTCATATATCATTCATGCTAGCATTAGGAACTACAATAAAATACTTTACTTATTCAAGATAATAATCCTAAAAGTAAGTCATGTGGTCTATGTAAAGAAATTTTTTATAAATATGTTCCAAGGCACATTTCAACAATCATAAAAATTGAAGACTTATGTCATTTATTGAAAGATTTCACAATCTAAAAGAAGATAAAATTGATGTTCAAAATCAACAAGGTGATCAATTAACCTCAGAATTTGATATAAGCAGGAGGGGGAGAGGGGGGGGGGGGCGTTGGGTTTCATTTGGAGAAAATGGAAAGGGAGTTATTGGGCAGCCAACAAGACCATAATTTTGAAGTCGTAAAAAGATAGACTGTTGTTGTGTGAAAGGAGATTTAATAAAAAAATAATATGATTTTTATTTTTAATATTGAAGAGTATTAAATTAATGAAAAAATTTAGAGTGGAGTGAAACATAAGCTTAAAATTTCATGGAAGATTTGTTTGACATGTAATGCTCTTGGCAAATTGTAACAATGTGTATAACAAAAAAAAATTCCCAGGTTTCCTCATAACATCTAGTTTCTAAGGTTGGTCAAGCGGGAAAAACCTGATAAGCACTTCAACTTGACACATTGAAAGGCCCGTGGCACCACCAATGAATGCAACTCTCCAACATGCATTTCTTCTAACTCAGAGAAACTAGAAACATCTAGTTCTTGAATTCGTGCCAACTATGGTAACCTTTGTTTGCTTTTTAGCTTCACACAGCCACATGCCTTCAACATATCCAAAGACATAAAATATCTCACTCCTGGAAACTCTTCTAAAGTAGAGAAACTATAAATATACAGTTTTCTAAGTTGTGTCAGCTCTGACAATCCCTGTAAGCTCTTCAACTTCATACAATTACATGCCTTCAATACCTTAACCTCACATGTCCAACGCTTCTAATTCATAACATCCAGAAATGTCTAGTTCTTGAAGTTCTGTAAGCAGTTCCAGACTTTGTATGTTCTTTAGCTTCATACATCGAAATGCTTGTAACTTCACCAACAACTTCAAATTTTCATCACCACGAAGCTCTCATAACTCATTGCAGAGAGAAAATTCTAGTTCATGAAGCAGTGCCAACCATCCCAAATTCAACATGCTCTTTAACTTAATGCAAACAGATGTCGGCAACACCTCTAAGGACTTCAAATTTTTAATGCCTATGTGTTGGCTTGTTGGGCCGACCCAGGTTCAGAGTTAATTAGCCAAGCAAATCCTCGTACTACTAGCCCTTTCGGCAATAGTCCATGGAGCGCACACTGAGGTTTCACCCGAAGTAGTATGGGAGGGTGATGGAACCAGGTTTTCGCACCCTTGAGATGTCTGAGGCGCTGATTGGATCCAATTATTAGGTCCTTCAGGCAAGTTGCTTCATGCACTTCCCATGTCTTCACGCCCTGATGCACTACCTTCGCGCATCCCTAACCAGGGACTGTGGAGCTTTCGCGCAGCTGGAACAGTGCTCTGCGCTATTCCCTTAAGACAGCCCCAAGACCTCACATATCTTCTCATACCAGTTAATTATCCTCATGTAAATAGATGTTTTACGTTATACTTAATTATACAACACATTCATATAAGTTCTTGCATGTAAATAAATAGTAAAATTGCAATTTATACCCAATCATACATTAAAATAGGAAAATATACACCGAAATATGGTAAGCTTCTCTTTATTAATTATTCAAATGATTATAGAATCGACCTGTCATGCGCACTCAGCTGCAGGGATCCGCGCACTCAGTTGTGGACTACTAGGCCTCTACGCACTTAGTTGTAGAATATTTTCCTACTCTACGACCCAAAGACCCACTTTTCACTTCGACTCAAGTGTTGGGTTGGGTTATATTCTTTCCATGACTAGCCCACGTAGTTAACCGGGGGGGTCTGGCCCCCCCTTCATTGCTCTGATTGTGTAGCTGGGGGGTCACAGGGGGTTTGAGGAATGCGGGTAGCCCCCCTCTATGGGGACTGGGGCAGTGCCCCAAAAAATTTTGTTTTTGGACCATATATTTGGTTGGGCGAACCTACCTATGCTTTTGTGCATGATTTTCGCACATGGTTTTGGACGCGATGGTTTTCAGTCCATGGTTTTGGATGTGATGGTTTTCGGTCCATGGTATTGGATGCTTCGGCATCTATAAATATGTATTGTAACATTGAAAGCAACATAATGAAAATCAAGCTGGTAGTCCCGGTTTTGGGATTTAGGGGAAAATCTCTGTGTATATGTGTTTCATGTATTATGCTCTCACATTGTTTATTTTCTGTGTTTTAGAATTCGTATCCAGGTAATTTCTATACGGGGTTAAAACCTACATTTGCTATCAGAGTTGTTTTGGCTTCAAGGGGACACCTTTGTTGCTGAGGGGTTTCGCTAGGGCCTGTCATAGACCCTGTTCAGTGGGAGATCTGCTGGATCGATTCTGGTGGTGAAAGAAGATGGTGAGCATTGGAAAGATAGAGATCGAGAAATTTAATGGTCAAAGTTTTGAGTTATGGAAATTCAAGATGTAGGATCTATTGGTGAAAGAAGATCAATGAGTCGCGGTAGATTCAGGTACTAAACCAACGGGAGTGTCCCATGAAGAATGGAATAAGTTGGATCGGAATGCTAAGAGAACAATACAATTGTGTGTCTCAAATTCAATATTGCTGAATGTATTAGGGGAAGCTACGGTGAAGGATTTGTGGGACAAGTTAGGGACTTTGTGCCAATCTAAGTCTCTGGTGAATAACATGTTCCTACGGAAAAAGTTGTATAACCTGAGGATCAAATATGGAGACTCAGTGATAGAACATCTAAACGCATTTAATACTATGGTAAGTCAGTTATTATCTGTTGATATTAAAATTTCAGATGAAGATAAGTGCATCCTACTAGATTCGTGGGATAGTTTGGTTATTGCAATAGGTAGCAATGAAACTGCCTTGCAGTTTGATGAAATAGTCTCATCCTTGCTGACGAAGGAGATGAGATGGAAAAATATGGAGAGACAGAATGGTGATGCCTTGTCTATACGAGGACGGTCCCAGAACAGAAATAAAAATAAGTCATTGAGTGGGAGATCTAAATCTCCAGGAAAACCTGTAAAGGTGGTGTGCTAGAAATGTAGAAAGGAATGGCACTACAAAAGGGATTGTAAATCTAAATTTCCTGACAAAGGAAAGGGATCTGATGATGCTCCTCGTGCATAGGCAAAAACCACCTCAAATGAAGGTGGGGATGTGTACTTGGCTTCTTTAATTACACATGTAGATCATGAGGCATAGTTGATTGATTCAGGTGCATCCTTTCACTTCACTCCCCATAGAGAGTGATTTTGCGAGTATGAGAAATATGATGGTGGTGATGTCTTCTTAGAGGATGACAGAAAGGCCAGAATCATTGGTCGCAGAAAACTAAGGTTGAAGTTGCAAGGTGGAGGGGTTAGAATACTTCCAGGTGTTCTGCATATTCCTGCATTGGCGAGAAATCTAATTTCCGTAAGCAAGCTGGATGATGCAGGTGTAAAAACAATGTTCGAGAAGGATACCTGCAAAATGGTTCAGGGAGCACTGGTATTGACGCTGGGAGTTTAGATTGGAACTCTGTACAAGCTGCAAGGTAGCACTATTATTGATGGGTGCAACAGTTCTGTGGTTCCTGAAAGTGGAGCAGAAAATCTAGTGGTCTCTGGAGAGAAGACCATGTTGTGGCATCAAAGGCTTGGACATACTGGAGAGAAGGGCCTTCGAATACTTCATGGTAAAGGTATGGTAGAAGGTATGTGTAATAGCTCTCTGGATTTTGATTTCTGTGAAAATTGTGTATATGGGAAGCAGAATCAGGTGAGTTTCCCCTCTGGTGGTAAGAGGGTGAAACATATATTAGAACTTGTGCACAGTGATGTGTTTGGACCTATGATGGTTCCATCACTGGGTAAGTCTGTGTACTATGTATCATTTATAGATGACTTCTCAAGAAATACATGGATATATTTCCTTAAGAAGAAATCTGAAGTCTTTGACAGGTTTAAAGAATTTAAGGCTCTGGTGGAAAACCAGACAGAAAAGAAGATAAAGGTGTTGAGGATAGATAATGATGGAGATTTTTACAGCAAGGAATTTGAAGAATTTTGTAAGAAGTGTGGTATAGCATGGCAAAAGACTACTCCATACACACCTTATCAAAATGGAGTTACAGAAAGAATGAACAAGACGTTGATGGAAAGGGCAAGAATCATGCTCATTTGTGTCGAGTTAGGACAGGAATTTTGGGCAGAGGCGGTGGAGACAGCGTGTTACCTGGTCAACATATCACCTTCATCAGCGTTGGAGGATAAGACTCCACAAGAGGTATGGACTGGTAAGAAACCCTCTCTTTCACATCCAACGGTATTTGGATGTGATGCATATGCACATGTTCCAAAGGAGAAAAGAACCAAGTTGGATAGTAAATTTGAAAAGTGCATCTTTATTGGGTATAATGATGGTTTAAAGGGTTATAAGCTTTGGAACCCAGTAACAATGAAGGTTGTGTATAGCCGAGATGTGGTGTTCAGAGAGGTGAAAGATGTTATTAAACATGAAGTACAACCAAAGGAACCTGAGAAGATAGAGTTTGAGATTAAGGAGGAAAAATCAGACTCTACAACAGAGGAGGAATCAAAAGATGAAGAGCCACAAACTCCGAGTGTGAGAAGATCAGTTCGAGAAATAAGGCATCCGGAAAGGTATAGTCCATCTACTTTCTGTTCAAATTTTGTTTTATCTATTACTGATGATGATCCCAAAAATGTGAAGGAAGCAGTAGATTCAGAGGATGGAAAACTCTAGAAAGAGGACATGGTTGATGAAATGGTATCTTTACATAAAAATAAGGTGTGGGATTTGGTGGAGTTTCCAGCTAGAAGGAAACCCATTGGTATCAAATGGGTGTTCAAAAAGAAGAAAAATGCAGAAGGAAAGGTGGAGAAATGCAAAGCTCGATTGGTAGCAAAAGGTTATTCCCAAGTGCCAGGAATTGATTTTGGTGATATTTTTTCTCCTGTTGCCAAGGTAGCTTCTATTAGATTACTTTATCTGTTGTTATTGCTTTTGATTTTGAGGTAGAGAAAATGGATTTGAAGACAACATTTCTTCACAGGGATCTGGAAGAGGATATCTACATAAAACAACCTGAAGGTTTTGTTATGAAGGGTAAGAATGAAATGGTATGCAAGTTAAAGAAGTCTTTGTATGGGTTAAAACAATCACCAAGGATGTGGTATCAGAAATTTGATACATTTATACAGGGACTTGGCTTGACCAAAAGCAAAGCAAATCATTGTGTGTATTTTAAATTAATTGGTGACCGTGTTATTTATCTGGTCTTTTATGTGGATGGCATGTTGGTGGTTGGAAATGAAAAAGAAATTATCCAGGATTTGAAGGCCCAATTTTCCTCCAAATTCGACATGAAAGATCTTGATGCTGCAAACTATATTTTGAGCATGGAAATTAAAAGAGACTGGGCAAAGAGGAAGCTCTATTTAAAATAGAGGAAGTATGTTGAGACAATACTGCAGAGGTTTAATATGCAGGATAGTAAACCGGTGAAGGTTCCTATTCCTGTAGATGTGAGGTTATCTGCTGAACAGTGTCCCAAGACACAAGAAGAGGAAGAGGACATGTCCCGTGTTCCATATGCAAGTGCAGTTGGTAGCCTGATGTATTCAATGGTCTGTACTAGATCAGACATTGCACATGCAGTGGGAGTATTGAGCAGGTTTATGTCAAAACTAGGGAAGGAGCATTGGACAGCAGTGAAGTGGGTTTTCAGGTATTTGCATGGCACTAGTGATTATGGTTTGTGCTACCAAGGAAGACTAGGATTGGATAGAGTGTTGGAAATTCATGGCTTTGTTGATGTAGATTGGGTTGGAGATCTAGATCAGAGAACATCTACAAGTGGGTATGTGTTTAACCTATTTGGAGGTGTAGTCAGTTGGATGAGTAAGAAACAATCTGTACTGGCACTATCAACTACAGAGGTAGAATACATGGCAGCCACTCATCCAAGCAAGGAAGTAGTTTGGTTGTAGAGATTGTGTTCAAGTATGGGGTTAGTACAGGGAGCTATAAGGATAGACTGTGACAGCCAAAGTGCAATTTTCTTGGCAAAGAACCCTGCATATCATTCAAAGACAAAGCACATTGATGTTCAGTATCACTTTGTGAGGGACATGATAGAAGACAAAAAGGTGTTGCTGGTAAAGGTGGACGCTTTGAAGAATACTGCAGATGCATTGACAAAATCTGTGAGCTCTGAGAAGTTCTCTTGGTGTAGAGAAGCAATGGGTGTTGTAGGGCTAGATAAATGACTAAGCTCTCTTGTGTCCCCTTGTGGAAATAAAACAACAAGTGGGAGAATGTGGATTTGTGTTATATTCTTTCCGCAACTAGCCCACGTAGTTAACTGGGGGGTTAGAGGCTCCGCCCCCCCCCCCTCGTTGCATTGATTTCATAGCGTGGGGGTCACAAGGGGTTTGAGGGGTGCGGGTAGCCACGCTCTATGGGTTTCGGGGCAGCACCCCAGAAAATTTTGTTTTTGGACCCTATAATAGGTTGGGCAGACCTACCTATGGTTTTGTGCATGATTTTCGCACATGGTTTTGGACATGATAGTTTTTGGTCCATGGTTTTGGACATGATGGTTTTCAGTCCATGGTATTGGATGCTTCAACATGTATAAGTATGTATTGTAACATTGAAAGGAACATAATGAAAAATCAAGTTGGTAGTCCCGATTTTGGGATCCAGGGGAAATATCTATGTATATGTGTTTTATGTGTTATGCTCTCGCATTGTTTATTTTTTGTGTTTTAGAATTCGTATGCAGATAATTTCTCTATGGGGTTAAAACCTACATAAAGTACTGAGATTCATCATACTTCCATCCATCCTTATCCTTTCTTCCTCAGAGCTTCACTCTATTTATACAATCCCATGGTCCGCAGACCATGGGTAAGTTTATCAAGCCCAAATTACATTACAAAAACTAGGGTGGGAAACCTTGTGACTCTATTATGACTTCGCACTCTATGCCCACAATTCGCGGAGCTTTTACAAAGGACTTGGTCAACACTTGGGCTTTAAGCCCCAAAACATGCCTCAAGGGGATTCCATGCCCAACTGGCCCCCAACACAAACATTGTGACTCGCCCTCAAGTCACTCTGCTGGCGCGGAGATCTTTGCGCGGAGTCCCTCGAAATCTTCTCGAATTGCTTCAAGGTCGGAAGGGCACTAACCAACTGCCTGCTGGATCTGATGTATGCATTGTTCTGATACCACAGTGTTGGAAGTGCTTCTGTGTATCTGTGCCTGTGTCCCCTGCATTTGTGTGAGCCTGCATTCAATTGCTACTGTGGTGGTGAAGGCCTCGTTGATCCAAGGCTGAATGCGCGCCTTCAAGACTGCTTCTTTGTGTCGTGCGGTGTCCACTTGTTCTTTCAGCGCTTTGGCCTGTTGCATCTCCACGAGCCTCTGAGTGAGGGCCACCATCTGTGCAGTTCCTTTGACGTTGTCATACTTCTATTGGAGTTCTCGCACCTCTATTTCTAAGTGATGGATGTTGGGGTCCTCCTGCAGATTTGTGAGGACCTCAAGTGACTCCTCCAACATGCTGGTGCAGTCTGTCATTGCACCGTCGATCTTGTCCAGTCCTGATGTAATAGTGCTGGCACATTGTTCTCTTACTTCCAGAGGGGTGGAATGCTACACCTTCAACCGCAGCTCTGCGATCTGAAGGTTCAGTTCTAGCTGAACCTTTTTCATTTCCTCCCGCGCCTCACACACCCCTACTACTAGCCTATAGATGCGCACTTCTGCTAGTATGTCTACTGGGATGGCCAGCTCTGGGACGCTTTGATGAGCTTCATCCAGTACCTGTACCAGCTTTCGATTCTATGACACCACTTCGTCATGCTGCAAGCTCAACTGGTCCATGTTGATTCTCTGCTCACTAAGAACTTGCAGTGGGCGGCTCTCCCTAGCCTGTAGTTTTGCAGTTATCCCATCCTCTAGAACGTATAATGTCTCACGTGGCAGTGCAACCATGTTGATGTCGATATCCTTCAACACGCTAATTGTAGGCCTATAGGCCTCATTTTTTGTCACTAGTGCCCCTTCCAACATCACTATGGTATTCATCACCCGAGTGCACAACATCTACTCTGTTGTCTGTTGGGTGTGGAGCCTGATTGTCTTCTATATTCAAAGGTATCGCCACATAGGACCCCAGTTCGAAACGTTGCCGCCCATAAAATATTCTCTGCAGGGGGGGTCCAGGGGGGGCGACTGCGACGTTTGGGAGCCCACCCCTGGTGGGGGATTTCAGGGGCAGCGCCCCCGAAGCTAAAAACAACTGTAAAATTGCCTTGTAAAAGTATAGTAATTTCTAGTCAATCTGGGTCGTTCATTAGGCGGATGATCTGACGGTAGAACTTATGTTTAGTTTAGGGTTTTTTTTGCCCTAGAAGGCAACCCCTCTCTTTGTATGAGGGTATTTTATTTGAGGCTGTGTGATAGATGTGTATTATGTGAGCAAGAAACAAAGAGGTGAGACTGTGAGAGAAAACAGAGGATATTACAGCGGATTTGTTGTAGGTTGTGTCTCTTCATTTTGCTGGATAATAGAAAGGAAGGATTGGCTGTTCGAGGTGGACGTAGCCCAAACTGGGTGAACCACGTATATATGTGTCTCTCTTGTTTTGTGCGTTTTCTGTGTTTATATTTCTGCAATATTTTATGTGTTCCATTGCTCTGTAATATATAATTTTCTAACATTGTCGTTGTTCTGAATATGAGGCTGGTCGAAAGGGTACCAGCCTAAGGGGTGCACACCTGCAACTCCTGCAGCTATGCTCTGAGGGCCCCCAACACAATCTGGTTCTCCTGCATAAATTCCTAGAGGGCCTCAGAGGTGACATCGCGCAGTTTTTTACCGATGTCGTGTAGATCACCCTCGGTAAGGGCGATCAAGTCAATAGACACCTTCGAGAGGGTACGTTGTTCTCTTACTTCCGGAGGGGTGGACGACTGCACCTTCAACCGCAGCTCAATGATCTGAAGGTTTAGCTCCAGCTGAACCTTTGTCATTTCCTCCCGTGCCTCACGCACCTTTGTTGCTAGCCTATGTATGCGCGCTTCTGCTAGTATGTCTGTTGGAATGGCCAGCTTTGGGATGCTTTGACAAGCTTCGTCGAGTACCTGTACCAGCTATCGATTCTGTGACACCACTTTGTCGCGTTGCAAGCTCAACTAGTCCATGTTGATTCTCTGCTCGCTAAGGACTTGTAGTGCATGGCTCTCCCTAGCCCGCATTCTGTAGCTATCCCATCCTCTAGAACATATAATGTCTCCCGCAGGAGTGCAACCGTGTTGATGTTGATATCCTTCAACATGTTAACCGTAGGCTTGTAGGCCTCAATTGTTGTCAATAGTACCCCTTCCGACAGCACTATGGTATTTGTCACCCGAGTTGATGTTGTTGTTCCAACTGCGAGGCTAGTCGAAAGGGTGCCAGCCTGAGGGGTGTGCACCTGCAACTCCTGCAGCTGCGCTCTAAGGGTCCCCAACACAATCTAGTTCTCCTGGATAAATCCCTAGAGGGCCTCGGAGGTGACATCGCACACTATTTTTCCGATGTCATGCAAATCACCCTTGGTAAGGGTGATCGAGTCAATAGACACCTTTGATGCCTTGACCTTCTTTCATGACCCTATCCACTCGGTCGGGTGCGGACGCTTCAACTGTGTTGATGTGGTTTGTGGGTCTGCGCCTCCCCCTTCTTCCTCTACTTCCTACCCATGCCAAGGTGACTTTTGGTCCTCGCTCATCTTTGTGGCTGCCTCCTGTGTTGCTGCTACCTTTTCCTGTTCAACTACTGTTTGTGCAATGTCCCGCGCCTCCTGCACTTTTGTTGTTGCTGCCTCCTTCCTTTTCTTTTCTGCCAACTGTGCAATGCGTAGTTTGGCCTCCTCTTTCTTCCTCTATGTCGTAGACTTCTCTATCGCCGCGATGTTTGGAGTGCGCCACTCCGGTGGCCATGTCTCTAGTACATTGAAAATTACTTCATCCCTGGCCACAAAGGGTAGCTTTGTCCATTTCTTGGTCAGGTCCTTGCGTGCTCTGATTTATATGCTATGCAAATCCACCTTGAACTCTGCAAAACTTTGCAGGTTGTTGTAGATAGTCGGTGACAATCGTGGCTTGTTGTTGATCCCCATTATGAGGTTCATCTCCATGAGCACCCAGAATATCTTACTGTCGTGGATCCTATTTGCATCATTTGTGGCCCAGAGCGAAATGTACTTCGCGGCCTTCGGCAGATCCCTGTCAATTGTGGGGAATTGACTGTCTTCTAGTAATTCCCCTGCCACGAGCACTATGGACAGCAGAAGCCATGCATATTGGAATGTTTTTCCCTATTCCTGAGCTTTGCAGCGATTCTCCAAGAATTCCTTGCAGAGGAACTCGAACCAATTGAACTAGACCCCCTCAGCGCACTGTTCAGCAAGTGCTACCACCGGGGCGGATACCTCGTCTGCGCGGCACTTGTGCATAACCTTACCTGCCAGAATTTGGGTCACCACCCGTACGGCTTTTTCGTTGATGCTGGAGATGGCGTAGCCCCTGTTATTCTTTTCCATTTTACACTTCCTCTTCATGGCTTCCGTGGTGGCAAAATCACTGCTTTTTCCCTCCGAGATATTCGCGGGGTCCTCTCCTTTGCATGGCAGCCGAGTGATGTGGTGAATAAATTTGATTCTCCGTGATGGGGATGGGCTTATCCAACCACAAACACCCACCATGCACCAGGTAGAGCAGCTTCCTGATGAAGAAAATTTTTATTGGGGCACGGTGGAAATGTGGTACTGTTGTGGCCAGCAACACCCCCCCCTTGTTCATTTAAGTGTTGTCCAAAATACTAAATGAATGGGGACCCTTAGTTAAATTTTAGGAAAAAAGTAAGAGTTTCCTTTCTTCAAAATAAGGTTACCATCGTAAGCTTAGAAAGGTCCTTTGAATATTTTTTAACCTAAGTCTATGATAAGGGAAATATCTTTAGAGCCGCGTTGCAAAAAAGATAGGAAATGCCTCCATTTCTCTATAATATCGGTATGCGCAAGACTCTCATGTTAAGCATAATATCGCATCGCAATAAAGTAATACTCATAAGGAAAAACTTCAAGATTTGCCGATCTGCGATAACGCCGATCGCAAGATCGCATATCGCAGAAATGAGCTGGCAAGATTCGGCAAACATTAAACTACTGCGACCTGCGATGTTGCGATCACTGTGATATTATGTTCGCGCGATCTGCGATGGTGCGATTTGCGATGGCGCGATCTGCGATGTTACGTGAGCAAATCATAAATCACTTCATCACGAATCTTTCGGCCACGCTATTCAAAGAAAAGCCACTTACCATAATCTGACTCAAGATCATGCGTTTTTAATGATAGTAAATGAATTAGTTGTCAGCTATTAAATGAAATGAGGGCGCGTGCTTTTGTAAAGAATTACTTCACATAAGGTGGCATATTTGATATATCTGTTGCATTTAAAACTCTCCCATCACCTTTCTTGATCAGTCATTTCCATTTCACTCATAATCTGCAGGAACGAAGAGCTAAGACGATTCAAAGCCAAACGCAGGAAGAAATGGGAAAGAAAAATAAAGCTCAAGGCTCTAAGGTGAAGGAAAAGACGAAGGAGATGGCGCCTTTGTATACAGACACAGCCTGTAACAGAGACGCAGGGATATCAACATGGGAAAGCATGTACAGGCTGCTTGAAGAAGAAAATCCTAGAATAATGAAGGTTGATGTTGTCGTGGGCTCACAACGCTCTTCCGAGGCGTCCTTAGAGGAGCTAGCATGTTCATTTCTTCACCGGATAGCAGCAAGACCCAAAATTCTACCATATACGGATATATTGGGAGTGTTACTGGGCATACTTGGTCAAGCCGCATAGTCAATGGATGACTATGAAATGCATCATAAACGCGGCCGAAAAAGTAGTGCCAGCTCTCATAGATTCTGTTTTCGCAGCCCAGCTCAGCGCAGAAGTCAGCCAGCCAACTCTCCTCAAGCCCATGATGAACACTTGCAGCTTTAAAGACCAAGTTCAAAAGTAGCCTTATTTTAGAATGTTGTTTTTTCTTTTAAATTAGATTAGAAAAAGGACGGTCATTTGAAAACCGCATCCTAAATTTTGTAAAAACACTATTATTAGAATTAGGAAGTAGTATTTTAACCCTTCTCATGCATTTAGAGAAGGGTCCAGAAATTTGTCAAAAACTTGTCCTCGGAACATGCACTTCTGCACCCTCAGAGGAGGTTTTGATGAATGGATGGATCGAGATTTATTAATGTTTGCATTTTAATGTCTGCTACTGATGTTGCACTTTTGTACTCTTAGTAGATGTTAGAACAAGTAGAGATAAATCATTTTTGCTTCAAGCTTATGAGTAGGATTAGTCATAAACGGTACTTTTATCTCTTGGCCATTTCTGCTTATATTCTTAAAGTGATATACAGTTTTCAGTTGTTTATATGTTATTGCATGAATGTATGAGTTACCATTTGGCACTTCTGTATGGTGGAGCCATTTATTTATGTCTGATATATGAATAACTTATTATGCGATATGCTGTTCACAACTGTTTTGCCTAACTTTTTATGCAAAGTAGTTTATCTTAATTGATTTCTATTCTTATGATAGCTGAATGATCTTTATTAACAGTTATTGTTTGAAATCTCTTTAGATCGCATAATACAAGAAATTCACCTCGGGTTAGCGTAGATTAGATGTGTTGTTTCTCATTAGATTACAATAGCATAGAGTTAGTTTAGAAGTTTGAATTAAATTAGCTTTAAGTACTCTTAGATCAGCATCATCCAACTCTCTCCACACACACACCCTTAAATTGGGAAACTGGTCCCATTATCCCCAGTCGGACCCGCTATACCAAACGGATAAGGAGCTGCCAACCAAGGTCCGGACCGGGTGGGTATCCCCTTGTTGTCGACCCAATTTTCGGGGCTTCAACATATTTGGCGCTAGAAGGAGGGCCTGAACATAGTGTCTGTTGGAATGATTTTCAATTGTAACATCTGAATCAGGATGGCTGCTCACAAACTTCCCATTTGGAGTTGCATCCATGTTCCTACCTCTTCCAACACTCCACCTGAAGTGGTAAGACTCTTGTCTCAGGTAAAATTCAATGGTAAGAATAATTCTTCTGCTTTTAATCATGCTCTTCAATTTATTCAAAGAGTTTCAAGTTCGAATATTCAAAGAATTGATGAAGGCGTTTTATGCAGAATTTTTACTCTTACATTCACGGCGGAAGCTAGAAAATGGTGCAGAACCCTCCCAGTTGCATCAATTCACAGCTGGGACCAATTCGTCAAGACTTTCATTTTTGAATTTGATTGTTATGACTATGACCAGGTATATGATGAAATTGATTATCTACGGAAACAAGATGAATCTGTTAGCGATTTTAATATGCGATTTTATCTTAATTGTCTAAAGTATGATCTTGAAAGTGAACTCATGGATGAAGAATCTTCAGATTATGTTGAGTATTCCCTGCCTCCTATGTCTGATCAAGCAGAAATTAGTTCAAGCTTTGTCTCATTTTCTTCTAATGTGAATGAGGATTCCAATTTGAATATACAAATCACCCATGATGAAGAAAGTTCCCAAAGCCTAGGAGACATGCATGCTCTAATGCAAGAAGACAAAAGTGAGAATTCTAGAGGAAAGCCTGCCTTGGAACCAGGAGATGACTTCGATACAAGGTCAGATAATATCATTGCAAATCAAAAAATGCAGATTCCAAGGTTAGAACAACAAACTATTTCTCTTTCAAAAAATATCAGTACACAAAGGTATGATCTAAAGCCCAATGTCTATGATGAATCTGAAGAACAAAGAGTTTTCCATGATGATATTTTCAAATGCATTGTTCCAGAATCGCATTTTTCTCTTTATCCTGATGTTTTTAGTGATGATAATTTTTCCCCTCTCAATATTAAAGATATTTCAAAAAGTACAGAGGATTATTCAAATGAATCATCATTAGGTTTTCAAGATAAAAAGACAGCAATAGAACATCCTTTGATCATTTTCAAACAAGAACCACTTGACCTTCCTTGTCTGAAAATATATCACGAAAAACAGAAATCTAGGGAAACCTGTAAAATCATTTATGATAGCTACTTTGACAACGATGATGTTGTTGATTTATCCCAAGTAACTCAACAAAGCTCAGATAATGAGAGATATTCTAATTCAGAAATCATATCAGTCAATCCTCATTTCAAAGTAAAAGATCATTTGCATGATTTTACTATCCAAGATAATACCCCGATCTATGATTCATATCATGAGGAAACCCCCATGCCTGTTCACAATCATAACTTGTCTTCTGATTCACAAGACGGAATTCGAAATTGCTCGGATCCCATAATTCTGGCCAGTTCTTGTGAAAAACAAGATATTCCAAGTCAATCCCAGTTGTGCTGTAACACTATTTGTACAGATAATCATTACTTTCTTTCTCACTTGCACTCATTTTGTACAAAATCGGATTGTGTTTTAAATTTTCAGACTTTTGATAGATTACTGTGGTATGTTGAGCACCTTATCAAAGAACATTCGAAAGATGTGCTACCATTTTGGAAAGCTAAACTGTGTCAAGGAAGTATAGAACTTTTTCAATTCCAAGATCAATCAATATCAAACTTCCTTAGAAAACTTATATGGCATCCAAAACACCATCAACGAAGGAAAGTACCTTTCGAAACTTGTCGGCAATTTGCACCAATTGATAAATATCTTTCCAGAAATTTCCATCTATTCTTCATTGATTTATTTAGTGATTCATATATGGAAACTTTCCTTTTACAAGAAATTGCTCAAAGCTCAACTTCAACCCACAGTAGGTTACAGGCCATTAAAACTAAAAAATCATATTCGCAACCTGGCTTGTCATCTTTCCTATTACGAGATCATCAATCCATAACAGAAATTCATCCTGATTTTTATGATCCAATAGGTATCCAGTTGAAAGAAGTTTTCATGAGAAAGAGATTTCAGACAGAATTCCAACTGAAGTTACACATTCTTATTCCAAATCCAACATTAACAGTCCAAGAAAAATTTTGTTCTTAACACTGATATTTGAAAGTTACATACGTGTAGGAATAAAAATGAAAAGATGGCTCCACTAGAAATATCATTTCACCTAGTTAATTTTCTGTATATAGTTGGAATAGGAGTAGGAGTAATTTAGCTAGGTTATTAGGTTTACTTTTAATAGTTGGTAGGCAAAATAAGAGAAGAGATTATCCCTATTCTGTACATAACCCTAGGGAATGTCTACCTCTCATTTCGTTAAACATTTTTCTCCTTAATAAAATTTGCCATGGTTAACAAGCATTTGACATTTACTAAAGACACCTTTTCTCTATCAATATTTTGAACTTCTGCTTCTATGAACAGCAAATCTTTTGGAAACTTGATCTTTATTATCAATAGAACTTTAACCCAGATATGATACTAGTTTCAACTCCAAGAAACTTGAAGAAAGCTATCTTAGTGAAGAAATTGTTTTATGTCAGTACAATGAAAGGTATCAATACTGAAATAAAGATTCTCTGTAGAAACAGCCATTTCCAAAAAACTCTATTATTGTCGTCCAGAACTTTCTTAAGGAAAGAAAATTTGACTTCCTCCCTGCTAAAGGAAATCACAGCATTCAGAGGAACAATCCGAAAAAACACTATATCTCAAAGAATAAGAGGTCTCATCACGAGCCGGCTTATCATGATCACAGATATTATAACTTGCTGACTTTGCCAATACTGTCCACCAAAACAGGGCAACGACTCAAGATTGTTGCAATCAAAAGACAAGGGGTCTCATCACGAGCCAGCTTGTTCAGCAAAAGTGTAAATCAAGTGAATGACTGTGTCATAATTTGGCCACCAAACCAAGACATTGTTCTTTAGAGAATAAAAAAGGAAAAAAGTGTCAAAATGGGTTTTTCTCTGAAAAGTTGTAAATAGCCTTAAGCAGGATAAAGGATCATTACTGGGTAATAGGTAACCCTGTCGAGGCTATGGATGCCTGCTGGCAGCAGAGGCTCTACCTGCGACAAAGGAGCATATTTAAAAGGCTGCTACACAGGGGAAACTTTATTTTATGTTTTACAAGACCAAGTAATGGCTGATGTAAATGCAAGGACAAGCTGAGGATACAAGTAATTAAAATAGAAAGAGGTTGAAACGAAATATCATTGACAATTTGAAGTATAATATGCTTTATCTTTTTATAATAAAGTTTAAGTTCTCTGAGAAAATTTTTTGTTTCGGAAGTTTGAAAACGTCAATAGAAGATCAGAGATAACTGGTTCTCCCAAGTGAATCGCCAATTGTTGTGGCCAGCAACACCCCCCCCTTGTTCATTTAAGTGTTGTCCAAAATACTAAATGAATGGGGACCCTTAGTTAAATTTTAGGAAAAAAGTAAGAGTTTCCTTTCTTCAAAATAAGGTTACCATCATAAGCTTAGAAAGGTCCTTTGAATATTTTTTTAACCTAAGTCTATGATAAGGGAAATATCTTTAAGCCGCGTTGCAAAAAAGATAGGAAATGCCTCCATTTCTCTATAATATCGGTATGCGCAAGACTCTCGTGTTAAGCATAATATCGCATCGCAATAAAGTAATACTCATAAGGAAAAACTTCAAGATTTGCCGATCTGCGATAACGCCGATCACAAGATCGCATATCGCAGAAATGAGCTGGCAAGATTCGGTAAACATTAAACTTCTGCGACCTGCGATGTTGTGATCGCTGCGATATTATGTTCGCGTGATCTGTGATGGTGCAATTTGCGATGGCGCGATCTGCGATGTTACGTAAGCAAATCATAAATCACTTCATCACGAATCTTTCAGGCACGCTATTCAAAGAAAATCCACTTACCATAATCTGACTCAAGATCATGCGTTTTTAATGATAGTAAATGAATTAGTTGTCAGCTATTAAATGAAATGAGGATGCGTGCTTTTGTAAAGAATTACTTCACGTAAGGTGGCATATTTGATATATCTGTTGCATTTAAAACTCTCCCATCACCTTTCTTGATCAGTCATTTCCATTTCACTCGTAATCTGCAGGAACGAAGAGCTAAGACGATTCAAAGCCAAACGCAGGAAGAAATGGGAAAGAAAAATAAAGCTCAAGGCTCTGAGGCGAAGGAAAAGACGAAGGAGATGGCGCCTTTGTATACAGACACAGCCTGTAACAAAGATGCAGGGATATCGACATGGGAAAGCATGTACAGGCTGCTTGAAGAAGAAAATCCTAGAATAATGAAGGTTGATGTTGTCGTGGGCTCACAACGCTCTTTCGAGGCATCCTTAGAGGAGCTATCATGTTCATTTCTTCACTGGATAGCAGCAAGACCCAAAATTCTACCATATACGGATATATTGGGAGTGTTACTCGGCATACTTGGTCAAGCCACATAGTCAATGGATGACTGTGAAATGCATCATAAACGCGGCCGAAAAAGTAGTGCCATCTCTCATAGATTCTGTTTTCGCAGCCCAACTCAGCGCAGAAGTCAGCCAGCCGACTCTCCTCAAGCCCATGATGAACACTTGCAGCTTTAAAGACCAAGTTCAGAAGTAGCCTTATTTTAGAATGTTTTTTTTTCTTTTAAATTAGATTAGAAAAAGGACGGTCATTTGAAAACCGCATCCTAAATTTTGTAAAAACACTATTATTAGAATTAGGAAGTAGTATTTTAACCCTTCTCATGCATTTAGAGAAGGGTCCAGAAATTTGTCAAAAACTTGTCCTCGGAACATGCATTTCTTCACCCTCAGAGGAGGTTTTGATGAATGGATGGATCGAGATTTATTAATGTTTGCATTTTAATGTCTACTACTGATGTTGCACTTTTGTACTCTTAGTAGATGTTAGAACAAGTAGAGATAAATCGTTTTTGCTTCAAGCTTATGAGTAGGATTAGTCATAAATGGTACTTTTATCTCTTGGCCATTTCTGCTTATATTCTTAAAGTGATATACAGTTTTCAGTTGTTTATATGTTACTGCATGAATGTATGAGTTACCATTTGGCACTTCTGTACGGTGGAGCCATTTATTTATGTCTGATATATGAATAACTTATTATGTGATATGTTGTTCACAACTGTTTTGCCTAACTTTTTATGCAAAGTAGTTTATCTTAATTGATTTCTATCCTTATGATAGCTGAATGATCTTTATTACCAGTTATTGTTTGAAATCTCTTTAGATCGCATAATAGAAGAAATTCAACCCGGGTTAGCGTAGATTAGATGTGTTGTTTCTCATTAGACTACAATAGCATAGAGTTAGTTTAGAAGTTTGAATTAAATTAGCTTTAAGTACTCTTAGATCAGCATCATCCAACTCTCTCCACACACACACCCTTAAATTAGGAAATTGGTCCCATTATCCCCAGTCGGACCCGCTATACCAAACGGATAAGGAGTTGCCAACCAAGGTCCGGACCGGGTGGGTATCCCCCTTGTTGTCGACCCGATTTTCGGGGCTTCAACAGGTACCCAAAGCAGATTTAGTAGCCCTGCCTTTTCCACTCCGCGCAACCACTTTCGTGGCTCTAATTATGTTACCCATGCCAAGGTGTTCTGCTTAGGCTTCATGAGATGAGCGGTCTCAAGGTGATGGAACTTCTCGTGGTCAGCGAGGTCCCAATATTCAAATTTCAAGCTCGGCACCTGTCCTAGGTGCGTGCCCTAAAAAATGATGTTGTCTAGGAGGAGTGGGGTCTGGAGCGAGCTCTTGCTCTCGTCGAGATCCTTGGGCACTTTTTCCTTCCCTTTCCGTGGGGGGATATAGATGGGCAGCTTTGTTGGAAGGCACGCAGGCTCAGTTTCCTCCTCCATGCCTTCATCCTCGTCTTCGTCAATAATCAGATCCTCCAGGTCTTCCTCATCGGTTTCTATGTTAAAGGCTTTCCCCTTCTCCTCCATCGTCAGCCTGGTGCGCAACGGGTTTCGCGGGGACACAAGTACGAGAACCATTGCTTCTTTATCCTTCTTTGGTCTTGGTGTGCATGGTGATTTTAGGTTTTATGCCACAATCCTGGCACATTCCAAGGCATTCCCCACGGTTAGGGCCTGCGCGGCCTTTTCGGTGGTCACCTCTGTCATTTCCATAACTTCCTCAGCTACTGCCATCATGTCCGTCTAGAAATATATCACTCGCAAACTTAGGGACTCAATCAATGCTAGACACAACACAAACAGGGCTCTACTCAATAGCTCAATTCGAAAATGACCAAGTGTTGTTTGCTCAGTAGCCCTTTATAATTTATAACGCCTTCTAAATTTGAATTTGACCGCTGCCCCCAAATCCGGTTCATTAATGCTCCCTTGGCAGCAGAATTTCGTAAATCTTGCCCATAAATCGTGTCTTAAATGCCTATCACCCACTCCATTTGGTCTCAAGTCGAACATCACATCATGAATAGTGAATTTAACAGTTACAACCTGGCCAACCCACGCAGCAGCATAGCCCCCCTTGCGCGGGCATGGACCCTGTTAACCTTTGCTTCTGTGTGCAACTCCAGCATCGCGCAGCTCCCAGGCATAATAGTTTATAGCCCGCGCCTCCTTTCAACTGCCTAGAGCGCTAAGACTATGCTTCCCTCAGCTAGTCAGGTGGTCGCACCACCTGTATATGATATCTTCCAGTCATCCATCATTTTTCCTAGAAAATACCCACCTTTAACCGTTACTGGCGACGGCGTGCACCTTATCATCTGCAGCGCGTCACACTGGTTAATTCGCTTAGTAATATGCAATCCAAGCCAAGGCATCAGACTGATCAATTTGTGACAATAGTCCTCAAACTTTTCAGTGTGATCATGTGCATCCTATCTTATCACCTTGGTTTCCTTATCGAGAAAATATGCCCTTATCCCATCCTCGAGCTTCTTGACTTCCGCTTCCGCCAGAGCACTTTTCTTCCTTAATTGCACATTTTCTTTCATCAGTTCATAGAGCCTAAGATCATTTTGCTAAATTTCTTCATCAGATTCTGTGTGGTCACTCCTCCCAGGGCACGTCAACTCTTCATATCCCATGGCATTACTATGTGCGAAATAGGCCTGTGGTTCTCCATTAGGAAGACAGCGGTTACTCCAAAACCTTGTCTCGACATCGTTTGTCATGTCAGTTTCTTGCACATCACTCTATACATCCATAGGACTCCTGGTACACGCAGGTCCCAATCACTCCATTGCACGCTACATACCTTGTTCAAAGCTTCACACACTTCGCTAAATGCCTCTGTATGGTTACCCTTCTGCACGATCATCTTATGTTCACCATGTTACTCCCTTTTGAGGAGATTTTTACATTTCTCCCCTCCCAACACCTGCACATGGACCGTATCAATCAACGCGAAGTTCACATGCTTCCGCAGGTTATTTGCCATAGGCTCGTACCCATCTGGATAGATGCGCGTGCGGACTATCCCATCCCTGGTATTTATTTTTCAATCACATTATAGGCTTCCCAAATCGGGTGCACATCATCCTCCTGCATACACGCCAGTCTCCAAATCTTCCTTGGTGTGTACCCCACCACCTTGCGAGCGTAATGTGAAGTACCCATTTCAAAGCCTCAAAGCGTTGTTGTTCCGACACCTCATTTTCGAATTTGTTTAGGAAATCATCTACCTCGCTTAACCCATCATACGTAGGCAAATCCCTTACTTCCGTTGATACATAGTACAACGATCTTGTCATCATGTTACAATTCAACGTGGTTACTTTGTGCAACCGGTTTTTCCATCATTCCGTTTATTCATGAGAATCTGACGTACAGGAGCTTTCGTGTTCCCATGAGATTCGTCCATCTACAGTTGGATTCACCCAGTCTTGTTCTCGCGTGGTTATCTTGTAGATGCAATCTAGATCATCCTCGCTCTCATCATCGTGCAATGGCTCCGTGAAACGCGATCCTTCTGTAGGGTCCAACGGTACAACTACGCACAAAGACTTGTTCTCAAAAATCATTTTGCACTTCTTTAGATTTATTACCCCATTCATGTCAGTGGCCCAATCTATCCCTAATAGCGCGGGGTAGGGATTGTTGTGATCAACAATCTCTATCACTTTAAAATCTGCTAGCACACTCGCCCCTTTGATATCTATAGTGACTCCCTACAATCTTCCCATAGGTAGGATCTTTTGTTGGTTTGCCATTCGCAGTTGGATAGGAGACCATTGCAGAGTAAGCCTCCCCATGCACTCCCATGTCTACTTTGGCAGAACGTTCAAGTCTGATCACAAGTCCAAAATCACTTGATCCTTCTCGTATTCTCCGATTTGCGCGGTCAATCTCATTTCTCTTCCTGTCCTTGTTGCATGCTTTCCAACCTTCCTGACTACACGTGATTCACCTAGCACAGTCCCTGCACATCTATTGATGAGTTCCTGCAGCCCTTTTATGGCCTTGCTGTCGCGCAGCAGCTTCATGCATGTCTCCAGGAATGTTGTGAGCATTGATGGGTCCATGTCTGGCTCTGCCCTTCCTTTACTTCCTAAAGTGAAGGCCTCAACGAAGCTCTCCCTAGCTTCCATGAAGGTTTCCCTAGCGTGCTCCAAATCAAACTCTAGTTCTTTTGTTGGAGCCTTGCGAACCCAAGTACTCTCTTCAGGTTGCTTGCCCTTGTCATCCCATGTCATAATTCCACTTTGGAGCATGATGTTTACATTCAAGTCCTCCTCGTGCGGCTCCGACCTCATCATTTGCAGGTTCTAAGTCGAGGGAGGTTGGACTGCTCCCTTATCGTGCAACCTCCCTATCATTGTGGGACAATCCTCCATCTCATGATCAAACAATGTACAATACAAGCATGACGGATGCATCGGATTCTTACAATGGCAGGCATAATGTCCTGCCCCTCCGCAATTGTAACATATGATCTGTCCGTACCCTCTCCCAAATCCTCCTCCCCCTCAGCCTCGTCCGCGCCCCTGAAATCTGGTGTGCGCCATTCCGACATTTTTGTTAAGGGGCCGTGTTTCATCCTGAACTCTGTAAGTAGGAGTCCTATCCATCATCAGCTTATAACTTCTACAGTTACACTTATCATGTCCTACTGACCTACAGAAATTACAAAACAACTGTCGAGAATTTTGCATGTACTTCTGCAATAAGAGGCAATTGTCTGTGGCATGATTTCACCCTATTTGAAAAATCGCGCACCATAATGCAGGCGTCGCGCTAGGCCCTGCTTGTGCCTCTAGCCTCAATGGCATTGGTCCCCCTCCCGTGAGGTAATTTGCAAACACCGGGCAATGGTCCTTGTCATGTCACTGACCCTTGCATTTTACGCACCATACTTCTTCACGCACCTCCGGGTGAACTATTCAGTCTTACTTCAGGCTCTGCATCTCGAGGCATAAGTTCTTCAGCTACGCATGAATCTGCTGAACTCCTAGGTTGGGATCCTGTATCGGGGTTTCATGCAGCCTCATCGCAACCTCTAATGCTTCGGCTTGACTTGTTATTCTTTGTTGTGATAGCGTGTTCCTCAGATGCAGTGCTAGTGATGATACAAACCATGTGTGGTGTTGTCCATCTGTCAGAGTCATGTTGGCTTCATGAATCATACATTTCAGCCTTTGATCCAACTTCCAAGGAGTCTCACCTAGTAGCATCGTGATTTCTTTAAACCCAATTATTGACTGCGCTTCTCATTTTGGCCTGCTAAATTCCTTAGTTAGTGCGGCTTGAAACTCCATGATTCCTGCATTCGTATGATCGCTCGAGTGCTTAATATACCATGTCAATGCACGATCCTACGGGGCACTGACCAACATATCTTTCTTGATCGCATCATCTGTCACTCCTTGTGCTTCCAATACAAGTTTTACCATGAACCAAAACTGGTCCAGATCTTCATTTCCGACTCCTTTGAACACCAGCAACTTTATTGAGCTCGCCATATTACAACGCGGTGGTGGTGGAGGTGGGGTGGGCGAGGATGGAGGTGATGGTGGCAAAACTAGCGGTGGTGTGGGTGGTGGTGGTGTGCGCAGAATCCTCTGCCTTATCAAGTTGATCGCACAGCACGGAGATACCTACGCGAGCTCTTCCTCATCCCTTCATGGAGGTGAGATCAGGGGGCTAGTGTTTCTGGGAAAACTAGTGTCTTGTCAAACGACTAGCCCTATAGGTTTGGCAGCTACCCTAGAAACAACAATTTAAAGCAATTCAACGATTTCTTCTATGTGTAACGGATAAGAGAAAGATAATGGAACCAACCTGGAACTTTCACTTAATCCCTTGCTTGCTCTCTCTCCCCTTTGACAGATCCTGCAACTCCTCCCTGTAATTAACACGCTTGGAGAGTACCTACACAAGTATAGCAACAAAGAACCGTCAAAGCATCGTGATCTATTACAACATAAACATTACAGAATCAGATATATAATGAACAAATGATAGCATTCACAAATGATAACACTCACAATTGCACAATCATATGTAAGAAAACTTGAAGAACTTTGTTAATAGAAGGGAGAATTACAACCCAGTTGTTTGATCCAGCATCATCCTCCCAGCTTTAATCCCTCTTCACCTCATGAAATAGAAAGATCACAACAACAATACAGTGCTCTTTCCTCAATTACAAACTATCAACGCTTCCTTTCAATTCACAATATTCCAGCCTCTAGATCTCTTAGATGAGGGATACATTTATAGATGTGTGCAAGGGTGTGAGTCATCCATGGGGTTTGATTAGTGTCATTCCACTTGTTACAATTGGTTCCACTTGGAGATTTCTTAGATCCCTTACTCATCCTTGGGCGAATTCAAAGAGGCAAGTGGCACAGGAGAAGTTTCTAGAAGATTCCATGAGCAACCACCTAGCAAACTGTCTCGGACATTTGTCCATATTCACCTATCGCACCCTATAGAAGGCCTAATCAGTATGCATCACACCCTGGCAGTGTACCACTCAGTATGCATCGCACTTTGCCAGTGGAGTAGTCAGTATGGTTTAATTTAGACCATTTCTGGATGGCTTCTCAGATGGAACTTTTGGGGAATGATGTATTCAGATGACTATGTTCTTTTAGGGTATGAAACAACTCTTTTAGGGGTTGATGAGCCCTAGTTTATCGAGATATAAGCTTGGGGTTGATGTGCCCAAATATTTCTATAATAGTTTCCCCCTAAAGTATGAAGTCGTAAATATTGATGTCGGTGAAATGCTTTATAATGAGGATCCGAAGTTTCGAATTGGAAGGTGACATTTATAAGTTACAATACAATACATCATCATAATATAATTTCCATGATCTAGCTGAGGTAGGCATTCCCATTCTTAGCTTTATAAATTCATTTCATGTACATAGATCAGATAGTCATCTGCAGATGCAGATTGGTGATTCTTCAGATATAGAGTCATTGTCCATGGTTAGGATGACTGTTGGTGTAGAGCCTTTGTACATTTGATGTTTTTATATTCATGAATATATCGCAGCCCGGATGGATGAAACTAGATCCGGGATCTTCAAACTCGCTCAATCTTCCCCCGATGTACAAATCAATCCATGTGAAGAGATGTTCTGAAGTCGAACATGGAAAGACATCGTCTGATTACCAGCCAATGATGTAAGCTATTAACAGATGTGAGAGGAATCACCGATAATGAAAATGACCCTCAAGGTACTACAGTACAATTCACGTGGTGTGAATATATGATCCAATGTCGAACACCATGCAAAACCTTTCGGTCGAAGGCCATTGATGTCAACCTGTCGCCGGAAGTGAGAAACTTTCCATTGATGTATGCAAGCTTCAAAGCATTGAAAGGGTTGTTTCTAAGTCAAGTTCTTGGATAATGAGCTGATGTCGACAAGAAGCAACTCATCGTAGGAGGGCCTTAATGTATCCCACATCTACGACATGAAACAAAGCAAATGATTTTCTGGAGGTGAAAAACGAACTGACAACACAAGGTTCAAGAATGGTGGTCATGAAAAAATGAAGGTTGGAGGTATTGCAGTGGATGGGACATTAACTGGATGGTGATTTCTCAACTAAATGACTTCTCTTGAACATGTCGGCGACATTGAGATGAATTGGTAGCGTTAACCCCAAAATATGGATGGTATGAAAGACTAATGGTGAGATGACCAGTGAATGGAATAACCCAACCCAACTCAAAAATGGAGATGAAGTGAAAGTGTCATGTTCAAGAGCGACCTGCTACCATAAAGTTCTTCAAGTTCTTTTCCTTTTTCCCCAGTCATTGCTAACCATTACTTATTTATCTTTGTCAATCTTGAGGAGGATAACATATGCTTGTTCTATAATTCACCCTTGGGGCAAACCTGTCGCTATTTAATGTTTTAACGAGTCTAGCGACAGTGAAACTTGATCTTGTCTAGAATGGACAAGTTTGTCGCTATTGTTTCAACGAGTTTAATGACAAGGATAACTCAGTCCTTTTCATGTTTAGAGAGTTTGAAAAGAGGCAAAAAGAAAACTCCATAAGCTCCTTTTCGTAAAGTAATCCCTCAAGTCCGAAAAAGGATAAAATAATACAGGAGGGATGACATTTCCAATCACTTTAACGAGCTGAAAATGACAAGTGCTCGACAATCTTTTCATATTTAATGAGTCTGAAAAGGGTTTAAAGAGGACTCTATTTTGAGGAATGAGTGGTGTCTAGGGTAGCAACTAGTTCCGGTGATTTTGGAACTTCTCAAAACATGTTGATTTCTGTGAAGAGGCTGGCTAATAAGACCACTCATTGCAACTATTCCTCAAAAAGGGTAAAACAACCGAGTGAAAGCGTATGATCGACCAGAAGGATGGTGGCGATGGGATGTACACAACCAAGGCTCAAAAAGCTAATAGAATGGCAATCACAAAGGTAAAAAATTGAAAATGGGTTTATTTTTAGACAAGCTTGAACCGTGGGGAACTATGCTTGGTTTCAGTTTCATTTTTACACAAGATTGAAACGAAAAACTATGCTTGACTTTAGTTTCATTTTTACACAAGCTCGAAACAAAGAAACTATGCTTGAAGTCAGTTTCATTTTTACACAAGCTCGAAACGACAAAACTATGCTTGAATTCAATTTCATTTTTACACAAGCTTGAAACAAAAAACTATGCTTGAGATGGTTTGCATGCCCCCAGCATGATGAAAGGGAGAGTTTGTAGATGGAAATCATTATGGTGAGGAAGGATGGTTATCCAACACCTCTTTGGTTTTGTCCAGAATAGACGAAGGTGAATGGTGTGTCAGACCAATCACATAACCTACAAGGAAACTTATGTTTTACAACTAGGTGCATGCCCCCCAAGCTTCATTACATTCACCAAACTACTCATGGTTATCAGGTGGATGGAATGAAGGTTCAATTGATACCGTTGATGTGAATGGACCATTTAGGGGTGATGATTGACTTGGAGCTATGCTTGGACCGGGGAATGAAAGCTGGTCAATGGTGACAATTTTTCCTTCATGTGGGAAACACATCACTCGGAAACTTCTAGAAACTTCTCCTGTGCCACTTGCCTCTTTGAATTCGCCCAAGGATGAGTAAGGGATCTAAGAAATCTCCAAGTGGAACCAATTGTAACAAGTGGAATGACACTAATCAAACCCATGGATGACTCACACCCTTGCACACATCTATAAATGGATACCTCATCTAAGAGATCTAGGGGCTGGAATATTGTGAATTGCAAGGAAGGGCTGATAGTTTGTAATTGAGGGAAGAGCATTGTATTGTTGGAGTGATATTGCTATTTCATGAGGTGAAGAAGGATTGAAGCTGGGAGGATGATGTTGGATCAGACAACTGGGTTGTAATTCTCCATTCTATTGATAAAGTTCTTCAAGTTTTTTTCCATATGATTGTGCAATTGTGAATGTTATCATTTGTTCATTATATATCTGATTCTGTAATGCTTATGTTGTAATAGATCACAATGCTTTGACGGTTCTTTGTTGCTGTACTTGTGCACGTACTCTCCAAGCGTGTTAAGTATGGGGAGGAGTTGCAGGATCTGTCAAAGGGGAGAGAGAGCAAGTAAGGGATTAAGCGGAAGTTCCAGGTTGGTTCCATTATCTTTCTCTTATCTGTTACACATAGAAAAAAAATAGTTGAATTTCTTTAAACTGTTGTTTCTAGGGTAGCCGCCAAACCTAGAGGGCTAGCATTCTATAGGAATACTAGTTTTCCCAGAAACAAATTGGAGTTGCCAATTTGTTTATGGGAAAACTAGTATTCCTATAGAATGCTAGCCCTCTAGGTTTGGCAGCTACCCTAGAAGCAATAGTTTAATGCAATTCAACGATTTCTTCTAAGTGTAACAGATAAGAGAAAGATAATGGAACCAACCTGGAACTTCTGCTTAATCCCTTGCTTGCTCTCTCTCCCCTTTGACAGATCCTACAACTCCTCCCCATACTTAACACTCTTAGAGAGTACCTGCACAAGTACAGCAACAAAAAATCGTCAAAGCATCGTGATCTATTACAAGATAAACATTACAAAATCAGATATATAATGAACAAATGATAGCATTCATAAATGATAACATCCACAATTGCACAATCATATGGAAGAAAAATTGAAGAACTTTATTAATAGAAGGGAGAATTACAACCCATTTGTCTGATCCAGCATCATCCTCCCAGCTTCAATCCTTCTTCACCTCATGAAATAGCAAGATCACTCAAACAATACAATGCTCTTTCCTCAATTACAAACTATCAGCACTTCCTTGCAATTCACATTATTCCAACCTCTAGATCTCTTAGATGAGGGATCCATTTATAGATGTGTTCAAGGGTGTGAGTCATCCATGGGGTTTGATTAGTGTCATTCCACTTGTTACAATTGGTTCCACTTGGAGATTTCTTAGATCCCTTACTCATCCTTGGGCGAATTCAAAGAGGCAAGTGGCACAGGAGAAGTTTCTAGAAGATTCCATGAGCAACCACCTAGCAAACTATCTCGGACATTTGTCCATCCTCGCCCATCACACCCTATAGAAGGCCTAATCAGTATGCATCCTACCCTGGCAATGTACCACTTAGTATGCATCACACTTTGCCAGTGGAGCAATCAGTATGGTTTAATTTAGGCCATTTCTGGATGGTTTCTCAGATGGAACTTTTGGGGAATGATGTATTCAGATGACTATGTTATTTTAGGGTATGAAACAACTCTTTTAGGGGTTGATGAGCCCTAGTTTATCGACATATAAGCTTGGGGTTGATGTGCCCAAAGATGTCTATAACAGTTGCCCCCTAAAGTATGAAGTCATAAATATTGATGTCGGGTGGAATGCTTTATCATGAGTATCCGAAGTTTCGAACTGGAAGGTGACCTACATAAGTTACAATATAATACATCATCATAATATAATTTCCATGATCTAGCTTAGGTAGGAATTCCCATGCTTAGCTTTATAAATTCATTTCATGTACATAGATCAGATAGTCATCTGCAGATGCAGATTGGTGATTCTTCAGATATAGAGTCATCGTCCATGGTTAGGATGACTGTCTATGCAGAGCCTTTGTACATTTGATGTTTTTATATTCCTGAATATATCGCAGCCCGGATGGATGAAACTAGATCCGGGGCCTTCAAACTCGTTCAATATTTTCCCGATGTACAAGTCAATCCATGTGAAGAGATTTTCTGAATTCGAACATGGAAAGACATCATCTGATTACTAGCCAATTATGTAAGCTGTTAACAGACACGAGAGGAATCACCGATAATGAAAATGACCCTCAAGGTACTATAGTACAGTTCATGTGTTGTGAATATATGATCTGATGTCGAACACCACGCAAAATGTTTCGGTCGAAGGCCATTGATGTCAACCTCTCGCTGGAAGTGAGAAACTTGCCATTGATGTATCCAAGCTTCAAAGCACTGAAAGGGTTGTTTCTAATTCAACTTCTTGGATAATGAGCTGATGTCGACAAGAAGCGACTCGTCGTAGGAGAGCCTTGATGTATCCCATATCTACGACACGAAACAAAGCAAATGATTTTCTGGAGGTGAAAAACGAACTGACGACACAAGGTTTAGGAATGGCGGTCATGAAAAGATGAAGGTTGGAGGTATTGCAATGGATGGGACATTAACTGGATGGTGATTTCTCAACTGAATAACTTCTCTTGATCATGTCAGTGACATTGAGATGAATTGGTAGCGTTAACCCCAAAAGATGGATGGTATGAGAGACCAATGGTGAGATGACCGGTGAACGGAATAACCCAAACCAACTCAATAATGGAGATGAAGTGAAAGTGTCATGTTCAAGAGCAACCTGCTACCATAAATTTCTTCAAGTATTTTCCCTTTTTCCCCAGTCATTGTTGACCAGTACCTCTTTATTTTTGTCAAGATTGAGGAGGATAACATATGCTTGTTCTATAATTCGCCCTTCAGGCAAACCTGTCGCTATTTGATGTTTAAACGAGTCTAGTGACAGTGAAACTCGGTCTTGTCTAGAATGGAAAAGTTTGTCGCTATTTTTTTAACGAGTTTAACGACAAGGATAACTCAGTCCTTTTCATGTTTAGAGAGTTTGAGAAGGGGTGAAAAGAAAACTCCATAAGTTCTTTTTCGTAAAGTAATCCTTCAAGTCCGAAAAAGGTTAAAATAATATAGGATGTATGACATTTCCAATCACTTTAACGAGCTAAAAATGACAAGCGCTCGACAATATTTTCATATTTAACGAGTCTGAAAAGGGTTTAAAGATGACTCTATTTTGAGGAACGAGTGGTGTCTAGGGTAGCAACTGGTTCTAGTGATCTTGGAACTTCTCAAAACGTGTTGATTTCTGTGAAGAGGTTGTCTAATAAGACCACTCATTGCAACTATTCCTCAAAAAGGGTAAAACAACCAAGTGAAAGCGTATGATCGACCAGAAGGATGGTAGCGATGGGATGTACACAACCAAGGCTCAAAAGGCTGATAGAATGGCAATCGCAAAGGTAAAAAATGGAAAATGGGTTTATTTTTAGACAAGCTTGAACCATGGGGAACTATGCTTGGATTCAATTTCATTTTTACACAAGCTTGAAACGAAAAAATATTCTTGACTTCAGTTTCATATTTACACAAGCTCGAAATGAAGAAACTATGGTTGAAGTCAGTTTCATTTTTACACAAGCTTGAAACGACAAAACTATGCTTGAATTTAGTGTCATTTTTACACAAGCTTGAAACGAAAAACTATGCTTGAGATGCTTTGCATGCCGCCAGCATGATGAAAGGGAGAGTCTCTTGTAACCAGATGGAAATCACTGCGGTGAGGCAGGATGGTTATCCAACACCTCTTTAGTTTCGTCCAAAATAGACGAAGGTGAATGGTGTGTCAGACCAATCACATAACCTACAGGGAAACTTATTTTTACAACTAGGTGCATGCCCCCCACGCTTCATTACATTCACCAGACTACTCATGGTTATTAGGTGGATGGAATGAAGGTTCAATTGATACCATTGATGCGAATGGACCATTTACGGGTGATTATTGACTTGGAGCTATGCTTGGATCAGGGAATGAAAGCTGGTCAACGGTGACAATTTTGCCTTCATGCGAGAAACACATCACTCGAAAGAGTGTTGAAACAATAGCCTCCATGTTATAAACATGGTCACGCCCAAGAAGTAAATTGTAATCTAACAGTCCTGGGACTACCATCACGTTTAGATGAACGGTTTTCCCTCCCAAAGTGATAGGTAACTTAGGAAGGATCCCTAACGGTCGACTGGTTCTTTTGTTAAAGCCTAACAGATTCTATGTAACAGGCATAAGCGGTGGCAAACCAAGCGCTTTGCAAGCAGTTAAGGAAAGGATACTCATTGATGCACCTTCATCTATAATAGTGCCAGACACGATCATTTTACAAACTTGTACTATGATCTGGAAAGGTATATAAGAAGGAAGGCGGGATTTTGTTAGTCAGTTCCAATCAAAGGAAGTGACTAGACTGCTTGGAGGGGGTACCGAAGAAATGGGAGAATTAACCCCTTGAGTTACAAGAAATGGATGGTTTTCCTCTTGTCTTGAAAGTATAGGTGGATTTCCCCCAAGCTCATTAGAATCCAAAGTAATGAAAAGAACTTGAACGGTATCATTTTCACTCTCTTCGGGAAAGGTACGATTAGCTGAAGGTGAAATTGGGTCAATTGTTACCTCGACCTATTGACTTTGGTCGAGTATAGACTCATAAGATTCATTTTCAGAGAGAGTGGTTTCGACCAATGGTTGATTTAAGTCAGACGGTTTTTCAACTAGTGAAGGACTTAGGGAAAGTTTCTTATAACCAGATGGAAGTCGCTGCAGTGAAGCAGGACGGTTATCCAACATGCTTTTGGCTTCATCCAAAAAAGGACAAAGGTGAAGGGAATGGTTACCTTCACATAACCTACATGGGATCTTGACTCTTCCCTTCCATCCATGAACTTTACTATCACTAGTTGATGGTGTGGTACCAACATGATCTCGAGAGGTGTATGACACAGGATGGTGTGAACGGGGAGACCATTCTTTCAAGATCCAAAGAAAACAAGGACAATCTCGATGAAAATGGTCTCCCGTACAAATTATGCATGGAAATTTGGGTTTGGGAAGTTTAATGGGCGGATTTTCACCAGATGATGCATCCAAAGCAATGGTTGCTTGGTTTCCCCCTTGCTGAATTGGCTTCTTCTTTTTCTCCTTCCCTTTCTTCTTCTTCTCAGCCACCTGGTTACTAGTATCACTACTTTCACCAAGCGAAGAGGAAGAAGGGGAGGGAGAAACAAACGAGGAAGAAGGCGAAGGGTCAACTTCAAGATCAACTGTATGTTGATTGGATTGTGGAGAAATTATGGTATTTTGAACCACAGAGGTTGAAAACAGCCATACTGGCAGGCAAATGGTAAGTCCCGGAAGGGATAATGTAGCCATATAAGGAGCACCAATATTTCCGAAAGCAGGAAAAGGACTAGGATTCCCTTAAAAATAGATTCCTTTATTGGTGTACTCCATATTTGTCTCCATATATCTCAACCTAAGATCAACTAAGGAACAGGGATGTTATTCCGAATTCAATTAATTTTAATGATGCTTGGACACAAGTTTGCTTTTTAATTTTTTAAGAGTCGAGAAAAAGCTAAAGATGACTCTAGTCTCCTTCGATTTTTAGTGAGCCTAAAAGGACAAGTGCTCAGATGGACCTTTTCTTTTAAAGAGAAAGATAATGGAACCAACCTGGAACTTCTGCTTAATCCCTTGCTTGCTCTCTCTCCCCTTTGACAGATCCTGCAACTCCTCCCCGTACTTAACATACTTGGAGAGTACTTGCACAAGTACAACAACAAAGAACCATCAAAGCATCGTGATCATTACAACATAAACATTACAGAATCAGATATATAATGAACAAATGATAGCATTCACAAATGATAACATTCACAATTGCACAATCATATGGAAGAAAACGTGAAGAACTTTATTAATAGAAGGGAGAATTACAGCCCAGTTGTCTGATCTAGTATCATCCTCTCAGCTTCAATCCCTCTTCACCTCATGAAATAGCAAGATCACACCAACAATACAATGCTCTTTCCTCAATTACAAACTATCAACACTTCCTTGCAATTCATTAAATTCCAGCCTCTAGATCTCTTTGATGAGGGATCCATTTGTAGATGTGTGTAAGGGTGTGAGTCATCCATGGGGTTTGATTAGTTTCATTCCACTTGTTACAATTGGTTCCACTTGGAGATTTCTTAGATCCCTTACTCATCCTTGGGCGAATTCAAAGAGGCAAGTGGCACAGGAGAAGTTTCTAGAAGATTCCATGAGCAACCACCTAGCAAACTGTCTCGGACATTTGTCCATCCTTGCCCATCGCACCCTATAGAAGGCCTAATCAGTATGCATCGCACCCTGGTAGTGTACCACTCAGTATGCATCGCACTTTTCTAGTGGAGCAGTCAGTATGGTTTAATTTAGGCCATTTCTGGATGGTTTCTCAGATGGAACTTTTGGGGAATGATGTATTCAGATGACTATGTTCTTTTAGGGTATGAAACAACTCTTTTAGGGGTTGATGAGCCCTAGTTTATCAACATATAAGCTTGGGGTTGATGTGCCCAAATATGTCTATAACAGCTAGTTTCTAGTTCTGCACTTCCTTCGTTTCTGTAAATTATTCCACTTCGCGTAGCCCCGAACATCAATGTAACTGCATAATCCGTTTTTCACACAATAGCATTTTAATCCAAGTGTTCAAAGACTTAACGTACTTACCTTGCAGTCCTTTGAGGAAGTGTCGCTCTGCCTCGCTATAGCTGACCGAAGTGTCTACCGTGAATTCAGTAATGAATCCTCCTATAATTCAATCAAGCCAATGATCAACAGCCCCCGCGATCTTATCCTTTGATTCTTCCAACCTGTGCATTAACTCTAGGGTCCACACAATAGGACTATCAAGCCTGCACCTTCCTTGGCTATCTGCTAGCTTCGTGATCCACTCATACAGCTCAGTGGGGAATGACACAAAGAAAATTTCATGGATTTCTGTATACAAGTAGCAGTCTAACCACTCTTCTTTTGTTAGTTGTGAATTCCTATTCTCCTGCGCCGTGAACTCATGAATCTTTCTGTCAATCCAGTCTTCGATTTCCTTCTTAGTTGGATTCCAGTGATGCAACATCAAACATCTCTTATGCAGATCCCGGTCCTGGCAACGGAACCAGTTTTTGGCTTTGTTGGGGCCTGACCCAGGTTCAGAGTTAATTAGCCAAGCAAATCTCTGTACTACTAGCCCTTTCGGTAATAGTCCGAGGAGTGTGGACTGAGGTCTCACTCGAAGTAGTATGGCAGGGTGCTAGAACCAGGTTTCCACACCCTTGAGATGTCTGAGGGGCTGATTGGTTCCAACTGTTAGGTCCTTCGTGCAGGTTTCTTCGCGCACTTCCCAGGCCTTTGCACCCTGATGCACTGCCTTCGTGCAGCCCTAACCAGGGACTGTGGAGCTTTCGTGCTGCTGGAACAGCGCTTTGCGTTATTCCCTTAAGACGGCCCCGAGACCTTACTTATCTTCTCATACCAGTTAATTATCTTCGCGTAAATGGATGTCTTATGTTATACTTATTTATACAACACATTCATATAAGTTCACGCATGTAAATAAACAGTCAACTTGCAATTTATACCCAATCATACATTAAAATAGGAAAAGATACACCGAAATGTGGTAAGCTTCTCTCTATTAATTCTTCAAACAATTACAGACTCGACCTGTCTTGCACACTCAGTTGCAGGGGTCCGTGCACTCAGGTGCGGACTACTAGGCCACTGCGCACTCAACTGCAGAGCCTTCTCCTACTCTACAACCCAAAGACCCATTTTTCACTTCAACTCAAGTACTTAGACTCATCATACTTCCATCCATCCTTATCCTTTCTTCCTTAGAGCCTCGCTATATTTATACAATCCCATGGTCTGCGTACCATGGGTAAGTTTATCAAGCCGACATTACATTACAAAAACTAGGGCGAGCAACCCTGTGACTCTATTATGACTTTGCGCTCCGCGCCTACAATTCGCGGAGCTTTTACAAAGGACTTGGTCAACACTTGGGCTGGAATATTGTGAATTGCAAGGAAGTGTTGATAGTTTGTAATTGAGGAAAGAGTATTGTATTGTTGGTGTGATCTTGCTATTTCATGAGGTGAAGAAGGATTGAAGCTAGGAGGATGATGCTGGATCAGACAACTGGGTTGTAATTCTCCTTTCTATTAATAAAGTTCTTCAAGTTTTCTTCCATATGATTGGGCAATTGTGAATGTTATCATTTGTGAATACTATCATTTGTTTATTATATATCTGATTTTGTAATGTTTATGTTGTAATAGATCATGATGCTTTGAAAGTTCTTTGTTGTTGTACTTGTGCAAGTACTCTCGAAGCATATTAAGTATGGGGAGGAGTTACGGGAACTGTCAAAGGGGAGAGAGATCAAGTAAGGGATTAAGCGGAAGTTCCAGGTTGGTTCCATTATCTTTCTCTTATCTGTTACACATAGAAGAAATTGTTGAATTGCTTTAAATTGCTGTTTCTAGTGTAGTTTCCAAATCTAGAGGGCTAGCATTCTTTAGGAATACTAGTTTTCCCATAAACACCTATGCAAGCTCTTCCTCATCCCTTCACAAAGGTGAGATCAGGGAGCTAGTTTCTAGTTCTGCACTTCCTTCATTTCTATAAATTCTTCCACTTCATGTTGCCCTAAACATCAATGTAACCGCATAATCCATTTTTCACCTAGTACCATCTTAATCCAAGTTTTCAAAGACTTAATGTACTTACCTCGTGGTCCTTTGAGGAAGCGTCACTCTGCCTCGTTGTAGCTGACTGAAGTGTCTACCGTGAATTCAGTAATGAATCCTCCTATAATTCGATCAAGCCAATGATCAACAACCCGTGCGATCTTATCCTCTGATTCTTCCAACCTCCGCATTAACTCTGGGGTCCACACAATAGGACTATCAAGCCTGCACCTTCCTTGGCTGTCTGCTAGCTTCGCGGTCCACTCGTATAGCTCAGTGGGGAATGACGCAAAGAAAATTTCATGGATTTCTGTATACAGATAACATTCTAACCACTCTTCTTTTGTCAGTCGTGAATTCGTTTTCTCCTGCACCGCAAACTCGTGAATCTTTCTGTCAATCCAGTCTTCGATTTCCTTCTTAGTTGGATTCCAGTGATGCGACATTAGACATCTCTTATGCAGATCCCGGTCCCGGCAATGGAACCATTTGTTGGCTTGTTGGGGCCTGACCTAGGTTCAGAGTTAATTAGCTAAGCCAATCCCTGTACTACTGGCGCTTTTGGCAACAGCTCACGGAGCACAGACTGAAGTCTCACCCGAAGTAGTATGGGAGGGTGCTGGAACCAAGTTTCCGCACCCTTGAGATGTTTGAGGGGCTGATTGGATCCAACTGTTAGGTCATTTGCACAGGTTGCTTGGCGCACTTCCCAGACCTTTGCACCCTGATGCACTACCTTCGCGCAGCCCTAACCAGGGACTGTGGAGCTTCCGTGCTGCTGGAACAGCGCTCTGCGCTATTCCCTTAAGATGGCCCCGAGACCTTACTTATCTTCTCATACCAGTTAATTGTCCTCGCGTAAATGGATGTCTTACATTATACTTATTTATACAACACACTCATATAAATTCGCACATGTAAATAAACAGTAAACTTGCAATTTATACCAAATCATACATTAAAACAGGAAAAGATACACCGAAATATGGTAAGCTTCTCTTTATTAATTCTTCAAACAATTACAGAGTCGACCTGTCTTGTGCACTCAGCTGCAGGGGTCCGCGCACACAGCTGCGAACTACTAGGCCTTTGCGCATTCAGCTACAGAGCCTTCTCCTACTCTACAACCTAAAGACCCACTTTTCACTTCGACTCAAGTACTTAGACTCATCATACTTCCATCCATCCTTATCCTTTTTTCCTTAGAGCCTCGCTTTACTTATACAATCCCATGGTCCGTGGACCATAGGTAAATTTATCAAGCCAACATTACATTACAAAAACTATTATATATCTAGGGGGGATAATATGGGGTACCAAGGGAGGTACCCAAGGTAATAATGTAATAATGGGATGGGCCATAGTAATAAATAAGGTGGTTAACCCATATCATGTAAGGGACCACAAGTAGTTAGTAATAATGTAATGGGCCCATGGTATTAGTTGATGGTATGAGGGAACCATGGTAATGACCCATGGTATTGTATGTATGAGGCCTATATAGAGGCTAGAGACTCCATGTCAAGGAATATAGTCAAAGATTATTGTATGAACAGGCATATGGCTTGTGGAGTGTTCTCCTTCCTTAAGGAGTGAATGTATGGTGTTGCCCTACCTTAAGGATTTGATCAATAAAGACTCATTTCATATTATTTTTGGGTTTATTTGCATTATCTTAAATTTTTACATCAGATCTATAGTATTTCTGGGTTAGATCTACAACAAGTGGTATCAGAGCACTTTCTTGGGCACAAAAGTGGAGGATTTTTTTTAATTTTTTGCAAGATTTCGAGGGCGGCGAGTTTTCAGATCAGATCTGTATGTTTTGGTGCAAAATCTGAAAAATATAATTGCATATCTGTATTCTTTGTGAAAAAATAGCCGATTTCAAAAAAAAAATCGGTTGAATCGGAGTCCGGATGAAGGAGATATCGCTGATCTAAAAATCAGTGGGGTTGCAGAGAATTTTTCAGGGCAGCGAGTTTGCGGCACATATTTGGACGTCCTGATGCACGATCTAAAAAATATAACTGTAGATCTGGATTTTTTGAGAAAAATTACCCAATTTCAAAAAAAAAATCAGTCGAATCGGAGTCCGGATGAGGGAGATATCGCTGATTTAAAATCAGCTCTTTTTTGCAGAAATTTTGGTGACGGCGGGAGAGTTGCAGTTAAGATTTGAAATTTCATTGTCTGGATCAAAATTTCTATCACATGGGCAGATGCAGAATGGTTGTTCCATTTCCAAAAACAGGTCATAATAGGGATTCTGAGCAATATTGACTAAACTGTGACACTTTCAAATTTTCGCCAAGTAAGTGAATTTTTTTCAAAACTCTCTTCATGGCTTCTAGCAAGGTTCTTTATTTTACAGGAAAAGATGATGGTCCTACTATTGAAGAATTCATACAAAGATACAAGTCCACACATGGGACATATTGGAAGATTCCAATGGTGCTTAATATGAGAGATGAAGCTCAAAAATGGAATTTATCACTTGACTACAAGCAGTTGACTAAACTTCCAGATGTAGAATTTGAAAAAGTCTTTTTGGACAAATAGTCTCGGGCTAGAAAAAAGGAGAATGAGACACATAAGGGGTTAATTGCTACGGGTGTCTCCTTACTGCAGATTCATGGATTGATTCAGAAGGAGAAAATCATTGTGTCTATAAATCCGAGTTGCAAGCAAAATCTCATAAATGTCAACTTGGAAAAAAAATTGCAAGTCCCAGCAAAACAAATTGAAAATACACAGGTTGATGATAAGGATGTTCAAATTTATAAGGATTTGAAGCTTTCTATGGATAAGTATGTGTTTCATGGTGATTTTTATCCTTCAGATATGGATAACATGGATGTTGTTTTGGGATACCCTTGGATGGAATCAGTGGGTACTATAAATATTAATGTGCAGAAGAAATTCCTGAAGCTCTGGTATAAAAAGAAGAAAATTACATTATAGGATATTTCCATTAATAAACAAGTAAAGTCCAAGGAGGCTGAAGCAGAAGATGTTCCAGAGTCTGACATATTAGATGATGAGCTACTAATAATAGATAATCAAACACAAATAGAGGCTGAAGCAGAAAATGTTACAGGTGCTGATACATCAGAGGAGGGCTCAGTGGTTGAAGTCATATTGGAAAAGAAGACACGACAACAGGCACCACAGCAGGGTGAATTTAAAACTTCAACATATCATCACCCACATCACCCCGCAAGACAACCATCAATATGGCAACCAATTAGCCACACGAACAACAACCCCCGCAGGACAAATAGAGAGGAGCGAAGATCCACCTACTACACATCAACACAGAAGAGCTACCACGGTCAACTTCCATCTCAAGCGAGCGAGGCACCAGCGAGACCGAGGGTTCACCTCTCTCTTGGATGGCTAGATGCACGTGCATGGTACCAGTGGACTACTCTTTTGAGTAGATCTTATTATTTGTGTTCTTCCCATGTTTCGGGGACGAAACATGCTAAGGGGGGTGGAATGTTATATATCTAGGGGGGATAATATGGGGTACCAAGGGAGGTACCCAAGGTAATAATGTAATAATGGGATGGGCCATAGTAATAAATAAGGTGGTTAACCCATATCATGTAAGGGACCACAAGTAGTTAGTAATAATGTAATGGGCCCATGGTATTAGTTGATGGTATGAGGGAACCATGGTAATGACCCATGGTATTGTATGTATGAGGCCTATATAGAGGCTAGAGACTCCATGTCAAGGAATATAGTCAAGGATTATTGTATGAACAGGCATATGGCTTGTGGAGTGTTCTCCTTCCTTAAGGAGTGAATGTATGGTGTTGCCCTACCTTAAGGGTTTGATCAATAAAGACTCATTTCATATTATTTATGGGTTTATTTGCATTATCTTACATTTTTATATCAGATCTATAGTATTTCTAAGTTAGAGCTATAACAAAAACTAGGGTGGGCAACCTTGTGACTCTATTATGACTTTGCGCTCCGCGCCCACAATTTGCGGAGCTTTTACAAAGGACTTGGTCAACACTTGGGCTTTAAGCCCCAAAACATGCCTCAAGGGGATTCCATGCCCAACACTATGTGACACTTCAATGGAATTGGTTGCGTGTAGAGGAAAATAAGTGGCATAAACCAATCAAATTTGAGGATATGTGTTGTTCTTGGATTAGTTATCGATAAACGATAAAGGTTGGTAGATGAACACGCCCTTATAGAATACCTTCGATGTAATTAATCTATTTGAAAAAGGTATCGATTCTTCATTGTACTATTGTTCAGAATTTTATAATGAATTTACATTCTCTAATTCTCATCTTTATTTGTAAGTAAAACAACTTAAAAAAATATCCCCGTTGGGGGTGATGAACGCGGGTTATACACGGGACTTGAGCATTAATAGCCCTCCCACGTGGCAATTATGAGTCGGATGTGTGTTGGGAAAGCAGAGCAAGGAGGCCTACATAAGAACATTCTCAATGCACACGAGGTTATAACACCAATGACAATGGCATGGACATGTATTTTCTAGAATTGGGAGATGAGAGCTTGGCCTATAGAAGGAATTGTCTACTTGGGAACTATAGGTGACCTCATTGGAGAGCCAAGCATGTTCCTTGATAAGTGGGGGTGTTCATCTGTGAATGAAAAGAAGAAACATGGAGGGGTGTGGTCTTGATTTGTAGCCCTTTATGTTATCTGGGACCCAGGCTCGAACTTCTCTCTGGCTTCGGCTCTCTCAGTGAGATTGATTCGTAACGCAGAGAACTTAGGCAAGGTGTTCTACCAGGAGGGCGGGTGATAGTGCGGGGGCTTGTGCATTTACTCAGGTAATTCAACTCATTTTTCCTTATGTAGTGGTTAACATGTGGAATGCTCAAGTAGTGTGGCCCAATTGGTAGTCCGACCAGTTCGAAAAGGGGCCATTAGTCTCTTGTGGGTGGCCCTGGAGAGCGTTCTCCCTCTTCTTCTTTTGTATTTGTCTGGGGTGGCCCCGAAGTTCTTTATGCCGAGTGGAGACTCGGGTGTTGGTGTCCTTAAGGGCTCCTAAGTGTAAGTGAAGTCGAAGTAGAAGGGTTGGGGATCACTGTGAGATGTGCATTCTCGTAGAGATCTGGTGTTGTATCTATGTGGAGATTGCAATTAGGGGTAACTTGTCTGTATTGTGCTACCTTTATAGAAGAGTGGATATTGAAGAGTCTCGACCTTGGTTAATTGAAGTGTCGATTGTAGATATTTGTATTACCTTCGTGAGAGGAGTTGGGTTTACTGGAAGTTCTTTAGTTGCCTCACATAACTGGTGTGGGGAGGCAGCATACTCTCCTCTTTCACAATTAGGGAGTGTATACACTGTTGTTATGGTTTGATCATTTGTCATTTTAAAAAATAATAAAAATGTTTGACTTACCAAAAAAAAAAACACACACATAATAAATTTCTTGCCATCTCCCTTCCCGCTTCGACAGTGATACACACAGGCTTTCTTGCCGAGAAGACTGCTAAACACGTGAATTTAGGCAACCCAACCCCCAATTCCGGAGAAAAACATATTAAACGATTCAAAAAAAATAAGGAATGGTAAGTTGTGAAAACCTTTCCAAAAAGAAAACATTAAATTAAGTGGAAACCATCTCAGTTTAAAATTGGGTGTTGACTGGGATGCTATGTAACGCACATGCTTCCAGAGTGATGGGAAGCCCAAAGTTTGAATCGCCATACTCAGCAGAGACCAGGAACAGACTCCGTGAGAGTTAATATTAATCTCTGTTTTGATAAACAATTATTTTATTAATTAATGACCATGGAACGGTCAGTGTGAAATCCCTTTGGAAAAATAACCAATAAATTATGTGGATGTGGAGTTGTTGAAGACAAATTGGGTATTGAGGAGATGCTAAACGCACATGCTTGAAGAGAATCAAGGCAGCGCACATGCAATCAAGAATTAAAATGCAATGAGGAACTAAACGCACATGCATCGAGAGTGATGGTAAGCCCCGAAGTCTGAAACTGCCATTTTTCCTTGGAAACAAGGAAGCTCTACGTGATAGTTAATATTAATCTATGTTTCGAGACACAGATTTATAAGTATTTTATTCATTAAAAGACAATTCAACGCTGAGTATTGTTTATAATTGTTATAATCGCGACAAGTCGTCGCCAGATTCCCGGGATTGTCCTTTGAATTTAAGAATTCATTAATGGAGTTGCGTCAGAACTGTTGTCTTATTTGAGTTTTGGAGTTGTTTTTAGTGTGATTTTTAAGATTTTTTGGTATTAAAATTCCGTGGAAAAATTTAATGTGAAATTTTAATTTGTGTTATTTAAACTGGTTTTTTGAATATATATATATGGATTCAGCACCCTCAAAAACCCTTAAAGCACTTAAATTGTGAAAAAATTAATCATCAAACTTGTGGTTACAATAAATACTTTCCAAATTTTAGAGAAATGAAATCACTAAAAAACTTCCAAAAAAATTAAACCAAAAACAACTCGTTTGAATTTTCATAGCATTATATTAACACTCACTCTACTCACTTTCCATTTTAAATGGTTTATCCAAGTGAGATACATTATATTAACACTCTACTTACTTTCCTTTTAAATGATTTATGCAAGTGGGATGGGAAATTTGACTAGTTTTCATTTGGGGGAGGGGGGACGTGGTTTGGGATTGTTGGAGAGGTAAATCCCCTCTACGGATAGAGGCGATCCCTACTAGCCCAATAGGGGTCTAGCAACAATCACACAATGCTGCCACGCATGTTCCTAGTTACACTTAAACAAGAAGTAAAGAGCACCTACTTGGATTCCTGCGCTGTCGTTGGACGAAGAGATGTCTCCTTCGCTCCTTTGCTTCGGCTGGTCACAGTCCTCCGCGATCCCCGCGAACGGACACCTGCACACACGAAGAGAAGGCAAACGCAAGCGTGAAATCTAGTAAAAGTAACTATATGCCAGTCAGAAAAGACATAGTTCACATTTATCCATTGCATAAACAAACGAGAATGGAACAATAATAGCAGTCATCTATTATTAATCAGAAAAGAGAAGAGTACAACCAAATGTTCTGACGTCGATAAACTTCTCAGGAGGGATCAGTCAGCATGCATCTCAAGCATTCACCTTTGAGGATGGTTCTCCCAAGACAAACAACTCTCTCTCTCTCACACAAATGTCACAAACAAACTTCCCCAAGCAAAGAATCACTTCCACTCCTAACACACCAAACCTATAGCAGCAATCTGAGCACTACAAGCTCTGTACAATCCAAGCTAAGTCTAGCTAGTTCCCACTAGTTTCTAACTAGCTGCTCATGGTAATGGTGGAAGTTTATATAGGAGAAGGAGTCTCCTAAAAAGGTGGAAGGATGAGCTTATCTTCAAGGGGAGTTGTTGCAAAGGGTCGAACAGACATGCCATAGAAGGGAGTCGATATTCGCAAAGCTAACAACCAAGCCTGGAGAGATCTGGAAGGCTGGTTGTTTGAACAAATTCGCCCAAACTGGATCAGCGCGGATTATATGGAGACTGCCGCGCTGTCAGCACATAACAATAACTGAACAAGTCATGTCAGCGCGGAAGAACACGGGAAAGCCGCGCTGTGCGTCATCGCGGAAAAGTGATGTTCTTCCGCGATGGCAGCGCACGACATACACTGTGAGGCGCTGGTTATCGCGGTTATTTTAGGAACAGATGCGCTGATGCACAAAACTTTGGAAAAATGGGTTTTTAAGCCAGTTCAGGGATCAAACACTTAGTGATTGTGACTTCTGGACACAGCAGGGTGACTGACAGGAAGACAGTGATAAATTACTGTGTAACAGGGATGTTCACTGAAACCGCCATTTTTCCTTTGGAAAAAAGGAAGCACTACATGACAGTTAATATTAATCTATACATTGATGAGTATTTTATTCATTAAAGGAAAAGGAAGCACTACGTGACAGTTAATATTAATCTATACATTAATGAGTATTTTATTCATTAAAGGCAACTCACCGCTGGATTCCCTCCATTGTGAGTATTGTTTATAATAGCGACAACTCATGGCCAGATTCCGGGGATTTTCATTTTCATTTGACGATTCATTATTTGACAATTGATGTCGACTTTTCATATGCTCGTGAGTTTTCATTACCATGTTCTGAACAACATTATATTAACACTTTACTTTCCATTTTAAATGTTTATGCAAGTGGGATTAAATTATATTAACTCTACTTTTCATTTTAAGTGATTTATGCAAGTGGTGTTGGTGTTGGGATAAGAATTTGACCATGTTTATTTTTTCCTCTCTTTATATATGTTCACACTAACTTAATTTTATTGGAAAATTTTATCAATATTTAAATTATTATGAAATTTTTTTGAAATTATTATATTTATTTAAAAGGCTTTATATTTTTCTAATTTATGTGAATGGGTTAAGAATAATTTTTAAATTTTAAATTTTATTTTCAGTTTATTTTCATTAATCACATGTGTTATCAATATAAATAAGGTTATAAATTATTACATTTATTTGAAAAGTTTTATATTTTTTTAATTTATGTGAGTGACTTAAAAATAGTTTTTATTTTTTTAATTTTATTTTCAACTTATTTTTCTCAATCACATGTTATAAGTGTGTTTTATGTAGCCAATTCACCATATTTATGTTTGTTAATCATTGGTTTTTATTCAATATCCTAAACACGTATTTTAGATATACAACATGCTCCTTTACGGTAGAATTAAAGATCAAAATGTTGACCAAGTATATGATGACAAATGAATCTATGAACAAGCATAACACATTATTCATTAAATGTATAAAGTTACTTGGTACGTGTGTCTTTTTCTTGTTGTGGACTTTATGATATTTATATTTCATGTCTAGCTTGGTGAAGTACCTCATATATTGCAAAATCCAATAATTTATCTATTTGGGAAAGGATACCAATTCTTGATTGTGATCTTGTTCAAAGCTTTATAGTCAATTCATATTCTATAAGTCTCATCCTTCTTTGTGACTAAAATAACTAAGGAATCAAATGATGAGGTACTTGGTCTTATGACTCCTTCCATCAATAGTTATTGTGATTACTTCTTCACCTCATTTCTCTCTAATATGGATTGTGTTGTATTGTTCTGTCTTTGGTAAATGAAAATATGGTAGTAACGATATCTCATTTGCGGCTTCCCGTTTGGGTGACATGCTTTTTGGTTCTTGGAATACTTATTTGTATGCATATAAAACATCAACAACTAGTACTTTCATTCTTTTGTACATCTTCCTAGTGTTGCCTTCACAACCACTAACTTGAAATCCCTTTGATCATTTCATAAGAAGAGAGTTTCATGCTTTTTGCTTTAACTAATCAATCTCTTAACATAGTGGGCACTCACTAAAGAGATCATAGATTTCCCCTTACATGCATTGATGATATAAAATGCTTACAATCCTTCATGAAGTATTGGTTTTCCCTTATAACGAAAATGATACGCCTCTTATACTTACTGGGACAATTAAAAAATACAATACAAGGATTAAGGGACAATGCATTGACTTAATATACTTCATGAATAAAATTTACGCTAATAAAATATCTAAGCTTACATTAATCAATAACATTCAACTTTACATTCTTACCCACTCCAAAGGGAAAACCAAGCCTACTTATTGGGTCATTTGCAATGAGGTTAGCCAATGAACCAAATCAAACATAGCATCCACCTTCTGCTTCTTGATATGAATCTTTATATGGAAAAATTCTCATCTTCTTGTCCTCTTTGTGATGGAGACCACTCAGGTTCATCACCTTCTACACCATTGTGAAAGTAATTTTATCTTCCACATCTAAGTTTATTCCAATCTCTCTACATGCATCCACATCTAGAAAATTCTTCCTCATAGATTCCTTTTTACTAAATTATTGAGTTCAACATGAGATGAAAGCTATCACGTGGCTATCACACTTCTCTTTAGTGTGATAACAAAGAGGAAATTTCAGACTCTGCCCTGCAAAATATGCAGAGACCCAAACTCGAATGTCCTCTTTTTATCAGATTATCCCATGTTAATATCTTTTTTCTCCATACTAACCATGCAAATAGTATGATTTTGATGGGAACCTTCCATTTCCAAATCATGGTGAACCATGACACTTCCATTGGGGTGTTAGTCTATTGCAACATAAATTTGTATGTGTCCGCCACAATAGGTGTATTGCTTGCAACTCTGCTAGCCCAGTTAATGCTTTCACTGCCTCTGCTATAACACAAACTTGCCTAGCTTAGTTTCGAAACATATGCCTTACATTCAAGAGCGCTTGAGCCCCCCATATTCAAATCCTTTGGTTCTTTCCAAATTGGGCATCCAGCTTCCCAATGTTTAATTATCTGGTATAAAAAGAAATAACCTCTGCATTGTATCATTGCCAAAGTGTGTCCACTCAACTATGCATCAACATTAACTTCCTTAATTGGATCCGAGCAAATAAGAATTTTCTTCCCATTACCAAATTCCAAAGCCATACCCAAACGCCACCAGTCCATGATTTTAACAAAAGATCTCTATATCATTGATCCTCCGGTCCTATTCATACCTTTGTTCCTATATAAGAATTCCATATCCATATCCTTCATATACTTACCCTTCAAGATGTCCTGCCAAATCTCACTCCCATTTATTGCCCTCCAAAAAGATTTGATTAACAGTGAATATCCAAAGATCCTTTGATCTAGCAAGCCCCAACAATGGTGGACAAGATGTAATAGAGATGTGCCCAGCACACAGTCAATTTTTGTAAAACATCTTGTGTGAGAATATATCTACCCCCTAAATATAGGAAGTCGAGGTTTGTCCGGGTATTCAACTTCCTCTTATATTTTTCGACTAGACACATCCAATCATTTACTTCATATATGTTGGGTTTGAGCCTAAAACCCAAATAAGAAAACTAGCCTGCATAGGTGTTATCTATTTGGAGATGTTGTAACCCTAAAAAATTCCAAGTGTTTGTGCCTCCATGATTCTCAAGCTGATATCATCCATAATAATAATAAAGATTAGGGGAGATAGCGAACATCCTTGTCTGAGTCCTATTTCAGCCCGAAAGAAAGGCGGGGAATGTTATTAATCAGTACATCATAACAAACTCATGTGATGCAGGCCATGATCCATTCTACATTATGTGTCTGTAATCCAATCTTATGTAGTATAATAAGACCAATCCACACTATCATATGCCTAATGAAGGTCTACTTTCATCACCATCGCCTCTTTTTTCTTTGTGTGAATGGTGTGAATGGCCCCCTGTGCCGAAGCAATTGCATCATTTATTATTCGATCACTTAAAAAGCCAAATTTCTCCTTATAAGTGTGTAGGGACAATATCCTTTGTATACAGCCAGCAATCAATTTGGAGATTGTCTTATAAATAATGTTGCAAAGAGATATAGGTCAGAAATCACCAAAGCTTGTAGGAGCAAAATATTTGGGAATTAGGGCCAATAGAAAATTGCATTGCATTAGTGTTTTCATTCAATCATAAAAACAAAAACAAAAAAATCTCCAACACCAACCCACCCCCCCATTTGATAACGTGGTGTAGTAAGAGCCACATAATCGTTCAGTTTTGCAAGTAGAAGAAGAAGATGGCAAAGAATGTAGAAGAAATAGATGGAGATGATGACAATGAGGAAGATCCTCTCAGATTTCCTATTCAAGATACTAATGAAGAACATCCCTCCATATTTTCTTCCAAAATTTCATGGTCTAAGGTCAGAGGATCCAAAAACCTTTCTCTTTGAATTTGAAATTGTTTGTAGATCTTATGGTTACTTATTAAAAACCCAAAAACTGAGATTGTTTCCGGTAACATTAAAGGATAGAGCTCTTAAATGGTTCATGAGTTTAGGGACTAATTCAATAAGATCATGGAATGATATGCAAAATATATTTCTAGAAAAATATAAAGGCCATGATCTTAAAGAAGAAATCTTTAGAATGAATCAAAGAGAAGATGAGAGCCTTGACGATCTAAGAGACAGGTTCATGTATAATGTCAAGAGGGAAAAACTACATCATTTAGGATCCGACACACTAAAAAACCTCTTACTTAGAACAATTAGGGATGATTGGATTGATCTCCTTTATCTCATGAGTGGAGGTGATGTATACCAACTATCATTTGAATAAATTTGTGAAACATGCAAAAAAAAATCAAGAGGAAGGGAAAGAGTAGGTAAATCAACTTCAAGATCGATAAGTCATGCTAAACTTGGAAATTTGTTTGAAGAACAGAAATTCTTAGTAATCTAACCAAACAAGTAGAAATGTTAAGAATAAAATATGAAGAAAAAAAAGATGTTGATATTTGTGTTGTTCATGCAGAATCACATTATGTTAAACATTGTCCATCATTACCAAGGTTGAAAGAAGTTCACTAAGAGGACAATGGAGCAAGTCGATTGCCAACGCAGCTATGTTATGTAGCTCCAAGAGGGCCATGGCAGCCTATTCAACCTGATATGATACAAGATCCTAATTCACAATTTCAAGTTTATGCACACCCATCTCAAAGTAATTGGAGCACACCCTTTCCTTTGCAACATTGGCCATCTCAACCCCAAAACCATTCTTGGGAACAAGGTTGGCAAGGAACTTATGGTAGCTATCTACAATATCCTCAGTATTTTCCTCAATATCCTTCATACCCAACTCCATGTTATCCTTACCATTCATCTCCACCACAACCACAACCCCAACCACATCCATCTCAAATATACACTCCCACTCAACTACCTGTACCACCATTTCCAAACCCACACATTGAAGTAGCTTAGCCCACTTACATTGTTGAGGTACAACATTTCCAAATATCTCCTCTTGATCTCAACAGTATTCATCTCAGCTCAGGAAGAACATTACAAAAAAATGATTCTCTTGATGCCATTGAAGGACAACATGCAGAAAAAGAAGATTCAAAAGAGAAGATCAAAGAATCATGGGCTACATTTGATAAAGAGCAGACAACAAAATCAGAGATTGAGAAATCTCCCTCATGGTTACCATCAAATCATCCATGTGTTCAAGAGAGCAATCAGCAAAAAGACGAAGATTTGAAGGTCATGGAAGAAGAAGACATCCAAGATGATCCAAATCAGCAAGTGGACCAGGGACATCACAACTATATTGAAATATGGTTCTAGACAATCATTAAGCTACAACAACACTCTCTTCTTCAACTGTTCTTGATCCTTTCAAAGTCAAATCATTTGGTCTCTAAAATCTAGGTACATGTCAAATCATATATTGCAAGCGTATACATTAGTTTGTCTGTCATATTGATGTGCACATGGCTCCATTGGAAGTATTCTTATACTTGAAAATGATTTTATTTTTCAAGTAGAGTAAGGTAGAAGAAAAAATAAAAATAAAATAAAAAATAAAAAAATAAAATAAAAAGTAAAAAAATGAAAAGTAAGAGGAAAAAAATAAAATCTCAGGTTAAAACCTCCTTTGAGGAACCTAAGATTGGCTCATTGATTGAAAACCTCCATAAGGCAATCAATGGGTTGGGAAAAAATAAAATTAAAAAAGAGAAAAAAGAAAAGATCCTAGGTGAAAACCTCCTTTGAGGCGCCTATGCAAACCTACTAGTTGAAAACCTCCTTTGAGGCGCCTATGCAAACCTACTAGTTGAAAACCTCCTTGAGGCGGCTAGTAGGCCTAGAAAATAATAATAATAATAATAAATCTTTGCCCCATGTGTCTCTCTGATGAATGCATGTACTCTCCAACATTTGAAACCAACAAAAACAAGGTGGTACCAAAAGAAAAAATTCATCAAGCCTAGTCAAAAGAAGTCAAATTTTGACTTTCTCCTCCTTTTCTCAAATGCTCCAGCAAGGCCAAGGCCATGCCAATCCATCACCCTCATCTATTCCCCCCATTCACCCATCATTCTCAAGCTCTTCCCATTCAGTTTGCTTTTTGTCCAAAAAAACTACAGGAATGCTCTATTTTACTACAGGAAACAAAAATACATAGAGCATAAATTTATTTTTTCCATAACTTGAAAACCATGCATCTATTTTCCAAGTTGTTTCATGGGGATATGCATATGGATGATGGTAACATGCTCAAGAAATTTCAACAAATTCCAGTGCATGGTTTCCAAGAAATTGACCTCCATCACCTATAACCATTTTTGAATTTTCTCGATATTTGTGCATCCATTTAAAAAGATTTTTCATGGGGAGATGCATATGGATGATGGTAACATGCCCAAAAAATTTCAGCAAATTCCAGTGCACGATTTCAAAGAAATCGGTCTCCATCACCTTTAGCCATTTTTAGTTTTTTTTCTGAGATTTGTGCATCCATTGGCCAAGATTTGTTTATGGGGAGGTGCATAGTGATGATGGAAACATGCTCAGAAAATTTCAGGTCAATCCATTTTATCATTTGGGATATATGGACAAAACAAGTCTGCTACAAGAGGTTGTCCTGAATTACTACAGGATCTCTACAGGAAATTTAGAATTCCTACAAGATCTCTACAAGAAGGCCGAGAAGAAGATACAAGAGGTAATATGATGGGGAAATGGGTCAAAAGGTTGGGTATTCTTTAGGGAAGGTTGATATAGGTCCCCCAACACCTGCACATCAACAAAAAGACAACCCATCAACAAAATGAGATCAACAAAAAAAGAAAAGGCTGTCAAGAAGATGTACCCGAGTCATTAGTAGCACAGCAACATGCATGTCTCTCCAACAACCATCAGGTAGGTACAGGTATGAAATATTATTGACCTCTAATCTTGAGCATATTATAGATAGAAATTTGTTGTCAATGCATGAGAGATGAGGTTTTATAAACTAAGGATGGGTCAGCAGTCTCAGTCGCCTTCAACTAGTTAATTGCAGCGCACTCCTTCACTCATGCAATGTTGAAAAGCCAAATTATAAAGGGTGATGATTTCAAGGAATGAGGAAAGCAATTAAAAGAAGATTTTTTTGCAAAGGCCAAGTTACCATAGCACTCCAAGCCTTCCATCCACTTCATATTCACTATCTATCCATCATTCATCCATCCCATTTCGTAATTTCAAGAACAAACCCTACACTCTGTCTCACCCTAAAAATTTCTTGAAAAAACAAACAGAGCATCCTCTCCATTTTCACAAACCTACACTACTCCCTTTGAGCCCTAGTATCATCCTCCAAACCCTCTACATCATTTCTTATTACTACCATACAGTTAAAAGACTCAGAAAGAGAAGGAATGGCTGCCACAGGAAGACATAATGTTTCTACAAGAAGGAAGAAAGGAACAAATGATGCTAAAACCAAAAAAGACAGTGCCCAAGAAAGACCTAATCAAAACAAAAAACTCCAAGGCCATTAGGCAATCATCTAGGCCATAAGAGAGAAGAAGAAGGCAACAAAAGGAAATGAGGCATTCACCATCAAAATAGAACTCAAACTGTAGTGATAAAAAGAGGTTTTCCAAGAGGTCTCTAATCTCTTTCTAGATTTTTTCCAAGGCCTAAAAGATGTTATAGAAAGGGGAGAAAGGCATGCAAGTCAAGTTAAGGTCCTAACCTAACCTCAGACTATCATTTATGCTCAAAACGGGTTTCCTATAGTTCTAACATGGTTTCTTGTATGTTTCCGGTAGTTTTGACAAGAATTACTACAGGATGTCCTAGTTCTCATCTAAAGGCATTTTGAAGGTTTTAGAGGTGTCCAAATGGTAGGAAAAGATAGCAGAAGGTTGATAAGGTTGTGGACAGCCTTTCCAAACTGAAAAATATTCAAAAACCCATCTTGAATAAGGGGAAGAAATCAAGCTAATGGTCTCAAGAAACAATGATTTTTCTATGCACAAATAGATTTTTGCGCTTGTCCTTGTAGAACTTACAACCAAGATTCTTAAGAGAAAGGACTGAGTGGTGCACAAGAGAGAGGCCACTAGGGTCATGAATGAGGCACTCAGAGGGTGAGCAATACTTTCAACAAGGGGTATGATGGGCCTCTAAATTAGACATAAATTAAGGTCCATGCCTCTAAATTAAACATAAATTAAGGCTTGTGACCATCCTTTAGCACATTAAACATCCCTTTTTGCATTAGATAATGTATTTTTAACTTTAATATATTCATTAGGAAGGTTTATGAATAATTGCATATTTGTGCCTAATATTATTTTTTTTGTGAAATATTATGAGAATATTGGGAAGATTATGAAGATTTGGTGGAGGAGATAATTTAGGGACTTGCTCCCTACTACAAGAGGATCAATATTAAATCATAAATAGACAAGATATTATGGAATTATGGCACAAATTGTGGAACTCTAACGATTGAGAAAATATAGGAATGTCTCGTGCCATTTAATGCAGATTCCTAGTATTGGGAATCATATCCACTAATCAAGGGATTTTGGTGGGGAAAGCTTCCTCCATTCATGGGGGATGATTCCTAATCATTTTTTATAAGTACCAAGTCAAATTTACCTCTAGGGTTAGATTTTTATTAGTCTTCTTGTGGAGAGAACTCGTATTTTTGTAGCTCCATTGTATTTTCTTAAAGGGATGTGATTGTATTGAAGAAAATAATGAATATTGGTGTCATTTTCAGCTTCTAAATCTTGTCTCCTCCATACGTCTCTGAGTTTCCTTGGACTTGGCCATCCCAGGAGCCTTAGAGCCCTTTTGTATCATTTCCTTTCCTTCTTTTCACTTCTTATTCACATGCATCTCTTGTTTTTGTTTCTTTCTATTTCTGCATTTAGTATTAATGGTATCTTGTTGTAGGATTGGGTTAAATGGTTCATGTAAGTTCTTTTGTAGGATCACAAGCATAATTTCATCATTGGAAAGGATTTGGAAGGTCATTATAATCATTGAGCTACTTCGATTAGTCTTCTTATTCCCAAATCTAGATTTCTGGAACTCCTTTGTAGAAAAGAACAGTAAATTTCTGCTATTTTTTAGAGCATGCTAACAAGCTTTAATCGAGTTGGTTCCACTTGCATTAGATCAAAAAAACATTCTATTTTGTAACAAAATTCACCCCATTTCATTTGCACTTGATCAAGTTAGGCATTTGATAGATTTAATAGCTCACTAGTTCTCGAATTTATGATTTTTAGACTAATTTTTCGTTATTTAATAAATATTTCCCATGTATAGATGAATTTGTTGATAGATGCAAACAATAATGTGTGTTGTTGCAGGAGATTCTACATTGCAGGGAGACCTCATCTCGTTCGCCTCATGTAAGCCTCATCCACCAATGTCACCAAAGCAAAAATTGACATTTCCATTGAGCAAATCTACCCATCTTGAAGCCCTTGCTTGAGTTATGGGTAGTGTCCCCCACCTCCATGCCTTATTCTTCGATTATCCACATTTCCCAAGCTCCATTTCACCTTCTAGACCACTTCCTAAGCTTTTGGCTTGCTTTTTAAAAAAAAAGGGGATCCTGTAGACATCCTGTAGGAACTAGTACTTCCTGTAGACATCTTGTAGGAAAACCTGTAGTGGCCTATTTTGAGCCCGAATTAAGAAGAAACATCACTAGAAGCCAGGATTAGGCCCCTACTTGCCTTCCAATCCATTTGAACCATTGTACTCCTTTTCTTCCACACCTGTCTCCCCTGCCAAAGAACCAAGCAAGATTAGCATTTACATTTTTCAAGCAAAAAGATAAAAAGGAAAAAGTTATTTTATATTTATTCATGCACACAATAGTTAGCACTCTCTAGATCAGATTCCATGCTCAGTTAGTTTAAATCATCACATGTGATAAATAGGGTTAAGTTAGGTTTCTTTTACATTTAGTTCATGATCTTTATGCAATTAGAATATGTTTCTTTCCTTGTACTTTATTTCTTGCAATAGGTTAGGGTTTCCATTTCAGTTCATTTTCTGCAATTAGTTTAGGGTTTGATTTCAGTGCATGAACTCCATCACATCATGACAGCAAAGGAAGGACACATTGTATGTTGCACACATAGTGCTTATACCTCGTAAGTTTGTACGACCCCCGGGTTGATAATTAAAGTCGGTAACCTTGGGAGTTGCAGCATTCTTGTTGCAATGTCGAGGCTCATCAGGCCTCAACCCCTTAAAAGTAAAAAAGTTGAAAGGAATGATTCTTAAGATAAATTTATCAAAGGCCTATGACATGACCAACTCGTTGTATATTCAGATCTTGCTAACACACTTAGGATTTCAAAACACTTTCATTAATTGGATTATGTGTTGTATAACATCTGTTTCTTTTAGCGTTATCATTAATGGTTCTGCAACAAATTTCTTCCATGCTAAACGTGGTCTTCGTCAAGGATGCCCATTATCTCCACTCTTATTTCTGTTATTAATGGAAGGCCTAAGCAGAGTGAATTTTGTTGAAAGGAACCAAGGGAGAATAAAAGGAGTAAATATTGTTGATAACATTATTCTGACTAATCTACTCATTGTAGATTATGTCCTCATATTTATGAATGGAGCTATCAGTGATTCTTCTTCCCTTAATAACATCCTTCAATTATTTTGTAAAGCCACGAGTATGGAGATAAATCAAGAGAAGTCAACGCTATCAGCTACAGGTTGCTCCCAACATGAATTTATTTCTGTTTCCCCTATCGACATATGGCGATTGAGGAAGGATTGAAATATTTGGGATTCAGGCTTAAGCAAAATAATTACAAATCTGCAGACTGGATGTGGCTCGTGGAAAAAATTGAGAGTCAGATAAATGCATGGTGTCACAGATGGTTGTCAAGAGTGGGTCATTTGGTGCCTTTCAAATCGGTGTTGGAGGACATTCCTGTTTATTGGATGTCCTTATCTTGGATCCCTAAGGGAATTCTTCACAAAATTCAACAATTTTGCTGCAGGTTCCTTTAGAGAGGCTAGAAGGAAGGAAGGCTCTTTGCATGGGTCAAATGGGATCACATTGCTCTCCCCAAAAAATGGGGGGGATGGGGGGTGAAAAATATTTATTGTTTCTCTAAAGCATTGGCAACCAAATTGGGTTGGAAGTTGATTACATCGGATAGTCTATGGACAAAAGTAGTGATTATGAAATATTTTAGTCCTCTCCCAATTAAGAAATGGATCTAATTAACAACCTGGAACAAATCAGAGGTTTCGACAATATGGAGGGTGGTCCTAAATTATTTTGGATACATTAGAGAAGGATTGGCCTGGAGAGTCGGATTTGGAGCGAAGGTTCATATTGGAACAAATGCATGGTCTAGAAGTGGCAATGCACATATTCTCCCCCCAGATTTGATCCAATTCCTTGTTGACTTGGGGAGGTGGAACCTATAACAGATTGTTGATAGGGTCAACTCTACTATCTATGGGCAAAAATGGTTATCCGCAGAAGAGCTTCAGATTCGTGACCACTGGCATTAGGTCTGGCTTAAATTTACCAATTCTCTCTTTGCATTGCATATTAGAATTCATGCCCGCGAAGATGAGATCATATGGTCCTTGCCCACCAATGGTAGATATTCCCCAAAAGAAGGTTATCCTTTTATTTATGCAGATCATGAACCTGAAATTTCGTCTTAGTGGTGGAGTCCATTATGGAAGATTAAAAGCTCGGGAAAATCAAAGCTTTTCATGTGGTTCTTTCTGAAAAAAAAAGTCCTAACGGGGGAAAATTTAAAACATACAGATTTTCAGGGACTATCATGGCGTGTGATGTGCCAAGATAGTGAAGAATCGGTAAATCATTTATTTCTTAAATGCTCTTTCTTTGCTCAAATTGGGAACCTATTATATCAATCTTTGTCAATTAATATAAGATGGCAGGGAGATTATTTTATTGCAGCTTGGGAAGCATGGTGGGGAAGTGGCACACCCTACAAAACTTAGGAATCTCCCTCTTCTGGTCTGCTGGGGAATATGGTTAGGCAGGGACAGAAAAGCATTTTAGCAAAAAATCAAACACTAGGCCATTATTGGTGCACAATTAATGGTTATCTATAATATGATCCCTGAGGATGATCAAAATCGGAGGCCTCGTAATATTTGCAATGAAACTATAGACAAATCTCTCCCCTAGGCTTATTTTGATGGGTCAGCACAACAACATGGTTGTGGAGCTGGTGCACTTTTGTTCTTAAATGAAGAACATTCCTTGAAAATGAAAATGGGACTAGGAAGGGGTACAAACAATTATGCAGAGCTAAACAAGCTTAGGCTTTTTCTCCTCTTTTCCCTTGAGAAAGGTTGTCGGAAACTTCAAATCTTTGGAGATTCTAAAATCATAATCAATTGGTTCAATCAACAGTCAAATTTTCACATGCACTCACTCGGGAATCTGCTGGAAGTTTATCATTAAAATCCCAATTTGATTTTGTGATATGTCGTCATATTTACAGGGAAAGAAATCAGGTTTCTGATGGCTTATCCAATGATGCAACGCAACAAGTATTTGGTTCTTGGATTATTTTTTAACATAATGCATAGGAACTCTATCAATATTATCATCAACCTTTCAATGAAAATCAATGTCAGGATGCAGCTTTTCAATGATCTATCGCAACATATGATGGAATTTTTTTATTATTTTGATTATGCATATGTTACTATTATGATGATAGCTTACATATTTCTTTGTACATTTCTGTTTATTGGACCAATTATTACTATTCCATCATATATTTTTGGATCATGTTATAATTGGTGTGGTCAACCATGATCACCATTTTTGAGATATGCTCCTTTGAAGCATCTACATCATGTAATTTTCAAGATATTATATAATGAAAGTTGTGTTTCTTCCTTGGCGAAAAAAATATAAATAACATGTAAATAAAAGTGTATCCAAACTCATAGAAAAACATAGTGACAAACACCAACTCATATATCATTCATGCTAGCATTAGGAACTCCAATAAAATCCTTGACTTATTGAAGATAATAATCATAAAAGTAAGTCACGGGGTCTATGTAAAAAAACTTTTTATAAATATGTTCCAAGGCACATTTCAACAGTCATAAAAATTGAAGACTTATGTCATTTATCGAAAGATTTAACAATATGAAAGAAGATAAAATTGATGTTCAAAAAAAAAAAAAAAAGTGATCAATTAACCTCAGAATCTGATATAAGGAGGTGGGGGGGGTGGTGAATTTTAGCTGGAGAAAATGGAAAGGGAGTTTTTGGGCAGCCAACAAGACCATAATTTTGAACTAAAGTCGTAAAAAGATAGACTGTTGTTGTGTGAAAGGAGCTTTAATAGAAAAATAATATGATTTTTTTATTTCGAATATTGAAGAGTAATAAATTAATGAAAACATTTAGAGTGGAGTGAAACATAAGCTTAAAATGTCATGGAAGATTTGTTTGACATGTAATGTTCTTGGCAAATTATAACACTCTGTATAAAAAAAAAGAGAATCCTAGGTATCCTCGTAACATCTAGTTTTCTAAGGTTGGTCAAGTGGGAAAAACCTGATAAGCACTTCAACTTGACACATTCAAAGGCTCGTAGCACTGCCAATGAATGCAACTCTCCAACATGCATCTCTTCTAACTCAGAGAAACTAGAAACATCTAGTTCTTTAATTCGTGCCAACTATGGCAACCCTTGTATGCTCTTTAGCTTCACATAGCCATATGCCTTCAACGTATCCAGAGACATCAAATATCTCACTCCTGGAAACTCTTCTAAATTAGAGAAACTAGAAATATACAGCTTTTTAAGTTGTGTTAGCTTTGACAAACCCTGTATTAGCTCTTCAACTTCATACAATTACATGCCTTCAATACCTTCAATGACCACAAATGTTCAACACTTCTAATTCATAACATCTAGTTCTTGAAGTTCTCTAAGCAGTTCCAAACTTTGTATGCTCTTCAGCTTCATACATCGAAATGCTTGTAACTTCACCAACAACTTCAAATGTTCATCACCACGAAGCTCTCATAACTCATTACAGAGAGAAAATTATAGTTCATGAAGCAGTGCCAACCATCCCAAATTCAATATGCTCTTTAGCTTCACGCAACCAGATGCAGGCAACATCTCTAAGGACTTCAAATTTTCAATGCCTATGTAACACTTCAATGGAATTGGTTGGGTGTAGAGGAAAATAAGTGGCATAAACCAATCAAATTTGAGGATATGTGTTGTTCTTGGATTAGTTATCAATAAATGATAAAGGTTGGTAGGCGAACACACCCTTATAGAATACCTTCGGTGTAATTAATCTATTTGAAAAAGTTACCAAATCTTCATTGTACTACTGCTCAGAATTTTATAGCGAATTTGCATTCTCTAATTCTCATCTTTCTTTGTAAGTAAAATAACTAAAAAAATATCCCCGTTGGGGGTGATGAATGCAGGTTTTGCACAGGACTTGAGCATTAATAGCCTTCCCACATGGCAATTATGAGTCAGATGTGTGTTGGGAATGCAGAGCTAGGAGGCTTGCATAAGAACATTCTCAATGCACACGAGGTTATAACACCAATGACAATGGCATGCACATGTATTTTTTAGAATTGGGAGATGAGAGCTTGGCCTATAGAAGGAATTGTCTGCTTAGGAACTACAGGTGACCTTAGTAGAGAGCCAAGCCTGTTCCTTGATAAGTGGGGTTTTGATAATTGGGGGTGTTCATCTGTGGACGAAAAGAAGAAACATGGAGGGGTATGGTGTTGATTTGTAGCCCAAAATGTAATCTGGGACCCAGGCTCGAACTTCTCTCTGGCTTCGACTCTCTTAGTGAGACTGATTTGTAATGCAGAGAACTTATGTAAGGTGTTCGGCCACGAGGGCGAGTGACAGTGCGGGGGCTCGCACATTTACTCAGGTAATTCAACTCATTTTTCCTTATGTAGTGGTTAACATGTGGAATGCTCAAGTAGTGTGGCCCAATTGGTAGTCCGAGCAGTTTGAAAAGGGGCCATTATTCTCCTATGGGTGGCCCTGGAGAGCATTCTCCCTCTTCTTCTTTTGTATTTATCTTGGGTGGCCCCGAAGTTCTTTATGCGGGGCCATTATTCTCCTACGGGTGGCCCTAGAGAGCATTCTCCCTCTTCTTCTTTTGTAATTGTCTCGGTTGGCCCCGAAGTTCTTTATGCCTAGTGGAGACTCGGGTGTTGATTGCTCCTAAGTGTAAGAGAAGTCGAAGTAGAAGGGTTGGGGATCACTGTGAGAGGTTCATTCTCGTAGAGATCTGGTGTTGTATCTATGTGGAGGTTGCAATTAGGGGTAACTTATCTGTATTGTGCTACTTTATAGAAGAATGGATATTGAACAATCTCAACCTTGGTTAATGCAAGTGCCGATTATAGATATTTGTATTATCTTTGGGAGAGGAGCCAGCTTTACTAGAAGTTCTTTGGTTGCCTCACTGGTGTGGGGAGGCAGCACACTCTCCTCTTTCACAGTTAGGGAAGTGTATACACTATTGTTGTGGTTTGATCATTTGTCATTTCAAAAAATAATAAAAATGTTTGGCTTACCCAAAAAAAACCACACAATAAATTTTTTGCCATCTCCCTTCCCTCTTCGATAGTGGTACGCACGGGCTTTATTGCCGGGAAGGCTGCTAAACACATGAATTTAGGCAACCCAAACCCCAAATTCCAGAAAAAAAACATATTAAACGATTCAAAAAAATAAGGAATGGTAAGTTGTGAAAACCTTTTCCAAAAAGAAAACATTAACATTAAATTAAGTGGAGACCATCTCAGTTTAAAATTAGGTGTTGACTGGGATGCTATGTAACGCACATGCTTCCAGAGTGATGGGAACCCCAAATTTTGAATCGCCATGCTCAGCAGAGACCAGGAACGCACTCCATGAGAGTTAATATGCATCAACATCTAGAAAATTCTTCCTAATATATTCCTTTTTACTAAATTATTGAATTCAACATGAGATGAAATCTATCACACTTCTCTTTAGTGTGATAATAAAAGCTACAATAGTTATATTGGTTGTTAGGATACATGCAAAAATGTGTAGTTGCAACATGTTCTTATTTTCCACCCTTATTTTGAAGCTCCATATTAATCTAGTTATTTAATACCACTTGGTTGTGCTTTTTCTTATTAGATTCAATTTGTAGGCCTTACACATAGCCCTAATTATCATATCGGTCTTGAAAAGCATGACTTGTCTTCTTACATGACTATTATTCAAACTAAATAGATAATGTATGACCATGTATCGACTCTTGGAATGTATCCATGTTGACAAGGACGTTGAAACACCTATGTCAACAAAGGAGAAAAGACCTAGACCAAGGCTTTTCACACAACCCCATCTATTTGGAATGATTGTTCTCGATGGGTTTTAAGGCTCTGTTAGCTTCATGCCTCTTCCTTTCACAAAGGAAAAAGAAAATGGAATCCTAAAATTATCCTAAATGCGTACAATGATATGTGTAGCGGGGAGGTCACATGGGGTTTGAGGGGTGTGGGTAGCCCCCCTCTATGGGGTCCGGGGCAGTGCCCTGGAAAATTTTGTTTTTGGACCCTATATTAGGTTGGGCGGACCTACCTATGGTTTTGTGCATGATTTTCGCACATGGTTTTGGACGCGATGGTTTTCGGTCCATGGTTTTGGACGCGATGGTTTTCAGTCCATGGCATTGGATGCTTCAGCATGTATAAATATGTATTGTAACATTGAAAGGAACATAATGAAAAATCAAGCTGGTAGTCCTGGTTTTGGGATCCAGGGGAAAATCTTTGTGTATATGTGTTTTATGTGTTATTCTCTCGCATTGTTTATTTTTTGTGTTTTAGAATTTGTATGCAGGTAATTTCTGTATGGGGTTATAACCTACATCAAGTACCCAAATTCATCATACTTCCATCCATCCTTATCCTTTCTTCCTTAGAGCCTCACTCTATTTATACAACCCCATGGTCCGCGGACCATGGGTAAGTTTATCAAGCTGACATTACATTACAAAAACTAGGGCAGGCAACCCTGTGACTCTATTATGACTTCACGCTCCACGCCCACAATTCACGGAGCTTTTACAAAGAACTTGGTCAACACTTGGGCTTTAAGCCCCAAAACATGCCTCAAGGGGATTCCATGCCCAACTGGCCCCCAACACAAACATCGTGACTTGCCCTCAAGTCACTCTGCTGGTGCGGAGATATTTGCGCAAAGTCCTTCCAACTCTGCTCGAACTGCTTCAAGGTCAGCAGCGCACTGAACAACTACCTATTGGATTTGTTGTACGCGTTGTTCCGAGACCACGGTGTCGGAAGTGCTTCTGTGCATCTGTGCCTATGTCCCCTGCATTTGTGTGAGCCTGCCTTCAATTGCTACTATGATGGTGAAGACCTCGTCAATCCAAGGCTGAATGCATGCCATCAGGATTGCTTCCTTGTGTCATGCCGCGTCCACTTGTTCTTTGAGCGCTTTGGCCTGTTGCATCTACGTGAGCCTCTGAGTGAGGGCCACCATCTGTGCAGTGCCTTTGACGTTGTCGTACTGCTGTTGGAGATCTTGTGCCTCTATTTCTAAGTGATGGATGTTGAGGTTCTCATGTAGATTTGTGAGGACCTCAAGTGACTCCTCCAACATATTGGTGCAGTCTCTCACTGCACCGTCGATCTTGTCCAGTCCCGATGTAATAGTGTTGGCGCATTGTTCTCTTACTTCCGGAGGGGTGGAAGGCTACGCCTTCAACCGTAGCTCTGCAATCTAAAGGTTCAGCTAGATGTCATTTCCTCCCGCGCCTCATGCACACCTACTGCTAGCTTGTGGATGCACGCTTCTGCTAGTATGTCTATTGGGATGGCCAGCTCCTGGATTCTTTGACAAGCTTCGTTGAGTACCTGTACCAACTATCAATTTTGCGACACCACTTCGTCACGTTGCAAGCTCAACTGGTCCATGTTGATTCTCTGTTCACTGAGGACTTGTAGTGCGTAACTCTCCCTAGCCCGCAGTTCTGCAGTTATCCCATCCTCTAGAATGTATAATGTATCCCATGGGAGTGCAACCATGTTGACGCCGATATCCTTCAACCCACTAACTGTAGGCCTGTAGGCCTCATTTACTATCACTAGTGCCCCTTCCGGCAACACTATGGTATTCGTCACCCAAGTGCGCAACATCTGCTCTGTTGCCGTTGTTCCGACTATGAGGCTGGTCGAAAGGGTACCAGCCTGAGGGGTGCACACCTACAACTATTGCAACTACGCTCTAAGGGCCCCCAACACAATCTAGTTCTCCTGTATAAATTCCTAGAGGGCCTTGGATGTGACATCGCACACTATTTCACTGATATCATGCAGATCACCCTCGGTAAGGGTGATTGGGTCAATAGACAACTTTGATGCCTTGACCTTCTTGCACGACCATGTCCGCTCGGTCAAGTGCGGGCACTTCAACTTTGTTGACGTGGTTTGTGGGTCCGCACCTCCCCCTTCTTCCTCTGCTTCCTACCCACGTGAAGGTGACTTTTGGTCCTCCCGCATCTTCCTAGCTGCCTCCTATGTTACTGCTGTTGCTGCTACATTTTCCTATTCAATTCATGTTTGTGCAGTGTCCCGTGCCTCCTGCTCTTTTGCTACTTCTGCCTCCTTCCTTTTCTTTTTTGCCAACTGCGTGATGCGTAGTTTGGCCTCCTCTTTTTTCCTCTATGCCACAAACTTCTCTATTGTCGCGATGTCTGGAGCACGCCACTCCAACGGCCATGTCTCCATTACATTGAAAATTACATTGTCCGTGGCCACAAAGGGTAGCTCTATCCATTTCTTGGTCGGGTCCTTGAGCGCTCTGATGTATATGTTGTGGAAATCCACCTTGAACTCTGCAAAACTTTGCAGGTTGTTGTAGACAGTGGGTGACAACCGCAGCTTGCGATTGATCCCCATTCTGAGGTTCATCTCCGTGAGCACCTAGAATATCTTACTGTCGCAAATCCTATTTTCATCCTTTATGGCCCAGAGCAAAGCGTACTTCGCAGCCTCCGACAAATCCCTGTCAATTGTGGGGAATTGACTATCTTCCAGCAATTCCCCTGCCACGAGCACTATGGACAACAAAAGCCATGCATAGTGGAATTTTTTGCCCTGTTCCTGAGCTTCGCAGCAATTTTCCAAGAATTCCTTGCAGAGGAACTTGGACTAGTTGAACTAGACCCCTCCGCGCACTGTCCAGCAAGTGCTACCATCGGTGCGGGTGCCTCATCCGTGCGGCACTTGTGCATAACCTTATTTGCTAGAATTTGGGTCACCACCCGTACTACGTTTTCGCTGATGCTGGAGATGGTGTAGCCCCTCTTCTTCTTTTCCAGTTTACACTTCCTCTTCATGGCCTCTGTGATGGCCAAATCACTGTTTTTTCCCTCCAAGATATCCGCAAGGTCCTCTCCTTTTCATGAAAGCCGGGTGATGCGGTGAATAAAATGCTCTGTGATGGGGATGGGCTCCTCCAACCACAGACACCCACCATGCACTAGGCAAAGCAGCTGCCTGATGACAAAAATTGTTATTGGGGTGCGGTGGAAATGTGGTACCCAAAGAAAATTTAGTAGCCCTGCCTTTTCCACTCCGCGCAACCACCTTCACGGCTCTAATTCTTTTACCCCCGCTAAGGTGTTCTGCTTAGGCTTCATGAGATGCATGGTCTCAAGGTGAGGGAACTTCTCGTGGTCAGCGAGGTCCCAATCTTCAAATTTCAAGCTTGGCACCCGTCCCAGGTGTGTGCCCTATAAATGATGTTGTCTAGGAGGAGCAGGGTCTGGAGCGAGCTCTTGCTCTTGTCGAGATCCTTGGGCACTTTTGCCTTCCCTTTTTGCAGGGGATATAGGCAGGCAGCTTTATTGGAAGGTACGCAGGCTCAGTTTCCTCCTCGATGCCTTCGTCCTTGTCTTCATCAATAATCAGGTCCTCCAGGTCTTCCTCATCGGTTTCTATGTTAATGGCTTTCCCTTTCTCCTCCATCGTTAGCTTGGTGCGCAACGGGTTTCGCGGGGACACCCGTACGAGAACCATCGCCTGTTTTTCCTTCTTTGGTCTTGGCGCGCATGGTGATTTTAGGATTTATACCACAATCCCAGCACCTTCCGGGCAATCCCCCACAATTAGGGCCTGCGCGGCCTCTTCGGCGGTCACCTCTGTCATTTCCATAACTTCCTCAACTGCTGCCATCGTATCCGTCTAGAAATTTATCACTCGCGAATTCAGGGGCTCAATCAACGCTCAGCACAACACAAACAGGGCTCTGCTCAATAACTCAATTCGCAAATGACCAAGTGTTTTTTGCTTGGCAGCCCTTTGTAATTTATAGCGCCTTTTTAATTTGAATTCAACTGCTCCCCCAAAATCCGGTTCATTAATGCTCCCTTGGCGGCAGATTTTCGCAAATCTTGCCCATAAATCACGTCTTAAATGCCTGCCGCCTACTCCATTTGGTCTCAAGTCGAACATCACATCGTGAATAGTGACTTTAACGGTTACAATCTGGCCAACCCATGTGGCAGCACAGCCCCCCTTGCACAGGCGCGAACCCTGTGACCCTTTGCTTCTGCGTGCAGCTCCCAGGCAGAATAGTTTATAGTCCCACACCTCCTTTCAACTGCCTAGAGCGCTAAGACTGTGCTTCCCTCAGCTAGTCAGGTGGTTGCGCCACCTGTATATGATTTCTTCCAGTCATCCATCATTCTTCCTAGAAAATACCCACCTCTTACAGTTACTAGCGACGTCGTGCACCTTATCATCTGCAGCGCATCACCCTGGTCAATTTGCTTAGTAATGTGTGGTCCAAGCCAAGGCATTAGACTGATCAATTCATGGCGATATTCCTCAAACTTTTCAGTGTGATCATGCACATCCTGTCTTATCACCTTGGTTTCCTTATTGAGAAAATCTGCCCTTATCCTGTCCTCCAGTTTCTTGACTTCCACTTCTGCTAGATCACTTTTCTTCTTTAATCGCACCCATTCTTTCATCAGTTCCTAGAGCCTAATATCATTTTTTTGAATGTCTTCATTAGATTCCGCGTGTTCTTTCTCCATTTCTTTTAATTACGCGGTCCCTTCTCCCAGGGCACGTCAACCCTTCATATCTCATGGCGCAACTATGTGCAGACTAGGCCTACAGTTATCCATTAGGAGGATAGTGGTTACTCCAAAACCTAGCCTCGATGTCATTTGTCGTGTTAGTTTCTTGCGTGTCACTATATACGCCCATAGGACTGCTGGTATGCGCAGGTCCCAATCACTTGGCTGCACGCTACATACCTTGTTCAAAGCTTCGCACACTTCGTTAAATGTCTGCATATGGTTACCCTTTTGTGCAATCATCTTATGTTCACCAAGTTGCTCCCCTTTTAGGAGCTTTTCACATTTCTGCCCTCCCAACACCTGTGCATGGACCGTATCAATCAACGCGAAGTTCACATGCTTTCGCGCAGGTTGTTTGCCATAGGCTCATACCCATCTGGATAGATGCGCACGCGAACTATCCCATCCCTGGTATTTATTTTTCAATCGCATTATAGGCTTCCAAAACCGGGCATGCATCATCCTCCGACATGCGCGCCAGTCTGCAAAGCTTCCTTGTTGTGTACCCCACCACCTTGCGGGCATAGTGCATAGTACCCATTTCAAAGCCTCAAAGCGCTGTTATTCCTACACTTCGCTTTCGAATTTGTTTAGGAATTTGATGAAGAGCCTGAAACTCTGGGCGCACTTCTCCTTTGTTTTGAAACAAAAAAAATGATGATTATCTTTGAAAATGCTGGGCGCACTTCCAACTATTGCTGAGCGCAATCCAATGACAGGTGAACAGCAATTACCAATTCACAATACAAATAGGAACATTGTTTTATTTAAACACTGGAACCGAATTCCTAGCCTCTTCCAAAGACAACGCAGCCAAGACAATACTTTAACAATCATATAACCGTGTTAAAGCGCTCATTACAAACCTTTGCAGGCATACCTATGTTGCATTTGGCCGCGATTAAAACCCAAAACGATACCAACCATTGCAGTCTGGTTTAAAATTAATGTGATCCCATAGAAATCGGTCAATTAACACATGCGTATGTCGATTGATAGGTGTTCCGATACAACACAACTACACTTACCGTGATCGACAGTCACCCCCATTAATCTCGCAATTGAATGCCGCAATACCGGATCCAGATCCGCTCCGATGTGATGGATTGGTAGTCACCGTTTGTCCCAACAATTGATTGTCGCATTAGTAGATCCCAAATCCTCTCCGATGCGGTGGATCGGCAATCACCAGGACTGATTGTTAATTATTTATTGCTGATTTTATAACGCCAATGCGGAATTCTCTGATCCAACTCAGTTCAAACAGTGTTTTTTCAGTTCCACATCTGTAATTCGATAGGAATTTACTCCACGTTCTCTATGTTAAGGACTTCCCAACTCACAAAGGGCGACAGCGCTCTGTTTTCCAAAAGAACCACAGATTTTATGCGATTTTTAATACAACACAGATTGAATTTACTTAAATTCATTACGCAGACATCAGTGCGCAACCTCCAGTGTTTGTCATTCGATTTTGGAATATAATCACGCAAAACAGATAAAAAACAGAGCTTTGGATTGGTTTTTTTCTTTTATTATTCCAGAACTAAAAAACCATATACACGCTGTCACATTCTCACTCTAATACACACTGTCACACTCTCCCCCTCGCTACTCGATACATACTCTTCTAATTATAAGAATTCTAACAATAATCTCCTACCTATTTGGGCTCGCATACACCTGTTATAACAATCTTAACAATAAGATAGACACGCCTATTACAGTAATAGCTAATTATTTGTAAAATCGCCTTCTTTAACAAACTGAACAGAAATGAATTCCACTTTGTCAGGCCACAACATGTGGGAAATTTCCCACATTGCTGGCCCGTTCCGATGCTCCTGCATCAGACTCCCGGAGAAGAAAAGATTGGTTCTTTAAACTTTCAAGATTTATGCCATATTTCTGCAATTCAGTTGCTGTCAACCAACTGGAATCTTCCATTGGCTGCTCTTTCCACTTGACAAGATACTGAAAATATGTCTGCCCTCGAGTTTTCTTGGATATCCTCTGATCTAAAATAGCTTCAACTTCTTTCTTGAATGTTTTTGGTACCTGTTCTTTCCAATCCACAGTTTGAACTTCATCACCTGTAGCTTCAGTCTGCAATTCTGTTTCTGCCTCTTTGAATGGATACAAGTCTGCAATATTAAAAATGGGAGATATTCCGATCCCTTCCGGCAACTCAATCTCATATGCATTGGCTGAAAATTTCCTTTTGATTTTACATGGCCCTATCTTCTTCAGTTTCAGCTTATTGTAAGTTTTTGTAGGAAATCTCTCTTTTCTCAAATATGCCATGACCAAATCTCCTACCTGAAACTCTTTTTCTCTCCTTCTCAAATTTGCTCTCTGCTTGTATCTCTGGCTGCTTTCTTGTAGTTTACCTTTAACCTCTTCCTGTAGCTTCTACATTTGTTCAGAAAAATCTTCAGCACTTGCACTTTTGGCTTCCTATTTCCCCAAGTCTCTTAGCTCATATACTCCTCTCGGATGCATTCCAAAGACAATCTGAAATGGACTCATTCCAGTGCTTCGGTTTGGTGTGTCATTGTAAGCAAATTCAGCTTGAGCTAATGCCAAATCCCACTGTTAGGGATTCTGATGTACTAAACTTCTTAATATATTCCCCAAACTTCTGTTTACAACTTCAGTTTGACCATCCGTTTGAGGATGGTAAGCTGAACTAAAACTGAGTTTAGTTCCCAGATTCTTCCAAAGTGTCCTCCAGAAATGCCCTACAAATTTAGTGTCTCGATCTGATACAATACTCACAGGCAAACCATGCAATCTTACAATCTCTGAAAAGAACAAATTTGCTATATGTGTGGCATCATTAGTCTTCTTACAAGCAATAAAATGAGCCATTTTAGAAAATCTGTCTACAACCACATAAATAGAATCGTTTCCTCTTTGAGTTTTTGGCAAACCCAAAACAAAGTCCGTACTCACTGCATCCCATGGTCGATCTGGTATGGGCAATGGCTGATATAGTCCGGTATTTTGACTCCTTCCTTTGGCATACTGACATACCCTGCATTTCTCAACAAACTTTTTAACATCAGTTTGCATTTTAGGCCAATAATAAAAAGCATTCACCTGAGCGAAAGTTTTGTCTTGTCCAAAATGACCAGACAATCCTCCATTGTGCTTCTCTTTAATGATGATCCCTCTCATGGAACATTTAGGAATGCATAATTTGTTGCTTTTAAATAACAGGCCTCCTTGAACAAGGTAATCCATCCATTGACTTCTGTTATTGCTCACCGGATTCTGCACTGTTGTGTAGATGTCTTTAAAATCCTCATCATCCTTGTACATTTCTATCATTTCATCAAAACCTACAACACCCACTTTAAATTCTTGCAAAAGAAAACTTACTCTGCTCAATGCATCTGCCACTTTGTTAGACTTACCACTTTTATGCTTTATTACAAAAGTGAAACTTTGCAGAAATTCCACCCACTTGGCATGCTTCTGATTTAGCTTTGGCTGATTATTAATAAACTGCAAAGCATGGTTGTCTGAATATAAGATGAACTCCTTCGGTAGCAAGTAATGCCTCCACTTTTTTAATGCCTGCACAATAGCGTAAAATTCTTTATCATAAGAAGAATATTTTTTCTTTGCATCATTTAACTTCTCGCTGAAATATGCTATCAGCCTTTGCTCTTGGCTTAGCACCGCACCAACTTCTTCTCCACTTGCATCGGTTTCCACTTGAAAGACTTTCTCGAAATTTGGTAAGGCTAGAATAGGCTTTTCTGTTATCTTACTTTTCAACAAATTAAAATTCCTATCAGCTGCTTCTGTCCATCGAAATGGCTAATTGACCTCCTTGATTGTCTCAAGGATTGGTGCACAAACTTGACTAAATCCCTTTATAAATTTTCGGTAGAAACTAGTAAGTCCATGGAAACTTCTTACTTCAAAGACACTCCTGGGAGTAGGCCAGTTTTTGATTGCTTGTACCTTTTCCAGATCCATTTTCAAACCATCTCTGGAAATCACAAATCCCAAATATACCAGCTCCTCTTTCATGAAACTACATTTCTTCAGATTGATTAGTAGTTTCTCTTTCTGCAGAGTTTTCAAAACTAACTTCAAGTGTTCCAAATGTTCCTCTTTACTTTTGCTGAAAACTAGAATATCATCAAGGTAAACAACAACAAATTTACCTGTATATTCTTTCAGAACCTCATTCATTAGTCTCATGAATGTGCTGGGTGCATTAGTGAGCCCAAAAGGCATCACTAACCACTCATACAATCCACTGTTGGTTTTAAAAGCTGTTTTCCACTCATCGCCTTCCCGGATTCTGATCTGATGATACCCGCTTTTCAGATCTATCTTAGTAAAGTACCTGGATCCACTTAAACAATCCATTAAATCATCCATCCTGGGCAAAGGAAATCTATACCTGACTGTTATCTTGTTGATAGCTCTGGAATCGGTGCACATGCGCCATTCTCCTCCCTTTTTCGGACTAAGCACCGTTGGTACAACACATGGACTCAGACTTTCTCGAATCAACCCCTTGTCCATCAGCTCTTGAACCTGTCTTGCAACTTCTGCATTTTCCTGAGGAGTTAATCTATATGCAGCTTTGTTAGGTAGACTTGCTCCTGGTATTAAGTCGATATGGTGACTTATACTTCTAACCGGTGGTAATTCATTTGGCAATTCATCCACAATGCTATTCATGTAACTATTTAACACATATTGAATTTCTTCAGGAAAATCATTTAAATTTGTGGAGGTTAAAATTACCTTTGGCCTTCCCATGATAGCGAAATGCATCTCTACGCTTTTATCCACCTCTTGTAGAAATTCTTTGCCACTGATCAGCATAATATTATTTTCTGGCAGCTCTTTATCAGCATCATTCTTCACTGGCAGCAACGTATGCTTAACTCCATCCTTTTCTATGGTGTATGTATTTCTTCTTCCATCATGAATCGCCTTCCGATCAAATTGCCATGGTCTCCCCAATAACAGGTGACATACGTCCATGGGCATTATGTCACATAAAATCACATCTCTGTATGTGCCAATCTGCATTTCCACACTACATTGCTCTGTCACGGTGACTTAATGACCCTTCTGAAGCCAAGATACTTTGTAAGGTGCAGGATGCGCTTTCTTTGTTAACCCGAGATTTTCCACCATCTCTGTAGACACAAGATTGTCAGTACTCCCGCTATCAATTATAACCTTACAGCACTTACCCTTTGATTTGCATGTAGTCCTGAACAAGCTCTTCCGTTGCACAGGTTCTCCAGTCTCTTTTTCTGATCTCAACAAAGTTCTTCTGAGCAGCAATGATTCACCTTCCTCCAGTGGTTCTTCCTTCTCTACAAGTCGAGGTGGTTCCAGCTTTGCCTCAGCCACATTTGCACCCCTCTGGCTTGCTGATTTGTTATGAGGACAGTCCCGCGACATATGTCCCCATTCTCCACAGGTATAACACCTAACATCTCTTCCTCGCCCTCTTCCTCTGGGCGTGAATCTCCCTCTACTAGATTCACCCATCTGTGGTGATTTGCTGCTTGAACTTCCTGCTTCAAACGGATGTTGTGTTCCTCTGGATCTGGTTGATCCTCTACCTCTTGCTGAGCTCTTTCCTCTGTTTCTTTGACTCTGTTTCCGCAATATTTTCTCCTCTGCTTTCAAACTTGCTTGATAGGCATCTTCAACAGTTTTCAAACTTAATAGGCTAATCTCGTCTTGGATCTCATACCTTAGCCCATTAACATATCTGGCTACTTTCTCCAGATCATCTTCTACATGCCCTATTCTGATGCTTAACCTGTAAAATTCTTCAGTATATTCTTTAACAGAAATTCCTTTCTGCTTCAAATTTTGCATCTTCTTAAAAAGATTCAAATGATAGTCTTTAGGCAAAAACTTAGCTTTCAGTTTGCCTACCATCTTATCCCACTGCTTAATCTTAGATTTCCCTTTTCTCGTTCTTGATGTCTGTAACTCGTCCCACTAGATGGCTGCATGGCCCTTCAGTCTGGTGACTGCAAACTTCACCCTCTTATTCTCCTCAACCTCTTCATAATCGAAATATTGATCTATGGATCTGATCCAATCCATGAGCTCCTCGGCATTTAAACTCCCTTCATACATAGGAATTTCTATCTTGGGTTTGCTGCCAACTTTTGCCAGCATCTTGATGACTTTGGCAGTTTCATTTTCTTCTCCTGCCTCCACCTCTTCATCAGATTCTTCTGAAGAACTCTCAGTTCTCTCATCAGGTGCTCTTCTCTGAGCTGTTTCCATTGTCTCCATTCGTTCACGCAGTCTTCGCACTTCTTCTATCAGGACTGCATTTGGTTCTGGTCTTCCTCGACCAATTCCTCGCCTTGGCGGCATCTTAGCTGCAACCACCTGTATCTTTTTGGCTCTGATACCAAAAAATGATGAAGAACCTGAAACTCTGGGCGCACTTCTCCTCTGTTTTGAAACAAAAAAAATGATGATTATCTTTGAAAACGTTGGGCGCACTTCCAACTATTGCTGAGCGCAATCCAATAACAGGTGAACAACAATTACCAATTCACAATACAAATAGGAACATTGTTTTATTTAAACACTGGAACCGAATTCCTAGCCTCTTCCAAAGACAGCGCAGCCAAGATAATACTTTAACAATCATATAATCGTGTTAAAGCGCTCGTTACAAACCTTTGCAGGCATACCTATCTTGCATTTGGCTGCGATTAAAACCCAAAACGATACCAACCATTGCAGTCTGGTTTAAAATTAATGTGATCCCATAGAAATCGGTCAATTAACACATGCGTATGTCGATTGACAGGTGTTCCGATACAACACAACTACACTTACCGTGATCGACAGTCACCCCCATTAATCTCGCAATTGAATGCCGCAATACCGGATCCAGATCCGCTCCGATGTGATGGATCGGTAGTCACCGTTTGTCCCAACAATTGATTGCCGCATTAGTAGATCACAAATCCGCTCCGATGCGGTGGATCGCCAATCACCAGGACTGATTGTCAATTATTTATTGCTGATTTCATAACGCCAATGCGGATTTCTCTGATCCAACTCAGTTCAAACGGTGTTTTTTCAGTTCCACATCTGTAATTCGATAGGAATTTACTCCATGTTCTCTATGTTAAGGACTTCCCAACTCACAAAGGGCGACAGCGCTCTGTCTGCCAAAAGAACCACAGATTTTATGCAATTTTTTTAATACAACACAAATTGAATTTAGTTAAATACATTACGCAGACATCAGTGCGCAACCTCTACTGTTTGTCATTCCATTTTGGAATATAATCATGCAAAACAGATAAAAAACAGAGCTTTGGATTGGTTTTTTTCTTTTATTATTCCAGAACTAAAAAACCATATACACGCTGTCACATTCTCACTCTAATACACACTGTCACACTCTCCCCCTCGCTACTCGATACATACTCTTCTAATTATAAGAATTCTAACAATAATCTCCTACCTATTTGGGCTCGCATACACCTATTATAACAATCTTAACAATAAGATAGACACGCCTATTACAGTAATAGCTAATTATTTGTAAAATCGCCTTCTTTAACAAACTGAACAGAAATGAATTCCACTTTTTCAGGCCACAACATGTGGGAAATTTCCCACATTGCTGGCCCGTTCCGATGCTCCTGCATCAGAAATTATCTACCTCGCTTAACCCATCATACGTAACAAGATCCCTTACTTCCGTTGATACACAGTGCAAAGATCTTGTCATCATGTTACAGTTCAACGTGGTTACTTCACGCAACCGGTTCCACCATCGTTTTATTTCTTCGTCAGAATCCGACGTACAGGAGCTTTCGCGTTCCCATGAGATTTGCCAATCCGTGGTTGGATTCACCCAGTCTTGTTCTCACGTGGTTATCTTGTAGATGCAATCTAGATCATCCTCGCTCTCATCGTCGCACACTGGCTTTGTGTAACGCGATCCTTCCGCAGGGTCCAACGGTACAACTATGCGCAAAGACTTGTTCTCAAAAATCATTTTGTGCTTCTTTAGATTTATTACCCCATTGATGTCAGTGGCACAATCTATCCCTAATAGCACGGGGTAGGGATTGTTGTCATCAACAATCTCTATCACTTCAAAATCTACTTGCACACTCGCCCCTTTGATATCTATAGTGACTCCCTGCAATCTTCCCATAGGTAGGATCTTCTGCTGGTTCGCCATTCGCAATTTGATAATAGACCATTGCAGCGTAGGCCTCCCAATGCGCTCCCATGTCTGCTTTGGCAGAACGTTCGCATCTGATCCCAAGTCTGGAATCACTTGATCCATCTTGTATTCTCTGATTTGTGTGGTCAATCTCATTTCTCTTCCTGTCCTCTTCGTATGCTTTCCAACCTTCCTGACTACGCGCGGTTCACCTGGCGCGATCCCTACGCATCTATTGATGAGTTCCTGCAGCCCTTTTACAACCTTGTTGTCGCGCAGCAGCTTCATGCATGTCTCCAAGAACGTTGTGAGCATTGATGGGTCCATGTCTAGCTCCGCCCTTCCTTTACTTCCTGAAGTGGAGGCCTCAGCGAAGCTCTCCCTAGCTTCCATGAAGGTTTCCTTAGCGCGCTCCAAATCAAACTCTGCTTCTTTCGTCGGAGCCTTGTGAACCTAAGTACTATCTTCAGGTTGCTTGCCCTTGTCATCCCTTGTCGTAATTCCACTTCGGAGCACAATGTTTACATTCAGGTCCTCCTCGTGCGGCTCCGACCTCATCATTTACAGGTTCTGAGTCGGGGGAGATTGGAGTGCTCCCTTATAGCGCAACCTTGCTATCAGTGTGGCACAATCCTCCATCTCATGATCAAACAATGTACAATACAAGCACGACGGACACGTCAGATTCATACAATTGCGGGCATAATGTCCTGGCTCTCCGCAATTGTAACATATTAGCTGTCCGCGCCCTCTCCCAAATCCTCCTCCCCCTCAGCCTCGTCCGCACCCCTGAAATCTGGTGTGCGACATTCCGGCGTTTTGGTTAAGGGGCTGCATTTCGGCCTGAACTCTATAAGTAGGAGTCCTATCCATCATCAGCTCATAACTTCTACAGTTACACTCATCATTTCGTACCAACCTACAGAAATTACAGTAAAACTACTGGGAATTCTGTGTGTACTTCTACAATAAGTGGCAGTTGTCTGTGGCATGCTTTCCCCCTATTTGACAAATCACGCACCATAATGCAGGCACCACGCTAGGCCCTGCTTGTGCCTCTGGCTTCAATGGCATTGATCCCCCTCCCGCGAGGTAATTCGCAAACACCGGGTAATGGTCCTTGTCATGTCCCTAACCCTTGCATTTTACACACCATACTTCTTCACGCACCTTTGGGCAAACTGTTCAGTCTTGCTTCAGGCTCTGCATCTCGAGGCATAAGTTCTTCAGCTGCGCGTGAATCTGCTAAACTCCTAGATTAGGATTTTGTATTGGAGAGTCATGTAGCCTCATCGCGGCCTCTAATGCTTCGGCTTGAGTTGTTATTATTAACTGTGTAAATGCGTTCCTTAGATGCGGTGCTAGTGATGCTACAAACCATGCGTAGTGTTGTCCATCTGTCAGAGTCATGTTGGTTTTGCGAATCATACATTTCAGCCTTTGAACCAACTCCCAAGGAGTCTCACCTGGTAGCATCATGATTTCTTTGAACCCAATTATTGACTGCGCTTCTGATTTTGGCCTACTAAATTCCTTACTTAGCGCAGCTTGAACCTCCCTGATTCTTTCATTCGGATGATTGCTCAAGTGCTTAATGTTCCAGGTCAATGCACGATCCTACAGGGCATTGACCAACGTATCTTTCTTGATCACATCATCTGTCACTCCTTGTGCTTCCCACACAGCTTTTACCACGAACCAAAATTGGTCTTGATCTTCATTTCCGACTCCTTTGAACACCGACAACTTTATTGAGCTTGCCATATTACAGCGCGGTGGTGGTGGAGGTGGGGTGGGCGAGGATGGAGGTGATGGTGATGAAACTAGCGGTGGTGTGGGTGGAGGTGGTATGTGCGGAATCCTCTACCTTATCAAGTTGATCGTACTACGCGGAGATACCTGTTGTTATAGACATATTTGGGCACATCAACCCTAAACTTATATGTCGATGTATGAGGGCTCATCAACCCCTAAAAGATTTGTTTCATACCCTAAAGGAACATAGTCATCTGAATACATCATTCTCCGAAAGTTCCATCTAAGAAACCATCTGGAAATTGCCTAAATTGAACCGTACTGGCTGCTCCACTGGCAAAGTGCGATGCATACTGAGTGGTACACTTCCAGGGTGTGATGCATACTATTTAGGCCTTCTATAGGGTGCGATGGGCGAGGATGGACAAATGTCCAAGACAGTTTGCTAGGTGGTTGCTCATGGAATCTTCTAGAAACTTCTCCTGTGCCACTTGCCTCTCTGAATTCGCCCAAGGATGAGTAAGGGATCTAAGAAAATCTCCAATCCCTTCTTTTATGGAATCAACTGTAACAAGTGGAACGACACTAATCAAACCCCATGGATGACTCACACCCTTGCACACATCTATAAATGGATCCCTCATCTAAGAGATCTGGAGGCTGGAATATTGTGAATTGCAAGGAAGTGTTGATAGTTTGTAATTGAGGAAAGAGCATTGTATTGTCGATGTGATCTTGCTATTTCATGAGGTGAAGAAGGATTGAAGCTGGGAGGATGCTGCTGGATCAGACAACTGGGTTGTAATTCTCCTTTCTATTAATAAAGTTCTTCAAGTTTTCTTCCATATGATTGGGGAATTGTGAATGTTATCATTTGTGAATGCTATCATTTGTTCATTATATATCTTATTCTGTAATGTTTATGTTGTAATAGATCACGATGCTTTGATGGTTCTTTGTTGCTGTACTTGTGCATGTACTCTCCAAGCATGTTAAGTACAGGGAGGAGTTACGGGATCTGTCAAAGGGGAGAGAGATCAAGTAAGGGATTAAGAAAAAGTTCCAGGTTGGTTCCATTATCTTTCTCTTATCTGTTACACATAGAAGAAATCGTTGAATTGCTTTAAACTGTTGTTTCTAGGGTAGCTGCCAAACCTAGAGGGCTAGCATTCTTTATGAATACTAGTTTTCCCAGAAACAAATTGGCGACTCTGCTAGGAACTGAACAGATGTTTGTTTGTTGTTATTGTTTGTTTTATAAACTATAGACAGAGTCTAAACTCAGCCAGGTATCCTTCGAACTGCTCTTTCTTTGTAGATGAATGTTGTTTCAGTCAATCTCTAGTTTAGTTTATGAATTAAACATTTGACTTACAAGCACATCTAGATGCCCTTTTGGTTGCTCAGTGACCTCTCAAGACATTCCATCATACTTTGCTCTTTATTGTTCATCAAAATACAGCTTAACTCATTGAAAACAACTGCACACTTGAGCCAAAACCCTTTTTAGTTGTGCTCCCTGGACCATCGCACTATCTTCCACTGTAACTCAGTATGCATCGCACCTCTCGAGTGTAGTAAGTGTGATGCATCTCTGTTTCTGTGAAGCCTAGGTGCGATGATTGACTGAACTCTTTTTCCATCTAGAAATTGAGGGTTTTTTGACCTTGTTTTCAGTTTTGTTTGGTTGTTTTGCTGCAAATGAACAATGCCTCTTTAATGAAACTTACTTACATCACTTAGATCAACCTCAATTACATTAGGATTAGTGAATGTTTTTATGTATTTGTTCATCATTTACAATCCTTTGCCGAAAAGTTGTTTAAATCGATTTGTCGCTTTGGTACGAAAAGTGTCGTAATTGTCATTTTTTATCAAAAAGAGAAGTGTCGTGAATTCTTCCTTCCCTTGATAATCGATTGAACTTTTCTTCATGTTTCTGGTTTGAATTTTTTATATTTGAAGTGTCGAAAACATTTTTATTCAAAATTGAAAAGTGTCGTTTTGAGTCTTCCTTTCTCTTTTGAAGAAGAAATTGTCAAAAATGTCATTTTAAGTGAAATATTTCAGATCTTTGCTGCATTTAGTTTTCCTTTTTGGCATTTTTCACATTAAGGAGAACGAAACCAAATACATGCATTTGCATTTAACATTTTTAGACTTGCGTGCAAAAAGATGATTTAGGGAAATGCACTAGTGTTTGCTCTTTGCTATTTGCTTATAATCACTGAATTTTCTTTCCCTACTAGCTAGGATTTTCATTGCTCAAAATAAAAAAAGATTGTTCATCATTGTAGATTGCATCTTAGGAATTTCAGATCATCATCAAGTGGTGAACCATTGAAAGGCAAACTCTAAACAAGATCAACTTTAAAATGAATTTCAATGAATCTAACAACGCTTTGGAACTTAATGCAAAATATCTAGAGGTCTAGGCTACAGACATGTTCCGGCGTCATTAAAACTAGTGGCTATCGTTTTCATTGAAGGTTAGGTGATTCCTCCTCCTTGATACGACAAGTGCTAGCACAGATTTGTGCTCCCCGTACCGTCGTGTATATATTGGGAGACCACAATAGGCTTATATCCTTTATCCATAGGAAGCTGAGTCTGTCGCCTTATTGATCGCAATGCACTGAACATAGCATTCAGGAAGATTGACTGCCATACATAAGTCCTTGGTAATTTCTCTTTAATTTATCACTAAGGTGTATATTGCAGTTTTACGATTGGTTTGGTAATCCCTCTGTCTAGATTTTCCAAAGTAGTCACTTTTGTTCCTTTTCGACTCTTTAAAAGAAAAGGTCCATCTGAGAACTTGTCCTTTCAGGCTCATTAAAAATCAAAGGAGACTAGAGTCATCTTTAGCATTTTCTCAACTCTTAAAAACTGAAAAAGAAAAGTTGTGTCCAAGCGTCATTAAAATTAATTGAATTCGAAATAACATCATTTTCCCCTTAATTTTGAGTTGACTAAATAATCCGCAATCGTGGAAGAAAGTCAATCAAAACCCCATCGTTCACGGAGATTAGCGATTCAGTCGTCTTTGACTCCGAAAGCGAAGCCAAAGCGGACAAAGCGATCTCGTTTAATTGAGTCCAATTCATCTGGGTTATTTTAAACTTTTGTTTCAACATTGTCAGAGACTACAGTTACTCCGATTATTTCTGGTACATCTGCCTTAAGAGAAGAAGTTTCGCAGTTATAAGAGGACATTAGAAATGATCCTACTGTAATAGTAGACACTTATGTACCTGAAACAACTCCATCTAGAGTTGATCCAGAACCCCTCTCAGTACAAACCGAAGCTACATTTGAACCAATAGTTGTTCAAGAACCTCCCTTTGAGACTGAAGTTCATTTACCTGAACATCTAGAAGTTGAGTTTCAGTATTCAAAAGCTGTCACCCCTCCAATATCTGTCACTGCAGAAGCTATACCTTCTATGGCTCTAGAAATCTTTTGCGGACCTGACGGTCTACCTCTTCCACCTGGTCTGATTGCTATAGAGGAGATAGTAGAGGATCCCCCATCTAGTACCCCGTTTCATTTTGGAACTGGGATTCATTTGTATCCCTCTACTCATGATTTTGGTTCTTTTAATCCTCCTTCATCGCAAGTTCCTGTCGAAGCGCTAGGAGATCTTTTAGATAGACTAAACATGTATGAGCAACAACTAACATCTAGGAATGTGTCATCTGATGCAGCTGCAGCGGAACCTCCTGCTGCTATTCCTACAATGTTTTCTGGTACACCATCTGTTACACTAAAAAATGTCACCTTGACTACTTACAGTTAGTATGGCTCAAATCAACAAGTCATGCTACCCTCTTAGGCAAGTCTCATGCCTCTGTTATCCATCTCAAACTCAAAGAAGAGAGAAAGTCTTGTAAAAATCATGTTTATCTCTGGGGTCGCAGGTTCTCTCTAGCCTTACCTGCGGGGACGCTGACCATGTTCACAAAATCTGCGTCCATGGACGCTCTGTATGTTAAGGGACAGGTGCGTCCCTCTGTAAAAGGCAAAATGCGCGAGTTTTATCTTGAAAAAGTTACTTGTGGTTACTTCTAGAACATTCTAGAGGTCGGTTTGATGAAATGGATGCGCCTCCAGTTGGTTCATGTATCTCTATTAAGGGGGAACTTATCCCATCAATAAGGGAGCTATCCCACCCATAGAGGGGGATGATCCCATTGATAGTGGACCTGAATAACCTCTTTACAGCACTATAAATGAAGGCATTGAGCCAGAAGGAGAGGAGGTTGGAGCTATACATTTTCTTTGGGTAAATGCTGCAGGATTTAGGTCTTCCATTAGAGCCTTTGTGAGGAGAGATTGTCTTCACTTGATTCTACTTGGGAGAGGGTGAGCTTTGTCAAAGTAGAGGAAAACCCTTGATGGACCCTGGGAGGAACTTGCACAACACCAAGGCCAGGTTGTAAGAGTTTCTTTGTTTCGTTATTAATACAAACTGGTTTATTTTTCTCAATAGCTTGTGTTAATGAGTTATTTCATGTGTTCCTTGGTCTGCATGTTGAATATATGTTTTATTATATGAAATGCAAGTGCTTGGTAATTGTTTGATTGTTTGTGGTTGCAGGAATTGACTTGAAGGAGGAGCTCATCCGGATCGTCAAGAACGGACTTCAACAACAGCGTTTTGGAATAAGGTAAGCCTAAACACTTGTAGTTTTCATGTTGTAAAAGGTGTATTTAGAGAAAGATCACTCCATTTTGTCTTGTTTGTCATTAGAATGTCTTAGACTTCTAGGAAGGTCAGTCGTGTCCGCACCCTTCTTTATATGAACTTTGCTTTGAGAAAATCATTTTTATTTTCTGGTTTTTGACTGTGAGAATTAGTATTTGGGTGGCTTAGCTGTAGCTTTAGTTGGCTTTAGTTTTTCTTCTTTTTTCCAGAAAGACGCAGTCTCTGTGTGCTGCACAGTGCGTCCTTGGACGCGCTGTTGTCGACTGCACAGTGCGGGGCCGCACCTGTGACAACGGCTGGCCTGCGTCTTCCTGTAAAAGTTAAGAAAATTCCATTTTTGCCTTAAATTACTTTTAGATTTTGTTTTTTCTTAGTGTTTTCTGCCCAGATCCTTTAGTACCCTGTCAAGAATTCTCACCTGAACTCGTTTTGTGAGCTTTGAGTGTTTTAGTGGTTTTCAACGAAGTTTAGACCTAGGGTTTGATTTTTGGAAAGGCTTTGTAGTGACTTTGAGCTTAGAAAGTTGTCCAGCCTTAGATATCTCTGGTTAGTCAACCTTCTTAGAAGTTGAGCCTGTCGTAAAGTCTCCTTGTTTGAGCAACTTGTCATTTGAGTTGTTTTGGGTCAAATTTCGAATTGCTTGTTTTTAAAGTATTGATTTCCATTTTCAAAAAGGACAAAAAGATTAGAATTTTGTTTTGACTAGTTTTTGGTTCTGCAATAAGCTAGTCCTTGATTTGATTGTGATCAAGTAAAACACCTTAGAAATAATCATTGTTAGTTTTGGCCTCGTTAAGATTGCTTAGAGTAAATTTGCCTTTAGTTTGCTTATGAGTGCATTTTCATAGATTTTAAGAGTTTTTAAGATTGATTTTTGGTTATATTAGATTTATTTGCTTTATTAAAAGAAAAATACAAAAACATCTTCTTAAAAGTCTTGTTTCAAGTAGCTTTTTGTTTTCAAAAGAAGAAAAGAGTTTTTTCGTGCATGTAAAGAGAAGTTATGTTTTTATGCTTGGAAAAGAAAAACGAATTGTTTCTTTGATTGTCTTCAATTAAGAAGTTGCTTTTATAAGGATTGCATTCTCTCAACTTTTTAGTTAAGCAATTCATCGAAAAAGTAAAGTAGTGGATAAATCATTTTAGGTGCATTTTGTAGTGGTTTCGAGTCGAGTCAACACACCACTAGTTTCACTTCCATCACCTTTTGACTTAAGAAACAACCTTAAAAGTAACGCTTAAATTAAAATCAATCTAGTAATCTTTATTTTTCTAGGGCTCTGAAGCACCAACATAGCTTAGGCTAGGGTCTTGGAGTAGGTGAGTACTTAACTCTCCAAGACTACAAAACCAAACAGATAGTCTATCTTGAGTAGAACAAATCCAATTGTTTCAGTTACATTCTGGGAAAGCTCCTCTTAAAGGAGAAACACGAGCTCGTGTCCGAACCAGTGAGGGGATCATTCCTCCCTCGTTGGGAACGACGCCAGGCAGTACGTATTACAAACGGTAAACCTCGGATTAACCATTGTCGAGGAGCCAGGGGTCACTTATCGGTAAACCTTGGATTGTTGTCAAGGAGCCGGTAAGGGGATTGGAGCTTGCTACTCTGCCCTTGCGTGCTGTCGGAGTTTAGACTGTTCCCCCAGGTGTAATTGTTGTGATTGGTAACCTTAGTGGCCATAATATCTAGGATTCTACCCAAGGTGACGGTGGAGGGAAGGTCCCACTGTACCTGGAGCAGACGTCGGTTATACTCACTTGGATTTTCTGGGGGGTTCGCTTCACTTCGAGACGGTTAAAGTGGAGGAACTTGGTCCAGTCTATTCATTAAGCAGGTTGCCGGGGTAACTGTTCCACCCACTATTTCTGTACTGAATCCTGCGAGGTTGGGCCTAATCACCAACTAGCGCTTTTGGTCCGGAAGACTACTGTTTGTGTGTGGTTTGACGCTCTAGATTATTTAGGCGTGTGCTTCAAATTTGATTGGTTCTTTAGAAGACTTTAGGTGGTTTGATTTGAAATTTTTTACTTTGATTTCGTGTGTTGTAGTTAAAATCTTTAATTGTGGCGGAATTACCGAGACAGTCCCGTAGACTTCGGGGCAAGTCTCCTGAGATTGTTACCGGGATAGATTTGTTAAGAAAACTCCGTAAATCGCGGGGTGAATCTCCTGAAGACATTCCGGGTCATTTAGAAGGGTTAAAGGTCCTTGTAACTCCTCCTAGTGGCAGTAGAGTAGGTTCACCTGAAGAAGGAGAATCTTCTTTGGTAGTCCATCCAGATTACCAAAGATTAGAAACAGGTTACAATCCCGAAGCTGTTACAGTTTCCGAGCTTGCTGGTAGTTTTTCATCTGCCAGTGAAACAGGCGAAGAACCTGAAATTTCAGAACCTGTTACTCCAACTCCTAGTGTTCCTGATTCACCAAGAATAGAAAGAATTATCACCGAAAATCTTCCTGTTGGATTAATTGCTATAGAAGAACTTGTTCCAGAGGAAGAAATAGGCGTTTCTGATTCTGAAGATCTAATTACCCTTGATCTAAGGGAGCGTGAATCCATCTTTTACAGTCCTCCTAGAAGTGAATCTTGGTACCTTGCATTAACCAATTTTTTAGACAACTCAGTAGGTTTTTCTACACCTCGTACTCCGGTTCCACCTAGAGGAATTCATTCTCCTGTAAATATGTCTGGTCAGTCATCTGTGTTTTCACAAAGTCCTGAATCATTTTTACATGGCGGTCCTTCTGTTCCTACTGGGTATCAGTCACTTTCTGGTACCTTTGCGGGAGCATCTCCTCAACCTGTTGATCATGGGTTATTAGTTGGAAACAGTGGTAATGTACCATTGAGTATAGGTGAAGTTTATATGATGTCAGGTTCAACTCCCATTAACCAACCTCAAGGTGGCCAATTACCGCCTGGGGGGCAACCTTCGTTAATGCCTGGGGGGCAACCTCAAGGTACTTCATTTGTGACTGGGGGGCAACCTCAAGGGTATCAACCCCAAGGGTATCAACCCCAGCCTCAATATGTACCCCAAAGTCAACCTCAGTATCAGTATCAACCTCAAGGATGGCAACCTCAAGGATGGCAACCCCAAGGGTATCAACCCCAAGGGTATCAACCTCAAGGATACCAACCTCAAGGTCAAGGTCAACCCCAGTATTCGTATTTACCTCAAGGTTATCAACCTACGGGTCAATACCCTGGTCAAGGTTATCAACCACCTCAAGGGCAATCATATGGGACTACACCTTACAGTTATCAACCCTATCCTCAATACGGCTATGGATCTCAGTATCCTCAACCTGTTACGAGTCAATACCCTGGAATGTTAACATGGGATCCGTCACAGGGTCAACAGATGTCGCAACCAAGTATACAGTCGGTACCTCAAGCAGGACAACCTGCAGTTCCTGGTCCACCCCAGCAACCGCAACCTGTCCAGTCAAGTGTTCAGACCCCTGTAACTTCTGTAGTTACTCAGCCGCCAATTGCACCGAGTACTCCACCTCACACGGCTGCAGCAACTACCGCTTCATCTACCATGCTTACATCTGGAGTATCGGCAGCTCCGGTTTCTACTGTCCCTGTAACCGCTCCTCAGACATCTGTACCGTTGTCTGGACCCACGGTTCAAACCACAGTCCAGATGCCTGCAGGTCAACCTGGTACAAGTACGGTTGTTACTACTCAACCTCAATTTGTTCAACCTCCGTACCAGGGACAGTATCAACCTGGGCAAGCTGCCCAACAACCGGTTTACCAGTATCAACCGTATCCTGGGTACAATTATCAACCACCTCAACAACCCCAGTACGGTCCGGTTAATCCTGGTTTTCCAGGAGGATATAATATCCCCAATGCGAATCCTGTTCCTAGTTATCCTGGATATCCTCCTCCTGGGGCTGGTATTGTGACTCAGAGTTTCAGAGATCCTAACCGGCAGTTACCATTTATTGCGACTTTAGATTTACCCGACTTGACGCGCCTAACGAACGATCCAATTCAATATCTTCCGTTCTGGCCGCCAATGCCAAATAAGTTGCCCAGCGATATACCCAAGTTCGAAGGTAAGTCTGGAGAGGATCCGTCTAATCACGTGATGACTTACCACCTCTGGTGTGCATCAAATTCCATCTCAGATGATTCTATCCGCTTACGTCTTTTCCAGCGTACACTCATTGGTCTCGCAGCCAAGTGGTACATTGAGTTGCCACGGGCTTCTTTTTACAACTTTAGCCAGTTAGCTACTTCATTCTTAACTCATTTTCAGTTACCAGTCAGATACGATAATGGTACGGAATTATTAACTTCGCTAAAACAATCGACATCCACGTACATTTCTGATCACATCCATGAGTGGAGACGTCGAAGGAGATTAGTGAAAGTTTTTATCCCGGACCAAATTTTAGCTGAATGGTTTGTAAAATCATTATTACCAAGAATTACTGAAGATGTAGCTAAGGCCGGCGTAGTTACTGAGGAGCAAGTCATTGCTCAGGCACAATACCTTGACTTAGTTTACACTCAGTCGGGTACGTTACACGAGAAAATTCCGGATCTTCCAAAGTCAAACCAAATCGCTGCTGCTCCTTCGGGATCTCATGCCGCTGATGGTATGATCGGTATCGTGACTACGAAGAGTAAGAAGAAGTCTTCCAAGACCTCCAATACTCCAATTATCACTTTGCCTGATTCTCCGACAGGAGAGTCTTCTCCTCCTGAACTTACCGCCGACATTCACGCTGTAGAGTCATCTACGGCCAAATCCAAAAACGGTGGAAAGAAGAAAGGAAAGAAGAAGGCTAAAGCAGACAAGGCTCCAAAGGAGAAAACGGAAAAGTCGGAAACCAATGACGAAAAGCGCAAACCTCGTTATCCTTGTCTCATTTGTGAAGAAGATCATTTTACGAGAGACTGCCCTCATCGGGCCGAGGTAGTGAAAATAGTTAAAGGTTCTCCGACTCCTGCTGTGTTAAAGAATCCATTCCCGAGCAGGAAAATAAGATGATAGGTTCTTCTTCGAATGCCAGTGAAGAACCCATTTTGATGATGTCTCATGTCAGGATTGCGACTCGATCGCAAGATTATGGTAGTAAGGCTCCTGTTGATGGTAAAGAAGCAGAATCTTCTAACTCTAACCCATCAACCTCAGCTCCTGGTTCCGATCCACTACAGATCGAAAAACCTAACCCAGACTTAGTGATTAAGCCGCCCGCCAAGGGTGTACTTCGAAGGTCTGCTTTCAATCCACATGCGAGAGCAGCCCAGAATTACAACATTGTTGAAGACTTAGCTGTTTCACCTTCAGCAATGTCGGCACTCGAAGTGCTGCAATCATGTCCAGCGCAACGAAAATTGCTTTTGTCGGCTATTGGAGCTGTCGATGTTCAGGACCCGAACCTAATGATCTTTGATCTAGAAAGTAGTACACCGCGTCTCCCCCATCAAATGGCTTTCCAAATTCCAGTGATAGTCAAAAACAGGCCTATTCATCGGACTGTGATTGATGAGGGAGCTTCTACGTGTATTATGTCGATTCAATGTTGGAGATCGCTTGGTTCTCCTTCGTTGAACCAATCCCCCACCATCCTTAAGGCCTTTGATGGCCGTGGGTTCCGTCCGTTTGGTATTCTACAAGAATTGCCTATAGGGGTCGAAGGTAAAACCGTTAGTCTGGATGTGGAAGTGGTTGATGCCCCTCTAGACTACAACCTTCTTTTGGGTCGAAGTTGGTCATATGCTATGACAGCGGTCGTTTCATCGGTCTTCAGAGTCATTAAGTTTCCACATAACGGTAAGATCGTGACTATTGATCAGCTGACATACTTTTCATCCGACCCAACCTCTTTAGAAACTATCCAGCATGTTGGTAAAACGACAATCCCTTATAGGGACATTGGTGTAGGTTTAGTTAAGGATTCCGGTTTACTGGGAACTTTTCCTCTCCCTCCACTCAATGCAGACCCTTCGTTCGCAACAATTCATATGATCACGTCAGAAAACATTATTTATGATGATCCTTGGTATGTTCCCTCTGACTCTGAGCTAGACTCACTCGGTGATGTTATGCCGTTGAGTCCGTATGAGATTGCTTATGAAGCTCTTATGTCTTTTACCGACTTTCATTCAACCGACCAAATGAATGTGGTCAGTGAAGAGTCACTTTTCACCTCACCCTTAGAACGGATAACGTTTCCCGAAGAAGTGTCATCTGACGAACAACTTCGCGAAATCCTAAGTGTAGATGATCTACCATGGGAAGATCTCCATCACAGATCTTCGTTTTTACCTAAGGATGATGCCTTTGAAAATGATTTTTCATCTATCTTTACCGCTGAATATGTCAAAGACGCTCAGGATCCAACGAAACATTCTGATTCAGAGCTGAATTTAGGGAATATTTCTCGTACTATTCCCATTGATATTTCAGTGAAGCCCGGAATCAAGGAGAACATTCATATAGGTGCCGCATGTACTGACGAAGAAATTGAAACTTACAAGGCCCTATTCCAAGAATTCCGCGACGTGTTTGCCTGGTCCTACGAAGAAATGCCAGGAATCGATCCTGCCATTGTTGTTCATGAAATCAAAACCTACCCGGATGCTAAACCCATTCGGCAACGGTTGCGTCAGATTCACCCTCGAAAAGCAGCTGCAATCAAAGCCGAAGTCGAAAAGCTGTTGAAAGCAGGTTTCATTTATCCGATCCCGTTAACGGATTGGGTATCGAATATTGTTCCCGTCAATAAAAAACAAGGAACAATAAGAATCTGTATCGATTATAGGGATATCAATCGAGCTTGTCCAAAAGACAACTATCCTACGCCTTATATCGATCAAATTATTGATGATTGTGCCGGAAGTGAGATGTTTTCCTTCATGGATGGTTTCTCGGGTATAATCAAATCAATATTCTACCTGCCGATCAACCAAAAACGGCATTCATTTGTCCATGGGGGACATTTGCTTATTGCAAATTACCTTTTGGCCTTAAGAATGCCGGTGCTACTTTTCAACGGGCCATGTCTTATGCATTTCATGACATCAAGCACATTGTGCAACCCTATCTCGATGATTTGCCTGCTCATTCTTTACACCGAGCTGATCACCTTGTCCATTTACGAGCAATCTTTATGAGGTGTAGGCATTATCGAATTCGGTTGAATCCCCACAAGTGTGTTTTCTGTATAGAAACAGGTCGATTGCTGGGATTTGTTGTTTCCAAAACCGGCATTCGCGTCGATCCCTCGAAAGTCGAGGCTATCATCCAATTGCCTCCTCCTTCGAGTTTGCGCCAACTCCAAAGTTTGCAAGGGAAAGCAAACTTTTTACGCCGATTCATCCCTAACTACGCCGAGGTCACTAAAGGTTTTACACGGTTGTTGAAACAGAACGTACAATTCTTTTGGGACGAGATTGCTCAACAATCTTTTGATGCACTGAAACACGCGTTGACCCATGCACCGTTATTGCATCCTCCCAACTACAACCAGGACTACTTCTTATACCTCGCAGCTTCGCATTCCACCATTGGAATGGTGTTAGTTCAAGAAGATGAATTCAAGGCAGAGCATGTGATATATTACCTTAGCAGAACCTTAAATCCAACTGAGTTAAAATATTCGCATGTGGAGAAATTGGCCCTGGCAGCCGTTCAAGCTGTCCAGCGTTTTCGTCACTACATTCTTCTCCGCAAAACTACTGTTATTTCGGATTGCAACCCTATGATTTATATCTTGACAAAACAACTGCTAGGGGGCAAGTACTCTAAATGGATCGTCATCCTGCAAGAGTTCGACTTGGAGTTTGAGAAGTCCAAGTCTAAGAAATCTTTAGTCTTCGCGGAATTGATGTGTGATTTCCCGAGTGCTGACACAGAGACTGTGGCAGAGGAGTCCATTGCGGACGAATCTTTGTTTCTTATTAGCACTGTAGATCCGTGGTATGGGGATATAATCATCTATCTCCAAACCCAAACCTTTCGGCCTGAAACTTCCAAGGAAAACCGTCGAAAAATTCGGTTTCAATCCCAGCAATACAGAATTATTGGAGATACACTTTATCGCCTGGGGGCAGACTTAGTTTTTCGACGTTGTTTAACTCACGATGAGGCTGAGAGAGTTTTGAATGATTGTCACTCTGGAGCATGTGGCGGTCATATGTCTGGGTATGCCACAGCTCAGAAGGTGTTGCGCGCTGGCTATTTCTGGCCGTCTATGTTTAAAGATTGTATCCTTGCCGTCAGAAAATGCCACAACTGTCAAGTGTTTGATCGCAAGATGCGCGCTCCACCTGCTCCTCTCCACCCTATAATTGCCGCTGGTCCATTCGCCAAATGGGGCATTGACTTTATTACTTGTAACCCTCACTCGGCCGGGGGGCATGCGTATATCATCCTTGCGGTTGATTATTTTACTAAGTGGGCCGAGGCGATGCCTACATTCGACGCAAGCGGCAAGACAGCTGCACTTTTCGTATTCAATCATATCATAACTAGGTTTGGTGTCCCACAAGCAATCATTACGGACCATGGAAGCCATTTTCGAAATGTCATGATGACTGAACTTACAAGCCAGCTTGGTTTGCGCCACGATAGCTCTACACCTTATTATCCGCAAGCCAACGGTTTGGTTGAGTCAATCAACAAAGTTCTAGTCGTCATGATTCGACGGATCATTGGTATCCATCGAACGAATTGGCATAACATGTTATTTTCGGCACTATGGGCATATCGAACTTCAGTGAAAAATTCAACAGGTTTCACCCCTTTTCAGCTAGTTTATGGCTTAGAAGCTGTGTTACCTATTGAGTGCGAAATCCCATCACTTCAAATGGCTGTCGAATTACTTCCAGCTACTTCCGAAGAGGAGAAACGGTTGTTATACTTAGCTAAATTAGATGAGACTCGACGTGACGCTACTTTAGCTATCGAGACTCACGCGAAACGAATGAAAGCTCAGTACGATAAAAATGTAACCCCTCGAAGTTTTTCGGAAGGAGACCTAGTACTATTATATGATCAAGCGAACGATAAGCTAGGTGCTGGAAAATTCGTTCCCATGTGGCATGGGCCCTACATTGTAAAGCGAAAGCTAGCAAAAGGGGCTTATGAGTTAGTTGATTTTGATGGGGACTCTTTGGGCAAACCCAGAAATGGACTTTACCTAAAGAGGTATTATGCTTAAAATGATGGATGGAGAAATTTTTAGATAGGTTAGATTTCCTTTCTAGCTAGCAAGTGTGTTAGTTTAGTCAGTGTGCTTAGCTTAGCAAGTGTGGTTTTTCGTCATTATTTTGGCTCATCTTGGTTTTACTCTTGATATTGTAGATGTCGACGCCTCTCCAAACATACATTGGATTTGCTGATGGTGCTTGTCGTAGTACACGGAATATCTCTTCCGCAGCTTGGGTTATCTATTCGCCCTCTGACGAGTTAGTTTCTATGCATGGGGTAAGCCTCGGTCAAACAACGAATAACATTGCAGAATACAGTGCAGTGGTTGAATTATTATCCGAATCTATTTCATTTGGAATTCGACGTTTGATAGTGAGGTTAGATTCTGAACTTGTTGTATTACAGCTTAATAGAGTTTATGCCATTAGAAATCCTGTGTTATTAAGGTTGTTTTTGAGAGTGCGTCTCTTGGAACGTGAATTTGATTACATTGAATATCAACATATTCCAAGGTCTTTGAATACATTAGCAGATGCAATTGCTTCTCAAGTGTTGGACAGACATTTATAATAATCATGCAAGTAAATTTAAAGACATTTCATCATACATGTTAAACAAGATAAGCCGATAATAGTGATATATAGATATAGATAGAAGTGTGTCCAAAAATATATACATCGTCTTCGATCATAGGTTTAACACACCTTATGATCGGCAAAATGATAGTGCAAAAAGTCAAAAATGTCACATGTGACTACAAAAGTGACTAGTCAATCACTGGTGGTGCTCTCTGTACGACACCACTGCGCGGGCTATCTTGCGCAGAAATCTCCTAAACGGTCCAGGGACTGCGACCACGAAGCGCTGAAGCCTCATTGGAATATCATCCATAGTAGTCTCAGGTATATCTGCCGTGAGACGCTCTAGATCATGCTCCAAATCGGCTAGTACTTCTGCTGTCGCATCCTGTAAGGCCGGTGCCGGTGCAGCTGGATGTCGTCTGTCGTAAGGCCGGAGATTGGCTGGACGCTGTGGTCCAACATCTGCATTTTTAAAATTTTACTGTTACTTTGAGACGATATATATGAAAAATAAAAAATACATAATTAGAAAACTTGTGAAAATGAAAGTACCTCTGTCATCCCATTGTTCTCCCTGTGGAAGAACCATGTCCGGATCACCTCTGAAATCCATTCCGGCATATGGAAAGTCTTGTATCACAAAAAGCTGGCCCTCTAGCCAGTCGAAGTAACTGTCTGAGAATCGAACCACTGCAGCACCCTCGTCAGGATGCCGGGCCATCACCGCAACCCATCGAACAAGCTTTGGCTCCCGAGGACCCAAGTCATCAACAGTGAGTTGCTGAGGGATCAGCATAGGAACTCTCTCCAAGGCAAAGCTCACGACTAGAGGCCCATATCCAAAAGTCTTTAGTCGTCCGTTCTTTGCCTTGGTTAGTTGGCTCTTCATATGAGCCGACACAGCTTCGCACCAGTTGAAGATGGTGCCTTGGTAACAGTCAACTGCCATCCGCATTTGGGATCCGGAGGCAATGTGCAAGGCGGCCGCGCCACAAATCCTAGTGACCGTAAATGCAATAACTCTAAGTTCCGCCAGAGCGATGTGCTTTATCTCCACGCCTTTTTTATGGCGAGTCCCTGGTCTGCACCACTCCTCGCGGAGATCATCAAGGGATTGGCCACCCGGCCTGGTCCCCGCAAGGTTGAGTTGCTCACCTCTGTTTGGCAAGCCAGTGAGAAAGTATACATCCGAGGGCTCTATCTCGAGCTGGTGCCCTCCAATGTAAAAGCATTGATCTTGAACGTTCCATCGCTCAACTAGCCATTCCAAAAATCTTACCTGGCCCCTCATGCCCGGTATGGTCCAATATTTGTACAATCCACATGTTCTTAAGGCATCCAGAGAGGGTTGGTGGTTAATCGCAGCTTCATCGTCTTCTACGTGCTCTCTCTCTCTCCAGTCTAACATGTTTTGGGCCCTGCACATCAAAAGAGTCAATTAGAAATTAATTTGAGAAAATTTGGTGGTTTTTTGAGAGAGTTAGGGTTTTGAAATGCGCCCTTTGCGGAAGACGCACCCCGGCTTTTTAGCACAGGGCGTCCGGACGCAGCTCGCCTGAAGGCGGACTGCGTCCCCAGACCTTTTTCCCGTGTGAGAAAAAGTCGGGGGACGCGGCTCACCCGAAGGGCACCTGCGTCCGCCGAGGGGCGCATTTTGAACCCAAAACCCCCCCAAAAAATGAAACAGAGACCAAAAACAAAAAACTAAACGGATAAAAATGAAGAGTGGGATGTGTAAAATACCTCGGTGAAGCGGCGTTCGATTCCGACGGTCAGATTTTCCGCAGCAACCACGGGAAGTTTCTTGTCAAAAGCTCCTTTTTCAACCTCAACAGTGAAACGGTAAAAATGACATGGTAAAAGGTCTTTTTATAGGTTTTTTGGATGAATTAGTTCATTTTTTACCATGAAAAGATGTTTTCAAATGTATTTTTGCCTATTTTAAACAGGTATGAGTAATGTGTCGCTTTTGTGCAGGACGAAGGGATTTCAAGGGAAATTGTAATTTTTCACAAACAAAATTTCAGAGTCATCTTTTAAGCCCTTTTCTGACTCCTAAAACATGAAAAGATCGCCGAGTGTTTCTTTTTCACTCGTTAAAACGGAATTAAAAGACGGTCCCCTTTTAGCTCTTTTCTGACCGCAAAATCAGGAAAAGATTGCCGGGTTTTTGTCGTTTCAAACTCGATAAGGAAATAAAACGACGTGTCTTTGATCGCTTTTTACTTTTCAGGTCAACGATACTATTATGAAAGTACTCCTTGGTCGCAAGATCAAGCGGTTCCCCCAGGTATTATTTTATACTTTTTCGGGCTTGAGGGACACAAATATACGAAAAAGTTCAACGTGGAGTTTCCTTAAGTTTTTCAGACTCTCTAAAAATTGAAAAACGCCGAGTTTCTCCTATACTGGGCTCGTTAAACTTTTACAGTAAAGGACCTGTTCAATTACAAACAGGAACGAACCACTCCTTCCTAGGGTTCGCATTTAAACTAGGTTGGACTCGTCCGAAGGATGAGCTTATAATCAAGCATATGTTATCCTCCTCAAGCTTGTTAAAAATAAAGAGGTACTTGCCAGAAATGGTGGGGGAAAAAAGAGAAGAATGAACCTATTTGTCACCTTTTGCCTCAGAAGAAACTTTATTACCGCTCTTGAACACGACACTTTTCATTCACCTGGGTTGGGAAATCTTTTACCTCACAGTTGACTAAATCACTTTGAAAATCTTTAACCGGGTTCAGGGATCAACTTTGAGTTATTCGTCACCAAACCATCTGTTGTGTCGTTATGTGTTCAAGAGGTCTGCAAGCAAAACTTTCATCTGCAAAATACTTGTCATCCATTGACCATCCCTGAGTCAGTCCTTACAGCAACATTTCTTCAACTTGAACAATGATTTCGTGTTGCGGGCTTGCCTGCAACGGGTCGCTTTCTATCGACATCGACACATTATCTAGAAAGATGACTTAGGAATCGACAGTACCTTGAAGTCTGCATGCATCAATGGCAGGTTTCTCGCCTTTGACGTCAGTTTACATCATTGACTTTCGATCAGAGGATTCCGTGAAGTGTTCGACATCAAAACATCTATTCACATTTCACGGGTTGTGCTTGGTACTTTGAGAACCATTGACATTACTGGTGGTTTCTCTCACACTTGTTAACAGTTTACATCATTGACTGGTAATCAAGTGGTTTCTACCATGTTCGACATCGAATCATTTAATCACATGACTAGAATCGTACCAATTCGGGAAGTAGAAGTGAAGACCCTGGATCTAGTTTCTACCATCCAGGCTGCGAGGAGTTTTGTATTCATTGTCTATGTAGACTTATCATAAACAGATGGCTGCGTCCATACTGTGTCTACAAAAGTCTATAAAAATAATGTACTGCAAGATCATTCCTGTATTAGGATAGTTAGTCCATTAGTTAAAGTTTTGAATCTGAGTATGGGAATGCCTACCTCAGTGATGATATAATCTTATCCATGTATTTTGTGTTGAAAATTGCAGGTTCCAACCAGGCCATCCACAAGGCAATCCTTGAAATGATAAAGCGCTTCACCCTTCCTAGAATTACAAAACCCTATTCTATTCCAGGCTTCGCACTTTAGGGGGCAATCTGTTACACTAAAAAATGTCACCTTGACTACTTACAGTTAGTATGGCTCAAATCAACAAGTCATGCTACCCTCTTAGGCAAGTCTCATGCCTCTGTTATCCATCTCAAACTCAAAGAAGAGAGAAAGTCTTGTAAAAATCATGTTTATCTCTGGGGTCGCAGGTTCTCTCTAGACTTACCTGCAGGGACGCTGACCATGTTCACAAAATCCGCGTCCATAGACGCTCTGTATGTTAAGGGACAGGTGCGTCCCTCTGTAAAAGGCAAAATGCGCGAGTTTTATCTTGAAAAAGTTACTTGTGGTTACTTCTAGAACATTCTAGAGGTCGGTTTGATGAAATGGATGCGCCTCCAGTTGGTTCATGTATCTCTATTAAGGGGGAACTTATCCCATCAATAAGGGAGCTATCCCACCCATAGAGGGGGATGATCCCATTGATAGTGGACCTGAATAACCTCTTTACAGCACTATAAATGAAGGCATTGAGCCAGAAGGAGAGGAGGTTGGAGCTATACATTTTCTTTGGGTAAATGCTGCAGGATTTAGGTCTTCCATTAGAGCCCTTGTGAGGAGAGATTGTCTTCACTTGATTCTACTTGGGAGAGGGTGAGCTTTGTCAAAGTAGAGGAAAACCCTTGATGGACCCTGGGAGGAACTTGCACAACACCAAGGCTAGGTTGTAAGAGTTTCTTTGTTTCGTTATTAATACAAACTGGTTTATTTTTCTCAATAGCTTGTGTTAATGAGTTATTTCATGTGTTCCTTGGTCTGCATGTTGAATATATGTTTTATTATATGAAATGCAAGTGCTTGGTAATTGTTTGATTGTTTGTGGTTGCAGGAATTGACTTGAAAGAGGAGCTCATCCGGATCGTCAAGAACGGACTTCAACAACAGCGTTTTGGAATAAGGTAAGCCTAAACACTTGTAGTTTTCATGTTGTAAAAGGTGTATTTAGAGAAAGATCACTCCATTTTGTCTTGTTTGTCATTAGAATGTCTTAGACTTCTAGGAAGGTCAGTCGTGTCCGCACCCTTGACAGATTCCGTGTGACACCATCTGTTCCAGCTGGTTATCAATCACTAGCTGGAGTCCACTCAAGGGCTACTTCGATGCCATGGTCTACTCCTATTTATTCATTTGGAGTCCCATCTAGTCCTTCTTATGTTGAAGCTCAGCAATTTGATCCTGAATGCTAGTATCAATTTGGGCAAACCCTTTCAAATACTGATATATCCTTTAAACACTCGACTGCCACCATATGGAGAGCAATATGCCTTTTCACTATTTCCTCCTAGGGAACAACCATATGAGAGTTTCCAACAATATTCAAGTTCTAGTGGTTGGATACCAATACTGCTAAAACAACCAAGGGTTATATATCCAACGCAACCGATCCGACCTGTGTCGAATATTCCCACTACACCTACTATTACGACTGTGTCGCAAACACAAGCACAGCCTGTTGTGTCTCAACCTCAACCTGCTCCTTCTTCCTCGCAACCTCAAGTTTCAAGGCAGAAGACTCAAGTCTCTCAGGGTGTGATACAACAACCACTTGTCTCTACAGCTCAACCGCAACCTCAGGTTAGTGCTTCTTTATATGGAATGACTCAGGCACCAATGGGTATTGTCAATCCGCAACTTGGTCAATCTTCCGGTATTGGGCAACAGCAAATGGTCCAACAACCATGGCTAGCACAATACCAACAACTGCAATTCCAACAAACCCAACCTCAGTTTGGGCTCAGTTTACAAGCTCAAACTGGATTTGGTCAATATCAAGCCTACCGAGGACCTGGGCAACAAGGCTTTGTAGGTTATGGACAACTGCATTTTCAAAATTATCAACAACCACACTATACTAGTTATGTCTAACAACCTTATCAAAGTTACCAGCAACAGATGCATTATGCTGGTATGCAAAGACATACTGCTTAGGCGATTCCATCTTATCCTAGGTATGCTCCACCCAACCTGAATCAGCAGTTGCCTTTTGTAGCAACTCTAGAATTACCAGATTTGAATCAGCTGACGAATGATCCGATTTCATACACCCCTTGGTGGCCAGCGATTCCTCATAAACTGCCCTCTGATATTTCTAAGTTCAATGGAAATCTAGGTGAAGATCCATTGAATCACGTAATGACTTTTCATTTGTGGTTCTCATCTAACACTCTGAATGATGATTCAATTAGACTTCGCCTTTTTCATAGAACGCTCACTGGTCCAGCAGCGAAATGGTATATTGAATTGCCTAGAGCTTTGTTTGGTAACTTCACCATCCTTGCCACAACTTTCTAACCCACTTTCAATTACCCATCAGGTACAAAACTGGAACAGAAATCCTTACCAATTTTAAACAGACCACGTCCACTCACATATCTGATCATATTCATGAGTGGTGGTGTCGTCGTCGAATGGTAAAGACGTATGTTCCTGATCAGTTGTTAGCTGAGTGGTTTATTAAGTCCTTATTGCCATCTATCACTGAGGACGTGGCGAAAGGAGGAGTTGTCACTGAAGAGCAAGTCATTGCTTGTGCCCAATATTTAGATTTGATCTATACATAATCTGGCACACTCTACAACAAAATTCCTAATGCTCCTAGACCAGCTTTTTCCATTCCACCTTCTCCTAAATCGAGTAGGGACTCTCATGCCGGTGACGGTGTGATCGGTGCCTCAAGCACGCAAACTGCAAGAGGTCCATCTGGTCAAGCTCTTGCTATTTCTAGTCAGAATGCAAATGACAAACCTCTTGCCTCGGAGATTAATGCTGTGTCATCTGACAAAGGCAAAAATCCAAAGCAACCAAGGGGCAAGAAGAAAGGGAAAAATAATAAGAAGAAACAGGAGAATTCCACTCCTGAAAAATCATCTGAGAACCCTACTGCGGCAAAGAAACCTCCTCGTTATCCATGTTTGATTTGTAACGAGGAGAATTTTACGAGAGATTGTCCACATCGATCTGAGGTTTCAAAACTTTTGAAGGCTTCGAATACCTCAGCGGTGTTGACTGATCCGTTTCCAAACCCAAAAACTAATATAGTTGCTATCGATAATGCTTTCACATCCCAAATGCTTATGCTATCCATCGCAAACAAGAAAAATGATGTTTTGATATCAACAAGGAATAAAGATTATGGGAATCCATCGTCATCGAACAACTAGGCTATTGATCAACCTAGTGGTTCGACAACGACTTTGCCAGAAGTTGTTCCACCCATTATTCCTGAATTAACTATAAAGCCGCCAAAGGGAGTCATACATAAATCAACATTTAATCCTCATGCTCAAGCTGCTCAGAATTATAATATAGTGGAGGATCTGGCTCAATCGCCATCCGCTATGTCAACACTTTAGGTATTGCAACATTGTCCATCCCAAAAGCAGGCTTTGTTATCAACAATAGGTGGGATTGATCCAACTGATTCCAATCTTGTGGCCTTTAATCATAAAGGATATATACCTCAATTACCGGCCCAACTCGCTTTCCTTATACAGGTAAAATCCCTCAATAAAAATGTTCATCGAACCATCATTGATGAGGGGGCATCTACCTATATTATGTTGATGAGTTGCTGGAAAACTCTTAGTTCACCACCCTTGTCACGATCACTAACAACATTAAAAGCGTTCAATGGAAGAGCATACACTCCATATGGGATTTTAAGTAGCTTGCAAGTTGAACTGGGGGGGCAAGACATTAGATATTGAAGTCGAGGTCATTGATGGACTCCTTGACTACAATATTTTACTAGGAAGGCCCTGGGTTTATGCTATGGCTGCCGTTGTGTCTACATATTTTAGAAAGATTGCATTTCCCTTCCAAGGTGGAATCACAATCGTTGACCAACTAGCCTTTTTCGCTAACAGTTCACAAACTACTGGAAGCATTCCATTGATCCATGGAAGTTCACAATCACTTCAAAATGTTGGAGTAGGTCTCCTAAAAGACCCTTAATGGGTACTTTTTCCCTCTCGTCTCCATCTGGTTTCGTGGAAGTGGCCACAGTGGAAACCTATCATATGATCTCTTTTATATCATCTGAGTTTAAGAAGAGTTCTAACCATTTTGACAGTGAGGATCATCGCGAGGCGTTGCCACCAAACCCCATCGAATCTTTGTAGCAATCAATTTTCTGGGCTTGGGTGGAAAAACCGAATCAGCACTCCACGAGTGTTTCGGTAGATAGGTTTTTAGAATTTGGTACCTCTTCTGATCCTTGGTCTTGTATACATTCTACAGACGAAGGAATCATCCAATCAATGATGATAGGAGAGACGCCGTGGGAAGATTACCATCATCGTTCCCACCTTCGAGATGACAATGAATATTATTCAAACGACCTCAATCACCCCTCAATTTTTGATTTTTTACTAAATTCTGTAAATACAGTAGATTCCGAGCGAAATCTGTTCAACATTGAAGAAACTATCGCCATTAATATTTTGACCAAACCTAATGTTGTAGAGAATATTCACGTTGGCAAATCTTGTTCTCCATCAGAACTAGAAAATTACTGTGCTCTTTTTTGCGAATTTAGAGATGTCTTTGCATGGTCATATGAAGAAATGCCAGGCATTGACTCAAGAATTGTTGAACACGAAATCAAGATGTATCCAGATGTCAAACCAATACAACAACGGCTTCAACCTGTTCATCCAAAGAAAGCCGCTACTATTAAAGCAGAGGTTGAAAAACTTTTGCGTGCTGGCTTCATTTACCCTGTTCCTCTCACTGATTGGGTATCGAATATTGTTCTCGTAATGAAAAAGCAAGGAACGATTAGAGTGTGCGTCGATTATAGGGATGTAAATCAAGCATGTACGAAGGACAACTATCCTACACCCTTTAACGACCAGATAATTGATGAATGTGCTGGATGCGAAATATTTTCATTCATCGATGGATTTCCCAGATACAATCAAATCAATATCCATCCATAGGACCAGTCAAAAACTGCATTTATATGTCCGTGGGGCACATTCTCATATTGTAAATTACCTTTCAGTTTCAAGAATGCAGGGGAAACTTTTCAAAGGGCAATGAATTACGTCTTTCATGACATCAAACACATGGTTCAACCATATCTCGACAATCTGCCTGCTCATTTGCGAAAATGGACTCATCATCTACAACATTTGAGAGCCATACTTTTACGTTGCTGCCACTACAAGATACGACTCAATCCACACAAATGTGTGTTTTGTGTTGGTTCTAGTCGATTTCTTGGTTTTGTAGTTTCTAAGGACGAAATTCGATTCGACCCAGTTAAGGTTCAGGCAATTCTTGACATGCCTGTACCTTCAAATTTGCTTCAGATTCAAAGACTCCAAGGGAAAGCTAACTTTCCAAGGAGGTTCATTCCACATTATTCTGAGATTGCTAAAGGTTATACACAACTTTTGAAAAAAGGGGTACCCTTCCACTGGGATCAGGTTGCGCAAGCTTCTTTTGATGCTTTAAAATATTCCCTGATAAAAGCATCATTAATGTATGCTCCTGACTATCAAAAAGACTTCAACCTATATCTCGCCGCTGCAGATACAACCATCACTATGGTTTTAGTGCAAGAAGATAATGGAATTGAACATCCTATATATTATTTAAGTGGTAATCTTAATGATACAGAGAGCAAGTACTCTTATGTTGAAAAGTTGGCTTTAGTAGATGTTCAAGCAGTTCAGAGATTTCGACACTATGTACTCTTTCGCAAAACTACCATTGTGTCAGATTGCAACCCTATGACATACATTTTGTCACATCAATTGCTGCGGGGAAAATATTCCAAATGGATAGCCATTTTGCAGGATTTTGATCTGGAATTCACCAAATTCAAATCAAAGAAGTCTCTCGTCATTGAAGAGTTACTTTGTGACCTTCCCTCGTCATCCAACGATTTAAAATCCCAAGCATCAATCGTGGATGAGACTCTATTTCTGATATCATCAAGTGATCTGTGGTATGGGGATATACTGGTCTATCTCCAGACCCAAACTTTTAGGCCTAACACCTCTCACTCTGAACAGCGACGTACTCGATACCAAGCCAAAGACTATCTGATCGTTGGTGATACACTTTACCGTCGTGGTGTCGATACGGTTTTACGAAGGTGCCTCACGCATGAGGAGGCCGAAAAAGTTTTGAATGATTGTCATTTAGGTGCTTGTGGGGGGCATCTATCTGGTTACGCTACTGCACAAAAGATCTTACAAGCTGGTTACTTCTGGCCCACCATATTCAAAGATTGCATAATGGTAGTCAGAAGTTGCCATGCTTGTCAGATTTTTGATCGCAAAACTAGATTACCACCTGTACCACTGCATCCAGTCGTTGCTGTTGGCCCATTCGCTAAATGGGGCATTGATTTGATGACATGTAACCCCACCTCAGCCGGGGAGCATGGGTATATTATACTCACTGTCGACTATTTTACAAAATGGGCCGAGGCGATGCCTACATTGAACAACAGCAGTGAAACGACTGCTCTTTTCTTTTTCAATCATGTAGTTTCTAGATTTGGTGTACCACAGGTTATAGTCACAGATCATGGGTCACATTTTCGTAATCACATGATGATCAAATTAACTGCCAAATTAGGACTGTCCCATGATAGTTCTACTCCATATTATCCGCAGGCTAACGGACAAGTTGAGGCAATCAACAAATTCCTTAAGCATATGCTGCAGAGAATGATTGGAGACCATAAACGGAATTGGCATTTAATCCTGTACTCAGCTATGTGGGCATATAGGATTTCGGTGATAAATGCGATCGGATTTACGCCCTTTCAGTTGGTGTATGGTCTGGAAGCAGTCTTACCCATTCAGTGCGAAATCTCATCCCTCAAGCTTGCAATCCATCTTCTTCCCGAAAATTCTGAAGAAGAGGCTCGTTTCTTGGAATTAATCCATCTGGATGAAACCCGTCATGATGTCGTGTTGGCTAATGAAGCACATAAGAAATGCATCAAGGCACAATATGATCGAAATTTTAAGCCTCGTGTCTTCTCAGAAAGTGACCTTGTCTTGCTTTATGATCAGGATTCTGACAAATTAGAAGCAGGTAAATTTGAACCATTATGGATGGGCCCTTACATTGTTAAATGATTATTGGCAAAAGGAGCCTACGAGCTAGTGGATTATGATGGGATTCCACTGTCGCAACCCCGAAACGGGTTGTATCTTAAACATTACTATGCTTGATTAAGTGTAGTAAACTCATTGTAGATATGCTTTTATTGCATTTTTGAGTGTTTTCTTTTAGAGTTGTCATTTTGGTTAGGTAATCCACTTCACATTTGTTGCAGATGTCAAACTTTTTGGAACCATTTGTTGGGTATGCCAACGGAGCTAGTCGTAGTACGCATAATCTATATTCTACGGCCTGGGCCATTTTCGCTCTAAGCGGCGAGTTAATGTGTTTTAGGGGGATATGTATTAGTCGATCGACGAACAACATCGCTGAGTATAGCACGTTGATTGAACTTCTCTCTGATGCCATTTCACATGGCATACACTGACTCATTGTCAGGCTCGATTCATAGCTTGTCATTCTACAGCTTACTGGCATTTATTCCGTTTAGAACCCAGATATTTATCGAATGTTCCTAAGAGTTAGGATTTTGGAAAGACATTTTGATTCCATTCAATATCAGCACATTTCCAGAAACATAAACACATTGACTGATTCATTAGCAAACTATGTGTTAAATAGACATTTGCATCATTTGTAAAGAAAGAATTTCACATCAGCATTTGCATTAGGATTTTATCACTTAGCCAAAATAAAATTCCAAAAATAAAAAATAGATAGCTGTTTATAGTTTTTACAAAATGTTTCGTGTCCGAGACAAAATCGGTCATCTAACGAAGAAACTCAAAATGAATACAGAAAAACATCCTAGACTAGTGATGCTGGTGATAACATGCCATCGCATGTGCTATCATGCGCAGGAGCCTAGTCCAACGACTCGGTACACCAGTAGTATGGCGTTGTAACCTCAAAGGTAACTCATCGGTCCTGACATCCTGAATGTCGAGAATAGGCCCTTAATTTGATCCTGCAACACTGCCAGGGTCTCTGATCTATCCAGATCCCGAAGGACTGTCCTCCCTACAGCCTCTCCTGCTAGAGCGTCATCTGCCTCCCGTGGGCGTGCCACTGGTCGCACTGGTCCAATATCTGCACACATATGAGTTTGTTTAGTCTTGCTAACATCAAAAACACAAAAACATTATAAAACTCAAAAACAAAGATGTGGTTGAATCATTTTACCTATAACACTCCATTGCTCACCAACTGGTAATGCCAAATCCGAATCGCCTCGAAAATCCATCCCGACATATGGATACTCCACAAATACCATCTCCTGGCGGTTGAACCACTCGAAAAAGGCATCGGAGAAGGAGATCTGTGACTGTCCGGCATGTCTAGCCATAAGATCCACCCATCTCTGCATCCGTGGTTCCCTCGGTGCTGGCAATCCCAGCGAAATGTTTTGAGGTTGCATCAGTGGAATTATTTCCAAAGAAAAAGCAGTCAATATGGATCCATAACCAAAGTTCTTGGTTATTCCGTTCTTTACTTTGGACATTTTTTCTTTTATGACAGGAAGTATCGCCTCACACCAATGCAACACCTTTGGTTTCCAGGCATTCCAGGGCATACTGCATGTAAGATCTATTCGCTAAATGTAAGGTCACACTGCCAGCCAATCTAACAAAGGTAAATAGAATGGTCCTCAAAGGTCGATCAGTAACATCCCAGATATTAATCTTACCATCTCTACTGGGTTGAGATCCATCCCTGCAGAACTCACGAATGTGGTCTTTCACAGATTCGCCCCCACGAGAAAATCCTGATAGTGAAAGAGGGGCACCACGCCTCAACAAACCCGTCATAAAATAATTATCCTTGACTGTGAAAGGAATAGATTTACCTCTAATCTGGAATACCTGGAAAATGGGATCCCAAGCATTGAGGAGATACTGCAACAAACTGATCTGTTGCCTCATGCTGGATATGCAGAAAAACTTCAGTAAACCACAGTTTCTTAACGCATCCACTATGCCCTGGTCATGTAAAGCAATCATGTCCTCCTCTTCATGTTCTCGTTCACGCCATGTGACAACCATCTTGATCCAACAAATATCTGAAATGCAAACAATAGATGAGTTAGGATCCAATTTTGAGCAAAAACAAGTAAAAATTTGATGAAAAAACATTGTATAAAGTTGCCTTTCTGTGCCCATCGCACCCTGCCTTTGAGAAAGGTGAGATGCATACTGACTAGCCTATTGGCAGCTCAGTATGCATTGCACCTTTCGATACTAGCTAGGTGCGATGATTGAGGAACAAAATCTTTAAACCCCAGGGGCCCAGAAAAGTGAAAAAACTTGCTCAGAATCAAGAAAAGATGGAATGAAAATGAAGAGCTTAAGGATAGCTCCTACCTGGTCCTGACGGCACGGAGAATGGTCCACAGGATCTCCCGAAATCGACTGGTGAAATTTGAGAGGGAAAACTGCTCCAGAGCTCCAAAATCCCAAATTTGAAATGAAATGATGAAAGTGAAAGGTAAAACTACTTTTTATGTTTACTATTCATGTACTTCAAAGTGAAATGTTAGTTTTGGTTCATTTTTCGTCCATATATATATGTATTTCTAATCAATTTGATGGAGTTTTGAGCAGGTTGAATGACAGATGAAAGAATCTGATGTGCTAAACAGTGAATTGAACATCTTCGACCACCAAGCATAGTTTTTTCATTTCAAGCTTGTGTAAAAATGAAAATGAATTCAAGCATAGTTTTGTCATTTCGAGCTTGTGTAAAAATGAAACTGAATCCAAGCATAGTTGTTTGTTTCAAGCGTGTAAACATGAAACCGAATCCAACAATAGTTCCCCATGGTTCAAGCTTGTCTAAAAATGAACCCATTTTCAAATTTGAACCCTTGTGATTGCCATTCTATCAACCTTTTGAACCTTGGTTGTGTACATCCCATCGCCACCATCCCTTTGGCCAATCATACGCTCTCACTTGGTTGTTTTACCATTTTTTGAGGAACAGTTGCAATGAGTGGTCTTATTAGCCAGCCTCTTCACATAAATTAACATGTTTTGAGAAGTTCCAAAATCATCGGAACTAGTTGCTACCCTAGATACCACCCGTTCCTCAAAATAGAGTCCTCTTTAAATCCTTTTCAGACTCGTTAAATATGAAAATATTTTCGAGTGCTTGTCCTTTCCAGCTCGTTAAAGTGATTGGAAATGTCACCCCTCCTGTATCATTTTATCGTTTTTCGGACCTGAGGGATTATTTGACGAAAAAGAACTTATGGAGTTTTCTTTTCGTCCCTTTTCAAACACTCTAAACATGAAAAGGACTGAGTTATCCTTGTCGTTAAGCTCATTAAAACAATAGCGACAAACTTGTCCATTCTAGACGAGACCGAGTTTCTCTGTCGCTAGACTCATTAAAACATCAAATAGCGACAGGTTTTCCCGAAGGGTGAATCATAGAACAAGCATATGTTATCCTCCTCAAGCTTGACAAAAATAAAAAGGTACTGGTCAGCAATGACTACGGAAAAGGGAAAAAACTTGAAGAATTTATGGTAGCAAGTCACTCTTGAACATGACACTTTCACTTCATCACCATTATTGAGTTGGGTTGGGTTATTCTATTCCCCGGTCATCTCACCATTGGTCTTTCATACCATCCATCTTTTGGGGTTAACGCTACCAATTCATCTCAGTGTCGCTGAAATATTCAAGAGAAGTCATTCAGTTGAGAAACCACCATCCAGTTAATGTCTCATACACTGTAATACCTCCAACTTTCATTTTTTCATGACCACTATTCCTGAACCTTGTGTCGTCAGTTCATTTTCACCTCCAGAAATCATTTGCTTCGTTTCATGTCGTAAATGTGCGATACATCAAGGCCCTCCTACAATGAGTCACTTCTTGTCAACATCATCTCATTATCCAGGAAGTTGACTTAGAAACACCCCTTTCAGTGCTTTGAAGCTTGCATACATCAATGGCAAGTTTCTCACTTTTGATGACAGGTTGACATCAATGGCCTTTGACAGAAAGATTTTGCGTGGTGTTCGACATTGGATCATATATTCACACCACGTGAATTTTACTGTAGTACATTGAGGATCATTATCATTATCGGTGATCCCTCTCGCATCTATTAACAACTCACATCATTGGCTAGTAATCAGGCGATGTCTTTCCATGTTCGACTTCAAAACATCTCTTCATATGGATTGACTTGTACATCGAGCGAAGATTGAACGAGTTTGAAGACCCTGGATCTAGTTTCATCCATCCGGGCTACGATATATTCAGGGACATAAAAACATAAAATGTACAAAGGCTCTACACAAATGGTCATCCTAACCATGGATGATGACTCTATATCTGAAGATTCACCAGTATGTATCTGCAAACGACTATCTAATCTATGTACATGAAATGAATTTATAAAGCTGAGCATGGGAATGCCTCCCTCAGCTAGATCATGAAAATTATATTATGATGATGTATTGTATTGTAACTTATGCAGGTCACCTTCCAGTTCGAAACTTTGGATCCTCATGATAAAGCATTTCACCTGACATCAATATTTACGACTTCATACTTTAGGGGACAATTGTTATAGACATATTTGGGCACATCAACCCCAAACTTATATGTCGATGTATTAGGGCTCATCAACCCCTAAAAGAGTTGTTTCATACCCTAAAGGAACATAGTCATCTGAATACATCATTCCCCAAAAGTTCCATCTAAGAAACCATCCGGAAATTGCCTAAATTGAACCATACTGACTGCTCCACTGGTAAAGTGTGATGCATACGTAGTGGTACACTGCCAGGGTGCGATGCATATTGTTTAGACCTTCTATAGGGTGCGATGGGTGAGGATGGACAAATTTCCGAGACAGTTTGCTAAGTGGTTGTTCATGGAATCTTCTAGAAACTTTTCCTATGCCACTTGCCTCTCTGAATTCGCCCAAGAATGAGTAAGGGATCTAAGAAAATCTCCAATCCCTTCTCTTATGGAATCAACTGTAACAAGTGGAATGATACTAATCAAACCCCATGGATGACTCACACCCTTACACACATCTATAAACGGATCCCTCATCTAAGAGATTTGGAGGCTGGAATATTGTGAATTGCAAGGAAGTGTTGATAGTTTGTAATTGAGGAAAGAGTATTGTATTGTTGGTGTGATCTTGCTATTTCATGAGGTGAAGAAGGATTGAAGCTAGGAGGATGATGCTGGATCAGACAACTGGGTTGTAATTCTCCTTTCCTTTCTATTAATAAAGTTCTTCAAGTTTTCTTCCATATGATTGGGCAATTGTGAATGTTATCATTTGTGAATACTATCATTTGTTTATTATATATCTGATTCTGTAATGTTTATGTTGTAATAGATCATGATGCTTTGACAGTTCTTTGTTGTTGTACTTGTGCAAGTACTCTCGAAGCATATTAAGTACGGGGAGGAGTTACGGGAACTGTCAAAGGGGAGAGAGATCAAGTAAGGGATTAAGCGGAAGTTCCAGGTTGGTTCCATTATCTTTCTCTTATCTGTTACACATAGAAGAAATTGTTGAATTGCTTTAAATTGTTGTTTCTAGTGTAGTTTCCAAATCTAGAGGGCTAGCATTCTTTAGGAATACTAGTTTTCCCAGAAACACCTATGCAAGCTCTTCCTCAACCCTTCACAAAGGTGAGATCAGGGAGCTAGTTTCTAGTTCTGCACTTCCTTCATTTCTATAAATTCTTCCACTTCATGTTGCCCTAAACATCAATGTAACCGCATAATCCATTTTTCACCTAGTAGCATCTTAATCCAAGTTTTCAAAGACTTAATGTACTTACCTCGTGGTCCTTTGAGGAAGCGTCACTCTGCCTCGTTGTAGCTGACTGAAGTGTCTACCGTGAATTCAGTAATGAATCCTCCTATAATTCGATCAAGCCAATGATCAACAACCCGTGCGATCTTATCCTCTGATTCTTCCAACCTCCGCATTAACTCTGGGGTCCACACAATAGGACTATCAAGCCTGCACCTTCCTTGGCTGTCTGCTAGCTTCACGGTCCACTCGTATAGCTCCGTGGGGAACGACGCAAAGAAAATTTCATGGATTTCTGTATACAGATAACATTCTAACCACTCTTCTTTTGTCAGTCGTGAATTCGTTTTCTCCTGCACCGCAAACTCGTGAATCTTTCTGTCAATCCAGTCTTCGATTTCCTTCTTAGTTGGATTCCAGTGATGCGACATTAGACATCTCTTATGCAGATCCCGGTCCCGGCAATGGAACCATTTGTTGGCTTGTTGGGGCCTGACCTAGGTTCAGAGTTAATTAGCCAAGCCAATCCCTGTACTACTGGCGCTTTTGGCAACAGCTCGCGGAGCACAGACTGAAGTCTCACCCGAAGTAGTATGGGAGGGTGCTGGAACCAAGTTTCCGCACCCTTGAGATGTTTGAGGGGCTGATTGGATCCAACTGTTAGGTCATTTGCACAGGTTGCATGGCGCACTTCCCAGACCTTTGCACCCTGATGCACTACCTTCGCGCAGCCCTAACCAGGGACTGTGGAGCTTCCGCGCTGCTGGAACAGCGCTCTGCGCTATTCCCTTAAGATGGCCCCGAGACCTTACTTATCTTCTCATACCAGTTAATTGTCCTCGCGTAAATGGATGTCTTACATTATACTTATTTATACAACACATTCATATAAATTCGCGCATGTAAATAAACAGTAAACTTGCAATTTATACCAAATCATACATTAAAACAGGAAAAGATACACCGAAATATGGTAAGCTTTTCTTTATTAATTCTTCAAACAATTACAGAGTCGATTTGTCTTGTGCACTCAGCTGCAGGGGTCCGCGCACACAGCTGCGAACTACTAGGCCTTTGCGCATTCAGCTACAGAGCCTTCTCCTACTCTACAACCTAAAGACCCACTTTTCACTTCGACTCAAGTACTTAGACTCATCATACTTCCATCCATCCTTATCCTTTTTTCCTTAGAGCCTCGCTTTACTTATACAATCCCATGGTCCGTGGACCATAGGTAAATTTATCAAGCCAACATTACATTACAAAAACTATTATATATCTAGGGGGGATAATATGGGGTACCAAGGGAGGTACCCAAGGTAATAATGTAATAATGGGATGGGCCATAGTAATAAATAAGGTGGTTAACCCATATCATGTAAGGGACCACAAGTAGTTAGTAATAATGTAATGGGCCCATGGTATTAGTTGATGGTATGAGGGAACCATGGTAATGACCCATGGTATTGTATGTATGAGGCCTATATAGAGGCTAGAGACTCCATGTCAAGGAATATAGTCAAAGATTATTGTATGAACAGGCATATGGCTTGTGGAGTGTTCTCCTTCCTTAAGGAGTGAATGTATGGTGTTGCCCTACCTTAAGGATTTGATCAATAAAGACTCATTTCATATTATTTTTGCGTTTATTTGCATTATCTTAAATTTTTACATCAGATCTATAGTATTTCTGGGTTAGATCTACAACAAGTGGTATCAGAGCACTTTCTTGGGCACAAAAGTGGAGGATTTTTTTTAATTTTTTGCAGGATTTCGAGGGCGGCGAGTTTTCAGATCAGATCTGTATGTTTTGGTGCAAAATATGAAAAATCTAATTGCATATCTGTATTCTTTGTGAAAAAATAGCCGATTTCAAAAAAAAAATCGGTTGAATCGGAGTCCGGATGAAGGAGATATCGCTGATCTAAAAATCAGTGGGGTTGCAGAGAATTTTTCAGGGCAGCGAGTTTGCGGCACATATTTGGACGTCCTGGTGCACGATATGAAAAATCTAACTGTAGATCTGGATTTTTTGAGAAAAATTACCCAATTTCAAAAAAAAAATCAGTCGAATCGGAGTCCGGATGAGGGAGATATCGCTGATTTAAAATCAGCTCTTTTTTGCAGAAATTTTGGTGACGGCGGGAGAGTTGCTGTTAAGATTTGAAATTTCATTGTCTGGATCAAAATTTATATCAAATGGGCAGATGCAGAATGGTTGTTCCATTTCCAAAAACAGGTCATAATAGGGATTCTGAGCAATATTGACTAAACTGTGACACTTTCAAATTTTCGCCAAGTAAGTGAATTTTTTTCAAAACTCTCTTCATGGCTTCTAGCAAGGTTCTTTATTTTACAGGAAAAGATGATGGTCCTACTATTGAAGAATTCATACAAAGATACAAGTCCACACATGGGACATATTGGAAGATTCCAATGGTGCTTAATATGAGAGATGAAGCTCAAAAATGGAATTTATCACTTGACTACAAGTAGTTGACTAAACTTCCAGATGTAGAATTTGAAAAAGTCTTTTTGGACAAATAGTCTCGGGCTAGAAAAAAGGAGAATGAGACACATAAGGGGTTAATTGCTACGGGTGTCTCCTTACTGCAAATTCATGGATTGATTCAGAAGGAGAAAATCATTGTGTCTATAAATCCGAGTTGCAAGCAAAATCTCATAAATGTCAACTTGGAAAAAAAATTGCAAGTCCCAGCAAAACAAATTGAAAATACACAGGTTGATGATAAGGATGTTCAAATTTATAAGGATTTGAAGCTTTCTATGGATAAGTATGTGTTTCATGGTGATTTTTATGCTTCAGATATGGATAACATGGATGTTGTTTTGGGATACCCTTGGATGGAATCAGTGGGTACTATAAATATTAATGTGCAGAAGAAATTCCTGAAGCTCTGGTATAAAAAGAAGAAAATTACATTATAGGATATTTCCATTAATAAACAAGTAAAGTCCAAGGAGGCTGAAGCAGAGGACGTTCCAGAGTCTGACATATTAGATGATGAGCTACTAATAATAGATAATCAAACACAAATAGAGGCTGAAGCAGAAAATGTTACAGGTGCTGATACATCAGAGGAGGGCTCAGTGGTTGAAGTCATATTGGAAAAGAAGACACGACAACAGGCACCACAGCAGGGTGAATTTAAAACTTCAACATATCATCACCCACATCACCCCGCAAGACAACCATCAATATGGCAACCAATTAGCCACACGAACAACAACCCCCGCGGGACAAATAGAGAGGAGCGAAGATCCACCTACTACACATCAACACAGAAGAGTTACCACGGTCAACTTCCATCTCAAGCGAGCGAGGCACCAGCGAGACCGAGGGTTCACCTCTCTCTTGGATGGCTAGATGCACGTGCATGGTACCAGTGGACTACTCTTTGAGTAGATCTTATTATTTGTGTTCTTCCCATGTTTCGGGGACGAAACATGCTAAGGGGGGTGGAATGTTATATATCTAGGGGGGATAATATGGGGTACCAAGGGAGGTACCCAAGGTAATAATGTAATAATGGGATGGGCCATAGTAATAAATAAGGTGGTTAACCCATATCATGTAAGGGACCACAAGTAGTTAGTAATAATGTAATGGGCCCATGGTATTAGTTGATGGTATGAGGGAACCATGGTAATGACCCATGGTATTGTATGTATGAGGCCTATATAGAGGCTAGAGACTCCATGTCAAGGAATATAGTCAAGGATTATTGTATGAACAGGCATATGGCTTGTGGACTGTTCTCCTTCCTTAAGGAGTGAATGTATGGTGTTGCCCTACCTTAAGGGTTTGATCAATAAAGACTCATTTCATATTATTTATGGGTTTATTTGCATTATCTTACATTTTTATATCAGATCTATAGTATTTCTAAGTTAGAGCTATAACAAAAACTAGGGTGGGCAACCTTGTGACTCTATTATGACTTTGCGCTCCGCGCCCACAATTTGCGGAGCTTTTACAAAGGACTTGGTCAACACTTGGGCTTTAAGCCCCAAAACATGCCTCAAGGGGATTCCATGCCCAACACTATGTGACACTTCAATGGAATTGGTTGCGTGTAGAGGAAAATAAGTGGCATAAACCAATCAAATTTGAGGATATGTGTTGTTCTTGGATTAGTTATCGATAAACGATAAAGGTTGGTAGATGAACACGCCCTTATAGAATACCTTCGATGTAATTAATCTATTTGAAAAAGGTATCGATTCTTCATTGTACTATTGTTCAGAATTTTATAATGAATTTACATTCTCTAATTCTCATCTTTATTTGTAAGTAAAACAACTAAAAAAAATATCCCGTTGGGGGTGATGAACGCGGGTTATACACGGGACTTGAGCATTAATAGCCCTCCCACGTGGCAATTATGAGTCGGATGTGTGTTGGGAAAGCAGAGCAAGGAGGCCTACATAAGAACATTCTCAATGCACACGAGGTTATAACACCAATGACAATGGCATGGACATGTATTTTCTAGAATTGGGAGATGAGAGCTTGGCCTATAGAAGGAATTGTCTACTTGGGAACTATAGGTGACCTCATTGGAGAGCCAAGCATGTTCCTTGATAAGCGGGGGTGTTCATCTGTGAATGAAAAGAAGAAACATGGAGGGGTGTGGTCTTGATTTGTAGCCCAAAATGTAATCTGGGACCTAGGCTCGAACTTCTCTCTGGCTTCGGCTCTCTCAGTGAGATTGATTCGTAACGCAGAGAACTTAGGCAAGGTGTTCTGCCAGGAGGGCGGGTGATAGTGCGGGGGCTTGTGCATTTACTCAGGTAATTCAACTCATTTTTCCTTATGTAGTGGTTAACATGTGGAATGCTCAAGTAGTGTGGCCCAATTGGTAGTCCGACCAGTTCGAAAAGGGGCCATTAGTCTCTTGTGGGTGGCCCTGGAGAGCGTTCTCCCTCTTCTTCTTTTGTATTTGTCTGGGGTGGCCCCGAAGTTCTTTATGCCGAGTGGAGACTCGGGTGTTGGTGTCCTTAAGGGCTCCTAAGTGTAAGTGAAGTCGAAGTAGAAGGGTTGGGGATCACTGTGAGATGTGCATTCTCGTAGAGATCTGGTGTTGTATCTATGTGGAGGTTGCAATTAGGGGTAACTTGTCTGTATTGTGCTACCTTTATAGAAGAGTGGATATTGAACAGTCTCGACCTTGGTTAATTGAAGTGTCAATTGTAGATATTTGTATTATCTTTGTGAGAGGAGCTGGGTTTACTGGAAGTTCTTTAGTTGCCTCACATAACTGGTGTGGGGAGGCAGCATACTCTCCTCTTTCACAATTAGGGAGTGTATACACTGTTGTTATGGTTTGATCATTTGTCATTTTAAAAAATAATAAAAATGTTTGACTTACCAAAAAAAAAAACACACACATAATAAATTTCTTGCCATCTCCCTTCCCGCTTCGACAGTGATACACACAGGCTTTCTTGCCGAGAAGACTGCTAAACACGTGAATTTAGGCAACCCAACCCCCAATTCCGGAGAAAAACATATTAAACGATTCAAAAAAAATAAGGAATGGTAAGTTGTGAAAACCTTTCCAAAAAGAAAACATTAAATTAAGTGGAAACCATCTCAGTTTAAAATTGGGTGTTGACTGGGATGCTATGTAACGCACATGCTTCCAGAGTGATGGGAACCCCAAAGTTTGAATCGCCATACTCAGCAGAGACCAGGAACAGACTCCGTGAGAGTTCATATTAATCTTTGTTTTGATAAACAATTATTTTATTAATTAATGACCATGGAACGGTCAGTGTGAAATCCCTTTGGAAAAATAACCAATAAATTATGTGGATGTGGAGTTGTTGAAGACAAATTGGGTATTGAGGAGATGCTAAACGCACATGCTTGAAGAGAATCAAGGCAGCGCACATGCAATCAAGAATTAAAATGCAATGAGGAACTAAACGCACATGCATCGAGAGTGATGGTAAGCCCCGAAGTCTGAAACTGCCATTTTTCCTTGGAAACAAGGAAGCTCTACGTGATAGTTAATATTAATCTATGTTTCGAGACACAGATTTATAAGTATTTTATTCATTAAAAGACAATTCAACGCTGAGTATTGTTTATAATTGTTATAATCGCGACAAGTCGTTGCCAGATTCCCGGGATTGTCCTTTGAATTTAAGAATTCATTAATGGAGTTGCGTCAGAACTGTTGTCTTATTTGAGTTTTGGAGTTGTTTTTAGTGTGATTTTTTAGATTTTTTGGTATTAAAATTTCGTGGAAAAATTTAATGTGAAATTTTAATTTGTGTTATTTAAACTGGTTTTTTGAATATATATATGGATTCAGCACCCTCAAAAACCCTTAAAGCACTTAAATTATGAAAGAATTACTCATCAAACTTGTGGTTACAATAAATACTTTCCAAATTTTAGAGAAATGAAATCACTAAAAAACTTCCAAAAAAAATTAACCAAAAACAACTCGTTTGAATTTTCATAGCATTATATTAACACTCACTCTACTCACTTTCCATTTTAAATGGTTTATCCAAGTGAGATACATTATATTAACACTCTACTTACTTTCCTTTTAAATGATTTATGCAAGTGGGATGGGAAATTTGACTAGTTTTCATTTGGGGGAGGGGGGACGTGGTTTGGGATGTTCACTGAAACCGCCATTTTTCCTTTGGAAAAAAGGAAGCACTACGTGACAGTTAATATTAATCTATACATTGATGAGTATTTTATTCATTAAAGGAAAAGGAACCACTACGTGACAGTTAATATTAATCTATACATTGATGAGTATTTTATTCATTAAAGGCAACTCACCGGTGGATTCCCTCCATTGTGAGTATTGTTTATAGATTTGTTATAATAGCGACAACTCATGGCCAGATTCCGGGGATTTTCATTTTCATTTGACGATTCATTATTTGACAATTGATGTCGACTTTTCATATGCTCGTGAGTTTTCATTACCATGTTCTGAACAACATTATATTAACACTCTACTTTCCATTCTAAATGTTTATGCAAGTGGGATTAAATTATATTAACTCTACTTTTCATTTTAAGTGATTTATGCAAGTGGTGTTGGTGTTGGGATAAGAATTTGACCATGTTTATTTTTTCCTCTCTCTCTTTATATATGTTCACACTAACTTAATTTTATTGGAAAATTTTATCAATATTTAAATTATTATGAAATTTTTTTGAAATTATTATATTTACTTAAAAGGCTTTATATTTTTCTAATTTATGTGAATGGGTTAAGAATAATTTTTAAATTTTAAATTTTATTTTCAGTTTATTTTCATTAATCACATGTGTTATCAATATAAATAAGGTTATAAATTATTACATTTATTTGAAAAGTTTTATATTTTTTTAATTTATGTGAGTGACTTAAAAATAGTTTTTATTTTTTTAATTTTATTTTCAACTTATTTTTCTCAATCACATGTTATAAGTGTGTTTTATGTAGCCAATTCACCATATTTATGTTTGTTAATCATTGGTTTTTATTCAATATCCTAAACACGTATTTTAGATATACAACATGCTCCTTTACGGTAGAATTAAAGATCAAAATGTTGACCAAGTATATGATGACAAATGAATCTATGAACAAGCATAACACATTATTCATTAAATGTATAAAGTTACTTGGTACGTGTGTCTTTTTCTTGTTGTGGACTTTATGATATTTATATTTCATGTCTAGCTTGGTGAAGTACCTCATATATTGCAAAATCCAATAATTTATCTATTTGGGAAAGGATACCAATTCTTGATTGTGATCTTGTTCAAAGCTTTATAGTCAATTCATATTCTATAAGTCTCATCCTTCTTTGTGACTAAAATAACTAAGGAATCAAATGATGAGGTACTTGGTCTTATGACTCCTTCCATCAATAGTTATTGTGATTACTTCTTCACCTCATTTCTCTCTAATATGGATTGTGTTGTATTGTTCTGTCTTTGGTAAATGAAAATATGGTAGTAACGATATCTCATTTGCGGCTTCCCGTTTGGGTGACATGCTTTTTGGTTCTTGGAATACTTATTTGTATGCATATAAAACATCAACAACTAGTACTTTCATTCTTTTGTACATCTTCCTAGTGTTGCCTTCACAATCACTAACTTGAAATCCCTTTGATCATTTCATAAGAAGAGAGTTTCATGCTTTTTGCTTTAACTAATCAATCTCTTAACATAGTGGGCACTCACTAAAGAGATCATAGATTTCCCCTTACATGCATTGATGATATAAAATTGTTGTGGGGAAAAATGCCTATGCAGGACGATCCTATCCACCTAAGGTGTGACAGTGCCTTAGCAACAAACAGAAACAGCTATTCTAGTATTCTTCCTTTATGAATTAAGAATGAAGAGAGATGGATGGACTAACCGGTGTCTTCCGTTTGTCCCTCGATCCAGTTTCTCTTCTCTTTGGGAGTTCCTAGCTACTTGCCTTCTCGCTCGCCCAGCTTCAACAGGTTTCTGCAAGATCACAAGAAGAGAACACTACACAAAGACATAGATTCGTATTCATAACTAGTTCAAGATTAGAAATAAACTAAACATACTAATGCAATCATACATCAAAGATACATCAGTATATAGGAGAAACCAAGATAGCTTTATTGATGAATAACAAGGTTCAGGAAGAGATACAACCAAGAAGGCTCCAATCCAGCATCTCCTTCCCAGCAAATGGAATTCCTATCTTCACCCCCTTCAAAGCATTAAGCACCCAATGATTCCAATCTCAAACCAACAGCAATTCTTTGCAATAACAAAATTCCAGCCTCTAGATCTCATGGAGGAGAGATCCATATACAAATGTTTGGAGAGAGGATGAGTCAGCTTGAGATCTGACTAGTGTCCTCTCCCTCTGTCAGTTCTTGATTCCACTTGGAGGTTCTTGCTTCCACTTGGAGATTGGAAACCTCTTACTCATCACTAGTCGAATTCACTGAGGCAAGTGTCATTGAGGAAGATTATGGAAGCTTCCTGGGTCTTGACACCTCTTGGAATGAACTTGCCATTTGTCAATTCCCGCTCAGCGCACCTTGGTAGTGCTTCTACCTGCATTGCAGTGCAGGTAGCCAGTGTTGACTTTGCATTTCAGCGCAGACAGCTAGTGGAGCCACTGAATTGATCCTGAATTGACTTGTTTTTAAGCAGTTTCTGGTGGAGAACTTCTGTGAATTGCTGTGGTTTGTTAGCCTTGTTCCTCTAGGGGTAGGAACAACATGTTTAGGGACTTTGGATCCCTTAGATTATGGACATTTCATGCTCAATGTTGTAAGGCACAAAAATGTCTATAACAGTTGCCCCCTAAAGTATGAGGCCGTTTATCGGGTGAAATGCTTTATCAGGAGGATCCGAAGTTCATCCAATGCTGGGAGGAGACCTGTAATAAGATACAATACAATACATTATTTTTCATACTGCTTTCATGATCTAGCTGAGGCGGGCATTCCCATGCTCAGCTTTATAAATTCATTTTTCTGTACATAGAACAGACAATCGTCTGATGGTAGACTGATAATTTTGATGAAATTATCATCCTTTTGATAGGATGATTATCTACTGCAATGATGTACATGTCAATGTCTTTATATTTTCTGAATATATATCGCAACCCAGATGGATGAAACTAGATCCGGGGTCTTCAAACTCGTTCGATCTTCACTCTAAGTACAAGTCGATCCATGTGAGAAATGTTCTGAAGTCGAACATGGAAAGACATCGCTTGATTACCGGTCAATGAGGTAAACCGTTAACAAGCGCGAGAGGAATCACCGATAATGATAATGACCCTCAAGGTACTGCAGTACAATTCATGTGGTGTGAATGAAGGACTTGGCGTCGAACACCACGCAAAATCTTTTGGTCGAAGGTCATTGATGTATACCTGTCGCCGGAAGTGAGAAACTTGCCATTGAGGCATGCAAGCTTCAAAGTACTGAAGGGGTTGTTCCTAGATCAACTTCTTGGATAATGAGTTGATGTTGACAAGAAGCGATCCGTCAAAGGAGGGCCTTAATGAATCCCACATCAATGACACGGAACGGAGCTAATGATTTTGATGGAGGTGAAAACGATCTGTGACACATGATTCAGGGTGGCGGTCATGAAAGGATGAAGGATAATGTACGGCAGTGGATGGGACACGGTTGACTTTTCTGAACGACTTCTCTTGAACATATGGCGACACTGATGCGATGGATCGGTAGCATTACCCCAAATATGGATGGTATGGCGAGACCATGGTGATGTGACCGGTGAATGAAACAACCCAACCCGATTGTGGTACGGAGGAAAAGTGTCATGTTCAAGAGCGACTTGCTACCATCAAAGTTTTCTTGAGTTTCTCCCAATTTTTCCCCAGTCATTGCTGACCAGTACCTCTTTATTTTTGTCAAGCTTGAGGAGGATAACATATGCTTGTTCTATAACTTGCCCTTCGGGCAAGCCCATCGCTATATTTTAACGAGCCTAGCGATAGTGAAACTCGTTCTCGTCTAAAGACAAGTTTGTCGCTATTTAATGCATTTAACGAGTCTAACGACAAGGATAACTCGGTCCTTTTCATTTTTAGAGAGTCTAAAAAGGCACGTAAAGTCAACTCCGAAGGTCCTTTTTCGTCATTTAATCCCTTAAGTCCGAAAAAGTATAAAACAATACAGAAGGGATGAGTTTTCGATAGTTTTAACGAGCCGAACAAAACAAGCGCTCGATCTTTTTGTGCAATAATCCCTCAGGTCCAAAAAGATTAAAATCTAGAGGAGGGATAGCACTTCCGGTCGCTTTAACGAGCTGGAAGGCCAAAACTCGGCAATCTTTTCATATTTTACGAGTCAGATGAAAAGAGCTTAAAGAAGACTCGTCTTTTGAGGAACGAGTGATGAAACAGGTTAGCAGCTGATTCCAGGTACAGGTTGGAATTTTCCAGTCACGGCAGTGTCACAAGGATGGCTAGTGAAATCACTCTTCGCAGTTGTTCCTCAAAATGGGTAAACAATCATATGGAGGTGAACGATCGGCCAATGGAAAAGTGGAGGTGACAGTGCAAACACGACCAAGGCTTTAATGGCTGATGATATTACATTCACTGTGGTTATTTACCGGGATAGTTCATTTTTTAACGAGCTTAAACGCGGGTGGAAACATTTGCTCGATCTTATGTTTATTTTTTAACGAGCATGAACTATGCGCTAAAACTGCTCGAATCTTGCGTTTATTTTTTAACGAGCATGAACTGTGTGCTAAAACTGCTCGATTATACCCAGTCATATGATAAGAATGTCTCACTGAAGATGCTATTTTTTATGGAGCTTCATCTTACAAAGCTTTGCTCCGGATCCTTTCGTTATGCAAGTTCGGAAACGACTAATCCTACGAGTTTAAAGGGTTAGACCTACAGGTTTAAAGGGAGGACCTAAAAATTTAAAAAAATAAATAGCCGCCCCTTGCTTGCACTCCAAAAGGTTTGCATGCCCCCAGGCATAAAGTATGATTTCAAGGTTACCCTTACTTTGTCTGCCAAAACATTTGTTTAAGCAGGAAAGGCCTACCTCTTTCAGGCTACCCAAAGATTGTCTCGTTAATCTTTCAAACAAAACACTTCTTCGGCGATATCTACCGAGATAGACAAAGGTGAATGACCTTAGTGCCAAACACGTAACTTTGACAAAAGAATCTTATTCTAGAATAACCCTCTCTCCAGCAAGGGCGGGGTACAGACTAGTCATATTCTCCCGCGGAAATCTACTCTATACCCAAAGTTTTCCTGCCGAAGCAGACCAGGACGCATGCCCCCTGGGTTCCAGTCATATCTTCCCGGATTACTCGCGCTCATCAGGAGGACGGACCGTGGGTTGAGACATTTCTTGCGTGAAGAGACCAATTAGGGATGGTATATGACTATTTGCGATGCGTGATCCGGGAAATGAAAGTTGGTCTACGAGCTTGACCACTCTTCCTTCGTGCGGAAAACACATTACTCTAAAGAGTGAGGAGACGATGGCTCCCATGCAATATATATAGTCTCGTCCAAGGAGTAGGTTATAATCCAAGGGTCCTTGAACGACCATCACGTTCATTTGAACGGTCTTCCCTTTCAATGTGATAGGCACATTGGGGAGGATCCCTAAAGGTCGACTGGTTTCTTTATCAAAGCCTGTCAAATTTCTCATTTCAGGCAAAAGCGCTGGCGAACCAAACGCTTTCCAAGCAATAGAGGAAAGGATACTCACAGATGCCCCTTCATCAATGACGGTGCCAGCCATTACCATTCTGTATATTTGAACGATAATTCTGAACGGTATGCTTGCTGGCAAACGGGGTCTGCCTAGTTGGTTCCAGTCGAACGAGACAACTAGGTTGCTTGGTGGTGGGACCGAATCGCTGGCCGGGTATGACTCTGACGAAGTTCCTTCCTGCGATAAAGGAATGGGCAAATTTCCCCCTTGTTCGTCGGAGTCTGTGTTGATGAAGAGAATTTGGACGGTGTCGTCTTTATTCTCCTCTGTGATGGTATCATTCGAAGATAGAGCCTCTGAAGGCAAAACCGGGTCAACTGCCGCCTCAACCTTTTGACTTTCGTCAGGTATGGATTCAGACGGTTCATCTTCAATGATAGGTGCTTCGGCTGACCACCTGAGCGGGCCAGCCGGGTTCTCAACTGGTGAAGGACTTGGCAGGAGTTTTTGATATCCAGGAGGAAGTTGCACTGGTAAAACCGGGCGATCTTCCAAAACTCTTTTAGCCTCGTCTAAGAAGGGACAACGGTGGATGGCATGGTCGCCTTCACACAGTTTGCAGGGAAATCTAGCTTTCCCTCTCTGTCCTGTGACTTCACTTTCACTAGTTGACGGTGAGCTGTCAACATGGCTATCAGAGGTTGACGCCACCGAATTGTGCAAACGGGGAGACCAGTCCCTTAGTATCCGAGGGATGCAGGGACAGTCTCTGTGGAAGTGGTCTCCCTTGCATATGACACATGGCGATTTAGGCCTAGTCAATGCTGTGTGTGGATTTTTGTCAGACGACACTTGTTTGCCCCCAGTCGCTTTTGGCTCCTTCTTCTTCTTCTCTTTCTTCTTCTTTTCCTTCTTCTCCTTAGGAACTTGGTTTTTTGTTTTACCAGTTCCGTCAAGCGAAGAGGAAGAATTAGATGAAGTAGAAGGCTGGTGGGCAACTCTGGTCTGGTCTGACTGTTGATTCGACTGTTCAGGAATAGTGGTGTTCTGAACGACATTGGTTGAGAAGAGCCAGACTGGCAAGCCAATTGTCAGTCCTGGAAGCGACAATGTGGCCATGTGGGGCGCACCAACATCTCCCCAAGAGGAGAAGGGACTAGGATTTCCACCAAGGGGAATTCCTTGGTTGGTGTGCTCCATTTTCTCAACCTAAAGATCAACGCAGGAAGAAGGGGTGATTGTTCCGTTTAAAATAAATTTTAACGACGCTTTAGACACAACTTGCTTTTTCAATTTTAAAGAGTCGAGAAAAAGCTAAAGATGACTCTAGTCTCCTTCGATGTTTTAACGAGCCCGAAGTGACAAATGCTCGGATGGACTTTTTCTGTTATAGAGTCTGAAAAAGGCCAAAAGGAACTGCTCTGGAGTTCTAGGTAGAGGGTGTGCCAAACTTTTCGCAAAACCGCAGAATACTTTTTAGGGTACGGGCGGTCGATCTTCCTGAATGCTGTGTTTAGTGCATTGCGATCAGTAGGGCGGCCGACACGGCTTCCTAAGGATAAAGGTTTTATGCCTATAGGGGTCTCCCAATATATACGCGACGGTACGTGGGAGCACAATCCGTACTGGCGCTATCGTCCCTCAGGAGGAATCACCCACCATCAACGAGATCGACAGTCACCAGGCTTTACGACGCCGGAACACGTCTCTAGCCTAGACCTCTATGTTGTGCGTTATGTTGCAAAGCGTTGTTAAGTTCATTCAATTTATTTTAGGTTGATCTTTTTAGAAGTTTGCCTTTTGAGGTTCACCACGAGATGTATGATACAATTCCTAAATGCAGTCTAAAGATGATAAGCAAGCTTTTTATCTTTTCAACTTATGAAAATCCTAGCTACAAAGGGAAAAGAAAGACACCATCTTTTCTCAAAGAGCAATCAGCACACTCTAATGCACTTTTCCTAAATCAAGCATGCAAACTATCAAGATGCAAATGCACAATGCAGGTGTTTGTTTTCCGCTTTCTTAGTATTGATGCCTACAAAGAAAGCTTTTTGTACAACTTTGAATTTGCTTTTAAATGACAAATACAAACAAGTTTACTTTTTCCCGAAATCAGAGAGGGTAGAAGAGATTACAACACTTAATGATTTCTGAAATGAATACTTGTTTTGACACTTAAAAGAGACAAACTCAAACCAAAAGCAAAAGTAAATGTATAATCAACTGTAAACAGCCAATGAACTCTCTCCTAAGATCACAATCAACAGATCTGAATCAAGGGCTACAGGATGACTATTTCACTCTTGCAAAGGAAAACTGTAAATGACGCCACAAACACATAAAAACACTCACAGTCTTTTTGTACAAAAGGAGGCAGAATTTAAGCAGAGAAAAGGAGTTATCAGACTGGTACCTATGCTGGTTACAGGCTGCAAAAATCAAAGATCAAAACAAGGCAAAACAGAGCAGAGAACCCCAGCTGCACAAGGCCTAACTGGATCAGCGCACCCTCAACACAGGGGTTTTGACATTCAACGCAGGTAGCCTTCACGGGACCTGCGTTGAAATGCAGAACCTCTTCACAGGGTCTGCGCTGAAGGAGAAACGAGAGTTTCTCACTGGGTTCTGGGTCACAGTTTGCTGATTAATCTACGGTTTCAGGCCAAATAAAAGCAACAAGCAAGGTATAATCAAAGGGATGCTTTGAGGGAATACTAAGATCTATCACAAAGGATCATCAAATCATTTGTGAGTCCATAGTTCAGATCATAGACACATCCAGTGATTGGATCAAAGCAGCAGCTGTCTACTTTGCATTTGAGAATAGCAGATGCAGTTCGATTGTTGCTGTTGAGTCTATGAAACAAACAATGATAGATACACAAATAAAATGACTAAACAGATCTCCCCAGCGGAGTCGCCAATTTGTTGTGGGGAAAAATGCCTATGCAGGACGATCCTATCCACCTAAGGTGTGACAGTGCCTTAGCAACAAACAGAAACAACTATTCTAGTATTCTTCCTTTATGAATTAAGAATAAAGAGAGATGGATGGACTAACCGGTGTCTTCCGTTTGTCCCTCGATCCAGTTTCTCTTCTCTTTGGGAGTTCCCAGCTACTTGCCTTCTCGCTCGCCCAACTTCAACAGGTTTCTGCAAGATCACAAGAAGAGAACACTACACAAAGACATAGATTCGTATTCATAACTAGTTCAGGATTAGAAATAAACTAAACATACTAATGCAATCATACATCAAAGATACATCAGTATATAGGAGAAACCAAGATATATTTATTGATGAATAACAAGGTTCAGGAAGAGATACAACCAAGAAGGCTCCAATCCAGCATCTCCTTCCCAGCAAATGGAATTCCTATCTTCACCCCCTTCAAAGCATTAAGCACCCAATGATTCCAATCTCAAACCAACAGCAATTCTTTGCAATAACAAAATTCCAGCCTCTAGATCTCATGGAGGAGAGATCCATATATAGATGTTTGGAGAGAGGATGAGTCAGCTTGAGATCTGACTAGTGTCCTCTCCCTCTGTCAGTTCTTGATTCCACTTGGAGGTTCTTGCTTCCACTTGGAGATTGGGAACCTCTTACTCATCACTAGTCGAATTCACTGAGGCAAGTGTCATTGAGGAAGATTCTGGAAGCTTCCTGGTTCTTGACACCTCTTGGAATGAACTTGCCATTTTTCAATTCCCGCTCAGCGCACCCTGGTAGTGCTTCTACCTGCGTTGCAGTGCAGGTAGCCAGTGTTGACTTTGCATTTCAGCGCAGACAGCTAGTGGAGCCACTGAATTGATCCTGAATTGACTTTTTTTTGAGCAGTTTCTGGTGGAGAACTTCTGTGAATTGTTGTGGTTTGTTAGCCTTGTTCCTCTAGGGGTAGGAACAACATGTTTAGGGACTTTGGATCCCTTAGATTATGGACATTTCATGCTCAATGCTGTAAGGCACAAAAATGTCTATAACAAAAATGCTTACAATCCTTCATGAAGTATTGGTTTTCCCTTATAACGAAAATGATACGCCTCTTATACTTATTGGGACAATTAAAAAATACAATGCAAGGATTAAGGGACAATGCATTGACTTAATATACTTCATGAATAAAATTTACGCTAATAAAATATCTAAGCTTACATTAATCAATAACATTCAACTTTACATTCTTGCCCACTCCAAAGGGAAAACCAAGCCTACTTATTGGGTCATTTGCAATGAGGTTAGCCAATGAACCAAATCAAACATAGCATCCACCTTCTGCTTCTTGATATGAATCTTTATATGGAAAAATTCTCATCTTCTTGTCCTCTTTGTGATGGAGACCACTCAGGTTCATCACCTTCTACACCATTGTGAAAGTAATTTTATCTTCCACATCTAAGTTTATTCCAATCTCTCTACATGCATCCACATCTAGAAAATTCTTCCTCATAGATTCCTTTTTACTAAATTATTGAGTTCAACATGAGATGAAAGCTATCACGTGGCTATCACACTTCTCTTTAGTGTGATAACAAAGAGGAAAATTCAGACTCTGCCCTGCAAAATATGCAGAGACCCAAACTCGAATGTCCTCTTTTTATCAGATTATCCCATGTTAATATCTTTTTTCTCCATACTAACCATGCAAATAGTATGATTTTGATGGGAACCTTCCATTTCCAAATCATGGTGAACCATGACACTTCCATTGGGGTGTTAGTCTATTGCAACATAAATTTGTATGTGTCCGCCACAATAGGTGTATTTCTTGCAACTCTGCTAGCCCAGTTAATGCTTTCACTGCCTCTACTATAACACAAACTTGCCTAGCTTAGTTTCGAAACATATGCCTTCCATTCAAGAGCGCTTGAGCCCCCCATATTCAAATCGTTTGGTTCTTTCCAAATTGGGCATCCAGCTTCCCAATGTTTAATTATCTGGTATAAAAAGAAATAACCTCTGCATTGTATCATTGCCAAAGTGTGTCCACTCAACTATGCATCAACATTAACTTCCTTAATTGGATCCGAGCAAATAAGAATTTTCTTCCCATTACCAAATTCCAAAGCCATACCCAAACGCCACCAGTCCATGATTTTAACAAAAGATCTCTATATCATTGATCCTCCGGTCCTATTCATACCTTTGTTCCTATATAAGAATTCCATATCCATATCCTTCATATACTTACCCTTGAAGATGTCCTGCCAAATCTCACTCCCATTTATTGCCCTCCAAAAAGATTTGATTAACAGTGAATATCCAAAGATCCTTTGATCTAGCAAGCCCCAACAATGGTGGACAATATGTAATAGAGATGTGCCTAGCACACAGTCAATTTTTGTAAAACATCTTGTGTGAGAATATATCTACCCCCTAAATATAGGAAGTCGAGGTTTGTCCAGGTATTCAACTTCCTCTTATATTTTTCGACTAGACACATCCAATCATTTACTTCATATATGTTGGGTTTGAGCCTAAAACCCAAATAAGAAAACTAGCCTGCATAGGTGTTATCTATTTGGAGATGTTGTAACCCTAAAAAATTCCAAGTGTTTGTGCCTCCATGATTCTCAAGCTGATATCATCCATAATAATAATAAAGATTAGGGGAGATAGCGAACATCCTTGTCTGAGTCCTATTTCAGCCCGAAAGAAAGGCGTGGGAATGTTATTAATCAGTACATCATAACAAACTCATGTGATGCAGGCCATGATCCATTCTACATTATGTGTCTGTAATCCAATCTTATGTAGTATAATAAGACCAATCCACACTATCATATGCCTAATGAAGGTCTACTTTCATCACCATCGCCTCTTTTTTCTTTGTGTGAATGGTGTGAATGGCCCCCTGTGCCGAAGCAATTGCATCATTTATTATTCGATCACTTAAAAAGCCAAATTTCTCCTTATAAGTGTGTAGGGACAATATCCTTTGTATACAGCCAGCAATCAATTTGGAGATTGTCTTATAAATAATGTTGCAAAGAGATATAGGTCAGAAATCACCAAAGCTTGTAGGAGCAAAATATTTGGGAATTAGGGCCAATAGAAAATTGCATTGCATTAGTGTTTTCATTCAATCATAAAAACAAAAACAAAAAAATCTCCAACACCAACCCACCCCCCCATTTGATAACGTGGTGTAGTAAGAGCCACATAATTGTTCAGTTTTGCAAGTAGAAGAAGAAGATGGCAAAGAATGTAGAAGAAATAGATGGAGATGATGACAATGAGGAAGATCCTCTCGGATTTCCTATTCAAGATACTGATGAAGAACATCCCTCCATATTTTCTTCCAAAATTTCATGGTCTAAGGTCAGAGGATCCGAAAACCTTTCTCTTTGAATTTGAAATTGTTTGTAGATCTTATGGTTACTTATTAAAAACCCAAAAACTGAGATTGTTTCCGGCAACATTAAAGGATAGAGCTCTTAAATGGTTCATGAGTTTAGGGACTAATTCAATAAGATCATGGAATGATATGCAAAATATATTTCTAGAAAAATATAAAGGCCATGATCTTAAAGAAGAAATCTTTAGAATGAATCAAAGAGAAGATGAGAGCCTTGACGATCTAAGAGACAGGTTCATGTATAATGTCAAGAGGGAAAAACTACATCATTTAGGATCCGACACACTAAAAAACCTCTTACTTAGAACAATTAGGGATGATTGGATTGATCTCCTTTATCTCATGAGTGGAGGTGATGTATACCAACTATCATTTGAATAAATTTGTGAAACATGCAAACACAAAGCAAGAGGAAGGGAAAGAGTAGGTAAATCAACTTCAAGATCGATAAGTCATGCTAAACTTGGAAATTTGTTTGAAGAACAGAAATTCTTAGTAATCTAACCAAACAAGTAGAAATGTTAAGAATAAAATATGAAGAAAAAAAGGATGTTGATATTTGTGTTGTTCATGCAGAATCACATTATGTTAAACATTGTCCATCATTACCAAGGTTGAAGGAAGTTCACCAAGAGGACAATGGAGCAAGTCGATTGCCAACGCAGCTATGTTATGTAGCTCCAAGAGGGCCATGGCAGCCTATTCAACCTGATATGATACAAGATCCTAATTCACAATTTCAAGTTTATGCACACCCATCTCAAAGTAATTGGAGCACACCCTTTCCTTTGCAACATTGGCCATCTCAACCCCAAAACCATTCTTGGGAACAAGGTTGGCAAGGAACTTATGGGAGCTATCTACAATATCCTCAGTAATTTCCTCAATATCCTTCATACCCAACTCCATGTTATCCTTACCATTCATCTCCACCACAACCACAACCCCAACCACATCCATCTCAAATATACACTCCCACTCAACTACCTGTACCACCATTTCCAAACCCACACATTGAAGTAGCTTAGCCCACTTACAATGTTGAGGTACAACACTTCCAAATATCTCCTCTTGATCTCAATGGTATTCATCTCAGCTCAGGAAGAACATTACAAAAAAATGATTCTCTTGATGCCATTGAAGGACAACATGCAGAAAAAGAAGATTCAAAAGAGAAGATCAAAGAATCATGGGCTACATTTGATGAAGAGCAGACAACAAAATCAGAGATTGAGAAATCTCCCTCATGGTTACCATCAAATCATCCATGTGTTCAAGAGAGCAATCAGCAAAATGACGAAGATTTGAAGGTCATGGAAGAAGAAGACATCCAAGATGATCCAAATTAGCAAGTGGACCAGGGACATCACAACTATATTGAAATATGGTTCTAGACAGTCATTAAGCTACAACAACACTCTCTTCTTCAATTGTTCTTGATTCTTTCAAAGTCAAATCATTTGGTCTCTAAAATCTAGGTACATGTCAAATCATATATTGCAAGCCTATACATCAGTTTTTCTGTCATATTGATGTGCACATGGCTCCATTGGAAGTATTCTTATACTTGAAAATGATTTTGTTTTTCAAGTAGAGTAAGGTAGAAAAAAAAATAAAAATAAAATAAAAAATAAAAAAATAAAATAAAAAGTAAAAAAATGAAAAGTAAGAGGAAAAAAATAAAATCTCAGGTGAAAACCTCCTTTGAGGAACCTAAGATTGGCTCATTGATTGAAAACCTCCATAAGGCAATCAATGGGTTGGGAAAAAATAAAATTAAAAAAGAGAAAAAAGAAAAGATCCTAGGTGAAAACCTCCTTTGAGGCGCCTATGCAAACCTACTAGTTGAAAACCTCCTTGAGGTGGCTAGTAGGCCTAGAAAAAAATAATAATAATAATAAATCTTTGCCCCATGTGTCTCTCTGATGAATGCATGTACTCTCCAACATTTGCAACCAACAAAAACAAGTTGGTACCAAAAGAAAAAATTCATCAAGCCTAGTCAAAAGAAGTCAAATTTTGACTTTCTCCTCCTTTTCTCAAATGCTCCAGCAAGGCCAAGGCCATGCCAATCCATCACCCTCATCTATTCCCCCCATTCACCCATCATTCTCAAGCTCTTCCCATTCAGTTTGCTTTTTGTCCAAAAAAACTACAGGAATGCTCTATTTTACTACAGGAAACAAAAATACATAGAGCATAAATTTATTTTTTCCATAACTTGAAAACCATGCATCTATTTTCCAAGTTGTTTCATGGGGATATGCATATGGATGATGGTAACATGCTCAAGAAATTTCAACAAATTCCAGTGCATGGTTTCCAAGAAATTGACCTCCATCACCTATAACCATTTTTGAATTTTCTCGATATTTGTGCATCCATTTAAAAATATTTTTCATGGGGAGATGCATATGGATGGTGGTAACATGCCCAAAAAATTTCAGCAAATTCCAGTGCACGATTTCGAAGAAATCGGTCTCCATCACCTTTAGCCATTTTTAGTTTTTTTTTTCCGAGATTCGTGCATCCATTGGCCAAGATTTGTTTATGGGGAGGTGCATAGTTATGATGGAAACATGCTCAGAAAATTTCAGGTCAATCCATTTTATCATTTGGGATATATGGACAAAACAAGTCTGCTACAAGAGGTTGTCCTGAATTACTACAGGATCTCTACAGGAAATTTAGAATTCCTACAAGATCTCTACAAGAAGGCCAAGAAGAAGATACAAGAGGTAATATGATGGGGAAATGGGTCAAAAGGTTGGGTATTCTTTAGGGAAGGTTGATATAGGTCCCCCAACACCTGCACATCAACAAAAAGACAACCCATCAACAAAATGAGATCAACAAAAAAAGAAAAGGCTGTCAAGAAGATGTACCCGAGTCATTAGTAGCACGGCAACATGCATGTCTCTCCAACAACCATCAGGTAGGTACAGGTATGAAATATTATTGACCTCTAATCTTGAGCATATTATAGTTAGAAATTTGTTGTCAATGCATGAGAGATGAGGTTTTATAAACTAAGGATGGGTCAGCAGTCTCAGTCGCCTTCAACTAGTTAATTGCAGCGCACTCCTTCACTCATGCAATGTTGAAAAGCCAAATTATAAAGGGTGATGATTTCAAGGAATGAGGAAAGCAATTAAAAGAAGATTTTTTTGCAAAGGCCAAGTTACCATAGCACTCCAAGCCTTCCATCCACTTCATATTCACTATCTATCCATCATTCATCCATCCCATTTCGTAATTTCAGGAACAAACCCTACACTCTGTCTCACCCTAAAAATTTCTTGAAAAAACAAACAGAGCATCCTCTCCATTTTCACAAACCTACACTACTCCCTTTGAGCCCTAGTATCATCCTCCAAACCCTCTACATCATTTCTTATTACTACGATACAGTTAAAAGACTCGGAAAGAGAAGGAATGGCTGCCACAGGAAGACATAATGTTTCTACAAGAAGGAAGAAAGGAACAAATGATGCTAAAACCAAAAAAGATAGTGCCCAAGAAAGACCTAATCAAAACAGAAAACTCCAAGGCCATTAGGCAATCATCTAGGCCATAAGAGAGAAGAAGAAGGCAACAAAAGGAAATGAGGCATTCACCATCAAAATAGAACTCAAACTGTAGTGATAAAAAGAGGTTTTCCAAGAGGTCTCTAATCTCTTTCTAGATTTTGTCCAAGGCCTAAAAGATGTTATAGAAAGGGGAGAAAGGCATGCAAGTCAAGTTAAGGTCCTAACCTAACCTCAGACTATCATTTATGCTCAAAACAGGTTTCCTATAGTTCTAACACGGTTTCTTGTATGTTTCCGGTAGTTTTGACAAGAATTACTACAGGATGTCCTAGTTCTCATCTAAAGGCATTTTGAAGGTTTTAGAGGTGTCCAAATGGTAGAAAAAGATAGCAAAAGGTTGATAAGGTTGTGGAAGGCCTTTCCAAACTGAAAAATATTCAAAAACCCATCTTGAATAAGGGGAAGAAAGCAAGCTAATGGTCTCAAGAAACAATGATTTTTCTATGCACAAATAGATTTTTGGGCTTGTCCTTGTAGAACTTACAACCAAGATTCTTAAGAGAAAGGACTGAGTGGTGCACAAGAGAGAGGCCACTAGGGTCATGAATGAGGCACTTAGAGGGTGAGCAATACTTTCAACAGGGGGTATGATGGGCCTCTAAATTAGACATAAATTAAGGTCCATGCCTCTAAATTAAACATAAATTAAGGCTTGTGACCATCCTTTAGTACATTAAACCTCCCTTTTTGCATTAGATAATGTATTTTTAACTTTAATATATTCATTAGGAAGGTTTATGAATAATTGCATATTTGTGCTTAATATTATTATTTTTGTGAAATATTATGAGAATATTGGGAAGATTATGAAGATTTGGTGGACGAGATAATTTAGGGACTTGCTCCCTACTACAAGAGGATCAATATTAAATCATAAATAGACAATATATTATGGAATTATGGCACAAATTGTGGAACTCTAATGATTGAGAAAATCTAGGAATGTCCCGTGCCATTTAATGCAAATTCCTAGTATTGGGAATCATATCCACTAATCAAGGGATTTTGGTGGGGAAAGCTTCCTCCATTCATGGGGGATGATTCCTAATCATTTTTTATAAGTACCAAGTCAAATTTACCTCTAGGGTTAGATTTTTATTAGTCTTCTTGTGGAGAGAACTCGTATTTTTGTAGCTCCATTGTATTTTCTTAAAGGGATGTGATTGTATTGAAGAAAATAATGAATATTGGTGTCATTTTCAGCTTCTAAATCTTGTCTCCTCCATACGTCTCTGAGTTTCCTTGGACTTGGCCATCCCAGGAGCCTTAGAGCCCTTTTGTATCATTTCCTTTCCTTCTTTTCACTTCTTATTCACATGCATCTCTTGTTTTTGTTTCTTTCTATTTCTGCATTTAGTATTAATGGTATCTTGTTGTAGGATTGGGTTAAATGGTTCATGTAAGTTCTTTTGCAGGATCACAAGCATAATTTCATCATTGGAAAGGATTTGGAAGGTCATTATAATCATTGAGCTACTTCGATTAGTCTTCTTATTCCCAAATCTAGATTTCTGGAACTCCTTTGTAGCAAAGAACAGTAAATTTCTGCTATTTTTTAGAGCATGCTAACGAGCTTTAATCGAGTTGGTTCCACTTGCATTAGATCACAAAAAAATTCTATTTTGTAACAAAATTCACCCCATTTCATTTGCACTTGATTAGGTTAGGCATTTGATAGATTTAATAGCTCACTAGTTCTCGAATTTATGATTTTTAGACTAATTTTTTGTTATTTAATAAATATTTCCCATGTATAGATGAATTTGTTGATAGATGCAAACAATAATGTGTGTTGTTGCAGGATATTCTACATTGCAGGGAGACCTCATCTCGTTCGCCTCATGTAAGCCTCATCCACCAATGTCACCAAAGCAAAAATTGACATTTCCATTGAGCAAATCTACCCATCTTGAAGCCCTTGCTTGAGTTATGGGTAGTGTCCCCCACCTCCATGCCTTATTCTTCGATTATCCACATTTCCCAAGCTCCATTGCACCTTCTAGACCACTTCCTAAGCTTTTGGCTTGCTTTTTAAAAAAAAAGGGGATCCTGTAGACATCCTGTAGGAACTAGTACTTCCTGTAGACATCTTGTAGGAAAACCTGTAGTGGCCTATTTTGAGCCCGAATTGAGAAAAATCATCACTAGAAGCCAGGATTAGGCCCCTACTTGCCCTCCAATCCATCTGAACCATTGTACTCCTTTTCCTCCACACCTGTCTCCCCTGCCAAAGAACCAAACAAGATTAGCATTTACATTTTTCAAGCAAAAAGATAAAAAGGAAAAAGTTATTTTATATTTATTCATGCACACAACAATTAGCACTCTCTAGATCAGATTCCATGCTCAGTTAGTTTAAATCATCACATGTGATAAATAGGGTTAAGTTAGGTTTCTTTTACATTTAGTTCATGATCTTTATGCAATTAGAATATGTTTCTTTCCTTGTACTTTATTTCTTGCAATAGGTTAGGGTTTCCATTTTAGTTCATTTTCTGCAATTAGTTTAAGGTTTGATTTCAGTGCATGCACTCCATCACATCATGACAGCAAAGGAAGGACACATTGTATGTTGCACACATAGTGCTTATACCTCGTAAGTTTGTACGACCCCCGGGTTGATAATTAAAGTCGGTAACCTTGGGAGTTGCAGCATTCTTGTTGCAATGTCGAGGCTCATCAGGCCTCAACCCCTTAAAAGTAAAAAAGTTGAAATGAATGATTCTTAAGATAAATTTATCAAAGGCCTATGACATGACCAACTCGTTGTATATTCAGATCTTGCTAACACACTTAGGATTTCAAAACACTTTCATTAATTGGATTATGTGTTGTATAACATCTGTTTCTTTTAGCGTTATCATTAATGGTTCTGCAACAAATTTCTTCCATGCTAAACGTGGTCTTCGTCAAGGATGCCCATTATCTCCACTCTTATTTCTGTTAGTAATGGAAGGCCTAAGCAGAGTGAATTTTGTTGAAAGGAACCAAGGGAGAATAAAAGGAGTAAATATTGTTGATAACATTATTCTGACTAATCTACTCATTGTAGATTATGTCCTCATATTTATGAATGGAGCTATCAGTGATTCTTCTTCCCTTAATAACATCCTTCAATTATTTTGTAAAGCCACGAGTATGGAGATAAATCAAGAGAAGTCAACGCTATCAGCTACAGGTTGCTCCCAACATGAATTTATTTCTGCACAAAAGTGTTTCCCCTATCGACATATGGCGATTGAGGAAGGATTGAAATATTTGGGATTCAGGCTTAAGCAAAATAATTACAAATTTGCGACTGGATGTGGCTCGTGGAAAAAATTGAGAGTCAGATAAATGCATGGTATCACAAATGGTTGTCAAGAGTGGGTCATTTGGTGCCTTTCAAATCGGTGTTGGAGGACATTCCTGTTTATTGGATGCCCTTATCTTGGATCCCTAAGGGAATTCTTCACAAAATTCAACAATTTTGCTGCAGGTTCCTTTAGAGAGGCTAGAAGGAAGGAAGGCTCTTTGCATGGGTCAAATGGGATCACATTGCTCTCCCCAAAAAATGGGGGGGATGGGGGGTGAAAAATATTTATTGTTTCTCTAAAGCATTGGCAACCAAATTGGGTTGGAAGTTGATTACATCGGATAGTCTATGGACAAAAGTAGTGATTATGAAATATTTTAGCCCTCTCCCAATTAAGAAATGGATCTAATTAACAACCTGGAACAAATCAGAGGTTTCGACAATATGGAGGGTGGTCCTAAATTATTTTGGATACATTAGAGAAGGATTGGCCTGGAGAGTCGGATTTGGAGCGAAGGTTCATATTGCAACAAATGCATGGTCTAGAAGTGGCAATGCACATATTCTCCCCCCAGATTTGATCCAATTCCTTGTTGACTTGGGGAGGTGGAACCTATAACAGATTGTTGATAGGGTCAACTCTACTATTTATGGGCAAAAATGGTTATCCGCACAAGAGCTTCAGATTCGTGATCACTGGCATTAGGTCTGGCTTAAATTTACCAATTCTCTCTCTGCATTGCATATTAGAATTCATGCCCGCGAAGATGAGATCATATGGTCCTTGCCCACCAATGGTAGATATTCCCCAAAAGAAGGTTATCCTTTTATTTATGCAGATCATGAACCTGAAATTTCGTCTTAGTGGTGGAGTCCATTATGGAAGATTAAAAGCTCGGGAAAATCAAAGCTTTTCATGTGGTTCTTTCTGAAAAATAAAGTCCTAACAGGGGAAAATTTAAAACATACAGATTTTCAGGGACTATCATGGCGTGTGATGTGCCAAGATAGTGAAGAATCAGTAAATCATTTATTTCTTAAATGCTCTTTCTTTGCTCAAATTGGGAACCTATTATATCAATCTTTGTCAATTAATATAAGATGGCAGGGAGATTATTTTATTGCAGCTTGGGAAGCATGGTGGGGAAGTGGCACACCCTACAAAACTTAGGAATCTCCCTCTTCTGGTCTGCTGGGGAATCTAGTTAGGCAGGGACAAAAAAACATTTTAGCAAAAAATCAAACACTGGGCCATTATTGGTGCACAATTAATGGTTATCTATAATATGATCCCTGAGGATGATCAAAATCGGAGGCCTCGTAATATTTGCAATGAAACTATAGACAAATCTCTCCCCTAGGCTTATTTTGATGGGTCAGCACAACAACATGGTTGTGGAGCTGGTGCACTCTTGTTCTTAAATGAAGAACATTCCTTGAAAATGAAAATGGGACTAGGAAGGGGTACAAACAATTATGCAGAGCTAAACAAGCTTAGGCTTTTTCTCCTCTTTTCCCTTGAGAAAGGTTGTCGGAAACTTCAAATCTTTTGAGATTCTAAAATCATAATCAATTGGTTCAATCAGCAGTCAAATTGTCACGTGCACTCACTCAGGAATCTGCTGGAAGTTTATCATTAAAATCCCAATTTGATTTTGTGATATGTCGTCATATTTACAAGGAAAGAAATCAGGTTTCTGATGGCTTATCTAATGATGCAACGCAACAAGTATTTGGTTCTTGGATTATTTTTTAACATAATGCATAGGAACTCTATCAATATTATCATCAACCTTTCAATGAAAATCAACGTCAGGATGCAGCTTTTCAATGATCTATCGCAACATATGATGGAATTTTTTTATTATTTTGATTATGCATATGTTACTATTATCATGATAGCTTACATATTTCTTTGTACATTTCTATTTATTGGACCAATTATTACTATTCCATCATATATTTTTGGGTCATGTTATAGTTGGTGTGGTCAACCATGATCACCATTTTTGAGATATGCTCCTTTGAAGCATCTACATCATGTAATTTTCAAGATATTATATAATGAAAGTTGTGTTTTTTCCTTGGCGAAAAAAATATAAATAACATGTAAATAAAAGTGTATCCAAACTCATAGAAAAACATAGTGACAAACACCAACTCATATATCATTCATGCTAGCATTAGGAACTCCAATAAAATCCTTGACTTATTGAAGATAATAATCATAAAAGTAAGTCACGGGGTCTATGTAAAAAAACTTTTTATAAATATGTTCCAAGGCACATTTCAACAGTCATAAAAATTGAAGACTTATGTCATTTATCGAAAGATTTAACAATCTGAAAGAAGATAAAATTGATGTTCAAAAAAAAAAAAAAAAGTGATCAATTAACCTCAGAATCTGATATAAGGAGGGGGGTGGGGGCGGTGAATTTTAGCTGGAGAAAATGGAAAGGGAGTTTTTGGGCAGCCAACAAGACCATAATTTTGAACTAAAGTCGTAAAAAGATAGACTGTTGTTGTGTGAAAGGAGCTTTAATAGAAAAATAATATGATTTTTTTATTTTGAATTTTGAAGAGTAATAAATTAATGAAAACATTTAGAGTGGAGTGAAACATAAGCTTAAAATGTCATGGAAGATTTGTTTGACATGTAATGTTCTTGGCAAATTATAACACTCTATATAAAAAAAAGAGAATCCTAGGTATCCTCGTAACATCTAGTTTTCTAAGGTTGGTCAAGCGGGAAAAACCTGATAAGCACTTCAACTTGACACATTCAAAGGCTCGTAGCACCGCCAATGAATGCAACTCTCCAACATGCATCTCTTCTAACTCAGAGAAACTAGAAACATCTAGTTCTTTAATTCGTGCCAACTATGGCAACCCTTGTATGCTCTTTAGCTTCACATAGCCATGTGCCTTCAACGTATCCAGAGACATCAAATATCTCACTCCTAGAAACTCTTCTAAATTAGAGAAACTAGAAATATACAGTTTTTTAAGTTGTGTTAGCTCTGACAAACCCTGTATTAGCTCTTCAACTTCATACAATTACATGCCTTCAATACCTTCAATGACCACAAATGTTCAACGCTTCTAATTCATAACATCTAGTTCTTGAAGTTCTCTAAGCAGTTCCAAACTTTGTATGCTCTTCAGCTTCATACATCGAAATGCTTGTAACTTCACCAACAACTTCAAATGTTCATCACCACGAAGCTCTCATAACTCATTACAGAGAGAAAATTATAGTTCATGAAGCAGTGGCAACCATCCCAAATTCAATATGCTCTTTAGCTTCATGCAAACAGATGTAGGCAACATCTCTAAGGACTTCAAATTTTCAATGCCTATGTAACACTTCAATGGAATTGGTTGGGTGTAGAGGAAAATAAGTGGCATAAACCAATCAAATTTGAGGATATGTGTTGTTCTTGGATTAGTTACAATAAACGATAAAGGTTGGTAGGCGAACCCACCCTTATAGAATACCTTCGGTGTAATTAATCTATTTGAAAAAGTTACCAAATCTTCATTGTACTACTGCTCAGAATTTTATAGCGAATTTACATTCTCTAATTCTCATCTTTCTTTGTAAGTAAAATAACTAAAAAAATATCCCCGTTGGGGGTGATGAATGCAGGTTGTGCATAGGACTTGAGCATTAGTAGCCTTCCCACGTGGCAATTATGAGTCAGATGTGTGTTGGGAATGTAGAGCTAGGAGGCTTGCATAAGAACATTCTCAATGCACACGAGGTTATAACACCAATGACAATGGCATGCACATGTATTTTTTAGAATTGGGAGATGAGAGCTTGGCCTATAGAAGGAATTGTCTGCTTAGGAACTACAGGTGACCTCACTAGAGAGCCAAGCCTGTTCCTTGATAAGTGGGGTTTTGATAATTGGGGGTGTTCATCTGTGGACGAAAAGAAGAAACATGGAGGGGTATGGTGTTGATTTGTAGCCCAAAATGTAATCTGGGACCCAGGATCGAACTTATCTCTGGCTTCGGCTCTCTCAGTGAGACTAATTTGTAATGCAGAGAACTTAGGTAAGGTGTTCGGCCACGAGGGCGAGTGACAGTGCGGGGGCTCGCACATTTACTCAGGTAATTCAACTCATTTTTCCTTATGTAGTGGTTAACATGTGGAATGCTCAAGTAGTGTGGCCCAATTGGTAGTCCGAGCAGTTTGAAAAGGGGCCATTATTCTCCTATGGGTGGCCCTGGAGAGCATTCTCCCTCTTCTTCTTTTGTATTTGTCTCGGGTGGCCCCGAAGTTCTTTATGCGGGGCCATTATTCTCCTACGGGTGGCCCTGGAGAGCATTCTCCCTCTTCTTCTTTTGTAATTGTCTCGGTTGGCCCCGAAGTTCTTTATGCCTAGTGGAGACTCGGGTGTTGATTGCTCCTAAGTGTAAGAGAAGTCGAAGTAGAAGGGTTGGGGATCACTGTGAGAGGTGCATTCTCGTAGAGATCTGGTGTTGTATCTATGTGGAGGTTGAAATTAGGGGTAACTTATCTGTATTGTGCTACTTTATAGAAGAATGGATATTGAATAGTCTCAACCTTGGTTTTATAGATATTTGTATTATCTTTGTGAGAGGAGCTAGCTTTACTAGAAGTTATTTGGTTGCCTCACTGGTGTGGGGAGGCAGCACACTCTCCTCTTTCGCAGTTAGGGGAGTGTATACACTATTGTTGTGGTTTGATCATTTGTCATTTCAAAAAATAATAAAAATGTTTGGCTTACCCAAAAAAAACCACACAATAAATTTTTTGGCATCTCCCTTCCCGCTTCGATAGTGGTACGCACGGGCTTTATTGCTGGGAAGGTTGCTAAACACATGAATTTAGGCAACCCAAACCCCAAATTCCAGAAAAAAACATATTAAACGATTCAAAAAAATAAGGAATGGTAAGTTGTGAAAACCTTTTCCAAAAAGAAAACATTAACATTAAATTAAGTGGAGACCATCTCAGTTTAAAATTAGGTGTTGACTGGGATGCTATGTAACGCACATGCTTCCAGAGTGATGGGAACCCCAAAGTTTGAATCGCCATGCTCAGCAGAGACCAAGAACGCACTCCATGAGAGTTAATATGCATCAACATCTAGAAAATTCTTCCTAATATATTCCTTTTTACTAAATTATTGAATTCAACATGAGATGAAATCTATCACACTTCTCTTTAGTGTGATAATAAAAGCTACAATAGTTATATTGGTTGTTAGGATACATGCAAAAATGTGTAGTTGCAACATGTTCTTATTTTCCACCCTTATTTTGAAGCTCCATATTAATCTAGTTATTTAATACCACTTGGTTGTGCTTCTTCTTATTAGATTCAATTTGTAGGCCTTACACATAGCCCTAATTATCATATCGGTCTTGAAAAGCATGACTTGTCTTCTTACATGACTATTATTCAAACTAAATAGATAATGTATGACCATGTATCGACTCTTGGAATGTATCCATGTTGACAAGGACGTTGAAACACCTATGTCAACAAAGGAGAAAAGACCTAGACCAAGGCTTTTCACACAACCCCAACTATTTGGAATGATTGTTCTCGACGGGTTTTAAGGCTCTGTTAGCTTCATGCCTCTTCCTTTCACAAAGGAAAAAGAAAATGGAATCCTAAAATTATCCTAAATGCGTACAATGATATGTGTAGCGGGGAGGTCACATGGGGTTTGAGGGGTGTGGGTAGCCCCCCTCTATGGGGTCCGGGGCAGTGCCCTGGAAAATTTTGTTTTTGGACCCTATATTAGGTTGGGCGGACCTACCTATGGTTTTGTGCATGATTTTCGCACATGGTTTTGGACGCGATGGTTTTCGGTCCATGGTTTTGGACGCGATGGTTTTCAGTCCATGGCATTGGATGCTTCGGCATGTATAAATATGTATTGTAACATTGAAAGGAACATAATGAAAAATCAAGCTGGTAGTCCTGGTTTTGGGATCCAGGGGAAAATCTTTGTGTATATGTGTTTTATGTGTTATTCTCTCGCATTGTTTATTTTTTGTGTTTTAGAATTCGTATGCAGGTAATTTCTGTATGGGGTTATAACCTACATCAAGTACCAAGATTCATCATACTTCCATCCATCCTTATCCTTTCTTCCTTAGAGCCTCACTCTATTTATACAACCCCATGGTCTGCGGACCATGGGTAAGTTTATTAAGCTGACATTACATTACAAAAACTAGGGCGGGCAACCCTGTGACTCTATTATGACTTCACGCTCCACGCCCACAATTCACAGAGCTTTTACAAAGAACTTGGTCGACACTTGGGCTTTAAGCCCCAAAACATGCCTCAAGGGGATTCCATGCCCAACTGGCCCCCAACACAAACATCGTGACTCACCCTCAAGTCACTCTGCTGGTGCGGAGATATTTGCGCAGAGTCCTTCCAACTCTGCTCGAACTGCTTCAAGGTTAGCAGCGCACTGAACAGCTACCTATTGGATTTGTTGTACGCGTTTTTCCGAGACCACGGTGTCGGAAGTGCTTCTGTGCAACTGTGCCTATGTCCCCTGCATTTGTGTGAGCCTGCCTTCAATTGCTACTGTGATGGTGAAGACCTCGTCAATCCAAGGCTGAATGCGTGCCATCAGGATTGCTTCCTTGTGTCATGCCGCGTCCACTTGTTCTTTCAGCGCTTTGGCCTGTTGCATCTACGCGAGCCTCTGAGTGAGGGCCACCACCTGTGCAGTGCCTTTGACGTTGTCGTACTGCTGTTGGAGTTCTTATGCCTCTATTTCTAAGCGATGGATGTTGAGGTCCTCATGTAGATTTGTGAGGACCTCAAGTGACTCCTCCAACATGTTAACACCCAGGTTGTTCCCTATGACTCCCAAGGGAATACGGCCGGGGTAACCACTAACCAATCTTTGGATCACTGTTTCTAGCCAAACTGTGATCAGAGAGGGCTCTCTCTTTATGATTTGTAACTGTTTATGATAGGGTTTTAGGCTAGCTATTATGCACTGGTTTTGTTTATGTTTTGGTTGAAGCATATCCTTCAGATCTCTTGTGATGTGATTTTCAGAGAGTCAAGTATCATTGGGCAATGGAGTCTGTGGCTGTAGGTGTCTAGAAACTTTGAGATGAACTGGTGAAACTTACAGGGCCATTTGGATGTTTCATAGAACAAATTTTGATTAATAACAGGAAACAGGTAAGACAAACAATGAAAGCATTCAAGAATTTTCACTCGTTGTTAACTGTTTCCACCAAACTAGTTACGAGAAAAGACAGATGTCACAGGGGCAAACTTGAATCCCTGGGAATGTCTATCACAGTGAAAGATATAGATTCAAAGTGCAGCAACTAAGAATTACTCTTATGTTACTATATCTGAGGAAAACATAGATAATAGCTCAGTTTGAGTTCAGGGTAATCATGGATTAAGTCCTGAACTATTCTTCTACTTTGCTATTAAGTGTAAAATATCTGAACGATAAAAGAGAACAAAAGACTTGAAAACATGTAATACAGAGATTTGATAAGACTTATTGTTTTATGAAACAAATGGAATCCTGCAACATTCACCATTCATCACAACGCACCAAATACACCACGCTTTGGAAATTCCATTCTCCTTTTCTATTATTTCTCTTTGGGAATTTTTACAACGAGCGAGAGCTCTTCAAAGGAAAATTACAACAACCCCTTGCTCTATCATGCGCCGGGGTTTATATAGAAATAAGTATACAAAATATCTCAGGCATTGAGTCATCTGAGAGAGAGAAAATATCTTCGGTAGTGTTCAGAAAGTACGCAGGGAGTTATTACAACATTAAATGCAGAGTAAATGCCCTTTATGTCTGTCAGATGATTGTTTTGACTTTAAGGAGTCACTGAGTCGGTTACATTACTATGTACCGATCCTGTAGGTACGCATTTACTTTTGCCTGCGCAATGAATTTCATGGCTTTGCCAGCTGCGTTTGTCCTTCCTGCTTTGTTGGCTGCTCCATCTGCTGAGTTGGCTCAGCTTTGACTTTATGATGCCTGCTGATTTTGCTGACTGTTCTTTCTATCAGAATTTATAGAAAAAACAGGAATTAATGGATGGCTTAATGTTTACAAAATTCTCTGGATGGCATCTGTCCACCATTCTTGTGTAGGGAGCTGATGCTTGAGGATGGCCTGCATTGTTTCTTCTGCTTCTGTATATTTGAAAAAATTGGGGGCTACATCAAATAGATGATTCATTTCATTCATTATAAAAAGTAGATGTTCTATCTTACCATAGAAAATCTGTCCTGTGATAGGCCCTGTATCTTCTGAGGTGCTGGCTTTCTCATTTACCTGTGATGAGGCAAAAACATTCACTCTCTTGGCATATTCTTCATGGGTGAATAATCTGCCTCCATTGTTCAGCAAGCTAGGGAGTCCTTTACTTTCCAATACCCGAAACTTCTCAAAGAATCTGTTTACCTCAGTTTGCATATCCTGGGTTCTCCTGTCTAAGGTCTGCATCAGATTCCTAAGAGTAATAACCCTCTTGATCATTTGGATAGTATCAGTTCTGTTTGCTATTCCCATGATTGTCAACTGAGAACTGGCCTTATGATTGAGCACATTGATCAATTTTGTTGCAATTTCAGGCATGTTCCCCAACAAGGCCCTTGCTGTTCTGATTTCCCTCTGTGCTTTAGGAATGAGCTCCAGTTGCTCATGGATTGTCTCAATGTATGACCACTGGTTATTGATGGACTTACCAATATTGGACCATATCATTGCTCTGATTTCGACTATGATTTTATCTAGCTGTAGCTCTTTCTCAAGCTCCTTGATTTTGTCTTTAAGAGCTTTGATTTCTTGGGCCTTCTCTCCTACTTCTCTTTTTGTTTTGTCATGCCTTTCACTCACCTTGGCCAGCTGCTCCTTAGTTTCATTCAGCTGCATCATTTGTGCTTCTAAAGCTTGTATTTCACTTTTTAGCTTTTGCATGTCTAAGCTCTGATCTGCGCTGGTGGGTGCTGCTGAAGTAGATGTGACTGGTTGTTCAACGTGCTGAGGTGGAGGTGCAGTAGTAGGAGCAGTCTCCTCAAGATTAATGACCTGTGGAGGGGGCTGAGATGTTTGCCCCTCTTGTGCTTGTGTTGATGATCCTTTCAGAGGTGCTTGTGAGGCCTCATATTGCCCCAACTTTTCTTGTGCCTTCAGAAGTTCTTTGTAAACAGACATTAACAGAGCAGTGGAATCCTGCTCATACCTTTGTTTTGCCACTTCATCGGTCTGTGGATGGATAGTGGCTGGAAGTTTAATCTTCTTCCTTAGTGCAGCCATATCAGCATCTCTGATTTTTAAGATCTCTTGTATCCCTTTAATATCATTGGGATTGTGCCCAATCTCTATGATGATTTCTTCCAGGGTTTTGATCCTGTTATCTTTGGCCTGAGAAGAGGCTCTCTCTAGCTCCAGCTGGGAAGCCGTGGCATTCAGACTGCTTGTTAACTTGTAGTTGTCCAAGGTCTTATCGGCCAATGAAGCATACACCATTTCCCCTGTTTGTTTATGCAACTCAATTTTGTCCATGGGGTGTATGTCTTTGGCAAGGACCTCTAAATTGGTCCTGAGATAATCAGCAGAAGACTGTGGCTTGAGTGCTGTAGGCATAAAATGACTCAAGGTCAGTTTGCCCTCACCTACATCGAAAGCAGACATGAGTCTCTGCTGATTGGAAGGAGCCATGTTAAGTAGGTGATTGTATAATTGAACTTTGATTGGGTCACTCCTTCTCTTAATGTCTATGAACTGCTGCTTTATGCTCACTCTTTCTTCTTTCTGCTGGCTGGAGGAGGTGACTTCCCCTCCCATTGTCCTGTCTGGTTCCTGCTGGGAGGAACTTGCTGAAAAATCTTGACTTGGTGGGCCCATGCCTGATGCTTCTCGGATGGCTATATCCTCTTCTGGAAAATCGTTGAGTCTTTGCCTTTTCTCTCCTTGATTGATAGAGGATGTCAAGGGAGTTTCTCTTTCCCTTTTCCTCAAGATAAATGTGTCCTCCTTTTGAGGGGTTTGTAGGACCGAGGCATCGAATGTAGAGTCTTGCCTTGTAGGCATGACTTGTTCAGTGGTCTGAGGAGTATCCACTGTTTCCTTTTGCTGGGCAGGTGGCTCCTGCCCTTGTTTTTCTTGCTGCTGTTCCTCTTGCTCTTCTATGTCTTCCTGCTGCTGTTCCTGTTGTTGCTCTTGCTCTGCCTCCATTTCCTTTTCCTTTCCTTTTTCTGAGACTTTTCCAGCAACCTTTGTAGTTTGCTGTGGAGTAGTTGAAGAGGAGGCTGCTGCTCCAATTTGTGTGCTTGGCAGTGAGGGGACCTGTGCATAAAACTCAAGGTCAGCCATCTTCTTTTGATTGTTCAGAGCTCTTTGATCAAGCTCTTTTTGAGTTATATCTTCTTCTAGAGTTCCCCTTTTCCACTTGTTCTGATTGGCATATTTTTCAATTTTGGGGAGGCTATGATGACCATAAGCAAACAGTTTATATTTGAGTCTCCTCATTGTGATGAAGTTGTTGGGGTCATAGGGTTTCCATGTAAAACTGTGCTTCAAACCAAAACCCCCCAGTATTCTATCTGCCTCCTTCCACCCTTCATCCCTTTCATTGTAGACTAAATGGCCAAGTTGGCTCTTGATTTTCAGCTGTGCTTTCTTGCCTCTGCCTGAGAAGTGGAACATATCCACATAGCCAAACTGCCTGAAGTATTCTAAGGCAAATAGCCTCATGGGCACAAATTTGGGTAGTCTAAATGGGGGTAACTCACACCCATATATTCTGATAACGGTGTGGTGTTGGTAAAGATACCAGTCCCCAATACTGTATACTTTTGACAAATGTAGGCACCTTTTCATGTCCTCTGTCAGTCTAGGAGGAGGTGAACCAATCAGTAGAGTCAAGGCTGGATGGATGAAGAGATCAATAAACTCACAGTAGGTATATGGAGAGTAGCATGATACATGGAAAACGGATGTCCAATATACTACTGATCTCAGATTGCCCTGTGCATCTAGTCTCTTTATTGGGAAAGAAAATTTATCATGCTGGAAGTATATGAGCAGATGATATAGGTAGGAGGTGTACCTAAACACTCTTTCTCTTGGCAAATTCATCAACTGTTCATGCATTTTGTCTGATATGTATGTTGCATAATCATAGTGGATTGGTTTCCTTCCTGGGGAGAACATAAGCATCATTTGTATAATTGTTTCATCAATATGTTCTATTGAATCATATCCCAGGATGGGACTGATCATGTCAACCAGGTCTTGGCCCAATTGATTGAGGTAAACACAGTTGATGGGAGGAATCTGCAAAGTGTCAGCTTTGATGAAGAGCTGGTTGACCTTAGTGATTTGGGCCTCTGTGGTTCTGGCTCCCTGTACTATTAAATCAGCTAGTGACAGAGGGACCAACTTATGCTCTGTTTGGAATTGCAACATCTCCCTGATGGCTTCAGGGGTAATGAGGAACAGGATTGAACCTTCAGCATCTAGCACTGCTCTCTGGGATGCATCATAGTGTTCAGCAACTATGTGCACAAGCTCAGGGAATTGATTAACCTGAGGAAGTTTGAATATTGGGAGGAATGACTCCCAAATTCCCAAGATGTCTGTCCCCCTCTCATGTTGGATCTTTATCTCGTTTAATATTTGCAGATGGAACCTGCTTCTGCTCATCATTTCCTCTGTAATCTTGTAGTCCAGGTCTGCCAATGCTCTGGTGTCAAATGTTCTGTTAGGGACATTCAGGGGAGCCACATTGAGGGCTATGGGAGCTACAGGGGGGTCCATGATTTTCCTTTGCAAATTTTACTCTTACTCAGGGGCTGTGTTACTATGCAGAGTAACAACAGCACAGTTTCTTTGTAGAGGGATGGAAATGCAAGTGGGAGGTAAATGCCGGGTGTGCAGCAGTTGAAATGCTGTTTTTGTAATTAAGAGCGAAGCTTAGCCCTGTTTCGGCACCTTTCAATGTTAAAAATTGGTTTCAAATGCGCCTGCCACGATTGCGCAGACAGGGCCTGGTTTCTTAGCAAAATGCCACTGGGAAAGGCTCGGCCGGTGTTTTTCGAAGTGATAATTGGAACTTTGAGGCTTTGCTGAGGAATTCAGTGGTGAATTTTTGATTTTCGGCTTTCATTAAGCTCTCTAAGGCGTTAAACAGATAATTGCAGGCGCACAGAGGATGAATGATGAGGAATACCTGGTGAAACAATGCGCAAAGGTCGTGACCGCAGGTAAACTGGTGCGCTGGAGGCCTTCTGGTCAATTTAGCAAGCTGGTAGACAATTTGGACGTTGTTTGCATGCAGAACAGATTAACGACGAATACGCGAAATGACCAAAAAACATGAAATTTTGGGTAAAATAGACCTTTTTATGCTTTTGGCGCGAATATGTGCTGACGTCAGCATGACGTCATAGGGTGGGGTCAAGGTCGGATGACGTCATGCTGACGTCATCGGGTGACGTGGCGCTGTATGGTTGGTACACGGTGGCGGTGACATGGCAGGACAGGTGGACCAATGGCGGGGACAGAGAGGTCGACGGGGCAGCGTAGCTGGGTGACGGGGCGGTGACGCATTGCTGACGCGGGTAGGCGGGATGAGGGAATCCGGAAACCAGCAGTGGTTTCATATCGCACCGCCTTCTGTACGGGGCGGTATCGGACAGTAGTACCTCCGACGTAAGGTGGTGAGGGCACGTAGCAGAGGCATGACGTCCTCCAAATACGGACGTCGGGAGATATCTATCGGTCATCGGATGGGCTCCGACGTCACCATGATCGTTAGATCTACGGACTTTGATCGGACGGCGGACGCGAGGCAGATGTGACGGGAGGTTAGTACGGCTATCGTTCAGACGTCGGAAGGATTCCAACGCGATCAGGGCCGTCGGATCTGTAGGCCCTTGATCTAATGGTGGTCGGGGAGATGACATATGCGGAGTATACGGATGAGGGCGGAAGCAAATAAACCTGTTTTGTGCGCTTTTCCAATGTATTTTGATAAAAAGAGTTATATGCGCCAACCTTGGCTAACGGGCGGAAAGTGGGTTTTATGCTGCTTTGGCCCTTTGAAGCGGGTAAGGTGGGGTTTAGGGCCCATTTTAAAGGTTTTATGTGCAAAAAAGGGGGTAGAGGTAGAGGAAGTGGCTTATGAGGAGAAGGGGTATTTGGCATAGGTTTATCAACATGACCTGATGTCATTTGATCCCTGACTTGTAACTTTATTGGCTATAATGCCAAGGGGGTGGGTATTTATAAGAGTTGGGGATTTATACACCTTGGTGTTAGTAATATTAGGGGAATGGGAAAAATAGGGGAGCTATATAGTAAAATTAGAGGTTAATATGAATGAAGGGGCAAATGAAAGGGATTTTACTGAGTTTATCTGAAATTGACTTGGTTTTGAGAGTAGATCAAAATGAAAAGATCTTAGACAAGAAATGTGGATTCTGAATGAACTAGAACCACCATAAAACCATGATCTCTCTTCATAAATCTCAGCTGAAAGGAAGGGAATGTTAGTGATGAAATGAAGGGGGAGAGGGAGGTTAGTCATGCTCCTGCTGTAGTCTTTTACTTTGCTGCCCATCATCACCATTCTTGCAATGATAGGACTCACTTTCTGCGACCCCAACTACCTACCCAACTGCTTGCCTAGCATTTTTTTTTTGTTTCTCCTTGGAGGGTGCACTTGGACTTGCAAACCCTTACTTGCCTTTTCTTTTCTTTGGCTTTTTCTTTATTCTTTTCTCTATCTATTTCTACCCTTATCTCTTCCAAGGTCCCAGATTAAACTGTTGGGAACCTTTGCTTCTCTACCTAAACTATTTGTCTGCCAAGATTAGGCTGTTTGGACAGACTTCTTTCTCTATTCTAAAACTCAAAATTGAACACATGGCATGATCCAGATTAGACTGTTGAATCATCCACAAAATTGAAATAAGGTCCTCAATACTTGAAACACTTTACCCAGCTCTTGCTTTCTAGGAAATATGGGATCTTTGGGATACCAGAGCAGAGCATATTTGGCTTTTCTCTTGCCAATCATGAAATATGAAACCTATTGGTATAGGTATCCAACAGTGGCTCCACATGGGGATGGTTTTTCTTTTGAAAGATCAAGAACAGCAGGTCAGATTGCCTTGTTCCTTGACTGCCCATCTTTGTCTTTGAAATCTGCTGCATGAATGAGTCAAAATAGTGTGCTTCTTTCTTGGAAGACCTCTGATTCTATTTGCCTTTTACTGCTTGGTAAATTACTTGGGAAAACTGCTTTTTACAATCTAAAACAGAAAACAATATGTACATCTGCATATATACAAAGAGTCTTTAGGTTCCACTCATGGGGAATAATCAAAGTAGTGCTTCAGCATCCTGCCATTGACAAGACCTTCATCCAAGTCAGTTTCAGTAAGACTTTTGAGGAAATAAGTGTTGTTACCTTGTACTGCTTGGACAGCAAATGGTCCTTTCCATAAAGAGTCAAACTTTCCATGTTTCCCTTTCTCTTCTCTTCTTGCATCCCACTTTAGCACTTTGTCCCCTACATTGAAATCCTCTGCTTTGGTTCTTCTATCAAAGGCCTTTTTCAGTTTCTCTTGTAGTATCTGCACTCTGCTGAAAACTTGTTCTCTGGTCTGCTGTAAACAAATTATCTGGTTAATCCTTCTTTGCATGTCATTTGGCTCTGCTTGGCTTTCTTGTAGAAGTTTCATAACCGGCACTCCTAGTGATGAAGGAAATCTGGCCTCTAATCCATAGACTAACTCATATGGGCTGATCCCAATTGATCTTTTAGTTGTTAGTCTGTCTGCCCATAAGGCATTTATTAGTTTCTTATGCCAGTTCTTTTTGTTCTCTTCCAGCACTTTCTTTATGATATTTATCAAAGTTTTGTTTGATGATTCAGCAAGGCCATTTCCTTGAGGATAGTAAGCTGTAGAATGGCCCAAAGTAATGTGAAATTTATGGCAGAAGTTTACCATCTTTTTGGATCTGAAGGCAGCAGCATTGTCTGTTATTATCTTGTCTGGGCAGCCAAATCTAGCCAGTATATTGTTCTCCAAAAATTGAATGATTACTGAATCATTTGCTTGTCTGCATGGGGCAGCTTCAATCCACTTGGTGAAGTAGTCTGTTGCTGTTAGAATCCATCTGTGTTGTCCTGAAGATGAGGGGTGAATTTCCCCAATGAAATCCAAGCCCCATTGTTGAAAAGGTCTCTCTGTTGCAATGGGCTTCAAAGGAAGTGGCAGTAGCTGTCTTTTGCCTTCGAACAGTTGGCATTTGTGGCATGAAGCTGTAAATTTCTTAACATCAGAGAACATAGTAGGCCAGTAATAACCAGCCCTCAATATCTTGTCCACAGTGGACTTCCAGTACAAATGTCCACCACAGTCTCCCGCATGGAAGTCTTGCATGATTTTGTCAGTTTCATTCTCTATTAGACAGTGCAGCAAAATACCTTCATGGTTTTTCCACAGTAGATTTTCATCCATCACACAAAATCTAGATGTTTTCATTTTTAGGAATCTACACTTAGTTCTGGACAGTCCTGGGGGAGCACACAGGTTTTGTAACACATAACAGATATCAGAGTACCAAGGAGATTGTTCAAAGGCTACATTGATCTTTGGAGTCGCCAGCTCTGTTTCACTGTCCAGTTGGTTGATGTCTAAGGCTTGGAAATTTGCTTCTGTCATTAATTTGGCCAAACCTTGCCCTTTTATCAGCTTTGTAGGCTTTATTTCAATGTCAAATTCTAGTATATTGGCAATCCATTTTCCTCTCCTACCCTCTAAGTTTTCTTGGGTGAGAATGTCTTTGACAATAGGACTTGGTACATAAGCCACAACATGGGAGTAGAGAATGTAAATCCTAAAGTCTTTAATAGCTTTGATCAAGGCATAGGCTTGTTTTTCCATTATTTGGTACTTTAGGGGAGCATCTCTAAGAGCTCTGCTGAAAAAGGCAATAGGTTTCTCATTCCCTAGGTCATCTTTCTGTAATAAAACAGCAGCAATAGTATGTTGGGAGGCAAAGGAGAAAATGATGAAGTCTCTGTCAAACTGCGGATTGGTTAACACTGGGGTTTGAGTCAGGGCCAACTTTATGCTTTCAAAGGCTTGTTTTGCTTCAACAGTCCATTTGACCTTTGAATCTTTCTTTAGCATATTGTTTAGTAATCTGATTAACTCTGCTAAATTTGGGATAAACCTTCTCAAAAAGTTGATTTTTCCTAAGAATCCTTGCAGCTCCTTGACATTCCTTGGGTGAGGCATTTGTAGGATAGCTTGTATCCTATCTGGATCAATTCTTATGCCATTTTTCGAAATGATATGCCCTAGAAGTTTCCCTTCTTCCAAGCCAAATAATGACTTCTTGGGGTTTAAGGAAATACCATATTTCCTGCATGTTATGAAGATTTGTCTCAAATGTTTCAAGTGTTCTTGGTCAGATTTTGAAAAGGGTGTTAGATCATCTAAGTAAATGACCAAGAAGTCATGAATCTCTTTTGCAAAAGCAATGTCCATTGCTCTCTGAAATGTTGCCCCTGCGTTTTTCAATCCAAAGGGCATTTTCACATACTTGAAAGTGCCCCATGGGGTAGTAAATGCAGTTTTGTCTTGATCATCAGGGTGTACTAGGATTTGATTGAAACCTGAGAAACCATCCAGCAATGATATCCTTGAAGCTCCTACTACTCTTTGAAGAATGTGATCCATTTTGGGTAAGGGGTAGTTGTCTTTGAGTGACACTTGGTTCAAATTCCTTAAGTCTACACAAAGTCTAATCTCACCAGTTTTCTTTCTTGTAGGGACCAAATTTGAAATCCACTCAGAAAACCTGATTGGTGCTATGATACCAGCTTTGAACATTTTCTGTAATTCCTTTTCAATGGAAGGAAGGAGCACAGGATTGATTCTTCTCAGTTTCTGTTTGAATGGTTTTTGATTAGGCTTGAGGGGAATGGTATGCTGGATAACAGAGGTATCATAAGATTTCAAGTCCTCATAACCCCAAGCAAAGACATCTTGGAACTCTTTAAAGAGATCAATATATTTGGGTTTTTGATTAGGGGGCAAAGCAGCAGATAGCTTTATTATTTTAGGCTTGTCAGTGGTACCAATGTTACATTCTTCAATTGTTGCATCTAATGGCTGCATCTTTGGTTTCCTGGGGACATCATTTGAGTCAAAAATGTCCTCTAGTGGGGTAAGGCCTGCTGGAAGGAGATTGTCTTTGAGTTGTATGATTTCATCTTCAGCGTTGCTCACCTCTTCACAGTCAATTTGGTGCATTTGCTGAATGTTTTCTTTGTTGAAAATGGTTGGACTGAGTAATTGTTTGGCTGTTCTAGGTGACATTGGGTGGGCAGACTGTTGAAACTGTAATTGTGATTGACTTGCTCCATCAAACATTTGTGATTGACTTGCTGTCTCAAGGTCAATATTTAATCCTGTAAACTCTTGTTGCAAGGTTAAAAAGTTGTTTATTTGCATGTCATTCTCAAATACTTGCCACTCTTTGACATTGTTTGGAATAGAAGGCCTATATTTGACCTCTGCCGTGAAACAATTGTTGGGTTCTAATGGGAATTTAAAGGTGCTGGCAAATGTTGCCAAGCTGTGTGCATGGAGATTGTGGCCCCTTGGAATTTTTGTGATAACAAACTCGAAGAAAGTCTCTAATATTTCAATTACAGCAGACCTATAGGACCTCAATCTTTTGTCATTGGTAACAAAATTTCCTTTCACTTGTTGAATCACTAGATCAGAGTCTCCCATGATGGAGAGTTTAGGGGCTTGTAGTGATTTTGCTACTTTTAGGCCCAACAGCAGAGCTTCATATTCTGCTATGTTGTTAGTGCATCTAAACTTTAATCTGAAAGCCCTGCCTTCTGCATAGCCTTTCTCTTTGTTATGTATCCATACTCCCGCCCCTGCCCCTAACTTGTTAACTGAGCCATCAAACTCTAGGACCCACAGAATATCTTGCTGAATAGGAGATTTAACATTCTGTTCATGGGATGGCAATGTGAGCATGAGTAGAGGTTTCTTTTCCCATTTGTTTCCTAGGATAATTTCATCATTTGTTTGACAATCTTTGACAACTAGAGGAGGGTTGATGTGTATTGTTGGGCTGATTGAAATTTGGCAGGTGCTACTTGTTTGATCAATGTTTTGTTCTTGTATGAGTGTTTCGGTCTTAATATCATTGTTTGAGAGGCTTGCGCTGTCATTGAAGAGGATGAAGGAGTCTATGTCCGAATGGACAGCATATATTGGAAAATTTTGAGGCTTTTCTTCACTGCTGACCATATACTTCATGAGTGTTTCTCTATAAAGTCTTTTTGGTTGCCCAAAGACAGAGATGGTTGCATATGACATATCTAATTGCAGGGAGCCTTGGAGCTTGGCTCCCCATGATCTTGATAAGAGCATCCCATATTTGGGTGGGATATCAGCTACTACAACATCCATTAGTATGGTTTTGTTGGGGAATTGAACCAGGGATACACATAAATCTTTTATTAGGCCCAAACATTTGACTTGACTAGAATCAAAAGAAAACAGGTCTTTGTATGGTCTTGTTATATCCAAGTTTAATCTTTCCATGACAGCTTTTGGCATAAGGTTGTGAGAGGCACCTGAGTCAAACATTGCATTATGCAGTATTTTATCATGAACATGCAAGCTGACATAAAAAGGTAAAACCCCTGTGACTACTGTTTTTCCATCTACCTCTGGGCCAAACAGTAATTCTGGAGTGTCATCTAGCACATTTACATCATCTTTGCTATTGGTGAACTGTAGGGATTTCTTTATCTGTTGCTTGTATATGTCATGCTTGGCTAGCTCTGAAAGGGGAATTGCTATTTTTAACTTGTCAATCTCTGCTCCTAGGTCAAAGGGTTTGTCAACTTGGATTTTAGAGTCACGGATAGCAGTCCTTTCTCTGTTCATTAAATCTTCTTGTTGGATTTTATCTTGATTTTGGAACCTGCCCCTCATACCCATGTCTTGAGGGGTAATGTTCGGATTTGGGTGGGAGGATGAGGTTGCCGTGGGCTGTTGTGGTGTGGACAGTAATTCAGTGACTTCCTCAACCACTACTTCTTTTGTAGGTAAGTTTGTTTTGTCATTAGGTTCAGTGACTAAGGTTTCTTTAGATTGCTGTTTCTCCTTTACCTTCTCAGGCTGATTTACATTTACAGTCCGACTTCTTAGTTTGTATTGTTTATGGACTTCATAGACAGCAGTATCATACCCTTGTTTAAAGTCAAAAGATTCTCCTGATTGTGTTTGGAATGTTTTGCTTTCATCCTCCTCATGGTCTTCTTGTGTTAAGAAAACATGGCTTTTGCCATCCAGACCCATTAAGTTGATTTCAGGATCTTCATTGAGCTGATTAGCTGAGGAAGTTTCTGCATAATTTTCTTGAAAAGGGGGTCTGATATCTTGGTCTGCACTTGTTTTTCCTATATTTGGGTTCTGTGTTCTCCTAAAATTTGGGTTTCTAGGAGGATTGTTTTGTGGTGCCTCCCATGATGACTTTCTTTCAACTGATTCCACTCTTTCACCTAGTCTTTTCATGCTGTTTAGTATTGCATCCAACTTTTGATCAAAGCCTGAGGGCTCATCTCTGAAACCAGCCTTCTTTTCCAGCTTTGCCCTGTTTCTCTTGGCAATTAGGTTGGCCTCTACAGTGACTGCAACTCTTTGAGCTTCTGCAAGGGTTGGAGGATCTCTTTCTTTCAGCTGATAGGCCATATCAGAGTCAAAACCATCAGGGAAGTTATACAGGGCCAAATCAGGAGGGGGCCTTAAGTTCTGGGGGATAGCATTATATACATTGTTAAACCTAGCACAGTATTCCAAAACTGTTTCTTGGGGACCTCTTTTGATAGTGTTATATTCACCGAGTATGTGTAGAGGATCTTTCTTCTTCTCCCATCTGTTGGTAAACTCTTGGTACAGGAACTCAGGGGTTGCAATGGAATTTGCATTCAGGGATCTAAACCAAGTTCTGACATCCCCGGTTAAGCTTTGAACAAAAATTCTCATCCTGACACTGTCATCATCTATTTCAAAGGTCTCAAAGTGATCTTGCATCTTCTTAGCATGCTGGACAGCTGTCAAAGGGCCATTGGAGTCAAAAAATGAGATTTTGGTTTGGTAGTCTTGAGGTAGAGCCGGTGCATTGGCTGGTATCTGCAGAGGTGCATATCTGTTAGCCATGTTTATGGGGTTTATAGGGTTAATAGGAACAAATGGGACAGCTGGGAATACAGGTGTAACAGGGGTAACAAGCGGGAAACTGGTTGAAAGAATGTGTGCAGATGGTGAAGATAGGAGAGGAGGGCTTTGAGGTGTTGATGATGAACTGGGGGAATTAGGTGTGGAACGGAAAAGGACTTTACAAGGAGTTGGAATGAGGATAGGTTGGTCTGAACCTATATCTGAATCAGCAGGCTTCTCCTGCTTTTGCTGTCTCCTTATGTTCTTTGGAATGAGATTTGGGTTATCAACAATGATGGGTTGATCAGGGTCAGGGTTTGCCCTAGTGTGCCTTGGGTTTCTTTTGGGAGCCAGCTTCTAAGTATCCTTTTAAAACTTTATACAGAAGGTTTTGTATGTACAAGGACTAGGTAAGAATTCTGGAATGACTATATATTTTCCAAAGCTAGGATGAAGATTCCCTAGTTAGCTCTTCCCTAAAGTTGTCCCTGTGTTTACAGAAACAGTCCTAAGGCCTCTTGGCTGGTTTCAGGCTTGATGGTAGCTTTTGAAAATAGATAGTAATTGAAAAAATCTTAAGTCCCCAGTGGAGTCGCCAATTATGTTAACACCCAGGTTGTTCCCTATGACTCCCAAGGGAATACGGCCGGGGTAACCACTAACCAATCTTTGGATCACTGTTTCTAGCCAAACTGTGATCAGAGAGGGCTCTCTCTTTATGATTTGTAACTGTTTATGATAGGGTTTTAGGCTAGCTATTATGCACTGGTTTTGTTTATGTTTTGGTTGAAGAATATCCTTCAGATCTCTTGTGATGTGATTTTCAGAGAGTCAAGTATCATTGGGCAATGGAGTCTGTGGCTGTAGGTGTCTAGAAACTTTGAGATGAACTGGTGAAACTTACAGGGCCATTTGGATGTTTCATAGAACAAATTTTGATTAATAACAGGAAACAGGTAAGACAAACAATGAAAGCATTCAAGAATTTTCACTCGTTGTTAACTGTTTCCACCAAACTGGTTACGAGAAAAGACAGATGTCACAGGGGCAAACTTGAATCCCTGGGAATGTCTATCACAGTGAAAGATATAGATTCAAAGTGCAGCAACTAAGAATTACTCTTATGTTACTATATCTGAGGAAAACATAGATAATAGCTCAGTTTGAGTTCAGGGTAATCATGGATTAAGTCCTGAACTATTCTTCTACTTTGCTATTAAGTGTAAAATATCTGAACGATAAAAGAGAACAAAAGACTTGAAAACATGTAATACAGAGATTTGATAAGACTTATTGTTTTATGAAACAACTGGAATCCTGCAACATTCACCATTCATCACAACGCACCAAATACACCACGCTTTGGAAATTCCATTCTCCTTTTCTATTATTTCTCTTTGGGAATTTTTACAACGAGCGAGAGCTCTTCAAAGGAAAATTACAACAACCCCTTGCTCTATCATGCGCCGGGGTTTATATAGAAATAAGTATACAAAATATCTCAGGCATTGAGTCATCTGAGAGAGAGAAAATATCTTCGGTAGTGTTCAGAAAGTACGCAGGGAGTTATTACAACATTAAATGCAGAGTAAATGCCCTTTATGTCTGTCAGATGATTGTTTTGACTTTAAGGAGTCACTGAGTCGGTTACATTACTATGTACCGATCCTGTAGGTACGCATTTACTTTTGCCTGCGCAATGAATTTCATGGCTTTGCCAGCTGCGTTTGTCCTTCCTGCTTTGTTGGCTGCTCCATCTGCTGAGTTGGCTCAGCTTTGACTTTATGATGCCTGCTGATTTTGCTGACTGTTCTTTCTATCAGAATTTATAGAAAAAACAGGAATTAATGGATGGCTTAATGTTTACAAAATTCTCTGGATGGCATCTGTCCACCATTCTTGTGTAGGGAGCTGATGCTTGAGGATGGCCTGCATTGTTTCTTCTGCTTCTGTATATTTGAAAAAATTGGGGGCTACATCAAATAGATGATTCATTTCATTCATTATAAAAAGCAGATGTTCTATCTTACCATAGAAAATCTGTCCTGTGATAGGCCCTGTATCTTCTGAGGTGCTGGCTTTCTCATTTACCTGTGATGAGGCAAAAACATTCACTCTCTTGGCATATTCTTCATGGGTGAATAATCTGCCTCCATTGTTCAGCAAGCTAGGGAGTCCTTTACTTTCCAATACCCGAAACTTCTCAAAGAATCTGTTTACCTCAGTTTGCATATCCTGGGTTCTCCTGTCTAAGGTCTGCATCAGATTCCTAAGAGTAATAACCCTCTTGATCATTTGGATAGTATCAGTTCTGTTTGCTATTCCCATGATTGTCAACTGAGAACTGGTCTTATGATTGAGCACATTGATCAATTTTGTTGCAATTTCAGGCATGTTCCCCAACAAGGCCCTTGCTGTTCTGATTTCCCTCTGTGCTTTAGGAATGAGCTCCAGTTTCTCATGGATTGTCTCAATGTATGACCACTGGTTATTGATGGACTTACCAATATTGGACCATATCATTGCTCTGATTTCGGCTATGATTTTATCTAGCTGTAGCTCTTTCTCAAGCTCCTTGATTTTGTCTTTAAGAGCTTTGATTTCTTGGGCCTTCTCTCCTACTTCTCTTTTTGTTTTGTCATGCCTTTCACTCACCTTGGCCAGCTGCTCCTTAGTTTCATTCAGCTGCATCATTTGTGCTTCTAAAGCTTGTATTTCACTTTTTAGCTTTTGCATGTCTAAGCTCTGATCTGCGCTGGTGGGTGCTGCTGAAGTAGATGTGACTGGTTGTTCAACGTGCTGAGGTGGAGGTGCAGTAGTAGGAGCAGTCTCCTCAAGATTAATGACCTGTGGAGGGGGCTGAGATGTTTGCCCCTCTTGTGCTTGTGTTGATGATCCTTTCAGAGGTGCTTGTGTGGCCTCATATTGCCCCAACTTTTCTTGTGCCTTCAGAAGTTCTTTGTAAACAGACATTAACAGAGCAGTGGAATCCTGCTCATACCTTTGTTTTGCCACTTCATCGGTCTGTGGATGGATAGTGGCTGGAAGTTTAATCTTCTTCCTTAGTGCAGCCATATCAGCATCTCTGATTTTTAAGATCTCTTGTATCCCTTTAATATCATTGGGATTGTGCCCAATCTCTATGATGATTTCTTCCAGGGTTTTGATCCTGTTATCTTTGGCCTGAGAAGAGGCTCTCTCTAGCTCCAGCTGGGAAGCCGTGGCATTCAGACTGCTTGTTAACTTGTAGTTGTCCAAGGTCTTATCGGCCAATGAAGCATACACCATTTCCCCTGTTTGTTTATGCAACTCAATTTTGTCCATGGGGTGTATGTCTTTGGCAAGGACCTCTAAATTGGTCCTGAGATAATCAGCAGAAGACTGTGGCTTGAGTGCTGTAGGCATAAAATGACTCAAGGTCAGTTTGCCCTCACCTACATCGAAAGCAGACATGAGTCTCTGCTGATTGGAAGGAGCCATGTTAAGTAGGTGATTGTATAATTGAACTTTGATTGGGTCACTCCTTCTCTTAATGTCTATGAATTGCTGCTTTATGCTCACTCTTTCTTCTTTCTGCTGGCTGGAGGAGGTGACTTCCCCTCCCATTGTCCTGTCTGGTTCTTGCTGGGAGGAACTTGCTGAAAAATCTTGACTTGGTGGGCCCATGCCTGATGCTTCTCGGATGGCTATATCCTCTTCTGGAAAATCGTTGAGTCTTTGCCTTTTCTCTCCTTGATTGATAGAGGATGTCAAGGGAGTTTCTCTTTCCCTTTTCCTCAAGATAAATGTGTCCTCCTTTTGAGGGGTTTGTAGGACCGAGGCATCGAATGTAGAGTCTTGCCTTGTAGGCATGACTTGTTCAGTGGTCTGAGGAGTATCCACTGTTTCCTTTTGCTGGGCAGGTGGCTCCTGCCCTTGTTTTTCTTGCTGCTGTTCCTCTTGCTCTTCTATGTCTTCCTGCTGCTGTTCCTGCTGTTGCTCTTGCTCTGCCTCCATTTCCTTTTCCTTTCCTTTTTCTGAGACTTTTCCAGCAACCTTTGTAGTTTGCTGTGGAGTAGTTGAAGAGGAGGCTGCTGCTCCAATTTGTGTGCTTGGCAGTGAGGGGACCTGTGCATAAAACTCAAGGTCAGCCATCTTCTTTTGATTGTTTAGAGCTCTTTGATCAAGCTCTTTTTGAGTTATATCTTCTTCTAGAGTTCCCCTTTTCCACTTGTTCTGATTGGCATATTTTTCAATTTTGGGGAGGCTATGATGACCATAAGCAGACAGTTTATATTTGAGTCTCCTCATTGTGATGAAGTTGTTGGGGTCATAGGGTTTCCATGTAAAACTGTGCTTCAAACCAAAACCCCCCAGTATTCTATCTGCCTCCTTCCACCCTTCATCCCTTTCATTGTAGACTAAATGGCCAAGTTGGCTCTTGATTTTCAGCTGTGCTTTCTTGCCTCTGCCTGAGAAGTGGAACATATCCACATAGCCAAACTGCCTGAAGTATTCTAAGGCAAATAGCCTCATGGGCACAAATTTGGGTAGTCTAAATGGGGGTAACTCACACCCATATATTCTGATAACGGTGTGGTGTTGGTAAAGATACCAGTCCCCAATACTGTATACTTTTGACAAATGTAGGCACCTTTTCATGTCCTCTGTCAGTCTAGGAGGAGGTGAACCAATCAGTAGAGTCAAGGCTGGATGGATGAAGAGATCAATAAACTCACAGTAGGTATATGGAGAGTAGCATGATACATGGAAAACGGATGTCCAATATACTACTGATCTCAGATTGCCCTGTGCATCTAGTCTCTTTATTGGGAAAGAAAATTTATCATGCTGGAAGTATATGAGCAGATGATATAGGTAGGAGGTGTACCTAAACACTCTTTCTCTTGGCAAATTCATCAACTGTTCATGCATTTTGTCTGATATGTATGTTGCATAATCATAGTGGATTGGTTTCCTTCCTGGGGAGAACATAAGCATCATTTGTATAACTGTTTCATCAATATGTTCTATTGAATCATATCCCAGGATGGGACTGATCATGTCAACCAGGTCTTGGCCCAATTGATTGAGGTAAACACAGTTGATGGGAGGAATCTGCAAAGTGTCAGCTTTGATGAAGAGCTGGTTGACCTTAGTGATTTGGGCCTCTGTGGTTCTGGCTCCCTGTACTATTAAATCAGCTAGTGACAGAGGGACCAACTTATGCTCTGTTTGGAATTGCAACATCTCCCTGATGGCTTCAGGGGTAATGAGGAACAGGATTGAACCTTCAGCATCTAGCACTGCTCTCTGGGATGCATCATAGTGTTCAGCAACTATGTGCACAAGCTCAGGGAATTGATTAACCTGAGGAAGTTTGAATATTGGGAGGAATGACTCCCAAATTCCCAAGATGTCTGTCCCCCTCTCATGTTGGATCTTTATCTCGTTTAATATTTGCAGATGGAACCTGCTTCTGCTCATCATTTCCTCTGTAATCTTGTAGTCCAGGTCTGCCAATGCTCTGGTGTCAAATGTTCTGTTAGGGACATTCAGGGGAGCCACATTGAGGGCTATGGGAGCTACAGGGGGGTCCATGATTTTCCTTTGCAAATTTTACTCTTACTCAGGGGCTGTGTTACTATGCAGAGTAACAACAGCACAGTTTCTTTGTAGAGGGATGGAAATGCAAGTGGGAGGTAAATGCCGGGTGTGCAGCAGTTGAAATGCTGTTTTTGTAATTAAGAGCGAAGCTTACCCCTGTTTCGGCACCTTTCAATGTTAAAAATTGGTTTCAAATGCGCCTGCCACGATTGCGCAGACAGGGCCTGGTTTCTTAGCAAAATGCCACTGGGAAAGGCTCGGCCGGTGTTTTTCGAAGTGATAATTGGAACTTTGAGGCTTTGCTGAGGAATTCAGTGGTGAATTTTTGATTTTCGGCTTTCATTAAGCTCTCTAAGGCGTTAAACAGATAATTGCAGGCGCACAGAGGATGAATGATGAGGAATACCTGGTGAAACAATGCGCAAAGGTCGTGACCGCAGGTAAACTGGTGCGCTGGAGGCCTTCTGGTCAATTTAGCAAGCTGGTAGACAATTTGGACGTTGTTTGCATGCAGAACAGATTAACGACGAATACGCGAAATGACCAAAAAACATGAAATTTTGGGTAAAATAGACCTTTTTATGCTTTTGGCGCGAATATGTGCTGACGTCAGCATGACGTCATAGGGTGGGGTCAAGGTCGGATGACGTCATGCTGACGTCATCGGGTGACGTGGCGCTGTATGGTTGGTACACGGTGGCGGTGACATGGCAGGACAGGTGGACCAATGGCGGGGACAGAGAGGTCGACGGGGCAGCGTAGCTGGGTGACGGGGCGGTGACGCATTGCTGACGCGGGTAGGCGGGATGAGGGAATCCGGAAACCAGCAGTGGTTTCATATCGCACCGCCTTCTGTACGGGGCGGTATCGGACAGTAGTACCTCCGACGTAAGGTGGTGAGGGCACGTAGCAGAGGCATGACGTCCTCCAAATACGGACGTCGGGAGATATCTATCGGTCATCGGATGGGCTCCGACGTCACCATGATCGTTAGATCTACGGACTTTGATCGGACGGCGGACGCGAGGCAGATGTGACGGGAGGTTAGTACGGCTATCGTTCAGACGTCGGAAGGATTCCAACGCGATCAGGGCCGTCGGATCTGTAGGCCCTTGATCTAATGGTGGTCGGGGAGATGACATATGCGGAGTATACGGATGAGGGCGGAAGCAAATAAACCTGTTTTGTGCGCTTTTCCAATGTATTTTGATAAAAAGAGTTATATGCGCCAACCTTGGCTAACGGGCGGAAAGTGGGTTTTATGCTGCTTTGGCCCTTTGAAGCGGGTAAGGTGGGGTTTAGGGCCCATTTTAAAGGTTTTATGTGCAAAAAAGGGGGTAGAGGTAGAGGAAGTGGCTTATGAGGAGAAGGGGTATTTGGCATAGGTTTATCAACATGACCTGATGTCATTTGATCCCTGACTTGTAACTTTATTGGCTATAATGCCAAGGGGGTGGGTATTTATAAGAGTTGGGGATTTATACACCTTGGTGTTAGTAATATTAGGGGAATGGGAAAAATAGGGGAGCTATATAGTAAAATTAGAGGTTAATATGAATGAAGGGGCAAATGAAAGGGATTTTACTGAGTTTATCTGAAATTGACTTGGTTTTGAGAGTAGATCAAAATGAAAAGATCTTAGACAAGAAATGTGGATTCTGAATGAACTAGAACCACCATAAAACCATGATCTCTCTTCATAAATCTCAGCTGAAAGGAAGGGAATGTTAGTGATGAAATGAAGGGGGAGAGGGAGGTTAGTCATGCTCCTGCTGTAGTCTTTTACTTTTCTGCCCATCATCACCATTCTTGCAATGATAGGACTCACTTTCTGCGACCCCAACTACCTACCCAGCTGCTTGCCTAGCATTTTTTTTTTGTTTCTCCTTGGAGGGTGCACTTGGACTTGCAAACCCTTACTTGCCTTTTCTTTTCTTTGGCTTTTTCTTTATTCTTTTCTCTATCTATTTCTACCCTTATCTCTTCCAAGGTCCCAGATTAAACTGTTGGGAACCTTTGCTTCTCTACCTAAACTATTTGTCTGCCAAGATTAGGCTGTTTGGACAGACTTCTTTCTCTATTCTAAAACTCAAAATTGAACACATGGCATGATCCAGATTAGACTGTTGAATCATCCACAAAATTGAAATAAGGTCCTCAATACTTGAAACACTTTACCCAGCTCTTGCTTTCTAGGAAATATGGGATCTTTGGGATACCAGAGCAGAGCATATTTGGCTTTTCTCTTGCCAATCATGAAATATGAAACCTATTGGTATAGGTATCCAACACAACATATTGGCGCAGTCTCTCACTGCACCGTTGATCTTGTCCAGTCCCGATGTAATAGTGTTGGCGCATTGTTCTCTTACTTCCGGAGGGGTGGAAGGCTACGCCTTCAACCGTAGCTCTGCAATCTAAAGGTTCAGCTGGATGTCATTTCCTCCCGCGCCTCATGCACACCTACTGCTAGCCTGTGGATGCACGCTTCTGCTAGTATGTCTATTGGGATGGCCAGCTCCTGGACGCTTTGACAAGCTTCGTTGAGTACCTGTACCAACTATCTATTTTGCGACACCACTTCGTCACGTTGCAAGCTCAACTGGTCCATGTTGATTCTCTGTTCACTGAGGACTTGTAGTGTGTAGCTCTCCCTAGCCCGCAGTTCTGCAGTTATCCCATCCTCTAGAACGTATAATGTATCCCATGGGAGTGCAACCATGCTGATGCCGATATCCTTCAACGCACTAACTGTAGGCCTGTAGGCCTCATTTGCTATCACTATTGCCCCTTCCGGCAACACTATGGTATTCGTCACCCAAGTGCGCAACATCTGCTCTGTTGTTGTTGTTCCGACTATGAGGCTGGTCGAAAGGGTACCAGCCTGAGGGGTGCACACCTACAACTATTGCAACTACGCTCTAAGGGTCCCCAACACAATCTAGTTCTCCTGTATAAATTCCTGGAGGGCCTTGGATGTGACATCGCACACTATTTCACTGATATCGTGCAGATCACCCTCGGTAAGGGTGATTGGGTCAATAGACACCTTTGATGCCTTGACCTTCTTGCACGACCATGTCCGCTCAGTCGAGTGCGGGTGCTTCAACTTTGTTGACGTGGTTTGTGGGTCCGCACCTCCCCCTTCTTCCTCTGCTTCCTACCCATGCGAAGGTGACTTTTGGTCCTCCCGCATCTTCGCAGCTACCTCCTATGTTACTGCTGTTGCTGCTACATTTTCCTATTCAATTCATGTTTGTGCAGCGTCCCGCGCCTCCTGCGCTTTTGCTACTTCTGCCTCCTTCCTTTTCTTTTTTTCCAACTGCGTGATGCGTAGTTTGGCCTCCTCTTTTTTCCTCTATGCCACAGACTTCTCTATTGTCGCGATGTCCGGAGCACGCCACTCCAACGGCCATGTCTCCATTACATTGAAAATTACATTGTCCGTGGCCACAAAGGGTAGCTCTATCCATTTCTTGGTCGGGTCCTTGAGCGCTCTGATGTATATGTTGTGGAAATCCACCTTGAACTCTGCAAAACTTTGCAGGTTGTTGTAGATAGTGGGTGACAACTGCAGCTTGCGATTGATCCCCATTCTGAGGTTCATCTCCATGAGCACCTAGAATATCTTACTGTCGCAAATCCTATTTGCATCCTTTATGGCCCAGAGCAAAGCATACTTCGTAGCCTCCGACAAATCCCTGTCAATTGTGGGGAATTGACTATCTTCCGGCGATTCCCCTTCCACGAGCACTATGGACAACAGAAGCCATGCATAGTGAAATTTTTTGCCCTGTTCCTGAGCTTCGCAGCAATTTTCCAAGAATTCCTTGCAGAGGAACTTGGACTAGTTGAACTAGACCCCTCCGCGCACTGTCCAGCAAGTGCTACCATCGGTGCGGGTGCCTCATCCGTGCGGCACTTGCGCATAACCTTACTTGCCAGAATTTGGGTCGCCACCCGTACTACTTTTTCGCTGATGCTGGAGATGGCGTAGCCCCTCTTCTTCTTTTCCAGTTTACACTTCCTCTTCATGGCCTCTGTGATGGCCAAATCACTGATTTTTCCCTCCAAGATATCCGCAAGGTCCTCTCCTTTTCATGAAAGCCGGGTGATGCGGTGAATAAAATGCTCCGTGATGGGGATGGGCTCCTCCAACCACAGACACCCAACATGCACTAGGCAAAGCAACTGCCTGATGATGAAAATTGTTATTAGGGTGCGGTGGAAATGTGGTACCCAAAGCAAATTTAGTAGCCCTGCCTTTTCCACTCCGCGCAACCACCTTCGCGGCTCTATTTCTGTTACCCCCGCTAAGGTGTTCTGCTTAGGCTTCATGAGATGCATGGTCTCAAGGTGAGGGAACTTCTCGTGGTCAGCGAGGTCCCAATCTTCAAATTTCAAGCTTGGCACCCGTCCCAGGTGTGTGCCCTATAAATGATGTTGTCTGGGAGGAGCAGGGTCTGGAGCGAGCTCTTGCTCTTGTCGAGATCCTTGGGCACTTTTGCCTTCCCTTTTTACAAGGGATATAGGCAGGCAGCTTTGTTGGAAGGTACGCAGGCTCAGTTTCCTCCTCGATTCCTTCGTCCTTGTCTTCGTCAATAATCAGGTCCTCCAGGTCTTCCTCATCGGTTTCTATGTTAACGGCTTTCCCTTTCTCCTCCATCGTTAGCCTGGTGCGCAACGGGTTTCGCGGGGACACCCGTACGGGAACCATCGCCTGTTTGTCCTTCTTTGGTCTTGGCACGCATGGTGATTTCAGGATTTATACCACAATCCCAGCACCTTCCGGGCAATCCCCCACAATTAGGGCCTGCGCGGCCTCTTCGGCGGTCACCTCTGTCATTTCCATAACTTCCTCAACTACTGCCATCGTATCCGTCTAGAAATCTATCACTCGTGAATTCAGGGGCTCAATCAACACTCAGCACAACACAAACAGGGCTCTGCTCAATAACTCAATTCGCAAATGACCAAGTGTTTTTTGCTTGGCAGCCCTTTGTAATTTATAGCGCCTTTTTAATTTGAATTCAACTGCTCCCCCAAAATCCGGTTCATTAATGCTCCCTTGGCGGCAGATTTTCGCAAATCTTGCCCATAAATCACGTCTTAAATGCCTGCCGCCTACTCCATTTGGTCTCAAGTAGAACATCACATCGTGAATAGTGACTTTAACGGTTACAATCTGGCCAACCCATGTGGCAGCACAGCCCCCCTTGCACAGGCGTGAACCTTGTGACCCTTTGCTTCTGCGTGCAGCTCCCAGGCAGAATAGTTTATAGTCCCACACCTCCTTTCAACTACCTGGAGTGCTAAGACTGTGCTTCCCTCAGCTAGTCAGGTGGTTGCGCCACCTGTATATGATTTCTTCCAGTAATCCATCATTCTTCCTAGAAAATACCCACCTCTTACAGTTACTGGCGATGTCGTGCACCTTATCATCTACAGCGCATCACCCTGGTCAATTTGCTTAGTAATGTGCGGTCCAAGCCAAGGCATTAGACTGATCAATTCGTGGTGATATTCCTCAAACTTTTCAGTGTGATCATGCACATCCTGTCTTATCACCTTGGTTTCCTTATTGAGAAAATCTGCCCTTATCCTGTCCTCCAGCTTCTTGACTTCCACTTCCGCTAGAGCACTTTTCTTCTTTAATCGCACCCATTCTTTCATCAGTTCCTAGAGCCTAATATCATTTTGTTGAATGTCTTCATTAGATTCCGCATGTTCTCTCTCCATTTCTTTTAATTACGTGGTCCCTTCTCCCAGGGCACGTCAACCCTTCATATCTCATGGTGCAACTATGTGCAGACTAGGCCTACGGTTATCCATTAGGAGGATAGCGGTTACTCCAAAACCTAGCCTCGATGTCATCTGTTGTGTTAGTTTCTTGCGTGTCACTCTATACGCCCATAAGACTGCTGGTACGCGCAGGTCCCAATCACTTGGCTGCACGCTACATACCTTGTTCAAAGCTTCGCACACTTCGTTAAATGTCTACATATGGTTACCCTTCTGTGCAATCATCTTCTGTTCACCAAGTTGCTCCCCTTTTAGGAGCTTTTCACATTTCTTCCCTCCCAACACCTGTGCATGGACCGTATCAATCAACGCGAAGTTCACATGCTTTCGCGCAGGTTGTTTTCCATAGGCTCATACCCATCTGGATAGATGCGCACGCGAACTATCCCATCCCTGGTATTTATTTTTCAATCGCATTATAGGCTTCCCAAACCGGGCATGCATCATCCTCCGACATGCGCGCCAGTCTGCAAAGCTTCCTTGGTGTGTACCCCACCACCATGCGGGCATAGTGCATAGTACCCATTTCAAAGCCTCAAAGCGCTGTTATTCCTACACTTCGCTTTCGAATTTGTTTAGGAAATTATCTACCTCGCTTAACCCATCATACGTAAGCAGATCCCTTACTTCCGTCGATACACAGTGCAAAGATCTTGTCATCATGTTACAGTTCAACGTGGTTACTTTGCGCAACCGGTTCCACCATCGTTTTATTTCTTCGTCAGAATCCGACGTACAGGAGCTTTCGCGTTCCCATGAGATTCGTCCATCCGTGGTTGGATTCACCCAGTCTTGTTCTCACGTGGTTATCTTGTAGATGCAATCCAGATCATCCTCGCTCTCATCATCGCACACTGGCTTTGTGTAACGCGATCCTTCCGCAGGGTCCAACGGTACAACTATGCGCAAAGACTTGTTCTCAAAAATCATTTTGTGCTTCTTTATATTTATTACCCCATTGATGTCAGTGGCCCAATCTATCCCTAATAGCGCGGGGTAGGGATTATTGTCATCAACAATCTCTATCACTTCAAAATCTACTAGCACACTCGCCCCTTTGATATCTATAGTGACTCCCTGCAATCTTCCCATAGGTAGGATCTTCTGTTGGTTTGCCATTCGCAATTTGATAAGAGACCATTGCAGCTGTTACACAGTAATTTATCACTGCCTTCCTGTCAGTCACCCTGCTGTGTCCAAGAAGTCACAATCACTAAGTGTTTGATCCCTGAACTGGCTAAAAACCCATTTTTCCAAAGTTTTGTGCATCAGCGCGTCTGTTCCTAAAATAACCGCGATGACCAGCGCCCCACAGTCTATTTCGTGCGCTGCCATCGCGGAAGAACATCACTTTTCCGCGATGACGCACAGCGCGGCTTTCACGTGTCCTTCCGCGCTGACATGGCTTGTTCAGTTATTGTCATGTGCTGACAGCGCGGCAGTCTCCATATAATCCGCGCTGATCCAGTTTGGGCGAATTTGTTCAAACAACCAGCCTTCCAGATCTCTCCAGGCTTGGTTGTTAGCTTTGTGAATGTCGACTCCCTTCTATGGCATGTCTGTTCGACCCTTTGCAACTACTCCCCTTGAAGATAAGCTCATCCTTCCACCTTTTTAGGAGACTCCTTCTCCTATATAAACTTCCACCATTACCATGAGCAGCTAGTTAGAAAATAGCTAGACTTAGCTTGGATTATACAAGAGCTTGTAGTGCTCAGATTGCTGCTATAGGTGTGGTGTGTTAGGAGTGGAAGTGATTGATTGCTTTGGGAAGTTTGTTTGTGACATTTGTGTGAGAGAGAGAGACTAGTTTGTCTTGGGAGAACCATCCTCAAAGGTGAATGCTTGAGATACATGCTGACTGATCCCTCCTGAGAAGTTTATCGACGTCAGAACATTTGGTTGTACTCTTCTCTATTCTGATTAATAATAGATGACTGCTATTATTGTTCCATTCTCGTTTGTTTATGCAATGGATAAATGTGAATTATGTCTTTTCTGACTGGCATATAGTTACTTTTACTAGATTTCACGCTTGCGTTTGCTTTCCCTTCGTGTGTGCAGGTGTCCGTTCGCGAGGATCGCGGAAGACTATGACCAGCTGAAGCGAAGGAGCAAGGGAAACATCACCTCGACAAACGACAGCGCAGGAATCCAAGTAGGTGCTCTTTACTTCTTGTCTAATTGTAACTAGGAACATGCGTGGCAGCATTGTGTGATTGTTGCTAGACCCCTGTTGGGCTAGTAGGGATCGCCTCTATCCGTAGAGGGGATTTACCTTCTCAACAATTTGGCGACTCCGCTGGGGATCAGCCTTTTTGTTTTTTGAGTCCACTTTTGTGTTTGGCTTTGATTGATCTCTTTGTGGGTTTTTGGGATTGTCTTTTGTGGCTTATGAACTTTCTGGGTGTTTCTGGAAAGCGTCTTTATTATTTAAAAGCTCCTGCCTTTGGTTTGGGAAGTTTTTGTTTTGGTTTTCCTTGTTTTTTACTCCCAGCGCGTTTTATTTCGGAACAGTCGCGCTGACATCGCGGCCCTGTTCTTTTGGTTTTCTCTTCATCGCGCCTGTACGTCTAACAGTCGCGCTGACCTCGTTTTCAAGGGCAGCGCGCTTTATTCGTGTTCTTCCGCGCTGACATCGCGCCCCCTCTTCTTTGCGATTTCGGTCATCGCGTCTGTGTGTCTTATATCCGCGCTGACCTCGTTTGTCCTAGGGCAGCGCGCTTTTTCCCTGACTTTCCGCGCTGACGTCGCAAAGTTGCTGAAGGCCTCCCCCTATCAGCGCAAAGTTGCTGAAGGCTACCCGCGCTGAGCCTGAAAAACTTTTTTTTGTCCAATTTGACCTCCTGAACCTCTTGCTGTGACTTTCCCTGCTTCTCCCCACTTGTCTGATGACTTGTTTTTCACTCTCTGAACTTTGAACTGTTTGATTACGAAGCTCAACTCCATAGGGTTTCGTTTTGCTTGGTTTTAAGTTTGCAAACAACTTCCTTTCTAGCTGCTTGGTTCACGTTTTCGTCCTGACTTTCGCGATTACTGGATTGTGTTTGAGTCTCTAATTGACTGGTTGCAACTCTGGTCCATCGGATGTTTGCTTTTCTCTATTTGATTTCACGCTCTGAACCCTAGGACATCTAGCGGCCGTGTGTGTGTCAAGCCTCCCGCAAGGATCCCTGTTTGCTTGATTGACCAGCTCGTTCTAGACTCGCTTTTCGCATTTTTTCAGTGATTGTTAGAGTGTATTGGTTTGTGCTTCCAAGTGATCTTTTCCGCTTCCTCCTTGCTTGTTTGAGAGCTTAGATCACATAGCTCGTGCATTGCCTTGTTTCCTTTTGATTTCGAGACTTTGGTTGAGTGTTTTGGGAACTTCGTGTGCTCTCATTAAGTAGTTTACTTGGTGTTCAAGTTCCTCCAAATTCCTTTAGGTGTGTTATGTCACTAAAAGAAAATGAATTAGTAGCTTATTTTAAAATTCGAGAAGGAAAAGAACATTTCATTGATTTCCATTTTCAAAAGAAAAGTTTCCTTTCCTCGCTTTAGTTGCATTTAGCTACTTGTTTGTTTGTTTTCGTTTTGTTTAAAAAATTCTTTGCCCTCTCATAGCTAGAATTCATCAAATGAAACGAAATTCTTTTGCATATAGATTGCATCTAAGTAATTGTGAGCGAACATACGATAGAGCTTGAAATCGAAACTTAATCCCAAGATCAACTATAAAATGAACCAAATGAATCTAAAAACGCATTGGAACTAAACGCAAATATTTAGAGGTCTAGGTTAGAGACGTGTTCCGGCGTCTTAAAAAATAGTCACTGTTGTTTCACATTAGGTTGGGTGATTCCTCCTTCTGTGACTCGATAGTGGTCTAATACGGACTGCGCTCCCACGTACCGTCGAGTATATAGGGAGACCCCACTAGGCTTTTATCCTTTATCCATAGGAAGCCGAGTCGGCCGCCCTACAATTCGCAATGCAGTGAACACAGCATTCACGAAGATTGACCACCCGTACCCTAAAAAGTATTCTGTGGTTTTGCGAAGAGTTTGGCACACCCTCTACCTAGAGTTCCAGAGCAGTCACTTTTGATCCTTTTCGGACTCCCTAAACGAAAAGGTGCCTGTGAGCGTCTTGTCACTTCGTGCTCATTAAACATTCGAAGGAGACTGGGGTCATCTTTGTCCTTTTCTCGACTCCTGAAATATGAAAAGGTCAAGTTTGGTCCTTGCGTCTTAAAAAATTAATTTGGCCACGATAACATCTCCTTTTTAGGTCTTGTGTGCGATAGTTTTGAGTAGGCTTTTATCGATAGTTTCCTTTAAGAGTTCTAAGGGGTCTGGTCATCCTGGCTGACCCATCACCTCCCGGTACAAGTGACTTAGGTTCTCAATCCCCTGTTGCTCCCGAGGTACCAGTTGAAGGCGGTACTCTTCCCATTGTTCCGAGTATCCAGCCTATTAACGTACGGTCCCCAGGCAACCCAGATTACTTGGAGGATTGGAATCCCGTCTGGGAAGAAGATTGGGATACCCCCCAAACCCCCCGTACCCCTTTAGGTATGTCATCTCCAATGGAGGGGGCAGCTTCCAGCACGGGTGAGACACCCGCAGTCACAGACATCGAGACACCCGCGGTCACAGACATTGAGACCCCGATCCCGTCTTCATCTCCCCTCCCTCCACGATATCAATCGCTAAGGGATAGGTATGATGCTAGAACAACTTCTACCACCATATGGGATCCTTCTCTCGCGGCCTCGATTGGCCCTTTTGTTTCACAGCCTCTTTTCCCACCCCTCACCTCAGAACTCAACCCGATCGTCACCTCAGTTCCCGCTCAACCTACTGTTTGTGTAGCACGTTCGACTCCGGTCGTCAGTGCTGCGCCGATTCCCTCGTCTGAAGTTCCTCAAGCTGGTTCTTTTGTTGGAGGCATTCCAGGATCAGGACCGTATGATGCTTATGGGGAACCTATAACAGACCCAGATTACGATGGTCCTGTTTTCTTCTTCGATGCAAATGGTGAGTTCCTTGAGGAAATCTCAGGTCTCCCTCGTCACCCCTTCGAAGAGAACGAGGAATCTTTGAATGTCAGGTATGACCACACTACTAAGTACTTTGGAAACCGAGACCCTCCTCGGCAGCCCATAGGACCACCCAATCAGGACCCGTCATTCTACGTGCAGCCCCCTCAAGGGCAACCATTATACGGCCTGCCTGACCCAGGACAATCTGGGCACCCACAAGGTCAACCTTACCAGGAACAACCTATGGACATGGGAGGTCCGCCATACCCATATCAGAATCAACCTACTGGGCAGCCAGAGCAACCATCTTTTCAAGATCAGCTTGGTTTCCAGCCAGGGTACCCCCCTGGACCAACTGGCTCAGTTTACAATCCCTCAAATCAACCAGCCGTCCAGCAAGGGTATCCTTATGGCCAGGGTGGACAACCCTATATTCAACAGGGCCCACCTACCCCTCGAAACGCAAACCCTTCTGGGCAAGGCGGGCAACCCTCTGCCCAGCCTATATACCAAAGAGGGCAGCCTGCCGTACAGCAAGCCCAACCCTCTTCCCAACCCGGTTACGGTGGGGGACAAACGGGTCAACCGTCTATACAGCCAAATCAACCCGGGGTCTACCCTCACCGTCAACCTGGACAAGCTGGCCAGCCTCAGCGTCAACCAGCTATCCAACCAATTCGACCACCCATTCCGCGAAGACAGCCCTTGGTGGCACATGGACAACCTGGCGTTCAGCAAGGCTATCCTGCTGGCCAACCAGGTCCATCTCGAATCCGACCAAGTCAACCTTCGGGACGTGTAGTCCAACCTCAACCGGTTCAAGGACAATACTCTGGGCCTCAGACTCAAACAGGTTATCAACCTCCATATCAAACGCAGCCTGCCTACCAGGCTCCGTATGCGACCCAGCAGTCACATGGCTACCAGCAACCCCAGGGGCAAAATCAGTATGCTCCTTACCAAAATTATCAGCGACCACAGGTCACTCCCTATCAAAATTATCAATATGGTCAACCTGGTGGGCAAGCTGCTAATTCATGGGGAGCTGGGGGGCAAACACAGGGACAGTCGTCCGCACACGGACAAAACTCCTACGGACAAACTCCCTATGTGCCAGGTCCTTTCGGACCAGGTCCGTCGGGACAAAATTCCTATGCGGCCGGTCCTTTCGGGCCAGGTCCGTCTGGACAAAGTTCGTGGGGGCAACCCCAATCTGGGTGGAACCCTAATATCGCCTCGAACCCTCAGCCACAGATGTCCTTCAACCCGCAGCTACCATTTTTGGCTACGTTAGAGCTTCCCAATGTGTCCAAGTTAACAAATGATCCTATTTTGCATAACTCATGGTGGCCACCGGTTCCGACCAAAATACCAGGTGACTGTCCAAAGTTCGACGGCAAAGCTGGAGAGGATCCTCAAGCCCACGTAATGACCTATCACCTCTGGTGTTCATCTAACTCATGGCTTGATGATTCTATCCGACTGCGCCTCTTCCAGAGGACCCTCACTGGTTCAGCCGCAAAATGGTACATCGAACTTCATCGCGGTATGTTTTCAGACTTTAACTCGTTGGCTATGGCCTTTCTTACTCATTTTCAGTTACCCATTCGGTACGAGACTGGGACCCATTTGCTCACGTCTCTAAAACAGGATACGGCAACGCACATCTCTGATCATATACATGAATGGAGAAGGCGCCGTCGTTTGATTAAATTTTGGATTCCCGATCAACTCCTGACCGACTGGTTTACCACGTCCTTTGTTCCTAAAATTGCCAAAGATATTGCAATGGGGGCGTGTGTAACTGAAGAGCAAGCGATTGCGCGAGCTCAATACCTTGACTTAGTATATTCTCAGTCAGGTACTTTGTATGACTATTTGCCAGATGCCCCGAGGCACGGACAAACCAAAGCTCCACCGAAACCGTCTGTGGATGGAGTTATTGGCTCCGTGAATTCACCAAGTAAGAAATCAACCGCAAACTCTGGGAAGCAGAAACAAAACGCCTCTAACGAGAATGCTTCTCAGAGCCCATCTATTCCTGGGAATACCTCCGAGGTAAATGCCGTTCAGTCCACCGCGGCAGACAAATCCTCGAAAGGCAAAAAGAAAGGAAAGGCCAAAGAAAAATCCGGACAACCTAAGCAAAATTCTCCTAAACCTCCCACCGAGGACGGAGCCAAGCGGAAGCCTAAGTATCCCTGCCTCATTTGCGAGGAGGATCACTACACCAAGGACTGCCCTAGGCGGTCCGAGGTTAGTCGGCTTTTAAAAGGTGCTTCAGGGTCCCCCGCCGTCCTTAAAGAGCCTTTCCCATCCCAGCAGACGCATCAGGTGGCCGACCCTTCTCAATCCTCTTCCTCGTTCGGTTCTCAAGTATTCATGGCAGGAACCATCCCTGTCCACGTCACGACTCGAACGAAAGAATATCCATCTTCAGCCGGGAAGGAGCCGGAGATCCCCTCCAGCGCTCCCGCGTCTAGTTCTGGCCCTCTTCACATTGAACGACCCAGCACCGAGACGATCCCCCGACCCCCTCCCAAAGGTGTACTCAGGAAGTCATCTTATAACCCCAATGCTCGTGCCGCACAGCATTATAGCATTGTCGAGGACTTAGCTCAGGCTCCGTCTGCTATGTCCGCGTTAGAAGTCCTCCAGAGCTGCCCCTCCCAGAGGAAGTCCCTGCTATCAGCAATTGGTGGCATCGACCCGGCAGATTCGGATCTCATTTCTTTCGACCTCGAAGGTTTCACGCAGAGATTACCTCATCAGGTGGCCTTCCTTATACAAGTTCTCATCAAAGGCAAGACGATTCACCGTACTGTCATTGATGAAGGAGCCTCAACCTGCATCATGTCGGTTGCTTGTTGGAAGGCTCTTGGTTCGCCTGCTCTGAGCCAGTCTCCCACCACCCTAGAGGCGTTCGATGGAAGAGAATCTCGTCCACTTGGTATCCTCCCGCGTTTACCTATCTCTTTAGAAGGGAAAACTGTAGAAGTCGAGGTTGAAGTCGTTGACGCTAATCTCACTTACAACCTCCTTCTAGGACGAAGCTGGACTTATGCCATGCAGGCCGTGGCTTCCTCTTTATTCCGTGTCGTTCGCTTTCCCCATCAAGGAAAAATCGTCACGGTGGACCAGCTGTCCTTTTTTGCTTCCTCTTCTGAAGGGAATGTACCATTCGTGGAGCATACCTTCAAATCGCTCGAGAGTGTGGGTGCCGGATTATTTAAAGATCCCTCCTTGATGGGAGTCTTTCCCCTCCCACCTCCAAATCTCGCCTCCGTTAACATGATCAGGACGCATTCTGATCCATGGGTTCTCCCTCCCGTGAATCAAGAAGACTCATGGGGCGAGATGATGCCTTTGAGCCCAGCCGAGCTCAACTACATCGAAATAGTTGCTGCATCGGCTTCAACCTCCGGACCTGCTTTTCCAAGCAGCGTTCCCGATTCACCTCAAACCTTCCCCTGGTTGGGAGAGAAGGCCACCTCGGACCCCCTGAAAGAATCATTCCCATCCGACGAGGCTATTATCGAGACTATGTCTCCCGAAGAGCTCCCTTGGTTTGATCACCACCATCGCTCTTCGTTCCTCCCTCCTTATTCGGAAATGGCCACGTGTCTCGGAAAGTTTGCTTCATGTCTCCCACATATCCCTCTCCAAACACCTATCCAGTTATATCAAGTGTCCTCGGAAGGGAACATGGGTAACATTACACAAACTTTGGCTATCGACATCTCTGTCAAAACAGGAGTTGTCGAAAATATTTATATTGGAGTCACATGTACTCCCGAGGAAATTCAAATCTACACAGATCTATTTCGTGAATTTCGTGATGTTTTCGCATGGTCTTACGAAGAAATGCCCGGCATTGACCCCAGTATCGTGGAGCACGAAATCCCTACCTATCCTGGGGCTAAGCCTGTTCGTCAGCGTTTACGCCCGGTGCACCCTCGAAAGGCTGCAGCCATCAAGGCCGAAGTTGAAAAGCTTTTTCGAGCTGGTTTCATTTATGCCATTCCCCTCACAGAATGGGTATCTAATATAGTTCCTGTCAATAAAAAACAGGGCACTATTCGGGTTTGTGTTGACTATCGCGATATCAATCGCGCCTGTCCGAAAGATAACTTTCCTACGCCTTTTATTGATCAGCTTATCGATGATTGCGCAGGAAGCGAAATTTATTCGTTCATGGATGGCTTTTCTGGTTACAACCAGATCAACATAGCCCCCGCAGACCAGCACAAGACCGCTTTCATTTGTCCTTGGGGCACCTTCGCTTACAAGAAGCTACCTTTCGGTCTTAAAAATGCCGGTGCCACTTTCCAGCGTGCGATGTCGTATGCTTTCCATGATATCCGAAACATCGTACAACCTTACCTGGATGATCTACCCGCTCATTCAGCTAAACGTCAAGACCATCCTTCTCATTTACGCGAAATCTTCCTTCGCTGTCGACACTACCGTATTCGACTCAATCCGCATAAGTGTGTCTTCTGCGTGGAATCTGGCCGACTACTCGGGTTTATCGTCTCCCGAGAAGGCATCCGTTTGGATCCCCTTAAAGTCGAGGCCATTGTGAATCTTCCTCCCCCTGCCACTCTACAGCAATTACAAAGCTTGCAGGGAAAAGCTAATTTTCTCAGACGATTCATCCCAAATTATGCCGAGGTGGCCAAGGGTTTCACGCGATTACTAAAGCGAGACACGCCCTTTCATTGGGACGCTATCGCTCAGCAATCTTTTGAGCATCTTAAAGACCTTCTGGTCTCAGCTCCGCTCCTAAGACCTCCAAATTACCACCGTGACTACACCCTTTATCTGGCCGCCGCCGATACCACCATCGGCATGGTTTTAGTGCAAGATGATGACGATGGCTCAGAGCACGTTGTATACTATCTTAGTCGCAACCTCCTTGATACGGAGACTCGCTATGCATATGTCGAAAAGTTGGCATTGGCTGCTGTATGTGCCGTCCAACGTTTCCGTCATTACATCCTGTTGCGCACAACGACCGTGATCTCTGACTGCAACCCCATGACCTATATTTTATCACGTCAGTTGCTGGGGGGCAAATACTCGAAGTGGATCGTAATCCTCCAAGAGTTCGACTTGGAATTTACTGCCGCCAAGTCCAAGAAATCACTGGTCTTTGCTGAACTGCTCTGTTCCTTACCATCTCAATCTGCACCATCTCATTTAGAGGAGCGAATTCCGGATGAAACACTCTTTCTCATCAGCACTCTCGACCCATGGTACGGAGACATCATTGTATATTTACAAACGTCTTCGTTTCGTCCTAATACATCAAAAGAAGCCCGACGACGGATCCGTCATCAGGCTCAACCGTATCGCATTTTGGGCGACACCCTGTACCGCCTCGGCGTCGATTCCCTTCTTCGCCGATGCTTAACTCTCGAGGAAGCTGAGCGAGTCATGAATGACTGCCACTCCGGCGCTTGTGGTGGCCACATGTCCGGATACGCTACCGCTCAAAAGATCCTCCGCGCTGGTTATTTCTGGCCTTCTATATTCAAGGATTGTATCCTTGCTGTACGCGCATGCCATGAATGCCAGGTTTACCACCGGAAGATGCGTGCACCTGTTGCACCACTGCACCCTGTTGTCACCGTAGGTCCATTTGCCAAATGGGGCATCGATTATACGTCCTGTAACCCTCGTTCGGCCGGGGGGCATGGGTACATTATCGTTGCCGTGGATTATTTCACCAAGTGGGCCGAAGCAATGCCTACATTAAACGAAGACGGTCACACAGCGGCGCAGTTTCTATTCAATCATATCATCACTCGCTTCGGAGTCCCTCAGGCTATCGTTACAGATCACGGAAAGCATTTCCGAAATCATATGATGACGGAGTTAACAAACCAGTTAGGCTTGCGTCAAGATAGTTCGTCACCCTACTATCCTCAATCTAACGGTCAAGTTGAAGCTGTGAACAAAGTCTTGATCACCATGCTTCAACGCACCGTCAATACGCACAAGTCAAACTGGCATCTAATGCTTTTCCCAGCCTTGTGGGCCTACCGGACTTCTGTGAAGGATGCCACCGGTTTCACCCCGTTTCAACTGGTCTATGGACTGGAGGCTACCCTTCCCGTCGAATGTGAAATCCCTTCATTAAAATTAGCTGTCGAGTTGCTTCCCAACACCACTTCGGTGGAGGAACGACTTCTTTACCTAGAACGGTTAGACGAGACTCGTCGTTTGGCCTCTCTGGCTATTGAAGCGCAGAAGAAGAGAGTCAAGGCTCACTTCGATCAGAATATTCATCCTCGTTCCTTTGTTGAGGGAGATTTAGTACTGCTCTACGATCAAGCTAAAGATAAGCTGGGGGCAGGAAAACTCGAATCCATGTGGTTAGGCCCCTACATCGTGAAACGTGTTTTACAAAAAGGCGCATATGAGTTGATTGATTATGAAGGGAATCCTCTTGACAAGCCCCGAAATGGGCTCTATCTGAAGAAGTACTATGCATAACTGCTCACAGTCACTTTGTATATACGTGTGTTTTTGAGTTTTTACTGCATGAGTTTCTTTCGCTTTGGTGTGAAGGCGTGTTTTTGCCCCTTATTATGCTTTCTCTTTCCTGCGCAGATGTCTCGTACTCCTTATGTTGGTTTCGCTGATGGTGCCTGCCGTAGTACTTGTAATTTGTCTTCGGCAGCGTGGGTGATCTACGATCCTCACGGGGAGTTGATAAACCTACAGGGTGTGTGCCTAGGTCGTACCACTAACAATGTTGCCGAGTACAGTGCTGTAATAGAATTGCTTGCCGAAGCAGTTGACCTCGGCATCCGAGAGCTAGTGGTAAACCTGGACTCCCAGTTGGTGGTCCATCAACTGAACAGGCAATATTCCGTCAGAGACCAGCGCATATTAAGGTTATACCTACGTGTGAGATTGTTAGAACGGAGTTTTGATTTCATTACTTATCAGCATATTCCAAGACGATTAAATACGTTGACTGATGCATTGGCAAATCGTGTATTAGACAGACATTTGCGAAACAGATAAACATCATACAAAGAAGGAAAGAACAGCATAGTAAGACCATAAGCATATGTAAATAAATCATTCCAAGCATAGTTTGCACGTGTGTTTTTAAGCTTGCATTAAATATATAAAATCCATGAGTCGAGTGTCATGCGAATCCATACATAAGATCACAAATTGTACTGAACAAACGCATAACACAAGATAACACATCATCACATGTAACAACGACTCATCCAAAAACCGGTATGTATATATATATATATCGTGTGGCGCACTGAGGCGCTCAAAAATAGAAGTACGTGTCCAAAAATCTCAATACATCCGAGTCATAATGTCTCAAAATAAACAGTGGAAATAAAACCTAGGTGACTAATCGGCTGGGTGGTGCTCTCTATAGTACACGGCCGCTCGTGCTACCCGCCTCAGAAGGCGGTGCACTCTGGGTTCCACACCCACTGTGTGGATCTGATGCTCCACAGGGACCTCCTCAACCCCCTGGAAATCCGGTACCCCCTCCAGCAACCCCTCAAGGTTGCGAGCCACAACCTCTGGCGTGTTGGCCTCTGGAGGGGCTAAGGCCAAAGCTCCGGCTCCTGGGCCCTCTCTCCGTGCCGTGACAGCCAGGCCAATCGGTCTAGTAGGCCCTACATCTGCGTGACAAGACATTTATTAGGACATGTACATAATAAAAAAAAAAATATACAAAACTCAAAAAGACAAAAAGTGTCATACCTGCATCATCCCACTGTTCACCCGGAGGCAGCACCAAGTCAGGATCATTGCGGAAATCCATCCCTGCATATGGCCAATCCTGTACGAAGATCTCCTGTTGGTCCAACCAGTCTCTGAAATATACCCCCCAGCTATGTGGTCGGCCGCCACCCCCACGTGGCATAATCCGAGCCCATCGAGTGGCCCTCGTCTCTCGAGGATCTCTGGGGGCATCCACAGCCATAGACTGCAGCCACATGGCTGGTACTCGCTCCAGAATAAGCGGGACCAGGATCGATCCATACCCGAACTGCTTCGTCTCTCCGCGACGGCAGTTGCTCAACTGCCTTTTCATATTGTTGCACACTGCAGTGCACCAGTCGAACACGGTAGGCTCGAGACACTCGAGGGCTAGTAGGAGATGAGTCTTGGACGCCTCATGGTTCGCCATGCTGCCCGCTGCCCGGGTCACCATGAACAGGATGGTGCGCAACACTATGTCTCTCACTGTGGGGATCGAGCACTTCCCACTCCGCGTCTTTACTGCCCCTGGGCAAACCTCAGCCATTAAGTCATCCAGGGTACCACCGCTAGGTCGCTGCCCCTCCAGGATGGGCCTCCCACCTCGGCGCGACAGCCCAGTCAAGAAGAAGATGTCCATATGATCGAACTCGATGTCGTGACCGCGGATGGTGAATTTTTGGTCCACCGGGTTCCATGCCCTGATCAGCAGCTCCAGCAAATCATGTTGGGCCCTTAGGCGCGGCGTCAGGAAGAATTTCATGAATCCACACGCCCGCATGGCGTTGCAACAATTTACGTCTCCCCAAGCAGCCACATCCTCCACATCGTGAACTCTCTCTTGCCATTGAAAAGCCATGATGTCCTGCATGAACAATAAAACCGATCAGAAGTGCTTCCAGGAAAAAATTCACGTTCATTTTCAAAGAAACAAAATTTTTCCGCGCCAGCGCAACTGTTTTAGAAACATCCGCGCTGACAATGGCAGCTCTTTGTTAAAAATGCGAGGTCAGCGCGGAAGAACACGCCTTTTCCGCGCTGACCCGAAGTTGGTTACATTGCCTATTTTTCGATCAGCGCGACCCCGTGGGCAATTTCCGCGCTGACCGAGGGCGCACCCATGCAAATAAAAAATGCCCAATTGGGCCTATCCGACCGTTAAAAAACTCCTAAAATGAACCAGAATGCAGGGCAAAGGAATGGGAACCTACCTGGAAGAAGCAGTTCTGAAAATGGTCTCCGGATGGGCTGGAAATCGCTCCGTCAACTTTTGGCTTCTCCACGTTCTTCGCACTCCAAATAGTAAAATGGTAAAAATGACTTATTACCTCCCCCTATTTATAGTAAAAACTCCTAAATTACCATATTTTTTGGGTTTTTACCATTTTTTGCCATAAAACTAGCCTTGGTTCTGTTTTCGAGCATGTTTCAAAATGTTTTTACGTATATCGAATGGATTTATGCGGGTAGTGCCCTTGTGCAGGTACAGGTATCGCAGCTTGGTCATGACGGTCCATGATTCATGTGATTCCCAAAGTGTCGTCTCTAAGCTCTTCTCCGACGTTAAAACAAGAGAAGATGGCCGAGCTCCCTTTCAGCTCGTTAAAGGGAACGAAAGGCGGTCGTTTTTAAGCTCTTTTTCCGACCGTTAAACCAAAAAGATCGCCGGGTGCTTGTCGTTTCGCGCTCGATATTGGCTCTAAAACGACGTGTCTTCGACCACTTTTTTACTTTTTCCGGTCGGCGACACTATTTATGAAAAGTACTCCTCGGTTGTAATGACCGGGCGGTTCTTTCGAGCACAGTTTTATACTTTTTCGGGCTCGAGAGACACAACTGTACGAAAAAGGACCCCCCTGGAGCCTCCTTTTCCGCATTCTTTTCAGACTCTCGAAACAAGAAAAGAAGCCGAGCTTTTCCTTTGTCAGGCTCGTTAAAAACTCAATGACATCGGATATTGTCAACATGACACACATCAAGCATATGTTACCCCCGTCAAGCTTGTCGTCCAAAAATAATCGGGGTACCTGCCTGCAAAGGTGGGGAAAATGGAACTTTGATTACAGTCGTCTCGGCAGTACGTCGCTCTTGAACACGGCACTCCGCTGTTTCGTGTCTGGGTGGGGTCATCTCATCTCGTTTTCGCTAACCTCCATGGGTTTGGGACATCCTATTTGACCTCTCATCTGTTTATTGCCATCATCATCCTACCCGCAGCTCATTTGATGTCAAGTACTGCCAAATCCGTTATAGTGCCGTTATGTGTTCAAGAGAAGTTGTCCTCTGCCACAAAGCAACCTCGTTCGCTATCTCATCACAAATTATTATACCTCTGTCTCGTGTCGCTGATGTGGGAATCATTATGGCCCACCTTCGATCAAGGCCACTTCTCGTCGACTTCAACTCATTATCCGAGAAAGTGACTTAGAGACTCCTTCCAGGTGCCTTGGAGCCTGCATGCCTCAATGGCAGGTTCCTCGTGTTCGACGCAAGGTTTACATCATTGACCTACGATCGAATGATTCCGTGGGTGTTCGACGCCAACTCATTGATTCACACGCTACGGATTGTACCTATAGTACCTTGAGGGCCATTGTCATTATTGGTGGTACCTCTCGCGTCTGTTAACGGTTCTCATCATTGGCCGGTAATCAGACGATGTTCATGCATGTTCGACTCCAACCCCTGTATTCACATGTGTGGACTTGTACTCTATTCGGGTCGAGATGGAGCGCAAGACCCTGGATCCTTGCTCACTGTGGTCCAGGTTGCGATTTTGTGGATAATCATTACATGACTCATCGATGGATGGCTGCGCCCATACCTGAGTCCTCATGGATGGCTGCGACCATACCTTGTCTTTATTATGGTCTCTTTAGCTGGGTGGCTGCGTCCATACCATAGACCAGTCTCGCATGTCTTTTGGATGGCTGCGCCCATGCCTAGACTGCATGTATATGATTGTCAGAGATTTTTCGGTACTTCCTGGTGGTGTTTCAGTTCGGCGTGTGTTGTAAAGCATTTCACCCCTCCCACTCTCTCGGTCTTCATGCTTTAGGGGGCATCTGTTACACAGTAATTTATCACTGCCTTCCTGTCAGTCACCCTGCTGTGTCCAAGAAGTCACAATCACTAAGTGTTTGATCCCTGAACTGGCTAAAAACCCATTTTTCCAAAGTTTTGTGCATCAGCGCGTCTGTTCCTAAAATAACCGCGATGACCAGCGCCCCACAGTCTATTTCGTGCGCTGCCATCGCGGAAGAACATCACTTTTCCGCGATGACGCACAGCGCGGCTTTCACGTGTCCTTCCGCGCTGACATGGCTTGTTCAGTTATTGTCATGTGCTGACAGCGCGGCAGTCTCCATATAATCCGCGCTGATCCAGTTTGGGCGAATTTGTTCAAACAACCAGCCTTCCAGATCTCTCCAGGCTTGGTTGTTAGCTTTGTGAATGTCGACTCCCTTCTATGGCATGTCTGTTCGACCCTTTGCAACTACTCCCCTTGAAGATAAGCTCATCCTTCCACCTTTTTAGGAGACTCCTTCTCCTATATAAACTTCCACCATTACCATGAGCAGCTAGTTAGAAAATAGCTAGACTTAGCTTGGATTATACAAGAGCTTGTAGTGCTCAGATTGCTGCTATAGGTGTGGTGTGTTAGGAGTGGAAGTGATTGATTGCTTTGGGAAGTTTGTTTGTGACATTTGTGTGAGAGAGAGAGACTAGTTTGTCTTGGGAGAACCATCCTCAAAGGTGAATGCTTGAGATACATGCTGACTGATCCCTCCTGAGAAGTTTATCGACGTCAGAACATTTGGTTGTACTCTTCTCTATTCTGATTAATAATAGATGACTGCTATTATTGTTCCATTCTCGTTTGTTTATGCAATGGATAAATGTGAATTATGTCTTTTCTGACTGGCATATAGTTACTTTTACTAGATTTCACGCTTGCGTTTGTTTTCCCTTCGTGTGTGCAGGTGTCCGTTCGCGAGGATCGCGGAAGACTATGACCAGCTGAAGCGAAGGAGCAAGGGAAACATCACCTCGACAAACGACAGCGCAGGAATCCAAGTAGATGCTCTTTACTTCTTGTCTAATTGTAACTAGGAACATGCGTGGCAGCATTGTGTGATTGTTGCTAGACCCCTGTTGGGCTAGTAGGGATCGCCTCTATCCGTAGAGGGGATTTACCTTCTCAACAGCAGCGTAGGCCTCCCCATGCGCTCCCATGTCTGCTTTGGCAGAACGTTCGCATCTGATCCCAAGTCCAGAATCACTTGATCCATCTTGTATTCTCTGATTTGCGTGGTCAATCTCATTTCTCTTCCTGTCCTCGTCGTATGCTTTCCAACCTTCCTGACTACGCGCGGTTCACCTGGCGCGGTCCCTATGCATCTATTGATGAGTTCCTGCAGCCCTTTTACAACCTTGTTGTTGCGCAGCAGCTTCATGCATGTCTCCAAGAACGTTGTGAGCATTGATGGGTCCATGTCTAGCTCCGCCCTTCCTTTACTTCCTGAAGTGGAGGCCTCAGTGAAGCTCTCCCTAGCTTCCATGAAGGTTTCCTTAGCGCGCTCCAAATCAAACTCTAGTTCTTTCGTCGGAGCCTTGCGAACCTAAGTACTATCTTCGGGTTGCTTGCCCTTGTCATCCCTTGTCGTAATTCCACTTCGGAGCACAATTTTTACATTCAGGTCCTCCTCGCGTGGCTCCGACCTCATCATTTACAGGTTCTGAGTCGGGGGAGATTGGAGTGCTCCCTTATAGCGCAACCTTGCTATCAGTGTGGCACAATCCTCCGTCTCATGATCAAACAATGTACAATACAAGCACGACGGACACGTCAGATTCGTACAATTGCGGGCATAATGTCTTGGCCCTCTGCAATTGTAACATATTAGCTGTCCGCGCCCTCTCCCAAATCGTCCTCCCCCTCGGCCTTGTCCGCACCCCTGAAATCTGGTGTGCGACATTCCGGCGTTTTGGTTAAGGGGCTGCGTTTCGGCCTGAACTCTATAAGTAGGAGTCCTATCCATCATCAGCTCATAACTTCTACAGTTACACTCATCATTTCCTACTAACCTACAAAAATTACAGTAAAACTACTGGGAATTCTGCGTGTACTTCTACAATAAGTGGCAGTTGTCTGTGGCATGCTTTCCCCCTATTTGACAAATCGCGCACCATAATGCAGGCACCACGCTAGGCCCTACTTGTGCCTCTGGCTTCAATGGAATTGATCCCCCTCCCGCGAGGTAATTTGCAAACACCGGGTAATGGTCCTTGTCATGTCCCTAACCCTTGCATTTTACACACCATACTTCTTCACGCACCTTTGGGCAAACTGTTCAGTCTTCCTTCAGGCTCTGCATCTCGAGGCATAAGTTCTTCAGCTACGTGTGAATCTGCTAAACTCCTAGATTAGGATTTTGTATCGGAGAGTCATGTAGCCTCATCGCGGCCTCTAATGCTTCGGCTTGAGTTGTTATTATTAACTGTGAAAATGTGTTCCTTAGATGCGGTGCTAGTGATGCTACAAACCATGCGTGGTGTTGTCCATCTGTCAGAGTCATGTTGGCTTCGCGAATCATACATTTCAACCTTTGAACCAACTCCCAAGGAGTCTCACCTAGTAGCATCATGATTTCTTTGAACCAAATTATTGACTACGCTTCTAATTTTGGCCTACTAAATTCCTTACTTAGCGCAGCTTGAACCTCCCTGATTCTTGCATTCAGATGATTGCTCGAGTGCTTAATGTTCCAGGTCAATGCACGATCCTACAGGGCATTGACCAATGTATCTTTCTTGATCACATCATCTGTCACTCCTTGTGCTTCCCATACAGCTTTTACCACGAACCAAAATTGGTCTTGATCTTCATTTCCGACTCCTTTGAACACTGGCAACTTTATTGAGCTTGCCATATTACAGTGCGGTGGTGGTGGAGGTGGGGTGGGCGAGGATGGAGGTGATGGTGATGAAACTAGCGGTGGTGTGGGTGGAGGTGGTATTGTTATAGACATTTTTGTGCCTTGCAGCATTGAGCATGAAATGTCCATAATCTAAGGGATCCAAAGTCCCTAAACATGTTGTTCCTACCCCTAGAGGAACAAGGCTAACAAACCACAGCAATTCACAGAAGTTGTCCACCTGAAAACACTCAAAAACAAGCCAATTCTGGATCATGTCAACTGCTCCACTGAGCATCTGCGCTGAATGTCAACTGCTCCATTTTCTACCTACGTTGAATGTCAACTGCAACAAAGGCTACCTGCGCTGAGCGTAACTGGACAAGTGGCAGGCTCATTTCTCAATGTGTCAATGCCCAGGAAGCTTCCAAAATGACACATGCATCAAGGAATTCGACTGGTGATGAGTAAGAGGTTCCAAATCTCCAAGTGGAAGCAAGAACCTCCAAGTGGACTCAAGAACTAAGAGAGGGAGAGGACACTAGTCACTTCTCAAGCTGACTCATCCTCTCTCCAAAACATCTATATATAGATCTCTCCTCCATGAGATCTAGAGGCTAGAAATTGGTATTTGCAAAGAATTGCTGTTGGTTTGAGGTTAGAACTATTGGGTGATTTGCTTTGAAGGAGGTGAAGAAAGAGATTCCTTTTTGCTGGGGAGGTGATGCTGGATTGGGCCTCTTATGGTTGTATCACTCCCTGAACTTTACTTACTTCATCAATAAAACCATTTGAGTTTCTTCTATATGCATGTATCTCAATGATGTTTTGTTGTATTTGCATATTTAGTTTATTCTAATCCTTAAACTAGTTATGAATGTATGCTTCTTGTAGTTTCCTTCTCTTGCCATTTTGCAAGAACTTGGTGTAGCTGGGCCAGTGAAAGAGCAAGCAGCTGGGAGCAAGCAGCAAGGAGTGAGATTGGATCAACAAGCTAGCGGAAGACATCGGTTAGTTACATCCTTCTCCTCTATTTACATTTCATAAAGAAGAACACTTAGATAGTTTTGTCTTGTTTGTTGCTGAGGTACTGTCACTCCTTAGAGTGGGATAGGGGCATTCTGTATTGGATACTTTTCCCAACAACAAATTGGCGACTCCGCTGGGGATCGTATCTTGTTGGTTTATTTGTGTTTTTGCTATTCATTTCATAAACTCAAAGGGTGTCGAATCGAACTGCATTTGTCTCTTTCAAATGCAAAGTAGAGGGCAGCTACTCTAGTCCACTCACTGGGCCTGTTTATGATCTAATTAGCTGATCCACAAGTGCTCTAACAACTCTTAGTGATAGATCTTCATCCTCCTTTGAATCATCCTTTAGATTATACCTGATTGATAGCTTTTATTTGGCCTAAAACTGTTGATTTTTGAGCAATTTGTGACCCAGAACTCAGGAGAAACGAGAGTTTCTCCTTCAGCGCAACTGCTGTGAAGGCAGTCTGAATTTCAACGCAGGTCCCGTGAAGGCTACCTGCGCTGAATGTCAAACTGACAGTGTTGGACTTGCGCTGAACCAGTTTAGCCTTGTGCAGCTGGGGTTCTCTGCTGTCTGTTGCCCTGTTTTGATCTCTGTTTTTGCAGCCTGTTATCAGTCAGTATACCTATCTGAAACCACCTTTCCTTTGACTCCATTTCACCTCAGTTGTATAAAGAAACTGTATTTGTTCTTTGTGTATTTGTTACATCATTTGCAGTTTCCCATTACGAAAGTAATCTAGTCTTACTGTGACACCTGGATCTAGACCTATCATAAGTGTCGTTTTGATCTTAGGAGTGAGTTTGCTTGCTGTTCACAGCTGATTTAGCTTTTACTTTCGTCATTTGGTTTGAATTTATGCATTTCTAGTGTCGAAACAAGTAAATCATAAGGTGTCTTTTGATTTTGAAAAAGGAACTTGTTTATGTTTTCACTTGAAATCGAATTCAAAGTTATACAACATCTTTCTTTATATAAACATCAATATTAAGAAAGAAGAAAAGAAATACATGCATTTGTGCATTTGCATTTTGATAAGTTTGCATGCTTGATTTAGGAAAAATGCATTACTGTGTGCTCTATGCTCTGTGAGAAAAGATGATGTCTTTCTTTTCCCTTAGTAGCTAGGATTTTCAAAGTTGAAAAGATTATAAAGCTTGCTTATCATCTTAGACTGCATTTAGGAATTGTACCATACATCTCGTGGTGATCCTGAAAGGAAAACTTCTAAAAAGATCAACTTAAAATAAACTGAATGAACTTAACAATGCTTTGCAATATAACGCACAACATAGAAGTCTAGGTAGAGACGTGTTCCGGCGTCGTTAAACCTAGTGACTGTCGATCTCGGGGAAGGTGGGTGATTCCTCCTGAGGGACGATAGCGCTAATACGGATTTTTGCTCCCACGTACCGTCGCATATATATTGGGAGACCCCTATAGGCATATATCCTTTATCCTTAGGAAGCCGTGTCGGCCGCCCTACTGATCGCAATGCAGTGAACACAACATTCACGAAGATCGACCACCCGTACCGTAAAAAGTATTCTGTGGTTTTGCGAAAAGTTTGGCACACCCTCTGCCTAGATCTCCAGAGCAGTTTCTTTTGGCCTTTTTCAGACTCTATAACAGAAAAAGTCCATCCGAGCATTTGTCACTTCGGGCTAGTTAAAACATCGAAGGAGACTAGAGTCATCTTTAGCTTTTTCTCGACTCTTTAAAAGTGAAAAAGCAAGTTGTGTCTAAAGCGTCTAATAAAATTCATTCAATTCGGAAACATAATTTCCCCTTTTGTATTTTAGTTGATCGAGTAATCCGCAATCATGGAAGAAAGTCAATTGAAACCCCGTCGTTCGCGAAGGCTTGCGAGTCAATCGTCTTTGTCTCCGGAATCGAAAACAGTGCGGACAAAGCGAACTCGTATAACCGGTTCGAAATCTCCTATCAAAGTTAGAACAACTGTTCCAACAACATCTGAGATTCCGGTTACTCCAAACATTTCTGGAAACCTTGCCTCTATTGAAGAAGTTCAACAGCCACGGAGAGACAGTAGTACTGATCCTAGTCTGAGAACAAGTACTTGCATTACTGAACCAGTTCCATCTGTAACTGGTCCAGAGAGTATTGTTCCTCAAACAACTGTCGATGTCGAAACAACCCCTTCTTCGGCACCAGAAATATTTTACGGACCTGACGGTCTTCCTCTTCCACCTGGTTTGATTGCGATAGAGGAAATTGTAGAGGACCCGCAAGCAAGTACTCCAACCCATTTTGGAGTAGGGGTCACTCTTTTTCCTACAACATCAGAAGTTAGTCCATCACCAGTGGAAGTTCCTGTAGAATCGTTAGGCAATTTATTGGATAGACTTAAAATGTCTGAGCAACCGTCGACATCTAGGACTGTGTCGAATGACACAACGACAGCAGAGCTCCCTGCCGCCACTCCCACGATGTTTGCCGGTGTACCATCTGTCCCAACTAGCTCTCAACAGCTAGAAGGAGTCCACCCAGGGACTATTTTGACAGTGTGGTCTGTTCCAGTTTGTTCCTCTGGAATAATATCCGGTAATTCTTATGTTGAAACTAGACAAATTGATCCCTATGGAAGTCAATTTGGGCCATCCAGTCCCCAAGGGCAAACCATACCCTTGAGTTCCGGATTGCTACCGTATGGGGGGCAATATGCCCTTTCATTACCCCCTCCGGGAGGATATCCATATGGTAGTTCTCAACCGTATTCAAGTTATACTGGAGTTACGACAAGTGGTTGGGTACCTATGTTACCCCAACAGCCAAGAGTTGTGTATTCTATGCAACAATGTGTACCTGTGTCGAACATCCCAACAACGCCAGCTATTGTAACAGTGTCGCAAGTTCAAACGATGCCTATTGTGTGTCAACCTCAGATATCTCAGGTTGTAATGCAACAACCCCTTGACCCTGTGACACAACCACAATCGCCGACTGGTGGGGCGACGCAGGTGCAAACGGGTACAATTACCCCACATCTTGGTCCGTCGGTTAGTATAGCACAGCAGAACATGGCTTCACAACCGTGGCTAGTGCAATACCAACAACCACAATTCCAGCAGGTGTACCAAGGATCTGAGCAGTAGATCTTTGCGAATAGTGGACAACCGTATATTCAAAACGGGTTAAACCAACCGCTTTACAGTGGTCAAGTCCACCAATCGTATCAATCATACCAACATCAATTACATTATGCTGGTATGCAAAGGCCTACTGCTCAGGCGATCCCATCGTATCCTGGGTACGCCTCGCCAAACCTGAATCAACAGTTACCATTCGTGGCAACTTTAGAATTACCAGATTTACACCGATTAACGAACAATCCAATTGCCTATGCCCATTGGTGGCCAACGATTCCTCACAAGCTTCCATCGGACATTCCTAAATTCAATGGAAATCCAGGGGAAGACCCGTCGAATCATGTGATGACTTTTCATCTGTGGTGTTCGTCGAACACCCTGAATGATGATTCGATAAGGCTTTGCCTTTTTCAAAGGACATTGACAGGTCCAGCGGCTAAATGGTATATTGAATTACCTAGAGCCTCTTTCGACAATTTCAGTTTCCTAGCCACGATTTTCTTAACCCATTTTCAATTACCGATAAGGTATGAAACTGGAACAGAAATCTTAACCAATTTCAAGCAGACGACGGCCACACATATATCCGATCATATACATGAGTGGCGTCGTCATCGCAGAATGGTGAAGACTTATGTTCCAGATCAGCTATTAGCTGAGTGGTTTATAAAGTCATTACTTCCTGCTATAACAGAAGATGTGGCCAAGGGGGGAGTCGTAACAGAGGAGCAAGTTATTTCTCGTGCACAGTATCTGGACTTAGTGTATACTCAGTCTGGCACGCTCTACGACAAGATACCTGATGCCCCTAGACCGGAATTTTCAATTCCTCCTCCGCCTAAATCAAATAGTGACTCTCATGCTGGCGATGGCGTGATTGGCACAGTAAACGCAAAGTCGATAAAGGCTTCGTCTAAGAAAGCCCATAAGACTTCGGATCAGAATGCAAATCAAGAAATTCTTGCTTCGGAAGTAAATGCCGTATCAGCAAATAAAGGCAAAGAACCCAATCAACCAGGAAGCAAGAAGAAGCAAAACAAAGGGAAGAAGAAGAAGCAGGGTGAGTCATCCCCTGAGAAAACTTCTTCAAACCCTCCTAGGAAAGGGAAACCAAAAAGTCCATGTTTTATATGTGATGAGGATCATTGGACGGAAAATTGTCCATACAAAGCTGAGCTTAAGAAGTTCTTCAAAAGTTCACACACCTCAGCTGTGTTAACTGATCCGTTTCCCAATCAAGGTCAAAATCTGGTTGATAGTGGAAATGCTTCCCCGTCGCAAGTGCTAATGTTATCGATCTCTAAGCAACAAAATGATGCTTTGATTTCGACAAGGAACAAAGATTACGGGAATCCACCGGTGTCGAACGAAAAAGGTAAAGATCAACCTAGTAGTTCGACAACAACTTCGACAGAAGTTGTACCGCCCATCATTCCTGAGTTAACAATAAAACTGCCAAAGGGAGTAGTACACAAGTCGACATTTAATCCTCGCGCCAGAGCAGCGCAGCATTATAACATAGTGGAAGATTTGGCCCAATCGCCATCTGCTATGTCGACTCTTGAGGTACTACAAAATTGCCCATCCCAAAGGCAGGCTTTGTTATCGGCTATTGGTGGGGTTGATCCTAAGGATTCCAATCTTGTATCCTTTGACCACAAAGGATATGATCCTCAGTTACCAGCTCAACTAGCTTTCCTTATTCAAGTGAAAGCCCTCAACAAAACTGTTCACTGAACAATTATTGATGAGGGGGCATCGACATGTATCATGTCGATGAGTTGCTGGAAAACTCTTGGATCTCCAACCTTGTCGTGATCTTCGACGACACTAAAAGCATTCGACGGAAGGACGTACACGCCGTACAACATCCTAAATAACTTGAAGGTTGAACTAGGAGGAAAAACAGTGGAAATTGATGTTGAAGTCATCGATGGCAATCTTGACTATAACATCCTACTGGGAAGACCATGGATATATCCCATGGCAGTTGTAGTGTCGACTTATTTTAGGAAGATCGCATTCCCTTTTGAAGATGGGATTACGGTCGTTGACCAACAGAACTTCCTCCCTAATGGTTCACAAGTTACAGGAAGCATTCCCATGATCCATGGGAGCGACCATTCAATTCAAGATATCGGAGTAGGCCTATTGAAAGACCCCATAATGATGGGAACTTTCGCGCTACCACCTCCTATCTACATAGGAAATATACCGTTTGTAGCAACTTGCAACATGATATCTTCCACGAAGGTCGCAGAAGACAAAGTCGACATGGATCATGCAATGGTTTTGCCACCAAGCCCTATAGAAATATTGTAGCAATCAATGTTTCGGGCATGGGAGGCAAACCCAAATCAACGCTCGTCAAGCGTTTGGGTAGATAGGTCTAGAGAATATGGTACCCCATTAGATCCCTGGTCGAAAGTACATGGGACTGACGAAGGAATCTTACAATCAATGTTGATTGAGGGAGCACCATGGAATGATCACCACCATCGTTCCCTTCTTCCAGAATATGAAGAAGATACTCAACAGGACCTCTATCACCCTTCAGTATTTGAATTCTTATCAAATACTGTAAATACGGTGGATTCCGAGCGAAACTTATCCAATATTGAAGAGACTATATCCATAAATATCTCGACTAAACCAAACGTTGTAGAGAATATTTATGTCGGCAAAGGTTGTTCCCCTTCAGAACTGGAAGTATATAACGCTCTTTTTCGCGAATTCAGAGATGTCTTTGCTTGGTCATATGATGAGATGCCAGGCATTGACTCGAGTATCGTTGAACATGAAATTAAAATGTATCCTGATGTCAAACCAGTAAGACAACGGCTTCGGCAGGTGCACCCCAAGAAAGCCGCTGCCATTAAGGCAAAAGTTGAGAAACTTCTCCATGCTGGTTTCATCTACCCCGTTCCTTTAACCGATTGGGTATCGAATATTGTCCCTATTATGAAGAAACAAGGGACGATTAGAGTGTGTGTTGACTATAGGGATGTAAACCAGGCTTGTCCAAAGGACAACTACCCTACACCCTTCATCGACCAGATAATTGATGAATGCGCCGGATGTGAAATCTTTTCATTTATGGATGGATTTTCCGGGTATAATCAAATAAATATCCGCCCACAGGACCAGTCAAAGACTGCATTTATTTGTCCGTGGGGCACATTCGCTTATCGAAAATTACCCTTTGGTTTAAAGAACGCAGGGGTGACGTTTCAGAGGGCAATGAATTATGCCTTCCATGACATCAAGAACATCGTTCAACCATATCTCGACGACCTTCTGGCTCATTCGCGAAAGCAGACTGATCATCCGCAGCATTTAAGAGCGATATTTCTACGTTGCCGACACTACAAGATAAGACTCAATCCGCACAAATGTGTGTTTTGTGTCGGTTCTGGTCATTTACTTGGATTTGTAGTCTCTAAGGATGGGATTCGTCTCGACCCTTGCAAGGTTCAGGCAATCATTAATTTGCCTCCACCTTCAAATTTGCTTCAAATTCAGAAACTCCAAGGGAAAGCAAACTTTCTGAGGAGGTTCATTCCAAATTACACAAAACTTGCTAAAGGTTATACTCGTCTTTTGAAAAAGGATGTACCTTTTGTCTGGGATCAGGTAGCGCAAGCTTCCTTTGATGCTCTGAAATATTCTCTAGTAAAAGCATCATTAATGTATGCCCCAAACTATCAAAGAGATTTTAACCTGTATCTGGCTGCAGCGGATACGACCATTGCGATGGTTTTAGTTCAAGAAGTCGATGGAATTGAACATCCTATATATTATTTAAGTAAAAACTTGAATGATACAGAAAGTAAATATTCTTATGTGGAAAAACTAGCGCTTGCAGCTGTACAAGCGATTCAAAGATTTCGACATTATGTCCTCTTCCGGAAAACTACCATTTTATTAGATTGCAACCCCATGACTTATATACTGTCGCGACAGTTGCTGGGGGGCAAATATTCAAAATGGATAGCGATCCTTCAAGAGTTTGATCTGGAATTTGTAAAATCCAAATCAAAGAAAGCTCTAGTTTTCGCAGAATTATTGTGCGATTTCCCATCGTCGTCCAACGATGAAACATCCGAAGAATCAATCGTGGACGAAAATTTGTTTCTGAAATCTGCAAGCGATGAGTGGTATGGAGATATCATAATTTATCTCCAAACCCAAAAGTTCAGGCCTAACACCTCTCACTCAGAACAGAAACGTATACGATACCAAGCTAAAGACTACATGATCGTCGGTGATACGCTTTACCGTCGTGGCATCGATACAGTTCTGAGGAGGTGCATTACCCATGAGGAGGCCGAAAAAGCCCTGAATGAGTGTCATTCAGGCGCGTGTGGAGGGCATCAATCTGGATATGCAACAGCACAAAAAATCTTACGAGCAGGATACTTCTGGCCAACCATGTTCAAAGATTGCATAATCGCAGTCAGAAGTTGCCATGCTTGTCAAATTTTTGATAGCAAAACCAGAAGACCACCCACACCTTTATAGCCAATAGTTGCTGTTGGGCCTTTCGCCAAATGGGGCATCGATTTCATGCAATGTAACCCCACCTCGATCGGGGGGCATGGGTATATTATAGTCTTCGTTGACTATTTTACCAAATGGGCCGAGGCGATGCCTACATTGGATAACACTGGTGAAACAGCTGCCCTTTTCTTTTTTAATCATGTAGTCGCCAGGTTCGGCGTACCACAGGCTATAGTTACAGATCATGGATCGCATTTTCGCAATCACATGATGGTTGAATTAGCTGCCAAGCTAGGGCTATCTCACGAAAGCTCTACCCCGTATTATCCGCAAGCCAACGGACAAGTTGAAGCGATCAACAAGGTCCTGAAGTGTATGTTGCAAAGGATGATTGGGGTTCACAAAAGAAGGTGGCACCTAATCCTGTACTCAGCCTTGTGGGCTTACCGAACATCGGTAAAGAATGCGACTGGGTTCACACCTTTCCAATTGGTGTATGGCCTGGAGGCAGTCTTACCAGTCCAGTGTGAAATTTCGTCTCTTAAACTCGCAATTGACCTCCTCCCCGGAACTTCAGAAGAAGAGGCCCGTTTCTTGGAATTAATCCAATTGGATGAAACCCGTCATGACGCCGCTTTGGCTAACGAAGCCCATAAGAAACGAGTCAAGGCGCAGTTCGACAAAAATGTCAAACCCCGTGTCTTCTCAGAAGGTGACTTGGTCTTGCTTTACGACCAAGAATCCGATAAATTGGGAGCAGGTAAATTTAATTCTTTGTGGATGGGCCCCTATATTGTTAAACGAGTATTAGCAAAAGGAGCCTACGAGTTAATGGATTATGACGGAATTCCACGGGCGCAACCCCGCAATGGGTTGTACCTCAAGCGTTACTATGCCTAAATAGTAACCTGTGTGCTTTTGTTGTATTTTGTTTTCGCTAAAGTGTTTGTTTCGGTCAATTAATCCACATTTTTACATTTATTGCAGATGTCAAACCTTTCTGAGACGTGTGTGGGATATGTTGACGGAGCGAGTCGTAGTTCGCGGAACCTGTCCTCCGCGGCCTGGGCCATTTTTTATCCAAGCGGCGAGTTAGTGAGTTTCAGAGGAGTGTGTATTGGGCAATCAACGAATAATATCGCTGAGTATAGCGCGTTGATAGAACTCCTCTCTGATGCCATCACCCATGGTATACGCCGACTGATCGTCAGGCTAGACTCACAACTCGTGATACTACAACTCACTGGTATATACTCTGTCCGCAATCCGGCTATTTATCGTATGTTTCTAAGGGTTAAGATTTTGGAAAGACAGTTTGATTTAATTCAATACCAACATATTTCCAGGAACTTAAACACATTAACCGACTCATTAGCAAACTATGTGTTAGATAGACATTTGCGACATTTATAAAAGGAAATGCATCATCAATGTTGTACAAGTGGATCATAACTCAACCAAAATAAGCCTCGAAAATCAAAATATATATATAAAAAGTTGTTTATCGTTTATACATAATGTTCTGTAACCAAGACAAAATTGGTCGCATGACCCAAAAACTCAAAAATGCTAGGGGGCACCCTAGCCTAGTGATGCTCATGATAGCACGTCACGGCCTGTGCAATCATGCGCAAGAGACGAGTCCATCGTCTAGGCACACCAGTAGTATGCCGCTGCAACTGTAAAGGTAACTCGTCGATCCGTACATCCGGAATACCGAGAGTAAGGCTCTCAACCTGCTCCTGCACAGCTGTAAGGGTCTTGGCCACGTCAAGGTCGCGAAGAATAACCCTCCCAGCAGGCTCCCTTGCCGGGGCAGCGACTGGCGGTCTTGGGCGAACTGCTGGATGAACGGGACCAACATCTGCATGCACACAAGAGTTTGATTAAAAGTCTTGATAGAATAAAGCACAACAACATTATGAATAAAAACAGTAAACAGTGATATGGTTAGAGATTTTACCAATAGCACCCCACTGTTCGCCATCCGGTAGCACCAAATCCGGATCACCTCGGAAATCCATACCCACATATGGATACTCGGAAAAGACCATCTCCTGGCGCTCGAACCACCTGAAGAAGGTATCAGTGAAAGTAATCTGAGATTGACCAGCATGCCTAGACATGTGATCAACCCATCTCTGCATGCGTGGCTCGGTGGGAGAAGGCAAGTCAAGTGCAATATACTGAGGCTGCATCAGTGGTATTCTCTCCAAGGCAAAGGCAGTCAAAATAGAACCAAATCCAAAGTTCTTCAGCTTCCCGTCCTTTACCTTGGTCAATTGACTTTTCATCTGAAGAAATACTGCATCACACCAGTTGAATACTTTCGGTTGGAGACACTCCAAGGCGTGCTGCACATAAGATCTGTTGGCAACATGAAGAGATGCACTACCGGCCATCCTACCAATAGTATACAGAATGGACCTGAGAGACCTGCTAGTAATCTCACGGATGACGACCTTGCCGTCTCTGCTCGGCTGGGATCCTTCCCTGCAATACTGGCGAACATAGTCCCTCACGGAGTCACTCCCTCGGGCCGAACCTGATAAGGAAATGGGGGCACCCCGCCTTGAAAACCCAGTCAAGAAGTAAATGTCTACTATGGTCAAGGGGATGGATTTACCCCTAATCTGGAATACTTGGTTGATAGGATCCCAAGCATCAAGCATATACTGCAGTAAAGAAATCTGTGCTCTCATGCTAGAGATACGGAAAAAATTCAGCAGGCCACAGTTCCGCAGCGCGTTCACCGTGACAGGGTCATGGAGAGCTATCATATCTTCTTCTTCATGTTCTCGTTCTCACCATGTAAGGGACATTTTGCTCAAAGGTTCCTGCAAAACAAACAAGAGAATGAGTAAGATCCTGGATTTGATGAGAAACTGGCGAAATTTCATCAAAAACTGTGCTAAAAAATCAGTTTTCTAAGCCCAACGCAAGTAGGCAGTGTCCCACCTGCGTTGAAGGTCAAGCTGCCTTAAGGCAGCTTGACATTCAACGCAGGTTTCGAGTGGACCACCTGCGTTGATGTTAGGGCGCCCTGGCAAAACCCCAGGTGCTCAGAAAGACAAGGAAACAGGCACAGAATAGAAAAATGAAACCATGAAAGAAAGAGCTAGGGTTTAGCTCCTACCTGGTCCAGACGGCGCCGAGAATCGTCCACAGAATCTCCCGAAATCAGCTGGTGAAAATCAAAGGGGAAGAGGCACCTCCAAAGCTCCAACAAACCAAGTTCAAATGAAATGGTAAAATGAGAGGTAAAAACACCTTTTAATTGCTTTTTACGTAGTTCAAAGCGAAATATTAGGGTTTTAATCTCATTTTCAAGCAAATATTGTTCATTTCTAACTACGTTTGATGCAGCAATTGAAGAATGCAGTACTATCGTTGAAAAGAGAAAAGCTAGTTATGGTAAAAAATCAAAATTTGACCATGAATACGAGCAGTTTTTGCATAAAGTTCATGCTCGTTAAAAAATAAACGCAAGATCCGAGCAGTTTTAGCACATAGTTCATGCTCGTTAAAAAATAAACATAAGTCCGAGCAGTGTTTTGGCGCATTCAAGCTCGTTAAAAAATGAACCTATTCTGGTAAATAACCATTGTGTATGAAACTTTATCAGCCATTAAAAGCCTTGGTCGTGTTTGCACCGTCACCTCCACTTTTCATTTGGCCGATCGTTCACCTCCATATGATTGTTTACCCATTTTGAGGAACAGCTGCGAAGAGTGATCTCACCTAGCCATCCTTGTGACACTGCCATGATTGGAAAATTCCAACCTGTACCTGGAATCAGCTGCTAACCCTGTTCATCACTCGTTCCTCAAAAGACGAGTCTTCTTTAAGCTCTTTTCAACTGACTCATAAAATATGAAAAGATTGCCGAGTTTTGGCCTTCCAGCTCGTTAAAGCGACCGGAAGCGCTATCCCTCCTCTAGATTTTAATCTTTTTGGACCTGAGGGATTATTGCACAAAAAGATCGAGCGCTTGTTTTGTTCGGCTCGTTAAAACTATCGAAAATTCATCCCTTCCATATTGTTTTATACTTTTTCGGACTTAAGGGATTAGATGACGAAAAAGGAATTTTGGAGTTAACTTTATGTACCTTTTTAGACTCTCTAAAAATGAAAAGGACCGAGTTGTCTTTGTCGCTAGACTCGTTAAATGCATTAAATAGCGACAAACTTGTCTTTAGATGAGAACGAGTTTCACTATTGCTAGGCTCGTTAAAACATAATGATGGGCTTGCCCGAAGGGCAGGTTATAGAACAAGCATATGTTATCCTCCTCAAGCTTGACAAAAATAAAGAGGTACTGGTCAGCAATGACTGGGGAAAAATTGGGAGAAACTCAAAGAAAGCTTTGATGGTAGCAAGTCGCTCTTGAACATGACACTTTTCCTCCGTACCACAATCGGGTTGGGTTGTTTCATTCACCGGTCACATCACCATGGTCTCGCCATACCATCCATATTGGGGTAATGCTACCAATCCATCGCATCAGTGTCGCCATGTGTTCAAGAGAAGTCGTTCAGAAAGAGTCAACCGTGTCCCGTCCACTGCCATACATTATCCTTCATCCATTCATGACCGCCACCCTGAATCATATGTCACAGATCATTTTCACCTCCATCAAAATCATTAGCTCCGTTCCGTGTCACTGATGTGGGATTCATTAAGGCCCTCCTTTGACGGATTGCTTCTTGTCGACATCAGCTCATTATCCAAGAAGTTGATCTAGGAACAACCCCTTCAGTACTTTGAAGCTTGCATGCCTTAATGGCAAGTTTCTCACTTCCGGCGACAGGTATACATCAATGACCTTCGACCAGAAGATTTTGCGTGGTGTTCGACGCCAAGTCCTTTATTCACACCACGTGAATTGTACTGCAGTACCTTGAAGGTCATTATCATTATCGGTGATTCCTCTCGCGCTTGTTAACGGTTTACCTCATTGACTGGTAATCAAGTGATGTCTTTCCATGTTCGACTTCAGCGCAATTCTCACATGGATCGACTTGTACTTAGAGTGAAGATCGAACGAGTTTGAAGACCCCAGATCTAGTTTCATCCATCTGGGCTGCGATATATATTCAGGAAAGATAAAGACATTTGACATGTACATCATTGCAGCAGATGATCATCCTACTCACAAGATGATAATTTCACCAAAATTATCAGTCTACCATCAGACAATCGTCTGTTCTATGTACAAAAATGAATTTATAAAGCTGAGCATGGGAATGCCCGCCTCAACTAGATCATGAAAGCAGTATGAATTATAATGTATTGTATTGTATCTTATTACAGGTCTCCTCCCAGCATTGGATGAACTTCGGATCCTCCTGATAAAGCATTTCACCCGATAAACAACCTCATACTTTAGGGGGCAACTGTTATAGACATTTTTGTGCCTTGCAGCATTGAGCATGAAATGTCCATAATCTAAGGGATCCAAAGTCCCTAAACATGTTGTTCCTACCCCTAGAGGAACAAGGCTAACAAACCACAGCAATTCACAGAAGTTCTCCACCTGAAAACACTCAAAAACAAGCCAATTCTGGATCATGTCAACTGCTCCACTGAGCATCTGCGCTGAATGTCAACTGCTCCACTGTCTACCTGCGTTGAATGTCAACTGCAACAAAGGCTACCTGCGCTGAGCGTAACTGGACAAGTGGCAGGCTCATTTCTCAATGTGTCAATGCCCAGGAAGCTTCCAAAATGACACATGCATCAAGGAATTCGACTGGTGATGAGTAAGAGGTTCCAAATCTCCAAGTGGAAGCAAGAACCTCCAAGTGGACTCAAGAACTAAGAGAGGGAGAGGACACTAGTCACTTCTCAAGATGACTCATCCTCTCTCCAAAACATCTATATATAGATCTCTCCTCCATGAGATCTAGAGGCTGGAAATTGGTATTTGCAAAGAATTGTTGTTGGTTTGAGGTTAGAACTATTGGGTGATTTGCTTTGAAGGAGGTGAAGAAAGAGATTCCTTTCTGCTGGGGAGGTGATGCTGGATTGGGCCTCTTATGGTTGTATCACTCCCTGAACTTTACTTACTTCATCAATAAAGCCATTTGAGTTTCTTCTATATGCATGTATCTCAATGATGTTTTGTTGTATTTGCATATTTAGTTTATTCTAATCCTTCAACTAGTTATGAATGTATGCTTCTTGTAGTTTCCTTCTCTTGCCATTTTGCAGGAACTTGGTGTAGCTGGGCCAGTGAAAGAGCAAGCAGCTGGGAGCAAGCAGCAAGGAGTGAGATTGGATCAACAAGCTAGCGGAAGACATCGGTTAGTTACATCCTTCTCCTCTATTTACATTTCATAAAGAAGAACACTTAGATAGTTTTGTCTTGTTTGTTGCTGAGGTATTGTCACTCCTTAGAGTGGGATAGGGGCATTCCGTATTGGATACTTTTCCCAACAACAGGTATGTGCAGAATCCTCTGCCTTATCAAGTTGATCGCACTACGTGGAGATACCTGTTGTTATAGACATATTTGGGCACATCAACCCCAAACTTATATGTCGATGTATGAGGGCTCATCAACCATAGCTGGGAGGATGCTGCTGGATCAGACAACTGGGTTGTAATTCTCCTTTCTATTAATAAAGTTCTTCAAGTTTTCTTCCATATGATTGGGAAATTGTGAATGTTATCATTTGTGAATGCTATCATTTGTTCATTATATATCTGATTCTGTAATGTTTATGTTGTAATAGATCACGATGCTTTGATGGTTCTTTGTTGCTGTACTTGTGCAGGTACTCTCCAAGCGTGTTAAGTACGGGGAGGAGTTACGGGATCTGTCAAAGGGGAGAGAGATCAAGTAAGGGATTAAGCAAAAGTTCCAGGTTGGTTCCATTATCTTTCTCTTATCTGGTACACATAGAAGAAATCGTTGAATTGCTTTAAACTGTTGTTTCTAGGGTAGCTGCCAAACCTAGAGGGCTAGCATTCTTTATGAATACTAGTTTTCCCAGAAACAAATTGGCGACTCTGCTAGGAACTGAATAGATGTTTGTTTGTTGTTATTGTTTGTTTTATAAACTATAGACAGAGTCTAAAGTCAGCCAGGTATCCTTCGAACTGCTCTTTCTTTGTAGATGAATGTTGTTTCAGTCAATCTCTAGTTTAGTTTATGAATTAAACATTTGACTTACAAGCACATCTAGATGCCCTTTTGGTAGCTCAGTGACCTCTCAATACATTCCATCATACTTTGCTCTTTATTGTTCATCAAAATACAGCTTAACTCATTGAAAACAACTGCACACTTGAGCCAAAACCCTTTTTAGTTGCGCTCCCTGGACCATCACACTATCTTCCACTGTAACTCAGTATGCATCGCACCTCTCGAGTGTAGTAAGTGTGATGCATCTCTGTTTCTGTGAAGCCTAGGTGCGATGATTGACTGAACTCTTTTTCCATCTAGAAATTGAGGGTTTTTTGACCTTGTTTTCAGTTTTGTTTGGTTGTTTTGCTGCAAATGAACAATGCCTCTTTACTGAAACTTACTTACATCACTTAGATCAACCTCAATTACATTAGGATTAGTGAATGTTTTTATGTATTTGTTCATCATTTACAATCCTTTGTCGAAAAGTTGTTTAAATCGATTTGTCGCTTTGGTACAAAAAGTGTCGTAATTGTCGTTTTTTTATCAAAAAGAGAAGTGTCGTGAATTCTTCCTTCCCTTGATAATCGATTGAACTTTTCTTCATGTTTTTGGTTTGATTTTTTTATATTCGAAGTGTCGAAAGCATTTTTATTCAAAATTGAAAAGTGTCGTTTTGAGTCTTCCTTTCTCTTTTGAAGAAGAAATTGTCAAAAATGTCATTTTGAGTGAAATATTTCAGATCTTTGCTGCATTTAGTTTTCCTTTTTGGCATTTTTCACATTAAGGAGAACGAAAACAAATACATGCATTTGCATTTAGCATTTTTAGACTTGTGTGCGAAAAGATGATTTAGGGAAATGCACTAGTGTTTGCTCTTTGCTATTTGCTTAAAATCACTGTAATTTTCTTTCCCTACTAGCTAGGATTTTCATTGCTCAAAATAAACAAAGATTGTTCATCATTGTAGATTGCATCTTAGGAATTTCAGATCATCATCAAGTGGTGAACCATTGAAAGGCAAACTCTAAACAAGATCAAATTTAAAATGAATTTCAATGAATCTAACAACGCTTTGGAACTTAATGCAAAATATCTAGAGGTCTAGGCTACAGACATTTTCCGCCGTCATTAAAACTAGTGGCTATCGTTTTAATTGAAGGTTAGGTGATTCCTCCTCCTTGATACGACAAGTGCTAGCACAGATTTGTCCTCCCAGTACCGTCGTGTATATATTGGGAGACCACAATAGGCTTATATCCTTTATCCATAGGAAGCTGAGTCTGTCGCCTTATTGATCGCAATGCACTGAACATAGCATTCTGGAAGATTGACTGCCATACATAAGTCCTTGGTAATTTCTCTTTAATTTATCACTAAGGTGTATATTGCAGTTTTACGATTGGTTTGGTAATCCCTCTGTCTAGATTTTCCAAAGTAGTCACTTTCGTTCCTTTTCGACTCTTTAAAAGAAAAGGTCCATCTGAGCACTTGTCCTTTCAGGCTCATTAAAAATCAAAGGAGACTAGAGTCATCTTTAGCTTTTTCTCAACTCTTAAAAAATGAAAAAGCAAAGTTGTGTCCAAGCGTCATTAAAATTAATTGAATTCGAAATAACATCATTTTCCCCTTAATTTTGAGTTGATCAAATAATCCGCAATCGTGGAAGAAAGTCAATCAAAACCCCATCGTTCACGGAGATTAGCGAGTCAGCCGTCTTTGACTCCGGAAGCGAACCCAAAGCGGACAAAGTGATCTCGTTTAACTGAGCCCAATTCATCTGGTTTATTTTAAACTTTTGTTTCAACATTGTCAGAGACTACAGTTACTCCGATTATTTCTGGTACATCTGCCTTAAGAGAAGAAGTTTCGCAGTTATAAGAGGACATTAGAAATGATCCTACCTGTAATAGTAGACACTTATGTACCTGAAACAACTCCATCTAGAGTTGATCCAGAACCCCTCTCAGTTCAAACCGAAGCTACATTTGAACCAGTAGTTGTTCAAGAACCTCCCTTTGAGACTGAAGTTCATTTACCTGAACATCTAGAAGTTGAGTTTCAGTATTCAAAAGTTGTCACCCCTCTAGTATCTGTCACTGCAGAAGCTATACCTTCTACGGCTCTAGAAATCTTTTACGGACCTGACGGTCTACCTCTTCCACCTGGTCTGATTGCTATAGAGGAGATAGTAGAGGATCCCCCATCTAATACCCCGTTTCATTTTGGAACTGGGATTCATTTGTATCCCTCTACTCCTGAGTTTGGTTCTTTTAATCCTCCTTCATCGCAAGTTCCTGTCGAAGCACTAGGAGATCTTTTGGATAGACTAAACATGTATGAGCAACAACTAACATCTAGGAATGTGTCATCTGATGCAGCTGCAGCAGAACCTCCTGCTGTTACTCCTACAATGTTTTCTGGTACACCATCTGTTCCAGCTGGTTATCAATCACTAGCTGGAGTCCACTCAGGGGCTACTTCAATGCCATGGTCTGCTCCTATTTATTCATTTGGAGTCCCATCTGGTCCTTCTTATGTTGAAGCTCAGCAATTTGATCCTGCATGCCAGTATCAATTTGGGCAAACCCTTTCAAAGACTGATATATCCTTTAAACACTGGACTGCCACCATATGGAGAGCAGTATGCCTTTTCACTATTTCCTCCTAGGGAACAACCATATGAGAGTTTCCAACAATATTCAAGTCAAACTGGAATTACATCTAGTGGTTGGATACCAATACTACTAAAACAACCAAGGGTTGTATATCCAACGCAACCGATCCGACCTGTGTCGAATATTCCCACTACACCTACTATTACGACTGTGTCGCAAACACAAGCACAGCCTGTTGTGTCTCAACCTCAACCTGCTCCTTCTTCCTCGCAACCTCAAGTTTCAAGGCAGAAGACTCAAGTCTCTCAGGGTGTGATACAATAACCACTTGTCTCTACAGCTCAACCGCAACCTCAGGTTAGTGCTTCTTTATATGGAATGACTCAGGCACCAATGGGTATTGTCAATCCGCAACTTGGTCAATCTTCCGGTATTGGGCAATAGCAAATGGTCCAACAACCATGACTGGCACAATACCAACAACTGCAATTCCAACAAACCCAACCTCAGTTTGGGCTCAGTTTACAAGCTCAAACTGGATTTGGTCAATATCAAGCCTACCGAGGACCTGGGCAACAAGGCTTTGTAGGTTATGGACAACTGCATTTTCAAAATTATCAACAACCACACTATACTAGTTATGTCCAACAACCTTATCAAAGTTACCAGCAATAGATGCATTATGCTGGTATGCAAAGACATACTGCTTAGGCGATTCCATCTTATCTTAGGTATGCTCCACCCAACCTGAATCAGCAGTTGCCTTTTGTAGCAACTCTAGAATTACCAGATTTGAATCAGCTGACGAATGATCCGATTTCATACACCCCTTGGTGGCCAGCGATTCCTCATAAACTGCCCTCTGATATTTCTAAGTTCAATGGAAATCTAGGTGAACATCCATTGAATCACGTAATGACTTTTCATTTGTGGTTCTCATCTAACACTCTGAATGATGATTCAATTAGACTTCGCCTTTTTCATAGAACGCTCACTGGTCCAGCAGCGAAATAGTATATTGAATTGCCTAGAGCTTTGTTTGGTAACTTCACCATCCTTGCCACAACTTTCTAACCCACTTTCAATTACCCATCAGGTACAAAACTGGAACAGAAATCCTTACCAATTTTAAACAGACCACGTCCACTCACATATCTGATCATATTCATGAGTGGCGGTGTTGTCGTCGAATGGTAAAGACGTATGTTCCTGATCAGCTGTTAGCTGAGTGGTTTATTAAGTCCTTATTGCCATCTATCACTGAGGACGTGGCGAAAGGAGGAGTTGTCACTGAAGAGCAAGTCATTGCTCATGCCCAATATTTAGATTTGATCTATACATAATCTGGCACACTCTACAACAAAATTCCTAATGCTCCTAGACCAGCTTTTTCCATTCCACCTTCTCCTAAATCGAGTAGGGAATCTCATGCCGGTGACGGTGTGATCGGTGCCACAAGCACGCAAACTGCAAGAGGTCCATCTGGTCAAGCTATTGCTATTTCTAGTCAGAATGCAAATGACAAACCTGTTGCCTCGGAGATTAATGCTGTGTCATCTGACAAAGGCAAAAATCCAAAGCAACCAAGGGGCAAGAAGAAAGGGAAAAATAATAAGAAGAAACAGGAGAATTCCACTCCTGAAAAATCATCTGAGAACCCTACTGCGGCAAAGAAACCTCCTCGTTATCCATGTTTGATTTGTAACGAGGAGAATTTTACGAGAGATTGTCCACATCGATCTGAGGTTTCAAAACTTTTGAAGGCTTCGAATACCTCAGCGGTGTTGACTGATCCGTTTCCAAACCCAAAAACTAATCTGGTTGCTATCGATAATGCTTCCACATCCCAAGTGCTTATGCTATCCATCGCAAACAAGAAAAATGATGTTTTGATATCAACAAGGAATAAAGATTATGGGAATCCATCGTCATCGAACAACCAGGCTACTGATCAACCTAGTGGTTTGACAACGACTTTGCCAGAAGTTGTTCCACCCATTATTCCTGAATTAACTATAAAGCCGCCAAAGGGAGTCATACATAAATCGACATTTAATCCTCATGCTCAAGCTGCTCAGAATTATAATATAGTGGAGGATCTGGCTCAATCGCCATCCGCTATGTCAACACTTGAGGTATTGCAAAATTGTCCCTCCCAAAAGCAGGCTTTGTTATCAACAATAGGTGGGATTGATCCAACAGATTCCAATCTTGTGGCCTTTAATCATAAAGGATATATACCTCAATTACCGGCCCAACTCACTTTCCTTATACAGGTAAAATCCCTCAATAAAAATGTTCATCGAACCATCATTGATGAGGGGGCATCTACCTATATTATGTTGATGAGTTGCTGGAAAACTCTTAGTTCACCACCCTTGTCACAATCACTAACAACATTAAAAGCGTTCAATGGAAGAACGTACACTCCATATTGGATTTTAAGTAGCTTGCAAGTTGAACTGGGGGGCAAGACATTAGATATTGAAGTCGAGGTCATTGATGGACTCCTTGACTACAATATTTTACTAGGAAGGCCCTGGGTTTATGCTATGGCTGCCGTTGTGTCTACATATTTTAGAAATATTGCATTTCCCTTCCAAGGTGGAATCACAATCGTTGACGAACTAGACTTTTTCGCTAACAGTTCACAAACTACTGGAAGCATTCCATTGATCCATGGAAGTTCACAATCACTTCAAAATGTTGGAGTAGGTCTCCTAAAAGACCCTTAATGGGTACTTTTTCCCTCTCGTCTCCATCTGGTTTCGTGGAAGTGGCCACAGTGGAAACCTGTCATATGATCTCTTCTATATCATCTGAGTTTAAGAAGAGTTCTAACCATTTTGACAGTGAGGATCATCGCGAGGCGTTGCCACCAAACCCCATCGAATCTTTGTAGCAATCAATTTTCTGGGCTTGGGTGGAAAAACCGAATCAGCACTCCACAAGTGTTTCGGTAGATAGGTTTTTAGAATTTGGTACCTCTTCTGATCCTTGGTCTTGTATACATTCTACAGATGAAGGAATCATCCAATCAATGATGAGAGGAGAGACGCCGTGGGAAGATTACCATCATCGTTCCCACCTTCGAGATGACAATGAATATTATTCAAACGACCTCAATCACCCCTCAATTTTTGATTTTTTACTAAATTCTGTAAATACAGTACATTCCGAGCGAAATCTGTTCAACATTGAAGAAACTATCGCCATTAATATTTTGACCAAACCTAATGTTGTAGAGAATATTCACGTTGGAAAATCTTGTTCTCCATCAGAACTAGAAAATTACTGTGCTCTTTTTTGCGAATTTAGAGATGTCTTTGCATGGTCATATGAAGAAATGCCAGGCATTGACTAGAGAATTGTTGAACACGAAATCAAGATGTATCCTGATGTCAAACCAATACAACAACGGGTTCAACCTATTCATCCAAAGAAAGCCACTACTATTAAAGCAGAGGTTGAAAAACCTTTGCGTGCTGGCTTCATTTACCCTGTTCCTCTCACTGATTGGGTATCGAATATTGTTCTCGTAATGAAAAAGCAAGGAACGATTAGAGTGTGCGTCGATTATAGGGATGTAAATCAAGCATGTACGAAGGACAACTATCCTACACCCTTTAACAACCAGATAATTGATGAATGTGCTGGATGCGAAATATTTTCATTCATCGATGGATTTCCCAGATACAATCAAATCAATATCCATCCATAGGACCAGTCAAAAACTGCATTTATATGTCCGTGGGGCACATTCTCATATTGTAAATTACCTTTCAGTTTCAAGAATGCAGGGGAAACTTTTCAGAGGGCAATGAATTATGTCTTTCATGACATCAAACACATGGTTCAACCATATCTCGACAATCTGCCGGCTCATTCGCGAAAATGGACTCATCATCTACAGCATTTGAGAGCCATACTTTTACGTTGCCGCCACTACAAGATACGACTCAATCCACACAAATGTGTGTTTTGTGTTGGTTCTAGTCGATTGCTTGGTTTTGTAGTTTCTAAGGACGAAATTCGATTTGACCCATTTAAGGTTCAGGCAATTCTTGACATGCCTGTACCTTCAAATTTGCTTCAGATTCAGAGACTCCAAGGGAAAGCTAACTTTCCAAGGAGGTTCATTCCACATTATTCTGAGATTGCTAAAGGTTATACACAACTTTTGAAAAAAGGGGTACCCTTCCACTGGGATCAGGTTGTGCAAGCTTCTTTTGATGCTTTAAAAGATTCCCTGATAAAAGCATCATTAATGTATGCTCCTGACTATCAAAAAGACTTCAACCTGTATCTTGCCGCTACAGATACAACCATCACTATGGTTTTAGTGCAAGAAGATAATGGAATTGAACATCCTATATATTATTTAAGTGGTAATCTTAATGATACAGAAAGCAAGTACTCTTATGTTGAAAAGTTGGCTTTAGTAGCTGTTCAAGCAGTACAGAGATTTCGACACTATGTACTCTTTCGCAAAACTACCATTGTGTCAGATTGCAACCCTATGACATACATTTTGTCACATCAATTGCTACAGGGCAAATATTCCAAATGGATAGCCATTTTGTAGGATTTTGATCTGGAATTCACCAAATTCAAATCAAAGAAGTCTCTCGTCATTGAAGAGTTACTTTGTGACCTTCCCTCGTCATCCAACGATTTAAAATCCCAAGCATCAATCGTGGATGAGACTCTATTTCTGATATCGTCAAGTGATCTGTGGTATGGGGATATACTGGTCTATCTCCAGACCCAAACTTTTAGGCCTAACACCTCTCGCTCTGAACAACGACGTACTCAATACCAAGCCAAAGACTATCTGATCGTTGGTGATACACTTTACCGTCGTGGTGTCGATATGGTTTTACGGTTTTACGAAGGTGCCTCATGCATGAGGAGGCCGAAAAAGTTTTGAATGATTGTCATTTAGGTGCTTGTGGGGGGCATCTATCTGGTTACGCTACTGCACAAAAGATCTTACAAGCTGGTTACTTCTGGCCCACCATATTCAAAGATTGCATAATTGTAGTCAGAAGTTGCCATGCTTGTCAGATTTTTGATCGCAAAACTAGATTACCACCTGCACCACTGCATCCAGTCGTTGCTGTTGGCCCATTCGCTAAATGGGGCATTGATTTCATGACATGTAACCCCACCTCAGCCGGGGGGCATGGGTATATTATAGTCGCTGTCGACTATTTTACAAAATGGGCCGAGGCGATGCCTACATTGAACAACAGCGGTGAAACGGCTGCTCTTTTCTTTTTCAATCATGTAGTTTCTAGATTTGGTGTACCACAGGCTATAGTCATAGATCATGGGTCACATTTTCGTAATCACATGATGATCAAATTAACTGCCAAATTAGGACTGTCCCATGATAGTTCTACTCCATATTATCCGCAGGCTAACGGACAAGTTGAGGCAATCAACAAAGTCCTTAAGCACATGCTGCAGAGAATGATTGGAGTCCATAAACGGAATTGGCATTTAATCCTGTACTCAGCTCTGTGGGCATATAGGACTTCGGTGAGAAATGCGATCGGATTTACGCCCTTTCAGTTGGTGTATGGTCTGGAAGCAGTCTTACCCATTCAGTGCGAAATCTCATCCCTCAAGCTTGCAATCGATCTGCTTCCCGAAACTTCTGAAGAAGAGGCTCGTTTCTTGGAATTAATCCATCTGGATGAAACCCGTCGTGATGTCGTGTTGGCTAACAAAGCACATAAGAAATGCATCAAGGCACAATATGATCGAAATTTTAAGCCTCGTGTCTTCTCAGAAAGTGACCTTGTCTTGCTTTACGATCAGGATTCTGACAAATTAGAAGTAGGTAAATTTGAACCATTATGGATGGGCCCTTACATTGTTAAATGATTATTGACAAAAGGAGCCTACGAGCTAGTCGATTATGATGGGATTCCACTGTCGCAACCCCGAAACGGGTTGTATCTTAAACATTACTATGCTTGATTAAGTGTAGTAAACTCATTGTACATATGCTTTTATTGCATTTTTGAGTGTTTTCTTTTAGAGTTGTCATTTTGGTTAGGTAATCCACTTCACATTTGTTGCAGATGTCAGACTTTTTGGAACCATTTGTTGGGTATGCCGACGGAGCTAGTCGTAGTACGCATAATCTATATTCTACGGCTTGGGCCATTTTCGCTCTAAGGGGCGAGTTAGTGTGTTTTAGGGGGATATGTATTAGTCGATCGACGAACAACATCGCTGAGTATAGCGCGTTGATTGAACTTCTCTCTTATGCCATTTCACATGGCATACACTGACTCATTGTCAGGCTAGATTCATAGCTTGTCATTCTACAGCTTACTGGCGTTTATTCCGTTTAGAACCCAGCTATTTATCGAATGTTCCTAAGAGTTAGGATTTTGGAAAGACATTTTGATTCCATTCAATATCAGCACATTTCCAGAAACATAAACACATTGACTGATTCATTAGCAAAATATGTGTTAAATAGACATTTGCAGCATTTGTAAAGAAAGAATTTCACATCAGCATTTGCATTAGGATTTTATCACTTAGCCAAAATAAAACTCCAAAAATAAAAAATAGATAGCTGTTTATAGTTTTTACAAAATGTTTTGTGTCCAAGACAAAATCGGTCATCTAACGAAGAAACTCAAAATGAATACAGGAAAACATCCTAGACTAGTGATGCTGGTGATAACATGTCATCGCCTGTGCTATCATGCGCAGGAGCCTAGTCCAACGACTCGGTACACCAGTAGTATGGCGTTGTAACCTCAAAGGTAACTCATCGGTCCTGACATCCTGAATGCCGAGAATGAGGCCCTTAATTTGATCCTGCAACACTGCCAGGGTCTCTGATCTATCCAGATCCCGAAGGACAGCCCTCCCTACAGCCTCTCCTGCTAGAGCGTCATCTGCCTCCCGTGGGCGTGCCACTGGTCGCACTGGTCCAATATCTGCACACATATGAGTTTGTTTAGTCTTGGTAACATCAAAAACACAAAAAAATTATAAAACTCAAAAACAAAGATGTGGTTGAATCATTTTACCTATAGCACTCCATTGCTCACCAACTGGTAATGCCAAATCCGGATCGCCTCGGAAATCCATCCCGACATATGGATACTCCACAAATACCATCTCCTGGCGGTTGAACCACTCGAAAAAGGCATCAGAGAAGGAGATCTGTGACTGGCCGGCATGTCTAGCCATAAGATCCACCCATCTCTGCATCCGTGGTTCCCTCGATGCTGGCAATCCCAGTGAAATGTTTTGAGGTTGCATCAGTGGAATTATTTCCAAAGAAAAAGCAGTCAATATGGATCCATAAGCAAAGTTCTTGGTTATTCCGTTCTTTACTTTGGACATTTTTTCTTTTATGACAGGAAGTATCGCCTCACACCAATGCAACACCTTCGGTTTCCAGGCATTCCAGGGCATACTGCATGTAAGATCTATTCGCTAAATGTAAGGTTGCACTGCGAGCCAATCTAACAAAGGTAAATAGAATGGTCCTCAAAGGTTGATCAGTAACATCCCAGATATTAATCTTACCATCTCTACTGGGTTGAGATCCATCCCTGCAGAACTCATGAATGTGGTCTTTCACAGATTCGCCCCCACGAGAAAATCCTGATAGTGAAAGAGGGGCACCACGCCTCAACAAACCCATCAGAAAATAAATATCCTTGAATGTGAAAGGAATAGATTTACCTCTAATCTGGAAGACCTGGAAAATGGGATCCCAAGCATTGAGGAGACACTGCAACAAACTGATCTGTTGCCTCATGCTGGATATGCAAAAAAACTTCAGTAAACCACAGTTTCTTAATGCATACACTGTGCCCTAGTCATGTAAAGCAATCATGTCCTCCTCTTCATGTTCTCGTTCATGCCATGTGACAACCATCTTGATCCAACAAATATCTGAAATGTAAACAATAGATGAGTTAGGATCCAATTTTGAGCAAAAGCAAATAAAAATTTGATGAAAAAACATTGTATAAAGTTGCCTTTCTGTGCACATCGCACCCTGCCTTTGAGCAAGGTGAGATGCATACTGACTAGCCTATTGGCAGCTCAGTATGCATTGCACCTTTCGATACTAGCTAGGTGCGATGATTGAGGGACAAAATCTTTAAACCCCAGGGGCCCAGAAAAGTGAAAAAACTTGCTCAGAATCAAGAAAAGATGGAATGAAAATGAAGAGCTTAAGGATAGCTCCTACCTGGTCCTAACGACGCGGAGAATGGTCCACAGGATCTCCCGAAATCGACTGGTGAAATTTGAGAGGGAAAACTGCTCCAGAGCTCCAAAATCCCAAATTTGAAATGAAATGATGGAAGTGAAAGGTAAAACTACTTTTTATGTTTACTGTTCATGTACTTCAAAGTGAAATGTTAGTTTTGGTTCATTTTTCGCCCATATATATGTATTTCTAATCAATTTGATGGAGTTTTGAGCAGGTTGAATGACAGATGAAAGAATCTGATGTGCTAAACAGTGAATTGAACATCTTCGACCACCAAGCATAGTTTTTTCATTTCAAGCTTGTGTAAGAACGAAAATGAATTCAAGCATAGTTTTGTCGTTTCGAGCTTGTGTAAAAATGAAACTGAATCCAAGCATAGTTTTTTGTTTCAAGCGTGTAAACATGAAACCGAATCCAAGCATAGTTCCCCATGGTTCAAGCTTGTCTAAAAATGAACCCATTTTCAAATTTTAACCCTTGTGATTGCCATTCTATCAACCTTTTGAACCTTGGTTGTGTACATCCCATCGCCACCATCCCTTTGGCCAATCATACGCTCTCACTTGGTTGTTTTACCATTTTTTGAGGAACAGTTGCAATGAGTGGTCTTATTAGCCAGCCTCTTCACATAAATTAACATGTTTTGAGAAGTTCCAAAATCATCGGAACTAGTTTCTACCCTAGATACCACCCGTTCCTCAAAATAGAGTCCTCTTTAAACCCTTTTCAGACTCGTTCAATATGAAAATATTTTCGAGTGTTTGTCCTTTCCAGCTCGTTAAAGTGATTGGAAATGTCACCCCTCCTGTATTATTTTATCGTTTTTCGGACCTGAGGGATTATTTGACGAAAAAGAACTTATGGAGTTTTCTTTTCGTCCCTTTTCAAACACTCTAAACATGAAAAGGACTGAGTTATCCTTGTCGTTAAGCTCATTAAAACAATAGCGACAAACTTGTCCATTCTAGACGAGACCGAGTTTCACTGTCGCTAGACTCATTAAAACATCAAATAGCGACAGGTTTGCCCGAAGGGTGAATCATAGAACAAGCATATGTTATCCTCCTCAAGCTTGACAAAAATAAAAAGGTACTGGTCAGCAATGACTACGGAAAAGGGAAAAAACTTGAAGAATTTATGGTAGCAAGTCACTCTTGAACATGACACTTTCACTTCATCACCATTATTGAGTTGGGTTGGGTTATTCTATTCACCGGTCATCTCACCATTGGTCTTTCATACCATCCATCTTTTGGGGTTAACGCTACCAATTCATCTCAGTGTTGCTGAAATATTCAAGAGAAGTCATTCAGTTGAGAAACCACCATCCAGTTAATGTCTCATACACTGTAATACCTCCAAGAAAATTTCATGGATTTCTGTATACAGATAACATTCTAACCACTCTTCTTTTGTCAGTCGTGAATTCTTGTTCTCCTGCACCGCAAACTCGTGAATCTTTCTGTCAATCCAGTCATCGATTTCCTTCTTAGTTGGATTCCAGTGATGCGACATTAGACATCTCTTATGCAAATCTCGGTCCCGGCAATGGAACAATTTGTTGGCTTGTTGGGGCCTGACCTAGGTTCAGAGTTAATTAGCCAAGCCAATCCCTGTACTACTAGCCCTTTTGGCAACAGCTCGCGGAGCACAGACTAAAGTCTCACCCGAAGTAGTATGGGAGGGTGCTGGAACCAAGTTTCCGCACCCTTGAGATGTTTAAGGGGCTGATTGGATCCAACTGTTAGGTCATTTGCACAAGTTTCTTGGCGCACTTCCCATGCCTTTGCACCCTGATGCACTACCTTCGCGCAGCCCTAACCAGGGACTGTGGAGCTTCCGTGCTGCTGGAACAGCGCTCTGTGCTATTCCCTTAAGATGGCCCCGAGACCTTACTTATCTTCTCATACCAGTTAATTGTCCTCGCGTAAATGGATGTCTTACATTATACTTATTTATACAACACATTCATATAAATTCGCGCATGTAAATAAACAGTAAACTTGCAATTTATACCCAATCATACATTAAAACAGGAAAAGATACACCGAAATATGGTAAGCTTCTCTTTATTAATTCTTCAAACAATTACAGAGTCGACCTGTCTTGTGCACTCAGCTGCAGGGGTCCGCGCACACAGCTGCGAACTACTAGGCCTTTGCGCATTCAGCTACAGAGCCTTCTCCTACTCTACAACCTAAAGACCCACTTTTCACTTCGACTCAAGTACTTAGACTCATCATACATCCATCCATCCTTATCCTTTTTTCCTTAGACCCTCGCTTTACTAATACAATCCCATGGTCCGTGGACCATAGGTAAATTTATCAAGCCAACATTACATTACAAAAACTATTATATATCTAGGGGGGATAATATGGGGTACCAAGGGAGGTACCCAAGGTAATAATGTAATAATGGGATGGGCCATAGTAATAAATAAGGTGGTTAACCCATATCATGTAAGGGACCACAAGTAGTTAGTAATAATGTAATGGGCCCATGGTATTAGTTGATGATATGAGGGAACCATGGTAATGACCCATGGTATTGTATGTATGAGGCCTATATAGAGGCTAGAGACTCCATGTCAAGGAATATAGTCAAGGATTATTGTATGAACAGGCATATGGCTTGTGGAGTGTTCTCCTTCCTTAAGGAGTGAATGTATGGTGTTGCCCTACCTTAAGGATTTGATCAATAAAGACTCATTTCATATTATTTCTGGGTTTATTTGCATTATCTTAAATTTTTATATCAGATCTATAGTATTTCTGGGTTAGATCTACAACAAGTGGTATCAGAGCACTTTCTTGGGCACAAAAGTGGAGGATTTTTTTTATTTTTTTGCAGGATTTCGGGGGCGGCGAGTTTTCAGATCAGATCTGTATGTTTTGGTACAAAATATGCAAAATCTAATTGCATATATGTATTCTTTGTGAAAAAATAGCCGATTTCAAAAAAAAAATCGGTTGAATCAGAGTCCGGATGAAGGCGATATCGCTGATCTAAAAATCAGTGGGGTTGCAGAGAATTTTTCAGGGCAGCGAGTTTGCGGCATATATTTGGACGTCCTGGTGGACGATCTGAAAAATCTAATTGTAGATCTGGATTTTTTGAGAAAAATGACCCAATTTCAAAAAAAAATCAGTCGAATCGGAGTCCGGATGAGGGAGATATCGCTGATTTAAAATCAGCTCTTTTTTGCAGAAATTTTGGTGACGACGGGAGAGTTGCAGTTCAGATTTGAAATTTCATTGCCTGGATCAAAATTTCTATCACATGGGCAGATGCAGAATGGTTGTTCGATTTCCAAAAACAGGTCATAATAGGGATTCTGAGCAATATTGACTAAACTGTGACACTTTCAAATTTTCGCCAAGTAAGTGAATTTTTTTCAAAACTCTCTTCATGGCTTCTAGCAAGGTTCTTTATTTTACAGGAAAAGATGATGGTCCTACTATTGAAGAATTCATACAAAGATACAATTCCACACATAGGACATATTGGAAGATTCCAATGGTGCTTAATATGAGAGATGAGGCTCAAAAATGGAATTTATCACTTGACTACAAGCAGTTGACTAAACTTCCAGATGCAGAATTTGAAAAAGTCTTTTTGGACAAATGGTCTCGGGCTAGAAAAAAGGAGAATGAGATACATAAGGGGTTAATTGCTACGGGTGTCTCCTTCAAAACTTCAACATATCATCACCCACATCACCCCGCAAGACAACCATCAAGATGGCAACCAATTAGCCACACGAACAACAACCCCCGCAGGACAAATAGAGAGGAGCGAAGATCCACCTACTACACATCAACACAGAAGAGCTACCACGGTCAACTTCCATCTCAAGCGAGCGAGGCACCAGCGAGATCGAGGGTTCACCTCTCTCTTGGATGGCTAGATGCACGTGCATGGTACCAGTGGACTACTCTTTTGAGTAGATCTTATTATTTGTGTTATTCCCATGTTTCGGGGACGAAACATGCTAAGGGGGGTGGAATGTTATATATCTAGGGGGGATAATATGGGGTACCCAGGGAGGTACCCAAGGTAATAATGTAATAATGGGATGGGCCATAGTAATAAATAAGGTGGTTAACCCATATCATGTAAGGGACCACAAGTAGTTAGTAATAATGTAATGGGCCCATGGTATTAGTTGATGGTATGAGGGAACCATGGTAATGACCCATGGTATTGTATGTATGAGGCCTATATAGAGGCTAGAGACTCCATGTCAAGGAATATAGTCAAGGATTATTGTATGAACATGCATATGGCTTGTGGAGTGTTCTCCTTCCTTAAGGAGTGAATGTATGGTGTTGCCCTACCTTAAGGGTTTGATCAATAAAGACTCATTTCATATTATTTCTGGATTTATTTGCATTATCTTACATTTTTATATCATATCTATAGTATTTCCAGGTTAGATCTATAACAAAAACTAGGGTGGGCAACCCTGTGACTCTATTATGACTTTGCGCTCCGCGCCCACAATTTGCGGAGCTTTTACAAAGGACTTGGTCAACACTTGGGCTTTAAGCCCCAAAACATGCCTCAAGGGGATTCCATGCCCAACACTATGTGACACTTCAATGGAATTGGTTGCGTGTAGAGGAAAATAAGTGGCATAAACCAATCAAATTTGAGGATATGTGTTGTTCTTGGATTAGTTATTGATAAACGATAAAGGTTGGTAGGCGAACACGCCCTTATAGAATACCTTCGATGTAATTAATCTATTTGAAAAAGGTATCGATTCTTCATTGTACTATTGTTCAGAATTTTATAATGAATTTACATTCTCTAATTCTCATCTTTATTTGTAAGTAAAACAACTAAAAAAAATATCCCCGTTGGGGGTGATGAACGCGGGTTATACACGGGACTTGAGCATTAATAGCCCTCCCACGTGGCAATTATGAGTCGGATGTGTGTTGGGAAAGCAGAGCAAGGAGGCCTACATAAGAACATTCTCAATGCACACGAGGTTATAACACCAATGACAATGGCATGCACATGTATTTTCTAGAATTGGGAGATGAGAGCTTGGCCTATAGAAGGAATTGTCTACTTGGGAACTATAGGTGACCTCATTGGAGAGCCAAGCATGTTCCTTGATAAGTGGGGGTGTTCATCTGTGAATGAAAAGAAGAAACATGGAGGGGTATGGTCTTGATTTGTAGCCCAAAATGTAATCTGGGACCCAGGCTCGAACTTCTCTCTGGCTTCGGCTCTCTCAATGAGATTGATTCGTAACGCAGAGAACTTAGGCAAGGTGTTTTTCCAGGAGGGCGGGTGATAGTGCGGGGGCTTGTGCATTTACTCAGGTAATTCAACTCATTTTTCCTTATGTAGTGGTTAACATGTGGAATGCTCAAGTAGTGTGGCCCAATTGGTAGTCTGACCAGTTCGAAAAGGGGCCATTAGTCTCTTGTGGGTGGCCCTGGAGAGCGTTCTCCCTCTTCTTCTTTTGTATTTGTCTCAGGTGGCCCCGAAGTTCTTTATGCTGAGTGGAGACTTGGGTGTTGGTGTCCTTAAGGGCTCCTAAGAGTAAGTGAAGTCGAAGTAGAAGGGTTGGGGATCACTGTGAGATGTGCATTCTCGTAGAGATCTGGTGTTGTATCTATGTGGAGGTTGCAATTAGGGGTAACTTGTCTGTATTGTGCTACCTTTATAGAAGAGTGGATATTGAACAGTCTCGACCTTGGTTAATTGAAGTGTCAATTGTAGATATTTGTATTATCTTTGTGAGAGGAGCTGGGTTTACTGGAAGTTCTTTAGTTGCCTCACATAACTGGTGTGGGGAGGCAGCATACTCTCCTCTTTCACAATTAGGGAGTGTATACACTGTTGTTATGGTTTGATCACTTGTCATTTTAAAAAATAATAAAAATGTTTGACTTACCAAAAAAAAACACACACACACATAATAAATTTCTTGCCATCTCCCTTCCCGCTTCGACAGTGATACGCACAGGCTTTCTTGCCGAGAAGACTGCTAAACACGTGAATTTAGGCAACCCAACCCCCAATTCTGGAGAAAAACATATTAAACGATTCAAAAAAAATAAGGAATGGTAAGTTGTGAAAACCTTTCCAAAAAGAAAACATTAAATTAAGTGGAAACCATCTCAGTTTAAAATTGGGTGTTGACTGGGATGCTATGTAACGCACATGCTTCTAGAGTGATGGGAACCCCAAAGTTTGAATCGCCATACTCAGCAGAGACCAAGAACGCACTCCGTGAGAGTTAATATTAATCTCTGTTTTGATAAACAATTATTTTATTAATTAATGACCATGGAACGGTCAGTGTGAAATCCCTTTGAAAAAATAACCAATAAATTATGGAACGGTCAGTGTGAAATCCCTTTGGAAAAATAACCAATAAATTATGTGGATGTGGAGTTGTTGAAGACAAATTGGGTATTGAGGAGATGCTAAACGCACATGCTTGAAGAGAATCAAGGCAGCGCACATGCAATCAAGAATTAAAATGCAATGAGGAATTAAACGCACATGCATCGAGAGTGATGGTAAGCCTCGAAGTTTGAAACTGCCATTTTTCCTTGGAAACAAGGAAGCTCTACGTGATAGTTAATATTAATCTATGTTTCGAGACACAGATTTATAAGTATTTTATTCATTAAAAGACAATTCAACGCTGAGTATTGTTTATAATTGTTATAATCGCGACAAGTCGTTGCCAGATTCCCGGGATTGTCCTTTGAATTTAAGAATTCATTAATGGAGTTGCGTCAGAACTGTTGTCTTATTTGAGTTTTGGAGTTGTTTTTAGTGTGATTTTTTAGATTTTTTGGTATTAAAATTTCGTGGAAAAATTTAATGTGAAATTTTAATTTGTGTTATTTAAACTGGTTTTTTGAATATATATATGGATTCAGCACCCTCAAAAACCCTTAAAGCACTTAAATTATGAAAGAATTACTCATCAAACTTGTGGTTACAATAAATACTTTCCAAATTTTAGAGAAATGAAATCACTAAAAAACTTCCAAAAAAAATTAACCAAAAACAACTCGTTTGAATTTTCATAGCATTATATTAACACTCACTCTACTCACTTTCCATTTTAAATGGTTTATCCAAGTGAGATACATTATATTAACACTCTACTTACTTTCCTTTTAAATGATTTATGCAAGTGGGATGGGAAATTTGACTAGTTTTCATTTGGGGGAGGGGGGACGTGGTTTGGGATGTTCACTGAAACCGCCATTTTTCCTTTGGAAAAAAGGAAGCACTACGTGACAGTTAATATTAATCTATACATTGATGAGTATTTTATTCATTAAAGGAAAAGGAACCACTACGTGACAGTTAATATTAATCTATACATTAATGAGTATTTTATTCATTAAAGGCAACTCACCGCTGGATTCCCTCCATTGTGAGTATTGTTTATAGATTTGTTATAATAGCGACAACTCATGGCCAGATTCCGGGGATTTTCATTTTCATTTGACGATTCATTATTTGACAATTGATGTCGACTTTTCATATGCTCGTGAGTTTTCATTACCATGTTCTGAACAACATTATATTAACACTCTACTTTCCATTTTAAATGTTTATGCAAGTGGGATTAAATTATATTAACTCTACTTTTCATTTTAAGTGATTTATGCAAGTGGTGTTGGTGTTGGGATAAGAATTTGACCATGTTTATTTTTTCCTCTCTTTATATATGTTCACACTAACTTAATTTTATTGGAAAATTTTATCAATATAAATAAGATTATAAATTATTATGAAATTTTTTTGAAATTATTATATTTATTTAAAAGGCTTTATATTTTTCTAATTTATGTGAGTGGGTTAAGAATAATTTTTAAATTTTAAATTTTATTTTCATTAATCACATGTGTTATCAATATAAATAAGGTTATAAATTATTACATTTATTTGAAAAGTTTTATATTTTTTTAATTTATGTGAGTGACTTAAAAATAGTTTTTATTTTTTAAATTTTATTTTCAACTTATCTTTCTCAATCACATGTTATAAGTGTGTTTCGTTTATGTAGCCAATTCACAATATTTATGTTTGTTAATCATTGGTTTTTATTCAATATCCTAAACACGTATTTTAGATATACAACATGCTCCTTTACGGTAGAATTAAAGATCAAAATGTTGACCAAGTATATGATGACAAATGAATCTATGAACGAGCATAACACATTATTCATTAAATGTATAAAGTTACTTGGTACGTGTGTCTTTTTCTTGTTGTGGACTTTATGATATTTATATTTCATGTCTAGCTTGGTGAAGTACCTCGTATATTGCAAAATCCAATAATTTATCTATTTGGGAAAGGATACCAATTCTTGATTGTGATCTTGTTCAAAGCTTTATAGTCAATTCATATTCTATAAGTCTCATCCTTCTTTGTGACTAAAATAACTAAGGAATCAAATGATGAGGTACTTGGTCTTATGACTCCTTCCATCAATAGTTATTGTGATTACTTCTTCACCTCATTTCTCTCTAATATGGATTGTGTTGTATTGTTCTGTCTTTGGTAAATGAAAATATGGTAGTAACGATATCTCATTTGCGGCTTCCCGTTTGGGTGACATGCTTTTTGGTTCTTGGAATACTTATTTGTATGCATATAAAACATCAACAACTAGTACTTTCATTCTTTTGTACATCTTCCTAGTGTTGCCTTCACAACCACTAACTTGAAATCCCTTTGATCATTTCATAAGAAGAGAGTTTCATGCTTTTTGCTTTAACTAATCAATCTCTTAACATAGTGGGCACTCACTAAAGAGATCATAGATTTCCCCTTACATGCATTGATGATATAAAATTGTTGTGGGGAAAAATGCCTATGCAGGACGATCCTATCCACCTAAGGTGTGACAGTGCCTTAGCAACAAACAGAAACAGCTATTCTAGTATTCTTCCTTTATGAATTAAGAATGAAGAGAGATGGATGGACTAACCGGTGTCTTCCGTTTGTCCCTCGATCCAGTTTCTCTTCTCTTTGGGAGTTCCCAGCTACTTGCCTTCTCGCTCGCCCAGCTTCAACAGGTTTCTGCAAGATCACAAGAAGAGAACACTACACAAAGACATAGATTCGTATTCATAACTAGTTCAAGATTAGAAATAAACTAAACATACTAATGCAATCATACATCAAAGATACATCAGTATATAGGAGAAACCAAGATAGCTTTATTGATGAATAACAAGGTTCAGGAAGAGATACAACCAAGAAGGCTCCAATCCAGCATCTCCTTCCCAGCAAATGGAATTCCTATCTTCACCCCCTTCAAAGCATTAAGCACCCAATGATTCCAATCTCAAACCAACAGCAATTCTTTGCAATAACAAAATTCCAGCCTCTAGATCTCATGGAGGAGAGATCCATATACAGATGTTTGGAGAGAGGATGAGTTAGCTTGAGATCTGACTAGTGTCCTCTCCCTCTGTCAGTTCTTGATTCCACTTGGAGGTTCTTGCTTCCACTTGGAGATTGGGAACCTCTTACTCATCACTAGTCGAATTCACTGAGGCAAGTGTCATTGAGGAAGATTATGGAAGCTTCCTGGGTCTTGACACCTCTTGGAATGAACTTGCCATTTGTCAATTCCCGCTCAGCGCACCTTGGTAGTGCTTCTACCTGCGTTGCAGTGCAGGTAGCCAGTGTTGACTTTGCATTTCAGCGCAGACAGCTAGTGGAGCCACTGAATTGATCCTGAATTGACTTGTTTTTGAGCAGTTTCTGGTGGAGAACTTCTGTGAATTGCTGTGGTTTGTTAGCCTTGTTCCTCTAGGGGTAGGAACAACATGTTTAGGGACTTTGGATCCCTTAGATTATGGACATTTCATGCTCAATGCTGTAAGGCACAAAAATGTCTATAACAGTTGCCCCCTAAAGTATGAGGCCATTTATCGGGTGAAATGCTTTATCAGGAGGATCTGAAGTTCATCCAATGCTGGGAGGAGACCTGTAATAAGATACAATACAATACATTATTTTTCATACTGCTTTCATGATCTAGCTGAGGCGGGCATTCCCATGCTCAGCTTTATAAATTCATTTTTCTGTACATAGAACAGACAATCGTCTGATGGTAGACTGATAATTTTGATGAAATTATCATCCTTTTGATAGGATGATTATCTACTGCAATGATGTACATGTCAATGTCTTTATATTTTCTGAATATATATCGCAGCCCGGATGGATGAAACTAGATCCGGGGTCTTCAAACTCGTTCGATCTTCACTCTAAGTACAAGTCGATCCATGTGAGAAATGTTCTGAAGTCGAACATGGAAAGACATCGCTTGATTACCGGTCAATGAGGTAAACCGTTAACAAGCGCGAGAGGAATCACCGATAATGATAATGACCCTCAAGGTACTGCAGTACAATTCACATGGTGTGAATGAAGGACTTGGCGTCGAACACCACGCAAAATCTTTTGGTCGAAGGTCATTGATGTATACCTGTCGCCGGAAGTGAGAAACTTGCCATTGAGGCATGCAAGCTTCAAAGTACTGAAGGGGTTGTTCCTAGATCAACTTCTTGGATAATGAGTTGATGTTGACAAGAAGCGATCCGTCAAAGGAGGGCCTTAATGAATCCCACATCAATGACACGGAACGGAGCTAATGATTTTGATGGAGGTGAAAATGATCTGTGACACATGATTCAGGGTGGCGGTCATGAAAGGATGAAGGATAATGTACGGCAGTGGATGGGACACGGTTGACTTTTCTGAACGACTTCTCTTGAACATATGGCGACACTGATGCGATGGATCGGTAGCATTACCCCAAATATGGATGGTATGGCGAGACCATGGTGATGTGACCGGTGAATGAAACAACCCAACCCGATTGTGGTACGGAGGAAAAGTGTCATGTTCAAGAGCGACTTGCTACCATCAAAGTTTTCTTGAGTTTCTCCCAATTTTTCCCCAGTCATTGCTGACCAGTACCTCTTTATTTTTGTCAAGCTTGAGGAGGATAACATATGCTTGTTCTATAACTTGCCCTTCGGGCAAGCCCATCGCTATATTTTAACGAGCCTAGCGATAGTGAAACTCGTTCTCGTCTAAAGACAAGTTTGTCGCTATTTAATGCATTTAACGAGTCTAACGACAAGGATAACTCGGTCCTTTTCATTTTTAGAGAGTCTAAAAAGGCACGTAAAGTCAACTCCGAAGGTCCTTTTTCGTCATCTAATCCCTTAAGTCCGAAAAAGTATAAAACAATACAGAAGGGATGAGTTTTCGATAGTTTTAACGAGCCGAACAAAACAAGCGCTCGATCTTTTTGTGCAATAATCCCTCAGGTCCAAAAAGATTAAAATCTAGAGGAGGGATAGCACTTCCGGTCGCTTTAACGAGCTGGAAGGCCAAAACTCGGCAATCTTTTCATATTTTACGAGTCAGATGAAAAGAGCTTAAAGAAGACTCGTCTTTTGAGGAACGAGTGATGAAACAGGTTAGCAGCTGATTCCAGGTACAGGTTGGAATTTTCCAATCACGGCAGTGTCACAAGGATGGCTAGTGAAATCACTCTTCGCAGTTGTTCCTCAAAATGGGTAAACAATCATATGGAGGTGAACGATCGGCCAATGGAAAAGTGGAGGTGACGGTGCAAACACGACCAAGGCTTTAATGGCTGATGATATTACATTCACTGTGGTTATTTACCGGGATAGTTCATTTTTTAACGAGCTTAAACGCGGGTGGAAACATTTGCTCGATCTTATGTTTATTTTTTAACGAGCATGAACTATGCGCTAAAACTGCTCGGATCTTGCGTTTATTTTTTAACGAGCATGAACTGTGTGCTAAAATTGCTCGATTATACCCAGTCATATGATAAGAATGTCTCACTGAAGATGCTATTTTTTATGGAGCTTCATCTTACAAAGCTTTGCTCCGGATCCTTTCGTTATGCAAGTTCGGAAACGACTAATCCTACGAGTTTAAAGGGTTAGACCTACAGGTTTAAAGGGAGGACCTAAAAATTTAAAAAAATAAATAGCCGCCCCTTGCTTGCACTCCAAAAGGTTTGCATGCCCCCAGGCATAAAGTATGATTTCAAGGTTACCCTTACTTTGTCTGCCAAAACATTTGTTTAAGCAGGAAAGGCCTACCTCTTTCAGGCTACCCAAAGATTGTCTCGTTAATCTTTCAAACAAAACACTTCTTCGGCGATATCTACCGAGATAGACAAAGGTGAATGACCTTAGTGCCAAACACGTAACTTTGACAAAAGAATCTTATTCTAGAATAACCCTCTCTCCAGCAAGGGCGGGGTACAGACTAGTCATATTCTCCCGCGGAAATCTACTCTATACCCACAGTTTTCCTACCGAAGCAGACCAGGACGCATGCCCCCTGGGTTCCAGTCATATCTTCCCGGATTACTCGCGCTCATCAGGAGGACGGACCGTGGGTTGAGACATTTCTTGCGTGAAGAGACCAATTAGGGATGGTATATGACTATTTGCGATGCGTGATCCGGGAAATGAAAGTTGGTCTACGAGCTTGACCACTCTTCCTTCGTGCGGAAAACACATTACTCTAAAGAGTGAGGAGACGATGGCTCCCATGCAATATATATAGTCTCGTCCAAGGAGTAGGTTATAATCCAAGGGTCCTTGAACGACCATCACGTTCATTTGAACGGTCTTCCCTTTCAATGTGATAGGCACATTGGGGAGGATCCCTAAAGGTCGACTGGTTCCTTTATCAAAGCCTGTCAGATTTCTCATTTCAGGCAAAAGCGCTGGCGAACCAAGCGCTTTCCAAGCAATAGAGGAAAGGATACTCACAGATGCCCCTTCATCAATGACGGTGCCAGCCATTACCATTCTGTATATTTGAACGATAATTCTGAACGGTATGCTTGCTGGCAAACGGGGTCTGCCTAGTTGGTTCCAGTCGAACGAGACAACTAGGTTGCTTGGTGGTGGGACCGAATCGACGGCCGAGTATGACTCTGACGAAGTTCCTTCCTGCGATAAAGGAATGGGCAAATTTCCCCCTTGTTCGTCGGAGTCTGTGTTGATGAAGAGAATTTGGACGGTGTCGTCTTTATTCTCCTCTGTGATGGTATCATTCGAAGATAGAGCCTCTGAAGGCAAAACCGGGTCAACTGCCACCTCAACCTTTTGACTTTCGTCAGGTATGGATTCAGACGGCTCATCTTCAATGATAGGTGCTTCGGCTGACCACCTGAGTGGGCCAGCCGGGTTCTCAACTGGTGAAGGACTTGGCAGGAGTTTTTGATATCCAGGAGGAAGTTGCACTGGTAAAACCGGGCGATCTTCCAAAACTCTTTTAGCCTCGTCTAAGAAGGGACAACGGTGGATGGCATGGTCGCCTTCACACAGTTTGCAGGGAAATCTAGCTTTCCCTCTCTGTCCTGTGACTTCACTTTCACTAGTTGACGGTGAGCTGTCAACATGGCTATCAGAGGTTGACGCCACCGAATTGTGCAAACGGGGAGACCAGTCCCTTAGTATCCGAGGGATGCAGGGACAGTCTCTGTGGAAGTGGTCTCCCTTGCATATGACACATGGCGATTTAGGCCTAGTCAATGCTGTGTGTGGATTTTTGTCAGACGACACTTGTTTGCCCCCAGTCGCTTTTGGCTCCTTCTTCTTCTTCTCTTTCTTCTTCTTTTCCTTCTTCTCCTTAGGAACTTGGTTTTTTGTTTTACCAGTTCCTTCAAGCGAAGAGGAAGGAGGAGAGGAAGAATTAGATGAAGTAGAAGGCTGGTGGGCAACTCTGGTCTGGTCTGACTGTTGATTCGACTGTTCAGGAATAGTGGTGTTCTGAACGACATTGGTTGAGAAGAGCCAGACTGGCAAGCCAATTGTCAGTCCTGGAAGCGACAATGTGGCCATGTGGGGCGCACCAACATCTCCCCAAGAGGAGAAGGGACTAGGATTTCCACCAAGGGGAATTCCTTGGTTGGTGTGCTCCATTTTCTCAACCTAAAGATCAACGCAGGAAGAAGGGGTGATTGTTCCGTTTAAAATAAATTTTAACGACGCTTTAGACACAACTTGCTTTTTCAATTTTAAAGAGTCGAGAAAAAGCTAAAGATGACTCTAGTCTCCTTCGATGTTTTAACGAGCCCGAAGTGACAAATGCTCGGATGGACTTTTTCTGTTATAGAGTCTGAAAAAGGCCAAAAGGAACTGCTCTGGAGTTCTAGGTAGAGGGTGTGCCAAACTTTTCGCAAAACCGCAGAATACTTTTTATGGTACGGGCGGTCGATCTTCCTGAATGCTGTGTTTAGTGCATTGCGATCAGTAGGGCGGCCGACACGGCTTCCTAAGGATAAAGGTTTTATGCCTATAGGGGTCTCCCAATATATACGCGACGGTACGTGGGAGCACAATCCGTACTGGCGCTATCGTCCCTCAGGAGGAATCACCCACCATCAACGAGATCGACAGTCACCAGGCTTTACGACGCCGGAACACGTCTCTAGCCTAGACCTCTATGTTGTGCGCTATGTTGCAAAGCGTTGTTAAGTTCATTCAATTTATTTTAGGTTGATCTTTTTAGAAGTTTTCCTTTTGAGGTTCACCACGAGATGTATGATACAATTCCTAAATGCAGTCTAAAGATGATAAGCAAGCTTTTTATCTTTTCAACTTATGAAAATCCTAGCTACAAAGGGAAAAGAAAGACACCATCTTTTCTCAAAGAGCAATCAGCACACTCTAATGCACTTTTCCTAAATCAAGCATGCAAACTATCAAGATGCAAATGCACAATGCAGGTGTTTGTTTTCCGCTTTCTTAGTATTGATGCCTACAAAGAAAGCTTTTTGTACAACTTTGAATTTGCTTTTAAATGACAAATACAAACAAGTTTACTTTTTCCCGAAATCAGAGAGGGTAGAAGAGATTACAACACTTAATGATTTCCGAAATGAATACTTGTTTTGACACTTAAAAGAGACAAACTCAAACCAAAAGCAAAAGTAAATGTATAATCAACTGTAAACAGCCAATGAACTCTCTCCTAAGATCACAATCAACAGATCTGAATCAAGGGCTACAGGATGACTATTTCACTCTTGCAAAGGAAAACTGTAAATGACGCCACAAACACATAAAAACACTCACAGTCTTTTTGTACAAAAGGAGGCGGAATTTAAGCAGAGAAAAGGAGTTATCAGACTGGTACCTATGCTGGTTACAGGCTGCAAAAATCAGAGATCAAAACAAGGCAAAACAGAGCAGAGAACCCCAGCTGCACAAGGCCTAACTGGATCAGCGCACCCTCAACACAGGGGTTTTGACATTCAGCGCAGGTAGCCTTCACGGGACCTGCGTTGAAATGCAGAACCTCTTCACAGGGTCTGCGCTGAAGGAGAAACGAGAGTTTCTCACTGGGTTCTGGGTCACAGTTTGCTGATTAATCTACGGTTTCAGGCCAAATAAAAGCAACAAGCAAGGTATAATCAAAGGGATGCTTTGAGGGAATACTAAGATCTATCACAAAGGATCATCAAATCATTTGTGAGTCCATAGTTCAGATCATAGACACATCCAGTGATTGGATCAAAGCAGCAGCTGTCTACTTTGCATCTGAGAATAGCAGATGCAGTTCGATTGTTGCTGTTGAGTCTATGAAACAAACAATGATAGATACACAAATAAAATGACTAAAATAGATCTCCCCAGCGGAGTCTCCAATTTGTTGTGGGGAAAAATGCCTATGCAGGACGATCCTATCCACCTAAGGTGTGACAGTGCCTTAGCAACAAACAGAAACAACTATTCTAGTATTCTTCCTTTATGAATTAAGAATGAAGAGAGATGGATGGACTAACCGGTGTCTTCCGTTTGTCCCTCGATCCAGTTTCTCTTCTCTTTGGGAGTTCCCAGCTACTTGCCTTCTCGCTCGCCCAGCTTCAACAGGTTTCTGCAAGATCACAAGAAGAGAACACTACACAAAGACATAGATTCGTATTCATAACTAGTTCAGGATTAGAAATAAACTAAACATACTAATGCAATCATACATCAAAGATACATCAGTATATAGGAGAAACCAAGATAGCTTTATTGATGAATAACAAGGTTCAGGAAGAGATACAACCAAGAAGGCTCCAATCCAGCATCTCCTTCCCAGCAAATGGAATTCCTATCTTCACCCCCTTCAAAGCATTAAGCACCCAATGATTCCAATCTCAAACCAACAGCAATTCTTTGCAATAACAAAATTCCAGCCTCTAGATCTCATGGAGGAGAGATCCATATATAGATGTTTGGAGAGAGGATGAGTCAGCTTGAGATCTGACTAGTGTCCTCTCCCTCTGTCAGTTCTTGATTCCACTTGGAGGTTCTTGCTTCCACTTGGAGATTGGGAACCTCTTACTCATCACTAGTCGAATTCACTGAGGCAAGTGTCATTGAGGAAGATTCTGGAAGCTTCCTGGGTCTTGACACCTCTTGGAATGAACTTGCCATTTGTCAATTCCCGCTCAGCGCACCCTGGTAGTGCTTCTACCTGCGTTGCAGTGCAGGTAGCCAGTGTTGACTTTGCATTTCAGCGCAGACAGCTAGTGGAGCCACTAAATTGATCCTGAATTGACTTGTTTTTGAGCAGTTTCTGGTGGAGAACTTCTGTGAATTGTTGTGGTTTGTTAGCCTTGTTCCTCTAGGGGTAGGAACAACATGTTTAGGGACTTTGGATCCCTTAGATTATGGACATTTCATGCTCAATGCTGTAAGGCACAAAATGTCTATAACAAAAATGCTTACAATCCTTCATGAAGTATTGGTTTTCCCTTATAACGAAAATGATACGCCTCTTATACTTATTGGGATAATTAAAAAATACAATGCAAGGATTAAGGGACAATGCATTGACTTAATATACTTCATGAATAAAATTTACGCTAATAAAATATCTAAGCTTACATTAATCAATAACATTCAACTTTACATTCTTGCCCACTCCAAAGGGAAAACCAAGCCTACTTATTGGGTCATTTGCAATGAGGTTAGCCAATGAACCAAATCAAACATAGCATCCACCTTCTGCTTCTTGATATGAATCTTTATATGGAAAAATTATCATCTTCTTGTCCTCTTTGTGATGGAGACCACTCAGGTTCATCACCTTCTACACCATTGTGAAAGTAATTTTATCTTCCACATCTAAGTTTATTCCAATCTCTCTACATGCATCCACATCTAGAAAATTCTTCCTCATAGATTCCTTTTTACTAAATTATTGAGTTCAACATGAGATGAAAGCTATCACGTGGCTATCACACTTCTCTTTAGTGTGATAACAAAGAGGAAAATTCAGACTCTGCCCTGCAAAATATGCAGAGACCCAAACTCGAATGTCCTCTTTTTATCTGATTATCCCATGTTAATATCTTTTTTCTCCATACTAACCATGCAAATAGTATGATTTTGATGGGAACCTTCCATTTCCAAATCATGGTGAACCATGACACTTCCATTGGGGTGTTAGTCTATTGAAACATAAATTTGTATGTGTCCGCCACAATAGGTGTATTTCTTGCAACTCTGCCAGCCCAGTTAATGCTTTCACTGCCTCTGCTATAACACAAACTTGCCTAGCTTAGTTTCGAAACATATGCCTTCCATTCAAGAGCGCTTGAGCCCCCCATATTCAAATCCTTTGGTTCTTTCCAAATTGGGCATCCAGCTTCCCAATGTTTAATTATCTGGTATAAAAAGAAATAACCTCTGCATTGTATCATTGCCAAAGTGTGTCCACTCAACTATGCATCAACATTAACTTCCTTAATTGGATCCGAGCAAATAAGAATTTTCTTCCCATTACCAAATTCCAAAGCCATACCCAAACGCCACCAGTCCATGATTTTAACAAAAGATCTCTATATCATTGATCCTCCGGTCCTATTCATACCTTTGTTCCTATATAAGAATTCCATATCCATATCCTTCATATACTTACCTTTGAAGATGTCCTGCCAAATCTCACTCCCATTTATTTCCCTCCAAAAAGATTTGATTAACAGTGAATATCCAAAGATCCTTTGATCTAGCAAGCCCCAACAATGGTGGACAAGATGTAATAGAGATGTGCCCAGCACACAGTCAATTTTTGTAAAACATCTTGTGTGAGAATATATCTACCCCCTAAATATAGGAAGTCGAGGTTTGTCCAGGTATTCAACTTCCTCTTATATTTTTCGACTAGACACATCCAATCATTTACTTCATATATGTTGGGTTTGAGCCTAAAACCCAAATAAGAAAACTAGCCTGCATAGGTGTTATCTATTTGGAGATGTTGTAACCCTAAAAAATTCCAAGTGTTTGTGCCTCCATGATTCTCAAGCTGATATCATCCATAATAATAATAAAGATTAGGGGAGATAGCGAACATCCTTGTCTGAGTCCTATTTCAGCCCGAAAGAAAGGCGTGGGAATGTTATTAATCAGTACATCATAACAAACTCATGTGATGCAGGCCATGATCCATTCTACATTATGTGTATGTAATCCAATCTTATGTAGTATAATAAGACCAATCCACACTATCATATGCCTAATGAAGGTCTACTTTCATCACCATCGCCTCTTTTTTCTTTGTGTGAATGGTGTGAATGGCCCCCTGTGCCGAAGCAATTGCATCATTTATTATTCGATCACTTAAAAAGCCAAATTTCTCCTTATAAGTGTGTAGGGACAATATCCTTTGTATACAGCCAGCAATCAATTTGGAGATTGTCTTATAAATAATGTTGCAAAGAGATATAGGTCAGAAATCACCAAAGCTTGTAGGAGCAAAATATTTGGGAATTAGGGCCAATAGAAAATTGCATTGCATTAGTGTTTTCATTCAATCATAAAAACAAAAACAAAAAAATCTCCAACACCAACCCACCCCCCCATTTGATAACGTGGTGTAGTAAGAGCCACATAATCGTTCAGTTTTGCAAGTAGAAGAAGAAGATGGCAAAGAATGTAGAAGAAATAGATGGAGATGATGACAATGAGGAAGATCCTCTCGGATTTCCTATTCAAGATACTGATGAAGAACATCCCTCCATATTTCTTCCAAAATTTCATGGTCTAAGGTCAGAGGATCCGAAAACCTTTCTCTTTGAATTTGAAATTGTTTGTAGATCTTATGGTTACTTATTAAAAACCCAAAAACTGAGATTGTTTCCGGCAACATTAAAGGATAGAGCTCTTAAATGGTTCATGAGTTTAGGGACTAATTCAATAAGATCATGGAATGATATGCAAAATATATTTCTAGAAAAATATAAAGGCCATGATCTTAAAGAATAAATCTTTAGAATGAATCAAAGAGAAGATGAGAGCCTTGACGATCTAAGAGACAAGTTCATGTATAATGTCAAGAGGGAAAAACTACATCATTTAGGATCCGACACACTAAAAAACCTCTTACTTAGAACAATTAGGGATGATTGGATTGATCTCCTTTATCTCATGAGTGGAGGTGATGTATACCAACTATCATTTGAATAAATTTGTGAAACATGCAAACACAAATCAAGAGGAAGGGAAAGAGTAGGTAAATCAACTTCAAGATCGATAAGTCATGCTAAACTTGGAAATTTGTTTGAAGAACAGAAATTCTTAGTAATCTAACCAAACAAGTAGAAATGTTAAGAATAAAATATGAAGAAAAAAAATATGTTGATATTTGTGTTGTTCATGCAGAATCACATTATGTTAAACATTGTCCATCATTACCAAGGTTGAAGGAAGTTCACCAAGAGGACAATGGAGCAAGTCGATTGCCAACGCAGCTATGTTATGTAGCTCCAAGAGGGCCATGGCAGCCTATTCAACCTGATATGATACAAGATCCTAATTCACAATTTCAAGTTTATGCACACCCATCTCAAAGTAATTGGAGCACACCCTTTCCTTTGCAACATTGGCCATCTCAACCCCAAAACCATTCTTGGGAACAAGGTTGGCAAGGAACTTATGGGAGCTATCTACAATATCCTCAGTATTTTCCTCAATATCCTTCATACCCAACTCCATGTTATCCTTACCATTCATCTCCACCACAACCACAACCCCAACCACATCCATCTCAAATATACACTCCCACTCAACTACCTGTACCACCATTTCCAAACCCACACATTGAAGTAGCTTAGCCCACTTACATTGTTGAGGTACAACATTTCCAAATATCTCCTCTTGATCTCAACGGTATTCATCTCAGCTCAGGAAGAACATTACAAAAAAATGATTCTCTTGATTCCATTGAAGGACAACATGCAGAAAAAGAAGATTCAAAAGAGAAGATCAAAGAATCATGGGCTACATTTGATAAAGAGCAGACAACAAAATCAGAGATTGAGAAATCTCCCTCATGGTTACCATCAAATCATCCATGTGTTCAAGAGAGCAATCAGCAAAAAGACGAAGATTTGAAGGTCATGGAAGAAGAAGACATCCAAGATGATCCAAATCAGCAAGTGGACCAGGGACATCACAACTATATTGAAATATGGTTCTAGACAGTCATTAAGCTACAACAACACTCTCTTCTTCAACTGTTCTTGATCCTTTCAAAGTCAAATCATTTGGTCTCTAAAATCTAGGTACATGTCAAATCATATATTGCAAGCCTATACATCAGTTTGTTTGTCATATTGATGTGCACATGGCTCCATTGGAAGTATTCTTATACTTGAAAATGATTTTGTTTTTCAAGTAGAGTAAGGTAGAAGAAAAAATAAAAATAAAATAAAAAATAAAAAAATAAAATAAAAAGTAAAAAAATGAAAAGTAAGAGGAAAAAAATAAAATCTCAGGTGAAAACCTCCTTTGAGGAACCTAAGATTGGCTCATTGATTGAAAACCTCCATAAGGCAATCAATGGGTTGGGAAAAAATAAAATTAAAAAAGAGAAAAAAGAAAAGATCCTAGGTGAAAACCTCCTTTGAGGCGCCTATGCAAACCTACTAGTTGAAAACCTCCTTGAGGCGGCTAGTAGGCCTAGAAAAAAATAATAATAATAATAAATCTTTGCCCCATGTGTCTCTCTGATGAATGCATGTACTCTCCAACATTTGCAACCAACAAAAACAAGTTGGTACCAAAAGAAAAAATTCATCAAGCCTAGTCAAAAGAAGTCAAATTTTGACTTTCTCCTCCTTTTCTCAAATGCTCCAGCAAGGCCAAGGCCATGCCAATCCATCACCCTCATCTATTCCCCCCATTCACCCATCATTCTCAAGCTTTTCCCATTCAGTTTGCTTTTTGTCCAAAAAACTACAGGAATGCTCTATTTTACTACAGGAAACAAAAATACATAGAGCATAAATTTATTTTTTCCATAACTTGAAAACCATGCATCCATTTTCCAAGTTGTTTCATGGGGATATGCATATGGATGATGGTAACATGCTCAAGAAATTTCAACAAATTCCAGTGCATGGTTTCCAAGAAATTGACCTCCATCACCTATAACCATTTTTGAATTTTCTCGATATTTGTGCATCCATTTAAAAAGATTTTTCATGGGGAGATGCATATGGATGGTGGTAACATGCCCAAAAAATTTCAGCAAATTCCAGTGCACGATTTCGAAGAAATCGATCTCCATCACCTTTAGCCATTTTTAGTTTTTTTTTTTTCCGAGATTCGTGCATCCATTGGCCAAGATTTTTTTATGGGGAGGTGCATAGTGATGATGGAAACATGCTCAGAAAATTTCAGGTCAATCCATTTTATCATTTGGGATATATGGACAAAACAAGTCTGCTACAAGAGGTTGTCCTGAATTACTACAGGATCTCTACAGGAAATTTAGAATTCCTACAAGATCTCTACAAGAAGGCCGAGAAGAAGATACAAGAGGTAATATGATGGGGAAATGGGTCAAAAGGTTGGGTATTCTTTAGGGAAGGTTGATATAGGTCCCCCAACACCTGCACATCAACAAAAAGACAACCCATCAACAAAATGAGATCAACAAAAAAAGAAAAGGCTGTCAAGAAGATGTACCCGAGTCATTAGTAGCATAGCAACATGCATGTCTCTCCAACAACCATCAGGTAGGTACAGGTATGAAAAATTATTGACCTCTAATCTTGAGCATATTATAGTTAGAAATTTGTTGTCAATGCATGAGAGATGAGGTTTTATAAACTAAGGATGGGTCAGCAGTCTCAGTCGCCTTCAACTAGTTAATTGCAGCGCACTCCTTCACTCATGCAATGTTGAAAAGCCAAATTATAAAGGGTGATGATTTCAAGGAATGAGGAAAGCAATTAAAAGAAGATTTTTTTGCAAAGGCCAAGTTACCATAGCACTCCAAGCCTTCCATCCACTTCATATTCACTATCTATCCATCATTCATCCATCCCATTTCGTAATTTCAAGAACAAACCCTACACTCTGTCTCACCCTAAAAATTTCTTGAAAAAACAAACAGAGCATCCTCTCCATTTTCACAAACCTACACTACTCCCTTTGAGCCCTAGTATCATCCTCCAAACCCTCTACATCATTTCTTATTACTACGATACAGTTAAAAGACTCGAAAAGAGAAGGAATGGCTGCCACAGGAAGACATAATGTTTCTACAAGAAGGAAGAAAGGAACAAATGATGCTAAAACCAAAAAAGACAGTGCCCAAGACAGACCTAATCAAAACAGAAAACTCCAAGGCCATTAGGCAATCATCTAGGCCATAAGAGAGAAGAAGAAGGCAACAAAAGGAAATGAGGCATTCACCATCAAAATAGAACTCAAACTGTAGTGATAAAAAGAGGTTTTCCAAGAGGTCTCTAATCTCTTTCTAGATTTTGTCCAAGGCCTAAAAGATGTTATAGAAAGGGGAGAAAGGCATGCAAGTCAAGTTAAGGTCCTAACCTAACCTCAGACTATCATTTATGCTCAAAACGGGTTTCCTATAGTTCTAACACGGTTTCTTGTATGTTTCCGGTAGTTTTGACAAGAATTACTACAGGATGTCCTAGTTCTCATCTAAAGGCATTTTGAAGGTTTTAGAGGTGTCCAAATGGTAGAAAAAGATAGCAGAAGGTTGATAAGGTTGTGGAAGGCCTTTCCAAACTGAAAAATATTCAAAAACCCATCTTGAATAAGGGGAAGAAAGCAAGCTAATGGTCTCAAGAAACAATGATTTTTCTATGCACAAATAGATTTTTGGGCTTGTCCTTGTAGAACTTACAACCAAGATTCTTAAGAGAAAGGACTGAGTGGTGCACAAGAGAGAGGCCACTAGGGTCATGAATGAGGCACTTAGAGGGTGAGCAATACTTTCAACAGGGGGTATGATGGGCCTCTAAATTAGACATAAATTAAGGTCCATGCCTCTAAATTAAACATAAATTAAGGCTTGTGACCATCCTTTAGTACATTAAACCTCCCTTTTTGCATTAGATAATGTATTTTTAACTTTAATATATTCATTAGGAAGGTTTATGAATAATTGCATATTTGTGCCTAATATTATTTTTTTTGTGAAATATTATGAGAATATTGGGAAGATTATGAAGATTTGGTGGAGGAGATAATTTAGGGACTTGCTCCCTACTACAAGAGGATCAATATTAAATCATAAATAGACAAGATATTATGGAATTATGGCACAAATTGTGGAACTCTAATGATTGAGAAAATCTAGGAATGTCCCGTGCCATTTAATGCAGATTCCTAGTATTGGGAATCATATCCACTAATCAAGGGATTTTGGTGGGGAAAGCTTCCTCCATTCATGGGGGATGATTCCTAATCATTTTTTATAAGTACCAAGTCAAATTTACCTCTAGGGTTAGATTTTTATTAGTCTTCTTGTGGAGAGAACTCGTATTTTTGTAGCTCCATTGTATTTTCTTAAAGGGATGTGATTGTATTGAAGAAAATAATGAATATTGGTGTCATTTTCAGCTTCTAAATCTTGTCTCCTCCATACGTCTCTGAGTTTCCTTGGACTTGGCCATCCCAGGAGCCTTAGAGCCCTTTTGTATCATTTCCTTTCCTTCTTTTCACTTCTTATTCACATGCATCTCTTGTTTTTGTTTCTTTCTATTTCTGCATTTAGTATTAATGGTATCTTGTTGTAGGATTGGGTTAAATGGTTCATGTAAGTTCTTTTGCAGGATCACAAGCATAATTTCATCATTGGAAAGGATTTGGAAGGTCATTATAATCATTGAGCTACTTCGATTAGTCTTCTTATTCCCAAATCTAGATTACTGGAACTCCTTTGTAGCAAAGAACAGTAAATTTCTGCTATTTTTTAGAGCATGCTAACGAGCTTTAATCGAGTTGGTTCCACTTGCATTAGATCACAAAAACATTCTATTTTGTAACAAAATTCACCCCATTTCATTTGCACTTGATTAGGTTAGGCATTTGATAGATTTAATAGCTCACTAGTTCTCGAATTTATGATTTTTAGACTAATTTTTCGTTATTTAATAAATATTTCCCATGTATAGATGAATTTGTTGATAGATGCAAACAATAATGTGTGTTGTTGCAGGAGATTCTACATTGCAGGGAGACCTCATCTCGTTCGCCTCATGTAAGCCTCATCCACCAATGTCACCAAAGCAAAAATTGACATTTCCATTGAGCAAATCTACCCATCTTGAAGCCCTTGCTTGAGTTATGGGTAGTGTCCCCCACCTCCATGCCTTATTCTTCGATTATCCACATTTCCCAAGCTCCATTGCACCTTCTAGACCACTTCCTAAGCTTTTGGCTTGCTTTTTAAAAAAAAAGGGGATCCTGTAGACATCCTGTAGGAACTAGTACTTCCTGTAGACATCTTGTAGGAAAACCTGTAGTGGCCTATTTTGAGCCCGAATTGAGAAAAATCATCACTAGAAGCCAGGATTAGGCCCCTACTTGCCTTCCAATCCATCTGAACCATTGTACTCCTTTTCTTCCACACCTGTCTCCCCTTCCAAAGAACCAAACAATATTAGCATTTACATTTTTCAAGCAAAAAGATAAAAAGGAAAAAGTTATTTTATATTTATTCATGCACACAACAGTTAGCACTCTCTAGATCAGATTCCATGCTCAGTTAGTTTAAATCATCACATGTGATAAATAGGGTTAAGTTAGGTTTCTTTTACATTTAGTTCATGATCTTTATGCAATTAGAATATGTTTCTTTCCTTGTACTTTATTTCTTGCAATAGGTTAGGGTTTCCATTTCAGTTCATTTTCTGCAATTAGTTTAGGGTTTGATTTCAGTACATGCACTCCATTACATCATGACAGCAAAGGAAGGACACATTGTATGTTGCACACATAGTGCTTATACCTCGTAAGTTTGTACGACCCCGGGTTGATAATTAAAGTCGGTAACCTTGGGAGTTGCAGCATTCTTGTTGCAATGTCGAGGCTCATCAGGCCTCAACCCCTTAAAAGTAAAAAAGTTGAAAGGAATGATTCTTAAGATAAATTTATCAAAGGCCTATGACATGACCAACTCGTTGTATATTCAGATCTTGCTAACACACTTAGGATTTCAAAACACTTTCATTAATTGGATTATGTGTTGTATAACATCTGTTTCTTTTAGCGTTATCATTAATGGTTCTGCAACAAATTTCTTCCATGCTAAACGTGGTCTTCGTCAAGGATGCCCATTATCTCCACTCTTATTTCTGTTAGTAATGGAAGGCCTAAGCAGAGTGAATTTTGTTGAAAGGAACCAAGGGAGAATAAAAGGAGTAAATATTGTTGATAACATTATTCTGACTAATCTACTCATTGTAGATTATGTCCTCATATTTATGAATGGAGCTATCAGTGATTCTTCTTCCCTTAATAACATCCTTCAATTATTTTGTAAAGCCACGAGTATGGAGATAAATCAAGAGAAGTCAACGCTATCAGCTACAGGTTGCTCCCAACATGAATTTATTTTTGCACAAAAGTGTTTCCCCTATCGACATATGGCGATTGAGGAAGGATTGAAATATTTGGGATTCAGGCTTAAGCAAAATAATTACAAATCTGCAGACTGGATGTGGCTCGTGGAAAAAATTGAGAGTCAGATAAATGCATGGTATCACAGATGGTTGTCAAGAGTGGGTCATTTGGTGCCTTTCAAATCGGTGTTGGAGGACATTCCTGTTTATTGGATGTCCTTATCTTGGATCCCTAAGGGAATTCTTCACAAAATTCAACAATTTTGCTGCAGGTTCCTTTAGAGAGGCTAGAAGGAAGGAAGGCTCTTTGCATGGGTCAAATGGGATCACATTGCTCTCCCCAAAAAATGGGGGGGATGGGGGGTGAAAAATATTTATTGTTTCTCTAAAGCATTGGCAACCAAATTGGGTTGGAAGTTGATTACATCGGATAGTCTATGGACAAAAGTAGTGATTATGAAATATTTTAGCCCTCTCCCAATTAAGAAATGGATCTAATTAACAACCTGGAACAAATCAGAGGTTTCGACAATATGGAGGGTGGTCCTAAATTATTTTGGATACATTAGAGAAGGATTGGCCTGGAGAGTCGGATTTGGAGCGAAGGTTCATATTGGAACAAATGCATGGTCTAGAAGTGGCAATGCACATATTCTCCCCCCAGATTTGATCCAATTCCTTGTTGACTTGGGGAGGTGGAACCTATAACAGATTGTTGATAGGGTCAACTCTACTATTTATGGGCAAAAATGGTTATCCGCACAAGAGCTTCAGATTCGTGATCACTGGCATTAGGTCTGGCTTAAATTTACCAATTCTCTCTCTGCATTGCATATTAGAATTCATGCCCGCGAAGATGAGATCATATGGTCCTTGCCCACCAATGGTAGATATTCCCCAAAAGAAGGTTATCCTTTTATTTATGCAGATCATGAACCTGAAATTTCGTCTTAGTGGTGGAGTCCATTATGGAAGATTAAAAGCTCGGGAAAATCAAAGCTTTTCATGTGGTTCTTTCTGAAAAATAAAGTCCTAACGGGGGAAAATTTAAAACATACAGATTTTCAGGGACTATCATGGCGTGTGATGTGCCAAGATAGTGAAGAATCAGTAAATCATTTATTTCTTAAATGCTCTTTCTTTGCTCAAATTGGGAACCTATTATATCAATCTTTGTCAATTAATATAAGATGGCAGGGAGATTATTTTATTGCAGCTTGGGAAGCATGGTGGGGAAGTGGCACACCCTACAAAACTTAGGAATCTCCCTCTTCTGGTCTGCTGGGGAATCTGGTTAGGCAGGGACAAAAAAACATTTTAGCAAAAAATCAAACACTGGGCCATTATTGGTGCACAATTAATGGTTATCTATAATATGATCCCTGAGGATGATCAAAATCGGAGGCCTCGTAATATTTGCAATGAAACTATAGACAAATCTCTCCCCTAGGCTTATTTTGATGGGTCAGCACAACAACATGGTTGTGGAGCTGGTGCACTTTTGTTCTTAAATGAAGAACATTCCTTGAAAATGAAAATGGGACTAGGAAGGGGTACAAACAATTATGCAGAGCTAAACAAGCTTAGGCTTTTTCTCCTCTTTTCCCTTGAGAAAGGTTGTCGGAAACTTCAAATCTTTGGAGATTCTAAAATCATAATCAATTGGTTCAATCAGCAGTCAAATTGTCACGTGCACTCACTCAGGAATCTGCTGGAAGTTTATCATTAAAATCCCAATTTGATTTTGTGATATGTCGTCATATTTACAGGGAAAGAAATCAGGTTTCTGATGGCTTATCCAATGATGCAACGCAACAAGTATTTGGTTCTTGGATTATTTTTTAACATAATGCATAGGAACTCTATCAATATTATCATCAACCTTTCAATGAAAATCAATGTCAGGATGCAGCTTTTCAATGATCTATCGCAACATATGATGGAATTTTTTTATTATTTTGATTATGCATATGTTACTATTATGATGATAGCTTACATATTTCTTTGTACATTTCTGTTTATTGGACCAATTATTACTATTCCATCATATATTTTTGGGTCATGTTATAGTTGGTGTGGTCAACCATGATCACCATTTTTGAGATATGCTCCTTTGAAGCATCTACATCATGTAATTTTCAAGATATTATATAATGAAAGTTGTGTTTTTTCCTTGGCGAAAAAAATATAAATAACATGTAAATAAAAGTGTATCCAAACTCATAGAAAAACATAGTGACAAACACCAACTCATATATCATTCATGCTAGCATTAGGAACTCCAATAAAATCCTTGACTTATTGAAGATAATAATCATAAAAGTAAGTCACAGGGTCTATGTAAAAAAACTTTTTATAAATATGTTCCAAGGCACATTTCAACAGTCATAAAAATTGAAGACTTATGTCATTTATCGAAAGATTTAACAATCTGAAAGAAGATAAAATTGATGTTCAAAAAAAAGAAAAAGTGATCAATTAACCTCAGAATCTGATATAAGGAGGGGGGGGGGGGGGGGTGGTGAATTTTAGCTGGAGAAAATGGAAAGGGAGTTTTTGGGCAGCCAACAAGACCATAATTTTGAACTAAAGTCGTAAAAAGATAGACTGTTGTTGTGTGAAAGGAGCTTTAATAGAAAAATAATATGATTTTTTTATTTCGAATATTGAAGAGTAATAAATTAATGAAAACATTTAGAGTGGAGTGAAACATAAGCTTAAAATGTCATGGAAGATTTGTTTGACATGTAATGTTCTTGGCAAATTATAACACTCTGTATAAAAAAAAGAGAATCCTAGGTATCCTCGTAACATCTAGTTTTCTAAGGTTGGTCAAGCGGGAAAAACCTGATAAGCACTTCAACTTGACACATTCAAAGGCTCGTAGCACCGCCAATGAATGCAACTCTCCAACATGCATCTCTTCTAACTCAGAGAAACTAGAAACATCTAGTTCTTTAATTCGTGCCAACTATGGCAACCCTTGTATGCTCTTTAGCTTCACATAGCCATATGCCTTCAACGTATCTAGAGACATCAAATATCTCACTCCTGGAAACTCTTCTAAATTAGAGAAACTAGAAATATACAATTTTTTAAGTTGTGTTAGCTCTGACAAACCCTGTATTAGCTCTTCAACTTCATACAATTACATGCCTTCAATACCTTCAATGACCACAAATGTTCAACGCTTCTAATTCATAACATCTAGTTCTTGAAGTTCTCTAAGCAGTTCCAAACTTTGTATGCTCTTCAGCTTCATACATCGAAATGCTTGTAACTTCACCAACAACTTCAAATGTTCATCACCACGAAGCTCTCATAACTCATTACAGAGAGAAAATTATAGTTCATGAAGCAGTGCCAACCATCCCAAATTCAATATGCTCTTTAGCTTCACGCAAACAGATGCAGGCAACATCTCTAAGGACTTCAAATTTTCAATGCCTATGTAACACTTCAATGGAATTGGTTGGGTGTAGAGGAAAATAAGTGGCATAAACCAATCAAATTTGAGGATATGTGTTGTTCTTGGATTAGTTATCAATAAACGATAAAGGTTGGTAGGCGAACACACCCTTATAGAATACCTTCGGTGTAATTAATCTATTTGAAAAAGTTACCAAATCTTCATTGTACTACTGCTCAGAATTTTATAGCGAATTTACATTCTCTAATTCTCATCTTTCTTTGTAAGTAAAATAACTAAAAAAATATCCCCGTTGGGGGTGATGAATGCAGGTTGTGCACAGGACTTGAGCATTAATAGCCTTCCCACGTGGCAATTATGAGTCAGATGTGTGTTGGGAATGCAGAGCTAGGAGGCTTGCATAAGAACATTCTCAATGCACACGAGGTTATAACACCAATGACAATGGCATGCACATGTATTTTTTAGAATTGGGAGATGAGAGCTTGGCCTATAGAAGGAATTGTCTGCTTAGGAACTACAGGTGACCTCACTAGAGAGCCAAGCCTGTTCCTTGATAAGTGGGGTTTTGATAATTGGGGGTGTTCATCTGTGGACGAAAAGAAGAAACATGGAGGGGTATGGTGTTGATTTGTAGCCCAAAATGTAATCTGGGACCCAGGCTCGAACTTCTCTCTGGCTTCGGCTCTCTCAGTGAGACTGATTTGTAATGCAGAGAACTTAGGTAAGGTGTTCGGCCACGAGGGCGAGTGACAGTGCGGGGGCTCGCACATTTACTCAGGTAATTCAACTCATTTTTCCTTATGTAGTGGTTAACATGTGGAATGCTCAAGTAGTGTGGCCCAATTGGTAGTCCGAGCAGTTTGAAAAGGGGCCATTATTCTCCTATGGGTGGCCCTGGAGAGCATTCTCCCTCTTCTTCTTTTGTATTTATCTCGGGTGGCCCCGAAGTTCTTTATGCGGGGCCATTATTCTCCTACGGGTGGCCCTGGAGAGCATTCTCCCTCTTCTTCTTTTGTAATTGTCTCGGTTGGCCCCGAAGTTCTTTATGCCTAGTGGAGACTCGGGTGTTGATTGCTCCTAAGTGTAAGAGAAGTCGAAGTAGAAGGGTTGGGGATCACTGTGAGAGGTGCATTCTCGTAGAGATCTGGTGTTGTATCTATGTGGAGGTTGCAATTAGGGGTAACTTATCTGTATTGTGCTACTTTATAGAAGAATGGATATTGAACAGTCTCAACCTTGGTTAATGCAAGTGCCGATTATAGATATTTGTATTATCTTTGTGAGAGGAGCTAGCTTTACTAGAAGTTCTTTGGTTGCCTCACTGGTGTGGGGAGGCAGCACACTCTCCTCTTTCGCAGTTAGGGGAGTGTATACACTATTGTTGTGGTTTGATCATTTGTCATTTCAAAAAATAATAAAAATTTTTGGCTTACCCAAAAAAAACCACACAATAAATTTTTTGCCATCTCCCTTCCCGCTTCGATAGTGGTACGCACGGGCTTTATTGCCGGGAAGGCTGCTAAACACATGAATTTAGGCAACCCAAACCCCAAATTCCAGAAAAAAACATATTAAACGATTCAAAAAAATAAGGAATGGTAAGTTGTGAAAACCTTTTCCAAAAAGAAAACATTAACATTAAATTAAGTGGAGACCATCTCAGTTTAAAATTAGGTGTTGACTGGGATGCTATGTAACGCACATGCTTCCAGAGTGATGGGAACCCCAAAGTTTGAATCGCCATGCTCAGCAGAGACCAGGAACGCACTCCATGAGAGTTAATATGCATCAACATCTAGAAAATTCTTCCTAATATATTCCTTTTTACTAAATTATTGAATTCAACATGAGATGAAATCTATCACACTTCTCTTTAGTGTGATAATAAAAGCTACAATAGTTATATTGGTTGTTAGGATACATGCAAAAATGTGTAGTTGCAACATGTTCTTATTTTCCACCCTTATTTTGAAGCTCCATATTAATCTAGTTATTTAATACCACTTGGTTGTGCTTCTTCTTATTAGATTCAATTTGTAGGCCTTACACATAGCCCTAATTATCATATCGGTCTTGAAAAGCATGACTTGTCTTCTTACATGACTATTATTCAAACTAAATAGATAATGTATGACCATGTATCGACTCTTGGAATGTATCCATGTTGACAAGGACGTTGAAACACCTATGTCAACAAAGGAGAAAAGACCTAGACCAAGGCTTTTCACACAACCCCAGCTATTTGGAATGATTGTTCTCGACGGGTTTTAAGGCTCTGTTAGCTTCATGCCTCTTCCTTTCACAAAGGAAAAAGAAAATGGAATCCTAAAATTATCCTAAATGCGTACAATGATATGTGTAGCGGGGAGGTCACATGGGGTTTGAGGGGTGTGGGTAGCCCCCCTCTATGGGGTCCGGGGCAGTGCCCTGGAAAATTTTGTTTTTGGACCCTATATTAGGTTGGGCGGACCTACCTATGGTTTTGTGCATGATTTTCGCACATGGTTTTGGACGCGATGGTTTTCGGTCCATGGTTTTGGATGCGATGGTTTTCAGTCCATGGCATTGGATGCTTCGGCATGTATAAATATGTATTGTAACATTGAAAGGAACATAATGAAAAATCAAGCTGGTAGTCCTGGTTTTGGGATCCAGGGGAAAATCTTTGTGTATATGTGTTTTATGTGTTATTCTCTCGCATTGTTTATTTTTTGTGTTTTAGAATTCGTATGCAGGTAATTTCTGTATGGGGTTATAACCTACATCAAGTACCGAGATTCATCATACTTCCATCCATCCTTATCCTTTCTTCCTTAGAGCCTCACTCTATTTATACAACCCCATGGTCCGCGGACCATGGGTAAGTTTATCAAGCTGACATTACATTACAAAAACTAGGGCGGGCAACCCTGTGACTCTATTATGACTTCACGCTCCACGCCCACAATTCACAGAGCTTTTACAAAGAACTTGGTCAACACTTGGGCTTTAAGCCCCAAAACATGCCTCAAGGGGATTCCATGCCCAACTAGCCCCCAACACAAACATCGTGACTCACCCTCAAGTCACTCTGTCGGTGCGGAGATATTTGCACAGAGTCCTTCCAACTCTGCTCGAACTGCTTCAAGGTCAGCAACGCACTGAACAGCTACCTATTGGATTTGTTGTACGCGTTGTTCCGAGACCACAGTGTCGGAAGTGCTTCTGTGCATTTGTGCCTATGTCCACTGCATATGTGTGAGCCTGCCTTCAATTGCTACTGTGATGGTGAAGACCTCGTCAATCCAAGGCTGAATGCGTGCCATCAGGATTGCTTCCTTGTGTCATGCCGCGTCCACTTGTTCTTTCAGCGCTTTGGCCTGTTGCATCTACGCGAGCCTCTGAGTGAGGGCCACCATCTGTGCAGTGCCTTTGACGTTGTCGTACTGCTGTTGGAGTTCTTGTGCCTCTATTTCTAAGCGATGGATGTTGAGGTCCTCATGTAGATTTGTGAGGACCTCAAGTGACTCCTCCAACATATTGGCGCAGTCTCTCACTGCACCGTCGATCTTGTCCAGTCCCGATGTAATAGTGTTGGCGCATTGTTCTCTTACTTCCGGAGGGGTGGAAGGCTACGCCTTCAACCGTAGCTCTGCAATCTAAAGGTTCAGGTGGATGTCATTTCATCCCGCGCCTCATGCACACCTACTGCTAGCCTGTGGATGCACACTTCTGCTAGTATATCTGTTGGGATGGCCGGCTCCTGGACGCTTTGACAAGCTTCGTTGAGTACCTGTACCAACTATCGATTTTGCGACACCACTTCGTCACGTTGCAAGCTCAACTGGTCCATGTTGATTCTCTGTTCACTGAGGACTTGTAGTGTGTAGCTCTCCCTAGCCCGCAGTTCTGCAGTTATCCCATCCTCTAGAACGTATAATGTATCCCATGGGAGTGCAACCATGTTGATGTCGATATCCTTCAACGCACTAACTGTAGGCCTCATTTGCTATCACTAGTGCCCCTTCCGGCAACACTATGGTATTCGTCACCCAAGTGCGCAACATCTGCTCTGTTGCCATTGTTCCGACTATGAGGCTGGTCGAAAGGGTACCAGCCTGAGGGGTGCACACCTACAACTATTGCAACTACGCTCTAAGGGCCCCCAACAAAATCTAGTTCTCCTGTGTAAATTCCTGGAGGGCCTTGGATGTGACATCGCACACTATTTCACTGATATCGTGCAGATCACCCTCGGTAAGGGTGATTGGGTCAATAGACACCTTTGATGCCTTGACCTTCTTGCACGACCATGTCCGCTCGGTCGAGTGCGGGCGCTTCAACTTTGTTGACGTGGTTTGTGGGTCCGCACCTCCCCCTTCTTCCTTCTTCCTCTCCTTTTCATGAAAGCCGGGTGATGCGGTGAATAAAATGCTCCATGATGGGGATGGGCTCCTCCAACCACAGACACCCACCATGCACTAGGCAAAGCAACTGCCTGATGACGAAAATTGTTATTGGGGTGCGGTGGAAATGTGGTACCCAAAGCAAATTTAGTAGCCCTGCCTTTTCCACTCCGCGCAACCACCTTCGCGGCTCTAATTCTGTTACCCCCGCTAAGGTGTTCTGCTTAGGCTTCATGAGATGCATGGTCTCAAGGTGAGGGAACTTCTCGTGGTCAGCGAGGTCCCAATCTTCAAATTTCAAGCTTGGCACCCGTCCCAGGTGTGTGCCCTATAAATGATGTTGTCTAGGAGGAGCAGGGTCTGGAGCGAGCTCTTGCTCTTGTCGAGATCCTTGGGCACTTTTGCCTTCCCTTTTTGCAAGGGATATAGGCAGGCAGCTTTGTTGGAAGGTACGCAGGCTCAGTTTCCTCCTCGATGCCTTCGTCCTTGTCTTCGTCAATAATCAGGTCCTCCAGGTCTTCCTCATCGGTTTCTATGTTAACATCTTTCCCTTTCTCCTCCATCGTTAGCCTGGTGCCCAACGGGTTTCGCGGGGACACCCGTACGGGAACCATCGCCTGCTTGTCCTTCTTTGGTCTTGGCGCACATGGTGATTTCAGGATTTATACCACAATCCCAGCACCTTCCGGGCAATCCCCCACAATTAGGGCCTGCGCGACCTCTTCGGCGGTCACCTCTGTCATTTCCATAACTTCCTCAACTGCTGCCATCGTATCCGTCTAGAAATCTATCACTCGTGAATTCAGGGGCTCAATCAATGCTCAGCACAACACAAACAGGGCTCTGCTCAATAACTCAATTCGCAAATGACAAAGTGTTTTTTGCTTGGCTGCCCTTTGTAATTTATAGCGCCTTTTTAATTTGAATTCAACTGCTCCCCCAAAATCTAGTTCATTAATGCTCCCTTGGCGGCAGATTTTCGCAAATCTTGCCCATAAATCACGTCTTAAATGCCTGCCGCCTACTCCATTTGGTCTCAAGTCAAACATCACATCGTGAATAGTAACTTTAACGGTTACAATCTGGCCAACCCATGTGGTAGCACAGCCCCCCTTGCACAGGCGCAAACCCTGTGACCCTTTGCTTCTGCGTACAGCTCCCAGGCAGAATAGTTTATAGTCCCACACCTCCTTTCAACTGCCTGGAGCGCTAAGACTGTGCTTCCCTCAGCTATTCAGGTGGTTGCGCCACTTGTATATGATTTCTTCCAGTCATCCATCATTCTTCCTAGAAAATACCCACCTCTTACAGTTACTGGTGATGTCGTGCACCTTATCATCTGCAGCGCATCAACCTGGTCAATTTGCTTAGTAATGTGCGGTCCAAGCCAAGGCATTAGACTGATCAATTCGTGGCGATATTCCTCAAACTTTTCAGTGTGATCATGCACATCCTGTCTTATCACCTTGGTTTCCTTATTGAGAAAATCTGCCCTTATCCTGTCCTCCAGCTTCTTGACTTCCACTTCCGCTAGAGCACTTTTCTTCTTTAATTGCACCCATTCTTTCATCAGTTCCTAGAGCCTAATATCATTTTGTTGAATGTCTTCATTAGATTCCGCGTGTTCTTTCTCCATTTCTTTTAATTACGCAGTCCCTTCTCCCAGGGCACGTCAACCCTTCATATCTCATGGCGCAACTATGTGCAGACTAGGCCTACGGTTATCCATTAGGAGGATAGCGGTTACTCCAAAACCTAGCCTCGATGTCATCTGTCGTGTTAGTTTCTTGCGTGTCACTCTATACGCCCATAGGACTGCTGGTACGCGCAGGTCCCAATCACTTGGCTGCACGCTACATACCTTGTTCAAAGCTTCGCACACTTCGTTAAATGTCTGCATATGGTTACCCTTCTGTGCAATCATCTTCTGTTCACCAAGTTGCTCCCCTTTTAGGAGCTTTTCACATTTCTGCCCTACCAACACCTGTGCATGGACCATATCAATCAATGCGAAGTTCACATGATTTCACGCAGGTTGTCTGCCATAGGCTCATACCCATCTGGATAGATGCGCACGCGAACTATCCCATCCCTGGTATTTATTTTTCAATCGCATTATAGGCTTCCCAAACTGGGCATGCATCATCCTCCGACATGCGCGCCAGTCTGCAAAGCTTCCTTGGTGTGTACCCCACCACCATGCGGGCATAGTGCGTAGTACCCATTTCAAAGCCTCAAAGCGCTGTTATTCCTACACTTCGCTTTCGAATTTGTTTAGGAAATTATCTACCTCGCTTAACCCATCATACGTAAGTAGATCCCTTACTTCCGTTGATACACAGCGCAAAGATCTTGTCATCATGTTACAGTTCAACGTGGTTACTTTGCGCAACCGGTTCCACCATCGTTTTATTTCTTTGTCAGAATCCGACGTACAGGAGCTTTCGCGTTCCCATGAGATTTGTCCATCCGTGGTTGGATTCACCCAGTCTTGTTCTCACGTGGTTATCTTGTAGATGCAATCTAGATCATCCTCGCTCTCATCGTCGCACACTGGCTTTGTGTAACACGATCCTTCCGCAGGGTCCAACGGTACAACTATGCGCAAAGACTTGTTCTCAAAAATCATTTTGTGCTTCTTTAGATTTATTTCCCCATTGATGTCAGTGGCCCAATCTATCCCTAATAGCGCGGGGTAGGGATTGTTGTCATCAACAATCTCTATCACTTCAAAATCTACTAGCACACTCGCCCCTTTGATATCTATAGTGACTCCCTGCAATCTTCCCATAGGTAGGATCTTCTGTTGGTTCGCCATTCGCAATTTGATAAGAGACCATTGCAGCGTAGGCCTCCCCATGCGCTCCCATGTCTGCTTTGGCAGAACGTTCGCATCTGATCCCAAGTCCAGAATCACTTGATCCATCTTGTATTCTCTGATTTGCATGGTCAATCTCATTTCTCTTCCTGTCCTCGTCGTATGCTTTCCAACCTTCCTGACTACGCGCGGTCCCTACACATCTATTTATGAGTTCTTGCAGCCCTTTTACAACCTTGTTGTCGCGCAACAGCTTCATGCATGTCTCCAAGAACGTTGTGAGCATTGATGGGTCCATGTCTAGCTCCGCCCTTCCTTTACTTCCTGAAGTGGAGGCATCAGCGAAGCTCTCCCTAGCTTCCATGAAGGTTTCCTTAGCGCGCTCCAAATCAAACTCTGGTTCTTTCGTCGGAGCCTTGTGAACCTAAGTACTATCTTTAGGTTGCTTGCCCTCGTCATCCCTTGTCGTAATTCCACTTCGGAGCACAATGTTTACATTCAGGTCCTCCTCGCGCGGCTCCGACCTCATCATTTACAGGTTCTGAGTCGGGGGAGATTGGAGTGCTCCCTTATAGCGCAACCTTGCTATCAGTGTGGCACAATCCTCCATCTCATGATCAAACAATGTACAATACAAGCACGACGGACACGTCATATTCGTACAATTGCGGGCATAATGTCCTGGCCCTCTGCAATTGTAACATATTAGCTGTCCGCGCCCTCTCCCAAATCCTCCTCCCTCTCAGCCTCGTCCGCACCCCTGAAATCTGGTGTGCGACATTTCGGCGTTTTGGTTAAGGGGCTGCGTTTCGGCCTGAACTCTATAAGTAGGAGTCCTATCCATCATCAGCTCATAACTTCTACAGTTACACTCATCATTTCCTACTAACCTACAGAAATTACAGTAAAACTACTGGGAATTCTGCGTGTAATTCTACAATAAGTGGCAGTTGTCTGTGGCATGCTTTCCCCCTATTTGACAAATCGTGCACCATAATGCAGGTACCACGCTAGGCCCTGCTTGTGCATCTGGCTTCAATGGCATTGATCCCCCTCCCGCGAGGTAATTCGCAAACACCGGGTAATGGTCCTTGTCATGTCCCTAACCCTTGCATTTTACACACCATACTTCTTCATGCACCTTTGGGCAAACTGTTCAGTCTTGCTTCAGGCTCTGCATCTCGAGGCATAAGTTCTTCAGCTGCACGTGAATCTGCTAAACTCCTAGATTAGGATTTTGTATCGGAGAGTCATGTAGCCTCATCGCAGCCTCTAATGCTTCGGCTTGAGTTGTTATTATTAACTGTGAAAATGCATTCCTTAGATGCGGTGCTAGTGATGCTACAAACCATGCGTGGTGTTGTCCATATGTCAGACTCATGTTGCCTTCGCGAATCATACATTTCAGCCTTTGAACCAACTCCCAAGGAGTCTCACCTGGTAGCATCATGATTTCTTTGAACCAAATTATTGACTGCGCTTCTGATTTTGGCCTACTAAATTCCTTACTTAGCGCAGCTTGAACCTCCCTGATTCTTGCATTCGGATGATTGCTCGAGTGCTTGATGTTCCAGGTCAATGCACGATCCTACAGGGCATTGACCAACGTATCTTTCTTGATCACATCATCTGTCACTCCTTGTGCTTCCCATACAGCTTTTACCACGAACCAAAATTGGTCTTGATCTTCATTTCCGACTCCTTTGAACACCGACAACTTTATTGAGCTTGCCATATTACAGTGCGGTGGTGGTGGAGGTGGGGTGGGCGAGCATGGAGGTGATGGTGATGAAACTAGCGGTGGTGTGGGTGGAGGTGGTATGTTCGGAATCCTCTGCTTTATCAAGTTGATCGCACTACGCGGAGATACCTATTGTTATAGACATATTTGGGCACATCAACCCCAAACTTATATGTCGATGTATGAGGGCTCATCAACCCCTAAAAGAGTTGTTTCATACCCTAAAGGAACATAGTCATCTGAATACATCATTCTCCGAAAGTTCCATCTAAGAAACCATCTAAAAATTGCCTAAATTGAACCGTACTGGCTGCTCCACTGGCAAAGTGCGATGCATACTAAGTGGTACACTACCAGGGTGTGATGCATACTATTTAGGCCTTCTATAGGGTGCGATGGGCGAGGATGGACAAATGTCCAAGATAGTTTGCTAGGTGGTTGCTCATGGAATCTTCTAGAAACTTCTCCTGTGCCACTTGCCTCTCTGAATTTGCCCAAGGATGAGTAAGGGATCTAAGAAAATCTCCAATCCCTTCTCTTATGGAATCAACTGTAACAAGTGGAATGACACTAATCAAACCCCATGGATGACTCACACCCTTGCACACATCTATAAATGGATCCCTCATCTAAGAGATCTGGAGGCTGGAATATTGTGAATTGCAAGGAAGTGTTGATAGTTTGTAATTGAGGAAAGAGCATTGTATTGTCGTTGTGATCTTGCTATTTCATGAGGTGAAGAAGGATTGAAGCTGGGAGGATGCTTCTGGATCAGACAACTGGGTTGTAATTCTCCTTTCTATTAATAAAGTTCTTCAAGTTTTCTTCCATATGATTGGGCAATTATGAATGTTATCATTTGTGAATGCTATCATTTTTTCATTATATATCTGATTCTGTAATGTTTATGTTGTAATAGATCACGATGCTTTGATGGTTCTTTGTTGCTGTACTTGTGCAGGTACTCTCCAAGCGTGTTAAGTACGGGGAGGAGTTACGGGATCTGTCAAAGGGGAGAGAGATCAAGTAAGGGATTAAGCAAAAGTTCCAGGTTGGTTCCATTATCTTTCTCTTATCTGTTACACATAGAAGAAATCGTTGAATTGCTTTAGACTGTTGTTTCTAGGGTAGCTGCCAAACCTAGAGGGCTAGCATTCTTTATGAATACTAGTTTTCCCAGAAACAAATTGGCGACTCTGCTAGGAACTGAACAGATGTTTGTTTGTTGTTATTGTTTGTTTTATAAACTATAGACAGAGTCCAAAGTCAGCCAGGTATCCTTCGAACTGCTCTTGCTTTGTAGATGAATGTTGTTTCAGTCAATCTCTAGTTTAGTTTATGAATTAAACATTTGACTTACAAGCACATCAAGATGCCCTTTTGGTAGCTCAGTGACCTCTCAAGACATTCCATCATACTTTGCTCTTTATTGTTCATCAAAATACAGCTTAACTCATTGAAAACAACTGCACACTTGAGCCAAAACCCTTTTTAGTTGCGCTCCCTGGACCATCGCACTATCTTCCACTATAACTCAGTATGCATCGCACCTCTCGAGTGTAGTAAGTGTTATGCATCTCTATTTCTGTGAAGCCTAGGTGCGATGATTGACTGAACTCTTTTTCCATCTAGAAATTGAGGGTTTTTTGACCTTGTTTTCAGTTTTGTTTGGTTGTTTTGCTGCAAATGAACAATGCCTCTTTACTGAAACTTACTTACATCACTTAGATCAACCTCAATTACATTAGGATTAGTGAATGTTTTTATGTATTTGTTCATCATTTACAATCCTTTGCCGAAAAGTTGTTTAAATCGATTTGTCGCTTTGGTACGAAAAGTGTCGTAATTGTCATTTTTTATCAAAAAGAGAAGTGTCGTGAATTCTTCCTTCCCTTGATAATCGATTGAACTTTTCTTCATGTTTCTAGTTTGATTTTTTTATATTCGAAGTGTCGAAAGCATTTTTATTCAAAATTGAAAAGTGTCGTTTTGAGTCTTCCTTTCTCTTTTGAAGAAGAAATTGTCAAAAATGTCATTTTAAGTGAAATATTTCAGATCTTTGCTGCATTTAGTTTTCCTTTTTGGCATTTTTCACATTAAGGAGAACGAAACCAAATACATGCATTTGCATTTAACATTTTTAGACTTTGGATTTCAGAGATCTGTGGTTTGAGTTTCTTGAGTTTTTGATCGGAGAATCCACAGTAAGAGAATTTTTACACCAACGTTTCAAATCCCAAATAGGATACTTATATTATATTAATAATTCATATAAGTATATTAATATTAATAATATTAATAAATTAAAAATAAGAATAAAATAGAAATAGAATTAATTTATATCAATTAATTTTATTAAACATTCTTATTAATTTATATTAATTATATTATTAAAATCCTATTAAATCTTATAAATTATATTAATTAAAATTTTTTATTAAATTATATTAATTAATTAACTTATATTAAAATATATTATTTATATAAATATAAATTAATTTACATTAACCTTATCAATTATATTAATTATATAAATCTTATTAATTTATATTAATTATATTATATTAAAATCTTAAAAATTCTTATAAACTATATTAAAGATATCAATTAATGTTAAATTAAAGTAATTATATTAATTAGAATAATTATATTAAAATTTACATTAGATATATTAGTTATATATATTAATTATAATAATATAATTAATATAAATTTGGTTACATCAATTAATATGGATGAATTATAGTATAGTTTATATCAATCAAATTAAAATTAAATATAATTTATACCTATTGAATATTTTTAAATATATTAATATAATTAGATATAATTTAGTTACATATTAATTAATATAAATAAAATAAATTAATTTAGCTATATATTAATTAATATAAATAAATTATAATATAGGTTTTTAAAAAAATTTATTCATTTATAATTTAATAATTAATATATTTTTATGATAAAAAGTTTATTCATAAAAATCTAAATAATAAAATCCTAATCTAAATAATAAAATCCTAATCTAATTAAAGGAAAAGAATAAAAACAATTAAAGCAAAAATTTATATTATTATTATATTAATTATATAAATTAATATAAAATTAATTTATATTGATTATTATATTAATCATATTAATTATATAAATCATATTATTAATTTATATTAACTAGTTTAAATCATATGTCGGCCTTTTTCTATGAATTTAGGGTTCTTGTATTTATTTCCAGGTCGCATTCTCTTCTCTCTCAATATTCTCTCATTCCTATTCTTTCTATTTGTCCTGATGATGGACCCCCTTTGGGGTTTGAAACGTTGGCAAAATGAACTAAGAACTTTGGTTAATCCGGATCATGAATCAAAAAACGCCCACAGAAGTCTAAAATCTAATGTTTATAGAAATTGTTTCTTCGGTGTTGGACAAATTACGTTCAGAATCTACAATATTTACATAATTTGACAAAAAATCAACAATCGATGGGTGATTTAGTTCATTTGAATAATCTTCATTGTCATCTAGAAGGTGGGAACGATGATGATAATCCTCCCATGGTGTCTCTCCTATCACCATTGATTGGACGATTCCTTCATCCGTAGAATGTATACATGAAAAAGGATTCGAATAGGTACCATATTCTAATGATCTATCTACCCATACAATTGTTGAGTGTGGATTAGGGTTTGCCGCACAAGCCCGAAAAATTAATTGCTATGATGATTCAATGGGGCTTAGCGGCAACGCCTCGCTATGACCATCAGTTTCAAAGTAGTTTGAAATCTTCATAAAATCAGATGATGTAGAAGAAATCATGTTGCAAGTCTCTACTCTTGCCACTTCCGCAAAACCAGATGGTGGCGGGAGGATAAAATTGCCCATCAGGGAAGGATCTTTAAGGAGACATACTCCAACACTTTGAAGTGACAGTGGGTTTCCGTGTATCAACGGAATGCTTCCCGTAGCCCGTGAACTATTGGAAAAAAAAGCCTAGCTGATCAATGACTATGATTCCACCCTTGAAAGGGAATGCGTGTGCGAAAAGATGATTTAGGGAAATGCACTAGTGTTTGCTCTTTGCTATTTGCTTAAAATCACTGTAATTTTCTTTCCCTACTAGCTAGGATTTTCATTGCTCAAAATAAACAAAGATTGTTCATCATTGTAGATTGCATCTTAGGAATTTCAGATCATCATCAAGTGGTGAACCATTGAAAGGCAAACTCTAAACAAGATCAACTTTAAAATGAATTTCAATGAATCTAACAACGCTTTGGAACTTAATGCAAAATATCTAGAGGTCTAGGCTACAGACATGTTCCGCCGTCATTAAAACTAGTGGCTATCGTTTTCATTGAAGGTTAGGTGATTCCTCCTCCTTGATACGACAAGTGCTAGCACAGATTTATGCTCCTCGTACCGTCGTGTATATATTGGGAGACCACAATAGGCTTATATCCTTTATCCATAGGAAGCTGAGTCTGTCGCCTTATTGATCGCAATGCACTGAACATAGCATTCCGGAAGATTGACTGCCATACATAAGTTCTTGGTAATTTCTCTTTAATTTATCACTAAGGTGTATATTGCAGTTTTACGATTGGTTTGGTAATCCCTCTGTCTAGATTTTCCAAAGTAGTCACTTTCGTTCCTTTTCAACTCTTTAAAAGAAAAGGTCCATCTGAGCACTTGTCCTTTCAGGCTCATTAAAAATCAAAGGAGACTAGAGTCATCTTTAGCTTTTTCTTAACTCTTAAAAACTGAAAAAGCAAAGTTGTGTCCAAGCGTCATTAAAATTAATTGAATTCAAAATAACATCATTTTCCCCATAATTTTGAGTTGATCAAATAATCTGCAATCGTGGAAGAAAGTCAATCAAAACCCCATCGTTCACGGAGATTAGCGAGTCAGCCGTCTTTGACTCCGGAAGCGAAGCCAAAGCGGACAAAGCGATCTCGTTTAACTGAGTCCAATTCATCTGGTTTATTTTAAACTTTTGTTTCAACATTGTCAGAGACTACAGTTACTCCAATTATTTCTGGTACATCTTCCTTAAGAGAAGAAGTTTCGCAGTTATAAGAGGACATTAGAAATGATCCTACTGTAATAGTAGACACTTATGTACCTGAAACAACTCCATCTAGAGTTGATCCAAAACCCCTCTCAGTTCAAACCGAAGCTACATTTGAACCAGTAGTTGTTCAAGAACCTCGCTGTGAGACTGAAGTTCATTTACCTGAACATCTAGAAGTTGAGTTTCAGTATTCAAAAGCTGTCACCCCTCCAGTATCTGTCACTGCAGAAGCTATACCTTCTACGGCTCTAGAAATCTTTTACGGACCTGACGGTCTACCTCTTCCACCTGGTCTGATTGCTATAGAGGAGATAGTAGAGGATCCCCCATCTAGTACCCCGTTTCATTTTGGAACTGGGATTCATTTGTATCCCTCTACTCCTGAGTTTGGTTCTTTTAATCCTCCTTCATCGCAAGTTCCTGTCGAATCGCTAGGAGATCTTTTGGATAGACTAAACATGTCTGAGCAACCACTAACATCTAGGAATGTGTCATCTGATGCAGCTGCAGCGGAACCTCCTGCTGCTATTCCTACAATGTTTTCTGGTACACCATCTGTTCTAGCTGGTTATCAATCACTAGCTGGAGTCCACTCAGGGGCTACTTCGATGCCATGGTCTACTCCTATTTATTCATTTGGAGTCCCATCTGGTCCTTCTTATGTTGAAGCTCAGCAATTTGATCCTGCATGCCAGTATCAATTTGGGCAAACCCTTTCAAAGACTGATATATCCTTTAAACACTCGACTGCCACCATATGGAGAGCAATATGCCTTTTCACTATTTCCTCCTAGGGAACAACCATATGAGAGTTTCCAACAATATTCAAGTCAAACTGGAATTATATCTAGTGGTTGGATACCAATACTGCTAAAACAACCAAGGGTTATATATCCAACGCAACCGATCCGACCTGTGTCGAATATTCCCACTACACCTACTATTACGACTGTGTCGCAAACACAAGCACAGCCTGTTGCGTCTCAACCTCAACCTGCTCCTTCTTCCTCTCAACCTCAAGTTTCAAGGCAGAAGACTCAAGTCTCTCAGGGTGTGATACAACAACCACTTGTCTCTACAGCTCAACCGCAACCTCAGGTTAGTGCTTCTTTATATGGAATGACTCAGGCACCAATGGGTATTGTCAATCCGCAACTTGGTCAATCTTCCGGTATTGGGCAACAGCAAATGGTCCAACAACCATGGCTGGCACAATACCAACAACTGCAATTCCAACAAACCCAACCTCAGTTTGGGCTCAGTTTACAAGCTCAAACTGGATTTGGTCAATATCAAGCCTACTGAGGACCTGGGCAACAAGGCTTTGTAGGTTATGGACAACTGCATTTTCAAAATTATCAACAACCACACTATACTAGTTATGTCCAACAACCTTATCAAAGTTACCAGCAAGAGATGCATTATGCTGGTATGCAAATACATACTGCTTAGGCGATTCCATCTTATCCTAGGTATGCTCCACCCAACCTGAATCAGCAGTTGCCTTTTGTAGCAACTATAGAATTACCAGATTTGAATCAGCTGACGAATGATCTGATTTCATACACCCCTTGGTGGCCAGCGATTCCTCATAAACTGCCCTCTGATATTTCTAAGTTCAATGGAAATCTAGGTGAACATCCATTGAATCACGTAATGACTTTTCATTTGTGGTTCTCATCTAACACTCTGAATGATGATTCAATTAGACTTCGCCTTTTTCATAGAACGCTCACTGGTCCAACAACGAAATAGTATATTAAATTGCCTAGAGCTTTGTTTGGTAACTTCACCATCCTTGCCACAACTTTCTAACCCACTTTCAATTACCCATCAGGTACAAAACTGGAACAGAAATCCTTACCAATTTTAAACAGACCACGTCCACTCACATATCTGATCATATTCATGAGTGGCGGTGTTGTCGTCGAATGGTAAAGACGTATGTTCCTGATCAGCTATTAGCTGAGTGGTTTATTAAGTCCTTATTGCCATCTATCACTGAGGACGTGGCGAAAGGAGGAGTTGTCACTGAAGAGCAAGTCATTGCTCGTGCCCAATATTTAGATTTGATCTATACACAATCTGGCACACTCTACAACAAAATTCCTAATGCTCCTAGACCAGCTTTTTCCATTCCACCTCCTCCTAAATCGAGTAGGGACTCTCATGCCGGTGACGGTGTGATCGGTGCCTCAAGCACGCAAACTGCAAGAGGTCCATCTGGTCAAGCTCTTGCTATTTCTAGTCAAAATGCAAATGACAAACCTCTTGCCTCGGAGATTAATGCTGTGTCATCTGACAAAGGCAAAAATCCAAAGCAACCAAGGGGCAAGAAGAAAGGAAAAAATAATAAGAAGAAACAGGAGAATTCCACTCCTGAAAAATCATCTTAGAACCCTACCGCGGCAAAGAAACCTCCTCGTTATCCATGTTTGATTTGTAACGAGGAGAATTTTACGAGAGATTGTCCACATTGATCTGAGGTTTCAAAACTTTTGAAGTCTTCGAATACCTCAACGGTGTTGACTGATCCGTTTCCAAACCCAAAAACTAATCTGGTTGCTATCGATAATGCTTTCACATCCCAAATGCTTATGCTATCCATCGCAAACAAGAAAAATTATGTTTTGATATCAACAAGGAATAAAGATTATGGGAATCCATCGTCATCGAACAACCAGGCTACTGATCAACCTAGTGGTTCGACAACGACTTTGCCAAAAGTTGTTCCACCCATTATTCCTGAATTAACTATAAAGCCGCCAAAGGGAGTCATACATAAATCGACATTTAATCCTCATGCTCAAGCTGCTCAGAATTATAATATAGTGGAGGATCTTGCTTAATCGCCATCCGCTACGTCAACACTTTAGGTATTTCAAAATTGTCCATCCCAAAAGCAGGCTTTGTTATCAACAATAGGTGGGATTGATCCAACTGATTCCAATCTTGTGGCCTTTAATCATAAAGGATATATACCTCAATTACCGGCCCAACTCGCTTTCCTTATACAGGTAAAATCCCTCAATAAAAATGTTCATCGAACCATCATTGATGAGGGGGCATCTACCTATATTATGTTGATGAGTTGCTGGAAAACTCTTAGTTCACCACCCTTGTCACGATCACTAACAACATTAAAAGTGTTCAATGGAAGAACGTACACTCCATATGGGATTTTAAGTAGCTTGCAAGTTGAACTGGGGGGGCAAGACAGTAGATATTGAAGTCGAGGTCATTGATGGACTCCTTGACTACAATATTTTACTAGGAAGGCCCTGGGTTTATGCTATGGCTGCCGTTGTGTCTACATATTTTAGAAAGATTGCATTTCCCTTCCAAGGTGGAATCACAATCGTTGACCAACTAGCCTTTTTCGCTAACAGTTCACAAACTACTGGAAGCATTCCATTGATCCATGGAAGTTCACAATCACTTCAAAATGTTGGAGTAGGTCTCCTAAAAGACCCTTAATGGGTACTTTTTCCCTCTCGTCTCCATCTGGTTTCGTGGAAGTGGCCACAGTGGAAACCTGTCATATGATCTCTTCTATATCATCTGAGTTTAAGAAGAGTTCTAACCATTTTGACAGTGAGGATCATCGCGAGGCGTTGCCACCAAACCCCATCGAATCTTTGTAGCAATCAATTTTCTGGGCTTGGGTGGAAAAACCGAATCAGCACTCCATGAGTGTTTCGGTAGATAGGTTTTTAGAATTTGGTACCTCTTCTGATCCTTGGTCTTGTATACATTCTACAGACGAAGGAATCATCCAATCAATGATGATAGGAGAGACGCCATGGGAAGATTACCATCATCGTTTCCACCTTCGAGATGACAATGAATATTATTCAAACGACCTCAATCACCCCTCAATTTTTGATTTTTTACAAAATTCTGTAAATACAATAGATTCCGAGCGAAATCTGTTCAACATTGAAGAAACTATCGCCATTAATATTTTGACCAAACCTAATGTTGTAGAGAATATTCACGTTGGCAAATCTTGTTCTCCATTAGAACTAGAAAATTACTGTGCTCTTTTTTGCGAATTTAGAGATGTCTTTGCATGGTCATATGAAGAAATGCCAGGCATTGACTCGAGAATTGTTGAACACGAAATCAAGATGTATCCAGATGTCAAACCAATACAACAACGGCTTCAACCTGTTCATCCAAAGAAAGCCGCTACTATTAAAGTAGAGGTTGAAAAACTTTTGCGTGCTGGCTTCATTTACCCTGTTCCTCTCACTGATTGGGTATCGAATATTGTTCTCGTAATGAAAAAGCAAGGAACGATTAGAGTGTGCGTCGATTATAGGGATGTAAATCAAGCATGTACGAAGGACAACTATCCTACACCCTTTAACGACCAGATAATTGATGAATGTGCTGGATGCGAAATATTTTCATTCATCGATGGATTTCCCAGATACAATCAAATCAATATCCGTCCATTGTTGGAAATAATACTGAGAGGGGGGGTGAATCAGTATTATCAGATCAATCAAACTTTTTCAATTTCATACTCAGAAACATATACGCTACTTCCATTAAGTGAACCCGCGTGTACACGCTACTGTGTCTAAAGAAACTCGCGTATATCCAGAGATCTTATAATTCAGTTAGCTTAATCTTCAGTAAATGCATCAGATCATTATTAAGAATATTAACAGTAAACAGGTGCAGAGTAACAGAACAAAACATCACACAAGAGCCACACACATGAACACCATGATATAAGGTGGAAACCCAATGTGGGTGAAAACCACCTGCTGCAATTTGTTTCTTTCTTCTTTAATGAGAAACTTCTTTTACAATGTACTGGTGCAGTCCTTTACCAGCACGCAGGCTACAACCTGCAGAGGGCTACAACCCTCTTAGCTTTTGTACTAGCCGATCCATTTACTAGTACGTAGGTGCCTACCTACAGAATGCTTCTTTACTCGTTTTCCAGCTGCTAGTGGAAGGGAGCTACAACCCCCTGGCTCTTGTACTGGCTGATATGTTTACCAGTACGTAGGTGTCGGCCTACGAGCTACCCGGGACCACGTTTCATACATTTTCATACTGGATCCATAAGACAATCATCATTGTAGTACAACCTGCATCATTAATCACTGAAACACCTAATTCTGAATCACTGTAACCCTATCAACAATAACCAGACAATCATAGCAACAACCAGATCCAGCTCCATATTCAAATATCATACTTCACATTGTATACGCTACTTGGATGAACCCAACCTGCGTGTATACGCTCTTTTACCAAAACCAACTCGCGTACAGATCTATAAATTCAACCTTAAAACTCTGCAGCTATATCAGACATCAAAACATACCCAGATCATAATAATAAACATGCGTCAGTAGATCTAGTCTATCCAGAGTCAAACCATATGAAGATAATCATTCCAAGCCTTGAGATCCCGTTCCATCATTCATCATCCTCCACATGGGTGAAACCTTGGTTCAGATCACCAACCCATAACCAGCACTTGGATCACACACTTTCTCAGATCTTCATCACTCACACATACTTTCTTTGGCCTAGTGATCTTCTCCTTATATAGCCTTAGGCCTTGCTCAATACCAAGAGCCAAAACCATAGTAACACAATACCATCAACCTCGAAACTAGGGATCGACACGTCCGTCGAGACACCATGGTCCAAAACCATAGGCACAACTTCCAAGGACTAACTGCCACTGACCAAAGGTACGTTTTCACATGTACGCGCTTTTACTGAATCCAACCTGCGTGTACACGCTGATTCTCCTTGCTGAACCTGCGTATATCTCTTTCTTGTCCTGCTGTACTGAGATCTGTCCACTAGTTAAGTTGCCATCACCTGTACCAGTCTCTGAGCACCTGTACCAACCTCTGAGTGAGTTGCCATCAAGGACAACACTTGAATCATAATGCCAACAATCTCCCCCTTTGGACTTGATGGCAACCACCACACCAAGTCACTCTCCCCCTTTGACATCAAGGGCAAAGGGTGGACCAAGATATTCTCTTCTTTGGTATACCTTCTGCTGTCCAAACTGCTGTCCATACTCCCCCTGAGTACATGCTGAAATCTCCAAATGTGCTCCCCCTTTGTGTATGCCAAAGTGTACCAATCTATCCATCCTGCTCTTGCTGAATTGTGCTGTTCATGCTCTTCCTGACTGTAGGCAAGATCTACAAAAGATGTTCTTTCAAGAAGAACATGATTCTATACATCATAAAAGACCTTCCTATCACCAAAGACTCATACATACATCCATCTCTCAACTAAGTGAGGATATACAAAAATTGACTCAACCAAGTGGGGATACATCAAAAGTTTACATATGACAACCAATCATATTGCATCAATCATCCCAGGCATAGTGGGGAAACCAAAATAGGCCGTTACATGACCTTGACACCATGAAAGAGATACCACAAAAATATATATGACATAGAGACTAAATAACTAGACCAAGACTTATGAAAGTCACCAGCAGCATCTGATAATCACCATTCAGATCAGCAACCAAGAGATCCTTCTGTTCTCCTTTCGCCTTTGTTCCTCCTGAAATCAATACCAAATGTGAACTAGAACCAAAAGCTTTAAGATAATGCCAACAATGCATCATTGGAAGATTATCTGCTCCCCCTGAACCTGTGCCAGATGATCTCTGTCAGACCCATATCAGACTTTCTGCAACCAACATCTGTCCCTGCTGATTTCCTTCAAAAATTCCATATACGCGTCTGCATCCACCTAAACAAGCGTATATACGCGGATAGGCCTTATCCAACTCGCGTATACCAATCTCCATATCAGCAACTTGTAAATTTCCTTTGAGTAGTCATCCATGTATCAGCACTATGTATCTTGAGCTCAAGCTCATTTGACAGAACTTCATAGCAACAATCCTTATTCACAAGAGTGCCTGCATCATAACTGTATGAGCATATGACAACAGCAGTATATGAGTGACTCATCATCAAGTGAGGAAGATGTGTATTCAAGCTTTGTACTTCTCCTTATCCTTATGAAGTTCACCATGTAAGCATCATCAAAGGATCAACCATAAATCTGATCTGAACATCTTCTATGTAACTTCAAGAATCATATGAGAGTTTATCATAGACAACTCACAACCACATCATAGCAAAGATATATTATTTAGCCATATAAGAATCATCACCAAGGATAATGCCAACAATGAATTACTAAAGGCATATGCTCCCCCTCAACCAGTGCCATCTGTTAGATCTGATCATGCATATATCAGCAATAAGCATCAAAACATCATCATCCTCAAGTTAGGATCAAAACACTTCTAGTCATCATACAAGTAACAAAACATTTCCACACATCCTCAGCAGACTGTAACCAATAGAGCAAATAATACTGGACTGAATCATATCAGATCCCTTTTCTGAGCCTGTCCCCACTGCTTTTCCTCAGACTGACATATACGCGACTTTGCAGTGTTTAACTCGCGTATATACGCGTATTTCCTTCATGAAACTTGCGTATGAGAATCAGAACACTGAAGTTCTATACCTTCAGCTCCCCCTGAGTCTGTTATGTCTGTGCTGTGCTGAGTACCCTGTGCTGTGCCACATCTTTCTGACTGAACTTCCTTCTTCTTCCATATCTTCACGCATGTTGATGATTTCTTCTTATCATGAGCTTTGTTCCTGCAATCTCTTGCTTTATGTCCAAACTTGTTACATGCATAGCATCTTACATGTTTCATATTCCTCTTGTAGCAATCAGCAGCTTTGTGGCCAAACATATTGCAAGAAAAGCAATATCCATTAAAGTATCTTGAATGTGATGATCTTTCTGCATGATGGTCTTGAAACCTTCTTCTTCTACATATGGCTGCAACATGTCCAAGATTATGACATACATAACATTCAACATTATTCAGTGGAGGAAATAATCGTCTATCACGTCCATAGTTAGGAGTAGAGAATCTTCCTTGAGGAATTTCTTTCCTTGGTTGTTCCTTTTTGGGCATTTCAGATTTCACATTAGAGTTTCTTGCCTCACCTTGTGAACTAGATTCACCTTCAACATATTCATGAAAACCAAGACCAGTCTTGATAGCAGGAGATCTTTGACTACTAAGAATATCATCCAAGACTTTAGAGCTATCTTGAAATCGTAAAAGCTTATCCTTTTCTTCTAATTTGCTTTTCAAGATATTTACCTCAACTTGATGTTGTTCTTCTTTTTCAAGACATTGCTTCTTCAAGGTCTCTTCAACTTTCCTTCCTTCATCCAACTGATGCCTTAGTTTGAGGATCTCGTTTTCTTGCTCTTTATTCAGTGCTAGCAGCATTTCTCGAACTCTGGAGGCACATTCCAACTGTTCTTCTAATCTGATGATTTCTTCTTTGAGGGCATTCTCCCTTTTGCTAGGTAGATCTTGTTGATCTATGATTTGATCTGACGCTTCATTTGCTTGTCCATCTTCAATCTGAGGTGCTTCAGGATCTGAATACTTGCTTCCACACAACGGCAAGTTGTCATTGTTCCTTTGAGCTGTCTTCTTCTTCTGACGTGCTTTCTTCCCCATTGTTCTACGAATCTCCTTCAAGCGATCAAGCTTCTCTGAAGGACCTGCTCTGATACCAATTGTTGGAAATAATACTGAGAGGGGGGGTGAATCAGTATTATCAGATCAATCAAACTTTTTCAATTTCATACTCAGAAACATATACGCTACTTCCATTAAGTGAACCCGCGTGTACACGCTACTGTGTCTAAAGAAACTCGCGTATATCCAGAGATCTTATAATTCAGTTAGCTTAATCTTCAGTAAATGCATCAGATCATTATTAAGCATATTAACAGTAAACAGGTGCAGAGTAACAGAACAAAACATCACACAAGAGCCACACACATGAACACCATGATATAAGGTGGAAACCCAATGTGGGTGAAAACCACCTGCTGCAATTTGTTTCTTTCTTCTTTAATGAGAAACTTCTTTTACAATGTACTGGTGCAGTCCTTTACCAGCACGCAGGCTACAACCTGCAGAGGGCTACAACCCTCTTAGCTTTTGTACTAGCCGATCCATTTACTAGTACGTAGGTGCCTACCTACAGAATGCTTCTTTACTCATTTTCCAGCTGCTAGTGGAAGGGAGCTACAACCCCCTGGCTCTTGTACTGGCTGATATGTTTACCAGTACGTAGGTGTCGGCCTACGAGCTACCCGGGACCACGTTTCATACATTTTCATACTGGATCCATAAGACAATCATCATTGTAGTACAACCTGCATCATTAATCACTGAAACACCTAATTCTGAATCACTGTAACCCTATCAACAATAACCAGACAATCATAGCAACAACCAGATCCAGCTCCATATTCAAATATCATACTTCACATTGTATACGCTACTTGGATGAACCCAACCTGCGTGTATACGCTCTTTTACCAAAACCAACTCGCGTACAGATCTATAAATTCAACCTTAAAACTCTGCAGCTATATCAGACATCAAAACATACCCAGATCATAATAATAAACATGTGTCAGTAGATCTAGTCTATCCAGAGTCAAACCATATGAAGATAATCATTCCAAGCCTTGAGATCCCGTTCCATCATTCATCATCCTCCACATGGGTGAAACCTTGGTTCAGATCACCAACCCATAACCAGCACTTGGATCACACACTTTCTCAGATCTTCATCACTCACACATACTTTCTTTGGCCTAGTGATCTTCTCCTTATATATCCTTAGGCCTTGCTCAATACCAAGAGCCAAAACCATAGTAACACAATACCATCAACCTCGAAACTAGGGATCAACACGTCCGTCGAGACACCATGGTCCAAAACCATAGGCACAACTTCCAAGGACTAACTGCCACTGACCAAAGGTACGTTTTCACATGTACGCGCTTTTACTGAATCCAACCTGCGTGTACACGCTGATTCTCCTTGATGAACCTGCGTATATCTCTTTCTTGTCCTGCTGTACTGAGATCTGTCCACTAGTTAAGTTGCCATCACCTGTACCAGTCTCTGAGCACCTGTACCAACCTCTGAGTGAGTTGCCATCAAGGACAACACTTGAATCATAATGCCAACATCCATAGGACCAGTCAAAAACTGCATTTATATGTCCGTGGGGCACATTCTCATATTGTAAATTACCTTTCAGTTTCAAGAATGCAGGGGAAACTTTTCAGAGGGCAATGAATTACATCTTTCATGACATCAAACACATGGTTCAACCATATCTCGACAATCTACCTACTCATTCGTGAAAATGGACTCATCATCTACAGCATTTGAGAGCCATACTTTTACGTTGCCGCCACTACAAGATATGACTCAATCCACACAAATGTGTGTTTTGTGTTGGTTCTAGTCGATTGCTTGGTTTTGTAGTTTCTAAGGACAAAATTCGATTCAACCCATTTAAGGTTCAGGCAATTCTTGACATGCCTGTACCTTCAAATTTGCTTCAGATTCAGAGACTCCAAGGGAAAGCTAACTTTCCAAGGAGGTTCATTCCACATTATTCTGAGATTGCTAAAGGTTATACACAACTTTTGAAAAAAGGGGTACCCTTCCACTGGGATCAGGTTGTGCAAGCTTCTTTTGATGCTTTAAAAGATTCCCTGATAAAAGCATCATTAATGTATGCTCCTGACTATCAAAAAGACTTCAACCTGTATCTCGCCGCTGCAGATACAACCATCACTATGGTTTTAGTGCAAGAAGATAATGGAATTGAACATCCTATATATTATTTAAGTCGTAATCTTAATGATACAGAAAGCAAGTACTCTTATGTTGAAAAGTTGGCTTTAGTAGCTGTTCAAGCAGTACAGAGATTTCGACACTATGTACTCTTTCGCAAAACTACCATTGTGTCAGATTGCAACCCTATGACATACATTTTGTCACATCAATTGCTGCGGGGCAAATATTTCAAATGGATAGCCATTTTGCAGGATTTTGATCTGGAATTCACCAAATTCAAATCAAAGAAGTCTCTCGTCATTGAAGAGTTACTTTGTGACCTTCCCTCGTCATCCAACGATTTAAAATCCCAAGCATCAATCGTGGATGAGACTCTATTTCTGATATCGTCAAGTGATCTGTGGTATGGGGATATACTTGTCTATCTCCAGACCCAAACTTTTAGGCCTAACACCTCTCGCTCTGAACAACGACGTACTTGATACCAAGCCAAAGAATATCTGATCGTTGGTGATACACTTTACCGTCGTGGTGTCGATACGATTTTACGGTTTTACGAAGGTGCCTCACGCATGAGGACGCCGAAAAACTTTTGAATGATTGTCATTTAGGTGCTTGTGGGGGGCATCTATCTGGTTACGCTACTGCATAAAAGATCTTACAAGCTGGTTACTTCTGGCCCACCGTATTCAAAGATTGCATAATGGTAGTCAGAAGTTGCCATGCTTGTCAGATTTTTGATCGCAAAACTAGATTACCACCTGCACCACTGCATCCAGTCATTGCTGTTGGCCCATTCGCTAAATGGGGCATTGATTTGATGACATGTAACCCCACCTCAGCGGGGGAGCATGGGTATATTATAGTCGTTGTCGACTATTTTACAAAATGGGTTGAGGCGATGCCTACATTGAACAATAGCAGTGAAACGGCTGCTCTTTTATTTTTCAATCATGTAGTTTCTAGATTTGGTGTACCACAGGCTATAGTCACAGATCATGGGTCACATTTTCGTAATCACATGATGATGGAATTAATTGCCAAATTAGGACTGTCCCATGATAGTTCTACTCCATATTATCCGCAGGCTAACGGACAAGTTGAGGCAATCAACAAAGTCCTTAAGCACATGCTGCAGAGAATGATTGGAGACCATAAACGGAATTGGCATTTAATCCTGTACTCAACTCTGTGGGCATATAGGATTTCGGTGAGAAATGCGATCGGATTTACGCCCTTTCAGTTGGTGTATGGTCTGGAAGCAGTCTTACCCATTCAGTGCGAAATCTCATCACTCAAGCTTGCAATCCATATTCTTCCCGAAATTCTGAAGAAGAGGCTCGTTTCTTGGAATTAATCCATCTGGATGAAACCCGTCGTGATGTCGTGTTGGCTAACGAAGCACATAAGAAATGCATCAAGGCACAATATGATCGAAATTTTAAGCCTCGTGTCTTCTCAGAAAGTGACCTTGTCTTGCTTTACGATCAGGATTCTGACAAATTAGAAGCAGGTAAATTTGAACCATTATGGATGGGCCCTTACATTGTTAAATGATTATTGGCAAAAGGAGCCTACGAGCTAGTGGATTATGATGGGATTCCACTGTCACAACCCCGAAACGGGTTGTATCTTAAACATTACTATGCTTGATTAAGTGTAGTAAACTCATTGTAGATATGCTTTTATTGCATTTTTGAGTGTTTTCTTTTAGAGTTGTCATTTTGGTTAGGTAATCCACTTCACATTTGTTGCAGATGTCAGACTTTTTGGAACCATTTGTTGGGTATGCCGACGGAGCTAGTCGTAGTACGCATAATCTATATTCTACGGCCTGGGCCATTTTCGCTCTAAGCGGCGAGTTAGTGTGTTTTAGGGGGATATGTATTAGTCGATCGACGAACAACATCGCTGAGTATATCGTGTTGATTGAACTTCTCTCTTATGCCATTTCACATGGCATACACTGACTCATTGTCAGGCTAGATTCATAGCTTGTCATTCTACAGCTTACTGGCGTTTATTCCGTTTAGAACCCAGCTATTTATCGAATGTTCCTAAGAGTTAGGATTTTGGAAAGACATTTTGATTCCATTCAATATCAGCACATTTCCATAAACATAAACACATTGACTGATTCATTAGCAAACTATGTGTTAAATAGACATTTGCAGCATTTGTAAAGAAAGAATTTCACATCAACATTTGCATTAGGATTTCATCACTTAGCCAAAATAAAACTCCAAAAATAAAAAATAGATAGCTATTTATAGTTTTTACAAAATGTTTTGTGTCCAAGACAAAATCGGTCATCTAACCAAGAAACTCAAAATGAATGCAGAAAAACATCCTAGACTAGTGATGCTGGTGATAACATGTCACCGCCTGTGCTATCATGCGTAGGAGCCTAGTCCAACGACTCGGTACACCAGTAGTATGGCGTTGTAACCTCAAAGGTAACTCATCGGTCCTGACATCCTAAATGCCGAGAGTGAGGCCCTCAATTTGATCCTGCAACACTGCCAGGGTCTCTGATATATCCAGATCCCGAAGGACAGCCCTCCCTACAGCCTCTCCTGCTAGAGCGTCATCTGCCTCCCATGGGCGTGCCACTGGTCGCACTGGTCCAATATCTGCACACATATGAGTTTGTTTAGTCTTGGTAACATCAAAAACACAAAAACATTATAAAACTGAAAAACAAAGATGTGGTTGAATCATTTTACCTATAGCACTCCATTGCTCACCAACTGGTAATGCCAAATCCGAATCGCCTCGGAAATCCATCCCGACATATGGATACTCCACAAATACCATCTCCTAGCGGTTGAACCACTCGAAAAAGGCATCTGAGAAGGAGATCTGTGACTGGCCGGCATGTCTAGCCATAAGATCCACCCATCTTTGCATCCGTGGTTCCCTCGATGCTGGCAATCCCAGCGAAATGTTTTGATGTTGCATCAGTGGAATTATTTCCAAAGAAAAAGCAGTCAATATGGATCCATAACCAAAGTTCTTGGTTATTCCGTTCTTTACTTTGGACATTTTTTCTTTTATGACAGGAAGTATCGCCTCACACGAATGCAACACCTTCGGTTTCCAAGCATTCCAGGGCATACTGCATGTAAGATCTATTCGCTAAATGTAAGGTCGCACTACCAGCCAATCTAACAAAGGTAAATAGAATGGTCCTCAAAGGTCGATCAGCAACATCCCAGATATTAATCTTACCATCTCTACTGGGTTGAGATCCATCCCTGCAGAACTCACGAATGTGGTCTTTCACAGATTCGCCCCCACGATAAAATCCTGATAGTGAAAGAGGGGCACCACGCCTCAACAAACCCGTCAGAAAATAAATATCCTTGACTGTGAAAGGAATAGATTTACCTCTAATCTGGAAGACCTGGAAAATGGGATCCCAAGCATTGAGGAGATACTGCAACAAACTGATCTGTTGCCTCATGCTGGATATGCAGAAAACCTTCAGTAAACCACAGTTTCTTAATGCATACACTGTGCCCTGGTCATGTAAAGCAATCATGTCCTCCTCTTCATGTTCTCGTTCACGCCATGTGACAACCATCTTGATCCAACAAATATCTGAAATGTAAACAATAGATGAGTTAGGATCCAATTTTGAGCAAAAACAAGTAAAAATTTGATGAAAAAACATTGTATACAGTTGCCTTTCTGTGCACATCGCACCCTGCCTTTGAGCAAGGTGAGATGCATACTGACTAGCCTATTGGCAGCTCAGTATGCATTGCACCTTTCGATACTAGCTAGCTACGATGATTGAGGGACAAAATCTTTAAACCCCAGGGGCCCAGAAAAGTGAAAAAACTTGCTCAGAATCAAGAAAAGATGGAATGAAAATGAAGAGCTTAAAGATAGCTCCTACCTGGTCCTGACGGCACGGAGAATGGTCCACAGGATCTCCCGAAATCGACTGGTGAAATTTGAGAGGGAAAACTGCTCCAGAGCTCCAAAATCCCAAATTTGAAATGAAATGATGGAAGTGAAAGGTAAAACTACTTTTTATGTTTACTGTTCATGTACTTCAAAGTGAAATGTTAGTTTTAGTTCATTTTTCGTCCATATATATGTATTTCTAATCAATTTGATGGAGTTTTGAGTAGGTTGAATGACTGATGAAAGAATCTGATGTGCTAAACAGTGAATTGAACATCTTCGACCACCAAGCATAGTTTTTTCATTTCAAGCTTGTGTAAAAATGAAAATGAATTCAAGCATAGTTTTTTCGTTTCGAGCTTGTGTAAAAATGAAACTGAATCCAAGCATAGTTGTTTGTTTCAAGCTTGTGTAAACATGAAACCGAATCCAAGCATAGTTCCCCATGGTTCAAGCTTGTCTAAAAATGAACCCATTTTCAAATTTTAACCCTTGTGATTGCCATTCTATCAACCTTTTGAACCTTGGTTGTGTACATCCCATCGCCACCATCCCTTTGGCCAATCATACGCTCTCACTTGGTTGTTTTACCATTTTTTGAGGAACAGTTGCAATGAGTGGTCTTATTAGCCAGCCTCTTCACATAAATTAACATGTTTTGAGAAGTTCCAAAATCATCGGAACTAGTTGCTACCCTAGATACCACCCGTTCCTCAAAATAGAGTCCTCTTTAAACCCTTTTCAGACTCGTTAAATATGAAAATATTTTCGAGTGTTTGTCCTTTCCAGCTCGTTAAAGTGATCGGAAATGTCACCCCTCCTGTATTATTTTATCGTTTTTCGGACCTGAGGGATTAATTGACGAAAAAGAACTTATGGATTTTTCTTTTCGTCCCTTTTCAAATGCTTTAAACATGAAAAGGACTGAGTTATCCTTGTCATTAATCTCATTAAAACAATAGCGACAAACTTGTCCATTCTAGACGAGACCGAGTTTCACTGTCGCTAGACTCATTAAAACATCAAATAGCGACAGGTTTGCCCGAAGGGTGAATCATAGAACAAGCATATGTTATCCTCCTCAAGCTTGACAAAAATAAAAAGGTACTGGTTAGCAATGACTACGGAAAAGGGAAAAAACTTGAAGAATTTATGGTAGCAAGTCACTCTTGAACATGACACTTTCACTTCATCACCATTATTGAGTTGGGTTGGGTTATTCTATTCACCGGTCATCTCACCATTGGTCTTTCATACCATCCATCTTTTGGGGTTAACGCTACCAATTCATCTCAGTGTCGCTGAAATAATCAAGAGAAGTCATTCAGTTGAGAAACCACCATCCAGTTAATGTCTCATACACTGTAATACCTCCAACTTTCATTTTTTCATGACCACTATTCCTGAACCTTGTGTCGTCAGTTCATTTTCACCTCCAGAAATCATTTGCTTCGTTTCATGTCGTAAATGTGCGATACATCAAGGCCCTCCTACAATGAGTCACTTCTTGTCAACATCATCTCATTATCCAAGAAGTTGACTTAGAAACACCCCTTTTAGTGCTTTGAAGCTTGCATACATCAATGGCAAGTTTCTCACTTCTGATGACAGGTTGACATCAATGGCCTTTGACAGAAAGATTTTGCGTGGTGTTCGACATCGGATTATATATTCACCCCACGTGAATTTTACTGTAGTACATTGAGGATCATTATCATTATCGGTGATCCCTCTCGCATCTATTAACAAATCACATCATTCGCTGGTAATCAGGCGATGTCTTTCCATGTTCGACTTCAAAACATCTCTTCACATGGATTGACTTGTACATTGAGTGAAGATTGAACGAGTTTGAAGACCCTGGATCTAGTTTCATCCATCCGGGCTGCGATATATTCAGGGACATAAAAACATCAAATGTACAAAGGCTCTACACAGATGGTCATCCTAACCATGGATGATGACTCTATATCTGAAGATTCACCAGTCTGTATCTGCAGACGACTATCTGATCTATGTACATGAAATGAATTTATAAAGCTGAGCATGGGAATGCCTCCCTCAGCTAGATCATGAAAATTATATTATGATGATGTATTGTATTGTAACTTATGCAGGTCACCTTCTAGTTCGAAACTTTGGATCCTCATGATAAAGCATTTCACCCGACATCAATATTTACGACTTCATACTTTAGGGGGCAATTGTTATAGACATATTTGGGCACATCAACCCCAAAATTATATGTCGATGTATTAGGGCTCATCAACCCCTAAAAGAGTTGTTTCATACCCTAAAGGAACATAGTCATCTGAATACATCATTCCCCAAAAGTTCCATCTAAGAAACCATCCGGAAATTGCCTAAATTGAACCATACTGACTGCTCCACTGGCAAAGTGCGATGCATACGTAGTGGTACACTGCCAGGGTGCGATGCATATTCTTTAGACCTTCTATAGGGTGCGATGGGTGAGGATGGACAAATGTCCAAGACAGTTTGCTAAGTGGTTGTTCATGGAATCTTCTAGAAACTTTTCCTATGCCACTTGCCTCTCTGAATTCGCCCAAGAATGAGTAAGGGATCTAAGAAAATCTCCAATCCCTTCTCTTATGGAATCAACTGTAACAAGTGGAATGATACTAATCAAACCCCATGGATGACTCACACCCTTGCACACATCTATAAATGGATCCCTCATCTAAGAGATCTGGAGGATGGAATATTGTGAATTGCAAGGAAGTGTTGATAGTTTGTAATTGAGGAAAGAGTATTGTATTGTTGGTGTGATCTTGCTATTTCATGAGGTGAAGAAGGATTGAAGCTAGGAGGATGATGCTGGATCAGACAACTGGGTTGTAATTCTCCTTTCTATTAATAAAGTTCTTCAAGTTTTCTTCCATATGATTGGGCAATTGTGAATGTTATCATTTGTGAATACTATCATTTGTTTATTATATATCTGATTCTGTAATGTTTATGTTGTAATAGATCATGATGCTTTGACAGTTCTTTGTTGTTGTACTTGTGCAAGTACTCTCGAAGCATATTAAGTACGGGGAGGAGTTACGGGATCTGTCAAAGGGGAGAGAGATCAAGTAAGGGATTAAACGAAAGTTCCAGGTTGGTTCCATTATCTTTCTCTTATCTGTTACACATAGAAGAAATTGTTGAATTATTTTAAACTGTTGTTTCTAGTGTAGTTTCCAAACCTAGAGGGCTAGCATTATTTAGGAATACTAGTTTTCCCAGAAACACCTATGCAAGCTCTTCCTCATCCCTTCACAAAGGTGAGATCAGGGGGCTAGTTTCTAGTTCTGCACTTCCTTCATTTCTGTAAATTCTTCCACTTCATGTTGCCCCGAACATCAATGTAACCACATAATCCATTTTTCACCTAGTAGCATCTTAATCCAATTTTTCAAAGACTTAATGTACTTACCTTATGGTCCTTTGAGGAAGCATCACTCTGCCTCATTGTAGCTGACTGAAGTGTCTACCGTGAATTCAGTAATGAATCCTCCTATAATTCGATCAAGCCAGTCATCAACAACTCGTGCGATCTTATCCTTTGATTCTTCCAACCTCCGCATTAACTCTGGGGTCCACACAATAGGACTATCAAGCCTGCACCTTCCTTGGCTATCTGCTAGCTTCACGGTCCACTCGTATAGCTCAGTGGGGAACGACGCAAAGAAAATTTCATGGATTTCTGTATACAGATAACATTCTAACCACTCTTCTTTTGTCAGTCGTGAATTCTTGTCCTCCTGCACCGCAAACTCGTGAATCTTTCTGTCAATCCAGTCTTCGATTTCCTTCTTAGTTGGATTCCAGTGATGCGACATTAGGCATCTCTTATGCAGATCCCGGTCCCGGCAATGGAACCATTTGTTGGCTTGTTGGGGCCTGACCTAGGTTCAGAGTTAATTAGCCAAGCCAATACCTGTACTACTGGCCCTTTTGGCAACAGCTCGCAGAGCACAGACTGAAGTCTCACCCAAAGTAGTATGGGAGGGTGCTGGAACCAAGTTTCCGCACCCTTGAGATGTTTGAGGGGCTGATTGGATCCAACTGTTAGGTCATTTGCACAGATTGCTTGGCACACTTCCCAGGCCTTTGCACCCTGATGCACTACCTTCGCGCAGCCCTAACCAGGGACTTTGGAGCTTCCGCGCTGCTGGAACAACGCTCTGTGCTATTCCCTTAAGATGGCCCCGAGACCTTACTTATCTTCTCATACCAGTTAATTGTCCTCACGTAAATGGATGTCTTACATTATACTTATTTATACAACACATTCATATAAATTCACGCATGTAAATAAACAGTAAACTTGCAATTTATACCCAATCATACATTAAAACAGGAAAAGATACACCGAAATATGGTAAGCTTCTCTTTATTAATTCTTCAAACAATTACAGAGTCGACCTGTCTTGTGCACTCAGCTGCAGGGGTCCGCGCACACAGCTGCGAACTACTAGGCCTTTGCGCATTCAGCTACAGAGCCTTCTCCTACTCTACAACCTAAAGACCCACTTTTCACTTCGACTCAAGTACTTAGACTCATCATACATCCATCCATCCTTATCCTTTTTTCCTTAGAGCCTCGCTTTACTAATACAATCCCATGGTCCGTGGACCATAGGTAAATTTATCAAGCCAACATTACATTACAAAAACTATTATATATCTAGGGGGGATAATATGGGGTACCAAGGGAGGTACCCAAGGTAATAATGTAATAATGGGATGGGCCATAGTAATAAATAAGGTGGTTAACCCATATCATGTAAGGGACCACAAGTAGTTAGTAATAATGTAATGGGCCCATGGTATTAGTTGATGGTATGAGGGAACCATGGTAATGAACCATGGTATTGTATGTATGAGGCCTATATAGAGGCTAGAGACTCCATGTCAAGGAATATAGTCAAGGATTATTGTATGAACAAGCATATGGCTTGTGGACTGTTCTCCTTCCTTAAGGAGTGAATGTATGGTGTTGCCCTACCTTAAGGATTTGATCAATAAAGACTCATTTCATATTATTTCTGGGTTTATTTGCATTATCTTAAATTTTTATATCAGATCTATAGTATTTCTGGGTTAGATCTACAACAAGTGGTATCAGAGCACTTTCTTGAGCACAAAAGTGGAGGATTTTTTTTAATTTTTTGCAGGATTTCGGGGGCGGCGAGTTTTCAGATCAGATCTATATGTTTTGGTGCAAAATATGAAAAATCTAATTGCATATCTGTATTCTTTGTGAAAAAATAGCCGATTTCAAAAAAAAATCGGTTGAATCGGAGTCCGGATGAAGGAGATATCGCTGATCTAAAAATCAGTGGGGTTGCAGAGAATTTTTCAGGGCAGCGAGTTTGCGGCACAGATTTGGACGTCTTGGTGCATGATCTGAAAAATCTAATTGTAGATCTGGATTTTTTGAGAAAAATTACCCAATTTCAAAAAAAAAATCAGTCGAATCGGAGTCCGGATGAGGGAGATATCGCTAATTTAAAATCAGCTCTTTTTTGCAGAAATTTTGGTGACGGCGGGAGAGTTGCAGTTCAGATTTGAAATTTCGTTGCCTGGATCAAAATTTCTATCACATGGGCAGATGCAGAATGGTTGTTCCATTTCCAAAAACAGGTCATAATAGGGATTCTGAGCAATATTGACTAAACTGTGACACTTTCAAATTTTCGCCAAGTAAGTGAATTTTTTTCAAAACTCTCTTCATGGCTTCTAGCAAGGTTCTTTATTTTACAAGAAAAGATGATGGTCCTACTATTGAAAAATTCATACAAAGATACAAGTCCACACATGGGACATATTGGAAGATTCCAATGGTGCTTAATATGAGAGATGAGGCTCAAAAATGGAATTTATCATTTGACTACAAGCAGTTGACTAAACTTCCAGATGCAAAATTTGAAAAAGTCTTTTTGGACAAATGGTCTTGGGCTAGAAAAAAGGAGAATGAGACACATAAGGGGTTAATTGCTACGGGTGTTTCCTTACTGCAGATTCATGGATTGATTCAGAAGGAGAAAATCATTGCGTCTATAAATCTGAGTTGCAAGCAAAATCTCATAAATGTCAACTTGGCAAAAAAATTGCAAGTCCCAGCAAAACAAATTGAAAATACACAGGTTGATGATAAGGATGTTCAAATTTATAAGGATTTGAAGCTTTCTATGGATAAGTATGTGTTTCATGGTGATTTTTATGCTTCAGATATGGATAACATGGATGTTGTTTTGGGATACCCTTGGATGGAATCAGTGGGTACTATAAATATTAATGTGCAGAAGAAATTCCTGAAGCTCTGATATAAAAAGAAGAAAATTACATTACAGGATATTTCCATTAATAAACAAGTAGAGTCCAAGGAGGCTGAAGCAGAAGATGTTCCAGAGTCTGACATATTAGATGATGAGCTACTAATAATAGATAATCAAACACAAACAGAGGCTGAAGCAGAAAATGTTACAGGTGCTGATACATCAGAGGAGGGCTCAGTGGTTGAAGTCATATTGGAAAAGAAGACACGACAACAGGCACCACAGCAGGGTGAATTAAAGAAAAAGACATCGTGGGTTAAAACTTCAACATATCATCACCCACATCACCCCGCAAGACAACCATCAAGATGGCAACCAATTAGCCACACAAACAACAACCCCCGCAGGACAAATAGAGAGGAGCGAAGATCCACCTACTACACATCAACACAGAAGAGCTACCACGGTCAACTTCCATCTCAAGCGAGCTAGGAACCAGCGAGACCGAGGGTTCAGCTCTCTCTTAGATGGCTAGATGCACGTGCATGGTACCAGTGGACTACTCTTTTGAGTAGATCTTATTATTTGTGTTCTTCCCATGTTTCGGGGACGAAACATGCTAAGGGGGGTGGAATGTTATATATCTAGGGGGGATAATATGGGGTACCAAGGGAGGTACCCAAGGTAATAATGTAATAATGGGATGGGCCATAGTAATAAATAAGGTGGTTAACCCATATCATGTAAGGGACCACAAGTAGTTAGTAATAATGTAATGGGCCCATGGTATTAGTTGATGGTATGAGGGAACCATAGTAATGACCCATGGTATTGTATGTATGAGGCCTATATAGAGGCTAGAGACTCCATGTCAAGGAATATAGTCAAGGATTATTGTATGAACAGGCATATGGCTTGTGGAGTGTTCTCCTTCCTTAAGGAGTGAATGTATGGTGTTGCCCTACCTTAAGGGTTTGATCAATAAAGACTCATTTCATATTATTTCTGGGTTTATTTGCATTATCTTACATTTTTATATTAGATCTATAGTATTTCCGGGTTAGATCTATAACAAAAACTAGGGTGGGCAACCCTGTGACTCTATTATGACTTTGCGCTCCGCGCCCACAATTTGCGGAGCTTTTACAAAGGACTTGGTCAACACTTGGGCTTTAAGCCCCAAAACATGCCTCAAGGGGATTCCATGCCCAACACTATGTGACACTTCAATGGAATTGGTTGCGTGTAGAGGAAAATAAGTGGCATAAACCAATCAAATTTGAGGATATGTGTTGTTCTTAGATTAGTTATCAATAAACGATAAAGGTTGGTAGGCGAACACGCCCTTATAGAATACCTTCGATGTAATTAATCTATTTGAAAAAGGTATCGATTCTTCATTGTACTATTGTTCAGAATTTTATAATGAATTTACATTCTCTAATTCTCATCTTTATTTGTAAGTAAAACAACTTAAAAAAATATCCCCGTTGGGGGTGATGAACGTGGGTTATACATGGGACTTGAGCATTAATAGCCCTCCCACGTGGCAATTATGAGTCGGATGTGTGTTGGGAAAGCAGAGCAAGGAGGCCTACATAAGAACATTCTCAATGCACACGAGGTTATAACACCAATGACAATGGCATGCACATGTATTTTCTAGAATTGGGAGATGAGAGCTTGGCCAATAGAAGGAATTGTCTACTTGGGAACTATAGGTGACCTCATTGGAGAGCCAAGCATGTTCCTTGATAAGTGGGGGTGTTCATCTGTGAATGAAAAGAAGAAACATGGAGGGGTATGGTCTTGATTTGTAGCAAAAATGTAATCTGGGACCCAGGCTCGAACTTCTCTCTGGCTTCGGCTCTCTCAGTGAGATTGATTCGTAACGCAGAGAACTTAGGCAAGGTGTTCTGCCAGGAGAGCGGGTGAGAGTGCAGGGGCTTGTGCATTTACTCAGGTAATTCAACTCATTTTTCCTTATGTAGTGGTTAACATGTGGAGTCCATTATGGAAGATTAAAAGCTCGGGAAAATCAAAGATTTTCATGTGGTTCTTTCTGAAAAATAAAGTCCTAACGGGGGAAAATTTAAAACATACAGATTTTCAGGGACTATCATGGCGTGTGATGTGCCAAGATAGTGAAGAATCAGTAAATCATTTATTTCTTAAATGCTCTTTCTTTGCTCAAATTGGGAACCTATTATATCAATCTTCGTCAATTAATATAAGATGGCAGGGAGATTATTTTATTGCAGCTTGGGAAGCATGGTGGGGAAGTGGCACACCCTACAAAACTTAGGAATCTCCCTCTTCTGGTCTGCTGGGGAATCTGGTTAGGCAGGGACAAAAAAACATTTTAGCAAAAAATCAAACACTAGGCCATTATTGGTGCACAATTAATGGTTATCTATATGATCCCTGAGGATGATCAAAATCGGAGGCCTCGTAATATTTGCAATGAAACTATAGACAAATCTCTCCCCTAGGCTTATTTTGATGGGTCAACACAACAACATGGTTGTGGAGCTGGTGCACTTTTGTTCTTAAATGAAGAACATTCCTTGAAAATGAAAATGGGACTAGGAAGGGGTACAAACAATTATGCAGAGTTAAACAAGCTTAGGCTTTTTCTCCTCTTTTCCCTTGAGAAAGGTTGTCAGAAACTTCAAATCTTTGGAGATTCTAAAATCATAATCAATTGGTTCAATCAGCAGTCAAATTGTCACGTGCACTCACTCAGGAATCTGCTGGAAGTTTATCATTAAAATCCCAATTTGATTTTGTGATATGTCGTCATATTTACAGGGAAAGAAATCAGGTTTCTGATGGCTTATCCAATGATGCAACGCAACAAGTATTTGGTTCTTGGATTATTTTTTAACATAATGCATAGGAACTCTATCAATATTATCATCAACCTTTCAATGAAAATCAATGTCAGGATGCAGCTTTTCAATGATCTATCGCAACATATGATGGAATTTTTTTATTATTTTGATTATGCATATGTTACTATTATGATGATAGCTTACATATTTCTTTGTACATTTCTGTTTATTGGACCAATTATTACTATTCCATCATATATTTTTGGGTCATGTTATAGTTGGTGTGGTCAACCATGATCACCATTTTTGAGATATGCTCCTTTGAAGCATCTACATCATGTAATTTTCAAGATATTATATAATGAAAGTTGTGTTTTTTCCTTGGCGAAAAAAATATAAATAACATGTAAATAAAAGTGTATCCAAACTCATAGAAAAACATAGTGACAAACACCAACTCATATATCATTCATGCTAGCATTAGGAACTCCAATAAAATCCTTGACTTATTGAAGATAATAATCATAAAAGTAAGTCACGGGGTCTATGTAAAAAAACTTTTTATAAATATGTTCCAAGGCACATTTCAACAGTCATAAAAATTGAAGACTTATGTCATTTATCGAAAGATTTAACAATCTGAAAGACGATAAAATTGATGTTCAAAATAAATAAAAAAAGTGATCAATTAACATCAGAATCTGATATAAGGAGGGGGGGGGTGAATTTTAGCTGGAGAAAATGGAAAGGGAGTTTTTGGGCAGCCAACAAGACCATAATTTTGAAGTAAAGTCGTAAAAAGATAGACTCTTGTTGTGTGAAAGGAGCTTTAATAGAAAAATAATATGATTTTTTTATTTCGAATATTGAAGAGTAATAAATTAATGAAAACATTTAGAGTGGAGTGAAACATAAGCTTAAAATGTCATGGAAGATTTGTTTGACATGTAATGTTCTTGGCAAATTATAACACTCTGTATAAAAAAAATGGAGAATCCTAGGTATCCTCGTAACATCTAGTTTTCTAAGGTTGGTCAAGCGGGAAAAACCTAATAAGCACTTCAACTTGACACATTCAAAGGCTCGTAGCACCGCCAATGAATGCAACTCTCCAACATGCACCTCTTCTAACTCAGAGAAACTATAAACATCTAGTTCTTTAATTCGTGCCAACTATGGCAACCCTTGTATGCTCTTTAGCTTCACATAGCCATATGCCTTCAACGTATCCAAAGACATCAAATATCTCACTCCTAGAAACTCTTCTAAATTAGAGAAACTAGAAATATACAGTTTTTTAAGTTGTGTCAGCTCTGACAAACCCTGTATTAGCTCTTCAACTTCATACAATTACATGCCTTCAATACCTTCAATGACCACAAATGTTCAACGCTTCTAATTCATAACATCTAGTTCTTGAAGTTCTCTAAGCAGTTCCAAACTTTGTATGCTCTTCAGCTTCATACATCGAAATGCTTGTAACTTCACCAACAACTTCAAATGTTCATCACCACGAAGCTCTCATAACTCATTACAGAGAGAAAATTATAGTTCATGAAGCAGTGACAACCATCCAAAATTCAATATGCTCTTTAGCTTCATGCAAACAGATGCAGGCAACATCTCTAAGGACTTCAAATTTTCAATGCCTATGTAACACTTCAATGGAATTGGTTGGGTGTAGAGGAAAATAAGTGGCATACACCAATCAAATTTGAGGATATGTGTTGTTCTTGGATTAGTTATCAATAAACAATAAAGGTTGGTAGGCGAACACACCCTTATAGAATACCTTCGGTGTAATTAATCTATTTGAAAAAGTTACCAAATCTTCATTTTACTACTGCTCAGAATTTTATAGCGAATTTACATTCTCTAATTCTCATCTTTCTTTGTAAGTAAAATAACTAAAAAAATATCCCCGTTGGGGGTGATGAATGCAAGTTGTGCACATGACTTGAGCATTAATAGCCTTCCCACATGGCAATTATAAGTCAGATGTGTGTTGGGAATGCAGAGCTAGGAGGCTTGCATAAGAACATTCTCAATGCACACGAGGTTATAACACCAATGACAATGGCATGCACATGTATTTTTTAGAATTGGGAGATGAGAGCTTGGCCTATAGAAGGAATTGTCTGCTTAGGAACTACAGGTGACCTCACTAGAGAGCCAAGCCTGTTCCTTGATAAGTGGGGTTTTGATAATTGGGGGTGTTCATCTGTGGACGAAAAGAAGAAACATGGAGGGGTATGGTGTTGATTTGTAGCCCAAAATGTAATCTGGGACCCAGGCTCGAACTTCTCTCTGGCTTCGGCTCTCTCAGTGAGACTGATTTGTAATGCAGAGAACTTAGGTAAGGTGTTCGGCCACGAGGGCGAGTGACAGTGCGGGGGCACGCACATTTACTCAGGTAATTCAACTCATTTTTACTTATGTAGTGGTTAACATGTGGAATGCTCAAGTAGTGTGGCCTAATTGGTAGTCCGAGCAGTTTGAAAAGGGCCATTATTCTCCTATGGGTGGCCCTGGAGAGCATTCTCCCTCTTCTTCTTTTGTATTTATCTCGGGTGGCCCCGAAGTTCTTTATGCGGGGCCATTATTCTCCTATGGGTGGCCCTGGAGAGCATTCTCCCTCTTCTTCTTTTGTAATTGTCTCGGTTGGCCCCGAAGTTCTTTATGCCTAGTGGAGACTCGGGTGTTGATTGCTCCTAAGAGTAAGCAAAGTCGAAGTAGAAGGGTTGGGGATCATTGTGAGAGGTGCATTCTCGTAGAGATCTGGTGTTGTATCTATGTGGAGGTTGCAATTAGGGGTAACTTATCTGTATTGTGCTACTTTATAGAAGAATGGATATTGAACGGTCTCAACCTTGGTTAATGCAAGTGCCGATTATAGATATTTGTATTATCTTTGTGAGAGGAGCTAGCTTTACTAGAAGTTCTTTGGTTGCCTCACTAGTGTGGGGAGGCAGCACACTCTCCTCTTTTGCAGTTAGGGGAGTCTATACACTGTTGTTGTGGTTTGATCATTTGTCATTTCAAAAAATAATAAAAATGTTTGGCTTACCCAAAAAAAACCACACAATAAATTTTTTGCCATCTCCCTTCCCGCTTCGATAGTGATACGCACAGGCTTTATTGCCGAGAAGGCTGCTAAACACATGAATTTAGGCAACCCAAACCCCAAATTCCAGAAAAAAACATATTAAACGATTCAAAAAAATAAGGAATGGTAAGTTGTGAAAACCTTTTCCAAAAAGAAAACATTAACATTAAATTAAGTGGAGACCATCTCAGTATAAAATTAGGTGTTGACTGGGATGCTATATAACGCACATGCTTCCAGAGTAATGGGAACCCCAAAGTTTGAATCGCCATGCTCAGCAGAGACCAGGAACGCACTCCATGAGAGTTAATATGCATCAACATCTAGAAAATTCTTCCTAATATATTCCTTTTTACTAAATTATTGAATTCAACATGAGATGAAATCTATCACACTTCTCTTTAGTGTGATAATAAAAGCTACAATAGTTATATTGGTTGTTAGGATACATGCAAAAATGTGTAGTGGCAACATGTTCTTATTTTCCACCCTTATTTTGAAGCTCCATATTAATCTAGTTATTTAATACCACTTGGTTGTGCTTTTTCTTATTAGATTCAATGTGTAGGCCTTACACATAGCCCTAATTATCATATCGGTCTTGAAAAGCATGACTTGTCTTCTTACATGACTATTATTCAAACTAAATAGATAATGTATGACCATGTATCGACTCTTGGAATGTATCCATGTTGACAAGGACGTTGAAACACCTATGTTAACAAAGGAGAAAAGACCTAGACCAAGGCTTTTCACACAACGCCAGCTATTTGGAATGATTATTCTCGACGGGTTTTAAGGCTCTGTTAGCTTCATGCCTCTTCCTTTCACAAAGGAAAAAGAAAATGGAATCCTAAAATTATCCTAAATGCGTACAATGATATGTGTAGCGGGGAGGTCACATGGGGTTTGAGGGGTGTGGGTAGCCCCCCTCTATGGGGTCCGGGGCAGTGCCCTGGAAAATTTTGTTTTTGGACCCTATATTAGGTTGGGCGGACCTACCTATGGTTTTGTGCATGATTTTCGCACATGGTTTTGGACGCGATGGTTTTCGGTCCATGGTTTTGGACGCGATGGTTTTCAGTCCATGGCATTAGATGCTTCGGCATGTATAAATATGTATTGTAACATTGAAAGGAACATAATGAAAAATCAAGCTGGTAGTCCTGGTTTTGGGATCCAGGGGAAAATCTTTGTGTATATGTGTTTTATGTGTTATTCTCTCGCATTGTTTATTTTTTGTGTTTTAGAATTCGTATGCAGGTAATTTCTGTATGGGGTTATAACCTACATCAAGTACCGAGACTCATCATACTTCCATCCATCCTTATCCTTTCTTCCTTAGAGCCTCACTCTATTTATACAACCCCATGGTCCGCGGACCATGGGTAAGTTTATCAAGCTGACATTACATTACAAAAACTAGGGCGGGAAACCCTGTGACTCTATTATGACTTCACGCTCCATGCCCACAATTCACGGAGCTTTTACAAAGGACTTGGTCAGCATTTGGGCTTTAAGCCCCAAAACATGCCTCAAGTGGATTCCATGCCCAACTGGCCCCCAACACAAACATCGTGACTCGCCCTCAAGTCACTCTGCCGGTGCGGAGATATTTGCGCAGAGTCCTTCCAACTCTGCTCGAACTGCTTCAAGGTCGGTAGCGCACCGAACAGCTACCTACTAGATTTGTTGTACGCGTTGTTCCGAGACCACGGTGTCGGAAGTGCTTCTGTGCATCTGTGCCTATGTCCCCTGCATTTGTGTGAGCCTGCCTTCAATTGCTACTGTGATGGTGAAGACCTCGTCAATCCAAGGCTGAATGCGTGCCTTTAGGATTGCTTCCTTGTGTCGTGCCGCGTCCACTTGTTCTTTCAGCGCTTTGGCCTGTTGCATCTACGCGAGCCTCTGAGTGAGGGCCACCATCTGTGCAGTGCCTTTGACGTTGTCGTACTGCTGTTGGAGTTCTTGTGCCTCTATTTCTAAGCGATGGATGTTGAGGTCCTCATGTAGATTTGTGAGGACCTCAAGTGACTCCTCCAACATATTGGCGCAGTCTCTCACTGCACCGTCGATCTTGTCCAGTCCCGATGTAATAGTGTTGGCGCATTGTTCTCTTACTTCCGGAGGGGTGGAAGGCTACGCCTTCAACCGTAGCTCTGCAATCTAAAGGTTCAGCTGGATGTCATTTCCTCCTGCGCCTCATGCACACCTACTGCTAGCCTGTGGATGCACGCTTCTGCTAGTATGTCTGTTGGGATGGCCAGCTTCTGGATGCTTTGACAAGCTTCGTTGAGTACCTGTACCAACTATCAATTTTGCGACACCACTTCGGCACGTTGCAAGCTCAATTGGTCCATGTTGATTCTCTGTTCACTGAGGACTTGTAGTGTGCAGCTCTCCCTAGCCCGCAGTTCTGCAGTTATCCCATCCTCTAGAACGTATAATGTATCCCATGGGAGTGCAACCATGTTGATGCCGATATCCTTCAACGCACTAACTGTAGGCCTGTAGGCCTCATTTGCTGTCACTAGTGCCCCTTCCGGCAACACTATGGTATTCGTCACCCAAGTGCGCAACATCTGCTCTGTTGCCGTTGTTCCGACTATGAGGCTGGTCGAAAGGGTACCAGCCTGAGGGGTGCACACCTACAACTATTGCAACTACGCTCTAAGGGCCCCCAACACAATCTAGTTCTCCTGTATAAATTCCTGGAGGGCCTTGGAGGTGACATCGCACACTATTTCGCTGATATCGTGCAGATCACCCTCGGTAAGGGTGATTGGGTCAATAGACACCTTTGATGCCTTGACCTTCTTGCACGACCATGTCCGCTCGGTCGAGTGCGGGCGCTTCAACTTTGTTGACGTGGTTTGTGGGTCCGCACCTCCCCCTTCTTCCTCTGCTTCCTACCCATGCGAAGGTGACTTTTGGTCCTCCCGCATCTTCGCAGCTGCCTCCTATGTTACTGTTGTTGCTGCTACATTTTCCTATTCAATTCATGTTTGTGTAGCTTCCCGCGCCTCCTGCGCTTTTGATACTTCTGCCTCCTTCCTTTTCTTTTTTGCCAACTGCGCGATGCGTAGTTTGGCCTCCTCTTTTTTCCTCTATGCCACAGACTTCTCTATTGTCGCGATGTCAAGAGCACGCCACTCCAACGGCCATGTCTCCATTACATTGAAAATTACATTTTCCGTGGCCACAAAGGGTAGCTCTATCCATTTCTTGGTCGGGTCCTTGAGCGCTCTGATGTATATGTTGTGGAAATCCACCTTGAACTCTGCAAAACTTTGCAGGTTGTTGTAGACAGTGGGTGACAACCGCAGCTTGCGGTTGATCCCCATTCTAAGGTTCATCTCCATGAGCACCTAGAATATCTTACTGTCGCAAATCCTATTTGCATCCTTTATGGCCCAGAGCAAAGCGTACTTCGCAGCCTCCGACAAATCCCTGTCAATTATGGGGAATTGACTATCTTCCGGCAATTCCCCTGCCACGAGCACTATGGACAGCAGAAGCCATGCATAGTGGAATTTTTTGCCCTGTTCCTAAGCTTCGCAGCAATTTTCCAAGAATTCCTTGCAGAGGAACTTGGACTAGTTGAACTAGACCCCTCCGCGCACTGTCCAGCAAGTGCTACCATCGGCGGGGTGCCTCATCCGTGCGGCACTTGCGCATAACCCTACCTGCCAGAATTTGGGTCTCCACCCGTACTACTTTTTCGTTGATGATGGAGATGGCGTAGCCCCTCTTCTTCTTTTAAAATTTACACTTCCTCTTCATGGCCTCCGTGATGGCCAAATCACTGTTTTTTCCCTCCGAGATATCCACAAGGTCCTCTCCTTTTCATGAAAGCCGGGTGATGCGGTGAATAAAATGCTCTGTGATGGGGATGGGCTTCTCCAACCACAGACACCCACCATGCACCAGGCAAAGCAGCTGCCTGATGACGAAAATTGTTATTGGGGTGCGGTGGAAATGTGGTACCCAAAGCAAATTTAGTAGCCCTGCCTTTTCCACTTCGCGCAACCACCTTCACGGCTCTAATTCTATTACCCCCGCTAAGGTGTTCTGCTTAGGCTTCATGAGATGCATGGTCTCAAGGTGAGGGAACTTCTCGTGGTCAGCGAGGTCCCAATCTTCAAATTTCAAGCTCGTCACCTGTCCCAGGTGTGTGCCCTATAAATGATGTTGTCTGGGAGGAGCAGGGTCTGGAGCGAGCTCTTGCTCTTGTCGAGATCCTTGGGAACTTTTTCCTTCCCTTTTTGCGGGGGATATAGGCAGGCAGCTTTGTTGGAAGGTACGCAGGCTCAGTTTCCTCCTCCATGCCTTCGTCCTTGTCTTCGTCAATAATCAGGTCCTCCAGGTCTTCCTCATCGATTTCTATGTTAACAGCTTTCCCTTTCTCCTCCATCGTTAGCCTGGTGCGCAGCGAGTTTCGCGGGGACACCCGTACGGGAACCATCGCCTGTTTGTCCTACTTTTGTCTTGGCGCGCATGGTGATTTCAGGATTTATACCACAATCCCAGCACCTTCCGGGAAATCCCCCACAATTAGGGCCTGCGCGGCCTCTTCGGCGGTCACCTCTGTCATTTCCATAACTTCCTCAACTGCTGCCATCGTATTCGTCTAGAAATCTATCACTCGCGAATTCAGGGGCTCAATCAACGCTCAACACAACACAAACAGGGCTCTGCTCAATAACTCAATTCGCAAATGACCAAGTGTTTTTTGCTTGGCAGCCCTTTGTAATTTATAGCGCCTTTTTAATTTGAATTCAACTGCTCCCCCAAAATCCGGTTCATTAATGCTCCCTTGGCGGCAGATTTTCGCAAATCTTGCCCATAAATCACGTCTTAAATGCCTGCCACCTACTACATTTGGTCTCAAGTCGAACATCACATCGTGAATAGTGACTTTAATGGTTACAATCTGGCCAACCCATGTGGCAGCACAGCCCCCCTTGCACAGGCGCGAACCCTGTGACCCTTTGCTTCTGCGTGCAGCTCCCAGGCAAAATAGTTTATAGTCCCACACCTCCTTTCAACTGCCTGGAGCGCTAAGACTGTGCTTCCCTCAGCTAGTCAGGTGGTTGTGCCACCTGTATATGATTTCTTCCAGTCATCCATCATTCTTCCTAGAAAATACCCACCTCTTACAGTTACTGGCGACGTCGTGCACCTTATCATCTGCAGCGCATCACCCTGGTCAATTTGCTTAGTAATGTGCGGTCCAAGCCAAGGCATTAGACTGATCAATTCGTGGCGATATTCCTCAAAATTTTCAGTGTGATCATGCACATCCTGTCTTATCACCTTGGTTTCCTTATTGAGAAAATCTGCCCTTATCCCGTCCTCCAGCTTCTTGACTTCCACTTCCGCTAGAGCACTTTTCTTCTTTAATCGCACCCATTCTTTCATCAGTTCCTAGAGCCTAATATCATTTTGTTGAATGTATTCATTAGATTTCGCGTGTTCTTTCTCCATTTCTTTTAATTACGCGGTCCCTTCTCCCAGGGCACATAAACCCTTCATATCTCATGGCGCAACTATGTGTAGACTAGGCCTACGATTATCCATTAGGAGGATAGCGGTTACTCCAAAACCTAGCCTGGATGTCATCTGTCGTGTTAGTTTCTTGCGTGTCCCTCTATACGCCCATAGGACTGCTGGTACGCGCAGGTCCCAATCACTTGGCTGCACGCTACATACCTTGTTCAAAGCTTCTCACACTTCGTTAAATGTCTGCATATGGTTACCCTTCTGTGCAATCATCTTCTGTTCACCAAGTTGCTCCCCTTTTAGGAGCTTTTTACATTTCTACCCTCCCAACACCTGTACATGGACCGTATCAATCAACGCGAAGTTCACATGCTTTCGCGCAGGTTGTTTGCCATAGGCTCATACCCATCTGGATAGATGCGCGCACGAACTATCCCATCCCTGGTATTTATTTTTCAATGGCATTATAGGCTTCCCAAATCGGGCATGCATCATCCTCCGAAATGTGCGCCAGTCTGCAAAGCTTCCTTGGTGTGTACCCCACCACCTTGCGGGCATAGTGCGTAGTACCCATTTCAAAGCCTCAAAGCACTGCTATTCCTACACTTCGCTTTCGAATTTGTTTAGGAAATTATCTACCTCGCTTAACCCATCATACGTAAGCAGATCCCTTACTTCTGTTGATACACAACGCAATGATCTTGTCATCATGTTACAGTTCAACGTGGTTACTTCGCGCAACTGGTTCCACCATCGTTTTATTTCTTTGTCAGAATCCGATGTACAGGAGCTTTCGCGTTCCCATGAGATTCGTCCATCCGTGGTTGGATTCACCCAGTCTTGTTCTCACGTGGTTATCTTGTAGATGCAATCTAGATCATCCTCGCTCTCATCGTCGCACACTAGCTTTGTGTAACGCGATCCTTCCGCAGGGTCCAACGGTACAACTATGCGCAGAGACTTGTTCTCAAAAATCATTTTGTGCTTCTTTAGATTTATTACCCCATTGATGTCAGTGGCCCAATCTATCCCTAATAGCGCGAGGTAGGGATTGTTGTCATCAACAATCTCTATCACTTCAAAATCTACTAGCACACTCGCCCCTTTGATATCTATAGTGACTCCCTGCAATCTTCCCATAGGTAGGATCTTCTGCTAGTTCGCCATTCGCAATTTGATAAGAGACCATTGCAGCGTAGGCCTCCCCATGCGCTCCCATGTCTGCTTTGGCAGAACGTTCGCATCTGATCCCAAGTCCAGAATCACTTGATCCATCTTGTATTCTCTGATTTGCGTGGTCAATCTCATTTCTCTTCCTGTCCTCGTCGTATGCTTTCCAACCTTCCTGACTACGCGCGGTTCACCTGGCGCGGTCCCTGCGCATCTATTGATGAGTTCCTGCAGCCCTTTTACAACCTTGTTGTCACGCAGCAGCTTCATGCATGTCTCGAGGAACGTTGTGAGCATTGATGGGTCCATGTCTAGCTCCACCCTTCCTTTACTTCCTGAAGTGGAGGCCTCAGCGAAGCTCTCCCTAGCTTCCATGAAGGTTTCCTTAGCGCGCTCCAAATCAAACTCTGGTTCTTTCGTCGGAGCCTTGCGAACCTAAGTACTATCTTCAGGTTGCTTGCCCTTGTCATCCCTTGTCGTAATTCCACTTCGGAGCACAATGTTTACATTCAAGTCCTCCTCGCGCGGCTCCGACCTCATCATTTACAGGTTCTGAGTCGGGGGAGATTGGAGTGCTCCCTTATAGCGCAACCTTGCTATCAGTGTGGCACAATCCTCTGTCTCATGATCAAACAATGTACAATACAAGCACGACGGACACGTCAGATTCGTACAATTGCAGGCATAATGTCCTGGCCCTCCGCAATTGTAACATATTAGCTGTCCGCGCCCTCTCCCAAATCCTCCTCCCCCTCAGCCTCGTCCGCACCCATGAAATCTGGTGTGCGACATTCCGGCGTTTTGGTTAAGGGGCTGCGTTTTGGCCTGAACTCTATAAGTAGGAGTCCTATCCATCATCAGCTCATAACTTCTACAGTTACACTCATCATTTCCTACTAACCTACAGAAATTACAGTAAAACTACTGGGAATTCTGTGTGTACTTCTACAATAAGTGGCAGTTGTCTGTGGCATGATTTCCCCCTATTTGACAAATCGCGCACCATAATGCAGGCACCACGCTAGGCCCTGCTTGTGCCTCTGGCTTCAATGGCATTGATCCCCCTCCCGCGAGGTATTTCGCAAACACCAGGTAATGGTCCTTGTCATGTCCCTAACCCTTGCATTTTACACACCATACTTCTTCACTCACCTTTGGGCAAACTATTCAGTCCTGCTTCAGGCTCTGCATCTCGAGGCATAAGTTCTTCAGCTGCGCGTGAATCTGCTAAACTCCTAGATTAGGATTTTGTATCGGAGAGTCATGTAGCCTCATCGCGGCCTCTAATGCTTCGGCTTGAGTTGTTATTATTAATTGTGAAAATGCATTCCTTAGATGCGGTGCTAGTGATGCTACAAACCATGCGTGGTGTTGTCCATCTGTCAGAGTCATGTTGGCTTCGCGAATCATACATTTCATCCTTTGACCCAACTCCCAAGGAGTCTCACCTGGTAGCATCATGATTTCTTTGAACCCAATTATTGACTGCGCTTCTGATTTTTGCCTACTAAATTCCTTAGTTAGCGCAGCTTGAACCTCCCTGATTCTTGCATTCGGATGATTGCTCGAGTGCTTAATGTTCTAGGTCAATGCATGATCCTACAGGGCATTGACCAACGTATCTTTCTTGATCGCATCATCTGTCACTCCTTGTGCTTCCCATACAGCTTTTACCACAAACCAAAATTGGTCTTGATCTTCATTTCCGACTCCTTTGAACACCGGCAACTTTATTGAGCTTGCCATATTACAGCGTGGTGGTGGTGGAGGTGGGGTGGGCGAGGATGGAGGTGATGGTGATGAAACTAGTGGTGGTGTGGGTGGAGGTGGTATGTGGGGAATCCTCTGCCTTATCAAGTTGATCGCACTACGCGGAGATACTTATTGTTATAGACATATTTGGGCACATCAACCCCAAACTTATATGTCGATGTATGAGGTCTCATCAACCCCTAAAAGAGTTGTTTCATACCCTAAAGGAACATAGTCATCTGAATACATCATTCTCCGAAAGTTCCATCTAAGAAACCATCTGGAAATTGCCTAAATTGAACCGTACTGGCTGCTCCACTGGCAAAGTGCGATGCATACTGAGTGGTACACTGCCAGGGTGTGATGCATACTATTTAGGCCTTCTATAGGGTGCGATGGGTGAGGATGGACAAATGTCCAAGACAGTTTGCTAGGTGGTTGCTCATGGAATCTTCTAGAAACTTCTCCTGTGCCACTTGCCTCTCTGAATTCACCCAAGGATGAGTAAGGGATCTAAGAAAATCTCCAATCCCTTCTCTTATGGAATCAACTGTAACAAGTGGAATGACACTAATCAAACCCCATGGATGACTCACACCCTTGCACACATCTATAAATGGATCCCTCATCTAAGAGATCTGGAGGCTGGAATATTGTGAATTGCAAGGAAGTGTTGATAGTTTGTAATTGAGGAAAGAGCATTGTATTGTCGGTGTGATCTTGCTATTTCATGAGGTGAAGAAGGATTGAAGCTGGGAGGATGCTGCTGGATCAGACAACTGGGTTGTAATTCTCCTTTCTATTAATAAAGTTCTTCAAGTTTTCTTCCATATGATTGGGCAATTGTGAATGTTATCATTTGTTCATTATATATCTGATTTTGTAATGTTTATGTTGTAATAGATCACGATGCTTTGATGGTTCTTTGTTGCTGTACTTGTGCAGGTACTCTCCAAGCGTGTTAAGTACGGGGAGGAGTTACGGGATCTGTCAAAGGGGAGAGAGATCAAGTAAGGGATTAAGCAAAAGTTCCAAGTTGGTTCCATTATCTTTCTCTTATCTGTTACACATAGAAGAAATCGTTGAATTGCTTTAAACTGTTGTTTCTAGGGTAGCTGCCAAACCTAGAGGGCTAGCATTCTTTATGAATACTATTTTTCCCAGAAACAAATTGGCGACTCTGCTAGGAACTGAACAGATGTTTGTTTGTTGTTATTGTTTGTTTTATAAACTATAGACAGAGTCTAAAGTCAGCCAGGTATCCTTCGAACTACTCTTGCTTTGTAGATGAATGTTGTTTCAGACAATCTCTAGTTTAGTTTATGAATTAAACATTTGACTTACAAGCACATCTAGATGCCCTTTTGGTAGCTCAGTGACCTCTCAAGACATTCCATCATACTTTGCTCTTTATTGTTCATCAAAATACAACTTAACTCATTGAAAACAACTGCACATTTGAGCCAAAACCCTTTTTAGTTGCGCTCCCTGGACCATCGCACTATCTTCCACTGTAACTCAGTATGCATCGCACCTCTCGAGTGTAGTAAGTGTGATGCATCTCTGTTTCTGTGAAGCCTAGGTGCGATGATTGACTGAACTCTTTTTCCATCTAGAAATTGAGGGTTTTTTGACCTTGTTTTCAGTTTTGTTTGGTTGTTTTGCTGCAAATGAACAGTGCCTCTTTACTGAAACTTACTTACATCACTTAGATCAACCTCAATTACATTAGAATTAGTGAATGTTTTTATGTATTTGTTCATCATTTACAATCCTTTGCCGAAAAGTTGTTTAAATCGATTTGTCGCTTTGGTACGAAAAGTGTCGTAATTGTCATTTTTTATCAAAAAGAGAAGTGTCGTGAATTCTTCCTTCCCTTGATAATCGATTGAACTTTTCTTCATGTTTCTGGTTTGATTTTTTTATATTCGAAGTGTCGAAAGCATTTTTATTCAAAATTGAAAAGTGTCGTTTTGAGTCTTCCCTTATCTTTTGAAGAAGAAATTGTCGAAAATGTCATTTTAAGTGAAATATTTCATATCTTTGTTGCATTTAGTTTTCCTTTTTGGCATTTTTCACATTAAGGAGAACGAAACCAAATACATGCATTTGCATTTAACATTTTTAGACTTGTGTGTGAAAAGATGATTTAGGGAAATGCACTAGTGTTTGCTCTTTGCTATTTGCTTAAAATCACTATAATTTTCTTTCCCTACTAGCTAGGATTTTCATTGCTCAAAATAAACAAAGATTGTTCATCATTGTAGATTGCATCTTAGGAATTTCAGATCATCATCAAGTGGTGAACCATTGAAAGGCAAGCTCTAAACAAGATAAACTTTAAAATGAATTTCAATGAATCTAACAACGCTTTGGAACTTAATGCAAAATATCTAGAGGTCTAGGCTACAGACATGTTCCGGCATCATTAAAACTAGTGGCTATCATTTTCATTGAAGGTTAGGTGATTCCTCCTCCTTGATACGACAAGTGCTAGCACAGATGTGTGCTCCCCGTACCATCGTGTATATATTGGGAGACCACAATAGGCTTATATCTTTTATCCATAGGAAGCTGAGTCTGTCGCCTTATTGATCGCAATGCACTGAACATAGCATTCGGGAAGATTGACTGCCATACATAAGTCCTTGGTAATTTCTCTTTAATTTATCACTAAGGTGTATATTGCAGTTTTACGATTGGTTTGGTAATCCCTCTGTCTAGATTTTCCAAAGTAGTCACTTTCGTTCCTTTTCGACTCTTTAAAAGAAAAGGTCCATCTGAGCACTTGTCCTTTCAGGCTCACTAAAAATCAAAGGAGACTAGAGTCATCTTTAGCTTTTTCTCGACTCTTAAAAACTGAAAAAGCAAAGTTGTGTCCAAGCGTCATTAAAATTAATTGAATTCGAAATAACATCATTTTCCCCTTAATTTTGAGTTGATCAAATAATCCGCAATCATGGAAGAAAGTCAATCAAAACCCCATCATTCACGGAGATTAGCGAGTCAGCCGTCTTTGACTCCGGAAGCGAAGCCAAAGCGGACAAAGCGATCTCGTTTAACTGAGTCCAATTCATCTGGTTTATTTTAAACTTTTGTTTCAACATTGTCAGAGACTACAGTTACTCCGATTATTTCTGGTACATCTGCCTTAAGAGAAGAAGTTTCGCAGTTATAAGAGGACATTAGAAATGATCCTACTGTAATAGTAGACACTTATGTACCTGAAACAACTCCATCTAGATTTGATCCAGAACCCTTCTCAGTTCAAACCGAAGCTACATTTGAACCAGAAGCTATACCTTCTACGGCTCCAGAAATCTTTTGTGAACCTGACGGTCTACCTCTTCCACCTGGTCTGATTGCTATAGAGGAGATAGTAGAGGATCCCCCATCTAGTACCCCGTTTCATTTTGGAACTGGGATTCATTTGTATCCCTCTACTCCTGAGTTTGGTTCTTTTAATCCTCCTTCATCGCAAGTTCCTTTCGAAGCGCTAGGAGATCTTTTGGATAGACTAAACATGTCTGAGCAACAACTAACATCTAGGAATGTGTCATCTGATGCAGCTGCAGCGGAACCTCCTGTTGCTATTCCTACAATGTTTTCTGGTACACCATCTATTCCAGCTGGTTATCAATCACTAGCTGAAGTCCACTCAGGGGCTACTTCGATGCCATGGTCTACTCCTATTTATTCATCTGGAGTCCCATCTGGTCCTTCTTATGTTGAAGCTCAGCAATTTGATCCTGCATGCTAGTATCAATTTGGGCAAACCCTTTCAAAGACTGATATATCCTTTAAACACTCGAATGCCACCATATGGAGAGCAATATGCCTTTTCACTATTTCCTCCTAGGGAACAACCATATGAGAGTTTCCAACAATATTCAAGTCAAACTGGAATTATATCTAGTGGTTGGATACCAATACTGCTAAAACAACCAAGGGTTATATATCCAACGCAACCGATCCGACCTGTGTCGAATATTCCCACTACACCTACTATTACGACTGTGTCGCAAACACAAGCACAGCCTGTTGTGTCTCAACCTCAACCTGCTCCTTCTTCCTCGCAACCTCACGTTTCAAGGCAGAAGACTCAAGTCTCTCAGGGTGTGATACAACAACCACTTGTCTCTACAGCTCAACCGCAACCTCAGGTTAGTGCTTCTTTATATGGAATGACTCAGGCACCAATTGGTATTGTCAATCCGCAACTTGGTCAATCTTCCGGTATTGGGCAACAGCAAATGGTCCAACAACCATGGCTGGCACAATACCAACAACTGCAATTCCAACAAATCCAACCTCAGTTTGGGCTCAGTTTACAAGCTCAAACTGGATTTGGTCAATATCAAGCCTACCGAGGACCTGGGCAACAAGGCTTTGTAGGTTATGGACAACTGCATTTTCAAAATTATCAACAACCACACTATACTAGTTATGTCCAACAACCTTATCAAAGTTACCAGCAACAGATGCATTATGCTGGTATGCAAAGACATACTGCTTAGGTGATTCCATCTTATCCTAGGTATGCTCCACCCAACCTGAATCAGCAGTTGCCTTTTGTAGCATCTCTAGAATTACCAGATTTGAATCAGCTGACGAATGATCCAATTTCATACACCCCTTGGTGGCCATCGATTCCTCATAAACTGCCCTCTGATATTTCTAAGTTCAATGGAAATCTAGGTGAAGATCCATTGAATCACGTAATGACTTTTCATTTATGGTGCTCATCTAACACTCTGAATGATGATTCAATTAGACTTCGCCTTTTTCATAGAACGCTCACTGGTCCAGCAGCGAAATAGTATATTGAATTGCCTAGAGCTTTGTTTGGTAACTTCACCATCCTTGCCACAACTTTCTAACCCACTTTCAATTACCCATCAGGTACAAAACTGGAACAGAAATCCTTACCAATTTTAAACAGACCACGTCCACTCACATATCTGATCATATTCATGAGTGGCGGTGTTGTCGTCGAATGGTAAAGACGTATGTTCCTGATCAGCTGTTAGCTGAGTGGTTTATTAAGTCCTTATTGCCATCTATCACTGAGGACGTGGCGAAAGGAGGAGTTGTCACTGAAGAGCAAGTCATTGCTCGTGCCCAATATTTAGATTTGATCTATACATAATCTGGAAAACTCTACAACAAAATTCCTAATGCTCCTAGACCAGATTTTTCCATTCCACCTCCTCCTAAATCGAGTAGGGACTCTCATGCCGGTGACGGTGTGATCGGTGCCTCAAGCACGCAAACTGCAAGAGGTCCATCTGGTCAAGCTCTTGCTATTTCTAGTCAGAATGCAAATGACAAACCTCTTGCCTCAGAGATTAATGTTGTGTCATCTGACAAAGGCAAAAATCCAAAGCAACCAAGGGGCAAGAAGAAAGGAAAAAATAATAAGAAGAAACAGGAGAATTCCACTCCTGAAAAATCATCTGAGAACCCTACTATGGCAAAGAAACCTCCTCGTTATCCATGTTTGATTTGTAACGAGGAGCATTTTACGAGAGATTGTCCACATCGATCTGAGGTTTCAAAACTTTTGAAGGCTTTGAATACCTCAGCGGTGTTGACTGATCCGTTTCCAAACCCAAAAACTAATCTGGTTGTTATCGATAATGCTTTCACATCCCAAATGCTTATGCTATCCATCGCAAACAAGAAAAATGATGTTTTGATATCAACAAGGAATAAATATTATGGGAATCCATCGTCATTGAACAACCAGGCTACTGATCAACCTAGTGGTTCGACAACGACTTTGCCAAAAGTTGTTCCACCCATTATTCCTGAATTAACTATAAAGCCACCAAAGGGAGTCATACATAAATCGACATTTAATCCTCATGCTCAAGCTGCTCAGAATTATAATATAGTGGAGGATCTGGCTCAATCGCCATCCGCTATGTCAACACTTTAGGTATTGCAAAATTGTCCATCCCAAAAGCAGGCTTTGTTATCAACAATAGGTGGGATTGATCCAACTGATTCCAATCTTGTGGCCCTTAATCATAAAGGATATATACCTCAATTACCGGCCAAACTCGCTTTCCTTATACAGGTAAAATCCCTCAATAAAAATGTTCATCGAACCATCATTGATGAGGGGGTATCTACCTATATTATGTTGATGAGTTGCTGGAAAACTCTTAGTTCACCACCCTTGTCACGATCACTAACAACATTAAAATCGTTCAATGGAAGAACGTACACTCCATATGGGATTTTAAGTAGCTTGCAAGTTGAACTGGGGGGCAAGACAGTAGATATTGAAGTCGAGGTCATTGATGGACTCCTTGACTACAATATTTTACTAGGAAGGCCCTGGGTTTATGCTATGGTTGCCGTTGTGTCTACATATTTTAGAAAGATTGCATTTCCCTTCCAAGGTGGAATCACAATCGTTGACCAACTAGCCTTTTTCGCTAACAGTTCACAAACTACTGGAAGCATTCCATTGATCCATGGAAGTTCACAATCACTTCAAAATGTTGGAGTAGGTCTCCTAAAAGACCCTTAATGGGTACTTTTGCCCTCTTGTCTCCATCTGGTTTCGTGGAAGTGGCCACAGTGGAAACCTGTCATATGATCTCTTCTATATCATCTGAGTTTAAGAAGAGTTCTAACCATTTTGAAAATGAGGATCATCGCGAGGCGTTGCCACCAAACCCCATCGAATCTTTGTAGCAATCAATTTTCTGGGCTTAGGTGGAAAAACCGAATCAGCACTCCACGAGTGTTTTGGTAGATAGGTTTTTAGAATTTGGTACCTCTTCTGATCCATGGTCTCGTATACATTCTACAGACGAAGGAATCATCCAATCAATGATGATAGGAGAGACACCGTGGGAAGATTACCATCATCGTTCCCACCTTCGAGATGACAATGAATATTATTCAAACGACCTCAATCACCCCTCAATTTTTGATTTTTTACTAAATTCTGTAAATACAGTAGATTCCGAGCGAAATCTGTTCAACATTGAAGAAACTATCGCCATTAATATTTTGACCAAACCTAATGTTGTAGAGAATATTCACGTTGGCAAATCTTGTTCTCCATCAGAACTAGAAAATTACTGTGCTCTTTTTTGCGAATTTAGAGATGTCTTTGCATGGTCATATGAAGAAATGCCAGGCATTGACTCGAGAATTGTTGAACACAAAATCAAGATGTATCCAGATGTCAAACCAATACAACAACGGCTTCAACCTGTTCATCCAAAGAAAGCCGCAACTATTAAAGCAGAGGTTGAAAAACTTTTGCGTGCTGGCTTCATTTACCCTGTTCCTCTCACTGATTGGGTATCGAATATTGTTCTCGTAATGAAAAAGCAAGGAACGATTAGAGTGTGCATCGATTATAGGGATGTAAATCAAGCATGTACGAAGGACAACTATCCTACACCCTTTAACGACCAGATAATTGATGAATGTGCTGGATGCGAAATATTTTCATTCATCGATGGATTTCCCAGATACAATCAAATCAATATCCGTCCATAGGACCAGTCAAAAACTGCATTTATATGTCCGTGGGGCACATTCTCATATTGTAAATTACCTTTCAGTTTCAAGAATGCAGGGGAAACTTTTCAGAGGGCAATGAATTACGTCTTCCATGACATAAAACACATCTTTCAACCATATCTCGACAATCTGCCTGCTCATTCGCGAAAATGGACTGATCATCTACAGCATTTGAGAGCCATATTTTTACGTTGCCGCCACTACAAGATACGACTCAATCCACACAAATGTGTGTTTTGTGTTGGTTCTAGTCGATTGCTTGGTTTTGTAGTTTCTAAGGACGGAATTCGATTCGACCCATTTAAGGTTCAGGCAATTCTTGACATGCCTGTACCTTCAAATTTGCTTCAGATTCAAAGACTCCAAGGGAAAGCTAACTTTCCAAGGAGGTTCATTCCACATTATTCTGAGATTGCTAAAGGTTATACACAACTTTTGAAAAAAGGGGTACCCTTCCACTGGGATCAGGTTGCGCAAGCTTCTTTTGATGCTTTAAAAGATTCCCTGATAAAAGCATCATTAATGTATGCTCCTGACTATCAAAAAGACTTCAACCTGTATCTCGCCGCTGCAGATACAACCATCACTATGGTTTTAGTGCAAGAAGATAATGGAATTGAACATCCTATATATTATTTAAGTGGTAATCTTAATGATACAGAAAGCAAGTACTCTTATGTTGAAAAGTTGGCTTTAGCAGCTGTTCAAGTAGTACAGAGATTTCGACACTATGTACTCTTTCGCAAAACTACCATTGTGTCAAATACCATTGTGTCAGATTGCAACCCTATGACATACATTTTGTCACATCAATTGCTGCGGGGAAAATATTCCAAATGGATAGCCATTTTGCAGGATTTTGATCTAGAATTCACCAAATTCAAATCAAAGAAGTCTCTCGTTGTTGAAGAGTTACTTTGTGACCTTCCCTCGTCATCCAACGATTTAAAATCCCAAGCATCAATCGTGGATGAGACTCTATTTCGGATATCATCAAGTGATCTGTGGTATGGGGATATACTTGTCTATCTCCAGACCCAAACTTTTAGGCCTAACACCTCTCGCTCTGAACAGCGACGTACTCGATACCAAGCAAAAGACTATCTGATCGTTTGTGATACACTTTACCGTCGTGGTGTCAATACGGTTTTATAGTTTTTCGAAGGTGCCTCACGCATGAGGAGGCCAAAAAACTTTTGAATGATTGTCATTTAGGTGCTTCTGAGGGGCATCTATCTGGTTACGCTACTGTACAAAAGATCTTACAAGCTGGTTACTTCTGGCAAACCATATTCAAAGATTGCATAATGGTAGTCAGAAGTTTCCATGCTTGTCAGATTTTTGATCGCAAAACTAGATTACCATTTGCACCACTGCATCCAGTCGTTGCTGTTGGCCCATTCGCTAAATGGGGCATTGATTTGATGACATGTAACCCCACCTCAGCCGGGAGCATGGGTATATTATAGTCGCTGTCGACTATTTTACAAAATGGGCCGAGGTGATGCCTACATTGAACAACAGCAGTGAAACGGCTGCTCTTTTCTTTTTCAATCATGTAGTTTCTAGATTTGGTGTACCACAGGCTATAGTCACAGATCATGGGTCACATTTTCGTAATCACATGATGATCGAATTAACTGCCAAATTAGGACTGTCCCATGATAGTTCTACTCCATATTATCCGCAGGCTAACGGACAAGTTGAGGCAATCAACAAAGTCCTTAAGCACATGCTGCAGAGAATGATTGGAGTCCATAAACGGAATTGGCATTTAATCCTGTACTCAGCTCTGTGGGCATATAGGATTTTGGTGAGAAATGCGATCGAATTTACGCCCTTTCAGTTGGTGTATGGTCTGGAAGCAGTCTTACCCATTCAGTGCGAAATCTCATCCCTCAAGCTTGCAATCCATCTTCTTCCCGAAAATTCTGAAGAAGAGGCTCGTTTCTTGGAATTAATCCATCTGGATGAAACCCATCGGGATGTCGTGTTGGCTAACGAAGCACATAAGAAATGCATCAAGGCACAATATGATCGAAATTTTAAGCTTCGTGTCTTCTCAAAAAGTGACCTTGTCTTGCTTTACGATCAGGATTCTGACAAATTAGGAGTAGGTAAATTTGAACCATTATGGATGGGCCCTTACATTGTTAAATGATTATTGGCAAAAGGAGCCTACGAGCTAGTGGATTATGATGGGATTCCACTGTCGCAACCCCGAAACGGGTTGTATCTTAAACATTACTATGCTTGATTAAGTGTAGTAAACTCATTGTACATATGCTTTTATTGCATTTTTGAGTGTTTTCTTTTAGAGTTGTCATTTTGGTTAGGTAATCCACTTCACATTTGTTGCAGATGTCAAAATTTTTGGAACCATTTCTTGGGTATGTCGACGGAGCTAGTCGTAGTACGCATAATCTATCTTCTACGGCCTGGGCCATTTTCACTCTAAGCGGCGAGTTAGTGAGTTTTAGGGGGATATGTATTAGTCGATCAACGAACAACATCGCTGAGTATAGCGCATTGATTGAACTTCTCTCTGGTGCCATTTCACATGGCATACACTGACTCATTGTCAGGCTAGATTCATAGCTTGTCATTCTACAGCTTACTGGCGTTTATTCCGTTTAGAACCCAGCTATTTATCGAATGTTCCTAAGAGTTAGGATTTTGGAAAGACATTTTGATTCCATTCAATATCAGCAAATTTCCATAAACATAAACACATTGACTGATTCATTAGCAAACTATGTGTTAAATAGACATTTGCAGCATTTGTAAAGAAAGAATTTCACATCAGCATTTGCATTAGGATTTCATCACTTAGCCAAAATAAAACTCCAAAAATAAAAAATAGATAGCTGTTTATAGTTTTTACAAAATGTTTTGTGTCCAAGACAAAATCGGTCATCTAACGAAGAAACTCAAAATGAATACAGAAAAACATCCTAGACTAGTGATGCTGGTGATAACATGTCACCGCCTGTGCTATCATGCGCAGGAGCCTAGTCCAACGACTCGGTACACCAGTAGTATGGCATTGTAACCTCAAAGGTAACTCATCGGTCCTGACATCCTGAATCCGAGAATAGGCCCTTAATTTGATCCTGCAACACTGCCAGGGTCTCTGATCTATCCAGATCCCGAAGGACAGCCCTCCGTACAGCCTCTCCTGCTAGAGCGTCATCTGCCTCCCGTGGGCGTGCCACTGGTCGCACTGGTCCAATATCTGCACACATATGAGTTTGTTTAGTCTTGCTAACATCAAAAACACAAAAACATTATAAAACTCAAAAACAAAGATGTGGTTGAATCATTTTACCTATAGCACTCCATTGCTCACCAACTGGTAATGCCAAATCCGAATCACCTCGGAAATCCATCCCGACATATGGATACTCCACAAATACCATCTCCTGGCGGTTGAACCACTCGAAAAAGGCATTTGAGAAGGAGATCTGTGACTGGCCGGCATGTCTAGCCATAAGATCCACCCATCTCTGCATCCGTGGTTCCCTCGGTGCTGGCAATCCCAGTGAAATGTTTTGAGGTTGCATCAGTGGAATTCTTTCCAAAGAAAAAGTAGTCAATATGGATCCATAACCAAAGTTCTTGGTTCTTCCATTCTTTACTTTGGACATTTTTTCTTTTACGACAGGAAGTATCGCCTCACACCAATTGAACACCTTTGGTTCCAGGCATTCCAGGGCATACTGCATGTAAGATCTATTCGCTAAATGTAAGGTCGCACTGCCAGCCAATCTAGCAAAGGTAAATAGAATGGTCCTCAAAGGTCGATCAGTAACATCCCGGATATTAATCTTACCATCTCTACTGGGTTGAGATCCATCCCTGCAGAACTCATGAATGTAGTCTTTCACAGATTCGCCCCCACGAGAAAATCCTGATAGTGAAAGAGGGGCACCAAGCCTCGACAAACCCGTCAGAAAATAAATACCCTTGACCGTGAAAGGAATAGATTTACCTCTAATATGGAAGACCTGGTCAATGGGATCCCAAGAATTGAGGAGATACTGCAACAAACTGATCTGTTGCCTCATGTTGGATATGGAGAAAAACTTCAGTAAACCACAGTTTCTTAATGCATACACTGTGCCCTGGTCATGTAAAGCAATCATGTCCTCCTCTTCATGTTCTCGTTCACGCCATGTGACAACCATCTTGATCCAACAAATATCTGAAATGTAAACAATAGATGAGTTAGGATCCAATTTTGAGCAAAAACAAGTAAAAATTTGATGAAAAAACATTGTATAAAGTTGCCTTTCTGTGCACATCGCACCCTGCCTTTGAGCAAGGTGAGATGCATACTGACTAGCCTATTGGCAACTCAGTATGCATTTCACCTTTCAATACTAGCTAGCTGCGATGATTGAGGGACAGAATCTTTAAACCCTAGGGGTCCAGAAAAGTGAAAAAACTTGCTCAGAATCAAGAAAAGATGGAATGAAAATGAAGAGCTTAAGGATAGCTCCTACTTGGTCCTGACGGCGCGGAGAATGGTCCACAGGATCTCCCGAAATCGACTGGTGAAATTTGAGAGGGAAAACTACTCCAGAGCTCCAAAATCCCAAATTTGAAATGAAATGATGAAAGTGAAAGGTAAAACTACTTTTTATGTTTACTGTTCATGTACTTCAAAGTGAAATGTTAGTTTTGGTTCATTTTTCGTCCATATATATGTATTTCTAATCAATTTGATGGAGTTTTGAGCAGGTTGAATGACAGATGAAAGAATCTGATGTGCTAAACAGTGAATTGAACATCTTCGACCACCAAGCATAGTTTTTTCATTTCAAGCTTGTGTAAAAATGAAAATGAATTCAAGCATAGTTTTGTCGTTTCAAGCTTGTGTAAAAATGAAACTGAATCCAACCATAGTTGTTTGTTTCAAGCGTGTAAACATGAAACCGAATCCAAGTATAGTTCCCCATGGTTCAAGCTTGTCTAAAAATGAACCCATTTTCAAATTTTAACCCTTGAGATTGCCATTCTATCAACCTTTTGAACCTTGGTTGTGTACATCCCATCGCCACCATCCCTTTGGCCAATCATACGCTCTCACTTGGTTGTTTTACCATTTTTTGAGGAACAGTTGCAATGAGTGGTCTTATTAGCCAGCCTCTTCACATAAATTAACATGTTTTGAGAAGTTCCAAAATCATCGAAACTAGTTGCTACCCTAGATACCACCCATTCCTCAAAATAGAGTCCTCTTTAAACCCTTTTCAGACTCATTAAATATGAAAATATTTTCGAGTGCTTGTCCTTTCCAGCTCGTTAAAGTGATTGGAAATGTCACCCCTCCTGTATTATTTTATCGTTTTCCGAACCTGAGGGATTATTTGACGAAAAAGAACTTATGGAGTTTTCTTTTCGTCCCTTTTCAAACTCTCTAAACATGAAAAGGACTGAGTTATCCTTGTCGTTAAACTCATTAAAACAATAGCGACAAACTTGTCCATTCTAGACGAGACCGAGTTTCACTGTCGCTAGACTCATTAAAACATCAAATAGTGACAGGTTTGCCCGAAGGGTGAATTATAGAACAAGCATATGTTATCCTCCTCAAGCTTGACAAAAATAAAGAGGTACTGGTCAGCAATGACTACGGAAAAGGGAAAAAACTTGAAGAATTTATGGTAGCAAGTCACTCTTGAACATGACACTTTCACTTCATCACCATTATTGAGTTGGGTTGGGTTATTCTGTTCACCGGTCATCTCACCATTGGTCTTTCATACCATCCATCTTTTGGGGTTAACACTACCAATTCATCTCAGTGTCGCTGAAATATTCAAGAGAAGTCATTCAGTTGAGAAACCACCATCCAGTTAATGTCTCATACATTGTAATACCTCCAACTTTCATTTTTTCATGACCACTATTCCTGAACCTTGTGTCGTCAGTTCATTTTCACCTCCAGAAATCATTTGCTTCGTTTCGTGTCGTAAATGTGCGATACATCAAGCCCCTCCTACGATGAGTCACTTCTTGTCAACATCATCTCATTATCCAAGAAGTTGACTTAGAAACACCCCTTTCAGTGCTTTGAAGCTTGCATACATCAATGGCAAGTTTCTCACTTCCGATGACAGGTTGACATCAATGGCCTTTGACCGAAAGATTTTGCGTGGTGTTCGACATCGGATCATATATTCACACCACGTGAATTGTACTGTAGTACATTGAGGATCATTATCATTATCAGTGATCCCTCTCGCATCTATTAACAACTCACATCATTGGCTGGTAATCACGCGATGTCTTTCCATGTTCGACTTCAAAACATCTCTTCATATGGATTGACTTATACATCGAGCGAAGATTGAACGAGTTTGAAGACCCTGGATCTAGTTTCATCCATCTGGGCTGCGATATATTTAGGGACATAAAAACATAAAATGTACAAAGGCTCTACACAGATGGTCATCCTAACCATGGATGATGACTCTATATCTGAAGATTCACCAGTCTGTATCTGCAGATGACTATCTGATCTATGTACATGAAATGAATTTATAAAGCTGAGCATGGGAATGCCTCCCTCAGCTAGATCATGAAAATTATATTATGATGATGTATTGTATTGTAACTTATGCAGGTCACCTTCCAGTTCGAAACTTTGGATCCTCATGATAAAGCATTTCACCCGACATCAATATTTACGACTTCATACTTTAGGGGGCAATTGTTATAGACATATTTGGGCACATCAACCCCAAACTTATATGTCAATGTATTAGGGCTCATCAACCCCTAAAAGAGTTGTTTCATACCCTAAAGGAACATAGTCATCTGAATACATCATTCCCCAAAAGTTCCATCTAAGAAACCATCCAGAAATTGCCTAAATTGAACCATACTGACTGCTCCACTGGCAAAGTGCGATGCATACTGAGTGGTACACTGCCAGGGTGCGATGCATATTGTTTAGACCTTCTATAGGGTGCGATGGGTGAGGATGGACAAATGTCTGAGACAGATTGCTAAGTGGTTGTTCATGGAATCTTCTAGAAACTTTTCCTATGCCACTTGCCTCTCTGAATTCACCCAAGAATGAGTAAGGGATCTAAGAAAATCTCCAATCCCTTCTCTTATGGAATCAACTGTAACAAGTGGATTGATACTAATCAAACCCCATGGATGACTCACACCCTTGCACACATCTATAAATGGATCCCTCATCTAAGAGATATGGAGGCTGGAATATTGTGAATTGCAAGGAAGTGTTGATAGTTTGTAATTGAGGAAAGAGTATTGTATTGTTGGTGTGATCTTGCTATTTCATGAGGTGAAGAAGGATTGAAGCTAGGAGGATGATGCTGGATCAGACAACTGGGTTGTAATTCTCCTTTCTATTAATAAAGTTCTTCAAGTTTTCTTCCATATGATTGGGCAATTGTGAATGTTATCATTTGTGAATACTATCATTTGTTTATTATATATCTGATTCTGTAATGTTTATGTTGTAATAGATCATGATGCTTTGACAGTTCTTTGTTGCTGTACTTGTGCAAGTACTCTCCAAGCATATTAAGTATGGGGAGGAGTTACGGGATCTGTCAAAGGGAAGAGAGATCAAGTAAGGGATTAAGCGGAAGTTCCAGGTTGGTTCCATTATCTTTCTCTTATCTGTTACACATAGAAGAAATCGTTGAATTGCTTTAAGCTGTTGTTTCTAGTGTAGTTGCCAAACCTAGAGGGCTAGCATTCTTTAGGGATACTAGTTTTCCCAGAAACACCTATGCAAGCTCTTCCTCGTCCCTTCACAAAGGTGAGATCAGGGGGCTAGTTTCTAGTTCTGCACTTCCTTCGTTTCTGTAAATTCTTCCACTTCATGTTGCCCCAAACATCAATGTAACCGCATAATCCATTTTTCACCTAGTAGCATCTTAATCCAATTTTCAAAGACTTAATGTACTTACCTCGTGGTCCTTTGAGGAAGCGTCACTCTGCCTCGTTGTAGCTGACTGAAGTGTCTACCACGAATTCAGTAAAGAATCCTCCTATAATTCAATCAAGCCAATGATCAACAACCCGTGCGATCTTATCCTCTGATTCTTCCAACCTCCGCATTAACTCTGGGGTCCACACAATAGGACTATCAAGCCTGCACCTTCCTTGGCTGTCTGCTAGCTTCGCGGTCCACTCGTATAGCTCAGTGGGGAACGAAGCAAAGAAAATTTCATGGATTTCTGTATACAGATAACATTCTAACCACTCTTATTTTGTCAGTCGTGAATTCTTGTTCTCCTGCACCGTAAACTCGTGAATCTTTCTGTCAATCCAGTCTTCGATTTCCTTCTTAGTTGGATTCCAGTGATGCGACATTAGACATCTCTTATGCAGATCCCGGTCCCGGCAATGGAACCATTTGTTGGCTTGTTGGGGCCTGACCTAGGTTCAGAGTTAATTAGCCAAGCCAATCCCTGTACTACTGGCCCTTTTGGCAACAGCTCGCGGAGCACAGACTGAAGTCTCACATGAAGTAGTATGGGAGGGTGCTGGAACTAAGTTTCCGCACCCTTGAGATGTTTGAGGGGCTGATTGGATCCAACTGTTAGGTCCTTTGCACAGGTTGCTTGGCGCACTTCCCAGGCCTTTGCACCCTGATGCACTACCTTCGCGCAACCCTAACCAGGGACTGTGGAGCTTCCACGCTGCTGGAACAGCGCTCTGCGCTATTCCCTTAAGATGGCCCCGAGACCTTACTTATCTTCTCATACCAGTTAATTGTCCTTGCATAAATGGATGTCTTACGTTATACTTATTTATACAACACATTCATATAAATTCGCGCATGTAAATAAACAGTAAACTTGCAATTTATACCCCATCATACATTAAAACAGGAAAAGATACACCGAAATATGGTAACCTTCTCTTTATTAATTCTTCAAACAATTATAGAGTCGACCTGTCTTGTGCACTCAGCTGCAACGGTCCGCGCACACAGCTGCGAACTACTAGGCCTTTGCGCATTCAGCTACAGAGCCTTCTCCTACTCTACAACCTAAAGACCCACTTTTCACTTCGACTCAAGTACTTAGACTCATTATACTTCCATCCATCCTTATCCTTTTTTCCTTAGAGCCTCGCTTTACTTATACAATCCCATGGTCCGTGGACCATAGGTAAATTTATCAAGCCAACATTACATTACAAAAACTGTTATATATCTAGGGGGGATAATATGGGGTACCAAGGGAGGTACCCAAGGTAATAATGTAATAATGGGATGGGCCATAGTAATAAATAAGGTGGTTAACCCATATCATGTAAGGGACCACAAGTAGTTAGTAATAATGTAATGGGCCCATGGTATTAGTTGATGGTATGAGGGAACCATGGTAATGACCCATGGTATTGTATGTATGAGGCCTATATAGAGGCTAGAGACTCCATGTCAAGGAATATAGTCAAGGATTATTGTATGAACAGGCATAAGGCTTTTGGAGTGTTCTCCTTCCTTAAGGAGTGAATGTATGGTGTTGCCCTACCTTAAGGATTTGATCAATAAAGACTCATTTCATATTATTTCTGGGTTTATTTGCATTATCTTACATTTTTATATCAGATCTATAGTATTTCCGGGTTAGATCTACAACAAGTGGTATCAGAGCACTTTCTTGGGCACAAAAGTGGAGAATTTTTTTTTAATTTTTTGCAGGATTTCGGGGGCGGTGAGTTTTCAGATCAGATCTATATGTTTTGGTGCAAAATCTGCAAAATTTAATTGCATATCTGTATTCTTTGTGAAAAATAGCCGATTTCAAAAAAAAAATCGGTTGAATCGGAGTCCGAATGAAGGAGATATCGCTGATCTAAAAATCAGTGGGGTTGCAGAGAATTTTTCAGGGCAGCGCGTTTGCGGCACAGATTTGGACGTCCTAGTGCACGATCTGAAAAATCTAATTGTAGATCTGGATTTTTTGAGAAAAATTACCCAATTTCAAAAAAAAAATCAGTCGAATCGGAGTCTGGATGATGGAGATATCGCTGATTTAAAATCAGCTCTTTTTTGCAGAAATTTTGGTGACGGCGGGAGAGTTGTAGTTCAGATTTGAAATTTCATTGCCTGGATCAAAATTTCTATCACATGGGCAGATGCAGAATGGTTGTTCCATTTCCAAAAACAGGTCATAATAGGGATTCTGAGCAATATTGACTAAACTGTGACACTTTCAAATTTTTGCCAAGTAAGTGAATTTTTTTCAAAACTCTCTTCATGGCTTCTAGCAAGGTTCTTTATTTTACAAGAAAAGATGATGGTCCTACTATTGAAGAATTCATACAAAGATACAAGTCCACACATGGGACATATTGGAAGATTCCAATGGTACTTAATATGAGAGATGAGGCTCAAAAATGGAATTTATCACTTGACTACAAGCAGTTGACCAAACTTCCAAATGCAGAATTTGAAAAAGTCTTTTTGGACAAATGGTCTCGGGCTAGAAAAAAGGAAAATGAGACACATAAGGGGTTAATTTCTACAGATGTCTCCTTACTGCAGATTCATGGATTGATTCAGAAGGAGAAAATCATTGCGTCTATAAATCCGAGTTGCAAGCAAAATCTCATAAATGTCAACTTGGCAAAAAAATTGCAAGTCCCAGCAAAACAAATTGAAAATACACAGGTTGATGATAAGGATGTTCAAATTTATAAGGATTTGAAGCTTTCTATGGATAAGTATGTGTTTCATGGTGATTTTTATGCTTCAGATATGGATAACATGGATGTTGTTTTGGGATACCCTTGGATGGAATCAGTGGGTACTATAAATATTAATGTGCAGAAGAAATTTCTGAAGCTCTGGTATAAAAAGAAGAAAATTACATTACAGGATATTTCCATTAATAAACAAGTAGAGTCCAAGGAGGCTGAAGCAGAAGATGTTCCAGAGCCTGACATATTAGATGATGAGCTAGTAATAATAGATAATCAAACACAAACAGAGGCTGAAGCAGAAAAGGTTACAGGTGCTGATACATCAGAGGAGGGCTCAGTGGTTGAAGTCATATTGGAAAAGAAGACACGACAACAGGCACCACAGCAGGGTGAATTAAAGAAAAAGACACCGTGGGTTAAAACTTCAACATATCATCACCCACATCACCTCGCAAGACAACCATCAAGATGGCAACCAATTAGCCACACGGACAACAACCCCCGCAGGAAAAATAGAGAGGAGCGAAGATCCACCTACTACACATCAACACAGAAGAGCTACCACGGTCAACTTCCATCTCAAGCGAGCGAGGCACCAGTGAGACCGAGGGTTCACCTCTCTCTTGGATGGCTAGATGCACGTGCATGGTACCAGTGGACTACTCTTTTGAGTAGATCTTATTATTTGTGTTCTTCCCATGTTTCGGGGATGAAACATGCTAAGGGGGGTGGAATGTTATATATCTAGGGGGGATAATATGGGGCACCAAGGGAGCTACCCAAGGTAATAATGTAATAATGGGATGGGCCATAGTAATAAATAAGGTGGTTAACCCATATCATGTAAGGGACCACAAGTAGTTAGTAATAATGTAATGGGCCCATGGTATTAGTTGATGGTATGAGGGAACCATGGTAATGACCCATGGTATTGTATGTATGAGGCCTATATAGAGGCTAGAGACTCCATGTCAAGGAATATAGTCAAGGATTATTGTATGAACAGGCATATGGCTTGTGGAGTGTTCTCCTTCCTTAAGGAGTGAATGTATGGTGTTGCCCTACCTTAAGGGTTTGATCAATAAAGACTCATTTCATATTATTTCTGGGTTTATTTGCATTATCTTACATTTTTATATCAGATCTATAGTATTTCCAGGTTAGATCTATAACAAAAACTAGGGTGGGCAACCCTGTGACTCTATTATGACTTTGCGCTCCGCGCCCACAATTTGCGGAGCTTTTACAAAGGACTTGGTCAACACTTGGGCTTTAAGCCCCAAAACATGCCTCAAGGGGATTCCATGCCCAACACTATGTGACACTTCAATGGAATTGGTTGCGTGTAGAGGAAAATAAGTGGCATAAACCAATCAAATTTGAGGATATGTGTTGTTCTTGGATTAGTTATCGATAAACGATAAAGGTTGGTAGGCGAACATGCCCTTATAGAATACCTTCGATGTAATTAATCTATTTGAAAAAGGTATCGATTCTTCATTGTACTATTGTTCAGAATTTTATAATGAATTTACATTCTCTAATTCTCATCTTTATTTGTAAGTAAAACAACTAAAAAAAATATCCCCGTTGGGGGTGATGAACGCGGGTTATACACGGGACTTGAGCATTAATAGCCCTCCCACGTGGCAATTATGAGTCGGATGTGTGTTGGGAAAGCAGAGCAAGGAGGCCTACATAAGAACATTCTCAATGCACACGAGGTTATAACACCAATGACAATGGCATGCACATGTATTTTCTAGAATTGGGAGATGAGAGCTTGGCCTATAGAAGGAATTGTCTACTTGGGAACTATAGGTGACCTCATTGGAGAGCCAAGCATGTTCCTTGATAAGTGGGGGTGTTCATCTGTGAATGAAAAGAAGAAACATGGAGGGGTATGGTCTTGATTTGTAGCCCAAAATGTAATCTGGGACCCAGGCTCGAACTTCTCTCTAGCTTCGGCTCTCTCAGTGAGATTGATTCGTAACGCAGAGAACTTAGGCAAGGTGTTCTGCCAGGAGGGCGGGTGATAGTGCGGGGGCTTATGCATTTACTCAGGTAATTCAACTCATTTTTCCTTATGTAGTGGTTAACATGTGGAATGCTCAAGTAGTGTGGCCCAATTGGTAGTCCAACCAGTTCGAAAAGGGGCCATTAGTCTCTTGTGGGTGGCCCTGGAGAGCGTTCTCCCTCTTCTTCTTTTGTATTTGTCTGGGGTGGCCCCGAAGTTCTTTATGCCGAGTGGAGACTCGGGTGTTGGTGTCCTTAAGGGCTCCTAAGAGTAAGTGAAGTCGAAGTAGAAGGGTTGGGGATCACTGTGAGATGTGCATTCTCGTAGAGATCTGGTGTTGTATCTATGTGGAGGTTGCAATTAGGGGTAACTTGTCTGTATTGTGCTACCTTTATAGAAGAGTGGATATTGAACAGTCTCGACCTTGGTTAATTGAAGTGTCAATTGTAGATATTTGTATTATCTTTGTGAGAGGAGCTGGGTTTACTGGAAGTTCTTTAGTTGCCTCACATAACTGGTGTGGGGAGGCAACATACTCTCCTCTTTCACAATTAGGTTGTGTATACACTGTTGTTATGGTTTGATCATTTGTCATTTTAAAAAATAATAAAAATGTTTGACTTACCAAAAAAAAAAACACACACACACATAATAAATTTCTTGCCATCTCCCTTCTCGCTTCGACAGTGATACGCACAGGCTTTCTTGCCGAGAAGACTGCTAAACACGTGAATTTAGGCAACCCAACCCCCAATTCCGGAGAAAAACATATTAAACGATTCAAAAAAAATAAGGAATGGTAAGTTGTGAAAACCTTTCCAAAAATAAAACATTAAATTAAGTGGAAACCATCTCAGTTTAAAATTGGGCGTTGACTGGGATGCTATGTAACGCACATGCTTCCAGAGTGATGGGAACCCCAAACTTTGAATCGCCATACTCAGCAGAGACCAGGAACGCACTCCGTGAGAGTTAATATTAATCTCTGTTTGATAAACAATTATTTTATTAATTAATGACCATGGAACGGTCAGTGTGAAATCCCTTTGAAAAAATAACCAATAAATTATGGAATGGTCAGTGTGAAATCCCTTTGGAAAAATAACCAATAAATTATGTGGATGTGGAGTTGTTGAAGACAAATTGGGTATTGAGGAGATGCTAAACGCACATGCTTGAATAGAATCAAGGCAGCGCACATGCAATCAAGAATTAAAATGCAATGAGGAATTAAACGCACATGCATCGAGAGTGATGGTAAGCCCCGAAGTCTGAAACTGCCATTTTTCCTTGGAAACAAGGAAGCTCTATGTGATAGTTAATATTAATCTATGTTTCGAGACACAGATTTATAATATTTTATTCATTAAAAGACAATTCAACGCTGAGTATTGTTTATAATTGTTATAATCTCGACAAGTCGTCGCCAGATTCCCGGGATTGTCCTTTGAATTTAAGAATTCATTAATGGAGTTGCGTCAGAAGTGTTGTCTTATTTGAGTTTCGGAGTTGTTTTTAGTGTGATTTTTTAGATTTTTTGGTATTAGAATTTCGTGGAAAAATTTAATGTGAAATTTTAATTTGTGTTATTTAAACTGGTTTTTTGAATATATATATGGATTCAACACCCTCAAAAACCCTTAAAGCACTTAAATTGTGAAAGAATTCTGAACAACATTATATTAACACTCTACTTTCCATTTTAAATGTTTATGCAAGTGGGATTAAATTATATTAACTCTACTTTTCATTTTAAGTGATTTATGCAAGTGGTGTTGGTGTTGGGATAAGAATTTGACCATGTTTATTTTTTCCTCTCTTTATATATGTTCACACTAACTTAATTTTATTGGAAAATTTTATCAATATAAATAAGATTATAAATTATTATGAAATTTTTTTGAAATTATTATATTTATTTAAAAGGCTTTATATTTTTCTAATTTATGTGAGTGGGTTAAGAATAATTTTTAAATTTTAAATTTTATTTTCAGTTTATTTTCATTAATCACATGTGTTATCAATATAAATAAGGTTATAAATTATTACATTTATTTGAAAAGTTTTATATTTTTTTAATTTATGTGAGTGACTTAAAAATAGTTTTTATTTTTTTAGTTTTATTTTCAACTTATTTTTCTCAATCACATGTTATAAGTGTGTTTTATGTAGCCAATTCACCATATTTATGTTTGTTAATCATTGGTTTTTATTCAATATCCTAAACACGTATTTTAGATATACAACATGCTCCTTTACGGTAGAATTAAAGATCAAAATGTTGACCAAGTATATGATGACAAATGAATCTATGAACGAGCATAACACATTATTCATTAAATGTATAAAGTTACTTGGTACGTGTGTCTTTTTCTTGTTGTGGACTTTATGATATTTATATTTCATGTCTAGCTTGGTGAAGTACCTCATATATTGCAAAATCCAATAATTTATCTATTTGGGAAAGGATACCAATTCTTGATTGTGATCTTGTTCAAAGCTTTATAGTCAATTCATATTCTATAAGTCTCATCCTTCTTTGTGACTAAAATAACTAAGGAATCAAATGATGAGGTACTTGATCTTATGACTCCTTCCATCAATAGTTATTGTGATTACTTCTTCACCTCATTTCTCTCTAATATGGATTGTGTTGTATTGTTCTGTCTTTGGTAAATGAAAATATGGTAGTAACGATATCTCATTTGTGGCTTCCCGTTTGGGTGACATGATTTTTGGTTCTTGGAATACTTATTTGTATGCATATAAAATATCAACAACTAGTACTTTCATTCTTATGTACATCTTCCTAGTGTTGCCTTCACAACCACTAACTTGAAATCCCTTTGATCATTTCATAAGAAGAGAGTTTCATGCTTTTTGCTTTAACTAATCAATCTCTTAACATAGTGGGCACTCACTAAAGAGATCATAGATTTCCCCTTACATGCATTGATGATATAAAATTCTTACAATCCTTCATGAAGTATTGGTTTTCCCTTATAACGAAAATGATACGCCTCTTATACTTATTGGGACAATTAAAAAATACAATGCAAGGATTAAGGGACAATGCATTGACTTAATATACTTCATGAATAAAATTTACGCTAATAAAATATCTAAGCTTACATTAATCAATAACATTCAACTTTACATTCTTACCCACTCCAAAGGGAAAACCAAGCCTACTTATTGGGTCATTTGCAATGAGGTTAGCCAATGAACCAAATCAAACATAGCATCCACCTCCTGCTTCTTGATATGAATCTTTATATGGAAAAATTCTCATCTTCTTGTCCTCTTTGTGATGGAGACCACTCAGGTTCATCACCTTCTACACCATTGTGAAAGTAATTTTATCTTCCACATCTAAGTTTATTCCAATCTCTCTACATGCATCCAAATCTAGAAAATTCTTCCTCATAGATTCGTTTTTACTAAATTATTGAGTTCAACATGAGATGAAAGCTATCACGTGGCTATCACACTTCTCTTTAGTGTGATAACAAAGAGGAAAATTCAGACTCTGCCCTGCAAAATATGCAGAGACCCAAACTCGAATGTCCTCTTTTTATCAGATTATCCCATGTTAATATCTTTTTTCTCCATACTAACCATGCAAATAGTATGATTTTGATGGGAACCTTCCATTTCCAAATCATGGTGAACCATGACACTTCCATTGGGGTGTTAGTCTATTGCAACATAAATTTGTATGTGTCCGCCACAATAGGCGTATTTCTTGCAACTCTGCTAGCCCAGTTAATGCTTTCACTGTCTCTGCTATAACACAAACTTGCCTAGCTTAGTTTCGAAACATATGGCTTCCATTCAAGAGCGCTTGAGCCCCCCATATTCAAATCCTTTGGTTCTTTCCAAATTGGGCATCCAGCTTCCCAATGTTTAATTATCTGGTATAAAAAGAAATAACCTCTGCATTGTATCATTGCCAAAGTGTGTCCACTCAACTATGCATCAACATTAACTTCCTTAATTGGATCCAAGAAAATAAGAATTTTCTTCCCATTACCAAATTCCAAAGCCATACCCAAACGCCACCAGTCCATGATTTTTATATCCATATCCTTCATATACTTACCCTTGAAGATGTCCTGCCAAATCTTTTTCCTATTTATTACCCTCCAAAAAGATTTAATTAACAATGAATATCCAAAGATCCTTTGATCCAACAAGCCCAAACTGTTGAGATTGCAACAAGATGATGGAGATTAGTGAAAAGAGTCGCCTTCATTAAGTGGGCCCACAGGCTATTTTTGGCGCAAGTCTATTTTTAGACTATGTCTATTTTTAGACATATGGATCATGTCTATGGATTGCAGGTTGTTGTTTATGGATGATTGGTCAAGTTGGGAAAAATAGATGGACTTCTATTTTTGGTCACAGTGTGAGTGATCACAGTGTGAGTGATCAAAGTCTATTTTTAGACTGGCTGTCAAAAAATAGAAAAATCAAATATTATTATCTCATAATAATATTTGGACTATAAACTTGATCTTATTCTCTTGGAGCACTTCAGTTTGAGCTACAGAGGTGGCACATGCAGCTGTCAGAAGGAAATACGCTTTTCTTGTGAGTCAGTTGAGTTGTTGCATGCATGACTTCAGTTAGAACTCAATCAGTTGAGTTTGGTGGAGTTGATTGTGGAGTTGATTGTGGAGTTGATGGAGTTGTGTTCAGTTTGACTTAGTTAAACTAGTTGTAATTAGTCTAACTGCAAATAGACTAATGATGAGTTGTTAAACTAATTATTAACTCATGATGCAACTAATGAATACATCAGTTAACTCAGTTGCATGCCAGTGCATGTTCAGTTCAACAGGGACAGGTGGTAGAGAATCAGATTGCTATCAGTTGTGACTATAGTTGTGCACCAGATCTTGCACAATCAAGGGATTGAGTATGCCAATGAGTTTTCTCACGTATTTGCCCAGTATTGTAGCTTGTGCTCATGTCCAACATTGTGTGAGTGACTATTTGCAGGTGAAAAACGAGTTTGGTAAGCCATTCTCATCAGTTCTTGAGTAGGTATTGAGCAGTGGAGGCAAGCAAGCAGTGGAATAGATTTGGAGATCAGATCTGAGCTGTATTGTGTGTAACAGGTTAACAGGTGGAGCTGGTACTGGATTGCTTGTGATAAGCATTGTACTTTGTGATGTTACATGTTCTCAATCATTAATATACAGATAGTTGGGGTTTTTAGCGAGATGCTTTCCCCGGGTTACATACTGTGTTAATGTGTGAATGCTCTTGATGTTTTATTGTTATTGATGTTGCTATATTGATGATCAATGTAGAGGAGCTTATGTATTGTGTATTTATTCCGCAATAGTACATGATCAGGATAATCTCTGTTGAATATGTGTTAAATTATTCAAAGTTTCTACATGGTATCAGAGCCAGCTAGATAATTGTAGAAAAAAATTCTACATGGTATCGGAGCTGTTGATCATCTGATCTACTATTCAGGAAGTGTTTACATTCTATTTCTCTAGGCAGAGCCTGTAATCGGGCCAGGTAGCCTCTGGATTCATCCATCCTTTGGAAGGTGAAATATCCGGTAAAAGCCCATACAGTCAATCTCTGTACGAGAAATGTTTTGTTCTCACGAATTCTAGATCAGAAGCAGTTGAGTTGGTGCTAGTGGAATTCGAATTTGCAACAGTGTTGTTGAAATGTCTTTCAACGGATTGCGAATGTTATTCCAAAGCAAGAGCGACCTGGCGCTCAAGGATAAACTCAGTAACAATAAGTATGAGAATGGATCTTCATCAAAGGTATCTGATGAAGAGAATTGCGCTTTGGCTGCCAAAGCAAAGAAAGGGAAGAACGAGAAAGCTTCTCAGTCTGGTGCGAAAGGCAAGAAGCAGGACATGTCCAAGGTGAAGTGTTTTCACTGTCACCAGCATGGACACTATGCCACAAATTGTCCGCAGAAGAAGAAGAACAAGCAAGCTGCTGGATCTGCAGGGGGAGAGGCCTTAGCTTCTCAGTTTGAGCTTGATTTTTCATTGATCGCATGCTTGGTTTCAAGTGTGATGGGATCAGTGTGGTTCTTGGACAGTGGTGTGTCTTTTCACATGACGGGAGATAGAGATTTGTTCTCTGATCTGGAGGACAAAGATCTTGGAGTGCACATCGAGATGGGCGATGATGGTAGATACAGTGCGACCGGTATCGGTACCATTTCCTTTGAGAGGGAGTCTAGTAAACCCTTTGTATTGAAGGAAGTCATGCATGTTCCAGGATTGAGGAAGAATCTCATCTCAGTGGCAATGTTAGAAGACAAGGGGTATGATGTTGTTTTCAGCGAGGGAAAGGCCTTCCTGCGCAGCAAGACAACTGGTGAGACCCGGAAGATAGGGGTTCGAGTGAGGAACCTTTATCAGTTGCATGTAGATGGATGCACAACAATGGCAGGCAAGGCAGAAGGATTGGTAAGCCGGGATGATGGCGAGTTGTGGCACAGGAGATTGGGTCACCTTCACCATGGAGCCTTGAAGATACTGCAGCAGATCACTACAGGGCTTCCTAAAGGCACACTTGCGCAGTCAGATCAGTGCAAGGGGTGTACTTTGGGGAAGTTTGTGAAAGCCACCTTTCACGAGAAGGATAGTCGCGCCACGACGATCCTTGAGAGAATTCACACAGACGTGTGTGGACCTTTCTCAGTTGCTTCGACAGCAAAACACAGGTATTATGCGATTTTTGTTGATGATTTCTCTCGTAAGTGCTGGATCTTCTTCATGCAGAAGAAGAGCGAGACATATTCAAAGTTCTGTGAATTCAAAGCACTGGTCGAGAAGGAGTCGGGGAAGAAGGTGAAGGCTCTTAGGAGCGATAATGGTGGTGAATACATCTCGGACGAGTTCAAGGATTTCTGCAAGGCAGAAGGGATTCGTAGAGAGCTTATAGCTCCCCATAACCCACAGCAGAACGGGGTAGCTGAGCGGAAGAACAGAACGATCGTGGGTGCTGCACGGGCAATGTTGCATGATCAGGGCCTACCCCTTCACTTGTGGGCGGAAGCATGCAATACAGCAGTTTATGTGTAGAACCGTTGTCCTCATAGGATACTTGGCATGAGTACACTCGAGGAGGCTTATTCTGGTAAGAAGCCTGATCTTTCTCATTTGAGGATTTTTGGTGCTAACGTTTACATGCATGTGACGAAGGATGCCAGGAAGAAGTTGGAGCCGACCGCAGAGGTTGGGATATTTGTGGGGTACACTGATACGCCCCACAACTATCGTGTGTATTTGCTAGACAGTGGTAAAACTGTTGTGCGACGGGATATAAAATTTCAGGAGGAGAAAGCCATGAAGTGTTCGCTTGAGAGGGAGCTACACTTACATGCATATGAGGAGCTATTAGTTCCTAAGGATGAGCTTCAGGATGTGGATCAGCCACAGGACGAGGTTCATGGAGTGGAAGAGACCACTCATGCAGCGCCAACCATCAGAGGGTGAAAGTGCTTGACGGAAGCTGAGCGACTGGCTCAAGATGTAGAGAAAGTTGTAGGACCACCTACAGCCCAACGCAGGCAGAGACAGTCACCTGATCGGTACGCTGGATACATGGCTCTTATGAGCAAGTGTGTTGTGACTGAGCCATCCTCTTTCAAGGAAGTTGTGGAGGATCCCGCATGGGTAGACGCCATGGTGGAAGAGTATGATTCTATTGTCAGAAACAGTGCATGGGAGATTGTTCCTAGACCGGAAGGGAAATCAGTGGTGGGTTCGAGATGGATCTACAAAGTTAAGCAGGCAGCTGACGGGAGTGTGGAGAAGTACAAGGCAAGATTTGTTGCCCGAGGCTTTTCACAGATTGAGGGAATCGATTATGAGGAGACCTTTGCACCTATCGCAAGGTATTCTTCCATACGGACGATTCTTGCTCTCTCAGCGCAGATGGGATGGCACATTCATCAGATGGATGTGAAGACTGCGTTCCTCAACGGAGTCATTGAGGAGGAGGTGTACATTGAGCAACCCGAAGGCTTTGAGGTCTTCAGCAGCGAGTCGCATGTGTGCAGGCTCAAGAGAGCGTTGTATGGGTTGAAGCAAGCACCACGTGCTTGGTACACATGGATAGACAGCTATTTCATAGGACTTGGATTCTCCAAGAGCGAGGCGGATCCGAACCTATACCAGATTTTGGTGGAGGGTAAGTTGCTTATCATTGTACTGTATGTTGATGATTTGATTCTAATGGGTGATGAGCTGTTGATACTGTCATGCAAGAAGGATCTTGCTACAGAGTTTGAGATGAAGGATTTGGGCCTCCTTCACTATTTCCTAGGATTGGAAATATGGCAGCGCAGTGGTGGACTGTTTGTTTCTCATGGCAAGTATGCTCGGGAGATACTGGAGAAGTTCAACATGCATGGCTGCAAGCCTGTTAACACTCCTCTTCCTGGAGGTTGGAGGAAGGAGGATGCCACTTCGGGAGAAGAAGTGGATGCCACTGTCTATCGATAGTTGGTGGGGTCGCTGATGTATTTGGTCAATACACGACCCGATATATGCTATGCAGTTAACCAGCTTTCACAAGCTATGGTTAAGCCTACCAAGCTCTTCTGGAAGGCGAGAAAGCATGTATTGCGCTACTTGAGAGGCACATCGGGATATGGTTTGTGGTACAGACAGGAGGATGAGGTGAAGCTATGTGGTTTCACAGATGCAGATTGGGCAGGGAGCCGAACGGACAGAAAGAGCACATCAGGAGGGGTCTTCAGTATCAGATCGATAATAGTTTCTTGGTACAGCAGGAAGTAGAGATCCGTGGCACCCAGTTCAGCGGAGGCCGAGTATATGGTAGCAAGTTTGGCTGCATGCGAGGCTATATGGATGAGGAAGATCCTGGTTGGTTTGTTCGGTTCTCATTTGGATCCTACTGTGATTTATTGTGATAACCAGAGTTACATTAAACTCTCAGCTAATCCTGTATTTCATGATAGATCTAAACATATTGACATCAGGTACCATCATATCAGAGATTGTGTGCAGCGGAGGATCATGTTACTTTCGTACATTCCAACGGAGGATCAGGATGCTGATATTCTGACGAAGGCTCTCACCAGGAGAAAATTCGAGTACCACCGAGGCAGGATAGGGGTTGCTGATAATCCATATCTTGTCGAGAGGGAGTGTTAAGATTGCAACAAGATGATGGAGCTTAGTGAAAAGAGTCGCCTTCACTAAGTGGGCCCGCAGGCTATTTTTGGCGCAAGTCTATTTTTAGACTATGTCTATTTTTAGACATATGGATCATGTCTATGGATTGCAGGTTGCTGTTTATGGATGATTGGTCAAGTTGGGAAAAATAGATGGACTTCTATTTTTGGTCACAGTGTGAGTGATCAAAGTCTATTTTTAGACTGGCTGTCAAAAAATAGAAAAGTCAAATATTATTATCTCATAATAATTTTTGGACTATAAACTTGATCTTATTCTCTTGGAGCACTTCAGTTTGAGCTACAGAGGTGGCACATGCAGCTGTCAGAAGGAAATACGCTTTTCTTGTGAGTCAGTTGAGTTGTTGCATGCATGACTTCAGTTAGAACTCAATCAGTTGAGTTTGGTGGAGTTGATTGTGGAGTTGATGGAGTTGTGTTCAGTTTGACTTAGTTAAACTAGTTGTAATTAGTCTAATTGCAAATAGACTAATGATGAGTTGTTAAACTAATTATTAACTCATGATGCAACTAATGAATACATCAGTTAACTCAGTTGCATGTCAGTGCATGTTCAGTTCAACAGGGACAGGTGGTAGAGAATCAGATTGCTATCAGTTGTGACTATAGTTGTGCACCAGATCTTGCACAATCAAGGGATTGAGTATGCCAATGAGTTTGCTCACGTATTTGCCCAGTATTGTAGCTTGTGCTCACGTCCAACATTGTGTGAGTGACTATTTGCAGGTGAAAAACGAGTTTGGTAAGCCATTCTCATCAGTTCTTGAGCAGGTATTGAGCAGTGGAGGCAGGCAAGCAGTGGAATAGATTTGGAGATCAGATCTGAGCTGTATTGTGTGTAACAGGTGGAGCTGGTACTGGATTGCTTGTGATAAGCATTGTACTTTGTGATGTTACATGTTCTCAATCATTAATATACAGATAGTTGGGGTTTTTAGCGAGATGCTTTCCCCGGGTTACATACTGTGTTAATGTGTAAATGCTCTTGATGTTTTATTGTTATTGATGCTGCTATATTGATGATCAACGTAGAGGAGCTTATGTATTGTGTATGTATTCCTCAATAGTACATGATCAGGATAATCTCTATTGAATATGTGTTAAATTATTCAAATTTTCTACACAAACAATGGTGGACAGGATGGAATAGAGATGTGCCCAGCACATAGTCAACTTTTGTAAGACATCTTGTGTGAGAATATATCTACTCCCTAAATATAGAAAGTCTAGGTTTGTCCAAGTATTCAACTTCCTCTTATATTTTTCGACTAGACACATCCAATCACTTACTTCATATATGTTGGGTTTGAGCCTAAAACCCAAATAAGAAAACCAGCCTGCATAGGTGTTATCAATCTGGAGATGTTGTAACCCTAAAAAATTCCAAGTGTTTGTGCCTCCTTGATTCTCAAGCTGATATCATCCATAACAATAATAAAGATAAGGGGAGACAACGAACATCCTTGTCTGAGTCCTATTTCAGCCCGAAAGAAATGCGTGGGAATGTTATTAATTAGTACATCATAACAAATTGACGTGATGCTGGCCATGATCCATTCTACATTATGTGTCTGTAATCCAATCTTATGTAGTATAAAATGGGTGTAAGACCAATCCACACTATCATATTCCTAGTGAAGGTCTACTTTCATCACCATCGCCTCTTTTTTCTTCATGTGAATGGTGTGAATGGCCTCCTGTGCCAAAGCAATTGCATCATGTATTATTCGATCACTTAAAAAGCCAAATTTCTCTTTATAAATGTGCAGGGACAATATCCTTTTTATACGTCCAGCAATCAATTTGGAGATTTTCTTGTAAATAATGTTGCAAAGAGACATAGGTCAGAAATCACCAAAGTTTGTAGGAGCAAAATATTTGGGAATTAGGGCTAGAAAGGTGGAATTGATGGCACCAATAATCCTTTCCTATGTCTTGGATTCTTCCACAATGTCCAATATGCTCTATCCCATGAGATCAAAAAAATGAAGAAATAAATCCACCATCCAACTGTCTGGGCCTGGGCATTTATCTTTGGCAAAATATTTTAATGCCATTAAAGTTTCCTCCAGATTGGCAGGTCGGTATCGTTCCTTGTTTGTACAATATGTGAACATTTGAGGGCATAGTTCCAATGCCCATAATTTGTCCTCAAAGTTCACTTCCCCCCTAGCTTTTTATAAATTTTCAAAGTAACGAACTACCTCAGCTTGAATATCAACTGTCAAATGATTAACCTCCTCATTAGCATCTTCAATCAACCAAATTGTGTTAATCGATTTCCAGTGGTTTGCATCCCTGTGGAATTATTTGGTATTGCGGTCTCCATCTCATAACTAGATTTCCCTACTTTTAAGTTTCCATGTGACCTCCTGGATATGAAGAATCCTATTTTTCCTGTCATTCAGTATCCTGAGTTGTTCCCAATCAGCCTGCATTGGGGTATTCTATTCCAAGGATCTTCCGAATGTAGCAATATACTCAGTAGTCTTTCGTAGTTCCCATAGCAATTATTTTTTCTTCGCTTTCTCCCAAGATTGGTCCTATTTTTTATTATATTAAGTTTCTCAACCAGGGAAGGAATCTTCGATTCCATCTATGTGCCTTTTGTCTCTATCCATGTAGTTCTCACTAATTCATTATAATCCTTGTCCTCCAACCAAACTCTATTGAACTTAAAAGGAATGCCTCGCTTGACGTACTCCAGCCTCTATTGTAGAATAATAGGTAAATGATTAGAAATGTAAGTCCTATGCACCCAGGATCTTATATTCCCCGGGTATTCCACTACATTCTCGTGTATAAGAAATCGATCCAAACGCTTCCAAATATACTCTTCACCTGATCTATGATTACTCCAAGTGGGAAAAATTGGATAAGGGTATATATCAATCAAGTGATGATCAGCAAAGAGTCCATGCAATCGATCTGCAAGAGGGTCATGTCGACAGTGGACACTCCATGATTCCTGAGCCAACAGAGTGGCGTTAAGATCCCCTGCCAATATCAGTCCACTAATATTAAGTAGATTGTTGTTTTGAATCTAGTCCCAAGACATATCGTGATTTCTACAAGGAGCATAAATGTTGAGGAGATGAAAATGATACTGAGAACCTCTAAAACAACCAAATAGAAAAATTGCAACAATGAGAGTGTATGCGTGGAAAGCCACCCTACACAGATCCCACATGGAAATAATTCTTCCGGAAAGTCCAATGGATTCCACTTCGACAAAGTGCCAAGAAGGGAAAATTTGTAGAAAGTAAGAAATAGTACGTGATGCAGAGGAGAGAATTTCCTCAATGAAAATGATAGAGGTCTAATATGGAGAATCTTGTGTCGAATATCTAACTGTTTGTAGTGATCGCCCAACCCCCTCATGTTAAGGGAAAAAAATTCATCATGGGGCATTTTGAGTGGAAATCTGTGCTCTAAGGGCCCAAGGATCAATAGAGGATAGTATGGGAACGTCAAGTAATCCAGCAGAATCATCGAAAAGGTGTGCCTAAGAAGTGTATCTGCCTCGGAAGCGCCTACTGCCCTTTTTCTTAGTCTTCCTAACCGTGATATTTTTGGCAAAATCAGGACTAATAAAAGGAGATGAGGGTGGGGCCTTTCCTTTTATGTAAGGTCAAAGCCTTAAGGTTCAGAGCTAGATCAAGGAGAATGAAATCAATGTCGCTATCGATAGAATTGTGTGGAGAAGAGACAAGCTCCTGCTCATCAAGGGTGCATGAAGGAAGAGGAGAGTGTTGTGTGTGGTTTTTCACCCATTTTCTGCACCTTCTTTCCCCTGTTTTGACCTTTTTGTCCTCCAGGCCTGTTCCCTTATATGGCCAAACTCCCTGTTTTCTTACCTTTTTAATCCATTTTACTGTCATGTTACTTTGTTTTATTTTACCGAATAATACGAGGCTTTATTCCTTTTTTGTGGCTAACTGGAAGAGCATTGAAGGAGTATGTTGCGAAGTTCATCTTTTTCAGGTGTTGGCTCGTGAGAACAAAGCTATGAAGCAGACAGACAGCAGGGGTTAATTGCATGAAAGGGTAGAACAGTTCGTTGTTACACCCTGAGTGCTGTTACAGATTGATGCTACATACTAGGTGTTGTTACAGGTTGTTGTTGTTATAGATTGTTGTTACACATCAGGTGTTGTTACACCTCACGTGGACCCGCCATTACACCAACAGTGTTGTCATCAGTTATGTTGTGTCATCCTAAACCACCATTTGCTCAATGTTGTTGCACCGAAGCTGGAAATGTGGGTATTATTCCACATAACAGCTGGCAGTAGTAGGATTGTTTATTTTTGAGGCAACAAGACTCAAGCAGTTGCAGCTAATGTATATTTATTTAGCAGTAGGTTGTAACTTCTTTTATTTTGGATCAGCATGAGAATCAGGAGATTCTCATGACTAATCTGTTTTCTAATTTTCGGGTTGTAATAATTATAATAGGATCGACTTTTTATGTATTAGTAGACAGTATATAGAAGAGTATCGTTACTCTGTTTCTATAATTCTGAACTTATTTTAATATCAATTGGCACGGTGATGTTTTTATTACTTTCCAACTTATTTGTTAATCACTTTTGGTGTTCTTCCTGCACTCTGCTGAGGAGGAAGGGCCCTGTTACACATCATTTTGTCACTGTCCTTGTACTCCCCGTTCCTTGATCCTGGAGGACCTCTACAGTGAACCCCACATGCTTTCCCTTCATGAAGAAACCCCCATTGTGTACCTCTTCATAAGCATATCAATTCCCTTTTGCACCATTTCCCCTGAAACTCCTATTTTTCCCAGTTTACAAGACCGACACTAATGACCTTTATCTCCCCCGCGCCAATGTGCGGAGATTAGCATTATCCCTCGTGCCGATGGGAGCGACTGGGCTATGTTCCAGTCGCTCCGGTCCTGTTATGGAAAGATTTTTAAATTAGGAGCCGAAGCTTCCAGCTCTAGAAGCTTCGTAATGGAAGTCTGGTAAATGGTTTGGTCGGATGGGGTTGAGGATGTCAGTTTGGGATCCTTTTCCCTATAACGATGGAACTACCTCAAGGGATAAGACCTTCTCCCATGAGAAGAGGATCCATCTCCCATCCATTCATCCTATATAAACCTCCCTTTTTCCCAAGCACAGGCTAGTGTTAGTGTTGAAGTGTTGATATTGGTGTGCTTATGCTATTTTGGTTTGGAGTAGACAACAAGCTATTACTAGTTGTAGCTATCTAGTTGTGTGAGGGAGAAGTGTGATTTGGTTTGGAGTGAAGCCTAAAGGGAAGATCCTTAAAACTATTGTTGATTGAGGCCATCAAGGAATGCTAGCAGAAGTATGTGGGAACCTGGTCTTGTCAGAGGAAGACTGCAACGTCAAGACAAATGGTTGTAATCTCTCTTTGATATTAATATATGCAACTATCTATTGATTTACTACATGTTTTTTCATATTATACATTCATGGATTAATGCTTCTTGAATTTTTAAGTAGGTTGAATTACAATTTGTCTATTATCATGTTTGTTGTTTGTCATTGTTTACTTGTTTCAAGTGCTTTAAGAAGGATTCAGCAAGAGATAGCTAGAGCGAGCAAACAAGCACATCTTCAAATAGGATAAGCGGACTAAGATGTAGGCCCTCTTATTTGGTTCTAACCTAAGGAAACCTGCCATAGAATGTATATTTTGTGGCTATACCCATTATGGGGCTAGAGGAATTCGTTCGTGTCCGCACTTATAATTTTACTTCACCACATATTGGCGACCATATAGGGGAATCCCAATCCTTTTGTTTGTATTGGATTTCATGATATCGTGAGAACTTTTCTAGTTCCACTTTTTCCCTTTGGTTCTGTTTCTTTCTCCTACTTACTGGTCTGAGTCTAAAATTCATAGTAGCAGATTTGGTCCCTGTTTCAATTTTTTTTTTTTTCCTTAGCTCCCTCGATTAGTGCGCTTAATTTGTTGATAGTCATGCCGATCAGCACGATTTGTTGAGAAACAGTCGCACCGACCATCCTCTAGCGCTTGTTGTCAGTTAGGCAGTCGCGCCGATGCCTATTGGTGAAGATTAGGGTGTGTCCGCAATCTTGGCCAGTGTGTTTTGCTCTCATGATTTCAACTCTGTAAGCCTTTTGGATTGTTTTCTCCCTGACTAGAAGGATTCATTTAGCTTGATTTGTGTGCTTGCTTGGTTTAGCCCACCCTTTGATGTGTTAAGTTTGGACCTGTGTGAAGTTTTTTTTTTCTTTGAATCCCTCGATCAGCGCTATTTTTGGCCAAAAAGTCACGCTGATCAGGCCATCAATGCTCATTGTAGTACTGGTCAGTCATACCGATCAGCACTACTTTTGGCCCAAAAGTCACTCTGGTCTCTGAGTTAAGAAAAATCAAAATTTCTCCCATTCTAGTGCCAGTGTGTCTTGACCCTCAGACTCTCTTCTTCCACCCAAAAGTGATTAGGATGCTTTGTTTTCAATTGAATGAGTGAAAGAGTCTCGTTTGTTCTCTTATTTTGAGTGTCTCTTTTCTCTTTCCAAGCATAGATTACATTGCTTGGTTTGCAGATTGAAGCATTTATGTGTCTGGTTTGTTCAATTGAGGGAAGAAGTTGCTTTTAGTTTCATTTATAATTCTTTGGATTTGATTGATTCTTGTTTGTTCGGAATTGTGAAAACTTTCATTTAAAGTGCTTTATGTGAAAGATTCATTTTTCATCTCATGAAAAGGAGAACATCATTCTAGTTTACTTAAGCGAAAATATTAGTAGCATTATTGAGAAGCTAGAATTTCATCATCATAAGCATTGGAAATGAAATGAAACTTCTTATGTTGTTATAGGAAGATTAAGTGCATTTAGGAGATTTATTAGTGAAATATTTCATTCTTCGATTGTTGCATTAATTTTGTGTTCTATATCTCTCAATTAGTGATAACTTTCATCGAAGACAAAGATCTCTTTTCTCATATAGCTGCATATAGGAGTTTTCAGATGACAACGGTAGGGCCTTGCAATTGAAACCTAATTCAAGATAAATTGTTAAAATTTATTGAATTAACTTAAGGAAGCATTGAAACTTAACACTCACATTTAGTGGTATAGGCTAGAGACGTGTTTCGGCGTCTTTAAACGTAGCAGTTGTCGTTCGCTTCGGCACTAAACAGCGCTAGTATAGACTTGTGTTTCTTGTACCATCGTGTATATGAAGAGAGACCCCACTAGTTCTACAATCCTTTTGGTGAACACCAGTATTGTAGCAATAATGCTACAACTCCTAGGCTGCGTACTTTACTCTTATCAACTCGGTAGTTCGTAACAAACTTGGAAGCGTCGGTGTTGTATGCACAGGTACTAGTTCTTACTCCAGGTTATCACTTGGTCAGCTAGCGCAAGATCACTAGGAGCTCAAGCCAACTTCTATGGATTCCAGAAGAAGCTCTACTTGTGATGAAAGGAAAGAAAGATAGATGCTATTCTAACTGTAGAAAGGAAAAAGACTAAAATGTAAAGCAAAACTAGTAAACCCTAATTAACCAATTAATTCTACTTTTGTAGAAAGTGCTATGAAAACCATGAAAGGAATGCCATTATCTATTCAAGAAAGTAAACAACATCTAACTATGCTATTTCTGGAAGTAAATAAGCAAAGAACATATTTTTGGATTTTTATGTATTTTTATGTGAAATTGACATGCATGGAATTTATTGTGTGTGAATGTGGCAGCGAATAGGTGGCATTGGAGGGTGGTTTTGGTACTTGAGAGGATGTAGGATGGTGTGGATGGGTCCTAGGAGGTCTCAGGTGACCTTCTGGAGGCTTTTCCCACACTCGTCCTTCAAAAGAAAGCCTACAGGAAAATCTACAGAAGGACACAAGAAATCTGCAAGAGGAAAACAACGTTCTATAGGAGGCCTACAAGAGGAGGCCGAGAGAAATTTTCACTATTTTGAAGGTGTTGGAGTGGGTGGAAAAGGTAGATGAAGGTTGGAATGAGGTATTAGGGCACCTAGGGTCCCCCAAGAATCATCAGGAGAGAGAAAGATGATCGGATTTTCTCAATGAGAGAGGAAGAAGTTCTATGGAAAATGCAGGAAACTAAGGCAAAATTAAGCGGAGACTTGGGCAACCTGTAGGGCATGGATCAGATGGAGGATGGGATGGATGATAGTCTAGCTTACTGCTAGAAGAGATCTAGTGCATAACAAAACTAACAGTCAACCAAGGAGATCAAGCAAACAACGAAATGAGTGCATCTAGGAAAACAGAGCTTTGCATCAAAATAGTCTAAACTATGATCTATGGAAGGAAATGTTGATAACTGCTGCAAGAAAGGAAAGCATGAAAGAATACTATTGTAAATAAAGAAGTGAGCATGATAAATAAGTTTTGAAGCAAAGCAAAACTAGACTATTAACCACTAGAAATCTGCAAACACTAGAAGTCCTATGCATGAGGAAAATCTGTGTTTTTGGGGCAGCAAGAGGGTATTTGCCTCAAATCATGGTCCCAAAGGGAGGAAGAGAGGCCAAGGCACTGTTACTATCCTTATGAATCTTTTCTTTATCACTGCTTAACCTGCTATAAAAAGCACAAATGGAAGCAAACTATTGAATCATCAAAAGCAACCTATTCGTAACCATAAAAGAAATACATCTAACAACAACCTAATCTACAAAATGAAATAAAACATACAAATACAAATAAAGAGGAGCTTGGATGCTTGGATTGGGCCCTAACCCAAGAGCTTCAGCCCATTGAGGTAACTCAGTGCTAGCTCAAAAAGGATTACATCTTTATTATCAAAACAATAACAAGATTACATGAAACTGTCACAAAAAATAAGCTTGAAGTTGAGCAGAGTTTACATAAGCAAAAATCCAATCAAAAATCTGACCCTGGTGAGGCCCTAAGCCTCTCTACTTATACAACTGAAGCTACCAATAGCTTCCTTAAAATCAGGGAGGCTTGGCTCCTAAAACTCGAGATAATCATCATTCATCCTCCACTTTCTCGGCTGCCTTCTAGTGCATGACTTGGCTGCTTGTACTTCGAGCTAAATGAAGGGGAATTCGAAGTGAGGAGTAATAAATGAGGGGGATTCCCTCCTATAAGTCCTCTCCTTTGTCCACTTCGAGTTATTGCTACCATTTTTCCACTGGATCCTTGACTTTGACCTCAAAATTCATCAATAATCTGCATTAAACACATGTTAGACCACATGGTATCATAACTAACTCAACTCACTCCATAAGCATAAATATAATCAGAAAATTATACAATAAGCTAAGAGAATGGTTGATTTGACTAGGTTAGGAGGTAAAATGAGCCCATATAATTACCCATTTATGAGGCTCATCATCACCCCCTACTGAAAGTGTTGCTCATCCTCTGAGAAACTTAGTCCATCTCCTCATCTTTTATGGCCCTGGTGGCCTCCCTAGCATCCCAAGCTTCTGATGTGGTCTCCTCTTCCTTGTCATAGAATCCTACCTTCCTTTCTATCTCTTCTCACTGCTCCTCATCTTCCTCTTCTCTTCTGCCTTCCAGCATGCCTAACAGCAGTGGGGGACTCAGTTTGCGGCCAATCTAGTTGACCTTCAGCCTCTGCATGGAGCGCTTATACAATGGCACTATTCTTAATTCCTCCTTCATCCTCATGGGGGAATTATATTCCCTGATTTGAAAACTGTGTGGTAAGGTGTTCCATATCCTCATGCATGCATGCACATAGTCATCCCCAAGTAGCCTTTGCATATCCTCAAAGTGTGCAATGGCTTGTGCCTGATCACTTATATATCTAGGGGCAATCTGAGGATTATTGGCAAGCAGGTTATGTGTGCTGATGAGTGCCATGGGATCTGATGGCTCAGCTTTGATCATTAATGGCTCATTCTGCTCTTTTATCATCAACCTTCTTATTTTTGCTGCCCTCAACTCTTCATGGTTCATCCATGAGGCCATGCCCATTAGTTGCAGGTCCCCTGGCCTGGCATTGGGGTCTCACACATTCATGTCTGTGAGTGCCATGTTATGTAGGTAGAATTCTGCCATCTTTGCCTTATCCTCTAATGTGCTTTGGTCACATAGATCCATAAACTTCCTGTAATCTTGGAAAGGCATTGTGCCTCTTTGTGCCAAAGTCTTTATCTGAAATTGTAACCATTGTTCCTTGAGATATAGGCCATAGGATTTTGCCGGTGTTCTACATTGCAATGCCTCCATGGATAAGCTGGCCATGCATGCCAGCTGAGTCTCTTTCTCTTGCAGCTGCCTCCTTAACAATTCATTTTCAGTTTCCAGGTGGCTTCTTCTAATTGCTTCCCTGTCTCTGAGAGCACTCAACTCTTTGCCCATTTCTCTGAGTTTGCTTTCCATATGACCAATATCCTCAACTCCTTTGGATTTGGCTATTTGCATCCACCTATGTGTTCTTATTCTCTCTTTCTCTAATTCAAAGAATAGTGGAATTGCAACTTTTTGTGGAATTATCCTTCCTCCCTCAAGTAGATTGTAGTAGGAGGCAAGACTAGGCTGGGGGTCAGGTTCTTGTAGCACTGTTTCTCCCTCCTTTACTTGTGGCTATCCTTCCATCCTTTCATCAAGCTTTTGGGTCTCTTGTAGTCTTAACAGTGTCTCCTGTAGAACTGTCTAGGCCTCCTGTAGGACTGTTTTTGGGTCCTATAGTTCTACCTTTTCTTTCCATGTGGGAGATCTAGGAGTCCCCCTTTCATATGTGATAGGTGCCTTGGAAGGGGATTCTTTTCCTTGGGCAGAGAGTGAATCTTCAATTGTAATTGGCACTTTTGAAGAGGGTTGAGGTTTGCCTGTTTTGATTCTTGTGCTCTTTCTAGCCCTGAAATACATGGAGACTTGCCTTTTCATCTTTTGCTTTGGCTTGATTGGTGTACTAAGGGTAGTGAGGCTAGCTGCTGCCTCCCTTTCCAAAGTCTCAATGGATCCTTCTCCTTGTTTTGCCTTTTCTGCCTCTTTTTCTCCTCCTTTTGTCGCTTTTTCTATCTCTTTTTGCTCTGTTTCTTCCTACTCTATTTCTTTAGCTTCCTCCTCCTCTATCTTAGTTTCTTCCTCCTTCCTTCCTTGTTCTGCTAAGTCACTAGTGGCTTCACCTTCTCCCCCTTGCTTCTCTTCCTCCTCACTGCCAGTAGGACTGATATCATAGGTTAGGGCCTTTATGTCATCCTCAGCTGTCATGTTTCAGAAGACTTCCCATGCTATAGGGAGTGTAAATGTATGGAGGGATTCTTCCACTAAGATTTTGATTAACCCATGGTGAGCTAGCTGCTTTGAATTTCCTGCTTGAACTTTAGTGCTGGAGTCAATGAGGGACTGCAGGAGGAAGTAGGGGATGCTGAGCTTCTGAGGGGCTGGAGTGTCCATGCCATACCTTAATTCATGAAGGATTCTAAAGTGATAACCATAGACAATGTTGTACCTCCCCTCACAGGAAATGTATTTGATTATTTGGTAGCTAACCTCATCCCAAGGATATGGTATGCGAGCCCTTCTAATTCCATTTTTATCCTCTACAAGGGTTTCATTGTTTTGGAAAAGTTTTTCTTGGCAGCTTGGCCAATTGGTTTCTCATCCTTACTCCAAGGCAACCCAAGACGAAGGGTAGTGACCCTACTGATAAATTCAGGGGTTATCTCCATGGAAAGACCTCTAAAGGTGACAGTGGCATAAGTTTTTGTGTGGGGTACCAGAGAGAGAGCAAACTCTTTGGCAATCTCCTCATCAAACCCTCGGAATTTCTCAAAGAAATTCATCCAATTTGCCCTTGTGAAGATGTCCACCACTTGTGGATGTGCATGGAGCCTGGTGGAGTTGGTGGGATCCTTTCTCCTAAATCCTCCTGTCATTTTGTTTATACTCTTTTGGGAAACCAATTGTGGAGATGGAGACAACAATTTTTGAGAAAAACAGAGAAACAGAGGAGACTGTGGTTTTTTTTTTTTTTTTTAAATAGCAGATTTTTTTTTTTGTTTCTCCTCCTAAAGTCTTTATTTCCTCCTCAAATTGAAACCACTACTTGCATATATTGATATTCAATGGGGGCATGCATGGAACCTACCTCCTCAAACCGAAAATCGTGCTAAAACCCGTGTTTTCTCCCTTCAAAACAACTCACTGCCCTTCCTGTAGAACCCTATTGTCCCTCCTATAGAATCCCTGTAGGTGCTCTTGTAGAACCTGTAAGTGCTTCTGTAGAAACGCCGAGAGTAGGAATATGGGAGAGATCAATGGAGAATGATGGTTACGAGGCTGTGGGGGCACAAAGAAACTGTTGTAGCTGAGTTTCGAGGAGAGAATGAAGGAAAAGGTGGTGAGAGTGCTCGGAGAGGAGTACTTATTGCCCTTTATGGATATTTCCAGTGATGGAGGGTGAGCTGGCAGAGTATACGTTGGCTATATTCAGACCATTGGTCCCCACCTGCCTTGTCATCATGGCCCCTCCTCGTAATCATCCCTCATGATTGCATCGGAGTTCACACTTCCTCCACTACCTGTCCTTGACATCTTTCTTGAGTTGACTATGCGCACGTGTGGGTGACATCTTCGGATGAGTGGAGTCAACTAGATGAAGGTGGCCAAGTTAACTGGCCACCTTTCCCTCATTCAACCTCAACCATCTTGTTACTTTTTCATGCCTTCTAATTACACAAATGCAAATAGAGGAGTGGGTTAGTTACTTACCTGAGATCCGAATGTATTTGCTGTGAGGTGTTGTGGCTCTCTCTCTCTACTGCATGCCTTTGTTTCTTTTGATGCATGATGTCTTCTTGCTGATGTGTGGTTGTGTCTTGTGCAGGTTCTTCTCTGGTTGGATCTGAGCTTCAGGTGTCTTCTTCAACCTTCATGTTTGCACTCTCTTGCTGCTGATGCTGGATTTTAATGGGATCATCTGCTACAGGAATTCTTACAAGAGCTCCTATAGCTGCTTCTCCCCTTGAAACTTCAGCTTATTTCTGTGCTTGGGGCTGTGAGGATGATGCTAGAGATGTAGATAGAAATGGAGAGGTAATAGGTAGGCTTCAGGTGAGGTGGATGGTGTTGTTTCCTTTCTTATATTTTTGTTTTCTTTTTCTTTTCCTGAAAAACTATTTTTTTTTGTGTGTTTTCTTGGACAAGAAGAAGAATGATGCTTGGGGTGTGATGTAGGCTTAGAAATGATGGCAAGGAGGTTTAAAAACTGTAGCAGGGTTTATAGTTTCTTTATGAAGCTTCCTTGTCCCTCAAACTGCCTTTTATATTCATTTCTGGCTCTCTGTAATTCCTACAAGAGCCTCCTGTAGAAAACACAGTTCTTGAAAAAGAAGCACAGTGAGGTGAAAGAAATGCCAAGAATGATGGAGAAAGGTGTGGGAAGGTAGGATAGGTGCTGGTGTTGGTTTTAGGGCTCCCTTAGCACCTTCTGCTGCTTCCTGTAGTCCTCCTGCAAACCTGCAATGCAAATGAAAATTCATTTTTCTTCTTTTCTTTTTCTTTTTTTTTGAAAACAACTAGGGCGCCTCAGGGAGGTTTTCACCCTAACTGCCTACCCTATGCACCTCCAAGGGAGGTTTTCACCCAGGGATCTTATTCCTTTTCTCCTTTTTTTTTGACATCACTGGGCCACCTCAGAAGAGGTTTTCAACCCAATGATGGGACTCAAGCACCTCATGGAGGTTTTCACTTGAGTCCTTATTTTTTTATTTCTCTTTTTCTTTTTCTTCAGTGAGTGGGTGAAGTGGAGGCTAAGACATGCTCCACTACCATCACTGTCTTATTCAAATCTTCAATGAATTCTTGCTTGGAGAGGGGTTTCTTGTAGACTTTCAACCGATGTCCATTGACAAGCATGGGGATGGCTTCATCATCAATGGTTCTGATCAGAACTGAACCATTGTCATTGCATTTCTCCACAGTGTAGGGTCCCAACCATCTTGTCCTCAGCTTGCCTTTGAAATCTTTGTATCTTGAATCATAGAGTAGTGCCCAGTCTCCCTCTTGGAACTGCTTGTCCTTGATATTTTTGTCATGCCATATCTTTCTCTGAAGTTGAACTACCTCTATATGGAGAAGGGCCTGCAATCTGTGTTCATCCAATCCATTGAGCTGAAGTAATCTTTCTTTCTGTGCATGGTTGAGGTCTAGGTCCAGCTGAGCTACCATCCTTAGGGTATTGAATTCAAATTCTATTGACAGCAAAGCCTTCTTCCCATAGACCAGCTCATAGGGTGTGAACCCTGTGGTGGTCTTCCATGTTGTGTTGTAGGCCCAAGTGGCCTCAATTAATATGTCCGCCCAATCTTTTCTATTGCTGCTCACTACCTTGGTCAAGATCCCTTCCAGTGCTCTGTTGGTGACCTCCACCTGCCCATTGGCTTGTGGATGGTAAGGGGTCGAAGTCCTATGCTTGATTCTATGATGTGTGAGCAGGTCTTCAATCAAATTGGAAGTGAAATGACTACCTTGATCTGTGACCTGAACTTGTAGAATATGTTCTCTCTCAAAAATTCAGCTACTTTTTCCTCTGTCGCTGCTTTGATTGCTTTTGTCTCTGCCCACTTTGTCAGGTAATCAGTGCACACAATGATGTATTGTTTCTGCTTTGAAGGAGGGCTGATAGGCCCCACAAAGTCCATGCCCCACTTCTCAAATGGCTCAAAGGTCACTTAAGGTTGCATGGGCATCTCATCCTTTGGAGTAGGTTTCCCCATCCTCTGACACCGATCACACTGGCTGGTATATCTCCTCACATCCTGATGAAGAGTGGGCCAGTAGTAGCCTGCTTGCAGTATCTTGAAGGCAATTCTTTTTGTTGCAAAATGACTTCCACAAGGCCCGTCATGACAAATCAGGAGGATTTCAATGACTTCCTCCTCCCTGACACATCTTCTCAAGATCTGATCTGGGCCAAGTTTGAAGAGATTGCCCAAAATCCAGGTGAAAGGGGTGCTTTTCCTTACTATCTTGCTCTTCTCTTTTGAGGATAGGTGTGGTGGGAACTGTGCTAAAACCAAGTAGTTTGCTATATCAGCAAACCATGGAGAGAGTACTGAGATAGAAAATAGATGTTCATCTGGAATTTGGTCATCCACCATTCCTTCTTCTCCTGTAGGCAAATTTACTCTAGAAAAAAAGTCAGCAACAACATTTTCTTTACCAGGCTTATCAATAATGGTCAAATAAAACTGCTGTAGTAAAAGCAAGCATATAATAATGTGATCATTTACATCTAGTTTGTTCATTAAATACCTAATTGCAGCATGATCAGTGTGCACAAAGGTTTGATAGCCTGTGATATAATGTCTGAATTTGTTTAAGGAATGCACGACAACTAGGAGTTCCTTCTCGGTCACTGTATAGTTTAACTCTGCCTTTGACAAGTTTTTTCTTATAAAGTATATGGCATAAGGTAAATTTTCATCAATTTGTCCTAAGGCTACTCCTATTGCTTTGTTCGAGGCATCTGTGTGAATGTGGAAAGGTAGGGCCCAGTTTGGGCCTCTCAGAACTGGGGCAGTCACGAGCTTTCTCTTCAAGGTATCTAGGGTTTCTTGATAGTTTTCTGACCATATGAACTCGACATCTTTGCCTAAGAGGCCAAATAAAGGAGAGGCTAGCTTGCTGAAATATTTAATGAATCTCCTATAATACCTAGCTAGGCCTAGGAAACTTCTGACATCTCTCACCTTTTGAGGAGGTGGGACCATTTGGATGATGGCAATTTTGTTTGGGTCCACCTGCAATCCTTGCTGAAATATTGCATCACCTAACACGGTCCCTTCAGTCATCAAAAATTCACATTTCTCCGAACTGAGGGATAGGTTCATCTCAATACACTTGTCTAGAAATTTTCCTAGGTTAGATAAAGCTTCCTGAAAGTCAGAACCATATGGAGTAAAGTCATCCATGTATATCTCTACTGAATCATGAACTAATTCAGAGAATATACTCAATACCTCTCTTTGGAAATTGGCTGGAGCATTACAAAACCCAAAAGGAAGGACCCGATATGTAAAGGTACCCCAAGGACAAGTGAAAGTGGTCTTATCCTAGTCTTTCGGGCTGATTTGAATCTGATTGTACCCGCTAAACCCATCTAGGAAAGAGAAAAACTTTTTCCCTGCCAGGCCATTTAACACTTGATCTATGATAGGTAAATGAAAATGGTCCTTTATAGTGGCTTTGTTCAATTCCCGATAGTCGACACAGATTCTCCACTTACCATTTTTCTTCGGCACTAGCACCAAAGGAGAGACCCATTCACTATCAGAGATGGGATAGATGAATCCTGCATCAAGCAATTTTTGCAGTTCTTCCTTAACAATATCTTTAAGTGCTGGATTCATCCTCCTTTGAGGCTGCCTGACTAGCTTGCAATCCTCCTTGATGTATATATGATGAGTACATACTGAAGGGTGCACTCCCTTGATCTTCTTATAACTCCAAGCGAAGGCATCTAGATGTTTTCTTTGTAGGTTGCACAGTTCCTTCTCCTGGGAAGTGGATAGGGATGGATTGATTTTCAAGGTTCTTTCTGGGCCAAACTCTATATTCTTAACACGGAGAGGAGTAGGGTCGGCCGCGCAGAGATCCGTTGAGGGGTTGTTTTGGGTTTCTCTTACTATGTCCTCTAACGGTGATACACTGGGAGGTGGATTATCAATCAGATTTTCAATCATATCATCCTCATCTTGCAGTTTCCCCCCATGGTGATTTCTAATGCACAAAGTGGTGCAGAATAGACTTCATCCCCGTCTTCCTCCTCCAACCAGAGAGGTATATCATGTTCTAGCAAGGGTTCGGCAGGAGGATATATGATTAACTGTTTGGAAATGTGCCCATTATTTATGGTCATGTTCCTAGCTCGAAAGTTGATGTAGGCATCGGCAGTAGCCAAGCAAGGTCTTCCTAGAATGAGAGGATACCCAATGAGCTTTGCCTTCGGCTGGAGAACTAATAGTTCAGCAGGGTACTCCCAAGAATCAATGGAGACCATCACAACTTCCACAATCCCCTCAAGGGTCATGGTGGAGCGGTCTGCTAGCTGTAGCATTGTCATGGTCTTCCTCAAGGAGCCCTGGAGGTTAAGTTTGAGCATTGTTTCCTTTGTCATCACATTAATGGCAGCTCCCAGGTCAATCAAGGTATGTGGGATCATGGTGCCATTGATGTGGACATCAACTACTGGGCTTCCAAGGTCCAGATATTTTGGACAGATTACCTGCCCTAACATCAAGTCGGATAGTTGTCCTATGACATTGATGGTTGGGGCATCTCTCTTGCGCCCTTCTAGATGCCTAAAGCACTTCTCTTTGATCAACCTATTGTAGATAGGCACAACTTTTATGGCTTGGAGAAATGGTATCTTCACACATAAATGTTTCAATTTTCCCAAGAGTTCAGTTTATTCTAGGGTAGGTTGGACTATTGCGGATAGTCTCTCAGGAAAGGGTGGATTTGCTTTAGGTTCAATTTCCTCTTTATCTTCCTCAACCTCCCTAGGTGGAGGCTGGCTATTTGGGAGAACTTTCCTAGATCGCAAGTTAATTTCCTGAATCTCCACAGCATAAGTCGGGCATGATGGTTCCCCACTATACACTTGCTGAGCCTGTCTGTTGTTTGGGTTTAGATTTGGTTGGGCAGGCATTTGGGGTTGCTTTGGTGGAGCAAGAGGTAACAGTTGTGGTTGGGCAGGTGGTGGAGGCAAAATAGCAGGAGGAGAGTTGTATTGGGGCCTCCACCCATGATGAGATGCATTCCACTGAGGCTGTAGCTAAGCATAGGATTGAAATGAATGGGTGGTTGGTTGGGCATGATATTGAGATGTGAAGGAACAAGGAGAGAGTGTGGACCAGGAAGGATGAGCAGGAGGGCCCCAAGAAGATATGGAAGTGACTTGGTTGGGGTTGTAGTATGCCTAAGATGTCCCTTGAATCCCCTGCTGGTATGGTCTAAGTCCATGCGACCTCCTTTGGTTTATGTAATATAGTTGTTCAGTGACTCCCTCAGCCCCTTGATATACAGCTTTAAGTCCGGGTAAGGAAGGGCACTTGTCTGTAGAATGATTTTCTTCACAGACTGAACAAACCTTTATAAAGTTCAATGGGCATTCATTCCTCGGATGCCTCTTGGTTCATCTAGGACAAAAAATGGCCAAAGCCCTCTCTGCTTCTTCTTGTTTCCTTTTGATATGTAAGGTATCCATTTGCATGGCAAGAGTCTGCAACATCTCACTCTTGAAGTCTTCCAGCATGTTTCCAATTTCTCCTTTAATGGATGAGTTAGAGGAAGAGGTACTGGCTATGGGTTGACTCCCCCTACCTTTCTTTCTGGCCGCTCTAGAATGGTTTCTAAAAACAGTCTTTATGTCCTCATAGAACAGTTGGTAGGTGTCTCCCCCGGCTAGTAGATGAAGGGTGTCTAAAATATCTTCTCGAATTCCCCTGAGCAGGACTAGCTTCAAAGACTCAAGGTCAAGTGTACACCCGACCCTTTCGTAACTGAGCTGGAACCTCACTTCATAATATTCCAAGGACTCATCGCTTCCTATAGTCATTCAGAAAATTTATTCTTTAGTATCTTTTGACCTACAATAGTCTCGATACCTCTTGTTAAAGGCTTGCTGCATCTGAGCCCAAGTTGTGATGCTATTGCCAGGTAATCCCATGAACCAGTGTAGTGTTGCATCCTTGAGAGTAGAAGGGAACAACTTCAACTTTTGCTCATCCTCTGCATAGTCATAGGTTCGACAGATAACAGCAAACTCAATCAAAAATGTGTCAGGATCTTCAATAGTTAGACCATGGAAATGAGTTAGGGCGGAAGGGCTTATATTCTTCATTTTGGTGTCCCTCTATTCTCTCTCCATTCACCCTAGCATTTCTGTGTTCAGCCATTGGCTTCAAAGGAATGTTTTCTTCTTCTTCTTCCCCTATAGGTTCTTCAAACATGTCTGGTTGTTCACCTAAGGGTTCTTCATGATCGCAACCACCGAAGAAGAGAGAAGGTTGGCTATGTGAAGCAGTGGGGGTGTTGGGCAAAACTTTTCCTAAGTTATCTCTATTCCTATGAGGCATGAAAAGAAATATTTTTGGTTGGTCTTTGTTTCTTTTTCCCCACACTGATAGTACCTGCAAAACTAAAATTGATTGAACAAAACAAATTGCAACTAACTGAAATGAACTTGCTGAAATGAAATTTGCAGAATTGAAAAGGAAAGCAAGGAAATGTAGAACTTGAAAGGAAAGCAAATGACTAGTCTACTTTTGCTGAAATAAACTATTAGCAGAATGTTGCAATACAAAATAGAAGAAAGTAGTGATCACAGAACACTCTGATGCTTCCCCGGAAACGGCACCAAAAAGTGGTGAGCACCAGTATTGCAGCAATAATGCTGCAACTCCTGGGCTACCTACTTTACTCTTATCAACCCCGTAGTTCGTAACAAACTTGGAAGTGTCGGTGTTGTATGCACAAGTACTAGTTCTTACTGCAGGTTGTCACTTGGTAAGTTGGCGCAAGATCACTAGGAGCTCAAGCCAACTTCTATGGATTCCAGAAGAAACTCTATTTGTGATGAAAGGAAAGAAAGATAAATGTTATTCTAACTGTAGAAAGGAGAAAGACTGAAATGTAAAGCAAAACTAGTAAACCCTAATTAACCAATTAATTCTACTTTTGCAGAAAGTGTTATAAAAACCATGAAAGGAATGCCATTATCTATTCAAAAAATTAAACAACATCTAAATATTCTATTTTTGGAAGTAAGTAAGCAAAGAACATATTTTTGGATTTTTATGTATTTTTATATGAAATTGACATGCATGGAATTTATTGTGTGTAAATGTGGCAGCGAATAGGTGGCGTTGAAGGGCGGTTTTGGTACTTGAGAGGATGTAGGATGGTGTGGATGGGTCCTAGGAGGTCTCAGGTGGCCTTCTGGAGGCTTTTCCCACACCTGGCCTTCAAAAGAAAGCATATAGGAAAATCTACAAGAGGACACAGGAAATCTACAGGAGGAAAACAATGTTCTACAGGAGGCCTATAGGAGGAGACCGAGAGCAGTTTTCACTGTTTTGAAGGTGTGAGAGTGGGTGGAAAAGGTAAATGAAGGCTGGAATGAGGTGTTAGGGCACCTAGGGTCCATCAAGAATCATCGAGAGTGTTATCACTAAACAAATTTCAAAGAAAAGGGGTAAGGTAAGGAAGAATTGGTCTTGGTCACTTTCGTGTTCCTTTCATGCATAAGAAGCACTTGGCAAGCTCAGGGTTAGCATAGATCAGAGTTCTTCATTTCAATTCAAGCAAGGCAGTTAGCACTCAAGAAGAAGAATGTAGCTTTGAGGAAGTCAAAAAGGAAATTGATGTCTACCAACCTTGAGATTGCCCAATTCAAGGAAAGGGCAAGGAAACATGCAATTGAAAAGGAAAATTGAAGATCTGAAGACACAGCTAAGCCAGCGGGAAAGGTTTCCTTAACTAAGGAAAGTCACTTAGCAAGTAAGGTTAAGTCATCAAATTTTGATGATTTACCTTGTTGAATTTTTCCTTGAAGAATGATGCCTCTGCATTCAGTTTTGAAAAACTTTAGGACAGATGAAAGGGACATTCCAAGATAAAGAAGCTCAAGACAGTCAAATTTGGCATTAAGCTGTGTTTTCGTGATTGCACAGCAGTTTCGTAGCGCACTACGAAACTGCTGAAGATAATGCCTAATGCACAGCAGTTTCGTAGCGCGCTACGAAACTGCTGTAGCTGCATATTTTGATATAGTTGACAAATTTTGAGGGACAAAAGGGAAACCTTTTTGAAAGAGAGTTTCTAAAGAAGGATCATTTACACAATACAAACATCCAGCAAGGGCAAAACAGGCAAAGGAAAAGCATATATGAATCATAAACCATTTGTTATAAAAGTGATCACAGCTAGTATTGTTCATTATCCCTCAGGCAGCATTAAAGAGGTTTTATTTTCACAGGGGTGCATGGACAAGGTCTACAGCACATGAAGAACATGGCACTTCAATACATTTTTGTGTAATCAAAGAAGATCCTTGTGGAGACCAAAAGCAAAAAAGGAGGAACTTTCTCTCCTTGTTTTTACCAGTCAATTTCTAGAAGCGTTTCTGAGCAGTTAAAAACTCATCTCTAAAACGTGAAAGAGGTTTTCATTCTTAAGACACTGAAGTACAAAAATCTCTTCCACTTTCTTCAAATCCATTATTATCTGAGAGAAATTAATGACCAAAGTTGCGCTACGAAACTGCTGTAGGTGCAGTTTTTCATCTCCTGTTTTACACCTGTTTTTCAAAGACACATTCTGGGCGGTAGGGAAGGTGTTGCAAAAAACCAAAAGAGGTTTTTGTTTAGAATGGATTGGTTCACAAAAGCCTCCTTCAGTTTTTCCAAATACATTTGGTACGAGAAGTTATGAGCTTTGTCCCAAGACCTATTTTTCAGCCAGAACAGAGCAAGGGACAGTCTCCTAGTTTCTAGGAATACCAAAAGGATGAGTCATCAAGGGCCAGCTGGAAGGTTATGAGCACCATCAAATTCGACTTCATGGAGTTTTAGGTGTCAAATAATGTTTTAAATGTTTAGATAAGGTTGTTGTAATCATAATAAGGAGTTACACTCCTAGTTGTATTAGGTCTCTAGGACTCCTAGTTAGCTGTCCTTTGTATTAAATAGTTAGTTTTAAGTGTCAATAGGTGTCAAATTAGGAGGAATTCGAATTCCCCTCATGCTGGAGGAAGGAATCTACATGAACTCTATATATGGGAGAAGAAATAATGTATTAGGGGTTGGAAAATGTTAGAGAAAAAGACTACTTTTGTAAATGCTATGCAGGGATTGATATATACAGAAGCAGTTGGACTTTTTTGAAGCTGAGATTCTTAGTGTACTTCAGTGAGCTTCATCTTTTATCTTTGAAATGCTTTACTTCCATAGTATTAATGCTTATTACTCAGAATTCATGGAGGAACATGCTCTGACTTCCTTTAAGTGTTAAACTATGGTGAATTGAGTTCAGTAATACATGCTTGACTTTACTTCTCAGGATTCATGAAGGATTTTTTATGTTCAGAATATCTGATGTTGTCCTTTTCTTAATTCTTACAGTGGTATGGATGTATAATCACTCAGAATTCACTGAATGTGCTCTGACTTCCTGTATACATTTATAAACTGTGGTCCCATATGAGTTTATGTTCTGAATGTTTAAATGCTGAATGCCCTGACTTCTATGTAAGGTTGAGTTCATTGTTATATTGAGGTGTCACTGACTCCATAGCCCAATGGTAGCAAGTCTCCATCTTCCAATCTACAAACATATAAAATCACAAACCACAGAGTTAGCCATATATCCATATCTTTAATCAATATCATTAACCCTTTGAGAGAGCCCTCTCAGGCTAAGGAGGCTAAGCCTTAGCTAAAAGATTGGTTTGAAATAGTTACACTGAGATAGTCTGATCAGCAGCCTATCAGGGTCCTATTTTGGTGATAACAAGGAGAGAGAAATATGATCGGATTTTCTTAAGGAGAGAGGAAGAAGTTCTATGGAAAATGCAGGAAACTAAGGTAGAATTGAGGGGAGACTTAGGCAACCTGTAGGGCATGGATCAGATGGAAGATGGGATGGCTAATAGGCTGGCCTGCTGTTAGAAGAGATCTGCTACATAACAAAACTTACAGTCAACCAGGGAGATCAAGTAAGCAATGGAATGAGTGCATGTAGGAAAACAGAGTTTTGCATCAAAATAGTCTAAACTATGATTTATGGAAGGAAATGTTGATAACTGCTGCAAGAAAGGAAAGCATGAAAGAAGACTATTGTAAATAAAGAAGTGAGCATGATGAAGAAGTTCTGAAGCAAAGCAAAACTAGACTATTAACCACTAGAAAGCTACAAACACTAGAAGTCCTATGCATGAGGAAAATCTGTGTTTTTGGGGCAGCAAGAGGGTCTTTGCCTCAAATCATGGTCCCAAAGGGAGGAAGAGAGGCCAAGGCACTGTTACTAGCCTTCTAAATCTTTTCTTTATCACTGCTTAACTTGCTATAGAAGGCACAAATGGAATCAAACTACTGAATTATCAAAAGAAACCTATTCTTAACCATAAAAGAAATACATCTAACATCAACCTAATCTACAAACTGAAATAAAACATACAAATACAAATAAAGAGGAGCTTGGATGCTTGGATTGGGCCCTAACACAAGATCTTTAGCCCTCTGAGGTAACTCAGTGCTAGCTCAAAAAGGATTCCATCTTTATTATCAAAACAATAACAAGATTACATGAAACTGTCACAAAAAATAAGCTCGAAGTTGAGCAAAGTTTACATAAGCAAAAATCCAATCAAAAATCTGACCCTAGTGAGGCCTTAGGCCTCTCTACTTATACAATTGAAGCTACCAACAACTTCCTTAAAATCTGGGATGCTTGGCTCCCAAAACTCGAGATAATCATCAGTCATCCTCCACTTGCTTGGCTGCTTTCTAGTGCATGACTTGGCTACTTGTACTCTGAGCTGAATGAAGGGGAATTCGAAGTGAGGAGTAATAAATGAGGGGGATTCCTTCCTATAAGTCCTCTCCTTTGTCCACTTTGAGTTATTGCTGCCATTTGTCCACTGGATCCTTGACTTTGACCTCAAAATTCATCAATAATCTGCATTAAACGCATGTTAGACCACATGGTATCATAACTAACTCAACTCACTCATAAGCATAAATATAATCAGAAAATCATACAATAAGCTAAGAGAATGGTTGATTTGACTAGGTTAGGAGGTGAAATGATCCCACATAATTACCAATTTATGAGGCTCATCACCTTTATCCATAGGAAGCCGAGTATGTTGCCTTGTGAACGTGATACACTGAACACAACATTCGAGGAGATTGCCTGCTCGTACTTCTCGGTTCGCCTGGAGGTATTCTGCAGTTCACGGTTACCTAGTAATCCTTTTTCCTAGATCATCCGGAGTAGTCATTTTGGTCTTTTTGACTCTTTAAATTTAAAAGATCATCAAGCACTTGTCCTTTCGAGCTCGTTAATTCCAAAAGATACTAGAGTCCCCTTTTGTCCTTTTCTTGATTCTTAAGATATGAAAAGGCAAATTTTTGTTTCAGTGTCTTAAAATTAACTGCCCAAGAAATATTCCTTATTAAATTTATATTCCTTAGTGTTTCTTTAAAATTTGATTCCAATTGCAACATTTCTAGAGGTTACCAGTCAAGGATTCTCCCCGGATGGGAATCCATGTCCTTTTCTTTCTTTTGGAAAGGTTGGTGCTCCTTATATGGTGACGTTGTCCCTCCCTAGGTTAACCATTGGTTTACCTGTCTGGTTATTTTCGACCTCGGTGATCCTGAGTGTCCCAACTCCTACCCCGCCATGTCCTTCATTTGAATCACACCACGTTGATTCTAAGGTTGACCTCTCCCCTTCTTCCCCTATTTCTTCATCTTCTTCTTCTACTTCGCCTAGTGAAAGTTTGAAATCCAGTAACTAGGAGGCTAAGAAGAAGAAGTAAGATAAGCGAGATGCCACCGTGCAGCTATTACTCCAAATGCACCTCTTGTAGACAAACCTTCTGATCCTCCACGGAAGGTTAGATTCCCTTGCAAGCTATGTAAGGGTGACCATCTCCTTCAAGACTGTCCTGGCATTCCCAGAGTCTTAGAGGCATGGTCTCAAAATCTAAATCGACCATCCCCACCGACCTCTGGAGATAATGTCGATGCTACACCTTCAGCTAATGATGATAATAAGAAGGGAAAGATTAGATTCCCCTGTAGGTTATGTGAAGGAGAGAATCTTCTTCACCTTTGTCATCTTATGGATAAAGCTTCCAAAGCTTTTAGTACACCTTACAGCTCCTCAACCCCAACTTCCTTTTGGTTATCGAAGGCTTTCTTCCAACCCTCTTCCGATTGGTAAAGAGATTGACTTGGATTCATCTCTTTCCCATCCTGTTCTTCCTGAGTGAAACTCTCTTGTGTTTGTTCTTGACCAACCATTGGTCGAAAAGAGTGTCGACGCGGTTCCGCCTTCAGTTGTTCACTCTGTTTCGGAAGGGAGTAGTGATCATACTTCTCATGTTCTTCTCATCTCCTCATATTCTCATGAATTGAAAGGGGACCCTCCCAACCTGGTTGTTCAAGAGAGTCCTTCTTCTATTCCTGCAGAGCATGGGGATAATCATATGATACCCCCACCAAGTAGTTCTATCATATGTTTCGATTGGGGTCCATTGACTGCTTTTTGCCTCCCATCTTTTGTGCCTTTCTAGATTACAGTAGCCTATAATATGGTAGTACCTAGCACTATATTAGATGAAGGTGTGTCTGTTAGCATCATGTCTTCTACTACTTGGCAAGCTTTGGGTTCCCCACAACTTGTGCCTATCACCCAGAATCTGTTGGCTTTCAACAAAGGAACCAATCAACCTTTAGGGATCCTTCTGAAGTTCGCTATTACTTTGGGAGGAAAGACCATCTATATAGATGTGATGGTAGTCCAAGGTCCATTAGATTTCAATATTCTCCTTGTACGCAACTATGTTTATATCATGGGAGCTCTTATTTCTTCGCTTTTTCATGTGGTTTGTTTTCCGCATGAAGGGAGAATAGTGACCATTGATCAATTGCCGTTCATTGGTCACCAGGCACCTCCTTTGAAACCATCATCCCCTATCGGCTCTTGTTTTTAGGCAGTACCTTCCCCACCATAGGTCAATTATGTGGCTACCCATTTTGTCTCCACCTCTACTGATGATCATACAGATGGTATAGTACATTATGTATTGGGACATGGAACCCGATCTATCTTTGGTACCAAATGACATGTATTCCTCCCATATCATGGTCCTTCCATCTAGTGAAGACCTCTTGGGAGCCATGTTCTCATATGGTCCATGAACAGATGCATGAGGATAGTTCTTGGTCTTGCATCAACCTCGTTAAAAAATGAAACAAAGGGTGTGAGCATAGTTCCTTGTCTTGTGTCAAGCTCGTTAAAAAATGAAACAAAGGGTGTGAGGATAGTTCTTTGTCTTGTGTCAACCTCATTAAAAAAACGAAACAAGGGTCTCGAGGATATTTCTTTTATTGTGTCAACCTCATTAAAAAATGAAGCGACTCCCTTTTCCAAATCGAGTCTTTGACTAAGATCTCGTAAACTCCCAGTTGAGTCTTTCCAAGATCTAGAAAGTGAACCTTCATTTCATCCATCTAGTTGATTGAAATGAAGCCTGGGGGGCATGTACCTCGATTGGGTCATTATGCGGGGGGCATTAAAACTTATAGCAAGCATAGCTTTTCGTTTCAAGCTTGTGTAAACATGAAACCGAATCCAAGCATAGTTCTCCATGGTTCAAACTTGTGTAAAAATGAACCCATGCCCAATTTACATCTCATGATTTCCGTTTTCATCAGCTAATTAATGCTAGATGAGCCTTAGATGTTTCATTCCATCGCCACCATCTCTTTGGCCGATTGTATGCTTTCACCTGGTTGTTTTTCCTTTCCTGAGGGACCGCATCGATGAGTGGTTTTATTAGCCAGCCTCTTGACCATTACACGTTTTGAGCAGTTCCACCGTAATTGGAACCAGTTGCTACCCTTTATACCACTCGTTCCTTCAGGATGAGTCACCTTTAAGCTCTTTTCTTAACTCGTAAAAATCAAATGAAAAGATCGTCGAGTTTTTTCCCTTTACTCATAAAAGAGAATAAAATGGGGGGTCTTCTTTCAACTCTTTTCCAACCCTTTAAAAGCGAAAATATGGTCAAGCCCTTATCATTTTGAACTCGTTAACAGATGCAACACGTCATGCGCCCAATATAAGTTTACCCCTTTTTCAGGCTGGGAGGCAGTATTTACGAAAAATGTACTCCTTGACTGAAATGGTCAAGTGGTTCTCTCAAGTATCGTTTTCTACATTTTCGAGCTTGAGAGACACAAATGTACGAAAAGGGACCATGTCGAGTTTTCCTTTACATGTCTTTTTCAAACTCTCTAAACATGAAAAAGATACCGAGTTACACCTTTGTCAAACTCATTAAACCATTAAACAACATCGGATTCATCACCATGATGAACATGAGAGTCTCCTTCCTAGGACTTGTTAAACTTACTAGGTCAAATTTGTCCGAAGGATGAACTTACAGTGTAATCATATGCTATCCCCTTCAAGCTTGCGATTAAAAAATAATTGGGGTACCTTCTAGAAATGGTGGGGGAAAATTTGGAAATCTATCAGTTGTGTCGGCAGCTCACTCTTGAACATGATACTTTTTGCTTCGTGTCAGGTTGGGATATCCTCCTTTGTATCATTGATCTTCTTGGGTTGGGCCATTTATTTTTTCCTTCCATTTGATCTACACCACGTCATCATGACCACCAATCCCATGGATCCAAAAAGCTACCAAACTTCCAATTGTGTCGTCGATATGTTCAAGAGTTGTCCTTCTGCAGTTACACTTACCTCTGATTCTTTGTATCATCCAAAATCATTTTTCATCCTCTCATCTCATGTCGATGATGTGGGATTCATTATGGCCCTCCTTCGACATGGTCGCTTTCCATCGAATTCAACTCATTATCCGGGAAGTTGACCGAGAGACTCCTTTCCGATACCTTAGAGCTTGCATGCCCTAATGGCAAGTTCTTTGCACTCGACGACAAGCTCACATCATTGGCTTTTGATTGAGTGATTTCATGGGTGTTTGACTTCAGTTCCTCTATTCACATTCCGTAGATTGTGCTGATAGTACCTTGAGGACCATTGTCATTATTGGTGGTTTCTCTCGCGCATGTTAACAGTTTACATCATCGACTAGTAATTAAGCAACTTTCTAGCATGTTCGACATCAGCACATCTATTCACATGTTAGAATTTGTATTTTGATCGAATTGTGTTGGAGCGCAAGACCCTGGACTCAGATCACAAAATTCCAGGTTGTGAAGTGATGTGACATGGTTATGATGACATCCATGTCTCTTTCAGATCGTTGGATGCGACCAGACCATGAGTTATCATATGTGATCCTTCTCATTATTGGATGGATGCGACCATACCTTGGTTTCATTATGATCCTCTTTTACGGATGGCTGCACCCATACCTGGATCCATTTACATGATCATTCTCTGGATGGCTACATCCATGCCATGATTTCATGTATCATTTGACAAAGATCTTAGTTTATGTATATGTATCTGTACTTGGTTGCAGGTTTTCCGACAGCAGACTGGTTCCCCGCACTTATTTATAAATCATTTCATCCCTCACTCTAGCTCGACCTTCATGCTTTATGGGGCATCTGTTACACAAAATTTTGTCATTGTCCCTGTACTCCCCATTCCTTGATCCTAGAAGACCTCTACAGTGAACCCCACATGCTTTCCCTTCATGAAGAAACCCCCATTGTGTCCCTCTTCATGAGCAAATCAATTCCCTTTTGTACCATTTCCCCTGAAACTCCTGTTTTTCCCAGTTTACAAGACCGGCACTAATGACCTTTGTCTCCCCCGTTCCTATGTGCAAAGATTAGCACTATCCATCGCACCGATAGGACTGACTGAGTTGTGTTCCAGTCACTCGGTCCTGTCATGGAACATTTTTTAAATTAGGAGCCGAAGCTTCCAGCTCTAGAAGCTTCGTAATGGAAGTATGGTAAATGGTTTGGCCAGATGGGGTCGAGGATGTCAATTTGGGATCCCTTCCCCTATAATGATGGAACTACCCTAAGGGATAACACATTCTCCCATGAGAAGAGGATCTATCTCCCATCCATTCATCTTATATAAACCCCCCTTTTTCCCAAGCACAGGCTAGTGTTAGTGTTGAAGTGTTGATATTGGTGTGCTTATGCTATTTTGGTTTGGAGTAGATAGCAAGCTATTACTAGTTGTAGCTATCTAGTTGTGTGAGGGAGAAGTGTGATTTGGTTTGGAGTGAAGCCTAAAGGGAAGAGCCTTAAAACTATTGTTGATTGAGGCCATCATGGAATGCTAGCAGAAGTGTGTGGGAACCTAGTCTTGTTAGAGGAAGACTACAATGTCAAGACAAATGGTTGTAATCTCTCTTTGATATTAATACATGCAACTATCGATTGATTTCATACATGTTTTTTCATATTATACATTCAAGGATTAATGTTTCTTAACTTGTTAAGTAGGTTGAATTACAATTTGTTTATTATCATGTTTGTTGTTTATCGTTGTTTACTTGTTTCAAGTGCTTTAAGAAGGAAGCGAGAGATAGCTGGAGCAAGGAAACAAGGACATATTTAAACAGGATAAGTGGACTAAGAGGTAGGCCCTCTTATTTGGTTCTAACCTAAGGAAATCTTCCATAGAATTATCTGTTATGGCTAGACCCATTATCGGGCTACAGGAATTCATTCGTGTCCACACTTATAATTTTACTTCACCACAGGCCCTCCTCTTTGGCATGGATTGCAGTGATTTAGGTAGTGTACATTCCAATTTAGTTCATTGATTTATGGTTTCTCGCTATTGTTGTACAAATTATGGATTGCATTCGATGTTGTTTATATCTATCTTACATTGTTACACAGAGTTAATCAACAGAGTAATAGTAACCAGCTGGAATAGATGTTAGTTCTTGTGTGGCGTGCCTTTACTTTAATAGCTACGAGTTGTGATTTAATTCTGTAGAGTGTTTTTATATCTACATGCATGGCTTGATTCAGTAATTTAGATCAATGACATCTTTTACAGTTTTTCTATATTTTCTTATGCTTGGCTGGAGTGTATCGGCACAAATAGTGCGAACTCCATTGAAACAGTAAGACCTACCCTTGGGTTTACAATTAATGTTGCAGTCTGAGTCAATTAAGGTTGATTAAAACAACACTACTTTTTGGTGCCATTGCCGGGGATGGCAAGTTGACGATACAGTCAGCCAAGTTGTTTGTTTGATATAGAGTGCTCCTAGTCCACAGTTGTTGGGCGGTAAGACGAGAGGTAATAACATGTGCATCGCTCTAACATACCTGGGCGGACTCACCATTGTGATCACTAGGACACTTAGGACATTTTTATGCTTTGATTAGTGTGTCTTTAGCTCTTCAGTTGATGGGTGGTAAGATGAGAGGTAAGAATCTACACATCGCTCTAACATACCTGCACGGGCTCACCACTATCGAAGGCTAAGATCCTTAGAGTGTGATTTAATACACATAGGGTCCATGTGTGCACTTTTAGGACTTACAGAGATACTGAAATCACCCCCACTCTAATAAGTCACAGGAACGACGGGTCGTAAAAAGGAAATGAAGGGTGAAGATTTGGGAAGGAAGACATTTATCTAGGAATTAATCTCCAAGGGGAAAGAGGACAATCTAGCTCTCAAAGGAATGCAAGGAAAACAGGGCCGCAGAAGGCTATTACTCCCATAGTGAAAGCAAAAACCTCCAATCCCTCCACCTCGAGAACGTATCTTTCTAAGGCTAGCACTCATCCATGGTCAAGGATTTGATTTATGAACAAGAAGGGGAAATTAGTAGCCAGAATTCGAGGATCGAGGGTCAAGGGGAAACTAATGGGGAACATCAGACACCTGAGACGGAGAGGCATTTGTTGATTTATCAATATCCTGATACATGTAGTGCAGTGAAACAGCAAGCCCCAGGAGTATCTGAGGCATTAATCACGTCTGCAGGGCCATCACAAACGCACCTATAGGAATGTCTACTACAGAAATGGTTAGAAGAATTAATCATGGGGGACAACAACGATAACAATGCTAAAACAGACACCACTACCACCACCTTTGAGTTCCCAATTGGGAATCTCAGGGGTGAAGCTCCTATGAAGAATATTCCTCTATCATCCTTACCATCCTTTCAGGGGATAATTGTGGAAGATCCAAATACATTTATATTTGAGTTTGATGTATTGTGTAGAAGTTACGATTATACAACAAATGCTCAGAAGTTAAAGTTATTTCCTGCTACCTTAAAAGCATCAACCTTGATTTGGTTCATGGGATTAGGCCCCGCTTCCATTTCAACATGGAATTCTATGAAGGAGACGTTCTTGTTAAAGTACCAAGACTATTGCAGGACCAGGGACTTAAGGGAAGAAATATTTAGAATGACACAGAAGGAGGAAGAAAGACTGGAAGATTATGTGGAACAGTTCCACTACAATCTGCAGAGGTCTAAACACAATGATTTAGACCCAGAAATCTTGAAGACTATATTCATCAGAGGAATGAGGGATGACTGCCTTGACACCCTGAACCTATTAGGCAAAGGGGATATATCACAAGAGACATTCGCTGAAATTATAAAGCTCTGCCTACGATGCTCTCGAGGGTCGTCTAGAGGAAGGAGTACAATCCGAGATGCCTCTGTTCGCATACAAAAATCTGCAGGCAGAGGAGTAACCAAAGCAGAGATCAGAAATTTGTTCGAAAATTTCAAGACCGATATCCTCATTACTATCTCGGCCCAGATAAAAACAACACAAATCAAAAAGACACAAGCAGAATCTATTACACCCCTGGTCGTGTTCTGTCTGACTTGTTGGAAGAAACATCCTTACAGGGAATGTGAATTGAACAACATCGGCCTGTGTAATATCTACGAGTTGAAGCATTCAACAGAGAAGTGTCCAAAGCTTCCTAGACTAAAGGAAGTACTCAGATAATCAAGCAAAGAGGTGCAGTCCTCTTACTTCATCGCACCAAGGAGGCCATGGAAACTACAACCTCTAGGTATGTCTCAAGACTTTTCCTCTTTAAACTCATGGAACAATGCATATAATAACCAACCATATCCATGGAAATGCTCTACCCCTCCTTCAGCTCAGTTCCCTTCACCCTGGAACCAATGGTCTCCATCTCCTCCTGTCCAATATCCTCAATCCAAACCATACCCGTCGAACTAGAACTGGAGAGGAAAAGCTCAGAATTCAGCTCTGCCTGCACCACCCATGCAGCAATAGCTACAGTTACCTCCTTTCCAAGCTCCTGCTCCTCCACCACCTATAACAGCTAATTCAGGGAACACTGATACACCTGTAACAATAGATTCAATTGTTGTTACGTAGGACCCCTCGTACCTTCATAGACTGGCCGAACCTAGGATGACTTCACAACCTGAATCTGATTTCCTTAGGGAGTTGCAAAATCTGTATGTACGAATTCCTTTGCTGCAAGCCCTTAAATAAGTACGCATCTATGCCAAGACAGTGAGAGATTTGTGCATCAAGAAGCCTAGAAGAAAGCCTGAAGACCCTTCCACCATACATGTGATGGGAAAGTTATCCGAATTAATATCTGCACAACCTTTCCTTACTAAGTACAATGATCCAATAAATCCTACAGTCACCGTCTACATTAATGATCAGCGCATAGCCAATACATTGATTGATATTGGGCCTGCCATTAATGTAATGACAAAATATCTCTTTATCGCTCTTGGGCTACAAAGAGTCAGACACACTCCTACTGTGTTGGAATCGGCAGACAGGTCCCGTGTTAAACCCGAGGGGATGTTATAAGATATAGTGATTATGATAGCCTCCTGGAGATACCCTATTGATTTCCTTATTCTACATCCCAAATCCAATTTTGGGGGCATCCTTTGATCCTAGGGAGACCTTGGCTAGCCACTGCAGATGCATTCATAGGCTGCAGGACGGGATCCATGGTGATCTCAAATGGCCAGGCAACCCAAAACCTTAATATTTATCCCCAAAAACCAAATGTGGATGTGTACAACCCTTGGTGGGATGAGTTGTGGCCTGAGTCAGATCTTTCCCTGCCACTCCTCACTCTGGGGAAAGCCCAGTATTTCAAAAATGAGATAGAAGATGATGTTATTAATGGTTTTATTAGTAATTCACTTTCTGTTGCTTTTGTTAAAAATGCAAATGAGGAGGAAGAGGTGGAAGATATAGATTTTGAACAAATGAGAACAACTCCGAATATTGCTAGCAGTCCAATTGAGATTGAGGCTAGAAAGTTTTTTAATGTTAATCCCAATTTGACTGTTGAGCATAATAAATAGTTGTTACAGCTGTTATATAAGTATTAAAAGGCATTTGTATGGGATTATACGGATATGAAAGGGATACACCCTAACCTATGCACTCACCGTATTTATTTGAAGGATGGCTGCAAACCAGTTAGACAGCCACAGCGCGCATGAACCCTGCACTAAAGGAAGAGGTGAAAGAATAACTACAAAATGTTGGGTTGTGTTATATTCTTTCCACGTAGTTAACAGGGAGTTTGAAGGGCACCCGTAACCCCACTTTATGGGGTCCAGGGCAGTGCCCCAAAAAATTTTGGTTTTGGACCCTATGACAGGTTGGGTGGGCCCACCTATGGTTTTGTGCATGATTTTCCCACATGTTTTTTGGACGCGATGGTTTTTCAATCCATGGTATTGGACGCGATGTTTTTCGGTCCATGGTATTGGACGCGAAGTTTTTCGGTCCATGGTATTGGATGCGATGGTTTTCAGTCCATGGTATTGGATGCTTCGGCATGTATAGATATGTATTATAACATTGAAAGGAACATAATGAAAAATCAAGCTGGTAGTCCCAGTTTTGGGATCCAGTGGGAAAATCTCTATGTATATGTGTTTTATGTGTTATGCTCTTGCATTGTTTATTTTTCTGTGTTTTAGAATTCATATGCAGGTAATTTCTGTACGGGGTTAAAACCTACATTTGGTATCAGAGCTGTTTTGGCTTCAAGGGGACGCCTTTGTTGCTGAGGGGTTTCGCTCAGGCCTATGGTAGACCCTGTTCAGTGGGAGATCTGCGAGATCGATTTTGGTGGTGAAGGAAGATGGCGAGCAGTGGAAAGATGGAGATCGAGAAATTTAATGGTCAGAGTTTTGAGTTGTGGAAACTCAAGATGGAGGATCTGTTGGTGGATAAAGATCAGTGGATCGCGGTAGATCTAGGTATTAAACCAACGGGCATGATAGATGAAGAATGGAAGAAGTTGGATTGGAAGGCAGAGAGTACAATACAATTGTGTGTCTCAGATTTAGTATTGCTGAATGTATCAAGGGAAGCTATGGTGAAGGCTTTATGGGACAAGTTAGGGACTTTGTACCAATCTAAGTCTTTGGTGAATAAACTATTCCTACGGAAAAAGCTGTATAACCTGAGGATGAAAGATGGAGACTCGACGACAGAGCATCTGAACACATTTAATACTGTGGTAAGTCAGTTAGAATCTGTTGATATTAAAATTTCAGATGAAGATAAGTGCATCAGTTTGTTGTGTTCTCTACCAGATTCGTGGGATAGTCTAGTTATTGAAATAGGCAGCAATGCAACTGCCTTACATTTTGATGAAATAGTCTCATCCTTGCTGATGGAGGAGATGAGACGGAACAATATGGACAGCCAGAATGGTGATGCCTTGTCTGTACGAGGACGGTCCCAGAACAGAAACAAAAATAAGTCATCGAGTGGGAGATCTAAATCTCTAGGAAAACCTGTTAAGGTGGTGTGCTGGAAATGTGGAAAGGAAGGGCACTTCAAAAGGGACTGTAAATCTAAAGCTCCTGATAAAGGAAAGGGATCTGATGATGCTCCTTCTATAGAGGTGAAAACCACCTCAAATGAAGGGGGGGATGTGTACTTGGCTTCTTCAAGTACACATGTAGATCATGAGGCATGGTTGATTGACTCAGGTGCATCCTTTCACTTCACTCCCCATAGAGAGTGGTTCTGCGAGTATGAGAAATATGATGGTGGTGATGTCTTCTTGGGGGATGATAGGAGGGCTAGAATCATTGGTCGTGGAAAAGTAAAGTTGAAGTTACAAGGTGGAAGGGTTAGAACACTTCCGGGTGTTCTATATATTCCTGCATTGGCTAGAAATCTGATTTCTGTAAGCAAGTTGGATGATGTAGGTGTAAAAACAGTGTTCGAGAAGGATACCTACAAGATGGTTCGGGGAGCACTAGTATTGATGCGGGGAGTTCGGACTGGAACTCTGTACAAGCTGCAAGGTAGCACTGTTATTGATGGGTGCAATAGTTCTGTGGTTCCTGAAAGTGGAGCAGAAAATCTAGTGGTCTCTGGAGAGAAGACCATGTTGTGGTAGCAAAGGCTTGGACATATTGGAGAAAAGGGCCTTCGGATACTTCATGGTAAAGGTATGGTAGAAGGTATGAGTAATAGCTCTCTAGATTTTGATTTCTGTGAAAATTGTGTATATGGGAAGCAGAATCGGGTGAGTTTCCCCTCTGGAAGTAAGAGGGCGAAACATATATTAGAGCTTGTGCACAGTGATGTGTTTGGACCTGTGAAGGTTCCATCACTGGGTAATTCTATGTACTATGTATCATTTATAGATGACTTCTCAAGGAATACATGGATATATTTCCTTAAGAAGAAATCTGAAGTCTTTGACAGGTTTAAATAATTCAAGGTTCTGGTGGAAAACCAGACAGAGAAGAAGATAAAGGTGCTGAGGACAGATAATGGTGGAGAGTTTTGAAATAAGGAATTTGAAGAATTCTATAAGAAGTGTGATATAGCACGGTAGAAGACTACTCCATATACACCTCAGCAAAATGGAGTTGCAGAAAGAATGAATAAGACATTGATGGAAAGGGCAAGAAGCATGCTCAATGGTGTCGGGTTAGGACAGGAATTCTAGGCAGAGGTGGTGGATACTACATGTTACCTGGTCAAAAGGTCACCTTCATCAGCGTTGGATGCTAAGACTCCACAAGAGGTATGGACTCGTAAGAAACCCTCTCTTTCACATCTGAGGGTATTTGGATGTGATGCATATGTACATGTTCCAAAGGAGAAACGAACCAAGTTGGATAGTAAATCTAAAAAGTGCATCTTTATTGGGTATAAGGATGGTTTAAAGGGTTATAAGCTTTGGAACCCAATAACAAGGAAGGTAGTGTACAGCCGAGATGTGGTGTTCAGAGAGGTGAAAGATATTATTAAACAGGAAGTTAAACCAAAGGAACCTGAGAAGATAGAGTTTGAGCTAAAGGAGGAAGAATCAGACTCTACAGCAGAGGAGGAATCAGAAGATGAAGAGCCACAAACTCCGGGTGTAAGAAGATCAGCTCGAGAAAGAAGGCAGCCAGAAAGGTATAGTCCATCTGCTTTCTGTTCAAATTTTTCTTTATCCATTACTGATGACGATCCCAGAACTGTGAAGGAAGCGATAGATTCAGAGGATGGAAAACCCTGGAAAGAGGCCATGGTTGATGAAATGGCATCTTTGCACAAAAATGAGGCTTAGGATCTGGTGGAGTTGCTAGCTGGAAGGAAACCCATTGGCAGCAAATGGGTGTTCAAGAAGAAGACAAATGTAGAAGGAAAGGTGGAGAAATACAAAGCTCGGTTGGTAGCAAAAGGTTATTCCCAGGTGCCGGGAATTGATTTTGGTGATATTTTTTCTCCTGTTGCCAAGGTAACTTCTATTAGATTACTTTTATTTGTTGTTGTTGCTTTTGATTTTGAGGTAGAACAGATGGATGTGAAGACAACATTTCTTCACGGGGATCTGGAAGAGGAGATCTACATGAAGCAACCTGAAGGCTTTGCAGTGAAGGGTAAGAAAGAATTGGTATGCAAGTTAAATAAGTCTCTGTATGGGTTAAAACAATCACCAAGGATGTGGTATCAGAAATTTGATACATTTATACGGGGACTTGGCTTCACCAAAAGCAAAGTAGGTCACTGTGTGTATTTTAAATTAATTGGTGACCATGTTATTTATTTGGTCTTGTATGTGGATGATATGTTTCTGGTTGGAAATGACAAAGAAATTATCTAGGATTTGAAGACCCAATTGTCCTCCAAATTCGACATGAAAGATCTTGGTGCTGCAAACTATATTTTGGGCATGGAAATTAAAAGAGATCGAGCAAAGAGGAAGCTCTGGTTAAACCAGAGGAAGTATGTTGAGACAATATTGCAGAGGTTTAATATGCAGGATAGTAAATTGGTGAAGGTTCCTATTCCTGTAGGTGTGAGGTTATCTGTTGAATAATGTCCCAAGACACAAGAAGAGGAAGAGGACATGTCCCGTGTTCCATATGCAAGTGCAGCCGGTAGCCTGATGTATGCAATGGTCTGTACTAGACCAGACATTGCACATGCAGTGGGAGTATTGAGCAGGTTTATGTCAAAACCAGGAAAGGAGCATTGGACAGCAGTGAAGCGGGTTTTTAGGTATTTGCATGGCACTAGTGATTATGGTCTGTGCTACCAAGGAAGACCAGGATTGGATAGAGTGTTGGATATTCATGGCTTTTTTGATGCAGACTGGGCTGGAGATCTGGATCAGAGAAGATCTACAAGTGGGTATGTGTTTAACCTATTTGGAGGTGTAGTCATTTGGATGAGTAAGAACCAGTCTGTAGTGACACTATCAACTACAAAGGCAGAATACATGACAGCCACTCATGCAAGCAAGGAAGCAGTTTGGTTGCATAGATTGTGTTCAAGTATGGGGTTAGTACAGGAAGCTATAAGGATAGACTGTGACAGCCAAAGTGCAATTTTCTTGGCAAAGAACCCTGCATATAATTCAAAGACAAAGCACATTGATGTTCAGTATCACTTTGTGAGGGATATGATAGAAGACAAAAAGGTGTTGCTGGTAAAGGTGGACACTTTGAAGAATACTGCAGATGCATTGACAAAATCTGTGAGCTCTGAGAAGTTCTCTTGGTGTAGAGAGACAATGGGCATTTTAGGGCTGGGAAAATGACTAAGCTCTCTTGTGGCCCCCTGTGGAAAGAAAACAACAAGTGGGAGAATGTTGTGTTGTGTTATATTCTTTCCACGTAGTTAATAGGGGGTTTGAAGGGCACCTGTAACCCCACTTTATGGGGTCCAAGGCAGCGCCCTGGAAAATTTTGGTTTTGGACCCTATGACAAGTTGGGCGGACCCACCTATGGTTTTGTGCATAATTTTCGCACATGTTTTTTAGACACAATGGTTTTTCATTCCATGGTATTGGACGCGATGTTTTTCGGTCCATGGTATTGGACGCGATGGTTTTCGGTCCATGGTATTGAATGCTTCGGCATGTATAAATACGTATTATAACATTGAAAGGAACATAATGAAAAATCAAGCTGGTAGTCCCAGTTTTGGGATCCAGTGGGAAAATCTCTGTGTATATGTGTTATGCTCTCGCATTGTTTATTTTTCTATGTTTTAGAATTCGTATGTAGGTAATTTCTGTATGGGATTAAAACCTACACAAAAACTCCTGAGTGCTAATTTTATTTATCCAATATCTGATAGTCAGTGGGTGTCACCGCTTGTCATCATTCCTAAAAAGAATTGCAAGTGGAGAGTCTGTGTTGATTATAGAGAACTCAACAAGGCCACTTAGAAGGACCATTTTCCATTACCATTTATAGATCAGGTCCTTGATACCCTCTTCGTAAAGAAATTCTTTTCATTTTTGGATGGATTCAGTGGCTACAATCAAATACAGATTGCCCCAAAAGACCAGGATAAAACAACCTTTACCTATCCTTGGGGAACCTAGGCATATAGAGTGCTACCTTCTGGGCTATGTAATGTGCCAGCAACCTTTCAAAGGGAAATACTGGGAATTTTTTCTGACTTATTGAATGACTGTCTAGAAATCTTCATGGATGATTTCACACCTTATGGAGATGCCTTTGAAGTAGCATTAGTCAATTTGGAAAAAGTTTTAGAACGATGTGTACATACTAATGTTGCCTTGAGCACTGAGAAATGTCACATGATGATGACTAAAGGGATCGTGCTTCAACACTACATTTTTGCTGACGGAATCAAGGTAGACCCTACAAAAATAGAGGTAATTCTAAAAATTCTAACCCCCAAAACACAGAAAGAGGTATGTAGTTTCTTGGGGTATGCAGGGTATTACAGAAGATTTATAGAAAAATTTTCAAGAATTGCATCGCCATTATTTTCCTTGCTCATGAAGGATGTTGATTTCTTGTGGATAGGGAAGTGTGAGCAGGCCTTCTTAAAGCTGAAATGTTTTGTATCAGTAACTCCGGAATTGTGAGGACCTAATTTGGAATTGTCGTTTCACATAGTTACGGATGCATCGAACATTGTTGTAGGTGTTGTTTTGGGCCAATTGGAGGATAAGAAACCTTATGCTATTTACTACATACGTAAAAATCTAACTCCAGCTGAGCTCAACTACACAGTGACTGAGAAGGAGTTCTTAGCAGTCGTGCACACCATCAATAAACTCCTGCATTACATCACCGAATATCAAGTATTTGTACACACTGACCATTCTGTCATTCATTTTTTAATGAATAAGCCAATTACAAATGGTAGGATTACACGCTGGTTATTGTTGTTACAAGAATTTGATATCACTATTGTAGATAAGCCTAGAAAAGACAATGTAGTAGCTAACTTTCTTTCTAGGCTAACTATTGATGACAGTTGCACTCCTACTGAAGATTCTTTCCCTGATGAATATCTTTTTTCTATTTCTACTTACTCACCTTGGTATGCAGATATAGCCAATTATCTTGTTGCAGGGAAGTTTCCCCAGTATTTTTCCTCCAAGGAGAAAAGGAAAATTATACAAAAAAGTGCTACATATACTTGGATAGATGGGAACCTCTACCACACTGGACCTGATTTCCAGTTTAGACATTGTGTTAGAGAGGACAAGGTCTTTGATATCCTTAAAGCCTACCATGAGGAACCTTGCGGAGGACACTTCGCAGAAAAACGAACAGGATACAAAGTCATTTCAACAAGCTACTACTGGCCGACAATATTTTAGGATGCCAAGAAGTTTGTGAAGGAATGTGATAGTTGTCAAAGGATGGGCCAACCACTGTAATTAGATGAGATGTTGTTACAACCCCAGATCGTCATAGAACCTTTTGAAAAGTGGGATCTATATTTTGTAAGACCAATCAATCCTTCATCTAGACAGAGATCCTACATCTTGGTTTGTATTGACTATGTCACGAAATGGGTCGAGGTGAAGGCACTAACCAAAGCCACGGAGCAGGCTATCTCAGACTTTCTGTTTGAAGACATCTTCGTCTGGTTTGGCATACCCAGGGAGATAGTCACAGACAGAGGGCCGCAGTTCACATCTCATAAGATCCGAGAGTTGGTCGAGAAATATAAAATCCATCATAGAATCACAATACCTTACCATCCACAGGCGAATGGCCAGGTAGAAAGCACTAATAAAGTCATTGAGGGGATCCTTACTAAGACTGTGGCTAGTCATCGAAGAAATTGGGCTGACAAACTTCCAGAAGTGTTATGGGCATATAGGACTACATGGAGGAACACCACTAGATTCTCACCATATGAACTTGTGTATGTCAAGAACCCTTTATTCCCCATTGAATTTAAAATCAAGACACTAATGATAGTATTGCAGGTCAATTTGGATTTGGCTACAGCACAAAGGCAGAGATTGAACCAGCTCAATGAATTGGAGGAGAAACGGTTGGTTGCTATCCAACAAACAGAGATTATCCAGCAATAGAGAGCTAAGTGGCATGACAAATTTATAAAGAAGAAACAGTTCCAGAAAGGAGATTGGGCTCTCTTATATGACTCAAGGTTTAAAGACTTCAAGGGTAAGCTCTGCACCAGATGGCTAGGTCCTTATGAGGTAGATGTAGTCTTTGACAATGGGACTGTAAATTTGGTAACCATTGACAGTGCAAGGACACCATTACTTGCAAATGGGCACCGTCTTTGGTTGTATCACAAACCTACCTCGAAGGATTCATTTGTCAACATTGTCACAAATTCAGATCTATAGGTTACAGGAACAGGGGAAATCCCCCTTGTGCTGCAAAAATTTTAATTTTTCTAATAAGTGTAACAGCTGAAAACCACCTGGTGGTGGTTGTTACACCGTCAAGCAAATAATAATAATAATAATAATAATCTGGCTGTGAAAACCTTTCTCAAGCACAGATAGACACTTTTGTAGAAGTTGAAAACCACCTGGTGGCCGCTGTTACACCCTCTGTAACAACATTTGTTATTTCAAAAGTATATCATATGATAAGTGTTGTTACACGATCTTTTGTTCTTTATCTTTTTGTAAAATTGAATTAATATATATCAGTCATCTTGGTTGTTACACCTGTAACAGCCGACGACTTTTCAAGGATAAAACGAGATATTTTATTGTAATAAACAGAAAAAACATCACCATGAGCCTCGTCATCAGGTCTACGTTCGCGTGTCTCAATGCCCGAGTATGATTCGACATTGTGCCGCCCATTACTTCGCCCCACGTCACCCAGGTACGTCATCAAGAAGGTAATATTGCATTCGATTTATTTTGTAATTATGGCAACTTAACATGACTATTGATGGCCGAGGACGGCTGTCATAATTAAGCTGGGGAGGACGAACCATATTGCAACATGAGCATCGCATGATTTGTAATTATTTGAAAAATCTAGCAATTAAGGCATGTGACCTGGGAGTTATTGTTACTTAATGTTGAATCATACCAAAAAGGGTAAGGGCACTATTGACGAGACCTCCCCATGACTCACCATTAAGGCAAAATTCATTGAGCAGTACAAACCATGCATGCCAAATCCTAATCCAAAATCTTCACCTGCACCACCCTACCACCCTACCATTTACTCCTGTTGGAAGCACTGAATCCCCATTCAGAGTATTCGGAGAGGAGGAAGATAGCAGTATAGGTTGAAACAACTAGAGTGTATGCCAGAGGGAAGGTAAGCAGGTGAAACAACACTGAATTGCAGAAGCAATGGGAGGAGCAGTGATACGACACGAGCCAAGAACTACAGAAGCCTTAGAAGATTGCCCTGAGGCATGCCAGGTTTTCAAGGATGCAAGCTAGTTCGAATTCTTCTAGAGATTGGAAGGATCAAACAGTGGTGTGGACATGGAATTCACAAAAAACCTGGAAAGAAACCAGGCGGAAGTCAGACGACTGAAATTGGAGGTCATGGAAGAAGTTATCACCAAAGTAACAAGATTTCTAGCAGAAGGGAAGAGATGGTTTACTAGGAAGGTTAATGATCCCTCACTGAAAGGGGATTTTCTTCAGGAAAGCGAGTCGTTGGTTAAGGAAGGCAAGGGAATTGATAGGTTGTCACTCGCCCAGCCATGGGCGGATATTTCTCTCTTCCTCATTAAGTACATTACTTGTGAGGGAAGAGCAGCAATTGTCTTTAATTACTATTTCCCATTGCTGAACCATATTTTCCATCAGTAGCTGATCAACCTTCCATATTTCTTGCTGGGAAATATTAGGCACATGGCCGCAGCTGTGAAAACGGCTACACATCCAAAAACGTGTGTTACAAACCATGGCCTTATTAAACTCATTGTGTTGGATGCCTTGAGCTGACAGGGGAAGAATTGGGAAGAGTTCATGCGTAAAAGGCCCAGGACCACTCGCAAAAGGGAAACAGAGATGGTTGGGGAAACTCTAGAGGTAACAAAAGAGCAGCCCCAGTCCTCGACAGTGAGGGTCAGCAAGAAGACGGCTAAAAAAACAATTGGCGATAGAGGTTGAAGTAGAGGATAAGGGTTAGCGGGCACCCAGAGTCCCCATCCACGTCAAGAAAGAACAAGGAAGCAATTTAGCAGAAGGACGAGGAGAAAGCTCAGCCAGAAAAACCTCCTTCACCTAGTAAGAGTGAAACCCAGTCTTTGTTTTCGAAAATTGAAATTTTAGAAAAAAAGATTAATGAATTAAGGGAACAACTAGCAGTAAGAAAGGCAGAGCCAAGAGCCATAGGGTTGGATACTTTGGCAGAGGCTGTGGATAGGGCCAGTAAGGGAGAAATCCAAAGCACTCTGTGTGTAGCCTGTGTTGAGAAGTTGGTGGAAGCCGGATTCAAAGTATGTGCAACAGACACTACCTCGAGGGGGACTCAAACTGAAAACTGGGAATCTGTTACACCAGAACTTGTCGAGGACGTTGCTGATGCACAAGAACCAAGAACCCAGACAGTACAATCCACAGAGAGTGATCAAGCTATGGATACGCAAGAACCCTTGGCTGACATTGTTGTTTCACCAAGAACAACAGTGGAGGAGGAAATTAGCCAAGTGGAGGAAGAGAAAGATAACATCCATGAGCCGATGGTCACTGTTGCTACTACACAAGAACCAACAACAAAGACCAAAGTTGATCCGAAGGAAAACAATGAGCAAAAGCCTATGGATATTACCGTTGCCACACAAGAACCAACAGTAAAAATGGAAGCTGACCAGGAAAACAAAGAAACTGTGATAAAACCCACTAACGAAGCTGTTGTTACACAAGAACCAGCAATTGAGGTGGGACAGTTTCACCCTCAAGAGGCTGCTACACCTTTAATTGATGATGGGAATGAGATTTTGGGGGTTAATCAATATCCCTTTTCCTTAACAAATTAATCCTGAGGCCTATGGGTTATGGCCCACAAAGCCTATCGGAAGCATATTGAGGCTATAAGCCTTTAACCATGGACTTACGTTAATATCGAAGCCACCACACTATCGGCCTTTTCCCCCATCTATCAGGAGCATTACATATATCGGGTCTTAGCTTTAACCCTTCAACCATTACAATTTACACAATACAAAGAATACATGGGAAACCATAGGAATTCCGCCTAAACATGGACTTCAAACATTATAGACCTGCCTCTATAAATGTCGGCGGGTCCACCCTTATCGCTCTTCGCTGCACCGATTCCCAATCGCCAATAAGGAAAAGCTCCAATTTCCGATTAGTTTATCGGCGATATCGCCATCAGCGTATCGGCCTTCCACTGCACCACTGTCCAAGACCTCTGTCACTCCGATATGCGATCACTGATTTCCTTTAAACTGTCAATCTCGATCCTCGATCCGACGGTTGACATTTGTTTGCGCAATCGCTTATCGCCATACCTTAAGGTCTATGGTCCGCCTTCTTATAGCAATCTGCCGATGTGATAAAGGATCTGGACCATTGATCATTTAGATCCAATGGTTCCTGTGTGTTCTTGCCCATTTCCTCCTTAATCTAATCTTCCTCGTATTCGTCCGTCGCTTGATGGATTTCTGTGTTTAATTATAGGATCTGCCACAATCTACACCATACTCATATAAACAATACCTCATTAATTAATGGATCACCATCACACCTGATGGTCGATCAACACACATAAAATTTGGATTTGAACCCGCGACATATATATATATATATATATCTATATATATATATCTATATATATATCTATATATATATATATATATATATATATATATATATATATATATATATATATCTATATATATATATATATATATATATATATCTATATATATATATATATATATATATATATATATATATATATATATATATCAGAATCGAAAAGAGACATAACACAGACATGCTGGAAACACAAACACATATTTATTATAATAAACGCAGCATGATTACAGCTAAGGCATTTCAGCCTTAGAACAGAGTCTCCTCTGGCTACATTTTTAATCACTCTATTCTCACACTTTCTATCTATATTACTCTGTCTCTCCTCTCTTCTCTAATTTGAACACGCAGGTTCAACACACACACATATATATATATATGGAAGCATTGTTGGATCGAATCACGGAAGGATCCGATCAATCCTCTAGTAAAAAGCCTGAAAGCTCTCATACGTATGCATGCATATAACACATGGAAGATTACATTTTATAAAGTCTTCGAGACTTATCCATTCTGTCTTTAAATATGTTTTAAATCTGTTTTAAAGCATATTTTTCTCCTTGTTTTGCTCCCCTGGTCCACGCCTTCCTCCTTTTTCCGCTTTGGATTGCTCCCTTTGACTAAGGTTTCTGGATGCTCTTGCATCAGACTCCTGAGGCACAAAAATTTATGACCTCTTGGCCATATGCTTCTCCTGGTCCTTAGCAATTCTACCCACTGATATTTCACTTCCTTAGTGGAACTGCCTTCATGGTCTTCTGTGAGCTGCAACCAAGCCTCTGCAGTAATAGTCTTCGTCTGCTACCTGATACCTCACCAAGCTTTCCTCACTCAGTCTTTTGGCATCCTTCAAGTTCTCTCCTCTGGAACCATATGAGCACCTCATGCTCTAGGTTTGTTGCAAGTCGTCTCACCTTCTGCTGCCACTATCTGTATGACAGTAAGACCACAAACTCTCTAGCTTTAAACAACTGTACCCCTTTCCCTCTGGAATCCTTTAATCTTCCTTTGCACACAGAATCTTCGTCTGCTCTGATACCAAATGATGGAAAGAGATTTTGGGGGTTAATCAAAATCCCTTTTCCTTAACAAATTGATCCTAAGGCTTGTGGGTTATGGCCCACAAAGCCTATTAGAAGCATATTGAGGCTATAAGCCTTTAACCGTGGACTTACATTAAAATCGGAGCCACCACACTATCGACCTTTTCCCCCATCTATCGGAAGCATTACATATATCGAGTCTTAGTTTTAACCCTGCGGCAGCAACACTTTACACAATACAAAGAATACACGGGAAACCATAGGAATTCTGCCTGAACACGGACTTCAAACATTATAGACCCGTCTCTATAAATATCAACAGGTCCGCCCTTATCGCTCTTTGCTGCATCGATTCCCGATCGCCGATAAGGCAGAGCTCTGATCGCCGATTAGTTTATTAGCGATATCTCCATCGGTGTATCAGCCTTCCATTGCACCACTATCCAAGTCCTCTGTCACTCCGATATGCGATCGTTGATTTCTTTTAAACCGTCGATCTGGATCCTCGATCTGACAGTTGACATTTGTTTGAGCAATCACTTATCACCATACCTTAAGGTCTGTGGTCTACCTTCTTATAACAATCCACCGATGCGATAAAGGATCTAGACCATTGATCATTCAAATCCAATGGTTCCTGTGTGTTCTTGCCTATTTCCTCCTTAATCTAATCTTCCCCGTATTCGTCCGTCGCTTGATGGATTTATTGTGTTTAATTACAGGATATGCCACAATCTGCACCATACTCATATAAACAATACCTCATTAATCAATGGATCGCCATCACGCCTGATGGTCGATCAACACACATAAAATTTGGATTTGAACCCGCGGCATATATATATCTATATATATATATATATACATCAGAATCGAAAAGAGATATAACACAAACATGATGGAAACACAAACACACATTTATTATAATAAGCGTAGCACGATTACAGCTAAGGCATCTCAGCCTTAGAACAGAGTCTCCTCTGGCTACATTTTTAATCACTCTATTCTCACACTTTCTATCTATATTACTCTATCTCTCCTCTCTTCTCTACTTTGAACATGCAGGTTCAACACATATATATATATGGAAGCATTGTTGGATTGGATCATGGAAGGATCTAATCAATCCTCTAGTCAAAAGCCTGAAATCTCTCATACGTATGCATGCATATAACACATGGCGGATTACATTTTATAAAGTCTTCGAGACTTATCCATTCCATCTTTAAATCTGTTTTAAAGGAGATTTATCTCCTTGTTTTGCTCCCCTAGTCCACGCCTTCCTCCTTTTTCCACTTTGGATTCCCCACTTTGACTAAGGGTGTTGGATGCTCCTGCATCAATTGATGATGCATGCGGGAGAACGACAGGTCCTGTTGAAGGATGGTGTTCTGAGAAATTGTTGTTATTGGCAGAACTGCAAAAGTGGAAGCAGCTGGCACTCTCTCTACAAGAGGGAGCGATTCCACACAATGTGCATAAGAGAATGATGGATTCCTTGAGAGAAAAATGGTTAAAGGAAGAATGGGAAAGAGAAGAGGAGGCACGAAGGCATAAAGAAATGATGAAGAAAAAGGATGAACAGTTGTACCAGCTGCATCGGGAGGTCTTTGACCTAACTTTTGATAAGACCAAACTCCATGACCTCGCTCTAAACCTGTTAGCCTACAGGCGGTCATCCCCGTCATACCCTGTGTTCATGTGGGAACGTTACTACTTATTTCAGTTGAGGGCAGTTTATGAGAACAAGTCCTATATGGGTTCTTCAACCCGCACCTTTTTGGAAATTTTTTGGTCCTATGATTTTGATGATCATAGTTTGCTATGCGAGTTGTTCTTGCACAATATGATGTTCAAATACGTGAGCACAAAGATGGTGGCGAATGACCTTTCTTTCATGGGAGACTTGTAGTTGTGGGCATTCCTCTCATTTATGAGGAATTAGATTGAGTGGCACCTAGCCAAGAAAACAATAGAGACCAACGAGGAGAAGACATCATTGTGGGTCAGGGCTGAACCAGGAATGGCCTACGAACTTCGGCGAGATTCCAGGCAATTCTTGAGCACTCCAAATGAGAGATCGATCGGCCATTCACAGAAGGTGAGGGTCTACCTCAACTTGTTTGCAAACATGAGCCAAGCGCTAGTTGGATGTGTCAAGCGCACTGAGGCCTGTAATGCAGAATTGCAGGACGGGGACCCATTTGAGTACAAGAACTTTGTGGCTGCTATTTCACGGGTGTCGGAATATGCTTATATTGTGTTGAAACTGGGGGCATTCTGGATTGGCATCAGGTTCAAATTCCCTTTGATTTGGTTGCCATTGGAAGAGTATCAGCCCAATTATCGGTTATGTGATTATGAGGAGGAATCATGGCCTTGTGAGTTGATGGCCGATCAAGGATTTAGAGCTCTAGGCAATGATACTGTTGTTGCATACAATTTTATAGATTTCCACCAGGGGCACAGTAGAAGGATCTGAGATTCTTCATGGGGACATGCATTTGCTTCAGTCGGGATGAGATGTTGGGTGTGGTTTTTCACCCATTTTATACACCTTCTTTCCCTTGTTTTGACCTTTTTGTCCTCCAGGCCTGTGCCCTTATATGACCAAACTCCCTGTTTTCTTACCTTTTTAATCCATTTTACTGTCATGTTACTTTGTTGTATTTTACCGAATAATACGAGGCTTTATTCCTTTTTTGTGGCTAACTGGAAGAGCATTGAAGGAGTATGTTGGGAAGTTCATCTTTTTCATGTGTTGGATCACGAGAATGAAGCTATGAAGAAGATAGGTAGCAGGGGTTAACTGTAGGAAAGGGTAGAACAGTTCATTGTTACACCCTGAGTGCTATTACAGATCATTGCTACATACTAGGTTTTGTTACAGGTTGTTGCTATTACAGATTGTTGTTACACATCGGGTGTTGTTACACCTCACACAGATCCGTCGTTACACCAACAATGATGTCATCAGCTATGACTCGTCATCCTGAACCACCGTTTTCTCAATGTTGTTGCGCCGAAGCTGGAAATGTGGGCACTATTCCACAGAATAGCTGGCGATAGTAGGATTGTTTATTTTTGAGGTAATAAGACTCAAGCAGTTGCAACTAATGTATTAGGTTGTAACTTCTTTATTTTTGGATCAGCATGAGAATCGGGAGAATCGGGAGATTCTCATGACTGATCTATTTTCTAATTTTCAGGTTGTAATAATTATAAAAGACTCGACTTTTTATGTATCAACAAATGGCATATAGAAGAGTACTGTTACTCTATTTCTATAATTCTGAACTTATTTTAATACGAATGAGAAGGTGATGCTGTTATTACTTTCCAACTAATTCGTTAATCACTTTTTGTGTTTTTCCTGTGCCCTGCTGAGGAGGAAGAGCCCTCCTCTTTGGTAGGGATTGTAGTGATTTAGGTAGTGTACATTCCAGTTTAGTTCATTGATTTATGGTTTCTCATTGTTGTTGTACAAATCATGGATTGCATTCGATGTTGTTTCTATCTATCTTATGTTGTTACACAAAGTTAATCAGCAGAGTAATAGTAACCAGCTGGAATAGATGTTAGTTCTTGTGTGGTGCGCCTTTAATTTAATAGCTGCGAGTTGTGATTTAATTATGTAGAGCATTTTTATATCTACATGCATGGTTTGATTCAGCAATTTAGATCAACGACATCTTTTACAGTTTTTTTGCATTTTCTTATGCTTGGCTGGAGTGTATCGACACAGATAGTGAGAACTCCTTTGAAACAGTAAGAACTACCCTAGGTTGACAATTAATGTTGCAGTCTGAGTCAATTAAGGTTGATTAAAACAACACTACAGAGAGGTCGATTATAGGGGGGCATAGAGGGAAAGATAACCAACACCAAAGATCTATTGGGGCTATCATTAAGGGAAAGAGGATCCTGATGAGACGAAGTGGACATAGCTTGTCGATTCAGCATAAGGGTCATCGGAAACAACAATAGGCACAAAGGGGGTTGAGCAACAATGGGATTCCATAGGTTTCTAAAAAGCCGAAGAATGTGCAGATGTGAGGGGAGGAGACGAACAAATATTGTGATGTGGAGGAGAAATATGAGGAGGAGAAGTACTAATAAGTGAATTCCCCGACGAGTATTTATCCTGATTATGGACCTCCTTGGAGAACGTCACATGTGACTTCAGCTCAGAATGTTAAGATCTCCTTCGTTCCGGGAACTAGTTTAGTAGGTGGCTAGTGCGATGGCAGAAGAGGCACCAGAACAATGTAACCTAGTAGTCAATCCACTGGAAGAACCGTATCGACCCCAATTCCAAATCAATATTCTTCGGAAGGCCTCCCGAAAATCTTATCTTGACAAGAATCGAGGCAACTCGTTTGTCTCGGGCACCCACAATCCTAGGCTACAAATAAATGAAACGCCCGATCGATTTTCCAATTGCCATCAAAGCATTTCTAGTGTAGAAATCCAAATGGATTCCTGCGAGTTTGACCCACACAATATCATTTCTCGACGTGTCTAATAAGGGGTTGAAGCTAATATACCACTTGTGTAGCTGAAGGAAACTTCTTCCCCTCACCCAGGGAGCCTTTAGAACTTTCTCTGCATCATCAATATCCATAAAATTAAAACTAAACCAAGCATTCATCAAAATTCTAACCTTAGGCATGTACCCTAACATGGTCGACTAGGTCTTTTGCACCCAGTCTTGGATATCTTTCTCATAGGGATCTGCAAAAATCTAACGTCCAACAAGCACTCGCTTATGTAATCTTGCCACCCGATCCCATGTTACATCGTATCTGAAGCTAAACAATTTTATTTCAGCGCTAGAGTTACTAGGACGGGCCTCCTTCCTCATGGTTCTCTTGTTGCGAGGAGAAATGAAAAGATGGGCATGTTGTATAGAGTCAGTATATATTGAAAACTATCCAGAAGGATTGCATGAGTGTCACCATTTGCATGTAACATGTCGTCCACCACCTTCGGTTGAGATTCCAGCCCCTGAGACTGTTCCGCATCCACCATTGCTTGAATGAACACCTCTTGTGTAGCCACGTCGGAGTCAAGAAGGGAAAGTACCCCATCCATATGTAGCCCACCAAACACCATACCTACTCCGATATATCAATAAATGACTAGTCAGGTGCACTATGTAAGGAAGATCCAATAGATCTCGATCCAGATTCAGAGAGAATGTCTCAGGGATGTGGAAAGGAATAAATATAGTAACATAAAATGCATACCCACTTGGAAAAAATAAATGATCAAACGAAACCTATATAGAGTGGCAGCACAGGACCTTGGGATCCCCAGATATGACAATACCACTACGACCCCCTGAATCAACAGATGCGCCTTCCCGTAAACCAAATACCACGATCAAGAGAGGGCATTAAAGCAACTGCCAAATTTCCATAAATAGCACAACCCCGCAAGAAAAGGGTCGATCAAGGATCCAGGAATATGAGAAATCCCGTAGTGGAAAAGTCTAGAAGATGTCAGATAGTACTTGAATGAACCTCAAGAAAGTAATCAAAACCCCCCCCGAAAAAAATCTGATAGATGAAGCAGGTGAGTCAATTCCCCAGAAAAAACACAGTGAGACCAGCAGCACCTCCGAAAGAACGTAGGGAGAACAACCAGGGAAAAACCATGATAAAAAAGCCTCAAGAGCTTAGCAAAAACTACAAATGACTAAGAACAAAGGTCCAACCACACCATTCCCCAAACTTCCACCACAAAAATATGGAGACATCCACATCAATGGAGAAATGTAATAAAATCAGCTCAGAAAAAATATGTATATAGTCACACTAGCCAACCAATATCAATAAACTCCTGTGTAATAGGCTCTAGACCCACAACAGTTCCACCAGAACCAAGTAGGAAAAACCCATTTCTTATATAACATCAGGTGCAATGAGCACATAGTCCATAGATTCTAAACCAACACAAACTACATCACCACCAACAGCACCCGCACGGCCACCCAACACTACTCCCACCACTACACCATGGACCATAGATATAGTTGAAACAGGAGAAAGCATCACATACATACCACTCATGGAAAAAAGGATGTTAACCCACCAGGGGAACCAAAGAGGGGCCAACCGAAATGAGAGATTGATCTGGGGGAGAAGTAGTCAAAGTATTCTCTAGAGACGAGGATGGCGGCCAGCAAGAGAAAACACACATGGCCACCTAAAAAAAATCAAATACAAATTAGAAGAGGGACACCATAATCATCTGAACTGTAAGAACATTCGTGATAAGGAGAATGAAGAGATTTTTCATAATAAGTATTATAAAGTCATCTCCATCATACCATGGGAAATCCATGTGAGAACCTCACGAAGCGAAAAATAGAGAAATTGTTTATAACAAGTATATCAAAAACCCACATAAAGTCAATCGTTCCTTGCAATCCGAAAAAAAAAAAAAATGGTGCCACTACCCACCAAACCAGGGCAAGAGGCACACCAGTCTACTCACTCTCTCCTCACGGTCGATTCATAGATCTAATAGAAGGCTCCCACAAAGGCCTTAACAATAGCATTGCACATCACCATCTAAAGGTGACTTTTCTCTAAAGGATTTATCTATTTGACATTGCCACCGTAAAACAAATTTCTACCAAAATATAAGAATATCTATTCAATGCAAATATCTGAATAGAACTGTGAGTCTTCGCATTAGCCGGTCCCTTGAAACAGTTTTGCAGGTCATACATATTTTCCAAAGATACCACACCCTTAGGCATGGGGATTCCTTTGTTCTCCTGAGCTAATCCTTGCAAGGCTTTCTTGTGCCCATCTTCATCAATGAATGCATCTTTGAACACATTGACATTTTCCATGAAGTCTAGTATTTGTTGGTCATCATTAAAAACATGAAAATTAGTAAAGTTATCTGGCACGAATGTCCTATAAATAATCTCAACTGAAAATCCATCTTTTAATGGTGACAACCTAGCAACAACGTTATCTAATGTATCTGTAGCAACATTATGAATCTAAGGAACAAAATTAATATTAAAATCTTAGAAATGTGAAATGAGATGCTATACCTATTGTTTATAATTTCTAAAATTAAGCGACACACAATGAATATTATTATGTACCTGGAGTGCAACAATTTTTTAGTCACCTGTTACATTGAGTGCTTCCACTTTAAGGTCAATGGATTTCTTTATGCCTAGAATGAGTGCTTCATATTCAACAATGTTGTTTGTGCAATCAAATTCTAAGCAACATGAGATCATATGTTTTTTCTTTCGTGGGTCTATTAAAATACAACCTGCTCTAGAACCCTCCTATGTCTTCAAATCATTCAAAATACATTTTCCAAATATTAGCAATATTAGTGTTAATTCCTACACTACTAATATTTACAGATATAATACAAGAGTCATTTGCACCAATTGCATTTCAATGAATGTGCTCCGACAATGTATTTGGCCGTATGTGTGAAGGTTGTGCTAGATAGCATCAATGATCAACCTCTAAAAACCAATCTCCAAATATCACTTATGCATAACTGATAGGCTCATTAGACGCTTAAAGCGTTGTGATGGTATGCTTTATAAATGTCTCACTCTCAACTCAGTTTTGATTGTTCTTTCCCTTATACAGAAGCCACAAATGTGACTATGTAGAAAAATATCCCTACAACGTACTAGACTAGTCTCTACTCAACAACAAACCATAAACTTCTGGAATGTCCACAATGAAAATATCGATACATTGGTGAAATCTATGGTCTGATGATAAATGGATTATAACATTGTTAAGTTCACCAACTACTTGTACTAAAGATATATCTAATTGAATAATTATGGCATCGGTATTTTCCCATTTAGCATTGATTTTCTTTGCAACAGATAGAGGCATGACATTTGCAAATGCACTAGAATCAACTAGGAAATTATGGACATTATAATTAAATATCTCAAAAGTTAAAAGAAATGGGGGGAAAGTAGACCACGAATTTACATTTATTGCATTAACAATCAATTCAAGAATGGTTGGAGTTATCAGACAAAGCTTGAGAAGTAGAAACCATTCTACCTGACGAAGGTTGAGATGCAAATGCTTGGATGAGAAATTCTCATTTCCCTGCTATCTTGGCTAGTTCATAAATGGAAATATTTGCACAAGCATTTTTCATGTCTTCAATAATGTTGTAATCAATGTCTTCATCATGATCAGGGTGTGTCAATGTGGTAGGTGGTGTAACTTTTTTTGGATACTCGAGGTGGTGGACTTATTCTTATTTCTCCCAGAAGCACCTTTCTATGACTATGTACTCGTAGAATTATTTTGAGTATCCTGAGCAAGATTACTAGGTGGTAATATTTTTCTTCATAATTTCTTTCTCACATCTTGTTCAACCACTGGTCCTTCGCTTCTCAATTTATATTCCTTAGCAAGTTGTTGAGGAGGAGCATCACCTGCTGGGAGCTCACCAACACTTGTCGATCATTGTTAAGAATAAGGTCAAGAGTGAAAATTTCATCACCAACATTTGATTTTTCCTCTGTCGAGGCAGGTTCATCAGTGTCTTGTGTCTTCTCAAAATTCCCTTCTGCTGTCAAATTTTCAATAACATTTCCACTGAGGGCATGTTTTCTTTGAATGGGAATCTTGGTGAAAGTTACAATAATTATCCATGCCCAAGTTCTCCACATTAAACACAGCATTAGAGTTTTGTGCATACTTGGCCTATTGGTTGAAATTCTTCTTAACAAACTGCTTAAAATACTTACTATTGTTATAAGCCTCGCTTGACTTCCTCTTAAGTTCTGATACTTTGTTGATTAATAAATGTATAGATCTAGTCAAGTTGTCCATATCAAAAGGATTTTTCTCTTTAGCTTTGGAAAAAGAGGCTTGTGAATTCTTAGAAGTGTCTTTGTAGTCCTTTGAATCCTTATGATCAGTGATAATCCCAATAGACCTTGCGTCCTTTTCAACGGAAATTTCTTCTGCAAAGATACGAGTCAGAGTTTCTTTTGCAACACGCTTGACAAAAACTGAAATGTTAGTAAGCAAGGAATCAATATAATAATATTTTGTAACATAATCATGTAGTTGAACATATATGGGGAACTTATTCAAAAATCATGTAAACCTTTGATTAAAATCTTTAACGTTTTCCTTTTCCCCCATCTTAAGATTTCCAAGTTCTTTTAATAACATGGTTGGATTTTTATCATCAACAAACTTTTCTAAGAATAATTGTTTAAACTCCCTTCAGTTATGGATTGAATTAGGTGGAAGGCTATGGTACCAAATTGATGCTCTACCTTCTAAATTATAAAGAAATAATCTACAAGCAACATCATCAAAGCATACCTCTAACATCCATAGATGCAAGTAGAAATCATCGATATGGTCCTCGACCTTCACTTTCTTGTTAGTATCGTACTTTGTAAGCAACTTTTCTAGGTGTTTTGGTAGAGGATGAAGATTGCTCAGAAGAGAAAGAGGCCCTTAGGCCATCCAATCTAATTGGTTATCAGCCATGTCTCCGTTATCCTCCTCCTCTTCGCTATCTTATTTCAAAGAGCCTTCCTCTTCATTGTTCAAATATTCGTTGTAATCAAGATTTTCTTCTTCTCTCGGTTGTTCTTCGTCAGAAATTGAAAAAATCTTCCCCCTCTCCATCTAGATTTTCATCAATAGGTGGAGGGTCCCCTTTTTGACGTATTCCTTTAGTATGATCAACTTACTCTTTAAGGGTTGCAATAACCAAATCTTCCACTAAAGAAACCAATATGCCATGATGAGTCGTCTCTTTCTTTATTGACTTATGAGGAAGGATAGCAGTGGCAGGAAGTAATCCAAGAGCTCTAGAAAACTGACGAGTAATAGGCCAAATTTTTCAAAGTTGATTGTAAGTGACTTCAAAAAAAAATTCTAGACCTAGATGAGAGGACTCTCATTTCTTAGGAATGTGAGTTGGAGTTGAACTCGGACTGTCATTGCCTTGCGCAAAGGGTTCTTTGTTAGAATGTCATTAATTTTCAGCCATAAAAGGGTCTCCTTTCTTCTAGCACCATAACTGTTGATGGTGTTGGGTGTCACAAATAGTAATGGGGTCTCCCTGATATGAAGTCCCAATTAGACCTCACACCATTTGGAGTAGTAGCCCCAATAGGAAAGTATGGCCAGTTTCCATTATCTTAAAGATTTACCTTGGCTGCAATAAATGACATAAGAGAAACACATGTACTTTTGAGATAAAAAAGTAAGTTAGCCTTGTGATTAAAGACACGTGCATATATTTGAAAGAGTTGTAAGTAATATTGTGAAATAGTTCACAAAGAAAAGACAATCATGAAAGAAAAAGACACATGATTCAAAGAAACATACTAAAGCCAACAAAATAGTTCATTTTCATTAGTATGAATTAACACAAGCAAATATTGCAAACAATGGAAGAGTAGTCTCATAATCATTCACAACACATGCATGAAAAATGTGTCAGCTCCAATAGCTTCAAATTATGGAGTGAAATTTCCAAGATACATCATGACAATAATACAAAACTTATTCCAATATTCAAACTTTAAGCAACTACGTGCTTCTCAAAAGCCTATTCTTCTCTCCTATGTCTGCTTGAGAAGCCAAGGAGAAAAGCCCTTTGCTTGAGCTATGAGGGTGTATATGAGGTGACTCTTCACCTCCCTTGTGACTCTTGATCTCCCCTCATGACTCTTGAGCTTCCATATGACTTTTCAAACTCCTAAGAGACCTTTATACTTATATATGACTTTATAACTTTCTTGTGACTTTACACATTCCATGTGGGACCCTCAGTCTTCCACGCATTTTAAATTTTTCACATTCTTGAAAATACAATAATCACATCCACAAATAATGTGGCAAAATGATGACTCATATGACTCTTGAGATGACACTTGGACAAGACAAGACTTAGAACTGATGACATGGACTCCATTGTAGAGTGCTTATGCAAAGCTTTTCTTCTTGCTTCCATCTTTATATCTTCATGATAGATGTTGAATGTTTTTCATCTTTCTCCTCCAAAAGGCTTGAAGATATGGATTTTTCTATTTCATCTTGATATTCCATCTTCTATCGCGATCTAGTGTCCCTTTATCTTCTTGTTTTATTATCATCCTTGTCTTTGTAGCTTCGTAAGTGTTCTTTTGCATAATTTCCTTGGCATCCTCTGTAAACAACATTCTATAATGTCAAGATACAATACCTACAGATGAAATTCACTCATGACAAGATGACATCAATCTAAAAATATCATAATCTAACTCTCTTTATGCAATTCATTGATCAGACACGGGACTAAGTGTAGGACAAAGGAGAAGGTTCAGGGATTGTGTAGTGCATGGTTCTAGAAGGTAGGAATGAGGGACTGATGACTATGACAATGAAATGTGACAACACTGTGATGACCTTGACCTCATTACTTATCACAACAATACATGTAATATTGTTGTGTTAAATGACTACACCAAAGTCTCATTTAATAATGCTTTAATCATAAGACACTACAACAATATTCACTATTGACAATGGACATATAAAAATCCCTTGAATTGCATTCTATTGCACGCTAGGTATCTGTAACCACCACTCCCATATCTACCCACTTTCACCAACCTGTTCGGGGTAGACATGAGATGAGGGCTACTATGATATGACTCAATATCCTAGATCACATTAAGGAAATGGAGTCGTAAAAAGAAACCTTACTGACCTTCCTCGGGAAATATAGGACCCACAAGAGCTAAACAACCACTCTAGGTGTCCAAAACCTTAGCTTACATGTATTTTTAGTGACTTGGACTCCTGGTCACATGCATAAGTTTGCATCCATGCAACTGTAGGCCTCTAGTCATATGCATAAGCCTACAAGCCAACAAATGTAGCCTCAAATCCTTAGTTCTAAGCCAGAGAATTCAAGATATAAGCCATCATTTAAGGCTAGCCTCTAGACTACTGCCCAAAACTTGATAGAACTTTTCAAAATGATTAATGACACAAGGAAAAAGCCATTGATGTAGAACTTAGTCAAGAACCTGACCTAACCAAACCTAACCAGGACAAACATTTTGTCAAACATACACTACCAAGCTTTACCACAATCCCTCCAAAACCAGTCAAGGGATCACTAGGCCCTAAAGAAGCTTGTATGCCTTCGGATTTCTTCACCAATACCTTGAGGAATTTGTTTGTCTCGAATCTCAAGCTTTACTGTGTATCCCTCCATTACCGGTCAAGGGATTTCTAGGATCTTGGGAATTTTCCTAAGACCACCTCACTTGGTTCCAAAACCATTCAACAATCCAAATCTCAACCAAGTAAAAGAACCCCATCACACCATGGCTATCCAGAAGAAAGGAAATGTTGAAACCACTCTCACACCTGGAAAAACCCATGTGAATGCCAACAAGAGAACCAAAATACATACATGCATGTATCATGCATCCATAAATGAGCTAGGAAATCATACATGCAACATGTTACTTGCAAGTAGTCCTGTTGAAGTTGCTTGACTCTAGATTTCCTTACGTGATCCTTGTTTTCCTTTTATTTCTTGTCCTTCTTTTGACTTGCTTTTTCCAATGCTAGAGTGCTCCAAGAATGCTCTAAGTGTGCAATAAAGAGAATAGAGAGAGAGCTCCACCACAGAACTGTCAAAAGCTGTGAATTGATCCTTAGAAGCCTTTTTATCATTGAAGCCTTTAATTTCTTCATTTTCCTCTATTCTCCTTCAATTTTATCTTCACATGCAACCTGTGACCTTTCACCTTCCCTTTCTCCTATTTTCCATCATTTTCATAAATAAATGCCAAACAATGTATCTTTGCATTTTCCAATGCCTTTGCCTTTGCCTTTGCTAATTTCCTTAGCCATAATAAACCAAAATGAACACCCACTAGGATGTTTTGCCCAACATTTAGCTTGGAATACGTGTCCCATGACCATGGTCTTATTTTTCCTTTATTAACTTTATTACATGGAATTTTAACCCGAGATTGTTACAATATTACTTTGGATGGGATCAAAAAAAGAGTCGTGGGCATGCTCAAGTTGAGTAGGAATGGCTAGGTTGTGACCGCTCAATTGTCCACAATATTTAGTTCAATAATAAATTCCTTATTTACCTTTCATGTGGTGGTTAGAATGCTTCCACAGTGATCATATCTAATAATGAGCCTTATGCCTTGTCTCTCAAGATGGATGTATATAAGTGGCTCACCTAGATTTCTCTCATCAAGAATCTCTATAAGAAAAAACTACATCTCCCTTCTCTAAACAACATCTAAATCAACAATAAGAAAGGCATCATTTGTAGCTTCGCTCCCCTCAACTCTATGACATGTCTTGCTTGTATTTTGCCATATCATTTTACAGTGCATGGCCTTTGTAAAGCCTCTCATTGCTATCTTTGATCCCTAGATCCTCTCTTAGGCAAGAATTGAATCAAGGATGGCCAACATCCATTTCATTTTACACAATGATATGACAATACATAATGCATGACGTATCTTGTATTCCTTAATGCATGTCTACATGAAGACATGTCATTGGTTCTCTTTAATGTGAAATACCATTATGTAGTTTCATCTTGGAAATAATCAAGTAGTGTTCTCTTCTACATTGGTGTGTTTGCAAACCACTTGCTTCAAACATCACCTCCGCCTTTGTAATTTATAGATTTTCACTATCCCTTTGCTCATCTCACACATGTGCTAATGCTCTTCTATATAAATATGAATGCATGTGATCTGAAATATTGTCAATACAAAACATAAATATTTTGGAAATGAGAAAGTTGAAAAAATCTTGAAATAGTAAATGTGTATATAAGTCTTTTAAAAAAAATTATCATCTAAATTATCTATCCAATTTTAATTATATATTTCAATAAACCTATTATATTTTATTGATAAAATTTATAAAATTAAAAAATATTTTAATAAAAAAAATGATAATTTACAAATTCCTTATTAATAAAATATTTTAATAAAAAAATTATAATTTACAAATTCCTTATTAAAACTCACATCGTAAATTGATAGTTGAGACTTTGCGTGTAGATGAGGTTTTTAAAATTTATTATTTCTACACATAAATATAATTAGACATAATATGAAATATGATGATCTATAAACTATTGTCGATATTCCACTTGATAGTTCGTCATAACATATATGATAAAATTATGCTTAAAAAATCTAAAAATCTACACTATTACAATTTTATATCTCTTTAGATTTATATATTTGTAGATTATTGTTAATAGTGTATGCATTCGAATTAAAACTATGAAAAAAATAGATAATGATGAAATAAAAGCTTACAAACACATTTAAGATACAATATGACTTGGGAAACCCTTTCGGGAGAAAAATCAAACTAGAAGGTGAGGTTGCTCCACTCTCTTTCTCTAAATGAAAATATGACTGTGAATACAAAGAAGTATAGTTTATGGTCTGTGGGCTACTATAGTGCACAAATCTTCTATGTGTGCTCTATCTCCTATCCCTTTCGGCTATTTTTGTTCAACTATGGAATAAATGCACTAGATAGAGTATAACCCCTTTTCCTCCTAATGGCCTGGTTTTAACAAAGCCCAATAGCCTACTAGTAATTAGATTTGACTACCTCAACTCTTTAGCAAAGTGACAATATACATTGTTATAGAGTCTTTTTCATCATAATCATGTGGGTAGCCCAATTCCTGTGAATTATGGGGGCTGACTTGACATCCTATTGAATCATGGTGGTCAAAACAGAAATGTCAAGTCCTAAGTGGCATAACTTTTGCATAAGGACTCTGATTGATGCAATTCTTGTGTCCTTGGAAATGCCTTTGGATATAGAATAAGAAAAAAATATGTTACACTAAAGAGGCAAAGTTTTACACCAAAATAACGTCATTTGATCCTTCAACATACTCTCGGATGGTTTCAAATCCTAATTTGCCAAACTAGGTCTCATTGGTTAAAAAAAAATTGTGAATTGATTCATCCACTCTTTCCACTCTAAAAACATCAAAGTAGATGACAAACAATATAATAATCCAATCAAAATCATATAATATTTAAAAAATAAACTTTTTATTTGTATAATAATATAAAATTCCAAATTAATTTCTCAAACTTGAATTAGGAAAAATGTAAATTTTTTCCACAGCTTTATTCTTACGAAAAGAGTTAAATGTTAAATTCATGTCAAAGGATGAGTGGTGAGATTGCTAAAGGAATGCATTGAGGTTGGTGGATTCACCTAAGACTCCATACGATCTTGAGGTAGAGGAATCGAGCATCAAAAAGTGTGAAGCCACTACCATTTCGATTCATCCGTGGAACGCACTAGGGAGAAGAACGTGGAGCCCACCACTTAGGGTTCGGCAGACAGTACATGGACAACATGGAGGGCACTACAGAGTGAATTAAAGCCTGGGACGGAAATTGACGGGCAGTTTAAAAAGTAATTTATTTTTTTTTCGGGGAATATCGTGAGAACTGCCGGCCATTTTTTATAACTCGCCTTTCATATGCAGTTGGTTCAGAAATCGCGTGAACACTTAGTTCAGACAAGTGTGTTGTGATTTTCATTTGTGAGGGAAATACTCTGGTCTTACCATCGTCCCATTGCTTGAGTCAATCAAGTGAAGGCTCTTGTGTTTCACAAGAACAATGCCAATCAAACCCCGTTGTTGCAATCCCTTCTGCTGTTTTTCAGCAGTTGAGAAACGACCCGATCCCACTTCAGCAGGTGCTCAGACAGCGCCTTCAGGTAGAATACTTTCGTTTATGTCTCTGGATATTGTTAATAATAATGTGGTCATTTCACAGAAGTCCCCTCCGATTTTACAATAAGCGGCCATCATCGCATGGTTCTGCACAATGACAATACTAATGTTGAATGGTGATTGTGATTTTGATTATGCAGAGAGCGGTCCAGGAGTTTCCCATGATGTGGCTGATGTTTCAGGAGTCCCCGGGTGCGATAAAGCTCCACCCTCGGGTTCTTCTAATGTTTCCCGTTGTTGCAATCTCTTCTGCTGCTTTTCAGCAGTTGAGAAACGACCCGATCCCACTTCAGCAGGTGCTCAGACAGCGCCTTCAGGTAGAATACTTTCGTTTCTGTCTCTGTCTCTGTATATTGTTAATAATAATGTGGTCATTTCACAGAAGTCCCCTCCGATTCTACAATAAGCGGCCATCATCGCATGGTTCTGCACAATGACAATATTGTGCAATACTAATGTTGAATGGTGATTGTGATTTTGATTATGCAGAGAGCGGTCCAGGAGTTTCCCATGATGTGGCTGATGTTTCAGGAGTCCCCGGGTGCTATAAAGCTCCACCCTCGGGTTCTTCCAATGTTTCACTGAAATCTGAGGGAGAAGATGTGGACGCCAGACTCAATGCTGAGAAACGACCCGTTACCACTTCAGCAGGTGCTGCGCCTTCAGGTATGTCTCTGGATATTGTTAATAATAAAGTCCCCTCCGATTCTACTTTCGTTTATCTCTCTGGATATTGTTAATAATAATGTGGTCATTTCACAGAAGTCCCCTCCGATCTTACAATAAGCGGCCATCATCGCATGGTTCTGCAAAATGACAATACTAATGTTGAATGGTGATTGCGATTTTGATTGTGCAGAGAGTGGTCCCTTTTCTCAAGCTCCTCCAGGAGCTTCCCATGATGAAGCTTCAACCTCTGGATCAGATCCCATTAGCAGCATACGTAAAGATATTGTTGGAGTCGAGGATGTCAATCTCGATGACCTTATGAACCACATATCTGAACTTTTGAAACTAAGGGAGGAGGTGGGTCACGATCTTTCATATCCATCTGATAATACTACGATTCATATTCTGATTCTCATTATTGTGAGATGTCTGATTTGAACATATTTCATTTCTTGCATTTTCTTAGGGAAAGCAGCAACAAGCATCGAATCTCCGTAAGTTTCCTTGGCCCAATGTTCCAGGCTTGCAGAAATTAAAGGAGATTGTGTCAATTGGACCGGACTTGCAGAAATTACAGAATATGCTGTCAGCGGCATTACAATTTGGTTCTGAATTGGTGGGTGTTAATTTTATTGAGAATTTCATAAGTATCAAATATGAAAGAAAGATTTACATTTTCAATTTGAAGTAGAACTTTTATTTTGATTAGTTTTAAGCTTTTAATATTGACGTGTTAAAATAAAGTATTTTTTTAGTGTAAAAAAAAATATTGATGTGTTAAAATAAAGTTTTTTTAATGAAAAAAATAAAATCATATATATCTGATATGTTATAGATTTATGATGTTAAATTTGGTAGAACTTAAACAAAGAAATTATATATGTATGCTAAAATTCTAAAGTATATTTAATAAAGTAGATATAGATGATATTGGTTTACTATTATAATAGTTTATAAAAAATTATATAAAAAAAAATGATAGGACTATTTATTTATATTCTATATATAAATCAAGTGGAGGAAATTTAATTGGACTATTTACCTATAATTTATATAAGAATTATATGGAGGAAATTCAATAAATCTATTTGTTCTTTTATCTCATGTGTAAGATTCCCAATGATAAAAATTTCGATAGATCTAGAACATCTTAGTGTTCTAATTTAAAACAATTTTTCATTAAGAACAAGAACACAGAGAAGATCTAGGAATGCAACCCTTTTTATTTATATTATTAGTTGAAAAAAAAATACATGCCCATACAATAAAATCGGAGCTCTTGCAAATGGCATGCACGACTGTTGGTTAAGACACTGACCTAAGACATTGAAGCTCAATTGTGGACCTTGGATGGATCCACCAGACAAATTCACCACGTGGTTTTCGTCCTGGGATCAAAACTGGAAACTGGCCACGCCAAATTCTCAAGAAAACACAATAGGATAGATAACCCAGAATGATCCAAATGCTTAGTTTCTATCCCCTTTTATAGGCTTGATGGACTCTCTAAAGACCCTATTTTATTATTTTTCCCTCCAAAACCAAAGGCAAATACCATGGGAAAATACCACGGTAAATACAATGGACAAATTCTATCCATTTTGACCAGATCAAGAAAGGGAATATTACAAATCCTCCTACCCAAAGATTGTTTTCCCTCAAGCAATTCACTATTATCCACAACAGAAGTATTATTACTAGGATCCCATGCAACCCAGTGTGTTATTCCATATCTTCGCACTACATGATCATGAATGGATCCTTCGATACAAGGATCCCAAACGATCGTCTAACCATTCTTTCCCTCGATAGATTCATCTGGATCCCAAACAATCCTCCAACCAATCCTCGCCCAAATGGATTCTCCTGGATCCCAATGCTACCTAAGTCTTGGGACCTATGGGTTATGGTACCATCTCAACCTTCCATTACTGCCCATGCCAAAGGGCCTGTTGTAGTGGCTACAACCACCCTCCAATATTTTTCCTTCGCTTTGTTTTGGAGCCTCCCTACCAAAATCCTAGCAACTTGTCTTGCACTACTCAGGTACTTGTGTTTTCAATTAAGTTTATCTTTGGCTTTATAACTTGTGTTTGCTAACTTGTCTTGTTTTCCGACCACAAGCTGACTTCACGTGACTTGGTTTGAACCTGGGTCTTGTGTTGTCTTGGAAAATTGTGTAGTCCTAGAGGGAAACCAACCTTTCTCTCAGGAATTGCGCAGAGCAACCCAACAGTCAGGCTTGCTCTTAGGAATTGCACAAAGAAGCTTGACAGTCAGACCCGCTCTCCATAATTGTGCAGAGCAGCCCGACAGGGAGCCTTGCTAATAGAAATTGCACAGAACATCTAGACACTGGCCTTAGGCTCAGGAACTGCACATACCCAACTGGCATCTTGTCTTTGACTGGGAAATCGTGCAAAGCATGATAGGAAACCAGAGCCACTCAACCCAGGAATTGCACAGAAGCATTCTTTTATTTGTTGTTCGCTGCATGTGCCGGTAGGTTGCTTCGTTCCCTCCAGAATTGCACAATTCTTCCTTCCATACATTGCAGCCTTTCCTCAAAAAGCAAAAAGCAAAAAGCATCTCTAAAAATAGGTATCTATTTTTAGCACTGGAAGTTACACTCAAGTAAATTGTAGAAACTTCCCACCACTTGTCGTTTTTCCTAGATTTTTGGCATGTGCATCATAAACCCTAAATCTACCAAATATATTTTATAGACGCCCCATAACTCATTTTACACATTTGATTTCGGAGCTCTGGCATTCCCGAGGCATCTAGGAACCTTCAGTACAACTTTTCCAAGTAAGTTTTTTTTTTCAAGTCTTTCGTTGTTTTTCTTGTCGCTTTTGTTTCATTGGCTTGTGTGAGTGTTGCTTTACATGTTTTATTGAACGACCACTGGCGTTTTAGTTTGTTTTAACTTGTAGAAGTGTTGTTTCAAGTTTTTCGTTGTATTTCTTAAGTGTCGCATGCATAACATTGTTTTTGCACTAACAGTCGTCGTTGCAGCAACTTAGCCCACCAACTTCATTGTTCATTCGTTTGACTAATTCTTGCATTGGTTTTGATTGTATGCATCTCCATTCACTCAGATCTGCACCATATTTTCCCATACACTCAAATCTACTTATTTCCAAGTCGCCCCTTGGCAAATATGGGTTGCCTTAGCCCGGATCTTGCTTTGCCCGACATGCACTACACTTTCCTGGGACTCAAGGCTCTGCCTTGGATCTAGGAATCGCATAGAGCATGCCTATCACTAGCCTCTAGCTATGATCTGCGCAGTTCTGGGAGATAGTGTCCAGACTTGCCCACTGGGATTGCGCAATGTGCAGTCCCAGCCAGCAATCAAGCCAGACTGAGATGTGCATTGCGCAGTTCTAATCCATAGCAAGCTCAACTAGACTACACTTGTCCCAGCCAACAATCAAGCTAGACTGAACTGTGCATTGCAAAGTTCTAGTCCACAGCAAGCTTAGCTAGACTGCGCTCTGTGCAGTTCTAGTCAGTAGCACATCTCACTGGCAATTGGGACTGCGCAATGTGCAGATCTAGTTGACAATCCCTCTGCCTTTGAGAGTCACTAATGTGCAATCTTGCCCAGCAGTCACCCAGTTTGTTACATGATTGATCCTTGAAGTGCTTTGTGTTTTAAGTTCACATTTGCTTGCCATGAGTGTCCACTCTGTCTCTAGGTACATCATTTGTTGAGAAATCTCTCAGCAATACAGGCATCATCATTTCCAAGAGTGTTGGATCAAAGGACACTATAGAGAGCAACACTCGAGACGTGGTTGAAAAGGTGCCAATGAAGTCACCCATCTATGCAGACATGCAGTTATTTGTAGAGAAGGACATGAAGATCACATGGGAAGAAATAAATGACATATTTGCAGGCAGTTTCAAGGAAGATCTAGAAGATCAACAAGTCTATGTCAACATTCACAAGTCAGGCATGTTTAGGGTTTCATGCAGGTACCCTGCCTTCCTGTGCATGGATATCATTAACTGGGTTGTCTCACATACTGATCTCAAGACGATGACACTGAGCAGTACCATTGGAACAAATATTATTGCCTACAAGACGGAAAACTTCCATCAAATGTATCAGTTGCCACAACTAGTGAACTACATGGATGCACTTCACTCTCAACAGCAATGTGAACACTAGAGATATCATGAAGCGTTGGGTAAAAGAGCCATCGAAGTTCAGGACAACACCCAACTAGATCTACAAGACAAAGTTACTTAGGAAGGTTTACCAACTCCTGGTCATCTTCGCATGTCTCTTGTATGGTCAAGGGACCACAGAGACCTTCCCACAAAGTTGGGTTGTTATGTTAGATCAGTTGGAAAAGGAAGGAAGGCCTTTCAACTGGTCGGACATGTTGGCTCTTCAGCTGAAAGTGCATGTGTCTAATGCCCAAAATCCACCTAAGGATGGACAAGCAAGATTCTTTATGTCTGTGTATCTGCTTGATGCAATTTGTGCCCAACAACAATTCCTTGTCATGGGTTGGACATGGACACCATCAGATGATGTTGTGAACGTCTATTGCAAGTTGCTCTCTAAGTGCAGCTACCGAGGAGTCATGGCAAGACTATCTGGCCACTTCATCACCCAGCTGTCCAAGATGATATTCGAACAGGATCCACCTTGCATGTCCCAAGAAGAAATGTAGCTATTTCTTAACGTTTCAGATTGATATGTCGCACCTGGCAGCACCTTCATCAGGATGTTTGGCCTGGAGAAGCCTCTACAAGAGCTACTGAGGTTTGCCACAAACAAGATGGTCATGCAAGAGGTTGAATATCACATCTCCATAGGGTTGTCAACATGACTGCACATGAAGAATAAGGCACCATGGCATGTTCTTCCTTTGCGAGTTGGGTTGTATGAGATCCAAATCTTGAAAGATGTGGATGTCGAGGCCAAGGACTTGAGGAAGTTTCAGTTTGGCACCAAGAGTTACGATCCGTACGACCCCCACCGCATATGTGAGAACCACTGTGCGAAGGTGTATTACCCATGGGTCCACGGGGCATGTCATTGGCCAAAGGAAGATCCTTGGAGTTATTACTACAAATCCTCTAGGCTCAATGAATCGGTCAGCATGGTTGTAGAATGGAAAACAACTTAGCAGGCAGCAACACCATAGGAAGCAAAAACCACACCAGTAGTGAGTAGAAAACCGACGCAAGACAAAGGCAAGAGGAAGATTTGTGAGAGCGCAGAGGTTGAGCAAAGCTACAAGTTCAAAGAAGATACACTACTAAGGAAAGTATCCTTGGAGATAGAGGTGAAGAAGCGACATTGCGAAAGGAGAGTAGAGCGGAAGAAGAGAGAGAAGAAAATTTTGGAAGATACATAGAGGAGATTGCAGGAGATGAAGAAGAATATGAAAGCAGAACAAGAGCTCAAGAGGAGATAAAGGGAAGAAAGGCAGAAACAGGAACAGGAAGAAGGAAAAGGTGCACTAACAGAGAAAATTGTGCAGATACAGGTTGAAGAAGCAGAGAAACACACAGATGAAGAAGAGGGTGAGAAGGTGCAGGTTCAGGAGCTTGCTCAGCAGGTTGAATAGTTGGTTGAGGCAACAAACATGGAGATGGAACAAGAGCTAGAGGACCAAGACATCGATCTCATGCCTACGGCATCTGAGGTCGCACCACTATCTCCACCACCTATAGAAACACAACCAGTCCTGAGCGAACAAGGAGAAGCTTTTCTCCTTGATGATGATCCGAAGACAGATGTGTACAATATGTGTTTTGATGAGTCACAGTAGAGGATTGTACATGCACGAAGAAATCAGATCTCGAATGATCATACATCACCTACGCACACAGAAGGAAGGGTGATTGTACCATATGTGAGAAGACACTAGTTTCCATGGCTGAGACTTTGAAGGCTTATGCAGAAGCCACAAGTTCGATAGTCAAGTTCTTCATATCAGAGAATGAATGAATTGCGAAGGACTTGCAAGAGGCCAAGAAGAGAACATAGAAGTTCGCAGGATCTGCTATGGTAGAAATGAAGAAAGAAATACTGGCAGAGATATCAACTTTGGAGGCCACGATGCAAAAAATGTATAGCAGATTGTCACCATGCACAAAGCGGTCATCCATCTATATGTCTTTCAGTAGAAGTGCGCGTAGACAACACAAACTCTCAAATACATTCACACTGCTACTATGCACATGAAAGAATGGACAATGAGATATAAGGGGGGCCTGCTTTACTTGCACAAGAGAATGAAGCCATTGGCTGTGCTAGAAAAAGCACGGATTCAGATGTTGATATGGAACTATGAGCAGATCCCCCTGCTCATCACTAGCATTGAGGCTTCCGCTCTGTCTCCAGGTACATCGGATGTTGAGCAGTCTCTTAGTAGTATATGCATCATGGTTTCCAAGAGAGATAGATCAAAGGACACTGTAGAGAGTAGCACTGGAGACATGGTTTAATAGGTGCTAATGAACTCGCCCTATCCAGACACATAGTTGTTCATAGAGAAATACATGAAGATCACATGGAAAGAAATAAAGGACATATTTGCAGGTTGTTTCAAGGAAGATCTGGAAGATCGACAAGTCTATGTCAACATTCAAAATTTAGGCTTGTACAGGGTTGCATGCAGGTACCCACCTTCCCATGCACGAATATCATTCAATGGGTTTTCTCACATACTAATCCCAAGACGATGGCACTGCACAGTACCAGTGGAACACAGCTTGCCACCTTCAGGACAGAAAAATACCATTAGATGTATCACTTCCCGTAGCCAATGAACTACATGGATGCACTTCACTCCCAACAAAAATGTGAACACTAGACATATCATGAAACGTTGGGTAAAAGAGCCATTGGATTTCAAGCAGTACCCAACCAAGTCTACAAGACAAAGTTACTCAGGAAGGCTTACCAACTCCTGGTCATCTTCTCATGTCACTTGTATGGTCAAGAGAGCACAGTGAGCTTCCCACAGAGTTGGGTTGTTATGTTAGATCAGTTGCCACAGGAAGGAAGGCCTTTCAATTGGTCGGACATGTTGGCTCTTCAGGTGAAATTGCATGTGTCTAATGCCTACAAGATTCTTTATGTCTGCATATCTACTTGATGAAATCTGTGCGCAACAACAGTTCCCTGTCATGGGTTGGACATGGACACCATCAGATGATGTTGTGAACATCTATTGCAAGTTTCTATCTAAGTGCAGCTACTGAGGAGTCTTGGAAAGGCTATCTGACCACTTCATCACCCTGCTGTACTGGATGATATTCGAACAGGATTCACCTTGCATGTCCCAAGAACCAATGGAGGCATTGCTTAACATTGCAAATTGGTATTCCTCACCCGTTGACACCTTCATCAGGATGTTTGGCGTGGAGAAGCCTCCGCGTGAGCTACCATGGTTTTCCACAGAAAAGATGGACATGCAAGAGGTTGTATATCACATCTCCACATGGTTGTAAATGGGACTGCACATGAATAATAAGGCACCATGGCCTATTCTTCCTTTACAAGTTGGGTTGTATGAGATCCAGAGCTTGAAAGATGTGGATGTCGAGGCTGAGGACTTGAGTATGTTTCAGTTCGGCACTAAGAGATACAATCAGTACGACCCCCACCGCATATGCGAGAACCACTGTGTGAAGGTGTACTACCCATGAATCGATGGGCATGTCATTAGCCAAACGAAGATCCTTGGAGGTATTGATACAACTCCTCTATGCTCAATGAACCGGTCAGCATGGTTGTAGAATGGAAAGCAGCTCAGCAGGCAGCAACACCACAAGAAGCAACAACCACAGTAGTAGTGAGCAACAAACTAACACAAGAAAAAGGGAAGAGGAAGATTACCGAGAGCGCAGAGGCTGAGCAAAGCTACAAGTTCAACGAAGATACACTTGTTGAGAAAGTAGCTTTGGAGATAGAGGCGAAGATGTGACAGCGCGAAAGGAGAGTAGAGTGGAAGAAGAGATAGAAACAAAGGTTGGAAAATACAGGGAGGAGATTATAGGAGGTGGAGAAGAAATTGAAAGCAAAACAAGAGCTCGGGAGGAGAGAAAGGGAAGAAAGGCAGAAACAAAAATAGGAAGAAGGACAAGGCACACTGATAGGGAAAACTATGCGGATACTGGTTGAAAAAGTAGAGAAGCCAGCAGATGAAGAAGAGGGTGAGTAGGTTTAGGTTCAGGAACTTGCTCAGTAGGTTGAGCAGTTGGTTGAGGAAACAGGCATGGAGACAAAACATGAGCTACTTGACAAAGACATCGATCTCATGTTGAGGGAATTTGAGGTCGCACCACTGTCTTCGCCACCTCCAAAATAATAACTAGTCCCGAGTGAACAAGAAGAAGTTTTTCTCCTTGATGATGATCCAGAGATGGATGTGTACAATCTGGCATTTGACGAGTCACAACAGAGGATTGTACATGCACGAAGAAAGAAGCTCCCGGATGATCATACATCACCTGCGCACATAGAAGGAAGGGTGATTGTGCCAGATGTTAGAAGACATCCATTTGCCATCACCGAGGCTTTGAAGGCTTATGCAGAAGCCATCAGTTTGATAGTAAAGTTCTTGATTATAGAGAATCAACAGATGACAAAGGACTTACAAGAGGCCATGAAGAGAACAAAGCAGTATGCAGGATCTGTTATGGGAGAAATGAAGAAAGAAATGCTGGTGGAGATATCAAATTTGGAGGCTACCATGCAAATAGTGTATAATAGATTTTTCACGTTGAATAAAGTAGTTATCCATCTATACGGCTTTCACCAGGAGCACGCGCAGACAACATAAACGCTAAAATACATTCACACTACTATTATGCACATGCAAGAATGGACAATGAGATACATGGGGGGCATGCTTTACTTGCACTAGAGGATGAAGCCACAGGCTGAGCTAACAAAGCATGAATTCAGATGTTGATTCAGAACTATGAGCAACTCCCCCCGCTCATCACTAGCATTGAGGCTTCCTATGCATGGTTGTTTAAGAGTCTGGATGTCATAGCGCGAATGCACATGATCCCTTCCATCGAAACCCTCACTTAATCCATGAGGAAGAACCAAGTCATGTTGGATGTCGACAAGTACATATAGTAGTTGATGCTCAAAGCCACCAATAATGACTTGCATATCAACATAGAGAACATGCATAAGTACATCGTTGGTCCAACCACACTCAGGACAGTGTTGCGCATGCTTAAGGTTGAGTTGAACAGAGGTTTCAAAACCATTACTAGGAAGCCATGGAGGCAAGAGTCTGCCTCGACAAAGATGCACCAAATAGTACGAGGACACAATAGCACAGTACCAAGCTTGGTATCAGTTCGTCACTGAAGACCATTGCGAGGAGGTTACCGAGTTGGTCTTTCCCCAAGACCCCAAGTGATGTTATTTGTCTTGTCAGGCTGACTCAAGCTTTTTTTTGTCCCACATGGGTATATGTGCAAATTGTATTATTGTAAATATATTGTAAGTGAAATTCCAAGTGTCATTAGTGGAATGTGAATAATCACTATGTAATGTGAAGATTCATGAGGGTAGTCCAAGAGTCAAAGGGGAATTTCAAGGGTCACCCCACCCTTTTCTATATATAGAACCTCATAACTCATAGTACAGGCTTTTGGGAGCCAAACTTTTGTCTAGGCATTTCTTAGAGAAGGCTTGGAGAGTATTGTGATGAGCCTTGGCTTCTCCACAGTGCAAAGCAAGTACATCTCTTTGGAGGAGCAAGTGGTGTTGACTGTAATGTTCCACTATTGGGGCTAGTGGCTATCAATGGTGTATGTATGGATGGAAATTTCACTTTATATATATATATATATATATATATATATATATATATATATATATAGAACCAACATGTTTTCATGCATATGTTTGTATGTTATTTAACTTACGCATTTGTGTATGAACGATTTTGTATGCAATTGTATGAATCTTGTTGCAAACATGTTGTTGGTTTAACCTGACACTTTGGAATGTGTACTATTCTTCTTTCCAGCTTGATGTCATTCCGCTCATGTGTTCCCTTCAGGTTGCATACTATTACAGGCTCCTAAGGGACACACTTCCTTTTCCCCTTCGCGTGATAGAACCCCCATGCATCTCACTTGACTCGCTACAAGGTTACACACTTGCTTCCGATAAAGATATCACACTTACCTCTATGCGTTATCGTAGTCAAGGCATTACTTTACTACCCACTACTAGTGTTATCACAAAATCGTGTACTAAGGGCTGCTACTTAGCAAGATCTCATGCAACTATTTCAAACCAGGCTTTTAACTAAGGCTTAGCCTCCTTAGTCTGAGAGGGCTCTCTCACAGATTTTTGATATGCATTAAGGGCAAGAAAAGATGGCTAACTCTTTAAACAGTAAATGAAATTTAAGCTGGTTGGAACAACAAAATTAGGCTTCTCCCATTGGGCTCATGGAGTCATACACTTCTGCAGTAAACAAGTGGCTACTCAATCATGGAAACCAAGGCATATAATGTCTAAATGCTCAAAACATTTACCAAGAAGAACCTCAACTCAAAAAACATACACAGGAAGTCTGAGCACTAGGTGAATTCAGAGTGATTGCATGTTTAGTGAACTGTAAAACAAGATGAATAAAACCAAACCACATATACTCTGAGCATTTGAGACACAAGATGAATCTTGGGAAGAAAAAGTACTCTTTCTTATTACTGTCAAAGTCTTTTACATAAGCCAATATGAAAACTCTGTTTTTATAAAAATCTCCAACCCCTCTTACATCAGAGTTTCTCCTATATATAGGAAAACAAAACTACAACTACTTGAGACTCCTCCTCCAGCATGAGGGGAGCTCGAAATCCTATCATTAATTGCCTTATCTATATCTAAACAAACTTATTAAATACAAAGGTATTGCGCTGTGAATACATAGAGTCCTAATCACATTGAAATTCAAAGTCTATCTCCTCGTGTGCATGATGCTTTCCTGAGCCTTGACACCTGTACCCTTTCTGTAGTGGCCGAAATAAATTGGAGAGGCATTCACTGAACGAGCTGCCTTGGATTCTAGCTGTGCAGATGACTCATTAGTTGGTGAAGATGTGTGCCCTGTTTTCACGGTCCCTGCCTTCCATCGGTCTTCATTTCCAAAAGAACATGCTTCAAGCTATTTAATACCTTTAATAACCATGCATAACACCATATGCCTTATGATCTGGATGCTTTGTGAACTGAACAGGTGTCCAACCCAAAATTCCGGTAACCCTACCAGAACCCTAATAATTCGGTCATAAAGTAGCTTTAGGAAGACTTTAGCAAAAAACAAAATATTTCACCTTTTTCTCCAACACTCACACCTGTCACCCTTTGAATATCTGGATAGCTTTGTATAGTCTTCTTACTGGCCTCGAGTCATCCTTTTCAAGATTTGCTGACCTCAGCATCAATTTCATTTTTTCTCATAAAACAGTCATCTACAGCAGTTTCGTAGCGCGCTACGAAACTGCTGTAGATAATCAAAACAGAACATATGAATCTTAAAGCACTGTTGACTTAACTTCATGATTTCTTCAGCTACTTTGTACAGGTGTAAAGGATCCAAAAAGTTTCAAAATGATGGAAACCAAAATTTATCAAAACTTGAAAACCAAATTTCCCCTTGGATTAATCAGCTAGTTTACCTAGCTTCTTCTTCAAACTGCTAACTTCTTTCTTCAAAGCCTTGTTTTCTGCTCTTAGGCTTGTGTTCAGCTGTTTCATGGTTTTTGCCTGCTTCAGAGCTAGCACTGTCCACAAATATGCATCAGACACTGAGTCAGTTTGGCCCATTAGACTTGTACTGCCTTTAAGTACAGCCTTTTTATAATTTGCATATCTCACTGCCCTTTCCTTAGAAAATTTTTTAATCTGAGGCACTTCTTCTTGTGTTGTTCCTGCCTGTTGCTTGATAGCAATGACATTTCCACCTTTACTGATGATGACCCTATTACTCGTGTCTTTACTCCTGGTTGCATGAACTGTTCTGGCCAAAACCTCAAGTACATCTGTACTAGGCACTTCTAAAGGTGCCTCCTCTTTCTGCGCTTTCTCCACCTCTTTCATTTGTCTTCTTGTGACTGGCCTACATGGCTTGAAAGCATATTCTTTACTAGGCTCCTCAAATCTCAACCTTTTTGAAGCTCTTGGTTTCTTAGTACTTTCGGGTGAAGATTGAGTGAGGTCAATATGCATTGGCTGCACTGGGTGATCTTGCTCAAACTCTATTGGTTCAATCTGTATTGGCTGATCTTGTTCAAGTTCAATAGCTACAAGTAAGTCACTTAAACTGCCTTTTGACATAGGGCTTTCTTCCACAGTAATTGACTTACCTTTCTCCTTGTTTAGTTGACCTCTGGTTTTTACCCTTGAAATCTTTTCAACTTCACTTGGTCCAGCTTCATCCTTCTTTTTCTGGATCTTCTGCTTTGATGACTGAGGTGTCTCCTTAGATGATGACTTAGGTGTTTCCTTTGCTGATGATTTAGGTGTCTCCTTTGCCACCACAGACTTCTCTGATTTCCTTAACTTGGTTTTAGGCTTCTTTTGGTCTGTCACCTCCTTTCTGAGCTCAGCCAGAGTAGGTTCTTCAATTCTTTCTTTCCTTTCCCTCACAGGCAATGGAGTGAGGCCTGTTTTGCTTTGAAAGCCGGCCATAAAAACAAAACAATCCCAATCTCTGCCAATCTTTTGCAAACCATCCAACACCAGCAACTTTACCAAACCATGGTGAAACAAGGATGTTTCACAACCATCTTTCTTTAACTGGATTTTATCACACATTTTACTAATGCTTCTGAACAAATAGAAAGGGATATCTATTGAAGCTTTACCTGTGAAATGCAACAAAAGTTTGAAGTGATAGGCATAAACTTTGTTGTACCTTCCCTCGCATGTTAGGTATTTCTGGATGCATGTAAGGAGCATAGCATAATGTTCTTTTACATAACTCCTTGGCACCGCTTTGGTGAGGTCCTTATTTACATATGGTTCCTTCAAAAATTCTTTACAGGGACTCATGTCAAATTTAAAATTTTTAAACCATTCTTGTCCTCCCCTCGGAATTTTAGTGACCATAGAAATGGCTTCAGGAGACACAGGAAATTCTAACATTGACACCTTTGAATTCAATCCAGTAAAATTCAATGCAAAAGCCTTCGTTACCTCTGCATGTCCTCCCTTCAACTTCTCGCAGAACCTCCAGCAACCAGCATTTCGAAAGGCTCTTGCTACACCTTCATCTCTGAGTGTAACATCAAGCCCCTCTGGCTCTGTTCTCAGGCACCTACCGGATCGATGTTCCCTCTTTTCCATCTTGCTTCGAATATCTTCACACAGGAAACTAATAGCAGCTACAGCTCGAAAACAATCTCGACTTTGGAGTGCAGGCTCGCTTGCGATGATCCCTTTAAATGAGAACTCGGGCTTCTTTGCGTTTTTTTTTTAAAAAAACTCTCGTCATACAGCAGACATGTTTACACATCATGAAAACACATTATGACACAACCATACCTCATAAAATCCCTTAAGATGATATTCATATGCGTGATCCTGGACCTTATGGCGGAATGATGATCTATCATGACCTGGAGAGGACATCAACTGAAAAACGTGGACGGACCTATGACTCACCCCTCCCAGACTTGACATTTCAAGAAAAGGCGCTACAAAAACCCCGAAACCCCGATTTCGTAGCGCAGACAGTTAAGATTTGACAAAACGCGCTACGAAATGGCTGGTAAACAGTACGCTGCGAAAAGGCGGAAACATCATTTCGCTGCCAAATTGGCCAATCAGACTGCGCTGTGAAACTGCGCAAAGGACAAATGACGCAAACAAGACAAGACATGCCTTAACCAAATATGATAGAGAATGATTAACGGTTTTTTGCAATGATTCACAACAATACCTTTTTAAATCATAATCCCTAAGTGACACACATAGGATCATAACCACTAGACACATTTTTTGACAATGAAAAATTTTGTTGTTTGGGACAACCTTATGTACATGAACTGTAGTTCTAGGTGATAACAACTAGGACTCCCACTCCAAATGGTCTGAGGTCTAGTTGGGACTTCTTACCGAGCAGATACCCTGACATGTTGGCGCGTCTAGAACTTTCAACATTTTTGACGCTAAAAGAAGGGCCAGATGACAAGCTGAGTCCTCAAAGTCTATTTTCAATCTCTGCACATTATTCATGACTTACATTACAGTTAATCCTTCGACATGTATGTCTCATGGACGTGATTTTGTAGTGTCGGAGGATCTCCTTAATGACTTGTCACGTAACAGATATGATGGTGAAGGAAAAGTAAATTTTCTTAGTCACAGTGTTGCCTTCATGGGTTTCTGTGAAAGGAATGAAATCCATGAGGATCACATTTCTTGCTCGTTGTTCGCATTCACGTTCCAAGGGAACGCACTACAATGGTGTGTTGCATTTCCCTCAACTTCTATTAGCTCTTATGATCAGATGATCGAAGAGTTGGCATGTGCTTTCTATCAGCATGATCACAAAGCACTCAATAAAAATTATGCAATTACGGAAAGCACCTGATGAATCCCTTCTAAAATTTTTCAATCACTTTCTTAATCTTGCTTTTCAAATCCCAGAAGATGAAATTGATTAGAGAATTCTCAATGAAATATTTCAGTATCTTCTTCACATATCTGAAAATCCACGTGTTAGAATAATTTGAACCCCTCCCAGTATACCTCAATGTTAGAGTTGCCTAATCCAAGACGGACAAGGTTGTTGTCACAAGTGACCCTCCGTCTGATTCTCATCAAACAACTCTAACTCAGCAGTGCGAGGTAGGAGAAGTTCTGAACCCATATTTTGAACTGTCACATCTTCCCACCCCATTCGCTCTGGATATTTGTGTAGATTTGGACTACAAGCATGTTGGTTGTCACACTATCTTGTCTTCTCAACCTCCTTCCTCTGGTTCCTTTGATCCTTCAGATTGTACTGTGTTGTGTTCTCCCTTTCTGGACTCCACATTTGTTGTTCATGAGGATCAAGTTGTCGATGGAGTTGGTGTTGAGCAGCCAACCTGCGTTGTCATTTTTTATGAGTGTGTGTGGGAATCTGAAGAAGAGCACGCAGCGAAGGATGATCTCCTTCTGTCTGCACCTAATCCGTTGTTTCCTGACATATTTTGTGATTCTACCATTTTTTATTTCCCTTGTGAAAACTCATCATCGGATGTTTTTACTTCTGACCATTCACGGAACACATCGAATGATAGTCCATAATTGCATTGTGAAGAGGAAACATCTTTCTTTTTGAATCCACTCAATATTTCATCTATCATTTTTGAAAACTCAAAGGGTGAACATTCTTGTTTTTCATCAACCCCTCTGTATGGTTTGTCAGATCATGAGGATGTCGATGAACATCTCGAGTTTTTTCATCGTGGCCGACATGATCTCTTCACTCCTTCATTCGGTCATGATGCTAATTCATTTGTTGTTGATCTTTCTAAGCCATTGGTCTTTGATCATCTACCTGATGATGAAGTGGAAACCCCTTAAGATGTCGAGTCACTTCAGCCCAAGCTGATGGTTATGTCAGGTCCCCATTATCTTGAGGTCAATTATGCTTCTGATCAGAAATCTATTGAAACACCCCATGCTCTTCATCACTCTCCTATTTGCATTGAAGATCAATATAGTTTATAGATTTCACATCCTCCACCACAATGACATGATCCCATCGCTCATGCATTGGAGGAATCATACACAACGAGCACCATTTCTAAGTGAAAGTTGTCTTCCTTTTTCATGTTTTCTCATTTGTCACAGTCAAAAGAGTGTATGTCCTCATTGTCTGCACACAGTGTGTTGCAACACTATGGTACGTCCGCAGAGTGTTTGTCTTGCGCTTTTACTCTTTTATTTTTTGGATGCATTTAAAATTCGAGCATGTTGGTCTTCATTGTCTTATCTTTTTTGTGCATTGGTTTACTTGTTTATCTTTATTTTCAACCATGTCTTCACCAACATGGGCCAACCAATGCGTCTGCATTGGAAATATCACTTTACGTGAGTAGGCCCATGCACTTTCTAGCGTAGGAGTAGGAGTAGTGTTTTGCTTTCTTTTTTCCTTTGCTTCCTTGTTCACTTTGCATGCATGTTTTGCTTTGATTACTTGTTTTCCTTTCGTTTACTTTTGTGCTTTGCTTGTTTTTTCTTTGCTTTTTATGCACCCATAGGCTTAGCTTCACATGAAACCGTGTTTGGTTCTTGAGGCAAGCAGGGTGAAGTACAAGAGGACTTGTACAACTATCAAAAATTGGTTATCCATTTTCCTCTCTCTTTATGAAGATCTTGTTGTCTTCAATTGATGGTACCCTGATGGAAAATATGTTTTGTTCAGAGTGAGTCTTGGTGAAAACACAACGCTTTCACTTTTGACTAGTATCACCTACTCTAATCAGTTTTTCTATATTCGGCTAACCCTTGTCAGCTTGGTTAGGTAGATTAAGGTGAGGGGGAAAACCTTAACAAATATGTGAGAGGTATATATATAACATACTTCTCTGAAGGCAGAACCTCTTTTTCTCTCAATAAGTCGGGATCCCTCTTCTGCCTCATGAAATAAATAAGTGTCTATGCATAGTTCTCTGAAAAAAAATAAATAAAATAATAATAATAATAATAAATAATAATAATAATAAATTAATTAATTAATTAAAAATTAAAAACTAAAAAAATAAAAAATTAAAATAAATAAATAAATAAATATATATATATATATATATATATATATATATATATATATATATATATATATATATATATATATATATATATATATATATATATATATATATATATATATATATATATATATATATATATATATCTATAGATATATATATATATATATATATAAAGGTGAAAGAAAATAAAGCATTCCTGTGTAGAGATTTGATGCAAGTAACAACATTGGGGTACTAACCAGGCTCGTTGGAAGCAGAGCAATGCTTGTGTTCCTACATGACTCTATCGAGGTACTGTCTAGGCATGCTCACAGCGGAGAAACACCAGAGATGAAACTAAGACTCTGACAATTATATTACTTGTGCATCATAATACCTCTCATCCCCAATCGAAACAACTCAGTTGACTTGGGTTGGTATGTGTGTTGACCGATCAAGAGAAGGGTAGGGACTATATCTTTAACACAAGTTAGTGAAGAAGCCATGATGATCAACGAATTGAACAATACTTCCGGAGAAGTTAGACTCACTTTACATGAAACAAGGTCCATACAGAGAGCTAGAGTTCAACTAGTGTGTCACCAATGTTATAGCGGCTACAACAACCCTCCAATTTTTTTCCTTCACTTTGTTTTGGAGCCTCCCTACCAAAATCCTAGCAGCTTGTCTTGCACTTCTTAAGTACTTGTGTTCTAAGTTGAGTTTATCTTTGGCTATATAGCTTGTGTTTGCTAACTTGTCTTATTTTCCAACAACAAGCTAACCTCTCATGACTTGGTTTGAACCCGGTTCTTGCACTATTTTGGAAAACTGCACAGTCCTAGAGGGAAACCAACCTTGCTCTTGGGAATTGCGCAGAGCAAGCTCTCCAGAATTGCGCAGAGCAATGTGGCAGACACCCTTGCTCAAAGAAATTGCGTAGAACATCCAAAAACTGGGCTTCCACTCAGGAATTGAGCAGACCCAGCTGGCAGCTTGTCTTCGGCTGGGAAATTGCACAGAGCATGAGAGGTAGCCAGAGCCACTCAACCCAGGAATTGCATGGAAGAATTTCTTTAGTTTTTGTCCATTGCATGTGCCAGTAGGTTTCACGGCTCCCTCCAGAACTGTGCAATTATTCCTTGCATTCATGACAACCTTTCTCAAAAAAGAAAAAAGAAAAAAAAAACATCCATAAAAGTAGGGATCTATTTTTAGCACTGGGATTTACACTCACGCTCATTTTAGAAACTTCTTGCCACTTGTCATTGTTCCTAGATTCTTGGAATGTGCGTCATAAACCCTAAATCTACCAAATCTATGTAATAGACTCCCCAGAGCTCATTTTACACATTTGATATTGGAGCTTTGGCATTCTTGAGGAATCTAGGAACCTTCGGCACAGTCGGCGCAACTTTTCTAGGTAAGTTATTCTTTTCAAGTCTTTTGCTGCTTTTTTGTCGCTTTTGTTTCATTGGTTTGTGTGAGTGTTGTTTTTCATGTTTTATTGAATGAATGTTGGCGTGTTAGTTTGTTTTAACTTGTATAAGTGTTGTTTCAAGTTTTGCATTGTCTTTCATAAGCATCGCATGCATAAAAAAAATTTTGCACTAACAGTCACCATAGCAACGACTCTGCCCACCAGCTTCATTGTTCGTCCATTTGACGGATTCCTGCATTGACTTTGATTGCATAAATTTCCATTCACTCAGATCTGGACCATCGTTTCCCATCCATTCAAATCTACTTGTTTCCAAGTCGCCCCTGGACAGATCTAGGTTGCCTTGGCCCATATCTTGCTTTGCCTGGCATGCACTGTGCATTCCTGGGATTCAAGGCTCTTCCTTGGCTCCAAGAATTACGCAGAGGCTTCCTGTCACTGGCCTCCAGCTGTGCTATTCGCAGTTATGGGAGATAGTGCCTAGCATTTCCCACTGGGATTATGCAATGCACAGTCCCAGCCAACAATTAAGTCGGACTGAACTACGCATTGCACATTTCTAGTCCAAAACAAGTCCAGATGGACTATGCTCTACGTAGTTCTAGCCAACAACACATCTCGCTGGAAGTTGGGACTATGCAATTCACAAATCCAGCTAACAGTCCCCCCACCTCTAAGAGTCACTACTGCATAACCTTGGCCTGTAGTTACCCAATTCATTGCACGATCGATCCTTGAAGTGCTTTTTGTTTTAAGATGACATTTGCTTGCCATGAGTGTCTGCTCTGTCTCCAGGTACATCAATTGTTGAGCAGTCTCCCAGTAGTACATCCATCATGGTTTCCAAGAGACCTGGATCAAAGGACACTGTAGAGAACAACACTGGAGATGTGGTTGAACATGTGCCAATGAACTCGCTCATCTATGTAAACACGCTAATATTGGTAGAGAAGGACACGAAGATCACATGGAAATAAATAAATGACATATTTACACGCAGACTCAAGGAATATTTGGAAGATCGACAAGTCTATGTCAACATTCACAAGTCAAGCTTATATAGGGTTGCATGGAGGTACCCCGCATACGCGTGCAGAGATATCATTCACTGGGTTGTCTCACATACTGATCCCAAGACGATGACACTAAGCAGTACTAGTGGAACACATCTTGCCACCTTCAGGACAGAAAACTACCATCAGATTTATCACTTTTCGTAGCTGGTGAACTACATGGATGCACTTCACTCCCAACGGAAATATGAACAGAGATATCATGAAGTGTTGGGTAAAAGAGCCATCAAAGTTCAGGACAACACCCAACCAGGTCTACAAGACAAATTTACTCAAGAAGGCTTACCAATTCCTGGTCATCTTCACGTGTTGCTTATATGGTCAAGAGAGTACGGAGACCTTCCCATAAAGTTGGTTTGTTATGTTAGATCAGTTGGCAAAGGAAGGGCTTTCAACTGGTCGGACATGTTGGCTCTTTAGCTGAAAGTGCACGTGTCTAATACCTAGAATCCGCCTAAAGATGGACAAGCAAGATTCTTTATGTTTGCTTATCTGCTTGATGTAATTTGTGCCCAACAACAGTTCCCTAGCGTGGGTTGGACATGGAAACCATCAGATGATGTTAGTGAACGTCTATTGCAATTTTCTCTCTGAGTGAAGCTACCAAGGAGTCATGGAAAGGCTATCTTACCATTTCATCAACCCCATCATACAAGATGATATTCAAACAAGATCCACCTTGCTTGCCCCAAAAAGCAATGCAGGCATTGTTTAGCATTGCAGATTGGTATGCCTCACCCATCGACACCTTCATCAGGATGTTTGGAGTGGATAATCCTCTACATGAGCTATCAAGGTTTTCCATAGACAAGATGGTCATGAAAGAGGTTACATATCACATCTCCACAAGGTTGTTAGCAGGATTGCACATGAGGAATAATGCACCATGGCTTGTTCTTACTTTGCGAGTTGGGTTGTACGAGATCCAGAGCTTGAAAGATGTAGATGTTGAGGCTAAGGACTTGAGGAAGTTTGAGTTTGGCACCAAGAGTTACAATCTGTATGACCCCCACCACATAAGCGAGAACCACTATGCAAAGGTGTACTACCCATGGATCCATGGGGCATTTCATTGGCCAGAGGAAGATCCTTGGAGGTATTGCTACAAATCTTCTAGGCTCAATGAACTGGTCAGCATAACTATAGAATGGAAAGCAACTCAGCAGGTAGCAACACCACGGGAAGCAAAAACCACACCAGTAGTGAGAAGCAAACCGACGTAAGACAAAGGCAAGAGGAAGATTGTCAAGAGCGTAGAGGTTGAGCAAAGCTACAAGTTAAAAGAAGATACACTTGTTGATAAAGTAGCTGATCTGGGTGGATATTGGTGGCCACCTGCCAATTCCACTTGGACCCCCACCATTGTTTCTTTCAGTTTTTCAGTTTCCTTAATTGTAGTACAATTTACTAATTTTAGTAGTTTTTCGGGTCCTAAACTTCCGGAGCCATTTTGAGGCCCTAAACGATGTTTTTTTGTCAATCTAAAATCGTCTTTTCCGTCGAAGTCCTTGGAGAGATCTTTCAAACGGGTTATCATGCGCATCAAATGGAGATAATATGACCAAGTCGCGACCCCGGGAAGTTGGCTCTCCAACTCACCCCAACAGGACCCATAAACTGTTGGTGTTACATCTCCTCGAGTTAGGGTTTTGGTTGTTTAGGGTTTACTCTTGTTGTTCAATAATAAAAAGGCCCTTGAGCCTCATTGTAACGCGGTTCAGAGGCATGTAGCCACCATAGCTCTTCTGAAAGATAAGCTACCATCGCCCGAGCTAGTCTTATTTCCATTCTGTTTGTAAGCATATTTCAGTATTTGATATTAATGAAATGAAGTGTTATTTATACTGCATATTTGTATTTATGGTTATATCTGTAATTTGTTGCATTCTTGTTTAAATCTAGATCAGTGGTATCAGAGCGGTCTGCCCTTTCTCTATTTTTCTTTGCATGTCCCTCACGAGGTCGGGATATAAGGAGTTAGGGCTTGAATTGGTCGAACCTTTGCAAGACTAGCCTCGCAAATCTCGATGGCCTCCCATGGTGGATGAAAAGAAAGACGAGGAGGCAAGAGATCCTATCAAAATCTTTCTCGAGGAAGCCCTTGAGCGACAAAGGAATGCGATGATGGACAACTTTTCCCAAACCCTTCAGCGGCTACCCAGGGGCAACGCATCTATTTCCAACAGCTACTCTGGAAGTGCCACACCCTTTAAGGTACAAGTTAAATTTGACATTCCCATATTTGAGGGTCAGATAGATCTAGATGTTGTAGATAAATGGTTGAATCTGCTAGAAGGATATTTTTCCGTTCATGATTTTTCCAGCCGGGAAAATATCACCTTTGCATTTCTCAAAGCAACCCCCCACATCAAGGACTGGTGGGAAACCTACTATGAGCAGAAGGATGAAAGTACGAACTCACTGTTTTCAGCTGCACCCACTTGGGACTCATTCCGGGATGCCATCAAGGAGTAGTACTACCCTGTAAGGAGCTATGAAGATAAATACATAAAGTGGACAACACTGCGATAGGGAAGGGACCAAGATGTGCTAGAGTTTACCAATGTTTTTCATACCCTTCACACGAAGTTGGGTATCAAGGATTCTGAGAAGCATTTGGTTCTCAAGTACATTAGTTGTCTGGATAGGTACATCCAGGACGAGATGGAATTCCTGGACATCTCCTCGCTCGGCACGGCATACCGATATGCGATCAAGATTGAGCAAAATTTTAAACAGAAGAAGTGAGACTTTGGATCTGCAAATCTGAAGCAAGGGAAAGGTGCCCCCAAACCGCAGAACAAAGGAAAAATCCAAGGCGAGGTGGCCCAGGACAACCCACCAAAGCTGCAAGCAAAGAACAATGCCTTGATGCCGAAGAAGGACACAGGAAAGTGGTGTGAGTTCCATAAGAGCTCCACTCACAACACAAGTGAGTGTCGGGACAAGCAGTCACTGGTGGCGGAGCTAAAGGCTTTGGAATCATATGCATGTTACGACTCTGAGTCAAAAATCGAAAAGGAGAATGACAAAGGGAATCAAATTATCGATGCGGAGCCCAACGCCACCATTGCCAGCACGAAGATCCAGAAGGAGGAACCCAAAGATCCAGATGAGGAGGAGCGTCTCTTCCACTCCTAGATGTGGGTAAAGGGTTCCTTGCTACAATTCGTTGTCGACAGCGGGAGCCAAAAGAACCTCATTTCGGCAGAGGTCATGAAGGGCTGGTCTTACTGACCACAACACATCCACAACTGTACACCATCGGGTGGCTTCACCAAGGACAGGATCTTCGCGTGAGCCAGCAGTGTCACCTTCCATACAACATCAAGCCCTTCACGGATGAGGTATTATGTGACATTGCTCCCCTTGATGTTTATGATGTATTATTAGGCAAACCATACTTATGGAAGCAACATGCTATGTATGAGTCAAGGCCTCGTGCTGTTATTGTTACTTTGGGAAATAAGTTGTACAGGATACTGAAGGTAGCACCGCCTACCACGATCTCTTTGGTTACTGCAAAACAATGCAGTAAGCTCATTTCCAAAACTGGGGAATTTTTTTCCTAATGATATGTCCTCAGAGAAAGAAGAAGATGGTGGCCATGACCTTCAGACAGGGCCCCTCAGCATGGCAACAATAGATGGACAAGGTCGTGGAGGAGTAAGAGGACATATTCACCTCCCCTAAAGGGGTGCCTCTGCACTATAAGGTCAAGCACTTCATCGATCTGACCCCAGGTGCACCACTTCCCAATGGACCAATCTATCGACAATTTGTTTTGGAGAACGATGAAGTCAAGAGGAAAATTCAGGAGCTGCTGTAGAAAGGTCACATTTGTCTGAGTTCATCGCCCTGTGGGAGCCCGATCGTGTTGGTACAGAAGAAGGATGGGACTTGGAGACTTTGTATTGACTACCGGGCACTGAACAAGATCACTGTCCCAAATAGGTACCCGCCCCCACAGATTGATGACCTTCTAGACCAACTAAAGGGGGCAAAATATTTCAGTAAGATCAACTTGAAGTCTGGCTATCACCAGGTACCAATCGAGCCCTCCGATGTGTGGAAGACTGCCTTCAAAGCCAAGGGGGGCCTTTTAGAATGGTTGGTTATTCCTTTTGGGTTGATGAATGCTCCTGCAACCTTCATGAGGCTGATGGATGACATCTTGCGGCCATTCACTAACTCATTTGTAGTGGTATACTTGGATGACATCCTGATCTTCAGTCAGAGTTGGGAAGAGCACCTCCACCACATCCGACAGGTTCTCCAAACACTGCGGCAACACAAGATGTGTGCCAATTTGGAGAAATGCACTTTTGGCATGACCCAGGTTCAGTATCTAGGATACATTATTGATGAATGATGGGTGCATGTGGATCCAGCTAAGATCCAATTCATTCAAGATTGGCGAGCCCCAAGCACTCTAACAGACCTTTGTAGCTTTCTGGGTCTTCCCAATTTCTACTGCAGGTTCGTGTTAGGATTCTCTCATATCACTTGGCCCTTGAGTCAAGTCACCAAGGGAGGAGCGAAAGAAAAATTATTTTGGTCTGAATCTTAATAGAAGGAATTCACAGAGTTGAAACATCGCCTCTGCTCTACACCAGTGCTCACTTTACCAGACTTGCAACAACCATTTGAGATCAAGACAGATTCCTCTAACTATGTTATTGGGGCAGTCCTTACCCAACAAGGGCATCCAGTAGCATATCACTGTGAGACACTTTCAGACACAGTTCGAAAGCATCCCACTTATGACATAGTGATGTATTCCATTGTGCAGGATTGTCGACAATGGAAGCATTACATTTTGGGGAAGGAAACAGTCATCCACACAGACCACCAACCCCTATAGTTCATACAGACAAAAGGGAAGTTGTAGAATGATCACCATAAAAAGTGGTCCACATACTTGTAGCAGTTCCATTTGAATATCAAGTATAAGAAGGGTAGCACCAATAATGTTGTAAACTGCCTCAACCAAACACTGATCATGGCATTAACCACTGTACTCAACTCTTGTGGGCAAGAGACTTCTGATTGGCCACTTCTCTACAAAAGCGACCCAGAGTTTGGCCACACATACCAAATGCTCTTGGAGGGTCAACAAGTTCCAAATTTTCACCTCCACGATGCCCTGCTATGCCACCTAGGACACCTTTGTGTTCCTTCAAGCGAGCGAACTAAGATGATTTGGGAAGCGCACCACAGTCGGGTCGTTGGGCATTTTGAGGTTGAGAAAACAGTGGCAGTACTGTAGAAGTATTTCTATTGGCCGAATCTTTGACAAGATGTCGGGAAGTACATCAAATCCTGCACTACCTGTGCCATTGCCAAACCGACCATCAAGAAGCAAGGCCTCTATATTCCGCTGCCTACCCCTAGTCAACCTTGGGAATCCATCTCCATGGATTACATGTTAGGCCTTCCTTCTACTAAGCATGGCAATGACTATGTTTTTGTGGTCGTCGACAGATTCTCGAAGATGGCCATTCTAGCGGCCTGCAAGAAGAATATCACAGTAGAAGCCACTGCTAAACTCTTCTTTGAACAAGTTTGGGTACATTTTGGGATCCCACGGTCTATCATCTTAGATCGGGACAACAGGTTCCTCAGTACATTTTTTTCCAGTCTCTGGTCGATGCTGGACACCAAGCTCACTAAGTCCACAACTTTCCATCCCCAAACTGATGGCCAGACAAAGGTCGTCAATAGGATGATCGTACACATTCTGTGCATGTACAACTCAAAACATCCACACACATGGGATGAGAGCCTTCCCTATGTCTAGCACAGTTATAACCGATATCTCCACAGCTCGACTGGCCACAGCCCTTTTCAAGTGGGCTTGGGATTCCAGCCACTATGTCCCATTGATGTGGCCATACCATTTGCAGATACTCAGGTAGATTTGGCTCATGTCTAGTCGGAAGTCGATAAGGCCAACAACTTCATTGAGCACATCCAACATATCTTCCAGTAGGTCCATGACATTCTGGAGAAATCATATGCTAAGTACAAGCAGCGACATGATCAACATCGGGTGCCATACAAGTTTTGGGTGGGCAACAAAGTCTAGTTGCATTTGCAAAAGGAACGCCTTACCAAAGCCTATCGTAAACTCAAACACTCCGATATTGTCCTTACACCATTACCAAAGCTGTGGGTGACAATGCATTTGAGCTCAACATTCCCCCATTCCTTGGCCTGCACCCAGTGTTCAATGTGGACCTCCTTCAACCGTACTTCCCACCATTGTTGGACACATCAAACATTGCATAACAACTCACACCTACAGAGTTAAATCCAGATTGCATGGAGCAAGCCACAACTAAACAGATCATGGACACACAGATCAAGTACACTCACCTACAGAAGATCCAACTGTATCGACTTGTCAAAGCAGGCCAACTCCTTCACCAGGGCAAGTGGCTCACTAGGGACCAAGTTTAGTAGAAGTTTCCTCATCTCATGGAGGAACTCAACAAAATGGGGACCATTGCTTCCTAAGGGGGGAGGAATGATCCAGGTGGATATTGGTGGCCACTCGCCAACTCCACTTGGACCCCCACCATTGTTTCTTTCAGTTTTTCAGTTTCCTTAATTGTAGCACAGTTTACTATTTTTAGCAATTTTTTCAGGTCCTAAACTTCTAGAGCCGTTTTGAGGCCTTAAACGACGTTTTTTTGGAAATCTACCGCGAATGACTTTTTATCAAAAATTGTCTTTTCTGTTGTATTGCTCAGAGATATCTTTCCAACTGGTTATCATGTGCATCAAATGGAGATAATATGACCAATTCGCTACCCCGGGAAGTTGGTTGTCCAACTCACCCCAACAGGGCCCATAAACTCTTGGTGTTACATCTCCTCGGGTTAGGGTTTTGGTTGTTTAGGGTTTGCTCTTATTTTTCATTAATAAAAATTCCCTTGAGCCTCATTGTAACACAATTCAGAGGCATGTAGCTGCCACATCTCTTCTCAGAGATAAGCTACCATCACCCATCTAGTCTTATTTCCATTCTGTTTGTTTCAGTATTTGATATTAATGAAATGAAGTGTTATTTCTACTGCATCTTTGTATTTATGGTTATATTTGTAATTTTTTGCGTTCCTGTTTAAATTCAGATCAGTAGCTTTGGAGATAGAGGCGAAGACGTGACAGTGCAAAAGGAGAGTAGAGCGAAAGAAGAGAGAGAAGCAAAGGTTGGAAGATACAAAGAGGAGATTGTAGGAGACAAAGAATAAGTTGAAAGAAAAACAAGAGCTCAGGAGGAGAGAAAGGGAATAAATGCAGAAACATAAACATGAAGAAGGACAAGGCGCATTGATAGAGAAAACTATGCAGATACAGGTTGAATAAGCAGAGTAGCCAGCATATGAAGAAGAGGGTGAGCAGGTGTAGGTTTAGAAACTTGCTCAACAAGTTGAGCAGTTGGTTGCGGCAACAAAAATGGAGACGAAACAAGAGCTACATGATCAAGACATCAATCTCATGCCGAGGGCATCCGAGGTCACACCACTTTCTTCACCACCTCCAAAATCACAATTAGTCTCGAGCGAACAAGAATAAGTTGTTATCCTTGATGATGATTTGAAGATGGATTTGTACAATCTAGAATTTGATGAGTCACAACAGAGGATTGTACATGCACAAAGAAAGAAGCTCCCGAATGATCATACATCACCTACGCACAAAGAAGGAAGGGTGATTGTACGAGATGTTAGAAGACATACAATTTCCATGACCAAGGCTTCGAAGGCTTATGCAGAAGCCACGAGTTCGACAGTCAATTTATTGATTATAGAGAATCAATGGATGACAAAGGACTTGCGAGAGGCCAGGTAGAGAACATAGCAATCTATACAATCTTCTATGGGAGAAATGAAGAAAGAAATACTGGCAGAGATATCAACTTTGGAGGCCACCATGCGGACATTGTATAGAATATTTGTCACCTTGCACAAAGCGGATGTCCATCTATATGAATTTCAATAGCATCATGCGCAGACAACACAAAATCTCAAAGATATTCACACTACAATTTCACACATGTAAGAATTGACAATGAGATACAAGGGGACCCTGCTTTACTTGCACTAGAGGATGAAGCCACAAGTTTAGCTAACAAAGCATGGATTTAGATATTGATCTAGAACTATGAGCAGCTCCCCCTGCTCATCACTAGCATTGAGGTTTCCTATGCATGGTTGTTAAGGAGTCTGGATGTCATAGTGCCAACTCACAGGATCCCTTCCATCGGAACCCTCACTCAAGCCATGAGGAAGAACCAAAACATGTTGGATGTCGATAAGTACATAGAGTATTTGTTGCGTGAAACCACGAGCGATGACTTGCAGCTTAGTGCAGAGAACATGCAAAAATACATTGGTGGTCTAGCCACACTCAGGAAAGTGTTGCACATGCTTCAAGATGAGCTGGACAAAGGTTTAAGAACCATATACCCGGAAGCCATTGAGGCAAGAGTCCGCTTCAAAAAAGACGTCACCAAATAGTATGGGGACACAATAGCGCAATACCAAGCTTGGTATCAGTTCGTCGCTGAATACCATCGCGAGGAGGTTATCGAGTTGGTATTTTCCTAAGGCCCAGAGTTATGTTGTTTGTCATGTCAGGCTGACTCAAGCCTATTTTGTCACACATGGGTATATGTGTAAATTTTATTATTGTAAATATATTGTAAGTGAAATTCAAAGTGTCATTAGTAGAATGTGAACAGTCACTATGTAATGTGAAGATTCATGAGGGTAGTCCAAGATTCAAAGGGGAATGTCAAGGGTCACCCCACCCTTTGTTATATATAGAACCTCATAACTCATAGTATGGGCTTTTTGGAGCGAAGATTTTGGATAGGCATTGCTTAGAGAAGGCTTGGAGAGTATTGTGACAGGCCTTGACTTCTCCATAGTGAAGAGTGAGTACATCTCTTTGGAGGCGCAAGAGGTATTGACTGTAATGTTCCACTATTGGGGCTAGTGGTTGTCAATGGTGTATGTATGGATGTAACTTTCACTTTATACATATATAACAGAGCCAACACATTTTCATGCATATGTTTTTATTTTAGTTGGATTATTTTGGTTGCTTTAGAAATGTATGTTATTTAACTTATGCATTTGTGTATGAACTATTTTGTATGCAATTATATGAACCTTGTTTCAAAAGTGTTACTAGTTTAACCCATCACTTTGGATTGTGGACTATTCTTCTTTCCAGTTTGTGATGTCATTCTACTCATGTGTTCCTTTCAGGCTACATACTATTATAGGCTTCTAAGGGACACACTTCCTTTTCACCTTCACATGATAGAACCCCCATGCATCTCACTTGACTCGTTGCAAGGTTACATACTTTCTTTCGAAAATGATATCACACTTACCTCTACATGCTATCGTAGTTAAGGCATTTCTTTACTACCCATTATTGGGACTCTTACTCCAAACGGTCTGAGGTTTAGTTCGGACTTCTTACCACGAAGATCCCCTGACATGTTTGTGGATCTAACACTGTTAATAGGGCCCAAGATGCGATATTCCCATGGTTGTGAGTGTCTTTCTAGGAATCAATCCATCAATAGAGTACCAACTCATAATTTCTCACCGATCCATGCTTTGGGAAGGTTGTATACCTGCAAATCTACTATGTTGATTTTGCTCGACACTCAACTCATGTTGCTCCACTCAATCACCCAACACGATGCATTTGGAGAACTCTGCCCTACTCTTCCCAATGTATAAGGGGGGCTTGGTAGTTTTGCAAGCCTTATATATGTACTCCTATAGAGGACTTTTCTAGAACTCCCAACTATTCTCCTTTTGCTTCCTTGTGAGGGACTTGAGTCGTTCCTCAACACTAGATAGCTAGGTCGTTGATTTGGCACATACTCCTATTAGCTCCCCAATTTTCTATTCTCCTGTAAGATAGTGTCTCGCACTGTCCAAACTCTTTGCTTCAACATTATAAGATATGTCTTGAAATGCATGATCCTTTCCCGAAATTCCTCTATTGGAAATTCTTGTGCCTTGTTGAATATATTTTTATGTCTCTATACTGGATGCCCCATGACCACAACTTCAACTTGAACACTTGACTGACCCTGCAGAAATAGATCATCCTACATACAATATTTGTCATGTTTCCCCGTATGATCATGCTCATCATGTCAGTTTATTATTACTGGCTCCTCATTTGATTCTCCTTGAATGTCTTCTTCCTCGCCTTCTCCACATGTGTGGATAAGTTGTCCACCCTCTCTGATTGTCAAACATTGATGTATTGGTGGACTGCTATCTATACCTAGTTGCCCATCTTCTTTATGGATGTTCTCCTGGATATCTATAAACTCAAATACTTCACCATTAGGAGGAATTCCCTTCTTCCTTTGCCCATGTACTTTTTCAAGCTGACTGAATATCATTGGCTTGTCCTGCAAGTTTTTCTAAGAAACATGGTGTTGTTTCTCACCATCTGTACTTGACGGCTTGGATACTTCATAGGTCTCTTCTAAAAACTGGTGAACCCAACTATGGATGAATCACCATGATCTGCCTTTTTGCCTCCTTATCACTTGGACATGAATGGTTAAGGGCCCAAGGTCCCTTACAGATAAAGCACAGTCCTCTCCTCCTTAGTTCATTCTTGTTGTAGATTTTGTTATTGCTTCCTCCATCAATCCTTATCAGCTGCTTCCTAGTCAACACCCTTCTGAGCAATTTTATGTTTCTCCAGACTAAATTCTCGATTAGATCATAGGAAACTGGTGATACCTATGATTCCTTCCTCCAAATTGTCAACAATTTGGATCTTAGTATCTTGTAGATGTCAACATCACCTTCTAAGAATAGAGACACAATTTTTTTCATGCTTGTTTTGTCATGGCTGATGTAATAATGGTGTAAATTTTTTTGAGAAACTGAAAGATCATCTCATCGCATTCCAGATTCAGCATGAATGTGCCAAAGCTTAATTATGCCATGAGTTTTAAAATTTTGCACCGCTCATGAACGGTAGGAAGCATGATGTTATTCAACACTTAAAGACCTTCTACTATCAGCTGCAAGATATCCCTCATGATATCATTATTATAAGGTAGTAGTGGTGATATTAAAGCTATGATCCTATTGAGACAAGAAGCAACTGTGAGAATGACCTCTTCACAAGGATGTTCCAGAAATTTGGATTGCACTAGTGCAAGCATGGATGGCTTGAGGGCCCAATTGAGTTTCTTCCATTATGGTTTCCCTACCAAGGACAAACATGTGTCTAATTCTACCAACTTACAGAAGTCTATGACTAACTTCATTCATTGTAGCTCGTATCCAAGTGTGAAGAGCTTATCACTTTTTACATCTTCCTTCTGAATATTTGTGTATTGTTAAAGGATAATATGGACCTTTCGAGAGAAAGGCTTCTTGTTCTACTATTTCTTCTGATTTGTAAGTTGTTTCCATTTTTTATCCACATAAGTAGTGTAGCCCAGAGAATCAATTGATGTATTACTATGTTGATTCCTGAGGTGTTTCCAAAGTTAAAGTGATGACATTATGGCTTAGCATCAATGGATCTTAGTATTTAACCTACGTTCTTTGTTCTCAACTTCCTTTAATAAAATCAATTTCCCTCCCTTGAGAAGAGATGACAAATTGTTCTCCTGTGAGAAATCAACTTCTACAATAATAATCTTGATTTAGGTGTCTCATGCAGTGATACCACTCAAATATAATAGGAGTAGCTAACAAATAAATTAGGGTTACAATATCAAAATGGCGTCGCCAGGAAATGTCATCTCAGCACCCAATTATAAGAATAAATCCAATATGTTGTAGGTGACACCACGATCCTCAGCCTTAAACCCATAATTCAACCTTCAAAATAATTATGAGATCAAGCTCTTGTGGAGTAATAGAATCATGCCCAAGTATATGAACTGTCTCGCTTAACCAATCAAGAAGAACCACGCCCAGTTCTTATTCTTGTAGTTAAGGAAAATTACACCCATAAGGTAATGGGTTTTAGCATATAAAAAATAAATAACCAGACCTTAAATAAGAAGGATTTTTCTCGCCCAAACAATGATTAATTCACCAAAGAATAATCGAAATCGATATGTCAGACCAAGATAATCATGCTTAGAAAATTCAGCGAACTCGGCCAGATCACTAGCAAAGGAAATCCAACTCTAGAAGTAAAGAAATCCCTCTTGAAGAATTTATTCAGCACTAAGATGAATTCAACCTTCCAATTTTCTAATTGAACCCCTGCAAAAATATCGAAACCACAATTGTCTGGCAGCAATAGTTGTTCCTTAACCCTTTCTTCAAAGCTCAATTGACAAACTTTGGTACAGTTTTCGAATACCAAATCTTCCTATATCAGAACAACATCCTCGCCTTGGAAACACTTGTGTACTGGATGTTTGGTCTCGCAATCTGGATTCCTTCGTGACCGTAATTGCACAATTGTGTATGGGTCTGGTGTATAAGTGGCTATGATCCTATGTCCTTTTTGCTGCAGTGGGTTATAGACCCTAAGCCCAATGCAATGATGAAAACTAGATCACTTTAGTTTTGGAATATTTGGTTCAGAAATGGACTGCGGCTATGGATCATCCACAATACAATGCTCCAATTTAATCTTGTCCCTCCTTGTAAATCAACACCAACACTTGATTTCATGAGAATTCAACCTTATATTAAGAAATAATTTTAACATCATCCTAGATCAATTGGTTTAGAATTCAACAAGACTCACTCCAATGTTGATCTCATAGGAAAATATGACCCGATCATTGGTAGTCTAACTGTATGCAACCTCCCAATAACTGCATTATCAGTTGAATCAATGGGTCAAACCCCCACCATTGTTGCACACAGGAATAATGAATTTAATGCTCAGATAATTCACGGTCTTGGGCTAACAGTGGAAGTGGATTGATAAATGTGCGGTGGGGAGTTTTCGTTGCAAGCCTAGGAGAATTTGGTGGCCCCTTAGTCCTTTTATCCTTCACAATGTCCCAGGCTGAGAGGAGATCGACGGAGGTAACCTCAAACCAAGCTTTCAGTTCGATAGCTAGCCCTACCAAACTAGAGACGACTCTCTCTATGATCACAGCCAATGAATTGACTGGAAAAGGAATAGATTTTAGGTTATATATGTTAGGCTCGGGTAGGGTTTTGAAAGTTTTAGGTTTTGATGTTGGATAAGGGAGAAAAACCAAGTAGCTAGGTCAAAGGATCAAATGGTTATAGCAGCAAAGATATGGAGGAGCAAGGTAGCAATAATTCTGTGATGGATTTAGATTTTTTCGGTGTAGTGTAGTGTTTGGAAGATGAAAAAGGGTCTTAATGAGCATGAGCACATGAATTCATTAAACATGAAGGAAATTAACACATAATGATATTCCCATAAAAACAGAGTTTTATGCAAAGAATTATGTTTATAAATTTTAAGGAAAACCACTAAAAAACTGATGAATGGAAAGAGAAGATGAATATATTTCATATAAAGCTATAACAGAGAAAAAAACCATCACAAACTTACTGCACATGAATTCCTAGATAATAGTTGCAAACGGTATCCTTTGATTTTGAGAAAATATCCAAGTACAAGCTACAATAGTTCTCTCCTCTAATGTCCAACCTGTTCTATGACTGATAAAATGATACATAAAGACCAAAATAACATCTCCTTGCTCTCAGGGGTCGAATCCATGAGTCTAGGAACTGCTACATGAGGTGTTCCAACCAAAACCCTAAATACTAGGGAGGCTAAAACAACTCCTCCAATTAACTTTGACTCCAACCACACTCATAAATGAGGCTAAATTTACATCAAAGCAACTTTAACAAGTCTAATTACTGACTATTACATCATATTTACATTAGTATTAATCAATTACATCATAGAAATCCAAATACAACTAACCAAACAGGAGAAAAACTGCGACAAACAAAAACGCAGTGAATTTCTAAGAAAACATGGCGAAGCTAAGGAAAACACAAAGAAATCGGAAAAAGTAGTTTTTGAAAGTCTTCCTAAAGTCCAAATATGATCTTGATAGCTCATTGGAAAGATAAGGATGTCTGCTATAAAATGGACTCTTCAGGAGCTCAAAAATGTTACTCCTCGCTCCTCAAAAATTCATTCTCCCACAGGTACTGTGGAAAACACGGCGTGGCCTCCATCAGGGTGGCAGAAAGGTGGTTTTTTGTACTTTTTCACATGTTAAAATTTGTCAAAAGTATGTTCCCCTTAGGGAAAAAATGATGTATGGACCATGAGGAATCTAGAAATGCAAACCAAACTTCATTTGGATCTCCCCAACTAAATTGCAGTGTGGGGCACGGTGTGTTTTCTCCTACATGACTATGCTAAAATATGCAAAAATTCTCAAAAAACTAAATTTCCTCCAAAACTCTTCAAAATTGGTATGTGAGGTCACCAAGTGGTATGATATGCTATGAGGGAGACATCAGCAAGCAAATCTAACTTTTCCTTCCCTTTTTGCTTGATTAGGGTTTCATTGAGCTTCTCCTTCAATTGCTTGACCTTAACCTTAGCAATCAGGTTTCTTGTGTAATAATGGGAAGCCATGTGTTTTTGCAATCTTTTGTCTCTATTAGCCCTCCTGAGAAGCTTCTCCAAGTGACAATTTACCTTGTCAAGCCAAAATTCCCTATCTTCATTGATTTCTGCTTCAATTAGGTCAACAAAAGTCATCTGCTCTCTTTGTTGTTGAAGTGCTCTTTTGAGGCCTCTGGTCCTTGGCCTTTTCCTTGTTACTTGCTCTTGATGTTCCTCTGAAACTTTTGCATCCATCACTTCCTTTCCCTTGACATCCTCTTTACCAACATCAACCCCATGATTTTTCAAAAGTAGTTGCTTTACCTTCAACTGTTGATTTTCCTACTCTAGAAATGAAATCATGAAGTTTGCCTTGAATAAATTGTCCTTGAGCTTTGCTATCTCAACAGCTTTCTCCTTTATGACCTGCTCCATTGTTTTATGCTCCTTACTAACCTCCAACTCAACCATTTCAGTGTCAAGGTGACAAGTTTCCTCATGTTGTGAATGTAATCCATGTTTTGTTGATGCTACTGATGTGAGCTTGGCCCCTTCCACATGATGTGGAGTAAACACAAGCCTCTTTCCCTTATGATAAGTCTGAGTTATTTCAGGCCTAGGTATCTTCTCAACTGCAAGTCTCTTTGAAGAACTACCTTTCACATGCTTAGGTGGGGTTGATGATGTACTTGGGTTTGCAGATTGACTAGTAGAAGACAATAAAACATATGATTGAATGAAAGTTTCCCAAGTGATATTATTTTGAATCAGCTGATTCGTTATAATAATATTGATGAAGGCATGGTGGAAAAGGCTCTTTTCATGGTCAATATGCCTATGTTGCACCTTTTCTTCCATCTTAGCCAGACTTTTGTAGAGGTAATAGGTTAGGTTTAGTGGCTTTACTCTTATGAAATGCATGAGTAATATGACATGATATTTGTACAAGCTTGAGAATTTTCCTTCACATGTAAAGTATTTCATTATGACCTTCATCAATGGAGAAAAATTTTCAAGGAGTTGTACAAAAGGAAAAACTTTCTTAATTGTCTTTTTGCAGTGGCCTTTGATGAAGGGTTGATAGTTTTGCAGGCCCAAATCTAAGTTATTAAACCATTTTTATCCATTATTAGGTATCCATGTGGCTGCTGCTATGATCTCAGTTGAAATACTGAATGTGACACCTATAATAATAACCTTATCCCTCCTCAAATTAGTGGAAAACAGACTAGTCAATTTTTATCATGGTATTTGACCCTTTCAACCAACTCACAAAACCCTAAATATTCTGCATTTTCAAAGCATTGCTTGGATAGTGGGGAAGACATCAGCTCCTCAGTGTTTAGGGGTTCATACCTCAATATTTTACCTCCTTTTTTATAGGTTTTCTTCTCCTCCTCCATTTGATTGTTTTGCAAGTGAAACCCTAGCTAGGAAAATGGGGGATTGGAAAGATGTGATGGGATGGAGGGTTTAGGGACGGGGAAGAGGGGTAGGAAAATTTAGGGAGGTGGGATGGGGTGTTAGGGACCCCTAGGAAATGGAATGAGGGAAAATGAGCAGAGAGTATGGTGTAGGGAATTAAAACAGAGTCAACTAATGAAACAGAGAAAAACGCAACGAAGGGAGAAAAATAGGTTTTGCATCATGAAAAAGTTCCAAGCTACATAGTTTTGCAACATCGACCTTCATTACTTGCTATAACGAATTTTCCGTAGGATCCTAAAAATCATGAAAAATTGGCTCTTGCTGATTTGGAGGAATCAAGAAACATCCTTCTATTGCAACTAGTCACTCTTCATGATGAATTTCAGCAAGAGTGTGCTCTTGATCTTCAAAAAATTCTGAACATATAGATGGACAAGTTTCATCTTGAAACAGAAATTCAAGAAATGAAATATTTGAAGAGAAATCTAATTGACACTCCTCATCAATGTCTTGGTCTCCTGAACACTGTTGAATACCTTCATATAATTCAAGGGAATGAATGTGATCTTCATCAATTGATTGTTGATTAATATTATCTTTAGTCAAAGAAGACATTGTTTGCTGGAAATTTTCCTGAATACAATTTTCTTTTGCAAGATGCTTTAGAACAAACTCTTCTCTTTCACTGCTCTTTTCTTGATCCTTGACAATCTGATCAGTTTCATTTTTAGCTGCATAAATTGTTGTCTGTTGGGGATGTTCTTGTGGATCATAAGACTGCTGCAAATCAACAAATGATTCTTCAATGATATGCTCAATTACTTTTACCTGATGATTGGCAAGAGGACTTTGTTCGACAACCACAGTGCTAATGTGTACACCCACAAGATCTAAAATAACATGTTCTTTTTCATTATTCTCCTCTTCTTGATTAGTTTCAGGCTGTTGAATTTCTTCCTTAACCTCTAGCTGATCAGTGTGTTGTGTTGCTGCCAGAATTGTTTTCTGTGGGGAATCTTTATGAGCATCTAGACAATATTCATCATCTGTTTCTTCATCAATCAAAGAGGAGGCTATTGTGTGCTGAGTATGATCTTGTGTATCAAAGTGATTAGCTTCTTCAGATTGTTGTTGGAAGGAAAAATCATAGAAGGCTCCAATGATCTCTTCATCATCCATACATTCAATATCATCAATACTTTTAAGATATGCAATAAAACCTTCACAATAATCACAACATATTTGTAAAAGAGACTTCCCATAATTCTCAGAGAACACTCTATGGAAATATTTAAGAGAGTATAAGCTACCTGGGTTTAACCCTTCATACCATGATCTTGCTTTTCCTTCTAGGGTAGCCATAAACATTTTCATTAAACAATCCTCATGAAACTTAATCTCGAGCTTATGTATATGCCAATGAAATTTTATTACATGCAGAATAGCTTCATCCTCGTTTCCATCTATGAATTTGGGTAGATTGGTTTTCCAATCTATGCAAGGAATACGATTCGGAAAACCAAGAATATGAGCTTGATTCATAGGAGCATACCTTCGAGCAGTTGAATCCATCTTGAAAATAGTTAAGTCACCAAGAATCTCTTAAAACTATCAATTTTTAAACAATGGAGTTGACATGAAAATTCTAAACTTTTGGATTCTTCAACACTAGAGTCGCCAAGTGAAATATGCACAACCTTTCTTGTGTCTGATCATTGTTCACCATCAGCAATCAGATCTGATCTTTGTCGTTCTTTCCCAAGGAAGATATGATCTTGTGTTCCCCAACAATGGCGCCAAAATGTTATCCTCCACAATGTCCCAGGCTGAGAGGAGATCGACGGAGGTAACCACAAACCAAGCTTTCAGTTTGGTAGCTAGCCCTACCAAACCAGAGAGGGCTCTCTCTATGATCACAACCAATGAATTGATTGGAAAAGGAATAGATTTTACACTAGATATGTTAGGCTCAGGTAGGATTTTTAAATTTTTAGGTTTTGATGCTAGATAAGGGAGAAAAACCAGGTAGTTAGGTCAAAGGATCAAAGGGTTACAACAGCAAAGATATGGAGGAGCAAGGTAGCAATAATTTTGTGATGGATTTAGGGTTTGTCGGTGTAGTGTAGTGTTTGGAAGATGAAAAAGGGTCTTAATGAGCATGAGCACATGAATTCATTAAACATGAAGGAAATTAACACATAATGATATTCCCATAAAAACAGAGCTTTATGCAAAGAATTTTGTTTATAAACTTTAAGGAAAACCACTGAAGAACTGATGAATGGAAAGAGAAGATGAATATATTTCATATAAATCTATAACAGAGAAAAAACAACATCACAAACTTACTGCACATGAATTCCTAGATAATAGTTGCAAATTGTATCCTTTGATTTCTAGAAAATATCAAAGTACAAGCTACAATAGTTCTCTCCTTTGATGTCCAACCTGTTCTATGACTGAGAAAATGATACATAAAGACAAAAACAACATCTCCCTTCTCTTAGGGGTCGAATCCATGAGTCTAGGAACTACTCCATGAGGTGTTCCAACCAAAACCCTAAAGACTAGGGAGGTTAAAACAACTCCTCCAATTAACTTTGACTCCAACCACTCTCATAAATGAGGCTAAATTTACATCAAAACAACTTTAAAAAGACTAATTACCCACTATTACATCATATTTACATTAGTATTAATCAATTACATCATAGAAATCTAAATCCAACTGACCAAACTGGAGAAAAACTGCCACAGACAAAAACGCAGTGAATTTCTTAGAAAACACAGCGAAATTGGAAAAAGTAGTTTTTGAAGGCCTTCCCGAAGTCCAAATCCTAACCTTGATAGCTCATTGGAAAGTTGAGGTTGTCTGCTACAAAATGGACTCTTCAGAAGCTCAAAAATGTTACTCCTATCTCCTCAAAAATGCAATCTCCCACAAGTGCTCTGGAAAATGCAGTGTGACCTCCATCACGGTGGTAGAAAGGTAGTTTTTTACTGGTCTTTTGACTTTTTCACCTGTTAAAATTTGTCAAAATTATGTTCCCCTCACGGAAACAATGATGTATGGACCATTAGGAATCTAGAAATGCAAACCAAACTTCATTTGGAGCTCCCCAACTAAAGCGCAACGTGGGGCACATTGCGTTTTCTCCTCCATGACTGTGCTAAAATATGCAAAAATTCTCAAAAAACTAAATTTCCTCCAAAACTTTTCAAAATTGGTATGTGAGGTCATGAAGTAGTATGATATTCTATGAGAGAGGCATCAACAAGAAAATCTAACTTTTCCTTCCCTTTTCGCTTAATTAGGGTTTCATTGAGCTTCTCCTTCAATTACTTGACCTTAACCTTAGCAATCAGGTTTCTTGTGTAATAATGGGAAGCCATGTGTTTCTGCAATATTTTGTCTCTATTAGCCCTCTTGAGAAGCTTCTCCAAGTGAAATTTACCTTGTTAATCCAAAATTCCCTATCTTCATTAATTTATGCTTCAATTAGGTCAACCTAAGTCATCTGCTCTCTTTGTTGTTGAAGTGTTATTTTGAGGCCTTTGGTCCTTTCCCTTTTCCTTGTTACTTGCTCTTCATGTTCCTCTGAAACTTCTGCATCCATCACTACCTTTCCCTTGACATCCTCTTTACCAACATCAACCCCATGCTTTTCCAAAAGTAGTTGCTTTACCTTCAACTACTGATTTTCCTACTCTATAAATGAAATCATGAAGTTTTCCTTGGATAAATTGTCCTTGAGCTTTGCTATCTCATTATATTTCTCCTTTACAACCTGATCCATTATTTTATGCTCCTTACTAGCCTCCAATTCAACCATTTCAGTGTCAAGATGACAAGTTTCCTCATGTTGTGATTGTAATCCATGTTTTGTTGATGTTGTTGATGTGAGCTTGGCCCCTTCCACATGATGTGGAGTAAACACAAGCCTCTTTCCCTTCTGACAATTCGGAGTTATTTCAGTTCTAAGTATCTTCTCAACTGTAGGTCTCTTTGAAGAACTACCTTTCACACGCTTAGATGGGGCTGATAATGTACTTGGGCTTGCAGATTGACTAGTAGAAGACAATAAAACATCTGATTGAATGAAAGTTTCCCAAGTGATATTCTTTTGATTCAGCTGATGCAGTACAATAATCTTGATGAGGGCATGGTGGAAAAGGCTCTTTTCATGGTCACTCTGCCTATGCTACACCTTTTATGCCATCTTAGCCAGACTTTTGTAGAGGTAATAGGCTAGGTTTAGTGGCTTTACTCTTGTGAAATGCATGAGTAATCTGACATGGTATTTGTACAACCTTGAGAATCTGCCTTCACATGTAAATTATTTCATTATGACCTTCATCAATGGAGAAAATTTTTCAAGGAGCTGTGCAAAAGGAAAAAATTTCTTAATGGTTTGTCTATAGTGGCCTTTGATGAAGGGTTGATAGTTTTGCAGGCCCAAATATAAGTTCTTAAACCATTTTTCTCCATTATTAGGTATCCATATGGCTGTTGTTATGATCTCAATTGAAATAGTGAATGTGACACCTGCAATAATAACCTTATCCCTCCTCAAATGAGTGGCAAACAGACTAGTCAATTTATCATGGTATTTGACCCTTTCAACCAACTCACAAAACCCTAAACATTCTGCATTCTCAAAGCACTACTTGGATAGTGGGGAAGACATCAGCTCCTCAGTGTTTAGGGGTTCATACCTCAATATTTGACCTCCTTTGTTATAGGTTTTCTTCTCCTCCTCCATTTGATTGTTTTGCAAGTGAAACCCTAGCTAGGAAAACAGGGGATTGGAAAGATGTGATGGGATGGAGGGTTTAGGGAAGGGGAAGAGGGGTAGGAAAATTTAGGGAGGTGGGTAGGGGTGTTAGGGACCCCTGGGAAGTGGAATGAGGGAAAATGAGCATAGGGTATGATCCAGGGAATTAAAACACATAAAAACACAGCGAAGGGAGCAAAATAGGTTTTGCAACATGAAATCAAATGAAACAAGGCTATGGAGAGATGAAGAGTGTTCAACTTACTTGCAGGAGGCTGATAGATACTTTCATTTTCTGAAGAAACCTTTCAGAACCAGTATTAGGGCTTGAAACAAGAAAATGCAGCGAAATTACAACAAAACGCAGCGAAAATGAGAAAAGACAGCGAATGGTTAGAAAACGCAGCGAAATGCAGGGAAAACATAGTGAAATGATTCTAATAACTTTTGGGAGTGTTTTTTCCTCTAAAAATACAGAGAAACTATCTAGTGATGGATGAGAGCTTCTTTGGCAATGAACATAAGGGTGAGAGGTGGAATGAAGTGGTCTTTATAGGCTATAGAACTCAACTTTATAATGGTAGGGTGGCCCACCATAATTTTCATTTTGCTTTTGATAAAACTATGTAACTTGGAACTTTTACATGCAACTTTGAAACATAACTTATTACATCATTTTAAAGTGAATTACACTTAGAAACAAAACTTTTTTAACAAACCCTACCACTAATCCTTCATTTCTCGGTTTATTGAATGAAATGACAATTTTGATGACTCTAACCCTAATGACCTAATGGAGACACTTGGTTGAATGAAGACCGTGGTGACATCACTAAGACGATGATGATGATGATTTTTTCAATGATGGCACATCCAACTGAGTGATGACAGTGGCCAGAACATGAAAATTTTGAAGGAGTAGCAATAGACCTAGACCTAGACACACTACCCAGTGACCAAATTTTATTTTGAAAACTTGGTGAAATGATTAAAATTTGACTTTGGACCCCTAACACAACCTTGTAAGAGAATATTTGGTCACTGGTGACAGGCAAAATGGACTGACACTAACAAGTCCAACCTCTACATCCTACTCAAGTGGTTTCGTCCTCCTTTCCTGGCACAATGGAACTCCCTCTATTGCAACAGATAGACAAAATGGAGTCATGGTGATGAGTGCCCTTCCAATGTCGAATGATGCTCCATGATCCTGTGTCTCAGTCGATTGGCTCCAATATGCCCTCGATCTGCAGTTTTACTGAGCTATCCTCGTTTATTGACTGATCTTAAACGCTGGTTTTGATGCCTATTGCTTGAGATCTGACCATAGGCCTTTCTTCTGACGCCTTAACAGTCTGGATCGCTGATCCGGACTTAAACAGGAACGCAACAAAATACAGAGATAACCATATACACAAAGATGCAGCGGAAATAATACTTCATTTCATTAATGGAAAATATTGAAATATGCTTACAACCAAAAATAGAAATAAACCAGCTAGGGCGATGGTAGCTTATCTCTTAGAAGAGATGTGGCGGCTACATGCCTCTGAACTGTGTTACAATGAGGCTCGAAGGCCTATTTATTGTTGAGAAACAACGGAAAACCCTTCACATCCCAAAACCTAACCCTAGAAGATGAAACGCCAAATTGTGGGCCCCGTTTGGGTAAATTGGTACATCAATTTCCCAGGGTCGTAACTTTGGCATACGATCTCTGTTTGATGCATACAATAGCTCGTTAGAAAGATCTATCAGAGCACTACCACTTTGGGTTCAAGGACAACATCGGTCCAAGGACCCATGTTGCCCCCAGATTTCCCAAAAAACGTCGTTTAGGGCCTCAAAACGGCTCCGGAAGTTCAGGACCCGAAAAACTGCTAAAAATAGTAAACTGTGCTACAATTTAGGAAACTGAAAAGACTGAAAGAGACAGTTGTGGGGGTCCAAATGGGATAGGTGGGTGGCCACCAACATCCACCTGGATCATTCCTCCCCCCTTAGGAAGAAATGGTCCCCATTGCGTTGAGTTCCTCCCTGAGATGAGGAAGCTTCTGCTGAGCTGGGTCTTTGGTGAGCTGTTCTGCAATCTCTGATGTGTCTAGAAATGGTGGGAAGCATGGTCAATGACAGTCCACATTGAACACTCGATGCAAGCAAAAGGAATGGAGGAATGTTGTGCTTCAAAGCATTGTTGCCCGTAGCCTTGGTACTGGTGTAAGGACCATGTCAGAGTGGTCTGAGTTTCTGATGGGTTCTGGTAAGGCGTTCTCTCTGCAGATGCAACCAAACTTTGTCACCCATCTAAAACTTGTGTGGTACCCCTGTGGGTGAGGAGAAGTTGTTCCTGTGTTCTGTCGTGACCGTATCCCTTTGATGCTGCTGCGTGGAGGAACCCTTCGCAGGGGTCATGGATGTAGCAACGATCTTCCCCTTACTTTTGGAGTGAACCAGACAGATGAATTTACTGGTCTGGGAGATGAGCTTGCTGCCTTTCTTAGCAGTGATCAAAGAGGTGGCGGTAGGTGGGGCTACCTCCGGTATCCTGTATAATGAATCACCCAAAGAAATAATGACAGCGTGAGGCCTTGAATCATACACAGCATGTCGCCTCCACAAGTATGGTTGGCCTAATAATACATCACAAACATCCAAAGGTGTAACATCACACAATACCTCGTTTATGAAGGGCTTGATGTTGTAGGGAAGGCGACACTGCTAGCGAACTTTGAGATCTCGTCCTTCATGAAGCCACCCGATACTGTACGGCTGTGGGTGTGGTGTAGTTGGTAGGCCCAACCGCTTCACGACCTCTACTGAAATGAGGTTCTTTTGGCTGCCACTGTCGACAATGAATTACAGTGGCGAACCCTTCACCCACATCTATGAGTGGAAAAGACGCTCCCCTTCCTCTGGATTTTCGAGATCATTTTTTTGGATCTTAGCGGTGGCAACAGTGGCGCTGGGATCCGCATCAATGATCTGCTTCCCTTTGCCATTCCCCTTGTCAGGTTCTGGCTCAGGATCGGAACATGCATCTGATTCAGAAGCCTTTAACTCGGCCACCAGAGACTGCTTGGTCCAACACTCACTTGTGTTATGAGTGGGACTCTTGTGGAACTCACACCACTTTCCTTTGTCCTTCTTCGGCTTCGTGGTGTTGTTCTTTTCTTGTAGCTTCGATTTTCCTTTGGGCTTCGGATTTGTAGATCCAAAGTCTCGCTTCTTCTGTTTGAACTTTTGCTCGATTTTGACAGTGTATCGGTACGCCGTGCCGAGCGAGGAGATGTTCAAGAACTCCATCTCTTCCTGGATGTATCTGTGTAGGCAGTCGTGGTATTTGAGTACCAGATGCAGCTCATAATCTTTGATACCCAACTATGTGCGAAGGGTATGAAAAATGTTTGTGAATTCCGGCACATCTTGGTCTCGTGCCTGCCGCAGTGTGGTCCATTTGATGTATTTGTCCTTGTAGCTTTTGACAGGGTAGTACTGCTCCTTGATGGCATCCCGGAATGAATCCCAAGTGGGTGCGGCTGAAAATAGTGAGCCTGTGCTTTCATCCTTCTGCTCGCAGTAGGTTTCCCACCAATCCTTGACGTGGGGGGCTGATTTGAGAAGAGCGAAAACAATCTTTTCCCGACTCGAAAATTCATGAACAGGAAAATAACCCTCTAGCAGATTTAACCATTTATCTACGGCATCTGCATCTATTTGACCCTCGAATATGGGGATTTCAAAATTAACTTGTACCTTAAAGGGTGTGGCATTTCCAGAGTAGCTGTTGGAAGTCGATGCGTCGCTTCTGGGTAGCCGCTGAAGGATCTGGGCAAAGCTGTCCATCATCGCATTCCGTTGTCGCTCGAGGGCTTCTTCGAGCAAGATTTTGATAGGATCTCCTACCCCCTTGTCTTTCTTCTCATCCGCCATGGGAGGCCGTCGGGATTTGCGAGGCTAGTCTTGCAAAGGTTCGACCAGTTCAAGCCCTAACTCCTTATATCCCGACCTCGTTGGGGACATGCAAAGAAAAACAGAGAAAAAGCATACCGCTCTGATACCACTGATCCGCATTTTAAACAGGAACGCAACAAAATACAAAGATAACCATATACACAAAGATGCAGCGGAAATAATACTTCATTTCATTAATGGAAAATACTGAAATATGCTTACAACCAGAAATAGAAATAAACCAGCTAGGGCGATGGTAGCTTATCTCTGAGAAGAGATGTGGCGGCTACATGCCTATGAACTGTGTTACAATGAGGCTCGAAGGCCTATTTATTGTTGAGAAACAATGGAAAACCCTTCACATCCCAAAACCTAACCCTAGAAGATGAAACGCCAAATTGTGGGCCCCGTTTGGGTAAATTGGTACATCAATTTCCCGGCATCGTAACTTTGGCATACGATCTCCATTTGACGCGTACAATAGCTCGTTAGAAAGATCTATCCGAGCACTACCACTTTGGGAAGGGAAACATTGGTCTATGGACCCTTGTTGCCCCCAAATTTCCCAAAAAACGTCGTTTAGGGCCTCAAAATGGCTCCGGAAGTTTAGGACTCGAAAAACTGCTAAAAATAGTAAACTGTGCTACAATTTAGGAAACTGAAAAGACTGAAAGAGATAGTTGTGGGGGTCCAAATGGGACAGGTGGGTGGCCACCAACATCCACCTGGATCAATCGCTGAGTTAATTGATGCACACGAGTGATTAATAGCTCTATCTAGTAGTTGGGACTTCCTCTGTGCTATGTTGGACTTGTAATGCCTAGACTTTGGCCCGAAAACCCTACAAAGTTGAGCTCAAGAAAAATTTGGAGAATGAACATTGAAACAGATATAGAATTTGGATACATTGAAACAGATATAGAATTTGGATACATTGAAACCACCATTGATTTGTTTGGTGCTAATTTCTAGCTTTGATCTTCAAATCCCTGGGGCAGAGGCTAGCTTTTGCGACACCTTTAGCCAATGGTGCTTCCTTTGATCTTTGGCTTCAACCTTGGATGTGCAGCTACCTTTACCATCCAATGAATAGCTGTGAGTTAACAAACACTCGCTCCACGACCTCTGTGATCTATTCTTCATTCATAATCCATGTAATATCCCTCATCTTCTGACTAATGTTAACTGTAAAATTGAGATGCATTCCTACCCTGATCTCCAGGTACTGTCGCATTGGTGTCTGACCCTCACAATTGGCGCTCACAATTCACCACTTAACTCACTATGAATGACCTTGGGCTGGACTCGACCAAGTGTTGAATCTTGTTGGTGTGAGTCCAATTGGCGCTCTATCCAACATGCAACATTATTATACCAACCATCTAAAAACGAATGGCTGAGTCAAATAGCCCCATCACACAATGAAGCAAACTTTATGTTTGATTGCAGAGAGTAGCAATTCCCAATCGACAAGGTGGCTCCCAAATTTGAAGCATCTGGTCCCTCTTTAACACGTTATGGGCATCTATCTGATGCAATAGTCTTCCACAATCTTCTCAATGTTGACATTCAACAAATATCACCTCTTGAATTTGAATGTGAATGGGCAGAACTACAGATCTGGTACACCAGATCCAATCTAATAAGCTTTGCAAGAAGAATAACAATTCTCAAAATAATTAATTGAAAAATAAAATAGCAACTAGGGTGATATTAAATATCACCGAAGACGAGAATGTCTGCTAGGGTGAAAATAAATTCCTTTGTGAAGAAGCACAGCTCTGATACCATTGTAAGATTCCCAACGATAAAAAAATCGATAGATCTAGAACATCTTAGTTTAAAACAACTTTTCATTAAGAACAGGAACACAAACAAGATCTAGGAATGCAACCCTTTTATTTATATTATTAGCTGAAAACAAAATACACATCCATACAATAAAACTGGAGCTTAGACTGCTCAATTGTGGACCCAAATTCACCATGTCACCACGTCTCGGGATCAAAAGTGAAACTGGCCATTACAAGTTCTCAAGAAAACACAATAAGATAGATAACCCAGAATGATCCAAATGCTTTGTTTCTATCCTCTTTTATAGGCTTCATGGACTCTCTAAAGACCCTATTTTATTATTTTCCCTCCAAAAATGAAAGCAAATACCATGGGTTTACACCATGGGAAAATACCAAGGTAAATAGCATAGACAGAAAATACCACAATAAATACCATAAATATTACATCATGGACATCATTCTTCAAATAAAATGAAATTGTTTTATTATTTTACAAAGTAATTAATTCAATTATTCAAAAACTTGCAATTAGCTTTTACAAGGAATCAAAATATAGTACTATTTTATAAATATCATTGCAATATCCTTTAAATAGCTTTTACAGGGAATCAAAATATAGTACTATTTTATAAATATCATTGCAATATCCTTTAAAAAAAAATAGAGCAAACTCTTTAAAACCCCAATAACACAATTTTTATTAAAGAAATATAACTTTAAAAAATCATTTGCCATAACCATTATAGACATAATGATTAGTGCGTATGATGCATGGCATCATAACACATAAATAAAATTATATTTTAATAAAATATTAATTATTTAAGATTAAATTTGATAATAATGAATTATACCTTTGATTTTTGGTGATTACATAAAGAAAGCATAAAAATAAAATTCATAAATGCCAACCAGAATAGTAATAAATGTAAGCAAAATATTTAAGAGTAAATACAAATAAACGTAATAAGAATCAGAAGTAAGAAGATTTGCAAGGAAGCAATACAGAAAAATTGTTAACATTATTTGTTTTTAATATTATAGTGTATGGAAATAACTTTAATTTGAAACTAATATTTTTTTTAAATGGTTTCGGACAAAATTATTTATATTTAAATGATTTAAAAACACATATTTATATTTAAATGGTTTCAAAAAATTATTCAAGTTTTCATTTGTATTCGAAATAATCTTATGTCCAAGCAAAGGAGCTGTTAAAAGGCAATCACTAGTTCCAATTTGAACAGTACTTGCACTTAAAAACTAAAATTCCAAGTATAATTATATTATTATTTATTTATTTTTAATGTTGTTCAGAAAGATATCATACATGGACCTGTTACAGCATTGCTAAAGGATATGGGGAAGGTAAGCGTTGCTTCTGCTGGACTTCTTGTGGTCGCCCATGCTTTAGAAAGACTTGACGATGCTTTTACCAACAACAAAAAGTGCTGGGATCTAATTAAAGAAATGAGTTACGTTGCAAGTGTTGTTAAAAGATTAAAGGAAAGCCCCCAGGGAATGGCGCAGTTTGTAATGGAAGAAGCAACATCATTGTTAATTGAAGGTGCGATTATGTGCTGTAATCAAATTGACGGTTCCGCCTGGAAAAAGTAAGTACTCAACATCCCGTGGTTAATGTTATCTACCACGCTGTGTATATATAGTACAGGTCAAATGCACACAAAGGCCATGCTTAATACCCAAGGATAGGAAATAAGTGTTTTCATTGTTTGATTGCAGATTATTCTCATCGTCAAAAATCAAAGGAGATCTGAGTGACATTAGACAGAAGTTACATGCCATGTACTTGCAAATTAATACCGAAATCGGGTTTCGTGTTTTAAGTGCCGTCGAGCGTGAGGGGAGGTCCCCTTTGTCGAAAGGATACCCTACACATGCTGGTAAATATGCAACCAAGTTAATTTATTTAATTTTATGAAAACATGCTAGTAAATATGCAACGAAGTTAATTTATTTTATTTGTGAAGTTATTCATAATGTTATTCCCTTATTAAAAACTTTAAATATTGATCTGGTCTTGAATATTGTGGCAACAGTTGGAATCGACGAGCCAATTAAGGAGGTTTTTCGTCTTTTGGAAATTGAAAGTGATCAGAAGGCTGTCACGGTTATCCTCCACGGTTTCGGAGGGACGGGTAAAACGACCCTCGGAGATGCGGTCTTTTCAGAAGTTGGGGGATGTAAATATTCCAAGGTTCGGCTTTTTAAAGATATCAACTCAACTCCTGATATAACAGAGTTGCAAAAACAGATATTAAAAGATTTGGTGGAACCTGGAGAGACTATTCCAGAAATTAGATAGCCTGAGGATGGACAGCGAGAGCTGGAACGCGTGTTAGCGAATGTCGATGCCTTCATTTACATCGATAATGTTCTGGAGGCACGTGCGCTTAGAATGCTTTTGCCACATGATATCACTAAAGCAAAGAAGGTCAGGTTCCTTCTTACAGCACGTGACCATGGAGTGAAGATTTCATGTCCAAGGTCTGGTACAATACCCAAAATCTATGAGATGAAGGGCATTCAGCCTCAATCAGCATTGATGATTTTAAAGAGGGAAATAAAGGAAGGAATAAATGATACACAATTCGATCAGATCACACAAATATGTGGCAAAATTCCACTCATGTTGGCATTGGTGGCATCATTCATAGGTCGCTCTGATAATAAAGAGGAAGCTTATTCTACAGTGATGCGACAGAAAGAGAAATGGACAAGTGATGAGTTTCAGGAGATTGTTAAAATGTTAATTTGAACAGCGCGGTGGAGGTTTTCGGAAAACCACCGTGGTCTCCCCGCACCACCATTCGGCGAAGGTTGTTTCCGTATGAAGGGTGCCGCTGCAATCACAACCCGCCACGCGTCTCATGTACGAACACCCCAAAACCATTTTCCCCGGACGGTAACGAGCGTTTGTTTTGCTGGAGGTTGGCGTGCGAACAACGTTGGATCGGCTCAGCGATTTGATCGCATGATCTCCGCCGTTGACTTCCAGAATGTGCTGTCCGCCCACGTCACATCAAATCTTGTCATTTTCTTGTTGACCGCCGTAGGTGGAAACTTATGGTTTTTAATGCCTGTCGTATTTTCTTTGGTGGAGGCTTTAATACGTTATGGGCTTGTTTTAATATAGTAATGGGCACATTTTTTTATATATTTTTTTTGTACACGTTGTTATATGTAAAACAAAAAAAACAACCCGTGTGCTGTAGTTTTTGTGTGAAGTTTTTTTTTATGTGGTGAGTGGTGCATGCGCATGGCATTATGTAAGTTTTTTTTTGTTTTGTTTTTCTTGCCGTAAGCACAAAAACGCACAGCAGTGCGAGAGATAAAAGGGATGTAATGTTTTGTTACGCTGGCCATTTTGAAAAACAGAGGTATGTTTTGAAATTGGTTTATGTAACATCCACAGCAGTGGAAAACAAGAAAATACAGAGACAGAGTTTTTTTTTTGTAATTCCCTCTTTGCACAGAGGAAGAAATATGTAACAGAGTTTCAGTTTTAATTAATAGAAATGCTTTGTGACTGTGTAATGGTGTCTTCTGAGTCATTTTGATTTTAAGAGGTTCTTGTCAAAAGATCCTGGACAGAGAAAACAGAGCATTGTCTCTGTGGTGAATTTTATTCTGGTTTTGGTATTTCTCCATTAAAAATACCCAACAGTGGTATCGGAGCAAGGCTTAGGCTCTTTGTAGGAGACAAAGAAGCTGAAGGGAGAAGGTTGTTGCTGCAGCAAAACCTCTCAGGCAGTTAGAAGACTCAGACAACGAAAGATTCAGGTATTCTCCAAAAGCATTTCTCTTGTTATTGCAGAAGACAGTCAGTTTTTTAAAAAAATCACAGTGAAAGATTTAAAACCATAGTTCAAGATGCAAGGAATGGCAAGCACAAGCATGGGTATGTTCAACACCCAGCTCCCACACTTTAATGGGAAGAACTATGACTACTGGTCTATAACCATGAGAGCTTTGTTCATCGCTCAAGATATATGGGAACTAGTAGAATATGGGTTTGAGGAACCAGCAGATGAAAATGAGTTCAATGCACTAACTCAGGGAGAGAAGGATCAGCTGAAGCTCAATAGGAAGAAGGATGCAAAAGCCATTGTCTTGTTGTATCAAGCAGTGGACCAGAGTATATTCCCAAGGATAGCAGCAGCTACAACATCACACAATGCATGGCAAACCCTCAAGACTGCCTATCAAGGCATGGAGAGAGTAAAGACAGCAAAATTGCAAATGCTGAGAAAGGATTTTGAAAACTTGAACATGAAGGAGTCAGATAACATTGACTCATTCTTCACTCATGTTATTGGTGTAATCACACAAATGAGAACTCATGGAGAAACAATTGAAGATAGAAGAATAGTGGAGAAAATATTGAGGGTCTTACCCTCAAGGTTCGATGCCATAGTCACCACCATTGAAGAGACAAAGGATCTCTCAAAATATTCAGTTGATGAGCTACATGCATCACTGATAACTCATGAGCAGAGGTTGAGTAGGAATGAAAACTCATCCCTAGAGCAAGCCTTCAAGACCCAGATGTCCTTTGGAAGAGGAAGAGGTCAAGGCAGAGGAAACAAGAGAGGAAGAGGCAGAAGCCAGAACAGAGGTGGAAGGAACAGCACAGCAAATGCACAAGGAAGAGGCAGCAATCCAAATCAGAACCAAGGTCAAGGCAGCAGCCAACAAAGAGATCAGTATCAGGCTCAAGGACAAAGGTATGATAAATCTAATGTTCAATGCTATTATTGCAAAAGGTATGGACATTATGCTAGTGATTGTAGAAAGAAACAACATGATATGAACAGCAGACAAAATGCAAATGTTACAAGAGAAAACAGCAGTCAAGAAAATGTCCTGTTAGCTTGTAACATGGCTGAAACACATAGTGAGGACATATGGTTTTTAGACTCAGGTTGCAGCAACCATATGACAGGGAATGTAGCCCTCTTTTCAGCCTTAAATCAGAATTTGAAATCAGAGGTCACACTAGGAACTGATAGTAAAGTGTCTGTTATGGGAAAAGGGGAGGTAAAAATATTTACAAAGCAAGGAGAAAGGAAAACCATAGCAGATGTATACTATGTCCCTGGAATGAGATGTAACCTATTGAGTGTTGGACAACTTATCCAAAAGGGTTACAATGTTTACTTTGAAAATGATGTGTGCACCATCATGGATATACCACCCAGCAAAAGATGCATTGCTGAAGTGAAGATGACAAGGAACAGAATGTTCCCTCTTAGAATAAGAGCAGACTTGAAGAACAAGAAGGAAATGGCAGCAGTCACCCAAGAGGCCTTCCAAAGCGTGCCAAAGGATGAGAACTGGTTATGGCACTTGAGATTCGGGCATCTAAATTTTGGAGGTCTAAACTTATTGAGCAGAAAAGGAATGGTAAAGGGATTACCGTTGATAGAAAAGCCGGACAGCCTTTGTGAAGGTTGTATATTGGGCAAACAACATAGAGAGAGTTTTCCATCAGGGAAAAGTATAAGGGCAAAGGCACCCTTAGAGATTATCCACTCAGATTTGTGTGGACCAATGCAAGCTCCATCATTAGCTGGCAGCCTATATTTCTTGACATTCATTGATGATTTTACAAGAAGGACTTGGATATATTTCCTCAAGAACAAAAGTGAAGTCTTTGAGAAATTCCAAAACTTCAAAGCACTTGTGGAGAACCAAAGCGGGCTGCACATAAAAGTATTGAGAACTGATAGAGGAGGTGAGTATATCTCCAATGAATTCCTAAAGTTCTGTAGAGAAAATGGAATACATAAACAGTTCACAACTCGGTACACCCCACAGCAAAATGGAGTTGTTGAAAGGAAGAACAGAACCATCATGGAGATGGCAAGGAGCATGTTGAAGGCAAAGCACTTGCCAAATGAGTATTGGGCTGAAGCTGTACATTGTGCAGTGTATATTCTGAACAGGTGTCCTACAAAAGCAGTCATGAACAAAGTGCCAGAAGAGGCATGGAGTGGGAGAAAGCAAGGAGTCACCCACATGAGAGTTTTTGGGTGTGTGGCCTATGCACACATTCCAGATAAACTAAGGAGGAAGTTGGACAGCAAAGGGGAGAAATGCATCTTCATTGGATACAGTGATGAATCCAAAGCCTACAGGCTGTACATTCCATCTACCAAGAAGTTCTTTGTCAGCAGGGATGTTCAATTCATTGAAGAGGAAGCTTGGGATGGAAGCATAGAGAAAACAGTGAACATTAAAAGCTGTTTGCCTCATGATGAAGATGAAGAGGAGGTGGCTGAAATGAATCCCCAAACAGCAGCACCAACACAAGAACAGCAAGGTACACCATTGAGGATCAATGAGAGTGCTTCTCCAAGCACACCACAAGGAGGAAATTCAAGTGCATCTTCAAGCACTTGCACACCAAGTGAAAGAGGTAAGAAATTTAGAAATCTAAGTGAAATTTATGAAGAAGGAATGAATTCCTTATTTGCCTTGTTTTGTCATGTTGATGATCCTATTCATTTTGAAGAAGCTATTAAAGATAGGAAATGGATAGAAGCTATGGATGAGGAGATGAATGCCATAGAGAGGAACAAAACATGGGATTTGGTTGAGCTACCAAAAGGCAAAGAAGTCATTGGTGTGAAATGGGTCTACAAGACCAAGAGCAATGCTGAAGGCAAGATTGAAAGGCATAAAGCAAGGCTGGTTGTCAAAGGCTACAAGCAGCAGTATGGGAGAGATTATGAGGAGACTTTCGCCCCGGTTGCAAGAATGGAAACCGTGAGAGCAGTGATGTCCATAGCAGCTCAAAACAAATGGAAAGTCTACCAAATGGATGTGAAATCAGCATTCCTAAATGGAGTGTTAATGGAAGAGGTCTATGTGGAACAGCCTCTCGGATATGAGAAGAAAGGTGAAGAGCACAAAGTGTGCAAATTGAAGAAAGCTCTTTATGGGCTGAAGCAAGCGCCAAGAGCATGGTACAGCAGGATAGATTCATATCTATTGGAGAATGAATTTGACAAATGTGAAGGAGAACCCACAGTCTACATCAAGGAAAAGGATGGTAAAATTTTAATTGTTGTCTTGTATGTAGATGATGTTATTTTCACTGGAAATGATATTTATCTTATTGAGAATTTTAAATCAGTCATGAAGAATGAATTTGAAATGACTGACATGGGTTTGTTGAGATACTTCTTAGGCATAGAAGTAGATCAAAATGAAAAAGGAATTTTTATATCTCAAGCAAGATATGTAAATCAAGTTTTGGGCAGATTTAAGATGGAAGAATGCAAGGCAGCAATCACTCCCACAGTAATGGGATTAAAGCTCAGCAGAGAGGACAGCAGCAAGGATTTTGATCCTAGCTTGTACAAAAGCATTGTGGGCAGCCTTATGTATTTAACAGCAACTAGGCCTGATATTATGTATGCTGTTAGTTTGATTTCCAGGTTCATGGAGAGGCCAAAGGAGGCACATTGGCAGGCAGCAAAGAGAATTTTGAGGTATGTCAAAGGCACTAAAATGTTTGGAATTTTATATCATGCCTCAGAACATTCAGATTTGGTTGGGTACACAGATAGCGATTGGGCTGGAAGTGTAGATGATCGGAAGAGCACTTCCGGTTATGTTTTCAATATGGGTTCAGGAGCCATCTCATGGGCTTCCAAGAAGCAGTCCATTGTAGCATTGTCTACAGCAGAGGCTGAATATGTGGCAGCGACAGCAGCAGCATGTCAGGCAGTATGGATGAGAAGGATGTTGAGAAGCTTAGGCCAAGAGCAGGCAAAAGCGACAGTGGTCTTTTGTGACAATAGCTCTGCTATTGCTTTGTCAAAGAATTCAGTGTTTCATAAGAGAACGAAACACATCGACACAAGGTTTCACTACATCAGAGAATTGGTGAGCAATGGAGAAATTGTCTTAGAACATTGCAGGACTCAGGAACAGGTTGCAGACATCTTGACAAAGCCACTGGCTCAGAAGAGTTTCGAATTTTTGAGAAAGTGTTTGGGAATGACTGAACGCGCAGCTGTTAAAATTAAAGGGGAGTGTTAAAATGTTAATTTGAACAGCGCGGTGGAGGTTTTCGGAAAACCACCGTGGTCTCCCCGCACCACCATTCGGCGAAGGTTGTTTCCGTATGAAGGGTGCCGCTGCAATCACAACCCGCCACGCGTCTCATGTACGAACACCCCAAAACCATTTTCCCCGGACGGTAACGAGCGTTTGTTTTGCTGGAGGTTGGCGTGCGAACAACGTTGGATCGGCTCAGCGATTTGATCGCATGATCTCCGCCGTTGACTTCCAGAATGTGCTGTCCGCCCACGTCACATCAAATCTTGTCATTTTCTTGTTGACCGCCGTAGGTGGAAACTTATGGTTTTTAATGCTTGTCGTATTTTCTTTGGTGGAGGCTTTAATACGTTATGGGCTTGTTTTAATATAGTAATGGGCACATTTTTTTTATATATTTTTTTTTGTACACGTTGTTATATGTAAAACAAAAAAAACAACCCGTGTGCTGTAGTTTTTGTGTGAAGTTTTTTATGTGGTGAGTGGTGCATGCGCACGGTATTATGTAAGTTTTTTTTTGTTTTGTTTTTCTTGCCGTAAGCACAAAAACGCACAGCAGTGCGAGAGATAAAAGGGATGTAATGTTTTGTTATGCTGGCCATTTTGAAAAACAGAGGTATGTTTTGAAATTGGTTTATGTAACATCCATAGCAGTGGAAAACAAGAAAATACAGAGACAGAGTTTTTTTTTTGTAATTCCCTCTTTGCACAGAGGAAGAAATATGTAACAGAGTTTCAGTTTTAATTAATAGAAATGCTTTGTGACTGTGTAATGGTGTCTTCTGAGTCATTTTGATTTTAAGAGGTTCTTGTCAAAAGATCCTGGACAGAGAAAACAGAGCATTGTCTCTGTGGTGAATTTTATTCTGGTTTTGGTATTTCTCCATTAAAAATACCCAACAGAGATGCGCTACGCCTTTGCGTACGATGCTATTCCTCGTCATTGTAAAGATCCATTTCTAGATATATGTACATATTTCAAGGGATGGAAATGGGATATCGTCCAAGATATTGTGGGAAAAGATGAGCTGAGGATGTTAGAAAGCAGAGCACTTGTGACTAAAGCCACAAATGGGGATGCGAGTGTACACGATGTCATCTTAACACTCGCTCGCCAAAAGTCAGAGGAAGAGTCAAATGGTAAGGAAGTGAGAAAGAGATTCACCAGTGCAGGTGAACTCGAGAAGTTCCTGGAAGAGGAGGTAACAAATCTATGAACTCGGAAAATTTAAAACACGGTCATATACATGTTTGATTATACAGAGTCTGTCTTTATTTTGATTTAATTATACTTAATAATGGCATGCAGGACACTCAAGGGATTAAAGGCATCTGGTTGACTGATTATTATGTTCATGCATCATTGCATATATGTGCATCAAGACTTGACTCAATGCATAATTCATTGAGAGTTCTTCATTTGGAAAGTAGGACAAAAGTGGAGGGAAATTGCAATAAGATATTTAAAGAGCTGATTTATTTAAAAGCGAGGATTATCCAGCTTCCGTTTCATGTGTCACAGTTAAAGCAATTGAAATACTTGAGTTGTGAATTCCGTGAGGCAAGTGATTCTATTTCTCTCTTCCGTTTTCCTGAAAATTTTTGAGTATCTATTTAAGAAAACGTTTTACTAGTTATAAAGATTTCATACGGTTGACACTTATGATCAATTACATAACTTGCAGCATATGCCTCCAATCTTGCGACTCGTGAATTTTGATGGAAGCTCGCAATCCCGTGCAGTTCAAGATTCTATACAACTTCGAAATTTGAGAGTATTAATATTCGACGGCTTTGAAAAGTTGAAAGAACTGCCCAAAGAGTTGGGTAAATTAGTAAGTTTAAGAGTGCTGAAACTCATACGGTGCCAGGGTATACATAAGCTTCCTGAAGGTTTTGGTCAACTCAAACATTTGGAGGAGTTGGTTCTTAAGGATGCCGCAACCTTAGCGAGTTATGCGATGACTTCCGTGAATTAGCAAGTTTAAGAGTGTTGAAACTCATAGAATATGAGAGTATACGGAAGCTTCCAGAGGGTTTAGATCAACTCAAAAATTTGAAGGAGTTGGAACTTCTAAGAAGATGCGGCAACCATACAGAGTTATGCAACGACTTCAGTTCCCTCTCCTTGCAAATTCTAGATTTGAGTCAATGCGACAGATTAGAGCAATTCCCTGGCGATGGATCATGCCCTTCTACAGATATTTCAGTGCAGGTGATCATACCACCCATCCATATTTTTGATACCAAAAATGTTATTGCCTGCATTATGTTAATTTTTATAATATATAATATATACGATAGCCATTTTTTCTTACACGAACATTTTTCTTTTAGGCTTTGTCAATTTCGGAGAGTCAAAAGGAGAATATGGAAAACAATGTTTTATCAGAATTTGATAGCATGCTAACTGATGGACGAGGAGAGCCATTCCATCTATCTCATCTTCCACCAAACACTCCCGTCCTTGTCATAGCTGATACCCATATCTACCCTTGGATGGCTTTCCCGTGGGGCTTAATTAAGGAGACGATAGATGAAACGCAAACAAAATTTGAAATAATTTATATTGGTCCACATTTTGATGAGTTGCCCAGGAGAATCAAGGATAGAATATTTGTGATCGGTCTGCCGTATAGTCGTGTTCAAAAGATGCTCAAGCAAGTGTGCTTGACATTAGATGCAGCAGAACCATCAGATCACAGCTGTGCGTATCTTCAGATGCATACGAAGACGGTGGGGGAAAAGAACGATAACTATCGCCCTTGTTGGAGATTTTTGACAGCACGTGAATTGGAGGAATTTGTGGTGCGTAACTCTGGGAGATACCTACGGTTGAAGCAACTTCAAGCAGAAAGGGATGAAGAGAGTAGTAATATAGAGATGTTGAGTGAGTTGTTTACACGTTACAATGTCTTTGAAAAGAATGATTCATCAGGGCAGGTATGCACACGTTTTGAGTTTTTGTTACTCATTCTATTTCTCTATTATATAAAACAATTTTTTACTTCATTTTTCTCACTACCCTCCTTTATTTTGTTGACGTTCACCATTGTAAGATCGACCTGAATACTCCAAATTGAAAATTTTGTCAGTAATTCTATTTGTCTCTCTGTGTAAAGCAATTTCTTACCTCGTTTCACAAATTTCATCTTAATTTTGCTTGATGTGCTCATTTACTTTCTTGGTGTGACCATTATAGGTAACTAGATGTGGGGTTGACCAATTGAAAGGAAAAACTATTCTTTTAGATTTCAGGAGCGACTATTTTGATGACATGGGCCTTCTGTCTCTGAAGGAAATGTATGACGTTGTGGTGAAACAGAAACTTGATCTTGAAATTATATCCATTCCTATCAGGCAGATGGGGACAACAAATGAGCGCTTTTTAAGAGAAATCCCTTGGTTTGTCTTCTTCCAATTACCGTTTCAGGCAATAAGGAATATTAACATGTTCTTTTTGACTGAACAGTGTGGATGGGAAGAGTGGGATGAATGTGAAAAATGGTATGCAAGCATAAACGGTATTATTGAACCAAATGGGAGAGTTATCCCCTTTAGACCTTTTACAAAATACAGGGAGGCCAAAAGTACGCCAATTTCAGAGTCTCTCTTCAACCACTTGGAAAGAGCCTCAGATCAGGTTAATGATTTTATTTATTTGTTTCTTAAATATTTTGAGATTATAATATAAGTTAAAAAGAAAATGATAGATGAATAATTGAATGGCCGTTGCTTTTCAATTTTCAATTTTACTATATTTTTGTTGGTGTTTCTTATCAATTTTACGTTTATTTTTGTTGGTGTTTCTTATCAGGTGAAAAGGATCATGTTTCAAGTTAAATGGGGGGTAAAAGCTTGTCCTACTGTGCATGTGCATGAGGAAATCGAAAACTTTAAAAAAGAAGAATGGGAACAGCTGAAGAGTATGTCAATTTTAGAATTCCTTTTCAACCACTTGGAAAGTACCTCAGATCAGGTAAATAATTTTATTTATTTCTTTTTATATATTTTGACACGGTAATATTTGTGTTCATTCTTTTATATTGACACTATAATATAAATTAAAAAGTAAATGATCATGACTCAATAAACTGTTTCTTATTTATATTGACACCATAACATAAATAAAAGGGAATATAAATGATGATGAATAAATAATCAATTCTATTTTTGCTTTTGCTGTTGTTTCTGATTAGGTGAAAAAGCTGATGTATCAAGGAAAAATTATATGCTTGCTTAGTGCCTATGAATACGAAGAATATGCTCAACTCATGAAAGATCAGTTCAAGAAGGGCATTCACATTATTACTGTGGGTGATACAAGGACGAGGAGCTTGCGTCTCACTGCTACTATTTACAAGAATTATTATTATAATCCCATGAAAATTCCAACTGATGCGGAGAAGATCTCTTCGCTAAATCTATCAAGCCGTGAACATATGAGATTTTTATCACGTCTTCACTATTTGAAGGAAGAAATTAATAGAATAAAAGAGAGTGACAAGAAATTGTGTGAATTGAAAAGCCTTTTACACTCTTTTCAAGATGAAGGATCCGTGACCTTCTTTGACCAATATGGCAAAGTGGTTGCAACTTTAGGTGCAAATAATAATAAGTTAATATTCCCAAAGGGTAACAAACATAGAGCACGGCGATTCATTAAGTCAATGATGAAGGATATCGAAGGAGGAGGAAAAGAAATGCATGATAAGGACCCCGGCGTCTCCGACAGCCTTATTCAGAACATGCAAACAGCATCCACTAGTGTAGCAGTTGAACAAAAAAATATGGATGTCTATTTCAAGAGGTTGCTAAAGTACATATATGAGCTTTGGGGAGTGAAACTTTATCAGCTTTTCAAATTCAACAAGGTTGATCGCTTTCTTTAGCATCTATCCTCAATTTTCTGTAGCATATAATTTTTCATTAACATAATGACTTCCATTTCTTATTTCGTATTAGGAGGGGAAAAAGTCGTCACCGTCAAGGGTCACTTGGCCGGCTTCAAAAGGCTTGTCTATGTTAGAGAATTTCCTGTCAGAGGGAAAACACGCCAATTGGGTTGTGCGTATTAAACATCTCCATAATTTGACAACTTTTAATTATATTTTTATTTGAACATGAATTTCGTTTAGGGTCATGTCCTGCTTCTATTGCAAATATTGAATCTAAATTTTTCTTTTATGGTTTTCAGAAAGATGTCATCTCTCGGCATCCTGAAGAAGTTATGTGCGAGACCGTCATTAAGAGTCTCCTGAAGGATATAGAAGAGGAAAACTGGGGTGTTGCAGTTTTTCTTGGGATTGCGCATGTTTTGGAGCGCTTTGACTCTGTTTCTGCCAACGGAATTGAGTGGCTGCTTGTTTTAGAGGAGATGTTGAGAGTGGCTCAATATATAAAGCAGTTGAATAAAAAACCGGAGTTGTCAAGGATTAAGCGTTTCGCAACAGTATCGATCGTGATGTGCTCCATCGCGTGCAGTGCTGTAGTTGATCCATCCAAAATTGCCTTGTGAGTACTGTTGGAATTTTCTGATAAATCCCATAACAAACAGACAAAAATCGCACTCTGTTTTTACACAGAAAAACAGAAAAATTCGCTTGCTGGAAACAGTGTTTCAGTGACACAGTTTTTTTTTTCACAGTTGCTGAAACAGGTGTTTCAGCAACGGTGTTTCAGCAACGTAAAATTTTTCAGTTGCTGTTCGTGGTGTTTCAGCAACAGTGTTTCAGCAACAGGAAATTTTGACGTCACATATTTTTTGAGTTACGAGCTGTTTCAGCAACTAAGAAATTTTGACGAAATAACAGAAATGCACAGGAAGGAATATCTTTTTATGAGAATAATCCAACACATAAAACTAAGTCTTCCTCACGTAGAGGGATCTCCCTAACAGATTACAACAGGAACACTTCAGTTCCAGAAAACATTTATCTCAGAAAATTTCAGCACTGCTGTGCAATACAAAAAACTTACAAAACTGCACTTCTGTGCATTTCACTGTTCTGGAAATATTTTTCTTTCTCTTCACGCTGCTGCATGCTTTCCTCTGCTCTGTGTGATTCTTCAGCTGCTGCTTCCTCTTCCACTGCTCTTCTCAATCCATGCACTGCTGTGCAAAAGGGCTTCATACATGTGAGCTCATGTTGCTGCACATTCTTTCTTAAAAACACAGAAATTACATTCCAGCGCTGCTGCGCTATATTGCTAAACTCTTAACACTGCTGTGTGCTGCGTTTCCATATTCACTAACAGAAAACTATACTCACGCTGCTGCGTGCTCTCCTCTGCTCTCTATCTTTCTCTTATCTTCTACACTGCTGTGTCTACACATATATATAGTGCAGGAAAGGTTCTTCACCGCCTTAACTTGCTGATGAAATATCTGCTGCTCATAATTAACAGATTTGATTTCTTGCTGTATTTCTTGAGTCGGTTGTGCTGAAACCCAAGACTGATAAGTGTTGCGGCTGGTACTTTCCTTCTCGGCCATGCTTCTTCTTTAATGCTGTTTGGTGAGCTGTTATGGCGCAGAGCCCAGATCTGATCTTCCTCCTCCTTTGGGAACACAAACAAGCAAACGGTGAAAAGATGGTAATAGCGGTGATTTAACAGATCGGGGGAAAAATGTGGGGCGCCGGATAAAGACAAATGAATAAAGTAAAACAGCTGTTGCTGCTGCACAACAGTTGGAATTAATATTCCAACACTCCCCTTTTAATTTCAACTGCTGGGCGTTCAATCATACCCAGACACTTCCTCACATAGAGGAATTCACCAACTGCTTCTGATGCAGTTCCACAACCAATTAAAATTGTCTTCCTCTTAATAGAGGGATTTACCTAAGACTGTGCTTAAGAGCACCTTCCTCATGACAGAGGGATTCACCAGTGACTATGCTGAAAAGCATCTTCCTCTCAACAGAGGGATTCACCAAGGAACGCTTCAGTTCCACAACCAATTTCTGTTATCTCAGAAAATTACAGTTTCAGCCACACAGGCTGTTGCTGAAACACGCCTGTAGAATGCATTGCTGCTCCAAAACACAGCGACTCAAGGAACTGCTGTTCATTACAGACTCTGTCTTCTCCTGAAAAAACATTACACTTGTAAAATTTTCAATACATTTATGCTACTGCATATTCCATTACAAAACTTTATCTCAGCACTGCTGTTTCAGCACTCTGTCTCAGCACTCTGTTTCAGCACTGTTGTTTCAGCACTCTATCTCAGCACTGTATCTCAGCATTGTTGTTTCAGCACTCTCTCTATCACTACACTGTTGTGCATAAAATAACTTCTCAAATTTCTCTTGCGCTGCTGCGCATTTCTTTCACAACAAAAATACGCACTGCGTGCTCCCCTTCATTGATTACACTCGCACTGCTACTGTGCCATTACCTTTCATTTCTCTGCTGCCACACATTATCATTCACCCATGTGCATTAAAAATCTGCTATCCCTGTTTTTCTTTATGCATTTCTTTGCATACTGCATTGCATATGAAGAAAAACACTACATGTTTTTACTGATGTGTATTGTACTCACTCTGCTGTGAGTATGTTCTTTCACATTACATAGAAGGAAACTACCTTCCATTGCTATGCATTTCAATGCATGTGCTCCATAAAAAAATTTCCAAACTGCTATTTTAAGTTCTGTCTTCCCACTGCTGTGAGGGTCTTCTTGCTTTGCATACTTTTCTTCTCTACTTCTATGGCAGATTTAACTTCATATCTTTCCCTTATAAAAAGGTCTTCATCAAAGAGTGACTGTTAAGACAGTTCAACAACAAAAATTACAAGCTCCCCTTTAGTGTATGCTTTATCTTCTTTCAGCAGAATCTTCTCAAAAGAAATTTAGATCGGCTGGAGAGCTCAAGAGACATTCTGACTGTATTTCCTTCCTTCTCCATACTTGTTTAACTTTCTTCTTTTGCATGGGTTTAGCTTGTGTAAAGGCCCATGTCAAGTTACAGTCACGTGCCATATGCCCAATGTTATGACACTTGAAGCATTCAACTTTATTCATGAATAAGAATTCATGATTTCTTCTTGTGAAATTATTTCTTGGAGATTGTCGGGAACCACAACATCTATCTCCATGAAATGCTCTACAGTCTTTTGCCATATGACCAAAGTTTGAACAAGCATAACAATAACCAAAAAATGAACTTTGGTACCTAGGAGATGGAGGTTTCCTTGATGTACTTCTGAAGCCTTGTTGCCTTGAGATCCTTTGTTGATGACCATTGCATCTTGCCTCTTTGCCATCAGCTATATTTCTTCTTGGAGCTGGTTCTCTTCTTGGAGCTGGATTTCTTCTATTGCAGCCTTCATTTTTCTCCTTGCCTTTGCTGGAACTAGGAGCATCACCATCTCTCTCTGGCTTCTTCACATCTCCTTTGCTTAAGGCATCCTCATACTTGTTTGAGGGTTCACCTACATACCCAAGTCCTGATTTATCAAATGGAGATCTGTGATAGCTGAGCATATCATCCAAGGCTTGAGAGCTCTTCATGATCTTGTTCATCCCTTCAACCTTTTTCCTGAGGAGGACAATCTCTTCTTCTAACTTTTCACATTCATTATTTTTCTTTACTAGTTGTCCCTCAGTTTCTTCCTTGCTACGAGTAGCTTCAGCTGCTACTATTTTAAGGGAGATAATATCAGACTTCATTTTGGAGATTTCTGCTTGACTGCTCTCCATTTTCTTCCCAGCTTCTTGTGCCTTCTTTCTAGCTTCTTGTATTTCGGACTTAAGGGAGGAGACCTCTGCCTTATACTGTCCAATCTCTTCTACAAGTTTTTTCACTCTCTTGTGTCTTTGTTCAAGTTGACTTGACAAGACATCTGCCTGCTTCTTTGCTTCATTCAGCTGATTTGTCATGGATATGACTTCTTCATGATGTTTCTTCTTGCTTTCATCAAGTTCCTTCTTAAGCTTGGCAAGCTCTTCATCTCTTTCTTGTACTTGAAGTTTGATGAGGTCAAGCGTTTCATTCTCAGCTTCTATGATGAGTTCTTCTTGACTCATTGTCATGGTCAGTGCTCCGTTTGCATGAAGGTCATGCAGTCTGTCCCATATATCCTTTGCTGATGAATATTTTCCGAGATTCTTCTTCACTGAATCAGGGAGACCATCCAAGATAGTCTTTGCTGCTTGTGCATCATACTCCATGGATTCTTTATCCATATTGCTGTCATCAATCACTGACTCCCAGACTTCAATCCCTTCAAACATTAGGAAAGCCCTCATCTTTATTTCCCATACATCAAAGTTTCCATCAAACTTTGGAACCTCAAATACAATGCTTTCAAACAGATTGCCTTCTAGTTTAGTAGAGGGGGAGACACAATTTTAACAGGCCTGGAGGCTTTCTTCTTTGATCTTGCCATTCTTAACTATTTTTAAAATCCCTGACTGTGTTTTCAACAACAACACAGAAAATTATTCTGAGAAATACCTGGATCCTTTCTTGGCTGAGTCTTCACACTGCTGGAGAAGTTGCTGCTGCAAGAAATCTTCCTTCAGCTTCTTTGACACTTCAAAGAGCCTGGACTAGCTCTGATACCATGTTGGAATTTTCTGATAAATCCCATAACAAACAGACAAAAATCGCACTCTGTTTTTACACAGAAAAACAGAAAAATTCGCTTGCTGGAAACAGTGTTTCAGTAACACAGTTTTTTTTTTTTTCACAGTTGCTGAAACAGGTGTTTCAGCAACGGTGTTTCAGCAACGTAAAATTTTTCAGTTGCTGTTCGTGGTGTTTCAGCAACAGTGTTTCAGCAACAGGAAATTTTGACGTCACATATTTTTTGAGTTACGAGCTGTTTCAGCAACTAAGAAATTTTGACGAAATAACAGAAATGCACAGGAAGGAATATCTTTTTATGAGAATAATCCAACACATAAAACTAAGTCTTCCTCACGTAGAGGGATCTCCCTAACAGATTACAACAGGAACACTTCAGTTCCAGAAAACATTTATCTCAGAAAATTTCAGCACTGCTGTGCAATACAAAAAACTTACAAAACTGCACTTCTGTGCATTTCACTGTTCTGGAAATATTTTTCTTTCTCTTCACGCTGCTGCATGCTTTCCTCTGCTCTGTGTGATTCTTCAGCTGCTGCTTCCTCTTCTACTGCTCTTCTCAATCCATGCACTGCTGTGCAAAAGGGCTTCATACATGTGAGCTCATGTTGCTGCACATTCTTTCTTAAAAACACAGAAATTACATTCCAGCGCTGCTGCGCTATATTGCTAAACTCTTAACACTGCTGTGTGCTGCGTTTCCATATTCACTACCAGAAAACTATACTCACGCTGCTGCGTGCTCTCCTCTGCTCTCTATCTTTCTCTTATCTTCTACACTGCTGTGTCTACACATATATATAGTGCAGGAAAGGTTCTTCACCGCCTTAACTTGCTGATGAAATATCTGCTGCTCATAATTATCAGATTTGATTTCTTGCTGTATTTCTTGAGTCGGTTGTGCTGAAACCCAAGACTGATAAGTGTTGCGGCTGATACTTTCCTTCTCGGCCATGCTTCTTCTTTAACGCTGTTTGGTGAGCTGTTATGGGGCAGAGCCCAGATCTGATCTTCCTCCTCCTTTGGGAACACAAACAAGCAAACGGTGAAAAGATGGTAATAGCGGTGATTTAACAGATCGGGAGAAAAATGTGGGGCGCCGGATAAAGACAAATGAATAAAGTAAAACAGCTGTTGTTGCTGCACAGCAGTTGGAATTAATATTCCAACAAGTACTGGACACTTCAATGTGTAACGGCAATGCTCTTAGATTTGCTCCACCTAATCAGAAACAGTTATATGCACTAGTTTTTTCACTTTGATTATTAATTAATAGACTTGTAAAAAAAGGTTCTTAATCGAAGTTCTACCACTGGCAGGTTTGATCTCGCGACCGTAGACAACAACATGCTGAGTACAATTCAAAACGAATTAGAAATGAATATCCGCAAGCCCATTGCCAAAGCAATCACCAAAGGTCTTGATGGTAGAGATGGATGGCGGATCCTATATAGTTGCGATGAGTTGGACTTCTTCTTTGGAAAGTCTTGGTAGTGAAAGTGGGTCCCACTTAGGACAAATGTCCAACAGTTTGGACTTTTTCTCCGGAATTGGAGATGGCGGTCCGCTATGCTGCGTCGCTGCCGCCAAAGTTTCTTCAACCGCTACAACAAGAGAAGAAGAATAAGTCTGAACATCATCTACTTCACGTGTAGCAGCTCCAAAAGCTCCCTCACTTCCTCTACCTCCTCACGATGCATGGATAATAAAATCGTTTAAAGAAATTAACTTTTGTTGCATCGTAGTCGTTTAAAGAAATAAGTGTAATTAGTTTAGTGTCAAACTGTGTACTCTAAATATTCACCTACAAAACATTCTGAGGACAATCTTATCTAGATCCCCTATTTGAGTTATTCTGTTTCCACGGTCTATTATTGTAATCAATACATTTACAGGTCTAGAAATTTATCGACGAGGCTGCCTTGTAGAGTTGAAAAGCAGACATGAATATATATGATGAGTTGAACTGCAGCAGATCAATAAGTTTCAAATTTAGTAATGACTATGAGTGTTTGGATGGAATTTCAATCCACATAAGCAAGCTGCCTGCTTTTATGTGTGAATTTAATTTTTGAGTTTAAAATTCGATATTATTTTTTCCTTTATTTGATTATTGCATCGTAGTGTCCGCCCCCATCGTAATAGCAAAGCATTAGTTGTTTTACAAAAAGCTAAAACATAGCAAACCGCAAGCTATGAACCAAACATAACATCTTATACCGTTGACTTGTTTAACCCAGTTTTGAATCTTGATACGGTTCTTGAATTTCTATGCGTAACATAACTGGGTGTTGATTTTTGAGTGATGGATAAAGAGTTATTGCAGTTTATATTTAGAGTGTGGGTTAAACGAGTTAACTGTGTATATGTTAAGATATTTTTAAGAAGTTTATTAGTCAAAAAGGTTTAAATAACTTTCACAGAGTTTATTGTAAGAATCAAGTTTTATGTGATCAATTAAAGAACCCGGACTTACATGATTTATGCATAAATTTATGCTTTGTCTATTTTACCTTTCCAACAAATTGATATCAAAACAAAATTACAAAAAACCGAACCAGTAAAAACAAATCAGCAGCAGTAATCCATGAGATAAAAAGGATAAATAATTTTTCCTCTTGTTTGAGCTATAACGCTCTTTACATTGGTATTCAGAGCATTTGGACTTAGCATAAAACCGCGTTAAAGATGAAAAACTTAACGCGTACGCAGGTTGTCGTTGCCGTAAAGAGCATTAGGAGGCAGGCCTCAAGCAGTCACGGCCGCTTTAACCAAGTCCAGAAAAAGTTTTTTTTTTTTAAGTTACGTGGATTCTTTTTACCCATATTAAAGTGTTATGGTTTATTGAAGGACGGATTTATTAAAGGTTTATGGGTTATTCACGGTGATAAACGTCTACGCAATATAAAAGGTTTTGCCATAAAATTGGAAGGATTTTAACATAAAAGGCATTCGAAGGTTTTTTAAATCATTTTTGATATATTGAAAAGTTCAAGTTTAAAAAGGTTTTTGTTTTTTATATCTAAAGATATTTTATAAAATATATATATATATATATAAAATAATCAAAGGATTTTATTAAAAGGTTTTTAAAGATTTTTATTGGTAAAATAATTTAGGGTTTTGTAAAGTTCGTTAATTATTTGGTTTTTTTGTTAAGCAGGACAATGTTTTTTGGTGAAGATTGTGTTTTATGGGGCATATTGAAAATCATATTTTTTTCAGAGGTGATATGGAAGACAATCTCAATTAATCAGCAAAACAAATATAAAAAAAGAAAGCAATGACATTAATCATAGGTCGCAAAGTGCAACTAAAGCATATTAGGAAAAAAAATCGAAAAGAAGAGGTAAAGATCAGTGTCATGGTTAGAGAGGTTCAGGCCCCGACCAAAAAACTGAGAAGTCTCGCAGAAGACATAAAAGAAATTGAAGGTGATTGGTGTAGCTTTGATTTGCTACCACCTCCTATGTTTACAGGCGATTATTTTGATCATTGGGTTATCAAGATGTTAACTTTTCTTCGAGCGAGAGAGTTAATTGACTACGAATCTAATAACCCATATGATGCAGTATGTGATGTTTTAGCATTGAATTTTATAAAATAAGCATTGGATGAGAAGTGTTTGTGCAAGGTAGCAAAAACTACAACTTCCAAGGAAGAATGGAAGTTCCTGGAAGCAGAGTTTGGTGCAAGAGGGAGTGACATGCAACATCAGGTTATGTCACAAGCAAAGAAGTCAATCGCAGATCTGAGAGTAGACGAGAAAGACTCTGAGAGGAAAACAAACCTTGGAAAATCCCACTCAAAAGTGGATGATGGTTGTCAAAACCATAAAATTGAAACTCATTATGCGAGCATGCATATGGATGAAGAAGATGCAACAAAGATTGCAGAGAGAGAAGCAGGAGCCTCTATGTGTGAAACAGAGCAAGAGCAAATAAATGCTCAAGGACTCCACTGTAATGTGGATGATACAGATGATGGTGAATCCCACTGTGACGAAACACATGTGGATGATGACTACAAAGTGATATGTGAATTGGTGAATCCAGCTGTTATCGGGAAAACTAGTGTCCATTCAGAGCTACTAGTCCCACTAAGATAGGTAGTTATCTTAGAAATAAACAAACCAAAGTTACTTGTGTTTTACTTTATGAGAGATAGATGAGAGAGAAGCAGAGAGTACCAGCCTCAGTCTTTCGCTAGTCTCCTTGCTTGTTTCCTCTCTCCCTTGATAGAGCTTTCACCACTCCTTTCTCACTTGTCCCGCTTCAAAGAACACCTATAGAGTCAAAGCAGCAAAATACCATCAAAGCATAGAGATCTATAACCATAAACAATATAGGATTAGATGTACATTAACCATACAAATGCATATATAAATACAAGATTCAGAGATATACAAGTATATGGAGGAAAACTCAAATAGCTTTATTGATAGAAGTAGTAGAAGAGAGGATTACAACCAAGCTGTTTGATCCAGCATCATCCTCCCAGCATGAAAGCCCTCTTCACCTCATAAAAAGCAAGATCACCCAACAATACAATGTCTCAAAGAGAAACCAACAACACTTCCTTACAAATTACAAAATTCCAGCCTCTGGATCTCTAGGATGAGGGATCCATATATAGATGTTTGTAGGAGAGTGAGTCAGCTTCTGGGATTTTGATTAGTGTCATTTCACTGATAGTTCTTGGTTCCACTTGGAGATTTCATGATCTCTTACTCATCCCTAGGTGAATTCAGAGAGGGAAGTGTCATATGAGCAGTTTCTAGAAGATTCTTTGAGTTTCCACCTAGCAAACTGCCTCTACCATTTGCCTGCTCTCGCCCATCGCACCCTACAGAAGGGCTTTTCAGTATGCATCGGACCCTTTGTGTGTAGCAGGTGAGATGCATCACACCCTCAGCATGGAGCAGTCTATATGGTCCAATTTTGACCAGTTCTGAGCAGTTTTTCAGGGAGAACTTCTGGGAAATGATGTAATCAGTTGACCTTGATCTTTTAGGGTATGAAACAACACTTTTAAGGGTTTTAGAAGCCCTGGTTTATGGACATATGTGATTGGGGTTGCAGTGCCCAAATATGTCTATAACAGTTGCCCCCTAAAGCATGAGGTCGTAAATCTTCTAATGTCGAGTGAAATGCTTTATCATGAGGATCCGAGGTTTTTCGAACTAGAAGGTGACCTGTAATAAGATACAATACAATACATTATCTTCATACTATTTTCATGATCTAGCTGAGGCAGGCATTCCCATGCTCAGCTTTATAAATTCATTTTCATGTACATAGGACAGACAATCATCTGTGAGGCAGACTGATGATTCTAGTAGAGCCATCATCCCTTAGTTTGGATGATTATTTGTGCAGCTATGATGTACATTTGATGTCTTTATTTTCCTGAATATATCGCAGCCCGGATGAATGAAACTAGATCCAGGGTTCTTCAAACTCGTTCAATCTTCGCCTGAAGTACAAGTCGATCCATGTGAAAAGATGTTCTGATGTCGAACATGGAAAGACATCACCTGATTACTAGCCAATGATGTAAGCTGTTAATAGGCACGATGGGAATCACCACGCAAAATCTTTCAGTCGAAGACCATTGATGTAAACCTGTCGCCGGAAGTGAGAAACTTGCCATTGAGGCATGCAAGCTTCAAAGTACTGAAAGGGTTGTTCCTAAGTCAACTTCTTGGATAATGAGCTGATGTCGACAAGAAGTGACCCATCGTAGGAGGGCCTTAATGAATCCCACATCTACGACATGGAATGGAGCAAATGATTTTGTGGAGGTGAAAACGATCTGATGATACAAGGTTCAGGGTGGCAGTCATGAAAGAATGGAGCATTAAGGTATTGCAGCGAATGAGGCGTTAGCTGGGTTGGTGAATTCTCTGAGCAACTTCTCTTGAACATATTGGCGACACTGAATGGATTGGTAGTGTTAACCCCAAAATGGATGGTACAGAGAACCAATGGTGATATGACCGGTGAACGGAATAACCCAACCCGACTCAATCATGGTGATGGAGTGAAAGTGTCATGTTCAAGAGCGACCTGCTACCAATGAAGTTCTTCAAGTTTTCTTCCCTTTTTCCCCAGTCATTGCTGACCAGTACCTCTTTATTTTTGTCAAGCTTGAGGAGGATAACATATGCTTGTTCTATAATTTACCCTTCGGGCAAACTTGTCGCTATGTTTTAACGAGCCTAGCGACAGTGAAACTCGCTCTTGTCTGCATGGACAAGTTTGTCGCTATTTCTTTAATGAGTTTAACGACAAAGATAACTCGGTCCTTTTTAGTTTTAGAGAGTCTGAAAAGAGACGGAAAGGAAACTCCAGTAGTCCTTTTTCGTAGTATAATCCCTTAAGTCCGAAAAAGTATAAAATAATACGAAAGGGATGACTTTTCGATTGTTTTAACGAGCCGAACAAGACAAGCGCTTGATCTTTTTGTGTAATGATCCCTTAGGTCCAAAAAGATTAAAATATAGAGGAGGGATGGCACTTTCAATCACTTTAACGAGCTGGAGATGCCAATTGCTCGACAATCTTTTCATATTTTACGAGTCTAAAAAGAGCTTAAAGGAGACTCGTTTTTTGAGGAACGAGTGATGTTTTTGGATAGAAACTGGTTCCGGGTAAGTTTTGGAACTTTTCGATCACGACAGTGTAAAGAAGGTGGCCAATAGAATCACTCGTCATAGCTGTTCCTCAAAAGGGTAAACTATCAAAGGCGTATGATCGGCTAAAAAAGAGTGGAGGTGATGGTAAGAACATGACCAAGGTTCAAAAGTTGATAGCTATGCAATCACAAAGGTTATTTACCGAAGGTGGGTTCATTTTTTAATGAGCTTGAACTCTGGGGGAACATATGTTCATTGCTAGGTTTATTTTTTAACGAGCTTGAACTTCGTGTAAACCTAGTCGTGCCAGTCGTATAATAAGGGTGTCTCTCATTAGTAGGTTCATTTTTTAGGGAGCTTGCCCCATGTGAAACTTTGCTCCAGAGCCTTTTGTATGCAAGCTAGGAATGACCAACTACTGTCCTAAGGGTTAAAGAACTACTAAGGTTAGGTAGGATAGTTTCTTGGTGGGAAACATCTCCTTTACTTTGCCGTTTCCGTTGGTCCCGGCAAAGGTGAATGGTGGATCAGACCAATCACCTAACTTAAGCAGTTGAAGTTAGTAAAAAACTACGGGGTTAGAGTTATGCTGGTCGCTTTTCACTTGCATAAAAAAGGTTTGCATGCCCCCAGGTATAAAGAGAAGTAGAGTTTCCAGGTTACTGTATGGAAGTTCTTGCATCAAAGCAAGATTGTTTCATCTGCAAAGCAGACAAAACACTTTCTTGGCTCTGTCCATCGAAATAGACAAAGGTGAATGGTGTCAGTTCCAATCACATAACCTTTGACAAGAGAATCCTTTTCCAGTCTAATCCCATTTTCCTAAATGGACGGGTGTGTCAGACTAGTCATATATCCTACGCAGAAACCTACCTTATATCTGGGGCTTTCCTGCCGAAGCAGACCAGGGCGCATGCCCCCTGGGTTTAGTCACATTCACCGAATCACTTGTGCTCATCAAGTGGATGAACTGGAGGTTGATGAGACATTCCTTGTGCAAAAAGACCATTTAGGGATGGCATTTGACTAGTAGCCATGTTTGAACCGGGGAATGAAAGCTGGTCTACAATCTGGACCATTCTGCCTTCATACGGGAAACACATCACCCGAAAGAGTGAGGAAACAATAGCTCCCATGCTGTAAATGTAGTCACGCCCAAGGAGTAGATTTTAATCTAGCGGCCCTTGGACTACCATCACGTTTAGATGAACGATTTTCCTTCTCAAAGTTATAGGCAAATTTGGAAGGATCCCTAACGGTCAACTGGTTCCTTTATTGAAGCCTGATAGATTTTGAATCTCAGGCAGAAGCGATGGCGAACCAAGCGCTTTCCAAGTAGTTAAGGAAAGGATACTCACGGAAGCCCCTTCATCTATGATAGTACCAGCCATGATCATTTTGTAAGCTTGTACTATGATTCGGAATGGTACATTAGATGGTAGGCGGGGTCTCCCTAGTAGATTCCAATCGAAGGAAACGACTAGATTACTTGGAGGAGGGACCGAATAAACGGCCAGAAGAATCTCTGACGAACTTCCTTCCTGCGATAAAGGAACGGGTAGATTGCCCCCATGTTCATCAGATTATGAATTAACAAAAATAATTTGAACGGTGTCGTTCTCATTCTCTTTGGTGACTTTATCATCTGAAGGTGGACCTTCTGAAGACAAGAATGGGTCGACTGTTGTCTCGACTTGTTAACTTTGGTCCGGTGTGGACTCAGAGGGTTTATCTTCAATGATAGGTGCTTCGAAAGATAACAAAGGTGTGTCAGTTGGATTTTTAACTAGCGATGGACTCGGCAAGGGTTTCTTGTATCTAGGAGGAAGTCGCTGCAGTGAAGCAGAACGGTTATCCAAGACACTTTTAGCTTCGTCAAGGAAAAGACAACGGTGGAGGGCATGATCACCTTCACACAATCTACAAGGAAATTTAGATCTTCCTTTCTGTCCATTGACTTCGTTTTCACTAGTTGATGGTGTGCTCTCAACATGATCGTCAGATGTTGAAGACACCGAATTGTGCAAGCGGGGAGACTAGTCTCTTAAGATTCGTAGGATGCAAGGACAATCTCGATGATAATGGTCTCCTTTGAAAATGACACATGGAGATTTAGGTTTGGATGGTGCAGTGTGTGGATTTCCGCCAGATGATGCATGGTTGCCCCCTTTCGCCGTTGGCTTCTTCTTCTTCTCCTTCCCTTTCTTCTTCTTCTCAGTTACTTGGTTTTTAGCGTTACTAGCTTCACCAAGCGAAGAGGAAGAAGGAGAGGGAGAAACAAACGAAGTAGAAGGTGGGGGAGCGACTTCAGTATCATCTGGTTGTTGATTCAATTGCTGAGGAATTACAGTGTTTTGAACGACAAAGGTCGAGAAAAGCCATACTGGCAGGCCAATTGTGAGTCCTGGAAGGGACAATGTTGCCATGTGTGGAGCACCAACATCTCCCCAAGAAGAGAAAGGACTAGGATTCCCCCCAAGGGAAAATCCTTGATTGGTGGACTCCATTTTCTCAACCTAAGACCAATGAAGGAACAGTGATGCTATTCCGATTAAAATAAATTTTATGACGCTTTGACACAACTTGCTTTTTCAATTTTTAAGAGTCGAGAAAAAGCTAAAGGTGGCTCTAGTCACCTTCGATTTTTAATGAGCCTGAAGTGACAAGTGCTCAAATGGACCTTTTCTTTTAAGGAGTCTGAAAAGGAACGAAAGTGACTACTCTGGAAATCTAGATAGAGGGATTACCAAACCAATCGCAAAACTACAAAATACTTTTTATATACGACAGTCAATCTTCCCGAATGTTGTGTTCAGTGCATTGCGATCGATAGGGTGGCAGACACGGCTTCCTAAGGATAAAGGATATCAGCCTATTGTGGTCTCCCAATATATACTCGATGGTACGTGGGAGCACAAGTCCATACTGGAACTTGTTGTATCAAAGAGGAGGAATCACCCAACCTACGATGAAAATGATAGTTACCAGGCTTTACGATGCCGGAATACGTCTCTAGCCTAGACTTCTAGATGTTGTGCGTTAGGTTCCAAAGCGTTTTTATGTTCATTGAGGTTTATTTTATAGTTGATCTTTCTTAAGAAGTTTGCCTTTAAGGTTCACCGCGTGATGTAGATATACAATTCCTAAACATGCAATCTAAGATGATAAACAGTCGTTTAATTTCTTTTAGCAATGAAAATCCTAGCTACTAAGGAGAGAGAAATAAAATTCTTTAACCATAGAGCAAAGAGCACACACTAGATGCACTTTTCCTAAATCAATTTCCGCATGCAGTCTAAATGCAAATGCACATGCATGTATTTGTTTTTCAGTTCCCTTAATGTGAGAATGACAAAAAGAAAACTAAGTACAGATCTGAACTATTTTCTTTCAAAGCAACAGTACTAACAATTTTCTCTTTTCGAAATGAAAGGAAGACTAAGACGACACTTTGCGATTTTGAATTTAAAACTGCTTTCGACACTTGAAATATTAATAATTTCAAAATCAAGTACAATGGCAAAAGTGTAATCGACTATCTAAAAGAGGAATACTTTAGGACACTCTTTTTCTTGACTGCAAACGACAGTTGTGACACTTTCAAATCAAAAGACGACAATTTTATTAAGCTACTTTTTGTAAAGGAGAACTGTAAATGATGAAAAATACATAAAAAAAACATTCATAAATTTTTATCAATGGAGGCTAAATAATGCAAAGGAAGAAGATTTCAACAGTGATATACTGATCATGGACAGCAAAACTACTAAATAAAGCTGAAGACAATGAAGAAAAAACCAAAATCTGGAGGCAGAAACAGTCTCACTCAATCATCGCATCTGTAACATAGGTGTTACCGGGAATAGTATCCACTCGGATGCTGCTATTCCCACTAAGATGGGTGGCTATCTTAGAAACAAACAAGTAAAGTCTACTTTCGTTTTCTTTTATGAAAATAGACAAGAGGAGAACCAAGAAGACCAACCTTAGTCTTGTGCTTGATTTCCTCTCCTTCTTGATAGAGCTTCGCCGCTTCTTCTTCGTCTGCCCAGCTTCAGAGAGAACCTGTGGAATCACAACAACATACTACTATCGAAGAAACAAATATCTATATTCATAAATAACACAAGACCAGATGTGTGTTAACCATACAAATGTATATATAGACAAGTACACAAGAATATGGAAGAAAACTAGAATAGCTTTATTAAGATGAAAAGTAGCAAGAGGATTACAACCATATGTTCTGACCCAGCATCATCCTCTAGCTAGAAAGCCCTTCTTCACCTCAAGCAAAGCTTATATCACCCAACACTATGAATATACATCAGAAAACCAACAACACTTCTCTATAAGATACAAAATTCTAGCCTTCCACCCCTGGATCTCTGGGATGAGAGATCCATATATAGATATTTGCAAAGGTGTGAGTCAGCTCTGGGTTTTTTGATTAGTGTCTTCTCTCTGATAGTTCTTGGTTCCACTTGGAGATTTCATTGATCTCTTACTCATCCTTGAGCGAATTCTGAGAGGCAAGTGTCATATGAGAAGTTTCTAGAAGATTCCTTGATCATCCACTTAGCAAACTGTCTCCGCCACTTGTCTATTCTCGTCCATCGCACCCTGTAGAAGGACTTTTCAATATGCATCACACCTCTCGTGTGTATTAGGTGTGATGCATCGCACCCTCTGCACTTGGCATTCAGTATGGTCTAGTTTTGACCATTTATGAGCAGTTTTTAGTGGAGAACTTCTGGGAGATGATGTAATCAGTTGACCTTGTTCCTTTAGGCAGTGAAGCAACACTTTTAGGGACTTAGGAGCCCTTAGTTTATGGACATTTATTATTAGGGTTGAAGTTCCAAAAAATGTCTATAAAGTTGCCCCCTAAAGCATGAGGTCGTTAATCTTTCCGATGTCGGGTGAAATGATTTACTATGAGGATCCGAAGTTTTTCCGAGCTGGGAGGCGACCTGTAATAAGATACAATACAATACATTATATTGACAACATTTTTACATGATCTAGCTGAGGCGGGCATTCCCATGCTCAGCTTTATAAATTCATTTTCATGTACATAGGACAGACAATCATCTGTGTGACAGACTGATGATATGGACTCATCATCCTTTGATTTGGATGATCATCTGTTCGGCAATGATGTACACTTGATGTCTTTATATTCCTGAATATATCGCAGCCCGGATGGATGAAACTAGATCCGGGGTCTTCAAAACTCGTTCAATCTTCACTCGGAGTACAAGTCGATCCATGTGAAAAATGTTCTGGAGTCGAACATGGAAAGACATCGCCTGATTACCAGCCAATGATGTAAGTTGTTAACAGGCGCGAGAGGAATCACCAATAATGACAATGACCCTCAAGGTACTACAGTACAATTCACGTGGTGTGAAAAAGGACTTGGCGTCGAACACCACGTAAAATCTCTTGGTCGAAGGCCATTGATGTAAACCTGTCGCCGAAAGTGAGAAACTTGCCATTGAGGCATGCAAGCTTCAAAGTACTGAAAGGGTTGTTCCTAAGTCAACTTCTTGGATAATGAGCTGATGTCGACAAGAAGCGACCCGTCGCAGGAGGGCCTTAATGAATCCCACATCAACGACACGGAATGAAGCAAATGATTTTGGAGGTGAAAACAATCTGACGATACAGGGTTCAGGGTGGCGGTCATGAAGGAATGGAGCATGAATGTATTGCAGTGGGTGAGACACAGGTGAATTGTCTTAATGACTTCTCTTGAACATATCGGCGACACTGACGATGGATTGGTAGCGTTAACCCCAAAGATGGATGGTGTGATGGACCAATGGTGATGACCAGTGAATGGAACAACCCAACCCGACATGGATGCAGAAGGAAAGTGTCATGTTCAAGAGCGACTTGCTACCAATAAAGTTTCTTCAAGTTTTCTTCCCAATTTTCCCCAGTCATTGTTGACCAGTACCTCTTTATTTTTGTCAAGCTTGAGGAGGATAACATATGCTTGTTCTATAATCCACCCTTCGGGCGAACCTGTCGCTATATTTTAGCGAGCCTAGCAACAATGAAACTCGTTCTCGTCCATTTGGATGAGTTTATCGCTATTCGGTTTTAACGAGTTTAACGACAAAGATAACTCGGTCCCCTTCAATTTTAGAGAGTTTGAAAGAAACGGAAAGGAGACTCCAACAATTCTTTTTCTTTATGTAATCCCTTAAGTCCGAAAAAGCGTAAAATAATACAAAAGGGATGAATTTTCGATAGGTTTAACGAGCCGAACAAGACAAACGCTCGATCTTTTTGTGTAATAATCCCTCTGGTCCAAAAAGATTAAAATCTAGAGGAGGGATAGCACTTTCGATGACTTTAACGAGCCGGAGAGGCCAATCGCTCGGCAATCTTTTCATATTTTACGAGTCAGTTGAAAAGAGCTTAAAGGAGACTCGTTTTCGAGGAACGAGTGATGATTTTGGGTAGCAGCTGATTCCAGGTAAGCTTTGGAATTTTCCAATCACGGTAGTGTCACAAGGATGGCTAATAGAATCACTCTTCGTAGATGTTCCTCGAAAGGGTAAACAATCATGTGGGGGTGAATGATCGGCTAAAAACAGAGTGGAGGTGATGATGAGAACACGACCAAGGCTCAAAAGCTGGCGATAAGGCATTCATAATGGTTATTTACCGGTTCATTTTTTAATGAGCTTAAACTCTAGGGGAAACATTTGCTCATGACTTATGTTTATTTTTTAACGAGATTGAACCCAGTGGTAACACTGCTCACGATAAGTTTGCATGCCCCCATCATAATAACGCAAATCGAGGTGCATGCCCCCCAAGCTTCATTGCATTCAATGCGGTGGTTGGAATGAAGGTTTACCTTCGAGATCTTTGAAAGACTCGATTTGGAAAGGGAGTTGTTTCATTTTTTTAATGAGGTTGACATAGTAAAAGAACTATCCTCATGGCGACCTTTGATCACAATTCATAAGGGGTTATGAAGGAAAGATCTGGCTCTAATGCCCCCAGTACATAATGTACAACATCACTGAAGTGATCATCAGATGATGTAGCTATGGTAGGGCTTGGAGGCAATGCCTCGCGATGATCCACACTATCAAAATGTTCTAAGTTCTTCTTCATTTTTGTTGACGTAGAAGATATCATGGGACAGGTTTCCACTGTGGCCACTGTTAGCCTCATATTGCAATAGGTGTTCATATTTCATGATTGACAGTGGAAGTGCCAAAAATGTTCATCTTTTCCATGCTGCAAAAGTTCCATTTTTGAAGGATTTCATAGTTAAGGGAAGGCCAAACAGTTTAATCTTGGCTTCCCTAGGTTTAAATTTCATGCTTTAGAATATAGAGATGAATATCTGTCCAAATTGTTTAATCTTGGCAGATTTGTAGATAGGTAGAGAAGCAAGGGCGCTCAATAGCTTAATCTGAGCCCCGAAAGAAATAAGGATCGATTTAGATAGGAGGATATCCAAAAGAAAAGTTGTAAAGCTGGGTTTGCAAGTTCAAGTGCACCCAAACCAAAAAGAAGATAAAATGCTAGGTAAGTAGGCTAGGTAGGTAGTTTTGTGGTGGCAGAATAATGAATTGTGATCCATTTTATGTTCTCAAGTGTCAAATCTGTTCAGATCACAAGTATGAGGCAGTTTTTAATTTGGGCAGCTCAAGCGAGGCATGTCTAACTCCCCCTACTTCCTTTTCCCCCAATTCATTCACTAATTTTCCCAAAGATATTGGGATCTGCTCAATACTCCTAAATTGCTCCATTTAAATCTTTTCTCCCCTTTTTAAGCCTAAGCATTCCTATACTTAGCGCTTTCTTGTCATTTTCATATTAACTTCTAACATTATTATGTAAATCCCTATCTATTCCCCCCCCCCCCCTTACTAAAAAGCACTAAATAGCTCCCCTACGTACATGTCCCCTCCTTCTGGTTGAAAAATAACCATAAGTATGCTTGGGAATTGCTAAGTTTGCCTAAAACTTAGCAAGAACCCTCCTCTTACCTCTTTAAGCCATCTCCCAATGCTTTGGACCCCTTCCAAAGCATAAAATCCTTCTTCCTATGCATTAAAACCCTCCATCAGCCATGTTTTAACCTTTTCAAGGCTCAAAACCCTCATTCATACTTTCGGACCCCTTCCGAAGTATTATAAATCCCTCATTTTGCTTAAAAACCCTTCTTTGATCAGAGAATCCCTTCTCCAATCATATATATTCCTTCTAAAGCATTGGAAACCCCCTCTGATTGCCTCCCCCTCCCCTCCGACGTGATATCGCTGTCGGAGGTCGCAGCAAGCATTGTTGGCCTTTATATGTAAGTCCCCCGATCCATATTCGCCGATCGCCGATTGCGATATCGCAAGTCGAGAGTCGGCAGTCGCAAGGGTTTACGCCCACATAACATGCCCCCACTCCTCCGCCGATAGCGATATCGCTATCGCAGCCGAAAGCATATCGCTATCGGGAGCCATTCCATATCGCATTCCCCATTATATATCGTTTCCCCGCATTTATCGTTATAAACCATGTTTATTGTTTAAACTGTGTTTTCGCCGCAAATCCATATTATATCGCGCCGCAAGCCTTATCGCTATTTTCACATATCACATCGCAAATAATACATAAAGGCCCGCCCCCCGGGTTTCCTCGATTGTGATATTGTGACCAAATCTCAGCCGTCCATCGCCCCCGCTCATCCAACGACCCGTATTTATTCGCATCACCCCCATATATGGCTCTGACCAGCGGAGCCAAAATATTATAAAGCGCGGCATATAGATTTTTCGAGTCCGAAAAGGCCCTTTGTACAGCGAAGAGGGAAGGCTTCGATATTCCGAAGCCGAAAAGCAATAAAGCAAAGCCTAAAGTGTGTCGGGTCTGAAAAGGGGTAGTATTGTACGCTCCTTTTTGGGGCCCGAAAAGCTATACAAAACAGTTTTGAAGGGATTTCGGGTCCGCAGACCCGTTTCAATTGTAAATCCGCCGATTTGGGTTCGCCGATGGGCCAGACCCGATTTCAAATAAAAGTGGGCCTATAAGCAGTTCGGGTCCGCGGGCTATATCGCTCATCGGAGGTGTTGTGTGTTGGGACTGTCGATCCGCCGATCGCCGATTTAGCGCCAGCCGTTGGATCGGCCCGCACCGGATCCAACGGCCAGGATTTAATCTAATGAACAGTGTCGCACCCGCCCATGTTTTTCGCGATTTTTGCGTGTAAATGGGCATTTTGCCTGTTATAAAGGAAAAAAGGCTATTTTTCATATTATTCATATCTATGTCGCGCGCGCCTCTTCTTCAAGGGAACAGGGTCACTCTTCAGTCAATTTTGATCGCTCCAGGTCCAGATTAACTCCAAAATGCAGGATTTCAGCCTCAATATGCCTTCAGCATCTGTTCTTCCGCCAGTTTTGCAGTTTTTCATCATGTTTAGAGATATTTGATTGGCCAAGCGCCGAAACTCCTCCAAAGCCTCCAGAAGCCCGTAGACAGCACAACAATAGTCAGATCTTGTCATAAGTGGCCATAAAGGGACAATGGGACAGTCAAAGCACATCAGAAGCCAAGAAAGAGCCCATATGCATGCCAAAGTGTATCAGGATGCAGCAGGGACTATCAGTGAAGGTTTTCAGTGGAAGATATTTATTTTCCAAAGCAGATGAATAATAAAGGCCCCCATTAAATTCAATAAGGTAGTTTTGAGCGATAAAGGCTCACTAGATCGCAGTTAATGCGCTCCAATGCCACTTAGCAGCAGCAGAACCGCCTAAAAGAGGCAGTTCAAGTGAAACAGGCCTAGATTTTGCAGAAACTGTGTATGAAGACACATATGAGCGGTGCTGCAAGTCCCAAAGCACAGTTATGGCTAAAATGACAACGCATTGCTCAAAGGACCATATTAATTCATTCTTGAGGCTGCTGCCCCGGTGCAGCTGTTAGATAGATATTTTTTACATTTATTTTCGATAGATGTTAGGTTAGAAGCATTCATTTCTTCAGATCTGTCTCAAATCTGCTGTTGTAGATATTTTTTAGATATTTTATCTATAAATACCTCCCTCTGTATTGTGAAAAGGGTTGATTGGTTGATTTCCTCTTTCCGGATTTGCCCTGTAAGTTTAAGAACCTCTGTAATCAAAGATTGTTGGAATATTTGCATCTGAACTGGCTGGTTGTGCTTTCAATAGCTGAAGAGCTTGATATGGAATTCTCGTGCTTGCTCATGGTTCAATAAGTCTTTCCTCCCTCTGTTTATCAGTTTATATGTATCAGTATAATCTATATATCATAATCTAAGTTGCAGGAAGAAGGAATAGATCAAAACTGGCTTTCATGCCCTCTGTGCTCAATTCTTGTAACTTTTCTATGTTTTCCTCTGAATTAGTGATGAATATGCATGCTTTATTAATCATGTTTAAGCTAGTTCTCTCATTTCTGAATGATGTTTAGGAATCCTTCATTGCTCCTACATAGTCTTCATTCACATTCCCTCTTTGGCTGGATGAAAGATCCTTAACTGCCTCTCATCCCCTGACCTCCATTTCATCCTTGTTCCAGCATTAATCATTGTACCATGTGTAGCTATCCTGCTCCATATTCCCCTCTTCTGCCAAGGAAAACCCACCCTTTAGTTCACATTCATGGACTCCATGCCCAATGGTTTGAACTTCGTACACTTTGCATGCCAACTCTGCTTGAATAAATCAACCATCCCACCAAACTAAAACAAAACCCATGTGCATGATATCTAGCCTAAAATCATCCTTTAAACAAAGCTAAATCCTAAAGAGAGAGCCCTCTCTGACTGCTGGTAGGCTAGGACCTGCAGTCCAAAGATTGGTTTATGGTTACCTCGGTCGTATTCCCTTAGGAGTCAAAGGGAACAACCTGAGTGTTAACATAATGGCGACTCCACTGGGGAAGAATCATTTGTTTATTGCTGTAAATCCCCATTTTTGATTAGTTTTCCTTTCGAATAAGTCTTAAACTTGTTTTGAAAAATCCCAAAAAATCAAAAAATCTCAAAATATTTTGTTTCCTGAAGAAAATTCCCCTTTTTCTTCAAGTTTATTTCATATTTAGCTCTGGTCTGTGTTGGTGGACAGAGATCAGACCCCTCAAAGTTGATTTATCCACCTGGCGACTCCACATAATCCTCATAATAAAGACTCCGCTGGAGAAATGAACCCAAAAGAAATATATGAGCAGATCAGGCTGTTGACCCGGATTATTATCCAAGAGGTCATGTTCTTTCTCTTCCATAAAATTTTGTTGTGTATATTGTATTTTAAAGACGAGTTTAAATTTGATTTTTATGATTTGCCTTTTGAAAATGTTGAGGAAAGCCCTCCTTGCACATTAGAACAGCAGCCTTTAAATGCTGTTGAAGATCATCATGCAGCCAAGGAGGAAACAAGTATCAAAGCAAATCATCCTATCCCTGTTCATATCGAGCCGAGTCATTCAATCCCCGTACATAATCTCTTGCCTCGTAAGGTTCCTGATAGATATAAGCCTCTCATTTTGCCTCCCACGCTCAATCCTTTGCCTAAAGATCATCCTAAGTATCTCCCGAGATTTGATGGAGAGAATGGTGTTACTGCCCAAAGGCATATCCAGGCTTTTGAAGACTATCTTAATATATTTGAAGTGCAAGATGAGGATGTTAGTATTAGGCTGTTTGCCCTTTCTTTGCAAAGCGAAGTTAGGACTTGGTTTAAAGCATTGCCTGAGGCTAGCATCTCTAATCTTCAGCAGTTTCTCAATCTTTTCCTTGATAGATGGATGATTAAAATTAATTTCCTCTCGCTCATTCAAGATTATGATCAGTTAAAAAGGCTTCCTAATGAATCTGTTCAGCAATTTTCTGATCGATTCAATCAAGTTTATCTTTCTATGCCATTGAATATTAGACCTCCCCCTGATCTAGCTCTATTGCATTATCCAAGAGCTTTTGATGCAGAAATAGAATTCCGTTTAAGAGAAAGGAGCCCGTCCACCATGAAGCAAATGCAGGACATAGCTGTGGACGTGGAGGCAAATCTGAAAATGAGGGAGGAGCAGCGCAAAGCAGAGGAAAAGGAAAGACTTCATAGTTTGTTACAAAAGTCAGAGGAAATGATGCAGCTGATCACAATGAAAGTGGAATGTTTAGAGCACCAGAACAGATCTGTTTTGCAAAAGGAAAGTAGTGATATTCATGAACAAACCTACCACAAATCAGATGACATATTCATACAGCCATATGTGAAGGAGCAATCTCCTGATATACTATGTGAATATGGCGGCTTCTCTTCTTTCAACTGCTTGCCAAAATACGATGAGTATGATGATGATTATGAGCCTAATGACCAAATCGGCCTTGCAGAGGAATCAGAGCCTATTTTGGCAGAAAGCACAGTTCAGGAGCAGCAGCCTGAAATCGGTGACCAGCCCATTCATTTCAGCTATGAAGAAAAGGAGGAAAAGGCAAAAAAATTTAATTTCAGCGAAGGAACTTTACCTTTCTGTTTTGAATCTTTTCAATTTATTAAGGAGAAATATCATGCAATTAATAAGCAAGTGTCAGCAAGTGTTGATATTGACCATATGGAGGATAATCAAATCGTTGTTCAAAATGTATTGCCTCTAGTTTTGCAGCCCCAAAGAGCCATTAAATATCAGATTGAAGAAGACTTCGAAGCAGCAGCATGTGATCAAGAAATCCCAGTTCTTTCCCTGCCTCTTTGTTTTCAGCCATCTGAGCTATTTAAAGAGGAGGAGCAGCCTGTGCAAGCCTGTCATGTGCCATCTGAGCCTGTTTGTAATGAATTGCAAGTATCATTCCATGTTTTGAATGATTCATCTGCTGGCAGATTAGATGATGAAATAAATCAGTGCTCTTCTCCACTAGAAGGCAGCAAGGCTCAATATCAAGTTGTTGATAGTCTCCCAATTCCAAGGCATGATAGCTATCCAAATCCTTTGTACAATTATTTAATTCAGTTCAGCAATTGTGTATATATGTTGCAGGACCCTGTTGTACAGTTTTTAGATTCAGCAAAGGAGATCAAGACTTTTTCGATCTTCTCAGAGTTTAACAAAACCATATCTGATTACAAGATCTCAATTTCAAGCATCAGCAAGCACAGGCAGCAAAGCTCATTGATGTTTATAATGCTTAGCTGGCTGCATTGGCTGTTTCATTTCACCTAACAGCAAAGAATGTGCTGATTAGAGTAGGTAGGTAGGATTTCAGTTTTTTGTTTGGATAGCAGCTTGCTGCAGTTGAAGCCCGAAGTGAAGGCCCTAAGCTCTTCAAGTCTATTGTCATGTATATAAATAAAGCAACCAGCAAAGGGAAGTTTTCAGAGTACAACAACAATTGAAGATCAAGGCAATCTGACCTGCTATTCTTGACTTTTCACAAGGAAAAACCATCCCCAAGTGGAGCCATTGTTAGCCTCCTATTGCAATAGGTGTTCATATTTCATGATTGACAGTGGAAGTGCCAAAAATGTTCATCTTTTCCATGTTGCAAAAGTTCCATTTTTGAAGGATTTCACAGTTAAGGGAAGGCCAAACAGTGTAATCTTGGCTTCCCTAGGTTTAAATTTCATGCTTTAGAATATAGAGATGAATATCTGTCCAAATTGTTTAATCTTGGCAGATTTGTAGATAGGTAGAGAAGCAAGGGCGCTCAACAGCTTAATCTGAGCCCCAGAAGAAATAAGGATCGATTTAGATAGGAGGATAGCTAAAAGAAAAGTTGTAAAGCTGGGTTTGCAAGCTCAAGTGCACCCAAACCAAAAAGAAGATAAAATGCTAGGTAAGTAGGCTGGGTAGGTAGTTTTGTGGTGGTAGAATAATGAATTGTGATCCATTTTATGTTCTCAAGTGTCAAATCTGTTCAGATCACAAGTATGAGGCAGTTTTTAATTTGGGCAGCTCAAGCGAGGCATGTCTAACTCCCCCTACTTCCTTTTCCCCCAATTCACTCACTAATTTCCCCAAAGGATATTGGGATCTGCTCAATACTCCTAGATTGCTCCATTTAAATCTTTTCTCCCCTTTTTAAGCCTAAGCATTCCTATACTTAGCACTTTCTTGTCATTTTCATATTAACTTCTAACATTATTATGTAAATCCCTATCTATTCCCCCCCCTTACTAAAAAGCACTAAATAGCTCCCCTATGTACATATTCCCTCCTTCTGGTTGAAAAATAACCATAAGTATGCTTGGGAATTTCTTAGTTTGCCTAAAACTTAGCAAGAACCCTCCTCTTACCTCTTTAAGCCATCTCCCAATGCTTTGGACCCCTTCCAAAGCATAAAATCCTTCTTCCTATGTATTAAAACCCTCCATCAGCCATGTTTTAACCTTTTCAAGGCTAAAAACCCTCATTCATACTTTCGGACCCCTTCCGAAGTATTAGAAATCCCTCATTTTGCTTAAAAACCCTTCTCCGATCAGAGAATCCCTTCTCCGATCATATATATTCCTTCTAAAGCATTGGAAACCCCCTCCGATTGCCTCCCCCTCCCCTCTGACGCGATATCGTTGTCGGAGGTTGCAGCAAGCATTGTTGGCCTTTATATGTAAGTCCCCCAATCCATATTCGTCGATCGCCGATTGCGATATCGCAAGTCGGCAGTCGGCAGTCGCAAGTGTTTACGCCCACATAACATGCCCCCACTCCTCCACCGATAGCAATATCGCTATCGCAGCCGAAAGCATATCGCTATCGGGAGCCATTCCATATCGCATTTCCCATTATATATCGTTTCCCCGCATTTATCGTTATAAACCATGTTTATTGTTTAAACTGTGTTTTCGCCACAAATCCATATTATATCGTGCCGCAAGCCTTATCGCTATTTTCACATATCGCATCACAAATAATACATAAAGGCCCACCCCCCGGGTTTCCTCGATTGCGATATTGCGACCTAATCTCAGCCATCCATTGCCCCTGCTCATCCAACGACCCATATTTATTCGCATCACCCCCATATATGGCTCCGACCAGCGGAGCCGAAATATTATAAAGCACGGCATATAGATTTTTCGGGTCCGAAAAGGTCCTTTGTACAACGAAGAGGGAAGGCTCCGATATTCCGGAGTCGAAAAACAATAAAGCAAAGCCTAAAGTGTGTCGGGTCCGAAAAGGGGTAGTACTGTACACTCCTTTTCGGGGCCCGAAAAGCTATACAAAATAGTTTTGAAGGGATTTCGGGTCCGCGGACCCGTTTCAATTATAAATCCGCCGATTTGGGTTCGCTGATGGGCCGGACCCGATTTGAAATAAAAGTGGGCCTATAAGCAGTTCGGGTCCGCGAGCTATATCGCTCATCGGAGGTGTTGTGTGTTGGGACCGCCGATCGGCCGATCGCCGATTTAGCGCCAGCCGTTGGATCGGCCCACGCCGGATCCAACAGCCAGGATTTAATCTAATGAACAGTGCCGCGCCCGCCCATGTTTTTCGCGATTTTTGCGTGTAAATGGGCATTTTGCCTGTTATAAAGGAAAAAAGGCTATTTTTCATATTATTCATATCTATGCCACGCGCACCTCTTCTTCAAGGGAACAGGGTCACTCTTCAGTCAATTTTGATCACTCCAGGTCCAGATTAGCTCCAAAATGCAGGATTTCAGCCTCAGTATGCCTTCAGCATCTGTTCTTCCGCCAGTTTTGTAGTTTTTCATCATGTTTAGAGATATTTGATCGGCCAAGCACCGAAACTCCTCCAAAGCCTCTAGAAGCCCGCAGACAACACAACAATAGTAAGATCTTGTCATAAGTGGCCATAAAGGGACAATGGGACAGTCAAAGCACATCAGAAGCCAAGAAAGAGCCCAGATGCATGCCAAAGTGTATCAAGATATGGCAGAGACTATCAGTGAAGGTTTTCAGTGGAAGATATTTATTTTCCAAAGCAGATGAATAATAAAGGCCCCCATTAAAGTCAATAAGGCAGTTTTGAGCCATAAAGGCTCACCAGATCGCAGTTAATGCGCTCCAATGCCACTTAGCAGCAGCAGAACCGCCTAAAAGAGGCAGTTCAAGTGAAACAGGCCCAGATTTTGCAGAAACTGTGTATGAAGACACATATGAGCGGTGCTACAAGTCCCAAAGCACAGTTATGGCTAAAATGCCAGCGCATTGCTCAAAGGACCATATTAATTCATTCTTGAGGTTGCTGCCCTGGTGCAACTGTTAGATAGATATTTTTTACATTTATTTGCGATAGATGTTAGGTTAGAAGCATTCATTTCTTCATATCTGTCTCAGATCTGCTGTTGTAGATATTTTTTAGATATTTTCTCTATAAATACCTCCCTCTGTATTGTGAAAAGGGTTGGTTGGTTGATTTCCTCTTTCTGGATTTGCCCTGTAAGTTTAAGAACCTCTGTAATCAAAGATTGCTGGAATATTTGCGTCTGAACTGGCTGGTTGTGCTTTCAATGGCTGAAGAGCTTGATATGGAATTCTCGTGCTTGCTCATGGCTCAATAAGTCTTTCCTCCCTCTGTTTATCAGTTTATATGTATCAGTATCATCTATATATCATATTCAAAGTTGCAGGAAGAAGGAATAGATCAGAACTGGCTTTCATGCCCTCTGTGCTCAATTCTTGTAACTTTTCTATGTTTTCCTCTGAATTAGTGATGAATATGCATGCTTTATTAATCATGTTTAAGCTAGTTCTCTCATTTCTGAATGCTGTTTAGGAATCCTGCATTGCTCCTACATAGTCTTCATTCACATTCCCTCTTTGGCTGGATGAGAGATACTTAACTGCCTCTCATCCCCTGACCTCCATTTCATCCTTGTTCCAGCATTAATCATTGTACCATGTGTAGCTATCCTGCTCCATATTCCCCTCTTCTGCCAAGGAAAACCCACCCTTTAGTTCACATTCATGGACTCCATGCCCAATGGTTTGAACTTCTTACACTTTGCATGCCAACTCTGCTTGAATAAATCAACCATCCCGCCAAACTCAAACAAAACCCATGTGCATCATATCTAGCCTAAAATCATCCTTTAAACAAAGCTAAATCCTAAAGAGAGAGCCCTCTCTGAATGCTGGTAGGCTAGGACCTGCAATCCAAAGATTGGTTTGTGGTTACCTCGGCCGTATTCCCTTAGGAGTCAAAGGGAACAACCTGAGTGTTAACAGCCACTTCTGCTAGCTTACTCGGAGGCAGAAGGGCAAAATTCCCCACTAATGAAGGGTCTTTTAGGAGACCTACTCCGATATTTTGAAGCGACTGAGAGCTTCCGTGGATCATCGGAATGCTTCCCGTAACTTGTGAACTGTTGGGGAGAAATGTTTGTTGGTTGACGATTGCGATTCCTCCTTGGAAGGGAAATGCAATCTTTCTGAAGTATGTCGACACAACGACAACCATAGCATATATCCAGGGCCTTCCCAGTAGGATGTTGTAATAGAGGTTTCCGTCGATAACTTCAACATCAATTTCTATTGTTTTGCCCCCCAGTTCGACTTGCAAGTTGTTTAAAATCCCATATGGAGTGTATGTTCGCCCATCAAATTCTTTTAACGTCGTTGATGATTGCGACAAGGGTGGTGAGCCTAAATTTTTCCAGCAAGTCATTAACATAATACATGTAGATGCCCCCTCATCAATAATCGTTCGATGAATAGTTTTGTTGAGGGCTTTCACTTGAATAAGGAAAGCTAGTTGAGCTGGTAATTGAGGGTCATATCCTTTGTGATCAAAGGCCACAAGATTGGAATCTGCTAGGTCAATCCCACCTATCGCTGATAATAAAGCCTGCTTTTGGGAGGGGCAATTTTGCAGTACCTCAAGTGTCGACATAGCGGACGGCGATTGGGCCAAATCATCCACTATATTATAATGTTGTGCTGCTTTGGCACGAGGATTAAATGTCGATTTGTGTACTACTCCCTTTGGCGGCTTTATCGTTAGCTCAAGAATGATGGGTGGCACAACTTCGGTCGAAGTTGTTGTCGAACTACTAGGTTGATCTGTAGCCTTGTTGTTCGACAACTGTGGATTTCCGTAATCTTTATTCCTTGTCGATATCAAAGCATCATTTTGTTGTTTTGAAATGGACAACATAAGCACTCGAGACGGGGAAGAATTGTCACTAGCAACCAGATTTGTTCCTGGGTTCGAAAACGGATCAGTCAATACCACTGAGGTTTTTGAATTCTTGAAGAATTTTCTAAGCTCAGCTTTATATAGACAATCTCTTGTCTGATGATCCTCATCGCATATCTGACACCCTGAAGGAGGTTTCCTTTTCCTAGAAGGGTTTGTAGAAGATTTTTTAGGAGATGACTCCTCTTGTTTCTTCTTTTTCCCTTTCTTTTTCTTCTTGCCTCCTGGTTGCTTTGGTTCTTTGCCTTTGTCAGTCGACACGACATTAACCTCCGAGGTGAGAAGTTTGTCATTTGCATTTTGCCTAGAAACCGTACCGGCTTTCTTTGACGTAGCCTTTATGGTTTTCGTGCTAGTCGTACCTATCATGCCATTGCCGGCATGAGAGTCTTTGTTTGATTTAGGAGGGGGAGGAACGGAAAAATCCGGTCTAGGAGCATCAGGGATTTTATCGTAGAGCGTGCCAGACTGAGTATATATCAAGTCTAGATATTGTGCATGAGCAATAACTTGCTCTTCAGTGACGACTCCTCCCTTTGCCACATCTTTTGTAATAGAAGGTAACAATAACTTAATAAACCATTCAACCAACAGCTGATCAGGAACATATGTTTTTACCATTCTACGACGACGTCGCCACTCATGAATATGATCGGATATGTGAGTGGCCGTCGTTTGTTTGAAATTGGTAAGAAGCTCTATTCCCGTTTCGTACCTTATGGGTAACTGAAAATGGGTTAAAAAGGTTGTGGCTAGGGTACTGAAGTTATCGAATGAAGCTCTAGGCAATTCGATATACCATTTTGCTGCCAGACCAGTTAACGTTCGCTGAAAAAGGCGAAGCCTAATCAAATCATCGTTGAGAGTGTTTGATGAACACCATAGATGAAAGGTCATCACATGATTCGATGGGTCTTCACCGGGATTTCCATTAAATTTAGGAATATCTGAAGGAAGTTTATGTGGAATCGCTGGCCACCAAGGGGCGTAGGCAATTGGATCGTTTGTTAGTCGACTCAGATCCGGTAACTCTAAAGTTGCCACGAAAGGCAATTGTTGATTCAAGCTTGGTTGAGCATACCCGGGATAAGACAGAATTGTTTGAGCAGTCGGTCTTTTCATACCAGCATAATGCATTTGATGTTGGTAACTTTGGTAAGGTTGATGGGCATAACCATTATGATATGGTTGATACGGTTGCCCATTACTTGTAAAGACTTGTTGCTCATATCCTCGGTAAGCCTGCTGGAATTGCGGTTGTTGGTATTGCACCAGCCATGGTTGTGAAGCCATGGAATGTTGTCCAGTACCGACTGTTTGACCAAGATGGGGATTGGTGTTCCCCGTTTGAACCTGTGCCATTCCACTAGTTGGTGATTGTGGTTGTGTCAGAGGTACAAGAGATTGTTGTATTGCAACCTGCGAAACTTGAGGTTGGCATACAACTGGTGACGCTTGTACTTGCGATACTGCCACAATAGCCGGCGTAGTGGGGATGTTTTTCATAGGTAAACCTTGTTGTATTGAGCATACAACTCTTGGTTTTTGAGACAGGATTGGCACCCAACCGCTAGTTGTGATTCCAGCATAACCCAAATTTTGTTGTGAACTCATGCATGGTTGTCCTTTTGAGGAAGACAATGAAAGGGTATACGGCCCTCCATACGACGGTAATCCAGTACTCAAAGGAATGATTTGCCTTTGGGGACCAGTTTGCCCAAATTGACCTTGTGACGGATCAATTTGTTGAGACTCAACGTAAGAGATTCCAGATATAATTCCGGATGAACAAACGGGAATAGTCCATACTGTCGAAATAGCCCCTGGATGGACTCCATCCAGCGATTGAAAGCTGGTTGGGACAGATGGCACGCCGACGAACATTGTCGGAATAGCAGAAGGAGCTTCTGCTGTTGCTGTGTCAGGTGACACGGTCCTTGATGTTGACGATTGTTCAGACATATTAAGCCTATCCAAAAGATTCCTCAGCGATTCTTCAGGAACTTCCGAGGGCGGGTGAATATTTTCTGATGAAGAAGGATATAGGGTGATCCCAGCTCCAAGTTGCGTTGGAGTGCTAGATGGAGGATCTTCCACAATCTCTTCTATGGCAATCAATCCAGGAGGAAGAGGCAGACCGTCAGGTCCGTAAAATATTTCTGGTGCCGAAGAAGATGTAAGTTCTGCAGCAACAGACGGTTGGGGAGTAACACCTTCCGAATCGGCTGTAGACGGAGCCGGTTCAGGAATAGAAGTGTTAACCGTCACACTAGGATCAGTTGTAATGTCCTTTTGCTGTTGCGGAATTTCTCCTGTAGAGGCAGGGATACCAGAAATGTTTGGAGTAACCGAAGTCTCTGAGGATGTCGGAGTGCTTACTCCAACCAACCTAGGGGACTTTGATCCGGTTAAACGAGTTCGCTTCGTCCGGAATGGTTTCGCTTCCGGAGTCAACGACGGTTGACTCGTAAGTCTCCGCGAACGACGGGGTTTTGATTGACTTTATTCCACGATTGCGGATTACTTTATCAACTCAAAATAAAAAGGGAAAAATGTTTTTTCGAATTAAATGAATTTTAGACGCTTTGACACAACTTGTTTTTTCAATTTTAAAGAGTCGAGAAAAAACAAAAGATGACTCTAGTCACCTTCGATTTTTATTGAGCCTGAAGTGACAAGTGCTCAGAGGACCTTTTCTTTTAAGGAGTCTGAAAAGGAGAAAAATGGACTTCTCTGGAGATCTAGGCAGAGAGGATTACCAAACCAATCACAAAACTGCAGAATACTTTTTACGGTACAGCAGTCAATCTTCCCGAATGCTGTGTTCAGTGCATTGTGATTGATAGGGCGGCAGACACGGCTTCCTAAGGATAAAGGATGTAGCCTATTGTGGTCTCTCAATATATACTCGACGGTACGTGGCAGCACAAGTCCGTACTAGCACTTGCCGTCTCAGATTGGAGGAATCACCCAACCAACATTGAAAACAATAGTTACCAGGTTTTACGACGCCGGAATACGTCTCTAGCCTAGACCTCTAGATGTTGTGCGTTAAGTTCCAAAGCGTTGTTAGATTCATTAAATTTATTTTAAGTTGATCTTGCTTAACAATTTGCCTTTCAGGTTCACCGCGTAATGTGTATATAATTCCTAAAATGCAGTCTAAGATGATAAACAAATGTTTAATCTTCTTTCAGCAATGAAAATCCTAGCTACTAAGGAAAGAAAGTCAAGAATCTTTTCTTCACAGAGCACAGAGCACACGCTAAATGCACAGTCCTAAATCAAACCAAGCTGTCGAAATGCAAATGCACATGCATGTATTTGTTTTCAGCCTTCTTAATGTATGAATGATGATAAGAAAGCTATGTGCAAATCTGAATTACTTTTAAAGCGACAGTACTCAACAAAATTCTTTTTCAAAATGAAGTGAAAGCAAGAGAGACACTTTGCGATTTTGAAATGAAAATTTCTTTTCGACACTTTAAAACTACTAATTCAAATCCTATGCAATAGTAACTGTATAATCGACTATCAAGAACAATGGGATTGTTTTCTAAAACTGAAAACGACAGCTACGACACTTTCAGATCTAGAGACGACAGTTCGACTATGCTACTTTTTTGCAAAAGAGAACTGAAAATGACACACAATACATAAAAAACACTTACAGTTCTTTGCACTAAGGAGGCAGAATAATGCAAGAGAAGGGGGTTTTCACAGAAATACACTGACTACAGTCAACAAAACTCCTGAATAGGACTGAAAACAGTGAGAAAAAACCACAGTCTGAGGGTAAAGTTAACCCTCCCTGACCATCGCACCTGTTACACAGTGAAACCAGTATGCAGCGCACCTACTGCACTCGGGAAGTGCGATGCATACAGACTGCCTTGAAGGCAGGGTGCGATGGTAGCAGTGCGAGACTTTAAACAAGTTTTCACTCACAGTTTGCAATTCAGTTCAGGGATTTAGGCCGAGTAAGTAATGTTTAGTGTATGTAAAACACAGGGGTGATCTAAAGAGGTTACTAGAGCCACCACTTAGGGCAATTAGATTGCTTGCAGATCTATTGTTTAATTCATAAACAAAACCTGGAGATAGACTGAAGCAGCATTGATCTACTTTGCATTTGTATAACAAATGCAGTTCGAAGGCTAGCTGGCTTGACTTCAGGCTCCGTCTGTAAGTTTATAAAAGAAACAAGGATAGATAGGCTAACAAACAATCTAGTCGCTCCCTAGCGGAGTCACCATTTTGTTACCGGGAATAGTGTCCACTCAGATGCTGCTATTCCCACTAAGATGGGTGGCTATCTTAGAAACAAACAAGTAAATTCTACTTTCGTTTTCTTTTATGAAAATAGACAAGAGGAGAACCAAGAAGACCAACCTTAGTCTTGCGCTTGATTTCCTCTCCTTCTTGATAGAGCTTCGCCGCTTCTTCTTCGTCTGCCCAGCTTCAAAGAGAACCTATGGAATCACAGCAACATACTACTATCGAAGAAACAAAGATCTATATTCATAAATAACACAGGACTAGATGTGTGTTAACCATACAAATGCATATATAGACAAGTACACAAGAATATGGAAAAAAACTAGAATAGCTTTATTAAGATGAAAAGTAGCAAGAGGATTACAACCATATGTTCTGACCCAGCATCATCCTCCAGCTAGAAAGCCCTTCTTCACCTCAAGCAAAGCTTAGATCACCCAACACTATGAATATACACTAGAAAACCAACAACACTTCTCTATAAGATACAAAATTCCAACCTTCCACCCCTGGATCTCTAGGATGAGAGATTCATATATAGATATTTGCAAAGGTGTGAGTCAGCTCTGGGTTTTTTGATTAGTGTCTTCTCTCTGATAGTTCTTGGTTCCACTTGGAGATTTCGTTGATCTCTTACTCATCCTTGAGCGAATTCTGAGAGGCAAGTGTCATATGAGAAGTTTCTAGAAGATTCCTTGATCTTCCACTTAGAAAACTGTCTCTGCCACTTGTCTATTCTCGTCCATTGCACCCTGTAGAAGGAATTTTCAGTATGCATCGCACCTCCCGTGTGTATTAGGTGCGATGCATCTCACCCTCTGCACTGGGCATTCAGTATGGTCCAGTTTTGACCATTTATGAGCAGTTTTTAGTGGAGAACTTCTGGGAGATGATGTAATCAGTTGACCTTGTTCCTTTAGGCAGTGAAGCAACACTTTTAGGGACTTAGGAGCCCTCAGTTTATGGACATTTATGATTGGGGTTGAAGTGCCCAAAAATGTCTATAACAATAGGGAAACATGGATGCATCTCACCTGCAACACACAGGAGGTGCGATGCATCCAGGTTTCCAATGAGAGACAATGCGATGGTCTAGGGTCGAGACTGAGCTTGGTTTTCACTCACAATTTGTAGCTAAGTTCAGGAGTTTAGGTTGAGCTTTTGATAGGAAGTAAACACAAAGTATAGGGATTGATCTAATGAGGTTATTTGAGCTACCACCAGGGCACTTAGGATGTTTGCAAGTCAAATGTTCAGTTCATAAACGAATCCGGAGATTGACTGAAGCAACATTGATCTACTTTGTAGTTGCATAGCAAAAGCAGTTTGAAGGCTTGCTGGCTTAACTTCAAGCTTCGTCTGTAGTTTATAAAGTAAACAATAGTAACAAAACAAACAAACTATTCACTCCCCAGTGGAGTCGCCATTTTGTTATCGGGAAAACTAGTGTCCATTCAGAGCTGCTAGTCCCACTAAGACGGGTAGCTATCTTAGAAACAAAAAAACCAAAGTTACTTGTGTTTTCCTTTATGAGAGATAGATGAGAGAGAAGCAGAGAGTACCAACCTCAGTCTTTTGCTAGTCTCCTTGCTTGTTTCCTCTCTCCCTTGATAGAGCTTTCACCACTCCTTTCTCACTTGTCCTGCTTCAAAGAACACCTGTAGAGTCAAAGCAGCAAAATACCATCAAATCATAGAGATCTATAACCATAAACAATATAGGATCAGATGTACATTAACCATACAATTGCATATATAAATACAAGATTTAGAGATATACAATTATATGGAGGAAAACTCAAATAGCTTTATTGATAGAAGTAGTAGAAAAGAGGATTATAACCAAGCTGTCTGATCCAGCATCATCCTCCCAGCATGAAAGCCCTCTTCACCTCATAAAAAGCAAGATCACCCAACAATACAATGTCTCAAAGAGAAACCAACAACACTTCCTTACAAATTACAAAATTCCAGCCTCTAGATCTCTAGGATGAGGGATCCATATATAGATGTTTGCAGGACAGTGAGTCAGCTTCTGGGATTTTGATTAGTGTCATTTCACTGATAGTTCTTGGTTCCACTTGGAGATTTCATGATCTTTTACTCATCCCTGGGCGAATTCAGAGAGGCAAGTGTCATATGAGCAGTTTCTAGAAGATTCTTTGAGTTTCCACCTAGCAAAATGTCTCTGCCATTTGTTTGCTCTCGCTCATCGCACCCTACAGAAGGGCTTTTCAGTATGCATCACACCCTTTGTGTGTAGCAGGTGAGATGCATCGCACCCTCAGCATGGAGCAGTCTGTATGGTCCAATTTTGACCAATTCTGAGCAGTTTTTTAGGGAGAACTTCTAGAAAATGATGTAATCAATTGACCTTGATCTTTTAGGGTATGAAACAACACTTTTAGGGGTTTTAAAAGCCCTTGGTTTATGGACATATGTGATTGGGGTTGCAGTGCCCAAATATGTCTATAACACCAGTCACAACTGTTGGATTTGGTGAAGTTGAAATTGTCAATAAAATTGACAATGAGCACATGCATGCTCGGATATCTCACCATAGTGTGGATGAACATTATGTTGATGTTATGTGTGGTTTCTTTTTTGAAACAGAGATTAATTGTGGCAATATGGTAAGCGCAATTTTTGATGAAACATTGAAGGTTGAAGCTGCCACAGTAGCGGCAAGATATGAAGCAATTGGAACTGCTCATGAAGCAATATGTCATCTAACAGGAGTTGATGACCAAGAACATGATAAAGTGATTGAAGAGTTTTTTATGAGAATATCCACTAATAGTAGAAGACAACCTCCATACAGTTGAAAAGAAGGCAGATGTAGAGCAGAAATCTCTCACTGAAGAGAGTCATATTATATATGTTTTTAACATTGTTTTTTAATATGCAGGTGTTCAAAATAGTATGGGAGTAGAAATTGAAAGCAAGGTTGTTAATAAATTTGATGCAGATTTGAAGCTCATTGAAGAATGGATTTAGAAATCAATAGAACAAATTGAAGCGAGTCTTAAAGCAGAAACTAGAATAAAAGAATTAAATGAAATGGTGAATAATGATCTTGAGTATGCAGATTATAAGAAAAAAACAGCGTTACCTGATGATGAAAGTAAAAATAATGATATGGTTGTTTATGAAGACAAAGATGAATGCATTGAAACCATTTTTAGCAATGGAGTCAAGAAAATATAATATTCTGCTATCAAGAAATATGGCAGAAAGAAACTCATGAATATAAAGCACAAGAAGCAAAGCAAAGAAGACAATTTGAAGATACAATGTTATGGCAGCAGTCCATAGTTGAACGAATATTTGAAGAGGATGTTGTAAAAGACATGATCCAATTGTTTTTCAGAATAAGTTCAAAACAAGTCAAAGGAAAATTGCAGTAGCAACAAGTGAATAAAGCCTACAACAAAAAAGTTCAACAAAAAATGAAGCAATTTCGAGGATTTAAAATTTGGAAGAAGTAAAAAAAAATGCAAAATTGTGAAAGTCTTGAGTCATTGTAAGCCTAGCTGAGACATAGACCAACAAGCATGTTTAAGTGATAATTGAGTCAATTTCTTTTGTAAGCCTAGCACACAAAGTTGAGTCATGTTTGAGTTATGTTGAGTCATATGGTTGTAATTAAGGGGGAGTGTTAGAAATTGTAATTACTCTTGCATGAGGAGTTGGCTAAAATTAGAGATTCAGTTAACTGAGTGTTGAACGTTGAGTCAAGTTGAGTGATAGATAAAGAGTTAAGTGCAGTCCATATTTAGAGTGTGGGTTAATTGAGTTAAGTGTGTGTGCATGTCAAGATATTTTAGGTGAGTCGCTAGTCAAAAAGGTTTAAATACCCTTCACTGGGTTCATTACAAGAATCAAGTTTCATGTAATCAATAGAAGCGCCACGAATAGTGCGATTTGTGTGTGAATTTATGCTTTATCTCCTATACCTTTCCAACAAAATTATTATATTTTGAAGTAGTTAAAAGTTACGAATATTTTTGTAGAAACTACCCGGCATTCCTCTATATGGCATATTAAGCAGAGCTTTGCTATAGCGGCAAAAAAATCAATGTTTGGATTTAGTACTATAGACTCTGTAAGACTAATTTTAGGGTTGTTTGTTTGAAACGTGCACAAAGAGATTGAGAGTGACAATAGAATAGCGATGCATTCAAGTTATATAATGAATTTGTAAAAGAATAACAAATTTAATGAGTTTGCATTTAGTTGGTCAAGAAAAGTGAAAATGTAGCCTCTGCAAAAGATATAGCCTGGAACTTTCAAACAACTTTTAAATATCACGTTAAAGCTTTGGCACTACCACTTTGAAATGATAAATGAAGTTGTAGATTTATATGTCAGAACCTCAAAGTTAGTGATGCTTTATATAAATTTGGAGAATTATATAAATAAAATGTATTTTCAGAGACAGCTTTTTATAACAAGTTAAAATGCTATGAGCAACATCCATGGTGGATGGGAAAGCCCAAGGTTCAAGAGGAAAAGGACTTTTCAACTGCCAATTCGCCCAGCAATCAATAAAAGCATATGTCATTAAATGACTTAAGACATTCATGTCATGCATGTTTTCGTCGATCACTTTTTTCCTGGTTTATATTAATAATCACAAGACCAAACGAAGAGGCTCTTTACAAATTGCCATAGCTGAAGTGATTGATAGCAGGAACACAAGTAAACCATGCAAGGTTGTATTTTCTTACCAATTTATTCACCAAGGGTTGATATCTAAATTTTTCCCATGATTGGAAGGTATTAATACTTTTAATGAAAAGGAATAAAAACAAAAACAACGAAAGAAAATTGATATATAAAATAATCGAGCTAAAACTTAAAACTTACAATGCGTAGGGAGAGTTATTATAAGGAGCAAGTGTGAATCACTATGAGAAATTAAACAATAAGTAAGTTAATTAGTCTGAAATATGTTTACATTAACAATGTTACTTCAATTAAGAGAGAAAATAAAAGAGAAAGATATGTCATGATAGCTATATCTAATAAGGTATTTAAATGTAAAATAGGTTATGATAAGTAAAGAAAAAGGAGGAAAAATCGCATGAAAGGAAATTGTTTTTTAATAAGAAAAATAAACATAAAAGCATGTAAAGGTAGATTTTGAGATGACTCCTATTACAACTTCTTTCACCTTAAATATCAATTGTAATTTTAAAAATATGGCAATGCCAAAGATCTAGTTCACATTACCGCCCTTATTCTTTAGTGGACGAATGCTCCATGTTGAAAACACCATATTGAATGAATTTTTAAATGAAAAGTATGTTAATCTTAATATGTTTTCTTTGATGGTGCTTCATTAGGTTGCAAGAAATATGTATGGCACTCTGATTATCACACCAAAGAGTATAGGGATGATCTTGTTGATTGGCAAATTTTTCATAAGTCATCAAAGCCAAAGAAAATGCTAACTAGCAAAAACTAGAACACTATACTTAACATCTACATAGAATAATATAATTGTTGTATGCTTCTTGAAAGACCATAACTAAGGTGATAGACAAAATTGTAGTTGGAATTTTGATGATCAACTAAACCAACAAAATCTCATAATTCATTAAGTTGATGATAAAATGAGCATGCGGTGTGTATGAAGCCATGATGACATCGGCAATCAAAGGCCTAATAAATCTTAACCACCGGGTTTTATGATATGGTTTGATGGGTCGACCCACTCCTTAATATAAATACCCAACGTGTATATATTGGCTCAATTTATGACTATTGTGACTTATGTTGAAAAAGTGCAACAAGAAATTCCTAATTTTATTTTCTGTTGAATTAAATTAGGAGAAAATAGAAATTCCACATCACAAGACAACTTGAATGAGTTAACTGAGTTGTTATCACTCAATTAGCTTAGTTTTCGAGTTGAGGGCTTAACTTGAGTTGTGTACAATGATTCCAAAATTTTAGGAACCTAGGTTGAGTTTAATTTTAGTTGTAACAATTTAATTCAGTCAAATTGAGTTAAGGTCAACTAAACTAGTTCTAACTTTTAGAGGAACTAGTAGGAGGTCTAGCAGTGGGGTGTGAATTAAGTGTTCAACCAGTTAACTGATCAATTAACTAATAATTAACTCATGCATGCATGACATTCAAGTTACTCAATCGATATTGGAGCTCAATGGCAGTGTACTATCAGTTGTATAATTATCCAAGTTGTATAGGTGGTGCATGCAGTCAGAGAAGGCCCTACATGGATTGCGCAGTTCTAGATGGGGATTTCCCTAATTAATAGGGGGCTACTTGCTTGAGAAACAACACAAGGAAATATGAGGTTGGTAGGCAGGAAAATTGGCTAAGTATTGGCTAGAGTCAATCTGTGAGACAATGTGATAGATTATACTTGTGCAAAGGTTGCTCAGGCTTGAGCAAGCATTGTATTTCTTCTTTATTTTCTAACTAATGCAATACAGATAGGAAGGGGTTTTGAGCAGTTTCTTTCCCCTAGATAAATCCTCGTGTATGTGTATTAAATCAGGATGCATTCTTTTGATATATGTTCTCAATCATGAATTGATTTCCGCAAATGAGTAGAGTAGATTTGAGTCTTATGTTTTTGTAGAGATGTGAATTTCTATGAAGATAAGGAAATGAGGTCTTCCCTTGAGAGGGAGATTCAGTTGCATGTAGATGAAGAGATTTTGGATCCAAAGGAAGAAAGTTAGGATGTTGTGTAGTAGCCACAAGCAGAGGAGAAAAGAGTGGAGACACCCACTCATGCATAGACATCCAAAGAAGGAAGGAAGTGCACCAGGGAAGCCGACATATTATTGCATGATGTTAGAGATAATGTGGGAGCACCCACATCACATAGCAGATAGAGAAGGTCATCGAATTGGTACACTAGGTACATGGCTCTGATGAGTGAGATAGTTGAGACAGAACCATCATCATTCGAGGAAGTAGTGTAGCAGCCAATATGGGTTGATGCCATGGTAGAGGAATATGATTCCATAGTCAGAAAAAGTGTTTTGGAAGTGGTCCCAAGACTAGAGAATAAGCTAGTAGTACGTTCAAGGTGGATCTACAAGGTGAAGCAAACAACAAACGAAAGCATCGAGAAACACAAGGCCAAATTTATGGCCAAGGGGTTCTCTCAGGTAGATGGAATTGATTACGAGGAGACCTTTGCTCCAGTAGCAAGCTACTCTTCTATCAAATCAATTCTAGCACTTGCAGCATAGATGGGATGAAAGATCCATCAAATGGATGTGAGGACAACATTCCTCAATGGAGTGATTGAGGAGGAGGTATACAATGAACTATCGAAAGGATTTGAGACCTTCGAGAGAGAGTAGCATGTGTGCAGACTGAAATGAGTGTTGTATGGATTGAAACAAGCACCCCATGCTTGGTACACCAGGGTTGACAATTATTTCACCTTCAAAATTATAATAATCCTTCAGATCCCTTGTTTTTCTCGGTGAGGTATAGAAATAATATTATGGAAATGGAGGGAAAAAAGAGGGTTATTCTCTTATCATAGGAGGTTGCAATCAAATTGAAAATTTGGGCCACCTGGGTGGCTCTTGGGGATAAGAACTCCAATCAGGAAACATGCTAATGTTATTCGGGGAATTTGGGACAATGATGGACTTTATTATGAGACTCAAACAGATATTGAACTGGTGGCGGTTAAACACTTTAGTTGTTTATATAAGGAAAGTGACTCATACTATAGTTCCCAACTAGAGTTCTTGGCTCATTTACCAACAATGTTCTCGGGGGAGGACAATGGAAGATTGTGGTGTTTGGTCACTAAGGAGGAATTGTTGTAGGTCTTGAAAGGATGTGCAAAGGATAAAATCTCAGGGCTTGATGGTTGGGGGCATGGAGCTATTCATTCACTTATTTGAGATAATGATGTTGGATCTCTTGGTGGTAGCAGAGGAGTCGAGGTATCTTGGATTCATTTCGGGGACCCTTAATGCTACGTTCATTGCCCTCATTTCAAAGAAATTGAATCCTAACACTTTTGTATATTATCATCCTATTTCCTTGTGAAACTATTTTTATAAGATGGTATCAAAACTAATTTCTTGTAGGATAAAACTGATTTTGTCGAAGCACATATCTCCCAAACAGTTTTGGTTTCTGGAAGTCAAACAAATCCAGGATAACATCGACATCACTCAAGATATTGTGCACTCTATCAGGACTTGAAAAATCAAGGCATGTTTAATTAAAGTTGATTTGAATAAGGCATCTGATTGTGTTGATTGGGAATTCTTAAGCATGATGATGCAAAAAATTGGGGTTACATAATGTCAGATGGATTATGTCTTGCATCAACACTGATAATTTTGTTGTCATTATTAATGGTTTTATTGACTCAATTCTTCAGGGCTTATAGAGGACTACGACAAGGATGTGCATTGTCCTCGTTTGTCTTCCTTCTCGTCATTGATTTTCTGAGTATTCTGGGGGATGCTACGGATAGGGCTCATATTTTGGGCATTAGCGTTTCCATCCATAAATAAATCATGCACTTGATTTTTGTGGATGACCTTTTATTTGGGGGAGTGACAAATCTTGAAGAATTGAACCACATCTACAGTATAATTACTACTTTTATTGTTGTTATCACTCCGTAATTTCCCAAGGTTGTAAGAGAAACCCAGAGGTAACCACAAAAACACTTGTAAAGCTAGGATCTAACCCTTCCAGCCTTAGAGAGGGAACTCTCTATTGGATTTAGGCTAGTTGTTGATTACTGAGTTTGGTTTTTTCAAAAATTTGGTTGAAACTATAAGGAAATTCCATTGGGAAATGGAGTCACAAGTCTTAGGGTGATCAAATACATATATGTCAGAACAGATGTAACAGGGAAAGGTAGGTAGATTTTTGGACCTTTAGATATTTTGTGGAGTGAATAGGATGAAAATATTCAAATTCAATTAAATATAGACAACTCTAAGATGAATTCTATACTTAATATTAGTGTGAAAACATAGATATTGTTTATAAGCCGAAGTAGAGTGTATTTAAACAAGTTTCATCCCTTAATATTCTATAAACAATAAAGACAGGAAAACATATGAAAAACAGGGAAATAATAATTTCACAAGAGGAAAAACATCACCAATTTGCCTAACACAGGAATCCTAGAACGACTTTTTGTATTAATGAAAATGATCACTTTATCTCATGCACAACTTTACATCAAAAGTCTGCTTTCTTCATACAATTTCCAACATTGGTACTTCGATATATGAAGTATTTGTACAATTCTTATTAAAATATCAAGATTTCAAATATCAAGATTTTCTACAAAATATCATGAAAAACTGTTTATAAAAACAGTACAATAATATAGGAAAATAAAACTATTGTAGCTCTTTTTCGCTGAATTCGAGTATTATGGTGTTGACTTGGCCTGAAAAGGTTGTTTCTTTGCTCCTAAAGTAGAATATCTGTTTACTGTAGAAGTTGACATAATTTATCCCATCTGTCTTCATCTAGGTTTGAGAATTTGATTAACTTTTTGTAGGTTTCATCTACCTCGGTATATTTTTGGAAATTAGGCTTGACTAAGAAATTAGCCCAAACCCAAACTAAGAAAATAGTAGAAGCTAATGTGACCAAGATCCTACAAATTCTACCTAGAGGAGCTCAGGAGGCCTCTAGCCCAAAGATTGTGGACATAACATCAACTGAAACTCAAACTTCAGCTACACCTCAAACTTCAAATGCAACTCAAATTGTTCCAAACAATAAAATTGAAAACAAAACAGTTGGCACACAAACTGAATTACCAAGTGCTGGTAAAGAAAACAAAAACACACAAACCACAATTGCTAAGGATGAAATCATTCAATTAGGCAAAACTCAAATACCATTCAATATCAAAATTGAGTTAGCCAAATTGAAAATACCAGTTCCCTTAACAGAGCTGGTAAAAAATGAATCATACAAAGCACAAATAACTAAAACACTAAACATAGGTGAAGGCGAAGATGCTGTGAACCTTAATGATGATCAACCTGAGTTGTTATTTGGTCCAGAAGTAAATGGAAAACATCAACAAGGGGGTATCCCTCCATTCTATATTAGCTTAAATGTTCATGATAAAATCTTACATAATGCTATGTTAGATTCAGGAGCATCTCATAACCTAATGCCTAAAGCAGTCATGGAAAGGTTAAACTTAGACATCACTAGACCCTACAAGGACCTGTTTTCCTTTGATTCTAGTCAAGTCAAATGTCTTGGCCTGATAAAAGATCTGTGTGTAACTCTAGTCCAGTGCCCAGCAAAGAGTATTGTTATGGACATAGTAGTTGCTGATATCCCACCTAAATATGGTATGTTGTTATCTCACTCATGGGGAGCAAAGTTACAAGGGTCATTGCAATTAGACATGTCATATGCTACCATTTCTGTATTTGGCCAGCAAAGAAAACTTTACAGGGAAACCCTGATGAAATACATGGTAAGTAGTTCAGAAAGACCACAGAATTACCCTATTTATTCCATGCATTCTGATCTGGACTCATTTATCTTATATAATTCAGAAAATAGCAAAGACGAAATCACCATTGTAGAAGAAAAACACAAAGAACGTGATAGTGAAAACATAACACATGAGTCTCTATGGCATTTAGATTTTGATGGCTCTGTAAATAGGTTAGGAGCAGGAGCTAGTGTATGGATTTACAATTTAGAGAATGATCATTCAGAAGGACATGCTTTTAGATTAAATTTCAAATGCACTAACAACATGGAAAAATATGAATCATTAGTGCTAGGCCTTCAAATCATAAGAAAACTTGGAGCTAAAAGAGTTTCCATCATGGGAGACTCGGAACTCATTATAAAATAGGTCAAGGGAGAGTACATTACCAACAACCCTAGGCTTAGCTGCTACAGAGAAACCATCTTAGACTTGATAAATTGTTTCCTTGAGACTGACTTTATTGTTATTCCAAGAAAGAAAAATATGCAAGCTCATAGCTTAGCCACTTTTGCCAGCACATGCAGGTTTCCCTTCCAACCAAATCATCAATACACAGCTGAGGTAAGACATAGGCCAACCATACCTGATAATTTAAAGTATTGGCAAATTTTCTCACATGACAATCAAATTCATGATTTTATGATTTCTGAAGGAGAATTTGAAAATGGTAATATAGACACTGACTATACATCAGATTATACCATAAATAATGAAATAGATGTAAATGATGTAAATAAGTTAGAACCAACTAAATTCACTAAACTAGAGATAGATTAATTAGAAAATGTAGGAATTGAGGAATTAATTAATGATGAATCAGAAGTTTTAAACCTCAAAGACAACTTTTTGCCTAAGGGATTAGTCCCACTAGAAGACATCTTTGATTTCATTGATGTAGCTAGAAAACCTAAAATGGAGCCTCTAAGGTCAGATATAGAGGAATGCAACATAGGGATAGATGAAAATCCTAAGCTCATAAAGATATCTAAGACATTACCCCTAGAAGAAAATTTGAAATACATTAGCTTGTTTAAAGAATTTCAAGATGTCTTTGCTTGGAGTTATGAAGACCTCAAGTCTTATGACACCAGCATTATTCAACATAAAATACCCATCAAAAAAAATCAGAAGCCCTTTAAACAAAAACTAAGGAGAATTAACCATGTTCTTATTCCATTAATAGAAAAAGAATTTAAAAGGATGTACGATGCTCAGATCATAGCACCCATTAGGTATTCTGATTGGGTCTCTAATTTAGTCCCCACTAGAAAGAAAACAGGAGAAATCAGACTTTGTGTTGATTTCATAAACTTGAACAAAGTATCACTGAAGGATAACTATCCCCTCCCTAAAATGGATCACATTCTCCAGAGGGTGGTAGGGTCATCCAGAATTTCATTACTTGATGGATTCTTTGGTTACAATCAAATCCTAGTCCAACTCAAAGATCAAGCAAAGACTGCATTCATCACTCCCGGGGAACTTTGATGTACTTGAAAATGCCCTTTGGATTGATGAATGCTGGGGCAACATTCTAAAGAGCAATGGACATAGCCTTTGCAAAAGAAATCCATGAGTTTTTGGTCATTTACCTAGATGATATCACAATGTTTTCCAACTCAGATAATGAACATCTAGATCATCTAAGAAAGGTATTCATAAAATGTAGAAAATTTGGCATATCCTTAAATCCCAAAAAATCACTTTTTGGATTAGAAGAAGGAAAAATCTTGGGACACATAATTTCAAAAAAGGGCATTAGAATTGATCTAGGTAGAATAGAGGCAATCTTAAACATCAGTCATCCTAGGAACATTAAAGAATTGCAATCATTCTTAGGTAAGATAAATGTTCTTAGAAGATTCATTTCTAACTTAGCAGAACTAATTAGATATTTGAATAACATGTTAAAAAATGATTCAACACTTAAGTGGACAGTAGAGGCTAAGTAGTCCTTTGAAGCAATCAAAGAAGCCCTTACTAAAACACATGTCCTCATAAGTCCTAATTTTAACAAAGATTTCATATTTTTTTCATTTGCTTCGGAGCACACCATTGCAACAGTCTTGTTGTAAAATAATGATAAGGATTATGAACAACCCATCGCTTTCTTCAGTAAATCTTTGAGAGATGCTACACTAAAGTACAATATAATGGAAAAACAAGCTCTTCCTTTAGTGAAAGCCATAAAGGATTTCAGAGCATATATTCTATACTCTCATGTAATAGCATATGTTCCAAACTCAGTTGTAAAGAACATTCTAACTCAGGATGGGCCTGATGGGAAAAGGGGCAAATGGATTGCCACCATACTAGAATATGACATTGAAATCAAGCCTACAAAATTGATTAAAGGCCAAGGTTTAGCCAAACTCATGGTTGAATCGAACTATCGAGCCTTAGACATAAATTTCATTGCTGCCATAGATGATCAGCAAGAGATGGCGACTCCAAAAATCAGTGAAGCTTTCATAGATTCACCCTGGTATGCAGACATTATTTTCTTTTTACTCAACCTACAAGCTCCTCTTGGTTTATCTAGAACTAAAAGTAGATTCCTAAAAATGAAAGCAATGAAATATTGTATCTTAGACAATGTTTTATTTTGGAAAGATAATGGTGGCATTTTGTTAAATTGTTTATTAAAAGATGAAGCTGACAAAGTCATGCAGGAATTTCATGCAGGGGATTGTGGGGGACACCTATACTGGAAAACAACTGCTAATAAGATTTTAAGGGTAGGTTTTTACTGGCCCAACCTTTTTCAGATGTCAGAAAATATGTGACCTCCTGTCACAAATGCCAAATATTTTAAGGTGAGAAGAAACTCTTACCATTACCCCTCAAACCTATCTCAACGGAAATGCCTTTCCAGCAATGGGGTTTAGACTTCATTGGGGAAATTCACCCAACCTCCTCAGCCCAACATAAATGGATTCTGACAACCACTAACTACTTTACTAAGTGGATAGAAGCCATCCCTTCTAGACAAGCCATAGATTCTGTCATCATTTCATTCCTTGAGAACAACATCTGTTATGGCTCTAACCCAAAAATATATGATAATAGAAATAACCCAATAAATAACAAGATCTGAATATAGAATAGAAATGCTTCTTTATTGATATCACCCAAAATAACAAGATCTGAATACAGATAGAAATGCTTCTTTATTGATATCAAAACCCTTACATACAGATCTGCTTCGCAAACTCGCCGCCCCAAAAAATGTTTGCAACCCTACTGAAAAAAGAGCTGATTTTAAATTAGCGATATCTCCCTCATCCAGACTCCAATTCGGCTGATTTTTTTTTTTTGAAATCAGGTATTTTTTCACAAAGAATCCAGATCTGCAATTAGATTTTGAAGATTTTGCACCAAAAAATACAGATCTGATCTATAAGTCACCGACCCAAAAACTTCCTACAAAAAATAAAAAAAATTCTCCACTTTTGCCCAAGAAAGTGCTCTGATACCACTTGTTATAGATCTGATCTGAAAATATATGAGAATACAAATATACCCAAGAAATAACCAGATAGAAATAGAAATGCTTCTTTATTGATATCAAAACCCTTAAGGTAGGGCAACACCATACATTCACTCCTTAAGGAAGAAGAACACTCCACAAGCCATATGCCTGTGCAAACAATAATCCTTGACATCTCTCAGTGGGGAGTCTCTAGCCTCTATATAGGCCTCATACATATCATACCATGGGTCAATACCATGGTTCTCCCAATACCATCTATCTAATAACATGGGTCCATTACATTATTACTAACTACTTATGGTCCCTTACATGATACGGGTTAACCACCTTATTTATTACTATGGCCCATCCCCTTATTACATTATTCCCTTGGGCACCTCCCTTTGTACCCCATATTATGCTATAGATCTGATCTGAAAATATATGAGAATACAAATATACCCAAGAAATAACTAGATAGAAATAGAAATGCTTCTTTATTAATATCAAAACCCTTAAGGTAGGGCAACACCATACATTCACTCTTTAAAGAAGGAGAACACTCCACAAGCCATATGCCTGTTCATACAATAATCATTGACATCTCTCAATGGGGAGTCTCTAGCCTCTATATAAGCCTCATACATACCATACCATGGGTCAATACCATCTATTTAATACCATGGGCACATTACATTATTACTAACTACTTGTGGTCCCTTACATGATACGGGTTAACCACCTTATTTATTACTGTGGCCCATCCCCTTATTACATTATTCCCTTGGGTACCTCCCTTTGTACCCCATATTATCCCCCCTAGGTATATTACATTCCACCCCCCTTAACATGTTTCATCCCCAAAACATAGGAAGAACACAAATAATAAGATCTACTCAAAAGAGTAGTCCACTGGTACCATGCACGTGCATCTAGCCATCCAAGAGAAAGGTGAACCCTCGATCTCGTTGGTGCCTCACGTGTTTGAGATGGAAGTTGACTGTGGCAGCTCTTCTGTGTTGATGTGTAGTAGGTGGATCTTCGCTCCTCTCTATCTATCATGTGGGGGTTGTTGTCCTTGTGGATAATTGGTTACCATCTTGTTGGTTGTTTTCTTGCGGGGTGATGTGGGTGATGATATGTTGAAGTTTTAACCCACGGTGTCTTTTTCTTTAATTCACCCTTTACTGGAGCCTGACTGTTATCTTATGCATGTTGTGGTGCTTGCTGTGGTGTCTTATCTTCCAATATTACTTCAACCACTGAGCCCTCATCTTATGTATTAGCACCTGTAACCTTTTCTGCTTCAGCCTCTGTTTGTGTTTGATTATCGATCATCAAAGGCTCATCATCTGATATGTCAGTCCCTGGAACATCTTCTGCTTCAGCCTCCTTGGACTCTACTTGTTTATTGATGGAAATATCTTGTAATGTAATTTTATTCTTTTTATACCAAAGCTTCAGGAATTTCTTCTACACATTAATATTGATAATACCCACGGATTCCATCCAAGGATATCCCAAAACAACATCCATGTTATGCATATCTGAAGTATAAAAATCACCATGCAACACATACTTATCCATAGGAAGCTTCAAATCCTTATAAACTTGAACATCCTCATCATCAACCTGTGTGTTTTCAATGTGTTTCGCTGGAACTTGTAATTTTTTTGCCAAATTAACATTGATAAAATTATGCTTGCAACTAGGATTTATAGACACAACGATCTTCTCATTGTGAATGAATCCATGAATTTGCTGTTGGCTAGTTGAATTGTTTATGAATTAAACATTCAAGTACCACATTAATTGTCAACCAGGGAAAGTCTTTTTATTTCAAAGGCACTGCGTACTATATGTACTTAAAGTCTACAAGCATCGAAAGCTGTAGTATACGTAATTCTTACGCTATGTCATTACAGTACTTGTTAAGATGAAAGCAATTAATTAAAACTATGAATCTGGAAAGCAAAATAATGGACGCTCTGTTGGCAGAGGATCAGGACCCTATCCTCCAGATGGGGACGTTCAGCACCTACCCCTGTAATCAGAATTACTAATGCACACTGCACTCTCATTCACCGGTGAGAAACAAACTCAAATGATCAATGAAATAGAGTACTAGCAAAACAAAGGATACCAGAGGTAATGCTATCAAATCCAAACATAGTACCATAAAGAAATTACTGCACACTTACACACTTGACAGGAAAGTAAATGGGTGAATCTTGTGAGGAAGGTGGGCCCAGTCCCTCTCACAAGATTCCCCAGGAAACGAAGACGGGATTAAAAGCTCAAAACAGTTTTATATTCATCTGCCAAAAAGATTAAATACAATAGAGTTCCGACTTGCTGATGTTCTCAGAATCTCGATTACAGACTGACCATAGACACCGACTAACCTCCTTTTCATGTAGATGTCTCCTCTTTATAGAGGAGACATCTATTACAATAGAGTATTACAGCCTATTCAGTTAACCCATCTTGTCAAAAATAAACAATTCAGAGTGCTGTTACAACAGTATGATAGTACATTCTTTTCTTGAGCTTTAGCTGTTACACAGCGGGTAACTGACTTTGACTGTCTTCTCGGGATCTTCATATTCCGTCGCCATTTCCCCATGCTGTTCATGCTGACTGTGTTCTTCTTTCTTTAGACTTCCGCTTGATTATGCCACGTCAAGATTCTCTAGATAGCTGCCATCTGTTGTCCGTGGCTGTTACAAAATAGCTTGCTTTAGGTAATTGCTGTTGCTGACTGTAGCAACTACGGAGTTGCTGCTTCTGGTGTTGCAGCAACTGCGTAGTTGCTGTTTCTAGTGTTGCAACAACTGCGTAGTTGTTGTTTTTGGTGTTACAGCAACTATACATTATAACTCCTGCAAGCTTAAGACAATTATTTGACAATTTAGTCAGCGTTTCCAAGGATAAGTATAAAGATATTCACGAATATGAAATAAACAATTAAACATAGACATGCGGAAGGTTACTTCATACCTTGGGGTTAATATGTCATTATAAAATAAAAGCTTTCAACTTATGACTGCAAAAGGGTAATTATACGGCAAAAGATAAGGTCAAAAATAGGTCAATTGTGAGTCCCAACATCCCCCCCAACTGAAGAGATTGCATGTCCCCATGCAATGTCTACTCTGAGTCTGAGTCGGAGAACTGGGACGAACAATGGAGATTACTAAGACAATAGCTGTAGGGAGTAACATCAAACTTGTCTCTGAAACCACAAACAGTTCGTATATGTTTCCATACTGTTGCCTCTTCTCTGTTATAAAGTCCAAACTGACCCTTATACTGATCACCCGGCAACCATAAAAGTGGGAACTTAAATTTATAACCTATCCAGTTCTCAGCACAATGTTGCATGCTTTCAACATACCGAGGTACCCTTGATAATGCTGCTTGCAGATTTGATGGGTTATACGGGTGATATTCTTTCCTTTCTGCGGGGCAGTTATCCCAAAATAGTTTATTTGCTTTCACAGCCAATGATGCTTTGGTTTTTACATACTGCTGATAGTCTGTTAGGACTTGTGCTCGCAGTCTCATAACATGATCCTTCATATCATCATCGTCTATCATTTTTAAATGTTGTAAAATGAAAGTGGCAGCGTTCTGTGGTTCAGCCCGAATCCACAAAAGGCAATTCTGTTCGTTTTGGACGCCTGAGACATAGGCATTTTTCCAGGTAAGCTGATTCGCCAAAAAGGAAATGAAAGCTCTCAATTGTATGTCACCTACTACAGGTGTCATGTTCATGTTTCTTTCTTCAGACACAGCCTCATTATGGAGGTACAATTCACATAGCAGGTTTTGGTCACTTTTGGGTGCTTCTGCAAAAGTTTTCATAAACTGATCTGCTGTGACCACTTGATAAGGCCTCCCCTCCTTGATGGCCTTCAGCTGAATAAATGCAAGCCTTTCCCTTAAGAATGTGGCATAGTTGAAGGAGGGTTTCCTTGTGGCGAGCATCCTTTGGCATAACTCAAACATTAGGAACATCCTATGTTTCAGTTCCTTAATTTCTTTATACTGGGCCCTGCACTGTTCCAGTGCTTCCCAGTTCCTATAGGCATGATCAAACCAGGTCCCTTTCTGTTGTTCAAATGCTTTGCCTTGAGATTGATGATATTCTCTCCACCATATGCGTTTCAATTCCAGAAAACTTTTTGTTTCTACACATGCATCACTAACAGTGGGAAGCTCTGTTTGCATACAGGCATCAACCAGAATCATCTGTTCTGTTGAAGTGGGCTGGGATGATCCAGCATCTTTTTCTTCATCTTCCACCAGAACTTCTTCCTCCTGCTGGGCTAATTCATTGTTCTCCAGATTGATTTTGGTGGTCCGGGGTGAATCTGTCTCTTTTTCTTCTTCTGCTCCTTGCTTCTTGCTAGGTGAATTCAATTCTTCCTTATTTCCTTCTGAGACTGTTTGCTCTTCTTCCATAGTAGTCTGGGTAGGCCGGGGTGAATCTGTATCTTCTTCTTCTTCCATAATAATCTGGGTAGGCCGGGGTGAATCTGTATCTTCTTCTTCCTTTTTCTCCTGCATAGCATCGGGAAGCTCCTTTGTTTGTTCTTGTGCAGCCTCTGAGGAACTTACTGGTTCTTGTGTGTCAGTAAGTTCTTGATCTTGTACAGCTTCAGGTGAACTTACTGGTTCTTGTGTGTCAGTAAGTTCCTGTTCTTGGTCTTGCATGTTCTCTAGATGACCTGTTGGTTCTTGTGTAACAACAGGCTTCTCTTTCTGCACTTCCTCTGAAACAGGTTCTTCTATCTGCACATCCTCTGAAGCTCCTGTTGGTTCTTGTGTATCAACAGGGCTTTCTGACTGTACTTTTTCTGAAGCTCTTGTTGGTTCTTGTGTGTCAACAGGGCTTGCTGACTGCGCTTTCTCTACAGAACCTGTTGGTTCTTGTGTAGCAACATGTCTTTCTGTCTCAGCAGAAAATTGTGAAATTTTTACTTCAGCATCAACAGACTCCTTTGTTTCATTTTCAGCCTCAGGGGCTTCCTCTATTGGTTCTTGCACTAACCTATACCCTGCCTGAGCATATATCTCACCACAACTTGTACACAGATATTCGATATCTTTGCTTTTCTCTGCTGCCGAGGCTGCTCTTGCTAAAACATGCAGACTGAATTCTTCTTGATATGCTTCCCTGATTCTTATTATCTCTTCCTGGTAATCCTGAATCTGAGCTTTCAGAAACTCAATTTCTTCTTGCAGGGCGGGTATAGTAGGCTGATCCTGTGAGACAGTAGGTTCCAGTGGAGGCAGAGTTTCTGCTACGTCAATTTGGTCAATATTTCCCACAGGTGGTTCTTGTGTGTCACCTGGGGTAGTGGCTGGTTCTTGTGTTGCATCCACTTGCTCACTATCATTCTGGGTGTCGGCAGCTGGTTCTTGTGTATCAGCTGTCTTAAGATATGATGCCACGAAGCTATGAACGCTCTGCATCTCAGCCTCTGTGGGTGAGGGAGAAGGGTTTCGAGAAGTGGCTGGAGTACGGGGTTTTAAAACAATGGATGGTGGGTTGGAGGAATCAGGGGATCCAACTACTGCCGATTTTCGTTTTGGTAAAAAGGCAGGGAATTGAGGTGTTTTTCTCTTCCTGCTGGCTCTTGTGGCCGGAACAGTAGTCGGGGTGGTGGGTGCTTTGGTTGAAACCCTCGTTCTTCTTCTTTTTACTGGGGTTTTCTTTGCCTGCTGCATTTTTCGTTTAAGCTGCGTAATTGGGATATTATCGTCAGAATCATCAGTAGAGATACTGAGTATGGGGGCGGGAGAATTAGTTCTTTTGGGCGACACAGTTAATTCCACTGCTTCTTGTTCATTTTCTGTAACATGCAGAGGTATTTGCTGGGGTTGTTCGGGGATATGCTCTGTCTACTGAGGGTTTTCCGAAGGGGTTTGCTCAGGGGTGTCGTCCGTTTGTTGAGGAGGCTCCTGGTCTTGCTGAGGTGTGTCCTCAGCTTGACGAGGAGTTTCCTCTTCTTGATGAGGACTACCCTGCACAGGCTGTGGACTTCTTTCCTCCGGATGGGGATTAATGGGGGGTGGAGGGATGTTCAGAGTAAGAGCTCTGTTAATCAGCAGTTGGACTAGGCGATGGTGTTTTAGGGAGAGGGCTGGATTCTTCGCTTTCATAGCATATCGTGCCATATTTTTAAGACAACCCAGCAAATAATATGGCATGTTCAATAATTGACCATTTCTTAAGTGATTTAACAGAACGAAGTCGTGCTGGTAGATTACCTGGTAACGACCTTCGCATGTTAGACACTGCTTGACGAATTCGGCGACTCTTGGCCATGGTTGAGGTAACGACCGCAATGCTACACCTCTGCCCTTGGTTTCTACTTCCTCGCCCGCACGGAGAAAGTCTTGCTGCGCGTTCAGAATCAAGTGCTTCCTGCTGAACCATCTTGTACCAGTGGTTGGGAGTCCGGTGACTTCGGCTATGAATTCTTCCGTAACCAACTTGAATTCCTTGGACGACAGAGAATCCTTCTGTCAAATTGCATGTGAATTCCAGGACTTGCTGCTCATCAAAGTCCGGAAGTCTCCTGAAATATTCTATCCATCCAGCTTGCAGGAAAATTTGGTAAATTTCCGGAAAGAGCTCCAGAACTGCTGTCGTGCTTGGTTCATGAGTGATAAGGGTTCCTCCCATGGCTGTTGTTTCGGTAAATCTTCAGAATTCGGGGCCGAGCTACTGATTTCAACTCAGAGTATACATCACAAATGGTAACATGTTGTAGTTTTTACATACAACCGGGAGAATTAAGGGTGGCAGTGGTTGGCGTGGTTATCCATTATGGAAATTGCTTTGGTAACCCCCCCCTTCCTACGTGTGAATGATATGATTGGGAAATGCAATCATTTGATGGACCTATCACCCTTTTTCCGCTTATCTATTATTTAATGCTTATTCATAAACGTGCGTACCTTCGTCCTTTACCTTTTTGGATCGCTGCGTCAAAAAGTCTTTTCTCGTCTGCTGTCAAATTATAATCATTACCGCGGATCTGAAAGCACGGGAATATGATAATGACGGGAAGTGATGGTGAGGTACTGTAATCATCACGAAAGGTGATATGTTTCGTGTGGAAAGGATATTTCGGATCAGGAAGCACTGTCGTGGCACCGAGATTGGTGTTGCAGCCACAGAGAATTACCGTTGGGCAACCGGGATTAGGGGGAAACGTTTGTAAAACGGGGAATGTGCTGGAATAATGGAACTAGTGTTACAGCAACAGGAATAATGTTGGGACAACGGGAAGTGGTGTTGCAGCAACGGGGAGTGGTGTTGCAGCAACAGAAAATGGTGTTGCAGCAACAGGAAAATGGTGTTGCAGCAACAGGAAATGGTGTTGCAGCAACAGGAAATGGTGTTGCAGCAACAGGAATTGGTGTTGCAGCAACAGGAAATGGTGTTGCAGCAATAGGAAATGGTGTTGCAACAACAGGAATTGGTGTTGCAGCAACAGGAAAATGGTGTTGCAGCAACAGGAAATGGTGTTGCAGCAACAGGAATTGGTGTTGTAGCAACAGGAAATGGTGTTGCAGCAATAGGAAATGGTGTTGCAGCAACAGGAATTGGTGTTGCAGCAATAGGAAATGGTGTTGCAGCAACAGGAATTCGGAGTCCGCCCAGTAATTCCTTTTGAAGCCTTTGCTCTCATCTACTTTCCACGCTACATCTACAAAATATGGAAATATAATATTGCAATCCTTGGCAGGAATTATTAGTTCCTAAAAAAAAATATCTAATCCTAATAATTACATAAATAATAGAAATTCAAGTGTTCTGAGGGACGGCAAGTTCCCCTGGAAAAGAATACTGTTTTATTGCCATGCAAGTGGCTTGAAATTCCTCTTTGGAAACCGGCCGCTGATACAACCGAAGTCGGTAGCCATTCACTAACAGTGGTGTTCTGCTTCCATCGATTGTTAATAGTCTAACTGTTCCATTTGGGAAAACAGTATCCACTTCATACGGTCCCAGCCATCTTGTTCTCAGCTTCCCTTGAAAGTTCTCGAAACGTGAGTCGTAAAGAAGAGCCCAGTTACCTTTCTGGAACTGCTTTTGCTTAATGGTTCTGTCATGCCATCTGCTCCTTTGTTGCTGTATCATAGTTGTTTGGTGGACGGCATCCAGTCTTTTCTCGTCCAGTTCCTGCAACTGCTGCAACCTGGCTGTCTGTGCATCAGTTAAATCAAGGTTAACAGCTAAGGCAGTTCTTAAGGTTTTAATTTCAAATTCTACAGGAAAAATAGCATTATTTCCAAAAACCAATTCATAGGGTGAAAATCCTGTTGTGTTTCTCCAGGTGGTTCTGTAGGCCCAAAGAGCCTCGGGCAACCGCTGAAACCAGTCCCTTCTATTCTCCTTTATTGTTTTTGTTAAGATAGCTTCTATGACCTTGTTTGTGCTTTCCACCTGCCCATTTGCTTGGGGGTGGTAAGGTGTGGTCATCTTATGCTTGATATGATATTTCTGAAGCGTATCTTTGAAACCGTGAGAATTAAAAGGAGGTCCTCCATCAGTGACTAATTCTCTGGGTAGTCCAAATCTAACAAAGATTTCTTCAAATAGGAATGTTAACACTGCTTCTTCATTAGCTTTGATGAGTGCTTTGGCCTCTACCCATTTAGTCATGTAATCTGTGCATACTAAAATGTAAACTCTTTGATTGGATGGAGGATTAATGGGACCTACAAAATCTAATGCCAATTTCTCAAAGGGTTCGAGAGTTACCTGAGGGTTGAGTGGCATTTCATCCCTATGGTTGGGCTGGCCCATTCTTTGGCAGCTGTCACAAGCCTTCACATATTTTTTTTCATCTTTAAAAAGTGATGGCCAGTAATATCCCATTCTAAGTACCTTGTGAGCTGTTCTTTTATCTGCAAAATGTCCTCCACAAGGACCATCGTGACAAGCTTTCAATATGTCATAAATCTCATCTTCCCCAACGCATCTCCTGATTTCTTGATCTATCCCTGTATGGAACAGACACCCGCTTATCCAGCTGTACCTAGCACTTTGCTGGATGATCTTTCTTCTTTCTCTGTGATAGGTGTGATGGTAATTTTCCTGCAACTAAATAATTGGCAATGTCTGCATACCAAGGTGAGTGAGCAGATACTGCAAATAGATACTCATCAGGAAAAGAATCATCTACTGGAACATTTTCATTGGTTTTTAAACGAGAAAGAAAATCAACAACTACATTTTCTTTTCCTGGCCTATCTACGATTGTGATATCAAATTCCTGTAATAGTAATAACCACCTGGTGACTCGAACATTAGTAATTGATTTATTCATTAAATACTTGATGGCCGAGTGGTCTGTATGCACAAAGGTATTATAGCCAGTAATATAATGCCGAAATTTATTAATAGCATAAATAACTGCTAAAAATTCTTTCTCAGTTACTATATAATTTAACTCAGCTGGTGTCATGTTTTAGCTAATGAAATAGATAGCATAGGGGAGATTGTTTTCTTCCTGACCCAGGACAGCTCCAATTGCCGTGTCTGAGGCGTCAGAGGAAATGTGAAAGGGTAATGCCCAATCGGGTCCTCTCAAAATAGGAGCTGTGGACAACTGATGCTTAAGTTTATTGAATGCAGTCTCACAGTCATCAGTCCACTTGAATTCAGCATTTTTCATTAATAACACAAACAAAGGAGAGGCTATTTTAGAAAAATCTTTAATAAATCTTCTGTAATAACCGGCATGTCCTAAAAAACTTCTCACCTCTGTTTGTGTTTTGGGGATAGGAAGGTTCTGAATCACCTGAATCTTAGCTGGGTCGACTTGGATTCCTAAAAATGAAATGAAATGACCTAATACAATGCCCTGGTTCATCATCATGTGGCACTTTTCAGTGCTCAAAGCGAGGTGTGCTTCAATACACCTCTTGAGTACTTTTTCAAGGTTTTGGAGGGCATCTTCAAAGGTCACTCCATAAGGACTAAAGTCATCCATGAATATTTCTAATGAATCGTTTAACATATCAGAAAAGATTCCTATCACCGCTCTCTGAAATGTCGCTGGAGCATTACAACCCAAATGGCAGTACTCTATAGGCAAAGGTTCCCCATGGGCTGGTAAATGTGGTTTTGTCCTGATCCTGGGGTGCAATCCTGATTTGGTTGTATCCACTAAACCCATCCAAGAACGAGAAGAATTTCTTACCTGCTAAATTATCCAATACTTGATCAATAAAAGGTAAAGGGAAATGATCTTTTTGTGTTGCTTTATTTAATGATCTATAGTCTACACATACTCGCCATTTCCCATTCTTCTTTGGTACAATTACGAGTGGAGTAACCCACTCGCTGTCAGATATTGGTTATATGAATCCTGCATTTAGAAGTTTTTGGAGTTCCTCCTTCACAATTTCTCTGAGGTTAGGGTTCATTCTTCGTTGGGGTTGACAGACTGGTCGGGATCCCTCCTTAATGTATATACGATGAGTACATAATTCAGGGGAGATTCCTTTCATGTCTGTGTAGTCCCATGCGAATGCCTCTTTGTTTGCTTGGAGTAACTTTATTACTTTCTGTTTTTCATCCTCAGTCAAATCAGGATTTATATTCAGCGTTTTACCAGGCTCAATTTCAACTGTTGTGCTCTTGGAAGAGTTACCTAGTGCTGTTTGGCATAAGTTTTCATCATTCATACTCTGCTGGGATTCCAGTTCTAGGATTGCAGCGAAGTGATTAGATGTTTCTGGGTTAACCGAAGAGAGTTCAAAAATAAAACTGCTAATTAGCTCATCTTCGGTGGAATCTTTAAAGGTCAAAGCTTGTCCAATAGTTAATATCGGTTGGGTTTCCTCATCCTCATAGTCTACCCATATAGAATTATCACTGTTAATCATGGGAGTGGCATGGGGATAGAGGGTTAGCTGTTTATTTTCTTGTCCATTGGAGATGGTCATTGATCCAGATCTACAGATGATGAAAGCATATGCTGTAGCCAACCAAGGTCTCCCTAGAATCAACGGATGACCCCCCAACTTTGTTTTGGTTTGTAAGACCACAAAGTCAACTGGGTAGTTCCAGGATTATACAGAGATTATAAGGTCTTCAATGACCCCTTCAGGTTTGATCGTAGAACGGTCAGCTAGTTCTAAGATAGTAGGAGTTTCCCTGATAAAGTTTTTCAGTTGGAGCAATTGAGCTGTTTCGAGAGTCATGATTTTTATTGCAGCTCCTAAGTCTACTAAGACTTTAGAGATAAAGGTTTTTCCGACCTGGACTGTTACTGTAGGATGACCAGGGTCACCATACTTGACAGGATAATTTTTTTCAGTCATTAAGGTAGTTAATTCCCCCATCACATGAACTGTGAGGGGGTCTTTAGCCTTCCTTCCAGGTTTCTTTACACAGATGTCTCTAATAGTTCTAACGTATATAGGAACATCCCTTAGTGTTTGCAATAATGGGATTTTGACATACAAGTTCTGTAACTCTCCTAAAAGATTGAAGGTAGGTTGTTCAGGTACTTTAGTGAGAGTTAGTCTTTCAGGGAATGGTGGGTCTACCGTTTGGTCATTATTGTTAGGTGTTGTTTCTACTGTTTCAGTACTATGGTTAGCTGGTTTCTCTTTTCTAGTCTCTTCTTTGTCAGAGTCCATGATATCATCTATAATAGGTTCAACTATTCTCCCTGAGCGGAGATGGATGTCATTACATTGCAGGGGAGGAATAGACTGACTCTGAATGTCAATAACTTGCAAGGCCTTATTATTCGGATTAGGGTTAGGTTGTACAGGCAGCTGTGGTCTCATTGCCTGATTATTCAGAGGATTATTAGGTGGTAAGGAAAGAGATTGTTGTTGTTGAGGAAAAGGTATCTGTTAGGCTGCCCAGTTTGGGTTCCATTGATTAAAGTATGGTTGCTGGGGGGCCCAAGGATTCCACATAGTAGGGTCAAGAAAAGGGATATTTGGTTGCTGCATAAGTGGAAAGTTCATTGTGTTGAAGGGTGGGTATTGCATTTGATTCATGGGTGGGTAAAAAGGAGAACTATTATTCCAACGATTGAATGTTGTATTAGAGCTCGTACCTTGTCTTTGCGGCCATTGCCTCCTCTGAGTCATTAGGTACACCGCTTCAGCTTCTTCTTCAGTTGTTTGCAGTGCTGCTTTGATTCCAGGCAGAGAGGGGCATTGCTGTGTTTCATGATCCTTCTCGCAGATTGTGCATATAGGCATCCTATCCAGTGGGCATTCTCTTAGTGGATGTTTCTCTCTGCATTTTGAACATAAAATTGCCAGAGCAACTTCTACTTCTGCCTGTTTCTTCTTGACCTGCAGAGCGTCAATCTGTGAAGCAAAAGAACTTAGCATTTCAGTTTTAAATTCTTCTAATAAATTACCTATCTCAGCTCTTGTTGCTCCTCCACTGGCTGACTTCTGAACCCTTGAATACACATTATCTCTGCTTTTCGATCTGCCTGCCGCTCCCCTTGAACACCGCATACAGAGCTTAATAATTTCATCAAAGGGTTCTTTAGAAATGTCCCCTTTTCCAAGCATGTTCAGCATGTCCAGGCAATCATCTCTTACCCCTTTCAGCAGTATGGTCTTCAAAATATCTTTGCTCATATTAGGATGATCAGACCGCTGCAGATTATACTGTAATCTTTCCACGAAATCTTCCAAATTCTCGTCCTCTTTCTGGACCATTTTAAACAATTCTTCCTTTCTTTCTCTTGTCCGACAGTAGTCTTGATACTTAGCCAGAAATCCCTCTTTCATTTGGTCCCAGGTGGTGATTGCCTGAGCTCCCAAGCTCATAAACCACCTCAATGCGTTCCCTTTTAGTGTTGCTGGAAACAATTTCAGCTTCTGATTAGGACTTATGTAATCATAGCTTCTACACAGTATGTCGAATTCGAAGAGGAATTCGTCCGGATCTTCGGAGGACAACCCATGGAAATTGGGTAATGCCGAGAGTGGAATATTTTTCATGGGGGTTGTTCCTCTCGGAAGTTCCCCAATAGGGAATTCCAGGGTAGAGAGCGAGTTTTCCCCTCTCCCTTCTGTTCTGTTATCCTCCATCGGTATTTTCCCTGAATCACTCGCTTTGTCTTCTGTGTCTTTTGTTTCTTCAGGTTCCTCTTCCGGTTCCTCGGTGTACTCTGGTGCTTCCAGCTTCCTCTCAGGTCCTATCACTTCCTCCGTATGCTGGTCTGTTTGTGAGGAGTATTGGATCTGGGGTCTCCGGGAACTCGTCCTCTGTGATGCTTCGGCCTTAGAGATGATTTCGTCGATGTAAGTCTTCCTTCCTCCTTTGCCGCCTGTAAAATTAGGTTTCTTGCGTCCTCTCATACACCTATTATTTTCACAAAGAAACCATTAATGCTTTTAGAATTCTTTAGTTGCCTTCCCCAGCAACGGCGCCAAAATGTTGGCTAGTTGAATTGTTTATGAATTAAACATTCAAGTACCACATTAATTGTCGACCAGGGAAAGTCTTTTTATTTCAAAGGCACTGCGTACTATATGTACTTAAAGTCTAAAAGCATCGAAAGCTGTAGTATACGTAATTCTTACGCTATGTCATTACAGTACTTGTTAAGATGAAAGCAATTAATTAAAACTACGAATCTGGAAAGCAAAATAATGGACGCTCTGTTGGCAGAGGATCAGGACCCTATCCTCCAGATGGGGACGTTCAGCACCTGCCCCTGTAATCAGAATTACTAATGCACACTGCACTCTCATTCACCGGTGAGAAACAAACTCAAATGATCAATGAAACAGAGTACTAGCAAAACAAAGAATACCAGAGGTAATGCTATCAAATCCAAACAGAGTACCAGAAAGAAATTACTGCACACTTACACACTTGACAGGAAAGTAAATGGGTGAATCTTGTGAGGAAGGTGGGCCCAGTCCCTCTCACAAGATTCCCCAGGAAAACGAAGACGGGATTAAGTGCTCAAAACAGTTTTATATTCATCTGCCAAAAAGATTAAATACAATAGAGTTCAGACTTGCTGATGTTCTCAGAATCTCGATTACAGACTGACCATAGACACCGACTAACTCCCTTTTCATGTAGATGTCTCCTCTTTATAGAGGAGACATCTATTACAATAGAGTATTACAGCCTATTCAGTTAACCCATCTTGTCAAAAATAAACAATTCAGAGTGCTGTTACAACAGTATGATAGTACATTCTTTTCTTGAGCTTTAGCTGTTACACGGCGGGTAACTGACTTTGACTGTCTTCTCGGGATCTTCATATTCCTTCGCCATTTCCCCATGCTGTTCATGCTGACTGTGTTCTTCTTTCTTTAGACTTCCGCTTGATTATGCCACGTCAAGATTCTCTAGATAGCTGCCATCTGTTGTCCGTGGCTGTTACAAAATAGCTTGCTTTAGGTAATTGCTGTTGCTGACTGTAGCAACTACGGAGTTGCTGCTTCTGGTGTTGCAGCAACTGCGTAGTTGCTGTTTCTGGTGTTGCAGCAACTGCGTAGTTGCTGTTTTTGGTGTTACAACAACTATACATTATAACTCCTGCAAGCTTAAGACAATTATTTGACAATTTAGTCAGCGTTTCCAAGGATAAGTATAAAGATATTCACGAATATGAAATAAACAATTAAACATAGACATGCGGAAGGTTACTTCATACCTTGGGGTTAATATGTCATTATAAAATAAAAGCTTTCAACTTATGACTGCAAAAGGGTAATTATACGGCAAAAGATAAGGTCAAAAATAGGTCAATTGTGAGTCCCAACATCTGCAATAAGGAGACACTCGTAGAAAATAACCTCTTACGTGTCTCATTCTCCTTTTTTCTAGCCCTAGACCATTTTCCTAAAAGGACTCTTTCAAATTCTGCATCTGAAAGTTTGGGCAACTACTTGTAGTCAAGTGATAACCACCATTTGTCAGCCTCCTCTTTCATATTAAGCCCCACTGAAATCTTCCAAAGTGTCCCATATGTGAACTTTTGTCTCTGTATGAATTCTTCAATAGTAGGACCATTATCTTTTCCTATAAAACATAGCCTCTCCATGAAGAGGGTTTGGGAAAAACTCACTTACAATTTTAAATGGCCACAATTCCGTCAATATTGCTCAGAATCCCTATTATGACCTATTTTTAGAAATGGAATGATCATTCTGCATCTTCCCATGTGATATAAATCCCGATCTAGGCACTGGAATTTTCAATTCGCGCTGCAATTGTCCCGTCGTCACCAAAAATTGCTGAAAAAATAGCTCATTTTAAATCAGCGATATCTCCCTCATCCGGACTCCAATTCAACTGATTTTTTTTTTGAAATTGGGTATTTTTTTAAAAATAATCCGTATCTACAATTAGATTTTTTAGATTGTGCACCAGAACATACATATCTGCTCTGCAAACTCACCGCCCAAAAAAATGTCTGCAACCCTACTGAAAAAAGAGCTTATTTTAAATTAGCGATATCTCCCTCATCCGGACTCTGATTCGGCCGATTTTTTTTGAAATAGGGTATTTTTTCACAAAGAATCCAGATCTATAATTAGATTTGGAATATTTTGCACCAAAAAATACATATCTGATCTACAACTCGCCGACCCAAAAAATTCCTGCAAAAAATAAAAAAAATTCTCCACTTTTTCCCAGAAAAGTGCTCTGATACCACTTGTTATAGATCTGATATGAAAATATATGAGAATACAAATATACCCAAGAAATAACCAGATAGAAATAGAAATGTTTTTTATTGATATCAAAACCCTTAAGGTAGGGCAACACCATATATTCACTCCCTAAGGAAGGAGAACACTCCACAAGCCATATGTTTGTTCATACAATAATCCTTGACATCTCTCAATGGGGAGTCTCTAGCCTCTATATAGGCCTCATACATATCATACCATGGGTCAATACCATGGTTCCCTCAATATCATCTATCTAATACCATGGGCCCATTACATTATAACTAACTACTTGTGGTCCCTTACATGATACAGGTTAACCACCTTATTTATTACTATGGCCCATCCCCTTATTACATTATTCCCTTGGGTACCTCCCTTTGTACCCCATATTATCCCCCCTAGATATATTACATATTATCTCCCCGAGATATATTACAACATCCTTTCTAGGTTTGGATGCCCACAAAAGCTCATTATTGATAATGCAGCTGCTTTCAAATCCAAGAAAATGGCTGACTTCTATAACAAATACCACATCACCCTTCGCCATTCCACTGCCTATTACCCTCAAGGTAATGGACTAGCAGAATCTTCAAACAAAATCCTAGTCAACATCATCAAGAAGCTATTAGAGGATAACAAGAAAATCTGGAACAAAAAGTTGGTGAATGCCCTATGGACAGACAAGCTTACTACTAAGAAATCTATTGGTACATCTCCTTATCAATTGGTATATGGGATGGATGTTGTTTTTCCATCCTCATTAGGAGTACCAGTGATGAAAATGATTCAAGAGCTGCAAGTAGAACCAAATGACATCCAAAGAAGGAAAAACCAAACAATTCATTTGCAGCAAACCAGGGAAGAAGTTTATATCAAATCGGAAGTAATTCAAAAAAAAATCAAGAAGATCCGTGATGATAAAACTAAAGCAGAGGATTTCTACATAGGTGACCAAGTACTAAAATGGGATTCCAGAAGGGAGGACAAAGGGAAACATGGGAAATTTGACTTTCTCTGGAAAGGCCCATATGTTATTTATGGTTACAGAGGCAACAATGCATTTTTCTTGAAAGAATTAGATGGCACAGACTTACAAGGTGGACCAGTCAATGGTTGAATGCTGAAGCATTATTTTCCACCAGATTAACAGTAGTTCATCAACTCTATTCACTGTAAATACCATAGAAAAGTTTAAGTTGGAGTGGATGATTATCTTCTAAAGATGAAGCTTGAAAAGTAAAAGTTAAGATTTAAAAGGTATAACATCATCTGTTGAAATAAAGGAGATCACAGAAAGAAGTTCCGAGTAAAGCACAGTCAAAGTTCCAAGGCCACTGATCAGAATGTTCTTGACATCTCACATGGAGATGCCATCCCCAAGTGGAGCCATTGTTAGGTTCCTATAATAATAGGCTTCATAATTTTGAATTGACTATGTAAAGTCTTGTAATATTGTACATAGTTTTTCTTTCTGCAAAATGTTTTCCCATATTAAAAAATGTAAAGAGGGTAAGTCCTAAAAGAAAATGATCGAAAAAGAAGAAAAATATGAACCCCACCAAAAAGAGATAAAAATAGATCGTGAAAGTGTGCACATTCAACTGCCACTACTCTTAGTTTACTTTTTGCAAATAAGATTGTGTGCAGCTTGTCAAAATACCACAATCCATGATAACCAAACAGTTTAATCTTGATTCATGCATGCTTTAAATTTCATGTTGATAGATAGAGAATAAAGATCTAGCCAAACTATTTAATTTTGGCAGATCAATAGTTAGGTAGATAATAATAGTGAGCTCATCATTTTAATATGAGCCATTGGAAGTTATAAGATTAGAATTAGATAGTTTGATTATCAAAGAAAAATAAAGGGTCAGCAAGCTCAAATGCACCCAATAAATGAAGAAAAAATGTTAGGGTAAATGATGGGTAGGCAGAAGCAGTTTTCACAAGGCATGGAGAGCATCAGTTGGTTCATTTCATATTACTAATTTCCTTCCAAACTCATTTTCCCTTGTAAAAATATCCCTTCCCTTCATTTTAACCTTTTCTCCTTACTTCACTTATCATGTTTAAAAACTATACCCAATATCCTTTTTAACTCATGTTATTACTGAATTATTAACTCCCACATATATATTTCCCTAACCCCATTTTTAATTAATTCCCCCATTAATTAACTTGGGTCCCCCACTTCTATTTTAATACCCATCACATCACTTATCCCCGGGCCCTACTTATCAAATCCCCGACTCACCTCTCCTATTCGCCCATCCGTCGAATCTTTGTTCCTTAGATCCAACGGTCCCCAATCCATTTCACACCCCCCGACACCCGACAGTTAGAGTTTTCAAAAGGATGTGAAATGCGTGGTTTCGTAACCCCACTCCCCTGCTATGTGGCGGCTACAGATTATATCACATCCTCCAATTCAAAACCACTAACCCGCTTTTCACCATGCGATAATCGCCAGTCCATTGTCCGAACTGTACGATGAAACTGCCCTGCCATTTGAATTTAACCCCGCGCCATATGTTTAACCATTGTTGGTTAAAACCAATAAACCTACCTTTTACTGTCTTTTCACCATTATTCTGTAGACATTTGCGAATGTTGGAAATAATACTGAGAAGGGCGGGTGAATCAGTATTAGCAATTTAACAATTTTTCATTTCCATAAACAAATTGATATATGCTACTTCTGTTAATTAAACCTGCGTATATACACAACTGTGTTTAGAGAAAACCGCGTATATCTTGTAGATTTCTAATTTAGTTAGCTGGTCTTAATCTATGTATCATAACCATAAAACAGTAATCAAGTGCCGTAAACAGTACAGGAAAACACACACATGAACACAAGATATAAGGTGGAAAACCAATGTGTGTGAAAACCACCTGCTGCAATTCGTCTTTATCTTCTTTTTAATAAGAAAATTCTTTTTACAATATTTATGTACTGGTGCAGTTTTATACCAGTACGCAGGCTTCTACCTGCAGAAGGCTACAACCTTCTCTCGTTCTCCAGCTTCTCCTGGAAGGGAGCTACAACCCCCTTAGCTCTTGTACTAGCTGATGTACTAGTACATAGGTGCTGACCTACAGAAGGCTACAACCTTCTCTTTTCTTCCAGGGACCACGTTTCATAAATTTTCATACTGGATCCATCAATAACATCAATCAAACATCAAATGTATCTGCATCAACCAATCTCCTTTGCACCAAACAAAACTGAATCAAACAATCACTTCTCTGAATGCTATAACCAGAATATAGTAACAATAACCAGAAACCAATCCTGAACCCAGAACACTGCAGCAATAAACAGAAGTAGCTAAAACATATTTTATGAGATGTACGCTACTTCAGTATGTAGAACCTATGTGTATACACTTCTGTATTAAGGCAAACCTACGTATACAGTGTTTTGAATTACCGAACCAGCGTGTATATGTGCCTTCGTTATGCTGAACCTGCGTACAGATCTATAAAAGATAATTTACCCTTTTCAATTATTTAGACATCAGTTATACCTAGATTATCAGATTTATAGATCAAGTCATGCGCCAAATATAACAAATCAAAATCACACAAAGATACTTCTATTCAAGCCTTAAGATCTTGACCAATCAATAGAACTTATCCTTCTAGCATTCAGGTTCCTCCTTGATTTAGATCTAGCTATGCACCATAACCCAATGACTAGTATTCTAGATCTTGCTCTTCATCAGATATTCAATCCTTGAGTTCCCTTGCCTAATGATCTCCTTCCCCTTTTATAGTCTTAGGCCTTACTCAATACCATGGTCCAAAACCACTTAGAACCAATATCTGTGTCCAAATACCTGGGTTCAACACTTCGGCCGAGATACCATGGTCCAAAACCACGAGTCCAAATACCAAGGACCAAAAACCATGGACCAAAAGCAAGTTTTCCCACATGTACGCGCTTTTCCTTGCATGAAAATGCATGCATACGCATACGCGCCTTTTGATAGGTGATCCCACATGTATACGCGGCTTGGTTAAGAGGAACTTGTGTATATCTCTTTTTCCTTCATTCTAAGAGCCTGAACTATGATCTGTCATCTGAGTGAGTTGCCATCAAGGACAAACTTGTGTCATAGTGCCAAACCTATGCCATAATGCCAACAATCTCCCCCTTTGGACTTGATGGCAACTCCAAGTCACTCAAAGTCATTCTCCCCCTTTGTCATCAAGGGCAACGGGTTATGCTCCCCCTGAGTACATGCTGAAATCTCTGCTCTGTTGTGTTGTCCATGCTCCCCCTAACTGTAGCAAGGTCTGCAAAAAGATGTTCTACAAGAAAGAACATGACTCTATACATCATAAATGACCTTCCTATCACCAAAGACTCATACATACATCCATCTCCCAACCAAGTGGGGATACACCAAAAGTTTATACATGATATAACAAGAACATTACATTATCCATCCCAGGCATAGTGGGGAAACAAGACAGGTCATTACATGACCTTGATAATAAGAGAAATATATGACATAGAGACCAAATATCTAAGACAAGACTATGATAGTTATCAGCAACATCTGTCAATCATCATCCAGACCAGCAACCATGATCTCCCTCTGCAACTGTTCCATCAAGATCTTCTAAGATAATGCCAACAATGCATTATTAGAAGTATATGCTCCCCCTGAACCTGTGCCAGATGATCTCTGTCAGACCCATATCAAACTCTTTTCATCCTGAGTCTGGCCCACTGTTTGTCTTCAAACCAACATATACGTGACTGTATCCACAGAAACCGGCGTATGTACGCGGATACGCTTCATGAAACTCACGTACAACCACTGTTCTCTGAACCAGATAAGTGTCAACAGCAAGATGATGCATCAACTACTACCAGCTTTTGTCTGAGGTATTCAAATGTCTCTCTGGGCAATGTTTTGGTGAATATATCAGCAACCTATTCCTTGGAGGGGACATACTCCATTCTAACTTTTTGTTCAAGAACTTGTTCCCAGAGAAAATGATATTTGATAGGTATGTGCTTGGTCTTGGAATGCATGACAAGATTTTTTGAAATGCTGATTGTACTTGTATTATCACATAGAATGGAGATGGGTGGAGTACAATTGATTTGAATGTCTTGCAATGTTTGCATCATCCAAAGGAGTTGTGTGCAGCAAGATGCAACAGCCACATATTCTGCTTCAGCTGTAGATAATGCAATTGAACTTTGTTTCTTGCTGAACCAAGATACTAATCTGGAACCCATAAAGAATGCACCACCACTAGTGCTTTTTCTGTCATCCACGCTTCCTGCCCAATCTGCATCTGTATATGCATGAAGTGTGAGATCTGTATCTCTAGGATATCATAAGCCATAGTTTTGTGTTCCTTGAAGATATTTGAAAATCCTTTTAACTGCCTGAAGGTGTGCTTCTTTTGGATTTTCCTGGAATCTTCCAAATATTCCCACTACATGCATGATGTCTGGTCGGGTACCTGTTAGATAGAGCAGACTACCAATCATGGATCTATAGGTTGCTTGATGTACTGTTGTTCATTCATCATTTGCGCTGAGGCTGCATCCTATTACCATAGGGGTACATACTGGTTTTGAATATTCCATGCCATATTTATTCAAGATCTGCTTGAGGTACTTGGTTTGTGATAGAAAGATACCGTCTTTGTTTTTTTGGACTTGTAAACCAAGAAAATATGTGAGCTCACCAAGGAGGGACATTTCAAATTCTTTTTGCATCACCAAGGCAAAGTTTTGACTCATGGCTTCTTCATTGCTACCAAAGATGATATCATCAACATACACAACAAGTATTAGCAATTTATCATTGTCAATTTTTATATATATATTGATATCTGTTGATCCTTTTAAAAAACCTTGTTGATGGAGGTATTTGTCCAGACGATAATACCAAGCCCTTGGAGCATGTTTAAGACCATAGAGAGCCTTTCTAAGTCTAAATACAAGTTTTGGATCATTTCCAAGGATGAATCCATCTGGTTGCTCAATATACACTTCTTCTTCTAAGTCTCCATTTAGAAAGGTAGATTTCACATCCATTTGATATACTTTGAACTTCTGAAAGCTAGAAAGAGCAAGGAACATTCTAATGGCTTCAAGTCTAGCAACCGGTGCAAAAGTTTCTTCAAAGTCTATACCTTCTTGTTGAGCATACCCTTTACAAACAAGTTTGACCTTGTTTCTAATAACATCTCCATTTTCATTCAGCTTGTTTTTGAATATCCATTTGGTCCCTATGACATTCTTATCATTAGGTCTAGGAACCAATTCCCAAGTGTTATTCTTTTCAATCTGTGCAAGTTCTTTATTCATGGCTTTGACCTAGCATTCATCTTTGCATGCTTCACTTACATTTCATAGTTTGATGGAGGAGAGAAATGCTAGATAGCTTGAAGCTTTTGTAATAGTTCTTCTTGTTTGAACACTTACCTCTTTCTGCCCCAAAATTTGAGTCTCTGGATGATTCTTCCGTACGTACCTGGATGGAATCTTTTATTCTACCCTTATGTGTTCTTCTGTTGCCTCATAGGTTTCTTCTTCATCATTAGTCTAATTTGAAGTTGAAGGATAGTCCTCTTCATCTTCAAAATCTTCGGTTTTTATCTGCTTTGGATTGTCACCTGCTTCATCAACTACCACATCAATACTTTCAACAATTTTTCCACGTATTTTATTGTAACACTTATATCCTTTACTTCGGAAAGAGTAACCAAGGAGAATGCCTTCATCTACTCTAGGTTCAAACTTACCAAGTTTTTCATCAGTCCTTTTGATGTAAAATTTGCTTCCAAAAAATTTGAAGTATTTTACCGTAGGAGTCTTACCATACCAAAGTTCATGAGGAGTTTGAGTACTGTTTACCCAGACGTTTGTTTTGTTGAGAATAGTAATGACAACAAATGCAGCTTCACCCCAGAAGGTTGCAGGAGTGATCTGAATCAGATCCATCAAAGATTTTCAAAGAACCTTGACTGTATCGGGACGGAAAAAATCTCTAAAGAATCCAAAACAGCAATCAAAAGCACCTTGAACAAGTGGTAATGGCAACCAGCGTGGAATGATGAGGACCTCTGTCAAAGCGTGCTGACCAAGGCCCATGGAGATTGCGTAGGAGGTCAAAGTATCCCCTGGGAGCCCCGGATCGGGAAAAGGAGGTGATTTTTGATGCGCGATTAGCACCTAGCCTAGCGCTAATTGTGCATCGCTGGGCAAATAGGGCCAAAATGGGGGGAAGCCCGAGCATTTGGACGCATGGCGAACCGGAGAATCGCGGGCGAAAAAAGCAAAAAGTGCTAATCGTACAAGGCAGGACTCGCGCTCTAGAAACTGGCAGTATTGATCGGGGCGCCCTCAAATGGTAAATGGTTTTGGACGAGAGCGGAGCGATCCCACTCAATGATCGACGCGTGGCGGTGAAGGTGAGAGAAAACCATTGTTGATCGCGCATTATCAGTCGAGCAAGTCAACTGTGCGGGATGTGCGTATGATGTTCGATTTGGAGGAGCCTAGATCGGATGGCTGAGATTTCACCCGATGGAGGAAGCAGAATCAACAGGGAATTAAGCTGTGTTTTAAAGGGATTTGGAGTTCGTTGACCGCCATGGTGGAGAAAAAAAATGCATCCACGATGTAATTGAAGAAACGAACCGACGAGCAGGTTGGCGCTGATTAGATGGGGACACGTGGCCACTTCCCGAGCATTCATGTTGACACCGAACAGGGAACTCCAAGCGCAGCTGCAGAAGGTGAATCGACAAAGGCGGAAGAGGAACTGAACGAACATGAGTTTGAACGGCTAAAATCCATGAACAGTGAAACAGAATACACAATTGGCAGTGAACACTGAGAGACAGAAACCAGAGAAGAAGGCAGTAAAGCAAAGCAGAAAGAGACAGAGGGCTGAGCTGACCAGTAGCAGCATCGAGCACCAGAGCTTGAAGATTCAAGCCATCCCATAGAGGAATCTATCCGAACTGAGCATCACATTTGGCTCTTTCCACTGTAGGCCCGAAGGTCACAGAGCTGGTAGGAGAAGAAGAGTCTGTGTAATCCAGTGGCTTGGGGAATCCAAGAAACCACCCTGCCAAGAAAACCTGCTTCAGGAGAACTCACGTTGAGTCCATGTATTGTAATTTTCTGTTTAAAGACACAATAAAACAAGGCCACCACTGAAAGCTGGACCGGAGATGTAACCCTGGAGACTAGGGTGAACTCCTTATTAATTTCTTGTGTCTTACTGTTTGCTTACTGTATTTCTCTGTTGTCTTTCCATTTTATATGTCTGTGTATTGGCAATTTGATCGATCCATTGCTTAAATGACACAGAACACACACCAACACGAGTCTGTAATACCTTCATTTAATAAATTTGTAACTGAGGTCACTCATAGGGTGATTATCATATCAAGTGGTATTAGAGCTTTAGGCTGTAAGGTTAGAAAAGCTTATGTTGGTTTAGTTGTTGAATGTTCACTAGATCAAAGCTCAAATTAAAAGAAGGAGAGTTGGTTGAAACTAATCCTGAAATTGGGAGAGTCTATCCTCGAAAGACAATGACAGAGGCAGGTTCTGTGGGGCCAAACCCTCAATTCATAGAAAGTTTCCTAGCTATAAAGTCTATGGTAGAAGAAATGTATAGGGACTTTAGAAAGCATAAGGATGAAGATTCATCAAGTTCTAAACAAGATAAAGAAGAAGATGAGTCTCATTCCCACAACCACTCAAAAGGAAAAGGGAAAGAGGAAAACTTTCTCACACCTCCTAATAGCCCTGTGCATAATAAGAAAGCATCTTTGATTAAGCTAGATGTTAAATTTGATTTGCCTATATATGATGGAGAGCTAAATGTTGAAAAGTTGGACAATTGAATTAGACAAATTGATGTATATTGCAGAGTGCAGAACATTGTTGAGAATGCAACAAGATGATGGAGCTTAGTGGAAAGAAGTCGCCTTCACTAAGTGGGCCCGCAGGCTATTTTTGGTGCAAGTCTATTTTTAGACATATGGATCATGGTCTATGAGTTGCAGGATGCTATTTGTGGATGATTGGTCAAGTTGGTAAAAATAGATGGACCTTTATTTTTAGACATATGGGCGGAGTCTATTTTTGGACTGCTAGGCTAAAAATAGAACAGTCGAATATTATTAGCTCTTAATAATATTTGCACTATAAACATTATCTTATTCTCTTGGAACACTTCAGTTAGAGCTACAGATGTGGCACATGCAACTACCAGAAGGAAATACGCTTTTCTTGTGGGTTAACTTGAGCTATTGCATGGAGGACTTCAGTTAGAACTCAAGTGATTGAGTTCTGTGGAGTTGAAAGTGGAGTTGATGGAGTTGTGTTCAGTTTGACTTAGTTGAACTAGTTGTATTTAGTCTAACTGACAAATAGACTAATGTTGAGTGGTTATTAACTCATAAAGCAACTAAATAATACATCAGTTAAGTCAGTGCATGGACAGTTCAGTGGAGACAAGTGTTAGAGGTGAGTGAAAGGGCAAGACAGCTGTCAGTTGTGACTATAGTTGTGCATGAGATTTTCACATGCATGGATTGAGTAATGCCAATGAGGATTGCATAGTGTCGCACAAGGGAAATACGAGTTTGGTTCAGCCATTCTCATCCATTCTCATGCAGGATTGCGCAGTGGAGGCAGGCAAGTAGCGGAGGAGATTTGAGCCAATGATTGATTCAGACCTGAGCTAGTTTGTGTGTAACAGGTGGAGATAGTACTGAGTACTTGCGAGGAGTATTGTACTATGTATTGTTACATGTTCTCAATCAATATAATATACAGATAGTTTGGGGTTTTTAGCAAGATGCTTTCCCTAGTGATATACTGTGTTGATATGTGTGATGGATGCTTCTATGTTCGCATGCGATTGTTTCTAATTCCGCAAAATTGATGATCAATGGTAGAGGAGGTTATGTATTATGCATGCATTCCGCAATAGTGTATAATCAGGATAATCTCTGTGAATAAGTGTCATATTATTCATGAAATTTCTACAAACATCGATTCGGACAAGAAACAAATTCAGCTGGCAAGCCTATGCCTAGGAGGCACTGCCTTGGTTTAGTGAGAAGGCAGAACCAAAGCTGACATGAAAAGACATGGTAAAACCATCTCTGTTTGGAGTGACTTTGTTTCTAAAATTAAGAAGCAGTTCTACCCATTGGCCTACATGCAACAAGCCATGATGAGCTAGCAAACCCTTCGGCAGTTGAAAGGGAAAAGTGTGCAAGGGTATACTCAAGAGTTCAAGAAGAGAGCATTGATTCTAGGGATCTCATTAGACTCATCAGAGACTCTTTTGAAGTACATTGGTGGTCTACACAGCTACATGAGGCATACCATCCTCATGTTTAATCCCACTAGTATAGATGAGGTATTTGTACAAGCTACTCATCTAGAAGCTAGAGGAAAGAATGGAAGTCCAGAAGTTGGGGGACCATCCCAACCCACTGCAAGCAAGAGCAAGGAGAAAAGAAAGCAAAAGTGGAAAGAAAGGAAGGCTAACACTGCACAAAAAGGTAAAGCTTCATGCACTCACTGTAAAAAGGAGGGGCATGATGATGAGCACTGTTGGATTCTGCATCCAGAGCTGAGACCTAAGAAGTCCGAGGGCGAAAAGAAGAAGATTGTTGCAGCTATTCAGAAAGATTTGGGGTCAGACTTGGGAGATGAAACAATCATTGCAGCCACAGGTATAAAAGGTAAGAATTCTGAAGCATCTACTAGTAATTCTGCTCAATCTGTTATTGATGAAGAACATGAGAGAAAAAGACATGAGCTTTTCCATATTCGAGTTGTTTCCAAATATCAAAAGATTGATACTTTGTTTGATAGTGGCTCACAAGTAAATTTGATTTCTGAAGCAATTGTAAATAAATTGGGATTAGAAACTACACCTCACAAGAAACCATACCCATTAGGATGGTTGAATGATAAAGCACAACTACAAGCGACTAGACAATGCAAACTCAAGTTTTCTTTTGGGAAAACATTTGTAGATGAGGTTGAGTTAGATATAATTCCTTTGGATATATGTGGAATTGTTTTAGGAAGTCCTTACTTCTATGATAGAAAAGCTATTTTCTATAGAGCTGAGAACAAGTATATACTTGTTAAATATGGAATCGAATACTTTGTAAGAGCTCATCAGCTCAAAAATAATTATACTCTCATAAACTCAGGGCAGATAAAAAGAATGATAAATTCATTCAAACAATTCTTACTAATGGTTGTAAAGGAAAAGAAACCTGATAAAACCAGTGTCTTTGAGGGTTGTAATGCTAAGCAGCAAGCTGATATAGAAAAGATTGTTTCAGAGTATGATGTTCTGTTTCAGGAACCTAAAGGTCTGCCACCCAAAAAGGAAATAGTACATGATATTATTTTGCAGCAAGATGTTCCATTGCCTAACATTGGGATGTACAGGTTGTCTACTTTAGAGAATGCTGAAATCAAGAGGCAGGTGCAAGAGTTGCTCGAGAAAGGGTTCATTAGGCCTAGCACATCATCATGTGGGTCACCAATCATTTTGGTGAGAAAGAAAGATGGCTCGTGGAGAATGTGCATTGACTACCGAGCATTGAATCAGATAACAATCAAAAATCTTTATCCCCTTCCTCGCATAGATGACCTTCTAGATCAATTGAAGGAAGTTGTTTATTTCACCAAGCTAGATTTGCACAGTGGATACCATCAAGTCAGAGTTGCAGAGAAAGATGCATGGAAGACTGCTTTCAGAACAAATCATGGATTTTATGAATGGTTGGTTATGCCTTTTGGCTTGACCAATGCCCCTACTACTTTCATGAGATTAATGAATGATGTACTCAAACCTTTTCTTGATGATTTTGTTATTGTGTATCTAGATGACATTCTGATTTTTAGTAAAACGTGGGAAGAACACTTAAAGCATGTTAAGCAGACATTATATGTTTTGAAAAGAGAAAAACTTTGTGTTAAACTCTCAAAATGTGAATTTGGAAAAACATCTCTAAATTGTTTGGGTCATATAGTAGGGGGTGGTGAATTGAAAATAGATCCCTCTAAAGTGGCAGTCACTGTAAGCTGGCCTAAACCCAATTCTGCTACAGAAGTGAGAAGCTTCTTAGGAGTAGCACAATATTGGAGGAAGTTCATCTCTAATTTTTCCTCAATTGCAGCTCTCTTACATGCTTTGACAGGATTAAACAAGGTGTTTCAGTGGGGAGGCAAACATCAGAAAGCCTTCAACACCTTGAAAGAAAAGATTAGTACAGCACCTGTACTAGCACTGCCAGATCTACAGAGACCATTTGAGATCCAAACTGATGCCATGGGAGCAGTGTTGATACAGCATGGTAAACCCATATGTTATCATTCTGAGACTTTTAATCCTGCAGTAGTTAACTATCCTACATATGATAAAGAATTGTATGCATTAGTTCAGAGTGTGGAAAAGTGGAAACATTACTTAATGGGGAAAGAGATAGTAATACATACTGATCATCAACCACTTCAGTATCTACACTCCCAAATTAAGCTGCAGCAATCAAGACATTACAGATGGATGGGTTTTCTACAACAGTTTCACTTAGTCATCAGATATAAAAAGGGCATACATAACAAAGTTGCAGACATGTTATCTAGACCCATTATAAATGCATCTACCATACTTAGGCATAATTTTGTACTACACGAAATCTACATAGAACAATATGCTCAGGATGTGAACTTTAAAGATGTATATGCAACTTTGAGTCAAGGAAAAAGAGTAGAAGAATTGGACTATCATATGAAGGACCGACTCTTATATCATTGTGGGAAACTCTACATTCCAAAAACTGAGTAAAAATAATTAGGGAATCACACACTTCTTTGATATCCGGTCACTTTGGAGTAAGTAAAACAGTTGCACAGCTACAAAGGATCTACTATTGGCCGAAAATGAATGAGACAGTTTCTAGATATGTAAAAGGGTGTACCATGTGTGCTAAAAGCAAGCCCAACAACATTAAACTAGGCTTGTACACTCCATTGCCAGTTCCTTCTCACCCTTGGGAAAGTATTTCCATGGATTTTGTTGGAGGACTACCTAAATCTAGGAAAGGTCATGATTATTTATATGTTGTTGTGGATAGGTTTAGCAAAATGTGTATTTTGATACCCTGTAGTAAACATATTACAACTGAACAAACTGCAAAATTGTTCTTTGAAAATGTATGGGTTCATTTTGGATTACCCTCTTCTATTATATCTGATCGAGACACCCGATTTGTGGGGAAGTTTTGGTCAAGTCTATGGGAACTAATGGACACCAAGTTAAAGAAAAGCACAGCTTTTCATCCACAAACAGATGGCCAAACAGAAGTAGTTAACATGACAGTGATCCAGTTACTGAGAGGATATTGCAGCAAACATCCTAAGCTTTGGGATGAATACTTGTGTTATGTGCAGCATGCTTACAACAGAGCCAAACACTCTTCTACACAGAGATCTCTTTCTGAGACCTGTTTTGGTTTCACACCAAGGTCTCCTTTGGATTTTGTCTTTGGTAAAGATACCATGGTTGATGGACACAACGATGTGGACAAGGAAACTAGATTCATTGAACAGATCCAAGAGATCCACCAGGCAGTACAGGAACAGCTGGAAAAGAGCTAGGCCAAATACAAGGCTAGTCATGACAAGCATCGGATGGAGCATAGTTTTCAAGTTGGAGACCAAGTCTGGTTGTATATCAGCAAGGATAGGATGCAAGGTGAAGGTAAAAAATTAAAGCCTATCAGGAAGACATAGTCTTGGACAGGAAGGTGAGGACAACATGCAGAGGAGATGTTGAGTACCTCAGAATTGGACTTAAAGGTTCAAAGCCGAGCAATGCAAAATGGAATGAGATTGGGCAAGTGAGATAGCAGTACCCTCACTTAGTCGATGCTTAAAAGAAAACCAAATTTTGGTGGTCTAAAATCTTTTTCAGTGGAAGGCCATGATCCGAATCGGATCCATCAAAGACTGTGAAAGAACCTTGACTGTATCGTGATGGAACAAATCTCTAAAGAATCCAAAATAGCAATCAAAAGCACCCTGAACTAGTGGCAATGGCAGCCAGCGTGGAACGACGAGGACCTCGGTCAAAGCACACTGACCGAGGCCCATGGAGACTACGCAGGAGGTCAAAGTAGCCCCTGGGAGCCCCAGATCGGGAAAAGGAGGTGATTTTTGATGCGCAATTGGCAAACAGGGCCGAAATGGGGGGAAGCCCGAGCACTTGGACGCATGGCGAACTGGAGAACCACGGGTGGAAAAAGCAAAAAGTGCTAATCGTATAAGGCAGGACCCGCGCTTTGGGAAACTTGCGGTATTGATCAAGGTGCCCTCAAATGGTAAACGGTTTTGGACGAGAGCAGAGCGATCCCACTCAACGATCGAGGCATGGCGGCGGAGGTGAGAGAAAACCACCGTTGATCGTGCGTTATCGGTCAAGCAAGTCAACTGCGTGGGACATGCATATGATGTTGGATCTGGAGGAGCCCAATTTGGACGGCTGAGATTGCACCCGATGGAGGAACCGGAATCAACAGAGAATTAAGCCGCGTTCTAAAGGGATTTGGGATCCGTTGGTCGCCACGGTGGAGGAAAAAAAAACGCATCCATGACGTAACTGAAGAAACGAGCCGACGAGTAGGCTGGCGCTGATCAAATGGGGACACGTGGCCACTTCTCGAGCATTCATGTTGACGCCGAACAGGGAACTCCAAGCGCAGCTGCAAAAGGTTAATCTATAGAGGCGGAAGAGGAACCGAATAGACATGAGTTCGAATGGCTAAAAGCCATGAACGGGGAAATAGAATACACAATTGACAATGAACACTGAGAGAAAGAAACCAGAGAAGAAGGCAGTAAAGAAAAGTAGAAAGAGATAGAGAGTCGAGCTAACCAGTAGCAGCATCGAGCACCAGAGCTTGAAGATTCAAGCCATCCCATAGAGGAATCTATCCAGACTGAGCATCACATTTTACTCTTTCCACTGTAGACCTTAAGGTCACAGAGCTGGTAGGAGAAGAAGAGTCTGTGTGCTCCAGTGGCTTGGGGAATCCAAGAAACCATCCTGCCAAGCAAACCTACTTTAGGAGAACTCACATTGAGTCCCTGTATTGTAATTTTCTGCTTAAAGACATGTTGAGGGCCCTGAAATCGGGTCCACAACAAGGGGGATACCCACCCGGTCGGGAACCTGGTTGGCGGCTACGTGCCCGTTTGGTGTAGCGGGTCCGACTGGGGATAACGAGACCAAATTCCCGATCTATGGGGTGTGTGTGTGTAGAAATTGGTGATGTGTGTGTGTGTAGAAAATGATAAGGGAAAATCTGTAACTATTCCTAAGCTAATTTAATTCTAAACTCTGAACTGATTTTATACTACTTTAATCTAATAAGAACAACACATCTAATCTACGCTAACCCGGGATAGAACTTTTTCCATTATGCGATCTAGAAATATTTCACATAACAACTGGTAATGAAGATTATTCAGCTATCATGAGAATATAAATCATTTAAGATGAATCATCCTGCATAAAAAGTTAAGCAAGACGATTGTGAACAGCATATCGCATAGTCAGTTATTCATGTATTAAGCATAAATCAATGACTCCACCGTACAAAAGTGCCAAATGGTAGTCCATTCATTATTACATTAACATATAAACAACATCAGCTATATATTACTCTAAGAGTGCAAGCAGAAATTCGTCAAAGATAAAAGTACCATTTATGACTGATTTTATACTCACATACCTCAAGCAATAATGATCTATTTCTACTTAATTCTAATGCCTACCAAGAGTACAGAAGTGCAACATCAGTAGCAGGTATTAAAATGCAAACATAAATAAATCTTGATCCATCCATTCATCAGAAACCCCCTCCGAGGGTGCAAAAGTGCATGTTCTGAGGACAAGTTTTTTGACAAATTTCCGGACCCTTCTCCAAATGCCATGAGAAGGGTTAAATACTACTAACTGACTAATCTTAATTACACAAATTTAGGGAATGGCTTCAAATGACCGCCCTTTTACTAAAACAAATCTATTTCTAAAAATGAATCTAATTTTCTAACCATTTCTGTATCTGCTCCTTAGTGCTGTAAGCGATGCGTTGTTCGCCGTGAAAGAGTCGGCTGCTTGTCCTTTCCTTTTGTTCGAGCTTGAAAATTAGAAATAACAAGAGCTGGCAGCTCTTTCTGACAAACTAGAAGATATTTTTGAAAGTGTTCTTCTGGAGGAGTGTCTTCACGGCATGTATACTTAGTACAACTCAGATTTCTTTCAAACTGATTGTGTTGTTGTTATTTCGGTTTCCGGCCGTGCGAATGACTCAATGAGCTGGGGATTTTGTTGCCTGAATGATTTTCTCAATTGAAACTTGTTTCCATTATTTGTTCCAGGCTTTTCTGAGACGTCTTTCCCCTTAAGCGTTTTTCTTTTTTCTTTACCCAATTTGGGCTTCAGGATCTTTCATAAACGCTTTGCTTTTGTGCGCCTTTGACTCTGAGTCCTAGATAGTCTATTTCCATCAGCGTTTGTTGAGTGATACTCTGGAATCCGCGGCCCTGCTGTATGTGGTATCCATCTGTGAAGTCATCTCCTCTCTGTTCTTCTATTTCTGACGCTTTTCCTTAGATGTTTCCTGCATATAGATTTATATTAGTTGCTGCCTTATAGTTCACGTAAATGAAAAGAGACACGAAGAAAAGATTGACATGAAAGCATTAAGTTCTAATGAATGCATAATCATGTCACCCATTATGACTTGACTCTTCAAAAAACGCAACATAATCATCTTTGGATACACAGGCGTACAATCATTAATTTCCCGTAAGGTGCGCGCCTAATTTTGGGCTCACAGATCATGGCGAGGAATGCCTGCGATGAATGGTTTCTGCGATTTGCATCGCAGCATCGAAGATTGCGATGTAAATAAGTGGCATCGCAGCAATTGATAGTCTCATTCGTCGCAAACCATAGATCGCAGGTCGCAACTTTGCATGGTCGCAGATCGCATATCGCAAGATCGCAAGATCGCAAGGTTTTCGCTTTGTCACTCTGTGCTACTTATGCGACATTGCGACGTGCGACATCGCATATCGGCCGTCGGCGATTCTTTAGGTTTTCCCTTTTTGAGCGCTTTTAATGCACACGATGCGATGGGTTTTCGCGTCGCTCTTTTTCAGTGTATTTATGCGCTTTGGGAAAATGCTCCTTTTTACTTTTGCGACGCGATATAGCTCTTAGGGAGTTAATACAAAAGATTTTTTTTCAAACAAAAATATTTTTTGGATTTTTGGTTAAGGGTCCCCCTTTGCTTGATGTTATCACTAATATCAAACAAACAGGGGGGTTGTTGGTGACCACAACAATGGCGATTCACTGTGAAGAACCAGTTATCTCTGCATTTCTATTGACCGTTCACTTCTGAAACAACAAATTTTTTTTTTATATGTCTAAATTTTGTTATGGACAGATAGAGTAGATTGCCCCTCACCTTGTCAACGATGTTTTATCTCAACCCCTTTGATATCCCAGCTGCTTGCTTCCTCAGTTTTTTTCTTGCATTTGCACCAGACATTACTTGGTCTTGATTAAAGATAAAATAAGGTCTTCTCTGTGTACTAGCTTAAAAATATGCTCATTTGTTGTAGGTAGAGCCTCTGCTGCCCGCAAGCGTCCATAGCCTCGACAGGGTTACCATGTTATCCAGCAATGATCCTTTTTCCTGCTTAAGGTAACTCGCAAAATTCCAGAGAAAAATCCTTTTTGACACACTTTTCCTTTTTTAATTCTCTAAAGAACAATGTCTTGGTTTGGTGGCCAAATTATGACACAGTCATTCACTCGATTTACACTTTTGCTGAACAAGCCGGCTCGTGATGAGACCTCTTGTCTTTTGATTGCAAAAATCTTAAGTCGTTGCCCTGTTTTGGTAGACAGTATTGGCAAAGTCAGCAAGTAATAATATATGTGATCATGATAAGCCGGCTCGTGATGAGACCTCTTATTCTTTGAGATATAGTGTTTTCCTTGGATTATTTCTCTGAATGTTGTAATTTCCTTTTAGCAGGGAGGAAGTCATTGTTTTTCCTTAAGAAAGCTCTGGACGACAATAATAGAGTTTTTGAAAACAACAGATTTGCAAAGAATACTTATTTTATTATTGATGATACCTTTCATTGTGCTGATACAAAACAATTCTTTTACCAAAGGGTGCTTTTGTCAAAGTTCTTTAGAGGTTGAAACGAGCATCGTAATCAAGGTGAAGTTAACTCTATTTGTCAATAATAAAATTCAGATTTTGAAAAAATTTTGCTATTTGTACAAGAGAAATCAAAATCTGATAGAGAATTGGCGTGCTCTTTCATGAATCCTTTTTAAATGATCATTTACAACGGGTTTTATTCATAAAAAAAAGAAAAACAAAACAAAATACAAACTAAAAACTAAATCTATCCTACAAAAATTAGAAGAATTCTCTTCTATGGAAAATATAATTTAAGAATCAGTCCATTGACAGGTAAAGAATCTCTCCTACCTGCCAGATCCTGCAACATGAATGTAGACGGGCCTACGACTTCTACAATCTGAAAAGGGCCAAGCCACAGCTTTTGAAATTTCGTATGTTTGCCCTTTTCTTCATGAGCCTCATCCCATTTCAAAACTAAATCACCCATCCGAAAGTTTTTTCTGGTTATGATGCTTGAGTAAAAACAAGATTTTATTAGAGCTTGGTGATGAGCATGGGTTTTCCTAGCTTGTTCTCTTTGCTCTTCTAGTTTGATTATTTCCATTTGTCTTAATTGTAAAGAGGAAGTAGATACCTCATCGATATATTGCACTAAAGACAAAGAGGGAATGACTAGGTGAGTCGGAAGAACTGTCAGGCCAGGGTAACTCCACATTGAACGAGAGAAAACACTGATTGATTTTATTCATTAGCTAACACATTATTTATACATATACAAAACGGATCAGTTCATCTTCTAGATGACTGTCCAGCTTCACCTCATCCGTTTCGGATTAGGTGTCAACATTCCCCCCCTTAATCTGAAGGGATGTTGGTGAGTCCAAGCATCATTCTGAATCTTTCAAGCTTTTCTCTTCCAAGCGCTTTGGTGAAGATGTCTGCAATTTGCTCGTTTGTGGAACAATGACGAAGATGGATTGTTTTGGCCTCAACATGATGTCGGATCAGATGATATTTAGTATTGATGTGCTTAGTACGATCATGGAACTTTGGGTTCTTGGCCAACTTTATTGCAGATGTGTTATCAATCATGAGTGGAGTTGATTGTATTTGTTTTACCTGCAAATCTTCAAGAATTTTCCTGAGCCACACAATTTCTTTCGTTGCTTCAGCTGCTGCCACATATTCTGCTTCTGTTGTGGAATCTGCTGGTACTGATTGTTTGCGTGATCTCCAGGAGACAGCTCCTGATCCAAGACTCATAGCATATCCTGAAGTAGATACCCCAGTTTCTTTGTCTCCATCGAAGTCTGAATCAGAGTATCCAATCAAGATGAAGTCGTCCACCTGTGTATACTTGATTCCAAGGTCTTGAGTTCCCTTCAAGTACCTTAGAACTCTTTTTGCAGCAGACTAATGTCCCTCACAAGGCTTTTGCATAAACCTGGAGAGGATTCCAACAGCAAATGAAATGTCTGGTCTGGTAGTAGTGAGGTAGATGAGACTTCCTACAAGCTGTCTATACTTTGTTGCATCCTCAAATTCTTTTCCTTCAATAGATGTGAGCTTCAAGTTTTGTTCCATTGGAGTAGAAAGGGGATTGCACTCTGTCATGCCAAATTTGTTTAACAAATCTCCAATGTATTTCTTTTGAGAAAGAAATATGGACTTTGGATGTTGGGTTACTTCAATGCCAAGATAGTAATGAACATAGCCCAAATCAGTCATTTCAAAAAAATTTCCTAATTCTTTCTTTATGGATGCAATATAGCTTTCATTGTTCCCTGTCATTAAAAGATCATCTACATATACCACAAGATATACAACTGTTTTTCCAACTTTCTTGACAAATAAAGTTGCATCATCAAGATCAAAATGTTTGAAGTTGAGTTTCAGAAGATGCTCAGTTAGTTTTTCATACCAGGCTCGTGGTGCTTGTTTGAGGCCATACAAGGACTTCACAAGTTTGCATACTTTGTGTTCATGTCCTTTCACAGCAAATCCTTCAGGCTGGGACATAAAAACGTTCTCTTTTAGGTCTCCATTCAAGAATGCAGTTTTTACATCCATTTGATGGACTTTCCAACCGTTCTGAGCAGCTAGTGCAAAGAGTGTCCGGATGGTGGCCCATTTTGCTGTGGGAGCAAAAGTTTCCTCATAATCGACCCCTTCCTTTTGTGCAAAACCTTTTGCCACAAGCCTAGCTTTGTGCTTGTCAAGTGAGCCATCAGCTTTGTACTTGTTCTTGTAGACCCACTTGCAGCCAATTGGTTTGGTTCCAAATGGAGGATCAACCAGCTTCCAAGTGCCATTCTTTATGAGTGCATCATACTCCTTCTACATCGCTTCTTTCCATTCATTATGAGAAGCAGCTTCTTTGAAGGAAGTTGGTTCAAAATCTGTAGACAAGTTCAATTCACAATCATAAGTAACATCCATATCAACAGGTGAATTAGAGTTATCTGCATCACCTCCATCTTGTCGGTTTGAATTTCTGGTTCCTGTTTTTCCAATTTCATCAAGATGAACACTTTCAAGTGTATTTGTTAGCCACTTTGGGGGACCTTTCTAAGATGGTCCAGGCTGTTCTGTTGATTGAGTTGGGTCTGAATCAAGATTGAGTCTCCCAATTCTATCAATTACATCACTTAAAGCATCATCCGTTGTTGGAGTGTCATGCAGGGGAGATTGTTCTTCAGAAGAAGATTCCACATGTTGATCTAGTATAGGAATCCCCCCTTCAAGATGTGGAATCTGATTATCAAACTCTTGAAATGATTTCGGTTTTGTGAATCTATCCAAGCGATCAAGTTGCCGCTCAACAACACTGTCAGATTTGGATGATTCAAGAAAAACGACATCTCTAGATAAAACAAACTTTTTATTTACTTCATCATAAAGGCGGTATGCTTTAGATGTGTTTGAATACCCCAGGAAGATACACTTACGACTTCTAGCACCAAGTTTGTTTCTATGTACCTTTGGTATTAAAGCATAACAGGTGGAACCAAATATCCTGAGATGTTTTACCGAAGGAACATATCCATACCACAATTCATAAGGAGTCTTGTTTCTTATAGCACTAGATGGACATCTATTCTTTATATATGCAGCACATAGAACAACCTCAGCCCAAAACATTGTCTTTACATTTTTGAAGAAAAGCATGGATCGTACCATATTCAAAATTGCTCTGTTCATTCTTTCAGCTACACCATTCTGTTGAGGATTATAAGGCACAGTTGTTTGATGTTTAATCCCATGTTGGCGAAGATAGTGTTCAAATTCATTTGATGTATATTCTTTTCCATTATCAGTGCGAATAGACCCAATATGAGATTGTGCATCATTTTCAATCCACTTATGAAAATTCTTGAATGTTTGAAAAGCATCAGATTTGTTCTTCAATAAATAAACCCAACACATTCTGGTGTAATCATCAATAAATGTCATGATATACTTATTTCCATTTGCAGAAGGAACAGGCATTGGACCACATAAATCTGAATGAATAAGTTCAAGCTTCCTATGTTCTCTTGAATGTGAATCATGAAAAGACTGTTTGCTATGCTTTCCTAGAATGCAAGCATCACATTGTTTATGTTTTCTAGGAATTGTAGGCAAACCAGCAACACCATTTTTCTTCAACAAGCGGAGACTATCATAGTTTAGATGTCCAAATCTAGCATGCCATAATAAACTTGATGGAAGTGTACCTTCATCATGATGAGAAATATATGAAAAATGTTGTGCATGAGCAGAGGTTCCTTGCAGTTTAAGAAGTCTTTCTTCTTCTATACCCCTCATGACAAGTGAATGGTCAGATGCCTTTCTTACCTCAAGCTTTCCATCAAACATATAAATGGAGTGACCTTCCTGGCGGATGTGCACCAGGGACAGCAAGTTTCTCTTGAGCTGTGGGAGATATAGAACATGATCCAGAAGAAAGTCTGGAAGACCAGGCAGTTTAAGCCTGACTGTGCCAAGCCCTGATGGCTTGATTTTTGACTGATCTGCAAAGTATACTTCTCCATCAACATTATCAGTGAAATCTTCAAAAAAATCTTTCCTATGAGTCATATGACAGGTTGCTCCTGAATCAAGCAACCAGTCATTTTTCGAAGAAGTAAGTGAAGCATTAAACAGATCTTCATTTACTCCAATGTTACATTGTGCCTCAATATAGTGAGCGGATTCAGGTGCTTTACCTTTGTCTTTGTCATCAATTTTACCTTTCTGCTGATTTCTTCTCTGCTCAATCTTTTCCCATGGTAGCTTGCATGTAGAAGCATCATGAGATCCATTTTGTTTGCAGCGAATGCAATGTAAGTCTGCCTTTTCTTCTTGAGGGTGTCTGCCCCCCCTGCCTCTGAAATATCTTCTTCTTTCTCTTGAATGCATATTGTAACAAAATATCTCTGCTGGAAAAAAAACTTTCCTTACATTACAGCCTTCAAATCCCTTTAATGTGTGACAGAAGGCATCAGAATTTCATTAAAATATTATAACACTTTGTGCTTCAATACAGCATATAAAACTTATACCATGTCCTTCAATACAGCATTATAAAAAACTGTGCAACTGCCCTTTTTTTTTTAAATGCGCTGCCTATTTAAATCCTCTGATACAGCATATAAAAAAAACTTATACCATGTCTTTTAAATGCCGCACAATGCAATGCAGTCCATCCATATTTACAATAAAACTTAGTCAGCATACTTTTCATAAAACGCAGTCACCATACTTTGCAAAATCTCAAAATCTCAGGCCACGGACAGCAAAATCTCAAACGCACCAGAAACCCTCACGGCTCTGCGAGATCTATGAGATAAGCTCGGTCCACAATGCATTCAAACTTATTGAAATAGCGCACTGAAACAGCTGGTCAATATGTATTAACAATGCATATACATACGATTTCTGCCCCTTTACATAGTACCCCGCATCTCCACCAATGTTTTGACGAATATAGTTCAGCTCCCATTCAGTCAACTAAAAATCTATAAAACATATCATTATAATTTTTCTAAGATGTAAAAGATGTGAATATTAGGATCTGCGGTTACCAAATTCAAGTGACTTGTCAGAAAAGCCTTCAATTCGACCGGAGCAATGCCTTCAATCAATTTGTCACTGCGCAAACCATCCATCAATCACCGCCTTTCTTTATTACGCAGGATCATGCAAACCAAATCCTGGTATTCCAACTATTGGTTTTATTATACGGCAGGGAGGCAAAGATGTTTACAAGTTTAGCGTTTGTCTTGGCTCCTTCGACCTAAGTAGCAATGCGGCACATTACAGAGCTCAGATTGCAGGCCTCCAGCATGCTGTCTGGCGTAATATCCGAACAATCATAGCTTTGGGGTTTTTTTGAAAGAAGATGAATATGTATGTCGGCATTTGAAGATCACACAAATTGCCGAATATGTATGTCGGCATTTGAGAGACTCATGCCGAGAGTATCAGAAATTATTCTGACCAGAACAAGACAAACCTTAGAAACCGATTAAAGATTCAATGCCATACCGCAATCACTCAAAATAAAAGAACCTTAAAAATTCTCAGGCCTGACACAGTTAATGCAGCTTTTCGATTCTTCAGTGGGTATTTCAGGAGTGGTAGAGCTTGCAGAAGTTGACGGCCCCTTTGTGAAGCTCAGACTAAAAGGTCGGTTTTGGCACGAAAGGTCTCTGGTCTTGGCCAGGATTGGCGCCTTCTTACAGAAGAGAATACGTTCTATCAAATGTTCTACAGTGGGAAACAAGGCAGCAAGATGCAGATCCAGCGAAAGTGGGAGTGAAGACCATCAAAACATATGTGGAACGTATGAAATCTAAGGGTGTGTCAGGCAAACGCTCAGGCAGCGCTGGTGCGCCAGAGAGCAGAGAGCGTTATGTCAGGATAGAGGCAGCGCTCAGGTATGAGCAGCTCTCAGGACAGCAGGAGTTACAGCTATTTCTGGGACCTGTGCTCTGATACCATGTCAGGCCAAGGTAACTCCACATTGAACAAGAGAAAACACTGATTGATTTTATTCATTAGCTAACACATTATTTATACATATACAAAACGGATCAGTTCATCTTCTAGATGACTGTCCAGCTTCACCTCATCCATTTCAGATTAGGTGTCAACAAGAACCACTTCTCTCCCATAAACTAAATTAAAGGGATAAGTTCCGATTGAAGCTTTCTTTGTGATTCTATCAGCCCATAAAGCATTTACCAGCGCTTTGTGCCAATTCTTTTGGTTTTGGTCGACTGTTCTTTTGATAATTCTGATTAGGTTCTTGTTTGTTGATTCAGCCAATCCATTACCTTGCGGATAGTAGTTGGCAGAATATTTCAGTTTGAACCCTCTTTTAAGTGCAAACTCAGTCATAGTATTTCCAGAAAAATACGAAGCGTTATCAAACATTAAGGCCGTTGGCAATCCAAACCTAGTGATGATAAATTGATCTATGAATTCAATAATGTTTTCAGAATGAACTGTCTTGAGAGGAACTGCTTCTACCCATTTGGTAAAATAATCAGTTGTCGTAAGGATATACTTATGCTGCTTAGAAGAGTGAGGAACGATCTCACCTATTATGTCCAAGCCCCATTGACTGAATGGTTGGTCGATGTTGACCGGTTGTAGCGGCATGGAGGGTTTCCTTTGTTTTCCTGCAGTAGTCTGGCAGATTTGGCATCTCCTTACGTGATTGTATGAGTCTTTGAACAGCGTGGGCCAATAATATCCTGCACGCAAGATTTTATGTGCAGTCGCATCTGCAGCATAGTGTCCACCTGCTGGTCCATCGTGGAGTTCCTGCAAAACCTTTTCGGCTTCAGTTTTCTCAAGACACCTAAGAAGTACAGAATCGTAATTGTTTTTAAACGGGACATCATTCATGAGCTGGTATTGTTTAGCTTTTAACCTCAGAGCTCTTTTCTTGGTATGATCCAGACGTGATGGAGCATACCCGTTCTTAAGAAAATAAATGGTGTCAGCATATAATGATTCTGCGTCGTTTAGGCTTACCTCATATGCTTGTACCTCTTCAGATGAGTTCTCAGGGATTTGCGATGCTCCGGCTAACATCTTGCAGAAGCCTTGACCTCTTACGATGTTTGTTGGTTTGATCTCAAGATCATATTCTTGTAAAGCGGTGATCCAATTAGCTCTCTTTTCGCCCACGTCTTTCTGCACCAAAAGGTTTCTTACCGCTGGAAACGGTACTACGACTTTAGTGTGGGCTTTAAGCAAGAAAGGTCTGAAATATTTGATCGCTTTGAAAACAGCATACGCTTGTTTCTCTACGTCTGAGTAATTAATTTCAGCACCTTGTAAGTTCGAGCTAAAGAATGCGATTGGAGCTTCCGCTTTCTCTTGATTTGCTTGGGTCAAAATCGCGGCATAGGATTTGTCTGAGGCAAAAGTGTATAAGATAAAAGATTCTGAAACATTTGGGGTGGCCAAAGATGGAGCATTGATGATAGCTTGTTTGATTTAGTTGAATGCTTTGTGCTCATCTAGACCCCATTTGAAACTTGAATTCTTTTTTATCATATTTTGTAAGGGAGAAATAATACGTGAAAAATCCGGGACAAATGTTTTGACAAAATTGATCTGTCCAAGGAAGGATTGCATGCTTTCTTGTTGTGGGGTATGGATATTTCGGAAATTTCCTTGATTCTGTCGGGTTCAATGTGAATACCAGATTTCGACACTATGAATCCGAGCAATTTCCCTTCGCTTAATGCAAAGAAAGATTTCTTCGGGTTGAGCGAAATCCCATACCTCAAGCATCTTTGAAAGATTTGCTTCAAATCTGTGACATGGTTGATTCGTTTTTTGGAGTACACTGTTATATCATCCAGGTAAATCAATATTGATTTATCGACTAACCCCTTGAACGCGATGTCCATGACTCTTTGAAAGGTAGCTCCGGCATTGATCAGACCAAATGGCATCTTCCGATATGCATAAGTGCCCCATTTGGTTCGGAACGTAGTTTTTAACTGATCATCGGGATGCACCAGTACTTGATTGTATCCTGAAAATCCATCCAGGAATGACATTAATTCTGAGCCTGCTACTGCCTGTAATATTTGCTCCATAGGTGGGAGGGGAAAGTTATCTTTCTGACAGGCTTTGTTGAGATTTCGGAAATCGATGCAGATTCTAATGTCTCCGTTTTTCTTCCTAACGGGCACCATATTGGATACCCACTTGGAATGCTTGACGGGGAAGATTATTCTGGCTCTCAACAACTTATTAAGCTCAGTTTTTATCTGATTTTCGAGGTTAGGGTGTATTTTTCTGAGCTTCTGCTGGACAGGTTTTTCATTGTCAATCATAGGGATAACATGCTGAATGATAGAAGTGTTGTGTGTCTTTAGCTCATCGTAATTCTAGGCAAAAACGTTTTTGTATTGTCTCAGAAGACGGATATATGTTGATTTCTCTTCAGGGGCTAGGCCGTGACCTAGGTTAACGTTTTGTGGCTTCTGATCGGTCCCTAGGTTTACTAATTCATAGTTCAGGGTGGAACTGCAAAGTTTAGCATTGGCAGACCTCTTAAACCGAGTTTTCAAATCATATAAATCTTCTAACTTGACCACTGATTTTGGTATAGCGTTGTCAGAGCCATTTTGTCTTATTTGGTGATCATGATGGTCTTCGTCGATTATCTGATTTGAATAGGATCCTTCAGAAGTAAGGAAATTTACGATGTTAGGGTCGTCGTTGAACACTCTCCAATTGGTGATATTGTCAGGGATGGATGGCCTAAAGATTAATTCTATTGAAAACCTATCAGGACTAAAATCTTCAAAAGGGATAAGTCTAGAGGCTACGTTAGCTAACAGGTCTGCGCTCGCGTTTTGAATTCTTGGAATTGACGAGACGTTGAATGCTATGAAATGTGCAGTGAGATCTTGAACTAATGATTGATAATGCTTTAAATGACTTGACAGGCAGTGTATGGTGTTACGTACCTGTTTCACGAAAATCTCCGAATCTCCAAAGACTTGAAGATACTTAACGTTCAATCTGATTGCTTTGTATAGGCCTTGAACCAAGGCTTCGTACTCCGCTGTGTTGTTCGTGCAATCGAACTCAAGTCTGCATGTGAGCATAATCTTGTTCCCGTCTGGGTTAATCAGAACGCATCCTGCTCCTGCTCCCTCATTGGATTTAGATCCGTCAAAATATAATTTCCAAAATAAAGATGTATTTACAGAATTATCTAAAAAACTAAAACATTTTGAGTCATCAATTTGGGAGAAATTTTCAACTTGGGATAAAACTGAATTCTCTAAGTATGGTGAAATATGAGCATTGAAATTGCCTAGGAAAGAATCTATCGCGTAATTGCCTACAATGCTGCTATTGTATGTTATGGCTTCATTTTCTCCTTCCAGTCTTGTCACTATGTATTTTTGGTGCAACTCTCGTTCAACTTTTATCTGATTTGGTTTACCGTTGTATGGTAACCACATGTGCGACCAGTCGGTTGAGAAATATCCGTGGAGTTTCTCCGACCAATCCCTGCTAAGAATCAAACCATAGAACTCAGGGATATCAGCTACTAGAATGTCGATAACCTGACACACTTTTGGGTTAGACGACAATCTTATGGTCACCTGGTTAAGTTCACCAATCACTTCGACTTGGGATCGATCAAGTTGAACTATACGTACTGCAGATTTTTGAGGTTGCACATTCAATTTGGCACATATTGACCTGGGTAAAATATTCGTTGAAGCACCAAAATCGACCAAGAAATTGTGCACGTTTTTATTGAAGATTTCATATGTGAGAAGAAAAGGAGGAGTATGAGATCTTGATCTTCCTCCAATCAAGGCAATGTCATTTGGATCAATTTTATTGATCGTGTTGGTTGGAGGCCTTCCCAGATTGTGGGAAGCTACAGCTGTAGGTAAAGATGTAGTAGGCACAACATGTAATTCTTTCATCATTATTTTCTGCTGGTGCTTCAATTTACTCAATTCATACAGAGTGATATTAGCCCTAGTCTTCTTCATGTCATCGATGATGTTATACTCCATTTCATCCGACACTATTAGTGTTCTTGATGGAGGCGTTTGATCAGATTGGACTGGGCTAAGCTGGGTCGCTTTAGCAGTTGTATTTTTTGTTGCGACCTTTTCTTTTGCTGCAGGGCTTGCGCCCTTTTGTTTTGGGGTAGTTTGGGGAGGATCAAGTTGATTTCTGCTTCTCGTGCTAACAGGAAATGCTTCTTGATCTTCTTCTTGTGGGAGGATGAAGTCCCACATTCCTTGTAGTTCTACAACTTCTTCCTCGTCGGTCTGCCCTTCAGTGATATTCTTTTCTTCTTCATCTTCTTCAGATTCAACGTTTGAGATGACACTTGGTGGTTTTACCTCCATAGGAGGATTTCTTTTAAAAGTCCTAAAGGGATTTCTCGAAGAAGTCTCTGCTACTTGTTTCTTAATATCAACCATCTCATTGGACATGGCTTTCAACACTTTTTGTAATCCTTCCAAATCGAAAGGATCTTTCGTTTGCTTCTTCTTGGTGTCTTCTTTGAAAGAGATCTTCTTAGATTTGCGTTCTTCTATAGCAGACCTCTTTTCTAGGGCTACCACGCGTTTTTCCACTGTTAACGCTTCAGTCAAGTTGTCAACTAAGGTGGTTTTGTTTGCCCTATCTACGAAGATAGCCAAGTTTGGAGGTAAAGCCGTGATGTACCATTCACGTCTTACTTCCTCGCTGGGTTGTGAAGCAGCGGGGATTTTGTTGAGGATCTTATTGAACCGTAAGTTAAAATCTTTAATGGGTTCTCTAGCCTCAGTCTTAAGATTAGATAGGTCATTGATCAATGTCGCTGTGGATCTGTCATCACCAAACTTGGTGAGGAACTGACTTTGAAAAATGTCCCAGCTTGTGATGGATCTGGAAGGTAATGAAAAGTACCATGACCCGGCTGTTCCTTGCATTGTGTAAGGGAAAAGCCGGACAACAGCGTCTTCGTTAGTAACTCCGTTGAGATTAACAGAAAGCATGAAATTATTGATATGTTCTTCTGCTAGCATGCCTGCTTCTGGATTGAATTTTGGTAGCCATTTCTCAGGGTGGGCCGATATAGGGCTCAGGGATGGAGGCATTAAAACCGCCCCAGGGTTGTTCCATGGAGACTGGGCCATCGTTGAGCTGCTAGTTAATGGAAGTACCGAAGATGATCTCTGACGCTGAGAAGATGAAGATACTAATATCTTTGATGTTTGAAGAGGAAGGTTTGCAGAAGATGGGTGAGTGAGTTGAAATGAAAAAGTGGGTGGTTGACTTCGCGGTGAGGGAGTTGATATGGACGAAGTGGATGAAGGAGTCTTACTGTCAGACTCTGGTGGTGTTTTCCTTGCTCTTTTCCTGGTAGGAAGAGGGAGTTCACTTGGTTGTATGCCAAATTTTTCACTCTTTAATATGGTAAGGGGATGAGCAGGGTTGTACTGCGAAGTCACGCTGCTTTTAGATTTATCAGACTTCTGGTTAAAAATAGAGAATCCCTGGAGTTTACAAATCAAAGTCTGAATTTCAGGGGGTTCAATGATAGATTGGTCTGATATATTCGAATATGTAGCAGCGGTGGATACTCGAGCGACTTCAAGTTACGGGTTTAACCGTGTCAGAGAAGTCGAGGGAGTTGATGAGGGTGTATTACTCTCAGAATGGTATTTAGATATTGCTTTAGGTGCCATTCATAGTTCGTGCCCTCCTTCTAGCGCCGATTATGTTGAGGGCCCTGAAATCGGGTCCACAACAAGGGAGATACCCACCCAGTCGGGAACCTGGTTGGCGGCTCCGTGCTCGTTTGGTGTAGCGGGTCCGACTGGGGATAATGGGACCAGCTTCCCGATCTATGGGGTGTGTGTGTGTAGAAATTGGTGATGTGTGTGTGTGTAGAAAATGATAAGGGAAAATCTGTAACTATTCTTAAGCTAATTTAATTCTAAACTCTGAACTGATTTTATACTACTTTAATCTAATAAGAACAACACATTTAATCTACGCTAACCCGGGATAGAACTTTTTCCATTATGCGATCTAGAAAGATTTCACATAACAACTGGTAATGAAGATTATTCAGCTATCATGAGAATATAAATCATTTAAGATGAATCATCCTACATAAAAAGTTAAGCAAGACGATTGTGAACAGCATATCGCATAGTCAGTTATTCATGTATTAAGCATAAATCAATGTCTCCACCGTACAAAAGTGCCAAATGGTAGTCCACTCATTAATACATTAACATATAAACAACATCAGTTGTATATTACTCTAAGAGTGCAAGCAGAAATTCGTCAAGAGATAAAAGTACCATTTATGACTGATTTTATACTCACAGACCTCAAGCAATAATGATCTATTTCTACTTACTTCTAATGCTTACCAAGAGTACAGAAGTGCAACATCAGTAGCAGGTATTAAAATGCAAACATAAATAAATCTTGATCCATCCATTCATCAAAAACCCCCTCCGAGGGTGCAAAAGTGCATGTTCTGAGGACAAGTTTTTTGACAAATTTCCGGACCCTTCTCCAAATGCCATGAGAAGGGTTAAATACTACTAACTGACTAATCTTAATTACACAAATTTAGGGAACGGCTCCAAATGACCGCCCTTTTACTAAAACAAATTTATTTCTAAAAATCAATCTAATTTTCTAACCATTTTTGTATCTGCTCCTTAGTGCTGTAAGCGATGCGCTGTTCGCCGTGAAAGAGTCGGCTACTTTTCCTTTCCTTTTGTTCGAGCTTGAAAATTAGAAATAACAAGAACTGGCAGCTCTTTCTGACAAACTAGAAGATATTTTTGAAAGTGTTCTTCTGGAGGAGTGTCTTCACGACATGTATACTTAGTACAACTCAGATTTCTTTCAAACTGATTGTGATGTTGCTATTTCGGTTTCCGGCCGTGCGGATGACTCAATGAGCTGGGGATTTTGTTGCCTGAATGATTTTCTCAATTGAAACTTGTTTCCATTCTTTGTTCCAGGCTTTTCTGAGACGTCTTTCCCCTTAATCGTTTTTCTTTTTGCTTTACCCAATTTGGGCTTCAGGATCTTTCATAAACGCTTTGCTTTTGTGCGCCTTTGACTCTCAGTCCTGGATAGTCTATTTCCATCAACGTTTGTTGAGTGATACTCTGGAATCCGCGGCCCTACTGTATGCAGTATCCATCTGTGAAGTCATCTCCTCTCTGTTCTTCTATTTCTGACGCTTTTCCTTAGATGTTTCCTGCATATAGATTTATATTAGTTGCTGCCTTATAGTTCACGTAAATGAAAAGAGACACGAAGAAAAGATTGACATGAAAGCATTAAGTTCTAATGAATGCATAATCATGTCACCCATTATGACTTGACTCTTCGAAAAACGCAACATAATCATCTTTAGATACACAGGCGTACAATCATTAATTTCCCGTAAGGTGCGCGCCTAATTTTGGGCTCACAGATCATGGCAAGGAATGCCTGCGATGAATGGTTTCTGCGATTTGCATCGCAACATCGAAGATTGCGATGTAAATAAGTGGCATCGCAGCAATTGACAGTCTCATTCGTCGCAAACCATAGATCGCAAGTCGTATCTTTGTATGGTCGCAGATCGCATATCGCAAGATCGCAAGATCGCAAGGTTTTTGCTTTGTCACTCTGTGCTGCTTATGCGACATTGCGACGTGCGACGTCGCATATCGGCCGTCGGCGATTCTTTAGGTTTTCCCTTTTTGAGCACTTTTAATGCACGCGATGCGATGGGTTTTCGCGTCGCTCTTTTTTAGTGTATTTATGCGCTTTGGGAAAACGCTCCTTTTTACTTTTGCGACACGATATAGCTCTTAGGGAGTTAATACAAAAGAATTTTTTTCAAACAAAAATATTTTTTGGATTTTTGGTTAAGGGTCCCCCTTTGCTTGATGTTATCACTAATATCAAACAAAGAGGGGGGTTGTTGGTGACCACAACAAGACACAATAAAACAAGGCCACCACTGAAAGCTAGACCAGAGATGTAACCCTGGAGACTAGGGTGAACTCCTTATTAATTTCTTGTGTCTTACTGTTTGCTTACTATATTTCTCAGCTGTCTTTCCATTTTATATGTTTGTGTATTGGCAATCTTATCGATCCATTGCTTAAATGACACAGAACACACACCAACACATGAGTCTATAATACCTTCATTTAATAAATCTGTAACTGAGGTCACTCATAGGGTGATTATTAGATCGAGTTCCAAACTCATCAAGCATAGCACGAGCCATTTGTTGAACTGTTCTGTTCATCCTTTCTACTACTCCATTTTGTTGAGGAGTCCTTGCAGTAGAGAATTCCCTTCTTATTCCATGTTCTTCACAAAAGTCGAAAAATTCATCCGAGGTAAATTCCCCTCCTTGATTAGACCTAAGGCATTTGATTTTGCGATCTGATTCATTTTCAACCAAAGCTTTCAAAGCTTTGAACTTGTCAAAGGCTTCGTCTTTATGCTTCAGAAGTCCTATCCAACACATCCTGGAAAAGTCGTCAATGAACAGTATAAATATTCTTCTCCACGAGGTGACTTTTTCCTTGATGGACCACATAAATCAGTATGGACAGGTTCAAGTGGCTTACTAGCTGATTCTTCCTTCTCAGGGAAATGTGTTCTGGTTTGCTTATCATACTGACATGATTTGCATATTGTATTGTCTGGAATTTTGATGTCAGGGAGATCGCAAACAGCCTGATATTTGCATGCTTTACTTATCTGAGGGAAGCTTAGATGCCCCAATCTTTTGTGCCATAGCCAGTGTTCATCATTCTTGCTTAGATAGCATTGTTGTTGTCCTCCTTTGAGTATGTATAAATTATTTGGAGTTCTTATGCCTTTGATCACTGTTTCTCCTGTATCAAGCTCACGAAAAATACATCCATTTGATCGAAATACTACCTCATTTCCTTCATCACACATTTGACTAACACCCAATAGATTATGCTTTAAACCATCAACATACATAACATTTCCAGCTTTGACCTTTTCTTTCAAAAGAATAGAGCCTTTACCTTTTATGAGTGCAGGGGTGTCATTTCCAAATGACACCTTCCTTTCCTTTTCTAAGGCACTATATGACTGAATTTTTTCTTTATCACTTGTCATATGATTCAAGCATCCACTATCGATGTAGCACTGATTTTCCTATCCTTCTGCATATAAGGCTATACCACATCTTTCTGGTTGTGGTTCTTTCTTTCTCCATGTTTTGGGACCCAATGAAGCTTGCTCCTTCTGAGATGTTTGCCAAAACTTACTTCTGCATTCAGAATCTTCATGACCAAAGTTGTTACAAATAGAGCATTCTATTTCATTTTTAAGAGTAGAAAAGTTATTGTAGGTTCTCTTCATGATCCCAGTCACACTCCTTTGATTTCGTGCTTCTCTAGTCATGATGGTCTTGTAGGCAACACATTGAGAAACTTTGTGTCCAAAGTTATGACATGAGAAACATTGGCCATTAAAGAAATTCCTACGATTATCAAATCTATTGATCTGGTGATTGTAGCTTCCATTGACATTCATTCTTGAGGCAAATTGAGAGTGATTTACCTACGGTTGGTTGTAGCTCCTTGAAGTAGTTTGACCCCGATTTACTTGGTGATCTGCTTTATGCCTTTGCTAACGATTGTCAACCTGTTCACTTCTCCTTGCTGCATCAAGATAACTTTTGGAGGTGGATGGCTTCTGTGCTTGAGCTTCTTCTTCAGTATATCCAAGACCTGTCTTGATTAGAGGAGAACGCTGCACTTTGATAATCTCATCTAAAGTTTTAGATCCTTTAGCAAATCTAAGATTAAGAGCTTTTGTTTTCTCAATATCTTTTCTAAGTCCCACAATTTCACATTCTAACTTTTCATTGTGTTTTTCTCTTTCAACAAGTTGGAATGTCAAAGTGTCTATAATCATACTCTTTTCTTCTAAACAAATTTTAAGTTTATAAATTTCTTCATAGAGATCATCTTCATCTATAGCATCCAAGAAATCATCATCTTCAAAAACCATCAAGAGTCTATAATCATTACCATGTTCATCTTCATCACTATTTGAAAGTCCATCGATGTCTTCATGTGTATAATAGCTCTTCTTACTTACGTTCTATTTTCTATTCCATTTAACTAGTTCCTTACCTTTATCAAGCTTATCTTTATGAGGGCATTTGGCTGCATAGTGACCAACTCTTCCACAAGCAAAGCATTTAAAAGGTAGCTTACCTCTAAATCTTCCAGAACCCTGTTGAAGGTTCTTGACAAATTTTGATTCTTCCTCTCCTTCTGACGTATGTCCTGACTCATTGTATTCTCCTTTTCCTAAAGTTTTGAATGCAGCTTCTCTTATGTCTGATGGACCCCCTTTTCTCATTTCGAAAGCAATTAGGATTCCGTGCAACTGTGACATGGTGATACTCTGAAGATTCTATTTTTCTTCTATGGCAAAAACTTTTGATTCAAACTTAGAAGACAGAGATCTTAAAACCTTTTCAACTAAAGTAACTTCTTTTATCTCTTCACCCAAGTTTTTCATGCAATTAACAATCTCATCTATACGTAAGAAATAATTAGCCACACTTTCATCATTGTGCATTCTGAGAGTTTCATATTGAATTCTCAGAGACTGTAGTTTTGCACATTTTACCTGATCGTCTCCTTCATAGCTTAGAATGATCTTGTCCCATATTTCTTTGGCGGTTTTGAGCTACATAACCTTGAGAAATTCTGATTGAGATAGACTCCCCAATAGAGTATTGACAGCCTTTGCATTTGTTTCATACTGCCTTTTACCAACCATATCTGTAGGAGTTGTTGTTGGAAATGTGTATCCTCCTTCCACGATATCCCAAACTTTTGTACCAAGATATTGAAGATAGGTTGTGGTTCTTACCTTCTAATAGACGAAGTTGCTCCCATCAAAGATTGGTGGCATTATGGATGCATCTTTTTCGTAGTTTCTCATGATGATAGATCTTCCTTCAAGTGATCAAGCTTGTTCTGAAGGACCTACTCTGATTCCAATTGTTGGAAATAATACTAAGAGGGGGGGGGTGAATCAGTATTAACAATTTAACAATTTTTCATTTCCATAAACAAATTGATATACGCTACTTCTATTAATTAAACCTGCGTATATACGCAACTGTGTTTAGAGAAAACCGTGTATATCTTGCAGACTTCTAGTTTTAAGTTAGTTGGTCTTAATCTGTGTATCAGAACCATAAAACAGTAATCAAGTGCAGTAAACAGTACAGGCAACCACACACATGAACACAAGATATAAGGTGGAAACCCAATGTGGGTGAAAACCACCTGCTGCAATTCATCTCTATCTTCTTTTTAATAAGAAACTTCTTTTTACAATATTTCTGTACTGGTGTGGTCTTATACCAGTACGCAAGCTTCTACCTGCAGAAGGCTACAACCTTCTCTCATTCTCCAGCTTCTCCTGGAAGGGAGCTACAACCCCCTTATCTCTTGTACTAGTTGATGTACTAGTACGTAGGTGCTGACCTACAGAAGGCTACAACCTTCTCTTTTCTTCCAGGGACCACGTTTCATAAATTTTCATACTGGATCCATCAATAACATCAAATGTATCTGCATCAACCAATCTCCTTTGCACAAAACAAAATTGAATCAAACAATTACTTGTCTAAATGCTATAACCAAAATACAGTAACAGTAACCAGAAACCAATCCTGAACCCAGAACACTGCAGCAATAAACAGAAGTAGCTAAAACATATTTTATGAGACGTATGCTACTTCAATATGTAGAACCTGCGTGCATATGCTTTTGTATTAAGGAAAACCTACATATACACTATTTTGAATTACCGAACCAGCGTGTATATGTGCCTTTGCTATGCTGAACCTGTGTACATATCTATAAAAGATAATTTACCCTTTTCAATTATTCAGACATCAGTTATACCCAGATTATAAGATTTATAGATCAAGTCATGTGCCAAATATAACAGATCAAAATCACACATAGATACTTCTATTCAAGCCTTAAGATCTTGACCAATCAATAGAACTTATCCTTCTTCTAGCGTTCAGGTTCCTCCTTGATTCAGATCCAGCTATGCAACATAACCCAATGACCAATATTCTAGATCTTTCTCTTCATCAGATATTCAATCCTTGAGTGCCCTTGCCTAATGATCTCCTTCCCCTTTTATAGTCTTAGGCCTTACTCAATACCATGGTCCAAAATCGCTTAGAACCAATACCTGTGTCCAAATGCTTGGGTTCAACACTTCGGACGAGATACCATGGTCCAAAACCACAGGTCCAAATACTAAGGACCAAAAACCATGGACCAAAAGCAAGTTTTCCCACATGTACACGCTTTTCCTTGCGTGAAAGTGCATGCATACGCATACGTTCCTTTTGATAGGCGATCCCACGTGTATACGCGGCTTGGTTAAGAGGAACCTGCGTATATCTCTTTTTCCTTCATTCTGAGAGCCTGAACTGTGATCTGTCATCTGAGTGAGTTGCCATCAAGGACAAAACTGTTGGAAATAATACTGAGAGGGGGGGTGAATCAGTATTATCTAGCAATTTAATAAATCTTCCTTATTTGATCTTTGAATTATTTTAGCATGTCAGTACCATACAATAATGAGCATGAAAAACAGATAGTCACACCAAAGAACACAAGATGTAAGGTGGAAACCCAATATGGGTGAAAACCACCTGCTGCAATATGTCTCTATCTTCTTTCAATTTAGAAACTTCTTTTACAATGATTTTGTACTGGTGCAGTCCTTTACCAGTACGCAGGCTGCAACCTGCAGAGAGCTGCAACTCTCTCTCTCTCTTGTTTTCCAGTCTACTCCTGGAAGGGAGCTACAACCCCCTACTTCTTTTCATAAAGCATCAGATGATCAACAAGTACATAACAGATATAGATCACTACAGATATCAGATCAGCAACAACAGAACTAACCCAGAACACCTTATCAATAGAGAAATTCAATCAACAGAACATCTTAAAACAGAGACGCAGTTTTCCTTTCTGTGGCCTGCGACCAGACGCTGTTAACCTTCTGCTACTCTGCGTCCACCCGCAGATATCCTTCTGCTTCGCTGCGTGCCCACACACTGTTCCTTTGACTACTCTGCATTCTGTTGTTTCAGGGACGCACCCAAGGATACTATCGTGCCGCGTCTTTCGCTACAGAGACGCACCTGAAAACACTATCGCGCCGCGTCCTTCTGCTTCAGAGACGCACCTGAACCTTGATCGCCCTGCGTCCCCACGCAGGTCTCTCTCTACTGTACTGCGTCTCGGCGCACTTGCCCTTTACAGTACCTGCGTCCCGACGCACTTTCCCTTCACTGAACCTGCGACCCTTCAGATATAAATGATATGAAGACTTCAGAACAAACCCAAATAGTCAGATCTATCGATCTGTTCATGCGCCATAGAGATCACAGTCCATTAGAAGATTCGCCTTTTAGATCTGGACTAGATCTCACCAAATAAGATATTCAACCCAAGACCATTGCTCAATCCAAATGAACTCCTTTGCTTTATATAGGCAAGCTTCTCCCCAAAACATGGAACAATACCACGAGCCGACACCATAGAAACACAAAACCGTCGGCTAGATACCACACAAGAAACCCCCACGTGCTTTTCTCTGCCTTGAAATGTGTGCACTGGGTGGACGCACCCCTTGAACGGCCGGCCGACGTCCCTGGACGCGGTTTCTGCATGGTATACCTGCGGGGGCGCACTTTCTGAACCGATTGCCTGTGTCCTTCTTAATTTTCATCAAACTGAGAGCCTTACCAATGGAGTTGCCATCAAGTACAACATCTGTAACATACAGTCATACCAGAAAACATAATGCCAACAATCTCCCCCTTTGGACTTGATGGCAACCTCACAAACTTCAGCTTCATTCTCCCCCTTTGACATCAAGAGCAAAGGGTATGCTCCCCCTAAGCGCATGCTCCCCCTGAATATGAACCGGATCTGTAGACGCACCACCATGAAAGAGATAGAGACATATTGCAGCTATTTCCAAGATCTCCTTCTCCATAATGCCAACAATGCATTATGTGCTCCCCCTGAGCCTGTACCACCAATAAGAAGAGATTCAACAAGATGATGCATCAACAACCCCCAGCTTTTGCCTGAGGTATTCAAACGTGTCCCTGGGCAATGGTTTGGTAAGAATATCAGCAACTTGTTCCTTGGAAGGAACATACTCCAACTTGACTTTCTGTTCAAGCACTTGTTCCCGGAGAAAATGGTACTTGATTGGTATGTGCTTGGTTTTTGAATGCATGACCGGATTCTTTGAGATGCTGATTGCACTTGTGTTATCACATAAGATGGGGATAGGTGGTGTACAAGTGATTTGAAAATCCTACAAAGTCTGCATCATCCAAAGGAGTTGATTGCAACAAGATGCAGCAGCAACATATTCCGCTTCAGCTGTAGACAAGGCAATCGAACTCTGTTTCTTGCTGAACCAAGATACCAGTCTGGAACCCATAAAGAACGCACCACCACTTGTGCTTTTCCTGTCATCCACGCTTCCGGCCCAATCTGCATCTGTATAAGCATGAAGAGTAAGATCTGTATCTCTAGGATACCATAAGCCATAATTTTGAGTCCCTTGAAGATATTTGAAAATTCTCTTTACTGCCTGAAGATGAGTCTCCTTCGGATTTGCCTGAAATCTTCCAACTATTCCAACTACATGCATGATGTCTGGTCGGGTACCTGTCAAATATAGTAAACTTCCAATCATAGATCTGTAGGTTGGTTGATGTACTGCTGCAGATTCATCATTTGCACTGAGACTACATCCTGTGACCATGGGTGTACATACAGGTTTTGCATCTTCCATGCCATATTTCTTCAAAATCTGCTTGAGATACTTGGTTTGAGATAAAAAGATTCCTCCTTCCTTTTGTTGGATTTGCAAACCAAGGAAATATGTCAGTTCTCCTAGCAAGGACATTTCAAATTCTTTCTGCATGACCGAGGCAAAGCTTTGACTCATAGCTTCTTCATTGCTGCCAAAAATAATGTCATCTACATACACAACAAGTATTAGCAATTTGTCATTTTCAACTTTTATATACAGATTGCTATCTGCTGAACCTTTTGAGAAACCTTGTTGATGAAGATATTTGTCCAACCGGTAGTACCAAGCCCTTGGAGCTTGTTTGAGACCATAGAGAGCCTTTTTTAATCGGCATACAAGATTTGGATCATTTCCAAGAATGAACCCATCTGGCTGTTCAATGTACACTTCTTCTTCCAAGTCTCCATTCAGAAAGGCTGATTTCACGTCCATTTGAAATACTTTGAAGTTTTGAAAACTTGAGAGAGCAAGGAACATTCGGATGGCCTCAATTCTTGCAACAGGAGCAAAAGTTTCTTCAAAGTCTATTCCTTCTTGCTGCGCATACCCTTTACAAACAAGTCTGGCTTTGTTTCTAATTACTTCTCCATTTTCATTCAATTTATTTTTGAAGACCCATTTTGTTCCGATAACATTCTTATCTTTTGGTCTAGGAACCAGCTCCCAAGTGTTGTTCTTTTCGATTTGCTCAAGTTCTTCATCCATTGCTTTTACCCAACATTCATCTTTGCATGCTTCTTTCACATTTTGTGGTTTAGTAGAGGAGAGTAATGCCAAATAGCTTGAGGCTTCTGCAGCTGTTCTTCTTGTTTGTACACCTGCTTCTTTCTGCCCCACAATCTGAGATTCTGGATGATTCTTCTGAACATATCTGGATGGAGTTTTCTCTTCTATTCTTGTTTTCTCCTCTGGTTCTTCTTGAAGTTCTCCTTGGAGTTCTTCTTCTTCATTATTCTGTCTTTGAGGGTAGCCTTCATCTTCTTCTATATCTTCATGATGTACTTGCCTAGGAATATATCCCTTCTCATCAACCACTACATCAATGTTGTCAACAATTCTGCCAAGTCTTTTATTGTGGCATTTGTATGCTTTGCTGTGTGGAGAATAGCCAAGAAGAATGCCTTCATCTGCTCTAGGTTCAAGTTTGCCAAGTTGCTCATCAGTATTCTTGATATAGCATTTGCTCCCAAAGATTTTGAAGTGCTTTACCGAAGGAGTTTTACCACTCCAGAGCTCATGAGGAGTTTGAGTGCTGTTCACCCGGACATTTGTCTTGTTGAGAATAATAACCGCAGCATGTGCAGCTTCACCCCAGAAAGTTGCGGGAGTTCCTGATTCATCAAGCATAGCACGAGCCATTTGTTGGATTGTTCTGTTCATTCTTTCAACAACTCCATTTTTCTGAGGAGTTCTAGCTGTAGAGAATTCTCTCCTTATCCCATGTTCATCACAGAAATCAAAAAATTCATTTGAAGTAAATTCCCCACCTCTGTCGGATCTGAGGCACTTAATTTTGTGACCTGATTCATTTTCAACCAAGGCTTTGAAGGTCTTGAATTTTTCGAATGCTTCATCTTTGTGCTTCATAAGTCCTAACCAGACAAACCTGGAGAAATCGTCAATAAATAATATCAAGTATTCCTCTCCTCTAGGTGTTCTTTTCCTGAATGGGCCACATGTATCTGTATGTACTAGCTCAAGAGGCATGCTAGCTGATCCCTCTTTCTCTGGAAAGTTAGTCCTGGTTTGTTTTCCAAACTGACATGATCTGCATATGGTGTTGTCAGGAATTTTGATATCTGGAAGATCGCGAACTGCCTGATATTTGCATGCTTTCCTTATTTGTGAGAAGCTTAGATGTCCCAACCTTCGATGCCATAACCAGTGCTCTTCATCCTTGCTAAGATAGCATTGTTGTTGTCCTTCTTCAAATATGTACAGATTATTTGGAGTTCTTTTGCCTTTGAGTACTGTTTTACCTGTATCAAGATCACGAACAAGACATCCATTTGATCTGAAAATAACCTCGGTTTTTTGATCACACATCTGGCTGATACTTAGTAGATTATGCTTCAATCCATCAACATACAGAACATTTCCAGCCTTGACCTTTTCTTTTAAAGGAGCAATACCTTTTCCTTTTATAGTTGCAGGAGTATCATTTCCAAAGGAAACTTTCTTTCCCTTTTCTAAAGTAGAATAAGATTCAAGTTTTTCTTTATCACCTGTCATATGTTTCGAACATCCACTGTCAATGTACCATAGATTTTCCTGTCCTTCTGCATAAAATGCTATCCCACATCTTTCTGTTTGAGGTTCCTTTATTCTCCATGTTTTGGTGCTTGTGGCTTGTTCCTTTTTCTCCTGAAACCTGCTCCTACATTCAGAGTCTTCATGACCAAAATTATTGCAAATAGAACATTCAACTTCATTTTCAAGAACCGAAAAGTTGTTATAGGTCCTTTTTGTAATCCCTGTCATACTTCTTTGTTTTTGAGCTTCCCTAGTCATGATTGTTTTATATGCAACACATTGAGCTGCTTTGTGACCAAAGTTATGGCAAGAAAAGCATTGTCCATTGAAGAAGCTTCTGCGGTTATTGAATCTACCAGCCAACTGATTGTAATTTCTATTTTCATCTATTCTTGAACCAAACTGAGAAGATTTTACCTGTGGCTGGTTGTAGCTTTTGTTCACCCTTAAGATGGATTGTCCCTGATAGTTTCTGTTTGTAATTCGTCCCTGCTTTACCTGATTATCTTCATTGTTCTTCTGCTCATTTCTTCTTGCTGCATCAAGATAACTTTTTGAGGTGGATGCTTGAGAGGTTTCTCCATTATAGCCCAAACCTGTCTTGTTTAGAGGAGACCGCTGCACATTGATAATCTCATCCAAAGTTTCAGATCCTTTGACAAACTTTAGATTAATAGCTTTTGTTTTCTCTATTTCTTTTCTGAGACCAACAATTTCACCTTCTAGTTTTTCAAGATGTTTTTCCTTTTCATCAATTTGAAATTGCAAAGTATCAATGATCACATTCTTTTCTTCTATGCATCTCTTGAGTCTAGTAATTTCATCATAGAGATTATCCACATCTACAGCATCCTCATAATCATCATCTTCAAATGCCATTAACAGCTTATATTTATTACCTTGTTCATCTTCATCACTGTTTGATAAGCCATCACTATCTTCATGGGTGTAGTAGCTTTTCTTATTTGCACTTTGTTTCTTGTTCCATCTAGCAAGTTCTTTTCCTTTATCCTTATAAGGACATTTTGCAACATGATGACCTACTCTTCCACAAGCAAAGCATTTGAAAGGTAGCTTACCTCTGAACCTTCCAGAACCCCTTTGAAGACTTCTGACAAAATTTGATTCTTCTTCCTCTTCTTCTGGAACATGGCTTGCTTCATAGTAATCTTCTTTGCCTGATGCCTTAAAAGCAGCTTTCCTTCTGTCTGATGGACCTCCCTTTCTCATTTCATAAGCAGTTAGAATTCCATGTAGCTGAGACATAGTGAGAACACGGAGATTTTCCTTTTCTTCTATTGCAGATACTTTAGATTCAAACTTGGGGGATAAGGATCTTAGAATCTTTTGAACTACTATAGTATCTTTTATTTCTTCACCCAAATTTTTCATACAATTAACAATCTCATCTACCCGAAGAAAATAATTAGCCACACTTTCATCATTATACATCTTGAGAGTCTCATATTGAATCCTGAGAGTTTGAAGTTTAGCTTGTTTTACCTGTTCATCTCCTTCATAGCTAGTGATCATTTTGTCCCATATCTCTTTTGCTGATTTGAAGTGCATGACCTTCATGAATTTTGTTTGGGATATACTTCCTAATAGAGTACTGACTACTTTTGCATTTGTTTCATACTTCTTTTTCTCAGCTGGATCTGTAGGAGTAGCTGAAGGAAAAGCATAACTTGTTTCTACAATATCCCAAACTTCTGTACCAAGAGATTGAAGATATGCAGTAACTCTTACCTTCCAATAATTGAAGTTTGTCCCATCAAAAATCGGTGGCCTGATTGATGCTTCTCTCTCGTAGTTGCTCATGATGAACGATCTACCTTCAAGCGATCAAGCTTCTTTGAAGGACCTGCTCTGATACCAATTGTTGGAAATAATACTGAGAGGGGGGGTGAATCAATATTATCTAGCAATTTAATAAATCTTCCTTATTTGATCTTTGAATTATTTTAGCATGTCAGTACCATACAATAATGAGCATGAAAAACAGATAGTCACACCAAAGAACACAAGATGTAAGGTGGAAACCCAATATGGGTGAAAACCACCTGCTGCAATATGTCTCTATCTTCTTTCAATTTAGAAATTTCTTTTACAATGATTTTGTACTGGTGCAGTCCTTTACCAGTACGCAGGCTGCAACCTGCAGAGAGCTGCAACTCTCTCTCTCTCTTGTTTTCCAGTCTACTCCTGGAAGGGAGCTACAACCCCCTACTTCTTTTCATAAAGCATCAGATGATCAACAAGTACATAACAGATATAGATCACTACAGATATCAGATCAGCAACAACAGAACTAACCCAGAACACCTTATCAATAGAGAAATTCAATCAACAGAACATCTTAAAATAGAGACGCAGTTTTCCTTTCTGTGGCCTACGACCAGACGTTGTTAACCTTCTGCTACTCTGCGTCCACCCACAGATATCCTTCTGCTTCGCTGCGTGCCCACGCACTATTCCTTTGACTGCTCTGTGTTCTGTTGTTTCAGGGACGCACCCAAGGATACCATCGCGCCGCGTCTTTCGCTACAGAGACGCACCTGAAAACACTATCGCGCCGCGTCCTTCTGCTTCAGAGACGCACCTGAACCTTGATCGCCCTGCGTCCCCACGCAGGTCTCTCTCTATTGTACTGCGTCTCGGCGCACTTGCCCTTTACAGTACCTGCGTCCCGGCGCACTTTCCCTTCACTGAACCTACGACCCTTCAGATATAAATGATATGAAGACTTCAGAACAAACCCAAACAGTCAGATCTATCGATCTGTTCATGCGCCATAGAGATCACAGTCCATTAGAAGATTCGCCTTTTAGATCTGGACTAGATCTCACCAAATAAGATATTCAACCCAAGACCATTGCTCAATCCAAATGAACTCCTTTGCTTTATATAGGCAAGCTTCTCCCCAAAACATGGAACAATACCACGAGCCGACACCATAGAAACACAAAACCGTCGGCTAGATACCACACAAGAAACCCCCACGTGCTTTTCTCTGCCTTGAAATGTGTGCACTGGGTGGACGCACCCCCTGAACGGCCGGCCGGCGTCCCTGGACGCGGTTTCTGCATGGTATACCTACGGGGGCACACTTTCTGAACCGATTGCCTGCGTCCTTCTTAATTTTCATGAAACTGAGAGCCTTACCAATGGAGTTGCCATCAAGTACAACATCTGTAACATACAGTCATACCAGAAAACATAATGCCAACAAAAACCTGTGTCATAGTGCCAAACCTGTGTCATAATGCCAACAGTGAAAAAGAGCCTCAGTTGACCTATTCTTGAACCAAAAAAGCTCTGTCGACCTTTTTTCAAGGGATTTCACACCAGAAATCAAGCTTTTCACCACCAAGAGATAGTGCCAACTCAACCTGAAGCTTTATAAAGACTATTGAAGCCTATTTCGCTGCCAGGAATCCTCATTTGCTTCCAGAACCCCTTATACATACTAAAAGCTTCATTTTCTAGGTATTCCTAAGTGTCGATGCCTGTACTTAAGCAAGAAAGTAATAACTATTAAATGTTGGGTTGTGTTATTCTTTCCACAACTAGCCCACGTAGTGAACATGGGGGTTAGAGGGTGGCCGGAGCCCCCCTTTGTTGTGTCAATTGCATAGCGGGAGGGTCACAGGGGGGTTTAAAGGGGGCGGGTAGCCGGGAAATTTTTTTTTGGATCCTATATTAGGTTGGGTGGACCTACCTATGGTTTTGTGCATGATCTTTGCACATGGTTTTGGACGTGATGGTTTTCGGTCCATGGTTTTGGACATGATGGTTTTCAGTCCATGGTATTGGATGCTTCGGCATGTATAAATATGTATTGTAACATTGAAAGGAACATAATGAAAAATCAAACTGGTAGTCCGGGCTTTGGGATCCAAGGGAAAATATCTATGTATATGTGTTTTATGTGTTATATTCTCGCATTGTTTATTTTCTGTGTTTTAGAATTTGTATGTAGGTAATTTTTGTACGGGGTTAAAACCTACATTTGGTATCAGAGTTGTTTTGGCTTCAAGGGGACGCCTTTGTTGCTGAGGGGTTTCACTCGGGCCTATGGTAGACCCCGTTCAGTGGGAGATCTGTTGGATCAATTCTGGTGGTGAAAGAAGATGGCGAGCAGTGGAAAGATAGAGATCGAGAAATTTAATGGTCAGAGTTTTGAGGTTTGGAAACTCAAGATGGAGGATCTGTTGGTGGATAAAGATTAGTGGGTCATGGTAGATCCGGGTACTAAACCAACGGGAGTGTCTGATGAAGAATGGAAGAAGTTGGATTAGAAGGCAAAGAGCACAATACGATTGTGTGTCTCAGATTCAGTATTGATGAATGTATCAGGGGAAGTTACGACGAAGGCTTTGTGGGAAAAGTTAGGGACTTTGTACCAATCTAAGTCTCTGGTGAATAAACTATTCCTACTGAAAAAGCTGTATAACCTGAGGATGAAAGATAGAGACTCGGTGACAGAGCATCTGAATGCATTTAATACTATGGTAAGTCAGTTATTGTCTTTTGATATCAAAATTTCAGATGAAGATAAGTGCATTAGTTTGTTGTGTTCTCTACCAGATTCGTGGGATAGTCTCGTTATTGCAATAGGTAGCAATGCAACTGCCTTGCAGTTTGATGAAATAGTCTCATCCTTGCTGACAGGGGAGATTAGATGGAAAAATATGGAGAGCCAGAATGGTGATGCCTTGTCTGTACGAGGACAGTCCCATAATAGAAACAAAAATAATTCATCAAGTGGGAGATCTAAGTCTAGAGGGAGATCTAAATCTCCAGGAAAACCAGTAAAGGTGGTGTGTTGGAAATGCGGAAAGGAAGGACACTACAAAAGGGATTGTAAATCTAAAGCTCTTGACAAAGGAAAGGGATCTGATGATGCTCCTTCTACAGAGGTGAAAAACACCTCAGATGAAAGTGGGGATGTGTACTTGGCTTCTTCAAGTACACATGTAGATCATGAGGCATGGTTGATTGACTCAGGTGCATCCTTTCACTTCACTCCCCATAAAGAGTGGTTTTGTGAGTATGATAAATACGACGGTGGTGATGTCTTCTTAGGGGATGATAGGAAGGCTAGAATCGTTGGTCATGGAAAAGTAAAGTTGAAGTTGCAAGGTGGAAGGGTTAGAACACTTCCGGGTGTTCTGCATATTCCTTCATTGGCCAGAAATCTGATTTTTGTAAGCAAGTTGGATGATGCAAGTGTAAAAATAGTGTTCGAGAAGGATACCTGCAAGATGGTTCGGGGAACACTGGTATTGATGCGGGGAGTTCAGATTGGAACTCTGTACAAGCTGCAAGGAAGCACTATTGTTGATGGGTGCAACAGTTATGTGGTTCTTGAAAGTGGAGCAGAAAATATAGTGTTCTCTGGAGACAAGACCATGTTGTGGTATCAAAGGCTTCGACATATTGGAGAGAAGGACCTTCAAATACTTCATGGTAAAGGTATGGTAGAAGGTATGAGTAATAGCTCTCTAGATTTTGATTTATATGAAAATTGTGTATATGGGAAGCAGAATCGGGTGAGTTTCCCCTCTGGTGGTAAAAGGGAGAAACATATATTAGAGCTTGTGCACAGTGATGTGTTTGGACCTATGAAGGTTCCATCACTAGGTAAGTCTGTGTATTATGTATCATTTATAGATGACTTCTCAAGGAATACATGGATATATTTCCTTAAGAAGAAATTTGAAGTCTTTGACATGTTTAAAGAATTCAAGGTTCTAGTGGAAAACTATACAGAGAAGAAGATAAAGGTGTTGAGGTCAGATAACGGTGGAGAGTTTTGCAGCAAGGAATTTGAAGAATTATGTAAGAAGTGTGGTATGGCATGGAAGAAGACTACTCCATATACACCTCAGCAAAATGGAGTTGCAAAAAGAATGAACAAGACGTTGATGGAAAGGGCAGGAAGCATGCTCATTGGTGTCGGGTTAGGACAGGAATTATGGGCAGAGGGGGTGGAGACAGCATGTTACCTGGTCAACAAATCACCTTCATCGGCGTTGGAGGATAAGACTCCACAAGAGGTATGGACTGGTAAGAAACTCTCTCTTTCACATTTGAGGGTATTTGGATTTGATGCATATGTACATGTTCCAAAGGAGAAAAGAACCAAGTAGGATAGTAAATCTAAAAAGTGCATCTTTATTAGGTATAAGGATGGTTTAAGGGTTATAAGCTTTGGAACCCAGTAACAAGGAAGGTTGTGTACAGCCCAGATGTGGTGTTCAGAGAGGTGAAATATGTTATTAAACATGAATTCCAACCAAAGGAACCTGAGAAGATAGAGTTTGAGCTTAAGGAGGAAGAATTAGACTCTACAACAGAGGAGGAATTAGAAGATGAAGAGCCACAAACTCCAGGTGTGAGAAGATCAGTCTGAGAAAGAAGGAAGCTAGAAAGGTATAGTCCATCTGCTTTCTGTTCAAATTTTGCTTTATCTATTACTGATGATGATCCCAGAACTGTGAAGGAAGCATTGTAGATTCAGAGGATGGAAAACTCTAGAAAGAGGCCATGGTTGATGAAATGGCATCTTTGCACAAAAATGAGGCTTGGGATCTGGTGGAGTTGCCGGCTGGAAGGAAACCCATTGGTAGCAAATGGGTGTTCAAGAAGAAGACAAATGCAAAAGGAAAGGTGGAGAAATACAAAGCTCAGTTGGTAGTAAAAGGTTATTCCCAGGTGTCGGGAATTGATTTTGGTGATATTTTTTCTCCTGTTGCCAAGGTAAATTCTATTAGATTAGTTTTATCTGTTACTGGTGCTTTTGATTTTGAGGTAGAACAGATGGATGTGAAGACAACATTTCTTCACAGGGATCTGGGAGAGGAAATCTACATGAAGTAACCTGAAGGCTTTGCGGTGAAGGGTAAGAAATAACTGGTATTCAAGTTAAAGAAGTCTTTGTATGGGTTAAAACAGTCACCAAGGATGTGGTATCAAAAATTTGATACATTTATACGGGGACTTGACTTCACCAGAAGCAAAGAAGATCACTGTGTGTATCTTAAATTAATTGGTGACCATGCTATTTATCTGGTCTTGTATGTGGATATGTTGCTGGTTGGAAATGACAAAGAAATTATCCAGGATTTGAAGACCGAGTTGTCCTCCAAATTCGACATGAAAGATCTTGGTGTTGCAAACTATATTTTAGGCATGGAAATTAAAAGAGATCGGACAAAGAGGAAGCTCTGGTTAAACCAGAGGAAGTATGTCGAGATAATATTGTAGAGGTTTAATATGCAGGATAGTAAACCGGTGAAGGTTCCTATTCCTGTAGGTGTAAAGTTATCTGCTAAAAAGTGTCCCAAGACACAAGAAGAGGAAGAGGATGTGTCTCATGTTCCATATGCAAGTGCAGTCGGTAGCCTGATGTATGTGATGGTCTGTACTAGACCAGACATTGCACATGCAATGGGAGTATTGAGCAGGTTTATGTCAAAACCAAGGAAGGAGCATTGGACAACAGAGAAGTGGATACGGTCATGAAATAACATAGGAACATATTCTCCCTAACCACAGGGGTACTGTTTCACTGTCAAGTCAAGCATTCATTCGATCTAACTCCCAGTTCACCTCTACCCAACAGGCCGATATATCACCGCTCCATTCTGAAAAATGACAAGTACAAGAAGCGACATGGTCCTTACACCAGTACCAAGGTTGTGGGGAACAATGCTTTGGAACACAACATTCCCCCATTCCTTCACTTGCATCGATTTTTCAATGTGGACCACCCTCTACCATGCTTCCCACCAGTACTGGACACATCAGAGATTACAGAACAGCTCACCAGGGACCAAGTTCAGCAGATGGAAGAACTCAATGCAATGGGGACCATTTCTTCCTAAGGGGGAAGGAATGATTCAGGTGGATGTTGGTGGCCACCCACCTATCCCACTTGGACCTCCACAACTGTCTCTTTTAGCTTTTCATTTTCATTAATTGTAGCACAGTTTACTATTTTTAGCAGTTTTTCAGGTCCTGAAATTCCAGAGCCATTTTGAGGCCCTAAACAAATTTTTTTGGGAAAAATGGGAGCAACATGAGTCCATGGACCAATGTTGCTCTACCCAAAGTTGTATTTCTTGGATAGATCTTTCTAACTAGATATTGTGTGCGCCAAACGGAGATCGTATGCCAAAGTTACGACCCCGGGAAGTTGATGTACTAATTTACCAAAATGGTGCCCACAGTATGGCGTTTCATCTTCTAGGGTTAGGTTTTTGGATGTTTAGGGTTTTCCATTGTTTCTCAACAATAAATAGGCCTTCAAGCCTCATTGTAACACAGTTTAGAGGCATGTAGCCAGCACATCTCTTCTCAAAGATAAGCTACCATCGCCCTAGCTGGTTTATTTCCATTTCTGTTTGTAAGCATATTTTAGTATTTTTACATTAATGAAATGAAGTATTATTTCCGCTGCATCTTTGTATTTATGGTTGTTTCTGTAATTTGTTGCATTCCTATATAAATCCAGATCAAAAGTATATTTCAATTGTTCATGTTCTTTTCTAAGTTATTCCATAAACTTGAAAGTTTTTCTAAATTTGAATGGTATAACAGGGATGTTATTGCAGAATTTGTTTAAGTGCACTTTATTCTAAACTGTTATTCATTTTTATGTTTTCTTCTGATATCTGGTTTAAAGGATCCTTAATTTCCCTCTAATCTCGATTGACCTCTTTCATCTTCCTTCATTATCCATTTTAAGGAATCCTTAACTGCTCCTTGGTCCCGATTTCAACTCATATCACCATCTCAACCCTAAAGATCTATTGTTGCTCAGTTACATTGCCATGTAACATTGCTTTTATAATTGATTTATGTTCTGTTTTCTTGATATATTGACTGCATATCCCAATGGAAAATAGACAAGCGCCTATCCATCTAAATCAGTAATTACACCAACAAATCAAAATCAAACCAGATCAATCAAACATAACTAGCCTAAAATCCATTAAAACAAACAAAGTTAAATCACATATAGATAACCCTCTCTGAGTTTAGGAAGGCTAGATCCTATGCTCCAAAGTAGGTTTGTAGTTACCTCTGATATTTATTTTTAACACATTGAAAAACCCTTGGAATTTTGGAGTGATAACATAGTGACGACCATAATGGTGAACTCAGCCCCTAGTTAAAATCAATCTTAAAGGAAAAAGCTTTCCTCATTTTTTACATTAAGGTTTTAAAGGGTTGCTTGAAATCATCATTATTAGTTAAAATTATGGCTTCTAAAAGAACATATTATACCAGGGCTCATCCTGATCCACAACCTGCTACAATTGTTGATGATCCTGACAGAATTTTAAGAAAACCTGAAAAGCTAGAGAGTCAAGGAAGGGTTAATTAGTTAAACAAATCAAATTCAATTCCTAAAGAGTTAGCAAGCTTAAAGGATATTAAATTTGACTTATCATTTTAGCATTCTTTGTTTCGTACCAAATTTGAAAATTCAATCTATGATACTGTAATAGATCCCAATTTTATTCAATTTATTGAATCAAAGAAGGATATTATACATCTTGATTTAGATCAACATGTTCCGGATACTTTTGAAAAACTTGATGAGTTAACCTCTACTTTGATAAGGCATATAGACGAAGCCTATTTTCAACAATCAATGGAATTAGCTGCCCTAACTGTTGCTACCCCTGAACACTCTACAGTATTTTTAGAAACTATAAATACAGCCTCATTCAGTACCACCTCACCTATAATATCCATGACAGTTCATTCCACAAAGCCATTTATACCTAAACTTCCTCTCCAGCCTAATTTCTCAAGTTCATCTTCAAGCTCCCATTCAAGCTAAAATTATAGCCATGGCAGACAGATATGCACCTTTGGCCTTACAAGCTCCTTTACATGCTATTGCATAGGATTACCAAAGTAAAATTTTGCAGTTTGATGGTACTGGTCAGTATACCACTCAATAACATGTAAATAAAATGACAGATTATTTTTAGTTACATGAATTTGATGAGACTGATGTACAAATGAGATTATTTGCACAAACACTAGCAGGAGATGTTAAAAAATGGTTTAAATATTTACCTCCTAACCATATTGCTCATCTAGCTGCTTTCCACCAATTGTTCATAAATAGGTGAAAAAGAAAGAAAACCCCTCTCCAGATATTATTTGAATATGAGAACATTAGGAGATCTCCTAGTGAATCTGTTCAATATTACTGTACTAGGTTTAACAACATCTACAATGCAATTCCAGTAAATATCAAACCTCCACTAGACTTGGCCCTGATTAAGTTTCCAAATGGTTTTGATGCTGACATGTCCTATCAATTAAGAGAAAGAAATCCTCCAACTTTAGAATAGATGTAGAGTGATGCAGTTAGTGTAGAAGCTAACCTATTGGCTAAAAGAGCTAGGATGAGGAATGAGAGGAGGGTTACCATTAAAGAAGAACCATCCACTTCAGATGTTAAGATAGATAGTTTAGCTAAAAGTGTAGAAAAGCTAATGGATAGGTTAGAGAATATGGAAAGAAAGCCTCAATGGGAAAATCAACAAGGACCCCAAATTAAGAACCCCAACTTTCGAAAAAACCATAATACTGGAAAATCAAGAGAAGTTGTACCCGATCAATAGGTTAGACCACATTTCTAGGAAATATATGCTAAAAGTTCACAACAACATGAAGAAGATCAGGACACCTGGATAAACTTGATGGGAGTAAACAATGAGGATTCCATTTTTCTTACTCAAGAAGAACAGGAATTGTACATGTTGCAGCAATTACAATTAGAATCTGGAGAGTCCTTTGATTACAACCAAGACTATGAATCTTCTATCTATGAAGTTCATAAACAATATAGCCATAGAAGCAAAAAGAACACAAAATTTCCTCCTAATAAATCAGCCCAAACCCAAACTAAGAAAATAGTAGAAGCTCCTGTGACCAAGATCCTACAAATTTTTCCTAGAGGAGCTCAGGAGGCCTCTAGCCCAAAGATTGTGGACATAACATCAACTGAAACTCAAACTTCAACTACACCTCAAACTTCAAATGCAACTCAAACTGTTCCAAACAATAAAATTGAAAACAAAACAGTTGGTACACAAAATGAATTACCAAGTGCTGGTAAAGAAAACAAAAATACACAAACCACAATTGCTAAGGATGAAATCATTCAATTAGGCAAAACTCAAACACCATTCAATATCAAAATTGAGTTAGCCAAATTGAAAATACTAGTTCCCTTAATAGAGTTTGTAAAAAAGGAATCATCCAAAGCACAAATAACTAAAACACTAAACATAGGTGAAGGCGAAGATGTTGTGAACCTTAATGATGATCAACCTGAGTTGTTATTTGGTCTAGAATTAAATGGAAAAAATCAACAAGGGGGTATCCCTCCATTCTATATTAGATTAAATTTTCATGATAAAATTTTACATAATGCTATGTTAGATTCAGGAGCATCTCATAACCTAATTCCTAAAGCAGTCATGGAAAGGTTAAACTTAGACATCACTAGACCCTACAAGGACATGTTTTCCTTTGATTCTAGTCAAGTCAAATGTCTTGGCCTGATAAAATATCTGTGTGTAACTCTAGTCCAGTGCCCAGCAAAGAGTATTGTTATGGACACAGTAGTTGCTAATATCCCACCTAAATATGGTATATTTTTATCTCGCTCATGGAGAGAAAAGTTACAAAGGTCGTTGCCATTAGACATGTCATATGCTACCATTTCTCTATTTGGCCAACAAAGAAAACTTTACAAGGAAATCCTGATGAAATACATGGTAAGTAGTTCAGAAAGACCACAGAACTACCCTATTTATTCCATGTATTTTGATCTGGACTCGTTTATCTTATATAATTCAGAAAATGGCAAAGACAAAATCACCACTATAAAAGAAAAACACAAACAAACTAAAAAATATGTGCGACAAGTTTGACTTGTTATTTGAAAACTCTTGGTAGTGAAAGTGGGTCCCTCTTTAGGACAAATGTCCAACCGTTTGGTCTTTTTCTGTGGAATTAGAGATGGCGGCGGCCCAATATGTTGCATCTATTCCGCCAAAGTTTCTGTGACTGCTACAACCAGAGAAGAAGAATAAGTCTGAACATCATCTAATTCACGTGTAGCACCCTCAAATTCTCCATTACTTCCTCTACCTCCTCATGATGCATGTATAATAAAATCGTTTAAAGAAATTAACTTTTGTTGCATCATAGTTGTTAACGCTCCCTCACAAATATTCAAGAAACAAGTGTAATTAGTCTTAGTTTCAAACTATGTACTCTATTTTTTCAACCACAAAACATTTTGAGAACAATCTTATCTAGATCCCCTATTTGATTTATTATGTTTCCACGGTCTATTATTGTAATCAATACATCTACAAGTCTAGAGATATATCAATGAGGCTACCTTATATAGTTGAAAAGGAGACATGAACATATCTGATGAGTTGAGCTGCAGCAGATCAATGAGTCTCAAATTTAGTAATGACTATAAGTGTTTGGATTGGATTTCAATCAACATAATCAAGCTGCCTGCTTTCATGTGAATTTATTTTTTTGAGTTTAAAATTTGATATTATTTTTTCCTTTATTTGATTATTGCATCGTAGTCTTTGCCCCCAAAGTAATAGAAAAGCATTAGTTGTTTTACAAAAAGCTAAAACATAGTAAACCGCAAGCTATGAATGAAACATTATACCATTGACTTGTTTAAACCAGTTTTGATATGCTTCTTCAATTTCTATGCACACCATAAGTAAATTTATTTATTTTGAGATAATTTAATGGTTTTAAAGTTAAAATTATTATATTTTCAAGTAGTTTAAAGTTACGAAGATTTTTGTGGAAGCAACTTGGCACAGAATGAATTTTTAAATGAAAAATAATGAATCTTAATGAATTTTTAAATGAAAAATATGTGAATCTTAATGTGTTATCTTTGATGATGCTCCACTAGGTTGCAATAAATATGTATGGTATTCTAATTATCACACCAAAGAGTACAGGGATGATCTTGTTGATTGGTGTTGGCTTATATGGGCCTGACCCAGGTTCGGAAGAATTATTTAGCCAAGCAAATCCCGCAGCTACTGATCCTTTCGGTAATAGTCTGCGGAGCCCGGACTGAGGTCTCACTCGAGGTAGAAAGGGAGGGTGCTGGAACCAGGCTTCCACACCCTTGGGGTGTCTAGATGTGATCTGGAGGGTTCGCACAACCTCTTCGCGGCGTCACGCTGGCTTGTTTCGTGCAGATCTAAACCCAGAGCACTTCCTCGCTAGTTATCAGTGCGTTGTTTACAGATCTATTTTATGTGATGAAGTATTACTTAGACAGGTCTTTAAGCAAACATTTATTAGCCTTATTCAGTTTGCATTCTTAGATTAACCAGAGATTCACATGTATTCAAAATATAAGCAAACAGTAATATCAATCATTCAAAAAGATAGATTCACGATACTTCAGATTAACAACGAATTATATCAAAACAACTTATCTTTATTTCCTTTCTTCATTAGTACATCCAGATCTACCCTGCACACTCAGCTGTAGGGGTTCGCACACACAACTGTAGACTCTTCCAGGCCTCTGCGTACACAGTTGTAGAGCCTCTACCCACTACCCAACCTCTCGACTCGGACATACAGACGCTTACCGATTGCTCTTCTTAAAAACCCATTACATTAAGATCATCACTAAAACTTAGCTACCTCTACCCATAGAGCCTCACTCTATTTAAACCTTTCCATGGACCGTGATCCATGGGCAGGTCGACTCAATTTACATTTATTTACATTATTTTCGAGCGGACTACCCTTTGACTTTGACCTATTACACATCGCGCTCCGCGCTTCTCACGAAATCTTTACCCAAAATTGTGGGCTTTGTGCCCCATGACCACTGCACAGGGCTTCTACTACCCAACAGTCCCCCAACACAATCATCGTGACTCATCCCGAGTCACTCGTTGGTGCGACAAGACGCACTACTGTGGCTTCGCGATTCACCTGCCTTGGAGTGACACTTGTTACTTTACTAGTTCTTTGTTGTCGCCTGTGATGCTTCGTCCGTCTCCTAATGCGTTGTTGCGACCCATCCTTGTGACCGATAATGCTCATTCTGCTCTGCTCGGTCAACACAAAACACCCTGTGCTAGGATTTTAGCTCTAGTGGGCGAGCCCCATCCGGGACCTCCTTGTATCACTGCAACCAATTGCGACCTTCGTATCTGCTCGTTGTTCTATCTACTGCAACTTGTGTTGCAATTTTGCAAGACCTGTGTTGTTGTCCATGAGATTCCAATCCTCAATTTCTTTCAAAGGCGACGTAGGAACTTTGTGTCTATCTATGGTCTTTGTTCGTCCACCATTTCGCCTCTCTGTTGTGCTTGGCCGATCCACCCCTGAGCGAGGTAATGGCATCTAGACCAATTCTGCTTCGTGTCTTCCTGTTTCCGGTACATACCCAACTGTGGGTGTTGTCTTCTGCGGAACACCCACAACTGTCAACACCATAGGCATCAGAGAGCTCTGCTACTTCATTGGCCATATCACTACCTTCGAGCTTACTCCTTGTGCAAAGAGAATAAACAACTCCATGTCGATACTTCTCATGGCCCCTTAGGAATTTATAAGCAATTCAAATTTCAAATTCCTTGGTTCCCTCTTGATCTAATGACCTTGTGCAAAATCTGTGGCAGTGTGTTTCATATCTGACTCGTACTTCCTCTCTTAATTGCCCATCGCCTACTCCCTGTTGCCATAATGCAGACATCTTGTCATGAACAGTGAGAGGAATGGTCATCTGTCTTCGTATCAATGCATCGGTGCACTTTTTATCACGCAACCACGAGCCAAAACGGCGTGTAGCACGATCCGCGTGCCTCTTTCCCCCACGCTGCTTTATCGTCCCACGCTCTCCTTCAACTGGCTAAAGTGGTGGGACTGTCCTTCGAATGGTTAGTCAGGCAGCCTGGCCGCCTGTGTAGAGCTTCAGGCGACTGCCATTCACTCAGCCCGGAAAGAGATCACCATTGAGTTTGGCAAGCTGAACTGTGCCCCCATCAATAACTTCTTTGACAATATAGGGCCCTAACCAATGCATTCGAAGTTTGCCAAGGAATTTCTCGAACTTAATGTCGTATAGCAACACTAGATCATTCTTCTTGAAGGTGCGCACCTTAATATGGTGATCATGCCACGCTTTCTTATGCTTCTTTTGTACTTGCTGATGGAATCCAGCCAAAAACCATTCTTCTTCCAATTCGGCTAGCTGCGCAAGCCTTTCCTCCAAAGCGACGCGATCTGCCATACCTGTGACAGCCGCGATCTGCAAGCTAGGTACAATGTATTCCATAGGCATGACGACCTCCTTGCCATAGACCAATCGAAATGGCATTTGGCCCATCAACTTCTTGCACGTGGTGCAGTATGCCCATAGCACAACAGGGATGCACAAGTCCCAGTCATGTCGCTACGCATTACAAACCTTGGTCAATGCGGTCTCCAAGATTTTGTTGAATGCCTCAACTGTTCCATTCGCTTGTGGAATATATGGTGTACTTTTCTAGTGATATATTCGAAATTCCTCAGTGAGTGCGTTGATTGTTTCATTCAGGAAATGCGTACCCCAATCGCTCATGAGAATTTTGGGACATCCAAACCTTGTCAGTACATTTTCGAATAGAAATTTCGCAGCTGTTGCAGCCGTACAATCCTTGACCAGTTGTGCCTGTGCCGATCAGGTCAAATATTCTATCACGATGATGATATAGCGAGCGCCTGTCTTTCCTCGTGGCTCGATAGGTCCTACAAAGTTGATTTCCCACTTTTCGAATGGTTGTAGCGTCATTTGTGGCTGAAGCAGAATTTGATCTCTCCGCGATGGTTTCCTCGTCCACTAGCATATGTTGCAAGCTCAACAGTATGCTTTCGAATCCTGGTGCAGAGTGGGCCACCATAATCCTGTGTGAAGAATCTTCTAGGCTATGGCATGACCTGCATAGTGTCCGCCAGCAACCCCCCCATGTGCTTCGGCCAGGATCTGACCTCGCTCAAATTCCGGGACATACCTATGCAATATTTCATCATTGCCCATTTTGTAGAGGTGGCCTACAATCACGGTGAAGTCTGCTATGCGTATGACCAATTCCTTCTTCTACTGAACGGAATATCCCGGCGGCATGATTCTTGTAGTTAAGAAATGGATTATATCCTCAAAGTGACCATCCGCTATGTGCACCGCATATAGCTGTGCATCCGGGAATCCGTCCTCTAAATTGGTGGGTTCTTCGCCGGTCTCAATTCAGGACATGTGATCTGGGCCTGCATTTAGACGTCTTGGCTTTACGATGACCTCAAAGTCATATTCCTAGAATAGCAGTAACCATCTACAAATGCACCCCCCCAACACAGGCTTGTTCACTAGGTATTTTAGCGTCGAGTGATCAGTATACATCTTTAAGTGGCCTCCAAGTAGATAGTGGCGGAATTTTTGCAGCGCGTATACCATTGCTAATCCCTCACGCTCTATAGTGGAGTATTTATTCTCAGCTTTTTACAACCTACGACTTGCGAATGAAATCAGGTGATCAATCCCCTCCGCTCCTGGTTGCGTAAGTACCGCCCCCAGCGCGATACACGACATGTCGACATGCACGTGAAACTCAACGTCCCATTTCGAAAAGACCAATATAGGAGCTGATGCCATCTTTTCCTTGAGCGTCTCCAAACTTTTGTTGCATTCCTCGTTCCAACAGTACGTAGCATATTTCTTCAACAATTGTTCCATCGGCGTTTTAATCTGGGCGTAGCTTTTGATGAACTTGTGATAGTAGCCCATGTGTCCAAGTGTGGCGTGCAGTTGCTTGACACTTCACGGTGCTTGCAGATTGAGGATGACAACGATCTTTGCTGGATCCACCATCAGGCCTTGCTTACAAATCACATGGCCCAGTAGGTTCCCAAACGGGACAAGAAAAGTACACTTTTTTAAGTTAAGCGCAATCTAGTGTCGACGGCAAGTATCCAACATTAACCGTAAACTTGCTACGTGTTTTTTAACCAGTCCAAACATGGTCCAATCATCAAGATAGACTTCTAAGAACTTGTGTATGAATTCTTTGAATGTCGCTACCACTATTCGTGAAAATATTGCCGGCGCATTCTTTAGTCCAAAAGGCATCACTGTGTACTGAAAGCAACCCCATTCAGTGGCGAACGTCATTTTGCTCCTGTCTTCTGGCGTGATTTTGATCTGGTGGTATCCTGAGAACCCATCCGTGAAGGAGTAGGCTTCCTGCCCCCCCACATTTTCTAGTACCTCATCTGTAAACGGAGTTGGGAATGGATCGTTGACACAAGCATCATTGAGCTTCCAGAGATCCATGCAGATATGAATCTCACCCTTCTGTTTCTTCTCCTGCACAACCATCGAACTTGCCCAATCAGACTCCTCGACTAGTTCTGTTATCACAAAATCACTACTGAGGGCTGCAACCAAGCAAGATTTCATGTAACTCTTTCAACCTAACTTTAGATCAAAGATTAGCCTCTTTGATCAGAGAGGGCTCTCTCACAAACTCTTGATAAAATCCTTCACTACAATAGATGGCTAACTCTTTATTCATTCATGAAAGCAAAAGCTGGTTGGAAACATATCAAACTGGTTCTCATTGGGCTATGGAGTCTCATACACTAAGTGAACAAGAGAAACAAAGTCATTTCATGGAAGTCAAGGCTCTTTGCATTACATGTCCAAACATATTCCATAAAAACCACAGCTTGCTAAATACACAGGAAGTCAGAGCATAGGATATGAATTCTGAGTGATTGTACTATAACAAGGCTGTAAAATAACATATGATATAAAACACCACCATTACATTTGAACACAATAATCCATCGAGAATCTTGAGAAGAAATCAACATTGTTTTACTATTACTGTCATAAGTCTTACAATGGCCCAAAACAACTCTGTTTTTGTATAAAATGTCCAACCCTTTCTACATTCTAATCTGATCCCTTTATAGGCAAACAAACTTATCCACCTCGAGCTTCCTCCTCCAGCATGAGGGGAGCCTCGAAGGTGGCTATTGACTATCCCTATCTAGTGCATAACTAACTTATTAATTACATAATGACTAAACTGAAATTACAAATGGTTTTCATTTAATCAAAATCCACAATCTTTGCTCCTCGTAGCATGATGCTATTCTGGCTCTTGACACATGTCCTTTTGCTGCTTGAGTTGAGATGACTGAAGGAAAGTACACTAAATGAGTTGGCCTTGGATTCCAGTCACGTAGATGGCTTCATTAATTAACCAAAGAAGGTGCTCTGTTTTCATGGCTTCTGTCTCCCAACATTTTCCAAAAGTGTAGCAGCATGTTCCTAAGTCTTTTAATAACCCCAGGTAAGGAATACTACCATGTTTCTGAATGTGTTGTAGGTGGTATTGATAGACAGATGTCTCTCTTCCACAACTCCTGCTCACAGTACTACACTAGCTGCTCTGCGCTTTTAAAATCATCACCTACAGCAGTTTCGTAGCGCGCTACGAAACTGCTGTGTGATTTAGAAAACACAGTCTTCTTCCCTTAGTTTCATAAACATATATAATGTCCTGTACCATTCCAGCAACTTCCTCCAAGGAATGATTTGAATCCTTTACATCACCCATTTCAGAGAGACATAAACAAACAATGCAGGTAACAGCCTTGTATCTTGCAATCCCCAGACCCAGAACTCTTTCACTTTCCTTAATTTCAAAAGATACTACTGGATTGTCATGATTAGCCTTGCAAGACATAATAATTGTAAGCAAGGTTTTACGAAGGGACCATAGACCATCTTTACTTTATTTTGGCATGTTGATAGATGCATACTGAAAAATGGCATAAACACTGGCTGTAATTTCGTATATTCTGCATGCAGCATAGAATCTACAGGAGCAGAATGACCAATATGAAGAAGAACCCTCAATACATCCTTGGATGCATTGGGGTTGTCATGCCTCAACTCCCATAACAGCTTCGGAAACAAATTGACCAATTCCCTTTGAAACACTAGAAGAAGACTATCTCGTACATCATGAAAAAACATGTTTTCAATTGAAGAGAGGTATGAGAGCTTCATTGTCTAACTTGAGTTACACTCTGCAAATGCTCGTGTAAAAGCCTTCAATAGCCTTTCTTTCTAGTCTACAGATACATTCAGTATGAGATTTGGAATAAAAGGAACTAAGGAAACAACATGTTTTTCAAAAAAACCGTTTTGAGTCTGCTGGCAGCATCTGGCCCTCTAATGAATTCTCCATGAATTGAAGAACTCTTTCAGTAGGAAGACAATTAATGGCAACCCAATTTGTAATCTCCAAAGCGATCTCACAAATACCAGTATTTAAGGTGACAAATCGTTCTTCAACCTTGTGTGAACACTGAAGTGATGGACTAAGAGGAAACAGAATAAGCAACCGGTGTATTAGGAAAAGCAGCAAAGCCTTGAGCCACTTCTCCATTACCACCTTGATTTGTATTGCTGATGTAGTTCCAGTTGATAATTCACTTGAATCATACGCTTCCATCCTTCTCATGCATTTGAATACAAGGTTTAACCCCTGAAGTATACAGACCATACACTCAAGACAAGCACTATCAGGAAAAGGCACTGAGCACATCTGTGTTATGCAAGCCAGGGTGATCGATCAGAAGTCGGCAAAATTAGCCACACGAATGACATCTTGTCTCATAATAATATACAGCAGCTTCATTAATTGTATGAACATGGGGTCTTGGTTCACATCATACTCGAAAGTATTTGTATCTTAGCTGCACTTTCAACTTTTGATTATCTTGACTCTTACCCACACTTTCAAGTTTTGATTCTGAGTAAAGTTGTATTATCCTCCCTCCGTCCTCATCTAAATTGTCTTTCCAACCACAGGTAACCGCGTCCATGTAATTTCTAGTTAAAAAACCCGGCAAATAACACCTTATGAGAGACGGTGATCATTATTAATTTTAACATCCACCCCAAAAGCTCAATTTTAAACCATAATGTCTTCAATCGTGGCTAAAACAGATTCTGAATTTCGTCTGTAATCTGGAACACTGGTAATAAGGTGTGGTCCTCCCTGTCGCCTGATACAGTGTTTTTGGTAATAGTGGAGGGTATTGGTTATTAATGTGGCCTGATAAAGTGTTTCTGGTGAACTAACTCCGTAAAAATCCCACATATTCCATGGAACCCGCATTTTTCAGGGTAAACGTGCTCATTCCACCAAGCATCAATTTCGCCCTTTGTCCCCACTTGATAAACTCCGGCAAAACAGTCCCAACAACGCAAATCAAAGGCGAAAAAGAAAAAGTTGAGATATCTTGTGTCAATGGCTCAATTTGTCTTCCTCCATTTGCGCATGAACGGAATGATCTATAACACCCGGCAATTCCACAAACATAATCCACAATCCAGCGCACTGTTGTAGAGGCAATGTGCCATACAGTTAACACGTATGTTGTCACTTGTCCATAATCGGTTTCACCCACATGCAAGACTTTTTGTGAGTTGGCTCATTACTCCTTTGCTGGCCACATACATAGTACCAGAAAATATCTACAATACCAACAACCGATGAAATGAAAACAATGCTTCCCCTTTTTAATGCTTTTGGTGGAGAATGTGACAGCTGAGACATATGATAAGTTGATTCAACGTTGATAGACATAAGAAATGCGAAATCTTCATATTTATACCAACATTATTAATCAACATATTGAGTTTCCCATTGCAAAATGAAAAACATCTTTCACTCAACTCCTCTTGTGCTGAACGAGATGATAAAATATAGACTATACCATCAAACTGCAGCCCAGATTCCTTTTACTGAGTCAGACATTCATTAAAATCCTTCAACTGACACAAGGTAATGATAACTTGGAATAATTCAACGAACAGAAGCCTTCTCATAACCGATTCTGATCAGGCATTGATTTTAAAAAGGACCACGGTTTTGAGACTTGAGTATGAAACAGGGTTTTGATGGAACTTCGTTGGTGATCATGAGAACCTGCCACAACAACTATGAGCGCAAAGCAAAATTACCACTGGAATGTTCCCCTTCAATGGAGTACAAGCCCACAAAAAACAGCTTGACAAACCTCGTTTCCTACAGTGTTTCCATCAATTCACTTTAAATATCCGTCATTTCCCAATTTCGCAGCGCAGTCAGTGCAAGGTCAGTGTTTTCGCTACGAAATCACTAAAACAGATGGCGCTGCGAAACTGCTAACGGATTTATGTGCTGCGAAAACACCCTGACTTTAAGCTAGGCAAAAAAAATTTTGGTAACAGAATTATCAGTGATAACAGTGGCTCCACTTGGGATAGTGTGCCCTTGTGATACACTAAGAACATGCAGCTCCAGTGCCTTATCCATTTTTGACAAACTAAAATTTGCTTGACAAGCATGACTGTAGGAGAAAGAAAACTATATCTACTGAAAAAGAGAAGTGCTCAGTTAACCTTGAGCTTATTTGCATTTACCTCTACCTACCCTAACAATTCAAACTTCCCTCTGCTCAATCAATATGAAATTTCCAATGCAGCCAATCATTTGTCTTATCTGACATTTGAGTCCTTTGACCGCACCATAGTTCAGAGCTAATATGATAGTCTGATGACCACTGCCACTGAAATCGTCTCTGAGCTTTATAAGTAAACTGAAACACTGGAGAGTAAAACTCTTCCATGTAATCAGCTATAGGATCCCAGAACATATGATCAGCTTGTCTTTCCTTGAAACTTTCCAGCTGTGCAAACTGATCTTCAACCACAGTGTTCAGCTCCTTAAACGTGAAAGAGAAAGGAAGTGGCACTCTCTCCTTGTGTTCTGTCATAGAAAGCTGCTGAAAATAATGATCATGATAACACTATTCATTTTCAGGCCACTGATTCTCAACCACACAAGACCCCTCTGATGTGCTATCCACTTTTCTATTTGACAAGCTATCCAGCTGCTTTTCTGAATTATTCCAACAAACAATGAAATTTTCCTCACTATTATGATTATTATTTGGAGTAAGCTGCTGCAAGGAATTACAAAATTGAGCAAGCTTTTCCTCTGCCTGAGGATCATAGAAAATTTCCTCCAATATTTCTTCTTGCTGAGTGCAATCAATTTCATCTCCGTCATGATCTGAAACCTGACAAATCTGCTGCATCTCTACATCAATATCTAAGGATAAAACATGGTTTTCACAGGTAAACTCTTGCTGCTCTTCATGCTGTGCTTCATGGAGTGTTATACCTTCTCCTTGGTGCTGAAAAACATTGTTATGAAGAGCCTCTAAAATTTCTTCATCTGTAAATTCGTCATCACCATAAAAATCCTCCAAGTACTGAATAAGATTCAAAGAATGCCTACAGCAATCTTTGAGCAGCAACAAAGAAGGATAACATTCTTTATACATTTCACAGAACACATCATGGAAATCAGCAAGAGAAGATAATGAACCATTTTCCAAACTGTTATACCAAGACCATGCTTCTCCTTCTAAAGTAGCCATAAACATCCTCATGAGACAATCTTCAGGGAAATGAACCTTAAGACTGCGTACATGTATGTGAAACTTAACCAAATGGAGAGCAGCATCATCCTTCTTTTCATCTTTGAATATTGGAAGATCATCTAACCAATCAACCTTTGGCATAGGATTTGGAAAACCAGGGATATGAGACCGATTCATAGGAGCATACCTGGCATTCTTTCTTGCAGTGGAATCCATCTTGAAACTTCATCAAGCTACTGATCTTCTAGCAGTGGAGTCACCTTCTAATTTATTCTTTGATGTGTGGAGTCGCCAAGGTAGTTTTGCAGCCTTGAAAATCATTTGAACTCCTGCTACCTTCAGAAATTCAATCTTAAGCTCCCGGCAGACGCACCAAAATGTTATCACAAAATCACTACTGAGGGCTGCAACCAAGCAAGATTTCATGTAACTCTTTCAACCTAACTTTAGATCAAAGATTAGCCTCTTTGATCAGAGAGGGCTCTCTCACAAACTCTTGATAAAATCCTTCACTACAATAGATGGCTAACTCTTTATTCATTCATGAAAGCAAAAGCTGGTTGGAAACATATCAAACTGGTTCTCATTGGGCTATGGAGTCTCATACACTAAGTGAACAAGAGAAACAAAGTCATTTCATGGAAGTCAAGGCTCTTTGCATTACATGTCCAAACATATTCCATAAAAACTACAGCTTGCTAAATACACAGGAAGTCAGAGCATAGGATATGAATTCTGAGTGATTGTACTATAACAAGGCTGTAAAATAACATATGATATAAAACACCACCATTACATTTGAACACAATAATCCATCGAGAATCTTGAGAAGAAATCAACACTGTTTTACTATTACCGTCATAAGTCTTACAATGGCCCAAAACAACTCTGTTTTTGTATAAAATGTCCAACCCTTTCTACATTCTAATCTGATCCCTTTATAGGCAAACAAACTTATCCACCTCGAGCTTCCTCCTCCAGCATGAGGGAAGCCTCGAAGGTGGCTATTGACTATCCCTATCTAGTGCATAACTAACTTATTAATTACATAATGACTAAACTGAAATTACAAATGGTTTTCATTTAATCAAAATCCACAATCTTTGCTCCTCGTAGCATGATGCTATTCTGGCTCTTGACACATGTCCTTTTGCTGCTTGAGTTGAGATGACTGAAGGAAAGTACACTAAATGAGTTGGCCTTGGATTCCAGTCACGTAGATGGCTTCATTAATTAACCAAAGAAGGTGCTCTGTTTTCACGGCTTCTGTCTCCCAACATTTTCCAAAAGTGTAGCAGCATGTTCCTAAGTCTTTTAATAACCCCAGGTATGGAATACTACCATGTTTCTGAATGTGTTGTAGGTGGTATTGATAGACAGATGTCTCTCTTCCACAACTCCTGCTCACAGTATTACACTAGCTGCTCTGCGCTTTTAAAATCATCACCTACAGCAGTTTCGTAGCGCGCTACGAAACTGCTGTGTGATTTAGAAAACACAGTCTTCTTCCCTTAGTTTCATAAACATATATAATGTCCTGTACCATTCCAGCAACTTCCTCCAAGGAATGATTTGAATCCTTTACATCACCCATTTCAGAGAGACATAAACAAACAATGCGGGTAACAGCCTTGTATCTTGCAATCCCCAGACCCAGAGCTCTTTCACTTTCCTTACTTTCAAAAGATACTACTGGATTGTCATGATTAGCCTTGCAAGACATAATAAGTGTAAGCAAGGTTTTACGAAGGGACCATAGACCATCTTTACTTTATTTTGGCATGTTGATAGATGCATACTGAAAAATGGCATAAACACTGGCTGTAATTTCGTATATTCTGCATGCAGCATAGAATCTACAGGAGCAGAACGACCAATATGAAGAAGAACCCTCAATACAGCCTTGGATGCATTGGGGTTGTCATGCCTCAACTCCCATAACAGCTTCGGAAACAAATTGACCAATTCCCTTTGAAACACTAGAAGAAGACTATCTCGTACATCATGAAAAAACATGTTTTCAATTGAAGAGAGGTATGAGAGCTTCATTGTCGAACTTGAGTTACACTCTGCAAATGCTCGTGTAAAAGCCTTCAATAGCCTTTCTTTCCAGTCTACAGATACATTCAGTATGAGATTTGGAATAAAAGGAACTAAGGAAACAACATGCTTTTCAAAAAACCGTTTTGAGTCTGCTGGCAGCATCTGGCCCTCTAATGAATTCTCCATGAATTGAAGAACTCTTTCAGTAGGAAGACAATTAATGGCAACCCAATTTGTAATCTCCAAAGCGATCTCACAAATACCAGTATTTAAGGTGACAAATCGTTCTTCAACCTTGTGTGAACACTGAAGTGATGGACTAAGAGGAAACAGAATAAGCAACCGGTGTATTAGGAAAAGCAGCAAAGCCTTGAGCCACTTCTCCATTACCACCTTGATTTGTATTGCTGATGTAGTTCCAGTTGAAAATTCACTTGAATCATACGCTTCCATCCTTCTCATGCATTTGAATACAAGGTTTAACCCCTGAAGTATACAGACCATACACTCAAGACAAGCACTATCAGGAAAAGGCACTGAGCACATCTGTGTTATGCAAGCCAGGGTGATCGATCAGAAGTCGGCAAAATTAGCCACACGAATGACATCTTGTCTCATAATAATATACAACAGCTTCATTAATTGTATGAACATGGGGTCTTGGTTCACATCATACTCGAAAGTATTTGTATCTTAGCTGCACTTTCAACTTTTGATTATCTTGACTCTTACCCACACTTTCAAGTTTTGATTCTGAGTAAAGTTGTATTATCCTCCCTCCGTCCTCATCTAAATTGTCTTTCCAACCACAGGTAACCGCGTCCACGTAACTTCTAGTTAAAAACCCAGCAAATAACACCTTATGAGAGACGGTGATCATTATTAATTTTAACATCCACCCCAAAGGCTCAATTTTAAACCATAATGTCTTCAATTGTGGCTGAAACAGATTCTGAATTTCGTCTGTAATCTGGAACACTGGTAATAAGGTGTGGTCCTTCCTGTCGCCTGATACAGTGTTTCTGGTAATAGTGGAGGGTATTGGTTATTAATGTGGCCTGATAAAGTGTTTCTGGCGAACTAACTCCGTAAAAATCCCACATATTCCATGGAACCCGCATTTTTCAGGGTAAACGTGCTCATTCCACCAAGCATCAATTTCGCCCTTTGTCCCCACTTGATAAACTCCGGCAAAATAGTCCCAACAACGCAAATCAAAGGCGAAAAAGAAAAAGTTGAGATATCTTGTGTCAATGGCTCAATTTGTCTTCCTCCATTTGCGCATGAACGGAATGATCTATAACACCCGGCAATTCCACAAACATAATCCACAATCCAGCGCGCTGTTGTAGAGGCAATGTGCCATACAGTTAACACGTATGTTGTCACTTGTCCATAATCGGTTTCACCCACATGCAAGACTTTTTGTGAGTTGGCTCATTACTCTTTTGCTGGCCACATACATGGTACCAGAAAATATCTACAATACCAACAACCGATGAAATGAAAACAATGCTTCCCCTTTTTAATGCTTTTGGTGGAGAATGTGACAGCTGAGACATATGATAAGCTGATTCAACGTTGATAGACATAAGAAATGCGAAATCTTCATATTTATACCAACATTATTAATCAACATATTGAGTTTCCCATTGCAAAATGAAAAACATCTTTCACTCAACTCCTCTTGTGCTGAACGAGATGATAAAATATAGACTATACCATCAAACTGCAGCCCAGATTCCTTTTACTGAGTCAGACATTCATTAAAATCCTTCAACTGACACAAGGTAATGATAACTTGGAATAATTCAACGAACAGAAGCCTTCTCATAACCGATTCTGATCAGGCATTGATTTTAAAAAGGACCACGGTTTTGAGACTTGAGTATGAAACAGGGTTTTGATGGAACTTCGTTGGTGATCATGAGAACCTGCCACAACAACTATGAGCGCAAAGCAAAATTACCACTGGAATGTTCCCCTTCAATGGAGTACAAGCCCACACAAAACAGCTTGACAAACCTCGTTTCCTACAGTGTTTCCATCAATTCACTTTAAATATCCGTCATTTCCCAATTTCGCAGCGTAGCCAGTGCAAGGTCAGTGTTTTCGCTACGAAATCACTAAAACAGATGGCGCTGCGAAACTGCTAACGGATTTATGTGCTGCGAAAACACCCTGACTTTAAGCTAGGCAAAAAAAAATTTGGTAACAGAATTATCAGTGATAACAAGTTCAATGATTTTGGCTGCCAGCATCTTGTCCAGTTCTTCGCATACTTTTGCTTTATATTTTGGGTTCAATTGATAAGATCGCTGCTTAATCGGTTTCATTTCGGGCTTCAACATTATCTTCATCACTCCCAAGTCTCCAAGGATCCCTTTTATCTCTGTGGTCTTTGTTGGGAATAAATCTTGATATTCGCGAAGTAATTCAACAACCTTCTCCATTGTGGCGTCATCCCAATAATCCCCAAGCATTGCATACTTCGACTCATCTTCCGTTCCAATATTGACTTGTCTTGTTTTCAACGGCACCGTGATATCTAGATCTTCGATTGTGGGTCTGTGCACCTCACGGCTCCCTTCTGATTCTGGAATATTAACATTTCATAGATCATCTTCATCATCTTCTACCTGGACATTATAGCATTCGAAAGCCTGACTCAGTTGTCGTGACCAGTCAGGTTGCACTGTTTCTTTTGGTTCTAGTGGCGTCTTGAAAATGGCAGCCTTTACTAGCTGTAATGTGTCATCCATGGGATCCATCCATTGATCTTCAAAGAGGAAGGTCGACAAAAACCCTCTGCGCAAGATATCCCACTCGCTTGTGTTATGCCGGAGCTCCGCTTCCGTATACCAGTTTTTGGGAATGACGTCTAGGGTGTGATAAAATAAGTGTACCCATTTTGGCTGAGGTTCTTCTTCGTAGGCCTTAATCCATTTGGTCATATGCATGCATGGATCATCTCGTCCATCGTATTTCTCCGTTAGCGTACTTCTGGCTTTCCAAATCTGATCTTCATCATTCACCTACAGGCATGCCACTCGTCGAAAGTTCCTTCATGGGTTCCCCACCATTGCGCAGGTGTCGCACGCAACGCCCATCCCAATGCATCAAATTGTTGGTGCTCTGGTACTGTGACTTCAAATTTAGTCAAGAATTCATCTATTACCGTCAGCCCATCTGTTGAAGCCCCGAAAATCGGGTCTACAACAAGGGGGATACCCACCCAGTCCGGACCTTGGTTAGTAGCTCCTTTTCCATTTGGTATAGTGGGTCCGACTAGGGATATGGGACCAATTTCCCAATTTATGTGTGTGTGTGTTGAGAATTGATATTTCCTTCCTAATAATCTCTAAGTAAAATGCTTTTATTCTAAATCTAATATAATTGTATTCTAATGAACAGAAATATCTAATTCTAAAACTAACTCGGGATTTAATCTTTCAGTTATGCGATCTAAAATAATTTCAAATGGAAATTGGTAATAAAGATCATTCAACTGCTATGAGAAAAGAATTCAATAAAGATAAACCATTTCGTATAAAAAGTTAGACGAAACAATTGTGAAAAACATATCGCATAATAAGTTACTCATATATTAAGCATAAATAAATAGCTATCACCATACAAAAGTTCCAAATGATAACTCAAGCATTCAAGCATTCATATATAAATAACTGAACATGAATATCACCTTAACACATAAGTAGAAATAGTTAAGAGATAAAAGTACCATTTATAACTAGTTCTACTCATGAGCTTCAACAATAATGATTTATCTCTTCTTAATCCAACATCTACTAAGAGTACAAAAGTGCAACATCAATAGTAGATATTAAACGCAAATATCAATAAATCCTGTTCCATTCATTCATCAAAACCTCCTCGGAGGGTGCAAAAGTGCATGTTCTAAGGACAAGTTTTTGACAAATTTCAGGACCCTTCTCTAAATGCATGAGAAGGGTTTAAATACTACTAGCTAAATCTAAAAATAATTTATTACAAAAATGTATGGTGCGGTTTAAATGACCGTCCTCATTTTAGGCAAAAATAAAGCAAAAATTAAAACTAAAACTGAATCTAAAACTAAAACTGACAACTAACTATCCATGTATATGTTCCTTGTAGTCACAAGCGTTTAGCATTTTCTTGAGGAGAGTTGGCTGACCGACCTCCAACTTTAACTGTCCTGCGAAAATGGAATCGGCAAGAGCTAGTGCCATCTTCTCGGCAGAATTAATGATACATTTGAGAGTCATGCACTGGCTATGTGGTTTTACCAAGTGCGTCCAGTAAGAATCCCAATTCAACTTGGTTAACCTTTTGATGGACTCTACTTTTTCTTGAGCCTTCTATCTCCAACTTGTCTATAGATGTTGTACATTTGGTAAATATTTACATACCACTTGAGGATATTCTTGATAAATACCAATGGTTTTAGAGTTTAGGTTTTGCCTTTCGCCTTTAGCACTTCTTCTTACAATTTTCCGAGCTTACAGGCAATTGAGTGATTAGAGGCCTTCCTTCTCAAGGGGTATTGCCTGGCGATGCGTGATTAGTGCTAGGTGCTAATCGCGCATCAGAAACTGCCTCTGTTTCTCGATCCGGGCTTCCCTGGTGCGATTTTCGCCTCTTACGCGCTTTTTGTTAAAGGATATAAAACTTAAATTTTGTGGAAAGAACGACTTCGTAAGTTCTTGGCTCTAAGTCTTAAACTGTCGGTCCGTTATCTCAGCCTTATACAGTACCTGTTTGACCATGTCTATGTATGGAAGAATCTTAGGCTTTTCCATTATCCGGTGCAAGAATGAACATGTTAGTTCTGTAATCGACGCCTCGTAAGACCCATGTGAGCCTGCAGTAGCTGTAACCTCCATTATTCTAGGATTTTCTTCCTCGAGTAGACGTACATGCCCTCCCAAGTAGTAATGTCGGCATCTCTATTACAGGTGGTGTCTATATACAAGGGCGTCATTTCTTTATCTTCAGAACTCGGAGCTTTACCCTTCTTTCCCATAATGTTCTAAACGCTGCTATGTGTATTTCCCTACTCTTCGCTCCTATAGTTTACAAATGAGGCAAGAGTAATGATAAGAAAAAGGTGACGGGAAAGATTTAAATGCCAAAAACATATAAAATATATCACCCTATGTGAAATGGCTCTTCGATCAAATCAAAACCATATTTCATTAATGATTGCCAACTCACTAATTAACATTAACACGCATAAGTGGGCATCGGTTTATGGAAAAAGATTTTTTGAACAACGAGCCCTGTAGATCTGCAATAAGGCGATTTTGTGATTTGCTTTGCAATATCACTAATCTGTTGCGTGTGGCAATTGTCCATTAATGTGTTTTTTGCGAAATGCAATTTGCGAGATGCGCCATCGCATATCGGCGGTTTGAGGCATTTTAACTTAAGTTATATTTGAGACATGCAATGCGATGAGGGTCCTTTGATGCATGATTTCGCATCGTGATTTCGCAATCTTAGGATTCCACTTGTAGGAAGGTATCCATTACCTTTTTGCGATGCAACGCTCATTATTGAGAGAGTGGTTTTATTCGAACTTTATCATACAACTTAAGTCTTTTTAGATTTTTCGGGTATTCTCCTAAGTTTATGATAGTCAATTTTATTCAAAAAGGGAATACTAACGCTAATTTATTTCCTAAATTTTTTGAACAAGGGTCCCCATTTATTTATCATTAGTGATAAAACAAAATAAAAAGGGGGGTTGTTGCTGGCCACAACAATTGGCGATTCACTTGGAAGAACCAGTTATCTCTGCTTTTCTTTTGAATTTTCTAAACTTCCAAAACAGAAAATTTTCTAGAAAATCAAACTTTATTATAGAAAGATAAAGTACACCCTGCTTTCAGCTGTCAATGATAGTTCGTTTCTTCCATGTTAACTTTGGTTATTTACTTCCTAGAGCTGGTCATTGTATCTACATCAGTCATTACTTGGTTATGGAGATAAAAACAAAGGCTTCTCTATAAATCAGTTTTAAATATGCTCATTTGTCGTAGGTAGAGCCTCTGCTGTCAGCAGGCGTTTATAGCCTCGACAGGGTTACCTGTTACCCAGCAATGATCCTATATCCTACTTGGAGAAATATACGATTTTCAAAGGGAAATCCATATCCACACTTATTGCTTTTATGTTCTTTTAATTCTTAAAGAACAATGCCTAGGTTTGGTAGCCAAATTATGATAGTGCCACTCACTTGATTTGTAACTTTGCTGAACAAGTTGGCTCATGATAAGACCCCTTGTCTTTTGATTGTAACAATCTCGAGTCATTGCCCTGTTGTGGTATGCAATTTTGGCAAAGTCAGCAAGCTATAATATCTATGATCATGATAATTTGGCTCGTGATGAGACCACTTATTCTTTAAGTTAAAGTGTATCGTTGGATTATTCCTTGAAGCTCGTAATTCCCTAGGTGGGGAGGAAGTCATTGTTTCCTTAAGAATAGCTCGGGACGACAATATTAGAGTTTTTGGAAAGAGCTTTTCTACAGAGAATCTTTGTTTTGTTATTGATACCTTTCATTTGATTGATATAAAACAAATTCCAACTAAAGGTTGTTTTTTATCAAAATTTACAAGGTTGAAACAAGTATCATTTTCAAACTTATAGCCTTTGACTGTGTCTTTCAATAATAATGATCAATTTTCTAAATCAGTTCTATTTATACAAGCGAAAAACAAAATCTTAAAAGAAATACTTGTCTTTTTCGTGAATTCCAAATGTAACCATTTACAACTGGTTTTATTATCAAATTAAAAGAAAAACTAATTTACAAAAATAGAAGAATGATCTCCTATGGAAAGTATTTTTTGAGGATCTGCCCGTTAACAGGTAAAGACTCTCTTTTTCCTATTAAATCCTGTAACATAAAAGTAGATGGACCTATGATTTCTGTAATTTGAAAAGGGCCAAGCCACATTCGTTGAAATTTCGTATGTTTGCCCTTTTCCTCATGAGCCTTATCCCATTTTAAAACTAAATCTCCAATCTGAAAGTCCTTTCTGGTTATCATATTTGAATCAAAAGAAGCTTTTACTAATGCTTGGTGATGAGCATGAGTTATTTTAGCCTGTTCTCATTGCTCTTCTAGCTTAAGGATTTGCAGTTGCCTTAGTTGTAAGGAAGAAGTTGGTGTTTTGTCAATATATTGAACTAAGGCCAAAGAAGGAATTTCTAGATGAGTTGGAAGGACCACTTCTTTCCCATAAACTAAATTAAAGGGAGAAGTGCCAATGGAGGCTTTCTGCGTTATTAGATCTGCCCATAAAGTATATATTAAGGATTTGTGCCAATTCTTATGAGTTTGATCAATGGTCCGCTTAATGATTCTAATTAATTTTTTATTCGTTGATTCAGCTAATCCATTCCCCTGTGAGTAATAATTGGCAGATTACTTAAGCTTAAAACCTCTTTTCAGTGCAAATTCAGTCATAGCATTGCCAGAAAAATACGATGTATTATCAAACATTAAAGAAAAGGGTAAACCAAATCTGGTGATTATGAACTGATCTATGAAATCAATGATGTGTTCGGCATTAGTTGGTTTGAGAGGAATTGCTTCTACCCATTTAGTAAAATAATCTGTAGCTGTAAGGATATACCTATGTTGTTTAGAAGAGTGAGGAACGATCTCACCTATTATATCCAATCCCCATTGATCAAAAGGTTGGTCAATATTGACTGGCTGCAACGGCAATGATGGTTTCTTCTGTCTTCCTGCAGCAGTTTCACAAATTTTACATTTCCTTACGTAGTTATGTGCATCTTTGAATAGTGTAGGCCAATAATACCCTGCACGCAATATTTTATGTGTTGTAGCATCTCTAGCATAATGTCCACCTGCTGGTCCATCTTGGAGTTCCTACAACACTTTTTCAACTTCAGATTTCTCAAGACATCTAAGTAGAACAGAATCATAATTCATCCTAAAAAGTACATCATTCACGAGCTGATATTCTTTAGCCTTCAACCTTAGGGCTCTTTTCTTTGTATAATCGAGGTTTGAGGGAGCATATCCATTCTTTAGATAAAATATGATATCAATGTATAATGATTCAACATCGTTTAGGCTTACCTTGTACATTTGTATTTCTGAAGATGGTATTTCGAAAATAAGTGATGCTCCAGCCAGCATTTTGCAAAAGCCTTGACCTTTTACAATATTTGCTGGTTTAATTTCAGCATCATATTCTTGTAAGGCAGTAACCCAATTGGCTCTTTTCTCACCCATGTCTTTCTGTACTAAGAGATTTCTTACCGCTGGAAACGGTACTATGATTTTTGTATGGGTTTTAAGCAGAAAGGGTCTGAAATGTTTGATCGCTTTAAAAACAGCATAAGCTTGTTTTTCGACGTCTGAATAATTTAATTCAGCCCCTTGTAGATTTGAACTGAAAAATGCAATTGGGGCTTCTGCCTTGTCTTGATTTTCTTGAGTGAGTATCGCAGCATATGATCTATCAGAGGAAAATGTATACAAAATGAAAGGATCGGAAAAATTTGGAGTCGCTAAAGATGGAGCATTTACAATTGCTTGTTTAATCAGATTGAATGCTTCATATTCGTCTTGGCCCCATTTGAAGATTAAATTCTTTTTAATCATTGTTTGTAAGGGAAATACGATTCTTGAAAAGTCAGGAACAAATCTCTTTACAAAATTAATCTGGCCAAGGAAAGATTGCATAGCTTTCTTGTTGTGAGGCAAGGGTATTTCAGAAATCTCCTTAATTCTGTCGGGATCAATATGGATTCCAAATTTTGAAACTATAAATCCAAGAAGTTTTCCTTCACTTAATGCAAAAAAGGACTTTTTTGGGTTAAGTGAAATTCCATACCTTTGGCAACGTTGGAAGATCTATTTTAAGTCTCTAAGATGATTACCTCGTTGTTTGGAATATACAGTTATATCATCCAAGTAGATTACTACTGATTTGTTTACTGGTCCTTTAAATGCGATGTCCATAGCCCTTTGAAATGTGGCACCAGCGTTGATCAGACCGAAAGGCATCTTTTGATATGCATAAGTACCCCATTTGGTTTTGAACGTGGTCTTTAATTGATCATCGGGGTGGACCAAAACTTGGTTGTAGCCTGAGAAACCATCCAAGAAGGACATTAATTCTGACCCTGCAACCGCCTGTAATATTTGCTCCATGGGAGGCAAAGGAAAATTATCCTTTTGGCAGGCTTTGTTAAGGATTCGAAAGTCAATGCAAATTCTAATGTCTCCGTTTTTCTTTCTAACGGGAACCATATTGGAAACCCATTTAGAATGTCGAATGAGAAAAATGATTTTGGCTTTCAATAACTTATTGAGTTCAGACTTGATCTGGTTTTCTAGATTAGTATGGATCTTTCTCAGATTTTGCTGGACAGGTTTTTCATCATTTATCATTGGGATAGTATGTTGGATGATAGAAGTGTTGTAAGTCTTAAGTTCATCATAGTTCCAAGAAAAGACACTTTTGTATTGTTTCAAGAGACGAACATATGCTAATATTTCTTCAGGAGCTTAGCCAAGACCTAGATTGATATTCTGTGGCTTAGTATCAGTTCCTAGATTTACTAATTCATAGTTCAGAGTTGAAATTTGAAGTTTTGAATTGGTAGATCTTTTGAATCGGTCTTTCAAATCGTATAGGTCTTCCAATTTGACCACTAATTTTGGCATAGCATTATTAGTGCTATCTTGTTGCAATTGTTTGTCACGTTGGTCCTCATCAATTATCTGATTGGTGTAAGATCCCTCTGATGTGAGGAAGCTTACAATATCAGTATCATCGTTTAAAATTCTCCAATTGGTAATGTTATTAGGAATCGAGGGTCTAAAAATTAATTCGATTGAAAATCTATCAGGACTATAGTCTTCTGAAGGAATGAGCTTGGAAGCTACGTATGCCAAGAGGTCAGCACTAGCATTCTGAAGTCTGGGAATTGATGAAATATTGAATGCTATAAAATGTTCAGTCAGATATTGTACTAAAAATTGATAATGCTTTAAATGTCCTGATAGACAATGTATAGTATTTCGTACTTGTCTGATTACAATTTCATAATCTCCGAAGACTTGTAGATATTTGATATCTAATCCGATTGCTTTGTATAATCCTTGGACTAAAGACTCGTACTCTGCAATATTATTGGTGCAATCAAACTCGAGTCTACAAGTTAGCATAGTCTTGTTTCTCTCTGGACTGATTAATACGCATCCTGCTCCTGCTCCTTTGTTAGACTTTGAACCATCAAAAAATAACTTCCAAAATAAAGATTTATTTATAGGACTATCTACGAAATTAACACATTTAGAACTATCTGTTTGAGAAAAAATTTCTACTTGAGATAAAACAGAATGTTCTAAGTAAGGCAAAGTATGAGCATTAAAATTTCCTAAGAAAGAGTAAATAGAATAGCTGCCAATTATATTGTTGTTGTATGCTACAGGTTCATTTTCTCCTTCCAATTCTGTTACCATGTATTTTTTATGTCATTCTTGCTCAACCTTTATCTGATTTGGTTTACCATTGTAAGGGAGCCACATATGCGACCAATCGGTTGCAAAGTATCCATGAAGCTTTTCAGACCAATCTCTACTAAGAATTAGGCCACAAAATTCTGGAATGTCTACAACTAAAATATCGATAACTTGACATGCCTTTGGGTTAGATGATAGCCTTATGGTAACCTGATTTAGTTCGCCGATCACTTCAACCTGTGACCGGTCCAGCTGAATTATGCGCACTGCAGATTTTTGAGGTTGAACGTTCAACTTTGCCCATATTGATTTAGGTAAGATATTAGATGAAGCTCCTAAATCCACTAAACAATTATGCAAAAAAAATTTGAAAACTTCATAAGTAAGGAGAAATGGGGGAGTATGAGATCTTGACCTTCCTCCAATTAGATCAATATCGTTTGGATCAACTTTATTAATCACATTAGTTGGAGGTCTTCCCATCTCATGGGAAGCTTGCGAGATTACAGCGACGGGCAGAGGTGCAATAGGTATTGCATGTAATTCTTTCAAAAGTATCTTTTGCTAATGTTTTAACTTGCTCAATTCATAAAAAGTAATGTTAGCCCTAGTCTTCTTCATGTCTTCTATGATATTATACTCCATTTCATCAAAAACGATCAATGTTTTAGATGGAGTTGGTGAATCTGTTTAGACTAGGCTTCTTTGAGCCACTTTGGGTGACGTTTTCTTATTTGCGACTTTATCCTTAGGCATTGAGATTGTGCTCTTTGGCTTAGGAGTAGGTTGAGGAGGATCGTGTTGATTTCTACTTCTAGTACTAACCGGCGATGCCTCTTGATCCTCTTCATCTGGGAGGATGAAATCCCACATACCTTGTACTTCTACAACTTCTTCATCAGTAGGCTCTTTGTTAGCAATTTCATTTTCTTCTTCTTCTGATTCAGCATTTTTAATAGCATTGGGAGGCTTTGAATCAGTTGAAGGATTTCTTCTATAAGGCTTGTACGGATTTTTAGAAGAAGTCTCTGCTACTTGTTTCTTAATGTCAACCATTTCGTTAGACATGGTTTTCAAAACTTTCTGCAATCCTTCTAAATCGAATGGGTCTTTCGATTGTTTCTTCTTTGGATCTTCTTTAAAAGTAACCTTCTTAGATTTCCGTTCATCAACAGTGTTTTTATTTTCTAAAGCTATGATACTTTTCTCTACCGCTATTGCTTCCTTCATGTTGTCAGCTAAAGTTGTTTTGTTAGCCCTATCAACGAAGATTGCTATATTTGATGGTAAAGCAGAGATGTACCATTCACTTCGAACTTCTTCGCTAGGCTTGGAAGCAGTAGGAATTTTTTTCAAAAGTTTATTGAAATGCGAATTAAAATATTTGATAGGTTCCTTTGACTCAGCCCTAAGGTTAGACAGGTCATTGATCAGTGTCACAGTAGACCTGTCATCAGTGAACTTAGTCAAGAATTATTCTTGGAAAATATCCCAACTAGTGATAGATCCGGATGGTAATGAGAAATACCATGGTCCAGCTGCTCCTTGCAAAGTGTAAGGAAAGAGTCGGATGACAGCGTCTTCATTAGTAACCCCATTGAGATTTATAGATAACATAAAGTTTTTTATATGTTCTTCTGCTAGCATGCCTACTTCAAGATTGAATTTAGGTAGCCATTTTTCAGGATGGGCCGGTATTTGACTCAAGGGCGCAGGCATTAAGACTGCCCCTGGGTTATTCCATGGAGTTTGGGCCATCGTTGAACTACTAACAGAGGAAAGCGCAGAAGATGATCCCTGTGGTTGGGAAGATGAGGATATTACAGTTCCAGATCATTGAGAAGGAGATGATGAAGTTCCAGTGGTATGGTGGACAATAATCTGAAGTGGAGGGGTGGATGGTTGACTTCACGGTGGAGAGGTTGAGATGGATGATGATGACGAAAGAGTCTCACTATCAGACCCTTTAGGTGATTTCCTTACTCTCTTCCTTGTAGGTAGAGGTAACTCAGTTGGTTCAATACCAAACTTTTCGCTCTTCAATCTGGTAAGAGGATGAGCAGGATTATATTGCGAAGTCACACTACCTTGATATTTTTCATATCTTTGGGGTGATATAGAAAATCGTTGAAGTTTATGGATCAAAGATTCAACTTCAGGAGGTTCAATAGTAGATTTCTCTAAAATGTTTGGGTTTGTGGTAGTGGTTTTTATTTTATCGACTTCTTGATAAAAATTTAAAGATTCTAAATGCGATGGAGAATTCGGGGGATATGGTGAGGGCGATTTACTCTTAGAATGGTATTTAGATTTAGATTTACTTGCCATTCACAGTTTGTGGCCCTCCTTCTAGCACCAAATATGTTGAAGCCCCAAAAATCGGGTCTACAACAAGGGGGATACCCACCTGGTCTGGACCTTGGCTAGCAGCTCCTTTTCTGTTTGGTAGAGTGGGTCCAACTAGGGATATGGAACTAGTTTCCCAATTTATGTGTGTGTGTGTTGAGAATTGATATTTCCTTCCTAATAATCTCTAAGTAAAATGTATTTATTCTAAATCTAATATAATTGTATTCTAATGAACAGAAATATCTAATTCTAAAACTAACTCGGGATTTAGTCTTTCAGTTATGCGATCTAAAATAATTTCAAATGGCAATTGGTAATAAAGATCATTCAACTGCTATGAGAAAAGAATTCAATAAAGATAAACCACTTCGTATAAAAAGCTAGACGAAACAATTGTGAAAAACATATCGCATAATAAGTTACTCATATATTAAGCATAAATAAATAGCTATCACCGTACAAAAGTGCCAAATGATAACTCAAGCATTCAAGCATTCATATATAAATAACTAAACATGAATATCACCTTAACGCATAAGCAGAAATAGTTAAGAGATAAAAGTACCATTTATAACTAGTTCTACTCATGAGCTTCAGCAATAATGATTTATCTCTTCTTAATCCAACATCTACTAAGAGTACAAAAGTGTAACATCAATAGCAGATATTAAACGTAGATATTAAGAAATCCTATTCCATTCATTCATCAAAACCTCCTCGGAGGGTGCAAAAGTGCATGTTCTAAGGACAAGTTTTTGACAAATTTCAGGACCCTTCTCTAAATGCATGAGAAGGGTTTAAATACTACTAGCTAAATCTAAAAATAATTTATTACAAAAATGTAGGACGCGGTTTAAATTACCGTCCTCATTTTAGGCAAAAATAAAGCAAAAATTAAAACTAAAATTGAATCTAAAACTAAAACTGACAACTAACTATCCATGTACATGTTCCTTGTAGTCACAAGCGTTCAGCATTTGCTTGAGGAGAGTTGGTTGACCGACCTTCGACTTTAACTGTCTTGCAAAAATAGAATCGGCAAGAGTTGGCACCATCTTCTCGGCAGAATTAATGATACATTTGAGAGTCATGCACTGGCTGTGTGGTTTTACCAAGTACGTCCAGTAAGAATCCCAATTCAACTTGGTTAACATTTTGATGGACTCTTCTTTTCTTGAGCCTTCTGTCTCCAGCTTGGTTGTAGATGCTGTACATTTGGTAAATATTTACATACCACTTGAGGATATTCCTGATAAATACCACTGGTTTTAGAGTTCAGGTTTTGCCTTTCACCTTTAGCACTTCTTCTTACAATTTTTCGGGCTTACAGGTGACTGAGCGATTAGGGCTTTCCTTCTCAAGGGGTTTTGCTTGGCGATGCGCGATTAGCGCTAGGTGATAATCGCGCATCAGAAACTGCCTCCGTTTCTTGATCTAGGCTTCCCTGGTGCGATTTTCGCCTCTTACGCTCTTTTTGTTAGAGGATATAAAACTTAAATTTTGTGGAAAGAACAACTTCGTAAGTTCTTGGCTCTGAGTCTTAAACTGTCGGTCTGTTATCTCAGCCTTATCCAGTACCCATTTGACCATTTCCATGTATGGAAGAATCTTGGGCTTTGCCGCTATCCGGTGCAAGAACGAACATGCTAGTTCTGTAATCGATGCCTCAGAGGACCCATGTGAGCACGCAGTAGCTGTAACCTCCATTATTCTGGGATTTTCTTTCTCGAGTAGTGTAGTGGCCATCCTAGGGTGCTAGATTAGACTAGATTTATTATTGACCTGGGTAAGTAAACTTCGAGGTGTGTGCGTAAAATCTATAGACATAAAGGATTCCTAACTAAGTGTTTGTTGTGATAGGCGACAATACTTCTTTACAAAAGGTTGAGGTATGTTTCCTCTCACTTTAACACTCAGATTACCTAGATTATCTAACTGTCCCAAAGATACAAAGTATAGCTAGACTGAGATTTTAGTATGCACAAAACTCTGTCTAGTTAATACTGAAGCACTCATAAAGAAATCAAAAATGCACCGAACTTTAAATACATAAACAAACAGAGTTTATGGAAATGCCTTAAAACATAACGCTGGATCAAATCTCTTACAAGACCTGATTCAATGATCTAATGATGATATCTTTAAGCAAGCACCATAAATACTATTTGTGAGAAATCGTAATCGAATTGACAAAATCATGAGCATGGAAATAACATCAATAGTATGCGTTCTATGTAAATTCAAGAGTTATGGAAATGACATTAAACGATATGCGTTCAAAAGCAATGGAAATGCGTTCTATGTAAATTCAAAAGCAATGGAAACGAAAGGAACAATATACCAATCCACGCAGGGCCCGTCCACATTTCAATGGTACACTGGAATGAGCTCAATCAATCAACAATATTAACGCATAGACAATGCTCGAGTGAAACCGTAATTATATTCAAACACTAAGAATTGCAATCACATATATGAATTCGGTTCTTCAAAACAATACACAGAGGTAATCGTAACTTGTTTCGAAAACAAAAACGATACAAAGTCTTTATCTACCTTCCTATCTTGAATCGAATGCACATTCATTGAAGCAGTTGTTTCTGCTTTTACAGTGGAATGATTTGCGGTCATTCTAAGATGAACCGATTTCCAAAAAGACAAAACGATTTCCAACAAGACAAAATGAAACCGGTTTAGAAACCATGGCTTTTACTGCCTTTGTAACCAAAAGGCTGGGGTTTGACCCAGCGTTGACAGCATAAGTAGGAGCTTTTGATCTGCTGTAAAATCGATTTTTCTCCATGCTTGTACATTCAAGAGCTCATCCTTATCCACTGCTTTGGCTTGCCTGTCATGCCATGTGTCAGATGATAAACCATTTACAGGATGTGATGTCTTCCTGCAACCTTTTTGTTAAAAATTCCTAATTTCTAACATAAAAATTCATAAATTAACTTTAATGCAAATTAACAACTATAACGCTATTAACTAATCAATTTCGATGGATGTAAAGGGGTCTATGGAGGGAAAAGATAGACAATTGATGATGTTTTTAGAAGAAAAAGAGGGTAATGGAATGGTACCAACATCTCCCCCAAGCTTAATGTCTTAGCATGTCCTCATGCTAAGCTTGATGTGCTGCCTCTATACTCTGTCCCTGCCTGAACCTTTGCTGCCTTCAACAATGCATCTATGTTATTTTTAGCCTGGGCTTCCTTCTGGATGTGGAGCTCATGCTTCAAACTCTTGTATTTCTCCTTGATGGCTTTGTTTTGGGTATACCACTTGGTTGCGCAGTTACAAATTTCAGCCTGTTCAGTCTTGAGCTCTTTAATTTTCTCCTTGAGCTTTTCATTCTTCTGCTGGGTTTTCTTACTCTGAATTTTTAACATCTCATTCTCCTTTTTAATAACTTTTTCCAGCATGTTGGCCTCCATCAGTTCCTTTTAATCTTTCAATTTGCTTCTCCAGCCTCCTTTGTTTCTTAACTGCAGGTGGTGACTCCTTTCCTTGCCTATTATTGCTCTCAACCTCCATTTCAGCTTCTTGTCCATGCTGTGAGTGAGCACTGCTCTCAATGTCCATCAGTGCATGTGCATTGGATTCAGGTTGATCTTCTTGTGGCTGGGTCTTTTGTGCTCTCTTGGATCTTCTTGTATAGGTTGTGAAAATTTTATCCTGCTCCCTTTTCTGGGCAGCCTCTTGTCTCAGCTTCCTCGTCCTCACACTGCTACTGGGTGGAGGGACATTGTTTGATTTATGCATAGGAATCTCTTCATCAATGTCAAGCATGTATCCTGAGTACTCTTGCTGCTCTTTCTCGTCCTCTCTATCTTTGATTTGATTGGAAACCAGGAACTCCTTCCATGTCTTGCCCCTTTTCTGCACTTCAAATTCAACGAGAATCTTAATTAACCCGAAATGATATAGACTTTTGTCCTCATTACCTTTCTTCTTTTGGATAGTCTTCGACATCTTGGTCAAGCTTTGCAAGAGGAAATATGGTAAACTAATAGTGCACTGCCCCTTTAAATGTAGCAGTAGTTTAATATGGTACAAATAGACTATGCTATATCAACCCTCGCATGTAACAAACTTTTGGATGATATACACCATCTCATCCCATGGATGTATCAACCAGCTCCTTGGGGCCCCCTTCTTCCAGTTAACTGATGAAACCCTCAACCTGGACATGAACTGGGTCCATGGTTTCTCTTTGAACTGTTTAGTCTTGAAGTACTTCTCTCCTTCTGGGATGATCCCTAAGGACTGTGCTATGGTGTCTTCTGAGACTCTAAATGAGAAATTACCTATCAGCGCCTTCTCCCCATTGAATGTAAAGGCAAATTGTTTATTCACTTCCTCGTTGCTTCCATTAAAATTTTCCAAGAAGAGTAGCCACTATTTCTCTCTTAAAATTTCAATGCAGTCATCGTGGTACTGAGAGCTATCAAATGTGTTTGGTTCTACTCTATTAGTCATTTTATAGAGAACTCTTGCTCTAACCCTCTTCGTTTATGCTTATTAATCGAACAAGGGTATTTTAGTTTGTTACCTTTGCTTTTCGCTCCACACAACTGACCTGGTGGCGTCCTCTGTTCTTCGCAATCAGCTCCTTCAGTGGCTTGAGTAGTGACCAAATGACTGGCCTTGAATTGTGGCAGAGATAGAATTTTTGTGAGCCTAAATACTGTGCTTTGCTCTCGTAGCACTTGGCGTTCTCGGCCTCCGTTCTTTTTTCAAAATCACAACACTTTGAATTTCTAATTTGGAACACACTTTCTACAACTGAGAATGAAATAGGATTTAACAACCGCCTTGACCCAATTCAATGTAATAATAACATAGCATATTCATAGTTCAATGACAGAGGAGTAGCTATACTGGGTTGTGTGAATACCATCATGAGAACGCCGTGAGCATGTATGAAGTACTGGGGCTGTAATAATGGATAGTCGCTTGCATGAGTCGACTTGGTCGAGCGATCATGTCATAAGCTGGTCGATTCAAGAAAAATCAATGCATGAAACCGTATAACATTTGGCTTCCCGAGAGTTCACCACCTGTCCCTTGTTCATTAGTTCTTGGCTGACTAAGGAGATGTTGGACCGAGAGTAAGGTTCGATGGTCGATAAGGAGTGAATAACAAGGTTGGGAGGGTGGTGGAATAGAGGATTAGAAATCGTAGGAAAAGTATGGGGATAGGCTAGAGCGTTGGAAAATGGTAGGAATTAGAAATATGACGAGAGTGGTGGATATGTGGGTAATTTTTTTTTGAAATTGATTATAAGCAATTACAGTCATCACATTTAACACTAAAGCAATCTAAGAATTTAAATGTTAAAAATAAAAAATGATAACAATACTTTACACTTTTATTGGTTGATCAAGAGTTGAGTTGGCATGCATAGATAGGATTTCTTGTTCAGATATGATGAATCTTTGTTGTCCATACCAATTCCCTCTGAGATAAATTTGGATGCAACAGTTCCCTCTGAGATTTGGATAATGTTTGTGCAGCCTCTTCAAAATCTAGAAAAGACTATATGTGTGCAGCTTCTTTGATCTTTGATGTTTGATGGAGGCTTGGTGACAAGCAACCTTGGGATCTCTGTTGGACTTTGTTGAAGCTTTGTGGAAGTGGCTTGAGGTAGCAGTCTCTAACAGGTCCCTTTTATGTTTGTTGAACAGGTCCCTCTATTGTTGGTGCTGGTATCATGGTCTTCTGAACAGGTCCCACTGCATAGTGCTTAAAACAGGTCCCTCTGATTAAAACAAAGACACAAACAACTTCTTTATTGAAATACTGAAGTGCTGAAACAAACTTCTTTGAGAATTTACAATGAAGAGATAAACTCTTTGAAAATTTGCAGTGAGGAGATGAGATAAAAAAAAAAAAAAACAAAAACAAAAATTCTGATGCTTCTCCCCCACTGAAGCTTTGACTTGTCCTCAAGTCATTACTGAAGCGATAAATCAACAGGAAACAAAAAGAACAAGGAATTCTTACCAGCCAAAGAATTGGTTTTCAAGTAAGAATTCTGGGTTAGAGTGTGCCAGAGTCTGGTTTTCACATCTAAACCATTATTTATTTTTTTTAATTATTTTTTTTTTGTAAAATTATATATATATATATATATATATATATATATATATATATATATATATATATATATAGATATATATATATATATATATATATATATATATATATATATATATATATATATTGAAGTGATAAAATGGAAATGAAATGAACTAAGGTAGAGATACTACAGCTGAAGGCTGCAATATCTCAACCTCCCTTTGCTGAGATACAATTTGAAGAAAATCCTCCTTGGTGATGGGCTTATGATAGAGTTTCAACCTATGGCCATTGACAAGAAAGGAGTGACCTTCTCCATCAATGGTAATAAGCTGGACTGATCCATTCTCATGAACTTGAAATATTTCATATGGGCCCATCCAATGTGTAGTAAACTTGGCTTTATGATCTCTGAATTTAGAGTCAAAGAGTAAAGCCCAATCTCCTTCCCTGAACTGTTTCTTCTTGATATGTGCATCATGCCACTGCTTCCTTTGTTTTTGCATGAGGAGTGTTGTCTCCTCTGCTCGCTGCCTCATTTCATCCAGCTGGTTCAACTGCTGAATTCTTTCTTATTGTGCTTCATTAAGATCAATTCCCAGATCTGCAGCCATCTTAAAGGTATGTATTTGAAACTCAATAGGAAGAATTACCTCTTTGCCATACACCAATTAGTATGGTGTAAATCCTGTAGTATTCTTCCACGTGATTTTATAGGCCCAGAGTGCATCTTTGAGCTTCTCCTCCCAATTCTTTCTGTTCATTGCTACGGTCTTAGAGATAATTCCTTCCAATGTTTTATTTGTTGATTCCACCTGGCCATTGGCCTGTGGATGGTAAGGTGTACTTCTTCTGTGCTTGATTTGATATTTTTCAGTGATGTCCTTAGCTAACTTTGAAGTAACTAAGTACCTTGATCTGTTACTATCTCCCTTGGTACTCCATACCTTACAAAAATTTCTTCAAAGAGGAAATTTACCACTGTCTGTTCAGTTGCCCGGACTAGTGCTTTAGCTTCAGCCCACTTTGTCACATAATCAGTACATACTAAGATGTACCTCTTACCATTGGAAGTTGGATTGATGGGTCCTATGAAGTCTAGAGCCCATTTTTCAAATGGCTCTAGGTGTACTTGAGGCTGAAGTGGAATCTCATCTGTAGCTGTTTGCCTACCCATTCTTTCACAACTATCACAACTCTTCACGTACTTCTTGGAATCCTTGAAAATAGATGGCCAATAGTGTTCAAGACTAAGGATCTTGAATGTTGTTCGTTTAGCTGCAAAATACCCACCACACAGTTCATCATGGCAAGATTTTAAAATATCAATAATTTCATCATTTCTTACACATCGTCTAACAATCATATCATAACCAGTGTAAAATAAATCGCCATTAACCCATGAGTATCGAGCACTCTGTTTGATTAGCCTCTTCTTTTCCTTTGAAGTAAAAGATGGTGGTGTTCTTCCTGTGTAAAAGTAATTGGCCAAATCAGCATACCAAGGATTCACTACTGAAATTGCAAATAAATTTTCATCTGGGAAAGAATCTTCAACCAGAACAACCTCACATTGATTTTGCAGTCTAGAAAGAAAATTTGCCACCTGATTCTCCTTACCTGGTCTATCTAACACTGTGATGTTAAATTCTTGTAACAATAACAACCATATGGTAACTCTGCCACTAGTTACTGGTTTATTCATTAAGTGCTTAATGGTAGAATGGTCAGTATGTACAAAAACCTCATAACCAGTTATATAATGTCGGAATTTATTCACAGCATGTATGACTGCAAGCATTTCTTTTTATGTGACTGTGTAGTTTAATTCTGCAGGTGTTAGATTTTTGCTAAAGAAATAAATAGCATAATGACAAGATTGCTCATTTTGGCCTAATGAGGCACCTACTGCAATATCAGATGCATCTGTAAAGATGTGAAATGGTAGGTCCCAGTTAGGTCCTTTTACGACTGGTGTGGTTGATAGCTTTGCTTTGAGTGTTTCGAATACTTGTTGACAATTATCATTCCAGTTGAAAGGTGCATCTTTGGCTAGAAGTTTAAACAAAGGTAAAGCTATTCGACTAAAATGCTCAATGAATCTTCTGTAATAGCTTGCATACCCAAGAAAACTTCTTACCTCCTTTTGAGTCTTCAGAATTGACAAATCAACAATGATCTGAATTTTTTATGGATCAACTTTAATGCCGTGAGAAGAAATATAGTGTCCTAATACTATCCCTTCATTTAACATGATAAAACATTTTTCGTTGCTTAGGGACAGATTAGCTTCAATACATCTCTTCAAAAAAATTTCAAGATTTGTTAATGCATGCTCAAATGAATCACCATACACTGAAAAATCATCCATATAAACTTCAACACAATCATGAACTAAATCAGCAAAAATAGCTAATACAGCTCTCTGAAATGTAGCTGGAGCGTTGCAAAGTCCAAATGGCAAAACATTATAAGCATAGGCGCCCCAAGGACAAGTAAAAGTGGTTTTGTCCTGGTCCTCTAAGGCTATCCTGATCTGGTTGTAGCCACTGAAACCATCAAGAAAAGAGAATGATGATTTCCCAGCTAGTGTGTCTAACACTTGGTCAATAAATGGTAGTGGGAAATAATCTTTGAGGGTGGCTTTGTTCAATTGTCTGTAGTCGACACAAATCCTCCACTTACCATTTTTCTTGGGAACTACGACCAATGGGGATACCCACTGACTGTCAGAGATAGGATAGATAAAATTGACTCTTAACAGTTTTTGTAATTCCTCTCTAACAATATCCTGAAGCATGGGATTCATTCGTCTCTGTGATTGCCTCACTAGTTTAACATTGCCATCTGTATAAATATGATGAGTGCATGTTTCAGGGTGGATTCCGTGCATATCGGTGTAGTCCCAGGCAAATGCCTTCTGGTATTTTCTCAATAGTTAAATCAATTTCTCTTCCTGAGATGAGTCTAGGTGAGTGCCAATATTCAAAGTTTTTCCTGGACTAATCTCTATGGTCTTACTCTGTGTGTTTGTGATGGATTGGATAGGGAAAATGTTGTGAAATTTTGTTTGCAAAGAATGAATGGTGCATGTTTCCTGAAAATTTTGTGCTAGAAGTTCATTTGCAGCATGGTATTGATCATTCCTCAATTCCTCGGACACATCAGGTTGAGAGAGGAAAAATTCTACCAAATCATCATTATCATGTTCTTGAAAATCATAGATTTGGTTGATGTTGAAAACAGATTGAACTTCTACCTTATCATTGTATTTATCATCAAGCCATAAATTGTGTGCTACTGTTGGTGATTGTGCTGATGGGTAAAGAGTGAGTTGTTTTCTTTTAGTTCCTCGTGAGATGATCATATTACCCGATCGACATCCTATGAATGCATCAGCAGTTGCTAACCATGGTCTACCAAGGATGATAAGGTGTCCTCCTAAATTGGATTTTGGTTGAAGAACTAAAAATTCCACTGGATACTCCCAAGAGTCCAGTGAAACAATTATGTCCTCCAAAATCCCTTCAGGAATCACTTTAGACCTATCAGCAAGTTCTAGAACAATTGTTGTGTGCTGCAAGTTTGTGAGTTGGAGAGTTTTCATGGTTTCAAGAGTCATCACATTTATGGCGGCCCCAAGATCAATTAAAGTGTTTGGAATATGTATGTTGTTAATGATTGTAGTGACTCTAGGAATACCAAGATCAACATACTTTTCCATTGAAATGGTGTTTGTCATAAGGCTAGCTAAATGTCCAATAACATGAATGGTTTGTGGATCAACTCTTTTCCTAGTAGGCTTCTTAAGGCACAGTTCTTTGATGGCTTTAGTATATATGGGAATGTCTTTTATGGCTTGTAGTAGTAGAATTTTTATGTAGACATTATTTAGCTCATCTAAAACATCAAACTGTGGTATAGACATGGGAAGTTTTGTTTGGACCAATCAGTCTGGAAAAGGTGGTGGTTGCAATGGTTGCATCTATTTGTGTTTGATTTCATCGTTTGGTTTCCTTTGAATGGGGGTTTCATTTTCATTTTCTTCGTTTTCTCCTTGTTTTTCAACTGCTGGGGATTCTTTGTGAAGTACCTTCCCAGACCTCAAATTGATATTTTGCAAGGGTAATGTGGGATATGAGGGTCCCTCATCTACATTGTAAGCTGGTCTATTTGCTCTATTATTTGGATTTGGTACAGGTTGAGCAGGTATTTGAATAGGTCTAGGAGGTTGGGGGTTAGATGGAAGTTGTAATTGTGGTGGATTTATTGGTGGAGGAGCAGGCAATGCTTGTTGAGTGGGTTGGGATTGATGTGGGTAAATTGGGATTGATGTGGGTAAACAACTTGCTACGGAGGATATTGCTGATATGATTGAGGATATGGCGAATATGGTTGATTGTATTGTTGATATGGCTGTGAATATGGTTGGTATGGTTGAGGGTATGATGGATATTATTGAGAGTATTGTTGGGATGGTCTCCATTGTTGTTGTGGGTAACTTTGGTGCTGCCATGGCATGGGTACATTCCATGAATTCTGAGCATACATCTGATCATGTGCAAGAAATTGTAAATTCTGATTTGGGAACATACCTTGAGGTGGAGGTCTTGGCTGCCATGGTCTCTTTGCGCCCATAAAATAGGAATTCTCCATATTTGTATTGACTGTCACATTACAATTCTGAAAAACCTTAACTTTAGAGCAATGAAATATATCATGATTTTTAGTACAAAAGGCACAAACTTGAATATTCTCTAATGGACAATCTTTCAAGGCATGCTTCTTCCGGAATTTTGAACAAAAGATAGCCATCATTTCATCTTCCTCTTCTTGTCTTTTCTTGGCTTTAAGAGTGTCAATTTGGGTCCCTAATGTACTCAACAGATCTGTTTTGAATTCCTCTAATAATTTTCCTATTTCAGATCGTGTGACACTAGCTGAAGCAGATTTTGTGGCTTTGGATGATATGGTTCTTTTCCCAATTTTTGATTTGCTCCTGGAATACTTTTCACATAGATCAGCAATTTCTTTGAAAGGTAAGGTGGAGATATCACCTTTGCCCATCAAATTAAGATCATCTAAGTATTCCTCTTGAATGCCCTTCAAGAATATGGTTCTAATGAGATCAAGAGTCATGGATCGATGTTTTGATTTTTGTAAATTGTAAGCAAATCGTTCCAAATACTCCTCTAGGCTTTCATCCTCTTGTTGATTCATCCTAAAGATATCATCTTTAGAATCCTTTGATCTACAATAAGGTTGATATTTCCTTAGAAATATTCTTCGCATGCCATCCCAATCAGTGATTGCATGCTCACCAAGTCCCATGAACCATCTTAGTGTTGATGCCTTTAATGTTGTTGGAAAGAGTCTAAGCCTATGGGCATCATCTTTGTAACCATATGTTCGACATACAATGTCAAACTCAAATAAGAAAGAATCTAGGTCTTCTAAAGCCATGCCATAAAAGTTTGGTAACACAGAAGGAGGTATGTTTTTCATTTTTATTTCCTCATCAGTGTTGTCTTCTGGTTCGTGGATAGGAAATTTAAAAGTTGATTCTTCCTCCTCTCCTTGATCGTGTTGTTGTTCAGGAGTGGGTCTTCTTGCTGATCCTCCTCCTTCCTCAGCCATTTTTTATAGATTCTTCTGGTGATTTTATTGTTTGTTCGGTGTCACTTGTCCCAAAGAGTTGTTCTAGAGATCGTTGAGTTATTTTTCTACTTTCTCCCTTTGCAGAAGATTCAGGGAGATGTTTCTTCTGAGATTCGTATGCCAATAAGATTTGTCTCTCAATAAGTGTAAGTATTTGGCCTGATTTGTATTTATCCTCTAATCTTTGTATGATGGTTTCCTCAGCTGGTGTTGTGTGTTCAGTTTTTCCCACAAAGTCTGCCCCTGATGATAGGTTAGTTTTTGGATGGGGGGTTTTTGTGAATCTACCTCTACTATCTTTAGATCTAGGCATAAGCAAACATGATTTCTACAGTGACAGTCAAATCTATGTTGTGTTTTTGGTTTGTTTTTGTTGATTTAAAATATATATATATATATATATATATATATATATCTATATATATATATATATATTGATTGATATTTTTTCAAAATCCTCTAACTACGCCTCCCCGGCAACTGCGCCAAAATGTAGTGGCCAATCTAGGGTGCTAGATTAGACTAGATTTATTATCGACCTGGGTAAGTAAACTTCGAGGCGTGTGCCTAAAATCTATAGACATAAAGGATTCCTAACTAAGTGTTTGTTGTGATAGGCGACAGTACTTCTTTACAGAAGGTTGAGGTATGTTTCCTCTCACTTTAACACTCAGATTACCTAGATTATCTAACTGTCCCAAAGATACAAAGTACAGCTAGACTGAGATTTTAGTCCCCTTACAAGGATGTTGTGCACAAAACTCTGTCTAGTTAATACTGAAGCACTCATAAAGAAATCAAAAATACACCGAACTTTAAATACATAAACAAACAGAGTTTATGGAAATGCCTTAAAACATAACGCTGGATCAAATCTCTTACAAGACCTGATTCAATGATCTAACGATGATATCTTTAAGCAAGCACCATAAATACTATTTGTGAGAAATCGTAATCAAATTGACAAAATCATGAGCATGGAAATAACATCAACAGTATGCATTCTATGTAAATTCAAGAGCTATGGAAATGACATTAAACGATATGCATTCAAAAGCAATGGAAATGTGTTCTATGTAAATTCAAAAGCAATGGAAACGAAAGGAACAGTATACCAATCCATGCAGGGCCCATCCATGTTTCAATGGTACACTGGAATGAGCTCAATCAATCAACAATATTAACGCATAGACAATGCTGGAGTGAAATCGTAATTATATTCAAACACTGAGAATTGCAATCACATATATGAATTCGGTTCTTCAAAACGATACACAGAGGTAATCGTAACTTGTTTCGAAAACAAAAACGATACAGAGTCTTTATCTTCCTTCCTATCTTGAATCGAATGCACATTCATTGAAGCAGTTGTTTCTGCTTTTACAGTGGAATTATTTGCAGTCATTCTAAGATGAACCGATTTCCAAAAAGACAAAATGATTTCCAAAAAGACAAAACGAAACCGGTTTAGAAACCATGGCTTTTACTGCCTTTGTAACCAAAAGGCTGGGGTTTGACCCAGCGTTGACCGCATAAGTAGGAGCTTTTGATCTGCTGTAAAATCGATTTTTCTCCATGCTTGTACATTCAGGAGCTCGTCCTTATCCACTGCTTTGGCTTGCCTGTCATGCCATGTGTCAGATGATAAACCATTTACAGGATGTGATGTCTTCCTGCAACCTTTTTGTTAAAAATTCCTAATTTCTAACATAAAAATTCATAAATTAACTTTAATGCAAACTAACAACTATAACGCTATTAACTAATCAATTTCGATGGATGTAAAGGGGTCTATGGAGGGAAAAGAGAGACAATTGATGATGTTTTTAGAAGAAAAGGAGGGTAATGGAATGGTACCAACAAGTAGACTGTACATGCCCTCCCAAGTAGTAATGTCAGCATCTCTGTTACAGATGGTGTCTGTATACAAGGGCGTCATTTCTTTATCTTTAGAACTCGGAGATTTACCCTTCTTTACCATAATGTTCTGAACACTGCTATGTATATTTCTCTGCTCTTCGCTCCTGCAGTTTACAAATGAGGCAAGAGTAATGATAAGAAAATGGTGACGGGAAAGCTTTAAATGTCGAAAACATATAAAATATATCACCCTATGTGAAATGACTCTTCAATCAGATCAAAACCATATTTCATTAATTATTGCCAACTAACTCATTAATTAACATTAACGTGCATAACTGGGCATCAGTTTATGGAAAAGGCTTTTTCGAACAACAAGCCCTGTAGATTTGCGATAAGGCAATTTTGTGATTTGCTTCACAATATCGCAGATCGCAATATTGCTAATCTGTTGCATGTGGCAATCGTCCATTAATGTGTTTTCTACGAAATGCGATTTGCAAGACGCGCCACCGCATATTGGCGGTTTGAGGAATTTTACCTTAAGTTATATTTGAGACATGGGATGCGATGAGGGTCCTTTGATTCATGATTTCACATCGCAATTTCGCAATCTTAAGATTCCGCTTGTACGAAGGTATCCATTACCTTTTTGCGATGCGACACTCTTTATTGAGAAAGTGGTTTTATTCAAACTTTATCATAAAACTTAAGTCTTTTTATATTTTTCGGGTATTCTCCTAAGTTTATGATAGTAATTTTTATTCAAAAAGGGAATACTAACGTTAATTTATTTCCTAAATTTTTTGAACAAGAGACCCCATTTATTTAGTATTAGTGATAAAACTAAAAAAAAGGGGGGTTGTTGCTGGCCACAACACCATCATACATTGGTATTTCGTGATCTTGGATCCTTACACAGTACAGAGATTTAGTCACTCTGTAGCTACACCTAGGTCGTCGTCGCTTTCTCTATCGCGCACTAGTTCATTGTAGTGCGGTCCTTCAGCCGAGTCTAGCAGAATAACCATGCAAAGTGACGTTGTTTCAAACACCATTGTTCGGTCCTTTAAATTGATAACTCCATTCATGTCAGTGGCCCAATCTATTCCTAACAATGCAGAATAGGGTGGTCTTTCCTCCATGAGTTCAATCACTTCAAAGTCCGTCCGAGTACTTGTGCCATCAAGTTCGATCGTTACTCGTTGCAGCCTCCCTATAAGCAGCACCTTCTGTTGATTGGCCATCCGCAGTTGGATAGGGGACCATTGTAGTTTAGGCTTACCCATGTGTTCCCAAGTCTGCTTAGGTAGTACGTTGGCATTTGATCCTAGATCCAAAATGACCTGATCCATTTTGTATTCGCCAATCTATGCTGTGAGTCACAGTTCCCTCCTGGTCCGCCACGCATGTCTTTCTATCTTTTGAACTATGCGAGGTTCACTCCATCCTGCACATCTATTTATCAGTTCTTGTAAGCCTTTAACTACCCTACTGTCACAAAGAAATTTTATACACGTCTCTAAAAAGGTAGTTATCATCGAGGAATCCCTGACCAGTTCAGGCTGATCCCTACTACCTGGGGTAGAGACTTCCGCGAAGCTTTCCTGAGCTTCTAGATATGCCTCCTTACCCACCCCTGCATCTTCCTTACTTAGGTTCCTTCTATCCGTTCCTGTGGTCATGCCACTTCTCAGTACCATGTTGATGTTGGGATCTTCCTCACGGGGTTCGAACCTCATCATTTGTACGTTCTGGGTCGTTGGTGGTTGTGCTACCTTTTTTTCACGAATATGTGCTATCAGTGTCGGACAATCTATTAGCTCATGATCGAATTGCTCACAATAACTGCATGAAAGTCTGGTGGGGTTGATACAATCTCACGCGTAATGTCTTGGTCCTCCCCAGTTGTAGCAAATTAGCTACCCACGACCCCTTCCTAGCCCCATTCCGTCTTGTCCTCGTCCACGACCCTGGAACCCACCATGCACAATCATCTTAACTGGAACCTGACCTCGTGCCTCAGACTGCATTCTGTACGCAGGCGGCTGGTCCATTAACAATTGGTAGCTATGGTAGTCTCTTTCCTCGTGGCCTACTGACTTGCAAAAGTTACAAAATAGCTGTTGGGGGGTCTGGTTGTATTTTGGTAGTAAATGGCAGTTATTTGTGTTGTGCTTTCCTCCCACCTGACAAATTGTGCACCAGAGCGGGGCTACGGTGCCTGATCCCACCTGTGCCTCTGGTCGCAGCAGTGTTGGTCCCCCTGTTGTCACAAGATTTAGTGAAACCGGGTAGTGATCTTTGTTGTGTCCTTAGCTTCTACACTTTATACACCTCATTTCCTCCCGGACTTCTGGTCGCGGCACCTATTCTTGTTTTAATTTCGTCATTTCCAAACACAAGTTTTGGATCTGTGCTTGGATTTTCTAAACTCCCAACCCTGGGTCTTGTAACAGAGTTTCATGTAACCTCATCGATGTCTCTAGTGCTTCGGCCTGGGTTGAGATTTTCTGTTGTGATAAAGTCGTCCTCAGATGTGGTGTTAAGGATTCCATAAACCAAGCGCAGTGTTGCGCATTCGTCAATGTCATATTGGCTTCGTGAATAGTGCTCTTTAATCTCTAGTCCAAATCCCACAAGGTTTTGCCAGGCATCATCACAATCTCTTTGAACCCTATAATCGACTATGTTTTTTACTTCGGCCGGCTAAATTCCTTCTTTAATTCAGTCTGGATATATTCTTTCCCCATCGTTGGATGATCGCTTGAGTACTTTATGTAGCATGTCAGTGCTCAGTCCTGTAGTGTGCTGACTAAGGTAGCCTTTCTGATATTATCATTCGTAATTTGCTGCACATTCCATACTAATGTTAATAAGAACCAAAATTGTTCCAGGTCTTCGCCTCCTGCTCCTTTGAATACCGGCAACTGGATCATGCTCGTCATTTTTACCCTTGAAATACTACTATCCCTAATTTCTTTGAGTCCTCGGGTTTCACACCAGACACCCTTTAGGCAAATCCCGGTCCCAACAACGGAACCATTTGTTGACTTATATGGACCTGACCCAGGTTCGGAAGAATTATTTAGCCAAGCAAATCCCGCAGCTACCGAGCCTTTCGGCAATAGTCCACGAAGCGCGGACTAAGGTCCCACCCGAGGTAGCAGGGGAGGGTGTTGGAACCAGATTTCCGCACCCTTGGGGTGCCTTGATGCGATCTGGAGGGTTCGTGCAACCTCTTCACGGCGTCGCGCTGGCCTGTTTTGCGCAGATCTAAACCCGGAACACTTCCTCGCTAGTTATCAGTGCATTATTTACAGATCTATTTTATGTCATGAAGTATTACTTAGATAGGTCTTTAAGAAAACATTCATTAGCCTTACTCAGCTCGCATACTTAGATTAACCAGAGATTCGCATGTATTCAGAATATAAGCAAACAGTAATATCAATCATTCAAAAAGCTAGATCCGTGATACTTTAGATTAATAGCGAATTATATCAAAACAACTTATCTTTATTTCCTTTCTTCACCAGTACATTTAGATCTTCCCTACGCACTCATCTGCAGGGGTCCACGCACACAGTTGTGGACTCTTCTAGGCCTCTGCGCACACAGTTGCAGAACCTTGTTACACAAAAATATCGTCACCATGATTATTTGCAGTCAGTATGAGTCTGTCATCACTTGTACTGTCCTCCTAAGCAAGTCTCAAGACCTCAGCTCTTCAAGTCAAGCTTTGAAAATGAGAGAAAGACATTAAAAATCAATAAAAGCTCTGGTTCCGCACCTTCTCTCACTGTCACCTGTGTTTACAAAGCATTTGTATTCTCAAACTCTTTCTTAGTTTAGAAGTTCATCGAAGAGAAAAAGATTGTTTAAATCATCTTAGGTGCATTTTTAGTGATTTTGAGTTGAGTCTTCATACCACGAGTTTCATCTCCGCACCTTTTGACTTAAATAAAAACCAATAAAAAATAACGCTTAAAGTAAAATTCATCTAGTAACTTTTTATTTCTAGGGCTCTGATACACCAACTTAGCTTAGGCTAGTGTCTTGTTGCATTTATGCTCTGGGAAAGCTCCTCTTAAAGGAGAAGCACGAGATCGTGTCTGAACCAGTGTGGGAATCAATCCTTCCTCATTGGGAACGACGCCAGATATTCACGTATTAAAAATGGTAAACCTCGGATTAACCATTGTCGAGGAGCCTGGGGTCACTTGTTGGTAAACCTTGGATTATATCAAGGAGCCTTCAAGGCGATTGAGCTTGCTACTCTGCCCTTGCGTGCATATCGGATCGTAGACTATTCCCCCAGATATATTTGTCTCAGTTGGTAACCTTAGTGGCCATATTCTTTAGGATTCTTCCTAAGGTGACAGTGGTGGGAAGATCCCACTGTACCTGGAGCAGACGTCGGCTAGACTCACTTGGATTTTCTGGGGGTTCTCTTCACTCGAGACGGTTAAGTGGAGGAACTTGTGCTAGTCTATTCATCAAGCAGGTTGCCGGGGTGACTGTTCCAACCGCCATTTCTGTATTGAACTCTGCGACGTTGGACTTCATCACCAACTAGTGTTTTCAGTACGGAAAGTTACTGTTTGTGTGTGTTTGATCTCCTAGATTCTTTAGGCGTGTGATTCAGATTTGTTTGGTTCTTTAGAGACTTTAGGTGCTTTTCATTGAGATTTTACTTTGTTTGCGTGTGAAGTAGTTAAAAGTTTTTAACTATGGCTGAATTACCAAGGCAATCCCATAGACTTCGGGGCCAGTCTCCTGAGTTTGTAAACGTGGCTGAGTTACTGAGAAAGTCACGTAGGCTTCGGGGCCAACCTCCTGAGGAAGTACCGAGCCAGCTTGAAGGCTTAAAAGTCCTCGTAACTCCTAGAGACAGTAGAGTTGGGTCACCTGAAGAAGGAGAATCTTCTTTGATAGTACATCCTGATTTTCAACCATCCGTAGCAGATTATAATCCACAGTCAGTGTCTGTTTCCGAAATTACTGGTAGCTTTTCATCTACTAGTGATATAGGTGAGGAACCTGAAATATCCGAGCCTGAAAGTGAATTTGCTGCTACTCTGACATCGGGGTTTGTTTCTCCAACTTCTAGTGGTCCTGGTTCACCTAGGGTAGAAAGAATAATCACCCAAGATCTTCCTTCTGGACTTATTGCTATTGAAGAACTTGCTCTGGAAGAATGACGTAGGGAAAACCCCTGCGATGCCCAGAATCACAATCTATTCATGCACACAACGAATACATCAAAATTGTCTATATAAATTTCAGATTGCTGGCAATTTCATTACACTTCAATTTGCGGAAGCATGTGATATTGATTTAGGGTCAACAATCAACACGCCTTAATCGAATGCCATAGCATATTTGCCAATACCCAAATATGAATTTCACTATTGTCAACGCCCTTATATTTGATCTTATTCAATTTATAACGTAGGACCTGTAGATTTACTCTTTCAACATCTGAACCAACACCTTTTTATAAAAACATTCAAACAGCATTAACGCCTTATCAAGCAATACAACCCATGTATCCTCTCGCTCCACAGATCTGATCGATCCTTAACTTAATTCATAAATCGGGTTGAACGCTCTTACAAACAGAGCGTTATGAAGATTCTTGCGCTCAGATCCATGTCTTCAAGGTTCTTGTCCATGAATCACTGCGGCACTGTCAAAAACATCAATTCACAAAACCAAGTCACAGATCCAATGATTCGGATCGATTTCCCTTTCACTGTTCAAAAACGTTCCAATTCTGGTTGACCTGACAATTTAAAACACTTAGCAAATCGGATAGTTCGATATGCTATCAATCTAACGTTCAACTGCTTTGACTCGATATCATTACCTTTGTGCAATTAAACTGACGTTTAACTGCTCTGAGTTCAATCTGCCCGATATAATAACAATCGGTGGTCTTTTGAGTCATTACTACAAACATTACAGTGTTTTGACACTTCTATGATACCATCAGAAGTCACAAATCGCCGAAATCTTCTAACACGCAAACTGTCAACCATTATTCAGCGTTGATGCGATATTTCTCCCCTACTCCGTCCAATTCAGATTTCATACAAACTTCGTTACACCGATCCGATAAGATCGATATCAGAATTCGCCATGAATTAAATGCCAAGTTGTCAAGAACCCAACAACCCCGATCCGGTCCAATCGGATCCCGGAAATCGCGTTGCAATACGATGTTACACCGATCTTCCGGAGTATCAGAGCGATCTGATGCACTTCAAACTATCTCATATGTTAGTTCATCTTCACTTCAAAAGGTCCACAAAGTCTTTTCAAATTATTTTCCTGTGTAAAGGCGTTTCCCACCTTACAAAAATTGATAACGCCGGATTGCAACACATACAGAATTCTCACTTTAAAAACATAAATGAAACTCAATTCAAAACGCATCAACCTTATACTCGTCTTACATCAACATTCCATTTTTCCATAACAGAGTCTCGTTCTTTCCTCTGCTCCAAAGTTTTGATCCGATCCAAATTGGGATCGGAAATTGCCAACCCTCAGCGCTAATTTAACACGCCCAACTTCATTTGATCACTGATATTCTTATGATTTAAATCGAATCATGCCCAGACTATTACGAATTCAACCCATTTCACATAAATCACAATTCAAAACCCATGCGCATCACACAAAAAAAACCCGAATTTTATTCATAACAGAGTGAGAGACAGGGTTTCACCATGCCAATCCTACAAATAATGAAATCTGTATTTCTTTTTTTTAATCTACACAGTTCTCTAATATGAGCTTTCGCTCCACCTCCTCACACACTAACACTTCACACTCAACTCTAACTAATTCCCCCTATAATGCTTCTCGCTCTCCTCTTTTTAACACAAAAGAGATTGCGTATATACTCACTTAACCATCTCCTCCATATTTGGAGATATAAAATATATATTTAGAATTCCTACCTTATCCTATTCTAAATAAAACTGGATTACTTGGCTTGATCTCCACGCAGGGAAGACCACTTGCCATTTATCCAATTTCAATTCAGAATCAAGCCACTCTTAACTAATTACATTTAATTGAAATTAATACAAGATTAACAACCAAATCTTCCTTCAAACTTGTATTAGCCACAACATGTGACCATTCCATCACATTGTGTTGGCATTATGAGATAAGTGTTGTCCTTGATGGCAAACCTCACTGATGACAAATCATAGTACAGAAGGTCAGCAGCAAGGAATTGATGATCAGACTATAAGAAGAAGAGAAAGTTAATACACGCAGGTTCGTTAAGCCCAAGTCGCGTGTACACGCAGGTTGGCTTCAGCAAAAGCGCGTGTATGTGGAAAAGTACCTTTGGTCCATGGCGGTTAGTCCTTGGAAGTTTTGCCTATGGTTTCGGACCATTGTGTCTCGACGGGCGTGTCGATCCCTAGTATTGAAGTTGATGGTATTGTGTTACTATGGTTTTGGCTCTTGGTATTGAACAAGGCCTAAGGCTATATAAGGAGAAGGAAATCATTAGGCAAGTGCATCTGAAATGTCTTGAATATCTGATGAAGCATTAGATCCAGTATGCAGGGTTATGGGTTGATGATGCATTGCTTGATCTGAGCTAAGGAGAGATCTCACCGGTTGATGGAGAACTAGATCTAAGGAGAGATCGGGATCAAATGGTTTGAAATGAACTATCTTTATGATGCTTATTCTAGATCTACATACTGACGCATGTATTGTTCTATAAATGTTATGAGTATGACTGATGTCTGGTACAGCTGCAAGTTATGAGAAATTATTTTTAGATCTGTACGCGGGTTGTCTTTGGCAAAAGCGCGTATACACGCGGGTTTGATTCATCGAAGTAGCGTATACATTGTAAAGCTTGATATTTGAAGTTGCAGATGGATCTGATGGTTATTACAGAGTTCTGTGTCTGCTCTGTGTTCTGGTGACTGTTGTTAACAGGGTTTCAGTGATTCAGAGTTTGATGATTGTTTAGAGCTTCAATGATAGTTATGGGTCCAGTATGAAAATTGGATGAAAAGTGGCCTTACAGATTATGTGTTGTGCTTCAGTGTATCCAGTCTGAAAATTGATGAAACGTGGTACCTGGAGGTGAGAAGATTGTAGGCAAGCACCTACGTACTAGTATCTAAGCTAGTACAAAAGCTAAAGGAGATCTTTGGAGCATTGTAGCAGGTAGCAGCCTGCGTACTAGTAAATGGATCGGCTAGTACAAGAGCAAAGGGGGTTGTAGCTCCCGTACTGGTATAAGACTGCACCAGTACAAATATTGTAAAAGGATTTTCTTATTAAGAAGAAGATTGAGATGACTTGCAGCAGGTGGTTTTCACCCACATTGGGTTTCCACCTTATATCTTTGTGTTCATGTGTGTGGCTCTTGTGTGATGTTCTGTTCTGTTATTCTGCACCTGTTTACTGTTAATATGCTTAATAATGATCTGATGCATTTACTGAAGATTAAGCTAACTGAATTATAAGATCTCTGGATATACGCGATTTTCATTAGACTCAGTAGCGTGTACACGCGGGTTCACTTAATTGAAGTAGCGTATATGGTTCTGAGTATGAAATTGAAAAGTTTGATTGATCTGATAATACTGATTCACCCCCCCTCTCAGTATTATTTCCAACAATTGGTATCAGAGCAGGTCCTTTGGTAGAAGCTTGATCGCTTGAAGGAGATCCGTGGAACAATGGGAAAGAAGCTTAAGAAGAAAGCTCATAAGAAGAAGAAGACATCTCAGAAGGACTATGACAGTGGGAGAGTCGATTGGGGATTAGGTATAAGAAGCTCTTCAGATTCAGAATCAGATTCAGAATCAGATTCAGAATCATTATCAGGTATGAATGTGTTATCCTCTGATGTTCCTGCTATATTTCCTTGTGAAAGTGATGGAAGTGATAGTGAAACTACTGAACATGCTTTTATGGGTGAGCAAGAAAAGTGTCAAATAGAGGCAGTGTTTAGAAGGCTTGCAGACAAAGTTAAAGATCAACAAGATCTATTGAACAAAAGGGAATGTGCTTTCAAGGAAGAAGTTACCAAACTAAAGGCCCAAATAGAAGAAGGAAACAAGGTAAGAAAGCTACTCAAGGACAAGGAAGACCAATGTCAAAAATTGCAGCATGAAGTGACATTATTAAGAAAAGAAGTCAACGAAAGAAGCACAACCATCAAGAAACTCAAAGATAGATCCAGCTACTATGAAAATCTTGAAGCTACAATCCCCTCACTAAAAGGAGATCTTGAAGAATCAAAGAAGCAGAATACAGATCTACTCCAAGCTATTGCAAAACAAGAAAACGAAGTCACCAGCTTAAAATCTCAACTAGAATGTGCCTTCCGAGTTCGTCAAATGCAGCAGGATCTGAATGAAGAACAAGAAAAGGAGATTCTCAAACTAAGGCATCAGTTGGAAGAAGGAAGGAAAGATGGAGAAGACATGAAGAAGCAATGTCTAGAAAAGGAGGAACAACTTCAAGTTGAGGTAAATATCTTGAAAGGTAAAATAGAAGAAAAGGATAAGCTTTTACGATTTCAAGATAGTTCTAAAGTCTTGGATGATATTCTTAGTAGTCAAAGGTCTCCTGCTATCAAGACTGGTCTTGGTTTTCATGAATCTGTTGAAGGTGAATCTAGTTCACAAGGTGAGGCAAGGAACTCTAAAGAGAAATCCAAAATGATCAACAAGGAGATGAAAGGTCAACCAAGGAAAGAAAGTCTTCAAAGAAAATCTTTTACTCCTCCTATGAATAATATTGAATGTTATGTATGTCATAATCTTGGACATGTTGCAGCTAGATGTAGAAGAAGAAGAGTTCAAGACTATTATGCGGACAAGTCATCTCAATCAAGGTACTTTAATGGATATTGCTTTGCTTGCAATATGTATGGTCACAAAGCTGCTGATTGCTACAGGAGGAATATGAAACATGTAAGATGTTATGCATGTAACAAGTTTGGACATATAGCAAAGGAATGCAGGAACAAAGGATGGACATCACAACAAAAGGAGAAAACCTCATCACACTTGAAGATATGGAGGAAGAAGGAAGTACAGTCAGCACAATGTACTGAAACACAGCCCAGCACAAACATACCAGACTCAGGGGGAGCTGAAGGTGTAAAACTTCAGTGTTCTAATTCTCATACGCAAGTTTCATGAAGTATAGACGCGTATATACGCGAGTTAGACACTGTAAAGTCGCGTATATGTCAGTCTGAAGAAAAGCAGCGGGGACAGGATCAAAAAAAGGATCTGAGATGATTCAGTCTGTTATTTGCTCTATTGGTTACAGTCTGCTGAGGATGAGTGGAAATGTTTTGTTACTTGTATGATGTCGAGAAGTGTTTTTGATCCTAACTTGAGGATGATGATGTTTTGATGCTTATTGCTGATATATACATGATCAGATCTAACAGATGGCACTGGTTGAGGGGGAGCATATACCTTTAGTAACTCATTGTTGGCATTATGGTTAATAATCCTTGGTGATGATTCTTATATGGCTAAATGATATATCTTGCTATGATATGATGTTGTGAGTTGTCTATGATAACCTCTCATATGATTCTTGAAGTTACATAGAAGATGTTCAGATCAAATTTATGGTTGATTCTTTGATGATGCATATATGGTGCTTACATGGTGATCTTCATAAGGACAAGGAGAAGTACAAAGCTTGAATACTTATATACTGCTGTTGTCATATGCATAAAGATCATACAGTTATGATGCAGGCACTCATGTGGATAAGGATTGTTGCTGATGATGATATCAAGAAGCTTTGCCAAAAGAGTTTGAACTCAAGATACATAGTGCTGATACATGGATGACTACTCAAAGTTGCTTTATTGAAGACATGGTGATGAGTTCTTATCTATATGATGATAGGTTGATCCTTACATATGTTAATTAATGCAGATGTTTCCAAGTAATGATACTTTGATCATGTAGAGCTTGATGAAATGGCTATTTCACACATGATACAATGTGAATGACTCTGAATTCTGTTCAAAGGGATGAATTGATGCAGACATACCTTGTTATAGGTTGATGACCTATTCTCTACAGGACATTTACAGGTTGCTGATATGGAAATTTGTGTACGCGTGTTGCGTAAGGGATATCTGCGTATATACGCTTGTTTATGTGTATACAGACGCGTGTATGGAGATTTGAAGGAAATCAGCAGGGACAGATGTTGGTTGCAGAAAGTCTGATATAGGTCTGACAGAGATCATCTGGCACAGGTTCAGGGGGAGCAGATAATCTTCCAATGATGCATTGTTGGCATTATCTTAAAGCTTTTGGTTCTAGTTCACATTTGGTGTTGATTTCAGGAGGAACAAAGGCGAAAGAAGAACAGAAGGATCTCTTGGTTGCTGATCTGAATGGTGATTATCAGATGCTGCTAGTGACTTTCATAAGTCTTGGTCTAGTTATTTCGTCTCTATGTCATATATCTTTTTTTTGGTATCTCTTTCATGGTGTCAAGGTCATGTAACGGCCTATTTTGGTTTCCCCACTATGCCTGGGATGATTGATGCAATATGATTGGTTGTCATATGTAAACTTTTGATGTATCCCCACTTGGTTGGGTGGATGAGTCAATTTTTGTATATCCTCACTTAGTTGAGAGATGGATGTATGTATGAGTCTTTGGTGATAGGAAGGTCTTTTATGATGTATAGAGTCATGTTCTTCTTGAAGAACATCTTTTGTAGATCTTGCCTACAGTCAGGAAGAGCATGAACAGCACACTTCAGCAGTACAGAGACTTGGCATGTACTCAGGGGGAGCATTGACAGATTGGTACACCTTGGCATATACAAAGGGGGAGATTATTCAGAGATTTCAGCAGGTACTCAGGGGGAGTATGGACAGTGGAATGATTCAGCAAAGGAAGAGAATATCTTGGTCCACCCTTTGCCCTTGATGTCAAAGGGGGAGAGTGATTTGGTGTTGTTGCCATCAAGTCCAAAGGGGGAGATTGTTGGCATTATGATGCATGTGTTGTACTTGATGGCTACCCTCTCATAGAAGAATATCTCACTTATGTATAACTGGATGAATCTTCAGAAGAGATATCAGATGTGACTGATGGAGGACAGCTCAAAGGAATCAGATGCTAATTCTAAGTGTGACAAGCTAGCTTTGCCATCAAGTCCAAAGGGGGAGATTGTTGGCATTATGAGATAAGTGTTGTCCTTGATGGCAAACCTCACTGATGACAAATCATAGTACAGAAGGTCAGCAGCAAGGAATTGATGATCAGACTATAAGAAGAAGAGAAAGTTCATACACGCAGGTTCGTTAAGCCCAAGTCGCGTGTACACGCAGGTTGGCTTCAGCAAAAGCACGTGTATGTGGAAAAATACCTTTGGTCCATGGCGGTTAGTCCTTGGAAGTTGTGCCTATGGTTTCGGACCATTGTGTCTCGACGGGCGTGTCGATCCCTAGTATTGAAGTTGATGGTATTGTGTTACTATGGTTTTGGCTCTTGGTATTGAACAAGGCCTAAGGCTATATAAGGAGAAGGAAATCATTAGGCAAGTGCATCTGAAATGTCTTGAATATCTGATGAAGCATTAGATCCAGTATGCAGGGTTATGGGTTGATGATGCATTGCTTGATCTGAGCTAAGGAGAGATCTCACCGGTTGATGGAGAACTAGATCTAAGGAGAGATCGGGATCAAATGGTTTGAAATGAACTATCTTTATGATGCTTATTCTAGATCTACATACTGACGCATGTATTGTTCTATAAATGTTATGAGTATGACTGATGTCTGGTACAGCTGCAAGTTATGAGAAATTATTTTTAGATCTGTACGCGGGTTGTCTTTGGCAAAAGCGCGTATACACGCGGGTTTGATTCATCGAAGTAGCGTATACATTGTAAAGCTTGATATTTGAAGTTGCAGATGGATCTGATGGTTATTACAGAGTTCTGTGTCTGCTCTGTGTTCTGGTGACTGTTGTTAACAGGGTTTCAGTGATTCAGAGTTTGATGATTGTTTAGAGCTTCAATGATAGTTATGGGTCCAGTATGAAAATTGGATGAAAAGTGGCCTTACAGATTATGTGTTGTGCTTCAGTGTATCCAGTTTGAAAATTGATGAAACGTGGTACCTGGAGGTGAGAAGATTGTAGGCAAGCACCTACGTACTAGTATCTAAGCTAGTACAAAAGCTAAAGGAGATCTTTGGAGCATTGTAGCAGGTAGCAGCCTGCGTACTAGTAAATGGATCGGCTAGTACAAGTGCAAAGGGGGTTGTAGCTCCCGTACTGGTATAAGACTGCACCAGTACAAATATTGTAAAAGGATTTTCTTATTAAGAAGAAGATTGAGATGACTTGCAGCAGGTGGTTTTCACCCACATTGGGTTTCCACCTTATATCTTTGTGTTCATGTGTGTGGCTCTTGTGTGATGTTCTGTTCTGTTATTCTGCACCTGTTTACTGTTAATATGCTTAATAATGATCTGATGCATTTACTGAAGATTAAGCTAACTGAATTATAAGATCTCTGGATATACGCGATTTTCATTAGACTCAGTAGCGTGTACACGCGGGTTCACTTAATTGAAGTAGCGTATATGGTTCTGAGTATGAAATTGAAAAGTTTGATTGATCTGATAATACTGATTCACCCCCCCTCTCAGTATTATTTCCAACACATTGTTGGCTAGGTCTAGATGCTCCTGCATCAGACTCCCAAAGTTTAAATTAACCATGATCTCCTGATCATGCATTTCTGGTTTGCGTCCTCCTGGATCCCATATTTGATTTGATAGTCTGTTCTTGATTACTGTTGCTGTTGTTTGTCCCTCAAGTCTCTGTCCACTATGTGGTAATGCATCACTATCTGCTGTTGTCCTTTTCACATACCTTGCTGCTGTTTTGCTCACTTTAATTTGCAATTCTTCATTCCTTGCTGGCTTCCTCATCAAAAGATTCGACTTATACAAATCTGCTATCTCATCTGGAAGTTCTCTCAAAAGTTCTGTATCATCTTTACTAACTGCGTTGTTCGCAATATTTGTCTTTAATCCTCCTGCACTCTGGCTTTCTTCAAGATCAATGATCTTCAATGACTCAGTGTATCCTTTGAATTCAAAAATTCTTTTGCCATCCTCCTTAGTCTGCATATGACTATGAGTAGTCATTTCTTCAACAGTCTTCAATAACTGTTTGTCTTTCTTCAAGTTAATGTGACCTGCAAACACACAACAACCTTTAGTTTTCAAAATACAATACCTTCCATTTTCTTTTGATGCTTCAAGTACCAATCCTCCATCATAGATCTTTTGGATTCCAGCGGATCCTTCTTGCTGTGACCCCATTTCTCTGAGTCTTTCTTTCTTCAACAAATCAATATGAATTTGCCCAAGTTTCCTGAACTTATTCATCAGCTTGCCATTCCACTTCCGTTGCAATAGCTTCCACTTCACCCTTTTCTTCAGTCTCCATCTGTATCTTCGATCTTCACTTATCTTTCTTTGTACTACCAGACCAATTTCTAGTTCTTCATTCTGTTGCCAGCTTCTATACTTCTGCAATTTAATGCTTTCCTCAAATTCATTCTCATGTAGCTGATCATTCCTTCCAAATTTCTGGTTACTTCCACCTTCGTCTTGCTGAGTTAATATTTCTGTCTCCTTCATACCTTTGAGGACATAACTCCCTTGTTGCTCCTGATCTTTCATCTCACCTTCAAATAATCGCTGCTCAATTTCTCTAATTTCAGCATCATATTTATTAATGCTTTCTTCCACACCTTTTCCTCCATCAGGTTCTATAAGCTTTGTTTCTCCTTTGGGTTCCTTGAGTAATCTTTCCAAGAATTCTATCTCCTTGTGAAATCTCTCCAGTAGATCATCACAATTTCCATTCTCAGCTTCATTATTTTCTTGGCAATCCTCCTGATTTCACCTGTTTTCTACATCATCATATCACAAGCATCTTTCATTAGTTCCATTAAACAAATTCATCGGTTTACCTTTTTTTAGTCCCACTATGGAATTGTCTTTAGACTACTGGTCTATATCAACCTCATCTGACTGTTTCATACCAAACAATATTTCATCGATGAACTCCTTCTGTTGCAAATGATCAACACCTTCTTCCTCTAAAAAGGATTCTTCATCATACTTTACCTCAAGAGCTTCATTCTTAGTTGTGACAATTTCAATCGACTGTCCATCATCCTCTGCATATCCTGCAAACATACACAAACTGTAAGAATCAAAATCACAAGGCTTTATTGCCTCATCTGCTTCCTTTGTCAGCATATCTTTGAATTGTTTTGAACTATGCCAATAGTCCATGAGATCTTCAGCCGATCTCTCTAAATCCTCTTCACCCAACATTTCACCTTGTTCTAGTCTACAAATGGAAACTTCCATTTCTACTTCTGTTTCTCTGAGTTTCTCTGATTCCTCTTGAGCGCTCAATATCTGCTCAATCATTCTCAATTCTTCTACTATCTGTAACTTCATTTGCTGATTTCTCCTTTCTCGTAGCCTTTGCCATTTTACTCTTTTGTTCATGGTCCAAACACTCTTCTGCAGCTTCTTCATCAATATTCCAATCTGGAAATCTATCGCAGCTTTCTCTCGGTCAAACTCTTCTTGACTCATTGTCACACGGAATCAGTCAAGGGTGCGGACACAACTGACCTTCCTAGAAGTCTAAGACATTCTAATGACAAACAAAACAAACTGGAGCTATCCTTCTCTAAACATACATTATGATATGAGAAATCAAGTGTTTCGTTCTTAGCTTTGTCCAAACGCTGTTGTAGAAGTCCAAGCTTTGTTGATCTGGATGAGCTCCTCCTTTTCTCCAAAACCTGCAATCACCAACAGTCAAACAATTAAATAGCACCTGATTATAACATAAAACAAAGCATATTCAACACATAGACCAAGGAGTACATGAAATAACCCATAAACAACAAGTTATTGAGAAGAATGGACCAATTTGCATTAAAGGTAATCAAAAGGAACCATTACAACCTGAGCCTTGGTGTTGTGCAAGCTCCTTCCAAGGTCCACAAGAGTCTTCCTCTACTCTGACAAAGCTCACCCACCTCCAAATAGAACAAGTAAAGATGACAATCTCTCCTTACAAGCTTCTAAATGGGAGTCCTAATTCCTGCAGCATTTACCCTTAGAAATCTATAGCTTTCAACCTCCCCTCCCTCTGGCTCAATGCCTTTATTTATAGTGCTGTAAAGAGGTTATTCAGGTCCACCATCAATGGGATAATCCCCCTCTTTGGATGGGATAGCTCCCTTATTGATGGGATAAGTTCCTCCTTAATAGGGATACATGAACCAACTAGAGGCGCATCCATTTCATCAAACCGACCTCTAGAAAGTTCTAGAAGTAACCACAAGTAAGTTTTTTAAGATGAAACTTGCGCATTTTGCCTTTTACAGAAGGACGCACCTGTCCCTTAACATACAGAGCGTCCAAGGACGCAGCCTTTGTGAACATTGTGAGCGTCCCCGCAGGTAAGGCTTGAGAGAACCTGCGTCCCCAGAGATAAACACATTTTTTACAAGACTTTCTCTCTTCTTTGAGTTTGAGATGGATAGCAGAGGCATAAGACTTGCCTAAGAGGGTAGTATGACTATTGATTTGAGCCATACTAACTGTAAGTAGTCATGGTGACATTTTTTAGTGTAACAGATTGCCCCCTAAAGTGCGAAGCCTGGAATAGATTAGGGTTTTGTAATTCTAGGAAGGGTGAAGCGCTTTATCATTTCAAGGATTTTCTTGTGGATGACCTGGTTGGAACCTGCAATTTTCAACACAAAATACATGTATAAGATTATATCATCACTGAGGTAGGCATTCCCATACTCAGATTCAAAACTTTAACTAATGGACTAACTATTCTGATACAGGAATGATCTTGCAGTACATCATTTTTTATAGACTTTTGTAGACACAGTATGGACGCAGCCATCTGTTTATGATTAGTCTACATAGATAATGAATACAAAACTCCTCGCAGCCTGGATGGTAGAAACTAGATCCAGGGTCTTCACTTCTACTTCCCGAATTGGTACGATTCTAGCCATGTGATTAAATGATTTGATGTCGAACATGTTAGAAACCACTTGATTACCAGTCGATGATGTAAACTGTTAACAAGCGTGAGAGAGACCACCAGTAATGTCAATGGTTCTCAAAGTACCAAGCACAACCTGTGAAATGTGAATAGATGTTTTGATGTCGAACACTTCACGGAATCCTTTGATCGAAAGTCAATGATGTAAACTGACGTCAAAGGCGAGAAACCTGCCATTGATGCATGCAGACTTCAAGGTACTGTCGATTCCTAAGTCATCTTTCTAGATAATGTGTCGATGTCGATAGAAAGCGACCCGTTGCAGGCAAGCCTGCAACACGAAATCATTGTTCAAGTTGAAGAAATGTTGCTGTAAGGACTGACTCAGGGATGGTCAAATGGATGACAAGTATTTTGCAGATGAAAGTTTTTCTTGCAGACCTCTTGAACACATAACGACACGACATATGGCTTGGTGACGAATAACTCAAAGTTAATCCCCGGGCCAATTTGTCACATGGAATCAGTCAAGGGTGCGGACACAACTGACCTTCCTAGAAGTCTAAGACATTCTAATGACAAACAAAACAAACTGGAGCTATCCTTCTCTAAACATACATTATGATATGAGAAATCAAGTGTTTCGTTCTTACCTTTGTCCAAACGCTGTTGTAGAAGTCCAAGCTTTGTTGATCTGGATGAGCTCCTCCTTTTCTCCAAAACCTGCAATCACCAACAGTCAAACAATTAAATAGCACCTGATTATAACATAAAACAAAGCATATTCAACACATAGACCAAGGAGTACATGAAATAACCCATAAACAACAAGTTATTGAGAAGAATGGACCAATTTGAATTAAAGGTAATCAAAAGGAACCATTACAACCTGAGCCTTGGTGTTGTGCAAGCTCCTTCCAGGGTCCACAAGAGTCTTCCTCTACTTTGACAAAGCTCACCCACCTCCAAATAGAACAATTAAAGATGACAATCTCTCCTTGCAAGCTTCTAAATGGGAGTCCTAATTCCTGCAGCATTTACCCTTAGAAATCTATAGCTTTCAACCTCCCCTCCCTCTGGCTCAATGCCTTTATTTATAGTGCTGTAAAGAGGTTATTCAGGTCCACCATCAATGGGATAATCCCCCTCTTTGGGTGGGATAGCTCCCTTATTGATGGGGTAAGTTCCTCCTTAATAGGGATACATGAACCAACTGGAGGCGCATCCATTTCATCAAACCGACCTCTAGAAAGTTCTAGAAGTAACCACAAGTAACTTTTTTAAGATGAAACTTGCGCATTTTGCCTTTTACAGAAGGACGCACCTGTCCCTTAATATACAGAGCGTCCAAGGACGCAGCCTTTGTGAACATTGTGAGCGTCCCCGCAGGTAAGGCTTGAGAGAACCTGCGTCCCCAGAGATAAACACATTTTTTACAAGACTTTCTCCCTTCTTTGAGTTTGAGATGGATAGCAGAGGCATAAGACTTGCCTAAGAGGGTAGCATGACTGTTGATTGAGCCATACTAACTGTAAACAGTCATGGTGACATTTTTTAGTGTAACAGATTGCCCCCTAAAGTGCGAAGCCTGGAATAGATTAGGGTTTTGTAATTCTAGGAAGGGTGAAGCGCTTTATCATTTCAAGGATTGTCTTGTGGATGACCTGGTTGGAACTTGCAATTTTCAATACAAAATACATGTATAAGATTATATCATCACTGAGGTAGGCATTCCCATACTCAGATTCAAAACTTTAACTAATGGACTAACTACTCTGATACAGGAATGATCTTGCAGTACATCATTTTAATAGACTTTTGTAGACACAGTATGGACGCAGCCATCTGTTTATGATTAGTCTACATAGATAATGAATACAAAACTCCTCGCAGCCTGGATGGTAGAAACTAGATCCAGGGTCTTCACTTCTACTTCCCGAATTGGTACGATCCTAGCCATGTGATTAAATGATTTGATGTCGAACATGTTAGAAACCACTTGATTACCAGTCGATGATGTAAAGTGTTAACAAGCGTGAGAGAGACCACCAGTAATGTCAATGGTTCTCAAAGTACCAAGCACAACCCGTGAAATGTGAATAGATGTTTTGATGTCGAACACTTCACGGAATCCTTTGATCGAAAGTCAATGATGTAAACTGACGTCAAAGGCGAGAAACCTGCCATTGATGCATGCAGACTTCAAGGTACTGTCGATTCCTAAGTCATCTTTCTAGATAATGTGTCGATTTCGATAGAAAGCGACCCGTTGCAGGCAAGCCTGCAACACGAAATCATTGTTCAAGTTGAAGAAATGTTGCTGTAAGGACTGACTCAGGGATGGTCAAATGGATGACAAGTATTTTGCAGATGAAAGTTTTGCTTGCAGACCTCTTGAACACATAATGACACGACAGATGGCTTGGTGACGAATAACTCAAAGTTAATCCCCGGAACCTGGTTAAAGACTTTCAAAGTGGTTTGGTCAACTGTGAGGTAAAATATTTCCCAACCCAGGTGAATGAAAAGTGTCGTGTTCAAGAGTGGTAATAAATTTTCTTTTGAGACAAAAGGTAACAAACAGGTTCATTCTTCTCTCTTTTCCCCCACCATTTCTGGCAAGTACCTCTTTATTTTTAACAAGCTTGAGGAGGATAACATATGCTTGATTATAAGCTCATCCTTCGGACGAGTCCAACCTAGTTTAAATTCAAACCCTAGGAAGGAGTGGTTCGTTCCTGTTTGTAATTGAACAGGTCCTTTACTGTAAAAGTTTAACGAGCCCAGTATAGGAGAAACTCGGCGTTTTTTCATTTTTAGAGAGTCTGAAAAAACAAAAGGAGACTCCACGTTGAACTTTTTCGTATATTTGTGTCCCTCAAGCCTGAAAAAGTATAAAATAATACCTGGGGGAACCGCTTGATCTTGCGACCAAGGAGTACTTTCATAATAGTGTCGTTGACCTGAAAAGTAAAAAGCGATCAAGGACACGTCGTTTTATTTCCTTATCGAGTTTGAAACGACAAAAACCCGGCAATCTTTTCTTGATTTTGCGGTCAGAAAAGAGCTAAAAGGGGACCGTCTTTTAATTCTGTTTTAACGAGTGTAAAAGAAACGCTCGGCGATCTTTTCATGTTTTAGGAGTCAGAAAAGGGCTTAAAAGATGACTCTGAGGTTTCACTTTTTCGTAAGTTTTAACGAGTTTGAAAAAGGGATAAAAATGTACTCATGGTTTTCACTTTTTCGTAAGTTTTAACGAGTTCGAAAAAATGATAAAAATGTACTCATATGGTCGTCTTTCAATTTAATTTACGAGTAGGAAAAGACGGAAAGATCTCGGCATCTTCATTTGTTTTACGAGAATGAAAGATAGCAAAATAATCTCGGTATTTTCATGAGTTTAACGAGTCTTGAAAATAACTAAAATTGACTCGAGATAGGTTTCATTTTTACAAAAGCTTGAAACAGAGAAAAACTATGCTTCAAAGTAGTTTCATTTTTACACAAGCTTGAAACAGAGGTAAAACTGTGCTTGATGCCCCCTAAGCATAACTGCTAGAGCGCATGCCCCCCAGCTTCATTTCAATCAACTAAGTACAAGCTGGATGGAATGAAGGTTCATGAACGAGATCATTTGAAAGACTCGACCTAAAACTATAAGAAAATTATGCAAAAAACTGAAATAACTAACCTAAAAACTTAACATTTATAAGATCTCGTCAATCTCTCGACTCAAGTAGAGGAGAATTTGTTTCATTTTTTAAACGAGCTTGACACAGGAAAAGAACTATGCTCGGATTCGGTTTCATGTTTACACAAGCTTGAAACGAAAAACTATGCTTGTTACAAGTTCACATGCCCCCGGCATAATGATGCAAATCAAGGTACATGCCCCCCAAGCTTCATTGCATTCAATGAGGTGGATGGAATGAAGCTTTACTTTCAAAATCTTGGAAAGACTCGTGGGAGTTGTTTCATTTTTTAGTGAGCTTGACACAAGACGAGGAACTATGCTCATAACTACTTTCTACAATCTACCTAACAAAAAACTATACTCTAAAAAACCTTGATTCATTTTTTAACGAGCTTGACACAAGACAAGGAACTGTGCTCTAAAATCCTTGATTCATTTTTTAATGAGCTTGACACAAGACAAGGAACTATGCTTATAATCAAGCATATGTTATCCTCCTCAAGCTTGTTAAAAATAAAGAGGTACTTGCCAGAAATGGTGGGGGAAAAGAGAGAAGAATGAACCTGTTTGTTACCTTTTGTCTCAAAAGAAACTTTATTACCACTCTTGAACACGACACTTTTCATTCACCTGGGTTGGGAAATCTTTTACCTCACAGTTGACCAAACCACTTTGAAAGTCTTTAACCAGGTTCCGGGGATTAACTTTGAGTTATTCGTCACCAAGCCATCTGTCATGTCGTTGTGTGTTCAAGAGGTCTGCAAGCAAAACTTTCATCTGCAAAATACTTGTCATCCATTTGACCATCCCTGAGTCAGTCCTTACAGCAACATTTCTTCAACTTGAACAATGATTTCGTGTTGCAAGCTTGCCTGCAACGGGTCGCTTTCTATCGACATCGACACATTATCTAGAAAGATGACTTAGGAATCGACAGTACCTTGAAGTCTGCATGCATCAATGGCAGGTTTCTCGCCTTTGACGTCAGTTTACATCATTGACTTTCGATCAAAGGATTCCGTGAAGTGTTCGACATCAAAACATCTATTCACATTTCACGGGTTGTGCTTGGTACTTTGAGAACCATTGACATTACTGGTGGTCTCTCTCACGCTTGTTAACACTTTACATCATCGACTGGTAATCAAGTGGTTTCTAACATGTTCGACATCAAATCATTTAATCACATGGCTAGGATCGTACCAATTCGGGAAGTAGAAGTGAAGACCCTGGATCTAGTTTCTACCATCCAGGCTGCGAGGAGTTTTGTATTCATTATCTATGTAGACTAATCATAAACAGATGGCTGCATCCATACTGTGTCTACAAAAGTCTATTAAAATGATGTACTGCAAGATCATTCCTGTATCAGAGTAGTTAGTCCATTAGTTAAAGTAAAGATGACAATCTCTCCTTACAAGCTTCTAAATGGGAGTCCTAATTCCTGCAGCATTTACCCTTAGAAATCTATAGCTTTCAACCTCCCCTCCCTCTGGCTCAATGCCTTTATTTATAGTGTTGTAAAGAGGTTATTCAGGTCCACCATCAATGGGATAATCCCCCTCTTTGGATGGGATAGCTCCCTTATTGATGGGATAAGTTCCTCCTTAATAGGGATACATGAACCAACTGGAGGCGCATCCATTTCATCAAACCGGCCTCTAGAAAGTTCTAGAAGTAACCACAAGTAACTTTTTTAAGATGAAACTTGCGCATTTTGCCTTTTACAGAAGGACGCACTTGTCCCTTAACATACAGAGCATCCAAGGACGCAGCCTTTGTGAACATTGTGAGCGTCCCCGCAGGTAAGGCTTGAGAGAACCTGCGTCCCCAGAGATAAACACATTTTTTACAAGACTTTCTCTCTTCTTTGAGTTTGAGATGGATAGCAGAGGCATAAGACTTGCCTAAGAGGGTAGTATGACTGTTGATTTGAGCCATACTAACTGTAAGCAGTCATGGTGACATTTTTTAAGTAACAGATTGCCCCCTAATGTGTGAAGCCTGGAATAGATTAGGGTTTTGTAATTCTAGGAAGGGTGAAGCGCTTTATCATTTCAAGGATTGTCTTGTGGATGACCTGGTTGGAACCTGCAATTTTCAACACAAAATACATGTATAAGATTATATCATCACTGAGGTAGGCATTCCCATACTCAGATTCAAAACATTAACTAATGGACTAACTATTCTGATACAGGAATGATCTTGCAGTACATCATTTTTTATAGACTTTTGTAGACACAGTATGGACGCAGCCATCTGTTTATGATTAGTCTACATAGATAATGAATACAAAACTCCTCGCAGCCTGGATGGTAGAAACTAGATCCAGGGTCTTCACTTCTACTTCCCGAATTGGTACGATTCTAGCCATGTGATTAAATGATTTGATGTCGAACATGTTAGAAACCACTTGATTACCAATCGATGATGTAAATTGTTAACAAGCGTGAGAGAGACCACCAGTAATGTCAATGGTTCTCAAAGTACCAAGCACAACCCGTGAAATGTGAATAGATGTTTTGATGTCGAACACATCACGGAATCCTTTGATCGAAAGTCAATGATGTAAACTGACGTCAAAGGCGAGAAACCTGCCATTGATGCATGCAGACTTCAAGGTACTGTCGATTCCTAAGTCATCTTTCTAGACAATGTGTCGATGTCGATAGAAAGCAACCCGTTGCAGGCAAGCCTGCAACACGAAATCATTGTTCAAGTTGAAGAATTGTTGTTGTAAGGACTGACTCAGGGATGGTCAAATGGATGACAAGTATTTTGCAGATGAAAGTTTTTCTTGTAGACCTCTTGAACACATAACGACACGACAGATGGCTTGGTGACGAATAACTCAAAGTTAATCCCCGGGCCAATTTGTCACACGGAATCAGTCAAGGGTGCGGACACAACTGACCTTCCTAGAAGTCTAAGACATTCTAATGACAAACAAAACAAACTGGAGCTATCCTTCTCTAAACATACATTATGATATGAGAAATCAAGTGTTTCGTTCTTACCTTTGTCCAAACGCTGTTGTAGAAGTCCAAGCTTTGTTGATCTGGATGAGCTCCTCCTTTTCTCCAAAACCTGCAATCACCAACAGTCAAACAATTAAATAGCACCTGATTATAACATAAAACAAAGCATATTCAACACATAGACCAAGGAGTACATGAAATAACCCATAAACAACAAGTTATTGAGAAGAATGGACCAATTTGCATTAAAGGTAATCAAAAGGAACCATTACAACCTGAGCCTTGGTGTTGTGCAAGCTCCTTCCAGGGTCCACAAGAGTCTTCCTCTACTTTGACAAAGCTCACCCACCTCCAAATAGAACAAGTAAAGATGACAATCTCTCCTTACAAGCTTCTAAATGGGAGTCCTAATTCCTGCAGCATTTACCCTTAGAAATCTATAGCTTTCAACCTCCCCTCCCTCTGGCTCAATGCCTTTATTTATAGTGTTGTAAAGAGGTTATTCAGGTCCACCATCAATGGGATAATCCCCCTCTTTGGGTGGGATAGCTCCCTTATTGATGGGGTAAGTTCCTCCTTAATAGGGATACATGAACCAACTGGAGGCGCATCCATTTCATCAAACCGACCTCTAGAAAGTTCTAGAAGTAACCACAAGTAACTTTTTTAAGATGAAACTTGCGCATTTTGCCTTTTACAGAAGGACGCACCTGTCCCTTAATATACAGAGCGTCCAAGGACGCAGCCTTTGTGAACATTGTGAGCGTCCCCGCAGGTAAGGCTTGAGAGAACCTGCGTCCCCAGAGATAAACACATTTTTTACAAGACTTTCTCCCTTCTTTGAGTTTGAGATGGATAGCAGAGGCATAAGACTTGCCTAAGAGGGTAGCATGACTGTTGATTGAGCCATACTAACTGTAAACAGTCATGGTGACATTTTTTAGTGTAACAGATTGCCCCCTAAAGTGCGAAGCCTGGAATAGATTAGGGTTTTGTAATTCTAGGAAGGGTGAAGCACTTTATCATTTCAAGGATTGTCTTGTGGATGACCTGGTTGGAACTTGCAATTTTCAATACAAAATACATGTATAAGATTATATCATCACTGAGGTAGGCATTCCCATACTCAGATTCAAAACTTTAACTAATGGACTAACTACTCTGATACAGGAATGATCTTGCAGTACATCATTTTAATAGACTTTTGTAGACACAGTATGGACACAGCCATCTGTTTATGATTAGTCTACATAGATAATGAATACAAAACTCCTCGCAGCCTGGATGGTAGAAACTAGATCCAGGGTCTTCACTTCTACTTCCCGAATTGGTACGATCCTAGCCATGTGATTAAATGATTTGATGTCGAACATGTTAGAAACCACTTGATTACCAGTCGATGATGTAAAATGTTAACAAGCGTGAGAGAGACCACCAGTAATGTCAATGGTTCTCAAAGTACCAAGCACAACCCGTGAAATGTGAATAGATGTTTTGATGTCGAACACTTCACGGAATCCTTTGATCGAAAGTCAATGATGTAAACTGACGTCAAAGGCGAGAAACCTGCCATTGATGCATGCAGACTTCAAGGTACTGTCGATTCCTAAGTCATCTTTCTAGATAATGTGTCGATGTCGATAGAAAGCGACCCGTTGCAGGCAAGCCTGCAACACGAAATCATTGTTCAAGTTGAAGAAATGTTGCTGTAAGGACTGACTCAGGGATGGTCAAATGGATGACAAGTATTTTGCAGATGAAAGTTTTGCTTGCAGACCTCTTGAACACATAACGACACGACAGATGGCTTGGTGACGAATAACTCAAAGTTAATCCCCGGAACCTGGTTAAAGACTTTCAAAGTGGTTTGGTCAACTGTGAGGTAAAAGATTTCCCAACCCAAGTGAATGAAAAGTGTCGTGTTCAAGAGTGGTAATAAAGTTTCTTTTGAGACAAAAGGTAACAAACAGGTTCATTCTTCTCTCTTTTCCCCCACCATTTCTGGCAAGTACCTCTTTATTTTTAACAAGCTTGAGGAGGATAACATATGCTTGATTATAAGCTCATCCTTCGGACGAGTCCAACCTAGTTTAAATTCGAACCCTAGGAAGGAGTGGTTCGTTCCTGTTTGTAATTGAACAGGTCCTTTACTGTAAAAGTTTAACGAGCCCAGTATAGGAGAAACTCGGCGTTTTTCATTTTTAGAGAGTCTGAAAAAACAAAAGGAGACTCCACGTTGAACTTTTTCGTATATTTGTGTCCCTCAAGCCCGAAAAAGTATAAAATAATACCTGGGGGAACCGCTTGATCTTGCGACCAAGGAGTACTTTCATAATAGTGTCGTTGACCTGAAAAGTAAAAAGCGATCAAGGACACGTCGTTTTATTTCCTTATCGAGTTTGAAACGACAAAAACCCGGCAATCTTTTCTTGATTTTGCGGTCAGAAAAGAGCTAAAAGGGGACCGTCTTTTAATTCTGTTTTAACGAGTGTAAAAGAAACGCTCGGCGATCTTTTCATGTTTTAGGAGTCAGAAAAGGGCTTAAAATATGACTCTGAGGTTTCACTTTTTCGTAAGTTTTAACGAGTTCGAAAAAGGGATAAAAATGTACTCATGGTTTTCACTTTTTCGTAAGTTTTAACGAGTTCGAAAAAATGATAAAAATGTACTCATATGGCCGTCTTTCAATTTAATTTACGAGTAGGAAAAGACGGAAAGATCTCGGCATCTTCATTTGTTTTACGAGAATGAAAGATAGCAAAATAATCTCGGTATTTTCATGAGTTTAACGAGTCTTGAAAATAACTGAAATTGACTCGAGATAGGTTTCATTTTTACAAAAGCTTGAAACAGAGAAAAACTATGCTTCAAAGTAGTTTCATTTTTACACAAGCTTGAAACAGAGGTAAAACTGTGCTTGATGCCCCCTAAGCATAACTGCTAGAGCGCATGCCCCCCAGCTTCATTTCATTCAACTAAGTACAAGCTGGATGGAATGAAGGTTCATGAACGAGATCATTTGAAAGACTCGACCTAAAACTATAAGAAAATTATGAAAAAAACTGAAATAACTAACCTAAAAACTTAACATTTATAAGATCTCGTCAATCTCTCGACTCAAGTAGAGGAGAATTTGTTTCATTTTTTAAACGAGCTTGACACAGGAAAAGAACTATGCTCAGATTCGGTTTCATGTTTACACAAGCTTGAAACGAAAAACTATGCTTGTTACAAGTTCACATGCCCCCGGCATAATGATGCAAATCAAGGTACATGCCCCCCAAGCTTCATTGCATTCAATGAGGTGGATGGAATGAAGCTTTACTTTCAAAATCTTGGAAAGACTCGTGGGAGTTGTTTCATTTTTTAGTGAGCTTGACACAAGACGAGGAACTATGCTCATAACTACTTTCTACAATCTACCTAACAAAAAACTATACTCTAAAAAACCTTGATTCATTTTTTAACGAGCTTGACACAAGACAAGGAACTGTGCTCTAAAATCCTTGATTCATTTTTTAATGAGCTTGACACAAGACAAGGAACTATGCTTATAATCAAGCATATGTTATCCTCCTCAAGCTTGTTAAAAATAAAGAGGTACTTGCCAGAAATGGTGGGGGAAAAGAGAGAAGAATGAACCTGTTTGTTACCTTTTGTCTCAAAAGAAACTTTATTACCACTCTTGAACACGACACTTTTCATTCACCTGGGTTGGGAAATCTTTTACCTCACAGTTGACCAAACCACTTTGAAAGTCTTTAACCAGGTTCCGGGGATTAACTTTGAGTTATTCGTCACCAAGCCATCTGTCGTGTCGTTCTGTGTTCAAGAGGTCTGCAAGCAAAACTTTCATCTGCAAAATACTTGTCATCCATTTGACCATCCCTGAGTCAGTCCTTACAGCAACATTTCTTCAACTTGAACAATGATTTCGTGTTGCAGGCTTGCCTTCAACGGGTCGCTTTCTATCGACATCGACACATTATCTAGAAAGATGACTTAGGAATCGACAGTACCTTGAAGTCTGCATGCATCAATGGCAGGTTTCTCGCCTTTGATGTCAGTTTACATCATTGACTTTCGATCAAAGGATTCCGTGAAGTGTTCGACATCAAAACATCTATTCACATTTCACGGGTTGTGCTTGGTACTTTGAGAACCATTGACATTACTGGTGGTCTCTCTCACGCTTGTTAACACTTTACATCATTGACTGGTAATCAAGTGGTTTCTAACATGTTCGACATCAAATCATTTAATCACATGGCTAGGATCGTACCAATTCGGGAAGTAGAAGTGAAGACCCTGGATCTAGTTTCTACCATCCAGGCTGCGAGGAGTTTTGTATTCATTATCTATGTAGACTAATCATAAACAGATGGCTGCGTCCATACTGTGTCTACAAAAGTCTATTAAAATGATGTACTGCAAGATCATTCCTGTATCAGAGTAGTTAGTCCATTAGTTAAAGTAAAGATGACAATCTCTCCTTACAAGCTTCTAAATGGGAGTCCTAATTCCTGCAGCATTTACCCTTAGAAATCTATAGCTTTTAACCTCCCCTCCCTCTGGCTCAATGCCTTTATTTATAGTGTTGTAAAGAGGTTATTCAGGTCCACCATCAATGGGATAATCCCCCTCTTTGGATGGGATAGCTCCCTTATTGATGGGATAAGTTCCTCCTTAATAGGGATACATGAACCAATTGGAGGCGCATCCATTTCATCAAACCGGCCTCTAGAAAGTTCTAGAAGTAACCACAAGTAACTTTTTTAAGATGAAACTTGCGCATTTTTCCTTTTACAGAAGGACGCACTTGTCCCTTAACATACAGAGCGTCCAAGGACGCAGCCTTTGTGAACATTGTGAGCGTCCCCGCAGGTAAGGCTTGAGAGAACCTGCGTCCCCAGAGATAAACACATTTTTTACAAGACTTTCTCTCTTCTTTGAGTTTGAGATGGATAGCAGAGGCATAAGACTTGCCTAAGAGGGTAGTATGACTGTTGATTTGAGCCATACTAACTGTAAGTAGTCATGGTGACATTTTTTAAGTAACAGATTGCCCCCTAAAGTGTGAAGCCTGGAATAGATTAGGGTTTTGTAATTCTAGGAAGGGTGAAGTGCTTTATCATTTCAAGGATTGTCTTGTGGATGCCCTGGTTGGAACCTGCAATTTTCAACACAAAATACATGTATAAGATTATATCATCACTGAGGTAGGCATTCCCATACTCAGATTCAAAACTTTAACTAATGGACTAACTATTCTGATACAGGAATGATCTTGCAGTACATCATTTTTTATAGAATTTTGTAGATACAGTATGGACGCAGCCATCTGTTTATGATTAGTCTACATAGATAATGAATACAAAACTCCTCGCAGCCTGGATGGTAGAAACTAGATCCAGGGTCTTCACTTCTACTTCCCGAATTGGTACGATTCTAGCCATGTGATTAAATGATTTGATGTCGAACATGTTAGAAACCACTTGATTACCAATCGATGATGTAAATTGTTAACAAGCGTGAGAGAGACCACCAGTAATGTCAATGGTTCTCAAAGTACCAAGCACAACCCGTGAAATGTGAATAGATGTTTTGATGTCGAACACTTCACGGAATCCTTTGATCGAAAGTCAATGATGTAAACTGACGTCAAAGGCGAGAAACCTGCCATTGATGCATGCAGACTTCAAGGTACTGTCGATTCCTAAGTCATCTTTCTAGACAATGTGTCGATGTCGATAGAAAGCGACCCGTTGCAGGCAAGCCTGCAACACGAAATCATTGTTCAAGTTGAAGAAATGTTGCTGTAAGGACTGACTCAGGGATGGTCAAATGGATGACAAGTATTTTGCAGATGAAAGTTTTGCTTGCAGACCTCTTGAACACATAACGACACGACAGATGGCTTGGTGACGAATAACTCAAAGTTAATCCCTGGGCCAATTTGTCACACGGAATCAGTCAAGGGTGCGGACACAACTGACCTTCCTAGAAGTCTAAGACATTCTAATGACAAACAAAACAAACTGGAGCTATCCTTCTCTAAACATACATTATGATATGAGAAATCAAGTGTTTCGTTCTTACCTTTGTCCAAACGCTGTTGTAGAAGTCCAAGCTTTGTTGATCTGGATGAGCTCCTCCTTTTCTCCAAAACCTGCAATCACCAACAGTCAAACAATTAAATAGCACCTGATTATAACATAAAACAAATCATATTCAACACATAGACCAAGGAGTACATGAAATAACCCATAAACAACAAGTTATTGAGAAGAATGGACCAATTTGCATTAAAGGTAATCAAAAGGAACCATTACAACCTGAGCCTTGGTGTTGTGCAAGCTCCTTCCAGGGTCCACAAGAGTCTTCCTCTACTTTGACAAAGCTCACCCACCTCCAAATAGAACAAGTAAAGATGACAATCTCTCCTTACAAGCTTCTAAATGGGAGTCCTAATTCCTGCAGCATTTACCCTTAGAAATCTATAGCTTTCAACCTCCCCTCCCTCTGGCTCAATGCCTTTATTTATAGTGCTGTAAAGAGGTTATTCAGGTCCACCATCAATGGGATAATCCCCCTCTTTGGGTGGGATAGCTCCCTTATTGATGGGGTAAGTTCCTCCTTAATAGGGATACATGAACCAACTAGAGGCGCATCCATTTCATCAAACCGACCTCTAGAAAGTTCTAGAAGTAACCACAAGTAACTTTTTTAAGATGAAACTTGCGCATTTTGCCTTTTACAGAAGGACGCACCTGTCCCTTAATATACAGAGCGTCCAAGGACGCAGCCTTTGTGAACATTGTGAGTGTCCCCGCAGGTAAGGCTTGAGAGAACCTGCGTCCCCAGAGATAAACACATTTTTTACAAGACTTTCTCCCTTCTTTGAGTTTGAGATGGATAGCAGAGGCATAAGACTTGCCTAAGAGGGTAGCATGACTGTTGATTGAGCCATACTAACTGTAAACAGTCATGGTGACATTTTTTATTGTAACAGATTGCCCCCTAAAGTGCGAAGCCTGGAATAGATTAGGGTTTTGTAATTCTAGGAAGGGTGAAGCGCTTTATCATTTCAAGGATTTTCTTGTGGATGACCTGGTTGGAACCTGCAATTTTCAACACAAAATACATGTATAAGATTATATCATCAATGAGGTAGGCATTCCCATACTCAGAGTCAAAACTTTAACTAATGGACTAACTACTCTGATACAGGAATGATCTTGCAGTACATCATTTTAATAGAATTTTGTAGACACAGTATGGACGCAGCCATCTGTTTATGATTAGTCTACATAGATAATGAATACAAAACTCCTCGCAGCCTGGATGGTAGAAACTAGATCCAGGGTCTTCACTTCTACTTCCCGAATTGGTACGATCCTAGCCATGTGATTAAATGATTTGATGTCGAACATGTTAGAAACCACTTGATTACCAGTCGATGATGTAAACTATTAACAAGCGTGAGAGAGACCACCAGTAATGTCAATGGTTCTCAAAGTACCAAGCACAACCCGTGAAATGTGAATAGATGTTTTGATGTCGAACACTTCACGGAATCCTTTGATCGAAAGTCAATGATGTAAACTGATGTCAAAGGCGAGAAACCTGCCATTGATGCATGCAGACTTCAAGGTACTGTCAATTCCTAAGTCATCTTTCTAGATAATGTGTCGATGTCGATAGAAAGCGACCCATTGCAGGCAAGCCTGCAACACGAAATCATTGTTCAAGTTGAAGAAATGTTGCTGTAAGGACTGACTCAGGGATGGTCAAATGGATGACAAGTATTTTGCAGATGAAATTTTTGCTTGCAGACCTCTTGAACACATAACGACACGACAGATGGCTTTGTGACGAATAACTCAAAGTTAATCCCCGGAACCTGGTTAAAGACTTTCAAAGTGGTTTGGTCAACTGTGAGGTAAAAGATTTCCCAACCCAGGTGAATGAAAAGTGTCGTGTTCAAGAGTGGTAATAAAGTTTCTTTTGAGACAAAAGGTAACAAACAGGTTCATTCTTCTCTCTTTTCCCCCACCATTTCTGGCAAGTACCTCTTTATTTTTAACAAGCTTGAGGAGGATAACATATGCTTGATTATAAGCTCATCCTTCGGACGAGTCCAACCTAGTTTAAATTCAAACCCTAGGAAGGAGTGGTTCGTTCCTGTTTGTAATTGAACAGGTCCTTTACTGTAAAAGTTTAACGAGCCCAGTATAGGAGAAACTCGGCGTTTTTCATTTTTAGAGAGTCTGAAAAAACAAAAGGAGACTCCACGTTGAACTTTTTCGTATATTTGTGTCCCTCAAGCCCGAAAAAGTATAAAATAATACCTGGGGGAACCGCTTGATCTTGCGACCAAGGAGTACTTTCATAATAGTGTCGTTGACCTGAAAAGTAAAAAGCGATCAAGGACACGTCGTTTTATTTCCTTATCGAGTTTGAAATGACAAAAACCCGGCAATCTTTTCTTGATTTTGCGGTCAGAAAAGAGCTAAAATGGGACCGTCTTTTAATTCCGTTTTAACGAGTGTAAAAGAAACGCTCGGTGATCTTTTCATGTTTTAGGAGTCAGAAAAGGGCTTAAAAGATGACTCTGAGGTTTCACTTTTTCGTAAGTTTTAACGAGTTTGAAAAAGGGATAAAAATGTACTCATGGTTTTCACTTTTTCGTAAGTTTTAACGAGTTCGAAAAAATGATAAAAATGTACTCATGTGGCCGACTTTCAATTTAATTTACGAGTAGGAAAAGACGGAAAGATCTCGGCATTTTCATTTGTTTTACGAGAATGAGAGATAGCAAAATAATCTCGGTATTTTCATGAGTTTAACGAGTCTTGAAAATAACTGAAATTGACTCGAGATAGGTTTCATTTTTACAAAAGCTTGAAACAGAGAAAAACTATGCTTCAAAGTAGTTTCATTTTTACACAAGCTTGAAACAGAGATAAAACTGTGCTTGATGCCCCCTAAGCATAACTGCTAGAGCGCATGCCCCCCAGCTTCATTTCATTCAACTAAGTACAAGCTGGATGGAATGAAGGTTCATGAACGAGATCATTTGAAAGACTCGACCTAAAACTATAAGAAAATTATGCAAAAAACTGAAATAACTAACCTAAAAACTTAACATTTATAAGATCTCGTCAATCTCTCGACTCAAGTAGAGGAGGATTTGTTTCATTTTTTAAACGAGCTTGACACAGGAAAAGAACTATGCTCGGATTCGGTTTCATGTTTACACAAGCTTGAAACGAAAAACTATGCTTGTTACAAGTTCACATGCCCCCGGCATAATGATGCAAATCAAGGTACATGCCCCCCAAGCTTCATTGCATTCAATGAGGTGGATGGAATGAAGCTTTACTTTCAAAATCTTGGAAAGACTCGTGGGAGTTGTTTCATTTTTTAGTGAGCTTGACACAAGACGAGGAACTATGCTCATAACTACTTTCTACAATCTACCTAACAAAAAACTATACTCTAAAAAACCTTGATTCATTTTTTAACGAGCTTGACACAAGACAAGGAACTGTGCTCTAAAATCCTTGATTCATTTTTTAATGAGCTTGACACAAGACAAGGAACTATGCTCTAAAATCCTTGTTTCATTTTTTAACAAGCTTGACACAAGACAAAGAACTATGCTCATGACTACTCTCTACAATCTTCCTACTTAACCTACCCTTGTTTCATTTTTTAACGAGCTTGACACAAGACAAGGAACTATGCTCAAAAAGTTCGCATGCCCCCAGCATAATGATGCGAAATGAGGTACATGCCCCCCAGGCTTCATTGCATTCAACCGGCTGGATGAAATGAAGGTTTACTTTCAATATTTAACTTGAAAAGGGAGTTGTTTCATTTTTAAAGAGGTTGACACAAGAAAAGAACTATCCTCATACCTGATTCATTTTTTAACGAGGTTGACTCAGTAACAGGAACTATCCTCAAACCCTACTTTTTACAGTCTACCTACATAACCTAAAATCTACCTGATTCATTTTTTAATGAGGTTGACTCAGTAAAAGAACTATCCTCATTACAGCCTATTTCATTTTTTAACGAGGTTGATACAGGAAAAAACTATCCTCGTACTCACTGATTCATTTTTTAACGAGGTCGACACAGTAAAAGGAACTTTCCTCGTACCATCTAGTTTCATTTTTTAACGAGGTTGAGAGAGGAACAAACTATCCTCGTGCACACTGATCATGGCTTCCAACTGGAAGAAAGACATGTCAATGGACACACCTTGATCATGGCTTCCAAGAGGTCTTCATCAGAAGGAAGAATAGTTCTCTGGAAGGAACACATGTCAAGGGACTCAAAAGGGATAAGAACATCGTGTTCAAGTAATCCCATAGAGTTTTCCATGTCAAATACCGGATCTAAATCAACAGTGAGAGGCTCACTTACATCGGTAACTGAAAACATGGGACCAGTTGCCACATAATTAACCCGTGGCAGGGTAGATACCACTTTAGAATCAGGAACATTTAGGGGTGTCATATTATTGGTAGTTGAAAAAAGACTAGGGAACGAAAGCTGGTCTACAGTCACAATACTGCCATTGTGAGGGAAAGACATCACGCGAAAGAGTGTCGATACGACAGCTTTCATTGCATAAACATAGTCTCGCCCAAGGAGTAAATTGAAATCCAAGGGACCTCGAACTACCATAAGATCAACACAAACAGTTTTACCTTCCAAGGTAATAGAAAACTTAGGAAGGATCCCTAAAGGTTCACTAATTGTTCTGTTAAAAGCTTTCAGATTCTGCGTAATAGGCGCAAGCTGAGGGGAACCCAAAGCTTTCCAAACAGCTGAGGATAAAATACTAACAGAAGCACCTTCATCTACCTGAGTACGATGTATGTCCCTACCACCAGCCTTGACAATGATTTGGAAAGGGATGGAGGAAGGAAGACGAGGTTCTGTCAGTCTATTCCAATCAAAGGAAAAGACCTCAGTACTTGGAGGGGGTTCTGTAGAAACAGGTGAAATGCCCCCCGGCATAGAAGAATCCGATGTAACAAGAAGAACATCAGCGGTATGAAATTTACTCTTGAAAAGGAGAGTGTGATCGACCGAATGTGAAATTGAATCGACCACTTGATCAACTAATGGATCATCAACCTGAGTGACATGAGTTTCACTCTCCAATGGGAGAGTGTGATCGACTGTACTTGAATTTAGATCAATCACTCCGTCAGTTGACGGTAGGTTGGGAGAAAGTTTACGGTAACCAGTTGGAAATTCTTGTTGTGGAACAGTAAGGTTTTCCAACAATGTTGAGGCTTCATCCATGTGAGGGCAAATGTGAGTTTGATGACTCCCTTTGCATAACTTACAAGGAAACCTAACTTTACCCTTTTTCCCAGGAACCTGACTATCACTGGTTGATGGATCAATGGAAAGTTGATGAGATTTTTCTGACCATACTTCCAAGACCTTTGGAATACCAGGACAATTGACAAGGAAGTGGTCACCCTTACAAAGCCTGCAAGGGTATTTGGGTTTACGATGCATGTCGGAATTTTCCTCAACACAACTAACACTTACAGCCATGGTTGGTTGGTTGACTTCTTTCTTATCTTGCTTCTTCTTCTTCTTCTTCTTCTTCTTCCCTTTCTTCTTCTTCTTAGCCTCCTGGTTACTAGCATCAAGGCTTTTACCAGGCGAAGAGGAAGAAATGGAGGAAGAAAAATTAGGCGAAGAAGGTAAAGGGTCAACAGAAGGTTGGTGATGTTGAGATGGTGAACTCTGTTGAGGTGAAGCATCCGGTTGAGATGGAACAATTGGAGTATTTTGGGCCAACGAAGTTGAAAATAACCATATCGGTAAACCTATTGTAAATCCAGGTAATGACAAAGTAGCCATATAAGGAGGACCAACATTTCCAAAGTAAGGAAAAGTACTAGGATTCTCATTAGGAGGGGTTCCTAGGTTGATAAATTCCGGAACATTTGCCATTATATTCAACTTCAGTGAATTTTATTAACAATTTAAAACTAAAATTAACAATTCACAATTCACACTTAACAACTAAAATTCACAATTCACACCTATGGTCTCTAAAAGTAAAAACAAACAAATTAACACGCGCTATCAAATCTAGGAGTCAAACCACACACAAACAGTAAGCTCTCCGGACCGAAAACACTAGTTGGTGATGAAGCCCAACCTCGCAGAATTCAGTACAGAAATGGCGGGTGGAACAGTTACCCCGGCAACCTGCTTAATGAATAGACCGGCACAAGTTCCTCCACTTTAACCGTCTCGAAGTGAAGTGAACCCCCCGGAAAATCCAAGTGAGTATAACCGACGTCTGCTCCAGGTACAGTGGGACCTTCCCTCCACCGTCACCTCGGTAGAACCCTAAAGATTATGGTCACTAAGGTCACCAACAGTAACAAATACACCTGGGGGAACAGTCTAAACTCCGACAACACGCAAGGGCAGAGTAGCAAGCTCAATCCCCTTACCGGCTCCTTGACAACAATCCAAGGTTTACCGATAAGTGACCCCTGGCTCCTCGACAATGGTTAATCCGAGGTTTACCGTTTGTAATACGTATTGTCTGGCGTCGTTCCCAACGAGGGGGGAATGATCCCCTCACTGGTTCGGACACGAGCTCGTGCTTCTCCTTTAAGAGGAGCTTTCCCAGAGTGCAATTGAAACAATTGGATTTATTCTACTCAAGATAAACTATCTGTTTGGTTTTGTAGTCTTGGAGAGTTAAGTACTCACCTACTCCAAGACCCTAGCCTAAGCTATGTTGGTGTTTCAGAGCCCTAGAAATGTAAAAATTACTAGATGAATTTTAATTAAGCGCTGTGTTATTAAGGCTGTTATTACTCAAATGGGTAAATGGAGATGAAACCAATGGTGTTATGACCCGACTCAACTGAATGCAATCGAATATGATAATGCAATCCTTTCAATTCGATGAATCCTAACTAGAGTAAGGAGAGAGTTTCCATTCACTTCCAACAATGCAAAAAATTGATCATTAAGAGAAAATTTAACAAATTCTCTAATGCACTAATTTTATCAAGAAAAACTAATGCAAATCAATTCCAAACCAATTTTTATTTTTATTTTTGTGTAAATTCAAATCAAAGAAAGCTGATCTAAATCTACGATTGATTTTTCAGAATGTAAACTATGCAATTGTAATCTATGCACAATTCACTTGAAAAGTATGCAAATGTAATCTATGCACATTTTCCATTCATATTCTGAAAATGAGAATTCTAATTATGCAAATGTGATCTATGCAAGAGAATTCTCAAACACAAGACGATTCTAATGTAATCTAAGAACCAATCAAGTGCAAGTCGAGAAAATTGGGTGAGAGTTCCAAAGATCAAAACATAAAAACACTCAAAGGCGATTAACACTCATACACAATTTAGCCCCCCCCGGCAAATGAGGGGGAAATTTTTTTGCAAAAACAAAAGCAAAAAGATGCAAAATTGTGAAAAGACTGAGAGAAACCTCCAAGTAATGACCAAAGGAAATCAAATTAAGAATTTCTCAAAAAAGAGACTCAAAACACCCAATTGATGAAAGCTAAAAGCAGGAATGCTAATGAAACAAGTTCAGGTGAAAATTTTTGACAGGGTACTAAAGGATCTAGGCAGAAAACACTAAGAAAAAACAAAATCTAAAAGCAATTAAAGAAAAAATGGAGTTTTCCTAAATTTTTACAGGAAGACGTAGGCAACCCGTTAGAACAGGCGCGGGCCCGCTCTGTGCAAACGGCAACAGCGCATCCAAAGACGCACTGTGCAGTACTCAGAGGGTGCGTCCTTCTGGAAAAGTTAAGAAAAACCAAATCTAACTAAATCTAAAGCTAAGCCACCCAAATACTAATTCTCACAGTCAAAAACCAGAAAATAAAAATGATTTTCTCAGAGCAAAGTTCACACAAAGGAAAAGACTTTCACATTAATGGATTCCCCAGTGGAGTCGCCAATTTGTCACACGGAATCAGTCAAGGGTGCGGACACAACTGACCTTCCTAGAAGTCTAAGACATTCTAATGACAAACAAAACAAACTGGAGCTATCCTTCTCTAAACATACATTATGATATGAGAAATCAAGTGTTTCGTTCTTACCTTTGTCCAAACGCTGTTGTAGAAGTCCAAGCTTTGTTCATCTGGATGAGCTCCTCCTTTTCTCCAAAACCTGCAATCACCAACAGTCAAACAATTAAATAGCACCTGATTATAACATAAAACAAAGCATATTCAACACATAGACCAAGGAGTACATGAAATAACCCATAAACAACAAGTTATTGAGAAGAATGGACCAATTTTCATTAAAGGTAATCAAAAGGAACCATTACAACCTGAGCCTTGGTGTTGTGCAAGCTCCTTCCAGGGTCCACAAGAGTCTTCCTCTACTTTGACAAAGCTCACCCACCTCCAAATAGAACAAGTAAAGATGACAATCTCTCCTTACAAGCTTCTAAATGGGAGTCCTAATTCCTGCAGCATTTACCCTTAGAAATCTATAGCTTTCAACCTCCCCTCCCTCTGGCTCAATGCCTTTATTTATAGTGCTGTAAAGAGGTTATTCAGGTCCACCATCAATGGGATAATCCCCCTCTTTGGATGGGATAGCTCCCTTATTGATGGGATAAGTTCCTCCTTAATATGGATACATGAACCAACTGGAGGCGCATCCATTTCATCAAACCGACCTCTAGAAAGTTCTAGAAGTAACCACAAGTAACTTTTTTAAGATGAAACTTGCGCATTTTGCCTTTTACAGAAGGACGCACCTGTCCCTTAACATACAGAGCGTCCAAGGACGCAGCCTTTGTGAACATTGTGAGCGTCCCCGCAGGTAAGGCTTGAGAGAACCTGCGTCCCCAGAGATAAACACATTTTTTACAAGACTTTCTCTCTTCTTTGACTTTGAGATGGATAGCAGAGGCATAAGACTTGCCTAAGAGGGTAGTATGACTGTTGATTTGAGCCATACTAACTGTAAGTAGTCATGGTGACATTTTTTAGTGTAACACTCATCCTCATGCCATTTGCTTTGGCATCTTACTTTCTGCTGTGGCTTCTTTGTGAACTTCTGCTATGACTATCTGTAGTCATTTCCTGCTCCTCTCTTTCCATGAGCTCTTCGCACCTCTGCATCAAGCCTTTGCAACTGTAAGTCCTCCTTACTGCAATCTTACCTCACTAAGCTCTCCTCACTCAGTCTTTCGGTAAGCACGATCCCCTATCTAGAATCTTCTCCTGAGCAACACCTTTGCTCTCTCTAGGCTTCTGCAATATTTCACTCTCTCCTTTGAAGACACTTCAATTGTCCTCTCTGTCCAATTTCTTGTTGAATTCTACAGGTTCATTGCCACTTCTAAGGACTTTCCTTATTCTGCTTTTAAGAACACATCTGGTTCTTCTCTCACAACTTCTCTTAGTCTAGATTGCTGCAAGCTTCACTCTTTCTGATGCTGTCACCTCTACTTTGAATGGATTTCCTCACAGCTGCAATCCCGTACTAAACTTCATTCAGAAAAAAAACATATTCAATTTAAACAGAGCCAGGCCCTGATACCAAAAATTGATGCAGGGAAAACCCCTGTGATGCCCAGAATCACAATCTATTCATGCACACAACGAATACATCAAAATTTCTATATAAAATTTCAGATTGCTGGCAATTGCATTACACTTCAATTTGCGGAAGTATGTGATATTGATTCAGGGTCAACAATCAACACGCCTTAATCGAATGCCATAGCATATTTGCCAATACCCAAATATGAATTTCACTATTGTCAACGCCCTTATATTTGATCTTATTCAATTTATAACGCAGGACCTGTAGATTTACTCTTTCAACATCTGAACCAACACCTTTTTATAAAAACATTCAAACAGCATTAACGCCTTATCAAGCAATACAACCCATGTATCCTCTCACTCCACAGATCTGATTGATCCTTAACTTAATTCATAAATCAGGTTGAACGCTCTTACAAACATAGCGTTATGAAGATTCTTGCGCTCAGATCCATGTCTTCAAGGTTCCTGTCCATGAATCACTGCAGCACTATCAAAAACATCAATTCACAAAACCAAGTCACAGATCCAATGATTCGGATCGATTTCCCTTTCACTGTTCAAAAACGTTCCAATTCTGGTTGACCTGACAATTTAAAACACTTAGCAAATCGGATAGTTCGATATGCTATCAATCTAACGTTCAACTGCTTTGACTCGATATCATTACCTTTGTGCAATTAAACTGACGTTTAACTGCTCTGAGTTCAATCTGCCCGATATAATAACAATCGGTGGTCTTTTGAGTCATTACTACAAACATTACAGTGTTTTGACACTTCTATAATTTCAATGCGATACCATCGGAAGTCACAAATCGCCGAAATCTTCTAACACCCAAACTGTCAACCATTATTCAGCGCCGATGCGATATTTCTCCCCTACTCCGTCCAATTCAGATTTCATACAAACTTCGTTACACCGATCCGATAAGATCGATATCAGAATTCGCCATGAATTAAATGCCAAGTTGTCAAGAACCCAACAACCCCGATCCGGTCCAATCGGATCCCGGAAATCGCGTTGCAATACGATGTTACACCGATCTTCCGGAGTATCAGAGCGATCTGATGCACTTCAAACTGTCTCATATGTTAGTTCATCTTCACTTCAAAAGGTCCACAAAGTCTTTTCAAATTATTTTCCTGTGTAAAGGCGTTTCCCAACTTACAAAAATTGATAACGCCGGATTGCAACACATACAAAATTCTCAATTTAAAAACACAAATGAAACTCAATTCAGAACGCATCAACCTTATACTCGTCTTACATCAACATTCCATTTGTCCATAACAGAGTCTCGTTCTTTCCTCCGCTCCAAAGTTTCGATCCGATCCAAATTGGGATCGGAAATTGCCAACCCTCAGCGCTAATTTAACACGCCCAACTTCATTTGATCACTGATATTCTTATGATTTAAATCGAATCATGCCCAGACTATTACGAATTCAACCCATTTCACATAAATCACAATTCAAAACCCATGCGCATCACACAAAAAACACCCGAATTTTATTCATAACAGAGTAAGAGACAGGGTTTCACCATGCCAATCCTACAAATAATGAAATCTGTATTTCTTTTTTTTAATCTACACAGTTCTCTAATATGAGCTTTCGCTCCACCTCCTCACACACTAACACTTCACACTCAACTCTAACTAATTCCCCCTATAATGCTTCTCGCTCTCCTCTTTTTAACACAAAAGAGATTGCGTATATACTCACTTAACCATCTCCTCCATATTTGGAGATATAAAATATATATTTAGAATTCCTACCTTATCCTATTCTAAATAAAACTAGATTATTTGGCTTGATCTCCACGCAGGGAAGACCACTTGCCATTTATCCAATTTCAATTCAGAATCAAGCCACTCTTAACTAATTACATTTAATTGAAATTAATACAAGATTAACAACCAAATATTCCTTCAAACTTGTATTAGCCACAACATGTGACCATTCCATCACATTGCTGGCTAGGTCTAGATGCTCCTGCATCAAAGAAGAAGAAGTAGGCATCCCTATCCCTGAAAATAAACCTGTTATTGAACTAAGGGAGCGTGAATCAATTTTTTATAGTCCACCTAGGAGCAGTTCTTGGTATCTTTCTTTGACTATTTTTTTAGAAAACTCAGGGTTAAGTTTTTCACCACCTCATGCTCCTTATCACCCAACACCTAGAGGCTTTTATACTCACGTCAATATGTCAGGACAGTCGCCCATGTTTACTCAATCGCCCGAATCTTTTTTGTACGGCGGCCCTTCTGTTCCCTCTGGGTATCAGTCTCTTTCTAGTACTTTTTTGGGAGCATCTCCTCAACCCATTGAGCAAGGGTTATTAACTGGAAACATTGGTACTAAGCCGTTGAGCGTAGAAGACATTCTTATGATGTCAGGTTCTATTCCCAATCCTCAACCTCAAGGTGGCCAGTTACCGCCTGGGGGGCAGCCTCAATTAATGCCTGGGGGGCAACCTCAAGGTACACAATTTGCATCTGGGGGGCAACCTCAAGGACAGTACATACCTACGGGGCAGTATGTTCCTCAAGGTCAACCCCAGACTCAATATGTACCCCAAGGTCAACCCCAGTATCAATTTATACCTCAAGGTCAACCCCAGTATCAGTACGTGCCTCAAGGGTATCAACCCCAAGGTCAGTACTCGAACCAAGGTTTCCAACCACCTTCCAGTCAATCATATGTTCAAGGAACGGGAAATGTACCTTTCAATTATCAATCCTACCCTCAACCCGGTTATGTTCCTCAATATTCTCAACCTGTTATGGGTCAGTACCTCGGAATGAATATAGTGTGGGATTCATCGCAAACTCAACAGGTGTTGCAGCCAAATGTACAGTTGTCATCTCAAATTGGACAACCCTTAGTTTCTGGTACACCCCAGCAACCTGTCTAGTCTACCATTCAAACTTCTATACCTTCGGTAGTTTCTCAGTCTGGGCCTAGTGCGCCTCGTACTCTGTCTCAAACGACTACTGCAACTACCGCAACATCTGTTCAATCTACCCCACCTACTTCTAGAGTATCGACAGCTCCAGTTTCTACTATTCCTGTATCTACTCCTCAGACATCTTTACCACCGTCTGGATCCACGATTCAAACTTCGGTTCAGATGCCTGTAGGACAACCTGGTTTAAGTACGGTTGTCACAAGTCAACCACAATTTACTTATCAACCGTACCAGGGACAGTACCAATTCGGTCCTATTGTGCAGCAGCCAGTCTATCAGTATCAACCGTACCCTGGGTACACTTATCAACAACCTCAACAACCCCAGTACGGTCCGGTTAATCCTGGTTTTCCGGGAGGATACAATATCCCAAATGCAATTCCTGTTCCAAGTTATCCTGGATATCCTCCTCTTGGGGCTAGTCTCATGACCCAGAGTTTTAGGGACCCTAATTGGCAGTTACCATTTATCGCAACTTTGGACTTGCCTGACTTGTCGCGCCTAACCAACGATCCCATTAATTATCTTCTGTTTTGGCCGCCAATGCCGAATAAGTTGCCCAGTGACATTCCTAAGTTCGAAGGTAAATCAGGAGAGGACCCGTCGAACCATGTGATGACTTGCCACCTCTGGTGTACGTCTAACTCCATCACAGATGATTCAATCCGTCTTAGACTTTTCCAGCGCACTCTAATTGGTCTCGCGGCCAAGTGGTACATTGAGTTACCGCGAGGCACTTTTTATAATTTTTGTCAGCTAGCTACCTCGTTTTTAACTCATTTTCAGTTGCCAGTCAGATATGACAATGGCACGGAATTACTAACTTCGTTAAAGCAATCGACTTCCACTTACATTTCAGATCATATTCATGAGTGGAGACGTTGACGGTGTTTAGTGAAGGTATTTATTCCGAATCAGATTTTGGCTGAGTGGTTTGTAAAATCTTTGTTGCAAAAAATCACTGAAGATGTTGCTAAAGCCGGAGTTGTTACAGAGGAGCAAGTAATTGCTCAAGAACAGTACCTTAACTTGGTCTATACTCAGTCAGGTACGTTACACGAGAAAATCCCCAATCTTCCGAAGCAGAATCAAATCGCTGCAGCTCCTTCAGGATCTCATGCCGCTGATGGTATGATTGGTACGGTTAACACTAAAAGTAAGAAGAAGTCTTCCAAGAATTCTTCTCCTATCATAACCTTGCCTGATTCCCCAACAGGAGATTCTTCTGCAGAAATTTCTGTCGATATTCACGTTGTAGAGTCATCTACAGCTAATTCAAAATCTGGTGGGAAGAAGAAAGGAAAGAAGAAGAATAAAATGGACAAAAGTTCAAAGGAGAAACCTGAAAAATCGGAATCCAATGATGAAAAGCGCAAACCTCATTATCCGTGTCTCATTTTTTACGAAGAACATTTTACAAGAGACTTCCCTCATCGTGCAGAGGTTGCAAAGATTATCAAAGGTTCCCAAACTCCTGCTATTTTGAAGGATCCTTTTCCGGCTCAAGACAGTAAGATGATAGGTTCATCCTCAAGTGCCAATGAAGAACCCATACTGATGATGTCCCATGTTAGGATTGCGACTCGATCGCAAGATTATGGTAGTAAAAGTCCTGTTGATGGTAAAGAAGCAGAATCTTCTCATTCTAATCCATCAACCTCAGCTCCCGGTTCCGATCCACTACAGATCGAGAAACCTAATCCAGACTTTGTAATCAAACCGCCTACCAAGGGTATACTTCGAAAGTCAGCTTTCAATCCACATGCGAGAGTGGCCCATAATTATAACATTGTTGAGGATTTAGTTGTTTCACCCTCAGCGATGTCGGCTTTGGAAGTGCTGCAATCATGTCCAGCACAGCGTAAATTACTTTTGTCGGCTATAGGAGCTGTTGATGTTCAGGACCCGAACCTAATAATATTCGATCTAGAAAATAGTACACCGCGTTTGCCTCATCAAATGGCTTTCCAGATTCCAGTGATAGTCAAAAACAAGCCTATTCATCGGACTGTAATTGATGAGGGAGCCTCAACGTGTATTATGTCGATACAGTGTTGGAGATCGCTTGGTTCTCCTTTGCTAAATCAATCCTTGACGATTCTAAAGGCCTTTGATGGCCGTGGGTTTCATCCTTTTGGCATTCTACAGGATTTGCCTATAGGGGTTGAAGGAAAAACCGTTAATCTAGATGTGGAGGTGGTTGATGCCCCTCTAGATTACAACCTTCTCTTGGGTCAAAGTTGGTCTTACGCTATGACAGCTATCGTTTCATCGGTCTTTCGAGTAATAAAGTTCCCACATAATGGAAAGATCATAACAATAGACCAGTTGGCTTACTTTTCATCCGACCCAGCCTCTGCTGAAAGTATTCAGCATGTCGGTAAAATGACTATCCCATATAAGGATGTTAGAGTAGGACTAGTTAAAGATGTCGGTTTACTGGGAACTTTTCCTTTTCCTCCGATCAACGCATCGTCTTCATTTGCAACCATTCATATGATTACATCAGACACCATTGTTTATGATGATCCTTGGATCATTCCTTCTGAATCTGAGATAGACTCATTTGGTGATGCTATGCCTTTGAGTCCATATGAAATTGCGTACGAGGCCGTGCAGTCGCTTTCCGACCCATTTTCAACCAAAATCGACTTAATGAATGTGGTCCATGAGGAATCACTTTTCACATCAAACTCGGACTCAACTACGTTTCCTGAACTTGTTCACTCTGATGAGCAAATTCGTGAAATCCTATGTGTAGATGATTTACCATGGGAAGATCTCCATCACAGATCTTCGTTTTTACCCGAGAATGATTGTTTTGAAAATGATTTCTCATCAATTTTTACGACTGAATATGTCAAGGAAGCTCAAAATCCAATGAAACATCCTGATTCAGAGTTAAATTTGGGAAACATCTCTCGAACGATTCCTATTGACATTTCGGTTAAGCCCGGAATTGTTGAAAACATTCATATAGGTGCCTCATGTAAAGATGACGAAATTCAAATATATAAGGCCCTATTTCAAGAATTCCGCGACGTGTTTGCCTGGTCCTATGAGGAAATTCCAAGAATTGATCCCACGATTGTTGTTCATGAGATCAAGACTTACCCGGACGCTAAACCCATCCGGCAACGTTTGCGTCAGATTCACCCAAGAAAAGCTGCTGCAATCAAGGCAGAAGTTGAAAAATTATTGAAAGCAGGTTTCATTTATCCAATCCCGCTAATGGATTGGGTATCGAATATTGTTCCAGTTAACAAAAATCAGGGAACAATAAGAATATGCATCGATTATAGGGACATTAATTAGGCCTGTCCAAAGGACAATTACCCAACTCCCTATATCGATCAAATCATTTATGATTGTGCCGGCAGCGAAGTATTCTCCTTTATGGATGGTTTTTCCGGATACAATCAAATCAATATTCTACCTGCCTATCAACCAAAAACGGCTTTCATTTGTCCATGGGGGACATTTGCTTATTGCAAATTACCTTTTGGGCTCAAGAATGCTGGAGCAACTTTTCAAAGGGCGATGTCTTATGCGTTTCATGACATCAAGCACATTGTGCAACCGTATCTCGATGACTTGCCTGCTCATTCATTACATCGAGCTGATCACCTCATCCATTTACGAGCAACCTTTATGAGGTGTAGGCATTATTGGATTCGTTTGAACCCACACAAATGTGTCTTCTGTATAGAAACGGGTCGATTTCTGGGGTTTGTTGTTTCGAAAGCCGGCATTCGCGTTGATCCCTCGAAGGTCGAAGCTATCATCAAATTGCCTCATCCTTCAAGTCTTCGCCAACTCCAAAGTTTGCAAGTGAAAGCAAACTTTTTACGACGATTCATTCCTAACTACGTCGAGGTTACAAAGGGTTTTACCCGGTTGTTGAAACAGAACATTCCATTCTATTGGGATGAGATAGCTCAAAAATCTTTTGATGCACTCAAACACGTGTTGACCCATGCACCGTTGTTGCATCCTCCCAACTACAACCAGGATTACTTCTTGTATCTCGCCGCCTCTCATTCCACCATTGGAATGGTCTTAGTTCAGGAAGATGAATTCGGAACTAAACATGTGATATATTACCTCAGTCGAACTTTAAATCCAACTGAGCTAAAATACTCACATGTGGAGAAATTGGCATTGGCAGCTATTCAAGTTGTCCAACGTTTTCGTCACTACATTTTACTACGTAAAACTACAGTAATTTCGGATTGCAACCCTATGATCTACATTTTGACAAAGCAATTTCTAGGGGGCAAGTACTCTAAATGGATCATTATCCTGCAGGAGTTCGACTTGGAATTTGAGAAATCCAAGTCTAAGAAATCTTTAGTTTTTGCGGAGTTAATGTGTGACTTCCCGCGTGCTGACACAGAAACTGCGGCGAATGAGCCCATTGTGGACGAATCCTTGTTTCTAATCAGCACTTTAGATCCGTGGTATGGGGATATCATCATTTATCTCCAGACCCAATCCTTTCGGCCAGAAATTTCAAGGTCAGAACGTCGGAAAATACGATTCCAGTCCCAATAATATAGGATTATTGGAGATACTCTTTATCGCCGTGGGGCGAACTCTGTTTTCCGACGTTGCTTAACTCACGAGGAAGCTGAAAGGGTTCTAAATGACTGTCACTCTGGAGCGTGTGGCGGTCATATGTCTGGGTATGCCACAGCCCAAAAGATATTGTGCGCTGGCTACTTCTGGCCATCTTTGTTTAAAGATTGTATTACCGCGGTCCGAAAATGCCACAACTACCAAATATTTGATCGAAAGATGCGCGCTCCACCTGCTTCTCTCCACCCTATAATTGCCGTTGCTCCTTTTGCCAAATGGGGTATCGATTTTATTACATGTAACCCTCACTCGGCCGGGGGGCATGCGTATATCATCCTTGCGGTAGATTATTTTACCAAGTGGGCCGAGGCAATGCCTACATTTGAGGCAGACGGCAAAACAGCTGCAATTTTCATGTTCAATCATATAATTGCTAGGTTTGGTGTCCCACAAGCAATAATCACTGATCATGGACGTCATTTTCGAAACGTTATGATGACCGAACTTACAGGCCAGCTTGGTATACGTCACGATAGTTCAACCCCTTATTATCCACAAGCGAATGGTCTGGTTGAATCCATCAACAAAGTTTTAGTCATCATGATCCAACAAATCATTGGGATTCATCGGTCGAATTGGCATAACATGCTATTTTCAGCACTTTGGGCGTATCGAACTTCAGTAAAAACATCAACAGGGTTCACTCCTTTCCAACTAGTTTATGGTTTGGAAGTTGTGTTACCCATTGAATGCAAAATCCCATCATTGCAAATGGCCATCGAGTTACTTCCAGCTACTTCCGAAGAGGAAAAGCGTTTGTTATACTTGGCTCAATTAGATGAGAATTGACGTGATGTTGCATTGGCGATCGAGACTCACACAAAACGCATGAAAGCTCAGTATGATCGAAATGTGACCCCTCGAAATTTTTCGGAAGGAGATCTAGTCTTAGTTTACGATCAAGCTAATGATAAATTAGGCGCTGGAAAATTCGTTCCTATGTGGCATGGTCCCTATGTTGTCAAGTGAAAGCTAGCAAAAGGGGCCTATGAATTGGTAGACTTTGACGGGGACTCTTTGGGTAAACCCAGAAATGGTCTTTACCTGAAGAGGTATTATGCTTAAAGAATGGGTATGGAGATTTTTTAGTTACGATAGTTTTTCTTTCTAGCTGGTGTGTTTCAGTTTAAAACAGTGTGCTTATCTTAGAGAGTGTTTTTTCGTCATTATTCCTGCTTATCTTGGTTTTACTCTTGATATTGCAGATGTCGATGCCTCTCCAAACATACATTGCTTTCGCTGATGGTGCTTGTCGTAATACACGGAATATTTCTTCCGCAGCTTGGGTTATCTATTCGCCCTCTGACGAGTTAGTATCTATGCATGGGGTAAGCCTCGGTCAAACAACGAACAACATTGCCGAGTATAGTGCAGTGATTGAGTTATTATCTGAATCTATTTCATTTGGGATTCAGAGTTTGATAGTGAGGTTAGATTCTGAACTCGTTGTATTACAGCTTAATAGAGTATATGCCATTACAAATCCGGTGTTATTAAGATTATTTTTGAGAGTGCGTCTCTTGGAACGTGAATTTGATTATATTGAATATCAGCATATTCCAAGATCTTTAAGTACATTAGCAGATGCAATTGCTTCTCGAATGTTAAATAGACATTTGCAATAATCATACATGTAAATTTAAAACCATTCCATAACATGATTTACAAGATAAGCCGGTAATAGTGATATATATAGGAGTGTGTCAAAAAATACATCGTCCTCGATCATAGGTTGAAAAACACCTTATGATCGGAAAAAATGATAAGTACAAAAAACAAAAATGTCATATGTGCCCACAATAGGCGATCATCCTATCATTGGTGATGATCTCTATAAGAAATCATTGCACGGGCCACCTTGCAAAGGAACCTCCTAAAAGGTCCTGGGACCCCAATCACATAGCGCTGAAGTCGACGAGGAATGTCATCTATAGTGGTCTCCGGAATATCTCCTGTCAAGCACTCTAGATGACCCTCCAACTCGACCAAAACCTCTGCTGATTCGTCCTGTGGGGCTGGCGCGGCTGCAACTGGTTGTTTCCTCTCGTAAGGCCGGAGAGCGGCTGGTCGTTGTGGACCCACATCTGCATTTGAAACTTTTGCTATCAGTTTTGAGATGATGAAAAATAACAAAAAATTTTAAAATAGGAAAAATGTTGAAAAGGATTTTACCTGAGTCATTCCACTGCTCTCCTGGTGGAAGAGCCATGTCTGGGTCACCACGAAAATCTACCCCAGCATAAGGGAAGTCCTGAATAGAAAAGACCTGGTTTTCCAGCCATTGGAAATACTCAGGTTTGAATCGAGCAACCTCTGTCCCCTCGTCTGGATGATGGGCCATAACTGTAACCCATCGCATCAGTTTGGGCTCTCGAGGAAGCCCAACTCCAACAGTAAGGTGCTGCGGGATCAACATGGGAACCCTCTCCAGACCGAAACTCACAACCAAAGCCCCATAACCAAAGGTCTTTAGTCATCCGTCTTTGGCCCTAGTCAGTTGGCCTTTCAGATTGGCCAACACAGCATCGCACTAGTTGAAGATGGTGCCTCGAAAGAAATCAACTGCCATACGCATCTGGGATCCAGTGGAAATATGTAATGCGGCAGCCCCGCAAATTCTGGTGACAGTAAACGCAATCACCATGAGTTCAGGACGGGATATGGTCTTTATGTCTATCCCTTTGTCTCTAGCCTGGCTGTTGCAAAACTCTAGCCAGGGGCTATCGATAGACTGGCCACCTAGCCTAGTCCCGGATAGAGTAAAGTCTTCGCCTCTCTTAGGCAAACCAGTCAAAAATTATATATCTGCCGGCTCGATCTCGAGCTGGTGGCCACCAATGAAGAAGCACTGGTCCTGTATGCTCCATCTGTCAACCAGCCACTGTAAGAAAGCCACCTGAGCCCACATGCCAGGAATGGTCCAGAATTTGTACAAGCTGCACGCCCTCAAAGCATCAAGTGAAGGTTGATGATTCCATGCGGCAGCATCCACTTCCTCATGCTCTCTTTCACGCCAATCTAGCATGATGTGCTCTCTGCATCAAGCATAAGGATAAATTAGAATGCTAGAAAATATTTTGTTTGGTCCAATTTTGAGAATTTTTAGGTTCAAAACCCTTGCCGCGGGGTACGCACTCTCTGCTTTAGAGACAGTGCGTGGGCCCGCACCTTGCCTTCATGGAAGGTGCGGGCCCCTGAGTTTTTTCCCATTGCGAAAAACTCGGGGCCCGCGGGTCAGCAGTGGTACACCTGCGGGCCCCCGCGCGCGGATTTTAAGCCTAGAAATCCTCCAAAAAATGAAATGAATGACTAAAACAAGAAATGAAACGGTTAAAAATGAAGAGTAGGATGATGTGGATTACCTGGAGAAGACGGCGTTCGATTCCGACGGTTGGATTTTCCGCAATCTTCACGGGAAGTTTTCTGAACAAAAGCACTATTTTCTCACCCAAACTCAAACGGTAAAAATGAATTGACAAAGGCCCTTTTTATAAGTTTTTTGAGTAAATAAATTGCAAATTTGTTTATGTTTCACTTTGAAAAGGTATTTTTGCGACATTTTTATCCATTTCAAACAGGTATGAGTAATGTTTGTGTTTTTGTGCAGAATAACGGATTATTCAGGTGAAATCTATCATTTTCGATGAAAAAACATGTAGAATCATCTTTAAGCCCTTTTCTGACTCCTGAAACATGAAAAGATTGCCGAGTTTTTCTTTTAAACTCGTTAAAATGGAATTAAAAGACGGTCCACTTACAGCTCTTTTACGACCGTAAAAACATGAAAAGATTGCCAGATTTTTGTCGTTTCAAATTCGATATTAGTTATAAAACGATGTGTCATTGATCACTTTTTTACTTTTTCGGGTCAAGGGCACTAATAACGAAAAGTACTCCTTGGTCGTAAAAAATCAAGCGGTTCTCTCAAGTATTATTTTATACTTTTTCGGGATTGGGAGACACAAATTTACGAAAAAGGTCAACCCTGGAGTCTTCTTAAGTTTTTTCAGACTCTCTAAAATTGAAAAACGCCGAGTTTTTCCTATACTGGACTCGTTAAAATTTCACAGTAAAGGACCTGTTCAATTACAAACAGGAACGAACCACTCCTTCTTAGGGTTCGAATTTAAACTAAGCTGGACTCATCCGAAGGATGAGCTTATAATCAAGCAAATGTTATCCTCCTCAAGCTTGTTAAAAATAAAGAGGTACTTGCCAGAAATGGTGGGGGAAAAGAGAGAAAAATGAGCCTGTTTGTCATACTTTGTAACCACTCTTGAACACGACACTTTCATTCACCTGGGTTGGGAAATCCTTTGCCTAACAGTTGATCAAACCACATTGAAAGTCTTCAGTCGGTTTCTAGGTATTAACTTTGGGTCAATTGTCACCAAACCATCTGTTGTGTCATGTTCAAGAGGTCACTGCCAAATAAGCCATTCATCTGCACGATATCTGTCATCCATCTTGACCATCCCTGAGTTAGTCTTTGCAACAAAATTTCTTCAACTTGATCTATGATTTCGTGTTGTGGGCTTGCCTACAACGGATCGCTTTCTATCGACTTCAGCTCATTATCTAGAAAGATGATCTAGAAATCGTCAGTACCTTGAGATCTGCATGCCTCAATGGCAGGTTTCTCGACTTTGACGACAGTTCGCATCATTGACTTTCGATCAAAGGATTCCGTGACATGTTTGACATCAACACATCCATTCACATCTCATGGATTGTACTGGGTACTTTGAGAGCCATTGACATCACTGGTGGTTTCTCTCACACTTGTTAACACTTTACATCATTGACTGGTAATCAAGTGGTTTCTACCATGTTCAACTTCAACACATTCATTCGCATGGATAGAATCGTATTGTTTTGGGAAGTAGAAATGAAGACCCTGGATCTAGTTTCCGCCATTCAGGCTGCAAGGAATTTTGTATTCATTATATTGTGGACTATTCATAAACAGATGGTTGCATCCATACTGTGTCTACATGTGTCTATACTTGTGATGTATTACAAGATCATTCCTGTATCAGAGCAGTAGTTAGTTTTCTAGTTAGTTTTGATCTGAGTATGGGAATTCCTACCTCAGCGATGATATGATCTCATATATATATCTTGCATTGAATGTTTTTACAGGTTTCGACCGGGCTCTCCACAAGATGATCCTCGAAATGATAAAGTACTTCACTCTTCCTATATGATAAATGAAATCCTCATCTACTACAGACTTCGCACTTTAGGGGGCAATCTGTTACACAAAAATATTGTCACCATGATTATTTGCAGTCAGTATGAGTCTGTCATCACTTGTACTGTCCTCCTAAGCAAGTCTCAAGACCTCAGCTCTTTAAGTCAAGCTTTGAAAATGAGAGAAAGACATTAAAAATCAATAAAAGCTCTAGTTCCGCACTTTCTCTCACTTTCACCTGCGGTCCCGCACCTTCTGTTTTCAAAACCTGCGGACCTGCCCGCTCTGTCCCTAACGGTGTAGGTGCGGACCCCTGTGAAAGTCAAAAGGCGCAAATTTTATCTTAAAAAAATCACTTTGGGTCAATTCTAGAGGATTCTAGAAGGAATTTTGACGTGGATTGTTCGCTCTGAGGTGGTTCATGCATACCAAAAGAGAAGGAGCTAATCCCTTGACCAAAGGAGCTATCCCTTTGAAGGAGGGCTTTATCCCTTTAGAGGAGGACCTAGTAACTTCCCTCCATTGCACTATAAATACAAGCATTGGGGTGAGGACTAGAGAGGTTAGAAGCTAAAGGTTTTGAGGGTAAATGCTGGTGAAATTAGGACTTCCTTTGTTGAGCTTGAGAGGAGAGATAAAACACCTCTTGGTTCTATTTGGGAGTGAGTGAAGCTTGTCAAAGTAGGGGAGAACTCTTGTTAGACCCTGGGATGAGCTTGTACAACGTCAAGGCATGGGTTGTAAAGTTCTTCTTCTTTTGAATTAATGCAATCAAACTCATTTTTCTCAACAAGTATCTCATGTTATTTGTTGCATGGACTCCTTGACTTTCATGTTAGATATGTTTTATGCTAGTGGCTTTTCAAGTGATATTTAATTTGTTTGCCTTGTTTGTGTTTGCAGATTCACGAAAAGGAGCTCATTTGGATCGAAGAAGCGAGGGCATCCACAAGCTTGCGTTGGACCTAAGGTAGGCCCTAAAAACACTTGTTTGCCATTGTTTATTAAAGCATATTTAGAGAAAGATAGTGTCTGGTTGGTTTGCTTGTCATTAGGTCTTCTTTAGATTCTAGGAAGGTCTATCTTGTCCGCAAGATCGACTCATTCCGTGTGACAAGCCTCTACCCACTACCCACCTGTTATAGACATATTTGGGCACCTCAACCCCAATCACATATGTCGATAAACCAAGGGCTCTTTAGTCCCTAAAAGTGTTGTTTCATACCCTAAAGGATCATGGTCAACTGATTACATCATTTCCCAGAAGTTCCACCTAAAAAACCACTCAGAACTGGCCAAAACTGGACCATACTGACTGCTCCATGGTCAAGGTGTGATGCATACTAGCTGCCACACTAGCCAGGTGCGATGCATACTGAAATGGCCTTCTGTAGGGTGCGATGAGTGAGAACAGACAAATGGTAGAGACAGTTTGCTAAGTGGAAGCTCATGGAATCTTCCAGAAACTTCTCCTGTGACACTTGCCTCTCTAAATTCGCCCAGGGATGAGTAAGAAATCAATGAAATCTCCAAGTGGAACCAAGAACTATCAGTGGAATGAAACTAATCAAAAACCCAGAGCTGACTCACACCCTTTCAAGACATCTATAAATGGATCCCTCTTCTGAGAGATCTGGACGCTGGAATTTTGTAATTTGTAAGGAAGTGTTGTTGGTTTATCTGTGAGAAGAGACATTGTATTGTTGGGTGATCTTGCTTTTCATGAGGTGAAGAGGGCTTTGATGCTGGGAGGATGATGCTGGATTAGACAGCTAGGTTGTAATCCTCTCTTTTACTATTAATAAAGTTCTTTGAGTTTTCCTCCATATAATCGTGTATTTGTGAATCTTATTGTTTGTGAATGCAATTGTATGGTCAATGTATTTCTGATTCTGCATTGTTTATGATATTTTAGATCGAGATGCTTTGATGGTTTTCTGTTACTTTGACTCTACAGGTACTCTCTAAAGTGGCACAAGTAAGAGAGGAGTGGAAAACTCTATCAAAGGAGAGAGAAATCAAGCAAGGAGCCAAACGGAAGATCTAGGTTGGTCCTCTTTTCTTCTCTCTTATCTATTATACTTAAAGGAAATTGCAAATTGCTTTGATTGTTTGTTTCTAAGATAGCTGCCCATCTTAGTGGGACTAGCAGATCAAATAGACACTAGTTTTCCCGGAAACAAAATGGAAACTCCACTAGGGAGCGAATAGTTTGTTTTGTTTGTTATTGTTGTTTGCTTTATAAACTATAGACGGAGCCTGAAGTTAGCCAGATAGCCTTCGAACCGCCTTTTCTATGCAATTGCGAAGTAGATGAATGTTGCTTCAGTCAATCTCCGGGTTGGTTTATGAACTAAACATTTGACTTACAAGCATCCTAAGTGCCCTCGTGGTAGCTCAATAACCTCATAAGATCATACCCTTGTACTTTGTTCTTTATTGTTCATAACAGCTCAACCTAAATCCCTGAACTCAGCTGCTAATTTGACCAAAAACCCAACTCAGTTTCGCTCCTTGGTCCATCGCACTGTCTGTAACTGGCAGCCTGTATGCATCGCACCTCCCGTGTGTTGCAAGTGAGATGCATCCCTATTTCCCTGAAGGACAGGTGCGATGACTGAGTGATACTGTTTCTCTCTTTGAAATTTGGTTTTTTGTCCTTGTTTTCAGCTCTGTTTGATTGTGTTGCTGCTTATGATCAGTATCTCATTGTTGAAGCCTTCTTCCTTTACATATTTCAGCCTCCATTGATTAGGATTTGTAAATGTTTTTGTGTATTTGTCTATCATTTATAGTCCTTCTTTGTCGAAAGTAGCTTAATCGAACTGTCATTTTTTGATGCAAAAAGTGTCGTAACTGTCATTTTGAGTCAAAAGAAGAGTGTCGTAAAGTCTTCCTCCTCTAGATAGTCGATTTTACTTTTGTCATTGTATTTGATTTGAATTATTAATATTTGAAGTGTCGAAAACAGTTTTCAATTCGAAATCGAAAAGTGTCGTTTTAGTCTTCCTTTCATTTTGAAAAGAAATTGTCAAAATGTCGCTTTGAAGAAAATAGTTCAGATCTGTACTTAGTTTTCCTTTTTGGCATTCTCACATTAAGGAAATGAAAAAAAAAATACATGCATTTGCATTTGCATTTAGACTGTATGCAGAATATGATTTAGGAAAGTGCATTTAGTATGTGATCTTTGCTCTCTGTTGAAAGAATCATAATCTTCTTTCCTTTGTAGCTAGGATTTTCATTGCTAAAAGAAAACAAATGACTATTTATCATTTTAGATTGCATATTTAGGAATTTTACATCTACATCACACGGTGAACCTTGAAAGACAAACTTCTCAACAAGATCAACTCTAAAACAAATCTCAATGAACATAAAAACACTTTGGAACCTAACGCAACACATCTAGAAGTCTAGGCTAGAGACATGTTTCGGCGTCGTAAAACATGGTAACTATTGTTTTCATCGAAGGTTGGGTGATTCCTCCTCTTTGATACGACAAGTGCCAGTACGAACTTGTGCTCCCCGTACCGTCGAGTATATATTGGGAGACCACAATAGGCTGATATCCTTTATCCATAGGAAGCTGTGTCTGTCGCCCTATCGATCACAATGCACTGAACACAGTATTCAGGAAGATTAACTGTCATAGATAAGTCCTTGGTAATTTCTCTTTAATTTATCACCAAGGTGTATTTTGCAGTTTTGCAATTGGTTTGGTAATCCCTCTGTCTAGATTTCCAGAGTAGTCACTTTCGTTCCTTTTCAACTCCTTAAAAGAAAAGGTCCATCTGAGCACTTGTCACTTCAGGCTCATTAAAAATCGAAGGCGACTAGAGTCATCTTTATCTTGACTCTTAAAAATTTAAAAAGCAAAGTTGTGTCAAAGCATCATTTAAAATTTATTTAAATTAGACTAACATCCCTATTCCTTCGTTGATCTTAGGTTGAGAAAATGGAGTCCACCAATCAAGGAATCCCTCTTGGGGGGAATCCTAGTCCTTTCTCCTCTTGGGGAGATATTGGTGCTCCGTATATGGCTACATTGTCCCTTCCAAGAATCACAATTGGCCTGCCAGTATGGCTATTCTCGACCTCTGTCGTTCAAAACACCGTAATTCCTCAACAATCAAATCAGCAACCAGATGATACTGAAGTTGTCCCTTCACCTTCTACTTTGCTTGTTTCTCCCTCCCCTTCTTCCTCTTCGCTTGGTGAAACTAGTGACACTAAAAACCAAGTAGCTGAGAAGAAGAAGAAAGGGAAGGAAAAGAAGAAGAAGAAGTCAGCTAAACAAGGGGGCAACCATGCATCATTCGGTGAAAATCCGCACACCGAAATTTCCAAGCACAGATCTCCATGCATAATTTGCAAAGGAGACCACCTTCATCGAGATTGTCCTTGCATTCCGCGGATCTTGAGAGAATGGTCTCCCCGTTTGCACCATTCGGTGTCATCAACCTCTGGCAATCAAGTTGACAGCACACCATCAACTAGTGAAAATGAAGTCAATGGACAAAATAGAAAGGTCAAATTTCCTTGTAGGTTATGTGAAGGTAATCATGCTCTTCACCGTTGTCCTTTTCTAGATGAAGCCAAAAGTGTTTTGGATAACCGTCTTGCTTCACCGCAACGACTTCCACCTGGATACAAGAAACTCTCACCAAGTCCGTCGCTAGTTGAAAACCCGACTGACATAACTCAATTGTCAGTCGAAACGCCTATCGTTGAAAGTGAACCTTCTGAGTCCATACCGGACCAAAGTCAACAGGTCGAGATGGCAGTTGACCTAGTCTTGCCTTCAGAAAGTCCACCTTTAGATGATACAATTTCCAAAGAGAATGAGAACGACACCGTTCAAATTCTTTTTGTCGATATAGAGTCTGATGAACTTGGGGGCAATCCACCCATTCCTTTACAACAAGAGGAAAGCCCCCCAGTTCATGAGGTTCATCCAGCCGTTTATCTGGTACCTCCTCCGAGCAGTCTAGTCATTTCCTTTGATTGGAATCAACTAGCAAGACCCCGCCTTCCATCTAATGTACCATTCCAGATCATAGTACAAGTTTACAAAATGATCGTGTCTGGCACTATCATAGATGAAGGGGCTTCAGTGAGTATCCTTTCCTCAATTGCTTGGAAAGTGCTTGGTTCACCATCGCTTGCGCCTGTCACACATCATTTGTCAGGCTTTAACAAAGGAACCAGTCGACCATTAGGGATCCTTCTGAAGTTTCCTGTAACTTTGAAAAAGAAAATCATTCAGTTGAATGTGATGGTAGTCCAGGGACCATTAGATTACAATCTACTTCTTGGATGTGACTATACATATAGCATGGAAGCTATTGTTTCCACACTCTTTTGAGTGATGTGTTTTCTGCATGAAGGCAAACTGGTATAGCTTATTGACCAACTTTCATTTCCCGGTTCAAACACAGCTACAAGTCAAACATCATCCCTAAATGGTCTCTTTGCATCAACAATGTCTCTTCAACCTTCATTGCATCCACCTAATTACCACGAGTTTTCCGGTGAATGCAATGAAATTTTAGGGGGCATGCACCCTAGTCTGCGTCGGCAGGCAAACCCAGCTGAAAATATAGGTTTCCCAACAGGTTATGTGATTGGAAGCTCACACCATTCACCTTCTTCTATTTCGATGGAAAAAGCCAAGGAAGAGTTTTTTTCCGCTGACAAAACAATCCTACCTAACCGCAGGGACTTCCATATGGTGACCTGGAAACTCTCCTTTTCTTAATACCTGGGAGCATGCAAACCTTTGTATGCAAGTGAAAAATGACCATTTTCATATTTTAACTTTTTATCTTTTTATTTCAACTTCTTAGGTTAGGTGATTGGTCTGATCCACCATTCACCTTTGTCTACATCGCACAGACGAAGCAAAGGAAGTGTTTTGCCTCGTCGAAGGACAAAACCATCCTAGCTAACGTCAGTAGTTCCTTAGTTTTAGTGTAGTTAGCTTCGTAGTTTGGTTGTTTCTAGCTTACATAAAAAGGCAATGAGCACATGTTATAGTAGATTTCAAGCTCATTAAAAAATAAATCTACCAATGTGAGACATCTCTAAATGACTGGCATAAGCAATGTTTCCACAAGGTTCAAGCTCGTTAAAAAATAAACCCGCCTATGAGCATAGTTTCTCCTTGTTCAAGCTCATTAAAAAATGAATCCACCTTTGGTAAATAACCTTTGTGATTGCCCTGCTATCAACCTTTTGAACCTTGGTTGTGTTCCTACCATCACCTCCATTCTTTTGGCCGATCATACACTTCCACTTGACTGTTTACCCTTTTGAGGAATAGCTACGATGAGTGATTCTGATTGCCACCCTCTTCACACTGCCATGTTTTGAGAAGTTCCAAACTTACCTGGAACCAGTTGCTACCCGAAAACACCACTTGTTCCTCAAAAACGAGTTTCTTTTAAACTCTTTTTAGACTCGTTAAATATAAAAATATTGTCAAGCTATTGTCCTTTCCAACTCGTTAAAGTAAAGGGAAATGCCATCCCTCCTATACATTTTAATCTTTTTGGACCTAAGGGATTATCAAACAAAAAGATCGAGCACTTGTCTTTTTCGGCTCGCTAAAACGATCGAAAAGTCATCCCTTTTGTATTATTTTATACTTTTTCGGACTTAAGGGATTATGCTACGAAAAAGGACTGCTGGAGTCTCCTTTTCGTCCCTTTTCAAACTCTCTAAACATGAAAAGGACTGAGTTATCTTTGTCGTTAAACTCGTTAAAAGAATAGCGACAAACTTGTCCATCCAGACAAGAACAAGTTTCACTGTCGCTAGGCTCACTAAAACATAGCGACAGGTTTGCCCGAAGGGAAAATTATAGACCAAGCATATGTTATCCTCCTCAAGCTTGACAAAAATAAAGAGGTATTGGTCAGCAATGACTGGGGAAAAAGGGAAGAAAACTTGAAGAATTTTATTGGTAGCAGGTCGCTCTTGAACATGACACTTTCACTCCATCACCATGATTGAGTCGGGTTGGGTTATTCCATTCACCGGTCATATCACCATTGGTCCTCCGTACCATCCATATTTTGGGGTTAATGCTACCAATCCATATCAGTGTCGTCGACATGTTCAAGAGAAGTCATTCAGAGAATTTACCATCCAGCTAATGCCTCATCCACTGCAATACTTTCACCCTTCATTTTTCATGACCGCCATTCCTGAACCTTGTATCATCAAATCGTTTTCACCTCCAGAAAAATCATTTGCTTCGTTTCGTGTCATAGATGTGGGATACATCAAGGCCCTCCTACGATGGATCACTTCTTGTCGACATCAACTCATTATCTAAGAAGTTGACTTAGAAACAACCCTTTCAGTGCTTTGAAGCTTGCATGCCTTAATGGAAAGTTTCTCACTTCTAGCAACAGGTTTACATCAATGACCTTCGACCGAAACATTTTGCATGGTGTTCGACATCAGCTCATATATTCACACCACGTGAATTGTACTGTAGTACCTTGAGGGTAATTATCATTATCGGAGATTCCTCTCGCGCCTGTTAACAACTTACATTATTGGCTAGTAATCAGGCGATGTCTTTCCATGTTCGACTTTAGAACATATTTTCACATGGATTGACTTGTACATCGGGCGAAGAATGAACACGTTTGAATACCCCGGGTCTAGATTCATCCATCTGGGCTGCAATATATTCAAGAACATAAAGACATCAAATGTACACAAAATCTACACAGATAGTCATCTAAGCTAAAGAAGATGACTCTTCATAGGAAGAATCACCAGTCTGCAATAGCAGGCGATTGTCTGTCCTATGTGCATGAAAATGAATTTATAAATCTGAGCATGGGAATGCCTGCCTCAACCAGATCATGAAAATAATATGATGATGATGTATTGTATTGTATCTTATATGGGTCACCTTCCAGTTCGAATCCCTCGAATCCTCATGATAAAGCATTTCACCTGACATCAAAAGATTTACGACCTCATGCTTTAGGGGGAAACTGTTATAGACATATTTGGGCACCTCAACCCCAGTCACATATGTCGATAAACCAAGTGCTTTTTAGTCCCTAAAAGTGTCGTTTCATACCCTAAAGGATCATGGTCAACTGATTACATCATTTCCCAGAAGTTCCACCTGAAAAACCACTTAGAATTGGCCAAAACTGGACCATACTGACTGCTCCATGGTCAAGGTGCGATGCATACTAGCTGCCACACTAGATAGGTGCGATGCATACTGAAATGACCTTATGTAGGGTGCAATGAGTGAGAACAAGAAAATGGAAGAGACAGTTTGCTAGGTGGAAGCTCATGGAATCTTCCAGAAACTTCTCCTGTGACACTTGCCTCTCTGAATTCGCCCAAGGATGAGTAAGAGATCAATGAAATCTCCAAGTGGAACCAAGAACTATCAGTGGAATGACACTAATCAAAAACCTAGAGCTGACTCACGCCCTTGCAAGACATCTATAAACGGATCCCTCATATGAGAGATCTGGAGGCTGGAATTTTGTAATTTGTAAGGAAGTGTTGTTGGTTTATCTGTGAGAAGAGACATTGCATTGTTGGGTGATCTTGCTTTTCATGAGGTGAAGAGGGCTTTGATGCTGGGAGGATGATGCTGCATTAGGCAGCTGGGTTGTAATCCTCTCTTCTACTATTAATAAAGTTCTTTGAGTTTTCCTCCATATAATCGTGTATTTGTGAATCTTATTGTTTATGAATGCAATTGTATGGTCAATGTATTTCTGATTATGCATTGTTTATGATATTTTAGATTGAGATGCTTTGATGGTTTTCTGTTACTTTGACTCTACAAGTACTCTCTAAAGCGGGAAAAGTAGGAGAGGAGTGGAAACTCTATCAAAGGAGAGAGAAATAAAGCAAGGAACCAAATGGAAGATCCAGGTTGGTCCCCTTTGATTCTCTCTTATCTATTATACTTCAAGGAAATCACAAATTGCTTTGATTGTTTGTTTCTAAGATAGTTGCCCGTCTTAGTGGGACTAGCAGATCGAATAGACACTAGTTTTCTCAGCAACACCACCCTCTCGACTCGGACTTACAGACGCTTACCGATTGCTCTTCTTAAAAACCCATTACATTAAGATCATCATTAAAACTTAGCTACCTCTACCCATAGAGCCTCTCTCTATTTATACCTTTCCATGGACTATGATCCATGGGCAGGCCGACTCAACTTACATTTCTTTACATTATTTTCGAGCGGACTACCCTTTGACTTTGACCTATTACACATCGCGCTCTGTGCTTCTCGCGGAATCTTTACCCAAAATTGTGGGCTTCATGCCCCATGACCGCTGTGTGGGGCTTCTGCTACCCAACAATTGGAAAAAATTCCATAAGCCATCAAAGCCAAAGAAATTGCTAACTAGCAAAAACTACAACACTATACTCAACTTCTACATAGAATATTGTAATTGGTGTATGCTTCTTGCAAGACCAAACAATAAGACAATAACTAAGGTGATAGACAAAATTGTAGTTGGAATTTTGATCATCAACTAAACCAACAAAATCAAATAATTCATTAAGTTGATGATTAAATGAGCCATGTGGTGTGTATGAAGCCATTATGACATCGACAATCAAAAGCCTAATAAAGCTTAGTCCCTGGGTTATATGATATGGCTTTATGGGTCGACCCACTCCTTAATATAAGTACCCAACATGTATATATTGGCTCAATTTATGACTATTGTGACTTATGTTGAAAACATGCAACTAGAAATTCCTAATTTAATTTTCCGTTGAATTAAATTAGGAGAAAATAGAAATTCCACATCACAAGACAACTTGAATGAGTTAACTGAGTTGTTATCACTAGTTAGCTTAGTCAATTTCAGTTGTGTACAATGATTCATAAATTTTAGGAGCCTAAGTTGAGTTTAATTTTAGTTGTAACAATTTAATTCAGTCAAATTGAGTTAAGGTCAGTTAAACTAGTTCTAACTGTTAGAGGAACTAATAGGAGGTCTAGCCGTGGGGTGTGACTTCAGCGTTCAACCAGTTAACTAATCAATCAGCTAATAATTAACTCATGTATGCATGAAATTCGAGTTACTCAGTTGATATTGTATCTCAATGGTAGTGTACTATTAGTTGTATAATTATCCAAGTTGTATAGGTGATGCATGCAATCAGAGAAGGCCCTACATGGATTGTGCGGTTCTAGATGGCGATTTCCCTAATTAATAGGGGGTTAATTCCTTGAAAAAAATGCAAGGAAATATGAGCTTGGTAGGCAGGAATAAAAATTTTGGACCCTATATTAGGTTGGGCGGACCTACCTATGGTTTTCGCACATGGTTTTGGACACGATGGTTTTTTGTCCATGGTTTTGGACGTGATTGTTTTTGGTCCATGGTATTGGATGCTTCGACATGTATAAATATGTATTGTAACATTGAAAGGAACATAATGAAAAATCAAGCTTGTAGTCCTAGTTTTGGGATCTAGGGGAAAATATCTATGTATATGTGTTTTATGTGTTATATTCTCGCATTGTTTATTTTCTGTGTTTTAGAATTCGTATGCCGGTAATTTATGTACGGGGTTAAAACCTACATTTGGTATCAGAGTTGTTTTGGCTTCAAGGGGACGCCTTTGTTGCTGAGGGGTTTCGCTCGGGCCTATGTTAGACCCTGTTCAGTGGGAGATCTACAGGATCAATTCTGGTGGTGAAAGAAGATGGCGAGCAGTGGAAAGATAGAGATCGAGAAATTTAATGGTTAGAGTTTTGATTTATTGAAACTCAAGATGGAGGATCTGTTGGTGGATAAAGATCAGTGGATCATGGTAGATCCAGGTACTAAACCAACGGGAGTGTCTGATGAAGAATGGAAGAAGTTGGATCAGAAGGCTAAGAGCATAATACGATTGTGTGTCTCAAATTTAGTATTGTTGAATGTATCACGGGAAGCTACGGTGAAGGCTTTGTGGGACAAGTTAGGGACTTTATACCAATCTAAGTCTCTGGTGAATAAATTGTTCCTATGGAAAAAGCAATATAACCTGAGGATGAAATATGGAGACTCGGTGACAGAACATCTGAACGAATTTAATATTGTGGTAAGTCAGTTATTATCTGTTGATATTAAAATTTCAAATGAAGATAAGTGCATCAGTTTTTTGTGTTCTCTACCAGATTCGTGGGATAGTCTGGTTATTGCAATAGGTAGCAATGCAACTTCCTTGTAGTTTGATGAAATAGTCTCATCCTTGCTAGCAGAGGAGATGATACGGAAAAATATGGAGAGCCATAATGGTGATGCCTTGTCTGTATGAGGACAGTCCCAGAACAGAAACAAAAATAAGTCATCGAGTGGGAGATCTAAATCTAGAAGGAGATCTAAATCTCTAGGAAAACCTGTAAAGGTAATTTGTTGGAAATGTAGAAAGGAAGGGCACTACAAAAGGGACTGTAAACCTGAAGCTCCTAACAAAGGAAATGGATCTAATGATGCTCCTTCTGCAGAGGCAAAAACCACCTCAGATGAAGGTGGGGATGTGTACTTGGCTTCTTCAAGTACAAATGTAGATCATGAGGCATGGTTGATTGACTCAGGTGCATCCTTTCACTTCACTCCCCATAGAGAGTGGCTCTACGAGTATGAGAAATACAATGGTGGTGTTGGGTTAGGATAGGAATTCTAGGAAAAGGCGATGGAGACAACATGTTACCTGGTCAACAAATCACCTTCATCAGTGTTGGAGGATAAGACTCCACAAGAGGTATGGACTGGTAAGAAACCCTCTCTTTCACATTTGAGGGTATTTGGATGTGATGCATATGTACATGTTCCAAAGGAGAAAAGAACCAAGTTGGATAGTAAATCTAAAAAGTGCATCTTTATTGGGTATAAGGATGGTTTAAAGGGTTATAAGCTTTAGAACCCAGTAATAAGGAAGGTTGTGTATAGCCAAGATGTGGTGTTCAGAGAGGTGAAAGATGTTATTACACATGAAGTCCAACTAAAGGAACCTGAGAAGATAGAGTTTGAGCTTAAGGAGGAAGAATCATACTCTACAGCAGAAGAGGAATCAGAAGATAAAGAGCCACAAATTCCGGGTGTGAGAAGGTCAGTTCAAGAAAGAAGACAGCCAGAAAGGTATAGTCCATCTACTTTCTGTTCAAATTTTTCTTTATCTGTTACTGATGATGATCCCAGAACTGTGAAGGAAGCAGTAGATTCAAAGGATGGAAAACTGTGGAAAGAGGCCATGGTTGATGAAATGGCATATTTGCAAAAAAATGAGGCATGGGATCTGGTGGAGTTTTCAGCTGGAAGGAAACCCATTGGCAGCAAATGGGTGTTCAAGAAGAAGACAAATGCAGAAGGAAAGGTGGAGAAATACAAAGCTCGGTTGATAGCAAAAGGTTATTCCCAGGTGTCGGGAATTAATTTTGGTGATATTTTCTCTCCTGTTGCCAAGGTATCTTCTATTAGATTACTTTTATCTGTTGTTGCTACTTTTGATTTTGAGGTAGAACAAATGGATGTGAAGACAACATTTCTTCACATGGATTTGGAAGAGGAGATCTACATGAAGCAACCTGAAGGTTTTTCAATGAAGGGTAAGAAAGAACTGGTATGCAAGTTAAATAAGTCTTTTTATGGGTTGAAACAGTCACCAAGGATGTGGTATCAAAAATTTGATACATTTATACGGGGACTTGGCTTCACCAAAAGCAAAGCAGATCACTGTGTGCATTTTAAATTAATTGGTGACCGTGTTATTTATCTGGTCTTGTATGTGGATGATATGTTGATGATTGGAAATAACAAAGAAATTATCCAGGATTTGAAGACCCAATAATCCTCCAAATTCGACATGAAAGATGTTGGTGCTGCAAACTATATTTTGGGCATGGAAATTAAAAGAGATCGGGCAAAGAGGAAGCTCTGGTTAAACCAGAGGAAGTATGTCGAGACAATATTGCATAGGTTTAATATGAAATATAGTAAACCGGTGAACGTTCCTATTCTTGTAGGTGTGAAGTTATCTACTGAACAATGTCCCAAGACACAAGAAGAGGAAGAGGACATGTCTTGTGTTCCATATGCAAGTCAAGTCGATAGCCTGATGTATGCAATGGTCTGTACTAGACCAGACATTGCACATGCAGTGGGAGTATTGAGCAGGTTTATGTCAAAACTAGGAAAGGAGCATTGGATAGCACTGAAGTGGGTTTTCAGGTATTTGTGTGGCACTAGTGATTATGGTTTGTGCTACCAAGGAAGACCAGGATTGGACAGATTTTTGGATATTTGTGGCTTTGTTGATGCACACTGGGCTGGAGATCTAGATCAGAGAAGATCTACAAGTGGGTATGTGTTTAACCTATTTGGAGGTGCAGTCAGCTGGATGAGTAAGAAACAATATGTAGTGGCATTATCAACTACAGAGGCAGAATACATGGCAACCACTCATGCAAGCATGGAAGCAGTTTGGTTGCAGAGATTGTGTTCAAATATGGGGTTAGTAAAGGGAGCTATAAGGATAGGCTGTGACAGCCAAAGTGCAATTTTCTTGGCAAAGAACCCTGCTTATCATTCAAAGACAAAGCACATTGATGTTCAATATCACTTTGTGAGGGATATGATAGAAAACAAAAAAGTGTTGCTGGTAAAGGTGGACACTTTGAAGAATACTGTAGATGCATTGACAAAATCTGTGAGCTCTGAGAAGTTCTCTTGGTGTAGAGAAACAATATGCATTGCAGGGCTGGATAAATCACTAATCTTGTATGTGGCCCCATGTGGAAAGAAAACAACAAGTGGGAGAACGTTGGGTTGTGTTATATTCTTTCCACGACTAGCCCGCATAGTTAACCGGGGGGTTAGAGGGGGGGCAAAGCCCCTCCTTCGTTGCGCTCATTGCACAACGGGGGGGTCACAGGGGGGCCGGAAACCCCCCCTATCCGGGGGGTTTGATGGAGGTGGGTAGCCCCCCTCTACGGGGTCCAGGGCAGTGCCCTGGGAAATAAAAATTTGGACCCTATATTAGGTTGGGCGGACCTACCTATGGTTTTGTGCGTGGTTTTCGCGCATGGTTTTGGACGCGATGGTTTTCGGTCCATGGTTTTGGATGCGATGGTTTTCAGTCCATGGTATTGGATGCTTCGGCATGTATAAATATGTATTGTAACATTGAAAGGAACATATTGAAAAATCAAGCTGGTAGTCCCGGTTTTGGGATCTAGGGGAAAATCTCTATGTATATGTGTTTTATGTGTTATGCTCTCGCATTGTTTATTTTCTGTGTTTTAGAATTTGTATGCAAGTAATTTCTGTACGGGGTTAAAACCTATAATTCGGATTATCACACCAAAGAGTATAGGGATGATCTTATTGATTGGAAAAAATTCCATAAGCCATCAAAGCCAAAGAAATTTCTAACTAGCAAAAACTACAACACTATACTCAACTTCTACATAGAATATTGTAATTGGTGTATGCTTCTTGCAAGACCAAAACAATAAGACCATAACTAAGGTGATAGACAAAATTTGGAATTTTGGTCATCAACTAAACCAAAAAAATCTCATAATTCATTAACTTGATGATTAAATGAGCTACGTGGTGTGTATGAAGCCATGATGACATCGACAATCAAAAGCCTAATAAATATTAACCCCTAGGTCTTATGATATGGTTTTATGGGTCAACCCACTCCTTAATATAAGTACCCAACATGTATATGTTGGCTCAACTTACGACTATTGTGACTTATGTTGAAAAAATGCAGCAACAAATTCCTAATTTAATTTCCCGTTGAATTAAATTTGGAGAAAATAGAAATTCCACATCACAAGACAACTTGAATGAGTTAACTGAGTTTTTATCACTAGTTATCTTAGTCAATTTCAGTTGTGTACAGTGATTCATAAATTTTAGGAGCCTAAGTTGCGTTTAATTTTAGTTGTAACAATTTAATTCAGTCAAACTGAGTTAAGGTCAGTTAAACTAGTTCTAACTATTAGAGGAACTAGTAGGAGGTCTAGTCGTGGGGTGTGACTTCAGTGTTCAACCAGTTAACTGATCAATCAGCTAATAATTACCTCATGCATGCATGAAATTCGAGTTACTCAGTTGATATTGTATCACAATGGTAGTGTACTATCAGTTGTATAATTATCCAAGTTGTATAGGTGGTGCATGCAGTCAGAGAAGTCCCTACATGGATTGTGCAGTTCTAGATGGGGATTTCCCTAATTAATAGGGGCTAATTCCTTGAAAAAAAACACAAGGAAATATGAACTTGGTAGGCAGGAAAAAAAATTGGACCCTATATTAGGTTGGGCGGACCTACCTATGGTTTTGTGTGTGGTTTCCGCACATGGTTTTGGACGCGATGGTTTTCGGTCCATGGTATTGGATGCTTTGGCATGTATAAATATGTATTGTAACATTGAAAGGAACATAATGAAAAATCAAGCTGGTAGTCCTGGTTTTCGGATCCAGGGGAAAATCTCTGTATATATGTGTTTTATGTGTTATATTCTCGCATTGTTTATTTTCTGTGTTTTAGAATTCGTATGCAGGTAATTTCTGTACAAGGTTAAAACCTACATTTGGTATCAGAGTTGCTTTGGCTTCAAGGGGATGCCTTTGTTGCTGATGGGTTTCGCTCAGGCTTGTGGTAGATATTGTTCAGTGAGAGATCTGCGAGATCGATTCTGGTGGGGAAAGAAGATGGCGAGCAGTGGAAAGATAGAGATTGGGAAATTTAATGGTCATAGTTTTGAGTTATGGAAACGCAAGATGGAGGATCTGTTGGTGGATAGAGATCAGTGGATCGTGGTAGATCCAGGTACTAAACCAATGGGAGTGTCCAATGAACAATTGAAAAGTTGGATCAGAAGGCTAAGAGCACAATACGATTGTGTGTCTCAGATTTAGTATAGTTGAATGTATCAGGGGAAGCTACGGCGAAGGCTTTGTGGGACAAGTTAGGGACTTTGTACCAATCTAAGTCTTTGGTGAATAAACTGTTCCTACACAAAAAGATGTATAACCTGAGGATGAAATATGGAGACTCGGTGACAGAACATCTAAACAAATTTAATACTGTGGTAAGTCAGTTATTATCTGTCGATATTAAAATTTCAGTTGAAGATAAGTGCATCAGTTTGTTGTGTTCTCTACCAGATTCGTGGGATAGTCTCGTTATTCCAATAGGTAGCAATGCAACTACCTTGCAGTTTGATGAAATAGTCTCATCCTTGTTGACAAAGGAGATGATATGGAAAAATAAGGAGAGCCAGAATGGTGATTCCTTATTTGTAAGAGGACGGTCCCAGAACAGAAACAAAAATAAGTCATCGAGTGGGAGATCTAAATCTAGAGGGAGATCTAAATCTCTAGGAAAACCTATAAAGGTAGTTTGCTGGAAATGCGGAAAGGAAGGACACTACAAAAGGGACTGTAAATCTAAAGCTCCTGACAAAGGAAATGGATCTGATGATGCTCCTTCTATAGAGGCAAAAACCACCTCAGATGAAGGTGGGGATGTGTACTTGGCTTCTTCAAGTACACATGTAGATCATGTGGCATGGTTGATTGACTCAGGTGCATCCTTTCAATTCACTCCCCATAGAGAGTGGTTTTACAAGTATGAGAAATACGACAGTGGTGATGTCTTCTTAGGGGATGATAGGAAGGCTAGAATCATTGTTCGTGGAAAAGAAAAGTTGAAGTTGTAAGGTGGTAGGGATAGAACACTTCTGGGTGTTCTGAATATTCCTTCATTGGCCAGAAATCTGGTTTCTATAAGCAAGTTGGATGATGCAAGTGTAAAAATAGTGTTCAAGAATGATACCTACAAGATGGTTCGGGGAGCAGTAGTATTGATGCGGGGAGTTCAGATTGGAACTATATACAAGCTACAAGGAAGCACTGTTGTTGATGGGTGCAATAGTTCTATGGTTCCCGAAAGTGGAGCAGAAAATCTAGTGGTCTCTGGAGAGAAGATCATGATGTGTCATCAAAGGCTTGGACATAATGGAGAGAAGGGACTTTGAATACTTCATGGTAAAGGTATGGTAGAAGGTATGAGTAATATCTCTCTGGATTTTGATTTCTTTGAAAATTGTGTATATGGGAAGTAGAATCGGGTGAGTTTCCCCTCTGGTGGTAAGAGGGCGAAACATATATTATAGCTTGTGCATAGTGATGTGTTTGGACCTGTGAAGGTTCCATCACTGGGTAATTCTGTGTACTATGTATCATTTATAGATGACTTATCGAGGAATACATGGATATATTTCCTTAAGAAGAAATCTAAAGTCTTTGACAGGTTTAAAGAATTTAAGGCTCTGGTGGAAAACCAGACAGAGAAAAAGATAAAGGTGTTGAGGTCAGATAATGGTGGAGAGTTTTGCAGCAAGGAATTTGAAGAATTATGTAAGAAGTGTGGTATAGCATGGCAGAAGACTACTCCATAAACACCTGAGCAAAATGGAGCTGCAAAAAGAATGAACAAGACGTTGATGGAAAGGGCAAGAAGCATGCTCAGTGGTGCCGGGTTAGGATAGGAATTCTATGCAGAGGCAGTGGAGATAGCATGTTACATGGTCAACAGATCACCTTTATCAGCGTTGGAGGATAAGACTCCGCAAGAGGTATGGAGTGGTAAGAAACCCTCTCTTTCACATCTGAGGGTATTTGGATGTGATGCATATGTACATGTTCCAAAGGAGAAAAGAACCAAGTTGGATAGTAAATCTAAAAAGTGCATCTTTATTGGGTATAAGGATGGTTTAAAGGGTTATAAGATTTGGAACCCAGTAACAAGGAAGGTTGTGTACAGCCAAGATGTGGTGTTCAGACAGGTGAAAGATGTTATTAAACATGAAGTCCAACCAAAGGAACCTGAGAAGATAGAGTTTGAACTTAAGGAGGAAGAATCAGACTCTACAACGGAAGATGAATTAGAAGATGAAGACCCACAAACTCTAGGTGTGAGAAGATCAGTTCGAGAAAGAAGGCAGCCAGAAAGGTATAGTCCATCTACTTTCTATTCAAATTTTGCTTTATCTGTTACTGATGATGATCCCAAAACTGTGAAGGAAGTAGTAGATTCAGAGGATGGAAAACTCTAGAAAGAGGCCATGGTTGATGAAATGGCATCTTTGCACAAAAATGAGGCATGGGATCTGGTGGAGTTGTCGGTTGGAAGGAAACCCATTGGCAGCAAATGGGTGTTCAAGAAGAAGACAAATGCAGAAGGAAAGGTGGAGAAATACAAAGCTTGGTTGGTAGCAAAAGGTTATTCCTAGGTGTCAGGAATTGATTTTGGTGATATTTTTCTCCTGTTGCCAAGGTAGCTTCTATTAGATTACTTTTATTTGTTGCTGCTGCTTTTGATTTTGAGGTAGAACAGATGGATGTGAAGATAGGATTTCTTCACGGGGATTTGGAAGAGGAGATATACATGAAGCAACCTAAAGGTTTTGTAGTGAAGGGTAAGAAAGAACTGGTATGCAAGTTAAAGAAGTCTTTGTATGGGTTGAAACAGTCACCAAGGATGTGGTATCAGAAATTTGATACATTTATATGAGGATTTGGCTTCACCAAAATCAAAGCAGATCACTGTGTGTATTTTAAATTAATTGGTAACCGTGTTATTTATCTGATCTTGTATGTGGATGATATGTTGCTAATTGGAAGTAACAAAGAAATATCCAGGATTTGAAGACCCAATTGTCCTCCAAATTCGACATGAAAGATCTTGGTGCTGCAAACTATATTTTTCACATGGAAATTAAAAGAGATCGGGCAAAGAGGAAGCTTTGGTTAAACCAAAGGAAGTATGTCGAGACAATATTGCAGAGATTTAATATGCAGGATAGTAAACCAGTGAAGGTTCCTATTCCTGTAGGTGTGAAGTTATCTGCTGAACAGTGTCCCAAGACACAAGAAGAGGAAGAGGACATGTCCCATGTTCCATATGCAAGTCCATTCGGTAGCCTGATGTATGCAAGGGTCTGTACTAGACCAGACATTGCACATGCAGTGGGAGTATTGAGCAGGTTTATGTCAAAACCACGAAAGGAGCATTGGACAGCAATGAAGCGGGTTTTCAGGTATTTGTGTGGCACTAGTGATTATGGTTTGTGCTACCAAGGAAGACCAGGATTGGATAGAGTTTTGGATATTTGTGGCTTTGTTGATGCACACTGGGCTGGAGATCTAGATCAGAGAAGATCTACAAGTGGGTATGTGTTTAAACTATTTGGAGGTGCAATCAGCTGGATTTGTAAGAAACAATCTGTAGTGGCATTATCGATTATAGTGGCAGAATACATGGTAGCCACTCATGCAAGCAAGGAAGAAGTTTGGTTGCAGATATTGTGTTCAAGTATGGAGTTAGTACAGGGAGCTATAAGGATAGACTGTGACAACCAAAGTGCAATTTTCTTGGCAAAGAACCCTACTTATCATTCAAAGACATAGCACATTGATGTTCAGTATCACTTTGTGAGGGATATGATAGAAGACAAAAAAGTGTTGCTGGTAAAAGTGGACACTTTGAAGAATACTGCAGATGCATCCACAAAATATGTGAGCTCTGAGAAGTTCTCTTGCTGTAGAGAAACAATAGGCGTTGCAGGGCTGGATAAATCACTAATCTCACCTGTGGACCCCTGTGGAAAGAAAACAACAAGTGGGAGAATGTTGGGTTGTGTTATATTCTTTCCACGACTAGACCACATAGTCAACCGGGGGGTTAGAGGGGGGGCGGGGCCCCTCCTTCGTTGCGTCGATTGTGCAACGGCGGGGGTCACAGGGGGGGCGGTAGCCCTCCCTGTCCAGGGGGTTAGAGGGAGGTGGGTAGTCCACCTCTATGGGGTCTGGGGCAGCGCCCAGGGAAAAAACAATTGGGCCCTATATTAGGTTGGGCGGACCTACCTATGGTTTTGTGCATGGTTTTCGCACATGGTTTTGGACGCGATGGTTTTCAGTCCATGGTTTTGGACGCGATGGTTTTTTGTCCATGGTATTGGATGCTTCGGGATGTAAAAATATGTATTGTAACATTGAAAGGAACATATTGAAAAATCAAGCTGGTAGTCCCAGTTTTGGGATCCAGGGGAAAATCTCTATGTATATGTGTTTTATGTGTTGTGCTCTCGCATTGTTTATTTTCTGTGTTTTAGAATTCGTATGCAGGTAATTTCTGTACGGGGTTAAAACCTACAATTCTGATTATCACACTAAAGAGTATAGGGATGATCTTGTTGATTGGAAAAAATTACATAAGCCATCAAAGCCAAAGAAATTGCTAACTAGCAAAAACTACAACACTATACTCAACTTCTACATAGAATATTGTAATTGGTGTATGCTTCTTGCAAGACCAAAACAATAAGACCATAACTAAGGTGATAGACAAAATTGTAGTTGGAATTTTGATCATCAACTAAACCAACAAAATCTCATAATTCATTAAGTTGATGATTAAATGAGCCACGTGGTGTGTATGAAGCCATGATGACATCGACAATCAAAAGCCTAATAAAGCTTAGCCCCTGGGCTTTATGATATGGTTTTATGGGTCGACCCACTCCTTAATATAATTACCCAACATGTGTATATTGGCTCAACTTACGACTATTGTGACTTATGTTGAAAAAATGCAACAACAAATTCCTAATTTAATTTTCCATTGAATTAAATTCGGAGAAAATAGAAATTCCACATCACAAGACAACTTGAATGAGTAAACTGAGTTGTTATCACTAGTTAGATTAGTAAATTTGAGTTGTTTACAGTGATTCCTAAATTTTAGGAGCCTAAGTTGAGTTTAATTTCAATTGTAACAATTTAATTCAGTCAAATTGAGTTAAGGTCAGTTAAACTAGTTCTAACTGTTAGAGGAACTAGTAGGAGGTCTAGCCGTGGGGTGTGACTTCAGTGTTCAACCAGGTAACTAATCAATCAGCTAATAATTAACTCATACATGCATGAAATTCAAGTTACTCAATTGATATTGTATCTCCATGGTAATGTACGGTCAGTTGTATAATTATCCAAGTTGTATAGGTGGTGCATGCAGTCAGAGAAGGCCCTACATGGATTGTGCAGTTCTAGATGGGGATTTCCCTAATTAATAGGGCGCTAATTCCTTGCAACAAAACGCAAGGAAATATGAGCTTGGTAGGCAGGAAAATTGGCTAAGTATTGGCCAGAGTCAGTCTGTGAAGCAGTGGGATAGATTATACTTGTGCAGAGGTTGCTCAGGCTTGAGAAAGCATTGTATTTCTTCTTTATTTTTTTATTAATGCAATACATATAGGAAGGGTTTTTAAGCAATTTCTTTCCCCTAAATAACTCCTTGTGTATGTATGTTAAATCATGATGCATGCTTTTGATATATGTTCTCAATCGTGAATTTCTTTCCACAAATGAGTAGAGTATATTCGAGTATTATGTTTTAGAACATTACATGAACAGTATTAAATCTACAATTAGTTTCTACATGGTTTCAAAGCTAGATTCACAATAGAGAAGAGAATTTGATGTTGTCTTTACAGGACGTTCAATTTTCAAGATCAGTGTTACAAGTTTTTTTTCCAGAACTAAGAAGATGGCTTCCAATGGACATAGGCTCGAGTATGCTTTGGGAGGAACCACAAATTTGGTGGAATGGAAGATCTTGACAATGGTGTTGTGGGGAAAAATGCCTATTTTGGACGATCCTATCCACCTAAGGTGTGGCAGCGCCTTAGCAACAAACGAATACAGCTATTATGATTTCTTCCTTTATGAAATGTGGAAGAGGGGAGATTGGCAGACTTACCGTTGTCTTCAATAAAGCTATCTAGATCCTCTTCCCCTTTGTGTGTCTACAGCTACTCGCCTCCTCGCTTGCTCAAGAGAACAACTACTTGAATCCCACGAGGTCACAAGAGAACAGCTACCTGTGACAAGAGAACAGCTACTTGCGACAAGAGAAGAACACAATACAAAGGAAAATGTACATATTCATAAATGATTCGGGATTAGAAGCAAATCAAATACACTAATGCAATCATACAAAGTACACCAGCATATAGGAAAGAATCAAGATAGCTTTATTGAAAGTAACAGGGTTCAGGAAGAGATACAACCCATGGGGCTCCAATCCAGCATCTCCTTCCCAGCAGAATGGAATTCCTTCTTCAGCTCCCTTCAAAGCATAACACACCCAATGTTCCAGCCACAAACCAACAGCAATTCTTTACATTCACAAAATTCCAGCCTCCTAGATCCCATGGAGAAGAGATCTATATATAGATGTTTGGAGAGAGGATGAGTCAGCTTGAGATCTGACTAGTGTCCTCTCCCACTTCAGTTCTTGAGTCCACTTGGAGGTTCTTGCTTCCACTTGGAGATTTGGAACCTCTTACTCATCACCTGTCGAATTCCCTGATCCAAGTGTCATTTTGGAAGCTTCCTGGGCATTGACACCTTGAGAAATGACTCTTCCACTTGCCCAAACTCGCTCAGCGTAGGTAGCCTTCTTTGCAGTTGACATTCAACGCAGGTAGACAGTGGAGCAGTTGACATTCAGCGCAGATGCTCAGTGGAGCAGTTGACATGATCCAGAATTGCCTTGTTTTTGAGTGTTTTCAGGTGGAGAACTTTTGTTAAGTGTTGTGGTTTGCTGGCCTTGTTCCTCTAGGGGTAGGAACAACATGTTTAGGGACTTTGGATCCCTTGATTATTGACATTTCATGCTCAGTGATGCAAGGCACAAAAATTTCTATAACAGTTGCCCCCTAAAGTATGAGGCCGTTTATCGGGTGAAATGCTTTATCCAGGAGGGTCCGAAGTTCATCCATCTGCTGGGAGGAGACCTGTAGTAAAATACAATACAATACATTATGATTCATACTGCTTTCATGATCTAGCTGAGGCGGGCATCCCCATGCTTAGCTTTATAAATTCATTTTTGTACATAGAACAGATGATTGTCTGATGGTAGACTGATAATTTTGGTGAAATTATCATCCTTTGAGTAGGATGATCATCTGCTGCAATGATGTACATGTCAAATGTCTTTATCTTTCCTGAATATATATCGCAGCCCGGATGGATGAAACTAGATCCGGGGTCTTCAAACTCGTTCGATCTTCACTCTAAGTACAAGTCAATCCATGTGAGAATTGCGCTGAAGTCGAACATGGAAAGACATCGCTTGATTACCGGTCAATGATGTAAACCGTTAACAAGCGCGAGAGGAATCACCGATAATGATAATGACCCTCAAGGTACTGCAGTACAATTCACGTGGTGTGAATAAAGGACTTGGCGTCGAACACCACGCGAAATCTTCTGGTCGAAGGTCATTGATGTATACCTGTCGCCGGAAGTGAGAAACTTGCCATTGAGGCATGCAAGCTTCAAAGTACTAAAGGGGTTGTTCCTAGATCAACTCCTTGGATAATGAGCTGATGTCGACAGGGAGCGATCCATCAAAGGAGGGCCTTAATGAATCCCACATCAGTGACACGGAACGGAGCTAATGATTTTAATGGAGGTGAAAACAATCTGTGACATATGATTCAGGGTGGCGGTCATGAATGGATGAAGGATAATGTATGGCAGTGGATGGGACCCGGTTGACTCTTTCTGAATGACTTCTCTTGAACATATGGCGACACTGATGCGATGGATCGGTAGCATTACCCCAAATATGGATGGTATGGCAATACCATGGTGATGTGACCGGTGAATGAAACAACCCAACCCGAATGTGATACGGAGGAAAAGTGTCATGTTCAAGAGCGACCTGCTACCATCAAAGTTTTCTTGATTTTTCCCAATTTTTTCCCCAGTCATTGCTGACCAGTACCTATTTATTTTTGTCAAGCTTGAGGAGGATAACATATAATTGTTCTATATAACCTGCCCTTCGGGCAAGCCCATCGCTATGTTTTAACGAGCCTAGCGATAGTGAAACTCGTTCTCGTCTAAACACAAGTTTGTCGCTATTTAATAATTTTAACGAGTCTAACGACAAGGACAACTCGGTCCTTTTCATTTTTAGAGAGTCTGAAAGGTACATAAAGTTAACTCCAAAATTCCTTTTTCGTCATCTAATCCCTTAAGTCCGAAAAAGTATAAAACAATACAGAAGGGATGATTTTTCGATAACTTTAACGAGCCGAATAAAACAAGCGCTCGACCTTTTTGTGCAATAATCCCTCAGGTCCAAAAAGATTAAAATCTAGAGGAGGGATAGCTCTTCCTGTCACTTTAACGAGCTGGAAGGCCAAAACTCGGCAATCTTTTCATATTTTTACGAGTCAGTTGAAAAGAGCTTAAAGAAGACTTGTCTTTTGAGGAACGAGTGATAAACAGGGATAGCAACTGATTCCAGGTACAGGTTGGAATTTTCCAATCACGGCAGTGTCACAAGGATGGCTAGGTGAAATCACTCTTCGCAGCTGTTCCTCAAAATGGGTAAACAATCATATGGAGGTGAACGATTGGCCAAATGAAAAGTGGAGGTGGCAGGTGCAAACACGACCAAGGCTTTAATGGCTGATAAATTTACGATCATAGCGGTTATTTACCGGGATAGGTTCATTTTTTAGATAAAAATGAGCTTAAACACTGGAGGAAACTCTGCTCACTACTTTTATTTATTTTTTAACGAGCATGAAGACCGCATTAAAACTGCTCGGATTTTGCGTTTATTTTTTAACGAGCATGAACTTTATGCTAAAACTGCTCGATTACCCAGTCATAAGATAAGAGTGTCTCATGAAAGATCCCATTTTTTATAGAGCTTGCGCCTTACCAAAGCTATGCTCACTCTCCTTTCTTTATGCAAGTTAGGAAATGGCTAACCCAAAAACAGATAAATAACCGCTCTTTGCTTGCACTCCAAAAGGTTTGCATGCCCCCAGGTATAAAACAGAGTTTCAAGGTTACCTCTACTTACCCTCCGCCAAAACATTTGTTTTAATCGAGAGAGGCTTACCTCTTTCAGATTACCCAAAGGTTGTCTCGTTAATCTTTCAAACAAAACACTTCCTCGGCAATGTCTACCGAAATAGACAAGGGTGAATGACTGGTGCCAAGCACGTAACTTTGACAAAAGAATCCTATTCTAGAACAATCCCTCTTCCAACCACGGACGGGGTACGGACTAGTCATATTCTCCCGCAGAAACCTACCCTATACCCAAAGTTTCCCTGCCGAAGCAGGCCAGGATGCATACCCCCTGGGTTCCAGTCATATCCTCCCGGATTACTCGCGCTCATCAGGAGGACGGACCGTGGGTTGAGACACTTCTTGCATGAATAGACCATTTAGGGATGGTACATGACTATTTGCGATGTGTGATCCGGGAAACAAAAGTTGGTCCACGAGCTTGACCATTCTTCCTTCATGCGGAAAACACATTACTCTAAAGAGTGAGGAGACTACAGCTCCCATGCAATATATATAGTCTCGTCCAAGGAGTAGGTTATAATCCAAGGGTCCTTGAACGACCATCACGTTCATTTGAACGGTCTTCCCTTTCAATGTTATAGGCACATTGGGGAGGATCCCTAAAGGTCAACTGGTTCCTTTATCAAAACCTGATAGATTTCTCATCTCAGGTAAAAGCGTTGGCGAACCAAGCACTTTCCAAGCAATAGAGGAAAGGATACTCATAGATGCCCCCTCATCAATGATAGTGCCAGCCATTACCATTCTGTATATTTGAAAAATAATTCTGAATGGCACACTGGCTGGCAACCGGGGTCTGCCTAGTTGGTTCCAATCAAAGGACACAACCAGGTTGCTTGGTGGTGGGACCGAATATACGGCCGGATAGCGCTCTGATGAACTTCCTTCCTGCGACAAAGGAATGGTGGCATTGCCCCCTTGATCATCAAAGTCAGTGCTGATGAAGAGAACTTGGACGGTGTCGTCTGTATTCTCCTCTGTGATGGTGTCATTCGAAGATGGAGCCTCTGAAGGCAAAACCGGGTCAACTGCCGTATCAACCTTTTGACTTTCGTCAGGCATGGATCCAGACGGTTCTTCTTCAATGACAGGTGCTTCGGCTGACCATCTAAGTGGCTCAGCCGGATTCTCAACTAGTGAGGGACTTGGCAGGAGTCTTTGATATCCAGGAGGAAGATTTTCTCATAAAATCGGGCGATCTTCCAGAACTCTTTTTGCCTCGTTTAAGAAGGGACAACGGTGGATGGCATGATCGCCTTCACACAGCCTGCAGGGAAATTTAACTTTCCCATTCTGTCCTCGAGCTTCACTCCCACTAGTTGACGGTGAGCAGTCGACATGGCTATCAGAGGTCGATGCTCCCGAATTGTGCAAACGGGGGGACCAGTCTCTTAGTATCCGTGGGATACAGGGACAATCTCTATGGAAGTGGTCTCCCCTGCATATGACGCATGGCGATTTAGGCCTTACGAGTGCGGTGTGTGGATTTTTTTTAGATGACACTTGTTTGCCCCCAGTCGCCTTAGGCTCCTTCTTCCTCTTTTCTTTCTTCTTCTTCTCCTTCTTCTCCTTAGGAACCTGATTTTTTTATCGACCAGTTCCGTCAAGCGAAGAGGAAGGAGGGGAGGAAGATGAAGTGGAAGGCTGGGAGGCAACTCTTGTCTGATCTAACTGTTGACTCGACTGTTCAGGAGTGGTGGTATTCTGAACGACATTGGTCGAAAAGAGCCAAACTGGTAGGCCAATTGTCAGTCCTGGAAGCGACAATGTGGCCATGTGGGGCGCACCAACATCTCCCCAAGAGGAGAAGGGACTAGGATTTCCACCCAAGGGAACTCCTTGGTTGGTGTGCTCCATCTTTTCAACCTAAAGATCAACGCAGGATTAAAGGGTGATTGTTCTGTTTAAAATAAATTGTTAACGATGCTTTTAGACACAACTTTCTTTTTCAGTTTTAAAGAGTCGAGAAAAAGCTAAAGATGACTCTAGTCTCCTTTGATGTTTTAACGAGCCCGAAGTGACAAATGCTCAGATGGACTTTTTCTGTTATAGAGTCTGAAAAAGGCCAAAAGAAACTGCTCTGGAGATCTAGGCAGAGGGTGTGCCAAACTTTTCGCAAAACCACAGAATACTTTTTACGGTACGGGTGGTCGATCTTCGTGAATGTTGTGTTCACTGCATTGCGATCAGTAGGGCGGCCGACACGGCTTCCTAAGGATAAAAGATATATGCCTATAGGGGTCTCCCAATATATACGCGACAGTACGTGGGAGCACAATCCGTATTAGCGCCACCGACTCTCAGGAGGAATCACCCACCTTCTTCGAGATCGACAGTCACTATGTTTAACGACGCCGGAACACGTCTCTAGCCTAGACCTCTATGTTGTGCGTTATGTTACAAAGCATTGTTAAGTTCATTCAGTTTATTTTAGGTTCATCTTTTTAAAGTTTGCCTTTCAAGGTTCACCACGAGATGTATGATACAAATTCCTAAATGCAGTCTAAGATGACAAGCAAGCTTTACAATCTTTCAACTTTGAAAATCCTAGCTACTAAGGGAAAAGAGAGCGACTATCTTTTCTCAAAGAGCAATCAACACACTCTAATGCACTTTCCCTAAATCAAACATGCAAACTATCAAATGCAAAATGCACAATGCAGGTGTTTGTTTTCCACTTTCTTAGTATAAATGCTTACAAAGAAATCTTTTTGCACAAATTTGAATTTGCTTTTAAAATGATCAATACAAACAAGTTCACTCCTTCGAAAACAACAAGGGTAGAAGAGATTACAATCACTTTGCGATTTTCGAAATAAAGACTTGCTTTGACACTTAAAAGACACAAATTCAAACCAATAAGCAGAAGTAAATCTATAATCAATTTGCAAACAGCCAATGAACTCTCTTCTAAGATCACAATCAAATCTGAATCAAAGGCTACAGGATGACTACTTTACTCATGCAAAGGAAGACTGTCAATGACGCCACAAACACATAAAAACATTCACAATCTTTTTGTACAAAAACGAGGCGGAATCAAGCAAAGAAAAGCTTATTAGACTGGTACCTATGCTGGTCAAAGGCTGCAAAAACAGAGATCAAAACAGGCAACAAAGGACAAAGAACCCCAGCTGCACAAGGCCACACTGGTTCAGCGCAGGTAGCCCCTTCGGGACCTGCGTTGAAATGCAGACTGCCTTCACAGTGCCTGCGCTGAAGAGAGAAACTCTCGTTTCCCTTGGTTTCTGGGTCACAAAATGCTCAAAAATCAACTGTTTCAGGCCAAATCAGAAACACAAGCAAGGTATAAACAGAGGGATGCTTTGATAGGGTACTAAATACTATCACAAGGATCAATCAAATCATTTGTGGATCTAGTTTAGATCATAGACAAGTCCAACACACTGGATCAAAGCAGCAACTTTTACTTTGCATCCGGGAAAGATGCAGTTCAATAGTAGCTGACAAGTCTATGAAGTAAACAAATGACAGAAACACAAATGAAATGAATAAACAAGTTCTTCACCAGTGGAGTCGCCAATTTGTTGTGGGGAAAAATGCCTATTTAGGACGATCCTATCCACCTAAGGTGTGACAACGCCTTAGCAACAAACGAATACAGCTATTATGATTTCTTCCTTTATGAAATGTGGAAGAGGGGAGATTGGCAGACTTACCGTTGTCTTCAATAAAGCTATCTAGATCCTCTTCCCCTTTGTGTGTCTACAGCTACTCGCCTCCTCGCTTGCTCAAGAGAACAGCTACTTGAATCCCACGAGGTCACAAGAGAACAGCTACCTGTGACAAGAGAACAGCTACTTGCGACAAGAGAAGAACACAATACAAAGGCAAATGTACATATTCATAAATGATTCAGGATTAGAAGCAAATCAAATACACTAATGCAATCATACAAAGTACACCAGCATATAGGAAAGAATCAAGATAGCTTTATTCAAAGTAACAGGGTTCAGGAAGAGATACAACCCATGGGGCTCCAATCCAGCATCTCCTTCCCAGCAAAATGGAATTCCTTCTTTAGCTCCCTTCAAAGCATAAAACACCCAATTTTCCAGCCACAAACCAACAGCAATTCTTTACATTCACAAAATTCCAGCCTCCTAGATCCCATGGAGAAGAGATCTATATATAGATGTTTGGAGAGAGGATGAGTCAGCTTGAGATCTGACTAGTTTCCTCTCCCACTTCAGTTCTTGAGTCCACTTGGAGGTTCTTGCTTCCACTTGGAGATTTGGAACCTCTTACTCATCACCAGTCGAATTCCCTGATCCAAGTGTCATTTTGGAATCTTCCTGGGCATTGACACCTTGAGAAATGACTCTGCCACTTGTCCAAACTCGCTCAGCGCAGGTAGCCTTCTTTGCAGTTGACATTCAACCCAGGTAGATAGTGGAGCAGTTGAAATTCAGCGCAGATGCTCAGTGGAGCAGTTGACATGATCCAGAATTGCCTTGTTTTTGAGTGTTTTCAGGTGGAGAACTTTTGTTAAGTGCTGTGGTTTGCTGGCCTTGTTCCTCTAGGGGTAGTAACAACATGTTTAGGGACTTTGGATCCCTTGATTATTGACATTTCATGCTCAGTGATGCAAGGCACAAAAATGTCTATAACAAATGGGCTACTAGAATACATCAACACAGATGTAGAAAACCCCTAGCATCTTATGCCTAGGATCTCGGTCAGTGGAGAAGGATGTGGTTAAAGCGAGGAGAATCATATTAGAGGGAGTTCGAGATCATATTGTCTCGAATATCCATGAGAAAGAAACTCAGTTCACAATGTGGAAAACACTAACATATTTGTTTGAGAACAATAGTGACCATAGGAAGTTGGCTCTCAAGAACAAGATCTGAAGTATCAAGATGTCAAAGAATCAATTAACTCCGCAGTAGCTGAGAAATTTAACACAATGTAATGATCAACTTGGCGGATTTGGTGTTATTGTCCCAGAAGAAGATTTGGTAGCTCTAGCTATTTTGGGTCTTCCCAAGAGTTGGCATAGTTATCAAGATTTTGTAAATGGTAAAGAGAAACTACTAAGTTGGGAGCGGTTATGGTCTAATCTAGTGAAAGAAGAATTAAGGAAAAGCAATGAAGACGGGACTTCATCCAAGGTTGAGGATGAGGAGAATTGTGCCTTGGTTGGAAAGGAAAAGAAAGGAATAGGGAAGAAGTCCCAATCCAAACAAGAATTTAGTCAGGCGGGCAAGAACAAATACTTGTTGAAAATCAAGTGCTTTCACTGGTATGAGTTGGGACACTATGCCACGAAGTGTCCACACAAGAAGGCAGGTATGAAGCCCTCAAGAGGAGTGGCAGGTGAAGCTTTCGCTTCACAATTTGAACTTGAATTCACCCTCATCAGTTGTATGGTAAGCTTAGTGATGGTTATTGTGTGGTATCTAGAGAGTGGAGCCTCATTCCATATGACGAGCAACAAAGAGTTTTTTAGTGACTTGGAGCAGAATGACCTCCAGATGCACATCGAGATGGGAGATGATGGAAGGTATGGCGTGACCGGTATCGGTACAATTCCTTTTCAGAGGGAGTCTGGATCCCCTCTCAAATCAAAAGATGTCATGTATATTCCAAGTCTGAAGAAAAAACTCGTTTCACTTGCAATGTTGGAAGATCATGGATACCATGTGATATTAGCAAAGGGAAGGATTTCCTTAAACCAATCTCCATGGGACAAGTGAAGCAGATTGGGGTTCGAGTGAAGAAAAACTACAAATTGGATGTAGAAGATTGTGCAGCATTAAGCACAAAAGTGGAGAAGGTGCAAAGCCGAGACATTAGTGAATTATGGCATAGGAGACTTGGCCATTTGCACCATGGAGCTTTGAATATCATGCAACATATTTCTATAGGACTTCCCAAAGGTGCACTAGAGCAGCGAGATACATGCAAAGGGTGTACATTAGGGAAGTACACCAAAGCCACCTTTCATGATCGGGGCAGTAGAGTGCAAACAGTCCTTGAAAGGATTCACTCAAATGTACATGGACCTTTTTCGACAGCCTCGGCGGCCAAGCACAACAATTATGTTATATTTATAGATGATTTCTCACGTAAGTGTTGGATTTTCTTCATGCATAAGAAAGACCAGACATTCTCCAGATTTGTTGAATTTAAAGCACTTGTTGACAAAAAAATCGGCAGGAAATTGAAGGCTCTCAGGAGCAATAACGATGGTGAATATGTGTCGAATGATTTTAATAAATTATGTGCAAAGAAATCGACAGGAGTTAATAACACCCCATATCCCACAATAGAATGGAGTGGTTGAGAGGAAGAATAGAAGTATTATGGGAGTTGCACAGGAGATGTTACAAAATCAGGTCCTACCTCTACACTTGTGGCCAAAGCATGCAACACAATGGTATACATGCAGAACAAGAGTCCTCATCGGATTCTCCGGATGGGTACACTAGAAAAATATTTTTCAAGGAAGAAACCAGATCTGTCACACTTCAAGATCTTTGGTTCATTATTTTACTGTATTGCTTCCAAGGAATCAAGGAAAAATCTAGATCCGACACCTGAGTCGGGAATATTTGTGGGGTACACTGATACACCTCAAAACTATCAGGTGTACCTTTCATCTCTCAAGATAACAATTGTTCGTAGATATGTGAATTTAGATTAAGAGAAGGAAATGAGGTGTTCCTTGAGAGGGAGATTAAGTTGCATGTAGATGAGGATATTTTGGCTCCAAAGGAAGAATTTCAGGGTTATGTAGTAGCCATAAGTAGAGGATCAGAGAGTCGAGATACCCACTCATGCATAGACATCCAAAGAAGGAAAGAAGTGCACCAGGGAAGTGGGCATATTATTGCATGATGCTAGAGAGAATGTGGGAGCACCCACATCACAGAGCATGTAGAGAAGTTCATAGGATCGGTACACTAGGTACATGGCTCTGATGAGTGAGATAGTTGAGACATAACCATCCTCATTCGGGGAAGCAGTGTAGCAGCCAGTATGGGTTGATGTCATGCTAGTGGAATATGATTCCATAGTCGGAAAAAGTGTTTTGGAAGTGGTCCCAAGACTAGAGAATAAGCTAGTAGTACGTTCAAGGTGGATCTACAAGGTGAAGAAAACAACAAACGGAAGCATCGAGAAATACAAGGCCAGATTTGTGGCCAAGGGGTTCTCTCAAGTGGAGGGAATTTATTACGAGGAGACATTTTCTCCAATAGAAAGGTACTCTTCTATTATATCAATTCTAACACTTGCAGCGCGGATGGGATGGAAGATCCATCAGATGGATGTGAGGAAAACATTCCTCAATGGAGTGATTCAGAAGGAGGTGTATATTGAACAATTGAAAAGCTTTGAGACCTTCGACAGAGAGTCGCATGTGTGTAGACTCAAGTGAGCATTGTATGGATTGAAACAAGCACCCCATGCTTGGTACACCAAGATCAACAATTATTTTACCTTCAACATAATAATGATCCTTCAGATCCTATGTTTTTCTCGGTGAGATTTAGAAATAATATTCTGGAACTGGAGGAAAAAAATAGGGTTATTCTCTTGTCATAGGGGGGTGCAATCAGATTCAAAATTCGGGCCACCTGGGTGTCTCTTGGGGATAAGAACGCCAATTTTTTCCATTTACATGCTAATATCAGGAAACATGCTAATGCATTAGGGAAATTTTGAGGTCTAAAATGGGCCTCCTAAGGAAATTATAAAATAATAGTGGAAATATAAAATAAGATTAGATTACATCATCAAATTTTAGAGGAAAAAAAGAAAAAAATATTTTTTCTACTTGTATTTTCAACTTATCTCCCTATGGGTTTACTCAAATTTCGAGTTGCAACACTTGTTGGATGAAAAATTTGATTCCTCATACAAGGAGTACCCATGTTGCATACTTTTGATGGACCCTACTACATGAAAAATGAGAAATACATGAAAAACGTGATTGTGATCACGTTTTTTCATGTATTTCTCATTTTTCGTGTAACATAGTCCATCGAAAGTATGCAACACAAGTACTCCTTGGATGAGGAATTAAATTTTTCATCGAATGAATACTCCCGCTCAAAATTTGAGTAAAACCTTAGGGATATCAATTGAAAATACGAGTTGAAAAATTAGTTTTATTATCTTATTATTTTTTAATCTTTTTACCTTTTTACTCCAAAAATAGAGAATCATCCCCCATGGTTGACATCATCAACTTGAATCTTATTGGTTCTTATAAAGTTTATTTTGGTTGTACATTTTTCTTAGGAGGCCCATTTTAGACCTCAAAATTCCCCTAATGGTTATTCGAGGCATTTGGGACAATGATGGATTTTATTATGAGACTCAAACATAAATTGAACTGGTGGCGATTAAACACTTTAGTTGTTTATATAAGGAAAGTGACTCAGACTTTAGTGCCCAACTGGAGTGTTGGCTCATTTACCAACAATGTTCTCGGGGGAGGACAATGAAAGATTGGGGTGTTCAGTCACAAAGGAGAATCTATTGTAGGTGTTGAAAGGATGTGCAAATGATAAAAGCCTGGGGACTGATGGTTAGGAGGGTGGAGCTATTCATTCACTTCTTTGAGCTAATGATGTCAGATATCTTGGTGGTAGCAGAGGAGTTGAGGTCTCTTGGATTCATTTTGAGGACCCTTAATTCTACATTCATTGCCCTCATTTCAAAGAAATTGAATCCTAATACTTTTGTTGATTATCGTCCTCTTTCCTTGTGCAACTATGTCTATAAGATTATATCAAAACTAATTGCTTGTAGGATAAAACTGATTTTGTCGAAGCACAACTCTCCCAAACAGTTTGGGTTTCTGGAAGGTAGACAAATCTAGGATACCATTGGCATCACCCAGGATATTGTGCACTCTATAAGGACTCGGAAAATGAAGGCATTTGTGATTAAAGTTAATTTGAATAAGGCATCTGAATATGTTGACTGGTAATTCTTAAGGCCAGTGATACACAAAATTTAGATTATCCCTCATAATATTAGAAGGATTATGTCTTGCATCAACATTGTTAATTTTGTTGTCATTATTAACGGTTTGTCGACTCGATTCTTCAAGGCTTATAGAGGACTAAGACAGGGATGTGCATTGTCCCCATTTCTCTTCCTTCTTGTCATTGATTATATGAGTCGTATGTTGGGGGATGCTAGGGATAGGGGTCATATTTTGGGCATTATCATTTCCATCCATAAATCAATCACACACTTGATGTTTGTGGATGACCTTTTATTTGGGGGAGTGACAAATATTGAAGAATTGACCCGCATCTACAGTATAATTACTACTTTTAGTGTTGTTATCACTCCATATTTTCCCAAGGCTGTATGAGAAACCCAAAGGTAACCACAAAACCACTTGTAAAGTTTGGGTCTATCCCTTCCAACTTCAGAGAGGGATCTCTCTATTGGATTTAGATTTGTTGTTTTGATATATTAGGCTAGTAATTGAGTATTGAGTTTGGTTTTTTCAAAAAATTGCTTGAAACTACAAGGAACGTCCATTAGGAAATGGAGTCACAAGTCTTAGGGTGATCAAATACATAAATGACAGAACAAATGTAACAAGGCAAGGTAGGCAGGCTTTTGGATCCTTAGAGCTTTTGTGGAGTGAATAAGATGAAAAGATTCAGATTCAATTAAATATAGAGCATTCTAAGATGAATTCTATACTTGATATCAGTGTGAAAACATAGATATTGTTTATAAGCCAGAGCAGAGTGTATTTAAACAAGTTTTAGCCCTTAATCTTCTTTAAACAATAAATACAGGAAAACATATGAAAAACAGGGAAATAACCATTTCACAAGAGGAAAAACATCACAAATTTACCTAACAAAAGAATCCTGGAACGACTTTTTGTATTAATGAAAATGATCACTTTAGCAAATGCACAACTTTACATCAAAGGTATGTTTTCTTCAGACAAGTTCCAACATTTGTACTTCGATGTATGAAGTATTTATACAATTATTATCAAAATATCTTGATTCAAAATATCAATATTTTCTAAAAAATATCCTCAAACATTGTTTACAAAAATAGTACAAGAATATAGGAAAATAAAACTGTTGTAGCTCTCTGGAATTGACTTCAAGGATTATGGTGCTGACTTAACCTGAAAAGGTTGTTGCTTTTTTGCTGAAGTAGAATACCTGTTTACTCTAGAAGTTGACATAATTTATCCCACCTGTCTTCATCTTGGGTGGAGAATTTGATTAACTTTATGTAGATTTCATCCACCTTGGTATATTTTTTTAAAGTAGGTTTGACTATAAACAGATGCTTTATCTCATGTTTGATAAGTAAGTTGAACTTCAAGCCTTCCATGAAATATTTCCCTGTAATGATTCCCTTGATGGTGGAAAACTTGGATTTATCTCTTGCTATGGAATATAACTTTTGTTGATAATCATCAGGCTGAACTAATTTATCTCCAATTCCCTTTAAACATGGAAGCCCCTTTTGATGTAGTACATTGAAATTTCTATGAATTTTTGAATGCTCTCCTCCAAGTTATGGAATTTTTTCTCTAACTGTAGCATTAAATTCATTTTTGTAAGAACTCTTCTTACCTCAAGGATTGTCTCAGTTTGTTTGCAATTTCATATTCCTACAATTCCTCCTTTGTCTTTGAATTCAGAATTATTATTATGGCAATGGATTCACTTGGTTTCTAACCCAAACTTTCCTTTATTTCTTCAATGGCTTCTTTTGATCTCTGAACCAATTCCTCCTACTCAAAAATAATTTCTATGGACGGCACAATTTCACTCAGAGCTTCATTTATCTCTACCTAGATGTTTTTATTTGCCTGTGCAATTTTCTATGTCATGGTAGATTGTTAAGTTATGGTATGTTCTATGCTTATAACAGTTTACTTCTTTTTCTTATTATATTCCACCGATTAGCAATCACATGTACATAAAGTAAAGTGCAGATAGAACATTAAACGATCGACAAAAAACAAGCCAAGACAAGAGACACAAGATGTGGCGGCTAGCCAGGGACAAACCCCACAATGTGTGGGGAAACCCTTTGATCAAATCTTCTTTTATCTTCAATAATTCAGCAGAGAGAAATAGTACAATAAATCTGATTCATATCAGCAGTAGCAAACCCTAGATCAGTAGCATCAGCAATTAACGGCTTCATTATCAAACTAGGGCAGACCATATCTCACAAACCGACCGTCGGATTGACTTCATTCCACCACCAAAAGTTTCGGCTTCCAGAGGAGGTTCAGATGAACCTACAGCGCAGTTCAGATAAGGATATCTTCTAGGCCACGCAAGTCAATCTTTACTTCTGCAGCTGCAGCTTCAGTTTCAGCAGTTTCCGGCTTCAAACTAGGGCAGTCGATATCTTGCAAACCGTTCGTCGGATTGACTTCATTCCACCACCAAAAGTTGCGGCTTTCAAAGGAGATTCAGATGAACCTACAACACAGTTCCAAAGAGGAGATCTTCTAGGCCACGCAAGTCAATCTTTACTTCTGCAGTTACAACTTCAAATTCAACAGCTTTCGGCTTCACATGTGTGAGAGAGAGAGACCCATTTCAACGCAGTAGAGAAGAGACTCATATCTGCGTAGTAGAGAGAGAGAGATGTGATGAGATGAGTGAGTCCAAATGAGGAAAAGTCCTCTTATATTTATACACAACGTTGGTGGGTGAATAGATGCGACTGTTGGGCTTTTGAGCCTACATGAGTTGTAGGTCGGCTTGATAATTATTCCATAATCAAAATAAATTCATATCTCCATGAATACTTATTGGAATTGGATGATCTTTATATCAATCCTACACCTCTCGACGAGAGGAATCTAATAAAAATATTATCAGCCATGAATAAGATGACCCACATGAAGTTTTGCCCTGGTTGCCAATTTTAACATAGATTCATCTTCTAAAAGTTCAATTCTATGAGTTAACCTGTGTGCCTTTTGAAGCTCTTATAAATACACATTATCAAGTTTTGTTTTTTTCTCTTGGAGATTATTAAGCTCTTTCAGCTTTTCAATCTCATTCCCTCTAATAGACAAGTCCTCCATTGCTTTGATTAATTCTCTTGAAGAATCTATTGACTGTGTCTCTGTTGTAGTATTTACTGAAGTAGAAGCCCCTATTATTGACATACCTATAATTGGAACTATTGTGAGAGTAATGACTACTAATTGAGTTGATTTTCCTTTCTCCTTTAGCAATTTTTCTATTTCAAACTCCATCTCTTTAATCTACCAATCTTGTTCAATGATAATTTTGAACATGCCTTCTTTCTCTTTCTCTCGTTGTCCAACTTCCTTTGTCTATGGATCTTTAGTGGATGGAAGTTTGAGCTTCTGTTTTAGGGCTCCAATGTCAACATTATTTCTCTTAATGATCTCCTCGACAGATTTTACATTGTTGGGTGTTATCCTCCACAATATCCTGTTATAGATCCATTTGGGCACATCACTCCCATCTTTCAGATTATTACCATTAGGGCTCATCAAACCCTAATTCAGTTGCTACATTCCCTAGACAAGTCACCTCTTTGAATGCCTCCTTCCCTGAGAGTTCTTTGGCCTAAAACCCTCCCGAATTGACTCCTAGAGGGACCAGTGCTGGTAGGCCCACTTTGACTTGCACTGGGCAAGATTGAGCGAAATTCACATAGGATTTTGGGAATATTCTTATCTTCTGGAGCCTTCTAGAGGATTCCCACACTTATCATCTCCTATGAGCTCAAAAATGGATGAGGAATGAGTTAAGATACCTCCTATCCTCTTATCCCTTCCTCCATGGAACTAATTCTAAGTATGGAAGGCCATTCAATACCCTCATTGATGACAAAACCTCCTCCATCTTCCTATAAATTGAGCACTCATCTAAGTGGTCAGGGTTTGGACTTTGATGAATTGTAAGGAGATAATGTTAGTTTCAGAATTGAGACTATTGTAAGTGTCGTTATGCTACCAAAATGTCATGCTTATGATGTGATATGGATGGAACCAAAGCTGGAGAAGTGACTTCGAATCAAGCTTCATGGTTGTAATTCTTCCTTCTATTCAATAAAGTATTTACACCTTTTTCCATATGCTTATCTTGATATATGATGCTTATATGTGTGAATGTATCTGATTCCATTTACTTGTAATCAATGGATCTTTTGCTTTGATTGATTCTTTGTCTTGTTGATGTTTACAGGTACTTCTCAAGCGTGTTAAGTACGGGAAGGAGTGACATGACTGATACAACGGAGACAAGAGGAAAGCGAAAGTACAAGTAGGTCCTCTCATTCTCTTTGTCTTATCTATTTTTTATAGAAAAAGGTTAAAGTTCTTTAAACTGTTGCTCTAGATATGGCTACTTATCTAGGGAATTAGTATTTATCTATAGATACCAAATTCTTCATAACAAATTGGCGACCCCACAAGGGAACGATCATCGTTCCAGGTAGTTTACCTTCATCCTAGTACACCCTAGTAGACTTTACTTGCCTTCATTGATCTTATTTCAACCCTTTTGAAGTTTTTTGGTCAAAATTTGCACTAGAATTCCTACTTTAGGAATGTGTTGAAATTAGTGCACCCTTAGTCAGGGTATAGTGTGTTGATCAGTGCACTGTCTCCCATTCAGACCTATGATGATGAGTGCATTGTCTCCCATTCAGACCTGTGTTGATGAGTTCATTGTCTCCCATTCAAACCTGCGTTGATCAGTGCACCCTTGGCTTAGAGGCAGTGCATTTCAATGCACTGTCTCCCATTCAGACCTGCGTTGATCCACCTTAGGTCAAATTTCCACCTTTGGATTGGGTTTTTTCACCGAATTTCCCTATGTTTCTACTTCTTGAATGATCAATGAATGTTATGTCTCTGAAATCAACATTGTATTTCCTTTCATAGCCCTACTTTTTCTTTGATTGATTAATGTTTCTTAAATGATTTCTTTGTCATTATCGATTCATTGTCAAATTTAGATTATAGTCGATTGATCTTTGTTCAAAAGAAAGTGTCGTAAAAGTCTTCATTTCTTTCGAAACGGAACTGTCATAAAGTCTTCATTCTTGTAAAAATATTGATTGACTGTATGTGCATTAGTTTCCTTTTCTTCATCATAACATTAAGGGAATTGAAAAGAAAAACTTGCATTGTGCATTAAACAAGTTTGTGTGTGCTCATAGGAATAGTTTAGGGAAATTGCATTAGATGTGTTCTTTGTTCTTTGTTCTTTGATTAAAAGAATCTGATTGCTCTATCCCTACTAGCTAAGGTTTTCATTGTTAAAATTGAATGAAAAGAATGCTTATCATATTAGTTTCATTCTAGGAATTGAACATACATCATGTGGTGAACCTTGAAAGGCAAATTGTTAAGAAGATCAACTTAAAATTCATCTGAATTAACCTAATGGAGCATTTTCACCTAACGCAAAACATTTAGAGGTTCTAGGCTAGAGACGTGTTACGGCGTCGTAAAACATAACAGTTGTCGCTAACTTGTCTGTGATACATTCCAAGTGTGATACCTCATTCCATGTACGTGAGTATATCGTAGCTCATACATGTACCTTCAAGTATATAGGGCAGTGTTACAGTACGTAAAGTATATGATAATGCTCTCACTGTGCGATTTCGTATTAAACAGCGCTAATACGGATTGGGCCTCCACGTACTTTCGGGTATATATGGGAGGACAACACTAGGTTTCTATCCATCCTTAGGTAACCAAGGCAGCCGCCTTGTACACTGTGATACATCGAACACAGCACTCGGGGAGATTGCCTGCTCGTACTTCTCAGTTCGCCGGGAGGTATTCTGCAATTCACAGTTGCTTGGTAATCCTTTTTCCTATATCGTCCCTATTTTGTTTTGTTATGTTATTTTGATTAAAATAAAATTAATTGACCGTGGATAACATCCTCCACGCTTGCTCCTTAGTTGATCTTAGATTGAGACATATGGTGACAAATCCAGAGTTCACAGATCAAGGAATTCCTTTTGATGGGAATCCTAGTCCTTTCCCTCCTTCTGGAAATATTGGTGCTCCTTATATGGCTACATTATCCCTTTCGAGATTTACCATTGGCTTGCCAGTATTGTTGTTTTCAACCTCCTTGGTTCAAAATGTCGTGATTTCTCCTCAATCGAGTACTCCTCCAATTGGACAAAATCAACCTCTAGTTGATCCGAAAGTTGACCCTTTTCCTTCTTCCTCGGTTTTTTGTTCCTCCCCTTCTTCCTCTTCGCCTGGTGAAAGTATTGACACTAGTAACTAGGTCGCTAAGAAGAAGAAGAAAGGGAAGAAGAAGAAGAAGAAGAAGAAAATTCACCGGGGCGGCAACCAAGCAACCATTGCTTTGAATGCAACTTCTGATGAGAAACCGTCTGATAAGCCTCACAAAGTTCGATATCCATGAAAACTTTGTACGGGATACCATCTTCTTTGAAATTGTTCTGATATTCTTCATATCTTAGAAGAATGGTCTTCACATTCACATTGTCCTATGTCATCAACTTCTAGAGATCATGCTGGTGACACACCATCAACTAGTGCTAGTAAAGTTCATGGAAAAAGGAGTAAAGTTAAGATTCCTTGTAGGTTATGTGAAGGGAATCACCCCATTCACCTTTGTCCCTATCTAGATGAAGCCAAAAATGTTTTGGATAACTATCCTGCTTCACCGCATCGATTTCCATATGGTTACAAGAGACTATCCCTTAATCCTTCACTAGTTGATAAAGTGTCTGACCCAAATCAACCGTCAATCAAACCCACTCTCTCTAAATGTAAATCCCATGAGTCTATACCTGACCGATCACAAGTCGAGGAAACAGTTGACCCAATTTCACCTTTAGTTAATCATACCTTTCCTGAAGAGAGTGAATATGATACCACTCAGGTTCTTTTTGTTTCTTTAGATTCTAATGAGCTTGGTGACAACCCTCTTGTTCCATCAAGACGGGAGGAAAATTGTTAGGGTCCAACCCTAACCCCCTTATTTACGTAATAGGGTCGAGTCATAGTTATAGTTAGTTAAAGAGTCAATAAAGCCCATATTAATAATTGTAAGTGGTTGACCCGCATTTAAAGAAAGGGACCACAGTTAGTTGCAAATGGGCCATGGTATTAGATAGATGGTATTAAGAGAACCATGGTACTAACCCATGGTATTGCATGTATGAATCCTATATAAAGGATAGAGACTCCCCATCGAAGAGCATCGTGTCTTCTTTTGTAATCGAGCCCTGCTCTATTGCAGGTTTCCCCCTCGAAGAGGCAAGTGAACATTGCTTTCATCTCTAAATAAGAAAATACATGTTGTTATTTCTCATTTTGTTTTGTGTTCTGGGTTGTGTTTCTTCATATATTTGGTATTCTGACATCTTCTCGTAGGTCAAGAGCATAACAAGTGGTATCATAGCGCTTTCCAGGGCCGGTGGTATCTCCATTTTTAGCATAAATGTTTTGGCTAGAGACGTGTTCTGGTGTCTTTAAACCACTGGATCTGTCATTGAGCGCATAAACCTGCAGATTTGGGGAGGCATGCACGCAGGAAATACAAGAGGTGGTCACACTTGTTGGACTCCCTTGAAACCCCTTTGGGTACCCCTTCGAGTACTAGCGCTTTAGACAGAACCGCGCACGGACTGTCTTCCACGTACCCTCTGCGTATATAGGAAGCCCCCTAGGCTCACCTAAAACCTCACCGTAGATAAACCGTCGGTTGTCTTGCTGCTACAATACACCAAGAATAGCACTCGGGGAGATCACTCGCACATGTGATAGGGTAGTCGGGTAGTACAGCTAAGGGTACGATTGATCCTCCTTAGTTAGTGCCCTGAAAGATTAGGCTGAGTACTACTATTGGACCCTTATGTATATTGCGATCTGTAGCACCTGACACTCCTTGAGACCATAGTTCCCTCATCTCTCTAAAGATCACCCATTGTCTTCTTTTCCAGATTAGATCTAGCAATTGGGGTTTTGTCGCCGCCGCAACAATAAGATCCACCAGTTTAGGGTCTACCGCCACAGTACCATTCAGATCTAGTAGCTAGGGTTCTGTCGCCGCCGCAATACAACTCACATTCAGCAGTTGAGGGTTTCGCAAATAGATCTGAGACTTAGCCCATAAGAATCAGGACGACAAGCTGAGAGAGGTGGTACCATTCACTTGTCAGCTTCAATTTTCGGGTGGTCCCAAATTTTTTCACAGTGATGACAAGTGACGTGGATCTATGTATGGTAGAAACCAGAGCTCAAGCTATGGCCAATGAGAAGATGGAGACCATTGAAAAACAGTTGGAGTGATCCGGATTTAAATAGGAACGCAATAAAATACAGAGATAACCATAAAGACAGATATGCAATGGAAATAATACCTCAATTCATTATTGTAAAATACTGAATATGCTTACAAACAGAAATGGAAATAAACCAGCTAGGGCGATGGTAGCTTATCTCTGAGAAGAGATGTGGGGGCTACATGCCTCTGAACTATCTTACAATGAGGCTCGGAGGCCTATTTATTGTTGAGAAACAATTGAAAACCCTTCACATTCCAAAACCTAACCCTAGAAGATGAAACGCCAAATTGTGGGCCCCGTTTTTGGGTAAGTTGGTACATCAACTTCCCAGGGTCGCGAATTGGTCGCACTATCTCCGTTTGACGTGCATGATAGCCCGTTGGAAAGATCTCTCCGAGGACTACGATCGAAAAGACGATCTTTATAAAAAAAAATCGTTGGCGGTGGATTTCCCAAAAAACGTCGTTTAGGGCCTCAAAACGGCTCCGGAAGTTTAGGACCCGAAAAACTGCTAAAAATAGTAAATTGCGCTATAATTAAGGAAACTGAACAAAACTGTAAGAAGCACTAGAGGGGATCCAAGTGGAATTAGCGGGTGGCCACCAATATCCACCTGGATCATTCCTCCCCCCTTAGGAAGCAATGGTCCCCATTGCGTTGAGTTCCTCCATGAGATGAGGGAACTTCTGCTGCACTTAGTCCCTGGTGAGCCACTTGCCCTGGTGAAGGAGTTGTCCTGCTTTGACAACTCGATACAGTTGGGTATTCTGCTGACGAGTGTGCTTGATCTGTGTGTCCATGATCCGATCAGTTGCAACTTGTTCCATGCAAGCTGGATTTAACTCTGTGGTGTGAGTTGTTCTGCAATGTCGGACATGTCTAGTAATGGTGGAAAGTATGGCCGAAGGCGGTCGACATTGAACACCGGGTGCAGGCCAAGGAATGGGGGAATGCTGAGCTCAAATGCGTTGTCTCCCACAACCTTGGTAATGGTGTAAGGGCCATATCGGATTGGTATGAGTTTTCGATAGGCTCCGGTAAGGCGTTCCTTTTGCAAATGCAACCAGACTTTGTCGCCCACTTGAAACTTGTGTGGCACCCGATGTTGATCATGTCGCTGCTTGTACTTGGCATTTGATTTCTCCAAAATGTCATGGACCTGCTGGCGAATATGTTGGATGTGCTCAATGAAGTTGTTTGCCTTATCTGTTTCGGATTGGACATGAGCAGAATCTGCGTGAGTAGCTGCAAATGGCATGGCCACATCGATGGGACATAGTGGCTGGAATCCTAATCCCACCTGGAAAGGGTTGTGGCCAGTCGAGCTGTGGAGAGCCCGGTTGTAGCTATGTTGAACATAGAGGAGGCTCTCACCCCATGTGCGTGGATGCTTTGAGTTGTACATGCGCAAAATGTGTACGATCATCCTGTTGATGACCTCAGTCTGGCCATCAGTTTGAGGATGGAAGGCTGTGGATAGTGAGTTTGGTGTCCAACATCGACCAAAGGCTAGACCAAAATGTACTGAGGGACCTGCTGTCCCGATCTGAAATGATAGACTGTGGGATCCCAAAGTGTACCCATACTCGTTCAAAGAAGAGTTTAGCAGTGGCTTCGGCTGTGATATTCTTCTTGCAGGCCACCATAATGGCCATCTTCGAGAACCTGTCGACGACCACAAAAACACAATCATTTCCATGCCTAGTGGAAGGGAGGCCTGAATCCTGGAGATGGATTCCCACAGTTGACTAGGGGTAGGCAGCGGGGTATAGAAGCCTTGCTTCTTGATGGTCAGTTTGGCAATGGCGCAATCAGTGCATGATCCGATGTACTTCCTGACATCCTGTCGAAGATTCGACCAATAGAAGTATTTCTGCAGTACTGCCACGGTTTTTTCAACCCCAAAATGCCCAACGGCCTGACTGTAGTGTGCTTCCCAGATCATCTTGGCATGCTCGCTTGAAGGAACACAAAGGTGACCCAGGTGGCATAACAAGTCATCCTGGAGGTGAAAATCTGGAACATGCTGACCCTCCAAGAGTGTCTGGTATGTGTGGCCGAATTCTGGGTCGCTTTTGTAGAGCAGTGGCCAATCAGAAGTCTCGTGCCCACAAGAGTTGAGCACGGTGGTTAACGCCATGATCGGTGGTCGACTGAGGCAATCTGCAACATTATTGGTGCTGCCTTTCTTATACTTGATATTCAAATGGAACTGTTGCAGGTATGTGGACCACTTCTGATGGCGATCATTCTGCAATTTCCCTTGGGTCTATACGAACTGCAGGGGTCGGTGGTCCGTGTGGATGACCGTTTCCTTCCCCAAAATGTAATGCTTCCATTGTCGGCAGGCCTGCACAATGGAATACATCTCTTTGTCATAAGTGGGATACTTCCGGACTGTTTCTGAAAGTGTCTCACTGTGATATGCCACTGGATGCCCGTGTTGAGTAAGGACTGCCCCAATAGCATAGTCAGAGGCATTTGTCTCGATCTCAAATGGTTGTTGCACGTCTGGTAATGCAAGAACTGGTGTTGTGCAGAGTCGATATTTCAACTCTGTGAATGCCTTCTATTGAGATTCAGACCAAAAAAAAATTGCTTTCGCTCCTCCCTTGGTGACCTAACTCAAGGGCCAAGTGATATGAGAAAATCCCAACACGAACCTGCGGTAGAAGTTGGCAAGGCCTAGAAAGCTGCGAAGCTCTGTCAGAGTGGTTGGAGATGGCCAATCCCGAATGACTTGGATCTTCACTGGATCCACATGCACCCCCCGTTCATCAATAATCTATCCCAGATACTGAACCTGGGTCATGCCGAAAGTGCATTTCTCCAAATTGGCACATAACTTGTGTTGTCGCAGTGTTTGGAGAACCTGTCGGATGTGGTGGAGGTGCTCTTCCCAAGTCTTGCTAAAGATCAAGATGTCATCCAAGTATACCACTACAAATGAGTTGGTGAATGGCCGCAAGATGTCGTCCATTAGCCTCATGAAGGTTGCAGGAGCATTCGTCAATCCGAAAGGCATAACCAACCATTCGAAAAGGCCCTCCTTGGCTTTGAAGGCAGTCTTCCACACATCGGAGGGTTCGATTGGTACCTGGTGATATCCTGACTTCAAATCGATCTTGCTGAAATATTTTTCCCCCTTTAGTTGGTCCAGGAGGTCATTAATCTGTGGGATTGGGTACCTATTACAGACAGTGATCTTGTTCAGCACCCGATAGTCAATACAGAGTCTCCAAGTCCCATCCTTCTTTTGTACCAGCACGATCGGGCTCCCACAGGGCGATGAACTCGGACGGATGTGACCTTTTTGCAGCAGCTCCTGAATCTGCCTCTTGATTTCATCGTTCTCAATAACAGAGCGCCGACAGATTGGTCCATTGGGCAGCAGCAAACCTGGGGTCAGATCAATGGAGTACTTGACCTGACAGTGCAGAGGAACCCCTGCGGGGGAGGTGAAGATGTCCTCATACTCCTCCACGACCTTGTCCATTTGTAGTTGTCGTGTGGAGGGGCCCTGTCTAGAGGTTGTGGCCACTGTCTTCTTCTTTTCTTGAGGGCGTATCATCAGGAAAACAAACTTCCCAGTTTTGGAAATGAGCTTACTGCATTTTTTTGCAGTAACCAAAGAGATGGCGGTAGGCGGTGCTACCTCTGGTATCCTGTACAACTTATTTCCCAAAGTAACTATAACAGCACGGGGCCTTGACTCATACACAGCATGTCGCTTCCACAAGTATGGTTGTCCTAATAACACATCACAAACTTCAAGGGGAGCAATGTCACACAATACCTCATCCGTGAAGGGCTTGATGTTGTATGGAAGGCGACACTGTTGGCTCACGCGAAGATCCCGTCCTTGGTGCAGCCACCCAATGGTGTATGGTTGTGGATGTGTTGTGGTCAGTAAGCCCAGCCGTTTCACGACCTCTGCCGAAATGAGGTTCTTTTGGCTCCCGCTGTCGACAATGAACTGTAGCGGGGAGCCCTTTACCCACATCTGGGAGTGGAAGAGACACTCCTCCTCCTCTGGATCTTCAGGTTCCTCCTTCTGGATCTTCGTGGTGGCAACGGTGGCATTGGGCTCCGCATCGATAATCTGCTTCCCTTTGTCATTCCCCTTATCGGGTTCTGACTCAGAGTCAGAACATGCGTCTGATTCTGAAACCTTTAGCTCGGCCACCAGTGACTGCTTGGCCCGACACTCACTTGTGTTGTGAGTGGAGCTCTTATGGAACTCACACCACTTTCCCGTGTCCTTTTTCGGCTTCGCGGCACTGTTCTTTGCTTGCAACTTTGGCGGGTTGTCTTGGGCCGCCCCGCCTTGGCTTTGTCCTTTTTTCTGCAGTTTGGGGGCACCTTTCCCTTGTTTCAGATTCGCAGACCCAAAGTCTCGCTTCTTTTGTTTAAACTTTTGCTCGACCTTGACGGCATATCGGTATGCCGTGCCGAGCGAGGAGATGTTCAGGAATTCTATTTCTTCTTGGATGTACTTGTGTAGGTAGCCACGGTATTTGAGTACCAAATGCTGCTCTGTATCCTTGATACCCAACTTTGTGCGAAGGGTATGGAAAATATTGGTAAACTCTGGAACGTCTTGGTCCCTTCCCTGTCGTAGCGTGGTCCACTTTATGTACTGATCCTCATAGCTTCCGACAGGGTAGTACTGCTCCTTGATGGCATCTCAAAATGAATCCCAAGTCGGTGCGACTGAAAATAGTGAGCTTGTACTTTCATCCTTCTGCTCACAGTAGGTTTCCCACCAATCCTTGACGTGGGGGGCTGCTTTGAGAAGAGCAAAAATAATCTTTTCCCGACTGGAAAAATTATGAACAGAAAAATAACCCTCTAGCACATTTAACCATTTATCGACGGCATCTGCGTCTATCTGACCCTCGAATATGGGGATTTCAAAATTAACTTGTACCTTAAATGGTGTGGCGTTTCCAGAGTTGCTGTTGGAAGCCGATGCGTCGCCCTTGGGTAGCCGCTGAAGGATTTGGGCAAAGTTGTCCATCATCGCGTTCCTTTGTCGCTCGAGGGCTTCTTCGAGCAAGATTTTGATAGGATCTCCTGCCCCCTCGTCTTTCTTTTCATCCGCCATGGGAGGCCGTCGGGATTTGTGAGGCTGGTCTTGCAAAGGTTCGACCAGTTCAAGCCCTAACTCCTTATATCCTGACCTCGTTGGGGACATGCAAAGAAAAACAGAGAAGAAAAGCAGACCGCTCTGATACCACTGATCTGGATTTAAACAGGAACGCAATAAAATACAGAGATAACCATAAAGACAAATATGCAGCGGAAATAATACCTCAATTCATTACTGTAAAATACTGAAATATGCTTACAAACAGAAATGGAAATAAACCAGCTAGGGTGATGGTAGCTTATCTCTGAGAAGAGATGTGGTGGCTACATGCCTCTGAACTATCTTACAATGAGGCTCGGAGGCCTATTTATTGTTGAGAAACAATTGAAAACCCTTCACATTCCAAAACCTAACCCTAGAAGATGAAACGCCAAATTGTGGGCCTCGTTTTTGGGTAAGTTGGTACATCAACTTCCCGGGGTCGCGAATTGGTCGTACTATCTCCATTTGACGTGCATGATAGCCCATTGGAAAGATCTCTCCGAGGACTACGACGGAAAAGACGATTTTTATCAAAAAAATCGCTGGCAGTGGATTTCCCAAAAAACGTCGTTTAGGGCCTCAAAACGGCTCCGGAAGTTTAGGACCCGAAAAACTGCTAAAAATAGTAAATTGTGCTATAATTAAGGAAACTGAACAAAACTGTAAGAAGCACTAGAGGGGATCCAAGTGGAATTATCGGGTGGCCACCAATATCCACCTGGATCATGGAGGCTTTAATAGTGCAGATCCAATCATTACAAGACACAGTCACAAAGGGCAAGTCGGCATTACAATTGAAGGCATATTCTTTTAATGAAGACCATGAAGGAGAATCTAAACATCATCTACACTTCCATGTAAATCACCAACATTCCCACCCTCGACCACCCAAGCTAGACATGTACAAATTTGATGGCTCTAATCTGGATATATGGCTATCACAAATGGACCAATATTTCACTATGAATCACATCAGAGATGATGAGACTAAGCTACGTGTGGGAGGCCTTTACTTAGACCAAGAAAGATGGCAATGGTGGTAGTGGCATCAGAAATGCTATCCAAGGAAAATTACTTAGCAGGTGTTTGAAAAATCCATTTGTGACCGCTTTGATCGTGAATCTAATTTTTTGGGTCGTCTTACTAAGCTCAGACAGACAGGCACAGTAAACGACTATATTACAGCCTTTGAGACATTGGCCTTCCGCACAGCAGGTATGGGAGATGAATTCTACTTGGAATGTTTTATAAGTGGTCTCAAAGAAGCCATCCAAGCCCACGCCGGGATGCACCACCCAGCCACATGGATGGAAGCTTGCACAAAGGCTATCGAAGTGGAATGTGATTTAGTGGCCCAGTCGCCTCGTCCAAATTTCATAGGCAAAGGACGCCCCACCCAGGCTCAGGGCACTACCCAAACACTTAAGGTTCAAAAGGTGTCCCCCACAGAAATGGCTGAAAGAAGAAAGTAAGGATTGTGTTACTACTATGATGACAAATACTCCCTGGGGCATAAATGCAAGGAATTCTTTCAAATTGATGCTACTGATCACAGTTCATTTGAGGAGGCCCCACCCTTTGAGGGACCAGAGGAGGAAGATGAGGACACCCAGTAGGACAATGAGCTCCCAGCTACACCAGAAGAACCAGTTATCTCGCTCCATGCTTTGGTAGGCATTTCTTCACCCAAAACTCTCAAAATCAGAGGTTTTACTAAACATCACCTAGTAGTAGTATTGATTAATAGTGGCAGCATGCATAAATTTATCCATCAGAGAGTCGCAAAAGTTGTTCATTGTTTTGTCAAAGCAGTCTCTAATTTCTAGGTCCAGATTGTTGATGGGGGGACAATGAAATGTGAAGTCCGTTGTGAAAGCATAAAACTTCAAATGGGAGATTACCACCTAAAGACCCACATGTTTGCCATCAACATGGATGGTTGTGACATTGTCTTGGGTGCTGAATGGCTCCGCACACTAGGCCCAATCACAATGTATTTCTAGGAGTTATATATGAGCTTTAAGCAGAATGACCACATGCATACCCTTCGCGGGCTTCAGGAAGGTACTCCTTCTATCATCAGCTAGCATTGAATGGAAAAGTTGTTAAAAAGGGGCCATCATGGAGTTATCACCCAATTTAATGCCATCCAAGCCATCGAGACCACTACTCTTCATATTCATCCTGACATGCAATGGGTCTTAAACAGCCACCTGCAAGTCTTTGAAAAACCTCATGAGCTTCCACCCTCTAGAGGGGAACATGATCGTAGCATCACTGTGGTCCTAGGGGCACAACCACCGAATGTGCGCCCATATAGATACCCTTTCACCCAAAAGAATGAAATTGAAAAAATCATCAAGGAACTCCTGGAAGCCAGTGTCATTCGTCCTAGCATCAGTCCTTATTCATCACCTATGGACCTGTGGTCATGGTGCTCAAGAAAGATGGGGAATGGCACGTGTCCAGACTTCAATGCCCTTGTTGGGTCCCTATAATACTAGTGATTACCCCATTACTATTGTAGTTATACCCCTTATTTATATTGATGTACCCATGTAGTGCCCATATTGTTACTATTGTGCCACATAGAAGCCCACTATTGTTATTGTTGTGCCCTACAATATTATTGTTATGTAGGCTTTGATTGTATTGGGACCACTTAGACTCCTATATATAGAAAGGAGGTATTTTCATTTGTATCATCCAAGAATTGTTCATTTATGTAATGTAAAGGAGGTTTCCCCCTCGAAGAGGCTGAATTCTAAGGCGTGGATCTCTCTTTTCTATCTTTTTGTGAGCTGGTTTCATAACATTTGGTATCAGAGCTTTGGATTCTAGGGTTTCGCTGCTCCAAACAGGTCATCGTGGCATTTTCGCTATAACTTTTTTTCTGTGATGTTTCAGAAGTCGCAAAAAAAACCCATTTGAGAAGACATCGCGCTGAACCTTGGGTCCGAATTTCAGAGCTTTTCGCACGATATTTTCGGAGATATGATTTCAGGAAGTTGGTCTTTTTGATGACTCCTGAATTACACTCAAAACAGGTGACCTGGGGAAAATCGTCATAACTTTCTTTCTGAGCATCGGATTGAAGTTTTGTAAGAAGGTACAGAAAGAGGACAGACTGTAGTTTCGTGTGGGTGTTTTTCAGATCCAAAGATCGAAACAGTGACTCGTGGCACGTCGTACAACTTCGCTCTACTGAACCAGTCTAAAAGCAAGTCACCGTGGGAGATTTCACATAACTCTTCCTTGGAGAATCCAATTTGGCTCAGACTTGTGGCATTGGAAAGAGGATGCAGAAGGCTACTACAGGTAGCAATTTCAGAATTGGATGATCCGAAATTACAGAGATACATCAGATTCAATATCAGGCTTCTATAAAGTGAAAAAAGGTGTGTAGTTTTTATTTTTATTTTTGTGTAAGCTTGGTTTAACGAAATTCAAAGGGCATAGTAAAGCATTATTATCGGTAACTGATGCCCCGAGGAAAGAAAATGCAAACACCTAGTAAGGAACCTGAAAGCTCTAGCATGACTCATGAAGAAGAGGAAGAAATGCTACATGATATATCAAAATTACAAGAACAAGTGCAACAAATGTCACGCTCACAAAAGCTAACAGAAGCTAAGATAAGTGGCGTGGAATCTAAGGTAAATGGTGTGGAATCTAAGATAAAGGGCATGGAAGCTAAGATGGAGGATTCGATGGCAAATTTGAAGATAGATTTGAATACAAACATGGAAGAATTGAAGAAGTTGCTACAAGAAAGGGTCACTAATGGTGAAAAGGTAGTAAAGGAAACTCATGATGAGAACAAAAGAAATGTTAATCATGATTCCATAGACTCTAATGTTGGATCAAAGACTCACCATGTTCCAAAAATCGATATGAGGAAGTTTGATGGCAAGGATCCCGCCACATGGATATTACAGATGGAGCAATTCTTCGATCTCAATAATGTGCAAAACACACAAAAGGTACGTATGGCAACTTTATATTTGGAACCAAATCAGTTTGTATGGTATCAATGGCTTTGTTCTCGTAAACCATTTATCACTTGGGCCATTTTTACGGAAGAATTGATAGCACATTATGAGGATACAAAAAGCAACACTTTTTTTAGCCAATTGATAAGTCTCAAACAAAAGGGTTCAATAATGGAGCACATTGAGGAGTTCCAAAAATTGAACATAAGGGTAAAAGATATTCCAGAGGAGCATAGGATTGATGTGTTCATAGGGTCTTTAAAGGATAATATCCAACATGATGTGCGCCTTTGGGAACCTGATTCATTAGAGAAGGCATTCAGGTTAGCAAGAAAAATGGAAAGCAAAATTATGGCAACTAGGAAGCATACCATTCACAACTATAAAGAAGGAAGTGTTGTTGCCCATAGTCTTCCACAACCTACAAGGTTGACACCACAACAATTGGAAGAAAAAAGAGCAAAAGGGCTTTGTTACAATTGTGATAGCAAATACACAAAAGGTCATAAGTGTGCTGAGAAGAAATTATTCTACATAGATTGTGAAGAGGAAGAAGAAAAGGAGCAAGAAAGGTCAAAAGAAGAGGATATATTCCAGGAACAAAGCCTAGATGAAGAACAAATAAATCCAACCATATCTTGTAATGCATTGGCGGGAATTACCACTCCTCAAACCATCAAGATAGAAGGACAAATCAAGAAGAAAAAGGTAATAGTGTTGATTGATTCAGGAAGCACCCACAATTTTATTCATTGTAGGGTAGCAAAAGAATTGAATTGCTTCCTATATCCAGCACCAGAGTGTCAAGTGATGATTGCAAATGGAGGAACAATAAATTGTTCTGGAAAGTGCCATAATATCAAGCTATCCATGGGAGAATATGTATTGACTAGCCCAATGCTTTCCATTCCAATGGGAGGTGTTGATGTTGTACTAGGAGTCCAATGGCTACAATCCTTGGGTACAATAGCTTTTAATTTTCAAGAACTTTTCATGAAATTTTCTGTGGAAGGAAAGGAAGTTGAATTAAGGGGTATTGCAGGGAAACCAGGAAAGATAATCAGCTCTAATGGAATGACAAAGCTTCTAAAAAAGGAGCAAAGAGGTGTAATTGCACAATTATGTTCGCTAGATGTTTCCACATTGGAATCATCTATTTCTCCAGATCTCCAAAAAGTCCTGGACAATCATTCCAAGGTATTTGAGACTCCCAAAGGTCTCCCACCTATGCGTGATCATGATCATGCTATTCATCTGATTCCAGGAAGTGTTCCTCCAAACATCAGGCCGTACAGATATCCATATGTCCAAAAAAGTGAAATTGAACGTATGGTTGCAGAAATGCTAGAGGCTGGTATAATTCAACCGAGTCAAAGTTCTTTCTCAGCTCCAGTAGTATTGGTGCACAAGAAGGATGGATCATGGCGCATGTGTCCAGATTATAGGGAGCTCAACAAGCTCACTATTAAAGATAAGTTCCCCATTCCTGTTATTGATGAATTACTGGATGAATTGCATGGATCAATTTACTTCACCAAGTTGGATCTTCGTTCGGGATATCATCAAATCAGAATGAAGATTGAAGACATTCCGAAAACAGCATTTAGAACTCATGAGGGTCATTATGAATTTTTGGTCATGCCTTTTGGCCTTACCAATGCACCTTCAACATTTCAAGGTTTGATGAATTCAATTTTCAAACCATTCCTTAGAAAATTTGTGTTAGTATTTTTTGATGATATACTAATCTACAGCAAGTCTTGGAAGGATCATGTTGAACATGTTGACAGGGTGCTACAACTATTGGAGGAGAAACAATTATATGCAAAAAGATCCAAATGTTTCTTTGGAGTCCAGGAGGTGGAATATTTGGGTCATATTGTATCTCATGAAGGAGTTAAGGTAGACCCTAGCAAAATTAAAGCCATTAAGGAATGGAAAATCCCCACATCCATAAAGCATCTGCGAGGATTTCTTGGGTTGACAGGGTATTATCGCAAGTTTGTTAAGAATTATGGGAGAATAGCAGCACCTCTAACAACATTATTGAAGAAAGATTCATTTTCATGGACTTCGGAAGCAACAAAGGCCTTTGAACATCTTAAAGAGGCAATGTGCCAAGCACCGGTCTTAGCTACACCGGACTTCACAAAAACCTTTATTGTGGAATGTGATGCTTCAGGAAATGGAATTGGTGCTGTTCTAATGCAAGATGAAAGACCCATTGCTTTTGAAAGTCGTCCAATCAAGGGAAAGTTTTTAAGAAAAGCTATTTATGAGAAGGAAATGTTGGCAATACTCCATGCACTTAAGAAATGGCGACCCTACCTAATGGGAAGACACTTCAAGGTAAAAACGGATCATGATAGCCTTAAATACTTTTTAGAACAAAGATTATCCTCTGAAGAGCAACAAAAGTGGGTCACAAAGATGTTGGGTTATGACTTTGAAATCATCTACAAAAAAGGGAAGCAAAATGTGGTGGCAGATGCACTCTCAAGAAAGGATGAGGATGTGGAAGCATTGTTGTGTGCCATTTCTATTATCCAACCAGATTGGATAAACGAAGCAAGGGAGGAATGGAAGAATGACGAAGAAGTGTGGGCACTTATTCAAAAGCTACAACAAGATTCCAGTACTTCTGATACATTTAGCTGGAAAAATGATTCGTTATGGTACAAAGATCGCTTATACCTCTGTAAGAATTCCCAGCTAAAACAAAAGATTCTTATGGAATTGCACACTTCTCCCTTAGGAGGGCACTCAGGATTTTTAAAAACTTACCACAGGGTTAAGAAGGAATTTTTTTGGGATGGCCTTAAATCAGATATTCAAAAGTTTGTGGCGGAATGTTTGGTTTGCCAGCAAAATAAAGTTGAAACAATTAAGACACCGGGTCTATTACAACCTTTATCCATTCCAAGCCAACGTTGGGAGGAGGTTTCAATGGATTTTATCACAGGTTTACCCAAGTCTGAGGGAAAGAGTGTCATCATGGTGGTAGTTGACAGACTTACCAAGTATGCACACTTTTGTGCATTATCACATCCATTTAAAGCCAGTACAGTTTCTACTGCATTTATGGAAACAGTTCAAAAGCTACATGGAAACCCAAAGATTATTGTAAGTGACAGAGATCCCATTTTCACTGGAAATTTTTGGACAGAATTATTTTCTTGTCTTGGTACTCAGTTAGCTCATAGCTCATCTTATCATCCTCAATCTGATGGGCAAACTGAGATAGTAAACAAATGTTTGGAAGGATATCTTCGTTGCTTTGTATCTGATAAACAGACACAATGGGTCAAATGGTTGCCTCTGGCTGAATGGTGGTATAACACTTCCTTTCATACAGCAACAAAAATGACCCCATTTATGGCACTTTATGGGTATCAACCACCATCCATCACATCATATTTAAGAGAAAATTCTAAGGTTCAGGCAGTGGAACATCACATCGAACATCAACAACAAGTCCTCCAACTCTTAAAGGATAACCTTGTGTTGGCACAGAATAGAATGAAACAACAGGCAGATCAACATCGCAGTGAAAGAAGTTTTGATGTAGGTGATTGGGTATTCCTACGGCTACAACCATATAAGCAAATGTCCCTCAAGCAAGCTAAGAAGGATAATAAATTATCACCAAAGTATTATGGTCCGTACAAGGTGTTGCAAAAGATTGGTACTATGGCATACAAATTGGAGCTTCCTGCAGCTTCTCGATTGCACCCAGTTTTCCATGTTTCATGTTTAAAGAAGGTTATAGGCGACAAGCTCCCAGTTCAAACAATATTGCCAGAACTTGACGAAGAAGGAAAAATTATATTGGAACCGGAAGCAGTTATAGAAACAAGAACTCGACAGCTACGAAATCGATCAATTTCAGAGTATCTTATCAAGTGGAAGAACTTATCCGCTGAAGATTCCACATGGGAGGATGAGAATTTTATGCAGAAGTATCCTGAACTACTCAAGCGTTGAGGACAACACTTTTTTGAAGGAGAGGGGCATGTTGGGTCCCTATAATACTAGTGATTACCCCATTACTATTGTAGTTATACCCCTTATTTATATTGATGTACCCATGTAGTGCCCATATTGTTACTATTGTGCCACATAGAAGCCCACTATTGTTATTGTTGTGCCCTACAATATTATTGTTATGTAGGCTTTGATTGTATTGGGACCACTTAGACTCCTATATATAGAAAGGAGGTATTTTCATTTGTATCATCCAAGAATTGTTCATTTATGTAATGTAAAGGAGGTTGCCCCCTCGAAGAGGCTGAATTCTAAGGCGTGGATCTCTCTTTTCTATCTTTTTGTGAGCTGGTTTCATAACAGCCCTCAACAAGCTCACGGTCAAAGATAAATTCCCTATCCCGGTTGTTGATGATTTGCTAGATGAACTAAATGGTGCTGAATTCTTTACTAATCTAGATCTTCGCTCGGGCTATCACCAAATACGCATGAAAGAAGTAGACATTCCCAAGACTGCTTTCCGAACTCATGAAGGCCATTATGAGTTCCTAGTCATGCCATTTGGTCTCTGTAATGCCCCATGCACTTTTTCAGAGCCTCATGAATCACCTGCTTAAACCATATCTTAGAAAATTTGTCCTTGTTTTCTTTGATGACATTCTCATCTACAACCTCACCTGGGAAAAACATCTTCAACATGTAGACCTGCTCTTGCAACTGCTCCGGAAGCATAAATTATTTTTCAAATTGTTCAAGTGTTCTTTTGGCATGGAAGAAGTCGAGTATTTGGGCCACATTGTGGGGCGTGAAGATGTCAGGGTGAATCCCAAAAATATCCAGGCAATGCAGGATTGGCCCCAACCAAAGACCTTGAAGAGTTTGAGAGGATTCTTGGGTCTCACTGGCTACTATCACAAATTTTTCCGAAATTATGGTCGCATTGCTAGACCCCTCACTCACCTTCTCAAGAAAAATTCATTCCTCTAGACTGATGAAGCACAACGGGTGTTTATGGCTCTCAAACAGGCCATGCGTTCCACTCTAGTATTGGCACTACCTGACTTCACCAAATCTTTTGTGGTTGAATGTGATGCTTTAGGTACAGGTATTGGGGCTGCCTTAATGCAGGAAGGTCGACCCTTGGCCTTCACTAGCCAACAACTAAGTGGGAAACATTTGGGACAATCTATCTATGAGAAGGAGATGATGGCCATATTACATGCAGTGGATACCTAGTGCCCATACTTATTGGGGCAGAGTTTCCAAATCCGCACAGACCATCAAAGCCTCAAATATTTTTTGTAGCAATGGTTATCCTCACCACAGCAGAATAAATGGCTAATCAAAATGTTGGGATATGATTATGAGACAATTTACAAGAAAGGGCACGAAAATGTCGTAGTGGATGCTTTATCATGCCAATTTGAGGAGGACAACACCCTGCTAGCAATCTCTCTTCCCATTCCAGATTTGATTGAAGAAGCCCGCAAGGAATGGTTTTCACATCCTTCGCTCTCCCAACTCATTAATAACTTGCGAGCAGATCCTAATTCCACAGTGAGATACTCTTGGAAGGTTGAGATTATTCGCTACAAGGATAGAGTAGTGATATCACTGACATCCACCCTAAAAACGCGGATTTTGGCAGAGTTGCACTCATCTCCCACTACAAGTCATGCAGGCTTTCAGAAGACTTATGCTCACACTCATCGCTCCTTCTTTTGGACAGGCACAAAATAGAAATTCTTACTTTTGTAGCTGAATGTGATGTGTGTCAGCGCCACAAAGGCGAAACAGTCAAGTCCCCAGGCACTTTACAACCATTGCCCATCCCTGCCTCAATCTGGATGAATGTTTCTATGGATTTCATTACTGGTCTTCTGAACTCAGGAAACAATTTAGTCATCATGGTGGTTGTGGATAGACTTTCTAAGTATGCTCATTTTTGCACCCTACCCCACCCATTTATTCCCACTTTGGTGGCTTAATCTTTCATGGACCATATCTTCAAACTGCATGGCATGCCCACTTCCATTGTGTCTGATCGTGACCTGATCTTCACCAGTAACTTTTGGCAAGAACTTTTCAAGCTACAAGGCACCCAACTCCAACTAAGTACTTCCTATCATCCCCAAACTCATGGTCAAATTGAGGCAGTCAACAAATGTCTGAAGACCTACCTCAGGTGCTTCCCTTCAGAAAAGTAGCATCAATGGATATAGTGGTTACCTCTAGCTAAATGGTGGTATAATACTAACTATCATGCCGCCACCAAGATGACTCCATATGAAGCAGTTTATGGTCAACTCCCCCCTTCACCTACTTCTTATATCCCTGGATTCTCTAAGGTGCAAGCAGTGGATCAACTCCTACAGAACCATGCAACCATGCTAGCCCATCTCAAAGATAATCTCCATCAAGCTCAGAATCGCATGAAGCAACAGGCAGACCAACATCGTTCAGAGCACACATTTCAAGAAGGGGATAAGGTATTCTTGAGGCTGCAACCATACAAGCAAACATCACTCAAAGACAAGGGCCGTCAGAAATTATCTCCAAAATTCTACGAACCTTATCAAATACTTCAGCGCATTGGAGAAGTAGCCTACAAGCTAGCCTTGCCACCCACTGCAAAAATCCATCCCGTCTTCCATGTATCATGCCTCAAGAAAGTGGTGGGGAACAATTGGCGAATTCAAACCAGTCTACCTAGATTGGATGAAGAAGGTTCAATATGGCTCCAACCTGAATAGGTTCTTGACACGCGAGAATGACATTTGCATGGCCACGCGATCAAGGAAGTCCTCGTCAGGTGGAAAGACACTTCTCCAGAAGATGTGACCCGGGAACCAACCACTATTCTTCAGCAGTTTCTGCAGCTTCAGCCTTAAGGACAAGGTTGTTTTTATGGGGGAGGTCATGTTAGGGTCCAACCCTAACTCCCTTAATTATGTAATAGGGTCAAGTCATAGTTATAGTTAGTTAAAGAGAATAAAACCCATATTAATAATTGTAAGTGATTGACCCACATTTAAAGAAAGGGACCACAGTTAGTTGCAAATGGGACGTGGTATTAGATAGATGGTATTAAGAGAACCATGGTACTAACCCATGGTATTGCATGTATGAATCCTATATAAAGGATAGAGACTCCCCATTGAGGAGCGTCGTGTCTTATTTTGTAATCGAGCCCTGCTCTATTGGAGGTTTCCCCCTCGAAGAGGCAAGTGAACATTGCTTTCATCTCTAAATAATAAAATACATGCTGTTATTTCTCATTTTGTTTTGTGTTCTGGGTTGTGTTTCTTTGTATATTTGGTATTCTAGCATCTTCTCGCAAGTTAAGAGCATAATAGATCGAGGAAAAAGTTGACTTGATTTCACCTTTAGTTAATCATACCTTTCCCGAAGAGATTGAATATGATACCACTCAGGTTCTTTTTGTTTCTTTAGATTCTAATGAGCTTGGAGACAACCCTCTTGTTCCATCAAGACAGGAGAAAAATCCTCCCATTCTCATAACACAAGGGGATAATACTCTCGTTTCTACGGTACCCCCTCCAAGTAGTCTGGTCACTTCCTTTGATTGGAATCAACTGGTAGGACGTCATCTTCCTTCTTCTGTGCCTTTCCATATCATAGTACAGGTTTGTAATATGATTGTACCTAGCACTATTATAGATGAAGGTGCATCTATGTGTATCCTTTCCTCCACTGCTTGGCAAGTGCTCAGTTCTCCGCCACTTGTGCCTGTTACCCAGAATCTGTTGGCTTTTAACAGAGGAACCAGTCAACCATTAGGGATCCTTCCTCAATTGCCTATAAAACTGGGAGGAAAAATTGTTTATCTCAATGTGATGGTACTAAGTCCCTTTAGATTACAATTTACTTCTTGGGCGTGACTATGTTTATGACATGGGAGCTATTGTTTCAACACTCCTTTGAGTGATGTGTTTCCCGGATGAAGGCAGAACTATCACCATTGACCAGCTTTCATTTCCCGGTCCAAATATGGCTTCCAATCAACCATCTTCCATAAATGGTCATTTTGTACCAATGGTATCTTCCCCGCCATGGGTCAATTATGTGGCAACCCATTCCATGCCTACATCAATGGACGATCAATTCCGTGATGTTGTACATAATGTGCTGGGGGAATTGGAACCAGATCTCTCCAATGGATTCCTTGCTATGTATCCCTTCCAAAGCATTGTTCTCCCATCTGATGAGAACCTATTTGAAGTCATGACCTCTTATGGGTTGTGATCGAGGAATATGAGGATAGTCCCTGGTTTTGTGTCAAGCTCGTTAAAAAATGGAAGAAGGAATATGAGGATAGTTCCTGGTCTTGTGTCAACCTCATTAAAAAATGAAACCAAGGGTATGAGTAGAGTTCCTTGTCTTGTGTCAAGCTCGTTAAAAAATGAAATAAGGAAAATGAGGATAGTTCCTAGTCTTGTGTCAACCTCTTTAAAAAATGAAATAAAGAATATGAGGATAGTTCTCGGTCTTGTGTCAACCTCGTTAAAAAAATGAAACAAGGAATATGAGCAAAATTGCTTGTCTTGTGTCAAGCTCGTTAAACAATGAAACAAGGAAGCATGAGCATAGTTCCTTGTCTTGTGTCAAGCTTGTTAAAAAATGAAACAAGGTCCCCTGGAGAAAAGTTCCAATTCGAGTCTTTGACTAGATATCGTAAAATTCCAGTCGAGTCTTTCACTTGATCTCGTAAATGAACCTTCATTCCATCCACCTGATAGCCACGAGTAGCCTACTTAGGTGAATGTAATGAAGCTTGGGGGGCATGCACCTAGAATTGAGTCATCATGATGGGGGCATGTAAACCAATCTCAAGCATAGTTTTTCATTTCAAGCTTGTGTAAAAATGAAACTAAATCCAAGGATAGTTTTTTTTCAAGCTTGTGTAAACATGAAACTGAATCCAAGCATAGTTCCCTATGGTTCAAGCTTGTGTAAAAATGAACCCATTTCCATTTTGACCCTCGTGATTGCCATTCTATCAACCTCTTCCATCATATGAACCTTGGTTGTTTCATTCCATCACCACCATCTCTTTGGACGATTATACGCTTTCACTTGGTTGCTTTACCCTTTTTGAGGAACACTTGCAATGAGTGGTCTTATTAGCCAGCCTCTTCACATAAATCAACATGTTTTGAGAAGTTCCAACATCATTGGAACCAGTTGCTATCCTAGACACCACTCATTCCTCAAAACGGAGTCCTCTGTTGAAAATGCAACAAGATGATGGAGCTTAGTGAAAAGAAGTCGCCTTCACTAAGTGGGCCCGCAGGCTATTTTTGGCGCAAAGTCTATTTTTAGACTATGTCTATTTTTAGACATATGGATCATGGTCTATGAGTTGCAGGATGCTATTTGTGGATGATTGGTCATGTTGGTAAAAATAGATGGACCTCTATTTTTAGACATATGGGCGGAGTCTATTTTTAGACTGCCAATCTAAAAATAGAACAGTTGAATATTATTAGCTCTTAATAATATTTGGACTATAAACATTATCTTGTCCTCTTAGAGCACTTCAGTTCGAGCTACAGATGTGGAACATGCAACTGCCAGAAGGAAATACACTTTTCTTATGGGTTAGTTGATCTATTGCATGATAGACTTCAGTGAGAACTCAAGTGATTGAGTTTGGTGGAGTTGATTGAGGAGTTGATGGAGTTGTGTTCAGTTTGACTTAGTAGAACTAGTTGTATTTAGTCTAGCTAACAAATACACTAGTGATGAGTGGTGTGAATTAGTTATTAATTAATTCACTAATTATTAACTCATAAATCAACTAAAGAATACATCAGTTAACTCAGTGCATGGACAGATCAGTGGAGGCAAGTGTTAGAAGTGAGTGAAAGGGCAAGACAGCTGTCAGTTGTGACTATAGTTGTGCATGAGATTTGCACAATCAATGGATTGCGATTGCCAATGAGGATTGTGTAGTGCAACACAAGGGAAATATGAGTTTGGATCAGCCATTTCTCATCTATTCTCATGCAGGATTGCGCAGTGGAGGCAAGCAAGCAGCGGAGGAGATTTGAACCTGTGATTGATTCAGATCTGAGCTAGTTTGTGTGTAACAGGTGGAGATAGTACTGAGTACTTGTGAGGAGTATTGTACTATGTATTGTTACATGTTATCAATCAATATAATATACAGATAGTTGGGGGTTTTCAGCTATATGCTTTCCCCGGTACATACTGTGTTGATATGTGTGATTGATGTTTCAATGTGCGCATGCGATTGTTTTTGATTCCGCAAAATTGATGATCAATGGTAGAGGAGGTTATGTATTATGCATGCATTCCACAAATAGTGTATAATCAGGATAATCTCTTTGAATAAGTGTTATATTATTCAAAATTTCTACATGGTATCAGAGCGAGTTGATCATCAGATCTATTATTCAGAAAGTGATTACATTTTATTTCTTCAGGCAGAGTCTGTAATCGGGCCAGGTAGTCGTTGGATTCGTCCTTCTTTTGGAAGGTGAGATATATGGTAAATGCCCATACAGTCAATCTCTGTACGAGAAATACTTTGTTCTCACAAATTTTAGATCAGAAGCGGTTGAGTTTTGAGCTGGCGGAATTCGAATTTGCAGCAGTGTTTTCTTGGTGTCGAAGTTGAAATGTCTTTCAACGGATTGAGATTGGAGTATGCCCTTGAAGGCAGCTCGAATTATATTGCATGGAAAGATAGGATGGAGGCAGTGTTAGATGAAAATGGGTTGAAGGATTTCATAGATGCTAAAGTCCCAAAGCCTACTGATGCTGCTCAAGTTGAGGCTTGGCAAAAGAAGACAGCAAAGTGTCAAAGGATTCTGTTGGAGGGCGTGAAGGATCATATTGTATCCAGCCTCCATGGAAATTCTTCTCCATACTTGATGTGGAAAGTGTTGACAGACTTATTCCAAAGCAAGAGCTACCAGAGGAAGTTGGCGCTCAAGCATAAACTCAGAAACATTAAGTGTGATAATGGAGACAGTATGCCCAAGTATCTCACGAAGTTCACCCAATGCCAGGATGAGTTGGGAAGTGTGGGGGTGACTACCGATGATGAGGACTTGGTGAGCTTGGCTCTCCTTGGTCTTCCGAAGAGTTGGCATTCCTATCAGGACTCTGTCAATGGTCGGGAGAAATTGCCAGGATGGGAGAGACTTTGGTCTGATCTTGTGCAAGAGGAGATCAGGGGGAATACCAGGGATGGATCTTCATCAAAGGCATCTGATGAAGAAAATTTCACTTTGGCTGCCAAAGAAAAGAAGGGGAAGAACAAGAAAGCTTCTCATTCCAGTGTGAAAGGCAAGAAGCAGGACATGTCCAAGGTGGAGTGCTTTCACTGTCACCAGCACGGACATTATGCCACAAATTGTCCGCAGAAGAAGAAAAATAACCAAGCTGCTGGATCTGCAGCGGGAGAGGCCTTAGCCTCGCAGTTTGAGCTGGATTTTCCGCTGATCACATGCTTGGTATCAAGTGTGATGGGATCGGTATGGTTCTTGGACAGTGGTGTGTCTTTTCACATGACAGGAGATCGAGATTTGTTTTCTGATCTGGATGAGAAAGATCTTGGAGTGCACATCGAGATGGGCGATGATGGTAGATACAGTGCGACCAGTATCGGTACCATTTCCTTTGAGAGGGAGTCTGGTAAACCCTTCGTATTGAAGGAAGTGAATCATGTTCTAGGATTGAAGGAGAATCTTATCTCTATGGCGATGTTAGAAGACAAGGGATATGATGTTGTCTTTAGCGAGGGAAAGGCTTTCCTGCGCAGTAAGATAACTGGAGAAACCCGGAAGATAGGGGTTTGAGTCAAGAACCTTTATCAATTGCATGTAGATGGCTGCGCAGCAATGGCATGCAAGGCAGAAGGAGTGGTGAGCTGGGATGATGGCGAGCTGTGGCACAGGAGATTGGGCCACCTTCACCATGGAGCTTTGAAGATACTGCAGCAGATTTCTACTGGGCTTCCTAAAGGCACTCTTACGCAGTCAGATCAGTGCAAGGGGTGTACTTTGGGAAAATTTGTGAAAGCCACCTTTCACGAGAAGGATAGCCATGCCACGACGATCCTTGAGAGAATTCACACAGACGTGTGTGGACCTTTCTCAGTAGCTTTGACAGCAAAGCACAAGTACTATGTGATCTTTGTTGATGATTTCTCTAGAAAGTGTTGGATATTCTTCATGCAGAAGAAGAGCAAGACATACTCAAAGTTCTGTGAGTTCAAAGCACTGGTCGAGAAGGAATCGGGGAAGAAGGTGAAGGCTCTTAGGAGCGACAATGGTGGTGAATTCATCTCTGGTGAGTTCAAGGACTTCTGCAGCGCAGAAGGGATTCGAAGAGAGCTCATAGCTCCCCATAACCCACAGCAGAACGAGGTTGCTGAGCAAAATAACAGAACAATCGTGGGTGTTGCACGGGCGATGTTGCATGATCAAGGCCTACCCCTTCACTTGTGGGCCTCGCATGCAATATTGCAGTATATGTGCAGAACCGTTGTCCTCACAGATACTTGGCATGAGTACACCCGAGGAGGCTTATTCTAGTAAGAGGCCTGATATTTCCCATTTGAGGATTTTTGGTTCTCCTGTTTACATGCATGTGACGAAGGATGCCAGGAAGAAGCTGGAGCTGACCGCAGAGGTTGGGATATTTGTGGGGTACACTGATACGCCCCACAACTATCGTGTGTATTTCCCAGACAGTCGCAAGACTGTTGTGCGACGGGATATCAAATTTCAGGAGGAGAAAGCCATGAAGTGTTCGCTTGAGAGGAGCCACACTTGCATGCAGATGAGGAGCTATTAGTTCCTAAGGATGAGCTTCAGGATGTGGATCAGCCACAAGATGAAGTTCATGGAGTGGAAGAGACCACTCATGCAGCGCCAACCATCAGAGGGTGAAAGCAGATGGGGTGGCACATCCATCAGATGGATGTGAAGACTCTGTTCCTCAACGGAGTCATTGAGGAGGAGGTGTACATAGAGCAGCCCGAAGGTTTAGAGATCTTCAGCAGCGAGTCACATGTGTGTAGGCTCAAGAGAGCGTTGTATGGGTTGAAACAAGCACCTCGTGCTTGGTACACACGGATATACAGTTATTTCAACGGACTTGGATTCTCCAAGAGTGAGGCGGATCCTAACCTATACCAGATTATGGTGGATGATAAGTTGTTGATAATTGTACTTTATGTAGATGATTTGATTTTAACGGGAGATGAGCTGTTGATACTTTCATGCAAGGAGGATCTTTCTAGAGAGTTTGAGATGAAGGACTTGGGCCTCCTTCATTATTTCCTGGGATTGGAAATTTGGCAGCACAGTGATGGACTATTTGTTTCTCAGGGTAAGTATGCCCGGGAGATACTGGAGAAGTTCAACATGCATGGCTGCAAGCCTGTTGATACTCCTCTTCCTGGAGGTTGGATGAAGGAGGATGCTACTTCAGTGGAGGTAGTGGATGCCACTGTTTATCGACAGTTGGTGGGGTCGCTTATGTATCTGGTCAATACACGACCCGATATATGTTACGTTGTTAACCAGCTTTCACAAGCTATGGTTAAGCCAACCAAGCTCTTCTGGAAGGCAGGCAAGCATGTATTGTGTTATCTCAGAGGCACATCGGCATATGGATTGTGGTACAGATAGGAGGATGAGGTGAAGCTATGTGGCTTCACGGATGCAGATTGGGCAGGGAGCCCAACGGGCAGAATCGACATCAGGTACCATCATATCAAAGATTGTGTGCAGCGGAGAATCATTTTACTTTCATATATTCCCACTGAGGATGAGGATGCTGATATCTTGATGAAGGCGCTCACCAGGAGCAAATTCAAATACCACAAAGACATGATAGGGGTTGCAGATAATCCATATCTTGTTGAGAGGGATTTTTGAAAATGCAACAAGATGATGGAGCTTAGTGAAAAGAAGTCACCTTCACTAAGTGGGCCCATAGGCTATTTTTGGCCCAAAGTCTATTTTTAGACTATGTCTATTTTTAGACATATGGATCATGGTCTATGAGTTGCAGGATGCTATTTGTGGATGATTGGTTATGTTGGTAAAAATAGATGGACCTCTATTTTTAGACATATGGGCGGAGTCTATTTTTAGACTGCCAATCTAAAAATAGAACAGTCGAATATTATTTGCTCTTAATAATATTTGGACTATAAACATTATCTTATCCTCTTGGAGCACTTCAGTTCGAGCTACAAATGTGGCACAGGCAATTTCCAGAAGGAAATACGCTTTTCTTATGGGTTAGTTGAGCTATTGCATGATAGACTTCAGTTAGAACTCAAGTGATTGAGTTTGGTGGAGTTGATTGAGGAGTTGATGGAGTTGTGTTCAGTTTGACTTAGTTGAACTAGTTGTATTTATTCTAACTAACAAATACACTAGTGATGAGTGGTGTGAATTAGTTATTAATTAATTCAATAATTATTAACTCATAAATCAACTAAATAATACATCAGTTAACTCAGTGCATGGACAGTTCAGTGGAGACAAGTGTTAGAAGTGAGTGAAAAGACAGCTGTCAATTGTGACTATAGTTGTGCATGAGATTTGCACAATCAGTGGATTGAGATTGCCAATGAGGATTGCGTAGTGCAACACAAGGGAAATACGAGTTTGGATCAGCCATTTCTCATCTATTCTCATGCAGGATTGTGCAGTGGAGGCAGGCAAGCAGCAGAGGAGATTTGAACCTGTGATTGATTCAGATCTGAGCTAGTTTGCGTGTAACAGGTGGAGATAGTACTAAGTACTTGTGAGGAGTATTGTACTATGTATTGTTACATGTTCTCAATCAATATAATACACAGATAGTTGGGGGTTTTCAGCTGTATTCTTTCCCCAATACATACTGTGTTGATATGTGTGATTGATGTTTCAATGTGCGCATGCGATTGTTTCTGATTCTACAAAATTGATGATCAATGGTAGAGGAGTTTATGTATTATGCATGCATTCTGCAAATAGTGTATAATCAGGATAATCTCTGTGAATAAGTGTTATATTATTCAAAATTTCTACATCCTCTTTAAGCTCTTTTCAGACTCTCGAAATATGAAAAGATTGTCGAGTGCTTGTCCTTTTCAGCTCGTTAACGGATTGGAAATGACATCTACTCAATATAAGTTTAACCCTTTTTTGGGCTGAGATAGATTGTTTACAAAAAATAATATGTTGATCGAACATGGTCAATAGGTTCTCTCTTGTATCATTTTATGCTTTTTCGGACTTGAGAGACAAATCTACTGAAAATAACTTGTGGAGTTTTCTTTTTGTCCCTTTTCAAACTCTCTAAACATGAAAAGGACCGAGTTATCACTATCGTTAGACTCATTATAACATCAAATAGCGACAAACTTGTCCATCATGACAAGACCAAGTTTCACCTTCACTAGACTCGTGAAAATAACACATAGCAATGGATTCACCCGAAGGGTGGAATTATACAACAAGCATATGTTATCCTCCTCAAGCTTGATAAAAATAAAGAGGTATTGGTTAGCAATGACAGGGGAAAATGGGAAAAGGGGTAAACCATTTAATGGCAGCAGTTCACTCTTGAACATGACACTTTCACTTCATCATTGTGACTATTTGGCTTGGGTTATCTGCTTGATGGTCATCATACCTTGGTCGATCATACCATCCATTACTTTTGTTTTTGGTCAATTCTGCCAATCCATTCATTGTCGCCGACATGTTCAAGAGAAGTCACTCAGTTAAAATTCATCCTTTGCAATACTCATAAACCTTCATTTTCATGACCGCCATTCTTGAACCTTGTGTCTTCAGTCAAATTCCATCTCCAAAATCATTACACTCATTTCGTGTCGTTGATGTGGGATACATCAAGGCCCTCCTACGATGAGTCGCTTCTTGTCAACATCAGCACATTATCCAAGAAGTTGACTTAGAAACACCCTTCCAGTACCTTGAGGCTTACATACATCAATGGCAAGTTTCTCGCTTCCAACAATAGGTTGACATCACTGGCCTTCGACCGAAATACTTTGTATGGTGTTCGACATCAAAACATCTATTCACACCATGCAGAATGTATCGTTGTACCTTGAGGATCATTATCATTATCGGTGATTTCTCTCGCGTTTGTTAACGGCTTACATCATTGGCTGGTAATCAAACAGTGTTTTCCCATGTTCGACTTCAGATCACATATTCGCATGGTTAGACTCGTACTTAAGCGAACGATTGAACGAGATAGAAGACCCCGAATCTAGTTTCATCCATTCGGGTTGCGATTTCAGGAAATGTACCAAATCATCCGTACAATGGCTTTACATTGGTGGTCATTCCAATCATGGGTCTATATCTGTAGATGAATGTCTATTTACTTGTAATGAAAGTTTATATGCAAAGCATGGGTATTCCTTCCCTCAGCAATTCATCAGAAAAAATCAAAATATCATGATATTATGTATTGTAATTGATGCAGCTTACCAACCACTTCAGAATCTCCTCATCACATCGTAATGCATATCACTCGAAATTATTATTTTTGACTTCATGCTTTAGGGTGCATATATTACAGATCCATTTGAGCACATCACTCCCATCATTCAATTCAGTACCATTAGGGATCATCAAACCCCAATTCAGTTGCTACATGCCCTAGACAAGTCACCTCTTTGAATACCTCCTTCCCTGAGAGTTCTTTGGCCTGAAACCCTCCAGAATTGACTCCTAGAGGGACCAGAGCAGGTAGGCCCATGCAAGGGTGCTCTACAAAGCACTTAGGCCCATGCAAGGGTGCTCTGTAGAGCACTTAGGCCCACTTTGACCTGCGCTGGCGAGATTGAATGAAATTCACATAGGATTCTGGGAATATTCTTATCTTCTAGAGCCTTCTAGAGGATTTCCACACTTATCATCTCCTATGAGCTCGAAAATGGATGAGGAATGAGTTAATATACCTCCTATCCTCTCATCCCTTCCTCCGTGGAACTAATTCTAAGTATGGAAGGCCATTCAATACCCTCATTGATAACAAAACCTCCTCCATCTTCCTATAAATTGAGCACTCATCTAAGTGGTTAGGGGCTGGACTTTGATGAATTGTAAGGAGATAATGTTAGTTTGAGAATTGAGAGTATTGTAAGTGTCGTTATGTTTTCAGAATGTCATGCTTATGATGTGATGTGGATGGAACCAAAGCTGGAGGAGTGACTTTGAATTAGGCTTCATGGTTGTAATTCTTCCTTCTATTCAATAAAGTATTTACACCTTTTTCCATATGTTTATCTTGATATATGATGATTATATGTGTGAATGTATCTGATTCCATTTACTTGTAATCAATAGATATTTTTCTTTGATTGGTTCTTTTTCTTCTGTTGATGTTTACAGGTACTTCTCAAGCGTGTTAAGTACAGGAAGGAGCGACAGGACCGATATAAAGGAGACAAGAGGAAATTGAAAGTACAAGTAGGTCATCTCATTCTCTTTGTCTTATCTATTTTTTATAGAAAAAGGTTAAAGTGCTTTAAACTGTTGTTCTAGATATGGCTACTTATCTAGGGAATTAGTATTTACCTGTAGATACCAAATTCTTCATAGCATATCCTAAGGCTGAGAAAGGAAATTAACGGATGTAACCTTAGACCGTTTACGGTTTAGCAGCTAGCCCTACTAAACCAGAGAGGGATCTCTCTATGAGCTCACAACCAATGATAACTGGAGTGGGAAAATATGTTAGGCTAGTTATTACAACACTAGGGTTTTGCAGATTTAGGGTTTGCTGGATCAGAGGTACAAATCAGGGAACTAGGTCAGGTCTTCAAAGGTTCAATTGCATGAGATATAAAGGAGCAAGGTAGGCATGCTTTTGTGATAGCTTAGGAGTTGGTCGATGTAGTGTAGGGTTGAATAGGTAAGAAAATCAAGATGAGCATGTGAACCATGAATTCATCTATAAGAAGATTGAGCACATAAAATGAGATTCCTAATAAAACAGAGCTTAATTACGAGAATTTTGTTTAATACCTCTTAGGAAAATCACTAAAGAGAACTGATATGGAAAGGAGATGCATTTATCATTCATATAAATTTTTAACAGGAGAAAAACAATACCACAAGAATTCCTAAATAATCGTTGCAACTTGGCCTTTAATTTCCTATAACAATATGATGAAGTACAAACTACAAGATTTCTACTCTCTGGTGTCCAACCCTGAATCTGACTGAAAACTAGATACATATAGACCAAAAGACAACTTCCCCACTCTCAGAGGTTGAATTCCTCATTATAGGAACAACTTACATGAATTTCTCAACCAAAACCTAATGACTAGGGAGGTTGGAACAAACCCTCCATTTAGACTTTGACTAAACTGTTTCTCATAAATGAGGCCTAAAATTACATCAAAATCACTCTAAAAAGATCATTTACCTTCTATTAAATCAATTCAACTCACAAAATGAGGAATTACATCATAAAATCCAAGTTTGACTGAAGAAAACTCGAAATTTGGACAAACAAGCAAAAGCGCAACGCCACTTGCAAAAGCGCTTTGCCATTAGGCATAAGCATAATGCCAACTTTGAGGAGGTTTTTGAAGGCCTTTCACTACTCCAAATTGAAAACTGAGCATAGAAATGGAAATATTAGGATGTCTAGTACACAATAGAGTCATCAAGAACTAAAATCACCTCTTAAAGACACCTAAAAATTCAATCTCCGAATACTACTCCAGAAGTGCAGCAACTCTCCTGTAGCAACTATATTTTTGGACTGTTTCCCAAATAATAATACCTGTGTATAAACTAAAGGAGGTTTTTGTTACTTAGTCTATTATTGACAAAAACCTCTTTCACTTTTGTCAAATTCATCTTCCTTACTTCAGAAACCAATTTTGAAGTAAGATTGTCCCTATATGTGGCAAATGATTTGTCTCTTGGAATGATTTCTTGAGAAATGGTGAAGACATGATCTCATGTGTTGAAGTGGGCTCATACTTGCTGATCTGACCTCCGTTATGCCTCTTCTACTCAGTAGTCTCTGACTCCATAGTAAACCCTAGCTCAATGGGAGGGGAAATTAGGGTTTAGTGTAGGGAAAAACAAGGGATTTGGGCAGTTTTAGAAATGAAGGGAGATGAAGGGGTTAGGGGGTTTCTAAATTTTTAGGAAATTTTTGGGAGATAGGGATGGAAGTTAGGAAGTGGGGGAAAGTGAAATTTCAGGGAAAGAGTGAGGGGGAGGGGTCCAAAATGTCAAAACATAGTCCTAGCCTAGGAAAGAATAATCTAGGCTAGGGTTTGTGGGAAAATGATGATTTTGAGGGATAGGAGTGAGCGAAAATGTATATGGAGGTATATGGAAGGCGGGGGAGGGTAATTGAGCTTATTTTTTAGGTTTTTTCTCAATAAGTCCACCAAAGAGACTATGAAAGCAAGAAAACCCTAGGAGAGGGAAATATGATCTTTCTAAGCATGAACTGATGGTGGGAAGGAATCACTTGTCCAAGAGTCAAAATGAGTTTTCTTGGTGAAGAGATGTCTTATAAAGTTGGAATGATCAAATGAGAAACTATTTTTGGTATTTTATAGTTTGTAAATCGATTTTCTCCTTTGGTGATGTAGTGGCCCCACCATGTCCTTTCACATTTTATTTTGAAATTGCAACCTTAGAACCTTTTAAGATATATTACATCATAATGGAGATATAAAATAACTTTAGAACCTTTATTGAAGATTTTTCCTTATCACTACTCCTTCAAATGATGATTTTGGTGGTGAAATGACTTATTTTCATGCTTTTGACCCTGTAACCTAATGATGACAAAACATGGAAGAATGAGTTGAATGATGACCATGAAACTCTTGCAAAAATGAATGACCTGAACATGCTGATGTCCATTGACCATGAAGGCTGAAAGGAGTAGCCATAAACCTATACAGCTAACCTATACAGCATACGACTGGCTAATTAGAATTCAAGCTAAATCACTATTTAGCATGGACAACATAGCCTTGTTAGAAAATATGTGCGACACGTTCGAGTTTTTATTTGCAACGTCTTGGCAGTGAAAGTGGGTCCCGCTTAGGACAAATGTCCAACAGTTTGGACTTTTTCTCCGGAATTGGAGATGGCGGTCCCCTATGTTGCGTCCCTTCCGCCAAAGTTTCTGCAACAGCTACAACCAGAGAAGAAGAATAAGTCTGAACATCGTCTACTTCCCCTGTAGCACCTCCAAATGCTCCATTACTTCCTCTACCTCCTCATGATGCATGGATGATAAAATCTTTTAAAGAAATTAACTTTTGTTGCATCCTAGTCCTTAATGCTCCCTCACAAATATTTAGGAAACAAGTGTAATTAGTTTTAGTGTCAAACTGTGTACTCTAAATATTCACCTACAAAACATTCTGAGGACAATCTTATCTAGATCCCCTATTTGAGTTATTTTGTTTCCACTGTAGATAATTGCAATCAATATATCTCCAAGTCTAGAGATTTATTGACGAGGCTGCCTTGTATAGTTGAAAAGCAGACATGAACATTTCTGATGAGTTGAGCTGCAACAGATCAGTAAGTGTTTGGATGGGATTTCAATCAACATAAGCAAGCTGTCTGCTTTCATGTGAATTTATTTTTGTTTTGAACGAAACATGACATCTTATACCATTGACTTGTTTAAACCAGTTTTGATGTGGTTCTTGAATTTCTATGCGCACTATAAGTAAATTTATTTATTTTGAGATAATTTAATGGTTTGAAAGTTAAAATTATTATATTTTGAAGTAGTTAAAAGTTACGAAGATTTTTGTGGAACCTACCCTGCATTCCACTGTATGGCATATCAACAGAGCTTCGCAATAGCGCTGAAACAATCAATGTTTGGATTTAGTAGTGCAGACTCTGTAAGACTAAGTTTTAGGGTTGTTTGTTTGAAACATGCACAAAGAGATTCAGAGTGACAATAGAATAGCGATGCATTCAAGTTATACACTGATTTTGTAAAATAATAGCAATTTTAATAAGCTTGCATTTAGTTTGTCAGGAAAAGTGAAAATGTAGCCTCTGCAAAAGATATATTCTGAAACTTTCAAACAGAGTTTAAATATCACGTTAAAGCTTTGGCACTACCTCAAAGGGACCTTTCCAACCACTTTGAAATGATAAATTAAATTTTAGATTTATATGTCAGAACCTCAAAGTTAGCGATGCTTTATATAAATTTGGAGAACTATATAAATAAAATGTATTTTCAGAGTCAGCTTATTATAACAAGTTAAAATGGCATGGTTGAAGAGGAAAAGGACTTTTCAACTGCCAATTTGCTCAGCAATCAATAAAAGCATCTATCATTAAATGATTTAAGACATCGTCATGTATGTTTTCGTCGATCATGTAATCAATAAAAGGACTTTTCAACATCCATGGATGTAATCAACATCCATGGTGGATGGCAAAGCCCAAGGTTGAAGAGGAAAAGGGCTGTTCAACTGCAAATTTGCTCAGCAATCAATAAAAGCATCTATCATTAAATGATTTAAGACATTGTCATGTATGTTTTCGTCGATTATGTAGAACACACGAACATACAAGATTGGAAACCAAATCAAACATATAAATCAATCTCAATAAATGATGTACAATGTGTACATATTAATACATATAGGAAACAGTTTAATTAGCTCCTGGGAATTCTTGGACTCCAATAACTACCCAAACTTACCCAAGGGTAATCCCGAGGATTAGCTATCTAATAGTCCCCCCTTAAACCAAAGGAATATACCAAAGTCCAAGAACGAGAGCTCAAAATGAAAAAATGCATCTCAACCAATAGTTGAATGTCTCTCAGAAAATGGTTTTTAAGGATGACCACAAACTAATATGGGAGAACTCAAGGTGTCAACCAACACCAACTCTGAAACTTTGTAGCGGTTCATAGAACAACCAAAATTGTGTTTTTAAGGTGACCACAAACTCTGGAACTATTACAGCAGTTCCTCGAACAATTCCAAACACGGAAGTGCTCAATCAACTCAACTCTCACTCAGGCTCGCTTGACATTTCGAACTCGAATTTGTAGCAGACCATCAACTATTCCCCCCTTGTCGGATACAAGGTGAGAAGTACTCTTCATCACTGCAAGGCTAGTCATCACTCTAGAACATATTCTTCAATATGCCCTGTAAATCTTCTTGATTGTTTTGGTCCAATCCCAAGAAGCAATCCATCTAAAATTTACCTTCTCTCTTGTAGTAGACTTCTTTTTGGAACATCTATTTGTATGATGATTTCACTTTCTGCAATGCTCACACATGTGAAGATTAAAACACCGATATTTCATATGTCCAACTCTGTTACATTGTTGGCATCTATCAACTTGTTCTGGAACAACACCGTCCAGAAATCCAGCGCTTTGGAATTGTATTGATTCAGAAAAATATGGTATGTGAAAAGATACATCCAAAATATCCTCTTTGTAACCCAAACCAGTTCTGTGTTTATTGTGTCTAATTTTTTCCCATGCCCTTATGAAAGTTTTGGGAATATCAGACTTCTCATAAGAACTTTCAGTTACATTTCCTTTTGAAACCACTGCATTACTCTGATTATTTTATGACTGATGATTGGGCTCAAACAAACGATTATTATGAATAAGAACAAGTTCAAAATTCTTCTTTTGCAATTCTTCTCGCTAAAATTGGGATTCTAGCTCCAAAAATTCAATTTTGCTTTTCGCATTTTGCAAACAGGAGTGGATGTGAAAAAGCATGTCCTTGCTGACTTGGACACTATTATGAACTGTGGATAACATTAAACTGCGTAATAACTACAACAAATCATCGACTTTGACCATTATCTCCAACAATCAACTTTGAAAAAAGGGGTGTCGAGTACCACTGAAAATGCACCCAATATAAACAAATTTACGATGAATTAACCGGATGTCGGGTTCAACTGAAAATGCACTAGTTTACAAAGAAGATTCAAGAATAAAGAGATTATATAGATGCAACTATACAATTAGAAACTTTTATCTTTGCTCCATACAATGAATACCATGACAACTCAAGTTTGTTGTGAGTTATATCCAATATGCGTGAGTTACAAATTTATCAAATAATCACATGCTCAGGGTCGCCAACTGATAAAAACTGAAATCATATTCACAACCTCCAAAATACCAAAATCATGTTCACAACCTCCAAAAATATCTCCAAAATTTGAACTTGAGACCTTCAATAGACCAAATAACTATATAAACTTCACCAACCACAATGTCATTTTCCCTTCTTGATTTTATATCCATAAACTCTGCCTCCAAAAATATCTCCAAAATTAGCTTTTAAAAAAAAATCTTTCAAAATTGTCTCTATAAAGATTTGAACTTGAGACATTCAACAGACCAAATAAAAAATAACTATATAATCTTCAATAGCCACAATGTCATTTTCCCTTCTTGATTTTATATCCATAAACTCTGTTAATTAAACTTCAACAAAAACAAAATCAAAACTTGATGTCATTGCCCAAAAGCTCCTTTTCTCGACTTGCCACCAATCAAAATTACTCCATTTAATGAAAATAAGAGAAGGAAGGAGCAAGCCTTACCACTTCTTTTATCTTGGCTCATTTTACGTAAATTTATTTATATATTTATTTTATTTCATTTTCACATAAAAATTACTTTTTATCTTGGCATTTTTTACGTAAAGTTTGTTGGTTGACTTTAATTTTTTTAAGAGTGAATTTTACATTTGAACATTATGGCGGCATCTTCAGAGTTATTCCTTACTCCTCAGTATTTTTTATTCCTTTCTCAATTTAAAGAAAATTTTCACAGCGTTCTCAAAAATTAGCATTCACATTAGAAATTATTATTTATATAATTTTCAAATTTCACCACAATTTAATGTGACTTCCATTTCTTCCATGCTTACCGACTTCTTCTACATTATACATCTCTCTATTGCAAGCTTCGCATAGTCCATTACTCACTAGTCGGAGATTTCGCTCCAAAATTCTCACAATCCCCTTCAGACTCGACAGCTACATCCACCCAATATATAAACTAACCAAAAAAAAAAATTAATCCAAGGCAACCAGAAAATTTACCACTCTTCAATTAAGAATTTCATTCAAACCACCAAAAAATATATATCTTTCATTTTAAGTATCCTTTAGTAAAGACTTTGTATCCTTCAAAAATCTTTCAGTTAAAATTTTTGTTTGCAATAAATATAAATATTATCCTTCAGGAACTTTACTTACTGCGATTAAACTCATGTTTATTGTCATAAATGCAAATACTATCTTTCAGACATTTTACTGTGATTAAACTCTTGTTTACTGTAGTAAATGAAAATACTATCCTTCAAAAATTTCACTGTAATAAACTCCCATTTGACGCAGTAAATGCAAATGAAGCCTCCCAAAATTAAAATAACAAGCAGCCCTTGGGTGCATGGAACTTATGCTTTTAGAAAACAATCCAACAATTATTGATATTCAACTTAGTATCGGAAATTTTTATTGAAAACAACAAGCACTCAAAACTCCAATATGTATTCTAACTTCTAAGGATATGTTGAAAAAAAACTTTATACCACTGAATTTCTCCAATCTTTTTTTATATGACAAAAAGTTATAAAACTTACAAAGAGTCAATAGTTTGGGTGTCCCACTAGGATAACCTTATGTTGCATTCAACTATCCTCACAGTCTTCATGCTCTATGTCTCCTTTACTATTCTCACAACCTTCATGCTCGTGTCTCCTTTACGCCATAGAATTCAAATACATAGAGTTTAAAAACAACTCACCCAGGCTCTGACAACATTCAAATTAATCTCTGAAGTCTCAGCTTCATTTTATTTTATAGAGAAAATTAACCATGCTCTCATTCAATAAAGAATCTCACTCACTCTGATACCACTGTAGAACACGCAAGACTGGAAACCAAATCAAATGTATATTATTCAATCTCAATAAATGATGTACAATGTGTACATATTAATACATACAAGAAATAGTTGAATTAATTCCTGAGAGTTCTTGGACTCCAATAACTACCCAAACTGATCCAAGATTAATCATGAGGATTAGTTATCTAACAAATCAAGCCCATGGTCTATCACTTTTTTCTGGTTTATATCAATAATCACAAGACCAAACAAAGAAGCTCTTTGAAGTGATTAATCGCAGGAACACGAGTAAGCCATGCAAGGTTGTATTTTCTTACCAATGTATTCACCAAGCGTATATATCTAATTTTTTCCCTTTATTGGAAGGTATTAATACTTTTAATGAAGTAAATGAAAAGGAATAAAACAAAAACAACAAAGAAAATTGATATATAAAATAATCGAGCTAAAACTTAAAACTTACAATGCATAGGGAGAGTTATTATAATGAGCAAGTGTGAATAAGTAAATTAATTAGTGTGAAATATGTTCACATTAACAATGTTCCTTCAATTAAGAGAGAAAATAAAAGACAAAGGTATGTCATGACAGTTATATCTAATAAGGTATTTAAATGTAAAATAGGTTATGATAAGTAAAGAAAAGGAGAAAAAATCACAAGAAAGAAAATTGCTTTTTAATAAGAAAAATAAATATAAAAATATGTAAAGGTAGATCTTGAGATGACCCCAAGTACAACTTCTTTCACTTTAAATTTTAATTGCAATTTTAAAAATATGGCAATGCTAAAAGCTTAATGTAGATGACTGCCCCTATTCTTTAGTGGACAAATGCTCCATGTTGAAAACACCATACTGAATGAATTTTTAAATGCAAAGTATGTGAACCTTAATGTGTTTTCGTTCATGATGCTTTACTAGGTTGCAAGAAATATGTATGGCACTTGCATTATCACACCAAAGAGTATAGGGATGATCTTGTCGTTTGGAAAAATTTTCATAAGCCATCAAAGCCAAAGAAATTGCTAACTAGCAAAAACTACAACACTATACTCAACTTCTACATAGAATAATGTAATTGTTGTATGCTTCTTGCAAGACCAAAACAATAATACTATAACTAAGGTGTAGACAAAATTGTAGTTGGAATTTTGATCATCAGTTAAACCAACAAAATCTCATAATTCATTAAGCTGATGATAAAATGAGCCACGTGGTGTGTATGAAGCCATGATGACATCGACAATCAAAAGCCTAATAAAGATTAGCCCCCAGGTTTTATGATATGGTTTTATGGGTCGACCCGCTCCTTAATATAAGTACACATCGTGTATATATTGGCTCAACTTATGACTACTGTGACTTATGTTGAAAAAATGCAACAAGAAATTCCTAATTTAATTTTTCATTGAATTAAATTAGGAGAAAATAGAAATTCCACATTACAAGACAACTTCAATGAGTTAATTGAATAGTTATCTTAGTTGATTCGAGTTGAGGGCTTAACTTGAGTTGTGTACAGTGATTCCTAAATTTTAGGAGCCTAGGTTGAGTTTAATTTCAGTTGTAACAATTTAATTCGGCCAAACTGAGTTAAGGTCAGTTAAACTAGTTATAACTATTAGAGGAACTAGTAGGAGGTCTAGAAGTGGGGTTTGACTTTAGTGTTCAACCGATTAACTGATCAATCAGATAATAATTAATTCATGCATGCATGAAATTCGAGTTACTCAGTTGATATTAGAGCTCAATGGCAGTGTACTATCAGTTGTATAATTATCCAAGTTGTATAGGTGGTGCATGCAGTCAGAGAAGGCCCTACATGGATTCCGCAGTTCTAGATGGGGATTTCCCTAATTAATAGGGGGCTAATTCCTTGAGAAACGACGCAAGGAAATATGAGCTTGGTAGGCAAGAAAATTGGCTAAGTATTGGCCAGAGTCAGTCTGTGAGGCAGTGGGATAGATTATACTTGTGTAGAGGTTTCTCAAGCTGATAAAACATTGTATTTTTTCTTTATTTTCTGACTAATGCAATACATATAGGAATGGGTTTCGAGAAGTTTCTTTCCCCTAAATAAATCCTCTTGTATGTGTGTTAAATCATAATGCATGCTTTTGATATATGTTCTTAATCGTGAATTGCTTTCCGCAAATGAGTAGGGTAGATTTGAGTCTTATGTTTTAGAACATTACATGAGCAGTATTGAATCTACAATTTAGAGCTAGATTCATAGTAGAGAAAAGAATTTGAAGTTGTCTTTGCAAGAGGTTTGATTTTCGAGATCAGTGTTACAGGGTTTCTCCATAACTAAGAAGATGGCTTCCAACGTACTTAGGCTCGAGTATGCTTTGGAAGGAACCACAAATTTGGTGGAATGGAAGAGTCGCATGGAGGCAGTATTGGATGACAATGGGCTGCTAGAATACATCAAGACAGATGTAGAAAAACCCCTAGCATCTTATGCCCAAGATATTTGGTCAGTGGAGAAGGATGTGGCTAAAGCGAGGAGAATCACATTGGAGGGAGTTCGAGATCATATTGCCTCGAATCTCCATGAGAAAGAAACACGTTACATGATGTGAAAAACACTGACAGATTTGTTTGAGAACAATAGTGACCATAGGAAGTTAGCACTCAAGGACAAGGTTCGAAGTATCAAGATGTCAAAGAATCAATTAACTCTGCAGCACCTGAGAAATTTTACCCAGTGTCATGATGAACTTGGCAGGTTTGGTGTTACTGTTCCATAAGAAGATATGGTAGCTCCAACTCTTTTGGGTCTTCCCAAGAGTTGGCATAGTTATCAAGATTTTGTAAATGGTAGAAAGAAACTACTAATTTGGGATTTATTATGGTTTGATCTAGTGCAAGAAGAAATAAGGCAGAGCAATGGAGATGGGACTTCGTCCAAGGTTGAGGATGAGGAGAATTGTGCCTTGGTTGGAAAGGAAAAGAAAGGAAAAGGGAAGAAATCCCAATCCAAAGAATAATCCATTCAGACGGGCAAGAAGAAAGACTTGTTGAAAAACAAGTGCTTTCACTGGCATGAGTTGGGACACTATGCCAAGAAGTGTCTACACAAGAGGGCGGGTATGAAGCCCTCGCGGGGAGTGGCAGGTGAAGCTTTCGCTTCACAGTTTGAACTTTATTTCACCCTCGTGCTTGTATGGTAATCTTAGTGATGGTTAGTGTGTGGTATTTGGATAGTGGAGCCTCATTCCATATGACGAGCAATAAAGAGTTTTTCAGTGACTTGGAGGAGAATGACCTCCATATGCACATCGACATGGGAGATGATGGAAGTTATAGCGCAACCGGTATCGATACAGTTACTTTTCAGAGGGAGTCTAGCTCCCCTCTCAAATCAAAAGATGTCATGTATGTTCCAAGTCTGAAAAAAAATCTCGTTTCAATTGCTATGTTGGAAGACCGTGGCTACCATGTGATATTTAGCAAAGGGAAGGATTTCCTTAGAAACATCTCCACGAGACAAGTGAATTGGATCGGGGTTCGAGTGAAGAACATCTACAAATTGGATGTAGAAGATTGTGCAGCATTGAGCACAAAAGTAGAGAAGGTGCAGAGCCGAGACATCGGTGAATTATGGCATAGGAGACTTGGCCATTTGCACCATGGAGATTTGAAGATCATGCATCATATTTCTATAGGACTTCCCAAAGGTGCATTAGAGTAGTGAGATACATGCAAAGCGTGTACATTAGGGAAGTACACCAAATCCACCTTTCATGATTGAGACAGTAGAGTGCAAGCAGTCCTTGAAAGGATTCACTTGGATGTGCGTGGACCTTTCTCGACAACCTCGACGGCCAAGCACAAGTATTATGTTATATTTGTAGATGATTTCTCACATAAGTGTTGGATTTTCTTCATGGATAAGAAAGACCATAATTTCTCCAAATTTGTTGAATTTAAATCACTTGTTGAGAAATAAATCGGCGAGAAAGTGAAGGCTCTCAGGAGAAATAACGATGGTGAATATGTGTTGAATAAGTCTAAGAAATTATGTGCAAAGGAAGGCATTCGATAGGAGTTAATATCACCCCATAACCCACAGTAGAATCCAGGGGTGGTTGAGAGGAAGAAGAGAAGTATTATGGAAGTTGTATGGGAGATTTTACATAATCAGGACCTGCCTCTACACTTGTGGGCCAAAGCATCCAACACAACGGTATACGTGCATAACAAGAGTCCTCATCGGATTATTGGGATGAGTACACTAGAAGAATATTTTTCAGGGAAGAAACCATATCTATCATACTTCAGGATCTTTGGTTCATTAGTTTACTGTCATGTTTCCAAGGAATCAAGGGAAAAACTAGATCCAACAATTGAGTTGGGAATATTTGTGGGGTACACTGATACACCTCAAAAATATCGGGTGTACCTGTCATCTCTTAGGATAAAAATTGTCCGTAGAGATGTGAAGTTCGATGAAGAGAATGAAATGAGGTGTTCCCTTGAGGGGGATATTCAGTTCCATGTAGATGAGGATATTTTGGCTCCAAAGGAAGAACGTCGGGATGTTGTGTAGTAGCCACAAGCAGAGGAGTAGAGATTGGAGACAACCACTCATGCATAGACATCCAAAGAAGGAAGGAAGTGCACCAGGGAAGTTGACATATTATTGCATTATGCTAGAGAGAATGTGGGAGCACCCACATCACGAAGCAGGCAAATAAAGTCATTGGATCGGTACACTGGGTACATGGCTCTGATGAGTGAGATAGTTGAGACAGAACCATCCTCATTCGAGGAAGCAGTGTAATAGCCAGTATGGCTTGATGCTATGGTAGAGGAATGTGATTCCATAGTCAGAAACAGTGCTTGGAAAGTGGTCCCAATACTAGAGAATAATTCAATAGTATGTTCGAGGTGGATCTATAAGGTGAAGCAAACAATAGACGAAAGCATCGAGAAACACAAGGCCAGATTTGTGACCAAGGGGTTCTCTCAGGTGGATGGAATTGATTATGAGGAGACCACTACTCCAGTAGCAAAGTACTCTTCTATCAGATCAATTCTAGCACTTGCAACGCAAATGGGATGGAAGATCCATCATATGGATGTGAGGACAACATTCCTCAATGGAGTGATTGAGGAGGAGGTGTGCATTGAGCAAACTAAAATATTTGAGACCTTCAATAGAGACTCGCTTGTGTGTAGACTCAAGTGAGCGTTGTATGGATTGAAACAAACACCTTGTGCTTGGTACACCAAGATCAATAGTTATTTCACCTTTGACATTATAATGATCCTTCAGATCCTCTATTTTTCTCCGTGAGGTATAGAAGTAATATTCTGGAACTGGAGGGAAAAAATGGGGTTATTCTCTTGTCACAAGGGGCCGCAATAATATTGAAAATTTAGGTCGTTTGGGTGGCTCTTAGGGATAAGAACACCAAATTTTTCCATTTACATGTTAATGCATTAGGGGAATTTTGAGGTCTAAAATGGGCCTCCTAAGGAAATTATAAAATAATAGTGGAAATAATAAAATAAGATTAGATTACATCATCAAATTTTAGAGGGAAAAAAAGAAAAAACTATTTTTTCAACTCATATTTTCAACTTATCTCCCTATGGATTTACTCAAATTTCGAGTTGCAACACTTGTTGGATGCAAAATTTGATTCCTCATCCAAGTAGTACCCATGTTGAATAATTTTGATGGACCCTACTACATGAAAAATGTGATAATGATCATGTTTTTTCATGTATTCCTCATTTTTTATATGACAGTGTCCATCGAAAGTATGGAACATGGGTACTCCTTGGATGAGGAATTAAATTTTGCATCCAATTGTTGAGCCTCAAACCTGCACTTCTTTACACATCCTCTCAGCCTCCTTTTCCTATTCATTTCCTTCTTTTGCCACTCATTCCCTTCATCAAATTGCTCAAATCATTGTATTTTAGGACTTTTTACATGGTTTGTTAATTATGCTAATGACTGTGTTTTTGGATTAGAATTTTGGTTCAAGTGTTGTGCTTTCCGCAGCTCACACAGGGTTTCCGCAGCTGATCCCGGTTTCCACAGCCAACCCCGGATTTCGCAGCTGTTTTATTAAATGGCATGTTCCAGGTGTCCTCCGGGCAGAAGAGCCACATGGGAAAGTTCGTGGAACCAAGGACATGGTGTGTGTCCTTCCAGCTCAGCCAAACTAGTCATAAAAACCCATGGTCAACGAGGGGGCAACTACGGTCAACAGAGGTCATTGGCGGTGGCACGGATCTGCGTGTTCGGTTTTAGAGCACGTGAATAATCGCTGGCCTCTTCCTCAGCCACGAAGATGATGGGAAACACAAATCCAACATAAGATTTAATGCCCACCACGACCGTTGCCTAAATCCGAGGACGCTGCCAGATTACGTGTTTTTACACAGCTGATAGAATAGCGTAGTTTGTGTTAAGTTAGTTTTGTTTTCTCTGTTATAAATAAAGCATCTCTGAATGCTGGATAGTTAGCTGCTAATATGTAATTTTGAACCCCACTGTACTTTCTATTTTGCTACGTAATATATGAGAATATTGTTCTGTTTCTAAGCGTGTCACTGATCTTTTGAGCTGGTTGGAGTAGGCAGAGGGCCCCTGTTTACTTAAGGCCTGTACAGTGTTTTTAATTTCCTGCATTTCTTTTTATCATTTTATGTATAATAGTTGTACATAATGCCTTTGATTGCTGTGTTTCAATCATGTACAATAGCTGTATATAAACGTTGAATTCTGCTCATTTATATTTCTGCACTTTTCCATGACTGATCAGTGTGTTTTGCAGATTGCTTAGGCGTGCCCGGGACAGTTTCTTTTCTTTCTTTTTCACAGCTAGTGACACTTGTGATCATCTTGTCTATGTTGCTGACCTTCTTTGTTTTGCAGCCTTTATTTCTTTGTTATCATTTCTTTAAGTTGCATAGTTGCTTACTACTTTTAGGCATCAAGTTGTTTACCTATTGATGGTTTCTTCTCTATAATTCAATATCTTTATTGAGGACCAAAATATCACTAACACAGCTTGGTTTAGTTGCTCAAGAACTCACAATTTCTTGGCTTATTTTTGACTGTTTCTCACATGATATATTCAGTTAAAAGGCAAGAGGTTAAGAAGAAGTTGAAGTATTTGTGACTAGTCTTTCTTTTATGTAGATTTACTTCAGTTTCATATTACTTAGTTTTAGCTAGACTTGACATAGATTTCATCTTCATTTTCTTGCAGCAGCATAGATACTCGGCCAATGTCATTAGTCTTTTATTTGATGCCTTCATTTTCCTTTAAGAGTTGATTTCATTTCAGTTGTTGTTCAAAGTTTTCTTGTAGAATACTTTTAAGTTTTAAGAAATCATTTAGAACCCATCACAATAACACACACATTCACTCACTTCATTACATCTCCATCACATTTCATTAGGAAAAATACAATCAAAAACAAACTAAAAAGATAAAAACGACAAAAGATCTAGAAAAGGTTATCTAAGTACATATAGTACACCTCACTTCATCAGCTTACGAGCCCCGGGTTGACAATTAAAAGTAGCAATTTAGACAACACTAAATTGACCAAACATTTTGGCGCCGTTGTCGGGGAAGAGAAATTAGGTAGCCAATTTCTAAAAAAAAAAATTAAGAAAATTTCAAGAAAGGAAAATTGATAACCTCTCAAAGTATGCTCTCCTCTTGCACCTAGAGTGATCTGGAGGATCAGAAAAGAGAAAGTTATTGATTTAATAGTTTCTTGAGTATGCTCTCTTCTTGCACCTAGAGTGACCTGGAAGATCAGAAAGAGAATTATTAGCCTGACTTGAAGGAAAAAATAAAAAATGACATGCATAGAGCAAGAGATTCTAGGGGAAGGTTTTTAGCTAGAGCCAAGAGTTCGATTTTTACAAGTCCATCTACTTCAAGGAATAGACAAGAGACACCTCCCTCATCTCCAACTGACACTCCTAGCCCTAGGATTCCTGGAATTCAAGAGGCAAGAATTGACTCTCCCACACCTTCTATTGAATTTGAATCAGAAAGAGATCCTTTCCTTCCTTCTACAGAAAGACCAATTGTAATTGAAGAAGTAGAATCATCTGAAGAAGAGGGAGAAATTCCTTCTCATTCACCCTTTGTAGAAGAACCAGAAGACTCTGAAGTCTCTAGGGAAACTACTATGACAGAGGAAGGAGGTGGTAGAGGTAGAGGTAGAGGAGGAGGAGGAGGAAACAATGGAGGAGGTAGAGGTAACATTGGAGGAAATAGGGATGGGGATAACTCATTTGGGTTTCCTATAGTCGATGAGGACTCCCGAGCCACCATGAAAAACATCTCACCATCTGTCCTCCCAAACTTCCATGGGTTAAGGAATGAGGACCCTGAAACATTTCTATTTGAGTTTGAAGTCGTATGTCGAACTTATGATTATCTGGATGACTCTCAAAAACTCAAATTGTTTCCTTCAACATTGAAAGGACAAGCTTTGAAATGGTTCATGGGATTACTCACTCAATCCATTAGGTCTTGGAATGATATGAAACAAACATTTTTGGATAGGTACTTGGACTATTGTATGCCCACCAATCATAAGGATGAGGTATTTAAAATGGTGCAAAGAGAAGATGAAAACTTGGAGGATTTACTTGAAAGATTTCAATATAACCTGAAAAGAGAAAAAATGAGTAACTTAGATGAGGAGACCTTGAAAGCCCTCCTATTAAAAGCCATTAGAGATGAATGGATAGATATTCTGAACATGATGGGGAAAGGAGATATATCTCAACTTTCACTTAATGATATAGCAGAGCTATGTGTCCATCTCTCAAGGGGGAAATCAAAAACTCAAAAAGGGCCTAGAGATCCTTCTCTCATCAGAGCGAATAAATCTGCAACTGGATCAGTAAGTAGGGCTGAGATCGGCAATATGCTTGATGAATTCAAAACTGACATCTTAGGGTGTCTTAGTGAGCAACTAGACACCCTTAAGATTCACAATAAACAGAAAGCAGAAGCTGAGGCTTTGGCCATCTTTTGCCCAAAATGTAGGAAGAAACATGCTCTAAGGGAATGTCCCTTGGATGCAAAAGTTGTAGAGACATGTGTAATTTGTTCAGAGAACCATGAGACCAAGGATTGTCCTTCAATTCCTGGGCTCAAAGCTGTCTTTCAAGAAGATCCAAATACAATCGAATCTCTCTATTTTGTTGCAAGGAGACCTTGGCAGGGGCAACAAAATCAAGGGTTTAACAACTCTATGAATTTTCAACCCCCACCAAATTGGAATCCTTGGCAACAACCCTGGTCCCAACCTCAAAATCCTTTTCAATCATGGATACAAGGTATGCAAAATCCTTATGGGAGATTTTCTCAATTCTATCAATATCCTCCATCTTTTCAAAACCAACAAGCTCCACAACTTCCAAATCAAAGTCCACAACTATCATTGCCATTTCCACAACAACAACAACCTTCTCAACAGAATCAAAATTCTCAACTATTGCTTCCATTCCAACAGAAGTCAAATCAACTTCCTTCTCAGCCATTGCCAAACCCTAATAATAAAAACCCTCAAAATGCTTACATGATGGAAGGTCAACCATTCCCTACCTATATGATTGTTCCTCTTAATGAAGTACAACTCAGATCAGGTAGAATTCTAGATAAACCTTCTATAAATGCTCAACAGCCAAGCATTTATGAGGAAGAGTCTCTTGAAGCCAATAAGGGTTCTGAAGCATCTCTTCAAAACCCAAACACTCAAAAAGAAAAAGAAAAAGAAAAAGAATCAACCCCCACAACTCCCATAGTTGAGCAACCTACATCTTTATCCACACCTCCTTTTCCTGAAAGATTACAAATTGACAAAGGAGTGGAAAAACAAATTTGGTTGCCTGACTATAATTTTCTAGATGAATTGAAGAATGTCTGTATCAAGATTCCCTTGTTACAAGCCATTAAAGAGATTCCTATTCTAGCAAAAACAATAAAGGAGTTGAGTCTTAAAAGACCAGGAAGGAAACCAAGAGATACCAGAAGGATCCACCTGGTAGGGAAAATTGCAGATATCATGATGGGAAAAATTACTATGCAGAAATATGTAGATCCCGGTAGTCCAATTGTGAAAGCACATATCAATGGGGTAGAAATACCAAATACTTTGATTGATTTAGGGGCTGCTATCAACATTATGAGTAGACAGACTATGGAACAGCTAAAACTTCCTAATCTTCTTTTTACACCCACCTTGTTGCAAATTGCAGATCGATCCATTATCAAACCAGATGGTGTATTAGAAGACATTCCAGTCTCCTAGCCCTAGGATTCCTAGAATTCAAGAGGCAAGAATTGACTCTCCCACACCTTCTATTGAATTTGAATCAAAAAGAGATCCTTTCCTTCCTTCTACAGAAAGACCAATTGTAATTGAAGAAGTAGAATCATCTGAAGAAGAGGGAGAAATTCCTTCTCATTCACCCTTTGTAGAAGAACCAGAAGACTTTGAAGTCTCTAGGGAAACTACTATGACAGAGGAAGGAGGTGGTAGAGGTAGAGGTAGAGGAGGAGGAGGAGGAAACAATGGAGGAGGTAGAGGTAACATTGGAGGAAATAGGGATGGGGATAACTCATTTGGGTTTCCTACAGTCGATGAGGACTCCCGAGCCACCATGAAAAACATCTCACCATCTGTCCTCCCAAACTTCCATGGGTTAAGGAATGAGGACCCTGAAACATTTCTATTTGAGTTTGAAGTCGTATGTCGAACTTCTGATTATCTGGATGACTCTCAAAAACTCAAATTGTTTCCTTCAACATTGAAAGGACAAGCTTTGAAATGGTTCATGGGATTACTCACTCAATCCATTAGGTCTTGGAATGATATGAAACAAACATTTTTGGATAGGTACCTGGACTATTGTATGCCCACCAATCACAAGGATGAGGTATTTAAAATGGTGCAAATAGAAGATGAAAACTTGGAGGATTTACTTGAAAGATTTCAATATAACCTGAAAAGAGCAAAAATGAGTAACTTAGATGAGGAGACCTTGAAAGCCCTCCTATTAAAAGCCATTAGAGATGAATGGATAGATATTCTGAACATGATGGGGAAAGGAGATATATCTCAACTTTCACTCAATGATATAGCAGAGCTATGTGTCCATCTCTCAAGGGGGAAATCAAAAACTCAAAAAGGGCCTAGAGATCCTTCTCTCATCAGAGCGAATAAATCTGCAACTGGATCAGTAAGTAGGGCTGAGATCGGAAATATGCTTGATGAATTCAAAACTGGCATCTTAGGGAGTCTTAGTGAGCAACTAGACACCCTTAAGATTCACAATAAACAGAAAGTAGAAGCTGAGGCTTTGGCCATCTTTTGCCCAAAATGTAGGAAGAAACATGCTCTAAGGGAATGTCCCTTGGATGCAAAAGTTGTAGAGACATGTGTAATTTGTTCAGAGAACCATGAGACCAAGGATTTTCCTTCAATTCCTGGGCTCAAAGCTGTCTTTCAAGAAGATCCAAATACAATCGAATCTCTCTGTTTTGTTGCAAGGAGACCTTGGCAGGGGCAACAAAATCAAGGGTTTAACAACTCTATGAATTTTCAACCCCCACCAAATTGGAATCCTTGGCAACAACCTTGGTCCCAACCTCAAAATCCTTTTCAATCATGGATACAAGGTATGCAAAATCCTTATGGGATATTTGCTCAATTCTATCAATACCCTCCATCTTTTCAAAACCAACAAGCTCCACAACTTCCAAATCAAAGTCCACAACTATCATTGCCATTTCCACAACAACAACAACCTTCTCAACAGAATCAAAATTCTCAACTCTTGCTTCCATTCCAACAGAAGTCAAATCAACTTCCTTCTCAGCCATTGCCAAACCCCAATAATAAAAACCCTCAAAATGCTTACATGATGGAAGGTCAACCATTCCCTACCTATATGATTGTTCCTCTTAATGAAGTACAACTCAGATCAGGTAGAATTCTAGATAAACCTTCTATAAATGCTCAACAGCCAAGCATTTATGAGGAAGAGTCTCTTGAAGCCAATAACGGTTCTGAAGCATCTCTTCAAAACCCAAACACTCAAAAAGAAAAAGAAAAAGAAAAAGAATCAACCCCCACAACTCCCATAGTTGAGCAACCTACATCTTTATCCACACCTCCTTTTCCTGAAAGATTACAAATTGACAAAGGAGTGGAAAAACAAATTTGGTTGCCTGACTATAATTTTATAGATGAATTGAAGAATGTCTGTATCAAGATTCCCTTGTTACAAGCCATTAAAGAGATTCCTATTCTAGCAAAAACAATAAAGGAGTTGAGTCTTAAAAGACTAGGAAGGAAACCAAGAGATACCAGAAGGATCCACCTGGTAGGGAAAATTGCAGATATCATGATGGGAAAAATTACTATGCAGAAATATGTAGATCTCGGTAGTCCAATTGTGAAAACACATATCAATGGGGTAGAAATACCAAATACTTTGATTGATTTAGGGGCTGCTATCAACATTATGAGTAGACAGACTATGGAACAGCTAAAACTTCCTAATCTTCTTTTTACACCCACCTTGTTGCAACTTGCAGATCGATCCATTATCAAACCAGATGGTGTATTAGAAGACATTCCAGTCTCCTTAGATTCTTGGGAATATCCAGTGGATTTCATGATTTTAACTCCCAAGAGTAATCTAGGAGGACATCCTCTTATTTTAGGAAGACCTTGGCTAGCCACAGCTGATGCTTTCATAAGTTGTAGGTATGGGGATATGTATATTTCTGATGGTAATTCGACAAAGAAGTTCAATCTGTATCCTCCAGCAAAAGCAATTACAGAAATAGGGGATAATGAGTGGGTTGATGATGAAGATACTATACAACATGTCTTTACCATTTCTGAGATTAGTGAAGATAGTCAAATTCTGAACACATTAGAAAATTTTGAACCATCTTCAGAATATGACCACACACAATTTCGGTTGGATTCTGACCTTGAGTGTCTATCATCTAGACAGATGTCTCTTTTCTCTATGGAAGAGTTTGGTAGTTCTGCCATTGAGATTTTTTCAGGAAAAACACTGCATATCAACAAAAAATTAGAAAAATCACAACAGGAGGAGCTAACCAAAATCTTGCAAAAACATTCTACTGCATTTGCATGGGAGTATACTGATATGAAAGGTATCGACCCTAAGACTTGCATTCATCACATCTATATTAAGGAAAATAGTAGACCAATCAGACAACCTCAAAGAAGGATGAATCCAAACCTTAGGGAGATAGTGAAAGAAGAACTCCAAAAGTTACTTAATGTAAACTTCATTTACCCCATTTCAGATAGCCGATGGGTTTCTCCTTTGGTTATAGTACCTAAAAAGAACGGTAAATGGAGGGTTTGCATTGATTACAGGGAACTGAACAAAGCAACCTTGAAGGATCACTTTCCTTTGCCCTTTATTGATCAAGTATTAGATACTTTAGCAGGCAAAAAGTATTTCTCATTTTTGGATGGTTTTAGTGGTTACAATCAAATTCAGGTAGCACCTGAAGATCAGGAAAAAACCACATTTACCTGTCCATGGGGAACTTTTGCTTACCGAGTACTCCCTTTTGGATTATGTAATGCACCTGCAACATTTCAAAGGGCAGTACTAGGAATCTTTTCTGATCTAATTCATGATTATGTAGAGGTCTATATGGATGATTTTACAGTTTATGGTAATTCATTTGAAGAGGCATTAGAAAATTTGGAAAAAGTCCTTATACGATGTAAAGAAACAAATCTTTCATTAAGTCATGAAAAATGTTTTATGATGTTTACTGAAGGGATTGTTTTAGGACATCATATTTCAGGAGATGGAATTAAAGTTGATAGATCAAAAGTTGAAGTCATCTCCAAGTTACCTATTCCAAATTGCCAAAAAGATGTTAGAAGTTTTCTTGGATTTACTGGATATTATAAAAGATTTATTGAAAACTTCACAAAGATAGCATCTCCGCTCTTCAAATTACTTACAAAAGACTGTGAATTCAAATGGGATCCTGAATGTCAATCTGCATTTGAAACTTTAAAAACTAGAATATCTGAAGCACCCATTTTGAGAGGGCCAAATTGGAAACTCTCTTTCCACATTTCTACAGATGCTTCAGATACAGCTCTAGGAGCTGTGTTGGGTCAAAAGGATTTAGTCCCTTATGCCATTTACTACACCAGTAAAAATTTGACTCCTACGGAGTTAAATTATACTGTGACTGAAAAAGAGTTCTTAGCCGTTGTTCATGCAATCAACAAGTTTAGACACTATATAACTGGCTATGAAACTTTTGTCCATACTGATCATTCTGCAATTAGATATCTTATGAACAAACCTGTTACTAATGGCAGAGTTACAAGATGGCTTTTACTTTTACAAGAATTCAATATTACTGTGTTAGATAGACCAGGGAAACAAAACACAGTGGTTGATTTCTTGTCTATAATCCAAAATACTAACAAAGATTCTCCTGTAGAGGATAAGTTTCTAGATGAATACTTGTTTGCAGTAACTACTAAAACTCCTTGGTATGCAGATATTGCTAACTATTTAGTTACAGGGAAGCTACCTCCACACTTATTTCCTAATGAGAAAAGGAAAATCATTCAGGAGAGTTCACATTATTCATGGATTTCTAATGAATTGTTCAAAACAGGGCTAGATTGTGTGATCAGAAGATGTGTTCGGGAAGATGAAATGCCTGACATCCTTAAGGCATGTCATGATGAACCGTGCGGCGGAAACTTTGCTGACAAGAGGACGGCCTATAAAATCCTTTCTTTAGGATATTATTGGCCTTCTCTCTTCAAAGATGCAAAACAATATGTCAAAAGGTGTGACAGCTGCCAAAGAGTTGGGAGACCAACTCCTTCAAATTAAATCCCATTACGGCCACAGGTATGCATCGAACCCTTTGAAAAATGGGCTTTAGATTTCATTGGACCCATTAACCCACCATCTAAGCAAAAGAAGTATATATTGGTTTGTACTGATTATGTTACTAAATGGGTAGAAGCAAAGGCATTGCCTTCTGCCACTGAAAATTTAGTTGTTCAATTTCTTTTTGAGGATATTTTTACTCGTTTTGGTGTTCCAAGAGAAATTGTGACAGATCAGGGAAGTCAATTTACATCTAACTTGATGGAGAAGCTGATGGAAGAATACAAAATCAAGCACAGAACATCTACTCCATACCATCCGCAAGCAAATGGTCAAGTGGAATCTACAAACAAAGTTCTTGAGAGCATCATCACCAAAACTATTCATCTCCACAGAATAGATTGGGCAGAAAGGCTTCCTGAAGCCTTATGGGCCTATAGAACTACATGGAGGAACACAACAGGACATTCTCCCTATGAACTTGTTTATGGGAAAGAAGTCCTGCTCCCCATTGAGTTTCAAGTCAAGACCTTCAAGATGGCAGTTCAATTGGGGATGAACCTATCAGAAGCCCAAAAGCACAGAATGGAGCAGCTGAATGAGCTAGATGAAATAAGACAAGATGCAATTTTAAGGACCGATCTAGTTCAGCACCAAAGAACTAAGTGGCATGATCGACACATCAAAGAGAAAAAGTTTCAGAAGGAAGATTGGGCACTATTGTTTGATTCCAAGTTCAAGGACTTCAAAGGAAAATTTCAAACTCATTGGCTTGGACCATATGAGATTGATGAAATCTTTAACAATGGAGCAGTTCGAGTAAAGACCATTGATGAGTTTCAGACTCCTCTCATTGTGAATGGCCACCGATTGAAAGTCTACCACAAGCCACTCTCAAAGGAGGAATTTTTTAAAATGTTCCAAGAAGATTTTGCAATGAGGCTGGTGGAGAAGAATTCTTCTCCTCCATCAGCCTAGTCTTTGTTTCTTCCAGTTGAAAAAAAAAAAAAAAGTCTCTTGTATAAGCCTGAAAACCAATCTTGAATTGGCGGTCTTATGCAGAAAATATAAGGTGAAAATCAGGGGCACCTGACACTTTGTATTTTCCAAAAAAAAAATCTCTCTCTCTCTCTCATTCGCCATTTCAGTTCATTCATCCCATCATCTCCATTCCACTTCATTTTCATTCCATTTCATTCATCTCACTCCATTTCATCAATAAAAGTCCCTCTTAGGACTATTTCATTTAGTTAAGTCTTCTCTAACTACTTCTTGGTATAGACAGAAGGGTGTTGTTTCAGTTTCTGCAGCTGAGAACTGTTTCCGCAGCTCGCACCAGTTTCCGCAGCCAGCATCACTCTGTCTCTACAGCAGCAGTACTCTGTTTTCAAAAATCACAGTCAGAGGTATCATCATCATCACCAAAGGCAACAAGGATATGAGGCACCTGCAGGATCAAAAAGCAATCATGGATCAGCAACCTTAATCAACAAATGGCAAACCCATGAAGGTATGATCAAAATCTTTTCCAAACAACCATTTAAATGTCATTTTATGCATAATTATTAAATCGTGGACAGAGCCACTAAATGCAATGATTCGGCAAGATCATCCCACTTCTCCTCCACGATAATCCTTCATCCACCTCATACCCTCCTAACGGTCTCATAATCACTCTTAGTTCAAACTCAAATCGAGACTGCGCTTTCATTAATTAGCCGTACAAGGAAGAAGAGACCTATCGTACTACGTCTCTTCTCCACCACGATCTCCGCAGCCAATGCTGAAACGTGTGCGTAAGCCGCCCGACTCCAGGGGATTTGGCTGTTATTCCATTCTCTTATCACCCCATTTCCGCATGCATTTGAACTCATTCTCGTGTTTGTCTTCTACTCCCTCGCACTCACACCATTTCCACTCTCATTTTCGCTGCAAACCCCGCAGCTCTGTTTCAAACTCCACAGTTCTGTTTCAAACCCGCATTGCCTTGCATTACATTGCGGCTATTCCACTTACAGCCGTAGTCCATCTGTTTTTCCCATGAACATCCTCCTTGAGCATCCATACACAGTCAAAGCTTCAGCCGAAGTTGAGAGCCGAAGATGGGGAAATTGCTTAGAGCTGAACCTGAAGGTTCAAAGTATCTAGAAGGATACCCACAGACAAAGGAAGCATTAAAGAAGGCAAAATGGTTGAATTTCATTCAAAAATTCAGAGGATATGATAAGGAGGTAACGAAAGCATTTTCTCGATCATTCAATGGACACACTGTGGAAGTAGGGGACCTGAAATTCACAATCACAGAGAACTCCATAGCAACAGCAACCAGTCTACCTCAGGTGGGAGACCGATGGTTCAAGAACAGAGTGGTGGAAGATCAGGGATGGAAATATATGCTTAAGAACCCAGGTATGGACACTTCAATATTCACCAAAGGGATTCCTGTACATGTAATTAAGGAAGAATGGACTACATTGTTATGACTCGTTCAAAAATTTGTTACATGTGAGGGCCGCTTTGGCACTATGTATATGTACCATGCTAGAATTATGATGAACTTCGTGGAAGGCCATGCCATCAATTTACCCTATTTTCTGTTAAGAATCCTAACGAAAATGAGTTCCACTGTCCAAAAGAATATAGGCCATATTGAACCTCACTTGTATCATCACGGGTTCATTAAAATTCTCATAGAGGAACAATTGAAAAACAACAATGATACATGGGAAAAGTTTTTAGTCAGGAATCATTTTCAAGAGGTAACTGAAGCTTCCGCTAGCAACTCTCCTAGAGTCCCAAAAAGAAGTAGGAGAATGAAAAGAGATGTTGCAGCCCAAGATCCTCCTATTGTAGAAACTCAGGAGACTACTCAAGAAGAAGAGGTAGAGAGAGATAAAACCAAGAAACAGAAAAAGGATAAAGGGAAAACAATTGTTCAAGAATCATATCCATCACCTGAACCTTCAATAGAAGAAGACTATCAAACCTTGGCTGATAGACTAGTACAACTCCAAGCTACTGCCCTCTCAAAGAAGAAACAAAAAGAAAAACAAAGCAGTCAGCAAAAGAGTACTAGTGTACAAGTGAGAAGAAGCAGTAGACTTATAGAAAAGATGAGTGTGACTAAAGAAAAACAGTCACATTTCATTGATTTGGGAGAAGGCACACCTGAAAAGATTCCAACTCAGCTAGTTATTGAGCCAAGTCCTCCACGAGAGGAAAGTCCCTTTCAGCAAGAAAGAGAAAACAGTCCTCAAGAATTCGAGTTTAGGCCGAGAAGAACACCTGAAATTGACCCTGACCAGCAGGAGGCATACAATTATTTGGAGACCTTGGAGCAATCAGTTGCAGGTCCAAGCACTATATTGCCTCTTGAGGAACAGGTCCAATCTTTAAAACAGGAGGTGTTTGAGCTAGAAGTCCTGAACCGGCATATTAAACAAGAAAACGAAGCATTGAAAGAACAAAGCAAGGTGGACAAAATTGTCCATAACAACACCATGCTTCACTTAGGACTCTGGCAGAAGAAGAACAGAAAATGCAAGAGAAAATGCAAGAAACTAAGCAGGGCCTTGATCAATTTGAAATTCAAGTGTTTAGTCAGAAAACCAAGGACAATTTTGGCAGCAAGGAGAAAGAGAAGAAGGCTGGATGTTTTGGCAGAAGCATCTGAGCACATGGACTGAAAAACAATGACAAAGTTTTGGTTGCATGAGGACATGCAACACCTTCACAATGGGGGTATGTTGAGCCTCAAACCTGCACTTCTTTACACATCCTCTCAGCCTCCTTTTCCTATTCATTTCCTTCTTTTGCCACTCATTCCCTTCATAAAATTGCTCAAATCATTGTATTTTAGGACTTTTTACATGGTTTGTTAATTATGCTAATGACTGTGTTGTTGGATTAGAATTTTGGTTCAAGTGTTGCGCTTTCCGCAGCTCACACAGGGTTTCCGCAGCTAATCCTGATTTTCGCAGCCAACCCCGGATTTCGCAGCTGTTTTATTAAACGGCATGTTCCAGGTGTCCTCCGGGCAGAAGAGCCACATGGTCAAGTTCGTGGAACCAAGGACATGGTGTGTGTCCTTCCAGCTCAGCCAAACCAGTCATAAAAACCCATGGTCAACGAGGTGGCAACTACGGTCAACAGAGGTCATTGGCGGTGGCACGGATCTGCGTGTTCAGTTTTAGAGCACGTGAATAATAGCTGGCCTCTTCCTCAGCCATGAAGATGATGGGAAACACAAATCCAACAGAATATTTAATGCCCACCACGACCGTTGCCTAAATCCGAGGACGCTGCCAGATTACGTGTTTTTACACAGCTGATAGAATAGCGTAGTTTGTGTTAAGTTAGTTTTGTTTTCTCTGCTATAAATAAAGCGTCTCTGAATGCTGGATAATTAGCTGCTAATATGTAATTTTGAACCCCACTGTACTTTCTATTTTGCTACGTAATATATGAGAAGACCGTTCTGTTTCTAAGCGTGTCACTGATCTTTTGAGCTGGTTGGAGTAGGCAGAGGGACCCTGTTTACTTAAGGCCTGTACAGTGTTTTTAATTTCATGCATTTCTTTTTATCATTTTATGTATAATAGTTGTACAGAATGCCTTTGATTGATGTGTTTCGATCATGTACAATAGTTGTATATAAACTTTGAATTCTGCTCATTTATATTTCTGCACTTTTCCATGACTGATCAGTGTGTTTTGCAGATTGCTTAGGCGTGCCCGGGACAGTTTCTTTTCTTTCTTTTTCACAGCTAGTGACACTTGTGATCATCTTGTCTATGTTGTTGACCTTCTTTGTTTTGCAGCCTTTATTTCTTTGTTATCATTTCTTTAAGTTGCATAGTTGCTTACTACTTTTAGGCATCAAGTTGTTTACCTATTGATGGTTTCCTCTCTATAATTCAATATCTTTATTGAGGACCAAAATATCACTAACACGGCTTGGTTTAGTTGCTCAAGAACTCACAATTGCTTGGCTTATTTTTGACTGTTTCTCACATGATATATTCAATTAAAAGGCAAGAGGTTAAGAAGAAGTTAAAGTATTTGTGACTAGTCTTTCTTTTATGTAGATTTACTTCAGTTTCATATTACTTAGTTTTAGCTAGACTTGACATAGATTTCATCTTCATTTTCTTGCAGCAGCATAGATACTGGGCCAATGTCATTAGTCTTTTATTTGATGCCTTCATTTTCCTTTAAGAGTTGATTTCATTTCAGTTGTTGTTCAAAGCTTTCTTGTAGAATACTTTTAAGTTTTAAGAAAACATTTAGAACCCATCACAATAACACACACACTCACTCACTTCATTACATCTCCATCACATTTCATTAGGAAAAATACAATCAAAAACAAACTAAAAAGATAAAAACAACAAAAGATCTAGAAAAGGTTATCTAAGTACATATAGTACACCTCACTTCATCAGCTTACGAGCCCCGGGTTGACAATTAAAAGTAGCAATTTAGACAACACTAAATTGACCAAACACCAATGAGTACTCCCCCTCAAAATTTGAGTAAAACCTTAGGGAGATAAGTTGAAATACGAGTTGAAAAAATAGTTTTATTGTTTTATTATTTTATTATTTTTTAATCTTTTTACTTTTTTACTCCAAAAATGGTTAATCATCCCCCATGGTTGGCATCATCATCTTGAACCCTATTGGTTCTTATAAAGTTTATTTTGGTTGTACATTTTACTTAGGAGGCCCATTCAAACCTCAAAATTCCCTTAATGATTATTCGACGCATTTGGGACAATGATGGACTTTATTATGAGACTCAAACAGATATTGAACTGGTGGCGGTTAAACACTTTAGTTGTTTATATAAGGAAAGTGACTTAGACTTTAGTGCCCAATTGGAGTGCTTGGCTCATTTACCAACGATGTTCTCAGGGGAGGACAATGAAAGATTGGGGTGTTCGATCACTAAGGAGGAACTGTTGTAGGTCTTGAAAGGATGTGCAAAGGATAAAGGCCTGGGGCCTGATGGTTGAGGGGTGGAAATATTCATTCACTTCTTTGAACTGATGATGTCAGATCTCTTGGTGGTAGCAGAGGAGTTAAGGTATCTTAGATTCATTTCGAGGACCCTTAATGCTACGTTCATTGCCCTCATTTCAAAGAAATTGAATCCTAATACTTTTGTTGATTATCGTCCTATTTCCTTGTGCAACTATGTTTATAAGATGATATCAAAACTAATTGGTTGTAGGATAAAACTAATTTTGTCGATTCGGATTTCTAGAAGGCAGGCAAATCCAGGATGTCATCGGCATCACTGAGGATAATGTGTGCTCTATCAGGACTCGGAAAATGAAGGCATGTTTGATTAAAGTTGATTTGAATAAGGCATCTGATTGTGTTGACTGGGAATTCTTAAGGCTAGTGATACACAAAATTGGGATTATCCCTCATAATATTAGATGGATTATGTCTTGCATCAACACTGCTAATTTTGTTGTCATTATTAATAGTTTACAGAATTGTTTCTTCAGGGCTTATAGAGGACTAAGACAGGGATGTGCATTGTCCCGTTTCTCTTTCTTCTCGTCATTGATTGTCTGAGACGTATGCTAGGGGATGTTAGCGATAGGGGTCGTATTTTGGGCATTAGAATTTCCATCCATAAATCAATCACGTACTTGATGTTTGTGGATGACCTTTTATTTGTGGGAGTGACAAATATTGAAGAATTGACCCGCATCTACAGTATAATTACTACTTTTAGTGTTGTTATCACTTTGTAATTTCCCAAGGTTGTATGAGAAACCTAGAGGTAGCCACAAAACCACTTGTAAAGCTAGGATCTATCCCTTCCAGCTTCAGTGAGGGATCTCTCTATTGGATTTATATTTGTTGTTTTGAGATATTAGGCTAGTAATTGAGTACTGAGTTTGGTTTTTTCAAAAATTTGGTTGAAACTGCAAGGAAATTCCATTGGGCAATGGAGTCACAAGACTTAGAGTGATCAAATACAGAAATGACTGAACAAATGTAACAGGGCAAGGTAGGAAGGTTTTTGGATCTTTAGAGCTTTTGTGGAGTGAATAGGATGAAAAGATTCAGATTCAATTAAATATAGAGAATTCTAAGATGAATTATATACTTAATATTAATGTGAAAACATAGATATTGTTTATAAGCTAGAGTAGAGTGTATTTAAACAAGTTTCAGCCCACAATCTTCTTTAAACAATAAAGACAGGAAAACATATGAAAAACAGGGAAATAACAATTTCACAAGAGGAAAAACATCACCAATTTTCCTAACATAGGAATCCTAGAATGAGTTTATGTATTAAAGAAAATTATCACTTTAGCTCATGCACAACTTTACATAAAAGCTATGCTTTCTTCATACAAGTTCCAACCTTTGTACTTCAATAATATGAAGTATTTATACAATTCTTATCAAAATATCTTTATTTCAAATATAAAGATTTTCTACAAACATTGTTTACAAAAATAGTACAAGAATATAGGAAAATAAAACTGTTGTAGCTCTCTGGCACTGACTTCGAGGATTATGGTGTTGACTTGGCTTGAAAAGGTTGTTACTTTGTTGTTGAAGTAGAATACTTGTTTACTCTAGAAGTTGACATAATTTATCCCATCTGTCTTCATCTAGGGTGGATAATTTGATTAACTTTCTGTAGATTTCATCCACCTCGGTATATTTTTGGAAAGTAGGTTTGACTATAAACATATGCTTTATCTCATGTTTGATAAGTAAGTTGAACTTCAAGCCTTCCATGTAATGGTTCCCTTGATGGTGGGTAACTTCGATTTATATCTTGTTATGGAATATAACTTTTGTTGATAATCATCTAGCTGAACTAATTTATCTCCAATTCCCTTTAAACCTAGAAGCCCCTTTTGATGTAGTACATTGAACTTTCTATGGAATTTTTGAATGCTCGACTCCAAGTTATGGAATTTGTTCTCTAACTGTAGCATTAAATTCCTTTTTGTAAGAACTCTTCTTACCTCAAGGATTGTCTAAGTTTTGTCTGCAATTTCATATTCCTTCAGTTCCTCCTTTGTCTTTGAATTCAGAATTATTATTAAGGCAATGGATTCACCTGGTTTCTGACCCAAACTTTCCTTATTTCTTCAATGACTTCTTTTGATCTCTGAACCAAATCCTCTTACTCAAAAATAATTCCAATGGAGGGCCAAATTTCACTCATAGCTTCATTTATCTCTACCCAAATGTTTTCATTTGCTTGTGTAATTGTCTGTGCCATGGCAGATTTATTTTCTAAAAGTTCAATTCTCTGAGTTAACCTGTGTGTCTTTTGAAGCTCTGCTAAATACACATTATCAAGTTTTAATTTTTTCTCTTGGATATTATTAAGCTGAGCTTTCAGCTTTTCAATCTCCTGCCCTTTGATAGACAAGTCCTCCATTGCTCTGATTAATTATCCTGAAGAATCTATTGACTATGTCTCTGTTGTTGCGGTTTCTGAAGTAGAAGCCCCTACTATTGGTGTACCTGTAATTGGAACTGTTGTGAGAGGAATGACTACTAATTGAGTTTATTGTTCTTTCTCCTTTAGCAGTTTTTCTATTTCAGTCTCCATCTCTTTAATCTTCCCATTCTGTTCAATGATAATTTTGAACATGTCTTCCTTCTCTTTCTTCAGTTTCCCAACTTCCTTTGTCTATGGATCTTCAGTGGATGGAAGTTTGAGCTGCCTTTTTAGGGCTGCAATGTTAGCATTCTTTCTCTTAATGATCTCCTTGGCAGATTTTACATTGTTGGGATCATATCCTAGTCTAATCACTAAATCCACTAAAGACTTTATCTTAGTGTCTTTAGCTAAAGAAGATATATTTTCTAATTTTAGTTGACACTGAATATTGTTGGCTGAAGCTGGAAGCCTGGAAGCTGCCATTGTTGAGTTTTTCAAGGTTGAATACAGCATTTCACTTGTCTGTTTGTGTAAGTTCGTCTAATCAATGGGATGGATTTGATCAATGTTGAAAGAAAAGATAGACTTTTTGTAGTCATTTGGAGTCTTAGGGAAAGGAACTTCATCTTGAAGGAAAACTATCTACATCTTTCCTTTCTTAGTATCAAAAGCTCAGAGAATTATATGATGTGAGGAGGTTGTTTGTTTCCAAAACTGAGAATAAGTTGTTGCTTTCAGAATTTCTTTCTTCCTTTTAATTTCCTTATACTTTGCAAATATACTTGGTTTAGCTTGATCATGAACCAATTCTCTTGTTTGAGATGTTACCAGTGGATCTTGAAATGTCTTCATTCTGAGTAGAAGTATAAGGGTCTTTCAAAACTATGGTAGAATGTACATTTTCTTCTTGCAGAGACCCTTTTGTTGATTGGTCTTCTGCCCCTTTTTATAAATTTGGAACTCTTTCCCCTAAATTTTTGTGACTGAAGGGGAAACATCCTCCCTTGGTCTTTTACATGCTTTTCCTATGGCACTAGAGTCTGTGATGTCATGTTCTTCTGCCGCTTGCAAAGTATCTTCCTGCCATTGATCATGATTCATATATTGTTCAATTTTAGGTCTGGGAGTATGATTGTAGGCAGTAGTTTTCTGCTCTATTCGCAATTTTGAGATTATTTCCAAAGGGTCATATGACCAAGTGAAACTGAGTTTGAACTTCATTTCTTTGAGGAGAAGATCTGCTTCTTTTGTTGTTGTCTTGGTATTGCAAATGAAAGGCCCAACTTGTGTTTTAATTTTGAACTGAGATTTCTTTTTGGTTGCCACAAAGTGTATCTCATCCATATTAATCATTTTCCTAATATACTCTAATGAAAATATTTTTATAGGAACAAATTTAGGCAACCTGTATGGATGCAATTCGCATCCATACATTCTAATCTCAATGTAATTTTGATGCAAGTACCAGTCACCTGTCTTTGTTTGTTCACAATGATGTATAATTCTTTTAATCTCAAGTCCAATTCTGGGTTCATCATCACTGTTAAGTAGGTAAGAAACTCTATACAAAAACTAGTCCACATAATCATTGAATGTGAATGCATTGGTATATTTCCTTACTAAGGAAGTCCAATGAATCACAGACTGGGCATTTCCTTGTTCGTCCAATTTATGTAGAGGAAATTGAAATTTGTCTGCTTGATGGAATAAAAACAAGTAAAGTAAAACTGATGCAAGCTTGAAGGCTCCTTTTGTAGAAAACTTGAAGAATTGTTCATGGATGACCTCTGCTAAGAATTCACTGTAATGAAAAATGACTAAAGGCTTTTCTCCTGTTGAGAACACTGATAGAAAACCTAAAATGGATTCATCAACCCATTGATCAGTTTGATAGCCCAATAAACAAGAAATTATAGAAACATGGAAGATGGATATGGAGGGTTTCTTTTTGGAAATTGGATATTCTAGGTAGAAATGTCTTGAAGATTTTGGCTCTGTGGGGAAAACTCAGGTTTTTGTAGAGTTCCATGAGGGAATCTACTGAAAAGGGTTTCAGATAGGCTAAATACTAGATCTGAAGCATCTGACATACGGAGTCAGGGGTAATTCTGAAAAGAACGTCATTGTTATGGGCTACAATTTCTCTTTGACTAGGTATGTACCTAAAATGACACCATGAAACAAATTCTGGAAAATGACGAGTCTGGGGAAAGATGAATTGAGGTAAGGAGTCCCACAAACACAATTCGTCACTGAGATCAACATATTTTTGTTTTAACCAATTGTGGAGTTCGTAGAGATCGAACTCACAATTGGTTTCAGTGATTTTTTATTGTTGATCCACTAAAGGTCGGTAGTCTAAGTCAATTACAGGGGGCATCATGGGGTTTTCGGAGGTAGCTTTTGTTTTATCCTTTGAAGACATGTTGAAAAGAAATGAAATAGAACACTATGATTACCGTGGAATTGGTCAGATGAAACTGGTTATAGTAACATGTTGGCTTGATGACTGGTAGTAGTGGCAAGTTTCATTCGCTCATTGTCCTAGAATAGAAAAGGAAAAAGTAATTGAATGTGGTTTTGTTTTCTTTATGAGCGAGGTTGTTATTTTCCATTGAAGGTTGTTCGTTTAACAGAGTAGATCCATTTATTAGGAAATGATTACATCTTGAACGGTTAGTTAATGGTTAATGATAAGTGAATGGGATGTGCCACTTGGCGGGGGTGGGTTGGAAGAGATGTGACAACAGAGGGAGTGGGGTTAATAGATTTTTATTAAGCAGGAAGGGGAAAGGTGGATTTCGGAGGGTGGGGGGGTCTGAAGTCGATGAGGGGATGACATGTCGCAAAAGCAGGATTGTCATAATCCGCTTTTCAGACCCCTCCCCCCTTGGTTAAACATCAAAGGGGCAAGGGGGGTCTGAAATGATCAGGAGTGATCGATCTAGGTGGGATAGATTGGGGCCTTTGATTGTAGCATGAAATTTATTACATAACGACAAAACAGTTGCGTCAAAAAATAACTTCATTAAAAACAATGTTAATCGTGATTAAGTTGTGTGATTTAACTAATTAAACATATTTATTCAACCTCTAATCCGGCATTTAGGCTAGCAATCGCATATTTCATTTTTCTAAAGGCTTTTCATCATAGTTTTTTCTTTTCATATATATCCATTTTTTATTTCTTGAATTAAAATGGCGTTTTAGCTAGCTCACTTATTGGGGTTATATTTATTTTTTCATATTTTTATTTCTTTCGTTTTTTCACACACACACACACATATATCTTCTTCTTTTTTATATCCCCTATTTCATTTTGTTTTTATTTACTTATTTTTTCTTTTTCTTTTCTTGGAAATAATTTGTAGAATGAAATATTATTTACAATATCTCATAACATAAAAATCAACATATAATCATCAATTGATCCTATAAATTATAGGACTCTAACAATGGCTCCAATGGGGATGGCATCCTTCCTATGAGGTGTCAAGAACGTTGTAGATAAGTAGCATTTTTCCATTGGGTATCACGTTCTTATTCTATAACTGAATTGATTATAGTTGTTATTATAAATATTGATAGGAACTCACCAGAAGCTTAGGGCCTTCTCTTTGAGCTTCAATTTCTAATGTCATCCACCCTCTCTCTTGTAGTAAAATGATATTAACAATGATCTGAATGAAAACTTATCTATTCTTGAGTAAAATAATGTTTGAGTAGTCTGCCATTGACATGTCCTCTTGGCAATCCTTCTCTAGTCAAATATTTCAGCAAGAATACATTATTACCTCGGAAAGTTTCAATTTTATAGGGCCCTTTTCATAGACTGTCAAAATTTCCATGCTTACCTTTCTCCTCATTTCTTGAGTCCCATCTCAACACAAGATCATCTAGTTTGAAGTCATCTACTTTGGTCCTTTTGTCATGGATCTTCTTGATTTTTTCCTGAATTATCTAAGTTTTGTTGTAGACCTCCTCCCTAGATTGTTTCAACTGTATCGTTTGATTTATCCTTCTCTATACATCATTTGGCTCCACTTGTGAATCCTACAATAATTTCAGCACAAGGATTCCCAAGGAAGTAGGAAAAATTGTATCCACTCCATATACTAATTGGAAAGGAGACATTCCAATAGATTTCTTAGTGCTAATTCTGTCAGCCCACAGAGCATTAACCAACTTCTTGTGCCAGGATTTTTTATTTTCATGTAATAGTTTCTTTATAATTTTGACTAAACTCTTATTAGAAGACTCAACTAAACCATTCCCTTATGGATAATAAGCACTAACTTTATGTGATATTTGTGGAAAAAAGTCATTCATTCTCTTTGATTTGAAAGCAGTAGAATTGTCAGTAATGATTTTATGTGGACATCTGAATCTGGAAAGAATATTACCTTCTAAAAGCTAAACGATTACAGTGTTTGTAGCTTGTCTCGTTGGAATGGCCTCAATCCACTTGGTGAAGTAGTCAATGGTTGTCAAAAACATTTATATTGAGCTGAATAGCTTGGATGTTTTTCTCCAATAAAATCTATACCCCATTGTTAAAAAGGAACCTCAACTGAAATGGGCTTTAAAGGTAAGGGAAAAAAATTTCTCTTGCTTTCAAAGATTTGGCACTAATGGCATGTTGAAACTCTCTTATGAACATTTGCAAACAAGGTAGGCCAGTAAAAACCAGCCCTCGGGATTTTGTTGGTTGTGGCCTTCCAGTATAAATGTCCTCCACAGTCCCCTTGATGAAATTCTTCTATGACCTTGTCTGCTTCATCCTTCAACAAACAATTCAACAAAATACCCCCAGCATCTTTCCAATACACAATCTGATCTAAAATGCAAAATTTCATAACTTTTAACTTGAGAAATCTATCTTTTGTCTTTGTTAAACCAGGAGGAGCTTGTAAATTTTGTAAAACAAAGATAATATTTTCATACCAAGGAGAGGTAGAAAATGCTTCTGATACCTTTGGATTCCCCATCTCTTCCTATGCATCAAGTGAAGCCATAAAATTTATGTCTAGTGCATGGAAATTTGACTCAGCCATGAGCTTAGCCAATCCCTGAGCTTTGATGAGCTTAGTAGGTCGCATCTCGATGTCATATTCTATAATCACTGCAATCCATTTGCCTCTTTTCCCATCTGGATCAGTCTGAGTGAGGATATCTTTCACTACAGCACTAGGAACAAATCCAATTATATGGGAATGTAGAATGTACACTCTAAAGTCTTTCAGTGCCTTCACTAAAGCAAAGTATTGTTTCTCCATGATATTGTGCTTTAATGAGGCATCCCTCAAATCTCTGCTGAAGAAACCTATAGGTTGTTCATGTCCTTCACTGTTTTTCTGTAACAGAACTGTTGCAATGGTATGTTCAGATGCAAAATAAAAAATCATGAAATATTTAGTAAATTCAGGGCTAATTAAAACAGGAGCGGATGTCAAAGCTAAGTTTACTTCACTAAAATATTTTTTAGCTTCACTATTCCATTTTATCTCAGTATCTTTCTTTAGCATGTTTGTAATGGCTCTCAAGATCTCGGACAGGTTTGGAATAAATCTTCTGAGGAATTTATCCTACCAAAGAAATAATGAATTTCTTTTTTGTTCCTGGGAGGATCAATCTTCATTATGGCTTCAACTCTGTTGTGGTCTATTATGATACCTTGTTTTGAAATAATATAACCAGGTAGCTTTCCTTCCTCTAAACCAAAAAGATATTTTTTGGGGTTCAAGGAAATACCATATTTTTTGCATTTTTCAAAAACCTTACTCAAGTAGCAGGTGATATTTATCTGTTTTGGAAAACACAATAGTGGTCACGTAGGTAAATTACAATGAACCTATCCTTCTCATCAGCAAATGCAATATCCATTTCTCTTTGGAAAGTGGCTCCTGCATTGATAAGGCCAAAGGGCATTTTAACATAAATAAAGGTCCCCCAAGGTGTAGTGAAAGTTGTTTTATGCTAATCATCAGGATGTACCATAATTTGGTTGTATCTTGAGAATCCATCCAGCAAATAAATTCTGTTGGAACCAACTACTTTATGTAAGATATGATCCATTTTAGGTAGAGGGTATTTTTCCTTGAAAGAAACTTTGTTCGGATTCCTAAAATCCACACAGAGCCTTATTTCTCCCGTCTTTTTTCTTGTTGGAACTAAATTAGACACCCATTTTGAAAATCTTAAGGGTACAATGATTTTTGCATCAAATATTTTTTTAACTTCCTTTTCTACCAAAGGGAACAACACTGGATTTACCCTCCTTAATTTTTTCTTGAAGGGATTTTGGTATACTTTGATGGGAATGGCATGTTGTATGATACTGGTATCATATGCTTTTAGATCTTCATAGCCCCAAGCAAACATATCAAACAATTATTTTAATATATCAATGTACTTATCTTTTTCTGTGGGAGGCAAGGACTTGGACAACTTTATAATCTTAGGACTTTCTTGAATACCTATGTTGTAGTCCTCAACCTCAGCGCCTACAGGTTCTATTTTTTTCTTCTTGGTTACATTGTTAAAATCAAAAAGCTCTTCTAATGGCAAAAACCCACTTGGTAACACATTATCTTTTAATTGTAGAACCTCAATTTCCTATGGATTATCATCGGTTCCATTCAACACCATTTCATTTATATTCTCATCTACATCAATATCTACACACTCAAACTCATATTTTAATTGTAAAAAAATATCTACCCGCTTATCACTACCAAAAACCTGCCAATATCTCACATTATCTAGGACAGTTGGCTTGTGTTTTACTTCAACCTCATATTTTCTGTTGGGATGGAATGGAATCTTACAAGTACTCGCTGAAGTAACCAAAGCATTTGCTAAGATATTTTTCCCTCTAGGTATAAGAGATAATTGATATTTAGGAAAACATTGTAGAAAATCTAAGACTGCATTTATGTAGGCCCTTCGTCTAGGGTGCTTAGCCAAGTACTCACCTTTAATTTAGTTAATGATGAGATAGGAATCCCCATGTATAGAAATTATTTTAGCCCCAACCTTTTCAAAAGTTACAGTCCTAAAATCAGTGCTTCATATTCAGCGATATTGTTTGTACACTGGAAATTAAGCTTGTAATAATGTCTCTTTGTTATACATGTTTGTGAATTTGAGATCCAAACACCTGCCCTTGCTCCTTCCTTGCTCACAAACCCATAAAAATACATGTTCCAAAGTGCTTCACCCTCTTCATCTTGTTTTCCAACATCTAATTTCATATCCTCTATCTTGCTCAATTTAACTTCCAAGTGTGACACTTGCTCCTCTACACATTTATCATTATACAAAAGAAAGGAGTCCATATCTGAATGCACAAAATACAGGGGGTAATTATTTGGTTTGGCGTGGCTACTAACCATATATTTCATTACTGTTTCCCTGTATAACCTTCTCTACTAACCAAAAACTAGAATGGTAGCATAGGTCATTACCATCTGCAAAGTACCATGAAACTTTTCTCCCCGTGATCTTGATAGCAACATTCCATACTTAGGAGGTATGTATGTTACTCCGGTATCCATTACAATACTCTTTGTTGGTATTTGGGCCAAATTAACATATAAATCTTTGATAAGACCTAAGCATATTACTTTTCTTGAATCAAAAGAATATAAATCTGTGTAGGGTCTTGTGATGTCTAATCCTAGCTTCTCCAAGATGGCTTTAGGCATAAGATTATGGGAAGCACTAGAATCAAGCATAGCATTGTGCAGAATATTCTCATGAATGTTTAAACTGATATAGAAAGGTGGCACACTGATGAGCCCCAATTTTGGTACAATTTGGGCTCATTTTGGCCTATTCTTCTTGCTCAAACCATTCATTTTTATTGCTTATGCATGCATTTCTTAGTTTATTCATGTTGTTTGTAGGAAGAAGGGTAGGCACTCTCTCTACGTGGCTGATGCATTTTGATTACAGGTTTTGGCATTAAAAAGGGAGCAAAAGACAACGAAAAAGGAGTTAAGGAGACAACGAGGTGGCACTGCGGGTTTTGGGAGAGGATGTCCACGGTTCTAGGGACATCCCTCGTGATTCCCATCAAGAACTCCGAGCTCTAATCCATCTCCCCTCCGAGCTTAAAAAACGGCCAGCTGTTCTACAGGAACAGCAGTTATAAACTGCTCTACAGGAACCGCAATTATGACCATCCTACAGGATCAGCAGTTAGACTCTAGTTAGACAGCCGAGCTCCTAAAATGTAGGCCACTTGTTGGATCATCGTTTTTGTATAAGTATGAAGGCTTTAGCCTTAGATAGGTTGTTGAACCTCTCGTATTGCTATTGTAATTTTGGAGCACAGTTCAGTTTTCGTTCCTTTTTGTAAGCCAATTTGGCATGATATCAGTTATGAATAAAGAAGGCAGTTTGTGATCTAGTTCTGAGTTTTTCTTAAGAAGACTATAGCTCTCAGGTTAGGGCCCAACCTGAGAGCCATAGACCCCCTCTGCTGTAGTGTTGTTTCCATTTCATTTCAGCATTGTGAGCTTTCCATTTACACATGCAATTCGAATTACAGGTTGTTGAGTTGGTCTTCTTCATGAGTTAGATAGGAGATTGCTTAGAGTGAATTTGTTTCTATTTGCTTAGTGTAGCAGAGGATAAATATAATCGATTGGAGCTCCAACAAAAAGGGTTGTTAAGGCTCACTGTCGTCTCATCTGGGATTGGAGTGAAGTCCATGATTAACCACCAAAAATACGCATTTCTTGATTCCATGATTGCTGCCAACATAGACACGTTAAGTTAGATGCTTTTACATGATTCACACATGCACCACACTTTCTTACCACAGCTTCATGCACGTTCTCTTTCACATTTCGATTGCTGCTCATTGAATTTACAAGCACAAGTAGTTAGGTTGATGCATTTTTGGTTAAGTAACAGTCATAATCATTTGTTTCACTTACACTGCTCTCTCTCTCTCTTTCCATCACTTTGTCCTCCATCTTGATCACGCATGCAGACATCTCTTTGACCCCTGCTCCGCTCTGTTACCTCACCAAGTCTTTCATTCCTCACGTGTCTCCATTCTCTAGCCTTTCATTGACAAAGCCCTTCACCTTCCATCCTCCTTCCTACGCTCACCTCCCATCCTAATCTTTCAGCTCTAAAGCCATCACCAGCCTCATCCCTACCTTCCACATCTCCCTCTACCATTTCATCATCCCTCCATCACTCCAAACACTCACGGTAGGTCATCCTATAGCCATTTCTAGACATCCTGTAGAAAACAGAGTATCCTGTAGGATTCTCCACAGCCATCCTGTAGGAGGCCACTCTCTCAGTTGCTGAGCATCTGAATGCGAGGAACCTCTGTGGATGGGTGCTAAGGATCCCTAGGGACCTCTCCTAGCCTCCCCAACCTATCCCACGCTTTCCTTCCTTCTCCATCCCATATGCACAACCAAACCCTAGTTAGCTCAAGATCACCATCATCCCACACACACTTAAAAGAAAATACAAAAACATAACTTTCATGATGCAAGTAGTTTAGAATGATGCATTTTCATTTATCAGAGGTAGTGACAGCATTGGTAGAAGTTGCATTCACATTCCATGCATTGTAGAGGTCAGACTAGTTAAATTAGGGTTTCCTAGGTTTACATGCTTTGATTTGCTTTCAGTTCATTTTTGTCAAGTAGAATAGCTTTCCTTTGAGATTAGCTTTCGTCCATCAATTAGCAAGCTTCTTCTAAGAGCCTATAGAAGTTGGCTTGAGCCCTAGCGGACTTGTGCCAGCTGACCAAGTGACAGCTGCGACAAGAGCTAGTACTTGTGCATATAGCACCATCGCTTCCAAGTTTGTACGAACTACCGGGTTGATAAAATGAGAGACAGGAAGCCCCAGGAGTTGTAGCATTATTGCTACAATACTGGAGCTCACCATCTTTTTGGCGCCGTTGCCGGGGAAGCGTCAGAGTATTAGTAATTGTTGCTTTTCTTCTACTTCCATACTCTTACTTCTACTCAGTAGTTTACTTCATTTCCCTTTTTGCAAAAGTAGCTTAGCATTTCTTGCTTTCCTAGATTAATATTTCTTGCTTTCTTAGATTAGCTTTCCAATTTTGCAATTTCATTTGAGCAGTATAGTTAGTTGTAGATCACTTTGTTTCAGTTTTGCAGGTACCAAAGAAAAAGCAAAAGCACTCAAAACAAAAGAAAAAAGTCCTTTCCATTTCATGCCTCGTAGGAACCGTGATAGATCAGGCAAATTCCTACCAAACACCCCCACCACATCACTGAGTCACCCTTCACTCTTCTTTGGTGACCGTGACCTAGAGGAACCTATAGGTGAACATCCGAAGATACATCAAGACCCTATAGAAGAAGAAGAGTTAGAGACCACTCCATCTGTAGCCATGGCTGATAATAGGAGAGAAGATGAGAGAATAGGAGCTTTCCCCATCCGAGAGACCAATGGAGAGATGAGAATGAAAAACATTAGCCCCTCTACTTTACCTCACTTCCATGGACTGACCACTGAGGATCCTGATACCTTCTTATTTGAGTTTGTTGTCCTTTGTAGAACCTATGACTATACTGAAGATGAGCAAAAGCTGAAGCTTTTCCCTTCCACCCTTAAGGATGCAGCCCTACGCTGGTTCATGGGATTACCTGGGAATAGCATAGCTACTTGGGCTCAGATGCAGCAAGCCTTCAATACCAAGTATAGGGATTATTGTAGGTCCAAGGAAACTAAGGGAGAGATCTTTCGGATGACCATGGGGAATGATGAGTCTCTAGAGGATTATGAGGAGAGGTTCCAACTTAGCTATAAACGGGCCAGGTGCACACTTGACCCTGAATCCCTCAAGTTGGTTCTACTCCGAGGAGTCCCTGAAGATCTCTTAGACACCCTTCACATGTTAGCTAGGGGGGACATTTACCAACTGCCTTATGAGGACATCAAGACTGTGTTCCGAAATCATTCTAGGGCAGCTAGGAAAAGAGGTAGAGGAAATCCCCTCTCCACTGGTGTCCCTTTCTCCAAACATGAGTTTACAAACCAAATAGAAGATCTTAAGAGTGAGGTGAGACAGACCATTGCCATGGAGCTGGACACCTTCAAGATCCAGCAGAAGAAAGAAGAAGCTGAGAGAGCCTTGACTATCTTTTGTCCTAGGTGCACCAGAAGACACCCTAAGAACGAATGCCCATTGCATTCGGTTGAAGTGTGTTTTGTTTGTGAGGAGGACCATCCTACCAATCAGTGTCCCACCTTACCTGGGTTTAAAGCCATGTACCAAGGGACTGAAGCCCCCACTGAACCTCTCTACTTCATCAATCAAAGGAGGCCTCAAGGATCTAGACCTTATTAGCAGGGGATGCAAGGGGCATCTCAAGCCTATTACAACCCCAACCAAGCGACTCCTATGCCTTCCTGGGGTCCCCCTGCTCATCCTTCTTGGTCCATGCCTCCTCCATGGTCTTATCCACCTCAGTATCCTACTCAACCTCCCTCTCATCCATATCCCTCACATACCCAGTTGCAGCCTCAATGGAGTGCTCCTCAGTCGGGGTGGAGGCCCCAATACAACACCCCTCCTGCCATTTTGCCTCCACCACCAGTCCAACCTCAGCCTTTACCTCCTGCTCCTCCTAGGCAACCTCAGATGCCTGCTCAACCGAACCCGAACCCCAACAATAGACAGGCTCAGCAGGTATATACTGGGGAGACCTCATGCCCTACCTATGCTGTGGAGATCCAGGAGATCAATCTTAGATCTGGAAAGACTCTTCCAGATCGCCAACCTCCTCCCCCAGAGGATGAGGAAAACCATCAGGAGAGTGAACCAAAGCCTATTCCACCCTTTCCTGAGAGACTAACATTCACCACACAACCTAACCCAGAAGAAGATGAGCTTTTGGGTGAGCTCAAGCAGTTGTGTGTAAAAATCCCACTTCTCCAAGCCATCAAGGATGTGTCTATATATAACCAGCTGGTTAAGGAGAAGTGTTTCAAGCACCCAGGCAGACGGAAGAAAGATGCCTCAACTATCAATGTCATAGGACAACTGTCTGACCTTATGCTAGGACAAGTCATCTGCCCAAAGTACCTAGATCCTGGAAGCCCTGTAGTAGATGTTCACATCAATGGCACCATTATCCCCCACACCTTGATTGATCTGGGGGCAGCCATCAATGTGATGACCAGAGATACCATGCTTAAACTCAATCTTCAGGGTTCCTTGAGGAAGACCTCGACAGTACTGCAATTAGTAGATCGCTCCACCGTGACTCCCGAAGGGATTGTGGAGGATGTCTTGGTCTCTATTGATTCTTGGGAATACCCTGCAGACTTCCTGGTTCTGCAACCAAAGGCCAAGCTTACTGGATACCCTCTCATCTTGGGAAGGCCTTGGTTAGCTACTGCAGATGCTTACATAAGTTGTCGGGCAGGAAACATGACCATCAAGAATGGTCCCATGTCCAAGCAACTTGTCCTATACCCTCCTGCCCAACCTTCTTTAGAGCATGATTTACCACTCTGGTTGGAAGAAGGAGAAGAAGACGAGGTGTATTCAGCACCTCTGTGTACCATAGAAGCCAATAGAAGAGACCCTCCTACCGAGGATGATCTGATTGAGACCCTGATCCAGAATCCACCTTCCAGTGCACTATCTTTAGAGAAGTTGGTGGAGGATGCCCAAGCTAGCACCTCAGTGGACCTCTGTACAACCGACCCTGTCACTCCCAGAATCAAAAGTGTGGAGTTTGGCCCTGAGAGAGCATTAAAGATCAGCTCCTCCCTATCTCCTTCTCAGGAGAAGGAGTTGTATAGCCTATTGGTCAACCACTTAGATGCCTTTGCTTGGAGCTATAAGGAGATGAAAGGAGTCCATCCCTCGGTCTGTACCCATCATATATACATCAAAGAGGATTGTAAACCAGTTAGGCAACCCCAGAGGAGGATGAATCCAGCCCTCAAGGACATTGTCAAGGAAGAGTTGCAAAAACTGTTGGATGCCGGATTCATCTACCCCATCTCAGATAGTGAATGGGTGTCCCCTCTAGTGTTGGTTCCCAAGAAGAATGGGAAGTGGAGGATCTGTGTAGATTACCGGGAGCTGAACAAAGCTACCAAGAAAGACCATTTCCCCCTACCCTTCATAGATCAAGTGTTGGATGGACTGGCAGGAAAGAAGTTCTTCTCTTTCCTGGATGGGTTTAGCGGGTAAAATCAAATCCAAATCAGCCCGGAAGACCAAGATAAGACCACCTTCACCTGTCCTTGGGGTACCTTTGCCTACAGAGTCCTTCCCTTTGGGCTATGCAATGCTCCTGCTACTTTTCAGAGAGCTGTCTTAAGCATCTTCTCAGAGTTGGTCCATGATGCAGTGGAAATATACATGGATGACTTTACCCCTTATGGGGCCAACTTCCAGGAAGCATTGTCCAACTTGGGAAAGGTCCTCACCAAGTGCACTGAGATGAACTTGTCCCTTAGTCCTGAAAAATGTGAATTCCTAATGACTGAGGGGACCGTGCTAGGTCATACTATTTCTTCCCAAGGATTGCAGGTGGATCCCAACAAAATTGCTCTCATCAAAAGGGTTCCACCTCCTCAAAAAGTAAGGGATGTCCGGAGTTTCTTGGGATTAGCAGGATACTACCGGAGATTCATTAAGGACTTCAGCAAGTTAGCCTCACCATTGTTTGGTCTGTTGGCAAAAGATGTGGAGTTTAAGTGGACCGACGATTGTCAGAAGAGTTTGAATGAGATAAAGGACAAGTTGGTGTCTGCACCAATCTTGAGAGGTCCAAACTGGGCCCTACCTTTCCACATCCACACTGATGCCTCAAACAAAGCCATAGGTGCAGCCTTAGGACAAGTTGAGGAAAAACTTCCATATGCCATTTACTTCGTTAGCAAAAACTTGTCCAAAGCCGAGCTGAACTACACTGTAACCGAGAAGGAATTCTTAGCTGTGGTCCCTGCACTGAACAAGTTCCGTCATTACATTACCGGTTACCAGACTTTTGTACATACTGACCATGCTGCTATTAGATATTTGATGAATAAACCAGATGTGAATGCTCGTATTATTAGATGGTTACTTTTATTGCAGCAGTTTGATCTAACCATTGTTGATAAACCAGGGAGAGAAAATGTTGATGCTGACTTCTTGTCTAGATTGGATTTGTCTGCAGATGAAGATGGGACATTGGATGATCAGATGCCTGATGAGCATCTGTTTGCTATATCAGTACTCTCTCCATGGTTTGCTGATATAGCAAACTACCTTGTTTCAGCTCAGTTCCCTCCGCACCTCTCTTCAAAAGAGAAGAGCAAAATCATCAGAAAGAGTGCCTCATTTACATGGATTGGGGGTAACCTGTTCAAGCTTGGCCCCGATCAGATCTTAAGGCGTTGTGTAAGGGAAGAGGAAGTCTTTGACATCCTCCTCACCTGTCATGATGGGCCTTGTGGAGGACACTTTGCAACAAAGAGAACTGCCTTCAAGATTCTGCAGGCAGGCTACTATTGGCCCACACTGCATCAAGATGTCAAAAGATATGTCAGCCAGTGCGACCAATGCCAAAGAATGGGAAAACCAACCCAAAGGGATGAGATGCCTCTCCAACCTCAAGTGACTCTTGAGCCATTTGAGAAGTGGGGCATGGACTTTGTGGGTCCAATCAATCCCTCTTCGAGGCAAAGATCCTACATCATTGTGTGCACTGACTACCTGACGAAGTGGGCAGAGACCAAAGCCATCAAAGCAGCAACAGAAGAAAAAGTGGCCGAGTTCTTGAGGGAGAACATCTTCTATAAGTTTGGTTATCCAAGAGAGCTGGTCACCGATCAAGGGAGCCAGTTCACCTCCCACTTGGTTGAAGATCTCCTAGCTCATCACAAGATCAAGCATAGAACCTCCACTCCCTATCATCCTCAAGCAAATGGGCAGGTGGAGGTCACCAATAGAGCATTAGAGGGGATCTTGACCAAAGTGGTGAGCAGCAGCAGAAAGGACTGGGCAGATCGCCTGGTTGAAGCCACCTGGGCTTACAACACCACTTGGAAGACCACCACCGGCTTCACACCTTATGAGCTGGTCTATGGGAAGAAAGCTTTGTTGTCCATTGAGTTTGAGTATAACACTTTGAGGATGGCAGCTCAGCTGGACTTAGATCTCAGCCATGTACAGCAAGAAAGGTTGTTGCAGCTGAATGGACTGGATGAGCACCACATGCAGGCCCTCCTTCACTCAGAAGTGGTTCAACTTCAGAGGAAGGTGTGGCATGACCAACATCTCCATGACAAGCAATTTCAGCCGGGAGATTGGGCTTTGTTGTATGACTCCAGATTCAAATATTTCAAGGGGAAGTTGAGAACCAGATGGCTAGGGCCATATGTAGTGGAGCAGTGCCATGACAATGGATCTGTCCTCATTCGAACCATTGATGAGGAAGCCATTCCCATGCTTGTCAATGGGCACCGATTGAAGATCTACAGGAAGCCTCCCTCAAGACAAGAGTTTATCAGCACTATGGAGAAGTCTGTTTTGGTCATAGAGAAGGGTTCTGCCTCCATTTTGGGCATGCCCTGAAAGAAAACAAAAAAAAAAAAAAAAAAAATTAATAAAGATCCTTGGGCGAAAACCTCTCTGAGGCGCCCAAGGCAGGCAGTAGGGGTGAAAACCTCATTGAGGCGCTCCTATTGTTTTTCAAAAAAAAAAAAGAGAGAAAGTTTAAGAAAAAAATCCTTGAGTGAAAACCTCCCTGAGGCGCTCAGGGCAGGTAGCAAGGGTGAAAACCTTTCTGGGGCACCCTTGCTATCTTTTCAAAAAAAAAAAAAAGAGAAAAAAAAAAAGAAAAAAACAATAAGCACAATAAAAGTTTTGCATGCAGATGTTCTATGGAGGAGAAGAAGCCTCTCCACTCCAAGCCAGGGGCCTTCATCATGCTATCAAAGGATGTCATCAACACCTCCTCCAAGAATAACAATGTTTTTTAAGGTATGTGCAATTTTCATCATGATTTGGATCCTCTACAGGAAGATACAGTTTTCTACAGGAACAGACAGTCTTCCTACAGGAAGACGCAGATCTTCTACAGGAAGGTGCAAAATTTCTACAGGAAGCCCTGTGTTCTACAGGAAACTTCCTGTAGAAGGTTGCGACGGCCGAAATGTGTTTTAAATGAAGATCTAGCGACTGAGGAATGGATTGAATGCATGCATGCCACTGATGGCACCCCTGAACATTGCTATTATCTTGCTCGACCATCCTCGTCGCCATGCAAACAAGATCCCTGCAGCAGCACAACAAAGCAATGAGTTCTCGTGAAAAAACGTCTGGCAAAGAAAAAACCAAGCACCGAGAGCCATACCACATCCACGGTGTGCATCAGAAGCGCTGGGGTCGTGATCGAGAAGCCAGAACCGCCAGCATGCAGCATGCACCCCAGGAGGTGAGACTGTTGCAAGGCTCCCACGGGAATCCTGTAGCAGTCAAACCTGCAGGAGTGGATGCCATTCATCGCCCAGCCATCTGCAAGCAAAACGCGGGCGCATGCGACCAGAACGTCCACCACAGCGCCAGCATCCCGTGACCACGAGCCTCCGGACTGTGTAAGCTACATGCAGCAGGTAGATCCGTCGTCCAAAAACCTGAAAATCATATGCAGACGCGCGCAGGTAAGTGTTCTAATCCTTCTCTCCATCAAATCGCATGGATATTGCTTTGATTTGTTTTGCATGGCATAAAGGTGAATGGTTGAGTGGCCGTAAGGCCAGTTGACTGGCCACATCGGGTAGTAAAGGGATAGTAGGATGGTGAGGTGGCAGCCACAACAAAGGACACACGCAGCACGCACATGAAGATCAGTCCCGTCAACCGTGAAACGAGTTTAACCGAAAAGGGCGGCGGCAGATCTGTGGGAATGAATGCGGCAGCAAGCGAATGTGCAGGCGGATGGTGGGTGACGTCACCCAACGGTCTGGCGGGGACAACTCACCCCCCGCGCCACGAGCTGCGCCGATTCAAAATCTAATCGGCTCGATTGAGCGTGTATATCACTTCAAGACTTGAGTAGCTCCTCTGATTACCTCTGCATGTTGATACGCCAAGCTCTCGGCTACCTGAACGCTGGTAAAACACCTCTCGACCGCTGTCCAACTATAGCTCCCTCCGAAGTCTGCGCACTGCTCCTACAGGAACAGTTTCTACAGGAAGCAGTATCTACAGGAAAGCAGTATCTACAGGAAGGTGAAGTCTTCACGTAAAAAAGGTGGCGGAAAAGAGGTAACCCTGAAACTCCTTCCGCAATTGGTTTTCAAAGGTGGCAAGGTCATTATTCACAGTCTGGTCATAAAAGATATTGGATTACCGTGCCTATACTATCGCTTCTACAGGATAGCAGCATAATTAGACTGTGGTTTTGTGAATTCATTGCATGCTCTGTCTATAAGACCGAATTTCCTTTGTATCTACCGCCTTTTGTCAAAACCACTGTGTTCGTCATGCCTGGTGGGTTTATCAGGCGAGAACCCACAGATCCCGCCAAATTAAGGAGAAACCCAGCAGTGGTTGAGCTCTTCACTAGGGCACAATGGATGCCTTTTTGTGATAAGCTACGAGGCTACGATGATGAAGTAGCCGAGGAATTCTTGCAGGCCTTGAAGCCTAAATCCCTGACACTGGCCACGGTAAGCTTCTGAGGCCTCAGCCTCCAACTCACCCCAGAGCACATCAGTCGAGTCACAGAACTGCCCATGGGTCTGCCGTGGGATAAAGAAGAGCGGAAGCAGAGCCAGCAAGCAAAGAAGGAGTTCTTCCCGCCTAAAGAATCATTCACAGAGGACAAGAATGGGGTGAAAAGGACCAGCCTGTCACCACCGTGGCACGAAGTCAGTTTTCAAATTATGAAATATATCACCTGTGAGGGTCGTTACAGCATCATATATGCGTATCACTTCAGGCTGCTCAACGAACTACGACACCAGATTGACCTCCCTGCAGCACAGAGGCTGAGCATTCCTTACTTTTTACTGCAGTCCTTGATAGAGTGCTCTACAAAGCTCAAGGACAGAATCCCTGATCAGATAGCCCATCATGGGCTGATAAAATTGCTCGTGGAGGATGCTCTCCGCTCATATAAAGTTCCCCTCGCATGGGAATCATTTAGGAACTTAACAAGAGAAGGGGACATAAAAATGTTGCTTGGAGAGACATGGTCCTCTAGCGGTGAAGAAGAAGAGCCCGTAGCCAAGAGTAAGAAAGGGAAAAGCAAAAAGGCCCCGACTCCATCACAGAAGAAAGAACGAAAAGAGAAGGAGGAGGGAAAGGATGACAAAGCAAAAGAAGACACCTCCATCCTGTCAGCAAGGGAACAGAGGTTGAGAAGCAGGGCAGTCAAAACTGACGTGGTCCCTGCCAGCCCAAGCACCTCGTCAGCTCCTGCAGGCAAAGCCAAAAGCAAAATCCATGCAGCCAAGAAAGAAAAGGTGGCGGAAGTTGCATCTACAGGAACGCAAGCACAGGCTTCTACAGGAAGCCCGAAAACACAAAAACAGGCTTCTACAGGAAGCCCGAAAACAAAGACAAAGGCTTCTACAGGAAGCCCGAAGATCAGTAAGGAGCAGGCTTCTACAGGAAGCCCAAGAGCAACAACCAAGGCTTCTACAGGAAGCCTGAAAATCATTGGAGGACAGGCTTCTACAGGAGGCCCAAAAACGGAGAAAGAGGCTTCTACAGGAAGCCCGAAAGTGCAACCCCGGGTTTCTACAGGAAGCCCGAAGACAAAGATAGGGGCTTCTACAAGAAGCCCAAGATTGGAAAGAGGAGCTTCTACAAGAGGCCCGAAGGACATTGAGAAACAGCCTCCTATAGAGAGTCCAAAGACAAAGAAAGAGTCTTCTACAGGAAGCCCGGAAGCAGGCAAAGCAGGGTCTTCCACAAGAAGCCTGAAATCTAAAAAGGAGAGGCCTTCTACAAGGAGCTCCGAGAGGGCAAATCGCAAGAAAGAGAAGGTTGGCATTCTTGAGAAGGAGGCAGCAGTGGCACTGGCTGCCCTCAGCACACCTCCAAAACCGAAAGAGAAAAGGGAGAGGGAGACCCCTCTACCACCTGAAGTCGGGAGGAGCAAAAGGATGACCACGGGCAAGCCACAGCCTCCACCCAGCAGCCAAACCACTTCAGGGGATGTACCTACTTCACCCAGTCCAAGGACCCCCTCTAAAACATCAGCCACCCCAGAAAAGGGGAGCCCAAAAATAACCTCCTGGACTCGAAAGATAGGCCAGTCACCTTCCGAAGCCCGACTCAAGGAAATGGAAAAGGGGAAGGAAGCGTCACCTTCATCACCACCAGGGGCAGAGAAGGTAGGGCCATCAAAAGCAGAAAAGAAAGAGCCTGTTCCGGTCCCGAGTCCTCAGCCAAGGACGAGAAGCAGGAGCAAGGTTGCTCAAGGATGAGCAAATGGTTCAGCTGGGGGGTGATGATGAGCCCCAATTTTGGTACAATTTGGGCTCATTTTGGCCTATTCTTCTTGCTCAAACCATTCATTTTTATTGCTTATGCATGCATTTCTTAGTTTATTCATGTTGTTTGTAGGAAGAAGGGTAGGCACTCTCTCTACGTGGCTGATGCATTTTGATTACGGGTTTTGGCATTAAAAAGGGAGCAAAAGACAACGAAAAAGGAGTTAAGGAGACAACGAGGTGGCACTGCGGGTTTTGGGAGAGGATGTCCACGGTTCTAGGGACATCCCTCGTGATTCCCATCAAGAACTCCGAGCTCTAATCCATCTCCCCTCCGAGCTTAAAAAACGGTCAGCTGTTCTACAGGAACAGCAGTTATAAACTGCTCTACAGGAACCGCAATTATGACCATCCTACAGGATCAGCAGTTAGACTCTAGTTAGACAGTCGAGCTCCTAAAATGTAGGCCACTTGTTGGATCATCGTTTTTGTATAAGTATGAAGGCTTTATCCTTAGATAGGTTGTTGAACCTCTCGTATTGCTATTGTAATTTTGGAGCACAGTTCAGTTTTCGTTCCTTTTTGTAAGCCAATTTGGCATGATATCAGTTATGAATAAAGAAGGCAGTTTGTGATCTAGTTCTGAGTTTTTCTTAAGGAGACTATAGCTCTCAGGTTAGGGCCCAACCTGAGAGCCATAGATCCCCTCTGCTGTATTGTTGTTTCCATTTCATTTCAGCATTGTGAGCTTTCCATTTACACATGCAATTCGAATTACAGTTTGTTGAGTTGGTCTTCTTCATGAGTTAGATAGGAGATTGCTTAGAGTGAATTTGTTTCTATTTGCTTAGTGTAGCAGAGGATAAATATAATCGATTGGAGCTCCAACAAAAAGGGTTGTTAAGGCTCACTGCCGTCTCATCTGGGATTGGAGTGAAGTCCATGATTAACCACCAAAAATACGCATTTCTTGATTCAATGATTGCTTCCAACACAGACACGTTAAGTTAGATGCTTTTACATGATTCACACATGCACCACACTTTCTTACCACAGCTTCATGCACGTTCTCTTTCACATTTCGATTGCTGCTCATTGAATTTACAAGCACAAGTAGTTAGGTTGATGCATTTTTGGTTAAGTAACAGTCATAATCATTTGTTTCACTTACACTGCTCTCTCTCTCTCTTTCCATCACTTTGTCCTCCATCTTGATCACGCATGCAGACATCTCTTTGACCCCTGCTCCGCTCTGTTACCTCACCAAGTCTTTCATTCCTCACGTGTCTCCATTCTCTAGCCTTTCGTTGACAAAGCCCTTCACCTTCCATCCTCCTTCCTACGCTCACCTCCCATCCTAATCTTTCACGTCTAAAGCCATCACCAGCCTCATCCCTACCTTCCACATCTCCCTCTACCATTTCATCATCCCTCCATCACTCCAAACACTCACGGTAGGTCATCCTGTAGCCATTTCTAGACATCCTGTAGAAAACAGAGTATCCTGTAGGATTCTCCACAGCCATCCTGTAGGAGGCCACTCTCTCGGTTGCTGAGCATCTGAATGCGAGGAACCTCTGTGGATGGGTGCTAAGGATCCCTAGGGACCTCTCCTAGCCTCCCCAACCTATCCCACGCTTTCCTTCCTTCTCCATCCCATCTGCACAACCAAACCCTAGTTAGCTCAAGATCACCATCATCCCACACACACTTAAAAGAAAATACAAAAACATAACTTTCATGATGCAAGTAGTTTAGAATGATGCATTTTCATTTATCAGACATAGTGACAGCATTGGTAGAAGTTGCATTTACATTCCATGCATTGTAGAGGTCAGACTAGTTAAATTAGGGTTTCCTAGGTTTACATGCTTTGATTTGCTTTCAGTTCATTTTTGTCAAGTAGAATAGCTTTCCTTTGAGATTAGCTTTCGTCCATCAATTAGCAAGCTTCTTCTGAGAGCCTATAGAAGTTGGCTTGAGCCCTAGCGGACTTGTGCCAGCTGACCAAGTGACAGCTACGACAAGAGCTAGTACTTGTGCATATAGCACCGTCGCTTCCAAGTTTGTACGAACTACCGGGTTGATAAAATGAGAGACAGGAAGCCCCAGGAGTTGTAGCATTATTGCTACAATACTGGAGCTCACCACACACTACCATCTTGAGACTTCCCTTCAACTTCAGGTCCAAACAATAACTCATGTTGGTCAATAGTTAAGTTGACACTCTCTATCCCTTCCACTATCTTCAGAGCCTTCATAACTTGAGATCTATATCCAATTTTGTTAATTAATTCTGTCAGAGGCATAAAAAATTTTACCTTGGCCAATTCATTCGCAATAATGAAAGATGTCTGAGGTTTATCTATTTCTTTGATATTTACATCATGTTTTTTAGAAGCCTCCTTTTGAGAATCATCCTTTGGCTGGCTGGTGGAAGGGGCATCACTCTGGATCTTGTTGGGAGGATTTCTAGCGGTCTTCTTACTCCTTAAATTGTATTTCTTGTGGACCTCCATGATAGAATTTTGGTATCCTTTTTTATACTCATCTGACTCTAAAGGGATAACTTCTATTTTGTGATAGAAAGAAGAGATCTTGCTACTCCTTAGTTAAGAAAATGTGGTCAATTTCACTTTTCCCAAATAAATTTATTTGGTTTTCTTCGGAATCATCTTGTAACTCAACTTCCTCATCAGCATAATTTTCTTAGAAGGGAGGTCCAATCTGTTTTTGATCATTTGGGCCTCTTTGTTCTATTTGTTTAATTTGGAGTGGATTTCTCCTAAAGTTAGGCTTTCTAATTGGAGGGCCACCTTTATTTTCCCTTGCAAGAGCCCTATTAGTTAAACTTATCATTTCCATCATTCTCTCCATGGTTTTAACTAAGATATCCAACTTAGCATCTGATGAAGAATAAGCACGTTCTTATTTAATAGTAACTCTTCTCTCAAGCTTTAACCTAGCTATCTTTGTTAGCAAATTTTCTTCTACATTGATTGCATTTCCTCAAGGGTAGTATGATTTCTCCCCCTCAGTTGGTGAGACATGTCTGGATCAAAGCCATCTGGAAAATTGATCAGAGCTAGTCCTGGTGGGGGTTGTATTGTAGTTGGGATAAAGTTGTAAATTTTATTGAATCTAGCACAATAGTGTAGAAATTTTGCTTGCATATCAACCTCATAGTGCAATATAACTAAATCAAAATACTTTGATCTACTTCTAGATTCATTTAACGGAAGCTTTAAAATATTTGAGCAAGATCAAGCGGAACACATATAATAGAGAAAAATCAATGCACATGAAACACAAAAGAATACTCAGGGGAAAGCCTCAGCTAAAAACCCCACTATCTGTATTATCATACAAGGTGGAAATATATCAGAATTACACAAAGCCTTAGCTCTCACAGCTAGCCAGCTCTCAGTACAATCCTCCTGGATGCTCACAGGAAAACAAGGCTTCTCACAAACCTTCTCCTCTGCCCTCCAAGCCTCCTATTTCCTTGTGCAGTTTCTCCTAGGTGATCCTCCTATTACCAAGTGTAACACTGATCTCTCACATTAATCTCACACCCTGTAAAATTGTGCAATCCTCAAGGAACCTTACCTTGACTGCATGGATGAGTTTCCTTTATTGGAAAACACATGAAACTGATAGTAAACTATCCTTGACATTTAGCTCAACTGGGTCTTTCTCAGAACAGACATGCATGAGTTTCTGATGAGAGAATCTTTAGTTATCTAGAGTACACTAGTTGAGTGCATGCATTCATCAACTGACTGAACTCATAATTAGTTCCTCAAATAGTTTGGAACTAATTTAACTGGACTTAACTCAGTTAACTAAGCTAACTAATTACAACTCAACCTTATCTCCTTAATTAAGGGATAATCTCCTTAATTTAAAGGATAATTGTTGCATGACATCACAAAGACTTCTAACTTGAATTTATCCAAAAAATTAATCCAAGATGAATTAATTAATTATTTTTCAAGCAGCTAGTGAGAAAAATTTGATTTTAATTCACAATTTTAATTCAAAGACAAATTAAAATTGGAATATTCTAGCTTCTATTTTTATCATTTCTTGTCGCTATTTTCAACACTCCCTCTCAACAAGAAAGGAATTCAACTCGATCCCGATCATGAACCTTTGGAATGTTTTGCATGCAACACTTCTCTCTAGTGTTGTTGCTCCGGCAACTCTAGAAACAAAAAAAAAACATCCAACCTGAATCAGAATGATGCCTCTGTCATCAAAGTCTCTCACTGTTATTTCCTCTGTCAACTGAAAAACTTTGCGCCTCTGTTGACTTAGCCTTTCTGCACTGTTGTCAATCCTTCTCTACTCTCTTCAATATCTGACTACTCTAGCCTCTGTCACTTTGATCTTTGACTGCATCAATCCCACTGATTCCTCTCGCTACTCTGTACTTTGGGCTCCCGTAGCAAGGTACAATCCATGAGATAAAACCTCTCAATGGACCCTGCCCAATTTCAGCATTCATGGGACTATCACTTCACATCATCCCACCTCACACCTGGAGGTATGGCTGCATGTGATCCATTTGCCTATTTCTCCAATTGTAACTCCTCCACAATTGTCTGAGACTTCTTCTGGGACTACATGTTGAGAGGTAATTTACTCTCCCTCTCAACCACCAAGTCTAACATTTGCCTTGCTCCTCAAGGCTTTGCATGCATCTTGAACCTCAAGAGCATACATGTTATTAACTCGTGAACCGATATGTTTCACATGTCCCGTGGTGATGTGTCTAAGGAAAACTTTTCCCTTACTAAAGACAACATTGTAGCCTTTGTCCTCCAACATCGCGATCGATACCAAATTCTTCTTCAGTCTAGGCACATACTTCACATATGTCAAGGTGATAAGAGCTCCATGCTCCCTCTGAAAAGCAACCGTGCCCACTCCTGAAACACTATACTTTTCATTGTTACCCATCTCTATGCGCATCTTGAGGTCATTGTCCTCCAAGGTACTAAATAAACTTTTATCACCGGTCATGTGGAATGAGGCTCCACTGTCAAGAAACCAACCACAACCCATTATCGATGACACCATGCATGCGATGAGAGTAAAGTCCATTTCGAACTGAGAGGCTAATGCCTCACCTTCCGATCCTACCGAGGATCCCTTCTTGGACTTCTTCAATGGGAAATTAGTTGCATAATGACCCATCTCGTGACAATTAAAGCATCTCACTTTAGATTTGTCAACCTTCTTTCCTCCATGAGAAGAATTCGATTTGGAATGAGAATCCTTCTCTTTCCCTTTCCTTGCCTTACTTGCTAAGGCCAGATTTTCTTCATCATCATCCTTGGATGAAGAACCATCTTGAGTGCTCCTCTTGCATGAGATCCGACCACAGTCGTTCCCAATCCGGTAGTTTCTCCCTTCCATTCACAAAGTTCTGGTAGCTATTCCAGCTCTTTGGAAGCCCAAGGAGAGCGAGGCTCACCATATCATCATCATCAGTAGTAGTTATTCCCACACTTCCAAGCTCATCTCTACAGGTGGTGAGCTTGTTCATATATGTGGAAATAGTATCGTCATTCTCCATCTTGATTCTTCGAAGCTTGTCCTTGAGCGCCAATTTCATCTGGTCACTACTGTTCTGGTAGAGGTCCTTCAATGTCTTCCACATTGAATATGGAGTATCCTTCCCATGAAGACTCGAAACAATATGGTCTCGAACTCCCTCAAGGATGATCTATCTCGCCCTCGCCACACACTTCTTCCATTCAGAAAACTCTTGTGCATTAGTTGAACCTAGCTTTGGGATTTCTTAATCAATGAAATCCTTCAAGTCAGTGTTTTCTAATACAGCGTCCATGCGATCTTTCCATGCCATGTAATTCGAGCTTCCATCCTCTCATACTCGAGTCTCAAGCCATAGAACGCCATTGGCCAACCTTAAAGTATGATAAGAATTCGATTTTTTCACTTGCAACCCTGAACTTCAAACTTCAAATTCTCTTCTCAGTATACTGTTCACATCTCCGATAGCCTTTGCTCCGATACCATGTAGAAATTATGCTTGTAGATCAACCTGATAATGCAATATAACTAAAGCAAAATACTTTGATCTACTTCTACAATCATTTAATGGAAGCTTTAAAATATTTGAGCAAGATCAAGTGGAACACATATAACAGAGAAGAATCAATGCACATGAAACACAAAAGAATACTCAGGGGAAAGCCTCAGCTAAAAACCCCACTATCGGTATTATCATACAAGGTGGAAATATATCAGAATTACACAAAGCCTTAGCTCTCACAGCTAACCAGCTCTCAGTACAATCCTCTTGGATGCTCACGGGCAAACAAGGCTTCTCACAAACCTTCTCCTCTGCCCTCCAAGCCTCCTATTTCCTTACACAGTTTCTCCTAGATGATCCTCCTATTACCAAGTGTAACTGGTGGGCAGGGTGCAGGTATAATGGATAATCGTTCAAATCCAGAGATGATTTCTACAAGTTCATGTGGAACTTCTTGGATTTCCTTTGGAGTATCAATCATCTACCTCCAAAGTTGGCTATACTGCTAAATCCGACAGTTGTCGTTGATCTTACCTTGCAATCCGACAGTTGTTGGTTTTCTCGATCAACAAAACTAATCGGTGATCCTCCACCATTGATCAAAGCACACTTGATCCAACGGTCAACAGCAATATCGGACAGGGGTCTTGCGTGACATTTACCCACTCGATAAAGTGGTTTTCTCTCTCCACCCGAGTGCTACATGTTAGTCGATAGATGGAATCGCTTGGCATTTCAAAAGACTGCCTACCACTTTTTCTCCACCCGATAACCAGCTACACCGATAAAACCACTTTTCGTCCTTGACTAACGCACGCGCTTATTGGCACGCAACGACCGTTAGATCTATTGGATTTGTAGATTGAATGGTTCTAGACTCCTTTCGGTTAACACGATTTTGTTAGGATATATATTCTCTATGTTGTCAAATTTAACACTTCCACTACATTTAACTTGTCTCAACCCTTATTCTCCGATGGTTTTAGATCATAACCAAGTTATCTCAAAACATGGAAACGCAAAATATATCACATAATACAGACTTTACACACTCTAATTCAAAAGCCAAACTACAAATCAATAGAACTCAGAGATATTTCGGAGGGATGCAACACCTCCGCGATTGACCAATCATACACTAAAATACACAGAGATACAATTTCTGTAACTTAACCTTATACGGCCAAATTGAGCCAAATCAGTGAAAAAATCCCTTTACAATCATTCAAAACTTACATAAATACCATTTCATTCTAACAATCAGATCCTTAATCAATGGATCGAATCTGCCTAATCTTAGACAATATCTAATCTGGTTGATATTCTCCTTGAGAATCTCAACTGAATCTAAAAAGATCGAATTAATTACAAAATAACTCAATCCCTAAATCCTAGCTCAAATCCTATCTAGAAAACTTGTAAATTGACAGCTAAAGGATCCCACTCCTTTGGTTGTAAAGTTTTTTTTTGTATTTTTGGAATAAATTCGAAGCCTTTTGGCTTCAAGCCTCATGCTCCTGCATCAGACTCCTGAAAATAAAATTCTTCATGGGCTCCTATCCATGAGTTCTTCTACAGAACTGCCAAATTTCTGTAACATGGCATCTGTTATCCAAGTAGCTTCAGCAGTTGGCTGATCCTTCCATTTGACCAAATACTGAAAATACTACTGTCCTCTTGTCTTCTTCAACAATTTCTTGTCCAAAATCCTCTCTAGCTTCAATTCCTTTTCTATAGGTAACTGTTTTACCCAATCAGTCTCTTGTTCTTCTTGATCCTCTATTGTGTCATCTGCATTTTCACTTTCATACCTATGCAATTGCAAAAAATTTCCTCAAGACTTTGCATGGTCCAACTTTTTTAAACTTTAGCTTGTTATACTCCCTTTTTGCAAATATTTCCTTCCTTAGGTGTGCCAAAACCAAATCTCCAGCTTCAAAATTAACTTCTCTTTTCTTCAAGTCTTCTCTGTTCTTGTATTTTATGTTGCTACCCTGTAATTTTTGTTTTACCTATTCATGTATTGCTTGAACTTCTGTAGCAAAATATTCTCCTTTAGCACTTCTCATTTCAGCTTTTCCCAAGTCTCTCAATTCATACACTCCCCTTGGGTGCATTCCATAAACTATACGGAATGGACTCTACCCTGTAATCCTATTAGGAGAATCATTATACGCATATTCTGTCTATGCCAATACTTGATCCCACTGTTTTGGATGTTCACCGGCAAGACTTCTCAGAAGATTACCCAAGATTTTGTTTACAACTTTAGTCTGTCCATCAGTCTAAGGATGATAAGTAAAATTGAAACTCAATTTAGTCCCAAGCTTCTTCCACAATGTCCTCCAGAAATGTCCAGCAAATATGGTGTCTTGGTCTGAAACAATGCTCTTAGGTAACCCATGTAATCTTAAAATCTCCTTAAAAAATAGATTAGCAATGTGACTAGCATCACTGGTTTTATAACATGGAATAAAATGTGCCATTTTTGAAAACCTGTCAACCACAACATAAATTGAATCATGTCCCCTTTGAGTTTTTGGTAAATCCAAAACAAAGTCCATACTTCGATATCCCAAGGCCTATCTGGAATAGGTAATGGAACATACAAACCTGTGTTTTGGCTCCTTCCCTTTGCATACTGACAAACTTTACAATTTTTCACATACTTTTCCACTTCAACTCTCATCTTTGGCCAAAAATAAAACCGGTTCAACTGCTCATAAGTCTTGTCTACACCAAAATGTCCTCCCAGTCCACCACTATGTTTCTCCTTGATCAAATTTGCTCTCATAGAACAATTTGGTATGCACAGCTGATTTCTTTTAAACAACAATCCCTCTTGCAGGAAATAATCTTGTCACTTGCTTCTGTCTAACAAAACAGAATTCCTACAAGCTTCAAATGCCTCTTTAAAATCTAGATCTTTCTCATCTAACTCTTTAAGAAAATCAAAACCTAACACTTGAATTTGACTTTCTTGAACTAAAATGCTTTTTCTACTTAAGGCATTTGCTACTTTGTTTGATTGACCAGTTATATGTCTTAACAGAAAATTAAAACTTTGCAGGTATTCTACCCATTTTGCATGCTTCTGGTTAAGCTTTGGTTGTTGCATAATGTATTGTAATGCATGGTTTTCTGAATATAGTATGAACTCCTTAGACATCAAGTAATGTCTCCACTTCTTCAAATATTGCACCAGTGCATAAAACTCCTTGTCATAAGAAGAATATTTCTTCTTTGACTCATTCAGTTTTTCACTAAAATAAGCTACAGGCCTATCCTCCTGACTCAAAACAGCTCCAATGGCTTCTCCACTGGCATCACACTTCACTTAAAAAGGTTTATTAAAATCAGGAAAAATTAAAATAGGCTTCTCAGTAATCTTTCTCTTCAACAGTTAGAATTTCTTTTCTGCTTCAGTAGTCCATTTAAATGGTTGTTTGTCCTTCTTTATTGTGTCTATAATTGAATCATTAATCTTACTAAAATTCCTTATGAATTTCCTGTAAAAACTAGTAAGAACGTGAAAACTTCTTACCTCAAAGACACTTCTTGGTGAAGGCCACTCTATGATTGCTTGTATATTCTCTGGATCCATCTTTAATCCCTCAGCAGAAATAACAAAACCCAAATATACCAACTCCTTCATGAATGAACATTTCTTTAAATTTATTAGTAACTTTTCTTGTTGCAGTCTCTGTAAGACATAATTCAAATGTCTCATATGCTCCTCCTTAGATCTGTTGTAAACTAATATATCATCCAGATATATTATTACAAATTTGCCAAGAAATTCCTTCAAAACTTCATTCATAAGTCTCATAAATGTACTAGGGGCATTCAACAATCCAAAAGGCATTACCATCCATTCATACAATCCTTCATTGGTCTTAAAAGTAGTTTTCTACTCATCTCCCTCTCTAATTCTGATTTGATGATAACCACTTTTTAAATCTAACTTTGTAAAATATCTAGTTCCACTCAAACAATCCATCAAATCTTCGATTCTAGGTAAAGGAAATCTGTACCTGATTGTTATCTTATTGATTGCTCTTGAATCAATGCACATTCTCCAACCTCCATCTTTCTTTGGGCTCAACACTGTTGGCACTACACAAGGACTCAAACTCTCTCTAACCAGTCCCTTGTCTAACAGTTCCTAAACCTGTTTCCTGATCTCTTCATTCTATGTGGGAGTCATCCTGTAAGCTGCTTTATTAGGTAGATTTGCTCCTGGAATCAAATCTATGTGATGACTGATTTTTCTAATGGGTGGTAACTCATCAAGCAAATCATCTACAATGATATCACAATAACTATCCAGTATCTTTTGAATTTCAATTGGTAAATCATAAACTTTTGTGGACATAATTATTACCTTGGGTTTGCAAACCAATGCAAAACTTACCTCATCTTCTTCCATTTGTTGCAAGTACTCCTTTCCACTCAGTAAAAGGGTTTTTGGATCAGGTTTCTTCGATGTATCCTCTTCTTCCATTGGCAGAAATATTTGATTGACACCATCTTTGCTAAATTTGTATGTGTTCTTCTTTCCATCATGCATAGCTCCTCTGTCATACTACCAAGGTCTACCCAACAATATGTGACACACATCCATAGGCATCACATCACACAGGATTTTGTCTTTGTATTTACCCAACTACAACTCCACTTCACATTGTTCATTCACTACCAACTGATATCCCTTTTGTAGCCATGACACCTTGTAAGGTGTTGTATGTTTCTTTGTTTTCAATTTAAACTTCTCCACCACTTCTGTGGAGACCAAATTGTCTGTACTACCACTGTCTATTATCATCTGACAACACTTCCCTTGAACCTTACACACAGTCCTAAACAAGTTTTTTCTCTATGCTGGTTCAACAATTTCCTTAGCTGGTTTTAACAAAATTTTGTTGACTACCAAAGATTCCCCTTTCTATGGTACATGCTCTTCTTCTATTACCTTTGTTGTTTCCTCTTCAGTTTTTGCAACAATTGCATTCCTCTTATTCGTTCCTATACTTTCTGGGCACTCATAAACTCTGTGTCCCAACTTGTTACATCTGTAACACCTGATTTCTCTTCCTCTACCTCTGGCTCCTCTTCCTCTAGAAAAAATCCCTCTGCCACTTACATCACCTCCTATGGGTGCATGTTGACTTGAGTTGCTACTAGCTCCATCTCTAGGTGTTGTAGATCTTCCTCTACCACCTTGACTTCCCCTTCCTCGGAAAGTACCTCTATTTTTGGCAAACTACTTCCTCATGAGTTTTTCTTCAACCTTCAATACCATCTGATAAGCCTCTTCTACTGTTTTAGGAGGCAGTACACTTATCTCATCTTGGATCTCCATTCTGAGACCATTCACATATCTGGAAACCTTCTCACATGTATCTTGGATTTTCCCTGCTCTTATACTCACTTTGTAGAATTCCTCTGTGTATTCCTTTACTATCATAGACCTCTCTTTAAGATTTTGCATCTATCTAAATAATGTCTATTGATAATCTCTTGGTAAAAACTTACTTTTCAGTTTTTCTACCATCCTGTTCCAATTCTTAATTGGTTATTTTCCAAGTCTTCTCATTTCTGCCTGCACTCCATCCCATCAAAGCGTTGCATGTCCTTTCAGTTTTGTGACAGCAAACTTCACCTTCTTTCCTCCTTTTATTTCTTCGTAATCGAAGAATTTCTCCATGTCATTTATCCATTCTATCAATTCCTCAAGGCTTAAGCTTCCTGTGTATCTCAACACTGACTTAAAGAATCTCATTTCAGAAGTTACATTTGTAGGTTCTTCTTCTGCAGCTTCAGTTTCAGGTTCACTGACATCTCCAGCATCTGCATCTCTCTCCATTTCTATTGCTTCCAATCTAGCTTGCATCTGTTGCATAGCTTCCAACACTTCAGCATTTTCAACTGGTCTTCCTCTTCTTCGACCACCACCTCTTCCTCCAACTCTAAAAGCCATGTTGGATTTCTTTTTCTGATCCTTGAGATCCTGTTCAATGTCAATAGGTTGCTCTGATACTACAAATGGTGGGAAGGGTGTAGGTGTAATGGATAATCATTCAAATCCAGATACGATTTCTACAAGTTCAAGTGGAACTTCTTCTTGGATTTCCTTTGGAGTATCAGTCATCCACCTCCAAAGTTGGCTACACTACTAAATTAGCAGAACTACTTAATTTTAACCACAATATGATAACCTGTAATTTCCACGAAATCGAAAGGAATTCAAACTTTTGGTTAAATCCTTATCGCGTCCCCTTTTCCACAAACATTATCGCGTTAACCTTCCGTTGTCGATCTTACCTTGCAATTCGACGGTTGTTGGTTTTCTCGACCAACAAAACTAATCGGCAATCCTCCACCGTTGATCAAAGCACACTTGATCCAACGGTCAATAGCGATATCGGACGGAGGTCTTGTGCGACATTTACCCACCCGATAAAGTGGTTTTCTCTCTCCACCCGAGTGCTATGTGTCGGTCAATAGATGGAATCGCTTGGCATTTCAAAATACCGCTTACCACTTTTTCTCCACCCGATAACCAGCTACACCGATAAAACCACTTTTCGTCCTTGACTAACGCACGAGTTTATTGGCACGCAATGACCGTTAGATCTATTGGATTTGTAGATCGGACAGTTCTAGACTCCTTTGGGTTAACACGATTTTGTTAGGGTATTTGTTCTCTGTTCTTTCAAATTTAACACTTCCGCTACATTTAACTTGTCTCAACCCTTATTCTTCGATGGTTTTAGATCATAACCAAGTTATCTCAAAACACGGAAACACAAAATATATCATATAATACAGACTTTACACACTCTAATTCAAAAGCCAAACTACAAATCAACATAACTCAGAGGTATTTCGTAGGGATGCAACGCCTTCTGGATTGACCAATTATACACTAAAATACACAGAGATACAATTTCTGTAACTTAACCTTATACGGCGAAATTGAGCCAAATTAGTCAAAAAATCCCTTTACAATTATTTAGAACTTACATAAATACCATTTCATTCTAACAATCAGATCCTTAATCAATGGATCGAATCTGTCTAATCTTAGACAATATCTAATATGGTTGATATTCTCCTTGAGAATCTTAACTGAATCTAAACAGCTCGAATTAATTACAAAATCACTCAATCCCTAAATCCTAGCTCAAATCCTATCTAGAAAACTTGTAAATTTACAGCGAAAGAATCCCACTCCTTTGCTTGTAAACTTTTTTTTTTGTATTTTTGGAATAAATTTGAAGCCTTTTGTCTTCAGGGCTCATGCTCCTGCATCAGTAACACTGATCTCTCACACTGATCTCACACCCTGTAAAACTACGGAATCCTCAAGGAGCCTTACCTTGACTACATAGATGAGTTTCATTTATAGGAAAACACATGCAACTGATAGTAACTTGTCCTTGACATTTAGCTCAACTGGGTCTTTATTTGATGTAAGTGTTCCTCTCTGGTGTTTTGTGGTCTTTAGCTCAACTGGTTCCGGAGAGGAACACTTACATGCATGCATCAACTGACTGGACTCACAATTAGTTCCTCAAACAGTTTGGAACTAATTTAACTGGACTTAACTCAGTTAACTGAGCTAACTAATTACAATTCAAATACAACTCAACCTTATCTCCTTAATTAAAGGATAATCTCCTTAATTTAAGGGATAACTGTTGCATGACTTCACAAAGACTTCTAACTTGAATTTATCCAACTAATTAATTCAAGATGAATCAATTAATTATTTTTCAAGCAGCTGGTGAAACTAAATTCGATTTTAATTCAAAAACAAATTAAAATTGGAATATTCTGGATTCTACTTTTATCATTTCTTATTGCTATTTTCAACAAATAGTCTTGGATTGTTTCACCAAGGGCTCTCTTTATAGTCTCATATTCAACTAAGATTTGGAGGGGGTTCTTCTTTATTTCCCATCTTATGAGAAAAGTTTGGTAAAATTGTGTGAGATCTGGGATGGAGGCAGCTGGTAATGCCTTAAACCATTTCTTAACTTCCCCTGTTAGACTTTGGTTTCACATCATTGTCATCAATTTCTTGCTAATCTAAATAACCATTCATCCTGTCTATATGTTGTTGAGCAGTGATTGGCCATGTGCCATCAAATTGAGGTATTCGACTCTAATAATCTTGTGGCATGGCATTGAGTTATCCAGGTAGGACCAGAGGGGAATAATGAGTTGCCATGATGGGTAAATGGGAGGAATATGAAGCTACAATAGTTGAGGATAAGGGCGGGGTTGGGGCGTATTAAAGGGGGGGGGGGGGGGGGGGGGTATTAAAAGGGGTGAGATTATACTTTGTTGTGTTGGTGTAGTGGTGGTAGGAATAGCAGATGAAATGGGTACACTGATAATGGGGGGAATTACTGGTGGGGCACTAGTAATAGAGGGAATCAACGGTGGGGTTAATGGAGTAGTAGTAATAGGGGGAATTACTGGTAGGGTTGGTGATGAGGCAAAAGAAGAAGAAGGTGAAGATTTAGATGATTGATGACTCAGACTTTTCTGCACAACCTAACCTAATTCGGTTACCAAAACTTCCAGCTTATTAAATTGTTTTATGACATCTTCTGAGTCGAATTAACAGGTTGACGCTTTGAGATATAGGGTTTCAAAATGCTTTCATCAATAATTGTTTCAGGTACAAAGTTATCTAACTTGGTACGAAAAAGGCTATGCCCAAAAGGTAGATCAAATTTAATATTCTCTACAGTTTCAAAACTTTCGGGGAGAGAACTAACTCTCGGCAGAGGATTATTACTTGATTGGCTCTTAGTTAAACTGCTCTTTCTGATAATTTTTTCAGGATTATCTACAATTTTTGGTGGTTTAGGATCTGGATGAGCTCTAGTGTATATATTTCTAGGAGTCAGATCTACAATAAATTATTTGCAGATAGAAATATGTACGACCTTTAGGTGGAAAATAGCCTTAATAACATCTATTTCATAGCGACACACTTGAAATAGCTTTAAACTCTAAAATAAAACATTTACCAGGGAAAAATTCAGTTTATATCAGATTTGTCCGGAGTCCCCAGTAGAGTTGCCAGAATGTTATCACTCTGTGATTTCCCAAGGCTGTGAGAGAAACTCAGAGGTAACCACAAAACCATTTGTAGATCAAAAGCTAGCCCTTCTGATCCAAAGAGGGATCTCTCTATTGGATTTGGATTTATTGTTCTAAAATATTGGGCTAGTTATTGAGTTCTGAGTTTGGTTTTTTTTTAAATTTGGCTGAAGCTGCAAAGAAAGTCCATTGGGAAATGGAATCACAAGTTCCAGTGTTCTAGTTGAATCTTCTATAAAGTGATTTGGGAATAATTTTAGCTAATTTGCTAAATTATTTTATTACAAATCACTGGGCCTAATAGATCATATTTGAATTAGAGAATTGGGTAAATATTTGAAGGTTTATAACGAACAGGGGTTCCCCCTCCATGTATTAAATTGTAAAATCTTGATATAAAAAATATTTTAGTGCAAAGTCCCTCATATTTAGACACCATAACGAAAATTATTTGAGGGTTGGGAAATTTATTAATCCCCTCATGAGTCAATTAATTAATTTTTTTGGCAAAAATAAATTAAAATCATAAGCAAGAAATTTAATTGATTTTATGTCCTAGGAATAATTAATTCTCCAAAAGGTAAAATTTATGGGTCCCAGATAAATTAATTTTTGGAAGTCCCCAACCAAGGGAATATTGAAAATTTCAAGAGATTTTGAACCATTGGACTTGAATAGTTAAGTCAAAGTCAATTTTTCAAAGAAATCAACTCAAAATTATTAATTTTGAGTTGATTAAAATTCAATTAAATGAAAATTTTGAATTCCCCCAAAAATAAAATATTTTTGATGGAGGAGATTAAAAAATAATTAAATAATTTTCAACAGTCAAGATTACTTTGACAAGATCAAACCAACTAGTCGTTAGAAAATTTATCTATAAATTAGAGGTCATTTATTACATCAAAAGATCTGATCATTGAATCGTGTACTAGCTCTTGAAGCTTTCGTGTAATGTTTTTCAAGAATAATAATAACGCAAAGTCTTTGGGGTTTTATTTGATGTAAGTGTTCTTCTATGGTGTTTTATGATAATATTGTTCTTAATATTCTATTGATCTTATTTGATAAGTTGTTGGTTAATAACTTTCACGGAATAATCTATTGCACAGGTATCTTGCATAGGTTATTGGGTTTAAAGTAGCATTACAATTTAATTTGATTAACGGGCATCTATAATCTTTGAAACTTTAATCGCTATTTTATATCTCTATTGATTTAACAGCGTAAATTTTAAGTGTGCAGAAATAATTCGTATTCAGAAAATGAGGTTGTTTGGAGAAGTCCTCTATTGGACTAACCAACTCCTGAGACATAAGATCTGGAAAGCCTTCTTGATTAAAATCCGAAGATTATCTTACGAATTTCTTCTTGCACGGATTTTCTGGGCTAAATCCTAAATAAAATAAAAATTATTTATCTTTCATAAATTATGCTAAATAGTTGGATTTGGCTAGCGAGAGCCTGGAATCTACAGATTTGAGAGCGCAGTCGGACTCATACTCCTCAAATATGATAGTCTGTAATTTATTTGTATAGATCTTACATTTGTGTAAATAATTTCGAATTTCTAACATCCAGCTTTTGGGTTTCAATTTGCTTTTTCTGTATATATGTGGGATCTGGGGTTTCAATTTTGCTTTGTGCATACACAGATCTAAAGATCGTTAAAAAAAATTTGGAGTTTGAGGCAAATCTAGGCTCTGGAAGGCAAGATCTAGCCTCAAACTTTTGTTTGCAGGGATTAGACAACGAGATTTTTCGATAAAGAATTCAAATCTACGTTATTCGTAAAAAAATTGAAAGCAATTAATGGTGGAAATTCACCAGTTCAAAATTTAAAGAAAAATAAAAATAAAAAAAATAACTTTTTTAAAAAAGTTTTAAAAAATAAAATAAAAAATCAAAGGGTTTGGCTACCCTCATAGCCCTCTCGGTTTATCCCTTGAAGCTTTGTCGTGGCTCCTGAGGACCTCACATTGGCCCCTCCTATCTGCAGCATCTCCCTCAGTTCCCAAACCCTCACATTCTCCTCTTCTTCTCCACAGCTCCCTAACCCATGTCTGCTCCCTATTCTCCTCATGGTAGCCTAGCTGGCCTGCCATCTCCTTACCCTCCTTCATTTCTTGTTCCCTCTACGACTTCCTCTCAGCCATACATTATCCCTCCTTCCTTGATAACCTCCCTCTCGGCTTGTACATTCTCGTTGCCTATCTGTTGCCTTAACTCCTTCATTGCGTGCTGCAAGCCAAGACTCCCCTGTCGTGTCTCCTCCGCCCTCCTCTTCACTTCCTCTTCTTAGCTCCCTAAACCTCATGCCTCCCAACCGTGGCCTCCTTGCCCTCTCTCTGCATGCGTTCAACTTCCCCTTGGCCTCGACCTCCTCTTCACTTCCTCTTCTTAGCTCCCTAAACCTCATGCCTCCCAACCGTGGCCTCCTTGCCCTCTCTCTGCATGCGTTCAACTTCCCCTTGGCCTCCTATCCGCTGCCTAAAACAGACTTGTTCCTCTCCCATCCACCCTTAATGGTCCCTCAAGGTTTAGTGTAGTCCCTTCTAAAGTTTGAACGCAACCTCTCAAGGCCTTCAACAAATTGATCTTACCACTGTGAGGCTTGGGACAACATTAAAAAAACATATATATCAGTGTTCGAAGCCCTTGACTGGCATCACTATGGGAAATGGAGATTGGCTCTTGAATTTATGATTCACTAAAAATTTTGTTGAGGAGTTGGTTAGATCGCTTCCAAGGCCTAGGGCCTTCAGGTTCCTTTCTCTAAACCTTTGCTCCTTTTCATTAAGTAATCTAACACAATCACTAGGATAAATACAATTTAAATTCATTATCTTAAGCTTTCTAAAGGCTTGTTGCAGTGACTAATTTGCATCATTAGCTGAAAGGTTTCAAGAGGTATTTAGTTGATTAGGCGTCAGTGTGGCATTTCAATTTACTGTTGTTTCTCTATTGTCTTCAGTGGTAGAACTGAAAGATAATTTTGGGACTGATATTCATGAGATTTTAATGTTTGTTGTCTCGTTATTAGCATTCATTTCATAATTTGAAGTTGCATATGTACAAGTGTTCTTGGTTTCACATTTTCGGTCCTAGAAGCATTTAGCATTTAATTCTCTGATTAGCTCTCTTGTTTCATTGGAAAATCTAAGGGTGAATGTCTAAAGGTTTTGTTCCCTTTGAGCTAGTAGCATTAAAAATAATTTGAATAAACTGAAGATAATTGTTTTTCTTATGATCTATTTGCATCCTTAAAGCATTTACTTTGAGTTTTCAAGCTATTTTTCTGGGTATTTTCATATTGAAATTGGGATAAGTGCTAAATTGCATATTTGTAACAAATTGAATATCTTGTGAAGTTTCATTTTCAATTATTGTCTTATTGGAGTGAACATTTATCTTTGTAATTGAAATTGAAACTTTAACATATAACTTAGAATAAATCGTAATCTAAATGCTCTTAATTTTCAAAACTCACTTCACTAATCATCTTTTAATTCCTCCTTGCATTTTGCATTCCAAATTAGTCTTGCATTTAATAATTGGCCTCCAAACATAAGCTTGGTTGAAAGAAAGATAGGAACACATTTGTGTATTCTCTTGAGAAGTATAGTCTTTTTAGTGTCTAAAACAGTGACCTTGTAGTCGTCAACAGCACTGAAGGCACCAAGTACATTAGATTTCAAGGAGAGGGATCGTTAATCACATCCTCGTGTGCTTCACATTGACTTCTCTCTGTCATTCGCTATAAAGTTTAGACTCAATAAGACGAAGATCAAGGGACATACTTAGAATTGGCATATATTAAAATTAACTATGATCTTGTATCTCACATTAGTTTTTAAGACCTACATGTCATATAGGTTAATTATTCATCCAAGCAACAGTTATCCATCTAGTACTTGTCTTAAATTTATTCAGCAAAATAGTTGACTCCATAAAGCACTAGTATCAATCGTCTAAATCTAGTCTTATCTTTTAAAATCTTGCTTAATCTAAAATGAGTATTTGGTTACTTAATTGTGTCTCCCGGATTGGTTGGTTCCCAACTAGTCTTCCTTCCGGCCATTTCTGTAGGGTCTACCCCCCTTAATCTGTTGTTGGGAAACAGCTTAGACAAAGAGATTGGGGATCAAGGTGACAACGCCCAATCTGAGTCTTTGTCGCAGTGCCTAGACATTTTTTGCGACAACAGATCCCTCACCCAAATAGTCTAGATTCCATTGTTAATCCTCAAGCTAGCAGAATTCCAACTCTGATACCACTGTAGTATTCTAGGGCAATTTTTCTTCTTAGGGTTTTCAACAAAACTTAATGCATTCATACAACAAGTTTTTTCTTATTAAATTCATAATTGACAACAGATCCCTCACCCAAATAGTCTAGATTCCATTGTTAATCCTCAAGCTAGCAGAATTCCAACTTTGATACCGCTGTAGTATTCTAGGGCAATTTTTCTTCTTAGGGTTTTCAACAAAACTTAATGCATTCATACAACAAGTTTTTTCCTATTAAATTCATAATTTACAATACGGACACAGTTACTTCAAAATTCACAACGCAGAGACTGAGGTTCCAACAACCAATATTCAATCAACACTTTATCAAATACGGATTGGATCCAATACTTGTTTGAAACTCTACTAACGGTACATGAACTGGATACAAATTACAAATTCTACTATCTGAGGAATAGATCCAACTATCTGAACTCTAAAATAGCTTCCTATAGCAGAATCGCACTTGCCTCATCGAATCCAGGACATGACTACTCCAGCAACACTTCAAAAAGGTTTTGTATGCTTTGTTTGCTTATGACGTAATTAAATCTGCGTCAGAAATCAGATATCACTTAGCACAGATATTGTGGTTAACAGGCCCCCGAATTACTCGAACTGCTAAGGGATTGTCCAAATTCACTTCAGAAATGCTTCAAAGGAGGGACGGACTGCCTTACAGATTACTTGTGTAGGTCTAGTGGTCAATAAGCCCAGAATTACTTCGGACTGCTTCAAGGGATTGTCTAATGTTGCTACAGAAAATAGTCGAGCAATTTTGAAATATTGCCCAAGGAACACCCAACAACGGCCTCAGAGGTTACAATCTACTTCAATGAATGGTTAACTTTATGCCACATATAAGCTTGTGTCACCTCAGAATAAGATTCGGTTGTCATGTTGCAAAGAGCCTCGACCTTGTTGAAGGGGATCCACTACTGTAGAACAATTTCAATGTTCTCCCTCTAGACTTGTCACGATCTGTTTGATGAATTTGCCACGTCTTTCCCTTAAATCTTTACCAGAACTCCATTATTCTTCAGATATATAATTCCTACTTGACAGAACAAAAAGAAAATAAACACAAATAAATTTACTAACTAGGGTGAAATTTTTCACCATTGAAATTAGTAAGGAAAAGGGGAGTTAAAACCCCCAGAGCCTGAGGCTCAAAGAAAAACAAAGATAAATGATCAAATCCAATGATGCCTCAAATGAATCTGATGCAAGAGCATTCTACATGACAAAAGACCTAGGAGGTATTTTCATTTCTCTTAATTAAAGTTAAACTAAATTTATGTAAAGTGGGAGTAGACCCCTCACCGCTCCTGAATTACAACTGCAATAAGTGTCCCATTACTCTCATTACAAGCAAGACTCACCAATGCTTGTGCTAGGAAATACTTGGATTCCTTTGACCTTACTAAAAGGGCAAGAGATGCTATTGTATACATTGTAGCAGTAGCCGCAATGACCTTTTCGTCCTGATATAAGATGGCCAATAGCAATGCACTAACCCAGATGCATTTGTTGTCCTCCAACACTATCAGAGACATAATTGAAGATAAATTCATAGCTTATGAGTTAGGACTCTCATTTTCGGTACCTTCAAAATTACTATTGTGGGAAGTATTAGGTCACCTCTTTACACTCACATAATTTTATCTTCACATAAGATAGACTAGGTGACCCTCCTGCTTGAGGGTACCTCTCAGAGATTGAGATGACAAGGAATTTGCTATGTTTCATTAATAAATGCTGTATGTCCCTCACCTACGGTTCACCTTTTTCCTCTCCTTCTCGGCCTTTTATTTTCACTTTATTAAGTAGCCTATGGGACTTTTAAACCGAGTGTGCAAGCCTTCCCCAAAAGAAGAAAAAAAATCATTCTGCTTTTATTATTATTTCTTATTCTTAGAATCTTCGGTTGGGCAAGTAGTTTGTCCCTAATATGTATACATAACTAGAGTAGTTATGAACATTTTGGGGGATATCCTGCCAGAAGATTCCAAATTTTTATGCAGTCAAGTAATTATACTGGGTAGGGAAAACAGTTATATGAGTTGTATGGCAGATAATCAAATACCATAAATAAAATAGTTATCCTAGTTTGAGATACATATAGTTTAGGGTTGCAGAAGCTCCCAGACTGTTGTGTCCAAGACAAAAGATGGGTTGCCAACTTGCCAACCTTAGCGGCCAAATGCAGAGCAAACAGTGCATTACCATGGTCATGGCATCCAAACAAGCGGCCCAATAATCTTAGCACAAGAAACACATAACCATATCAAAATGGACTCTCTTGCAGTAGAGAAAAGAGGTTATCAATGAACATCATCTTTCAACTTTCAAAACACATCAAACACTGTATCAAAAAGTGTTATTAGCATCACTAATTTCCTTACCCTAATAGCAGTCAAGTTTAGACTACCCAAGGTAAGATCCTTTTCCAAGTACTGAACTCTGTTTTGCTCACTTTCTTCAAAGGCAAAAGAGCACCTCTTCCTGTACTACTTTGGTGAAGCTGAATTCACTGGTTTCAAAGTACTATGGCATCTTGTACATTCAAAATTCAGTGGGACGTTTCTTAAGATAGCACCCTAAGTTCATCTGCACAATGAAACCATAATTACGAGGACAACCTACATCCAATGCCATTCAGCATTTGTATCAAAATCTGTTGCTTAATATTTCCAATATTTTTACATTAGATATTTCACCCAATATCAAAGCTTTTCCCTTCAAATTTTCACTGGAAGGATGTACATCCTTCAGTGAGGCTCCTTGTGATCCATGCAGATGAATTTTCCGAGACAGTTTCTTGTAATTGAGGTTCAAAGTAAGATCTATAGCCAGCACACTATCATGTGCAAAAAGCTAGTTAATTCAACCATTATGACAATTTGATGTGCAGAATTCAAGATATTAAAAGTATAGTACAGTTTTGATGCTACCCTGTGAAACAAAACATGCTAAATTTCTTCTTTCAATTTCTTGACGTTAGTAGCAGCACATATGTGATTTCGGTCTTTGAACCCCATAATTAATTGGATCAGATTAGGTATAAACTGCAAATAAGCAGTTGTAATGACAAGAGTCAACACAGGAGTTCAAATAAATGACCTTTGTGTAAATAATATATTATGTTTGTATGGATTTCTAGCATGGAAATCAAGGGAAAGGCCCAACTAGTGAAGAATCATCCATGTAATTGCAATAAAAAACATACATGGACAATGTAGTAGATTTGCCATAATGAACTCAAGCCACGTAAATATTATTAATGACAGAATATATGTAAATGAGTAAAAGATATAATTATGTTTGTATGGATTCCTAGTATTGAGCTCTAGGCGATGGCCCAACTAGTGAACAACCAGACATGTAATTGCTAAAAAAATATACTTATATCAACAACATTGTATGATTGTAGACTTGCCACGATGAACTCAAGAGATGTGAATATTAGTGCCATAATATAATATATACTGGTTCAAGATGACTGCAGATAGAACAAGACGGTTGTGATTTCGCAAAGTTGGAAAAGAAACGGGACTTATTAGAATTAACCATTTATTGCCAAGTGTTAGGCTGGGAACTCTCTTTTCCACCATGCACGTTGTTTAAATATCACCAACCAACCCGAGCTAAGAAGACAATCGAGCTGGGTACAATCTGCATGAGATAACATTTAAGCAATCCTCTCTCATGGGAATTTTTTCCCCTCCTTTCTCACGAGAACCATTCATTCATTCTCACATTCATGGTTTGTAAACCTCATGTTACATTCTTCATTGCTACTCATATGCCAAATCTGGAAATTCACCAAATCAGCACTGTGAACAAGGAATTGCAGACCTTGGGGAAGCTATAGAGAGGCTATAGATGAGCATAGAGACTGAGGAAATTAGAAAGCCTTCAACCACTAACTATTGCCATGTTGGGAATCATGATTGCCGTTAGACCAAAACTCACAGGTGTTAGTCAACAATTGCATCGCCAGAGATAAGGATCCACGAGAGGCGGTTAGTCCATGTCGCGAAACGCACGGGGAGCGTTGGTTTATCCAATGTCCAACAATCCCCCCCCCCAATGCGAGCCGGGCGTGTATCGAACTTGTGACCTACGCTCTGATACCACTTGTTAGGAATCACGATTGCCGTTAGACCAAAACCCGCAGGTGTTAGTCAACGATCGCAGCGCCAGAGATAAGGATCCACAAGAGGCTGTTAGTCCATGTCGCAAAACACACAGGGAGCATGGTTTATCCAATGTCCAAAATGCCACTCATTGGTTGCTTGACAGCCAAAGGCTATTCACACCGGAGCATTCAGCAGATTCGACTCATTCTATCTACACGGAAAAGCATTGGAAGGGAAGGATATCCCTGAGAGGCTGTTCAGCAGAGAAGGGGGAGATCTTCCTTTGTTGAATAAGGCAGTGGAAGAGAATGCCATCACTGTTTGATAGCTGGATGAAAAGCCTAGAGTGTTATGTAATGGACAGATTGCCTGAGACATGAAGAACAATGGGTTGGGTTTGAGTGTGCCAGGACCATGTATTTTGCATTCCTTTATTATGGTGGCCTCATTGCCCAGCATAGAGATGGCATCCAAACTGGATGCCTACATTTGGTGGAAAATTGCTCACATGCAACTAGTTCCTTGAACAATCTTTAGATTAAAATGTTTTAACTCTGCATATAAGTATATAAAGAAAATCAAATGATATGAAATTATGTGTATTTTGCATGCTGTTTACATGAATGAAATCTTTTAATCCATGTTGCTTCAATTCTGCTGCAACATGGTCAAATGATGGTGGTCGAGTAGATGCATACAACTTCACACACAGGATTAAAAAATTAAACACATGATGATATTTTTTTATATGGTAACATGGAGAAAAAAAAAAGTTTGCATGATGACTGCAAGACAAAAAAGCTAGTTGTCAGCAACTTACTTATTATACCAGTATTGTTTTAAGGATTGGGTAGGATAGGATTTGTAGGCTTCAACAGCCTAAAGCCTGTCCCATTTGTCATAGAAGTGTGTCATATCAACTTTCCTTTCAAATGAAATGCAGCATCCATTCTATTCTTGTTACAAGGACAGTATCTATATTTATCAATTTTACAGCTTTAATAGAACATGTTCAACACTTTGTTAATGTACATCTAAAGCTCAAGAAATTAAAAACAAAATTTGAGGCATTATTTCTCTTAATAAACAACATGATGTCAATAAAAAAAGAGGTTATCAAACAACAAGCATGAATAGACTGGCATAGATCACCTTGGCTCTGTTACACGCCTAGAAGGATCAAAGAACAATGAGATCTACACCTGAAGTTTATATCCTTCTTTGCTTTTAAAATATTAGAGATCAGGATGGAGCCATGCTGGTTCTAGCAGTGAAGGGCAGGCTGCACCACTCCTGTCCTACAGATGTCCCTATGTATTTTTGTCAAACTGCTAAGCATGCCATGTGGAATAGGATAGTTGTCAGTGCCCTTTGGCCTTGACTTGCTGATAAATATGCCATCCTCCTTATTGCCTAGATTGCAAGAGAGATTTTTTGGATGTACTGGTACACAGAGATCTTAACACATTGAGATGCACAACTGACTACTCCAAAGTTCCTTCCAGGCAGAAGTAAATCCTGTGCAAGAAAAAATTGCCATTAAATCTTGACAATTTCTTCACATTCAAGTTTTCAACTAAACTTGTTGATGTCATGCAACTAAAATATCTAGATTTTAACAAAAATACAACGAAGATGGAAAAATTCCACTACTTCATAAATAGCTTTTGGTAGTTTAACAGAAGATGTTCTACATGTTGTTAGTGTACATGTAATGTCAAATGATAAAGAAATGAAAAACAAAATTTGAGGTCTTATTTCTCTTAATAAATAACATGATGTCAAAAAGAAATGGTTATCAAACAACAAATATGAATAAACTAGCATAGATACATCTTTAACCTTGGCTCTATTACATGTCTAGAGAGATCAAAGAACAATGAGGTTTACACCTCAAGGTTTTATCCTTGTTTGCTTTTAATAGATTAGGGATCAGGATAGATCCATGCTGGATCTAGCAGTGGAGGGCAGGCTGCATCACTCCTGCACTACAGATGTCCACTATGCATTTTTGTCAAACTTCTAATCGTGCCATGTGGAGTGGAAAAGATGCCAGGGCCTTTTGGGCAAGTGTTGCTGATGAATACACCATCCTCTTTATTGCCTACATTGCAAGGGATGTTTTTTGGATGGTCTGGTAGGCATAAAGATCTTAAAACATTGAGATGCACAACTCACCACTCCAATGTTCCTTCCAGGAAGAAGTAAATCCTGTGCAAGAAAAAACTAGCAGTAAATCATGTCAACTTCTTCAGATTCCAACTAAACTTGGATGATGTCATGCAATTAAAATCTCTTGATTTTATCAAAAATACATCGAAGATGGAAGAATTCTGCTACTTCATAAATAGGTCTGGCTTTTAGGTAGTTTAATAGAAAATGTTCAACACGCTTTTTGTGTACATGTAAAGATAAAGAAATGAAAAACAAAATTTAAGGTCTTATTTCTCTTAATAAATAACATGATGTCAAAAAATAAAAAGAGGTTATCAAACAAGTACGAATAAACTAGCATAGATCTATCTTTAACCCTAGATCTATTACATGTCTAAAGGGATCAAAGAACTATGAGGTTTACATCTAAAGTTTTTATCCTTCTTTGCTTTTAATAGATTAGGGCTCAGGATGGATCCATGCTGGTTCTAGCAGTGAAGGGCAGGCTGCGCTGCTCCTCTACCACAGATGCCCACCATGTATTTTTATCAAACTGCTAAGCATGCCATGTGGAGTAGAAAAGTTTCTAGGACATTTTGGGTACGGGTTGCTGATGAATACACCATCCTCTTTATTGCCTACATTGCAATGGATATTTTTTGGATGGCAGTAGGCATGAAGATGTTAACACATTGAGGAGATGCACAACTAACCACTCCAAAGTTCCTTCCAGGAAGAAGTAAACCCTATGCAAGGAAAATTACCAGTAAATCGTGTCAATTTCTTCAGATTCCAAATATACTTTGTCAATCTGATATAATTAAAACTTCTAGATTTCATTGGGAAGACAAAGAAGATGGAAAATTGCTGCTACTTCATAAATATGTCTAGTCACTTTTTTTCCTTTGGTTTCAGTTCACCAACCCTAGGGCTCAAATATAATTACATTCTTATTAGGCAACAGTATTCACACTTTCACTTGGAAGTTGGGGACTGGCTGTTAACAAATTTTCAATCTTGAGGGTTTATTGATAATCACATATTTCAGTGGATCTATTTATGACAGTCTCAGCAAGATACTTAGTTGAGCTATGCACATAAATTAGTCGTGGAGTTCAGGAGGAACATATCAGAAAAACCTTTAAGTCAGATAAAAAAATTATACAAAAAAATTTAGACCAACTACAGACAAATCACTCAAATACCCATGTTCCCCTGCCCCGTTCTCCTCAAGATAGACCATAAGCCCAATTAATACAGAATTAATTTACCACTCTATGCCATTAGAAAAATCAACTTTGTGTTTATAACTATATGCATTCATGAACATGGACTTGGTTCAATGGTAAAGCAGGGACTCATAAGCCCACCAAGGTTCAGAAAATCTTCTCGCCTGTAGAAGAAAGCAGTCAAATGGGACCAATATTAAGTCCTTGATAAATTTAACGGAAAGAGTACGTGCCTCATGGACGAATTTATGTTCAGCCACTGCATGCAGAGTCTCTGTGAACAAGAGAAAGCAGGAAGCTTTCAAAAAGAAAATTCACTGTTGTTTGGAGATCATAAATGAATGAAGTCTTCAAGTCCCAGCCTCCTGTGAATGTGGAAGAGGAGGTTCCTTCCCCAGCATGAGACAAGCCAGCGAAGAAGCCATGACATTCAGATCCAATATGTTCACTAGTTCTCCCAGTTCACATATATGCTGTGTGATTGTTTTTTTGTCATGAATCCAAAACAATGTATGGTATTATATGTTAGCGTGCTTTCTGTGTTGGATATAGTATGTGAATGCTTGCCTACAATGGCCTGGTACAGTCCTGAATTTTTTAAAATATGTATGCTGATGAATGTACATAGTTCTCTCTGTACGGTAAGCTATATACTTAAATACAAAACATGATGGAGAATTTGCCCTGCAGGCTGCAACTAATGTGAATAAGTACTCCCTTAGCTTTTTGAGGTTGGTATGCAATTTTTTATTTGATTTTCAGTAAATATTAATAGCTCTTTTCCAAGTTGTCTGATATGATTATGAACTATGAAATGTTCTTTTTAATTGTAGAACAGATATGAGTATAGCAGATGTGGCAGTGAAAAACAAAATTCATAATTGTGTTCAAGATAAGGTTTTATGCAATATCTAGAATCATAGAATGTATCACAGGGCAACAGCCAATTGTCTGAACTTTCATCAACTAGAAAAGATAAAAACTATTCATGAATAGAATCACCCATCCATACTCTTGCATGATTCATGGAGTTAATAGAGATCGTTTCTCTGACGAAAACTAGTGAAATGCCCAGAAATTGCAAAAGAACACAATTCTTATAATTTTGCATTAGTAATGAAAATGCTCAGAAAGTGCAAAACTACAATTCTTATCATCTTGCATTCATAGGCATATTACTTATGCACATGACTTGCATGTTACTTTTATGAAGATCAGTAAATCTTCCCATTAACATCATGCAGATTCCCCCATAATGGTAACACCTATGAAAATAATGTTGTTGCCGCAAAATTGAGGCAATTGACAACGATCATATGAGAGGAAGTCTGGATGGTGGATAGGAATGAAATATGTCACTCATTGAAACAAAACTGCAAAGGTCTCTCACCTTTACCAAAACAATATCTAGACTGTGCTTAGAATCTACCTTCAAAGTAACTAAATTGTGAGTGATTTATTGGGTAGCAAAAAATCTCAAATATGTTTCAAAATAGATATTGCAATAAAACTAGACCATATTTACCTAATCTATTACCTACAATAATACTTGGTTATTCTGTAACTTACAGCATCACCAATAATCTCCACAGGAGCACTTTCCATCCTTAAAATGATGAAATCGCTTTGCATCTCGTACAATAAGTTCTCGCTGAACAATCTTGGACATGATCTTGATAGCGTTATGGCAATCACCACACACTCGAAGGTTTTTAATTATTCTCAAAGTTGTTCCAGGTGGGGTGCTAATAAGCCCATAAGCTATGGCCAACCTCTCACTATGATGCATCAGGGCTATTTCTTTCTGCGCCTCATCCACGTCATGCAGCACATACTTCGTGTCAGGCACATACCCTGCTTCCTTCATCTGTCCAGCTAAGCCCTCCAACTTTGCATAAATCTCCTCCCTCTGAGGATGAGATAAGGTCCCGGCTCGATACTCGTGCACTGTGCTTGCTTTTGGTGTTGGGGGTTTCATAATGTCCGTGTCCATTCCTATGTCTCTGCCACTGCTTCTATTCACCCCATTGTTTCTATTTGCCCATCTGCCAGCTGCACCACCTCCACTTAAGTTAGATCTTGGCACAAGTCTATTGGGCTCTATCTCACTAATCTTCTCGGCAGCCCGCTTTTCTATCACTTCATTCCCACGACTCTTGCAAGCACTGCGCAAGGTCTCCCAAACTGCAACACTCGGCTTTGTTGGCATCTTATTGATAAACTCCTCCGCTTCCTCCAGTCGTCCAGCCCGGCTAAAAAGATCGACCATGCACACATAGTGTTGCATCGAATACAGCAGTCCATATTCTGTGTCCATCGCTTCATAATACCGAAGGCCTTCATCCACCAAACCTAATCGAATGCATGCTGAAAGAACCCCTAGAAAAGTGTTTCCATTCGGTCTCTCCCCAGCTTCCTTCATCTGGCTAAATAATTGAATCGCCTCCTCTGCAAGGCTATTGTAGGACAACCCCGCTATCATATAATTCCAGGAAGAACAATCTCGCTCAGACATTTTGTCAAACACTTGACGCGCTTCCTGCACGCATCCACATTTGCCATACATCTCAATGATTTTATTATCCACCAATACATCAGGCCTAAACCCACTTCCAACCATATGTTCATGCACCTTCCTACCCTCTTCCAGCGCTTTCGAATCCGCGCAACATTGCAGAATGCAAACATAGCTGATGGAATCCATAGGAATACCTTGCTGTTGTATGTTTTTGAAAAGCTCCATGGCTTCGTTCAGCTTCCCTTCCTTGGATGCAATCCTCAAATCCTCAATAACGGCACTAGTTGCCCCAGTACCTCTGCTGTAAGAACCCCCGACCTGACCTCTGGAATAGCTTGGAGTTTGGCTCACTGGGTTTTCAGAGGTGCTGAAGGGTTTAACAAATATGTATTTGCTCCTAAAGCCAATGAAAGACTGGGCTTCGTTGCTTGTCTTGGAGCTCAGAAACCTGAAAGACTGAACATGGGTATAATTATACCGGAGTCCCGTCTCTCTTGCCTTGATAATGGCTGTCAGATATCTTAACTTGCTTATGCCAGCGGCTCTCTGCATCATTGCTGTCGAAGCCATCACCACCTGTACAGCTCGAAAAATACGAAATCCCGATTCTCTTCTATCGCACAATAGCTAACGACAGAATACTGTTATCTCGAATAATGCCAATAGCTTATGAGCCAAGATTTAACGAGGGCTTTGCCGAGAGCTTACGAGCCAGGATTTATCGACGTCTTTGGGACAAGGAAATGTAATAATTTAATAAATATGGGTGTTGGACGAATATTTTTATATCGAAAGTGGATTATCATGGGTTTTATAGAGAGTTTATATTCGACACATAACATTAGACCCGCTCCCTTGTTCTGAGTCTCTGATTTTGGAAAGGGTCGTTAGGTTTCTCAATATGTTAATGTTTGTTGCTTTTAATATCATGGTGACTAAAATTATCGTTTTTCCTATGGTTGGAATAATGGGCAATATCGGATCCTAACTTTTAACTTTAAAAAAAAAATGGGAATTTTATGGAGAAGTTTTTTTATATGGGAAAGGAATGGTATTAGGGTTTAATGAGGCGTTAATTATGCTCACTTTAATTAATTGTTCTGAAGTTTTAAAGAGGTGTATTTTCTGGATTAACTTAATTTTGTGGGAAATATATCTTTTAAAACCTAAAGAGCGGAAATTAGTTAATGGTGGGTATAATTAGCACTTTATTAAATTTTTTATTAACACTAATACAAATCTTTTTAAATATAAAAGACATTTATCTAATATTTAAATGTATGAAGATTATGAATAATGTTATTTAACTTAGTTAAATGGGAAACTTTACCAGCCAAATAAAGTTAGGTCATTGGATAGAAAGACAAGTGATGTAACTTATTTTTGACAAAGGCTAGCTATTTGAAACCACTCACTTAAAAGCATAAGGTAAGTTACATCACATGCACAAGTAATTTATCACATCTCTAGATCCAACAAATTTTAAATGATATGTCATTTAGATAAATATGCTTGTTTGAAAGTGTGATAAAAAAAATATAGTACAAAAGTGAATTAACCATGAAAATGTTTAAGTGTAATTAAATTTATTATATGAAGCAATTATACCCAATAAATTGATATAGTGTCACTCACAATGTTTGAGCTATGGATCTTAAAACATCACAATGTTTGAGCTATGGATCTTAAAACATGAATGAAACTTTGGAAATTCGATGATCATATCATTTACCATATCATTTCATTATTCATAAGAGTTGAGCATTGATTATAGATACCAATGATTAAGGAAAATACCACTTAGCCTATTAAATAATTCAGACCCTTAAGGAGAGCAAGGTGTAGCTAAGAACTCACTTATCAAAGGATATAAAGATCGTTCACAATGTTATTTAACCAAAGGCCTTTGAAGGCGTCACCACCACAATATGCAATGAATTTAAGCTCTATTTAAAAGTGGAACTAATTTTCAATTGTCATAATTCTAATATATTAAAGTTTAAGGTAGTGAGATAGATTAAGGCACATGTAGAAAAATCATTAATCATTAACCTTTGAGAGTGTGCTTCTGAACCTTGCAAAATTTAAAGTGTTAATTGTTTGGGCTACTACTTAAACTTTGTTGTTATGTATTCATGTTTCTATCAACATATATCCACAATATTGATCATTCCATAAACAATAGAATATCATCAATATCCATATCAATAGCAACCACTATATCAATCATTTAGTGTTTGACAAAATGTCTGAATGAGATTGTGCTTCTAAGATGGATATTTACTCGACTAATGAATTTGTGAGAGCATACTACTTGGAGGTTATGCTTCGTGAAACTTTTGTGCACCCAACAGTTGAAGGTATTATGTTATGGGGTTTTTGGGAACTCATGTCCAGAGAGCAGGGACACCTTCACCTTGTTGATTGGGATGGGACACACAATGAAATAAGAAAGAGATTAATTTCTCTAAAGAAAGAATGGACAACAAACATAAAGAGCCATACAAATCATGAAGGCCAATTTAAATTTAGAGGCTTTCATGGGACCTATGAAGTGGAAGTCTCAATACATTTCAGAGAGACAAAACAAACTTTAATTGTTTACAAGGTTGATTCTCCTATTGTGATAGAGATAAGTTTGTAATCATTTTTTCTCTCTCTCTTTATTATGGAAGATCATATAAGTCATAAGTTGGCAGTGTGATTATCTGTTTCTTATTATTATTATCCTCAACTATATATAAAGTAAAAAATTATTGAACTTGGCCTATCAAGGGTCATTGACAACGGATGGCATTGGTTTGTAAAATTGTTATGTAAGGGGCAACTGGCTCACTTAGCGTTTTGCATTTGTTAAGGTCCAACCCTAGCCCTTTTATTTATGTAATAGGGTCGAGTCATAGTTATAGTTAGTTAAAGAGTCAATAAAGCCCGTATTAATAATTGTAAGTCATTGCCCCGCATTTAAGAAAGGGACCACAGTTAGTTGCAAACAGGTCATGGTATTAGTTAGATGGTATTGAGAGAACCATGGTACTGACCCATGGTATTATATGTATGAATCCTATATAAAGGATAGAGACTCCCCATTGAGGAATATCGTGTCTTATTTTGTAATCGAGCTCTGCTCTGTTGGAGGTTGCCCCCTCAAAGAGGTAAGTGAACATTGCTTTCATCTCTGAATAATAAAATACTTGTTGTTTTTCTCATTTTGTTCTGTGTTCTGGGTTGTATTTCTTCGCATATTTGGTATTCTGGAATTTCTCGCAGGTTAAGAGCATAACAAGTGGTATCAGAGCACTTTCCAGGGCCGGTGGTACCTCCATTTTTGGCAGAATTTTTTTTAGGCTAGAGACGTGTTCTGACATCTTTAAACCACGAGATCTGTCATTGAGCGCATAAACCTACGGATTTGGGGAGGCATGCATGTAGGAAATACAAGAGGTGGTCATGCTTGTTGGACTCCCTTGTAACCCCTGTGGCTACCCCTTCGAGTAGTGGCGCATTAGACAGAATCATGCATGGACTGCCTTCCATGTACCCTCTGGGTATATCGAAAGCCCCCTAGGCTCACCTAAAACCTCGCCTTAGATAAACCATCGGTCATCTTGCTGCTACAATACACCGAGAACAACACTCAGGGAGATTACTCGCGCGTACAATAGGGTAGTCGGGTAGTATGGCTAAGGGTACGGTTGATCCTCCTTAGTTAGTGCCCTGAAATATTGGGCCAAGTACTATTGTTGGACCCTTATGTATATTGTGATCTATAACACCTGACACTCCTTTGAGACCATATTTCCCTTGACTCTCTGAAGATTGCCCATTATCTTATTTACCAAATCACATCGAGCAATTTGGGGTTTTGTCGCTGCTGCAACAATCAGATCCACCAGTTGAGGTTCTACTGCCACAATACTATTCAGATCTAGCAGTTGGGGTTCTGTAGCCGCCGCAGTCCAACTCACATTTAGTAGTTGGGGGTTTCACAACCAGATCTGACCATTTGCGCAGTGAGGCTTGTGGCTCCTATAGCCTGGGGCGATTCTTACAGGACATTCGGCAGGATCAAGTTTTCTGGAATTTGGCCACTGCATTATTAATAAGCGAGGAGTAAAACTCCATTCGAAGTATAAAAAAAAAAACAGAGACTTAGCCCATAAGAATCAGGACGACGAGCTAATCGCAGTAGTACCATTCCTTTGTCAGCTCCAATTTTCGAGCGGTCCCAATTTTTTTCAAAGTGACCAAGATCTGTGTATGGTAGAAACCAGAGCTCAAGAAATGGCCAACAGGAAGATTGAGAGCCTTGAAAAATAGTTGGATTCTTTCAAAGACATAGCGTACCAGATGCATAAATTCATGGAAACTTTCAAAGTGAGCACATTGAGGTTGCATCTGGAGGCACATGGTCTTAATGAAGACCTTGAAGGAGAATCTAGCCATCATATTCACTTCCATGGAAATCACCAACATTCCCACCCTCGGCCACCCAAGCTAGACATGTATAAATTTGATGGCTCTAATCCGACAGTATGGGTAGCACAAATGGAACAATATTTCCTTCTGAATGATATCCAAGATGATCCAACTAAACTACGTGTGGGAGCCCTTTACTTGGACCAAGAGAGATGGCAATGGTGGCAGTGGCATCAAAAATGCTATCCCGAGAAAATAACTTGGCAGGTGTTCTCAAAATCTCTTTGTGACCGCTTTGATAGAGACTAATTTTTTGGGTCGTCTTACTAAGCTCCGACAGACAAGCACAATAAAAGAATACATTGCAGCCTTTGAGACATTGGCCATCCGCACAGAAGGTCTGGGAGATGAATTCTACTTGGAATGTTTTATAAGTGGTCTCAAAGAAGCCATCCAAGCACATGTCCGGATGCACCACCCACCTACATGGATAGATGCTTGCAACAAGGCTATCAAAGTGGAATGTGCTTTAGCTGCCCAGTCTCCTCGTCTAAATTTCATAGCCAAGGGACACCCCACCCAGGCTCAGGGCCCTACCCAAACACTTAAGGTTCAAAAGGTGTCTCCAGCAGAAATGGTTGAAAGAAGAAAACAAGGATTGTGCTACTACTGCGATGACAAATACTCCCCCGGGCATAAATGCAAGGAACCCAAATTATTTCAAATTGATGTTACTGATCACAGCTCATATGAGGAAGCCCCACCCCTTGAGGGACCAGAGGACGAAGTTGAGGAAACCCAATAGGACAATGAACTCCCAGCTACGCCAGAGGAACCAGTTATCTCGCTACATGCTTTGGCGGGCATTTTTGCGCCCCAAATTCTCAAAATCAGAGGCTTTATTAAACATCGCCCTGTAGTAGTATTGATTAATAGTGGCAGCACTCATATCTTTATCCGTCAGCAAGTCACCGAAGCTGTTCATTGTTTTTTCAGGCAGTCTCTAATTTCCAGGTCCAGATTATTAATGGGGGGGACAATGAAATGTGAAGGCCGCTGCGAAAATATCAAACTTCAGATGGGAGACTACCACCTCAAGACCCACATGTTTACAATTAACATGGGTGGTTGTGACATTGTCTTGGGGGATGAATGGCTTCGCACCCTAGGCCCAATCACCATGGATTTCCAGGATTTATATATGAGCTTTAAGTAGAATGACCACATGCATACCCTCCGTGTACTCTAAGCAGGTGCTCGTTCTATCATCAGCTCGCATCACATGGAAAAGTTGTTGAAAAAGGGCCATCATGGAGTTATCGCCCAGTTTAATGCCATCTAGGCCATCAAGCCCACTACTCTTCATATTCATCTTGACATGCAATAGGTCTTGAATTGACACCAACAGGTATTTGACAAACCTAAAGAGCTTCCACCTTCTAGAGGGGAACATGATCATATCATCACTTTGGTCCCAGGGGCATAGCCATTGAATTTGCGGCGATATCGATATCCTTTCGCCCAAAAGAATGAAATTGAAAAAATCATGAAGGAACTCCTTAAAGTCGGTGTCATTCGTCCTAGCATCAGTCCTTATTCATCACTAGTGGTCATGTTGCTCAAGAAAGATGGAGAATTGCGCATGTGTCCAGACTTCAGGGCCCTCAACAAGCTCACGGTCAAAGACAAATTCCCTATACCAGTTGTTGATGATTTGCTGGATGAACTACATGGTACTCATTTCTTTACTAAGCTAGATATTCGCTCTGGCTATCACCAAATACACATGAAAGAATTAGACATTCCCAATGCTGCTTTCCAAACTCATGAAGGCCATTATGAATTCTTGGTCATGCCATTTGGTCTCTGTAATGCCCCATCCACTTTTCAAAGCCTCATGAATCACCTGCTGAAACCATATCTCCGAAAATTTGTCCTTGTTTTCTTTGATGACATTCTCATCTACAACCTCACCTGGGAAAAACATCTTCAGCATGTAGACCTGCTCTTGCAACTGCTCCAGAATCATAAATTATTTGTCAAATTGTCCAAGTGCTCTTTTGGCATGGAAGAAGTCGAGTATTTGGGCCACATTGTGGGTCGTGAAGGTGTCCGGGTGGATCCCAAAAAGATATAGGCAATGCAAGATTGGCCCCAACCAAAAACCTTGAAGAGTTTGAGGGGATTCTTGGGTCTCACCGGCTACTATCGCAAATTTGTCCGCAATTATGGTCGCATTGCTACTAACCTTCTCAAGAAAAATTCATTCCTCTGGATTGATGCAACACAATAGGCGTTTATGGCTCTCAAACAGGCCATGTGTTCCACTCCTATATTGGCACTACCCGACTTCACCAAATCTTTTGTGATTGAATTTGATGCTTCAGGTACTAGTATTGGTGCTATGTTAATGCAGGAAGGCCGACCCTTGACTTTCACCAGCTAACAACCGAGTGGGAAACATCTGGGACAATATACCTATGAGAAGGAGATGATGGCCTTCTTAAATGCAGTAGATACCTGGCGACCATACTTATTGGGGCGACGTTTCCAAATCCGCATAGACCATCAAAGCCTCAAATATTTTTTGGAGCAACGTCTATCCTCGCCCCAGCAAAATAAATGGTTAGCCAAAATGTTAGGATATGATTATGAGATAATTTACAAGAAAGGGCGTGACAATGTAGTAGCAGATGTTTTATCACGCCAATTTGAGGATGAAAGCACCATGCTATCAATCTCTCTTCCCATACTAGATTGGATTGAAGAAGCCTGCAAGGAATGGTTTTCACATCCCTCTCTCTCCCAACTCATTAATAACTTGAGAGCAAATCCTAATTCCTCAGTTGGCTACTCTTGGAAGGATGAGATTCTTTGCTACAAGGATAGAGTAGTTATATCGCCAACATCCACCCTTAAAATGCGCATTTTGGCAGAGTTGCACTCATCTCCCACTACAGGCCATGCAGGCTTTCAGAAGACTTATGCTCGCACTCGTCGTTCTTTCTTTTGGACAGGCATGAAAACTAACATTCTTACTTTTGTAGTTGAATGTGATGTGTTTCAATGCCACAAAGGAGAAACAATCAAGTCACCAGACACCTTACAACCATTGCCCATCCTTGCCTCAATCTGGATGGATGTTTCTATGGATTTCATTACTGGTCTTCCGAAGTCAGGCAACAAGTTAGTCATCATGGTGGTTGTGGACAAACTTTCTAAATATGCTCATTTTTGCACTCTACCCCACCCATTTACCCCCACTTTGGTGGCTCAAGCTTTCATGGACCAGATCTTCAAACTGCATGGCATGCCCACTTCCATTGTGTCTGATCGTGACCCGACTTTCACTAGTAACTTTTGGCAAGAACTTTTCAAGCTACAAGTCACCCAACTCTAACTAAGTACTTCCTATCATTCCCAAATTGATGGTCAAACTAAAGCAGTCAACAAATGTTTGGAGACATACCTAAGGTGCTTCACTTCAGAAAAGCAACATTAATGGGTATAGTGGCTACCTCTAGCTAAATGGTGGTATAATACTAATTATCATGCAGCCACCAAGATGACTCCATATGAAGCAGTGTATGGTCAACTCCCACCTTCACCCACTTCTTATATCCCTGGATGCTCTAAGGTGGAAGTAGTGGATCAACTCCTACAGAATTGTGTAACCATGCTAGCCTATCTCAAAGATAATCTCCATCAAGCTCAGAATCACATGAAGCAATAGGCAGACCAACATCGTTCAGAGTGCACATTTCAAGAAGGGGATCAGGTATTCCTAAGGCTACAACCATATAAGCAAACATCACTCAAAGAAAAGGGTTGTCAAAAATTAGCTCCAAAATTCTACGGACCTTATCAAATACTTCAGCGCATTGGAGTAGTAGCCTACAAGCTAGCCTTGCCACCAACTTCAAAAATCCATCCAGTCTTCCATGTATCATGCCTCAAGAAAGTGGTGGGGAACAATTGCAGAATTCAAACCAATCTACCTAAATTGGATGAAGAAGGTTCACTCTGGCTCCAACCTAAACAGGTCCTCAACAAGCGAGAACGACATCTGCACAGCCGCACGATCAAGGAAGTCCTTGTCAAATGGAAAGACGCCTCCCCAGAAGATGCAACCTGGGAACCAACCACTATTCTTCAGCAATTTCCACAGCTTCAGCCTTGAGGACAAAGCTGCTTTTATGGGGGAGGGCATGTTAGGGTCCAACCCTAACCCTTTTATTTATGTAATATGGTCGAGTCATAGTTATAGTTAGTTAAAGAGTCAATAAAGCCCATATTAATAATTGTAAGTGGTTGACCCGCATTTAAGAAAGGGACCACAGTTAATTGCAAACAGGCCATGGTATTAGTTAGATGGTATTGAGAGAACCATGGTACTGACCCATGATATTGTATGTGTGAATCCTATATAAAGGATAGAGACTCCCCATTGCGGAATATCGAGTCTTATTTTGTAATCGAGCTCTGCTCTGCTAGAGGTTGCCCCCTCGAAGAGGCAAGTGAACATTGCTTTCATCTCTGAATAATAAAATACTTGTTGTTTTTCTCATTTTGTTCTGTGTTCTAGGTTGTATTTCTTCACATATTTGGTATTCTGGAATTTCTCGCAGGTCAAGAGCATAACAACATTTCACAAGGTGTTTCAAATTTATAATTACTCATTATTTTCTTGAATGAAGTATCTAGATGGCTTTATATTTTCATTTTGAATGTAATGGTATGGTTGGTCTATCATAAAACTTACGAAGAAAATGAATGCTAAAAATAGGAAGAAAACAAGATGAATAGTAAAATTAAAAACTCATAAATCTATTGCTTAAACTCCTTCAATATTTGTACACTTATAACTGTTTTTTTTTTGTAAGCTTCGGCGGGACCCTCTCATTCTACAACCTCTCATTTTACAACCTCCACAGGATTCGAACTTGGCTGGGCGGTGTGAAAGCCATCCACCCCAACCATTACATCATGCACGTCATGTGCTACACTTATAACTGTGAACTAATTATTGTTAATTATAAAAAATTACCTTAAACATGATTTATATTAGACACCATTATAACACATCATAATGATCAAAATAAAAAATACTACTATAGTGGAGCTACCCTCTTGGTGGACTTATGTTGGAAGCACAATTATTGTTACACCAAAACCCAGAGGTTTTAGTAAACAGATGCATTACTAGAGTTAACGGATCCACAAGAGGTGGTTAAGCACATGTCGCGAAACACACGGGGAGTGTTGATTTATCCAATGTCTAACAGTCTTCCCCCTAGCACAAGTCGGGTGTGATTTGAACTCGAGACTTTTGGCTTTGATACTACTTGTTGGAATCGCTATTGTAGTTACACCAAAACCCATAGGTTTTAGTAAATGGATGCATCGCCAAAGTTAATAGATCCACGAGATGCAATTAAGCACATGTCGTGAAACACACAAGGAGCATTTATTAATCCAATGTCCAACAAGTTATTGGTGACCTTATTAATAAACTCTTTGATATACTCAGTAAATAGCCCCATTGGTAAACTTGTCATCCCCACAGCCTATTAAATCCTATTGTCATATCAGTGGAGTTACCTAAAAACCTAATGGGATCTACTTTTAGATTTGATATGTTTTTAAACATTAGTACACCATTATTTATTAAAAAAACTCTAAAATTATTTGAAGACTCTAGATTATTTTTGTTTCTTAGTAACTTGAACTACCCCACAGTTCCACTATATCAAATTCCATAATTTATTATTCCTTTCAAATGTTGGAAAACTATTTTGACTGCCACTTGAAATTGTGCAATTGTGCTTTAGGATTTGTCATATTGATATTACATCAAAGTACGAACAACGTTCTTTTTTAATATTTAGCTTAAATGACACTTTATTATAAGTATATTTTGCCAAAAAAAATATTTGGTACTTTATGATAAAATATGATTTCCCCTATCACGTGGTTTTTAAGTTAAAGTTTTCAAAAAAAAAATTGAGAAGAAAAAATCATATTAATGTAAAAAAAATAAATCAAATTAAGCGAGTCCAAACAATAATACAAATGCAAAAATATTTAGAAAATCATATTAATGTAAAAAAAAAAATCAAATTAAGTGAGATCAAACAAAAATACCAATGCAAAAATATCTAAACATTCTTGGAAAGGAATGAACAAAAACAATTCAGAATAATAAAAAAATATAACAAAATCATCACCTTGTAATTCTTGAATATCCTACTTGTTCTCTTTTCTTTTATTTTGATTTTTACTTTCTCCTCTCCATTAATTTGAAAATGTTATCACCAACATTCAACCCCTTTCCATTTAATTTGTTATGAAACCAGCTCACAAAAAGAAAGAAAAGATAGATGAACACCTTAGAAATAAGCCTCTTCGAGGGGGCAACCTCCTTTACATTACACAAATGAACAATTCTTGGATGATACCAATGACAAGACCTCCTTTCTATATATAGGATTCTAAGGGGTCATAATATAATCAAAGCCGACCTAACAATAATAATGTAAGCGCACAATAATAAAAATAGTGGACTTCTATGGGGCACAATAATAACAATATGGGGACTACATGGGCACAACAATATAATAAGGGGGTTGTACTAATAACAATAAGGGGTTACACTAGTAGTATAGGGACCTAACATGCCCCTCTCCTTCAAAAAGTGTTGTCCTCAACGCTTGAGTAGTTCTTGATGTTTCTGTATAAAATTCTTGTCCTCCCATGTGGAATCTTCAGCAGGTAAGTTCTTCCACTTGATGAGATACTCTGAAATTGATTGATTTCGTAGCTATCAAGTTCTTGTTTCTGTGACTGCTTCAGGTTCCAATATGATTTTTCTTTCCTTGTCAAGTTTTGACAATATTGTTTGAACTGGGATCTTCTGTAACTTTTGAATGAGTGGCCACACTTCTTCGTCATTCTTCCATTCATCCCTTGCTTCGTTTATCCAATCTGGTTAAATAATAGAAATAGCACAAAACAATGCTTCCACATCCTCATCCTTTCTTGAGAGTGCATTTGCAACAAAATTTTGCTTCCCTTTTCTGTAGATGATGTCAAAGTCATAACCCAACATATTTGTGACCCATTTTTTCTGTTCTTCTAAAGATAATATTTGTTCTAAGAAGTATTTAAGACTATCATGATCCATTTTTACCTTGAAGTGTTTTCCCATTGGGTAAGGTCGCCATTTCTTAAGTGCATGTAGTATTTCCAACATTTCCTTCTCATAAATAGCTTTCTTGAGATGTAGCCGTAAAAATACCCAATCACCTACATCAAAAAAAATTTCACTGTGATGTTGATCTACCTATTGTTTCATTCGATTCTGCACCAAAGTGGCGTTGTCCTTTAAAAGTTGGAGAACTTGTTGTTGGTGCTCGATGCAATCTTTCACTACTTGAACATTTTTCTTCTTGATTTGTCCTTCTATCTTGAGAGTTTGAGGAGTGGTAATTTCTTCCAATGCTTTACAAGATATGGTCGGATTCATTTCTTGATGCTCGATGTGATCTTTCACTTCCTGAACATTTTTCTTCTTGATATGTCCTTTTATCTTGATAGTTTGAGGAGTAGTAATTCTGGCCAATGCATTACAAGATATGGTTGGATTCATTTCTTCTTTCTCGATGTGATCTTTCACTTCTTGAACCTTTTTCTTCTTGATATGTCCTTCTATCTTGAGAGTTTGAGGAGTGGTAATTATTGCCAATGCTTTACAAGATATGGTCGGATTCATTTCTTCTTTCTTTGGGGTTGGTTCCTGGTGTATATCCTCTTCTTTTGATGTTTCTTGATCCTTTTCTTCCTCTTCTTCATAATCAATGTAAAATAATTTCTTCTCAACACACTTATGACCTTTAGTGCATTTGCTATCACAATTGTAACAAAGCCATTTTTTTCTTTTTTCTTCCAATTGTTGTGGTGTAAATCTTGTAGGTTGTGGAAGGCTAGGAGAAAAAACACTTCCATAATTATAGTCGTGAGTGGTGGGATTCCTTGTTTCCATAATTTCGCTTTCAATTTTTCTTGCCCACCTGAATGCCTTCTCCAATGAATCAAATTCCCAAAGATGAATCTCGTGTTGAATGTTATCCTTTAAAATCCCTATGAAGACATCAACCATTTTCTTCTTTGGAATATCATTTACCCTTATATTCAATTTTTGGAAGTCCTCAATGTGCTCTGCCATTGAACCCTTTTGTTTGAGATTTATCAATTGGCTAAAGAATTTGTTTCTGTTTGTATCCTCATAATGTGCTATCATTTCCTCCATGAAAATTGACCACATGACAAGTGGTTTATGAGAACAAAGCCCTTTATACCATAAAAATTGATTCGGTTCTAAATAATTAGATGCAATACGTACCTTTTGTAACAGTATTACACCATGTAGATCAAAATATTTCTCCATATGTAGTATCCATTTTACCGGATACTTGCCATCAAACATCCTCATATCGCCTTTTCTTGATTTTAGGAGCTCAAACTTAAAACGACTGTAACTCTGTAATTTCAGATCTCCAAGTTCTAGAATCACAACCTATAGTAGCCGTCTATGTCCTCTTTCTAATGCAGCCAGTCTGATAAAAATTGGATTCTTCAAGGAAGAGTTATGTCAAATCTCCCACGATGACCTGATTATAGACTGGTTTAGTAGAGCACACTTGTACGAAGTACCATGTTGTCATTGTTTCAACCTTAGGACTTGAAACTGATACACAGAAAACTACAGTTCGTCCTCTTTCTGAAAATTCTTACGAAATGTAAATCTGATTCTCAGAGCGAAAGTTATGATGATTTTTCAAAGGTCACCTGTTTAGGATTTAATTTGGGAGTCTGCAAAAACCATAACTTCCTCAGATCATATATATGAAAATATAGCGAGCCAATATCTGAAATTTGGACCCAAGGTTTAGAACGATTTCTTCGCAAATGGGTTTTTATTTTAGCTTCTGAAACTTCGTAGGGACAACGTTATAGCAAAAATTCCATGATGACCTATTTTAGATGAAATTCTGGAGCTTGCAAAAACACTAACTTCCTCAAATCATATCTCCGAAAATATAATGAGACAAGATCTAAAATTGGGACCGGGTATTTAGCACAATTTCGTCTCAAACGGGTTTTTTTTTTTCTCTTCTGAAACTTCATAGCAAAAACGTTATAGTGAAAATTCCATGATGACCTGGTTGGAGCAACAAAACCCTAGAATCCAAAGCTTTGATACCAAATGTTATGAAACCAGCTCACAAAAAGATAGGAAAGATAGATGAACGCCTTATAAATAAGCCTCTTCGAGGGGGAAACCTCCTTTGCATTTCACAAATGAACAATTCTTGGATGATACAAATGACAAGACCTCCTTTCTATATATAGGAGTCTAAGGGGTCATAATATAATCAGAGCCAACCTAACAATAATAATGTAAGGGCACAATAATAACAATAGTGGGCTTCTATGGGGCACAATAATAACAATATGGGGACTACATGGGCACAACGATATAATAAGGGGGTTTTACTAATAACAATAAGGAGTTACACTAGTAGTATAGGGACCTAACATAATTTTGGAGAAAGAAAGAATGTTTGAGCAGTGTCACTAGGCTTGTGAGAAAGAAAGGAAATATGGTGAGCTAGCAACAAGTAGAAAGAACTGGAGGGATATAAAGTGCAAGGTAATAGCAATAAGAAAGGAGGAAACCAATGGGTGAATTCAAGAAGAAAAAGAGCAAATCTTAGACCTGTCTGTCAACCAAGAAAACTAGTGATATAATAGTATAATATCTTTATATGATAATAAACCATTTTTCCTTTCCAAAACAGGAAAAAAAATTACCATAATGTAATGGTATCCATATGAAAAGTTAAAGGTGATAAGAATGAAGTATCCTTCTAGGTAGAACGTCTATTTATATAAGGGTTTTTGTGAACTTCGATGTCCTCAGATCATTCATATCATTAGAAGAGGGGTACTATAACTACTTATCCAAAGAACCCTAATACAATATTAGGAGGTTTTGGTATATGGGGCAACCTCTTGGAAAATTAATCATCCTCCTCCCTTCTTTTAATTCCAACAAACCAATTTAGGCTTCTGGAAATTGGGATTTTAGTTGTACATTTCGTGTGGCTTACCCAATTTAGACTCGTTAGCATAGATAATTTGCAAACACAAGATGAAAAAAAGAGAGTTATTGGAGCATCAAGCAAAGTCAAAATTTTGATGAACAGTTGGAGCATTGGCTTATCATGCTCACATTTGACATTTTATCGATAGATTTTTCTCATAGCCATGCAATGCCTCATAGAGTCACTATCTACAATTGGCTTGCTATCGTAGGAGAATTTGGTGGGGAAATCAAATCATTTGTCTACAAACACATTGCATTTGACCATACCTTTATAGAGCCCAAACCTAATGTATTTTTTATAATAACATAGTTATATTATTGAGATATAAAATGACATAAAAAATTATATACATACCTATGAATCGCTATATTCTAAATCTTCTTGGGAAAGTTGAGCCTCCAATGAAACAACCAACCTCGACATGATGGACTAGTAATGTTTGCATTGTTCTCTGAGTTAAATGATGGAATATGGAGGCTGTAATGTTTTCCATTGTTCTTTTGTGTGAGTTCAAGGTTGCATGGAAACTAAATGTAGACTACTGAGACCCGTAGATGCAACTAACAATGCCAAACCAGTGATAATTGATTAATCAATCTATCTTAATGAATATTTTGTTGTTGTTTGTGTTCTCTTCTTCATAACGTCAATAACACAAAGCACGCACCTCAACACAAATGATTGAATAATTGTAAATTGATATAGGATTTGTTGGATAGATACTTCCTTATAACTATATGGATATTATATTATAATTACACCTTATTCATTGACGTTAGTTGATGTTTATATTAGAAATTCTACTTGTAATATTCATTCATTTAAATACATTGGTTGGCAGAGATTTATTTGTGATATTAGTTCATGTTCTATTAATATAATTATTTTCAATCTACCAACTCCAATGATATTCCATTAATATAACTAATCTGGATTCACCAAATAATTTATTTGAATCCACCAACTACACTAATATTCCATTACTATAACTAATTTAGATTCACCAAATATATTGGCAGGCAGCACGATGTTGGAGAGAAATGGAACAAGTCCTTTAACAATAGGGTATTAATGACGTTTTCAAAAAAGAATAAGTCGATGAAAATATGTTTTCTAAACTTCAAGGCACATCACAAGAGACGACTATATACAAATTTTAAATGTTAAATACGTTTAAAATGCCCTATAACGGGGATTTTTCCCGTAAAATTCCAACCTTAGGTTAGATGACTTTCTTAATCTTGGTGGGCCTATGAAACCTGTTGGGAACGGGTTCCCCCAAGGACAGTTTTGGGGTTAAAAGCCCATGTTTTGGGTCAATTTTGTAATAAAGTTGTAAAGTCTCCGCATTTTGTGGTCGCAGAGCATGAAGGTGTCAAGAGTCATAAAGGGTTGTCCACCCTTATTTTGTAAAGTCGGTTGTAAAGATCCACCCATGGTCCGCAGACCATGGGATTGTATAAAAAGGAACTAAGTAAGTAATCTCTAAGTAGTCTTAAGTCTTTAGTGAAGAATGAAGTGAAGAGTCTTGGTAGAGAAGTCTAAGTGTTTCGAGTCTTAGTGTAGGTAGAGGCTCTGCACCTTAGTGCACAGAGGCCTAGGGTGGAAGTTCGCAGTTGAGTGCGTGGATCCTTGTAGCTGTGTGTGCAGGGCAGATAGAGTCTATATTAAACTGAAGGTATCAATAAAGAGAAGTATTCTGCAAATTCTATGTATTTATTTCCTATTAATGCATCTAGTTATATTGTGTTTTGGGTTTAATTTACAATGTTTATGTGATGCGCGAATATATGTGACTATATCGATTAACTGAACGCAAGTAAGAATATCAGTTTACGTGGCGCTAACTGTGATAGTTTAGTAAGATAAGTAAAACACTTAGGATAACTTGGGAACCTGTACAGTACGTTGTCATAGCAGTAAAAGTACCTGAACCACGGGTTAAGGCTGCGTGAAGGTCAATCGTACACCTTCGTGGAGGTACTGAAGGGCAGAATAAAGGGCTAGACTGACAGAGCCCTAAAGCTTAGTGACCTGCGCGAAAGTAGGAACAGAGGGTATAAACCGACATCACGACCATCTCAGGGTGCGGAAACTTGGTTCCAACATCCCCCCATACTGCTTCGGGTGAGACTTCGGTCCGTGCTCGGCGGGCTAACACCTAAAGGGCCAGTAGTGTCGGGATTTGTTTGGCTAACTAATGCTGAACCTAGGTCAGGCCCCACACATCCAACAAATGGTTCTATTGCCAGGACCAGAATCTGCATGAGAGATGTGTGATGTCGTATCACTAGAATCCAACTAAGAAAGAGGTTGAAGAGTAGTTGGATAGGAAGATCCACGAATTCGCAGCACAGGAGAACAGAAATCCGCAGCTGACAAAGGAACAATGGCTGGACAAGTACCTATATACAGAAATCCACGAGATAATTTTCTGTTCCTTTCCAATTGAGATATACGAGTGGATCACGAAGTGATCTGATAATCACTCTGTGAGTGACATCAGTTAAAGATTTATTAAACAAAAGGTATTACAGACTCATGTGCTAGTGTGTTCTGTGCTATTGAAACAACGGATCGATCAGATTGCTAATACACAGAAAATAAATGGAAAGATAGCAGAGAAATACAGTAAGCAAAAGAAAGACACAAGAAATTTTAATAAGGAGTTCACCCTATTCTCCAGGGCTACGTCTCCGGTCCAGCTTCAGTGGTGGCCTTGTTTTATTGTGTCTTTAAGCAGAGAATTTACAATACAGGGACTCAATATGAGTTCTCCTAACAGCAGATTTTGCTTGGCAGGGTGGTTCTTGGATTCCCCAAGCCACTCGGAGTACACAGACTTGGTCTCTTCCTACCAGCTCTGTGACCCTTGGTCTACAATGGAAAGAGCCAAATGTGATGCTCAGTCCAGATAGATTCCTCTATGGGAAGGCTTGAATTTTCAAGCTCTCCGGTGCTCGATGCTGCCTATGGTCAGCTCAGCCCTCTGTCTCCTCTGCTTGGCTTTAATGTTCTTTGTGTTCAGTCCTCCTCTCAGGGTGCATTGTTCACTGTCTCTCTTGGTCGCTCAGACTCTTCTTCGTTCTTCTCCCTTCATTCGATTGTATCTATTCATGGCTTTATCCATTCGATCCCTATGCCTGTTCGGTTCCTCTCCCGCGTGCGTCGATTCACCTTCTACAACTGTGCTTGGAGTTCCATGTTCGACATCAGCATGAACACTCAGGAAGTGGCCATGTGTCTCCAACAAATTTGTGCCAGCATGCTTCGTCGGTTCGTTTCTTCCGTTACACCGTGTATGTGTTATTTCTCCACCGTGGCAGTCAAACGGACTCCAAATCCCTTTAAATTGTGGTTTAATTCCCTGTTGATTTCACTTCTTTTTATCGGGCGCAATCTCAGCCGTCCGATCTGGGCTCCTCCAGATCCAACGTCATACGCACGTTGAGCACGGCTGACTTGCTCGACCGATAGCACGCGATCACGACGGTTTTTCTCTCACCTCTGCTGCCACGCGTCGATCACTGAGTGGGATCGTTCCGCTCTCTTCCAAAACCTCTTACCATTTAAGGGTGCCCCGATCAATACCGCCGGTTTTCCAGAGCGCGGGTCCCAACTTTTGTCCTTTAGCGCTTTTTGTTCTCCGCCCGCAGTTCTCCAGCTCCCAACGTCACCTAGTGCTTAAGGCTCCTCCATTTCGGCCCTGTTTGCCCAGCGATGCGTGCTAATCACGCATCAAAATCGCCTCCTTTTCCCGATCCGGGGATCCCAGGGGCTGTTTTGACCTCCTGCGCAATCTCCATGGGCCTCAGTCAATGCGCTTTGACCGAGGTCCTCGTCGTTCCACATTTGCGGCCATTGCCACTGGTTCAAGGCGTTTTTTATCGTTGTTTTGGATTTCATTAGAGATTTGTTCAATTCGATACAGTCAAGGTTCTTGACAGTCTTTTGTGGATCTGATTCGAATCACGAAGCTAGTGGATAGCCAAGGAAGGTGGAGAATTGACAGTCCTATTGTCTGGACCTCAGAGTTAGTAAAGAGACTAGAAGCCTCTGAGGATAAGATAGTTCATGCTGTTGATCATTGGCTCGATTGCATCATAGGAGGATTTGTGACTGAATTCATGGTTGATACCTTAGTTAGTTACCGTGAGGCGGAGCGACGCTTTTTCAAAGGTCCGCGAGGTAAGTACTTGAAGTCTTTAAATACCTGGATTAAGATGTTATTGTGTGAAAAACAAGTTATGCAGCTACCTTGATATTCGGAGGTACGCGAAGTGGAAAGGCTTACAGAAACGACGGAAGAAAGGGTCCTCAATATAGCCCACTGATTTCACCTCCATTGGGTGACGAAGAGGGAGTAGCGCAGGCTTCTCTGCAAAGTGCAGTCCAATTAATAAAACAGGGATTCCTGCGACTGCCACCTCCAACTTCACCACCATCACCTGTGACTTCGCCCACACCACCTGTTGGGTCTTGAAAATGTCATTCATTTCCATTACACTTTCACTATTATGTCCATTATATCACCTCCATTTCACTACTATGTCACTACATTCATCCCACTTTCATTATCATTGGGCCACATTTATGTTTTTCCAATCTTTATTAATTCTAAGCCTTTTAAGTGAATTTGTGGTTAAAAATTAGAAAATAATGTGCATATGCTTATACCTAACAAGTGGGTTGAGATTGTTGACATGTGTAGGTCAAAAGGAGGCTTCTAGAAGACCTTTATGTGGCACTCTAAGGCCAAATTCGAATTTGAGTGGAAAGAATCATAGGATCATGAGGATATGTGTCACATCTCCTAATTGTATTGAAACTCTAAGAAGACATGTGTCTTATCAGTTCCTATTTTGATTAGGACTCTAGAGGTAGAGGGAGACATTCATGGATTCTCATTAATGAGATGGCTTCTCATCTTTTTGTATAAATAGGAGATCTCTGTGCTTCATTTGTTAGCTTGTTAGTTCTTAGTCTTGACTTAGCTTGGCTTTTTAGTTCTTTAGCTTGGAGTTTGTAGTTCTTCCTTGATGGCTTTGGAAAGCTTTAGAGAGCTTTGTTGTACTTTGTAATTTTGAAGAATTTGAATAAAGTTTTGATGTTCTCAACATGGAAGGAGATGTGAAGTAGATGGCTTGGAGCACATTACAATGTAAGGTAGAGTAGATTTTATTTTGTAATTTTGCTTTGATTTCATTATGTCATTTTATTGCTTTCAAGTTTGATAGATTAGATTTTTCATTCATGCAATTTTAATTCATGCAAATGTGTTCAACCGGTTGATTGTAGATTTATCTAACTGTGTAATCTATGCTTAACAAAATAGTCCAAGAAAGTAGTCCTCCTATTTTCCGATTGGTGCTTGGAGCATTAGAGCTCACAATAGATTAGTTTTCCTTTACATGTTTTGTATTTGCTTTCCATTTCAAATTAGCATATCTAACTGTGTAATCAATGCTTAACAAAATAGTCCAAGAAAGTAGTCCTCCTATTTTCCGATTGGTGCTTGGAGCATTAGAGCTCACAGTTGATTAGTTTTCCTTTACATGTTTTGTATTTGCTTTCCATTTCAAATTAGCATATCTCACTGTGTAATCTATGCTTAACAAAATAGTCCAAGAAAGTAGTCCTCCTATTTTCCGATTGGTGCTTGGAGCATTAGAGCTCACAGTAAATTAGTTTTCCTTTACATGTTTTGTATTTGCTTTTCATTTCAAATTAGCATATCTAATTGTGTAATCTATGCTTGACAAAATAGTCCAAGAAAGTAGTCTTTCTATTTTCCAATTGGTGCTTGGAGCATTAGAGCTCACAGTAGATTAGTTTTTCTTAGATTAATTTCCTTAAGCATGAGAAACAAAACCCCCCCAAAACAACATAAACTATAAACAACGAAGTAAGAGAAAGGTTAACTAAGCACATATGGTGCACCACACTTCATCAATTTACGATACCCGGATTGATAATTTATGTAAAGCAATTTAAGACGTTAAATTGATTAGACATTTTGGCGCCGTTGCCGGGGAAGTGTAATTAGGAGACCTTATTTCTTACATCTAAACAAAATAATAATTTCTTGAGTATGCTCTCCTCCTGCACTTTGTGTGATCTAGAGGATTGGAAAAAGAATTGTTATGTTAAAAAAAAAAAAGAGACAAAATAAACTTCATCATTTCAATTGATTCAAAAAAAAAAAAACAAACACTATAAAGAAAAAAATGAAACCCAACTGCTTTGATAGGTTCAGTTGTCCAAGATTGACTAGTTATGGTCTGTAGTGGTCCTCAAAACACTGTGTCCTATTTTAATAAAATTTTGCAACTTAGCTGCGGAATGCAGCCTAATTCCGTAGCTAACTGTGAATTCCGTAGCTAATTTCAAGGTTTAGCATGTTACAGGCATTCAATGAAGAAACTGACCACATGGGCATCTCCAGAATTGTCCTGACATGGATCCTATCCTAGTCACCCAGCCCAGATTGATAAAAAATCAGCTTAAGACCTCAGTCAAAGTCCCGTTTTTAGTATATTTTACTTGAAGTCTTTGCTGCCTGAAATTGAAAATCATTAATCCTTCTTATAAAATTTCACAATTTCAGAAAAAAAAAATTAAAATAAATAAAAATAATAAAAATAAAATAAAATAAAAAATAAATAAATAAAAAATAAAATAAAATAAAAAAGTAAAAAAAATAAAAAATAAAAATCTATGGCTATCTTCAATCTTAGCTCTCACTGTGGCCTCAGTAGAAAATCTGCGTCCCTGTTCAAGCTTTGGCCTTAAAACGAACCTGCAAAAGCATTAAAAAAAAAAAACCCTGCAGATCTATGGAGTTAACTAAGATCGACTCAAAAAAAATTATGCCATAGCTTGGAATAGAGTGCGTTATCTATTTGGCAGAATTCATGACAGGAGATGCCACAATGTTGGCTTCCACACAGAATGCGTAGACAAATGGATTCATTCTAACTCTTCCTATCCTACTTGTAGACATTGTCTTCATTTTGGCTCTAAAATAAGGGGAAAGCACATTCGAATCAACAAATTATATCTTTGACAAGCTCAAATTCATCAACCAAGAACTTCTTAGGAGTTTGATGTAATCGTCGACTTAGAATTTGGGGTTAATTGATTTATAATTGCTTGATCAAATTATTTTGAGAGTGCACCTTTGTTTGAAGTAATTCTGCACTAGAGGAAGGGAAGGAAAGCTAGTCAAGGCAAAAGCTAAACCATCTTATGCTACAACAGTTGTTTCTGTTCTTAATCCAGTCGTCGATGAAGCAACAGAGGCTATTCTCTGTGCTAAAAATTGCAAAACTACCCATAGCTCAACATGTGAAAGATTTAGTTGTTTCTATGAAAACATGGGATAGTTACTATAAAAGATATTCACTTGCTGCCACTGGCTACTGTAGATATTGCAAACCTGAAGAAAACGCATTTGCCACAGCAATTTAGGAAAAACGCAAAACAGAAAAAAATGTCAAACTTCAAATGCATGATTTGGCCAAACGGAGACGAATTTGAAAAAATAAAACATGGGTGTTTTCGGCAATAGGGTCAATTAGATAACCCAAAGACGGTTTTAAGAAATTCGTGGCCATTTGGGAGAATTTCTTTGTTCTTTGAAGCCTATTTGTGCAGGCCGCGAGAGGAAAAAACATAATTTCAATTAATGAACTGATAGTTTGATTTAATTCGGCTGTCTGGGGTAGGGAATTCCAATTTGGGAATCAACTGTGTGTTGGCATCTAAAACCTGATTACACGCCTTCCATCTTTAATAAACTCGCACTTCACTGTTTTAACGGTTAATTACAGCAAGACGTCTCCTAATTGAGTACGACTCTTCCAAACTAATCTGCCATTTTCAACCGAACTTCTCTACTCCACCTGTTTAACGACTAATTGTATAACTTAACCAAGTTGAATACGAATCTTTTACATTCCTATTGTTTGGATTATTCATTCAACATCACTCTGTTTTCATACTCTGTCTACGTGTGCAACACCACCAGTCCTTACATCCTCCGCATTTTTTTCATGCATACAACCACTCCGTTTTTCGTATACCCTCCATGTTGCATTCCCGTATCCATCGTCTTCTTTCCATGGTACTCTGATATTCCATTTTCATCTCTGTAATTGTTTTGCTTCATATATACCACTTCCATTTGCATAGTTTTCTCCACACAGACAGTGCAGAGAATTAAAAGAAAAAAAAATAGCAGAGAAGCACATGGATTCTTGTGAATTGTAAGCTGATTGCATACGACTCTCAAACCTTTATTAGTTGTTCCTTAGACTGAGTTTTTCCCCTTTTCATATCTCCGTAGCATCTTTGCATACACAATCACTCTGTTTTCATACTACCTGTGTATAACAGTCACCCTGTTTTCACATATAGTCACTCTGTTTTCACATATTCTGTACATACAGTTGCTTTAGTCACAATCATCTGCTTCCATATACATTTTCATTCCATTTCCATATCCATAAATGTCTGATTTCTATCCATGCAGTCACTCCATTTTTCAGATAGTAAAGGGAATTATGAAGAGTAGCTGAGAACAAAAATGATGGGGTTCATTGGGAGAGCTAAATCAGTTGAACACACTTGGACTTGGACTTTCTTTAGCTAGATCAAATGGGCAGTCAGGGATATGCGTCAAACGATTGCTGTAGGAGTCATCAAAGCTGTTGAAAAGATCATATATTTCCATTAATCTGATATATTTTCATCATTAAAACTGTTTTGCTTCATATACCATTTACAATTTATTTTTTTTATTTTTTTCAGGCAGACAGTGAAGAATTTTTTTTGAAAAATAGCAGAGAAGATCATGAATAATTGGTCTTGTGCACCAGCTGCGATCTTACTCTCTCTCTCCCTAGTAGTTGGCTACATAAAATCTCTTTTCCAATAACTTAAATCAAAAAACTGATGGTTGACTGTCTTTTAGCTATGGAATGCAGCCTGATTCCACAGCTAACTGGCAATTCTGCAGCCATTTTTATACTTCTATAAGTTATAGGTGTCAAAAGACGAAACAAACCACATGGGTAGCTGGGAAAATGTCAGTACATGGATGGTGTCCTATTCATTTGATCCAAGTCGATGAAAAGACCCCGGTCAAAGGAAAGTCAAGGTGTGTGTTATCACTAAATTGCCACATTAAGTCGCCGCATGTCAAGGAAAAAATAATAATTTTGAATCAATGAAATGAATAAGTTATTTGCTCACTTTTCTGAAGGTATTGGTTAATTTTGGACTGATGATGAAAGATAAATGGCTAACTTTTTATTCAAGATTTTTAGCTACAGAAACCGTGCACATTCCGTAGCTAAAGTCTAATTCCCTAACTGTTCTCCAATTCCGCAGCTGAAAAACCTCATTGTTCTCATCAGCCTAACTTTCTCATACAAAATCAGATTTTGATGATTCAAGTATCATTGGAAAGATATCAACACTATCTACACTGAGAAATCCATCATTAGAGTTTGAAATGGTCAATAATGAAATAAATTGCTGAAAAGAAGCAACATCAACTTGAGGCACTAATTCCAAAACAGGTATAAATTCTTTTGATTTTTTCTTTGAGAACTTGTTTCATTAATACAAATTCTTAGTTTTGTGTGTAAATATCATAACTAGAGAGATTGGCCATCTCTCTCCTTTGATAATCTTACATTCCATTGCAGAAGAAGTATTAGTTTTTTTGCAGGTTCCAGGGGGAAGGACAAATGACTATAAGAGAATGGTGTCTCTCTAAGAGACCAATTTGTTTCATAAGAGGATGATCAGCAACAAAGAGGAAATATGTTGATGCAAAATCAGATCCAAACACTTGAAAAAATTTCAGATACTATTGTCTCCATCACATCCATACCTCATAATAAACCATTCACCTCATTTCACTTCATGTTTTCCATTTACATTCAAGTACACTTTCCATTTCTTTTTGTCCATTCATAACCCACAAATAAAAACAAGAGGCTCATTCACATGCTTATTGCCCATTGCCATTTCTACTCTCCATTGCCATCTTCCATTTTCATCTTCCCTTTCCTGTCATTTTCATTCTTCAAATAAGCCTTGCTTCAATGCAAATTATTGAGTCCATAGTCCTTTGAGTCTAAGTTCCTTGTAAAGACACCTTGAGGCTTGCATGCCTTAATGGCAAGTCCTCATGCTGACAAACAATGGGAATACATTAATTTCCTTTGTTCATCAGATTTTCTAGGTAACTCGACATCAGCAAAACTATTCCTACCTAGCAAGATGTGTTTGGGCATCTTGACTTTCATTGTCATCAATGGTGAGAGTTCTCGTGTTGACTAGTGGCATTCATTAATGGCTATTAAGTCAATAATTTCTTGCTATGTTCGACATTAGAACATTTTTTTCACATAGTAGGAATTGTGCCAATGAGTTTTGAAGACATGAAGATTATTATTTTCAGCATTTTGGAGCAGATTCAACAAGTTTTAGTAGAAGCAATAAAAATTCATCTTAACTCTTTATCCATGACTCCTCTTGTTCAGCCACTTGAAGTAGAATATGATCAGAATTCTGCAACCACCACACATACAACTCATCCATTCCAAAGGGTAAGTTAAGGTACGTCATTTTCCAACTTTTGACCATAGAATTCCATAAAAAGCTAGAATGATAATTGTTGGAAAACATTTCTCTTCCTCATTTCATAAAATTGCCAATACCATCAGTTGGGGGGGGGGGATGCATTCATCTTCATATTTTGCCATGTCCATATCATATTCAGGAGCCCACATACTTCCAACATATATTAACTATTACATTGTTATTATGAGCATACAATGGCTTTTCAAAAAGTGCTTAAAGGATAAATTGGATACAAACAAAATCATGGTTGTCACACAAGAACCAACCATCATGCAATCCAATAAAGATATACTTTGCAACAATAATCAAAATATCATTATGCAAAGTTCAAAGATCAAAATAGAATGCAAAAAAAAAAATTGGTTGTAACACAAGAACCAACCATGTTGCAATTCAAGTAAAACACTTTGCAAAAATATGAAGTTATCAAATGATATCATGCAAAGTTAAGCCAAAGTTCAAGGATCAAAAGAGTTAATGTAATATATATTGCATGAGGACATGCAATAGCTTTAGTTGGGGGGTATGTTGGGTCTTGAAAATGTCATTCATTTCCATTACACTTTCATTATTATGTCTATTATATCACCTCCATTTCACTACTATGTCACTACATTCATCCCACTTTCATTATCATTGGGTCACATTTATGTTTTTCCAATCTTTATTAATTCTAAGCCTTTTAAGTGAATTTGTGGTTAAAAATTAGAAAATAATGTGCATATTCTTATACCTAACAAGTGGGTTGAGATTGTTGACATGTGTAGGTCAAAATGAGGCTTCTAGAAGACCTTTATGTGGCACTCTAAGGCCAAATTCGAATTTGAGTGGAAAGAATCATAGGATCATGAGGATATGTGTCACATCTCCTAATTGTATTGAAACTCTAAGAAGACATGTGTCTTATCAGTTCCTATTTTGATTAGGACTCTAGAGGTAGAGGGAGACATTCATGGACCCTCATTAATGAGATGGCTTCTCATCTTTTTGTATAAATAGGAGATCTCTCTCCTTCATTTGTTAGCTTGTTAGTTCTTAGTCTTGGCTTAGCTTTGCTTTTTAGTTCTTTAGCTTGGAGTTTGTAGTTCTTCCTTGATGGCTTTGGAAAGCTTTAGAGAGCTTTCTTGTACTTTCTAATTTTGAAAAATTTGAATAAAGCTTTGATGTTCTCAACATGGAAGGAGATGTGAAGTAGATGTCATGGAGCACATTAGAATGTAAGGTAGAGTAGATTTTATTTTGTAGTTTTGCTTTGATTTCATTATGTCATTTTATTGCTTTCAAGTTTGATAGATTAGATTTTTCATTCATGCAATTTTAATTCATGCAATTGTGTTCAACCGGTTGATTGTAGATTTGTTAGATTTCAAGCTTCTGTGGAAGTTTTTTGTAGTGTCATGATCCGGATTATCCACAGTTTCTAGTTCATTCTGCCAACGTTTCAAACCCCAAAGGGGGTCCATCATCAGGACAAATCAGATAGAATATGAATGAAAGATTATTGAGAGAAGGGAGCCTGGCGACCTGGATATAAATAAACCAAGAACCCTAATTTTATAAGGGCTGACACATGATTTCTTATTTATTAATTATTTTCCTTTTTTATAAAATCTTTATAATTTTTTTTTTTTTATAAATCTTTATAAAAATTTTATTTATAAAAGTTTTATAAAACTTTTTAGTTAATTATTTAATTATTCATAATTAGTTCAGGTTTAATTATTTTCATCATGAATCCTTAATTGATTCAATCTTATTTAATTATATAATTAAATCATTAATTTAGTTTAATAGAATTAATTATATAATTAAATCATTAATTTAATTTAATATAATTAATTATATAATTAAATCATTAATTTAATTTAATATCATTAATTAAATTAAATTAATTAATTTGTTTTAATTAATTAATTAAACTTTCGAAATGAAAGACCCCTTTTTTTGATCCTATGCTTCCAAGGGTCCGGAGGGGTTTATTTGTCTGATCAGAGGAAGCCAATTTCCACTGATTTCACTCCCATTGTCCCTGTTGAGGTTCTGAGGAAATTTCATAATTTCAATGGCCTCTCTGATTTTTCTTTTATGATAGTTTTCCTCTCTAGCAATTACCTTGGCGTCTTCCAAACATACATGATGTTTGGTCTTGGACGAGTGCTCTGCAAGGGCTGATGTACGGGATCTTTCATTCTTTATGTCGACAGCGTGCTCTTTAAGTCTTATTTTCAGAGACCGACCTGTTTCCCCAATATAACTCTTGCCACATGAGCAATCGATCTTGTACACTCCCTTGAGTTTTTGACGATCAATGTTATCCTTAACCGACCTCATCATTTGCCTTATCGTTCCACATGTTGTAAATCGAGTGTCTATGTTATTCTTTCTTAAAAAAAATTGCAATCTTATCTGTAACCCCTTGGATGAATGGAAGGTAAACTTTCCCATGATTTTCTTTCTTGTCTTCAGGGGGATGCTTAGAGAGGGCCCTATCCTGAGCCCTTCTTATAGCTCTCTTGATACTCCACTCCTTGTATCCAATGTTTTTGAAGACAGAGGTTAAGTGTCCAATCTCATCCTTTAGGTGATCAGGGTCAGAAATCCTGAAAGCCCTCACAGCTAGGGTGTTTAAGACGCCAAATTTTTGGGATGGATGATGGTAAGAGTCAGCATGAAGATAGCTATCAGTATGAGTTTTCTTCCTGTAGACCTGGTGTCCCAAAGTACCATCCTCTTTTCTACTGATCAGAACGTCTAGAAAGGGGATCTTACCATTCTCCTCAAGCTCCATAGTAAATTTGATTTCGGAAGATATAGAATTAAGATGATTGAAGAACTTCTCAAGCTCTGTCTTACCATGAGTCCAATTCAGGTTGGTGTCATCGACAAATCTTTTCCACCATGCTGGCTTCAAGTGGAATGAGTCAAGGGCTTTTCTTTCAAAGTACTCCATGTATAGGTTGGCGACAATAGGTGAGAGTGGGGAACCCATGGCGACTCCAGAAATTTGTTCATAATAGTGATCTTGAAAACTGAAAAAAGTGGACCGCAAACAGATTTCTGATTGTAGATTTATCTAACTGTGTAATCTATGCTTAACAAAATAGTCCAAGAAAGTAGTCCTCCTATTTTCCGATTGGTGCTTGGAGCATTAGAGCTCACAATAGATTAGTTTTCCTTTACATGTTTTGTATTTGCTTTCCATTTCAAATTAGCATATCTAACTGTGTAATCTATGCTTAACAAAATAGTCCAAGAAAGTAGTCCTCCTATTTTTCGATTGGTGCTTGGAGCATTAGAGCTCACAGTATATTAGTTTTCCTTTACATGTTTTGTATTTGCTTTCCATTTCAAATTAGCATATCTAACTGTGTAATCTATGCTTAACAAAATAGTCTAAGAAAGTAGTCCTCCTATTTTCCGATTGGTGCTTGGAGCATCAGAGCTCACAGTAGATTAGTTTTCCTTTACATGTTTTGTATTTGCTTTTCATTTCAAATTAACATATCTAATTGTGTAATCTATGCTTGACAACATAGTCCAAGAAAGTAGTCCTTCTATTTTCCAATTGGTGCTTGGAGCATTAGAGCTCACAGTAGATTAGTTTTTCTTAGATTAATTTCCTTAAGCATGAGAAACAAAACCCCCAAAAACAACATAAACTACAAAACAACGAAGTAAGAGAAAGGTTAACTAAGCACATATGGTGCACCACACTTCATCAGTTTACGATACCCGGATTGATAATTTATGTAAAGCAATTTAAAACGTTAAATTGACTAGACACCACCTCCACCTCCACCGTAGTTCAACATGGAAAATTCAGTGAAGCTACCTTTGTTTAAGGGCTTGGGGAATGAGGACCCAAACCAATTTTTGTTCGTTGTGAAAGCTGTATGGGAAGCTCAAGGTGTCACAGATGACCATATGAAGAAGGCAACATTGGTTAGTGCTTTACAGGATTGCGCACTAACCTGGTACATCAAGTACTTTAATGATAACCCAAACACTGGGTTGGCAGACATGCAGACCGCACTGAATAAATAATTCAATGGGCCTAAATTCGAGACACATTCGATTGTGGGGTTCAAGGAAATCGCAATGAAACCAGACAAGACACGTTGGGAATTGGATCAAAGATTGAAGTGTAAAATCTGCGAAGCCAATATGAACTTAACAGGTGGAAAACACTGCGAGTGGTTCGTGGCTTCGCCCCTGCCTCCCCTAAGGGTTGCACCGTCACAACAGAAGATTACAAATCAGGTAAAGACCTTGGATATTGCCATGAGACTACATGAAACGTTGATGCAAGACTCAAATCTGGGGGTTTAGCAGATTCATGTGCAGTTCCAAAATCTTTGCCTTGAAATGTAAATTTTGAAGCAGGACAAAACAGTTCCACCGGAGGTGCGCAAAGAGATATGGTGCCTGAAATGTAAGGTTCAGGGGCATGAAAAAGACCACTAGCCAGTCTTTGCAAACTATATTGCAGGAGGAGTTCCTTTGAGGTCGGAGGCCCAAGTAGGATCGAGCGTGGGGCTTGCGTTGTGGTGCGCTATATGTCAGGTAGTAGGGAAACATGTGACAGATAACTGTCATTTGCTACAGAAGTTTGTACAAACACCACAACAATTGTTTTGTAACTTCTGCAGGTTAATAGGGCATGATGAACGCAACTGTAGAAGTTATGAATTGATGATGGACATAACACCCGCCTATAGGGTTCAGGCAGAAATGCAGCCCCCTGACCAAAGCGCTGGGATGGCGCGAACAAGCTTTCAGGGGTGCGGACGAGGCCAAGGCGGAGGAGGACCTAGCAAAGGTCGGGGACAGTTGATCTGTTACAATTGTTGAGGACCAGGACACTATGCCCATGAATGCACTAACCCAACACGACCGTCATGCAAATATTGTACTAAGTTTGATCATGAGACAGAAGAATGCCCTACGCTGATAGCGAGGATACGTGACAAAGGGGCGCTACCACCTCAGTTGACTCAGAACCTGTAGATGATGTGGGTTGAGCCTCGTGAAGAGGATTCAAATGTGAATATAGTGCTCCGAAGTGGAATTACAACGGGTGATGATAAGGGGAAATAAATCGAAAACAACGCATGGGTTCGCAAAGCTCTGGCGAAGGAGGCTAAGTTTGATTTGGAGTGCGCACGTGAAACGTTCATGGAAGCAAAGAAGAGCTTCGTTGAGGCCTCTACCTCAGGGAGCAAGGATAACCCTGATCAGGAAATGGACCCTTCTATGCTTACGACCTTTCTAGAGACCTGCATGAAGCTGTTGTGCGATAGCAAGGCTGTGAAGGGATTATAGGAGCTTATAAATAGATGTGCCGGAAACACTCTGGGTGAATCACACGTGGTACAAAAGATCGATAAGCATAAAGCAAGGATAGGACGAGAGATGAGGCTGACCGTGCAAATAGGAGAATATGAAATGGATCAGGTTATTTTGGATTTGGGGTCAGACGCGAACGTTATGCCAAAGCAGACTTAGGAGCCGATGGGAAGACCCGCGCTGTAGTGGTCTCCGATTCAGCTAAGGATGGCAAATCAACAAAAGATCATCCCCATGGGATGACTACAAGGAGTGACTGTAGATATTGAATGCGCGAGCGTATTGGCTGACTTTGAAGTAATAAAAATTGTGGATGACAACAAGCCCTACCCTGCGCTCCTTGGGATTGATTGGGCTATTGACGTGAATGGGGTAATCTACCTAAAGAAGCGAAAGATGATATTTGAAAAGAAATCGCTTCGCATAACAATACCCCTAGATCCCGTTGAAGGATCACGCTATACTGAACGAGTCCGCAAGTATGAAAGCGGTGACGATTTGGACTGCATATATAAGATAACAATGCGAGACCAAGGTTGGGTGAATCCGATAGCGGATGGACGAATTACATGGGATCCCGAGAGTTCCTACACCTTAGACGCTGATGAAGAATTAGAGCGTTGGCAGAATCAGCTACATGAAGTAACCACGCTGAGTTGTCACATGATGACCTAGTCACTGCGTGGTGTATCATCAAAGGTAAGAAATCTACCCACTTACAATGCCTTGAATGATGTAGATGTATTTTTGGATGCATTTGAGAGGGAAGTACCAGAAAAGCAGTGCTTCCAGGCTTTGGACTAGGCACTGCGCGCTACGCCCGCAAGATGGTGGGGTATGCACAAGGGTAGTTTTGATGATTGGCGTGAGTGTAGAAGGATGATGAGAACATGCTTTGGGAAGCCGAAGGTACGAATGATAGAAAAATATGATGGGAAGGATGATCCACGCACACACTTGGCCAAATGGGCTAAGGCTTATGGAGCGAAGCCCCAACCTGAATGGGTGCACTTGTTTTGTCACACCTTGGATGTCATCCTGATGAAATGGTACTTGGAAACAGAGCTCTGCCATGGTACAGGTGAATGGGATATTCTGCGCAAAGGATTCATAATGACGTTCAGCTTCGAAGACGGGTTTGATTGTATTGACGAAGCGCTACAAGAAGTTAAAGCAACAATCTTTAGGATACTGCAGGATCCTTTGGATCTGATCCAACCTGATTGGACTACTCAGCTGAGCCACATGTTGGAATGCTATAACATGACTACTGAAGAAGAAGACAAGGATCCATGAAAGGTTAATATCCCTTAAACCGCAGGTCACCGCGAGGTCGAGGGACTACAGAGTGAGAATCCTAATATAACCGTGCCACTGAAAAAATAAAAAAATAAAAAAAATAATAATAATGGGTACTATTTTAATTTATTAATATTAATTATTAATTATTATGATGTCGTAATATTAATTATAAAGTATTAATATTAATTACTGTAAATTAATTATTAAGTGGTTATTAATTAAGTATTATTAATAATTTTTACTAACTTTATTAATATTTATTAACATTAATAATATTGATTTATTAATATTAATTATTTTAATATATTAATTAATTTATATAGCAATTAATTAATATTAATTATTATTAATACTAATATAATACAACGAAATGGTAAACTTTGACATCTTAAACGACCACGAGCCTGACTCCGATCATAGGCCTTTACTTATAACTCTCAATTTTGTCATGCATAGAGTTCCCATAGAAAATAATACTTACAACCAAAAGAACTTAATATTTGATAAAAATAAAAAGGATCTCTTTCTAAATGATTTAAAAACTAATTTGCCTCCTTTATCTAGTATAGACAACATAGAAGACCTATATCATAATTTTACTACAACCCTCTCATATTCTATTAACAAGTTCTCAATTGAAGTCTCAAATAATAAAAGAAATAGCAAAACCAATCCTTGGTATGACAAAGATTGTAAAAATGCGAGGAGAGCAATTAAGGAAGCTGTTGATGATTCTCTTAAAATGGACAAGATAAGAATATACAAAGCCCTAATTAAAAGGAAAAAGATGCAGTACATTCGTCAAAGACAAGAGAATCTCTTACACCTCTCTAAGGTAGCTCCTAAGAAATTTTGGAGGCAGATTCTGACTAGGAAGACTAAGGATAATAATAAAATTGCTCTTCACGATTGGAATTCTTATCTTAAACAGCTTTATGAATCTCCAAATGTCATGGATAATTTGGAAACCCTGCTCACAACGAAAGAAGTCTTCTCTTTAGAAGACATTAAGTTTGGGGTTAATCGCCTCGCTAATGGGAAAGCTAAGGACATTGAAGGTTACCAGGCAGAAATCTTAAAAATTGGAGGTCCTGTCCTCATCCCCCACATCCACAAGCTTTTCAATCAAGCTGTTAAGCAAGGGTTCCCTAAACCTTGGACTGAGAGCCTCATTATCCCTATTTTTAAAAGTGGGGATACAAATAACCCCTCTAATTATCGGACAATTATGATCAGCCCTCTCTTAGCCAAGTTGTATGGTAGTATTCTGGAAAAAAAGTTAAGCATATGGCTTGAAAGTGAAGGTAAGCGGGCTAAAGGCCAAGCAGGTTTCAGAAGGCATCACTCAACAACAGACCACCTTGTTACGCTTAGGATCATTGTGGAGGAATGTCGTAATGATAAATCCAATTTATTTTGTTGCTTTGTAGACTTTAGAAAGGCTTTCGATACGGTTCCTAGATACAACCTTTGGAATAGGTTAGAAGAGCTAAAGGTTCCTCTTGAGTTGAGAGCTGCTGCTATAAGGCTATACGAGAATGTAATTTCCAAGCTAAAGAACAATGAGGGGTGGTCAAAAGATATTAAGTGTAACATCGGAGTTAAACAAGGTTGTCCCCTCTCCCCTACCCTATTTGGCATTTACATCGATAAGCTCGAAGGTTATTTAGAAGAAGCAGGATGTGATGGCACGATCTTAGCTGGGATAGTCGTTATCCTTCTTCTCTATGCTGACGATATTGTTCTTTTGGCAAGGTGCCCTTCTGATCTTGATAAGCAACTCAAGCTTCTTAAGGATTTCTGCTCTACCATGGGTATGACTGTTAACACTGACAAAACAAAAGTTATGATTATCAAATCCAAGAAGGACACTTGCGCTAATTTTATGTATGACAATAATAACTTGGAGGAAGTGTATTCTTACAAGTACCTAGGAATTGATATCCATCACAAGCTCAACTGGAACCATAGCATTGAGAAAAGGATCAATGGGGGGTGGAAAGCTTATTTTGGTCTTGAAAATAATTGTAAAACAGCAAACCTCGTAATGTGGGATAAAAAGAAGTTCCTCTTTGAAAATTTAGTCACTCCTGTTATCTTATATGGCTGTGAAGTTTGGGGCTGCAGCATCTCCAGAGAATCATGGAGAAAGATTGAGCAAATCCAGAAGCGTTTTATAACTTATAACCTGAAAATTAAAAGTAATACACCCTATCCTATTCTCCTTATAGAAGCAGGTCTTTCCCCTATTGATAGCCTAGCTATGCTTAGGTTTCTATTGTACAAGCACAAGCTCAATAACATAGACAATCATAGACTTCCTAAGCTAGCTTTAAATTCCAGCCAAAACCACCTAAGGCTTAACCGTGGATGGCATAAAGACACAAGGGCCTGGTTAAACTATTGGGAGATCAATGAGAATGATGCTTTGCAAAACATAAATAACATTAAAGATATTGTTACTTCTAAGTTCAAAGAAAAATTGTGGTGTGAGAAAGATTTAGCGTCTAAAAGAAAATTAAGTTATTATAAGAAGGTCATCAACCCCACCCTTGAAGATCAAAAGTATCTCTCTATTTTAACTAGCTCAAAGAAGAAAATTAATATAACAAAGATTAGAACGAATTCTCATGAGCTCCATAGTGAAACAGGTCGTTGGGCAGTTCCTAAAACACCATGGATGGAAAGGATCTGCCATATTTGTGAGAATAGGAGCATCGAGGATGAAAACCACTTCCTCTTAGAGTTCCCTGCATACAACCACATTAGATCTCAATTTCACAATCTTTGTTACAATACTGACTTTCCTAGCCTTTTACAATGCCAAAATTATAGTGAACTCGGGAGGCTTCTCTCCAAGCTTTTTGAGCATAGGAATAAAATCTTAAATCAAAATAAATAATTTGTCTATTTAGGTCCGATAGATCATTATTTGGTCTCAGCGGACGTTAACCATCATCATCATCATCAATAAAAATAAATAAATAAATAAAATTTTAAATAATTTTAAATATTAATACAATATACTAATTTTTCTATTCATTAAATACTAATATATATTAAAAATAAATAAACATTTGACATACAAAATAAAATACATTAATAATATTGACTTATTAACATTAATAATATTGATTTATTAACATTATTAACATTTATTAATATTAATTATTTTAATATATTAATTAATTTATATAACAATTAATTAATATATTAATTATTATTATTAATACTAATGTAATTTCAAATAAAAATTTTAAATATTAATACAATATACTAATTTTTCTATTCATTAAATACTAATATATATAAAAATAAATAAACATTTCACATACAAAATAAAATAAATAATAGTATATTAACATATATTAAATATTTAATGATTATTATTAGCATTAAGGTCAAGGATTTTATTAATAATAATTTAAATTAATATATTAACTTATCAGTAAAAATTAATATATTAAACTCAACAGTAAAATAATAATAATAATAATTTATTCAAAAATATACAATTAAATATTAAAAATCAAGCCGACATTCAGCTGATCCTTAAATCTATTTCCTCATAACTATTTATTTCCTTCAAATTAGCTCTTCTTATATCATCATTCATAAGTCTTGATGATGGATCCTGTTGGAGAGGTAAATCCCCTCTGCGGACAGAGGCGATCCCACTAGCCCAAAATGGGTCTAGCAACAATCAATTCACGCTACCATGCAAGTTCCTAGTTGCAAACTGAAAGTGGATTATGAGAACCAACCTGGAGTCCAACGCTAGTGTCGTAGAAGAGTTGATACTCCCGTTCCCTTGCCCCGGCAGGTCACGATCCTCACGATCTCCGCGAATGGATACCTACACATGCAAAGAACGAAGCGAATACAAGCATAAAATCCACTAAATACAACTATATTTCAGTCAGAAAGGAAATAGATCAAACATTATCATAATGAACAATAAGATCGGAACCATAATGATAGTCGTTTATTAATGAATAATCAACAGAGAAAGATACAACCAAAGTTCTGACGTTGAACCTCTCCTCTGGCTGGGCGAGCAGCTATACATGTCTTGCAATAGACCTTCTCTCTCTCAGACTTCCGGCAGCATAACCTCCCTATGCTCCAAGACTCTTACTATCACTCAAGACAAGCATTATCACTTCTAGCATTACTCCAAAAACTAGCTTGTCAAATGCATGAGGACAAACTTTTATAGATGGAGAAGGGGAAGAGATACAATGCATCAAGACACCCATTATGGATTGGCATTATCTCCAAAAAGCCGTTGTGGATAGATGTAAAGGATAGATGATGAGTCTCGACATCTAGAAGATCAGCTTTATCCTCAAAAGACTTCGTGACTTGAAGGGAAAAAACATCCGGGCGCGCGTTTGTTAAAAATATTTTCCAAACTTGGTTGGCGCGAGTGTAACTCTGGGACAGAGCGCCAATTGGCGCGCCTTCTTTTGAGGATCTCCTTCATTGGCACAGGAAATACACTGTGGACCCGCGCTAATGGAAAAAGGGCACTTTTCAGGGATATTTTGCAGGAAGTGTCTTCAGGGCACATGAAGTTCATACTTAGGGGAACATAATGCAAGGTTTTTTAAGTTATGTCACTGCTCACAGGTCCCGGAATGAGTCCTCCAAAGTACAGGAAAGGGATAACAGGGATGGTGACCAATGGTGACAAATTACTGTGTAACAGATCCCAGTTGGGATTTGAAACGTTGACAGAAAAATGGTTCATACTGTGGATTCTCCGGTAACTGAGTCAAAAGAAACAGGTAAATATTGGTACAGAGGCGGAACCCAAATTCGCGAATATTGGGGATTACTAGGATGACGCGATGGTAGATAAGGTCGCCGAATTGCTCCGCGAATACCAGGATTTGTTCCCTACCAAGTTTACGGAGCTAAAGGGGATAATAGGAGACCTAGGCGTTATGATCACGTTAAAACTTGACGCGAAGCCAGTTAAGCAAAGACCTTACGAACTCAATCTGAAGTATAAGGAGAAGGTCCGCTTAGATCTAGACAAGATGCTCGTGGTAGACATCATTGAGCCCGTAAAAGAATCTGATTGGGTGAGACCAATGGTGGTATAGGGAAAGAAGTAGAAGGATGAAATAAGGATATGCATAGATCTCAAGAAGTTGAATGACACTTGCGTACATGATCCTTTCCCGACTCCGTTCACTGATGGGTTCTCTGGGTACCATCAGATCAAAATCACATCGGAGGATAGAAGCAAGACGACCTTCGCGAATGAGTGGGGCTATTTTCAATACATTGTAATGCCTTTCGGATTGAAGAATGCGCCTGCGATTTTTTCGCGCGTAGTCATTGCTGCATTCAAGGAATTTATTCATAAGTTTTTGAAGGTGTAATTTGATGAATGGATTGTGTTTGGGCTGGTAAAACACCATGTGGAAAGTTTGCACCTAATGCTAGATACTTGTCGAAGGTACCAGATTGGGCTTAATTTGAAGAAATTCCTGTTTTGTTTTCCTTTTGGGACTCTGTTGGGTCATGTGGTTTGTAGACAGGGACTGATGGTAGATCCTGCGAAGTTCGCAGTGATACTTAACATGGAGGTGCCGAGGAGTGTGAAATAGTTGCGCGCAACCTTAGGACATACAGGGCATTACTGAAGTTTATCAAGGGCTATGCCCAAATCACCATGCCTATGGAGAAGTTGTTAAAAAAGGATGTCACGTTCTATTGGAATGAGTATTGTAAGAAAAGATTGGATGTATTGAAAGGGAAAATGGTCACTGCACCGATTTTAGTCTTCCCGGATTAGAAGATGGAGTTTCACGTACATGTAGATGTGTCATGTATAGCACTGGAGTAGTACTGACACAGGCTGGTGGAGGAGAATTGGACCATCCTATAGCATTCACAAGAAGGAGGTTATCCAAGGCTGAGAAGAACTATTCCACCACTGAGTGCGAAGGGTTAGCCATGGTATACGCGCTCCAGAATTTTAGACACTATTTGCTGGGTGGACATTTTAAGATGTATACAGATCATTCCGCATTGAAATACCTGGTCAATAAGCCTGTGTTGGGGGGGAGAATATGTAGGTGGTTGTTATTGTTCCAGGAGTATGATTTTGAGGTTATTGTGAAGCCTAGATGACTGAACGCAGGACCAAACCATCTGTCACGCATCAAAACAGGGGAAGAGCCCACTAATTTGGAGGAGGGATTTCCTGACGTGCAGCTATTTGCAGTGCGCGTCGCGGATGGTCACTTTGAAGACATCATACACTTCCTAACAATAGGAATCGCCCTGGAAGGCTACTCCATCCAACGGAAGAAGGAGTTAGTGGTGCGTGCGACAAAATTTTCTGTCATTGTCGGACATCTGTACAAAATGGGATCTGATGAAGTATTACGATGATATGTACTAGAGTTTGAAAGGATCGGTATCCTCACAAACGCTCATGGGGGTGCCACGGGAGGCCATTATGCAGGAAGAGCAACCGCGCAGAAGATTCTACGCGTAGGGTTGTGGTGGCCAACCCTCCATCAGGATTCGAAAGCTTACTGCAAGGCGTGTGATGTGTGTTAAAGGACTGGCAGGCCATCGCGGAGATATGAGCTACCTCTGAACCCACAAATGACATTGTAACCTTTCAAGAAATGGGCAATAGATTTTGTGGGACCCATTCAGCCCCAAGGGAAGAATACGGGAGCGTGATACATTATCACCATGGCTAAGTATTTGACTCGATGGGCAGAGGCACAATCTGTGAAAGACTACACAGGCGCAACCGCTGCGAAGTTCCTCTTTGAGTATGTACTGACGTGATTTGGGTTTCCAAAGATTTTGATGAGTGATCGTGGTACACACTTTATGAATGAAACAATCAGCGCGCTGATGGAGGAATTTCATGTATATCACTAGAAGAGCATGCCTTATCACCCACATGCTAATGGGATGGTGGAAGCATTCAATAAGGTGTTGTAGAACGCGCTAACCAAGGTTTGTAACGCTTAGCGAAGTGATTGGGACCTACACATACCCGCAGTACTATGGGCCTATCGAACAATGTGCAAAAAGTTGACTGGACAGACACCCTTTAGGCTTGTGTATGGTGTCAAAGCAGTGATGCCCATGGAATACATTGTGCCTAGTCTGTGCATAACAGCACTAACGGGTATGATGGATCACGAAGCCCTGGAAGAGAGGCTCGTGCAGCTGGCTGAGCTTGAGGAAGAGAGATTTCTAGCTGGATTTCACCAATAGGTCCAAAAGCAGCACGAAAAAGCATGGCATGATCGACACATTAAGCTACGTACCTTTAAGGTAAATGATCTGGTTTTGTTATTTGACAGCAAGTTTGATTAATTTCCAGGGAAATTCAGAATGCACTTGTTAGGACCCTATGTAATTAAGGAGATTACCAACGGTGGAGCAGTTCAGTTGGTTAAATTGAATGGATATCTTTTCCCAGGAAAGGCGAATGACAGCCGATTGAAGCCATACACTGGTGATTCAACCAGGTGACTATATGAGGGCAGCATAGTCTTAGCGCTCTAGGCAGCTGAAAGGAGGCGCGAAACTATAAACTACACTTCCTCGGTTGGGGAACTGTGCGATTGGAGGATTGTGCCGGACGAGGTAATGTCATAGGGTTCGTGACCGCACGAAGGGAGTTGCGCTACCCAGGGAGAAATTGCGCAAGCCAACCAGAAAGTGATCGTTAAAGTCACTGTTCATGATTTGCCAGTAGAAATGTGGTCAAATGGAGCTGGCGACCGACATTTAAGACGAACTTTATGGTTAAGATCCTTGGAAATCTGTCGCCAATCCAACAGCAATGAACCAAATGTGGGGGGGAACGGTCAAATTTGAATTCAAAATTCCCTATAAATTACAGGTGGCTGCCCACCGAAAAACACTCGGAATTTTAAGAATTGAGTTGTTGAGCTGTCAGGCGCACATGAACCATGAATTCTTTGAAGCTCAAATAGCGAGTTCGGTGTTTGAGCAATTACCAAAGGAGACACAAGAACTATTGAATAGAGTCATGTCGACACACGCAGAAGCTATGGATGTCGAAGCCATAATAGCTGAGGGGGTTGCGCCAGAGGTTGTTAGGGAGGTAGAGGAAGCTGCTCCAGAGGTTGCAGAGGTATTAGCTAAAGTTCCCAAATCACCACGGAAACCTAGACTAAAGCCGACCCCAACCAAGGAGAGTGCGAAGGATAAAAAGGCAAGCAGGCTGCGATACCAGTGCGCGCATCCCCGAGAAGAAACCCACCGAAGAACAAGCCCACCGCACAGGAAAAGGGAAAGCCATCAACCTGGAGCTGGAGGAGGAAGAAATTGAGAACATCCTAATGGATGATGAGGGCTTGGGAGTAGAAGTGGAGGAAGTTGAAGTCCAGGGTGCTGACCCTATCACTCGGTTGCCCGAGTATGCCCCTCCACACAAGGGCAAGACCAATATGCCGAGGACATTGACGAAAGCAAGGTCCCCTTGCAAACCCCTCTGTTGCCAGACGAGATTGTCCTTGAAGGACCATGCTTGGGGCGGTTCCTCTGTTAAAACTGGAATATTGGGACTTAGCTGACCAAGAGAAGTTCCCGCACTTGGCGACCGAGCAGCGAATGTGCCACATTATGGACACAACCATCAGGATGAATGCATTGGAACCACAGAAGTGGCTCAGGGGAGTAGACAAGGCATGACTGCTCAACCTGCTATGGGTGCCACACTATAATCGCACCCCCATTACAGTGTTGGTCATCAAGCAGCTGCTATGCTTGGTGCACAATGGGTGTCTGTGGCTGGAGGAGCCAATACCCATCACTGACAGATTGATCCATAGGATCACACGGCTGCCCTACACAGGAGAAAATCTGGCCATGATGTTTGGCGGAAAAGGTGGCGAGCAGGCCCTCACGGAGGCCATGAAGGAGAAATTCAAGCTCATAAAGAAGTCGCGGGGCTATGCCATCTCAAGTATCAGTGACCCTGCAGTCAAGGTGGCCACACAGATTTTGGCAGGAAAGGTTATGAGGAAGTGTCGCGCAGATGAAGTGTCGGCACTAGTCATCGCTCTTGCAGCCCAATGCGCCGAAGGAGTCCAATTCAATTGGGCACACTATCTCTGCAGTGAGTTCCTTGTGAACTGCCGCGAGGCATAGGAGCTTAGCAAGACCTTCCACTATGCGTGGCTCTTGCTATCTATTGTGTTGGTAGCATGGGAGCTGCCGGAAGATAGTCAGTTCCCCTCAGTCGCGCTGGACCTACCAGAAACAACGAAGTATGCGTCGCTATGGGCAACCAAGGATGCTCAACGCATCAAAGATAGAAAGATCTTCTGGATCTTGATGGAAATGAACATCCGCATGGCTATCAATCACAAACTGCGGTTATCGCCTACTATTTTTTCCAAACTGCAGGGGTACATGGAGTTCAAGGTAGACTTTCACCATGTGTCAATCAGGGCATGGAAGGACCCTGCACAGACATGGTATGACTTGCCTTACTTGGCAATGGACAACGCAATTGATGCAGTACTTGATCGTTGGCCGGCAGAGTGGCACACTACCTTAGACTTGGCGGTGGGGGTGAGCAAGTCTGTCGTGCAGCGCAAAAAGGAGGAGGCCAAGCTCAAGATGGCGCAGCTGGCCGAGAAGAGGAAGAAGGAGGTCGCTGACAAGGCCTAGGCAGAGCACGATGCCGCCCAGAGGATGAAAAAGAAAACAGGTGAAACAGAGCGTGGCTCTGACAAAGGCGTGAGGTCACCTTCGCCCGAAACAAAGGAAGAAACAGATGAGAAAATAGAGCAGCACGATGCGGACCTGCAGGCGACGTTGGCCCACATCAAGCGTCCAAGGGAACAAGAGAAAGGAGGGTCGAGGAAGAAATCCAAGGCCACTAAGGCATCGCTAGACCCAATCACCCTCACAAAGGGCGATTTGCATGACATTGGAGACACGGTGCAGGATGTCACTGCGGAGGCACTACAACAGTTTGAACAACAACAACTACTATTGGGAGCCATCCAAATAGGTCTGCAGGAGCTACAGACCCACGCATCACAGGTTGGCACGGTGTCCACTAGCCTTGCTATCGGCACTTTAGAAGCTGTCGAGATGTTGCATGCGAAGGTCTCCAATGCAATAGTGCTACCAGATGGAGCACTGACCACAGAGAATGAAGCTGACAAGCCCACTATTAGCGCCCTCAAGGGAGTGGGGTTGAACTTGGCAGTGCTCCCTAGCGAGGCGCTCCACCTATTGCAGGATGGAGTGATCACGAAGATGAGGGCCCGCGAACACCGCACTTTACAGGTGATCAACGAGTAGAGGATTAATAATGAATAGATGGTCCTACAACGAGATTCTACCATCGACGACGTGACCAAGGTAACCGACTGAAACAAGTGGATAATTCAGGTCATGGAGGAGGCATGCCGAATGGTCCCAGAGTTGGCCATTCCTGAGGAAGAACCGGTCGAGGTGCGCATCTGCAAGCTTACTACAGGGGTGCGCAACGCTCGCACAGAGATGGCTAGGGTTCAGCTGGAGCTGAACCTATATATTACAAACCTACAGTTGAAGGCCCAGCCTTCACCTCTGCCAAAAGTAAAGGAGCAACATGCAATTTCTGTCACAAAGGCGATAGCAGTGGTAGACAGTGCAGTAGCAGACTGCACACATCTTTTTGAACAGTCGTTCGAGGTCCTGACGAACCTGTGGGAGGACCCTAATGTACAACAGCTGGCGACAGAAGCGCAAGAGCTGCAGCAACGCTATGATGAAGTAAAAGGCACAACGCAAACTGTCGCTGTCACGCAGAGACTAGAAAAGCTGCAGGAAGCCAAACAATTGAAAGAACAAGTAAATGCTGCGCAGCACAAGGAGGTAGTGTTGAAGACGCGCTTGAAGCCCTAGTTGGATGAGGCTTATGTGGTCACGACCTCTATTGAAGGAAAGCTTGTGAATCTTCAAGCAACTCAATAGAAGCTTCAAGCTAACAGTTCAGGATCAACGACCAAGAAGTTGGTTGAAGAAGTAAAGCAAGTGGCTGCATAGTGCACTACCGAGGTTGCGGTCATACAGGTCGAGCTAGGAGGTCTTCGCGCCAAGATCTCTGCATCCATAGAGTGACTCGAGGGCGAGTCACCATGTTTGTGTTGGGGGCCTGTTGGGAACGAGTTCCCCCAAGGACAGTTTTGGGGCTAAAAGCCCATGTTTTGGGTCAATTTTGTAATAAAGTTGTAAAGTCTCTGCATTTTGTGGTCGCAGAGTGCGAAGGTGTCAAGATTCATAAAGGGTTGTTCACCCTTATTTTGTAAAGTGTAAAGTTGGCTGTAAAGATCCACCCATGGTCTGCGGACCATGGGATTGTATAAAAAGGAGCTAAGTAAGTAAGCTCTAAGTAGTCTTAAGTCTTTAGCGAAGAATGAAGTGAAGAGTCTTGGTAGAGAAGTCTAAGTGTTTCGGGTCTTAGCGTAGGTAGAGGCTCTGCAGCTAAGTGCGTAGAGGCCTAGGGTGGAAGTCCGCAGCTGAGTGCGCAGGGCAGATAGAGTCTGTATTAAACTAAAGATATCAATAAAGAGAAGTATTCTGCAAATTCTGTGTATTTATTTCCTGTTAATGCATCTGGTTATATTGTGTTTTGGGTTTAATTTACAATGTTTATGTGATGCGCGAATATATGTGATTATATTGGTTAATTGAATGCAAGTAAGAATATCAGTTTACGCGGCGCTAACTGTGATTGTTTAGTAAGATAAGTAAAACACTTAAGATAACTTGGGAACCTGTATAGTATGCTGCCATAACAGCGCGAAAGTACCTGGATCGCAGGTTAAGGCTGCGCGAAGGTCAATCATACACCTTCGCGGAGGTACTGAAGGGCAGAATAAAGGGCTAGACTGACAGAGCCATAAAGCTTAGTGACATGCGCGAAAGTAGGAACAAAGGGTATAAATTGACGTCACAACCATCTCAGGGTGCAGAAACTTGGTTCCAGCATCCTCCCATATTGCTTCGAGTTAGACTTCGGTCCGCGCTCCGTGGGCTAATGTCGAAAGGGCCAGTAGTGTAGGGATTTGTTTGGCTAACTAACGTTGAACCTGGGTCAGGCCCCACACAGCCAACAAAACCCTTGCTTTTCTATTGAATCAATACCTTGTATATAAATACATGTCTCTGACATAATCTAATATGGCATAGGCTGGTAAATTAATTTTATATTAATTGGGCTTATTCTTTGTCTCGAGGAAAACAAGACAAGGTAAAATGGGTATTTTGAGCAATTTTCCTGTAGCGGGTCAAAATTTCCTTGTATAAACTTTTATTTGACTTTAAGGTTTTTCTTATATGTTCCCCTAAACTTTGCATCAATTTTATCTCTATGAAGCTCAACTAAATTTCAAAGAAATTTCCTCCTCATACTATATATACGTATATCTTAAATAAATGAATATCAACAAACCCTCTTAATTATAAATTTGTGAGTTGAGCATGTAGTGCCCACCTCCCAAGTCAAAATGTGAATGTTATATCCTATAATAATAGAGTTATATTTCAGCCCTAGGTTGTGTGAATGAAAATAAAGGAAAAAAATTGCCTAGATGTATTTATGAAGAAGTGTTATTCTTCTATCGTTCTCATTTTCTTGATGACATAAAGATATTTTTATTGCATCACATTGACAAAATTAAGTTGGAATATGAAGAAATTAACATAATTAACAAGTAGTTTTTTCTTGCACATGGTTTACTTCTTCATGGAAGGAACTTTAGAGTGGTTAGTGATGTACTTCACTGTAATAAGATCTTCATTCCTAGGAAACCATCCATAAAATATCTTTTGCAACGTGGATAATAAAGATAAATAGTGTATTCACTAAAAACTCATGCCCAAAAAGGCAATTTTCCCACCCACATATCATGTTTAACTATTTGACAAAAATACAAAATAATTCTGTGTAAAACCAAAATGATGCAACCTGCACTTTCATTGCCATAATTAGCTTCCATCTAATCCTTCATTTAAAAAGGCCAAAAAAAAATCAAAATACAAATTTCATTGTTCAGGAAAATTAAAATAAATTTTAATTTATTCATACTTCTTATTTGATAACTCCTCTTATTATTATTTTTTCCAATAACATAATTCTTTTCTTCTCTTTTTCAATAACATATTACTTATTAAAAAAATAAAACCTCAAATTTTATTTTCATTTCCTTCCCTTAACATGTAGACGCTAAGTGTCGAATATCTCCTTTAAAATCATTATGTGCGTAATTAATCATTAGAACTTTAAAATTGAAAAATATTGACATGCCCTTAACCTAGAATGGATGTTATTAAAGGAAAATTAATTGAAACATTTTTATGAAAAATGGGATGGCTTATAAAGTCTATCATTAACTTATTTTTATAATAACACAGATATAATCAATATAGATCTATTTTAAGTACGGATTTAATATAAGTCGAAAGATCAAATTTCTTCATATGTAAATTTTTTTAGAATACAAAATATAATATGCTATTTTTCATTGTTTAAATTATATTTTTGAATGCTAAATAGAATATATATAGGACTAATTAAAAAATTTAACCATAAAAATTTAATTAATTTCTATATATAAATATATGTGAAGTTGATATCGACATAAATTAGTTAACATAGATATTTAAATATGTGATTCATACAATTTTTTTTACTTCTAATTATTTTATAATGTATTTTATTTTTTTATTTATAGTGGATATTAATTTTCTATTTAGAACATAATTTTTATTTTTTATTTTTATTTTAAAAAGGCAAAGACAAACAAACTTACACATCTCTCATACTAGATTGTAAAATAAACCTTTAAACTCAATAAATACATGACAAACAATTTTATGTAACTCTTATGTCTAATCATGAAATAAACTTGTTTCCTCCGTACTACAATCCTAAAAAAAATATCTTTCTTATTTTTCATTTTTGAAATCCTCTGGTTGATATTCTATGGTAGTTTTTATCATGGAGTACCTTATATTCATCGACTCAACTAGCATCATTGGACTTTCCATGTTGCAGTGGAATTAAGTCAACATGGATTAAAAGATTTTGAGAGCTATAATTCGAGAGTGGAGCCATTAGTTTTTCCTATTAATTAATAGTAGCCTATAATGTAACGTCCTCGGGTGTGCGACACGTTTGGGCGCCGGGCGGACCGGGCGCGCGCGCGGGTGTGCGGCGAGTTGGAGCGCACGGGTGGTTGTGCGACGGGCGCGCAGGTAGGCGACGAGTTGGAGCACACGGCGGAGGTGCGACGGTAGAGCGACCCGGTTATGCGACATAACTTGCGACGAAACCTGCGATACAAATGAAATGCGATGGAGTTTATACCCGGCTGAGCGTGGAACGAGACACTTGGAGGCCGACCCATGATGGAGGACGAGCCGACTTGTAGTGTGGGCGTTCAAGCATGGTTAAGGGGTGTAAACGAAGGTTGGGCGGTCGGCTGGGCAAGCCCCGCCCACACGTTACAAAGGATATATATGCGATGCGTTTGGAGAGCATTCGATCATCAATCAACACACAACATCTTCGCACAAGTAGTGCGCAGAAGGGACAAGAGGAAGAGCACATAACTCATGCGCTAAGTCTTGGTTAGCTGCACGGAGGTAGCTCGCACTTGGAGTTGGGTGAAGGCGTTGGGCAAGGTGTGCCCGTTGGTTGCTTGAGGCGTGCACGACGATCGTGTAGCACCTGTTTGTGCCAAGTCTTGGCGTGGGTGTCTTGGTGGCTCGGGTGAGCACCTGCCCATCGTGCAAGTGTGCACGAAGGTGAACAGAGGTTTGCCTTGATTGTAAAATTGGCTAAGTATGAAACTTGGATTTCCAAGTATACTTGTATAAGCTTGTAACATTGAAGATTGATTAATACATATATTTCGGGCAGACTCATTGTTCAGGGAGTTGCCCCTCCCTTTATACTGTGCAATTGTGTTCTTGTTATAATTGCTGTTGATAATGAATGAGTATGGGTGTTCATTGGTATAAAGGATAAACATAATAATACTTGGTTGCGAAACACAAACTAAGTAGGAGAAAGTGAATTAGGCGTAGTCCACGAACATAAGTATTGGTGAAAAGAAAGTGTTCGGTGGTGCCGCACCTCGCTAAGAGCGGTTGGAAGACTACCGCCGGCTTGGGGGCGTGACAGTTGGTATCAGAGAAGGCTGATGACCGGGTTGATGAAGAAGTGATGATCCCACTACACTATCGTGAGTTGGTATCAAAGCAAGGTTGCTCGTGACGGTGAAGCAAGTGTGTGGACACTTGGAAGTTGAAGACAGTGGAAAGGGTACTTGCAGGTGAAGGAAGCCGTTTCACACAAGTGGAACAAGGGTTGGTTCAGGTTGCAGGCATCTTGGTGAAGCTGTTGGATGGTCAAAACTAGATTGCAAAGAAAGAAGAGGCTGTTAGAGATGGAAACTGAATCTTAGGCTGGGTCTAGTCATGGTGTGCAGGATGCTACTATCACACTTATGGAAAAGGTGTTGTTGCGAATGGAGGTTATGGAGACTTCCTGGGATAAGAAGATGGACTTGTTCGCTAAGGAGCAAGAGGCCAATTCGAAGATGAAGGAAGAGTTTGATGAACTCCGGACACAACATGAGTACACTGATCTTATGTGTACACAACTTGAAGTAAGGGTCAAGGAGGTTGAAGAAGCAAGGGACCAAGGTCTTGCAGAGATCATGGACTTGAAGAAATCTCTTGACGAAGCCAGAGATGAGATCGCAGTGTTGAAGAAGGTTGTGAGGCATAACTCAGGTAGAGGAGTGCCTCATGTAAAAGTCAAGGAACCGGAACCTTATGATGGTACAAGGAGTGCAAAGACTCTTGGTAACTTTCTATGGGACATGGAGCAATACTTGGAACACTTGGGTCTATCTGATGATGAGACAAAGGTCAAGGTAGCTGCTCAGTTCTTAACAAAGGATGCTAAGATGTGGTGGCGAAGCAAGATGGATTAGATTGCCAATGGCAGTGCTGGTGACATTACTTCGTGGGATGACATGAAGAAAGCTTTGCAGACCCATTTTAGTCCTCAGGATGAAACATGGGAAGCAAGGATGAAGATTAAGTTCATAAAGCAGACCGGGAACCTACAGACATATTAGCGGGAGTTTGCGAGTGCGGTTCTGGAACTTCCTGACATGGCGGAGAGGGACAAGGTGTTCAATTTCATTATTGGATTGAAGCCTTGGGCACACAATGAAGTGAAGAGGTAGAGGATTAGAACACTTGAGGAAGCTTTTGCTGCTGTTGACAGGTTGGTGGAGCATTATGATGAGACTTCTGATGATAAGAAGAAGAAGTTTGATAAGCCGAAGGAGAAGAAGAAGGATGATGCTTCGAAATCGGATGATAGTTTGAAGACGAAGAAGCCTTGAAGTGTTGGATATGTGCTGGACCACATACGATGAAGAATTGTCCTTCTAGACCAAAAGTGGCTGCAATTGCACAATCTGATGCAAAGAATGAAGGAGCTTCTGTGGGGATGATGCAGATACTTGGTGCTTCTGCCACTACAGAGGTGGTCTCTCGGAGGGATCCTGAGAGGAACAGGTTGGAGTATGTTAGGATGAAGGTTGGAGGTGCTGATATACTCACTATGGTGGATAGTGGGGCTTTTCACAACTTCATGGGCGAAGATACTGTGAGAAGGATTGGGCTGAAATTTGTACCGGCAAAGGCACAGATGAAGACAATCAATTCTCCTCCTATTGAAGTTCTTGGTATAGCTGAAAGGGTGGACACAACACTTGGTGAATGGACAAGGAAGGTTGATTTCACTATAGTGCGGATTGATGACTATGAGGCTGTATTGGGGATGGAATTCATGAAACAATTTGATGTTATGATTGTTCCACATTTGAGGAAGCTCTACATTTATGATGGAAGGGAAGATGTACCCATTGGTGTGCCAACCATTGGTGTGACAAGACCTGATTGTAAATTGGGAGTGATGCAAAGGGAGGATGAGAAGCGAATGGGAGACATGAGTAAGCGGTTGTCTACTATTGAGGCAAAGCTTACCGAGCAGTCATTGGTCATGAGGACACTTTCAGATAGCATCTTGGATTTGTTAAGAAGGCTAGAGTTGGTTGAGGATGATGATGATGATGAGGTGTATGTGAGGCCGAATGTCCAGGAGGAGGATCGGGTCACTTATCTACAGAGGATGGAGATTGAGGATCCAGATAGATGGATCGAATTGATTAGTGAGGGAGAGCCTTCAGGCTCTACTCCCTCTACATATTCTTAGATGGACAAGAAGATGGGGCTCATTGTTAGCTGCTCATGGCAGTGAGTCCTTAAAACATGTTGAGCAAGTATGATATATGGTGCAGGGATGGCTTGGCATCAAGCATCATGACATGTTGCAGATGGGGTGGAGATTACTTCATGGACCTGAGCATGGTTGATACTTATGGAGATAGATTCTTGATGAGTCAAGGATGTGACAGGATGTTTTGAGAAACGACTGATGGTGATGTGAGAATGTGCATTCTTATGGTTTGGGTGTATGGTTGGATTAGCTACCCAACTAGTTCGAGTCATGAGGGGATCCAATGTACAGATTGATGTTGATATTTGGATGAGATGTTGGCACATGGTAGAGATGTGTTAGCACTTGTTGGAGTATCATGGCAGAGGTTCACATGGTGACACATGATGAGGTCGGCACGATGTTGCAGTGGGCATGTAGCTTGGATGGAAGGACCAACCTTCCTTGATGGAGAGCAGCATGTGGAGATTGTGACAAGGGGTCGATGATCATGGATTGGGATGATATCTGATGTATGACATATCGATGAGGTGTATACCTTGGTATGGGGAGCTTGGTGACAGATGGTTGCTGAGGCGAGACATGGTGGAGATGGAGTTCTACGTATGTTGCAGGGATGTTTGCAGTATGTGGAGGAGTTGACATCATGGACATTGATGATCTTGGTGGATGGCTACCAGGATGATATGTTGTCGAGGACGACAATGATTTCAGGTGGAGGAGGATGTAACGTCCTCGGGTGTGCGACACGTTTGGGCGCCGGGTGAACCGGCACACGCGCGGGTGTGCGGCGAGTTGGAGCGCACGGGCGGTTGTGCGACGGGCGCGCGGGTAGGCAACGAGTTGGAGCGCATGACGGAGGTGCGATGGTAGAGCGACCCTGTTATGCGACATAACTTGCGATGAAACCTGCGATACAAATGAAATGCAATGGAGTTTATACCCGGCTGAGCATGGAGCGAGACACTTGGAGGTCGACCCATGATGGAGGACGAGCCGACTTGTAGTGTGGGCATTCAAGCATGGTTAAGGGGTGTAAACGAAGGTTGGGCGGTTCGCTGGGCAAGCCCCGCCCACACGTTACAAAGGATATATATGTGATGCGTTTGGAGAGCATTCGATCATCAATCAACACACAACATCTTCGCACAAGTAGTGCGCAGAAGGGACAAGAGGAAGAGCGCATAGCTCATGCGCTAAGTCTTGGTTAGCCGCACGGAGGTAGCTCGCACTTGGATTTAGGTGAAGGCATTGGGCAAGGTGTGCCCGTTGGTTGGTTGAGGCATGCATGATGATCGTGTAGCGCCCGTTGGTGCCAAGTCTTGGCGTGGGTGTCTTGGTGGCTCGGGTGAGCACCTGCCCATCGTGCAAGTGTGCACGAAGGTGAACAGAGGTTTGCCTTGATTGTAAAATTGGCTAAGTATGAAACTTGGTTTTCAAAGTATACTTGTATAAGCTTGTAACATTGAAGATTGATTAATACATATATTTCGGGCAGACTCATTGTTCAGGGAGTTGCCCCTCCCTTTATACTGTGCAATTGTGTTCTTGTTATAATTGTTGTTGATAATGAATGAGTATGGGTGTTCATTGGTATAAAGGATAAACATAATAATACTTGGTTGCAAAACACAAACTAAGTAGGAGAAAGTGAATTAGGCATAGTCCACGAACATAAGTATTGGTGAAAAGAAAGTGTTTGGTGGTGCCGCACCTTGCTAAGAGCGGTTGGAAGACTACCGCCGGCTTGGGGGTGTGACATATAGGGTTTGCATACTAATTTTATGTTTTATTTTTGCATTAAAAAAAAGTAGAGTGATGTGAATGGTCTTAAATAAAATAGAGAAGATTTGTATACTAGATTTTTGTTTCTTTTATTTTGGAATTAAAAAAAGAGTAAAGTGAAGAAAGAAAGAAAAAAATAAAATAAAAATTATTTTAACATTTACGAAATTAAAACGATGTGTTACTGGAATTCATGTTTAATGAGCTTGGCCTTGTTGGTGGTCTTTGTTAGACCAAAGGAAGACCAAGGAAGCTATCGATAACATATCTACTAATTAAATCTTTTTAGTATATTTTTATTAATTATTTTTAATATTTCATTTTGTGATAATTTTTTAATTATGTTTAATATAATCATTTTTTTCATAATATTCTATTATATTAAATGTAACTATTTTTTTATAATATTTTATTAACTTCAATTTTGCTTCTATTTTTTTTTTTTTTATGTTTTCTATTAATTTATTGATTTTTCTCTTTCTTTTTTTCTCTTTTCATCGATACTGAAACAATGCTTCACACTGTTTGTTTCATGAATTAAAATTTGCATATACTTATAGTTAACTATTTTGAAATTAATTTTCTTTCTGTTGGACACCTAATCCTTAATGGGTTAGTGTGGAAGCCGAATGGACAAAAGGAGTCCAAGAGACCTTGGGATGTGAATCCCAACGGTCACAACAATGTACTATAAATGTATATCTCTTGTTAATAAAAATTGTATTCACATGATTATCTTTCCTATTTTATGTTTCCCATGTGTGTTTAACATGGTACACTACAACAAAACCAGCGATTTGCGCCAGATTTAGCGCCAGATTTTAGTGCATTTTTTTTGTAATTGTGATGAGCAACCTGGCGCTAAATCTGGCTCTATTGTACAATTTTTAAAGCGTCCTTTTTTGCACCTGATTTTGCATCCTTTTTCACGCTAGATTTTGCATCATTTTTTACACCAAACTATGCATCATTTTTTGCGTCAAATTTTGAACCAAGACTTGCATCTTATTTTATGACAGGTTTTGCTTCTAGTTTTGTGTCATTTTTTGCATCTATTTTTCATTCTCTTTTGCTTCCTATTTTGTGTCATTCTTTGCTTCCATTTTTGCACCATCATTTGCATCAAGTTTACACTGTATTTTGAATCCAATTTAACGTCTTTTTATGCATCCATTTTGTGTCAGTTTTTGCATCTAGTCTTACGCCAGGTTTTGTATCTAGTCTTACACTAATTTTTGCTTCTATTTTTGCACCAGCTTTGGTGCCTATCTTTGCACCATGTGTTGAATTTGATTTAGCACCAAATTTTGCATCCATTTTTGTGCCCATTTTTGCATCTTTTTTTGGACCATTTTTTACATCCACATTTACATTTGATTTGTCTCCATTTTTCCCATCTCATTTTGCACCATATTTTGCGTCATTTGTTTCATCCAATTTTGCATCATTTTTAACACCATCTCTTGCATCTAATGTTACATCATTTTGAGCATCCAAATTTGCATTTATATTTGCATCTTATGTTGAGTCATGTGTTGTGTCCACCTTTGCATCTTATTTTGTGTCTAATGGTACATTCAATTTAGAGCCATTTTTTACGTCTACTTTTGTATTTGTTTTTGCACCAAGTTTTGCATCCAATTTTAAGCTATTTTATGCCCCTTTTTGCACCATTTTTTTGTGTCTACTTGTGTCCAATGTTGCACCATTATTTACACCGACTTTTTCATCCAATTTTGCATTTTTTTGGTGTCTAGTTTTACATCGTTTTCACCATCCAAATTTGCATCTTTTTTTGCCTCATTTTGTGTCCACATTTGCATATAATTTTGTGTCTGAGTTCGAGCCTAAATTTGCATGTCATTAGGAATCATTTTTTACATCCAATATGGCATCCTTGGTTTCACCTTTTTTCAGCCCCATTTTGCATCTTGTTTTATGTCTTTTCTTACATCTTTTTTTTTTCCTTTCTTGCACCCAAGTTTGCATCCCAAATTTACACCATTATTTGCATCATCATTTGGCATATTAATTTGTAACGTTTTTTGCTTCTTTTTAACGCTCAACTTTGCATCTTATTTTACATCTAGTTGTCTTTTTTTGCATCTAATTTGGTGCCCATTTATGTGTCCTTGTTTTTGCCCAATTTGATATCCTTTTGTATGCCATGTTTTGTTCCCTTCTTTGTGTCAACTATTGCACAATTTTTCACTTCTAATTTAAAACACTTTGTACGTCAATTGTTTGCATTTTGTATTAATTCCTAGTTTAACATCCAATTTTACTTTCAATTTTGCATCCATGGTTACATCCGCATTTGACTTCTTATATAGAGTATATTTTTCTTTACATATATGACCCCCTTTATAGATTCATAGTGAAATATATGATAGTTTCTAAATATCATTAAAGCAGATATCACAATTCAAAATCATTTGTAAAGAAATTTAAGAGAAATTGACAACATCCATCCAAAAAAATAACAATGTGTCATTAACAATTTTCAAAACATGTATAAAATAGCAACATAATACTAATAAAATCAGTATTATTTTTAATCAAAACAAGTAAAATTCAAATATGATTAACAAATCAAAATATTTCATGAATATCGTTATTCTACGATAAATTAACAACATACATAAATCAAACTCATCGTATGATTACAAAATCAAAATGTCTCATTGATATAGGGTAAATTCACAACACCCATCTAAACATAACAATGTCATTCTACACAATAATTTCTTCATAAAAAACAATGCATGTGCATGCCTAGCTACCACCACCAAGATCATCCTCATGATCATCTTGACCATCCTCATTACTCTGATCCACATCATCACCAACACCGCAACTATCATCATCATCTCCTCCTTCACCACCATCATCCTCATCCTCATCCTCATCATCTCCTGATATATGTTGAACATAATTTGGATCATCGTCTTGGCAATCATTGCCTATAGCATTCTGACAAAAAAAATCAATATTACATGTTAGTATTAATTACATAACACAACGCATGTTTTTGTTATACAATGTTAACCATAAAATGAGGTAAGATATAATATCTAATAGTACTAAAAAATAAAATGAAAATATGGTTTAAAAGTATATTGGAAATCCAACTAAGATTACATACCATAGAGTCCATCCAAACAACAAATTCAACCCATCTCTTTTGCTGCAGCACCTCCTTTTCCAAATGATTTGGAGGTCTTCCATATTTTAGTTCCTATCAATCAGTAAATAGGGAGAAATTAGATAACAATGACTTTCTTCTAGTACAAAATTTATTAAAAAAATATCACATGTTTAATATACTTACAAAGGTTGTTATCAGTGCTTTTAAACCTTTCTGGCCACTACGATGAGTGACTTTTGTCTTGGTTAACCTCGCCTTGGATGCCTTGTCCTTAAACATAAACCAATTCAATTTATTTTCACACAAATACATGTCTAAGATACTTATAAGTATTAATACATTCTAAATAATGTTTAATGAAAAATTCAATACCTGAATGCTCTCATTGTCGGCTTTTCTTTGTGCATCCAACTTCTCATATGATTTTACAAGTTCTTTCCATACTTTAAAAGGTATGTCAATAGGTCTTTGTTTCAGTCTTTGATCTTGAGGCATTTTTTTAATTTTTCTTGTTTGGTTAAAAATTTTGGTTAAAAAAAACCGAACAAGTAATTCACATCAATGGCATGGGGACTCTATGGATATGTGTAAAAAAATGGCTATAAAGAAAACATCCAAAAAACATATGATCTCTCCCTTTGATGGTCACTTGGGGCATATGGCTGGAAAGGAACAACTCCATTTTCGAAAATCAAGGACAATACTTTCTCAAAGTCCTTCCTAATATTTGCTCCAAATGTCTTAAAATGAAAAACAAAATTCAAACGTCATCCTTAAACATCTCGCTTAAATATAACGTTGGACCATAAATTCTTCACTTTTATTGTTATCGGCTCTGGAATGATTTTTCTATATGCAATTATATAATGAAATATGTGTGCACTAATGAAAAAACATTGAGTTTCATTTTTCATAATCACAAACAATGAAAAAAGAATCACACGTAACTAGCATCATTTTGGAAATTTTATATTTATTAAAAATCTTTAACATGTTTTCCTCCCATATCTCATAAAAAGGTGTGAAATTTTTTATATACTCTCCAATAAGCACTACAACAAAACCAACGATTTGGAGGTTTTACACTAAGTTTTTCAACATCGAGCTTACTAGGGCTTGCACCACTGGGGTTATTAGTAAGAATCTCATGAGGTTTGCATAGCCATGATTATTAGAATCAAAATAGTAGGATTTGCACTAAAAAACAGTTCATAGAGCTTTCCTGCTGGGGAGAAAATCACAAGTTCAACTTCTGCAGTGCAGAGCACGAAGAGCTCGTAAGCTTTCTTCAGCAATCCACCTACGTTTGGAAAATGTAGCCTGCCTGCTGGCGATGTTCTCAATCCTCTTCCTCTGCATCTTTCCCCTCACTATTCTTGTATGTCCTCTTTTGTTTTTCCCTCCAAACAAACCCTCTCAAATTGAGAAAGCAGAACAACTCAATCGATGAGAATCTGAATCCAATTATCGCTTCTAACAATAACCCAATATGATACCAGAAGTGATTACACAAAACCTCATTGACTCTTCATTTGTTTGGAAAAGAGCCAAGCATATACTTCTGACGAGGGTTTCCGTCTTAAGTCTGGCTCGCAGGATGTCGCTTAGTCAATTGCGAGAAAAGTTTTCCACCTGCCTGTCACATATGGTTTGTCACACTATATATTAAAATAAGGTTGATCATACTAACAATAAGGTTGTATAGTTTAAAAGGAGGGCTCTCCTGACTGCATTTGGTTGGTTTATAGAAAATATTGCTGGAATGTGTAATGTGAATGCTCTGCTAACTGTTTTTTAAGCATTTGGAAGTATTGAAACCCCCTAGGATAATTAATGTAAGACCTATTAATTAATGTGTAAAGATGGCTATTGTCCTTGGGCTACCTTAGCTGTTCGTGTTTAGTGATCTATGGTATTATGACTCCTCAAGTCACTATTAAACCATGAGAACCATGCCCAGGCAGACTAGTGTGACATTGTGGATGAGAACCAAAACTAGACTCCTATAACCTCCTTTTTCATCCTTTAAATTGCAGAATTAACTGACTGTTCTAGTAATCGTTCTTGAGCACCTGAAGATGTGCACCCTAAATAATAAGAATAATACCCTGTAACATATGAATAGTCCATCCTGTGCATGTAGGATATGCACATGAGGTCCAATAAAATCACTAACCAGAATACCAGGTGTTATTAAAGCCTCTACAGGTTGATATATATGAATGTTACAGTGTGCAGGAGTATGATTCAATTCCATACGAAAATACAAAACATCTTATAGGATTTCCTTATACCTCATAGGCAAACAACCATTGTCCCTTCTATAGATGAGCAGAATAAGTGCTTGGTTCTCTACACTAAATAAAGACCAAGTATAGTACTTATTGCTGACAAAATAGGATTTAAATCGCGGTTCAATTGCTTGACATTCAACTGGTCACAGAATTGTAGAGTGCATAATCATAAGTGATGTTGCGAGCCTCATTGCTCAAAGTCTAAGGGTCTTGCGAGCCATAATCACAGCCATGTATGGCATATATTGTGATTATGGCATTTTATGAGGTCAATTCTTGTGAAGACATTTCAGTTTATAATAAATTTTGAACCTCAACAGAGTTTTGGCAAGACCTGGCTGAGCTAGGACATCAACAACACAGCTGATATGAATGACATAATCTAGCCTCAAGAGGGAGCCTCTTTTGTTTCATCACTCTAACAATCTATGAAGTGGTGGAAAGCATAACAACTTCCCCTTGAATATGACACCTAAACTGAGTACAAATCCTAAATGATGCAGCCCTTGGTGCATGTCTCTCAAAGTATCGATATTTCAAATGTTGAAAGCTCTTGTGCCCATTTGATATGCATTCGATTGCAGTTCCCCTGAAGAAAGAATCTTATAAAGGTGAGGCCATGGCCAATATGTTAGCCATATCCATTGGAGTTGCCATTGCTTGACAACTTTAGTGTGATCAGTCCCACCATGATTCACATGGGCTTCTACTCAACACTGGCTGTTGCTATTGTAAGAGTCTTCAAGCTCGTTGAACCCATAGTATTGATAAGTGTATTCTTTGGGTCTCTAATTCCCATTGCTGTGTATTTGATTGTGGTTTCCCTGAAGAAAGAAGCTTATAAAGGTGAGCCCGAGGCCAATATGTTGGCCATATCCATTGGAGTTACTATTTCAGCTTATGGGGAGGCCAAGATGAATGCATGGGAGGTGATTTTCCAGTTAAGTGCAGTTGCATGTGAGACTACCCAATTGGTTCTCATACAAATTCCACGAACATCAAAAGGGATTAAGTTGAATCCCATCACATCTTTGTTGCTCCTTGTTGCCTTGTTTTTCTCAGCACCCCCTGGGCCTTAGTAGAATACCCATTTCTGATAATCAGGGTCTCTTCCTTTGATTTGGATTACATGACATTTCTGCTTGTGCCTTGACTCTTAATCTTGCAGTGTTTCTTCTGATAGGAAAGACTTCAGCCTTGACTATGAATGTTGCTGGTCTTGTCAAGGACTGGCTGCTCATAACATAATCTTTGTCTATAATAAATGAAAAGGTTACAGTCATAAACTTGAGTGGGTGTGGACTGGCTTTTCTGGCTGTCTGTTACTATAATCATTTGAAACTTCAAGCTCTCAAGTCCAATGACAACCAACCAAAGTACCTCAGCAGTGCATGCAGCTGATGCCAATGATGAAGGAGAAGGTTTGGTAATGACGAGTGGGAGATTCTCAATCAGAGATTCAGAACCAGTAGAGAAAAATCAAACTCAAGCTTCAGGATTAGGTATTTAGATCATTAATATTGTCTTGTGCTAGAGATTACTGTTCTTGTATTGGCTCCTCTATGCCCAGATCTATTTGCAGGGAACAGGCCAGTCATTCACAGTGAAGAAGATAATGACAAGATTAGTGTGTAATGATGGACAGGATGGTGCCATGGTGCCAACCTAAATCTCAAGTAAGGAGACATCTGTTCATCAATTTGTCAAGAAGCATGGCCTACAATTCAATTGCTCTAAGCCTATCACTTCTTCCACCTGTCAAATAAATTGTTTCCTGTTTGTTTAGTTGACTATGGTTCTAATAAATATACTCATGCATATAATTTCTTTAATACCTCAGGATCTATGACATAGATTCCATGCTATATGAATCTTTATTCACCCCTGAATCTATAACTTTTTTTTTTAGCTTTCTCCTTTCCTTCAATTTGTTCCTAACCTAAGAAATTGCCATCCAATGAAAATCACATAATCTAAAATTGAATGGACAGAGAAATATTTTGCTATGCTAGCTAGTCGCAATGCTAGGATACAGAGAGTAGGAAACTAAGGAAAGTTACTAGCAGAGATCCTAGATCAAATGAACAAAAACAAAATAATTGAGAAGGATTATGCTATTGTTAATGAAAAAGATCCTAGATTCCTAAATCAAAGAAGTACTGCACAATAATTAGCAAGGACTACTTTTTTTTTTTCTCTTTTTTTTTTTTTTTGCATCAGCATTTGTCAAATAGAAAAATCCACAAACTTAGTCTTCGTAGATCCACATATAGAAAAATGCTCCTCTACCCAACTAGTGATGTTTAGGAACATTGAAATGGGTGCATTATGGGAACAACAGAGATATAAAATGTAGGACAGCAGTAGGAAAACAGAACATAAACTTCCATTCCAAATATATTGGTTAATTCCCAATATAAGAAAATAAAAGCCAAATCCTATATCATTAATTTCAACATCTATGAAAATTTGTCCAAGATCAAATTCTAATGGCACCATAAGAATTCCAAATTTTACAAGCATTACAATCTAATGCAACATTCAAAAGTTCAGAGATAACATCTGAGCTATACGAAACAGAGAACATCACAAAGGCCACCATCAATATCATTAGTGCTTAGAGAACTATAAGGATGAACTTATGCCAGATAGAGATATACATTAATCACCAACCCTGTGTTTATCAAGAAATAATATTTCCATAACTTAAATATGGCACTCTTTTGTTTTGAAGGGCATACCTTATATCCTCGATGACAAGTAAAATACCTTTAAGAGTGAATATTAGAAGTCTAATTGCAAATTTAGCCTCTACTATTAGACAATTACAAAATCATTAACATAGGCAACAGAGAAATATCTCCCCACAGGTTCATCCTCTAATAAATTTAGATCTTATCATATATCCATGAAAATGGAGCTAATTTATCATATATCCATAAGTTTTTAGTTTCTGCCAACTGCATTGTATTAAGGTTTCCGTCAATAACAATGAGAGGTGAGCTGGGACACTGAGAGTGGGGCAGTGGAGACTTGGGCTCGAGATCCCTCCTACATCATGTGGTTGTTTCCCAAAGGGTTCAGTTCACCCCACAAGGAGGCAATTGTTTGTTCAGCTGAAAACACATTTCAGGGCTATACGACATGTGTTTAATGAATGATACAACCCTATACTACACATTTCCTACAACTTGGATTTGTTTAATAATCTCAAGGAATTTTGAGTAACCCATATCGCTCTGTAAATTATATGCCTAAAGCTGAGGCTGTTTTTAAATTATCGTTATGAATCTTTATTTCCGTTAAAAGGAAAATAATACTTCTATCCAAATCAAGTTAGCCAAGAAGCCTAGTGACTAGATCATATATGCTCTAATGTTGAAGCCACAACATACATTCAAATTTGAACAAAAGCACAGGTTGCCCACAAAAGAACTAAATAAAATCCTAGATAGTCTTTCACAGTGAAACACCATTGATTTCTTGAGTGATTTGCCACCCCTCTTGAAAACTACGTGAGAAGCATATATCTTAGGCTATATACAATGTATAAACAGACTGACCAATTTGCCAGCCCTTGAAATCTAGGCACCTACCATATTTGAACCAGATATATTTTAACAACCAAAGAAAATAAATTTCCCATACTATGGTGCCACATGTTAGGAACAACCTTTAAGGCATTGCAATCCTTCAATCGTCATGGCAAATCTCCAGTTATAATTAGAAGTTTCCAAAGTGCAAGAGAGCAATGACCACTGTAATAGCCATAAGAGAGCAAAATGAAGGTGTTGAATCATGAAGGGATTATGAGACAAAACAGTTCATTTCACAGAGCCACATCTCGTATTATATTTACCCTAAATCTATAAACCTCTCATACACAGAATTGGTTGCCTACCAATAAAAATGATTTAATAAAGAATGCTAAAAGTGATATTATCATTCCACATAAAACCAGAAGAAGTATCTCATAAGCACACGTTACCCCACATCTCCATGACAGCATGCCGAATAACTAAGGGATGCCTACCAAAGCCTGATTCGTATTGTGCCCAGATTTACATAGGAATAAATACAAATTATCCGGAATCGATCATGAATGTTTACTCTGTGCTCTTAACTTGCATGGCCCCCATTCCATATTTACTTGTTGAAATTCATGTTCCGAGAAAGTGATTCCTTTGCTCCATTCTCCAGCTTGGTCATTCTTCTTTCCTCTTCCGAGGGAAACCATTATGCTATTAATTTTCCATGCCCAATGTAAATTTTACCTTCTTAAGAGGTAGTTTATAACTTTATACCCCATGTATTTTTCAAAAGTAGCTTCCAACCCATTAGAATAACGAACTAAATCTTTCAACATAAATATCTTCATATTTTATTAAACTAAGACACTCATTTTCAAACACTCTAAGAACTTTCAACCATCATTAATATTACTTAGACTACTGCTGCCATTGCTAAGGTTATAATAACCTCGACATATCACAACAGAGAATTTTGCCTAAAGTTTGCCCACTGAATAAAAGATTCTGTTTGAACTCCAGCTCAAAGCAAAAGGGTCTATGCTATTTTATGGTACCCATTTTAAACTCTGGGTACATGCAGAGAATTTTGGCTGTGCCCAAGTGTTGGTATCTGCCAAGAAAGATCAAGTCCTATTAGTTGGCAGCCTATCTTGCAAAGCAGTGCATAAACAAGCTTTAGGACTCCAAAAACTTACTAGACTGCCCAGCGCAACAAGGAAACAATACAGTGACCTGTAGTCCCTCTGCCTTCTTTGCTTCTTACTTGGGGATGCATTCAATACCCTTTTTAGCCTTTTACTATACAAAAGCAAAGCAGTGCACTGACTAGACTTGAACCTTTCTTTAAAATATATGGATTTTCAACTTTATATTCTTCTACATTACTTTAAGAAAAGATAAAATGGCCTGAAAAATGCAGTACCGAGAATTCCCTCTGAACCTTTTCTTGCCACAAATGCTGCCAAATGTCCATAGACAATTTTAGAAATTCTGTAACGTGACTCAGGTTCAAAACTCTGCGGTAGCTGGGAGGAGACACCTAAAATCTAGTCATGTCAAAAGTTGGCATCAACCAGATCATGTGCAATCCCTGGGTGATTTTGACAGCTTAGATGCCCTTGGGTTTGGTTTCTTAGACAGGCTAATCCCCACAAGTCACTGACATGCTAGCAGGATAAAAAAAACAAGAATAATTTTTATTTTTCTCCTTTCCCTTTTACTCCATGTTCCACCATGTAATTTAGTACTCACGACAACAAAAAGTGCACACACCATTGTATGTTTAGTTGTCCATTCATGTTGTGAATCTGCAAGGTACCGCTTACAGCACTCACAGGAATGCCAAGCAAAATGATGTTACAATTTAACTCCTAAAGAAACAGATGCGGTTTAGTCAGCTGTCTCCATTGTTGCACGAAGCAAATATTGCCAGGATACCAGTTCAATTCTAATAAAACTACTACAGGACCCCACTTCAATAGAACTGATAATACTCTGACCCCAGTCGTGGCCATGGTAGCTTTGAAAAAATTAACTTGGAAAGACTACCCCTCGTGTCAAATGGAAATCAACCATTGCATCTTTCACTTGTCTTTGTCAACTACATTAGATTCAAAATTTGAAGAATATCATTTTTCACTTTAAAGTTCTACCATCCCTAATCCAATGATATCACATAATTAAACAAAATTTATAAACCATATCGCTCAAATGCTATCTATCCACAGAGGGAAACCAAGCTATGTGGTAGTCACACATCCTCAATAAGTCCTGGACAATAGATTAGTAAAAAAAAATGGACCTTACATGTCCTGTTGAATTAAAAAATGCAGCACCCTGAAATAACATGAGGAGGAAGACTGCCAATCTGTCAGACTAAGGAAATCAATAATTGAACTGACAACACTGAAATTGTCCTATCTTAAAATGAAGTAACTGAAATCCTCCCTTTACCAAAACAACAAAACAGGCATATCTTGAACATAATATATTTTGACAAAATTGATACTATAAAGCCTATCAGTATAAACATATAGGTAGATGACATCATGAGTATCCTTCTGATGGTTGTCAGATTACCAGTGTGGTTAGAAAACATATTTAGTAATCTCAATTTTTTTTTTCAAAAAATGTCACAAGGCTCAACTCTTAGCAGCAAAAATTATGTTCATTAGCTGTCAAAAATCACGTTTCAAAAAGTGTTAGAAAAGATTTTGTAATGTAAACATCTTAAATGTTGGGCAGAGACCCAGGCAATAATGAAGGCATTTAAATTCTAAATTGTAAAATGTATGGCATTTAATTTTGAATGGAATTACAGAAGTGGTTATAAGTGATAACATAACATGAATTCTCAACTAAAGCAGAAATGTTAATGAAGAGATTCAGACAAGCTGCAGAGACACAAAAGCATGAAATAAACCGAGTAATGCAGAGGAGATTCTGTAGCACATAAACAAAAAACTTAAGAGCCACCCTTATTGTCTTTAGCATAAACACTCTCAATAACGAAAAAGAATTTGACTTTGTGTTTAAAATGGCAAATGCCTAGGACTATTGCATGATGTAGAAGTAGTTTAAGATAAGCTAACTCTAGCTGCTTAGTACTTACTAGATTAGGAATGACTGCCACAGGTTATTCATGGATATAAATTTTAAGATAATGTGTTGGATAGCAAAAGGTTAGAATATGATTTTTATTAGTATATTTGTTGTACTTTGAACTGCAGCATTTTGCTTGGAACTGGATACAACTTACGCTTAATTAATTAAGATAAGCTAACTATAGCTGATTAGTAGAATGGGGACGACTTTCAGTGGTTGTTAATAGTAAATTAAAAGTTGGATGAAAAAGTGTTAGAATGAAACTTTTATAAGTTTAGGTTTGTTGTACTTTGAGCTGCAATATTTACTCAGAACTGAATAAAACTTATGCCTGATTAACAACACATGCAACAAAATATTCAATATGAACATATAAGGGTTTAAACCAGGAATTTCAAGTAAGGAGATGTTAAAGTCCTCTCTTTTTTGAAAGATGTAAAGCAATGAAAAATATAGCACATACTCAGAATCAACAGGGGAAACCATTATTATCCTCATTTTGTTACAAGTTGTATTTTAATAAAATCTTAATTACCCAAAAAATCAAAGCATGCAGCATGAAACGATATTGAAGACGAATGTGCTGAGATATTATCTAAACAACACTGTTGAATGAAAAGAGATTCAAACTTCCTAATGCCAATCATTTTCTGGGAATGGAACCTAAGCAACATTAAGCTAATTAAGACTCAAAATTTCTGCATTTAAATTTCATAGACAATTTAATTCCTCCAGAGCAGATGGATTCTCATTGACTTGAAGTGTTTTGAGCTGTATTTTTCACTCAATTTAGGTTCAGCGAGTCATACGATTAGCCCTTGTCACATGCCAGCCAGAGGTCACAAGTTCAAACTGTGCAGAATCAGCAATTGCAAAAGTGAACCTCTCAACGAGCCACTCAGTTCTGCACTTCAACATGTTACATAACACACAAAAGTTCTCGCATTATCTAGAAGCGTGATGATTCATGTTTACAGCCCTAAATTTGATCAACTTAGCAAATCGTTAACAACAAAGACTCAACGTGAACCCTTTTAACATAATGCTACAATTCATTTGAAGGTAAAGCTCAACCTACATGCATAAAACTTTAAATAACATAACAATCAACCCTCAACATAGCATGATAGCCCTTTACACATGCCAGCCAGAGGTGACGAGATCAAGCCCTGGGGCCACCGATTGCCAAAGGCAACATCTCAATGACCTAACAAGTTATGTTCTTTCCGCCACTGTGATCAAAACTTCTAGGATTTTCTATCTATCGACTTCATTGATTATCTGTGAAGTTAAGACAGGCTATCCTGATATTTGAACTTTTACCCATGGAAATTAATCTTTCATTCGAAAGGAACACTTCAGTGATTATCTATGAACTTAGGACAGGCTGTTGTGATATTTTACACACGGCCATAGAGTTTTGCTTTTAAATGAATACCTCATTGATTATCTCTAAAGTTAGGACAGGCTTAATAAACCTCTAGAATTGTCTAGATGATTAAATCATCGCCTAAATTCGATCTGCATAACTCGAAGAAAACCGTTTTGGGCAAAAAAAATGCAATTCATTTTAAGGCAAAGCTCAACTTCCAGGCTTGAAACCTGAAATATCATAACTTGTCCTAACTTTACAATTTATCAAAGAAATCTCTACATTCTGAACTCATCAAGAGAACTAACGCTTCGCATTTCATTTTTGAAAATCATTCGTCACAGGCTATCTCTAAAACGCAACAAGAACCTCTTTATCGCGAATTCTTTTAAAGGAAAAAGCTCAACTTTCTTGAAAATATAAATAACGCAACAGCATGCCCTAACTTGAAAAATGATCCATGAAATCGGTACCTGGGAAGCTTGAACGAGCTCGTCCAGGGAAGCCGGAGGTGGCAGCTGTTGCTGCTTCTGGCTGTGATAGACCCTGCCCAGTTTCTCTTTAACTCCATGTTTGCTGAGTGAAAACCCTCGCAGCTCCCTCAGAGAAGACTTCATTTTCGCTACAGAGATTTTATGCTTCAGAAACAAAACCTCGAATCACCGTCTTAAAATGCAGAAAACCCCCCGTCCTGAATCTGTCCGAACTCCATTACGCAAACCTCGCAATAGCCCCTCTGAAACGGTCAAGACATTATTGAGGGTCTTGGTATGAATGGGCATGCTGAAAATGCTCTTGGGCTCTTTTCTCAAATGGAGCACAGTGGCGTGAAGCCAACCTACATCACATTTGTGGGTGTTTTGACTGCATGCAGTCATGCCACAACATCTCTCGTTGAAGAGCTTCGACCTATGTACATGCTCGGAGAACCCTAACCATAGTAACGGGACCCGGTACCACCTCCTCTAGCAGCATTTGATGGAAAAGCGTCAATGCCTCATAGGCATGTCCATTCTGAGAATATCCAACAATCATAGAGTTCCATGACACCAAATCTCTCTCACACATTTTGTTAAACACTTCGCGTGCGTTCTCTATACTTCCACATTTTGCATATAAAGCGAGAAGGGCATTCCCCACAAATATATTGCAATCCGATCCGGCTCTTATTATAAAATGATGAGCCTTCATCCCCTTCAGAATAAAGGGAAGAATGAGTTCATCGGGCTGTATGCCTTTCTGCCGCATTTGGGAATAGAGTAAGAGGGCTTCCTCACAGGGTCCATTCATGGCGTACCCTCTGATGGGCACATTCCATAAAACACAGTCCCATTTAGGGGAATTTTCAAAAAACAGTCGTGCATAATTCATGCGGTCGACTTTGTATAGAGGTTTATTAGTTTTCTTAGCAAGAAAATATTTCCATGAAACCCAATCTGAATATGTGTGTACAAGCTTGCAAATATGAAGCCACACCTTCGTAAGTATCAATAACGGCGTTTGGCTTCTGTTTCTGTTTCTGTTTGTCAGTGGTTTTTCATTTAATGGTAGTGGAAGCTACAGTTGGGCTACGACAATGGATGAGATAGGCATCGCCATTGATGTTGATGTTAGAGTGTGCATGAATATTTACATGCTCTTCCTTTTTAAGTATGTGACGAAATTCTGCTAAGTTGGAGGTTGCACAAGGTAGGATTGTCTGTGCCAATTCCATTCTTCAACTGAGGGGACGAGAAAGACACCCCATGTATTTATTTCCAAATTAGTAATTAGTATACGGTAAACTTCTTCGCACTCATAATACAGGGAACCCTTAATGCAAGAAATGTTACATGTAGAAAGCGAGAATAGCTAGAGTTTTTATTTTTTATCGGGAGAGGAGAATACATAAAATTGCAGAAATGTTACATTGGAAAGCGAGAATAGCTAGAGTTTTTCTTCTTACAAGGAGAGGAGAATGGGTAAAATTACAGAAATTTTATATTGGAGCAATACTTAACAACACTCTTAATTGGGGTTTAGTGGGCTTTGGGTCCAGATTTTGAACCAAAGCTCTGATACCATGTGTAAGAACCTGAATCCTATTATTAGAGCCTCTATTTCGTTATACACTAACAGATCTATTTTCCTGTTAATTTATAAATAATAAAAGGAGCTTGCTGACTTTTTCACATAGCTTTAAACATTTAACATCTTATCATTTTATCATAAATTAAGGTGAGCATTCCATTGATATCAACTTAACAAGAGTAGTCCATGGAAAAATACCTGTTCCGGCGATTGATGATGATACCTTTGTCTGATAGCTCCAGCTGAACGCTCCTTCTGGCCGACCCAATCGGATTTACCTCCCAGCCAACTAGGAAATAAATTCCTAGCCCAGGAAACCTCCACAGGTTCCCTAGCCCTCCGTGCCCAAGTCCAACCAGATATAGTGTGTCCTCAAGAAGAATGTGCAAAACTAGATAATGATACTTTCCTCCTCTCAAACCCAAGAAACCTCCACAAGTTTCCAAGGTCTCCCAAATCATAACAAGGCCAAACAATCACAACCAACCCCCACAATCCTAAGCAAGACTCCAACTCCCCCCCTTTTCTTCCTTCCCCCTTCCCTTTTTATACCCTCTTTCATCAACCACCTCTCATTAATGTCATTAACTCTCACCCATCATTGGTTGACTTCTCTTCTAAGCTAGGAGTACATTTGGAATTGTGACATGAATATAAAATTGAGAATTTAATGGGAAAGGATCATGTCTTCTCCCAAGTAAATCTGAAAAGTACATTTGGGAATGTGAAGTGTAATTACATGGAGAGGACCATGTCTTCTCCTTAGTAAATGTGAGGGTACATTGGGGAATGTGAAATGAATAAATATATATTGATGATAAGATGGAGAGGACTATGTCTTCTCCCAAGTAAAAGTGAGGGTACATTGGGGAATGTGAAGTGTAATTACATGGAGAGGACCATGTCTTCTCCTTAGTAAATGTGAGGGTACATTGGGGAATGTGAAATGAATAAATATATATTGATGATAAGATGGAGAGGACTATGTCTTCTCCCAAGTAAATGTGAGTGTACATTGGGGAATGTGAAATGAATACATATATTATGAAATAATGGAAGGAGACCATATCCTACATAATATTCAATTTGAGAAGGTAAATGGGGAATTTGAATAATGGAAATCATAAATTTATATTAGACCAATATTTCTCAATATTTTTAGATAATGTAAATATTAACAAAATTTGTAGGATAAGATTTAAGTGGGGCATTACAGTGTCTCGCTTTTCCAAGTGATTAATTTATTAATAATGTATTTACTTTTTATATTACACATCATACCTAGCTTTTCTCAGCTTAGGTTTGCAAAGTTTGACACACAAGGGAGGGGTGTTACATTTTGGATCCCTCTCTTTCCTTAAGATCCCTCCAACTGCAGCTAGAGTTCTTAGATGACTATAAGGAGGAAGCCCCTATTGGAAAGGGACAGACAGTTTGAAGATGTCTATCTTGTTGGTAATTCCTATATCGAAAAGTTGTATTTTCATAGTCCAGGGGTTGGGAATACACAATTCCCATCCACTTGAGCTCAATTTTATCTCGCAAAACTTCATTGGGATCTACCTAAACACATATGCAAATATAGGTGAAAATGCCTTTCAAAAGTCTTTCCCTGTCTACTTTGACGAATCTTCCAATAAAATTGCCCACTTTTTCTAAGAGATCTAGATGGGTAAAGTGAATGGGAAAACTGGGAATCTTACCCATACTAGAGTAGTCATCGGCAACATAGTGAGAGGATTGAAGTTGGGAAACCATGGCTTCACTAGAAGACCAACTCATCCCCAAAACCATGGACCTTGGTCAAGGATTTTTTTATTATCCTCAAGACATTTGAAGATCACCACAAAAAAACATGGGTCTACATCCACCCAAACCGACGTTCATCCAATCCTATCATAATCGAACAGAAAAACACTACTTTTTCAATAGAAAATGGGGAATAAAAGTATCACCCAAGGATAATGACCATCGCATCAAGCGCTCAATCATAAGGGAGGAGCAATAATTTGACAATCACACGTCCTTGATTTCTGTTGATTTAACTCTGAACACTCACGTAATATTCTCTTGCTTGGCGAATTAAACACCACTGCATGGAATGGACGAGGATTGAGCCGAACCCTGGATGAAGCCCACTTCATTCTCATCTAAACACAAAACTATATATACGTCAAAGCTATTACAATAGATTCTGACTGTCAACACCTCGAGGTTCTGTTTATATGTGGCTACCTTTTATGGTTACTATTGAATGTGTGATTGGCAATAGTAATGGCAACTTAGGGATGCCAAATTTCCTTCGATTCCCTCACTACATCCTAACGCAAATAGTTGTTCAATGCCTTGGTTGTCTTTCAAAACTGGTAGGCAGCGTCTTCTTTGATATTTCTCGATGGTTTTAATTCCACTACAATCACAACTTTCATTTACATAAACTTCGTGTTTTCGCACGAGCGACGATTGTTCCAAGGTGAAATGTCACTTGGATGGTTTCAATGTTGTTGACCCATCATAACTAACTAACGGATATGCCCATTACAATTTTATACCACCCCATTATCAATATCAATTATGCATGGGAACCAATTAAAGCAACTTTTCACATTAATTTTATATGAGCATGAGAACATGTGTTAACAAGCAACCCATAAAGCCTCATTTTGAATGCCATAGTCACTTAGAAGGAATTCCTCTTGTAGTAGCATCCTCCCTACTAAACTTTGCTAGTGCTAACATTAGAACCACCATTATAGTAAGATACCTCAAGAGAGACAGAAAATTTAAAAAGTATGATAGTAATACGTATCCAGAAGATGGTATTGAAACTAGTAATTGTTCACGAATCCATAAGATTGTAAGGTCATTCTCATTATCATAATCATTGTCATCATCATCACCATCATCCTTGTCATTGTTATTGCCATCATTACATTATCATCATAATCACCATTCATGCCATCATCATCATCATTATGGACATTGTTTGCAATTGTTCATAATTGTAGATGTTGTAAGAAATATCATCAACCAAAAAAATGTGATCAGTGCTAGAAAAGGGTTGTTTAGGACACATTGATATATGTAAGAGAAATAACAACTCTATTTTTGACAGATGATCAATGATGATCATCATCACCACCATTATCATCTTCATTGTCATTTTTATCATCCCCATCATCATCATTAATGTAATTTCTATCGACATTGTTGTAATTATGCATCATCATCATTCATGCCATTATTGTTTTTGATGATGACCTAGATGAAAATGATGATCATGACACCAAAGATAATGCTTATGATTATGACAATGACAACATCTAAAATTGGGAAGATTCGCCAACGTCATTAGCATCGTCATCATCATAATCATTGCCATCATCATCATTTTCATTGTAACCACTATCGTCTTTATCATCATAATCACAATTCATGTCATCGCCATCATCTTCATTTTCATCATTGTCAATATTATTGACATTGTCATCAATTGTTCATAATTGTCAATGCCATAAGGAATATCATCAATGCAGAAAATATGATGAGTGTTGGAAAAGGGATGCAAAAGCGAACATAGAAATGGGGGCAACAATAGAAGTAAAATTGGATGAAAAGTGGATACAACATAAGTAGATGCACAACAACATGAAAAACCTGACACAAAAGTGGATGAAAAAGTAGATGCAGTTGTCAATGCAACCTTGGATGCAAACATGAAGGCAAAAGTGGAAGCAAACATGGGTCCAATGGTAGGTGTAAAACTTGGCACAAATTGTGGTGAAACAAATGTGGATGCAACAACGGAAACAAAAGTATATGAAAAAATTGATGAAACAAAAGTGGATGCAATAGGGGATGCAAACGTGGAAGCAAATGTGGTTGCAATGGTAGGCGCAAGATATGGTGCAACAAAAGTGGATGTAACAATAGACAAAAAATATGCAAAATAAGATGCAAAAATGGATGTAAAAGTGGAAGCAAACATTGATGCAACAGGCAAAACAAAATTGGATGCAAAAAATGGATATAATGTAAGTAGATGCAAAAGTAGATACAAAACGAGATGCAAAACCCAATGCATAAACCTGACATAAAAGTGGATGCAAAAATAGATGCAATATTTGATGCAAAAGAGGATGTGAACATGGATGCAAAATTGGAAGCAAACGTGGATACAACAGTGAGTGCAAAACATGGTGCAAATTGTGGCATAACAAAAGTGGATGTAATGATAGATGCAAAAAAAGAATCAAAGTATGATGCAAATGAAGATGTAAAAAGGGATGCAAAAAGTGAAATTTAAAATGGGCGCAACAGTGGATGTAAAATTGTGTGCAAAAGTGGATGCAATAGAAGTCGATGCAAAAGTAGATGCAAAATGAGACACAAAACCCGATGCAAATCCCGGTCCAAAATTTGATACAAAAAGGGATGCAAAAATAGATGTAGTAGTTGATGAAAACCTAGACGCAAATGAGGATGCAAACGTGGATGCAAAATTATAATCAAAAGTGGGTGCAAAAGGAGGTGCCAAACTAGGCGCTAATTGTGGCACAAAAATATTAGATGCAATAGTGGGTACAATAATAGATGCAAAAGAGGATGTAAATATGGATGCCAAACAAGAGGGCAAAGTCGATGCAACAAAAGTAGATGCCAAATTTTATGCAAAACTAGACACAAAACACGATGTAAAACTTGGCGCAAAATGGATGCACAAATGGATGAAAAAATGGATGCAAAAAATGATTTAAAAAAGGATGCAAAAAAGGATGTGAAAGTTGATGCAAAAGTTGATGCAAGTGTAGGTGCAAAAAGTGGATGCAAATGAGGATGCAAAAGTATGTCAAACAAAATTAGGTGCCAAACTTGATGCAAAACCTGGAACAAAACCTGGTGTAAAGGATGACACAAAACTTGGCATAAAATTTGGTGCAAAACGTGGTGCAAAACCTATTGCAATACCTGGTGCTAAACTTGGTGTAAGATTTGGTGCAAAACTTGATGCAAATTTTGTGTCAAGTTTTGCACCATATTTGATAAATGGATGCAAATAGCACCAAAAATGGGCTCTAGATGCAAAAAAAGAAGTAAAAAGGGACGCTAATCGCTGGTTTTGTTGTAGTGGTATCAGAGCAGTCGTATTCCTGCCCTGCATAAGTAATTTGAGCCATTTGTTTTTGGCCTTTCTGTGCAGTTTATTTCTGCCATGTAATTCATGAATATTTTCTCATGAATATTTATTCAGCTAAATTTTAGCTGCACCCTGTTAATACCACTACTGGTCTCTGCTCCTCCATATATAATTAGCTGCTCCTGGTACTGCATGCACTACCTCCTGACAATTCTCTGCCTGAAATCCACTAATTGCTGACTGACATCTCTGACCCCTGTCTGCCATATTCCTTTTATGCGAACCTGCGTTCTGTCTACTGTACCTGCGCTCTCATTCTCTGCCATATTCCTTACCTGCGCTCTCAGAAAAGGAACGATATGCGTTGATGGATTATGAGGATTTTAAATATATGAATGATGATGTTCATGTCCGAGTGGAAGTTGCCATTGTTGAGGTTGGACAAATCCTGCTTCTTCTCGTTATTCTCCATCTACAGACACCTACAAGCTCGATTTTGGTCGGCTTAAAGACCAAATCCCACTGTAGAGTTTGATTTTTTTCGGGTTGAGCATTCCAATCCTGTGAAATGGTAGATTGAGCATTCGAATCTGGTGAAATTGTAGACTGCGTTGATAATTTAGGTTCCTGAGGCTAAATGCGGTTTCTTCACGAGAAAAGGATTTGATTTAGCTATGATTTGTTCGTTTTGGTCATGGAGTTTGATTATTTGTTTGGATAAAGAATTCTTTTACTGCAGTTCGTGGATTTTTAGTGCCGTGCAGTTCAAATATTGGTATTTCTTGGTAGGCGGATTTGTCCGAGGTCCAGTTTCCATTAAGCTTTAGAGTTTCTGGAATGTAAAGTCGATGATATAAATTTGCAAAGGAGTGCAAATTGTTCTCCCTGCTGCACGTAATGACTTTGACATCCTGTAAAAGATCTTACTATCGGTGATAAATTCTTTGCTCTTGTGGTTTCTCGCTGGTGATAAATACTCTTCTCATAGCATCCGTGGTATTGAATGGTATCAACGTTTTATGCGAATGGTATTGAATGGTATCTCTGCGTGGTAATGGTCTAGAGTTCTAATTTTTTACAAGAAATCGTTTCAATGCCCCTTGCACTATACGCAAGCGACCGCTACCCATCTGCGTCTTAGTCATGGGCCCTGTGGGTCTTGAGGTATCAGTTCAAGGCAGTGTTCAATAAGCTGTAGCAGACTTGAATCCGCAGTACATTTCTTCATACATGTCCTTCAATCAAATATGAAATTATATATTTATGCAGTCATCGGGTTTCCTCTCATTGAAGCCGCTCCTCCTGTCCCGCCGTTGAGAGTTAAGATTGTTTTATTTTGAAATCGCAGCAAGCAAGATATCTCACCGTGTTGTGGTAACGCTAAGAGAAGAACTGGAAATGCAATCGTCATGTTGAATGGTGGTTCAAGCCATTGTCTCTCTTTGTTTTCAAGATACAACTCTACAAGTCGTTGTTCGATTCAACTGTAAACTTTCGGATTTCCAAGTCATCCAAAACCAATTGAATTGTTGGCACTCCGAGCTAAATATATCCCCTAAATTTGATCCAATGAAGGATGTCTCAAAGCTTGTTGTCTAGACTCTCATAGAACAAGATATAACCATGATCCGTGTTGTTTGAGTACTCCTGTGCTGAACCAAAAAAAAAAATGTTTGCACAACAGACTCATCAATCATTTCTACATTCTCGTCATCAAAAAAAGAGCCAGTGGTTATGGCTTTTTACAAGGCTAATATAGTGCCCATGATTTGGACCACTGCCAACATGAACAACGACTGCAAATAGTGAATACTCTGAATCTGAACCCGGTGCATCATCGGTTGTATTGCATAACTTCAGCTCCATGGGGAAGACCACACGATAAGAGAGCTTTTTGTATCGCCCAAGTTGTTCAATGTATTTGAAGCGCTTCAAGTGGATAACAAGAATACGAGGAGGGATCTTAATTTTCATTCTTTTTTGTGCTTCTTGCAAACTGCAACACTTGTCACAAAAGAACTTGTCGTCAGCATTAAGCATGTACAGCTTGTGATGGAACTGTTCTGTTCTATGTCGAGACTAAGATCCAAAAATGTTTCGTCCCTAGCAGTTACAGTTTCACATCACAAGCATCTTGTTTCATTTGTAAGTGTTCCCTGAAATATTTTATGAACCCAGCTGAGAACAGATGGCATCTGGCTCCAAGAAGGTAGTGTTGTAGATTGACAGAAATTAAAAACAAGGCACTGAAAATACCAGTTGCGCCTTGTGGGCGAGGAAGGATTAGCTCCAGTTGAGGTTCTCATGAACAGGACATGAATTCAATTTTTTAAATAGGTTGAGGTAGTATTTATTTATGTCTTTACATGCACCATTTTGCATTGGGAATCTACCTTTTGAGTTTCTCTTCAACAGTTTAAGCTCACTATTTTTAGCCAAATTTTTAAGTGGTATATGTTGAAAGTTGGTCTTAACGGTTGCTCCAAAGCCTACCATTAAGGCTTGATATTGTTTGTAGAAGAAGATATTTCATAATTGCTCACATTCTTTATTTGACCCTAACTGATTATTTTTGCTATGAAAGGAAAAAGGACCTATTCTTTAGCATGGCAAGTACTATGTCAAACTCATATGAAGACCAGGTATGATGTGAAAGATTAGATCCTAAGATCTAGAAATTAAGTGCATTGAGGCTTTGTGGCATACTTATAGAAGTTATGCATAATGATTGAATGTCATCTAGGGTTTGCAAGGCGATTGATCTAGGGTATGTATTAAATCGTAGCAAAAGTTGGATTAAGGAAAATCAAATGGATTGAAGATAAAACCCTAGGAATGAGTGTTCTAGTTAAAAGTAAAAACCCTACTAAGAAAAATGGCTAAGCTTGAAAGAATATTAGAGTTATTGAGAACTCTAATCGTATCCACTGCTGATAGCGCAATCATAATCAATAAAGACATTATTGCTGACATTCAAAAATTTATACAAAATGCACAAGAAAAGATAGAGTTTTTGCAGCTTGAATCACAACTACAGCAAGAAGAGCTACATCAAAATAGACACCATTATGAACCTGTTTTTGTTCAGAACATTGAGACAACCACCCATCAACAGCATGTTAATAATGTTATAGTTCATTCAAATAAAGTAGCAATTGTACATGCAGATGCAGAAACTCAATCTACACTTCCCAAGCCCATCATCAGACCTTGGGAACAACTTGTCCACAACAAGCACAGAACCGGTCTTGGATATGACAAGGACTTGTCCTTTCATATTCCAGACTACTCAAAGCCCATTCAGTTTCAGAGTGCTGGATTCATTCATGATAGTTCACATGCTCCTCATGACAGTTCACCTCCAGCTGTTCCAGACTCTGCCTCTCTTCCGCAACAACAACAACAACAGATTATGAAATGCCAACACTGTGATCGAGTTGGCCATCTGAAAGATCACTGTTTTGATCTTCATTCATGTAAGCACTGTCATAAAACCAGTCATTCTTCAAACAGATGCTTCAAAAACAAACGTCCTGCAAGAACAAAGATTCATCTTGGATGGATCGCTTCTTGGCAATGGGCATCAATAGCCAAGAAGATATTCCAAACACATGTCAGAACTTGTTCCAGAATATTGAACAGTCTTGCAGTTGAGTTTCCTCCATCATCTCACCTTGTATCTGACAGGGGGGGAAATGATGGTCATCTACAAGCTTCAAATCCACATCAAGCGAGCCTGAGCCACAACCTGCCACACCAGTTTCAGAGTTGTAGCCAGAGACAAAGATGCCCGTGAACATGCCTTCAGTTGGCAATCTGGGACACTTCCTCTAGCAGAAGACTTCAGCTTCTTGCCAGTTTTGGAAGAATTCCAGGAACACAATTGAGAACATTTCCTCTAGCAGAAGACACCAACTTCTTGCCAGTTTTGGAAGAGTTCTAGGAATTGCATTAAGCATTCCAGAGTTGTTGGTTATCCTTAAACCATCACAGGTTGAGACTTCCCTTTTCAGGTTGAAGTTTTACCTTTTATATGGGGTGAGACCTCCCTTTATTGGTTGAAGGTTTCCCTCTTCAAAACAATAGGAGCACTTCCTCTAGCAGAAGACTTCAGCTTCTTGCCACTTTTGGAAGAGTTCCGGGAACTGCACTAAGCGTTCCAGTGTTGGTGGTCATCCTTAAACCACTGCCCTTTATACCAACATTTCATAGAGCACAATCAGCCTAGTGCTGCCATGCATTTTTTGCATATTTTGTATTACAACTCTCTTCTTGGACTCATACATAACCCTTCGGATTAAGGGGGGGAATGTTGGACACCTAATCCTCAATGGGTTAGTGTGGAAGACGAATGGACAAAAGGAGTCCAAGAGACCTTGGGATGTGAATCCCAACGGTCATAACAATGTACTATAAATGTATATCTCTTGTTAATAAAAATTGTATTCACATGATTATCTTTCCTATTTTATGTTTCCCATGTGTGTTTAACACTTACATTGCAGAATTTATATTTTAATTTTTACTCTATATAAAAGTTTAATTTTTAATTTTTAATTATTCATTTTATAAATAAGCCAACTTTAATATATAAATTTCAAAGTTATATATATATATATATAAAAGAAATATTTGAGGGGTTTAATTGAGGAAAAAATATGTAAGTTTAAAAGGGAATTGTACAAAAGATAGAAGGTGACAAGTCACAACGTATAATATGTATGCAAAAATCTATAACAAAAGAGCATACATGATGTATAAATAAGGAATTGTAGGCAAGTAGATGAAACAATCATTAGGTGGAAGAATTGTACGGATTACAACGTTACAAAGTAAAAGTTATACTATTGATGTTAAAAAATCATGTACGTTGTAGCGCTTACACGCTGATGTATTGTTTGGACTTCATTGGAGACACCTTGTACTACTATTAATAGCTTCCATATTAATCATGGTTGGACAATTTGGCTTTGATATCAAATGGGATAAATAATACATGTTTATTGTGTATTGATGATAATGATGATGATTAACATCCATTGAGACCAAAAATGGTCTATAAGACCTTAAGGAGATAAGATATTATTTAGATAATTAATAAGAATAATGAATTAAATCATAAGAATTGATGATATTACAATAAGCCTCATCACTATATATGAATATGCATTCATTAGTTATGAGGTGAAGGGGTGTGTGACCCTTGACTTTTCATTAACCTAATGTGGACACGCCTCAAAGTGAGGCGGGCTGATTTTCTCGGCAGCTTCAATTTCTTTCTTTGGTGCAATGTTTTTTGCTCGAGCTTTATGTTCTTTGTATATGATCTCATGGACGAAGTCTTTATGACAGTGTTTTAACCTGTATATGTTATATATTTTACAGTCTAGACTTATTCTGTGGATAATGTCTGTCAATATTTTTTGATAGGTCACCCAGATGCGGGTGACATGTTATGGTTTTAATGAACACTTTGAAGGATGGCGGCGAGGGGATAGGCCACTTGGCTGATGGTGCCCCTCCCCATACCACCCTGAGGCACCTCCAAGAAACACTGCAGGCAACATTCAATGCAGGTCTGAAGTGGCAAAAAGTCATTTACTATTTGGATATGGAGGTACCTCGGTTCATTCTTTCACCGTCTCCCCTGCTCCACTGCACCTGCCCGCCTCAAGCCTATGAACCCAGCCTTCGCACTGCAATAGGCCGTCGCTACTGGATAGTATGCTGCGCGGATTTTGGTAATGGGTTTCACCATTCCCATTCTGGTCTCTGCATTCTAACCTCGGCTCAGAACGACCCTGCTCCGCCTCACAATTCTTCTGCTAGAGCTCCCTCTGTCTTTGTCCCTCCTGTCACTACTCCCTCTGAGTGCTCAGCCAGCAATATCAGCATGGTGAGACATCGTATGAGAAGTCAAAGGGGAGGAACTTGGGGAGGAATTTCTCGCCCTCCGACTGAGCAGTACCCTGAGCGTGCCACCTCCTCTCCCTCCCTTGAACTGCATCATCCTCCATTTCATGGGGCGGGTAGATATCCAAGCACTAGAAGTGGGCGGGGTCTGGCTCGTTCTTCAGGTGCTGTTCATGGCGACTTTGCTGTCCACTCAGCTAATTTTCCTTTGCCCATTCATCCCGCTCCCCACTCAACCCAATTCAGGTTCTGCAGCTCCCTGAATAGGCCTATCATTACCACTACTATTTCCATCCTCTTCACTGAAGAAAACACTCAGACTGCCTCTCAGGTCGACAATTCCAACTTGCCGCAGGAGGACGCTCCCAGATGTAGTAATTGCAGAGATACTGGAAAGAATGGGATAGACGAGGGCCTCTTCACTTCGCATGGCCATAAATTTGGTGGCAATCAGCATGGTGAAGGGGGTAGCTCTGCTGCCACGTACCCCTCTAGTGGTTCGAGTCACGACGGGTCTGCTCTGCAGGTTGCATCTGGCGATGGTGGAGAGCCACACGGCAACGTTTCCAGGGACGAGGCGGATGAGTGGGCATGCCCAATCATCGAGGAACCCATCTCGGATGACTTCAACTAGGCTGACGTGGCTTCCAGGTGGCTGGATGTGGCAGCCAGAGATTTGGACGAGGCTGTCAGGGGTTCGGATGTGGCTACCTGGTGTTAGGATGTGGCTTCCAGGTGTTTTCTATCTAGTCTTTTTGTTTTTGTTAGTTTTGGATGGAATCTGGTATCCTATCTAGACTATATGTCAGGGCATCATCTCATTGTTTCTTTTGTGGGTTTTGGACTCAAGAATTGATACCATTTTTGGTTTTTATGCTCTCTATGGACTGGTTTCCCCAATGTTGGGGCAATCTAGATTTTGTTGATACTCTACATTAAACTTGTTTGAGGCTTCGTCCTCTCTGTATTTTTCTATACATATTAATAGATTACCTTTACTTAGAAAAAAAATATATTTTTTGATAGGTCTCAGATGATTCAGTGGCTCACTTCTTGTAGTAGATCTTGCAGACTTGTGATATGTAGTTTTCATTTTCTTTTAAGGGAAATTGTGACTTTTCCCTTTCAGAGGAAAAAAATACAAAAATGGTAAGATATGTAATGTTCCATTGCAATTATTTTCAATGATCCACATTAGGGGAATTTTGAGGTAAAAAATGGGCCTCAAAGCAAAAAATGTATTAACAAAATTAACTTTATGAGAACCAATAGGATTCAAGATGATTATGTCATCCCAAGGGATAAATATTTTAGAGGGAAAAGAAGAAAACTATTTTTAATTGTATTTTAGGCTTATCTCCTTACAAGTTTACTCAAATGTCAAGTGTAGGTACCCATCAAATGTCAAGTATGTTGAGTGAGTACTCTTTGGATGTGGAATTTAATTATGCATCCAAATGGTGCCTACACTTGACATTTGAGTAAATATATAAGGAGATAAACCAAAAATACAATTAAAAAAACTGTTTTCCTTTCTTTTTCTTCAAAAATTCATAACTTTTATTTTATTATTTTCCTTGGGAGGCCCATTTTAGACCTTAGAATTCCCCTAATGTACATAAATTTGTAATTTTACGATAAGCAATAAAACTTAATATACATTTAACACTTGTCTTGAACTATCATAACAAAATTAAGTCCATGGGGCTAACCCTCTTAATACTCCTTACAAGAGGGTTGAAAGGATTGAGAAAGATTCCCAAAACACAAACAAGCATCATAAATTATGTTCCTTAGGACAAAAAAATAAAGTGAATCCAAATTAAATGGAGAATTTGAGAAAGAATTCCAAAACACAAAGAAGACATCTCTCTTTCGGATTCCAATGATGTTTTCACATGGGAGGTAAGAAAATCCACTGTGAGATCTAGGTTAAGGAGGCTTATAACTTCATAGCTCTTGTTCATCACACTACTACAAACCATAGCTGTTTTCACAAAATCTGGAAATAGAATTCTCCTAATAAGTTCAAATGCTTTGGATGCTTGGTGTGGCGAAATAGAATTCTTACTTGGGATAATTTATGCAAGAGAGGCCTATGTGGTCATGGGAGATGCTACATGTGTAAATTGGGACTTGAGACATCTGTTTCTTTCTTGTCCATTCAAGATCTCTATATGGAGTAGTGCGTTGAACATTATACATTTATCTATAGAATAAAATGTTAATTCTATTTAGGAATGTCTTCAGGATTGGAGCACTACATATTCTGAATATCACACACTTCCTTTTTATGTTTTTTGGGGCATTTGGAGATGCCAAAATGCTCTAATATTTGAAGATGTTCTTGCATACATTCAATGCACCAGTTTGAAGATTGTTGCGTATTATAATGAAATAAGGCGTATTCAACCAAAAGGTTTCCTCAAGACATATTCTTCCAGTTGATATTTGGTCCAAATTTCATGTAGACTTCTTTGATGGGGTGTCATGTAACCAGGTATATGGTAGTGGTGCATACATTGTTTTAGAGCTAAGTATTTCATATCATTTCTGTTAGTGACATTGGCTCAAACAATCAAGCTGAGATCATCGCACTATGGGGGCTCTTATTTTATGCTAGGTGACTATCCATAGTTTTAATGAATGTGCATAGAGACTCTAAAGTGGTGATAAATTGGGTGAATATGAGATCTTCTTTTGATACATCACGACACATAATGGATGAAACATATAAGAGTGCTAATTGATTACTCTTAGGATATGACTTGGGATATCAACTGGAAATGGAATTTTCCTAATAAGCTCAAACGCTTTGGATGGTTGGCGTGGCAGAATATGATTCTTACTTGGGATAAGTTATGCAAGAGAGGCCTATGTGGTCCTAGGAGATGCTACATGTGTAAATTGGGACTTGAGAGCGTGGAACAACTATCTCTTTCTTGTCCATTCGTGATATCTACTTGGACTAGTGTGTTGAACAATACACATTTATCTGTAGAATGGAATCTTAATTCCATAAAAGGTTTCCTCGATACATATTCTTCTAGTTGATATCTAGTCCAAATTTCTTGTAAGCTTATTTGATGGGGCGTCATGTAACCAGGTATATGGTAGTGGTGCATACATTATTTTAGAGGAAAGTATTTCATATCATTTATATGTAAATAGTGGCATTGGCTCAAACAATCAAGCTGAGACCATTGCACTATGGGGGCTCTTATTTTATGCTAGGTGGTTATCCATAGTTTCAATGAATGTTTATGGAGACTCTAAAGTGGTCATAAATTGGGTGAAGATGAGATCGTCTTTTGATACACCCTGATACATACTCGATGAAACATATAAGAGTGCTAATTGATTTCTTTTAGGATTTGACTTGGGATTTCAAGTCGAAATGGAATTTTCCTAATAATATCAAATGCTTTGGATGGTTGGCATGGTGGAATAGGATTCTTACTTGGGATAAGTTATGCAAGAAAGGCCTATGTGGTCCTAGGAGATGCTACATGTGTAAATTTGGACTTGAGAGCATGGAACAACTATTTTTTTTCTTGTCCATTCACTATCTCTATTTGGACAAATGTGTTGAAAAATATACATTTATCTGCAGAATGGAATCTTAATTCTATTGAGGAATGTCTTATAGATTGGAGCAATACATATTCGAAGTGTCACACACTTCCTTTTCATGTTTTTTTGGGCATTTGGAGATGTTGAAATGCTCTAATATTTGAAGTTGTTCATACATATATTCAATGCACCAATTTAAAGATTGCTTCCTATTATAATGAAATAGGGCATATTTCGTAAAAGGTTACCTCGATACATATTCTTCTGGTTGATATCTGCTCCAAATTTCCTGTAAGCTTCTTTGATGGCACATCATGTAACCAATCATTTGGTAGTAGTGCATTTATTGTTTTAGAGCCAAGTATTTCATAGCATTTTTGTTGAAACAGTGGCATTGGCTCAAATAATCGAGTTGAGATCATCGCACTATGGGGACTCTTATTTTATGATAGGTGGCATTTGGTAGTTGATATCTGGTCTAAATTTCCTGTAAGCTTCTTTGATGGTGCATCATGTAACCAAGAATTTGGTAGTAGTGCATACATTGTTTTAGAGCTAAGTATTTCATATCATTTCTATACAAACAATATTGGATCAAACATTCGAGCTGAGATCATCGCACTATGGGGGCTCTTATTTTATGCTAGGTGGTTATCCATAGTTTCAATGAATGTGTATGGAGACTCTAAAGTGGTCGTAAATTGGGTGAAGATGAGATATTCCTTTGATACACCCCGACACATTCCTTGTACGGACCATAATACTTTGGTGACAATTTATTATCCTTCTTAGCTTGCTTTAGGGACATTTGCTTATATGGTTGTAGCCGTAGGAATACCCAATCACCTACATCAAAACTTCTTTCACTGTGATGTTGATCTGCCTGTTGTTTCATTCTATTTTGTGCCAACACGAGGTTATCCTTTAAGAGTTGGAGGACTTGTTGTTGATGTTCGATGTGGTGTTCCACTGCCTGAACCTTAGAATTTTCTCTTAAATATGATGTGATTGATGGTGGTTGGTACCCATAGAGTGCCATAAATGGGGTCATTTTTGTTTCTGTATGGAAGGAAGTGTTATACCACCATTCAGCCAGAGGCAACCATTTGACCCATTGTGTCTGTTTATCAGATACAAAGCAATGAAGATATCCTTCCAAACATTTGTTTACTATCTCAGTTTGCCCATCAGATTGAGGATGATAAGATGAGCTATGAGCTAACTGAGTACCAAGACAAGAAAATAATTCTGTCCAAAAATTTCCAGTGAAAATGGGATCTCTGTCACTTACAATAATCTTTGGGTTTCCATGTAGCTTTTGAACTGTTTCCATAAATGCAGTAGAAACTGTACTGGCTTTAAATGGATGTGATAATGCACAAAAGTGTGCATACTTGGTAAGTCTGTCAACTACCACCATGATGACACTCTTTCCCTCAGACTTGGGTAAACCTGTGATAAAATCCATTGAAACCTCCTCCCAACGTTGGCTTGGAATGGATAAAGGTTGTAATAGACCCGGTGTCTTAATTGTTTCAACTTTATTTTGTTGGAAAACCAAACATTCCGCCACAAACTTTTGAATATCTGATTTAAGGCCATCCCAAAAAAATTCCTTCTTAACCCTGTGGTAAGTTTTTAAAAATCCCGAGTGCCCTCCTAAGGGAGAAGTGTGCAATTCCATAAGAATCTTTTGTTTTAGCTGGGAATTCTTACAGAGGTATAAGCGATCTTTGTACCATAACGAATCATTTTTCCAGCTAAATGTATGAGAAGTACTGGAATCTTGTTGTAGATTTCGAATAAGTGCCCACACTTCTTCGTCATTCTTCCATTCCTCCTTTGCTTTGTTTATCCAATCTGGTTGGATAATAGAAATGGCACACAACAATGCTTCCATATCCTCATCCTTTCTTGAGAGTGCATCTGCCACCACATTTTGCTTCCCTTTTTTGTAGATGATTTCAAAGTCATAACCCAACATCTTTGTGACCCACTTTTGTTGCTCTTCAGAGGATAATCTTTGTTCTAAAAAGTATTTAAGGCTATCATGATCCGTTTTTACCTTGAAGTGTCTTCCCATTAGGTAGGGTCGCCATTTCTTAAGTGCATGGAGTATTGCCAACATTTCCTTCTCATAAATAGCTTTGCTTAAAAACTTTCCCTTGATTGGACGACTTTCAAAAGCAATGGGTCTTTCATCTTGCATTAAAACAGCACCAATTCCATTTCCTGAAGCATCACATTCCACAATAAAGGTTTTTGTGAAGTCCGGTGTAGCTAAGACCGGTGCTTGGCACATTGCCTCTTTAAGATGTTTAAAGGCCTTTGTTGCTTCCAGAGTCCATGAAAATGAATCTTTCTTCAATAATGTTGTTAGAGGTGCTATTATTCTCCCATAATTCTTAACGAACTTGCGATAATACCCTGTCAACCCAAGAAATCCTCGCAGATGCTTTATGGATGTGGGGATTTTCCATTCCTTAATGGCTTTAATTTTGCTAGGGTCTACCTTAACTCCTTCATGAGATACAATATGACCCAAATATTCCACCTCCTGGACTCCAAAGAAACATTTGGATCTTTTTGCATATAATTGTTTCTCCTCCAATAGTTGTAGCACCTTGTCAACATGTTCAACATGATCCTTCCAAGACTTGCTGTAGATTAGTATATCATCAAAAAATACTAACACAAATTTTCTAAGGAATGGTTTGAAAATTGAATTCATCAAACCTTGAAATGTTGAAGGTGCATTGGTAAGGCCAAAAGGCATGACCAAAAATTCATAATGACCCTCATGAGTTCTAAATGCCGTTTTCGGAATGTCTTCAATCTTCATTCTGATTTGATGATATCCCGAACGAAGATCCAACTTGGTGAAGTAAATTGATCCATGCAATTCATCCAGTAATTCATCAATGACAGGAATGGGAACTTATCTTTAATAGTGAGCTTGTTGAGCTCCCTATAATCTGGACACATGCGCCATGATCCATCCTTCTTGTGCACCAATACTACTGGAGCTGAGAAAGAACTTTGACTCGGTTGAATTATACCAGCCTCTAGCATTTCTGCAACCATACGTTCAATTTCACTTTTTTGGACATATGGATATCTGTACGGCCTGATGTTTGGAGGAACACTTCCTGGAATCAGATGAATAGCATGATCATGATCACGCATAGGTGGGAGACCTTTGGGAGTCTCAAATACCTTGGAATGATTGTCCAGGACTTTTTGGAGATCTGGAGAAATAGATGATTCCAATGTGGAAACATCTAGCGAACATAATTGTGCAATTACACCTCTTTGCTCCTTTTTTAGAAGCTTTGTCATGCCATTAGAGCTGATTATCTTTCCTGGTTTCCCTGCAATACCCCTTAATTCAACTTCCTTTCCTTCCATAGAAAATTTCATGAAAAGTTCTTGAAAATTAAAAGCTATTGTACCCAAGGATTGTAGCCATTGGACTCCTAGTACAACATCAGCACCTCCCATTGGAATGGAAAGCATTGGGCTAGTCAATACATATTCTCCCATGGATAGCTTGATATTATGGCACTTCCCAGAACAATTTATTGTTCCTCCATTTGCAATCATCACTTGACACTCTGGTGTTGGATATAGGAAGCAATTCAATTCTTTTGCTACCCTACAATGAATAAAATTGTGGGTGCTTCCTGAATCAATCAACACTATTACCTTTTTCTTCTTGATTTGTCCTTCTATCTTGATGGTTTGAGGAGTGGTAATTCCTGCCAATGCATTACAAGATATGGTCGGATTTATTTGTTCTTCATCTAGGCTTTGTTCCTGGAATATATCCTCTTCTTTTGACCTTTCTTGCTCCTTTTCTTCTTCCTCTTCACAATCTATGTAGAATAATTTCTTCTCAGCACACTTATGACCTTTTGTGTATTTGCTATCACAATTGTAACAAAGCCCTTTTGCTCTTTTTTCTTCCAATTTTTGTGGTGTCAACCTTGTAGGTTGTGGAAGACTATGGGCAACAACACTTCCGTCTTTATAGTTGTGAATGGTATGCTTCCTAGTTGCCATAATTTTGCTTTCCATTTTTCTTGCTAACCTGAATGCCTTCTCTAATGAATCAGGTTCCCAAAGGCGCACATCATGTTGGATATTATCCTTTAAAGACCCTATGAACACATCAATCCTATGCTCCTCTGGAATATCTTTTACCCTTATGTTCAATTTTTGGAACTCCTCAATGTGCTCCATTATTGAACCCTTTTGTTTGAGACTTATCAATTGGCTAAAAAAAGTGTTGCTTTTTGTATCCTCATAATGTGCTATCAATTCTTCCGTAAAAATTTCCCAAGTGATAAATTGTTTACGAGAACAAAGCCATTGATACCATACAAACTGATTTGGTTCCAAATATAAAGTTGCCATACGTACCTTTTGTGTGTTTTGCACATTATTGAGATCGAAGAATTGCTCCATCTGTAATATCCATGTGGCGGGATCCTTGCCATCAAACTTCCTCATATCGATTTTTGGAACATGGTGAGTCTTCGATCCAACATTAGCGTCTATGGTATCATGATTAACATTTCTTTTGTTCACATCATGAGTTTCCTTTACAACCTTTTCACCATTAGTAAGTATTTCTTGTAGAAAATTTGTCAAATCTGTCTTCAAATCTGCCATGTTTGTCTTCAAATCTGTCCTCAAATCTGTCTTCAGATCATCCATCTTAGCTTCCATGCCCTTTATCTTAGATTCCACGCCATTTATCTTAGCATCTGTTAGCTTTTGTGAGCGTGACATTTGTTGCACTTGTTCTTGTAATTTTGATATATCATGTAGCATTTCTTCCTCTTCTTCATGAGTCATGCTAGAGCTTTCAGGTTCCTTACTAGGTGTTTGCATTTTCTTTCCTCGGGGCATCAGTTACCGATAATAATGCTTTACTATGCCCTTTGAATTCCTTCAAACCAAGCTTATGCAAAAATTAAAAAAAAAAACTACACACCTTTTTTTTACTTTGTAGAAGCCTGATATTGAATCTGATGTATCTCTGCAATTTCAAATCATCCAGTTCTGAACTTGTGATCTGTAGTAGCCTTCTATGTCTTCTTTCCAATGCCACTAGTCTGATCCAAATTGGATTCTCCAAGAAAGAGTTATGCACAATCTCCCGCAGTGACCTGATTATAGACTAGTTCAGTAGAGCGAACTTGTATGAAGTGCCACGTGTCACTGTTTTAACCTTTGACTTTTAAAAATATATAAATGAAAACTACAGTCCGTCCTCTTTCTGTAACTTCTTACGAAATTTCAATCCGATGCTCAGAAAGAAAGTTATGACAATTTTCCCCAGGTCACCTGTTTTGAGTGTAATTCAGGAGTCTACAAAAAGGCCAACTTCCTCAGATCATATCTCCGAAAATATCGCTCGAAAAGCTCTGACATTAGGACCCAAAGTTCAGCGCCAATTCTTCTCAAATGGGTTTTTTTTCAGACTTCTGAATCATCACATAAAAAAATTTATAGGGAAAATTCCACAATGACCTGTTTGGAGCAGCGAAACCCTAGAATCCAAAGCTCTGATACCAAATGTTATGAAACCAGCTCAAGAAAAGATAGAAAAGATAGGTCAACGCCTTAGAATTCAGCCTCTTCGAGGGGGCAACCTCCTTTACATTACATAAATGAACAATTCTTGGATGATACAAATGACAAAACCTCATTTCTATATATAGGAGTCTAAGGAGTCACAATATAATCCAGCCGACCTAACAATAATAATATAAAGCCACAAAAATAACAATAGAGGGATTCTAAGGGGCACAGAAATAACAATATGGGGGTAATAGGGGCACAACAATATAAATAAGGGGTATAACTACAATAGTAATGGGGTAATCACTAGTATTATAGGGACCCAACATACTAGATGAAATGTATAAGAGTGCTAATTGATTTCTTTTAGGATCTGACCACGATCTGACTTGGGATATCAACTGGAAATGGAATTTTACTAATAATCTCAAATAATTTGGATGGTTGGAGTGGAAGAATAAGATTCTTACTTGGGATAAGTTATGCAAGGGAGGCCTATGTGCTCCTAGGAGATGATACATGTGTAAATTGGGGCTTGAGAGCATGGAACAACTATTTCTTTCATGTCCATTCATGATCTTTGGACTAGTGTGTTGAACAATATACTTTTAATGTGGAATGGAATCTTAATTCTATTGAGGCATGTCTTCTGGATTGGAGAAATACATATTCGAAATATGCACGCTTCCTTTTTATGTTTTTTGGGGCATTTGGAGATGTCGAATTATTTGAAGATGTTACTGCATACATTCAACGCACCAATCTACATATTGCTACCTATTATAATGAAATAGGGCATATTCCATAAAAGGTTTCCTCGATACATATTATTCTAGTTGATATTTGGTCCAAATTTTTTGTAGGCTTCTTTGATGGGGTGTCATGTAACCAGGTATATGGTAGTGGTGCGTACATTGTTTTAGAGCCAAGTATTTCATATCATTTTTGTTGAAACAGTGGTATTGGCTCAAATAATCAAGCTGCAATCATCGCACTATGGGGGCTCTTATTTTGTGTTAGGTGGCTATCCATAGTTTCAATGGATGTGTATGAAGACTTTAAAGTGGTAAAAAATTGGGTGAAGACGAGATCTTCTTTTGATAACCCTGACACATACTAGATGAAATGTATAAGAGTGCTAATTGATTGCTTTTAATATCTGGCTTGGGATATAAACTGGAAATGGAATTTTCCTAATAAGTTCAAATGCTTTGGATGGTTGGCATGGTAAAATAGAATTATTACTTGGGATACTATGTGGTCTTAGGAGATGCTACATGTATAAATTGGGACTTGAGAGTGTGGAACAACTATTTCTTTCTTGTCCATTTGCGAACACTATTTGGACTAGTGCGTTGAACAATTTACATTTATCTGCAGAATGAAATCTTAATTCTATTGAGGCATGTCTTTTGGATTGGAGAAATACATATTTGAAATATCACACACTTCCTTTTTATGTTTTTTGGGGCATTTGGAGATGTCGAAATTCTCTAATATTTGAAGATGTTCCTACATATGTGCAATGCACCAGTCTGAAGATTGTTGCCTATTATAATGAAATACAACATATTTTGCAAAAGGTTTCCTTGAGACATATTCTTCTAGTTACTATTTGGTCCAAATTTCCTTTAAGATTCTTTGATGGCGCATCATGTAATGAGGCATTTGCCAGCACTGCATACATTGTTTTAGAGCCAAGTATTTCATATCATTTCTGTTGAAACAATGGCATTGGCTCAAACAATCAAGTTAAGATCATCGCACTATGGGGTCAATTATTTTATGTTATGTGGCTATCCATAGTTTCAATGAATGTGTATGGAGACTCTACTGTGGTCATAAATTGGGTGAAGATGGGATCTTCTTTTGACATACCCTGGCAGATACTGGACGAAACATATAAGAGTTGTAATTGAATGTTTTTAGGATCTGACTTGGGATATCAACTGGAAATGGAATTTTCCTAATAAGCTCAAATGTTTTGGATGGTTTGCGTGAATGAACAAGATTCTTACGTGGGATAAGTTATGAAATAAAGGCCTATGTGGTCCTAGGAGATGCTACATGTGTAAATTGGGACTTGAGAGAGTGGAACAACTATTTCTTTTGTGTCCATTCATGATCTCTATTTGGACTAGTGTGTTGAACAATATACATTTATCTGAAAAATGGAATCTTAATTCTACTGAGGCATGTCTTATGGATTGGAGCAATACATATCATGAATATCGCACACTTCCTTTTTATTCTTTTTGGGATATTTGAAGATGTCGAAATGCTCTAATATTTAAATATGTTCTTGTATACATTCAATGCACTAGTCTAAAGATTGCTTCCTATTATAATGAAATAGGGCGTATTCCGTGAAAAGTTTCCTCGATACATATTCTTCCAGTTGATATCTGGTCCAAATTTCCTATAGGCTTCTTTGATGGGGTGTCATGTAAACGGGTATATGGTAGTGGTGCATACATTGTTTTAGAGCCAAGTATTTCTTATCATTTATGTTGAAACAATGGCATTGGCCCAAACAATCAAGCTGAGATCATCACACTATAGGGGCTCTTATTTTATGCTAGGTGGTTATCCATAGTTTCAATGAATGTGTATGGAGACTCTAAAGTGGTCATAAATGGGTGAAGATGAGATCTTTTGATACGCCACAAAATACTAGATGAAACATATGAGTGCTAATTGATTTCTTTTAGAATCTAACTTGGGATATCAACTGAAAATGGAATTTTCCTAGTAAGCTCAAATGCTTTGGATGATTGGCGTGGCAGAATATGAGTCTTACTTGGGATAAGTTATGCAAGAGAGGCCTACGTGGTCCTAGGAGATTCTACATGTGTAAATTGGGACTTGAGAGAACAAAACAACTCTCTCTCTTATCCGTTTGCACTCTCTATTTGGACTAGTGTGTTGAAAAATATACATTTATCTGCAAAATGGAATCTTAATTCTATTAAGGCATGTCTTCTGGATTGGAGCAGTACATATTCAGAATATCCCACACTTCCTTTTTATGTTTTTTGGGGCATTTGGAGATGTCGAAATGCTCTAATATTTGAAGATGTTCTCACATACATTCAATGCAACAATATGTAGATTGTTGCCTATTATAATGAAATAGGGCATATTTTGCAAAAGGTTTCCTTGAGACACATTCTTCCAATTGATATCTAGTCCAAATTTCGTGTAAGCTTCTTTAATGGCGAATCATGCAACCAGGCATTTGGTAGTAGTGCATAAATTTTTTTAGAACCAAGTATTTAATATCATTTATGTTGAAACAATGGCATTGGCTCAAACAATCAAGCTAAGATCATCGCACTATGGGGGCTCTTATTTTATGCAAGGTGAAATATGGAGACTCTAAAGTGGTCATAAATTGGGTGAAGATGAGATCTTCTTTTGATACACCCTGACACATATTGGATGAAAGGTATACGAGTGTTAATTTATTGTTTTTAGGATCTAACTTGGGATATCAACTGGAAATGGAATTTTCATAATAAGCTCAAATCCTTTGGATGGTTGGCATGACGAAATATGATTCTTAGTTGGGATAAGTTATGAAAGAGAGGCCTGTGTGCTCCTAAGAGATGTTACATGTGTAAATTGAGACTTGAGAGCATGACACAACTATTTCTTTCTTGTCCGTTAATGATGTCTATTTGGACTAGTGTGTTGAACAATATACATTTATCTGCATAATGGAATCTTAATTATATTGAGGCATGTCTGCTGGATTGGAGCAATACATATTCAGAATATCACACACTCCCTTTTCATGTTTTTTGGGGCATTTGGAGATGTTGAAATGCTCTAATATTTGAAGAGGTTCCTACATACACTAAATGCACTAGTCTGAAGATTGTTGCCTATTATAATGAAATAGGGCATATTCTGCAAAAGGTTCCCTCGATACATATTCTTCCAATTGATATCTGGTCCAAATTTCCTGTAAAATTCTTCGATGGTGCATCATGTAACCAGGAATTTGGTAGTAGTGCATACATTGCTTTAGAGCCAAGTAGTTCATAGCGTTTTTGTTGAAACGATGACATTTTATTAAACAATCAAGTTGAGATCATCGCACTATAGGGGCTCTTATTTTATGCTAAGTGGCTATCCATAGTTTCAATGAATGTGTATGGAGTCTCTAAAGTGGTCATAAATTGGGTGAAGATGAGATCTTCTTTTGACACACCCTAGCACATACTGGATGAAACATATAAGAGTGTTGATTGATTGCTTTTAGGATCTGACTTGGGATATCAACTGAAAATGGATTTTTCCTAATAAGCTCAAATGCCTTAGATGGATGGCGTGGAAAAATTTGATTCTTACTTGGGATAAGTTATGCATGAGAGGCCTATGTCGTCCTAGGAGATGTTACATGTGTAAATTGGGACTTAAGAGCATGGAACAACTATTTCTTTCTTGTCCATTTGTGATCTCTATTTGGAGTAGCATGTTGTAAAATATACATTTATCTGCAAAATGGAATCTTAATTCTATTGAGGCATGTCTTCTATATTAGAGAAATACATATTCAAAATATCCCACACTTCCTTTTTATGTTTTTTGGGGCGTATGGAGATGTCGAAATGCTCTAATATTTGAATATGTTCCTACATACATTCAATGCAATAGTCTATAGATTGTTGCCTATTATAATGAAATAGGGCATATTTTGCAAAAGGTTTCCTTGAGACATATTCTTCCAATTGATATCTGGTCCAAATTTCTTGTAAGCTGCTTTGATGGCGCATCATGCAACCAGGCATTTGGTAGTAGTGCATACATTGTTTTAGAGCCAAGTATTTCATATCATTTATGTTGAAACATTGGCATTGGCTCAAACAATCAAGTTGAGATCATCGCACTATGGGGGCTTTTATTTTATGCTAGGTGGTTATCCACAGTTTCAATGAATTTGTATGGAGACTCTAAAGTGGTCATAAATTGGATGAACAGGATATCTTCTTTTGATACACCCTAGCACATATTGGATGAAAGGTATAAGAGTGTTAATTTATTGTTTTTAGGATATGACTTGGGATATCAACTGGAAATATAATTTTCCTAATAAACTCAAATCCTTTTGATGGTTAGTGTGACGGAATAGGATACTTAGTTGGGATAAGTTATGCAAGAGCGGCTTATGTGCTCACAAGAGATGTTACATGTGTAAATTGAGACTTGAGAGCATGGAACAACTATTTCTTTCTTGTCCATTAACGATCTCTATTTGGACTAGTGCGTTGAACAATATACATTTATCTGCAGAATGGAATCTTAGTTCTATTGAGGCATGTCTTCTGGATTGGAGCAATACATCTTCGGAATATCGTACACTTCCTTTTTATGTTTTTTCAGGCATTTGGAGATGTCGAAATGCTCTAATATTTGAAGAGGTTCCTACAAACATTCAATGCACCAGTCTAAATATTGTTGCCTATTATAATGAAATATGGAATATTCCGCAAAAGGTTTCCTCGATACATATTCTTCTAGTCGATATCTAGTCCAAATTTCCTGTAAACTTCTTTGATGGTGCATCATGTAACCAGGTATTTGGTAGTAGTGCATACATTTTTTTAGAGCCAAGTAGTTCATAACATTTATGTTGAAACAGTGAGATTGGCTCAAACAATCGAGTTGAGATCATCGCACTATGGGGCATTTTATTCTATGTTTGGTGGTTATCCATAGTTTCTATGAATGTTTATGGAGACTCTGAATTGGTCATAGATTGGTGAAGATGAGATCTTTTTTTGAGACACCAAAGCACATATTTGATGAAACATATAAGAGTTCTAATTGATTGCTTTTAGGATTTGACTTGTTCTCATATTTACAGGGAGTAGAATAATGTTGTTGAAGCTTTATCAAAGGAAGGAAAAAGTAAACTGTCGAGGTAGATCACTTGCTCTGAATATTCCAATGATTTTTTTACAAATATCTGGGAAAAGACATGTTACATAGTAAGAACTTTTTTCGAGATGTATTATGAGGGAGCAAAAAATATTTTTTCATTTTGTCTCTAAACAGGGGATGAAGGGATAATTTTGTTAGTAGACAGGATAAGAGATATATGTGTTTTGGTATAGCTAGAAAGTTTTTATTTATGAATGCCAAATAGGACAAACATAACATATTAGGTATTTTTTCTAAACAATAATGATGAATGTCCTAATACATGACAAATGAGACTTGGCATATATCATGACAATGTTGATTATGTAAACATATTTTATTAATAGAAGTTGATAGTTTTTTTCTTGTTGAAAAAAAAGCATCATAAATTATGTTCCTCATGATAAATAATTTAATTAAAAAGTGAAGCTAAATTAAATGGAGACTCTTGACTAAAACAAAAAGATGATCATCTTCTCAATGCTTTTTTTGAGAATTTAGAATAATTAAATGATTTCTTGTAAAGGATTTGAAACAACAACAGGATATCAAATCTAAATGATTTACTCTAAATAATTAAAAGAATTGACCAAATCAAGCAAGAAATTTATGTCAACTTTATGTAGAGTTATAGGAAATTTGAGTAGTCGATTGAATATTGAATTAGATATAGATTCTTATGAATGGTATTTTCCTATCAATGGAACTTACTCATTGGGTAAAGCACTGGAAGAATTGGTTGGTTTTGGAAATGAAAAGTGCATAAGTGGTATCACGAATTTGGCTGGTTTTGGAAATGCGGAGTGCAAAAGAGGTATCATGAATCTGGGTGGTTTTGGAAATGTAGAGTGAAATAGAGGTATCATGATTTTTTCTTTATAAATGTAAACAAATTCAATTCTCCCTATTGCCTTTATGACATGTAGCTTTAGTTCCATAAACTTTGTAACCCAAAGGGTCAAAGGGAGGTTCAATTTGAATGATTTTATGTAATAAACATGTACTATTGGGAAAGTCTTGAAATAGTAATTGTGATCGAGTTTAATGGAATATCTCAAGTGGTTGTATGTCGTGAAATAGAAGCAAGAGGTCACGAATTCGAATACTCTAGTAGGTTTCCTTTGTGGTATTATTGGGCCTCAATGAATGTTGCCACTAGGTTAGGTTGCAAAAGCTACAAGTAGCTGTTTTACCTTGAGTACTATCCTTAAATAAGAAGCATTTACTAACAATATAAAAATCTAACGGATAGTAAGGGTAGGGGATCGTTCTCTAATCCAAGGAAATCAAGAAATAACTTTTAAATAGACACGTGGTAGAGCGAAAAATAATTAGGCTTTGGCTCCTTTTCAGGGACTGAAGTTAATTAATGAAAAGAAAACTAGGAGTTTAATCATCATTGGTTATTCAATTATGGTTATCAAAATGATGCACAAATCCTCCCCTCTAAACGACAACAATTTAGTAAACATTATTTTGCAAATACAAAGAAAAGCCAATAAGTTTAAACCTACAACACATTATCAAATATAAATACAACTCTATCAAGAAAACGTACCTATTTGCATGGCCACAAGTTTAGTTTGTGGAGTCCTTAAAATTAAAAAAAAATGTGGATATCAACTTCCCTTGTTTCATGATCCTTTATTCCATAAAATCATAGCAAAGTGGACATTCAAGGGACAAGGGTAATTACTCGTGGATATCAACATTCAAGGTGCATTATTCCTAGGGTACCTTCACACACTTTTGATTGAATGTGAGAGAAGGGCATTCAAGTGTGAAGATACACACAACTAAAATAGTGATTTTGGAGTGCTACTCTAGAATGTTCGTTGATGCAACTTAATGGTTTCTTGTCTTACAACGCATTGCTCTATTCCAATCTATATGAATTATTGTTTTCTTTACCCATGTATTGAGGCACAAATATAGTAATAAATCCTTCATTGAGTTTTTGACTTGATTTCAATTAATCTTGTTGGAGATTTATGTGAAACATTACTCTCACGACATAGAAAACTAACTCTTTAAACGAACACCAAATCAAATATTGAATTAGTTATTGCAAACATTAAACAAGGCATGTGTCCAACAACAACAAACTCTAATATGTTATTGTAAAATAGACAAAAAAAATACCATTATTATCTCAAACATAAACTATTTATTAAATTAATTATTACAATTATTAAAAAAACATTACCTCATAACACAATCAAAGTATAGACTAAAATTTTATTTAAAAATTAACAAAAAATAAATAAATAAATTTTTATTCAATATATTAATACTTAATGTTCCACAAATTTTATTTCAAACTATGTATTGAATCAAAAAATAAAAAAGACATTGTATATATTATGACAATGTGGAGAGGATGGATGTGGACTAAAACTTTAACAAAAAAAGAGTTAACCAGTAATCTCTATTTATTCAATAATTCAATATATTAGTCATTATGGAATTTTTACCAATAGCAATTCAAGTCCTTTGTGAAAAATATTTAATACATTAATTTTTTTTAAAAAGATTTTTCGTTATATTAGTCAATAATGTTTTTGACCATTTGTTTCATTTGGGTAATATGCGTTAATACTTTCTTAAAGTTCTTTGTAAAATATTATCACATCCATTTAAACATTAAATTTTAAGTTCTCAATAATAATAATATCATTTAAATTTAATTGTCACAAATTTATTAATTATAATAATAATAAACATTCATAAATTAAAAATTATATTTAACATTTTAATTTATTCTTATTATATTTTAGTAATAATAAACATTATACTTAATAATAAGAAAAATTATATTATTGTATTTTAATAATAATATAATATTTTAAAATAAAAATCATGTTTAACATTTTCATTCATTCTTATTATATTTTAATAATAAGAAACATTTATAAAATAATAAACATTATATTTAATAACAAGAAATATTATATTTAACAAGGTAGTTTAGCTAGCGTGTCTGTTACTTAGTTTAATTATTGAACTTTGAAAGTTATAAAATCACTGACATATTTGACTAAGGGCTGCATTGTATCGTTAAGTTAGCTTCAAAGACATACATGAATGGGAAACCAAAGTGTTTTTCAGTAGTCCTACAACATTGCTAATGACCTAGGACTAGGAATAATAGCTGTAACAACTAGAGTGGTGTAGATTAGAAATAGTACCTCTAACAACTAGAGTAGTGTGGAAAGATTAACAATAACTAGAAACAAATAATATTGATTCACAAGTATTGGACAAAATCTATTGGTAAAATTTATTTTTAATATAAAAATATATAATATTTAAATGATAAATAAAAATAAATATAAAAAAATATATAATATAATAATACAAAATATAATAATGATGACAACTTCAAAAAAATAATCCAAAAAATTTTAGTTGAAAAGTGGGAGTGTAGTCAAAAGACAAGTATGAACAATCTATGTCATAGAACGAAATTGTGTTTAAGTTTGAAGGAAAATGTGATAAGTTAGATATAAATACGATATATAAACATCTTGTTGATTAAATAAGCTATATAAATATTATCAAGCCTCCATAGGTGTCTTCATCCTCAAAACATGATGAGGACTTATGTTCTGAAGGTACACTGTTGTATTGCATGCTTCCACCCACAGATGAAGTGGCAGGCCTTGGTCATGCAACATCGCTCGAGCTACTCCCACAATAGATCTATTCTTCCTTTCGGCCACCCCATTCTGTTGTGGGTTATGGGGTGCCGTCAGTTCCTGTTTAATTCCTTCTGCTGCACAGAAGTCTTTAAACTACTGGGAGATATACTCTCCACCATTGTCGCTATGCAAGGCTTTTACTTTCTTCCCAGATTCTTTCTCTGCAAAGGATTTAAACTCACAAAACCTCAAGAAGGTCTGATCCTTCTTCTGCATAAAGTAGATCCAACATCTACGAGAAAAATCATTAATGAAAATAACACAGTACCTTTGTTTAGCGGTGGAGGCTATAGAGATTGGTCCACATACATCCGAGTGAACTCGCTCTAGGATTGCTCCAGCTCTCTTATCCTGATAAAAGGAAGCTTTTGCATACTTACCTAGGGTGCATCCTTTGCATGTGTCTGTTTGCTCTAGTTTTCCCTTGGGTAAGCCAATAGAAATTTGCTGCATGATCTTCAAGGCCCCGTGATGCAAGTGGCCCAGTCTCCTATGCCATAGCTCGCCAACATCTTGGCTTTGCACCACCTCTACTTTAAAACTCAGTGCAACATAGTCATCTACCTCCAGCTTGTAGAGATTCTTTACTCGAATCCCTATTTGCTTGGTCTGTTTGGTGCCGATATGCCTCAGGAACACTTTTCCTTTACTAAAGACTACATCATAGCCTTTATCTTCTAGCATAGCAACAGACACAAGATTCTTTTTCAAACCTGGTACACATTTAACAACAGATAGGGTGAGAGGAGCACCATGCTCCCTCTGAAACACAACTGTACCTTCACCAGAGACATAGTATTTTCCATCATCACCCATCTTGATCCACATCTGGAGATCCTTCTCCTCTGATGTACTAAAAAGATTCTTGTCACCTGAAGACCAATCTACAAGTCACTTAAGACCAATTGTCTTCCCATGAGAGTTGGGACCACCTTGAGATATTCCAAATTTAGTCTAAAACTTTTCACTTGTCACCTACGACGTCTAATTGCAGGGACCTTGTTACAATCTAAATTTGATTTACAACTTGCCATGGTGCCACCCATGACCTTTCATCATGGGAACCTTCTTAAAGAGGAAAAAACTTCTTGTTGTTTCTTATGCTCATTTGGTTGTGCCCACTAATCCAATATGTATAATATTGTTCACCACCTTGAAAAGGAAGCAACTTCATGTTGTCTCCAATGTTAGATTATTCTATCAACCAACCAATGTGTATGCATGACTATGAATGTGTTGGGTAAATTGTTGCACCAATTGATTCAAGGTGTTTGGAGTGGCTGAGAATGAATATGTTGAGTAACTTGTAGGGGCCTTCTTGTTACAATCCAAATTTGATTTACAACTTGTCACCCATGAACTTTGATCACAGGAACCTTCTTAAAGAGGAAAAAACTTCCTGTTGTTTCTAGCGCTCATTTTGTTATGCCCACTCATCCAATATGTATGATATTGTTCAACACCTTGAAAAAGAAACAACTTCATGTTGTTTCCAGTGTTGATATTATTTTTTCAACTGATCCAATGTGTATGCATGACTATGAATCTGTTGGGTAAATTGTTGTGTGTTTTATTCTACTCACTCATCCAAGGTGTTTGGATTGGTGGAGCATGAATATGTTGGGTAACTTCCTGTGAATACAACAAGTTCAACAATCCATCCCTGCACAAAGGTTAGGGCCCAACCCTAGCAGCCAAAGCTCCTCTTTATTGTACTGTTATGTTAGCATAGCCTCCTGCTTTCTGTTCATTTGCTTAATCAAATGCATTCTCATTACAGCAGCAATATAGATTCATGCTTTCTGTTCATTAACTTCAACAGTTCATTTCCATTACAGCAGTAGCATAGATGCATGGTTTGATTGTTCATTTGGTTAAATAGATGCATTTTCATTACAGTCATTCAACACAGATTTCTCGTTTCCTTCTCATTGACTTAAGTAGTTTTCTGTTTCCCGTTCATTTGCTTGAATAGTTGCAGTCTATTACAACACGGTAGAACTGATTAGTTGTGTTTCAGTTTGTTCCATTTATGCTTTCATTTACTCAATAGGTTGGCAAATAAAAGATCCATCAGGATTCTCACAGGTGTCTCGGCCTCACCTCCTCCCTTTGGGACCATGATGTGAGGAAGAAACCCTGCAGCAACCCCAAAAACACAGGGTTTTGGTTTTCATAAGGTTTGTCGTTTAATGCAATCACATGGTTCAACATATCGTTAGTTGATTCGATTCATGATCATTCACTCATTTCCTGGTCATCTATCCCTTCACCTTTGCCTAAGACCTCACTCATACTGTCATTCTCCTTCGGCCCGAAACACTGGCGTAGGGGCTGATAATTCATGTTTAAATGGTTTTACTAGTAAAAACACCTTTCACAAGCCAAATCATCCAATCACCGCTCAAATCTACTTTTCGCGTTTGAATTTATGCCTTTTAAATCCCCACCATCGATCTGCCTTGTCAGATCCAACGGTCATTGCTCACCCGCTCACCAACCTACTCGGTCACATCTATATCGTAGATCTGCTTTGCTAGATCCGACGACCTTCGCACCATATCGCATGGATTTCTGTCCGAACTTTATCGAGCTAAGAACACGCGAGATGGGAGGTTTCCCCGTGCTATGTGTCAACCAGGGAGGCTAATCATGTGAAGTTTCAAAATACAACTTATGGTTTTGAGGGCGCGTGAGATACAACTTACCGCCCTCCAAACCTGCTCGTTATTTTCACACGTTTCTTTTCACTCTCCAATCTCCACCGTCGATTTGCCTTGCTAGATCTGACGGCTTTCGCATCACCCGATTGTTTTATCGCCTTGAACTCTCCATTGTTGATCTGTCTCTTGATCCGACGGCTGTCGCTTCACCTGATCACCAATTGGCTTGGCCGATCTCTGTCGTTCATCTGCCGATCGCCTCCGTGATATAATCCAAACCGTCCATCCTATCAGTCCACCATGTCTGCCCATTTGCATGTGTACCCTCCTACTGTCTGATCTCAATCGTTCATTTACCCTTCACCCGCCTGATCCAATGATCCTCATGCGATGTTGCTCATTACGTCCTCTTTCACCATTTTGACCTCTAACTGCTTCTTCTGCCTATACACAGACTTAGCCTAGTTCCATGTCTGACCCCTTAGCCTAGTTTTATGCTCTTTTACTTCTACAACTTAGATAGTTAGCATTAGATTTAAAGTGTTGTTTAACAATTCTGCCTAGTTTAGCTGTTTTCATTATTAATTAGGTTATGGTGAGTTAGGCTTGCATGTTGTTTTCTCCATTTCTGTAGTAAATTAGCTCTCCCCTAGACTAGGTTTGCTCTCCTTCTATCAAAATCAAGCTTCTTCTGACGCCGTAGAAGTTTGGCTTGGAACCCTTGGGGTCTCTTGCCAAATGAGCAGTGACAACAAGCAGTACCTTCACTCCTACTTGTGTATATAGCACAACCACCTCCAAGTTTGTACAAACCCCAGGTTGATAAGTAAAGTTGTTAGCCCTTGGAGTTGCAACATTCTTGCTGCAATATCTAGGCTCATCACTTTTTGGTGGCGTTGCCAGGGAGGTGTCAGAGTAGTAGTGATTACTGTTCTTTTCTTCTATTTTCTAGTTTCCAACTTTCTTCCATTAGTTTATTTCTGCAAAAGTAAACTAGTTTCTTTCCTTTATTTTGTCATCTATCTACTTTCCTTTCCATTATGCAAGTTAATCTAGTTTCATCCAACAATTTCAATTCAGCAAGTAGTTTCCTTTTATTAGTAGTTTTCATTCCATCAACAAGCTTATTCTGCAAGCAGTTTTCTTTTTGTCAGTAGTCTCCTATTCAACAATTTCAATTCAGCAAGTAGTTTCCTTTTGTTAGGGTTTTCACTCAATTAAGCAATTTCATTCTGCAAGTAGTTTCCATTTTGTTAGTTGTTTTCCATTTAATCAGCAATTTCCTTTCTAAAATTACTTCCCAGCTTTCAAGAAAAATCTCACAAAAGCCCAAAAAAAATTCCTTTCATGCCTCGTAGGATTAGGGATACTTCAGGAAAATTCTTGCCAATCACCCCCACCTCATCCAACAGTCAACCTCCTTTCTTCTTCACTGGCAGTGAATTGGAAGCCCCTTTGGCTGAGCAACCTGACATATTTGAAGAACCTATAGGGGAAGAATAAGAGGAAGAACTCATTCCTACTGAACCAATGACTGAACACTTAAATGGCAAAGGAGATAGAGGGAGAATTGTGAGTGCCTTCCCCATTAGGGAAACCAATGGGGACACTAAAATCAAGAACGTAAGCCCCTCTTCTCTACCTCATTTCCATGGCTTGACCACAGAGGACCTTGACACTTTCCTATTTGAGTTTGCTATTGTCTGCCGAACCTATGACTACACAGATGATGAGCAGAAGTTGAAACTATTTCCATCTACCCTCAAGGAGGCAGCGTTGCGCTAGTTCATGGGTTTACCTGGAGATAGCATAACAACTTGGGCTCAGATGCAGCAGGCCTTTAACAAAAAATATAGGAACTGTTGTAGGTCAAAGGACATTAAAGATGAAATTTTCAGGATGACCATAGGCCATGATGAATCCCTAGAATACTACGAAGAAATATTCCATCTCAGCTACAAAAGGGCCAAGTGCACACTTGACCCTGAGTCACTGAAACTTGTCCTACTTAGAGGAGTAAGGGAGGATATCCTAGACACCTTACATATGTTATTAGGAGGAGATATCTACCAACTACCCTATGAGGACATCAAGATTGCCTTTAGAAACTATTCTAGGGCAGCTAGAAACAAGGGTAGAAGTAGTCAACCTATGGCCAGTACATCGTCCTCCAACTCATCCATCAAGGGTGAAATTGGAAATATGCTAGAGGAATTCAAAAGTGAGATGCTGCAAACCCTTGCCTTACAATTGGATACCATGAATATCAGAAGAAAGAAAGAGGAAGCAGAGAGAGCCTTGTCCATCTTCTGTCCTAGGTGCACCAGAAGGCATCCTAGGAATGAATTCCCATTAAACTGTATTGAGATTTGCTTAGTCTGTGAAGAAAACCACTCCACAAACAAGTTCCCTTCTTTGCCTTGACTGAAAGCTGTATATCAAGGAGCTGAAGGGGTCAATGAGTAGCTTAGCTACATTAACCAAAGGAGACCTCCTAGGCCTAGACCATACCAGCAGGGTATGCAAGGGTCATCCCATGCATATTACAAACCCAACCAAAACACAGCTACAGCTTCTTCGGGACCCCCTGCCAATCCTTCCTGGTCTACATTCCCTCCTTGGTCTTATGCATCTCAATATCATTCCCAACCACCCAACCAGTCATTTCAACCTTACAATCAGCCACAACATCAGTGGAATAACCCACCCCAGGGGTGGAGGCCCCAATTCAACAATGTTCCAGCTCTATTGCCTCCATCACCTACCCAACCGCAACTCTTGCACTCTGCTCCACCTAGGCAACCCCAAATGCTTGCCTAACCAAATCCAAACCCAAACAATAGGTAGGCCCAACAAACATATGGTGGAGAGACATCATACCTAACTTATGTTGTTGAAATTCAGGAGATCAACCTGAGATCTGGGAGAATTCTCCCAAACAACCAACCTCCATCTCCGCATAAGGAGGTTGAGGAAAAAGGAGAGGAAAGAAACCTTAAAGAAAATCCACCATTTTCTGAAAGATTAGCCCAACCACACTAGCCTATCCCATAAGAAACTGAACTTATGGGAGAATTGGAAAACCTATGTGTAAAGATCCCCCTTCTCCAGGCAATCAAAGATGTGCCTATTTACAATAAATTGATTAAGAGAAGTGATTTAAGCATCCAGGAAAAAGGAAAATGGATGCCCCTACCATTAATGTCATTGGGCAGTTATCTGGCTTAATGCTAGGGCAGGCAATATGTCCAAAATACTTAGAGCCTGGAAGCCCTATAGTCGATGTCCACATCAATGGCACCATTGTCCCTCACACTCTGATTGATCTTGGGGCTACCATTAATGTGATGACAAAGGACACCATGCTCAAGTTTAACCTCCAAGGGTCATTAAGGAAGACCACAACAGTGTTGCAACTTGCAAACCGTTCCACAGTCACCCTTGAGGGAATTGTGGAGGATGTGACGGTCTCCATTGATTCCTGGGAGTACCCAATAGATTTCCTAGTTCTCCAGCCCAAGACTAAGCTTACCGGTTACCCCCTCATCCTTGGGAGGCCATGGTTGGCCACAGCTGATGCCTACATTAGCTGCAAATCTGGGAATATGACCATAAAAAATGGGCACATGTCCAAACAATTAGTCCCATACCCTCCTGCTCAACCCTCCCTAGAACATGACTTACCTTTATGGTTGGGGGAGGAGGAAGAAAATGAGCTTTATTCTGCAGAGATTTATACTTTGGAAGCCATCATATGAGGAGGACAACAAGATGAGGACGATTTAATTGAACACCTACTCCAGAATCCAACTCCTAGTTCATTACCCCTAGAAGAAGAAGTAAAAGAAACACTGAAAAATCATCAAATTGACTTATGCTTGGCCGATTCCAACCCACTCCGAGTCAAAACCATAGAATTTGGGCTAGAGAAAACCTTGAAGATTAATCCACCTCTCTCTACTTCAGAGGAGGAACAAATATGCAACTTGTTGAGGGAGAACCTAGAAGCCTTTGCTTGGAACTACAAGGAAATGAAGGGAGTACACCCCTCAGTGTGTACTCACCACATATACATCAAGGAAGGTTGCAAACCAGTCAGGCAACCACAAAAGAGAATGAATCCAACCCTCAAAGACATAGTCAAAGAAGAACTGCAGAAACTGTTAGATGCAAGGTTCATTTACCCTATCTCTGACAGTGAGTGGGTCTCTCCTTTAGTGTTAGATCCCCAGAAAAATGAGAAGTGGAGGATTTGTGTCGATTATAGGGAATTGAACAAGGCCACAAAGAAGGATCACTTTCCCTTACCCTTCATTGACCAAGTACTAGATGGCCTGGCAGGGAAGAAGTTCTTTTCTTTCCTAGATGGATTCAGTGGGTACAACCAAATCCAAATCTGCCCAGAAGACCAGGATAAGACCACTTTCACCTGTCCATGGGGTACTTTTGCCTATAGATTCCTTCCTTTTGGCCTATGCAATGCTCCTGCCACTTTCCAGAGAGAAGTCCTAAGTATTTTTGCTGAATTAGTTCATGACGTTGTGGAGATCTACATGGACGATTTTACACCTCATGGTTGTGATTTCCAAGAGGCCCTAACTAAATTAGGCAAAGTATTATGTAAATGCATTGAGATGAACCTGTCCCTCAGTCTAAAAAAATGTGAATTCTTAATGACTGAAGGGATTGTGCTAGGTCATTCCATATCTCAGCAAGGACTGCAGGTGGACCCAAACAAGGTAGCCATCATCCAAAGGGTCCCACCTCCACAAAAGCAGAAAGATGTTAGGAGTTTCTTAGGGCTAGCTAGATATTATAGAAGATTCATAAAAGACTTCAGCAAGCTAGCCTCTCCTTTGTTTGGATTATTGGCCAAAGATTCTGAATTTATATGGTCAAAGAGTTGTCAAAAGGCCTTAGATAGTTTAAAGGATAAGGTAACCACTGCACCAATCCTTAGAGGCCCAAACTGGGCCCTCCCTTTTCACATTCATGCTGATGCCTCACATAGAGCCATAGGAGCAAACTTAGGACATGTAGAAGAGAAATTGCCTTATGCCATCTACTTTACCAGTAAAAACCTGTCAAAGTCCGAACTAAACTTTACTGTGACAGAAAAAGAACTCTTGGCTGTTATGCATTCATTGAACAAGTTTAGGCATTACATTACAGACTATTAGACATTTGTGCATATCGATCATGCTGCAATTAAATATTTAATGAACAAACCAGACGTAAATTCTAGAATCATTAGGTGGTTACTTTTATTGTAGCGGTTTGATTTAACTATTGTTGATAAGCCTCGTAAAGAAAATGTTGTTGTCGACTTTCTTGTTGAGATTTGCAACAAGAAATGCTAAAAATAGCAATGCTATAAATAGTTGGGCTATAAATAGCAGTTCAGCCATTGGAGTTCTTAACAACAATGGGTGAAAAGTGAAAGTGCTAAAAATAATATTTCGAGATCCCTTCCTATTTTAGTCAGTCCCTGGACTAAACATAGGAAGTAAAATTCAAATTTGATATCAACAGCAGTTTGGAAATTAATTAATTGATTCATTTTAAGTTAATTAGTTAAGGAAAATCAAACTTGAAGGCTATGTGAGGACATGCAACAATTTCTCCTTTGATTGAGGAATTTAACCTTCAGTTAAAGAGATAAGGATGAGTTGTAATATTGAGTTGAAATTAGTTGACTTAGTTTAACTTAGTCAAGTCCAGTTAGATTAATTTAACAGTTTATTAAATTAATGAGAGTTCAGTTAGTTAATGCTTGCATGCATGTAACTACTATAATTTAGATAACTGAAGATTCACTCATGGATAAGTCATGCATGTTAGTTCAATGAGAGACCCAGTTGAGATCAGATGGAGGGACAATGTACTATCAGTTGCTAGGATATTCCTTGGTGAATATTCCTTGCATGCAGAAGGAATATTATTCCTTATGGATTGTACAGTTGAACCTGAGGTTACAGTGAGTGTGATGAGGCCAATTCACACATGTGATATCATTGGACCCCAATCAAAACTGCACAAGGAAATAGGAGGCTTGGAGGGCTTGAGGAAGATATATTCTATGTCTATTGAGTCTATGAGCTGTATTGTTTGAGTGCAAAGAGATCAGGATAGCTTGAGAGCTAATTCTTTTTGTAACTTGAACAAGATTTCCACTTGTATGATAATACAGAGTTGGGGTTTTAGGCTGGTGCTTTCCCCAGTGATATATCTTCTGTGTTATGGTTGATTGCTTCTCATTCTTAGTTATATCTGTTCATGCTTGATGATGCTCATATCTGTTTAAGCTTCCACAAAGTTTATGGTAGAAGTAGATCAAGTATTATGCTTTAGGACATTGCATATATCAGGTTGATCTACAGGTGAAATTTCTACATGGTATTGGAGAAAAGGTGATCAAGTCAGAATAGTATACAAGCAGGAGAAGTATGAAGTTTGGTTTCTGAATATTGAATTGAGTTCTTATCACATCTATTTCACCGATGGCGTTCAGTGGCTTAAGACTCGAATATGCCCTTGATGGTAGTTCGAATTATATAGCCTGGAAGGATCGCATGGAGGCAGTATCGGAAGATAACGGTCTCGAGGACTTCATTGATTAAGAAGTCCAAAAGCCGACCGATGCTACTCAACTGGCGGAATGGAAAAAGTGTGTGGCTAGAGCAAGGAGAATCCTCCTGGAGGGAGTTCGAGATCACATTGTCTCGAGCCTCATGAGAAGGAGACTCTGTTTTCGATGTGGAAAACATTGAAAGATCTTTATCAGAATAGCAGTGATTAGAGAAAGTTGGCGCTGAAGGACAAACTTTGCAAGATCAAGTGCGAAAAGGGCGACACAATCTCTACGTTCCTAACAAGCTCACCACCTGCAGGGATGAGCTTGCAAGTGTAGGGTTCGTGGCTGCTGATGACGACATGGTGAGTCTAGCACTCCTCGGTCTTCCAAAGAGTTGGCATAGCTACCAAGACTTGGTTAATGGAAGAGAGAAACTACCATATTGGGAATGAATTTGGTTGGATTTGATGCAAGAGGAGATAAGGCGGAGCACCAGGGATAGATCTTCATCAAAACAAGATGATGAAGAGAATCTAGCTTTAGTGAGTAAAGCTAAGAAAGGGAAAGGGAAGGCATCCCAATCCAAATCTTCTCATGGTGGGAAGAAGGTTGACAAGTCGAAGGTGTGATGCTTTCACTGTCATGAAGTGGGCCATTATGCTATGCATTGCCGACAAAAGAAATCCAAGAAGGGTTCCTTAGAGGGATCTGATGGTGATGCACTAGCTTCACAATTTGAGCTGGATTTCTTGCTTATCGCATGCATGGTTTCATCCATTATGGGATGTGTTTGGTACCTGGACAATGGAGCTTCTTTCCACATGTCGGGTGACAAGAATCTTTTTAGTACATCAGAGGAGAAGGATCTCCAGATGTGGATCAAGATGGGTGATGATGGAAAATACTATGTCTCTGGTGAAGGTACAGTTGTGTTTCAGAGGGAGCATGGTGCTCCTCTCACCCTATCTGTTGTTAAATGTGTACCAGGTTTGAAAAAGAATCTTGTGTCTGTTGCTATGCTAGAAGATAAAGGCTATGATGTAGTCTTTAGTAAAGGAAAAGTGTTCCTGAGGCATATCGGCACCAAACAGACCAAGCAAATAGGGATTCGAGTAAAGAATCTCTACAAGCTGGAGGTAGATGACTATGTTGCACTGAGTTTTAAAGTAGAGGTGGTGCAAAGCCAAGATGTTGGCGAGCTATGGCATAGGAGACTGGGCCACTTGCATCACGGGGCCTTGAAGATCATGCAGCAAATTTCTATTGGCTTACCCAAGGGAAAACTAGAGCAAACAGACACATGCAAAGGATGCACCCTAGGTAAGTATGCAAAAGCTTCCTTTTATCAGGATAGGAGAGCTGGAGCAATCCTAGAGCGAGTTCACTCGGATGTATGTGGACCAATCTCTATAGCCTCCACCGCTAAACAAAGGTACTATGTTATTTTCATTAATGATTTTTCTCGTAGATGTTGGATCTACTTTATGCAGAAGAAGGATCAGACCTTCTTGAGGTTTTGTGAGTTTAAATCCTTTGCAGAGAAAGAATCTGGGAAGAAAGTAAAAGCCTTGCATAACGACAATGGTGGAGAGTATATCTCCCAGTAGTTTAAATACTTTTGTGCAGCAGAAGGAATTAAACAGGAACTGACGGCACCCCATAACCCACAACAGAATGGGGTGGCCGAAAGGAAGAATAGATATATTGTGGGAGTAGCTCGAACGATGTTGCATGACCAAGGCCTGCCACTTCATCTGTGGGTGGAAGCATGCAATACAACAGTGTACCTTCAGAACATAAGTCCTCATCATGTTTTGAGGATGAAGACACCTATGGAGGCTTTTTCGGGAAGCGACCAAATGTGAGTCACTTCCACATCTTTGGATCACCAGTTTTCTTTCAAGTGACCAAAGATGCTTGGAAGAAGCTACACCAAATTTCTAAGTTGGGGATACTTGTGGGGTACACAGATATACCCCACAACTATTGTGTGTTTCTGCCTGCTAGTCAGAGGACTGTAGTGCACAGGGATCTGAAGTTCGACGAGCAAAGAGCCATGCGAGTGTCACTTGAGAGGGAGCTCAAGTTGCATGGCGATGAGGAACTTTTAGTTCCAAAGGAGGAGGAGCCTCTTGATGATGTGGATCAGCCACATGCAGAGGATCCAGTAGTGGAGACCACCACTGCTGGAGAGTCTTCCAGAGACGGGCAGAAATGCTCGTGGGAAGTTGACAGATTGATGCGGGATGTGAGAGAGAATGTGGGGCAGCGATCCTCTCATCGCAGACAGAGGAGATCTCCTGAGAGATACACTGGCTACATGGCCTTGGTTGGGGAGTGTGTAGCGATCAAACCTTCTTCTTTTCAGGAGGCAGTGCAGCTTCCAGTCTAGGTTGATGCAATGGTAGAAGAGTATGATTCTATCATGCAGAACAGTGTGTGGGATGTTGTCCCTAGACCTGGGGACAAGTCAGTGGTTAGTTCTCGATGGCTTTACAAGGTAAAGTAGGCAGTTGATGGCAGTGTTGAGAAACACAAGGCAAGGTTTGTTGCTCGAGGTTTCTCATAGGTTGAGGGGATCGACTATGATGAGACCTTTGCTCCCATAGCAAGGTACTCGTCTATCAAATTGATGCTAGCTTTATTAGCATAGTTGGGTTGGAAGATCCATCAGATGGATGTGAAGACGGTGTTCCTCAATGGGAAGATTGAGGAAGAGGTATACATTGAGCAGCCCGAAGGATTTGAGACCTTCAATCGTGAGTCGCATGTTTGCCGACTTAAGCGAGCATTGTATGGGCTGAAGCAAGGACCCCATGCTTGGTATACTAGGATCGGCAGCTATTTCACTGGGTTGGGCTTCACCAAGAGTGAAGCAGATGTGAACCTATACCACATCATGGTAGATGGTAAGCCATTGATTATTGTACTTTATGTTGATGATCTGATTTTGACAGGTGATGAGCAGTTGATACAGTCTTGCAAGGAGGACCTTGCAAGAGAGTTCAAGATGAAGGACATGGGCCTCATGCACTACTTTCTAGACATGGAAGTGTAGCAGAAAGATGGGGAAGTATTTGTGTCTCAAGGCAAGTATGTCAATGAGATACTCAGGCGCTTTCACATGGAGAAGTGCCAGCCCATGCAGACTCCTCTAGCTGGGAACTGGAGGAAGGAGGATGCTAGTTCAGGTGAGGTAGTAGCGACTACTGTTTATCGGCAGCTGGTGGGTTCACTTATGTATCTGGTGAGCACATGACCTGACTTATGCTTTGCGGTGAACCAGCTGAGTCAAGCTATGGTTCAGCCTACCAAGTTGTTTTAGAAGGCAGCAAAGCATGTGCTGAGATATCTCAGAGGCACTACACAGTACAGATTATGGTATAGATGGACAGAGAGAGTGAAGCTACAAGGCTTCACGGATGCGGATTGGGCTAGTAGTCCATCAAACTGGAAAAGCACTTCTAGAGGAATCTTCAACCTTGGTTCAACTACAGTTTCTTGGTATAGCAGCAAGCAAAGATCAGTTGCACTTAGCTCAGCAGAGGCTGAATACATGGCTGCGAGTTAGGCAGCATGTGAGGCCATTTGGATGCGAAAGATTCTAGTGGGATTATTTGGTTAGATGATGGATCCTACGGTGATATACTGTGATAATCAGAGTTGCATAAAACTCTCTGAGAATCCAGTGTTTCATGACAGGTCCAAGCATATAGATATCTGTTACCATCATCTACGGGACTGTGTGGTCAAGAGGATCATGATGTTGCAGTATGTTTCGACCGAGGAGCAAGATGCAGATATTTTGACAAAGGCATTGTCAAAATGCAAGTTCGAGTTCCACAGAGACAGGATCGAGGTTGCTGATAATCCCTTTCTTGTTGAGAGGGAGTGTTGAGATTTGCAACAAGAAATGCTAAAAATAGCACTGCTATAAATAGTCGGGCTATAAATAGCAGTGCAACCATTGGTGGTCTAGCAACAATGGGTGAAAAGTGAAAGTGATAAAAATAGCTTTTTCTAAAAATAGCATTTCGGGATCCCTTCCTATTTTAGTCAGTCCCTGGACTAAACATAGGAAGTAAAATTCGAATTTGATATCAACAGCAGTTTGGAAATTAATTAATTAATTCATCTTGAGTTAATTAGTTAAGGAAAATCAAACTTGAAGTCTATGTGAGGACATGCAACAGTTTCTCCTTTGATTGAGGAATTTAACCTTCAGTTAAAGAGATAAGGATGAGTTGTAATATTGAGTTGTAATTAGTTGACTTAGTTTAACTTAGTCAAGTCCAGTTAGATTAATTTAACAGTTTGTTAAATTAATGAGAGTTCAGTTAGTTAATGCTTGCATGCATGTAACTACTGTAATTTAGATAACTGAAGATTCACTCATGGATAACTCATGCATGTAAGTTCAATGAGAGACCCAGTTGAGATCAGATGGAGGGACAGTGTACTATCAGTTGCTAGGATACTCCTTGACCTACACAACTGAAGCTAAATTTCAAAATTTTAGCCAAAACCCACAAAACCCAAAAGCCACACAGGTGAAGGTGTTTAAAAACACATAAACATGCATAAAAAGGCACAATAATCCAATTCGGCGAAATGTGTTAAAAAACATAGGTATTTAGGTTGGTAGGACAGTTTCCTACCTTCTAGTCATTGTTTCATCAACTTTCTCCATGTAAGTAAGCCATAGGAACCCCAGATGCTCCAAAATTCATAGCTCAGACTACAACAACCTGCAAGATATCATCAAACATTGTCAGATATCCCCAAGCCTACAAAAAACATGTGAAATTCAACCCAAAAGCTCATAAATTTACTTAAAAACCTTTAAAATCCCTTTGGAGCGCGAAACAACCATTTCCAACACCGAGAAGAATACTTAACCCATACCACCAGACTTGGAAGAAAAACCAGTCGAAAAAACAAGACAAAATGGACGAACACAACCAAACAACCTCCAACACAACCATCAAAATTGCTCCATAATCCACTACCCGCATCGCCGAGGATAGTTATGGTAGTGACCGCCATTGGAGCAATGGTGTGCAACTACCCGGCAGCACAAACAGACAACAACTAGACGCGAACAGAAATGCACAGTGGAAACTTTACCCCTCTGAGAGGCCCTTCCCTGCATCCTTTCCATGTCTAAGTCCTTAGGAGCACAACCCACAAAGACTATCCTCTAACCTATACGAAACATAACGTTAACCTACTGAACCAGTGAGCATGTATGAGCAATAGGTGGACGCATGCAATGATCACGTGTCATATGACCGCTAGGCACGATAGCGTGGCGTTGGTGCGATACGCGGAAGCAATTGTGTACTGGTGGCTCTCTTCTACCAAGCCCCAACCAACTCATGATAAAAAGTGGCAGAAACTCTACCCGAGTTTTCTGCCTGCTTGAAATTGGCGCTTCCTTCCGAGATCCACCAAATTCATCATCACAGTCAACATCATCCAAGATGCTACTAGATTTAGCAGCGTTCGTGGTAGACTTGTGTGCTCTAAGTACATAGTGTAGTGTGCTAGAATGATTTTGGGAATACTTAGCTCATAACCCACCCACGGCTGAGGTTTGATTTGCAAGGAGCTCTCGCTTGATTTTGTGTTTTCTATGTTTACATGAACTTATGTTTGTTGGCTTGGGATAACATGAGTATAGTGAATGTCTGTAGTATCCACAAAGATTCAGGTGAAGAAGCATGATAGAAGATGTGAAGAGTTCTAGACCTAGTTAAATAGGGAAGGCCTATCACTGTTTGCTAAATATTATTTTTATAAATTAATATAAATTATAATATACTAATAGATTTTATGTTGAAATTTTTGAAAAAAATACAATAAATTTATTTTTTAAATTATTACTATGTGTAAATTAAACAACATAAACATACACTTTTTAAAAATATGTAGTGGATTTTGAATAAATTTGACCCAAAAAATTCTTCCAAAAGAATCATTTTGTCTATTAATTAGACTACCCAACTTAGTTCATAATCTTGATAAAAAAATCATAATCTTATTTATATTTTCATTTATTAAATCATTAATATATATAGCTATATTTTATATTAATTATTTTAATTGACCATACACATAATTTTTATAATAAATTTATTACTATATCAATTTTTGATGGTGAACTTAAACTGTTATCACTCCTCTGGATCTCCAAGGCTGAGGAAGAGTCCAGCTGAGGTAACCGGAAACCAACCTTTTGACTTGGTATCTAGCCCTACCAAGCCGGAGAGGGCTCTCTCCACAAATTCACAACCAAGAGGGCTAGATGAATTTGGGTTTTAGGCTAGTTATGATGTGCAGAGGGTCTTGTTTGTTTGATTGGGCTGTTGGGTGAGGATTAGGTCAAGAACTAGGTCAAGGCAAATGAGATCTGATTTCGTACATTCAAAGGGGAAGGGTACGCGGAAAGCCTAACCATTAAGGGTATTTGTGTGGGATGAATTAGACTGATGAGGAGCTAGGAAAAGCATGAAAACACATGAATTTTTCCTAAACTGAATAAATGATTACAAACTATGAAAGTTTCCCCAAAACAGAGCATGAAAACTCATGAATTCTGTTCATCAACTTGAAAACTATCACAAAATAGACATGAAATGATTGCTGGAATAAAAAACACATTCAAACATATGAGACAATAGAAGAAACAATGTTAAATATTCATGCCACAAGTATCCCAAGGAAATAGCTGCAACTCATCTATTAAAACTGGCCAAATTATGATACAATAATGTCTCTTGATCAAAAGCCAAACATCCAACTGATTTCAACCTCTTCCAAGAGTAAAGAAGGGAATGATATAGACATCAAAACAACCTTATCTCATCCTCAAGGGTCGAATCCCTGAGTTGAGGAAGAGATCCACAAAAATCTGAACTAATACCTAGAGTGTAGGGAGGTCCAAGTGACTCCTCCCTAATGACAGTGAAACTGATTCATTTGACTTCATGATGGCATTTATCCAATGTATTTACCCTAGGTAACTTATCCACATGATATTTACATTTACTTTCAAAAATTACATGAGTAAAATCATCATTTCCCAAGATGAAAACCAAATTTGTAGACAAAAATCAGAAAACTGCTCAGTATGCAGCGCTAGTGCCAAGTGCATCGTCCATCTTGCAGTTGTGTTTTCGATGGGTTCCCGATGTCCAAACTGGGCTCAAGATGGCTTGTTGGAAATCTTATGCTATCTACTTTCGAAATATGTCTTTATTTTTCATAATGGAGTTGATTTTCCCTGTCAAAAAGTGTTTCTCCCAAGACTACTCAATGTGCATCACCAAGGTGAAAAAGGAGGCAGAACTGTGGTTTTTTGAGTTTTTTTTTTTACTTTTTCACCTGCCAGTTGGACCAAACAAGATTAGAAAAGTTTTTTCTTGCATGTATTCATCATTCTAAATTTGATGGTGGTCTCCTTTTGGCCAAAATATGCCTCAAACAAAAGCGCAATGCCTAGGGCATTGCGCGCCTGGCATTCCAGCTGTCACAAAACTGTCTAGGAATGTACAAAATTTGCAAAAATGCTCAAAAATTTGCCAAAATTTGCTGAATGATGATTGATGGCATGGCTCAGGCATGGAGTGAGGCCTCAACAAGTATATCAAGCCTCCTTTTCTCTTCTTGCATGGTTAGTGTTACACTAAAAAATGTCACCTTGACTACTTACAGTTAGTATGGCTCAAATCAACAGTCATGCTACCCTCTTAGGCAAGTCTTATGCCTCTGCTATCCATCTCAAACTCAAAGAAGAGAGAAAGTCTTGTAAAAAATATGTTTATCTCTGGGGTTGCAGGTTCTCTCTAGCCTTACCTGCGGGGACGCTCACCATGTTCACAAAAGCTGCGTCCATGGACGCTCTGTATGTTAAGGGACAGGTGCGTCCTTCTGTAAAAGGAAAAATGCGCGAGTTTCATCTTAAAAAAGTTACTTGTGGTTACTTCTAGAACCTTCTAGAGGTCGGTTTGATGAAATGGATGCGCCTCCAGTTGGTTCATGTATCTCTATTAAGGGGGAACTTATCCCATCAATAAGGGAGCTATCCCACCCAAAGAGGGGGATTATCCCATTGATGGTGGACCTGAATAACCTCTTTACAGCACTATAAATAAAGACATTGAGCCAGAGGGATGAGAGGTTAGAGCTATACATTTTCTTTGGGTAAACGCTGCAGGAATTAGGACTCCCATTTAGAGCCTTGTGAGGAGAGATTGTCTTTGCTTGATTCTACTTGGAAGTGGGTGAGCTTTGTCAAAGTAGAGGAAAACCCTTGATGGACCCTGGGAGGAACTTGCACAACACCAAGGCCAGGTTGTAAGAGTTTCTTTGTTTCGTTATTAATACAAACTGGTTTATTTTTCTCAATAGCTTGTGTTAATGAGTTATTTCATGTGTTCCTTGGTCTGCATGTTGAATATATGTTTTATTATATGAAATACAAGTGTTTGGTAATTGTTTGATTGTTTGTGGTTGCAGGAATTGACATGAAGGAGGAGCTCATCCGGATCGGCAAGGACGGACTACAACAACAGCGTTTTGGAATAAGGTAAGCCTAAACACTCGTAGTTTTCATGTTGTAAAAGGTATATTTAGAGAAAGATTACTCCATTTTGTCTTGTTTGTCGCTAGAGAGTTTAGACTCCTAGGGAGGTCAGTTGTGTCCACACAAACGACTTTTTCCGCCACGACAAATTGGCGACTCCGCTGGGGAATCCATTAATGAGAGAGTCTTTTCCTTTGTGTGAACTTTGCTCTGAGAAAATCATTTTTATTTTCTGGTTTTTGACTGTGAGAATTAGTATTTGGGTGGCTTAGCTTTAGATTTAGTTAGATTTGGTTTTTCTTCATTTTTCCAGAAGGACGCACCCTCTGAGTACTGCACAGTGCGTCTTCGGGCGCGCTGTTGCCGTTTGCACAGAGCGGGCCCGCACCTGTTATAACGGGTTGCCTGCGTCTTCCTGTAAAATTTAGGAAAATTCCATTTTTTGCTTTAATTGCTTTTAGATTTTGATTTTTCTTAGTGTTTTCTGCCCAGATCCTTTAGTACCCTGTCAAAAATTTTCACCTAAACTTGTTTTGTGAGCTTTGAGTGTTTTAGTGGATTTCAACGAAGTTTAGACCTAGGGTTTGATTTTTGGATAGGTTCTGTAGTGACTTTGATAGTAGAAAGTTGTCCAACCTTAGATCTCTCTGGTTAGTCAGCCTTCTTAGAAGTCGGGCCTGTCGTAAAGTCTCCTTGTGTGAGCAGCTTGCCATTTAAGTTGTTTTGGGTCAAATTTCGAATTACTTGTTTATAAAGTGTTGATTTCCATTTTACAAAAAGAACAAAAAGATTAGAGTTTTGTTTTGGCTAGTTTTTGGTTCTGCAATAAGCTAGTCCTTGATTTGATTGTGATCAAGTAAAACACCTTAGAATAATCATTGTTAGTTTTGGCCTCGTTAAGTTTGCTTAGAATAAATTTGCCTTTTAGTTTGCTTATGAGTGGATTTTCGTAGATTTTAATAGTCGTTAAGATTGATTTTTGGTTATATTAGATTTATTTGCTTTATTAAAAGAAAAATACAAAAACATCTTCTTTAAAAAGTCTTGTTTCAAGTAGCTTTTTGTTTTTGAAAGAAGAAAAGAGTTTTTTCGTGCATGTAAAGAGCGGTCATGTTTTTATGCTTGGAAAAGACAAACGAATTGTTTCTTTGATTGTCTTCAATTAAGAAGTTGCTTTTATAAAGATTGCATTCTCTCAACTTTTTAGTTAAAGCAATTCATCGAAAAAGTAAAGTAGTGGGTAAATCATCCTAGGTGCATTTTGTAGTGGTTTCGAGTCGAGTCAACACACCATTGGTTTCACTTCCATCATCTTTTGACTTAAGAAACAACCTTAAAAGTAACGCTTAAATTAAAATCAATCTAGTAATTTTTATTTTCTAGGGCTCTAAAGCACCAACATAGCTTAGGCTAGTGTCTTGGAATAGGTGAGTACTTAACTCTCCAAGGCAGTAAAACAAACAAGTAGTCGATCTTGTGATAGAATCAAATCCAATTGTTACATTTACACTCTGGGAAAGCTCCTCTTAAAGGAGAAGCACGAGCTCGTGTCCGAACCAGTGAGGGGATCATTCTTCCCTAGTTGGGAACGACGCCAGACAGTACGTATTACAAACGGTAAACCTCGGATTAACCATTGTCGAGGAGCCAGGGGTCACTTATCGGTAAACCTTGGATTACTGTCAAGGAGCCGGTAAGGGGATTGAGCTTGTTACTCTGCCCTTGCGTGCTGTCCGAGTTTAGACTGTTCCCCCAGGTGTACTTGTGGCCGTTGGTAACCTTAGTGACCATAATCTCTAGGATTCTACCCAAGGTGACGGTGGAGGGAAGGTCCCACTGTACCTGGAGCAGACGTCGGCTATACTCACTTGGATTTTCTGGGGGGTTCGCTTCACTTCGAGACGGTTAAAGTGGAGGAACTTGGTCCAGTCTATTCATTAAGTAGGTTGTCGGCGTAATTGTTCCACCCCCCATTTCTGTACTGAATCCTGCGAGGTTGGACCTAATCACCAACTAGCGCTTTTGGTCCGGAAGATATTGTTTGTGTTTGGTTTGACGCTCTAGATTCTTTAGGCGTGTGCTTCAAATTTGTTTGCTTCTTTAGAAGACTTTAGGTGGTTTGATTTGAAATTTTTACTTTGTTTTCGTGTGTTGTAGTTAAAAATCTTTAATTGTGGCGGAATTACCGAGACAGTCCCGTCGACTTCGGGGCAAGTCTCCTGAGATTGTTACCGGAATAGATTTGTTAAGAAAACTTCGTAAATCGCGGGGTGAATCTCCTGAAGACATTCCGAGTCAGTACGAACTGTTAAAGGTCCTTGTAACTCCTCCTAGTGACAGTAGAGTAGGTTCACCTGAAGAAGGAGAATCTTCCTTGGTAGTCCATCCAGATTACCAAAGTTTAGAAACAGGTTACAATCCCGAAACTGTTACAGTTTCCGAGCTTGCTGGTAGTTTTTCATCTGCCAGTGAAACAGGCGAAGAACCTGAAATTTCCGAACCTATTACTCCAACTCCTAGTGTTCCTGATTCACCAAGAATAGAAAGAATTATCACCGAAAATCTTCCTGTTGGTTTAGTTGTTATAGAAGAACTTGTTCCAGAGGAAGAAATAGGCGTCTTTAATCCTGAAGATCAAATTACCCTTGATCTAAGGGAGCGTGAATCCATCTTTTACAGTCCTCCTAGAAGTGAATCTTGTTTCCTTGCGTTAACTAATTTTTTAGACAACTCAGTAGGTTTTTTCTACACCTCGTACTCCTTTTCCACCTAGAGGAATTCATACTCCTGTAAATATGTCTGGTCAGTCATCTGTGTTTACGCAAAGTCCTGAATCTTTTTTACATGGCGGTCCTTCTGTTCCTACTGGGTATCAATCTCTTTCTGGTACCTTTGCGGGAGCATCTCCTCAACCCGTTGATCATAGGTTATTAGCTGGAAACAGTGGTAATGTACCATTGAGTATAGGTGACATTTACATGATGTCAGGTTCAGTTCCCGTTACCCAACCTCAAGGTGGCCAATTACCGCCTGGGGGGCAACCTTCGTTAATGCCTGGGGGGCAACCTCAAGGTCAGTATGCTCCTATGGGGCAATACATACCTCAAGGTCAACCCCAGCCTCAATATGTACCCCAAAGTCAACCTCAGTATCAATATCAACCTCCAGGATGGCAACCTCAAGGATGGCAACCCCAAGGGTATCAACCCCAAGGGTATCAACCTCAAGGATACCAACCTCAAGGTCAAGGTCAACCCCAGTACCCGTATTTACCTCAAGGTTATCAACCTACGGGTCAATACTCTGGTCAAAGTTATCAACCACCTCAAGGGCAATCATATGGGACTGCACCTTACAATTATCAACCCTATCCTCAATCCGCTATGGATCTCAGTATCCTCAACCTGTTACGGATCAATACCCTGGAATGTTAGTGTGGGATCCCTCACAGGGTCAACAGATGTCGCAACCAAGTATACAGTCGGTACCTCAAGCAGGACAACCTGTAGTTCCTGGTCCACCCCAGCAACCGCAACCTGTCCAGTCAAGTGTTCAGACCCCTGTAACTTCGGTAGTTACTCAGCCGCCAGTTGCACCTGGTACTCCACCTCACACGGCTGCAGCAACTACCGCCGCATCTACCATACTTACTTCTGGAGTATCGGCAGCTCCGGTTTCTACTGTCCCTGTAACCACTCCTCAGACATCTGTACCGTTGTCTGGATCTACGATTCAAACCACAGTCCAGATGCCTGTAGGCCAACCTGGTACAAGTACGGTTGTTACTACTCAACCTCAATTTGTTCAACCTCCGTACCAGGGACAGTATCAACCTGGGCAAGCTGCCCAACAACCGGTTTACCAGTATCAACCGTATCCTGGGTACACTTATCAACAACCTCAGCAACCCCAGTACGGTCCGGTTAATCCTGGTTTTCCAGGAGGATATAATATCCCAAATGCGACTCCTGTTCCTAGTTATCCTGGATATCCTCCTCCTGGGGCTGGTATTGTGACCCAGAGTTTTAGAGATCCTAACCGGCAGTTACCGTTTATCGCAACTTTGGATTTACCAGACTTGACGCGCCTAACGAACGATCCAATTCAATATCTTCCGTTCTGGCCGCCAATGCCAAATAAGTTGCCCAGCGATATACCCAAGTTCGAAGGTAAGTCTGGAGAGGATCCGTCCAATCACGTGATGACTTACCACCTCTGGTGTGCTTCAAATTCCATCTCAGATGATTCCATCCGTTTACGTCTTTTTCAGCGTACGCTCATTGGTCTCGCGGCCAAGTGGTACATTGAGTTACCACGGGCCTCTTTTTACGATTTTAGCCAGTTAGCTACCTCGTTCTTAACTCATTTTCAGTTACCAGTCAGATACGATAATGGTACAGAGTTATTAACTTCACTAAAACAATCGACCTCCACGTATATTTCAGATCACATCCATGAGTGGAGACGTCGAAGGAGACTAGTGAAAGTTTTTATCCCGGACCAAATCTTAGCTGAATGGTTTGTTAAATCACTATTACCAAGAATTACTGAAGATGTAGCTAAGGCCGGAGTAGTTACTGAGGAGCAAGTCATTGCTCAGGCACAATACCTTGACTTAGTTTACACTCAGTCGGGTACATTACACGAGAAGATCCGGATCTTCCAAAGTCGAACCAAATCGCTGCTGCTCCTTCGGGATCTCATGCCGCTGATGGTATGATTGGTATCGTGACTACAAAGAGCAAGAAGAAGTCTTCCAAGGCTTCAACTACTCCTATTATCACTTTGCCCGATTCCCCGACAGGAGAGTCTTCTCCTGAACTTACCGCCGATATTCACGCTGTAGAGTCATCTACGGCCAAACCAAAAAACGGTGGAAAGAAGAAAGGAAAGAAGAAGGCTAAAGCAGACAAGGCTCCAAAGGAGAAAAATGAAAAGTCGGAAACCAATGACGAAAAGCGCAAACCTCGATATCCTTGTCTCATTTGTGAAGAGGATCATTTTACGAGAGACTGCCCTCATCGGGCCGAGGTAGTGAAAATAGTCAAAGGTTCTCCCACTCCTGCTGTGTTAAAAAATCCATTTCCGGAGCAGGAAAATAAGATGATAGGTTCTTCTTCGAATGCCAGTGAAGAACCCATTTTGATGATGTCTCATGTGAGGATTGCGACTCGATCGCAAGATTATGGTAGTAAGGCTCCTGTTGATGGTAAGGAAGCAGAATCTTCTCACTCTAACCCATCAACCTCAGCTCCTGGTTCCGATCCACTACAGATCGAAAAACCTAACCCAGACTTAGTGATTAAGCCGCCCCCCAAGGGTGTACTTCGAAGGTCTGCTTTCAATCCACATGCGAGGGCAGCCCAGAATTACAACATTGTTGAGGACTTAGCTGTTTCACCTTCAGCAATGTCGGCACTCGAAGTGCTGCAATCATGTCCAGCACAACGAAAATTGCTTTTGTCGGCTATCGGAGCTGTCGATGTTCAGGACCCGAACCTAATGATCTTTGATCTAGAAAATAGTACACCACGTCTCCCCCATCAAATGGCTTTCCAAATTCCAGTGATAGTCAAAAACAGGCCTATTCATCGGACTGTGATTGATGAGGGAGCTTCTACGTGTATTATGTCGATTCAATGTTGGAGATCGCTTGGTTCTCCTTCGTTGAACCAATCCCCCACCATCCTTAAGGCCTTTGATGGCCGTGGGTTCCGTCCGTTTGGTATTCTACAAGAATTGCCTATAGGGGTCGAAGGTAAAACCGTTAGTCTGGATGTGGAAGTGGTTGATGCCCCTCTAGACTACAACCTTCTTTTGGGTCGAAGTTGGTCATATGCTATGACAGCGGTCGTTTCATCGGTCTTCAGAGTAATTAAGTTTCCACATAACGGTAAGATCGTGACTATTGATCAGCTGACATACTTTTCATCCGACCCAGCCTCTTCAGAGAGTATCCAACATGTTGGTAAGACGACAATCCCTTATAGGGACGTTGGTGTAGGTTTAGTTAAGGATTCCGGTTTACTGGGAACTTTTCCTCTCCCTCCACTCAGCGTAGAACCTTCGTTTGCAACAATTCATATGATCACGTCAGAAAACATTATTTATGATGATCCTTGGTATGTTCCATCTGACTCTGAGATAGACTCATTCGGTGATGTTATGCCGTTGAGTCCGTATGAAATTGCTTATGAAGCTCTTATGTCTTTTACCGACTTTCATTCAACCGAAGTCGACCAAATGAATGTGGTCAGTGAAGAATCACTTTTCACCTCACCCTTAGAACGGATAGCGTTTCCCGAAGTCGTGTCATCTGACGAACAACTTCGCGAAATCCTAAGTGTAGACAATCTACCATGGGAGGATCTCCATCACAGATCTTCGTTTTTACCTAAGGATGATGCATTTGAAAATGATTTTTCATCTATCTTTACCGCTGAATATGTCAAAGACGCTCAGGATCCAACGAAACATTCTGATTCAGAGTTGAATTTAGGGAATATTTCTCGTACTATTCCCATTGATATTTCAGTGAAGCCCGGAATCGAGGAGAACATTCATATAGGTGCCGCATGTACAGAAGAAGAAATCCAAACTTACAAGGCCCTATTCCAAGAATTCCGCGACGTGTTTGCCTGGTCTTACGAGGAAATGCCAGGAATCGATCCTGCCATTGTTGTTCATGAAATCAAAACCTACCCGGATGCTAAACCCATTCGGCAACGGTTGCGTCAGATTCACCCTCGAAAAGCGGCTGCGATTAAAGCAGAAGTCGAAAAGCTGTTGAAAGCAGGTTTCATTTATCCGATCCCGTTAACGGATTGGGTATCGAATATTGTTCCCGTCAATAAAAAACAAGGAACAATAAGAATCTGTATCGACTATAGGGATATCAATCGAGCTTGTCCAAAAGACAACTATCCTACGCCTTATATCGATCAAATTATTGATGATTGTGCCGGAAGTGAGATGTTTTCCTTCATGGATGGTTTCTCGGGCTATAATCAAATCAATATTCTACCTGCCGACCAACCAAAAACGGCATTCATTTGTCCATGGGGGACATTTGCTTATTGCAAATTACCTTTTGGGCTTAAGAATGCCGGGGCCACTTTTCAACGGGCATGTCTTATGCATTTCATGACATCAAGCACATTGTGCAACCCTATCTCGATGATTTGCCTGCTCATTCTTTACATCGAGCTGATCACCTTGTCCACCTACGAGCAATCTTTATGAGGTGTAGGCATTATCGAATTCGGTTGAATCCCCACAAGTGTGTTTTCTGTATAGAAACAGGTCGATTGCTGGGATTTGTTGTTTCAAAAGCCGGCATTCGCGTCGATCCCTCGAAAGTCGAGGCTATCATCAAATTGCCTCCTCCTTCGAGTTTGCGCCAACTCCAAAGTTTGCAAGGGAAAGCAAACTTTTTACGCCGATTCATCCCAAACTACGCCGAGGTCACTAAAGGTTTTACACGGTTGTTGAAACAGAACACACAATTCTTTTGGGACGAGATTGCCCAACAATCTTTTGATGCACTTAAACACGCGTTGACCCATGCACCGTTATTGCATCCTCCCAACTACAACCAGGACTACTTCTTATACCTCGCAGCTTCGCATTCCACCATTGGAATGGTGTTAGTTCAAGAAGATGAATTCGGAGCGGAGCATGTGATATATTATCTTAGTAGGACCTTGAATCCCACTGAGCTAAAATATTCGCATGTGGAGAAATTGGCCCTGGCAGCCGTTCAAGCTGTCCAGCGTTTCCGTCACTACATTCTTCTCCGTAAAACTACAGTTATTTCGGATTGCAACCCTATGATTTATATTTTGACAAAACAACTGCTAGGGGGCAAGTACTCTAAATGGATTGTCATCCTGCAAGAGTTCGACTTGGAGTTCGAGAAGTCCAAGTCTAAGAAATCCTTAGTTTTTGCGGAATTGATGTGTGATTTCCCGAGTGCTGACACAGAGACTGTGGCAGAAGAGTCCATTGCGGACGAATCTTTGTTTCTCATCAGTACTGTAGATCTCCAAACCCAAACCTTTCGGCCTGAAGCTTCCAAAGCAGAACGTCGAAAAATTCGGTTTCAATCCCAGCCATACAAAATTATTGGAGATACACTTTATCGCCGGGGGGCAGACTTAGTTTTTCGACGTTGTTTAACTCACGAAGAGGCTGAGAGAGTTTTGAATGATTGTCACTCTGGAGCATGTGGCGGTCATATGTCTGGGTATGCCACAGCTCAGAAGGTGTTGCGCGCTGGCTATTTCTGGCCGTCTATGTTTAAGGATTGTATCATTGCAGTCAGGAAGTGCCACAACTGTCAAGTGTTTGATCGCAAGATGCGCGCTCCACCTGCTCCTCTCCACCCTATAATTGCCGTTGGTCCATTCGCCAAATGGGGTATCGACTTTATTACTTGTAACCCTCACTCGGCCGGGGGGCATGCGTATATCATCCTTGCGGTTGATTATTTTACTAAGTGGGCCGAGGCGATGCCTACATTCGACGCAAGCGGCAAAACAGCTGCAGTTTTCGTATTCAATCATATCATAACTAGGTTTGGTGTCCCACAAGCAATCATTACTGACCATGGGAGCCATTTTCGAAACGTCATGATGACTGAGCTTACAAGCCAGCTTGGTTTGCGCCACGATAGCTCTACTCCTTATTATCCGCAAGCCAACGGTTTGGTTGAGTCTATCAACAAAGTTCTAGTTATCATGATCCGACGAACCATTGGTGTTCATCGGTCGAATTGGCACAACATGTTATTTTCAGCGCTATGGGCATACCGAACCTCAGTGAAAAATTCAACAGGGTTCACTCCTTTCCAGCTAGTTTATGGCTTAGAAGCTGTGTTACCCATTGAATGCGAAATCCCATCACTTCAAATGGCTGTCGAATTACTTCCAGCTACTTCCGAAGAGGAGAAACGTTTATTATACTTAGCTAAATTAGATGAGACTCGACGTGACGCTACATTGGCAATCGAGACTCACGCGAAACGAATGAAAGCTCAGTATGATAGAAATGTAACCCCTCGAAGTTTTTCGGAAGGAGACCTAGTACTATTATATGATCAAGCTAACGATAAGCTAGGTGCCGGAAAATTCGTTCCCATGTGGCATGGGCCCTACATTGTAAAGCGAAAGCTAGCAAAAGGGGCTTATGAGCTAGTTGATTTTGATGGGGACTCTTTGGGTAAACCCAGAAATGGACTTTACCTAAAGAGGTATTATGCTTAAAATGATGGGTATGGAGAAATTTTTAGATAGGTTAGATTTTCTTTCTAGCTAGCAAGTGTGTTAGTTTAGTCAGTGTGCTTAGTTTAATGAGTGTGGTTTTTCGTCGTTATTCTGGCTTATCTTGGTTTTACTCTTGATATTGTAGATGTCGACGCCTCTCCAAACATACATTGGATTTGCTGATGGTGCTTGTCGTAGTACACGGAATATCTCTTCCGCAGCTTGGGTTATCTATTCGCCCTCTGACGAGTTAGTTTCTATGCATGGGGTAAGCCTCGGTCAAACAACGAATAACATTGCAGAATACAGTGCAGTGGTTGAATTATTATCCGAATCTATTTCATTTGGAATTCGACGTTTGATAGTGAGGTTAGATTCTGAACTTGTTGTATTACAGCTTAATAGAGTTTATGCCATTAGAAATCCTGTGTTATTAAGGTTGTTTTTGAGAGTGCGTCTCTTGGAACGTGAATTTGATTACATTGAATATCAACATATTCCAAGGTCCTTAAATACATTAGCAGATGCAATTGCTTCTCGAGTGTTGGACAGACATTTACAATAATCATGCAAGTAAATTTAAAAACATTTCATCATACATGTTGAACAGAATAAGCCGGTAATAGTGATATATATAGATAGAAGTGTGTCAAAAAATATATACATCGTCTTCGATCATAGGTTGAAAACACCTTATGATCGGCAAAATGATAGTACAAAAAGTCAAAAATGTCACATGTGACTACAAAAGTGACTAGTCAATCACTGGTGGTGCTCTCTGTATGACACCACTGCGCGGGCTACCTTACGCAAAAATCTCCTAAACGGTCCAGGGACCGCGACTACGAAACGCTGAAGCCTGATAGGAATGTCGTCCATAGTAGTCTCAGGTATATCTGCCGTGAGACGCTCTAGATCATGCTCCAACTCAGCTAGTACTTCTGCTGCCGCGTCCTGTGGGGCCGGTACCGGTGCAGCTGGATGTAGTCTATCAAAAGGCCGGAGGTTGGCTGGACGCTGTGGACCAACATCTGCATTTTGAAAGTTTTACTGTTAGTTTTGAGACGATATATATAAAAAAATAAAAAATACATAATTAGAAAACTTGTGAAAATAAAAGTACCTCTGTCGTCCCATTGTTCTCCCTGTGGAAGAACCATGTCCGGATCACCTCTAAAATCCATTCCGGCATACGGAAAGTCCTGTATCGAAAAAACCTGGTCCTCTAACCAGTGAAAGTAACTATCTGAGAATCGAACCACTGCCGCACCCTCGTCAGGATGCCGGGCCATCACCGCAACCCATCGTATCAGCTTTGGCTCCCGAGGACCCAAGATATCAACAGTGAGTTGCTGAGGGATCAGCATTGGAACTCTCTCCAAGGCAAAGCTCACGACTATAGGCCCATATCCAAAAGTCTTTAGTCGTCCGTTCTTTGCCTTGGTCAGTTGGCTCTTCATATGAGCCGACACAGCTTCACACCAGTTGAAAATGGTGCCTTGGTAACAGTCAATTGCCATCCGCATTTGGGATCCGGAAGCAATGTGTAAAGCGGCCGCGCCGCAAATTCTGGTAACCGTGAACGCTATGACTTTGAGTTCAGGCAGAGTGATGTGTTTTATCTCTATGCCTTTTGAATGGTGAGCCCCACGTGTGCACCAATCCTCGCGGAGACTATCAAGGGATTGGCCACCCGGCCTAGTCCCCGCAAGATTGAGTTGCTCGCCTCTGTTTGGCAAGCCAGTGAGAAAGTATACATCCGAGGGCTCTATCTCGAGCTGGTGCCCTCCTATGTAAAAGCATTGTTCTTGAACGTTCCATCGCTCAACCAGCCATTCCAAGAATCTTACCTGGCCCCTCATGCCCGGTATGGTCCAATATTTGTATAATCCGCATGCTCTTAGGGCATCCAGGGAAGGTTGATGATTTATTGCAGCTTCATCTTCCTCTACATGCTCTCTTTCTCTCCAGTCTAACATGATTAATGCCCTGCACATCAAAAATAGCAATTAGAAATTGATTTGAGGATTTTTGGTAGTTTTTTGAGGGAGTTGGGGTTTTGAAATGCGCACTTCTCGGAAGACGCACCCTAGCTTTGTAGCACAGGGCGCCCGGACGCGGCTGGCCTGAAGGCGGGCCGCGTCTTCCGACCGTTTTCCCGTATGAGAAAAAGTCGGGGGACGCAGGTCACCCGAAGGGCACCTGCGTCCGCCGAGAGGCGCATTCCAAAACCAAACCCCCCCAAAAAATGAAACTAAGACCTAAAAATTAATTCTAAACGGATAGAAATGCAGAGTAGGATGTGTAAAATACCTGGATGAGACGGCGTTCGATTCCGACGGTCAGATTTTCCGCAGCAACCACGGGAAGTTTCTTGTCAAAAGCTCCTTTTTCAACCTCCAAAGTCAAACGGTAAAAATGACATGGTAAAAGGTCTTTTTATAGGTTTTTTGGATGAATTAGTTCATTTTTTACCATGAAAAGATGTTTTTCGATGTATTTTTGCCTATTTTAAACAGGTATGAGTAATGTGTTGCTTTTGTGCAGGACAAAGGGATTTCGAGGGAAATTGTCATTTTTCACAAATAAAAATATCAGAGTCATCTTTTAAGCCTTTTTCTGACTCCTAAAACATGAAAAGATCGCCGAGCGTTTCTTTTACACTCGTTAAAACGGAATTAAAAGACGGTCCCCTTTTAGCTCTTTTCTGACCGTAAAATCAGGAAAAGATTGCCGGGTTTTTGTCGTTTCAAACTCGATAAGGAAATAAAACGACGTGTCCTTGATCGCTTTTTACTTTTCAGGTCGACGACACTATTATGAAAGTACTCCTTGGTCGCAAGATCAAGCGGTTCCCCCAGGTATTATTTTATACTTTTTCGGGCTTGAGGGACACAAATTTACGAAAAAGTTCAACGTGGAGTTTCCTTAAGTTTTTCAGACTCTCTAAAATTGAAAAACGCCGAGTTTCTCCTATACTGGGCTCGTTAAACTTTTACAGTAAAGGACCTGTTCAATTACAAACAGGAACGAACCACTCCTTCCTAGGGTTCGAATTTAAACTAGGTTGGACTCGTCCGAAGGATGAGCTTATAATCAAGCATATGTTATCCTCCTCAAGCTTGTTAAAAATAAAGAGGTACTTGCCAGAAATGGTGGGGGAAAAGAGAGAAGAATGGGCCTATTTGTTACCTTTTGTCTCAAAAGAAACTTTATTACCGCTCTTGGACACGACACTTTTCATTCACCTGGGTTGGGAAATCTTTTACCTCACAGTTGACCAAACCACTTTGAAAGTCTTTAACCGGGTTTCGGGGATTAACTTTGAGTTATTCGTCACCAAGCCATCTGTCGTGTCGTTATGTGTTCAAGAGGTCTGCAAGCAAAACTTTCATCTGCAAAATACTTGTCATCCATTTGACCATCCCTGAGTCAGTCCTTACAGCAACATTTCTTCAACTTGAACAATGATTTCGTGTTGCAGGCTTGCCTGCAACGGGTCGCTTTCTATCGACATCGACACATTATCTAGAAAGATGACTTAGGAATCGACAGTACCTTGAAGTCTGCATGCATCAATGGCAGGTTTCTCGCCTTTGACGTCAGTTTACATCATTGACTTTCGATCAAAGGATTCTGTGAAGTGTTCGACATCAAAACATCTATTCACATTTCACGGGTTGTGCTTGGTACTTTGAGAACCATTGACATTACTGGTGGTCTCTCTCACGCTTGTTAACAGTTTACATCATCGACTGGTAATCAAGTGGTTTCTAACATGTTCGACATCAAATCATTTAATCACATGGTTAGAATCGTACCAATTCGGGAAGTAGAAGTGAAGACCCTGGATCTAGTTTCTACCATCCAGGCTGCGAGGAGTTTTGTATTCATTATCTATGTAGACTAATCATAAACAGATGGCTGCGTCCATACTGTGTCTACGAAAGTCTATAAAAAATGATGTATTGCAAGATCATTCCTGTATCAGAATAGTTAGTCCATTAGTTAAAGTTTTGAATCTGAGTATGGGAATGCCTACCTCAGCGATGATATAATCTTATACATGTATTTTGTGTTGAAAATTGCAGGTTCCAACCGGGTCATCCACAAGACAATCCTTGAAATGATAAAGCGCTTCACCCTTCCTAGAATTACAAAACCCTAATCTATTCCAGGCTTCGCACTTTAGGGGGCAATCTGTTACACTAAAAAATGTCACCTTGACTACTTACAGTTAGTATGGCTCAAATCAACAGTCATGCTACCCTCTTAGGCAAGTCTTATGCCTCTGCTATCCATCTCAAACTCAAAGAAGAGAGAAAGTCTTGTAAAAAATATGTTTATCTCTGGGGTCGCAGGTTCTCTCTAGCCTTACCTGCGGGGACGCTCACCATGTTCACAAAAGCTGCGTCCATGGACGCTCTGTATGTTAAGGGACAGGTGCGTCCTTCTGTAAAAGGCAAAATGCGCGAGTTTCATCTTAAAAAAGTTACTTGTGGTTACTTCTAGAACCTTCTAGAGGTCGGTTTGATGAAATGGATGCGCCTCCAGTTGGTTCATGTATCTCTATTAAGGGGGAACTTATCCCATCAATAAGGGAGCTATCCCACCCAAAGAGGGGGATTATCCCATTGATGGTGGACCTGAATAACCTCTTTACAGCACTATAAATAAAGACATTGAGCCAGAGGGAGGAGAGGTTAGAGCTATACATTTTCTTTGGGTAAACGCTGTAGGAATTAGGACTCCCATTTAGAGCCTTGTGAGGAGAGATTGTCTTTGCTTGATTCTACTTGGAAGTGGGTGAGCTTTGTCAAAGTAGAGGAAAACCCTTGATGGACCCTGGGAGGAACTTGCACAACACCAAGGCCAGGTTGTAAGAGTTTCTTTGTTTCGTTATTAATACAAACTGGTTTATTTTTCTCAATAGCTTGTGTTAATGAGTTATTTCATGTGTTCCTTGGTCTGCATGTTGAATATATGTTTTATTATATGAAATACAACTGTTTGGTAATTGTTTGATTGTTTGTGGTTGCAGGAATTGACATGAAGGAGGAGCTCATCCGGATCGGCAAGGACGGACTACAACAACAGCGTTTTGGAATAAGGTAAGCCTAAACACTCGTAGTTTTCATGTTGTAAAAGGTATATTTAGAGAAAGATTACTCCATTTTGTCTTGTTTGTCGCTAGAGAGTTTAGACTCCTAGGGAGGTCAGTTGTGTCCACACAAACGAATTTTTCTGCCACAACAGTTAGGGTTTCAATTTTGGCATTTGCCTTCTTAAGATTTGGACTTGCAATTTTGTTCCTCATGGCATAATGCTTTGTCATATTTCTCTGAATGTCATTTTATTTGTTGGCCTTGTCTAGCAACTTCTCCAATTGTTGGTTAATCCTTCCTCCCTTATGTGGCCTTCTCTCTTCCCTCTCTTCTTCCTCCATGAAATCTAGGTTTCTCTTCTTCCATAGTGTCTTAGCTAGAAACCCTAGGGAGATGAATTGGGAGTGAAATGTAGGTTTAGGGAATGGGGAATGGGATGGAAAAAATTAGGGAGATGGGGGAAGGGATTATCAAATTGAGGGAGGTGACAGGGAGTAGAAATGTTGTGGGATTTCAGAGCCTAGGGAATTGAGATACCTAGGTCTTAGGGTTTAGATGATAAAGGGCTTTGGGGAAAGGGAATGGTAGTGTAAGGTTAGGGATATGGTTTTTAAATATGTAGGAAGGGTAGCGAAAGTCTTGGGAAGTATATTTGGAAATTGGGAATGAAACTAGGGTTTTTAGCAAGGAAGACACCAAATTTTTATAGAAGATTCAAACACCACTAAAATTTTCCTTTAATAATGCTAAGAGGTGGAATTAGATGTTACTTACTTTCTAGGAGGTGGAGAAACCCTTTTCTTAGGGTTTGGAGGACCTACACAAAGTTTGTAAGCTTGCAAGTGAAATTGGGTAGGTGCGCAACGACTGGTACAGGCGCGCCCTCAATCTGCCAAGTGCGCAACCCTGACTTCAAATCAACTTTTGAGTGCCTTACCGAAGTCCAAATTGAGTTAATGTTAGCTTGTTGGAAATATATATCTCTTGGCTACATAATGGACCTATCAAGTACTGAAAATGATCAAGTATAGCCCCTCAAAACATAATTCTCCCAATACTGTTCAAAAAGTGCAGAATGGGAGTGCAAAAATGCAGTGTGCTCTTGCACGCAACTTTTGGAGGCCTATCTCAACTCCAAATTGAGCTCATGATTGCTCATTGGAAAGCTCTTCTAGTCTAGTTGTCATTTGAATTTGACATTTTTATGCTTGGCATGTGGAACTCTGAGTTGGTATCTTGGGAGTCATGAACTTATTACAAATTGAATAACATAAAATTACATAGTGAAAATATAAAAATTTACATTTGAACTCAAAATTACTTGATGAAATAAACATTTCTCTTTACAAATCATCTTCACATGGTGAAGAGATGTCATTTGATCACCCTTTACTTGCTGGTCTTATGCAATGGAATGGAGTTTTATTGGAACCTTGGAAACCCTAATGACCTAATGAAACCTTGAAAAACCCTAAAAGACCTAATGAGACCTTGAAGGACTGAATTTGAAGATGACATGATGACCTCATGACTGATACAAATGGCATGATAAAATTAACTTTATGGATGATGTACAGTCAATAAGATATGAAACTATGCCAACAAGTAATCACATTTAGGGAAGAGTGAAGTTTTTCGACTAGGAGTAGCATCAGTGACTAATTTTTTGCATGACCTGGTGGAATGATAAAAAAATTTCTAAGTGGGACCCTTAAAATGATATGAAAAGAGGATTTTTGATCACTGATGGCAGGATGCAAATACTGACACTAACATTGGCTCCAGTTGGGGATGGTAGCTCCTTGGAGGTGCCAAGAACACCGTAGACCAAGTGCCTATCCATTGGGCATGGAGTCAAAAGCTAAAGACTAACTGAATACTGAAAACTTGACTCAATAAACTGACTCGAGACTGACTAAAAACTAACTAAAAAAAGATGCTCAGAATTGAGCTTATTCAACAAAACCTACTCTAACTGATCCATTCATCACCTGATCAGGTGAAATGGAACAACCAATGCAACCATGTAAGCATTCTGGCTGCTATTTGAATTCTCTGCAAGTGCTTTCTTATGAGCAAGAAGAGAGAACTACTGAAAGGAAACTCCCATGAAAACTTGAAATCATATTGAATCTTGATGAAATTGCAAAGCATGAGCCCTCCAGTTGACCTCAAAAATGCTGCAAAAGGATCTTCATAGGAATACATATTGATTTCTAGTCGATATAATACATTACTATTCTGCTCCAGGAAGTCTTCGTACCTTGATTTTAAAAATTTCCCAACATCCGTACTTTCTTCCCTTGATGACTACAACAAGTTGACAAAAGGATCCTGAAACTCATGAACGACTAATTTTTCTTGATGATCAACAACAAAAAAAGAATCTTCTTCATTACTATCCTGATATGACTGCAAATTTTCCGATGAGGTTTGTAATGAGACTCTTGCTGAAAATGACAAAGAAACCGACTGTCAGATCAAGTTTATATCAACACTCTTTTCAGGTTCACAGTTAGATAATTGAAAAGGACTTTTACTGCATATATTATCCAACACATCAACTATTGGGTCATGAAAAACTTGAAAAGACTGTTGCAAACTATTTTCCAATGGTTCTAATGAGACTGCATGACTTTCTATAGGTTGTTCATCCTTTTCTTTAGAGATATTATGAAAAGTTTCCTTTAAAAATTGAAATGCTTCAAAACATAATGGTATAGAAGCATCTTGAATCATTTGATTATATGTTTTAGCTTCCAAGCCTTCATCTGCAATTTGAAATTCAATGGAATTTAGTGGCTGCAAATTTAGAGCTAAGGAGGATTCTATGTCGCAAATGATTTCCTAAAAAATCAATTCAGAAGAAGGTTTATCATTTATAGTGTTAACCACTTGCTTATTTGCTTGCTTAGAGTTTTCTCTTATTTTTGAAAATAAGGAGAAACATAAGGGTAAGGAGCTCTGATCAAGAATTTCATTATCCTTTTGATTGTCAAGATCAAAACTTAATGACTATTGATTTCTGATTGCATCAAAGTTATCTCTGATGAACTGAAATGAAGTAAAACAAAGAGGAAAATATCCTTCACTTACTTCCAAATTTTCTGCACTTTCCTCCTCACTACCATAGCTAATATGCATCGGCTGATCACTGTATTCGAGCTGCTGAAACTGAACTTCCTCCTCCCACAAACCAGCTGTTGATTAGTCTGCAAGATTAGCTTCTGTTTGGAGAACATAATCATCGTCATACTGATCAAACTTTGGCAAATCATCAAAAGTAATGTCATCAAACATACACATTAGATCAACAGATTTTTTCTCCTCGGATTGATCTATAAATCCATTTTATGATCTAAGGTAGCTGAGATTAGCAGGAAAGTGTTTAGGGCCAGAAGACTCTTCTTTTTTTGGGATAAGTGGGTCATGGTGATCTTGAATGGAAAATTCATCTCTCACGATGATATTTTGCATCATTTCCTCCACTGCACTCACCAAAATGTCGAGCTTTACCTCTGAAGATGTCAGGTGCTCTGCATCTATGTTCTCCCTCTTTTCTTCCTTCAACTTTGTCCTTCTGATCAACAAATTAGCCTCTACATCTTCTACACTATTCTGCATCTCTTCAACGGTTGTAAGGTTCCTTTCTCTGAACTAAAACTCCATTTCCAAATCAAAGGAATCCGGGTAATGTAAGAGACCTGAGTCGAGAGGAGGTTTTATATTGGCCAGTATCGAACAATAGACTTGATTGAATCTGGCAGAAAATTGTTGTATTGTCTCCCCTGGTCGTCTTTTCAGTTGGTCATACTCTTCTAGAATCAGTAAAGGGTTTTCTTTGACCACCCACTTGTCAAAGAAAATTTTGATAAACTGCGGGAAATCTGAAATGCTTGCAGCCGATAGGTTTTTGAACCAGCGCTTGCCTTTTCCTTGCAAAGAAAGAGAAAACAGCCTAGCACTGACATCCTCTTCATCAACTTCAAAAAGGTTGAGGAAAGTATCAAAATTATGCATGTCTATTAGCAGTGATATTGTCACATTCACCATCAAACCTTGGCAGATATAGGTGAATGTGACAATATCACTGCTAAGAGACATGCATAATTTTGATACTTTCCTTGACCTTTTTGAAGTTGATGAAGAGGATGTCAGTGTTAGGCTGTTTTCTCTTTCTTTGCAAGGAAAAGTCAAGAGTTGGTTCAAAAACCTATCGGCTGCAAGCATCTCAGATTTCCTGCAGTTTATCAAAATTTTCCTTGACAAGTGGGTGGTCAAAGAAAACCCTTTCTTGATTCTAGAAGAGTATGACCAGCTGAAAAGATGACCAAGGGAGACAGTACAACAATTTTCTGCCAGATTCAATCAAGTCTATTGTTCGATACCTGCCAATATAAGACCTCCTCCCGACTCAGCTCTCTTACATTACCCGGATTCCTTTGATTTGGAAATGGAGTTTCAGCTGAGAGAAAGGAACCTTACAACCCTTGAAGAGATGCAGAATAGTGTAGAAGATGTAGAGGCTAAATTGTTGATCAGAAGGGAAAATTTGAAGGAAGAAAAGAGGGAGAACATAGATGCAGAGCACCTGACATCTTCAGAGGTAAAGCTCGACATTTTGGTGAGTGCAGTGGAGGAAATGATGCAAAAGATCATCATGAGAGATGAATTTTCCATTCAAGATCACCATGACCCACTTATCCCAAAAAAAGAAGAGTCTACTAGCCCTAAACACTTGCCTGCTAATCTCAGCTACCTTAGATCAGAAAATGGATTTATAGATCAATCCGAGGAGAAAAAATCTGCTGATCTAATGTGTATGTTTGATGAAATTAATTTTTATGATTTGCCAAAGTTTGATCAGTATGACAATGATTATGTTCTCCAAACAGAAGCTAATCTTGCAGACCAATCAACAGCTGGTTTGTGGGAGGAGGAAGTTCAGTTTCAGCAGCTTGAATACAGTGATCAGTCGATGCATATTAGCTATGGCAGTGAGGAGGAAAGTGCAGAAAATTTGGAAGTAAGTGAAGGATATTTTCCTCTTTGTTTGACTTCGTTTCAGTTCATCAGAGATAACTTTGATGCAATCAGAAATCAATAGTCATTAAGTTTTGATCTTGATAATCAAAAGGATAATGAAATTCTTGATCAGAGCTCCTTACCCTTGTGTTTCTCCTCATTTGCAAAAATAAGAGAAAACTATAAGCAAGCAGATAAGCAAGTGGTCAACACTATAAATGATAAACCTTCTCCTGAATTGATTTTTGAGGAAATCATTTGCGACATTGAATCCTCCTTAGCTCTAGATTTGCAGCCACCAAATTCCATTGAATTTCAAATTGCAGATGAAGGCTTGGAAGCTGAAACATATAATCAAATGATGCAAGATGATTCTATACCATTATGTTTTGAAGCATTTCAATTTTTAAAGGAAAATTTTCATAATATCTCTAAAGAAAAGGATGAGCAACCTATAGAAAGTCATGCAGTCTCATTAGAACCAATGGAAAATAGGTTGCAGCAGTCTTTTCAAGTTTTTCATGACCCAATAGTTGATGTGTTGGATAATATATGCAGTAAAAGTCCTTCTCCATTAGCTAACTGTGAGCCTGAAAAGAGTGTTGATATAAACTTGATCTGACAGTCGGTTTCTTTGTCATTTTCAGCAAGAGTCTCATTACAAAGCTCATCCGAAAATTTGCAGTCATATCAGGATAGTAATGAAGAAGATTCTTGTTTTGTTGTTGATCATCAAGAAAAATTAGTCATTCACGAGTTTTAGGATCCTTTTGTCAACTTGTTGTAGTCATCAAGGGAAGAAAGTATGGATGTTGGGAAATTTTTAAAATCAAAGTACGAAGACTACCTGGAGCAGGATAGTAATGTATTATATTGGCTGGAAATCAATATGTATTCCTATGAAGATCCTTTTGCAGCATTTTGAGGTCAATCGGACGGCTCATGCTTTGCAATCTCATCAAGATTCAATATGATTTCAAGTTTTCATGGGAGTTGCCTTTCAGTAGTTCTCTCTTCTTGCTCATAAGAAAGCACTTGCAGAGAATTCAAATAGGAGCCATAATGCTTACATGGTTGCATTGGTTGTTCCATTTCACCTGATAAGGTGATGAATGGATCAGTTAGAGTAGGTTTTGTTGAATAAGTTGAATTCTGAGCATCTTTTTTTAGTTAGTTTTTAGTCAGTCTCAAGTCAATTTATTGAGTCAAGTTTTTAGTATTCAGTTAGTCTTTATCTTTTGACTCCATGCCCAATGGATAGGCACTTGGTCTACGGTGTTCTTGGCACCTCCAAGGAGCTACCATCCTCAACTGGAGCCAATGTTAGTGTCTGTATTTGCATCCTGCCATCAATGATAAAAAATCCTCTTTTCATATCATTTTAAGGGTCCCACTTAGAAATTTTTTTATCATTCCACCAGGTCATGCCAAAAATTAGTCACTGATGGTACTCCTAGTCGAAAAACATCACTCTTCCCTAAATGTGATTACTTGTTGGCATAGTTTCATATCTTATTGACTGTACATCATCCATAAAGTTAATTTTATCATGCCATTTGTATCAGTCACGAGGTCATCATGTCATATTGAAATTCAGTCCTTCAAGGTCTCATTAGGTCTTTTAGGGTTTTTCAAGGTTTCATTAGGTCATTAGGGTTTCCAAAGTTCCAATAAAACTCCATTCCATTGCATAAGACCAGCAAGTAAAGGGTGATCAAATAACATCTCTTCACCATGTGAAGATGATTTGTAAAGAGAAATGCTTATTTCATCATGTAATTTTGAGTTCAAATGTAAATTTTTATATTTTCACTATGTAATTTTATGTTATTCAATTTGTAATAAGTTCACGACTCCCAAGATACCAACTCAGAGTTCCACATGCCAAGCATAAAAATGTCAAATTCAAATGACAACTAGACTAGAAGAGCTTTCCAATGAGCTATCACGAGCTCAATTTGGAGTTGAGAGAGGCCTCCAAAAGTTGCCTGCAAGAGCACACTGCATTTTTGCACCCCCATTCTGCACTTTTTGAACAGTATTTGGAGAATTACGTTTTGAGGGGCTATACTTGATCATTTTCAGTACTTGATAGGTCCATTGTGTAGCCAAGAGATATATATTTTCAACAAGCTAACATTAACTCAATTTGGACTTTGGTAAGGCACTCAAAAGTTGATTTGAAGTCAGCGTTGCGCACTTGGAAGAATGAGGGTGCACTTGTAACAGGCGTTGCGCACCTGCCCAATTTCACTTGCAAGCTTCCAAACTTTGTGTAGGTCCTCCAAACCCTCAGAAAAGGGTTTCTCCACCTCCTAGAAAGTAAGTAACATCTAATTCCACCTCTTAGCATTCCTAAAGGAAAATTTTAGTGGTGTTTGAATCTTCTATAAAAATTTGGTGTCTTCCTTGCTAAAAACCCTAGTTTCATTCCCAATTTCCAAATATACTTCCTAAGACTTTCACTACCCTTCCTACATATCTAAAAACCCTATCCCTACCCTTACACTACCATTCCCTTCCCCAAAGCCCTTTATCCTCTAAACCCTAAGACCTAGGTATCTCAATTCCCTAGGCTCCCAAATCCCACAACATTTCTACTCCCTGTCACCTCCCTCAATTTGATAATCCCTTCCCCCATCTCCCTAATTTTTTCCATCCCATTCCCCACTCCCTAAACCTACATTTCACTCCCAATTCATCTCCCTAGGGTTTCTAGCCAAGACACTATGGAAGAAGAGAAACATAGATTTCATGGAGGAAGAAGAGAGGGAAGAGAGAAGGCCACATAAGGGAGGAAGGATTAACCAACATTTGGAGAAGCTCTTGGACAAGGCCAACAAATAAAATGACATTCAGAGAAATATGGCAAAGCATTATGCCATGAGGAACAAAATTGCAAGTCCAAATCTTAAGAAGGCAAATGCCAAAATTGAAACCCTAACCATGTAAGAAGAGAAAAGGAGGCTTGATATACTTGTTGAGGCCTCACTCCATGCCTGAGCCATGCCATCAGTCATCATTCAACAAATTTTGGCAAATTTTTGAGCATTTTTTCAAATTTTGTACATTCCTAGACAGTTTTGTGACAGCTGGAATGCCAAGCGCGCAACACCCTAGGCGTTGCGCTTTTGTTTGAGGGATCTTTTGGCCAAAAGGAGAACACCATTAGATTCAAAATGATGAATACATGCAAGAAAAAACTTTTATAATCTTGTTTGGTCCAACTGGCAGGTGAAAAAGTGAAGAAAAAAAACTCAAAAAACCACAGTTCTGCCTCCTTTTTCACCTTGGTGATGCACATTGAGTACTCTTGGGAGAAACACTTTTTAACAGGGAAAATCAACTCCATTATGAAAACTAAAGACATATTTCGAAAGTAGATAGGATAAGATTTCCAACAAGCCATCCTGAGCCCAGTTGGGACACTGGGAACCCATCCAAAACGCAGCTGCAAGATGGACGATGCACCTGGCACTAGCGCTGCATACTGAGCAGTTTTCTGAGTTTTGTCTACAAATTTGGTTTTCATCTTGGGAAATGATGATTTTACTCATGTAATTGTTGAAGGTAAATGTAAATATCATGTGGATAAGTTACCTAGGGTAAATACATTGGATAAATGTCATCGTGAAGCCAAATGAATCAGTTTCATTGTCATTAGGGAGGAGTCGCTTGGACCTCCCTACACTCTAGGTATTAGTTCAGATTTTTGTGGATCTCTTCCTCAACTCAGGGATTCGACCGTTGAGGATGAGATAAGGTTGTTTTGGTGTCTTTATCATTCCCTTCTTCACTCTTGGAAGAGGTTGGAATAGTTGGATGTTTGGCTTTTGATCAAGAGACATTATTGTATCATAATTTAGCCAGTTTTAATAGATGAGTTGTAGCTATTTCCTTGGGATACTTGTGGCATGAATATTTAACATTGTTTCTTCTATTGTCTCATATGTTTGAATGTGTTTTTTATTACAGCAATCATTTCATGTCTATTTTGTGATAGTTTTCAAGTTGATCAATAGAATTCATGAGTTTTCATGCTCTGTTTTGGGGAAACTTTCATAGTCTGTAATCATTTCTTCAGTTTAGGAAAAGTTCATGTGTTTTCATGCTTTTCCTAGCTCCTCATCAGTCTAATTCATCCCACACAAATACCCTTAAGTGTTAGGCTTTCCGCCTACCCTTCCCCTTTGAATGTATGAAATCAGATCTCATTTGCCTTGACCTAGTTCTTGACCTAATCCTCATCCAACAACCCAATCAAAAAAACAAGACCCTCTGCACATCAGAACTAGCCTAAAACTCAAATTCATCTAGCCCTCTTGGCTGTGAATTTGTGGAGAGAGCCCTCTCTGGCTTGGTAGGGCTAGATACCAAGTCAAAAGGTTGGTTTCCAGTTACCTTAGCTGGACTCTTCCTCAACCTTGGAGATCCAGAGGAGTGATAACAGTTTAAGTTCACCATCAAAAATTGATATAGTAATAAATTTATTATACAAATTATGTGTATGGTCAATTAAAATAATTAATATAAAATATAGCTATATATATTAATGATTTAATAAATGAAAATATAAATAAGATTATGATTTTTTTATCAAGATTATGAACTAAGTTGGGTAGTCTAATTAATAGTCAAAATGATTCTTTTGGAAGAATTTTTTGGGTCAAATTTATTCAAAATCCACTACATATTTTTAAAAAGTGTATGTTTATGTTGTTTAATTTACACATATTAATAATTTAAAAAATAATAAACAAATATTTATTATATTTTTTTTCAAAAATTTCAACATAAAATCTATTAGTATATTATAATTTATATTAATTTATAAAAATAATATTTAGCAAACAGTGATAGGCCCTCCCTATTTAACTAGGTCTAGCACTCTTCACATCTTCTATCATGCTTCTTCACCTGAATCTCTGTGGATACTACAGACATTCACTATACTCATGCTATGCCAAGCCAACAAACATAAGTTCATGCAAACATAGAAAACACAAAAGCAAGCCAAGATGGAGAGGGCTCTCTCCACAAAATCATAGCCAAGAGGGTTGGATGAATTATGGTTTTAGGATAGTTATGATGTGCATAGGGTTTTGTTTGTTTGATTGGGTTTTTGGATGAGGATTAGATCAAGAACTAGGTCAAGGCAAATGAGATATGATTGCAGACATTCAAAGGGGCAGGGTAGGCATAAAACCTAACACTTAAGGGTATTTGTGTGGGATGACTTAGACTGATGAGGAGCTAGGAAAAGCATGAAAACGCATGATTTTTTCCTAAATTGAAGAAATGATTTCAGACTATGAAACTTTCCCCAAAATAGAGCATGAAAACTCATGAATTCTGTTCATCAACTTGAAAACTATCCAAAATAGACATGAAATGATTGCTGGAATAAACAACACATTCAAGCATATGAGACAATAGAAGAAACAATGCTAAACGTTCATTCCACAAGTATCCCAAGGAAATAGCTACAACTCATCTATTAAAACTGACCAAATTCTAATACAATAGTGTCTCTTGATCAAAAGCCGAACATCCAACTGATTCCAACCTCTTCCAAGGGTGAAGAAGGGAATGATATAGAATTAAAACAACCTTCGATCCTCCTCAGGGGTCAAATCCCTGAGTTGAGGAAGAGATCCACAAAAAATCTGAACTGATACCTAGAGTGTAGGGAGGTCCAAGTGCCTCCTCCCTAATTATAATGAAACTGATTCATTTGACTTCATGATGACATTTATCCAATGCATTTACCCTAGGTAACTTATACACATGATATTTACATTTACTTTCAACAATTACATGAGTAAAATCATAATTTCCGAAGATGAAAATAAAATTTGCAGGGAAAAACTCAAAAAAATCAGAAAACTGCTTAATGCGCAGCGCTATTTCTAGGCGCGCAGCGTCAGTGCCAGGTGTGCCCTCCATCTTGCAATTGAGTTTTGGACGGGTTCCCGGTGTCCAAACTGGGCTCAGGATAGCTTGGTGGAAATCTTATCCTGGCTACTTTCTAGATATGTCTTTATTTTGCAGAATGGAGTTGATTTTCATTGTCAAAAAGTGTTTCTCCCAAGACTTCTCAGTGCGCAACGCCAAGGTGAAAAAGGAGGCAGAACTGTGGTTCTTTTAGTGTTTTTTGACATTTTCACCTGCCAGTTGGACCAAACAAGCTTAGAAAAGTTTTTTTTCTTGCATGTATTCATCATTTTGAATCTAATGGTGGTCTCCTTTTGTCCAAAATATGCCTCAAACAAAAGCGTAATGCCTAGGGCGTTGCGCGCTTGGCATTCCAATTGTCACAAAACTGTCTAGGAATGTACAAAATTTGCAAAAATGCTAAAAAAATTGCCAAAATTTTCTAAATGATGACTAATGTCATGGCTTAGGCATGGAGTGAGGCCTCAACAAGTATATCAAGCCTCCTTTTCTCTTCTTGTATGGTTAGGATTTAAATTTTGGCATTTGCCCGCTTAAGCTTTGACCTTGCAATTTTGTTCCTCACAGCATAATTCTTTTTCATCTTTCTCTAAATGTCATTTTATTTGTTGGCCTTGTCCAGCAAATTCTCCAAATGCTAGTTAATCCTTCCTCCCTTATGTGGGCTTCTCTCTTCCCTCTCTTCTTTCTCCATGAAATCTATGTTTCTCTTCTTCCATAGTGTCTTGGCTAGAAACCCTAGGGAGATGAATTGGGAGTGAAATGTAGGTTTAGGGAGTGGGGAACGGGATGCAAAAAATTAAGGAGAACGGGGAAGGGACTATCAAATTGAGGGAGGTGACAGAAAGTAGAAATGTTGTGGGATTTGGGAGCCTAGGGAATTGAGATACCTAGGTCTTAGGGTTTAGAGGATAAAGGGCTCTGGGGAAAGGGAATGGTAGTGTAAGGGTAGGGATAGGGTTTTTAGATATGTAGGAAGGGTAGTGAAAGTCTTAGGAAGTATATTTGGAAATTGGGAATGAAACTAGGGTTTTTAGCAAGGAAGACACCAATTTTTTATAGAAGATTCAAACACCACTAAAATTTTCCTTTAGGAATGCTAAGAGGTGGCATTAGATGTTACTTACTTGATAGGAGGTGGAGAAACCCTTTTTTGAGGGTTTGGAGGACCTACACAAAGTTTGGAAGCTTGCAAGTGAAATCGGGTAGGTGCGCAGTGCCTGTTACAGGTGCGCCCTCAATGTGCCAAGTGCACAGCGCCAACTTAAAATAAAATTTTGAGTACGTTCCCAAAATCCAAATTGAGATCATGATATATTTTTGGAAATATCTCTCTCTTGGCTACACAATTGACCTAACAAGAACTAAAAATGATCAAGTATAGCCCCTCAAAAATCAATTCTCCCAAGACTGCTCAAAAAGTGCAGAATGGGGGTGCAAAAATGCAATGTGCTCTTGCAGGCAACTTTTGGAGGCCTTTCTCAACTCTAAATTGAGCTCATGATAGCTCATTGGAAAGCTCTTATAGTCTAGTTGTCATTTGAATTTTACATTTTGATGCTTGGAATGTGGAACTTTGAGTTGGTAGCTTGGGAGTCATGAACTTAATACAAATTGAAAAACATAAAATAATATAAAAAATTACATTTGAACTCAAAATTACATTATGAAATAAACATTTCCCTTTACAAATCATCTTCACATGGTGAAGAGATGTTATTTGATCACCCTTTACTTAATGGTCTTATGCAATGGAATGGAGTTTTATTGGAACCTTGGAAACCCTAATGAACTAATGAAACCTTGAAAAACCCTAAAAGACCTAATGAGACCTTGAAGGACTGAATTTCAAGATGACATGATGACCTCATGACTAATACAAATGGCATGATAAAATTAACTTTATGGATGATGTACAGTCAACAAGATATGAAACTATGCAACAAGTAATCACATGTAGGGAAGAGTGATGTTTTTGGACTAGGAGTACCATCAGTGACTAATTTTTTGCATGACCTAGTGGAATGATAAAAAACAATGTAGGTGGGACCCTTAAAATGATATGAAAAAAGGATTTTTGATCACTGATGGCAGGATGCAAATACTGACACTAACATAAACTACATTAGTTACTTTTTGTGAATCATAATTGATTTTAAAAATATTATTAAATTATCAAATTTTAAATTTCTATTAAATTAAATATTATATATAAATATATCTAGAGTCTATAATTTACTAAGCCACTCATTTTTAGTTGTTTGATTTGATTGTGTTAAAGTAGTTTTTGATAAAAGTGTTATGGCCCATGGTTTGTTATAGTCAATGGTTTTGTTAGAGCACATGCTTTTGCACATTATGTTTACTAAATTTATTAATTTTTGTTTGTTAATTTTTCTCTCCTATATGGGGCTGTAGCGTGCCTCTCCCAACAATTAAAATTATGAAAGCCCTATTCCAAAATAGACACGTTTATGAGCCTAATTAGAAATAGAGATATATCTAGATATATTTGGTTGTGGGTCAATGAGAAAAGAGACTTTGTAGTAGTTTAGTGAAAGAAATTCGTCATTTCAAAAGAAAGAAGAAAAAAGGGACTTGAAAATATACTCTTCTCAAAAGTATTCATAGAAAAAATTGATAGAGGTTAATTCAAGGAACTTTGTTATGGGTTCAAAGAAAAATATTGTTGGAAGTAATGCTTGTTTTTTTGGTGTCTATGGCTTAAGTCCGAAAAAAGGTTCTTGAGGTCATTAGGAATCTATTTTAATGATACATCTAGTGTGGGGATGATGAGAGAAGAGGTTTTTCTCCAACTTTATGTAAGAAACTAGCCATTCTAAAAGAAAATAGAGGACACGGATTACAAGACTCATGTCTCCTCTCAAAAGCATTGGTACAAAAAAAATGTGTTGAGGTTAGTTAAAGGAATTTATTTATGGGTTTAGGTTAAATACATTACACCTAATACAATGGAGGAATGGTGTAGAAAACCTAAGGCAAGTAGAAAATGTAATAGTGATGTGGAAAGCACTAATCTTTGGGTTTTGTTTTAGTGGAGAATTGTTGGTATGGCAAGTTGGAAGAGGTGATTGACCCTATATAGGACTAGATCCATGGGTGGTTAGTAAAGGAAGACATAAATTATCATTACAATTAATATTAGAGTTGAGAGACAAAGGTTACTATATGCTAAGATAGGTTTTTAATATGAAATGACAAAAAATCTAGATATAGGATTGCTAACCTAGAGGGAGATGGATATTGTAAAAGAGTTTGTTGGTGAATGGAAATGATATATAGGCTGATTTAAAGATAACAATGTTAATAATTGAAGAGTAGGATAAGTTATTATGGTCCCTAAACCCTTTAGTGGATAATGTGTCAAAAGTAGGTTATAAAGAACTTGTCAAGAAATGAGTGCACCAACAGAATGGTGTTCGAAAATGTTATGGAAATTAAAGTATCTAATGAAATAAAAAATCCTTATGTAGTTGATATTAAGTAATAATGTTGTCACATTAGACATCCTACAAACATTTGTTAGCCTGAGATGGTGTAGTTTATGCCAAGAAATAATATAAACAAATGCATGTGTCACTCTTATTTACATGTTGGGCTCTTTCCAGTTCACATGGCACTACTAAGGGAATCCTTGTTAGTTGGTTTTCCTCACGTTAATTATATGCTTAAATTTACTTTAAATGGAAGCTTTCTTGAAGTAGTAAATCAACAATCGACCTACTAATCGCAATGTAGAGCATTTGAATACACTACTTTGCTAAAAGGAAAAAAATGATAAAGTAGGCAAATAAATACCATAATTAGTTGCCCAAAATTCAAGTAACCATAATTAGAGCCCTAGGAATGTCTAGGTTATTATATAGAACTCAAATTGTATCTCTTGTTGAATTTGATCATTTCTCTAAGAAACTATTGTTGGGTTTTTCCCTCCTTATATTTTTCCCAAGATAATTTTTGTGTCTTTTGTGTTTGGTTGTCTCTTCATGATCCTTTTTTCATTATTCTAAATTGTTGAAGATTTTCTATGTATAATTGCTTAATAATGAATGTGACATGAGATAAATTAATGAAAAAATAATTGGAAGTAATTATTAGTTAAGGAAATCAAGAAAAATCAACAAACCTTTCCCTGATGCAATCTCAGGGAAGAAAACAAACAGGATTTCAAATGCACGATCCTTATAGTTAGAAAATTCCCATAGAATCTTTATATAGGAATTTCTATAAATGTGACATGATAAATGTTGGACTAGAGAAGAAGAAGAGAAAGAAAGTGAACGCCTACTATAAATATGGGGGAAAGAGAGGTCATGGGACACTGGAAGAGATTTTTGCTAGTGTAGGGAGAAGGCATTGATATTTTGAGGAGGAAAGGTACCATTGACATTAACGAGGCTAAGGGATAATGATTAAATTGGTTGATTCGAGGAGACACACATTCAATGTTTATGAAGGATGATATTTAGGAAAATTAGGAACATGAATCATCCATCTAAAAGTGACGTGGACATAACATTTTGAAAATCACAAGACCAGTAATTGCAAACTCGGCAGATGGAGGAGTGATGGCCAGGTCAAACGCCGTGGTTTTAGATTTTGTCTGCGAATTAGAAGGCATAGTCACTGCGTGTAGACTTTCCTCAGATAGGTAGATCAAGCTATGTATTGGGGATCTAGTGTGTCGTTGAGTGTCAAAGGACGGATCGGTATTGGGAAGAGATGGTGGGATCTGGAGGCTGTGTTGAAATTGAGTAATGGACGATCAACTCCAATGGCACAAGATCCAACAGTACTAATGTCAACAGATATGAGCTCTTGCATGCATCGTTTCCTAACAGGAGGGATTAAGGTCGGAGAGATGGACCGCTACCAAAAAAATGAGATCTCCTACCTCATGCAGTGGCTAATATCTATAGATATAATGTGATTCCAACCGATCAAGATCATGGATAGTGCGGGCAAGTGTCTAGTCTTGCATATCTGTTTTTGGAACAACGGTTCTCAAGAGATCTTTTGATTGCATCCCTCATTCCAATACAAATATGACCCTCTTTAAACATAGATAGGGACATGAGATGACCCGTTGAAGCTCCAATAAGTGCAGATCTGCCATATAGATGCCTAGATCTAACATAGAGGTGTTCACATAATAATCTTACAATAGATCTGGAAGAAGAGGACTCCTTTCAAATTTTTGCAAAGATTCCTGATGGCAGAACTCTTCTTATAGGGGTTCAAAAGGATTTCTTGGTATTGGATCTGAAACGAGAGGTCTCTAAAATAACAAACATCCCACTAGAGATGCAAAGTCTAATATGTGAAAGTAAATCTCTTGAAAATGAAATGATGTTTCCATGCTAAGGCGTAGATCTAAATTCCTCGATCTTTGTCAATTTGAGGTTGAGGGGGGACTGCCTGGATCCAGTTCCAAAGGATTAGAGTCGAATAAGGGACTAGTAAATGAAGGTACATCATTCAAAGACGTCCTCCAAGGGAAATCCGTTACATCAGCCAAAACAGATCAACCTCTCAATATGCCCAAACCCTATATTGTGGAGCAGTTGAATCAAGTCCCAAATTTGGTTGTAGATATCTCATAAACAAATGATCTATGCACAACATTTGAATCCCAGACAGTCATATGCAGATTCAATGGTTTCTGGCCAAAACCAATGGATATATTTCAGTGGATTTTCACAACTTGGACAATTAATTGTGAGATTCACCTATGTTCCAGGGGTTTCTTCATAGTAAATTTTGAATCATCGGAGGCACGAGAGTATATATTATGAGAGGGCCCCTAGTTCTGGGGTAATGCAGGACTTTTTGTCACCCCATGGTTCCTAGATTTTGATGCCAATACAATGGTGGTATCAAGAATGTCAGTTTGGGTTAGATTGCATAACCTACCACTTCATTTATGGCATCATAAAGTGCTAGAAGGAATCAGGAATCTCATAGGGTGATACATAAAGACAGATACACAAAGATTCGAAGAACAAATCTACACTTTTGCCATAATTTGTGTGTAGGTGGATCTCAATTGTTGTCGCTTTTTCTAGCACTTGTAGCACAAGTGCATAAGGAGATATAGAAAGCTTCCTAGAGATAGCCTCTGGGTTGATTGTAGACCAGTGCCTATGACATCTTAAGGAGAGGACTGCATTTCGATATTATGAGTGGGATTTCTGCTACACTCCAATTGTCACGAAGTTTGAAAAATATAATAAAGGAGGCTTGGTTCAATGGCCCTCCATCAAGGTAGACTAAAGCAACTACGTGTATCTAAATGCATAGGGGTAAATCAGACCAATCTCAAAGAGAAATGTCTAGTTCTGGTGGCCGACACACAACAATAGGCAGCTTAATATTGGAGTTCTAGTACAATGAAGAGGAGGAAAGAAAGGAGGGAATTCAGTGCATAGGGTTGGTTACAATACATAATCCTAAGCAACTATGTTCTGATAGAAATATGGAAGACTGAAGATGTGGAATGGCAGAAATAATGGAGCACTAATTAAGGTCCCAAGATCTATACATCATGAATATATTTATTACTAATTAGCATATGTAAATCTGTGCTCACACAGGTATTATAGGCTTTCGAACAACACAAGTAAATCTATAATTATCACATGTATTTTAGGCTATCGAATAACACAAGTAAATCTGTAACTACTATAGGCCCTGTAAGTTATCGAATAACACAAGTAAATATGTAATTACCATAGGTGCTATAGGCTATCAAATAACAAAAGTAAATCTGTAATTACCACAGGTACTATTACTACTTAGCAGCATACATATAACCATGCGAGAATGAGACCGACAACTTCATTACACAATTTCAGTAGAAGAGAAACATACATGAAACAATATTTAAAAAGAGGAAAACATATTGCTTACAACCATGATTGGAATCACCAAAGAGTTTCATTAATCCTCAGAATGAGTCCAATATACCAGTCCATTACATTTAGCCATACATCGCATGAGTCCCTCATGAAAAGGCAATTAGAACCAAAGTGGTACCACATAATTTGGACCCTTGCGGGTGTAGAATTCTGGAACATGTATTAAGTGTTTCTTCTCCCTATTTATAATAAGAGGGGGAGATTTGAATTAACAGTTACAAAATATCTCAACTAAGGGCTAGCTTTCCAATTTGACTAACTGCCTTGGCGTACGATAGCTCTGTTGCCCACAGTGACTCTAATCAGGATTTGATTCCTTCCTTAAAGTGCAAGACAAACAAAATAAATAGAAATTACAAAAATAATAAGAAAATAAAAACTAGATGATGATGGAGAAGTATCCCTATGCCATTTCTAATATGGCCCCTGATCAGGCCACGTCTCTGCCATGATGTTCCTCTCCTACTGCTCGACCGGTTCATGTCGCTTTCGCCTTAACTGTCTGGCTTCACCACTCTCTGGAGTTGATAGTGATTAACTGTGTTGTCTTGTCACATAGCAAAAGAGAAGATTGACTTGGTAGTCCTACATTGTATGATTGAGTGGAGCTCCACGCTGAGGCATTAAGTCTTCTTGAGCCCCCATACTGATTTACCGCTGCTCCATACCTTCATTTTATACTGCAGTTGCTGACCCATATGCATTTAGAGTTTTTTACCATACTACTAGGACTTTACTACATCGAGACTTTTACTCTTAAAGGCGTCATAGAACAACGAGCCCCGATCTCCTTTGGTCCCCTTTGTTTTAGCCCCTTTATGCATTTTTTATCATATGACCAGGGGGCTGTGACCTGGGGCTTAGCCCTAAGGCACTAGAGCCTTTGGACTCATGTGTGGGGTCCCTTTTCCTTTGTTAAATATTCTGGCTCCTTCTCTTTTATTTTCCTCTATAGACCGCATTCTTGGCCAAATATCGAAGGTCATCAAATCGATGATTTTCTATCAATGTCCTTGGGGCATCCTCCTGAAACTTGCGATCACCGATCATCCTTTGTGCTTAGCCCTTGGTTCCTTGACTCTTTTCATGACTGTGTGCCAGCATTTATATCGGAGCCCCCTTATCGACACTTTTTCATGTATCGAATGGTTTAAAGTGCCGACATCCATTAACCTCTGATATGTGATCTCCAACGTGACGTCATCACTACCACGTGGCACTTCCTGAGTGGTGACACGTGTCACCCAGATATGCCCCCATAGGCCCCTCAAAATGCCAAAAAAATTGCCACGTGTCCCTATGTACCGCCACGTCATGCTGATGTTAGGTGCCATGTGTCCTTATCGGAGCCAATCTTATGCTGCCATGCGTCGTTATCAGAGCCAATCCTATGCTGCCACGTGTCCTATTGGGGGAGAGAGAAAAGGGCCCGTTCACCCTTGGTTTTGCAATGAAATCCTTTGTAAACTTATTTTTGAGTTCCCCGATGGTTTTACACTATATCAGAACTTTATGTGATATCACAACTTTAAAAGGTTGTCACCCGTTCAAAAGTTTTGATTGCTAATTACTGATTGATTGATGCTCTAATCTGCTTGTTCTGATGCATGGGATCCCTGATGTCGTGACTGCCGATATGCGATCGCTGATCCGCTTGGTATTGCTGATGTGCCCCGACCTCCGATATGTTGGACCTCCGATATATTGAACATCTGACATGTGATGGGTTGATATGCCATGCTGCTCTGAGTGCGACCACTGATCTATGATTTCCAGTATCCTTGAAGTCTTTACGCACCAATTTCCGACATGCCTGAACCTACGATATGCGATCTCCGATATCGGACCTTCGATATTCCTTCTTTCCTTGAGGCTTTAATCCTTGAACTTCAAAATACCATAAATTTTGATCTAGGAGTCCATTTTTGGACTTCCACATATTGTTGGAAATATTATTATGAGCACTTTCCCATGGAGAGGGTCCAATTTAGACTTTGAGTTTTTTTTAGGCTTGGAATAATACTACAAAATTATCTGCTCTTTTCCATTTTTTTGACAGTTGAAAATATATTTTGCAGTAGGTGACAACATTGGCTCCACCTGGGTACAGTTCCTTGCTAGCAAGGCGCTAAGAACCTGCAGACCAGTAACCTTCACCATTGGGCATGGATTCAAAAGTATATTGAATCTTTACAACCAGAAAACCTCCATGGAACTTTATCTTTTGGGAGTCCTTTCCTCGTGATACTGAAATGCAAAAAATACAAAAAGTAAAAACGCGAAATTAAACACTCACATAGTGAGATTATTTATATACAACTCCTGTTTAGGAATATGGCTCACTTTACCCAAGTGAGGTCAGCCTTCCAATGATACCAACCCAACATCAAAGTAATAGACATTTTACCAATGTTCTCTAGAAATTCAACAATTAAAATAGGCATATACCACATAAAATATTTGGATAACCATATTGATATGTGCCCCTACCTTGATAGTTGATGCTCAGCTCTTTTAATCTCCTCCATGTCTTGACAATGGAGTCGCCAAAGTGTTTACAATTAATATTCAGACAATGGAGTCGCCAAGGTGTTTATAATGAATTTCAAACAGTGGAGTCACCAAGGTGAGAGATCTTCAACCCGCACTTCCCTTGCTCGCATAAAAGAGGGAATGTAAAGATTTGTCGTACCCAGGGAAAAATATTCTAATCTATTCCCCGACAATGATGCCATAAAGATGTTGTCACTTTTTCTAGCACTTGTAACACAAGTGCTTTAGAAGATATAAAAATATTTTTAGAGATAGCCTCTGGGTTGATTGTAGACCAATGCCTAGGACATCTTAAGGAGAGGACTGCATTTGGATATTATGATTAGGGCTTTCTGCTACACTCCAATTGTCACGAAGTTTGAAAAATATAATAAAGGGGGCTTGGTCCAATAGCCCTTCATCAAGGTAGACTCAAGAAAATACATGTATCTAAATGTACAGGGGTAAATTAGGCCAATCTCAAAGAGAAATGTCTGGTTCTGGTGGCCGACGCACAACAATAGGCATCTTAATAAATGAGTTAAAGTAAAATGAAGAGGAGGAAATAAAGGAGGGAATTTGGTGCTTAGGGCTAGTTACAATACATAATCCTAAGCAACGATGTTCCGATAGAAATATGGAAGACTGAAGAGGTGGACTGGCAGAAATAATGGAGCACTAATTAAGGTCTCAAGATCTATACATCATAAATACATTTGTTACTAATTAGCATATGTAAATCTGTGTTCATACAAGTACTAGAGGCTATCGAATAACACAAGTAAATATGTAATTATCATAGGTACTGTAGGCTATCGAATAACACAAGTAAATTTGTAATTACCACATGTACTGTAGGTTATCGAATAACACAAGTAAATTTGTAATTACCACAGGTGTTGTTACTACTTATCAGCATACATATAACCATGAGAGAATGAGACCGGCAGCTTCATTACACAATTTCAGTAAAAGAGAAACATACATGAAACGAGATTTACAGAGGGGAAAACATACAGCTAACAACCATGGTTGGAATCACCAAAGAGTTTCATTAATCCTTAGAATGAGTCCAATATAACAATCCATTACAATTAGCCATACATCACACAAGTCCCTCGTGAACAGGAAATTAGAATCAAAGTGGTATCACAGAATTTGGACCCTTGTGGGTGCAGAATTTTGGAACTTGTATTAAGTGTTTCTTCCCCTATTTATAAGAAGAGGGGGAGCTTTAAATTAACAGTTAAAAAATATCTCATCCAAGGGCCAACTATCATATTTAACTAGCTACCTTGGCGTGCAATAGCTTTGTTGCCCACAATGACTCTAATTAGGATTTGATTCCTTCCTTAAAGTGCAAGACACACAAAATAAACAGAAATTACAAAAGTAATAAGAAAAGGAAAACTAGATGATGATGGAGGAAGTATCCCTATTCCATTTCTAAGATTGTCCCTGATAAGGCCATATCTCTTCCATGATGTGCCTTTCCTACTACTCGGTCAGTTCTTGTCACTTTCGCGTTAACTGTCTAGCTTCACTACTCTCTAGAGTTGGAGTGACCAACTGTGTTGGCTTGTCACAAAGAAAAAGTGAAGATTGACCTAGTAGTCTTGCATTGTATGACTGAGTGGAGCTCCATGCTGAGGCATTAAGTCTTCCTGAGCCCCCATACTGATTTATCGTTGCTCCATGCCTTCATTTAATACTGTAGTTGTAGACCCATACGCATTCAGAGTTTTGTACCATACTACCAAGACTTTACTGCATCAAGACTTTTACTCTTAAAGGCGTTACAGAACAACAAGCCCTGATTTCCTTTGGCCCCCTTTGGTTTAGCCCCTTTTTGCATTTCTTCTCATATGACCGGGGGGCTGTGACCTGGGGCTTAGCCCTAAGGTGCTAGAGCCTTTGGACTCATGTCCATGATCCCTTTTCCTTTGTTAAATATTTTGGCCCCTTTTATTTTATTTTCCTCTATAGACTATTGAGTGTGGAGCTTGATTACCTTCTTTATTTAGAGGTATCGCCACATTGGACCCCAGTTTGTAATGTGGCGGAAACGCGGCTCGTAAAATGTACGCCACCAGGTTGGTCCAGGGGGGCGACGTCGATTATTTGGAGCCCCCCTTGGCAAGGGATCGGGGGAAGTGCCCCCGAAGCTAAAAATAGATGTGAAATTGCCTTGTAAAATGTTGTAATTTCGTAGTCAATCTGGGTCATTCATTAGGCAGAGATCTGACGGTAGAAGTTATGTTTAATTTAGGGTTTTTTTCCTTGAAGGCAACCCCTCGTTATATCTAAGGGAATTGTATTGCGTCTATGTAGATCTGTATTCTGAGTGAGAAAGAGAGAGGAGATTGTGTGAGAGCGAAGAGGGAATTACAACGGTATCTATTTAGTTTGCTGGATAATATAAAAGAAAGGATTGGTTGTTTCTCCTTGGATGTAGCCCAAATTGGGTGAACCACGTATATCTATGTCTCTCTTGTTTTATGCATGTTCTATGTTTATATTTCTACAATATTTTATGTGTTCCATTTCTCTGTAATATATATTTTTCTAACAACTGGTATCAGAGTCGAAGGTCTATTTGGCTGATAAACTCACAGGAGAGAAGGGTTCCTGGTTCGAGTGGGAGCAATGGCGGAAGATGGTAGGTTTAGGGTCGAAAAATTTAACCGCCAAACTACCAGCTATGGAAGATGCAAATGGAAGATTATTTATATCAGAAAGATTTGTACCTACCATTGAGCAGAAAGACAAAGAAGTCGACGAGTATGATAGACACAAAATCGGATATTCTTGACAAAAAGGCACTTAGAACAATACGGCTATGCCTAGCGGTGTCGGTAACCTTTAATATTTCAAAGGAAACAACAACAAAGAGTTTAATGTCAGCATTGGCCAAATTATGTGAAAAACCCTCGGCCTCAAATAAGGTATTTCTTATGAAATGTTTATTTAATATGAAGATGTCAGAAGGTGGATTTGTTGTTGATCATTTAAATGAATTTAATATAGTTACGTATTTGTTGTTGACCATTTAAATGAATTTAATAAAGTTACCAGTTAATTAAGTTCTGTAGGGATAACTTTTGATGATGAAGTTAGGGCTCTGTTATTTCTGTGCTCATTTCTAGAAAGTTGGAATAGTTTAGTTATGGCCATTAGTAACTCTGTCTCTGGATCTAGTACTTTAAAGTTTGATGATGTTGTTGGTGCAATCCTTAGCGAGGAAATGCCATGGAAAAGCTCTGGTGAGACATTAGGTAATTCTTTGACTGCAGAGACTATGGGAAGAAAAATGGAAAGAGGAAAGAGCCCAAGATATCGCAGTAAGTCAAAGAAAGGTAGATCCAAGTCCAGATCGAGGATAGTGTGCTGGAAATGCGGGAAGAAAGGACACATGAAGAAATACTACAAGTCTCAAAATGGAAAATAAGGAGATGCGTAGCAAGAAAAAAATCATGAAGCGAATGTGACAGGTGATGCATTGCAAGATGATTTGATTCTTTCATTAGAAAATATTATTGATGCATGGATGGTAGATTCAGGGGCCTCATTCCATGCCGCACTTGATAGGAAACATTTTCGTGATTATGTTCAAGGAGATTTTGGACAGGTTCGATTAAGTGATGATAAACCCTGTAAAATCATTGGAATGGGTACATTTTTCATAAAACAACAGAATGGAAATCAATGGCTATTGAAGGAGGTAAGGCATGTTCCAGATCTGAAGAAAAATATGACTTCAACAAGGCAGTTGGGAGGTGAAGGTTGTGTGACTACTTTTACAGATAAAACCTGGAAGGTCACTAAGGGAACCCTGGTAATAGAAAAAGGAGAAAAGGTTGGTACATTGTATTTATGCAATGATATTTCTAATAATGTTAATTCTTTAACCTCTATAGGAGAAGATACGGCATTGTGGCATCATAGGCTCAGGCACATGAGTGAGAAGGGGATGCAGATTCTTCACTCAAGAAATTTGTTGCCGGGTTTGAAGCATGTTGATTTAAAATTCTGTGAAAATTATGTTTATGGAAAACAGAAGAGAGTCAGATTCCTCAGAGTTGGGAAAGAAAAGAAGAGCGAAAAATTAGAGCTTGTGCATATAGATGTATGGGGACCTGCAAAGGTATCATCTCTCGGTGGCTCTCGTTATTATGTTACTTTTATTGATGATGCAACCATAAAAACCTGGATTTATTGTATTCGAAATAAATCTGATGTATTTGATACTTTCAAGAAATGGAAATCTTTGGTTGAAAATGAGACAAGAAAAAGTTTGAAGTGTCTCAAATCAGACAATGGAGGTGAATATTGCAGCAAAGAGTTTGATAGGTACTGTTCAGAGAATGGAATACGTGGAGAGAAGATAGTTCTAGGAACACCACAAGAAAATGGTGTGTTAGAAAGGATGAACAGGACAATCATGGAGCGTGCAAGGTGTATGAAATTGCATGCAGGATTGCCTTTACAATTTTGGGCAAATGCCATAGATACTACTATTTATCTGATAAACAGAGGGCCTTCAAGTTCCTTGGATGGTGGTATTCGAGAGGAGGCATGGACAGGTAAAAAGGTAAACAACTCATTTTTAAAGACTTTTGGTTGTGAAGCCTTTGTCCACATTAATAAAGAAAATAGAACAAAGCTTGAGGCAAAATAAAAGAAATGTGCCTGTATTAGATATGTTGTTAAAGCTTTTGGTTATCATTTTATGATTATGAAAATTACAAAATCATTAGAAGCAGAGATGTCATATTCAATGAAAAGGTTTTGTATAAGGATCAAATGCAGGAAAAGAAATAAGAAAAAGAAAACGGAGAATACACAGTGCTTTATGAGATCAGAGAAAAAGTGAAGGTGCCTGAAAATCATAATGATCAACAGCCAGAATAACAACAACAACCACCACAACAACAAGCACCTCAAATGCCTGAAAGTTGTGTTAGAAGATCTACCAGGATAAGTAGACCCCCTGAATGATACTCTCCTTCATTATATTATGATTGTTGACTGATTCTGGTGAACCAGAATGTTATGAAGACACAGTGCAGGTAGAAACCAAGAAAAAGTGGGAGCAAACCATGAAAGAAGAGATGGACTCCTTAGCACATAACCAGACTTGGGACTTAGTCAGGTTGCCTGCAAGTAAAACGACAATGTAAAATAAATGGGTTTACAGGTTGAAGGAAGAAGATGGAGGTAGAAAAAGGTATAAAGCTAGACTTGTGGTGAAGGGGTTTGCACAGAAAAAGGGTATAAACTTTGATGAGATATTTTCTCCCGTTGTTAAAATGACTTCAATCAGAACTATTTTAAGTCTAGTAGCAACTGAAGATTTTCATCTTGAGCAGTTAGTTGTATAGACAACCTTTCTCCATGGGGATTTGGAGGAAGATATATATATGCAACAGCCACAAGGATATGAGGTCAAAGGGAAGGAGAAACTAGTGTGCAGGTCAAAGAAGAGCTTGTATGGCTTAAAACAAGCTCCAAGGCAGTGGTATCTAAAATTTGATAGGTTTATGTTTGAACAAGGTTATACTAGATGTCACTCTGATCATTGTGTTTATCTCAAAAGGAAAAATAATGGCAGCTATATTATATTGTTATTGTATATAGGTGACATGCTTGTTGCAGGTTCTAACATGCAGGAAATGAATGTGCTCAAAACAAAATTGGCAAACTCATTTGCAATGAAGGAATTGAGTGCTACAAAACAGATCCTTGGTATGAGAATAACTAGAGACAGGAAGAATAAAAAATGAACCTTGTCTCGAAGTGAGTACATAGAAAAGGTGTTGAAAAGGTTTAATATGTAGAATGCAAAACCAATTAATATAGCTTTGGCTAGCCATTTCAAACTAAGTAAGGAGGTGTGTTCCAAGACTCAGGAAGAAATGGCTTATATGTCTAAAGTTCCATATGCAGCAACAGTTGGAACCTTAATGTATGCAATGGTCTGCACAAGGCTTGATATTGCACATGCAATGGGAGTTGTAAGCAGGTACATGAACAATCTAGGAAAAGAACATTGGGTGGTGGTGAAGTGGATTCTCGGGTATTTGAGAGGTACCACAAATCAAGCATTATGCTATGGTGGTTCAAACATTTCTCTACAGGGATATGTTGATGCAGATATGGCAGGTGATAGAGATAACAGGAGGAGCACAACAAGGTATGTTTTTACTATAGGTGGAACAACTTTCAGTTGGGTTTCAAAACTACAAAGTGTTGTTGCACTCTCAACAATGGAAGAAAAGTATGTTGCTACTACAAAGGCTAGTAAAGAAATTATTTGGTTACAAAGGTTTCTAGATGAATGTTACACAAAAAATTGTCACCATGACTTTCTACAGTTGGTGTGAGTCCATCACCACTCATACATACCTCCTGTGCAAGTCTTAAGCGTCAACTCTTCATGTCAAGCCTTGAAAATGGGAGAAATACCTTAAAAATATCTTAAATTTTGGTTTCGCACTTTATCCTAGCATTACTTGTGGTACTGCACCCAATGGTCATGTCCCCTGCGAACCTGACCGCTTTGTTTGTTAAGTAATGGGTGCGAACCCCTGTAAAAGTTAAAAAGGCGTGAGTTCACTGGCAAGTTCACTCCACCTTGGTTCATCCATTCCATAACTAAGGGAGCTAACTCCATGATATGAGGTGCTTATCCCATTGAAGGAGGAACTTATCCCTTCAATGATGGACCTGCGACTTCCTTCCTTTGCACTATAAATTAAGGCATTGCGCTGGTTGTAGGGGGGGTTGAAAGCTGAAGATTTTTTAGGGTAAATGCTGCTGGAACTTAGACTTCCTTTTTGAGCTTATGAGAGGAGAGATCACATACCTTTTATCTCATTTGGGGAGTGAGTGAGGCTTGTCAAAGTAGAGGAGATTCCTGCTGGACCCTGGAAAGAGCTTGTACAACATCAAGGCACCAAGGTTGTAAAGTTATTTTATTCATAAAGTTAATACAATCAAGTTTATTTTTCTCAATGAACTGTCTCTAATGGTTTATTTTATGAGCTCCTTGATCTTCATAATGAACATGATTTGTTATATTAGCTATGCAGGTGTTCTTTGATGTGTGCTTGTTTGTGTTTGCAGGTTGTTGAAAGGAAACTCTTTGGAGCTGTTGGAGCAAGGCTGCCACAAACTAGCGTTGGACTTAAGGTAGGGTCTATTACACCTTTTAGTTTTTATTTATGAATCAAAACATGTTTAGAGAAAAGTAGATTTGCTTGTTCTGCTTGTTGCTAGATATCTGTTGATACTAGGGAGATCGGTCTTGTCCGCAAGAACAATTTATCCGGCCAAAAATGAATTGGGTAAGAAGCAGGAGTTGGGTAGGTTATATAGTGACAACCAGTGTGCCATACATCTTGCAAAGAACTTTGCATTTCATTCCAAGACTAAACATATATAACTCAAGTACCATTTCATACGATCAATGTTGGAAGATGGATAGTTGAAGCTAGAAAAGATACACACTAGCCAGAATCTTGCAGATATGATAACAAAAGTTGTAACCAGGGAGAAACTGAGATTCTGCTTACTTTCAATTGGTCTTCAAGTATGATGACGAAGATGAGAAACAACCAGGTCCAAAGTGGAGTCATTGTCCAACAAATGAAGCAGCAATGGAGTTGCTATAATCAGTTTCCAAGTGGGATATTGTTGGGTGTGGAGCCTGATTATCTTCTTTATTTATAAGTATCGCCACATTGGACCCTAGTTCATAATGTGGCAGTGATCCGAATTGGATCCTAAAGCACTCTCTAAAGTTTTCATGATTGTTTCAAATTATGCTAGAAGATTCAAGTCCAAGAAAAATCAAAGCTATCAGAAGGAATCCTCGTAACAATGGCAGTTGTGGCCAAAGCGGAGCAACGAGGACCCTTGGTCGAGCACGCAGACCATTAGCCCATGGTAACACGCGCTAGTGCAAACTGGAAAAACCGAAGGCTAAATCAAGAAACGGGGGTGGTTTCTAATACGCGATTAGCGCTAAAGCAGGGCATCCCCCTACGTGAAGGAAAGCCCCGAAGCGCCCGGACTCGAAATCGTTATAAAATTTAGAAAAGTAACACATTCGGTTCCGTAGCGTGGGATTCCCCAAACCGGAAGGATATCGGAAGGCCTCGAGGCAGTAAGCAGTTTTGACTGAGTGCCACCCAATGCCACACATCGAGCGACACACGTCCGGCGGGTGAGAGAGAAAACCACCCGCATAGGACAGGTAAACATCATGCAACTTGTCCGCCCGATATAAAGGACGACCGTAGGATCTGGGGGGCCTAGATCAACGATAGAGATGTGTTTCGATGACTGACCGAGTTTGACAAGTCAAAAAGCAAGATGACAGGGGATTTGAAGTTCGACGTGGATGATGAGTTGGAAAACACTTCATGCTTAGTAGGTGATCTTGAAGCAAACGAAATTAATAGCCATTCAAAAATCATTCAGGGAATCTGACACCCAGTTCATAAGGAAATAGGTGGCCACCTCCCTGTGAGGTGTTATCCAGTGATGATGATGCAGAGCAGAGGAATTCGGATGGACAGAGGTAAGGAAACCAGAAGAGCGGGAAGGAGAAATGAACAATCAAAGAATAGACTAGTTTAAAGCCATGAACTGACAGAGACAGAGTAAGAGGTAGCGACGAGGAAAGGAGTTAGTTAGCCGAAGATAGCTAAGTGCAGAAAATAGAGAGTAGAAGCTAAGTTGACTTGAAGGTAGCATCGAGCCAAACAGAGCCAGATAGAGTCCAAGAGTCTGTGTACTCCATAGAAGGCTTGAGAGGTTCAAGCAAACTCCTCGGCATAGGCCTGTCATACTACTATGATCCTTAGGGGTCATCTTTCAGTAAGGAGAGCCTGTGTACTCCAATCCTATTGATTTCTATCTGTACAATGAGACTCGAATTGAGCTCACTGTTGTAAAAACTCTGCTTGAAAACATAATATAGAGGCCACCACTGAAGGCTGGACTAGGAGATGTAGCCCAAGAGCATTGGATGAAATCATTATTAAACTTGTTGTCTTACATGTTTTTCTGTAATGTTTTTCTCTAATTTCCTCAGTGTCTGTGTATTTTGCAATCTTATCAATCTATTGCATATGGTAACATAGGCACATCCATGCACATGAGTCTGTAATACCTTTAATTCTTTGTCCTAGATAAATTCCAGATCAAGTGGTATTAGAGCTCTAGGTTACTAAGGTTAGAAAACCTTGTGCTGGATCTTGTTGCTGAATGCTAACTAAATCAAAGCTTAAATTAGGAGAAGGAGAGTTGGCTGAAACTAACCCAGAAATTGGAAGAGTCTATTCTAAGAGGAAAATGTCAGAAGAAAATCCCTTAGAATCAGACCCCCATTTCATGGATAGTTTTATGACCATGAAGTCAATGGTGGAGGAAATGTATAGAGAATTTAGGAAAAGTAAGGATGAAGATTCATCAAACTCCAAACAAGACAAAGGAGTAGAAGAATCTCTCCTCCATGACCGCTCTAAAGGCAAAGGGAAAGAAGAAAAATTTATCACACCTCCTAATAGCTCTGAAAATAAAAAGAAGACATCGTTGATTAAATTAGATGTTAAATTTGATTTACCAATATATTATGGAGAGTTAAATGCAAAGAAGCTGGATAATTGGATCAGACAAATTGATGTTTGTTGCAGAGTGCAGAGCATTGATTCAGACAAGAGTCAGATTCAGCTGGCCAGCCTATGCCTTGGAGGCACTGCCTTGGTATGGTGGGAAGGCAGGACACAAACTGACATGAAGAAAACATGGTAAGATTCTTTCTGTTTGGAGTGAATTTGTTTCTACAATTAAAAATCAATTCTATCCACTAGCTTACATGCAGCAAGCCATTATGAGCTGGCAAACTCTTCGGCAACTAAAAGGGAAAAGTGTACAAGGTTACACCCAAGAATTTAGGAAAAGAGTTTTGATTCTAAGAATTTATTTAGACTCACCTGAGACTCTGTTAAAGTATATAGGTGGTCTATGTTTAGTCAATTTAGTATGTCCTAAATTGCTACATTAATTACAATCCGAGAATCGTAAACTGATCAAGTGTGGCGCACTGTATGTGCAAGACAACCTCTTTCTTACTTTTTATTGTTTTCAAATTTATTTTGTTTTGGGGGTTTTGTCTTTGTTTATTTCCTAATGCGAATGGAAATCCTATTCCTAAGTTTTAAGAGTACTTTAGAAGGCAAGTATGGATATAGATTTAAGGCAATTATGTCCCTTATGATAACTTCCAGAGCTTAACACTTCGAAGGATCTCAAAACATACTAGTGATGAAATTAGTACTTGAACAAGAATGTAAATGTGCAGCTATTCAAATCAAACAAATGATAAACTACTGATCATGAAATCATTGTCTCTGCTGCTCATCTAAATACATAAATAAAAGTTAAGCTATTGCACTCAAACAAACCAAAAATTGCAGACTAATGAAAGTAAAATCAATTCACTTCACTTATAGTCTGATAGCTCGCCAAGTAGCTTTTCGGGGTTAAGCCATGGCTCTGGAGATAACATCAATAACATGAAGAATTGATATCTAAATTACCCGCTTGCAAATGAAAGTAAAATCAAGTCACTTCACTTATAGTCCGATAGCTCTCCAAGTAGCTTTTCGGGGATAAGCCATGGCTCTGGAGATAACGTCAATAACATGAAGAACCTGATATCTAATTGTAGAAATAAAAGTAAAATCAAATCACTTCACTCATAATCCGATAGCTCGCCAAGTAGCTTTTGGGGGTTAAGCCATGGCTCTGGAGATAACGTCAAATGTCATGAAGAACTTGATATCTAATTGCAGAAATGAAAGTAAAATCAAATCACTTCACTCATAATCTGATAGCTTGCCAAGTAGCTTTTCGGGGTTAAGCCATGGCTCTGAAGATAACATCAAATGTCATGAAGAACCTGATATCTAATTGCAGAAATGAAAGTAAAATCAAATCACTTCACTCATAATTCGATAGCTCGCCAAGTAGCTTTTCAGGGTTAAGCCATGGCTCTGGAGATAACGTTAAAATGTGATGAAGAATTTGATATCTAAACTGACTAACAATAGCAAATAAATAAGACTGAAATCAAAGCATGAAAGCTAAAAAACAAAGTCAGCAGAGAGGCCAATCTCATGTCACTATTTATTGCAAAAATTATATGAAAACGCTCGAGCATAGCCTATCCTGAAACACACTGATCAGTGTTAGAAAAAATATACAATGCTTGGAAAATCATGTACAGGAATGAAACATTAACACCATAACTGAATTGTGAAATATACATTGGTGAACAAACTATGAAATATCTACAATGAAAATAATAAAAACACATGAAAACTTTACAGAAATAAAGAGACAAAACCTCAGCCAACAAGGGCCCTCTGCACGACCTTGGTTAACACGTTGTTGGTCCGAAATTATGTTCACACAGGCATATGAAACAGAGTCTTTTTATATTGCAAAACAGAGGAAGGATCCTCTCTTTACAACAACAGGACAAAGTTTACGGCACAGTACATAAACTAACAGCAAGACTATATAAAAAACTAGCTACATGCATTTGCAAACGCGTTATTTATAAAGGAAATTACATAATTGTTTTCCCTATGAAACACCTTCAGCAGAGGACACGTAAAAAGACAGAACCCATGAGCTTAGCATATTGGTTGTCATGATCATTCAATCTACCAAAAAGTGGATGTTGGATTTGCGTTGTGGAGGCAGTGTACAGCTGTCAAAATGGATCCACGGATCTAGGAACGGTCTCAGACCTTTCACGTGTTGAAAACAGAGACCTGTTTGTTGTAGAACTCCTCGTTTGACCATCGTTTGACCAAGGCTTTCCTTTACGAATTTGGCTGAATCGATAGGACCTGGTCCATGTCCAGATCATTCCTGAACTGCCCACGTGCCTCATTTTTCTTGCTGACACTTGTAACCTAGAGATCAATAAAAATAGTTGTGTAATCTCGAGTCAGCTGCAGAAAGTGGCTGCATTCCGCAGTTGATGAGAAAAATCTACGTCAAATAGCAAACACAAAAATATAGTTAGAAAACCACTTAAATGCACCTTTAGAATCAATATGTAATGATCTTTGATAGCTTATGAGGCACTGGCGAGCGGAAAAAGGTCTAGGAAAGTGTGTAGAAGAGATGTAGTTTTAGGGCTTAACATAGCCCCACTGTGAAGGTGTTGCATGTCCTCATGCAACCAAAAATATGATCATCCTCCCTTCAATTCATGTGTTCTGAGACCTCTACTAATACATCCAGCCTTCTTTTCTTCTTCCTTGGTACCACTGTCATCGTAGGCTTCCTCATTAGGCACCTGTATTTGAGGTTGATAAGAGCTCTGCGCAACCTCTTGCTCTTTTTCTTCAATTTCCTATTTTTCTTCTGCCACAGCCCAAGATGCAACATGGAATTGTCATGGATAATTTTATCCAACCTGCTCTGTTCTTTCAATGTTTCATTTTCTCTTTTGATGTGTCTATTCAGGACTTCCAGTTCAAAAACTTCATGTTTTAGTGATTGGATTAAAGCTTCTTGGGTTGTATTAGGCTGGTTAGATGAAGTGCCTTGATCTATTACAGCCTTCTCCAACAATTCAATAAAATCATACATTTCTTGCTAGGTTGGATCTATCTCAGGTGTAGCCTTTCTTGGGCTGACCCCAAAATCTGGTTGAGAAGGACTGATCTCAATATCTGGTTGAGAAAAAGGAGAATGTTGTGGGCTATGGCCAGGAGGGATTGCTGGAGACTGTTCTGGTGTTTCCCCTCCTAAGTCAATGAAGTGGTCCCCTTTAGTTTGTACTTTCTTCAGTTTTCCTTTAAGTCTGGAGCTCCTCCTTAGATTCTGTGAGCTGGTGTCTCCTTTCTCCACACTCTTTGCTGTAGTTGATTGTTCCTTAAGGTAGATTAGTCTTTCAGAGAGTATTTGATCCTCTTATGAGGAAGGTTCTGGGGTTTTATAGGCAGCTTCAATATTTCTTTTCTCCTTTAGTCTCCCTTGCTTCCTAACCTCAGTTATTTCTTTCCTACTTTCAGATAGCTTCTCTTCCTTACTAGTTTCTTTAGCTATGTTAGTAGGAGTATCCTGAATGTTCACACTTGTTTTCCTTCTCCTACTTTTCTTTGTTGAGCTACTTTCTAGTGTTTCAGGTGGGTCCTGAAAGCAGTTTCTAACGAAGAACTGTTCCCAAGTATCCTTTCTTTCCTTCAACTATTTTTCAATCAAAATTTTAACAAGGTCGTGATGGTAAAGGTGGGGCTCTACGTCATCCAGGTTCTTTTGCATAGTTATGGACATCTTTTTCAGGCTACTTAACAAGAAATAAGGAAAATTGATGGTTTGACTTTCTAGAAAATTCATTAGCAACCTGATGTGGTACATGTACATGGACCCAAACCGTCCTTCACATGTAATAAACTTCTGGATTATCAATAATAAACTAGTCCACTTTTCTTCTAGAGCAGAAACAGGGATTCCACATTTGAAAATGGTTATATCCATACCTGGGTTACGCAAAATAATCCTCCAGACCTTCTCATCAAAGTCTTTGTTTTTGAGCCACCGTTCCCACTCCGTTGTTGCTGCAATGGATGCCTCTGTGACTGAGAATTTAAGATCTCCAATCTCAACTTCCACGCCATTAAAAGACTTGGAAAATGTCTTCGTGACTTCTTTATTGTGACCTCTGAATTTTTGGATGAACAGGAGCCACTGTGCCTTCCTTAATATGCTTTTCAATTGTGGATAACCCTCCATGAATTTAGGCCCGTCCGGCTCTGTTCTTACCAAAAGGCCCATTCCTTCCTCCTATCTTAAAAATACGTCTCTGAGTGATGGACTGTGAGTGATGGATTGACGGAGGTGAAATGGTTGTGTTAGCGAGATATGGAGAAGGATTGTGGAGAAAAACCAGTAGTTGTAAACGGAAGAACAGAGAGCATGTAGTGAAAATGAGTTCACGGACCGGAGGCTTATGTAAACAGGGCATAATAACAAACGCAACTTAAATGGAATAGTATGGAAATAGAGTGATTCTAGCAGAACTTTGAATTAAAAGGCTGCGGAATAGACGTTAGCATGCTCACAAAATGACTGCGGATTTGTGCGGCAGGAAAGAGCCGTGGTCAAATAGATTACGTCCTCATAATTACCTGGTTCAACAGGTGGAATGCCAACGTACAATTAAACACGAGTTAAATTCGGAGGCAGATGATGAGGCCGTTAAAAATTAATGCAAATTTCGTGGTGGAATTATGCAAAGGTCATGGAGAAGTTATGAAAGCTATCAAGGCGAATCATTACACATAATGAAGCCGGTGGTTTCACAACTATATAGAATGTGCTTTAAAATGCTATTTGAAATGAATTTTGCTCATACCTTAGAATATTACCACTTCCATCCACTGACCTTTGATTAGCTGCTGCCTATTGGTGCTTTAGGTGCTTTATATCTTCAAAATATTTTCCTTTGCCATACCTGCATTTGGTTCTCATCATTATTTGGCTAACATCTGACTGTCAGTGCTGAGTAACAAAGTGTTAGCTACGGAATCAACAATTAGCTACAGAATCATAACTCTGCTGCGGACACTGACACAGTGATCATATGACTGAATGGAGATGGATGGAGATGAATGATGACTGAATGAATGATGTAGGAAAAATGGTCATGAAAGAACTTTTATTGACGGAATGTGATGATGGTATGGAATGAAATGAATTGAAGTGAAGTGAAGTGAAGTAACATGAAATGGAACAACTATGAATGAAATGAGAGGGATTTTTCTATGGAAAATATAGGGCGTCAAAAGTTTCTGATTTTCGCCCTGTATTTTCTATATAAGACTACCAATCAGTGATTAGTTTTCAGGTTTATACAAATGTTTATTTTTTTTTTATATGAAACACTGAAAAGAACAAAGACTAGGCTAGTGGAGAAGAAGGATTCTTCTTCACCAGCCTTATTGAAGAATTATCTTGAAAGATTTTGACAAATTCCTCCTTTGAGAGTGGCTTATGATAGATCTTTAATCTATGACCATTCACAATAAGAGGAGTTTGATACTCATCAATGGTTTTCATTCTTACCGCTCCATTGCTAAAGACTTTGTCAATCTCATAAGGCCCAAGCCAATGAGTTTGAAATTTACCTTTGAAATCTTTGAACTTGGAATCAAATAGCAATGCCCAATCTCCTTCTTGAATTTTTTCTCCTTGATGTATTTGTCATGCCACTTAGCTCTTTGATATTGAACTAGATCAGTTCTTAGGATTGCTTCTTGTCTGATCTCATCTAGTTCATTCAACTGCTCCATTCTATGCTTTTGGGCTTCGGATAGATCCATTCCCAATTGAACTGCCATCTTGAAGGTTCTAACTTGGAACTCAATGGGGAGCAGAACTTCTTTCCCATAAACAAGTTCATAGGGAGAATGTCTTGTTGTATTCCTCCATGTTGTTCTATAGGCCCATAAGGTTTCAAGAAGCCTTTCTGCCCAATCTCCTTTGTGTAGATGAACAGTCTTAGTAATGATGCCTTCAATAACTTTGTTTGTGGACTCCACTTGACCTTTTACTTGCGGATGGTAAGGAGTAGATTTTCTGTGCTTGACCTTGTACTCTTCCATCAGCTTCTCCACCAATTTGGATGTGAATTGACCTCCCTGATCTGTCACAATTTCTCTTGGAACACCAAATCAAGTAAAAATATCCTCATAAAGAAAACTAACAACTAAGTGCTCAGTAGCAGAAAATAATGCTTTGGCTTCTACCCATTTAGTGACATAATCAGTACATACCAATATATACTTCCTCTGTTTAGATGGTGGATTAATAGGTCCAATGAAGTCTAAAGCCCATTTTTCAAAGGGCTCGATGAGTACCTGTGGTTGTAATGGCATTTCATTTGAGAGGGTAGGTTCCCCTACTCTTTGACAGCTGTCACATCTTTTGACATATTGTTTTGAATTTTTGAAGAGGGACAACCAATAATATCCTAAAGAAAGGATTTTATAGGCTGTCCTTTTATCAGCAAAGTGTCTGCCGCATGGTTCATCATGACATGCTTTGAGAATATCAGGCATTTCATCTTCCCTAACGCATCTTCTGATCACAAAATCCGGCCCTGTTTTAAACAATTCATTAGAAATCCATGAATATTTTGAACTCTCCTGAATAATCTTTCTTCTTTCACCAGGAAATAAATGTGGAGGTAGTTTCCCTGTAACCAAATAGTTAGCTATATCTGCATACCAAGGAGTCTTAGTAGTTACTACAAATAAATATCCATCAGGAAACTTGTCCTCTACAGGAGAATCTTCTTTAGTATTTTGAATCCGAGACAAGAAATCAGCAACTGTATTTTGTTTCCCTGGTCTATCTAACACAATAACATTGAATTCCTATAAAATTAGGAGCCACCTTGTAACTCCGCCATTAGTAATGGGTTTGTTCATTAGATATCTAATTGCAGAATGATCAGTATGAATAAAAGTTTCATAGCCTGTTATATAATGTCTGAATTTATTGATTGCATGAACAACAACTAAGAACTCTTTTTCAGTCACAGTATAATTCAACTCAGTGGGAGTTAAATTTTTACTGGTTTAGTAAATGGCATAAGGAACTAAATATTTTTGTCCCAAAATAGCCCCTAGAGCTGTATCTAAAGTATCTGTAGAAATATGGAACGGAAGTTTCCAATTCGGTCCTCTCAAGATAGGCGCTTCAGATATTCTTGTTTTCAAAGTTTCAAATGCTAATTGGAAATCAGGACCCCATTTGAATTCAAAGTCTTTTGTAAGCAGTTTGAAGAGTGGAGATGCTATTTTGGTGAAGTTTTCTATAAATCTTCTATAATATCTAGTAAATCCCAGAAAACTTCTAACATCTTTTTGACAATTTGGAATAGGTAACTTGGAGATGACTTCAACTTTTGATCTATCAACTTTAATTCCATACCCTAAAATATGATGTCCTAAAACAATACCTTCAGTAAACATCATAAAGCATTTTCCATGGCTTAATGAAAGGTTTCTTTCTTTACATCTTATAAGGACTTTTTCCAAATTTTCTAATGCCTCTTCAAATGAATAACCATAAACTGTAAAATCATCCATACATACCTCTACACAATCATGGATTAGATCAGAAAAAATTCCTAGTACTGCTCTTTGGAATGTTGCAGGTGCATTACATAATCCAAAAGGAAGCACTCGATAAGCAAAATTTCCCCATGGACAGGTAAATGTGGTCTTATCCTGATCCTCAAGTACTACCTGAATTTGATTATAACCACTAAAACCATCCAAAAATGAAAATTACTTTTTGCCTGCTAATGTATCTAATACTTGATCGATAAAGGGCAAAGGAAAGTGATCCTTCAAATTTGCTTTATTCAATTCCCTGTAATCAATGCATACCCTCCATTTACAATTCTTTTTGGGTACTATAACCAAAGGAGAAACCCACGGCTATCTAAAATTGGGTAAATGAAGTTTACATTGAGTAGTTTTTGGAGCTCTTCTTTCACTATCTCCCTAAGATTTCGATTCATCCTTCTCTGAGGTTGTCTGATTGGTCTACTGTTTTCCTCGATATAGATATGATGGATGCAAGTCTTAGGGTCAATACCTTTCATATCAATAGACTCCCATGCAAATGCAGCAGAGTGTTTTGCAAGATTTTGGTTAGCTTTTCCTGTTGTGACTTTTCCAAATTTTTGTTGATATTCAGTGTTTTACCTGGAAAAATTTCAATGGTAGAACTACCGAACTCTTCCATAGAGTAAAGAGACATTTGTCTTGATGATAAGTATTCAATATCAGAATCTAACTGAAATTGTGTGTGGTCATATTCTAAAAATGTTTCAAAATTTTCGAATGTGTTCAAAATTTGACAATCTTCACTAATTTCAGAAATAGTAAAGACAAGTTGTATAATATATTCGTCATTGACCCATTCATTGTCTCCTACTTTTGTAATTGCTTTTGCTGGAGGATACAAATTGAATTTCTTTGTCGAACTACCATCAAAACTGTACATATCCCCAGATCTACAACTAATGAAAGCATCAGCTGTGGCTAGCCAAGGTCTTCCTAAGATGAGTGGGTGCCCTCCTAGATTACTCTTGGGAGTCAAAATCATGAAGTCTACTGGATATTCCCAAGAATCTAAGGAGACTGAAATATCTTCTAATACACCATTTGGTTTGATTATTTATCTACCTACAAGTTGCAGTAAGGTGGGTGTAAAAACAAGATTAGGAAGTTTAAGTTGTTCCATAGTCTGTCTACTCATAATGTTTATAGCAGCCCTTAAGTCAATCAAAGTATTTGGAATTTTTGTCCCATTTATATGTGTCTTGACAATTGGACTACCTAGATCCACATATTTCTGCATGGTAATTTTTCCCATCATGATATCTGTAATTTTTCCTACCAGGTGGATTCTTTTCGTATCTCTTGGTTTCCTACCTGGTCTTTTGAGTCTCAACTCCTTTATTGTTTTTGCTAGAATCGAAATCTCTTTAATGGCTTGTAGCAAGGGAATCTTGATACAGACATTCTTTAATTCATCTAGAAAATTATAGTCAGGCAACAAGATTTGTTTTTCCACCCCTTTGTCAATTTGTAATCTTTTAGGGAAAGGAGGTGTGGATGAAGATGCAGGTTGCTCAATAGGAGTTGTGGGGGTTGACTCTTTTTATTTTTATTTTTGAATGATTGGATTTTGAAGAGATGCTTCCTCAGAACCTTTATTGACTTTAAGAGAATCCTACTCAAAGGTATCTTGCTCTTGAACATCTATAGAAGGTTTTTCTAAAACTCTACCAGATCTGAGTTGAACATCATTAAGAGGAACAATCATATAGGTAGGAAATTGTTGTCCTTCTGCCATGTAAGCATTCTGAGGATTTTTGTTGTTGGGATTTTGTAATGGCTGGGCTGGTAGTTGATTTGTCTTCTGTTGGAATGGAAGCAAGAGTTGAGAATTTGGATTTTGTTGAGAAGGTTGTTGTTGTGGAAATGGCAATAAAAGTTGTGGGTTTTGATTTGGGAGTTGTGGATTTTGTCGATTTTGAAAAGATGGAGGATATTGATAAAATTGAGCAAATCTCCCATAAGGATTTTGCATCCCTTGTGCCCATGATTGATATGAATTTTGAGGTTGGGGCCAAGGTTGTTGCCTAGAATTCCAATTTGGCGGGAGCTGAAAGTTCATAGCATTGTTAAATCCTTGATTTTGTTGCCCCTGCCAAGGTCTTCTTGAAACAAAACAAAGGGATTCTACTGAATTTGGATCTTCCTGAAAGACAAATTTGAGCCTAGGAATTGAAGGACAATCCTTGGTATCATGATTTTCTGAGTAAATCATACATGTTTCTACAACTTTTGCATCCAAGGGGCATTCCCTTAGAGCATGTTTCTTTCTACATTTTGGGCAAAAGATGGCCAAGGCATCAACTTCTGCTTTCTGCTTGTTTTGAATTTTAAGGGTGTCTAGTTGTTCACTAAGGCTCCCCAGGATATCAGTTTTGAACTCATCAAGCATATTGCCAATCTCTGCCCTACTTACCAATCCAGTTGTATATTTGTTTGCTCTAATAAGAGAAGGATCTCTAGGCCATTTTCCCGTTTTAGATTTTCCCCTTGAGAGATGGACACATAGTTCTGCTATGTCACAAAGTGGAAGTTGAGAAATGTCTCCCTTCCCCATCATGTTTAAAATATCTATCCATTCATCTCTAATGGCTTTCAATAGAAGGGCTTTCAAGATTTCCTCGTCTAAATTACTCATTTTTGCTCTCTTTAAGTTGTATTGAAATCTTTCAAGTAAATCCTCCAAGTTTTCATCTTCTTTTTGCATCATTTTGAATACGTCATCCTTATGATTGGTGGGCAGACAATAGTCCAGGTATCTATCCAAAAATGTTTGTTTCATATCATTCCAAGTCCTAATAGATTGAGTGACTAATCCCATAAACCATTTCAAAGCAGCTCCTTTCAATGTTGAAGGAAACAGTTTGAGTTTTTGAGAGTCTTCCATATAGTCATAGGTTCGGCACAAGACTTCAAATTCAAATAGAAATGTTTCAGGATCCTCACTTCACAACCCATAAAAGTTTGGGAGGACAGATGGTGAAATGTTTTTCATTGTTGTATGAGTTTCCTCATCGGCTATAGGGAATCCAAATGAGTTATCTCCTTCCCTATTTCCCCCATTATTACCTCTACCTTCTCCTGATCCAGGTGGATGTTGGTGGCCACCCACCTATCCCATTTGGACCCCCACAACTGTCTCTTTCAGTTTTTCAGTTTCCTTAATTATAGTGCAGTTTACTATTTTTAGCAGTTTTTCGGGTCCTAAACTTCCGGAGCCGTTTTGAGGCCCTAAACGACGTTTTTTGGGAAATCTACTGCCAGTGATTTTTCTAATAAAAATTGTCTTTTCCGTCGTAGTCCTCGGAGATATCTTTCCAATGGGCTATCATGCGCGTCAAACGGAGATAATACGACCAATTCGCGACCCCGGGAAGTTGGCTGTCCAACTCACCCCAAAACGGGGCCCACAATTTGGTGTTTCATCTTCTAGGGTTAGGTTTTGGAATGTGAAGGGTTTTCCCTTGTTTCCCAATAATAAATAGGCCTTCGAGCCTCATTGTAACACAGTTCGGAACAGTTCAGAGACATGTAGCCGCCACATCTCTTCTCAGAGATAAGCTACCATCGCCCTAGCTGGTTTATTTCCATTTCTGGTTGTAAGCATATTTCAGTATTTTCCATTAATGAAATGAAGTATTATTTCCGCTGCATCTCTATATTTATGGTTATCGCATCTCTGTGTTTATGGTTATCTCTGTAATTTATTGCATTCCTGTTTAAATCCGGATCAGTGGTATCAGAGCGGTCTGCTTTTTCTCTGTTTTTCTTTGCATGTCCCCAACGAGGTCGGGATATAAGGAGTTAGGGCTTGAATTGGTCGAACCTTTGCAAGACCAGCCTCGCAAATCTCGACGACCTCCCATGGCGGATGAGAAGAAAGATGAGGGGGCAGGAGATCCTATCAGAAGGTTGCTCGAAGAAGCCCTCGAGCGGCAAAGGAACGCGATGATGGATAGCTTTGCGCAGATCCTTCAGCGGCTACCCAGAGGCAACGCATCAGCTTCCAACAACTACTCTGGAAACGCCACACCGTTTAAGGTACAAGTTAATTTTGAAATCCCCATCTTCGAGGGTCAAATAGACGCAGATGCCGTAGATAAATGGTTAAATCTGCTAGATGGGTGTTTTTCTGTTCATGAATTTTCAAGTCGGGAAAATATTGTTTTCGCTCTTCTCAAAGTAGCCCCCCACATCAAGGACTGGTGGGAAACATATTGTGAGCAGAAGGATGAAAGTACAGGCTCACTGTTTTCAGCCGCCCCCACTTGGAATGACTTCCGGGATGCCATCAAGGAGCAATACTACCCTGTCAAAAGCTATGAGGACAAATACATCAAATGGACCACACTGCGGCAGGGACGAGACCAAGATGTGTCAGAGTTCACAAACATTTTTCATACCCTTCGCACACAATTGGGTATCAAAGATTCTGAGTTGCATCTGGTACTCAAATACCGCGGCTGCCTACACAAATACATCCAGGAAGAGATGGAGTTCTTGAACATCTCCTCACTTGGCACAACATACCGATACGCTGTCAAAATCGAGCAAAAGTTCAAACAGAAGAAGCGAGACTTTGGATCTGTAAATCCAAAGCCCAAAGGACAAAGCCAAGGCGGGGTGACAACCCGTCGAAGCTGCAAGAAAAGAACAACACCACGAAGCCGAAGAAGGACACAGGAAAGTGGTGTGAGTTCCACAAGAGTCCCACTCATAACACAAGTGAGTGTCGGACCAAGCAGTCGCTGGTGGCCGAGTTGAAGGCTTCCGAATCAGATGAATGTTCCAACCCTGGGCCAGAACCTGACAAGGGGAATGGCAAAGGGAAGCAGATCATTGATGTGGAGCCCAGCGCCACTGTTGCCACCGCCAAGATCCAGAAAAATGAGCCTAAAGATCCAAAGGAAGGGGAACGTCTTTTCCACTCACAGATGTGGGTGAAGGGTTTGCCGCTGCAATTCATTGTCGACAGTGGTAGCCAAAAGAACCTCATTTCAGCAGAGGTCATGAAGCGGTTGGGCCTACCAACTACACCACACCCATAGCCGTACAGTATCGGGTGGCTTCATGAAGGATGAGATCTCAAAGTTCGCCAGCAGTGTCGCCTTCCCTACAGCATCAAGCCCTTCACAGATGAGGTATTGTGTGATGTTACACCTCTGGATGTTTGTGATTTACTATTAGGGCAGCCATACTTGTGGAGGCGACATGCTGTGTATGAGTCAAGGCCTCGCGCTGTCATTATTTCTTTGGATAATTCATTATACAGGATACCGGAGGTAGCCCCACCTACTGCCACCTCTTTGATCACTGCTAAGAAAGGCAACAAGCTCATCTCACAGACTAGGAAATTTATTTTTTGTCTGGTTCACTCCCAAAGTAAGGGGAAGATCGTTGCTACATCCATGACCCCCGCGAAGGGTTCCTCCACGCAGCAGCAGCAACAGAGGGATACAGTCATGACAGAACACAGGAACAACTTCTCCTTACCCAGAGGGGTACCACACAAGTTTCAGGTGGGCGACAAAGTTTGGTTACATCTGCAGAGAGAACGCCTTACCAGAACCCATCAGAAACTCAGACCACTTCGACATGGTCCTTACACCAGTAACAAGGCTGTGGGCAACAATGCTTTGAAGCACAGCATTCCTCCATTCCTTCGCTTGCACCGATTGTTCAATGTGGACCATCGCCGACCATGCTTCCCACCATTTCTGGACACATCAGAGATTGCAGAACAGCTCACCAGAGACCCAACTCAGCAGAAGCTTCCTCATCTCAAGGAGGAACTCAACGCAATGGGGACCATTGCTTCCTAAGGGGGGAGGAATGATCCAGGTGGATTTTGGTGGCCACCCACCTATCCCATTTGGACCCCCACAACTGTCTCTTTCAGTTTTTTAGTTTCCTTAATTATAGCGTAGTTTACTATTTTTAGCAGTTTTTCGGGCCCTAAACTTTCGGAGCCGTTTTGAGGCCCTAAACGACGTTTTTTGGGAAATCTACAGCCATTTTCCGTCGTAGTCCTCGGAGATATCTTTCCAACGGGCTATCATGCTTGTCAAACGGAGATAATATTACCAATTCGCGACCCCGGGAAGTTGGCTGTCCAACTCACCCCAAGACGGGGCCCACAATTTGGCGTTTCATCTTCTAGGGTTAGGTTTTGGAATGTGAATGGTTTTCCCTTGTTTCTCAATAATAAATAGGCCTTCAAGCCTCATTGTAACATAGTTCGGAACAGTTCAGAGGCATGTAGCCGCCACATCTCTTCTCAGAGATAAGCTACCATCGCCCTAGCTGGTTTATTTCCATTTCTGGTTGTAAGCATATTTCAGTATTTTCCATTAATGAAATGAAGTATTATTTCCGCTGCATCTCTGTATTTATGGTTATCGCATCTCTGTGTTTATGGTTATCTCTGTAGTTTATTGCATTCCTGTTTAAATCTGGATCAGTGGTATCAGAGCGGTCTGCTTTTTCTCTGTTTTTCTTTGCATGTCCCCAACGAGGTCGGGATATAAGGAGTTAGGGCTTGAATTGGTCGAACCTTTGCAAGACCAGCCTCGCAAATCTCGACGACCTCCCATGGCGGATGAGAAGAAAGACGAGGGGGCAGGAGATCCTATCAGAATCTTGCTCGAAGAAGCCCTCGAGTGGCAAAGGAACGTGATGATGGATAGCTTTGCGCAGATCCTTCAGCGACTACCCAGAGGCGACGCATCAGCTTCCAACAACTACTCTGGAAACGCCACACCGTTTAAGGTACAAGTTAATTTTGAAATCCCCATCTTCGAGGGTCAAATAGACGCAAATGTCGTAGATAAATGGTTAAATCTGCTAGATGGGTATTTTTCTGTTCATGAATTTTCAAGTCGGGAAAAGATTGTTTTCGCTCTTCTCAAAGCAGCCCCCACATCAAGGACTGGTGGGAAACATACTACGAGCAGAAGGATGAAAGTACAAGCTCATTGTTTTCAGCCGCCCCCACTTGGAATGACTTCCGGGATGCCATCAAGGAGCAGTACTACCCTGTCAAAAGCTATGAGGACAAATACATCAAATGGACCACACTGTGGCAGGGACGAGACCAAGATGTGTCAGAGTTCACAAACATTTTTCATACCCTTCACACACAATTGGGTATCAAAGATTCTGAGCTGCATCTGGTACTCAAATACCGCTGCTGCCTACACAAATACATCCAGGAAGAGATGGAGTTCTTGAACATCTCCTCACTCGGCACAACATACCGATACGCTGTCAAAATCGAGCAAAAGTTCAAACAGAAGAAGTGAGACTTTGGATCTGTAAATCCAAAGCCCAAAGGACAAAGCCAAGGCGGGGCAACCCAAGACAACCCGTCGAAGCTGCAAGAAAAGAACAACACCACGAAGCCGAAGAAGGACACAGGAAAGTGGTGTGAGTTCCACAAGAGTCCCACTCATAACACAAGTGAGTGTTGGACCAAGCAGTCGCTGGTGGCCGAGTTGAAGGCTTCCGAATCAGATGCATGTTCCGACCCTGAGCCAGAACCTGACAAGGGGAATGGCAAAGGGAAGCAGATCATTGATGCGGAGCCCAACGCCACTGTTGCCACCGCCAAGATCCAGAAAAATGAGCCTGAAGATCTAGAGGAAGGGGAACGTCTTTTCCACTCACAGATGTGGGTGAAGGGTTCGCCGCTGCAATTCATTGTCGACAGTGGCAGTCAAAAGAACCTCATTTCAGCAGAGGTCGTGAAGCGGTTGGGCCTACCAACTACACCACACCCACAGCCGTACAGTATCGGGTGGCTTCATGAAGGATGAGATCTCAAAGTTCGCCAGCAGTGCTGCCTTCCCTACAGCATCAAGCCCTTCACAGACGAGGTATTGTGTGATGTTACACCTCTGGATGTTTGTGATTTACTATTAGGGCAGCCATACTTGTGGAGGCGACATGTTGTGTATGAGTCAAGGCCCCGCGCTGTCATTATTTCTTTGGATAATTCATTATACAGGATACCGGAGGTAGCCCCACCTACTGCCACCTCTTTGATCACTGCTAAGAAAGGCAGCAAGCTCATCTCATAGACTAGGAAATTTATTTTCTGTCTGGTTCACTCCCAAAGTAAGGGGAAGATCGTTGCTACATCCATGACCCCCGCGAAGGGTTCCTCCACGCAGTAGTAGCAACAGAGGGATACAGTCATGACAGAACACAGGAACAAATTCTCCTTACCCAGAGGGGTACCACACAAGTTTCAAGTGGGCGACAAAGTTTGGTTACAGCTGCAGAGAGAACGCCTTACCAGAACCCATCAGAAACTCAGACCACTTCGACATGGTCCTTACACCAGTAACAAGGCTATGGGAAACAATGCTTTGAAGCACAGCATTCCTCCATTCCTTCGCTTGCACTGATTTTTCAATGTGGACCATCGCCGACCATGCTTCCCACCATTTCTGGACACATCAGAGATTGCAGAACAGCTCACCAGAGACCCAGCTCAGCAGAAGCTTCCTCATCTCAAGGAGGAACTCAACGTAATGGGGACCATTGCTTCCTAAAGGGGGAGGAATGATCCAGGTGGATGTTGGTGGCCACCCACCTATCCCATTTGGACCCCCACAACTGTCTCTTTCAGTTTTTTAGTTTCCTTAATTATAGCGCAGTTTACTATCTTTAGCAGTTTTTCGGGCCCTAAACTTTCGGAGCCGTTTTGAGGCCCTAAACGACGTTTTTTGGGAAATCTACTGCCATTTTCCGTCATAGTCCTTGGAGATATCTTTCCAACGGGCTATCATGCGCGTCAAAAGGAGATAATACGACCAATTCGCGACCCCTGGAAGTTGGCTGTCCAACTCACCCCAAAACGGGGCCCACAATTTGGCGTTTCATCTTCTAGGGTTAGGTTTTGGAATGTGAAGGGTTTTCCCTTGTTTCTCAATAATAAATAGGCCTTCGAGCCTCATTGTAACATAGTTCGGAACAGTTCAGAGGCATGTAGCCGCCACATCTCTTCTCAGAGATAAGCTACCATCGCCCTAGCTGGTTTATTTCCATTTCTGGTTGTAAGCATATTTCAGTATTTTCCATTAATGAAATGAAGTATTATTTCCGCTGCATCTCTGTATTTATGGTTATCGCATCTCTGTGTTTATGGTTATCTCTATAATTTATTGCGTTCCTGTTTAAATCTGAATCACCTCCATTGTTACCTCCATTATTTCCTCTTCCTCTACCTTTACCCCCTCCTCCAAATCTATCTACTACTTCCTCTGTCATGATAGTTTCCTCAGAGTCTTCTGGTTCTTCTATTAATGGTGGACGAGAGAGATTTCCTCCCTTTCCTTCTTCTTCAGGTGATTCTACTTCTTTGATTACAATACGTTCCCCTATAGAAGTGAAGAAAGGTTCTTCTCCTAGATCAGATTTAGTAGATAATGTGGGAGAATCTTCTAATTCAGTTGTTGCCCCTTGAATTCCAGGAATCCTAAGGTTGGGAGTATGAGTCAGAGATGGAGGTGTATCTTGTCTATGCCTTGAAGTAGTTGGAGTTGTGAAAATCAAACTTTTGGCCCTAGCTATAAACCTTCCCCTAGAATCTCTTGCTCTATGCATGTCATTTTTTATTTTTTATTTTTTAGTCGGGCCAATAATTCTCTTTCTAATTTTCTTGGTCACACTAGGTGCAAGAAGAGAGCATAATCAAGAAATCATTGAACTAATAGCTCTCTTTTATGTTCCTCCAGATCACACTAGGTGCAAAAGGAGAGCATACTTCAAGAAGTTATCAATTTTTCCCTCTTTTTTTTATGTAAGAGATCGACTACCTAGTTACACTTCCCTGGCAACGGTGCCAAAACGTTTAGTCAATTTAGTATTTCCTAAATTGCTACATTAATTATCAATGTGGGAGTCGTAAACTGATGAAGTGTGGTGCACTGTATGTGCAAGACAACCTCTTTCTTACTTTTTATTGTTTTCAATTTTATTTTGTTTTGGGGGTTTTGTCTTTGTTTATTTCCTAATGCGAATGGAAATCCTATTCCTAAGTTTTAAGAGTACTTAGAAGGCAAGTATGGATATATATTTAAGGCAATTATGTCTTTTATGATAACTTCCAGAGCTTAACGCTTCGAAGGATCTAAAAACATACTAGTGATGAAATTAGTACTTGAACAAGAATGTAAATGTGTAGCTATTCAAATCAAAGAAATGATAAACTACTAATCATGAAATCACTGTCTCTGCTACTCATCTAAATACATAAATAAAAGTTAAGCTATTGCACTCAAACAAACCAAAAATTGTAGACTAATGAAAGTAAAATCAATTCACTTCACTTATAGTCCGATAGCTCACCAAGTAGCTTTTCGGGGTTAAGCCATGGCTCTGGAGATAACGTCAATAACATGAAGAATTGATATCTAAATTACCTACTTGCAAATGAAAGTAAAATCAAGTCACTTCACTTATAGTCTGATAGCTCACCAAGTAGATTTTCAAGGTTAAGCCATGGCTCTGGAGATAACGTCAATAACATGAAGAACCTAATATCTAATTGCAGAAATAAAAGTAAAATCAAATCACTTCACTCATAATCTGATAGCTCGCCAAGTAGCTTTTCAGGGTTAAGCCATGGCTCTGGAGCTAACGCCAAATTTCATGAAGAACCTGATATCTAATTGCAGAAATGAAAGTAAAATCAAATCACTTCACTCATAATCCGATAGCTCACCAAGTAGCTTTTCGGGCTTAAGCCATGGCTCTGGAGATAACGTCAAATGTCATGAAGAACCTGATATCTAATTGCAGAAATGAAAGTAAAATCAAATCACTTCACTCATAATCCGATAGCTCGCCAAGTATCTTTTCGGGGTTAAGCCATGGCTCTGGAGATAACATTAAATGTCATGAAGAATTTGATATCTAAACTGACTAACAATAGCAAATATATAAGACTGAAATCAAAGCATGAAAGCTAAAAAACAGAGTCAGCAGAGAGACCAATCTCATGTCACTATTTATTGCAAAAATTATATGAAAATGTTCGAGCATAGCCTATCCTGAAGCACACTGATCAATGTTAGCAAAAATATACAATGCTTGGAAAATCATGTACAGGAATGAAACATTAACACCATAACTGAATTATGAAATATACATAGGTGAACAAACTATGAAATATCTACAATGAAAATAAGAAAACAACACATGAAAACTTTACAGAAATAAAGAAACAAAACCTCAGCCAGCAGGGGCCCTCTGCACAGCCTTGGTTAACACGTTGTCAGTCCGAAATTACGTTCACACAGTCATATGAAACAGAGTCTTTTTATATTGCAAAATAGAGGAAGGATCCTCTCGTTACAATAGTAGGACCAATTTTACGGCACAGTACATAAACTAACAGCAAGACTATATAAAAAACTAGCTACATGCGTTTGCAAATACGTTATTTATAAAGGAAATTACATAACTATTTTCCCTATGAAACACCTTCAGCAGAGGACACGTAAAAAGATAGAACCCGTGAGCTTTGCGTATTGGTTGTCATGATCATTCAATCTACCAAAAGGTGGATGTTGGATTTGCATTGTGGAGGCAGTCTACAGCTGTCAAAATGGATCCACAGATCTAGGAACTGTCTTTGACCTTTCACGTGTTGAAAACAGAGACCTGTTTGCTGTAAAACTCCTCGTTTGACCAAGGCTTTCCTTTACAAATTTGGCTAAACCGATAGGACTTGGTCCATGTCCAGATCATTCCTGAACTGCCCACGTGCCTCGTTTTGCTTGCTGACACTTGTAACCTAGAGATCAATAAAAATAGCTACGAAAACTCGAGTCAGCTGCAAAAAGTGGCTGCATTCCACAGCTGATGAGCAAAATCTAAGTCAAATAGCAAACTTAAAAATATAGTTAGAAAACCAATTAAATGCACCTTTAGAATCAATATGTAATGATCTTTGATAGCTTATGAGGCACTGGCGAGGGGAAAAAGGTCTAGGAAAGTGTGTAGAAGAGATGTAGTTTCAGGGCTCAACAGTCTACACAGCTGCATGAGGCACACCATCCTCATGTTTAATCCCACTAGTATAGATGAGGTATTCATTCAGGCTACGCATCTAGAAGCTAGAGGTAAGAATGGTAACTCAGAAGTTGGGGGATCATCCAAACCCACTGCAAGCACAAATAAGTAGAAAAGAAAACAGAGATGGAAAGAGAGGAAGACAAACACTATATAGAAAAGTAAGTCTTCATGCACTCATTGTAAGAAGGATGGGCATGATGACGAACACTATTGGATTTTGCATCCAGAGCTGAAACCTAAGAAGTTCAAGGGCAAGAAGAAGAAGACTGTTGCAGCTATTCAAAAGGATTTGGGGTCAAACTCAGGAGATGAAGCAACAATCGCAGCCACAGGTATAAAAGGTAAAAATTCTGAAGCATCTACTAGTAATTCTACACAATCTACTAATAATGAAGAAAATGAGAGAAAAAGACATGAGCTTTTTCATATTCAAGTTATTTCCAATCATCAAAAGATTGATACTTGTTTGATAGTGGCTCACAAGTAAATTTAATTTCTAAAGCAATTGTAAAGGAGTTGGGATTACTAACCACACCTCACAAGAAACCATATCCATTAGGTTGGTTATGTGATAAAGCAAAGCTACAAGTGACCAGACAATGTAAACTTAAGTTTTCTTTTGGGTCAGCATTTGTAGATGAGGTTGACTTAGATATAGTTCCTTTGGATAAATGTGGAATTGTTTTAGGAAGTCCTTACTTGTATGATAGAAAAGCTATTTTCTATAGACCTGAGAACAAGTATCTACTCGTTAAAGATGGAATCGAATATATTGTAAGAGCTCATAAGCTCAAGAATAATTATACTCTCATAAACTCAGGGCAGATGAAATGAATTGTAAATTCATGCAAACAATTTTTACTAATGGTTGTAATGGAAAAGAAACCTGATAAAACTAATGTATTTGAGGGCTATGATGCTAAACAGCAAGCTGATTTAGAAAAAGTTGTTTCGGAATATGATATATTGTTTCAAGAACCTAAAGGTCTGCCGCCCAAAAAGGAAATAGTGCATGATATTAATTTGCAGCAAGATGCTCCATTGCTTAATATCGGAATGTACAGGTTGTCCACTTTAGAGAATGAAGAAATCAAGAAGCAGGTATAGGAGCTACTCGAGAATGGGTTCATCAAACCTAGCACATCACCATGTGGGTCTCCAATTGTCTTGGTGAGAAAGAAAGATGGCTCGTGGAGAATGTGCATTGATTACCGAGCGTTGAATAAGATAACGATCAAAAATCGTTATCCCCTTCCTCACATAGATGGTCTATTAGATCAGTTGAAAGAAGCTATTTATTTTTCCAAGTTAGACTTGCATAGTGGCTATCATCAGGTCAGAGTTGCAGAGAAAGATGCATGGAAGACTGCTTTCAAAACAAAGCAGGGATTGTATGAGTGGCTGGTTATGCCTTTTGGCTTAACTAATGCTCCTGCTACTTTCATGAGAGTAATGAATGATGTACTCAGACCTTTTCTTGATGATTTTTTTATTGTGTATCTGGATGACATTCTTATATTCAACAAAACGTGGGAAGAACATTTAAAGCATGTTAAGCAGACTCTAGATGTTTTGAAAAGAGAAAATATTTATGTTAAACTCTCAAAATGTGAATTTGGAAAAACATCTTTGAATTATTTGGGACATATAGTAGGGGGTGGTGAATTGAAGATAGATCCCTCTAAGGTTGCAATCATTGTAAACTAGCCTAAACCCAAATCAGCTACAGAAGTTAGAAGCTTCTTAGGAACGACACAATATTGGAGAAAGTTTATTTCTAACTTTTCCTTAATTGCAGCTCCCTTACATACTTTAACAAGAATGAACAAGGTGTTTCACTCGGGAGGCAAACAACAGAAATCCTTCGACACCTTGAAAGAAAATATTAGTACAACACCAGTACTAGCACTGCCTAATATTCAAAGACCCTTTGAAATCGAAACAGATGCCAGTGACTATGCCATGGGAGCAGTGTTGATGCAGCACGGTAAACCCATATGTTATCATTCTGAGACATTTAATTCTGCAGTAGTTAACTATCCTACATATGATAAAGAATTGTATGCATTAGTACAGAGTGTGAAAAAGTGGAAACATTACTTAATGGAAAAAGAGACAGTAATACATACTGATCATCAACCACTTCAATATCTACACTCCCAAACTAAGTTCCAGCAATCGAGACACTATAGATGGATGGGTTTTCTACAACAGTTTCATTTAGTCATCAGATATAAAAAGGGCATACACAATAAATTTGCAGATATGTTATCTAGAGCCATTATAAATGCATCTACTATACTTAAGCATAATTATGTGTTACATGAGAGCTACATTGAACAATATGCTCAAGATATAAACTTTAAAGATGTATATGCAACTTTGAGTCAAGGCAAACGAATAGAAGAATTGGATTATCATGTAAAGGATCGACTATTATATCATTGTGGAAAGTTATGCATTCCACAAATTGAGAGAGTAAAGATAATTCGAGAAGCACACACTTCTCTAATATCAGGTCACTTTGGGGTAAGTAAAACAGTTGCACAACTGCAAAGATTTTGTTATTGGCAAAAAATGAACGAGATAGTTTCTAGATATGTAAGAGGGTGTACTATGTGTGCTAAAAGCAAGCCCAGCAATAGAAAACTAGGCTTGTACACTCCATTACCAGTTCCTTCTCATCCTTGGGAAAGTGTTTCCATGGACTTTGTTGGAGGACTACCTAAATCTAGGAAAGGTCATGATTATCTATATGTTGTTGTGGATAGGTTCAACAAAATGTGTATTTTGATACCTTGTAATAAATAGATTACAACTGAACAAACTGCAAAACTATTCTTTCAACATGTATGGGTTCATTTTGGATTACCCACTTCCATTATATTTGACCGAGACACCCGATTTGTGGGAAAGTTTTGGTCAAGTCTGTGGGAACTGATGGACATGAAACTGAAGAAAAGCACAGCTTTCCATCCACGCGTATGTTTTTTACTTGGGTCAACCAAACGACGACCATGGTAAAATCCTTTCCACGCGTACATTTTTTACATGCTGAAGGAGGACGAAAATGGACCACTCAGATTGGCTTGAATGAACTGTAGAATTTCCTATAGATTCACAAGATCATGCAATGTACTAAAGCACAAGACAAGAATCTACTTCTACTTTCAACCAGTGGAAGCCAATAGATCGATGAAAACAATATGAACAAGAAGAAGATAAATCAATGGCACATAACACAATAAGTTTCTCTGGGGAAAGCCACTACTCAAAACCCCTATTATCTATATTGCATTAATAAAAAATATGAGTGAAGATACAAATCTTGTTCTCACAAGAAAAATTCCACACAAGTATGCTCAACTCTTTGCCTCACAAGCCCGTTCTTAGCCAACACTTCGCCAATTTCCACTGCCTACCAAGCTCCTAATCTCTTGCACAATTCCTAGAATGAATAGCCCGTATTTAAAGTGAATTCATGCTTCAAAAATAGTGCAACCCTAAATTAGTTCCTTTTCTTGATTGCATGCATGATATTTACAACTTAGTAATTCATGCAACTGATAGTACACTATCACTGCACTCTATTCTCAACTGGGTATTTCTCAGGATCGACATGTATGAGTTTTTGATGAGGGAATCTTCAATTAACTAGAGTGACACTTGTGGATGCACTAGTGCACCAACTGACTGTTAATTCTCTATTAGTTCCATAAATAGTTTGAAACTAATTTAACTAAACATAACTCGGTAAAATGAGTTATCTAATTACAACTCACAATTAAACTCATCTTTGACATATACATGACTTCCAAAAGACGTCCAACTCGAAATTCCTAAGATAATTAAGTTAATTAAACTTAATTAACTATTTACAAGTTTATATGAGAATAGAATTCGATTTTAATTCACAATTTAAATTCAACGAAAAATTTAAATTGGAATTTCTTGTTGCCATTTCTCAAAACTCCCTCTCAACAAGAAAGGGATTATCGGCTACCCCGATCCTGCCTCTGTGAAACTCGAATTTATGTCATGATAATTCCTTTCTCAAAATGTCAGCATCTTGCTCCTCCATGGGAATGTAATCTAACAACATAATCCGCCTCAATACACAATCTCTGAGATTATGATATCGGATATCAATATGCTTGGACTGATCATGAGAAACTGGAGTTTCAGAGAGTTTGATACAACTATGATTATCACAATAAATCATAGTTGAATCCATCTGGTGACAAAACAAACCAACCATGATCTTCCTCATCTAGATGGCCTCACATGTTGCCTGACTCGCAACCATGTACTATGCCTCTACCGAACTGAGTGCAACTGATATCTATTTCCTACTATACCAAGAAACTCTCACTAACATAATACTAAAAATCCCTCTTGATGTGCTCTTCCGATCGGATGGACTCCCCGCCCAATCTGCATCAATGAAACCTTGAAGCTTCAGTGCTTCTATCTATCAGTAACACAATCCATACTGAGAAGTGCCCCTGAGGTATCTCAACACATGCTTTGTTGCCTTCCAATATAGCTTGGTAGGCCTAACCATTGCTTGACTAAGTTGGTTAAATACATAACACATATCTGGTCACATGTTCACCAAGTACATGAGTGAACCCACACGCTTCCTGTAAATAGTAGCTTCCACTACTTCCCCTGAAGTAACATCTTCCTTTCTCTAGTTACCTGTTAGAGGAGCCTCCATGGGTTTACTGCTCTCCATGCGAATCTCTTGGGTATCTTGTTGACATACTTGCCTTGAGACACAAACAAGTCTCCATCACCTTACCATACCTCCATGCCAAGAAAGTAATGCATGAGCCCCATGTCCTTCATCTCAAACTCTCTTGCAAGTTCCTCCTTGCAAGACTTGATCAACTCATCATCACCCGTTAGTATGAGATCAACAACATAAAGTACAATGATCAACAGTTTACCTTCCACCACTATGTCGTACGGGTTCACATCTGCTTCACTCTTCGTGAAGCCCAACCCGGTGAAGCAGCTATTCATCCTGGTGTACCAAGAACATGGTGCTTGCTTCAACCCATACAACGCTCTCTTGAGCCGACACACATGCGACTCACGGTCAAAGGTCTCAAAACCTTCAGGCTTCTCTATGTACACCTCTTCCTCAATCATGCCATTAAGGAAGGTTGTCTTAACATCCATCTGATATATCTTCTAGCCCATCTGCGCTGATAGTGCCAATAGAAATATGATTGATGAGTACCTTGCAACAAGAGAAAAGGTCTCATCATAGTCAATCCCCTCTACCTCTGAAAATCCACGGGCCACAAATATGGCCTTATGATTCTCCACACTACCACTTGTAGCTTTCTTTACCTTGTAAAGCCATCAAGAGCTCACCACTGACTTGTCCTTTGGTCTCAGGACCACATCCCAAACAATGTTACGAACTATCGAGTCATACTCCTCCACCATGGCATCAACCCAAATCGGCTAATGCAGTGCTTCCTCAAAGGAAGATGACTCTGCCATAATACACTCACCCATAAGGGCCATGTATCAAGTGTATCTCTCAGGTGACCTCCTCTGCCTGTGCTAAGATGTGGGTGCTCCCACATTCTTCCATGCATCATCCAACAATCTGTCAGCCTCTCTAGTGCGCTTTCTTCCCTCTCTGGAAGACTTTGCCTGAGTGGATGTCTCCACTCCCGAATCCTCTACATGTGGTTGCTCCACATTAATCTGAGGCTCCTCAATATTAGGAACCAAACATTCCTCAAATACATGTAGTTGTAGCTCCCTCTCAAGGGAAACTCTCATGGCCTTCTGCTCATCAAACTTAACATCCCTGTGAACCACTTTCATCCTGCTGGTTGGAAAGTAAACTCGATAGGTGTATCAGTTTACCCCACAAATATCCTCAGCTTTGTTTTCGGCTCAAGCTTCTTCTGTGAATCTTTGGTCACATGGAAATATATCAATGACCCAAAAATCCTAAAGTGACAAACATATGGCCTCTTACAGGAGAAAGCCACCTCTGGTGTCTTCATCCCAAGTATCCGATGCGGGATTCTATTATGTAAATAGACTATTGTGTTGCATGCCTCAACCCACAAGTGTAGTGGTAGGCCCTAATCCTGCAACATCACCTGTGATGCCCCTACAATGCTTCTATTCTTCCTCTCATCCACCCCATTCCATTGTGGCTTATGAGGTGTTGTCAATTCCCATTTAATCCTTTATGTTGCACAAAAGTTCTTAAACTCATGCGAGACATACTCACCACTGTTATCACTCCTCAAAGATTTGACCTTCTTGGATGACTGTTTCTCAACCAATGTTTTAAATTCACAAAACTTTATGAAATTTTTATCCTTCTTCTGCATGAAAAATATCCAGCATTTACAAGAAAATCTATCAACAAATATAACATAATACCTGTGTTTGGTTGTGGATGTTGTTGAGAATGGTCCACACACATTTGAATGGAATCGCTTTAGAATAGCCTCTGCTTGACTGTCTATGTCATGAGAGGAAGCCTTGGTGTATTTTCCCAAAAAGTACATCCCTTGCATGTATCAACTTGCTCAAGTGTACCTTTGGGAAGCCCAGTAGGGATATGTTGCATGATCTTCAAAGACCCATGATGAAAGTGACCCAATCACCTGTGCCACAACTCACCAACATCTCAACTATGCACCATCTTTTCTTTTGTGCTCAAAGCAACACAATCATCTACCTCCAACTTATAGACATTCTTCATCTGAATCCCAATCTTCTTGTTCTGATTCATGGCTATGTGTCTAAGGAACACCTTTCCTTTGCTAAACACCACATCATAACCTCTGTCCTCCAACATGGCGACCGATACTAAGTTCTTCTTTAACCTAGGCACATACATAACATCCCTTAAGGTGAGAGGAGCACCATGCTCCCTCTGAAAAGCAACCATGCCCACTCCTGTAACACTATACTTCCCATCATCACCCATCTCAATATGCATCTTGAGGTCATTGAAAAACTCCTTGTCACCAGTCATGTAGAATGAGGCTCCAGTGTCAAGATACCATACACTACCCATCATTGATGACACCATGCATGCAATGAGAGTAAAGTCCAATTCAAGCTAAGAATTCAATGCCTCACCCATTGCTCCTCCTGTGGACTTCTTCTTGGACTTCTTGAGTGGACAATTTGTAGTAAAATGGCCCAACTCATGACAATGAAATCACTTAACTTTTGTCATGTCTTTATTCTTACCTCCATGGAAAGAATCCGATCTGGAATGGGAAGCCTTCCCTTTCCCTTTCCTCACCTTACCTGCTAAGGTACAAGTTTCCTCATCATCAGTCTTTGATGAGGAACCATCTCCAGTGTTCCTCCTGATCTCCTCCTGCATCAAATCCGACCACATCCGTTCCCAATCTAGCAGCTTTTCCCTTCCATTCACATAGTCCTAATTACTATTCCAACTCTTAGGAAGGCCTGGGAGAGCTAGGCTCACCATATCATCCTTGACAATTGTTATTCCAACACTTCCAAATTCATCTCTGCAGGTTGTGAACTTGGTCAAGTATTTTGGAACGGTCTCACATTTCTTCATCTTCATTTTTCAAAGTTTATCTTTCAGTGCCAACTTCCTAAGGTCATTGTTGTTCTGGAAAAGGCTTTTCACATAGCATGTAGAGTTTCCTTCCCATGGAGACTCGAGACAATGTGGTCTTGAACTCCCTCAAGGATTATCCGCATCGCCTTCACCACACACTTCTTCCATTTGACCAAATGTTGAGCATCCGATTTTGATGGCTTAGGAATGTCTTGATCAATGAATTCCTTCAAGCCATTATCCTCCAACATGGCCTCCATTCTTTCCTTCCAAGCTATATAATTTGAGCTGCCTTCCAAGGCATACTCATGGTGCAAACTCTGTAATGCCATTTGCCGATCGAGAAGTATGTAATACAAATTTGAATTTCACCTATAACCCTGAACTCAAAACTTTGAAATATCCTCTATTATATTGTTCTCAACTCTAATACCATGTAGAATTTCCTGTAGATTCACAAGCTCATGCAATTTACTAAAGTAAAAGACAAGAATCCACATCTACTTTCAACTAGCGGAAGCCAATAATTTGATGAAAACAATATGAACAAGAAGAAGATAAATCAATGGCACATAACACAATAAGTTTATCTGGGGAAAGCCACTACTCAAAACCCCTACTATCTATATTGTATTAATCAAAAATATGAGTGAAGATACAAAACTTGTTCTTGCAAGAACAATTCCACACAAGTATGCTCAACTCTCTGCCTCACAAGCCCGCTCCTAGCCAACACTTAACCAATTTCCATTGCCTACCAAGCTCCTAATCTCTTGCACAATTCCTAGGATGAATAGCCCATATTTAAAGGGAATTCATGCTTCCAAAATAGCGCAAGCCTAAATTAGGTCCTTTTCTTGATTGCGTGCATGATATTTACAATTCAGTAATTCATGCAATTTATAGTACAATGTCCCTACACTCTAGTCTCAACTGGGTCTTTCTCGGAATCGACATGCATGATTTTCTGATGTGGGAATCTTCAGTTAACTAGAGTGACACTTGTGGATGCACTAATGCACCAACTAATTGTTAACTCTATATTAGTTCCATAAATAGTTTGGAACTAATTTAACTGAACATAACTCAATAAATTGAGTTATCTAATTACAACTTACAATTAAACTCATCCTAGACCCTTAAACTTAGGGAGAAGATATACATGAATTCCAAAAGACTTCCAACTCGAAATTCCTAAGCTAATTAAGTTAATTAAATTTAATTAACTATTTACAAGTTGATATGAGAATAGAATTCGATTTAATTCACAATTTAAATTCAAGGGCAAATTTAAATTGGACTTTCTTGTTGCCATTTCTCAATATGAACAATGTTTGGACATACGAAGCCTGCAATGAGAACACCTTCGACGTAATTATATAAATGTCACATCTTTATATATAAAAATATTCTCAGTTAATTTTATTAAAATCTTGATTTAATTTCTATGAGACTATTTTTAGTAATCATGAGTATAGAGTGTTTGTAGATATATACCTATAATAATTATAACCATTTTCCTTTTAGATTCAATTAAAAAATATTAAAAAATTAAATTAAATTAAAATATTTTGATTCTGAAATAAGTTATGGTTTTTGCGCATGTGGTATTAATAATTCATGGTATTTAGTTAAGAAAGATTCTTCGGCGAAAATCACATGGAATATCATTTGTCGACGCGTTTCGAACCAACCAGTGTGGTTCATCGTCAGGAAACAAAGCCTATTTACAAGTTAATAATATCCATGTAAGTGGTTAAGAATATTGTCATATTGTTATAAAATATTTCTATTCTGAAATAAGTTATGATTTTGGGGAATTTGGTATTGATAAGTCATGGCATTGTAACAAAGCCTATTCACAATTTCATATTAATGGCAAAGTGGTGGTGAATATCCATGGTTAAAAATCTTGTCATATTATTATAAAATATTTATATAAATGTCACATCTTTATATATAAAAATATTCTCAGTTAATTTTATTAAAATCTTGATTTAATTTCTATGAGACTATTTTTAGTAATCATGAGTATAGAGTGTTTGTAGATATATTTTTTTTCAGAGGGAAAATCAACATATGGCTGAAGCCCGCAGATATTTACATTACATATGGCCGAAGCCAGCAGATGAGCAGAATTTTTTTTGGCCGAAGCCAGCAGATGAGCAGAATTACGGCATAGCCGTCACAAATAACACCATAGCGCGGGGCCTCAACCACCGCCGCAGGAATCGATCCTGGCTGGGGGGAGCGAAAGCCATCCGCCCCAGCCATCATGTCATGCACGTCACGTGCAAAAGTGTTTGTAGATATATACCTATAATAATTATAACCATTTTCCTTTTAGATTCAATTAAAAAATATTACAAAATTAAATTAAATTAAAATATTTTGATTCTGAAATAAGTTATGGTTTTTGCGCATGTGGTATTAATAATTCATGGTATTGTAACAAAGCCTATTTACAAGTTAATAATATCCATGTAAGTGGTTAAGAATATTGTCATATTGTTATAAAATATTTCTATTATGAGATAAGTTATGATTTTGGGGAATTTGGTATTGATAAGTCATGGCATTGTAACAAAGCCTATTCACAATTTCATATTAATGGCAAAGTGGTGGTGAATATCCATGGTTAAAAATCTTGTCATATTATTATAAAATATTTAGATTGTGAAATAAACTATGTTTTTTGGGCATTTTGTATAGATAAACCATGTATTGGTGAATTGTATTATAACAAAGTCTATTTCCAAGTTAATAATATCCATGGTAAAGTGGGGTGAATATCCATGGTTAAGAATCTTGTCATATTGTTATAAAATATTTTGATTGTGAAATACGTTATGTTTTTTGGGGATGTGGTATTGATAAGCCATGGTATTGGCTCATGGTATTATAACAAATCATATTTACAAGTTAATAATATCAAAGGTAAAGTGGGGGTGAATATCCATGGTTAATAACCTTGTCATATTGTTATAAAATATTTTGGTTGTGAAATAGGTTAGGTTTTTGGGCATGTGGTAGTGATAAGTCATGGTATTGACCCATGGTATTGTAACAAAGCCTATTAATCATTATTTCTGGTAATAGTTATATTTATGTTTGTGTATAAGAAGTTATTATCCATTACAGGTTACATGTTTTTTTTCCATGTATTGTTGCCCTAGATGGAAAAAAGTCAATACACACACAACTCTCTCTCTCTCCATACACACACACACACACACTTTTTGGTGGGTGTTATTTGGTTTCTCGAAAACTTAGAGGAAATTCGTCTATCTTCTCTATAGGTAACTTAAGCTAACTCAAGGGTGAATGAAGTAAAATGGATGCACTTTTTTGGTATTGTTAGGGGGTTTTGTTGTTAACTCTTTTAATCAATATTTTTGGCAATAGTTATGTTTATGTTTGTGAATAAGAAATTATTTTCCATTGCATGTTACATGTTTTTTTTTTCATGTATTCTTGCCCTAGATGAAAAAAATTCAATACACACGCAACTCTCTCCCTCATTAGGGAAATTTTGAGGTCTAAAATGGATCTCCTAAGAAAAATGTACAACCAAAAGAAACTTTATAAGAATCAATAGTATTCAAGATGATGATGTCAACCATGGGGATGAGTCACCATTTTTGGAGTAAAAAAATAAAAAGATTAAAAATTAATAAAATAATAAAACTATTTTTTCAACATGTATTTTCAACTGATCTCTCTAAGGTTTTACTCAAATTTCGAGCAGGAGTACTCTGTAAAATTTAATTCCTCATCCAAAGAGTACCCAAGTTGCATACTTTCGATGGACCCTGCTACATGAAAAATGAGAAATACATGAAAACACGTGATTTCAATCACATTTTTCATGTAGTAGGGTCCATAGAAAGTATGCAACATGGGTACTCCTTGAATGAGGAATCAAATTTTACATCCAACGAGTGTTTCTGCTCGAAATTTGAGTAAACCCATAGGGAGATAAGTTGAAAATACCAGTTGAAAATATAGTTTTTTTGTTTTTTCCCCTCTAAAATTTGATGATGTAATCTAACATTATTTTATTATTTTATATTTTCTTTAGGAAGCCCATTTTAGACCTCAAAAATCTCTCACTGTCTCTCCCTAAATTTTTTGATGGGCGTTGGAGGCAAGTTTGGAACAATTTTAGGTTGTGCGTGCGCAAGCAGAGGAAGTAGTAACCATGAGCACAGCATCACGTGGATGCAACAGAGCGTGTAGTGGCTAATACATACTGAAATGCGTAGTCGACAATGGCGCGGAAGCGAAGGAGCATATGAAGACCCCTGGTCATTTCTCCACTATGGTAAACAACATAAGTATTTGGAAAAAAATGGGCTAAGTTAACGGACACAGATTCTAGAGTTGAGGAGAATTATATGCTTGGGATTTTATGGTCTTATCACAGCCAGGGAGGCTAACAAGTGTGCAAGAACCAATAAGGGTGATGTGGCCATTCATGAGGCAACCCATTGGTGATTGGAAGCATGCAGGGGTGAGTTGGCAAAAAGAAATTAACAAACAATAAAAATATGGGGAAAAAGACCTATGTGGCACCAATGTGGTTGGTCTGCAAGATTTTGGCCAGAAATAAAAGGAACTACCTAAAAGTGATACAACTCAAGCAGATAGGAAGGGGTATGCAAGGAGAAATTTGGAGGAAAATAAGGAAGGGAATATACAAGAATTTACGGGGAGAGAATAGGGAGAGAAGGGCCACAAGCAAGTTATCGCTGTGGTGCGATATGGAAAGTTGTCTCCTACCTCCTCCTTCATGTGGTCGTTCTTTACCATAGTGGTGGTTGTTTACCTCACTACTTAAAAGGATGTCGCAAGATATGGAGAGAGGTCTCCTACCTCCTAATTTTGATCCTTACATCGTCATGATCTGAATAAGAAATTTAGTGTTTGTTGTGCTAAATTCCAATTCAGAATAGTAAACAAAGTGCTTGAGGATTATGAGGTAAATTGCAAGTTTTACATGACTTTTTATGTCTTTGTATGTAATTCATGAGTTTAAAACATGAATTAAAAAAAGCATTCAACAAGTAGCATAACAATAATACACTCAACAATTGATAAAGGAGTTCACCCCTCCTGGGCTACGTCTCCTTGGTCCTGATTCCAATGGCTTGACCCAATCTCATTATGCTCAAAATACTTCAGTTTTAAAGAGTACATAAAGTGTGTTGACCAAAAGAGTGGCTAGTTTTCCCTTCAAGGAAACATTCTTTTGCAAAGAACTCTCACTCTAAAACATGAAAACCTATAGTTACTTATGAAATAATTAACAAGAAAAGGGTTCTCAATTCAAGGCCCCATACTCCATCTGACAATAAGCATAACAAGTACAACAATTCACTTGAAGTACTAAAAGAGAGCTTTCCTCGAAGACACAATGAAAAAAGAGAAACATAAGATACACCATAGATGTCTCAGATACAACAGAAAAACATATGAAGGATGGAAAACCCCTACAAGGTCTTGTCCATTCTCAAAAGCCTTCAAAAAATTATTCAACCCCTTGGTTGATCTTAGCACCCACATAATTAAACCTATCAAAAGTCTCTTCAGAAGTGCTCCAATGGCTTTGTAACTTGTTTCATTGGCTTCAAAATACCCAAAAATGCCTAAGTAGCCTCTTTCTGCTCCTCAATTGGATCAAAACAGAAGAAGTTATGACTACTTCCTCCTTTTCCCAAGTTCCACAGCTAACCATCCTACAATTCGGCCAAAACTTGTCTCGTGCGCCTTGAACGCAAAAACTGCCCATTAAACCTGGCACGATTCCTATTTGGCAGGCGAAATTGTAAGACCGTTAATTTTTCCAATAAGCCCCTGAAATTCGACGCGCTCCCGATCACATGGACCCCCATATGACCTGGGGCTGGCTCGCCATCGATGGCGGTCAAGTCTTGGCGGTCTGAGCAGATGGTTATTCCTGGTTGTTTCGGAGGAGGGCAGTTAGTAGTGGTTTTAGAGGTGTTCACATGGCAGAATGTTAATGAGTGGAGGCAGTTACAATTTTTGTTGGTGACATTAATGTCAATGGTAATACCACATATGCGGTAGCCACGTGGGCTGGGCTAGGGTCCATCACTTGGCCCCCACTCATGGTCCTATGGCACTGGGGCAGCCAGGGGCTAGGCCCTAGCCCGTCCCCTATGCCATATGCACCCCCGAACACTTCAATTATAAATTTCCACTAGCAACATAACAAGTAACACATTTGGCATAGTGGTTAGGTCCGTTGTTTGTGTTGGGAAAGTCTCAAGTTCAAAACCCATGAAGTGCAGTTTCGACCTATCATAAATTTTGGTAGCCCTCCGGCTACCACGTGGCGACCCCCGGTTGGTCCACATGGTAGCCTATGGTTGGCCGCCAACCCACCAACCAGAAACTAACACATCACACCAATGATGAGGTGTCACTTGGCACCACCTAATTCACTGGAGGAAACCCAATCAATGCACAGTCACCTTGCCACGTAGGTATGCCCAGTCAGCAGTACGCACTGTTGATTGGACTGTCAATTTTTTTTTTTTAATTTTCCTATTTTGAAAAACAAACAGAACTCGTTTACGAGAGCATATGATGTCTGTTTCACGTGAAACGAATTGCATCATATTCAGGATGACGAACACTACACAGTTGTTCGAGTTCCACACCGATCTGACAACTTTGAATTTTGAGCAAATTTTTGAGCTCTAGATCAGTGACTTCCATGGGCTCTGCTTTACTTCACAAATTTAACATGATCGATGTTAATGAAACATGTGGTGTTTACAGACCCTAGAATTCTTATAGCTTCTCTACCTATGCATTCTTATTGTTGGAAATACTGAGGGGGGGTGAATCAATATTTCTTTTTCAACTATTGTTTTACTAGTTAAAACATTTATATTCAGAACACAAGATGAACAACAAGTATCAATGCTTTTATTAATATAATATTTGCAATAAAATAGATACAATATATAGATGGTTGCAGTCAGTCGCCAAGCACCAACTTGGAATTTTGTGAGGCTCCAACCTCCTGAGCTCCAACCCTGTTTAGCCAAGGCAATAATCTTGGACTTTAGGAGCACCAACTCCCAAGGACTTCTATCCTTCCAGTTTCTGAGACACCAGTCCCAAGGACACCTATCCTTCCTACTTCTGAGGCACCAATCCCAAGGACTTCAATCCTTCTTAATTCTGAGGCATCAACCCCAAGCACTCCAATCCTTCTTACTTTTGAGGCATCAGCCCTAAGGACTCCAATCCTTCTTATTTCTGAGGCACCAATCCCAAGGTTTCTAACCCAATCTTGTCAAGGCATGTTTGATATTAATGTTCTACTCTCAGAACTCTTCTTTACTAAGTTATGTCTATTTATAGCTTCATTGTAGTCTCCATGCTACAACATCAATGACAACCAGTCTTCTTATGAAAGAGTCTTTGCAACTCTTCATACTGTCCACACAGAGTCTCCAATAGATGACCTTTGATAATGTCTCCACACAGCTTTAGTGAGTTCACTATAGCTGCAATAAGATTTGCATAAGAACTTGCTTTCTGTTCAAGCATATGTTCTTACTGTCACAGCAAATACTTCAGCATGATTGCTTCCCTGCTGGATACTTTTGCCCTTTGACTATCTCTTGTCCTGTTGGTCCTTCAACCCTTTTTCTGTTTTGTTGGACCCTCTCGCTACCTCTGTTTCCTCCAACTATATCAACAACGTTCAACACTCCTTGTTCTCTGTTTTCCCTGTTTTGTACATTCTCGATGCTTCTGACTGTCGGTTTCCTCTTTCCGCTGCCTCTTTGGCTTCCTCAATGCTCGCTTCAGCTCCCTCTGTGTTGGCTTTTCCTTTGGCTTCCCTCTTCTTCATTGCTTTGGCTTTTCGGTTGCTGTAGCTTCCTCTATCTCTTCGTGGTCATAGGACACGTTCATTCATAAGAGAGGACCAAATACATAGAGCAAAATTGTTGCATGTTAAAATTGTAGCATAGCCCCTTTTTTTCAATGATAAAAGGCATACACAGGACTTTACAGTTTAATGGACATGCCACGTCCCAATCGCAATTGCAATCGGCTTTATTTCAGGCCTCTTAAACTATCGGAACCGTTATCATAAGCCTTTTGGCCTAAAGACCCCGCGCAACACAATTATTTGAATTACACAGGAAATATATGAAAATCTGACTTAAACGCTAAAGGGCAGACTTCAAATACATTTTCCCTGCATCTATAACTGCTTCGGGTCTACTCTTTATCACTTCGGGGCTTTTCCTTTGTATTTTGGCTTTTACACCGAAACCCGCCAATACACTGAAAATACCTTATGCACGGAACTCAAAACTTATACAGTCGGGTTTATAAAACCCATCGGGTATGACTGTGTAATTGCAATCAGCAATCACGGCTTCCAGAGGTCCTTTATACTTCGAGCCCATGACATCGCCGATGGCCGATGGCCGATCCTCCTGCGGATGCGATATAGCAATGAGCCATGTTGCAATCGGACCATCGGGTCCGCGGCATATATCGCAATCAGCGCTTTCAAAGCGACAAGGCCTTAAGCTCTTGCAATATGGCAGATGCGACATACAACGAAGTCATATTGTAATGTTTAAGCGGGTCCGCATGCTTTATCGCAATCGGTGCTTTGCGAGATCCGATAGGCAGCAAGGCTTAGAGCTCAATATATATATAATTCTCCGCTCCGATAGTGTATTTGCATATATGTATAGGTTTGCACCTCCGATAGTGTATATGGCCTATATATATATTTTTTGGCCTCCGATAGTGTATTCTGATGTATATGTACACTCTGCCTCCGATAGTGTATATTGCGCACATATATATAAACTCTGCCTTTCCGCTCTTCTCTATGCTCTGCTCCTTTAACTCTTCTGCATAGTCCTTCTTTGGGTTCCATTGCTCCCGATAGTGCATTCTTTGACATATTTTGCTCTGATAGCTCCCTGATAGGCTCTGATTTGCTCTCTGCTTCCTCCGATAGCTCTGTTTGCTCTGTTTGCTCTGTTCTTCTTTGGCATATATATATATATATATATATATGGCTCCTCCTGTAGCTTCGATAGCTCTGTTTTGCCTCCTCTTGGTTCTTATTGGGTATGTATTACATGCAATGCTCCTCCAATGTGGCTCCTCTTGCTTATGGCTTGGCTATCCTAATGGCCTTGCTCCTGTCTCTTCATGGAGTTGTTATGCTTCCCTTTCATGGATCATCTAGTATCTAGAATATTGTCATATTGACATCAATGACAACCTAGGTCAACAATCTCCCCCTTTGTTATTGATGGTAATATTCTTCTTCTCTCCCCCTTTGACATCAATGGCAAAGGAGTGCTCTAGGACTCCCCCTATCAAACTGCTTATGTTCTTCATAAATGATAGGCCTTCATGGGTCTGTGACTCCCCCTGTCATAGTGCTCTTCTTTTTACTCAAGATAGAAGGATTGATGCTTTATCATCAATTAGCACATTATTCCCTCTTCATGTCTCAGAACTACTTTATCATGGCTTCAATAATTCTTAAGATGCTCTACTTCAATGCTTTCAACCAGATTGCAAATAGCCATACACCAAGTGTCCAAGTCCAGGTTTTTATGCTTCAATCCATATTGTTGTCTCCACCGTCAGAATTAAGAGGCCTTCATAGTCTGAATCAAGAGAAAAAATGCCACTGAAATTGTCTTTCTTGCTATCTTTCTTTAGAAACGAGTTCCTTTGTGTTTCTATGCTTCTCCTTAAGTTACTGCCATCCAGTGTTCAACAGAATTTCATTTGGATGAAATGGTGAGAGGTTGTGCCTCACTGTTGCTATATAGCTTAATACTATATTGTGTCCAGCAGTTTTCCCTTTAATTCTATTATAACCCTCATATAATGGAAATGTACCCAAACACACGGGAACTTGCATTTTCCGCTTTTCTAAGGTCTTGGCACATTTATCGATCCTTACCTTTTTCCAGATCAATTCTCCACCATAGATCCTACCATCCCATTCGACAGTTGATATTACACCCGACCAACAAAGTTGCTCGGTGATCCTGCACCATAGATCAAAACCGTATTTGATCCAACGCTCGACAATGATTTCGGGTGAGCTATATGCACGAGGATTACCCGCCCGATAAGGCGATTTCCTCTCTCCTTCCCCTGCCATGTGTTAGTCGATGAATGGTATCGGGTGATCAGTCGTAAATACCACTTACAGCCTTGAGTCCGTCTGAAAACCATTGCCATTGTTACAAACCCGCCATTTAGCTGTTGAACGCGGATACGATGTCATATTAAGGATTGTTGCTATATTTTCTAAGTGACCAGTATTAGCATAAGTTATATTTGACTGCACAACATTCTCCTTTCTATGAGCCATCTTTTCCTTGGGTTTTTGTACATATCTCTGCAAGTTATTTCCGCTAGTAGATTTAGATATCCTATCTGTGACTGTCTTTTAAATTCATTTTGCTTATTTGCATCTTCTTGCAATGCTTCAGTTTTGTTATATGCTAACGGCTGCTCTTACGTCAAACTCCATTCCAAATGTATCTATTCATTTGAAGATTGCCTCTATTACTCTAGCATTAGATGACTTTCTCTGTTGCTCCAAACACTACTTAGTGATTAAGTGGAAAGCATCTTTAACAACAGTCCAAAGAATGGTTACAGGATCATATTCTTCAATGGAGTACTCTTGAGAAATGATCTTTAACAAAGAATGATTGTTAATATAGTTCAACAAGGATTTCATAGGGACCCTTTCACTAATAGCTTCTAAAATAATGATCAAGAAACAAAGGCTCCCCCTAATTGTATGCATCATCTCTTTTGGCAGAGTCTTCCCATCAAATGCTTAGATTGTCAAAATTCAGGCCAATGACATGTGTTGTGGGCTGGAGAGTTCAAGGGACTTTCGGATTGTATTTGCTTCCTTCTCCATACTTGTGTAACTTTCTTCTTTTGCATGGTTCTAGCTTGTGTAAGAGCCCAAGTTAAGTTACAATCATGTGCCATATGACCAATGTTATGACACTTGAAGCATTCTACATTGTTCATGAATAAGAATTCATGATTTCTTCCTACAAAATTGTTTCTTGGAGATTGTTGGGGACCATTATATATATCTCTATGAGATGGTTGGGGACCATAACATCTATCTTTATGATATGCTTTACAATATTTTGCCATGTGACCAAAGTTTGTACAAGAATAACAATAACCAAAAAATGAACTTTGGTACCTGGGAGATGGAGATTTCCTTGATGTACTTCTGAAGCCTTTCTGCCTTGAGATCCTTTGATGATAACCATTGCCTCTCGCATCTTTGACATCATCTACATTTCTTCTTGGAGCAGGATTTCTTCTATTGTAGCCTTGATGTTTCTCCTTGCCTTTGTTGGAACTAGGAGCATCACCATTTCTTTCTGGCTTCTTCACATCCCTTTTGTTTGAAGCATTATCATTCTTGTTTGAGGATTCACCTGCATACCCGAGACCTGATTTATCAAATGGACATCTGTGATAGTTGAGCATGTCATCCAAGGCCTGAGAGCTCTTCAAGATTTTGTTCATCCCTTCAACCTTTTTTCTAAGGAAGACAATCTCTTCTTCCAATCTTTCACACTCATTATTCTTCTTAGTAAGGTGTTTCTCAGTTTCTTCCTTGATACGAGTAGCTTCATCTACTTCTATTTTGAGGGAGATGATATCTAACTTCATTTTGAAGATTTCTTCATTCTTTGCTTGACTGCTCTCCGTTTCTTTCTTGATCCTTGTAGCTTTACATGTTTCAGCCTTGAGAAGTTTGATGTTAGATTTTAATTTGAAGATTTCTTCATCCTTTGCTTTTAGTTGACAGATCATGGTGTTTCTTTCCTTTCCTACTTCATCAACCTGTCCTTCTATGACTTCCAATGCTTCCATGGTCTTTTCAGCTCCTTGTGCTTGTTTCCTTGCTTCTTGTAGTTGAGATTTGAGAGAGGAGACCTCTACCTTGTACTGACCAATCTCTTCTTCAAGTTTGTTCAAACTCTTGTGCCTTTGTTCAAGTTGACTTGACAAGGTATCTTCCTGTTTCTTTGCTTTATCTAATTGATTTGTCATGGATATGACTTCTTTGTGATGCTTTCTTTTGCTTTGATGAACTTCCTTCTTAAGCTTTGCAAGCTCTTCATCCCTTTCTTGTACTTGAAGCTTGACAAGGTCAACTGTATCCCTTGTTTGATCTTGGTCACCAGTTAGTGTTATCTTCTTAAGTTCCTAATTTTCCTTTTTCAAACTGTTAATCTCTTCCCTGGCAGCCATAAGTTGAGTGAGGAGATATTCTACAAAATCTTTTTCAATCTCTTCATCTTCTAGGTCTGCTTTAGCCTTGATGTCATCATTCTCATCTTCATGATGGGTTCTAGATTTCCTTCTTGATTTCCATCATCTTCTTAACTGATGGCCATGGTCAATGCTCCTTTTGAGTGAAGGTCATGAAGTTTGTCCCATATACCCTTTGCTGATGAATATTTTCCTAGATTGTTCTTTATAGAATCAAGTAGTCCATTCAATATTGCCTTCATTTCTTTTACATTGTAGTCCTTGGATTCTCTATCCATCCTGCTGTCATCAATCACTGATTTCCAGATTTCAATGCCTTGAGTCTTTAAGAATTCCTCATTCTTGCTTCCCATATATTAAAGTTACCATTGAGCCTTGGAGCCTCCTCAAATTAATTATCTTCTATCTTAGTAGTAGAGGCAGACACATCCTTGCGAGGATTGGAGACTTTCTTTCTTGACTTCGCCATTTGTGTTCTAAAGATCAACCTTCAAGTTGTTAGGCTTTGAATGAAGGTACTGGCTCTGATACCAATTGTTGGAAATACTAAGGGGGGGTGAATCAGTATTTCTTTTTCAACTATTGTTTTACCAGTTAAAACATTTATATCCAAAACACAAGATGAATAACAAGTATCAATGCTTTTATTAATATAATATTTGCAATAAAATAGATACAATATATAGATGGTTGCAATCAGTTTCCAAGCACCAACTTGGACTTTTTGAGGCTCCAACCTCCTAAGCTCCAACTCTGTTTAGCCAAGGCAATAATCTTGGACTTTAGGAGCATCAACTCCCAAGGACTTCTATCCTTCTAGTTTCTGAGACACCGGTCCCAAGGACATCTATCCTTCCTACTTCTGAGGCACCAATCCCAAGGACTTCAATCCTTCTTACTTCTAAGGCATCAGCCCCAAGCACTCCAATCCTTCTTACCTTTGAGGCATCAGCCCCAAGGACTCCAATCCTTCTTATTTTTGAGGCACCAATCCCAAGGGTTCCAACCCAATCTTGTCAAGGTATGTTTGATAGTAATGTTATGCTCTTAGAACTCTTATTTACTGAGTTCTGTCTGTTTATAGCTTCATTGTAGTCTCCATGCTACAACATCAATGACAACTAGTCTTCTTATGAAAGAGTCTTTGCAACTCTTCATACTATCCACACAGAGTCTCCAATAGATGACCTCTGATAATGTCTCCACACAACTTTAGTGAGTTCACTATAGCTGCACTAAGCTCTGCATAAGAAACTACTTTCTGTTGAAGCATATGTTCTTACTGTCACAGTGAATACTTCAGCATGACTGCTTCCCTGCTGACTACTTCTTCCCTTCGACTATCTCTCGTCCTATTGGTCCTTCGACCCTTTCTCTATTCCACTAGACCCTCTCGCTACCTCTGTTTCCTCCAACTGTATCAACAACGTTCAACACTCATTGTTTTCTATTTTTCCTGTTTTGTACATTCCTGATGCTTCTAACTATTGGTTTCCTCTTTCCGCTGCCTCTTTCGCTTCCTCAACGCTCGCTTCAGCTCCCTCTACGTTGGCTTGTCCTTTGGCTTCCCTATTCTTCATTGCTTTGGCTTTTCGGTTGCTGTAGCTTCCTCTATCTCTTCGTGCTCACAGGACACGTTCATTCATAAGAGAGGACCAAATACACTGAGCAAAACGGCTGCCTTTTAAAACTATAACATAGCCCCTTTTTTTTTCAATGATAAAAGGCATACACATGACTTTATAGTTTAACGGACATGCCATGTCCCAATCGCAATCGCAATTGGCTCTAATTCAGGCCTCCTGAACTATCGGAACCGTTATCATAAGCCTTTTGGCCTAAAGACCTCGCGCAACCCAATTATTTGAATTACATAGGAAATATATGAAAATATGACTTAAATGCTAAAGGGAGGACTTCAAATGCATTTTACCCGCATCTATAACTGCTTCGAGTCCGGTCTTTATCGCTTCGGAGCTTTTCCTTTGTATTTCGGTTTTTACACCGAAACCCGCCAATACACTGAAAATCCCTTATGCGCAGAACTCAAAACTTATACAGTCAGGTTTATAAAACCCATCAGGTCCGGCTATGTAATCGCAATCGGTAATCGCAGCTTCCGGAGGTCTTTTATACTTCGAGCCCATGACATCGCCGATGTCCGATGGTCGATCCTCCTGCGAATGCGATATAGCATTGAGTCATGTTGCAATCGGACGATCGAGTCTGCGACATATATCGCAATTGGCGCTTTTGAAACGACAAGGCCTTAAGCTCTTGCGATATGGCAGATGCGACATACAACAAAGTCATATTGTAATGTTTAAGCGGGTTTGCATGCTTTATCGCAATCGGTGCTTTGCGAGGTCCGATAGGCGGCAAGGATTAGAGCCTGATATATATATAATTCTCCGCTCCGATAGTGTATTTGCATATATGTATAGGTTTGCGCCTACGATAGTGTATATCGCCTATATATATATGTTTTGGCCTCCGATAGTGTATTCTTATGTATATGTACACTTTGCCTCCGATAGTGTATATTGTGCACCTATATATAAACTTTGCCTTTCCACTCTTCTCTATGCTCCACTTCTTAAACTCTTCCGCATAGTCCTTCTTTGGGTTCCATTGCTCCCGATAGTGCATTCTTTGACAAATTTTGCTTCGATAGCTCCCCGATAGGCTCTGATTTGCTCTCTGCTTCCTTCGATAGCTCTGTTTGCTCCGTTTTCTCCTCTGTTTGCTCTGTTTGCACCTCCGTTTGCTCTGTTTGCTCCTCCGATATGTTCTTCTTTGGAATATATATATATATGTCATATATATATGGATCCTCCTGTAGCTTCGATAGCTCTGTTTTGCCTCCTCTTGGTTCTTCTTGGGCATGTATTACATGCAATGCTCCTCCGATGTGTCTCCTCTTGCTTATGGCATGGCTATCTTGATGGCCTTGCTCCTGTCTCTTCATGGAGTTGTTTTGTTTCCCCTTCATAGATCATCTACTATCTAGAATATTGCCATATTAGCATCAATGACAACCTAGGTCAACACTTATCTCTCGAGATTTAACAAATTCTCATTAACCCTTGAATCCAACTACATAATCTCCCTCAAGGCTAGAAAAATGAAATGGAAAACTTGATGATCACTGATATTCTTCATTGGGTGAAGGATATGCCACCATCGACAATTTTGTCTTCATCATTGGAACTTTGGGCATCTATTATGTTTTATAGAAGCTTTAGCAGAGGTGGCTTAATGTTTTCTTAGTCTTCTCGTCTGTGAGCCAAATGTCTAAAGGAGAATTTAGTGCGACCACGGTTGTCTAGTATGGTTTCCCTTTTTGGGGTTGTTGTAGGATGGAAATCACCAATCACACTCTCCTAGAGGGAATAATGTATATGATCGGACTTTATTTGTTTCTTTCCTTTCTTCTTCTACTTATGTTCAAGATAGACATATGGAAGAATCAATAATGAATCCAATTTCAAGTATAGTAGGGAAAATTTACTCAATCTCAAACCAATGGTGGCGGCCTATCATTCCCTAGGTGTTATGCACAAAGACTTGAAGCATGAGCATACAAATGGCACATAGTGAGTTACAGGAAATCTGTGTGTACATTTGAAATATGAAGAAGCTAAGAGGAATATTAGGGCGAACTCAACATTGTCATTGGTCAAAGTGCTCAAGAAAATTTTGGTTGAGCAAATGGAGGTTTGGAAGAGTTCTCTTAGGTGAGGAATAGTGACCTCTGGATTTCCCATTGGGCTGATGGGTGGAGATGGTTTTCTCTAGATTCCCTTGACAACCAAGGTGGAGGCATCTTCCTTAGATACCTAATAAGGAGAATACTAAAGCTTTCCTTGCTTATTATCTTGGTTCTTGCAGTGGATTCTAGATTCCCAAGACTAGGTGAAACCATGGTGCTTTTTTAATGAAAGGGTGGAGGTGAAGCCTCTAGACTTCTTTGCGCTTTGCTAAGGGTGGAAATAAAGGTCTTTGGTGATCTGTATATCAATTTTGTAGGGGTTTATGAAAAATTGCAAGTGATTAAATAGGGTCTTTTAAGCTTCTCATGTTAAATTCTTAAACACATTAACATGCATTAAAACTTCATTTTTTGTAGAATATAGAAGACAATAACACCATAACAGTAAACACAAAACCAATAAGTGATGAAAGAGTTCACCCCTCATGGGCTACATCTCCTGGGCCTCTTGTATTATTCTCATAAAAATAGTGATTAAATTAAGTTGCATTGCTCAAATTGCTTCAATAATATCTCCAATGGCTTCAGAGCTATCAAAAACCCTTGTCTAGCCTCTTTCTACTTCCAAAAAAGACCAAAAACTGAGAAAGTTGTGATCTCTCCAAGTTTTACTACTAGTCGTTCTATAAATCACACCTATTTACTAATTGTCCCACAAATCTGCCAAAAAATTTCTAATGGAGCAACAATTTAGCCAATTGCATGCGCAATTTGTGGCCTCATTAAATTGGCCATTAACCCCTTATTCCGAAAATCTTGGTCATGTGGTGCCCATGTGACCACGTTGGGGGCCGAGTTTTGGGGGCCTCCGTCTGGCTCTTATTTCTTCCGAGCCCTCGGTCACATCAGGGTCATATGACCCTAGGCTGACCCCTCCCCAAAAGTGCGCTAAACATAACCTTAAATATTGTTTTGTTCATAATATAAAACAAGAAACGTGTGTAGTGCGGTTGGAATGAGGCTTTGTTAGCTTGTAGGAGGTCATGGGTTTGACTCCCATGAGATGTAATTTAACACAACCAAATTTTGGTTGCCACCAGGATTCCATGTGGCAGCCTCTGCTTGGGCCACGTGGTAGCCTCTAGTTGGTCCACTTCAACCCATCATCCAACCAATGAAAATCGACCACCTTGCAACCAATGAAATCTTACCAAGTGTCAAGCAACCATAGGCCATTAAAATTTGATTTTTTTAACCAATTAGGAGAGGCCATGTGGCAGCCTTCCACTGGCCCAAAATGTATAGTCAACTATCTTTTTTTTGCCAAAATTTTCCTGTTTGATAAATCAATTAGAACTCATTTCTGGGAGCATCCGATATCGGATTTCAGTGAAACAAGTTGCGTTGGATTCAAATCACTGAGACCTATCCAATAATATAGGTTTCGAGATTTATTTCACCTTTTTATTTTTGAGCATATTTTTGATCCACCATATCACTCCTCCCCACTTGAAGCTTTTGGACCCCAGAAGCTCTTTATTATTGAACAATTGGATGAGGGTATTGTTGGTTGATAAAAGGTGCCTTTTTAACTCCTAATTATCTTCACATTAATTATCAATCCGAGCAAGTCTTTCTATTTCAAGAGTGTACAAAATATGTGGTGGCTATTTAACTCAGAGAGTAATGCTTCTAAATTGCAGTATAGTTCTTTCAAATACAAGAGTAAATGGATGCAACAAGTAAATTCTAATTGCAATTAAAAGAAAACTCAATCCTCTAATGAAACCAAATCAGACATTCATCAAAGTAACATCAATCATTAGTCGAGAATACAATAGTAATAACTCATTCCTCTTTTAACTGATTTATTCTCAATCAAACACAATTCTTAATATAAGCAGTAGATGATCTCAATCTGAGAGCTTCGATAGTAGTCAATACTCTTTACAGTCAATGATCTCAAAACAAAACGCTTAACTAAATAACTAGATCTGAAATAACAATAAACTGAACCAACGATATTACTGCAGAATGTATAAACAGAACAATTCTGTTGAGATTGGAAAATAGGAAATAGAAAAGCGATACAATTGCAGAAAGTAGAAATTCAATCAAACCATCACACTGCAAGAATCATAAATGCATGATACAGGAACAACAAGTGAATCCACCAGGGCCGGGCCCTTAGCCACCAGTGAACACCGCCAGATTACTTCAATAAATGCGAAGGAACAATAACTATTTTTATATATTAATCATTGCATAATCATTACAGTAAGTTCGTGCTCTGCTCAACAGCGACAGTTAGTGATAAAAGTTACAATTTCTCAATAGTAATTCTCTCCCCCTTTCAGCTTACAGTCATTGCCTTTTATAATGGAAAAGAGGTAAAAAGATAAATAGTAAAAGCGATCCCTCAAGATCAAGAGATCCTGAGGGATTCACGCAATTTTCCAACTTCAGTCATCTTTCCCTTCTCGCGCTGATCCCTGTGATTCGTTTTGTCCTTATCTGTAATTGTCACACTCCTTCCTTGGCTTGCTACTTTTTCGTTGTTCCTTGGTTAGGGAACAACAGTTGTCCCTTTTCGTATTTTTCCTGCATAAAGAAGGATAATGATAAGCTAAATTGTAATTACAAATAATTTCCTCATTCTTACCATAATCCTTTGATATATTAACATATTAGGATATAAAAGGGATATAACTAAAGGAAAAGGATGATGAAATAAATAACATATGCATACCTTTTCCATGACTCAACATACTCCCCTGCTTACCCTTTTTCATGGCCTCATGAAAACCATGTAGTTTGTGTGCAGAGTAGTCAAGGAATAAGCTGGAGAAGGAATGTCGTAAAGCGGTCTGAAACCATGGTTCTTGGCCAAAATTTCAAAGATGTGCCATGTTTTTCATTCAGGCAATTCATATGTAGCCTTGTACCCCTCATCAGGATACCAAATAATAGGGCTGTGGAATTGACAACCTAGCCAATAAGGACCTTCCCTTAAGATGAGATTACTATAAATGACAAAGTGTTCTGCAGCCAGTTTAAAATTTTTATAGTTGAATGGTTCTCTATTCTGTACATTGTTATTGGAAACTGTCCATCTGAACTTTGCTACGGCCAAGGAGCTTTCTTAAATGGAAAGGAAATATTCTACTCCTTTTTGGACAATCTCTTTTTGAATAGGTCCCAGAGTTTTGATTACTCCTTCCCTCTTCATCAGACTTTTGTGACTAGCCAGCATTTGTAATGGGTGCTTTGGTTCACCTCTAACCCAAAGGTCCAGTCCATTTTCCTGCCTCTGGAACGTGTTGTGAGCTTTGAACCATTTTAGTTGGTTAACAACGAATGAAATAAAAGCTTGAAATTGTACATCCCCTACAAAAGGACTGGGGTTCTTTTCAGTTTCTTCTTCTAATACAAAATTGTGTAAATAAAATTCACACAACAGCCTCTGTACTTTTACCCCATGATGTTTGCAACAGTTTATGAAATCCTCAATTGTTTTCAATTCTATGGGTTTTCCAGCCCTGACAGCTTTGATTTTCAGCTGTAAATATCTTTCTAGAAAAAATAAAGCGTAATTGTTGGCAGGGGATCTGCATGCCAAAACATCAGTGTATAGTGAACAAAGAGTATCCATTTGACTCATGACCTTCTCCAATCTGATCTTCATTTTCTCAATTCTTTCCTCTGCCCTTCGGTATTTATCGAAGGTCTCACTTTCTGACGCATTCATATCCCGCAGTTGCCTCTGTAATTCCTGGTATCTCTGTTGGGGGACAGTTTCTACCTCAAGCCGTTCTATGGTAAGCTGAGCCTGTGCCAGATTTTCTTGAAGATTTGCTATACTAGGGTCACTGCTTGTCATAATATCTTTGGCTTGAATATCTGTCTGCGTATTCTTGCTATGAGAGTGGATTTTTATTGTCTGCGTGTTCTTATTATGGGACTGAATGCTTATAGTCTATGTACTTTTATTATGGACAGTCGGTCTTTCTGTCTGGGTGGCCGTGCTGTCAGAGGGTACCACCTCCGTTTGAATAGCTAGGTTATGAAAATGTACACTCTCTATTTGGGCAGCTGCTTCTGCAACAGTTGCATGCTGTTCCTTAACAATTTGAGTGAATATGGGCTCAGTTTGAGTCCCAGTAACCTTTGTATCATGAAATTCGGTTTGAATGGTTGTGTTCATTGTTTTCGGGGTTCTATCTGAAACTTTCCCCCTTGTTAATGTCCTTATCTTTTGCCTGAGTCTTTTTACTAATTTTTGCAGCCTCTATTGTTCCTTTCTAAGCCTTTTAATTTTTTTTTTCTTCTTTTCGGAAGGAACAACTGTTCCACTAATCGTTTCTGCTCTTAGTGAGCTCGATTGCTCATCTGGGCTTTGTTCTACAAGAGTTGTGTCCTTACCCTGACTTGTTCCTATTTCTCCTGTTTGGCCCACATCCTCTGTATTTAAACCAACCCAACTGGGTTCTCCTGGAGGTGTATTACTAGTTTGGTCTGCCTCTTCCTGAGTGACTTCTGCCCCTATTTCTTCTTCACCGATTACATTTTCTGATATGCTCCTATTGTGGGCAGAGTTTTCTTCTGATTGTGTTGCTTCAACATTAAAGTTGAGTGGGCTTTCGGGCTGTATAAATTCATTCATATTGGCCAAAATCTGGGCCAATTCAATATCAAATAAGTCTCGCGGGGGACTTGTGTTGGGTGTTAAGGGGAGTTTTGTTTCATTTCTCTCCTCTTCACTAGAGTGCTCTGTTTCCTCCTCAAGTTCTGACTCTTGGTCATCCCGTCCTTCCAGCTATAAATGTTGCTCATTTTCTGGACTAGATAGTTCTATGGGCTGGCTACTGCTACCCTGGGGATTTTCAGTTGTTCCTAAGCTTGTCCTTAATCTAGCAGAGTGTCTACGTTTTTGTGGAATGTTTGTTGTGTTGGTAGTCCTCTTCCTTTTTGGAACAGGGTTAGGAGCAGGTAAAGCTAACCCCCCTTCTATGGTAAATACTAATTCTTCCCAACTTGTTTGCTGTTGGGCAAGGTTGTAGCTTACTATCAGCCTAATTAAGCAATGATGACTCATGACAGTCTCTATATGCCGGGATTTTTTTATGCTTCGAGCAGTGTCATGCAATAAGAAATTCAAATACGCAGGCAAGTTTACAAAACATTTTTGTTTCAGAACTGCTAATAATTTAAGGTGACGTGGCCTTACCACATCTTTTCTTCCGTCGCATGTGATATAGCTCTGAACGATTCTGGCCAGTTCTGTCCACGGTTCTCCAAGGGATGAAGGTTGAACTCCTTTGCCTTTGACAATCAGGTCCTGTCCCTCATCCCGAAAGACTACAATAGCGTCCTGCAACCTCAATTTTTTATGAGTCCATATGGGTCTGACTGCTGGTAATCCGGACACTTCAGCTATTACTGCGTCTGTCACTGTAATTTGCCTTCCTCTTATTGTAGAATGTTCATTCTGTAAATTCTGTAAGAATTCGATAGCAATGGCTTCATTGGGTTGCTGCAGTCGTGTGAAGTATGCAACCCATCCAGCTCGGACTAGAATTTCTCTGGTGGCATCAAAAACAGCTAGTATCAGCGGCTCCCTACGCACTGTTCTTCCTCCCATTTTGCCTGAATTCTGCACACTATTAGCTTAACACATGTAACACAACAATAGATAGAGCCAACGATGGAACAACAAGTTGTTAATATCAGATGATACTTTTTCAGCATAGATACCGTTAAAGACTTGCTATTATGGAATGTCATATAGTCCGGTATAACCAAATAAAGGACTGACACGCATGCATAAGTGCTTTGGGAGTCACCCTCACCCCCCTTAAAATGATAGGTCACTTTTGACCGGTTAAATGAAGAAATTGCGTACTGGCAGTGACATACAGAAGTGGAAAAATGGCAAGGTATAAATATTTATGATAGGATCACAAAAAATATCGGGGTGTTGGAATCAATGCATAGAACGAGAATTATGAATAAATGTGGAGATGTCGTGGAGTGATTCGAAAAGGGAGAAAGGACATCTGACGTGGGCAAGATGCTTTGCGGTCATTATTCCACTTAAACCACTATGATTGACTTTTTAAAAGATATCTCATGCATAAAGGTTCAAAAAAATAAGTTAGGAACATAATCTCTCTATAGTAAAGATAAAGAATAAGAAAGGGAATTATAGTCATTATTGATGTTGAAAATATGACTCCAATACCATCAAAAGATCTTCTGTTGCCCACAGGTGTTTATAACCTTGACAGAGTTGCTTTTTCACCCTTTGGAACCATGATCCTTTATGTATAATTAGGAAAGTGCCTTATGATGTCATAATGGAGGCCATTGTGTTGGCTTGGTGACTAGATGAATCACAATGCCATTCACTGGGGAGGAGTGAAAAGTGGGCAGGCCAGCTCGTGATGAGACCTCCTGTTCCAAGGACTTTATTTTTTTGTTGCATCCATTGGATCATATCCCTGGTGTGGTGGCCATAGTGGGAATGCCACTTCACTGCTTCCTTATGATCATGGTAGGTTGGCTCATGATGAGACCCCCTATCCTCCATCTGACAAATCATAGAATTGTTAGTAAACATATGTATATTTGTTTCTCTTTTTTTTCCTTTTTTCTTTTTAGATAGCACTTCCTATTTATATATAGAGGGTGGCTCAACACTCCTTAAGAGTAGGGATGGTGGAAGAAGTCTGAACATACCAATAGAAAAAAATATGCCCTTACTCTTATTCAATGATAATGAGCAGAGAGAATTATAGGGGTTAGGGAAGAACCAGCATGGTACAAATAATCAATCAATTTGATTTATAGTGAAGATAAGGACAACAAAGTGATATAGATGGTTGTGTCCTTCCCTTTTTTAATCAATACAAAGCAATCTCATTAAAGATGATAATATTCGATTTGCTTGTTCCAGTAACCTTCAAATTTTGTATCCATATATGTTTGCATTCTTGCCCTATAGAGGAGTGAAATAATATTCACAAGGTGCTTATTTTCCAAAGAAAACCTCACACAAATAATGTTGTTCCTAGCAAGAAAAACACACAAAAAGGTGATGTTCCTTAAAGGGAATAACAGTTGTTCCTTAGGAGGAACAGCAAAAAGAAACAAAACTGCACACCGAAACAACTATTCCTTAGAGGGAACAACAGTTGTTTCTTAGAGGGAACAACAACTGTTCCTTAGAGGGAACAACAGTTGTTCCTTAGAGGGAACAACAGCTACTCCTTATAAGGAACAACAAAAACAAAGAAAAATAATTGGACGCGAAATTGTTGTTCCTTAAAGGGAAGAGCCGTTGTTCCTTTAGATGGAATAGTGGAAAAACAGATGCAAATGAAACTGTTCTTCCTTAGAGGGAACAATAAAAAGCAGATACAGATGAAACTGTTGTTCCTTAGAGGGAACGGTGGCTGTTTCTTAGAGGGAATAGCAATTGTTCCTTAAAGGGAACAGCAAAAAATAAATACACACGAAACTGTTGTTCCTTAGAGGGAACGGTTGCTGTTCCTTAGAAGGAACAACAATTGTTCCTTAAAGGGAACAACAAAGAAAAAGCAAATATACGCGAAGTTGTAGTTCCTTAGAGGGAATGGCTGTTGTTCCTTATAGGGAACAGTAACTGTTCCTTAAAGGGAACAGCAAAAAAACAAATACCCACGAAACTGTTGTTCCTTAGATTGAATGGTTGTTGTTCCTTAGAGGGAACAACAATTGTTCCTTAAAGGGAATAGCAAAAAGCAAATATACACGAAGCTGATGTTCCTTAGAGGGAACGACTGCTATTCCTTAGAGGGAACAACAAAAAGCAAATGCACACGATATTGATGTTCCTTAGAGGGAACGGTTGTTGTTCCTTAGAGGGAACAACAACTATTCCTTAAAGGGAACAACAAAAAGAAAACACACACAACATTGTTGTTCCTTAGAGGGAACGACTGCTATTCCTTGGAGGGAACAGCAACTGTTCCTTAAATGGGACAACATGAAAATCGAATATACAAGGAACTGTTGTTCCTTAGATGGAATGGCAGCTATTCCTTAAAGGGAACAGCAAAAGCCAGTACACATGGAATTGGTGTTCCTTAAAGGGAACGACAGCTATTCCTTAGAGGGAACATCACGAAGATCAAATATACAGGGGACTGTTTTTCCTTATATGGAATGGCAGTTGTTCCTTAGAGAGAACATCAGTTGTTCCTTAAATGGAACAGCACAAGCAAGTACACACGAAACTGTTGTTCCTTAAAGGGAACGACAACTCTTCCTTAGAGGGAACAGCAACTGTTCCTTAGAGGGAACAGCAACTGTTCCTTAAAGGGAACAGCATGAAAATCAAATATATAGGAGACTGTTGTTCCTTAAATGGAATGGAAGTTGTTCCTTAAAGGGAACAACAACTGTTCCTTAAATGGAACAGCAAAAGCAAGTACACATGGAACTGTTGTTCCTTAAAGGGAACGACAGTTGTTCCTTAGAGGGAACAGCAGTTGTTCCTTAAAGGGAACAACATGAAGATCAAATATACAAGGGACTGTTGTTCCTTAAATGGAACAGCACAAGCAAGTACACACGGAATTGTTGTTCTTAAAGGGAACGACAGCTGTTCCTTAGAGGGGACAGCAATTATTCCTTAAAGGGGATAGCAACTGTTCCTTAAAGGGAATAGCATGAAAATCAAATATACAGGGTAGTTCTATTCCTTAAATGGGACGACAACTATTCCTTAGAGGGAACAGCAGTTGTTCCTTAAATGGAACAGCATGAAAATCTGTGCACAAAATTGATGTTCCTTAGAGGGAATGACAACTGTTCTTTGGAGGGAACAGCAGTTGTTCCTCAAAGGGAACAACAAAGGGAAAAAAAAAAAAATTATTTACAGTTTGTACAAGCAAATTCAATCAAAATAGAAAGAAAATTTTATTTACAAAATTCACAAACAAATGAATTATTCACTGGGTTAATGCTGAGGGTGGGTTGCCCTCCTCAGCGAGAATTTGTATGGTGGAATCTTCCCATACCTGTTGGCAAAAGGACTCCCTAGTAAGCGGTTTGTGATAAAGTCGTACTCGATGTCCATTCACTTTAAAAGAGTAGCCAGACTAATCAATGGTGGCTAATGTGATGGTGCCATTATCATGTACCTTTTGTATCTCATAAGGTCCTAACCATCTGGTCTGAAGTTTTCCGAGGAAATCCTGGAAGCTAGAATCATATAGGAGTGCCCAATCTCCTTCGTGGAAGATCTTATTTTTAATAAGGGCATCATGCCATTTCGCTCTTTGTTGTTGGATCAGTGTAGTGTGTTGAAGAGCTGATAGCTGGATTTCATCCAATTCATTGATTTGATGTAACCTATTAATCTGTGCCTCGTTTAAGTCCAAGCCGAGCTCATGAGCTATCCTCAATGTCTGGATTTCAAATTCAATTGGGAAGATAAGTTCTTTTCCAAACATTAATTGGTATGGGGAATATCCTGTGGTATTTCTCCATGTCATACGGTATGCCCACAGGTGATCCGAATTGGATCCTTGAAGATTATCAGAGTTCTGTGACTGTTTCAAATTATGTCATACTCCAAAATCTTGTGAACAATGAGCTATCAGGAAGGACCTCTGGACAGTGGCAGTTGCAGCCAGCACGGAACAACAAGGATGCTCGGTCAAAGCGCGCTGACCGTTGGCCCATGGAGATCGTGAAGTGGCGCAAACTAACAAATAGGGAGTCCAGATCAGAAAACCGAGGCCATTTCTTGTGCGCGATCGTACTTCGCGCAGGATAAAAACCTCAAAGAAGGAAAATCCCTAGCACCCGGTCGTGTGAAAAACAGATAAAACCGTGGGAAAAGTTTTGAAATCGACAGGCGGGTCCTACGCTCCAAAACCAATGGAATATCGAAGGCATTTCGGGCAGTAAGCGGGTTTGCCAGAGAACCAAGCATTGCCATACAATGAATGACACGTGTTCGGCGGATGAGAGAGAAAACCGCTCTCATCGCAGGGTAACGGTCGGGCAAGTCACCCGCGCGATAAAAGCAATGACCATAGGATCTGGAGGCCCCAGATCAAACGGCAGAGATTGCACCCAATGGGAGACCAGATTTGACAGAAGAATAGGCTGAGGAAAATGAAATTTGGGGTCCGACATGACCGTTGAGCTGGCGGACGAGTCATTTCTCGGACTAACCAAAATAACGAGTCGTTCGAGGAAGAGCTGGCACTCAGTTCGTAGGGAGACAAGTGGCCACCTCTCTGTGAAACGTTAATAGTGGTGATGACACAGAAGCAGGGAATTCCAGCAGACATAGGTAGGTGATCTAAAGAGACGAGAGAGGAAGCAAACAGTCAAGGGATGGATTGGCTTTAAGCCATAAACAAACAGAGAATAGAGAGGAGACAGAGGAGATAGAGGAGATAGAATAGAGAGCGAAGCAAGAAGCAGAGAACACAGAAGCGAGCTGACCTATAGAGCTAAGGTAGCTTCGAGCAGATAGAACCGAGGAGGCTTGAGAGGTTCAAGAAATCCCTGTGAGGATATCTGTCAAGAACTGAGGACCAAATTGGACTCATCCCACTAAGACCAGTTGAGGTCGAGACTTGGTAAGGGAATCTATGTACTGTAGTCGCTTGGGGAATCCAAGTACCACCCTACTAAGCATCATTTGTTACAGGAGACTCAAATTGAGCTCCTCATTGTAAAAACTCTACTTAAAGACATGTTGAAGCCTCGAAAATCATTGCAACAACATCGGGGATAACCACCCGGTCCGGACCTTAAAGGCAGCTCCTTTTCCGTTTGGTGTGGTGGCTCCGACTGGATATAATGGGACCAGTTTCCCAATTGATTGATAAATAGGTTGGATAAATGGTGGGTTTTCTGATATTTAATGATAATGGATGAATGTTTTTAATCTAAAAGTAAAATTATAAACAACTATTCTATCCCGGGAAATTTCTGCTATTAGTGTAACTTCTGATAGTCTTTATTCACACACAGGCATATAGATGACTCTCTAGGTAAATAAAGATGTTTATTTGTATAATAATTGCTAAATCCAAATAGTTGAGCAAAGCAATTATGCAAGCATTATTACACTATTCTTTCATATATATATCACAAAACATAGATATGATTGCAAAATGACAGTCCTCAAACATTCAATAGTGAAAAGTACAAGGATTGCTGTTAAAACACATATATATATTCGATGATAGCAAAATTCAAACAAATGTCGATTCATATAAAGGAATAACACAAGAGCATAGATAAAAGTACCATATGTTGTATGGATGACTCCCGATATCAATCGCATTCAAATTCCTTTTTCTAACATAGAAATACTTCCATAAAAGACAATAGTGCACATATCATCAAAGATTTCTCCGTTAAAATTCGGAATACTGGCCCAGCTTTCATAAAAAATATAGATCAGAAGCACAGTAGTGTGACTTACTGATTTGAGTTTGTACAAAAACTGAGGACCCTTTCTAAATACATGAAAGGGCCTATAAATACTAATTAATCTAACTAATTACAAAATAAAAGTGCTATTTAATTGGTACAACTATGCTATGAATATCTCCTCAAAATCGGCTTGTTCTTCAGTCGGCAGAGTGATTCATTGTTTCGAAGGACCTTCCTTCGACTTGAGCTGGCAGATTTCTAGCATCGGTTGCAACTCTGGAGGGTAGGCGAGAATTCAGTTGAGCTGAATATGTGGCATCTTGGATCTCGGGGATCATGCAACTGATGGCATCAGTTAAACATTTGAGTGCGGCCCTCTGACTGTATGGCTTGATTAAGAAAAACCAAAAGGCATCCCAAGTTAAACTTTGGATGCCAGCGATTAGTCTTCCATTCTTTTCCAATTCTTGACTGCATGTTTGTCCCAAGGCTTTGTCCGATGTCAATTTACCTGGATTACACTGTGAAATCATATTAGACAGATAAAGAGTGTCATTGACAAATTCAATTAAATTGCTAGTAGATAACCGACATCTTGAGGTTTCTCTTTCTGCCTTCATTAGTTGCGTCTGCCATTCTAGGAACATGATGTCTTTGTGTGACTCTAGAATTTTGGGCAGATCCGAAGCCTGTCCTTCACTAGAGTCTTGCCAAGCAAGAAAGCTGGTTAAGGTCTCATCGGCCTGCTCTAAATCCTGCCTAGCTTCAACTGACTTATCAATTATTGATGTAGTAATTTCACAAAGAGGTTCAGCTAGCGAAATGTTATGACATAGCAGTTTTAGCTGTGTCATCAATGCCTTGTTGATTTGTAGAGCTTCTGTTCTGAATTCTGCTACTTGAGGGAGGCTCCTGAACTTTTCTATTTCTTGTGACAGTTGAGCGATTCGCTCATCCTTAGTCTTGCTCATTTGTTCATTCATTGCCTTTAATTTAGCCAATGCTTCGGACAATTCTTTCTGTTTCTGTACTGCACTTGAATCTATCCTCTGTTTTTCTTTGAGCAACTGCTCATTCAATTGACTATTTGTCTGCCGTTGTGCTGATAATTGTTGTTCTAATTGTTCCATTTTCCGCTGTGCTTCAGATACCTGCGATTGCAATGAACCAATCATTTGATCTTTTTCTTTAAGGAGACTGCTTACTTCCGAGGCTTTATCCATGGTGGCTGCCAAATAAGCTCCGGCATACTGGGAGAGCTTCGTAAGGTCATCGGAAGGGTTAAATTCCTCCTTCCACACCACATTAGCTATCTCTGATTGTTCTGGCAAAAGGGAAGGTTGATCAAGTCTCCTCCTTTTCCTCTGTCTTTTCACCACAGCCCTGTGTTTGGGGCTGTAGAAGACATCTAATGGTGGTATGTCTTCTATCTGTAAAACAATCTGATCGGATGGATCTTTGGGAATTATTTCCGTATCTTTGCTACTGGGTAGGCCGCTGGTCCCTTCACTTGGAACCGTAGTTGTGGTTGTTTCTTGACTGACTGTCACTTGGGGTATGCCGAATCCTGGTGGAGTCTCAGGATTGTTTATAATAGAGTCAAATTGTTGCCACTCTTGGAGGAGTTTGGGATCAATTTGGGTCTCTAAATCAATAACTTCACTGCTCTGCTTTCTTTCTTTTTCCTGTTCTGCTTCCTGCTCTTTTCCCTTTTCGGGCTCTTTTCTCTTTTCGGGAACTTTCTCTGTAGCAGGAGGCTCATCAATACTCTTCTGTCCAGGCTCGCTTGACTTAGTTGTTGGTGTAGTAGCCAATAAGTCCAGAGGAAGATTTTGCAACCTCTGTTCTCTGAGCGTATTGAATTCTACCAGTCCTTCATCATTATATTTCATCCTGGCCAATGTTTTAACCTGAGACAATGATTCCGCTGAAGAAAATAGATCATCAAACTCATCTTTTTCATGGTCAAACTTAGTAAGTTTGGCCTGTTCAAGCACATTATAGGCAACCTTCCGGGGATCGAATTGCCTGTTAGGAATGGTCGCAATATTGAGCATATTTATTTTTCCTGCCTCCTTCTCAGCATGTTTCCAATCAAGTATGGTATAAACACCGCATCTCAAAGGGAATATGGGCCATATGTGTTTTTTAGAAGTCCTCAGGGTTTTGGATGTTCCAGTGGTTGTGATTTGGTAAGCTAACTCTCGTGCCAATAGTTTATCAGGTATATACAATGGGAGGACATGGGTTCTTGTGGCGCTACCAAACACCTGTATATATGTGAATTTATCTTCCCCGAACCAATTTCCCACAGCAGTCAAGTCAACTTCTGCCTCCTCGGAAAACCTTGGGGCAGGCTTATCAAAAATGGCATAATAGATAAGCAACATAAAACCATTACAGATTTGATATAAGTGGTCTTTATAATGTGCCTTCCATAACATCTGATGATAGATGTGGATTAGCTTAGGGTCCTTTGGCGTCCACCTCCACCCAAGTATTGGGTATTCGGAATTAAAGAAAATCATATCCATAACATAAGCACTGTAATAGAAGGGAGGAATAGTCCTGGTGGTTTTGCATGAATTGAATCTAAAAATTTATCAGACAATATATTCGCCCAATCCATGACATAACTACTAGTTGCCGCTTCCATTAAAGGAACCATTTCGATATCAAATTTTGCTGAATCATGCAATCCCCATATCCTACACATCATTGCCCCAACGTAACAGTAAGGAGATGCTAAGGAATCCACGGAGTACTTACCCTATGATTCATGTTTGTGCTTTGCGGGATTCTATCTCCATTGTCTAATCAGGGCTGATTCCGTCTCATTCTCCTTTGCAAATTTCTTCAGAAAATCTTTGTTGTATTTCTTTTCAGGTTCAGGCAAATGATACATTTTCTTCAAGTCGTCAGGTTGAAATGAACTGAAAACTCTTCCATCAACTGTGCAAAACGTCCTATTAGAAATAGGAATCTGTTCGACCACCCATCTGACCACATCAGTGTAAGGAAGAAACTTTTCCCGAGCTGCTATCCTATGCAAAAATGAGTCGGCCAAATCTTTCAGGGAGGCTTCGGATTTACTAGTTGAGCCTGCAGTAGCTTCTTCTTCTATTTCCTCTGGTTCTTTGGCCTCAATTAAATTATATATGCTCTGCCAGCTTGTATTTCCAAGGCCGAGACATGTAGTGTCTGAAATTAGGCCCTTTTTGCTTGGTCCTGGGTCACTGGTGGGCTGGATTGTTACTATAGGGGCTGCTGCCGCAGCGAATCTTTTGGATTTCTTTCCCATTTGCTCAAAACTTGATACTTTGACGGAATTCTGCACAGGGAAGGAAAACAGCGTGATATAGAGAAATAGATAGCAAGAGCCAATATGAAAGAGTTATATCTTTTAACGAATAATCAAAGATCATAATGAAATTGCCGCAAATAGGATCTAAGTGGAAATCTCGGCATAACTACTTCATTAATTGGCCACTTCACCCGTCAATCATAATAAGGGAGCTTTTAAGTGTTTGTCATAACGTCCATATAATTCAAGCATGGCTTGGATTTTGGCGGCTAATCGCATTTGATGATTGGTGACGTGAAGTGGAAGATTTTAATATATAGCCCAAAATATCGTCTAATCACCAAAGGTGGTATAATGCATGGCAATCTTAAATATGCTTCGAAACACACGCCATGAATTAATGCATCGCAATCGGGACAAGGCTCGAATCACTTTATTTATTTCATTGCGAAATCGCCGATCACCGATAGCGATACGCCTTATTGCATCGGGAGTTTTGAAGGTGTCACAGTTAATGCACTAGTTACCACAGCCGATTGCCGATAGCGATAGCTTTTATCGCGTCGGGGAATGGAAGGGGGTGCCTTTTAAATGTGCGCTTTGCCTTGCTCCGATATCCGATAGTGATTTGCCTTTTCGGATCGGAGTAATCCAATGGGCCTTTATGCATGTTTTCCTTATTATTGCGATATGCGATCTTGCGATCGCTTTATCGTAATAATAAAAAGTTTTATGATTTGTTTAAAAGACCCATTTTATCATTATTTGAAAAGGTATATCATATTTCAGTTGGACATTTTAATGAGGTTTTTTCTAATAATGAGTTAATACCAATTTATTTACACATCTATGTTTAAAAGGGACCCATTTCATATTATGATTTTTTGAGAAATTTTTTATGAAATGGGGGTTATTGTACAACACAACAAGACACAATAAAAAAAAGGCCACCACTGAAAGCTGGACCAGGAGACATAGCCCAGGAGGATTGGGTGAACTCCTTATTAAATTGTTGTGTTTTTGAATTTGCTTGTTGTGTTTCTCTTACTATTTTCCAATTTCCTGTGTATTTCACAATCTTATCGATCCGTTGCTTAAAATAACATAGGCACACACCAGCACATGAGTCTGTAATACCTACATCAATTAACTGAGATCATACATAAGTGATTTTCAAATCAAGTGGTATCAGAGCTATAGGTTGTTAGGTTAGACAAGCTTGTGCTAGATTTAGCTGTTGAATGCTAACTAGATCAAAGCTCAAATTGGGAAAAGGAGAGTTGGTCGAAACTAATCCTGAAATTGGAAGAGTCTATCCTCAGAAGACAATGTCGAAGGAAGGTTTTGTGGGGCCAGACCCTTAATTTATAGATAATTTCCTGGCCATAAGGTCCATGGTAGAGGAAATGTATAAGGACTTTAGAAAACATAAAGATGAAGATTCATCAGGCTCCAAACAAGATAAAGGAGAAGAAGAGTCTCTCCTCCATGACCACTCAAAAGGAAAAGGGAAAGAAGAAAGCTTTCTCACACCTCCTAATAGCCCTGAACATAAAAAGAAGACATCTTTGATTAAACTAGATGTTAAATTTGATTTACCAATATATGATGGAGAGTTGAATGCAGAAAAGTTGGACAATTGGATCAGACAAATTAATGTTTATTGCAGAGTGCAGAGTATTGATTCAGACAAGAGCAAGATTCAGCTAGCCAACCTATGCCTTGGAGGCACTGCCTTGGTTTGGTGGGAAGGCAGGACCCAAGCTGACATGAAGAGACATGGCAAGACTATTTCTGTTTGAAGTGAATTTGTTTCTGCAATAAAAAAGTAGTTCTATACACTGACCTACATGTAGCAAGCCATGATGAGCTGGCAAACTCTTCAACAGTTGAAAGGGAAAAGTGTACAAGATTACACCCAAAAATTTAGGAAGAGAGCATTGATTCTAGGAATCTCATTAGACTCACCTAAGACTCTGTTGAAGTGCATCGGTGGTCTACGCAGCTACATGAGGCACACTATCCTCATGTTTAATCCCACTAGTATAGATGAGGTATATGTTCAAGCTACGCATCTAGAAGCTAGAGGAAAGAATGGAAACCCAGAAGTTGGGGGATCATCCCAACCCACTGTAAGCAAGAATAAGGAGAAAAGAAAACAGAAATGGAAAGCAAGGAAGGCCAACACTGCATAGAAAAGCAAGTCTTCATGCACTCACTGTAAGAAGGATGGGCATGATGATGAGCACTGTTGGATTCTGCATCCGGAGCTGAGACCTAAGAAGTTCGAGGGCAAGAAGAAGAAGACTGTTGCAGCTATTCAGAAATATTTGGGGTCGGACTCAGGAGATGAAACAACCATTACAGCCACAAGTATAAAAAGTAAGCATTATGAAGCATCTACTAGTAATTCTGCACAATCTACTATTGATGAAGAAAATGAGAGAAAAAGACATGAGCTTTTCCATATTCAAGTTATTTCCAAACATCAAAAGATTGATACTTTGTTTGATAGTGGCTCACAAGCAAATTTAATTTTTGAAGCAATTGCAAAGAAGTTGGGATTACAAAATACACCTCACAAGAAACCATACCCATTAGGATGGTTAAGTGATAAAGAACAACTACAAGTGACTAGACAATGCAAACTCAAGTTTTCTTTTGGGTCAGCATTTGTAGATGAGGTTGAGTTAAACATAATTCCTTTGGATATATGTGGAATTGTTTTAGGAAGTCCTTACTTGTATGACAGAAAATCTATTTTCTATAGCGCTGAGAACAAGTATCTACTCGTTAAAGATGGAATCGAATACTTTGTAAGAGCTCATAAGCTCAAGAATAATTATACTCTCATAAACTTAGGGCAGATGAAACGAATAATAAATTCATGCAAACAATTTTTACTGATGGTTGTAAAGGAAAATAAACCTGATAAAACCAATGTATTTGAGGGTTGTAGTGCTAAACAACAAGCTGATTTAGAAAAATTTGTTTCAGAGTATGATATATTGTTTCAAGAACCTAAAGATCTACCACCCAAAAAGGAAATAATGCATGAAATTAATTTGCAGCAAGATGCTCCATTGCCTAACATTGGAATGTACAAGTTGTCCGCTTTAGAGAATGCAGAAATCAAGAAGCAGGTGTAGGAGTTGCTCGAGAAGTGGTTCATCAGACCTAGCACATCACCATGTGGGTCACCAATTGTTTTGGTGAGAAATAAAGATGGCTCGTGGAGAATGTACATTGATTACCGAGCACTGAATAAGCTAACAATCAAAAATCGTTATCCCCTTCCTCGCATAGATGATCTGTTAGATCAATTGAAATAAGCTGTTTATTTTTCCAAGTTAGACGTGCATAGTGGATATCATCAGGTCAGAGTTGCAGAACAAGATGCATGGAAGACTGCTTTCAAAACAAAGCAGGGATTGTATGAGTGGCTGGTTATGCCTTTTGGCTTAACTAATGCTCCTACTACTTTTATGAGAATAATGAATGATGTACTCAGACCTTTTCTTGATGATTTTGTTATTGTATATCTAGATGACATTCTGATATTTATCAAAACATGGGAAGAACATTTAAAGCATGATAGGTAGACACTAGATGTTTTGAAAAGAGAAAAACTTTATGTTAAACTCTCAAAATGTGAATTTGGAAAAACATCTTTGAATTATTTGGGACATATAGTAGGGGGTGGTGAATTGAAGATAGATCCCTCTAAGGTGGCAGTCATTGTAAACTGGCCTAAACCCAAATCTGCTATAGAAGTTAGGAGCTTCTTAGGAGCAGCACAATATTGGAGAAAGTTCATTTCTAGCTTTTCCTTAATTGTAGCTCCCTTACATGCTTTAACACGATTAAACAAGGTGTTTTAGTGGGGAGGCAAACAACAGAAAGCCTTCGACACCTTGAAAGAAAAGATTAGTACAGCACCAGTACTAGCACTGCCTAATCTTCAAAGACCCTTTGAAATCCAAACAGATGCCAGTGACTATGCCATGGGAGCAGTGTTGATACAGCATGGTAAACCCATATGTTATCATTCTGAGACATTTAATTTTGCAATAGTCAACTATCCTACATATGATAAAGAATTGTATGCATTAGTACAGAGTGTGAAAAAGTGGAAACATTACTTAATGGACAAAGAGACAGTAATACATATTGATCATCAACCACTTCAATATCTACACTCCCAAACTAAGTTGCAGCAATCGAGACACTATAGATGGATGGGTTTTCTACAACAATTTCATTTAGTCATCAGATATAAAAAGGGCATACACAATAAAGTTGCAGATATGTTATCTAGACCCATTATAAATGCATCTACTATACTTAAGCATAATTTTGTGTTACATGAGAGCTACATTGAACAATATGCTCAAGATATAAACTTTAAAGATGTATATGCAACTTTGAGTCAAGGCAAACGAATAGAAGAATTGGATTATCATGTAAAGGACTGACTCTTATATCATTGTGGGAAGTTATGCATTCCACAAACTGAGAAAGTAAAGATAATTCAAGAAGCACACACTTCTCTAATATCAGGTCACTTTGGGGTAAGTAAAACAGTTGCACAACTGCAATGATTTTGTTATTGGCCAAAAATGAATGAGACAGTTTCTAGATATGTAAGAGGGTATACTATGTGTGCTAAAAGCAAGCCCAGCAATAGAAAACTAGGCTTGTACACTCCATTACCAGTTCCTTCTCATCCTTGGGAAAATGTTTCCATGGACTTTGTTGGAGGACTACCTAAATCTAGGAAAGGTCATTATTATCTATATGTTGTTGTGGATAGGTTCAACAAAATGTGTATTTTGATACCTTGTAATAAATAGATTACAGCTGAACAAATTGCAAAACTATTCTTTCAACATGTATGGGTTCATTTTAGATTACCCACTTCCATTATATTTGATCGAGACACCCGATTTGTGGGAAAGTTTTGGTCAGGTCTGTGGGAACTGATGGACATGAAACTAAAGAAAAGCACAGCTTTCCATCCACAAACCGATGGCCAGACAGAAGCAGTCAACATGACAGTGATCCAGTTGCTCAGGGGATATTGTAGCAAGCATCCTAAGCTTTGGGATGAACATTTGTGTTATGTGCAACATGCTTACAACCGAGCCAAACATTCTTCTACACAAAGATCTCCTTTTGAGACCTGTTTTGGGTTCACACCAAGGTCTCCCTTGGATTTTGCCTTTGGTAAGGACACAACAGTTGAGGGACACAGCGATGTGGACAAGGCAACTATGTTCATTGAACAAATCCAAGAGGTCCACCAGGCAGTACAGGAACAGCTGGAAAAGAGCCAAGCCAAATACAAGGCAAGGCATGACAAGCATCGGATGGAACATAGTTTCCAAGTTGGTGATCAAGTCTGGCTGTATATCAGCAAGGACAGAATGCAAGGAAAAGGTAAAAAGCTAAAACCTATCAGGTATGGACCCTTCAAGATACTTGAGAAAATTGGTGAGAATGATTTTCGCCTTGATCAACCAGCTTATATGCACATCTACTCGGTCGTCAATGCAGACAGCTTGAGACTATTTGAACCTTCGTTAATTGAAGATCCTTAAGAAGAGAGTCAATTGCCTTCTATTGATGACCTGCTGCCTGAATATCTAAATGAATTGTAGGAAGACACAGTTCTGGACAAGAAGGTGAGAACAACGTGTAGGGGAGATGTTGAGTACCTCAGAATTGGGCTCAGGGGTTCAAAGCCAAGCAGTGAAAAATGGATAGAGATTAGACAAGTGAGACAATTGTACCCTCACTTAGTTGATGCCTGAAAACCAACTTTTGGTGGTCCAAAAGCTTTTCAGTGGGAAGGTCGTGATCCGAATTGGATCCTTGAAGATTATGAGAGTTTTATGATTGTTTCAAATTATGTCAGACTCCAAAATCTTGTGAACAACGAGCTATTAGGAAGGACCTCTGGACAGTGGCAGTTGCAGCTAGCATGGAACAACGAGGACCCTCGGTCAAAGCGCGCTGACCATTGGCCCATGGAGACCGCGCAGTGGCGCAAACTAGTAAATAGGGAGTCCAGATCAGAAAATAGAGGTCGTTTCTGATGCGCGATATCGCAGGATAAAAACCTCAAAGAAGGAAAAGCCCTAGCACCCGGTCATGTGAAAAATAGATAAAACCATGGGAAAAGTGCTAAAACCGATAGGCCAGTCCCGCGCTCCAAAACCGGCGGAATATCGGAGGCATTTCAGGTGATAAGCCGGTTTGGCAAAGAACCAAGCGATGCCATATAATGAATGACGCGTGTCTGATGGATGAGAGAGAAAACTGCTCTCATTGCAGGGTAACGGTCGGGCAAGTCATCCACGCGATAAAAGTGATGACCATAGGATCTGGAGGCCCCAGATCAAATGGCGGAGATTGCACCCGATGGGAGACTGGATTTGACGGAAGAATAGGCTGAGGAAAATGAAATTTGGGGTTTGACATGACCGCTGAGCTGGCGGATGAGTCATTTCGTGGACTAACCGAAATAACGAACCATTCGAGGAAGAGCTGGCGCTTAGTTCGTAGGGAGACAAGTGGCCACTTCTCTGTGAAACGTTACATAGTGGCGATGACACAGAAGCAAGGAATTCTAGTGGACAGAGGCAGGCGATCCAAAGAGACGAAAGAGGAATCGAATAGTCAAGGGACAGATTGGCTTTAAGCCATAAACAAACAGAGAAAAAAGAGGAGACAAAGAAGACAGAATAGAGAGTGAAGAAAGAAGTGAGCTGACCTGTAGAGCTAAGGCAGCATCGAGCAGATAGAATTGAGGAGGCTTGAGAGGTTCAAGCAATCCCTGTGAGGATATATGTCGGGAACTGAGGACCAAATTGGACTCAACCCACTAAGACCAGTTGAGGTCGAGACTTGGTAAGGGAGTTTGTGTACTCTAGTGGCTTGGGGAATCCAAGTACCACCCTACTAAGCATCATCTGTTACAGGAGACTCAAATTAAGCTCCTCATTGTAAAAACTCTGCTTAAAGACACAATAAAAAAAAGGCCACCACTGAAAGCTGGATTAGGAGACGTAGCCCAGGAGGATTGGGTGAACTCCTTATTAAATTGTTGTGTTTTTGCATTTGCTTGTTGTGTTTCTCTTACTGTTTTCTAATTGCCTATGTATTTCGCAATCTTATCGATCTGTTGCTTAAAATAACATAGGCACACACCATCACATGAGTTTATAGTACCTACATCAATTAACTGAGATCATACATAAGTGATTTTCAGATCAACGGGGCTTCTGGAAATCAAGTAGCCCAGTCACGTTTATGTGATGCAACTGCCTTTGTGAGTATTGCCTCGATCACTTTATTGGTGCTTTCTACCTGGCCATTTGCTTGTGGGTGGTATGGAGTCGTGATTCTGTGCATGATATGATAATTCTTTAATGTTGCAGCGATCTTATGGCCTATGAATTGTGGCCCTCCATCCGTAATTACCTCTCTAGGCAAACCATATCGCATGAATAGTTGGAAAAGAAAGTGGATTACTGAATCCTCTGTTGCCCTTGGTAGTGCCTCTGCCTCCACCCATTTAGTCACATACTCTGTTGCAACTAATATATATGTCTTTTGATTAGAGGATGGGTTTATTGGACTGATGAAGTCTAACGCCCATCGCTCAAAAGGTTCAATGACTATCTGCGGGTGCAGGGGCATCTCATCAGACTGCCCGGGGCGTCCCATTCTTTGGCAACTGTCACATGCCTAGACAAACTTCTTGGCATCTTTAAAAATGGTGGGCCAATAATAGCCCATCTGTAAAACTTTGTGACCAGTCTTGCGATCTGCAAAATGTCTGTCGCACGGCCCATCATGGCACACTTTCAGAATGTCAAAAACTTCATCTTCCCTAACGCATCTTCTAATGTGCATATCAGCTCCTGTATGAAATAAATAGCCCCCGATCCAAGAGAATCGCGTGTTGCGCTGTATTATTTATTTTCTTTCATTAGGCGTCAGGTGCTTGGGTAATTTTCCCACTGCCAAATAATTTGCGACATCCGCGTACCATGGTGTTTTCACGGTTACAACAAATAAATGTTCATCTGGAAATTGGTCTTCTACTGCTGCCGAGTCATCTGTCTTTGGCATTCGTGAAAGGAAGTCTGCTACTGGATTTTCTTTTCCTAGTCGATATTTAATTGTTATATCGAATTCCTGCAAAAGAATCAACCATCTTGTCACTCTTCCATTTGTAATAGGTTTATTGGCTAGATATTTAATAGTAGAGTGATCAGTGTATAAAACCACAGGGTATCTTGTTATATAATGTCTGAATTTATTGATAGCATAGATTACAGCCAAAAATTCTTTTTCAGTAACAGTATAATTTAATTCAGCAGGAGATAGATTTTTTCTAATATAGTATATTGCATATGGCTTTTTATCTTCTTCCTGGCCGAGAACTACTCCAATGGCTGTGTCTGAAGCGTCAGATGAAATCTGGAATGGCAAATCCTAGTTTGGGCCCCTTAATACTGGGGCTATTGATACAAGCCGTTTTAAATCTTCAAAAGCATTGTCACATTTATCTGTCCAAATGAAATCAATATTTCCTGTTAGTGCATATAACGGTGCAACAATCTGAGAAAAATTCTTTATAAACCTTCTATAATAACCAGAAAATCCCAAAAAACTGCGTACCTCTGTTTGTGTGGAAGGGGTAGGTATTAAAAGAATTATCTAAATTTTTGCTGGATCTACCTAGATTCCAGCTGCTGAGATATAGTGACCCAAGATGAGGCCCTCGGTCATCATCATGTGGCATTTTTCATTGCTTAAACAGAGTCTGGTGGCAATGCATCTTTGCAGAACTTTCTCTAATGTTTGTAATGTTGGCTTGAAGTCATCTCCGTAAGGTGTAAAGTCATCCATGTACACCTCGAGCCCTTCATTTATCAGATCTGAAAAAATGCTGAGTATAGCCCTCTGAAATGTGGCAGGTGCATTGCACAGCCCAAAAGGTAGGACCCTGTAAGTGAATGTTCCCCAAGGGCAGGTAAAGGTAGTCTTATCCTGATCTTCAGGGGCAATCTGAATTTGATTGTATCCACTGAAGCCATCTAGGAAAGAAAAGAATTTTTTTCTTGCCAATGTGTCCAAGACCTAGTCAATGAACGGAAGGGGAAAATGGTCTTTTTGGGTTGCTTTATTAAGCTCTCTATAGTCAACACATATACGCCACTTTCCATTCTTTTTCGGCACCACTACTAATGGAGAGACCCATTTGCTGTCAAATATTGGGTAGATAAAGTTTACATCTAGCAATTTTTGTAGTTCAGCTTTAACAATATCTCTAAGATGAGGATTTAACCTTCGTTGAAGTTGTCGAATGGGCCTGGTATCTTTCTCTGTATAAATATGGTGCATGCATAATTGGGGATCAATCCCTTTCATGTCCGGGTAATCCCATGCAAAGGCCTCTTTATATTTTCTCAGAAGTTGAACAAGCTTTTGCTCTTGGTCAGCAGTTAGGTTTTTGTTAATATTCAAAGTTTTTCCCGGCTCAATTTCTATGGTTTTGTTGTTATAAACAGAGGTGGTTGGTATTGATTGATCGTTAATATCTTTTAGGGGATCTTCTTCTATTTCGTTGTCGAATGCTGCTTCGATCATGTGACGATTTAGATGGGATCTGGCATCTGGTTGGTTAATGTAGGTGTTAATGTTGTCATCTTCTGTATGATCCTTAAATTCGAGAGCATCTTTTATGGTTAGCAGTGATCTAATATTTTCAGTTAGATATGATACAGGTTGTTTTCTGGTTTTGATTATTGTTAAACTTGGTGTAGCTAGAGGATATAAGGCTAAATTCTTTACATTGCTTCCTCTTGCTATAGTCATGCTACCTGTTCGACAGTTTATGTAAGAATTCACGATTGCTAGCCAAGGTCTACCTAGAATTAAAGGATGTCCATCGAGTCAGTTTCTAGGATTGATGATCAAAAAGTTTGCAGGGTATTCCCAAGAGTCTACAAACACCATTACATCCTGTAATGTGCCTTCTGGTTTGACTACCGATCGGTCAGCCAATTCCAACAAGGTCGTGGTTGGGTCCAAGGATGTAATGCCAAGCTTTTGACAAGTTGTGGTTGTAAGAATATTGATTTCTGCTCCTAAATCGACTAAGGCATTGGGGAAGGAGCATCCATTTATTTGCACCGTGACTATAGGATTTCCTGGGTCCTCATATTTTATAGGTGTTTCTCTTCCTGATAGTAAATCAGATAAGGTACCGACTACATGGACAGTTGGATTTGTTTTTATTTTCCTCTTTGGCTTTTTCATACATAATTCCTTAACAGTTTTTGCATAAATTGGGATGTCTTGAATAGCCTAGAGGAGTGGTATTTTTACACACAATTTTTTCAATTCTCCCAGAAGATCGAAATCAGGATGTTCTATTGGGCGAGGAATGATTAATCTTTCTAGGAATGGTGGAGAAGAGGTGGTTGCTTGATCACGAGTTTTTTGTCTAACTGTGTTCTATTCTTGTGGTGCTTGTTCTACAGGTAACAGATCTTCAATTTGTACATTTTTATCCCCCTCTGTTTCTATTATCCACCCAGATCTTAATTGAAGGTCATTGCACTCCCTTAACTCGGTTTCTGGCTTTGGTCCTTCAATAATTTTCACAGATTGAATCGGTCTGTTGTTGGGGTTCGGGTTGGGTTGGGTTGGGAGCTGTGGTCGTAGGTTGGTCTGAGGGTTTTGTTGCAATGTGTAGGGTGCTGGCAGTGTGGGTTGAGGTAGGGGGATTGTTCCTGCTGGTTGATTTGTAGGTCTTTGCCAGCTTGACTACCAGTTTTGGTTCTATGAAGTTGAGGGTGGCCATTGGGATTGATATGCATTATTTTGCCAAAATGGTGGGAAGTAAGAGGAGTTTGGCCAATTGTTATTTTGATTTGATTGGTTGGGCCAGGGTGGCATAGGGAATGGTTGTTGTGACCAATTGGAAAAAGATGGTTGGTTCTGCCACATGGTTCCCGGGTATTGTTGTGAATTATATTGCAGCGTTTGAAAGAAAGAGGATGGATCAGTTGGTGTACCTGTTTGTCGTGGTTGCCATTGGCGATGCTGATTTAACAGGTAGACTGGTTCTGTTTCTTCTTCTGCCTCCTTATAGACTGCTTTTAGCCCTGGGAGTGATGGGCAGCTTTCTGTAGCGTGATCTTTCGTACATATGGCGCAGGTTTGCACCATATCCAGCAAGCACTCTTTGTGACTATGCTTCTTTCTGCATCTAGGACAGAATATCACCAAGTTTTGTTTTGCTTCTGCTTGCTTTTGTTTGGCTTGCATAATGTCCAATTGCATTGTCAGAGTTCCCAAAATATTAGTTTTGAAATCCTCTAATAGGTTTCCAATTTCTGCGCGAGTTATCCCTCCACCAGAGATTTTGTTGTCCCTCGTGGTCATGTCTCATTCCGCTGGCTTCAATCTCATGCTGCCTCTTGAACACCTGATACACAAATTAATGATGTTAGCATAATTCTCCTGATATATATCACCTTTACCCATAATATTTAATGTTTCTATCCATTGTTCTTTCATCCCTTTAATTAGTGTAGTTTTCAGCACATTATCAGGTAAAGGCAGAGTTGCATAGGGAGACCACTAAAGGTTATACTGAAATCGTTCCACATATTCTTCTAATGTTTCACTTGGTGTTGCTACCATTTGGAATATTTTGTCTTTCAGTTCCATAGATCTGCAATAGTCCTGATACCTTGTTAGAAAAGCAGTTATCATTTGTTCCCAATCATTTATTGTGCCTCCACCTAATCCCATAAACCATCGCAAGGCTACTCCTTTCAATGTAGAGGGAAATAGCTTTAGTTTTTGGGGGTCGGTGGTATAATCATACCCCCGACACAATACATCAAACTCAAACAAGAATGCGTCTGGATCCTCTGATGTCAGCCCATGAAAGGTAGGAATATTTTGGAGAGGGATGGCTTTCATAGGTGCGTTGACCACTGTGTCAACGATGGGATATTGCAATGTGGAGGTCTGAGGTGTTTGTGGGTTGTTGGCCATTTGATCAAATATGTGCCAATACCCTTCTGGGATCTCTAGAGAGTTATTCCTAGGATGACTAGAAGGGGTGGGAATGAGCTTAACAGCACTCCCCTGGTCTGGGATAATGAGTGTTCCTTGTTGAACTACTACCTGGGGGGATCTTGGCTCCTTTGTTTCCCCTGCTTCTTCTTGAATGAACTTAACAACACTCCCTTTATCTGGGATACTGAGTGTTCCTGGTTGAATTATTACCTGAGGGGATCTTGGCTCCTCTATTTCCCTTGTTTCTCCTCCTCCTTCATGAAGATTACTAGAATTCCCTTCTTGTAAAGAAATTGGGCGAGAATTTTCAATTTCTTGAAAATTCTGCTCAGTCTCTTTTGTTTTGTTGTGGACCTCAATGAAGGCTACATATGGTGAGCCTGTGGCCTGAAGGGAGCTAGTAGGTTGTCTGGAAGCAACTTTTCTAGGACCTACTAATGGCTGAGATTCGGCTTTCTTTATGATGTCGTCTATGAAAGTTGATCGTCCAAGGGTCACCGATCCCTTAGCTTTGTCGGGTTTGGGTAGTGGAATTGGATTATTTTCAGGTTTTTTCTTCTTAGTCATACACACAATTCAAATATTTACCTCTACCCTAAGTTCTTAACAATTCTGCTGGAAAGCGGGCGAGGGAGCAGGCATTTTACGTGCTCCGTATGCAAGTTCTTACCTTTCGTTTTTAATACCCAATTCTCTCCTAACAGACAAGCAGCAAATACCTATTTCAGATTTTTGTAATTGTGTTGAAAAGCAGGTGGGGGAGCAAGCACTTTACTTGCTCGTTACGTAGGTTCTTACCTTCCGTTTTCAAAACCCAATTCTTCTTCAACAATAATCATCAGATGCACACTACTCCTCAGAAATGGCTACACCCTCCCCGGCAATAGCGCCAAAATGTTGGTTGATAAAAGGTGCATTTTTAACTCCTAATTATCTTCACATTAATTATCAATCCGGGCAAGTCTTTCTATTTCAAGAGTGTACATAGTATGTGGCGGCTATTTAACTCAGAGAGTAATGCTTCTAAATTGCAGTATAGTTCTTTCAAATACAAGAGTAAATGGATGTAGCAAGTAAATTCTAATTGCAATTAAAAGAAAACTCAATCCTCTAATGAAACCAAATCAGATATTCATTAAAGTAATAGCAATCATCAGTCGAGAATACAATAGTAATAACTCATTCCTCTTTTAACTGATTTATTCTCAATCAAACACAATTCTTAATATAAGCAGCAAATGATCTCAATTTGAGAGCTTCGACAGTAGTAGTCAATACTCTTTACAGTAGATGATCTCAAAACAGAACGCTTAACTAAATAACTAGATCTGAAATAACAATAAACTGAATCAACGATATTACTGCAGAATGTATAAACAGAACAATTCCATTGAGATTGGAAAATAGGAAATAGCAAAGCGATACAATTGCATAAAGTATAAATTCAATCAAACCATCACACTGCAAGAATCATAAATGCATGATACAGGAATAACAAGTGAATCCACCAGGGCTGGGCCCTTAGCCACCAATGAACACCGTCGGATTACTTCAGTAGATGCGAAGGAACAACAACTATTTTTATATATTAATCATTGCATAATCGTTACAGTAAGTTCGTGCTCTGCTCAATAGCGAGAGTCAGTGATAAAAGTTACAATTTCTCAATAGTAATTCTCTCCCCCTTTCTGTTTACAATCGTTGCCTTTTATAATGGAAAAGAGGTAAAAAGATAAATAGTAAAAGCGATCCCTCAGGATCAAGAGATCCTAAGGGATTCGCGCAATTTTCCAACTTCAGTCATCTTTCCCTTCTCGCGTTGATCCCTGTGATTCATTTTGTCCTTATCTGTAACTGTCGCACTCCTTCCTTGGCTTGCTACTTTTTCGCTGTTCCTTGGTTAGGGAACAACAGTTGTCCCTTTTCATATTTTTCCTGCATAAAGAAGGATAACGATCAGCTAAATTGTAATTACAGATAATTTCCTCATTCTTACCATAATCCTTTGATATATTAACATATTAGGATATAAAAGGGATATAACTAAAGGAAAAGGATGATGAAATAAATAACATATGCATACCTTTTCCATGACTCAACAGGTACATATCCCTCACCCTTCTAGTCTCAGTTCATCGGAATTTTCCTGAATTCAACAATTTGAGCTTTTCATGAAAAATGATATTTTTCCTTAATTCTGGAGACCCTGTCTTGATTTTGTAGATATCATCTTGCTGCAATTTCCCAGAATTTGCAGAACAAAAATTGTCCTTGAAGGAACAAACATATTCCTTCCTCGGTCATCAATCAAAGGAAACTTAAACAACTTGAAATTCTTATCACCTTGTACATTGTCAACAAGATGATGCTTAGCTTGTCTTGCCTTGTACTTGGCTCGACTCTTGACCAAATGAGATTGCCATCGCCATGCACCATCTCTTTTCAAGGCCAACACATTTTGAAACCCACAAGAATATGTTTTGGAACCAATGCCCTTTTTGTCAAATTTCCTTGGCACTTTCTCTTTGACCTTTGCACTCTTTCGCACTGACATCTTGTTCACATCAGTGTTCATCAATGATGTTTGTTGCCGCAATTTTTCCTCATCTTGTTTACCTCTTTTAGGAGGCAACATATTAGATCCTTGAAACAACTTATCACAACCATTAGCAACTTTAATGAAATCATATTTTTCATTTGATGCATCTCCTTGAAAGGCCTCATTCACAACATCTTGATGCTTGAACATTAACAAAGCAAATTTTTGACTTGCATTCACAATTCTCTTCATTTGTCCAGCATGCATAAGAGACAAACTCATCTTCTTACGATGCACTCTAACTATATACTCAATCCCATTCTTGAAAAAGTGATACTTATTCTCATGGCGATGAAAGATTTCCCTCCTATCATAAAGATATGGGCTTCCCAAAACAATACCATAAATCTCAAGCGAAACAACATCAAGTTCAACTACATCAAGAAAGTTTGCATTGATTGTAAATCTAAGGATGCACTTCCTTGTCACCTGCAAATTTTCATTCTTACATATCCAGCCTAAAGGATAAGGTCTTGGATGTGGAATGGTTTCTAGATTTAACTTCTTGACTAAGTCTTCAGAAATCAAATTTGCTTGAGAACCACTATCAAATAGTGTGTCAATTTTGGTATGCTTTGAAACAACTCTAATGTGGAAAAGTTTAATTCGTATTCATCATCTTGAGTATAATTGGAACGACTTGAATAACTAGTGCTTTCTATGTTCTTACATTTCAAACCCATCATTGTAATCTTGGTTTCATCTCCTAAATCAGAACCTAAGTCATGTTCTATAATTGCAGTTGTTTTCTCCTTCTCTTTGTTTTTAAGTTTGTTGGGTCTCATCTCTAGATGAAGTTTCCAACAATGGTCTTCATCATGGCCATCTTTCAAACAGTGTTTGCATGTGAGTTTTTCTTTTTCCATTTTAATAGAAGCATTCTTCTTCCCTTTTCCCTTAAACTTGCCCTTTCCTTTTTCTCCATACTCAAGGGAACTCTCACTTTTCTCATCTGAAACATGTTTCCCTCTTGCTTCTAGATGTGTGGCTTGTACACAAACTTCATCTAAATTTGTGGGATTGAACATGAGAATAATGTGCCTTAGGTAACTATGTAAACCTCTAATATATTTTAACAAAGTTCCTTGAGATGAAAAATCTACACCCAATACTAGTGCTCTACTCCTAAAATCTTGAGTATAATTTTGAACACTTTGTTCTTTTCCTTGCCTAAAATTTTGCCAATCGATTATAGATTTCTGCATGTATGTTAAAGGATAAAATTGTCTTCTCAATGCGGCAACCAAATTATTCCAAGAGGTTAAGACCTTACCATGATTTTTCATGTCCTCTTGTGTTTTGGCTTCCCACCAAATAAGAGCTACATTTTCCAACCTTAATGAGGCAAGCTAAATCTTGGTGTCGTCATCCTTAATCCTTTATATCCTGCAATACACTTCAAGCTGACTATTACACAACATTTTGTCACTGTCCCTATACTCCCCATTCCTTGATCCCGGAGGAACTCTACAGTGAACCCTACATGCTTTCCCTTCATGCAGAAACTCCCATTGTGTCCCTCTTCATGAGCAAAAAAATTCCCTTTTGTCCCATTTCCCAAAATCTTCTGTTTTTCCCAGTTTACAATACTGACGCTAATCACCCTTGTCCCCCTCGCTCCGCTATGCAGGGATTAACATTGTCCATAGCATTGACCAGAGCGACTGAGTTATTTTCCAGTCACGCCAATCCTCTTATGGAAAGTTTTTAAAATAATGTAGGAATTTATAGGGTAAGTTCCTCAAACAGAACACCAAAGGACATCGCTCACAAACAGATCACAGATCAATACACCAGTATTTTGATGTGGTTAAAAGCCTCAAAGAGGGAAATAGTCCATGGCCTGCGCCAACGCGGCCACTTCAAGCAATTTATTAATAAAAGAATGAAATTTTACATAAGCTTCTCTCATGAACAGCCAACCTACAAATGACCCTCCATGCTATTTAAATAGAGATCATGGACCAATCAGGTGTTAAGCCACGGATCAAGTGTCGTAATACCGAGGAGAGAATGAACCGTCAGATCACTACATATCGTGACCATCGTATTGTAAGTTACAAAAGTACATAGTAAAGAAACACACTTTACCTAACTCTACACTAGACCAAGTTATACTTAACTACTTCCTATGTGTCAGAATATCCTAACATCCACCCTTAAGAACAACTTGGGATAGGATTGAAGGATTTACAAATATTACACAATATGAGAAGGAAGGAGGCACTAGAGCCTATCCCCCCTTAGTGACAACTTCCTGAACTCCAACCATAAATCAAAGTTTAGTAAACTTCACCTCTGTGAGGGCCTTTGTGAAGATGTCTGCAACTTGATCATTGGTTGAACAATATTGCACTTCAAGAACATGGTCGTGAATGAGCTTTTTGATGAAGTGCATGTGTATTTCAATGTGTTTGCTACGCTGATGTTGGACTGGATCTTTGCATGGTTGAATGGCACTTTGATTATCACACGAGAGTGTAGTCGAATGCTGTTGTTGAAAGCCAAACTCTGACAGGATCAGGCGAAGCCACAAGGCTTCCTTACTAGCTTCTACAGCACCACGATACTCTGCTTCTGCTGAAGAAAGAGAAATGGCACCTTGTTTCTTGCAAGCCCATGTAATAGGTCCTGAACCAAGAGTGAACACATAACCTGCAATAGACTTCCGATCATCAGGGTCACCAGCCCAATCGGAATCAATGAAACCAACCAATAGAGGAGATGCTTCGGCACTATAATGAATCCCAAACTGAACTATACCTCGAACATAACGAAGTATTCTTTTAGGTTCTTTCCAATGACTTTCACAAGGGTTTTGCATAAATCGAGCAACAAGGCCAACAACAAAGGAAAGGTCAGGATGAGTATGGGTTAGATACAAAAGTTTTCCTACAAGTTGACGGTATAAGGTAGCATCAACTTCAGGGGAAGTACAAGTGACTGAAAGTTTGGCTCTAGACTGAAAGGGAGAAGGGGTTGGCTTACGGTCTTCCATGTGAAAATGGCGTAGAAGATCACAAGCATACTTGGACTGGGAAAGGGAAATACCTTCCTTGGATTGCAAGACTTGAAGACCAAGAAAATAATGCAAGTGTCCTAAGTCTGTCATTTCAAACTTCTTTTTAAGGCTGGACTTCTCATGGTTGATAAGGTTGGGATCACTACCAGTGAGGATAAGATCATCAACATAAGGAACAAGAATGATAAGAGACTTTCCCACTTTCTTGGTGTAGAGAGTATTGTCAGAATGACACCTAGAAAAGCCAGATTCTAAAAGAAAGCTACCCATTTTGGCATACCAAGCTCGGGGAGCTTGCTTGAGACCATAAAGAGATTTCTTAAGCCGACATACAAGGCTGGAGTCTGTTTGTATAAAGCCAATAGGTTGTTCCATATAGATTTCTTCATGCAAGTCCCCATGCAAGAAGGTGGATTTAACATCCATCTAATGGACTTCCCATTTGAAAGAGGCAACAAGGGAAATAACAAGGCGGATAGAGTTCATTTTGGCAATAGGGGAGAAGGTTTCAGTATAGTCAATGCCTTCAACTTGTGAAAAACCCTTAGCAACAAGACGAGCTTTATGTTTGTCAACTTTCCCATCTGGTCCATACTTGGTTCTATAAACCCATTTGCATCTAACAAGTTTTCGTCCCTTTGGTAGAGGAACAAGATCCCATGTATCATTTGCCAATAATGAACGATATTCTTCATTCATAGTTGCTTCCCAATCTGGATGGCCTGGAGCTTCTGCAAAGGTGTAAGGATCATAATTTGTTGAAGCTTGAGCCAGTAAAGAAGAGGCTCTATCGAACTGAGAACGTGTTCGTCGTTGATCTGTAGGAACACCGCCAAGATCACCTGCTGCATCTCGAGTAGTACAGACCCATTTTGGAAGCTGAGGAGCTGAAGGAGGATCCTGAGAAGGTGGGGGAGGATTGTCATCCTCGCTTTCATCATCTGAAGAAGAAATATTTTCAAAAGTAGAAGAGATAGAGAGAGGTGGCACATCCGTCGAACTAGGCTCGTAGGCCGATATATTTTCAGCAAACTTTACATCTCTTCTAATGATAACATTTTTGGACTTAAGTGGAATAAGTCTATATCCTTTGACATCTTCAGAATATCCAACAAAAATACATTTTTCACTCTTAGGTTCTAAGGCTTTATGTTTCTCATCTGGAATATGGGCCCATGCTTCACTTCCAAAAACACGAAAGTGACTTACATCTGGTTTAATTGAGCTCCAAGCTTCTTCTGGAGTGATATTCTTTAAAACCTTAGTAGGAGTGCGATTTATTATGTAATTTGCACAGTTAATTGCTTTTGCCCAATAATTAAGACTAAGTCCTTTAGATTGAAGCATACAATTAGTCATTTCCTTTAAGGTGCGATTCTTCCTTTCAGCTACACCATTTTGTTGTGGAGTATATGGAACAGTATGTTGCATTTGAATTCCATTCTCAGTGAAAAAGTTGATGAATTTGTTGTTAACATATTCTTCGCCATTATCAGATCTTAGCTTAAGAATTTGATGTCCAGATTGTTTTTCAACAAAGGCCTTAAAGGCCAAGAACATGTTAAATACTTCACTCTTGAGTTTTAAGAAGTATACCTAAGTGTGTCTGGAGAAATCATCAATGAAAGTTAAGAAATACTTGTAGCCAGAGAATGAAACAACTGGAAGTGGACCACATAAATTGTTATGCACAAGCTATAAAGGGGTTGAGGTGTGCCAAGAGGCACGTTTTTCAAAACTATCCCGATGATGTTTTCCGAGTACACATCCGGAACAAACACCATCTCTGCAAGATACCATTGGAAGACCTGTCACCATATTTTCTTTACATAGATTCTGAAGGGAGCGATAGTTTAAGTGACCAAATCGCTCATGCCAAAGTTTGCTCACTTCATCGTTATGAGCAAAAAATACCGAGGGAAGATTTGATGACCCAAAATTGTGAAAGTTATACATCCTTGTAGAATCATCAGCAATGCCAGTAGCTAAAATCTGTCTGGGATCTCTTAGGTCCTTAATTACAACATCGTGAGGTGAAAATTCAATGGTTTTACCTTCACCTGAATGAGTTATCTGATATACAGAGAGAAGGTTGCAGGATAAGGTTGGAACACATAATACATCATTAAATTGACCATTGTCTATATGAACAGTTCCAACCCCTACAACACTAAGAGATCTATCATCACCAACAGATATATTTTTGGTGTTACAATCATTTAAAGAAGAAAACATGGCTTTGTTTTTGGCCATGTGATAAGAAGCTTTAGAATCAATGAGCCACTCATGAGAATGAGAGGAAGAAGATACATTTAGTGCATAGCCAGACCGAGATGCTTGAAAACCACATGCAGAAAGTGCCATTCCTAAAGATGAAGTTGAAGTTGAAGAGTGCTCCAAATGGATGTTATGCTTCTTCATTGCTGCTTCCAAGGCTTCCATCTTCTTAAAGCATTTGGATTCTAAGTGGCCATCTCGATTACAAAAGTGGCAATGTCGATTAGTCTTCTTCCCTTTGTTTTTATTTGCCTTATCATTTTGTTGAAATGATTTTTCATTTTGAGGCTGAAATTGCTTAGGACCCTTGTTTGGTTTAGGACCATTCTTTTTAGGATACAACTTCTTAGGATTCTTTGAATTTGGTTGCTGCTGGGCAGCTAACGCTTTCTTAGAGGAGTTTCCAAGATTAAGAAGACCAAGGTGTAAGAGTTTTTCTTGTTCTCTTATTAAAGAATCACAAAAAGAATCAAAGGAAGGGGACTTGTAGGCTTGTCCTTGAGAAATGAAGGCTTCTCTTGTAGAATGGAAGGTGGAAACAAACACAGAGTAGGCTGGTCCCAACTTAGTAAGAATGGAATAGATAAGGTTACTATCTTCTTTCTTAACCTTAACACCTTCCAAGAGAAGTCTAAGGGTCTTGAACTTGGACAAAAAATCTTCAATGCAAGAAAAATTATTGGGGTCCAATGTAAGCAACTCATTTTCAAGTTGATGGGCTCTAAATTCATTTTTTATTCCAAAAACTTTAGTAATCTGTTTCATTGCTTCATCAAGAGTATCAAGTTCTGCAATATGGAATCTAAGATCTGGAGAAATAGACATCCCTATCAACCCACGTGCTTGATCTTGCCTATTTTCCCATTTAGCTGCCTTATCTTCATCTTTCGGTTTGGTTTCTTGACCTGTGGCTATTCTGTAGAGACCTTTACTTCTAAGTAAATCCACAATATAGGACCACCATTGTAAGTAGTTGGTGCTGTCAAGAATAACTTGGCATGGAATTTCCATTTTAACAGAAACTGAAGCTATAGATGTTGAAACTAAGTGTTCCAATGGAAAGATCTCGAAAAATTAGGCTGGTTCAAAAAAAACGGCTCTGAAAACGACTTCCGGATGAAGAAGTTATGGCTTTTTGAAGAAAAGTTGATGAAGATGCTGATGAAGTGCAAGAATGTGCGGAAATGAATGATGATGTTAAAAAAAAATCCACCCCCTTTCCAAACTTAATCTAATTAGCTCAACGAAAAGAAGACTTGAACTCAAGACCTCTACTCTCATAAAGTAGCTTTGGACTAAGTGAGCTAAACTAAAAGTTTAGTAATTTTTGGAAAAGAGGAAGGGTTTTTGTTTTTGTTTTTTTTTTTTTTTTTTTAGTCACTGAAGCTTTGGGCTGCGTGCTTGCTTGAGAAAGCTCTTTTTCCCTACAAAACAAAAAACACAAAACCCAAGTGCGGGAATGTGCAGAAATGAATGATGATGTTAAAAAAAAAAACCGCTCCCTTTCCAAACTTAATCTAATTAGCTCAACAAAAAGAAGACTTGAACTCAAGACCTCTACTCTCATAAAGTAGCTTTGGACCAAGTGAGCTAAACTAAAAGTTTAGTAATTTTTGGAAAAGATGAAGGTTTTTTTTTTTAGTCACTGAAGCTTTGGGCTGTGTGCTTGCTTGAGAAAGCTCTTTTTCCCTACAAAACCCAACACGGACATACAAAAAAAACAAACCTTACGGCTTGAAGTTAGCTTTACCCGGAAACTAAATATTTTCCTCAATGTTTCTGATTTTCCGAGATCACACTAAGGCGCAGTGGAAAAGAGCATACGCATGAGAAAAATCCTTCCTCTCTGTTTCTGATTTGCCCAGATCGCACAGAGTCGCGGGGCAAAGAGCATACGCAGAAATGAAAGGTATAGATCCGGTAATAAAAAAAGGAGCTAAATAAACCGAAATAATAAACAGAGAGAAAATAACTAGAAACTGCAAAAAAACACTGTATACCTCCAGATCTTAAAAATGACGTAGCTAGGGCTACCAGAAACCTTTTTGCATGAAACGAAAGGGGTTCCTCACTGGAACAGATGCTCCTAACACAATAGAGCAATCCTCTCGGCCCGAAAGTAGTCAGAAATAGTAGATCTAAGAAACGGCAATCGGATGCAGTTCTACCGGCTTCAGATTTGGATCACCAACGGACGCGGCCCTCAAATAGCTCTGATACCATGTAGGAATTTATAGGGTAAGTTCCTCAGACAGAACACCAAAGGACATCACTCACCAATAGATCACAGATCAATACACTAGTATTTTGACGTGGTTAAAACCCTCAAAGAGGGAAACAGTCCACGGCCTGAGCCAACGCGGCCACTTCAGGAAATTTATTAATAAAAGAATGAAATTTTACATAAGCTTCTCTCATGAACAGTTAACCTACAAATGACCCTCCATGCTCTTTAAATAGAGATCATGGACCAATCGGGTGTTAAGCCACGGATCAAGTGTCGGTAATACCGAGGAGAGAATGAACCGTCGAATCACTACATATCGTGATCGTCGGATTGTAAGTTACAAAAGTACATAGTAAAGAAACACACTTTACCTAACTCTACACTAAACCAAGTTATACTTAACTACTTCCTATGTGTCGGAATATCCTAACAAATAAGGAGTCGAAGCTTCCAGCTCTAGAAGCTTCGTAACAGAAATATGGTAAATGGTTTGGTCGGATGGGGTCAAGGATGTCAGTTTGGCATCCTTTCCCCTACAAAGATGGAAATACCTCAAGAGATAAGACCTTCTCCCATGAGAAGAGGATCCATATCCCATCCATTCATGCTATATAAACCTCCATTTTCCCCAAGCACAAGCTAGTGTTAATGTTGGTGTGCTAGTGCAAATTAAGTTTGGAGTAAACAACAAGCTATTCATAGTTGTAGCTCTCTAATTGTGTGAGGGAGAGGTGTGAATTTGGTTTAGTGTGAAGCCTAAAGGGAAGAGCCTTAAAACTATCATTGTTGAGGCCATCATGGAATGCTAACGGAAGTGTATGGGAACCTGGTTTTGTCGGATGAGAACAACAACATCAAGATAATTGTTGTAATCTCTTCTTGATTCAATATATATGCAACTATCAATTGATTTCCTACATAATGTGTCATGTCACATGTTTATCGCTTATTGTTTCTTGACTTGTTAAATAGGTTTAATTACAATTTGTCTATTATCATGGTTGTTGTTTGCTATTGTTTACTTGTTTCAGGTGTTTGAAGAAGGAAACGAGAGATCGCTTGAGTGAGCAAGCAAGGTCATCATCAAAAGGGATAAGTGTAATAAGAGGTAGGCCCTCTTAATTGGTTCTAACCTAAGGAAATCTTCCGTAGAATGTATCGGTTGCGGCTAGACCCATTATCAGTCTAGAGAAATTGTTTGTGTCCGCACTCATAATTTTACTTCACCACAAATTGGCGACTCCATTGGGGAACCAATCCTTCTGTTTGTTTGCTTGGAATTTCATGGTTTTGTGTGAACTTTTCTAGTTCCACTTTTTCCCTTTGGTTCTGTTTGTTTTCCTTTGCTTACTAGTCTGAGTTTGAAATTCATAGTAGCAAGTCTGGTCCCAACTTTAATTATTTTTTTCTCCGCTTCCTCACTCAGTGCGCTTAATTTGCTGACACTCGCGTCGATCAGCATGATATGCTGAGAAACAGTCACGCCAATCAGCGCGATATGCTGAGAAACAGTCGCGCCGACCCCTTTCTAGAGCTTGTTTTTAGTTAGGCAGTCGCGCTGATGCCTATAAGTGAAGATTAGGGTTTGCCCTAAATCTTGGCCAGCATGTTTTGCTCTCATCATTTCGACCCTGTAAGCCTTTTAGATCGTCTTCTCCCTGACTAGAAAGCTGCTTTTCATTTAGTTTGTTTGCTTGTTGATTTGTCATCTTTCCGCTTGATTTCTTGGGTCATTGGATGGTTAGTGGCATTAGGGCATCTAGGTTGTCATCCGTTCAGCTGATTGTGAACTCATTGAGTCGAGTTGTTGGTGCATTTACTCCTTACATTTTGTTTGCGGTCCTTCTATGACTTTGACCTCCATTACACAAGTTTGAAAATTTTTCGCTTGCTTGTCTAAACATTTCTTTTTCTGGCATGGATCACATTTCTTGTCTTGTTTTTGGTAAAGTCAGTGTTTCATTAGTTTGAAAGGGATTCTCTTTTCGTGTTTTCATTTGCTTGAAGAGCTAATTGTCTCGAAAAGTTTTTCATTGAGCTGTTGTATGAGAAAAATTCATTTCGTCGTTTCATGAAAAGTACAAAATTCTAGTTTGTTGCATCAGTATGCTACGGTAGTTAACATCATTGAAGACTAGGATTGCATTAGCATTTGAAAAAAAAAAATAAGAAATCTCTTTGCTTTTGAAACGACTATTAGAAATGTACTTGTTAGGAAATTAGGAATTGGAATGTATTTTTCATTAGTGTATTTTCTCAAAAGTGAAGTAGTGAAAAATCATTTTGCTTTCAGTTTCTTGGTTATTTGCATTGATTGTGTGTTTTCTACCCTCTCTAGTGTAGACAATTCATTGAATTGAAAGGGTCTTGTCTCATTTAGTTGCATTTAGGGTTTTTCGAGTCACATTGCTAAGGCCTGAAAACTGAGACATAACTCAAGATGAACTTTAAAATGAACTCAATTAACCTAAGGCGCATTTGAAATCTAACGATCACATCTAGAAGGTCTAGGCTAGAGACGTGTTCTGACATATTTAAACCTAGCAGCTATCGTTAGCTTTGACACTAGACAACGTTGGTATAGATTTTTACTCCCCATAACGTTGAGTATATAACGGGAGACCCCTCTAGGCTGCAATCCTTTATCCATAGGAAGCCGAGTTGGCCACCTTGCAAACGTGATACACCGAACACAACATTCGGGGAGATTTCCTGCTCGTACTTCTCGGTTCACTGAGAAATATTCTGCAGTTCACAATTGCCTGGTAATTCTTTTTACCTAGATCATCCAGAGCAGTAATTTGGTCTTTTTGACTCATTAAAATTTAAAGATCATTTGAGCGCTTGTCCTTTCGAGCTCATTTCCAATCGAAAGTGATAGAGTCATCTTTGTTTCTTTCTGCACTCTTAAAACATGAAAGAACACCAGTCTATTTATGTGTCTTAATAAATTGATTGCCCATGATCTTATAACATCTTGTTAGTATTTTCTATACCAAATCGTGAGTTTCCCTTAAAGGACATTTTAATGCCTTGAAGTTTATCTCTCTCTTTTCCTGTTAACTAAGACAAGTTCATCGTGGTTGAAGCATCTGGTTCACCTAGTTCCTCTTCCTCTCCTCCATCTGAAAGATTGCTTGAGGAGTCGTTTCCTGAATTACTAGAGTCACTCGAGGACCAAGGTGTTGAACTTGGAATCATTCTGAGCATTCAACCTTTTTCATCTCATCCTCCACCTACTTCAGATACTGGGTCACCTGTTGATTTTGGCCCAGAATCTCTGGACAATCCCGTTCAAACTCCCGAGAGATTGCCGGCCACTGATGATCAGCTTGGATTGGTTATCTATCGCTTGAATCCTCTGTTCGACCCTATTGTGATATCACTGCAAAGTCCGTACAGTCCGTATGATCAGCTGGGTGTTCCTTTAGAATTATCCCCTCGTACCTCTTCAGTCGTTTGTCGTTGTTTGTTCCTAGCTATGGAACCTGAAGGGGATGCTCCAGTCACCTCTCCGGATGAGTCATAAGTTTCTACTCCACACACTATCAAGGAGGAAGAACATCCTTTTCCTCCTAAAGGTTTCCCCTATAGAGGGAGCATTCTCGTCAGTGTGCACCGAGAATTGCCGCCTAGTTATGTATCCTTGGCACAATTGGTTTCAGGTACACCTAGTGCCTCATCACTTTACCATAACCCTGTTTGGGTGTCTGGCACCATGCGTACTATAGGTCCATTCATTGCAAACTCGGCCTCCCAACTAGCCGTTACCTTAGTCCCGATGCAACCCACCGTTCCAAACCCTCTTGTATCGTGTGTCCGAGTTACCTGTCCGGTTCAATCGACGATCTCTGTCAGTTCCTCAATCCCTCCGGTCAGTGGCCAAGCTATGCCACCGCTTGGGGGCCAGAATCTGAATGTTTCTATGGTGTCAAGCGCCACCATTGTGAGTAGCTCACAGGCTCACATGGTTGGTATGAACCAACCTTCCTTTAGTGTTATTCAAAACCCTGCTGGTCCATCTGGGTCAAGCAATTTCCAGTATCAGCAGCCTTATGAGGCTTAGGTTCAGTACCAAATTCCTTACTTTCCATATGGTTCCCAAGGAATGGTCAATCCGCCTTACGTCCTTCAATCTAGGCAGTACGTTCAGCCTGACTCATCCACTTTCTAGGGTGGTTATGGCCAGATTCAGTTTGGAAATTTTCTAGGCACTGTTCAAGTACCCTTGCAATAGCAAGGATAACCTCTGCAGCAACAAGGGCAACCTTTGTTGCAGCAAGGGCCATCCACACAACAGCAAGGGCAAATGATCCTGTAGCAAGGTCAACTGCAACAACCGCAGGGGCAACCCTTGCAACAGTTGCAACAAACTATGCAGCAGCAGATGCAATATGCTCCACAAACCTCCCAACCTATGTCTTCACAGGGCCAACCTCTGCAGCCCCAAGGACAGCTTTTGCAGCCGCAAGGTCAACCCTTGCAGCAGCAGAACCAACCTAGGTAGCAACAACCTTTATATACATATCAACAGGGTCAACCCTTGCAAGGAAAAGGCCAGGGTCAAGTCCTGTAGTAGCAGGCCCAAAATCCTAATGTCCTAGGTCAACATGTACAAAATCCTTTTGGCCAAGGGCAGCAAGTACAAAATCCCTATGTCCAAGGGAAACAAGTGTACAATCCTTATGCCAAAGGGCAGGAGGTCCAAAATCCTCTTATTCAGGGGAAACAGGTTCACAACCCATATGTTCAGGGACAATAGGTACAATATCGATATGTCCAAGGTCAACAAGCTCAACTGCCTCTTAACCCGTATGTTACTTATCAACAACCTATGACTGGACAGTTCCAAGTTCTTCAAGGTCAAAATCCTCCCTATGGCCAAGGTAACCCACAATGGGGGCAACATCAAATGCCATATGGCCAAAATCCCCCACTGTGGGGCCAAAATCCTTACCAGCAGGGATGGGCTCCTCCGGTTGGACCCACTTACCGACCTCCTATACCTTTTAATACTCAATTGCCATTCTTGGCCACACTAGAGTTTCCATATGTGTCTCACCTTACAAATGATCCAATCCTTCATTCACCATTCTGGCCTCCGGTTTCGTCCAAGATCCCAACCGATTGTCCTAAGTTTGATGGGAAAGGAAAAGAAGATCCTCAAGCCCATGTGATGACATATCACCTCTAGTGCTCTTCGAATTCTTACGTTGATGATTCTATTCATCTCTGTCTTTTCCAACGAACCCTCACAGGTGCTGCAGCCAAGTGGTACATTGAGCTTCCTCGAAGTACTTACCATGACTTTAACTCTTTAGCCATGGCTTTCCTCACGCATTGCTGTGAAACTGGCACCTATTTACTCACATCGCTTAAGAAAGATATTGCAAAACACATCTCTGATCACATCCATGAATGGAGACGTAGACGTTGCCTGATCAAATTCGAGATTGCTGATTAGTTGCTCATCGAATGGTTCACTAAGTCATTTGTGGCTCCAATTGCTTGCGATATAGCTATGGGTGGGTGCGTTACTGAAGAACAAGCCATTGCTCGTGCCTAGTACTTAGATCTAGTTTACTCTGAGTCTGGAAATTTATATGAGTTATTACTCGATGCTCCGCAACCATCATCCGATCCCATAGCATCGAAGTCGTAGGCTACACCTCCTGTTGATGGAGTTATTGGTTTAGTGTCCTAGACCCCTGCTAAATCTTCTTCCAAACAGAAGTCAGTATCAAACACTGCTTCCAATAGTTCCTCCCAGAATCTGCCTAGCCCTGGTAAAACCTCAGAGGTTCATGCTGTCTAGTCTACCACAGCAGACAAATCCTCGAAAGGTAAGAAGAAATCCAAAGGCAAGGGTAACACTGATGCCTCAAAACAGGGTCCTCCTAAATCGTCTGTTGGTGATTCTTCACAATGGAAGCCTAAGTATTCGTGCCTCATTTGCGAGGAGGATCACTATACCAAGGATTGTCCCTGATGATCCGAAGTTAGTCGTTTTCTCAAAGGGACCCCAGCTGTCCTAAAAGAGCCATTTCCATCTCAACAGACCCAAATGGTAGACCAAACTCAATCATCTGCTTCCTCAGGATCTCAAGTGTTCATGATGAGTATGCCTATTAATGTGGCTACTAGATCAAAATATTACCAAACTCCTGCTCCAATAGTCAGGAAAGAGAAAGAAGCCACCCCTTCTTCTTCTGCCTCGAGTTCTGACCCTCTTCATATTGAGCGCCCTAACCCTGATTCTGCTATATAGCCACCCTCTCGAGGTGTGCTAAGGAAATTCTCGTACAACCCCAACGCTTGAGCCGCTTAACACTATAAAGAGGATTTGGCTCAGGCGTCATCAGCTATGTCGGCTCTCGAGGTGCTCCAAATCTACCTGTCATAGTGAAAATCTTTGTTGTCGGCTATTGGGGGTATTGATCCTATCAATTCCAATTTGATATGTTTTGATCTAGAGAACCATGTTCCGCGCCTGCCTCATCAGATTGCCTTTCTCATTCAGGTAATCATTAATGAGAAGACCATCCACAGGACTGTCATCGATGAAGGTGCTTCCACTTGCATCATGTCAATCACATGCTGGAAGACATTGGTTCTCCTGCTTTGAACCAATCCCCAAACACTTTGGAAGCTTTCGATGGGTGCGATTCGCGACCCTTTGGTGTCTTACCTAACCTTTCCATTACTTTGGAGGGCAAGATAGTACAAGTCGAGGTATAGATTGTTTACGCTAATCTCAATTATAATCTTCTACACGTTCGGAGTTGGAACCATGCCATGCATGCGGTAGCCTCCTCCCTATTCCGCATGATTTGATTTCCCCATCAAGGAAAGATTGTCACGGTCGACCAGCTGTCCTTATTTGCCTCTTCTTTCTCAGATGGCAATGTTCCATATGTCAAGCACATTAGTGCTCTCTATGAGAGTTTGGGGGCGAGTCTTTTTAAAGATTCTGCCTTGACGAAATTTTTTTGGCTCCCACCTCCTCATGTTGCCTCTGTCAACATGATCTCGGTCAAATCTAACCCTTGGGTCATACCTTCACCAGATCTTGTTCATACCTGGGGCGAGGTTATGCCACTTAGTCCTGCCGAAATTAATTATGTGGAGATTGTTTCAGCCTCAAGATCTGCATCCTCTGATTCTCCTATTTCGAAGACCTCTCTCGATACGTATTCTCAATCCCCATGGCTTGGCACTTTGGAATCTCTTAATCCCTTAGCCAAGACTTTTCTTGCTGACAAAGGTATCATGGAAGTAATGTCCCTTAAGGCACCACCTTGGAATGATACTCATCATTGTTCCTCATTCCTACCTCACCTGGTAGTCACGTCTACCGGTCTCGAAGAGTTCTCTTCTTTGTTTCCTTCCCTCCCGCTTTTGCCACCGATCATGACTCATGAAGTATGGTCGGAAGGAAATTTGGGTAATATTACCCAAACGACGTCGATTGATATTTCTATCAAGCCTGGTATCGTTGAAAATTTCCATATTAGGGTAACTTTTTCTCTGGATGAGATCAAGACCTATACTCGCCCGTTTCAAGAATTTCGTGATGTGTTTGTGTGGTCCTATGAAGAAATGCCTGACATTGATCCTAGAATTGTTGTGCATGAAATACCAACTTGTCCTCATGCAAAGCCTATTTTCCAACGGCTCCGCCCAGTTCACCCTAGGAAAGCCGCTACTATCAAGGGCGAAGTTGAAAAACTTCCCAAAGCTGGATTCATTTATCCGATCCCTCTTATAGATTGGGTGTCAAATATTGTCCTGGTGACAAAAAAACAAGGCACGATCCGCGTTTGCATTGATTATCGTGATCTTAATCGTGTCTGTCCTAAGGATAACCACCCTACTCCCTTCATTGATCAAACCATTGATGAATGTGCTGGGAGTAAATTTTTTTCCTTGATGGACGATTTTTCTGGTTACAACCAGATTAACATTGCATTGGCCGATCAAGAAAAGACAACTTTTATCTGTTAATGGGGTACGTTTGCATACAAAAAGCTCCCTTTCCACCTCAAAAATGTTGGGGCTATGTTTCAACGGGCGATGTCCTATGTGTTTCACGATATTCGCAACATCATTCAACCTTACTTGGATGACCTTCCCACTCATTCTCGTAAGCGCCATGATCACCCTGACCATCTTCGACATATTTTTCTTCGCTGTAGACACTACAACATTCGGTTAAACCCGCATAAATGTGTTTTCTGCGTAGAATCCAAACAACTCCTTGACTTTATCATTTCCAAGTACGATATTCGCCTTGTTCCACTTAAAGTTGAGGCCATTGTGAATTTATGCCCTCCATCTCCATTACACCAACTCTAGGGCTTGCAAGGAAAGGAAAATTTCCTCCGGTGTTTCATACCCAATTATGCTGGCCTAGCTGCAGGATTTACTCGGTTTCTCAAACAAGGAACACCTTTTGCCTGGGATGAGGTTGCCCAAAAGTCCTTTGATGACCTTAAGGCTATCCTCGTAAATGCTCCTTTACTGCATCGCCCGGATTATCATTGAGATTACTTCCTTTACCTAGCTGCAGCGCCTAGCACCATTGCTATGGTCTTGGTCCAAGACGACGACGAAGGCAACAAACATGTTATCTACTACCTTAGTTGTAATCTCCTCGACACCAAAACACATTATGCCCATGTCGAGAAGTTGGCTTTGGCTACCGTCCAGGTTATTCAATGCTTTCGGCACTACATCCTCTTATGCACTACTACAGTGATTTTTGAATGCAACCACATGACCTACATCCTGACTCGTCAGTTGCTAGGGGGCAAGTATTCTGAATGGATTGTCATCCTGCAAGAATTCGATTTGGTATTTACTACTGCCAAATCTAAGAAGTCACTAGTTTTTGCTGAGTTGTTTTTTCCCTTCCTTCTGTTGAAAATGCAACAAGATGATGGAGCTTAGTGGAAAGGAGTCGTCTTCACTAAGTGGGCCCGTAGGAAAATTATGGCGCAAAGTCTATTTTTAGACTATGTCTATTTTTAGACATATGGATCATGGTCTATGAGTTGCAGAATGCTGTTTATGGATGATTGGTCATGTTGGGAAAAATAGATGGACTTCTATTTTTGGATCATAGCAGGAGTGATCAGAGTCTATTTTTAGACTGCTAGTCAAAAATAGAAAAGTCAAATATTATTGTCTCATAATAATATTTAGACTATAAACTTTATCTTATCCTCTTGGAGCACTTCAGTTTGAGCTATAGATGTGGCACATGCAGCTATCAGAAGGAAATACGCTTTCTTTGTGGGTCAGTTGAGCTATTGCATGCAGGACTTCAGTTAGAACTCAAGCAGTTGAGTTTGGTGGAGTTGATGGTGGAGTTGATTGTGGAGTTGATGGAGTTGTGTTCAGTTTGACTTTGTTAAACTAGTTGTACTTAGTCTAACTGCAAATAGACTAGTGATGAGTTTTATTAACTCATAAAGCAACTAAAGAATACATCAATTAACTCAGTTGCATGTCAGTGCATGTACAGTTCAGTGGGGACAGGTGTTAGAGGTTGAGATTGCTATCAGTTGTGACTATAGTTGTGCATGAGATCTTGCACAAGCAATGTATTGAGTATGCCCATGATGATTGCCCAATATATGCCCAGTGATATAGTCTGTGCTCACGTGATTTCCAGTGTGAGTGATTTTCCAAGGTAAATAGAACTTGGAACGAGTTTGGATTCATTCATTCTTTTGCAGGTATTGTGCAGTGGAGGCAGGCAAACAGTGGAGGAGATTTTGAGGCATCAGATCTGAGCTAGTTTGTGTGTAACAGGTGGAGATAGTGCTGAGTACTTGTGAGGAGTATTGTACTATGTATTGTTACATGTTCTCAATCATTAATATACAAATAGTGTGGGGTTTTCAGCTGTAAGCTTTCCCCGGGATACATATTGTGTTAATGTGTGCATGCGATTGATGTTTCATTGTTTTTAATGCTGCTAAATTGATGATCAACGTAGAGGAGGTTATGTATTATGCATGTATTCCGCAATAGTGTATAATCGGGATAATCTCTGTGAATAAGTGTCATATTATTCAAAATTTCTACATGGTATCAAAGTTGTTGATCATCAGATCTATTATTCAGAAAGTGTTTACATTTTATTTCTTTAGGCAGAGTCTGTAATCGGGCCAGGTAGCCTCAGGATTCATCCTTCTTTTGGAAGGTGAGATATCCGGTGAATGCCCATACAGTCGATCTCTATACAAGAAATACTTTGTTCTCACGAATTCTAGATCCGAGGCGGTTGAGTTTGGAGCTGGTGGAATTCGAATTTGCAGCAGTGTTTTCTTGGTGTCAAAGTTGAAATGTCTTTCAACGGATTGCGATTGGAGTATGCTCTTGAAGGCAGCTCGAACTATATTGCATGGAAGGACAGGATGGAGGCAGTGTTAGATGACAATGGGTTGAAGGAGTTCATAGAGAATGATGTCCCAAAGCCTACTGATGCTGGTCAAGTTGATGCATGGCAAAAGAAGACAACAAAGTGTTGAAGGATTCTGTTGGAGGGCGTGAAGGATCACATTGTGTCTAGCCTGCATGGAAAGGCTTCTCCATAGTTGATATGGAAAGCATTGATAGATCTATTCCAAAGCAAGAGCGATCAGAGGAAGCTGGCGCTCAAAGATAAACTCAGAAACATCAAATGTGAGAATGGAGACAGTATGCCCAGGTATCTCACGAAGTTCACCCAGTGTCAGGATGAGCTGGTAAGTGTGGGGGTGACTGTAGATGATGAAGACTTGGTGAGCTTGGCTCTCCTTGGTCTTCCGAAGAGTTGGCATTCTTATCAGGACTCTGTCAATGGTCAGGAGAAATTGCCAGGATGGGAGAGACTTTGGTTGGATCTTGTGTAAGAGGAGATCAGGCGGAATACCAGGGATGGATCTTCATCAAAGGCATCTGATGAAGAAGATTATGCTTTGGCTGCCAAAGCAAAGAAGGGGAAGGAGAAGGTTTCTCTTTCCGAATCCAGTTCTTCCAATGATGGGAAGAAGGTTGACAAGTCGAAGGTGAGATGCTTTCGTTGTCATGAGTTGGGCCATTATGCTACTAATTGCCCAAAGAAGAAGTCCAAGAAGGGATCCGGGGAAGGATCTGAAGGTGAGGCAGCCTCACTTGCTTCACAGTTTGAGTTGGACTTCACACTCTTCACATGCATGGTTTCATCCATGGTGGGAAGTGGTTGGTTTCTTAATAGTGGAGCTTCTTTCCACATGACCGGTGACAAAAGTTTGTTCAGTACTTTGGAGGAGAAAGATCTCCAGATACTCATAGCGATGGGTAATGATGAGAAGTATAGTGTCTCAGGTGTAGGCATGGTTATTTTTCAGAGGGAGCATGGAGCTCGACTTACCTTGACCAATGTCAAGTATGTACCAGGACTGAAGAGAAACTTGGTGTCGATCGCGATGCTGGAAGATAGAGGATATGATGTTGTCTTCAGTAAGGGAAAGGTTTTCCTTAGACACATCATCACTAGACAGGTGAAGCAGATTGGTTCACGGGTCAAGAACCTGTATGCTCTTGAGGTTCAAGATGCATGCAAAGCCTTGAGCAGCGAGGCAATTGATGGAGACTTGGTGGTTGAGAGGGAGCATATATTACCTCTCAACATGCAGAGCCAGAAGAAGTCTCAGACAATTGTGGAGGAGCCACGATTGGTGCAGTAGCTTCAGGAGGTTGTGGAGCAGCCACAACAAGGGAAGCTGAGAGGAGATCGAGTAGAGAAATCTACTCATGCAGAGACCTCCAGTAGCGGGAAACTTCGAGCCAGGTGGGCTGAGGGATCGCATGCAGCCATACCTCCAGGTAGGAGGTGGGGTGATGTGGATTGATCGTCCCAAGGAGGAGGGGTAGGATCCTTGAGGTAACCAACCTCTTAGATGAGACCTTGCTATGTGAGCCCCAATGTGGAGTAGCAGGAACTGATTGATTGGGTAGAGACAGATGTGGATGGAGCGGTAGAGAGAGGACAGTGCAGGGAATCCCAGGACAGCACATAACTAGCAGGCTGCAGCAATGCGAGAGGCACAAGTGTTTTGCACAGTGCTAGGTGGCACAAAGAAGTGTGTAATGGTGCGAGATGCATGGAGATGTTGCAGTAGCGCAGATGTCAGAGAGGGAGCACTTGTCAGCAGCAGGTAGAGCTTCAGCATCAGAGTATGTTCCTAGCCCAACAGAGTGGTCAGTTGGGAGTGTTTTTGTTCCAAGTGTTGTTGGAGCAAGTGGAGCAGAGAATCATGTTGCATGCAGAACATTTCAGAGTTACAGGATAGGGGTTGCAGATAATCCATAATCTTGTTGAGAGGGAGTGTTGAAAATGCAACAAGATGATGGAGCTTAGTGGAAAGGAGTCGCCTTCACTAAGTGGGCCCATAGGCAAATTATGGCGCAAAGCCTATTTTTAGACTATATCTATTTTTAGACATATGGATCATGGTCTATGAGTTGCAGAATGATGTTTATGGATGATTGGTCATGTTGGGAAAAATAGATGGACTTCTATTTTTGGATCACAGCAGGAGCGATCAGAGTTTATTTTTAGACTGCTAGTCAAAAATAGAAAAGTCAAATATTATTGTCTCATAGTAATATTTAGACTATAAACTTTATCTTATCCTCTTGGAGCACTTCAGTTTGAGCTACAGATGTGGCACATGCAGCTGTCAGAAGGAAATACGCTTTCTTTGTGGGTCAGTTGAGCTATTGCATGCAGGACTTCAGTTAGAACTAAAGCAGTTGAGTTTGGTGGAGTTGATTGTGGAGTTGATGGAGTTGTGTTCAGTTTGACTTTGTTAAACTAGTTGTACTTAGTCTAACTGCAAATAGACTAGTGATGAGTTTTATTAACTCATAAAGCAACTAAAGAATACATCAGTTAACTCAGTTGCATGTTAGTGCATGTACAGTTCAGTGGAGACAGGTGTTAGAGGTTGAGATTGCTATCAGTTGTGACTATAGTTGTGCATGAGATCTTGCACAAGTGTCAGGCGGAAAGAGTCGATTTTGCGGACAAAACCAACCTCCCTAGAAGCTTAAGGCTTTCTAGTGACAAACAAGACAATTAAGAGCAATCCTTCTCTAAATATGCATTTACCATATAAGAAATCAAGTGTTTAGATCCTACCTGTAGTCCAACGCTGTTGTAGTAGTCCAGCCTCGTCAATCCGGATGAGCTCCTCCTTCTCTTCGAAACCTGCATTCACTAACAATCAAACGATTAAATAACACCTGAATATCTCATAAAATAAAACATATTTAACATACAGACCAAGGAGCATATGAAACAACTCATAAATAACAAATTGTTGAGAAGAATGGACTTATTTGCATTAATAGGAAACAAAAGGTACCATTACAACCTGAGCCTTGGTGTTGTGCAGGTCCCTCCCAGGGTCCATCAAGAGTTCTCCTTTACTTTGATAAGCTCACCCACTTCCAAATGAAATAAGAAAGGATGGGAATCTCTCCTCACAAGATTCTACAAGGAAGTCCTAATTCCAGCAACATCTACCCTTAGGAATATTCAGCTTTCAACCTCTCCCCCTTCTGGCCCAATGCCTGTATTTATAGTGCTCTAGAGGAAGTTAATCAGGTCCACCATCAATGGGATAAGCCCCTCTTTGGATGGGATAGCTCCCCTCTTGATGGGATAAGTTCCTCTTTCATAGGGATACATGAACCATCTGGTGGCGCTCAATACACGTCGAACAAGCTTCTAGAATGCTCTAGAAATGACCACAAGTAACTTTTCTAAGATGAAACTCACGCCTTTTGACCTTTACAGGGGTACGCACCCACCCCTTTACATACAGAGCGTACAAGTACGCAGGTATTGTGAACTTGGGTTGCGTACACGCAGGTAAGGCTGAGAGAAACTGCGTACCCAGAGATAAATAGATTTAAAAAGACTTTATCTCTTTCTTGGAGTTTGACATGGAGAGCAGAGGTATGAGACTTGCCAAGGAGGATAGTATGACAATTGATGGAGCCATACTAACTGCAAATAGTCATGGTGACAAATTTTAGTGTAACAGATTGCCCCCTAAAGTGCGAAGCCTGTAGTAGATTAGGGTTTTATATCATCTAGGAAGGGTGAAGCGCTTTATCATTTCAAGGATTATCTCGTGGAGAGCCCAGTCAGAACCTGCAATTTTCAACACAAAATACATGTATAAGATTATATCATCGCTGAGGTAGGCATTCCTATACTCAGATCAAAAACTTTAACTAACAGACTAACTACTGCTCTGATACAGGAATGATTTCGCAGTACATCATAATCATAGACTCATGTAGACACAGTATGGACGCAGCCATCTGTTTATAATTGGTCTACTATATAATGAATACAAAACTCCTCGCAGCTTGGATGGTGGAAACTAGATCCAGGGTCTTCATTTCCACCTCCCGAAATGGTACAATTCTAGCCATGCGAATAAATGAGTTGATGTCGAACATGGTACAAAACCACTTGATTACCAGTCGATGATGTAAACTGTTAACAAGTGTGAGAGAGACCACCAGTGATGTCAATGGTTCTCAAAGTACCCAGTACAATCCATGAGATGTGAATGAATGAGTTGATGTCGAACATTTCACGGAGTCCTTCGATCGAAATTCAATGATGAAAACTGACGTCGAAGGCGAGAAACCTGCCATTGATGCATGCAGACTTCAAGGTACTGACGATTTCTAAGTCATCTCTCTAGATAATGTGCTGATGTCGATAGAAAGCGACCCGTTGCAGGAAAGCCCACAACACGAAATCATAGTTCAAGTTGAAGAAATATAGCTGTAAGGACTGACTCAGGGATGGTCAAAATGGATGACAAGGTATTTTGCAGTTGAATGTTTTGTTTGCAGACCTCTTGAACACATAACGACACAACAGATGGCTTGGTGACGAATGACTCAAAGTTAATACCCGGAACCCGGCTGAAGACTTTCAATGTGGTTTGATCAACTGTGAGGCAAAGGATTTCCCAACCCAGGTGAATGAAAAGTGTCGTGTTCAAGAGTGGTAATAAGGTTTCTTCTGAGACAAAGGATAACAAATAGGCTCATTCTTCTCTCTTTTCCCCCACCATTTCTGGCAAGTACCTCTTTATTTTTTACAAGCTTGAGGAGGATAACATATGCTTGATTATAAGCTCATCCTTCGGATGAGTCCAACTTAGTTTTGATTCGAACCCTAAGAAGGAGTGGTCCGTTCCTGTTTGTAATTGAACAGGTCCTTTACTGTGAAATTTTAATGAGTCCAGTATAGGAGAAACTCAGCGTTTTTCAATTTTAGAGAGTCTGAAAAACTTAAGAAAACTCCAGGTTGAACTTTTTCGTAAATTTGTGTCCCCCAAGCCCGAAAAAGTATAAAATAATACCTGGGAGAATCGCTTGATCTTGCTACCAAGGAGTACTTTCATGATTAGTGTCTTTGACCTGAAAAGTAAAAAGCGATCAAGGACACGTCGTTTTATTTCCAGTATCGAGTTTGAAACGACAAAAACCCGGCGATCTTTTCCTGTTTTTACAGTCAGAAAAGGGCTATAAGGGGACCGTCTTTTAATTCCGTTTTAACAAGTGTAAAAGAAACGCTCGGCAATCTTTTCATGTTTTAGGAGTCAGAAAAGGGCTTAAAAGATGACTCTAATGTTTTGGTTCGTAAAAAATGACAATTCTCCCTGAAAATCCTTTTGTGCTGCACAAAAACAACACATTACTCATACCTGTTTAAGATAGGCAAAAATACATTGAAAAATATCCTTCCATGGTGAAAAATAAACATACTTAGCATTCATTTATCCAAAAAACCTATAAAAAGACTTTTTACCATGTCATTTTTACCATTTTACTGTTGAGGGAGAGAAAAGGGCTTTTGGCAAGAAACTTCCCGTGGACTTTGCGGAGAATCCGACCATCGGAATCAAGCACCGTCTCTTTCAGGTATTTCACAACATCCTCCTCTTTGTTTTCATCCATTTAGAATTTCATTTTAAGCCCTAGTTTGATTTTTTGGGGGCTTTGGGGTTTTAAGATCCGCTTTTCGGGGTACGCAGGTGCCCCATGGGTGACCTGCGTACCCCGACATTTTCGTTAATGGGAAAATGGTGGGAGTACGCAGCCTACCTTCAGAACAGCTGCGTACCCACGCTCTATTTTTTGAACGCGGGGTGTGTACTCCGCGCAAAGCATTTTTAAACCCCCAAATCTCAAATTTGAACCATTAATTTTTGATTTAGTGAATTCTAATGAATGTTTTCTGGTGTTTAGATTGCCCACCATGCTTGATTGGCGCGAAAGAGAACACGAAGATGTCGATTTGGCCGCAATAAATCATCAACCTTCCATTGATGCTTTGAAGGCATGCGGTCTTTACAAATACTGGGCCATACCTGGCATGAGGGCCCAGGTACGATTCTTAGAGTGGCTGGTTGAAAGGTGGAACGTTCAGGATCAATGATTTTACATCAGAGGGCACCAGCTCGAGATAGAGCCCTCAGACATATATTTTCTCACTGGTTTGCCTAATAGGGGCGAGCAACTGTCTCTGTTCGGGACTAGGCCGGGTGGCCAATCCCTTGCTAGTCTCCGGCTAGAGTGGTGCAATAATCAAAACCAGGATAAGGGGATAGAAATCAAATACATATCCCGACCTGAACTTATGGTAATTGCCTTTACAGTTACCAGACTCTGCGGCGCAGCCGCTTTGCACATTGCCACCGGGTCCCAAATGCGGATGGCGATTGATTGCTTCCGAGGCACCATTTTCAACTGGTGCGATGCTGTGTTGGCCAATATGAAGGGCCAACTGACTAGGGCAAAGAACGGGCAATTAAAGACCTTTGGGTATGGGCCTTTAGTTGTGAGGTTTTCCCTAGAGAGAGTTCTGATGCTAATCCCGCAGCATCTCACTATTGAGGTTGGGCCTCCTCGGGAGCCAAAGTTGACACGATGGGTTGCGGTGATGGCCCGTCATCCTGACGAGGGAGCAGCAGTTGTCCGATTTCCTGCAGGTTACTTTCACTGGTTGGAGGACTAGGTCTTTTCGATCCAGGATTTTCCTTATGCCGGAGTGGATTTTCGTGGTGATCCAAACATGGTTCTTCCACAGGGAGAACAATGGGACGACAGAGGTACTTCATTTTCCACAAGTTTTTTAAATTATCTAATTTTTTTGTTTTTATATATCGTCTCAAAATTGACAGTAAAAATTTTCAAAATGCAGATGTAGGTCCACGGCGTCTAGCCAATCTCCGGCCTTTCGAGAGGAGACAACCAGTTGCACCGGTACCGGTTCCACAGGACGCGGCTGCAGAGACCTTAGCTGAGTTGGAGCAGGATCTAGAGCGTCTGACGGCGGATATACCTGAGACTACTATAGATGATATTCCTATCAGACTTCAGCGCTATGTAGTCGCAGTCCCAGGACCATTTAGGAGGTTCTTATGTAGGGTAGCCCGTGCAGTGGTGTCATATAGGGAGCACCACCAATGATTGGATGGTCACTTTTGTAGACACATGTGACATTTTGGTTTTTTGTACTTATCATTTTTGCTGATCATAAGGTGTTTTTCAACCTATGATCGAAGACGATGTATATTTTTTGACACACTTCTATCTATATATGCCATTATTACCGGCTTATCTTGTTAAACATGTGTGATGAAATGTTTTTAAATTTACATGTATGATTATTGCAAATGTCTGTCTAACATTTGAGAAGCAATTGCATCTGCTAATGTATTTAAAGACCTTGGAATATGCTGATATTCAATGTAATCAAATTCATGTTCCAAGAGACGCACTCTCAAAAATAACCTTAATAACACAGGATTTCTAATGGCATATACTCTATTAAGCTGTAATACAATGAGTTCAGAATCTAACCTCACTATCAAACGTCGAATCCCAAATGAAATAGATTCCGACAATAACTCAATCACTGCACTGTATTCTGCAATGTTGTTTGTTGTTTGACCGAAGCTCACCCCATGCATAGAAACTAACTCGTCAGAGGGCGAATAGATAACCCAAGCTGCAGAAGAGATATTTCGTGTACTACGACAAGCACCATCAGCAAATCCAACGTACGTTTGGAGAGGCATCGACATCTGCAATATCAAGAGTAAAACCAAGATAAGCCAGAATAACGACGAAAACACACTTTCTAAGCTAAGCACACTGTCTAAACTAATCAAACACACTAGCTAGAAAGAAAACCTAACCTAACTAAAAATTCTCCATACCCATCATTTAAGCATAATACCTCTTTAGGTAAAGTCCATTTCTGGGTTTACCCAAAGAGTCCCCGTCAAAGTCAACCAACTCATAGGCCCCTTTTGCTAGCTTTCGCTTGACAATGTAGGGCCCATGCCACATAGGAACGAATTTTCCAGCACCTAGTTTATCGTTAGCTTGATCATATAATAGCACTAGGTCTCCTTTCGAAAAACTTCGAGGGGTCACATTTCTATCATACTGAGCTTTCATCCGTTTCGCGTGAGTCTCGATTGCTAATGCAGCATCACGTTGAGTCTCATCTAACTGAGCTAAGTACAATAAACGCTTCTCCTCTTCGGAAGTAGCTGGAAGTAATTCGACAGCCATTTGAAGTGATGGGATTTCGCATTCAATGGGCAACACAGCTTCCAAGCCATAAACTAGCTGGAAAGGAGTGAACCCTGTTGATGTTTTCACTGAGGTTCGGTATGCCCATAGCGCTGAAAATAACATGTTGTGCCAATTCGACCGATGAATACCAATGATTCGTCGGATCATGATAACCAGAACTTTGTTGATAGACTCAACCAGACCGTTGGCTTGTGGATAATAAGGAGTAGAGCTATCATGGCGCAAACCAAGCTGGCCTGTAAGTTCGGTCATCATGACGTTTCGAAAATGGCGCCCATGGTCAGTGATGATCGCTTGTGGGACACCAAACCTAGCTATAATGTGATTGAATACGAAAATTGCTGCTGTCTTTCCATCTGCCTCGAATGTAGGCATCGCCTCGGCCCATTTAGTAAAATAATCAACCGCGAGGATGATATACGCATGCCCCCCGGCCGAGTGAGGGTTACAAGTAATAAAATCGATACCCCATTTGGCGAAAGGACCAACGGCAATTATAGGGTGGAGAGGAGCAGGTGGTGCGCACATCTTTCGATCAAACACCTAACAGTTGTGGCATTTTCGGACCGCAATAATACAATCTTTGAATAAAGACGGCCAGAAGTAGCCAGCGCGCAAAATATTTTGGGCTGTGGCATACCCAGACATATGACCGCCACACGCTCCAGAGTGACAGTCATTCAAAACCCTCTCAGCCTCTTCGTGAGTTAAGCAACGTCGAAAAACCAAGTCCGCCCCACGGCGATAAAGAGTATCTCCAATAATTTTGAACTGTTGGGACTGGAATCGAATTTTTCGACGCTCTGACTTTGAAAGTTCGGGCCGAAAGGATTGGGTCTGGAGATAGACGATTATATCCCCATACCACGGATCTAAAGTGCTGATGAGAAACAAAGATTCGTCCGCAATGGACTCCTCTGCCACAGTCTCTGTGTCAGCACGCGGGAAATCACACATTAACTCCGCGAAAACTAAGGATTTCTTAGACTTGGATTTCTCGAACTCCAAATCGAACTCTTGCAGGATAACGATCCATTTAGAGTACTTGCCCCCTAGCAGTTGTTTAGTCAAAATATAAATCATAGGGTTGCAATCCGAAATAACTGTAGTTTTACGAAGTAAAATGTAGTGACGGAAACGCTGGACAGCTTGAACAGCTGCCAAAGCCAATTTCTCCACATGTGAATATTTTAGCTCAGTTGGATTTAGGGTCCGACTAAGATAATATATCACATGTTCCGTTCCGAATTCGTCTTCCTGGACTAACACCATTCCAATAGTGGAATGCGAAGCTGCGAGGTATAAGAAGTAGTCCTGGTTGTAGTTGGGAGGATGCAACAACGGTGCATGGGTCAACGCGTGCTTGAGTGCATCAAAAGATTGCTGAGCAATCTCATCCCAAGAGAATTGAGCGTTCTGTTTCAACAACCGGGTAAAACCCTTAGTGACCTCGGCGTAGTTTGGAATGAATCGGCGTAAAAAGTTTGCTTTCCCCTGCAAACTTTGGAGTTGGCGAAGACTCGAAGGAGGAGGCAATTTGATGATAGCTTCGACCTTCGAGGGATCGACGCGAATGCCGGCTTTTGAAACAACAAATCCCAGCAATCGACCCGCTTCTATACAGAATACACACTTGTGCGGATTCAACCGAATACGATAATGCCTACACCTCATAAAGATTGCTCGTAAGTGGACAAGGTGATCAGCTCGATGTAAAGAATGAGCAGGTAAATCATCGAGGTACGGTTGCACAATGTGCTTGATGTCATGAAATGCATAGGACATCGCCCGTTGAAAAGTGGCTCCGGCATTCTTAAGCCCAAAAGGTAATTTGCAATAAGCAAATGTTCCCCATGGACAAATGAATGTCGTTTTTGGTTGATCGGCAGCTAGAATATTGATTTGATTATAGCCGGAAAAACCCTCCATAAAGGAAAACATTTCACTGCCGGCACAATCATCAATTATTTGATCGATATAGGGCGTTGGGTAGTTGTCTTTTGGACAAGATCGATTTATATCCCTATAGTCGATACAGATTCTTATTGTTCCTTGTTTCTTGTTAACCGGAACAATATTCGATACCCAATCCGTTAACGGGATCGGATAAATGAAACCTGCTTTCAACAGCTTCTCGACTTCTGCTTTAATTGCAGCCGCTTTTCGAGGGTGAATCTGACGCAACCGTTGCCGGACGGGTTTAGCGTCCGGGTAGGTCTTGATCTCATGGACAACAATGGCGGGATCAATTCCTGGCATTTCCTCGTAGGACCAGGCAAACACGTCGCGGAATTCTTGGAATAGGGCCTTGTAAGTTTGAATTTCATCATCTGTACACGAGGCACCTATATGAATGTTCTCAACAATTCTGGGCTTCACTGAAATGTCAATGGGAATAGTTCGAGAAATATTCCCTAAATTCAGCTCTGAATCAGGATGTTTCGTTGGACTCTGAGCTTCTTTGACATATTCAGCGGTAAAGATAGATGAGAAATCATTTTCGAAACGATCATCCTCAGGTAAAAACGAAGATCTGTGATGAAGATCTTCCCATGGTAAATCGTCTACACATAGGACTTCACGAAGGTGTTCGTCAGATGACACAACTTCGGGAAACGCTATTAACTCTGAGGTTGACGCGAAAAGTGATTCCTCACGGACCACATTCATTTGGTCAATTTCGGTTGAACGCGGGTCGGTAAAAGACACTACGGCTTCATAAGCAATTTCATATGGACTCAAAGGCATAGCATCACCGAATGAGTCTATCTCAGATTCAGAAGGGACAATCCAAGGATCGTCGTAAATAATGGTGTCTGATGTAATCATATGAATAGATGCAAATGAAGACGATGCGTTGATTGGAGGAAAAGGAAAAGTTCCCAGTAAACCGGAATCTTTAACTAAACCTACGCCAACGTCCCTGTAAGGGATAGTCGTTTTACCGACATGCTGGATACTCTCTGAAGAGGCTGGGTCGGATGAAAAGTAAGCCAGCTGGTCTATTGTCACGATCTTGCCATTATATGGAAACTTTATTACTCTGAAGACCGATGAAACGACCGTTGTCATAGCATATGACCAACTTCGACCCAAAAGAAGGTTGTAGTCTAGAGGGGCATCAACCACCTCCACATCCAGACTAACGGTTTTTCCTTCAACCCCTATAGGCAAATCCTGTAGAATGCCAAACGGATGGAACCCACGGCCATCAAAGGCCTTAAGGATGGTCGGGGATTGGTTCAGTGAAGGAGAACCAAGCGATCTCCAACACTGAATCGACATAATACATGTGGAAGCTCCCTCATCAATTACGGTCCGATGAATAGGCTCATTTTTTACTATCACTGGGATCTGGAAAGCCATCTGATGAGGCAAACGCAGTGTACTATTTTCTAGATCAAAGATTATTAGGTTCGGGTCCTGAACATCAACAACTCCTATAGCCGACAAAAGTAATTTTCGTTGTGCTGGGCATGATTGCAGCACTTCTAAAGCCGACATTGCTGAGGGTGAAACAGCTAAATCCTCAACAATGTTGTAATTCTGGGCCGCTCTCGCATGTGGATTAAAAGCAGACCTTCGAAGTACACCCTTGGCGGGCGGTTTGATTACTAAGTCCGGGTTAGGTTTCTCGATCTGTAGTGGATCGAAACCAGGAGCTGAGGTTGATGGATTAGAATGAGAAGATTCTGCTTCTTTGCCATCAACAGGATTCTTACTACCATAATCTTGCGATCAAGTCGCAATCCTCACATGAGACATCATCAGTATGGGTTCTTCACTGGCACTCGAGGAAGAACCTATCATCTTACTCTCCTGCTTTGGAAATGGATCTTTCAAAACAGCAGGAGTTGGGGAACCTTTGACTATTTTCACAACCTCGGCCCGATGAGGGCAATCTCTTGTAAAATGATCCTCTTCACAAATAAGACAAGGATATCGAGGTTTGCGCTTTTCGTCATTGGTTTCCGACTTTTCTGTTTTCTCCTTTGGAGCCTTGTCTGCTTTATTCTTCTTCTTACCCTTCTTCTTTCCACCGTTTTTTGATTTGGCCGTAGATGTCTCTACGGCGTGAATATCGGCGGAAATTTCAGGAGAAGACTCTCCTGTCGGGGAATCAGGCAGGGTGATTATAGGAGAAGAATTCTTAGAAGATTTCTTCTTGCTCTTTGTGTTCACCGTACCAATCATACCATCAGCGGCATGAGATCCCGAAGGAGCAGCAGCGATTTGATTTGATTTTGGAAGATCTGGGATCTTCTCGTGTAACGTACCCAACTGAGTGTAAACTAAGTCAAGGGACTGCGCTTGAGCAATGACTTGCTCCTCAGTAACTACTCCGGCCTTAGCTACATCTTCAATAATCTTCGGTAATAATGATTTAACAAACCATTCAGCTAAGATTTGGTCTGGGATAAAAACTTTCACTAACCTTCTTCGACGCCTCCATTCATGAATATGATCGGAAATATACGTGGACGTCGATTGTTTTAGTGAAGTTAATAACTCCGTGTCGTTATCGTATCTGACCGACAACTGAAAGTGAGTTAAGAACGAGGTAGCTAACTGGCTAAAATTGTAAAAAGAGGCCCGTGGTAACTCAATGTACCACTTGGCTGCGAGACCAATAATTGTACGCTGGAAAAGACGTAAGCGGATCGAATCATCCGAGATGGAATTTGAAGCACACCAGAGGTGGTAAGTCATCACATGATTCGACGGGTCCTCTCCAGACTTACCTTCGAACTTGGGTATGTCACTGGGCAACTTATTTGGCATTGCCGGCCAAAACGGAAGATAATTGATTGGATCGTTCGTTAGGCGCGACAAGTCTGGTAAATCCAAAGTTGTGATAAACGGCAATTGCCGGTTCGGATCCCTAAAACTCTGGGTCATTATACCAGCCCCAGGAGGAGGATATCTAGGATAACTTGGAATAGGAATCGCGTTCGGGATATTGTATCCTCCCGGAAAACCAGGATTAACCGGACCGTACTGGGGTTGTTGAGGTTGTTGATAAGTGTACCCAGGATACTGGTAAACTGGCTGCTGGACAGCTGGCCCGTATTGGTACTGTCCCTGGTACGGTTGATAAATGAATTGTGGTTGACTAGTGACAACCGTACTTATACCAGGCTGGCCTACATGCATCTGAACCGTAGTTTGAATCGTAGATCCAGACAAAGGTAAAGATGTCTGAGAAGTAGTTGCAGAGACAGTAGAAACAGGAGCTGTTGATACTCCGGAAGTAAGTGTGGTAGACGGAACAGATGTTGCGGTAGTTGCAGTAGTCGTTTGAGATGGAGTACTAGGCGCAATGGGCCCAGACTGAGAAACTACCAAAGGTACAGAAGTTTGAACATTTGACTGGACTGATTGTTGGGGTGAACCAGAAACTAAGGGTTGTCCAGCTTGAGATGACAACTGTACACTTGGCTGCAAAACCTGTTGAGCCTGCGAAGGATCCCACACTACAGTCATTCCGGGGTATTGACCCATAACAGGTTGAGGATATTGAGATCCATAACCGGATTGAGGATAGGATTGATAATTGAAAGGCACATTTCCCGTACCTTGAACATAAGATTGACCTTGGGGTGGTTGATAACCTTGACTCGAGTACTGACCTTGGGGTAGATACCCTTGAGGTAAATACTGATACTGGGGTTGGCCTTGAGGCATAAATTGATACTGAGGTTGACCCTGAGGTACATATTGAGGTTGGGGTTGACCTTGAGGAATGTATTGCACCATAGGTACATACTGTCCTTGAGGCTTCCCCCCAGCCGCAACTTGTGTACCTTGAGGTTGCCCCCCAGGTGTTACTTGAGGCTGCCCCCCAGGCGGTAACTGACCACCTTGAGGTTGAGAACCGGGATTTGAACCTGACATCATGTAAATGTCTCCTACACCCAACGGTTTATTACCATTGTTTCCAGCTAATAACCCATGTTCAATGGGTTGAGGAGATGCTCCCGCAAAAGTACCAGACAATGACTGATACCCAGAGGGAACAGAAGGACCGCCGTACAAAAATGATTCAGGCGATTGAGTAAACATTGACGACTGACCAGACATATTTACAGGAGTATAAATACCTCCGGGTGGAAAAGGAGTACGAGGTGGAGAAAAACTTGACCCTGAGTTGTCTAAATAATTAGTTAACGAAAGATACCAAGTAGTACTTCTAGGAGGACTGTAAAATATGGATTCACGCTCCCTTAGATCAATAGTAGGTTGATCTTCAAGGTAAGAGACGCCTATTTCTTCTTCTGGAGCAAGTTCTTCAATAGCAATCAAACCAGCAGGAAGATTTTCGGTGATAACTCGTTCTACTCTTGGTGAATCAGGAGCACCAGAAGTTGGAGTAACAGGTTCAGATATTTCAGGTTCCTCACCTATATCACTAGTAGATGAAAAACTACCAGCAAGCTCGGAAACTGCAACAGCTTCAGGATTATAACCTGTTTCTAGACTTTGGTAATCTGGATGGACTACCAACGAAGACTCTCCTTCTTCAGGTGAACCTACTTTACTGCCACTAGGAGTTACAAGGACTTTCAAACCTTCGTAATGACCCGAGACGTCTTCAGGAGGTTCAACCCGCAATCTACGGGATTTCCTCAACAAATCGGCCACGGTAACAATCTCAGGTGACTTGCCCCGAAGTCTACGAGACTGTCTCGGTAATTCAGCCACAGCTAAAAACTTTTAACTACTGCACACGAAAACAAAGTAAAATCTCAAAGCAAACCACCTAAAGTCGCTAAAGAACCAATCAAATTTGAAACACACGCCTAAAGAATCTAGGGCGTCAAACCACACACAAACAGTAAGCTCTCCGGACCGAAAACACTAGTTGGTGATGAAGCCCAACCTTGTAGAATTCAGTACAGAAATGGTGGGTGGAACAGTTACCCCGGCAACCTGCTTAATGAATAGACTGGACCAAGTTCCTCCACTTTAACCGTCTCGAGTGAAGTGAACCCCCCAGAAAATCCAAGTGAGTCTAGCCGACGTCTGCTCCAGGTACAGTGGGATCTTCCCTCCACCGTCACCTTGGGTAGAATCCTAAGATAATGGTCACTAAGGTTACCAACAACAACAAATACACCTGGGGGAATAGTCTACGCTCCGACAGCACGCAAGGGCAGAGTATCAAGCTCAATCCCCTTACCGGCTCCTTGACAATAATCCAAGGTTTACCGATAAGTGACCCCAGGCTCCTCGACAATGGTTAATCCGAGGTTTACCGTTTGTAATACGTGCGTGTCTGGCGTCGTTCCCAACGAGGGAGGATTGATCCCCTCACTGGTTCGGACACGAGCTCGTGCTTCTCCTTTAAGAGGAGCTTTCCCAGAGTATAAATGCAACAGTTGGATTTATCCTACCACAAGATAAGCTACTTGTTTGGTTTTGCTGTCTTGGAGAGTTAATTACTCTCCTACTCCAAGACACTAGCCTGATCTATATTGGTGCTTCAGAGCCCTAGTAAAAGAAAAAGTTACTAAGTTGATTTTACTTTAAGCGTTAATTTTTATGGCTTTTCTTTAAGACAAAAGGTAGCGGAGATGAAACTGATGGTGTGTAGACTCGACTCAAATCCACTAAAAAGATGCACTTAGGATGATTTACACTACTTTTCTATTTCGATGAATTCTCTAGCTAAGAGAGTTGGAAAATGCAAAATTTATATAAAGACAACTTTCTTGGCAACGAAAATCAAAGAAACAAACTCTTTATCTTTTCCAAGCATACAACACATGACCACTCATTACGTGCACGAAAATTCCTTTCTCTTTCAAAATACTTCAAATGCTACTTAAAACAAACTTTTCAAAGGAGATGTTTTTGTATTTTTTCTATTTAACAAAGCATATAAAACTATTTTAACAAAAATCAATCTCAAAATCTATAAAATCTATGAAAAACTCACTCAAAAGCAAATCAAAAGGAAATTTACCCTAAAGCAAATCTAACGAGGCAAAAGCCTACAAAGATGATTCCAGGTTGTTTTACTCGGCAACAATCAAACCAAGGACCAGCTCATGCAGAATCATAAACCAGTCAAAAACAAAAATCAAACTCTTTTGTTCTTTTTCTCAAGAATGAAATTCACAACTCAATCAACAAGCTTCTTCGAAATTCCGCAAAGAGACAACACAAAGGTAGGTTGCTCACACAGGTAGACTTTATGACAGGTCCGACTCCTAAGAAGATTGACAAAACCAGAGAGATACAAGGTTTCACAACTTCTAAGGCCAAAGTCACTACAGGACCAATGCAAAAATCAAACCCTAGGGCTAGAACTTCTATGAATTCCACTAAAACTCTCGACGCTAACGAAACAAGTTCAGGTGAAGATCTCTGACAGGTAACTAATGGATCTGGGCAATAAAAACTAATTAAAGACAAAATCTAAGAGGAAAAATGAAAAAATTGAAATTTTATTAATTTTTAACAGGGTACGCAGGCGACTTGTTCAGACAGGTGCGAGCCTGCTCTGTGCACAAATCTACAGTGCGTACAGGTACGCACTGTGCTCAACTCAGAGGGTGCGTACTACTGGAAAAACCAAGAAAAACTAAAATCTAAATTAACCCTAAGCTAGCCCACACAAATACACAGTCAAACAGCCAAAAACCAGAAAACAAACGACTTTTCTCAGATCAAAGTTTCACACAAAGGAAAAAATCATTCACATCAATGGATTCCCCAGCGGAGTCGCCATTTTGTCAGGCGGAAAGAGTCGATTTTGCGGACAAAACTAACCTCCCTAGAAGCTTAAGGCTTTCTAGTGACAAACAAGACAATTAAGAGCAATCCTTCTCTAAATATGCATTTACCATATAAGACATCAAGTGTTTAGATCCTACCTGTAGTCCAACGCTGTTGTAGTAGTCCAGCCTCGTCGATCCGGATGAGCTCCTCCTTCTCTTCGAAACCTGCATTCACTAACAATCAAATGATTAAATAGCACCTGAATATCTCATAAAATAAAACATATTTAACATACAGACCAAGGAGCATATGAAACAACTCATAAATAACAAATTGTTGAGAAGAATGGACTTATTTGCATTAATAGGAAACAAAAGGTACCATTACAACCTGAGCCTTGGTGTTGTGCAGGTCCCTCCCAGGGTCCATCAAGAGTTCTCCTTTACTTTGATAAGCTCACCCACTTCCAAATGAAACAAGAAAGGATGGGAATCTCTCCTCACAAGCTTCTACAAGGAAGTCCTAATTCCAGCAGCATCTACCCTTAGGAATATTCAGCTTTCAACCTCTTCCCCTTCTGGGCCAATGCCTGTATTTATAGTGCTCTAGAGGAAGTTAATCAGGTCCACCATCAATGGGATAAGCCCCTCTTTGGATGGGATAGCTCCCCTCTTGATGGGATAAGTTCCTCTTTCATAGGGATACATGAACCATCTGGTGGCGCTGAATACACGTCGAACAAGCTTCTAGAATGCTCTAGAAATGACCACAAGTAACTTTTTAAAGATGAAACTCGCGCCTTTTGACCTTTACAGGGGTACGCACCCACCCCTTTACATACAGAGCGTACAAGTACGCAGGTATTGTGAACTTGGGTTGCGTACACGCAGGTAAGGCTGAGAGAAACTGCGTACCCAGAGATAAATAGATTTAAAAAGACTTTCTCACTTTCTTGGAGTTTGACATGGAGAGCAGAGGTATGAGACTTGCCAAGGAGGATAGTATGACAGTTGATGGAGCCATACTAACTGCAAATAGTCATGGTGACAAATTTTAGTGTAACAACAAGCAATGTATTGAGTATGCCCATGATGATTGCCCAATATATGCCCAGTGATATAGCCTGTGCTCACGTGATTTCCAGTGTGAGTGATTTTCCAAGGTAAATAGAACTTAGAACGAGTTTGGATTCATTCATTCTCTTGTAGGTATTGTGCAATGGAGGCAGGCAAACAGTGGAGGAGATTTGAGGCATCAGATCTCAGCTAGTTTGTGTATAACAGGTGGAGATAGTGCTGAGTACTTGTGAGGAGTATTGTACTATGTATTGTTACTTGTTCTCAATCATTAATATACAGATAGTGTGGGGTTTTCAGATGTAAGCTTTCCTCGAGATACATACTATGTTAATGTGTGCATGCGATTGATGTTTCATTGCTTTTAATGCTGCTAAATTGATGATCAATGCAGAGGAGGTTATGTATTATGCATGTATTCCGCAATAGTGTATAATCAGGATAATCTCTGTGAATAATTGTCATATTATTCAAAATTTCTACACCTTCTACGTCTCTCCCGATTGGTTCATACAAACAACTTCTAGACGAGACTCTTTTACTAATCAGCACCCTTGACGTAGAAGGTCCAGACGTCCACGTTTCGATCCACGTTGACTAAAGATGATCACCGACAGATTCAACATCACTCCCAACCCTACCATATTATTGGTGCTACTTTATACCGTGTCGGTGTCGATTCAGTTCTTCGTCGATGCCTTAGTCTCGAGGAGGCTGAAAGAGTTCTCAATGACTGCCACTCTAGGGCATGTGGCGGTCATATGTCTAGCTATGCTACCGCTCAAAAAATCCTTCATGTTGGTTATTTCTAGCCGTCCATTTTTAGGGACTACATCCTTGCTATTCGCAAGTGCCCTGAATGCCAAATTTACCAACGCAAGATGAGCACCCCACCTGCTCACCTACACCCCATCATTACCATTGGTCCTTTTGCCAAATGAGGCATCGATTATATAACATGTAACCCTCGTTCAGCCAGGGGGCATGGTTATATTATTGTTTTTGTGGATTATTTCACCAAATGGGCCGAAGCAATGCCTACATACTCTGTAAACGGTAAAACGGTGGCTCAATTCCTTTTCGATCATGTTATTTCTAGGTTTGGCGTACCTCAAGCCATTGTCACAGTCCATGGCTCCCATTTCAGAGATTATGTGATGGCTGAGCTGACCTCTGCATCGGGTTTGCGACACGATGGCTCAACCCCGTATTAACCTCAGGCCAACGACCAAGTTGAAGTTGTGAACAAGTTTTTGGTTACAATGCTTCAGCGTACTATTGGGATGCACAAATCAAATTGGAACCTCATGCTCTTTTAAGCTCTGTGGGCTTACTGAGCCTCGACCAAAGACGCAACTAGTTTTACACCATTCTAGCTTGTCTACGATCTAGAAGCAACATTGCCGATTGAATGCGAGATTCCTTCACTCAAGCTAGCTATTGAACTTCTCCTCGAAACATCACCTCAAGAAGAGCGCCTCTTATATTTAGAATGGCTGGATGAGACTCGTCATCTCACTGCTTTGGTTATCGAAGCACAAAAGAAACGAGTCAAGTCCCATTTCGATCAGTCAGTCTCCCCTCGCGCGTTCTCTGAGGGTGATTTGGTTTTACTATACGACCAAGCTAATGATAAGCTGGGGGCAGGCAAGTTCGAGCCCATGTGGCATGGGCCCTACATTGTGAAACGTGTTTTGCAAAAAGGGGCCTATGAGCTTATTGATTATGAAGGCAATCCTCTAGACAAGCCTCGAAACGGGCTTTACCTCAAGAAGTACTATGCTTAGGTCATCTTGCATGGTTACTTGTGTACATTAGTGTGTCATTCATTTTTGTGCAGTGTGGTTTGGTGTGTTAGTTTTCAAACAAATTTCTTGTTTACTATGTTTTCCCTTCTTTGCAGATGTTTGTGACTCCCCACATTGGTTTTGCTAATGGTGCTTTCCGTAGTACCCGGAACCTATCATCCATGGCGTGGGCTATTTATGACCCTCACGGTGAGTTGATTGACCTTCAAGGTATCTATTTAGGTCACACAACTAACAACATTGTTGAATACAGTGCGGTCATCGAACTGTTGTCAGAAGCCATTGCTCTTGACATTCGAGAGTTGGTTGTCAACATGGATTCACATCTTGTCATCCTTCAACTCAACAGGCAATCATTCCGAGTCAGCTATCGGCGGATCATCAACCCCTACTAGCCATGATAGACATTTAGTCAAACACATCATCAACATGTAACCTACATGTGTAAACAACATAATTAAGTGTAGGGATCTCATACTTCTTTGAGAATCGTTATGAACCATTGTCCCCTCATGTCGTTTGCTGCATTATCATCTATTAGGTCATCAACACATTATCCATTCATATAACAAGTAAAAACATGCTGAGATGCAAACATAGTTGCTGTCATAAAATGTACATATAACCAGCATAATAGGAACATAAATACCATAAACATATCAACCATCAAAATCCACATATACATCAATACATTTACACAAGAAAATAAAGGGAATGAATTTCTCATTAATGAATGCAATGAACCAACCGGAGATGGGACTACCACGTTCCACCCAACCATAGATTGGATGAGCCAAGTCTCTCTTCAACCAATCACCTCCGTGCCATATTCCAAGCATGAATGTGAGACTCATAAAACACATCAAAAACACCAATCAACATGGATGCCACTAGAGTTCTCCGCCCACATCGTGAGAAATTTGAGTGCCTCCTAGTCTCTCAGGATTTACTGTGCATCCACAGTCTGATCCAGGGATCACTAGGCCCTACACTGAGACATACCCTCCAGGCTTTACCATGGATTCCATCCCGGAACCACTAGGTCAAACAAAGAAAAAATCCACATCTTGGCTTTACCATATATCCCGCCATTCATTGACAAGGATTCCTAGGCCCACTAAGGCACACAATTTGGATTTACCGCAACCCACAATCTGATTTAGGGGTTACTGGGCTAGTGGCTTCGTGAATCCTCAGTCTGATTCAGGGACCACTTAGACCATGTGTTTGTCAATTCAGAGATCCACCCCACTCAACTTCAAATCCAATCCGACCATCCCACAGAAACCGAATGAGAGAACCCATCTCATCAAAGTCATCAGGAAATGGCAAGGCTAGGCTGAAAATACTGTCACACCTGGTAAAACCCATGCTATGGTAGAAAAGAAACACATGCAATCCCATGCATGCCAAATCTAGCAAGGAAAATACACATGCAAGTCGATACCTGCAATGAAGCCTATTGTAGCTACTTGATCCCGCCTTTCCCTGCTTAATATTTGCTTCCTCTTGGCTTCTTTGCCTTTCTTGCTCCAATGTCAAAGTGATCTAAGAAAACTCTAAGTGTCCAAGAGTATGAGAGAGAGAGAGAGAGAGAGAGAGAGAGAGAGAGAGAGAATAATGAGAGAGCTCCAACACTGAATTGACAAAAGGTTTCCAACTGATCCTCAAAAGCCTTTTTATGAATGAGGCCTCTATTTTCTTCATTTTCTATTATTTTCCTTCATTTTCCTTCTAACATGCAACCTGTAACCTTTCACCTCCTTTTTTCCTAATTTCCATTATTTTTCATAAATGATTGCGCCAAAAATGCCATTTCGCCTTTCCAAAGCCTTAGCCATCGCCTTTGCCAATTTCTTTAGCCATAAACAACCAAATGAAAACACATTAGGATGTCTCGCCCAACATTCAACTTGGAATAAGTGTCCCATCGACTGTGGTTATTGTTTTCAACTTTTATTACATGGAATTTTCACCAAGGCTGTTACATAAGGCCTAAGCAAGCGTGATACCGACCCATAAAAGGGGTGAATGTTATTGTTGATGTTCTTCTTAACTATGCATCTTCATCAAGATAGCAAGCTCACAAGGAAGGGTAACATGTGCCTCATATTATTACAACCACCCTACCATATTACTACAACCACCCTACCGACTAGAATAACTAGCATATGCCCGAGGAAGAACAAACAAGGGAAGCACCAAGCACATTTGAACCAGAATCACTTGCATTAATTTCCCCTATTGACGAGGAACCAACATATTAGTGCACACCCAAGGTGAACCAAAGCATACATAGTCCGTGGTAGGGTTCAACAGATCTAATTGATTTAAAGTCAAGTCCGCAACATCCTTGCTAGTTCTAGTATAACTTCAGATCTAATTGACCTTAATGCACTTACGACACAAAGACCTAGAAGTATAAAAGTGTTAGAGCATGAACGTTCTGCAATATAGGCATGCTATACACATAGGTACGATTTCTTTATCTGTTTGCTAACCATCTGCCTGGTTTCTGTTGCTATCTTACTTGTTAACCATCTGCTTGGTTTCTGCCTTCCTGCTATCCTACTTGCTAACTGTTTGCTTGCTAACCATCTGCATGGTTTCTACTTATAAAAGTTGAAAAATATTACTTAAAAAATCGAAAAATTCTTGTTAATGTAGAGCATCGAGGAGGTGTTTATTTTCTTGAGGTGTCTTTGTTTTCTTCTGGTGTGGATAGAGGGCTCAAGTGGAAGTGTATGACACAATGTTGCCAACTTTCAAATGTATGACACCTGTTTACATGTAAACAAAAGCGGTGGTAGGCGTGGCAGGCGTACATGCAGTGGTGGACAATATAATTTAATGTGGTTCCTCTATTATACTACATAGTCCAAACACAATGTGATGGTTCACATAATATTTAATGTTTTCAACTAATGCTAGCATCACTTTACCTCCCTAAAAAATTCTGAAAAATGCGAAAAGGACATACTAATATAAGATATGCTTTTAGCCTCCCCACTTTGATAAAAAGCCAAATAAAATGACCAAACAAATTTATCTTTAAATTTTTTTGAATAAAAATCAATTATCCATCATATTGACCGACAAAGACTAATATTAACTTACATTTTTCAATTACTATAGTCCGGCCGTGCTTGCGGTCCGTTAAGGTGAAGCCGCCACCAACTTTTCGTATCCATGAACTATACATTAAAAAAATAGTTTGAACTAAAATTAAAATAGTTTTATTTTATTTTAGTGAACATACAAATTTTATCGTTAAACATTTCATCCATACTTCATGACTTTGTTAGACATTCCATCCATACTTCATGGCAAATGGCACCTTATTTTATTTTTTGCGCCCAATATAAATTTAATTATAATATTAAAATTATAAATAAAAATAAACAAAATCGATACGTCTTAAAATAGTTTTGTAACATATATATTTTTCGAGTATCAGAAACCTCTTTCAACCCTAAACCATACCCTAGCTTTAAACTCTAAACCCTGTAATAGACCCTAGCTTTCCATCCGCTAAACCCTGTGATAAGCCCTAGCTTTCCACCCGCTAAACCCTGTGATAAGCCCTGGTTATCAACCCTAAGAAGCCTCAACTGGAACAGATAATAGCAATCGCAACAAACACTTTCAGTGACAGCAACAATCTTCACTCTTCGGCTCTCTGCTGCAGTTGGCCATAACAACGAGCAAGATGTCGTTCCAACGCGCTTTCGTCTGTCATTCATCAACAGCCAGTGGAATCAGTAAGCGTCTATTCTCATACCATCCTCGTATAAATTCCTTGATTCTATCAAAATTCTCAATTTCTTCTCCTCCTCCGTTCACAATCAGATCTTCTGATATCCATAACTACGTTTCAAATACCAAATCCCTGCAATCCTTGAGACCTTATATCGCTCCATACAAAACGGTATACTCCACAAAACTGCCTTTCGAAAGGGCACCCCAGCACCGAAATCTCATCATCCAAGCCAATTCTGACAACGCCTCGGAGGACGACTCAGACGACGAAGAGGAGAAGAAGAAGCAGGCCGAGAAACCCAAGGGCGCCGTGGACCCCAAAAAACACAAACCCTTGTTCGACCCCTTCAACAAAAAGCCTGTCATTCAGGAGCCCGACGACCCCACAGACCTGCAGGAGGTCTTCCACAAGATGAGAGAGGACGGCCTCGTTCAACAGGCCGTCAAGATGTTCGACGCCCTCTCCAAGGACGGGCTGACCCACGAGGCCATGAAGCTCTTTGGACAGATGAAGGACAAGTCCAGGATGCCAGATGTCGTTGCACACACTGCCGTCGTGGAGGCCTATGCCAAGGCCGGCAAGCCCAAGGACGCCCTCAAGGTCTTCATGAGAATGCAGGCCTCGGGGTGCTTGCCCAATTCGTATAGCTACTCTGTTCTCATTCAGGGGCTGTGCCAGGGTGGAATGCTTCAGGAGGCAGGAAAATATACGCTTGAGATGCTGGGCTATGGGTGGAAGCCCAATGCTGCCACTTATGTCGCTTTGGTTGATTCCTACTTGAAGGCACAGAAGGCTGATGAGATGCGGCAGCTCCTGGTAAAGCTGAAGGAGAAGGGGTTCGTCGCCGACGACAAAGCAGCTCGGCAGCACATGAAGAGCATGGGTCGGTTCAACAGGGGAGTCATGGATATGCTGTTTGGGCAGTATAAGTAGGTGACGTTGAAAGCTTAGGCCTGTAGTTGTACATCTCTCCGTTGCATTCTGGTATTCTTTCTCTTCTGGTAATAAACTCAGAAGGATTGATGCTCTTTGTTTGTTAGGGTTCTCACTGATTATGAGTCTTTTGTCATCTGTCTTGATAAAATGATACGAGTTCTCATTTAGCGTAGGATGAGCAGTGTCTGTGGTTTCATAATGTCCAAACAGAACATTCAAGTTTGATTTGTAATGACATTATGGACTTTTATCTCGTGTCTTGCTTCATCTGTGAAAAATATATTCGATTTCAAGTTAGGCCTAGCATTTCAAGTTTCTGCTAGGATAGGGAATTTTCAGGAAAGATATAACTCATTTGAATTGGCAAAACCTTTCTCTGCTCATGTAAGAAGGGGTAGCCTGAGCCTTGAATTCTAGACTTTGGTTCGCTAAGTTGGATGGTACGATGCAACTCTTTTGATTTTTTTTATTTTTTTATTTGTTGGTTGGTGATTCTCATCGATATTTGCTGGGTCATCAGTCTGGGTAAAGTTGAAATGAGTTCCTTTTGGTGTAGGATGGCCAATTTTTGTGGTTTCATAATGGAAAAACCCAACAGCTTATAATTGCATTAAGGCTCTGGATGAATTATTGCCTTGTTTATTCCACGAAAAACAGCCATGCCTTGTTGATTTGGAGCTATCTTGGGTAGCTCGGCCAATGGTGCCCATTAAACCTGTAAATATTGTGGTGCCTTTTCACGAATCATGTGGCCTTTCTAAACTACCATTTAGAATGTGTTTTTATGCCTCATTAACCATAATCGTAATTATTCTCAATCACAGCGATTCGACCTTTCATTTGAAGTCCCTGTCCCTGTACTTACGAGCCAAACTTCAGGTATATGGAAAGACTTGCACATACAAGTTAAGTCACTTTGTTCATGGAGTTGACAATGTATGCCAATGTTTTGAATCTTGGTCAGCTGTGCAAGGTACATGCTGTTTATTGATGGCCTGTACCTTTTCACAAGATCCGGATATTTTACTGGTGACTTCTTGGTATATGCTTAGTTTGACACATGCTCACAATGTTTGCACAATAAGTTCATTATAGTGGATATCAAATACAGAACCTAAAATAGAGAAAAATGGTACATGCTCACAATGTTTGCACAGTAAGTTCATTATAGTGGATATCAACTACAGAACCTAAAATAGAGAAAAATGGTACATTATACAAAAATAAGGATGCACAATAATTTCACCAACAGTAATTTGTTTAATAAGAAACACATGTTGACAACAAAAATTTGAATGCTTAGCATCCCTCCAATCATATGGCATAAATATTGAGAAAAATAAATCAACTGTTTTTAACTTTAGGTTGAAGTTTTTTCTGGTCAATGGATCTTTCCTATCGACATGGAAGACTTACGCTCACATCACAGTTCCCAGATTTTCAAATTAGTGTAGCAAGTTTACATCTGTATATAATTTATGATTTGATAAATATCTGCTGAAGCACAAATTATACATCAATTTAAATTGATATTTACAGACGGATACTATCAAATTTTGTTTATGAGAACATTGAAGATAACGTGTCACTTTGAACCGATTGTAATTGTGCCAAATGCACATGGGTCTAAAGATTTTAGCATACTGCATGTGTGCTCAATATGCCCTCAAAGTTAAAATTGTTCACATGGGCAACTGAGATCCAAAGAATATTAAATTTCTAGTGAGAGGGAATTCAATGCTGACACTGGTTAGGACTGCATCTTGGGGAAACATTATTAATTTTTCCAATTGACAAAACAAGTTTTCTCTAGTGTCAATATGTGCCAGAGTGTATGCAATTGATCTATTGGTGATATATTTGTCAGATTTGTGAGGGCCTTATTTGCATTTCATACAATTGTAGTAGAATGCAACTTTAATGTGGGATGTAGCAACTTTAGCTTTATCATTTAAGTTGTTTTTATGTGTATTGATCAAGTTTCCACTGGTCAGGATATGCATGTTGTCTAGGATAAATTTGGCCACGGGCATGCATGTTTTCAACGTGGTGGTAAGATGCATTCTTTTGGCATATTGCATGCATATCCAATGCCAGAGCAAGAGTGAATGTGCATTCTGAAACTGTTGTGTAGTTTAGACTTCACCTTTGTGGAGCATTGAAGGCATGTCAATGGGCCTGGGATCTTTTAGATTTTGAATGAATGCAAGTCATTTCTTACAAGGAGCAATCTATTTTAGTTTGTTGTTAGTGGTGTTTAAAAGTTTTACACTTAGTATTTCGTAATCATTTGGGGACTAACAAAACTATCTCAAAATTTTGAACACTACCTTGTGGTTTATGCTATTGAATTAATAATTATTAAATTGTATGTCGTGCCGTGGCTATTCTTTTGTAAATTTGAACTGGATATGTTCTATTATACTTCTTAAGCATTTAATAACTTGAGGTGTAATGACATTTGTAATGTTCAATATCTGTGGAATACCTGCACATCTCTTATTCAAGCTTTTTGTTGAGTTGACTCACATAAAACACTACCTTTTTTATGTATATTTCGCCCAAAAGATCTTGAAGTGGATGGGATGCTTGAAATGATTGTAAGTATTGGACTGGGAGAATATTTGGGCAGAATCTACAAAAGGCTGCGATTGCTCTCCAATGATGGTGCTTATTTCCCCAAACATTATGGTGTGTAAATTGTACAAGGTCCAGATCCGATTAAAGTGACAGAAGTTTCATTTACATGTTATCCACCAATTGTGAAGGTCCCAGAAAACTGTTATAACTCATTACTGCCAAATTTGGATCCCTGAAATTTGGGGTGGGTTGTCATACAAGGCCCAGATCTGACTGAATTGTTATAAGTTTAAATTAGAAAGTAACTGAGCAAAATGATGCAAAGGATAATGTAAACATTATCCACCAATTGCACAGGATCCAACGGATTTGAAGTGTTAGTTATTGCCATTCAAATTATCTGGATTCATACTCATATAGCTTGTCATTATTATACATGATAGTTTAGGATATAATAGTTGTAAAAAGGATTTTACAAATGTCATTGCACCTCAGGTTATTAAATGCTTAATTACAATACAGCATATCCAGTTCAAATTTACAAAAGAATAGCCATTAACTATTAATTCAATTGCATTAACCACAGGTTAGTGTTCAAAATTTTGAGATAGTTTTGTAAGCCCCAAATGACGATAAAATACAAAGTGTGAAACTTTTAAACACCACTTGAAATGGTTGTAAATGTTGAAATGGGGAGAAGATTTGAAGAATCTACAAAAGGCGGTGATTACTGTCTCCAAACATTTTGGTGTGTAAATTGTACAAGATCCAGACAGGCGTAAAATGTCAAAAGTTTCAATAACATGTTATCCACCAATTCAGAAAGTCCCATAAGAAAACTGTGATTACTCATAATAACTCAATACTGCCCGATGCTAGAACTCAGATCCCTGCATTCTGGGGTGGGTTGTCATACAAGGCCCTGATCTGACTGAATTGATATATGAGTTTAAATTAGAAAGTAACCGATCAAAGTGATGCAAAGGAGAATATAAGAATTTTCCATCAACTGCAAAGGCTCCAACAGATTTGAAGTGTTAGTTATTGTTAGACTTTTAGAACCCAGCTCCCATTATTTGATTCCCAACAATTAATAAGCAGAATGAATACATGACCAGATTCCTAACTCATACAAATACAGCAGAAGCAAAAATTACTCTCTGAATCACACACACACATACACAAATGTCTGCCCAATCACCAATTGTTCATTCATAAAATAATCACGGAACTTGCTTGGGCTCTCGTACCAAGGATAATGTCCTAGATTAGAAAATACAATAATGATCACTAGCCTCACTGCATTCTCTCCAAGACCCAACACATGCTCACTAAGAATCATATCTCAACCTTGTGCTATTGTTATGTGTCTTAGCATCTGACATTAAGCTCAATTTATAATTTTCCTAGGCTAATATTGAAGGCCAAAATTAGGATGTCAAGTTAACTGAAGATAACTAACATTACTTTAGTTAACAATCCTATCTTTAGCTTTCTCTACTTTAACTCAAGTACAAGTCATAAGTTTAGCTTGCCTTACATGCACATCACATCAACATGCGTGCAACTCACTTGCACACTCTGCATGTCGAATGCAAACTCCTAATGAGGCAAATCAATGTCTTTCTAGTCAAGACACAAGACTAGAAGTACCTTCCATGCTACAAAGCTCAACACTCCATCTTAGTGAGGGAGGTACTTTTGGAAGAACCTCCTCCACCTGAATGTCTCCAAGCCCATCTTAGTATTTGTAGCTGCTCCCTCTGACGCTGAAGCTTATTTTGCTACCTGATCTGAAATTTGAGTTGAGAACCTGTCACATCCAACCATGCTCTAAGGATATTGCTCCTGAGCATCCATCAATGTCATATCATACTAGTTAGGCCTACTGGCAGTATCAAAAGGATAACTCTTCCTTGCCACTTGCTCCCTCTCAACAACTGACACTGATCTTGTATCTAAGATTACCTTGGATATGCCCACAAGTTGTCCCAACAACCTATATGATTGCCCTTATTTGATGCCAAGCACTATAGCGTCATCCAAGGTTGCTTCCTTTGAATATAGAAGCACATGTGCATCTCAAAACAAATATCTATATCCAACATCCTCTAACACTGCCACTGAGAGCATGTGTAGCATCAACATTGGAACAAATAACATCCTTGTCCAGAAAATCTCTTGATTCTAGCTAGAATCTGACAAATCCAACCTTATTAAATGCGTGTGTGGTGTTAGCTCCACTAAACACTGCAGTTTGAACATTTCTCTGAAATATTGCGGAAGACTGACCTCATCTCCATCATGTGATTGGATGTTTTACTCTCCACTAGCCATAACCCATTGTCTTCATACACAACAATACTACGGTAAAAAACACAAGCAACTAGAGAAAATTCCTTCTTGAATATCTTTATAAAGTCATCAATCTCAATTGATGTTGATGCAACTACCTGATCCTACTCCTTGTGTGGACATTGGTTAGTATAGTGACCAATTTTGTGACGTGCAAAGCACTTCACTTTCCTCGTGTCCTTCTTGGAAGCAGACCCTCCACTTCTCTTTACTTTTGCCCTCTCCAACAAGAGCAAAATTCTCATTAGCATCCTTTCCATCATGTTTGCATGTAGTTTTGGAACATCTCCTGGTCTCCTCTTGTATGAAGTCATCCCACAATCTATTCCAACTGAACAATTTTTTTCGTGCGACGATACCATCAACAAAGGCATCACACTTCGGAGGAAAGCCACTCACAGCCTCCAGTCACAGCTGATTTGACCAACTCCTCATTTCGGAGGAAAGCCACTCACAGCTGATTTGACCAACTCCTCATTGTCAATCGCTTCTCCAACACCTGCCAAATCATCTCTAATCTAAGTGATCTTGGTTAGATATGATGCAACTATGCTAGTTTCAGACAACTTGGCATTTTTCAATTTCTCCTTCAACACCATACACCTATTTTGGTTTGTACTACATCTTGGTTAAAGATGCTGACATCTCATAGGCACACTTCTTCCCGGTCACATGATGTATAACATGGTCTTTGATGGAGAACTTGGTTTTTGATGGAGTCTAGGATTATTCTCTTGGCCTTCACATTTATCTTATTAAATGTAGCCAACTAAGTGGGATTTATAGGAATTTTGACAGTGTTGTCCACGATGTCTCACAACTCTTGCTCTTCAAATAGTGGATTGAACTCTTGCTCCTCAAATAGTAGAACAATCTGCTCCTTCCACAGGCTAAAATTTCTTGCCCTGTCCAACTTGTGCTCATAATGTAGCCTACTAGCTATCTTTGTCAAAGTGATCAACAACTAAATTTTCTCTCTCTACACATTGCCCAAGCCTGTTGCCTGCTGCCTAGACACTATTGCAGAATTCCCAAGGATGGTAGGAGCCTTCTTACTCTCTACATAGAAATTACCCATGCTACTTACCTACTTTGAAATATAACAACATTTTTTTTGTTTTAATTCTCCTGGAACACGGAAAAGACTATTAGCGTTTGCATGTGACTAATCCTATGATTGCATGTTTCTTTGGCCTCGAACTTGTATTGTGTGTGTGTGTGTGTTTTTTAATTAATTTCGGGCAACTTGAACCTTTGTCCCCAGCGATTGCTTTGCTTTGGTTTCTTTGGCCATCGTCAGCCCCCGTTGCCTTAGTTGGTCGTCTTTGCCTCTATGAGTGTTGCTCTGCTACGCCCCAATCTCTGCACATCCTATCTGCAACCCAATCTTTTCGATCATTGTTGGTTCCCCCCCAATTGTTGTGTCTCGACCGTTCGCAAAAGAAACTCTGTCACCTTGTTGCTTCTCTAATCTGTACGCCGTGTCAATCTGCTGTCTTGGCTTTTCCACGCGCGCGTGGTCTTGTCTCGGCTTGAACTCCTTTTTTTTTTGTCTACACAAGTCTCCTGTCGATTCGACTTCCGGTGTTGTGCAACAATGTTGTAGTTACAACTATATCGATTGGTCGACTGGCTGCCAATTTCTGGATGGCGGCTGCTCCAACGGTTGGCTCATTGGTGGCTCAACCGACAACTGTCTGGCCATCACTCTTTTTTTATTTTTTTTCTCCACGAGCATATCCAAGACACTGATGACTGCCTTCTTCACCAAGTTTTGATATCTATTCTACTCTTTGCTGACGACGTGGTTCTCCTCTCCACATCCTTAGAAGGATTATAGAGGCAGTTGGATGCCTTAGCTCTGTTATGTGACCATTGATAGTTGACGGTCAACTTGGGTAAAACCAAGGTTATGATCTTCAATGGGGTGAAGAAAACCTTAGACCGTCACTTTCTATTCAGAGGGGAGGAGATCGAGATCACCAGCACGTATACTTACTTGGGGGTGCAATTTTCAGGTCCCCGCTTCAACTTGCGACCAACTCTTCAGCCTCGGATCAACAAAGGATATGGATCCTTAGCCCTTCTCAAGAGACGGTGCTTTCGACATCACTTCCAAGACATCTCATCCAAGATGAGCCTCATGGACACCTTGATTCGTCCCACTGTTCTATATGGCTCAGAGATTTGGGGACAGCCTTTACTTGAGTCAAACTGGGCTTCAGCTGAGAGAGTCCAGATTCTTCTTCTCCGTCACATCATTAGGTGCAAACTGGCAGTGCCGCATCACATCATCCTTGCAGAGTTTGGAGCTCAGCCCCTTTCGGCTTGAGACGGTCTTCAGATTGGTTTCATTCTTGCAACACATCATCCTTGCAGAGTTTGGAGCTCAGCGTCTTTCGGCTTGAGACGGTCATCAGATTGGTTTCATTCTTGCATCGTGTCCAGGGCTTGACAGACTCGATAAAGAGTAGGGACCGTTATCCTTACTTGGCATATTGCTCTTGTGAGACTATTGCCCGTTCTACCCTCTCAGGCCGAGCCAGATGTTGGTTTATAGGAGTTTCAAACCTCTTAGAGTTAGTGGGAATTCAGTTGGATCGTCTCCCTCCTTTCCGATATTCCTTAGATGCTCCTGGTCACCTTTTACCTACTAAACATGAGCTAAACAAGATCATTAGGGAGGACATCTATAGGCAGTTCGTCCAGATCACCTGGGTTAATCCTCCAGGAGGGTTGCGCCCAAAGATGGCCTTCTATGTTGAGCACTTCTTGGAGTTGAGAGACGGGCTCATTGTTCGACCCCAGTATACGTTTCACCACTGGATGCATGCTCTTCGCATTCCTGTAGGCCAGTTCAGAGTAGGTTCTCATAGATTTCGGGTAGAGATAGACCACTAGGTGGATAGACTAGACAGACTCTGCCAGGTATGTCATTTACAGGAAGTGGAGACTGAGGTGCACTTCATCCTTGGATGCCCTATCTACTACGAGATCAGAGGAAGGTTTCATTGTTTGTTCAGAGATTTTCGGACCCTCGCCAACTTTTTCAAGTACCCCAATCATAGATGCTTGGCTCTATATATGTAGGAGGCTCTTAGGTTCTGAGCGCATATTCTTCAGCCTCCGATCAGACCAGACGCCACATAGAGGATCACGACATTTTTCAGGGTACTACCTTCAGACAGGGGACCGAGAGATCGATTGATACCAGTACTTATCCAGACTCCAGATCAGTGAGGATTTGTGGGACCTCACCTTGCTACACGAGATCTCAGCGACGGTTCCATCTTAGATCCGTTCCTGGGAGACTGACTAGGTCCTCCAGCGTTCAGCAGTGTGTGAACCCCCAGGACATGATTTAGTGGACAATCTGCACTTGCCATCACCTCTTCATTGGGCCATAGGCTCAGATGTTAGGAGAGATGGGTCTGATCCTCAGACCTATTAGGTCTTGGATCTTCTCTGCTAGAGCCAGATGTTGATTTACTTCATGTATTGTATCTTTGATTTACTTCATGCATTGTATCTTTTATAGGACACTGTTTGGTTTACTTCATGCTTTGCATATACATCAATGTACTCAACAGTCCCTTTGATGTACTTTGTGGTCATTAGTTGGACATAAATATAATTACCTTATCTTATCTCTTGAAAAAAAATCCCCTCCCCCCTGTTTTGGTTGTTTTTTTCTTTCGTTTCTTTTATGTTTTTTTTTAATCTATTTTTTTTCTAACTAAAAAAAAATTGCTTGTAAAAGATATTCCTCTTAGCCCTAAAAAAGGCCACCTTTAAATTTTATTTTATTTTTTTTGTTGCCTTCTTTGTTGTTTATTCGCCGTGTGTATGTTCTGAACCAATCTAGCTTCGGCAATCCAATATGAGCCCGACTTCCTACGATTTCAAGATCGATTTAAAGTTTTTGCCTTGATAACATGTTAGACTTTCAGAACCTAGCACCTGATATTTGGTTCCCAACAATTAATTAGCTGAACAAATACATAACCAGATTCCTAACTCATAAAAATATAGCGGAAGCAAAAATTACTTGATTTAAATCACATACACATACACAGGTTTTTTTTCCAATCACTTGTTCTTCATTAATAACTTAATCATGGAACGAACTTGGGCTCCTATGGCTATACCAAGGGATAATGGCCCCACTAAGAAAATGCAATGCTGATCATTAGCCTCACTGCATTCTCTCAGACCCAACACGATCATTAGCCTCACTGCATTCTCTCATACCCAACACATGCTCACTAAGAATCCTCTCTCAATCTTATGCTAATGTTATGTGTCTTAGCAGTTCACATTAAGCTCAATTTATAATTTTCCAGGCTAAAATTGAAGGCCAAATTTGCCATTCAAATAATATGGATTCATGTTCATATGTATTATACACGATAGTTTAGGAAATGATAGTTGTAAAAAGATAAATATTTACAAAATGTCATTGCACCTCAGGTTATAAAACGCTCAAGTACAATACAACACATCCAGAAATAATGCTAGATTAGGATAGAATAGTTGTAAAAAGATAAATTTTAAAAATGTCATTGCACCTCATGTTATTAAATGCACGAGTACATCTCGTAACATACAACTTGATAACGATTAATTCAATTGCATAAACCACAGGGTGGTGTTCAAAATTTTGAGATAGTTTCGGAAGTCCCCAAATGATGACAAAATACAGAGTATAAACTTTTAAACACCACTTGAAATGGTAGGAAATGTTGGACTGGTGAGAAGATTTGGCCAGAATCTACAAAATGCTGTGATTACTCTCCAATGATGGTGCTCATTTCCCAAACATTATGGTGTGTAAATTGTACAAGGTCCAGGTCCGATTAAAATGACAAATTTCAATTACGTTCTATCCGCCAATTGAGAAGGTCGTAGAAAACTGCGATAACTCATTACTGCCCAATGCTAGCACTTAATTCCCTGAATTTTGGGGTGGGTTGTTATACAAGGCCCAGATCTGACTGAATTGATATGAGTTTAAATTAGAAAGTAACCGAGCAAAGTGATGCAAAGGATATGAGTTTAAATTAGAAAGTAACCCAGCGAAGTGATGCAAAGGATAAGAGTTTAAATTAGAAAGTAGCCGAGCAAAGTGATGCAAAGGAGAATGTAAACATTATCCAGCAATTGCAAAGGCTTCAACAGATTTGAAGTTTTAGTTATTGCCATTCAAATAATGTGGATTCATATTCATAGTGTCTTCTTACCCAGGTGCTATCATTATAACACATGATAGTTTAGGATATAATAGCTGTAAGAAGGATCAATTTTATAAATTTACCTCGGTATTGAATTCCTGGTAAAAATGTATGATAATGTTTATGGATCTGAAGGCATCTCCCTTGTGTATACAGCACACTGTGGGTTTTAAATTGGTGTACGCTTTATCTGTTCCAAGGTTGTGACTGTCAGAGTAAACTAATTTGTGGCAATGTTTTCATGTCAACCGAGAGAGGGTCAAGTTTGCATGTGTCTATGGTTAGTCATTTCAGAAATGGATGTATTGAATTTAACTTTCGGTAAGGTTTTTTGTGGAGAAATAAGTATCTGTTGTGATGTTTGAGGGCCATTTTTGAAAAAATCGTCATAACTGGTGGCCTGAAAGTTACAATCTTAGTACACTAGTACATTGTTTCCCATCTCTTGCCATTTGACCAACATAGCTATAAATGAAGAGAACACATGATTGTGATTGATGTTTGTTTCTTTTTTTTTCCTAACTATTATATTCCTCTTCTACTTCTCTTTCCTTTTCCCTTTTTTTCCCTTTTACTATTATAATTTCATTTGTGCTTCTTCAGGAGGACGATGGCGTGTTGACACCTGAGTTATTAAACCTGCATATTAGAGCAATGCTAGGATGAGACAACACATGGGAGATAAGAGATAACACTGAGATGTAAACTTTGTTGTGCATTTTGTCGTCTCCTTCAATGTTTCTATTGCTGCAGCTTCTATTTCTTCTATTTTTCCATTCTCCTTTCTTTATGTCTGCTTTGTTTTCTTGTTTTGCATTTTAGGTTAAAAGTTTTCAGTCTTTAGCAGGTAAGGGCTTGAATGAGACTATCAAATAAGGACATCTGGCTGAACCCTTGAGTAAGAATTGCTCCTTACGAGTCAGAACTATTGGCCCACCTTAATCTTAAAAGCTTAATTTTCCAGAATACATGGTTCCCTTAAGTAAGAATTGCTCCTTACGAGTCAAAACTATTGGCCCACCTTAATCTTAAAAACTTAATTTTCCAAAATACATGGTTCGAGTATGGGTATGTCAGCTTTCTGAGAAAGGGAACTTAGGTTTGTCAAGGATATTTATTTAAAATTTCAAATATACGCAGAAATTTATGAAAAATTTAAAAACATGATTATTGATTTTATGTAAATCAACAATTTTATAACATCATTTTAGTAAATAATTCTTATATGATATGTCTCTTATTAAATGAACTTGACATCGTGATTCAGAATTTGAGAACTCATTCAACATTGATTCGTTCAACAATCATGCACTGGTTAGAAAACAATATATTTGATAACTATCAGTCGAATGTGACACTTCACCACCTCACCTTTATTACTGTCACAAATTTGTAGACAAAAATGCCAAAATTATTTCATTGGCAGATTATTTTTATAAAATTTCCTTTTAGACCCGCAATTAAACTAATAAATTCAAAACAAAATATCACGGCAAATAAATTCAACTAATGTGACAGATTTGTTTATTAACACCATTGTAAATCTGGCTAAATAAATAATTCAACCATCATACCACAAGCAAAAATGCCATAGCAAACAAACTCAACCAATATATTTTGATCTGTTTTATTAATCTGACCTGGAATTAAGTGTTGGAGCAACCTTTTGAGTTACATAAATAGATTTTTGGAAGCCCATAAACATCGGTGGCTAATGGCTCGATTGACTGGGAAAATAGGAGAAGATGACAGCAGTGAAATATCTTTTTACACCACTGTAAATTACTATTCTGGAGTAGATTTGAGGTTGTTTTTGCCCTCCCATTTGAAGTCACAGCCTAACAAATGATGGATCAAACTGTTGAGAAAAAATGTACATTGTATAGGGCAACGAAAATTTTGCACTAAAACTACCCACAAAAATATATCTTCAACTTGCTGATAATAACTGTTATGGCCTCTTCAAGTGATCCCATAGTTTGGCAATGAGTGCATCGGCCATTTTTTTTCCATACAAACTACAAATGGAAAATATGAATTCCAAAAAATCTCACGATTTGACAATGAGATGAAACTTCAACTGTAAATAACTATGAAAGATTTGAGTGATCTTTCTTCAGGGAGGGTGGATTTGTTTCACTATCAAAACCAATTTGCTCAAGGATTTCACACTTTGCACTCCAAAGCCACAAGATTTCTCCAAATCTGGGATGATAGAAAGGAACCTTGTGACAAAAAACCTCTAGAGGGGGTGCAAGAGATGGAGATGCCCCCATTTCTACCGAGTTCAATGCTTGGCAAATAAGTGGGAGGAAAGAAAAAGGCACGAGTGTTGAAATTCCAACTATGTTCGATTTTCATAATTGTCATTATACTTATATATATTTAATGCGAAAACAAAAAGAGGAAAACGTATTATTATTATTGTCAAGCATTTTTTCATGCTTTATATTTGTCAAAAGAAAATTTAGAAGGGCATGTTTTTCATGACCCTTGCAAAAGAATTTCAAGTGTCATTGGCTTCACCAAATTCCAAATTAGACCCTCCCAAAAGACAAGTTGGCTTGCCCAAAGGATGTAATCCTTTACATGAAGAAACAACTATAAATTGGCACCTACCCTCCACCATTTGACAAGCAATTCAGCGATCTTTTGTGGTAGAGAAACTCGAGTCTGTGGAATGGAATCTAATGCACATACATTTTGAAATATGCGAGCTATTTGTAGAAGACTATCTCTAAAATATGCAAGCTACTTGTCGAAGACTATCTTTGGTGTATGCGAGCTACTTGTGACAAACCTCCCTGTGATGCAAAGTTTCTCTGTGATAGATCTCTCTCTTCGTGATACAATCCTGTAACCGAACTCTATGATACTCTTTGTGATGTGAGCCTATGACAAAACTCTATATGATACGAAATTTCTCTGTATTGTGAGCCTGTGGCAAATGTAATGGTTTGAAGCAGAAGGAAATTTATGGTATGTGACATAATAAAGTTTGGCGGGCTAACATGGCACTTGGAACCCGGAGAAACTATGACTATAGTACACTAGATCCCTCTATAACATCTCTCTTGTAGACCGAATCCTTCTAGGGTTCATCTCTGTGGTTTGTATCCTAGTGTGAAAGTCAAAACTCCGAGGCACGTTGGATGATATACATAAGTAGAAGAACAGGTCAAATAGTTTCTGTTGCAAAGAATAAGATCTCTATGATAAAAAACACTCAATTTTGGATAGATAAGGTTGAAGAGGCACGTATAAATTTTGTTCATTTTAAAGTTCTCCTGCTATGACAATTATATTGCATAGAATGTTAAAGTTTGCTAATGAAGAATCTAGGGAATAACATGAATATTATTATTATTATTATCCAATTTTAAGGTTACGACCAAGACAGAGACCAAATTGGTGTATGAGACCCCCTTGTTTGTGGGACAAGGGACCCACCTCCGCGTAGTGATTTGACTGCTAAGTCTACGAAGGCATACATACTCTACCCCCCTCTGGTTTTGAAAACCATTAGGCCCACTCAAGCTGTATAGAGTAAGCTAATAATCTTGTGCTCCTTTTAAGGGATAATGACTTATTTTACTATTATAAATTTCTATCTTAGCATTTGGATTCTTTATTTGCATATGAATATTAGGTTTTCTAATCAAGGAAAGAAATGAACTCCATCTCTTGAAGACTTGTGAATAACATTTCTAGGGTTTGTTTGTATGAAAACCCTAGGACCAATTGTTTCCGCTAAAAGAAGAAGCCCCAACTCTTGAGAATGACATATATGGCATCACGCTAAGATGATTACAAGTACTAGATTAAGATGGAGCTTATTCACTTCTCAAAAGATAAGTACTTTACATTTCCTTTCTTTGATTACTATTGTTGCTATTATCTTTGGATAATCCTTTACACTTTGCTTAACTTCCTAATAAAGTTTGTAGGTCAATAATAAGACTTGATAGCAGATTTGGAAGAGCGTAGCAAAGCACAAGGACTTTCTTGAATCATAGAGAACATGAATGCAAAAAGAAGAGAGTATTTTGAAGTATGCATTAGAGTAGTCAAAATCAAATGACAAGTATGGAAGGAAGAAGATTCTCCTAGTAAGAGGAAGATCATGTTAAGGCAATTTCCTTAGTTAGAAGAACTATCCTAGGTTTTGGAGAAGCCTCATGATTAAAGAAGACCTGGTACTTCGGGAAAGAAGGATTCATGAGCCAAAGGAAGAAATATTGACTTTAGAGGAAGTTGGAAGCATAATTCGACTTGGGACTTGAGGACACATCGAATGGGTTGATATAGCTAATGATGAGTAGAGATACTATTAAATGTTGAGATTTGGTATGGTTTCCTGGAAGAGTATGAAACATAATTTTGTTGCACTACAGAGGCAGAAGATGTGGCAGTTGGTACAATTTTCTGTTACGCTGTTTGGCTCTGTAAAATATTTGATGGATTATTTGACAATGTGCTAGATTCTATTGTGATTCTCTACAAAGACTGTCAAGAGCTTGAGTTTTCATATAAGATGGAAACACTTGATGATTTGAGAGTATGGTGTAGATAGGAGACAAAAACTACACACAAAATCTCCACAGATGAACAGGTAGCTGATATAAGGGAAGTATGGGTACTTTTGGCACAAGCTTGGACTTGTAGTTATCTCCTCCCTGGTTGAGGAGTGAGGATGGACATTGTGTTCTCCATGTGTCGTTAGTCTGGTGCATGAACATGGGTAGGGAGAATGGTGGATTGAATAAGCATCAGGGGCATACATTTTTTAGTCATGTATTTTGACCAGGACTAATAGTTGTAAGTGTCAAGTACATGGGCTTGGTAAAGAATGGTTCAAAGGATGAATTTTTCATTGGGATTAGGAAATGGTCTTGTGAGGACATACATTCAGAACACTTAGGTGGGGCATGTGCCTTGAGAGGCAGTCGTGTCTAAATTAATGCCTCTTAGCATTGTGCTCCTATCTAGTGGAGAGAGAGAGAGAGAGCATACTTATCAAGGCCTTAGTATTTTGACAACGTTGGTTATGATGACTTAATCATCATTGGTGCTTATTAATTTGGATAATTTCTTATAGTAATTCTCAACTTGAGAATATCCTGATAAGCCATTATGAATACCTCCCTAGTTAAGAGGGAGTGTTGAAATGTAACTAGGTTTGGTCTTCATAATTGTAATTGTACCTGTATATATTTAATGTAAAAACAAAAATAAGAAAAAATATTATTATTATTATTTTATTGTCAAACATGTTCTTCATGCTTTATATTGGTCAAACAAAAATTTAGAAGGACATGTTCTTCATGACCCTTGCAAAAGAAATAAATTCGAAAATTTTCAAGTGTCATTGGTTTCACCAAGTTGGCAAGTCGTCCCTACATCGAACAAGTCGGCCTGTCCAATGGACATGACTCTTCACATGAAGAAACAACTATAAGTTCGCACCTATCCCCCACCATTTGGCAAGCAATTCAATGTTCTTTTGTGGCAGATAAAGTTAGGTCCGTGGAACGGAATCTAAAGCAAATCTATTTTGAAATATTCTAGCTATCTGTAGAAGACTCTCTCTGAAATATGCAAGCTACCTGTGGAAGACTATCTCCGAAGTATGCGAGCTACCTATGACAGACCTCTCTGGGATGTGAAGTCTCTCTGTGACATATCTCTCTCTTCCCGTGAAATGAAATTGCAACAAATCGTCTATGATACTTTGTGTCATGCAAGCTTATTACAAAACTCTATATGATACAAAATCTCGCTGTAATGTGAGCTTGTGACAAATGTAATGGTGTGAAATAGAAGGATTTGTGGTATGTGACAAAACAAAGTTTGGAGAGTTGACTTGCACTTGGAACCCTGGTTAGTTTGACTTGGATTTCTCTTGCTGACGAAGAATCTATAAGGAAAGGATTGATGGGTTTTCCCCTTGTGGGTTTTGTTAGCACTCTGTAATTTTTTGAGGTTGCAGAAGAAAGTCACAAAGGTAACCACAAACCTACTTTGGAAGATGGGATCTAGCCCTGCCAGCTTCAGAGAGGGCTCTCTCTGTAAGATTTAACTTTGTTGTATTGAATATTAGGCTAGTTATGAAGTTTAAGGTTTGATTTGTATTTGAATGGTTGGTTGATAAGTAGATTACCATTGGGCTATGGAGTCTGTTACATAAAGTACGGATTGACTGTAGTATCTATAGATAGATCTCGCAGGGCAGGGTAGCCAAACTAAATGGATTCTTTTAGTTTATGAAATAGGGAAGGAAGAACAAATTGAGATTCACTTTAGATATAGCGTATTTTTACTTGAATTCTATATTTAAAGATCAAAAGAAAACATTGAAATTATTCGTAGCCGGGTGCAGAGTGTAGATTTAAACAAATTCTGCCCTTTATTTATCTATTGAATAATTTAGATTTGGAAACAAATGTGTAATAAATAGAGAAATATAAACACATAGAACGATAGAGGCACTTCACCAACAACTTGACGCAAGAATCATGTGAAAGAGATTTTTGTATTACTGGTAAATCCATTGATGCTTCAACGATATACAATAGTGTTCTTTTGTTAAAAAACCAACCCTTGATACTTCTGAAGATGAAGTATTTATAATTAATTTACAAAAATATCTTGTCAGAATTATGAGGATGTATCCAAAAATAATCAATCTGAATCAATCTAACTCATTACAAAGATATAAGAGAAATTCGAACTGTTTGAAGTGGTGGCACTGAATTGGTGGAACAACTGGCTATCTAGCCCTCGAATTCTGCATGTGCTGTTGACGCTGAGATGTGCAACCAAATCTACTGTTTACTCCAGTAATTCACATAGCTTATCCCATCGTTGTTCACTCAGGATAGTCATCTTCATTAACTTTCTGTACACTTTGTCAACTTCAGTATATTTAGCAAATGTCGGCTTGGTAATGAATAGGCTTTTAATTGCATACTGAATGTCCAGGTCATATGCCAATGCTTCCAGGAACGCCTTACATGTCATACTGAATCTTCCAACTGCAACCTTCAAATTGTCTCTTGCCTTGGTCATTATTTTCTCACTGTAATCGGACCACATGCTAAGCTTATCATTAATAACTAATAAATTTGGAAGTCCTTTCTTGTAGAAGGATTCCAACGTGGTGAAGAATTTCTGTACAATGGTGTCCATAGTCTGACACTTTTCTCCAAGCTGTCTCATGAGATTTCTCTTAGTTAGCACCTTCCTGACTTCCAATATTGTTTCTATTCTGTCTTCAATCTCCAACTCTTCTAATTCCTATCTGTTTTTGGAGTTAAGGAATTTGATGAGCTCAGTGGCTTCACTAGGTTTATCTCCCAACTTCTTTCTAACTTGTTCGATGGCTTCATTGGACCATTCAATCAGCTCCTGTTGCTCAAAAATAATTTGTATTGAAGGCCAAATGTCTATCATGTCTTCATTGATTCGTTTCCAGATATTCTCTTTTACCTGTGCCAATGTATTACCCATGGCACAGTCTACTTCCATCTTCTGCAATCTCTGGGACAATGTTTGGGACTTTTGTGTTTCTGTTAGGAGGGCATTTTCAAATCTTTTTCTCTATTCCTGTAGGACTTTCACCTCCTATCTCCGTTTCTTTATTTCTTCTCCCTGTATAGACATGTTTTCCATGGATTCAACCAACTTAACAGAATCATCTGCAATTGATGTGGGAAGTATTGTAGAAGAGGATGTTCCTGCTGTCGTGGTTATTGTAGGGATACCTGTTTGAAGTAGAGATGCAATGGGAACTGCATCAAGAGGAACCACTACTAGTTGTGAACTTTGTTCCTTTTCTTTTATCAACTTGTCCATCTCTGCTTCCATCTCTTTGATCTGTGCACTCTGTTCCACTAGAAGCTTCAACATCTCTTCTTTTTGTAGCTCTGTCTCTCCTAGCTCCTTGGCCTGGGGATCTTCTGTTGCTAGTAGCTTCAATTGATTTTTTACGGTTGCTATGTTAGCATTTTTATTCTTGATTATATCCTCCATGGATTTTGAATTATCTGGATCAAATCCTGCTTTGATCACCATCTCCTCCAAGTATTTGATTCTATTGTCTTTGGCAAGAGAGGACACTTTCTCCATTTTAAGCTGAGACTGCACATTGTTTAAAGAGAGCTGTAGTTTAGAAGTAGTGATAACAGTCTGTGTGAAGGTAGAGTATACCATTTCTCCAGTCTGCTTGTGCATATCTATTTGATCCAAAGGATGAACATCCTTTGCCTCAAACTCAAAGGTAGTTTGTTTGAAATTTGCTGCTGACTTTGGTTGTGGGACCTGGGCCTGCAAGAATGCCATATGCATTCTTCCCTTCTCTGTGTCATATGCTGAAATAAGCCTGTGCTGGATGGAGGAAGACTGCTTCCTGAATTGAGCAGAGATATTGTCATGAATGGCTTCATTCCTCTATTTAATCTCTTTATATCTCTGGAAAATATCCAGCTGCCTCTGTTCTGTAGATGACTCTGGTGTGTGAGGTATCGTAGCTGGAATCTATTTAGTAGCCGAGGATGATGGAGACTTTGTGGTACTGTTATCCAACTTAAAAGTTTGAAAGCCTGAGAGTACAATAGTACCCTGTGTTTCCTCCAGTGGTGGGAAGTCTATTTTAGAGCCTGTTTTAATCTTCTTTGTGTATATTTTGAACTCTTTGGTTGAGACTTCTGTAACTGATGGAGAATCATCCTCTCTCAGTCTCTTATCTGTATTTTCTTTGGGTATGGGAGTCTTTGAAGCTGTTCTGGAAAGTACCTGCTCTTCGGCCTCCTGCAATGTGTTCTCTACCCAAGTGTGTTGGTTCATGTACTTCTCTATTTCTGGCCTTTGAGTATGCACATAGGGAGTTGCTTTTTGTTCCACTCTTAACTTAGAAATTACCCAAAGGGGTCATAGGACCAAGTGAAACTAAGAGGGAAATTCATTTGTTTCAGCAAGAGGTCTACTTCCTCTCCTGCTGCTCTACTGTTGCAGATGAAAGGTCCTATCTGTGTTTTAATCCAGAACTGAGACTTCTTCTTGGCTGCCACAAAATGGATGTTGTCCGAGTGAATAATTTTCCTGATGTACTCCAAGGAAAATATTCTCATTGGAAGGTACTTGGGAAGCTTATATGGTGGCAGCTCCGAACCATAAACTATGATTTCTGTGAATGACTGGTAAAGGTACCAGTCTCTTGTTTTCACCTGTTCACTGAGTTGTAAAACTTTCTGAATATCTTCATTGATCCTTGGAATCTTCCGGTCACTTAGCAAACAAGGTGATGGATACACAAATTGATCAATGAAGTCTGTAACGCTGAATTCCTATGATTGTCTTCTAATTAAGGAGGTCCAGAAGACAATACATTGCGATTCTCCTTGTTGATAAAACTTCTACACTGCAAACGTAAACCTATCTGTTTGAAAGAAAATGCACATATACACGAGAATAGAAGAATATCAGAACATTCCTTCAGTTAAAAACTGAAGGAATTGTTCATGAATTACATTTGCTAAGAAGTGACCATAGTCAAAGGAGACTAATAGTCCTTTTTTTGTAGAAAGGGTGGATAGTAAGCCTAAATAGGCTCATCTACCCATTCATTTGAATAATAACCAATGATGGATGACAAGACAAGGATAATTTGTCTGGTCCTTTGAGGGAACATAGCAGAGAGATAAGGGGGATTTTTCTTGGGGAGTTGAGAGTCTTCTGGGAGGAAAACTTCAAAAATCCCAACTCTTTGGGGAAAGGTGAGCTTGTAATAGATTTCTTTGAGAGCATCAAGGGAAAAAGGGGTAAGGGAATAATTGTAGGGGACTTGCAACATTTGGTTTATACTCTCAGATGTAATGGTGAAAAGAATTTCACCATTTGGGGAAATAATAGCCCTCTTACTTGAAAGGGAGGCATGACATTTTAAGAAGAATTTTGGGAAGTAATAATATTGGGGAAAAACGAATAGGGGAAGTCTGGATTGCCAGAGGTTGATTTCATCAGTTTAGTCGAGGAAATTATCACAAAAACAACAACGTAATTCGAAGAGGTCAAATTCACACTGTGTCTCGGCGATCTTATAGTCTCTGTCAACAATCGAAATGTGGTCTAAATCCACAAGGGGAGTAAGCATCAGATTGCATGCAGTGGAAACTTTCAGAGCCATTGTGGTAATAGGATGAATGGGGAAGAACTTTGAAAATGGGAATTTGTAGAAGGTTTCACGAATTGTCAGGAAATTTTAGTTGGCAGTACCTCTATAAATCGATCAGAGACAGGTGATGGACGCTAATGGCTACTAGGAGATTAGCGCGAAACAGAAGGCAGGAGCGGTGTTCATTTGGCAAAGAGAAAAGGAAGCAACCGCGGGCGAAAATTTAGTTTTAATAGGCCACGGACCGAGCATAACTGTTGGATTAATGGTCGTACGCTGCATTAATTTCAATAATGGAGCGGATAAACGTGAAGAACAGTAACAGGTGGGCGCAACAGTCACTGACATGGTAGATCAGGATAGGCGGGTGAATGGCACGAGACCGTTGGTGGGAGTGATGGAAGGAGGGACGTGGAGGTGACGGTTGGCGGGAAGGCGGGTTGCGGCAGGAGGCAAAAACTGCTTTCGGAGGGGGGGGTAAGGCGATATGTGGTATTAGTGGGGGGGAGGAGTGGGGTTCGAAATCATAAGGAGGTGACACGTAGGGGGCGAAAAACAACTTTTCGGACCACCCCCTTGTTAAAGAGAATCATTGCGGGGGGGTCCGAAATCAATTACGGGCTATCGGATCTGAGTGGGAGAATGATCGGTGAAATGATATGTGCGGGTTTTAACGCCGACTGACCCCACAAAATATTTCGGGGATAATGATTTTTACACCAAAGTCCAAACTTTGGACAAATAACTAATCAACCAATTACATTGAAAATCCACTTTTTCCTATTCTAATGCAATTTTTAAAGCAATAAGGGTGCATTTAAATGTGCAAACCTATCTATTTTTTCATTCTTAACAGACTAAGAATATTTATTTCAAACCACTAAACTAATCTAATCAACTGCATTAATCCAGATTAAACTATTGGATTAACTTATTCACCTATTCTACCTATCTAATCTTAGCCAAGATTACACTGTTTGGCTAAGTTATTTACTCTAATCTAATTAACATAAATTGAAACTTGCTTGAACATGATTAAACTATATGTTTCAAGCAGAAAGGTATTGTGGCATTTAGACAAGCTGCACACAATTTCATGAATTTATTCTTTACAAAACCAATAGACTAGTAGTGGCACTTAAACTAGCATCACTTTCACATTTATTCATTTTTTTATGGGGTTCTTTTATCATTTATTTTCTTTTTCTTTTTCCTATTTTTTGTATTTATACCATTTTTTTTCATTTTTCTATCTTTTTTTGGAAATCATTTGTAGTAAGCAATATTATTTACAATCTGAAATTCTGAAAGCAATTATTCAATGATCATTTGATCCTATAAATTATAGGACCCTAACAGTGGCTCTAGTTGGGGATGGCACTTTCTGGTGAAGTGTCAAGAACACCATAGACTAGTAGCCTTTAATCCTTACCCTCAGTGTTGGTCGCATCTGATTTATTGTTTGCTGTAGTTATGGCAGAAAAATGACTAAAAGCTTAGGGCATTCTCCACGGGCTTCAACTTTCAGACATAAGCTACCCACTCATGATAGTACAAGGTAAATGGTATCTACAATGAGTTTGATAAAAACTATTGTTTAGTCCTGAAAAACATAATGCTTTAGTATCCTACAATTGACAGATTCTCTAGGTAATTCTATTCCATCTTTGTTCTCTAGAAAAAATGCATTGTTACCTCGGTAAGCATCAATAAAGTAAGGCCCCATCCACAAGTTGTCGAATTTACCATGCTTTCCTTTTTCTTCCTTTCTGGAATCCCATTTCAGAACATGATTTCCAATCTGAAAGTCATTAGCTTTAATCCTGCGGTCAAATGTATTCTTGATGCTATCTTGGATCAACTGAGTTTTGTTATGAACTGCTTCTCTTGTCTAATGCAAATGAATTGTCTGGTATATTCTCCTCTGTAAATCATTTGGTTCCACCTCCAATTCTTGCAACATCTTTAAAACAAGAACTCCCAACGAAGTTGGAAAAACAACATCAATCCTATAAACTAGCTGGTAAGAAGACATGCCTATTGACTTTTTGGTAATAAGTTTCTCTGCCGGCAACGCATTAAATAGCTTGTCGTGCCATGATTTTTTATTGTCCTGCAACAACTTTTTAATAATATTAACTAAGCTTTTATTGGAAGATTCTGCCAGTCCATTTCCCTGAGGGTAATAGGCTATAGAATGTCCCAATGTTATTTGATATTTGTTGCAAAAATATACCATCCTTTTTGACCTGAAAGTTCCAGCATTGTCAGTAATAATTTTCCTAGGGCATACAAATCTTGCAAGGATATTGTTCTTCAGGAATTTTATGATGACTGCATTAGAAGCTTGTCTAGTAGGTATGGCTTCTATTCATTTTGTAAAGTAATCAATTGCTTTAAGCATCCACTTGTGTTGGGCAAAAGAGTCAGGGTGAATTTCTCCTATAAAGTCAAGGCCCCATTGTTGGAAAGGAGTTTCAACAGATATAGGGCTTAAGGGAAAAGACAAAAGTTTCTTTTTACCTTCGAATATTTGGCATTTGTGGCATGAAGTAACTTTCTTTGGATATCAGAAAATAAGGTGGGCCAGTAAAAACTTGCCCTTAGGATGTTATTGACAGTAGTATTCCAATACAGGTGTCCACCACAATCTCCTTCATGGAACTCTTGAATGAATTTATATGCTTCATTTTTCACCAAACATTTTAGTAAAACACCACCAACATATTTCCAATACAAATTTTCATCCAAAATACAAAACTTAACAACTTTAAGTTTAATAAATCTAGCTTTTGTTTTAGTAAAACTAGGAGGAGCTTGTAAATTATGTAAAACATAAATAATGTCTGCACACCAGGGAGAGGTAGCAGAAGCTTCTGCTACCTGTGGAGTTGCCAACTCATCTAGTTCATTAAATATTGCTAGAAAATTTATATTTAAGGCATGTAAGTTAGATTTTGCCATTAATTTTGCTAACCCTTGATCTTTGATGAGTTTAGTGGGTCGGATTTCAATATCATATTATAATATAACAACAATCCACTTACCCCTTTTCCCATTGGGATCGTTTTGGGTTAGTATATCTTTTACTACTGCATTTGGAATAAAAGCAATAATATGTGAATGAAGAATATAGTAGTGTATGTCAGTCCTACCAGTGACTAGTGATCAAATGTGTTCTTTCAAAGTTTTTTTGATAGGGTCTTAGGTCAAATTTTTATGGTTTCACTAGGATTTCAAATAAAAATTTGGTCACAGGTTAGTGTGTTTAGGTATGTTACTACTCCCTTCATTTCATGGTCAAATTGTCATATGAGTTATGCCACCACTTGTTGTGATGAGTCATCAGTGAAGTATCTTGATCACCATCTTAGTCATCATCTCATGGTCTGTTATGTTTCAAGGTCCAAATCATTAGTGTCATACCATTAGATGTTATCATTAGGTCAAGTGATCCAAAATGGATTTTGGATAGACTTCTAAGTTTAAGTGTTCCTCACAGAGGAAAATGAAAGTCTAAGGATGCTCCTAGAAATAGTCTCATTGCGTAAATCTTTTCATTTTGAATCTACTGCAATTTGAATGTGATAAAACAAACCTTGGATGCAGAAGTTATCGTAGAAAGAAGTTGCCTTTTGTCCTTTGAAAAAGAGGAAAAATCTTTTAAAAAATGGCCTAAAAGGCTTTATAAAGGAAAATTGCATCGGAATGGTCTAAGAGGTGGACTTAAAACGAAGGCGGAAGAGACCCCTGATTACTGATACCCGACATATCGGGTCGGAGGTAGGCATATGCAAATAATATAAGGAAAGGACCCTAGGCCGATGTGACATTGCGATCGCCGATATCGGCGTCGGCGGATCGGCATCGGCGATGCTATGAGATAAGGGAAGGAACCTCGGGACTATGCGACATGCGATTGCGATATATCACATCGCAACATCGTATCGCAGCGATATAAAAGGGGCCGATACCATATGCGACATGTGATTGCCGATCCGCGGTGTGTGATCTCAGCCATCGGATCGGAAATGAGATCAACGACCAAGATTAAATCGGCGGTCGGGAGATCGACGATCCCCGACACAAAGGGTCGATGCGATAGCGATATGTGATGTGATCTGGACCATCTGATCAGGGATTAGATCAACAGTCCAGATTAAATCGACGATCGACGATCCCCGATAGCAGGGCTAATGCGATTGCGATTGCGATAAGCAACAAGGGCCAGACCCGATGGGGATTATAAGCCTGATTACATAATTTTTTAAGTCTGGGAATTTGGATTTTCTGTGTTATCCCGTGTATTTGGGATTTTGGCCATGCGATGATGCGATAGCGATATTGCGACTAATGGCAGACCCGATAGGGTTATAGGGGCGATTTAATGAAATTTCAAGTCTGGAATTCACACCCGATAGTGTAATTTCGGAAAAATCTTTGTGTATTGGATTTCTCTCCATTTTTTGGTTTTTACCTGGAAGAAGGTACCGATCCCTCTGTAACGGCCCCTGATCATTGTGCCACGCTGCGAGTGGGCGTTTTTGGCAGACAATGATGTGTTTGAAGCCACAGAGCCGCAGAGCCAAATGGCCAGCCGAACAGACAACGCGTAGAGAAGCCACAAAGTTGCAGGGGAGTAATGACACGCAGAGAAATGGCTGGGGAAGCTGTAGAGCTGGGAAAAAGCCTCAAAGGAGCCAGAAGGCCCCATTGACAGAGTTGTTGGCGAGAGCTGGAGGTCGCTGAAGGAGAGCTATTAGCTGAGAGAGCGATAATCCCAGAGAGCACGATTGACAGGCAACAAAGCTGCAAAAAGGTCGTTGGAAGGTTGTAAGAGGTCACTTGAAGGTAAAGCGAACCATTGATGCACGCAGAGGCCGAGAGAGAGAGCTCAGATAATTCAAGAGTCAGATCCAGATCCAGAGCAAGAGCCAAGAACCAGAAAGCCGAAAAGATTCAAGAGCCAGGGATAAGACGGTGTTCTAAGCCCACTGAGTTCTGTGTAAACCAATGGAGTTGAGCGTAGAGCTTGTAACAGTGCTATTGCCATAATCCCAGAGAGCCCAGTTGAGTTGACTAGAGCTCAAGGAGACGTAGCCCAAGAGTTTTGGGTGAACTCCATATTAAACTTGCTGTCTATGTATGATGCTCATTGGTGCATTGTTTCATTGTTATATGTTTTATTTCAGTTTAAGCAAATCAATTTACAACACATAAACAATTTTAAACTAAACATATACCTATATTTTCAAGCACTAATTAATTCCACAATTGGTTAATAATAAAGAATTGGGAATATTTAAGATTTGGAAGTGGGAGAGATTCTTGTAAGCTTGACAAGAAGCCCTTAGTGCCCCATTTTCAGATCAGGTGGTATTGGAGCCTAAGATTGGTTAACCCCACCTTCAAGAAGGTGATATCAAAGCTGGTTATACCAAAGCAAGTGGTATCAACTCAGAATGCTTGATTGACAGAGAAAAGATTGCTTGTCTGAAAGGTGTTTGGGCAGTCAAGGATTGATTGTCTGATTGATTGTATGCTTGTTTGCAGAATGACTATTGTTTGAGTTTGCAGAGGTGAAGGGAAAGTTATTGATAGCTCAGTCTAGGAAGGATAGGAAGGAAGAAGGGCTGAAGACATTATTCTATCCCAAAGGACCTCAAGGCAATCCTTGAAGCACAAGAGGTTTGTTGCAAAAGGTTGCTTGAATAAGCTCTTTATTAATCTTGTTTGAAGTTCTTTTGTTCATTGGCATAATGACAACTTCTACAAGTGAGTCCTCAAATTCCTCCTTCATCACAAGATTCTTTGAGGAAGACATGAAGCAAGACTTGTTCATCATGATGGAGAAGGTGAGGGAAATGTATGAGGATGGAAGGAAGAGCAACATGCTTAGAGAACAGTTGAACTCCATGAAGGAAGAGAAGCAGTTACTTTCTGACAATTTGCAGGAAATGGAGAGACAACTTCATATTGCAAATATGAACCTGAAAAGGATGCATGAGTTGGAGTCACAACTCCTTGTTACCAAAGAAGCCTTGGTCAAGTATCAGCTTGAAGAAGAGGTAAACCATTCGAGTTTGTCTTCAAATTCTTCTAAAAATGCTTATATTGGTTCTTTTGAAAAACATACTAGAGGCATAGGTTCCAAGCTAATGTCCAAGATGGGCTATGAAGGAAAAGGCTTGGGTAAATATGCACAAGGTATTGCTGAGCCAATAATAGTTGAGGAAAGGCCTAAGTATTTGGGTCTTGGCTATGGACAGTCTTATGGAGGAAGTTCCAAAGCTGCCATGAAGACAACTGAAACAATTCCAAGAAGGAGTATCAGTGCAGGTCCTCTACCTCAGAAGTGTGAAGATTGTATTCAGGAGGAATGCAATAGCTTGAAACATCATTTGCAGGATGCAGGTGTTCAGAAGCACACACCTGAACTAGAGAGTTGTGGAAACTCTAACAACCTTGAAGAGATTGATGGCGTTCCAAAGGGAGCCACTTCTTCATTTGATTCACCTCCTCATGAAAGCAATACAGGTGAAAGAGAAAGGTATAAATTTGGTTCTAATCATATTCCTTTTGATTTTGTTCAGCATGGTAAATTTCCATATAAGCATTGGAAAAGAATTGCATGTTCCTTTTATGGTTTGGATAACCATCATGTTTCTAGATGTTGGAAAAGAATGGCCAAATACAAGAAACTTTTGAAGGAAAAGAAGCAAGAAGCCAAAGGTCCATTGGACAAGGCAAATCATGCTGTTAAGAGGATGCACATGTGTTGCACTTATTGCCATAAGGAAGGACATGTTGTTGCAAATTTTGGACTTTGAATCCAACAATGCTTCCACAAAAGCTGAAGAAGGTGGAAAGAGAAAATGGCAGAAATGGAAAGGAAGTTTCCATTAATGATGTGTCTCAGGATGATTCACATGCTGATGCTGATGTGCAGACAAAGGGAAGACCTTTGAAATGGATTGGTAAGAAATGGTTAGAGTTCTTATCCAATTAAGGATTGCATGTCTATTGATGCATCTATTTGCATCTCTTTGTTGATGAGATGCAAGTTGCAAGTTTCTACCAAGAAGGTGAATGGAAAAGCTGAGTAGGAGGCTCACTTTGTTGCTGCAACATTATATTTCATTTCAGCTTCGAAAGTACAGTGTGCTTAAGTGAAAGTTGAAGGATGAAATGTATGAATACATGGATGTTGATGTTTTCCTTGTATTTGAACTTGTATGTGTAATTAACTTGAAGGGCTGATTGCTTTAAACATGCATGTAATGTTGACTTGGGAGAAGTTAAATTGGTCTCCAAGATGGAGATAATAATGAAATGTTTCATCTTTTGAAAAAAGAGTCCTAATAGTCTTTTTATACATGCTTGAATTGAAGGGTCATTTGTTTTAAAGGCATGTTTTGTGGGCTTGTTCTCTAGTCCATCATTTGTATGCAGATGTAAGACATGGAGGTATTCACAAGATGTGAAATATGTTTCGTTTGTTGAAGTAGGAGTTTAGTCCATCCAGTTGTTGTCTGTGTTTCTATTGTTGTTAACAGTTGTTGTTGACAGCTTTTCAAACAGGTATAAATGAAAATTTTGTGGAGTAGATGTACTTCACATTTGTTTGAGCCACCTTGGATCAATGATCAAGGCAGAAAAGTTCAAGCTACCTTTTGTGACCATCTCAACAGGAGTTCTGCAGGAAGGCAGTTCTTCCCAGGAGGACCAGCACATCCAGGAAGGAAAATGGTCAAAGGCTTTGGTTCAGAGGCACTATGCAAGGCAAGTGTGTCGAGGCTGAAAGAAGAGGGTGTTGTTACTCTCATTTACTATTCAGATCAGTGTAACAATCTTTTGGAGACCAAAAGTTCTTTAGTGGGAAGGCGTGATCCAAAATGGATTTTGGATAGACTTCTAAGTCTAAGTGTTCCTCACAGAGGAAAATGAAAGTCTGAGGATTCTCCTGGAAATAGTCCCACTGCGTAGATATTTTCATTCTGAATCTATTGCAATTTGAATGGGCTAAAATGGACCATGGATGCAGAAGTTATTGAAAAAAGAAGTTGCCCTTTGTCCTTTGAAAAAGAGGAAAAATCTTCAAAAAAATGGCCTAAAAGGCTTTATAAAGGAAAATCACATCAGAATGGTCCAAGAGGCAGAATTAAAGTGGAGGCAGAAGAAATCCCCGATTACCGATCCCCGACATAGCGGGTCGGAGGCAGGCATATGCAAATAATATAAGGAAAGGACCCCGGGCCGATGCAACATTGCGATCGCCTATATTGGTGTCGGCAATTCTATGAGATAAGGGAAGGAACCCTGGGACTATGCGACATGCGATTGCGATATATTGCATCGTAACATCGTATCACAATGATATAAAAGGGTCCGATACCATATGCGACATGCGATCTCAGCTGTCGAATCGGAAATGAGATCAACAACTAGGATTAAATCAGTGGTCGGGAGATCGACGATCCCCGACACAAAGGGCCGATCCGATAGCGATATGCGATGTGATCTGGATCGTCTGATCAGGGATTAGATCAACAATCCAGATTAAATCGGTGATCGGCAATCCCCGATAGCATGGCTAATGCGATTGCGATTGCAATAAGCAACAAGGGCTAGACCTGATGGGGATTATAAGCCCGATTACATAATTTTTGAAGTCCGGGAATTCAGATTTTCCGTGTTATCCCGTGTATTTGGGATTTTGGTCATGCGATGATGAGATAGCGATATTGCGACTAATGGCGGACCCGATAGGGTTATAGGGGCGATTTAATGAAATTTCATGTCCGGAATTCACCCTCGATAGTGTAATTTTGGAAAAATCTCAGTGTATTGGATTTCTCTCCATTTTCTGGTTTTTGCCTGGAAGAAGGCCTTGATCCCTCTGTAACGGCCCCTGATCACTGTGCCACGCTGCAAGCGGGCGTTTTTGGTAGACAATGATGCGTTTGAAGCCACAGAGCCAGATGGCCAATCGAACAGACAACGCGCAGAGAAGCCACAGAGCCGCAGGGGAGTAATGACACATAGAGAAACGACTGGGGAAGCCGCAAAGCTGGGAAAATGCCTCAAAGGAGCCAGAAGGCCCAATTGACAGAGTTGTTGGCGAGAGCTGGAGGTCGTTGAAGGAGAGCTGTTAGCTGAGAGAGCGATAATCCCAGAGAGCACGATTGACAGGCAACAAAGCTGCAAAAAGGTCGCTGGAAGGTTGCAAGAGGTCGCTTGGAGGTCAAGCGAACCATTGATGCATGTAGAGGCCAAGAGAGAGAGCTCAGAGAAGTCAAGAGTCAGAGCGAGAGCCAGAGCGAGAGCCGAGAGCCAGAAAGCCGAAGAGCTTCAAGAGCTAGGGATAAGACGGTGTTCTAAGCCCACTGAGTTCTGTGTAAACCAGTGGAGTTGAGTGTGGAGCTTGTAAAAGAACTATTGCCATAATCCCAAAGAGCCTAGTTGAGTTGACTAGAGCTCAAGGAGACGTAGCCCAAGAGTTTTGGGTGAACTCCATATTAAACTTGCTGTCTTATGTGTGATGCTCATTTGCTGCATTGTTTCACTGTTATATGTTTTATATCAGTTTAAGCAAATCAATTTACAACACATAAACAGTTTTAAACCAAACATAAGCATATACCTATATTTTCAAGCACTTATTAATTCCACAATTGGTTAATCATAAAGACTTGGGAATATTTAAGCTTTGGAAGTGGGAAAGGCTCTTGTAAGCTTGACAAGAAGCCTTTAGTGCCCCATTTTCAGATCATCAAGTCATAAAAAAGGTCAAAAAAGAGTCATGACATCATCTAGGTCATCATTATGGGAGTAGTAATAGGGAAAAGTATTCTGTAATGATATCTAAAGTGCATTCCAGCCCTCAAAAGATCAAATTCTTGCCTCTAGAGTATCATTCTTTCTCCCTCGCTGTGTTTTTGGCATCCTTGCTGTGCTTTTGAAAAGGAAGAAAAATCATTCATTGCAGAGGTTTCCTCCATCAATTTACAGGTCTAGCACATCATCAACAAGTAATTGAACTTCATTCACTCCTCCATCCTTCCTTTCATCAGTTTGCTCAACGAGAGCCAGTGAAAAACCCTCTTCTAGGGTTTTGCTATGCTTTTGGTCTCCTAGTAATTTTACTTCATTGTTGTGGTAAAAACATAATTTTTTATGCTTAAACACCCTCACCTATACTCCATATACCTCACATAACCTTTTCCCATGCTCATTCCCCTCATTTCCCTCACTTTCCCACAAACCCTAGCCTATTGCTATACTTTTGACACTTTCCTAGGCTAGGGTTGTGTTTTGCACTTTACTTACCCTTCCCCTCACTCATTCTTGGGAATTCCATTTCCCTACACTCCCTAATACCTATATCTATGCCCCAAAATTTCCCAAAGAATTTAGAAAGCGCATAACCCCTTTATTCCCTTCCATCTACAAGATTGTATCAAATCCCCTGTTTTCCCAAGGCTAAACCCTAATTCTTCCTCCTAGTGAGCTAGGGTTTCACCTTGGAAGTAGAGGCCACACACACTAAAAAGAAGAAGTACAATAATGGAGGAAATGCATGAAGAGTTGAGCCATCTAACATCAAATAGATCAATGCCTCACAAACTCATCAAGAGGTCATTTGTGGCACACATGGACAGTTTTTGTCAACAATAGACCAAGGGAAAAAAGCACCTTTAGTTTTTACACAGGTTTCATAGATTGGAAGATATGCAACTTTCTTGGAGACCTATGTCAGAAAATCAAAACTTTTCAAGTTAATATCCTGTTTTAGTGATGATTTTGTGGCACAGACTCCAAGCAACTGAAAATTAATTTCCAGAAAAGGAGAGATGATTTTCTTCAAAACATACTTATATACAAAAAACTCTCTCATATTTCCAAAAATATTTATGGTTAGAGAGATATATCTCCATATTTGAGGACTATTTTTGCAGAAAAACCAAAAATTTTGACACACTGCTATTTACGCAACGCCTTGGCGCTGCACTTTCTCTACAGCCATCCAAATGCCAAAAAAATTATATTCTTGGATAGATAATCACCCCTACTTATCATTTAACCACTTTTTCAAGTTTGTTGGTGGACATATTAGGAGAAAAAGCTCAAAAAATAGGTCAAAAAATCACTTTCTGCCACTATTTTGAAGCAGGCGCTGCATTTTTGGAGTGACCTTGGGAAAATCCATTTTTCTCCTAGATGGAGTGTCCAAATCACTTTCTTGAGTAGTCAAATGACAACTAGACACTCACATATTTCCAACGAGCCATCAAGTTCTCAATTTGGAGAATGAGAAGGCCTCCAAAATCCTCCTGCAAGATGGCGCTACGCTTTTTCCTGAGTGCACTACGTTTTTGCCTAAACGCGTTGCACTTTTGCTTGTAACAATATTTCTCAGCATGTCTTCACCAGATCTTTGTTTGATGATGTAATTTCAGTATTTTGAAGTCTTGATGATGTAATTATGAAATAAATTAGCATGATAGGTTGTTTTTACGATTAATTAGGCCTCATAAATGAAACACAACTCAAATCAGAGTCTAAGAGAAGAATTTGTTTTTGACATTCTCACTCTCACTTGTTAGTTGAGAGATTCTTGGAAACTGTTCCACCACTTAGGGATTCGACCACTGAAGGTGGGGAAATTGTTTGTTTTAGTCTATATATATCATTTCTCATTCAGAGAGAAGGATTGGACTTCAGAGGAGAGAATTTTTATCTTATGCTTTCACTCAGCTAATCAAAGGAGCCGTTACAGATATTTTGCAGGAATTCATGTGCAGTGAGTTTGTGATGTTGTTTTCTTTATATGTCAGTGTCTTATGAATGAATCGATATTTCTTAACATTGTCTGGATATCTTCGGCAAAATCACATAATCAATCTTTTGTCGACGCGTTTCGAACCAACCAGTGTGGTTCATCGTCAGGACAAGTTGTCCTGACGATGAACCACACTGGTTGGTTCGAAACGCGTCGACAAAAGATTGATTATGTGATTTTGCCGAAGATATCCAGACAATGTTATGGATCACAGAAGTCTAAATTCCTTAATAATTTCTTAACATGTTTTGATTTCCTTAGTTAATTTCCTTACAGTTATGTAGGCATAATTCTTTATATTCAAAGCTTTGTTTATGTGGAAAATCATTTATGTGTATTTCTTCTTCTAGATTAATGAATTCATGGCACACATGCTCATTATGATCTTCTAAGCTTTTAAGACCGTACACTACATTGACCAAACTCTCAGATCCATCACAAGACATTTTTATCTTGCTCCTCCTTATGATTTCCACTGCAACCCTTTGAGGCCTTGACCTAACTGTTTTTTCTCATCCGTGATCTTGCAATCCAAAAACCCTAAATTTCCAAAAAACTCATCAGAGACTATTATATCTAGCCTAAAATCCATTTTTCTTCCAATAATTGGCTGTGAAATCCTTAGAGAGATCCCTCTCTGGCTTATCAGGGCTAGCTACTGATCTGCAAGTGGTTTGAGGTTACCACTTTCGATCTCCTCCTCAGCTTGGGACATTGTGGGGGATAACATTTTGGTGCCGTTGCCAGGGAACGAAAGATCATATATTCCCTGGGAAAGAATGACAAGGATCAGATTTGATTGCTGATGGTGAACAATGATCAGACACAAGAAAGGCTGTACATATTTCACCTGGCGACTCCAGTGTCGAAGAATCCAAAGGTTTAGAATTTTCATGGCGACTCCATTGTTCAAAAACTGGTAGTTTGAAGAACTTCTTGGTGAATTAACTATTTTCAAAATGGATTCAATTGCTCGAAGGTATGCTCCTATGAATCATGCTCATATTCTAGGTTTTCCAAATTGCATGCCTTGTGTAGGTTGAAAGACTTATTTGCCGAAGTTCAAAGACGAGAAAGGAGAGCATGCTGCTCTTCACTTGGGAAAATTTCACATGCATGTAGATAAGCTACAGATTCAGTTTCTTGAAGACTGTATGATGAAGATGTTTATGGCTAACTTGGAAGGGAAAGCAAGATCATGGTATGAAGGGTTAAATCCAGGTAGCTTATATTCTCTTAAATATTTCCATGGAGTGTTCTCCGAGCATTATGGGAAGTCTATTTTACAAAGTTGTGATTATTGTGAAGGTTTTATTGCATATCTTAAAAGTATTGATGATATCGAATGTATGGATGATGAAGATATCATTGGAGCCTTTTATGATTTTTCCTTCCAACAACAATCTGAATAAGCTAATCACTTTGATACACGAGATCATACTCAACACACAGTAGCATCCTCTTTGATTGATGAAGAAATAGATGATGAATATTGTCTAGATACTCATAAAGATTCCCCATAGAAAACAATTCTGGCAGCAACACAACACATTGATCAACGAGAGGTTAAGGAAGAAATCCAACAGCCTCAAACTAATCAAGAAGAGGAGAATAATGAAAAATAACGGGTTATTTTAGATCATGTGGGCGTACACCTTAGCACTGTGGTTGTCAGACAAAGTCCTCTTTCCAATCATTAGGTAAAAGTAGTTGAGCATATCATTGAAGAATCAATTGTTGATTTGCAGCAGTCCTATGATCCACAAGAACATCTCCAACAGATAGTATTTTCTTCCATGATTAAAGATCAATTAGATTTGAATGATGAAAGCCAAGTTTTATTTCATGATTCTAATGATGAGTTGTAGCGACCTTGCCAATCTTCAAGCGATCAAGATATACATAAAGATGTTCTTTCCAGCTGCCCTTCATTCCTTTCCTCTTTTGAGTGTTTAATTCAAGAAGAAATATGTGCAGATCTGAATTTTGAGTTTGCTTGTATAGAAACTCTAGAGAGTCATGATTTATCTATTGAGGTCAAAAAAATTTACAACAGGTTTGTTGTCTTGAGTTTGATGAACATGTTTAGCAACCTTCAAATGATCAAGATATAGAATTTTTTCAAAGCCTAAACAATTCTTTTTCTGATATACATGAAAAGCCACTTGTAGAAATTTGTGTTGATGCTGATTTGGCTACCTCAATTGAAGATCTGCAAGAACATACAAATCTTGTCTATGATCTAGATGGTATAGAAGATCACATTGCTGCATTTCCATTTAAGAAGGATCGACCAAAATAAGAAGAAAAATCATTCATTATATTTGAAGGCATCTCCCTTCTTTTTGCTGATCAACAAGAGGTAATGTTTCATGATTTTCAAGACCCCATGGGTAGTCTTTTGCAAGCATCAGAAAAATTGGAGTTTGTTTTATTCACCAACATAGGTTTTGGACTCAGGTATCATTTTGAGTTGCCATCTTCTAAATCTTTCTTTATGCCTGGTGGAGCTGAATACAAGCATCAGTCAAGTAGTCATGTACTTGATTGGTTACACTGGATCTTCGACTTCACTTGATCATATCGTTTATGGATCAGTTAGAGTAGGTAAGGTGTGATGAATAAGCTCAACATCCCGAGCATCTTTTTCAGTGTCAATTCCAGTAGGGTTTGCAGTTGATGGTACGGTTCAGTTGTCAGTTTAATTTGAGTCAGTTTGAAGATTGTAGTTGCAGTGACTCCATTACCCAATGGATAAGGCTACCTGGTTTATGGTGTTCTTGACACCTCCAAGGAGATGCCATCCCCAGTTGGAGCCAATGTTAGTGTTTGTTAGTCCTGCCCCAGTGATCAAATGTGCTCTTTCAAAGTTTTTTTGATAGGGTCATAGGTCAATTTTTTATGGTTTCAATAGAATTTTGAAATAAAAATTTGGTCACTGGTTAGTGTGTCTAGGCATGTTGCTACTCCCTCTCCTATGGTTTTGCTGCACGAGCCAGTGAAATACCCTCTCCTAGGGTTTTCCTGTGCTTTTGGTCTCCTAGTCATTTTACTTCATTGTTGTGGTAAAACCATACTTTTTATGCTCAAACACCCTCACCTATACTCCATATACCTCCCCTAACATTTTCCCATTCTCATTCCCCTCATTTCCCTCACTTTCCCACAAACCCTAGCCTATTGCTATACTTTTGACACTTTCCTAGGCTAGGGCTTTATTTTTCATTTTACTATCCCTTCCCCTCACTCATTCCTGGGAATTCCATTTCCATACACTCCCTAACACCTATATTTATCCCCCAAAATTTCCCCAAGAATTTAGAAAACCCCTAACCCCTTCATTCCCATCTAAAACACTGTCTCAAATCCCGTGTTTTCCCAAAACTAAACCCTAATTCTTCCTCCTAGTGAGCTAGGGTTTCACCTTGGAAGCAGAGGCCACACACACTGACAAGAATAAGTACAATAATGGAGGACATGTCTGAAGAGTTGAGCCATCTAAAATCAAAGAGATCAGTGCCTCACAAACAAACTCATGAAGAGGTCATTTGCGGCAAACATGGATGATTTTGCTTCAAAGTGTGTTTCTGACTAAATGGAGATCAACTTAACAAAAGTGGAAGAGGGGTTTTGTCAAAAATAGACCAAGGGAAAAAAACCTCCTTCAGGTTTTACACTGGTATCATAGGTTTGGAGATATGAAACTTTCTTGGAGACCTATGTCAGAAAATTAAAACTTTTCAAGTTAATTTCCTGTCTTAGTCATGATTTTGTGGAACGGATTCTGAGTAATTAAAAATGAATTTCCAGAAAATGGAAGAGGTTTCTCTTCAAAACATCCTTATATAGAAAAAAAACTCTCATATTTCGAAAAATATTTATTTTTAGAGAGATATCTCTCCATCTTTGAGCATTATGTTTGCAGAAAAACCAGAAATTTTGACACACTGCTAAGCTTTCTCTACAACCATCCAAATGCCAAAAAAGTTATATGATTGGATAGATAATAACCCTTAATTATCAGTGAACCATTTTTTCAAGCTTGTTGGTGGACAGATTGGGATAAAAACTCAAAAATAGGTCAAAAATCGCTTTCTGCCACTATTTTGAAGTAGGTGCTGCGTTTTTGGAGTGACCTTGGGAAAATATGTTTTTTCTCCTAGCTGGATTGTCCAAATCACTTGCTTGAGTAGTCAAATGACAAATAGGAACTCACATCTTCTTAAAGAGACATCAATTTATCAATTTTGAGCAAGGGGAGGCCTAAAAAATCCTCCTGCAAGATGGCGCTGTGATTTTTCCTCAGTGCGCTGCGTTTTTGCCTGAATGCGCTGCGCTTTTGCATGTAACAGTCTTTCTCAGCATGTCTTCCCCAAATCTTTGTTTGATGATGTAATTTCAGTATTTTGAAGTCTTGATGATGTAATTATGAAATAAATTAGCATGATAGGTTGTTTTTATGATTAATTAGGCCTCATAAATGAAGCAAAACTCAAATCAAAGTCTAAGAGAAGAGTTTGTTTTTGACCTTCTCACTCTCACTTGTTGGTTGAGAGATTCTTGGAAACTGTTCCACCACTTAGGGATTTGACCCCTGAAGGTGGGGAAGCTGTTTGTTTTAGTCTATATGTATCATTTCTCATTCAGAGAGAAGGGTTGGACTTCAGAGGAGAGAATTTTTATCTTATGTTTTCACTCAACTAATCAAATGAGCAATTACAACTATTTTTCAGGAATTCATGTGCAATGAGTTTGTGATGTTGTTTACTTTCTATGTCAGTTTCTTCTAAATGAATCCATCTTTCTTAACATGTTTTTCTTTCCTCAGTGATTTTCCATACAGTTATGTAGGCATAATTCTTTATTCTCAAACCTCTATTTATGTGGAAAATCATTTATGTGTATTTCTTCTTCTAGATTAATGAATTCATGGCACACATGCTCATTATTATATTCTAATATTTTCAGACCCTACACTACATTGACCAAACTCTCAGATCCATCACAAGACATTGTTATCTTGCTCCTCCTTATGCCTGTCACAATAACCCTTTGAGGCCTTGACCTAGTTTCTTTTTCTCATACCTAATCCAGCAATCCAAAAACCCTAAATTTCCAAAAAACTCATCAGAAACTATTATATCAAGCCTAAAATCCATTTTTCTTCCAATCATTGGTTGTGAAATCCTTAGAGAGATCCCTCTCTGGTTTAGTAGGGCTAGCCACTGAACTATAAGTGGTTTGAGGTTACCTCTTTTGATCTCCTCCTTAGCCTAGGACATTGTGGGGGATAACATTTTGGCGCCGTTGCCGAGGAACGAAAGATCATATCTTCCTTGGGAAAGAACGACAAGGATCAGATCTGATTGCTGATGGTGAACAATGATCAGACACAAGAAAGGCTGTGCATCTTTCACCTGATGACTCTAGTGTCGAAGAATCCAAAGGTTTAGAATTTTCATGGCGACTCCATTGTTCAAAAACCGGTAGTTTGAAGAACTTCTTGGTGACTTAACTATTTTCAAAGTGGATTCAATTGCTCGAAGGTATGCTCCTATGAATCGTGCTCGAAGGTATGCTCCTTTTTCTTTGTCATTGGTTTTTCCTTTGGCTTGATTCCTTTCCTGCCCAATTTTGTCCCAAGGCAACTTGCATGTGGATGCATCATGTGATCCATCTCTATTGCAACGTATGCAATGAAGATCATATTTTTCTCCTTGAGAGTGTTTTCACCCCTTGCCTCTGAAATTTCTGCTTCCTCTTCCTCTTAGACCACCTCTTCCTCTGGAAGAATATTGAGCATGATTATTCTCTCTATGTGCAAGACACACAACTTCTTTAGAAGACTGAGGAGCTATCTTCTTCCCAAAATCTTTCTCTCTCTCAGCAAATTTCTTCACAAGGAAGTCAAAGGTAATCTCTTCGAGGTTTCCATTTGCTTGAAATGACTCAAGATAATTTGAATAAGTGGGATAAAGTGCCTTGACAAAAGCTATTAGGAATGTCTAGTTCAACATTAGTGACTTTGATATCATGCATAATAGATCTTACTTCTGATGCTAATGCAAGAGGATAATCATTTTTCAATTCAAGGCTAAACAATTTAATCATCAATTGGAAAACTTCAAGTTCAGAGTGTGAGTCATAGAGTTCCTTCAATTTCTGTAAGGCTTCAAAAGCATTTGAAAATGGTGAAATATGATGACTCACCTCTTCATTTGCAGATTTTTCAATCAAGGCATAGGCCTTGTTGTTCTCGTTTTCCCAAATGGCGAACTCCTTACCTGAAGTGGGTTTTGCAGGTTCATTATCTCCTTCTCCTACACAAAATCCTTTCCACGTCTCATTGAAAATGAGAGTGTGTTTTATCTTCTGCGACCATTCTGGATAGTTCTCTTTCCCAGAGAGAACTACTCCAACTATAGAGATCAATGAATGCATTTAAAAATGCGTACTGTGTAAAATAAATTGCTCTTTTGCTGAGAATTTTTTTTTTGCAATTCCGGTGTAAAAAAAACGCACGCTAGTGGCAATATTGTGAAAAATACAATTCTGATATGTATATATCAGAGGTATATTTTGGGAAGGGATTATATGGGGGAGGTGTACATGGAGGAGGGGGTATATGGGGAGTTTTATATGGGAGAGGTGGAGTTAATGCAGGGAAGGGAGGAGTTCAAATAAACACGTGAGGTTATGAACCGGGAGAATATACATATTATTTGATCGAGGGTATTATTTGATTGGGCAAATGGGAAGACCAGTGGTAATATATAAGTCTGCTATATATGGGAGGACCGGTAAATGAGGGTGGACCAGTGTTATGGCACAATAGAGAGCGAGGAGTATATAATTCTGCTATAATTGACCGGGAGTCGGTAATATATATAACGATTCCGCAATAGAAGTAACCCAAGCACCTCGTGATTGTTCAATATGGCAGTGTGTTACAGTATGGAAACATGTTACAAGTCATAGAATACTAGTCACAGACATATCAATCACTACATCATCATTCACCGCACCAGCATTAGATCCTTCACAACTCCAATCCTTCCTTTATTCCACGCTCACTGCACCAACAATGACTTTAGTGTACAACATTTAGGTTTCATATGCAAGACAATCTTCAGAGCAGAGATTTGGGACGTAGAGATTATGCATGGCATGACAAACCTTTTGTCGAAGGAGAGGGCCAGAGGACAGACAACAAAAAAAATAGCAGAAGGGAGTTACAAGGGCAGAAAGGGATGCCAAAAATGGAGTTGGCTCTGATACCATGTCAGGCCATGAGGTAACTCATCAATGCAAATTGTTTATTCATTAAGATTACTCATGGTTATATACAGGAGGGAGACACTCTTGGGCTTCACCTCCCTATGTCTCTTCATTTTCCATTATTTACTATTTACATTATTTGGAAATGTTTACCCAATCCCAATGATTAGGTGTCAACAATGACATATTAGATTATTATTATTATTTTTATTATTGTTTATCATCAAACAACTACCAAAACATGAAGATTATCCAAGACAAATGAACACCAGAAGTAGGCACTCGGCTAGGGAAAATACCTAAGAAGGGGAAAACCCAGTCAAACTCTTCTAATAGTAGAACCAAATCAAAGTGAGACAGTCCAGGACCCTTTTGACGATGACAAACTTTCCTCCATCCACCAAGTCAATCTTAAAGAATCTTCCTTCAAATCATCAAAGAGAGGTAAACTCAAGTCAATAATTCAACTGATCGAATAGGGCTTCATACTTTTGTGCTTTTGCAAGTTTCGGTGTCTTGTTTCCTCCTTGTACCCTTGGGTCCCACAACACTTCAGATCTCTTGCACTTGTGACAAAAAAATTTGACTTCCTTAGATTAGATATAGGTCTCTTTATCTTTCCTTATGACTATCCTTCCTTTCTTTAGTTTTTGCATTCCTTCCTTCACTTGAAGATTGCAGATTGACTTGTTCCTTGGATTCACCCACAATAGGTCGAATATCACTTGTATATATATACTTATCTTGTGTGAGGACGTGACCCTTCAAAGAGGTCGATTTGACAGTTGCTTGAAGCCAACTTGACAGTTGCTTGAAGCCGACTTGATGGTGGAGGATTTTACATCACTGAAATAAATTTATTTCTTTGACACAATGAACCCAAGAAGGGTCTAGAATACAATGATAATGAAAATGACTCAAGACATAAATCTAGAAGCCAACAATGGAGGCTTTGACCTATTGACCAATGACCCAAGCATGAAACTCGTGCTTTAATAAGTCAATTTACTTTTACAATAATTTTTTTTTTTGAAAATACAATTATGAACACTGACACTAGTTACATTCTTCAATAAAAACTAAATAGAAAAATCAACATTCAAATTTAAATATCATTCAAATGTCTTGTCTCTATTCCCACAATATCTATCTCTTAGTCACAATTCAACTCATGTCTCTATGACATAACTTTGCTCGTGTTCTTTCATATTGTGACCAAAAGACCATATTCTTTCATATTGGGGTAGCCAGAAGGTCAAACATCCTTATCCTTATCTTTTCATTTCTTATTTCTTTTTATCTTTTCTTTTTATTTCTTTCCTTATTTGTAACTTTTTAAATTTAATTTCTAAACTTGCAAATGTGGCCAAAGGATCTTTATTGGTTAAGTTACAAAAGACCTTTCAATTATTAAGTCACAAAAAGATATCATTTTCCATTTCTCTTTTCTTTTTTCCCTTATTTGTGATTTTTAAAATTTAATTTCTGAACTTGCAGTGCCCTTTCTTTTAATTTACCTTCATTAACGAAGTCTTACACTCATTCATGTTATTCTGATCCATTTCAAATCCGAATACTCTTACACATCGCCCATTTGTTCTGTGACAATCAAAACATGAGTGGATGTCTGCAAATCAAAAGAGGTTAAACAATAAAAATAACACAGACAGAGTTGAATGTTCTTGAATCTGTGGGCCCAAGGCATGGATCGATACGTGAATCCCTGAATCAGACCCGTGTCAAATTTTGGATCCACTCTAGAAGGGGTACCTCACCAATGAGAGGTATTTAAAGGGATTCTTCAAAGCCCACCCACCATATCTCTTGTGGATTATGATTGGCTAAACGGTGGAGTCGTGTGGTGATATTTTCCGTGGTTTTATTGTTGCCTCTGTAAGATTCACAGGATATCATGGCAGTGGTGGTTGGTCCCATATCCATTTGTGATGAAATCCATCAATCATGGCAGTGGTGGTTGGTCCCATATCCATTTGTGATGAAATCCATCCATCATGGCAGTGGTAAAGTTTGTGCAAAAACCTCCATCAATCATGGCAGTGGTAAAGTTTATAAAGCCACCCGTGTATAAATTGTTGGTGGCCTTTCCCATTAGTTATATTGCATTGGCACTGACACATGATGACATACACACAAATCGTTGGCTATATTTGCATAGTGGCTATATAATCCACTTCTTCCACAGAATCACATCAACAATTACCAAAAATAGGAAAACTGTCAAGGCACATGCATGGAGATTGAACCGAAAGTTGTAGTTTACTATGGTTAATTTTTTCGTACTCTTGAAAACAATCAAGCAAGATCTCTAAAACAATCAACCAAGTTCTCTGCTATAAAGATATACAATGACCGACTTCTTTAGAATGAGAAGGCAACCTGCTATGTATATAAAGTAAGCATGATCATATGAAGGTGGGTTATAAAATGGTTAAGCAAACAACATTTAACTGAATTATGTATCAATTGCAAACTTATGTGATGGCTAAAACATAGTATTTCTCTTTGAAATTGTTTTGATCCTTCTTCTTCCAATTAATTTGGTTCTTAGTATTATGTTTGGACAATAACTAGTTTTCCGGATAGTTTATTCTAATGTTTTGGGCTCATCGAACTCTTTCATGTCTTTGAATACTTTATTTTTTTATCATTGATGTAAGATACATACCTCAGTAATTCTAAAAATTTATTGTGTACTCATCAACAGTAAGCTGCCCCAACTTGAGCTCGTGAAATTCCTTGATCTTGCTATCATAATACCTTTCCGACATGTACGTCCCGTAGAAATATTTTTGAAACTTATTCCATGACAACTCCTTTTCATTAATGTCTTTAACATTGCTTAAGTCCTACTATATATCAGCCTTACCTTTTAAGTTGAAAATTGTTACCCCGATTTTCATGTTTTCATAATAGTCATGTAATCTGAAGCATGTCTTCATCCTTGATGACTAATTAGGGTTGTATGCCTTCTCTCTATAGTACTTAGTGGAGTTTCTCCTCTTACAATTACTTTGCTAGCTTTCTTATGCCATTTTCTCAATTTATCGTCTTATGCTTTATTAGCTTCAAATCCATGCCTCTCTACCTTAGTTGGGCTTTGCCTGGATTTGCATTTGTCTAAATAGCTAGCACCAAGATCGTGTTGTTTCTGCCTTTATAAGTCTGATAAACACTGCAAGATTATTGCAATCACTTCTGCTTGTTTCTCTTGTGCTCTGATAATTGTTTCATTATCTGCTTTGCAACTTATTAACTTAGCCTTCAAACTTCTAAGGGTGTCCGTCCATTCAGAGGAATTCTCCTCCAACATTTTCCCAACTGATTCTTCCTCATGATCATACTGAACTTTGTCTATGTTGTATTGTGTTGAAAATGTAGTGATGGAAGGTCTTATGGCTTGTGCCTTAGTCAATGAAGACCACAAAGTAGTCTTTCTCTCATATGAGTGTGAATTCATGATATAGACTTCAGTTACGATTAGTTAATTTCCAAGTTACTAGAATGGTTATCGAATTTGCATGCATAATGTTGGAGCTTCAGTTTGTTGGAGTCTTCTTCAGTTAGACTACATGATGAGGTGGCCGTGAATAGTTTAGTTAAAACGATTTAAGACTTCAGTGTTGATTGGAGAGAGCGAGTTAAGACTTCAGTGTTGATTGGAGAGAGAACGATTTGAGTTCTCAGTTAACTTGCAATCACAACTCTAAATGAAACTCGTGACACTAGTGTGAACTAATACTTGAACTTGGCCTAAAGTATGCATCGAATTCTATTGTGAAATAAAAGGATGAAGGCACAAATTAATAGATTGGTCTTTGTGTGAAATACACATAATTGAGGAGTAAGAGGGCGCATGGATTTAGGAGCAAAAGTGTGCAAGGATTGTCAGGCAAGAGGATCATGATGCTCAGAGCAAATTTGAGGCTATTTAGCAGGGTAAAAATTGTGTGCAGGGTCGAGAGCTTCTTCTCAAGGGTTGAGAGCAACAATAAAGGTAGACCAAGATTGATTGTAGAGCTGAAATTAGAGAGAAGAAGCATAACACTTTTTTAGAGACAGATTTTTGGTTGCAATAACAATGTAAATTGTAATAGATCTATTTGATAAAAGAGAAATCAATAAAATACCACAAAAAAGAAAATATGTTTTCCCTTTTAGGTTTCCTTGGTAAAACAAGCATGTCAATTTTGTGTGCATGTGTTTTTTTCTCGATTATTTTCCACTGTGTATTGAATGTTAGCAAACTTGGTATTGTAGTGAAAGTTAAACTTGGTTTTAATTTTTAGTTGCGTTGATTTTCAATGATTCCTCTAAGTAGTTGCACAGTTACAAGAAAATTAACTTATTACATCGTCCTATTGTTCATCCTTTACTTTTTGGTTGGAAGGTATGCCACCTTCAGTGTTGTTACACACACATAATTGTCAGTTAAATCTGACATAAGAATGTTCATTCATTAGCTTAATCTTGAAGCTATTTAACTTTCACGTTAATCAAATTTTTACAAAACATGTCATCATACTAACAAGAGTAATCATTCATATCAATAATAAATGCAATTGTTAAGATATATTTAAATTATATCCATGAAATTATTTAGGTCTATTACTGGACCTCAAACCTTATTTTTGTCTATGTTAGGCTCTAAATTTCATTTTCAAGGCTCATTCAATCCAAGTGTTGAACTTGGGCTTTAATACCACTTTGTAACACTCCTTACCACCCCCTTGTACTAATGTGGATTGTGGAAGGTGTTAACTAACATCTTAACCTGATTTTCAAAGTTTGTCGTAAAAATAAGGTCATAAAATTTGTCTCTTTTAAAATTTTTATGGAATTAGAAACTGATGTTGCCATGACATCCACCTCAGTAATAGTTTTCAACAATATAATTTTTTCCCCGATTCAAGTCCGAGATCAAAAGTTATGCTCAAAATAAAAATTGTCCTATTAATATTAGCCACATTATCATTATCATGCAACATGGCACCTATAAGGTTTTAGATGTAATATATCTAGGGGGGATAGTATGGGGTACTAAGGGAGGTACCCAAGGTAATAATGTAATAATGGGATGGGCCATAGTAATAAATAAAGTGGTTAACCTGTATCATGTCAGGAACCACAAGTAGCTAGCAATAATGTAATAAGCCCATTGTATTAGATAGATGGTATTGAGGGAACCATGGTAATGACCCATGGTATTGTATGTATATGGCCTATATAGACACTAGAGACTCGCCATTGAGAGATGTCAAGTATTATTGTATGAACAAGCATATGGCTTATGGAGTGTTATCCTTCCTTAAGGAGTGAATGTATGGTGTTGCCCTACCTTAAGGGTGTTGGCATTGTGGCACTGATTTAGAGCTATGGCACAGGTGTTGTCCTTGATGGCAACTCACTCTGGTGACAGATCTCAGTTCAGGCTCTCAGAATGAATAAAATCATGTATATGCAGGTTCACTTTGACGAAGACGCGTATACACGCGGGTTAGACATTCCGAAGGCGCGTATGCGTACATGTGGGAGAACTTATTTTTGGTCCGTGGTATTTTATCCTTGGTATTTAAACCTATGATTTTGAACCTTGGTATCTCGTGTAATGTGTTGATCCCAAGTATTGGGTCCTTGGTATTGACTTATTATGGTTTTGGGCCGTGGTATTGTGAAAGGCAAGACTATAAAAGAGGAAGGATATCACTTGGCAAAGGATCATCTGAATTATTATTGAATATCTGAAAAAGTGCTAGATCTGAAAGATTGGTAATTGGGTTATGGTGCAGATCTGGATCTAGCAGGAACCTGAGCACAAGGAGAAGGATAAGGTCTATTTTTGGGTCAAACTCTTAAGGCTTGAATGATTGTATCTTTGTATGATTTTGATCTGCTATATGTGGCGCATGATTGATCTATAAATCTAGTAATTTGGGTTAGCTAATGTCTGAATGTTTGAAAGAGTAAATTATCCTTTATAGATCTATACACAGGTTCAGTGAAGCGAATGCGCGTATACACGCTGGTTATGTGAGTAAAAACAACGTATACGCGTGTTGGTACAAACACAGAAGCGTACGCACGCAAGTTTCTGGTTATTGAAGTAGCGTATATATTTTGAGTTGTGATCTAGCTGCTTTTGTTTATTGCTGCAGTGTTCTGGGTTCAGAATTTGGTGTGTGGTTACTGTTACTGTGTTTTGGGTACAACTGTCAGAGAAGTATCTACTTGATTCAGTTCTAATTGGTGAAAAGGAGATTGTTTGATGCAGAAATTTTTGATGATTGATTGATGTTCATGGATCCAGTCTGAAAATTTATGAAATGGGGTCCTTGGAAGAAAGAGAAGGTTGTAGCCTTCTGTAGGCCAACACCTACGTACTAGTATCTTGGCTAGTGCAAGAGATAAGGGGGTTGTAGCTCCCTTCCAGGAGAAGCTAGAGAACGAGAGAGGGTTGTAGCTCTCTGCAGGTTACAACCTGCGTACTGGTAAAGGACTGCAATAGTACATTGTAAAAATAAGTTTCTAATTAAAAGAAGATAGAGACGAATTGCAGCAGGTGGTTTTCACCCACATTGGGTTTCCACCTTATATCTTGTGTTCTTGTGTGTGATTGTCTTCAGCTCTGTTTTACTGTTTCTGGTTACTATTTATTTGATTCTGATACACAGATTAATGATCAACATCTGTAAGATAAATTAAATTATAAGTCTGCATTGTATACGCGGGTTTCCTTCTCTGTAGTTGCGTATATACGCGGTTTTATCTAACTGAAGTAGCGTATATGATCTGGGTTTGAAAAAGAAAATAAGTGACTTGATAATACTGATTCACCCCCCTCTCATTATTATTTCCAACAATTGGTGTCAGAGCAGGTCCTTCTAAAGAAGCTTGATCGCTTGAAGGAAGATCCATCATCATGAGCAACTACGAGAGAGAAGCATCTATCAGGCCACCAATTTTTGATGGGACCAACTTCGTCTATTGGAAGGTAAGAGTCACAGCCTATCTGTAATCTCTTGGTACAGAAGTCTAGGATATCATAGATACAGGGTACACTTTTCCATCAGCAACTCCTACAGATCCAGCTGAGAAGAAGAAATATGAAACAAATGCAAACGCTGTCAATACTCTATTAGGATGTCTATCTCAATCAGAATTCGTCAAGGTTATGCAGTATAAATCCGCAAAATAAATATGGGACAAGATTGTTCTGAGCTATGAAGGAGATGAACAGGTAAAACGAGCAAAACTTCAAACTCTCAGAATTCAGTATGAAAATCTCAGAATGCACAATGATGAAAGTGTGGCTAACTATTTCCTACGTGTAGATGAGATTGTTAATTGTATGAAAAACTTGGGTGAAGAAATAAAAGAGGCTGTTGTGGTTGAAAAAGTTCTAAGATATTTGTCCTCTAAGTTTGAATCAAAAGTTTCTGCAATAGAAGAAAAAGAGAATCTACGAAACCTTACCATGTCACAACTGCACAGGATTCTAACTGCTTACGAAATGAGGAAAGGAGGACCATCAGACAGGAGAGAAGCTTCTTTCAAGGCTTCAGGCAAAGGAGATTACTATGAGTCAGGACATATGTCAAAAGAAGAGGAAGAATCAAATTTTGTCAAGAATCTTCAACGAGGTGCTGGAAGATTTAGAGGTAAGTTACCTTTCAAATGCTTTGCTTGTGGAAGAGTCGGTCACTATGCTGCCAAGTGTCCTCATAAAGATAAGCTTGACAAAGGAAAGGAACCTGTTAGATGGAACAAGAAACATAATGTAAATAAGAAAAGCTATTACACTCATGAAGACAGTGATGGACTTTCAAATCGTGATGAAGATGAACGAGGTAATAATTATAAAATTTTAATGGCTTTTGAAGATGATGATTACATGGATGCTATAGATGAAGAAGGTCTTTATGAAGAGATTTCTAAACTCAAAATTTGTTTAGAAGAGAAAAATGTGATTATTGATTCTCTGCAATGTCAACTGGTTGAAAGGGAAAAACATCATGAAAAACTGGAGTGTGAAATTGTGGGACTTAGAAAAGAGATTGAGAAAACTAAATCTATTAATCTTAGATTTGTTAAAGGATCTGAAACTCTAGATGAGATTATCAATGTGCAACGTTCTCCACTAATCAAGACAGGTCTGGGATATAATGAAGAAGCATCTCAAGCGCAGAAACCATCCACCTCAAAAAGTTATCTTGATGCAGCAAGGAGGAATGAGTAAAGGCCCAATGGAGATCACCAGGTAAATCAAGGACGATTTACATCAAGAATAAACAAAGACTACCAGGTAAATCGAGGGCAATCCACCTTAAGGATGAACAAAAGCTACAACCAGCCACAGGTAAAATCTTCTCAATTTGCCTCAAGAATGGATGTCAATAGAAACTACAATCATTTGGCTGGTAGATTTGATAATAACAGGAGTTTCTTCAATGGCCAATGTTTCTCTTGTCATAACTTTGGACACAAAGCAGCTCAATGTGTTGCCTATAAGACAATCATGACTAGAGAAGCTCAAAACAAAGAAGTATGACTGGGATCACGAAAAGGACCTACAACAACTTTTCCGCCCTTGAAAATGAAATTGAATGTTCTATTTGTAATAACTTCGGTCATGAAGATTCTGAATGTAGGAGCAGGTTTCGGCAGACAACTCAGAAGGAACAAGCCTCAAGTGCTAGAACATGGAGAATGAAGGAACCGCAACCAGAAATATGTGGGATAGCCTTATATGCAGAAGGACAGGAAAATCAATGGTACATCGACAGTGGATGTTCGAAACATATGACAGGTGATAAAGAAAAACTTCAATCATATAGTGCTTTAGAAAAAGGAAAGAAAGTTTCATTTGGAAATGATACCCCTGCAGTCATAAAAGGAAAAGGCTCTGTTCAATTGAAAGAAAAAGTCAAAGCTGGAAATGTTTTATATGTTGATGGCTTGAAGCATAATCTACTGAGTGTCAGTCAGATGTGCGATCAAGGAACTGAGGTAATATTTCGATCAAATGGATGTAGTGTACGTGATCTTGATACAGGAAAAACAGTGATCAAAGGCATAAGAACTCCAAATAATTTATACATATTTGAAGAAGGACAACAACAATGCTATTTGAGCAAGAATGATGAACACTAGTTATGGCACTAGAGGTTGGGGCATCTAAGCTTCTCATAGATAAGGAAAGCATGTAAATACCAGGCAGTTCGTGGTCTTCCAGACATCAGAATTCTGGACAATACAATATGCAAATCATGTTAGTTTGGTAAGCAAACCAGAACTAACTTCCCTGAGAAGGAAGGATCAACTAGCAGGCCTCTTGAACTAGTCCATATAGATGTATGTGGTCTATCTAGGAAAAGGTCACCTCGAGGAGAAGAATACTTTATATTATTCATTGACGACTTCTCCAGGATGGTTTGGATAGGACTTATGAAGCACAAAGACGAAGCCTTCGAAAAATTCAAATATTTCAAAGCCTTGGTTGAAAACGAATAAGATCACAAAATTAAATGCCTGAGGTATGATAGAGGTGGGGAGTTTACCTCGAATGAATTTTTCAATTTTTGTGAAGAACATGGAATAAGAAGGGAATTCTCGACAGCTAGGACTCGTCAGCAAAATGGAGTAGTGGAAAGGATGAATAGAACGGTTCAACAAATGGCTCGTGCTATGCTTAATGAGTCTGGAACTCCCGCAACCTTCTGGGGTGAAGCTACATTTGCTGCGGTTGTTATTCTCAACAAAACAAATGTCTGAGTGAACAACACTCAAACTCCTCATGAGCTCTGGTATGTTGAGACTCCTTCGGTAAAACATTTCAAAATTTTTGGAAGCAAATGCTATATTAAGAATAATGATGAACATCTTGGAAAGTTTGAACCTAGAGCAGATGAAGGCATTCTTCTTGGTTATTCTCCCCACAGCAAAGCATATAAGTGTTACAATAAAAGACTTGGAAGAATTGTTGACAACATTGATGTAGTGGTTGATGAAGAAGGAAACATTCCTAGGTAAGTAAATTATGAAAATCTCGAAGATGATGAAGACCATCCTTCAAATCAGACTGATGATGAAGAAGAAGCTCAAGAGGCACCAAAGGAATAGATAAGGATAGAAGAGAAGACTCCATCCAGGTAGGTTCAGAAGAATCATCCAGAATCTCAAATTTTGGGGCAGAAAGAGGCAGGTATGCAAACAAGAAGAACAATTGCAGAAGCCTCAAGCTATTTGGCATTTCTCTCCTCCACTGAACCACAAAATGTAAAAGAGGCATGCAAAGATGAATGCTGGGTCAAGGCAATGAATGAAGAACTTGAGCAGTTCGAAAAGAACAACACTTGGGAGTTGGTCCCTAGACCAAAAGATAAGAATGTCATTTGAACAAAATGGATCTTCAAGAACAAGTTGAATGAAAATGGGGAAGTGATTAGAAACAAGGCTAGACTTGTTTGTAAAGGGTATGCTCAACAAGAAGGAATAGACTTTGAAGAAACTTTTGCTCCCGTTGCTAGACTTGAGGCCATCAGAATGTTCCTTGCTCTCTCTAGCTTTCAGAAGTTCAAAGTATTTCAAATGGACGTAAAATCAGCCTTTTTAAATGGAGACTTAGAAGAAGAAGTGTACATTGAGCAACCAGATAGTTTCATCCTTGGGAATGATCCGAATCTTGTATGCAGACTAAAAAAGGCTCTCTATGGGCTTAAACAGGCTCCAAGGGCTTGGTACTATCGTTTGGACAAATACCTTCATCAACAAGGTTTTTCAAAAGGATCAGCAGATAGCAATCTTTATATAAAAATTGAAAATGACAAATTGCTAATACTTGTTGTGTATGTAGATGATATTATCTTTGGTAGCAATGAAGAAGCTATGAGTCAAAACTTTGCCTTGGTGATGCAGAAAGAATTCGAAATGTCATTGCTTGGCGAGTTGACATATTTTCTTGGTCTACAAATCCAACAAAATAAAGGCGGTATCTTTTTATCTCAAACCAAGTACCTCAAGCAGATCTTGAAGAAGTATGGCATGGAAGATTCAAAACCAGTATGTACTCCTATGGTCACAGGATGTAGCCTCAGTGCAAATGATGAATCAGCAGCAGTGCATCAACCAACCTATAGATCCATGATTGGAAGTCTGCTCTACTTAACAGGTACCCGACCAGACATTATGCATGCAGTGGGAATAGTTGGAAGGTTTCAGGCAAATCCAAAGGAAACTCATCTTCAGGCTGTTAAGAGAATCTTCAAATATCTTCAAGGAACTCAAAACTATGGCTTGTGGTATCCTAGAGATACTGATCTCACACTTCATGCATATACAGATGCGGATTGGGCTGGAAGCGTGGATGATAGAAAAAGCACTAGTGGTGGTGCATTCTTTATGGGTTCCAGATTAGTATCATGGTTCAGCAAGAAACAGAGTTCGATTGCTTTATCTACAGCTGAAGCAGAGTATGTGGCTGCTGCATCTTGTTGCACACAGCTCCTTTGGATGATGCAAACTTTACAGGACTTTCAAATCACTTGTACTCCACCTATCTCCATCTTATGTGATAATACAAGTGCAATCAACATTTCAAAGAACCCAGTCATGCATTCAAAGACCAAGCACATACCGATCAAGTATCATTTTCTCTGGGAACAAGTGCTGGAACAAAAGGTCAAATTAGAATATGTACCTTCCAAGGAACAAGTTGCTGATATTCTCACCAAACCACTGCCCAGGGACACATTTGAATACCTCAGACAGAAGCTGGGGGTAGTTGATGCATCATCTTGCTGTTGAAACTTGTCTGTTTCAGAGAAAAGTGGTTGTACGCGAGTTGGATGAGGAGGATCCGCGTACATACGCCGGTTTATGCAGGTACAGTCGCGTATATGCAGGTTTGAAGGATATCAGTAGGGACAGGCTCTGGTTGAAGGAAGTCTGATATGGGTCTAACAGAGACCATCTGGCACAGGTTCAGGGGGAGCAGATAATCTTCTAATGATGCATTGTTGGCATTATATTAGAAGCTTTTGGTTCAAGTTCACAACTATTGTTGGTTTCAGGTGGAACACATGCAGAGGAAGAACAGAAGGAGAACATGGCTGCTGATATGAATAATGATTGACAAATGCTGCTGATAGTAGTTATTGATGACTTTCATAGTCTTGCTCTAGATAATTCGTCTCTATGTCATATATATCTTCTTTTTATCAAGGTCATGTAACGACCTATTTTGGTTTCACCACTATGCCTGGGATGAATAATGTAATGTAATTGGTTGTCATATGTAAATTTCTGATGTCTCCCCACTTGGTTGGGTGGATGATCCCCACTTGGTTGGGTGATGGATGTATGTATAGACTCTTTTGGTGATAGGAAGGTCTTTTATGATGTATAAGTCATGGTTCTTCTTGAAGAACATATTTTTGCAGATCTTTCCTACAGTCAGGGGGAGCATGGTCAGCACAGCAGGGCAGATATTTCAGCATGTACTCAGGGGGAGCACAACCCTTTGCCCTTGATGACAAAGGGGGAGAATGACTTTGAGGATCTTGGGGTTGCCATCAAGTCCAAAGGGGGAGATTGTTGGCATTGTGGCACTGATTTAGAGCTATCGCACAGGTGTTGTCCTTGATGGCAACTCACTCTGGTGACAGATCTCAGTTCAGGCTCTCAGAATGAAGAAAATCATGTATACGCAGGTTCACTTTGACGAAGACACGTATACACGCGAGTTAGACATTCCGAAGGCGCGTATGCGTACATGTGGGAGTACTTATTTTTGGTCCATGGTATTTTATCCTTGGTATTTGAACCTATGATTTTGAACCTTGGTATCTCGTCTAATGTGTTGATCCCAAGTATTGGGTCCTTGGTATTGACTTATTATGGTTTTGGGCCGTGGTATTGTGAAAGGCAAGACTATAAAAGAGGAAGGAGATCACTTGGCAAAGGATCATCTGAATTATTATTGAATATCTGAAAAAGTGCTAGATCTGGAAGATTGGTAATTGGGTTATGGTGCAGATCTGGATCTAGGAGGAACCTGAGCACAAGGAGAAGGATAAGGTCTATTGTTGGGTCAAAATCTTAAGGCTTGAATGATTGTATCTTTGTATGATTTTGATCTGCTATATGTGGCGCATGCTTGATCTATAAATATGGTAATCTGGGTTAGCTAATGTCTGAATGTTTGAAAGAGTAAATTATCCTTTATAGATCTGTACGCAGGTTCAGTGAAGCGAATGCGTGTATACATGCTGGTTATGTGAGTAAAAACAACGTGTACGCGTGTTGGTACAAACACAGAAGCGTACACATGCAGGTTTCTGGTTATTGGAGTAGCGTATATCTTTTGAGTTGTGATCTCGCTGCTTTTGTTTATTGCTGCAGTGTTCTGGGTTCAGAATTTGGTGTGTAGTTACTGTTACTGTGTTTTGGGTACAGTTGTCAGAGAAGTATCTACTTGATTCAGTTCTAATTGGTGAAAAGGAGATTGTTTGATGCAGAAATTTTTGATGATTGATTGATGTTCATGGATCCAGTCTGAAAATTTATGAAACGTGGTCCCTGGAAGAAAGAGAAGGTTGTAGCCTTATGTAGGCCAGCACCTACATACTAGTATCTTGGCTAGTGCAAGAGCTAAGGGGGTTGTAGCTCCCTTCCAGGAGAAGCTGGAGAACGAGAGAGGGTTGTAGCTCTTTGCAGGTTGCAGCCTGCGTACTGGTAAAGGACTGCACCAGTACATTGTAAAAATAAGTTTCTAATTAAAAGAAGATAGAGACGAATTGCAGCAGGTGGTTTTCACCCACATTGGGTTTCCACCTTATGTCTTGTGTTCTTGTGTGTGATTGTCTTCAGCTCTGTTTTACTGTTTCTGGTTACTATTTATTTGATTCTGATATACAGATTAATGATCAACATCTATAAGATAAATTAAATTATAAGTCTGCATTGTATACGCGGGTTTCCTTCTCTATAGTTGCGTATATACGTGGTTTTATCTAATTGAAGTAGCGTATATGATCTGGGTTTGAAAAAGAAAATAAGTGACTTGATAATACTGATTCACCCCCCCTCTCAGTATTATTTCCAACAAAGGGTTCGATCAATAAAGAAGCATTTCTATCTATATTTAGATCTTGTTATTCTTGGGTATATTTTTATTTTCATATATTTTCAGATCAGATCGATAAAAAGTGGTATCAGAGCACTTTCTTGGGCAAAACATAATTTTTTTTAATTATTTTTTGCAGGAACTTTTTGGGGTGGTGAGTTTGCAGATCAGATCTATACGTTCTGGTGCAAAATTGGCAAAATCTAATTGCATATTTGGGTTCCTTGCAAAAAAATATCTAATTTGAAAAAAAAATCGTCCGAACGAAGTCCGAATGAGGGAGATATTGCTGATTTAAAAATCAGTTGTGTTGTAGGCATTTTTCGTGGCGGCAAGTTTGCAAATCAGATCTGTACGTTCTGGGGAAACATTTACAAATTATAATTGCAGATTTGGTTTCTTTGAAAAAAAGTACCCAATTTCAAAAAAAAAAATCAGTGGAATCAAAGTCCGAATGAGGGAGATCTCACTGATTTAAAATCAACTCTTTTTTTTCAGAAATTTTTGTGACGGCGGGACAGTTGCAGTGGGAATTTGAAATTCCAGCGCCGAAATTGGGATTTCTATCACATGGGAAGAAGCAAAATGGTTGTTCAATTTCAGAAAACAAGTCATAATAGGGATTCTGAGCAATATTGACTGAATTGTGGCCATTTCAAATTTTTGCCAAGTAAGCGATTTGTTGTCAAAACCCTCTTCATGGCTTATAATAGTAAGTTTTTTACAGGAAAATATGATCGGTTTTCTATTGAAAATTTTATAGCATATCACAAGTTGGAATTTCCAAGGTGTTGGAAGGACAAAATAGGTACTATTTGAAAAATGAGGTTGCTATATGGTGGAAATCACTTGATAGTGAGTTTATAAAGTTATGTAGTGTTGATGAAATAGAAGAAGTACTTTTGGACAAATGGTCTCATACTAGCAAGAAGGAAACCGCAAAACCTAGCAAAGATTTATTTTTACAGGAAAGAAGGAAACCAAGAAACTTAAAGGGTTATTTTATGCTAGTATCTCCTTATTACACGCTCATGGATTGATTCGGAGGGAGAAGATCATTGTGTCTATAAATCCTAGCTGCAAGCATAATTTTATTAATGTTAATTTAGCAAAAAAATTGCAAGTTCTAGCAAAACACATTGAAAACACATAGGTTGATAATGAGGATGTTCAAGTTTATAAAGATTTGAAGCTTTCTATGGATAAGTATGTGTTGCATTGTGAATTTTATACTTTAGATATGGATAACATGGATGTTGTTTTTGGACACCCTTGGATGGAATCTGTGGGTACTATCAATATTAATGTGTAGAAAAAATTCCTGAAGCTCTGGTATAAAAAGAAGAAAATTATATTATAGGATATTTCCATCAATAAATAGGTAGAGTCCAAGGAGGTTGAAGTAGAAGATGTTCCAGGGACCGACACATCAGATGATGAGCCCTTGATGGTCAACAACCAAACACAAACATCAAACCAGGTACGAGAAAAACAAGTAGAGTCCACGGAGGTTGAAGCAGAAAATGTTATAGGTACGGAATTTGTAGTTGAAATAATATTGGAAGATAAGAAACAAGAACATATGCCACAACATGTACCAGATACCAATCACGCTCCATTAGGTGGTGAATTAAAGAACGATACATAGTTGGTTAAAAATTCAGCATATCACCACCCACATCACCCCGCAAGAAAACAACCTACAAGATGGCAACGAACTAGCCACAAGGACAACATGACAGATAGAGAGGGGCGACGATCCACCTACTACACATCAACACAGAAGAGCCGCCAAGGTCAACTTCCATCTCAAGCGATCAAGGCACCAACTAGATCGAGGGTTCACCTTTCTCTTGGATGGTTAGATGCACGTTCATGGTACCAATGGACTACTCTTTTGAGTAGATCTTATTATTTGTGTTCTTCTTATGTTTCAGGGACAAAACATGTTTAAGGGGGGTGGAATGTAGTATACCTAGGGTGGTAGTATGGGGTACTGAGGGAGGTACCCAAGGGAATAATGTAATAATGGGATGGGCCATAGTAATAAATAAAGTGGTTAAACCGTATCATGTAAGGGACCACAAGTAGTTAGCAATAATGTAATAAGCCCATTGTATTAGATAGATGGTATTGAGGGAACCATGGTAATGACCTATGGTATTGTATGTATGAGGCCTATATAGAGGCTAGAGACTCCCCATTGAGAGATGTCAAGGATTATTGTATGAACAAGCATATGGCTTGTAGAGTGTTCTTCTTCCTTAAGGAGTGAATGTATGGTGTTGCCCTACCTTAAGGGTGTTGGCATTGTGGCACTGATTTAGAGCTATGGCACAGGTGTTGTCCTTGATGGCAACTCACTCTGGTGACAGATCTCAGTTCAGGCTCTCAGAATGAATAAAATCATGTATATGCAGGTTCACTTTGACGAAGACGCGTATATGCAGGGTTCGATCAATAAAGAAGCATTTCTATCTATATTCAGATCTTGTTATTCTTGGGTATATTTGTATTTTCATATATTTTCAGATAAGTTCGATAACATTAGAACACACACCTTACTATGCTAATCTGATTCAAAATTTATGCTAAAAAAAATTAGCCTATTAACATTAGCCACATTGTCATTAGCATGCAACATGGCACCTATAAGATTTTGTAACACACTCCTTATTTACTCCAATAAGAAGAGGTGGTTACTATGCTAACTCGATTCCAAAACTGAAATCATTAGAATGGGATCTAGAAACTTTGAATTTTTTTTTCATCATTTTAGTTCGACAATTGTGACTTTGGCATGTCGCGTGGCACCATGTGGCATGATTCTCTAATGCCTCTTCACTGCGGTGGCATACTCAATAGGGACACTGTGGTGGCATACTCAACAGTCCCTTATGTGTAGCATTGTGTTACCCAACAATGAATAACTTCAATTTAGGCTTCATTGCAATTATGCATAGATTAGAACCTCACAACAAGTTCCACATATTACTGCTATGAAGAAAAAAACAACGAAACTCTTACAAGTATGGTTTTGGTTTGACACAAAAAAGGATGCAATGATTTGACATAGAATATAGATCTTCTAAGTTAGAAATATTGATCTTTGTGGTTGTTGAATCCCCTATCTTAAAAAAAGAAACATCCATATGTCAATGCTCAAACTAAATAATTATTTTCAATATTGTTTAGAGGTGAAAATAAGGCAACTGAAATTTTTACTCATCATCTGCATAAATATGATGGCTTCGTCATCTGCATAAATATGACATCCTGTTGTTATAACATCACACACCATGCCTTAAATATGGCAACTTGTGGTTATGATGTCACATTCCATGACTATTTTTTCATGGTCACAATATTTTTTTTTTGGTGAATGGAGAACTAACTAATCCACTGGCTTCCACATCTACTGCACTTCACTTTCAAAAGAATTTTCTACCCAATCTTTTGGCATGCCCACTTCAAACAAAGGAATCTTATTTGGGACAATTACTAAATCCTGGCAAGAACTTGTGCCCGCACTTTTTCAAAATTAGTCGAGCTACAAAGAGCCCAAGAGCTATGGCCACTCCAAATGAAGCATTTAAATGCATACAATAATAACTGGCCAATAATAATAAGAGATGCATGAAACTTGCAATTTAGGGATGAGAATGAAATGTAAATTTGCAGCTAAACATCACTTTGGTACACAAATTTTAGCTGGGAGCTGCCAGGGGAAACTCACATTGTGATTCTCTTGAACAAAATCAAAAAGCAACATTCCAGTAGGCTAAAGTTAACAAGGTGAAAAACTATCATCAAAAATATGTCAGAAGATAAGATTTCAATCCTTCTCTCCGTGAAATATCCTCCAAATCACTTTGAAAGACAATGCAAGCTTGGTATTCTCAAAATCATTAGGCTAAAGATAATTACTACGCAAGTTAAGGGAAGAGTCTTCAATGTAGCAAATGCACACAAAAGAGTAAAGAAAACTATTACGCCATATCTTACAACTTTAGATCATCTTTTTGTATCGATCCTAACCTACTTTGGTCATAGGTAAAAATGATGAAATTGGATCAGATGATAGGACTATGTTTGTCCCTTAAATTCATCTTTCCATGAGGTGTTACAATGGTCATCAATATATTTTGTAAAATATTTTGAATGATGAAGGTAGCAAAATCAAAACAATATTCTTACCATTCTTAACTCTAATTATGTTTTATAGGCCTAGCTTTACCTATCTTTTATATATTACAATCTTCATGTCTATCTGTATATATTACAATATGCATTTTATTTATATTACATTCAGATCTATCAAGGATATGGTAATCACTAGAGGAGACATTTTTTTAACCTCCCAATCTCCATTAATCTAGTCAAGTGTTAGCGCATATTTCATTTAATTTCAATTTTGATAGAATATTGGTTAACTGCTCATAATTGCAAATAAAATCAATGAACATTGGAAAATAACAACCTTTGAAATAGAATTAATTACATTTTGAATCAGGTTATAAGAGAGAACCTGATGAAAATGACTGCAAAAAAGGATCAATGCAGTTATAACACCAATAAGCACAGATGCATACATAACTATGTTGCTAAAGGGAAGAATGCATATTTGACTAAGACACACATGTTAGGATCCATAAAACTAGAGAGAAATCATTTTAATAATCAGGAAACAAACATTCAAACCATGTACACCATGATTTACCCTAGAAAACCCCAATTGGGGAAAACCAGCCAATAATAGATCTATTATTGTCTTTGGCTAAAACACAAACAAGCTCAACAACCTGAGCTTTCACTTCTCAACTATGGTTCAATACAATGGATAATTCTCAAGCCTTTTAACGACTTCAACTACATGTAATACCATTAGTCACCAATACCAAGTGCCCAAAACCACAACTATTAACCATAATTTTTGACACAATCTCAACTCCACCACTGGGTCAATTTTATCTAACAATCCCCCCCTTAAAATTGACTTTGAGTTTTCCTTGGCCAAATCTAGCCAAACTGGCCAAGTGAGCTAGCGATCACAACTCACCTCCAGGCCTTACCCAGTCAATGTCAGGGTATTTAAGAATTTTATATGTTGTCCTAGCTCAACATGCTTCATCATACCATCACATGTGTCCCATATCACCTAAGTGGATGTTTAGAATTTATCATTGATTTACTGGATTACGCATGCCTTATTAGGTCTTGCAGTTGTATGCCCATTTACATGAATTTGTTTGAACTCCATTAATAACATTTTTTTTTTTGTTTTTATCTTATTATTAAGCCAACATTATCTCATTTCCTCATAAGTAACTTGCTTTGCAAAATCATTGCTTCCAAAAATGTTGCATTGTACCTGGTGAGAACTACTATCTCTCTAGCTTCTGACACTTCAATCTTCAAGTATGCTCTTTCTATTGAAAACTGTTATGACCCATATGAAGCCCACAGAGCCATTAAAATAACAACCAAATCACTTCCAAGAATATGGTAAATGATAAAAAAATGTCAAATTTAAATGCAAGCCATATACCTTATAACCCTCATGGTTACCGGCGACTTCACGTTCGTTGCATGCCAATATAAATGTGTCCCTTCGTAATACGAGGATTCAAGCTCAAAATCAAGAAGCCCACGAAAAAAATTGTCTTATTTCTTGCATAGTGTTACTCCTCACTGTCGCTCCTTTTGCGCACATTCCTTTTCATCATAACCAACATATTGATTCGATTTTCATGGGAAACATTCCACATCCAGCATTTTCCTCTACATAGAACCACAGAGCAAGCCTCTATCACTCCCAAAGAGCTTAAGGTTCTTCGCATTCTGACCTCAATTCTTGCTAGCCTTGAATTCATCCCACATGTTATTTTCACACCTTCCACTTGTCTCTCAGAAAGACCAATTTTGGTGTGACTATCACTAGCCTCCTCGTTGACAACCTTTCGATGCAAAAATGAGTAGTTTTTGATTAAGACTCAAACCTCTTCACAGTTTTGCTCCAAAGCGACCATGTTACCCCAATTTTACAATGATTCTATTCTCAATGCCAAAAACTTGTAACGACATTCCCTTTGATACCATTATTTTGTTATTCAACCACCACTAATATCACTGTTAGCATTCTAGATTTTTTGCAACGAAAACCTCTCTAATTCTTGGCTCGAACAACCAGGATATGTTGAAAATAGGGGGTTGAAAACCGAGAAAATGTTGCCCTGGCTACAACCATTGAGGGTCAAGGACAATTTGACCAAGGCATAATCTCCATTTAGATGCCAAAGTTCTCGACCTCTCATCTGCTGATCCAGGTGGATCTTCAGATACAATGGCATGGAAAAGTTCAGAAATCAAAGTGCTCATAATGAAGTCAACTCAGGACCAGAGTGTAGATCACGTCATCTTGATTCCAACGGCATGAACGGTACTTCAATCCGAGCCTGGATGGTGAAGTTATCGCGAAAAGAAGGTTGCTTTGTTCCTTAAGAAAATGAGGCATTTTCCTTTAAAAATGGGTTTAAACCTTAAAAGGCAAAAATCGTAATCGGAGGATCCATGGAGGCGGACTTAAGAAGGGCGTAGCAAAAACCCTAATCACCGATCTCTGATTAAATCAACATCGACAATCGGAGGGTAATTGGGTCGGAGGAAGGCCATCTATATATATATATATATATATATATATATATATATATATATCGACGATATTAGAGTAGGCAGGGGCTGACTTGCGATGTGATCGACGATATAGAGCGATCGACGATAAAATGATCGGTGGGATCATTATCGGCAGACCAGAACCATGGGTCGTTGTATGAGCGGGATGCCGATGCGATTGGCCAACGCCGATATCGGCGATCAGTGATCGGTGGTCGGCATTCCCCCGGTTACAGAACCTCAGAAACAGTGATACGCCGATTGCGATGTTGGGCCCAGACCTGATAAAGAATATACGCCCGATTTGATAAAGTTGAAGTCCGGGTAAATGGGTTTTTGCCGGATTTTAGTGTTTTTTCGAGATTTCTTGGTATTTATCATTACAATGATAAAGAGGCTATTTTTAAGGGTCGTTGTGCCTACCAATCCTTCCACACCACCAGCCTCTATTGTGAACCAGACAGCCCCGATTTAAGCAGGATTTTGTCCAAATGACCCATTATAAAAGCCCGATGGTTGGAAACGCAAGGGAGAGGAATTTGCAGCACGTTATTTTGTTTGGCAGGAGGCCGATAGTGCACTTCGTCTGTTTTGTACAAGTTTACATGTCTTCAGCCCCTCTCAGTGCTACAGACGCATTGGTGCTGCTTAATTCTCCATATGAGGTCTCCATTTCATAGCCATCTTTGAGAATGGAGGTATAAGCCTCTTGTTATGCAACTGATGATTTTAATTCTCTTATTTTCATGCCATTTAGTGTAAAGGCCTCCCCGTTGTTCGAGCTGGGCCCGGAGACGTAGTCCAAATTGGACAAACTCCGTTATCAAGCCTTGGTGTCTTCTTTTTGTGCCTTTTATGTGCTTTCTTCTTCTTTCTTGTGTGCCCATTAAAATTCAGTGTTAAGATGAAATTTTACATGTGATTCTTTTCATACATCTATAAGTGAAAGTATCCTGGATCATCCGCCTAGCGAGATCATTCTCAATAAGTCATGGAACAAAGGTTGAGCATCGTCGCCATAGATAAACACCCTATTCTCATTTCTTCTTTAACCACCCATCACACTCACTCGTAGCCTCACCAACATCACTAAACGCAAGAAAAAATCTATTAAAACAGTAACACATTTTTTAGATTTCTACTTTGAATTTTATGGTCGCACAAAATGTTTGACAAATTGAGCAGCGGGTCCACACCTTGAAAAAATGTTCACAATTACAATAAAGAATTCAACATCTTCCTTACTCCTGCAACACCAATCATGCCATAACCAAAACCACTGCTATTGAAAATGGATTTTCTACTTCCAATCACAACCATGCTACTTGTTCTTAGACCTACCATAGAATCAACATCAATATTTCCATCCCCTTGATCTCCATGTTGTCTCCTGTTGTAATTTTTCTTACCCTTTGAAACCAATATGTTGTTCCAATCTACATTAGGCTCTGATACCACTTGTTAGGATTTATAACACAAGAGAGAAGTAATAATCAAGCAACAAACATTAAAACCATGTACACCATGATTTATCTTGGAAAACCCCAACTGGGGAAAAACCAACCAATAATAGATCTATTATTTTTCTTCATTAAAACACATCCAAGTCAGCCAACAACCTAAGCTTTCACCGCTCAACTATGGCTCAATACAATGGAGAATCCTTAAGCCTTTTAATGGCTTCAACTACATGTAATACCATGAGCTTAATACGATAAGTCACCAATACAAGGTGATCAAAACCACAACTGTTAACCATAATTGTTGATGTATATTTTTACTTGTAGATTTAACAACTTATGTGATATGCTAAAACATAAGACAAGAATCTACTCTACTCTTCAGTGGAAACTAAATTTGATCGATGAAAACAATAAGCAGAAAAGGAAGAATACCAATCGCACATAACACAATATTTCTCTGGGGAAAGCAACTGCTAAAAAACCCGACTTTCTATATTGCATTAACCAGAAGATCTAAGAACAAAATACAATGCTTGTTCAACCCCGAACAATTCCTACACTAGTACAATCTAATGCTCTACTTCCTAGGTTGAATCTGGCCAACGCTTAGCCAATTTACTAACCTTCTAAGCCCCTACTTCCTTGTGCAATTCTTGAGAGAATTTATCGAGTAATTAAAGGGAAATCCTCGCTCTATAACTGTGCAATCCAAACATAGGTCCTCAATTGATTGCATGCACTATCTGTAAAGTTCAGAAAATTATACAACTGATAGTACACTGTCCTTGAACTCTAATCTCAACTAGGTCTTCCTGTAAATTGACATGCATGATTTATTTATGAGTGAATCTTCAATTAACTGGTGTGGTACTGGTGATGCACTGGTGCACTACTCCACTACTAGACCTCTACTAGCTCCTCCAACAATTAGAACTAGTTCAACTGACTATAACTCAGTTAGACCGAGTTATCTAATTACAACTCAAAATAACTCAACCTGGGACCCTAAAATTTATGGATCACTCTACATGACTCTAGATAGTCTTCCAACTCAAATTTTATAAGTCAATTAAGTCAACTTAACTTAGTTAATTGCTACAAGCTGCTATGAGAATATGATTACAATTTAATTCCTAATTTAATTCAAGGACAAATTAAATTAGAATTTCTAGATGTTATTTTTAACATTTCTTGTTTCTATTTTCAACACTCCCTCTCAACAAGAAAGGAACTCAACTCTATCCCGATCTGGCACATTTGGAATGTTCTGCATGCAAAACTTATCTAGTGTTGTTGCTACTGCAACTTCTGAAACTGAAAATGCATCTAACCTGAATCAGTATGATGCATCTCTCACCAAAGTCTCTGACTACTACTAGCTCTACCTCTGTCAATTGAAAACTCTGCGCTTTTTTTGACTCTACCTCTGTGCCATCTGCACTATTGTTAACTTTGCTATGCGCTCTCTAGTATCTGACTACTACTAGCCTCTGCCTCTATCACTTTGATATCTAACTACATCAAATGCCACTGACCCATCCTGTTACTGTGTATTGTGGGCTTTCGTAGCAAGGTAATGACCCATGAGACAAAACCTCTCAGTGGACCCTGCCCAAATTTCTGCACTCTTGGGACTATTACTTCACATTTCCCCACCTCTCACCTAGAGGTATGGTTGCATGTGCTCCCTCTACCCACCTGGCTTGAAATTTCCCCCTACTGGAGGCCTCTACATGAGTGGATGTCTCCACTCGGTCTCCTCTCCGCTTCTCCAATTGTGGCTGCTCCACAACTTTCTGAGTCTTCTTCTGAGGATGCTTCTTCTCTGCTTGAGTGGATCTCTCCACTCAGTCTCCTCTTTTCTTCCCTAATTCCAGCTGCTCCATAACTTTCTGAGACTGCTTCTAAGGATTCTTCTGGGGCTACATGTTGAGATGTCATTCATTCTCCCTCTCAACCACCAAGTCTCTAACATTTTCCTTGCTCCTCAAGGCTTTGCATGCATCTTGTACCTCAAGAGTATACAGGTTCTTAACTCGTACACCGATTTATTTCACCTATCCCGTGGTGATGTGTCTAAGGAAAACCTTTCCCTTACTAAAAATCACAGCATAGCCATGGTCTTCCAATACTGCAATAGAAAAAAGATTCTTCTTTAGTCCCGGAACATACATCACATTTGTAATTCTGAGAGAGGAGCCAAACTCCCTCTGAAAGGTAACTGTACCAATCCTGGTAGTGCTATACCTCCCGTCATCTCTAAACTCTATGTTCTGCTTGAGGTCTTTCTCCTCAAAGTCACTGAAGAGATCTATATTCCCCGTCATATGGAACGAGGCATTGCTTTTGAGATACCACACGCTTCCCATTATAGTGTTGGATATGCATGCAATGAGAGTGAAATCAAGTTTGAATTGTGAAGCTAGAGCTTCACCTGCTGCCACTATTATTGGCTCCTTCTCGCTTGCTTTCTTTGGTGGGAAATTCGTCACATAGTGCCTATACCCGTGACAGTGAAAAAACTCGACTTTCAACAAGTCCTTCTTCTTTATGCCCGCCTTGCCTTGAGACTTCTTCCCCTTGGCTTTATTTTCTTTTCTCACTAATGAAAAGTCCTTTTAAACTTCCTTGGAAGAGGTCCCATCTCTGGTGTTCCTCTAAATCTCTTCTTGTACCAAATCTAACCATAGTCGTTCCCAATCTAGTAGCTTCTCCCTCCCATTAACAGAGTCCTGGTAACTGTGCCAGCTCTTGGGAAGTCGTAGAAGAGCGAGGCCCACCATATCATCTTCAGCAACAATAATGTTGACATTTCCAAGCTTATCTCGACAATGGTTGAACTTGGTCAAGTAATTCAGAATTGAGTCGCCCTTCTCCATCTTGATCTTTCTAAGTTTTTCCTTTAGTGCCAACTTCCTATGGTCATTTCTATTTTGAAATAGGTTTGTCAATGTATTCCACATTGCATATGGAGTATCCTTACCGTGGAGACTCGAGACAATGTGATCTCAAACTCCTTGCAAAATAATCCTTCTCGCTTTTGCCACAGACTTTCTCCATTCAACCAGATCTTTAGCATCCGATGTTGGAGGCTTAGGAATGTCATGATCTATGAATTCCTTGAGGTCATTTTCTTTTAGCACTGCCTCCATCCTTTCCTTCCAAGCTATGTAATTCGAGTTTCCATCCAAGGCATACTCAAGTCTCAAACCGTAGAAGGCCATATTGTTGATTTTGAAGTATGAACTGCAAATTCGATTTCACCTACACACCAAACTTGAATTCTCCTCTTCTATATTGTCTTCAACTCTGATACCATGTATTTTTTTACTTTTAGATTCAAAATCTTATGTGATATGCTAAAACACAAGACAAGAATCTACTCTACTCTTTAGCAGAAACCAAATTTGATCTATGAAAATAACAAAAAAGGAAGAAAATCAATCACACATAACGCAATATTTCTCTGGGGAAAAAACTGCTAAAAACCCCAACTATCTATATTGCATTTTTTTTTTTCTACATAAGACTATTTCTATTAACAGAGTAAAGGTAAATTTACATCATGACCGAAGTCAAGAACTCTGCTCCGGTAGGAGGCAGAACTATCCAAAAAAACATATGTGAAAACTGTCTATTTTTATGACCCACGCAGGGGACCGAGCTGAGATACATATGACAGTGCAAAATTCCCCAAAAAACTAAGAAACACCAAAGATCCCAGAAACTATTTGCCTTACAATCATGCCCAGTGGTGAGGGGCACACTACCAGAAGAAGAGGCTTGGGTGGACGAGCTAATCATCAGGAGGCTCTTCTATGATACGACACCAACCAATATCTGGCAAATCCTCTGCTTGTGCCGCGTTCTGAGCAGAGGGACCCGGGTCAACCATCATCGCATCCTGAGCTCTGCATGTCTGTTCATTTGCCGCCTGCCGAGGAGCATTTTCGACATTCAACTGGAAGGAAGAAGAGGGAGCCGAGATTGCCCCCGAACCCCCTGGCTGAGTCCTTGTATCTTCGGCTTGGCTTTCTTCCTGAAAAACCACCGTGAAATAAGCAGTAATCCTGGGTCTGTTCAGTGCGCTATCAAAGGTAAAGATGGCGGAACCAGAGGTTGGGACAGGCCCGGGGCGAGAGCTGGTGGCGCGGGATCTCCCTCTTCTGCTTCGGGTTAAAGGGCGACGCCCCCCTGACAATTCACTGGATGACGATTCGGTTGGTGCGCGCCTCGGCTGTCCTCTACGGCAGCCCATCCTTGGTCGCAGACGAGGCATCTAGAAAATAACAACAGCCGAGGTCCAGGAATGCAGCACCCGAGCACTAACCAACTGATGGCAGCAGCTTTGCCTTCTGATCGAACCGCCTTTGCTGAGCTTGAACCCATCCTCCTGGTGAGCCAAACCTGGTTCAGAGAAATCCCTGCTTGTATCCGAAACCAACGACCAGAAAAAGAGATGAGTTACTGAGATATGGAAATGAAAACAACAACATAGAACACCGAAAAGAAACGCTGAGAGGAGCAAATTTTGCTTCGCCGAGAGGGCCGAGCCAAGCGACAGAGGAACCCGTTTCCCCTCAGGCGACCTGAAGTTCGAAGCGAGACCGGAGGCGAGCGAGAAGAGCAAATAAATCAGTGAAGTTGCCGCCTCCCCAGGACCTCCCCTGACCTTATCATTCTTTGTCACGCCTCGGGAGGCTCCTCCCATTACTTCTGCATTGATGGATCTCGCCTTCTGATGCAGGCTGGTGCGTGCGGAGGTGGTATCCATAACTCTGAACCTGATGTGTGAGCCGAACCGTTTGTAATGAAATCCCATATACCGATCTTTGCGCTCATGCCATGCGCCAGATGCCGTATCCTTTTTAAACTTCTTGTACTGGTCAGGCAGGTGGCGATCTGCCTCGCCCCAACCCTGTCCCGTCGTTTTAATATTCACCACAAGCACCCGCATCCGGGAGGGCAGCATCCTTTTGAACCAGAAGTTTGCATTCCTGTTCATGATCATGGTTTTGGATTATGTCGAGCGTCCCTGTGATTAGAGTGTGTTCAGATTCCACACCCAGGTTGGCTAGAAGGTCCGCGACCTTGTTTCCTTCCCTTTTAACATGATTGAAGATGATGGCTCGATTATTGTGAAGCCATTGTTCTATGGCCTCCAATCTAGCTTCAAGTCTCCAGCTATTGGCAATTTTCCTAGCATGAGTCCCATTAAGGAGTTGTTTAGCCATGTTGATGAGGATTAGGGAATCACCTTCAATTTCCAGGGGGTGAAAGTTGTGTTTTCTGGAAAGGAGAAGTCCTTGCCACAGTCCCTCCAATTCTGCCGAGTTGTTGGTATCCCATCCTATGTTGCCAAAGTAAATAAGGAGGGGTGAGCCTTCATGATTTCTGAAAATTCCCCCATATCCAGCATTTCCAGGGTTGCCCTTTGATGCTCCATCAAAGTTGAGCTTGAAAGTGTGCTTTGGAGGGGAGGTCCAGGATTCCTTCTTTGCGTTGCTGCTTTCTGAGGGGGCTTGAGTTGGATTTCCCTGTGGGAGAGGCATATTCCAATTAGCCCAAATGGCCTTCTCATTTGCCAGAGTGGGAAAGTCATCCGGCATCCACGTGCGAAGCGCCAATGTCTCTTTGAGGTTCAGACAGAAGTTGCCCCAGATGATCTCTAGTGGAGTAATTTGATCTTTGAATATGCGCTTGTTCCTTTCCTTCCAGATACACCAGGTGAGGAGCCCAGGAATCAATCTCCATAATTGGTTGAGAACTTCACTTTTGTATGGATTCTGATGCCATTGGCGAATGGAGTCGGTGATATCGTCTGACACCCTGCATCTTCTTTGGCATCGAAAACTGGCCTTCTCCCACATTTGGTTGGCAAGGGTGCAGGAATCCAGAAGGTGTTGAAGTGTTTCCTCCTGCGAGTTACAATTAACACAGATTGAGGGACCATGATAGTTTCTTCACCTGAGTTTGTCCCAAGTGAGTATTTTCCTATGCCCCACCAACCATAGGAAGAGTGAGACTTTGGGCCAGGTACCTGTTGACCAAATTCTTCCCCATATGGGATCCAGGGGCGAGGGATTTGAACATATGATTTTATATGCCTCTGTGGTGGAGAAGGTTCCTTTTGGCAAGTAGCCCCAACGAAGGATGTCTCTGCCCTCGGAGTATCTTACTCGGCGTTTTTGGAGCTCCCTTTCCAGTTCCCTCATAGTTTGGTGATCCGCTCTACTGATTATTGTGTCACTTTGCTGCCACTGCCTGTATCCTTGATCTGTTTCCTGAGTCCAATAATGCCATATCTCTTCCTGATGCTGCTCTTCCCCGGAGTGGCCTGGAAGTTGACTGAGAATGCCATTGAGCTTTGGCAACTGGTTCCATGCATCCGTCCAAAAACGAGTTGTTCTACCATTTCTTACTTCCCAAAAACTGTGTTGTTGTATCATCAAGAAGTGTTGTTTGGTTGCGTTCCATATGAGTGAACCTTTTGCATTGGGCGTTAGTCTGATGAGCTCCTCCTGTGGCTTGTGGTTGGCATATTTAGCAGTCCAAATGGCTGCCCATGGTTTGTTGGGGGTGGATAGCCATTGCCACCAGATTTTTGCGCACATAATAGCATTACTGTGACTGGGGTCTCTCAGACCAATACCCCCTTGTTCTTTAGGCTTGCACGCAGTGGTCCATTTTACCAAAGCCCATTTGCGATTTGTACCTGTAGCCCCCCAAAGAAAGTTGCGCTATAGATCCTTTATTCTTTTAATTACCCATTTAGGAGCTGCAAGGATTGAAAATAGGTAAAGCGGCATTGCCTGTAGCACAGCCTTGATTAGCACCAATCTACTAGCTATATTCAGAGATCTGTGAGTCCATGAGTTGAGTCGGGATTCAAGCTTCTCGAGGAGCATACGCCAAGAGGTATGCTTGATGGCCGAATCAATAAGGGGGGCTCCAAGATATTTAGAAGGGAGAGAGTCTATGGAAAAACCCAAAATACGAGCTATGGCATGCTGAATAACAGGAGGAGTGTGGAAGAAAAAAATTTGAGATTTGGTCTTATTAATGCTAGTTCCTGAAGCCTCGGCGAAGTCGTTCAGCAAGGATTTGTACATAGAAGCTTCTTGTACAGATGGGTACTCGAAAAGCATGTTGTCATCGACAAACTGCTGATGGGTTATAGCAGGGGAGTTGTGAATGGATAGACCTTTGATTTGCTGGGAGAGGAGAGCTTGTTTGATGTGGTGGCCCAAGCCTTCCGCCATGAGAACAAAAAGGAATGGCGAGAGAGGGTCGCCTTGCCGGATGCCTCTTGAGGGACTAAAGGGACGGGATGGGATGCCATTTACAAGGATGGAGAAGAAAGTTGAAGATATGAGACTCAGAATCCATCGAACCCACATTGGAGAAAAACCAAAAGCTATTAACATTTTTTGTATGTATACCCAACTTAGCTTATCAAAAGCTTTTGACAGGTCAAGCTTGAGAATCATACCTGCCTGTTTGGTGTGCTTGAGAGAATGAATGATTTCGTGCATGAGGATAATGCCGTCCAAGATCTGTCTCCCTTCCACATAGCCAGATTGTTCAGGCGAAATGAGCAGGGGCAGCAGCGGCTTTAATCTGTTGGCTATGACCTTTGATATCACCTTGTAGATTACATTACATAGAGCGATTGGACGAAATTTATCCGGAGTATTGTTGCTTTCTTCCTTTGGAATGAGCGCAATGAAGGTAGAATTGAGAGAGGGCAGAAGCCAGTGAAGAGTGCGCGATTCCTCCACCACCTGCCAGACTTCATCTTTTATCAGCTCCCAGAAGGTGTGGAAGAATGTGGTTGTAAAGCCATCCGGGCCAGGGGCTTTTCCTTCCTTGAGCTGATGCATTGCAGTGTCCACCTCCTGAGGTAGAATAGGGCGCAGAAGGAGCTTGTTGTGTTCTTCAGTGATGATTTTCGGCACATTTCGGGTGATTTTTTCAATAGCAGGCCGTCTATCTGTTTGGGGCTCTTGATGAACTTGCCGAAAGTGTCTTATGAATTCCTGCTCGATCTCATCATGCTCTTCTACTCTTTCCCCATCCTGCTTCTGAATGAAAGGAATAGTGTTGTGCATTCTCCGCTGTACAGTGGTTCTGTGGAAGAACTTAGTGTTTCTCTCTCCTTCCTTCAGCCATCTTATCCTGGATTTCTGCTTCCATAATATTTCCTCCTGCTTTCTCCTCTCCTCCAATTGATTGTGAATGCGTTGCTCCTATTCCAAAGTTTCTTCATTGTGTCCCCCTGTGATTATTTGTTGCTGGAGCTCTTTCATTTCCCTGTTTAAATCCTGTTGCGCCTGAAAAATGTTTCCAAAGGTTTCTTGATTCCAAAGCTTGATACGGGATTTGAGATATTTGAGTTTCTGTTGAAACTGGAACATTTTGGATCCCTCTGGTGGTTGGAAGTTGTTCCATGTATTTCTGATGAAGTCTTTGAATGCGGGATGGGTGAGCCAGAACGCTTCAAAGCGAAATGGTCTCCTATTGGCATTGCCCGGTCTTTGCCACTGAAGGGATATGGGCCAGTGGTCAGAACCTGCGTAAGGGAGAATTGCTGCCGCTATATCACCTCCTAAATGGACCGCATTATTAGACATGAGGAATCTATCCAGTTTGGATGCGATTTGTTGCCTTCCAGTCCGGCGATTACTCCATGTATGCGTACCATTGCAGAACTGTAGATCGATTAAAGCATTGTTTTGGATGAACTCTTTGAAGTGTCCATTTTCCTGCTCCATCCTGGCTCGGCCCCCTTGCTTTTCCTCTAATTTAGTGATCATGTTGAAGTCTCCTCCAATGATCCAAAGGGGATGGACTCTGTGGAGATTCAGTGCTTCTATCGTATTTAGTAAAGCTATTTTATTACCTGCCTCCTGTGGGAAATAGACGTTGGTAAGATGGCCATGGACGTTTGTGCCTATTATGTGAAAAGTGGCCTGAATAATGTGGTGGGATGCATGAAAATCTGAGAGCATTATCGCTTGCAAGTTCCAGGCAATAGCCAGCCCGCCTGAAGCCCCTGAAGCATCCACTGCTACTGAACAACTGCCTGGCCAAGCTCTGGAAAGTATGTTTCCCAGAGTGTTACTGTTACACTTTGTTTCTTGAAGGAAGCAAATCTGTGGCTTTTCCTGCTTTATCATGTTCTTTATCATTCTTAGTTTCCCTGGGCTATTGAGCCCCCTTAAATTCCATGAAGTGAGCTTCATGATTCACTACTAGCGGTGGGCTTGTAGTACTTAGTCAGCTTCGCATACCTGCCTGAGTCAACCAGGATTTTCCCTATTGCGATTGTTCGTTGGAGATTAGTTCTTCTCCCTCTCTTCTTGGAGTCTTTTGTGATGAGACCGCCGTCCCAATGACTGCCCGGTTGAATGCCTAACTGTTGTTGCTGGTATGCCCTGGCTATGATGACTTCCAATGTGCTGAGCTGATGCTCTGGAATCTTGTCATAATCCTTCTTTTTGCAGGCTGATTCGAGCTCCAGAATGTCAAGTCCTCCCAAGTCGAAGCTTTCCGGTTCTTCGTCCATCAGTTGTGGCTGGTTCATGTCTTCTGAAGCTGTGGCTATGCTCATGGATTGGTTGGGGATGCCATCCACATCCATGTCCTTTTCTTTCCCGTCTGAGATCTTCCTATTCTCCCTAGGGGATCCATGGTCAACTTCGGGATGGCGAGGAGTGGGAGAGGATCCAGAGGGTGGAGGGTTGGCGGAAGCGGAGATGGGCGGGGGTCTAGGCTTCGAATTCAGGGGCTGATCTTCAGAGGTATTGGCGAGAATCTCGAAGCTGTTGCTGGTAGAAGGAAAGGATGCGGCTTCTGGCTGGGGTTTTTTCCCATTTGAGGGTTTTTTGTGCGATCTTTTGCGATTTGTTACTTTGGTGAAGCCATCTTGGGTCTGCTTGTCAGAGGGATCAGGGGATTGAGGCTTGGCATTCAGCGGGCAATCCCGAAAAAGATGCCCATGAGCATGGCATTTGCGACAGCGAAAGGGTACGTGTTCATAATCCAAGGGTTGAATCCATTCATAATCATCGTGGAAGAGACTTACCGAGTCCGGCAGGGCCTTGTCCAGGCGCATGAAGACGCAAATGCGGGCATAGGATGTATATCTGCGCATCTTCGTTTCTTCTACTGATTTTATATATTCCCCCAGCCTGTTTCCAATATCTTTGAGCGAATCTTCATCCCAATATTCCTCTGGTAGCGAGTACATCCTGATCCATACTGGCGCCCAACTGAGGTCCTCCTTGTCCGGGTTGACCCATTCCCTTAGATACAGACCTGCAGAGTTGAAAAAATAGGGCCCTTCATCCATTATTCGATTCCTGTCTTCAATGCAGAGAAAAATCACCGTGAAGAACCCTTTTGGTCCTAGCTGCAGAGTGACATGACCCTTGGGTTTCCATTTGGCCGAGATCCATCCATGCAATGCTTTTTCTGTTGGCCAGAATCCAATAAATTTTCCAATGAGTGCATGGTCCTTCATATACTGGATTCGCCCATTGATCCTATGACTGGGTAGTTCTATCTTGGGCCTTTCAGCTGCTATGGGTTTGCATGTCTTCGAGGTGACCTTGGGTGCTTCTGCGTGCTCTGTTTTCCTTTCTGGTATCTCGTTGCGTCTTTCTGACTGACTGGGGAGTGCGTTTGTCTTATCTTGCAGAGGGGGTTCTCTATTATCCGCTTCCTCATGCTCCGACCCTGAAGGTAAAGACCAGGTTTGCGCTGAAGGCTCTCGATCAGAGGTGGGGGAGGGCTTTGAAGCCCCCCCCCCCTGGGGGTTTCCCATTTCCGCGCTTGTTAATCCAGCGGCGTATTGTCGTGCTCAGTTAGGCGACAACTGTGGTGCGGCTGAGGAGATGCGCTCTGCGCCGTTGCAGTGGTTTGCATAAACCCTAGATGCAGAGCTCTCGCTCTTTGCCCTGACAAAATACAAATAACTATCTATATTGCATTAACTAGAAGATCTGAGAAGAAAATACAATGCTTATTAAACCCTGAATAATTCCTGCAATAGTACAATCTAACTCTCTTCTTCTTAGGCTGACTCTGGCCAACACTTAGACAATTTACTAGCCTTCCAAGTCCCTACTTCCTTGCACAATTTCTAAGAGAATTAGCATGTATTTAAAGGGAAATTCTCACTTTATAACTGTGCAATCCAAGAATAGGTCCTCAACTGATTGCATGCACTATCTGTAAAATTCAAAAAATTATACAACTGATAGTACATTGTCCCTAAAATTTAATCACAACTGGGCCTTCCTTTGAAATGACATGCATGAGTTATTTATGATGAATCATCAGTTAACTGGTGTGGTATTGTTGATGCACTGGTGCCCTACTCCACTACTAGACCTCTACCAGTTCCTCCAATAGTTAGAACTAGTTTAACTGACTATAACTTAGTTAAACTGAGTTATCTAATTACAAGTCAAAAGAACTCAACCCAGGCCCCTAAAATTTAAGGATCACTCTACATGACTCTAGATAGACTTTGAAGTCGAATTTCCTAAGTCAATTAAGTCAACTTAACTTAGTAGTTAACTGCTACAAGCTGCTATGAGAATAGAATTACAATTTAATTCAAAGACAAATTAAATTAGAATTTCTAGATGTTATTTTTAACATTTCTTCTTGTTATTTTCAATAGTTGACACAACATCAACTCCATCACTGGGACAAGTTTATCTATAACAATGCAATATATCCTTTATCATTTCCTGTTTCGACATATCTAACCCATAAAGTAACGGGATATTAAACAAGAATATCAACATTAGACATCTAGAATATAATTACCTTTCACTTGCCTAACTAAAATAGAATGCACTCATGTCAAGGGATTCGAATGCTGCAAAGCACAATGTCCCTCCCAGTCCATGATAGGATAATCGACGTGGCGGGCACTCAATGTATCGCCTTCTTGTTTTCATTCATATTTTTCTCCCTAACTTCTTCCATAAAGGATTTGGTATATAGACCTACATGGAATTGCACCAAATAACAAAGCGACAACTTGGAAATCCCCTGCCTGCAAAGCATCCCATAAAAGCCCTGAAGAACCAAAGGAAAGAAGACAAATGTATGCAATACACAAGATTTCCCCTGCTTGCAAAGCTTCCCATAAAAGTCCTGAAGAACCAAGGGAAAGAAGCAAATGTATGCAATATACAGGACTCCTGAATGGTTGGAAAATGTAACCCAAAGTATAGTCTTTATTGTAATGTCTTGTACACGTTAGATGAGGATCTAGATGAAAACAATATGCAATTTCCATGTAAAGAAATCATTTAGTAAATGCATAAAAATATTCCAGAAATTTTGACAACTGACTCCTTTTTATCCTTATCTACCCGTCTCAAAGTCGTAAGCAGCATTACTTCCATAAAACATATAGTGTGTCAGAGTTTTACACAAATACGTGGCAGGCAATGATTCTCAAAATAGAGAAAGATAATTAGATGATTTTATTCTATGGTGTAATTTCATAATATAGAGGCAAGAGAGTGAGAAGTATCTTATATAAGTTACTTACATATGCCCAATTCATAACTCCTTGTTTAGCAATATAAATTTTAGCCAAAACATTATTTATCATCTCATGAATATCTTGTGTAAGTTACTTACATAATGCCCAATTGATAACTCATTGTTTAACAATATAACTTTAAGCCAACACATTATATGATCTCATGAATTTATTACGACACTCAACATCAAACTCATTAAAATGACCATGAACATCAAACTCATTAAAATGACCATGAACATCAACACATGATTCATTTACACACGGTGATACAAGTGCTTGTATATTCGCTCCAACATATTTACACAGTATAAAGTTATACCAACTATTCATAAACATCAAACTTTGTAGAGTGCGCTTAAATTTTGAGCCTAGAAAAAGGTGTGGCCTCATCCCACTTTCACGAAAATGTTTGTATATATATGGATGAGTGATTCATAATAACTTGGTCGTGCATAATATGTGGCGATTATAAATGCCCAATTAACAACAATAAGATCAAAAAAGAGGGCACAACCCCACAAAATTTTCACATTATATATTGTTTATGATGCCACGTGTGTATATAAGTTCTTTTGCTCATGTTGTAATGTGGATACTAGAAAAGAGGGTGCAACCCAACTTATTTTCATAAGGTATATGTGCATAATTTATTCATGAAACACCACCCAACTACAGTAATTATTTACACAAACCATTTAAATTTAATCCATGAATGAAACACTCTAAGTTTCACAAGTTAAATATATGTGAGTTGTCCATGAGATGTCGCCCAGTTACAATGGTTACTTCATAGACCATTCACATTTTAGTCAAGCAATGAAACTTGTATTACAAGTTAATTAAACCTAATATACACTACAATGCGATGGAGGAGGATCTCACAATATACAAGTGTGTGTATATATATATATATACACACATAGAGACTTGTTGGACAGTTCATGCATTATGACATATGGAAGAAAAACGACTTACATATTCTTAGACCCTCTCATTGTCTTATAACCAGTTCATGAATTAAACACCATTTCTAGAATGTTTTTTTAGTCATAATTAAAACACAAAATCTTTAATCCAAAACACATGAAATGTGCACAATACGATCATTAGAAAATTTTGAGGTCTAAAATGAGCCTAAAAAAAAATTACAACCAAAATAGACTTTATAAGAACTAATAAGATTCAAGATTATGATGTCAACCATGGGGGATGATTCAATATGTTTGGAGTGAAAAAGTAAAAAGATTAAAAAATTAAAAAAACTACTTTTTCAACCTTTATTTTCAACGTATCTCCGTACATTTTTACTCAAATTTAGAGTGGGAGCACTTGTTGGATGCAGAATTTAATTCCTCATCAAATGAGCACTCATGTTGTATACTTTTGATGGTCCCTGTTACAAAAAAAATGAGAAATACATGACAAACATGTTTTTTCATGCATTTCTCATTTTTTGTGTATCAGGGTCCATCAAAAGTATGCAACATGGGTACTCCTTAGATGAATAATTAAATTCCACATCCAAAAAGTGCTACCGCTGGAAATTTAAGTAAAACCATGAGGAGATACGCTGAAAATACGAGTTGAAAATTACTATTTTTATTTTTTCCCTCTGAAATTTGATGATGTAATATAATCTTATTCTATTATTGCCACTATTATGTTAAAATATTCCTTAGGAGGCCCATTTTAGACCTCAAAAATTCTCTAATTCGTCATCTATTCAATATATAGTCCTAACAATATACATGGACATGGAAGGTATAATTTGTACTCTGTCAAACATTCATCAACATATGTAGAATTCGAATAACCAAAATCATATACAACCATATGCTACAGGCACCTCTGCCTGCAATCCATTAAGCATAAAGAGACAAAATTTAAGTGTTCCAACATATTTCACACATAGATATATACATGAGAACCCAACATTCATATACAGTGCTCAGACCATGTTACTTATCTGGTTAAGTCATTTTCAACACGTGATTAGAGAAGAGATTTAAGCTATCCTCCCAACCATAGGCCAGTTATGTTATTTTATCCCATAACTAACCACCCCTGTGAGGTATAGAGTTTGAGGAATTAATTTCACAGTGGCAACAATGATTGGACTTAGAGATGGGTATCACTTGCGGGTGGTTATTATGTCACATAACTAACCACCCTCACTCTAGGTATAGAGTTTTGGGAATTAATTTCACGGTGGCAACACTAATTAGACTAAGAGATGGGTATCACTTGTAGGTGGTTTAACAATGGTCTAGCCAATATCGGTTGTTTCACAGCCACAACAAGCACCAATGATTCATTGTATTGGTGGTTTCACAAAATGATACAAGCATTGATGGTTTCATAGTTGCAACAAGCACCAATGGTTTTATAGTCTCCACAAGCACATGATGTTTCTAAGTCAATCTCTTTGTGTCCAAACCAATAATCCCAGGTAAAAATCGAAGGCAACTTAGTGGTCCAATACAAGTCAAATGCTCTTTGTGAGCTTCACACCTACACTGGCTCTCCACCGAAGTCCTCCCGAATCAAGTTGAACATGTTGTCACTTGAAATGTACACCTTAGGCACAACAAGTCCTAGGATATTTATAACAAGACAATCGTTATTAGTGTAATTTGATTTTTTATTATAGCATGTTAACATGTTTATGAGAAATAAGTTTTCAGATAAATATAATTAATAAACAAGGCATATTTAAGATATATAAAAGGTAGATCATTTCCTTTTGATAATGCTCAATGTAAATTTAGAGACTTGCAAGTAAATATATGCTTAAGTCACAATAACAACAATGCTGCAAGAAGTGTAAGAAATGACACAATATCAAATAAGAGTAGATAAAAAATAACTTGAACAACAAAATAACTTGTACTTTCAAGAAAATACTTAAGATAAGAATGACAATCAAAGATAAGTACAAGGAAAATGATACAATATTTTAAGGAAAATATAAAACTCACAATGATATTTATGCCACAAGGGATGGAAAATTAGAGGGATGAAATGGAAAACTAAACTAGGTGGAGTGCAAAATCTTGGTTGATTTTAATTAAGATGCCTAATCTAGATGATCCATTCCTCCTAGTTGTTTTGAGGGTAGTTTCTAGAGTAAGTTGTGGAGAGAAACCAAGGGGAACCAAGTTATGGCTTGATTAATGATCCCTCCCCTTGATTTCTAACCACCTGATGCCTTTGACGATATCGAGACTGTGGCTCTGATGATTGCAAAGTCGCCATGTTAACCACTAAAGAGGGTCTATCCTTCGCAAGCTAAAAAATAAAGGTGGTCCTAACTTTATTTCAACCAAGCCTAGGCTTGGAGGTAAATTTTAGAATGCAAACTAGATCTAAAATGCAAATTAAGAAATGTAATTGCTTCAATTAGGAAAATATGCTTCAATATCAAGAATGCTTAAAACCAAGATATATGCAATAACACTTAAAGCACAAGGTAATTATCTTGCAATAAAGACCAACGAAGAAAATCAAATGTGATTTAATGAAGAAATTAAAGATACAATTAGAGCGATGTATCCAGTGCCTTAGATTAACAATGTTCTTCAATATTTTCTTTACTTATTATGCAGTTAAACAAGTAGAGAAATATAGAGAAACTTACAATTATTAGATAGCAAATGAGATTGCTAACAATGATTTTGAGAAATTACTACTTAAAATGTTTAGTTTGCAAATGAAAGAAGATAGTAAAGTATCTTAATTGCAATTTGATAAAGTAGCAAAGAAATGCAAATTAATATGAAGTGCAATTAGGATGCAATGAAATGGTTAGCAGCTAGATATAAGTTAGAGGAAGTTAGTAAGTTAGTGATTTCTCCCTTTTAAATAAGGGGACGAGGATGCCCTGGAATAAGTTTCCAATTTCCCTGAGAAGAGAAATAACTTCTATTATTGTGAGGTTATAGGTGAAGGAGGCCCGTGAAGACAAGAAGGAAGGACTCTTTTCCAACTAAGGAGTTTTACAATGATAAGAAAACTTAATTACAACTTTCTCCTCAAGTGACAATGTTGATCAACATATGATTATAGTTTGACAATATGTCAAGATAATAAATCAAATCTCCCTCAATTCAAATCAGATCCCCCTCAATTCACTACTCGATCCAAGTGGCTCCAGAGACACACACAGGACAAAGAGGGCTTATGGAAGCTCGAAAATCAAAGTGATCAGAATGATTTCAAACTAGGACCAGAGCATAAATCTCGTTGTCCTAATGGCAATGGTGTGAACGGTTCGTCAATCTAAGCTCATATGAGGGAGAACGAGCTAGTCAAAGTTTTGGTCAAAGTTGGGTTGTGGGCCAGATTTAAGTGTCCTACAATTTGACCGACCCTGAGGCATGAAACCTAGCTCTCGAAAGTGGTCAAAATTGTAGCCTCCTTAATTTGCCCAATATCCCTTATTTTCTAAAGATTTGAAAAACACCTCTATTTTAAAAATTCAAAAAAAAATATATATTAAAATGGGTGGCAAGCCATGACCCCCGCCACCCCCATTGGGACCCAAAACAAAATTTTAAATAATTTTGGGTCGATGGGCCATGACCCCCACCGACCCCCAACCAACCATAACCAAAATTTTATGTTATTTTGGGTAGGTGACCATTACCCCGCCGAACCCTCCCCCACCACTAGAGCAGCCATATAACACTATACTATATTATGTGTGGGGTGGGCGGGCCACCTTCGGTGGACCTGGCCCACACCCCCATCCACCATACGTAATATGAGGTAGTCATAGCGGGGTCGGCGACGATCAAACCCGCCCGACCCACGTGGGTCAGCCCCCACCGGGTGGCCCCATGGATTAAACAACAAACCCCCCATAAATGCGCAACCACCAAACAAAAAAAAAACAACACCCATTTGATGCGCCAACAAATCCGTGCCATTCAAAAGAAAAAATGGTTAACAAAAATGTTGTGCTATTTTGGAGTGGGTGGGGTTTGAACTCAACCTACCTCCACACAATCCACCAACCATACCAACGACCCACAAGGGTCCTCATTGATACCTTTGCTGGAAAGTTATATAAACCTTGATTTCACTAGTGTGCCCAGGTAGGCATTGAGGAACCAGGAGTGCACACGGAATTCGAGGCGATAATTTTTTAACTAATTTATCGTTGGTGGAACCATGATTGAGCAAAATTTCCGGAAGGGTGAAATTTTTGTAGTGTCCAAATTGGACAAACTTTATGTCAATCTTACACCTCTCAGTGACACGAACCCGATGGCGCAGTGAGTTTCCTGATTTGAGCATCCGATTTTCAGAGGACTCGGAGGAGGGAATCTTTGAGGAATCTAGGGGGAATCTAAAAGATTCCTTAAGCCCCAGATTATCACCTTCTTAGAATTAAGAAATTTGACAGTCAATTTTGCACTATTTGACGCGACAAATCTGAAGTTTCATATCCTTCAAAATCAAATTACATCAATAACTAAAGATGATACAAATGCTACAAAAATAGATGCAGACCATTCATCAAATAGTGTTCATGGCCTTTACAGTTAGCCCAAAAACAGATCACAATTTCAATTTAAAACTCAATATAAAATTGTTATGGTGATTTTGTTATGCTTCAAGGCTCAAATGCCTTCACAAAAGATTTAGCTACCAGTGCCAAATTTCTTTTTCGCACCAAATGGAAGGGAGGCCCTCTAGGGGCTTTCGGCCTTGAGAAAAAGGGTTCAAAAGATAATGTGGCTTCTTCAAAATTTTGAAAAGGAAGAACCACCTGCAAAAATTGGATAATCTCTGCAAAAAATACCAGTGTTAGTCTGAAATAAGTGGATATCTTTTGTGGCTGGGCTAAAGAGGCCTTCCAAAAGTTGCAACTAGGTTGAAAAGGAGACCTAAACCCTGCGACTCCTTTAAAATTGCAAATAAGCTTTGTGTCACAAAAATTCAATTAAATCCCTTGCTAAATAATGAAAGAAAGTCGTTCAACGCCAACAGCTCTCCAAGAGTCTTTGTTGTCAAAAAAAATTAGAGGGAGAAACCCTTTAAGACGGATCAAAATTGTCTGTAAAAATTGATAATGGTTTTTTCGAAAATCAAATGAAAAAATAAGCACAAAAGAGCCTGCAGCTACCTTCAAAACCCTTAGAAAAATTTTATATGTCAATTTTTTTTGTTTGTTTAAATCCTTCTTTGATCAATTGGAAAGACCCAAAATTTCAAAATAAAAACTATACATTTTTTTATGATAAATTTCTGTTGCAGTAACTCGATTTAAAAGGAAAAATTATTCCAAAAAACCCTCTCACTTCAATAAAATAAAGACCCTCCAGCCCACGGATTTCCACTAAAATTTTCAATGCGACCTGCAAGTAACTTTACAGCCAAAATCCCAATAAAAATTTTAAAAGAAATTTTCAGATTAAAATTATTATTCTTTGTTGCAAACAATATGGATTTTGAAATGGAGAAAGTCCCTCTCGTCCTAAGCAAGACGGCATCAAAACTTTAATTTATTCACTCAAATCCTAGCCACCAAATATTTCATTACACAATCTTAAAAAAATTTGCTCGTAATGTTCTAGGAGCCAAATCCTAGGAGCCAAACCCTGGTTGTGAGACTTGGGTAAAGGCCCAAGCCTTCCCTAAAATCATATTTCATGTTGATACCTTGCGCCTTCTCTAAACCTGCGGGGATCACAAGATTAGCTACAGATATAAAGTTAGTAAAAGTTTTCAAACATTAATATTTACAACATTTACAAATATTTCAAAATATATTTAAAACAAAATATTTACTACATTTTACAAAATAAAATATTTCAAAAAAAATATTTACAAATGTTATTTACAAATATTTCAAAATATATTTAAAACAAAATATTTACAACATTTTACAAAATAAAATATTTCAAAAAAAATATTTACAAATGTTATTTACAATGGGATAAGCTCTTTAAATAGCATATTCATCAATTAAATTTTAATTAAAAAAATAAAATTAATACATATATTTTTAAATACATGGGAAAGAAATTCCCCTTTAGAAACTTCATTGATGATCAAGCCCTTAGGATATCTAGCACAGGTTTTCAGTCATTATGTGCTAAGTAAACATGTGGTTAAAACAAGAAATCCCAAAACGCTCAACTCGATTTCTTGGTTGATTCAAACAATGATTTCCCCAATCCTCAATATGTGCTCACAAAAAAAAATTATTTGTACAAAACATTGAAGGATTTTGTTAGATTTAGAAGGGGTGAGCCACACAGTGAAAAGAAACTCTAGTGGTTCAAACAAGAATTAACTAGATCTAACTATTCAATAGTGTTTCTAACCCAAATATAGATGCAAACAAGTAACTATAAATCTGAATGGCTAAATAATTTAACAAGTATTGAAAAGCATAGTAGAAATTATAAGCACAATTCAGAACACATTACCATAATACTCTAAGAACAACACCACAATATAACTCCCAAAGTCTTTGCTTTTATTGCACAAGTAGAAAAATAAATTTACAGAGCTTTCAGAGCCAATACATTGTCCAAAGATCAGGCAATTACAACGAGGAGCCTCAGGCTCAATTTATAGAAAAATAGAGAGATCTAGATCCCACTCCAAGTGGAAAATGGCTAGGTCCAAGAAGTTGCACAATTTTAACTTGATCATGGATAAAAATGGCTAGTTGCTGCTTGATCCATGCCAAAATTAAATCTCATACTTTGATCTTCATGAATAAATTCGAATTCCATAATAATTCCTTTTTTTCCAAGTCCAAAACATATTATTTTGACATTTTCCCCTAAAAAAATTACTTTTGACTTAACCACCTAGGTCTATAAGTTCAGTATTTGTTAAAAACTTGATTTTTTCTTTGATGGAAGACCTTGAAAATTGGACTTCTTTAGGACCCACGAATTTTATTTAATTAATTGGACCCAAAAAAAAAATTAATTTTCTTGAAAAAATAATTCTTTTCTGGCCCCATAGAATTTATTGTGGTTTTTATGCATTGGAATTGGCTTTGTCAATTTAATTCTTCCTTGGGAATGACCACCTTCTCCAAAAATTAGTTTTTCCACTTGGAGAGAATTTTACACTCAATTTTAATTTTTTGGCTATTTTTTTTGCCCTTTTTTGCCAAAAAACCAAAAGTAAAAATAATTTGATGGAATAGACATAATTTCAACCCTCAAAAGGTGTCTAGACACTAAGTTGAGGTGTGGAGGTTATAATTATGAGTACTCTTCCCCCTTCAACTTTTACAAACTTTTGATTTTACAATTTATATCCAAATTATTAAATTTCCTAACCAACTGGAAATTTAATAATTAAAACTAGACACTTAGACTCAACCAAATTCTGTAAGGCTCAAGACATGATCTAGTATGGTGAAAATGCATAGACTTGATACACTAGGACTTACTTAAGACATCACCATCGAATCCCACCCTAGATTTCGGGGTATATCTGGGAGAAAAATTCTATTAATTATTTCATGTACAAAATAATTAACGAGGTTAAAAAACTCCCTATGATGAAACTCGTTAGCAAAAATTCTTAAGCTTACCTAGGTGTTTTACATGGCTTTATAAACATACTAGAATCATTTTTACAATGACCCACAGGGCTACAGAATTTGGAGTTACAATTTTCATGATCTGACGAATGATGATGATGAATTATGGATATCTGACTGCTCGAGCATGATGAAATTCCTTTGAAAAATGTGTATTGCTATAGGGTAGTTGACACAGAGTAGTCAACAAAACCAAATATTTAGATTGGGCTAGTAGTTTTATGGCCGCCCTACTGCATCTCTGGTATGGTTGAGAGGGCACTCTTTTTCCCTGACACTTCTTTCTTATATATGCTACCTTTTCAATTCATGAGAAGGGGAGGTCGGAATGGAATTTCCCAACCGATCTATCCCTCCACCTTCTAAACAGTCGAAGGTTGACCCGTTGTTATCATAACCAAACTGGTGATTGAATTGAAAAACCTTGTGGACTAGGAATTGGTGGAAACCAAACTAGAACTGGTAAAAAAATGGACCAAAAAACCAGTTGACCAAAAATACACAAAATATAAAAATTATAATGAAAAACATATATATATATATATATATATATATATATATATATATATATTTGCGCATTCATATGAATCCAAACTATTTATCCATAAATAAGCAAAAGTTCTCATTTATATAGCATGTAAGGGAGCACATTACCAAAATAGCATTGAGTGCAATCCATCCCTGAATCGAAAATACATCAACAAATAGGCTCTAGATGGCCTCTACAATCCAAAACAAATCATACTACAACAAATACATACATCCCATAAAAACAATTTCCTATATTTGGATCTTCATCATCAATATAACCCTCTAAGAATTAAAATAAGATAGAAAAAATGTATCATGTCAAGTCAAGATTTTGTTTGAGTGACGGGTACATTTTTAGTAGAGTCATGATAGACGAGTTCGACAACAAATGACACTAACATCAAAGTACATAGATTGATTGGTGCTCTTTATTAAATACTAGTTCCTTACCCTTGCACATGACAAAATCCAATGGAAATGTTGCAATCCCCGCAATCCTGAAATCCTGAAAAATTGTTAAGTCTGCTGGATTTTGAGTGAAATCTAAAATTCTATTTTCTTTGTATGAAATCCATTGAGGTTGGAGCCACTCTCAAACATCATGAGTCATTTCATGGTGATGTTAAAAATTTAAGTAAAAGGATGGAAATGAAAAATTAAGGAGAATGACACTTTTACTTTAAGAATTTAACATTACCATGAATTTGTTAGGTCCCTATAATACTAGTGTATTCCCCCATTATTATTTTAATTATAGCCCTTATTGTTATTGTTGTACCCATATTGTTATTATTATGCCCCATAGAAGCCCACTATTATTATTGTTGTGTCCTTACATTATTATTGTTATGTCGGCTTTGATTATATTGTGGCCCCTTAGACTCCTATATATAGAAATGAGGTTTTGTCATTTGTATGATCCAAGAATTATTCATTTTTGTAATGTAAAGTAGGTTTCCCTCTCAAAGAGGTTAATTTTGAAGTCGTTGATCTATCTTTTCTTCTATATTGTGAGATAGTTGTGAGTTGGTCGCATAACATTTGTATCAGAGCTTTGGATTCTAGGGTTTCACTGTTTTAGGTCATCGTGAAATTTTCGCTATAAAGTTTTTTCTATGAAGATTCAAAAGCTAAAAAAAACACCCATTTGAGAAATAATATTGATGCACTTCGTGTCCAAATTTCAAACCTTTTCTTGCTACATGTTTGGAGATACGAGCCAAGGAAGTTAGGGTTTTTGCAGGCTCCTGAATTCCATCTCAAACAGGGGACCTTGGTAAAATCGTCATAAGTTTCTCTCTGAGCATCAAATTTGAATTTCGTAAAAAGATATAGAAAGAGGATAGACTGTCATTTGTTGGGTATCATTTTTAGGGTTGAAGTTCAAAACAGGGACACGTGGTACTTCGTACAAGTTCGCTCTACTGAATCATCCTATAATCAGGTCATCGTGAGAGATTGAGAATAACTCTTTCTTGGAGAATCTAATCGTGATCAGAATTATGGGGTTGGAAAGAAGACTCAGAGAGCTACCATAGGACGCAATTTCAGACGTTGGAGATCTGAAATTACAGAAATACATCAGATTCAATATGAAGATCCTACAAAGCAAAAAAAAATGTGTGTAGTTTTTTTTTTTTTTTTTTTAATTTGCATAAGTTTTTGTTTGAGAAAATAGTTTGAAGTGATTTAAAGGGAATAGTGAAGCATAATTATCATTAATTGATGCCCTAAAGAAAGAAAATGGAAACACTTAGTAAGAAACCCGAAATATCTACTATGAGTCCTGAAGAAGAGGAAGAAATGCAACATGATATATCAAAATTACGAGACCAAGTGCAACAAATTTCACTCTCACAAAAAGTAACAGAAGCTAAGATCGATGGTTTAAGGAATGACATCGAAGCTAATATGGATGGTTTGAAGAATGACATCAATGAAGCAAAAGACAACATTGAAGATTTGAAGAAAGACATGGAAGGTTTGAAGGGAGGTTTGTCAAAGTTGCTACAAGAAATGCTTCCAAATGGCGAAAAGGTAGTAGAGGAAACTCACGATGAGAACAAAAGAAACGTTAATCATGATTTCATAGACTCTAATGTTGGATTGAAGATCCACCATATTCCAAATATCGATATGAGTAAGTTTGGTGACAAAGACATGTAACACGGATACTACAGGTGGATCAATATTTTGATCTCCATAATGTGCAAAACACACAAAGGTACACATTGCAACTTTATATTTGGAACCCAATTAGTTTGTATGGTATCGATGGCTTTTCTCTCGTTAAAAAATTGTCACTTGTTCAATTTTTACTGAGGAAATGATAGCACATTATGAGGATACAAAGAGCAACACCTTCTTTAGTCAATTGATGAATCTCAAACAAAAGGGTTCAGTGGTGGAGCACATTGAGGATTTCCAAAAATTGAATATAAGGGTAAATGATATTCCAGAGGATCATATGACTGATGTGTTCATATGAACTTTAAAGGATAAAATCCAACGTGAGGTTTTCCTTCGAGAACTTGATTCATTGGAGAAGGCATTCAGGTTGGCAAGAAAAATTTAAAGCAAAATTATGGCCACAAGGAAGCCTACCACTCACAACTATAAAGATGGAAGTGTTGCTACCCCTATCCTTCCACAACCTACAAGGTTGACGCCACAACAATTGGAAGAAAAAAGAGAAAAAGGGCTTTGTTATAGTTGTGGTAGAAAATACACTAAAGGTCACAAGTGTGCTAAGAAGAAATTATTTTACATAGATTGTGAAGAAGAGGAAGAAAATGAACAAGAAACATCAAAAGAAGAGGATATACAACAAGAACCAACCCTCGAGAAAGAAGAAATGAATCTGGAAATATCTTGTAATGCATTGGCAGGGATTACCACTCCTCAAACTCTAAAGATAGAAGGTCATATAAAAAGGAAAAAGGTAATAGTTTTGATTGATTTGGGTAGTACCCATAATTTTATTCATTGTAAGATAGCCAAGGAATTGAATTGCTTCCTATATCTAGCACCATAGTGTCAAATGATGGCTGCAAATGGAGGAACCATAAATTGCTCTTGATTGTGCCATAATATCAAGCTATCCATTGGAGAATATGTATTGAATAGTCCAATTTTTTCCATTCCAATGGGTGGTGTTGACGTTGTACTAGGAGTCTAATGGATACAATCTTTGAGTACAATAACTTTTAATTTTCAAGAAAAATTTTTGAAATTTTTTTGGGAAGGAAAGGAAGTTGAATTAAGGGGTATCACAGGGAAATTGAGAAAGATGATCAGCTCTAACAGCATGACAACGCTTCTAAAGAAAGGACAATGGGGAGTAATTGCATAATTATGTTCATTAGAGGTACCCATGTCGAAATAATCTATTTCTCCAGATCTCCAAAAGGTATTGGACAATCATTCCAAGGTATTTTAGACTCCCAAAGGCCCATTCATGATCATGACCATGCTATTCATTTAATTCCAGGAAGTGTTCCTCCAAACATCAGGCCTTACAGATATCCCTATGCCCAAAAGAGTGAAATTGAACTTATGGTTGCAGAAATGCTAGAGGTTGGTATAATTTAGCCTAGTCAAAGTTCTTTCTCTGCTCCAGTAGTATTGGTTCACAAGAAGGATGGATCATGGCACATGTGTGTGGATTATTGGGAGCTCAACAAGCTTGCTATTAAAGATAAAGTTCCCATTCATGTCATTGATGAATTATTGGATGAATTATGTGGAGCAATTTACTTCACCAAGTGGGACCTTCATTCAGGATATCATCAAATTAGAATGAAGATTGAAGACATTCTGAAAACAACATTTAGAACTCATGAGGGTCATTATGAATTTTTAGTCATGCCTTTTGGCCTTACCAATGCACCTTCTAAATTTCAAGGTTTGATAAATTCCATTTTAAACCCTTCTTTAGAAAATTTGTGTTAGTATTTTTTGATGATATACTAATCTACAGAAAGTCTTGGAAGGATCATGTTCAACATGTTGATAGGGTTCTCAAACTATTGGAGGAAAAACAATTATATGCAAAAACCTCCAAATGTTTCTTTGGAGTACAGGAGGTGGAATATCTGGGTCATATTGTATCTCATGAAGGTGTTAAGGTAGACCCTAGCAAAATTAATGCCATTAAGGAATGGAAAATCCCCACATTCATAAAGCATATGTGAGTTTTTCTCGGGTTGAAAGGGTATTATCTCAAGTTTGTTAAGAATTATGGGAGAATATCAGTACCCCTAACAACATTATTGAATAAAGATGCATTTTCTTGGACTCCAGAAGAAACAAAAGCATTTGAACATCTTAAAGAGGCAATGTGCCAAGCACTGGTATTAGCTACGCCATACTTCACAAAAACATTTATTGTGGAATGTGATGCCTCGGGAAATTGAATTGGTGCTTTTTTAATGCAAGAAGGAAGACCTGTTGCTTTTGAAATTCGTCCAATCAAAGGAAGGTATTTACACAAAGCTATTTATGAGAAGAACATGTTTGCAATACTACATGCACTTAATAAATTGTGACCTTACCTAATGGGAAGACACTTCAAGGTAAAAATAGATCATGATAGTCTTAAATACTTTTTAGAACAAAGATCATCTTCAGAAGAGCAACAAAAATGGGTTACTAAGATTTTGGGTTATGACTTTGAAATCATCTACAAAAAAGGGAGGAAAATTGTTGTTGCATATGCACTCTCAAGAAAGGAGGAGGATGTGGAAGCATTGCTTTGTGCCATTTCTATTATCTAACCAGATTGGATAAACGACGCAAGGGATGAATGGAAGAATGACAAAGAAGTGTGGGCACTCATTCAAAAGTTGTGGCAAGATCCCAGTACATCTAACACATTTAGTTGGAAAATGATTCATTATGGTACAAAGATTGCTTATACCTCTGTAAGAATTCCCAACTCAAACAAAAGATTCTTCTGGAATTGCACACCTCTCTATTAGAAGGTGTTGCAACCATATGGCTGCCACACCCTAACTCCTTATCGAGATTATTTCACCCTGATAAACCTTCAAAGGTTCATGCAACATATATATATCGGGAGCGTCATATCGATGTTTTTCTTAAAAAACGGAACCACTTGAACTATTGGAACCATTACACTATCGGAAGTGTTTTATATCGCTTAAGCCTAAACCATGATCAACACTTTTTATCGCAATACATAGAAACGCGGAAATACACGGGAAACTTCGCTCCACACATATACCCGAATCTCAAATATTTTACATCCGTGTTAATATATATCGGCGGGTCCACTCTCGGTCCATCACCTTCCTATTGTGCACTCCGATCACCGATCCCTGATCGGTTGATCTCCACCGTCCATTCTCATTTCCAATCCAACTGTTTAAAACTATTTCGGGCGGACAATTAACCTGGGGTTTAACCGCCCGATTAAGCAGTTTCCCTATCCACCCTCACTACTACGTGTCGAAGGGTGAATTGGATCGGGTGACCACCACTCAATGCCTCTTATAGTCCTTCTGCCACCCAAAATACCATGTATTATTTTGAAACTACCTTCGCGAACAAACGGTCACGGTTGATCACAATCCAACGGCCACGATTGAGTCGGTCAATCACAAGTCACGATGCCCACTGTCTAGATCCCTTCTACTTTAAAGTGCTGATCCGATATTGGTCTAACGGACTCGATAAAGTATAGAGCGTCGTCTATAAATGGTTCAAGTCCTGATTCCAAATCCGACTATGTTTTGGGCTCATTCTTAGTGTAAACTTGGTTTTTTGCTTGCGGGACCAAAACTAAGTAAATAGGCTTCGCCGACCTGGCATCAACAATGATATTTAAAATAAAGCCTCGACTATTATTAATCACACGAGTTAGGCGTTAAACATAACAAAACAAAGGAATAATCACTCTACCTAATTACAAAGGAAACAAAAGCACAAGGAGGGTTTCTGCAGGCTCGATAATTGATCACTCACACACAATATCATTCATTCAACATAAAACGATTACAGAGTCTCGCCTTGGCCGATTATACAAATTAAAATACCTTTGTTTCAATTACAATCCACACACTGTTCTGCTCTCCTGAATCTTTCCTCTTTGGCCTGATTCTTCAATTAGTGGTCTCTGTTCCTCATCTGCCCATAGGCTTACAATTCCATCGTGTATCCTATCTCTCTGTGCCCTCCTTCTATTTCAGAAAAGAAGGAAAATACATATATGTTCTATCTAACCATCTACTTCCACAAATGAAGGAATTCACTATATTCTTAGAAATATTATCCTACCCTAACTCATCAATATAGCTAATTGGGTTGATCTCCATACAGGGAGGATCACTTGCCACTTATTCTCTAACTTCCTTAGTATTTGCAACAATATAACTACTTACATAGTTTGAAATTAATACAAATTAAATAACCAATTCTTCCTCCAAACTCTCATTGGCCACAACATGTGACCACACCATCACATTTCTGGCTAGGCCTAGATGCTCTTGCATCAGACTCCCAAGGTTAAAAATAATCATGATCTCCTGATCATGTGCTTCTGATCTGTGTCCTCCTGGATCCCATACTTTGTTTGATAGTTTGTCCTTGGTTATTGTTGTTGTTTGTTTTCGTTCTTCAGGTCTCCATAATTTATGTTGTATTACCTCATTAGCTATGCTCTCATTGTCTGCTGCTATCTTTTTCATATATCTTACTGCTTTTTGCTCATCATCACAATTTATGTTAGGCTTCCACACTTTAATTTGCAGTCTACCATTACCTTCACCTGTATCATTCTTTCCAACCAATCTTCCTTCCTTCTTTTGTCCTCTATTTAGTTTATTGGAATGTTGTTGTGTGAGTTCCCACAATTCATCAATTTCTTTGTCCACTTCACTTCTCAGCTGATGAATACTATTCTCCTGCAACTGGATGTGTTCTTGCATAAGAACATCATAATCCCTGTGCCAATGCCTTCTCCATTGATCCCCTACAATAATTTCAGTTCTTTCTTTTGGGTTCTCATTCATGACTTCACCACATTTTACTTCAACTTCCAGTATACCTATAATTCCACAAATTTCTTGAAAACTAAGAATTCTTCCTGCTTGTTTCGGTGCTTGGAATACCTCTTCTTCTTATAACTTAATTTCTGCACCCTTAAGGATTATGGCATCATATTTGTCTGCTTTTGAAATGTCATTTTCAGCCTCTTCTTCATCAATAACTCCTTGTAGTACAATAGTAATCTTGTTACTATTATCTCTTGAACTCATCTCTAGTTCAACAGTTCCATACTGTAGATTCAACATCATTCCATCTTTTTGAGACATTTTGATCTCATCCTTACTTCTATCTGATCTTCAGAATCAAATCCTTGTTTCAAATTGACTTCACATTGCCTTGTTCCTGCATACAATATTCACCAGAATCAATCAATTCATCAAACAAAAATGCTTTACCCTATTTCCTCATTATGCCAACATTTCTGACATCTTCGTTCCCATATTTGTCTTCCATGAAAACTTCTTCATTTTCATTTAGTTCTGGTTGTATAGTTTGATCACTTATTCTTTGGTTTTCTTGCCTCTTCTCCAAAAGACTTGACTCATGCCACAAATCTGCCATCTCATTTGGACTTTTTTCCAAGAGCTTTGCACGATCTTTACTAACTCCATTATCTGCAACATCTGTCTTTAGTCCTTCTTTACTCTGGCTTTCTTCAAGGTCAAAAATCTTCAATAACTATTTAATATCTACAAAATCTTCTATATCAACCTTTAATAGTTGTTCTCCTTTGGCTTCAGTCCTCAATAGTTGTTTAATATTTGCATAATTCACTACAGCTATGTTTAACAACTGCTCTTTCCTTTGCATCACAAGATTATGTGAATTTCCTTCTTCTAACTTCTAAAAAATCATATATTTTCTTTTCCTTTCCCTCATGACAACCTTAAACAGTTGCCTTACTTTAGTGTATCCTACATTTACACACAAAATATTAGTTTCAAAACTATGAGATACTAGGGTCTCCTCAAATAATTTCATCATCATTCCTTCTGGTTGACTCCCACTTCCTGAACACACCATAAGATTCTCCATTTGCTTTGTATTAGCTTCATTAGTTTTCCCGAGAAAACTCTTTGTTCCATATTCGTATGGACAGATCTCTTTCTTTCCAAACACTTCTTTGATCTCAATAATTCCTTTTCCATCCTCCTTCTGACTTATCTTTTGGATGTCATCTAATTGGACATCTTCCTTCACTTGACTGTAAATTTTCTGTTTATTCTTCATATGACTATGGGTAGTCATCTTTCCACTTGTTGGTTTGACAGTTTCCAACAACTGCCTGTTTTTCCCCAAGTTTACATGACCTGCAAACATACAACAATTATCAGTTTTAAAAATAAAATGCCTTTTGTCCTCTTTTGATGCTTCAAGCACCAATCTTCCATCATAGATCTTTTGGATTTCAGCAGATCCTCACTCCATTCCTTTGAGTCTCCTCTTCTCTAACAAATCAATATGAATTTTTTCAAGTTCCCTAAACTCGTTCTTCAGTTTGCCATTCCACCTTTGTTGCAATAGCTTCCACTTGACTCTTTTCTTCATTCACCATCTTTATCTTCAGCCTTCACTTGTCTTTATTTGTACTTCCAAACTAATCTCTTGTTCTTCATTATGCTGCCAGTTGCTATACTTCTGCAATCTAATGCCTTCCTCAAATTCACTCTCATGTAGCTGATCATCTCTTTTAAATTGTTGGTTTCTTCCTGTTATCACTCAGGTTGTTCCCTTTGACTCCTAAGGGAATACAGCCGAGGTAACCACAGACCAATCTTTGGATCACAGGTTCTAGCCTACCTGCAATCAAAGAGGGCTCTCTCTTTAGAATTTAGCTTTGTTTTAGTAATGTTTTAGGCTAGCTATGATGCACTGAATTTTGTTTAAAGTTTTGGTTGAATGATGTCTTCTATCAGCTAGAATTTACTCTTCAGGAGTTTCAGTTCATTGGGCAATGGAGTCTGTGATTATGTGTTGTTTGGGGTGTTGAGTGAGAGTGATGAAACTGCAGGGCCATATGGGTACTCATGAAACAATCTTCAAATTGTGGAATATGGGCTATTTCCAGTCAGTGAGAAGGCAACTAAGAATCCTTCACTAAGCTGGTGATATGGAGAAAGGAAATATCACTCAGGAGCAGATCAGAATTCCTGAACAGTATTTACTATGAAAGATTTAGTGTAAATGCGAACAATTAAGAGTTACACATTCATAACTAATTCTGAAGAAAACATTCATAACAGCATAGATTGAGTTTAGGGTGTTCAATGAACAAATCCTGAACTATTCTTTTTCTCTACTGCTAAACCTATTGTTACACTAAAAAATGTCACCATGACTATTTTCAGTTAGTATGGCTCCATCCACTGTCATACTATCCTCCTTGGCAAGTCTTATGCCTCTGCTCTTCATGTCAAACTCCAAAAAAGAAGAGAAAAGTCATTTAAAGTCAATTATCTCTGGTATGCAATTTCTCTTAGCCTTACCTGCGTGTACGCAACCCAAGTTCACAATACCTGCGTACTTGTACGCTCTGTATGTAAAGGGGTGGGTGCGTACCCCTGTAAAGGTCAAAAGGCGCGAGTTTCATCTTAAAAAAGTTACTTGTGGTCATTTCTAGAGCATTCTAGAAGCTTGTTTGACGTGTATGAAGCGCCTCCAGATGGTTCATGTACCCAAAGAAAGAGGAACTTATCCCATGAAGAGGGGAGCCTATCCCATTGAAAGAGGGGCTTATCCCATCCATGGTGGAGCTAATTAACTTCCTCTAGAGCACTATAAATACAGGCATTGGGCCAGAGGGAGGGAGGTTGAAAGCTGAACATTCCTAAGGGTAGATGCTGCTGGAATTAGGACTTCCTTGTGAGAGCTTGTGAGGAGAGATTACCATCTTTGCTTGTTTCCATTGGGAGGTGGGTGAGCTGATCAGAGTAAAGGAGGACTCTTGTGGACCCTGGGAGGAGCTTGCACAACACCAAGGCTCAGGTTGTAATGGTTCCTTTTGTTACCTTTAATACAAATTAGTCCATTCTTCTCAACAATTTGTTATTTATGAGTTGTTTCATATACTCCTTGGTCTATATGTTAAATATGTTTTATTTTATGTCATAATCAGATGCTATTTAATTGTTTGACTGTTGGTGAATGCAGGTTTCGAAGAGAAGGAGGAGATCATCCGAATCAACGAAGCTGGACTACGACAATAGCGTTGGATTACAGGTAAGATCGAAACACTTGATTTCTCATATTGTAATGCATATTTAGAGAAGGATTGCTCTTATTTGTCTTGTTTGTCATTAGAAAGTCTTAGGCTTCTAGGAAGGTCGGTTGTGTCCGCACCGTCGACTCTTTCCGTGTGACAAAATGGCGACCATACTGGGGAAACCATGGATGTGTTTGAGTTCTTTTTGATTTCATATTTTGATCTGAGAAAATTCGCTTGTTTTCTGGTTTTTGGCTGTTTAACTGTGTATTTGGGTGGGTTAGCTTAGGGTCAAATTAGTTTTTTATTTTTCTTAGCTTTGCCAGCAGTACGCAGCCTCTGAGTTAGGCACAGTGCGTACTCGTAGGCACTGCGGCTTTGCGCACAGAGCGTACCCGCACCTGTGTGAACATATGACCTGCGTACCCCTATCAATTTTGAGAAAATTTTAATTTTTGCTTTTTTGCTCTTTAGATTTTGTTTTTAATTTGTTTTTACTGCCCAGATCCATTAGTTTACTGTCAGAGATATTTGCCTGAACTTGTTCCGTTAGTGTCAAGAGTTTTGGTGGAATTCATAGAGATTTTGCCTTAGGGTTTGATTTTTAACTGGTCCTGTAGTGACTTTGGCGTTAGAGATTGTCAAACTTTGGATCTCCCTGGTTTTGTTCAACCCTCTTAGGAGTCGGGCCTGTCATAGAATTCACCCTTGTGAGAAACCTACCTTTGTGTCTTCTCTTTTCGAATCTCGAAAAGTTTGTTGATTAAAGCTTTGAATTTCATTTTTGTGAAAAAGAACAAAAAGATTTCGATTTTGTTTTTCGATTAGTTTATGATTCTGCATGGACTGATCCTTAGTTGCATTTTGACTAAGTAAAACATCCGAGAATTATCCTTGTAGGCTTTTGTCCTCATTATTTTTGCTTTTAGGTAAATTTCCCTTTAATTTGCTTTTGAGTGATTTTGATTTGATTGCCTTAGATTTGTTAAATTTGATTTTTGATAAATAGTTTTACATGCTTGATTAATATAGGAAAAATATAAAAAATTCTTTTGGAAACAAGTTTGTTTTGGTAGCATTTGTAGTCTTTTGAAGAAAAGGAAATTTCGTGAATAATTAGTGGTCATGAGTTGCATGTTTTGAAAAGATAAAGAGAATTGTTTCTTTGATTGTCTTTGTTAAGAAAGTTGTTTTCTATAAAATTTGCATTCTCTCAACTCTCTTAGCTAGGATATTCATTGAAAAAGAAAAGTAGTGTAAATCATCTTAGGTGCATCTTTGTAGTGGTTGCGAGTCGAGTCTACACACCACCAGTTTCATCTCCACTACCTTTTGTCTTAAGGAAGCCATAAAATTAACGCTTAAAGTAAAATCAACTTAGTAACTTTTTATTTACTAGGGCTCTGAAACACCAATATAGATCGGGCTAGTGTCTTGGAGTAGGAGAGTAATAAACTCTCCAAGACAACAAAACCAAACAAGTAGCTTATCTTGTGATAGATTAAATCTAGCTGTTTCATTTATACTCTGGGAAAACTCCTCTTAAAGGAGAAGCACGAGCTCGTGTCCGAACCAGTGAGGGGATCAATCCTCCCTCGTTGGGAACGACGCCAGACACGCACGTATTACAAACGGTAAACCTCGGATTAACCATTGTCGAGGAGCCAGGGGTCACTTGTCGGTAAACCTTGGATTATTGTCAAGGAGCCGACAAGGGGATTGAGCTTGATACTCTGCCCTTGCGTGCTGTCGGAGTGTAGACTGTTCCCCCAGGTGTATTTGTTGCTGTTGGTAACCTTAGTGACCATAATCTTTAGGATTCTACCGAGGTGACAGTGGAGGGAAGATTCCACTGTACCTGGAGCAGACGTCGGCTAGACTCACTTGGATTTTCCGGGGGGTTCACTTCACTCGAGACGGTTAAAGTGGAGGAACTTGTGCCGGTCTATTCATTAAGCAGGTTGCCGGGGTAATTGTTCCACCCGCCACTTCTGTACTGAATCCGGCGATGTTGGACTTCATCACCAACTAGCGCTTTCGGTCCGGAAGGCTACTGTTTGTGCTTGGTTTGACGCCCTAGATTCTTTAGGCGTGTGCTTCAAATTTGTTTGGTTCTTTAGAGACTTTAGGCAGTTTGCTTTGAGATTTTACTTTGTTTGCGTGTGCAGTAGTTAAAAATATTTAACTGTGGCGGAATTACCGAGACAGTCCCGTAGACTTCGGGGCCAGTCTCCTGAGATTGTTTCCGTGGCCGAATTGTTGAGGACATCCCGTAGAATTCGGGGTGAACCTCCCGAAGAGGTTCCGAGTCATTACGAAGGTTTGAAAGTCCTTGTAACTCCTCCTAGTGGCAGTAGAGTAGGTTCACCTGAAGAAGGAGAGTCTTCGTTGGTAGTCCATCAAGATTACCAAAGTCTAGAGACAGGTTATAATCCTGAAGCTGTTGCAGTTTCTGAGCTTGCTGGTAGTTTTTCATCTGCTAGTGATATAGGCGAAGAACCTGAAATATCTGAACCTGTTACTCCAACTTCTAGTGTTCCTGATTCACCTAGGGTAGAAAGAGTCATAACTGAAAATCTTCCTTCTGGTTTGATAGCTATTGAAGAACTTGCTCCAGAAGAAGAAGTAGGCCCTTTTCTTGAAGATCAACCTACCATTGATCTAAGAGAGCGTGAATCTATCTTTCACAGTCCTCCTAAAAGTACTACTTGGTATCTTTCGTTAACTAATTATTTAGACAACTCAGGTACAAGTTTTTCTCCACCTCGTACTCCTTTTCCACCTAGAGGTATTTATACTCCTGTAAATATGTCTGGTCAGTCGTCCATGTTCACTCAATCACCTGAATCATTTTTGTATGGCGGTCCTTCTGTTCCTACTGGGTATCAGTCACTTGCTGGTACTTTTGCAGGAGCATCTCCTCAACCCATTGAACATGGGTTATTAGCTGGAAACAATGGTAATAAGCCGTTGGGTGTAGGAGACATCTACATGATGTCAGGTTCAACTCCTAGTTCTCAACCTCAAGGTGGGCAGTTACCGCTTGGGGGGCAACCTCAAGTAACGCCTGGGGGGCAACCTCAAGGTACACAAATTGTGTCTAGGGGGCAACCTCAAGGACAATATATACCTGTGGTACAATACATTCCTCAAGGTCAACCCCAGCCTCAATATGTACCCCAAGGTCAACCCCAGTATCAGTACTTACCTCAAGGGTATCAACCCCAAGGTCAGTACTCGAGTCAAGGTCAACCCCAGTATCAGTACATGCCTCAAGGGTATCAACCCCAGGGTCAGTACTCGACTCAAGGTTATCTACCACCTCAAGGTCAAGCTTATGTTCAAAGTATAGGAAATGTACCTGTCAATTATCAATCCTACCCTCAACCTGGTTACGGATCTCAGTATCCTCAACCTGTTACGGGTCAATACCCCGGAATGATAGTGTGGGATCCATCACAAGGTCAACAGGTGATGCAGCCAAGTATACAGTTGTTACCTCAAACTGGACAACCCGTAGTTTCTGGTACACCCCAGCAACCACAACCTGTCCAGTCATCTATTCAAACTTCTGTAACTTCGGTAGTTACTCAGTCGCCAATTGCGCCTAGTACTCCATCTCAAACGACTGCTGCAACTACCGCACCATCTGTCCAGTCTACCGCACTTACTTCTGGAGTATCGACAGCTCCGGTTTCTACTGTCTCTGCAACCACCCCTCAGACATCTTTACCGTTGTCCGGATCTACGATTCAAACCACGGTTCAGATGCCTGTAGGGCAGCCTGGTTTAAGTACTGTACTAACAAGTCAACCTCAATTTACATATCAACAGTACCAGGGACAGTATCAATTCAGTCCTGCTGTCCAACAACCGGTTTACCAGTATCAACTGTATCCTGGGTATACTTATCAACAACCTCAACAGCCCCAGTACGGTCCGGTTAATCCTGGTTTTCCAGGAGGATATAATATCCCGAATGCGATTCCTATCCCTAGTTATCCTGGATATACTCCTCCTGGAACTGGTATTGTGACCCAGAGTTTTAGAGATCCTAACCGGAAATTGCCATTTATCGCAACTTTGGATTTACCCGACTTGACGCGCCTGACGAACGATCCAATCAATTATCTTCCGTTCTGGCCGCCAATGCCAAATAAGTTGCCCAATGATATACCTAAGTTCGAAGGTAAGTCTGGAGAGGATTCGTCAAATCATGTGATGACTTACCACCTCTGGTGTGCTTCAAATTCTATCTCGGATGATTCGATCCGTTTACGTCTTTTCTAGCGTACGCTCATTGGTCTCGCGGCCAAGTGGTACATTGAGTTACCACGGTCCTCTTTTTATAATTTCAGCCAGTTAGCTACCTCGTTCCTTACTCATTTTCAGTTGCCGGTCAGATACGATAACGGTACTGAGTTATTAACTTCATTAAAACAATCAACGTCCACTTATATTTCCGATCATATTCATGAATGGCGACGTCGAAGACGTTTAGTGAAAGTTTTTATCCCGGACCAAATCTTAGCTGAATGGTTTGTAAAATCATTTGTTACCGAAGATTACTGAAGATGTAGCTAAGGCTGGAGTAGTTACTGAGGAGCAAGTCATTGCTCAAGCCCAGTACCTTGACTTAGTTTATACTCAGTCGGGTACGTTGCACAAGAAGATCCCAGATCTTCCTAAGTCGAATCAAATCGCTGCTGCTCCTTCGGGGTCTCATGCTGTTGATGGCATGATTGGTACGGTAAATACTAAAAGTAAGAAGAAATCCTCAAAGAATTCTTCTCCAATTATAACCTTACCAGACTCCCCGACAGGAGAGTCTTCTCCTGAAGTTACCGCCGACGTTCACGCTGTAGAGTCATCTACGGCTAAATCAAAAAATGGTGGTAAGAAGAAAGGTAAGAAGAAGGAAAAATCAGATAAGGCTCCAAAGGAGAAAAAAGAGAAGTCGGAATCTAACGACGAGAAGCGCAAACCTCGTTATCCTTGTTTAATTTGTGAAGAAGATCATTTCACAAGAGATTGCCCTCATCGGGCTGAGGTTGTGAAAATCGTTAAAGGTTCCCCAACTCCTGCTGTTTTGACAAATCCATTTCCAAAGCAGGAGAGTAAGATGATAGGTTCTTCCTCGAGTGCCAGTGAAGAACCCATATTGATGATGTCTCATGTACGGATTGCGACTCGATCGCAAGATTATGGTAGTAAGAGTCTTGTTGATGGCAAAGAAGTAGAATCTTCTCATTCTAATCCATCAACCTCAGCTCCCGGTTCCGATCCACTACAGATCGAGAAACCTAACCCGGACTTAGTAATCAAACCGCCCGCCAAGGGTATACTTCGAAAGTCTGCTTTCAATCCACATGCGAGAGCAACTCAGAATTATAACATTGTTGAGGACTTAGCTGTTTCACCCTCAGCAATGTCGGCTTTGGAAGTGCTGCAATCATGTCCAGCACAACGAAAATTACTTTTGTCGGCTATAGGAGCTATTGATATTCAGGACCCGAACCTGATAGTCTTTGATCTAGAAAATAGTACACCACGTCTCCCTCATCAAATGGCTTTCCAGATCCCAGTGATAGTCAAAAACAGGCCTATTCATCGGACAATAATTGATGAAGGAGCTTCTACGTGTATTATGTCGATTCAGTGTTGGAGATCGCTTGGTTCTCCTGCACTGAACCAATCCCCGACGATTCTTAAGGCCTTTGATGGCCGTGGGTTCCATCCGTTTGGCATTCTACAGGATTTTCCTATAGGGGTTGAAGGAAAAACTGTTAGTTTAGATGTGGAAGTGGTTGATGCCCCTCTGGACTACAACCTTCTTTTGGGTCGCAGTTGGTCTTACGCTATGACAACGGTCGTGTCATCGGTCTTCAGAGTTATAAAGTTTCCACACAATGGCAAGATCGTGACCATAGACCAGCTGGCTTACTTTTCATCCAACCCAGCCTCTTCAGAGAGTATCCAGCATGTCGGTAAAACGACTATCCCTTACAAGGATGTTGGTGTAGGATTAGTTAAAGATTCTGGTTTACTGGGAACTTTTCCTTTCCCTCCACTCAACGCAGACCCTTCATTTGCTTTCATTCATATGATTACTTCAGACACTATTATTTATGATGATCCTTGGATTGTCCCATCTGAATCTGAGATAGACTCATTCGGTGATGCTATTCCTTTGAGTCCATATGAAATTGCTTATGAAGTCGTGCAGTTTTTTTCCGACCCGAGTTCAACCCAAATTGACCAAATGAATGTGGTCGGTGAAGAATCACTTTTCACATCAACCTCAGAACGGATAGCGTTTCCTGAAGTCGTGTCATCTGACGAACAACTTCGCGAAATCCTAAGTGTAGACGATCTACCATGGGAAGATCTCCATCATAGATCTTCGTTTTTACCTGAGGGCGATGACTTTGAAAATGATTTTTCATCCATCTTTATAGCTGAATATGTCAAGGACGCTCAGAATCCCATGAAACATCCTGATTCAGAGTTGAATTTGGGAAACATTTCTCAAACTATTGCCATTGACATTTCAGTCAAAACCGGAATTATTGAGAACATTCATATAGGTGCCTCGTGTACAGATGATGAAATTCAAAAATACAAGGCCCTATTTCAAGAATTCCGCGACGTGTTTGCCTGGTCTTATGAGGAAATGCCAGGAATTGATCCCTCCATTGTTGTTCATGAAATCAAGACTTACCCGGACGCTAAACCCGTTTGGCAACGTCTGCGTCAGATACACCCTAGGAAAGCGGCTGCAATTAAAGCAGAAGTCGAGAAGCTGTTGAAAGCAGGTTTCATTTATCCGATCCCGTTAACGGATTGGGTATCGAATATTGTTCCGATTAACAAGAAACAAGGAACAATAAGAATATGCATCGACTATAGGGATATAAATCGTGCTTGTCCAAAAGACAACTATCCCACGCCCTATATCGATCAAATAATTGATGATTGCGCCGGCAGTGAAATATTTTCCTTTATGGACGGTTTTTCCGATTACAACCAAATCAATATTCTACCTGCCGATCAACCAAAAACGGCTTTCATTTGTCCTTGGGGGACATTTTCTTATTGCAAATTACCTTTTGGACTTAAGAATGCCGGAGCCACTTTCCAATGGGCAATGTCTTATGCGTTTCACGACATCAAGCACATTGTGCAACCGTATCTCGATGATTTTCCTGCTCACTCTTTACATCGAGCTGATCACCATGTTCACTTACGAGCTATCTTTATGAGGTGTCGGCATTATCGAATTCGGTTGAACCCACACAAATGTGTCTTCTGCATAGAAGTGGGACGATTGCTAGGATTTTTCGTTTCAAAAGCCGGTATCCGCGTCGATCCCTCGAAGGTAGAAGCTATCATCAAATTGCCTCCTCCTTCGAGTTTGCGCCAACTCCAAAGTTTGCAAGGGAAAGCAAACTTTTTACGTCGATTCATTCCTAACTATGCCGAGGTTACAAAGGGTTTCACCCGGTTGTTAAACAAAATGCTCAATTCTCTTGGGATGAGATAGCTCAAAAATCTTTTGATGCACTTAAGCACGCGTTGACCCATGCACCGTTGCTGCATCCTCCCAACTACAACCAGGATTACTTTTTGTATCTCGCCGCCTCCCACTCCACTATTGGAATGGTCTTAGTTCAGGAAGACGAATTCGGAACGGAACATGTGATATATTATCTTAGTTGGACCTTAAATCCAACCGAGTTAAAGTACTCACATGTGGAAAAGTTGGCCCCACAGTCGTTCAAGTTGTCCAGCGTTTTCATCACTACATTCTTCTCCGCAAAACTACAGTGATTTCGGATTGCAACCCTATGATCTATGTTCTGACTAAACAATTGCTAGGGGGCAAGTACTCCAAATGGATCGTTATCCTGCAGGAGTTCGATTTGGAGTTCGAGAAATCCAAGTCTAAGAAATCCTTAGTCTTTGCCGAATTAATGTGTGATTTCCCGCGTGCTAACACAGAAACAGTGGCAGAGGAGCCCATTGCGGACGAATCTTTGTTTCTTATCAGCACTGTAGATCCGTGGTATGGGGATATAATCGTCTATCTCCAGACCCAATCCTTTCGGCCCGAAATCTCAAAGTCGGAGCGTCGGAAAATTCGATTCCAGTCCCAACAATACAAAATTATTGGAGATACTCTTTATCGTCGTGGGGCGGACTTAATTTTTCGACATTGCTTAACTCATGAGGAAGCTGAAAGGGTTTTGAATGACTGTCACTCTGGAGCGTGTGGCGGTCATATGTCTGGGTATGCCACTGCCCAAAAGATATTGCGCGCTGGCTATTTATGGCCGTCCTTATTTAAAGACTGTATTATTGCGGTCCGAAAATGCCACAACTATCAGGTGTTTGATCGAAAGATGCGCGCGCCACCTGCTCCTCTCCACCCTATAATTGTCGTTGGTCCTTTCGCCAAATGGGGTATCGACTTTATTACTTGTAACCCTCACTCGGACGGGGGGCATGCGTATATCATCCTTGCGGTTGATTATTTTACTAAGTGGGCCGAGGCGATGCCTACATTCGAGGCAGACGGCAAGACAACAACGATTTTTGTATTCAATCACATTATTGCTAGGTTTGGTGTCCCACAAGCGATAATCACTGACCATGGGCGCCATTTTCGAAACATTATGATGACAGAACTTACAGGCCAGCTTGGTTTACGTCATGATAGCTCTACTCCTTATTATCCCCAAGAGAATGGTCTAGTTGAGTCTATCAACAAAGTTCTAGTCATCATGATCCGACGGATCATTGGTATTCATCGGTCGAATTGGCACAACATGTTATTTTCGGCGCTGTGGGCATACCGAACCTCAGTGAAAACATCAACAGGGTTCACTCCTTTCCAACTAGTTTATGGTTTGGAAGTCGTGCTGCCCATTGAATGCGAAATCCCGTCATTGCAAATGACCATCGAATTACTCCCAGCTACTTTCGAAGAGGAGAAGCGTCTGTTATACTTAGCTAAATTAGATGAGACTCGACGTGAAGCTGCTTTAGCAATCGAGACTCACGCAAAACGAATGAAAGCTCAGTATGACCGGAATGTGACCCCTCGAAATTTTTCGGAAGGAGACCTAGTGTTCTTATATGATCAAGCTAATGATAAGTTAGGTGCTGGAAAATTCGTTCCTATGTGGCATGGGCCCTACATTGTCAAGCGAAAGCTAGCAAAAGGGGCCTATGAGCTGGTAGACTTTGATGGGGACTCTTTGGGTAAACCCAGAAATGGACTTTACCTAAAGAGGTATTATGCTTAAAGGATGGGTATGGAGATTTTAGTTAGGATTAGTTTTCTCTTTCTAGTTGCTATGTGTGCTTAGTTTGGACTGTGTGTTTAGTTTAAGACAGTGTGCTTAGTTTAGAGAGTGAGTTTTTGTCGTTATTCTGGCTTATCTTGGTTTTACTCTTGATATTGCAGATGTCGACGCCTCTCCAAACGTACATTGGATTTGCTGATGGTGCTTGTCGTAGTACACGGAATATCTCTTCCGTAGCTTGGGTTATCTATTCGCCCTCTGACGAGTTAGTTTCTATGCATGGGGTGAGCCTCGGTCAAACAACAAACGACATTGCAGAATACAGTGCAGTGATTGAGTTATTATCTGAATCTATTTCATTTGGGATTCGGAGTTTGATAGTGAGGTTAGATTCTGAACTCGTTGTATTACAGCTTAATAGAGTCTATGCCATTAGAAATCCAGTGTTACTGAGATTGTTTTTGAGGGTGCGTCTCTTGGAACGTGAATTTGATTACATTGAATATCAACATATTCCAAGGTCTTTAAATACATTAGCAGATGCAATGGCGTCTCGAATGTTAAATAGACATTTGTAACAATCATAAATGTAAATTTATAATCATTTCATCACACATGTTTAACAAAATAAGCCGGTAATAATGATATATATAGATAGGAGTGTGTCAAAAAATATACATTGTCTTCGATCATAGGTTTAAAACACCTTATGATCGGCAAAAATGATAAGTACAAAAAGTCAAAATGTCACATGTGTCTACAAAAGTGACCATCCGATCACTGGTGGTGCTCTCTATACGACACCACTGCGCGGGCCACTCTACACAGAAACCTCCTAAAAGGTCTCGGGTCTGCGACTACATAGCGCTGCAGTCTGATAGGAATATCATCTATGGTCGTCTCCGGTATATCCGCCGTCAGACGCTCTAGATCCTGCTCCAACTCAGCGAGTGTCTCTGCAGTCGCGTCCTGTGGGGCCGGTGCCGGTGCAGCTGGATGTCTCCTCTCAAAAGCCCGGAGATTGGATGGACGTCGTGGGCCTACATCTGCATTTTGAACGTTTTTACTGTTAGTTTGAGACGATATATATATAAAAAAACAAAAAAAAAATAGATAATTTAAAAACTTGTGAAAAATGAAGTACCTCTGTCGTCCCATTGTTCTCCCTGTGGAAGAACCATGTCCGGATCATTCCGAAAATCCATTCCGGCATAAGGAAAATCCTGAATCGCAAAGACCTGGCTCTCTAGCCAGTGAAAGTAACCATCAGGAAATCGAACAACGGCCGCTCCCTCATCAGGATGCCGGGCCATTACCGCAACCCACCGCGTCAACTTAGGCTCCCGAGGAGGCCCAACTGGAACTGTAAGATGCTGGGGGATCAGCATTGGAACTCTCTCTAAGGCAAAGCTCACAACTAAAGGCCCATATCCAAAGGTCTTCAGTTGTCCGTTCTTTGCCCTAGTTAGTTGGCCCTTCATATTGGCCAACACAGCATCGCACCAGTTGAAAATGGTGCCTTGGAAGCAATCTATAGCCATCCGCATTTGGGAACCAGTGGCTATGTGTAAAGCGGCAACACCGCAAAGTCTGGTAACAGTAAAGGCTATCACCATAAGTTCAGGATGGGATATGTATTTGATTTCTATCCCCTTCTCCTGGTTTTGATTGTTGCACCACTCTAGCCGTAGACTAGTAAGGGATTGGCCACCTAGCCTAGTCCAGTATAGAGAGAGTTGCTCGCCCCTGTTAGGCAAGCCAGTGAGAAAATATATGTCGGAGGGCTCTATCTCGAGCTGGTGCTCTCCGATGTAGAAGCACTGATCCTGAACGTTCCACCTTTCAACCAGCCACTCTAAGAATGGCACCTGGGCCCTCATGCCAGGTATGGCCCAGTACTTGTACAGACCGCATGCCTTTAACGCATCAATAGAAGGTTGATGACCTATTGTGGCCAAATCAACGTCTTCGTGTTCTCTTTCATGCCAATCTAACATGGTGGGCAATCTACACACCAAAAAACACTGACTAGAATTCATAAAATAAAATTTGGTTGGTTAAATTTGGGGTTTGGGGTTTGAAAATCCGCTTTGCGCGGAGTACGCACCCCGCGTTCAGAAAACAGAGCGTGGGTACGCAGCTGTTCTGAAGGTGGGCTGCGTACTCCGACCTTTTTCCTATATACGAAAAAGTCGGGGTACGCAGGTCACCCATGGGGCACCTGCGTACCCCGAAAGGCAGACCCTAAAACCCAAAACCCTCTAAAAAATCAAACTAGGACTAAAAATGAAATTCTAAACGGATGAAATTGAAGAGGAGGATGTTGTGAAATACCTGAAAGAGACGACGCTCGATTCTGACGGTCGGATTCTCCGCAATGTCCACGGGAATTTTTTTGCCAAAAGCCCTTTTCTCAACCTCAACAATAAAATGGTAAAAATGACATGGTAAAAAGTCTTTTTATAGGTTTTTTGGATAAATGAATGATAAAGTTGGTTTATTTTTTACCATGAAAGGATATTTTTTCAATGTATTTTTGCCCATCTTAAACAGGTATGAGTAATGTGTTGTTTTTGTGCAGGACAAAGGGACTTTAGGGTAAAATCATCATTTTTTGCAAACTAAGAAATCAGAGTCATCTTTTAAGCCCTTTTCTGACTCCTAAAACATGAAAAGATTGCCGAGCGTTTCTTTTGCACTCATTAAAATGGAATTAAAAGACGGTCCTCTTATAGCCCTTTTCTGACCGTAAAAACAAGAAAAGATTGCCGGGTTTTTGTCGTTTCAAACTCGATATTGGAAATAAAATGACGTGTCCTTGATCGCTTTTTACTTTTCAGGTTAAAGGCACTAATCATGAAAGTACTCCTTGGTTGCAAGATCAAGCGGTTCTCTCAGGTATGATTTTATACTTTTTCGGGCTTGAGAGACACAAATTTATGAAAAAGTTCACCTTGGAGTCTTCTTTAGTTTTTTCAGACTCTCTAAAATTGAAAAACGCCGAGTTTCTCCTATACTGGACTCGTTAAAATTTCACAGTAAAGGACCTGTTCGATTACAAACAGGAACGGACCACTCCTTCTTAGGGTCCGAATCTAAACTAAGTTGGACTCATCCGAAGGATGAGCTTATAATCAAGCATATGTTATCCTCCTCAAGCTTGTAAAAAATAAAGAGGTACTTGCCAGAAATGGTGGGGGAAAAGAGAGAAGAATGAACCTATTTGTTATCCTTTGCTACAGAAGAACCTTATCACCGCTCTTGAACACGACACTTTTCATTCACCTGGGTTGGGAAATCCTTTGCCTTAAAGTTGATCAAACCTCTTTGAAAGTCTTCAACCATTTCCGGGTATTAACTTTGGGTCAATCGTCACCAAGCCATCTGTCGTGTCGTTATGTGTTCAAGAGGTCTCTGCAAATAAATCATTCATATGCAAAATACATGTCATCCATTTGACCATCACTGAGTCAGTCCTTACAGCAACATTTCTTCAACTTGAACAATGATTTCGTGTTGTGGGCTTGCCTGCAACGGGTCACTTTCTATCGACATCAGCACATTATCTAGAAAGATGACTTAGAAATCGTCAGTACCTTGAAGTCTGCATGCATCAATGGCAGGTTTCTCGCCTTTGATGACAATTTACATCATTGACTTTCGATCAAAGGATTCCGTGACGTGTTCGACATCAACCCATTCATTCACATTTCATGGATTGTACTGGGTACTTTGAGAACCATTGACATCACTGGTGGTCTCTCACACACTTGTTAACAGTTTACATCATCGACTGGTAATCAAGTGGTTTCTACCATGTTCGACATCAACTCATTTATTCGCATGGATAGAATCGTACCAATTCGAGAAGTAGAGATGAAGACCCTGGATCTAGTTTCCACCATCCAGGCTGCGAGGAGTTTTGTATTCATTATATAGTAGACTTATCATAAACAGATGGCTGCGTCCATACTGTGTCTACAAAACTCTATGATTGTGATGTACTGCAAAATCATTCTTGTATTAGAGCAGTAGTTAGATTGTTAGTTAAAGTTTTCAATCTGAGTATGGGAATGCCTACCTCAGTGATGATATCATTTTATATATGTATTTTGTGTTGAATAATTGTAGGTTCTGACCGGGATCTCCGCAAGATACTCCTTGAAATGATAAAGTACTTCACCCTTCCTAGATCTTATGAAACCCTAATCTACTACAGGCTTCGCACTTTAGGGGGCAATCTGTTACACTAAAAAATGTCACCATGACTATTTGTAGTTAGTATGGCTCCATCCACTGTCACACTATCCTCCTTGGCAAGTCTTATGCCTTTGCTCTTCATGTCAAACTCCAAAAAAGAAGAGAAAAGTCATTTAAAGTCAATTATCTCTGGTACGCAGTTTCTCTTAGCCTTACCTGCGTGTACGCAACCCAAGTTAACAATACCTGCGTACTTGTACGCTCTGTATGTAAAGGGGTGGGTTCGTACCCCTGTAAAGGTCAAAAGGCACGAGTTTCATCTTAAAAAAGTTACTTGTGGTCATTTCTAGAGCATTCTAGAAGCTTGTTTGATGTGTATGAAGCACCTCCAGATGGTTCATGTACCCAAAGAAAGAGGAACTTATCCCATGAAGAGGGGAGCCTATCCCATTGAAAGAGGGGCTTATCCCATCCATGGTGGAGCTAATTAAGTTCCTCTAGAGCACTATAAATACAGGCATTATGCCAGAGGGAGGGAGGTTGAAAGCTGAACATTCCTAAGGGTAGATGCTGTTGGAATTAGGACTTCCTTGTGAGAGCTTGTGAGGAGAGGTTACCATCTTTGCTTGTTTCCATTGGGAGGTGGGTGAGCTGATCAGAGTAAAGGAGGACTCTTGTGGACCCTGGGAGGAGATTTCACAACACCAAGGCTCAGGTTGTAATGGTTCCTTTTGTTACCTTTAATACAAATTAGTCCATTCTTCTCAACAATTTGTTATTTATGAGTTGTTTCATATACTCCTTGGTCTATATGTTAAATATGTTTTATTTTATGTCATAATCAGGTGCTATTTAATTGTTTGACTGTTGGTGAATGCAGGTTTCGAAGAGAAGGAGGAGCTCATCCGGATCAACGAAGCTGGACTACGAAAATAGCGTTGGATTACAGGTAAGATCGAAACACTTGATTTCTCATATTATAATGCATATTTAGAGAAGGATTACTCTTATTTGTCTTGTTTGTCATTAGAAAGTCTTAGGCTTCTAGGAAGGTCGGTTGTGTCCGCACCGTCGACTCTTTCCGTGTGACACCTATGCAACGTACAACATAAGTTGATTATGAAAGAGCGAAATACAAAATAACAAGGTTCAGAACACTTATTGTGACATGAAATAGCGCAGGAATCCTGCAACAACAAGCAAGCCCAACACAACACTTCGAGCAACTCAGAAATTGAGAAATTCCATTAGCTTCTTGTATTAAAGTCTGAATTTACAGTGTAGCTTCGCAGAAGAAAAATCAACAACCCCAATAAGTTTATGCGTGGGGATATATATACAATCGTTTCACAAAATATCTTAACGATGAGTCATTTGCTCAATAACTGTCTTTACCAACTTTCAAGAATAGCAGATGCAATAGTTATTGCTACTATGAATGGATAATGAATGACTGTTCAGTTTTGTCAGAAATTCTTTGACTTTTGGAGGCAACTGGGTCTGTCGGGTGCTTCGTATTGATTCTGAGTAATACGCCCTTTACTGCTTTGTTGTGGAGCGGCTATCTCAACCCCGTCATCTGCATCTGCTTTGGTGGCCACATTTGATTGCTGAGTTGGCCACTCCTACTCCTTTCCCAGTCAGAGAAAATATATTAACTTTCTGAAAATGCTGACTTGTGATCAGTACACAAAAATTTGGAAAAAAGCCTGTTTCTTTACAGTAGTGTTTGTATCATGCCCGTCCACCATTCCTGTGTAGGCAATTGGTGTCTTAGGATTATGCCCAAAGTCTCATCTGCCTCAGTATATTTGTAATAGTTTGGAGGCACTTCAAAAAGATGTCCAATCTCATTCATAATAAAGAATAGATTCTCCAACTTGTCATATAGACTCTGCCCAGATGGAGGCCCTGTTTCCTCTGGGGCACTTGTTGATGCAGTGATCTGGTTTGTGGCATATGTATTGACCCTCTTGGCATAGTTTTCATGAGATAGTAACCTTCCTGCACTGGTTACCAAGCTGGGAAGGCCTCTGTTATGCAATGTTGTAATTTTATCAATGAATTTGTTCACCTCTATCTGCATTTCTTGACACCTTCTATCCAATGTCTGTACATGATTTCTCAAGGTAAGCACTCTCTTTACTAGTAAAATGGTATCAGTTCTGTTAGTGATACCCATTGCTGCCAGCTGGGGGCCAGTACGATTGTTAAGGACATTGATCATCCTGTTGGCTATTTCAGGCATGTTGCCTAAAGATGCTCTTGCTCTTTGATTCTCTTTTTGGGCCCTGCCTATGAGATCCATATGCTCATGGATAGTTTCAATATATTGCCACTGGTCTGTAATAGATTGACCAATATTGGCCCACAGGATTTTCTTGATTTCAACTACAACCTTTTCAAGAGAGAGCTCTTTTTCCAGTTCCTTTATTCTCTTCTCAAGAGCCCTTACCTCTCTCATTTTTTCAGCTACACTTTGCTTTGATTTATCATACTTTTCTTCAATGTTAGCCAATTTATCCTTGGTCTCTTGTAGTTCAGCCATCTGTGCTTCTAAAGCTTCAATCTCCTTCATCATGTTCTGCATGCTTAGGCTGGGTCCCTGATCTGGTGCTGTTGCTGGCGCTGATACTTCTGTAGCTAGTGCTGATGTTGAAGGGCCTGCCTCTGATGTTTGTCCTGTGGGAGGACCTGCTGTAGTAGTAGAAAGTGGCACACCTTCAGTGGATGCAGATATCTGTGCTGGTTGCATTGGTGCCTCACTTTGTCTTATTTTTAGTGCTACCTCTAATGCACTCTCTGTTTCCATCAATCTCTTGTATAAACTTAGGAGTAAAGCCACCACATCCTGATCCTTCTTTTGCTCTGCCACCTCTCCAGTCTGAGGGTGAAGGGTAGCTAGCAGCTTGATATGCTTTCTCATAGCTGCTATGTCTTCATCTCTTTTCTTTAACAGTGCCTGCACACCCTTAGGGTCCTTTGGATCATGACCCATCTCTATAATGATCTCTTCCAAGGACTTGATTATGTTTTCCTTGACTTGAGAAGATGCTTTTTCCAATTCCAGTTGAGCAGGAGTATTGTGTAAAGAATTTTGTAATTGGTGTGCCAGTAGGGTCTTATAAGCTAAAGTGGAATAAAGCATCTCCCCTGTTTGCCTGTGTAGCTCAATCTGATCCAAGGGGTGGATGTCTTTGGCAAAAATTTCCAGATTAGTTCTGATATAATCGGCAGTTGTTTGAGGTTGCTGCATAGTAGGCCTGAAATGGCTCAGAGTCATTTTTTGTTCTTGAATGTCATAAGCAAACATTAATCTCTGCTGATTAGTTGGTGCCATTTTCAAGAGTTGGTTGTAGATTTGGTGTTTGAGGGGCTCATTCCTTCTCCTGATATCTATGAACTGCTGCTTGATGCTGGAGTCAGCCTTAGATCGCTGCCCTGAAGAGCTCACCTCTGTCCCAGATGGCATGTCCTGTCCTTGCTGCAAGGAACTGGCCGATGTTTCAATGCTAGGAGGAGGCATATTATCCATTGGTCTCTCTGGTAATTCCTCCTTTGAAAAAGGATTCAGCCTCTGTCTTTTTTCACCTTGCTGGTCTGTTGAAGAAGTAAGAGGAGTGTCCTCTTGCCTATCCCTTTTCCTTGTTTTTTCCTCATTAGCAGGTGTCTGTAAAACTGAGGACTCAACAGTTACCTCCTGTCTGGGAGGGATTTGCTCCTGTGTTTGCTGTTTTGTGGAGGCAGGTTCTTTGGCTGCACCTTCCTGCTGCTTTGCTTGCTGTTCCACATCAGGAGGTGACTCTTCTTGCTGCATTGTTTTGCCTTTAGCCATGTCTGCTGCTTGATCAGTTGTTTTGGCAGGCTACTGAGGAACGGTGGATGAAGAGGCAGCTTCTCCAAGATGCTGAGTGCCTGAAGACCAAACCTGCCCAAAATATTCCAAGTCAACTGCCTGTTCTAAAGTTTTAATGGCTTTTTCTGCTAATTCTTCTTCAGAATAATCCTCCACTAAGGTGCCTTCTTTCCACTCTAATTGGTTAGCATATTTTTCAACTTCTGGAATGCTAATATGATCATAGATGGCAAGCCTATACTTGATTCTTCTGAGGCTTACGAAATGGTTAGGGTCATGTTGAGGGCCCTGAAATCGGGTCAACAACAAGGGGGATACCCACCCGGTCGGGAACCTGGTTGGCGGCTCCATGCCCGTTTGGTGTAGCGGGTCCGACTGGGGATAATGGGACCAGCTTCCCAATCTAAGGGGTGTGTGTGTGTAGAGTTTGGTGATGTGTGTGTGTGTAGAGTGTGATGATGCTAAATCTGGAGATATTTCTAAGCTAATTTAATTCTAAACTCTAAACTGACTCTATGCTACTATAATCTAACAAAAACAACACATTTAATCTATGCTAACCCAGGGTAGAACTTTTCCATTATGCGATCTAAAAAGATTTCATACAATAACTGGTAATAAAGATCATTCAGCTATCATAAGAATATAAATCAATTAAGATGAACCATTCTGCGTAAAAAGTTAAGCAAAACAGTTGTGAACAGCATATCGCATAATCAGTTATTCATATGTCAAGCACAAATAAATTACTCCACCGTACAAAAGTGCCAAATGGTAACCCACACATTCATACATTAACATATAAGCAAAATCAGCTGTATATTACTCTAAGAATGCAAGAAGAAATTCGTCAAGAGATAAAAGTACCATTTATGACTGATTTTTACTCACAAACTTCAAGCAATAACGATCTATTTCTACTTACTTCTAACACCTACTAAGAGTACAGAAGTGCAACATCAGTAGCAGACATTAAGATGCAAACATAAATAAATCTCGATCCATCCATTAATCAAAAACCCCCTCCGAGGGTGCAAAAGTGCATGTTCTGAGGACAAGTTTTTTGACAAATTTCCGGACCCTTCTCCAAATGCCATGAGAAGGGTTAAATACTACTAACTGGCTAATCTTAATTACACAAATTTAGGAAACGGCTTCAAATGACCGCACTTTTAATAAAACAAATTTATTTTTAAAAACTAAATCTAATTTCTAACCGTTTCTGTATCTGCTCCTTAGTGCTGTAAGCAATGAGCTGTTCACCTGGAAAGAGTCGGCTGGTTGTCCTTTCCTTTTGTTCGAGCGATAAAAGTAGAAATAACAAGAACTGGCACCTCTTTCTGACAAACTAGAAGATATTTTTGAAAGTCTTCTTCTGGAGGAGTGTCTTCACGGCGTGTATGTTTAGTACAACTCAGATTTCTTTCAAACTGATTGTGTTGTTGCTGTTTCGGTTTTCGGCCGTGTGAATGACTCAATGAGTTAGGTACTTCGTTGCCTGAACAATTTTCTGAATTGAAACTTGCTTCCGTTCTTTGTTCCAGGCTTTTCTGGGACGTCTTCCCTCTTAAGCGTTTTTCTTTTTGCTTTACCCAATTCGGGCTTCAGGATCTTTCGTAAACGCTTAGCTTTTGTGCGCCTTTGACTCTGAGTCCTGGATAGTCTATTTTCATCAGTATCTGAGTGATACTCTGGAGTCCGCGGTTCTGCTACATGCAGTATCCATTTTCGAAGTCATCTCCTCTCTGTTCTCCTAGCATTGGCGCTTTCCCTTTTTCTTTAAATGTTTCCTGCATATAGATTTATATTAGTTGCTGCCTTATAGTTCACGCAAATGAAAAGAGACACGACGAAAATATTGACATGAAAACATTAAGTTCTAATGAATGCATAATCATGACACAATTGTGACTTGACTCTTTGAAAAACGCAACACAATCATCTTTAGATACACAGGCTTACAATCATTAATTTCCCGTAAGGTGCACGCCCAATTTTTTGGGCTTACAGATCATGTCGAGGGATCTTTGCGACGAATGGTTTCTGTGATTCGCATCGCAGCGTTGAAGATTGCGATGTAAAGAAGTGTCATCGCAGCAATTGATAGTCTCATTTGTCGCAAATCGCAGATCACAAATTTTGTAGGATCGCAGATTTTCGTTTTATCACCTTGTGCTGCTTATGTGACGTTGCGACGTGCGACGTCGCATATCGGCCGTCAGCGATTCCTTAGGTTTTCCTTTTTGAGCACTTTTAATGCATGCGATGCGATGGGTTTCGCGTCGCTTCTTTGCAACGTATTTATGCGCTTTGAGAAAACGCTTCTCTCTACCTTTGTGACGCGATATAGCTCTTAGGGAGTTAAATACAAAAGATTTTTTAACAAAATATTTTTGGGATTTTTTGGTTAAGGGTCCCCCTTTGCTTGATGTTATTGCTAATATCAAACAAAGAGGGGGGTTGTTGGTGACCACAACAATGGCGATTCACTGTGAAGAACCAGTTATCTCTGCTTTTCTATTGACCTTTCACTTCCGAAACAGCAAAATTTTCATATGTCTAAATTTTGTTATGGACAGATAGAGTAGATTATCCCTCACCCTGTCAACGATACTTTGTCTCAACCCTTTTTATATTCCAATTGTCTGCTTCCTCAGGCTTTTTTCTTGCATTCACACCAGACATTACTCGGTCTTTATTAAAGATAAAATAAGGTCTTCTCTGCGTACTGGCTTTTTAGTATGCTCATTTGTCGTAGGTAGAGCCTCTGGTGCCCGCAAGCGTCCATAGCCTCGACAGGGTTACCATGTTATCCAGCAATGATCCTTTTTCCTGCTTGAGGTTACTCGCAACATTCCAGAGAAAAATCCTTTTGACACTTTTTTTTCCTTTTTTATTATCTAAAGAACAATGTCTTGGTTTGGTGGCCAAATTATGACACAGTCATTCACTTGATTTACACTTTTGCTGAACAAACTGGCTCGTGATGAGACCTCTTGTCTTTTGATTGCAACAATCTTAAGTCGTTGCCCGGTTTTGATAGACAGTATTGGCAAAGTCAGCAAGTTATAATATTTGTGATCATGATAAGCCGACTCGTGATGAGACCTCTTATTCTTTGAGATATAATGTTTTCTTGGATTGTTTCTCTGAACGCTGCGATTTCTTTCTAGCAGGGAGGAAGTCATTGTTTTTCCTTAAGAAAGCTCTGGACGACAATAATAGAGTTTTTTGAAAACAACAGTTTTGCAGAGAATATTTATTTTATTATTGATGATACCTTTCATTGTGCTGATACAAAACAATTCTTTACCAAAGGTTGCTTTTGCCAAAGTTTTTTGAGGTTAAAACTAACATCGTAATAAAGGTAAAGTTAACTCTATTTGTCAATATTAAAAATCATATTTTTCAAAAATTTTGCTACTTGTACAAGCGAAATCAAAATCTGATAGAGAATTGGTGTGCTCTTTCATGAATCCTTTTAAATGATCATTTACAACCGGTTTTATTCATAAAAAGAGAAAAACAAAACAAAATAAAAACTAAAACTAACCTACAAAAAATAGAAGAATGCTCTTCTATGGAAAATATACTTTAAGAATCTGTCCATTGACAGGTAAAGAATCTCTTCTACCTGCCAAATCCTGCAACACAAACGTAGACGGGCCTATGACTTCTACAATCTGAAAAGGGCCAAGCCACAGCTTCTGAAATTTCGTATGTTTTCCCTTTTCTTCATGAGCCTTATCCCATTTCAAAACTAAATCTCCCATCTGAAAGTTTTTCCTGGTTATGATGCTTGAGTCAAAAGAGGATTTTATCAGCACTTGGTGATGAGCATGGGTTTTCCTAGCTTGTTCTCTTTGTTCTTCTAGTTTGATTATTTCCATTTGTCTTAATTGTAAAGAGGAAGTAGATACTTCATCGATGTATTGCACTAAAGACAAAGAGGGAATGACTAGGTGAGTCGGAAGAACCACTTCTTTCCCATAAACTAAATTAAAGGGAGAAGTGCCGATTGAAGCTTTCTTTGTGATTCTATCAGCCCATAAAGCATTTACCAGCGCTTTGTGCCAATTCTTTTGGTTTTGGTCAACTGTTCTTTTGATAATCCTGATTAGGTTCTTGTTTGTTGATTCAGCCAATCCATTACCTTGCGGATAGTAGTTGGCAGAATATTTCAGTTTGAACCCTCTTTTAAGCGCAAACTCAGTCATGGCATTTCCAGAAAAATATGAGGCATTATCAAACATTAAGGCCGTTGGAAATCCAAACCTAGCAATGATAAATTGATCTATGAATTCAATAATGTTTTCAGAATTGACTGCCTTGAGAGGAACTGCTTCTACCCATTTAGTAAAATAATCGGTTGCCGTGAGGATATACTTATGTTGCTTAGAAGAGTGAGGAACGATCTCACCTATTATGTTCAAGCCCCATTGGCTGAATGGTTGCTCGATGTTGACCGGCTGTAGCGGCATGGACGATTTCCTTTGTTTTCCTGCAGCAGTCTGGCAGACTTGGCATTTCCTTACATGATTGTATGAGTCTTTGAACATCGTGGGCCAATAATATCCTGCACGCAAGATTTTATGTGCAATCGCATCTCCAGCATAGTGTCCACCTGCTGGTCCATCGTGGAGTTCCTGCAAAACCTTTTCGGCTTTAGTTTTCTCAAGACACCTAAGAAGTACAGAATCGTAATTCCTTTTAAACAGAACATCATTTATGAGCTGGTATTGTTTAGCTTTCAATCTCAGAGCTCTTTTCTTGGTGTGATCCAGACGTGATGGAGCATACCCGTTCTTAAGAAAATAAATGGTGTCAGCATATAATGATTCTGCGTCGTTTAGGCTTACCTCATACGTTTGTACCTCTTCAGATGAGTTCTCAGGAATTTGCGATGCTCCAGCTAACATTTTGCAGAAGCCTTGACCTCTTACGATGTTTGCTGGTTTGATCTCAAGATTGTATTCTTGTAAAGCGGTAATCCAATTTGCTCTCTTTTCACCCACGTCCTTCTGTACCAGAAGGTTTCTTACCGCTGGAAACGGTACTACGACTTTGGTGTGGGCTTTAAGCAAGAAAGGTCTGAAATATTTGATCGCTTTGAAAACGGCATATGCCTGTTTCTCTACGTCTGAATAATTAAGTTCAACACCTTGTAAGTTTGAGCTAAAGAATGCGATTGGAGCTTCCGCCTTTTCTTGATTTGCTTGGGTAAAAATCGCGGCATAAGATTTCTCTGAGGCAAAAGTGTATAAGATAAAGGATTCTGAAAAATTTGGGGTGGCCAAAGATGGAGCATTAATGATAGCTTGTTTGATCAAGTTGAATGCTTCGTGCTCATCTAGACCCCATTTGAAATTTGAATTCTTTTTTATCATATTTTGTAAGGGAGAAATAATACTTGAAAAATCCGAGACAAACCTTTTGACAAAATTGATCTGTCCAAGGAAAGATTGCATGGCTTTCTTGATATGGGGTATGGATATTTCGGAAATTTCCTTGATTCTGTCGGGTTCAATGTGAATACCAGATTTCGACACTATGAATCCTAGCAATTTCCCTTCGCTCAAGGCGAAGAAAGATTTCTTTGGGTTAAGTGAAATCCCATACCTTAAACATCTTTGAAAGATTTGCTTCAAGTCTTTGAGATGGTCGCTTCGTTTTTTGGAGTACACTGTTATATAATCCAGGTAAATCACTACTGATTTATTGACTAACCCTTTAAACGCGATGTCCATGGCTCTCTGAAAGGTAGCGCTGGCATTGATCAGACCAAATGGCATCTTCCGATATGCATAAGTGCCCCATTTGGTTCGGAATGTAGTCTTCAACTGATCATCGGGATGCACCAGTACTTGATTGTATCCTGAAAATCCATCCAGGAAAGACATTAATTCTGAGCCTGCTACTGCCTGTAATATTTGCTCCATAGGTGGGAGGGGAAAATTGTCTTTCTGACAGGCTTTGTTGAGATTCCGGAAATCGATACAGATTCTAATGTCTCCGTTTTTCTTTCTAACGGGCACCATATTGGATACCCATTTGGAATGTCTGACGGGGAAAATTATTCTGGCTCTCAACAACTTATTTAGCTCAGTTTTTATCTGATTTTCTAAGTTAGGGTGTATTTTTCTGAGCTTCTGCTGGACATGTTTTTCATTGTCAATCATAGGGATAACGTGTTGAATGATAGAAGTGTCGTATGTCTTTAGTTCATCGTAATTCCAGGCAAAAACGTTTTTGTATTGTCTCAGAAGATGGATATATGCTGATTTCTCTTCAGGGGCTAGGCCGTGGCCTAGGTTAACGTTTTGTGGCTTCTGATCGGTCCCTAGGTTTACTAATTCATAGTTCAAAGTAGAACTGTATAGTTTAGCATTAGCGGACCTTTTAAACCGACTCTTCAAATCATATAAGTCTTCTAACTTGACCACTGATTTCGGTATAGCATTGTCAGTGCCGTTTTGTTGTATTTGGTGATCATGATGGTCTTCATCAATTATTTGATTTGAGTAGGATCCTTCAGAAGTGAGGAAATTTATGATGTCAGGATCGTCGTTGAATACTCTCCAATTGGTGATGTTGTCAGGGATGGATGGTCTAAAGATTAATTCTATCGAAAACCTATCAGGACTAAAATCTTCGGAGGGAATAAGTCTAGAGGCTACGTTAGCTAACAGGTCTGCGCTCGCATTTTGAAGTCTTGGGATTGACGAAATATTGAATGCTATGAAATGTGCAGTGAGATCTTGTACTAAAGATTGATAGTGCTTTAAATGACTTGACAGGCAATGTATGGTGTTACGTACCTGTTTGACGACAATCTCAGAATCTCCAAAGACTTGAAGATACTTAACATTCAATCCGATTGCTTTGTATAGGCCTTGGACCAAGGCTTCGTACTCCGCTGTATTGTTTGTGCAATCGAACTCAAGTCTGCATGTAAGCATAATCTTGTTCCCGTCTGGGCTAATCAGAACGCATCCTGCTCCTGCTCCCTCATTAGATTTAGAGCCGTCAAAATATAATTTCCAAAACAAAGATGTATTTACAGAATTATCTAAAAAACTAAAACATTTTGAGTCATCAGTTTGGGAAAAATTTTCAACTTGGGACAAAACTGAATTCTCTAAGTAAGGTGAGATATGAGCATTGAAATTGCCGAGGAAAGAATCTACTGAGTAATTGCCTATGATGCTGCTATTGTATGTTATTGCTTCATTTTCTCCTTCCAATTCTGTCACTATGTACTTTTGGTGCAACTCTCGTTCAACCTTTATCTGATTTGGTTTACCGTTGTATGGTAACCACATGTGCGACCAGTCGGTTGAGAAATATCCGTGGAGTTTCTTAGACCAATCCCTGCTAAGAATCAAACCATATAATTCAGGGATATCAACTACTAGAATGTCGATAACCTGACACACTTTTGGGTTAGACGACAATCTTATGGTCACTTGATTAAGTTCACCAATCACTTTGACTTGGGATCGATCGAGTTGAACTATTCGTACTGCGGATTTTTGAGGTTGAACATTCAATTTGGCACATATTGATCTGGGTAAAATATTCGTTGAAGCACCAGAATCGACCAAGCAATTGTGCACGTTTTTATTGAAGATTTCGTAAGTGAGAAGAAAAGGAGGAGTATGAGATCTTGATCTTCCTCCAATCAAGGCGATGTCATTTGGATCAATCTTATTGATCGCGTTGGTTGGAGGTCTTCCCATGTTGTGGGAAGCTATAGCTGTAGGTAAAGATGTAGTAGGCACAACATGTAATTCTTTCATCATTATTTTCTGTTGATGTTTCAATTTGCTCAATTCATAAAGACTAATATTAGCCCTAGTCTTTTTCATGTCATCGATGATGTTATACTCCATTTCATCCGACACTATCAGTGTTCTTGATGGAGGTGCTTGATCTGATTGGACTGGGCTAAACTGGGTCGCTTTAGCAGTTGTCTTCTTTGTTGTGACCTTATCTTTTGTTGCAGGGCTTGCGCCCTTCTGTTTAGGGGTAGTTTGGGGAGGATCAAGTTGATTTTTGCTTCTTGTGCTAACCGGAAATGCTTCTTGATCTTCTTCTTGTGGGAGGATGAAGTCCCACATTCCTTGTAGTTCCACAACTTCTTCATCATCGGTCTGCCCTTCAGTGGCATTCTCTTCTTCTTCTTCTTCTTCAGATTCAACGTTTGAGACAGCACTGGGTGGTTTCACCTCCATGGGAGGATTTCTTTTAAAAGCTCTGTAGGGCTTTTTCGAAGAAGTCTCTGCTACTTGTTTTTTTATGTCAATCATCTCATTGGACATGGCCTTTAACACTTTTTGTAATCCTTCCAAATCGAAAGGATCTTTCGTTTGCTTCTTCTTGGTGTCTTCTTTGAAAGAGATTTTCTTAGATTTGCGTTCTTCTATAGCGGATCTCTTTTCTAGGGCTACCACGCGTTTTTCTACTGCTAACACCTCTGTCAAGTTTTCAACTAAGGTGGTCTTGTTTGCCCTATCTACGAAGATAGCCAAGTTTGATGGTAAGGCCGTGATATACCATTCACATCTTACTTCCTCGCTGGGTTGTGAAGCAGCGGGGATTTTGTTGAGGATCTTATTGAACCGTAAGTTGAAATCTTTAATGGGTTCTCTAGCCTCAGCTTTAAGATTAGATAGGTCATTGATCAATGTCGCCATGGATCTGTCATCACCGAACTTGGTAAGGAATTGACTTTGAAAAATGTCCCAACTTGTGATGGATCCAGAAGGTAACGAAAAGTACCATGACCCCGCTGTTCCTTGCATTGTATAGGGGAAAAGCCGGACAACAGCGTCTTCGTTAGTAACTCCGTTGAGATTAACAGAAAGCATGAAATTATTGATATGTTCTTCGGCTAGCATGCCTGCTTCTGGATTGAATTTAGGTAGCCATTTCTCAGGATGGGCCGGTATTGGGCTCAAGGGTGGAGGCATTAAAACCACCCCAGGATTGTTCCATGGAGACTGGGCCATCGTTGAGTTGCTAGTTATTGAAAGTGCAGAAGATGATCCCTGATGCTGAGAAGATGAAGATATTAAGATCTTTGATGATTGAAGAGGAAGGGTTGTGGAAGATGGATGAGTGAGTTGGAATGAAGATGTGGGTGGTTGACTTCACGGTGAGGGAGTTGAGATGGACGAAGTGGATGAAAGAGTCTTACTGTCAGACTCTGGTGGTGTTTTCCTTGCTCTTTTCCTGGTGGGGAGAGGGAGTTCACTTGGTTGTATGCCAAATTTTTCACTCTTTAATCTGGTAAGGGGATGAGCAGGGTTGTACTGCGAAGTCACGCTGCTTTGAGATTTATCAGACCTCTGGTTAAAAATAGAGAATCCCTGAAGTTTACGAATCAAAGTTTGAATTTCAGGGGGTTCAATGATAGATTGGTCTGATATATTCGAGTATGTAGCAGTGGTGGATACTCGAGCGACTTCAAATTCCGGGTTTAACCGTGTTGGAGAAGTCGAGGGAGTTGATGAGGGTGTTTTACTCTCAGAATGGTATTTAGATATTGATTTAGGTGCCATTCATAGTTCGTGCCCTCCTTCTAGCGCCAAATATGTTGAGGGCCCTGAAATCGGGTCAACAACAAGGGGGATACCCACCCGGTCGGGAACCTGGTTGGCGGCTCCGTGCCCGTTTGGTGTAGCGGGTCCGACTGGGGATAATGGGACCAGCTTCCCAATCTAAGGGGTGTGTGTGTGTAGAGTTTGGTGATGTGTGTGTGTGTAGAGTGTGATGATGCTAAATCTGGAGATATTTCTAAGCTAATTTAATTCTAAACTCTAAACTGACTCTATGCTACTATAATCTAACAAAAACAACACATCTAATCTATGCTAACCCGGGGTAGAACTTTTCCATTATGCGATCTAAAAAGATTTCATACAATAACTGGTAATAAAGATCATTCAGCTATCATAAGAATATAAATCAATTAAGATGAACCATTCTGCGTAAAAAGTTAAGCAAAACAATTGTGAACAGCATATCGCATAATCAGTTATTCATATGTCAAGCACAAATAAATGACTCCACCGTACAAAAGTGCCAAATGGTAACCCACACATTCATACATTAACATATAAGCAACATCAGCTGTATATTACTCTAAGAATGCAAGCAGAAATTCGTCAAGAGATAAAAGTACCATTTATGACTGATTTTTACTCACAAACTTCAAGCAATAACGATCTATTTCTACTTACTTCTAACGCCTACTAAGAGTACAGAAGTGCAACATCAGTAGCAGACATTAAGATGCAAACATAAATAAATCTCGATCCATCCATTCATCAAAAACCCCCTCCGAGGGTGCAAAAGTGCATGTTCTGAGGACAAGTTTTTTGACAAATTTCCGGACCCTTCTCCAAATGCCATGAGAAGGGTTAAATACTACTAACTGACTAATCTTAATTACACAAATTTAGGAAACGGCTTCAAATGACCGCCCTTTTACTAAAACAAATTTATTTCTAAAAACTGAATCTAATTTCTAACCGTTTCTGTATCTGCTCCTTAGTGCTGTAAGCAATGCGCTGTTCGCCTGGAAAGAGTCGGCTGGTTGTCCTTTCCTTTTGTTCGAGCGATAAAAGTAGAAATAACAAGAGCTGGCACCTCTTTCTGACAAACTAGAAGATATTTTTGAAAGTCTTCTTCTGGAGGAGTGTCTTCACGGCGTGTATACTTAGTACAACTCAGATTTCTTTCAAACTGATTGTGCTGTTGCTATTTCGGTTTCCGGCCGTGTGAATGACTCAATGAGTTAGGGACTTCGTTGCCTGAACAATTTTCTGAATTGAAACTTGCTTCCGTTCTTTGTTCCAGGCTTTTCTGGGACGTCTTCCCTCTTAAGCGTTTTTCTTTTTGCTTTACCCAATTCGGGCTTCAGGATCTTTCGTAAACGCTTAGCTTTTGTGCGCCTTTGACTCTGAGTCCTGGATAGTCTATTTTCATCAGTATCTGAGTGATACTCTGGAGTCCGCGGTTCTGCTGCATGCGGTATCCATTTGCGAAGTCATCTCCTCTCTGTTCTCCTAGCATTGGCGCTTTCCCTTTTTCTTTAGATGTTTCCTGCATATAGATTTATATTAGTTGCTGCCTTATAGTTCACGCAAAGGAAAAGAGACACGACGAAAAGATTGACATGAAAGCATTAAGTTCTAATGAATGCATAATCATGACACTCATTATGACTTGACTCTTCGAAAAACGCAACACAATCATCTTTGGATACACAGGCGTACAATCATTAATTTCCCGTAAGGTGCGCGCTCAATTTTGGGCTTACAGATCATGCCGAGGGATCTTTGCGACGAATGGTTTCTGCGATTCGCATCGCAGCGTCGAAGATTGCGATGTAAAGAAGTGTCATCGCAGCAATTGATAGTCTCATTTGTCGCAAATCGCAGATCGCAAATTTTGTAGGATCACAGATCGCAGATCGCATATTTTCATTTTATCACCTTGTGCTGCTTATGTGACGTTGCGACGTGCGACGTCGCATATCGGCCATCGGCGATTCCTTAGGTTTTCCTTTTTGAGCGCTTTTAATGCATGCGATGCGATGGGTTTCGCGTCGCTTCTTTGCAACGTATCTATGCGCTTTGAGAAAACGCTTCTCTCTACCTTTGTGACGCGATATAGCTCTTAGGGAGTTAAATACAAAAGATTTTTTAACAAAATATTTTTGGGATTTTTTGGTTAAGGGTCCCCATTTGCCTGATGTTATTGCTAATATCAAACAAAAAGGGGGGTTGTTGTTTAGACCACAACAGGTCATAGGGTGCCCAATAGAAACTTGTCTTGAGGAGGAGGGCCTTTAGCATTTTGCCTGCCTCTTCCCAAGCTTCTTCCCTCTTATTAAAGATGAATGGACCCAATTGATGCTTAAATTTCAGCTGTGCCTTCTTGTTTTTGCTATGGAAGTGAATCATATCTGCATTGCCGAACTTCCTGAAGTATTCTAGTGCAAAGAATCTCATGGGAACATACTTTGGTAGCCTGTATGGTGCTAACTCATAGCCATATATTCTGATCACTGTATGATCTTGGTAAAAGTACCAATCTCCAATGCTATAGTTCTTAGAGAGCTGGAGGATTTTCTGCATATCATCAGTGAGTCTAGGAGGAGGGGAACTCTGCAGCAGTGACAAGGCTGGATGAATGAAGAGGTCTATAAACTCACAGTAATTGTATGGTGAGTAATGAACATGATGGCAGATTGATGTCCATAACATTACAGATCTTCTGTTTCCCTTTGCATCTAGTCTCTTGAGGAAAAGAGGAAAGCCATCACGCTGATTGTATAATAACAGATGATATATGTAGGAGGTGTATTTGAATACCCTCTCTCTATCCGAGTTTATGAACTGTTCATGAATTTTGTTGGCTATAAATGTAGCATAGTCATACTGGACAGCAGGGGGCTGTCCTGGGGTAAAAATGGATAACACTACCATTGTTGACTCATCCACAAACTCACTGGTTTTGAATCCCAGGATGGAGGATATCATGTCTACCAGCAGTCTCCCTATGTCATTGAACCAAACATGTAGATAAGGGGGAGGCTGTCAAGGCTGGTAGTCTGGATGCATGAACAATTGGCCAAATCTTGTAATTTGTGAGCTGGAGAGCTTGGCACCCTGCTCCAGTAAAAGTTGCATAGTAAGAGGAACCAGTGGCTTTGTTGGTTTAAACTGTAGCATTTGGTTGATGGCTTCAGGAGTGATATGGAATAAGACAGAGCCTGAAGGACTCAGAACAACCCTTTGATTGGGGTCATAGGTTGTGCAGCACTGGTGAATCAAGTCAGGGAACTCATCGACCTGAGGGAGATAATAGAATGGCAAATGGGATTTCCAGATTCCCAGGAGGTCTGTACCATCTCTGTGTTTCTTCCTTAACTCACAAACTGTTTGTATGTGGTATTTGTTACACAACTCTATAGTGTCTCTCATCTAATAATATCTGTCTGCAAGGGCTAGCCAATCCAGGTCCTTGTGTGGGGCATTCATTGGTGCAATATTTAATGCCACAGGGGTCTCCATGGTCAACTGATATTTGGAATTATATTTGAACTTGCTTCTTGGGCACAACAATACAGAGCAATGGATTTCAATGAGTAGAGCAATTTGCAAAGAGAACAAGGTAAATTGGGGTGAAACTGAGTTGAAATACTCCTGGGAGAGATTCAACGAGCAAATGCTGGGATTGAGAAATGTTTTTTCGGTGATTTTGTCTGGAAACGGTTTAGATTTGCGAATGCGCAATAAGCTATGGATTTATAATAATTTGGCACAATGTGGAATCTCTGTAGGTGAATTTGGGCTTACAGTGGGAAATGAAGCTCAGTTACTGAGGATTCCTTAGTAATTCCTGTATTTTCCCTCTTTTCCTGTTTGCTTCGGTGAATTATGCAAAAACTAAGGCACGCAGAGGGAAACTGATAAATACCTGGGTACAATATGACAATGGTGTTGATATACAGGTGAATTCGTGGCACCAGCAGCAAGGGAGCAGTCTTCAGAGTTGGCGGACAAGCAACGTAACTGCTCATGCAGGAGTACAGTGAGTATTTTTGCAAATAACGCGAAAAAAAAAAATGACTTTTTGGGCAAAATAGGGAAAATTTGGCCTTTGGCGCCTTTTGTTGGATGATGTCAGCATGACGTCATAGGTGGGGTCAGGTACGGAATGATGACGTGGCGGCCGGTGAGTGGCTCTACGTGGACAGGTGACATGGCAGACAGTTCGGAGCAATGACGGATCGGGCGGTAATGTGATGCTGAAGCAGCAATGACGTGGGGGGTGACGTGGGAGTGACGTATGGCGGAAACCGGAGGGCGGTAAGCGGTAATATCAGACCGCTTCATGGTACGGGTGTGGTTTTGGCAGGAGGCCGCCCGACGAATTTCAGAAGCGAGACGCGTCCGAGCCCTGACGTCACCCTCTGACAGATTTCGGGCGCTAACGTTCAGGCATCGGGGGTCGTCTGATATTGCTGTGGGCCGTCGGATGGGAGGGCCCGGATCCAACGGTCGACGGGCTGCGGAGGTGACGGGTGGATACGACGAGACCCGGCGAATAAAAAATGATATTTCTAGAAAGGCGCGCCAGGGTAAAACTTTGGTTATCGGCGGATTTTGGGTTTTTGCAAAATTTATACAGTGGCGGGGGTAATGCAATGTTGTAGATTTGCAAAGCGGACAAGGGTGGGAACGGGTTATTAAATTAACCAAGTGTTAATCCAATCCCCAATCTTTAAAATGAACCAAATATCAGAACCCTTTGATTCTGTATCATTCTCCAAACTTTGAAACTATGGCTATAATGCCCAAGGGGGGGGTATTTACATATTTTTTGGGGTTTTTCAATACAAAAGTGATATATTAATAGGGAAAAGGGGAATATAGGGAGTTAAATAATAAGGTTAGTAGTTAATATGGATTTGGGATGTGAGAGAGGAACAAAGAGCTAAGTTTAATGAGTAAACTTAGACTTTAGAAGCAGATGAGAGCGAGGAATGATTTTACACAAGAAATGTGGCTTCTTTTCGGAAAAGAAAGTGAAAACTTGTCATGAAATTTCCAAGGAGAAATACAAGGAGGACTATTTAGGAAGGTCCTAAAGTTCCCACAGGGGATGTTAAAAAGAGAGTCTTTGGGGGAAAATAGGGGGTGTTAGTCATGCTTCTTTACTTTGCCTTCAAAATGCTGCATGGATACCTCTGCAATTGCTAACATGTGCCTTCTTGATCAAGGCCAAAACTGAATAGGGTCAGGATTCTGCAACTTCTGGCTACCTACCCAACCTAGTACCTAGAATTTTTTGTTACTTCAGGGAGGGTGCACTTAGACTTGCAAACCCTCATATGCTCTTTTCTTTTTGCTGCCCCCCTATCTAAATCTACCCTTATATCTTCCAAGGGCCCAGATTAAGCTAGTGGGCTCCTTCCTTTCTCTATCCAGCTAGTCATCTGTCAAGCTCGAACTGTTTGAACAGGTACTCATTCCCTACTCTAAAACAAGCAAATTTAAAACATGGCTTGGCCCAGCTTGAACTGTTGAGCCATCCATCAAGATAGCAGTGGCATTTTGATTGGCCACTTTCCTGGTCTTTCTTTGGGGTTCATTTCAATTATTTTTTCTTTTGACTAGCTCATTTTCTTGCCTTTTGATTATTCTTTTAAGGCATACCCTCTTTACATTTTTTAACTTTTTTGTTTTGTCCACAAAAATGGAACCTTTGTATCACCAAAGATGAACATTTTTAGCACTTCCACTGTCAATCATGAAATATGAAACCCTATTGGTATAGGAGGCTAACAGTGGCTCCACTTGGGGATGACTTTTCCAGATGAAAAGTCAAGATCAGCAGGTCAGATTGCCTTCTTTTTTCACCCTTCTGCAGTTTAACCTTTCCTTTTGTTGAAGACTGAACATCTGAATCCATGAAACTTGCATGCAATACTCCGTAAGCTGATCTGCTGTGAAATTACAGCCCTGTTTTTGCCTTGCTTTTCTGATTTTTTCTCATCTCCCAGATAGTTTCCAAGTGTTTTCGCTTGCTTTCCAATGATAGGACCAAAAGAAGTTCCAAAAATGGTGTCGTACCCTGATCTTTCTCAAAATCTGCTCTACTTAGTTCTTTGTCTATCTGCTGTAAATGAAAGTACTGAAAATACAAATATTTATGTACAATATATGATTGTGCAATGTTTCATCAAAGGGGGTCAAAATAATGCTTGAGCATCCTCCCATTGACTGGGCCTTCCTCAGTGTTTGAGCCATCCAAACTCTTTAAAAAATAGGTGTTATAACCTTGTACGACATAAATTACATAAGGTCCCTTCCATAAGAAGTCAAATTTACCATGTTTTCCTTTGTCTTCCCTTCTGGAATCCCATCTCAGCACTTTGTTTCCTATAAAAAAGTCTTCAGTCTTGGCTCTTTTGTCAAATATTCTTTTGAGCTTTTCTCGCAGTACCTGGGTTCTTTCATAGACTTCCTCTCTTGTTTGCTACAGGTGAATTGTCTGATTGATCCTTCTTTGAATGTCATTTGGCTCAGCTTGTATTTCTTGCAGCAACTTGATTACAGGAACACCTAAAGATGAAGGAAACCTTGCTTCCATTCCATAAACTAGTTCATATGGACTTGTGCCAATTGATCTCTTGGTGGTCAATCTATCTGCCCATAGTGCATTCACTAACTTTTTATGCCAATTCTTTTTGTTTTCCTCCAAAACTTTCTTGATGATGTTGATGAGGCTTTTATTAGAAGACTCAGCTAGGCCATTTCCTTGAGGATAGTAAGCAGTGGCATGACCTAGGGTCATATGATACTTGTGACAAAAGTTGATCATTTTTTTGGACTTGAAAGCAGCAGCATTGTCTGTGATAATTTTATCTGGACAGCCAAACCCGGACATGATGTTGGTTTCTAGAAATTGTATGATAATGGAGTCATTGGCTTGCCTACAAGGGATGGCCTCTATCCATTTGGTAAAATAATCTGTAGCAGTCAGAATCCACCTATGCTGGCCAGAGGATGGGGGATGAATTTCACCAATAAAGTCTAAACCCCATTGCTGGAATGGTCTCTCAGTTGAAACAGGTTTGAGTGGTAAAGGCAGCAGCTTTCTCTTACCTTCAAAGATTTGACATTTGTGACAAGACATTACAAATTTCTTTACATCAGTAAACAAGGAGGGCCAGTAAAATCCAGCCCTTAGGATTTTATCAGCTGTGGATTTCCAGTATAAGTGTCCTCCACAGTCACCTGCATGAAATTCTTTGAGGACATTTTCAGTTTCATCTAATGTTAAGCAATTAAGTAAGATTCCTTCATGATTTCTCCAAAACAAAACACTGTCAATAATACAAAATTTTGATGCTTTCATTTTCAAGAACCTTTTCTTAGTTCTGGACAACCCTGGAGGAGCTTGCAGGTTTAACAATACAAAACATATATCAGTATACCAAGGGGATTGCATAAAGGCTTGGTTGATCTGTGGAGTCGCCATCTCCTGTTCGTTGTCCAGTTCATTAATGTCAAGGGCTTGGAAATTGGTTTCAGCCATCAGCTTGGCTAGACCTTGTCCTTTTATCAGTTTGGTAGGCTTGATTTCCATGTCATACTCTAAGATTTTGGCGATCCATTTGCCCCTCCTACCTTCAATTCCTTCTTGGGTCAAGATGTCCTTCACCACTGCATTTGGGACACAGGAAATGATGTGGGAGTACAGAATATAGATTCTAAAGTCTTTGATTGCCTTTACCAATGCATATGCTTGTTTTTCCATGATCTGATATTTCAATGGAGCATCTCTAAGGGCCCTGCTAAAAAATGCAATAGGTTTTTCACAGCCTTGGTCATCTTTTTGTAACAGAACAACAGCTATTGTATGCTCAGATGCAAAAGAAAAAATGATGAAATCTTTATCAAATCTAGGGCTTGTTAGGATTGGTGTGTTTGTCAATGCTGTTTTAATATCCTCAAAGGCTTGTCTAGCTTCCATGGTCCATTTGACCTTGGAGTCCTTTTTTAGCATGTTGTTTAGCAGTCTTGTGAGCTCATCCAAATTAGGAATGAACCTTCTCAAGAAGTTGATTTTTCCTAGAAAGCTTTGTAGTTCTTTGATGCTTCTTGGATGTGGTACCTGCAGGATAGCTTGAATTCTATCTGGGTCAATCCTAATACCATCTTTTGAGATTATATGTCCTAGAAGTTTACCTTCTTCTAGACCAAACAATGATTTCTTTGGGTTTAAATATATGCCATATTTTCTACAAATTGTGAAAACCTGCCTCAAGTGTTCTAAATGTTATTGGTCTGATTTTGAGAAGGCAGTAAGATCATCCAGGTAGACCACTAGAAAATCATGAATTTCCTTAGCAAAGGCTATATCCATTGCTCTTTGGAAGGTAGCCCCTGCATTCTTAAGCCCAAAAGGCATTTTGACATATTTGAAAGTTCCCCAAGGTGTTGTGAAGGCAGTTTTGTCTTGATCATCTGGGTGTACTAGAATCTGATTGAATCCTGAGAAACCATCTAATAATGAGATTCTAGAGGCTCCCACTACCCGTTGTAGGATATGATCCATTTTTGGTAAGGGGTAATGGTCTTTGAGAGACACTTGATTCAAATTTCTTAGGTCAACACACAGTCTGATTTCTCCTGTCTTTTTCCTAGTAGGCACTAGGTTTGAAATCCATTCTGAGAATCTAATTGGAGCAATGATTCCTGCTTCATACATACGTTTCACTTCCTTTTCAATGAGAGGGAGGAGCACAGGGTTCACTCTTCTAAGTTTTTGTTTAAGAGGCTTTTGGTTTTCCTTTAAAGGTATAGTGTGCTGGATGATTGAGGTATCATAAGATTTGAGGTCCTCATAGCTCCAGGCAAAGACATCCTGGAACTCTTTAAACAACTCAATGTATTTCAATTTCTGCTCGGGTGGTAGTGCTTTAGATAGCTTTATCATTTTGGGATTTTTTAAAGTTCCAATGTTACAATCTTCAATTTCGGCATTCAGTGGTTGCATTTTTGGTTTTCTTGAGATATCATTTGAATCAAACAGATCCTCCAAAGGGGTTAAACCTGTGGGCAGAAAATTATCTTTTAGCTCAATTACCTCTGCTTCTGTTTCGGCCAGTTCATCTTCCTCTATCTGCTTCAACTTTTGTATAGTTTCGTTGTTAAAGGTGGTAGGATGCAGAACTAGATTAGCTGTTTCAGCTGATATTTTTTGTGTAATTGTGCATGCCTGTGGTTGATCATCTCTAGTGGTTGAGTCGATGTTAATGCCAGAGAATTCCTCTTTTAGAGTGAGGAAGTTATTTATCTGTGTGTCACTCTCAAAGACTTGCCAATTCTTGATGTTATCCGGAACTGAAGGTCTATGTTTGATTTCAGCAGTAAAAGTATGATTGGGTTTGAAGGGCAGCTTACAAGTGCTGGCAAAGGTTGCCAAACTGTGAGCATGTAGATTGAGTTCTCTAGAAATTTTAGTCAATTGTGATTGTGCAAAGGTATCAAGTACCTGAATAGCTGCTCCCTTATATGCTCTCAGCCTTAGATCATTTGTGGTAAAGTTTCCTTTCATTTGTTGTATAATCAGATCTGAATCTCCTAAGATTAAAACTTTGGTTGCACCCAAATTTTTTATGAGTTTCAGACCTAACAACAGGGCCTCATATTCAGCCATATTGTTTGTGCATCAAAAGTTTAATCTATATGCATGACCCTTTGCCTGGTCATTGTGCATATTATGAATCCACACTCCTGCTCCAGCTCCTAACTTGTTTACAGAACCATCAAATTCTAAGAACCATAGGGTTTCATGATCAAGATTTGGATTGAGGTCTTTAGAAAATTGTATCATGGGCAGGTTGGTTTCTTGCAAGTCACTTGATACATCATGTTCCTTTGTTTTATCAGCTATACCCACAAACCTTTGGTCTTTGGAAGCACATTGCTCATCTAACTCCTCTGTCTCTACTGCCATTAATAGTTCAGAATAAGCTTTGTTGCAGATGTCGGCATTGTAGAGAATAAATGAATCCATGTCAGAGTGTATTGAATAGATTGGGAAGTTTTGGGGCTTCTCTTGACTGCTTACCACATATTTCATCAATGTTTTGCGGTATAATCTCTTTGGCTGCCCAAAGACCGAAATGGTAGCATAGGACATGTCTAGTTGCAAAGATCCTTGGAGTTTGGCCCCCCAGGATCTGCACAAGAGCATACCATACTTAGGAGGTATGTCAGCTACTACTACATCCATTAAAATTGTCTTGGTTGGGTATTGGACCAGAGAGACACATAAGTCTTTAATCAATCCTAAGCACCTGACTTGGCTTGAATCAAATGAGAATAGATCTTTATAAGGTCTTGTGATGTCTAAGTCGAGTTTTTCCATTACAGATTTGGGCATTAAGTTGTGTGAGGCCCTGGAATCAAACATTGCATTATGTAGAACCTTATCATGAATGTTTAAACTGACATAGAAGGGTGGAACTCCTCCATTTTCTATTTTTCCATTAATCTCAGGGCCAAATAGTAACTCTGGTTGATCATCTAGGACATTCACCGCATCTTTATTGTCTGATACTTGGAGTGACTTGTTAATCTATTGTCTGTATATTTCATGTTTAGCCAATTCCGAAAGAGGGACTGATATCTTCAGCTTACTTATTTATGTTTCCAAGTTAAAAGGCTTTTCTATTTGAATCTTGGCATTTAGTGCAGCAGATTTTTCCCTTTCAGCTGGGTTGTCAGTGGTCTTTGGTTCATAGTTGGCTTGATTTTGAATAAAACTGGTACCATGTTTGTTTCCTGGGGGGGTATCTGCCCTTGCATTTACGGGATGGAGTGGGGCTGGCTGGTTTTCAGGGGTCTGTTGCTCTGAGATATCCTCCACAGTGACTTCTGTGGTGTGTGGGTTTGAATTGCCAGCTGATTGTGGAAGAGCAGTCTTGTCATTGGTCTTTTTTTTCTGCTTACTGTCCCTTGGTTTAAGAGGTTCAGGTACATCTATCGTTCTAGTCCTTAGTTTATACTGTTTGTGCACCTCATAGACTGTTGCGTCATAACCTTCTCTAAAATCGAATGATTCTCCTGACTTAGGGTGAAATTGATTGTCATTGTAAACCTCTTGATCTTCTTGTGTTAAAAACACTTGATTTTCACTGTCCAAACCCATTAGATTGATGTGAGGTTCCTCAGTTGGTTCATTAGATGTTGAAGCCTCAACATAATTTTCTTGGAAAGGAGGTTTGACATGCTGGTCTGGATCAGTCCTTCCAACATTAGGATTTTGATTCTTTCTAAAGTTTGGGTTTCTAATATTGCTTGTTTGACCTTCCCATGATGATTTTCTTTCTATGGTTTCCACTCTGTCCCCAAGTTTGTCCATACCTTTGATGATTGCATCTAGCTTTTGCTCGAATGATGAGGGTTCTTCCTTAAAAGTGGTTCTTCTTTCAGTTCTTGCCCGATTTCTCTTAGCAATCAGATTTGCCTCTACACTTACAACTATGTTTTGCATGTCTGCCAGGGTTGCAGGGGCTCTTTCCCTTAATTGATATGCCATATCAGCATCAAACCCATCCAGAAATTTGATTAAAGCTAGATCAGGTGGAGGTCTAAGATTTTGAGGAATGGCATTATAGACAGTGTTGAATCTAGTGCAATAGTCCGAGACAGTTTCTTGTGGGCCTCTCCTTATGGTGTCATATTCAGATAAAATGTGTAGAGGATCCTTTTTCTTTTCCCATCTGTTCAGGAAGGACTGGTAAAGGGCACCCGAATCAGCTATGGAATTTGCAGCAAGTGCTCTGAACCAAGTTCTTACTTCACCTGTTAAACTTTGTACAAAAATTTTCATTCTCACATCATCATCATCTATCTCATAATTTTCAAAGTAATCTTGCATTTTATTGGTATGCTGTAAGGCAGTGTATGTATTGGTTCCATCAAAATAGGTAATCTTACTTTGGTAGTCCTGAGGCATAGCCCCAGGATTACCAGGTAGCTGAAGAGGAGCATAACGATTAGCCATATTTGCAGGGACAAGTGGGACAACAGGTAGAAGGGGAACAACTGGAACAACAGGGACAACAATAGCAGTTTGTGTATTGGGTGAGGGTGTGGATAGTAGGTTTTGGGAAGTGGATGAGGAAGAGGGGGAAGAATGGGTTATATGAGGATGAACTGATGGTTTGGCAGGGGTTGGGATATAACTTTGGTGAACTGCCTCAGGGCTGGACTCAGCAGATTCTTCTGGTTGTTTTTGGTCCCTAAGAGTCTTGGGAATCAAATTAGGATTGTCGAAAACAGGTGGAGGATTTGGGTCAGGATTTGACCTGGTATGCCTAGTTCTCTTTTTAGGAGCCAACTTCTGAACTTATTTTTGGTATTTTTTTTTTTGAGAATATTTTTCGAATGATCAAGGGATTGCTTAAATTTTGAAACCACTATCTAAAGCAGACAACAGTTGAAAAATTCGTTCTGTCCCCAGTTGAGTCGCCAGTTATGTTATCACTCAGGTTGTTCCCTTTGACTCCTAAGGGAATACGGCCGAGGTAACCACAGACCAATCTTTGGATCACAGGTTCTAGCCTACCTGCAATCAGAGAGGGCTCTCTCTTTAGAATTTAGCTTTGTTTTAGTAATGTTTTAGGCTAGCTATGATGCACTGAATTTTGTTTAAAGTTTTGGTTGAATGATGTCTTCTATCAGCTAGAATTTACTCTTCAGGAGTTTCAGTCCATTGGGCAATGGAGTCTGTGATTATGTGTTGTTTGGGGTGTTGAGTGAGAGTGATGAAACTGCAGGGCCATATGGGTACTCATGAAACAATCTTCAAATTGTGGAATATGGACTATTTCCAGTCAGTGAAAAGGCAACTAAGAATCTTTCACTAAGCTGGTGATATGGAGAAAGGAAATATCACTCAGGAGCAGATCAGAATTCCTGAACAGTATGTACTATGAAAGATTTAGTGTAAATGCGAACAATAAAGATTTACACATTCATAACTAATTCTGAAGAAAACATTCATAACAACATAGATTGAGTTTAGGGTGTTCAATGAACAAATCCTGAACTATTCTTTTTCTCTACTGCTAAACCTATGCAACATACAACATAAGTGGATTATGAAAGAGCGAAATACAAAATAACAAGGTTCAGAACACTTATTGTGACATGAAATAGCGCAGGAATCCTGCAGCAGCAAGCAAGCCCAACACAACACTTCGAACAACTCAGAAATTGAGAAATTCCATTAGCTTCTTGTATTAAAGTCTGAATTTACAGTGTAGCTTCGCAAAAGAAAAATCAACAACCCCAATAAGTTTATGAGTGGGGATATATATACAATCGTTTCACAAAATATCTTAACGATGAGTCATTTGCTCAATAACTGTCTTTACCAACTTTCAAGAATAGCATATGCAATAGTTATTGCTACTTTAAATGGATAATGAATGACTGTTCAGTTTTGTCAGAAATTCTTTGACTTTTGGAGGCAACTGGGTCTGTCGGGTGCTTCGTATTGATTCTGAGTAATACGCCCTTTACTGCTTTGTTGTGGAGCGGCTATCTCAGCCCCGTCATCTGCATCTGTCGGTCCTGCTTTGGTGGCCACATTTGATTGCTGAGTTGGCCACTCCTACTCCTTTCCCAGTCAGAGAAAATATATTAACTTTCTGAAAATGCTGACTTGTGATCGGTACACAAAAATTTGGAAAAAAACCTGTTTCTTTACAGCAGTGTTTGTATCATGCCCGTCCACCATTCCTGTGTAGGCAATTGGTGTCTTAGGATTATGCCCAAAGTCTCATCTGCCTCAGTATATTTGTAATAGTTTGGGGGCACTTCAAAAAGATGTCCAATCTCATTCATAATAAAGAATAGATTCTCCAACTTGTCATATAGACTCTGCCCAGATGGAGGCCCTGTTTCCTCTGGGGCACTTGTTGATGTAGTGATCTGGTTTGTGGCATATGTATTGACCCTCTTGGCATAGTTTTCATGAGATAGTAACCTTCCTGCACTGGTTACCAAGCTGGGAAGGCCTCTGTTATGCAATGCTGTAATTTTATCAATGAATTTGTTCACCTCTGTCTGCATTTCTTGACACCTTCTATCCAATGTATGTACATGATTTCTCAAGGTAAGCACTCTCTTTACTAGTAAAATGGTATCAGTTCTGTTAGTGATACCCATTGCTGCCAGCTGGGGGCCAGTACGATTGTTAAGGACATTGATCATCCTGTTGGCTATTTCAGGCATGTTGCCTAAAGATGCTCTTGCTCTTTGATTCTCTTTTTGGGCCCTGCCTATGAGATCCATATGCTCATGGATAGTTTCAATATATTGCCACTGGTCTGTAATAGATTGACCAATATTGGCCCACAGGATTTTCTTGATTTCAACTACAACCTTTTCAAGAGAGAGCTCTTTTTCCAGTTCCTTTATTCTCTTCTCAAGAGCCCTTACCTCTCTCGTTTTTTCAGCTACACTTTGCTTTGATTTATCATACTTTTCTTCAATGTTAGCCAATTTATCCTTGGTCTCTTGTAGTTCAGCCATCTGTGCTTCTAAAGCTTCAATCTCCTTCATCATGTTCTGCATGCTTAGGCTGGGTCCCTGATCTGGTGCTGCTGCTGGCGCTGATACTTCTGTAGCTGGTGCTGATGTTGAAGGGCCTGCCTCTGATGTTTGTCCTGTGGGAGGACCTGCTGTAGTAGTAGAAAGTGGCACACCTTCAGTGGATGCAGATATCTGTGATGGTTGCATTGGTTCCTCACCTTGTCTTATTTTTAGTGCTACCTCTAATGCACTCTCTGTTTCCATCAATCTCTTGTATAAACTTAGGAGTAAAGCCACCACATCCTGATCCTTCTTTTGCTCTGCCACCTCTCCAGTCTGAGGGTGAAGGGTAGCTGGCAGCTTGATATGCTTTCTCATAGCTGCTATGTCTTCATCTCTTTTCTTTAACAGTGCCTGCACACCCTTAGGGTCCTTTGGATCATGACCCATCTCTATAATGATCTCTTCCAAGGACTTGATTATGTTGTCCTTGGCTTGAGAAGATGCTTTTTCCAATTCCAGTTGAGCAGCAGTATTGTGTAAAGAATTTTGTAATTGGTGTGCCAGTAGGGTCTTATCAGCTAAAGTGGAATAAAGCATCTCCCCTGTTTGCCTGTGTAGCTCAATCTGATCCAAGGGGTGGATGTCTTTGGCAAAAATTTCCAGATTAGTTCTGATATAATCGGCAGCTGTTTGAGGTTGTTGCATAGTAGGCCTGAAATGGCTCAGAGTCATTTTTTGTTCTTGAATGTCATAAGCAGACATTAATCTCTGCTGATTAGTTGGTGCCATTTTCAAGAGTTGGTTGTAGATTTGGTGTTTGAGGGGCTCATTCCTTCTCTTGATATCTATGAACTGCTGCTTGATGCTGGAGTCAGCCTTAGATCTCTGTCCTGAAGAGCTCACCTCTGCCCCAGATGGCATGTCTTGTCCTTGCTGCAAGGAACTGGCTAATGTTTCAATGCTAGGAGGAGGCATATTATCCATTGGTCTCTCTGGTAATTCCTCCTCTAAAAAAGGATTCAGCCTCTGTCTTTTTTCACCTTGCTGGTCCGTTGAAGAAGTAAGAGGAGTGTCCTCTTGCCTATCCCTTTTCCTTGTTTTTTCCTCATTAGCAGGTGTCTGTAAAACTGAGGACTCAACAGTTACCTCCTGTCTGGGAGGGATTTGCTCCTGTGTTTACTGTTCTGTGGAGGCAGGTTCTTTGGCTGTACCTTCCTACTGCTCTGCTTGTTGTTCCACATCAGGAGGTGACTCTTCTTGCTGCACTGTTTTGCCTTTAGCCATGTCTGTTGCTTGATCAGTTGTTTTGGCAGGCTGCTGAGGAACGGTGGATGAAGAGGCAGCTTCTCTAAGATGCTGAGTGCCTGAAGACCAAACCTGCCCAAAATATTCCAAGTCAACTGCCTGTTCTAAAGTTTTAATGGATTTTTCTGCTAATTCTTCTTCAGAATAATCCTCCACTAAGGTGCCTTCTTTCCACTCTAATTGGTTAGCATATTTTTTAACTTCTGGAATGCTAATATGATCATAGATGGCAAGCCTATACTTGATTCTTCTGAGGCTTATGAAATGGTTAGGGTCATAGGGTGCCCAATAGAAACTTGTCTTGAGGAGGAGGGCCTTTAGCATTTTGTCTGCCTCTTCCCAAGCTTCTTCCCTCTTATTAAAGATGAATGGACCCAATTGATGCTTAATTTTCAGCTGTGCCTTCTTGTTTTTGCTATGGAAGTGAATCATATCTGCATTGCCGAACTTCCTGAAGTATTCTTGTGCAAAGAGTCTCATGGGAACATACTTTGGTAGCCTGTATGGTGCTAACTCACAGCCATATATTATGATCACTGTATGATCTTGGTAAAAGTACCAATCTCCAATGCTATAGTTCTTAGAGAGCTGGAGGATTTTCTGCATATCATCAGTGAGTCTAGGAGGAGGGGAACTTTGCAGCAGTGACAAGGATGGATGAATGAAGAGGTCTATAAACTCACAGTAATTGTATGGTGAGTAATGAACATGATGGCATATTGATGTCCTGAACATTACAGATATTCTATTTCCCTTTGCATCTAGTCTCTTGAGGAAAAGAGGAAAGCCATCAGGCTGATTGTATAATAACAGATGATATATGTAGGAGGTGTATTTGAATACCCTTTCTCTATCCGAGTTTATGAACTGTTCATGAATTTTGTTGGCTATAAATGTAGCATAGTCATACTAGACAGTAGGGGGCTGTCCTGGGGTAAAAATGGATAGCACTACCATTGTTGTCTCATCCACAAACTCACTGGTTTTGAATCCCAGGATGGAGGATATCATGTCTACCAGCAGTCTCCCTATGTCATTGAACCAAACATGTAGATAAGGGGGAGGCTGTCGGGGCTGGTAGTCTGGATGCATGAACAATTGGCCAATTCTTGTAATTTGTGAGTTGGAGAGCTTGGCACCCTGCTCCAGTAAAAGCTGCATAGTAAGAGGAACCAGTGGCTTTGTTGGTTTAAACTGTAGCATTTGGTTGATGGCTTCAGGAGTGATATGGAATAAGACAGAGCCTGAAGGACTCAGAACAGCCCTTTGATTGGGGTCATAGTTTGTGCAGCACTGGTGAATCAAGTCAGGGAACTCATTGACCTGAGGGAGATAGTAGATTGGCAAATGGGATTTCCAGATTCTCAGGAGGTCTGTACCATCTCTGTGTTTCTTCCTTAACTCACAAACTGTTTGTATGTGGTATTTGTTACACAACTCTATAGTGTCTCTCATCTGATAATCTCTGTCTGCAAGGGCTAGCCAATCCAGGTCCTTGTGTGGGGCATTCAATGGTGCAATATTTAATGCCACAGGGGTCTCCATGGTCAACTGATATTTGGAATTATATTTGAACTTGCTTCTTGGGCACAACAATACAGAGCAGTGGATTTCAATGAGCAGGGCAATTTGCAGAGAGAACAAGGTAAATTGGGGTGAAACTGAGTTGAAATACTCCTGGGAGAGATTCAACGAGCAAATGCTGGGATTGAGAAATGTTTTTTCGGTGAGTTTGTCTAGCAACGGTTTAGATTTGCGAATGCGCAATAAGCTGTGGATTTATAATAATTTGGCACAATGTGGAATCTCTGTAGGTGAATTTGGGCTTACAGTGGGAAATGAAGGTCAGTTACTGAGGATTCCTTAGTAATTCCTGTGTTTTCCCTCTTTTCCTGTTTGCTTCGGTGAATTATGCAAAAACTAAGGCACGTAGAGGGAAACTGATAAATACCTGGGTACAATATGACAATGGTGTTGATATACAGGTGAATTTGCGGCGCCAGCAGCAAGGGAGCAGTCTTCAGAGTTGGCGGACAAGCAACGTAACCGCTCATGCAGGAGTACAGTGAGTATTTTTGCAAATAACGCGAAAAAATGACTTTTTGGGCAAAATAGGGAAAATTTGGCCTTTGGCGCCTTTTTTTGGATGACATCAGCATGACGTCATAGGTGGGGTCAGGTACGGAATGATGACGTGGCGGCCGGTGAGCGGCTCTACGTGGACAGGTGACATGGCAGACAGTTCGGAGCAATGGCGGATCGGGCAATAATGTGATGCTGAAGCAGCAATGACGTGGGGGTTGACGTCGGAGTGACGTATGGCGGAAACCGAAGGGCGATAAGCTATAATATCAGACCGCTTCATGGTACGGGTGTGGTTTTGGCAGGAGGCCACCCGATGAATTTCAGAAGTGACACACGTCCGAGCCTTGACGTCACCCTCTGACTGATTTCGGGCGCTAACGTTCAGGCATCGGGGGGTGGTCCGATATTGCTGTGGGCCGTCGGATGGGAGGGCCCGGATCCGACGGTCGATGGGTTGCGGAGGTGACGGGTGGATGTTGAGCCTCAGACCTGCACCTTCCTATACACCCTCTCAGCCTTCTTTTTCCACTTACTTCATCCACCCAGTTGTTAAATCATTGCATTATAGTCTAAAAAGAGCTTTTTATATGGTTTTCTGACTATGTTTATGACTGTTGTTCGGTTTAGTTTTTTTGTTCATGCAGCTGCAGAAACTTGTCAGTTTCCGCAGCCAGCACAGGTTTCCGCAGCCAACACAGGATTTCGAAGCTATTTTGTTAAAAGCCATGCTACAGGTGTCCTATAAAGAAACAAGCCACATGGGCAAGCTCCAGGTGACGGATACATGGAACGTGTCCCTTCAAATCAGCCAAATCATCCATGGAAGGTCACGGTCAACGAGAGTCAAAGGCAAAGCCAACCAAGGAGTTCAGCGGTGGCACGTCTCTGTTTTGAGCACGTGAACCTTTACGTGGCACAGTCCTCAGCTCACGAAGACACCGGCACACCTGGAGATCATCCCCGTAACCTGAATCCAACAGCTACCACTCCGAAGATTTAAAAGACATGATGATAGTTACGCTAGATCTCAGCTGAAGGGATCTACGTGTATTTGGCAATACAGTTAATAGCATAGGATTCAGTTAGTTAGTTCAACACTTTTCCATTATAAATAACGCGTCGATGAACGTTGTAAAGAAGCTTTTTGGATATGTAATTTCTGAACTGTTATTGTTATCTCCCCACTGTTTTATATATGTTGTTGCGTTAATACATGAGAAGACTTTTCTGAGTTCATTCGTGTGACTACTCGTTGACTGGCTGAAGTGGCAGAGGGCCCCTGCGCGCTGAAGCCTTGTAAAGTTTTCATTTGGTTTTATTATGTTTCTGTTTCCATAATCTTTAGCTTGTACATGACACGCTGTTTTTATGTTTCTTAACTCACTGTTGTTTATATTTTCACCTCTGTTTTCTTATACCTGTCAGCTGATCAGTGTTGTTCTGCAGGTTTTCTCAGGCAGCCCAGGCAAATTTTCATCTTTTTGATAACTAGTGACATATGAGATCATCTTGTCCTTCCTGCTAACTTTCATTTTCTGTATTTTAATTCCAGCACTGTCTTTTTCAAGTTGTGATTTGTTTTTTTTTTTTTTTTTGTTATTTAGATATCATACTGCTCATCAGTTTATGGTTTCTTTCTATAGTCAAGTGACTTTATTAGCAAGAAATCAGAATATTACTAACTGTAGTGTGATTTTAGTTATCATATTACTTAAGCTTATTCATGATTGCTTCCCACAAGGTAGATTGAGCTGAAGGGTCAAGGATCAGAAGAGTTGAAGTAGTGTGATTAATTTCCTTTCTGCAATTTAATTTCTTAGCCATCATATTGCTTAAGCTTATTCATGGTTGCTTCCCACAAGGTAGATTGAGCTGAAGGGTAAAGGACCAGAAGAGTTAAAGTAGTGTGACTAGTTTCTTTTATGCAATTTAATTTCTTGCCATTTAGATATCATATTGATTGACTTATTCATGATTGCTTCCCACAAGGTAGATTGAGCTGAAGGGTAAAGGATCTGAAGAGTTTAAGTAGTGTGAATTAGTTGCTTTGCTTTTAGTTTGAGTTGCTTTAAGTTCAGTTTTTACTTTCTTTTCATTCAGCAGCAAGGATACTGGGCCATTGTCATTAGTTCACTGTTTGATGCATTTACTTCCTCTTAAGAATTGATTTCAGTTTAGTTGTTTTTAAAGCTTTCTTCTTGAGCACTTTCAAGTTTGAGAAAATCACTGTAGAAACCACCATCACCATCCATACTCCATACTTCACTTTTATTTTCGCCATTACACATTAGGGAAAGATAAATCCAAAACAAACTAAAAAAACTCAAAAACGACAAAAGACTAAGGAAATGGTTATCTAGTACATATAGTACACTTCACTTCATCAGTTTACGAATCCCGGATTGACATTTTAAATAGCAATTTAGATCACACTAAATTGACCAAACATTTTGGCGCCGTTGCCGGGGATCGAACCCAGGTCACCCGCGTGACAGGCGGGAATACTCACCACTATACTACAACGACCTTCTCAACAGAATCCAAATTCTCAACTCTTGCTCCCATTCCAACAGAAGTCAAATCAACTTCCTTCTCAGCCATTGCCAAACCCCAATAATAAAAACCATCAAAATGCTTACATGATAGAAGGTCAACAATTTCCTGCCTATATGATTGTTCCTCTCAATGATGTACAACTCAGATCTGGTAGAGTTTTAGATAAGCCTTCTATAGATGCTCAAAAGAAAAGCATTTCTGAGGAAGATTCTCTTGAAGCCAATAAAGGTTCTGAAGCATCTCTTCAAAACCCAAACACTCAAAAAGGAAAAGAAAAAGAGTTAACCCCCACAACTCCTGTAGTTGAGCAACCTGCATCTTCATCCACACCTCCTTTTCCTGAAAGATTACAAATTGACAAAGGGGTGGAAAAACAAATTCGGTTGCCTGACTATGATTTTCTAGATGAATTGAAGAATGTTTGTATCAATATTCCCTTGTTACAAGCCATTAAAGAGATTCCTATTCTAGCGAAAACAATAAAGGAGTTGAGTCTTAAAAGACCAGGAAGGAAACCAAGAGATACAAGAAGAATCCACCTGGTAGGAAAAATTGCAGATATCATGATGGGAAAAATTACTATGCAGAAGTATGTAGATCTCGGTAGTCCAATTGTCAAAACACATATCAATGGGGTAGAAATCCCAAATACTTTGATTTATTTAGGGGCCGCTATCAACATTATGAGTAGATAGACTATGGAACAGCTTAAACTTCCTAACCTTCTCTTTACACCTACTTTACTGCAACTTGCAGATCGATCAATTATTAAACCAGATGGTGTATTAGAAGACATTTCAGTCTCCTTAGACTTTTGGGAATATCCAGTAGATTTCATGATTTTAACTCCTAAGAGTAATTTAGGAGGACATCCTCTCATTTTAGGAAGACCTTGGCTAGCCAAAACTGATGCTTTTATCAGTTGTAGGTCTGGGGATATGTATATTTCTGATGGTAATTCGACAAAGAAATTCAATCTGTATCCTCCAGCAAAAGCAATTACAGAAATAGGAGATAATGAGTGGATTGATGATGAAGATACTATACAACCTGTCTTTACCATTTCTGAGATCAGCGAAGATAGTCAAATTCTGAACACATTAGAAAACTTTGAGTCATCTTCAGAATATGACCACACACAATTTCAGTTGGATTCTGACATTGAGTATCTATCATCTAGACAAATGTCTCTTTTCTCTATGGAAGAGTTTGGTAGTTCTGCCATTGAGATCTTTCTAGGAAAAACATTGAATATCAACAAAAACTTGGAAAAATCACAACAGGAAGAGCTAACCAAAATCTTGCAAAAACATTCCATTGCATTTGCATGGGAGTATACCGATATGAAAGGTATTAACTCTAAGACTTGCATTCATCACATCTACATTGAGGAAATCAGTAGACCAATCAGACAACCTCAAATAAGGATGAATCCAAACCTTAGGGAGATAGTGAAAGAAGAGCTCCAAAAGTTACTTAATGTGAACTTCATTTATGCCATATCAGATAGCCGATGGGTTTCTCCTTTGGTTATAGTACCTAAAAAGAATGGTAAATGGAGGGTGTGCATTGATTACATGGAATTGAACAAAGCAACTTTGAAGGATCACTTTCCCTTACCCTTTATTGATCAGGTTTTAGATACTTTAGCAGGCAAAAAGTATTTCTCATTTTTGGATGGTTTTAGTGGTTACAATCAGATTCAGGTAGCACCTGAAGATCAGGACAAGACCACATTTACCTGTCCATGGGGAACTTTTGCTTACCGAGTACTTCCTTTTGGATTATGTAATGCACCCGCAACATTTCAAAGGGCAGTACTAGGAATCTTTTCCGATCTAATCCATGATTGTGTAGAGGTTTATATGGATGATTTTACAGTTTATGGTAATTCATTTGAAGAGACATTAGAGAATTTGGAAAAAGTCCTTATAAGATGTAAAGAAAAAAACCTTTCATTAAGTCATGAGAAATGCTTTATGATGTTTACTGAAGGGATTGTTTTAGGACATCATATTTCAGGGGATGGGATTAAAGTTGATAGATCAAAAGTTGAAGTCATCTCCAAGTTGCCTATTCCAAATTGTCAAAAAGATGTTAGAAGTTTTCTTGGATTTACTGGATATTATAGAAGATTTATTGAAAACTTCACCAAAATAGCATCTCCACTCTTCAAATTACTTACAAAAGACTGTGAATTCAAATGGAATCCTGATTTTCAATCTGCATTTGAAACTTTGAAAACAAGAATATCTGAAGCACCCATTTTAAGAGGGCCAAATTGGAAACTTCCTTTCCATATTTCTACAGATGCTTCAGATACAGCTCTAGGAGTTGTGTTGGGTCAAAAGGATTTAGTTCCTTATGCCATTTATTACACCAGTAAAAATTTGACTCCCATCGAGTTAAACTATACTGTAACTGAGAAAGAGTTCTTAGTTGTTGTTCATGCAATCAACAAGTTTAGACATTATATAACAGGCTATGAAACTTTTGTCCATACTGATCATTCTGCAATTAAATATCTCATGAACAAACCTGTTACTAATGGCAGAGTTACAAGATGGCTTTTACTTTTACAAGAATTCAATATTACTGTGTTAGATAGACTAGGGAAACAAAATACAGTAGCTGATTTCTTGTCTAGAATCCAAAATACTAACGAAGATTCTCCTGTAGAGGATAAGTTTCCAGATGAATATTTGTTTGCAATAACTACTAAGACTCCTTGGTATGCAGATATTGCTAACTATTTGGTTACAGGGAAGCTACCTCCACACTTATTTCCTAATGAGAAAAGGAAAATTATTAAGGAGAGTTCAAGTTATTCATGGATTTCTAATGAATTGTTTAAGACAGGGATAGATTGTGTGATCAGAAGATGTGTTCGGGAAGATGAAATACCTGACATCCTCAAGGCATGTCATGATGAACCATGCGGTGGGCACTTTGCTGACAAGAGGACAACCTATAAAATCCTTTCCTTAGGATATTATTGGCCTTCTCTCTTCAAAGATGCAAAACAATATGTCAGAAGGTGTGACAGTTGCCAAAGAGTTGGGAGACCGACTCTCTCAAATGAAATGCCATTACAACCACAGGTACTCATCGAACCCTTTGAAAAATGGGCTTTAGATTTCATTGGACCCATTAATCCACCATCTAGACAAAAGAAATATATATTGGTTTGCACTGATTATGTCACTAAATGGGTAGAAGCCAAAGCATTGCCTTCTGCCACTGAAAATTCAGTTATTCAATTTCTTTTTGAGGATATTTTTACTCGTTTTGGTGTCCCAATAGAAATTGTGACAGATCAGGGAAGTCAATTTACATCTAACTTGATGGAGAAGCTGATGGAGGAATACAAAGTCAAACACATAAAATCTACTCCTTACCATCCGCAAGCAAATGGCCAAGTGGAATCTACAAACAAAGTTCTTGAGAGCATCATCACCAAAATTGTTCATCTCCATAGAAGAGATTGGGCAGAAAGGCTTCCTGAAGACTTATGGGCCTACAGAACTACATGGAGGAACACAACAGGACATTCTCCCTATGAACTTGTTTATGGGAAAGAAGTCCTGCTCCCCATTGAGTTTCAAGTCAAGACCTTCAAGATGGCATTCCAGTTGGGGATGAATCTATCAGAAGCCCAAAAGCACAGAATGGAGCAGCTGAATGAGCTAGATGAGATAAGACAAGATGAAATTCTAAGGACTGATCTAGTTCAACACCAAAGAGCTAAGTGGCATGACATATACATTAAAGAGAGAAAGTTTCAAGAGGGAGATTGGGCTTTACTGTTTGATTCCAAGTTTAAAGACTTCAAAGGAAAATTTCAGACTCATTGGATTGGGCCATATGAGATTGACAAAGTCTTTAACAATGGAGCGGTAAGAATCAAGACCATTAATGAATTTCAAACTCCTATTATTGTGAATGGCAACCGATTGAAAATTTATCATAAGCCACTTTCAAAAGAGGAATTTGTCAAAATATTCCAAGAGAATTCTGCAATAAGGCTGGTGGAGAAGAATCCTTCTCCCCCATCAGCCTAATCTTTGTTTCTTTCAGTTTTTGAAAAAAAAAAAGAAAAAAAAAATGTATAAGCCTGAAAACCAATCACAGATTGGCAGTATTATGCAGAAAATGTAGAGTGAAAATCAGGAACACCTGACACTCTATATTTTCCAAAAAAAAATCTCCTCTCCTTCTTTTCCATCTTCACTCCACCTCATTTGCCATCTCACTCCATCTCCATCTCAATCTCACTTCCATTTCACCTCATTCCACTTCATTCCACCCATTCCATTTCATCTCATTAATAAAAGTCCCTTTCAGGACTATTTTCATTCAGTTAGTTCTTTTCTAACTATCTTTTTGCAGTCAAGGGGATGCTGTCTCAGTGTCCGCAGCCAGAAGCAGTTTTCGCAGCCAGAAATGATTTCCGCAGCCAGCATCACTCTGTTTTCAAAACTTACAGTCAACTGTTAGTGAAATCATCATAAAATTCAGGAATAATTGAGCTAAAGACATGGGGAATCTTCAAGACATCAAAGAAGGGCAACTAGTTAGAAGCCTTGAGCAAAAAATTGATAAAGTTTCCAAAGGTATGATCAAAAATCTTTATCAAATAACAATTCAAGTCATAGTTACGCATAGTTATTAAACCATAACAAGTTCTACTATGTGCAATGATTTGATACGATAGCTCCACTACCATTCCCATTCCACGATATCACTCCACACACCTCGCATTCATTTCTCTAACGGTCTTATGATTATTCCGAGTTCAAACTCAAGTATGACTGCACTTCCATTTATTACCCGTACTCTTGAGACGTGACCTATTGTGTTACGGTTCTTCCCAGCCGTAATTTCCGCAGCCGTCTGTTGAGACGTGTAAAATCTCATACACAGTCATCCGACTCGAAAGAATCCCGTCGTTACTCCACTCGCTTATCACTCCACTCACACTCCACTTATACCATACTCCTCGCATGCATTCGCATTTTATCTTGAACTTGTTTACTGCTGCTCACCCTCTGTTCCTCCGGTAATACTTCCATTCCCTGTTCTCCATTTCCGACTGCAGTCACTACAGTCATCCTAAACCCTGACTGCAGTCACTACAGTCTATCCTAAACCCTGTAACAGAGCTATTTTTCCTTAAACCCTCACACGCAGAAGAACTCTCAGTGGAATTTAAAACAGAGGATGGGAAAATTACTGAGAGCTGAGCCGGAAGGACCGAAATACTTGGAGGGTTATCCTCAAGTTAAGGAATTGCTGAAGAAAGTCAGATGGCTACGATTTATCCAGAAGTTTAAAGGCTATAACAAGGAGGTGACCAAAGCTTTTGCATGGTCTTTTAATGGACAAACAGTGGAGGTTGGAGACTTAAAATTCACAGTGACCGAGGCCACAGTAGCAGCTGCCACAGGCCTACCTCAAGAAGGTGAAAGGTGGTTTAAAAATAGAAGTGTGGACGATCAAATATGGAGAACCATGCTACAAAACCAAGGTATGGATACCACCGTATTTACAAGAGGCATCCCTGTTCATGTACTAAAAGAGGAATGGTCTAGTCTACTGTTAGTCATCCAGAAATTTATCACGTGTGAAGATCGTTTTGGCTCTATGTATATGTATCATGTTAGACTGATGATGAACTTCATAGACGGTCACACTCTTAATTTGCCTCATTTTCTGCTATCAAGTTTGAAAAAGATGAGTTTTACAGTTCAAAGACACGTAGGCAACATTGACCCTCATCTCTACCATCATGGGCTCATAAAATTTCTTATTGAGGATCGGTTGAAGAAAACTAAGGGTACTTGGGAGCAATTCTTGACAAGAAACTACTTCCAAGAGCCGTCTGAGGCCTCTGGAAGCAGTCCACCAAAGATTCCAAGGAAAATTAGGAGGCAAGAAAAGAACATTACAATCCAAGACTCCCCTACAATAGAAATTCAAGAAATTGTCCAAAAAGAAGAAGAAGACAGAGCTAAAAGTAAAAACAGAAAAAAGAAAAAGGCAAAAGAACCATTCAAGAAGTCTATCCATCCCCTGAGCAGTCCATAGAAGAGGATTATCAGCCTCTGTCAGAAAGAATAATAGATCTTCAAGCTGCTGCCATAGCCAAGAAAAAGCAAAAAGGAAAACAGAGTGCACAAAAGAAGAGTACTAGTTCGTACTTAAGAAGGAGCACTAGGCTAAAAGGGAAGGGGAATAAAACCAAAGAAAAACAGTCTCACTTTATTGATTTAGGTGAAGAGACACTTGAGAAATCTCCAGCCCAGCCAAGCATTGAGTCAAGTCCTCCACGTGAGGAAAGCCCTTTTCGGCCGGAAAGGGAGAGCAGTCCTCCACCAAATTTTGAGTTTAGGCCGAGAAAGACACCTGAGGTAGATCCTAATCAGCAAGAGGTATATAACTACCTGGAATCCTTAGAACAATCAGTTGCAGGACCAAGTACCTCTCTGCCACTTGATGCACAAGTTCAGTCTTTGAAACAAGAAGTATTTGAGTTAGAAGTCCTAAATAGGCATATCATACAGGAAAATGAAGCACTCAAAGAGCAGAGTAAAGTAGACAAGATTGTCCATGATAACACCATGCTCCATCTAGGACTGTGGCAAAAGAAAAACAGAAAACTGAAGAAGAAGTGCAAAAAGTTAAGCAGAGCATTGATTAACCTCAAGTTCAAATGTCTAGTGAGGAAGCCAAGGATGATGTTAACATCAAGGAAGAAGAAAAGAGGACTAGATGTCCTTGCAGAAGCATCAGAACATATGGATTAGAGGGAAATAACTCAATTGTGGTTGCATGAGGACATGCAACACCTTCACAGTGGGGGTATGTTGAGCCTCAGACCTGCACCTTCCTATACACCCTCTCAGCCTTCTTTTTCCACTTACTTCATCCACCCAGTTGTTAAATCATTGCATTATAGTCTAAAAAGAGCTTTTTATATGGTTTTCTGACTATGTTTATGGCTGTTGTTTGGTTTAGTTTTTTTGTTCATGCAGCTGCAGAAACTTGTCAGTTTCCGCAGCCAGCACAGGTTTCTGCAGCCAGCACATGATTCCACAGCTATTTTGTTAAAAGCCATGCTACAGGTGTCCTATGAAGAAACGAGCCACATGGGCAAGCTCCAGGTGACGGATACATGGAACGTGTCCCTTCAAATCAGCCAAATCATCCATGGAAGGTCACGGTCAACAAGAGTCAAAGGCAAAGCCAACCAAAGAGTTCAGCGGTGGCACGTCTCTATTTTGAGCACGTGAACCTTTACGTGGCACAGTCCTCAGCTCACAAAGACACCGGCACACCTAGAGATCATCCCTGTAACCTGAATCCAACAGCTACCACTCCGAAGATTTAATAGACATGATGACAGTTACGCTAGATCTCGGCTGAAGGGATCTACGTGTCTTTGGAAATACAGTTAATAGCGTAGGATTCAGTTAGTTAGTTCAACACTTTTCCATTATAAATAACGCGTCGATGAACGCTGTAAAGAAGCTTTTTGGATATGTAATTTCTGAACTGTTATTGTTATCTCCCCACTGTTTTATATATGTTGTTGCGTTAATACATGAGAAGACTTTTCTGAGTTCATTCGTGTGACTACTCGTTGACTGGCTGAAGTGGCAGAGGGCCCCTGCGCGCTGAAGCCTTGTAAAGTTTTCATTTGGTTTTATTATGTTTCTGTTTCCATAATCTTTAGCTTGTACATGACACGCTGTTTTTATGTTTCTTAACTCACTGCTATTTATATTTTCACCTCTGTTTTCTTATAGCTGTCAGCTGATCAGTGTTGTTCTGCAGGTTTTCTTAGGCAACCCAGGCAAATTTTCATCTTTTTGATAACTAGTGACATATGAGATCATCTTGTCCTTCCTGCAAACTTTCACTTTCTGTAGTTTAATTCCAGCACTATCTTTTTCAAGTTGTGATTTGCTTATTTTTTTTTTTTGTTATTTAGATATCATACTGCTCATCAGTTTATGGTTTCTTTCTATAGTCAAGTGACTTTATTAGCAAGAAATCAGAATATTACTAACTGTAGTGTGATTTAGTTATCATATTACTTGAACTTATTCATGATTGCTTCCCACAAGGTAGATTGAGCTGAAGGGTCAAGGATCAGAAGAGTTGAAGTAGTGTGATTAATTTCCTTTCTGCAATTTAATTTCTTGCAACTTAGCCATCATATTGCTTAAGCTTATTCATGGTTGCTTCCCACAAGGTAGATTGAGCTGAAGGGTAAAGGACCAGAAGAGTTAAAGTAGTGTGACTAGTTTCTTTTATGCAATTTAATTTCTTGCCATTTAGATATCATATTGCTTGAATTATTCATGATTGCTTCCCTCAAGGTAGATTGAGCTGAAGGGTAAAGGATTTGAAGAGTTTAAGTAGTGTGAATTAGTTGCTTTGCTTTTAGTTTGAGTTGCTTTAAGTTCAGTTTTTACTTTCTTTTCATTCAGCAGCAAGGATACTGGGCCATTGTCATTAGTTCACTGTTTGATGCATTTACTTCCTCTTAAGAATTGATTTCAGTTTAGTTGTTTTAAAGCTTTCTTCTTGAGCACTTTCAAGTTTGAGAAAATCACTGTAGAAACCACCATCACCATCCATACTCCATACTTCACTTTCATTTTCGCCATTACACATTAGGGAAAGATAAATCCAAAACAAACTAAAAAAACTCAAAAACGACAAAAGACTAAGGAAATGGTTATCTAGTACATATAGTACACTTCACTTCATCAGTTTACGAATCCCGGATTGACATTTTAAATAGCAATTTAGATCACACTAAATTGACCAAACAGTGGATACGGCGGGACCCGGCGAATAAAAAATGATATTTCTAGAAAGGCGCGCCAGGGTAAAACTTTGGTTATCGATGGATTTTGGGTTTTTGCAAAATTTATACAGTGGCAGGGGTAATGCAATGTTGTAGGTTTGCAAAGCGGACAAGGGTGGGAACGGGTTATTAAATTAACCAAGTGTTAATCCAATCCCCAATCTTTAAAATGAACCAAATATCAGAACCCTTTGATTCTGTATCATTCTCCAAACTTTGAAACTATGGCTATAATGCCCAAGGGGGGGTATTTACATATTTTTTGGGGTTTTTCAATACAAAAGTGATATATTAATAGGGAAAAGGGGAATATAGGGAGTTAAATAATAAGGTTAGTAGTTAATATGGATTTGGGATGTGAGAGAGGAACAGAGAGCTAAGTTTAATGAGTAAACTTAGACTTTAGAAGCAGATGAGAGTGAGGAATGATTTTACACAAGAAATGTGGCTTCTTTTCGGAAAAGAAAGTGAAAACTTGTCATGAAATTTCCAAGGAGAAATACAAGGAGGACTATTTAGGAAGGTCCTAAAGTTCCCCCAGGGGATGTTAAAAGGAGAGTCTTTGGGGGAAAACAGGGGGAGTTAGTCATGCTTCTTTACTTTGCCTTCAAAATGCTGCATGGATACCTCTGCAATTGCTAACATGTGCCTTCTTGATCAAGGCCAAAACTGAATAGGATCAGGATTCTGCAACTTTTGGCTACCTACCCAACCTAGTACCTAGCATTTTTTGTTACCTCAGGGAGGGTGCACTTAGACTTGCAAACCCTCATATGCTCTTTTCTTTTTGCTGCCCTCCTATCTAAATCTACCCTTATATCTTCCAAGGGCCCAGATTAAGCTAGTGGGCTCCTTCCTTTCTCTATCTAGCTAGTCATCTATCAAGCTCGAACTATTTGAACAGGTACTCATTCCCTACTCTAAAACAAGCAAATTTAAAACATGGCCTGGCCCAACTTGAACTGTTGAGCCATCCATCAAGATAGCAATGGCATTTTGATTGGCCACTTTCCTGGTCTTTCTTTGGGGTTCATTTCAATTACTTTTTCTTTTGACCAGCTCATTTTCTTACCTTTTGATTATTCTTTTAAGGCATACCCTCTTTACATTTTTTAACTTTTTTGCTTTGTCCACAAAAATGGAACCTTTGTATCACCAAAGATGAACATTTTTAGCACTTCCACTGTCAATCATGAAATATGAAACCCTATTGGTATAGGAGGCTAACACTTCCATCTTTATCCTATTGGATTAATACTTTTGTCTCCTTCATGTCTCTAAGGACATAACTTCCTTGTTGTTCCTGATATTTCATCTCACCTTCAAATAATCTCTGCTCAATTTCTCTGATTTCAGCATCATATTTATTAATGTTGTCTTCCATACCTGCAGTCACATCATTAATTGAAGAGTCTAAACATTTACTTAACTCTATAAATGTTAGAGATAGTTCATCCTTATCATGCATAGTAACCATTTCCTTTTCGTTATCAGGTTCTGAAAGCTTCATTTCTTCTTCAGGTTCCTTGAGAAGCCTTTCCGAGAATTCTATTTCCATGTGAAACCTCTCCAACAGTTCATCACAACTTCCATCCTCAGCTTCATTCTTTTCCTGGAACTCCTCCTGAGTTATCCTGTTTTATGCACTATCATATTGCAAAGTTCTTTCAATTTCATCAGACAATTCCAGTGGCTTACCTTCCTGGAATACCACTATGGAAATTTCATTAGACTTCTGGTTCATATCAACTTCAACTGACTATCTTATAGCAAACATAATTTCATCTATGAACTCTTTCTGCTACAATAAATCAGCACCTTCTTCCTCTAAAAGGCATTTTCCATCATACTTCATGTTAAGAGCTTCATCCCTGTTTGTGACAGTTTCACTAGATTGTCCATCATCCTCTGCATATCCTGCAAACATACACAAACTATGAGAATTAAAATCACAAGGCTTCATTGCCTCATCTGCTTCTTTTGTCAACATATCTCTAAATTGTTCTGAACTATGTCAATATTCCATGAGATCTTCAGCTAATCCCCCATTATCCTCTTCACCCAACATTTCACCTTGTTCTATGGAAACTTCCATTTCTACCTCTACTTCTCTGAGGTTTTCCATCAACCACTTTACCTGTTCTTGTTGCAGCCTTCTCTGCAACTTAGGCCACTTCACTGGCTTTCTCTTCAAGACCTAATCTTGTCTTTGGTTCTCCTCTAGCAGCATTACCAACGCATCGAGTTCTTCTCTTATCTCAGCTATTTCCTTGTCAAGCTCTGCTTGACTCATCCATTCCCTATGGATTGTTTGAGCACTCTTCTCCTCCATCTTGTAGCCTTCTTCTGAACCTTACATATGACTTTCCATATCCATCTTCTCTTCTATGTGAGCTCTACACCTGCAACCAATCAACTTCATTCTAAGTTGAACTTCTCACCAAGCTTCTCCACTGCCTGGTCTCCAAGTTCTCTTTCCTTAGAACTTGCATTGAGCAATCTCTCTCTCTCTCTCTCTCTGGTTGCTCCACTCACTACTCTTAAGGACTCCTCTGTCCCTATCTATTCCAAGCCTTAGCTGGAATGAGGTTCTGCTACAATCTCTAAGGACTTCCAAAAGTTCCTCTATAGTCTTTTTGTTGTGGTCTTGTGCCCAACATTGCCATTCATTTAACTATTGCAACTTTCATACCTTTGTAATCATAATCTTCATAAGCAAAACATCCTTCTCGTAGGAAAATTTCTTCCTTTAGCCTGCTTTGATACCAAAATGATGCAACCATATGGCTGACACACCATAACTCCTTATCGAGATTATTTCACCCTGATAAACCTTCAAAGCTTCATGCCACATATATATATTGGGAGCGTTATATCAATGCTTTTCTTCAAAAACGGGACCACTTGAACTATCGGAACCATTACACTGTCGGTATTGTTTTATATCGCTTAAGCCTTAAAACCCCAATCAACACTTTTTATCGCAATACATAGAAAAGCGGAAATACACGGGGAACTCTGCTCCACACATATACCCGGATCTCAAATATTTTCCTTCTGCGTTAATATATATCAGCAGGTCCACTCTCGGTCCATCGCCTTCATATTGGGCACTCCAATCCCCGATCCCTGATCGACTGATCTCCACCATCCATTCCCCTTTCCAATCCAATTATTCAAAATTGTTTCGAGCGGATAATTAACGTGGGGTTTAACTGCCCGACAAAGCGGTTTCCCTATTCACCCTCGCTGCTACGTGTCAAAGGGTGAATGGGATCGTGTGACCACCACTCAATACTGCTTACAGTCCTTTCTCTACCTGAAATACCATGCACTGTTTCGAAACTACCTTCGCGATCCAACAACCACGATTGAGTTGGCCAATCGCAAGTTGCGATGCCCACTGTTTAGACTACTTCTACTTCAAAGCGCTGATCCAATATCGGTCTAATGGACCCGATAAAGTATAGAGCCTCATCTATAAATGGTTCAAGTCCGGATTCCAAATCTAACTATGTTTTGCACTCATTCTTAGTGTAAATTGGGTTTTTCACTTGCGGGACCAAAACTAAGTAAATAGACTTCGTCGACCCGGCATCAACAATGATATTTAAAATAAAGCCTCAACTACTATCAATCACATGATTTAGGCATTAAACATAACAAAACAAAGGGATAATCACTCTACCTGAATACAAAGGAAACAAAAGCACAATGAGGGTTTCTGCAGACTCGATAATTGATCACTCACATATAATATCATTCATTCAACATAAAACGATTACAGAGTCTCGCCTCGGTTGATTATACATATTAAAAGAACTCTGTTTTGATTGCAATCCAAACACTATTCTTCTTTCCTGAATCTTTCCTCTTTGGCCTAATTCTTCAATTAGTGGCCTTGGTTCCTCACCTGCCCGTAGGCTTACAATTCCATCATGAATCCTATCTCTCTGTCCCCTCCTTCTGTTTCAGAAAAGAAGGAAAATACATATATGTTCTATCTAACCATCTCCTTCCACAAATGAAGGAATTCACTATATTCTTAGAAATCATATCCTACCCTAACTAATCAATATAGCTAATTGGCTTGGTCTCCACGCAGGGAGGACCACTTTCCACTTATTCTCTAATTTCCTTAGTATTTGCAACAATATAACTACTTACATACTTTGAAATTAATAAAAATTAAATAACCCTCCAAACTCTCATTAGCCACAACATGTGGCCACACCATCACATTGTTGGCTAGGCCTAGATGTTCCTGCATCAGAAGGGGACTTAGGATTTTTAAAAACATACCACAAGGTTAAGAAGGATTTGTTTTTTGGATGGCCTTAAATCTGATTCCAAAACTTTGTGGCAGATTGTTTGGTTTGCCAAAAAAATAAAGTTGAGACAATTAAGACCCCAGTTCTGTTACAATCTTTATCCTTTCCAAGTCAACGTTGGGAGGAGGTTGTTGGCATTATGTTTCTAGTATGGCTATATGTTACAGATGTTGTACTTGATGGCAACTCCCATGGCAAGGCTCTCAATATGTTGGAAATTAAGAAGTATGCAGGAAATCAGTTCATAAGGTGTGTACCCGCAGGTACACCATACAGGGACCGCGTCCAGATACGCAGGCCAGCCGTTCAGGGGGTGCGTACCCCCAGTGCACACATTTCAAGGCAGAGAAAAGCACACGTGGGGTTTCTTATGTTTTACTCTTGGTATTTAGCCGACGGTATTTGTGTTATTAGGGTTTTGGCTCGTGGTATTGTTCCATGATTTTAGGAGGAGCTTGCCTATATAAAGCAAAGGAGATCACTTGGCTAAGTATCTTTTTGCAATTGAATATCTTTAGATCTGAAATATTGGGTTATGATCTTAAAAGCTTGATCTATATGAAAGGGAAGTTGAAGGCGAATCTGTGAAGGGTGATCTCTCGAGCGCATGATCAGATCTGAGCAACTGTGCCACTCTGGTGGACAACCTATTTGGCCCTAATCAGAAGTACGCAGGTGTTTAACAGAAGAGCTGCGTGGGGACGCAGAGCAGAAAAAGGAGATCTGCGTGGGTACGCAGGGCAGAAACAGGAGACCTGCGTGGGTACGCAGAGCGGAAGAAGGAGAGCTGCGTGGGTACGCAGAGCGACTAAGGTTCAAGTGCGTACGCATAGTAAAAGTACGCGACGCGATAGTATTTCTGGGTGCGTACCTGTAGCAACAGTACGTGGCGCGATAGTATTTCTGGGTGCGTACCTGCAGCAACAGTACGCGGTGCGATAATGTCTCTGGGTGCGTACCTGCAGTAATAATACGCAGTGTAGTTGAAGGAACAGTGCGTGGGCACGCAGCTCGGCAGAAGGAACTCTGCGGTATACGCAGGAAAGCAGAAGGTGAACTGCGTAGCGACACAGGCCACAGAAGGGAAAACTGCGTATCTGTCTTAAGATGTTCTGTTGATTGAATTTTTCTGTTGATAAGGTGTTCTGGGTTAGTTCTGTTATTGCTGATCTGATAACTGTAGTGGACTGTAACTTTTATGTACTTGATGATCATTTGATGCTTTATGAAAAGAAGTAGGGGGTTGTAGCTCCCTTCCAGGAGAGACTAGAAAACGAGAGAGAGAGAGCTGTAGCTCTCTGCAGGTTGTAGCCTGCGTACTGGTAAAGGACTACACCAGTACAAAACCATTTTCTAATTTGAAAGAAGATAGAGACATATTGCAGCAGGTGGTTTTCACCCACATTGGGTTTCCACCTTACATCTTGTGTTCTTTGGTGTCACTATTTGTTTTTCTTTGTTCATGCTCATTATTTTATGGTACTGACATGCAAAAAATAATTCAAAGAACAAATAAGGAAGATTTATTAAAAATACTGATTCACCCCCCCTTTCAGTATTATTTCCAACAGAGGTTTCAATGGATTTTATCATAGGTTTATCAAATTCTGAAGGAAAGAGTGTCATCATGGTGGTAGTTGATAGACTTACCAAGTATGCACACTTTTGTGCATTATCTCATCCATTTAAAGCCAGTACATTTTCTACTACATTTATGGAAACAATACAAAGGCTACATGGAAATCCAAAGACTATTATATGTGACAAAGATCCCATTTTCACTGGAAATTTTTGGACCGAATTATTTTCTTTTCTGGGTACCATGTTAACTATATCTCATCTTATAATCCTCAATCTGATGGGAAAACTGAGATAATGAACAAATTTTTGGAAGGATACCTTCATTGCTTTGAATATGATAAACATACATGATGGGTCAAGTGGTTGCCTCTGGCTGAATGGTGGTATAACACTTCCTTCCATACTATAGCAAAAATGACCGCATTTATGGCACTTTGTGGATATCATCCACCCTCCATCACATCATATTTAAGAGAAAATTCAAGGTTCAAGTAGTGGAATATCACATCGAGCATCAACAACAAGTTCTTCAACTCTTGAAGGATAACCTCACTTTGGCGCATAATAGAATGAAACAACAAGCAGATAAACACCGCAGCGAAAGAAGTTTTGATGTAGGTGACTCGGTATTTCTACAACTACAACCATACAAATAAATGTCCCTGAAGCAAGCTAAGAAGGATAATAAATTATCACCAAAGTATTATGGTCCGTACAAGGTGTTGCAAGAGATTGGTACTATGGCATACAAATTGGAGCTTCCTGCATCTTCTCGAGTGCACCCATTTTTCCATGTTTCATGCTTAAAGAAGGTAATAGGTGACAAGATCCCAATTCAAACAATATTTCCAGAACTTGATGAGGAAGGAAAAATCATATTGGAACCTGAAGCAATCACAGAAACAAGAACTCAATAGCTACGAAATCAATCAATTTCAAAGTATCTCATCAAGTGGAAGAACTCACCCGTTGAAGATTCCACATGGGAGGATGAGAATTTTATAAAGAAGCATTCAGAAATACTCAAGTGTTGAGGAGAACACTTTTTGAAGGAGAGGGGCATGTTAGGTCCCTATAGTAATAGTGTATTCCCCCATTATTATTTTTAGTGTAGCCCTTATTGTTATTGTTATGCCCATGTTGTTCCCATATTGTTATTGTTGTGCTCCATAGAAGCCCACTATTGTTATTGTTGTGCCCTTACATTATTATTTTTATGTCGACTTTGATTATATTGTGACCCACTAAACTCCTATATATAGAAAGGAAGTTTTTTCATTTGTATGATCCAAGAATAATTCATTCGTGCACTGTAAATGAGGTTGCCCCTCGAAGAGATTAATTTTCAAGTTGTTGATCTATATTTTCTTCTATTTTATGAGATGGTTGCATAATAGAATTGCATAGAAATAATAGGACCATATTCTTGAACATTAGGATGGCCTAATGGAGAATTAGTGTGTCAACCAAATGAAAAAATGAAAAAAAAAAAAAGACAAATTTTTACGTTGACCTGGGAAGGTACAAACTGCACATAATTGGTTTCGAGCTAGCCGTTCAGTGGAATATGTTGGTTCGGTACTGAACCACCCTATTATGGTTTGAATGCCTAGTTTGGACCGATTTGGGGAAAAAGATGGCCAGACCAGTTGGTTCCACTAGTTCTAGTCTGGCTTTGATAACATTGGGTCGACCAACTCAATTGAAATTTTCCCAGCTGCATTAATGATTTGGTTTTGGCATTTAATTTCCACATGTTATGGTGGAGTTGCAAATTATCTCTCTCATACTCTACCTGTGATCTCTTTTTCGTAGGTTTCAATTTCGATAATAAAAATTAATTAAATATTATAATTAATAGCTATTATAAAGAAAAGGCTTAATATATAATTAATATTTTTTAACATTAAATCAAGTATTAATACATGATTACTAATTAAAATATTAGTTAAATGATTACTAATTTGACCTTCTACAAATGTCAAGAGAAGGCCATATACATACAGAAGAATGACTACCGGTTCAACCTTCACAACCTTGATATAAAGGTTCATATCAACAAAAATCTTTGTGAAGCCTAACCTCTGAAGGTATGCATCCATCTTGGCCTACCATGCCCTTGGTGCTTTCTTGAGGCCATATAATTCTTTCTTCAATCTGCAAACATATGTATTTATGTCATTCACTTCAAATCCCAAGGGTTGTTCTATGTAGACTTTCCCATCAATTGTGACATTCATAAATGCGGTGTTGACATCCATTTGGTGGATGTTCCATCCCATTGATGTTTCCAAAGAGACCAAAGAATGAATCATTGTATACCTTGTTGTCGGAGAAAATGTCTCTTCATAGTCGATGCAATTCTTGTTGAGAGAACCCCCCAGCCACAAATATGGCCTTATACTTGTTGGTACTTCCATCTACTGCATGTTTGATCTTATAGATCCATTTAGAAGTTACAATAGATTTGTTTTCGGGCCTAGGAACGATTTCCCAAAATCCATTATTCATAACATATTGGTATTCATCATTCATGGCATCCTTCCATTGTTAATGGTTGACAACTTCTTCAAAGGTGGATGGCTCTACTTCTATCAATTTTTTCATGTATGTTGCATACTGTTGTGGTCACCAACAACCCCCCTCTTTGTTTGATATTAACAATAACACCAAGCAAATGGGGACCCTTAACAAAAATCCAAAAAACATTTTATCAAAATTTTTGTATTTTAACTCCCTAAAGCTGTATCGCATCGCGAGAAGAGAGTGAAACGTTTTCTTATGCGCATAATAAGCTGCGAAGAAGTGACGCGAGATTCATCGCATCGCTTATATTGTGAAACGCTCTTAAATGAAAAACTTAAGGAATCGCCGACGGCCGATATGCGACATCGCATATCGCAACATCACATAAGCAGCACACAATGATTGGATGATTAAGCGCGATCTGCGATATTGCGATCTGCGATGAATGCAACCATCAATTCCTGCGATGACACATCTTGACGTCGCGATCCTCGATACTGCGATGTGAATCGTAGAAGTCACTCATCGCACAATTTCCTCGATACAGTGTTCAAGGAAAGCTGTCTGTAGACCAAATTGGGCGCGCGCCTTAAAAGAAATTAATGATTGTACGCCAAAGTATCCAAGAAGGATTGTGTTGTGTTTTTCGAAGAGTCAGTTCATTATGAGTGTCATGATTATGCATTCATTAGAGCTTAAAGCTTTCATGTCAATCTTTTCGTCATTACTCTTTTCCTTTGCGTAAACAGTAAGATAGCAACTAACATAAAGCAATGTGCAGGAAACATCTAAGGAAAGGGGAAAGCGTCAATACTCGGAGAACAGAGGAGAGATGCCTTCGCAAACGGATGCCACATGCAGCAGGATTGCGGATTCCTGAGTATCACTAAACAGATACTGATGTCAATAGGCCATCCAAAACTCAGAGTCAAAGGCGCACAAAAGCAGCATGTTTACAAAAGATCCTGAAGCTTAGACTGGGTAAAGAAAAAAGAAAAACGCTAAAGGGGGAAAACGCACCAAAAAAGCCTGGAACAAAGAACGGAAGCAGTTTTCAATACAAAAAAATAGTTCAGAGAGCAAAGTCCCTAACTTATTCAGTCATTCCCAAGGCCGGAAACCGAAATAGCAACAGCACAATCAGTTTGAGAGAAATTTGGGTTATACCAAGTATACACACAGTGAATACACCAAGCCAGAGGAAGATTTTCGAAAATATCTTCTAGTTTGTCAGAAAGGGGTGCCAGCTCTTGTTGTTTCTATTTTCATAGCTCAAACGAAAGGAGAAGACAACCAGCCGACTCTTCCCAGGCGAATGTTGCATTGCTTACAGCACTAAGGAGCAAATACAGAAACGGTTAGAAATTAGATTCAATTTTTAGAAATAAATTTGCTTTAGTAGAAGGGCGGTCATTTGAAACCGTGTCCTAAATTTATGTAATTAAGATTAATTAGTTAGCAGTATTTAAACCCTTCTCAGGCATTTGGAGAAGGGTCCAGAAATTTGTCAAAAAACTTGTCCTCAGAACATGCACTTTTGCACCCTCGGAGGTGGTTTTTGATGAATGGATGGATCGAGATTTATCAATGTTTGCATTTAATGTCTGCTACTAATGTTACACTTCTGTACTCTTAGTAGATGTTAGAACAAGTAGAGATAAATCGTTATTGCTTGAAGCTTATGAGTGAAACCAGTCATAAATGGTACTTTTATCTCTTGACCAATTTCTGCTCATATTCTTAAAGTGATATGCAGTTTTCAGTTGTTTATATGTTAATGCATGAATGTGTGGGTTACCATTTGGCACTTCTGTACGGTGGAGTCATCTATTTGTGTTTGATATATGAATAACTTATTATGCGATATGTTGTTCACAACTGTTTTGCTTAACTTTTTATGCAGAATGGTTTATCTTAATTGAATTCTATTCTTATGATAGCTGAATGATCTTTATTACCAGTTATTGTTCGAAATCTCTTTAGATCGCATAATAGAAGAAATACACCCCGGGTTAGGTAGATTAGATGTGTTGTTTCTCATTAGATTACAATAGCGTAAAGTTAGTTTAGAAGTTTGAATTAAATTAGCTTTAAATACTCTTAGATCAGCATCATCCAACTCTACACACACACACACCCCTTAGATTGGGAAACTGGTCCCATTATCCCCAGTCGGACCCGCTATACCAAACGGATAAGGAGCTGCCAACCAAGGTCCGGACCGGGTGGGTATCCCCCTTGTTGTCGACCCGATTTTCGGGGCTTCAACACATACCCAGAATATCTTTTGGGCTTCTTGCTTTCCCTGAATGTGCCTTGAGTTTCTCCATGACCTTCTGCCTCAAGTAGTGTATAGTTCAACCAATTAGGTCTCTTCCTTGATTATGGGATGACCACGAGTTGAATAGTTCACTGGGACCTTTATCTTCCTGGTGAGATTCTTCTTCTTCCTTGTCAACTTCTTCTTAAAATACTGGAAGTTCTTCATCATCAGAATCCATGGGAAGTTCCTTTGATTCCTTGAATGCAATACTTTGATCAAATATGTCATCTCAACTGGCTTCTATATGGTGTACTTATTTTATGTAGATTCTATAGGCCTTAGAGGAGTTGTTGTAGATAAAAAATGTTCCTATCATGCCTGATGGATCCAACTTCTTTATTTTGTCCTTCGGTATATGAATATATAAAGGACAACCAAAGATTCAGAGATGATTAGCAGTTGGTTTCTTCCAAGTGAATACTTCTTCTAGAGTCATGTTATCTAGTGATCTATGGGGACTTTGATTTTGAATATATGCAATTGTCTTAGTGGCTTTTCCCCACAAAAATTTTGCTAGATCCTGATCATGCAACACTGCTTTTACACTTTCTTCAATGGATCGGTTCTTTCGTTCTACAACTCCATTTTGTTTGGGATTCTATAGGACTATCAACTCCCTCTTAATCCCAGACTCCTTATAGAAGGCTATAATCTCCTTGGATGTAAAATCTCCTCCACTATCGGATCTTAGTATCTTAATTCTTCTTTTTGTAAGGTTCTCCACTTTAGCTTTGAATTCTTGAAATTCTGTAAATACTTCATCCTTGGATTTCATCAAGTAAACCCAAGTTTTTTCTTGAATGATCATATATAAATGTGACATAGTATATATGACCTCCAAGAGACTTAGAAGTCATAGGGCCACATACATCGAAATGATAAGATCCAATATTTCTTTTGACCGTGAAGCACTACTTCCAAATGGTGTCTTGGTATTCTTTCCTAGTGCACATCCCTTGCATACTCCTTCATAATCTTCCTTCAATTTGGGGATTCCATCTACTATAGTACTTAGAGTTGGAAGGATTTTTAAATGAATATGACCAAATATTCTATGCCAAAGCTCAAATGGGCTGATTTCAGTATGAACTAAAGCTTGTGCAAGAGGGGATATCAACCTATAAACTCTTCCTTCACGGATGCCAATAATTCTAGCATTTTCTATGCTTGATTTCTTACTCCACACTAAAGCTTTTCCATCAATTAAGGATACTATATCATCCTTATATTCTAGAATTGAAATGGAGAGCAAGTTCTTATGAAAACCTGGAATAAATAGGATTTTGTTGAGATGAATGTTTCTTCGATTCTCCAGCTTTATTGAAGTTTATCCAATTCCTCTTATGGGATACTTCTTATTGTCTCCAAGTTCCACTAGGTAAGAGGTCTTTCCTTTTGGTAACATCTTCAGTTGTTTGTGATTATTAGTCATGTGTCTAGATGCACCACTATCGATTACCCAAATGTTCTCGTCTTGGAATGTGCCAGTAAGTGCTAAGAATAGTCCTTTATCTTTTGCCTTGGATACTTACTTCTTTGTAATAAGTAGAAGATTCCATACTTCCTTGATATCTTTCTTGAGATGGATTGCTATCTTTGAACACTTCTTGAGTAAATTCTTCAATCTAGGGGGGATCTCCATAATGCTCTTAGCCAACCTTAGCTCTGATACCATGTTGAGAATTTTATGGGGCAATGATAATGATTAATTCTATTTACTTTATAATTTCTTGTGATGTCTTTTTAATTATTATCTTTGTTCCTTATAATTATATGTGTGAATCATCAAACAACTACCAAAACCAATCAAAACAAGAACACAGAATATACGCTTCGAGTCAAGGCCAAAACCTCTCCACTTGAGAGAAAAACCTACAAACCTCTTCTCTTCCTTATAGATTCTTCAATTCCAAGACCTGAAGACTGAGACCAATACCCTCCAAGACCAAGACCAACCTCTCTAGATGATGTACTAACCTTGATCTAGTCAAACCTAGTAAAATCTCCTCCCTTAGCACTTCTTCGATCGCTTACTGCAAGACTTTCAGCCTCCTACTATAGATCTGAAATTTCGGCCTCTGTGTAGTTGTTGTTGCCACATGTCGGAACTTTGATCTTCTTCTAGAGCCTTATTTTGACCTTCGTTTACATTTCTTTGACTTCTAGAGCTTGAGAGTGACCCTTGGTGACCTTCGCTTGACCTCTTTGCCTTCTTTTCTCCAAGGTCAAACTTCTAGATAGAAGCCCTAGATATGTTGCAGATACCTTAGTCCTCTTTAAGACATGTGAGAGAAAATTAGCCCAAACACAAGTCACCTTCGTCCTCCTTCTCCTTCGTTTCCTTCTTCTTCCTCTTTCTTTGCTAGAATGAGTGGTGAACTAATGTGCTTCAAGTAGGATGAATTATCTTCTATTTATAGGCTCTTCAAGGGTGGACGTGGCTCTTCCTTTAGGCTAACTTGCTAGCTGCAAGGCCGAATTAGTCTTGGAGGGTATTCTGACACTTTTAAAGACAAAAACAATTTTATTTATAAGTTACAATGTGCTCGATGGGGTCTTCAACTTATGAAAATGAATCTTTTGACTTCTTGACCTAGGACAAACCCTAGAAGCACTCAATTGGTGCTTGGCCTATAAAATAAAATACCTTGAGCGTGAAACCCATGCTCCAATAATAATAATAATAATTTTTCTTTTTATTTTATAATTAACAAGAATCAAAAGTGCATTTCATACTTATGAAGATTGAACCTAGTTACACATTTTTCCACATCATTCACCCTTAAGAAGTGTGTGTGGCTCCAACTGGTTGAAAAAAATGACCTATAGAAAGATCTTGTTGTAGGAAGCCATATCGATTCCTAGAAAATCTCCTCCAACCCTTGCAACCACTCCTCTAAATATCCTTATCTCTCCATACCCAACGCCCACGAAATTTCCCTACTCTCTATGGTTGTGTACTAGATGTCCAGTGAACTAGGCACAGGCCCAAATTTTAGACAAGTTGGCTCTCCAAAATGCAACACTTTCAGCCCTATAAAATACCAAGAGGAATCTTTCCATTCCAATGGATAAATTCTGGCAAAATCTCTAGCCCAATCTTGGTCCAGGTGGATATTGGTGGCCACCCACCAATTCCACTTGGACCCCCACCATTGCTTCTTTCAGTTTTTCAGTTTCCTTAATTGTAGCATATTTTACTATTTTTAGCAATTTTTCAAGTCATAAACTTCCAGAGCCATTTTGAGGCCCTAAACAACATTTTTTTGGAAATCTACTGCTAGCGATTTTTCGTCGTAGTCCTAGGAGAGATCTTTCCAACGGGTTATCATGCACGTCAAACAAAGATAATATGACCAAGTCGTGACCCCGAGAAGTTGGATGTCCAACTCACCCCAACGGGGCCCATAAACTCTTGGTGTTACATCTCCTCGGGTTAGGGTTTTGGTTGTTTAGGGTTTGCTCTTATTGTTCAATAATAAAAAGGCCCTTGAGCCTCATTGTAAGGCATTTCAGAGGCATGTAGCCACCACATCTCTTCTCATAGATAAGCTACCATCGCCCTAGCTGGTTTATTTCGTTTTCTGTTTGTAAGCATATTTCAGTATTTTACATTAATGAAATGAAGTATTATTTCCGCTGCATCTCTATGTTTATGGTTATCTCTGTAATTTATTGCGTTCCTATTTAAATCCGATTCAAATCTCCACTTCCTACTATCTTCTCTCAACCAACGAATTTCCCCTTTTGCGCCCTAGGAAAAACACACCCAATTTGATGAATGATCTACAAATTAGTTCATCAAACACCTGGAACAAACTCCCTCTTACTCTCCTAGGGTGACACTCAGAGTTCATCGAAGGTAGAGGAATAATTTCCACTTGGGAATTCCATGTACTACACAACACTGGTTGTCTTGCCTAAACAACTCAAGGAAACTTGTGTTTAGAAGTAAAGTTGACAAAGATACAAATGAAGGCCTCTTATTCCTTATCTATAATTGTTGGCCTCCTTTTCTCCCTTGGTGGCCCCCACTCTTTCTCTCTCCTAATTCACACCCCCTCCTCTTTCTGTCTCCTCCAAGAGTGTGAGTTCCCTTCTTGGGCCAAATTTATCTCTCTTGTGGGACCCACATTCCACTAGAGTTACAATTTCCCTTTTTCCTCCTAAGTCCCAATATTGGAATTTCCTCCTCTTCCAAAAATAGTCTCTAATGTAGAAAATCCAAATTGGGTATATTACATTCCTCCCCGCCAAAAACTGTTTGTCCTCAAGAAATGCTTGAATAAGCACCTCCTCTGATTGTTGATCACCACTATCATCACTAGTGATTCCAGGGTCCCAAATGTGCCACTAAGCCTTCCTCGATCTTTCATTGTATGGTCATGAATGAATCCCTTGATACCTGAATCCCAAGTCATCCTAATCATTGTAAATCATCCCTTGCTCTGATCATTATCTAGCTAGTTATATGTACCAAAATCCCTCTGCATACTATCAATAAGTAGAGCATCATGATAATGTAGGACTCTGTCCAAATCCCCATGAATCTTCCCTACTGAGTAGTTCACCTCCTGCACTCCAAGGGTAAACTCTTGAAGATACAACCCAATCCTCGTGGTGATGAAGTCTTTCCCACGTGGGCTTCCCCTAATATCTCCTACTGACCAACCTGCCATGCTAATGAAGTCCCCCATGCCATCAGTGAGTCATGAAATCCCATTGGAAGATCTGAATGATCTTCCCCTATAGAAATCAACTCATCCCTAAGGGTAGTTGTACTTCCAAGTCCTGTGATGCCTGAATCCCATGCTAGTCTAAAAACAGTGCCACCATGCTTTCGTTTTGCGACTCTGACCATGATGGTATGCCCATCATGCACAAGTTGTATCCTCCACTCCTAGGACCTAATGGAAAATTATCTATAGAGTCTGAACGCATATGGCCCTGACATCTCCATGATGTCATGACCTACCCATCCAACACTCACCCTAATCCGCAGCAACAAAAATGAAAAATAGCCTTTCCATGCGAAAAAATCCTCAATGCTTCCCCTTATGTCAAACCAAGTGTGAGCTGGGTCATTTTCTATCTTGATCTTGCTCATCACAAAATAGAGTGTCCAATCAACCAACCAAATCCTTGGATCCCATAGCCAGAACGACCATGGCATATTCTTGACAGTTGTTGGCACCAAATTATGCCATGTCTTAGGTCCCTGCATATAATCAATATATAGATTGAATACATCACGAGCCAATGTGGGGCGTGCGAAACTTCCCTACGCCAACCATACCACGTAGTGGGATCTATCGTCCTGCCTCCTAAAAGCGCTCACCAATACTTGTTGGAGTCTAAACATCTGCCTACAAGTAAGGTCCACCAACCGTTGTAGATGCTCTTGAGACACCTCGGAATATCTCGCCAAATTGGGGTCATGCATCTCCCTGAGTGTGGGCCCAAGGGTGGTGCAAGTGATACCTCTGCAGAATATCAGAATACGCCCAAGTCTACATCCACCAACTCACACCCTGACCATATGCCACATTTGGAAAGCCTCTCTCTTGATGCACCGGGTCCTATACAACTGTCTCAGATGAACCTCTTGGATCTCGTTTCTCGTGATGAGAGCATAAATAGATGATATCCAAGTCCCCTGTGTCAGTGTGCAATGTTGGAGAGTGATAAATGGAAGCTCACAGTCATCCTTGTGATCATATTGCTCTCCAAATATGGGTGTGTCAAACCCAATGGTGTTCCTAATGCCCCCATCAGGAGATCTCTCTGGTGGTAATACTCCGACAACCTACTGTGCATCATCATGCTATGTTTCGCACAAATACACACCCCTACATTCCTCTGAATAACTCTCAACGCCTTGGTGTAACACCCTCCTCCCACACTTACCCAAGCTAACAGGTCCACTAGGGTAAATATGTGATGAAGAGTTACTATGATATGATTCAATTCCCCAAGTACAGTTAAGGAAGTGGAATCGACAAACCAAAACCAAATTGACCTTCCTCAAGAGCTACAGGACCCCAGGGGCTAACCAGCCACTCCAGGTGCCCAACCCATGAGTTAACTTACTTTTTAACTTATCTAACCTCCAGTCGCTCCCATGACAAGCCCTCAATGCGATTGAAACCGTCCAATCGCTCCCACAGCAAGGCCTCCATGCAATTGTAGCCTTTTTTAGGCAGTGCTGTGCTAGCGACCCTGAAATTTGAGCCACTTTTTCAGGGCTAGGACTCAGGCCTCTGTCCATAACTTGATGAAATTCTCACAAATGATAAATAACAAGAAGATAAGGCCTCTAATGTAAAACTTGAACAAGGAACTGATCAAACTCATCCTAACCATGGTAGGAATTCCGTCAAACACGTCATAAACATGTAATGTAAAGGTCATATAAACACATTTGAACATAGGTACCTCATACTTATCTAAGATTCATCAAGAAGGTTTGATGCCCTCTCACAATAGCTTCATTTTCATCTATTAGGTCATACATTCATTAATATTTCGTTTACTAAACGAAACATGATGAGATCCATAACCAAAGTCTATCATAAAACCATGCTTATCACCAACATATTAAAAATGATAGAAAAAACATTAAAATCACATAATAACAAGAACATTTACCCATAAAACTCAAGAGGAAATATTCTTATTATTCATATGCAAAATAAAACCAAGTCAAGGACTTCCATGTACAACTCGACCATAGATTGGGCTTAACCAAATCTTTCTTTCAGCAAATCACCCACTTTCCATATTCCAAGCATAAATGTGGAACTCACAACAAAACCAACCATGGATTCCTCAGGATTTATCATGTATCCTACCATTACCATTCAAGGGATTCCTAGGCCCGAAATCCTCATCTATACAACCAAGATTTACCATGTATTCTGCCATTACCTGTCAAGGGATTCCTAGGCCCAAACAAAGAAACATACACTACAAGCTTTACCACAATCCCACCATATACTAGTGAAGGGATCGCTAGGCCCTAAATAATGATGGATGCCTCCAAATCTCTCCACCTAAATCGTGAGGAATTTTCCCGTCTCCACCCTCAGCCTTCACCATGTATCCCGCCATTACCGGTCAAGGGATTCCTATGCCTTTGGGAATCTTCCTAAGACCACCTCACCCAGTTTCGAAACCATCCAACAATCTAGCTCAACCAAATGCAAGAACCCCATCACACCATGGCTATTCGAAAATTGAAAGGCAAGGCTAAAACCACTGTCACACCTAGCAAAACCCATGCCAATGATCGAAAGAGAACCAAATACACACATGCATGTACCATGCATGCAAAAACTAGCAAGTACATCATACATGTAACTCGATACCTGCAAGTAATTCCCTTGTAGCCGCTTGATCCAACTCTTCCTTGCTTAATCTTTTTCTTCCCTTTGCTTCCTCTTCCTTCTTGTCTCCAATGCTAGAGCACTCCAAGAAAACTCTAACTGTGCAAGAGTACAAGAGAGTAGAGATAATAAAGAGAGCTCCAAAACTAAACTGAAAAAAGGTTGTGAATTGATCCTCATAAGAATTTTTATTAATGAGGCCTCTATTTTCTTCAATTTCCATTATTTTTCCTTCAATTTCCTCCTCACATGCAACGTGTGACCTTTCACCTTCTTTTTCTCCTAATTTCCTTTATTTTCATAAATAAAATGTCAATTAATGCCTCTTGCCTTTCCAAAGTCTTTGTAATTTCCTTTGACAATTTCCCCTTAGCCATAATAAACCAAATGAACACCCACTAGGATGTTTTGCACAACATTCAGCTTGGAATACGTCTCTAATGACCTTGGTCTTATTTTTCTTTATTAATTTTAATACATCAACTTTTAACCCAGGGTTTTTACAAACCCCTCTCATTAGGGGAACATCGTCCTTAGTAATCAATGACACCTACAACCAACACGACTAGTGAAAAGAAAAAACGTTGCCCATGAAGCTTCATAACTTAGCTTGTTACAGTGTTAACAATGATAAACCTACTGAAAATCAAACCAACATGACAAACATAAAAACATGACACTTATACCGCTTATTGGAGCTTAATAACACAACTCATGGTGATATTTACATCCACATACCTATATACATATAACAAAGTTGCTTTGCCTCAACCAAAAAATAAGGAAGGATACACAGCCTGCATCTGATCAACCATCTCCCATGTAGTTTCATCCAGCCCAAAGTGCTTCCACTGCACTTTAACTTGCTTGATTTCTTGATTCCAAAGCATGAACATCTTTCTCTACAAAATGCATTGAAGTTCCGGTTGGAATTCTCCTTTTGACTCAACCTGCAATACAAACCAATCAATAACATGACCAACATCCTTTACATATCTTTTAAGAAATGAAACATGGAAAACATCATGGACTTTCACTGTCGGAGGTAATGTAATTCTGTAGGCCACTAGTCTAATCCTCTCAAGGATATCTAAAGGCCCGCAATACTGAGGTGCCAGATTAACACATCCAATTCTCAAGGAGATATTCCTAGGATTGATGCACAAGTATACATTCTCCCGAACCTGAAATTCCTTAAATGCCCTATGTTGATCTACATAACTATTTTGTTTGTCCAACGTCGCCTTTAGGTTATTCTTGATAACCTGCATTTCCTGTTCCATCTCTACCAACATATCATGTCCTATCAACACCATGTTCATTGGATCACTCCAACTGATAATTTTTACAACTGTGGTAAAATTCCACCTTTGACAACTTAGATTACTGAGATTATGATTGCATTAAATTCCTCTTTTCGAGAGGACCAAAATAGACCTAAATATCACCTTATTTGGACAAGTGAAAGTTGGTTTTTGAATTTATTTATTTATTCATGTATATTGGATTGAGTCGGCCCTAAGTGCATGTACAATTGGAGAGGTCGGACTCAACCCCAAGTGGACGCTCATGAAAACCTATAAATAGAATAGATCTCAAGCTCATTTGGGCACATTCGATCAAGCCATCTTCTCTTCTCTTATTTTCTTGGTTCACACAGTTCTGATAGAGGAAAGCTCGTGCAAAGGGTCTGAAATCCAGGACTACTATAGACACTCGCACGACTCCTCTTCCCTGCGTTCGTGACTAAAATATTAGATTTCATTATTCAAAAGATTCCGCTTAGTGACAATAATGTTCAATAGCGTTTAGCATAGTGACAACAGTAACCAACAATTAACTTCAATTAGTGAGAGCACACTATAGTCCTCAGAATAAATTTTTTATTATAAGCATGATTAGATATGTTTCATGGATATCATAGTTGCTTGATTTGATATATAAAGTTATGGATCATTGTAGTCTATTTTTCTAAATCATTTGATGACGATCTAAGAAGAAAATTATTTACAAGGGTTTTCCCCATAGTGGGTTTTGCCCCGGTCTCAGACCAATCCTGGTGTCTCTATGTGTGTGCATTATTTTCTTCTATTTTTCCTTTATGTTCTACTGCATTGATGATGATATGTTGTTCTTTCTATATAATTTCACATGTTGATGAATAATGGTGTAGATCTAAATAATGTAATGATTATATGGGATGAACTTAATGTATTAATGAAGAAATGCAATTATTAAAGCAAAGAAAAATAAAGCCCTATGAAAAATTAACATGGTATTAGAGGAACGCTGAAGAAAAGCCATTGAGATCACCCCAATGATGACACCTTTGATGGAAGCAAGAAGAGGATGGTGGAGACCTAAAATAATTGTAGGGTTTGAAGAAATCCCTAGGAAACTTGATTATTAGGGTTTGATGGGTTCTATGAGGTTAGGGATGGAGAGAAAACCCCGGTTTATGGAAAAAATATGAGATATGAAATCTAGTTGGTCAATGTGAATATTCTCAAGCACTTGACAAAGATTTGATGAAACCCTAGATGGGATAATCCATAGTGGTCTTGGTTGGATAACTAAAGGAAACATTGGTATATGGACCATTGACAGTGACAGCTCTTGAAGATTGGTTCAAGAGGGAGAGGATCACCTCCCATTGAAGATAAGTATTTCTTGATTTATGATGCCTCTTTATTTTGTTTAGACTTATGGATCTATTTATTATGTTTTTTTTTTTATGGTCATGAGCTGAGTTTGTTGATGTGATGGTACAACACTGATTTATGTAAGGCTGATTATGTTGGCTTAGCAAGGCATAGAGCATTGCACGAAGCAAGCTCTCGGATCCATATATGTATATATTTGACAATTATCTTATGAAGTCAGGATGATGAGTTCCAAGGTATGAATTTGATTTTGATTATGGTTTTGGTTTTATATCGTGATGGTCTACTCTTGATAGGTGATGAGCCTATAATTATCTAAATTAGAGGGAGATAGCTTCTGAAGATCAAAATGATGTGTCATGGCATGATGAATCGATTTCTGGAATTTGGAAAAGAATTTTGATATTGCAAAGCTATCTGAAAATGTTTTTGAATAATGAAAATGAAAATCCTTAGATACTCTGATTTGAAGTTCAATATGTTGTTGAACTTGACATGGCATTTGATAGTTGATTGAAGCATTGATGTTCCATTTTGAACATCCATATATATATATATATATATATATATATATATATATGATATGCATAGAACCTGAATAAATTAATGAATAAGTTGCTTCATTCACATAGATTTTCCATTGAGCATCCTTTGAAATATCTACATGAGATATTCTATTTTTGAGGTTGAGATATGTCTCCTATGATATGTGACTGCATGGATGTATTGTTGATATTTGAAATTATTGTTGATGAGCACATTTGGATGCTTCTTTAGTATGAGATCTGCCATGATATCTTGGATGAGAGGTCCATAACATGACCAAGGTTGAACATGATGTTGCTAGCATGGCTAGCTGCGAGGCATGATGAAGAAGCTCATTAGAAGAGTTGTCTAAGCATGATTTGGATATGACATGGGTACATTGTGATGATAGAGAATCCCACATATATAATTGGGATCGAGATGCTCTCATCTATTAAGACAATTCATTTATTCAAGACAAGCTTAAGCTTGTGATTAACACCTCCTTGAGAGGGAGGATAATTATGGTATTCTTTTTTTATTTATATGATTTTTTATGATCTAACACGATATTTGATTTGATATCCTATATGAACAAGAAACAACTGAGATTGGACAGGTTGATACCAGATTTGAGTATGATGAGAGAAGTGTTGATCGAGGACACTGAGCCAACTCTTCCTCCTTGTCTGAGCTCCCAGTGTGATGAATTGAGATAGAGGGCTCTTGGGGTTGAGGGAACTCTGTAAAATAGGGTATGACCCCTATCTGTTACCCATAGGGTTGAAGATGTTTCTCCCCTACCTTAATAGGGTCGAAGAATGTTTCTCCCCTATTTTTTCTCTGTAGAGTATACCCCAGTTGGCATCATACCCACAAGCAAGGCTTGTCAGGAATACTGCTCCTTGTTTGACCAATGAGTTTAGAGTGTGCTTGGGGTGTACAACCCAAGTCGATTATGATGCAGGTGTTCTACCACATGAATATTTAGGTACATTGGTGGGAAGATTAGTAGGCAATAGGATGGGTTGAGATAAACTTATGCGAATCCAAGTTGAGATTGAGCTCACCGATGTGATCCCAGGGTCAAGATGTGCTCCCCTATGTGTTTGGATATCCTATTGCTTGATATGGGTTATACATGCATAGATCCCTAATGATATTTTGGGTCAAGATGCATTCCTTGATGTGGTTCCAGATTGAGATGTTCTCCTTGATGATTTTATCTTCAATGATGATTAATGATTATTTGGGTAGTAGCCCGCTGGCAGAGATTCCAAGTAGCAACCTAATGGATAGATGGTGGTATCTTGAGCTCCCTTCCGATAAAAAAATATTCTTCTTCTAGATTCTAGAATGTTTAGCGCATGATTAGGAACAATCAAGAGATAAGCAAGGAATAGATCGAGATGTACATTGGTGATTTGTGATATGTTTGAGGTGGTCATGACATGATGACTACATGGTAGTGATGATACATGATGACACTTGAAGATACCATAATGGCATATTGAGCGATGGACAGATATTGACAGGTATAATTCTCCTTAGTTGAGAGGGAGTGTTAATTTTTGCAACTCTATGCAAATTCCACCTTGGACAACTCATATCACCAAGATGATGATTGCATTAAATTCCTATTTTTGAGAGGACCAAAATCGACCTAAACATCACCTTATTTGGATGAGCGAAAGTTGGTTTTGAATTTATTTATTTATTCATGTATATTGGATTGGGTCGGCCCTAAGCACATGTACAATTGGACAGGTCAGCCTCAATCCCAAGTGGTCCTCATGAAAACCTATAAATAGAAGATATGTCAAGCTCATTTGGACACATTTGATCAATCCATCTTCTCTTCTCTTATTGTTTTGATTCGCACAGGTCTGACAGAGGAAAGCTCACATTAAGGGTCTGAAATCACAAGCGAGAAGCTCATATTAATCAAGGGCTTTATGATTCCTGGATGCTGGCATATAACTGTTAATTTTAGTCCCTGGATGCAGACACATAGTGGTCAAGACATTGTCAAGGAAGCCCTAGATGCTGACAAAAAATCCTATGGGAGTGTCCAGGGTTTCAGAGACAGTTTGGGTTATGTTAGTCCCCAGATGCTCACACAGAGTGGTCTTGAGAGCGTTGGGACAGTCTCGGATGCACACACAGTAAATGAAAGAGAGTGTCTAGGGGTTTGAGTAAATCTCGGTGAGTTGGTCCCCGGACACATGCACAGAATTGGTTGGGAACTTCTAGACTGCCATAAATGCTAGCACACAGTTCACAAACAACGTCCAGGACTACTATAGAAAATCTCACAACTCATCGTCCCTGCGTCCATGACTTAAAGATTAGATTTCAGTATTTTGAAGATTCTTCTCAGTGACAACATTGTTCAACAATGCTCAGTAGTGTTCAACACAATGGCAACAATAACCAACAGTTAACCTTAGCCAGAGATAGCACACTACAATCCTCATAATAAAGTTTTCATTATAAGCATGATTAGATATGTTTCATGGATATCATAGTTGCTTTGTTGCATAGATAAAGTTATGGATCATTGTACTCTCTTTTGTTGAATCATTTGATGACGATCTAAGAAGAAGAATATTTGTAAGGGTTTTCCCCATAGTGGGTTCTTCCTTGGTCTTGGACCAATCCTGGTGTCTCTATGTGTGTGCATGCTTTTCTTTTATTGTTCCTTTATATTCTGTTGCATTGATGATGATGTTGTTCTTTCTATATAATTGCATATGCTGATTAATAATGGTGTAGATATGGATAATGTAATAATGATATGGGGTGAACTTAATGTATTAATGAAGAAATGCAATTATAAAAGAAAAGAACAATGTGGCCCTATGAAAAATTAACACCAACTGATAGGAGAATTACAACTTCGCCCACAGAGTGCCTGAAATAGACTCATCATAGTGACTCCTGATACTCATTGTTGTAAGTAAACTCAACTAATGGAAGGTACTCTTCCCACTTTCACTTCTAATGCATAACATACATTCTCAACATGTCCTCCAAAATCTTGTTGACCCTCTCTGTCTGTCCATATGTCTGTAGATGATAAGCTATTTTGAAGGCCAACTTTGTACCCAAATCCTGGAAGTGAACTTAGCATCCCTAACTGACACGATCTTCTTTGGAATACCATGTAATCTCACTATATATCTGATGAAGACTTGTGCTACATCATTACCTAAATAAGTAGACTTCACTTGAATGAAGTGCACTACCTTAGTCAACATGTCAACCACAACCATAATAGAATCATGTGGTCTAGATGTCCTCGGTAGACCTATAATGAAATTCATGGAAATGACATCCCATTTCCACTATGGAATTAGAATCGGTTGTAGTAATCCACCTAGATACTTACACTTTGCTTTTACCTCTTGACAATCCAAACATCTACCCAAAAAATCTACCACTTCCTTCTTTAGATTCAACCAATAGTAAAACTTCTTCAAAGTTTTCGATGTCTTTTGATATCCCGGGTGACTTGAATATGACTTAGCATGAAATTCCCTCAAGATAAGCTTCTTGAGCTCACTGTTGTCAGGCACATAGATCTTGTCCCTAAATCTGACCAAAGTATCTACCATGAGACTATAATCCACATCATGATAACTTGTACTCTATTGTTGTAACATGTGCCTAAGCTTCCTGTACCTGTCATCCTGTTGTCCTTCCTGCTGGTCTTGTAAATCTATCCCATAAGAACTCATAGATGCAATGTGATTTACCTATATCCACCTTCTAAGAGCATGCGCAACCGTGTCCTCTTTTCCCTTAATGTACTTGATCTCGAAGTTGAATTCACTGATTGTGGTCAACCATCTAGCTTTCTTGTCATTCAGATTGTTGGACATTGGATAAACCAATGCTCCCTGTGTGTTTCGTGACATGGACTAATCGCCTCTTATGGATACTTCTCTATGGAAATGTGATCATTGACTAAAACCTATGGGTTTTTGTCTAACGACAATTGCGATTCCTAAAAAGTGGTATCAGAGTGTAGGTCACAAGTTCGATACACACCCGACTCATGATGGGGGGGAGATTGTTGGACATTGGATAAACCAACGTTCCTCGTGTGTTTCACGACATGGTCTAACTGCCTCTCGTGGATCCTTATCTCTTTTATTGTGATCGTTGACTAACACCTACGGGTTTTGGTCTAACAACAATCTTGATTCCCAACACAAATTGGTTGGTCAAACAAGTATCTCATTCCACTATGATCACTCATCAATACAAACCTCCTGCCAAGAAGAAAGTGTCTCCACATCTTTAATTCATGGACGATCGCTACAAACTCAAGATCATATATCACATAATAATGCTCGTGCTTATTCAATTTCCTTGATTCATAATACACTAATTGTCCCTCCTGCATCAAGACTCCACCAAGTCCTCTCTTCCAAGCATCTGTACACACCACAAACTCTTTATCCGGGTCTAAAATCTTTAGAACTGAAGCATTTATCAACAATTGTTTCAACTACTCAAAATTTGCTACACATTCCTGTATCCATTCAAATTGTTCCCTTTTCACTACAGTGATGTGATAGGATAGTAAATCTATGAGAAGTTATTGATGAACCTATTATAGTAACCTGCCAACCCCATGAATGATCTGACCTCATCCACATTACTAGGAGTTTCCCATTCCATAATATCTTTGATCTTTTCCGGATCCACTACTATGCCTTCCTCGGAAACAACATGTCCTAAGTTATGTACCTTTTTTTGAAAGAAACTGAATTTGTTAAGCTTGGCATACAATTGATCCTCTCTTAACATTGTCAATATTATTGCTAAGTGTTCGACAAGCTCTTCCTCATTCTTAGAAAATATCAAAATGTCATCAATGAATACAATATTTCATGGGGAAATTAAACTAGCCTAGATTCATCTTAGTTTGGTGTTATATTTAGATACATAATTAGTTGTAGAAAATGATGGCTTTGAATCCATGGTAAATAAATAAAAATAAAAATAAACTAGAGGTGTGGTAAATAAACTAAACACCTTTTTATATCTACTCCGTAAACCTCTTTATATTTACAAAAACTCAAAAATAGGCTTTATTTAGGTGAAGCCTATAGGCCAAATACCATGGGACCTGTTGGGTAGCGGAGGCCCCATGTAATGGTTTTGGGGCTTAAAGCCTATAACTTAGGATAATGATATTGTGAAAAGCTCCGCGAAACATGCGGAGCGTGAAATGTAATAGGTCGAGTCAAAGGGTTGTCCACCCAAAAATAATATAAAATAATAGGAAGTGAGTTAGCCTACCCATGGTCTGCGGACCATGGGAATGTATAAATAGAGCGAGGCTCTAAGGGTAGAAGGCAATTTTTTAGAAGATCTGATGAGTGATGGGTTTTGGGAAGTAATAGTTGCTTTGAATCTGTAAATCCGGGTCATGGGTGTTAGTGGATAGATAGAGGCTCCGCAACTGTGTGCGCGGAGGCCTGATAGAGTCCACAGTTGTGTGCGCGAACCCTTGCAGCTGTGTGCGCAGGGCAAGAAGTGGATTGTATTGAATTAAAGATATTAATAAAGATAAATTGGTTCTGAAATATTGTGTTGATTATGAAATATTGTGGATCTATTTATATTCTGGTTTATGCATTGGCTTTATAAATTTATGATTGTCCTTAAGAATTATGATTGTGCGCGCTGGGTTTTATTATCAAATGTTTGCTTAAAGACTATAAGAAGAAGATCAGAACTGTAACAAGTTCATATAAATAATAAGATTTGGGAAAGTAATTGGCACAGATCTACGTGAAGGATAAGTAACTATGCAGAGTGGCGCGAGGCTGCAAAATGGTTCGCGACCCCTCCAAACCACATCAAGACATCCCAAGGGTGTGAAAACTTGGTTCCAGCACCCTCCCATACTACCTCGGGTGAGACTTCAGTCCGTGCTCCGTGGATTGTTGCCGAAAGGGCTGGTAGTGCGGGATTTGTTTGGCTAATAACTCTTCCAAACCTGGGTCAGGCCCCAACAAGCCAATAAATGGTTCCGTTGTCAGGACCGGGATCTGCCTAAGGGATGTCTGATGTCGGAACTTTGAAACCCTATGAAGAAAGAGATTGAAGATTGGTTGGATCAGAAGCGGTACGAGTTCATAGTGGGCCCTAGCACACCCGCGCGTAAACCAGAAGTTAAACATGATGAGCATGATCAAGTTGCCAGTATTCAAAGGAGCAGGAAGTGAAGATCCATAACAATTTTGGTTCGTAGTAAGGGAAGTATGGGAAGTGCACGGAGTTACAGATGATAATATTAAAAAGGCTACCCTAGTGAGTGCGCTACAGGATCGTGCGCTGACTTGGTATATCAAGCACTCTAGTGATCATCCAAATGCTGGGATAACAGAGATCCGAGATGCATTGAACAAAGAGTTTAGCCGGCTGAAATCAGAGATGCAGTCGATCATCAAGTTTAAGGAGATCGTGATGCTACCAGGAGAAACCCCTTGGGACCTGGATCAGAGACTAAAAAGTACGATCCGAGAGGCTAACATGATGCTAATGGATGGGAAGCACCGCGCGTGGTTTGTGGCATCTTTAGCACCACATCTGTAGACAAGGTTATCACAGCAGAAGATCTCGACCCAGGCTGAAGCATCAGAGATAGCGATGAGGTTGCATGAGACTCCAATGTAGGATCCTGGGTTGGGAGTTCAGTAGATCCACGTGCAAATACAAAACCTGTGTTTAGAAATGTAGAGTCTGAAACAGGAGAAGGCAACCCCGCCAGAAGCACAGGAGGAAGTGTGGTGGATAAAATGTAGAAGCTAGGGCCACGATAAGGATCATTGTCTAGTCTTTTCAAACTATTTGGCAGCGGGGGGACCAATGCCGTTGCAACCAAAGGCACAGGCGGGGCCAAGCGCAGCACCCGCGCTTTGGTGCACAATCTGTCAGGTGGGAGGAAAGCATAACACGAACAACTGTCACCTACTGCAAAAGTTTACCTAGACCCCCAACAGCTATTTTGCAATTTTTGCAGATTGGTGGGCCACAAGGAACGAGACTGTTGTAGTTATGAATTGTTGATGGATCGATCAGCTGCCTACAGGATGCAGATGAGGCACGAGGTCAAGATCCAGTCGTGGCGATAGCACGTGGTGGGTTCTAGGGACGAGGACAAGGACGGGGAGGAATGGGGCCAGGAAGGGGCTGCGGGCAGCTAATCTGTTACAACTGCGGAGGACCAGGGCACTACGCACATGATTGTACCAACTTGACTAGAATATCGTGGCCCTACTGCGAGCAGTTCGATCATGAAATGATAGATTGCCCCACACTAATAGCGCAGATACGTGAGAAAAGGGCAGCACAACCTACGGCGACACAGAATGTCCAAATGATGAGGTTCGAACCACGCGAGGAAGACCCTAACGTGAACATGATGCTCAGAAGTGGAGCGACTACAGGGGAAGATAAGGGGAAATTAACCGAGGTAGGCCCGGGGGTGCGCAAAACCCTACAAAGCAGCATGAGTTCAACTTGGAGCACGCGAAGAGGACATTTATGAAGAAAAGCTTCGTGGAGGTCTCTACTTCAGGTAGTGAGGACCAAACCAAGCAGGAAATGAATCCTTCGATGCTAACTACCTTTTTAGAGACATGTATGAAGCTGCTATGTGATAATTAGGTGGTTAAGGGATTACAAGAGCTGATAACTAGGTGTGCAGGGCCAGGTGCACCTCGCGTGGTCTGGAAATTGGGAAAACATGCTTTGCGCACTGGACAGGAAATGTGATTAACGATGCAGATCGATGACTATGAAATGGATTAGATCATTATGGACTTAGGCTCGGATGCAAACGTGCTACCTAAGAAGACATGGGGACACATGGGCAGGCCCATATTACAATGGTCTCCTATTCAATTATGGATGGCGAACCAACAAAAGATCTTGCCCATGGGGAGATTGCAAGGAGTCACAGTGGATATAGAAGGTGCGAGCACATAAACAAACTTTGAGGTAATAGAAATTGTGGATGACAGTAACCCTTACCCCACATTATTAGGGATAGACTAGGCCATGGATATGAATGGAGTCATCAATCTAAAGAACCGGAAGATGATATTTGAGAAGAAGTCCCTACGCGTAGTCATTCCGCTAGACCCAGCTGAAGGAGCGCGCTACACTGAACTCGTACGCGACGATGAAATTGATGAGGACTTGGATCATATCTACAAGATAACTATGCAAGATTAGGATTGGGTCAATCCGACTACAGAATGAAGAATATCGTGGGAATGCGCAGAGGCCTGCATTCAGATTCAGATGAAGAAGACGAACGATGGCATAACCGGCTGAATATCGTAGCACCGTTAAACTGCAACATGATGACAAGGTCATTATGTTGCGTAAGAGCTCAGGATCGAGAATTGTCGATGTATGATGGGTTGACAGCAGTGGATGAATTCCTAACCAAGTTTGAGCACGCAGTACCAAAGCACCAGAGGTTCAAGGCATTAAAATGGGCGTTTCATGCGACGCCTGTGCGTTGGTGGGGAACACATGAAGGAACTTTTGAAGATTGGCACGACTGCAGGCGGATGATGCAGATAAGGTTTGGGAAGCCAAAACTACGAATAACTAAGAAATACGACAGACGCGATGACCCACATATGCACCTCACCAGATGGACCCAGGCCTATGGAGAAGAACCCCAGTCGAAGTGGGTACACTTATTTTATCATACCTTGGATGTCATCCCAAGGAACTGGTATACTGAAACAGAACTCAGACATGGTACAGGCAATTGGGATATCTTGCGTGAAGGATTTTTATTAACATTCTTATTTGAAGACCAATGGATGGATACTGTTGACGATGTGTTGCAAGTTGTGAAGGCTGCCATTTTCAAAGTACCACTGGAACCAGAGGAAATAGTGTAGCCAGATTGGTCACATCAGTTGAGGCAAGCCCTTGAATGCTATAATGTGCAGGTAGAAGATGATGATGATGACCCCAGAAACATCAATATTCCAGAAACAGAAGGGAGTCGTGAGGTTTACAGACCAACAATCGAGGATCTCGACATCACCGTGCCACTGAAAACGAAACAAGTAAACATTGGTACGGAGGAGGAGCCAAAGTATGCAATGCTTGGGGACTATTGGGATGATGCCAAAATGGAGAAGGTCATTGATTTACTTTGAGAATATCAAGATTTATTCCCGACTAAAATCACGGATTTAAAAGGGATCCTTGGCAACCTGGGAATGATGAAGATAACCCTGAAGCCAGACACAAAGCCAGTCAAGCAGTAGCCTTATCAGTTGAATCCAAAATACAAAGAAAAGGTCCGTGAAGAGTTGGATAAAATGCTTGCAGCAGGAATAATTGAACCAGTGGAGGAATCTGACCAGGTCAATCCTATGGTGGTACAAGAGAAAAAATAGAAGGGTGAAATTCGCATCTGCGTGGATCTCAGGAAGCTCAACGATGCATGTGTTAACGATCCATTCTCGACGCCATTTACAAATGAGGTACTGGAAAATGTGGGTGGACAGGAAGCCTACTCCTTCACGGACGGTTTCTCGGGGTACCACCAGATTAAGATCACGTCGGAGGATAGGAGTAAAAAAACGTTCGCCACCGAATGGGGCTGTTTTCAGTACACTGTGATGCCCTTTAGACTGAAGAACGTGCTGGCGATATTCTCGCTTGTCGTGGAAGCTGCATTCAAGGAATTTATACATAAGTTCTTGGAAGTATATCTTGATGATTGGACCATATTTTGGCTAGTCAAGAAGCATATTGCGAGCTTACGATTAATGCTGGATACTTTTCGATGGCAACAGATTGCGCTAAATCTAAATAAGTGTACTTTCCTTGTCCCCTTCAGGAACTTGCTCGAACGTGTGGTTTGTAAGCAAGGCCTGATGGTGGATCCGGTAAAGATTGTTGTAATACTCAATTTGCAAGCACCGCGCAGTGTCAAACAACTGTGTGCCACGCTGGGACACACTGGTTACTATCGAAAGTTCATTAAGAGCTACGCACAGATCACGACACCAATGGAACAGTTGTTGAAAAAGGACGCTACTTACTATTGGAATGAGGAATGTAACAAAAGTCTGGAGACTCTCAAGGAGAAGATGGCATCAGCTCCCATTTTTGTCTTTCCGAAATGGGACATCGAATTTCACGTGCATGTTGACGCGTCGTGTATCGTGTTGGGCATTGTACTCATGCAGGAAGGAGCAGAAGGAATTGATCACCCGATCGCGTTCGCAAGTCGACGACTGTCCAAAGCTGAGAAGAACTACTCCACTACTGAGTGTGAGGGGTTGGCGATGGTATACATGCTCTAGAAATACCGCCACTATCTACTCGGAGGACACTTTAAGATGTATACTGATCACTCTGCGCTAAAATACCTAGTGAATAAGACTATGTTGGGGGGGTGCATTTGTAGGTGGCTTCTATTATTTCAAGAATATGATTTCGAAGTAATCGTAAATCCGGGACATCTAAACGCAGGCCCAGATCAACTGTCTCGGATTGAGAACAATGAAGAGCCCACAAACTTAGAGGAAGGACTACCTGATGCACAACTTTATGTAGTACGCGGCGCGGATGGCCACTTTGAGGATATAATCCACTTCTTAACCATAGGAACCATACCGCAGGGATATTCCATTCAGCAGAAGAAAAAATTGGTGATACGTGCAGCAGACTTTACTGTTATTGCAAGGCATCTCTACAAAATGGGAAACAATGAAATATTACGCAGATATGTACCTGAGTTCAAGCGAGGATAGATCCTTGCTGAAGCACATGGGGGGTTGCAGGAGGACATTATGCGAGATGCGCCACCGCACAAAAGATTCTTCACGTTGGACTATGGTGGCCAACTCTACATCAAGACTCAAAATCATATTGTCGGGCCTGCGACGTATGTCAACGGACTGGGAAACCATCGTGGAGGGATGAAATGCTACTTAAGCCACAGATGACACTGCAACCATTCGAAAAATGGGCGATCGACTTTGTGGGGCCTGTCACACCTCAAGGAAAGACTGGTGCGCGCTATATCATCACCGTGACAGATTGCTTGACCCAATGGGCGGAAGCACAGGTGGTTAAGGATTGCACGACTGCTACAACTGCAAAATTTTTGTTCGAGAATGTGTTAACGCGGTTTGGATGTCCAAAACTTCTAATGAGCAACCACAAAATGCACTTCCTAAATGAGACTATCAGTGCGCTCACTGAGGAATTCCAAATATACCATCAACAGAGTACGCCGCACCATCTGCAAGAGAATGGGACCGTCAAAGAATTTAACAATATTTTGGAGACTGCGTTGACAAAGGTATGTAATGCGCTGCAAAATGATTGGGATTTGCGCATACCTGTTGTACTATGGGCATATCGAACAACGTGTAAGAAGTTGATGGGCCAGACAACTTTCCGGTTAGTCTATGGCAAGGAAGCCGTCATGCCAATGGAATACATTTTACCTAGTTTGCGCATAGCAGTGACAACATACATGGTAGACTGCAGGGCTTTGGAAGAGAGGATCGCACAATTGGAAGAACTTGAGGAGGAACGGTTTCTGGCAGGATTCCATCAGCAGGTACAAAAGCAGCAGGAAAAAGCTTGGCATGATCACCATATCAAGATGCGCACGTTCAAAGAAAATGATCTAGTGTTACTATACGACAGCAAGTTCGAGAAATTCCCTGGAAAACTCTGAATGCATTGGTTGGGACCCTATGTAGTCAAAGAAGTCATAGATGGAGGTGCAATCTAGCTTGCCAAGCTGAATGGAGAGCCTTTCCCCAACAGAGTAAATGGCAATCGCCTAAAGCTCTACACGGGTGGGCCAACTGCCTCACTAACCGACCGAAGGACAGTCTCACTGCTCCAGGTAGTTGAAAGAGAGCGCGGGATGTTAAAGCAGTTTGTGGGGGAGCTACACAACAACCAGAGTGCGTGTAGAATTGGTATGTCACAAGGGTCGTGGTTGCACAGAACAGGCTGCGCTGCTGCGTGGACAAGCAAAGAGGTGACCGTTGCTGACACTATTCATGACAAGATGTCTGAGTTATGGTGAAAGGGAGCGGGCTGCGGGCAATTAAGAGACGTGGTACAAGCGAGATTTGGAACGATCTGCTGTAGGCTTAACGTTACGGCACCAGAAAAGGAGGGAACCGGTAAATTTGAATTTCAAAACGCTTATAAATCACAGGGGGGCATCCGCCGAATGATTTGTGGTTTCGAGAGAGATAAGCTATTGTGCCTTTCCATTGGTATGGAACTGTTCATTATTGACGCTAAAGGAGTAAGCCCGAGGGTTGTAATATGGTCAATGGAGGTGCAGGACTTTCTGGATAATGTGGTATTGACGGTCACAGGTGCCTCATAGAGTTCAGCACCGACGGTGGGGGATATACTAGAAATTCTTAGACACGAAGCAGAACTGGTCTGTATGCCGCTGCCTAACCCATGGGTTGGCTGGCGAACCATAAAAGATAAGGGAAAGACTGTGAATATGGAGACAAATGATGGAATTGCAGTTAACAGTTTGCCTCTGATGCACCTTGAAGATTGGGATCTCGTAGTCATCAAAAATTTTCTTGCAAAACTGCAACACAAGCTTCAGTAGATAGTGCGTATAATCGACCAGAAATTGGAAACTTTCTGCATTGGTACAAAGAGTTCCTGTATGCGGCACCCATCTTGAGCTAAAATCCTATGAGGGGGTGCTCTGTGTTAACTAAGCAGAGCAGAATGAGCATCATCGATTGTGCGAATTAGTGGAGGCAATGGAGCAGGAGCTAGAAGAAGAGTTGCAGGAGACAAAGAGGGAGCAGCAGAACGTAGTGCGTCACTCACAGGGATGGTGGACCGTGAAGCCTTGGCATCGCATATGGCCACATCGACGAGTGACTCGAGACTAGTCATGATGATTGTGTTGGGGGCCTATTGGGTAGCGAAGGCCCCGCATAATGGTTTTGTGGCTTAAAGCCTATAAGTTAGAATAATGATATTGTGAAAAGCTCTGCGAAATGCACGGAGCGTGAAATGTAATAAGTCGAGTCAAATGGTTGTCCACCCAAAAATAATATAAAATAATAGGAAGTGAGTCGGCCAGCCCATGGTCCGCAGACCATGGGAATGTATAAATAGAGCAAGGCTCTAAGGGTAGAAGGCAGTTTTTTAGAAGATCTAATGAGTGATGGGTTTTTGGAAGTAATAGTTGCTTTGGATCTGTATGTTCGGGTCGTGGGTGTTAGTGGATAGATAGAGGCTCCGTAGCTGTGTGCACAGAGGCCTGATAGAGTCCGCAGCTGTGTGCGCGGACCCCTGCAGCTGTGTGCGTAGGGTAGGAAGTGGATTGTACTGAAACAAAGATATTAATAAAGATAAATTGGTTCTGAAATATTGTGTTGATTCTGAAATATTGTGGATCTGTTTATATTCTGGTTTATGCATCGAATTTATAAGTTTATGACTGTCTTTAAGAATTATGATTGCGCACACTGGGTTTTATTATCAAATGTTTGCTTAAAGACTGTAAGAAGAAGATCATAACTATAACAAGTTCATATAAATAATAATATTCAGGAAAGTAACTAGTGCGGATCTACGTGAAGGATAAGTAACTGCGCAGAGTGGCACGAGGCCGCAGAACGGTTCCCGACCCCTCCAGACCACATCAAGACATCCCAAGGTTGCAGAAACCTGGTTCCAGCACCCTTCCATACTACCTCGGGTGAGACTTCAGTCTGCGCTCCATGGACTGTTGTCGAAAGGGCCGGTAGTGCGGGATTTGTTTGGCTAATAACTCTTCCGAACTTGGGTCAGGCCCCAACAAGCCAACAAGACCAATTATTATTAATACCATGGGCCAAATACCATGGACCAAATTATTATTAATACCATGCAAAAAAAACATTATGAACCCTAATATTATTATTATTACATCTAATATTCATATTAATATATTATAATATTAATATTGTCAAATTTAATAACTCTGGATCAATGCAATATTAAATTTGTTCTATTATAATATATATTAATATATCATGATATATATATTAACCCTAGATATATATGGGAGGGAAGAACAAAGACAGAGTGATAAAGGTGGAGAAATAGGGGGAGTGACAAGGGAGGGATGGAGATAAACTCAAGGAGAGGGGAGAGGAGTGACAGAGATAGAGAAGAGTAAGAGAGGGAGAGGGAGACGTAAAGATGGAGGTGGGAGAGAGAGAAGGAGAGAGGGAGGGACATATTGAGAGGATTGAAGGGCAGAGAGAAAGAGAGAGAGATGGGGGAAGAGAGAAGGTGGTAGGAGAGAAAGGGAGAGAGAGGAAGGATGAGAGAGAGGAAGGATAAGAGAGAGGAGGAGAGAGGGAGGGAGATAGTGAGAGGATTGGAGGGTAGAGAGAGAGAGAGAGAGATGGGGGAAGAGAAAGGGGGTAGGAGAGAAATGGAGAGATAGGACTTGAGAGAGAGGAATAGAGAGGGAGGGATAGATAAATGGAGTGGAGGGGGAGAGAGGGTGGGAAGAAGAAATACATAGAGAATGAGAAGTGGATAGAGAGTGTGTATGTTTAGGGGTGAGATAAAGAGACATAGAAGGAGAGATGGAGGCAAGGGGGGAGAGAAGGAGAGATAAGGAGAAAGGGAGGGATATAGTAACATAGTTGGAGAGAGATAGAGAGAGTGAGTGATGGGGGGAGAGAGTGGATTGGAGGGAAAAGAGAGAGGGGGGGGGGGGGAAGATAGAGGGAGGCATGAGGGAAAGGGAGAGAAAGGAAGAGAGTGATGGGAGAAGAGATATGATTGTAAGGGGGGGGAGAGAGAGAGAGATGGGGGAAGAAAGAGGAAGGTAGGAGAGAAAGGGAGAGAGAGGAAGGATGAGAGAGAGGAGGAGAGAGGGAGGGATAGAGAGATGGAGTTGGAGGGGGAGAGAGGGAGGGAAGGAGAAATACATAAAGAGTGAGAAGTGGAGAGAGAGATGGAGTGACAAGGGAGAGATAGAGAGTGTGTGTATGTTTTGGGGTGAGATAAGGATACAAAGAAGGAGAGATGTAGAGAAGGGGAGAGAGAGGCATATAGTAATATAGGTGGAAGGTGAAGAGAGAGAGAGAGAGAGGTGGGATAGAAAGGAAGAGAGATAGGATGTGAGAGAGTGGAGAGTGTAGGGAAATATAGATGGAGATGGAGAGGGAGAGAGAGGGAGGTAAGAAGAAAGACATAGAGAGAGAAAGGTGGAGAGAGAGAGAGAGGGAGTGATCAGGAAGATGGAGAGAGAGGACAACAAGAGGGAAGTAAGATTGAAGTGAGGGATAGGGAGAGAAGGGGAAGAGGGAGAGAGAGAGAGGGAGAGGAGGAGGGAGTGATAGATAGATATATTGGAGAAAGAGAGTGCATGTTTTGGGGGTGATATAGAGAGACCGAGGGAGATAGAGATATAGATGGAAGGTGAGGAGAAAGAAGAGAGAGATGGAGACAGAGAGGGGGGGATAGAGAGATTGATAGATATTGAGTGAGAGATCATGTGTGTTTGGGTGGGTAAGATAAAGAGACAAAGAAGGAGAGATGGAGGCAGATATAGATATAGATGGAGGGGGGAGAGAGGGAAGAATATTTATTGCACTAGATGCATTAATTTAGTGTAGATGGTGATTTCTAATCTTATTTGATTTCTTGCACTGGATGCATTGATTTTAGTGTAGATGTTGATTTCTAATGATATTTGATTACTTGCACTGGATGCATTGATTTTAATGTAGATGATTTCTAATCCTATTTGATTAGTTGCATTAAATGCATTGATTTCAGTGTAGATGGTGATTTCGAATCCTATTTTATTGCTTGCACTAAATGCATTAATTTCAGTGTAGATGGTGATTTCTAATCCTATTTGATTTCTTGCACTAGATGGATTAATTTCAATGTAGATGTTTATTTCTAATTATATTTGATTTCTTGCACTAGATGCATTGATTTCAATGTAGATGATTTCTAATCCTATTTGATTGCTTGCACTAAATGCATTGATTTCAGTGTAGATGGTGATTTCTAATCATATTTGATTCCTTGCACTAGATGCATTGATTTCAGTGTAGATGTTGGTTTCTAATCTTATTTGCTTACTTGCACTAGATGCATTGATTTGAGTGTAGATGTTGATTTTTAATCCTATTTGATTACTTGCATTAGATGCATTGATTTTAGTGTAGATGTTGTTTTCTAATCCTATTTGATTTCTTGCATTAGATGCATTGATTTCAGTGTATATGTTGATTTCTGATTTGATGTAATCAGATTATCCATCATTTTTTTTCTATGGATGCGTTATTAAATTACATATAACAGAGCACTTAAAAACCATGGAACATAAGCATATAAAACAAAGATAAAAATACATAATCATGCATGAGATCAAGACACATATATTTGATTATAGAGTTCATCCAATTTGGACTACATCTCCGTGCCTTGCTCAATAGTGGGGATGCCTTCATTCATTAAATGGCATGAAAAGAGAAGAAGTACAAGCAAATTTTACATAAACACCCTTATACCTCCAATCTGGAAGATTGATGACAAATGGAGAGCCCAACTCTAGAAACAGACATCACCACTGACTTGTTGGCTAAAAATCGTGCATAATCGCCTATCCAAATGCCCATTTCTAATAAAAGGGCTTTCTACACCTTCCCAAAACCTTCTGATTTATGAGGTAAGGTCCCGGTCACCTACCAGGAGTAAGTGCTGCTGCTCTGCTCTGTAAATCTACACTGATCTACTCTGTAAATCTTCGAGAACACTGCTGCTCCCTTCAACAAGTCAAACAAGTCATCGATCCTCGGAAATCGATACATGTTCTTGATCATCACCTTGTTCAATGCACAACCTAAGAGTACCATCCTTCTTCTTCACAAACAATACCAATGCACCCCACGACGATACACTTGGCCTAATGTATCCTTTGTCAATCATTTCCTTTAACTGCAATTTCAATTCCACTAATTCTGGTGTGATCATCCTCTATGGTGCCTTTGATGCTGGTGATGCCCCCAGTACCAACTCAAAAGAAAAGTCCACTTCCATGTGAGGTAGAAACTCTGAAAACTTTATGGGAAACACATCCTGAAACTGCTATAGAACTGGGTACCTTTTCAATACTTCTGCGTCCAAAACATCCTTACCTTTATTACTATAAATATGCACTGCAATAACACACACCCTTTTCTGCGACTACACTTCGCCTGCATAGTTGTAACCATTCTGATTGATGTTACCTTCTTCATTACCCTACAATATCTCTTATTCTCTATTATCATCCAAGCACTCAATAGCTTTGTCATAACAATTTACCTGTGAAGATACATCTAGTCCATACCCAAAAGCATACTGTATGATCCCAACGGAACATTCAAATGCATTGATGTAGGAATACCATTTAATTCAAATGCACAAGCTCTCACCTAATGATGAACTCTTTTCTTTGTACCTGTATCCAACTACACTAAACAAGACTCTGCATGTACTTCTTTATTCAAACCACACTTATCCTCCAGGTCAGGATTAACATAATTATAATTATATCCAGGGTCAATCGAAATAGAAACAACTTGATCACAAAGCTTACTGCTCATATCAATAATAGATGCCTGGTGATTCGCCTACATGATATCCAATGTCGCATAGATCCGAGGAATGCTTTGTCTAACATCCCCAACTATCTGTGCTTCCTGTGCATTGTACATTTGAGGCCTACCACCCTGATATGACGGAAAATCCTTCTTGAGATTCTCCTTGCCACATATCCAACATTGTAGTTGTCCCTTACCCTCACCTTTATTCTGTTGCCCTCTGGGTTGTGACCCATGTCTCTATCCAACTACATTAAACTTGTTGTAAGGAACAACATTCTCTTTATCATCTACATCCTGAGGTCTTGTTCACTTTGATGGCCACTTTCCCTTAGCTTTTTCTTTCCCTTTCCAACCTTCTTGAGACTTTGTCTTATGTTTTGATTGTTGATAACAATGTTTCAATTTTCCAATGGCTTCCTCCTACGATCTAGGCTCATCAAACTCCATTCTGTCTCTGAAGACTACTGACAACCCACTGATGAATCTCTGAATCTTCACTTTCTCCTCCTTAAGATAAGGAACACACCTCAACAACTCCAAGAATCTACTAGTATACTCCTCATCCATCATTGACCCCATCTTTAGCTCATAGAACTCCTTCACCTTATCATCATAGTATATCTCTAATAGATACTTCTTCTTGAAAAGTCTTTCAAACTCCCTACAAGTCAAATCCTCTTTCGAAATGCCTATGACATTCGCACATCTTCCCACCAAATGTCTGTTTTACCTTTAAGACTAAACATATCTATTATGACCTTCACATTCTCTGAGAAATCATGCAATCTAAAGAATTTACTCATTCCAAACAACCAAGCTTCTGCATCCCATGACTTCTTCATTTCTCCATCAAATGTATGTGGATTTGCTTTTTTGAACTCATCCGACAAATATCCCCTATCACTCCTCTTGTAAGGATGATAACAATGATGACCATGGTACATGTATGAACCAAAACTAGAATAATGCCTATGTCCACTGCCTCACCTATCAAGTGTTTCCAATAATCTTCCATCCCTAACGGTATCACCACTGTCTGACCTGTGTACATCGCAAGATTTGCTACCATATGCTCCATTAGTCCCATCCTCCTGTTCATGACTGATCCTAAGTGGTCCTTGTCTCTACTAGTCTGACAAGATTTGAAGAATCACTAAATTAACCTCTGCTTTGTTTCTCCTATGCCATGGAAAGTCTCTCCTCTAACTGAATTATCCTGTCATTTTTCGCTTTACAACTCATTATTTATGCCTTCAAACTTCTCAAAGTGTCTTCTGTGTGAGGGGAGTACTCATTTGATCTATAGGGAGAATATTATGAACTGTAGTTTACCATCTTGCTAGTAATATTTTATCTTCTTTCTGCAAGTATACCGTGTCAGTTAAACCAAAATATAAACATAATCAACATACCTCAGTGTAGTTCAGGGGAGGATATCTCGTTTGCAAGATCAACCAGATTAGCACAATACATGTATAAACATAATCATGTTAGTATATAAACATCATCTCAATCATCCCAGTTACCATGCATGATGTCACAACTATAACACCAAATAGACACAATGCATGCACAATAATATATAGACAATGACATGCATAACCAATGCATATACAATCGACATTCATTCATGACAAACACATCCCAACCACATCATCATTAACTTTTACATGAAAACACAATTGTAACATGCATACACATGAAGCACATGTATAACCTACATGCATGCATGACAAACACATTCTACCCATCCAATGCAAGGGGTGAACCATGTTCTGATACCAAATTTTAACACCCTCCTCTCACACTTACCCGATCTAACAGGTCCACTGAGGTAAATATGTGATGGTGAGTTACCATGATATTATTCAACTCCCCAAGTATAGTTAAGGAAGTGGAATCAACAAACCAAAACCAAACTGACCTTCCTCAGGAGCTACAGGACCCCCAAGGGCTAACAAACCACTCCAAGTGCCCAACCCTTGAGTTAACTTGATTTTTAATTGATCTAACCTCCAGTCGCTCCCATGACAATACCTTCATGTGACTCAAAGAATCCATTCACTCCCACAACAAGACATCCATGCAACTACAATCTTTTTTAGGCAGTTTTGTGTCAGCGACCCCGAAATTTGAGCCACTTTTTCAGGACTAGGACTCATACCTCTGCCCAGAATTTCATGAAATTCTCAGAAATAATAAATAACAAGAAGACAAGGCCTCTAATGCAAAACTTGAACAAGGAAATAACCAAACCCATCCTAAACATGATAGACATTTCGTCAAACACATCATAAACATGTAATGTACAAGTCATATAAACACATATGAACATAGGGACCTTATACGTATTTGAGATTTGTCAAGAAGGTTTGATGCCCTCTCACAACAGTTACATTGTCATCTATTAGGTCATACATTCATTAACATTTCATTTACTAAACGAAACATGATGAGAGCCATAACCAAACTCTGTCATAAAACCATTCTTATAACCAACAGATTAACAAAGATAGAAAAATCATTAAAATCACATAATAACAGGCACATTTACTCATAAAACTCAAGAGGAAATATTCATATTATTCATATGCAAAAGCCAACCAAGTCAAGGACTTCCACGTACCACCTGACCATAGATTGGGTTGAACCAGATCTTTCTTCTAGCTAATCACCCTCATGCCATATTCCAAGCATGAATGTGAGACTCACAAAAAAACCAACTAGGGCTTCCTCGGGCTTTGTCGTGTATTTCGCCATTATCTGTCCAGGGATTCCTAGGCCCAAACAAAGAATCATACACTACAGGATTTACTGCAATCTCGCCATATATCGGTCAAGGGATCACTAGGCCCTAAACATGCATGGATGCCTCCGGATCTCTCCTCCTAAACCGTGAGGAATTTTCCCATCTCCACCCTCAGGCTTTACCATGTATCCCACCATTACTGGCCAAGGGATTCCTAGGCCTTTGGGAATTTTCTTGAGACCACCTCACTTAGTTTCAAAACCATCCGACAACCCAATTCAACCAAATGGAAGAAACCCATCACACTATGGCTATTCGAAAATGGTAGGGAAAGGCTGAAACCAATGTCACACATGGTAAAACTCATGCCATTGACATCAAGTAAACCAAATACACACATGCATGTATCATGCATTCCAAAAGTAGCAAGGAAATCATACATGTAACTCGATACCTGCAAGTAATTCCATTGTAGCCACTTGATCCAAATCTTCCTTGCTTGATCTTTTGCTTCCCTTTGCTTCCTTGTCCTTCCTTTGCCTTCCTGCCTCCAATGTTAGAGTGATCCAAGAATACTCTAAGTGTGCAAAAGTATGAGAGAGTAGAGAAAATAAAGAGAGCTTGAAAACTGAACTGAAAAAAGGTTGTGAATTGAACCTCAAAATTCTTTTTATTAATGAGGCCTCTGTTTAGTCAACCAACATATCTGATAAATGATAGGTAATCCCACTTGAATCCCAATGCCAGTCTGGGCTTCTGGTATCTCCAATGCCTGGAAGCTCCTATTGAGCTTTACCATAGTCTACTACCATCTCCATAACCCATTCCACCAGGTACCAACTCAAAATCACTCGCCATCTAACCCCAAGGGAGGGGTCGCTTGCACGAACTCCCATACACAAAACAAGCCCCCCATCCCGTGAATTCTCCACCCTGTGCAACTCATCTCGCCTCATCTCACCATCCTAATCAACATATATAATCTTTCTAGGTAACTCAACCACTGATGCAGGAGCATTCAACCCAATAGTATCATTGTATTTTAGTAGACATAGGGGGTCTTGTGTTTCAAGGAAGTTGGTTTCCTATGTTTTGTATTAAATGTAATTATTAATGTTTTGAGTGATTTTAATGAGAATAGGAATTAATTGAATATTGTGAGTATATTTGTAAATGTTCTCGAATGTAGGAGAACCTGAGGGATTTATGATAATTGAGAGATGGGAGGATTTGAGAATTAATTGTAAAACTCAGATTAGGAGTTATTTCATGCTTTTATGGATGAGAGAGGATCCTTAGGGATGAGGAAGAGATTTTAGGATTTTGTTAAGAGATTTATGGATCTAAACCAAGAATTGGTTTTAGAATCCCTTTGTATAAATGTAAGCCTAAAAGGCATAGACAAAGGTTAGATGGTGAGAGAGGTTAGATAATTAGCTGGTTAAGCTAGTTAAAGTGTGTTTGTAAGCCTACAGGCAGAGGTTGGAATAGAGGCCACTAATTAGAAGAATTAGGCCAAGAAGACAAAACCTCAATATGTAATCATTTGTTATATGTGTTGGTATACAAGAATTTGATTCATGACTGTATAAATGGGTGATTGAATTTCGAATGAATAATTACAATGAATCAGAGATTTGCATAATTTATATATGCAGGCAGAGTTCAACGAATGCATAGAGAGGAAGAGAGAGAGACAGAGGCTTGTAATGGGGCGTTGATCCATTTGAAGGATCAAATTAATGCTCTAGAATGACAATGATTTAAGAACTCACAGAGTTTAAGCTCAGGAGGGCGTCGTAGTGGATCAACGGAAGACCTAGAATCATTGAAGAAACCCGAAACCACAATAAAATATTGAAGAAATAGCAGAAAACCCAAGTAAGTGAGAAGCGAAGAAGTGAAATGTTAATGCACAGTAACTGTTGGATCTAGATGATCAACAATCAGGATTAAATCACATCGGCGGAATCCTTTTGGGGTTATTGGAATCGGCCTTGGACAAGAGCAATGAGCGACATCGATTGATCGTCGACCTTTGGGTTGGAACCAAATCAATGGTCGTGATCTAATTGCAAATCGGAGGTCACAAGGTCAAGGGACAACAATAATAGAATAAGCAATGTGCGATGGGGCCGATACGCCGATAGTGATAAAATGCTGATCGTCGATCGGCAGTATCGACGATTGGGCTTCGGGGCTTTGGAGATCAGAGTGACGAGCGATGGAGCAGACCCGATAAGTAATTAAGCGCGGTTAATGATATTTGAAGTCTAGAAGGATATGTTAATCACATATCGGGGGTGTTAAGAGTCATGTGTTAATGTGACACACGGGATATGGCGATTGCGATCAATGATAAGGGGAGCCTTAATAACTGTGCAGAAGCCGTATTAAAGCGGAAAGGTATGAATATGCATGTTTTATGTGATTTCTATTATATAAACATTATAATAGAAATAGTGTCGGTATGAGGTTTTCATGTGTAAGTCCAACATTACCAAGGTTTAAAGAGTGGGTTAGGTTATATGCGGCAACAATGTTATGAAGGTTTAATGTGCGGGCTTAAGATTATAAACTAAGGTGTATGAGGAGAATAAGTCCCGGTACATGCATATTGAAAGAAGGGTTAGATTATGTTAGTCTATAAATTATTCTATAGAGAGATTAAGGAAGGGGGGCCCTAACCCATTGTTGGTTAAGACTTGACTCGTTAATGGGTCAAATTCCTAGGGAAAATTAGTTTGTGCCTGTTTGACATGCATATTGTGGGTAAGCAGGGGTCACCTTGCGTCAACCACTCTCCGTCCAATGTGCAAAGGTAACCTAACCCCAAGAGAGGGATCAAATGCATGACTAGAAGTATTGCACCTTTATTGGTTGCTTGCACATCCATCTGCTCCCCGTCGATGGTAGGTCCAAAAGATGATTGCTCATCCTCCTCTACCATGGGCTCAACAGGGGTCCTAAGTTGCCCTCCATAGGCAGCTCATTGAGCATAACATCGTCATCTAGCTCACACTCCTCAAGGTGCTCTCCATGCTATTGTAGGTAGCTATCATATGAGAACTCTATCATAGCTTTGGGTACCTCTGTGTTTATCAGCTCCCCACTAATGGATATGTCCCCCGACACCTCCCTAATCTACTATGGGTTGTCATCACCTAAAAAATCGAACACGGTCCTGGACACCTCATCAACGGATATCTCAACAAAGGATGACACCTCATCAACGGTGGCCACCACATCATCAAATGGCCCTCTGAGTGTATGTTCTACTCTCTCCACTAAGGTGTCAACTGAAGATAGCAAAGGGAACTCCAACAAGGGTGCCATCATCACTGAGGGTATATCAACATGCTTCTCTTGTGTGTCATCGACCTCATGCTCAATCTCCTCCTTAGGCTCTTAATATCTAAAGCCAGGTCTCCACCAGCAAAAGCGCCCCCTAGTCTTACCCTCTAATTGTCCCTTTCCTGTGTGCTCCTTTTGAGGAGATCTGGTGCTCTAATTCTGTTGACTTTCCCCACATGGTGTAGATGGTTGCACCCACGTGGCCTGCATACCTATAGTGTCTCTTCTGTAAGGATGAGGATGGATTTGGTTCATCACTCTCCTCAACTAGGCCAACCTCTCATCGTTCGAGCGGATTCCACCCCAAAATTATCACCTACTGAATCTCCCTTGAGCCATGTGTTATCTATGGTTTAAATTGTCATTATGCATACGTGCCCAAATCTTTCATGATCTTGTTGACTACCCCACGGCTATCCAAGATCATGCTCTGATACCACTGTAATATTCCTAACTAGGAAATATGAGTGAATATCACATACATGTACTAAGATCAAACAAATAAACTTTGATGCACACAAAATGTAAACAACAAACGCTGAAAATGGGACCAAATAGCTGAGCCATTGTATTAATTTATAAAATATAAATACATCAATGATAAAAATGAAACTTGGGCTTGATATTACAAGCTATGGAAAAATCCCAAGTGTCCATATAATGCTCTATGTGTTGGAAAGTGCCCCTAAAGAAACCACACCCTATTGCTGAGAAACTGCTACAGTTGCTAGGAATTGAACTTGAGTTTCATCCCTCAAAAGTACTCCGAAAATTATGACAAATTTAATGGAGCCTCCTCACAATAAACCCAAAATAACCCAGAAAAATATAATAAACCCAAGTGGTGGAAATGGTCCTGGAGTGAAATGCACTCTCCTCCATTGATTTCTTCTACTGGCTGCTCACTAGAACATTGATTTCGGCGAGAAATACTGTCAAAAAATTCTACAAAATTAACCCTAGACTCCTCTCACCAAACCCACTAAAACCCAGAAAGGGTATGGGATGAATCCAACATGCCCCAGTGACCCATAAGAAGTGCACGTAGCTCCAACTAGCTGGAAAAACGTCGTGTGAAAGAAACTTTCTTTAGGAAGCCAAATCAATTCCTAGAAAATCTCCTCCAACCCCTCCAACCACTCCTCCAAATCTCCTTATCTCTGTTTTTCCCAACTCCCACGAAATTCCCCTGCTCCCTATGGTTGTGTATTAGATGTCCAGTGACCTCTGCATAGGTCCATATTTTAGACAATTTGACCCTCCAAAAGACAACACTCTCAGCCGTACAAAATACCAAGAGGATGATTGCCCTTCTAATGGATAAATTCCTGCAAAATCTTCGACCCAGTCTCCACTTCCTACTAGCTTATCTCAACCCACAAATTTCCCTTCTACACCCTAGGAAAAGCACACCCAAGCTGATGAATTATTTGCAAATTAGCTCCTCAAACACGCGGAACAAACTCCCTCTTACTCTCCTAGGGTGACACTCAAAGTTCACTGAAGGTAGAGGTGGAATTCTTGCTTGGGAATTCCTTTTGCTAAACAACATTGGCTGTCTTAGCTAAACAACTCAAGAAAACTTGTGTTTAGAAGTAAAGTTAACAAAGATACAAATGAAGGCCTCTTCTTCCTTATTTATAATTGTTGGCCTCCTTTTCTCCCTTAGTGGTCCCCACTCTTTCTCTCTGTTAATTCACACCCCTCCTCTTTCTCTCTCCTCCAAGAGTGTGAGTTCTTTTCTTGGGCCAAATTTCTCTCTCTTGTGGGACCCATGTTCCACTATAGCTGCAATTTCCCTTTTCCCTCCTAAGTTCCAATGCCAAAATTGCCTCCTCTTCCAAAAATCGTCTCTAATGTGGAAAATCAAAATTGAGGATATTACCACTATTCATGTTTTATTTATCAAGATTTACTTCAAGTTGTTCATGAATGTATTCAACAATTACTTCTAGTAACCTTAGTTGCAAGCATAAAGTCATTGATATTTCCCGAACTCAAAAATCACATATCCCCACAAAGCATCCCCACATCATATAAGTTGAGGTTGAGAACGATCAAGTTTTTCAAAGGTTTGAATATTACTATAGGTATTTATGGTTGCATTTAGATTTTTTCAATATATATATTAAGGGTGTGGATATTCTTCATTGGAATCAATTGATACCATTACGATAATGCACACAAAAAAACATTTATGAAGCTTTGTTACAAGAAAAAGAAAATCACATTGCAAGATTTCTCTTACTAAACTATAAGGGCCTAAGTTAGCACGTGAAGAAAAAATTTCTCTTACTAAATTATAACGGCCTAAGTTAGAACATGAAGAAATCTTTTTGGGCAAGCTGCTTCTTTTATCAACAAGATCTGAGTCCACTAGTTGAGAATCATAGGGATCCTTTTGCAAGTCCATAGGTCATGATTCAATATTTCTTTCGCATGCACAGTGTCATTTAACTAGAACAACAAGAAGGCCTTAGCTTCTGTGTGTGCGTGCAATTCAATCCATCATAAGGCCCCCAAACTTCATGGACCCGATTAGGAATAACCACTTCGAAGTATACGCTTCCCATAAAATATTTAAATATAAAATCATCGAAAAATTCGTAACATAAACTAGCATATTGAAGCTCAAAAAACACAGGATCTGGAGAGGATCATTACCTCACCATACATCTTGGAGATGAATTACCTCACCATAATACCGAAAGATATACCTCACACGCAGAGTATTTTTTTCCCAAACAACTAACAATTCTTAAATGAATACTTTTATACCGTTATAATAACTTCATGAATACGACAATCTGACTCATCAAATTCCAACCTATTCATGTTTGGTGTTGAAAAAAGTCCCTAGCAGGCGAAGGTAGCGGATCAGAGCTCAGAAGATTTCGTGCGACTTTTATACCAGGTAATGTAATGCGGCGATGCCAGGAGAAGTATGATACATAGTTCCCAGATTTAGAAGAAATTTATAGAATTTATACCTAACTCTGAGAATTTTCACTTGAATTCAAGGATAGTTCGTTTTTTTTGTTTCTTTGTTTTTTCGTTTATCTATCTACCATTATGATAATAAGCATAGTGACCTATCGACAGATGCAGTGTTTTGTTTATGAATTGGTAGTGCTATTACAATAGAAAAAAATAGGGCGAATTATGATATTTTCTCTGTTGGGACTATTAAGGAATTTTGGGTTCTGAAAGTCTAGGGTTTAATTCCTTTGGTCAAATTTTAAGGATTAGAGTAAAAGCAGTCTAAAGGGATTAGGGTGTTTGGGCGGACAAGGAGCATGCAACGAGATCAATATGGCTGAATATGTTCTGGTGGAGTTAATGGATAATCATAATCCATTTATTGGTATATAGGTCCACGAAGGGTAAAACATGCAGGTTATATGTTAATTGCTATGCCCTGCTAGTATTCCACAGTCCTGTTATTTCCTTATTGGTCTGACACTGCTTTTGCTTGGTTCGGTATACAACAATTTTATAAAGGCTCTTTCGGTCTCTGTAAAACGTCAGTCTTGGTCACGTTCTCATAAAAATGTGTGAAGTCGGAAGTATTATCATTGAACCAATATTATTCTTCATACTTAGTGAGAGGCTGTTGTAGTACATGCATTGTTTCAGCATGACCTGCAAAGGAAACACAATCAAATTAGAGATTTGTTGAGGCCTGAGGCTCAAACTAACGCCATAACGCCATATGTATTAGGTACCTGTGTTCTAACCATTGTGAGGTAAGGCTGAGGTTTGAACAGGTCTATCATTATATGTACTGACATTGTAGATAATATTGAATGAATGATTCAAAGTTATTTTATGCGTTTTAGTAGTTTGGAATATGGGAGAAGCTCAATGTTCTCCATACTTTTGGTTATATGATCATGGTTTTACGTTTTACTGTTTATTCCTAATCAATCCCAAAATTCAAATATACAATCCAATCACACAGGGTGAACCCATATTGTACTCATATCCAACCCTTAGCATCCTTGTCGAGGTCATGACTAATTAAAAAAAATCAAAATGGTTACCAAGTCCAATGCCAAATGGCACCAAATACAGATGAGCCTGGAAGGCCATGCTCCTATGTTACCAGGTTTGCGTCCCCTGCCTCGAGGAATGTGGACAAGACAGCCATGCGCCCCTGCCCTTGGTGTGCGTTCGGTAGTGCCCCTTGAAATCATTGATCTGTTTCTTTATTCTGTATATTTTTATCAAGAACTGTGAGGTATTGTACAGCCTAGGGTGGGGAAGATCTCTGTGTCTATATCCCCGTTTAGAATCAAATCATACGAAAAAAGAGCGGGCCTACGTGTAAGTGTGTTGCTCATAAAATAACATGAAAAAAGATCCAACCTCAATTACCATAATATAAAACAATTATAAAGATTAAAAGGGCCTAGATTTGTAGGTGAGATGGTTTGTCCAACCTTCTAGGGTCATTTGGGACTCTGGAAGTTCTTGAGTGAGTTTAAGATCAAAGTACACTGAGTTAGTTAAATGCTCAACAATGTGGAGGTTTCTTGGTCTTGAAGAAGTGTATGGCCCCTGTGAGCCTACTGCTCTGTTATCTCTGTTATTCCTGGATAGGATGGAAAATATTAATCCCAGCTTGAGTGGCCTGATGGAGACCTCGCCGCCAATGGGAAAAATATCAAGCATTAAAAGTTGGTTTTATGCAAGTGTTTTTACATTTAGACCTTTATCCGATCACACAGGTTATACTTTCTTTCTCCCTTTTTTTTGTTTTTTTTATTCTTTCGAGGATATATCTGGGCAGATCAACCTGAAGCGATCACATCCCATAGCAGAGCTTAACACCAAGGGCATCGAAAAGAATTGACCCTGTGTCCTCCATTGATGAGGTGCTTTAGCAATGGGAACTCAACCAATTGAGCTAACCCTCAAGGCATCTCACAAGTTATACCTATGAGAACTTCAGTCTGAAATAACTGCTGACAAGTTGTGATGTAGTTATGCAAAATATTCATTAGCTTTTACGATGCATAGCCATTGCCTGATATGAAATGCAGCCAATGACTGCTCATTTTCTCAGGAGTGATTTCAATCTTTGATTTGATGGAGTGCTGCTGTTACAGGGCATCTATTTTGACATGCTATAGCATTCTGCAGGCTTTCATCTATGTTTTAAGGAATCTTGCACAAAGTCCCGGCTCCCATGCTTAGAGTCTTGGAAGAAGTTCATTTGTGACATGATTGGAAAAAGGTTGCATGTCACAAATTCTTCATGACTGCTGAAGCCTGAAAGTGTTTATAGGTGGGACAGTTTTCCTCGTATGCAATTTAGCTCATTATGACTATTTCCTTTAGTTGTCTCATTTTGTTAGTTCTGTTTTTAGATTTTTACATATCATACACATTTATATGTGTGTGACGCAACTTCAAAAACGGCATCCTGAAATGTATACCTACACTGTCAAGCCCTGCTTTCCTTGCCACGCCCTTGTGCCAGGTTGAACTGTACTATACCTGGGTCATAGCACCTAGCTAACGATGATTCCGTGAGGCATATACCTTAATTGTGCATTAACCGAATTCAATCAACAGTTAATCGAATTTAATTATTTTGTGGAATCTTGTACATCGGGATTTGGTTTGATGGATAAATTAGAATTAGAAGAAATGTCATTGGGGATTTGGTTTGATGGTAAAGAGGAGTTTTTCATACACCACCAAGGGGGTGGTTCAAATCCCCTAGAGACAATTTACGCCTGTCTTATGTGATGCGGCTTGTTTCATGCAGTTGGGGCCAGGTACAAGTCCTATGCGACATTGGTGGAATAGATCCCCCACCTGTGGCTTCCCAGCTGAGGGATCCTTTCAAGCGTTGTAATCAGCTACATTCCATTGCCATTTCCCAAAATGGGAAGACCACACTTGCCACAGTGATAATCATAAATATATAATCATAACTTTCTTCTTAAAAAGAATTAGAATAAAAATTCCCCAAATTTAGCGAAACAATTTATTAATGTTTGTAGCCTTTGTGGTCAACTGAATTTTCAGAACTTCCCAGTAGATAGATAAGATACCCCTTGGATTCCTTCTACCAGAAACAAAGACTACACTGACTAGGACAAACCTAACTACCAGTAATTTCAAATTTCGAATGCAGCCTAAATAGATAAGACGGAAGGCACAAAGCTGGGAAGGCATTAATGAATGAGAGAATCAGTGTGGGAAGGCAGATGGTATTGATAGTTCATCTCCTTTTCTAAAACCTGGAATTCGATGACATTTACGATTAGAGTGAAGAGCTTCCTGAAGGATTCATTGCCAGAGCCAGATTCCTGGAGTTCTTGAGTTTTGACACTAAAGTGTGGCTGAAGCCTTCTCTTTTATGCAACTGTTCACTGTCGGTTGTTGGACTTCGACTCAGGTGTAGTTAAATCTTCTCTCTGGTATAGCTCTCTTTTATTTTCTCACGCTACTTATTAATAGTAAGGTATGTCTTTAAGGATAATTCCAGAATGGTTTAATAATGAGTTAAAATTTAAACTTATTAAGCTAGTCCTGTGGCAAGTAACCGTTTAGATGTGAATGTTTGTGCTTTCTTGGAGAAGGTCTCTTTGAAGTTTAACTACTTAGATTTATTATTTTAGGTGGTTTTCAATTGCATTCTTCGCCCTTTGATGTTAATGCTTTTAGACCAAACATTGCTACTTTCAAGCAAAGTCTATTTAATGTGTCGTACTACTTAAAATGATTTATGGTGGTATTTGATAATGTTATGCATAATTTCTGAAAAAATATCCTAGATATTGGCATATTGAACTTGCTTAGACTATCTTGATTCTTAGCTATCTTCACAGCATATATGTTTTGTTTTTAGGAAGCATTCTTCTGTATTGTATACCATCAAGCTGTTTGATATGTTCCATGAGTTGCACACTATTGCATTAGTACTTACAAGATGCGTTGTTGCCCTTTGCTTGCGTGCAGAGGCAGAGGGAAATTTGATTGTTTTTCAACACAGAAATGAGCTATCTGTTACAGACTCTTACAAGGAAACAGGATGTTGACAAGCTTATCAGGGATACATTGGACAAAGTTTTGGTTCTCCGATTTGGAAGGGCCACAGATGTTGTTTGCATGCAGCTTGATGAAATTGTACTCTTCTTCTAATCATCCTGACTCATTTTTCAGTTTTTTATCAAAGATGCTCATGTTTTGGTTATGTTGGTATTTTAATTTTTTGTTTTCTCTCATTTTTTCTGTGGCCACAGCTTGCAAAAACTGTACGTGAAGTTTCCAAGTTTGCATCGATAGCTTTGGTGGATGTTGATGCAGAGGAAATCCAAGTTTATCTCAAGTACTTTGACATCAGTTTGATACCTGCTACAATCTTCTTCTTTAATGCGCATCATATGAAGATGGATTCAGGGTATTTCACTGTTCCTGCATTCTGTTTTGTAGGTTTTATACATCATGATGTTTCCTTGTTTGTTTCTCTGGTAGGAATATTTGCGACCAACGATGTTGTGAATTAGCTCATGAGAATAGATATTTTATGATCAACGTTTGCCTGTGAGAATCAGTTTTAGATGTACAATAAGATCTTTATTATGTCAAATTGTGTTATCAAGATGAGGAGGAATATTCAAGTTTGACTAAATTTAGTTAAAAAATATTGTTTTGGCTTGTTTACTTAATGCTCAAGTAGAGTTTGGAAAAGTTATTCTCATTGTGCAGGGACATTGATAAAATGTAATCCTGCCTTCAAACAGAACTCCAGATCATACTAAATGGATTGGTGCTTTCCATCAAAAGCAAGACTTCATTGATGTTGTGGAGGTATGTGTTTAAAATTGATTTTTTTAGCAAATTTGAATTGCTGTCTTATTACACATTTTTTTCCCTCTTTCAATATGCCAATCTTTAATTTATTATGAGTAATTTCTTTATTTTGGGACACATTAGTCACTGGGAAACTAGCAAACCACTAGTCGTTTATTTGTTATGGGGTTTTATTTGTTGAGGTGTTATATTTTAGAGACTGGCATGAAGATTCATTGATTGAAAACTTCTTTACAAAGCTATTCAATCTAGGGCATTTTATATACGTTATTTTCTGGAGGATTTTCAAGTCATATTAATGTTTTTTTATAGGGCATCATTAATCCTAGCTTCGGAGTGTGATTTTACATTTTCATGATTTTTCTTTCCTCTCTTTATGCAGGCGATTTTCAGGGGAGCAATGAAAGGCAAATTGATTGTCAGATGTCCATTGCCCACAGAGAGAGTTCCAAAATTCGAACTTCTTTATATGAATATTTAGTCTATGACTAATGTAACAATGTTCTATGGCTTCAGAAAAAGAGGAGGCTATAATAGCAAAAATTCCGCTTAGTACTAGCTTTATAAATGCTCAGGCAGGGTATGTTTACGTCATACATTATATTTTGAGAAAATCCTGAATGTCCAGCATGTAACAAAGACAGTTTTCCTTTATCTGCAAAATACCGAGTTATCTTTGTATTTGCAACAACATCAATGGCAACTTATTCCCAGGGAATCTCATGAATGGGGTTTCTCTTTCTGTTTTTTCAGTCTTTTTACATTGTCCATTCGCATTTTGAGGCTTTTCTCTTCCCCTCTTTATGCTGGTGATTTTCAGAGGAGCAATGGAAGGCAAATTGATTATCAGATGTCCATTGCTCTCAGAGATAGTTCCAAAGTTTGCACTACTTTATAGGGATATTTAGCCTATGACTAATATTGTATGGCTTGGGGATAAAGAGGAGGCTAAAATAGTAACAATTTCTCCTAGTGCTAACTTTATAATATTCAGGCAGGCTGTTTCAGCATCATCCATTATATTTTGAGAAAAGCCTTTGGTCCAATATATAAAAAAGGCAGTTTTCCTTTATACTGCAAAATACTGAGTTATCTTTGTGTTTGCAGCAACATTACTGGAAACTTGTTCCAAGGGAATCTTATGAATGGTGTTTCGGTTTCTCTTTGTGGTTTTTCAGTGTTTAGTTTTTTTAACATCGTCAGTATACCAGTCTTTAGAGGATAGTAAAAACTACCATAGCAATATCAAGCTGTTTCACTTTAACCAATAAATATTTTCTGACACCGTAATGTCAATTTCAAATCTCAAAGACAATAAATTCAATATACCTTGTAAACAGCTTGTGAGAGTATTGGAAGAACGATGTTTGTAAGAGAATATTAAACAATTTATTAAGACGAGTTTTTATCGTTCTTTATCTTAGATATTGAATATTATAGTTGTGTATTAAATAATATAAATTATTGAATATTAAAGTTGTACTACCAAATAATATAAGTTAATAACATATTATTATGCATGTTATGATAATAGTAGAGGTGGTTTAACAAAAATAAATGTTATAAGAAAACTTATACACTATAATGATATGATCTTATAAATTATTTGATTTTACAAGGAAATGGATATGGATATATCAATAATTTAATAAATGAGACACTCTCAGTGCAATATGTTAGAAATGTTATGATCTTATAAATTATTTGATTTTACAAGGAAATGGATATGGATATATCAATAATTTAATAAATGAGACACTCTCAGTGCAATATGTTAGAAATGTTAGCACAATATGGTATAGATGTAATCTAATATAATGTCTTAAATATTTTTAATTTATCAAAATAAAGTATGATCTTATAAATTATTTGATTTTACAAGGAAATGGATATGGATATGTTAATAATTTAATAAATGAGACACTCTCAGTGGAATATGTTAGAAATGTTAGCCCAATATGGTATAGATGTAATGTAATATAATGTCTTAAATATTTTTAATTGATCAAAATAAAGTAAAAACAAATGTAATTCTTTATTAAACATGTTTACTCTCAAAATAAAATAAAAATAATTTTATTTTAAAATAAAAGTAACTTTAAATTAAACTAATAAGGTAAATTTGGCTTGGTCAAGTTACTAGTGGTTTTTGAGTTCTGGTTTATAAGAACTCAAAGTATTGATCCATGATATTCATGTGGAACATAGTCTATTTAAAGGAGGAAATTAAACTAGTTTAGATCCATTTTAACTCTCGATTTGCCAAGCATCGAGAGGGATTATAATCCCTCTAGATGCTTGGTAGATTCAAAGTTAAGATGGATCTAGGCTGGTTTTTATAACAAACATTATTGATGAATATGAGATGTTACAAATAATTTTGATGAAGACATTGCTTAATGGTAATGGGCACGAAGCCAACTCAAAATATTGACCCATGATATTCACATGGAACATAGTCTATTTAAAGGAGGAAATTAAACTAGTTTAGATCCATTTTAACTTTCGATTTGTCAAGCATCGAAAGGGATTATAATCCCTTGAGATTTGATCCCTTTCGATGCTTTGTAGATTTAGAGTTAAGATGGATCTACGCTGGTTTTTATAACAAATGTAATTGATGAATATGAGATGTTACAAATAATTCTGATGAAGACATTGCTTAATGGTAATGAGCATGAAGCCATTCATTAGCGCCGATGTGTAATGTGGGTCTTACTATTTGTGTAATGTGGTTACTTATTGTTGAAAATTGGTTAGCATTGGTGGTGGCCTCGGTGTAGGCGATATGGACAAATGGCTGAAACCAAATATAATTTTTTCCAACTCTGGTTGAATTTCTCCTTTTGCTTCCATTGTGTATTAGTCATCTACTCTTAGTTTGATTGCTTCATGAGTTTCCCCTTTGATCACCCCAACCCTTGTTATGGGCACAAATCATACCATAAAACTGTTTTCCTCTTTCGGAATTATAATTCTACGCTACTGTTGCTGTAAAATGAAAAAAATGCGTTTAAAACGTAATATACACAGTCGGAGGGCTTTCGTTCCAAAGGAATGGAAATACACTATCAACGCTTTGAACCACCATAGTGTTAATTCTAAAGAATTACACTATCAACGCAAGATTCCAACGAAATGCGTTATACGCTATTTAACACTATCAATAGTTAACCATCGGCCCTTTCAACGCTCCTTCCTCCAATGTGATAACACATGGTCCCGTCAAAGTCCAAACACTAGGCTCCTCCTGCTTCGACCTTGTGACGCGATAAGCCTTGTGGACTTAAAAAACTTATCCACCCTGTTTTATAGTATTTCGAGTCCCAGATATTGGGGTTTTGGACCTCGGCATTTCCAAAAGTCCCTTTCGCTCCACTTGTGGTTCTGCGACGCAATAAAGGTTCGAACTCGATGAGGCTATAAACCAGATGTGATAAAATTTCTAGTCCGGAACTCTACTTTGGCTAAGTAATTTCACGATTTCTTTGTGTAAAATAGAGTTTTGCCCACGAAACTCAACGATGTAGGTAAGAGGAATAGGCGTGCCGATATAAGGGAAAAACACACCAACAAGCTTAAATCAAGTATTAATATGGAAAACAAGGCTGAATCACCATTAACACGGTTCAGAAGGAAAGAATCGCAACCAAATACACATGCATTACCAGTTAACAGAGAATCATAAATTCGAATGCACAAATAGAGTTCTTCGAAGATCATAATGCCTCTGAGATCAACTACCCACAGAGGTGTCCCTTTCTTTCCTTTATAAAATAATAGATAAAGCTCACGCAGTCCTTATCCCTTTACAAAAGCATGCCAATACATATCTATTGGTTCATTTTAGCAACCAATTTCTAAAACATAAACTTATTTATTATGATTTAGCAGTTCTGCAAGACATCCCCTCGAGAACCTCCACTACAGCGTATCCATCCAACAATTATTACAATCATGATCTTATTCTTAATTCTATCTCTATCCTAAACTAGAAAAGCATGGAAATTGCTAGCTAAAGGACCCCACTCCTTTCCCTGTAGATTTTTTTTTATTTTTGGAATAAGTTTTGAAGATTCTTTCCTCCAAGATGCATGCCCCTGCGTCATTTGGTCGATATTTTCATTGGCAAAATATAAAAGAAATTATGTACTTTTATGTTGACCAAGTTGGCCTCATTTGCACAAGTCAGTGCCACTCATTAAAAGGTTTTGACCCCAAGGTCAAAACTCATCTCCTACCACACATAAATTGGCCATTCGTTGACATCACTTGGCATCCATCACATGACATCCACTCAATTTGAAACAAAGAGATCTATTCACACATGTGAGGAGAAGAAGATATTTGTTTTTGCGTTGACCAACTATTTGACTTTTGTTGGTTTGGTCCCCTTGTTTGACCAAGTTTTTGACTAGACTTGGAGGTCGAATATTCCTTGGTTCGTTGACTATTCACTGATTGGTTGACTAAAGTTTTGAATCTATTTTGTTCTGTTGATTGAAGGTTTGACTATAGGTCAAACTTATAGCTTTGACTATAGGTCAAACTTATAGCTTTGATCAAACTAAGGAAGTTATAGGACCACATTTCGACCCTTTGACTAGCTACCTCAGGTTGAAATTCAACCCTCTATTATATGTTTTGACTTGGATAGTGCGTTGCCTTTTTTCTCTTATTTGAGTGGTTTGACTAACATTTATTGAGGTTAGAAAATTGGCATTTTGATTGGAATATTCTGATGTGCACTTTAGTGAATTGAATTCTCTCATATAAGAAAAGGTTAGTGGGTTTTCCCCTGGCCATTGACCAAATTTTGGTGTCTCTTGTCTCATTGTTTATTGTGATCTTTATTGCTTTATTGAAGAAGTTAATGGTTTAAAATTTTAATGTGTAATTGCTTTAATGATTGGAATGCTCTAAATTGTATCATTGGAAGTAGTTATTAGTTTGAAAAATTGTACTAGTGTTAGGACCCTATAATATTAGTGATTCCCCCATTGCTATTATCATTGTATCCCTTATTGTTATTGTTGTGCCCCTATTGTCCCCACTATTGTTATTTTGTGCCTTTATATTATTATTGTTAGGTTGACTTTGGTTATATTGTGACCCCTTAGACTCCTATATATAAAAATGAGGTTGTCATTTGTATCATCCAAGAATTGTTCATTAGTGTAATGTAAATGAAGTTGCCCCCTCGGAGATGTTGATTTCTAAGTCGTTGATCTATCCTTTTGTGAGCTGGTTTCATAACATTTGGTATTAGAGCTTGGATTCTAGGGTTTCACTGCTCTAAACAGGTCATCGTGGAATTTTGGCTACAACTTTTTTTCTACGACATTTCAGAAGAAAAAAAAACCCCATTTGAATCGAAATCTCTTTGAACCTCGAATTTGAATTTCAGATATTGTCTCGCTATATTTGCAAATATATGATCCAAGGAAGTTAGGGTTTTTGCAGGATCTTGAATTATATCTCAAACATGTGACTTGGGGAAAATCGTCATAATTTTTTTTCTTTTTTTCTGAGCATCAGAGTGAAATTTCGTAAGAAGTTACAGAAAGAGAACCGACTGTAGTTTTTTGTGTATCAGTTTTAGATCCTAAGGTCAAAACAATGACATGTGGCACTTCGTACAAGCTCGCTCTACTGAACCAGTCTATAATCATGTCAATGTGGGAGATTTGACATAACTCTTCATTGGAGAATCCAATCTTGATCAGACTTGCGAGGTTAAAAAGAGTATTTAGAGGGTTACAACAAATATTTTTTTTAGACCTTGTAGATCCAAAATTACAGAGATATAACATATTCAATATCGAACTCCGACAAAGTGAAAAAATGTGTAGTTTTTTTAAATTTTTGCATAAGTTTGGTTTGAAAAATTAGTTTGAAGGAATTCAATGAGCATAGTGAAGCATTATTATCAGTAATTGATGCCCCAAAGAAAGAAAATGGAAACACCTAGTAAGAAACCTGAAATCTCTAACATGACTCATGAAGAAGAGGATGAAATGCAACATGATATATCAAAATTACGAGACCAAGTGCAACAAATTTCACTCGCACAAAAAGTAACAGAGGCTAAGATAGATAATTTAAAGAAAGACGTAGAAGCTAAGATGTATGGCGTGGAAGCTAAGATGGATGGTTTAAAGAAAGGCGTAAAAGCTAAGATGAATGACGTGGAAGCTAAGATGGATGGCATGGAAGCTAAGATGGATGATTTAAAGAAGGGCGTGGAAGCTAAGATGGAAAATTTGAAGACAGATTTGACAAAGTTTCTATAAGAAATGTTTACTAATGGTGAAAGGGTAGTAAAAGAAACTCATGATCAGAACAAAATAAATGTTAATCATGATTTCATAGACTAACGTTGGATCGAAGAACCACCATGTTCCTGTCAGGCCAGGAGTAACTCCAGTTTGGCAGAAAAACTGATACGATTTATTTCATTAGGTAGCTATTGTTATATACAAAGAATGTGACTACTCAGTTCATCTTCTGATGACTGTTCACATTCCAAATTCACCCAATCGCAGAGGATTAGGTGTCAATGTTCCCCCCTTAATCTGAAGGGATGTTGGTGAGTCCAAGCATCGTTCTGAATCTTTCAAGCTTTTCTCTTCCAAGCGCTTTGGTGAAGATGTCTGCAATTTGCTCATTTGTGGAACAATGACGGAGATGGATTGTTTTGGCCTCAACATGATGTCGGATTAGATGATATTTAGTATTGATGTGCTTTTTACGATCATGGAACTTTGGGTTCTTGGCCAACTTTATTGCAGAGGTGTTGTCAATCATGAGTGGAGTTGATTGTACTTGTTTTACCTGCAAATCTTCAAGAATTTTCCTAAGCCACACAATTTCTTTCGTTGCTTCAGCTACTGCCACGTATTCTGCTTCTGTTGTGGAATCTGCTGGAACTGATTGTTTGCGTGATCTCCAAGAGACAACTCCTGATCCAAGAATCATAGCATATCCTGAAGTAGATACCCAGTTTCTTTGTCTCCATCGAAGTCTGAATCAGAGTATCCAATCAAGCTGAAGTCGTCCACCTGTGTATACTTGATTCCAAGGTCTTGAGTTCCCTTCAAGTACCTTAGAACTCTTTTTGCAGCAGACCAATGTCCCTCACAAGGCTTTTGCATAAACCTGGAGAGGATTCCAACAACAAATGAAATGTCTGGTCTGGTAGTAGTGAGGTAGATGAGACTTCCTACAAGCTGTCTATACTTTGTTGCATCCTCAAATTCATTTCCTTCAACAGATGTGAGCTTTAAGTTTTGTTCCATTGGAGTAGAAATAGGATTGCACTCTGTCATGCCAAATCTGTTTAACAAATCTCCAATGTATTTCTTTTGAGAAAGAAATATGGATTTTGGATGTTGGGTTACTTCAATGCCAAGATAGTAATGAACATAGCCCAAATCAGTCATTTCAAAACTTTTCCCCAATTCCTTCTTTATGGATGCAATGTAGCTTTCATTGTTCCCTGTCATTAAAAGATCATCTACATATACCACAAGATATACAATTGTTTTGCCAACTTTCTTGACAAATAAAGTTGCATCATCAAGATCAAAATGATTGAAGTTGAGTTTCAGAAGATGCTCAGTTAGTTTTTCATACCAGGCTCGCGGTGCTTGTTTGAGGCCATACAAGGACTTCACAAGTTTTCATACTTTTTGTTCGTGTCCTTTCATAGCAAATCCTTCAGGCTGGGACATAAAAACATTCTCTTTTAGATCTCCATTCAAGAAGGCAGTTTTTACATCCATTTGATGGACTTTCCAACCGTTCTGAGCTGCTAGTGCAAAGAGTGTCCGGATGGTGGCCCATTTTGTTGTGGGGGCAAAAGTTTCCTCATAATCGACCCCTTCCTTCTGTGCAAAACCTTTTGCCACAAGCCTAGCTTTGTTCTTGTCAAGTGAGCCGTCAGCTTTGTACTTGTTCTTGTAGACCCACTTGTAGCCAATTGGTTTGGTTCCAAATGGAGGATCAACCAGCTTCCAAGTGCCGTTCTTTATGAGGGCATCATACTCCTTTTGCATCGCTTCTTTCCATTCATCATGAGAAGCAGCTTCTTTGAAGGAAGTTGGTTCAAAATTTGTAGACAAGTTCAATTCACAATCATAAGAAACATCCTTATCAACAAGTGAATTAGAGTCATCTACATCACCTCCATTTTGTCGGTTTGAATCTCTGGTTCCTGTTTTTCCAATTTCATCAGGATGAACACTTTCAAGTGTCTTTGTCAGCCACTTTGGGGGACCTTTCTGAGATGGTCCAGGCTGCTTTGTTGATTGAGCTGGGACTGAATCAAGATTGAGTCTCCCAATTCTATCAATTACATCACTTAAAGCATCATCCATTGTTGGAGTTTCATGCAGGGGAGATTGTTCTTCAGAAGAAGATTCCACATGTTGATCTAGTATAGCAATCCCCCCTTCAAGATGTGGAATTTGATTATCAAATTCTTGAAATGATTTTGTTTTTGCGAATCTATCCAAGCGATCAAGTTGCCGCTCAACAACATTGTCAGATTTGGCTTGTATTTATCTCCTCCTTGTTTGAGAGGGAGTGAGGATTTCCTCCCTAGTTGAGAGGGAGTGAGGGTGGACACCGTGTTCTCCATGTGTCACATACTATGACCAGAACTAACAACCATAAGCCTAGTGTATGAACAATGGTAGGGAGAACATTGGATTGGATAAGCATCAAGGATGGACATTCTTGAAGATATGTATTGTCACCAGGACTAACAAACATATGTCAAGTACATTGACCTAAGATAAGAATTGTCTTGAGGACCGACATTTCTTTGTGTCAAGTATTATGACAATGGATTAGGAAATGATCCTATGAGGACATACCTTGGTGAACACCCGAGTGGGGTATGTGCCTTGAGAGGTGGTGATGTCCAAATTAATGCCTCCTAGAATTGTGTTATGATCTAGTGGAGAGATAAAGCGTACTTGTTAAGGCCTTGGTAGTTTAACAATGTTGGTTATGATAATGTTATCATCATTAATGCTTATCAATCTGGATCTTTTCTTATATGTATATTTCAACTCGAGAATATGTTGTTGAGTCATTATGAATACCTCCCTAGTTAAGAGTGAGTGTTGAAATTGTAACTAGTGTTGGTCTTCATAATATAGTGTAAAGCTATTATGGATGTATTTATTATATTTATTTTTGGTCAAAGCATGTTCTTCATGCATATCCAGTCAAAAAGAGAAAAAGGAAAATATTGGGTTAAAGAAATTATACTTGAGTCATGTCCCATTTGGACATTTATAAGAAAAGAATTTTGAATTTTATGTTGAGTCAATAAGTCCATAAAATGAAGTCGACCCTCCTGGGAACAAGTCGACCTGGGCATCCAAGAGACACTTGTTCGACTTACTGGACAACTATATATAAGAAGCAAGTTTGACCTTCTTAGAGATCATTCATTCACACACAATAAGTATATTTGAACCATGCAAAGAAGGACTAAAATCAAAAGTCAAAGACTTTTTGGAGATCTAAAGAAATAGATGATTTCGATGTGGGAACCTCTAGTGAACATAATTGTGCAATTATGCCTTGTTGTTCTTTCTTTAGAAGCTTTGTCATTCCATTAGAGCTAATTATCTTTCCCAATTTCCCTACAATACCCCTTAATTCAACTTCCTTTCCTTCTGAAACAAATTTCATGAAAAGTTTGTGAAAATTAAAAGCTATTGTACCCAAGGATTGTAGCCATTGGACTCCTAGTACAACATTAGCACCACCCATGGGAATTGAAAGCATTGGGCTATTCAATACATATTCTCCCATGGATAGCTTGATATTATGGCACTTTCTTGAGCAATTTATGGTTTCTCCACTTGCAACCATCACTTGACACTCTGGTGTTGGATATAGGAAGCAATTCAATTCCTTGGTTATCTTACAATGAATAAAATTATGGGTACTTCTCGAATCAATCAACACTATTACCTTTTCCTTCTTGATATACCCTTCTATCTTAATAGTTTGAGGAGTCGTAATTCCAACCAATGCATTACAAGATATGGTCAAATTTATTACTTTTCTCTAGGGTTTGTTCCTAGTGTATATCCTCTTTTCTTTATGTTTCTTGTTCATTTTCTTCCTCCTCTTCACAATCTATGTAAAATAATTTCTTCTCAGCACACTTATGACCTTTAGTGTATTTTCTATCACAACTGTAACAAAGCTCTTTTTTCTCTTTTTTCTTCCAATTGTTGTGGTGTCAACCTTGTAGGTTGTGGATGGCTAGGGGCAACAACACTTCCATTTTTATGATTGTGAGTGGTAGGCTTCCTTGTTGCCATAATTTTTCTTTCCATTTTTCTTGCCAACTTGAATGCCTTCTCCAATGAATTAGGTTCCCAAAGGTGAACCTCATGTTGGATGTTATCTTTTAAAGTCCCTATGAACACATCAATCATATGCTCCTCTGAAATATCTTTTACCCTTATATTCAATTTTTAGAAGTCCTCAATGTGCTCCATCACTGAACCTTTTTGTTTGAGATTTATCAATTGGCTAAAAAAAGTATTCCTTTTTGTATCCTTATAATGTGTTATCATTTCATCTGTAAAAATAGCCCAAGTGACAATTTGTTTACAAGAGCAAAGCCATCGATACCATACAAATTGATTTGGTTCCAAGTATAAAGTTGCAATGCGTACCTTTTGTGTGCTTTGCACATTATGGAGATTGAAAAATTGCTTTATCTGTAGTATCCATGTTACAGGATCCTTGCCATCAAACTTCCTCATATCGATCTTTGGAACTGTTGAGACCTAATCCTCTGCGATTGGGTGAATTTGGAATGTGAACAATTATCAAAAGATGAACTGAGCAGTCACATTCTTTGTATATAACAATAGCTACCTAATGAAATAAATCGTATCAGTTTTTCTGCCAAACTGGAGTTACTCCTGGCCTGACATGGTATCAGAGCCGCTCCTTTTTAGCTCTCATGCTCCTTGTAACTCCTCTGTCTGCTCTCCATATACCCGCGCTGCTCCTCCAGAGCTGCTCCTAACGTTGCCTGCGCCCTCTGTTTGTCATATTCTATATACTCAGGCCTGACATGGTGGGCAGGTCTGAACGCTGAACGCCATAACATTTTCTGCCATTACCTACGCTCTGCCCAGCCATGATTGAAGACTGAAACTTCAGTAACTGCGTTATTCCACAAACGGCAGTATGGTGAACCTAACGTGAAGCAAAGAGACTGTTCTGCGGTGATTGCTGGAGTATGCATTCAATCCTGTCGGTGATTGCTGGAAGCCCAGACGCTGTCACATGAATGTTTGCTAGAGCAGAACATTTGAGATTCTTCAAACAGAGGCTGCGTGAATGGTTGAAGGAGTCATTTCATTTTTCTGAAAAAAAAAGAGACAGTAAAACTTTCAGGTTGCCGCTCAAGTTGCCGCTCAACAACATTCTTTCAAGTTGCCGCTCAATCTATCCAAGCGATCAAGTTGCCGCTCAACAACATTCTTTCAGCTACACATAATCCCCAACAGAATGGTGTAGCTGAAAGAATGAAAGAATGGCTTTGCTGTTCTTGTTTTCCCAAATGACGAGCTCTTTGTCTGAGGTACGCTGTACTGGGTCATTGTCTCCTTCTCCGACACACACTCCTTTCCACAACTCATTGAAGACGAGGGTGTGTTTTATCATCCGGGACCATTCAGGATAGTTCTCCTTGCCAGTGAAAACTATTCCTACCATAGAGATGATTGAATGCATTCTGTAAAAAAAAAACTTCTGCTCATAGAAAAAATACTTCTGCTGATATACAGTAAAATTGTACTCAAAAGGGCAAAAATATTTCAAATACTTTTATGTACTATGTTTCTTCAAATCCCTCCAATGTTTATAAAAGGATCCTCATATAATACATCCACCATATTCCATTCTACAAACTTAGTTCATATTCCATTCAACGCATATCTACAAACTATTCAATATATATATGCTGGTCAATATATATCATTCAATATATATGCTGGTTAATATATACCATTCTACGCATAAACCCACAGCGCACATATAAACCCACAATGCATATCTCATATAAACCACAACGTTAATACAACCCACAGCGCTTCAAATACCATATAAACAACGTTAATACCATGTCAGCACATTCAACGCAGTTCAATACACCATACCAGCGTTTCAAATACCATATAAACATTAATTTAACAGCGTACACAACAATTCAAACGCTGTGTTAAAAATTGGACAGCGTTAAAACCATCATTCAACGCATTCAAATGAGCCTTTTTTTTTTTTTTAAACGCAAAGCCCAGCTCTGTCACTGACATTCTTTCAAGCTTGTGTGCGCAGAAATAAATAACTTTAGCAATATCTCACAACAAAGGTTCCAAAAATCGCACTGTTTCATGCACAATCCATCCTACGGTGATACAATCTTTTGTTACCTGAAAGTTTTACTGTCTTTTTCCAGAAAAATGAAATGGCTCCTTCGACCATTCACGCAGCCTCTGTTTGAAGAATCTCAAACGTTCTGCTCTAGCAAACATTCATGTGACAGCGTCTGGGCTTCCAGCAATCACCGACAGGATTGAATGCATACTCCAGCAATCACCGCAGAACAGTCTTTTTGCTTCACGTTAGGTTCACCATACCGCCGTTTGTGGAATAACGCAGTTACTGAAGTTTCAGTCTTCAACCATGGCTGGGCAGAGCGTAGGTAATGGCAGAAAATGTTATGGCGTTCAGCGTTCAGACCTGCCCACCATGTCAGGCCTGAGTATATAGAATATGACAAACAGAGGGCGCAGGCAATGTCAGGAGCAGCTCTGGAGGAGCAACGCAGGTATATGGAGAGCAGACAGAGGAGTTACAAGGAGCATGAGAGCTAAAAAGGAGCTGGCTCTGATACCATGTCAGGCCAGGAGTAACTCCAGTTTGGCAGAAAAACTGATACGATTTATTTCATTAGGTAGCTATTGTTATATACAAAGAATGTGACTGCTCAGTTCATCTTTTGATAACTGTTCACATTCCAAATTCACCCAATCGCAGAGGATTAGGTCTCAACAGTTCCAAAGATCGATATGAGGAAGTTTGATGGCAAGGATCCTGTAACATGGATACTACAGATAAAGCAATTTTTCAATCTCCATAATGTGCAAAGCACACAAAAGGTACGCATTGCAACTTTATACTTGGAACCAAATCAATTTGTATGGTATCGATGGCTTTGCTCTTGTAAACAAATTGTCACTTGGGCTATTTTTACAGATGAAATGATAACACATTATAAGGATACAAAAAGGAAATTATACTTTTTTTAGCCAATTGATAAATCTCAAACAAAAAGGTTCAGTGATGGAGCACATTGAGGACTTCTAAAAAATTGAATATAAGGGTAAAAGATATTTCAGAGGAGCATATGATTGATGTGTTCATAGGGACTTTAAAAGATAACATCCAACATGAGGTTCACCTTTGGGAACCTAATTCATTGGAGAAGGCATTCAAGTTGGCAAGAAAAATGGAAAGAAAAATTATGGCAACAAGGAAGCCTACCACTCACAATCATAAAAATGGAAGTGTTGTTGCCCCTAGCCATCCACAACCTACAAGGTTGACACCACAACAATTGGAAGAAAAAAGAGAAAAAGAGCTTTGTTACAGTTGTGATAGAAAATACACTAAAGGTCATAAGTGTGCTGAGAAGAAATTATTTTACATAGATTGTGAAGAGGAGGAAGAAAATGAACAAGAAACATAAAGAAAAGAGGATATACACTAGGAACAAACCCTAGAGAAAAGTAATAAATTTGACCATATCTTGTAATGCATTGGTTGGAATTACGACTCCTCAAACTATTAAGATAGAAGGGTATATCAAGAAGGAAAAGGTAATAGTGTTGATTGATTCGAGAAGTACCCATAATTTTATTCATTGTAAGATAACCAAGGAATTGAATTGCTTCCTATATCCAACACCAGAGTGTCAAGTGATGGTTGCAAGTGGAGAAACCATAAATTGCTCAAGAAAGTGCCATAATATCAAGCTATCCATGGGAGAATATGTATTGAATAGCCCAATGCTTTCAATTCCCATGGGTGGTGCTAATGTTGTACTAGGAGTCCAATGGCTACAATCCTTGGGTACAATAGCTTTTAATTTTCACAAACTTTTCATGAAATTTGTTTCAGAAGGAAAGGAAGTTGAATTAAGGGGTATTGTAGGGAAATTGGGAAAGATAATGAGCTCTAATGGAATGACAAAGCTTCTAAAGAAAGAACAACAAGGCATAATTGCACAATTATGTTCACTAGAGGTTCCCACATCGAAATCATCTATTTCTTTAGATCTCCAAAAAGTCTTTGACTTTTGATTTTAGTCCTTCTTTGCATGGTTCAAATATACTTATTGTGTGTGAATGAATGATCTCTAAGAAGGTCAAACTTGCTTCTTATATATAGTTGTCCAGTAAGTCGAACAAGTGTCTCTTGGATGCCCAGGTCGACTTGTTCCCAGGAGGGTCGACTTCATTTTATGGACTTATTGACTCAACATAAAATTCAAAATTCTTTTCTTATAAATGTCCAAATGGGACATGACTCAAGTATAATTTCTTTAACCCAATATTTTCCTTTTTCTCTTTTTGACTGGATATGCATGAAGAACATGCTTTGACCAAAAATAAATATAATAAATACATCCATAATAGCTTTACACTATATTATGAAGACCAACACTAGTTACAATTTCAACACTCACTCTTAACTAGGGAGGTATTCATAATGACTCAACAACATATTCTCGAGTTGAAATATACATATAAGAAAAGATCCAGATTGATAAGCATTAATGATGATAACATTATCATAACCAACATTGTTAAACTACCAAGGCCTTAACAAGTACGCTTTATCTCTCCACTAGATCATAACACAATTCTAGGAGGCATTAATTTGGACATCACCACCTCTCAAGGCACATACCCCACTCGGGTGTTCACCAAGGTATGTCCTCATAGGATCATTTCCTAATCCATTGTCATAATACTTGACACAAAGAAATGTCGGTCCTCAAGACAATTCTTATCTTAGGTCAATGTACTTGACATATGTTTGTTAGTCCTGGTGACAATACTTATCTTCAAGAATGTCCATCCTTGATGCTTATCCAATCCAATGTTCTCCCTACCATTGTTCATACACTAGGCTTATGGTTGTTAGTCCTGGTCATAGTATGTGACACATGGAGAACACGGTGTCCACCCTCACTCCCTCTCAACTAGGGAGGAAATCTTCACTCCCTCTCAAACAAGGAGGAGATAAATACAAGCCAAGTTTGTGTCAGAAGTACTCATACTTTCCTTACATCAACTATCTGTTCTTCTATGGAGATATGTTATAGATTCTTGGCTCCTATCTACATCATACTTTCGAATCATAAAGCACTTCAACCTTCTTGGTTCTCTAAAAATCTTCATGCAACTTTGATCAATATGTCATCAAGTAGTTCATCAAACACCTTATGGAACCAAAATTATTCGCAATTGCTTGTACATGACTTCACATCTTCTTCCTTTTTATTAAGTCTTTCTTTCATTTTGGCATCTAATCGACTTTCTTTCTCCTTCATTTACGTTTATTAAGAATTGGAAAAATATACATGCTTTTCTATGTTCTTTCAATTCTTCCATTTGCTAGTAAAGCTTAAAAAGTTCTTATTTAAGATTTGAAAATTCTACAAGCATGCTAATTAGTTAGTTGCAAACCCTATGTATGTCATTAGAAAGCTCTCTATACGTAAGATGGAATTCATTTCATTCCTTGATTTTAGAAACCTAGTCTTTGTATGCAAGAAAAGATCTCAAATGCTAACATATCAATGGTTTCTAGAATATATCTACACAGAACCTTTTTATGATGCACTATTTTCTTTCCAGAGACCATTAGATCATTATCTTTGTATTATATGCACTATAATTGATATATGTCATTATTTGTAAATGAACAAATATTATATGTAGCTCTTTCAATCTTATCTTATCCATCCTTGCAGAGATTTGGTTCTTTGACTTTTTCTTTAGTTGACATGTATCATTTTCCTCCAACATAGATACTTCAGATCTTGTAGACTTAAGTGAATTAGATAGGTCGACTTTGTTGATGTAATTCATCTTTATTTTATGTATAAGTAGGAAATATTGGTATCATATATGCTTCATATACTAGTGTCACACAGATAAGCTTCATACACCTTTAGATATCTAGTCATAATTCTTCCACATAGCTTCCAAAGTATCGAACTTCAACTACAAAGATGATTTAGATTGTTTCGATCTCTTCCATATATTATATACCACAACAAGACGACCTTTGTACATGTTACAAACTTTTGTCCAAATTCTGTTTCTATCATAAATTATAGAGTAACACTCCTCAAATCCTTATATAACAATAGAACAATGTACCTCGGGACCTCGCATATGATCACATTGCATTATAAACACATATAGTGCCATAGAATTGACATTCTTCCACAAAGAAATCCATTATTTGAATTCTTGGACTTGACTAAAACAATTTCATATTCCTAGAAATATGTTGCAACAATGAATTTTATAAACCATAGTGTCATAGAAGGTTCAGATGCCACCACAAAATGTTTGATTTTTTCAAAGTTTCAGACTTCAGATTTCAAGAAACTCAGATACCTTTCTAGAGATAATTAATTCCATTTTTTGCTTTTGATCTCACAATATAAGTTTCTCTTCTAGGTCTCGACCTAGACTCCTTTAAGACTTGGTCTATTCTTTATTCTCACAAACCTCTTGGAGTAGCCTTAACTTTGAATTTTAAACCAAGGAATAGGTTTTGGACTTGATATAAAGGTTTCATATCTCTTGGATAGATGGACCACTGTCGCGATCTTGAATGTAGAGACCACAAACTTGGATCTATTTGTACATGTCTCTAATGTTATAGAGATATTGGAAGCTTTCCACAGGGACTTGATTTAGCATAAATAAATATATCATAGAAACTCACATCATCATTTTTGGAACTTGTATCATCATCACAGGAACTAGCATCACAAAAATTGGTGTCTTCCTACAACTCGAATTTCATATAGACAATAACCTTCCTTTGATTCAGATCCAATGTCACATAAATATTATTAATTTTCTTCCTTTAGATTTCGTCTATAGATCAATGCAACAAATTTTCACCATAAAATTTGGGTTAGATTTCGTCTATAGATCAATGCAACAAATTTTCACCATAAAATTCGGGTAAGTACCTCAAAATAAGTGTTACATACTCTGATCAAAGCCACAAAACATTGAATTTTTGCTACATAATTTCAGATCAAGCTCTTGGATTACTACTATAGGTGTCACAAGATTAAGTAGGCTTTAGCAAGAGAGAGAAAGACGACTTTCTTGCCTTTTATATTTTTCTTAGCTCTAATACCATGTTTAGAAATCAAGTGTAGTGAGGTTAGGCTTGATTTCTTTGTCTTATAATTACTTGCGAATGTTTAAGGCCTTCTTATTACTTCTTAAGTGTTATTCGTTGAGCAATTATACAAATTTTTAGTCTTTCAAGACAAGAAAAGCGACAAGAGACACAAAAATTAGGCTCCAATCTAAGGAAAAACCTCACAAAGGGGAAACCAAACAATCCTTCTCTTATAGAATCAAATCAAAATAAGATATCCAAGGCCAAGATCAAAACTGCCACAAAAATTCCAAGTCAAACCCTCCTTCAAGTCACCTCCAATGTCAAAGTCAACAATGGTCAAATTGTTCCAAATCTGGGCAACCCTTGAAATTTCAACCCCTAAAATTTCAGATCTGTAGTATCAAAGAAAAATTCGGGCTTCAAGTTTGAAATTCAGTCAAGAAAAATTATCTCTTCTTTGACTTCATTTCTCTCTCCTTCGACTTCTACTTCTTTTCCTCTTTCACATGGTTCTGATATAATTCTTGTGTGTGTGAATGAATGATATCCATGACTGTTAAAATTGCTTCTTATATATAGATTTCTAGGAGGTTGAATAGGTGTCTCTTGGAGGCCCAAGCTGACTTGTTCCAAGGAGGGTTGACTTGATGTTTTGTGGACTTATTGAATCAACGCAAAATTCAAAATTCTTTCTTACAAATGTCCAAATGGGACATGACTCAAGTACATTTTTCTTTGACTCATTAAATTGTTTTCGACTCTATAAGCATGAAAAACATGCTTTGATTGAAAATATATATAATAACAAATATAATAAATACATCAATGATAGTTTTACATTATATTATGAGAGCGACACAAGTTAAAATTTTAACAAAATGAAGGATTTTGTTAAAGGTGTCCCTGAAATCAAGATCCAACTTGATGCAGTTTGCAAAAGATGCGCTCTTGGGAAAAATGTCAAAGGATGATGTACTAACAGTGATATTAGGTCCAAAGGAATATTGGACCTCATACATTCTGATGTTTGTCGACCTTTGACAAATCCTTGGGTGGTCATTTGTATTATGTCTCTTTCATTGATGATTACTCTCGTAAAATATGAATTTATTTCTTAAAGACCAAGGATGAAGTGTTTGAAAAATTTTCAAGAATTCAAGGCACACGTTGAGAATGTTACCAGAAGAAGAATCAATACTTTAATGCTCGATGATGGAGGATAGTAAGTGTTCAAGGTGCTTATTGCTTTTGTAGGATTGCTGGAATTAAGAGGGAGCTGATAGTTCCCTGCTATCTTCAACAAAATGGATTTTCCAAAAGGAAGAACTATGCTTCATGATCAAGAGCTTCCAATGTTTCTGTGGGGAGAAGCTTTAGAGTTAGTTGTTTATGTGCAAAAATATATGTTCACACCGAATCTTGGATTATAAAACCCCTGAAGAAGTCTTCACAAGTGAGAAGCCTAATGTTGAACATTTGAATTTTTTTGGCTATCCTGTTTATGTTCATGTGCCTAAGGAGAAGAAAAAGTTGCTTAGAAGAAGGAAACTTTTTTTTGGCTACAATGATAATTCAAAATATTTCAGGATCTATATACTGGGACAACAATCAATTGAAACTTGAATAAATGTCATTTTTGATGAGGGTGTCATTTTCTAGAAATCCAAAGGATCACACTTGGACTCTAATGATGAGATGTAGGTGGCTCCTAAGAATGTGGAATTAAAACATAAAGAGATTGAACCTATGGAAAAATATCTTCATGAAGATTAAGATGAACCACATGAATTTGTTGACTCACCAAGAGTTGTACCTGAGACTAGAAAAATACCAACTTGGATTAAAAGAACTTTAAAGGAAGTTGAAGGACATGCATCACCTCGTGGGACCTTTAGAGAAAGCAAGGGGTTGAATAAGTATTTAGGTTATGCAACATTGATGTGTAATATCATTGAGCCTAAGCCATCCACCTATGAAGAAGTAGGTGATTTTCAAAAATGGAAAGATACAATGCTTGAGGAGTACCTATCCATATTCATGAATGATGTATGGAAAATCATACCAAGAAGTGAAGGAAAATCTATTGTATCTTCCAAATGGATTTACAAATCAAGCATGCATCTGATGGAAGCATTGAAAATTACAAGGGAAGATTTGTGGCCCATGGATTCTCCCAAAAAGAGGCAGAAGATTATGAAGAAACATTTGCTTTGGTTGCCAGGTATTTCTCTATTAGATCTATTATTTCTCTTGCTTCTATTACAGGCTAGAAACTACATCAAATGGATGTTAAGACTACTTTGTTGAATGGAGTCATTGAAGAGGAATTATATATTGAGCAGTCTCAAGACTTTGAGATTCATGATAGAGAAACATGTGCGTAAATTGAAGAAAGCCTTGTGTGGGATTAAGAAAGCTCCTCATGCATGGTACTATGGCATTGATGGCTATTTATTGAGCCTTGACTTCAAAAAGAGTGGCGCTGATACAAACTTGTAATTCAAAGTTGTTGAAGGAGATCCCTTGAATTTTCTTTTATATGTTGATGATATTTTTATGATAGAGGTTGAGAATCTCATTATCAAGTGTAAGAGGGAGTTGATTTCTGAATCTGAGATGAAGGATCTTGATCTTATGCATTACTATTTGGGATTGGAAATATGGAAAAAACTTGATGAAACGTGGATGGAATCTTTGTTGGAAAAGTACACCATTAAAATCCTTTAGAAATTTGGCACGATGGACTGTAAGTCCATGGACACTCCCATGGTGACAAATTTAAAGAAGTTGTGAGATTGTGATTCTGATTTGGTTGATCCCTCTATGTATCATAAATTGATTGGCTCATTGAGCTATCTAGTTAACACCAGACTTGGTATTTTCTATGTTGTGAACAAGTTTCGCCAATTCTTGATTGAGCGTTGACATGTGAATTGGGTTGCAACAAAACATATATTGAGATATCTATGTGGCACCATTGGTTATGGTGTGAGATATGTTTCTAATGGAGAATGGAAGCTGCTTGGTTTTACTGATGCTGATTGGGCTTGATGCATTGATGATAGAAAGAGCACTTTTGGTTTCCATTTTAGCTTAGGCCCTGCTTTGATTTCGTGGTTAAGTAAGAAGAAAACTTTTGTTTCCCTTAGTACAGCTGAATTTGAGTATATCATTGCATGTTCAACCTATTATGAAGCTGTGTGGATTCATAAGTTATTTTCTAGTTTGTTTGATCAGGTGCTAGAATCAACCATTGAATATTGTGATAATCAAAGTTGTGTAAATATGTTTGAGAACCTAGTTTTTCATGACAGGTCGAAGCACATTGAGATGAATTATCATTACATCCTGAATATTGTCCAAAGAGGATCTATGAGGCTCTACCTACTAATGAGTAGGTTGATGATTTTTTGACAAAACCATTGTCTCGGATGAAGCTTTTTTATTTCAGAGAACAACTTGGAGTTGTTGAATCTCTCTCTTGTAGAGAGGGATAACATCATGTGATTGACAATCGTCCTTGGGCTTAGCTAAGAGACTAAGGTTTATGGTCAAGAAGATTGTCCTGGTCACTTCCTTGGGTCATTGAGATTGATTGAGAAACCAATGTCGTTGGAGTTTGGTTTTGAGGCTTAGAGTGATCTCTTAAGTCATTGTGCTTGACTTAGAGACCAGTGGGTTTGGTTGGGGACACTTATTTTGAGTTCTCTTCCTTAATTCATTATGTTTCACTGAGAGACTAAGTAGACTTGGTCGGGAATAATAATTTTGTGTACTCTCTTGGGTCATTTTTCTTGACTGAGAAACCATTTCATATGGTTGAAGAGGCTGACCTCATTGTTTGATACCATTGATCAATTAATGATCTTTATTCCATTGGCTTTTGGCTTATGGGCTAATTTTGATGCTATGTATATTTCCTTATAATGAGACTTGTACATCTAATCTCTCCCTTGGGTTATTACTGAGAGACCAATGGATTGGTTGGGGAGATTGACCTTGTGAGAGATAGACAAAGAATGAAAAGTACCTCCCTAGCTAAGAGGGAGTGTTCAAAATTGGTAGCCTCAATCGATATTTTCATTGGAAAAACAAAGAAGAAATTATGTATGTTTATGTTGACCAATTCAACGTCATTTTCACAAGAAGGCCCCACTCATTGAAAGGGTTTGACCCCAAGGTCAAAACCCATCTCCTAGAATACATATAAATTGGGCATTCATTGACCTCATTTGGAATCCATCACATCACAACCACTCAATTTGAAACAAATAGATCTATTCACACATGCAAGGAGAAGAAGAAGAAGATTCATTTATGTGTTGACCAACTATTCGACTTATTTTCAATCAATATTGGCGTTAGTTATTTTCTTTCTGTTCGACAATTTTTTTGACTAGAATTAGAGGATGAATATTCCTTGGTTCGTTGACTGTTCATTGGTTGGTTGTTGATTGAAGTTTGGACTCTATTTTGGGCTATTGAACAAAGGTTAGATCACAGGTTAAACTCAAAGCTTTGACTGAAATTCTGAGGAAATTATAGGACTAAAATTTAGCCCTTTGACCAGCTACCTCAGCCCAAAATTTGACCCTATGTTGTAGACTTTGATTTGGACAATGTGTTGACTTTTCTCTCTCTTTTGATTGATTTGAGTTGAGATTTATTGAGGTTAGAAAATTGGCATTTTGATTGGAATATTCTGATGGACACTTTGATGAATTGAAGTATCTCTCATAAGGAAATATTATTAGGTTTTCCCCTTGTGAGGTTTTTCCCTAGTCATTGACCAAAATTTTGGTGTCTCTTGTGTCATTGTTCATAGTGATATCTATTGTTCTATTGAAGAAGTTAATGGTTGAAAATTTTCATGTCTAACTGCTAAATGATTGAAATGCTCTAAATTTTATCATTGGAAATAGTTGAGTTTGAAAAATTGTACTAGTCTTGATTGAACTAGAAAAACAACACTTATTAGTCACATAAATGTCTCAAAAGCTTTGTATTAACATTAATAATGTTAGAAATATTAATACATAAAATTATGTCTCAATATAGAAAACTATATTGAACACTTAATCTATTAGTTGAGGGAGTATCTCAACCTCACAACAAACTAGGAAGTTAACTATTTGGAGAAAATCTCTAAACCAACTAGTCCTCAATGACTTCTTAAACCATAGGAATAGGCTACTTCTCATAGACACTAGAACTTCACCAATAATGACCAATAAATAAATAATATGATCACACATATTGAGACAAGTGGGAGTAACAAACTCCAACACTTTCCCTTAATGATTACTTGTCTTAATATTCATTAGCTGACATCTTCAACGTATTCTCTATTGTAAATGCTCCACTACAAATTGAATAACCTCTTGTTCAATGAATTCTAGCTTTGGTCTAACCTAGTTCTTTTACTTTGTAACTTGATCATGCACACATCACCAAACTGTCGATGTCCATATAAAGAAACAATCATCCATTGCAATGCATGGGTACCTAACTACTAAAAATGCTAATGTACGAGGGTGTCCCTTCAAATACATGGTTCATTCAATCTATTTACAAACTCCCATTGAATGTAAAAATTCACCTCTTAGAGTCTACAACCAACACATGGTCCACTCAAGTATATTCAACGAACACATGGCCCACTCCACCGAGTGTTAAAGAGCTCCCTAATAGAGGCTACTTACAAGTTACGAAGTTATCAGGGACACATGATAAAGGAGTATGCATGCCTTTGTTGAAAAGTGTGCAACAAGAAATGTTAAATTTAGAATGTGCTAAAAATAGACCTGCTAAAAATAACATGTCTAAAAATAGCATGTATAAAAATAGCAGTTTGGTCAGTGAGGTCATTGGCCACATTGGGTGAGAGGTGAAACTACTAAAAATAGAAAGTTATAAAAATAGCATTTCTAGGTCCCTTCCTATTTATAGCAGTCCCTAGTCTATCTATAGGAAGTAAAATTAATTTTGGTCTTAATAGCAGTTGGAAATATTAATTAATTAATTTAGTTGAGTTAATTAGTTAAGGAAATTTGAATTTGAAGTCTTTGTGAGCATGCACATGAGTTGTCCTACTGATTGAGGAATTTATCCTTAATTTCCTCCACTGATTGAGGGAATAAGTATGAGTTCTATAATGAGAGAATCAGTTGACTTAGTTCTAACTAGTCAAGTCCAGTTAGATTATTTTAACAAGTTGTTAGAATAATAAAATATAGTTTGTTAATGCTTGGATGCATGTCACAACTATTATTTTAGATAACTGAGAATTCACTCATGGATAATTGTTGCATGTTAGTTTTGTCCGAGACCCAGTTGAGATCAAATGAGGGACAACGTACCATCAGATGCTAGGATATTTCTAGTAAGTATTCCTTGCATGAGGAAGGAATCTATTTTCTTTTACAACTACGTAGTTGGACCTGAAATGACAACAGATATGATTAGGCCAACTTATAGCCTATATATTGAGGCCTAGGTAGTCCATGATTTTCATCTTTTGATTGAAGATCATTAGAGTACAGAGAGAGCAGGATAGCTTTTAAGCTGATTCTTTTTGTATGTTGTTGAGGATTTCCACTTGATTGATAATACAGAGATGGGGTTTTAGGCTGGTGCTTTCCCCTAGTTATATCTTCTGTGTTATGTGTGTTTGATTTCTCCATATTAGTTATAAGTGTTCTTATTGATGTTGCTCATGTTTGATTAAGCTTTCATTAAATTGTTTGTAGAAGTAGATCAAGTGTTTTGCTTTAGTACATTGCATTACCAGGCGATCTATAGGTGGGAAATTTATACATGGTATCGGAGCTAGCTGATTTGTAGAAAAAGTTCTACATGGTATCAGAGCTAGCTGATTTGTAGGAAAAATTCTACAAAATTCTACAGCCTCTCCCGGTCTTATAGATATATTCCCTTTATGTTTTACATAGATATGGGTACAAAACATGCTCCAACTCATGGAGATACCAAGTACAAATGTTTCAAGGACCAATGCATCAAAACAAAACAAGACATATCTACTTGCTACAAATACATTTGTGACTCACATTACAATATGGTCATGGGTTTGCTTTATTCTATACACCACTCAATCTTTTGCCTTCATTTGTCCACCATCATCCAACCTCTAGTGTTGTTCTTGTTATTTTTTACACTAATCTATGTTGTTTCAATTACTTTAGCCCAATTCAAATTCAATTATCAATATTTCAATAATAATTAATATATCCAATCATCAATAGTAATTGAAGATAGAACAATAAATGCAAATGAAAATAGGAGACAATCAACACATCAACTAGAGACACAAGATTTGGTCAAAGACCAGAGAAAATCCCATTATAGGGAAATACTTTTGAAATTCTTCTTCTATTAGACTGTCATAAAATGTTCAATAGAGAGTGCAATGAGTCCATACAAAAGTATCCATCAATACCAACAAAAAAAATCATAAATATGATCCCAACAACAATAATTATCATAAATAGCTTTCCCAATTTGCAGTCAACTGCAATCAACTATCAAACTAAAACCCTAGATCCCAACAACATGGAATGAGAGTTATGCATGCGATTGAGAAGCTCCAACCACATGGATGAGCCTACATGCCTGCGGTTATAGCCAAAAACTCCCTATGGCAAGCCTACGGTTGGAAACCAAAATCCTTAATCACACGTGCAAGCTTCAAACCTCGTAATTACAGACCTATATGAACCAAACTTCACGAACTCACTTAAGGCCTGTGCAAACCAATCCAAAGAAGAGAGACGAAGATGCTTAATGATTATCTCCAAATGAGGTTGAGGTCATTTGTTTCTATAGGCTTCCAAGGGTGACCAATTTTCTGCTAGGGCCGACTTGACATTTTGTGCATATGTGGGCTTCGCTTCAAACGTACACTTTCCCTTGTCCAAATACGATGCTTTAAAGGTCAAAATTAGTCTTCTCGGAAAGAGGAATCTAGTCCCATGATCGGAATTTGTCACTGAGCTGCAAAAATTAATAGTTCTAACCAATATCCACTACTGCCATAGTGCTTTCAAAAACACCATTTCCGTTATTTTCATTAGATCAATCTCCAAAGAAATTTTTGTTGTATCAAGGACTTCTCTATCCTCCCTATTGCAATCTCACCATTCAACTTCAAAAATTTAGCCTAGGACCAACTATGGGTTTTTTCAAGCAAGAAAAATACAACACACTTCCATTTCAAAAAGTGTCCATGCTCCTCCCTTCACTTGAAGAACTACCATCATGTATTAGCTAGAAACCAAAGTACCACTAATACCTCAAATTTATTAGGAACCTATTGTACTCCAGGTCCTAACATCAATATGACCATCAAGGTTGATTCTTGTGGACCTACTTCCATCTTCTAAGATACATGTATGCGATTCATTGTACTCACTGGTTATGTAGGTTAGTAGTATGAATATGGGATGTATCCATCTCAATTTTACATTCTTTTTGCACTTTCCAATAAGAACTTATAGTGCACTACTCGGAAAGAAATTCAAGGGGAAAAACTCATAGCTAGAATTCATTTTTGGCCACAACACCTATTACTATGTAGACTTAGGAATGATCTCTACATCACAAAAATATATTGTAGTACTACTACATACATCAACAAGAGAAAATTACACAAATGGTCTTCCTCCTTTCAAATCATGCACATGCTTGGTATTTTTGTTTGTGTCTTTGTTTGCATCTTGGTTCAACCTTCATATTAGAGTTTCTCTTCTTTATGAGGCAATTGTTAAAGTGGTCAATTATAAAAAACTCACACTCACATACTAAGTTGAAAAAACATAATATGTCTTGTAGACAAAATCCAAATAAATTTGAAAATCAAATGCATACCGCAAAAAACACCCATACAACTTTAGCCATGTTTCTTCTCCTCGTGTGCCAACTCCTCGTGAACAATTTGCAACTTGACCACAATAATTTCTCCCATTATTTTCTATTTTCTTGTGTTCTTTCAAACATTCAAGCCTCCACCATGCTTACAATGGTCCAGGCAAGTTCGACAACCTTACACATAATAATTGTTGATTCTATATTTCCACTATGCCCTACCTTATCACCGTTAGGTAGATGCACACGGATATGAACATATTGTCCACTTAATATGAAATATCTTGTTTTACATTTTTGCTGCATACAAATTTCCATATCCCGTTGTGGAAAAAATATTGAACAACCTTCCTTTGACTGTAATGTATATATGAGTCCATATTAACAATTTAGAACTACCTAAACTTATCACATGGAAAGACTCTAATTGTCTCACCCACCAAAAAATGTGTTCTCATCCTCGATAACGAATTTCCCCTAGAAATCCATCCTTCACCAAAGGTGCTACATCCTCAAGAATAGTACTCATCGAATGACATCTCATGCCATTTAAAAACCTCCCAACTAGATGAACCTTGTGAATAATGCATGCCTCCTCAAAAAACGTTTCTAATGCACTTCTCTACAAACGCTTTTGAGTTTTTTCTATCCACTCATCCAAAAATAGGTGTGATGTAGAAGATATCCTATCCATGACATACATCCATGGATGTAGAAGTATAATCCCCCATACATGTCTCAACACACTAAGATCCCCCATCTCACAGACTAATTGGGTAGCTAATATAATCACCATGCACGATCAATGAGAATGTACATCCTCATGCAAGAGAAAACTTTTGTCACATCTCTCTATCATATGTTTGAATTTACTCACATAATCAAAATCACAGTCACATAAAATGAAGTCTCTATGCCAAACATTTCCAAAAATGTGATGCTTCTCCTACCAAAGCAACGTATACATGCATGCACATATCTACATATATCTTAGTATGCATCCTGACCTCTCTTTCTACGACCCCTTCTTTAGGTGGTGCACCACCCCTCCTACTGAGGTAGACACTCTTCCCTCACACACAAGGGTATATTGTAGAAATTACTTGTAGATTCAAACTGCTAATTATAATTTACTAAAATAATAAACTTGAATATACTCTACTCATCAACGGAAATAATTAAACGATTGCGAAATCATGAAGCATACAAGAGAAATAATTCAATCAACACATTACACAATTATTTCCTATAAAAAACCACAACTAAAAACCCCTGCTATATGTATATTGCATTAGTAAAAAAAATATGAGAAGATTACAATGCTTTGCTCAAGCCTGAGCAACCTATGCACTATCTCTATCTATCTCACTACTTCCTAGACAAACCTAGGCCAATACTTAACCAATTTCTTGCTTGCACAAGTCCATATTTCCTTGCATTGTTTCCTTGGGAATTGACCCCCTATTAATTAGGGAAATTCCTCAATATGAATTGCACAATCCTCATAGGCCTTCCTCTAAATGCATGCATGCACCACTAGTACAATTCAGATGATTACACAATTGTTGCATGCACCACTGGTATAATTCAGATGATTATACAAGTGACAGTAAATTGCCCCCGAACTCCAATCTCAACTGGGTAACTCTCATATCTGAAATGCATGAGTTATTTATGAGTGAATCATCAGTTAACTGGTTGAATACATGAAGCAACATCCCACTATATGACCTCCTACTAGTTCCTTCATCAGTTGGAACTAGTTTAACTGACTTTAACTCAGTTAAACTGAATTAATTAATTACAACTCAAAATCAACTCAACTAGGGCTACTATAATGTAGGATACACTCTACATGACTCAAGTTAGACCCTCAACTCGAATTAATTGAGCTAATTAATTCAATTTAACTTAGTTAACTCATACAATTTTTCTTGTGATGTGGAATTACAATTTTGTTCCTAATTTAATTCAAGGACAAAATTAAATTAGGATTTTCTTGTTGTATTTTCAACACTCCCTCTCAACAAAGGGATTATCTGCTACCCAGTCCTACCTCTATGAAACGCAAATTTGCCTCTTGATAGTGCCTTAGTCAATATGTATGCATCTTGTTCCTCTATAGGATTGTACTCCAACAACATGATTCTCCTCTACATATAATCTCGTAGATGGTGATACCAGATGTCAATATGCTTGGACCGATAATGAAAAACTAGATTCTCATAGAGTTTTATACAACTCTAATTGTCACAGTAAATCACTGTAGAATCCATCTGCTGACCAAATAACGCAAAAATGATCTTCCTCATCGAGATAGCCTCACAAGTGTCTTGACTAGAAACCATGTACTTTGCTTCTGCCAAACTGAGTGCAACTAATCTCTACTTCCTGCTGTACCAAGAAATTGCTGCAGACTGAATACTGAAGATTCCCCCTAATGTTCTCTTCCTCTCGAATGGACTCCCTACCCAATCTGCATCTATGAAGCCTTAAAGCTTCACTCCCTTTGTCCGTCTGTACCAAATACCAAACTGAGTGGTGCCTCTGAGGTATCTCAACACATGTTTAGCTGCATTTCAATAGAGTTTGGTTGGCTTAACTACTGCTTGAATAAGCTAGTTAACTGCAAAACATGTTTGGTCGTGTGTTCACCAAATACATAAGTGAACCCACAAGCTTCCTGTAAACAGTAGCCTCCACTACTTTAGTTGAAGATGCATCATCCTTCCTCCAATTCCCTATTAGAGGAATATCCATGGGTTTTCTTCTCTCCATGTGGAACTTCCTTAGTATCTGATTGGCATACTTGCCCTGAGAGATGAACAGTTCCTCATCTCCTTTCCATACTTCCATACCAAGGAAATAATTAATGAGCCCCAAGTCCTTCATCTCGAATTCTCTTGCAAGATCCTCTTTGAAATATTTTACTAGCTTCTCATCACTTGTTAGAATTAAATCATTGACATATAATACTATAATTAAGAATTTACCTTCAAACACAATATGGTAAAGGTTTGCATTTGATTCACTTTTGCTGAAGCCCAACCTGGTGAAATAGTTATTAATCCTAGTGTACTGAGCATAGGGTGCTTGTTTCAATCCATATAGTGTTCGCTTGAGTCTACACACATGAGGTTCTCTGTTGAAGGTATCAAATCATTCCAACTGCTCAATGTATAGATCTTCCTTAATTACTCCATTGAGGAATGCTATATTCACATCCATCTGATGTATCTTCCATCCCATCTGCGCTAAAAGTACTAGAATAGATCTAATTGAAGAGTACCTTTCTATTGGAGCAAAGGTATCCTCATAATCAATTCCCTCGATGTGGGAGAACCCTTTGACCAGAAATCTGGCCTTGTGTTTCTCCACACTCCCATCTACTGCTTGCGTTACCTTGTAAATCCATCTGGAACTCACCACTGACTTGTTTGCTATTCTTGGGACCACTTCCCAAACATTGTTTATGATAATGGAGTCATACTCCTCTACCATGGAATCAACCCATATTGGTTTCTAAACTACTTCCTCAAATGAGGATGAATCAATATATACACTCTCGCTCATCAGAGCCATGTAGCCAGTGTATTGATCTCGTGACCTCCTCTGCCTACAGTATGATGTGGGTGCTCCCACATTCTCTCTAGCATCATGCATCAATATGTCATCCTATCTAGTGCACTTCCTTCCATCTCTAGAAGTCTCTGCATGAGTGGGTGCTTCCAGTCTATGCTCCTTTGCATGTGGCTACTCCACATCATGCCAAGGTTCTTCTTTTGGAGCTAACATATCCTCATCTGCATACAACTGAAGCTCTCTCTCAAGGGGACATATCATGTCCTTCTCTTCATCAAAATTCACATCTCTACGAACCACTTTCATCCTATGAGATGGAAGGTACACTCGATAGTTGTGAGGTGTATCAGTTTACCCCACAAAATGCCCAACTCAACACTTGGTTCTAGATTTTTCCTTGCATCCTTGGTAACATGACAATAAACTGATAAACCAAAGATCTTGAAGTGTGCCACATTTGGTTTCTTACTTGAAAAAGATTCTTTCGGGGTACTCATCCCAAGAATCCAATTAGGAGTCTTGGTCTACACATATACGACTGTGTTGCATGCTTCATCCCACAAGTGAAATGGTAGGCCCCGATCATGTAACATTGCCCGTGAAGCCCCCACAATAATTTTGTTCTTCCTTTCAGCCACCCCATTCAATTGTGGGTTATGGGGTGCTATTAGCTCCAGTTGAATGCCTTCTGATGCACATAATTTTTTGAATTCATTCGACACATATTCTCCACCGTTATCACTCCAGAGAGCCTTCACTTTCCTACCAATGTCTTTCTCAACAAGTGATTTAAATTCACAAAATTTAGAGAATGTATGATATTTCTTCTACATGAAGAAAATCTAGCACTTACATGAGAAATCATCTACAAATATTACATAATACCTATGCTTGGCCGTAGAGGTTGACGAGAACTATCCACACACATCTAAGTGAACTCTTTCAAGGATTACTTACACTCGACTGTCATTATCATGAAAGGTGGTTTTGGTGTACTTCCCCAATGTACACCCTTTGCATGTATCTCTTTGCTCTAGTGCACCCTTGGGAAGTCCTGTAGAAATCTGCTACATGATCTTCAAAGCTCCATGGTGCAAGTGACCCAATCTTCTATGCCACAATTTACTGATGTCTTGGTTGTGCACCTTCTCCGCTTTTGTGCTCAAAGTAGCACAGCCTTCTACATCCAATTTGCAGAGGTTGTTCACTTGAACTCTAACCCACTTCACTTTTCCTGAGGCTATGCGATGAAGGAACGCCTTTCCTTTTCTAAATATCATATCATATCCACGGTCCTCCAACATAGCAACTAAAACCAAATTCTTCTTCAGACCCAGAACATACATGACATATTTGAATGTGAGAGGAGAACTAAATTCCCCCTAAAAAGTAACAATATCGATGTTGGTCATGCTATACCTTCCATCATCTCCCATTTCGATGTGCATCTAGAGGTACTTCTCCTTCAATTCACTGAATAATTCTTTGTTTCCAGTCATATGGAATGAGGCTCCACTATCCAGATACCACACACTAACCATCATCGATGTCACCATGCAAGCAATGAGGGTGAAATCCAACTCGAATTGTGAAGCAAGGGATTCACCTTCTGCTCCTCTTCAGGGATTCTTACCTGCATTCTTGTATGGACACTTCATGGCATAATGTCCCAACTCATGATAGTGAAAACATTTAATCTTCGAAAAGTCCTTCTTCTTGACTATCTTACTAGAATCTGATTTGGAATGGGAAGACTTCCCTTTCTCTTTATTTTCCTTTCCAGCTAAGGCACAGTTATCATCATCATCATGCTTGGATGAGGATCCATCCTTGGTGCTCCACCGAATCTCTTCTTGCACCAAGTTGGACCACAAACGATCTCTCTGGTAGCTTATCCCTCCCATTTACTAAATCTTGGTAGTTGTGCCCACTCTTGGGAAGGCCTAGAGGTGCCAGGATGACCATATCATCTTCAACAACTGTAACACCAACACTTCCAAGCTCATCCCAACATTGGGTGAACTTGGTCAAGTACTTTGGTATTGTGTCAACCTTCTCCATCTTGATTTTCTTGAGCTTTTACTTCAGTGCCAGCTTCATGTGGTTACTATTGTTCTGAAATAGGTTTGTCAAGGCCTTCCATATTTCATATGGAGTCTCCTTCCCGTGGAGGTTCGAGACAATATGATCTCATAATCCTTCTAGTATGATCCTTCTCGCCTTTGCAACACATTTCCTCCACTCTTCTAGATCTTGAGCATCATTTGCTGGAGGCTTAGGAATATCTTTGTCCATGAATTCCTTAAGCCCGTTGTCTTCCAAAACTGTCTCCATGCTATCCTTCCAAGCAATATAGTTTGAACTACCCTTAAGGTCATGTTCGAGTATCAATTTGTATAACGACATCTTGTTGGCTCTGAAGAATGATACTGCAAATTCGATTTCCAATGCAAAAGAAAAACTCATATTCTCCTCTTCTAGAGTGGTTTCTACTCTGGTACCAAGTCAAAATTCCTTGTAGATTCAAACTACTAATTGTAATTTAATAAAACAATAGAGTTGAATCTACTTTACTAATCAACAGAAACAATTAAGTTATGGTGAAATCCTCAATATGAATTGCGAAATCCTCACAGGCCTTCCTTTGACTGCATGCACCACTTGTACAATTCAGATGATTATACAAATGATAGTACATTTACCTTGAACTCCAATCTCAATTAGGTAACTCTCAAATCTGACATGCATGAGTTATTTATGAGTGAATCATCAGTTAACTAGTTCACCACATGAAGAAACACCCCACTCTCTGACCTCCTACGAGTTCCTCCATTAGTTGGAACTGGTTGAATTGACTTTAACCGAGTTAAACTGATATTTGAATTCAAGCTTATGTGATCCATAACTTGTTAATGGATTTTTTTTTGGAAAAAATCACATTGAGGGTATTTGGTTGACGCGTTTTGAAATTAAATAAATAACAACTCAAAATCAACTCAACCAGGGCTCCTATAATGTAGGAGACACTCTACATGACTCAAGTTAGACCCTCAAATCGAATTAATTGAGCCAACTAAGTCAATTTAACTTAGTTAACTCGTAAAAGTTGTCTTGTGATGTGGAATTACAACTTTGTTCCTAATTTAATTCAAGGACAAAATTAAATTATGATTTTCTTGTTGCATTTTCAACATCTATTGAGATAGGAAGGCTTGGAAGTCACTCCCTTAACTCCAAGCAACCATGGTATTAGACTGATGTCTTATCCTTAAGTATATCTGCACTCCTTCAATCTCTCTTCTCAATCAAGACACTATTATTTTAACTAAAATTCATATATCCCCATCACATATCTGCAATAATCCATAATAGTTGTAGGATCTTTATCATCCCCCTATTTACCAGAAACTTCCACATTAAAATAAGCACTTGGGCCTCTCACTCTGGCATCACATTGCCAGTGAAGGCACTTGGATGAAGTCCCTTGATTCTACTCTAGACTAGGAGAAGATCCATATCCTCTTACCCCACCTCCAATATGACTCATATTGCTAAAAGATACTCATGTAAGCATATCCAAAAGTTACTTTTATTGTTTATCATGAGATAGGGTTGCTCCCCTTTCAAGCTTTTGCAACTAAGGATCTATCTCATAAAACCCAACTATAGATATCCTCAAATAATATCCCACATTAATCTTCTTCACCATTGACAATGTCTTCGCTCCATGGTCTCCAATGATCAAAAGTTGATTCTTCTCCAACAAAGGAAATTATTGAGTTTTCCTCATAAAGTCAAAGCCCAAAATCATTGCAGAATCCTCCAATGGTATAATCTAAAATTTATCTTGCCAAACCAAGAGCCCACTCTCATTGGTGTAACTGTAATATACCAAATGTTGACCTCATATCAGAGTTCACTGCTTTTTAAGCACTCAATTATTCCTCCTTATTTTGTTGCAATGAATTAACTGTCCTCTCAATAATAAAGATGTATGTAGCCCCAATATCAACCAACGATGCCAACTTCTTTATCATCGTTGTTACATTTACAAACTTAAGTCTCAAAGAATTCTTCATTTTTGGGGACTTCTTATTTTCATCTTGCATTACTGAAGTAACCTTTCTGAGTATATCAATCTCCTTTCTTGACATCAACTCAAGAGATATCTTCTCCATGCCATGCTCCTTTATGGTAGTTATATTAGACACATGTTCCTTCAAGATAGGATTTTTCTCTTCATTCAATTATTTTTTTTGTGAATAATTTGAATCAAGGTTGACCTTCATTGAATTATTCTTCTTGCTTCCACCATGTCTTCTTATTGGTCACTTCTTCATGGAATCAAGTTTTTCATAATGTGTCTCCTTCATCAAAAAAATGTATGCCACCTCACATATTGTCTCATCCAAAGTCCTTGAGCAAGCTCCAACCCATGCATCTAGATGGCCAAGCTCAACATTCTCCCTCAAGCAAACATCAATATGGTTATGGGCATATGAGTATTCTTCCACTACTACTTTTACCTTCTTACCAAAAGCTTTAACATTGACACACAAATCCACCATATTTTCTCCCATGCATTCCCAACTTCTCAAGATAGGTTGAATATAATTTATGTGATCCTACATCAATGCCTTCCATGATGAGTCCTTTTCCAAATAATTATGGAAATATACCATTTCTTCTCTCAATCTGTATCTGTACTTCACCTGTCACATCAAGGTTAGTATGGTAAAGGCCACCAAACTATTTCCCAAACTGCTTCAGTTCTTATACCAACTCAGCTAGTGAAGCACTACACCATTGCTGCAAAACTCTTCCTTCTTTTAGCTCTAATACCAACTCTCTATTGGTGAAGATATGTACCACTACTACACATTCTATTTCTTCTTTTAGATCTCATACCACCTATAACATTAGGGACAATGTGGTGAAGAGAATTAATTTGTCCTCACTTTTGCAATTCTTTGGCTCTGATACCACTTGTCATGTTAGGAACATTGTGGTGAAGAGCACAAAATTGCTATCAAGATACACCACTATTGTACACAATCTTCCTTATTTTAGCTTTGATACCAATTGTAAAGCCCCTAGATCACTCCTTGAGTTAAGGTGCACCGAGGCCCTCTGAGTGTGTGGCATTGGCGAGGTTCTTCATAATGTATTTGACCAAATTATGAGTATTTGAGTCTTGGAATATGCCTCTCACACTTATACTTCTTATTCACATGTAAGATATATTATGTGTGTAGTATCCAACATTCAATCTTAACATAATTCCCAATTAGAAATTCATCTCCACCATACAGTGCAAATTCATAACATAATTATATATGTAACATGCTACAATATTTCATCACATAGAGACATTACTTCATCACATATATGAAATATATAATTTCACCAAAATAGAATGCCAAATTTGTAAAACAAGTCACTCTAGTCCTCTCTTCAAATTATATTTGCAATTTCTTCAAATTACTACTTATAGAAAAACAAGCTCACGACTCTTCTCAGAATATAAGGGATACAGTCCTTGGTTACTCAAACCAAGTTTAAAACCCAAAATAAAACCACACTCTTTGTTCAAGACATGTTCATTCTGTCCAAGAGCCTTGGGACCACATTAGGCACGACTGTACCAGCTCAGGCGCTATCATGTGGGCACATTTTGGGTTAGTTTTGGCACCTTCCTTACCACTTCGAGTATTTTAGGTGGGGTCATTCCAAGTTATGGGAACTAAATTTTGGTCGTGATCATGTTGAATCAGGCACCTCGTGTGGGTGCTCTTGTGCTGATCCAGGTGCCTTGGGTGCTCTCAATCTTCTCGTGCCACAACAGTAAAAAAACCTCACATAAAACATCAAAAAATGTGTGATGGTCGTCTCGTCTAACTCTTGTTGCTCGTGGGTGCTCAAGCTTAGAGGATAGATAGAGACTCTCCTTGATGAAAAATGAAATAAAACCATTTTGGTGTGTCTCTTTGAGCTCTTCACTAGACATCTTGATGGAATTTTCCACCTTTGTTACCTCAGCTTCAACCAAATCCACGTCCACATCTAGTGATATTTTTCCTAGATTCTGTGGACCACCACACTGTTGCCTTTCCCTCACATCATTCACATCTAGCCTCTAGTTCTTTGACTCTCTTGTACATGATCTCCATGTTTGATTCCTTTTAAAATGGAAGCACCTAAATGACCATCAAAATGGACTAGACCATGCCTAGAATCTAGTATTCAGTTTTGTTGTAGTTTCTGCTCATAGTATAACCCGTCTTTCTACCATTGTAATATATGGTCTGAATTGGTTCTTGAAACAATTTCCCCTTGAGCATGAAGATGGCCTTCTTGTCAAGTTTCATTACCTATAATTGTGAGTTGATTCCTTGAAATTATTTAACTTAGAGTGGGAATAATCATACACTATACCTAAAATGAATTTATCGCTTTATGTCTCACAGATTTCACCAATTCCAGATGAATCTAAAGCAGTGTCTTCTCTATATTAACATTTCTCTTCCACATGTTTTCCTCTCGAATAAACACTGAATAATTCAAATAATTTTGGGGAAGATTCTATATATACTAGGCATACACACAACCATGATGGAATAAGAGTAGAATACAACCAACCAACATAGAATCGAAAAATAATCTACATGTATGAGAATCACCCTACCTATATGATCTGCACCCTATTGATGTTGGTATGTCAGGCCAAGGAGCTCTAAGAAAGGAAAACAACAATAATTTACTACAAACATCAAATATCTCTATTGCAACTCTAGTAGGACTCGAATGTGGGCTTCATAGTGCCATTCATCATGTCCAGTGGTGAGAAAAACTATGTGAAAGAAGTCCTTCCAATCACATTTTCACCTGCTACAAAACAGAGTTAGTTATCCATAGAGGAGTATGACTTCTCTCAATCGCTATATAGTGTCTCTAGTAGTGCTTGTAGTCAAGCTCCCTCTTTCTTTGAGCACTTGAACTCTAAGCAATATGGATACTATGAAATGGTGGACAAACAAAAGACTCGAAATTGCACTAGCCACTCTCCCTAAGTTCTTGGGTCCTATGAGGGAGTCAAACCTAGAATCAATGCTCTAATACCATTTTAAATTGGAGAGTAGATCTTATTACTCACAGAACAAATGTCTTGATAACTCTTATATAACATCAACAAGGGTAATAGCTGCGATGTAGCATAGTCCCTACCTCTACCACTATTTAATTTTTTTATTTTTTTTTGCATAGTGTTTTCTCAGTAATGTCGTATTTGTTTTCCAATAATAAAATAAAATAATAGCTCTGCATAATGAGCTAAGTTCCGCATAATAGAATATAAGTTTTGCATAATGAGCTAAGTTCCACATAATAGACTATAAGCTCCACACAATGAGCTAAGTTCCCAACAATAGTCTATAAGATTTGCACAACGAGCTAAGTTTTGCACAATAGGCCATAAGCTTTGCATGATGAACTAAGTTCCACACAATACACTAATTTTCTTACCTCGGCACAATAGTTTAAGTTTCTTGCTTCCGCACAATAGGCTAAGTTTGTCGCACAAAATTTATTTGTTTTTTTCTTAGTAATATTGTATTTGTTTTCCAATAATAAAAGTAATGACATATTCATTTTCCAATAATAAAATAAAATAATTGATTTTCTTTTTCATAATGTTTTCTCAGTATTGAACAAAATAATAAAATAAAATAAAGAGCTCTTCACAATGAGCTAAGTTCCGCAAAATAGGCTATAAGTTCTACATAATAGGCTATAAGCTTCACACAATGAGCTACGTTTTGCACAATAGGCTATAAGCTCTGCATAATGAGCTATGTTCCGCACAATAGGCTATAAGCTCCACACAATGAGTTGAGTTCTGCACAATAGGCTAAGTTTGTCACACAAAAGTTATTAGTTGTTTTCTCGGTAATGATGTATTCATTTTCCAATAATAAAGGTAATGACGTATTCATTTTCCAATAATAAAATAAAATAAATAGCTTCGCACAATGAGCTAATTTCCACACAATAGGCTATAAGGTCTACACAACGAGTGAAGTTCCGCACAATAGACTAAGTTTGTCACACAAAAGTTATTAGTTGTTTTCTCGGTAATGATGTGTTTGCTTTCCAATAATAAATGTAATGACGTCTTCACTTTACAATAATAAAATAAAATAAATAATTTCACACAATAGGCTATAAGTTCTACACAATGAGCTAAGTTATGCATGTTTGGTCAATTTAATGTTCTTAAATTGCAAGCATAAATTATCGACGAGAGTTGGAAAACTAGTGAAGTGTAGGTGCACTATATATGCTAGAAGCATATTCTTTCGTTTAGTAAGATGATGGTTATGTTTGTTTTGAGATTTTCGTTGTTTATCTAGATTTTAATTTTCATTAGATTCTTACAATATTTGAAAGTTAAGCTATTGTTGGATTGAATGAGAGTTAAGCTATGGTGAGATTGAGTGAGAGTTAAGTTATTGTTAAATTGAATGAGAGTTAAGCTATTGTTAGATCAATCTATCAAATTGTATCTAATTTATTATTATCTAAAAATGTCTTACATTATCCATCCTAAATCTATGAATCTATATAAACACTTTGCTGCTATGAAAATAGAGTATTAAAATCCAAAAGCTTGTTCTATGAAATATATACAATTCTGAGTTTAAAAAGCATGAAGGGAGTTCCTAATTACAAATCACAGAATGATCTAAGTTCTAACTTTGAAAAGTATGAAGAGACTGAATGTAATGAAGTGAAAAAGAATTGAAGGACTAGACTATGTGAAAGACTGTAACTATAAATGAAATGTGAAATAATAACGAGATAACTGAGTTTATGCGAAATAATGAAAACAATGAAGTAATTTAAACTATAATGTAATGATAACAGAAAGAAATTGAACGAAAGCGATTACAAAGCAATGAAATAAACATAAACTAAAACCTTGACTGTCTATAGGGGCCCTCCGCATCCAGTAGGTATGATTCACAATCACATACACATCAAATCAACAAAGTAACTTCAAATTAATGCAAAAGCGAAGGTCTGGTTCACAATTTCTTCAGTAATTAATTTAATACTTCCCCTCTGTTATTGTTTATAGAGAGTACATATTTATATAGAATGCATGCTCAATATGTTGAGACTTTCATGCCTACGAACTTGATGTTTAATCCTAATTCAAATATGAAAATTAAATAGGAAAATTGTTATTCGTTGATTTGCTATTTGGAAAGTAAATTGAGAAAACATTTTGTGTCTAGACTCCTTGTTGCTATGTGTTGACCTGTATCTTTGATTGTGATGTTGTGCGATCCTTTTGATGAACTGGCTCGAGCAAATAAGAGGAGATCCATGAGGGGATCAACCCATATGCTTAGTTGTTTCATTAGCGCACCTTGACCCCGCGAACCATGGAGGTAGCTGCAGATTTACAAAATGGCTGCATAATCATGTTAATTCTATAGCTAGTGCACTTTTTGATATAAAAATAAGGAACATTAACATGTATGACAAATAAGACATGTAAGAGTTATTACCTTATAAAAATCTATGATTTGTTGCCTTTATTGAGTTGATAGTGATGATGAAGAAGAGGAAAATGGAGGAAAGAGGGTGTCAAAACAAAACAGTTATGGAACTTTACATCCCCCCACACTGAAGATTTTGTATGTCCTTATAAAAACTGCAAAATTGATATCTTGAATTATTGCATTTGCTTAGATACTTCTACCAATACATCCAACTTCATCTTTTTCACTTTCTTTCTAGTAATTTCCATCCTTGGTTTCCTCATGAGGATCTTGTATTTCAAGTTTATGACCTGTTTTTGTAAAGCCTTGTTTTTCTTCTTCAGTTTCTTGTTCTTGTTAAACCACAAACTTAGATGTAAGAGGAGATTATCACCCTTAGTTATTTGAATTTCTTTTTGTGCTTTCAAGTCTTGATTTTGATTTTTGATATACTTGTTTAATGTCTCCAGTTCGAAAATTTCTTGTTTCAATATGTTGACTACTGGAGGTTCTTGTGATTCATTAAACTGATTTTCGTTCTTCCTCTTGAATTGGAATTGATGTTCTTGCTGCATCCCTTTTCTCTAGGGACTCTATATAATCATAAATATCCCATTGTACCAAATCAATCTCTGGTGTTCTTCATATTGGACTTTTAGGAGGCAATATAACAGTTGGTGATGAAGTCCTTGGTGGTGAAACCCTTGGTGACGAAACCCTTGAATTGTCTTCTTCGACTTCTGAGTTTTCTTCTATTTCTATATTGACATGCTCTGTAATTTTTGAGGATAATCCTTTTGCTGAGTTGAGTCTGGTACTTCTTCTCAAGGCTATGACATGAGTCTTTTGAATTTTCTTCTTTTCTGTTTTAGGCTTCTCTGCTTGTGATGGAGTCTCTATTTCTTCTCTGGCTTTCTTTCTTCTAACATTTTTTGTTCATTTTCTCTAAGACTTCTGCAAGTGGTATGTCATCTTCTGATAAATTCTGTGGCTGTTGTGGCTACTCAATTTTCCTTTTCCTTCCCCTTTTAGGTCTGCTACTATTTGGCTGCCCATGAGTTTCTTCCTAAAAGTGATTTCTAACTAAAAAGCTCTCCCAATTATCACCTATGTTTTGGAGATGAAATTCAACAAGTATTTTGACTAGACCATGGTGATACATTGTATTATCTATAAACTGAATTCTCCTTTGTACATTTCCTAACATCTTCCTAACACTATTCAACAAGAAATATGTAAGGTTTATTTCGTTTTCTTCAAGGAAATTCATTAGCAACCGAATATGATAGAAGAACATACACCCAAACCTTCCTTTGCAGGTAACAAATTTTTGAGTTATTAGAAGTAGGTTTCTCCACTTAATTTTCAGTGCTGTTCTTGGGATGCTCTTTTTGAAAATGGTGGTGTCCATGCTTGGCTTATTCAGGAAAACCTTCCAATCCTCTGTTTCTATTCCTCTGTTCTTGAACCATTTCTATCCAATCCGTGATAGTCCAGTGGCTTTGGCTATAAATGAATTTGTCACTGTGAATTTGATGTCCCCTATCTCCACTTCGACTCCATCAAAGGCCCTGGCGAAATATTTAGTCACTTATTTATGGAAGCCATCAAATTTTTCTACAAATTCAAGCCACTTTTCTTTCTGCAGTAATTATTTTGTTTGAGGATATCCTTCCAAGAATTTCTTGTCTATCGGCTCTGTTCTGACTATCACACCCATGGCCGAGAAGCTTTGTTTCACAATTATTTTGTTTGACAGGGTAGAATTTCTTGGTAGGGTTTTTAGAGCGAAGAGGTCGAGAGTGTGAGTGATAGAACAATGAAAGTGTAAGTTGTGAGGATATAATGAAATGAAACAGAATCTAACCGTTAGAATTATTTATGCTTATGTTTTGGGCGACCGATTCAATGGATCAGAATATGAGCGATGATGACTGTAAGTGAATGGCGGCTTATGCGAGACTTGATATGACACAACCAACTCTTTGCAATAATGATTTTGATTTTTGGTAGGACTATGTCTTATAATTCATATATGTGTCAGACTAGGAGGTAAATCCTCAAATGCAAGCTTATTATTCATTTAGGTTGTTTATTATTATATACAAGAGGGAGTGACTGTTCAATTCATCTCTCGATGACTCTCCGTTTCCTCTATTATTTATTTACACTAATTACAGTTGTTCACCCAATCCCTATGATTAAGTGTCAACATTCCCCCCCTTAATCTGAAGGGATGTTGGTGAGTCCAAGCATTATTTAGAATCTTTCAAGATTTTCTCTTCCAAGTGCTTTGGTGAAGATGTCTGCAATCTACTCATTAGTGGAACAATGGCGAAGATGGATTGTTTTGGCCTCAACATGATGTCAAATCAGATGATATTCTGTACTGATGTGCTTTGTTCGATCATGGAACTTTGGGTTCTTGGCCAACTTTATTTCCGAGGTATTGTCAATCATGAGTGGAGTCGATTGTACCTATTTTACCTACAAATCTTTAAGAATTTTCCTGAGCACACAATTTATTTTTTTGCCTCAGATGCTGCCACATATTCTGCCTCTGTTGTGGAATTTGTTGGAACTAATTGTTTGTGTGATCTCCAGGAGACAGCTCCTGATCCAAGACTCATAGCATATCCCGAAGAAGATAGCCCAATTTCTTTGTCTCCATCAAAGTCTAAATCAGAGTATCCAATCAAGCTGAAGTCGCCCACTTGTGTATACTTAATTCCAAAGTCTTGAGTTCCCTTCAAGTACTTTAGAACTCTTTTTGCAGCAGACCAATGTCCCTCGCAAGGCTTTTGCGTAAACCTGGAGAGGATTCCAACAACAAACAAAATGTCTGGTCTGGTAGTAGTTAGGTAGTTGAGACTTCCTACAAGTTGTCTATACTTTGTTGCATCCTCAAATTCTTTTCCTTCAATGGATGTGAGCTTTAACTTTTGTTCCATTGGAGTAGTCAGTGGATTGCATTCAGTCATGCCAAATCTGTTTAATAGATCTCCAATGTATTTCTTTTGAGAAAGGAATATGGACTTTAGATGTTGAGTTACTTTAATACCAAGATAGTAATGAACATAGCCCAAATTAGCCATTTCAAAACCTTTCCTCAATTCCTTCTTTATGGATGCAATGTAGCTCTCATTGTTCCTTGTCATCAAAAGATCATCTACATATACCACAAGATATACAACTGTTTTTCCAACCTTCTTGACAAACAAAGTTGCATCATTAAGATCATAATGTTTGAAATTGAGTTTCAGAAGATGGTTAGTTTTTCATACCAAGCTTGCAATGCTTGTTTGAGGCCATACAGGGATTTCACAAGTTTGCATACTTTATGTTCATGTCCTTTTACAAAAATTCCTTTAGGCTGGGACATAAAAACATTCTCTTTTAGATCTCCATTCAAGAAAGCAATTTTTACATCCATTTGTTGGACTTTCCAACCATTTTGAAGATCTCGGGCAAAGAGTGTCCAAATGGTAGCCATTTTGCTGTGGGGGAAAAGTCTCCTCATAATCGACCCCTTCCTTCTGTGCAAAACCTTTTGCCACAAGCTTGGCTTTGTGCTTGTCAAGTGAGCCCTCAACTTTATTTTTGTTCTTGTAGGCCCACTTGCAGCCAATTGGTTTGGTTCCCAATGGAGGATCAACTAGCTTCCAAGTGCCATTCTTTATCAATGCATCACACTCCTTTTGCATTGCTTCTTTCCATTCATCATGAGAAGAAGATTCTTTGAAGGAAGTTGGTTCAAAATATGTAGAAAAATTCAATTCACAATAATAAGAAATATCCATATCAACAGGTGAATCAGAGTCATCTACATCACCTCCATTTCGTCGGGTTGAATTTCTAGTTCCTATCTTTCCAACCTCATCAGGACGAACACTTTCAAGTGTCTTTGTCAGCCACTTTCGGGGCCTTTATGAGATGGTCTAGGCTGCTCCGTTGATTGAGTTGGGACTGAATCAAGATTGAGTCTCCCAATTCTGTCAATCACTTCTCTCAAAGTATCATCCGTTTTTGGAGTTTCATGCAGGGGAGAGAGTGCTTTAGAAGAAGATTCCACGAGTTGATCTAGTATAGGAGTCCTCCCCTTCAAGATTGTTGGTCGCTCTAATTTCTTTCACAATTCGAGCTCCACATAAATTGTCAACCCGAGAAGGTCTTTTTATTCCAAAGGTAATAGCGCACTGGATATGCTCAATTTCAAAAGCAGCTCAATGTTGTAGTAAAAGAAAGACACACACATCTGTTAAATTCATCAAGCTATCGATTCACACTCTACTTAATTAAAGCTGAAGTCAATTAAATTATAGCAAAAACGATTTCTCTGTTACAGCAAAGGAAAATCAATCTACAAAGGAAGAAATCATTCAGCCATAGCAGGAACAGGACCCTATTCCCTAGTGGGAACTTCAGCACCTGCTGCCTGGCACTAATCACACTGTAAAAGAAGTAACCTCAAGAGGTCAAGACCCTATTCCCAAGAACAGGAACCTTCAGCACTTGTCCTCTTGTTTCTAACCACACTGCAGGTAAAAGAAAGCAATCAATGGGAGCAAGACCCTATCCCTTTATGCAGGGATCTTCAGCACATGCTCTCAACATCATCCACTCGTGCATTCAATACATGTAGCGCTAAGAAACAGAGTATCGCAAACCATGTAACTAGTGTTTCAGCAACATAATTAAAGATAATGCAAATACATAAAGGAATAAACAACTACAGGAACAAAGGGGTGGATCTTGTGAGGAAGGCGGGCCCTTTCCTTCTCACAAGATTCCCCGAGAGAAAGAATTAAACTGGAACGCTCAAAACAAGTCTTTATTCATCTGTCAAGAAACTGATACATTACAAAAAGGAGACTAGCTCCTGTCTCTCACAATAATGTTCTGTAAATTACCATTCGATCCCCTCTAATGATGATGTCTCCTCTTTTTAAAGAGGAGACATCATTTACAATTTACACAAGAGCGGATATCTCGATTCTGTTCAAAACAAGACTATTCTGTTCTTCTTTAAAAAGAGATACTGTTACAACCGAGACAACAGTCGTGCTATCTTTAAAATAATTCAGGTAACTGTATCTTCGGCCTGCTGCTATTATCCACAAAAAGTTCTTCAGAATCGCAAATTACGCATAACGGAATTTGCGTGCTTGACGGCTGTTTCAGCAGCTGAGTTAACTGTTTCAGCATCGGGACCAGCTGTTTCAGCAACGGGACCAGCTGTTTCAGCAACGGAGTCGGCTGTTTCAGCAACGCAGTCAGCTGTTTCAGCAACGGCCGCTCGTTCCCAACAAGGCATATAACTTATCTGTGATCTTTGACTTATGTTAGCAACAATGCACTTCAATAATTGATAAAATATAAGAGTATTATGGAATTAAATGTAAGACAGATTAACCATATAATAAAGAAGAGGTTTCCATATACCTTGGGATAAAGTGAATGAAAAAGACATTGAGGTTCATGGTTCTAAGAGTAAAGTGATGTCAAAATATATAACAAAAATGGTACATATTGGAGTCCTAACATCCCCCCCAGCTAAAAATGTTGCATGTCCTCAGGCAACCCCTTCGTCTGAATCAGAGTCTGAGTACTGGGACTGGCAATGCAAATTACTCAAGCAGTAGCTGGAGAAGGTGGTGTCTGTAGGAGCTCGGAACCCGCTGTTGGTCTGCAACTGTTGCCATGCCGAGGCTTCCTCTTTGTCAGTCAACTGATAATGACTTTGATATTTTTCTGAAGGCAGCCATAAGATTGGAAAACGGAAATGATACCCAATCCAGTTGACTCCACAATGCTGAATGCAATCAATATACTTAGGGACTCTATACAATGCAGCGTGAAAATTGAGAGGGTTAAAAGGATGATAATCCTGTCTTTCCTTATCTGATTGCTGCCAAAAGAGATCATTGGCCTTCAGTGCAACAGGACCCTTCATTCTAATATGCTCTTGACACTTAAAAAGGATTGAAGCCTGTAATTGCTCTATGTGCTCGTTCATACCTGGCTTCTGCAAGAATTCATAGTACTGTGCTATAAACATGGCTGGGCTTACCGGCTCTGGTCTAATCCACAGGAGTTTATTCTCCTCATTATGACTGCTTGCATTGAACGCAGTCTGCCAAGTGAGCTGATTAGACAAAAATGAAGCAAATGCCCTAATTTGTATATCACCTGCAATTGGAATAAGATTAACTCTCCTTTCTTCAGGAATGGCTTCATTATGAAGGTAGAGTTCGCACAGCAGATGCTGGTCACTTTCAGGGGCCTCCTTAAAGGTCTCAACAAATTTTTCTGAAGTCAGTACTTCATGTGGTCTACCATGTGCTATTGATTTTATTTGAAAATAAACTAGTCGTTCAGTAAGAAAAAGAGCGTAGTTTACAGAAGGTTTACGTGTAACCATCAACTTCCGTACCAATGAAAACATCAAGGCAATCCGTTCCTTAGACTGTCTGGCTTCCTTCTTATATTCCCTGTGCTCTTGCAGTATTTGCTCCCAGCTCTCCCAGTTAGTATATACATAGCTCTGCCATTGCAACTTATGCTGTTGTAATACTATATCTTGTTCTTCAGCATGTTTCTTCTTCCATCTGTTTAGTTGTTCCAATGGATCCCATGGCCGAGTCTGTGTCTGTTTAACATCAGTAGTAGGTTGAGACACTATTTCCTCTGTCTGTATGGCTACCTCAGAGGTAATGCATTGAGGCATTGTTTCTTTTGTTGGAATAGCTGCATCAGTAGTGGTCTGCTGGGGCAGTGTTTCTTCTGTCAGGATAGCTTCATCAGTAGTAGTATGCAGTGTTTCTTCTATCGGAATAGCTGCATCAGTGGTAGTGTGCTGGGGCAGTGTTTCTTCTGTCAGGATAGCTGCATCAGTCCACAAAGGATGAGATATATCTGGTTTGATTTCTTCTTCTTCTTGCATCATAGGGGGTCCTACTGGTTCTTGTGGAGCAGTAGGGCATTCCTCTTGTGTTCCTTCTGTCATAATTGTCTCAGGGAGTGGAATTTCAACTACTTTATATCCTGCATTCTGATAAATGGTGCCACACTCCTTGCACATATATTCCATACATGGCTCCCTGTTTTGCATTGAGGCTACTTGTGCTAATGTATGGAGATTGAGTTCTTTTTCAAAAGCCTCTCGAGCCATGGCTAACTCAGCTTTGTAAGCTTCTATTTCAGACTTTAGGAACTCATTTTTCTGCAGTAGAGATGTCATCGTCTGTGGGCCTTGTATGCTGCTTGTTTCTGTTGGAATATTTTGCTGATGCACAGTGGTAGCTGGTTGTTGCACCACAATGGGTGCCTCTTGTGTTTCATCCATCGTGCCAGGAATGGATTCTTGTTCTCCAGTAACTAGATCAGATACCATAGTAAGTGGTCCTTGTGTTCCATCAGGAATAAGTTCTTGTTCCTCAGTAACTAGTTCTGATACCACAGTAAGTAGTCCTTGTGTTTTATCAGGGATAAATCCTTGTTCCTCAGTAACTAGTTCTGATACCACGGTGAGTGGTGCTTGTATTTCCTCTATCGGGCCAGTCATGAATTCTTGCTTCTCAGTGACTAATTCTGATACCACAGTGGGTGGTTCTTGTGTGTCCTCCACCGTGCTAGACATGAATTCTTGTGCCTCAGTGACTAGTTCTGGTACCACAGTGGGTGGTTCTTGTGTTTCATCCACCGGGTTAGGAATGGATTCCTGTGTTTCAGTGTCCAGTTCTGGTATTTCAGTCTCTAGTTCTGGTATTTCAGTCTCTGGGCATTTCCCACTATCATCCTGCTTGTTGTGTTCCTGTGCCTCAGTGACTAGTTCTTGTGGAACAGTCACTGGGCATTCTTTACTATCATCCTGCTCTGTAAATTCTTGTGCCTCAGTGACTGGTTCTTGTGGAACAGTCACTGGGCATTCTTCAGTATTGACCTGCTCTGTAAATTCCTGTGCCTCAGTGACTGGTTCTTGTGGAACAGTCACTGGGCATTCTTCACTATCAACCTGCTCTGTAAATTCTTGTGCCTCAGTGACTGGTTCTTGTGGAACAGTCACTGGGCATTTCCCACTATCGACCTGCTTGGTGTATTCTTCTGCTTCAGTGACTGGTTCTTGTGTTTCAGTCACTGGGCAAGTGACTGGTTCTTGTGGAGCAGTCACTCCTTGATCCATAAACAATGTCATATTATCCCGAGGTACAGATTTTTGTGTGACAGTGTCTTCGGACGAGACCGGCTGGGAAGTTTGGGATGGGGATAAGGGTTTCAATAGAATAGTGGCAGGGTTAGGGAAAATGAAAGTGGATTCTGCCTCAACAGTCTTTGTCCTCTTTCTTTTTGGTAGGAAGGCAGCAAAATCGCTGCCTTTCCTTTTCCTTGAACGGGAGGGCTTTTTCTTCGGGACAGGGTTTTCCGGAGGGGTAGGAATTTGGGATGTGGACCTTGTCCGTGGTCTAGAGCTTGTGACTGCTGGGGTTTTCCTCTTTTTCTTAACGGGTGAAGAAGGGGGTGTTGGAGAATCGTCACTAGGGACAGGAATAGTAGAGGGTGTTAGCTCTGCTAACTGAGGCGAGCTCGGGGTTGGGTTGGCGGGAGAATGCAGGGTTTCCTCCTGTTGTTCTTCATGAGGATTTTCAGACGGTTGGGACGTTTTCTCTTGCTGAGGAATTTCGGGTGGGGCTTGCAAAGGGACATCGGGTAGTTGGGGAATTTCTGGTGGGGCTTGCAGAGGGACTTCAGGTGGGGCCTGCGAGGGAACTTCAGGTAGGGCCTGCAAAGGGGGATTTTGCAGAGCAAAACCCCTCTGTATTAGCAGCTGGCATAAGCGGTGATGGGTAAGGGATGACATTGGAGATTTGGCTCGTTTACAATAATACGACATGTTTTTGATACAACCAAGCAGATAATAAGGGATATTAATCAGTCGTCCATTCCTCAAGTGATTCAGCAAAACAAAGTCATGATTGTACACTACCTGATAACGCCCTTCGCATGTTAGGTAGTGTTTGACGAATTCTGCCACTGATGGCCATGGTTGAGGAAGTGAATGCAGACTGACCCCGCGGCCTCTAGGTTCCACTTGCTCGTCCGGGCGCAAAAATTCTTGCTGCGCGTTAAGAACGACCTGCTTCCTGCTAAACCAGCGAATGCCCTCAGCTGGCAACCCTGATACCTGAACTATGTCATCCTCTGTCACTGAAATGCGAACCCCTCGGACCACTGAGAAATTGTCTTCAAGGTTTTGTGCAAACTCTAATACTTCTTCTGCGTTAAAATCTCCCAACCTTTCAAAATATGCTGTCCACCCCGCTTGTTGGAAGATCTGATACACTTCAGGAAAGAACTGTAGAAGACTTATGGAGCCGGGCTCATTTCTAATGGCCGCCTTTCCCATGGCTGAAGCTTTGAGTTTTCCGCAGAGGCACAATACAGTATTCTCAGACCCTGATTAGACTAGTTGTTGCAACAACGGCTGCGTAGTCTAAATGACGGCAGAAATGGATATGATAACAGGCGGCAGGTTGGTTCATGCGAAATAATCATTCCATTTTTGGAATTCCCCCCCCTACGTATGGTGTAATAATGATTGGACGTGGAAAGATATGCAATCATTATGAAATGAAATCCTCTCTTTTAATATGATTTAACCGAATTACATTAAAACCATATACCTTATACTTTACCTTTGATTAATAATTCGAAGTGTCGGTTGCAATAGCTTTAAATGATCATAGAAGGGTCTGTGTAATTGATTCTGGTATATGCCAAATAATTTTCACCAAAAGGATCTGAAGTATGATCGTGAAGGACCAGAAAGCTTATATGTCGACAAAGAGAGATGCTGCTTTGATAATAACAAGTTGCTGAGACTGATGTTTGAGCAACTGAAAAATGAACGATACATTGCTGAAGCAGGTGTTTCAGCAATCGGGGGAAATTGATAATGTATTGCTGAAACAGGTGTTTCAGCAACGGGTGGAATCAATGATATGTTGCTGAAACAGGTGTTTCAGCAACGGAAAAAGTTGGTGTTACGTTGCTGAAACAGGTGTTTCAGCAGCGGGAAAAATCAGAAAATTGTGATAACTGACTTAGGTCTGTGAATGATAAGGGATTATTTCAGCAGTAAGGGATGGGTAACACTGACTGAAGGAAGATATTTCGGGAGTGGTGGGAATGATAGAAATAATGGAGGGATATTGCTTTAGGGAAGAAGGTAAAATGATGGGAGGAAGCTTCCTGATTTAAAGCTTCAGATCTTCTCATGATGAATCTGTCCTCCTTATTGCTTTTCCAGAATCTGCAAAATTCAATTGTAACATGCCAATCCTTGACAGGGATTATTAGTGCTAAATCTAATCTAATACTAAAAATATAGTGCAGAAAATTAAGTGCTGTGAGGAGCAGAAGACTCCCCTAGAAAAAGATAATGAATATCAGTCATGCAAGCAGTCTTGAAATCCTCTTTAGAAACAGGGCGCTCATATAAACGGAGCCTATGGCCATTGACTAGTAGAGGTGCTTTAGCATCATCAATTGTTACAAGTCTTACCGTTCCGTTTGGAAAGACATCATCTACTTCATATGGTCCAAGCCAACGTGTACGTAGCTTTCCCTGAAAATTTTCAAACCGAGAATCATACAGCAAGGCCCAATTACCTTTTTGGAACTGCTTGTGTTTGATAATTTTGTCATGCCATTTCATCCTTTGTTGCTGAATCATGTTTGTTTGGTGAATGGCATCCAATCTCTTTTCATCCAACTCCAAAAGTTGCTGCAATCTAGCTGTCTGCACATCATTCAAATCAAGATTAACAGCTAAGGCAGTCTTTAAAGTTTTAATTTCAAATTCCACAGGAAAAATAGCATTTTTACCATAAACCAATTCATAGGGAGAAAAACCTGTAGTGTTTCTCCAAGTAGTCCTGTAAGCCCATAATGCCTCAGGGAGCCTTTGGGACCAATCCTTTCGGTTGTCCTTCACTGTTTTAGTTAGAATGGCCTCTAAAACTTTGTTTGTGCTTTCCACCTGCCCATTGGCCTGGGGGTGGTATGGTGTAGTCATTCTATGTTGAATATGATATTTGTGAAGGGTAGATTTAAAACCATGAGAATTGAATGGAGGTCCTCCATCAGTAACTAGCTCTCTGGGAATTCCAAATCTAGTGAAAATATCTTCAAATAAGAAGGCCAAGACAGCCTCTTCATTGGCTCTAATAAGTGCTTTGGCTTCCACCCACTTAGTCATATAGTCTGTGCAGACTAATATATAGGTTCTTTGATTGGATGGAGGGTTAATGGGTCCTATGAAGTCCAAGGCCCATCTTTCAAATGGTTCAGAAACTACCTGGGGGTTTAATGGCATTTGGTCTCTATGATTGGGTTGACCCATTCTCTGGCAGCTATCACAAGCCCTTACATACTTCTTTGCATCCTTAAATAATGAGGGCCAATAGTAACCCATCCTCAGAATTTTATGTGCTGTCCTTTTATCAGCAAAATGGCCTCCACAAGGGCCATCATGGCAAGCTTTCAATATGTCATACACTTCATCTTCTCTAATGCATCTTCGGATCTCCTGATCAAGCCCAGTATAGAAGAGACATCCGCTTATCCAGCTGTACCTGGCACTTTGTTGAACAATTCTTCTCTTTTCTCTATATGACAGGTGTGCTGGTAGCTTTCCTGCAACCAAGTAATTAGCAATATCTGCATACCATGGAGAATGAGCAGAAACTGCAAACAAATATTCGTCAGGAAAACTATCATCTACTGGAATATCATTGTCAGTTTTTAACCGTGAAAGAAAATCAGCCACCACATTTTCTTTACCAGGCCGATCTACAATTGTAATATCAAATTCCTGCAATAGTAATAGCCATCTGGTAACTCTAGCATTTGTGACAGATTTGTTCATTAAGTATTTAATAGCTGAATGATCAGTGTGCACAAACGTAGGATAACCAGTAATATAGTGTCTGAATTTATTAATGGCATAGATTACTGCAAGGAACTCTTTCTCGGTAACTGTATAGTTAAGCTCAGCAGAGGTCATATTCTTACTGATAAAGTATATAGCATAAGGAAGATGATTTTCCTCTTGTCCCAAGACTGCTCCAATAGCAATGTCTGAAGCATCAGAGGATATGTGAAATGGAAGATTCCAGTCAGGCCCCCTCAAAATAGGAGCAGTAGACAGTTGATGCTTCAGTTCTTCAAAAGCTTTTTGACAAGAATTAGTCCACTTGAATTCAGCATTTTTCATAAGCAATACAAACAATGGAGAAGCTATTTTAGAGAAATTTTTAATAAATCTCCTATAATAACCAGCATGTCCTAGAAAACTTCTCACATCAGTTTGAGTTTTAGGAACAGAAAGATTCTGAATGACTAATATTTTAGATGGATCTACCTGAATACCTAGAGATGAAATAAAATGTCCAAGCACTATCCCCTCACTCATCATCATATGGCATTTTTCGGTACTTAAGGAGAGGTGGGCTTGAATACATCTTTTAAGTACTTTCTCAAGGTTTTGTAATGCCTCTTCAAAAGACACACCGTAGGGGGTAAAATCATCCATAAATATTTCCATACAGTCATTCAGCATATCGGAGAAAATTCCTATAACAGCTCTTTGAAAGGTTGCTGGTGCATTGCATAATCCAAATGGGAGAACTCTATAGGCGAAAGTCCCCCAAGGGTTGGTGAAAGTGGTCTTGTCTTGATCCTGGGGTGCAATTTTTATCTGATTATACCCACTGAATCCATCTAGAAAAGAGAAGAATTTCTTCCCTGCAAGACTGTCCAACACCTGATCAATGAAAGGTAAGGGAAAGTGATCCTTTTGGGTAGCTTTGTTTAAAGCTCTATAGTCAACACATACCCTCCATTTCCCGTTTTTCTTAGGAACAATAACTAACGGGGAAACCCATTCACTGTCAGATATGGGGTATATAAATCCTGCGTTAAGCAATTTTTGAAGCTCTTCTTTAACAATTTCTCGTAAATTAGGATTCATCCGTCTTTGGGGTTGACAAACAGGTCGGCATCCTTCTTTAATGTAAATTCTGTGAGTACATAATTCAGAAGAAATACCTTTCATGTCCGTGTAATCCCAGGCAAATGCCTCCTTATATTCGTGTAATAACTTCATTAGTTGCTGTGTTTCAGCATCTGTTAAATCAGGATTTATGTTTAATGTCTTACCGGGTTCTATTTCAACTGCTACGCTCTTAGATGGGATCGTGGTTAAAGTTTGAGATGAATCTTCAGGTTCAATCTTTTCTTGTACATTAGTTTCAAAGATTGCAGTTAATTGATTGTGTGTTTCAGCAATAACAGAAGAAGGTTCACAAATAAAATTATTGATTATTTCGTCCTCTGTATTGTCTTTAAGAGTTAAAGCTTGTCCTATAGTTAAAATCGGCTGAACAGCATTATCATCATAATCCATCCATATAGTATCTTCATTATTAACTACTGGCGTAGCGTGAGGATAAAGAGTTAATTGTTTTGTTTCATAACCATTAGAAATTGTCATTGAACCAAATCTGCAACTAATAAATGCATCAGCTGTGGCCAACCATGGCCTTCCTAGAATTAAGGGATGTCCCCCCAGCTTTGTTTTAGTTTGCAATACAACAAAATCAGCTGGATATTTCCAGGATTCAACTGAAATGAGCAGGTCTTCAACAACTCCTTCTGGCTTAATTGTGGAACGGTCAGCTAACTCTAAAATGGTGGGAGTATCTCTGATTGTGTTATTCAGCTGTAACAGTTGTGAAGTTTCCAGAGTCATTATATTAATTGCTGCACCTAAGTCTACCAAAACTCGGGGAATTATTGCTTTACCAATCTGAACTGTGACAGTAGGATGGCCAGGATCACCATATTTTACAGGAGGGGTTTTTCCGGACATTAATGTAGACAAGTCTCCCATCACATGTACTGTAAGGGGATCCTTAGTTTTCCTACCAGGTTTCTTAACACAAATATCCCTTAATGTTTTGGCATAAATTGGTACATCTCTTAATGCTTGTAAAAGTGGAATTTTAATATACAAATTTTGCAATTCCCCCATAAAATTAAAAGCAGGTGTTTCAGCTGTTTTGGTTAAAACCAAACGCTCGGGGAATGGTGGTTCTGTTAACTCAACATTTTTGTTAGGAGGTGGTTGAGCTTCTTTTTGCTTTTCGGTTTCATTTTTATCTGAATCAGTTATATCATCAATAATAGGTTCTACTATCTTTCCAGATCTCAAATGAATATCATTACATTGCATAGTAGGAAATATAGACTGATTCTGAATTTCAATGACTTGCACAGCTTTATTGTTGGGGTTAGGATTTGGTTGCGCAGGTAGTTGGGGTCTCATTTGGTTGTTTGGTGGCGCATTTGATGGCAGAGAGAGTGATTGTTGGAATTGAGGCATTTGGTTTGGGTATGGGAGTGATTGACTATTCCAACCTGGGTTCCAAGGATTGAAAGGAGGTGGTTGCTGTGGAGGCCAAGGAGTCCACATTGAAGGGTCAACAAAGGGAGGGTTTTGCATTTGCATGGGTGGGAAATTCATTTGATTGAAAAGTGGATATTGCATTTGGTTGAAGGGGGGGTAGCTTGTTTGGCCAAAAGCAGAATAATTGTTCCAACGATTAAATGGCATACCAGAGTTCGTACCTTGCCCTTTAGGTTGCCATTGTCTTCTTTGAGTTAGCAGGTAGACTGCTTCAGCTTCTTCCTCTGTTGGCTGCATCGCTGCTTTTATTCCTGGTAGAGATGGACACTGTTCTGTCTCATGATCTTTCTCACAAAGGGTGCAAACTGGTACTTTATCTTTGGGGCACTCCCTTAGTGGATGTTTGTCTCTACATTTCGGGCAATAGACAGCCAGAGTTGCTTCTGCTTCAGCCTGCTTCTTCTTAACCTGCAAAGTGTCAATCTGCGAAGCAAAAGAACTTAGCATTTCGGTTTTAAATTCTTCAAGTAAATTACCTATCTCCGCTCTTGTTGCTCCTCCATTGGCTGATTTCTGTACCCTTGAATAGGTGGAATCTCTTATTCTGTTCTTTGCAGCTCCCCTAGAACACCTTTTAGCAAGTTCACAAATCTCATCATATGATTCTTTAGATATATCTCCCTTAGCAAGCATATTTAACATATTTAAAAAATCATCCCTTAAACCTCTAAGTAATATTGTTTTACGAATTTCCTTACTTATATCTGGATGATCAGATCTCTGTATGTTGTATTGCAATCTTTCAATGTAGTCCTCCAGACTTTCATCCGATTTTTGTGCCATATTGAATAGTTCATCCTTCTTCTCTCTTGTCCGGCAATAGTCTTGATATTTAAGCAGAAATTTTTGTTTCATTTGCTCCCATGTTGTGATTACCTGACTTCCAAGGCTCATGAACCATCTCAAGGCATTCCCTTTTAGGGTGGCTGGAAACAGTTTCAACTTTTGAGCATTAGTAACATAATCATAGCTTCTGCATAAAATATCAAATTCAAAAAGAAACTCGTCAGGATCCTCAGTAGATAAACCATGAAAGTTAGGAAGGGCAGACAATGGGATATTTTTCATTGTTCCTGCAGGAAGATCACTGATGGGAAATCCCAAGGTAGAAAGGGAATTCTCATCCCTTCTTTCTTCTTCAGGACCTGCACGTCCTCCTCCAAAGATGAATGCATCATTGTTATCTTCCATTGTTGGTCCTCCTACTGCACTTTCTCGATCGTCAGAATCCTCTATTGGTTCTTCAATGTTTTCTACCAGTCGTCCAGCGCTCTCTACTATCTCCTCAACGTGTTCTACTGATCTGCTACTTTCCTCTGACTCTTCAGCGCTGACTACTGGTTCTTCTGTATTTTCAGGACCCACAACTTCTTCTGTTCTGTAATCTGACTGAGGGGAACGCTGAAGCTTTGATTTCCGAGAACTTAATCTTTGTGATGATTCAGCCTTTGATACAATCTCGTCAATAAACGTTTTTCGTCCTCCCCAGCCTTTGCCACCTGCGCGGTTATTTTTCTTCTGGTTTCCTCGTCCTCTCATACAATCTGCACATTAAAAGAAATAAATGAATGCTTTTTGAAATTTATCATTACCTTCCCCGGCAACGGCGCCAAAATGTTGGTCGCTCTAATTGCTTTCACAATTCGAGCTCCACATAAATTGTCAACCCGAGAAGGTCTTTTTATTCCAAAGGTAATAGCGCACTGGATATGCTCAATTTCAAAAGCAGCTCAATGTTGTAGTAAAAGAAAGACACACACATCTGTTAAATTCATCAAGCTATCGATTCACACTCTACTTAATTAAAGCTGAAGTCAATTAAATTATAGCAAAAACGATTTCTCTGTTACAGCAAAGGAAAATCAATCTACAAAGGAAGAAATCATTCAGCCATAGCAGGAACAGGACCCTATTCCCTAGTGGGAACTTCAGCACCTGCTGCCTGGCACTAATCACACTGTAAAAGAAGTAACCTCAAGAGGTCAAGACCCTATTCCCAAGAACAGGAACCTTCAGCACTTGTCCTCTTGTTTCTAACCACACTGCAGGTAAAAGAAAGCAATCAATGGGAGCAAGACCCTATCCCTTTATGCAGGGATCTTCAGCACATGCTCTCAACATCATCCACTCGTGCATTCAATACATGTAGCGCTAAGAAACAGAGTATCGCAAACCATGTAACTAGTGTTTCAGCAACAGAATTAAAGATAATGCAAATACATAAAGAAATAAACAACTACAGGAACAAAGGGGTGGATCTTGTGAGGAAGGCGGGCCCTTTCCTTCTCACAAGATTCCCCGAGAGAAAGAATTAAACTGGAACGCTCAAAACAAGTCTTTATTCATCTGTCAAGAAACTGATACATTACAAAAAGGAGACTAGCTCCTGTCTCTCACAATAATGTTCTGTAAATTACCATTCGATCCCCTCTAATGATGATGTCTCCTCTTTTTAAAGAGGAGACATCATTTACAATTTACACAAGAGCGGATATCTCGATTCTGTTCAAAACAAGACTATTCTGTTCTTCTTTAAAAAGAGATACTGTTACAACCGAGACAACAATCGTGCTATCTTTAAAATAATTCAGGTAACCGTATCTTCGGCCTGCTGCTATTATCCACAAAAAGTTCTTCAGAATCACAAATTACGCATAACGGAATTTGCGTGCTTGACGGCTGTTTCAGCAGCTGAGTTAACTGTTTCAGCATCGGGACCAGCTGTTTCAGCAACGGGACCAGCTGTTTCAGCAACGGAGTCCGCTGTTTCAGCAACACAGTCAGCTGTTTCAGCAACGGTCGCTCGTTCCCAACAAGGCATATAACTTATCTGCGGTCTTTGACTTATGTTAGCAACAATGCACTTCAATAATTGATAAAATATAAAGTATTATGGAATTAAATGTAAGACAGATTAACCATATAATAAAGAAGAGGTTTCCATATACCTTGGGATAAAGTGAATGAAAAAGACATTGAGGTTCATGGTTCTAAGAGTAAAGTGATGTCAAAATATATAACAAAAATGGTACATATTGGAGTCCTAACAAAGATGTGGAATCTGATTATCAAATTCTTGAAATGATTTTTCATTTGCGAATCTATCCAATCGATCAAGTTGTTGCTCAAGAACATTGTCAGTTTTGGATGATTCAAGAAAGACTACATCTCTAGATACAACAAACTTTTTATTGACTTCATCATAGAGATGATATGCTTTGGAGGTGTTTGAATACCCCGTGAAGATACACTTACGACTTCTTGCACGAAGTTTTTTCTATGTACCTTTGGTATCAAGGCATAACATGTGGAACCAAAGACCCTGAGATGCTTTAGCAAAGGAATGTGCCCATACCACATTTCATAAGGAGTCTCGTTTCTAATAGCATTAGATGGACATCTATTCTTTACATATACAACACATAGAAATGCATCAGCCAAAAACATCAATTTTACATTTTTGAAAAAAATCATGGAGTGCACCATCTTTAAGATTGTCCTATTCATTCTTTCAGCTACTTCGTTCTGTTGGGGATTATAAGGCACATTTGTTTGCTGTTTGATCCCATGTTGGTGAAGATAGTTTTCAAATTCATTTGAAGTGTATTCTTTTCCATTATCAGTGCGAATATGGCCAATATGAGATTGTGCATCATTTTCAATGCATGTATGAAAGTTCTTGAATGTTTGAAAAGCATCAGATTTGTTCTTCAATAAATAAACCCAACACATTCTGGTGTAGTCATCAATAAATGTCATCATATATTTATTTCCATTTGTAGAAGGAACATGCATTGGACCACATAAATCTGAATGAATGAGTTCAAGTTTTATATGTGCTCTTGAATGTGAATCATGAAAAGATTGTTTGATATGCTTTCCTAGAATGCAAGTATCACATTGCTTAAGTTTCCTAGGAATTGTAGGCAAACTAGTAACACCATTTTTCCTCAACAAGCGGAGGCTGTCATAGTTCAAGTGTCCAAATCTAGCATGCCATAATAAACTTGATGGAAATGTACCTTCCTCATAATGAGAATTGTACGAGAAATTTTGTGCATGAGCAGAGGTACCTTGTAGCTTGAGAAGCCTTTCTTCTTCTATCCCCATCATGACAAGTGAGTGGTATGATGCTTTTCTCACCTCAAGCTTGCCATCAAACATATGAATGGAGTGTCCTTGCTGGCGAATGTGGACCAAGGACAACAATTTTCTCCTCAGCCGTGGGAGATATAAAACATGATGCAGAAGAAAGTTTGGAAGACCAAGCAATTTAAGCCTGATTGTACCAAGCCCTGATGGCTTGAGTTTTGATTTTTCTGCAAAGTATACTTATCCATAAACATTGTCAGTAAATTTTTCAAAGAAATCTCTTATAAAAGTCATGTGGAAAGTTTCTCCTGAATCAAGCAACCAATCATTTTTCCAAGAAGCAAGTGAAGCATTAAATAAGTCTTCATTTGCTCCAATATTACAGTGTGCCACAACATAGTGAGTGGATTCAGGTGCTTTACCTTTCTCTTTGTCATTAGTTTTACCTTTAGATTGGTTTCTTTCATGCTCAATTCTGTCCCAAGGAAACTTGCATGTGGATGCATCAGGTGATCCATCTCTTTTGCAGCATATGCAGTGCAAATCTGACTTTTCTCCTTGAGAGTGTTTGCCCCCCCACCTCTAAAATTTCTTCCTCTTCCTCTTCGACCACCTCTTCCTCTGGAAGAATCTTGAGCAAGATTCTCCTCTCTATGTGCAAGGCACATAGCCTCTTCAGAAGACCGAGGAGCTATCTTCTTCCCAAAAGCTTTCTCTCTTTCAACAAATTTTTTCACAAGGGAGTCAAAGGTAATATCTTTGAGGTTTCCATTTGCTTACAACGACTCAAGATAATTTGAGTAAGTGGGATAAAGTGCCCTGAGAAAAGCTATCAGAGGAATGTCCAATTCAACATTAGTGACTTTGATATCATGCATAATAGATTTTACTTCCGATGCAAGAGAAGAGGATCATCATTTTGTAATTCAAGGGTGAACAATTTAATCATGAGTTGAACAACTTCAAGTGCAGAGTGTGAGTCATAGAGTTCCTTCAGTTTTTGTAAGGCTTTGAAAGCATTTGAAAGTGGAAAAATATGGCGACTCACCTCTCCATTTACTGGTGCTGCCATCAATGCATAAGCCTTTCTATTCTTATTTTCCCAAATGGTGAATTCCTTGTCTGGGGTAGGCTGTTCTGGCTCTTTATCTCCATTTCCAACACACACTCCTTTCCACAGCTCATTAAAAATGAGAGTGTGTTTGATTTTCCAAGACGACTCAGGATAATTTTCCTTCCCATTGAGGACCACTCCCACAATAGATATTAATGAGTGCATTTAAAAAAATATATATACTTCTATTGCCAATAAGCTGTAAGAAATTGCACTTCTGCTTGTAGAAAAAAACTACAATTTTAATGTATATAAAACAGAGGTATGGACATGCTCACAAAACCCAACAGGTGAGTACATATGTAAGGCTTCCAGTTCAGAAGGTTCGATTTAGAGATGGTCCACATAAAAATTGAACCTCAATGTCTAACTATCAACAAAGCACACATTCCGGACATGTACCTCATGGAGTAGTTGCCTTACATAACCAGCTGAACGTTTGCAGCAGTTGCTAAAGAGGGGAAACCTGCATAACGGTTATCAAATTCTTGACAGAGGCACCTTGTGGAGTGGTTGCAAGAGGTTAGTTCTACAAAATAGGTGGAACATAGGAAGAATAGGCAGAAGGGAGTTACAAAGCAAAGAGGGAAGCCAAAAATGGCGTTGGCTCTGATACCATGTCAGACCAGGAGGTAACTCCTCAAATGTAATCATATTATTCATTCAGGTTGTTTATTATTATATACAAGAGGGAGTGACTATTCAGTTCATCTCCCAATGACTCTCCATTTCCTCTATTATTTATTTACACTAATTACAGTTGTTCACCCAATCCCTATGATTAGGTGTCAACAATATGTAATGTTTTAATCATTATTATTAAATTAAAGAAATACAAACCGAGTTATTTTGTTTGCTAACCTTTGGTTTCTCTTTATGCTGTCTTCAAGTACCTTCCAGTGAAGGGAGTCAATCATTCCTTTAATTGGATGATCAAAAGTGTTTGTCACATGAGCTGCAGAAAGTCATTAGAGCTGCAGAAAATCAATGATTCTATAGCTATTTATTTTTGAAAAAGAGAGGGATTAAAGAAAATGGGATTCTAGAAAATGGAATACAAAGAAAATTTAAGATGCCAAGAATTCTTGGTTTTCATCTTAAATTTTCTGTATAAACATGCCAACAATTGATGGTTTTCATGTTTATACACATTTATTATTATTATTATCATTATTTATTTATTAATTATATAAAAGAAAAATTCTAAGGTGGAGAATAAGAAGAGTTCTTCTTAACCAACTTCCAATCAGAGTTGTCTTGGAAAATCTTTACAAATTCCTCTTTTGTCATGGGCTTCTGGTAGATCCTGATTCGATGGCCATTCATCAGGAGAGGAACTTTTTCTTCATCAATAGTCCTAATTTAGATTGCTCCATTATCAAAAACATTTTCAATCTCATAAGGCCCAAGCCTATGAGTTTGAAATTTTCCTTGGAGATTTTTGAACTTTGAATCAAAGAGTAATGCCCAGTTTCCTGGCTAAAATTTTCTTTTTTTGACGTACTTATCATGCCATCTAGATCTTTGTTTCTAGACTAAACTAGTCTTCTGGATAACATCTGGCCTTATTTCATCAAGCTCATTGAGTTGTCCCATTATTTTTTTTTTGGTGCTTCTGATAAGTCAAGTCCCAACTTGACAATTATATTGTAGGTCTGGATCTAGAACTCAATTGGAAATAGGACCTGCTTCCCATAAACAAGTTCATAGGGACTATTTCCTGTAGTGTTTCTCCATGTGGTACAGTAGGCCCATAAATCTTCTGGAAGATTTTCAGCCCAATCTCTTCTGTGCAAGTGAACTGTATTGGTAAGGATTGCTTTAATCATTTTATTGGTAGACTCTACTTGCCCATTTGCTTGTGGATGGTATGGAGTAGACTTCCGATGCTTGATTTTATATTCTTCCAATATATTTTGCACTAATATGGATGTGAATTGATTTCCTTGATCTGTTACAATTTCTCTTGGGACACCAAAACGAAAATGAAACTACAACAATTTTAGTAGCAAAAGAAAGCGATTTTTGATACTACCCACTTAGTAACATAATCAGTGCATACAAGAATATATATATATTTTTGCTTGTTTTGAAGATGGATTAATTTGTCCAAAAAAATCCAAAGCCCATTTTTCAAAAGGTTCGATGAGTACTTGCGGCTGTAGTGGTATTTCATCTGAAGGAACATGTTTCTCCATTATTTGACAACTATCGCACCTTTTAACATATTCCTTGGCATCCTTAAAAAGGGAAGGCTAATAATATCCTAAGAGGACTTTATAAGAAGTTCTTTTGTCATCAAAATGACCTCCACATGGTTCATCATGGCATGCTTTAAGTATTTCAGGTATTTCATCTTGTCTTACACATCTTCAGATGATGAGATATGGTCCTATCTTGTATAATTCTTCATTTATCCATGAATAAGTTGCACCTGATTGGATTATTCTTCTCCTTTCTCTAGGAAACAAATAGGAGGGTAATTTTCCTAAAACTAAATAATTAGCGATATCTGCAAACCAAGGTGATTTAGTAGACACTGCAAAAATATATTCGTCAGGAAAATTATCCTCTACAAGTATATCATTGTTATCATTTTGAATTCTAGATAAAAGTCCACAATTGTGTTTTGTTTTCCAGGTCGGTACAGAATTGTGATATTGAATTCTTGTAATAGTAATAGCCATCTTGTTACTATGCCATTTGTAACTAGTTTGTTCATTAAATATCTAATGGCAGAATGATCTGTATGAACGAAAGTTTCATAGCTAGTAATGTAATGTCTAAATTTATTAATAGCATGTATGACTGCTAGAAACTCTTTTTCAGTTACAATATAATTTAGCTCTGCAGGAGTTAAATTTTTACTGGTATAATAAATGGCATAAGGAGTAAGGTATTTTTGTCCTAATACAACTCCTAGAGTTGTATCTGAAGCATCAGTTGATATATGAAAAGGAAATTTCCAATTAGGTCCTTTTAAGATAGGTGCTTCAAAGATCTTCTTTTTCAAAGTTTCAAAAGCCTTATGACAATTAGAGTTCCAACTAAATTCACAATCCTTGGTGAGTAATTTGAAGAGTGGGGATGCAATCTTTGTGAAGTTTTCTATGAATCTTCTATAATATCCAGTAAAACCAAGAAAACTCCTAACATCTCATTGACAACTAGGGATTGATAATTTGGAAATAACTTCTACCTTAGATGAGTCTACCTTAATTCCATTTCCTAAAATATTGTCACCTAAAACAATTCCTTCATTAAACATCATAAAACTGTTATGAAACCATCTCACAAAAAGAAAGAAAAGATAGATCAACGACATAAAAACCAGCCTCTTCGAGGGGGAAACCTCCTTTACATTACACAAATGAACAATTCTTGGATGATACAAATGACAAAACCTCCTTTCTATATATAGGAGTATAAGGGGTCACACTATAACGAAAGCCGACCTAACAATAATAATATAGGGGCACAAAAATAACAATAGTGGGCTTCTATGGGGCACAATAATAACAATATGGGGACAATAGGGGAACAACAATAACAATAAGGGATACAATGACAATATTAATGGGGGAATCACTAGTATTATAGGGACCTAAAATACCCCTCTCCTTAAAAAAAGTGTTGTACTTAATGCTTGAGTAGTTCTAGATGCTTTTGTATAATGTTCTCATCCTCGCATGTGGAATCTTCAATGGGTAAGTTCTTCCACTTGATGAGATACTCTGAAATCGATCGATGTCATAGTTGTCGAGTTCTTGTTTCTTTGATTGCGTCAGTTTCCAATATGGCTTTTCCTTCCTCATCAAGTTCTGGCAATATTGTTTGAACTGGGAACTTGTCACCTATAACCTTCTTTAAGCATGACACATGGAAAACTAGGTGCACTCAGGAAGCTGTAGGAAGCTCCAATTTGTATGTCATATTACCTATCTTTTGCAACACTTTGTACGGACCATAATAATTTGGTGATAATTTATTATCCTTCTTATCTTGCTTGAGGGAAATTTGTTTATATGGTTGTAGCCGTAGGAATACACAATCACCTACATCAAAACTTCTTTCGTTGCGATGTTGATTTGCCTGTTGTTTCATTCTATTCTGTGCCAAGGTGAGGTTATCCTTTAAGAGTTGGAGAACTTGTTGTTGATGCTTGATGTGATATTCCACTTCTTGAACCTTAGATTTTTCTCTTAAATATGATGTGATGGATGGTGGATGATATCCATAAAGTGCCATAAATGGGGTCAATTTTGTTGCATTATGGAAGGAAGTGTTATACCGCGATCCAACCAAAGGCAACCATTTGACCCATTGTGTCTATTTATCGGATACAAAGCAACAAATATATCCTTCCAAACATTTGTTTACTATCTCAATTTGCCCATCAGATTGAGGATGATAAGATGAGCTATGAGCTAACTGAGTACCAAGACAAGAAAATAATTATGTCCAAAAAATTACAGTGAAAATGGGATCTTTGTCATTTACAATAATCTTTGGGTTTCCATGTAGCTTTTGAATTGTTTCCATAAATGCAGTAGAAACTGTACTCACTTTAAATGGATGAAATAATGCAAAAAAGTGTGCATACTTGGTAAGTCTGTCAGCTACCACCATGATAACACTCTTTCCTTCGAACTTGGGTAAACCTGCGATAAAATCCATTGAAACCTCCTCCCAATGTTGGCTTGGAATGGATAAAGGTTGTAATAGACCCGGGGTCTTAATTGTTTCAACTTTATTTTGTTGGCAAACCAAACATTCTGCCACAAAATTTTGAATATCCGATTTAAGGCCATCCCAAAAAATTCCTTCTTAACCATATGGTAAATTTTTAGAAATCCAGAATGCCCTCCTAAGGGAAAGTTGTGCAATTCCCTAAGAATCTTTTGTTTGAGTTGGGAATTCTTACAAAGGTATAACTGATCTTTGTACCATAACGAATCATTTTTCCAACTAAATGTATCATATGTACTAGGATCTTGTTGTGTCTTTTGAATGAGTGCCCACACTTCTTCGTCATTCTTCCATTCATCCCTTGCTTCGTTTATCCAATCTGGTTGGATAATATAAATGGCACAAATAAATGCTTCCACATCCTCATCCTTTCTTGAGAGTGCATCTGCCACAACATTTTCCTTCCCTTTTTTGTAGATGATTTCAAAGTCATAACCCAACATCTTTGTGACCCATTTTTGCTGCTCTTCTGAAAAGTATTTAAGACTATCATGATCTGTTTTTACCTTGAAGTGTCTTCCCATTAGGTAGGGTCGCCATTCCTTAAGTGCATGTAGTATTGCCAACATTTCCTTCTCATAAATAGCTTTGTGTAAATATTTTCCTTTGATTGGACAACTTTCAAAAGAAATGGGTCTTTCTTCTTGCATTAAAACAACACCAATTCCATTTCCTGAGGCATCACATTCCACAATAAAGGTTTTTGTGAAGTCCGGTGTAGCTAAGACTGGTGCTTGGAACATTGCCTCTTTAAGATGTTCAAAGGCCTTCGTCGCTTCTAAAGTCCATGAAAATGCATCTTTCTTTAATAATGTTGTTAGAGGTGCTGCTATTATCCCATAATTCTTAACAAACTTGCGATAATACCCTGTCAACCCGATAAATCCTCATAGATACTTTACGAATGTGGGGATTTTCCATTCCTTAATGGTTTTAATTTTGCTAGGGTCTACCTTAACACCTTCATGAGATACAATATGACCCAAATATTCCACCTCTTGTACTCCCAAGAAACATTTGGAGATTTTTGCATATAATTGTTTCTCCTCCAATAGTTTGAGCACCCTGTCAACATGTTGAACATTATCCTTCAAAGACTTGTTGTAGATTAGTATATCATCAAAAAATACTAACACAATTTTTCTAAGGGTTTGAAAATGGAATTCATCAAACCTTGAAATGTAGAAGGTGCACTGGTAAGGCCAAAAGGCATGACCAAAAATTCATAATGACCCTCGTGAGTTCTAAATGTTGTTTTTGGAATGTCTTCAATTTTCATTCTGATTTGATGATATCATGAATGAAGATCCAACTTGGTGAAGTAAATTGATCTATGCATTTCATGCAATAATTCATCAATGACAGGAATGGGAAATTTATCTTTAATAGTGAGCTTGTTGAGCTACCTATAATCTGGACACATGTGCCATGATCCATCCTTCTTGTGAACCAATACTATTGGAGTAGAGAAAGAACTTTGACTAGGTTGAATTATACCAGCCTCTAGCATTTATCCAACCATATGTTCAATTTCACTCTTTTGGACATAGGGATATCTGTAAGGCCCGACGTTTGGAGGAACACTTCCTGGAATCAAATGAATATCATGATCATGATCATGAATAGGTGGGAGGCCTTTTGGAGTCTCAAATACCTTGGAATAATTGTCCAAGACTTTTCGGAGATCTGGAGAAATAGATGATTTCACTGTGGGAATCTCTAGTGAACATAATTGTGTAATTATGCCTCGTTGTTCTTTCTTTAGAAGCTTTTTCATTCCATTAGAGCTTATTATCCTTCCTGGTTTCCCTGCGACAACCCTTAATTCAACTTCCTTTCCTTCTGAAGAAAATTTAATGAAAATCTCTTGAAAATTAAAAGCTATTATACCCAAGGATTGTAGCCATTGGACTCATAGTACAACATCAACACCACCAATTGGAATGGAAAGCATTGGGCTATTCAATACATATTCTCCCATGGATAGCTTGATATTATGGCACTTTCCTGAACAAGTTATGGTTCCTCCACTTGAAACCATCACTTGACACTCTGGTGTTGGATATAGGAAGCAATTCAATTCCTTGGCTATCTTACAATGAATAAAATTATGGGTACTTCCTGAATCAATCAACAATATTACCTTTTTATTCTTGATATTCCCTTCTATCTTGATAGTTTGAGGAGTGGTAATTCCAGCTAACACATTACAAGATATGGTCAGATTCATTTCTTGTTTCTCTAGGGTTTGTTCCTAGAGAAAATATAGCGAGAAAAGATCTGAAATTTGGACCCGAAGTTCAGACTGATGTCTTCTCAAATGGATTTGTTTTTTAGCTTCCGAAACTTTGTAGCGAAAAATTTATAGCAACAATGCCACGATGGCCTATTTGGAGCAGTGAAACCCTAGAATCCAAATCTTTGATACCAAATGTTATGAAACCATCTCACAAAAATATAGAAAAGATAGATCAACGACTTAGAAACCAACCTCTTTGAGGGGGAAACCTCCTATACATTACAAAAATGAACAATTATTGGATGATACAAATGACAAAACCTAGGAGTCTAAGGGGTCACACTATAACCAAAGCCGACCTAACAATAATAATATAAGGGCACAAAAATAACAATAGTGGGCTTCTATGGGGCACAATAATAACAATACGGGGACAATAGGGGAACAACAATAACAATAAGGGATACAATGACAATAGTAATGGGGGAATCACTAGTATTATAGGGACCTAACAAAAACACTTTTCATGACTTAATGAAAGATTTGCTTCTTTACATCTTAGGGGACTTTTTTTTCTAAATTTTCAAGTGCTTCTTCAAAATAATTTTCATAAACTGTGAAGTCATCCATATATACTTCCACACAATCATGAATAAGATCAAAGAAAATTCCTAGTACTTCCCCCATGGACAGGTGAATGTGGTTTTGTCTTGATCTTTAGGTGCTACCCAAATCTAATTATACCCACTAAAACCATCCAAAAATGAGAAATATTTCTTCCTTGCTAATGTATCTAAAACTTGATCTATGAAAGGAAGTGGAAAGTGATCTTTCAAAGCTACTTTATTAAATTCCTTGTAATCAATGCATACTCTCCATTTTAAATTTTTCTTAGGAATGATTACTAGGGGTGAAATCCATTGACTATCTAATATTGGATAGATGAAATTTACTTTTAACAGTTTTTGCAATTCTTCTTTAACAATTTCTTTTAAGTTTGGATTCATTCTTCTTTGTGGTTGTCGAACTGGTCTAGCATTCTCTTCAATATATATATGATGCCTGTAGGTTTTAGGATCAATTCCTTTCTTTCATATCAGTATATTCCCATGCATATGCAAAAGGGTGTTTTTGTAATATTTCTACCAGTTTTTTCTTTTTCTTTTTCTTAAAGGTTGTTCCTAGAAAAATTTCTATTGAAGAATTTCCAAAATTTTCCATAAAATGTAAAGAAATTTGTCTAGATGATAGATATTTGATATTACATTGTTCTTGAAAATTTTGACTATCATCATAATGTAAAGAGGGTTCATGATTTTCTATTGAATTTAAGATTTGATCCTCCTCATGTATTTGTGCAATAGTGAAAACTGATTGTATATCGTTAACTTCATCCATCCATTATTCATTTTCTACTTCTGTCATTGTTTTTGTAGGTGGGTACAATGTAAATTTCTTTGTTGAGCTTCCATCTAAGATAAACATGTCTCCTGATCTACAACTGATAAAGGCATCGGCTGTAGCTAGCCATTATCTTGTAAAATTAATGGATGTCCTCCTAAATTATTCTTGGGGGTTAAAACCATGAAATCAATAGGATATTCCCAAGAATATAAGGATACATATATATCTTCTAACACACCATCAGGTTTAATTACAAATTTGTCTGCTAATTGTAAAAATGTTGGTGTGTATTGAAGATTAGGAAGTTTTAATTTATCCATAGTTTGTTTGCTCATTATGTTTATGGCTGCTCCTAGATCAATCAAAGCGTTTGGTATTTCAGTTCCATTGATGTGTGTTTTTACAATGGGACTTCTTGGTTCTTTGACAACATATGAGATGAGAATTCCAAAAGGGAAGTTGTCACTAGAGAGACAACTTTCAAGGAATAAAATTCCATAGAAGAAAAGGAATGTTCATGCTCAGGTTTTGATGAAGAAGAAGCAAGATTTGTTAGAAGGTTAAAGAAAAGTATAGGTAAATACAAAGGAAAACTTCCTTTTAATTGTTCTAATTGTGGAAGAGTGGGGAATTATGCCTCAAAATGTCCTTATAAGAAAGAAGAAAATCGTCCTAAAGGGAAAGAAGAGAACAAGTCTAATAACATCTAGAAAGAGAAAAAATTTAAAAGGAAAAGATTTTATGCTCAATAAGATAGAAATACATCTGAAAGTTACAATGAATCCTCTAGTGAAGATGGAACCAATGAATTCATTTTGATGGCCTTGGAAGAACTTGAAAATGATTGTCAGAAATATGAAGAAGAAGAGGAAGGTGAGGTAGATCTTGAGGGGGAGTTGATTAGTGCCCTGGATGAAATAGACAGACTTAAACAAAAGAATAGAAAGTAGAAAGATATCTTATTGAAATATGTAAAAGAAGAATCAAATTCAGAAGAAATTATCAAGTTGAAAGTTGAACTTGAAGAAGCAAAGAAGGTGGAAGACATTTTGATGCAACAAATAAAGGAGAAAAGCCAAGAGTGTGAAAGATTGGAAGAAGAGGTGGTAAGTCTGAAAAAGAGGCTAGAGAAGGCACAAACTGAATTAAACATGAATATTCAACATATAAAAGGTTTTGAAAAACTAGATGTGATATTAAATGCTCAGAGGTCTCCACTCATAAAGGTTGGGTTAGGCTATGAAGGAGAATCCAGTGAATCCAAGGCAGAGGATAAAAGGACAATCACTTTTGTAAAATCTATTAGGGAAGACAATGATAATTCACATTAGTTTAAGAAAAAAAATTGAGTAACACTTCAACATCAAATGAACAACTACAAAGAAACACTACTAGAAAAGTACAAAAGACAAAAGGAATGGACAATAAAACAACAAACTATCAGAGACCATACTTCTTCAGGAGACAAGATTATCAAATGTCAAGATGGTTATATCCTCAAATGACATCCACTACCAGGTAAAAATAAATTTCTATGGATATTGTTACTATTGTAAAAATTTTGGACATAAAGCCATAGATTGTAGAGATTATGTCAAAATAAATGATCTGGGAAATTATAAGAGAAGTAAGGCTAATATTGGATTAAAAAACATCAAAACAAACATGAATATAGACAAAAGTGCATTTCCTCTCTCCTTGATATCACTGGATGTTTATATTATCACAACTTTGGGCACAAGTCATATGAATGTCATCTTAAAGACAATATATTATCATCTCAAAACAATTATAGAATAGATGGATGCATGCAATGGAGAAAGAAGAAGGAAGAAAATAAATCCGATAAGCGTGACCTAGTTATATATGCTCAAGATCAAAAATGGTAAACGGTATATGGACAATGGATTCTCTAGACATATGACAGGAGATAAAAGCAAGTTTTTATCCCTGGATGAAAATAAAACTGGAAATGTCACATTCGGAAATGATGAAGTAGGAAGAATTAGAGGAAAGGGAACAATTAGTCTGAATAATGGAAGAGGAAAGGCTCATGATGTACTATTTGTAGATGGTCTAAAACATATTTTTTTGAGTGTAAGTTAGATATGTGACATAGGGTGTGATGTTCTCTTCAGAGCTCAAGACTGTGAAATCAAGTCAACAACTATTGGGAAGATTCTGGCTAAAGGAGTTTGAACAAAGAATAATGTATATATCTTGAAGGAAGAGAGTGAAGAATGCTACATCAGAAAACAAGATGAATCTTGGCTATGGCATAGGAGATTGGGGCATCTCAATTTTGATCACATCATCAAGCTTAGTAAGAAGAGAGAAGTTAGAGATCTACCAATAATAAAGAAGCCTCAAAACACTACCTTCAAGTCATGTCAAATGGGAAAACAAACACAAACATCATTCAAAGTTAAAGATAAATTGTCAAGTAGTAATGCTTTACAACCAATTCATATAGATTTGTGTGAGCCTTCTAGAACATAAGCACCAGGAGGAGAAAAATATTTTATGCTAATAATTGATGATTATTCTAGATTGACATGGGTGGAATTTATCATAAATAAGTTAGAAGCATTTGAGAAATTCAAAATATTCAAAGCATTGGCAAAAAATTAAATAGGGTGCAAGATAAACTACATAAGGTCAGACAAAGGAGGTGAATTTACTTCATATGAGTTTTCAGACCTGTATGATGAACTTGTCATAAAAAGACAATATACTATTGCAGACACACCTTAAATAATGGAGTTGCAGAGAGACAAAACTGATATGTTTAGCAAATGGCTAGATCCGTGATGCAAGAAAGAAACATTTCTCAAACCTATAGGGCAGAAGTGGTACATACATGAATACATATTCTCAATAAGGAAAATATTAGATCAAACTATGATAATGAACCTTATGAACTGTGGCACGGTAAGATAAATTCAATCAAACATGTTAAAGTATTTGGGAGTAAATTCTATATCAAAAATAATGATGAAAATATAGGAAAGTTTGATCCTCGATCAGACCAGGGAATTTTTTTGGGACATTCATAAAAAAGTAAGGGATATAGATATTATAATAAAAGGCTGCATAATATTATGGAATGCATAGATATAAAGTTTGACGAAGAGCTACCTGATAATAAAATGAGCACAAGTTTTATCAATCCTCTAGATCATCATCATTGTTAGTGTCAGTCTTGTTAGCATGTCACCTGGATCAAATGTGCTTTTACAATGCTTGGCAGGACTATCAACATCAAAATTTTCATGTCACTATATTTATACAGTAAAATTTGGTCATTGTTCAGTCAGTCTAGAAATGAGGTCAGTCTTTTGAAAATTCACTCATACTACTCACCTATCACATTTCTATGAAAGTGTCACAATAAAGGCAAGTCAGTCATCATCATCATTCCATTTAGTTTTAGGCCATTCATTAGGTCGCTAGGGTTTCCAAGGTCCATCATTTTCATGAATAAATCCAGTAGTGAATAGAGCATGACAAGCAACTCTTTGGTATTGGTTTGTGAGTTATCATACATTCATCATGTTTTCATGTTTGAAAAGTTCTGGAAGAAGAAATTCTAGTGCTCAGGAAAGTGAAAAGACAACTCAGGTTTCAACATTAAAGGTGACTCTGTTTTTAAAAGTGAAAATCAATTTTCAAAAGTGAAAATCAGTTTTCAAAGGTTTGTGGGTCCCATTTCTTTTTAAAAAATAGACATAATTTTTGCCTATATAAACTCAAAAGCCCCAAACTTGTTTCATTTACCTCTTATTCACTCTTGAGTATGGAGCTCTGTTCTGCCCTACAACAACCCCCCATTTCATATCATTTTTTATTTACAAAATTATCATAATGAAATGGGTCCCTTTAGAAGTTAGTTGGTATCAATATTGCATTAATTGAAAAAGGTCCGCAAACCAAATGAAGACATTATATAAAACCTTTTAAAAAACCCATTTTTGATCAAATAAAACAATCTTTTATCATTGCGATAAAGCGATCGCAAGATCGCATATCTCAATGGCATAGAAAACACAAATAAGTGACATATGGGTTCCCGCCGATGCGATATCGCTATTGGCTATCGGCGATACTCTTCACGCAGTCTTAAAGCACCCCAACCTTTTCACCCCGATGCGATGGAATATCGAAATCAGCAATCGACAATATCCTATGCACAATAATATGGCGCCCAGGTCATACCCCCGATGCGATGCGATATCGCAATCGGCAATCGGCGATACACTATTTGTGCACATTGTTATGCCCATTCACCCCGATGCGATGCGATTTCGCTATCGGCGATCGGTGGTATGCTATCCATATGTTTATATAATACCTATTCTCCCGATGCGATGCGATATCGCTATCGGCGATCAGGGTTTCAAAATTGTCAACATAAGGATTTAAGCATTCCCGATGCCCGATTATGATATAGTGCGGATTTCAAAAAAGCCATTAAATGGAGGGATATTATGATCAAATCATATTTAAAGCTTAATCTGCTAAGTAATGATGCACCTGCGCCCAACCGCCAAAACATCCATAGCACGCTTAAACGGGTCATTTGGCCGAATAATGGTATAATGGGCATTTAAGGGGTGGCAGGTTTTAAAACGGCCATTTAATGTAATTGTAAGATCTTCCCATGGATTGTATCCGCGACCACTTTTTAGAGTTAATCTCTCAGCACGCTTTGATCAATATATCTTTCCCATATTGGATTTTCATTGGCATATCTCTGTGTTACGTTTATTTTCCCCTCTGTGCAGAATTCATCCAAAGGAGAAAGCTCAAGCAAAATGGGGAAGAAATCCAAGAAGACAACAGGCGCTTCCGCTACACCAGCTGCAGGACAAGCTGTCGTGGACAAAAAGAAGGGATTGATATCTGATACTACATGTTTGGGTCTCGTCAGAGTTACTTGGCAAGGTACCTACAACCTGATTGAAGCCGAAGAACCAGCAGTGACAACAGTAGAAGCTACTGTGGATTTAACCCGAAAGTCTGAGGGTACTCTCAAGGACTTAGCTGATTCCTTCCTTCACCAGATAGCAGCTAGGGAGCAAATTCTCCCATACACAGACGTAGTGCGATGGGCGATTGAAGAAATCCCAATCCTGGATAGAACCTTCAGCACCAGAGACGGGAGAATTTTCGGGTCATTCAGGGCAGAGGATCTAAGGCAAATGTACCATTTGCCCGAGCCAGAGAAGATATATAATAAGGCGTTCCTGGAGAAATTCGCAAACGAAAATGAAGTTGAATCTGAACCCATCCGGGATTGGAGACAAAATCCGGCAAAGCACAAACACGAATCTTCCGGTAAGTACTCGGTTGATTCTCTGGCTTCTCCTTATTGCTATGCTGGAATAATGATGTGTAGATTATGGGGATTGCATGACTCTGCTAATTTTACCATAGAAATGGTTCCCCTAATGGAAGCAGCATGCAACAGTGTAATTATGGATTGGGCCACTATCCTCTCAGACAAATTAGCAACAGCTGTGCTTGAGTTTAGAAGCAAGACCCGTATTTCTGAAAGGGTAATTCCCCCATTCTACTACAGTGCCTATATTCTAGATACCCTGTGTTTTAACTCTGAATTCCCCGTACTCGGCTGGAGGTGGACTACACAAGACCCCACGCCTATTCATATATATCATCAGAAATTGTGGAAATCTTCTTATAAACATCATCTATACCAAGTCTGTAATGGCTTTATGTTGCCTATTTATTATTCCATTTTCGATAAACCTGCTCCCAAGATTTCCTATCAAGCCGGATTTGATTTAACCGCAATAGGTAGATGGTTTGGAGAGGAGAGATTTACCTACATAAGAGTTTTCGGTAGCCAAGCCGACCCCCATGTCCTCCCTTTATACATACCTGATAAACTGCTGGCAAGGGAAATCGCTTACCAGATTATGGCTGAGAGTGTTACACAGACTCTCAAGAAGGAAAAGAAGAAGGGTTGGCCCTCTTTTCCCTTGAGGTGTGGTGTCTATACTTTGCATGATCTCAAACATGCAGAAAAGGAAGCCACAAAGATTCAATCCTTAACTCTGGCGACTCTCCCAAATAGGCAGTTTGATCCAAATAAAGTTACCTATAATGCACTAGAACAAGCCAAATTGACAAGATTTGACCATAAGGAAGATATGTTTGACGACCTGTTCTCTTTAGCTGAATCAATAAATCAGGTTAAAGAATTCGCCAAAGCGAAATATAATGATGAAGGGTTGACTGAATTTAATAAACTTAGAGAACAGAGGTTGCAAACTCTGCCTCTAGATTTACTAGCGACAACCCTAGCGACATCATCAAGCGAGCCTGGTCGGCAACAGTCAAAGGAACCTCCGGTTATAACAAATGATCATAAGAAAGAACAGGAGGAAAAGCAGAGGAGAGAACAAGAAGAAAGGCAGAGAAAAGAGAAAGATGAAAAGCAAAAGAAAGAGCATGAGGAAAGGAAAAAGAAAGAACAAGAGGAACAACAGAAGAGAGAACAAGAAAAAGTGCGGAAGGAGTCCCAAGCCGAAAAGAAAAAACAAACCACCATTGATGTCAATATAGATACTCGTATTGACCCTAAATTGCTCCAGGAATGGAAGCAATTTGATTCCATCATCAGTGGGTTGGAATGTTCAAAAGATACAGACACTTCCAAGACAACGGACACACCGGAAATCACTTCACCTCAGGTTCTAAGTGGAACCAGCGGCCCACCCATTTCTAAAGACGTTGAGATAATACCAAAGGACCCCTCCGACCAAATCATTTTGCAGGTAGAAGATATTCCTCCCCTAGATGTTTTCTACAGCCCAAGATATAAAGCATTGGTTAAGCGACAAAGGAAAAGAAGAAGGACTGATCAACCTTCCCTTTTCCCAGAACAAACTGTTACGGGAAATGTGGTTTGGAAGGAGGAATTTGACCCCTCCGATGACCTGACAAAACTGTCGCAGTATGCGGGAGCCTATTCAGCACCGACAATTGATAAGGCATCGGAGGTAAGTCTTCTACTGAAAACCAAGGATCAAGACATTTTCTCATTACAGGCAGAGTTAGCTGAGACAAAGCAGAAGGCAGAGCAGCAATTGTTGACACAACAGCAAGCGAACAGTCAACTAACTCAACAATTGCAGGCAGAAAAGCAAAGGGTCGACCAAAGCGCGATCCAGAAACAGAAGGAATTATCAGAGGCATTGGCACAATTGAAGGCAGCGAACGAGCAAATGGTGAAGACAAAAGATGAACAAATCGCTCAATTATCAGCACAAGTTGAAAAGACAAAGGGCGTTCCACAAGTGGCTGAATTTAGAGCAGAAGCATTACAAATAAACACTGCATTAATATCTCAAATTAGGCTTCTGTGTCAACAAATCGCCCAGGCAGAGCCACTGTGTGAACTAACGACATCCATAAATAAACCAGTAGAAAAGGCCAGAACTGAATTGGATCAAGCCGAGGAAACCATAGCTACATTTCTTGACTGGCAAGATTCTGATCAAGGACAAGCGACGAATTTGCCCAGGATCCTAGAACCACATAAAGATATACTCTTCACAGAATGGCAGTCCCAGTTAATGAAAGCAGAGAGGGCAGCTTCAAGATGTAAATCAACTTCCAACAATCTAGTTGAACTGGTTAATAACACTCTCTATTTATCAAACATGATCTCCCAATGCACACCAGGAAAGTTGACAACAACGAACACATTGGAGCAATCATGTTATCCTGATTTAGAGGAAAAGGGGAGATTAATCGTTGGGATTAACAGTTTAACCTGGGACACATATTGGTTCTTCCTGGTAAATCCACATACACAGAGAGCTGCCCTTAAGTGCCTAACAGATGCAATTCGGTATATGATTCCCGATATTCAGGATGCCACCTATGCCGCCCAGCTCAGTTCGCGCCTCAACAAACCTCCTGAAGTAGAGCCAATGCTTGCGATAAGTCAGCTCAGATTTAAAGGCAAGCAGCCTACCTGATGAATCATGCCGCCGAGTGCCAGATCGCTGAGGAAAATAGGATCAAAATTTATTGATACCGATTTAGTAGGATTTTAGTTTATTAGATATTTAGATTAATTTAGTATTTATAGATCCTTTCATTGTTTTGGAAAGGGTCGTAAAGTTTTGTACCAGACTTAAAGACTGAAGTTTGCACTATTGTGCTTCAGTCAATATTCTTTTATGAAACTGGACCAGTTGTTCTTAATTCAACAAGGAGGTTTTTATGCAATTGTGCACTATTGTCTTTGTTGAGAATATTTTTGCGTTGAAGGAAGAATTACAAGTAGCGATTGATATTGGGAGTGTCAAGCAGCTCATATGGTATTTCTATCTATGTCTGAATTCATTCCTTTCATATGAATTGTTATGTGATTATTCTTGCTATTATTGATTATATGCATGCGCTGTAACAGCAGATCTACATTCATTCCACTATTGGATGTTTTATGATGTGCCTTTCTTTTTAATCATGTATATGTCAATGATATAAATGATAAGTGTGGTAATATCGCTTCAATCGCTTTGCTTAACTATTTTAGCATAGTAATCATGAATGAAATAATGTCTATGTCTATTAAATAGAGTCATCTATATGCCTGTTTATAGACACAGATCATCAAGCGCTGCACTTTAAAGTTCAATAAATCCCCGGGATAGATCATAGTTTATGTATTCTTGTTAATAGTTTTAGTTATTCGCTCACCGCTAGCTTAATTTATAAATCATCCATTCATCTCGTTTATCCACTTAATGGGAAACTGGTCCCATTATCCCCAGTCGGAGCCACTATTCCAAACGGAAAAGGAGCTGTACTAAGGTCCGGACCGGGTGGTTATCCCCAATGTTGTTGCAGCGATTTTCGAGGCATCAACAAGCTCTCCCACCCAAAAGAGAGAAAAAGTCAGTTTTTTAGGCAAAATTGAAAAAAATCTTGAGGCGCTGCGCACAGAGACAAGGCGCTACGCTTGGAAGCTTGGAACTGCACATAGAGACACTGCGCTATGCATAGGCTAACTGCAATGCACACAAGCTAACTACGCTGCGCACAGGGCCGAGTGTCCAGAAAACACCCAAATTTCTCCCAAATTTGATTTCTAAGCCTACAAACTTGATTTCATTGTTTTCTAAGCCAAGCAACAAGTAAGTATACCATTATTCTTCCTTCTTTGTTTTTCAAAATCATCTCGCGCCAATGATTTTTCAAATTAGGGTTTGTAGTGAAATTTCTCATGGGGAATGATAGGTTGATGATGGCCATTTGTACTTTTTGGTTTCTAAACATGAAAAATGTTTCCCTACACCTGTATACATGTTTAATAAACTATTTTAACCACTCAATCAAACTCAAAGTAGAATTTTACCTCTCCAAAAGTGAAACCCTAGTTCATTCCTAAGGTTTTTGGGCACTTTCACTACAAACATTGTTTTTGCTCCTCCAAAGAAGATCATTCATCCACTGCTTTTCCACTCATTTTCATCAGATTTACAAAGTTCATTTCCACCTCTTTCAAACTCCTTTACCATTTTTTCAAACTCCACCTTCACATCACTTCATTTTCCGCTCATACCTCACAATTTTTCTCATTTTCCTGCTGCTATGGTTTTTATCATCATGGAAGCATAATGCTCATCAGAGAGGAAGATACATCATAAGGGAGGGAAAATCCTCAGATATGAGCCATCAAATTGCAGTGAAATCAACTCATATCCCTTTATCAAACAATGCTTTGAATATGTACATTTCTTGGAGTTTTGCAACAGGGTGAGTGAGGTGGGTTTTCATGAGCAATTGACAAATTGGGTGGCAACTCAATTGAAGGGTGAAAGTGTTGTTATTGCTAGTGTTGAATTCGCCTTTTCAGTGGCCTCCATTTCACTTGCTACAGGGCTACCAGACAATGGTGAATATTGGTTCAAGGGAATGAACCTAGATCATGAATATTATAAGCCTTTCTTAAAAATACCATACAGGGAAAAACATGCTCGCACTATGCCTTTCAAATATTTATTGGAGAAATATGCCCCTTTGATGAAGCTTATAATGAAGTTCTTTACATGTGAAGGAAGATTCTCTAGGTTGTATGCTTATAATTTTCGCCTCCTAATGCATTTTACCTCTCAAAAGCCACTCAACATGTGTAACTACCTATTCAGGAGCATTTCCAAAATGTCAGAGAAAATACAAATGAAGAACAAGGGGCACTACCAAAGTTTGTTTCATCATATTCTGATAAAGACTATAGTCCTTCACCAGCTTGCAGAGAAAGGTATGGCTTGAGAAACCATTTTGGTAACATTCCTGAAATGGCATGAACCAAATGTAGCACCTCAATCCTCTAGCATACCAAAATAGCAAATGGAAGTGGGGTCCTCTAGCAAATCAGTTGAGAAACTCAAGCACCTAAGCCTAAGGTGACCAAGATGTACAAGAGAGGGTAGAGGCTTGTGTTTGCTTCTCATTGTGAGAAAGAGGCCAAGCCTTCTTCATAAACAAAACAGGGATCGACAGCGAAAGATAAAGACACAATTGAGCATGAGTTTGAGCTAGTTGATTTAGAGGCAAAGGATCAGACTTCAAAGCATGCAGCAAAAAATTAGAGATAAAGACTATCAGATCAAGGAGCTTACAATCAACATGGTGAGAGCTAGATACATCATTTCATTCCTTGAACATGAGAATAGTCGGCTCAAAGAAAAGGAATTGATAATGGAAAAAAACAAACCAAGTTATTGTAGCAGGTTGGCAAGGGCAAAGAAGTCATAGAGTCAAGTGATCCTAAAGGAGCAAAAGGGAAAGGTAAGAGGAAAAGACCAAGAACAAAGGGGCTGAAGAAATCATTGCAAGAGTAAGAAGAACATATTTTCTGTATTCAAGCTTCTGTGATCCATAATGAATTAAACAAAGTCTTTTAGTAGAAATCACATGAGAGAATTTTTTGGCCGGCGCGTTTCGAACCAACAAGTGTGGTTCATCATCAAGACCAGATGAAGAGGCAGACCATGGCAAAGGCTTAAATAGAGAGCAATGTAGAGACATAATTTGTTGAATGAAGGCCTAGACCTAGAGGACATAATTGCTCTTGAGGTCAATCAAAACAAGGAGTATTGGCTCAACAGGGTGAATGAACACTTGGAGAATCCCCTTGAGAAGGCAAACAAAGATAATCAGTGTCTTAGGCATATGGCGCACCACTACTAGGATCAAAACATGATCGCCAATGTCAAGGTAAAGCATCTTGAAAACAAGCTCAAAGAAGAAAAAAAGGACCAAAAGGATGAGGGAAACTTGGAGATGCTTGCTAAAGCATTTATGAAGGTTTAACATACATAATTTTATAGCTTCTAGCCAATTTTGAGCTATTTCTGAGCAATTCTAGTCTTTTGTGAATTTTGGAGCTAAATTTAGAAAATCAGCAATGCTTTCTCCTCAGAAATATATTTCAGGAAAATTTTATATTTTTGGAAAGCTCTTGCCATCCTCTAAAAACCCATTTGCTTAGATTTTATAGAAGTGGCTCATTTTTGGAGAAAAGTGCAAAAAGTGGCAAAAAACTAGCATTATGTACCCTTTTTTAACAGGCGCTGCGCACCTGGAGAGACCTTGGGAGAATGGGTTTTTGAACGCCTTCCCATGGTACAAATTTAAACTTTTCTGGAAACTAGACTTGAATGGCTAGTTAACTGTTCTCTCAGATTTTCATTTTGACCTCTGGAAGGCACCTGAACATCAGCTCAAAGTCGGTGCTACATTTCTACACTTTTCTGTGTTTTAAATTGTAGATTTCACTATGTAAAATTTCTAGTTTCCAATTTGACTTAGTCAAAGTCAAGGTTCTCTATGTAATGGCACTAGTTTCAAGGCTAGGTGATGTAGCGATGAATAAATGTACATCATAGGTTGTTTTTATGTTTACTAGGCCTCATAAAGGAAGCAAACTCCTAAACAAACTCTCCAAGAAGTGTTTGAGTTTCACCTTCTCACTCTCACCTATTGGTTGAGAGAATCTTGGAGTCAGTTCCTCCACCAAGGAATTCGACTCCTGAAGGTGGGAAAGTGGTCTAGGAGAGTCTATATGTATCATTTCTCTTCCAGAGAGAAGGGTTGGACTTTTTGTGGAGGAGGCTTGCATGTAATCATCTTTTCAGCTAATACAGAGATAGTTGTAGCTATTTTCAAGGAACTCTAGCCCAGTGAGTTCATGGTGTTTGTTCTTCATTCTATTTGTTTTCTAATGGTTAAAACATATTTATCTACATGATATCTCTTCTTTCTATGGATGTCTTATAGTGAAATATACAAAATTCTTGTTTCTCAAGCTTTGTTTATCTGGTTTTCATAGTAATGTTCATGTCTTTCTAAACTAATGAAATCATGTTTGTTTATTCTCATTAGTTTCTTCTACATTTTCTCTCCTATACTACATTTACAATTATCTAAATACACCATAGCTTCTTATATCTAGCTCCTTCTCATATTTGCTTCTACACTCCTATAGCCTAGACCTATTTGTGGCTCCAAACCTTGGTCAAGCAAACCTTAAAATCCAAATTTTCACAAACACACAAACATTTATATATATCTAGCCTAAGACTCATTTGCTTTAAAGTCATATCACTGATAAGAGACTTAGAGAGATCACTCTCATGCTCAATAGGGCTAGCTACTGAGCTGAAGTGGTTTGAGGTTACCCTTCTCGATTTCCTTTTCAGCCTAGGAAATTGTAAGGATTAACAATTATCATGACAGTAAATAAAATGAAGTACAACATGAAGAATTAGAAAATACAGAGACTTTGCCAATATGTCCTTCAAGACACACACAAAAGAATCATCCTAAAATTCAAATCATTGGAGATAAAAGTGAAGGAGTGCAAACAAGGAGGCAACTTGCAGAAAAATCAGACCAAATTCATATTGTTATGTTGTCACAGATTGAACCAAAGAACTTTGATGAAGCAAGTAAAGACAAAAATTGGATAGATGTTATGAATGAGAAGTTAGATCAATTCAAGAAGAATAATACTTGGGAACTAACACCAAGACATGTTGGAAAGAATGTGATTGACAAAAAATGGGTATTCAAAAACAAGATGTATGAATAGGGTCAAATTGTTAGAAACAACCCAGATTAGTGTGCAAGGGTTACTCACAAGTAGAAGGTATTGACTATGAAGAAACTTTTGCACCAGTTGCAAGATTGGAGGAAATAAACATGTTTTTGGCCTTTTCTTGTTACAATAGTTTCAAAGTATATTGATGGACATGAAGTTTTATTTTCTAAACGAAGAACTTGAGGAAGAGGCCTATATGGAACATCTCGAAGGATTTTTATTATCAAATAAGCCTAACTATGTTTGCAGTTTAAAGAAGGCATTGTATGCTCTTAAATAAGAACCATGTCTATGGTATTCTAGATTGGACAAGTACCTTCAAAAATAGGTTTTCAAGAGAGGAGGAGTTGATAATAATCTATGCATAAAGGCTGATGGAGATGAATTAATAATTATGGTTGTGTATGTGGATGATATTATGTTTGGAAGAAATAAAGATCATCTAGTGAAATGGTTAGTTGAAGAGATGAAGTCTGAGTTTGAGATGTTAATGATCGGAGAACTTACCTTTTACCTAGGGTTACAAATCCTACAAAAATATGGAGGCATATTCATTTGTCAGGAGAAATACCTAAGAGATATGTTGAAGAGTTCCAAATGGAAGAATATAAACCTGTATCAACCCCCATGGAAATTGGATGCAACATATGTGCGGATGATGAATCCGGATGTGGATAAAATATTTACAGATCTATGATAGGGAGTCTGCTATACCTAAACATTTCTATACTAGATATAATTTTGGAAGTCATATTAGTGGCTAGATATAAATCAACACCTAAAAATAGTCATCTATTAGCAACAAAGAGGATATTCAGATACTTGAAAGGGACTACAGACTATGGACTATGGTACCCAAAAGGGATAAACTTTACATTGACAACATACACAGATGCGGGCTACGCCAATTGTGTGGATCATAGAAAAAGTAAAAGTGGTGGTGAGTTCCACTTAGGAGAGTCTCTCCTTGCATGGTTAAGAAAGAAACAATTGTCGGTTTCTCTATCTGCTGTAGAATCCAAATACATAGTAGTTGTTGCTTGTTGCACACATGTTGTGGATGAAACCGACTCTACAAGATGTTAAGGTAAATTTCAGTGAACCTATATCTATTAAGTGCGACAATACAAGTGTAATAAGAATTTCAAAAATTATTGTGCTTCATTCAAAAATTGAACACATCCCTATAAAGTGTCACTTCCTTAGAGAACATGTGGCTCAACAAAAAGTGAAGATGGAATACATACCCTCAAAAGAAAAAATAGCAGATATATTTACAAATCCTCTTGCTAGATAACCTTTTGAATATATGAGAAATAAATTAGGGATAGTTCCTGCAGATTCTTCTCACTAATGTGACTTCAAAAGGAGAACCTAAAACATTATAGAAAATATGAGATTGAGTGCACTATATAAGGGGGAGACTACATACGAAAGAATGAGTAAAGAAGAAGAACAAGAAGCATCTGATTGTGTGTAGAACTTGAAGCAGTCTAGAAGAAGCAAGATAAAAAGACGATCATCAAATTGATCAAGAAATCTCCTTCATAAACTAGCAACATAAATCATGTTCTTCATTCATAGGCTCATTCTTGATTCAAGTTTTTTTTTTCAAAATTGTACATATATTCTGTATATAAGCATTCTCAAATTTACATAGTCTAGTTAGACATTTGCATCATCAAAATTTCCTTAAAATTCTTCAGCTTCTGTATATGGAATGCATCATTGTATAGTTCATGTATTCAACTGACATTTGATCTATAAAAAAAATAACCAAAATTGTGATCTATTCAAATATATATACATGCAAGCAAAATCAAAGGTATTTCCATCAAGCAGAAGAGCAGATTCTATGTTATCCAAATATATATACATGCAAGCAAAAGAAAAAGTGTTGTCATCGAGCACAAGAGAAGATCCTATATATTCTTATGTCTGGCTTCTAGAAGCCTTCATCATGAAACATCATGAAATCAACCTCTCAACCATATTCTTTGCAAGTACAATATTGGTGTAAATGATCATTTCATGCATATATCTCTTATGATCATAAAAGACTGTTATTGAAGAAATCAATAAAAATGGTTCTGCAATCAGAAGGTCAACATGAAATTGAGTCTACACTGCTACAACTTAATGCATCATTAGGATCTCTCTAAATCCTTCAGCTTTGTATTTTGAGAGAAAATATTTGGATGCTAGAGTTAAATGTAAACAAGTGGCAGATACTTGAATTATTGAAGAAGAAATTCCTTGAAATGCTTTTGCAACATAGAGTTCATTTGTAAAAGATAGCATCATATGAAGAGATCATTCTCCATATCTCTAGAAGAGGACTATTTTTGACAGAATATTTTTGTGTACATCATTGAAGCAAATAATGAAGCAAAGTTCAAAGCAATACTACTATTGCAAAGGCATTACCAAACATTGAATAACTATGTACATTGAAATGCTACATATAAAAATGAAGCAAACAAGACAGAACCCTAAACATAAAGATTTAGATCCATCTTGTGTGAATCAATCACAAACAAATACCAATAGACTTTGAATGGTCTTGATTGAGATTGTGGACACAAACCTCTGAGAACAAGACATTCACATACATTAGATCACAATAGAGAAATTAAAAAATTGGGTCAAAGAGAACTAAAAAACAAGAAGAATGGGTATATATATATGTATTTCACAAAAGGATTCACAAAGATGGAACACATGGTCTTAGACAGACTAAACAAAGGTAGAGACAGAGAAGCAAATGTCAACTAGTCACATAAAATAATTAGTACATTTATTGGTTGATGTTATCTCCTATGCTATGTGTTACAATTCTCAACTGTATATTGCTCATTACAATACTACAGGGGTTTTTGTGAGCAATAGTACAAATCTTATTGACTTATAAAGGAATATGACAGTGGTATGCATGACAGAATATATTAGGCAATTTTTTTAACAATCGACATTATTGGAATAATTTAATAGAAAGTTGTTCTCATCCCATTGGAACATTGGCTTCAATTATTAGACTTATTTGGAGATCAACTCTATAATTTATTGGAATCCTATAAATTATTAGACTTATTTGGAGATCAACTCTATGATTTATTGGAATCCTATTTTTTTTATACATTATCTTATGGGACTTAGGTGAGATAGTTATTCAATGAATTTAGATGAGCACTCTACATTTCTATGTTCACAATACATATATTGCAGCAACATTATTCAATTTTATGAGTTAAACAATTCAGTGGCAACCTTATTCAAAAAATAGCGCTCCAATTAACTTTCACAGCATTATGCACTAAAGCAACAATTGATGTTATTGCATTAATATCCCTTGACAAAATTATATGCCTTGATAGAACGACATTCAAAATAACATTCATTTATTCATCCCTCAGCAACAAATTTGAAATTGGAGCAATGTTTACAAATGAAAGAGCCTTTAGGGTTTTATGCCCTAATTTGGACATTGTTCTTGAACAACTTCCTTAACTCCCGCCTCTTGTGATGACAACCTGAAATTAGTTGGTATAAACACAAGTGTGAGAATAAATGTTAATGACATGACAAACGTTTCCAAGAGAAATCGCTTCTGATGCTATGTGATATGTATTGCAGTGGTGTCCCCAACGTTAATTTAGCGTTACAATGGCCTGGAGCAGCCTTGAATTGAATGCATTGAGTTAAAATTACAATAGTATTGAGCAGTGAAGAAGTGAATGGGTTGATGCCCAACAATTGTAATACCATCCTCCAATGTTGATGCCTAGCAATTGTAACACCATCCTCCAACATGGAATACCATCCTCTAGTGTAAAATTGAATGCGTAGATACCCAACAATTGATAAATGGCATATGGAGTGTTAATTAGTTGCATATGGAGCAACATAAATGAGCTTAAAATGGAGTGTTGGATATCTGGAGCAGTGTGATAGTTTATCTAGAGTAGCGTGATAGTTTATCTGGAGAAGTGTTGGATCATTTACTTGGAGTAGTGCTGGAGCAACGTTATCATTCTTGGAGAGCCTAAATACATTGGTATCGTTATATTTTCCACTAAAACGTTATATCGCGTCATTATCATTGCAACAACATTATTCTCCTTAATATCATTGCTGCTTTCCAGCATTATTCTTTCCGGCATACAATACAACATTATTTTATTTTTACAACTTTCATTTGGATAACGTTGAAATGGTTATATAATAACATTCAAATGTTCCTCAATATCATTCAAATTTGAATAGCATTGAAATTGTTTCTTATTCCTGAAGGGATTTCAAATGTTTATCAATCTATTGAATAGACTTTGGAGCAGCATAGCCTTATTAGAGCAACACACAAAGTTGTACGCCTTTGGAACAACATATTGTTTGCATAATGGGCAGCCTATTGTTTGCACAAAATGCGCAGCGTATTGTTATGGGTAGCGTATTGTTTTGAGCAGCAATTGTTTGCACATAATGGGTAGCTTATTTTTTCTGTGCAGCACATTGTTTGCATAATTTTACATAGTTTTTTCCATAGGGAAACATATTATTTGTGCAATATTTTTTTTGGTGACTAGGGGAATCAGCGACGGTGGTGGTATCATACTCGCCTTACACCGGGGTCGAATCCCACAGGCTACTATAACTTCTAAGAAGAACCGTACTCGCCTTACACCGGGGTCGAATCCCACAGGCTACTATAACTTCTAAGAAGAACCGACAGCTCTCGGTTAAAACGAGACTCGAACTCGTGACCTGCACAGCAGCACAAACGACTTAGCAGATTATTCACTCACCACAAGACTAAACCTCTGCAGACTTGTTTGCACAATATTCATTTGCAGCATTGAAAATAATAATATTGTTTGCATCTTTCAAAACAATATGGAACGTTAAATAATATTTCAAATTCAACAATATTATTTATTATTATGGTATTATTATTTACAACACTCAAAACAATATGGAGAGCATTCAAGTCAATAAGGGAGAGAATTCAAAACAATATGGAGAGCATTCAATTATTATGGAGAGCACTCAATAATATTGTTTGCAGCAATCAATTATTATGGAGAGCGTTTAATAATATTGTTTGCAATCAATTATTATGGAGAGCGTTTAATAATATTGTTTGCAGCATATGACATTAGTCAAGATAAATATTGTTGGTGAATAATATGCAGCGAATGGAACGTTAAATAATATTTCAAGTTCAACAATATAATTATTATGGTATTATTATTTACAACACTCAAAACAATATGAAGAGCATTCAAGTCAATAAGGGAGAGAATTCAAAACAATAGGGAGAGCATTCAATTATTATGGATAGCACTCAATAATATTGTTTGCAGCAATCAATTATTATAGAGAGCGTTTTTGAGGCCGGAGCATTTCGTTAAGGGTACTATGGACGGGTGTTTGGTCTCAGGTTCATTATCGTTTGGTTCACTTATGTTTGTTGATCAAAATAGTATTTAGGGGCTTGTTTTTTATTTCATTATTAGCTAAGTGATATTTAGGAACAGTACAATTAGATTAGGGTAGTTACTGCCACACTGTTTTGTCTTTTGTTTATCTGTCTTACAGCTGTTTTTTTATTTTAAAAAAATATATATTGTATATCTTATAGAGCAAGAAAATCCGAAAAGACCAAAGTGGTTACCAACCATGTAACTATAGAAATAACTGAAGACTAACTGTGAACAGTTTGGGTATCTGTATCAAAACAATACAAAAGAAAATATAACAGATTTTGAAAAAGGTTTGATATACCAACACAAGAAAAGTAATACAGAAAGAGACAATTTTCAAAACCTAAGCATTTGACTCCATCTATTATTAAATAGTTCGAGATTTATTTTCTTTATCTTTTCCTCTAATTATTATCTGTAACAAATAGACAAGCTGTACATTTTTCTATTACTAGAAATCCTTCCAGACAAGCAAAGACATGATTTCAAAATTCAAATGATAGATAAGAGACATAATATTAACGAGAGACCGAACAGGCAGTTCCAGCAACATCGTAAATTCTAGAAGCATGCGAGCAAGCAACAGCCACAACATCTAACTAAACAAATATAGTCACTGTAACATGTAATCACGAAAAAGGTAATCTTGAGCTTTGAAATTTCTTTCTTTTCCTTCATCTTTATAGACAGTTTAGTGTTAATGCCGGCATACAAAATATACAAATGTAAATACTCGAGACCCACAAGTGTAAGGCCGAACGAACCCCTCTTCCAGGAGGAAAAATAGACAATGAGGGTTAGGGTTATAACCCTGAATAGTCACAGTGCTGTAGAAGAAAGCAAGATTATACACAACCGAGACCTGGAGGTAAATAGCAAATGGATAGTGCTAAGACCCTCTGTTCCTAACCTAACAGTAGTCTACGCCAGAGAAGAAAGAAACCGAATAAGGAAATATATGAATGGAATGACTGCAAGAGGGAGCGACCCTACCAATTTCATAGGATTGAAATCCGAACAGTAGTCCAACCAGGAGCCAATCTCAACCTGCAAAAGACAACATAGGCACATTAGCAACGAAATTTTAGAATTCATGGTACCAAACAATGAGCAGTGGAAACATGCCATAACAGACTTACCAAAATGATAGACGTTGTCGGAGGAACAAACTTTCCCTTGGGTCGCAGCCATGGAAAGGAAGCCTGCTCATGAGGAGCGACTATTGTTAGTCTTTAAGAAAAGTTGAGGAAATCAAAGGTAACCAGGAAGGAAAGACTTGCCTTGCCAGAGCTGAACGACGCTAAGGAAATGGTCCTTTGTGGTCACAACCTACATCTATAACAAATTACCAACAAGTTAACCAGACCAATAGTCACACAGGCAGCCAGAAAATACCACTGGAGAAACTAAGTAAAGCGAGCTAAGGTAACAGAAGGAGAAACAGTGACCACAAAAAGAACACAAAACCACAAAGAAATAGAGTAAACCCTCTCATGAAATCGACGAACCCAACAACATAGTAACTGAGTCAAACTAACCAGATAGCTGAAGAAGAAGATTGAGCAAAGTTATCCAACCACCCAACGGAGTAATCCATAGCCAGGTGTGGGCGGAGTATCAGTTTCGAGCTCATTACAGTCACAAGCAAACTGGCGGAAAGAGCTCTCACCACGAGCCAAGAGAAATGAAAATGTAGGAGTAAAGTGAAGCGAGGGTTAGGGTTTAGCCAAAGAGCAGGAAGGAGAACCGAGACAAGGACAGCTATCCTCTTACCTACCAGCGTACCGACAATAAATACAGTCATCAATACAAACAAATATATGTGCTAACCTTTTGATTACCAACCAATAATAATTACTTTGATGCAATATTTGCAATAATCATTGTTGTTTAGCGTTAATCCTTAAGTAAAGGGCTGGTCCCATCATATTGTGGTATCAGAGGAGGATTTGGAGTTTTCATGAAAAATGGAAGTTGGAAGACGAGGTCGTGGAAGAGGTGCTCTGAGAGTAGCAGAGGAAGGATTGCGGGAGGAGATTAGGATCCTCATTGCCCATTTGGAGGCAGTTGAAGCAGGAAGGAGAAGGGATCCGAAGGAAGGAGATGACAGTGAAGAAGAAGCCATAGTTGCGACATATGGATCAAATGAGGAAGGACCTAAAATTAGATTGTTGAGGTCAGTCCTATTGGCTAGCAACAAGCCTAAGCCATAAATTCCAAATTACGATGGCAGCTTGTCCATAGAAGTTCTGTTAGACTAGATTAGCGAGTTGGATAAATATTTTGAATGTGAAGAGGTTGGTGAATATTGGAGAGTTAAGTTCACTGCAACCAAGCTGAAAGAACACATGGCCTTATGGTGGGACAGTGTCCAAGCAGAGAGAAGAAGGATGAATAAGTTTCCAATACAGAAATGGCCAAGAATGGTGGCCAAGATGAAAGGCATATTTTTGCCCAAAGATTACCAGATTTGCATCGGCAAGGGCAGAATTTGAAGCAAAAAGGGATGATGGTGAAAGAATATACTGAAGAATTCTACCGGGTAAATTTAAGAGTTGGTTACACGGAGGATACCCCGGACAAAACAACAAGGTATGTAAATGGTCTGAGATTCGAAATATTGGATGAAATAAGCATTCTTTCCCCAAAAAATATAGAGGAAGCCTACTAGAGTGCCATGAAGGCAGAGGAGAAGATTACTAGAAAACAAAATTCTAGGAGAGGACGAGGAATCAGCAGAGGAAGAGAACAATCCTATCGCAGAGGACAAATTGCCAACAATAGTGAAGAGGGCAGCAATTCTAAAACTTCAGGAACAACGGAAAAAGGAGACAGCACTAGAGGAGGAAGGCCATATCAATGAGGAATGGGAAATGGCAGGGGCAGAGGAGCTACCTATCAGTGCTATAGGTGCCACAAGTGGGGGCACATGTCTTTTGAGTGTCTTGAAGTGGAACAAGTTGGTAAAAGAGGAGCATATGTTTCACAGCTAGAGGAAACAGAGGCACCACCCCAGGAAGCAGAAAATGTGCTGGAAACAGGGGAAGCCTTAGTTCTGAATAAAGTACTGTTGAAACCAGCAAAGGAGACAGCTAAACAAACTCAAAGGAAAGCATTATTCCGGACAGTTTGTAAGTCACATGGAAAATGCTGCAAGTTGATTATCGACAGTGGGAGTATGGATAATCTTGTTGCCACAAAGATGGTAGAGAAGTTGGGTTTGAAGTGGCTAAAGCATCCCACTCCCTACAAGGTATCGTGGTTGCAGAAAGGCCATCAGCTGTTGGTTGACGAATAGTGTGAAGTTGAGTTCCATATTGGCAGGTATAAGGACAAGGTTATTTGTGACATTATGCCAATGGACATATGTCATATACTGCTAGGAAGGCCATGGCAGTATGATCGGAAGGTAGTTCATGATGGAAATTCAAACTGTTACAAGTTTGTCAAGGATGGGATTAAGCACACACTTGTGCCCATCAAGGAGGAGGAAGCCACAAAAACAAGCGGGACAAAAATGTTACTCATGGGTGGAAAATAGTTTTTGAAGCAGATTGAAGATAGTGACGTGAACTATGTTATTGTGAGAAGGCAAAAAACAGTGTTGTTGCACACAGAAATGTCTGATTTACCTGCAGAAATTCAGAAAATGTTGCAGGAATTCAATGACATTGTAGTGGATGATTTACCAGATAAATTGCCTCCTAAGAGAAGTATCAATCATCACATTGACTTTATACCTGGAGCTAGTTTGCCAAATAAGGCAGCGTATCGAATGAGTCCTAAAGATAACGAGGAGATTAGAAAATAGGTACAGGAATTGTTGGATAAGGGGTTGATAAGGGAAAGTTTAAGTCCTTGTGAAGTTCCAACAGTTTTAGCTCCTAAGAAAGGAGGAGAATGGCGGATGTGCACAGATTCAAGAGCCATCAACAAGATCACCATCAGGTGCAGGTTTCTGTTACCACAGATGGATGACATGATGGACTGTTTGAGCGGGGCAGCGTATTTCTCGAAAATTGATCTGAAGAGTGGTTATCATCATATTCGAATCAGGGAAGGGGATGAATGGAAGATAGCCTTCAAGACCAATGAAGGACTATATGAGTGGCTGATAATGCCATTTGGGTTGAGTAATGCCCCTAGTACTTTTATGTGCTTAATGAATGAGATGTTAAAGGAGTTCATTGGAAAGTTCGTGATTGTATATCTAGATGATATACTGATTTTTAGTAAGAATAGAGAAGAACATTTTCCACATGTTCGAAGTGTGCTGGAGAAGTTGCAGCAAAACAAGTTGCTGATAAATTTGAAAAAATGTTCTTTTCTTCAGAAAGAATTAGTGTATTTGGGTTTTTTGATCACAGAGAATGAGCTAAAGATGGACCTAGAGAAGATTGTAGCAATCATTAACTGGCCATCCCCAAAAAGTCTATTTGACGTATGTAGTTTTCATGGGTTGGCAAGTTTTTATCGCAAATTGATAAGGAATTTCATTGAGATCTACACACCTATGTTGGATACTATAAAAAGGCAAGTCAACCTTTCCGTTGGACCGAGGCAGCAGAGAAAAGATTTCAGTTACTGAAGAAGAATATTACAGAAAGACCAATCCTGAGATTGCCAGATTTTAACAAGCTTTTCCAGGTTCGCTGTGATGCCAGTGGTATAGCCATTGGGGCTGTACTCAGCCAGGAAGACAAACCTGTTGCTTACTTCAGTGAAAAAATGAACGAAAGTAGGCAGAAGTACTCATCTTACGACAAGGAATTTTATGCTGTCCTCCAAGCATTGAAGCATTGGAGACACTTTTTGCTGGGAAATGAATTTGTTTTGTTTTTTGATAATTCTGCATTACAATACGTGATGCAACAGCATAAGCTGAACCACAAACATGCAAAGTGGGTTGAGTACTTGCAAAGTTTCACGTTTGTCTTGAAACATGTCAGTGGACAGGGCAATGAGGTAGTAGATGCATTGAGCAGAAGAGCTTTGCTCTTACAAGAGAGCACGGTACAAGTGTTGGGATTCGAACATTTGACAGACTTGTATCAGACAGATGCGGATTTCAAGGAGGCTTATGAAGCCTACCAAAATCCTTTGTTGAGGAACAATAGTCCGCGACTGGACTATAATTTATAGGAGAAGCTGTTGTTTAAAGGGGGACAACTATGCATTCTCGACTGTTCGATGTGGGAGAACATCATCAAGGAAAAGCATAGCGGAGGTCTAGCTAGACATTTAAGCATTGATAAGACCTTAGATCAGCTCAGTCATTTTTATTATTGGCCAAGAATGCGAAGGGATGTGCAGATATTTCTAACTAAATGTAAAGTGTGTCAGTTGGCGAAAGGACACAGTCAAAATATGGGACTCTACACACCACTGCCCATTCCGAGTAGACCGTGGGACTCAGTCAGCTTGGACTTTGTCTTGGGTCTATCATGAACGCAGCGGGGTTAGGATTCTATGATGGTGGTAGTAGACCGGTTCTAAAAAATGACACATTTCATCCCTTGTAAGAAAAACAGCGATGCCAGTCACGTGGCCCACTTATTTTTCACAGAGATAGTTAAGCTACACGGCCTGCCTAAGTCCATTGTTTTTGACAAGGACGTGAAATTTACAGGGCACTTTTGGTGCACCTTGTGGAGGAAGATGGACACACAATTAAGTTTCAACTCTGCTTATCACCCGCAGGCTGACGGGCAAACAGAGGTGGTAAACAGGAGCTTGGGAAACTTGCTACGAAGTTTGATCGGAGAAAATTCACGGATGTGGGATCATGTACTTGCCTAGGCAGAGTTCACTTACAACGACTCACCAAATCGTAGCACAGGATAATGTCCTTTTCAGATCTTATATGGCATGCATCCTTGCAGAGTGCATGAGTTACGAGATCTAGGACAACAGGAAAGATAGAGCATTGATGGGGCAGATTTCGCCAAAGCAATGAATGACCTATACGAGCAAGTAAAGATGAAGTTACAGGATAGCAGTCAAAAGTATAAGCAGCGGGCAGATCTGAAACAACGAGATGTACAGTTTAATGTGGGGGATGAAGTCCTCGTGCATTTGTGCAAGGAACATTTTCCTAGGTATGCATACAACAAACTGAAATACAAAAAGATTGGCCTTGCAAAATTCTCTGAAAATTTTCAGCCAATGCTTATGAATTACAACTGCCACCAGGGATAGGCATCTCGCCCATCTTCAACGTGGCAGACTTGTTTCCATATACTGCCAGTCTTGAAGACGACAATACAACACGGCCTACACGGGACACACAGGAAGGGAGCGAGACTTGGATGAGACAAATGCCTTCAGCTCAGCCCCTTAAGATCGAGAGGATCCTCGATACTCAGGTGGCCAGGCAAACTCAGCAGAAGGAATACCTACAGTATCTGGTCAAGTGGAAGAACCGTCCCATAGAAGACAGTTCATGGCTTAACACCAGGCAAATACAATAGGCATGCTATTCAGTCGAGGAGCTCATGGACCGGAGCCATGAATTTTTCTTACCCCGGGAGCCTGATGTAGGAGCATCTAGCTGAGGGTACCATGGATGGGTGTTTGGTCTCTGCTAAGGAGAACAGGTTCATTATCATTTGGTTCATTTATGTTTGTTGATCAAAATAGTATTTACGGGCTTTTTTATGATTTCATTGTTAGTTAAGTGATATTTAGGAACAATACAGTTAGATTAGGGTCGTTACTGCCACACTATTTTGTCTTTTGTTCATCTGTCTTACAACCATATTTTTATTTAAAAAAATACATATTGTATATCTTACAGAGAAAGAAAACTCGAAAAGACCAAAATGGTTACCAACCATGTAACTGTAGAAATAATTGAAGACTAACTGTGAACAGTTTGGGTAACTATATCAAAACAATACAAAAGAAAATGTAACACATTTTGAAAAAGGTTCGATATACTAGCACAGGAAAAGTAATACAGAAAGAGACAATTTTCAAAACCTGAGCATTTGAATCCATCTGTTACTAAATAGTCCAAGATTTATTTTCTTTATCTTTTCCTCTAATTATTGTCTGTAAAAAATAGACAAGCTGTACATTTTTCTATTACTAGAAATCCTTCCACACAAGCAGAGACATGGTTTCAGAATTCAAATGATAGACAAGAGACATAATATTAACGAGAGGCCAAACAGGTAGTTCTAGCAACATTGTAAATTCTAGAAGCATGTGAGCAAGCAACAACCACATCATCTAACTAAACAAATACAGTCACTGTAAAATGTATTCACGAGAAAGGTAATCCTGAGCTTTGAAATTTCTTTCTTTTCCTTCATCTTTATAGAAAGTTTAGCGTTAATGCTGGCATACAAAATATACAAATGTAAAGTGCTCGAGAGCCACAATCGTAAGGCTGAACGAACCCCTCTTCTGGGAGAAAAAATAGACAATGAGGGTTAGGGTTATAGCCCTAAACAATCATAGTGTTGTAGAAGAAAGCAATATTATACACAATCGAGACTCGGAGACCACTGAACATAAATAGCAGACGGACGGTGCTAAGACCCTATGTTCCTAACCTAACAATAGTCTACACCAGAGAAGAAAGAAACTGAATAAGGAAATCTATGGGTGGAAAGACTGCAAGAGGGAGTGACCCTACTGATTTCATAGGGTTGAAATCCAAACAGTAGTCCAACCAGGAGCCAATCCCAACCTGCAAAAGACAACAAAGGCACATTAGCAATGACATTCCAAAATTCATGGTACCAAACAATGAGCAGTGGAAACATTCCATAACAGACTTACCAAAGTGATAGACGGTGCTGGGGGAACAAACTTTCCCTTGGGTCGCAGCCATGGAAATGAAGCATGCTCACGAGGAGTGACTATTGTTATCCTTTAAGAAAAGTTGAGGAAATCAACTGTAACAGGGAAGGAAAGACATACCTTGCCAGAGCCGAATGACGTTGAGGAAAGGGTCCTTTGTGGCCATGACTTGCATCCACAACAAATTACCAACAAGTTAACCAGAGAAATAGTCACACAGGCAACCAGAAAATACCACTGGAGAAACGAAGTAAAGCGAGCTAAGGTAACAGAAGGAGAAACAATGACCACAAGAAGAGAAAAAAACCATAGAGAAACAGAGTAAACCCTCTCATGAAATCGATGAAGCCAACAACATAGTAACTGAGCCAAACTAACCAAATAGCTGAAGAAGAAGATTGAGCAGAGTTATCCAACCACCCAACAGAGTGATCCATAGACAGGTGTTGGCGGAGTATCAATTTTAACCTCATTACAGTCACAAGAAAACCAACGAAAAGAGCTCTCACCACGAGCCAAGAGAAATGAAAATGCAGGAGTAAAGTGAAGCGTGGGTTAGGTTTTAGCCAAAGAATAAGAAGGAGAAATGAGACAAGGACAACTGTCCTCTCACCTACCAGTGTACCGACAATAAATACAATCATCAATACAAACAAATATTTGCACGAACCTTTTGATTACCAACTAATCGTAATTACTTTGATGCAATCGTTGCATTAATCTTTGTTGTTTAGCATTAATCCTTAAGTAAAGGGCTAATCCCATCATATTGTTGTATCAGAGGAGGATTTGGAGTTTTCCTAAGAAATGGAAGTTGGAAGACAAGGTAGTGGAAGAGGTGCTCAAAGAGTAGCAGAGGAAGGATTACGGGAGGAGATTATGATCCTTACTGCTCGTTTGGAGGCAGTTGAAGTAGGAAGGAGAAGGGATCCGGAGGTAGGAGATGACAATGAAGAAGAAGCTGTAGTTGCGACAGATGGATCAGATGAGGAAGGACCTGAAATTATATTGTTGAGGTCAGTCCTATTGGCTAGCAGCAAGCCTAAGCCAGAAATTCCAAATTGGGTTGGCAACTTATCCACAAAAGTTCTGTTAGATTGGATTAGCGAGTTGGATAAATATTTTGAATGTGAAGAGGTCAGCGAAGATCGGAGAGTTAAATTCGCTGCAACCAAGCTGAAAGGACATGCAGCCTTGTGGTGGGACAGTGTCCAAGCAGAGAGAAGAAGGATGAATAAGTTGCCAATAAAGAAATGGCCAAGAATGGTGGCCAAGATGAAAGGCAGATTTTTGCCCAAAGATTACCAGATTGCTCTGCATCGGCAAGTGCAGAATTTGAAGCAAAAAGGGATGATAGTGAAAGAATATACTGAAGAATTCTACCAGGTAAATTTAAGAGCTGGTTACACGGAGGATACCCCAGAAAAAACAACAAGGTATGTAAATGGTCTGAGATTCGAAATATTGGATGAAATAAGTATTCTTTCCCTAAAAAATATAGAGGAAGCCTATTAGAGTGCCATGAAGGCAGAGGAGAAGATCACCAAAAAACAGAATGCTAGGAGAGGACGGGGAACCGACACAGGAAGAGGATAATCCTATGGCAGAGGATGAACTGCCAACAATAGTGAAGTGGGTAGTAGTTCTAAAACTTCAGGAACAACGGAAAAAGGAGACAACACTAGAGGAGGAAGGACATATCAGCGAGGAAGGGGAAATGGCAGGGGCAGAGGAGCTGCCTATCAATGCTATAGGTGCCACAAGTGGGGGCACATGTCTTTTGAGTGTCTTGAAGCAGAACAAGCTGGTCAAAGAGGAGCGTATGTTGCACAACTAGAGGAAACAGAGGCACCACCCCAGGAAGTAGAAAATGTGCTGGAAACAGGGGAAGCCTTAGTACTGAATAAAGTACTGTTGAAACCAGCAAAGGAGACCGCTGAACAAACTCAAAGGAAGGCATTATTTTGGACAGTTTGTAAGTCACACGGAAAATGTTGCAAGTTGATTATCGAAAGTGGGAGTATGGATAATCTTGTTGCCACAAAGATGGTAGAGAAGTTGGGTTTGAAGTGGTTGAAGCATCCCACTCCCTACAAGGTATCATGGTTGCAAAAGGGCCATCAGCTATTGGTATACGAACAATGTGAAGTTGAGTTCCATATTGGCAAGTATAAGGACAAGGTTATTTGTGACATTATGACAATGGACGTATGTCATATACTGCTAGGAAGGCCATGGCAGTATGACCGGAAGATAGTTCATGATGGAAAGACAAATTGTTACAAGTTTGTCAAGGATGGCATTAAGCACACCCTTGTGCCCATCAAGGAGGAGGAAGTCGCAGAAACAAGAGGGACAAATGTGTTACTCATGGGTGGAAAACCGTTTTTGAAGTAGATTGAAGATAGTGACGTGAACTATGTTGTTGTGAGAAGGCCAAAAACGGTGCTGTTGCACACAAAAATGTCTGATTTACCTGCAAAAATTCAGAAAATGCTACAGGAATTCAACGACATTGTAGTGGACAATTTACCAGAGAAATTGCCTTCTAAGAGAAGTATCAGTCATCACATTGAATTTATACCTGGAGCTAGTTTTCCGTATAAGGTAGCATGCCAAATGAGTCCTAAAGACAATGAGGAGATTAGAAAACAGGTACAAGAATTACTGGATAAGGGGTTGATAAGGGAAATTTTAAGTCTTTGTGCAGTTCCAATAGTTTTAGCTCCTAAGAAAGGAGGAGAATGGCAGATGTGCACGGATTCAAGAGCCATCAACAAGATCACCATTAGGTACAGGTTTCCATTACCATGGATGGATGACATGATGGACTGTTTGAGCGGGGTAGCATATTTCTCAAAAATTGATCTGAAGAGTGGTTATCATCATATTCGAATCAGGGAAGGGGATGAATGGAAGACAACCTTCAAGACCAATGAAGGATTGTATGAGTGGCTGGTAATGCCATTTGGGTTGAGTAATGCCCCTAGTACTTTTATGCACTTAATGAATGAGATGTTAAAGGAGTTCATTGGAAAGTTCGTGATTGTATATCTGGATGATATACTAATTTTTAGTAAGACCAAAGAAGAACATTTTCAACATGTTCAAAGTGTGCTGGAGAAGTTGCAGCAAAACAAGTTGCTGATAAATCTGAAAAAATATTCTTTTCTTCAGAAAGAATTAGTGTATTTGGGTTTTTTTATTGCAAAGCATGAGCTAAAGATGGACCTAGAGAATATTGCAACAATAATTAACTGGCCATCCCCAAAAATTCTGTTTGAGGTACGTAGTTTTCATGGGTTGGAAAGTTTTTATCGCAAATTTATAAGGAATTTCAATGAGATCTGTGCACCTATGTTGGATACTATAAAAAAAGGCAAGTCAGCCTTTCCATTGGACCAAGGTAGCAAAGAAAAGCTTTCCATTACTGAAGAAGAAGATTACAGAAAGACCAATCCTGAGATTACCAGATTTTGACAAGCTTTTCCAGGTTCGCTATGATGCCAATGGTACAACCATTGGGGCTGTACTCAGCCAGGAACACAAATCTGTTGCTTACTTTAGCGAAAAACTAAACGAAAGCAGGAAGAAGTACTCATCTTATGATAAGGAATTTTATGTTGTCATCCCAGCATTGAAGCATTAGAGACACTATTTGCTGGGAAATGAATATGTTTTGTTTTTTAATAATTTTGCATTACAATACGTGATGCAGCAGCATAAATTGAGCCATAAACATGCAAAATGGGTTGAGCACTTGCAAAGTTTCACGTTTGTCTTGAAGCACATTAGTGGATAGGCCAACAAGGTAGCAGATGCATGGAGCATAAGAGATTTTCTCTTACAAGAGAGCACAGTACAAGTGTTGGGATTCAAACATTTGATAGACTTGTATCAGACAGATGTGGATTTCAAAGAGGCTTATGAAGCCTGCCAAAATCCTTTGTTGAGGAACAATAGTCTGTAGCTGGACTATAATTTACAGGAGAAGCTGTTGTTTAAAGGGGGACAACTATGAATTCTCGACTGTTCGATGCAAGAGAACATCATCAAGGAAAATCACATTGGAGGTCTAGCCAGACATTTTAGCATTGATAAGACCTTAGATCACGTCAACCATTTTTATTATTGGCCAAGAATGCGAAGGGATGTGGAGAGATTTGTAACTAGATGTAAAGTGTGTCAGTTGGCAAAAGGACATAGTTAGAATACGAGACTCTACACACCACTACCCATTCTAAGTAGACTGTGGGACTCAGTCAACTTGGACTTTGTCTTGGGTCTACCAAGAATGCAGCGGGGCTACGATTCTATGATGGTGGTAGTAGACCGGTTCTCAAAAATGGTACATTTCATCCCTTGTAAAAAAACCAGCAATGCCACTCACGTGGCCCACTTATTTTTCACAGAGATAGTCAGGCTACACGGCTTTCCTAAGTCCATTGTTTTCGACAAGGACGTGAAATTTACAGGGCACTTTTGGCGCACCTTGTGGAGGAAGATGGACACACAATGAAGTTTCAACTCTGCTTATCACCCGCAGATCAACGAGAAAACAGAGGTGGTAAATAGGAGCTTGGAAAACCTGTTATGAAGTTTGAAAAGAGAAAATTCACAAATGTGAGATTGTGTACTTGCCCAGGCAGAGTTCGCTTACAATGACTCACCAAATCGCAACACAGATACAGTCCTTTTTAGATCTTATATGGCATGCATCCTCATGGAGTGCATGAGTTATGAGATCTAGGACAACAGGAAAGATGGAGTGCTGATGGGGAAGATTTCGCCAAAGCAATGAATGACCTACATGAGCAGGTAAAGATGAAGTTACAGGACAGCAGTCAAAAGTATAAGCAGTGGGCAAATCTGAAACGATGAGAGGTACAGTTTAACGTGGGGGATGAAGTCCTCCTGCATTTGCAAAAGGAACATTTTCCTAGGGGTGCATACAACAAACTGAAATACAATAGCATTGGCCCTTGCAAAATTCTCCGAAAATTTTCAGCCAATGCTTATGAATTACAACTGCCACCAGGGATAGGCATCTTGCCCATCTTCAACGTGGTAGACTTGTTTCCATATAATGCCAGTCCTGAAGATGACAGTACAACATGACCTACACAGGACACACAGGAAGGGAGCGAGACTTGGATGAGACAAATGCCTTCAGCTCAACCCCTTGAGATCGAGAGGATCCTTGACACTCAGGTGGCCAGGCGAACTCGGCGAAAGGAATACCTACAGTGTCTAGTCAAGTGGAAGAATCGTCCCATAGAAGACAGTTCATGGCTTGACGCCGAGCAAATATAGCAGGCAGGCTATTTAGTCGAGGAGCACATGGACCGGAGCCATGAATTTTTCTTACCCCAGGAGCCTGATGTAGGAGCATCTAGATGAGGGTACCATGGACTGGTGTTTGGTCTCACCTAAGGAGAACAGGTTAATTATCATTTGGTTCATTTATGTTTGTTGATCAAAACAACATTTAGGGGCTTGTCTTTTATTTCACTATTAGTTAAGTGATATTTAGGAACAGTACAGTTAGATTAGGGTTGTTACCACCACACTGTTTTGTCTTTTGTTCATATGTCTTACAACTGTATTTTTATTTTAAAAAATACATATTGTATATCTTACAGAGCAAGAAAACCCGAAAAGACCAAAGTGGTTACCAACCATGTAACTGTAGAAATAACTGAAGACTAACTGTGAATAGTTTGGGTAACTGTATCAAAACAATACAAAAGCAAATGTAACACATTTTGAAAAGGGTTTGATATACCAGCACAGGAAAAGTAATACAGAAAGAGACAATTTTCAAAACCTGAGCATTTGAATCCATCTGTTATTAAATAGTCCAAGATTTATTTTCTTTATCTTTTCCTCTAATTATTATCTATAACAAGTAGACAAGCTGTACATTTTTATATTACTAGAAATCATTCTAGACAAGCAGAGACATGGTTTCAGAATTCAAATGACGGACAAGAGACACAATATTAACGAGAGGCCGAACAAGCAGTTCTAGCAACATTGTAAATTCTAGAAGCATGTGAGCAAGCAATAGCCACAACATCTAACTAAACAAATATAGTCACTGTAAAATGTATTCATGAGAAAGGTAATCCTGAGCTTTGAAATTTCTTTCTTTTCCTTCATCTTTATAGACAGTTTAGCGTTAATGCTGGCATACAAAATATACAAATGTAAAGTGCTCGAGACCCACAATCGTAAGGCTGAAAGAACCCCTCTTTTGGGTGGAAAAATAGACAATGAGGGTTAGGATTATAACCCTGAACAGTCACAGTGCTATAGAAGAAAGAAAGATTATACACAACTGAGACCCAGAGGCCACTGAACATAAATAGCAGACGGACAGTGCTAAGACCCTCTATTCCTAACCTAACAATAGTCTACGCCAAAGAAGAAAGAAACCAAATAAGGAAATCTATGAATGGAAAGACTGTAAGAGGGAGCGACCCTACAGATTTCACAGGGTTGAAATCCGAACAGTAGTCCAACTAGGAGCCAATCCCAACCTGCAAAAGACAACAGAGGCACATTAGCAACGACATTCCAGAATTCATGGTACCAAATGATGAGCAGTGGAAACATGCCATAACAGACTTACCAAAGTGATAGACAGTGCCGGAGGAACGAACTTTCCCTTGGGTCGCAGCCACGGAAAGGAAGCCTGCTCACGCGGAGAGACTATTGTTAGTCTTTAAGAAAAGTTGAGGAAATCAACTATAACAGGGAAGGAAAGACTTACCTTGCTAGAGCCGAACGGCATTGAGGAAAGGGTCCTTTGTGGCCACGACTTGCGTCCACAACAATTTACCAACAAGTTAACCAAAGAAATAGTCACACAGGCAACCAGAAAATACCATTGGAGAAACCAAGTAAAGCGAGCTAAGGTAACAAAAGGAGAAACAGTGACCACAATAAGAGCACAAAACCACAGAGAAATAGAGTAAACCCTCTCATGAAATCGACAAAGCAAACAACATAGTAACTGAGCCAAACTAGCCAGATAGTTGAAGAAGAAGATTGAGCAGAGTTATCCAACCACCCAACAGAGTAATCCATAGCCAGGAGTGGGCGGAGTATCAGTTTCGAGCTCGTTACAGTCACAAGAAAACTGATGGAAATATCTCTCATCACGAGCCAAGAGAAATGAAAATGCAAGAGTAAAGTGAAGTGAGGGTTAGGGTTTAGCCAAAGAGTGGGAAGGAGAACCAAGACAAGGAAAATTGTCCTCTCACCTACTAGCGTACCGACAATAAATACAGTCATCAATACAAACAAATATTTGCGCTAACCTTTTGATTACCAGCTAATCATAATTACTTTTATGCAATCGTTGCATTAATCATTGTTGTTTAGCGTTAATCCTTAAGTAAAGGGCTGGTCCCATCAGTTTCATAATATTGTTTGAAGCATATGAAATTACTCAAGATAAATATTGGCTGCGAATAATATGCAGCCCTAACAATGTTATGGCATTAATACCTAGTTTACCAACATTAATACCTATAATGTTATGGTTGATATATGATTATATATGAGTAGCGTTGGAGAGTTTTCATATGAGAGTGTTAATATTTGAGTGTTTAATATGCCAACATTCATATGAGAACAATGTTGGAATATGGAACAAAGTTGTATACATTGTATCATTGTGATTGGAACAAGTGTATTGAATATGGAATACGATGCTATCATTTCACTTGCCTTAATACTTCATATTGCCACTTTCAACAGCAAATTACCATTATCATTGGATCATTGTTGTAATTAATTGACATTCCATATCAATGTTATATGTTTGTTGTGTTTTAATAACTAAGTTGGGGAAATATTGATCATTGTTCGGAGCAACAACGATATCTTATTTGGAGCAGCAATGATATATTTTTTTTGGAAACAACATTATATAACGTTTTGGAGAAAAGTTCATTTAAAGGCAACATTTATTTATTTAATGGCAGTCTTCACTTAATATATTGGATAGTGTTTGCAATACATATATTATGGAGAGCATTGAAATAATGATTTTACACATATTGCAAATGGTTTCATATTTGGAACAAAATTTTGATAACATTGTTGGCACAAAGTGTTGATGGCAGCCTTTGGAACAATGAATTGATAGTAGCATCGGAACTAAAGTCAAATCTAACTGTATGAAAATAGCTATCATCTCCAAATTATTATGTTTTACCATATACACATTGGAGTAACTTTCACTCTTCTAGATTTGTTATCTATTACATGCTAGGTTGTGAAGGTTTTCTTTTTTGGCATGAAACTCAGAGATTGATTGGTTACAACCACCCTTTTCCATTGATGCAAACATGGGAGGTAAGCAAAGGTATGAGGAAAAAGGAGGCAGAAGAAGAGATATTTTTTTGTCCAGGAGTAGGAATAGTTGTGTTGCCATCAATGCCAAAGGGGAAGAATGTTGGTAATATTGACATTGATGTCATTGATCAAATTGATAATAATTTATTTTGAACGTGAAGTGCACATGCATATTGAATGTTGAATTGGTGATAATTTATGGTTGAATGCAAAAGGTGAAAGTGATGTGAAGTGCAAAGGCTAAAACATGGTTAAATATATTTATTGAAGTAGAAAATGGATCTTGACACAGCTAGTTGGAAAATGTATGCTTTTATTAATCATTAACAAGTAGCTGGTACAAATATGGAAAATGTAACCAATACAAACTAAGAAGTTTCAAGATTTGTCTTATACAATCATTGTTGCTGGTCCATTTTATTGCAACTTTATTTTATATTACAAAATTCTAATTTTCAGTATTGAAAATGAAGAGGCAGATTGTGAATAGTCTTGGAAGACCAAGAGACAACTTCTCATTTCATATTCCTTTATAGAATAAAAACAACTAAGAATCCATTCTTGTAAAATATACATTGTTGAATGGAAAAAGGACTTTTGATGTTAAGAAGTTGGTATGAGAGCAACAAAAGAGGAACAAAATTGAAGAGGAGAAGCAAAGAAGATGTGCAGTAGACTTGACAACATAAATTTATATCAGGTAACCAAAACTCTTGACTTGGTATTGTGATTGAGAGATTGTAGTCTCTTTTCAAGTTGTAGCTTGTTGAGGTAGGAGCCTCATGTGGGTTGGAGCATGCAAAAAATTTGTGGGAGTTGGAGCTTCCTTTGAGGTAGGAGCCTCTTGTAGGTTGGAGCCTACAAAAATATGAAGTAATGACGAAGTAGAAGCTTGCCTTCACATCATTTTTAGCCAAAATTTCATGGTTTTCTCCCTTATGGCTTTCCATGTATATTTGGTGTATTCATGTGTTTTTTCTTGAATATTGTGTGAATGCTCTTGAATTTGGAATAAGTATATCTCTTAAATTTCTCTTTGGTAATTGCAAAAGGAAACCATCAATAATTTAGTATATACATAAATCATTCGCTGCATAAATAAAAAATTTAATTTGAGCAAAAATTGAAGGGTTAAAATGACTGATTCACTCCCCCCACCCTTCAGTAATTTCCAAACATAAATATCACTTGCCACCTATGAGGAACATCAACCATCATATAGACTTAATTTTGGGAGCCAGTTTACCCAATAAGGAATCTTATTGGATGACACCTAAAGAGAATGAAGAAATCGGAAGCAAGTCCAGGACATGTTAGACAAAGGTTTTATTATGTAAATCTTGAGTCCTTGTGTTGTGTCCATAGTCTTAAGCCAAAAGAAAGATGGAGGTTGGCGAACAGTTCCAAAACCATAAAAAAAATAACCATTAGGTACATATTTACCTTATCCCACATGGAAAACATAATAGATTGTCTTAGTGGTGCTAAATATTTTTCAAAAATAGATCTAAAGAGTGGGTATCATCAAATCAAAATGAGAGAAGGGGATGAGTGGAAGACATCCTTCAAAACAAGTGATGGCCTATAGGAATGGTTGGTTATGCATTTTGAAATAACCAACGGCCCAAATACTTTTATGAGGCTCATGAATAAAGTCATCAAAGAGTTCATTTGTAAGTTCATGATTGTTTATTTAAATTATATCCTTGTGTACAACAAAACCAAGAAAGAACACCTCATATTTTTAAAACTAGTATTGAAGAAATTGCAGCAATATTTTTTTTGATAAATATGAAAAAGTGTTATTTTCTTGAGATAGAATTAGTTTACTTGGGGTTTTTGATTTCTTCTGAAGGGTTGAAAATGGACCCTGAGAAGGTGAAAGCCATTAAATATTGGCCTTCTCCAACAAGTATCCATGAAGTGAGAAGCTTCCACGGGTTGGCTAGCTTTTACTAAAAGTTTATTTAAAATTTTAGCCACATTTGTGCATCGATAGTAGAAACTATCAAGGAGAAACCACCTTTTAGATGGATAGTAGAAATAGATAGGAATTCCAATTACTAAACCAAACAACCAATTTTGGCTTTTCCTAATTCCCAAAAGCCTTTTACAAGTGAAGTTTGATGCTAGTGGAATGGCTATTGGAGTTATTATTAGCCAAGATGATAAGTCAAATGCATACTTCAATGAGAAACTAAATCAGACCAAGAAGAAGTATTCCACTTATGACAAGGAATTTTATGCATTAATTCAATCCCTCAAAAAGCGGAGGCATTACCTTATGCCCAAAGAGTTCATTTGTACATAGATAATCATGCATTACAGTTCATAACTAGATAAGAAAAGTTGAACCAGGGACATGATAAATGGGTTGAATGCATGCAAATTTTTTATTTTATTTGAAAACATATTAATGAAAACACTAACAAATTTGTTGATGGTTTTAGCACGAGATGTATGGAGATGTATAGTTTTTTAGGAGCTACAAGTCAATACTTTGGGGTATGAACACCTCCAATAATTGTAGAAGGAAGATTCATATTTCACGGAAATTTATGAAGTTTGTGAAAATCTTGTGATCAAAGATCGAAATCGATGACTTGAATACATGATTCAAGAGGGAGTATTGTTTAAGGGAAACAAAATGTACATTCCTAAAGGGTTGGCGAGAGTTAATCTACTGAAAGAGAAGCAATATGGAGGACTAGCTATTCATTTTGGCCATCGTAAGACATTCACATTTTAATTCTTTTTATTTTTTGCCGGTTATGAGGACTGATGTTAAGAAGACAACAAAATGCTAAAGTATATCAATCACTACCCATACCCAATAGGCCTTTGGGAAGCCATTAGTATCGACTTTATTCTTGGTTTGCCAAAAGCTCAGATAAAAAATGACTCCCTTTTGTAGTAGTGGAGAGATTTTCTAGGTTTACACACTTTATTCCTTGTTCAAAAGAAAATGATGCTACTCAGATTTCTAATTTGTTTTTCAGTGAAGTTGTGAGACTACATGGATTGCCAAGAAGTATAGTCTCCAATTGAGACACAAGTTCGTTGGAAATTTTTAGAGGACATTGTGGAAGAGATTAGGAATAAAATTAACCTATAGCTCAACTTATCACCCCCAAACAAATGGAAAAACTAAGGTTGTTAATAAAAGTTTGGCAAATCTGCTAAGATGTTTTGTCGATGAGCATAACAAGCAGTGGGATCAAATACTCCCACAAGATGATTTTTCATATAATGATTCTCCTAATAGTACATGAAAAAACCCCAAATTATGTAAGATAGGCACCCCAGAGGTATTTTTGAACTCAGAAATTTGGGGAAAGAAGAATCTTGAAGTTTTGATGTAGAAGAATTTGCTACAACCATGCAATTGATACATGAACAAGTCAAAGGAAAACTATAAGAAAGTAGCCTTAAATACAAAAAGAGGGTTGATCTCAAGAGAAGGAAGTAAATTTTGAAGTTGGGGATCTAGTTTTAGTATATCTGTAGAAGGAAAGGTTCTCAAAGCATGAATATAATAAACTAAAATTAAAGAAAATTGGTCCATGTAAAGTCTTGTGGAAGTTCTTAGCAAATGCTTATGAGATTGAGTTACCTCCTGATATAGGGATTTCTCCTATATTTAATGTTGCAGATTTATACCATTATAAGAACTTGGAGAAGAGGACTAGGATGGAAAAGAGAAAATTAAACGGGAAGCTTAGCTACCTATGGCCCAAAAGCTGCAGATGGAGATGATCCTTGATCAAAAGCTCATCAAACAATCTAGGAACAAATAGTACTTCGAGTAATTGGTCAAATAGAAGAGTCTTCGAGCTGAAGACATAGTTTGGATGAGCAAAGGACAGATCTTGAAATATGGAAACATTGTTGCTGACATCATGGATAGGAGTCCATGAAATCATTTGTTCTAAGGGAGTTTGATGAAGGAGCATCGCTCCACATTTTGTTTTCCTAAAAAAAATATCTTCTCATGTAATGTCCTTAAACTTTGTTTTTTGTTTGCTTAGGTGTCCCTTGATGAATAACTATACCAAAATGTTGTTTTCTGTTTATTTACGTGTCCCTTTGTCTAGGAAAACTATTTTGGTCATTAGTCGAAAGCTTTTGAGAATCCTAACTATTGCTTTTAGGGAAGCTAGTATTAGTGAACGTCTCCTTGTTCTACTTTTTAAAATAATTTCTTTGTTGCATATATATACATATATCTCGAAAGGCCTGATGAGTGCGAGGCAACAAAAAAAATATATGCATTATGGTGCCTTTGCATAGTTAAGTTTTCTCACTAAAATCTCATATTGATGTATCAATTGGCTAAAAAAACATTGTACATGCACTTTCTCCTTTCAATATGTTGATATCAACACTGATGAGATTTCGCGAAGGAGACTCCTCCAAATGACTGTAGATGAACTAGTATTTTCATCATATGACCCTGTTGGTCCTATAAATTCCTGAACCAATTAAGAAATACACATTTATAAAGTTTTGTAGCGTAAAAAGAAGCATTTAATTTCTTGAGAAAACTAATGAGGGTAGACTTTAAAGACTGTTGATTATACATCGTATAGTTAGGTCTGAGGAGAATTCGGGTGCAATAAATCAAATATAGGATGGAGGCTTTGACCCCAAACAAATCCGTAATGTCATTCCCCCACTTCGTGTGGGCATTATAGGTGTAGTTGGGTAAGATGCAAAGCATAACGAGTTGACGAGGTCAAGTCCCTGACCTCCATTAGCCTTTGTTTCTTAGGCAAAAGGATATTAAATATAAAAAGATTAAAAATGTTTAAGGAGGTGTTATGGAAAATGAGGAAGAGAAGAGTTTTTGTAAAAAGGGTTGTCACAATTCTGCGACGTAAATACATATTTTCAAATTTCTCAATAATTTCAATATTAAATTAGATTAAAAAAACTCAAATTATAAATCTTTAAAACTTTTAAGGAATTCAATAATTCAAAATATTATAAACATATAATAATAATAATAAATTAATTACACATCTATATTATAAATCCTTAAAACTTATAAATAATTTAAAGTAATACTTACATATATAATATAAAAGTTATTGTATATAAAAAAAAAAAAAAAAAAAAAAAAATTACTTATATAAAAATATTATCGATATAATATTTAAATAAATATCTCAGTATCATACAAATATAAATATCTTAATAATAATTAAAATGGGAGATTATAAATATCTTAATAATAATTAAAATGGGAGATTAAGAACATTTAATATTTTTAGGATGCTTTTCGTAGGTGAAAAAGGATGACTTTTGAGCACTGTTTTTATTCATAATTAAAAAATCACAATTTTATCGAATAAGATAAAGGAAATAATGTAAATGTAATTTACATAATAACACTAGGCCTTGTACAATTAGTTATTCATTTATTGTAATGTGGTGAGTTTGTCTTTTATTTATCTAAATACTATATCCATTTGTTTACTCCCTGTTGGGTTTTGAAATATTAAAATATAACTAGAAAGACTCTTTAGAATATCTACATGGTATTTAGAATATTTACTTGATTAAAAAAAATTATTTTTTTGTAAATATCAAAGAATAGTATTTAAAATATACCATCATTGTTATCATTGAGAATATCGCATAGGATTGTTGTTAAAATATACCATCATTGTTATCATTGAGAATATCGCATAGGATTGTTGTTAAGAAAATATCCTTGTTCAATATGATAGTTTGCAAATCATAACTAGTAATATTGACCAAGAGGGTGAATCACTAACTAAAATATGCAACCATGGTTGACACCTAGAATCGCGTAGAATTGTTGCTCAAAAAAAACTCTAGATCAATATGATAGTCTACAAACCATATCTAATAAGACTAGCCAAATTTTAAACCAAAATGAATGTCATTATAATTGTGAGTGCCAACCATTCATACTTTTGATGGACATGATTTTGAGGTCTAGAATGGGCCTCTTATAAAATAAGAGATGTGAATTTTTAAAGAAAGATAAATGAAATTATTCTTTTAATTGTTTTTTTTTTTTTTATAGGTTTACTCAAATGTTAAATATACACCCTAATTGTATGTGGAATTAAATTTCATATCCAATGAATACTCACTTTGTATACTTCTAGGTAGACCTAAAATGAAAATACATGAAAAAAACATGTAGGTTCACTTAAATATTAAGTGTAGACACTTATTGAATGCAAAATTCCACATTCAACAAGCAGCCATTTTGCATACTTTTGAGTATACCAACATCGAGAAGAAAAAAACTACACGAGGAAAAGTGCGTTGAACCCACTTTTTTTTTTTGTGTATTTTCAATTTTTCTCGATGTGGGTCTATTCAGAGATTCGTAGAGTGTGTATTTTCATATTTTTTCGATGTGGGTCTATTCAGAAATTCCCAAAGTGTTTACTTGTTGGATGTGGAATTTAATTCCACATCCAATGAGTGCCTACGATTGACATTTTAATTACACATCCAATGAATGTTTGCACTTGACATTTGAGTAAACTTATAAAAAAATAAACCAAAAATACAATTAAAACAGTTCCCTTCTTTTCCCTCCAAAATATTCGTCAATTGAAAGATCTGAAAGATAAAAAGAGATTTTACGGGTTTTTTTCCCTATCTTGTAGCCTACATACTGTGTCATTGTTATTACTGTTTTGGTAGTTGTTTGATGTATTTCACATTGGAATAAGAAAGATCAAAGCTAATAAGTAAAAAGACAACACGAGTAGTTATCAAGTTAAGAGAATTAATATATAATTGCCTTATTGAATTATCAACATGGTATCATAGCTTTGGTTATCTAAGGGCATCATGAAGATCTCCTCTACAATGAATAAGGTCATCAAAAGGATTGGTAACCATCTCAAGAAAGGCATCAAAGAGGTATGGAATCTCATATTCTCTTCAAAGAAAGAATCAATAATAGAAAAGGATGAAGGACTCTTCTCTGCTTTCTTTGCAACATTTCAAGATGAGGACATCTAGGTAATTGATAGTGGTGCATCAAGGCACATGACTGGTCACTCTCACGAATTGAAGACCTTAGCAAAAGGAAAATTTGCATACTTTGTGGAACTTGGAGACAACAAGATCTATCATGTGAAAGGCATTGGATCATCATTCATAAAGCTAGAAGATGGAAGCAACACCCACCTCAACAACATTTTGTTTGTTCCAGGTTTGCACAAAAATATACTTTCTATTTCAAACATAGAAAATAAAAGAGATAGAGTAGCCTTCATTGATGGAAAATCAGTTGTATGGGCAAAAGACTCAAGCATAGAACAAGCTAAAGTGATTGGTATCCGAGAAGGAAAGCTCTACATCATTAGGGGAATTTTGAGGTCTAAAATGGCCTCCTAAGAAAAATTTACAACCAAAATAAACTTTATACAAACCAATAGGATTCAAGATGATGATGTCAGCCATGGGGGGTGATTCACCATTTTTGGAGTAAAAAAGTAAAAAGATTAAAAATAATAAAATAATAAAAGTATGTTTTCAACTTGTATTTTCAACTTATCTCCCTAAGGTTCTACTCAAATTTCGAGCAAGAGTACTCGTTCGATGAAAAATTAAATTCCTCATCTAAGGAGTACCAATGTTGCATACTTTCGATGGACCCTGCTACAAGAAAAATGAGAAATACATGAAAAACGTGATTGCAATCACGTTTTTCATGTATTTCTCATTTTTCTTTTAGTAGGGTCCATCGAAATCATGCAACATGGGTACTCCTTGGATGAGGAGTCAAATTCTACATCCAACGAGTATTTCTTCTCGAGATTTGAGTAAAACCATAGGGAGATAAGTTGAAAATACGAGTTGAAAAAATAGTTTTTTTTTCCTCTAAAATTTGATGATGCAATCTAATATTATTTTATTATTTCCACCATTATTTTATAATTTCCTTAGGAGGCCCATTTTAGACCTCCAAACTCCCCTAATGATTAATATATCCCATAAATCATGCCCTAGTTCAAATTGAGATAAGTCAATGTGAACTTTGGCATAGAAGGTTTGGTCATTTACATTTCAAAATTATTCCAACCCTAAATTCCATAGTAGATGTAAACCAAATCTTAAGGAGGATCATGAAGGTGTCTGCAAAAGATGTGCATTAGGAAAAAATACCAAGAGACCATTTGGAAGCAGTACTTCACGGTCGAAAGAAATCTTGGATCTCATTCACTCTAATGTATGTGGCCCTATGACTCCAAAATCACTTGGAGGACATCTTTATTCTGTCACATTCATAGATGATCACTCAAGAAAGTCTTGGGTTTACATAATGAAAACCAAGGATGAAGTATTTACTAAATTTCAAGAATTCAAAGTCGAAGTGGAGAACCTTACAGAAAGAAGGTTCAAGATACTAAGATCTGATAATGGACGAGATTATACATCCAAGGAAATCACAACATTCTGTAAAGAATGTAGGATTAAGAGGGAGCTAATAGTTCCATACAATCCCAAACAAAATGGAGTTGCAGAAAGAAAGAATGGTTCCATTGAAGAAAGTGTAAAAGCAATGATACACAATCAAGATCTACTGAAGTTTTTTGTGGGGTGAGGCAACTAAGACAACATTCTACATACAAAATTGATGTCCTCACATATCTCTAGAAAAGAAACTCATGAAGAAGTGTTCACTGGTAAGAATCCATATGTCGATCATCTTTGAATCTTTGGATGTCATATGTATATTCATATACCAAAGGACAAAAGAAAGAAGTTGGATCCTTCCCGTGTGAAAGGTATATTTTTTGGGTATAGTAACTCATTGAAAGCCTATAGAATCTATATGAAAGATGGACATCACATTGAAGTTAGTTGTGATGTCATATTTGATGAGAGAATAACATTCAAGAAATAAGAAGGACTTTCTATAGATTCTGATGACGAAGAAATTCCTATGTTTGAGGAAGAAGTTGACAAGGAAGAAGTTTCTCACCATGATGAAGAAGGACCTAGTGAACTTGTTCAACCTATGGTCATTTAAGAAACAAGGAAAATACCTAATTGGTTGAAATATACACTATTTAATGTAGAAGGTCACGGGGCAGCTCAAGGACCATTTAGAGAAAGTAAAATACCCAAGAGATACTCTGGGTATGCTGCATACATGAAAAAATTAATAGAATCGTAACCATCCACTTTTAAGAGGCTATAGAACATCGAGAATGGAAAGATGCCATGAATGAAGAATATCAATTTATAATGAAGAATTGAATCTAGGAGATCGTACCTAGGCTTGAAAACAAATCTTTAGTTACTTCCAAGTGGGTCTATAAGATCAAGCATGCAGTTGATGGAAGTATAGATAAGTATACATCAATATTTGTGGCAAGAGGTTTCTCTCAACATGAAGGCATCAACTATGAAGAAATGTTTGCTCCAACAACAAGATATATATAACAATTCTATCATTAGCCTCTCTAGCAGCATCAATGGGATGAAACATCCTCCAAATGGATGTCAAGACTGTGTTTCTGAATGGCACAATAGATGAAGAAGTCTACATAGAAAACCCTTGGGATTCGAAATAAAATATAGGAAGGCATATGTTTGTAGATTAGAGAAAGCATTATATGGCCTCAAGCAAGCACCAAGGGCATGGTATGCCAGAATGGATGCACATCTACAGAGACTAGGCTTCATAAAACAATTTGTTGACTCAAACCTCTATATTAAGGTTGTAAACAATGAACCTGTAATTATGCTTTTGTATGTAGATGATATTCTCCTGAGATGTGTAGAAGGTCGAATTGAAGAACCTAAGAAGCAATTGGTAGCAGAATTTGACATGAAGGTCTGCGATTGATGCATTACTATCTAGGACTAGAAATCTGGAAGGAACCTAATGAAGTCTATTTAGGTCAAGGAAAGTATGTGATTGAGATTCTGAAGAAGTTCAACATGACGGACTGTGAAGCGATGACCACTCTAATGATCATGTTATCACTCCAAAATTTCTTTAGAAGTTGTTAGAGAAAGAAATGATAGAGGTAACCACAAACCTACTCTAGAGATTAGGATCTAGCCTTCCTAATGCTCAGAAAGGGCTCTCTCTTTATGATATAACTTTGTTTTAGTTAATTGATTTTAGGCTAGTTATGATTGTACTTGGGTTTTGAATTGGATTTGGTGGTGGGATCACTTACTTAGATGTATAGAGGGATGTCTTTTACCATTGGGCTATGGGGTCAAAAGTCAAGAAAACATGACTAGATCAAGTTCTACAAATAAGTGTCTATAGGGCAAGATAATTGTGTTACTTCAGATCTCAAAGCTGGATGGTGAAGTGGTTTTAAATCGGATCCAGGGAGAAATTAAGGGTTCCTTAGGCTATATTATGAAGAAAGTGAAAGAGGTCAACCAAGATGGGAGAGAAATTAAGGATTCTCAGATCCAGGTATCAGAAGAAAACATAGAAATGATCAACTATTCAAAACAGAGTGTACTTAAACAAATTCTAAAATAAATTTCCAGTTAATTCATTCAACTTTAGATAACATTTAAGTTTGTGAAATACATAAGAAAATAACAAATTTGACAAAGAAAATACTTCATTGTGATAGCTCAACACACGAATCTGTAATGCAATCTCTTTATTACTTAGTCCAGTTTGTTGACTTGAAAAATTGGTACAATAACCCTCAGGTTTTCTAATCAATACAACTCTACAAATGTATAGCAATCCACACTCAATACTTCGAATTATGAAGTATTTATACATAGATAGTTTACAAAATATCCCAAACTATTTTGGGAATTAATTTAGGAGAAAGAAATATCTTCATGCAAGAAAATAGAGACATATCTTCAACTATTGTATGATGCCCCTGTTTATTAGGTTGTGTTGTCTTTATACTCTGATTTTTTGCTTTTTATTCTTTGCTTTTTTGTTGGTCTTCACGTTGGATGTTCTTTTAGCTTTGACCTTTCAATTGATACACTTTCAACGGATACTCTTTTACCTGGCTGGCCTGTTGATTTTCCTTTTACTGAGCTGTTTTACTCTTATTGTACATTTCTACATTTTGACTGTGTATTTCTACAGTAAGTCATTCAATTTCTCCCATGTTTCTGCATCTGGTAATTGGATCATTTTCCTGTAAATTTCATCTGCCTCTGTGTACTTGGAAAAAGTGGGCTTATTCACAAAAAGGTGTTTTACCTCATGCTGGAGGTAAAACAAGTTCTCAAAAGTCTGGTATAGGACCTTGCCAGTTGGCATCCCCTTCATAGAGGAAGTATTTACCTGATCTATAGCCACTTCTCTAATTCTTCTATTGTAGTCCTCATGTGGCATTAATTTATTATTTATTACTAAGGGATTTGGTAAACCCTTTTGCCTCAAAACTTCAAACTTAACCATGAATCTATCTATAGCCAACTACATGGTTTGGCACTTATCTTCAAGGTTTAGCATTAAATTTCTCTTGGTGAGGACCCTTTTTACTTCCATTATTGTACCTGTCCTGTCAGGTATCTCCAATTCCTACAATTCATACTTATTTTTGGAGTTAAGGAAGTGAATGATCCTAGTGGTTTCCTTTGGCATGTCTCCCAGTTCTGTTTTAAGTCTTTGTATGGATTCTGTAGCCTCTTTCACTAAGTCAGTTTGCTCAAAAATTACTTGGATGGATGACCAAATATCATTGATAGAGTCAATGATATTGGCCCACAATTGTTCCTTGGCTTGGCCAAGTGGTTCCTTCAAAGTCAATTCCTTCTCCAAGATTTTTATTCTTTCATTCATCCTGGTTGATTTCTGCACTTCTTCTTTGTGCATAATCTATGCAAGCTTATAGTCAGTCTCTAGACTGGTTACCTTTTCCTTGAGCTTGTTCATTTCTGTGGTCTGAATGGACATGTATTCCATTGCCTTGACCAACTTACTAGCCTCATCACTTGGCTGAGCTGCTGCTGTTGACCCTGTTGCTGATGTAGATGTTGTGGAAGCTGGGAGTGTTATAGCCATTGGTGCTGAAGGAGCTAATGATGCTGCCAAGGTGGATGGTACTATTGTAGTAACTATTGGGATAACAGTGGTAGGGGCAGTGTCAAGTCTAGCTTGTTTTAACTCTATCAAGTTATCTAACTCCTTTTTCATTTCCTTTAGATGATCATTCAATTGTTAAACCAGGTCAATCATCTCTTCCTAATGAGTTTGGCTCTCAAGGAATTCTTTTGTCTGTGGGTGATTTGAATGAGGAAGTTTTAGTTTTTTTTTGAGAGCTTTAATTTCCTTATTCTTCTTCTTGATCAATTTCTCAGCAGCTTTGATGTCATTGGGATCATGTCCCATCTCAATCACCAAGTCTTCCAATGAATTGATCCTGTTGTCCTTGGCCTGTGAGGAGGCCTTTTCCAATTTGTATTGAGCTGTAATGTTGTCCAATGAACTTTGCAGCTTATGTGCAACCATGGCCTTTCCTGTCAAGGTGGAGTAGATCATCTCACTTGCTTGTGGAATTCAATCTGGTCAATGGGATGAACATCCCTAGCCAACACCTCAAAGTCTATTTTTCTGTAGTCAGCTGATGTCTTTGGCAGTAGACAGTAGGCTGCACCAAGGACACCTGCATTTTTCCTATTTTTATGTCAAAAGCTGACATCAACTTGCTTTGATTTGTTGGTGTGTGCTTGAAATATTGAGCATAGTTTTTAGCCTTCAAATTCTCATTTCTCAACTTGATTTCCTTGTATATGCCCTTGATATCCTTTTCTTTATCAGTTGGCCTAGTGAATGAAGAAACCTCAACACTGATTTGTCTCTCAATCAGTTGAGTGTTAGATATTGAGGGCTGTTGTGTTTCTTCTGAAGTTTTTGTACCTTTTCTTCTTTCCACCATTGTATCAGTGTCAGTGATTTCCACTAATTCAATGGTGTCTTCCTGTTCAGTTAAAGATTAAGCTTGGGCCTTTTCCTGTTACTGATCTCAAACTGCTCATATGTGGTTTCCATAGCTGAATTGGTACCCTCCTCCCTATTTCTCGTTGGGTTCATGTCTTCATTTGCTAGAGTCTGTAAAACAAAAGCACTATTCATTGGTTCTCCTAGTTTTGGAATCTGCAGGAAGGAACTTTCATCAATATGTCTTTGTACATTAATCAATGTATTTTCTACATCAACTACAGTGCTATCCATATCAATTAGATTGTTTTCCAACCTTTCTTATTGGTTGGCAAACCTCTCAATGTTTGGTCTGGGATGATGGATAAAAGGTCCCAATTTGACTTTGATCCTCAGTTACTTATTTATGACTCCATCAAGGTCATACAACTACATAAAGATTTTTTTGAACTTCATTTGCTACAACATTTTATCAGCCTCTGGTCCAACTTCTCTAGTGTTACAAATGAAGGGGTCCGATTGATTTTTCATTTTGAATTGGGTTTTCTTCCTAGCTGCTAGGAAGTTGACTTCATCAGAATTGATAATTTTCCTAAAGTATTCTAGTGCAAATATCCTCATGAGGAGGTATTTGGGTAGTTTGTAAGGGGCAAGTTGGCATCCATAAATTCTTATTTTTGTGTGGTTCTGGTATAGATGCCAATCTCCCACCTTACTATTCTTGGCCAACTGTAACACCCTTTTGATCTCTTGGCTGAGGGCTATTGGTTAGCATATTCATGACTGGATGGACAAATGAATCTATGAAGTCCTTGTAAGTGAATGTAGTGGAGTATTTCTGGATCAAGGGTGTCCAATAGATATCTGACCTTGATTTCCTTTGGTATCCAACTTCTAGATGCTGACAGGGAATTTGTCTGATTGATAATACAAGAACATATGAAATAATACAGAAGAGTACTTGAAGACTCTTTTAGTAGGTAATCTGGTGAATTGTTCATGCATCCTGTCTGCAATGAACTGAGCATAGTTGTAAATAACAACAAGAGGCTTGCTTGGGCTAAAGATGGAAAGGAAGGCCAAGACAACCTCATCCACATGCTCATCTATGGTATATCCTAAAATGCAAGAGAGCATGGTAATAATATGTCTGCCTCTCTCAGAAAAAATGGTGGCAGAATAAGGGGGACTATCTGTGGGAGTATGACATTCATCTATTATGAAAGTTTGGAAAATTTGGGCTATTCTGGGTAGGTCTAACTTGATAAAGAGGTCCATCAAGTCTCCAACAGACAGTGGGGTCTCATTAGGGCTTAGTTGGACCTACAACATTTGGTTAATGTGTTCTACAGTTATGGTAAACAAAACTTGCTGGTCAAGGGCGACAAAGGCCCTTTGGCTAGGAATGTAGCAAGCATGACAGAAGCGGATGATGTCTAGGAAGGGATGTACCTCTGGAAACAAATATTTGGGAAAATTAGACTCCCAAAGGTGAATTTCATCGTTTTGGTTCAATAATTTGTCCTTACTCTAGCAGTGGAGCTTTAGAAGGTAGGCTGGGGAAGCAGTATCCTTTATTTGGAAGTCTCTTTTTGCTAATGCAAGGTGGTTGATGTCCATGTGAGGGGTTTGTAGAGGTTTCACATCCAGAGAGGTTTGGGAAGCCATAACTGAGTTTATAGATTTGAATTAGTCTTTGAGGGGTTTCAGGAGTGAGTTTTATAAGCTTCTGGTACAATGAGAGGGTAATTACAGTCTATAAACAGGGTTTGGGGTGTGTAACATGCTTCTTTTCAATTTAGGAAATCTTCTTTAATTAATTCAATTAATTAACCATTTCAATTAAACTGTGCGTTTTCAAATTGAAGGGTTGTTCTAGTTTTTCCCAAGAATACTTGGAAAATCGATGGTTTGGCTTGCAAACTGGATTCAATTGTGAATGCAGAAGGTACGGTGGCTTCATATGTCAACTGGTTGCTTCAATTGGGTATCCGAAGGTTCTTCAGGCGATAGACGATGGTCAATTTGGTCGCAGAGGTTTTAGGGTGTTACAATGGCTAAATAGCAGTGGAAGTGAAAAATGAGCAAAAAGAGTGAATTGGGGCTTTTCTGGCCTTTTAACGGGTAACGGTCACATTTTGGCGTGGAAACTATAAATGAATAGTGGGCAGTTTTCAGTTTGGGTAGGGAGCTGGTTTTTTGGGCCATCACACCTCTTTTGGAGGGTAAGCGGTATTTTTTGCGAGAATGTGATCTCACCTAGTGCCGCCACATAACAGAACAATGCCTAGGAAAAACTATGAATCTCGCATGCTCTCGGGCTATTATCGGCCAAATAATGAACCCGTGCGATATGGATGCGCACCATCAGATATTGGGGTAGGAGATCAAATGGCTATTGCACGATTAAGATGCACGGAGGGAATCGGGAAAGGGATTTGTGGGGCCCGAGGTTTAATTACACAGAAATGTAATTAATTAACCAATAAAGTCGAGTTTTTAAACATAAGCATTGGGTTATGGTTATGTGGCAGGGTTTTTTAACCGCACCAAGGGTTGGTGGGTTAAAAAGGTTTGTCGAGGAAATATGAAGCGAAGGCATAAAAACATAGGATAAAGGGGTTTTTGTGGGTTTTGAAGGGAAATAGGGAAATTAATAAGGGGGGAAGGTAATATTTACAATGGGGAATGGGTTTCACACTAGGGAAAAGGGTTTTGGGTAGGGGGATGATTTTTGAAGGGTAATTACTAGCGAAATGTGTGAAACCAAGGGGTAAGGGTCAAAATGAGGGGAAAAGGGTATCTATAAGTGATGAAGGGATAATGGGTAAATTAGCAAATAAGCATATGGGGGTGTAGTGAAATGAGGAGAAATTAGTAAACAAGCTTGTGAATATCCTTTCTTTCTCATAAATCCTCCTTCACATGAAACATAGGATTAAGCATGATAAATGTGCTTTTGACTCAGCAACCTTGTGCATTTGTAACATTTCTTCTACCTACCCTTTATTTATCTTAACATTTTTTCTTCATTTTATTGGGTGCATTTAAGCTTGCTGACCCTTTTTTTCCTTTTCTTTTGACAAGCAAACTATCTAATTCTAACCTTATAACTTCAAATGGCTCAAATTAAACTGATGAGCACATTTTTATTCTCTACCTAACTACTGATCTGCCAAGGTTAAACAATTTGGCTAGATCTTTATTCTCTATCTATTAACATGAATGAGTCAAGATTAAGCTATTTGACCATCATGGATTGTGGTCTTCCTGACAAGATGCACACAATCTTATTTTGCATAGTAGATTAAAAAGTAGTGGCATTTAAATTTTTACACTTCCATGATTTGTTTTATTTCTTTTTGGGGTTCATATTTTTCACTTTTTTTATTTTTTTCTTTCTTTTTGTCCTTTGATTATTCTTTTAGGACATACCATCTTTACATTTTTTTATTTTTAATATGGAAAACATTTTGCAGAAAGCAAAAGTATGTACAATATTACAAGACTAACCATAGCCAATTCAAAATTATGAGTCCTATTATTATAGGACCCTAACAAATCACAAACTTGAAAATACTAAGGAGTTATGAATCAATCCTTATGGATCCTTCTAGATATAGACAATTGATTGGCTTATTAATGTACTTGGTGAATACTCACTCGGACATATGTTTTGCAGTAAATGTACTTAGTCAATTCCAAGTGGAGCCAAAGCATGAGCATTGGATATCAACAAAACATATCGTGGGATATCTGCGGGGAACCATCAACTACTTCCTGAAATATGCTAGAAGGAATGATTTCCAATTGACTGGTTATACAAATTCCAATTGGGGAGGCAGTGAACAAGATGTAAGAAGCATTATAGGAGGATGTTTTAGTTTGGGATCATCATGGTCTCATGGATGCGTAGAAAACAAAACAATGTTTCTTTGAGTAGTGTTGAAGAAAAATATGTTGCAGCATGTGAAGTTAGTCGAGAAGCAATTTGATTAAGGAAGTTGTTGTCTGACTTATTTGAAGGACCAATGAAAACTGAATTGATACGTTGTGATAACATCAATTGTATTTGTTTGTCTGAAGACTCAGTGTTTCATTGGAAGACAAATCATATCAACAACAATTATCATTCTATACGAGAGCTAGTGCAAAATGGTGTAGTGCAGCTACAATATATCTCCATTGATGAGAAGGTAGCTAACATATTGACCAAATCACTTCCAAACAAGAAGCTTGTATACTTAAGGGACAAGCTTGGTTTGGTGGATTTGTCCTCCCAAATTGAGAGGGAGGGATAGACACAACATTCTTGTCTTCACTTGAGAAAAAAGAATGGAGGATTGGGTAACCATTTGGCATTCGCTACCCTTTGAGAATGTGGTAGGGAATTCAAGACAAGAGTAGTTGTGGATCGATATTATTTCAGGATTAACTACCCAAGATAAGAATAGTCCAATGATAGGTCATACTCTGGGAACACTTAGGTGGGTATGTATCTTGGAGAGACAATGATGATGGTGTCTACACATCATCAGTCTCACCAACATTGTGCCATGATATTGTGGAGAGATATAGTTGTCAGTCAAGGCCTTGCTATATGAAAATGCTGGTTATTATGATGCTAGACATATGGGTTACTAATCTGACTCTTCTTATGAGATCTCTTCAGATTGAGAATGACCATATACCTCCTATGAATACCTTCCTAGTTAAGAGGGAGTGTTGAAAAATGTGCAACTAGGTTTGGCCTTCATTAGTATGAAATATATTCTTGTATATATAAAATGAAAAAGAAAATATTATTATTATTAGAGCATGAGTTTCATGATCAAGTTATTTTATTTTATAGGTCAAGCACCCATTTAGTAGTTCTGGAGTTTTTCCTAGGTATAAGAGTCATTATCATATATGGAAGACCCTATGGGCACATTGTAAATTGTCAAAGAAAAATGATTTTCTCTTGAAAATTTCATAATACCTCCAAGATCGAGTCGGCCTACATAAGCTGTCAAGTCGATCTAAATGAAGAGCCATGTCCATCCTTGAAGGAAGCCTATATATAAGAGGAACGTGTCCTCCATTTGGATAATTCATTCACTCATCTCTCATATGAAGAAGGAAGAAGGAGAAGGACGAAAAAGGAAGTGTGAAGAAGAATGACAAGAAAAATTCGAAGTGTTTGGGTCTCTCTACTTTCTTTTGGAAGTGTGAAGTTAGGGATGTTTCATTGGGCAAGTCTAAGGCTTGATTTTGGAAGAAAGAAGAGAAATAAGGCAAGCAAAGGTCTCTTCAGGTTTCCTTCTAGCCCTAAGACTCAAATCAAGGCAAGTGAGGTCAAGGGAAGAGAAGTTAACTGGAGATCGAAGTCTCCTAGAGAAGCAACAACAGTTGCAACAGTTGTTGGGGAGAAGAATTTTGGACCTACTTGTAGGTCAAAGATATTTCAGCAGGAGGTTGAGGAAGACTTAATCTTGGAGGGTATTTGTCTGAAGCTAGGTCATGGTATTCGTCAATTGAATGATCTAAAAGATAAGAAGAGATTTTACGGGTTTTCCCCTTAAGAGGAGGGGTTTTGGCCCTTTCTTGTAGCCTACATATTGTGTCATTGTTATTAATGTTTTGATAGTTGTTTGATGTATTGCACATTGGAATAAGTAAGATCAAAGCTAATAAGTTAAAAGACAACACAAGTAGTTATCAAGTTAAGAGAATTAACATATACATTGTCCCATTGAATTCTCAACAACTTTTACTACATCATGTGAACTAAAGGGGGTGGTAGGTGATCACATTAAAATAGTTTTACCTTTAATAAATCTACCTCTTGAATCCCTTTCTCTATACATGCATTCTAACTTATGTAACTACTCAAAATTGATGCGACAACTAAGGTTTAGGAGAAAACTCACTACGGTGATGCACATGTTCTTACCTCTCGTTTTACCATTTCTCCTTTCCAAAAGTTGTGTAAAAAAAACCTAAATTAAAAGATAAATCATTTGTACACTTCTCTGACAATGACACCAAAAATGTTGGTCAATTCAATTATACTAAAATTCAATTACATTTAATCTTATCAATCTGGGTTTGTAAGCTTGTGAAGTATGATGCAAAATATATGTTAGGATTTGGCTTCTCTACTATCTAATAAAAATGCACATTAAAATAAATGTTAATTTATGAAAAGCAATTGAAATTAACTACTCAATATAATTTTGGTTACAAAACAATTCTAGATTCTCATAACCATGTAGAGCATTCCAATGATTTTGACAACAAATTGCTTTTAAAGATTTCAGTTATAACTTTTTGTAGCTTAAAAGATTCAATTTCTATTCAATTGGAATATTCATGTGATTAGTCTTCATTACATAAGAAATTAAAATCACACTATTGAATCAATTCAAAGCACATTGCAAGAAGTAAACCTAAGTGATCACTTGAATATACTATTTTATGGCTATAAATTCTGTCAAAACTATTATAAAAAAATTTAAACTATGTGAGTATGTTGGTGCTTGATTTGACCCTCTTTTAGAAATTGGCTATATTTTTGTTTTCGCCTTGTGTCTCCCTCGCCATATGACTTTCTCTCATAATCTTATAATCAAAATTGTATGCTTGAATCTTTATAACAAAATGTCCATTTTTACTTTGTATTAAATTTATTACTATAACAATCATTGTAAATAATCATTATTATATTAAGTACAAAATTAAAACCTTAATCTTCAATTAATAATTAAATAAACTTTCTATAAACTATAACTATTATTATAATAAATTAAAATAAAAATATTAGAAATACAAACTAAATAATGAATAATAAATAAATTACAAACAAAATAAAATTATTTAATAATTAAAATTAAATAATCAATACAAAATTTTAATTATTATTAAAATAATTATAAATATAAAATTAAAATTAAAATATAAATTATAAGGTAAATAAATTAAATAAACCCAATGTAATATTAAATAAACAAAACATAATAAAACAAACTAAAATTTATAACAAAAATACATAATATAACCAATTAAAATAAATTAAATTTATTTAAAAGGATAAAATTTAATTAAAAATATAATTAAAAAAACCTATAAATAAAATATAAAAAACTTACCCACCCTATTTCTCTCCATTCCCTACCTCAGAATACGTTGCTTTAAATAAATAAACAAAATATGAACTTTTGAACTCTCCAAAAGGATATTAGAATTAAACGTTGCACGTGAATTGAATGTTGTTGGGTCTGTTTGTAATATTTACCAACTGATAGGTCTTAAACCGATATCTATAATGCCCCTCAATGACAAAGATTTCACAGAGAGCTCATCGGGGACAAGAGCTAACGGGCCTGACATTGCGAATTAAATGCTTGGCTACATACGTTCTCAATAGCTGTTTAACACACGCGCGCGGTGATAGATAAACAAAAAATAATGGCGTGTGTGTTAAACAGCTATCAAAAACGCATGTAACCTGGCATTTAATGCCCAATGCAAGCCCATTAGCTCTTGCCCTCATCGGATCTCTCCTCTCACAATCTGACAATTAATAGCTTAAGTTTAATGATTTATATAAATTTATATGTATAGAAGTTATTTATATCTATATAATATAAACTATACATATATATTATTATAATTTTTTCATATATTATTAAGATTTTATATAAGATTATATATGATATTTATAAATTATTTAAATTTTATATCAAGTTAGAGATTTGAGATTTATAATTTGTATTTGTATTTAATATTGGATTTCACTTTATTTCAAATTTAGAATTTTATTTCTAATGGTTGAATGGGGAGATTGTGCAAGGATAAACTTATAAGTTTAATGATTTATATAAATTTATATGTATAGAAGTTATTTATATCTATATAATATAAACTATACATATATATTATTATAATTTTTTCATATATTATTAAGATTTTATATAAGATTATATATGATATTTATAAATTATTTAAATTTTATATCAAGTTAGAGATTTGAGATTTATAATTTGTATTTGTATTTAATATTGGATTTCACTTTATTTCAAATTTAGAATTTTATTTCTAATGGTTGAATGGGGAGATTGTGCAAGCATAAACTTATTTGTAGCATAAGAGGAGTATTGAAGGAAATTCAACAACAATTTGAATAATTTGCGAAAATTTAAGCTAGCTTTATATATTTAAAAACAAATTTCTCATTTGCATTGTTGCAGGTTTGTTGCAAAGACCAGAATTCAATGTTTTAAAGGAAAAACAATTTTAAATTTAATACAAATTTAATATTTTGGATTCTATGTTGCGTTGAACATTCTGAAAAATACATTCACATTAAATACATGTTTTATAACCTAATGTTTTATATTAGAGAACTAATTCATGTCTTTTTTTTTAATGTAGGAAAAATTATGTAAAGACTTTTTAATGTGAACAATTTGAACAAATCAATTAAATAAGGGGATTAGAAAGAGAGTTAACGCTAAGGAGGAAGGAGTTATGGAACTATCTTCATAAATTATTTTTCTTTTTCTTTTTCTTTTTCTTTTTCTTTGAACTATACGAGCAATTGTATTTCAATTATCGAACATTTAATATGTATAAAAACCCTCATAACTCATTTATGAGGGTCATATAGTAATAACCAATGGAGAGACTTTAGGAGAAAGGATTCGCTCTTGGGAAAAGTCTACCTACATGTGTTGTACAAACTAAATTCATGAGGAGTTCATAATGTAAAGTTATGCAATTTAATAACTTTGTGAGGCCTAATTAAGTTATTTATACTCGGGGGACTAGATTTTGACCAAGGGGGTCAATGTGCTTTTAAATAATATTTATTTAATCAACATTAGAACAAGGAATACCCCTTGTGGTGAAAGAGAGGTCATCCTTTGTCACCTAAAGCAGGAGGATTCTTCGAATCCTCAGTGAATATCTTCTCGGGTTATTATTAGTTACTCGGGCTATCCAAGAACCAACATAGTAACAACTAAAAAAGACCTAGTTGTAATAGAATTGATTGTAAGAAAGAAAGACTACTCTACGCTATGAAAATAGACAAACTGATTAAATAAGTATTGTGCACCCCAGCACAAGGGTCCCTCTTAATTTGGTCACAAGAACTAGAGTAACTCAAAACCTAATGATCAAATCAAATGACAAATGCATTTACACACATGAGTGATATAACTTTGTTGGATCGAAAACAATATTAATAGCAAAGAGTTCATATAATATATCTTAAATTTTGTCTTTCTCCCCTTTATGAGTGAAACTACAATATTTATAGAATCTTAGAACAATAGACTTCATAATTCTATACCTATATTTCAAAATCAGAAAATGATAGTAACAGTTTTAATGTTATAATTCAGAGCAGGGTATGATGCTCAGAATTTTATTGTATAACGACGTTCATCTTTATGAATCTTGGAGATCCAAATGTTGGCCATCGTAAGTATGAATCAAATCTCATTCTTAATATTTTTTTCTCCATTATATGATGTTAGCCTCCTATTGCAATAGGTGTTCATCTTTCATGATTGACTATTTTACATGCCAAATATGTCATCTTTTCATGCTGCAAAGTTCCATATTTCCATCAAGTTCCATTTTTGAAGAATCATACCATTTTTGAAGAGCTTTTCAGTTAAGGGAAGGCCAAACAGCTTAATCTTGGCCTCCCTAGGTTTAAATTGCTTGTTTTAGAAAATAGAGAATGAATATCTGTCCAAACTGTTTAATATTGGCAGATTTGTAGATAGGTAGAGAAACTAGGGCGCTCAATAGCTTAATCTGAGCCCCCGGAGAAATAAGGATCGATTTAGATAGGAGGATAGCAAAAAGAAAAGTTGAAAAGCTGGGTTTGCTAGTTCAAGTGCACCCAAAACAAAAAGAAGAAAAATGCTAGGTAAGTAGGCCGGGTAGGTAGTTCTGTGGTAGCAGAATGATGAATTGTGATCCATTTCATGTTTTCAAGTGTTATATCCATTCATATCACAATGGCAAGGCAGTTTTCCATTTGGAGGAGCTCAAGCGAGGCATGTCTAACTCCCCCTTCTTCTTATTCCCCAAATCATTCACTAACCTCCTCAAAGAGGTCAAGATCTGCTTGATATCTCTTAAATCCATCATTTTTCCATTTCACTTGCCCAAGTAAAGATCTACTTTACTTAGGAATACTCTTGTTCACTCTTTGAGTCATTTTCCCCTTTAAATGGCCTAAGATCCCTAAGCTTAGCGCTTCCTTATCATGCTCATGTTAATTTCTAACTATACTATGTAACTCCCTGTCTATTTCCCCTTCCACTACTAAAAATATGTTAAATATCTCCCCTATGTACATATCCCCTCCCTCTAGTTGAAAAATAACCATAAGCATGCTTGGGAATTGCTAAGTTTATTTGAAACTTAGCAAGAACCCTCAGTTGCCTCTCAAATCCCTTTCCAAAGGCATTAGGACTCATTCCCATGCATAAAATCCCCCTCCAAATGTATAAAATCCATCTTTTGGCCTTGTTTTACCTTTTCCAAGGCATAAAACTCCTTTTTTGGCCTTAAACCCTTCTCTAAGCACATAAAACCCCTCTCAAGTGCCTTTGAACTCCTCCAAGGCATGAAATCCCTCTTTTTAGGATATCGGGCCCCTTCCGATGCCTTAAAGACCCTTTATAACACCCAAAAACAATTCAAAGGCCTTAAAAACCCTTTGTCGAATCATAAAAACCTTCATCGCTTGCCTCAAGCCTTCCTCCGAATTCATTTGCCCCCCCTCCGACGCGATATCGCTGTCGGAGGTCGCGACGATCAAGTGTTGGCTTATATTTTGTATGTCCGATGGATGCTCCGCCGATCCGATTTCGGCGATCGGCGTTTCACAATGTCATATGCCCCATATACATGCTCCTTCCCCTTTTCGCCGATGCGATGCGATATCGCTATCGCATCGGAAGCGATATCGCTATTGGGAGCCCTCCATATCGCAATTTCTCGTTCTACCGCATATATCATGTTTTACCGCATAAACCTAAGTTTTTCATAAAACTTAAGTTTATCGCAAAAACCCGCATTTTCATCTATCGCAAGCCTTATTGCAATATTCCCGATGGTAAAGCGCCGATGTGATCACAGCCGTCCATCGTCCCGCCCAGATCAACGGTCCACATCATTTCGGCGATCGCATATGTGTAAGCCCTCCGCCCCGCCGATTGCCGAAATGCCGAGTTAATCTCAGCCGCCCATTCGGGCCCGCAAATCAACGGCCCATGTTTAATCGCATCATTCCCATATGGCTCCGACTAGCGGAGCCGAATAGTTATAAAGCACGACATATAAAAGTTTCGGGTCCGAAAGCAGCCCTTTGTACAGCAAAGAGGGAGTGCTCCGATATCCCGGAGCCGAAATGCAATAAAGTAGAGCCTAAAGTGTGTCGGGTCCGAAAAGGGGTAGTACTGTACGCTCCTTTTCCGAGCCTGAAAAGTTATAAAGTGCAGTTTTGAAGAGATTTCGGGTCCGATGACAGGTTTTTATTAAACTCCGTCGATTTGGGTTTGCCGATGGGCCGGACCCGATTTCAAATAAAGAGGGCCTTAATGCATTTTTGGGTCCGCGGGGTTCATCGCTCGTCGGAGGTATTTCAGTGTGGTACCATCGATCTGCCGATTCGTCGATTTAGCGCAGCCGTTGGATCTGCCTTCACGTGATCCAACGGCCAGGATTTAATCCCCGCTACAGTGCCACTCCCGCCTGTGCTTTTTACGATTTTTGCATAGAAATGGGTCTTTTGTGTAAAAGGAAAAAGGCGGCATTTTTTCATATTTTCACATATATGCCTGTACGCGCTCCCGATAAGGGAATTCATGCATCCTTAAGCCATTTTGGATCGCTCCAAGCCCAGTTTTGTTCCAGAAAGCTAGCCTTGGCCTCAGCACAGTTAGCAGCATACAAATCCTCCTTTTTGCAGCATTTCTTCAGAGTTTAGTACCATTATTTATCAGCCAGCGCCGATAGCGTCCCAAAGGCCACGGAAGTCATTGCAGCAGTTATTTTTGCCTTGAAAGGGCAAAAAATGGGCAATTTGACAGTTTAAAGAGTATCAGAGGAAAGATAAAGCCCAGATTCAATTAAAAGTGTATCAGTGAAGAAATATCAGTGGAAGACTTCAATTCCGAAGCAGGTGAACATCAAAAGGCCCCAGTAAAGTCAATAAAGCAGCTCTGAGCCATAAAGGCTCACCAACTCACAATTTTGGCCACTTAAGGCAGCAGAATCACTTGCAGGCACAGATGAATGAATTCAAAGCATAGTTATTGCAAAAACGATGTATTTGGCCGCCCTTGAGGGCAGCGCTGCAGGCCCAATGCGCAGTTATGATAAAAGAGCCAGCACATAGCAGCAAAGGACTGCATTAATCCATTTTTTAGGCTGTTGTCCCCTGCGCAGCTCATGTAGATATTTTTAGGCATTTATTTCAAGCATATGTTAGGTTAGAAGGACTCATTTCATCAGATCTGTTTAAGATCTGCTGTAATAGATATTTTTGGATATTTTCCCTATATAAACCACCCTGATTCATTGTTTAAAGGGTTGGTTGGTTGATAATCCTCTTTCGAGACTTGCGTTGTATGCTTTGAGAGATTTAATGAACAGAGATTGCTGGAATACCTTGTGTCTGGGCTGTTTGATGTGGATTTGATGGCCGAAGAGTAGATTGCAGAATTCTAATGCTTTCTTCATGGAACAATAAGTCTTTCTCCCTTGTTTTCAGTTTCTATGTATGCTATATCATCTATATGTCATGATCTAAATTGCAGGAAGAAAGAATAATTCAGATGTTGCTTAGTTGTACTCTGTTCTCAATTCCTGTTATTTCTCCATGTTTTCCTCTGAATTAGTCCTAGATATGAATGCTTATTTGCTCATATTTACACTAGTTCTTTCATATATGACTGTTATTTAGGAAACCTTGATTGCTCCTATATAATGTTCACTCACCTTCCCTCTGTTAGCATAATGAAAGCTGCTTAGCTATCTTTCATTCCCTGACATCCATTTCATCCTTATTCCAGCTTTGATATTGTTCCTTGTTTAAACTATAGTGCTTTGTAATTCCTCTTGTGACCAAGAAAACGCACCAGCAGCCTTAATCCTTGACTCCATGCCCAATGGTCTAAACTTCTCACACTTTGCAGTCCAACTCTGTTTGAAAGCATCATCCTTCCCACCAAAACTTAAACAAAACCAAGAGCATCACATCTAGCCTAAAATCAACGCAAAAACAAAGATAAATTATAAAGAGAGAGCCCTCTCTGATTGAAGGTAGGCTAGGACTTGCTGTCCAAAGATTGGTTTGTAGTTGCCTCGGCCGTATCCCTTAAGGAGCCAAGGGACAACCTGAGTGATAACATACTGGCGACTCCACTGGGGAAATCTTCAGAAAATTCCAAAAAACAAGTTAGAAGCTGGTTCCCAAGAAGAAAACACATAATACTAGGTCAAATCCAGACCCAAATCCCCCAACTGCTTTTGAAAACCCCAATATAATCCCAAGGAACCTCAGGAAGTTAGAGCGAAGAGAAGATTTTGCTGATTCTAGTCCTGAAATAGTTCAGCCAGGCTGTGTTCCAACCCCTGTTAAAGTTTTGTTTCGTTCAACCCCTACTTCCCCTTGTTCTTCATCCACCTCTCCAAGCACCTTCTCCACTCCTCCATTCACTGCACATACTACTCCCATCACCACTATTATTACTACTGTTCCAGTCGTTCCATTTATCCCTGTCGTTCCATTTATCCCGGAAAATATGGAAAATAGATATGCACCCTTACAGCTGCCCGCTAATCCTGGGGCTATGCCTCAGGATTACCAAACTAAAATCACATATTTTGATGGTACTGGTTCTTGCACTGTCCTGCAACATACCAAGAAAATGCAGGACTATTTTGAGAGTTATGAAATAGATGATGATCATGTAAGAATGAAGATTTTTGTCCAAAGTCTCACAGGTGACGTTAGGCCCTGGTTTAGAGCTCTCCCTGCAAATTCCATAGCTAACCCAGATGCCCTTTACCAAACATTCCTTAACAGATGGGAGAAAAAGAAGGATCCCCTGCACATATTATCAGAATATGATACTATCAAAAGAGGCCCTCAAGAGGTTGTCTTAGATTATTGTGCAAGATTTAACAATGTTTATAATGCAATCCCACAGAACCTCAGACCTCCCCCTGATCTTGCTTTGTATAAATTCCCAGATGGTTTTGATACCGACATGGCATATCAATTGAGGGAAAGAGCCCCTCAAACCTTAGCAGACATGTAGAATGTAGCTGTTAGTGTGGAGGAAAATCTGATTGCCAAGAGAAACAGAGCAAGAGCCGAGAGAAGAACCACTTTTAAAGAAGAACCTCCACTATCTGAGCAAAAGTTGGATGCAATCTTAAATAAAGTGAACAGTTTTGAAGATAGAATGGGAACTATGGAAAGAAAAACATCATGGGATGGACAACAAGCCAATACTATCAGAAACCCAAATTTTAGGAAAAACCAAAACCCAAACGTTGGAAGGGCTAGTCCTGACCATGATATAAGACCTCCTTTTCATGAAAACTATGTTGAAGCATCCACATCTAGTGAGCAGACAGAGGACACTCACATAAACTTGATGGGTTTGAAGGGTGAGCAACAAATTTTTCTAACCCAAGAAGACCAAGATGACCATGATATAAATCAATTTCAGACTAAGTCTGGTGAGTCTTTTGACTTTAAACAAGGTTATGATTTAGCTGTTTATGAGGTCCACAAACAGTATAAGCTGAGGACAAGAACCATAGATGTGCCTGAAAATGTCAAGCCTAAGGATTCCAAGCAGCCCAAAAAGATAAAAGACAAGGCTGCTCTAACAGAACCTGCTGATAAAATAGTCCCAAATCCAAAAGAAGTGACCATAGAGGATGTCACAGATGTTCAACCCTCTAACAACTAGCCTTTTGTATCTTTTCCTTCAAAAGAGAATCCAAACAGCACTCCTCAAAGCCTTCCCAAAACAGAGATACTTCAAAATAACACTCAAGAACAAGAGAAAATCACTGAAAGTGCAATTGAAAAAGCAAAATCTGCCTGTCACAATACTAAAACCCAATCAGAGAAAACATTTGATTTAGAGGCCGAAATAGGTAAACTGGAGATATCTATGCCTCTCTCTGAACTTGCCAAGCATGATATCTATAGGTAGAAAATCAAAAGATCGCTGCAAATGCCAGAGAATAGGGATGATGTTAATGTATTAGATGATCAACCTGAGTTTCTTTTCAGACCTGAAGTCGATGGAAAATCAGCACATGGAGTTGTTCTACCCTTTTATGTCAGTTTACACATACATGATAAAGTCTTGCATAATGCCATGTTTGATTCAGGTGCCTCACACAATCTTATGCCCAAAGTTGTAATGGAGAAGCTAAACCTTGATGTTACAAGACCCTACAAAGACTTATTTTCCTTTGACTCAAGTCAGGTCAAGTGTTTAGGCTTAATCAAATACTTATGTGTGTCTTTAGTCCAATATCCCAACAAAACAATCCTAATGGACGTGGTGGTTGCTGACATTCCACCAAAGTATGGCATGCTCTTATCAAGATCTTGGGGAGCAAAACTCAAGGGATCTTTGCAATTAGACCTCTCTTATGCCACTATATCAGTCTTTGGGCAACCAAAGAGGCTGTATAGAGAAACATCGATGAAGTATGTGGTAAATAGTGAGGAAAAGCCCCAAAACTTTCAAATTTACTCAATCCACTCTGATATGGATTTATTTATTTTGTTTAATGATGATAGTTGTCCTCCGATTGATGATAAGCCTTTGGCTTTAGAACAAGAAACATGCATAAGTGAGGAATCGGTTGCCCATACCCATGAAACTGTCAAAACAATCAATGCAACCAGCACACAAGAAGAACCTCCTAAAACAGAAAATTCAAATCTGCCCACTCCTAAAATGGTTAAAACTCTCAATACTAGTCAAGAGCAAGAAATCCTATGGTATTTGGAGTTTGATGGTTCAGTTAATAAGCTAGGAGCAAGGGCAGGAGTATGGAGCCCTCCTTTTAGGCCTTAATCTAATCAAATCTCTAGGAGCTGCCAAAGTTTCCATTCTAGGTGACTTCGACCTAATCATACAGCAAATGAAAGGCAATTTTGTCACTAATGATAGAAGGCTAAGAGCTTATAGGACTGCTGCCACTGCAATACTCAATACCTTCACTGAATCCCAGCTTGCTAAAATTCCAAGAAGCCATAATCTACATGCACACAGCCTAGCTACTTTTGCTAGCACTTGCAAGTTACCCTTTGAACCCAATCACCATTTTACTGCTGAGATAAAGCACAGGCCTGCAATCCCTAACAATGTCAAAGACTGGCAAGTGCTTGAAAACGATGCACAGATTAACAATTTCTTGACTTTACAGCAAGAATTTTCAAGCTTAAACATTGATATGGATGCCATGGATGATCCACAACAAGCAGTAAACCAAAATGAGCGAACCATAACAGCTGAAGCAGCAAAACAAATGCTGCACCCAACTATTTTTTATGACAAAAAAATTCAAGAGCTGAAACAAATGAATTTGGATGGAATAGTTGAAGCAGAAGCCGAAGCGATGGATTTAAAGGACAATTTTCTGCTTGCTGGTCTCACTCCATTAGAGGATATTTTTTATGCAAACGATGTTCCTAAAAAACCAAAGATACAGCCCTTAAACGCGGCTGTGGAAGACTGTAATATTGGGACAGCAGAGAAGCCCAAAATGATTAAACTGTCCAAGTCTTTGCCTCCCGATCAAAAACCAAAATATGTTGATTTATTTAAAGAGTTTCAAGATGTATTTGCATGGAGTTATGAGGACCTCAAGTCTTATGACACCTCAGTTATTCAACATACCATTCCCTTAAAGCCACATCAAAAGCCTTTCAAACAGAAACTAAGGAGAACCAATCCTGTGCTTCTCCCTTTGATTGAAAAATAAATGAAAAGAATGTTTGAGGCTGGTATCATATCACCCATTAGATTTTCAGAGTGGGTATCCAATCTTGTTCCCACAAGAAAGAAAACAGGTGAGATTAGGCTATGTGTAGACTTAAGAAATCTGAACCAAGTCTCCCTTAAAGACCACTACCCATTGCCAAAAATGGACCACATTCTACAAAGAGTAGTGGGGTCATCTAGAATTTCATTGCTTGATGGCTTTTCATGTTTCAATCAAATACTTGTTCACCCGGATGACCAAGACAAAACAGTCTTTACAACACCGTGGGGAACCTTTAAATATGTGAAAATGCCTTTCGGGCTTAAGAATGCAGGTGCTACCTTTCAAAGGGCCATGGACATTGCATTTTCCAAAGAGATCCATGATTTTTTAGTAGTCTACCTTGATGATCTTACCCCATTCTCAAAATCAGATCAAGAACATTTGAAACATCTAATACAAGTATTCCTTACTTGTAGGAAATATGGCATATCTTTAAATCCAAAGAAGTCTCTTTTCGGCCTAGAAGAAGACAAATTGCTAGGCCATATAATCTCAAAAGATGGAATTAGAATCGATCCGGAAAGGATCCAAGCCATTTTGCAAGTCCCTTATCCAAGAAACATCAAAGAGTTGCAAGCATTCCTAGGAAAGATCAATTTCCTAAGGAGATTCATCCCAAACTTAGCTCAGTTAATAGGAATGCTAAATAACATGTTAAAGAAGGATTCCAAGGTAAAATGGACTTTAGAGGCCAAGCAAGCCTTTGAGGGCATAAAAACTGCATTAACCCAAGCACCAGTCCTCACAAGCCCTCAATTTGATAAGGATTTCATCATTTTTTCATTTGCATCTGAACACACCATAGCTGCTGTCCTTTTGCAAAAGGATGATCAAGGAAATGAAAATCCTATTGCTTTTTTCAGCCGAGCCCTTAGAGATGCACCCTTGAAGTACCAAATCATGGAGAAGCAAGCATATGCCCTTGTTAAAGCAATCAAAGATTTCAGAGTTTACATTTTATATTCACATGTGATTGCTTATGTGCCAAATGCTGTTGTAAAAGACATATTAACTCAAGAGGGCATAGAAGGCAAAAGAGGCAAATGGATTGCCAATATCCTTGAGTATGACATTGAGATAAAACCCACCAAGCTCATAAAGGGACAAGGTTTAGCCAAACTGATGTCCGAAACCAATTTTCAAGCCTTAGACATTAATGAACTGAACAATGAACAGGAGCTAGCGAATCCATAGATCAGTGAAGCTTTTTTGCAATACCCATGGTATGCTGATATATGTTTTATATTGTTAAACCTATGTGCTCCTCCAGGGTTGTCCAGAACCAAAAAGAGATTTTTAAAGATGAAAGCATCAAAGTTTTGTGTCTTAGATAGTGCCATGTTTTGGAAAAATCATGAAGGAATATTGCTGAATTGTCTAACTATGAATGAAACTGACAGTGTCATGAAAGAATTCCATGCAGGACACTATGGAGGGCACTTATATTGGAAGTCCACTGCTGACAAGATTTTAAGGGCTAGTTTCTATTGGCCCTCTTTGTTTTCTGATGTGAGAAAATTTGTTGTTTCATGCCATAAGTGCCAGATCTTTGAAGGAAAAAGAAAGCTTATGCCCTTGCCCCTTAAGCCCATTTCAACCGAGAAGCCTTTTCAACAATGGGGTCTTGACTTCATTGGATAAATCCATCCATCCTCTTCTGGCCATCACAAGTGGATTCTAACAGCCACAGATTACTTTACCAAGTGGATTGAAGCCATCCCATGTAGGCAAGCCAATGACTCCACCATTATCCAATTCCTTGAAACCAACATTCTGTCCAGATTCGGCTGCCCTGAAAAGATCATTACAGACAACGCTGCTGCCTTCAAATCCAAGAAAATGATCAGTTTTTGCCACAAATTCCACATTACATTAGGTCACTCCACAGCCTATTACCCTCAAGGTAATGGCTTGGCCAGATCATCCAACAAGAGTCTGATTAACATCATTAAGAAAGTGTTGGAAGAAAACAAGAAGCACTGGCACAAAAAGCTTGTAAATGCCCTATGGGTGGACAGATTGTCAACCAAGAGATCCATTGGAATGAGCCCATATGAGCTAGTATATGGCATGGAGGCCAGATTTCCTTCATCTTTGGGAATCCCTGTTATCAAGCTGCTGCAAGAGATTCAAGCTGAGCCAAATGATATACAAAGGAGGATAAATCAAATATTTCATTTGCAGTAGAAAAGAGAGAAATTCTATCACAGAGCGCAGTCTTTGCAAGAGAAGCTGAAGAAAATGTTTGATAGAAGGACCAAAGCCGAAGATTTCTTCATCGGCAACAAAGTTTTAAGATAGGACTCAAGAAGAGAAGACAAGGGTAAACATGGCAAATTTGACTCCCTGTGGAAAGGTCCCTTTATTATTTCAGTTGTGCAGGGCAACAATACATATTTCCTGAAGACTACAGATGGCAGCGCAGCTGAAGAAGGCCCTGTTAATGGCCGAATGTTAAAGCATTATCATGATCCCTTTTGTTGAACACAACGCAGCTGTATTATATTTGTACATAAATACTTGTATTTTCAGCACTTTGTTTTGCTTTTTTTTAGCAGGCCGAATAATGGAACAGTGCAACAAAGTTCTTTAAAGGCAGAACCAAAGCAATTCCTCCATTTCAGATCTCTGTCTTTGCATTAATCTCAGCAAAAGAGCGCAGGCAGTTTTTTCAGTCAATAGTATCAAAAGAAAGGAGTATTTTCAGTTTTTTCATCAGCAACTTTTCAAGACAGAATAAGGGAAATACTCCAGTTTTGTTCCATGCTTTGAATCTATTTCAAAGGCTGTGCTCAGGCAGAGGTGCAGGTAGTAATAAGCACGCAGAAAAAAGCAGGCAGTGCTATATATTCACAGCAATTCAGTTCATGAGAGTGCTGTGTGCAGGCCTCAAAATTCAAGTCATTTAGCAGCCAACAGAGAAGTGTTTCAGTCTACAACAACAATAGAAGATCAAGGCAGTCTGACCTGTTGTTCTTGACTTTTCACAAGGAAAAGCCATCCCTAAGTGGAGCCACTGTTAGCCTCCTATTGCAACAGGTGTTCATATTTCATGATTGATTGTTTTACATGCCAAATATGTCATCTTTTCATGCTGCAAAGTTCCATATTTCCATCAAGTTCCATTTTTGAAGAATCATACCATTTTTGAAGAGTTTTTCAGTTAAAGGAAGGCCAAACAGCTTAATCTTGGCCTCCCTAGGTTTAAATTGCTTGTTTTAGAAAATAGAGAATGAATATCTATCCAAACTGTTTAATCTTGGCAGATTTGTAGATAGGTAGAAAAACTAGGGCGCTCAACAGCTTAATTTGAGCCCCGGAAGAAATAAGGATCGATTTAGATAGGAGGATAGCAAAAAGAAAAGTTGAAAAGCTGGGTTTTCTAGTTCAAGTGCACCCAAACCAAAAAGAAGAAAAATGCTAGGTAAGTAGGCCGGGTAGGTAGTTCTGTGGTAGCAGAATGATGAATTGTGATCCATTTCATGTTTTCAAGTGTTATATCCATTCAGATCACAATGGCAAGGCAATTTTCCATTTGAAGGAGCTCAAGCGAGGCATGTCTAACTCCCCCTTCTTCTTATTCCCCAAATCATTCACTAACCTCCCCAAAGAGGTCAAGATCTGCTTGATATCTCTTAAATCCATCATTTTTCCATTTCACTTGCCCAAGTAAAGATCTACTTTACTTAGGAATACTCTTGTTCACTCTTTGAGTCATTTTCCCCTTTAAATAGCCTAAGATCCCTAAGCTTAGCACTTTCTTATCATGCTCATGTTAATTTCTAACTATACTATGTAACTCCCTATCTATTTCCCCTTCCCCTACTAAAAATATGTTAAATAGCTCCCCTATGTACATATCCCCTCCCTCTGGTTGAAAAATAACCATAAGCATGCTTGGGAATTGCTAAGTTTATCTGAAACTTAGCAAGAACCCTCAGTTGCCTCTCAAATCCCTTTCCAAATGCATTAGGACTCATTCCCATGCATAAAATCCCCCTCCAAATGTATAAAATCCATCTTTTGGCCTTGTTTTACCTTTTCCAAGGCATAAAACTCCTTTTTTGGCCTTAAACCCTTCTCAAAGCACATAAAACCCCTCTCAAGTGCCTTTGAACTCCTCCAAGGCATGAAATCCCTCTTTTTAGGCTATCGAGCCCCTTCCGATGCCTTAAAGACCCTTTATAACACCCAAAAACCATTCAAAGGCCTTAAAAACCCTTTGCCGAATCATAAAAACCATCATCGCTTGCCTCAAGCCTTCCTCTGAATTCATTTGCCCCCCCCCCGACGCGATATCACTGTCGGAGATCGCGGCAATCAAGTGTTGGCTTATATTTTGTATGTCCGATGGATGCGCCGCCGATCCGATTTCGGCGATCGGCATTTCACAATGTCATATGCCCCATATACATGCTCCTTCCCCTTTTCGCCGATGCGATATCGCTATCGCATCGGAAGCGATATCGCTATTGGGAGCCCTCCATATCGCAATTTCCCATTCTACCGCATATATCATGTTTTACCGCATAAACCTAAGTTTTTCATAAAACTTAAGTTTGTCGCAAAAACCCGCATTTTCATCTATCGCAAGCCTTATCGCAATATTCCCGATGGTAAAGCACCAATGTGATCACAGTCGTCCATCGTCCTGCCCAGATCAACGGCCCACATCATTTCGGCGCTCGCCCATTTCGGCGATCGCATATGTTTAAGCCCTCTGCCCCGCCGATTACCGAAATGCCGAGTTAATCTCAGCCGCCCATTCGGGCCCGCAGATCAACGGCTCATGTTTAATCGCATCATTCCCATATGGCTCTGACTGGCAGAGCCGAATAGTTATAAAGCGCGACATATAAAAGTTTCTTGTCCGAAAGGAGCCCTTTGTACAGCAAAGAGGGAGTGCTCCGATATCCCGGAGCCGAAATGCAATAAAGCAGAGCCTAAAGTGTGTCGGGTCCGAAAAGAGGTAGTACTGTACGCTCCTTTTCCGGGCCCGAAAAGTTATAAAGTGCAGTTTTGAAGGGATTTCGGGTCTGATGACTCGTTTTTATTAAACTCCGCCAATTTGGCTTCGCCGATGGGCCAGACCCGATTTCAAATAAAGAGGGCCTTAATGCATTTTCGAGTCCGCGGGGTTCATCGCTCGTCGAAGGTATTTCAGTTTGGTACCTCCGATCTACCGATCGCCAATTTAGCGCCAGCCGTTGGATCTGCCTTCGCGCGATCCAACGGCCAGGATTTAATCCCCGCTACAGTGCCACTCCCGCCTGTGTTTTTTATGATTTTTGCATAGAAATGGGTCTTTTCTGTGTAAAAGGAAAAGGCGGCATTTTTTCATATTTTCACATATATGCCTGTACGCGCTCCCGATAAGGGAATTCATGCATCCTTAAGCCATTTTGGATCGCTCCAAGCCCAGTTTTGTTCCAGAAAGCCAGCCTCGGCCTCAGCACAGTCAACAGCATACAAATCCTCCTTTTTGCAGCATTTCTTCAGATTTTAGTACTATTTTTGATCGGCCAGCGCCGATAGCATCCCAAAGGCCACGGAAATCATTGCAGCAGTTATTTTTGCCTTGAAAGGGCAGAAAAGGGGCGATTTGACAGTTTAAAGAGTATCAGAGGAAAGATAAAGCCCAGATTCAATTAAAAGTGTATTAGTGAAGAAATATCAGTGGAAGACTTTAATTCCGAAGCAGGTGAACTTCAAAAGGCCCCAGTAAAGTCAATAAAGCAGCTCTGAGCCATAAAGGCTCACCAATTCACAGTTTTGGCCACTTAAGGCAGCAGAATCACTTGCAGGCACAGATGAATGAATTCAAAGCATAGTTATTGCAAAAAATATGTATTTGGCCGCCCTTGAGGGCAGCGCTGCAGGCCCAATGCACAGTTATGATAAAAGAGCCAGCACATAGCAGCAAAGGACTGTATTAATCCATTTTTTAGGCTGTTGTCCCCTGCACAACTCATGTAGATATTTTTAGGCATTTATTTCAAGCATATGTTAGGTTAGAAGGACTCATTTTATCAGATCTGTTTAAGATCTGCTGTAATAGATATTTTTGGATATTTTCCCTATATAAACCACCCTGATTCATTGTTTAAAGGGTTGGTTGGTTGATAATCCTCTTTCGAGACTTGCGCTGTATGCTTTGAGAGATTTAATGAACAGAGATTGCTGGAATACCTTGTGTCTGGGTTGTTTGATGTGGATTTGATGGCCGAAGAGTAGATTGCAGAATTCTAATGCTTTCTTCATGGAACAATAAGTCTTTCTCCCTTGTTTTTCAGTTTCTATGTATGCTATATCATCTATATGTCATGATCTAAATTGCAGGAAGAAATAATAATTCAGATGTTGCTTAGTTGTACTCTGTTCTCAATTCCTGTTATTTCTCCATGTTTTCCTCTGAATTAGTCCTAGATATGAATGCTTATTTGCTCATATTTACACTAGTTCTTTCATATATGACTGTTATTTAGGAAACCTTGATTGCTCCTATATAATGTTCACTCACCTTCCCTCTGTTAGCATAATGAAAGCTGCTTAGCTATCTTTCATTCCCTGACATCCATTTCATCCTTATTCCAGCTTTGATATTGTTCCTTGTTTAAACTATAGTGCTCTGTAGTTCCTCTTGTGACCAAGAAAACGCACCAGTAGCCTTAATCCTTGACTCCATGCCCAATGGTCTAAACTTCTCACACTTTGCAGTCCAACTCTGTTTGAAAGCATCATCCTTCCCACCAAAACTTAAACAAAACCCAAGAGCATCACATCTAGCCTAAAATCAACGCAAAAACAAAGCTAAATTATAAAGAGAGAGCCCTCTCTGATTGCAGGTAGGCTAGGACTTGCAGTCCAAAGATTGGTTTGTAGTTGCCTCGGCCGTATCCCTTAAGGAGCCAAGGGACAACCTGAGTGATAACATATGACATGGTACTCTTCCATGACCTCGTGAACTTTTGACGCAATCTGTCACCACTTTCCTAGTTGACTGAGGTGTTGAGCAAGTTGTAGTGATGACACTATTGTCTTTTGGGTCCGCCTAATGAGTTGATAACCATCTTGATATAATTTTTCCCCTTCTCCATCATTTGGTTTTGTTAATTTGTTCCTTGAGGTTAACAACCTGTAATTTTGCTACAAAACTAGGGAATAGCTATAGATATGTCAATTTCTACAACTTTTACATTTTAGCTTGATTTTACAAGGAAACCATATATAACAATAGAAAAATGGACATATTACCTTTAAAAATACTTGTTTATAACCTTTGTAGCTCTTATAACATTTGTATGTATGAATAATGGCAAAAGTATGGAAAATGATGGTTATGATGGCTTCTTGAAAGATAAAATGGCCAAAATTAGGTTAGTAAAATGACATAAAGAGTTAATTCTTTGACCTCATCTCACACCTTGAACCAATACACTAATATCATGTAGCCTATTATGTTATACTATTATTTAGTGGTTAAGTTTGATTAGTGAATAAGACATGATTAACCTTGCTCTCGATTAATGATCAAGCTTATGATTGGCCTTAAACTTACTTAGTATTAAAACTTGATTAATGCTTACTTAACCCTTAAGCTCGACTTATAATTAATAAGTTATATTTTAACGTGATTATTTAATATGTGAATTAATAGTATTCCTATGAATCCATAAAGTTAACTAACATAATAAGAAATTAATATTTTATTATTATTATTATGATAAAATATTAATGCGTTATTTTTATGATTATTATTTTCTTATTTATCCCAGAGGCCCTTACATGGTGGTTTCATCGAATTAATTCAAGAATAAGAAAAAGTGGGAGGGGCTTGAAGAGAAGCATTGGGTAGAGAGTTGGCAAGGTTTATTTTGAGAAGAGGCATAAGTGCAGGGGAAGTTGGGGGAATTATTTTTGGCTTTGATGATGAATGAAGAAGTCGGAAAGGGAGACCCAAGAGAAGGGAGGAAACTAGGACAAGGAGAAGTACTTTAATTTGGACGATGGAATTTATAATTGGGAGGGTGTTAGATCAAGAACTCAAACACACTATAGTTGCAGTTGGATTTGGGCTATAAGGCCTAGGAAACATGTGGAGGTTCCTAGGAATAGGAAGTCGGATAGACTTTCCTAGTTGGGAATGTGACATATTTAGTCAGATAATCCCAATAAGAACACGGGAATCAAGCCATCCTAAAAAAATATTTTCTTATTAATTATGATTATCAAGATTCCTATTAATTGTCATTATAGAATTGCATTGCTTTAAATCTAAAATAAAATAAAAGAAACAATAATAATCACATTAAAAATAGTTATTTATTTCTTGATTAACTAATTCTTTATACAAACTTATGACCTCATTGAGAAAAAGACCCTACAATACTAAATTTCTACATAAATAAAAATACTATAGATATGAATATCATAAAAAAAATATAGTTAAAAAACAAACATAAATATTTTAACAATAATAATAATTATATTTTTATATTCATTCTTGAATGGATTTCAAAACACGGGTAGGACTACTTGTACATAGATACCACATACTAAAATTCCACAAGCCAGAATTGATAGAACTCCAAAAATTAGATTTGATAATAAGACTTGTTTTCATATTGCAGGCGTGTTCCTCTCAAAAATTTTCGTGCAGCTAGGGACATTTGTACGGCTTGTCGCAAATTAGCTAAGGGTTCTATGGTTTTGGTTTTTCCAAATTTCTCAGAAATCTTAGGATCAATTCGGAGACTTGTGCAACCAAATAAATTCAATATTTGTAAAAAATATAATGATCCTAATTGTTCTGGCAAAAGCTTTAAATTTTCACATCTCCGTAATCTCAATTCTTTTAAGGATCGAAGTTTTGAAGTTGATTCCGGTAGTTCTTCTATATGCTTGCAATATGAGAGATCGAGTTAGCGGCAACGGAGGCTTCGGGAGGCTTCGGGACTCTCTGGTGGGCTTGCGGTGCTTTGGGATCCGAGGTGGATCTCTGCTAAAACCTTCAAATGCCTCGGGGGAATCTTGATTTCTGTTAAATATAGAGGATGTGCCGACAGGTTTCTCATTCTGAATCTCTATGCTCCCTACAAGGACAGAGCCGCCTATTGGAACAATTTTATTGCCTGTGGAATTTTGGAGAATGATGCACTTCTCATAGCCGGTGATTTAAACTGCACTTTGGGTCCATATGAAGTCTGGGGGAAGGGGAGAACAACGGACCCTATCGGAGAGAAAATTAGGGAAGCAATATTGCAATATAATTATGTCGACATCTGTCCATCATCTCTGTCCCCCACGTGGGACAATGGTCGTTCGGGGGATTCCTATATTGCAAAGAGGCTGGACAGATTTATCATGCACGAGAACCTGCTTGAGAAACATGGCTTCCCATGCTCACACACTCTACCTCTTTTTATTTCGGACCATCGGCCGATCTCTTTACAATGGATGAATCCAAACTCGCGAAGAAGTTATCCATTTAAATTCAATAGGTATTGGCTAGAAGAGGAAGCTTTTAATAACATGGTTCAAGAGTTTTGGAAGGATAGCAATGGCTCAATGATAACCTCTCCATCGAAGAACCTGAATAACAAAATGTACAACCTAAAAGCCAAAGTGAAAGCATGGCAAATACAAAAAAAGCAATCTAATCGTATTGAACTAAAGATGATTGAAAAAGAGTTGACTGAAATAGCCGATGGCATGAAATCCCATTCCATTCCATGGAACACTCGTGTTCGGATTTGGGAACTTGAAAAAAAGAAACAAAACATTTTAAAGATTGAAGAAATCTCTTGGCGTCTTAAAAGCCGAGCCACTTGGCTGAAGGAGGGTGATAAAAACACCAAGTTCTTTCACCGTTTTGCAAGCAAAAGACGAGCTACAAATTCTATTTGGCAAATTAAGAATGAAGAGGGAGAACTGCTGCAATCCCAAGAAGACATTTCAAATGAAGCTGTTTGCCACTTCAAAAAAGCATACAACCGGGAGAATAACAGGGAGATAAATGATATTTTATGGGCCATTGATCCTTTCCCAAACATGTTTGATGACGCAGAAAATGAAAGACTATTTGCCGTTGTTTCGGAGGAGGAATTGCTCTCTGTAATGAAATCCTTTAAAAAGGACAAATGCCCTAGTCCAGATGGTTGGACCATAGACATTTTCATCCACTTCTTTGACATTATGAAAAATGACATCTTGGAGATGGTGGAAGGAACCAGAATACAGGGGAAAGTTCACCAAAAAAATTCTTCCACCTATATAGCTCTAATTCCAAAAATACAGGAATCCATAACTTTTGCAGACTACAGGCCGATCTCCTTATGCAATGTCATCTATAAGGTCATTTCCAAAATTATAGCAGAGAGAATTCGAGGCAATTTATCAATTCACATTTCAAAAGAACAACATGGATTCCTTAGCGGCAGGAACATATTAGAAGCTGTGGCCATAACTCAGGAAGCTTTGCATTCAATGCAGACAAAAAAGCTTGGTGCTGCCATTCTTAAAATTGACTTAAAAAAAGCTTACGACTACCTCGACTGGAGCTATCTGAGATGTTTACTTATCAAAACCGGGCTGAACGACCTTTGCACTAATTGGATCATGGCATGTGTGGAAGGAGTTAACTACGTGATCCTCATTAATGGACTCCCCACATCCTTTTTCCCGGCTGAAAGAGGTCTCCGTCAGGGATGCTCTTTATCTCCAATTTTATTCATCTTGGTCATGGATACCCTCAGTCTACACATTGAAAAAGCGGTTGCGGCAGGGCATATTGGTCCTCCTCCCATCTCCAGAGGTAACTATCTAACACACAACCTTTTTGTGGATGATGTTCTCTTGTTCGCTATGCTATGTAGACATTCTTGGCATAAAATGCATGAAATAATTACTTTATTCCAAACGGCCACAGGCTTATATGTCAACAATGATAAATCCACATTTCATCATGGTATGGTTGATGCGTTTGAATTGGAATACATCTCTCAGCTTTTTAACATTCAGGTTATTTCCATAATGGAGGGGTTTAAATTTGGGGTTTCAGCTTAAACCCACAGGTTATAATACTTCCGATTGGACATGGATCATCAACAAATTCTATAAGAGAATATCAGGGTGGGAATTTAAATGTTTATCACTTGTTGGCAGAATGATATTAACTCAGTCGGTTTTTGCTCAAATTTGTGTATACTGGGCGCACCTGTTCTACATTCCATCGGCTACAATGAAAACACTGAGCTGTTTAATGGCAAAATTTATCTGGGGAGGATGCAAGGACCAGAGAAAATACCATCTGACAAAATTAGAAAACATCTCCCTCCCAAAAAAAAAGGGAGGCTGGGGCATAATGAATCTACTGCTTTTTGGCATGGCTCTTCTGTGTACATGTTTGTGGCAAGCAATCTTCGGGAATGGTATATGGAGTCAAACCATCAAAATGAAATACCTGAAGAATGAGGATATATACTACTGGTACAGGAACAACTTTAAATGGCCCTCCAATGGTTCGACGATCTGGAGAAGTTTACAAAAGATTCTACCTTTTTTCTGCAGGAACCTTATATGGAATTTTCAAAATGGAAACAACATCCTTATCGGTGTTGATGCAATTATGGGCGTTGAAATGGTTCAAACAATTTCTCCACAATTTATCACGCTCCTCCACCAAAAAGGTTATTTCTATTGGGCTCAAGTCATTTAAGGGTGGAAGGATGCCATTCCACAATGGAAATCGGACAGAGATCTGGGGCTAGAAGGAGACATGGCGACCCAATGGAAAAGAATCATTTGCAATATGAAGTATGCAGGTTTTTATAAAATAAAGGATAGAGATAGTATTGATTGGCAGGTTAAGAAAGGCAGGTCCACTGTATTAGTAACAGACATATATCAATCCTTGATAGAACAACGTGTAGAGACCTCGCAGAAAATCTTTCCATACTCTCTATGGAAGGTGTGTTGCCCGCTAAAAATCGTCATGTTTTCATGGTTGTTATATCATAATAGGAACCTTACATGGTCAAATTTGCAGAAAAGGGGTTGGTATGAACCTGCCATTTGCATGATATGTCTTGCCAACACTGAAGATAACCTGCACATATTCTTAAATTGCCCACAATCCTAGAGCTTGTGGATGAATTTGGCAACTTATTTTGGTTTTCCTAATATTTCTCATTCTTCCATTACCGAAGCATTTGAATGGTGGGTTTCTCAAAAAGTTATCTGGCGCCCCATTCCATTAATTGTCTTCTGGTTCATATGGAAGTGGAGAAATAAAAGAATCTTCCAAAACAACAAGGAGCAATTCGGGCGTATTCAGGATAAGGTTATTTCTTTTTATGACTCCATTCTCCAAATCTCCCCCCTACAGAAATATTAACAGGTATCAGCTTATGACTCGCTACAGCTCAACTTCCCAAGGGCACATTTTGACGGTGCGGCAAAAGACGACGTTTGTGCTTGTGGTGTTTACATTGGTATTTCAAGTGATCTCCAATACTACATGTATTGGAATGGTGGCTATGGGACAAATAACAAAGCAGAAACCATGGCCCTTCATGGTCTACTACTTTTATGTACATTCATGGATATCTACCCCACCAAAGTTTATGGTGACTCTAAGATTATCATTGAACATGTAAAACGCAATCAACACATAAAAAATGACTGCCTTTCAGGATGGCTGGGCAGCATAGCTGTTCTATGGAAACCTGATATATTCCCAATCTCCCACATAAAGCGCAAACACAATGAGGAGGCAGATAAACTATCAAAGAAAGGATTGCAAGCTCCATATGGTAAGTGGCTCCTCAGCATCTCGACGGAATCCTACTCATACAACATACAACCTTTCTCTATGCCCGACATTTAGATGGACATAACCTAGTATGCTTCATGCTTTAATTTACTGGAAAAGATCGCTGACCTACAGGGATATTCATAGTTTTTGTCTCTTAAATTTCTATGATGTATACGAAATATATGCAGCTCAAAATTTTGTATATGTATAAATGAAGAATGGATAGATAGAAACTCTGACTGAAGAGGAGGACATATCCGGGTCAAAAGCCTGCTAATATTTTCTGTATATTCAGATCTCTTTTTTGAACATAATATAAATACACCATACTGCTTTTTCTTCTGAAAGAAAAAAAGAACTCAATGATCCAATATCCTCTAGAAAACTCCTCAATCGATAACATCCATATATCTTCAATACTCTTAAATCTTGAAGCTTTGATATGGAATTTGGTATTTCCTTTATAGATGTGCACCAGGAAAGAGTTAATTCTCGTAACCCATGTATTATGTCTCCCAACTCTCCAGGCAATTTTCTCCATGCTTCAAAATTGGTTAATCAGAGTACCCGTAAATTCGGGAGCCATTGAAGATCACTCGAAGAGATTTCAAAATCATGGGAAGATCCATCTCCATCTAATTCCATGTGTTTTAGATTGGAATTCATCTGCACATAATTAAATGAATGCAACTTATACACCATTATCAAATCATTGAAGCTAATGAGCACGCGTATATAAATATATGAAGCAGAGTTGCTTTATCAAAGATTTGTCATTCAAATATCTCAATTCTTTTACCTGAGATATACTAAAGGGAGACCGGCAACTTTTCCTTGGAAAAACATCAGCTTCTCAAATCTCTTGTCACATTTACCCTTCACATTTAAAACTCCAAACTGAAGAATTCTCAATGAATTAGACATTGAATCTAATTTTGTTGCTGGCATTTCCAATGGATCTCCATAATGATGAAACCTGAGGCCTTGGATTCCTGAGATGTCCTGCAACTATAATTAAGTTAGTCATAATAATCGAGATAGAGATTGTATGAAATAATTGACTGCATTTATTTTCCAATTTCTAATACCTTTTCTAAAAGCTGTTGAAATTGACTCCTATTTGCAATGGTGAAATTAAATCTAGTCTCCTCTGCCCTTTTGGTACCAATCATCAAAATCACATCGTGCACATTTAGGTGCATGAATCTGTCTTTAGAAACCAGTGCTCTTTTTTCTAGCATATCCAATTCAGACACTCCCACAACATCTGCCACAGAGTCCCACTCCAGTCCTTTGAAAAAAACGCAGATGTCAAGAAATAGACGTTTGCACCTTTGAGGAAGATAATCATAGGCGAAGACATAGCGCTCTATGTCCCCCAGTGCTTGACCCTTCAAATGTTCTTTGTCTTCCATCACTTTCCGAAAGGCTTTCTGTTTGTACTCTTCGGAGATTATAAAGCTTGCAACCACTGTCAAAAGTTTTGGGATTCCACCGCATATCTTTAGTATCTCCTCCATTTGGCTAGACTCTATTTGTGCCTCCTCCATTTCCCTCTCTAAAAGACTCATCGCTTCAAATCTGGGAAGACCATTCATAGGATACTGTTTGGTTTCCACTTTGCACCCTGTACACAGTACGCACACCCATTTCCCAGGCAATGATAAGCACCCTCACTTTTTTGGCCAAATGCATGTCCCTAGGCAAAAGCTGCTGCAGCTTATCACCGTCCAAAACATTGCCTATGTAGAGAAAGGCTACTTCTTGTCAGGTATTAATCACAAACAACACCGCTCACTATTCAGACGGCGCCGATCACTGTTAGGCAGTGAACTAGTGTTAGTAGATAATAAAGTCATTCGGCGCAGTTATTGCTCCTCTGTGGCTGAAAACCTCTATAAATTACAGTGTTTAGTAATGAAAGAGAAATGTTCTCAGTGCGACTCTGTTCTCTGTTATGGTATCAGAGCTCAAGTGAGCTGTGAGGAGGCAGAGCTAGGGTGAGCTAACCTGTGGGAGAGGCTATCAGAGCCATGTGAATTTTCGTGCATTGAGTTGAGCTCCATGTAAGGAAGAAGGCGTTGAGGAGTCGTGAGGGCTCTGTAACCCTGGAACCGTGAACAATTGTGAAGATTCTTGCTTAAGAGCCGCCGCTGTGTAGAGAAGTAGCAGAGTTCAATGCAAGTGGAGTTATCTGCATGTGGTGGAGCGTTGTGGAAGAGCGTTGTGAAATTATCTGCGTGTGGTGGAGCTATGTGCTCAACTGTGTGGTCATCGAGTTGTGGAGCTGTGTGCTCAGCGAGTTGCAATTTTCTCTGGCCACCCACAAAACTGACCATTGGTGAAGTCAATCGGATCTCTGTGGAGGGTCGGCTGCGTTGAACGAGTCCATTGGTGCATTCCTTGTTTTACTGTGGCAGCGATTCATGGTGCCTTTCATATTTTTTGCCACAGTGCACTCCTTGTTTTACTTTAAAAGTTTGACGTTATTACTAAAACAAAAATCGTTGTTGGAAGGCAACTCAATGTTTGAGTTTGTTTTTATTTATGGAAATATAAGTTTTTTTAAATATTCACTTTTGTTTTAAGTGGTAAAAATAATTTTTATAGTGAAAAGGAGTTGGTAAAGATTTTTATGGTGCATGTGTGATGAAAGTTTTCTGGGATTTGATGAAATTGGGTACATTTGGATTTAGATTTGGTGGCATTTTGTTGATTGGAGAAAGTTTTTTTTTCCATCATGTCAAATTTTTTGGCTGATACTTATTTAAATGAATCCGCCAAACTTGAGGGAGGAAATTATGTGAATTGGAAATTCAAGTTGCTGACTATTTTAGAAGGTTATAATTTGTGGTCCATTGTGAGTGGGGATGAGCCCAAACCCATTGTTGCAGCTTCTATTCCAGATTGGGAGAGAAGGGAGACGAAAGCAAAGGTGTTGTTGCGTATGTCCGTAAAGGACAACATTATTCCTCACATCAGAGATTGCAAGATATCAAAAGAAACATGGGATACGCTAAAGGGTTTGTATGAAACAACAAATGAAAACCGGATCTTGTTTTTGAAGACTAAGCTTTTATCTCTAAAAATGAGAGAAAATGAAAATATAAGCAATTTCATATCTCGTGTCAAAGATTTAAGTGATAAGTTAGGAGATATTGGTGAAAAGGTGTCTAGTACTGACTTAGTCACCATCACATTAAATGGCTTAGTGCAAGATTATCAAATTTTTGTTACAAGTCTTTCGCTAGAGAGAATCCCCCTACATTTGATGAATTGATAGGAATTCTTCTACAAGAGGAGGAGAGGATGAAGAGCTTTAATTTGGGCTCTAGTATTTCATATCTGGTGTTGGTAGCCAAGGGAAAACATCCATACAGAAGCAAGCTGTGGGACAAGAACAAAGGAGGCAAGTTTCAAGCAAAACAGAAAGGTATGACACAGTCTAAATTTCCAATCCATGATAAGAGAAATGATGATTGTTATTATTGTGGCAAACCTAGGCATCATTCTAAAGATTTCTATAAAAGGAAATATAATGAGTCTAGGCAAAGAAATAGAAGGCATAATGGAAATTTTGTGGACAAAGACACCTCAATCAGTGATGGATTTAAAAATCTTAAATTGTTTGTTTCTGACGCTGCATTGTCTGTGGAAAATGATGATGTGAATGCTTGGTTCATTGATTCTGGTGCATCACTCCATATGTCTTGTAATAAGGAGTGGTTTGATGAATATTATGAAAACATTGATGGAACATATGTTTATCTAGGAGATAACAGATCACTTAAAGTTTAAGGTTATGAAGTAATAGACGTGAATTTTCCTAATGGACAAGAGAGACAGATCCATAATGTGATGTATGTTCCTAGTATCAAAAGGAATTTAATTTCTGTTTCTACTATTGTTGACCAAGATTTGAAGGTGGAATTTGTTAAATCACAGTGTGTAGTGAAAGACATTCAAGATCAGTACAAGGTTATTGCCACAGGTACCAGAGTTGGAGGCTTGTATAAGTTGGATGTGACGAGGAAAAGTCATCAAGTGTTGGCATCTACAACAATATCAACAAAATATTTATGGCATCAAAGGTATAGACAGCTAAATCACAAAGATTTAATGCTACTTCAAAAGAACACAATGGTTGAAGGTCTTCTTGTCTTGAAGAATGATCACGTTGAATGTGAAGCATGTGTACTTGGCAAGCAACATAGGGAGGAATTTCCTATACATAAAGAAAAAGGGAAAAGTGAAATACTTGAATTAATTCATACTGATATATGTGGACCTATGCAAACTAGATCTATTGGTGGAGCATGGTATTTTCTTGTTTTTGTGGATGATAGATCTAGGTATACATGGGTTTATTTCATAAGAAAGAAGAGTGATGTTTTTGAGTACTTTAGAGAGTTTAAGAGTATGGTGGAAAAACAAACTGGTAATTACATCAAAATTTTGAGATCTGATCGGGGGGGAGAATACAAATCAAGAGAATTTAATCAATATTGTAAAAGCAATGGGATTCTGCAACAATTTACAGTGCCACATATACCTCAGCAAAATGGAGTTGCTGAGAGGAAAAACAAAACATTAGTTGAATGTGCACATAGTATGCTTCAAGGTAAAAATATCTCTAATGGTTTTTGGGTTGAAGCTATTAATACTGCTATTTATTTGAAAAATAGGAGTCCAACCAAAAGTTTAGAGCTTAAAACACCTTTTGAAGCATTTTATGGGTACAAACCAAAAGTGAGTCATTTAAGAGTTTTTGGTTGCAAGGCATTTGCTCATATTCCAAAAGATGAAAGAAGAAAACTTGATGCAAAGTCCATTAAGTGCATATTTATTGGTTATTGTGATGATCAAAAAGCATACAAGTTGTTTGATCCCAGTACTCATAGACTTCTTGCAAGTAGGGATGTGGTGTTTCATGAGAATGCAAATGAAGGTGATAAAATGAATAATACTAGTGTATGGCATGATATTGATGATTATGTCAAATTAGATACAAGTGTTGAAAAAGAACAGGAACAAGCACAGGCACAGGTACAAATTCAAGAGCAACGAGCATCAAGAAGTCATGATACTCTGAGAAAATGAGAGGAGACTCCACAAAGCAGAAAGAAAGATGAAAGCAGTAAAACTCCAAGAAGGTCATCACGTCAAAGTCAAGTATCTGCAAGGTATAAAGGTTATGCATTAATGTCTCTTGTTATGAATGTTGTAGAACCTTCGAGGAAGCTAAAGAATATGAAGAATGGAGAGATGCAATGAATGAAGAATATAACTCTATAATGAAGAATGACACAAGGGAATTAACAGAATTGCCTAAAAAAAAAGTTCCCATAGGATGCAAATGGCTGTATAAATCCAAGTTTAATGTTGATGGAAGTATTGATAAACATAAAGCTAGATTGGTTGCAAAAGGATATTCACAAAAGGAGGGAATTGATTATGAAGATACTTTTGCACCTGTAGCTAAGTTGAACACAATTAGAATCATGATTGCATTAGCTACAAAATATAATTGGAAAATGCATCAGTTAGATGTCAAATCTGCATTTTTGAATGGTGAGTTAAAAAAAGAAGTTTATTTGGTTCAACCTGAAGGGTTTGTAAAACAGGGACAAGAGCATTTGGTTTGCAGGTTAAAGAAAGCTTTATATGGTTTGAAACAAGCACCAAGATCTTGGTATGTGAAAATTGATTCTTTCTTTTATGAGAAAGGTTTTATGAGAAGCAAAAATGATCCTAACTTGTACATCAAGGAAGATGAAGGTGGGAATGTTGCTTTAATATCTGTATATGTTGATGATCTTATCATAACAAGAAATGCATGCAAGTTGATTGAAGAAATTAAAATTCAGTTGTCACATGTATTTGAGATGAAGGATCTTGGTGAATTGCATTATTGTTTAGGTCTTGAAGTTTGGAGGGAATCTGGTAAGACACTAATCACACAAAGCAAATATACAAGGGAAATCCTTAAAAGGTTCAATATGATGGAACCAAAGAGGTGAATGGAACTTTGTATCGTCAACTGGTGGGAAGTCTGAACTATCTCACCACTACCAGGCTAGATATAGCATATTCTGTCAGCATACTTAGTCAGTTCATGGCTAAGCCTTGTGAAAGCCATTGGAAAGCAGCAAAGAAAGTCCTTCGATATCTGAAAGGAACACTTAATTTTGGTATTATGTATACTGATGAATTTGATGTTGAGTTGGCAGGTTATTCTGATTTTGATTGGGCTGGAAATCTAGATGATAGGAAATTTACTACTGGATACGTGTTCAATATTGGTTCAGGACCAATATCATGGAGCAATAAGAAACAACCAACTGTTTCCTTGTCATCCACTGAAGCTGAGTATAAAGCATTATGCAGTGCTACCTGTGAAGCAATATGGCTTAGAAGGATACTTGAAGATGTTGGAGAAACACAACAAGCACCTACAGTAATCAGATGTGACAATCAAAGCACTATCAAATTGGCAAACAATCCTATATATCATGCAAGGACAAAACACATTGACACACAACATCATTTTGTAAGAGAAAAATTGCAATCAAAAGAAATTGACTTATCATATTGTAATACAAATGAAAATGTGGCTGACATATTCACCAAGTCTCTTGGAAAGGCTAAATTTGAAATGTGTAGAAGTAAGTTATGTGTTGTAGAAAATCCAAATTATGTTGTAAGCCTAGCTGAGACTTAGACCAGCAGGCAAGTTAACATGTAGATCATGATTAAGGGGAGGTGTCGGGTATTAATCATGAACGGTGCCGCTCACTATTCAAACGGCGACGATCACTGTTAGGAAGTAAGCTAATGTCAATAGATAATAAAGTTATTCGGCGCAGTTATTGCTCCTTTGTGGCTCAAAACCTCTATAAATTGCAGGGTTTAGTAATAAAAGAGATATGTTCTGAGTGCGATTATGTTCTCTGTTACTTCTTTCTGTAACACGCTCCCAATTTGATTCTATTCACATTCAAACATTCTCACACCATCTGTGTTTGCCGTTGTTTCTTCAGCTATGCCCACCATCAAATCTCTCAATATACATTTTTGCAACTCTACAATATTTGGAGTTGATGTTATATCATCAAACAATCTGACCATCGAATATTTACAGCCTACAATATCAAGTCTAGCAAACACAGCATTCGCCAGAGTAGACTTTCCCACTCCACCAAAACCATACACGATAACTGCAACTGCATTTTTCTCACTTTCCCATTTGAGAAGATTAACAACTTCTTTTATGGGTTCCATTTCCCACTGTTTAACCATATAAAAACATATCAAAAACTCTCATAAAACTTTAAAAACAATATTCATATTTGTACAAAACCAATCAACACTCACAATGTGTCATAATTTAGCTGCATATGTAGGATATTCTCGCTCCAGTGGTGTCGGTGGACGCACTGCCCTACAATCAATGGCATCGTAAAGACAGATATCGAATCGGGTCTTGATATGCTTGTACAATTTTTCTAACTCTGCTTGAAATTCAACCAACTCTTTCTTGTCGACGGGCGCTGAGAGAAACCTGTGAGTAAAGTTCCACAAACAAATTTAGATTTAGTCTTACCGGATTATTTGACAAGAGGGATGTAAGAAAAACATAAAATTGGGCATGAGAGCATTCAGTACTCAGCCTGGAAAACTTTCACAAATTAATTTGAATGCAACACATGATAGAAGCTTTGATTATCATCTCTAGTGATTCTTCAATCAAATTGTTCATTCCATCCTTCAATCAAGGCCGTTCTTTAAACTGCTTCACATATTTGGCCAAATTGTACATTTCGTCCAACGGATTGAGGCACTCATCTCGATTGGCAGAAACGGCTTCAAATATTTCCAAAACATTCGAGACTACAAGAAGCCCTGCAGTAGCCCAGTGCGCCTGCCCTATTCGTTTGAGGAGGCTCTACATTGTTGGGATAATATCCTTCTGAACATAAGAAAAGCAAGAATTTAAACCGCATTTAGATCTAACCTTATTTATACTCGGTTTTTACAACTTTTGTTGATCATCAAAATCCCACTAACATTTAATACGCACCGAAGAGAACGTTGTCTCTGTTCCCTCTGACAGGACATCCTTTAACTTCAGGAAGCCAGAACTTTTCGGCCAGTGGTGATCAATAGACTGTTTTTTATCCAATTCATTTTTCTCTGAACAAAATAAATATGGTGTTAAAATTGGTGTGTAAAGAGATCCTAATAGAGTTGTTTTTAGTGAGTATTTTTGGGAAGTTTTGTATATAGGTTTTTCATAGGAATTTATTGAAATCACAAGTTCGATGGGTAATCTCTACTTAGAGTTTTTCAAAGTGCTAAATCTATTCATTTTTCTATGAACAGAACAAATATGGTGTTAAAATTGGTGTGTAAAGAGATCCTAATAGAGTTGTTTTTAGTGAGTTTTTTGGGAAGTTTTGTATATCGGTTTTTCATAGGAATTTATTGGAATCACAAGTTCGATGGCTAATCTCTACCTAGAGCTTTTCAAAGTGCTAAATCTATATATACAATAAAAAAACAATTTAAATAACACAAATCAAAATTTCACATCAAATGACTAAAAAATCCAAAAAAAATCACACTAAAAACAACTCTGATCCTAATAATGTTATTCGATAGAATGTAAGATATCAAAAATAGTGATTCTCCCTACCTTGATTAATGCTAAAAGTTCCGATATATGTTGAATGAGTGCTTTCAGATTGACGTTGCCATTGTCGCCATCAACTCCTTGAGCAGCTTTCTATATGTTGTCAATGGTATCAGAAACCATTGAAGAGCTGGAGGACAGGCTACCCCTAGCTGGAGTGTCCTCTGTTGGAACGGCAGAGGTAGAGGCCTGCAAAGGAGGAGCTGAAGCCGAGCTAGTGCTAGGGTCATGTCGCTGTCCATTGGCTTCTTCAATAGCAGTTGGAACGGAAGAAGTGGAGGCAACCTACGAAGAGGTCTAAAAAGGAGGAGCTGATGCCGAGCTGGTGCTGGGGTCATCCTGTTAAAAAAGGCGATGTTTGTATTAAATGAAATAAACACCCACTAGTCAGCTCTACGACAAAGAGTCTGAACCAGGAGAGTCTGGCTCTGCAGAATTCTCTACATTGTTCATGTACATCACACATTATATAGTAGTCATAGATTTAGGGAAGTTAGAACCATAACCTAAAAAATAGAAACTAATTCCTATCCTGAGGTCTCGTGAACCAACTCACTATTCTAAGATATTCTCCATTATCTCTAACACTCCCCCTTAATGGAGAAGGGGTTCACAAATATGCCTAACATCTCCCTAAACATTTCAAACTTGATTTTTCCAAGAGGCTTAGTGAAAATGTCTGCAACATTATCACATGTATTACAATATACCAAATGGATTTCTTTTGATTGCACTTTCTCCCTGACAAAGTGGAACTGTGTATCAATGTGTTTAGTGTTTTTGTGAAACACCAGATTATTAGCAAGTTTGATTGAACTCTGATTGTCACATCTGATTGTTGTTGCATCTTTCTGTTCTTCCCCAACATCCTGGAGAAGTCTCCGCAACCAAACTGCCTCACATGTTGCTGCACACATAGCTTGATACTTTGCTTCCGCTGAAGACAAGGAAACTGTGTTTTGTTTCTTACTGCTCCATGTAATCACCCCGGATCCAATGCTAAATGCATAACCTATTATGGATCTGTAGTTGTCTACATTTCCAGCCGACTTTGAGTCTGTAAATCCTGTCAATCTAACATAAGAGGAATCAATGTAAATAATACCATAATCTACAGTACCTTGTAGATACCTCAAAACACATTTCTCTACATTCCAATGACTTTCAAGTGGCTTGGACATGTATTGACTTAGCACACTGACTACATAAGCCAAATCTAGTCTAGTAGTGGTCAGGTAGATTAGGCTCCCAACCAGCTGTCTGTAAAGTGTCGCATCTGCCTCTTTAGAGCCATCCTCACTCTGTAGTTTGATGTTCTGCTGTAATGGTACTACTGCAGCCTTACACTGATCCATCCTGAATCTTTCTAATAGACCTTTGACATACTTTCCCTGGGACATAAATGTTTGTCCTGAATCTCTCCAGATCTCAAGACCCAAACAATATCTTAATTCACCAAGGTGTTTCATTTCGAACACCTGTGACATCTGTTGCTTGATTTCTTTGATTAGATAAGTAGCATCACCTGTAATAATCAAATCATCTACATACAAAGAAATCAACACTATGCGCCCTTGTTCATCTTGCATGGTATATAGATTAGGGTCATTTTTACTTCTGTTGTAGCCAAATTGCAGAAAAAATGAATCAATCTTTTCATACCAAGACCTGGGTGCTTGCTTTAGTCCATAAAGAGCTTTCTTTAATCTACAGACTAAATGTTCTTTCCCTTTCTGGAAAAACCCTTCAGGTTGCTCTAAATAAACCTCCTCTTTCAATTCTCTGTTTAAAAATGCAGACTTTACATCTAGTTGGTGAATCATCCAATGTTTCTTAGTAACTAAAGTAATCAAGATTTTGATGATATTTAGTTTAGCTACAGGGGCAAAGGTTTCTTCATAGTCAATGCCTTCGTTTTGTGAATATCCCTTTGCTACCAATCTAGCTTTTAATTTATCTATGGTTCCATATGCATTAATCTTGGGTTTATACAACCATTTGCAACCTATGGTTTGTTTCCCTTTAGGAATTTCAACCAATTCCCAAGTGTTGTTCCTGATTATAGATTCATATTCCTATTCCATAGCTATTTTCCATTCACTACATTCATTTGCTTCCTTATAACTAGAAGGTTCAACAACATTCATCATACTAGTTATAAAAGCATTTTCCCTATATCTTGCAGGAAATTGAGCTTTCCTACCTGATCTCCTGAGTGGTGGGGTAGCTTCAAACCTTGTCTGATCATCATTTTCTTTTTCTTCCCGTTATTGTTGCTGCTATTGTTGTTGTATCTGCTGTTGTTGCTGTTGTATCTACTGTTGTTCATCTTCTGCCTTTGTCTGTTGCTGATCCTGATTGTTTCCTGTTTCTTCACTTTCTTCTTCCACCAAGAATGGAATATCCCATTCCTCATTGTGCTTATCAGATTCTTCATGATCCTGCTCATGGAATATGACATCTCTACTAACAAAAAAATTTTGAGTAGAGGGATTAAATAATCTATAAGATTTATATTGTGAACAATGCCCTATAAAGGTACATCTGATGGCTTTTGAATCTAGTTTTCTTCTGTCTTCCTTTGGAATATGGGCAAATGCTTTAGACCCAAATACTCTTAAATGTTTCACTACAGGCTTAAATCCATATAATTCTTCATAAAGAGTTTTAAACTCAAGAATCTTTGTAGGACTCCTATTTTTCAAATAAACTGCAATATTCAATGCTTCAGCCCAAAAACCATTTGAAAGATTATTACCTTTCAACATGCTTCTAGCGCATTCCACCAATGTTCTGTTCTTTCTTTCTGTTACTCCATTCTGTTGAGGAGTACGAAGTACTGTGAATTGTTGTCATATCCCATGGTCTTTACAATACTTGATAAGTTCATCCTTCCTGTATTCTCCCCCTTGATCAGAGCAGAGAATTTTTATCTGCTTCCATGTTTGCTTTTCAATCATGTTTTTGAACTGCTTAAAGTATTCAAATGTGTGACTCTTATTACTCAAAAAATATACCCAAGAAAACTTTGTGCAGTCATCAATAAACAGTAAAAGATACATGCACCTCCTAATGACCTTGTTTGCATGGGTCCACAAAGATTTGTGTGCACTAATTCAAGTATATCTCTTTGTTTCTTCTCTACTCGAATAGGGAATTCTTCTCTATGCATCTTTCCTAATGTACGGGCACCACAATCATTATGCACTTGTTTTAACATAGGAATATCTCTTACCATTTCCTTTTTCTGAAGTAACAGCAAATCATTGTAGTTGATATGACCAAATCTCTGATGCCACAGCTCTTCTGTAGTCAAACCCACTATTGTTAAAGCTCAAACTGGTGCTGGTCTTACATCCAATTTGTACAGACCTCCTGTTCGAATTCCTGTAGCAATAGTCTTCATGCCATCTAGCAGATCTTTAATATAATAGTTAGATTTAAAAAATTCAACTTTAAGATATTGATCTGTAATCATGGATACATAAATCAAGTTCTTTGTTACACCAGGCACATACATGACATTATGAATTTGTCTTATAGTACCATTAGGTAAAATGAAAGAAATTTTCCCACACCCTCTCTGATGATTATATCATCACCTAGGTAGATTTGTGCTTCGTCGTTGATTTCTTTAAAAAAAAAAATCAAACCATTGCTTGTTCCCTGTCATATGCGTTGATTTATTTCTTACCTGTTCCTCCGTTTCTTGAACTAATTCCGGCCCAACTATTACTCGGTCCTCCAACTTTTCCAAACTCAATGGCGTCCTACATGGCCTCCCATATAGAGATTTATAAGGAGGCATCCCGATTGAACTGTGGTAATTGTTATTATAGGAAAACTCTACCAATGGTAAGTACCTTTCCCACTAAGTCTGATTATCCATGGCGTACATTCTAAGCATGTCTTCCATAACCTGATTTACTCTTTCAGTCTGCCCATATGTTTCTGGATGATATGCAGTGCTCAGGTTCAACTGAGTCCCTAGTGCTAACTACAAACTTGTCCAAAACCTAGATGTAAATCAAGAGTCTCTATCAGAAATGATCTTTGTGGGTAACCCATGTAGTCAAATAACTTCACTTATAAAAACTCGTGCCACATCAGTAACATCATAAGTGTCTCTCACTAGGATGAAATGGGCACTTTTGGTCAATTTATCAACTACAACCAATATAGCATTGTGCCTCTGTGAAGTGAGTGGCAAACCCACAACAAAATCCATAGAAATTACCTCCCATTTAGACATAGGGATGTCATGTGGTTGTAGGAGTCATGCTGGATGGAGATGATGAGCATTCACTCCTTAACATTCGAGACATTTAGCGACAAACTAGACTATGTCATGCTTCATGCCTGCCCAAAAGAAGAGTTTCTTCATGTCCACATACATCTTCTTCACTCCAGGATGTGCGCAATAGAGTGATCTATGTGACTCTTCGAGGATGGTTCTTCTTATACTCCCTTCCTTAGGTATGTACATTCTCCCTTGAAATCTCAATAGTCCATCTAGTTCAAGGACATATCTCTCAAACTTTGGTTCTATCTGGTTCCCACTCTGGAGTGCTGATATAACCTTTAGATACCAACTATCTTCAAAGAGTTTCTCCAACACACGTTCCCTCAAATTGACCCTCACAGCTACTAGGGGAAGGTTCGTGGCCTCCTGCTTAGTGCATCTTCCACCACATTCTCCTTTCCCTTAATGTATGAGATCTCAAAATCATACTCACTCATGAATTCACTCCACCGCCTTTGTCTAGCATTCAAATCCCTTTGAGTGAAGAAGTGCTTCAGGCTTTGATGATCTGTTCTTAACTCAAATCTTCTCACAACGAGGTAGTGTCTACACAATTTCAAAGCTAACATCACTGATGCTAACTCTAAGTCATGGGTAGCATACAACTCTTCATGTTTCTTCAAGTTTCTAGATGCGTAAGCTATTACTTCGCCTTCTTTCATAAATACTGCTCCCAATCCTTGCTTCGAAGGATTGACGCAGACAGTGAAGTCTTTTTCCATGTCCGGTACTCGAAGGATTGATGCACTAGTTAATAACCTCTTTAGTTCAGTGAATGTAGTGTCACATTTATATGTCCATTCATACCTGACCCATTTTTACTGTAATGTGGTGATGGGTTTTTCAATCCTCGAAAACCCTTCGACAAACCTGCGATAATAACCTGCTAGACCTATAAAACTACGCACCTTGTGAGAATTTTTTGGTACTGGCCAATCCATTATGGCCTTTACCTTTTCCGGCTCAACTGAAATCCCTTCTCCTGAAATGATGTGCCCAAGATAATGAACTTTCACCTGAAAGAAGGAACAATTTCACAATTTTCCATACAATTGATTTTCCCTTAAGTAAGTCAATACAACCCTTATGTTGGGTCCCTATAATACTAGTGATTACCCCATTACTATTGCAGTTATACCCCTTATTAATATTGTTGTGCCCCTATTGCCCCCATATTGTTATTACTATGCCCCATAGAATCCCTCTATTGTTATTTCTGTGGCTTTATATTATTATTGTTAGGTCCGCTGGATTATATTGTGACTCCTTAGACTCCTATTTATAGAAAGGAGGTTTTGTCATTTGAATCATTGAAGAATTGTTCATTTATGTAATGTAAATGAGGTTGCCCCCTTGAAGAGGATGAATTCTAAGGCGTTGATCTATCTTTTCTATCTTTTCTTGAGCTGGTTTCATAACATTTGGTATCAGAGCTTTGGATTCTAGGGTTTCGCTACTCCAAACAGGTCATCGTGGAATTTCGCTATAACTTTTTTTCTATGAAATTTCAGAAGTTGCAAAAAAAACCCATTTGAGAAGAAATCGCGCTGAAAATCGGGTCTGAATTTCAGAGCTTTTCCCGCTACATTTGCGGAGATATGATCTGAGGAAGTTGGTCTTTTTGCAGACTCTTGAATTACATTCCAAACAGGTGACCTGGGGAAAATCGTCATAACTTTCTCTCTGGGGATCAGATTGAAATTTCGTAAGAAGGTACAGAAAGAGGACAGACTCTAGTTTCTTGTATGCATTTTTCAGATCCAAAGTTCGAAACAGTGACTCGTGGCACGTCGTACAAGTTCGCTCTACTGAACTAGTCTATAATCAAGTCACTGTGGGAGATTTCGCATAACTCTTCCTTGGAGAAACCAATTTGGGTCATACTTGTGGCATTGGAAAGATGACACAAAGGGCTACTACAGGTCACAAATTCAGAACTAGATGATCGGAAAGTACAGAGATACATCAGAGGCAATATCAAGCTCCTACAAAGTGAAAAAAGGTGTGTAGATTTTCTTAAATTTTTGCTTAAGCTTGGTTTGAAAATTTATTTTGAAGGAATTCAAAGGGCATAATAGAGCATTATTATCGGTAATTGATGCCCCGAGGAAAGAAAATGCAAACACCTAGTAAGGAACCTGAAGCTCTAGCATGACTCATGAAGAAGAAGAAGAAATGCTATATGATATATCAAAATTACAAGAACAAGTGCAACAAGTGTCACTTGCACAAAAAGCAACAGAATCTAAGATGGATGGTTTAAGGAAAGATGTAGAAGCTAAGATGGATGGTTTAAAAAAATGCGTAGAAGCTAAAATTGATGGCATGGATGATAAGATGGAAGAATTGAAGATAAATATGAATAAATTGCTACAAGAAATTGTCTAAGGGTGAAAGGGTACTAAAGGAAACTCATGATGAGAACAAAAGAAATGTTAATCATGACTCCATAGACTCTAATGTTGGATCGAAGACTCACCATATTCCAAAAATCGATATGGGAAGTTTGATGGCAAGGATCCCGCCACATGGATATTACAGATGGAGCAATTCTTCGATCTCAATAATGTGCAAAACACACAAAAGGTACATATGGCAACTTTATATTTGGAACCAAATCAGTTTGTATGGTATCAATGGCTTTGCTCTCGTAAACAATTTATCACTTGGGCAATTTTTACGGAAGAATTGATAGCACATTATGAGGATACAAAAAGCAACACTTTTTTTAGCCAATTGATAAGTCTCAAACAAAAGGGTTCAATAATGGAGCACATTGAGGAGTTCCAAAAATTGAACATAAGGGTAAAAGATATTCCAGAGGAGCATAGGATTGATGTGTTCATAGGGTCTTTAAAGGATAATATCCAACATGATGTTCGCCTTTGGGAACCTGATTCATTAGAGAAGGCATTCAGGTTAGCAAGAAAAATGGAAAGCAAAATTATGGCAACTAGGAAGCATACCATTCACAACTATAAAGACGGAAGTGTTGTTGCCCATAGTCTTCCACAACCTATAAGGTTGACACCACAACAATTGGAAGAAAAAAGAGCAAAAGGGCTTTGTTACAGTTGTGATAGCAAATACACTAAAGGTCATAAGTGTGCTGAGAAGAAATTATTCTACATAGATTGTGAAGAGGAAGAAGAAAAGGAGCAAGAAAGGTCAAAAGAAGAGGATATACTCCAGGAACAAAGCCTAGATGAAGAACAAATAAATCCGACCATATCTTGTAATGCATTGGCGGGAATTACCACTCCTCAAACCATCAAGATAGAAGGACAAATCAAGAAGAAAAAGGTAATAGTGTTGATTGATTCAGGAAGCACCCACAATTTTATTCATTGTAGGGTAGCAAAAGAATTGAATTGCTTCCTATATCCAGCACCAGAGTGTCAAGTGATGATTGCAAATGGAGGAACAATAAATTGCTCTGGAAAGTGCCATAATATCAAGCTATCCATGGGAGAATATGTATTGACTAGCCCAATGCTTTCCATTCCAATGGGAGGTGCTGATGTTGTACTAGGAGTCCAATGGCTACAATCCTTGGGTACAATAGCTTTTAATTTTCAAGAAATTTTCATCAAATTTTCTACGGAAGGAAAGGAAGTTGAATTAAGGGGTATTGCAGGGAAACCAGGAAAGATAATCAGCTCTAATGGTATGACAAAGCTTCTAAAAAAGGAGCAAAGAGGTGTAATTGCACAATTATGTTCGCTAGATGTTTCCACATTGGAATCATCTATTTCTCCAGATCTCCAAAAAGTCCTGGACAATCATTCCAAGGTATTTGAGACTCCCAAAGGTCTCCCACCTATGCGTGATCATGATCATGCTATTCATCTGATTCCAGGAAGTGTTCCTCCAAACATCAGGCCGTACAGATATCCCTATGTCCAAAAGAGTGAAATTGAACGTATGGTTGCAGAAATGCTAGAGGCTGGTATAATTCAACCGAGTCAAAGTTCTTTCTTTGCTCCAGTAGTATTGGTGCACAAGAAGGATGGATCATGGCGCATGTGTCCGGATTATAGGGAGCTCAACAAGCTCACTATTAAAGATAAGTTCCCCATTCCTGTCATTGATGAATTACTGGATGAATTGCATGGATCAATTTACTTCACCAAGTTGGATCTTCGTTCAGGATATCATCAAATCAGAATGAAGATTGAAGACATTCCGAAAACAGCATTTAGAACTCATGAGGGTCATTATGAATTTTTGGTCATGCCTTTTGGCCTTACCAATGCACCTTCAACATTTCAAGGTTTGATGAATTCAATTTTCAAACCATTCCTTAGAAAATTTGTGTTAGTATTTTTTGATGATATACTAATCTACAACAAGTCTTGGAAGGATCATGTTGAACATGTTGACAGGGTGCTACAACTATTGGAGGAGAAACAATTATATGCAAAAAGATCCAAATGTTTCTTTGGAGTCCAGGAGGTGGAATATTTGGGTCATATTGTATCTCATGAAGGAGTTAAGGTAGACCCTAGCAAAATTAAAGCCATTAAGGAATGGAAAATCCCCACATCCATAAAGCATCTGCGAGGATTTCTTGGGTTGACAGGGTATTATCGCAAGTTTGTTAAGAATTATGGGAGAATAGCAACACCTCTAACAACATTATTGAAGAAAGATGCATTTTCATGGACTCCGAAAGCAACAAAGGCCTTTGAACATCTTAAAGAGGCAATGTGCCAAGCACCGGTCTTAGCTACACCGGACTTCACAAAAACCTTTATTGTGGAATGTGATGCTTCAGGAAATGGAATTGGTGCTGTTCTAATGCAAGATGAAAGACCCATTGCTTTTGAAAGTCGTCCAATCAAGGGAAAGTTTTTAAGCAAAGCTATTTATGAGAAGGAAATGTTGGCAATACTCCATGCACTTAAAAAATGGCGACCCTACCTAATGGGAAGACACTTCAAGGTAAAAACGGATCATGATAGCCTTAAATACTTTTTAGAACAAAGATTATCCTCTGAAGAGCAACAAAAGTGGGTCACAAAGATGTTGGGTTATGACTTTGAAATCATCTACAAAAAAGGGAAGCAAAATGTGGTGGCAGATGCACTCTCAAGAAAGGATGAGGATGTGGAAGCATTGTTGTGCGCCATTTCTATTATCCAACCAGATTGGATAAATGAAGCAAGGGAGGAATGGAAGAATGACGAAGAAGTGTGGGCACTTATTCGAAAGCTACAACAAGATTCCAGTACGTCTGATACATTTAGCTGGCAAAATGATTCGTTATGGTACAAAGATCGCTTATACCTCTGTAAGAATTCCCAGCTAAAACAAAAGATTCTTATGGAATTGCACACTTCTCCCTTAGGAGGGCACTCAATATTTTTAAAAACTTACCACAGGGTTAAGAAGGAATTTTTTTGGGATGGCCTTAAATCAGATATTCAAAAGTTTGTGGCGGAATGTTTGGTTTGCCAACAAAATAAAGTTGAAACAATTAAGACACTGGGTCTATTACAACCTTTATCCATTCCAAGCCAACGTTGGGAGGAGGTTTCAATGGATTTTATCACAGGTTTTCCCAAGTCTGAGGGAAAGAGTGTCATCATGGTGGTAGTTGACAGACTTACCAAGTATGCACACTTTTGTGCATTATCACATCCATTTAAAGCCAGTACAGTTTCTACTGCATTTATGGAAACAATTCAAAAGCTACATGGAAACCCAAAGATTATTGTAAGTGACAGAGATCCCATTTTCACTGGAAATTTTTGGACAGAATTATTTTCTTGTCTTGGTACTCAGTTAGCTCATAGCTCATCTTATCATCCTCAATCTGATGGGCAAACTGAGATAGTAAACAAATGTTTGGAAGGATATCTTCGTTGCTTTGTATCTGATAAACAGACACAATGGGTCAAATGGTTGCCTCTGGCTGAATGGTGGTATAACACTTCCTTCCATACAACAACAAAAATGACCCCATTTATGGCACTTTATGGGTATCAACCACCATCCATCACATCATATTTAAGAGAAAATTCTAAGGTTCAGGCAGTGGAACATCACATCGAACATCAACAACAAGTCCTCCAACTCTTAAAGGATAACCTCGTGTTGGCACAGAATAGAATGAAACAATAGGCAGATCAACATCGCAGTGAAAGAAGTTTTGATGTAGGTGATTGGGTATTCCTACGACTACAACCATATAAGCAAATGTCCCTCAAGCAAGCTAAGAAGGATAATAAATTATCACCAAAGTATTATGGTCCGTACAAGGTGTTGCAAAAGATTGGTACTATGGCATACAAATTGGAGCTTCCTGCAGCTTCTCGATTGCACCCAGTTTTCCATGTTTCATGTTTAAAGAAGGTTATAGGCGACAAGCTCCCAGTTCAAACAATATTGCCAGAACTTGATGAGGAAGGAAAAATTATATTGGAACCGGAAGCAGTCATAGAAACAAGAACTCGACAGCTACGAAATCGATCAATTTCAGAGTATCTTATCAAGTGGAAGAACTTATCCACTGAAGATTCCACATGGGAGGATGAGAATTTTATGCAGAAGTATCCAGAACTACTCAAGCGTTGAGGACAACACTTTTTTGAAGGCGAGGGGCATGTTGGGTCCCTATAATACTAGTGATTACCCCATGACTATTGTAGTTATACCCCTTATTAATATTGTTGTGCCCCTATTGCCCCCATAGTGTTATTACTGTGCCCCATAGAATCCCTCTATTGTTATTTTTGTGGCTTTATATTATTATTGTTAGGTTGGCTGGATTATATTGTGACTCCTTAGACTCCTATATATAGAAAGGAGGTTTTGTCATTTGAATCATCGAAGAATTGTTCATTTATGTAATGTAAAGGAGGTTGCCCCCTCGAAGAGGTTGAATTCTAAGGCGTTGATCTATCTTTTTTATCTTTTCTTGAGCTGGTTTCATAACACCTTAGGTGATTTTCATGCTCTTTTTCATTCTTGGAATACACAAGAATGTCATCTAAAAAGATTTGCACAAATTGGTCCAAATACTTCTTGAACACACCATTCATGAGGCTCATGAATATTGCTCGTGCATTGGTCAAACCAAATGGAACAACTACTAACTCATAATGCCCAAATTGAGTTCGAAATGCAGTTTTTGAGATGTCACCTTCCTTAATATTCAATTGGTGGTATCCAGATTGTAGATCGATCTTTTAGAAAACTGTTTCTCCTTTCATTTGATCAAATAGGTCATCTATTCTACGTATCGGGTACCTATTCTTTTTTGTGGCTCTATTCAAGTCCCTATAATCTATGCATAGCCTTAAGGAACCATCCTTCTTCTTGAAAAAAATCACTAGTGCACCCCAAGGTGAAATACTAGGTCTGATAAATCCCAAGTCTAAAAATTCTTTTAACTGCATCTGCAACTCACAAAGTTTTGGAGTTGTCAACCTATAGGGTGTCTTAAATATTGGTTCTACACCAGGTTTTAGGTCTGTTGTGAAATCAATCTCCCTTACAGGAGGTAATCTAGGCAATTCCTTAGGAAAAACATCCTTGAATTCTGACAAAATTGGGTGTTGATCTAGGGAGGGTCCTTTCTGGTCACTTACAGCCTCAACCACATATAGTTTGCAACCTTGTCGAAGACAATGTTTTACCTTCATCATGGATATGAATTGTAGGGACACTCCTCTATTGATTCCACAAATCTCAAGCGACCTACCTTCATCATCTAAACAAATCACCTTCTTCTTGAAACTGTCCACCAAAGCTCGATGAGCTTCCAGCCATTCCATTCCAATAATTACAGTGTACATCTCCAATGCTGTGATGTATGCCTTCAACTTAGTTATACACACCCTGAGGTTTACCTGACATTGGTCAACGCTAGGTCCTACTACTTGTTTTATCCTAGAAGCCATCTCAACTTTCTTAAAATCATCGTGCTCATAGGCTTCCAACCCACATTTTTATAATGCAACTGGTGAAATGAAACTATCTGTAGCACCTGAATCAAACAAAATTTTAACTTTTACTTTGTTTATCATACCTAAGGTTTCTACCATAGAAGATTGGTGTTCCACTTGTTGGTTATCAATTGCTGCATAGATTCAATGGTGGTTACTTGCTCCCCCAATTGGTGCTTTTCCTTCTCTACGGTTGTTACCAGTTTGTAACTCAGGATAGCCATGATGGTAATGAGGTCCCCCACATCCCCAACAAGTGATTCATGGTAGAATTTGAACAGAATGTTGTGGAGTTCTTTGGAAATAGTTCCTTCCCTTGAGACCCTTGCACCTACTTGTTTCTCCTCATGTATGACCTTGATTTTCACATGTCCTTGAAGTTGTGGGTGAAGCTGCACTAGTAACCATTGAAATCCCCACTATCAGTGTTGTGGGTAAAACCCTGTTTCCATATGGTGGTGGCCTCAAACTTCGTCGCCTGGGAAGGTACGAGGGGCCTTCCCCATAAACCTTGGTTGTTGTGGAAAAACGGTTTTGTTTCCACCCTTTAAGTCTAAGTACTCTTCAACATAACAAGCATGTTCCACCTCTTCTGCAACTGAGAATGGTTTCCACATCCGCACCATTTCCCTAATCTTAGGGTTCTATCCATAAATGAAACGATCTGCTTGGTGATGATCAGTATCCATGTAGGAGACATACTTGACCAATTCCATGAATCTAATCTCATATTCTTCTACCATATGATTTCCCTATACCAAAGCATGGAAGGCTCCTACCTGTTGTTCTTCATAATAGGTTGGTATGTACTTTTTCCTGAATCTCTCCTCAAATAACTCCCAAGTAACTATGTCCGGAGTGAAATATAGTTGACGCTCTAAGTTACCCCACCAATTCAGAGCACTATCTCTTAATTGGAATATGTTATTTTAGCTTTTGAATTGGAAGTATAATCTCTTAGTGTGAAGCACCTTCTCATTCCTTCTAACCAGGCTTCTGCACGTTCGCTGGCACAACCTCCAGCAAACTCTGGGAGCTTAATCTTTTGGAGCTCCCTAGTAATGTCCTTGATTGGAGGTCCTCTATCAGAGTCTCTTGATCCCTCGAGATTGCCCAACCCTGATGGAGGGTGCTCTACTTCCACTTCAATTGTTTGGTGCCCTCTTAAAGTCTCATTAATTGCTTCTAGAAAACACAAGATGAGAGCCAACTCCGGTGATGGTAATGGTTTATTTGTAGGAGGTCCTTGTGATGACCCTCCTTGACCTTGATTTTTTCACGTCCTCGCCATTTTGAATTTGTTAGTGTCAGTATTTGCAGCCTTCCTCCAATGATCAAACATGCTCTTACAAAGTGATTTTAAAGTGTCAAGGTCAAATTTTGTCATTTCAGTGAGTCTTCAAGCAAAATTTGGTCACTAGGTATTAGGTCTAGGGTTTGTTTTTACTCCCTTAAAAGTTTTCCAAATGTCGGTCCATGTCACCATTCAGCTGAGTGTGCCATCATTCAAAGGGTTTTCACCATCACGTCAGGTTCCAATGGGTCATTTTACACCTTGTTCATGCTTCAGTTGTGCCTAGGTAAGGTTCATTTCCCTCTCCTAGGGTTTTGAAGATAATTTCTCTTGGATGGTCAAATCATCAGCAAAACTTGTATCCTGATGTTCATACACCTTCCCCTATCCTTAATGTACCTTATTAAACATTTCCCATCACTAATATCCCTCAAATTCCTCATTTTCGCACAAACCCTAGTTTCTTGCTACAACTTGACAATTTTCTAGGCTAGGCCTGTGTTTTTCCCTTTTGGACCCCTTCTCCTCACTCAATCTTTGAAATTCCACTTTCCCCTACTTCCTAACATCCCTCCCTACTTCCCAAAATTTTCTCAAAGAATTTAGAAGCTCCTTATCCCCTTCATTTCACTTCATTTTGACAAATCCCCTGTTCCACATATTAGGATAGGTTTTACTCCAATGATGTTTCTGAGCAAGAAAAGATGAATTTTAGAAAACTGAGAGAGGTTTTTGTCCACAATAGGCCAAGGAAGAAAAAACTCCTTCACTTTTTACACAGGTGTCATGGTTTTAGAGAAATGTCAAAAATACAGTTGCCTCAGGAGAATTTATGCACCTCTAAATGACCTTGGGCAAATCAAAATTTCTCCTAGCTTGGTTGGCCAAATGACTTGCTTGATGAGTAAAATGATAACTAGACACAAATAGCTTTCCAATGAGCTATCATGAGCTCCATTTGGGGTTAAGGAAGACCTTCACAATTTGACTGCAACAGCACTCTGCCTTGAGGCAACCTCATTTTGCACATTTTGACCAGTCTTGGGAGATTTGACTTTTGACAAGGCAAATGAACTCCAAATTGAAAAATTCAAGTTGGGTTGGAAATTAGACTCAATAAGCTTTCCAACGAGCTATCCCATGCCCAATTTGGACACCGGGAAGGCCTCCAAAACTTTTCTGCAAAAAGGCGCTACGCATTCATCTGGCGCTACACATTAGGCAATGATTTACAATGTAATTTTATAACTGGCGCTACGCATTGGGGCAGCGTGGCGCATAGGTCTAAAAAGCCTGAAATCCATTCAAATCTTCCTCCAAAGCTCCAAAATTGCAAATTCTTCATTCCACAAGTAAGTTAACACCTCCATATTGCCAATGTATGAGTTTCCATCAGTGTTTATGGTGTTTCAATAGGTTAAAAACAAAACCCTAGTTCCTTGCAAAGTTGTGTTGAGAAAATTGCCTAGGGTTTGCAAAATTGCAGTTTTGCTGTTGTATCCCCATTTTCATTTTGCTCTCACTACACTTCACTCATATCACTTTCCCTCTCCCCTTTCATTCACACTCACCTATCCCCTTATCCCTAAAACTAAAAACCCTAATACCTAATCCCACTATTCCCAAACCCTAGTCAAATATCCCCAAACCCTAATTGCTATCCCAAAGCCTAAATACTATTCCCTAAACCCTTTCATTCCCCAAAACCCTACAGCTAGCATCAAATCCTCCCCTCATCAGTCCCACTCATACATGGAGCTACAAAACATACGAGAAAACCGACAAGCTGCCAAGAGGAGGAAAGTCAAGTTCACACCACTTAAACAAGAAATCAATGCTGATTGTGAATCTTGGCTTAAGAGGGAAAATATCCACTTGGAAAAGATTCTAGGGAATGCCAACAGAGATGAAACTATGTTGAGGCACATGGCACATCATTACTTAGCGAGAAACAAAGTGTGCAAAGCAATAATCAAGATTTTGAAGGCTAAGTTGAAGAAGGCATCAAGGAAGCGAAAAGAGCAAGATAGACTTCAGAACTTGGCGAAGGCTTCCTTGGCCCAACACAACACTTGATGAGGGACACTCAGCCCAAATTTCAAGAAATTTGGGACACTTTTTGCAATTTTAAAATTTTTGGCCTAAAAAACAAGTCTTTCTGCCTGATGCGCCGCGCCACCTAGCGCGCGCTTTTCCTAGGGACGTCCTTTTGAGGAAAACTCAGAATTTATGGATTTGTCATGAAAATATATGAATGCCCACAAATGGCCAATAAATTTTGACAAGTTTTGAGCTTCCAAAAAGGTCACAAACACCTCAAAAATGATCTTTCTGCCACTTTTTGGACACACAGGAAATAGTGTTGGGAGAACTCAGTTTTGGAGTGGCAACTGGAGGCCAAATTCAGAAATTCCACTTGTTCTGGAAAGTAGACAGGAAGACCTTTCCAACAAGCCCACTTAGAGCAAATTTGGACATCGAGAAGGCCTCCAAAATCAGCTACAGAAAGGCGCTACGCATAGGGAAATCAGCGCAGCGAATTGGAGGAATTTTGCTCATTTTTGGCCAAAAACTCTGTTTTTTACCTAGTTTTTTCACAGTTTGACATTTCTCCTTCTAATTGTCAAACTCATGATGTAATTTAATGTGACATGATGGATTTTGATGTAATTATGCTAAATTTTCACTCTTAGAGGTAGATTCATCCATGAAAAGGTAGTTTGCAACTGAATGAATCAGTTCCCTAGTTTTTAGAAGAAAGTTGTTCCATTGCCTACTTTTTAGTTCTCAGTTTAGATTTTGTTAGAACAACTCTTAAACTTATGAACTCGACCCCTAGAGGCTAGGATGAGTTGTTGGATGCCTATATCTTGTAATTTTTCAATCATTAGCATGGTTGGACTTTTGGGAAAGCTTGGGGCTTCATTGTATATTCATTTCAGCAGTTTTGGAAAAGGAATAGTCGAGGGTTTGCAGCACTTTATGGGATTCCTGTGGCATCTTGCTTTGGTATTGTGTTTCCTTCTATAATTGTAAGTTCACATGTGATTTATGTATACCATTATCTCTCTTTGCTTCATTTTAACTAAACCAAACAAGGATAAAAGGTAGAATACATTGAAATTGCAGTGCTCTACCTAGGGTTTGTTTAGTTATCTATGTTTTCAGCTGTTGAAGAGGATCCCTAAGACTTTCATGCCCTCTCCAACTCCTCACCGGTCTAAAATCTCTCAATCTCACTCAATTTGAAGTACCAAACCATTTGCCTACCTTGCCCCATAGAGATCTCTGCAAAACTGAGCCTCATTCCCCGAACCCAAATCTGCCTTTCACATTTGAGCCAACAAAACATGATTAAATTCAATCAAACATCTCTGTACACATACCTAGCCTAAAATCAGTGATTATATCAGTTATCTCAAGCTTTATTGGCCATCTTTTCCTGAGATTGACAAGGAGAGAGCCCTCTCCCGACCTGGTAGGGCTAGCTACTAAGTTAAGCGTGGTTTGATGTTACCCTAGATCTTGCCTTTCTCAGCTTGAAGTAGATTTAGGCGCTAACAGAATTATTCAAATATCTGTATGATACGTGAAACTTATTAATTCAACTTAGGACTTGTCCACTCTTAGCTGACTCACACACATGTATATAACGATAGTCATAAGTTTTTCTTTTACTATGCTCGTAAACAAGCATTATTAATACTGAGCAGATTCCCAAGGATCTACCAAATCCTCTCATGTGTGAGTTCTACATAACTTACAAATTTTCTCTTGATACTAGCTAGGGTACTAGTGCAATGTACTTGTAAGTCACGCTCTAATGCTTTATTAACACAAAATTGTTTTCTTTAGTAACCATAGTTATTTATTTAATTTAATATTAAAGCTAATTAATAAATTGGTTTAATATATTCAAATAATTAAATTAAATACTAATGTGAATAATACCCTTTTAGTCTTGTCTTCCTTCTATGGGAATTAGTTGCTTCTTCCCAACTTTTATACTATGTTTTAAAATCATTTATATACATTTTATGAATCTTAAGATTTCCTAGAGGTCATATAGATGGTTTTTAAAGCAAAGTTTATGAAATAACCATGAACGTATGTTGTATTTTTTTCCATCAGTTGACATCATAGATCAACAAGAAGTGGTTATTTCAAATTATACTTCTATAACTCCACCCTTTCAAATCCCAATCATTCTTAACTAATGAAAATATAAAGAATATATAACACATTGAAATAGTATGAAAGTTACTAAATTCCTCTAGATGATATATGACTAATTTCTAATTTTTTTTTTTTATTTTTTTTTTGTCTATTGCAATATTAATTTTACAAATAATTTTCTCATAAATTTATGTCATAATTGAATATATCCATTATGGTTTATCACTTTTAGTTAATTTTTATAACCTCTATATTCTTATGTTAAAACCCTTAAATCATGGCTTCCTCTTTCATAGACAGATTCTAAAAGCAATTTCAACTAAAGTTAAAATATCATGAGTAATTCAAATCTAAATGAATATGCTTTGACTTTAATATTTTATTCTATCCACACACATATGCTCAAAACCAGGTAACTTCACCAAGTCTAATTTACTTTATTATTTTAGTTCAAAGTTATTTTTTTTTACGTAAAGTGATTTTTAATTTTCTTATACATATATATTTACCATGTAAAAATATTTAAACTAAAATTATATGTATTATAATTATTAATTGTATAATTTATAAATTATATGGTTTCTTAATATATTTTTTTTAATAATTTCTGGAGGGACACTAAATTTCATATGCAGCGAATGGACACGATACGCAAAAATATTGGTAGCAGTATAACAAAGTGCGTTGATAGCGATATAACAAAGTGTGTTGATAGCAATATAACAAAGTGTGTGTTTTTTTTCACCAGCGTAAAAGAGTAGAATTTAACAAAGTGTGTTGATAGCTGTATAGTAAAGTGTGTTTGTTTTTGCCAGCATAAAAGAGTTATGGAATTAGTTATTACACCTCATTCTAAGAAAAAAAATTGTTTGTTATGGAATAAGATATTACATTTGATTCTAAGAATTTTATTTTTTTTGCCGCAGAGCTAAGATACAGTAAAATAGTTATTTTTGTGATTCCATAAAGTTATTATTAATGTAAACGGATTTTCTATTGTCTTCTTCCAAAATGGTGTTGAAGAGGATGTGTGTGGCTCAAAAGCTTGTATAGAATAATATTTCACACACACCAAGATGCTCACCATCAAATACTGCGTTAAGAATTCCTCTCACTACCAACGCATTCACATATTGTGCAAGCAATGACAAAGTGGTTACTACCAACACATTCACATATTGTGCAAGCAATGACAAAGTGGTTACTACCAACACATTCACATATTGTGCAAACAATGGCAAAGTGATTAAAGACCAGGAAAAAAAATTTGTGGTTAAGTGATTAAAGACCAGGAAAAAAAATTTGTGGTTGCTCTTTCTTTTCAAACTAAGTTCAAATAAAATTCATGATTATGATCTCACTGAAATTCATGGTTATGATCCAATTGAAATTCATGGTTTGATATTGGGTGTGCCAATATCCTTTCTATAACCCTATTTCGTTGCCTTGTAACTAGGTTCCATCACAAAACATTGCGAGCTTCCTCCCTGTAAATATTTATGACTATAAATATTTATAACCCTTTTTTTTAGTTGCCTTGTAACCAGGTTCCATCACAAAACATTGCTAGCTTCCTCCCTGTAAATATTTATAACCCTTTTTTTAGTTGTTTTGTAATGAGGTTCCATCACAAAACATTGCGAGCTTCTTCCCTGTAAATATTTATGACCCTTTTTTTAATCATTGTAACTAAATTTTATTTTTTTTGTTAGGAAATCATATACGACAAGTTGGGTTACATTAAACTTGATTTTTTTCGAGTAAAAAAAAAAATATTAAACTTGATTTCTTCGGAGTGTTTTCACTATAAGTAGCAGCAATACCCTACACATTTGCAACTAAATATTTGCAGTGGAACTTTGGGAGTTTCCCCTGTTTCTCAGCAATGATTAACAATATTCAAAATCCAGCCCAACCTAGTGACAATACTTCAAAGATGGTGAGGATAGGTGTACGATGGTCATGGAACCTTCAACTTGATCTTAGTCATGGGTGTTTCTTCTATATGTTGATGATAGATGCAAAAGTTGGGATATGAGGGCTAAGATAGAGGCAGAATTTTTGCACTGTACTTTTGTAACCAACCAAAGTGTATAGGATGCGCAAGGAGGAAGTTTCTAGTTTCTGGGATCTTTGACACGTAACCTTTCATTTAACTTTAAAAACCCCTAAATTATTCCTTATTCTCTCATTCTTCATCATTCAAAGGAAACATGCTCCATATTCTCTCATTCTACATCATTAAAGGAGACAAGCTCCACGCTAAAAACTTAGTTCAAATTTAATATTTTATATACTTGCTCTCATGCTTAACACCATTGTTTTGTGATAATTTTTATTTTCAATAAATTTTAATTTTTCAAAATGTTGATGATTAAATCTATACTTTTTTTTTACATTGTGGTTACATATAGCAATGGTAAAATTCTGCTCCTTTACAAATTTTAGGGAAAAAGTAAATGTGACATTCCCCCCCTATATATATATATATATTGGTGAAAATATGAAAAATAAAAAAAAATAAAATATATATATATATATATATAAATATTATTTTCCCTTAAATATATGGTCAATGTCATTTAATAATTTAATAATTCAATTTATTTTGGTTTATAATATAATTAAATTTGTTTGCAATGTTGTTTATTGTTTTTTTTTTGCTAGTAGGTAGGTTTCAAGGTCCAAATTTTGAACCTAGGCTCTGACACCATATGTGAGTATCCATCCTTGGGTCCTCTAACTAAAAACTAAATTTATTTAATTTAAACATAATAAGAAGGGAAGTAACATATTTATAACTCAACATTTATTTGATGACAATATACAATTAAAATTTATTTACAACATATTAAACAAGTAAAAATTTCCTTACAACTATTTACATAAGTAATCAATAAATGAAAGAATACATGCTCCAACAACTTGGTTAAGATGCTTCTGACTCTGTTAGGATATTCATCTCGACTACTCGACTGAATTTACCTCCCAGCCAACTAGGAATGATTTCCTAGTCTAGGAAACCTCCACAGATTCCCTAGCCCTCCGAGACCAAGTTCAATCCGCTGTAGTGTGTCCAAGTTAAACCAACACTCTCCCTTCTCTTTCTCCACATTCCTCCCAAAACAAAATCCTACAAAACCAAAACCAATGATTTCTTCCTCCCCTCTCATCATCCTCCCTCTTTTATGTCTCTTCCTCCCCTCTCATCATCCTCCCTCTTTTATGTCTCTTCCTCCCATCCACCTCAACCACCTATCATTAATGTCATGACTACCCCCTCATCCTTTCATTTAATATCCTTGAATTTTCTTACCATATCTTATTCAAATTATATTTGAGAAAACATTTTGAGAATAAAAAATGGATATTTAATTTAGAATTAAATTGGAGAATACCATATCTTCTCCCAAGTAGATTTGAGAAGACACCTTGAGATATGGATATTTAATTTGAAAATTAATTGGAGAAGACCATATCCTCTAAAAACTAGATTTGAAAAAATACTTTAGGATATGGATATTTGATTTAGAATAAATTAGCTAATACCATATCTTCTCAAAACTAGATTTGAGAAGACACCTTGGGATATGGATATTTAATTTGGAATAAATTGGAGAAAACTGTAGAAATTTCACTTGTAGAACAAACCGATATATGCAATGTTCTAAAGCATAATACTTTTTCTACTTCTACAAAACATTAAGCGGAAGCATAATCGAATTCATGAGCAACATCAAGTAGAAACATGCATAACTGATCAAGAGAAATAATCACACATAACACAAGATATATCCAAAGGAAAACACCAGCATAAAACCCCAACCATGTATTATCAATCAAGTGGAAATCCTCTTCACAATACAAAAGTAATTAGCTTTCAAATTATTCAGTTCTCAATGAATTATGAAGATATGAAGATATATCTCATGAACCAACCAAGCCCTGTATAGAAAGGCTTTACCTATGGTCCAATCCCTATTTCCTTGCGCAATTTGCTTAGGAAATAATAGCAAAAGCATATGCAATTAATTCCAAACATACCAAGTTAACCAATGGTCCAACTACACAATCCTTGAGGACACTAGTTCCTCAACCATGCAAAAACTACTTACTAGAAATGGTCAAGCATCTGATAGTACACTGTCCCACATCTGATCTCAAATGGGTCTCTGACAGCACTGACATGCCACAATTATCCATGAGTGAATTCTCAGTTATCTAAAATAATAGTTGTCACATGCATGCAAGCATTAACAAACTATATTTTATTATTTTAACAACTTGTTAAAATAATCTAACTGGACTTGACTAGTTAGAACTAAGTCAACTGATTTTCTCATTATAGAATTCATACTTATTCCCTCAATCAGTGGAAGAAATTAAGAATAAATTCCTCATTCAGTGGGACAACTCATGTGCATGGTCACAAAAACTTCAAATTCGAATTTCCTTAACTAATTAACTCCATTGAATTAATTAATTAACATTTCCAACTACTATTAAAACCAAAATTAATTTTACTTCCTATAGATAGACTAGGGACTGTTATAAATAGGAAGGGACCTAGAAATGCTATTTTTAGAACTTTCTAGTTTTAGCAGTTTCACCTCTCACCCAATGTGGCCAATGACCTCACTGGCCAAACTGCTATTTTTAGACATGCTATTTTTAACACATTCTAAATTTAACATTTCTTGTTGCATATTTTTCAACACTCCCTCTCAACAAGAAAGGTTTTCTCTCGAACCCGATCCTGTAACTCTGGAATGTTCTGCATCCAACACATCTACCCGGTCCACTTGCTCCAACAACACTTGGAACAAAAATACTCCCAAATGACCACTTTGTTGGGCTAGGAACATACTCTGATCCTGAAGCTCTACCTGCTATTGACAAGTACTCCCTCTATGACATCTGTGCTACTGCAACATCTCAATACATCTAGCACCATTGCACACCTCTCTGTGCCACCTAGCACTGTGCAAAACACTTATGCCTCTCGCATTGTTGCAGCCTGCTAGCTATGCGTTGTCCTTGGATTACCTGCACTGTCGCTCTCTCTGCCGCTCCATCCGCATCTGTCTCTACCCAATCAGTCATTTCCTGCTACTTCACATTGGGGCTCCTATAGCAAGGTCTCATCCAAGAGGTTGGGTACCTCAAGGATCCTGCCCCTCCTCCTTGGGACGATCACTCTATATCACCCCACCTCCTACCTGGAGGTATGGTTGCATGTGATCCCTCGGCCCACCTGGCTCGAAGTTTCCCCCTACTGGAAGTCACTGCATGAGTAGATGTCTCTACTTGATCTCCACTCAGCGTCCCCTGTTGTGGCTACTCCACAACCTCCTGAAGCTGCTGCACCAATCGTGGCTCTTCTACAATCGTCTGAGACTTCTTCTGGCTCTGCATGTTGAGAGGTAATATACCCTCCCTCTCAACCACCAAGTCTCCATCAGTTGCCTTGTTTCTCAAGGCTTTGCATGCATCTTGAACCTCAAGAGAATATAGGTTCTTGACCCGTGAACCAATCTGATTCACCTGTTTAGTGATGATGTGTCTAAGGAAAACCTTTCCCTTACTGAAGACTACATCATAGCCTCTGTCTTCCAGCATCACAATCGACACCAAGTTCCTCTTCACTCCTGGTACATACTTGACATCGGTCAAGGTAAGGTGAGCTCCATGCTCCCTCTAAAAAATAACCATGCCTTCACCTGAGACACCATACTTCTCATCATTACCCATCACTATGAGTACCTCAAGATCTTTCTCCTCCAAAGTACTGAACAAACTCTTGTCGTCGGTCATGTGGAAAGAAGCTCCACTGTCAAGAAACCAACCACTTCCTACCATGGATGAAACCATGTATGCGAAGAGTGTGAAATCCAAATCAAACTGTGAATCAAGTGCCTCACCTTCAGATCCTTCCCCGGATCCCTTCTTGGATTTCCTCCATGGACAATTTGCAACATAATGGCCCACCTCATGACAACGAAAGCATTGCACTTTCAATTTGTCAACCTTCTTCCCATCATTGGAAGAACTGGATTCGGAAAGATAAACCTTCTCCTTCCCCTTCTTCACCTTACTCGCTAAGGCACAGTTCTCCTCATCATGCATGGATGAAGAACTATGTCTGGTGCTCCGTCTGATCTCCTCCTGCATCAAATCCGACCATAGTTGTTCCCAATCTGGCAGTTTCTCCCTTCCATTCACCGAGTCCTGGTAGCTATGCCAGCTCTTAGGAAGGCCAAGGAGTGCTATACTCACCATATCCTCTTCCGATATCACGACTCCTACACTTGCAAGCTCATCCTTGCATGTGATGAGATTGGTCAGATACATAGAGATTGTCTCATCCCTTTCACACTTGATCTTTCGAAGCTTGTCCTTCAGTGCCAACTTCCTTTGATCACTGCTATTTTGATATAAATCTTTCAATGTTTTCCGCATTGCATGCAAAGTCTCCTTGCCATGGAGGCTCAAGCCAATGTGATCTCGCACTCCCTCCAAGAGAATTCTCCTAGCTCTAGCCACACACTTCCTCCATTCCACCTGCTCAGTCTTCTCAGTAGGCTTAGGAATGTCTTAATCAATGAAATCCTTAAGGCCATTATCTTCCAAAACTGCCTCCATGCGATCCTTCCAAGCTATATAGTTTGAGCTGCCATCAAGGGCATACTCAAGCCTCAAAACATAAAACGCCATCGATGAAATAGAAGTGATAAGAACTTGAGATCTATACCCCGAATAATAAACTTTGAATTTCTCCTACTAGTATATTGTTCTTGCTTGATCGCCTGTGCTCTGAAACCATGTAGAAATTTCACCTGTAGAACAAACCGATATATGCAATCTCCTAAAGCATAATTCTTGTTCTACTTCTACAAAACATTAAGTGGAAGCATAATCAAATTCATGAGAAACATCAAGTAGAAACATGCATAACTGATCAAGAGAAATAATCACATATAACACAAGATATATCCAGGGGAAAACACCAGCATAAAACCCCAACCATGTATTATCAATCAAGTGGAAATCCTCTTCACAATACAAAAGGAATTGGCTCTCAAGCTATTCAGTTCTCAATGAACTATGAAGATATGAAGATATATCTCATGAACCAACCAAGCCTTGTATATAAAGGCTTTACCTATGGTCCAATCCCTATTTCCTTGCGCAATTTGCTTAGGAAATAATAGCAAAATTCCAAACATACCAAGTTAACCAATAGTCCAACTACGCAATCCTTGAGGACACTAGTTCCTCAACCATGAAAAAACTACTTACTAGAAATAGTCAAGCATGTGATAGTACACTGTCCCACGTCTAATCTCAACTGGGTCTCTGACAGAACTGACATGCAACAGTTATCCATGAGTGAATTCTCTATTATCTAAAATAATAGTTGTCACATGCATGCAAGCATTAACAAACTATATTTTATTATTTTAACTTGTTAAAATAATCTAACTGGACCTGACTAGTTAGAACTAAGTCAACTGATCCTCTCATTATAGAACTCATACTTATTCCCTCAATCAGTGGAGGAATTTAAGGATAAATTCCTCAATCAGTCGGATAACTCATGTGCATGCTCACAAAGACTTCAAATTCGAATTTTTTTAACTAATTAACTCAATTGAATTAATTAATTAATATTTCCAGCTGTTGTTAAGACCAAAATTAATTTTACTTCCTATAGATAGACTAGGGACTGCTATAAATAGGAAGGGACCCAACAATGCTATTTTTAGTAGTTTCACCTCTCACCCAATGTGGCCAATGACCTCACTAGCCAAACAACTATTTTTAGACATGCTATTTTTAGCACATTCTAAATTTAACATTTCTTGTCGCACATTTTTCAACACTCCCTCTCAACAAGAAAGGCTTTCTCTCAAACCTGATCCTGTAACTTTGGAATGTTCTGCATGCAACACATCTACCCGGTCCACTTGCTCCAACAACACTTGGAACAAAAACACTCCCAACTGACCACTCTGTTGGGATAGGAAGATACTCTGGTGTTGAAGCTCTACCTGCATTGACAAGTACTCCCTCTCTGATATCTGCGCTACTACAACATCTCCATGCATATCGCACCATTGCACACCTCTCTGTGCCACTTAGCACTGTGCAAAACACTTGTGCCTCTCGCTTTGTTGCACCCTGCTAGCTATGCACTGTCCTAGGATTCACTGCACTGTCACTCCCTCTGCCGCTCCATCCGCATCTGTCTCTACCCAATCAGTCAGTTCCTGCTACTCCACATCGAGACTCTTGTAGTAAGGTCTCATCCAAGAGGTTGGGTACCTCAAGGATCTTTCCCCTCCTCCTTGGGACGATCACTCTATATCGCCCTATCTCCTACCTGGAGGTATGGCTGCATGTGATCCCTCAGCCCACCTGACTCGAAGTTTCCCCCTACTGGAGGTCTCTGCATGAATAGATGTCTCTACTCGATCTCCACTCAACTTCCCCTGTTGTGGCTGCTCCACAACCTCCTGAAGCTGTTGCACTAATCGTGGCTCCTCCACAATCGTATGAGACTTCTTCTGGCTCTGCATGTTGAGAAGTAATATACCCTCCCTCTCAACCATCAAGTCTCCATCAGTTGCCTTGTTTCTCAAGGCTTTGCATGCATCTTGAACCTCAAGAGCATACAGGTTCTTGACCTGTGAACCAATCTACTTCACTTGTCTAGTGATGATATGTCTAAGGAAAACCTTTCCCTTAGTGAAGACTACATCATAGCCTCTGTCCTCCAGCATCGCGATCGACACCAAGTTTCTCTTCAGTCCTGGTACATACTTGACATCGGTCAAGGTAAGCCGAGCTCCATGCTCCCTCTGAAAAATAATCATGCCTACACCTGAGACACTATACTTCTCATCATTACCCATCACTATGAGTATCTGGAGGTCTTTCTCCTCCAAAGTACTGAACAAACTCTTGTTGCCAGTCATGTGGAAAGAAGCTCCACTGTCAAGAAACCAACCACTTCCCACCATGGATGAAACCATGCATGCAAAGAATGTGAAATCCAACTCAAACTGTGAAGCAAGTGCCTCACCTTCAGATCCTTCCTCGGATGCCTTCTTGGATTTCCTCCGTGAACAATTTGCAGCATAATGGCCTACCTCGTGACAACGAAAGCATCGCACTTTCAATTTGTCAACCTTCTTCCCATCATTGGAAGAACTGGATTCGGAAAGAGAAACCTTCTCCTTCCCCTTCTTCGCCTTACTCGCTAAGGCATAGTTCTCCTCATCATGCATGGATGAAGAACTGTCTCTGGTGCTCCATCCGATCTCCTCCTGCATCAAATCCGACCATAGTCGTTTCCAATCTGGCAGTTTCTCCCTTCCATTCAACGAGTCCTGGTAGCTATGCCAGCTCTTAGGAAGGCCAAGGAGTGATAGACTCACCATATCCTCATCCGATGTCACGACCCCTACACTTGCAAGCTCATCCCTGCATGTGATGAGCTTGGTCAGATACATAGAGATCGTCTCATCCCTTTCACACTTGATCTTTCGAAGCTTGTCCTTCAGTGCCAACTTCCTTTGATCACTGCTATTCTGATATAAATCTTTCAATTTTTTCCACATTGCATGCAGAGTCTCCTTCCCATGGAGGCTCGAGATAATGTGATCTCGCACTCCCTCCAAGAGAATTCTCCTAGCTCTAGCCACACACTTCCTCCATTCCACCTACTCAGTCTTGTCAGTAAGCTTAGGAATTTCTTGATCAATGAAATCCTTAAGGCCATTATCTTCCAAAATTGCCTCCATGCGATCCTTCTAAGCTATATAGTTTGAGTTGCCATCAAGGGCATACTCAAGCCTCAAATCATAGAATGCCATCGATGAAATAGATGTGATAAGAACTTGAGATCTATATCTCGAATAATAAACTTCGAATTTCTCATGCTAGTATATTGTTCTTGCTTGATCACTTGTGCTCTGATACCATGTAAAAAATTCACCTGTAGAACAAACCGATACATGCACTATCCTAAAGCATAATATTTGTTCTACTTCTACAAAACATTAAGCAGAAGCATAATCGAATTCATGAGAAACATCAAGTAGAAACATGCATAACTGATCAAGAGAAATAATCACACATAACACAAGATATATCCAGGTAAAAGCACAAGCCAAAAACCCCAACGATGTATTATCATTCAAGTGGAAATCCTCTTCAAAATACAAAACGAATTAGCTCTCAAGTTATTCAGTTCTCAATGAACTATGAAGATATGAAGATATATCTCATGAACCAACCAAGCCCTGTATATAAAGGCTTTACCTATGGTCCAATCCCTATTTCCTTGCGCAGTTTGCTTAGGAAATAATAGCAAAAGCATATGCAATTAATTCCAAACTTACCAAATTAACCAATGGTCCAACTACGCAATCCTTAAGGACACTAGTTCCTCAACCATGCAAAAACTACTTACTAGAAATAGTCAAGCATCTAATAGTACACTGTCCCACATCTGATCTCGACTGGGTCTCTGAAAGAACTGACATGCAACAATTATCCATGAGTGAATTCTCTATTATCTAGAATAATAGTTGTCACATGCATGCAAGTATTAACAAACTATATTTTATTATTTTAACAACTTGTTAAAATAATCTAATTGAACTTGACTAGTTAGAAATAAGTCAAATGATTCTCTCATTATAGAACTCATACTTATTCCCTCAATCAGTGGAGGAAATTAAGGATAAATTCCTCAATCAGTGGGACAACTCATGTGCATGCTCACAAAGACTTCAAATTCAAATTTCTTTAACTAATTAACTCAATTGAATTAATTAATTAATATTTCCAATTGCAGTTAAGACCAAAATTAATTTTACTTCCTATAGATAGACTAGGGACTGCTATAAATAGGAAGGGACCCAGAAATACTATTTTAAAACTTTCTATATTTACCAGTTTCACCTCTCACGCAATGTGGCCAATGACCTCACTGGCCAAACTGCTATTTTTAGACATGCTATTTTTAGCACATTCTAAATTTAAAATTTCTTGTTGCACATTTTTCAACACTCCCTCTCAACAAGAAAGGCTTTCTCTTGAACCTGATCCTGTAACTCTGGAATGTTCTGCATGCAACACATCTACCTGGTCCACTTGCTCCAACAACACTTGGAACAAAAACACTCCCAACAGACCACTTTGTTGGGCTAGGAACATACTCTGATGTTGAAACTCTACCTGCTGCTGACAAGTGCTCCCTCTATGACATTTGCGCTACTGCAACATCTCCATGCATCTCACGCCATTGCACATCTCTCTGTGCCACCTAACACTGTGCAAAACACTTGTTTCTCTCGCATTGCTGCTGCTTGCTAGCTATGCGTTGTCTTGGGATTTCCTGCACTGTCGCTCTCTCTGTTGCTCCATCCGCATATATCTCTACCCAATCAGTCAGTTCCTGCTACTCCACATCGGGGCTCCTGTAGCAAGGTCTCATCCAAGAGGTTGGGTACCTCAAGGATCCTGCCCCTCCTCCTTGGGACGATCACTCTATATCGCCCCACCTCCTACCTAGAGATATGGTTGCATGTGATCCCTCAGCCCACCTGGCTCGAAGTTTCCCCCTATTGGAGGTCTCTACATGAGGAGATGTCTCTACTTGATCTCCACTCAGCTTCCTCTATTGTGGCTGCTCCACAACCTCCTGAAGCTGCTGCACCAATCGTGGCTCCTCCACAATCTTCTGAGACTTCTTCTGGCTCTACATGTTGAGTGGTAATATACCCTCCCTCTTAACCACCAAGTCTCCATTAGTTGCGTTGCTACTCAAGGCTTTGCATGCATCTTGAACCTCAAGAGCATATAGGTTCTTGACCCTTGAACCAATCTGCTTCACCTGTCTAATGATGATGTGTCTAAGGAAAACCTTTCCCATACTGAAGACTACATCATAGCCTCTATCTTTCAGCATCACGATTGACACCAAGTTTCTCTTCAATTCTAGTACATACTTGACATCGGTCAAGGTAAGGCGAGCTCCATGCTCCCTCTGAAAAATAATCATGCCTACACCTGAGACACTATACTTCTCATCATTACTCGTCGCTATGAGTATCTGGAGATCTTTCTCCTGCAAAGTATTAAACAAACTCTTGTCGTCGGTCATGTGGAAAGAAGCTCCACTGTCAAGAAACCAACCCACCATGGATGAAACCATGTATGCAAGAGTGTGAAATCCAACTCAAACTATGAAGCAAGTGCCTCACCTTCAGATTCTTCCCTGGATCCCTTCTTAGATTTCCTCCGGGGACAATTTGCAGCATAATGGCCCACCTCATGACAACGAAAGCATCGCACTTTCGATTTGTCAACCTTCTTCCCATCATTGGAAGAAATGGATTCGGAAAGAGAAACCTTCTCCTTCCCCTTCTTCGCCTTACTTGCTAAGGCACAGTTCTCCTCATCATGCATGGATGAAGAACTATCTCTGGTACTCCGTCTGATCTCCTCCTGCATCAAATCCGACCATAATCATTCCCAATCTGACAGTTACTCCCTTCCATTCTCCGAGTCCTGGTAGCTATGTCAGCTCTTAAGAAGTCCAAGGAGTACTAGACTCACCATATCCTTATCCGATGTCATGACCCCTACACTTGCAAGCTCATCCCTGCATGTGATGAGCTTGGTCAGATACATAGAGATCATCTCATCCCTTTCACACTTGATCTTTCGAAGCTTGTCCTTCAGTGCCAACTTCCTTTGATCACTGCTATTCTGATATAAATCTTTCAATGTTTTCCACATTTCATGCGGAGTCTCCTTCCCATGGAGGCTCGAGACAATGTGATCTCGCACTCCCTCCAAGAGAATTCTCCTAGCTCTAGCCACACACTTCCTCCATTCCACCTGCTCAGTCTTCTCAGTAAGCTTAGGAATTTCTTGATCAATGAAATCCTTAAGGCCATTACCTTCCAAAACTGCCTCCATGCGATCCTTCCAAGCTATATAGTTTGAGCTGCCATCAAGGGCATACTCAAGCCTCAAATCATAGAACGCCATCGATGAAATAGATGTGATAAGAACTTGAGATCTATATCCCGAATAATAAACTTCAAATTTATCCTGCTAGTATATTGTTCTTGCTTGATCACATGTGCTCTGATACCATGTAGAAATTTCAATTGTAGAACAAACCGATATATGCAATGTCCTAAAGCATAATACTTGTTCTACTTTTACAAAAAATTAAGCGAAAGCATAATCGAATTCATAAGCAACACCAAGTAAAAACATGCATAACTGATCAAGAGAAATAATCACATAACGCAAGATATATCCACGGGAAAGCACCAACATAAAACCCCAACCATGTATTATCAATCAAGTGGAAATCCTCTTCAAAATACAAAAGGAATTAGCTCTCAAGCTATTCAGTTCTCAATAAACTATGAAGATATGAAGTTATATCTCATGAACCAACCAAGCCCTGTATAAAGGCTTTACCTATGGTTCAATCCCTATTTCCTTGCACAATTTGCTTAGGAAATAATAGCAAAAGCATATGCAATTAATTCCAAACATACCAAGTTAACCAATGGTCCAACTACGCAATCCTTGAGGACATTAGTTCCTCAACCATACAAAAACTACATACTAGAAATAGTCAAGCATCTAATAGTACATTGTCCCACATTTGATCTCAACTGGGTCTTTGACAGAACTGACATGCAACGGTTATCCATGAGTGAATTCTCAGTTATCTAAGATAATAGTTGTCACATGCATGCAAGCATTAACAAACTATATTTTATTATTTTAACAACTTGTTAAAATAATCTAACTGGACTTGACTAGTTAGAACTAAGTCAAATGATTCTCTCATTATAGAACTCATACTTATTCCCTCAATCAGTGGAGGAAATTAAAGATAAATTCCTCAATCAGTGGGGCAACTCATGTGCATGCTCACAAAGACTTCACATTCGAATTTCCTTAACTAATTAACTCAATTGAATTAATTAATTAATATTTCCAACTGCTGTTAAGACCAAAATTAATTTTACTTCCTATAGATAGACTAAGAACTGCTATAAATAGGAAGGGACTCAGAAATATTATTTTTAGAAATTTCTATTTTTAGCAGTTTCACCTCACCCAATGTGGCCAATGACCTCACTGGCCAAACTGCTATTTTTAGACATGCTATTTTTAGCACATTCTAAATTTAACATTTCTTGTTGCACATTTTTCAACACTCCCTCTCAACAAGAAAGGCTTTCTCTCGAACCTGATCATGTAACTTTGAAATGTTCTGCATGCAACACATCTACCCGGTCCACTTGCTCCAACAACACTTGGAACAAAAACACTCCCAATGGACCACTCGTATTGGGCTAGGAACATACTCTGATGCTGAAGCTCTACTTGCTGCTGACAAGTGCTCCCTCTTTGACATCTGCGATATTGCATCATCTCCATGCATCTCGCACCATTGCACACCTCTCTGTGCCACCTAGCACTGTGCAAAACACTTGTGCCTCTCGCATTGCTGTAGCCTGCTAGCTATGCTCTATCCTGGGATTCCCTGCACTGTTGTTCTCTTTGCCGCTCCATCCGCATATATCTCTACCCAATCAGTGAATTCCTGCTACTTCACATCGGGACTCCTGTAGCAAGGTCTCATCCAAGAAGTTGAGTACCTCAAGAATCCTACCCCTCCTCCTTGGGACGATCACTCTATATCGCCCCACCTCCTACCTGGAGGTATGGCTGCATGTGATCTCTCAGCCCACCTGGCTCAAAGTTCCCCCTTACTGGAGGTCTCTGCATGAGTAGATGTCTCTACTCGATCTCCACTCAACTTCCCCTGTTGTGGCTGCTCCACAATCTCCTGAAGCTGTTGCATCAATCGTGGCTCTTCCACAATCGTCTGAGACTTCTTCTGGCTCTGCATGTTGAGAGGTAATATACCCTCCCTCTCAACCACCAAGTCTCCATCAGTTGCCTTGCTGCTCAAGGCTTTGCATGCATCTTGAACCTCAAGAGCATACAAGTTCTTGACCCGTGAACCAATCTGTTTCACCTGTCTAGTGATGATGTGTCTAAGGAAAACCTTTCCCTTACTGAAGACTACATCATAGCCTGTCTTCCAGCATCGCGAACGACACCAAGTTTCTCTTCAGTCCAGGTACATACTTGACATCGGTCAAGGTAAGGCGACCTCCATGCTCCCTTTGAAAAATAACCGTGTCTACACCTGAGACACTATACTTCTCATCATTACCCATCGTTATGAGTATTTGGAGATCCTTCTCCTCCAAAGTACTGAACATACTCTCATCGCCGGTCATGTAGAAAGAAGCTCCACTGTCAAGAAACCAACCACTTCCCACCATGGATGAAACCATGCATGCGAAGAGTGTGAAATCCAACTCAAACTGTGAAACAAGTTCCCCACCTTCGGATCCTTCCCCGGATCCCTTCTTGGATTTCCTCCATGGACAATTTGCAGCATAATGGCCCACCTCATGACAACAAAAGCATCGCACTTTCGATTTGTCAACCTTCTTCCCATCATTGGAAGAACTGGATTCGGAAAGAGAAACCTTCGCCTTCCCCTTCTTCGCCTTAACTCGCTAAGGCACAGTTCTCCTCATCATGCATGGATGAAGAACTGTGTCTGGTGCTCTCTCTGTTCTCCTCCTGCGTCAAATCCGACCATAGTCATTTCCAATATGGAAATTTCTCCCTTCCATTCACAGAGTCCTGGTAGCTATGCCAGCTTTTAGGAAAGCCAAGGAGTGCTAGACTCACCATATCCTCATCCGATGTCATGACCCCTACACTTGCAAGCTCATCACTGCATGTGATGAGCTTGGTCAGATACATAGAGATCGTCTCATCCCTTTCACACTTGATCTTTCGAAGCTTGTCCTTCAGTGCCAACTTCCTTTGATTATTGCTATTCTGATATAAATCTTTCAATGTTTTACACATTGCATGCAGAGTTTCTTTCCCATGGAGGCTCGAGACATTGTGATCTTGCACTCCCTCCAAGAGAATTCTCCTAACTCTAGCCACACACTTCCTCCATTCCACCTGCTCAGTCTTGTCAATAGGCTTAGAAATTTCTTGATCAATGAAATCCTTAAAGCCATTATCTTCCAAAACTGCCTCCATGCGATCCTTCCAAGCTATATAGTTTGAACTGCCATCAAGGGCATACTCAAGCCTCAAATCATAGAACGCCATTGATAAACGCAAGCATTGTATGAATGGTTGGTTATGCCTTTTAGCGTAATTTATTTATATATATATAATAATTTTAAATTTTCAAATTATAAATATATATACATATATAATTTTCAAATTATAAAGTATTTTTTTAGGATTCATTTATTTTATGTAAAAGATATCAATGTATTTTTGTGACATTTTTCTTTCCATTATAATAAAAAAAAATAAGATAAATAATTTTATTGCTCAGATTGATTTTATATATCTTATTAATAAGACACCAACATTAACAATAATGAGTTTTCATTATTAAAAAATATATATTTTTAAATAATATTTAATTATAATTTTATTAATAATATTAAATAAATTTCCTGAATTTATAACACTCATTAATAACAAAAATCTTTTGGTCGTTCTTATAAATTATCCAAAGATTTAAACATAACTTTTATATAAATTGAAAAAAAATATTAAAACAACAAAATTCAAAGTATGTATAGAGGTTTTTTTCATTGACCCACCGTTAACAAATACAAGTATAAATTAAACAAAATTCAGAATATGTATAGGAATTTTTTTCATTGAGCCACCGTTAATAAATATATCACATAAGACATAAAACGATTGGAAAAGGCAACGGCAGCTGAAAAATCTATTACGGTTAAAATCTCTAAAAAGTTTTGGATCTTCCACAAATTGCGACATTTTATGTGGGCCTAATGGTGAATTGTGACATCTTATGTGGCCCTAATGGTGAATTGTGACATCTCCAAAAGGAGGGAACTCAACATTTTCGGTTTTATCCCCCCGAGGAGAAAGTGAAAGATGTGTTATAACTTTTTCATATTTTTTAAGAATCTCTAGATCAATTTGAAGACTTTTACAACCATATAATGTTAATAGTTGTAAAGTATTCAATGAATCAAAATCTGTTGGCAAAAGCTTTAGATTCTCACAACCCGCTAATCTCAATTCTTTTAAAGATCGAAGTTTTGAAGTTGATTCCGGTAGTTCTATATGCTTGCATTTTGAGAGATCGAGTTTCTGTAAAGAACTCAATGATCCAATATCCTCAGGCAACCCCGTCAATCCATAACATTCCTCCATATTCAATACTCTTAAATATTGAAGCTTTGATATGGATCTTGGTATTTCCTCTATAGATGTGCACCGGGAAAGAGTTAATTCTCGTAACTCATGTATTATCTCTCCCAACTCTCCAGGCAATTTTCTCCATGCTTCAAAATTGATTAATCGGAGCACCCGTAAATTCTGGAGCCGCTGAAGATCACTCGGAGAGATTTCAAAATCATGGGAAGAGCCCTTTCCATTTAATTCCATGTGTTTCACGTTGGAAGTCATCTGCACATAATTAAATGAATGCAACTTATACAGCATTATCAAATCATTGGAGCAAATGAGCACGCGTATATAAATATATGAAGCCGAGTTGCTTTATCAAAGATTTGTCATTCAAATATCTCAATTCGTTTACCTGAGATATACTAAATGGGAGACCGGCAACTTTTCCTTGGAAAAACATCAGCTTCTCAAATCTCTTCTCACATTTACCCTTCACATTTAAAACTCCAAACCGAAGAATTCTCAACGAATTAGACATTGAATCTAATTTTGTTGCCGGCATTTCCAATGGATCTCCATAATGATAAAACCAGAGGCCTTCGATTCCTGAGATGTCCTGCAATTATAATTAAGTTAGTCATAATAATCGAGATAGAGATTGTATGAGATAATTGACCGCATTTATTTTCCAATTTCTATTACCTTTTCTAAAAGCTCTTGAAATTGACTCCTATTTGCATTGGTGAAATTGTTAAATTTGTAATTTCAACGCAGCCCAAAACCACCAAACAAAACCACAAATCGTCTGAAGGGATATCGCACCACTTTTCCGAAAAAGTTGTTTCCGTATGAAGGGAGCCGCCGCAATTACTCTCCGCCACGCGTCCCTTGTACAAACACCAAAACCGCTTTCCCCGGACAGTAAAGTTCGTTTGGTTTGCTGGAGGTTGGCGTGCGAACCACGTAGGATCGGCTCAGCGATTTGATCGCGTGATCTCAGCCGTCAATTTCCCGAAGGTGCTGTCCGCCCACAACACATCAAATTTTGTCGTTTTCCTCGTTGACCGCCGTGGAGAAAACGTTGTAGTTTTAATGCATTTACGTAGAATTGGGTGGCGGCTTTTATTATGGTGATGGGCATACGTCCCATGCTTTTAATATGATTATGGGCATGTGTTTAATTTTGGTTATGGGCATATGTCCCATATCATATACGATATTTTTTTTATATGTTTTCTTTATATATTGTTATGTATGTCTACGTGCGGTAGTTTTGAAGTAGTTTTTTTGTTCTTCTTCCTGTAAGCACAGAACACACAGCAGTGCGAGAATATAATGGAACAGGGGCTGTAATAGTCATATGGTATTGTTAATATACAGAAGTTCCTTGAAATTGATTTTGTAATATCCACAGCAGTGGAAAATCTGTGAGAGCAGCAGAGTTTTTTTTTTGTGATTCCCTCTTTGAACAGAGGAAGAAATATGTAACAGAATGTTTGTTTTAATTAATAGAAATGCTTTGTAACTATGTAATGTTGTCTTGTGAGTCATTTTGGTTTTAAGAGGATCCCTGTCAAAAGATCTTGGACAGAAGAAACAGAGCATTGTCTCTGTGGTGAATATTTTGCTGGTTTTGGTATTTCTCCATTTAAAAATAACCAACAGTGGTATCAGAGCTGGCTCGGGCTCTTTAAAGAAGTTAAAGAAGCTGAAGAGAGAAGGTTTGTAGTTGCAGCAAAACTTCTCAGGCAGACAGAAGACTCAGACAGCGCAGGATTCAGGTATTCTTCAAAAGCATTTCTTTTGTTATTGCTGAAGACAGTTAGTTGTTTTAAAAAAATACACAGTCAAGGAATGGCCATCACAAGCACTGGTATGGGTATGTTTAATACCCAGCTCCCACAGTTTAATGGGAAGAACTATGACTACTGGTCAATAACTATGAGAGCCCTGTTTGCCTCTCAAGATTTATGGGAAATAGTTGAAGATGGTTTTGAAGAACCAGCAGATGAAACTGAGTTCAATGCATTAACTCAGGGAGAGAGAGATCTCCTGAAGAGCAATAGGAAGAAGGATGCAAAGGCCATTTTATTGTTGCATCTAACAGTAGACCAGAGTATATTTCCAAGGATAGCAGCAACTAAAACATCAAATGAAGCATGGAAAACCCTCAAGACAGCCTATCAAGGCATGGAGAGAGTGAAGACAGCAAAACTACAATTGCTGAGAAAGGATTTTGAGAACTTGAACATGAAGGAGTCAGATAACATTGAATCATTCTTCACTCATGTGATTGGTGTAATCACACAAATGAGAACTCATGGAGAAACAATTGAAGATAGAAGAATAGTGGAGAAAATATTGAGGGTCTTACCCTCAAGGTTTGATGCCATAGTCACCACCATTGAAGAGACAAAGGATCTCTCAAACTATTCAGTTGATGAGCTACATGCATCACTGATAACACATGAGCAGAGGTTGAGTAGGAATGAAAACTCATCTCTAGAGCAAGCCTTCAAGACCCAGATGTCCTTTGGAAGAGGAAGAGGTCAAGGAAGAGGAAACAAAAGAAGAAGAGGCAGAAGTCAGAACAGAGGTGGAAGGAACATCCCATCAAATGCACAAGGAAGAGGCAGCAATCCAAATCAGAACCAAGGTCAAGGCAGCAGCCAACAAAGAGATCAGTATCAGGCTCAAGGACAAAGGTATGATAAATCTAATGTTCAATGCTATTATTGCAAAAAGTATGGACATTATGCTAGTGATTGTAGAAAGAAACAGCATGATATGAACAGCAGACAAAATGCAAATGTTACAAGAGAAAACAGCAGTCAAGAAAATGTCCTGTTAGCTTGTAACATGGCTGAAACACATAGTGAGGACATATGGTTTTTAGACTCAGGTTGCATCAACCATATGACAGGGAATATAGCCCTCTTTTCAGCCTTAAATCAGAATTTGAAATCAGAGGTCACACTAGGAACTGATAGTAAAGTGTCTGTTATGGGAAAAGGGGAGGTAAAAATATTTACAAAGCAAGGAGAAAGGAAAACCATAGCAGATGTCTACTATGTCCCCGGAATGAGATGTAACCTATTGAGTGTTGGACAGCTTATCCAAAAGGGTTACAAGGTTTACTTTGTAAATGATGTGTGCACCATCATGGACATACCACCCAACAAAAGATGCATTGCTGAAGTGAAGACGACAAGGAACAGGATGTTCCCTCTCCGGATTAGGGCAGACATGAAGAACAAAAGGGAAATGGCAACAGTCACCCAAGAGGCCTTCTAAATCGTGCCAAAGGATGAGAACTGGTTATGGCACTTGAGATTCGGGCATCTAAATTTTGTATGTCTAAACTTATTGAGCAGAAAAGGAATGGTAAAGGGATTACCATTGATAGAGAAGCCGGACAGCCTTTGTGAAGGTTGCATATTGGGCAAACAACATAGAGAGAGTTTTCCATCAGGGAAAAGTATAAGGGCAAAGGCACCCTTAGAGATTATCCACTCAGATTTGTGTGGACCAATGCAAGCTCCATTATTAGCTGGCAGCCTATATTTCTTGACATTCATTGATGATTTTACAAGAAAGACATGGATATATTTTCTTAAAAACAAGAGTGAAGTGTTTGAGAAATTCCAAAATTTCAAAGCACTTGTGGAGAACCAAAGCGGGCTGCACATAAAAGTATTGAGAACTGATAGAGGAGGTGAGTATATCTCAAATGAATTCCTAAAGTTTTGTAGAGAAAATGGAATACATAAACAGTTCACAACTCGGTACACCCCACAACAAAATGGAGTTGCTGAAAGGAAGAACAGAACCATCATGGAGATGGCAAGGAGCATGTTGAAGGCAAAGCATTTGCCAAATGAGTATTGGGCTGAAGCTATACATTGTGCAGTGTATATACTGAACAGGTGTCCTACAAAAGCAGTCATGAACAAAGTGCCAGAAGAGGCATGGAGTGGGAGAAAGCAAGGAGTCACCCACATGAGAGTTTTTGGGTGTGTGGCCTATGCACACATTCCGGATCAGCTAAGGAGGAAGTTGGACAGCAAAGGGGAGAAATGCATCTTCATTGGATACAGTGAGGAATCCAAATCCTACAGGTTGTACATTCCATCTACAAAGAAGTTCTTTGTCAGCAGGGATGTTCAATTCATTGAAGAGGAAGCTTGGGATGGAAGCATAGAGAAAACAGTGAACATTAAAAGTTGTTTGTCTCATGATGAAGATGAAGAGGAAGTGGCTGAAATGAATCCCCAAACAGCAGCGCCAACACAAGGACAGCAAGGGACACCATTGAGGATAAATGAGAGTGCTTCTCCAAGCACACCACAAGGAGGAAATTCAAGTGCATCTTCAAGCACTTACACACCAAGTGAAAGAGGTAAGAAATTTAGAAATCTAAGTGAAATTTATGAAGAAGGAATGAATTCCTTATTTGCCTTGTATTGTCATGTTGATGATCCTATTCATTTCGAAGAAGCAATCAAAGATAGGAAATGGATAGAAGCTATGGATGAGGAGATCAATGCCATAGAGAGAAACAAAACATGGGATTTGGTTGAGTTACCAAAAGGCAAAGAAGTCATTGGTGTGAAATGGGTCTACAAGACCAAGAGCAATGCTGAAGGCAAGATTGAAAGGCACAAAGCAAGGCTGGTTGTCAAAGGCTACAAGCAGCAGTATGGAAGAGACTATGAGGAGACTTTCGCCCCGGTTGCAAGAATGGAAACCGTGAGAGCAGTGTTGTCTATAGCAGCTCAAAACAAATGGAAAGTCTACCAAATGGATGTGAAATCAGCATTCCTAAATGGAGTGTTAATGGAAGAGGTTTATGTTGAACAACCTCTCGGATATGAGAAGAAAGGAGAAGAGCACAAAGTGTGCAAATTGAAGAAAGCTCTTTATGGGCTGAAGCAAGCGCCGAGAGCATGGTACAGCAGGATAGATTCATATCTATTGGATAATGAATTTGACAAATGTGAAGGAGAACCCACAGTCTACATCAAGGAAAAGGATGATAAAATTTTAATTGTTGTCTTATATGTTGATGATGTTATTTTCACAGGTAATGATGATCAGCTCATTGAGAATTTTAAATCAGTCATGAAGGATGAATTTGAAATCACTGACATGGGTTTGTTGAGATACTTCTTAGGCATAGAAGTAGATCAAAATGAAAAAGGAATTTTTATATCTCAAGCAAGATATGTAAATCAAGTTTTGGGCAGATTTAACATGCAAGAATGCAAGGCAGCCATCACTCCCACAGTGATGGGATTAAAGCTCAGCAGAGAGGACATCAGCAAGGATTTTGATCCTAGCTTGTATAAAAGCATTATGGGCAGCCTTATGTATTTAACAGCAACTAGGCCTGATTTCATGTATGCTGTTAGTTTGATTTCCAGATTTATGGAGAGGCCAAAGGAGGCACATTGGCAGGCAGCAAAGAGAATTTTGAGGTATGTCAAAGGCACCAAAATGTTTGGAATTTTATATCATGCCTCAGAACATTCAGATTTGGTTGGGTACACAGATAACGATTGGGCTGGAAGTGTAGATGATCGGAAGAGCACTTCCGGTTATGTTTTTAACATGGGTTCAGGAGCCATCTCATGGGCTTCTAAGAAGCAGTCCATAGTAGCATTGTCTACAGCAGAGGCTGAATATGTGGCAGCTACAGCAGCAGCATGTCAGGCAGTTTGGATGAGAAGAATGTTGAGAAGCTTAGGCCAAGAGCAGGCAAAAGCAACAGTGGTCTTTTGTGACAATAGCTCAGCTATTGCTTTGTCAAAGAATTCAGTGTTTCATAAGAGAACGAAACACATCGATACAAGGTTTCACTACATCAGAGAATTAGTGAACAATGGAGAAATTGTCCTAGAACATTGCAGGACCCAGGAACAGGTTGCAGACATCTTGACAAAGCCACTGGTTCAGAAGAGTTTCGAATTTTTGAGAAAGTGTTTGGGAATGACCGAACGCGCGGCTGTTGAAATTAAAGGGGAGTGTTAAATTTGTAATTTCAACGCAGCCCAAAACCACCAAACAAAACCACAAACCGGCTGAAGGGATATCGCACCGCTTTTCCGAAAAAGCTGTTTCCGTATGAAGGGAGCCGCCGCAATCACTCTCCGCCACGCGTCCCTTGTACAAACACCAAAACCGCTTTCCCCGGACAGTAAAGTTCGTTTGGTTTGCTGGAGGTTGGCGTGCGAACCACGTAGGATCGGCTCAGCGATTTGATCGCGTGATCTCAGCCGTCAATTTTCCGAAGGTGCTGTCCGCCCACGACACATCAAATTTTGTCGTTTTCCTCGTTGACCGCCGTGGAGGAAACGTTGTAGTTTTAATGCATTTACGTAGAATTGGGTGGCGGCTTTTATTATGGTGATGGGCATACGTCCCATGCTTTTAATATGATTATGGGCATGTGTTTAATTTTGGTTATGGGCATATGTCACATATCATATACGATATTTTTTTTATATGTTTTCTTTATATATTGTTATGTATGTCTACGTGCGGTAGTTTTGAAGTAGTTTTTTTTGTTCTTCTTCCTGTAAGCACAGAACGCACAGCAGTGCGAGAATATAATGGAACAGGGGTTGTAATAGTCATATGGTATTGTTAATATACAGGAGTTCCTTGAAATTGATTTTGTAATATCCACAACAGTGGAAAATCTGTGAGAGCAGCGGAGTTTTTTTTTGTGATTCCCTCTTTGAACAGAGGAAGAAATATGTAACAGAATGTTTGTTTTAATTAATAGAAATGCTTTGTGACTGTGTAATGCTGTCTTGTGAGTCATTTTGGTTTTAAGAGGATCCCTGTCAAAAGATCTTGGACAGAAGAAACAGAGCATTGTCTCTGTGGTGAATATTTTGCTGGTTTTGGTATTTCTCCATTTAAAAATAACCAACAGAAATTAAATCTAGTCTCCTCTGCCCTTATGGTACCAATCTTCAAAATCACATCGTGCACATTTAGGCGCATGAATCTGCCTTTAGAAACCAGTGCTCTCTTTTTTAGCATATCCAATTCAGACTCTCCCAGAACATCTTCCACAGAATTCCAATTCATTCCCTTGAAAAATACGCAGATGTCAAGAAATGGACCCTTGCACCTTTCAGGAAGATGATCATAGGCGAAGACATAGCGCTCTATGTCCCCCAGTGCTTGACCCTTCAAATGTTATTTGTCTTCCATCACTATCCGAAAGGCTTTCTGTTTGTCCTCTTCGGAGATTATAAAGCTTGCAACCACTGTCAAAAGTTTTGGGATTCCACCGCACATCTTTACTATCTCCTCCATTTGGCTAGACTCTATTTGTGCCTCCTTCATTTCCCTCTCTAAAAGAATCCTCGCTTCAGATGTGGGAAGACCATTCAGAGGATACTGTTTGGTTTCCATTTTGCACCCTGTACACACAGTACGCACACCCATTTCCCGCGCAGTGATGAGCACCCTCACTTTTTTGGCCAAATGCATGTCCCTAGGCAAAAGCTGCTGCAGCTTATCACCGTCCAAAACATTGTCTACGTAGAGAAAGGCTACTTCTTTCTGTAACACGCTCCCAATTAATTTGATGCTGTCCAATTTCAAACGTTCTAATATCTAGCTTTGCCGCCTTTTCTTCAGCTATGCCCACCATCAAATCTCTCAATATACATTTTTGCAACTCTACAATATTTGGAGTTGATGTTATATCATCAAACAATCTGACCATCGAATATTTACAGCCTACAATATCAAGTCTAGCAAACACAGCATCCGCCAGAGTAGACTTTCCCACTCCACCAAAACCATACACGATAACTGCAATTTCATTTTTCTCACTTTCCCATTCCAGAAGATTAACAACTTCTTTTATGGGTTCTTCAATTCCCACTATTTAACCATATAAAAACATATAAAAAACTCTCCTAAAACCTTAAAAATAATATTCATATTTGTACAAAACCAATCAACACTCACAATGTGTCATAGTTTACCTGCATATGTAGGATATTCTCGCTCCAGTGGTATCGGTGGACGCACCGCCCTACAATCAATGGCATAGTAAAGACAGATATCGAATCGGGTCTTCATATGCTTGTAAAATTTTTCTAACTCTGCTTGAAATTCAACCAGCTCTTTCTTGTCGACAGGCGCTGAGAAAAACCTATGAGTAAAGTTCCTTGAACAAATTTAGATTTAGTCTTACCGGATTATTTGATAAGAGAGATGTAAGAAAACATAAAAATGGGCATGAGAGCGTTCAGTACTCGCCTGGAAAATTTTGACGAATTAATTTGAACGCAGCACATGATAGAAGCTTTGACTATCATCTCTAGTGATTCTTGAATTAAATCGTTCATTCCATGCTTCAATAGAGGCCGTTCTTTAAGCTGCTTCACATATTTGGCCAAATTGTACATTTCGTCCAAAAGATGGAGGCACTCATCTCGATTTGCAGAAACGGCTTCGAATCTTTGCAAAGCCTTCGAGACTACAAGAAGCCCTGCAATAGCCTAGTGTGCCTGCCCTATTCCTTTGAGGAGGCTCTTCGTTGTTGGGATAATATCCTTTTGAACATAAGAAAGAGAGAGAATTTCAAGGGCATTTAGATCTAATCTTATTTATACTCGGTTATTACAACTTTAGTTGATCATCAAAATTCCACTAACATTTAATACGCACCAAAGAGGACGCTGCCTCTGTTCCCTCTGACAGGACCTCCTTTAACTTCAGGAAGCCAGAACTTTTCGGCCAGTGGTGATCAGTAGATTGTTTTTTATCAAACTCGTTTTTCTATGAACAGAATAAATATGGTGTTAAAATTGGTGTGTAATGAGTCAAAACTCATTTTTCTATGAACAGAATAAATATGGTGTTAAAATTGATGTGTAAACTCATTTTTCTATGAACAGAATAAATATGGTGTTAAAATGGGTGTGTAAAGTTGTTTTTAGTGAGGTTTTTTTTGGAAGTTTTGTATATCTGTTTTTCTTATCTAATTTCTCTCAAATTTGATAGGAATTTATTGAAATCACAAATTTTATGGGTAATCTTTACCTAGAGTTTTTCAAAATGCTAAATCTATATATACAATAAAAAAAAAACTAATTTAAATAACATAAATCAAAATTTCACATCAAATGACTAAAACATCCAAAAAAATCACACTAAAAACAACTCTGATCTTAATAATGCTATTCGATAGAATGTAAGATTAATGAGAAATATTTCTGCGAAAATCACATTGAAATATTTTTGTCAAGGCATTTCTAACCAACGAGTGTGGTTCATTATCCTGATGATGAACCACACTTGTTGGTTCCGCCTCAAAAATATTTCAATGTGATTTTCGCCCAAATATTTTTCATTAAACTTGATATAGATCACAGAAGCTTAAATTTAACAATAGAATGTAAGATATCAAAAATAGTGATTCACCCTAGATTAATGCTAAAAGTTCCGATATATGTTGAATGAGTTCTTCTAGATTGACGTTCCCATTGTCGCCATCAACTCCATGAGCAGAAAGTCCATGAGCAGCTTTCTGTATGTCGTCAATGGTATCAGAAATCGTTGAAGCGCTGGAGGATGAGCTACCCCTAGCTGGAGCATCCTGCATTGGAATGGTAGAGGTGGAGGCTTGCAAAGGAGGAGCTGATGCTGAGCTGGTGCTGTTGAAATATTAATTTCCAATTGCCGCGTCATTTAATTCCGGAAACCAGGCTGATTTCCCCGCACCGCCTTCACGCATCAGTGGTATTTTCTAAAGGGGTTCCGATCAGTGCGATATGCCGACGCATGTCCACAGTACGGTTTCAAAACCACCATTTCCCCGACCGGTAAAGTTCGGCAGATAGGGACCTCCGGGGGATTGCCGTCAACCGTCCGATTAAATCAACGGACCTGCACCATCTGAACTTGCGTGAAGTGAATGTTTTGGTTGACTGCCAAGTTTGTCAGCAAAAGGACGAGAAATTTAATTTTCACCATGCCGAAGTAATAAATGAATTTATTATGGTCGTAGATTTTTGTGTAATGTAAGTGAGGCAGCGCGTGAGAGGATATACACACAGCAGTGTGAGGTAAGTTTTTTTTGGTTGTCCAATGTAATGTAATGAAAGTGGAGGTGCAGCAGCGCGATAAGAAAAAGGGGAAGAACGCACAGAGTGCGAATGACTGTATGAAGTTTTTTTTTTTTTTTGGTTGAAATGTATGTAACAGCAGGGCATATGTAAAGAAATTTTACGCAGCAGTAAATGTAAAAATCTTACACACACAGCAGTGTCATTTTGTGCAAGAAGAAACACAATATTTTTTTTGTGGAAGTTCTTGGTGAATCCCTCTGAGAAAGAGGAAGAAATATGTAACAGACAGCTTATTAATGAATAGAAAGTTTTATGTGTGTTGCTGAAACTCTGTTCTTTGGAGAAAATTTTTTTTGCTTCCCTGTGTTAAGATCTTGTGCACAACAGAGTATCATTCTTTGTTCAGTAATTGTTTGAAATTACCAGAAATTTCCAACATGGTATCAGAGCTTGTCCAGGCTCTTTGAAGGTGTCAAAGAAGCTGAAGGAAGGATTTTTGCTGCAGTAGCTTCTCCAGCAGAGTGAAGACTCAGTCAAAAGAATCCAAAGTATTTCTCAAAGTTTTTTTCTGTGTAGCTGTTGAAGACAGTCAGTTACTTTTAAATACATAGTCAAGGATTTAGAAGCATAGTTTAGAGTGCAAGAATGGCTGGCTCTAGCACCAGCACCAGCCTAGCATGGGTATCTGTAATACTCAGCTCCCACAATTTAACGGAAAAAACTATGACTATTGGGCAATAACCATGAGAGCCCTGTTTGCCTCACAAGATTTATGGGAATTTGTTGAGGATGGTTTTGAAGAACCAACAGATGAAAATGAATTTAATAATTTAACTCAGGCAAAGAAAGAACGGTTGAAGAGCTATAAGAAGAAGGATTCTAAAGCCCTCCTCTTCCTATATCAAGCAGTGCATGAGAGTGTGTTTCCAAGGATAGCAGCAACCAAGACATCCAAAAAAGCATGGCAAACTCTCAAGACAACCTATCAAGGCATGGAGAAAGTGAAGACAGCAAAACTACAGTTGCTAAGGAGAGATTTTGAGAATCTATGCATGAAGGAATCAGATAATATTGACCCATTCTTCACACAAGTCATTGGTCTGGTCACACAAATAAGGTCTCATGGAGAGATTCTTGAAGAAAGGAGGATTGTGGAGAAACTATTGAGAGTCCTACCCTCAAAGTTTGATGTGATTGTCACCACCATAGAAGAGACAAAGGATCTCACAAATTTCTCAGTTGATGAACTACATGCATCACTGATAACACATGAGAAGAGATTGAGTAGAAATGGAAACTCATCTCTAGAGCAAGCCTTTAAGACCCAGATGTCCTTTGGAAGAGGAAGAGGTCAAGGTAGAGGAAACAAGAGAGGAAGAGGCAGAAGCTAAAACAGAGGTGGAAGAAACAGTCTAGCAAACACTCAAGGAAGAGGCAGAAATCCAAATCAGAACCAAGGCCAAGGCAGCAGTCAACAAAGTGGACAACATCATGCTCAAGGACAAAGGTATGAAAAATCCAATGTCCAATGTTATTATTGTAAAAAATATGGGCATTATGCAAATGAATGTAGGAAGAAGCAGCATGATATGAATAATAGATCTAGTGCAAATTTCACTAGAGAAAATATCAGCCAAGATAATTTGTTGTTAGCTTGTAATATGGCTGAAACAAAGAGTGATGATATATGGTTTCTAGACTCCAGTTGCAGTAACCATATGACAGGAAACATAGTCCTGTTTTCTAAGTTAGATATATGGTTTCTAGACTCCAGTTGCAGTAACCATATGACAGGAAAAATAGCCCTGTTTTCTAAGTTAGATCAGAGTGTGAAGTCACAAGTCACACTTGGGACTGATAGTAAAGTTTTTGTTATGGGAAAAGGAGATGTAAAAATATTTACAAAGAAAGGTGAAAAGAAAACCATAGCAGATGTCTATTATGTTCCTGGAATGAGATGTAATCTCTTAAGTATTGGACAGCTTGTTCAAAAGGGCTACAATGTTTTCTTTGAGAATGATGTATGCACCATCATGGATAGAAAACCCAGCAAACTATGTATTGCTGAAGTGAAGATAACAAGGAACAGGATGTTCCCTCTCAGGATAAAAGCAGTTTTGAAAGATGGAGTAGAAATTGCAGCAGTTACACAAGAGGCTTTCCAAAGCGAACCAAAGGATGAAAATTGGTTGTGGCACTTGAGATTTGGACATCTCAACTTTGGAGGTCTTAACTTGTTGCATAGAAAAGGAATGGTAAGAGGATTACCATTGATAGAAAAACCGGATAGCCTTTGTGAAGGTTGTATCTTGAGGAAACAACACAGAGAAAGTTTTCCATCAGGGAAAAGCATAAGGGCAAAAGCACCCTTAGAGATTGTCCACTCAAACTTATGTGGACCGATGCAAACTCCATCACTAGTAGGCAGCCAATATATTTTAACATTCGTTGATGATTTCATTAGAAAAACTTGGGTTTATTTCATGAAGAACAAAAGTGAAGTGTTTGAAAAATTTCGAAATTTCAAAGCACTTGTAGAAAACCAAAGTGGGCTGCATATCAAAGTTCTAAGAACTGATAGAGGAGGTGAGTATATCTCCAAAGAATTTCTATGTTTTTGTAGAGAAAATGGAATTCATAAGCAATTTACCACTAAGTACACTCCGCAGCAAAATGGAGTTGTTGAAAGGAAGAACAAGACCATCATGGATATGGCGAGGAGTATGTTAAAGGCAAAGCATTTGCCAAATGATTATTGGGCTGAAGCTGTACACTGTGCAGCGTACATTTTGAATAGATGCCCTACAAAAGCAGTCATGAACAGAGTGCCAGAAGAAGCATGGAGTGGGAGAAAGCAAGGAGTCACCCACATGAAAGTTTTTGGATGTGTGGCTTATGCACACATTCCAGATCAGCTAAGGAAGAAGTTGGATAGCAAAGGGGAGAAATGTATTTTCATTGGATACAGTGAGGAATCCAAAGCTTACAGGTTGTATAACCCATCCACCAAGAAGTTTTTTGTGAGCAGAGATGTTCAGTTCATTGAGGAGGAAGCTTGGGATGGAAGCATAGAGAAAACAGTGAATGTTAAAACCTCTTTGTCACATGATGAAGATGATGAGGAGATGGCTGAAATACATCCCCAAATAGCAACGCCAACACAAGGGCAGCAAGAGACACCCTTGAGGAGAAATGAAAGTGCTTCTCCAAGCACATCACAAGGAGGAAATTCAAGTGCTTCTTCAAGCACTTGTACACCAAATGAAAGAGGTAAGAAGTTCAGAAATTTAAGTGACATTTATGATGAAGGTATGAATTCTTTGTTTGCTTTATATTGTCATGTTGATGACCCTATTCATTTCGAAGAAGCAATTAAGGATAGGAAATGGATAGAAGTTATGGATGAGGAGATCAATGCCATAGAAAGAAACAAGACATGGGATTTAGTTGAATTACCAAAAGGAAAAGAAGTCGTTGGAGTTAAATGGGTTTACAAGACCAAGAGTAATGCTAAAGGCAAAATAAAAAGACACAAGGAAAGACTTGTTGTCAAAGGATATAAGCACCAATATGGGAAAGATTATGAGGAAACTTTTGCATCGGTTGCAAAAATGGAAACCGTAAGAGCAGTGCTGTCCATAGCAGCACAAAACAAGTGGAAAGTTTACCAAATGGACGTGAAGTTAGCATTCCTAAATGGAGTATTAATGGAAGAGGTTTACATTGAACAACCTCCAGGCTATGAAAAGAAAGGCCAAGAGCACAAAGTGTGCAGATTGAAGAAAGCTCTTTATGGGCTGAAGCAAGCACCAAGAGCATGGTACAGCAGGATAGATTCCTATCTACAGGAAAATGGATTTGAAAAATGTGAGGGAGAACCCACCCTCTACATCAAAGAAAAGGATGGTAAAATTCTAATTGTTGTGTTATATGTTGATGATGTTATTTTCACGGGTAATTATGATTATCTTATTGAGAATTTCAAAGCAGTCATGAAAGAGGAATTTGAGATGATTGACATGGGTTTGCTAAGATACTTCTTAGGAATAGAAGTAGAACAAAATGGAAATGGGATTTTTATCTCACAAGATAAATATGAAAATGAAGTGTTGGAAAGATTTAATATGCAGGACAACAAGGCAGCAATCACTCCCACGGTAATGGGATTAAAACTCAGCAAAGAGGACAGCAGCAAGGATTTGATCCTAGTTTGTATAAGAGCATAGTTGGCAGCCTCATTTATTTGAATTCAAATAGGCCAGATATAATGCATGTTGTTAGTTTAATTTCCAGATTCATGGAGAGGCCAAAAGAAGCACATTAGCAGGCAACAAAAAGAATTCTGAGGTATGTTAAAGGTACTAAAAGGTTTGGCATTTTATATACTGTCTCAGAATGTTCAGATTTAATTGGATACACTGATAGTGATTGGGCTGGAAGTGTAGATGATCGGAAAAGCACATTCGGTTATGTTTTTCACATGGGTTCAGGAGCTATTTCATAGGATTCTAAGAGACAGCCTATTGTAGCGTTGTCTACAGCAAAGGCTGAATATGTGGCAGCTACAGCAGCAGCATGTCAAGCAGTTTGGATGAGAAGGATGTTAAGAAGTTTATGCCAAGAGCAAGCACAAGCAACTGTGATTTTTTGTGACAATAGCTCAACTATTGCATTATCCAATAATTCAGTGTTTCATAAGAGAACGAAACACATAGACACAAAGTTTCATTACATCAGGGAATTGGTAAGCAATGGAGAAATTGTTTTACAACACTGCAGGACTCAAGAGCAGGTAGCAGACATTTTGACCAAGCCATTGGGGCAGAAAAGTTTTGAATTTTTGAGGAAATGTCTGGGTATGACTGATAACCCAGCAGTTGAAATTAAAGGGGAGTGTTGAAATATTAATTTCCAACTGCTGCGTCATTTAATTCCGGAAACCAGGCTGATTTCCCCGCATCGCCTTCACGCATCAATGGTATTTTCCGAAGGGGCTCCGATCAGTGCGATATGCCGACGCGTGTCCACAGTACGGTTTCAAAACCACCATTTCCCCAACCGGTAAAGTTCGGCAGATAGGGACCTCCGGGGGATTGCCGTCAACCATCCAATTAAATCAACGGACCTGCACCATCTGAACTTGCGTGAAGTGAATGTTTTGGTTGACCGCCAAGTTTGTCAGCAAAAGGACGAGAAATTTAATTTTCACCATGCCGAAGTAATAAATGAATTTATTATGGTCGTAGATTTTTGCGTAATGTAAGTGAGGCAGTGCGTGAGAGGAAATACACACAGCAGTGTGAGGTAAGTTTTTTTTGGTTGTCCAATGTAATGTAATGAAAGTGGAGGCGCAACAACGCGATAAGGAAAAGGGGAAGAACGCATAGAGTGCGAATGACTGTATGATTTTTTTTTTTTTTTTGTTGAAATGTATGTAACAGCAGGGCATATGTAAAGAAATTTTACGTAGCAGTAAATGTAAAAATCTTACACACACAACAGTGTAATTTTGTGCAAGAAGAAACAGAGTATTTTTTTTGTGGAAGTTCTTGGTGAATCCCTCTGAGAAAGAGGAAGAAATATGTAACAGGCAGCTTATTAATGAATAGAAAGTTTTATGTGTGTTTCTGAAACTCTATTCTCTGGAGAATTTTTTTTTGCTTCCCTGTGTTAAGATCCTGTGCAAAACATAGTATCATTCTCTGTTCAGTAATTGTTTGAAATTACCAGAAATTTCCAACAGGTGCTAGGGTCATGCCGCCGTCCATCGGCTTCATCAATCGCAGTTGGAACGACAGAAGTGGAGGCAACCTGCATAGAGGTCTGAATAGGAGGAACTGATGTCAAGCTGGTACTGGGGTCATCCCCCCTTCGATCGGTTTCTTCCGGAGTAGTTGCCGGAGAAACATTAGTAGTAGCATTGGCAGAAGAAGAAGATTGGGCTTCTGGATTAGTATTTAGAACATTATTGGCACTCGTATCCTCGAGAACGGGGGCACTTTCAGTTGAATCAATAGGTGGGCGTGTATTTCCTGAAAGGCTTGCAAGGCATCAGAAGAAACTTGAGCAACATCAGCATTTTTTTGCCATTGTTATGAGTATGAAAGGCTGGGTTGGAAATTCAGTACACGTATGAAGAAACAAATTTGAAAATTGCAAGCTTCGAACGATGGATAGAAACTGGAGTGTGCATATCGATAATGGGAACTCATGACAATTACCCCATTGAAGGAGTCTTTTATAAACATCATGCAAGGCTGCATTGATGCAGAGCTAAAGTGAGAGACGATAGAAACTGGAGTGTGGGTATCGATAGTGGGAACTCATGACAATTACCCTATTGAAGGAGTCGTTTATAAACATCATGCAAGGCCGCATTGATGCAAAGCTAAAGTGAAAGCTTCGGATCCACGTGATGATCACGGCCCAACATTGAAACATAAAGTGAAAAATACGGCCCAACCTTATTCGGAATTTTCCATTTGGAAAGATAAAGTGAATGTTCTATATTAATTAAAATTATCGTCAAATTGAAAACATTCCAAAGATAAAGTGAAAGCTTTGTTATTTATTAACTATCACACATTCCATATTCAAAGATAACGGAAAACTTTGTGCTCCATAATCTATATCTAAATCGAGATTTTGTTTTTATAATGTCGATAAAACTTAACTATTCCATCTATGTCAAATCAAATAATATTAATATATTATTATATGGAAAATTGAATTAATTGAAATTAATTTAGATTTATTTTAATTTCAGAGTTATCAAGTTTTGATAGGGATCAAATATCTTCAAATACAAATATTTTTAAGGTGAAAAATGATTTGATTCTTCTAGCTCTTAATAGATCTAGGGTTAAGACTATCTAGGCTAGTTTTTATATACATACATACCATATTTAGGGTAGATTTATCTTTGGCTCTCTTTTTCTCTCGCTCAATCTCTCTCTTCCATCTTGCTCTACTCTCTCCCTCCCTCTCTCCTCTCTCTCTTCCTTCTTCTCTCTCCCTTTCTCTCCCACATCCCTTTGTTTTTTACCCCCACATATCTCTCTCTACCCTCGAACTTTGTCACTATCTCCCTCCCTCTCTCCTTCTCTCACCCTCCTCTATAAGGCCCACGAGCTGCAGGGCATTCAGGCGCGCAGGCGAGTGGACGAGCTGCGACACGATGGGAGACACGCAAAGCAAACAGGAGAAAAAGCGAAGTGTTTTGAGTGTTAGTATGTTTATACCATGTGGGTGGTCCCAGGGGACCCGACAAGCAGGCGAACCGATGGGTGAACCAACACATGGGTAGGCGGTCTCGGGCGAGTGAACGAGCGGGCCGACGGACAAAACATGGAACAGACCGATAGTTGTGTGACATGGTGGCAGGTCGGCTGAACAACCAAACAACACGTGGGCGGGCATACATATAGGAAACGACGAGTTGGTTGGGAGGACATTCAAAGATCAACCGAACAACGAAGTCTAAGGTGTGAGCTAGGAATTCGTTCAGGACTGCGATGAGTGCAGGACGCAAGGCAGATGTGCCCGCACGACGGGCGAACTGAACAGGACGTGAAAGGGCGTCGTTCAGGTGCCGTTCGGGAGGATCGTGCAGGGTGACCCGGTGAGGGTGTCCGCCGAATGAAGGTTCGTATAGGGTGACCCAGTGAGGGCGTCCCCCGAACGAAGAGCAGGTGAACCAGAGGGCGTGAACAAGAGTTCGTGCAGGTGGTACTACGTGTGGCCCACTGAACAAAGGGAGGTCAAGTCTGTGAACGGGAGTTCAGGTGAGAGGCAACACAGGTGCGTGTGCGCTCGCTGAACGAAGGCATGGGTGGTTGAACGATAATGTCGGGCAGGGTAACACGGTGAAGGCGTTTTCTGAACGAACGATGAACGAGCCAGGTAAGGTGCGAACGAAACGAAGTGTTGTTTTTGTGAACGAAGTGTGATCGACGTGCGAACGTGCCGGGCAGGCGTGCACGGTGACATGGGTGGGCGCCCAAGTTGGGCAAACGACACGGTTCGTTCGACGAGCTGAACGAACGCATTCAGGGGTAAACAGAGAGTTGGGCAGATTGGTGTTCCACTTGTTGGTTATCGACTGCTGCATAGATTCTATGGTGGCTACTTGCTTCCCCCATTGGTGATTTTCCTTCTCTACGGTTGTTACCAGTTTGTAACTCAGGACAATCATGCTGGTAATGAGGTCCCCCACATCCCCAACAAGTGATGCATGGTAGACTTTGAACAGAATGTTGTGGAGTTCTTTGGAAAGAGTTCCTTCCCTTGGGACCCTTGCCCCTACTTGTTTCTCCTCGTGTATGACCTTGATTTGCACACGCCCTTGAAGCTGCAGGTGAAGCTGCACTAGTAACCATTGAAATCCCCACTGTCGGTGCTCTGGGTACAACCCTGTTTCCATATGGTGGTGGCCTCAAACTTCCTCCCCTGGGGAAGGTACGAGGGGCCTTCCCCATAAACCTTGGTTGTTGTGGAAAAATGGTTTTGTTTCCACCCTTTAAGTCTAAGTTCTCTTCAACATAACGAGCATGTTCCACAGCTTCTGCAACTGAGGATGGTTTCCACATCCGCACCATTTCCCTAATCTTAGGGTTCAATCCATAAATGAAACGATCTGCTTGGTGCTGATCAGTATCCATGTAGGAGACATACTTGACCAATTCCATGAATCTAATCTCATATTCTTCTACCATACGATTTCCCTGTACCAAAGCATGGAAGGCTCCTACCTGTTTTTCTTCATAATATGGTGGTAGGTACTTTTTCCTAAATCTCTCCTCAAATAACTTCCAAGTAACTGTGTCCAGAGTGAAATGTAGTTGACGCTTTAAGTTACCCCACCAATTCAGAGCACTATCTCTGAATTGGAATATGCTATTTTAGCTTTTGAATTGGAAGTATAATCTCTTAGAGTGAAGCACCTTCTCGTTCCTTCTAACTAGGGTTATGCGCGTTCGCTGGCACAACCTCCAGCAAACTCTAGGAGCTTAATCTTTTGGAGCTCCCTAGTAATGTCCTTGATTGGAGGTCCTCTATCAGAGTCTCTTGATCCCTCGAGATTGCCCAACCATGATGGAGGGTGCTCTACTTCCACTTCAATTGTTTGGTGCCCTCTTAAAGTCTCATTAATTGCTTCTAGAAAACGCAAGAGGAGAGCCAACTCCGATGATGGTAATGGGTTATTTGTAGGAGGTCCTTGTGATGACCCTCCTTGACTTTGATTTCTTCACGTCCTCGCCATTTTGAATTGTTCAAATATCTGTATGATACGTGAGACTTATTAATTCAACTTAAGACTTGTCCACTCTTAGTTGACTCACACACATGTATATAACGATAGTCATAAGTTTTTCTTTTACTATTCTCATAAACAAGCATTATTAATACTGAGCAGATTCCCAATGATCTACCAATTCCTCTCATGTGTGAGTTCTACATCACTTACAAAATTTTCTTGATACTAGCTAGGGTACTAGTGCAATGTACTTGTAAGTCATGCTCTAATGCTTTATTAACACAAAATTGCTTTCTTTAGTAACCATAGTTATTTATTTAATTTTTTATTAAAGCTAATTAATAAATTGGTTTGATATATTCAAATAATTAGATTAAATACTAATGTGAAAAATACCCTTTTAGTCTTGTCTTCCTTCTATGGGAATTAGTTGCTTCTTCCCAACCTTTATACCATGTTTTAAAATCATTTATATCCATTTTATGAATCTTAAGATTTCCTAGAGGTCATATAGACAATTGGTTTTTGAAGCAAAGTTTAGGAAATAACCATGAATGTATGTTGTATTTTTTTCCATCAATTGACATCATAGATCAACAACAAGTGGTTATTTCAAACTATACTTCTATAACTCCACCCTTTCAAATCCCAATCATTCTTAACTGATGATAATATAAAGAATATATAACACATTGAAATAGTATGAAAGTTACTAAATTCCTCTAGATGATATATGACTAAAAACAATTTTATGTCTATTGCAATATTAATTTTACAAATAATTTTCTCATAAATTTATGTCATAATTGAATATATCACTTTTATTTAATTTTTATAACCTCTATATTCTTATGTTAAAACCCTTAAATCATGGCTTCCTCTTTAATATACAGATTCTAAAAGCAATTTCAACTAAAGTTAAAATATTATGAGTAATTCAAATCTAAATGAATATGCTTTGACTTTAATATTTTATTCTATCCACACACATATATGCTCAAAACCAGGTAACTTCACCAAGTCTAATTCACTTTATTATTTTAGTTCAAAGTTATTTTTTTTTAAATAAAGTAATTTTTAATTTTCTTATATATATATATATATATATATATATATATATATATTTACCATGTAAAAATATTTAAATTAAAATTATATGTATTATAATTATTAATTGTATAATTTATAAATTATATGGTTTCTTAATATTTTTTTTTAATAATTTCTGGAGAGACACTAAATTTCATATGCAGCCAACTGACACAATATGCAAAGATATTGGTAGCAGTATAACAAAGTGTGTTGATAGAAATATAACAAAGTGTGTGTTTTTTTTTCACCATCGTAAAAGAGTAGAATTTAACAAAGTGTGTTGATAGCAGTATAATAAAGTGTGTTTGTTTTCACCAGCATAAAAGAGTTATGGAATAAGTTATTACATGTGATTCTAAGAATTACTTTTTTCGCCGCAGAGCTAAGATACAGTAAAATAGTTATTTTTGTGATCCCATAAAGTTATTATTGATGTAAATAGATTTTCTATTGTCTTCTTCCAAGATGGTGTTGCAGAGGATGTGTGTGGCTCAAAAGCTTGTACAGGGTGCAATATTTCACACACACCAAGATGCTCACCATCAAATACCACGTTAAGAATTCCTCTCAGTACCAACACATTCACATATTGTGCAAGCAATGACAAAGTGGTTACTACCAACGCATTCACATACTGTGCAAGCAATGGCAAAGTGATTAAAGACCAGGAAGATATTTTTGCTGTTGTTCTTTCTTTTCAAACTAAGTTTGAACAAAATTCATGATTATAATCTCACGAAAATTCATGGTTATGATCCAACTGAAATTCAAGGTTTGATATTAGGTGTGCCAATATCCTTTCTATAACCCTATTTCGCTACCTTTTAATTAAGTTCCATCACTAAACATTGTGAGCTTCCTCACTGTAAATATTTATGACTATAAATATTTATAACCCTTATTTTTAGTTTCCTTGTAACCAGGTTCCATCACAGACCATTGCTATCTTCCTCCCTGTAAATATTTATAACCCTTTTTTTAGTTGCCTTGTAACCAAGTTCCATCACAAAACATTGCGATCTTCCTCCCTATAAATATTTATGACCCTTTTTTTTATCATTGTAACTAAATTTAATTTTTTTTGTTAGGAAATCATATACGACAAGTTGGGTTACATTAAACTTGATTTTTTTCGAGTAAAAAAAATATTAAACTTGATTTCTTCGAAGTTTTTTCATTATAAGTAGCAGCGATATCCTACACATTTGCAACTAAATATTTGCAGTGGAACTTTGGGAGTTTCCCCTGTTTCTGAGCAATGATGAACAATATTCAAAATCCAGCCCAAGCTAGTGACAGTACTTCAAAGATGGTGAGGATAGGTGTACGATGGTCATGGAACCTTCGACTTGATCTTAGTCATGGGTGTTTCTTCTATATGTTGATGATAGATGCAAAAGTTGGGATATGAGGGCTAAGATAGAGGCAAAATTTTTGCACTGTACTTTTGTAACCAACCAAAGTGTATAGGATGTGCAGGGAGGAAGTTTCTAATTTCTGGGATCTTTGAGACATGTAACCTTTGATTTAACTTTAAAATTCCCTTACTTATTCCATATTCTCTCATTCTTCATCATTCAAAGGAAACATGCTCCATATTCTCTCATTCTTCATCATTGAAAGGAGACAAGCTCCACGCTAAAAACTTAGTTCAAATTTAAAATTTTATATACTTGCTCTCTGGTTTAACACCATTGTTTTGTGATAATTTTTATTTTCAATAGATTTTAATTTTTCAAAATGTTGATAGTTAAATCTATACCTTTTTTTTTTACATCGTGGTTACATATGGCAATGGTAAAATTCTGTAACTTTACAAATTGTAGGGAAAAAGTAAACGTGACATTTTGCCCCACATATATATATATATATATATATATATAGATAGATATATATTGATTTTGATGAAAATATGGAAAATAATAAAATAAAAAATATAAAAATATTATTTTTCCATCATTTAAATTTATGGTCAATGTCATTTAATAATTTAATAATTCAATTTATTTTGGTTTCTAATATAATTAAATTTGTTTGCAATGTTGTTTGTTGTTATTTTTTTGCTAGTAGGTAGGTTTCAAGGTCTAAATTTTGAACGTAGGCTCTGATACCATATGTGAGGATCCATCCTTGGGTCCTCTAACTAAAAACTAAATTTATTTAATTTAAACATAATAAGAAGGGAAATAACTTATTTATAACTCAACATTTATTTGATGACAATATACAATTAAAATTTATTTACAACATATTAAACAAGTAAAAATTTCCTTACAACCATTTACATAAGTAATCAATAAATGGAAGAATACATGTTCCAACAGCTTGGTTAAGATGCTCCTGACTCTGTTGGGATACTCCTCTGGACTACCTGATTGAATTTACCTCTCAGCCAACTAGGAATGATTTCCTAGCCTGGGAAACCTCTACAGGTTCCCTAGCCCTCCGAGACCAAGTTCAACCAGTTGCAGTGTGTACAAATTAAACCAACACTCTCCCTTCTCTTTCTCCACATTCCTCCCAAAACAAAATCTTCCAAAACCAAGGATTTATTCCTCTCCGCTCATCATCCTTCCCCTTTTATGTCTCTTCCTCCCATCCACCTCAACCACCTATCATTAATGTCATGACTACCCCCTCATCCTTTTATTTAATATCCTTGAATTTTCTTACAATATCTTATTCAAAGTAGATTTGATAAGACATTTTGGGAATAAAATGTGGATATTTAATTTGGAAATTAATTGGAGAAGACCATATCCTCTCAAAACTAGATTTGAAAAGATACCTTGGGATATGGATATTTAATTTGAAATAAATTGGATAATACCATATCTTCTCAAAACTAGATTTGGAAAGACACCTTGGAATATAGATATTTAATTTGGAATAAATTGGAGAAGACCATATCTTCTCAAAACTAGATTTGAAAAAACACATTGCGATATGAATATTTAATTTGAAATAAATTGGAGGAGACCATATCCTATTCAAAATTAAATTTGGGAAGACAAGTTGGGAATTGAATAATAACAATAATAAAATTTATATTAGTAAAATAAAATTAATGTTTCACAAATATAGGTATATACCAATATTTCTTGATAATTATAAGTCAATATTTTCAGGTTAATTAAACACTAATAACAATTAGCATGATAAGATTACGTAGGGCATTACACTAGGACACCCAAAATACTGAAGTTTGATAGTTGTAACCAAGATTTTCAAAAATTTCTACTGGGATTTTTCATTGTCTTGTCGGGATTTCTAAGCTATTTTGTGGGTTTTTTAGACTACGCTTAGGAGAAAGTGGGAGGTGCTCTAGGAGAAGCATTGGGAAGAGAGTTGGTGGCATTTTTTTTTAGAGACATAAGTGTTGGGGAAGTTGGGAGGTTGGGGGAATTATTTTTGGTTTTGGTGATGGATGAAGAAGTGGGAGAGCGAGAGCCTAGAGAAGGGAGGAAACTGGGACAAAAAGAACTTGGACTTGGACGATGGACTTTATACTTGGGAGGGTGTTAGGTTAAAAATTCAGACACACTATGACTGCAATTGGACTTGGACTCTAAGGTACAGGAAACCTATGGAGGATCCTAGGAATTGGAAATCAAATAAACTTTCCTAGTTGGTAAGCTGGCATATTTAGTCGGGTAGTCCCAATAGGAGCAACAAATTGAGCCACCCTAAAAAAATATTTTCTTTTTAATTGTGATTGTCAATATTCTTGTAAATTGCCATTGTAGAATTGCATTGTTGTTCATTTGAAAATAAAAGAAAAGAATAGTAAAAATGGTTTATTTATTTATCTTTCATTAATTAATTCTTTATACAAACTTAAGACCTCCTTGAGGAGATCCTACAATACTAAATATATATACATAAACAAGAGCCACATGGTAGACAATATGACTTTTTTCTTTTTTTGGGCACATTGTCACTATGTGACACTTGTTATAATAAGTTTAATAATAACAACTAATAACTAGTTAAAAAACACTCATTAATAATAATAACTTGTTATAAAAATTATAACTTGTTATAATAAATTGTTAAAATAATTATTAATAACTTGTTATAATAAGTTGAAAAAAATAAATTGGAAAAATAATATTCTGTTGTGAAATAATAACTTGTTATAATAATAAATTATTAAAATAATAACTGGTTATAATAAGTTTAATAATAACCTTATATTTGGTTAAAAAACACTCATCAATAACAAAAATCTTTTGGTCATTCTTATAAATTATCCAAAGATTTAGACACAACTTTTATATAAATTGAAAAAAAACTATTAAAACAACAAAATTCAGAGTATGTATAGAGGGTTTTTTTGATTGACCCGCCGTTAACAAATACAAGTATATCACAATACAAGTATAAATTAAACAAAATATTAGAACAACAAAATTCAGAATATGTATAGGAATTTTTTTCATTGAGCCACCGTTAATAAATACAAGATATCACATAAGATTCAAAAAACGATTGGAAAAGGCACCGGCAGCTCAAAAATCTATTACCGCTAAAATCTCTAAAATCCTTTGGATCTTCCGCAAATTGCAACATCTTAATCCACTATAATTATAACAGTCAGAATAAAATCTCTAAAATCCTTTAGATCTTCCGCAAATTGCGACTCTTAATCCACTATAATTAAAACAGTCAGAATTTTCGAAATCTTATGTTCAATTATTTAAGTTAAAACGATATATACAGAAACATTATTTAACTTTCCATAAGGTACTTCTGCGGTAGATGAGGGTATAAATTTAAGAAAGTTTTGATGATGGATCTCAGTTGGGATTTGAAAGATTGTGGGATTTGAAAAATTGACGAAAGACAGTTTGAACGATTTAAATATCATTAATCCAACCATGAAAGATCTAACTGAACTTCTGTATCTATAACTTTTTCCAATTTTTTAAGAATCTCTGGATCAATTTGGAGACTTTTACAACCATATATTGTTAATAGTTGTAAAGAATCCAATGATTCAAAATCTGTTGGCAAAAGCTTTAGATTCTCACATTCCAGTAATCTCAATTCTTTTAAAGATCGAAGTTTTGAAGTTGATTCCGGTAGTTCTTCTATATGCTTGCAATATGAGAGATCGAGTTCCTGTAAAGAACTCAATGATCCAATATCCTCTGGCAAACTCCTCAATCGATGACAGCGAACTATCTTCAATACTCTTAAATATTGAAGCTTTGATATGGATCTTGGTATTTCCTCTATAGATGTGCACCGGGAAAGAGTTAATTCTCGTAACTCATGTATTCTCTCTCCCAACTCTCCAGGCAATTTTCTCCATGCTGCAAAATTGGTTAATCGGAGTACCCGTAGATTCCGGAGCCGCTGAAGATCACTCGAAGAGATTTCAAAATCATGGGAAGATCCCGCTCCATCTAATTCCATGTGTTTCAGGTTGGAAGTCATCTGCACATAATTAAATGAATGCAACTTATACACCATTATCAAATCATTGGAGCAAATGAGCACGCGTATATAAATATATGAAGCAGAGTTGCTTTATCAAAGATTTGTCATTCAAATATCTCAATTCTTTTACCTGAGATATACTAAATGGGAGACCGGCAACTTTTCCTTGGAAAAACATCAGCTTCTCAAATCTCTTCTCACATTTACCCTTCACATTTAAAACTCCAAACCGAAGCATTCTCAACGAATTAGACATTGAATCTAATTTTGTTACCGGCATTTCCAATGGATATCCATAATCATCAAACCAGAGGCCTTCGATTCCTGAGATGTCCTGCAATTATAATTAAGTTAGTCATAATAATCGAGATAGAGATTGTATGAAATAATTGACTGCATTTATTTTCCAACGTCTACTACCTTTTCTAAAAACTCTTGAAATTGACTCCCATTTGTATTGGTGAAATTAAATCTAGTCTCCTCTGCCCTTTTAGTACCAATCATCAAAATCACATCGTGGACATTTAGGTGCATGTGTCTGTCTTTAGAAACCAGTGCTCTCTTTTCTAGCATATCCAATTCAGACTCTCCCAGAACATCTGCCACAGAGTCCCAATTCATTCCCTTGAAAAATACGCAGATGTCAAGAAATGGACCTTTGCACCTTTCAGGAAGATGATCATAGGCGAAGACATAGCGCTCTATGTCCCCCAGTGCTTGACCCTTCAAATGTTCTTTGTCTTCCATCACTATCCGAAAGGCTTTCTGTTTGTCCTCTTCGGAGATTATAAAGCTTGCAACCACTGTCAAAAGTTTTGGTATTCCACCGCATATCTTTAGTATCTCCTCCATTTGGCTAGACTCTATTTGTGCCTCCTTCATTTCCCTCTCTAAAAGATTCCTCGCTTCAGATGTGGGAAGGCCATTCATAGAATAATCTTTGGTTTCCATTTTGCACCCTGTACACACAGTACGCACACCCATTTCCCGCGCAGTGATGAGCACCCTCACTTTTTTGGCCAAATGCATGTCCCTAGGGAAAAGCTGCTGCAGCTTATCACCGTCCAAAACATTGTCTACGTAGAGAAAGGCTACTTCTTTCTGTAACACGCTCCCAATTTGATGCTGTCCACTTTCAAACGTTCTAACATCTAGCTTTGCCGTCTTTTCTTCAGCTATGCCCACCATCAAATCTCTCAATATACATTTTTGCAACTCTACAATATTTGGAGTTGATGTTATATCATCAAACAATCTGACCATCGAATATTTACAGCCTACAATATCAAGTCTAGCAAACACAGCATCCGCCAGAGTAGACTTTCCCACTCCACCAAAACCATACAGGATAACTGCAAGTGCATTTTTCTCACTTTCCCATTCCAGAAGATTAACAACTTCTTTTATGGGTTCTTCAATTCCCACTGTTTAACCATATAAAAACATATCAAAAACTCTCCTAAAACCTTAAAAATAATATTTATATTTGTACATAACCAATCAACACTCACAATGTGTCATAATTTACCTGCATATGTAGGATATTCTCGCTCCAGTGGTGTCGGTGGACGCACTGCCCTACAATCAATGGCATCGTAAAGACAGATATCGAATCGGGTCTTCATATGCTTGTACAGTTTTTCTAACTCTGCTTGAAAATCAACCAGCTCTTTCTTGTCGACGGTTGTTGAGAAAAACCTGTGAGTAAAGTTCCTCAAACAAATTTAGATTTAGTTTTACCGGATTCTTTGATAAGTAGACAAAACATAAAAATGGGCATGAGAGCGTTCAGTACTCGCCTGGAAAATTTTGACGAATTAATTTGAACGCAGCACATGATAGAAGCTTTGACTATCATCTCCAGTGCTTCTTGAATTAAATCTTCCATTCTTTCGTTCAGTCGAGGCCGTTCTTTAAGCTGCTTCACATATTTGGCCAAAATGTACATTTCGTCCAAAAGACTGAGGCACTCGTCTCGATTGGCAGAAACGGCTTCGAATCTTTCCAAAATATTCGAGACTACAAGAAGCCCTGCAGTAGCCCAGTGTGCCTGCCCTATTCCTTTGAGGAGGCTCTTCGTTATTGGGATAATATCGTTCTGAACATAAGAAAAGAGAGAATTTCAACGACATTTAGATCTAATCTTATTTATACTCGGTTGTTACAACTCTAGATGATCATCAAAATCCCACTAACATTTAATACGCACCAAAGAGGACGCTGCCACTGTTCCATCTGACAGGACCTCCTTTAACTTCAGCAAGCCAGAACTTTTCGGCCAGTGCCAGTGCTGATGAGTAGACTGTTTTTTATCCAACCCATTTTTCTATGAACAGAATAAATATGGTGTTAAAATGGGCATGGTGTTAAAATAGGTGTGTAAAGTTGTTTTTAGTGAATTTTTGAGAAATTTTGTATATGGGTTTTTCCTATCTATTTGCTTTAAGATCTGATAAAAATTTATTGAAATCACAAATAATTTGATGAGTAATCTCTACCAAATGTTTCAAAAAATTAAATCTATATATAATAAAAAAAACAAAATTCACATCAAATAACAAAAAAACACACTAAAAACAACTAAAAAAACCACACTAAAAACAACTCTGATCCTAATAATGTGATCCTAATGCTATTCGATAGAATGTAAGATATCAAAAATAGCGATTCACCCTACCTTGATTAATGCTAAAAGTTCCGATATATGCTGAATGAGTGCTTCCAGATTGACGTTCCCATTGTCGCCATCAACTCCATGAGCAGCTTTCTGTATGTTGTCAATGGTATCGGAAACCGTTGCAGAGCTGGAGGACGGGCTACCCCTAGCTGGAACGTCCTCCGTTGGAACGACAGAGGGGGAGGCCTGCAAAGGAGGAGCTGATGCCGAGCTGGTGCTAGGGTCATGCCGCCGTCCATCGGATTCTTCAATAGCAGTTGGAACGACAGAAATGGAGGCAACCTGCGAAGAGGTCTGAAAAGGAGGAACTGATGCCGAGCTGGTGCTGGGGTCATCCCGCCTTAGATCGGTTTCTTCTGGAGCAGCTGCCGGAGAAACATTAGTAGTAGCATTGGCAGAAGAAGATTGGGCTTCTGGATTAGTATTCAGAACATTATTGGCACTAGTATCCTCAAGAACGGGCGCCCTTTCAGTCGAATCAACAGGGGGTAGTGTATTTCCTGAAAAGCATGCAAGGCAGGAGAAGAAACTTGAGCAACAGCAGCATTTTTTGGCCATTGTTATTAGTATGAAAGGCTGGGCTGGAACTTCAGTACACGTATGAAGAAACAAATTTGAAAATTGCAAGCTCCGAACGATGGATAGAAACTGGAGTGTGGATATCGATAATGGGAACTCATGACAATTGGCGAGCCATATTTCCCATGCTATAGGGTAGGGTATTGAATGCCTTGACAGTGACCGTGAGAGCGGAGGATTCACCGTAAACCCGTGTACATAATTTCTCCGGCAAACACACTTTCCGGTTAACGGTTGCGAAAATGGGTTGACGCATGATCCATGGCTCATGCTGATGCCAGATGATCCCCATGGGCATGATGGCCAATACAGTACGCCATCAATAAATAATGTTTGCAGTCATACAGTACGTAATCCAGTCTGGCGAAATTAATGTTGAATACAGTACGTAATCCAGTCTGGCGAAATTAATGTTAAAAACCCGTTTTCGAAGAGCGCTATTTTATTTATTCCAATATCTGGTGCTTTTAATTAATTAAGCTTTTATTGCAGCTGGGCCCTTTTCACTTTTTTGTGATAACCTCCCGCAGGCTGCGTCTTGCAAGTTTTCCATGGATCTGGCTATGCATGTTTATATTCCAGAAGATTATGTTAGAAGGCGCTGCAAGCCAAATATAACGATGTGGAGGTTACTATTATTATCTATGTGGTCGCTGCTATTATTATTATTTTGTCATAGAGGTACGTTTAGGGAACTAGCTTGCCTGGCGTTCACGACATACGTTTAGGGAACTAGCTCGCCTGGCGTTCACACCAAATATGAACAATTAGTTTTTAATGCGTGAAATGTTTTTTTTTAATTATATCAAATTTATGTTTAATTTAATTTTTTTTGCTATAATAAAATTAAAATTAATTAATTAAATTGTAATAAAATATTTCTCAGCATTATATAACAATTTAATGAATACTTATATAATAAATATTTTTATTTAAACAAGTATTTTTATCACATAAATATCTATATTGTTATATAAATATTTCATATAAATTGAAAGAAATATTTTATATATAGACTCGAACCATAAAAACTTATAACTTGATTTTCTCTATTAATAAATAGTAATAAAGAACCATAAAAAATTATAAATTGATTTTTTATTGTTATATAAATATTTCATATAAATTGAAAGAAATATTTTATATATAGACTCGAACCATAAAAACTCATAACTTGATTTTCTCTATTAATAAATAGTAATAAAGAACCATAAAAAATTATAAATTGATTTTTTAATTAATAGATAAGTAAATATTTTATTAATACAATATATATTAATACTTTATTTCATATAAATATTTTATATAGATTGAGAGATACTTTATATATATACTCCACTACGAACCATGAAAGCTTCTAAATTGATTTTTTTTATTAATAGATAGTTATAAAGAAGTAGATATCTTATTAATAAATATATTAATAATTGATCTCTTTTATTTATATAATCACTGGTTACTTAATATTTATGAGTTATTTTCATTAATATTTATTAAAAATTAATTTATATATAAATATTTTAATTTAATTATTAATTATATTCATCAATATTATACATAAAATTGTGTAAACCCTCATAATTTATTTTAATTTAGATTATTATTTATCAATTATAACTTTTAATTTATCATTGTAAACGATCACCATCATCTTAAAATCTTACAGATTGCAAAACTATAAGAGAGTCGACAACTCTTCTGTAGGAAACAAATAGATGGTAGCGTATGCACCTTACTTTCCCAATCCTTGTTATTTTAGATACAATATTAACATACCATAAAGATAAGCTTTTAAGAATATAAATCCAAATATCAAGGCCAACATCTCAAATATTTTTCTAAGTGCAATAAAGACTAGCATTTAAATTGCATTGAACAATCTATGAGTTATTAGACATTCATTTAAACTTGAAGTGGAAGTTCAAATGCTTGGAATTTATTTCCTTATAGCATTAGGTTTTTATTGCAACCATACAAAGGTTAAGAGGAAGGCATATAGATATTTATTTCACTTCAAAAATCGAGTATTAATCAAATATAAAATAGGTAAGAAGACCATAGAAATACCTAGTGGAGTTATTGGAACCTTGTTGAAATACAAGTACTCTAGTTACATTGCAAAGGTCTCACAAACGTCAACTTATATTAATTTTCATGGCTTGAGTTTTGGCTATAAAGGAAATTCAAAACTAAGCTTAGAAATTTGGTGTTTAATAAATTGAGAATATAGTTTTTTTTTTTGTTAAGCTTGGTAGACCTTTCTTGTTCATTATAAAATAACTAAGCAAGTTACACACATATATCCTAGTAAAGTGGTCTCAACTTGCCCAGCGGGAAACCATGTCTGTTGACCACCTAACCGCAGTTTAAGTTGTCTAGTAGCAAAAAATACTTATTCTATCTATCCAAGCTATATAAACTTGATAGTCATGTCCACAACCATATTCTAGTTGTCTATACATATATATGACTGTAAACTGTAAATTAAAAGCTATCCGCATGAAAACAAATTAAAAAAAGGACTCAGAGTCAACGTTCTATTCCTCCTGTTCAGCAGAAGCCGAAGCCACTGGGGTCGGATCTTTCGCTCTAGAGCCTGGAATCTCAGTCGGCACGAACAAGCATGGGAAATGTTTCTCTATATGATCCAGGTGGCCATCCTACTTGTACAATTGAAATTGCAGTGTTTGAAAGTCCTATTTATAATTTGGAAAGTCCTAGACAACAATCATCCATATTTTCTCCATGGCCTTGTCAAGAAGGCATTTCATGAGCTAATACAGATAAATGGACTATTTGTATTGTGCCTCTTGACCTTTGGTGTGTCCCGAGTTCGGAATCAGGATCTTCCAATTCTCTATGTCTGTTGGCTCCACACTCGCTTGACAGTTTATATTTTCCTCCCATTCGGCTATGAGTTGTTTGATTTCCCCTATGGTGCTCCCTGCATACGCAACCGCCACTTCCCGGATTAGGTTGGCCATGAGCTTCCTGCCCCAACGTTTGCCCGCGGTGCTCGGCTCAACCTCAGCCTCTCTCCCTCGTAGTCTCCTCCTACAGCCCTTGGTAATCGTTGCTCGAACCATAGCCACAATACCCCTGTACCTTCCAGGCACCTTCAAACATTGGTCTGAAACAAACCTCTGTGCTTTTCTTAGATAAGGAAAGTTACCTCCTAACTGACCTGTTGTGGGAGCAAGAAACCATAATTTCTAAAATGTTAATTTCTGAATTGCCTTCATCCCAAGGTTTTAACAATGCAACAAATCTATCACCCACGATTTATGCGCATAACCCCCGAGCGTAAAGGACCTCCACCCGAGACTCCCAAGATGCCCCTGTATGACCCCTACCTTGTTCACGCTGGGACTGTGGTCTTGGAGGCGAGGTGCATGGCCACCCTCCAAACTTGTAACCCAGAGGTCAAGCCTGAAGGAATCACGCCCCTCATCTCCGTCGCCCCTCGTTGATCGCCTCTGCCCCCATTCCCCTTGACTTAGCCTCTGCTTAGTATGACTCAGATCCTCCCCACGACTTAACATCTGAACCCCAACACCCACAAGGCATTATGCCCCTAGCTTACTCACCACCCGGCTTCCCAGCGACTAGCTTAAGCTAGCCCAAACAACATTCTCTGCGTGCCAATCCCCCATTAAAGAAGACCCTGACTCTCGAAAATCTTCCCTCGCTTAACGCTCCTTAGGGGCTTGGCGTTCGAGCATTTTAGGAATTGAAGTGGTCCGACTGCAACGATAATTTCCACTTCCTTACCTTCAACTCCCAGGTTTTCCAGGCATACAATAAACAACAATTCACTCAGGCACACTCCCTCACATCCTATCCCTATAATCCCCATGCGAGATAACAGAATGCCAAAATTAAGAGACAACCAAGCAGGCCCCCTGGAATTGGGATTTTTTCCACAGACCACCTCCTCCAAGCTAATTCCCCCGCCCTAGTTACTTGCCCACACAAACCCCATGCCCCCATGAAAGCCCGAGGTACTAGACCAAATGTATGGAAGCATAACAGAATGTACGCTGAGCCAGTTAACATACTCGATTATCTATGTTTGAAGACGTCACATCTCATCTCTTTCCTAAAGTCATCGCTCCTCTTTCATCGTCGTCACCTCTGGGATTACACCCTCCAAATTATTCTCTCCCTTTGCAATCGGTAAACTCAATTTCATGCAAAGGCCACCTTCCGTCCTCTTACTTGCCTTAAGCATGACGATCGCCACCACGCCCTGCATGTCAAACGTGTGGGAGGCAGTGGAACCATCCCTTCTTGTGCTTTTCATTATGACAGCCTTAATGGCTCTGTCTGCCAGCTCACACCCTGATCAGGGGGAGAAGATAGTTTTTTAATTTACTCAAATGAATTAAATTACAATACAACTTACATTACAAAGGTCTCACAAACATCAACTTATATTAACTTTCATGGCTTGAGTTTTAGTTATAAAGGAAATTCAAAACTAAGATTAGAAGTTTAGTTTTTAATAAATTGAGAAGACATAAATTTACTCAAATGAATTAATTACGTTGTAACAAGCTAATTTGGTTATTATAAGAATGAGTTTATGCTTTCATAGAAAAAATGTTATTTGGTAACATAGTATAGTTGAAAGGAACCCTAGACTTTAAGAAGCATTATCGTGAGTCGACAATTTGTGTTTGTGCTCAGAATCACAAACTCAAATTATATTATGAATTATTTAGTTGAAGCAAATCATTCATATATAGTTATTATTGTGTGCACAATTAGATTGTTCTACATACATTATGGAATGATTGAACCTATGACAAAAGAAGAGAAGGAAGATAACTCCCATGGGTAGGACAATCATTGTAGAGGGTAACCTCATTGATTTGTGATGACCTTAATTCAATATGAGTCACATATTGTCTATTAATATCTCAACAATATAATATATCTTCACCAAGTGGTTCATGGCCGAATCCCAACAAATATGGGTTGTTATTTCATAATGCCAAAGATTTCAAAGTTTCAAAGCATACACAATGTAACACACCCAATTGGAGGTCATTATCATCTTCTACTCATCGAGAGCTTTCTCATCTCATTATAAGCTCTAGGAACAATGTTATGGAACTCATAAGATGTACCATTTTATGCCACATCAACATTCATACAATTGACACATAGTAGTCTCACACCCATGTCTCATCATGATATTGCACCACATTCGCAAGCCAAACACCTTGGTTTGCTAGGTCATATCCAAATCTTGGTTTATATTTTATCCTTCCTGCAGTCATATCCAATTCTTCAATATTTTTAGGTTTTCTGATGTTAATGATTTCTTATTAGTATGTTAAAAATATGTACTTCCATGTCATCTACCATTGAAATTGTAACTCAATCCTCAACATCCACACTGTTGACCTAGATTGGATCATTATATTGTTTTTCATTCATGTCGATGCTTTTAGAGTGGAAAAAGTGGAGAAATCAGCTCACAAGACCATTTCTATCAGTAGGAACCAGTTTGGCAAATTGACGTCTAAAAAGTTCCGAGAGAGTTTTGGAGGCATGAAATGACGTTAACCAAAAACCTTAAATTTATTATGAAAAATGAATAATTTTAAAAAGAATTATAAATTGTAACTAAAAAAAATGTAATTATAAATGAATAATTTTATTAATTATTTACTTTATGATTTGAAAATATAAATTGTTGTGTGGAGAAACTCTCTTCATCTCATTATGAGGAGATATGTAGGTGTTAGGTGTAACATAAAAAAAAAATATTAACATTTTTAACTGCCTACTCACTATGTGAAATTATATATTGTTGAATTTATATTAATATGTTGAATTTATAGAACATAAAGGATATTTTTTAATCCTTTTTCAATCATTTCTAAAATTGAAATGGAGATGGAGATTAATAGTTGCACCATTCCTAAAATTTAAATGGATATGGAGATTAATAGTTGCACAAATAGCATTGATCCACTAAATACAACATGTTGGGCATATTTATGATCATGATAGGGCTCTATGCTCTTCTGTGGGGAAAATTGAAGGATATCAAGGCCTCAATGGATGAAAATTATTTGGAAGCATTTCCCAGATGCAAGGAAATACTATCACAAAATGAAAATAAGGTAGACGACATAGAAGTTGTGTCGAACAACCCCATGAATGAGAAGATTTAACCTCTTGAATTACACGCAATGAAACAATTTCTTGTCAAATAGAGAGTACAATTTGCTAATTTAGCATATGGTTATGGAAATTTACTAAAACAATGCATCCTTATCATTATTAACCACTCCTCTATAACACACAATATAAATACTTAATGGATTCTTGAATATTAACCTTTTGGCAATGTGTAATAGAAACAAATATTTTTTAAACTAATCGTGATGATTTATTAAATTTTAAGTCATAAAAATTCATAATGTAAAGTTTGTCATCATACTCTCAGCATTAGTGCATACCTATTCATTTACATGGCTTCATCAGTTTGCATACAACTGCAATTCCTCCTCAACAAGGGTATTAGTGTATACAAGATATGCGCATACCATCAACCATGTTCGTCCTTTACATGCGTGTCAGAATATAATAAAATGAGATCTCAAAATTTTAATATAGAATGGTGGACATAACTTACCAAACACACAACTCAATGACCAATAGTAAATGAAATGTAGTACCAACAAACATTATTCACCAATGGAATCCTTAGGTTTCAACGCTAATATGGGCATATGAAAGAAACCAAACTACATTGACCCAACATGATGAGCAATATAAGCATTAGTTATGGTTCATAAATTGATATTTGGTAAATTTCATCACATTTTTAAAGAATATTTCATATATATATATATATATATATATATATATATATATAGTAGACTCAATTATGATATACCACAAAATTACATATGGCCAAGACCAAGCATACATCATGAAAGAATCAAAAGAATCCTTCTTAACATGAAAATATCATTTCATGTCACAAAATGTAAAAAGGATTACTTGGTACAACAATGAATTCTTACATAGTGGCCACTTCGTGTGAGGAAGCCCCACATATTAAGATCCACATAAGATCTTTACAAATATCATCACATGAACTGCAGATGATATGTCATCCATTTTAAAACATCGTACTTAACAAGTTACAGATTGAAAAATGAGAAGAATTTGGTATGATTTCATTGCATTATTGACTTATCTGTCCCACCTGTAAAGAAAATATAGAATTGATCAATCTAAGTAATTTTTCCACTATCAACAAATCCTTCTCACTTTTCTAAGTTCCACCACTGCCTCACATTCATTTACATCTGAATTCAACCCAAGACAAGACTGAAGACATTTGCTCCAACCGTCCATAACCTCTAAATTCAAATGCCCAAAAAGTTGCATGTGGGATAGATGTGGCTAGTCTCGAATTTGTCTAAATATTTTTCAGATATGCCTGTCACACATAACAATCCATTGAATTCATCATAAAAGAAATCTGCAAGATGAAAATCCACACTTTTACCACAACTCTTTTCCTGCTCTAATAATAATAATGGGTAGTATATACTGTGATTTTAATTTTTATAGAGTTGGAAATATGTACAATTTGTAGTTTTCATCATTACCCTACTCAATTGAAGTTGAATGGAGTAGGGTAATGATGACACTGTAAGTTTCATTCATGCATCTTAGAGGAACCTACCTATAACAATTAGACAACAGTTTGTTAAACAGTTCATTATAGAATTTTCTCAAAACATAATCAAACTAAAGGTTTCTTCAATTTAAGCTTAAGGACCTCCTACAAATTTTAGGACAAATATTGTTGGCAACATCTGCTTTGATATCACAAATATCAAGAAGACTATTAAAATTATGTCTTCCAAACCTCAAACTTGATAATTGGTTGCTCTCGGGCTTGTCTAGTGTGAGTTATGGTGAAAAGTATTTGTTCACGGTGCAAATATAAATTAATGTTCAACCATAATTCAACAACAATGTGGTTGTGGTTATGAACTTCGAATTAAACTTGGACTCCATCGGTGGTAAAGAAGACATTAGGAAATATTTCTAGTATGTATCATAGGACGTAGAATAAGAACTATGTCCAACAGAAAAGGGGAAAAAATCCACAAAAAAACGATGTGAGGTTAAAATAGCATTCTCCTTGCTATGAAATAGATGTAGAACTTCAGACATTGGGATCTCACAAATGTTGTGCTCCCTCTTTCAAATGCTCATAACTCTAATGTTGTGCTCTCCTCCTTTACTCCCTAGTGGTTGAGCCAAGACTGGGCAGCCTTATACCACCCACGCTTGAGGTGCAAGTGGGGATTTTGACTAAAGTTAGAAGCAATTTTGGGAAGCCTCTTGGATTCCATGTTGTAAAGATTATTCTCATACATCAGATACCTAATCATAGTCGTGATTTTAATGGGGGAAATGCTAGCTTCGATCAAGAGGATAGCATAGGGAATATTTACCTTGATCTTGAGGTTGTAGGTTATGAATTGCTTTTGAATCATCTCAATATTTCTCCAAGACTCTTTGCATATACTGCAATCCAAAACTTCACATCCATATAAGACAACACGGGTGACGAGAGTCTATAAAAGGAACATTTTTTAACTCCAAATATAAAGAGTGAGCAACTTATCATTGTTTTCAAGCTCATAATAAGCTTTCTAGCCTCCAATAATCATTTTCTCAATGCTATCATTCTAGTTGAGCTAATGAGGAATGTCAATACCTAAATATTTATAAGCATAAACCTGTTCTAAGTAATTGTTATCATAGAATAAATTACGATGGGTGATATTTTTGGATTTAATTATCACGACTTTAGTCTTGTCGGTATTAACTGTCATACCCATCTTGGAGCAGTGATCATGAAGAGTCTTAAGCTACTTGTCTAGGTCATCATGGCTTCAGAAAGAAGAACGATATATTGTCATAAAGGAGAAGAGTAATGATTATACCAACAAGCTTGGTTCCCTTACAACCTGCAGTTTCCAAACACTTCTCTAGCTTATCGATGTAAATTCCAAAAAGGGTGGGGGATAGCGAACACCCTTGCTTAACCCAGATATTGCATTTAATATATTTATACCACCCTTTGTTGGTCTTAAGCTTGGAAACAACAATATCGTAAAGGTGAATAACAAAAATCCTCAACTTAGGAGGAACCATTATCTCTTCAAGTATTTTGCAAAGCTTATCCCAAGGAATAGTGTCAATTTTTTTTTAAAGTCCAGAAAACAATAGAAGAGATTGATTTTACTATTTTGACATTCCTTAGCAATGATCCTAAGAGTGACAAGGTGGTCAATAGTGGAGTGAGGTCTCCTAAAACCAAATTTCTCTTTATCTCTTTTACCATGGCTTTCAAGCCAAAGGCTAATCTTCTTTTCCAAAATTAGCCCATATAGTTTGGCTAAGATGTGGCTAGTCATAATAGTCATCTAGTTAGAAGGAACATTTTTGTCCCCACTTTCAAAGATAGGTACAATATGGATTTGCATTCAAGGCTTAGGGAAGCCATGTTTTACTGCCAAATTGATAAGCTTGTGGAGATGAAGAATGAGGATAGACCTTCCCATTTTAAATATTTCAGCTTGGTATCATTCAATATCTTTAGCTTTCCCATTAGCGAGCTTATGAATCCCAGATTCAATGTCTTTTAGAGAAAATATATCTTCTTTAATAGGATTATTTAAGATGGTGCCCATGGTGTCCAAAGATTCATATAAATTCTTAAGATCAATGCCCCAATTCTCTAAGGGGATCAAATGATTTATTTATTTTTACGAACAAGCGCATTCCACCAAAACTTTCTGGGTACAACTTTAGAAAGGTGAAGAAGATACTCTTGTCTCTTATTAATATATGACCTCTTTAGTTGGTAATTGAATTATTTATAATTTTCCATTTTAATGTTTTATAATTGCAAAAGCTTATCATAATATTAAATGTTATAATATTATGTTTAATATTATATAACGTAATAGTATTAAATAATATAAGGTGTTACAATGACGTGAAATGTTTGTTTTTGGAAAATTAAAGTAATGAGTCATTAGATTTAAAATGAAATTACAAAATAATATCATTCATATATATAATATGTTAATTTAAAATTAAATATATATATATATATATATATATATATATATATATATATATATATATATATATATATATATAAATTTAATTTGACTTTTACATATACATTAAATTAATTGAAGAGAATAATAATTAAATACAATGTTAAACATTTTTATTATATAAATTAAATTAAAAAAATTAATGAAGATGGTGATGATGATTAATGTCTACTAAAACTAATATTGTTTATGGAACCTTAAGAAGGTAAGAGATTAATTGACATTTTTTAAAATTTTGTTGAACTATGATTAAAAAAAAGAAGAGAAGCATTCCAAGATCACTATTGTTTTGCTTACTTGAAAAGGCAAAAAAGTTGGTAGTGTGGCAAATGTTTTGGAAACGAGAACAGAGATGAGTAAGAGCCCGACAATTCATGAGAAAGTATTTTTCATATTCCACCATCTTGGTATTGCAAAGTGACATACTCTTTCGTCCCAAGATGTTATAAGAATAAACTAACACAATTTTACTTCAAAACTCATATGAATTATATCTAATATTTATAGTATTTCATAAATTATAAAACAAGAATTAGGTTTTATCTTTACCGTGTTTCATAAATGATAAAAAACAAAATAATTAAAAACAAATTCTAACGTAAAACAACATTGGAAGTGAAGAATTTAGTGAATTAAATGAGGAAACTATGAATTGGAGGGTAATTACTAAATATTATTGAATTAAGAAGGGGAAGAAAGAAGGTAACCACCAAGATATTACAATATGGTAAATATTACAATATTTTTCCATATGTAAAACCACGTTATTTTTTTCTAATTTAATTTTAAATTTAAAACTTCATTGATCTAACGTAAGCACTCTCAAGAGAACTATTAAAATATAATTTTACTTTTATATTTTTTATAAATTACTAGTAAAATATAATTTTATTTTAAATTTTTATTGTTATTTTACTTATTTAATATGGTTTTGAAAATTACCTTGATGGGGTGGACGAATACAAAGAAGGGGATCTTAGGGCACTTGGAAGGGGTGGCATAGTATACTCCCCAAACACAATACATGTGGCATAAAAACCATTTAATGGCTCATTCCTTAACGTTATTCCAGATTTTTCCTTCAAAGTGTCTACAACAACAAGATGAGGGGGGTTCAACTGGTTGCATGGGTGTTGTCCAAGCTACCCTGCAATTTACTCTGTTATTCTCCAAATTGGAAACTATTTGAATGTGTGGGGCCCTTTGCAGGGTTTTTGGGCTTGGTGTGGACAATGTGGTGTTGTCGTGCAACTCTTTCTCTCTTCAGTAGGTTATATCATATGCTACAACTCTTAGGCTCCATTCAGCAGTGGAGGATAACCAACTCTTGTGAGAAAGTTGGTTAGAAGAAATTGAACGAGGGATTTAAAAATTTTGGACGATACGAGAGCTACAGGCACGCAACAATTGCTAAGGTCAAACAACAATTTAAATTTTGCTTCAAGGTAATTCTAGGTATTTGGCCTCTCCAGTTTAGATCCATTTTTTTAGTTTATTGCAAGGTTTTCTTTGCCATCTAGAATTGTCATTACTCCAAGTCTCAGGATTTTCCTTTCGGTGCATTCATAGTTATTTTGTTCAATTAGCTCCCAATCTTATTTTTGCTCTGGTTTCTAGTTAGTTCCCTTACCTTATCTTAGTTCTCCCGGGGTTTGGTATTTCTTTGGGTGATTGGGCACAACCTTATCTTCCTCCTTGTCTCACGGGCCTCCAAGTGGTGCCCTTCATACTTGTGTTAAAGGGACGGGTAGGTAGAGCGATTTTGAAGAGAGTGGTCACTTGTGTGTTGTCTCAACACAGATTAAGTGGGGATATTTATAGATTCAGTGTATTGGGTTCCCTCCTAACAAGTGTAGATATGGGTCAATGGTGTGGAGCATTATGCCTAGGAAAAGGGGTCATAGTCATCCAGTGAGGGGTAAATGTGGGAAATCTAATTGAGGATAGCCCAACCATTCGTGGGCTAATACTCGAGCCTAGAAGGCGGTTGTTGCCTTTCAGGCTGCAACCTTGCCTTGCACCCAATCTAACGTACACAAGCTAGAGCAGAATATGCACCAAGAGATATAATATTTCTCATACTTGGAACTTATTGGAGAAGTTTCTCATTGGCTCCTTGATCAAGGCCACACTAGGGGGAGGAGAACACAATATTTCCACTTGGTCACCTTATGCTGGCAATTAAAAACTTTGTTGGGGCAAGTCCTCAAGGAGATTCATGATGATTGTAATGAGATCATATCATCCCTCGATGATCTACAAATAAACCAGTGGAGGATGCAAGACAATTTGGCTCGTTTGGAGCCTCGTGTGACTTGTCTAGTGGGACACTTGGAGCACATGGAGAAGCACATTTAGTGTGAATTTCCTAAACAACCACATACCGATTCTAGCCTAGTAAACCCTATGCTTGTAACTTCTTCTTATTCTTTGCAACTATAAGTTGTGTAGATCTTTTCTCGTTTCTTAATAATCTTTTGTTTTTGTTATCTCAATATTTTTTGTTACTATCAAAATTATAGAATTATGGTGAATTAACTAACTAACAAATCTAATAAAAATAAGATTAATAAACTTGTGTAACACTATAAACACCCATATAACTTATTGTCATAATGGAAATCTCGTTGATTTAAAAAAAATGATTTTGAAATTTTTAAAAGCAAAAATTACAAACTATAATTCCAAAAATATTTACCATTTAAAAATTGAAAAAAAAATTGAACGTGGAAAATTTCAAGAAACACATAAAATCATGGCAAAGGTGACTGCTAGACTTGCCCCAAAATAAAGCCATTTAGAGTAATCCTTACCTGAGGCGGTTTTGATGTTGGTAATTTGTTGCGTATTTTTCATCATTTTGAATTTATTTATACACTAAAAACACATTTTCAATATATTTATTTATAATATTAAAAACATAGTTTTAATAATAAAAAAATTACAATTTCCTAAAAGGAAATTTCTGTCGTCAAATTAAAAAGGTAAGGGTCGAATTTATAGAGATCGCCGCTCTGGAATATGACATAAGGTATCATCCAACGAGAGTATGCCAGGTAGGCAATGACATGTATGTGTATAGATTTATTTTAATGGTGTTTGACTGATTAATTGATGGCCTTGTTTACTGAGGTTGAGGAATGGGTGAGATGGTGTTTGAGTGATTAATTGATGGCCTTGTTCACTGAGGTTGAGGAACGGGTGAGATGGTTGAGGAACGGGTGAGATGGTGATCAGAATTTGAGTAAAATAATTTTAAGAAATTTTGTAATAATAGTGTTTAAATTATATTTTTAATGGTGGAGATAGATTCAACACTAAAAATTTATGGGCACTTTAAATTTTGAAATTTCAATAACTATAACTTAGATTTACAAAAATCTCTGCCAAATTATATTAAATATTACTAAAATGCTTATAATTTTCAAAGCCAAAAACAACCTAATCAAACTAATAGATCACCACCAGTTGGGTAATTCCAAAAACCAGGATAGCAAAACTCCTTAACCTATGTCCATATGTCCGAATACATTAATATTTAAGATGGAAAGTTGCATCTATAGCTCTGAGCATGTTGGAGCACATATTTGTGCATATAACCCACTCGGTGAATACCGTGATCCGCTAATAGAGAGAAATTGGGTAAGTATTGTTGATATGAATATTTTCCCAAAATTAATCGCTGTATGCAACGCAGAGCTAATAATAGTGAGATGATGAATTCATTGGCTTGGTCATGGGAAATTCAAAACAGAATCCGAACCCAATCACATGGAATGGATTTAATTCCCAAGAAAGGCCTACAATATTCTCTGTCTTGTCATGCCACGAAAAAATTGTCTTCGAAAACTTTGATGTTTCTTTTGAAAGCGAAACTTTGTAGATTTTTTGAACTCTATAAATTGACCAGTGCATAAATGTTGGCTTAATGGCCACCTATTACACAAACTATTGTTGGTAAATAATTTAAAGAGACTTAATTAGATCTTAAGTTACGATTTATCAAATTAATAGGAGGAATAATTTCACAGTCAGAGCCAATCCTTGAAACTCTGTTAAAACCCTAATCACAATAAGTGTACAATAATTACTCATTAACAAACTGGAACAAGCTTGGATTGGATTGGATACAAGTAATTTCGATACATGGATAAGCTTGGATTTTATTAGAAATACTAGTTACCTCTTCCGGTGTACTTGTCCCATCTGAATCAATGGTATTGTTTTTGTATTATAACTTTTAAATAAAATATTGTTTGATAAATTTTCTCAAAGCAACGAAACTGAAAAAAAAAAAGAGCAGATAGTTCAACATTCGAGCACACAAGCAGAAATGCATAAGAGTAGTTGCGAAAAAATGAATAAATGCTTACAAAATTGAGTTTACAATTTTTTCGATTTAGAGAGAAGACATTCTACTTCTCTGCTATTCGAAGTTGTAGACCAAGGAACTATGGAAATAGTCGGGCAAGAGTTTATGGATTGAAATAATTAAAAATTATGTCCTCCTTGACGTTGCTGCTATTGCTATGATTAATAGAAGCAGAGATCATCATATTCTTATTGCCCAGCAGATCGAACTTCTTCTTGGCTGCGGCCTCCACATCGTTGAAAGAAAGTCGGCCATCTCGTTTCTGCATCGATATATTTGGCTTGCAGTGCCTTCTGACATAATCTTCTGGAATATAAACATCCATAGCCAGATCCATGGAAAACCTGCAAGACGCTGCTACGGGAGGTTATCACAAAAACTGAAAAGGGCCAAGCTGCGATAAAAGCTTAATTAATTAAAAGCACCAGATATTGGAATAAATAAAATAGCGCCCTTCGAAATTCAAATTTGAATTCACTTCAAATGGGTTTTCAACATTAATTTCGCGACCCCCGGATGGGGGTGATTGCTATGCGATATAAGTTGACGGGACATGGGCTGGGCAAGGCAGGATGCCACTTGCCCGACCAGTACAAGAACCGTGGAGTGGTTATGGCACTTGGCGCACGACACAATCGATTGAATGGTTATCAGGATTCGCAAGGCCATCGGCTCAGCTGGAACACCAAGTCTGCAGTGAAGGAGTTAAGCCTCGCACGCACCAGCATGCAGCAGAGAGCACGAGCCATCAATGGAGCAGTTATGGGAGGAGACTCCCGAGACAAGGCAAGGAACGTTAAAGCCAGAGAAGGGCCTGGGGGGATGGACATTTCATTGGCTCTGTCGCTCCTCCCGCATACCTTCGATCCTGCAAAGAATTTCAGGGAGCATGAGGGGAATTGGATCCTGGCGCTGATGGTCTTGGCCTTCCCTGCGAGGCTAGTTTTACTCCTCCCCGGGTATCGTTCAGGTATTGCAAACTGGTCCTCTCATTCACATATCTTGGCAACTGATTTCTTTGTATGGTCTTTGGTTTCGCACATGAGCAGGGATTCGACGCACCAAAAGGAAGGGTCCAAGCTCGGCAAAGGAGGCTCAACAAGTAGGCAAAGCCACTGCCAAGATATTACTCTGCAGCTACAATCCCGGACCTGGGCCATCGTCAATTGCAGGATGCCTCGACTGAGACCAAGAATGGGCAGCCGCAGGGGGCAGCCGAGAAGGGCCCCAACTGAATCGTCCTCCAGCGACTTGTCAGGGAGGCGCAGGCTTTCTTCTCGCAGCAGAAGAGGAAGATCTCGTGCCTCTAGCTCTTGGCCATGACCTATCCCTACCTCTGGCTCTGCCATATTTACCTTTGACAACGCTCTAAATAGGCCCAGGATCACTGCCTATTTTACAGTGGTTTTTCAGGAAGAAAGTCAAGTTGATGATTTAAGGACTCAGGCAGGGAATTCAAGGGCAATCCCGGATCCCTCTTCATCATTTCAGCTGGCTGCGGAAAATGCCCCTCAGCAGGAAACAAATGAACAAGTGGGCAGAGCACAGGAGGCGATGATGGTAGATCCGGGTCCCGTGGCTCAGAATGCGACTCAGACAGAGGAATTACCTAATATGGGCTGGTGTCGAATCATAGAAGAGCCCATTGATGAATAGCAAATCCACCCACGCTTCTTTTTCTGGCAGAATGCCCCTCACCACTGGGCACGGTTGTAAGGCGACTTGGTTCTGGGATCTTTGGTATCCCTCAGTTTATTTTGAGTTTTTGAATTGTCTTATGTTTCAGAGATCGTTCCCCTGCGTGGGACACAAAATTAGACAATTTTCAAATGTGTTTGTTCTGGATAGATCTGCCTCCTACAGGAGCAGAGTGCTTGACTTCGGTCATGATGTAAATTCACTGTTACCCTGTTAATATAATAGATATAGTTTTACGTAGAAAAAAAAAACCATTAATTTCGCCACACTGGATTACGTACTGTATCACTGTAAACATTATTTATTGGCCATCATGCCCATGGGGATCCTCTGGCATCCGCATGAGCTATGGATCATGCGCCAACCCATTTCCGCAACCATTAACCGGAAAGTGTGTTTGTCGGAGAAATTATGTAAACGGGTTACGGTGAAAACAAATGTCAGAATCCTCTACTCTTATGATCACTGTCAAGGCATTCAATACCCAATAGCATAAGATTTATTGGTTGCCATTACAATTACCCCTATTGAAAGAGTCTTTTATAAACATCATGCAAGGCCGCATTGATGCAAAGCTAAAGTGAAAGCGTCGGCTCCATGTGATGATCACGGCCCAACATTGAATCATAAAGTGAAAAATACGGCCCAACTTTCGGCTCCAAGCTATGATCACGGCCCAACATTGAATCATAAAGTGAAAAATACGGCCCAACGTTGAATCATAAAGTGAAAAATACGGCCCAACTTTCGGCTCCAAGCGATGATCACGGCCCAACATTGAATCATAAAGTGAAAAATACGGCCCAACATTATTTGGAATTTTCCATATTCAAAGATAACGGAAAACTTTGTGCTACCTAATCTATATCTAAATCCAGATTTTGTTTTTATAATGTCGATAAAACTTAACTATTCCATCTATGTCAAATCAAATAAGATTATTATATTATTATATGCAAAATTGAAATTAATTTAGATTTATTTTAATTTCAGAGTTATTAAGTTTTGAGAGGGATCAAATATCTTCAAATATAAATATTTTTAAAGTGAAAAGTGATTTGATTCTTTTAGCTCTTAATAGATCTGGGGTTAAGGCCATCTAGGCTAGTTTTTATATACATACATACCATATTTAGGCTAGATTTAGCTCTTGCTCTCTTTTTCTCTCTCTCAATCTCTCTCTTCCATCTTGCTCTACTCTCTCCCTTTCTCTCCCCCCTGCCTTTGTTTTTCCCCCCACATCTCTCTCTCTACCCTCCAACTTTGTCACTATCTCCCTCCCTCTCTCCTTCTCTCACCCCCCCTCCATCTCTATGTCTCCCTCTCTCTTCCCTTTCTCTCTCCCCTCTCCTCTCTCCCTTTCTCCCTTGTCACTCCCCCTCTCTACCTCTATCTCTCTATGTATTTTTTCTTACTGTCATCTCTCTCCCCTTCCAACTCCCTCTCTCTCTCTCTCTCCACCCTCTACCTCTATCACTATCTCCCTCCCTCTCTCCTTCTCTCTCCCCCCTCTCTCCATGCCCCATCTCTCTCTATCTCTCTCTCTCCATCCATATGATGGAGGATTTTCACTCTATGTAATCAATGCTACGTCTAAAATATTTTACATTTTAATTTTTTATTGTTAAATGAGTTATGGTTTTTAGGGATGAGATATTGATAAACCATGGTATTGTAACAAAACATATTTACAAGTTAATAATATCCATGGTAAAGTGGCGGTGGATATCCATGGTTAAGAAACTTGTTATATTGTAAGTTTATTGTAAGTATTAAGTTTTTATGTGCTTATTAATTAAATTGTAAATATCATGCTATCATTATTAGTTGGTGCCAAGGCGAGACTCTAACAATTTATGTGCTTACTAATTAAATTGTAAATATCGTTATGTTATCATTATTTGTCCCTTCCAAGGCAAGACTCTAACAATCGATTTTTTGGTTGATCACTATTAGTTTAGCATTAACCAATGCAAATTATTTATTTTTCAAAATTAAATATTTATTTTTCAATATCATTAAAAGAAAAATTTTGGACCATAACTTGAAACTCTTATTGCAGTCAAGAACTTTTTATTATTAGTTAAGCCAAGGTTTAAATGTTTACACTACAACATCTCATACTTGGCTCTCTATTACTTTTAGCCTTTTATTATCTTTTAATTGAGCCTAAATATTTATGTTAAATGTTAAACATTTATGCCTATACATCGATCCCTATACTAGTTATAGAGTCCCTCTTGACCTAATAATATATATATATATGTATAATAGAGTCAATTAATATTTAAATAATCTACTTTTATAAAAAAATATTGATTTTAAATTTTTATATAATTTAAATTTTTTTTATTATACAATTAATAAATTTTCACATTTCTTTATTTCTTTTTATTATCACCCTTCCTATTAGGTGGTTGATACATTTTATGCACAGGGTTATTACATTTTAGCCAAAGAGATGTGTTATTCCATATATTTAATAAATAATATTTGTTTTTATGTCAATTTTGTACCTAAGTAATATTTCTCTCTATTTGTTTTTAGGTCAATTTTCTACCTAAGTAATATTTCTCTCTAAGTAGGATAAGTAATATTGGGATAAATATGTAATATTTCTCAAGTATAATAAATTTTACATTTGATGAAATATTTTAACCAAAATATATTTTAGATTAAATTTTTTTAAATGGAAATCTTTATCTTCATTATTTTTAATCTAAAATAGATTCTTAGATATGTGTGTCAAATCATTTCTTTATTATTTTTAATTTAAAATAAATTCTTATACAAGTGTGTTATGTTAATTATTGTTGAACATCATGATATTGATTTTCAATTACTTTATCTCTTTATAAAAAATTATTGATATAAATTGTTTTCTTTAAAATGGAAATTGAAATATTGCATATATTAAGTTCATTTTGAAAAGGGAAAAAATTACACATTCCCCTAGTAATTGATTATAGAAAGTTCCTTTGAACACAAAAAAATATATTAATAACAAAACATTATTGCAATGTAGACTTTGTTGTTTACCACAACTAATAAAAAAATATATTAATAACAAAATATATATTTCAATGTGGACATCACTTTACCACAACTAATAAAAAAGAACATAGTATAGGAACCATATAAATTCTATTACCTTGAAATGAAAGTCTATATAGTGTTTATCGTGGACACCTAATCCTCTAAGGGTTAGCGTGGAAGTTGAATAGACTAAGGAAGTCCAAGAGACCTTGGGATGTGGAACCCAACGGTCACACCATGTACTATAAATGTATATGTTTTGTTAATAATAAATGTACTCTCATGTTTTATCTTTCATACTCTTTTTGCCATGTGTGTGTTTAACATGGTATCAGAGTAGGCGTATTCCTGCCTTGCATAATTACTTTGAGCCATTTGTTTTATGGCCTTTATGTGCAGGTCATTTTTGCCATCACTTCTGCATTTCATGTATATTTTCTTAGCTAAATTCTAGCTGCAACCTCTGTCATTTCTCCAGCGCCATTTTTGGCTTCCCTCTGCTTTGTAACTCCCTATTCTGACACTGAATCCTATGCAGACTGGCTAGCCTGGCAGCTCTGACGCTTCCACTGGTCTGAACGCACTATTCACTATTATTCTCTGCTCCTGACGCTGCTCCACCTGCTATTCACTATTATTCTTTGCATACAAAATGCTATTACATTCAATCTGATCTTACTACCATTCCTCGGGTCTCCATCCCATGCACCATAAACACAACATTATTAATAATGTTGTATAATTCCGCTTTGCACTTATGAGACTGAGCATGACACCCACTCCAGCCATTAGATAAGGAACTGAGGAATTCGTTGTCGATATTTGGTTCCTTCCTGTGCTCATATCATTTTTTATCGAACAAATGACATAGAACACTTAACCCAAACCGAGACCTCGTTCTGGTGAATGGTTGAAGCTGTTACAACTATGGAGAGTTTGGCCACTTTGCTAAAGACTACACCAACGGTGGCGGTGCTGGTGTTGGTGGTGACAGTGGCAGTGAAGGGGGCAACTATTATCAGTGTAGTGACTTCGGTCATTTTTCCCGAGATTGCTCTAAACCGTGAAGGTTAGGCATATCGAAAGCCTGCATCCAAATAATTTGCTACCTGCAGGAGTTGTGGTCCTGTGACAGTCGAACGAAGGTCAATTAAAGGTGGAGGAGACCTCTCCTGCGCAAATGTGGTTTATATACGATGTATCGACTTAAAGTTTAATGGTATCGACCACTGGTTCTCGACATTGAATGGTATCAAAGCGGCATCATGTATTATGGTATTACCATTTATTTGTGCACTCTTAGCAGTTATATAACATTTATTTGTGCTCTCTCAGCAGTTAAATGGAAGAGGGACTTATTGACAAGTTTCTTGTTCTGAAAGCTCTGTAAATGCCCATGGACACAAACATATGCACCATTGTGCTCTTCAGCCATCTCTGCAAATTCCATTGTGTCATTAACCCATCATTTCACTTCTAATCTCCCTATACCGTCATCGAGAAAAAATGACACATTAGTAACCCTCTCTTCCTTGTTGAAAACCATCCCAACAAGGGTGAAATTGTTGACATCCACGCCATCTATTGTAAAATTCGAATTCTCATCCGAGAGCTTTACCTGGCTTATCTGTTTTACTGTCAGGAAAAGTGGTACCGGCACCTTCATTAACTTGGGTGGCCTGAGAGGGCATAAAGCCACCTCCGGAGAATAGAGAGCCTCCATCCGATTGACTTTGCAGGCCAAACATCTTTAATCTCTACTCTGTCACTCCCCATGGAGAAAAAGAAGAAATTTACAATGTAAAATAGTAACGGGAACAACTGATATAATGACCGTGAGACCGTGTGCTTGGAGCTCTGCATAAATCCATGTTTTAGAAGTTCAATGGTCTAGTATCAATGTTTCTTTTGAAGGTCGTGGCCTAACATGTTGAATTTTAGAGTGTGGGAGATTAAGGTTGCAAATGAGTAGGCGAGCACGGGAACAAAGTTATGAAATGAGTATTTTCTTGATTGAGTCGTGGAGCATTGAGGTGATGTGTTTGAACCCTCTAGGTTGAATGTCATGAATGGTGTGTTGTGCATTGAAGACCGAAATGGTATGCGTTTAAATTCATTGACGCCCTTTTTATAGTTGGCACATATATAAAGTGCTTTGATGCTTCGAGTTAAAGTGAGTGCATGTTTTGTCAAGACCATGAAATTTGAATAAAGAAATATCACACTGAGCATGATGGATTACTCAGAGGCTCTTACCGAAAAGTAAAAGACAATTGATTATTCATACATCATCCAAAAAAAAAAAAAAACTACTTCTTGTAAGTTCCACAAAATTGGCAAACGTAAGGCGCTTCTTATGTGCTTTCAGCTTTGTAGTTTATGAGATTCTGTACAAGTTTGTAAGCCACCTTTTATGTGAAAAATTGGGCTAGATTGGGAAAGCACTGGTGCAACCAATATCTTGTGTGGTGAAATTCTTATGGACATCATGTTTAGTTTAGCAGAAGAGTTATAGCATGTGGGGTTTTCGATATTTGAACTAATTTGGAGATTGGAGACTATTGAGAGCTTCTTTGTCTTAGCATTGTATTAGAGTTTGGAGTGCGTTGAGATCCTCATTGTTTTACTATTTTTTGAGGTTAAAAATGGCTCCAATTGGTGAAATGTTAGAGTTACTGGACAATCTAATACTCTCTACTATGGATAATACAATCAAAATCAACAAGGATTTTCTCACTGATATTCATAGTTGTTTACAAGATGTACATGAAAAGATTGATTTTTTACAACTTGAATCTCAGCTTTAGCAAGAAGAATTAAAATAGAGGAATCATCATTCTGAACCTGTTTTTATTCAAAACATTGAGACAGCAACCCATCAGCAGCAAGACAATAATGTTACAGTTGATTCAGATCCAGTGCCCAATAAAGCAGTAGTTGTACATACAGATGCAGAAGTTCAGTTTGCACTTCCCAAGCCAATCATCAGACCTTGGGAAGAGCTTGTCCACAACAAGCACAAAACTGGTCTTGGATATGACAAGGACGTGTCCTTTCATATTCCAGACTACTCCAAACCAATCCAATTTCAAAGTGTTGGATTTCTTCAAGATGGTTCATCTTCACCTGCTCCTCATGATAGTTCAACTTCAGCTATTTCAGATTCTGGTTCTCTTCCACAGCAGCCACAACAGAATGTGAAATGCCAACATTGTGACTGAGTTGGCCATATGAAAGATCACTGTTTTGATCTTCATCCATGTAAGCACTGTCATAAAACCAATCATTCTTCAAACAAATGCTTCAGAAACAAACCTCCTGCAAGAACAAAGATTCATCTTGGATGGATTGCTTCTTGGCAATGGGCATCAACAGCCAAGAAGATATTTCAGTCACATGTCAGAACTTGTTCAAGAGTATTGAACAGTCTTGCAGTTGAGTTTTCTCCATCATCTCACCTTGTATCTAACAGGGGGGAAATGATGGTCATCTACAAGCTTCAAAGTCACATCAAGCGAGCCTGAGCCACAACCTGCCACACCAGTTTCAGAGTTGTAGCCAGAGACAAAGATGCCCCTAAGTATGCCTTCAATTGGTAATTTGGGACACTTCCTCTAGCAGAATACTTCAGCTTCTTGCCAGTTTCGGAAGAATTCCAAGAATAAAATTGGGGACACTTCCTCTAGCAGAAGACTTCATCCTCTTACTAGTTTCGGAAGAATTCCAGGAATTGCATTAAGCATTCCAGAGTTGGTGGTAATCCTTAAACCATCATAAGTTGAGACTTCCCTTTTTAGGTTGAAGTTATCCCTTTTATGCGAGGTGAGACCTCCCTTTCATGGTTGAAGGTTTCCCTCTTCAAAACAATAGGAGCACTTCCTCTAGCAAAATACTTGAGCTTCATGCCATAATTGGAAGAGTTCCTAGAACTGCATTAAGCATTCCAGTGTTGGTGGTCATCCTTAAACCACTGCCCTTTATACCAACATTTTAGAGAGCACATTCAGCCTAGTGCTGCCCTGCATTTTTGCATGTTTTGTATTACAGCTCTCTTCTTGGACTCATACATAACCCTTCGGATTAAGGGGGGGAATGTTGGACACCTAATCCTCTAAGGGTTAGTGTGGAAGCTGAATAGACTAAGGAAGTCCAAGAGACCTTGGGATGTGGAACCCAACGGTCACACCATGTACTATAAATGTATATGTTTTGTTAATAATAAATGTACTCTCATGTTTTATCTTTCATACTCTTTCTGCCATGTGTGTGTTTAACAGATTATAATATACAACCAATATTATATAAACCTTATGAAAGAGTTCTATTCCCATGCTAATTGTAAACTAAGGCATAATAGATATGGGCTGGTTGGCCTACATGGTTGAGTGTCTAAGTAAGCCACTTCTAGACTTCATTTAGAGGGAAGGCATTTTCATCAACGAGGATGGGATTGAGAGTGTGCACCTTCTAATCTTGCAATGTCTTGTAGAGTTGTCATTCACCAATACAACTAATCTAGGGTTGTGATATTACAATATCAATGCCAAAGACAATTTTAAACAACACTTCAATTTTACTATCTAATATGTCCAACTTATGGAGGATGTCTTATTGTTGAAAACCTTTTCTTCCACTACTTGGGTGATGAAATATTTCTTGAGCCAATACAATTTTTTCATAATGAACATCCCAGAATCCCTAGTTTGAGAGAAGATTATATCAGGTATCCATCCCTCATATTCTTATTTTTTATTTGGAAAAACATTTTTCTGTTCTAAAGATTTGACTCCTCTAGTTGACCTAGACTTTTAAGAAGAACTTAGAAAGCAAATCCACCATTGCCTTATTAGCCTCCTTCTCGATCCTACAGATACATCAAGGTGTTTTCTAGGAGGTGTTAGGCCTCTGATTTGATGTTATTTTCATTTCCAATTATCCCCTTTTGACCCATATTAATCTTCCCTTTTAACACATTGTCATTTTTTTTACCATAATTTTAATGTAAAGGTTATTTGACAACTTACAAGGTAATTAAGTTGTTAATTTACTAGTTTTTCCACTATTTTAAGTAAATTAGGGGATTAAAATATGTTTTGTTACCAATAATGGTTTAACTAGTTGAGTTCTTCTAACTTATATGAAGATCCTATAAGCCACCTTGTTGTTCAACATATGTCTATAAGAAAACCTAATACATGGGTTTTTCTCTTAGATATCTCAAAATGCTTCCATGTTCATCAAACCAGTTCCAAAGAATATATGGTAAGCATTATCCTCACATCGAACGTGTGGTCAAATTGTGCTAAGAATAGTGTGCCCAACCAAAAAATCAGTTGAGGGAAATGATCTAGATCTTCTCGTCACATTTAACATGATTGCAATCTATTCTCACCTAGAAAATTACCAGATTACCTTTATTTTTCTCTCATGGTATGTATTTGATGTAATTAATGATTATAATAGGGGATCTAAACAAGGTTCACATGTATGCCCTTTTGTAATATGTAAATTCTATATAAATCATTGAGGAAGCGATGTAATGTAATCTCTATATTGGTGAATTGTAAATGTAATTAATCATTCGGTGTGTCATTCGACCCATTGATCACTAGTCTGAGTAGCAATGATATTATTTCTATGTATTATTGAACCTTCAATTCATTAATACAACGAAAATTGAGGTGATGTTTTGAGAAATATTTTGTGCACGTATTTGGTTTGTGGTATGCAGTTTTATAAACAATGTGAAGTCGATTAGAAGGTCCCCTCAATTTGGCCAATGTTTATCTTTTTTCTACCATATTGTAGCGTAGAAAAATAAGTATAGATGATTTGCAATTTACCTTTTCGATTTCATGAACATTGTGTGTTTGGTTAGTAAGTACAATTGCCCTATTTCATTACATATATTCTTAATGTATTATTCTTTTACAGAGGAGGAAATATTTTATTAAAAGTTAAATGATATATGGTGTTTCTCATTCTTTTGTATGAACAATTGAATTGATAACAATGAAATATTTACATTCTTTTGCATTGATAACTCAAAATATTATAATAATAATAATAATAATAATTATTATATATATAAAAATATAAAAACAAATTACTTATATAAAAATATTATAGATATAATATTTAAAAAAATATTTGAGTATCATATAAATATAAATATCTTAATAATAATTAAAATGGGAGGTTAAGAGCATTTAATAATTTTAAGATGCTTTTCGCAGGTGAAAAAAGGATGACTTTTGAGGACTATTTTTATTCATAATTAAAAAGTCACAATTTTATGGAAGAAGGGAAATAGTGCAAATGTACTTCACATAATAACATTGGGCCTTGTACACTTAGTTATTCATTTATTGTAGATGTGGTGACTTTATCATTTATTTGTCTAAATACTATATCTATTTGTTTAGTCCCTCTTGGGTTTTAAAATATAACTAGAAAGACTCTTTAGAATATCTACATGGTATTTACAATATTTACATGACCAAAAACAAATATTTTTTTGAAATATTAAAGAATAGTATTTAAAATATACTATCATTGTTGTCACCGAGAATATCGCATATGATTGTTGTTAAGAAAATATCCTTGCTCAATATGATAGCTTACAAATCATAACTAGTCATGTTGATCTAGAGGGTGAATCACTAACTAAAATATGCAACCATTGTTGTCACCAAGAATCACATAGGATTGTTGCCAAAAAAAACTCTAGATCAATATGATAGTCCACAAACCATATCTAATAAGATTAGCCAAATTTTAAACCAAAATGAATAGAATTATAACTGTGAGTGCCAACCACTCATACTTTTGATGGACACGATTATGAGGTCTAAAGTGGGCCTCATATAAAAAAGGAGTTATGAATTTTTAAAGAAAAATAAATGAAACTATTTATTTTTATTTATTTTCCTTATTTTATTTTTTTCGCTTATCTACTTATAGTTTTACTCAGCTGTTAAATATACACACTCATTGTATGTGGAATTAAATTTCATATCCAACGAATACTCACTTTGTATATTTCTAGGTAGACCTAAATTGAAAAAAATGAACATACATGAAAAAAACATGTAAGTTCACTTAAATGTCAAGTGTACACACTTATTGAATGAAAAATTCCATATTCAACAAGCACCCACTCTCCATACTTCTGAGTATACCCACATCAAGAAAAAAAGAAACTACATGAGGAAAAGTGTGTTGAACCCACTTTTATTGTGTATTTTCATTTTTTCTCGATGTGGGTCTATTTAGAGATCCGTAGAGTGTGTATTTTCATATTTTCTCGATGTGGGTCTATTCAGAAGTTCCCAAAGTGTTTACTTATTAGACGTGGAATTTAATTCGACATCCAATGAGTGTCTACACTTGACATTTTAATTACACATCCAATGAATGTTTGAACTTGGCATTTGAGTAAACTTATAAAAAAATAAACGAAAAATACAATTAAAAAAATAGTTTCCTTCTTTACCCTCCAAAATATTCATCAATTGAAAGATAAAAAGAGATTTTACAGGTTTTCCCCTCAAGAGGAGGGGTTTTGGCCCTCACTTGTAGCCTACATACTGTGTCATTGTTATTAGTGTTTTGGTAGTTGTTTGATGTATTTCAAATTGGAATAAGAAAGATCAAAGCTAATAAGTAAAAAGACAACACGAGTAGTTATCAAGTTAAGAGAATTAATATATACATTGCCCTATTGAATTCTCAACATAGTATCATAGTTTTGGTTATCTAAGGGCATCATGAAGATCTCCTCTACAATGAAGAAGGTCATCAAAAGGATTGCTAACCATCTCAAGAAAGGCATAAAAGAGGTATGAAATCTCATATTCTCTTCAAATAAGGAATCAATCATAGAAAAGGATGAAGGATTCTTCTCTGCTCTCTCTGGAACATTTCAAGACGAGGACATATGGGTAATTGATAGTGGTGCATCAAGGCACACGACTGGTCACTCTCACCAATTGAAGAACTTATCAAAAGGAAAATTTGCATACTTTGTGGAACTTGGAGACAACAAGATCTATCATGTGAAAGCCATGGATCATCATCCATAAAGCTAGAAGATGGAAGCAACATCCACCTCAACAACATTCCGTTTGTTCTAGGTTTGCACAAAAATCTACTTTCTATTTCAAACTTAGAATATAAAAGAGATAGAGTAGCCTTCATTGATGGAAAATCAGTTGTATGGGCAAAATACTCAAGCACGGAACAAGCTAAAGTGATTGGTATTCGAGAAGGAAGGCTCTACATCATTAGGAAAATTTTGAGGTCTAAACTGGGCCTCCTAAGAAAAATGTACAACCAAAATAGACTTTATAAGAACCAATAGGATTCAAGATGATGATGATAGCCATGGGGGGTGATTCACCATTTTTGGAGTAAAAAAGTAAAAAAATTAAAAATAATAAAACAATAAAAATACGTTTTCAACTCATATTTTCAACTTATCTCCCTAAGGTTTTACTCAAATTTCGAGTATAAGGTTTGGTCATTTACATTTCAAAATCATTCCAACCCTAAATTCCATAGTAGATGGAATACCAAATCAAAAAGAGGATCATGAAGATGTTTGCAAAGGATGTGCAATAGGAAAAAATATCAAGAGACCATTTAGAAGCAGTGCTTCACGGTCGAAAGAAATCTTGGATCTCATTCACTCTGATGTATGTGGCCCTATGACTCCAAAATCACTTGGAGAACATCTTTATTTTGTCACATTCATAGATGATCACTCAAGAAAGACATGGGCTTACTTAATGAAAACCAAGGATGAAGTATTTACTAAATTTCAAGAATTCAAAGCCGAAGTGGAGAACCTTACAGAATGAAGGATCAAGATACTAAGATCTGATAATGCAGGAGAATATACATCCAAGGAAATCATAGCATTATGTTAGGAATGTAGGATTAAGAGGGAGCTAATAGTTCCATACAATCCCAAAAAAAATGGATTTGCAAAAAGAAAGAACATGTCCATTGAAGAAAGTGTAAAAGCAATGATACACGATCAAGATCTACCGAAGTTTCTGTGGGGTGAGGCAACTAAGACAACATTCTACATACAAATCTATGTCCTCATAGATCTCTAGACAACAAAACACCAAAAGAAGTGTTGGAAGAATCCATATGTCGATCATCTCTGAATCTTTGGATGTATTATGTATATTCATATACCAAAGGACAAAAGAAAGAAGTTGGATCCTTCTGGTGTGAAAGGTATATTTGTTGGGTATAGTAACTCATCAAAAGCCTATAGAATCTATATGAAAGATGGACATCACATTGAAGTTAGTCGTGATGTCATATTTGATGAGAGAATAACATTCAAGAAATAAAAAGAACTTTCTATAGATTCTGATGACGAAAAACTTCTTATTTTTGAGGAAGAAGTTGACAAGGAAGAAGGATCTCATCATGATGAAGAAGGACCTAGTGAACTTGTTCAACCCATGGTCATTTAAGAAACAAGGAAAAGACCTACTTGGTTGAAATATACACTACTTGATGCAGAAGGTCATAGGCAACTCAAGGACCATTTAGAGAAAGTAAAATACCCAAGAGATACTCTGGGTATGCTGAATACATGAAAAAATTAATAGAATCATAACCATCCACTTTTTAAGAGGCTATAGAACATCGAGAATGGAAAGATTCCATGAATGAAGAAAATCAATCTATAATGAAGAATGGAGTCTAGGAGATCGTACCTAGGCTTGAAAACAAATCTGTAGTTACTTCCAAGTGGGTCTATAAGATCAAGCATGCAATTGATGGAAGTATAGATAAGCATACATCAAGATTTGTGGCAAGAGGTTTCTCTCAACTTGAAGGCATCAACTATGAGGAAATACTTGCTCCAACAACAAGATATACAACAATTTGATCATTAGTATCTCTAGCAACATCGATGGGATGGAGCATCCACCAAATGGATGTCAAGATTGCGTTTCTAAATGGCACAATAGATGAAGAATTCTGCATAGAAAAACCCTTGGGATTCGAAGTCAAAGATAGGAAGGCATATGTTTTCATATTAAAGAAAGCATTATATGGCCTCAAGCAATCACCAAGGGCATGGTATTTTAGAATGGATGCATACCTACAGATACTATGCTTCATAAAAAAATTTGTTGACTCAAACCTCTATATTAAGGTTGTAAACAATGAACCTGTAATTATGCTTCTGTATGTAGATGATATTCTCTTGAGATGTGTAGAAGGTCGAATTGAAGAATGTAAGAAGCAATTGGTAGCAGAATTTGACATGAAGGATCTGGGGTTGATGCATTACTATCTAGGACTATAAATCTGGAAGGAACCTAATGAAGTCTATTTAGGTCAAGGAAAGTACGTGATCGAGATTCTGAAGAAGTGCAACATGATGGACTGTAAAGCGATGACCACTCTGATGATCACAAACTTAAAAATACTAAGGAGTTCTAAATCAAGCCTTATGGATCCTTCTATATATAGACAAATGATTGGCTCATTAATGTACTTGGTGAATTCTCGTCTGGACATATGTTTTGCAGTAAATGTACTTAGTCAATTCCAAGTGGAGCTAAAGCATGATCATTGGATATCAACAAAATATATCTTGAGATATCTGTGGGGAACCATCAACTACTTCCTGAAATATGATAGAAGGAATGATGTCTAATTGATTGGTTATACAGATTCCGATTGGGGAGTCAGCGAACAAGATGGAAGAAGCACTATAGGAGGATGTTTTAGTTTGGGATCAGCATGGTCTCATGGATGAGTAGAAAATAAAACACCGTTTCTTTGAGTAGTGTTAAGAAAAATATGTTGCAACATGTGAAGTTAGTCAAGAAGCAGTTTGATTAAGGAAGTTGTTGTCTGACTTATTTGAAGGACCAATGATACCTAAAATGATACGCTGTGATAACACCAGTTGTATTCATTTTTCTGAGGACCCAGTGTTTCATGGGAAGACAAACCATATCAACAACAAGTATCACTATATACGAGAGCTAATGCAAAATGGTTTGGTGTAGCTATAGAATATCTCCATTGATGAGCAGGTAGCTGACATATTGACCAAATCACTTCCAAACAAGAAGCTTGTATACTGAAGGGACAATATTGGTTTGGTGGATTTGTCCTCTCGAATTGAGAGGGATGGATAGACACAACATTCTTGTCTTCACTTGGGAAAAAAGAATGGAGGATTCGGTAACCATCTAGCATTCACTACCCTTTGAGAATGTGGTAGGGAATTCAAGACAAGAGTATTTGTGGACCGATATTATTTGAGGATTAGCTACCCAAGATAATAATAGTCCAATGATAGGTCATACTCTGGGAACAACTAGGTGGGTATGTATCTTGGAGAGACAATGATGATGGTGTCTACACATCATTGGTCTCACCAGCATTGTGCTATGATATTTTGGAGAGATATAGTTGTCATTCAAGTCCTTTCTATATGAGAATTTTTGTTATTATGATGCTAGACAAGTGGGTTACCAATCCAACTCTTCTTATGAGATCTCTTCAGATTGAGAATGACCATGTACCTCCTATGAATACCTCCCTAGTTAAGAGGAAGTGTTGAAAAATGTGTAACTAGGTTCGGTTTTCATTAGTATGAAATGTATTCTTGTATATATAAAATGAAAAATAAATTATTATTATTATTGGAGCATGAGTTTCATGCTCAAGTTCTTTTATTTTATAGGTCAAGCACCCATTTAATACTTCTAGGGTTTTTCCTAGGTATAAGAGTCATTGTCATATATGGAAGACCCTATGGGCACATTGTAAATTGTAAAAGAAAAATTATTTTGTCTTGAAAATGTCATAATATCTCCTAGATCAAGTCGGCCTACATGAAGAGCCACGTCCATCCTTGAAGGAAGCCTATATATAAGAGGAATGTGTCCTCCATTTGGATCATTCATTCACTCATCTCTCATATGAAGAAGGAAGTAGGAGAAGGATGAAAAAGGAAGTGCGAAGAATAATGACAAGAAAAATTTGAAGTGTTTGGGTCTCTCTACTTTCTTCTAGAAGTGTGAAGTTAGGATTTTTTCACTGGGCAAGTCTAAGGTTTGATTTTGGAAGAAAGAAGAGAAAGAAGGCAAGCAAAGGTCTCTTCGGGTTTCCTTCTAGCCCTAAGACTCAAATCAAGGCAAGTGAGGTCAAGGGAAGAGTAGCGAAAGGGAGATCGAAGTCTCCTAGAGAAGCAACAACAGTTGCAACAGTTGTTGGGGAGAAGAATTTTGGACCTACTGGGAGGCCGAAGATATTTCAACAAGAGGTCGAGGAAGACATGATCTTGGAGGGTATTTGTCTGAAGCTAGGTCATGGTATTTGTCAATTGAAATATCTAAAAGATAAGAAGAGATTTTACGGATTTTCCCCTTAAGAGGAGGGGTTTTGGCCCTTGCTTGTAGCCTACATACTGTGTCATTGTTATTATTGTTTTGGTAGTTGTTTGATGTATTGCACATTGGAATAAGTAAGATCAAAGCTAATAAGTAAAAAGAAAACACAAGTAGTTATCAAGTTAAGAGAATTAACATATACATTGTACCATTGAATTCTCAACAGCTTTTACTACATCATGTGAACTAAAGGGGGTGGTAGGTGATCACATTAAAATAGTTTTACCTTTAATAAATCTACCTCTTGAATCCCTTTCTATATACATGCATTCTAACTTGTGTAACTAATTAAAATTGATGCGACAACTAAGGTTTAGGAGAAAACTCACTACGGTGATGCACATGTTCTTACTTCTCGTCTTACCATTTCTCCTTTCCAAAAGTTGTGTAAAAAAACCTAAATTAAAAGATAAATCATTTGTACACTTCTCCGACAACGACACCAAAAATGTTGGTCAATTCAATTATACTAAAATTCGGTTCCATTTAATCTTATCAATTTGGGTGTGTAAGCTTGTGAAGTGTAATGCATAATATATGTTAGGATTTGGCTTCTCTACTATCTAATAAAAATGCACATTAAAATAAATGCTAATTTATGAAAAGCAATTGACATTAACTACTCAATATAATTTTGGTTACAAAACAATTCTAGATTCTCATAACCATGTAGAGCATTCCAATGATTTTGACAACAAATTGCTTTTAAAGATTTCAATTATAATTGTTTGTAGCTTAAAAGATTCAATTTCTATTCAATTGGAATATTCATGTGATTAGTCTTCATTACATAAGAAATTAAAATCATGCTATTGAATCAATTCAAAGAACATTGCAAGAAGTAAACCTAATTGATCACTTGAATATACTATTTTATGGCTATAAATTTTGTCATAACTATTATAAAAAAATTTAAACTATGTGAGTATGTTGGTGCTTGATTTGACCCTCTTTTAGAAATTGGATATACTTTTGTTTTCGCCTTGTGTCTCCCTCGCCATATGACTTTCTCTCATGTTCTTATAATCAAAATTGTATGCTTGAATCTTTATAACAAAATGTTCATTTTTACATTGTATTAAATTTATCACTATAACAATCATTGTGAATAATCATTATTATATTAAGTACAAAATTGAAACCTTAATCTTAAATTAATAATTAAATAAACTTTCCATAAACTATAACTATTATTATAATAAATTAAAATATAAAAAATTAGAAATACAAACTAAATAATGAATAATAAATCACAAACAAAATAAAATTATTTAATATTTAAAATTAAATAATCAATATAAAATTTTAATTATTATTAAAATAATTATAAATATAAAATTAAAATTAAAATATAAATTATAATTTAAATAAATCTAATGTCATATTAAATAAACAAAACATAATTAAAACAAAAACAAAAAAACAAAAACATAATATAACAAATTAAAATAAAATAAATTAAAATTAAAATTAAAATGATAAAATATAATTTAAAAAAACTATAAATAAAATATAAAAAACTTACCCACGAGTGAACGGGCGGGTCGACGGACGAAACATGGAATGAACCGACGGTTGTGCGACATGGTGGCAGGTTGGCCAAATGACCAAACAACACGTGGGCGGGCATACATATAGGCAGCGACGAGTTGGTTGGGAGGACATTCGAAGATCAACCGAACGGCGAAGTCTAAGGTGCGAGCTGGGCATTCGTTTAGGACTGCGGTGAGCGCAGGTCGCAGGGTGGATGTGCTTGCACGACAGGCGAATTGAACAGGGCGTGCGAGGGCATCGTTCAGGAGCTGTTCGGGAGGATCGTGCAGGGCGACTTAGTGAGGACGTTCGCCGAACAAAGGTTCGTGGAGGGCGACCCGGTGAGGGCGTCCGCCGAACGAAGAGCAGGTGAACCGGAGGGCGTGAACAGGAGTTCGTGTAGGCGATACTACGTGCGGCCCACTGAACAAAGGGAGGTCAAGTCCGTGAACGGGAGTTCAGGAGGCAACACGGGTGCGTGTTCACCCGTTGAACAAAGGCACGGGTGGCTGAACGATAATGTCGGGCAGGGTAACACGGTGAGGGCGTTTGCTGAATGAACGGTGAACGAGTCGAGCAAGGTGCGAACGAAACGAAGTGTTGGGTTTGTGAATGAAGTGCAACCGATGTGTGGACGTGCCGGGCAGGCGTGCACGGTGACATGGGTGGGCGCCCAAGTTGGGCAAATGACACGGTTCGTTTGACGAGCTGAACAAACGCGTTTAGGGGTAAACGTAGAGTTCCGCAGAACGTGCGGTGATCGTTCAGACGTGCCGACGCGCTGGGCAACCGAGTTTGCCGAAGTTGTAAAATTGACTAAGTGTAAATTTGGGGTTTCCTCCAAGATTTAACTTGTACATGAAAGATTGTGATTTATATATTGATATACGGGCAGACTCACATCAGGGAGTTTCCCCTCCCTTTATACTGTTGTGCATTTATACATATTAATGCTATTATGATGAATGTTTATGGTTTTCAACGTGTATAAAGGAAAACTTAACACTTGGTAAAGAAGAAATAAACTAAGTATGAATGTTATGCGTAGTCCACGATCATAAGTATTGGTGAAAAGAAAGTGGTTGGTGGTGCTGCACCTCACTATAATGCGGTTGGAAGAGTACCGCCAGTGTAGGGGTGTGACACCCTCCATCTTTATGTCTCCCTCTCTCTTCCCTTTCGCTCTCTCGCCCTCTCCTCTCTCCCTTGTCACTCCCTCTCTCTCTACCTCTATCTCTCTATGTATTTGTTCTTACCTCCATCTCTCTCTCCCTCCCACTCTTTTACACCTTTCTCTCTCTCTCTCCACCCTCTAGCTCTATCACTATCTCCCTCCCTCTCTCCTTCTCTCTCCCCCCTCTCTCCATGCCCCATCTCTCTCTCTCTCTCTCTCTCTCTCTCTCTCCATCCATATGATGGAGGATTTTCACTCTATGTAATCAAGGCTATATGTAATGTCTAAAATATTTTACATTTTAATTTTTGATTGTAAAATGAGTTATGGTTTTTAGGGATGCTGTATTGATAAGCCATGGTATTGTAACAAAATTAAGTGGGAATGGATATCCATGGTTAAGAAACTTGTTATAATGTAAGTTTATTGTAAGTGTTAAATTTTTATGTGCTTATTAATTAAATTGTAAATATTGTTATGCTATCATTATTACTCTGTGCCAAAGCAAGACTCTAACAATTTATGTGCTTATTAATTAAATTGTGAATATCGTTATGTTATCATTATTAGTCTCTTCCAACGCAAGACTCTAACAATCGATTTTTCTTTTGATCACTATTAGTTTAGTATTAACCAATGCAAATTATAATATTTAATTTTGAAAAATAAATATTTATTTTTCAATATCATTAAAAGAAAAAGAAAAAAATTCAAACACTTGATTGGACCATAACTTGAAACTCTTATCACAGTGAAGAACCTTTTATTATTAGTTAAGCCAAGATTTAAATGTTTACACTACAACATCTCATACTTAGCTCTATTTTACTTTTAGCCTTTTATTATCTTTTAATTGAGTATAAATATTTATGTTAAATGTTAAACATTTATGCCTATACATTGATCCCTATACTCAGTTGTAAAACCCCTCTTGACCTAATAAATAAATATATATATATATATTTTTAATAGAGTCAATTAATATTTAAATAATCTACTTTACATAAAAATATTGATTTTAAATTTTTATATAATTTAATTTTTTTTTATTATACCATTAATAAATTTTCACATTTCTTTTTAGTATCACCCTATCCTATTAGGTGGTTGTTACATTTTATGCAAAGGGTTGTTACATTTTAGCCAAAGAGATGTGTTATTCCATATATTTAATAAATAGTATTTGTTTTTATGTCAATTTTGTAAATAAGTAATATTTCTCTCTAAGTATGATAAATATAATGTTAAAATAAATTTTACATTTTGATGAAATATTTTAACCAAAATACATTTTAGATTAAGTTTTTTTAAATGTAAATCTTATTTTCATTATTTTTAATCTAAAATAGATTCTTAGATATGTGTGTCAAATCATTTCTTTATTATTTTTAATCTAAAATAAATTCTTATACAAGTGTGTTATGTTAAATCATTGTTGAACATCATGACACTGATTTTCAATTACTTTATTTCTTTATATAAAATTATTAATATAAATTGTTTTCTTTAAAATGGAAATTGAGATATTACATATATTAAGTTTACCCTCAGAAGGGAAAAAATTACAGATTCCTCTAGTAATTGATTATAGAATGTTCTTTTGAACACAAAAAATATATATTAATAATAAAACATATATTTCAATGTGGACTTCACTGTTTACCACAACTAATAAAAAAAATATTAATAACAAAATATATATTTCAATGTAGACTTCATTGTTTACCACAACTAATAAAAAAGAACATAGTATAAGAACCATATAAATTCTATTACCTTGAAATGAAAGTCTATATAGTGTTTATAATATACAACCAATATTATATAAACCTTATGAAAGTGTTATATTCCCATGCTAATTGTAAACTAAGGCATAGTAGATATGGGTTGGTTGGCCTACATGGTTGAGTGTCTATGTAAGCCACTTCTAGACTTGATTTAGACGGAAGGCATTTTCATCAATGAGGATGGGATTGAGAGTGTGCACTTTCTAATCTTGCAATGTCTTGTAGAATTGTCATTTCACAAATATAACTAATCTAGGGTTGTGATACTACAACATCAATGTCAAAGATGATTTTAAACACCACTTCAATTTTACTATCTAATATGTCCAACTTATGGAGGATGTCCTATTGTTGAAAACCTTTTATTCCACAACTTGGGTAATGAAATATTTCTTGAGCCAACGCAATTTTTTTATAATGAATATCTCAGCATCCCTACTTCGAGAGAAGATTATATCAAATATCCATCCTTCATATTTTTATTTTTTATTTGGAAAACATTTTTATGTTCTAAAGATTTGACTCCTCTAGTTAAGCTAGAATATTGAGGAGAAATTAAAAAGCAAATCCACCATTGCCTTATTGGCCTCCTTCTCGATCCTATAGATACATCAAGGTATTTTCTAAGAGGTGTTAGGCCTATGATTTGATATTATTTTCATTTCCAATTATCCCTTTTTGACCCATATTAATCTTCCATTTTACCACATTGTCATTCTTTTTACCATATTTTTAATGTAAAAGTTATTCGACAACTTACAAGGTAATTAAGTTGTTAATTTACTAGTTTTTCCACTATTTTGAATAAACCGGGGGATTAAAATATGTTTTGTTACCAAAAAAATAGTTTAACTAGTTTAGGTCTTCTACCTTATAATGTTCGACATATGTCCACACTTTTACAATAAGACCTAATACATGGGTTTTTCTCTTAGATATTTCAAAATGCTTCCATGTTAATCAACCTAGTTCCGAAAAATATATGGTAAGCATTATCCTCAGATCAAACGTGTGGTCAAATTGAGAATAGTGTGCCCAACCAATCAGTTGAGGGAAATGATGTAGATCCTCTTCTCACACTTAATATGATTGCAATCTATTCTCACCAAGAAAATTACCAGATTACCTTTATTTTTCTCTCCTGGTATGTATTTGATGTAATTAATGATTATCATAGGGGATCCAAACAAGGTTCACATGTATGCCCTTTTGTAATATGTAAATTATATATAAATCATCGAGGAAGCGATGTAATGTAATATTTATATTGGTGAATTGTAAATGTAATTAATCATCTGGTGTGTCATTCGACCCATTGATCATTACTCTGAGTAGCAATGATATTATTTCTATGTATTATTGAACCTTCAATTCATTAATACAAAAAGGTTGAGTTGATGTTTTGAGAATTATTTTGTGCACGTATTTGGTTTGTGGTAATGCAGTTTTATAAGCAATGTGAAGTCGATTAGAACGGCCCCTCAGTTTGGCCAATGTTGATCTTTTTTCTACCATATTGTAGCGTAGAATCATAAGTATAGATGATTTGCAATTTACCTTTTCGATTTCATGAACATTGTGTGTTTGGTTAGTAAGTACAATTTCCCTATTTCATTACATATATTCTTACTGTGTTATTCTTGTACACAGAAGGAAATATTTTATTAAAGGTTGAATGATATAGGGTGTTTCTCGTTCTTTTGTATGAACAATTGAATTGATAACAATGAAAGATTTCATTACATATATTCTTACTGTGTTATTCTTGTACAGAGAAGGAAATATTTTATTAAAGGTTGAATGATATAGGGTGTTTCTCATTCTTTTGTATGAACAATTGAATTGATAACAATGAAAGATTTACATTATGTTGCATTAAGAAAATTATGTGTTTTCAATTCAATGGTGAGGGATATCTTTGTGAAGCATTAATGTATGCAATGGATTGATTTTCTTTTCAATATTTGCACAATGTACGTTTTCAATTAAGTTGAATAAGTCCCATTGAAGAATGGAAATGAGATTTGCTTAATAAGCAAGTACAAGAACATTTAGCAATATCATTGAGTGAAATATTTTTATTGTATGCCTGGTAAAGCATTTCTCTTATTTACCATCTAGTGAGAAAGATATCCATACCATTCTTAGTCTTTGTTTCAAGTTATTTTATTTCAAAATATTAATCATATGTTTGTGATATTAGATTGGATTTTAAGAGTTTTCTCATAGATTAGGCAATATGTTTATATCCTAAACTCTACACATACAATGTTAGTATCTCACAAGTTTATGCCTTAGATTGATAATTTAGTATCCAAAATTTAAGTTAATTAAATTTACTACAATTTTGGCACCATTGTGAGGGAGATGCTAAAAGGGGTTAGCACATTCATGGCTCATTTTTCCCACATATTTTAAATTTTAGAGTTTGATGTGCGTAAATTCTTTCTTTATTCAATATAATAGCATTTTAGATGCAATGAGATAGTGAATAATAAGATGCAAAGAAAACCTCACTCCAGATTTTTTTGAAGTGTAACAACCTTACGCATTCACTTTAGTGAATCGACTATCTCTTTGGCTCTAAATTTATGCTAATGTTGTATGAATAGGGATAGAGATAATAGAGATATATTTAAGGAAAAGATACAATAGTTACTTTAGAAAACAATACCCATTCAAGTAATAACTTGTTGGCAGAATAATCCATAAGAAGAGGACAAGTAGACATGACCCTAATGACAAATACAAGGCTTTTCACGAATAGCTCAAGGAAACAAATATCTACAACAAATGCAAATGAAAAAATTGTATTCTTTCAATATGACCTCATAATGATAGAAACATTTATAGGAGAACTATATCAACAAACAAAATCATAAGTATTACAATCCAATTAAGGACCTAGAAACTACACCCCCATAGCCTTGAGTATATCCAATTCAAAGGTTGGCACAAGGTGAAGGTGACGTGTATGTAAATGGAGAGATTGAAACACATTCAAATGAAGAAGAGGAGGCAACTTTTGGCTTCCAAATTATGGATCCTACCATAATAGTACAAATGAAGAATATTCCTCCATCAATCTTACCTCATTTTCATGTTATGATTCGTGAAGATCCTAATTATTTTCTTTTTGAATTTGAAATTAGTTTGTATTTATGACTATTCAAATTATGAACAAAAATTCAAATTGTTTTTTTAAACCCTCAAATATTCAACCCTTCACTAACTTATGGGGTTGGGAGAAAACACAATTCAATCATGGGATGGGATATTAATAGATATGAACTGCTAAAATATTAAACATACGAATATGCCAGAAGAATAACAAACTAAATGATAGAACTGAAATATTTTATTAGTGGAAAAACCCTTGAGGTAGGGTAACACCATAAAATCACTCATCAAGGAATGAGAACACTCCACAAGCCGATGCTTGTCAATACAAAACCAATATCTGACATGTCACAATTGAGAGTCTTTAGCCTCTATATAGCCTTCATACATACAATACCATGAGTAATTACCATGGGTCTCGTAATACCATATATCCAAATTATCACATTATTCCTTAACTACCTGTGGTCCTTTGCATAATGTGGGTTAACCACTTTATTTATTATCAATAACCCATTTATTTATCATCCTTGCATTATTATATCAAATGATTCCCTTAGGTACCTCCCTCTATACCGCATATTATCCCCCCTATGTATATTACATTCCAACCCCTTTAAGCATGTTTCATCCTTGGAAAATGAGAAGAACACAAATAGTAAGATCTGCTCAAAAGAATAGTCCATTGTTACCATGCACATGCATCTAGCCATCCAAGAGAAAGGTGAACAATCGATCTAGCCATTGCCTCACTCACTTGAGATTGAAGCTGGTTCTTATGGTTCCTCTGTGTTAATGTGTTGTGGGTGGATCAACGCATCTCTCTACGTGTCTTCCTTGTCCTTGTTGCTAATTCTTTGCCACCTTGTTGATTTTTTTCTTGTTGGGTGGTCCATATGGTGATATGTTGAAGCTTTAATTGATGGTGTAGCTTTCTTCAATTCCCCACGTGATGGAGCCTAAGTGGCATCGGGTTCCTTTTGCGCTACTTACTTTTGTTTCTTGTCTTCCATTATTACTTCCACCACAGACTCTTCATCTAATGTGCCAGTACCTGTAGAGATTTGTGCTTGGGCCTTCTTGGACTCTACCTATTTATTGATGGAAATATCTTGCAATGTAATTTTTTTCTTTTTATACCAAAGCTTTGGACATTTCTTTTGCACATTAATATTGACAGTACCAACAGATTACATCCAAGGGTATCCCAAAACAGCATCCACATTATCCATATCTGAAGTATAAAAATCAGAATGCAACACATACTTATCCATAGAAATCTTCAAATCTTTATAAATTTGGGCAACCTCATTATCAACCTGTGTGTTTGCAGTATGTTTTGCTAGAACTTGTAATATTTTTGCCAAATTAACATTGATAAAATTATGCTTGCAACTAGGATTGATAGAAACGGTGATCTTCTCCTTTTGAATGTATCTATGAACATGTAATAAGAATATACTAGCATAAAATAACCCCTTATGTGTCTCATTGTCTTGTCTTCTAGCATGATACCATTTGTCCAAAGAAAATTTTTCAAACTCTTCATCGGGAAGGCTTACCAAATTCTTTGTGTCAAGTGAGTTCCACCATATGGTAGCCTCATCTCTAAAATGAAGCGATAATAAAAGTTTTCGTAATATTGGATATTTTGAATTTTGTATTTTTAGGAATTCTTCAATAGTAGCGCCATCATCTTTTCCTGTAGAAAATAGCACAATAGAACCCATGAAGTAGAATGAGGGTTTTGAAAAAATTTACCAACTATGTGCGGAAAATTTAAAATGGTCACAACTCGGTCAATATTGATCAGAATCCTTATTATAGTCCGTTTTTGAAAATGGAACAACCGTTCTGCATCTTTTCATGTGATTGAAATCATGATCGGGGCACTCCATATACTTAGATCTACATTGCAAATAAAAAATGATTTTAAATCAATGATATCTCCCTCATCCGGACTCGAATTCGACCAATTTTCTTTTATAAATTGGGTGATTTTTCAAGGAGAGATCATATCCTCAATTAGTTTCTTGAAATTGTGCATGAAAAACTGCAAAAAATGACTCGTGGTCTGTCATCCACAATTTTCTGTCAGAAAAGATTTTGCAAAACAATTGATTTTAAATCAGTGATATCTCCCTCATTCGGACTTTGATTCGAACAATTTTTTTTAATTGGGGTATTTTTCGCAAGAAACTTAGATATGCAATTGGTAGCAGAAAATTTTGCACCAAAATTTCTAGATTTGATTTGCAAACTTGCCACCACGATTTTCCCAAAACAATATTGCAAAAAAGGAAAAAAAAATATCCCCGCTTTTCCCAAGAAAGAGCTCTGATACCACTTGCAATAGATATGACCTACTAAAATATTGAATATAAGAATATGCCAGAAGAATAACACACTAGATGATAGAATTGAAATATTTTATTAATCGAAAAACCCTTGAGGTATGATAACACCATACAATCACTCCTTCATGAAGGAGAACACTTCACAAGCCAATGTTTGTCAATACAAGACCAATTTTTGACATGTCTCAATGGAAAGTCTCTATCCTCTATATAGTATTCATACATATAATACCATTGGTCTCTCAATATCATACATCCAATACAATGGGATTATCACAATATTTCTTAACTGCTTGTGGTCCCTTGCATAATGTGGGTTAACCACTTTATTTATTAACTATAGCTCATTTATTTATCATCATTGCGTTAATCACATTATTCCCTTGGGTAACTCCCTCTGTACCCTATATTATCCCCCCTAGGTACCACTACAGGATGTGTAGTAATTTTCATATAAAATATTAAGAATATTATAAGGCTAGGGATTTGAGAGAAGAGATTTTTAAGATCATGCAAAAAGAACAAGGTATTTTGGAACAATATATTGAAAGGTTTCTATACAACTCTAATGATCCAAGTAAAACAAACTTGATCAATATATTATTAGGATCATTTTTCTTAGAGGTATCTTAAATGAATCTATTGATTTTCTTAATTTGATGGGAGCTGGAGATGTTTCACAACTAATATTTGTAGAGATCAGTGAACTTTGCAAGATTTATTCTTGAATTCAATCCAGATCTAGTGAGGGGATTAGAAATAATTTTTCTAAAGCTTCCAAATTTTCAACAAAAGGTGTGACTATGGATGAATTAGGACATTTTCTTATTTCACAATGTTTAAAGAAAAAGCCACATTTCACATGGCAAGTCTATGAAAAAATTAAATTTGAATCCTCCTACTAAGTCCTCTCATGAAGAAACTTTATGGCTTAATGACACGAATAAATGAATAAAATGTTCATCCCACTTTTATAGTTGATCAAACTATACAATTTAAAAAACATATTAAAAAAAATCTAGGTTGATGATTTTCTTGTTAATTTAGATTCTCTGTAAAATCATAATCCACTCATTCATATTTTTATTTTATTTCAAGAGAATTGTTGTCTAAATGCTTCATTATCACTACATAGATTTGCATAAGCCATAGACACATCAAAATCTTGCACTATCCCTATTTAAATTAGTCCAAGAAATTTTTACATAGAAATTCTCAGCGTGACAAACTTGGGGAGGAACAAGTAGTCAAAATGTTACAAAAAAAAATTAATGCATTCACTTGGAACTATCAAGACTTGAAGGGCTGTTACACTAAAAATGTCACCATGACTACTTACAGTTAGTATGGCTCAAATCAACAGTCATGCTACCCTCTTAGGCAAGTCTTATGCCTTTGCTATCCATCTCAAACTCAAAGAAGAGAGAAAGTCTTGTAAAAAATGTGTTTATCTCTGGGGTCGCAGGTTCTCTCTAGCCTTACCTGCGGGGACGCTCACCATGTTCACAAAAGTTGCGTCCATGGACGCTCTGTATGTTAAGGGACAGGTGCGTCCTTCTGTAAAAGGCAAAATGCGCAAGTTTCATCTTAAAAAAGTTACTTTTGGTTACTTCTAGAACCTTCTAGAGGTCGGTTTGATGAAATGGATGCGCCTCCAGTTGGTTCATGTATCTCTATTAAGGGGGAACTTATCCCATCAATAAGGGAGCTATCCCACCCAAAGAGGGGGATTATCCCATTGATGGTGGACCTGAATAACCTCTTTACAGCACTATAAATAAAGACATTGAGCCAGAGGGAGGGGAGGTTGGAGCTATACATTTTCTTTGGGTAAACGTTGCAGGAATTAGGACTCCCATTTAGAACCTTGTGAGGAGAGATTGTCTTTGCTTGATTCTACTTGGAAGTGGGTGAGCTTTGTCAAAGTAGAGGAAAACCCTTAATGGACCCTGGGAGGAACTTGCACAACACCAAGGCCAGGTTGTAAGAGTTTCTTTGTTTCGTTATTAATACAAACTGGTTTATTTTTCTCAATAGCTTGTGTTAATGAGTTATTTCATGTGTTCCTTGGTCTGCATGTTGAATATATGTTTTATTATATGAAATGCAAGTGCTTGGTAATTGTTTGATTGTTTGTGGTTGCAGGAATTGACATGAAGGAGGAGCTCATCCGGATCGGCAAGGACGGACTACAACAACAGCGTTTTGGAATAAGGTAAGCCTAAACACTTGTAGTTTTCATGTTTTAAAAGGTATATTTAGAGAAAGATCACTCCATTTTGTCTTGTTTGTCGCTAGAGAGTTTAGACTCCTAGGGAGGTCAGTTGTGTCCGCACAAACGACTTTTTCCGCCACGACAAATTGGCGACTCCGCTGGGGAATCCATTAATGAGAGAGTCTTTTCCTTTGTGTGAACTTTGCTATGAGAAAATCATTTTTATTTTTTGGTTTTTGACTGTGAGAATTAGTATTTGGGTGGCTTAGCTTTAGATTTAGTTAGATTTGGTTTTTCTTAATTTTTCCAGAAGGACGCACCCTCTGAGTACTGCACAGTGCGTCTTTGGATGCGCTGTTGCCGTTTGCACAGAGCGGGCCCGCACCTGTTATAACGGGTTGCCTGCGTCTTCCTGTAAAATTTAGGAAAATTCCATTTTTTGCTTTAATTGCTTTTAGATTTTGATTTTTCTTAGTGTTTTCTTTCCAGATCCTTTAGTACCCTGTCAAAAATTTTCACCTGAACTTGTTTTGTGAGCTTTGAGTGTTTTAGTGGATTTCAACGAAGTTTAGACCTAGGGTTTGATTTTTGGATAGGTCCTGTAGTGACTTTGACGGTAGAAAGTTGTCCAGCCTTAGATCTCTCTGGTTAGTCAGCCTTCTTAGAAGTCGGGCCTGTCGTCAAGTCTCCTTGTGTGAGCAGCTTGCCATTTAAGTTGTTTTGGGTCAAATTTCGAATTACTTGTTTATAAAGTGTTGATTTCCATTTTACAAAAGAACAAAAAGATTAGAGTTTTGTTTTGGCTAGTTTTTGGTTCTGCAATAAGCTAGTCCTTGATTTGATTGTGATCAAGTAAAACACCTTAGAATAATCATTGTTAGTTTTGGCCTCGTTAAGATTGCTTAGAGTAAATTTACCTTTTAGTTTGCTTATGAGTGAATTTTCGTAGATTTTAATAGTTGTTAAGATTGATTTTTGGTTATATTAGATTTATTTGCTTTATTAAAAGAAAAATACAAAAACATCTTCTTTAAAAGTCTTGTTTCAAGTAGCTTTTTGTTTTTGAAAGAGGAAAAGAGTTTTTTCGTGCATGTAAAGAGCGGTCATGTTTTTATGCTTGGAAAAGACAAACGAATTGTTTCTTTGATTGTCTTCAATTAAGAAGTTGCTTTTATAAAGATTGCATTCTCTCAACTTTTTAGTTAAGCAATTCATCGAAAAAGTAAAGTAGTGGGTAAATCATCCTAGGTGCATTTTGTAGTGGTTTCGAGTCGAGTCAACACACCACTGGTTTCACTTCCATCACCTTTTGACTTAAGAAACAACCTTAAAAGTAACGCTTAAATCAAAATCAATCTAGTAATTTTTATTTTCTAGGGCTCTAAAGCACCAACATAGCTTAGGCTAGTGTCTTGGAATAGGTGAGTACTTAACTCTCCAAGGCAATAAAACAAACAAGTAGTCGATCTTGTGATAGAATCAAATCCAATTGTTACATTTACACTCTGGGAAAGCTCCTCTTAAAGGAGAAGCACGAGCTCGTGTCCGAACCAGTGAGGGGATCATTCCTCCCTCGTTGGGAACGACGCCAGACAGTACGTATTACAAACGGTAAACCTCGGATTAACCATTGTCGAGGAGCCAGGGGTCACTTATCGGTAAACCTTGGATTACTGTCAAGGAGCCGGTAAGGGGATTGAGCTTGCTACTCTGCCCTTGCGTGCTGTCGGAGTTTAGACTGTTCCCCCAGGTGTATTTGTGGCCGTTGGTAACCTTAGTGACCATAATCTCTAGGATTCTACCCAAGGTGACGGTGGAGGGAAGGTCCCACTGTACCTGGAGCAGACGTCGGCTATACTCACTTGGATTTTCTGGGGGGTTCACTTCACTTCGAGACGGTTAAAGTGGAGGAACTTGGTCCAGTCTATTCATTAAGCAGGTTGTCGGCGTAACTGTTCCACCCGCCATTTCTGTACTGAATCCTGCGAGGTTGGACCTAATCACCAACTAGCGCTTTTGGTCCGGAAGATACTGTTTGTGTTTGGTTTGACGCTCTAGATTCTTTAGGCGTGTGCTTCAAATTTGTTTGCTTCTTTAGAAGACTTTAGGTGGTTTGATTTGAAATTTTTACTTTGTTTTCGTGTGTTGTAGTTAAAAATCTTTAATTGTGGCGGAATTACCGAGACAGTCCCGTCGACTTCGGGGCAAGTCTCCTGAGATTGTTACCGGAATAGATTTGTTAAGAAAACTCCGTAAATCGCGGGGTGAATCTCCTGAAGACATTCCGGGTCAGTATGAAGGGTTAAAGGTCCTTGTAACTCCTCCTAGTAACAGTAGAGTAGGTTCACCTGAAGAAGGAGAATCTTCCTTGGTAGTCCATCCAGATTACCAAAGTTTAGAAACAGGTTACAATCCCGAAACTGTTACAGTTTCCGAGCTTGCTGGTAGTTTTTCATCTGCCAGTGAAACAGGCGAAGAACCTGAAATTTCCGAACCTGTTACTCCAACTCCTAGTGTTCCTGATTCACCAAGAATAGAAAGAATTATCACCGAAAATCTTCCTGTTGGTTTAATTGCTATAGAAGAACTTGTTCCAGAGGAAGAAATAGGCGTCTCTGATCCTGAAGATCAAATTACCCTTGATCTAAGGGAGCGTGAATCCATCTTTTACAGTCCTCCTAGAAGTACTTCTTGGTACCTTGCGTTAACCAATTTTTTAGACAACTCAGTAGGTTTTTCCACACCTCGAACTCCTTTTCCACCTAGAGGAATTCATACTCCTGTAAATATGTCTGGTCAGTCATCTGTGTTTACACAAAGTCCTGAATCTTTTTTACATGGCGGTCCTTCTGTTCCTACTGGGTATCAATCTCTTTCTGGTACCTTTGCGGGAGCATCTCCTCAACCCATTGATCATGGGTTATTAGTTGGAAACAGTGGTAATGTACCATTGAGTATAGGTGACATTTACATGATGTCAGGTTCAGTTCCCGTTACCCAACCTCAAGGTGGCCAATTACCGCCTGGGGGGCAACCTTCGTTAATGCCTGGGGGGCAACCTCAAGGTACTTCATTCGTGTCTAGGGGGCAACCTCAAGGTCAGTACGCTCCTATGGGGCAATACATACCTCAAGGTCAACCCCAGCCTCAATATGTACCCCAAAGTCAACCTCAGTATCAATATCAACCTCAAGGATGGCAACCTCAAGGATGGCAACCCCAAGGGTATCAACCCCAAGGGTATCAACCCCAAGGGTATCAACCTCAAGGATACCAACCTCAAGGTCAAGGTCAACCCCAGTACCCATATTTACCTCAAGGTTATCAACCTACGGGTCAATACTCTGGTCAAAGTTATCAACCACCTCAAGGGCAATCATATGGGACTGCACCTTACAATTATCAACCCTATCCTCAATCCGGCTATGGATCTCAGTATCCTCAACCTGTTATGGGTCAATACCCTGGAATGTTAGTGTGGGATCCGTCACAGGGTCAACAGATGTCGCAACCAAGTATACAGTCGGTACCTCAAGCAGGACAACCTGTAGTTCCTGGTCCACCCAGCAACCGCAACCTGTCCAGTCAAGTGTTCAGACCCCTGTAACTTCGGTAGTTACTCAGCCGCCAGTTGCACCTGGTACTCCATCTCAAACGGCTGCAGCAACTACCGCCACATCTACCATACTTACTTCTGGAGTATCGGCAGCTCCGGTTTCTACTGTCCCTGTAACCACTCCTCAGACATCTGTACCGTTGTCTGGATCTACGATTCAAACCACAGTCCAGATGCCTGTAGGCCAACCTGGTACAAGTACGGTTGTTACTACTCAACCTCAATTTGTTCAACCTCCGTACCAGGGACAGTATCAACCTGGGCAAGCTGCCCAACAACCGGTTTACCAGTATCAACCGTATCCTGGGTACACTTATCAACAACCTCAGCAACCCCAGTACGGTCCGGTTAATCCTGGTTTTCCAGGAGGATATAATATCCCAAATGCGACTCCTGTTCCTAGTTATCCTGGATATCCTCCTCCTGGGGCTGGTATTGTGACCCAGAGTTTTAGAGATCCTAACCGGCAGTTACCGTTTATCGCAACTTTGGATTTACCAGACTTGACGCGCCTAACGAACGATCCAATTCAATATCTTCCATTCTGGCCGCCAATGCCAAATAAGTTGCCCAGCGATATACCCAAGTTCGAAGGTAAGTCTGGAGAGGATCCGTCCAATCACGTGATGACTTACCACCTCTGGTGTGCTTCAAATTCCATCTCGGATGATTCGATCCGTTTACGTCTTTTTCAGCGTACGCTCATTGGTCTCGCGGCCAAGTGGTACATTGAGTTACCACGGGCCTCTTTTTACGATTTTAGCCAGTTAGCTACTTCATTCTTAACTCATTTTCAGTTACCAGTCAGATACGATAACGGTACAGAGTTATTAACTTCACTAAAACAATCGACCTCCACGTATATTTCAGATCACATTCATGAGTGGAGACGTCGAAGGAGATTAGTGAAAGTTTTTATCCCGGACCAAATCTTAGCTGAATGGTTTGTTAAATCACTATTACCAAGAATTACTGAAGATGTAGCTAAGGCCGGAGTAGTTACTGAGGAGCAAGTCATTGCTCAGGCACAATACCTTGACTTAGTTTACACGCAGTCGGGTACATTACACGAGAAGATTCCGGATCTTCCAAAGTCAAACCAAATCGCTGCTGCTCCTTCGGGATCTCATGCCGCTGATGGTATGATTGGTATCGTGACTACAAAGAGCAAGAAGAAGTCTTCCAAGGCTTCAACTACTCCTATTATCACTTTGCCTGATTCCCCGACAGGAGAGTCTTCTCCTGAACTTACCGCCGATATTCACGCTGTAGAGTCATCTACGGCCAAACCAAAAAACGGTGGAAAGAAGAAAGGAAAGAAGAAGGCTAAAGCAGACAAGGCTCCAAAGGAGAAAACTGAAAAATCGGAAACCAATGACGAAAAGCGCAAACCTCGATATCCTTGTCTCATTTGTGAAGAGGATCATTTTACGAGAGACTGCCCTCATCGGGCCGAGGTAGTGAAAATAGTCAAAGGTTCTCCCACTCCTGCTGTGTTAAAAAATCCATTTCCGGAGCAGGAAAATAAGATGATAGGTTCTTCTTCGAATGCCAGTGAAGAACCCATTTTGATGATGTCTCATGTGAGGATTGCGACTCGATCGCAAGATTATGGTAGTAAGGCTCCTGTTGATGGCAAGGAAGCAGAATCTTCTCACTCTAACCCATCAACCTCAGCTCCTGGTTCCGATCCACTACAGATCGAAAAACCTAACCCAGACTTAGTGATTAAGCCGCCCGCCAAGGGTGTACTTCGAAGGTCTGCTTTCAATCCACATGCGAGAGCAGCCCAGAATTACAACATTGTTGAGGACTTAGCTGTTTCACCTTCAGCAATGTCGGCACTCGAAGTGCTGCAATCATGTCCAGCACAACGAAAATTGCTTTTGTCGGCTATCGGAGCTGTCGATGTTCAGGACCCGAACCTAATGATCTTTGATCTAGAAAATAGTACGCCACGTCTCCCCCATCAAATGGCTTTCCAAATTCCAGTGATAGTCAAAAACAGGCCTATTCATCGGACTGTGATTGATGAGGGAGCTTCTACGTGTATTATGTCGATTCAATGTTGGAGATCGCTTGGTTCTCCTTCGTTGAACCAATCCCCCACCATCCTTAAGGCCTTTGATGGCCGTGGGTTCCGTCCGTTTGGTATTCTACAAGAATTGCCTATAGGGGTTGAAGGTAAAACCGTTAGTCTGGATGTGGAAGTGGTTGATGCCCCTCTAGACTACAACCTTCTTTTGGGTCGAAGTTGGTCATATGCTATGACAGCGGTCGTTTCATCGGTCTTCAGAGTAATTAAGTTTCCACATAACGGTAAGATCGTGACTATTGATCAGCTGACATACTTTTCATCCGACCCAGCCTCTTCAGAGAGTATCCAGCATGTCGGTAAGACGACAATCCCTTATAAGGACGTTGGTGTAGGTTTAGTTAAGGATTCCGGTTTACTGGGAACTTTTCCTCTCCCTCCACTCAGCGTAGAACCTTCGTTTGCAACAATTCATATGATCACGTCAGAAAACATTATTTATGATGATCCTTGGTATGTTCCATCTGACTCTGAGATAGACTCATTCGGTGATGTTATGCCGTTGAGTCCGTATGAAATTGCTTATGAAGCTCTTATGTCTTTTACCGATTTTCATTCAACCGAAGTCGACCAAATGAATGTGGTCAGTGAAGAATCACTTTTCACCTCACCCTTAGAACGGATAACGTTTCCCGAAGTCGTGTCATCTGACGAACAACTTCGCGAAATCCTAAGTGTAGATGATCTACCATGGGAGGATCTCCATCACAGATCTTCGTTTTTACCTAAGGATGATGCATTTGAAAATGATTTTTCATCTATCTTTACCGCTGAATATGTCAAAGACGCTCAGGATCCAACGAAACATTCTGATTCAGAGTTGAATTTAGGGAATATTTCTCGTACTATTCCCATTGATATTTCAGTGAAGCCCGGAATCGAGGAGAACATTCATATAGGTGCCTCATGTACAGAAGAAGAAATCCAAACTTACAAGGCCCTATTCCAAGAATTCCGCGATGTGTTTGCATGGTCTTACGAGGAAATGCCGGGAATCGATCCTGCCATTGTTGTTCATGAAATCAAAACCTACCCGGATGCTAAACCCATTCGGCAACGGTTGCGTCAGATTCACCCTCGAAAAGCGGCTGCGATTAAAGCAGAAGTCGAAAAGCTGTTGAAAGCAGGTTTCATTTATCCGATCCCGTTAACGGATTGGGTATCGAATATTGTTCCCGTCAATAAAAAACAAGGAACAATAAGAATCTGTATCGACTATAGGGATATCAATCGAGCTTGTCCAAAAGACAACTATCCTACGCCTTATATCGATCAAATTATTGATGATTGTGCCGGAAGTGAAATGTTTTCCTTCATGGATGGTTTCTCGGGCTATAATCAAATCAATATTCTACCTGCCGACCAACCAAAAACGGCATTCATTTGTCCATGGGGAACATTTGCTTATTGCAAATTACCTTTTGGGCTTAAGAATGCCGGGGCCACTTTTCAACGGGCGATGTCTTATGCATTTCATGACATCAAGCACATTGTGCAACCCTATCTCGATGATTTGCCTGCTCATTCTTTACATCGAGCTGATCACCTTGTCCACCTACGAGCAATCTTTATGAGGTGTAGGCATTATCGAATTCGGTTGAATCCCCACAAGTGTGTTTTCTGTATAGAAACAGGTCGATTGCTGGGATTTGTTGTTTCAAAAGCCGGCATTCGCGTCGATCCCTCGAAAGTCGAGGCTATCATCAAATTGCCTCCTCCTTCGAGTTTGCGCCAACTCCAAAGTTTGCAAGGGAAAGCGAACTTTTTACGCCGATTCATCCCAAACTACGCCGAGGTCACTAAAGGTTTTACACGGTTGTTGAAACAGAACACACAATTCTTTTGGGACGAGATTGCCCAACAATCTTTTGATGCACTTAAACACGCGTTGACCCATGCACCGTTATTGCATCCTCCCAACTACAACCAGGACTACTTCTTATACCTCGCAGCTTCGCATTCCACCATTGGAATGGTGTTAGTTCAAGAAGATGAATTCGGAGCGGAGCATGTGATATATTATCTTAGTAGAACCTTGAATCCCACTGAGCTAAAATATTCGCATGTGGAGAAATTGGCCCTGGCAGCCGTTCAAGCTGTCCAGCGTTTCCGTCACTACATTCTTCTCCGCAAAACTACAGTTATTTCGGATTGCAACCCTATGATTTATATTTTGACAAAACAACTGCTAGGGGGCAAGTACTCTAAATGGATTGTCATCCTGCAAGAGTTCGACTTGGAGTTCGAGAAGTCCAAGTCTAAGAAATCCTTAGTTTTTGCGGAATTGATGTGTGATTTCCCGAGTGCTGACACAGAGACTGTGGCAGAGGAGTCCATTGCGGACGAATCTTTGTTTCTTATCAGTACTGTAGATCCGTGGTACGGGGATATAATCATTTATCTCCAAACCCAAACCTTTCGGCCTGAAGCTTCCAAAGCGGAACGTCGAAAAATTCGGTTTCAATCCCAGCCATACAAAATTATTGGAGATACACTTTATCGCCGGGGGGCAGACTTAGTTTTTCGACGTTGTTTAACTCACGAAGAGGCTGAGAGGGTTTTGAATGATTGTCACTCTGGAGCATGTGGCGGTCATATGTCTGGGTATGCCACAGCTCAGAAGGTGTTGCGCGCTGGCTATTTCTGGCCGTCTATGTTTAAGATTGTATCATTGCAGTCAGGAAGTGCCACAACTGTCAAGTGTTTGATCGCAAGATGCGCGCTCCACCTGCTCCTCTCCACCCTATAATTGCCGTTGGTCCATTCGCCAAATGGGGTATCGACTTTATTACTTGTAACCCTCACTCGGCCGGGGGGCATGCGTATATCATCCTTGCGGTTGATTATTTTACTAAGTGGGCCGAGGCGATGCCTACATTCGACGCAAGCGGCAAAACAGCTGCAGTTTTCGTATTCAATCATATCATAACTAGGTTTGGTGTCCCACAAGCAATCATTACTGACCATGGGAGCCATTTTCGAAACGTCATGATGACTGAGCTTACAAGCCAGCTTGGTTTGCGCCACGATAGCTCTACTCCTTATTATCCGCAAGCCAACGGTTTGGTTGAGTCTATCAACAAAGTTCTAGTTATCATGATCCGACGAACCATTGGTGTTCATCGGTCGAATTGGCACAACATGTTATTTTCAGCGCTATGGGCATACCGAACCTCAGTGAAAAATTCAACAGGGTTCACTCCTTTCCAGCTAGTTTATGGCTTAGAAGCTGTGTTACCCATTGAATGCGAAATCCCATCACTTCAAATGGCTGTCGAATTACTTCCAGCTACTTCCGAAGAGGAGAAACGTTTATTATACTTGGCTAAATTAGATGAGACTCGACGTGACGCTACATTGGCAATCGAGACTCACGCGAAACGAATGAAAGCTCAGTATGATAGAAATGTAACCCCTCGAAGTTTTTCGGAAGGAGACCTAGTACTATTATATGATCAAGCTAACGATAAGCTAGGTGCCGGAAAATTCGTTCCCATGTGGCATGGGCCCTACATTGTAAAGCGAAAGCTAGCAAAAGGGGCTTATGAGCTAGTTGACTTTGATGGGGACTCTTTGGGTAAACCCAGAAATGGACTTTACCTAAAGAGGTATTATGCTTAAAATGATGGGTATGGAGAAATTTTTAGATAGGTTAGATTTTCTTTCTAGCTAGCAAGTGTGTTAGTTTAGTCAGTGTGCTTAGTTTAGTGAGTGTGGTTTTTCGTCGTTATTCTGGCTTATCTTGGTTTTACTCTTGATATTGTAGATGTCGACGCCTCTCCAAACATACATTGGATTTGCTGATGGTGCTTGTCGTAGTACACGGAATATCTCTTCCGCAGCTTGGGTTATCTATTCGCCCTCTGACGAGTTAGTTTCTATGCATGGGGTAAGCCTCGGTCAAACAACGAATAACATTGCAGAATACAGTGCAGTGGTTGAATTATTATCCGAATCTATTTCATTTGGAATTCGACGTTTGATAGTGAGGTTAGATTCTGAACTTGTTGTATTACAGCTTAATAGAGTTTATGCCATTAGAAATCCTGTGTTATTAAGGTTGTTTTTGAGAGTGCGTCTCTTGGAACGTGAATTTGATTACATTGAATATCAGCATATTCCAAGGTCCTTGAATACATTAGCAGATGCAATTGCTTCTCGAATGTTGGACAGACATTTACAATAATCATGCAAGTAAATTTAAAAAACATTTCATCACATATGTTAAACAGGATAAGCCGGTAATAGTGATATATATATAGATAGAAGTGTGTCAAAAATATATACATCGTCTTCGATCATAGGTTGAAAACACCTTATGATCGGCAAAATGATAGTACAAAAAGTCAAAATGTCACATGTGACTACAAAAGTGACTAGTCAATCACTGGTGGTGCTCTCTGTATGACACCACTGCGCGGGCTACCTTACGCAAAAATCTCCTAAACGGTCCAGGGACCGCGACTACGAAACGCTGAAGCCTGATAGGAATGTCGTCCATAGTAGTCTCAGGTATATCTGCCGTGAGACGCTCTAGATCATGCTCCAACTCAGCTAGTACTTCTGCTGCCGCGTCTTGTGGGGCCGTACCGGTGCAGCTGGATGTAGTCTATCAAAAGGCCGGAGGTTGGCTGGACGTTGTGGACCAACATCTGCATTTTGAAAATTTTACTATTAGTTTTGAGACGATATATATGAAAAATAAAAAAAATACATAATTAGAAAACTTGTGAAAATAAAAGTACCTCTGTCGTCCCATTGTTCTCCCTGTGGAAGAACCATGTCCGGATCACCTCTAAAATCCATTCCGGCATACGGAAAGTCCTGTATCGAAAAAACCTGGTCCTCTAACCAGTGAAAGTAACTATCTGAGAATCGAACTACTGTTGTACCCTCGTCAGGATGCCGGGCCATCACCGCAACCCATCGTATCAGCTTTGGCTCCCGAGGACCCAAGATATCAACAGTGAGTTGCTGAGGGATCAGCATTGGAACTCTCTCCAAGGCAAAGCTCACGACTATAGGCCCATATCCAAAAGTCTTTAGTCGTCCGTTCTTTGCCTTGGTCAGTTGGCTCTTCATATGAGCCGACACAGCTTCACACCAGTTGAAAATGGTGCCTTGGTAACAGTCAATTGCCATCCGCATTTGGGATCCGGAAGCAATGTGTAAAGCGGCCGCGCCGCAAATTCTGGTAACCGTGAACGCTATGACTTTGAGTTCAGGCAGAGTGATGTGTTTTATCTCTATGCCTTTCGAATGGTGAGCCCCAGGTGTGCACCACTCGTCGCGGAGACTATCAAGGGATTGGCCACCCGGCCTAGTCCCCGCAAGACTGAGTTGCTCGCCTCTGTTCGGCAAGCCAGTGAGAAAGTATACATCCGAGGGCTCTATCTCGAGCTGGTGCCCTCCTATGTAAAAGCATTGTTCTTGAACGTTCCATCGCTCAACCAGCCATTCCAAGAATCTTACCTGGCCCCTCATGCCCGGTATGGTCCAATATTTGTATAATCCGCATGCTCTTAGGGCATCCAGGGAAGGTTGATGATTTATTGCAGCTTCATCTTCCTCTACATGCTCTCTTTCTCTCCAATCTAACATGGTTAATGCCCTGCACATCAAAAATAGCAATTAGAAATTGATTTGGGATTTTTGGTAGTTTTTTGAGGGAGTTGGGGTTTTGAAATGCGCACTTCTCGGAAGACGCACCCGGCTTTGTAGCACAGGGCGCCCGGACGCGGCTGGCCTGAAGGCGGGCCGCGTCTTCCGACCATTTTCCCGTATGAGAAAAAGTCGGGGGACGGGTCACCCGAAGGGCACCTGCGTCCGCCGAGAGGCGCATTCCAAAACCAAAACCCCCCCAAAAAATGAAACTAAGACCTAAAAATTAATTCTAAACGGATAGAAATGCAGAGTAGGATGTGTAAAATACCTGGATAAGACGGCGTTCGATTCCGACGGTCAGATTTTCCGCAGCGACCACAGGAAGTTTCTTGTCAAAAGCTCCTTTTTCAACCTCAAAGTCAAACGGTAAAAATGACATGGTAAAAGGTCTTTTTTATAGGTTTTTTGGATGAATTAGTTCATTTTTTACCATGAAAAGATGTTTTTCGACGTATTTTTGCCTATTTTAAACAGGTATGAGTAATGTGTTGCTTTTGTGCAGGACAAAGGGATTTCAAGGGAAATTGTAATTTTCACAAACAAAAATATCAGAGTCATCTTTTAAGCCCTTTTCTGACTCCTAAAACATGAAAAGATCGCCGAGCGTTTCTTTTACACTCGTTAAAACGGAATTAAAAGACGGTCCCCTTTTAGCTCTTTTCTGACCGCAAAATCAGGAAAAGATTGCCGGGTTTTTGTCGTTTCAAACTCGATAAGGAAATAAAACGACGTGTCCTTGATCGCTTTTTACTTTTCAGGTCAACGACACTATTATGAAAGTACTCCTTGGTCGCAAGATCAAGCGGTTCCCCCAGGTATTATTTTATACTTTTTCGGGCTTGAGGGACACAAATATACGAAAAAGTTCAACGTGGAGTCTCCTTTTGTTTTTTCAGACTCTCTAAAAATGAAAAAACGCCGAGTTTCTCCTATACTGGACTCGTTAAACTTTTACAGTAAAGGACCTGTTCAATTACAAACAGGAACGAACCACTCCTTCCTAGGGTTCGAATTTAAACTAGGTTGGACTCGTCCGAAGGATGAGCTTATAATCAAGCATATGTTATCCTCCTCAAGCTTGTTAAAAATAAAGAGGTACTTGCCAGAAATGGTGGGGGAAAAGAGAGAAGAATGGGCCTATTTGTTACCTTTTACCTCAAAAGAAACTTTATTACCGCTCTTGAACACGACACTTTTCATTCACCTGGGTTGGGAAATCTTTTACCTCACAGTTGACCAAACCACTTTGAAAGTCTTTAACAGGGTTCCGGGGATTAACTTTGAGTTATTCGTCACCAAGCCATCTGTCGTGTCGTTATGTGTTCAAGAGGTCTGCAAGCAAAACTTTCATCTGCAAAATACTTGTCATCCATTTGACCATCCCTGAGTCAGTCCTTACAGCAACATTTCTTCAACTTGAACAATGATTTCGTGTTGCAGGCTTGCCTGCAACGGGTCGCTTTCTATCGACATCGACACATTATCTAGAAAGATGACTTAGGAATCGACAGTACCTTGAAGTCTGCATGCATCAATGGCAGGTTTCTCGCCTTTGACGTCAGTTTACATCATTGACTTTCGATCAAAGGATTCCGTGAAGTGTTCGACATCAAAACATCTATTCACATTTCACGGGTTGTGCTTGGTACTTTGAGAACCATTGACATTACTGGTGGTCTCTCTCACGCTTGTTAACAGTTTACATCATCGACTGGTAATCAAGTGGTTTCTAACATGTTCGACATCAAATCATTTAATCACATGGCTAGAATCGTACCAATTCGGGAAGTAGAAGTGAAGACCCTGGATCTAGTTTCTACCATCCAGGCTGCGAGGAGTTTTGTATTCATTATCTATGTAGACTAATCATAAACAGATGGCTGCGTCCATACTGTGTCTACAAAAGTCTATAAAATGATGTACTGCAAGATCATTCCTGTATCAGAATAGTTAGTCCATTAGTTAAAGTTTTGAATCTGAGTATGGGAATGCCTACCTCAGTGATGATATAATCTTATACATGTATTTTGTGTTGAAAATTGCAGGTTCCAACCAGGTCATCCACAAGACAATCCTTGAAATGATAAAGCGCTTCACCCTTCCTAGAATTACAAAACCCTAATCTATTCCAGGCTTCGCACTTTAGGGGGCAATCTGTTACACTAAAAATGTCACCATGACTACTTACAGTTAGTATGGCTCAAATCAACAGTCATGCTACCCTCTTAGGCAAGTCTTATGCCTTTGCTATCCATCTCAAACTCAAAGAAGAGAGAAAGTCTTGTAAAAAATGTGTTTATCTCTGGGGTCGCAGGTTCTCTCTAGCCTTACCTGCGGGGACGCTTACCATGTTCACAAAAGTTGCGTCCATGGACGCTTTGTATGTTAAGGGACAGGTGCGTCCTTCTGTAAAAGGCAAAATGCGCAAGTTTCATCTTAAAAAAGTTACTTGTGGTTACTTCTAGAACCTTCTAGAGGTCGGTTTGATGAAATGGATGCGCCTCTAGTTGGTTCATGTATCTCTATTAAGGGGGAACTTATCCCATCAATAAGGGAGCTATCCCACCCAAAGAGGGGGATTATCCCATTGATGGTGGACCTGAATAACCTCTTTACAGCACTATAAATAAAGACATTGAGCCAGAGGGAGGGGAGGTTGGAGCTATACATTTTCTTTGGGTAAACGCTGCAGGAATTAGGACTCCCATTTAGAACCTTGTGAGGAGAGATTGTCTTTGCTTGATTCTACTTGGAAGTGGGTGAGCTTTGTCAAAGTAGAGGAAAACCCTTGATGGACCCTGGGAGGAACTTGCACAACACCAAGGCCAGGTTGTAAGAGTTTCTTTGTTTCGTTATTAATACAAACTGGTTTATTTTTCTCAATAGCTTGTGTTAATGAGTTATTTCATGTGTTCCTTGGTCTGCATGTTGAATATATGTTTTATTATATGAAATGCAAGTGCTTGGTAATTGTTTGATTGTTTGTGGTTGCAGGAATTGACATGAAGGAGGAGCTCATCCGGATCGGCAAGGACGGACTACAACAACAGCGTTTTGGAATAAGGTAAGCCTAAACACTTGTAGTTTTCATGTTTTAAAAGGTATATTTAGAGAAAGATCACTCCATTTTGTCTTGTTTGTCGCTAGAGAGTTTAGACTCCTAGGGAGGTCAGTTGTGTCCGCACAAACGACTTTTTCCGCCACGACAAGGGCATCCACTTCAATAGATACACACATCATACCTACATCTAGGAGGGTGCGCATCCCATTTGATAGCCACAAAGTTGCATGAATATAGTTATAAAAGAGATTGTTATGAAGAGATGCAAAAAATACTTGATGTCATTTTTCTTTACCCAATTTAAGATAGATAATGGATTTCATCCCTTGTAATAGTTGTTAAGAAAAATGGTAAGTGGTGGATTTATGTCAACTATAAAGAACTTAACAAGCCTTGTTTAAAATATTACTTCTTTCTTCCATTTATTGTTTCAATTTTGGACACATTAGCTGATAAAATTACTTATCTTTTCTTAATGGATTTTGTGGGTACAACCATATACATATTGCACCTAAGGATAAAGATAATGCCACTTTTACATGCATATCAAGAAAATTAGCCTTTAATGTGTTTCCTTTTGGGTTATGCCCTTGTTAATATCCAAAGAGTAGTATTAGCCATATTTTTTTATCTAGTGTAGGTACAGAGGAATCAATGCGGGTGCAACATAGGAGAAGGTGTTCTACAATGCAATCAGCATAGGTGCAACATAGGAGATTGTGAAATGTAGAGCAGGTAGCCAGTTATCCAAGGTGCTCTAGAGCACTCTGTCTCAAAAAAGAGAGATGTGTTGGGGAAGTTTCAGTCAAAACATGACACAAGACACCCAACCAAGCTCAAACATATGTTTTACTAAGATCAATCAATGTCTGAATGAGTGAATCAAGATGAATATAAGAGGTGAAAAAGGTGCCAAGATCAAGGAAACCACTAAGGGAAGAATCAATTCCCCAATAGAGTCGCCAATTTGTTATGCATAATTTATAATTGCAGACAAAAGTATCTTCCCTAGACCTAGCGACCTAGTCGACTAGAACAACATAAATCAAAGAATATAAAGTTTCCCTTAAAGTAATTGAACAATGGAAAGAGGATTAATTGGAATCTGTCACAAGCTTCACTCTATTCTCTTCTTGTAAGTTCCAATCCTAACTCCGATTTTTGTAATTATAACCTACACATACAATCAACACAAGCCAAATATCTACGACATCTATATAGCATAATCCAATTACTCAATTCAATGGATCAACAAGGCATTGAAATACATGAATGTAAACATAACATAACACGTATAGGAAAACAACGTAATCTTTGTATTAATAGAAATGGAGAGAGTTACAACCAATAATAGTGTTGATCTTGTAGAGATATCCCCAAGTTCACTTGTCCTTCCTTTCCACAAAGCACACCTCTATGCCACCTTGATGCATGAATATGATGACTCTCTTAAATTCAAGGCAACAACATGAGGGTATGATTAGTCTCCAAAATCCAACCCATAACTTATGGACGGTAGTAAATATATAGGAGAGGATGGTAGTTTATGAATTCTTATCCATTTAAAAATCTAGGCTTGAGATCCACTTAGGACGGGAGGATGAGCTCAAGGGATAAGAGGTGAAATTTCCAAGGAAATATCAGATAGGATTTGAAGTCCTTATCCAAGGTAAATGGTTTAAACAACCTCTCGAAGCTTCAGGGTTCTTTTTAATTTTCCCGAATTTCTAGAATTAGTGCACCCCCAACAAGGGACGACCTACTGCTGATCATTGTGGGTCCATAATGGAGTAAGTTGTTGCTAAACATAGGTCCCTAAAGGGCCAAGGTGCACTGAGCCTTAAAAGCATTGAAATGAGGTAGTTAAGCCCAAATACTCAGGGATTTAGGAAATTAATTCTTAGAGCTTTATGTAAGGATGATGACAAGGTGTTCAAGGATGTGAATTGGCCTTAAAAGCATTGAGATGAGGCAGTTAAGCCCAGATACTCGGGGGTTTAGGAGAGTCACTCTTAGGGATTTTTGTAGGGATGATGACAAGGTGTTTAAGGATGTGAATTGATCCAATTTGAAGGCCTATTGACCATATGTGACAAAACGACCTATAACAGACCCAAAATCACTCAGTTGAGTGGGTTCCTTTTAGCATCAAGCTTAGACTCTCTAGATAGGTTGAGTGATCACATTTAGCTTCAGGCCCAGAATTACTCATGAAGAATGAGGCCTTTGGAAATTCACAATGAGTCAAAGATATTAACTAGGACGATGGTGAACCAAGACGAGTATGTATACCATGTGTTATAGGAACCAGAATTACGGTGACTAGTTGATGCTAATCATGTACCATGTGTCAGGTGTACCAACTAGGGTTATGGTGATGAGGCACAATAGGTCAGAGGTACTAACTAGAATTATGGTAACTAGTTATGTTGTATATTTTACCATGAGTCAAAGTTTTTGAGCGAGATTATGGTAACTGAATGATGTTGATGTTGATAATGAATTGTTATAACATTTTCTTCCATAAACTTATCAACAAGAGAGCATTTGATAGTCATTATGAATACCTCCCTAGCTAGGAGGGAGTGTTGAATTTTGTTGCTATGGTCGATCTTCATAATTTATATTTAAGCCCTTGAATTATGTAAGACATGTTCCTTATGTCATTTAATTTTTAACCCTTGAAATCTATATAATAATCAATATAAAACATGTTCTTCGTGTGAGATTCAAAAGAGAAAATTTTGAATTTTGGCTCCAAAATTGTCAAGTTGGCCCTCCCTCAAGTCAATTTATCCCTAGTTAAAGAGACACCCTTTCAGGCATGTTGGCTTGAGGGGGCTTGGACCCAGGTTCAAAGTTAGCTACGCTAACGGACAAAACCCTACACTACCGAACCTTTCGCCAACAGTCCACTTAGCACAGACTGCAATATCACCCGAGGTAGTATTGGGGGATGCTAGAACTAGGTTTTTCATCTAGAAGGCTATGTGATGTAGTAGCAGGGCATTTCTTTAATCTAGGGCCCGATCCGACCTTCGTGAAACCTTATATTCAGAATCATAGACTTAAGCAATTTCTACTTAAATAGATTTATGAGCTTCGCCTAATTTCCCTAACATGTATAAGTTATCATACAAAAGTAGATATGGACCTTCTCAATGCAATTAAAACAATATTACAAAGAACCGAATCATAATTGAGCATAAACACATAAACATATAAATATACAGAGAACACACGAAATTGCTTCAAATAGACTTTATTACTTCAGATCTTCAATTAATACACTTCTTCCGACCCTGCGCACACAGTTGTTGGGGCCATGCATTCAACTGCGGAATTTCCAAGGTCTTCGTTCACTCAGATGCAAGAGCCTTCCCCTTCACCAAAATACAAAACTACAAACAAAATAGACTCAAGCTCTCATTCATGAACTTCAAAAAGTTTCCTAATGAATCATAGATGACTTCCTTTTATAACTTTTACATTACATTACCATGGTCAGTGAACCATGGGTCGAGCTCATTACTTAATCAAAACAACCGATCCCTTTACAAATAAGGATCTTTGACCTACCTAAATGCCCCTTTGACTCTTAACGTTTTGCATTATTTTCACTCTGCTCCTCAAAATGCGAAGACTTTACAATATCGAATCAAAATTGATTCAAAATTTAGGCAAAACTTAGACCTGGAGGACCCCATCCCAACAGGCCCCCAACATAAAGAAATGACTCATCTTGAGTCACTCTACCCGTACGTCCTCGATGTGCACTTTAAGACCACTGAACTCTGTCATCAATACTTGAAGCTCTGTTGTGCACTGCGCAGCGGCCTGCTGAACCTCCTCGACCAATTTCTTAGTAGTTGGTCCCTCGACTCTTAAGCGAATGTTCCTCTGCATATGTTGCATACTTTTCAATTTCCTCGCTACATCCTGAGAGAGTTTACTAGCTTCATCGGCCCACGGTTGTGTTCGCACTAAAATGATAGATGCTTTGCGTCGCAGCTTGTCTATCTGAGTCTGAATAGCTTTCCCTTCTTGGAGTTTGATGAATCATTGCACAGGTGCTAAGGTCCACATTGTTGCCCTAATTTCATTGAACTGCAGTTGTTTTTCTCTTATGTCAGCTTCAATCTTATGTACATGTGGGTCCTCTTGTAGAGAGGCCCACATCTCTGTTGGCCTATATGGGCTTGACCCAGGTTCAAAAGAGTTAGTTAGCCAAACAAATCTCGCAGCTACAGGCCCTTTCGGTAATAGTCCGCGGAGCGCGCACTGAGGTCTCATCCGAGGTAGCAGGGGAGGGTGCTGGAACCAGGTTTCTGCACCCTTGGGATTTCTTGATATGGTCTGGGGGGTTCGCGCGTTGTTTTGTGGCCTCGCATCGCTCTGCTTTCACGTAGATTCAGAATCGGGCAATTCCTTAATGCTTACTACTTAATGAGTTATTATAGATCAGATCTACTTGTTATGCTCTTTAAGCAAACATTTAATAGAGATAACTAGTGTGCGTGTTCGAAAGAAATACAGATTCTCATAAACTCATAACATAAGCATACAGATCTAACAAAGTATCAACCATAAATTAACCAGATCCACAATATTTCAGATTCAACACAGCGTTTCAAAACCAACTTATCTTTATTCAACTCTATTGCCAATACAACTAGATCTCCCCTGTGCATTCAGCTGCAGGGGTCCGCACACACAGCTGCGGACTCTACCAGGCCTCTGCGCACACAACTGCAAAGCCTCTATCTACCCACCAACACCCTTGACTCGAACTTACAGACACTCCAAAACTTCTTGCCTTATAAACCCATTACAATTCAGTTCAATAATGTGTAAAAACTAACTATTTCCTAACCATAGAGCCTTGCTCTATTTATATTTCCATGGTCCAAAAACCATGGGCAGGCCGACTCACTTTACATTATTTTTGTGCGGACAACCCTTTGACTTGACTCATTACAAGTTGCACTCCGCGCATCCCGCGGAGTCTTTACCCTATCTCTACCCAAAATTTCGGGCTTTGTGCCCCATAACCGTTATGCGAGGCTTTTACTACCCAATAGTCCCCCAACACAATCATCGTGACTCGTCCCAAGTCACACGGTTGGTGCGGTAATCTTCGCACATAGGTCGGTCAACAATCTCTGCATGTCGCGTGTGCTTTCAACAAACTCTGCCGCGAGCCTTTGTTCCTATTCCAAGTGAGCCTCTGATGCATCCGTATCACTCGCAGTTGCTTGCTCAGTATCACATACTACCTGCATATGCGCTAACTTGCCTTCAATAGTTGTAGAGACCCCAAATGCTTCATCGAGTCAGAGCTGGATGCGTTCTTTAAGCACTGCCTCCTGTTGCCGCATGGTGTCAACTTGTGCCTTGAGAGCCTAGGCCTCCTTCATTTTGGCCAACCACCGCGTGATAGTGACCATCTGTGCAGCCCCTCAAGCTGTGTCATAAGCCTGCTGCAACTCTCATGCCTTAGTTTCTACTTACTGTATGGTTGGGTCTTCCTGGAGGGATGTGAGCATAACGAGAGCCTGATCTAATAGTCCTGAGCACTCTTGGACAATGCTTTTCATCATTTCCAGTCCAGCTTGAATTTCGTTGTGATGTTGTTCTCGAACTTCCGAAGGTGTGGGCGGATGTGCCTTTAGCCTGAGCTCTACAATTTGTAAGTTTAACTCCCACTAAGCTTTCGCGTCTTCCTCCTTGACCGTACAGAAGCCTGCGGCCATGTGTTGAATTTTGGTAGTTGTTGGGAGATCTGCAGGGATAGCTAGCTCTAGTACCTTGCTGCAAGCCTCTGTCACGACCTGTTCCACTTCTTGGTAGTGTGCGACCAAGTCATCGTGCTAGAGAGTGACCTGTTCCAAATTTGCCTTGTGCTCCGTCAAGGTTTTGAGGGCGCGGCTTTCCCTGGTACAAAGCTCGTTCGTTACCACATCCTGTAGTTGGTAGAGTGTTTCTCTTGGAAGGGCGGCCAGATTCAATCCCCAACTATGTTCTTCACCTGCAAAGTCTTCTATGACCGTGCCTACTGGCAACGCTAAAGTGTTCATTGTGGTAGTGTGCACCATCTGCTCAGTTGTGGCTATGTCCTCTGCTAGTTTTAGAATGACCCTGCCCTAGGGTGGCACCTGTAATGCCTGAAACTGTGCTCGGAGCTCCCCCAACACAGTTGTTTGTCTTGTGATTAGTTCTGCCAATGCACTGGTAGGGGCATTTCTCGCTGGCTAGCTATTGTCAATTAATTCTTTCTCCAAAGCCTTCGTTGTTTTGGACTTTTTGCATGTGTGCGGTGATTCCTTATCGCACGGTCGCTTGACCTGGGTCGATTCTGTAAGTTGGTCCATGTGTTCTTGTGTCTCTGTTTTCGTTTGCATGTTCTATTCCAAAGCCATTTCCTGCTCTGCGGGGTCTCTTTTGCTATCGGTTTCTTGGTTGCCTCCTGCTGCGAAGCTGCCTTTTGTCCCTGTCATGTCTTTTCTGCCAATTGAGTGAATCATTTTTGGAGTTCCTTTTTCCACTGTTGCTTTGCCATTTTTTCGCGGACGGCCTTGTCTGGGGCATGCCACTCTGGAGGCCATGTTGCTAATACCTCGTAAATGGCATCATCTGTGGCAATGAACAGAAGTGTGACCCATGCTTGCTTCGGATCCTTCCGCGCTCAGATATATAAGTGATGCATGTCCGCTTTGAACTTTTTTGTGCTTTGGAAATTGTTGTATATCATTGCAGACATCTGCGGTATTCGATCGATCCGTGTTCGGATACTCCCTTCCATGAAGGTGCAAAAACCCCTGATTTCATAAATCCTCACTGGATCCTTTGTAGCCCAGAGCGAAGTATACCGCACTGCTTCAGGTAGGTTGTCCTCAATGCTAGGAAATTGTCTACCCTGTGGCAGTTCTCCTAAAACCAGAAGGATGGATAGTAGCAACCATGCATAATGAAATGTCTTACCTTTGTCCTGTGCTTCCTGACAATTTGTCAAAAATTCGTCGCATAAAAATTGTGCCCAGTTGAACTAAACCCCTTCTGCGCACTGCTCCGCAAGCGCAATGACAGGAGTTGGCACCTCATCTGTGTGACACTTCCTCATGAATTTATTGGCTAGCAGTTGAGTGGCAACTCGTACTGCATGGTCGTTGATGCTGGCTATTACATACCCTCGCTTTCCTTTTTCCAACTGATATTTAGCCTTCATTGTTTCGATGAGGCCCACCTCGCTACTTGTTTTGGCTATGTCTATGGGATCATTCCCTTTAATCGGCAGGTGTGTATTTTGGTGGACTAAATTGGCTGTGATCGGAATCGGCTCTTCCAAATAGAGATACCCATCATGTATCAAACAAAGCAACTGTCGGATCACAAATATGGTGATGGTTGCACGGTGATATTGGGGTATCCACCTTAGATTGCATAAGCCTGCCTTCTCCACACCTAATAGCCATTTCCGCGGCACTAGCTTGGCTGTGGCCAATTCAGGGAACTTGTTGCTATATGCTAGATCCAAATTTTTGAACTTGATACTTGGTATGCGGCCCAGCGGCAAACCATCAAACCTTATCTCATCTGGGAGAAGCGGGGTCTATAGTGTATTCTTCGTAGCGTCCAAGTCCTTCAGTATTTTGGTCGTCCCATTCCATGGAGAGAGATATGGAGGTAATGAAGGGATTTGGAACGCATCTTCTTCTTCCTCATCTTGTGCCTCAATCTGGTCAATCAGGGCTTGTAAATCTTCATCGTCCTCGGTGGGTTCGGTGGTGACTGCTTTGCCCTTTTCGACTACTGACCTTTTGTTGAATCTCGGTGAGGCCCTGACTGTCCCTATCGTCTGCTTGTTTTTCCTGGGTCGTGGTGTGCATGGGGACTTTGGAACCTCGAGGGCCTGAGTCACGTCATCTGGCTCTTCCTGAGTTAGTTGCAGTTCCTCCGCGAACCGTGCTTGGGTTCTGGCCATGGTACTCATGGGGTGCCTGGTAGCCAAGTGTTTGCTACTCTTCACTGGTTCAAATCGCAAATATTCCAGTGCCGTCCATAGGTTATTAGAGGAGTACGTAACTTTGAATAGATCCCTTCCCTCCACTTTCAGTTTAGTACCAGTGTCTAGGCGGCAGATCTTTTTGGATCTTACTCGGAACTCCCGTCTTAATGGCCCGCCGCCTGCTCCTCCCTGCCATAACTTAAATTTCTTGTCAGGAACAGTGGTGTTAACGATCACCTTTTGACCTTTCCTTGCAGTAGAACAGCTCCCCGTGCACAACCGCAATCTTGCAGACCAAATGACTCTTGACAGAACTTTTTTTCCCGCCATCTTCCCGCAGACTTGTTTATAGTCCCATGCCTTCTTTCAATTACTTGAGGCGTTGAGACTGTGCTTGCCATAGCTAGTTAGGTGGTCGCACCCCAGGTGTGATGTCTCAATGGTCCTGCTAGTCTGGGTTACGAGCACCGGTCGAGTGCCGTTGGACCTTTTATTTCTTCGTGCGCTTTTGTGTGGGGTGTACCTTTCTGTAGGTACGGGTGCAACCACGATAACAGGATCGCGACTCGTTCTAGAGGCCCGACCGGGCCAGGTTCCCTTCTATGTTGACTGCCATGACCGTCCTGGGTAGCGCTACTTGCCACCTTGCTGATTCCCTCCCTTATTACTATGCTTTTCTTTCTTAGCTGCAACCAAAGTTGATGGATTTCGTGAGGCCAACGGCTACCCCGCTTTTTCTGGGCTTCCTTCCGCCTTCTATTATAGGCCCATCAAACCCACAGTATCCGCACCTCCCCATTGGGTCACTTTATCGGGCGGACGTTGCGCGTGCTTTCCCCTGGTCCCCTTCTGACTTGGGCGCGGACTGCCAGTGGCTTCAGGCTGCTGTTTTTCATAGACTAGGTGGGTATTTGCACAACCTTCACCTACAACATACGTTGTCGATGGATTCTCACCTTGTTTTGCCTTCTAACCCTTGCGTGCACCTGCTGTTGACATCTGCGCCACTTTCATCGCATCTTTGAACATGTACCCCTTCCTGAAGCAATTGTTGCGTGTGGTGCCTCCGCGGATACTTTCGGTGGATTTTGCCTTGGCTTCGTCATTTCACATTGGTCGACTAGTTCCTTTGCTTTCGTGGCAACCTCACCAGCTGGCCGCCCTCGTGCCTCTCTTGTGACATGGTGTAGTGATCTTACCATCCTGTTACAATTTAGTGTTGTTACCTCATGTAATCGGTTCTGCCATCGCTCGATCTCTTCATCTGAGTTTGATGTGCAGGAACTATCACGGTCCCATGAGATTCTTCCGTCCGTTGTCGGATTCACCCAGTCCTGATCTTGCGCTATGATCTGGTAGATATAGTCCAATTCACGGTCACTATTCTCATCGTGCACTAGCTCAATATAGCGCGCCCCCTCGGCTGGGTCTAACAGAACCACTACGCGGAGAGATTTCTTTTCAAATATCATTTTTCGTTTCTTTAGATTGATGACTCCATTCATATCCGTTGCCCAGTCTATCCCTAACAATGCAAGATATGGGTTACTTTCATCCACAATTTCTATGACCTCAAAATCGGTTTGTGTGCTTGCACCATCGATGTATACCATAACTCCTTGAAGTCTTCCCATGGGCAGGATCTTTTGTTGGTTCGCCATTCGTAACTAGATAGGGGACCATTGCAGCGTGGGCCTGCCCATGCACTCCCAGAACTATTTAGGTAGGACATTTGCGTCTGACCCCAAATCCAAAATGACCTGATCCATCTCGTAGTCCCCAATCTAGGCAGTTAATCGCATTTCCCGTCCGGTGCGCAACGTATGCTTACCTAGCTTCCGGACCATGCGAGGTTCGTCTACTCCGGCGCACCTAGTTATCAATTCTTGTAGCCCCTTCACCGCTTTCGCATCCCGGAGTAACTTCATGCATGTCTCTAAGAAGGTGGTTAGCATAGAAGTATCCTTCTCTGGCTCCATTTGATCCCTACCGCCTGAGGTAGAAGCTTCCACGAAGCTCTTCTTAGCCTCCATAAAAGTCTCCTTCGCACGCTCCAAATCAAATTCTAGTTGTTTTGTGGGGGGCTTACGAACCCATGCATCCTCCTTTGGCTTCTTCCCCTTATCTTCCCCTATAGTTGCACCACTTATAAGCATCATATTCACGTTAGGGTCCTCCTCACGTGGTTTAGCCTTCATCATTTGGACATTCTAAGTGGGGGTAGTCGGAAGCACCCCTTTTTCCCGCATCTGAGAAATTAGCGTGGGGCAATCGACTGCTTCATGGTCAAACTAGTAACAGTATGGGCAATAGGCTTTGGTCGGGTGCGTGCAATGATGCGCATAGTGCCCCGGTCCCCCACAATTATAGCAGATTAATTCTCCCCGTCCCCGTCTAGGGTCCATTCCCCCACGGCCCCATCCTCATCCTTGGAATCCTCCTCGCGCGATTACTGTGGCGGGATCCTACCTGCGTGCCTCCATTTGCATCTTGTAAGCAGGTGTTTCATCCATCAACATCTCGTAACTACGGTAATTTCTTTCATCGTCACCCACCATCTTATAGAAGTTGCAAAATAACTGTTGAGAGGGGGTTGTCTTAGGTTCTGCAATAAATGACAATTGTCTGTGGCATGCTTTCCTCCCACCTGGTAGATTGCGCACCAGAGTGCGGGCGCCATGCTTGGCCCTACTTATACCTCTGGTCGCAATGGTATTGGTCCCCCCGCTGTCACATAGTTCGTGAAGAGTGGACAATGATCCTTATCGTGGCCCTGACCCTTACATTTGATACACCACACCTCTTCGCGCACTTCTGACCAAGGCGCCTACCCTTGTTTCAAACTTCGCATCTCTAGACATAGGTTTTGTATTTGCGCTTGGATTTGCTGCACTCCAAACCTTGGATCCTGTATTGGAGTTTCATGCAACCTCATTGTTGTCTCCAATGCTTTAGCTTGGGTTGAGATCTTTTGTTGTGACAGAGTCGTCCTCAGATGTGGTGTCAATGATGCCACAAACCATGCCCAGCGTTGCAAATCCGTCAATGCCATGTTAGCCTCGCGGATGGTGCTTTTCAATCTCTGATCCAGATCCCACAGGGTTTCACCAGGCAACATCCCGATCTCCTTGAACCCAATAACTGACTGCGCCTCTGATTTTGGTCAACCATATTCTTTGTTTAATGCATCTTGGATTTCCGCTATGCCCACATTCGGATGATTTCTTGAGTATTTTATATATCATGTCAACGCGCGGTCCTGCATTAGGCTAACTATAGTAGCCTTTTTGATGTTATCATCCATTATGCCTTGAGCTTCCCATATAGCCCTTACCACAAACTAGAACTAGCCTGGTTCCTCATTTCCTACACCCTTAAATATTGGAAACTTGACTATGCTCGCCATCCCAACCTTTGGTGGTGGTGGAGGTGGAGGTGGGGTCGGTGTAGATGGATTTGATGTCGGTGAAGCCGGTGGTGGTGTGGACGGAGGTGGTATTAGTGGAAAGCACCCCTTAATCAATCGGATTGCACTTTTTGGAGAGAACCCTGCGAGTTCCTCCTCGCTTTCTTGCGAAATAGAAATCAAAGGACTGTCTTGTAATCCTTCGGTTCCTCGGTAACCTCTTTCGCTTTGCGTTATCCCAGACATCAATAAATGCGCATAATTTGTTTCTCGCACAACAACATTTTAATCCAAGTATTCAATGATTTGATATACTTACTCCGCGGTCCTTGGAGAAATCGCCTTTCTGCTTCACTATAACTTACACTTGTGTCTATCGCGAACTTAGTGATAAACCCTCTTATTACCCGATCCAACCAGTGGTCTACTGCGCACGCAATTTTATCTTCAGTTGCTTCTAGCCTGCGTACCAATTCTAGAGTCCATACAATAGGTTGATCTAGTCTGCACCTTCCCACACTGTCAGCTAACCTCGCGATCTGTACAATTCTACTAGAAATGTCGTGAAGAAGATCTCATGGATATCTGTGTATATGTAGCGATCCATCCAGTCCTCCTCCGATATTCGCGGGTTTCTATTTTCCTAAACCACAAAATCGTGAAGCTTCAGATCCAACCAATCTTCAAGCTCTTTCTTTGTAGGGTTCTAGTGTTCCGACATCAGACATCCCTTAGGCAGATCCCGGTCCCAGCAATAGAACCATTTGTTGGCTTATATGGGCCTGACCTATGTTTGGAAGAGTTAGTTAGCCAAACAAATCCCACAGCTACCGGCCCTTTCAGCAACAGTCCGCGGAGAACGGACTGAGGTCTCACCTGAGGTAGCAGGGGAGGGTGCTAGAACCAGGTTTCCGCACCCTTGGGATGTCTTGATGTGGTCTGGGGGGTTTGTGCGTCGTTCTGTGGCCTCGCGCCACTCTGATTTCACGTAGATCCAGAACCGGTCAATTCCTTAATGCTTACTATTTAATGATTTGTTATAGATAAGATCTACTTGTTATGGTCTTTAAGCAAACATTTAATAGAGATAACCAGTGTACGCATTCAAAAGAAATACAGATTTGCATAAACTCATAACATAAGCATACAGATCTAACAGAAGTATCAACCATAAATTAACCAGATCCACAATATTTCAGATTCAACACATTGTTTTAGAACCAACTTATCTTCATTCAACTATATTGCCGATACAACCAAATCTTCCCTGCGCACTCAGCTACAGGGGTCCGCGCACACAGCTGCAGACTCTACAAAGCCTCTGCACACACAACTGCAGAGCCTCTATCTACCCACCAACACCCTTGACTCGGAATTACAGACACTCCAAAACTGCTTTCCTCATAAACCCATTACAATTTAGATCAATAATGCATAAAAAATAACTACTTCCTAACCATAGAGCCTTACTCTATTTATACATTTCCATGGTCCGCGAACCATGGGCAAGCCAACTCACTTTACATTATTTTTGGGTAGACAACCCTTTGACTTGACTCATTACACTTCACACTCCGCGCATCTCGTGGAGCCTTTATCCTATCTCTACCCAAAATTTTGGGCTTTGTGCCCCATAACCGTTACGCGGGGCTTCTACTACCCAACAATCTCTATGGTGTGCTAAAAAGTATGGCTACAGTCCTTAACTGCAGCTTCTAGTACGTCAATGTTTGCCTTAATAGAAACCTTGTGCTACTCTTGAACTTCGAGAGGTGTTTATGGTTGTAGCTTCATCTACAACTCTACGACCTACATCTGCATCTCAAACTTTACTCATTCAACCTTTGCTTTGGACACCTTCACCGTGGAGGCCAGTTTGTGGAGCTTCTCTTCGAAAGTTTCTTTAGTCTATAAGAGGAGCTCTGGCAGCTTATTGTAAGTTTGGGTAATGGCGTCCTCTAGCTACATACTGTGTGCATTGGCTGCATCCCTATCCTAGATGGCCCTGGCAACTTCCTCAGTTCGCTGCTCATTGTGGCTCTTGAGGTCTTTGATCACGAAGAGCGCCTGGTCTTCCCAGATATTTAGTTCATCAAAGATTCCCTGGTGGAGTTCATGCAATGCTTGAATGGGAAGCGCCGCTATGTTTAGCATTAAATTTCTCCCCTATGGCACTGCTGCCTGATCTGCCTTGGTAGTAAAGCACAATGACCCTCCTGGAATGGGAACTGTGCAGACCTCTGTGGTTACCACCCATGACGAAGGTAATGTCAGTTTGACACTTGACGTTCCCATGCTCACTTGATTCTGGCTTGCTTGAATCACACTTGCTTGTACATGTAGCTCTTTGAGGCCTTGTTGGACTTATGTCAGTACTGACTTGTACTGATCCTCCATATGTCCCCACATGTCCTCGGTGAATGAGTGCATAGTGTCACTGATCTCATCGATGTCCCCTAGTGAGCACCAGTATTGCAGCAATAATGCTGCAACTCCTGGGGCTTCCTACATTACTTTTATCAACCTGGTAGTTCGTAACAAACTTGGAAGCAACAGTGATGTATGCACAAGTACTAGTTCTTACTGCAGGTTTTCACTTGGTCAGTTGGCGCAAGATCACTAGGAGCTCAAGCCAACTTCTATGATTTCTAGAAGAAGCTTTATGTGTGATGAAAGAGAGGAAAGCTCACTCTACAGAGGCTACCCTACTTGCAGAAAGGAAAAGAAGACTGAAATGTAAAGTAACCCTAGCAAACCCTAATTAACCAACTAACCCTACTTTTGCAGAAATAGAGATGAAAAACCATAAAATGCACACCATTACCTACTTAGGAAGTAAACAACATCTATTCAAGCTATTTATAGGAGGAAATGGGAAAAAAACATCTTTTCGGGTTTTTATGTATTTTATGTGAAATTGTCATGCATGTAATTTATTTGTTTACAGATGTGGAAATGATTAGGTGGTGATGGAGGGCGACTTTGGAGTATGCAGAGGTGTAGGAAGGTGTGGATAGGTCCTAGGAGGCCTCTGGTAACCTTCCGGAGGCTTTCCCTACAATCGGACTTCAAAAAGTCACCTACAGGAATTTCTACAGGAGGTTTACAGGAGGATGCTGAGAGTTGCTTTAGAGGTTTTGCAGGTGAGAAAATGGTTGGAAAGGGTAGTAGAGGGCTAGAAGGATGTGTTAAGGTGGCTGAGGTTCATCAGGGAGGATTAGGAAAGAGAGAGGTGGTTGGATTTGTTCAAGGAAAGGGAGGAAAGTTTATGAGAAAAGTGCAGAAAATTAGGGCAAATTTATGAGGGGCTATGAATGACCTATGGAATATGTAGAAAAGAGAGATGGTGGTGGCTAATTTTTTGACTTATTATGATCAGATATGTACTACAAGAGAGCTACAAATCAAACACTGAAACTGAGCAAGCAAAGAAACTAGCTGCACCAAAAAAACAGAACTGTATCTCATGTTAACCTAAATTCTGATCTAGGAAAATAAAATGCTGAACAATGCTATATGGAAAGGAAAGCATGAATGGAGATTTATTGCAGAAATAGAAATGAGCATGACAAAATAGATCTGAAGCAAAGCATTAACCTCTAAATCAAACTACAACACTAGAAATTGCATGGAGAAGGAAAATCTGTGTTTTTATGGCAGCAAGAGGGTCTTGGCCTCAGTTCATGGTCCCAAAGGGAGGAAAGGAGGTCAAGGCTCTGTTGATGGCCTTTTTGTATCTTTCTCTTATCACTATTTAACCTACTTCAACAAACTGAAATGGAAACAACTATGTAAATCACCAAAAGCAACCTATTCTAACCAAGCAAGAAACCTATCTAACAAAAACTAATTCATAAACTGCAATGGCCTGGGCCTGCTCATTGATATACTTAGGGGCACTTTGAGGATTATTTGTAGGCAACTGGTCGACACTGATGAGAGCCGTGGGGTCTGCTGGCTCAGCTTGGATCATTAAGGGTTCATTTTTCTCTTTTGCCATCAACTTTTTGATTTCTGTTGCCCTTTTCTCCTCATGATTCATCCATGATGCCATGGCCATCAGTTGCAAGTCCCCTAGCCTAGCATTGGGGTCCCATAGGTTCATATCAGTGAGGGCCAAGTTATGCAAATAAAACTCTGCTATCTTTGCCTTGTCTTTTGCTGAACTTTGGTCACATAGGTCTGTAAACTGTTTATAATCTTGGAAAGGCATGGTGCCTCTCTGTGCCAAAGTCTTGATCTAAAACTACAGCCATTGGTCTTTGAGGTATACTCCATATGATTTTGCTGGTGTCTTGCACTGTAGCACCTCCATAGACCAGCTGGTCATGCATGCCAATTGTATCTCATTTTCTTGTAGTTGTTTCCTTAGCAACTCATTTTTTGTTTCTGAGTGAGATCTTCTGATTGCCTCTCTGTGTCTTACATCACTTAACTCCCTGCCCAACTCTCTAAGCTTCCTCTCCATGTGGCCAATGTCTTCCACCCCTTTTGACTTGGCGATCTGCATCCATCTATGGCTCCTTATCCTTTCTTTTTCCAGTTTAAAGAAAAGTGGGACTGCAAATTTTTGTGGAATGATTTTCCCCCTTTAAGAAGGTTGTAATAAGAGCCCAAACTAGGCTAGGGGTCAAGTTCTTGTGTCTCTACTATTTCATCCTTCCCTTTGGTCTACTCTTCTGCCCTTTTCTCAAGTTTTTTGGTCTCCTGTAGAACCCTGATAGGAGGAGGAGGACTGAAAATGATAGAGAACAATGGTTTCGAGGCTATGGAGGCGGTATGGAGCTTGCTGCAGCTACGGGGATGATGATGAAATGGAAGCAAAGGTGGTGGAGGAGTTCAAGGGAGAGTACTTATGTCTATTTTGAGATATTTCCAGCGATGACGTGAGTTGGCAAGATGATGTGAGTTGGCAAAAGGGGTACGTTGCCATTATTTGGACTGTTTGTCCCCATTTCCGTGTCATCATGACTCCTCATGACTTCTGCCCACAATCACTTCCCATCATTTGCATCGGAGTTTATACATCCGCCACTACCTATCTTTTGGATTTTCTGTGAGTTGACTAGGTGCACGTGTGGTGAGATCTCCAGATGAGCACAGTTGAACTAGGTGTGGGTGGCCAATTAACTGGCCACCTTTCTAGTTTAACCCTAACCATCTCATTCATTCATGCAATTTTTGAATTATATAGATGCAATAGAGGAGAGGGTTAGACACTTACCTGCAGGTCGAATGTTCGTGTTGTGGTGCTGCTTGGTTCTGTTGCTGCTGCATGCTCGGATTTCAGTGGTTGCATGCCTGTATCCTTTCTGTTGTTATGCTTTTTTCTCCTTGATATGTGGCTCGTTTGTTTTGTACAAGTACCCTTTAGCTGAATCTTGCTTCAGACATCCTCTACATTCCTGTGGCTGCACCTATTTTGCTGTTGGAGCTTGATTTTAAGGGGATCAGCTGCTACAGGAAATCCTACAGGAGCTCTTGTAGCTACTTCTCCCTCTAAAATTTTTAGCTGATTCTTGTGTTGGGAGCTGTGAGGATGCTACTAAAGATACTGATGGCAATGGAGAGGTATTTAGTAAGCTGCAGGTGAGTTGTGGAGGTGTTGTTCTTTTTATTTCCTTATATTTTTTAAAACTGGTTTCTGTGTTTTTGCTGCAGGAAGGAAAGAAATCAATGGAAATGAGATGATGCAGGTGTGGGATGGAGCGTTATGATGGTGGATAGTTGTAGGATGGCCTACATGCTCTCCAGGAAAATCTCTAGCTCCTCAAACTATTTTTAAAAGCTATTTCGGGCTCTCTGTGATTTCTATAGGAGCCTCCTATAGAACACACAGGGCCTCCTATAGGATACATAGTCTTCAGAAAAAAAACATAGAGAGGTGGAAAAAAAGGTCAGAAATGATGGAGAAGAGGATAGAGGACGCGTAATAGGCTTTGTGGAATTTCCTCTTGCTTCCTGTGGTCCTCCTGTAACCTGTAATGCATTTTAAAAGTCAATTTTCTCTTCCTTTTTTCTTTGTTTTTTTGAAAAGACAACTAGGGCGCCTCCAGGAGGTTTTCACCCACGGATCTTATTCTCTCTCTTTTTTTGCTTTTGTCATCACTGGGCTGCCTCAAAAGAGGTTTTCAACCCAATGATGGGACTCAAGTGCCTGATAGAGGTTTTCACTTGAGTCCTTATTATTTTTTCTTTTTTCTCAATGAGTGGGTGGAGTGGAGGCTAAGACCTGCTCCACTACCAACACTGTCTTATTCAGATCTTCAATGAACTCTCACTTAGAGAGGGGCTTCTTGTAAATTTTCAACCTATGTCCATTGACAAGCATGGGGATGGCTTCCTCATCAATGGTTCTGATCAGAACTGAACCATTTTCATTGCATTTTTCTACAGTGTAGGGTCCCAGCCATCTTGTCCTCAGCTTGCCTTTGAAATATTTATACCTTGAGTCATAGAGAAGTGCCCAATCTCCTTCTTGGAATTGCTTTTCCTTGATATTTTTGTCGTGCCATATCTTCCTTCGAAGTTGGACTACCTTTGTGTGGAGAAGGGCCTACAATCTTTGTTCATCCAATCCATTGAGCTGGAGTAACCTTTCCCTTTGTGCATGGCTGAGGTCTAGGTCTAGCTGAGTTTCCATCCTTAGTGTATTGTATTCAAATTCTATTGATAGTAGAGCCTTCTTCCCATAGACCAATTCATAGGGTGTGAACCCAGTGGTGGTCTTCCATGTGGCTTTGTAGGCCCAGGTGGCCTCAACCAATCTATCTGCCCAATCTTTTCTACTGCTGCTCACTACCTTGGTCAGAATTCCTTCCAAAGCTCGGTTTGTGACTTCCACCTACCCATTGGCTTGTGGATGGTAAGGGGTGGAAGTCCCGTGCTTGATTTTATGTTGTGTGAGCAGGTATTCAATCAAATTGGAAGTGAACTGACTGCCTTGATTTGTAACTAGTTCTCTTGGATACCCAAACCTATAGAAGGTGTTCTCTCTTAAAAACTCAACTACTTTTTCCTCTGTTGCTGCCTTGATTTCTTTTGTCTCTGCCCATTTTGTCAGGTAATCAATGCACACAATGATGTATTGCCTTTGTCTTAAAGGAGGGTTGATAGGACCCACGAAGTCCATGCCCCACTTCTCAAATGACTCAAATGTCACTTGAGGTTGCATGGGCATCTCATCCTTTGGAGTAGGTTTCCCCATCCTTTGGCACCGATTGCATTGGCTGGTATATCTATTCACATCTTGATGAAGAGTGGGCCAATAGTAACCTACTTGCAAGATTTTTAAGGCAGTCCTTTTTGCTACAAAATGGCCTCCACAAGGCCCATCATGACAGGTTAGGAGAATGTCAAAAAATTTCTCCTCCCTGACACATCTTCTCAAGATCTGATCTGGGCCAAGTTTGAAGAGATTGCCCCCAATCCAAGTGAAAGGGGTGCTTTTCCTCACGATCTTGCTCTTCTCTTTCGAGGATAGGTGTGGTGGGAACTGTGCTGAAACCAAGTAATTTGCTATATCACCAAACCATGGAGAGAGTAATGAGATATCAAATAGGTGCTCATCTGGCATTTGATCATCCACCATTTCTTCCTCACCTACAGGCAAATCTATTCTAGACAAAAATTCAGCAATAACATTTTCTTTACCAGGCTTATCAACAATGGTTAAATCAAACTGTTACAATAAAAACAACCATCTAATAATGCGAGCATTTACATCTGTTTTATTCGTTAAATACATAATTGCAGCATGATCAGTGTGTACAAAGGTTTGATAGCCTGTGATGTAATGTCTGAACTTATTTAAGGAATGCACTACAGCTAGGAGTTCCTTCTCGGTGACCGTGTAGTTTAACTTTGCCTTGGACAAATTTTTACTTATAAAGTATATGGCATAACGTAACTTTTCATCAATCTGCCCCAAGGCTGCTCCTATTGCTTTGTCCGAGGCATTGGTGTGAATGTGGAAAGGTAGGGCCCAGTTTGGGCCTCTCAAAATTGGGGCAATCACAAGTTTGTTTTTCAAGGTATCTAGAGCTTCTTGACAGGTTTCACTCCATATGAACTCGACATCTTTTCTCAAAAGGGAAAACAATGGAGAGGCTAACTTACTGAAATATTTAATGAATCTTCTGTAATATCCTACTAAGCTTGGGAAACTTTGGACATCTCTCACCTTTTGAGGAGGTGGGACCGTTTGGATGACATAAATTTTGTTGGGGTCCACCTGCAATCCTTGTTGAGATATTGCATGACCTAGCACAATCTCTTCAGTCATAAAAAATTCACATTTTTCTGGATTAAGGGACAGGTTCATTTCAATAAACTTGTCCAAAACTTTTCCCAAGTTAGATAAAGCTTCCTAGAAGTTAGAACCATAAGGAGTAAAATCATCCATACATATTTCCACTGCATTATGAACCAGTTCAGAGAATATACTCAATACTGCTCTCTAGAAAGTGGCAGGAGAATTTCACAAACTGAAAGGAAGGACTCGATATGCAAAGGTACCCTAAGGACAAGTGAAGGTGGTCTTATCTTGGTCTTCCGGGCTGATTTGAATCTGATTGTACCCGCTAAACCCATCTAGGAAGGAGAAAAACTTTTTCCCCACCAGACCATCTAACACTTGATCTATGAAAGGCAAAGGAAAATGGTCCTTTTTGGTCCTTTTTAGTGGCCTTGTTCAGTTCCCGATAATCGACACAGATCCTCCACTTACCATTTTTCTTTGGCACTAGCACCAAAGGAGAGACCCATTCACTGTCAGAGATGGGGTAGATGAATCCTGCATCCAGTAACTTTTGCAATTCTTCCTTGACAATGTCTTCAAGGGCTGGATTCATCTTCCTTTGAGGCTGCCTGACTCTTTTTCAATCTTCCTTAATGTAAATGTGATGAGTATAAACTGAAGGGTGCACTCCCTTCATCTCCTTATAGCTCCAGGCAAAGGCATCTAAATGTTTTCTCAATAAGCTGCACAATTCCTTCTCTTGGGAGGTGGATAGGGATGAGTTGATTTTCAAGGTTCTTTCTGGGCCGAACTCTATATTCTTAACACAGAGAGAGGTCAAGTCGGCCCCACAGAGATCAGTCAAGGGATTGTCTTGGGTTTCTTTCACTAGATCTTCTAATGGAAAAATATTGGGGGGTGGATTTTGAATTAAATTTTCAATGATATCATCCTGATTTTGTAGTTCCCCCCCATGACAGTTTCTACTGCACACAGTGGTGTAGAATAGACTTCATCCTCATCCTCCTCCTCCAACTAGAGAGGTAGATCATGTTCTAGTAGGGGTTGGGCAGGAGGGTATAGGATTAGCTGCTTAGACATATGTTTGTTATTGATAGTCATGTTCCCAGCTCAACAACTGATGTAAGCATCGACAGTGGCCAACCAGGGTCTTCCCAAGATGAGAGGATACCCAGTGAGCTTTGCTTTCAGCTGGAGAACCAAGAAATTAGCAGGGTACTCCCAAGAATCAATGGAGACCATCACATCCTCCACAATCCCCTCAGGGGTCACAGTGGAGCGGTCTGCTAGCTACAGTACTGTCATGGTCTTTCTCAAGGAGCCCTGGAGTTTGAGCTTGAGCATGGTGTCCTTTTTCATCACATTAATGGCAGCTCCTAGATCAATCAAGGTATGTGGGATCATGGTGCCATTGATGTGGACATCAACTATTGGGCTTCCAGGGTCTAAATATTTCAGATAGATTACCTGCCCCAACATTAGGTCAGACAGTTGTCCTATGACATTGATGGTTGGGGCATCTCTCTTGCGCCTACCTAGATGCTTGAAGCACTTCTCTTTGATCATCTTATTGTATATGGGAACATCCTTTATGGCTTGGAGAAGTGGTATCTTTACACATAACTGTTTCAATTCTCCCAGAAGTTCAGTTTCTTCTGGGGTGGGCTATGTTGTCCCGAATATTCTCTCAGGAAAGGATGGATTTGCTTTTGGTTCACTTTCCTCTTTATCTTCCTCAACCTCCTGAGGGGGAGGCTGGCTATTTGGGAGGACCTTCCCAGATCGTAGGTTAATCTCTTGAATCTCCACAGCATATGTTGGGCATGATGGTTCCCCACTGTATACTTGCTGAGCCTATCTGTTATTCGGGTTTGGGTTCGGTTGAGCAAGCATTTGGGGTTGCCTTGGTGGAGCAGGAGGCAATGGTTGCGGTTGATTAGGTGGTGGAGGAAAAAGAGTGGGAGGAGAGTTGTACTAGGGCCTCCACCCCCGATGAGATGTGTAAGGACTCTGGACACCACATATCTCCACAATGGTATGATATTGTCCACTTTGGGCCTAAGCCCTCATGGATTTGCTTTTGGACTTACCCCAAAAGGCCTCATACCAATGGAGATATTTGTCCATCCTTATATATCCATGATCCTCCCCACTTCTAGTCAATGTGGGACTATTTGGTCGTATACCCAACAATCCTCCCCTCGAACAAAGGACCATTGAGCCTCCCCTTAAACGATTATCCATCCGTCCACTCTCTACCAACCAGGGTTCTCCGCTCCAATGCGTTGGAAGCACACGCCTTACATGGAAGCACCACCTGCCTCGAGAGTTTTCTCTATCCCAGGTCAACTCCTCTTCACCGTGTTGGGGCGAGAACATGTCCATGAAGAATCCGGAGCACACCGCCTGTCTAACCGAGCTCATCCACGGATCCCATTGTGATATTACCGGGGCCCACCACCTTCGTTCGGTATTCCGAGGATTCATCCACTTGGCTAACTTCGGGGCATGGCTCTGATACCACTTGTTAAGACTCTGGACACCACATATCTCCACAATGGTATGATATTGTCCACTTTGGGCCTAAGCCCTCATGGATTTGCTTTTGGACTTACCCAAAAGGCCTCATACCAATGGAGATATTTGTCCATCCTTATATATCCATGATCCTCCCCACTTCTAGTCAATGTGGGACTATTTGGTCGTATACCCAACAATCCTCCCCTCGAACAAAGGACCATTGAGCCTCCCCTCAAACGATTATCCATCCGTCCACTCTCTACCAACTAGGATTCTCCGCTCCAATGCGTTGGAAGCACATGCCTTACATGGAGCACCACCTGCCTCGAGAGCTTGCTCTATCCCAGGTCAACTCCTCTTCACCGTGTTGGGGTCAGGACACGTCCATGAAGAATCCGGAGCACACCGCCTGTCTAACTGAGCTCATCCACGGATCCCATCGTGATATTACTGGGGCCCACCACCTTCGTTCAACATTCCGAGGATTCATCCACTTGGCTAACTTCGGGGCATGGCTCTGATACCACTTGTAAGAACTCTGGACACCACATATCTCCACAATGGTATGATATTGTCCACTTTGGGCCTAAGCCCTCATGGATTTGCTTTTGGACTTACCCCAAAAGGCCTCATACCAATGGAGATATTTGTCCATCCTTATATACCCATGATCTTCCCCACTTCTAGTCAATGTGGGACTATTTGGTTGTATACCAACAATCCTCCCCTCGAACAAAGGACCATCGAGCCTCCCCTCAAACGATTATCCATCCGTCCACTCTCTACCAACTAGGATTCTCTGCTCCAATGCGATAGAAGCACACGCCTTACATGGAGCACCACCTGCCTCGAGAGCTTGCTCTATCCCAGGTCAACTCCTCTTCACCGTGTTGGGGCTAGGACACGTCCATGAAGAATCCGGAGCACACCTCCTGTCTAACTGAGCTCATCCACGGATCCCATCGTCATATTACCAGGGCCCACCAGCTTCGTTCAATATTCCGAGGATTCATCCACTTGGCTAACTTCGGGGCATGGCTCTGATACCACTTGTAAGGACTCTGGACACCACATATCTCCACAATGGTATGATATTGTCCACTTTGGGCCTAAGCCCTCATGGATTTGCTTTTGGACTTACCCCAAAAGGCCTCATACCAATGGAGATATTTGTCCATCCTTATATATCCATGATCCTCCCCACTTCTAGTCAATGTGGGACTATTTGGTCGTATACCCAACAAGATGCATTCCACTAAGGTTGTGGCTGAGTATAGGAGTGGAATGAATGAGCGGCTAGTTGGGCATGATATTGAGATGGATATGACCAAGGAGGAGGTGTGGACTAGGAAGGATGATCAGGAGGACCCCAAGAAGGTATAGAAGTGGCTTGATTCGGGTTGTAGTATTCTTGAGATGTCCCTTGCATTCCCTGCTGGTATGGTCTAGGCCCATGCGGTCTCCTTTGGTTCATGAAATAGAGTGGTTCAGTGGCTCCTTCGGCCCTATAGTATACAGCTTTAAGTTCGGGTAAGGAAGGGCACTTATCTATAGAATGATATTCTTCACAGACTGAACAAACCTCTATAGAGTTCAATGGGCATTCATTCCTAGGATGCCTTCTAGTGCACCTAGGACAAAAAATGGCCAAAGCCCTCTCTACTTCCTCTTATTTCCTTTTGATATGAAAGGTATCCATTTACATGGCAAGAGTTTGCAGCATCTCACTCTTGAAGTCTTCCAGCATGTTTCCAAGTTCACATTTAAGGAATGAACTAGATGAGGACGTATTGGCTATGGGTTGACTCCCACTACCTCTCTTTCTAGATGCCCTAGAATGGTTTCTAAAACAAGTCTTTATGTCTTCATAAGGTAGTAGGTAGATATCTCCCACAGCAAGTAAATGGAGGGTGTCTAAAAGGTCTTTCGGAATTCCTCTAAGCAGGACCAACTTCAGATATTCGGGATCAAGTGTGCACCTAACCCTTTTATAACTAAGCTAGAACCTTTCTTCATAATCTTCCAAGGATTCATCACTTCCCATGGTCATTCAGAAGATTTCTTCCATGGTATCTTTTGACCTACAGTAGTCTCGATATTTGTTATTAAAGGCTTGCTGCATCTGAGCCCAAGTTGTGATGTTGTTGCTAGGTAACCCCATGAACCATCACAATGCTGCATCCTTGAAGGTAGAAGGAAACAGTTTCAACTTTTGCTCATCTTCTGCATAGTCATAGGTTCGACAGATAATAACAAACTCAAACAAGAAGGTGTAAGGGTCTTCTGTAGTCAATCCATGGAAGGGAGGTAGGGCTGAAGGGCTTATGTTCTTCATTTTAGTGTCCCCATTGGTCTCTTGGATGGGAAAGGTACCCTCTACTCCTTCTCCATTCCCCCTAGCATTTTTGTCTTTAGACATTGTCTCAAGAGGGATTTTTTCTTCCTCTTCTACTCCTATAGGTTCTTCAAATATCTCTAGTTGTTCACCTAAACGTTTTTCTGGATCACTGCCACCGAAGAAGAGAGAAGGGCGGATTTGTGATGTGGTGGGGGTGTAGGAATTTCCCTGAATTATCTTTGTTCCTATGAGGCATGAAAGGAAATCTCTTTCTGGGTGATTTTTGTTTTTTTCCTGCTTGTACTTGCAAAACTGAAATTGATTGAACAAACAAATTGCAACTACTGAAATGAACTTGCTGAAAGGAAATTGTAGAATTGAAATGAAAGAAAGGAAATGACTAATCTGGAATGAAAATTGCAGAATTGAAAGGACTAATCTATTTTTGCTGAAATGGAAATTGCATAATTGAAAAGGGCTAATCTACTTTTGCTGAAATGGAAATTGCAGAATTGAAATGAAAGCAAGGAAATGCAGAAATTGAAGGAAACAACTACTCTACTTTTGCTGAAATGAACTACTTAACAGAATGTTGCAGTAGAAAATAGAAAAAAAGCAGTAATCACAAAATACTCTGATGCTTCCCCGGCAACGGCGCCAAAAAGTGGTGAGCACCAGTATTGCAACAATAATGTTGTAACTCCTAGGGCTTCCTACTTTACTTTTATCAACTCGGTAGTTCATAACAAACTTGGAAGCGACGATGCTATGCACAAGTACTAATTCTTACTGCAGGCTGTCACTTGGTCAGCTGGCGCAAGATCACTAGGAGCTCAAGCCAATTTCTATGATTTCCAGAAGAAGCTTTATGTGTAATGAAAGAGAGGAAATCTCACTCTATAGAGGCTACCCTACTTGTAGAAAGGAAAAGAAGACTGAAATGTAAAGTAACCCTAACAAACCTTAATTAACCAACTAACCCTACTTTTGTAGAAAGAGAGATGAAAAACCATAAAATGCATGCCATTACCTACTTAGGAAGTAAACAACATCTATTCAAGCTATTTCTAGGAGGAAATGAGAAAAAACACATCTTTTTGGGTTTTTATGTATTTTATGTGAAATTGTCATGCATGTAATTTATTTGTTTGTGGATGTGGCAACGATTAGGTGGAAATGGAGGGCGAATTTGGAGTTTTCAGAGGTGTAGGAAGGTGTGGATGGGTCCTAGGAGGCCTCTGGTAACCTTTTGGAGGCTTTCCCTGCAATCGGACTTCAAAAATTCACCTACAAGAATTTCTACAGGAGGCTGCAGGGGATCTACAGGAGGTCTACAGGAGGATCTATAGGAGGATGCCGAGAGTTGTTTTAGAGGTTTTGAAGGTGGGAAAATGGTTGGAAAGGGTAGCTAAGGGCTAGAAGGATGTGTTAAGGTGTCTGAGGTTCATCAGGGAGGATTAGGAAAGAGAGAGGTGGTTGGATTTGTTCAAGGAAAGGGAGGAAAGTTTATGAGAAAAGTGCAGAAAATTAGGGCAGATTTATGAGGGGCTGTGAATGACCTATGGAACATGTAGCAAAGAGAGATGGTGGTGGCTGATTTTTTGACTTATTATGAGCAGAGATGTACTACAAGAGAGCTGCAAATCAAACACTGAAACTGAGCAAGCAAAGAAACTAGCTGCACCAAAAAAACAGAACTGTATCTCATGTTAACCTAAATTCTGATCTAGGAAAATAAAATGCTGAAAAATGCTATATGGAAAGGAAAGCATGAATGGATATTTATTGCAGAAATAGAAATGAGCATGACAAAATAGATCTGAAGCAAAGTATTAACCTCTAAATAAAACTACAATACTAGAAATTGCATGGAGAAGGCAAATTTGTGTTTTTATGGTAACAAGAGGGTCGTGGCCTCAGTACATGGTCCCAAAGGGAGGAAAAGAGGTCAAGGCTCTAATAATGGCCTTTTTGTATCTTTCTCTTATCACTATTTAACCTACTTCAGCAAACTGAAATGGAAATAGCTATGTAAATCACCAAAAGCAACCTATTCTAACCAAACAAGAAACCTATCTAACAACAGCTAATTCATAAACTACAACAAAATATATAAATAAAAAAAGAGAGGTGTTGGGCAGCTTGGGTTGGGCCCTAACCTAAGAGCTTCAGCCCTTTGAGGTAACTCAGTGCTAGCTCAGAAAATATTTCATCTTCATTATCAAAATAATAGTCACATTACACAAAACTATCCACAAAAGTAAGCTCGAAATGAGCTGAGCAAAAGCTGCAAAAAAAGTGCAAAAATTTGACTAACATCCAACAACCTAATGAGACCCTAGGCCTATCTACTTATACAACTGGAGCTTCCAACAACTCCCTTAAAATTAGGGAGGTTCGGCTCCCAGGACTTGAGATAGATAGCAGTTAACCTTCACTTGCTCGGCTGCCTCTTTGATGCATTGATGTGGCTGCTTGTGCTCCGAGATTTTTGAAGGAGGATTCGAAGTAGGGAGTCATCAATGAGGGGGACACCCTCCTATAAATCCTCTCCCTTGTCTTCCTCGAATATTGGTTTCCAAATGCTCATTAAAACTTTGACTTTGTCTCAAAATTGACCAAAAATCTGCATAAAGCACACATTAGACTTCATGGCATAATGACTAACCCAACTCACTCTATTAGCATAAATATAATAAAAAACATGCAATAAACTAATGAGAATGGTGGATTAAGCTAAGTTAGGAAGCCAAATGAGCCCATATAATTACCCATTTATGGGGCTCATCGTCCCCCTCAATGAGGACCATCGATTCAATGTTGGAGGTCTTGTCAGACTTTTGCTTCTTTCGCGCACCTCCAGTGGTGGGTTTCTTCCTCTTCTTTAGGATGAAAGGAGACTCAATATCTTTTGTCTCCTTAAAAGGGTCTGCTCCACCCTACTCTGGTTCCTCCATGTCCGACTCCTCTTCGTCTACATGCTTTGGCTCCTGTGCGGTATTCTTCCCAAGGTCCACAGTGACCTTTTGAGGCACCTTCTTTGTGTCTTCCTTCGACGTACCTCTTGTGGCCTTCATTGTTTTTCTGGTACCTGCCTGGTCTCCTTCAGCTTCCTTGCTAGGGTCCAGCCACATGCTTGACCAATTAGATATTACTGAAAAAATATCCTTCTCTATGACCAAATAGGGCAACTCATACCATATGCCCTCTGCATCTTTCTTCACCTGTATGTATATGTTGTGGAAGTTTGCTTTGATGTCCGCAAATCCGTGATATTGGTTAAGTAGCACCGGTGATAGCTATGAATTCTGGCTAATCACACTGCCCAAATCCATCTCAAATAGCACACAAAATAATTTATTCTTTACCACCCAACTTGGATCCTTTGACGCCCATAGCGAAGCGTACCTCACAACTTTATACAAGTCTATATCGACAGTGGGGTACTACAACTTGTCGAAGGTTCTTCAGGCTGTCAAAGAAATCAAAAGTAACAACCATGCTTAATGGAAGGGTTTCCCATCTTCCCAGGCCTTGCAAAAATCATCCAAAAACTCCTGATAGAGGTATCTAGCCTAATTAAACTACACCCCTTGGCTGCACTACACAACCAACTGAATTATTGGGGCTAGCACCTCATCTTCCTTTCACTTCCTCATAATCTTACTGGCCAGAATGGATGCGGCAAAGGTGATAGCCTTATCAAACATTGAGCTTACAACATATCCTCTCAACTTCTTGACGATGTTAATATCTTTCTTTACTTGGTCTACGAGCTTCTTTTCTTGAGACTTGCCAAAAAAAGTGTTGGCAAGGTCTTCTCCTGCACATGGCAATTCAATGATCCTCCTTATCAACATATCGTCAATGGGGATCCTCTCCCCAAGTGTGATGTAGGCAAGTTCCCTCTACGGATAGAGGCAACCCCTCTAGCCCTAGAGTGGGTCTAGTCACAGCAAAGACAATACCAAAGCAAATTTCCTTAGATAGTTGATGTCATGAAGGCCTACCTTCAAATCCTCGTTTGATGAAGTTCTCGTTGTGTTGCTCCAGCTCTCGTTCTTCTAATCACTTCTATACCTGAAAAAAACATACAGAGAATGGCAATGAACATAATAGAATATGATGAAAATGATCTACTTAAAGGGTCAAGGAGCTTCGAGATATCAATATGCAATTTGACATATGATATAGGAAATAAACCATTGATTTGTATTAATATGAACTGAAGTAAAACTTACAACCATGCCTTGACATTGTAGGTCTCCTTGAAGGGACCTGTCAGCATGTCTCCGCAAGCATTCACTTGTGAAGTGTCTCCCAAGAGGATGAATAATTCTCTCTCCTACCCAAAAGGAAAAATTATGATGCTAGGAAACTCATACAATCAAGCCAACTCCACTCAAAACCATCCCAGACTATGTTACATAAGAGACTACTTCCAAACTCTAAAAGCTACCAATTTCAAATTCCACTTGTGACTAATTCTTCACTACCAGCTTAAACTCAGCCATGAAGGAGATATTTATAAGAGGAGGAGCCTCCATAAGAGATGGGAGAAAGAGCTTATCCCTTTGGGAGGTTGCATAAAGGGCGGAACAACCATCCCAAAGGAGGGAGCCGAGCTCATCTGATCCAACAACCAACCCCAGGACTGCTCATTGATAATTTGTTAAAACAAACTCGCCAAAAGTAGATCGTCGCGAGTGAAACACAGAGACAGAGTGACGACGTCGCTAGGCTTAGTTCAATCTTGGCCATCTTCGCGAGTGGTATAACTGATGACCCGCAACGACCCAAAAACATAGGTAAAAAAGGGTTTGCTCCAGGAGTAATGAACTGAGGTATTCTTCCTGAGATGACAAGGAAGACACTGACACATATTTTGCAACATGACACAAAGAAGATGTCAATAACATGGACCGGCAGTGTCTGGGATTAGGGAATGTGGGGTCGGTGACAAAATATTGTGTAACAGATGCCCCCTAAAGCATGAAGGCTGAGAGAGTGGGAGGGGTGAAATGCTTTACGAATCCATAACTAAAATAGAACACCATCGCAGAGAACCTACAAATGCAAGTACAACTGATATCTCTGATACATGAGTACATAGTGAAAGGAAATACATGTGCATAAGGCATGGGCGCAACCATCCAGAAGATAAACATAAATGATCTATGGTATGGACACAACCATCCAATCAAAAGGACCATATAAAAGACTCAGGTATGGTTGCAGCCATCCAATCAAAAGAGTCATGTATACAATCATGAAACAATCCACGCAACCTGGACTTGTGTAATCTAAGCCCAGGGTCTTGAGTCCCAACCCAATAAAGGTACAAATTCTAATATGCGAATAGATGTGCTGAAGTCGAGCATACTAGAAAATTTCTTGATTACCAGTCAATGATGTAAATCGTTAACAAGTGCAAGAGAGATCACCAATAATGTCAATGGTTCTCAAGGTACTGCTAGTACAATCCACAAAGTGTGAGGAATGATCTGAAGTTGAACACCCATGAAATCACCCAATCAAATGCTAATAATGAAAGCCCATCGTCGAATGCAAAGAACTTGCCATTAAGGCATGTAAGCTCTAAGGTACCAGAAAGGAGTCTCTAAATCAACTTCCTGGATAATGAGCTGAAGTCGACAGGAAGCGATTAGTCGAAGGAGGGCCATAATATTTCCCACATCATTGACTTGAGACAAAGGAACAAGATGTATGCGAATGAGACAAAGAATCTGAAGAAGGCGTGTAAGGATACAAACTTCAAAAGGATTAAGCTCTTAAACATATCAGTGACATGAATCCAGAGTTTGGCAACATTTTGGTACCAAGGGATCAAAGGTAATGATGATGCAGCAAGGATCAGATGGAAGGAAGAAAAATGGATAACCCAAAACCCTGAAGACCAACGATAAAGTGAGGATATCCCAACCCGACACGAAGCAGAAAGAGTGTCGATGTTCAAGAGTGACAAGCTGCCGTAATAGTTAATACAACCAACATAATACTTCCAAAGTTTCCCCCACCATTTCTGGAGAGTACCCCAATTATTTTTGAAACAAAAGATTGAAGGGGATAACATATGATTGTAATATAAGTTTGTCCTTCAGACAAATCTGACCTAGTAAATTTTAACAAGCCCCAGGAAGGAGAAGCTCAGTCTTGTCATGGTGACGAATCTGATGTCATTTAATAGTTTAACGAGTCTGATAAAGGTGTAACTCGGTATCTTTTTCATGTTTAGAGAGTTCGAAAAAGACACATAAAATAAAACTCCACATGGTCCCTTTTCATATGTTTATGTCTCTTGAGCCCGAAAAGGTAGAAAACAATACTTGAGAGAACCGCTTGACCATTTCAGCCAAGGAGTACCATTTTCGTAAATAGTTCCTCCTAGGGATAAACTTATACCGGGCGCACGACATTTCGCATCCGTTAATGAGTTCGAAACGACAAGGGCTCGACCAACTTTTCATTTTTAAAGGGTCAGAAAAGAGCTGAAAGCAGACCCCCCATTTTTATTCTCTTTAACGAGTCAAAAAGGGAAAAATACTTGGCACTCTTTTCATCTTTTATGAGTTAGAAAAGAGCTTAAAGGTGACTCATCCTGGAGGAACAAGTGGTATAAAGGGTAGCAACTGGTTCTGGTAACGGAGGAACTGATCAAAACACATAATGGTGAAAAGGCTAGCTAATAAAAACACTCATTGTTGCGGTCTCTCAGGAAAGAAAAACAACCAAGTGAAAGCATATGATTGGCCAAAGAGATGGTGGCGATGGAATGAAACAACCAAGGCTCATCTAGCAGAAATTAGCTGATAAAAATGACAATCACGAGATGTAAATCGGGTGTAGGTTCATTTTTACACAAGCTTGAACCATGGAGAACTTTGCTTGGATTCGGTTTCAAGTTTACACAAGCTTGAAATGAAAAACTATGCTTGCCATAAGTTTGCATGCCCCAAGCATAATGACACAAATCGAGGTACATGCTCCCCAAGCTTCATTTCATTCAATTAGGTGGATGGACTGAAGGTTCACTTTCGAGATCTTAGAAAGACTCGATTGGGATTTTACGAGATCTTAATCAAAGACTCGATTTGGAAAAAGGAGTTGCTTAATTTTTTAATGAGGTTGACACAAAAAGGAATTATCCTCAAGACCCTTGTTTCATTTTTTAACGAGCTTGACACAAGACAAGGAACTATGCTCCAGACCCTTGTTTCATTTTTTAATGAGGTTGACACAAGACCAGGAACTCTCCTCATCTCTTATTTCATTTTTTAACGAGGTTGACACAAGACTAGGAACTATCCTCATCTGCTTGGTTTCATTTTTTAACAAGGTTGACACAAGAAAAGAACTATCCTCATCACTCCTTGTTTCATTTTTTAACGAGGTTGAAACAAGACCAGGAACTATCCTCATCTCTGTTCATGGACCATATGAGAACATGGCTCCCAATAGGTATTCACTAGACAGAAGGACCACGCTTCGGGAGGAATACATGTCATTTGGTACCAAAGACAGATCGGGTTCCAATTCCCCCAGTACATAATGTACTATACCATGTGTGTGATCATCAACAAATGAGGAGACGGAATGGTTAGCCACATAATTAACCTGTGGAGGGGAAGGTAATGATTGAAAACAAGAGCTGATAGGGATGATGGTTGCAAAGGAGACGCTTGGTGACCAATGAACAACAATTGATCAATATTCACAATTCTTCCTTCGTGCAGAAAACAAACCATGCAGGAAAGCGAAGAAACAAGAGCTCCCATGCCATAAACATAGTCACGTCCAAGGAGGATATTGAAATCTAACGGACCTTGGACTACCATCACGTCTATATAGACAGTCTTTGCTCCCAAAGTAATAGGGAACATTGGAAGGATCCATAAGGGTTGACTGGTTCCTCTATTGAAAGCCAAGAGATTCTTGGTGATAGGCACAAGCTGTGGGGTGCCCAAAGCTTTCCAGGTAGTAGAAGACATGATGCTAACAGATGCACCTTCATCTAATATAGTGCCAGGTACTACCATATAATAGGCTTGTACGGTGTTCTGGAAAGGCACATAATATGGGAGTCGATTAGCAATCAAGTGACTCCAATCAAAAGAAACAACAGAACTATTTGGTGGGGGTATCATATGATTGCCACCATGCTCTACAGGAATAGAATAAGGACTCTCCTGAAAAAGTCGGGACGAGAGGGTCACTCTTTGATTCATGAGACTCTGAGGAGATGAGAAGAACATGAGAAGTATGATCACTACGCTCTTCCGGAGTAGAGTGAGAAACTGGTGGGAGAGCCAAGTCGACACTCTTTTCAACCAATGGTTGGTCGGTAACAGACACAAAAGAATCCTACTCAGGAAGTGTAGGATGGACAAAAGATGAATCCAAGTCAATCTCTTTACCAACCAAGAGAGGGTTAGAAGAAAGCTTTTGATAACCAACAGGAAGTTGGGGCTGAGGAGCCGTAAGGTTTTCCAAAACTTTGGAAGCTTTATCCATAAGAGGAAAAAGGTGAAGAAGATGCTCTCCTTCACATAGCCTACAGGGGAATCTAATCTTCCCTTTCTTCATACCATCGCTAGCCGAGAGTGTAGCATCGACATGATATCCAGAGATCGATGGGGATGGTCAATCCAGATTTTGAGACCATACCTCTAAGACCTTGGGAATACCAAGATAGTCTCGGAGGAGATGGTCACCCTTGCACAACTTGCAAGGGAATTTGACCTTCTATGGAGGATAAGAAGGTTTGCCAATAGGAGGTGCATTTGGAGTAACAACCGCACGGTTTGCCTCTTTCTTAGCTGAATTATTCTTCTTCTTCTTAGCCTCCTGGTTACTAGATTTGAAAATTTCACCAGGCGAATTAGAAGAGGAAGGTGAAGGAATAGGGGAAGAAGGTGAGGGGTCAACCTTAGAATGCTCATGTCATGATTCGAATGAAGGAAACAGCGAGGCAGGAGTTGGGATACTTGGGATCACTGAGGTCGAAAATAACCAGACAGGTAAACCAATGGTTAACCCAGGGAGGGACAACGTTGCCATATAAGGAGCACCAACATTTCCAAAGGAAGGAAAAGGACCAGGATTCCCTTCCAAGGGGAACCCTTGACTGGTAGACTCCAGAAATGTTGCCATTGGAATCGACTCTAAAGAATTACTAAGGAAGTCAACTTTTACCAGGAATATTTCGTGGGAAGTTAATTTTAGAACACTAAAACAAAACTTTTCTTTTTCATGTTTTAAGAGTCGAGAAAAGGAATAAAGGTGACTCTATCGATTTCGATTGGAAACAAGCTCGAAAGAACAAGTGCTCGAATGATCCTTTTACTTTTACAGAGTCAAAAAGGAATGAAAGTGATTGCTCTGGAACTCTAGGAAAAAGGTTTACCAGGCAAGCATGAACTGCAAAATACCAAGAAGTACAAGCAGGCAATCTCCTCGAATGCTGTGTTCGTTGTATCACGTCTGCAAGGCGGCCGACTCGGTTTCCTATGGATAATAGGATGGCAACCTAGTGAGGTCTCCCATCATATACGCGATAGTACAAGGAGCACAAGTCCTTACTAGCACTTATCGAATCACAAAAGGAGGAATCACCCAACCTCAGTGAAAACAACAGCCACTAGGTTTAAAGATGTCGGAACACGTCTCTAGCATAGACCTCTATATGTAAGCGTTAAGTTTCAATGCTTCCTTAGATTAATTCGATAAATTTTAACAATTTATCTTGAATTAGATATCGATTTCAAGGCCCTACCGAATGTATCTTCAAAAACTCCTAGAATGCAACTAAATGAGTAAAGAACCATTTCTTTTCAATGAACAACTAACTAAAGAAAAGTGAGAGGTTCATTTCAAAGCAATCAAAGCAAAAAGAAAGCAAATGCAAGAATGGTACTTTTCGTTATTTTGAAAGCAAACCAATCAAGAGGAAAGAGAAGTGCTTCTATCTTTCCCTAACTTGCAAGCAATCCAATTAAGAAAATGAAAAATACATCCTTTGTTTTTCAACTTCTAAATGTCAAGAATTTACTAATGCAAAAGATTGTTCCCATTTCCTAATGCAAAATGAATGTGATATTTTGTTTTTTCGAATAGATGACAAGCAACCAAATGGAAAACTAAAAACGATTCTAGTTTTAAGTCCTTTTCAAATGAAATCATTCAATAAGTAAAGAGAAACATTCCACTCAGAAACTAATCAAAGACTCAAAACAAAGAATATGTTTCTTTTTGAAAAAACTTGAAAGCTTTCTAAATGACCGGGAAGCAATGTGATCTATGCCAAAATGATGGAAACTAGACAAAAAGCGGTCCTCCTCCAACACAAGTAGTTGTGCTAAACGTTCCTCCATGAAGTCACAATTTGCCATCTCAGTGACTGTTGCGATCCTTAGGCTAGGCACTATATACTCCATTGGCATCAATGATTCTTGTCCATAATTTTTATATGCCCATAGAACTACTGATATGCGCACATCCCAATCATTGCTATTAACATTGCAGATCTTTGTTAAGACATTCTCCAATATTTTGTTAAAATCTTCAACAGTTCCATTCTCTTGGGGATGATATGGTGTACTCTTTTGATGGTGCATTTGGAACTATTCTGTCAATGCCTTAATTGTTTCATTTAAGAAGTGCGAACCTCGGTCACACATCAAGATCTTCGGGCATCCAAACCGTGACAGAATATACTCGAATATAAACTTCGCAGTAGTTTCTGAGATGCAATCCTTCATGAGCTATGCCTTGGCCCATATGGTCAAGTAATTTGTTACAGTGACAATATAACGTGCACTTGTCTTCTTCCCTAGTGAATTAATTGGTCCAACGAAGTCAATTACCCATTTATCAAATGCTTGCAGCGTTACCTATGGATTTAAGTGAAATTCATCCCTTCGCGATGGTCTTCCAGTCCTCTGACACACATCGCATGCGTTGCAGTACTCCTTAGAATATTTATGTACCGTAGGCAACCATAAGCCTTCTCGTAGAATATTTTGTGTAGTTGCCTTACTTGCATAGTGTCCTTCTTCAATGCCACTATGCGCTTCAGCCATAATATTGTGTCGTTCATACTCAGGTACATATCGACGCAAAACTTCATCCAGTCCCATCTTATATAAGTGTCCTACAATCACTGAAAAATCTGTAGCCCTGACTACTAATTCCCTGTTTTTTTGTGTTGTATATCCTTCAGGAGCTATGGTAGTAGAAAAAAAAATAATGTCTGCAAAATGTTCATCAACAACTCTGACAGCAAATAGTTGCGCGTCAGGTAACCCTTCATCAATATTAGTGATTTCTTCGCCATTCTTGATCCTAAAGAGGTGATCAGATCCAACATTCAACCTCCCTGGCTTAACTATCACTTCAAAATCATACTCCTCGAAGAGAAGCAACCATCTACAAATATTCGCCCCCAACACAAGCTTATTGACTAGGTATTTCAATGCAAAATGATCCGTGTACATTTTAAAGTGCGCACCTAGAAGATAATGCCTAAATTTTTGTAGTTCATATACCATGGAAAATCCTTCTCATTCTGTGGTTGAATGGTTTCTCTCCGCCTTAGATAGTTTCCTACCTGCAAAGGCAATTGGATGGTTAATATATCCTTCACCTGGTTGATTTAAAACAACTCCCAATGCTATACAAGATGCATCCACATGCACATGAAATTATTTGTTCCAATCTGGTAATACTATGATTGGCGCGGTAACCATCTTCTCCTTAAGAACATCCAAGATCTTCTGATAGTCGTCATCCCAACAAAACGTAGCATCCTTTTTCAACAACTTCTCCATTGGCGCAGTGATTTGCGCATATGCCTTTATAAATTTCCTGTAATACCCTGTATGACCCAAAGTTGTGTGTAGCTGCTTTACATTCCTGGGTGGATCCAAATTGATAATTACAATGATCTTGGCAGGGTCTACCATCAATCCTTGCTTACATATGACATGTCCCAATAGTATTCTATAAGGTACACAGAAAATACATTTCTTCAAATTCAAGGGAATCTGATACTTCCTGCATGTATCCATGATCTGAAATGAGATCTTAAATTAATATTAAGGTATTACAAACTCATGTGCAGGATTTGCCTATATTACTTAGTGCAACGGATCGAAAAGATTGCAAATAATATAGAAAATGAGCAGTTAGAGAAACATAACAGACACACACACATAACACAAAAAATAATCAAGGATTTCACCCAAAACTCTTGGGCTACGTCTCCTGGTCTAGCTTTCAGTGGAGTTTTTACAAATGTGAGCTCAAATTGAGTCTCAACAAAACAGGAACAAACAACAGGGTTTTTCTAGAATCCCTCAACTCTTTTTGAGTACACAGACTCTCCCTCTCGCTCTCTGTCTCTGTTTTCTCTCTGACTCGGCACTGCCTGTCTCTGTCTCTGACTCTGAGTGGCTTTTAAGCCTATCAGCACTTGTCTGTTCGTTTTCCCTTTCGAGCTCTCTGTCTTTCGACCTCTATCCACTTAAATCCCCTTTGAGCGCTAAACAATCATTGTTAAATTCCTTTAGGTATGGTGGCCACCTGTTATGAAACGGAAAGGAACACTGGTGCGTTGAAATCCCCAAAAATATCGTTTCTCTGTTTACACAGAGAAATACACAGAAACACTGAAAAATTCGCCAAAACGCCTTTTATCGGACTTGAAATATTATTGAATCTACCCTAAACTCCATCAGGTCCGCCTTTATATCGCTATCGCAAGTCGCAAGTCGTGGGCCGCGGTTTTCCTTTGTATTTGGTTTTATAACGAAAAACCCCAAATACACAGGAAAACTCGTCAAATGGCTGCATATCGGACTTCAAATATTATGTATTTGCATCTATAAATCCCATCAGGTCTGGTTATATCGCATGTCACATCTCCTTCTGGGTCTCCGATCGTCGATTGTGTCGATCGACCTTATCGGCTATCGGCGCATCGCTATCACATGATTGTTGGCCTCTTGGCATCACCCCTTATACAGTTGCGATGCGATATTGCGATGCGATACATCACAATCACATATTGCCGAACCTTCGGGCTGCGAGTTAAGTCCTTCCCTATGTTATATTAGCGATGCGATATTGCGTGAGTAGATCTGGACCGTTGATCTGCGCACTTGATCAACGGCCCTCGTTTAATCGCGCTGATCGCTATCACAATTTCCATAAGGCCACTTCCGATTAACTTCGCTTGCCACCTCCGATTGTGATATGCCGATTAGATCTGGACCGTTGATCGGCTAGATCTGTCGGCTCCTATGCAATGTTTCTTTAGCCTCCGATAGACTCTGTTTTCGCCATTTCTTCAGGTTTTTCCCATCCGATAGTGTTTTCTGCCATTCTTGAAGGTTTATCCTTTGCGATAGTGTTTAAGTATTGAAAGACTTAGAGGTTTTTAGGATCCATTTTGGATCACGCCTTCCCACTGAAAAGCTTTTGGACCACCAAAAGTTGGTTTTTAGGCATCGATCAAGTGAAGATATAGCTTCCTCACTTGCCCAATTTCTATCCATCGTTCACTACTTGGTTTTGAAACTTTGAGTGCAATTCTCAGGTACTCAACATCCCCTCTGCGCGAAGTTCTCACCTTCCTGTCCAGAACTGTGTCTTCCTGCAACTCATTGAGATATTCAGGTAACAGATCATTAATAGAAGGCAACTGAATTTGCTCTTCGAGATCTTCAATCAATGAAGGATCATACAGTCTCAAGTTTTTTGCGTTAATGACTGAATGGATATGCATATCAGTTGGCAAATCAAGGCGAAAAGCATTTTCACCAATTTCCTCAAGTATCTTGAAAGGCCCATACCTTATTGGTTTCAGCTTCTTACCTTCACCTTGCATTCTATCTTTGTTGATGTACAGCCAGACTTGATCACCAACTTGGAAACTATGCTCAATTCGATGCTTGTCATGCCTTGCCTTGTACTTGGCCTAGCTTCTTTCCATATATTCCTGCACTGCCCGGTGAATTTATTGGATTTGTTCAATGAACTTGGTTTCTTTGTCCACATCATTGTGTCCATCAACTGTTATGTCTTCGCCGAAGACAAAATCCAAGGGAGAATTTGGTATAAAACCAAAACAAGTCTCAAAAGGATATCTCTGAGTAGAAGAGTGCTTGGCATGGTTGTAAGCATGTTGCACATAACACAAATGCTCATCCCAAAGCTTGGGATTCTTGCTGCAATAGCCTCTGAGCAACTGGATCACTGTCTTGTTGACCACCTCTATTTGACCATCTGTTTGTGGATGAAATGTTGTGCTTTTCTTCAATCTGGTGTCCATCAACTCCCATAGACTTGACCAAAACTTCCCAACAAATCGAGATTCTCGATCAGATATAATAGAAGTGGGTAACCCAAAATAAACCAATACATGCTGAAATAACAACTTCATTGTTTGTTTAGTTGTAACTTGCTTGTTACAAGGTATCAAAATACACATTTTGCTGAACCTATCCACAATAACATACAAATAATCATGACCTTTTCTATATCTTGGCAATCCCCCAACAAAGTCCATGGAAACACTTTCCCAAGGACGAGAAGGAACTCGAAGTGGAGTGTACAAGCCTAATTTTCTATTACTAGGCTTGCTTGTAGCACACATAGTACACCCTTTAATATATCTAGAAATTGTTTCATGCATTCTTGGCCAATAACAGAATCTTTGCTATTGTGCAATTGTTTTACTTACACCAAAATGACCTGATATGATAGAAGTATGTGCTTCTCGGATTATATTAACTCTTTTAGTTTGTGGAATGCATAACTTTCCGAAATGATATAAGAGTTGGTCCTTAACATAATAATCCAATTCTTCTACTTGCTTGCCATGACTTAAAGTTGCATATACATCTTTAAAATCTACATCTTGAGCATATTGTTCATTGTAACTTCCATGCATTACTGAGTTATGCTTAAGTATAGTAGATTCATTTATGATTGGTCTTGATAGCATATATCCAACCTTATTGTGTATGCCCTTCTTATAGCTAATGACAAGATGAAATTGTTGTAGGAAACCCATCCACCTATAAGGTCTTGATTGCTGCAATTTATTTTGTGAGTGCAAATATTGAAGTGGTTGATGATTGGAATGTATGATTGTTTCTTTGCCCATTAGGTAATGTTTCCACTTTTTCGCACCCTGTACTAATGCATACAATTCTTTATCATATGTGGGATAATTAACTACTGCAGAATTAAATGTCTTAGAATGATAGCATATGGGTTTACCGTGTTGCATCAACAATGATCCCATGGCATAGTCACTAGCATCTGTTTCAATCTCAAATGATCATTGAAGATCTGGCAGTGCTAGTACTGGTGCTGTACTAATTTTTTCTTTTAAGGTGTCAAAGGCTTTCTGCTGTTTGCCTCCCCACTGAAACACCTTGTTCAATCCTGTTAAAGCATGTAATGGAGCCACAATCAAAGAAAAGTTGGCAATAAACTTTCTCAAATATTGTGTTGCCCCTAGGAAACTCCTAACTTCTGTAGCAGATTTGGGTTTAGGCCAGTTCACAATGACTTCAACCTTAGAGGGATCTATCTTCAATTCACCACCCCCTACAATATGACGCAAATAATTTAAAGATATTTTTCCAAATTCACATTTTGATAACTTCACATAGAGATTTTCTCTTTTCAAAATATCTAAAGTCTGCTTTACATGCTTCAAGTGGTCTTCCCATGTTTTACTGAAAGCAAGAATGTCATCTAAATATGCAATTACAAAATCATCAATAAAAGGTGTGAGTACATCATTCATAACTCTCATGAAAGTGGCAGGAGCATTAGTTAAGCCAAAACGCATAACCAGCCATTCATACAACCCTTGCTTTGTCTTGAAAGCAGTCTTCCATGCTTCTTGTTTTGCAACTCTAACCTAATGATAACCACTACGCAAGTCTAATTTGGAAAAGTAAACTGCTTCTTTCAACTGATCTAATAGATCATCAATGTGAGGAAGAGGATAACAATTCTTCATTGTTATTTTATTCAGTGCTCTATAATCAATGCACATCCTCCACGAACCATCTTTCTTTCTCACCAGTACGATTGGAGATCTACATGGTGATGTGCTTGGTCTTATGAACCCTTTATCGAGTAGCTCCTGTACCTACTTCTTGATCTTTGCATTCTCTAAAGTGGATAACCTGTACATTCCGATGTTAGGTAATGGAGCATCTTGCTGCAAATGAATATCATGTACTATTTCCCTTTTGGGTGGCAAACCTTTAGGTTCTTGAAATAGGATATCATATTCTGAAACAACTTTAACTAAATCAGCTTTCTGTTTAGCATCATAGCCTTCAAATACATTGGTTTTATCAGGGTTCTTTTCCTTTACAACCATTAGTAAAAATTGCTTGCATGAATTTACAATTCTTTTCATCTGCCCTGAGTTTATGAGAGAATAGTTATTTTTGAGTTTATGAGCTCTTACAATATATTATTTTCCATCTTTAGTGATTTGATACTTATTTTCAGCTCTATAGAAAATGGTTTTTCTATCATACAAGTAAGGACATCCTAAAACAATACCACATATATCCAATGGAACTATATCTAACTCGACCTCATCTACAAATGTTGACCCAATAGCAAACCTAAGTTTACATTGTCTTGTCACTTGTAGCTTTTCTATATCACATACCCAACCTAATGGATATGGCTTCTTGTGAGGTGTTGTTAGGAATCCCGACTTCTTTACAATTGTTTCAGAAATCAAGTTTACTTGTGATCCACTATCAAATAAAGTATCAATCTTTTGGTGCTTGGAAATAACTCTAATATGAAAAAGCTCATGCCTTTTCCTCTCATTATCTTCATTATCAATATATTGTGCAGAATTACTTGTAGATGCTTCAGAATTTTTACCTTTTATACCTGTGGCTGTGACTGTTGTTTCATCACCTAAGTCTGACCCCAAGTCTTTCTGAATAGCAGCAACAATCTTCTTCTTCTTACCACCGAACTTCTTAGGTTTCAACTCCAGATGCAAAGACTAGCAATGTGCATCATCGTGTCCATCCTTCTTGCAATGAGTGCATGAAGGTTTGTCCTTCTGTACAACGTTTGTCTTCCTCTCCTTCCATTTCAACTTCTTCTTTTCCTTGTTCTTGCTTGCAGAGTGTTTAGATGATCCCCCAACCTCTGGGTTCACATTCTTGCCTCTAGCTTCTAGATGTGTAGCCTGAACTGATACATCATCTAGGCTAGTGGGATTAAACATGAGAATGGTGTGCTTCAAATAGCTATGTAGACCACCTATATACTTCAACAAAGTTTCAGGTGAGTCTAGAGATATGCCTAGAGTTAAAGCTCTTTTTCTAAATTCCTAGGTATAAATTTGTATACTTTGACCCTTTAATTGGCGAAGAGTTTGCCAACTCATCATTGCTTGCTACATATAAGCTAGAGGATAGAATTTTTTTTTTGATGGCAGAAACAAATTCATTCCAGGTAGAAATAATTTTACCATGTCTCTTCAGATCAGCTTGTGTCTTGCCTTCCCACCACTCTAAGGCAGTTCCTCCAAGTGGAAGGCTAGCCAGCTGAATCTTTATCCTTTCTGAATCAATGTTCTGCACCCTACAATATACATCAATCTATCTTATCCAGTTATCTAGCTTTTCTGCATTTAATTCTCCATCATAAATTGGCAAATCAAACTTTACATCTAATTTAATCAAAGAAGTTTTCTTCTTTTTCTTATGAGGGCTAAGAGATGAGGATGATGAAGGAGATGATGGAGGAGGCATTTCCCCTTTCCCTTTGCCCTCTGGAGGGTAAACTAGAGAAGGTTCCTCTGCTCCTTTGTCTTGTTTGGGTGTTGAAGTGCTTTCACCTCGACCCTTCTTAAATCCTTGATACATTTCTTCCACCATGGCTCGCATGGCCATAAAACTGTTCATGAACTGAGATTCTGATTCCAATGGAGCTTCTTCTGCCATTCTCCTCTAAGGATAGACTCTTCCAATCTCTGGATTAGCCTCAACAAGTTCTCCTTCTCCTAGTTTGAGCTTTGACCTAGTTAGCATTCAAAAATCCAGCACAAGCTTGTCTAACCTTAACAAAACCAAAACCAAAAGCTCTGATACCACTTGATTTGAAATGAGATCTTAGATTAATATTAAGGTATTACAGAATCATGTGCAAGATTTGCTTATATTACTTAGTGAAACGGATCGAAAAGATTGCAAATAATATAGATAATGAGCAGTTAGAGAAACATAATAGACACACACACATAACACAACAAATAATCAAGGAGTTCACCCAAAACTCTTGGGCTACATCTCCTGGTCCAGCTTTCAATGGTGACCTCTCTATTATGTCTTCAAGAGAAGAGCTTTTACAAATGTGAGCTCAAATTGAGTCTCAACACAACAGGAACAAACAACAGGGTTTCCCTAGAATCCCTCAAGTCTTTCTGAGTACACAGACTCTCCCTCTCACTCTCTGTCTCTGTTTTCTCTCTATCTCAGCACTGCCTATCTTTGTCTTTGACACTGAGTGGCTTTTAAGCCTATCGACGCTTGTTTGTTCGTTTTCCCTTTCAGGCTCTCTGGCTTTCGGCCTCTGTCCACTCAAATCCCCTCTAAGCGTTAAACAATCATTGTTAAATGCCTTCAGGTATGGTGGCCACTTGTTATGAAACAGAAAGGAACACTGGCACGTTGAAATCCCCAAAAATATCATTTCTCTATTTACACAAAGAAATACACAGAAAAACTGAAAATTCGCCAAAACACCTTTCATCAGACTTGAAATATTATTGAATGTGCCCTAAACTCCATCGGGTCCGCCTTTATATCGCTATCGCAAGTTGCAAGTCGTGGGTCGTGGTTTTCCTTTGTATTTGGGTTTATAACGAAAAACCCCAAATACACAGGAAAACTCGTCAAATGGCTGCCTATCAGACTTCAAATATTATGTATTTGCATCTATAAATCCCATCAGGTCTGGTTATATCGCATTTTGCATCTCCTTTCAGGTCTCCGATCGTCGATTGCATTGATCGGCCTTATCTTCTATCGGCGCATCGCTATTGCATGATCACTGGCCTCTTGGCATCACCCCTTATATAGTTGCGATGCGATACATCACAATCACATATCATCGAACCTCCAGGCCGCAGGTTCAGTCCTTCCCTGTGTTATATTAGTGATGCGATATTGCACGAGTAGATCTGGATCGTTGATTTGCGCGCTTGATCAACAACCCTTGTTTAATCGCACTAATCGCTATCAAGATTTCCATAAGGCTGCATCTGATTAACTCTGCTTGCCACCTCTGATTGCGATATGCCAATTAGATCTGGACCATTGATTGGCCAGATCCGATGGCTCCCATGCAATGTTGCTTTAGCCTCCAATAGACTCTGTTTTCGCCATTTCTTCAGGTTTTTCCCGTCCGATAGTGTTTCCGCCATTCTTGAAGGTTTATCCTTTACGATAGTGTTTAAGTATTGAAATAATTGGAGGGTTTTAGGATCCATTTTGGATCAAGCCAACATTAGGCGTGGACTAGAAACATGTTTCTTAACTAGCCCAAATATTGTCCAATCGTTGAAGTAGACCTCCAAAAATTTGTGAATAAATTCCTTGAATGTTGTGACTACCACCCTTGAAAATATTGCAAGAGCATTTTTCAGTCCAAAAGGCATAACTGTATATTGGAATGAACCCCACTCTATAGCGAAGGTAGTCTTGCTTCTATCCTCCAGTGCAATCTTAATTTGGTGATATCCCGAAAATCCATCTGTGAACGAATAAGCCTCTTGTCTGCCAACGTTTTCTAGAACTTCATCTGTAAAAGTCGTAGGAAATGGGTCATGCATGCATGCATCATTTAACTTCTGTAGATCTACACAGATCCTTATATCACCCTTTGTTTTCTTTTCCTAGACCCCCATGGGACTGATCCATTCCGACTCTTCTACTGGTTCAATTATACCTGCCACGGGCATCTTATCCAGAACTTCTCTTACCTCTTCCTTGTACTTTGGGTTTAGTCGATATGGGTGCTGCTTAACTAGCTTCATATCTGGCTTTAAATTGATATTTATCATACCCAAATCACCTATTATGCCCTTCAATTCAGAGAACTTTGTCAGAAATAAATCTTGATATTCATGCAATACTTCACCAACTTTGCCTATCGTGTCTTCATCCCAATAGTCACCAATATGCATGAACTTTGGTTCTTCTTCTAAGCCAATATTTACTTGTTTTGTCTTTACTAGTTGTGATATATCAGGGATCTCTACATTAGGTCCTACAACTTCGTGCAATCCCTCTGACTCAGGAATATTGACATTTCGCGGATCCTCATTGCCTTCTTTCGTAGTAACATTGTAGCATTCTGAAGCATGTTGTAGTTGCGCACTCCAATCAAGTTGCATCTAATTTATAGGATATACTGATGTTCGGAATATCATTTCGTTAATCTCTTGAAGCACCCCATCAATGCATTCGAACCCATCTTCAAATCTGAATGTCAGCAGGAGACTCTCCTTCATTTCATCCCAATCAGCAGTCCCGTGTCACAGCTCCATCTCTAAATACCAGTTCATTGGTATAACATCTAAGGCATGAATAAAGATATGTACCCACTCCAGTTCAGGTACCTCAGCCCAAGCTTTAGTCCATCGAGCCAGATGTCCACATTGGTCATCCTTACATGTATACTTTTCACTGAGCCATGTTTTTGCGGAGCCAAATCTTAATCTCAGTAGTCTACAATATTCCTTCCAATCAAGAATATTATCCTTGTGGGTTCCCCACCCTCTTACAAGTGTAGCTCGTAAAGCCAAATCTAGAGCTTGGAACATGTTCTCCTCTAGTACGTCTCTTTAAAAATGGTCAAGAAAATTACTGAGATCATCTAGCCCATCATAATAAGGTAATTTATATACCTTATTTGATATGCATCGCAAAGAATTTATAAGCCCATTGCATCGTAGTGTAGAGACCTCATGTAACTAATTCTACTAGTTCTCTAATTCTTCATCTGAGTCTAATTGACATGAACTATCCTTCTCCCAACTGATCCATCCATCCATAGTGGGATTAATCTAGCCTTCATCTCGCATTGTGAACTTATATATGTGATCAATTTCTTCATCATCATAATCATCACGGTCTGGCTATGTGTATCGTGCACCTTTAACTGGGTCCAATGGAGCAACCACTCTAAGGTTGTTCTTTTCAAACACTGATGCTTTTCTTCTTCAAATTAATAATAGCATTCATGTTGAAAGCCCAATCAATCCTGAGAAATGTTGGGTATGGATTACTGTCATCTACTATTTCAATAACTTCAAAATCTGTGAGCACACAGGCTCCCTCAATATCTACAACCACTCCATGCAAGTGACCCATCAGAATTATCTTTTTTTGGTTTTCCATGCACAGCTGGATTGGAGACCACTGCAACTTAGGTTTCCCCATACATTCCCAAGTCTACTTTGGCAGTACATTAGTGTCAAATCCTAAGTCTAGAATTATCTGGTCCATGTCAAACTCACCAATTTGTGTTGTCAACTGCATCTCCCTACCAGTCCTCTTCTTGTTTCGGTTCACCTTATTCACTGCGCGTTGTTTTGGTAAAAACTTGTCCTTTCTAGCACATTTATCTATCAGTTCTTGTAGTCCTTCAACTTCCTTCTAATCCCTTGGAAACTTCATACATGTCTGTAGAAATGATTTCAGTATCGTGGGATCAGAGTCCTCCGTTGCAGTAATTTCTTCAGATTTCTCTTTTTGTGGGATTATTTGTATCTAAGTTTTAGACGTAGAAGCACCTTGGTCGATAAAACCTTTTCTTTCCTCCATAAACATTTCCTTTTCTCTTTATAAATAAAATCCAACATTCTTCTCACCAGCCTTGCGAAGCATGCATCTTATACCGGTTTCTTACCTTCTACCTTGTCTTCACCAATGGCTATACAACTTCATGTGACTATATTGACACTAGAATTGTCTTCGCATGACTCAGATCTCATCATCTGAAAGTTTTGCGTGAACGTTTAGTTATTATTTTCCTACATCTTTGTTATTAATACAGGACAATCTTTTATAACATGATCAAATTACTTACAGTATTGATAAGAAGGATGGGATGGATTCTGATAGTTCTGTGAAAAATGTCCTGGTTCTCCACAGTTGTAGTAGATGATCTAGTCCTGACCTCTTCCAGCACCTCCTCCTCCTCCTCCTCTTTCCCATCCTTGGAATCCTCCACGAGCTACAGGTGAGCCCTAATCATTTTACACATGGGTTTCAGCCTGCATCCTATACATTGGGGTTTTGTCTATCATCAAGTCATATCTTCGGAAATCTCTTTCATCATCACCAATCAATTTACAAAATTTCCAAAATAGTTTCTTTTGCGACTGTCAATTTTTTTGCAATAGATAACAATTGTTTGTTGGATGCAGTCTTGACACTTGGAAGATACTACACCAGACACTTGAACCGACGATTGGTCTAGCAGGAGACTCTAGTTTTAGCAGGTTGGGACTTCCCACAACTATATAGTCCTAGTACATAGGGCACTGATCCTTATAGTGGCCTACAGCCTTGCACTTCGTGCACCAAACTTTAGGGCATTGTCCCGACTGAACCTCCTTTCACTTCTTCAGATCCTACAACTTCATATGAAGGCTTGCTAACTGCGACTGGACTCCTACAGTCGTGTCCTGGATTGACAAAGCCTCCAACTTCATCGCGATCTCTAATGCTTCGGCCTGAGATCCGATATTCTGTTGAGACAAAGGTAATATTAAGTGTGGAAATATTGTAGCTATGTACCATTCTTTATGTTTTTCATCTGAAATTTGAAGATTAGCTTGTCTCAGTAAGCACTTCAACCTCTGATCTATATCCCACACAAACTTGTTAGTTTTCTGCTTGATCTCCTTTATTTTAGTGACACACTGAGATTGTGATTGCATCTTTCTAAATTCTGTGTTCAGCGCAGTCTTTGTCTCAACCAACGTAGCATTCGGATTGGTTGTACTATATTTGATATACCTTGTAAGTGCTCTATCGTGTAGCGTTGTAACCAATTGCACTTTCTTCATGTCATCATCATTGATCCACTGCGCCTTCCACATAACTTCTTCTACGGACCAAAATTGATTTGGATCCTCTGATCCCTAACCCTTGAATACAAGAATTTGCACTGTATTCACCATACTGAAGAATGAAAGTGGAGGTGGAGGTGGAGGTGGAGGTGTAGGCATAGGTGTATAAGGTGGCAGTGGAGGTGGAGGTGGAGTGGATGGTTGTGAAATCCTAGAAGTGCCATGACCTTCTCTCTATGGTGCACCTTCAAGTGTGTTAGGGTTGGTCCTTTCTTCTTCGCTGTCTGATTCACCCAATAATGGACTGTACTCACCCTCAATATATTTGTCTCAATCGACTCTAAATCTTTTTTTGCTTCACTTAGATCCGGTCTGACCTCTTTTAAACATCAATTCATAGGCATAACACCATTTTCACACAACAACATTTTAATCCATGTTTTTAGTGATTTCAAGTACTTACCTATCAAACCCTTAAAGAATTAGTGCTCAGCTTCGCTATAGGATACAGATGTGTCAATTGCAAATTCAGTGATGAAACCACCAAAAATACTATCGAACCAATAGTCGACAGCCCTTTCAACCTTATAATCATAATTTTCAAGATGCTTGATCAGTTTAGGAGTCCACACCATATTTTCGTCATGTTTCCGAGTAGGTTCTTTGTCCTCTAGCTTTGAAATCCACTCGTGCAGTTCATTAGGGAATGATGTGAAATAGATCTCGTGCTTTTCTGTATAGATATACCTCTGTAACCACCTTTCTTTCGACCAACGCGGATTCCTATTTTCATGAGATGCAAACTCGTGCAACTTCCGATCTACCCAATTTTGGATTTCTTTCTTAGTTGGTATCCACGGATGCCACATCACACATCACTCAGATAGATCTTGGTCCTGGCAACGAAATAATTTTTTGGCTTGAGGGGGTTTGGACCTAGGTTCAGAGCTAGCTATGCTAACCAACAAGACCCTACACTACCAGCCCTTTCAGCAAAAGTCCGCTTAGCACAGACTGCAGTCTCACCTGAGGCCGTATTGGGGGATGCTAGAACCAGGCTTCTGCATCTAGAAGGCTATGTGATGTAGCAACAAAGTGTTTTTTAGGGCCTAATCCGACCTTTGCGAACCCTATTCTTCAAAATCACAAATTTAAGCAATTTCTACTTAAATAGATCTATGAGATTCACCTAATTTCGCTAACATGCATAAGTCATCATACAAAAGTAGATCTGGACATTTGCAATGCAATTAAAACAATATTACAGAGAACCGAATCATACTTGAGCATAAACACAAACATATAAATATATAGAGAACACATGGAATTGCTTCAATTAGACTTTATTACTTCAGATCTTTAATGAATACACTTCTTCTGACCATGCACACACAGCTGCAGGGGCCCATGCACTCAGCTGCGGACTTGCCAAGGTCTCCGCGCACTCAACTGCAGGATCCTTTCCGTTCGCTAGAATAAATAATAACAGACAAAATAGACTCAAGATCTCATTCATGAACTTCAAAAAGTTGCCTAATGACTCCTAGATGACTTCCTTTTATAGATTTTACATTACATTACCATGGTTCACGAACCATGGTCGAAACTCATTAGTTAATGAAAGCAACCCATCCCTTTACAAGATAAGGGGCTTTGTGTTATGCAACTAGCTCACAAAATAGAAGAAAATATTGATCAACTCCTTCAAAATCAGCCTCTTCGGGAGGGCAGCCTCCTTTACATTACATAAATGAAAAATTCTTGGATGATACAAATGAAAAAACCTCATTTCTATATATAGGAGTCTAATGGGTCACAATATAATCAAAGTCGACATAACAATAATAATATAAGGGCACAAAAATAACAATAAGGGCCACAATGACATGCCCCTCTACTTCAAAAAGGTGTTTTACTCAATGCTTGAGTACTTCTAGATGCTTCTGTATAAAATTCTCACTCTCCCATGTGGAATCTTCAGCGGGTAATTTCTTCCACTTCATGAGATACTCCGAAATTGATCGATTTCGTAGCTGTCGAGTTCTTGTTTCTACGATTGCTTCAGATTCCAATATGATTTTTCCTTCCTCATCAAGTTCTGGAAATATTATTTGAACTAGTTTTTTGTCACAGACTCCTACCATTTCATTAATGAAATCAAGCACATAAAACTTGACCAAAACGACATCTTAGTGAGCTTTGATGTAAAATCCCTTTATACCAACATTCCTATAAACGAAGCCATAGAGGTTGTACACAAAATCACTGACCCCAACACAGCTAAATTGGTTGAAGTCTGTTTAAAATCTACCTTTTTTAGCTTCAAAGAGGAGATATATGAACAAACATGTGGCGTGGCCATGGGATCACCCCTGTCTCCCGTCATTGCCAATTTATTCATGGAACATTTTGAAACTAAAGCCATTGAGTCTGCTCCCCTAAAGCCCAAATTGTGGAAAAGATTTGTTGATGACACTTATGTCATTTGGCCTCGTGGTAAAGAAAAACTAAACGAATTTCTTGAACACCTTAATAGCCTATCAGATTCCATCAAGTTCACGATGGAAGTGGAAGAAAATGGTTGTCTTCCCTTTCTTGAAATCCTCATCAAAAGAAACCAAGATGGCACCATTTCTCACCAAGTCTATCGCAAAAAGGCTCACACCGAACACTACCTACATGCTAACTCTCACCATCATCCGGCTCAGAAACTTGGGGTACTAAACACCTTAGCAACAAGAGCGATTCGTATCTCAGATCATGATAATTTTGAAAAAGAAAAGAACCACCTCTTGGAAGTCTTCAAGAAGAATGGATACAAGAGACACCAAGGGATCAAGGCTTTCAAGAAGGTTGAAAATCCCATGAACAAGCATCATAAGGATGATTATGCAGGTACAGTTCACCTCCCTTACATTCAAGGCACCACGGATAAAATTGCTCACACCTTAAGAAAGAATAAAATAAAAACCACGTTCAAACCTTTGAAAACAATTAGTAGATGCCTTAAATCTGTGAAAGATCCTATTGACCCTAAGCACCACAAAGGGGTCTACTTGGTCCCTTGTTCATGCGGAAAGTCATACATTGGTGAAACCGGCCGTTCTATATCAACAAGGATTCAAGAGAATGTGGCGGACATTAACCATAACCGCTCCAAAACCTCTGCCCTAGTTGAGCACTCTATCAAAACCAAACACCACATTTGCATCGAAAACTCCTGTGTTATGGCCAAAATCGAGCACTACCACCATAGGAAATTTAGAGAAGCAATTGAAATAAGAAAACACCCTGATAACCTAAATCGTGATGACGGTTGGAAGATAAGCGATAACTGGATTCCCGCAATTATTAAAGACTCCACCACCCCTGCCACTTCCTAGTCCCCCATTCTTCCTTTTCTCCCTTGCTTCCCTGTTAACATCCATCTCCTTCACAATAATCCCTTCTCGTTATCCTTTTAAGTTAAAAATCCACAATAAAATCCTATATACAGTAAGTATATATATATATATATATATATATATATATATATATATATATATATATATATATATATATATATATATATATATTAAATTAATTAATTTATATATATCTTAATACAATCAACATTCATATATATAGGTATAAGGAGAAATATACTAATCTCACATATTCAAAAACAATGTGATTTTAAATCACATTACTCTTGCAATTACATCAAAACATAATACATATTAAATCAAAATTAAAAACTAATACACTTGCAATTATATCAAAACATTTTACATATTAAATCAAATTATATATATATATATATATCATAATACATTAAAACAAAACATAATATATATTAAATTAACATATATTAAACCATAACATAATATATATATATATATATATATATATATATATATATATATATATATATCATAATACAATAAAGCAATATATATATACCTATATTAACATATTAAATCACAATAGACTTATGATTATATCAAAACATTATACATATTAAATCATATATATACATATCATAATATATCAAAACAAAACATAATATATATTAAATCAACATACTTAAACCAAAACATAATATACATTAATCAATAAATATATATATATATATATATATATATATATATATATATATATATATCAAATCATATATACACATATCATAATATATTAAAAACTAAACAGAATATGTATTAAATCAATATATATTAAACCAAAACACAATATATTAATCAATATATCATAATATAATAAATAAATACATACCAATCTTAATATATTAAACTAATCAATATACATATATAGGTATGAAAAGAAATAAATTAATAGCTCATATATATCACAATACACTAATAATTAAAACCAATCATAATAAATTAAAACATAACATAATAAATATAATTAAACAGTTATATGCAAATAAAATAATAGGTTATATGAGAGCCATAAACATGATTAGGTCAAAACAAATTTAGACACAATCAAATAAATAAAAGAATAAATGATATTATAAAATCTTAAAATAAAATCTTTAAAATAATAATAAAATCCGTCTTAAAAATAATTAACAAACCACTCCTCATATCTGAACTGGTCGGTCCCTCACTCTCCCTTATCTTCACCTATTTATTCACCTGCACCCATCTCTGACTTCTTCGATAATTCTCATCCTGATGATGAACCACAGAGGGTGGTTCGAAACGTCGATGCACTAAAACAACAGATGCGATGGATCCAGAAGATACAACCACACCTATAACCTTCTTTAAGCATGAAACATGGAAAACTGGGTGCACTCGGGAAGCTGCAGGAAGTTCCAATTTGTATGCCATAGAACCAATATTTTGCAACACCTTGTACGAACCATAATACTTTGGTGATAATTTATTATCCTTCTTAGCTTGCTTGAGGGACATTTGTTTATATGATTGTAGACGTAGGAATACCCAATCACCTACATCAAAACTTCTTTCAATGCAATGTTGTTTTGCATGTTGTTTCGTTCTATTTTGCGCCAAAGTGAGGTTATCCTTTAAGAGTTGAAGAACCTATGTTGACGCTTGATGTGATCTTCCACTGCTTGAACCTTATAATTTTCTCTTAAATATGATGTGATGGACGGTGGATGATACGCATAAAGTGCCATAAATGGGGTCATTTTTGCTGCATTATGGAAGGAAATGTTATACTACCATTAAGCCAGAGGTAACCATTTGACCCACTGTGTCTATTTATCAGATACAAAGCAACGAAGATATCCTTCCAAACATTTGTTTACTTTCTCAGTTTGTCCATTAGATTGAGGATGATAAGATGAGCTATGAGCTAATTGAGTAGAAAGACAACAAAATAATTATGTCCAAAAATTTCCAGTGAAAATGGGATCTCTATCGCTTACAATAATATTTGGTTTTCCATGTAGCTTTTGAATTGTTTCAATAAATGCAGTAGAAACTATACTTGATTTAAATGGATGTTATAATGCACAAAAGTTTGCATACTTGGTAAGTTTGTCAACTACCACCATGATGACACTCTTTCCTTTGGACTAGGGTAAACCTTTGATAAAATCCATTGAAACCTCCTCCCAACGTTGGCTTGGAATGGATAAAGGTTATTGTTGACGAGGTAAATCCCGTCTGCGGACAGAGGCGATCCCTACTAGTCCAGATCAGGTCTAGCAACAATCAAACAATGTTATCACGCAAGTTCCTAATTGCAAATTAAAGGTGGATGATGAGAGCCTACTTGGATTGCAACGCTAATATTCGTAGAAGAGTCGCTGCTCTCATTCCTTTGCTCCGACCGGTCACGATCCCCACGATCTCCATGAATGGACACCTGCACATGCAAAGAACAACACAAATACAAGCATAAAATCCAATAGATGCAATTATATATCGGTCAGAAAAGATATAACTCAAACATCATTACAATGAACAACAAGAGCGGAACCATAATGATAGTCATCTATTATTGATAAACAACAAAGAAGAATACAACCATAGTTCTGACGTCAAATCCTCCTTTGGCTAGGTGATCAGCTACATATGCCTTGCAAAGCTTGTCGGGATTGGGAACAAGCCTCTCTCTCTTTGATTATGAATGTAAAGAAGACTCTTACAGCAATCTCTTAGACTTCTGAAAGTATAATTCTCCTTATGCTCGAACTAGCTTGTCAAAGGCAACAGAACAAGCTTTTATAGATGGAGGAGAAGGAGATAAGATCAATCACACCATCTATGGGATTGGGTTTATCCTCAAAAAGCTATTATGGATAGAGGAAAGGGAGATAAGATTAATCACGACATCCATGGGATTGGCATTATCCTTAAAAAGCTTCATGAGTCGAAAGGAAATAACCTTCGCGCGTGCGTTTGTTAAAAAGCTTTCCCAAACTCGGTTGGCGTGAGTATATCTCTGAGACAGAGCGCCAACTGGTGCGTCCTCTTTGGAGGATTTCCCCTATTGGCGCGAGTAGTACACTGTGGATCCGCGCTAATGGAAAAAGGGAACTTTTTAAGGATATTCTGCAGGAGATGTCTTCAGGGCATATGAAGTCCATACTTAGAGGAATATAATGCAAGTGTTTTCAAGTTATGTCACTTCTCACAGGTCCCGGAATGAGTCCTCCAAAGTGCGGGAGAGGGGTGACAGGGACGGTGACAAATGGTGACAAATTACTGTGTAACAGATTCCCCCTAAAGCATGAGGCCCGAGAGAGAGAGGGGTGAAATTCTTTACAAGAACACATGCAACTGAAAATGCTGCCGCCGGAGAATCTGCATAGAGAGGTACAAATGATATCTCAAGTACATGATATATGTGGTATGGGCGCAACCATCCATAACAGAGTACATAATAATCACAATAATCCACAAAATCGCAGCCTGGATTCCAACAGACAAAATCCAGGGTCTTGCGCTCCATCTCGACCCGAACAAAAGTACAAGTTCAAGCATGCGAATACATGAGTTGAAGTCGAACATGCATGAACATCGTCTGATTACTAGTCAATAATGAAAACTGTTAACAGACGCGAGAGGTGCCACCAATAATGACAATGGCCCTCAAGGTACTATAGGTACAATCTATAGCGTGCGAATCAGTGAGTTGGCGTCGAACACCCGTAGAATCATTCGATCGGAGGCCAATGATGAAAACCTCACGTCGAACACGAAGAACCTTCCATTAAGGCATGCAGGCTCCAAGGTACTAGAAGGGAGTCTCTAGATTAGCTTCCTGGATAATGAGCTGAAGTCGACAGGAAGTGACCTTGATCGAAGGTGGGCCATAGTGTTTCCCACATCATCGACACGAGACAGAGGAAGAATGTTTTGGTGAATTAGAATTATGTGAGCTATCAGAGGGAGGTTGTTATTCTGCAGAGGTCAACTTCTCTTGAACATATTGGCGGCACGACAGTGGACTTGGCAGTATTTGACAGCAATGGATCAAAGTTCATGGTGACGAGGCAATGAGCAGATGAGAGGTCAAACAGGATCACCCAAACCCACGGAGGCAAGTGAAAAACGAGATGAGATGTCCCCACCTAGACACGAATGCAAATAAAGTGCCATGTTCAAGAGCGACATACTACCGACATGAAAATAATTATGGTTCCATTTTCCCCCACCATTTCTGGCGAGTACCCCAGTTATTTTTATTAACAAGCTTGACGGGGATAACATATGCTTGTGAGGCGTCATTTCGACGGAATCCAATGTCATCAGGTTTTAACGAGCCTGACAGAGGAAGAAATCGACGTCTTTTCATGTTTAGAGAGTTTGAAAAGACAGCAGAAAATAAAACTCCAAGGGTGTCCTTTTCGGTAAAGTTGTGTCTCTCGAGCCCGAAAAAGTATAAAACAATGCTCGAAAGAACCGCCCGACCATTACGATCGAGGAGTACTTTTCATGAGTAGTGATTTCGACCTGAAAAAGTAAAAAAGCGATCGAAACCACGTCGCTTCGTGACCGTTAACGAACCTGAAATGACAAGGGTCCAACGATCTTTTCGTTTTTACACGGTCGGAAAAGAGTTTAAAGATGACTGCCTCTTATTTACGTTTAACGAGTCAAGAGGGATAACTCGACGATCTTTTCACATTTAAACGGTAGGAAAAGAGCTGAAAGTAGACCTCCATTTTTATTCTCTTTAACGAGTCAAAAAAGGAAAAATACTCGGCTAAATTTTCATCTTTTACGAGTCAGAAAAGAGCTTAAAAGGAGACTCGTCCTGGAGGAACGAGTGGTATAAAGGGTAGCAATTGGTTCCGGTAATGGTGGAACTGCTCAAAACATATAATGGTCAAGAGGCTGGCTAATAAAACCACTCATCGCTGCAGTTCCTCAGGAAAGGATAAACAACCAAGTGAAAGCATATGATCAGCCAAAGAGATGGTAGCAATGGAATGAAACAACCAAGGCTCATCTAACAGAATTTAGTGAAATAACGGCAATCATGAGATGTAAAATGGGTATGGGTTCATTTTTACACAATCTTGAACCATGGAGAACTCTACTTGGATTCGGTTTCATGTTTACACAAGCTTGAAACGAAAAACTATGCTTGTTATAAGTTCGCATGTCCCCAGCGTAATAACGCAAAATGAGGTACATGCCCCCCAAGCTTCATTGCATTCAACAAAGTGGATGGAATGAAGGTTCACTCTCGAGATCTATGAAAGACTCGACTTGTATTTTACGAGATCTTAATCAAAGACTCGATTTGGAAAGTAGGAGTTGTTTAATTTTTTAATGAGGTTGACATAGTAAAAGAACTATCCTCATAACCCTTTTTAGTTTTTTAACGAGGTCGCTACAAGATCAAAACTATCCTCGGACACCTAGTTTCATTTTTTAAGGAGCTTGACACAGGAAAACAAACTATGCTACGATAGACCTAGTTTCATTTTTTAAGGAGCTTGACATAGGAAAACGAACTATGCTCCGCCAGACCTTCATTAGAATGAGCAGGAAGTCGGGGCTTCCAAGAGTGCCACTCTGGGTGGAAGGGTAATATCTCGAAAGTCAAGACCCAATGCCCCCAGGACACTATGCACGATGGCGGCATCACTGGATCCAGGAACGAGATAAGTGGCCACGTAGTTGATCTGTGGTGGGGCAGATGCAACTGGTGGAGGAAAGCCAGGAGGGGATGACAACTGCGCAGGAGGCACCCGACGACGAACGAACGATAATTGATCTATAGTCACGATTCTTCCATCGTGTGGAAAGAAAACCACATGGAAAAGTGAAGAGACAAGGGCCCCCATGGCATAAACATAATCACGACCAAGGAGAAGACTGAAATATAAAGCACCTTGGGTAACCGATACGTCTATATAGATGGTTTTGCCTCCCAAAGTAATAGGGAACTTTGGAAGGATCCCTAATGGTTGACTAGTTCCTCCGTCAAAAGCCGTTGGATTCGGTGCGATGGGCACAAGCTGTGGGGAACCCAAAGCTTGCCAAGTAGTGGCAGGCATAAGACTGACAGATGCACCCTCATCCAAAATAGTGCCAGGTATTGCCCTATTATAGGCGTGTACTGTGACCCAGAAAGGCACATGGGATGGAAGGCGGGAGGTGGTCAAACGACTCCAGTCGAAGGAAATGACTGAACTACTTGGTGGGGGAATCGTATGATTTCCCCCTTGCTCTAAAGGGACCGAAGCAGGACTCTCGGGAGTAGCTGGGATAGGAGAGTCATTTCCGGACTCAGGAGAATCTGAGGAGACAAGAAGAACATGGGAATTATGCTCTTCCGAAACAGAGTGATTGGGTGGTGAACTCGAGTCGACACTCTTTCCGACCAATGGTTGGTCTGGAACAGGCTTGGTAGAGCCAAGTTCAGGAAGAGGAGGCTGGACAAGAGAGGGATCTTGGTCGAACTCTTTGTCAACAGGGGGGCGATCCACAGCCGCAGAGATACGTTGATATCCAACGGGAAGTTGGGGTGAGGGAACTGCGAGACTTTCCAAGACAACGGAGGCTTTATCCATGAGCGGACAAAGGTGAAGGGGATGATTGGCTTCACAAAGTCTACAGGGGATTCGAATCTTCCCTTTTCCCTTACCATTTCCAGCTGATAGGGTAGCATCGACGTGAGCTTCAGAGGACAATGAGGGGTGGGTCGAATTGCGAGACCATACTTCTAAGACCCTGGGAATGACAGGACAATCGCGAAGAAGATGGTCCTCCTTACATAATCTACAAGTAAATTTGACCTTCCACTGAGGAGCAGAAGGTGGCCCGAATTGAGGTGGACTCGGAGGAGTAGCGGCACTTTTAGCCTCTCCCTTATGAGACTTCTTCTTCTTCATCTTCTTCTTCTTCTTCTTCTTAGCCACCTGGTTACTCGAATCGAGACTTTCACCAGGCGAAGTAGAATATGAGGACGTAGAAGCAAGCGAAGAAGGGGAGAGGTCCACCTTAGAATCAACATGATGTTGTTCAGGTGGAGGGACTGATTGACCAGAAGTTGAGATGGCAGGGACCAAAGAGGTTGAGAACAACCAAACAGGCAACCCAACAGTTAACCCTGGGAGGGACAACGTTGCCATGTAAGGAGCACCAACATTCCCAAAAGGAGCGAAATGACCAGGGTTTCCATCAGAGGGGATCCCTGGGTTGGTGAACCCCGGAAAAGTTGCCATCGAAAAAGAAGCCTACTCAAGCTAACACAAACAAGATCTAACCGGGTAAATGTGAATCGTGGCCGAATAAATTTTAAGACAAAGGAACCGAACTTGACCTTTTCACTTTTTAAGAGTCGAGAAAAGGACAAAAAGATGACTCTAGTCTCCTTCGAATTTTTAATGAGCCCGAAGTGACAAAATGCTCAGATGAGCCTTTTCTTTTAGGGAGTCCGAAAAGGATCAAAAGTGACTACTCTGGAGAACTAGGCAAAGGGTTTACCAAACAAATCCGTAAAACTGCATATACACCTTGGCAATCATATGAAAACCAAGGACTTTCCGTACGACAGTCAATCTTCCCGAATGCTGTGTTCAGTGCGTTACAGCTTGTAATGCGGTAGACACGGCTTCCTGTGGATAAAGGATGATAACCTAGTGGGGTCTCCCCATATACTCGATGGTACGTGGGAGCACAAATCCATGCTAGAACACTATTGAATCACAAAAGGAGGAATCACCCAACCTTAATGTGAAACAACAGTGACTAGGTTTAACGACGCCGGAACACGTCTCTAGCCTAGACCTCTAGATGTATGCGTTAAGTTCCAATGCGTTTTTAGATTCATTCAATTCATTTTACGGTTGATCTTTGATTAGGTTTCAGTTTCCAGGTCCTACCGTATGTAATCTCTCACAATTTCCTAAATGCAAGCTATATGCCAAAATATATCATTTCATTCGATGAACGCTAGCTACGAGAGAGTTGAGATATTTCAATCAAACAAAATGATCATAAAACAATCAACAATGACTATAATGCAGCTAATGGCAATAAACCAAACTTTTCTTTAAAGTCACTAATCACTAACAACGACGAAAAGCTCTAATTTCCATTAACTAATTCAAAGCAAAAGAGATTGTTCGTTTTCTTTTCAATGGCAAAGTGCACTAAACAAATTTTGAGAGATAATGACAAAGAGTAAAAGAGACAAATTTCACTCAATGAAAACACAATCAAGTCCCTGAAAAACCAAGGCAATCTTTCAAACCAAGAAAAATCACAAAGACCTCAATGAGCTATGTGATCTAAGCCTAAACGAAGCCAAGAGAAATCCAAGCGAAAAAGAGCTAAATCGCTCGAATAACACAATAAAAAGCTTTAACAATCACTGAACAAGTGCAAGAGAGTAACCAAAAAGTCGACTGGACCAACAGAAGGCCAAAACTCCTAAGGAAGGCTCGATGCACAAATCCACTAGATGCCCTAGGGCTAAAACGTGAAATCGGTAGAAAAAAGCAAACACCCAAAGGGTAAAGGCCAAGAACCAGTCAAACAAGACTCTAACACACTCAAGTGATTGAGAGGAAGTATCCAGACACAAAAACCAAGCTTGGAAGGCTCAAAACAAGCAAAATCTAAAAGGTTCCCTAGGTTGGTGCGACTTTCAGGCTAAAAGTAGCGCCAATTGAGGATTGGCACGGGCTGTACATTGACAAGCCGCGCCAATGGCGCGACTGTCATGCAAAAAAGAGCACCAATTGAGTTTGTTATGCTAAAATAAAAAACAAGCAATCCAAGACTAGGCCAGCAGTACCCAGACAGACCAAGAAGCAAGAGGCAACCAAAGAATCAACCCAGAAAGCTGACCAAGCAAGCAAAACAAGAAAAACCAAAGAGGCAAGACAAACTCCAAGTTGTTTATTTCGTAAACCAAACCGGAGATTGACTGAAGTGGCGTTGATCTACTTTGCTAATGAAAAGCAATAGCGTTTCGAAGGCTATCTGGCCGTACTTCAGGCTCCGTCTAAAGTTTACAAATCAAAAAACAAGCTAACTCCCTAGTGGAGTCGCCAAATTGTTGATGAGGTAAATCCCATCTGCGGACAGAGGCGATCCCTACTAGCCCAGATCGGGTCTAGCAACAATCAAACAATGCTATCATGCAAGTTCCTAATTGCAAATTAAAGGTAGATGATGAGAGCCTACTTGGATTCCAACGCTAATATTCAAAGAAGAGTCGTCGCTCTCATTCCTTTGCTCCGGCTGGTCACGATCCCCATGATCTCCGTGAATGGACACCTGCACATGCAAAGAATAACACAAATACAAGCATAAAATCCAATAGATGCAATTAAATATCGGCCAGAAAAGATATAACTCAAACATCATTACAATGAACAACAAGAGTGGAACCATAATGATAGTCATCTATTATTGATAAACAACAAAGAAGAATACAACCATAGTTCTGATGTCAAATCCTCCTTTGGCTGGGTGATCAGCTACATATGCCTTGCAAAGCCTGTCGGGATTGGGAACAAGCCTCTCTCTCTTTGATTATGAATGCAAAGAAGACTCTTATAGCAATCTCTTAGACTTCTGAAAGTATAATTCTCCTTATGCTCGAACTAGCTTGTCAAAGGCAACGGAACAAGCTTTTATAGATGGAGGAGAAGGAGATAAGATCAATCACACCATCTATGGGATTGGGTTTATCCTCAAAAATCTATTATGGATAGAGGAAAGGGAGATAAGATTAATCACGACATCCATGGGATTGGCATTATCCTGAAAAAGCTTCATGAGTCGAAAGGAAAGAACCTTCGCGCGTGTGTTTGTTAAAAAGCTTTCCCAAACTCGGTTGGCGCGAGTATATCTCTGAGGCAGAGCGTCAACTGGCGCGTCCTCTTTGGAGGATTTCCCCTATTAGCGCGAGTAGTACATTGTGGATCCGCGCTAATGGGAAAAGGGAACTTTTTAAGGATATTCTGCAGGAGATGTCTTCAGGGCATATGAAGTCCATACTTAGAGGAATATAATGCAAGTGTTTTCAAGTTATGTAACTTCTCACAGGTCCCGAAATGAGTCCTCCAAAGTGCGGGAGAGGGGTGACAGGGATGGTGACAAATGGTGACAAATTACTGTGTAACAGTTATAATAGACCTAGGGTCTTACTTGTTTAAAATTTATTTTGTTGGCAAACCAAACATTCCGCCACAAACTTTTTAATATCTTATTTAAGTCCATCCCAAAAAAATTCTTTCTTAACCCTATGGTAATTTTTTAAAAATCTCAAGTGCCCTCCTAAGGGAGAGGTGTGGAATTCCATAAGAATCTTTTGTTTGAGTTGGGAATTCTTACATAGGTATAAGAGATCTTTGTACCATAACAAATCATTTTTCCAGCTAAATGTATCATATGTACTGGGATCTTGTTGTAAATTTTGAATAAGTGCCCACACTTCTTCGTCATTCTTCCATTCATCCCTTGCTTCATTTATCCAATCCAGTTGGATAATAGAAAAGGCGCAAAGCAATGCTTCCATATCCTCATCCTTTCTTGAGAGTGCATCTACCACAACATTTTGCTTCCCTTTTTTGTAGATAATTTGAAAGTCATAACCCAACATCTTTGTGACCCATTTTTGCTGCTCTTCTGAAGATAGTCTTTGTTCTAAAAAGTATTTAAGACTATCATTATCCGTTTTTACCTTGAAGTTTCTTCCCATTAGGTAGGGTCGCAATTTCTTAAGTGCATGTAGTATTTCCAACATTTCCTTCTCATAAATAGCTTTGTGTAAATACTTTCCTTTGATTGGACGACTTTTAAAAGCAATGGGTCTTTCTTCTTGAATTAAAACAACACCAATTCCATTTCCTGAAGCATCACATTCCATAATAAAAGTTTTTGTGAAGTTTGGTGTAGCTAAGACCGGTGCTTAGCACATTGCCTCTTTAATATGTTCAAAGGCTTTTGTTGCTCCTGGAGTCCATGAAAATGCATCTTTCTTCAATAATGTTGTTAGAGGTGCTGCTATTATCCCATAATTCTTAACAAACTTGCGATAATACCCTGTCAACCCGAGAAATCCTCATAGATTCTTTATTGATGTGGGGATTTTCCATTCCTTAATAGCTTTAATTTTTCTAGGATCTACCTTAACACCTTCATAAGATACAATATGACCCAGATATTCCACCTCTTGTACTCCAAAGAAACATTTGGAGCTTTTTGCATATAATTGTTTCTCCTCCAATAGTTTGAGAACCCTGTCAACATGTTGAACATGATCCTTCTAAGACTTGTTGTCGATTAGTACGTTGAAAATAGCTACAAGAAATGCTAAATATAGAAGTGCTAAAATTAGCATTGCTCTAAATAGAATTTTAGGATACATTCCAATTTTAGTTAGTCCCTGAAATAAAATTGAGAATTAAAATTCGAATTTGGTCTTAGAAGTTGTTTGAAAAATAATTAATTAATTCATCTTGAGTTAATTAGTTGGAGGAAATCAAACATGAAGTCTATGTGGAGACATGCAATAGTTATCCCTTTGATTGAGGAGTTATCCATGAATTAAGGAGATAAGGTTGAGTTGTAATTAGTTATCTTAGTTAACTGAATTAAGTCCAGTTAGATTAGTTCCAACAGTTGGAGGAACTAATTGTGAGTTTAGTTAGTTAATGCATGCATGCATGTAACTAGTGTACTTCTAATAACTGAATATTCTCTCATAAACAACTCATGCATGTCAGTTCATTTAGAGACCCAGTTGAGATCAGATTATGGGACAGTGTACTATCAGTTGCAGGAATATTCCCATGAGGATATTTCTTGCATGCAGAGGGAATTCATTCCTTGGTGGATTGTGCAGTTAGATCAGAGGTCAGAGAGTGTGTGTGAGGCAATTTCACACAGGTGGTAGCTTCTGGACCCCAAGAGAAACTGTGCAAGGAAATAGGAGGCTTGGAGGATTGAAGGAAGGCATATGTTGTCTCTATTTAGTCTATGAGCTGTGTTGAGGGATTGTACTGAGAGCTGGATAGCTTTTGAGCTAAAGCTTTGTGTAATCTCTGATATGTTTCCACTTGTTTGATAATACAGATTGAGGGGTTTTGAGCTGAGGCTTTCCCCATGTTATTCTTATGTGTTCATGTGTGATTGAATTCTCATTATATGTTATATGTGTTCTTAATTGATCATGCTCAAATTGATAAATCTTCTGCAAGTTTTGTTTATAGAAGTAGATCTAGTATATTGATTTAGTACATTGCATTATCAGGTGATCTACAGTGGGAAATTCTACATGGTATCAAAGCAAAGGTGATCAAAGCGAAGAACAATATACAAAGAAGGGAGAAGTTCCAAGTTTGAAGTTCCTGATTATAGAATTCGAATTCTTATCACATCTCAAATTTCACCAATGGCGTTCAACGGTTTAAGACTTGAGTGTGCCCTTGATGGCAGCTCAAATTATATAGCCTAGAAGGATCACATGGAAGCAGTATTAGAGGAAAACAGTTTGAAGGACTTCATTGATCAAGAAGTCCCTAAGCCAGTAGTTGTTGATGCCTAAGAATTGGTGGAATGGAAGAAATGTGTGGCTAGAGCGAGGAGGATTCTTCTGAAGGGAGTTCGAGACCACATAGTCTCAAGTCTCCATGGGAAGGAGACATTGTTTTCAATGTGGAAAATATAGAAAGATCTATATCAAAACAACAACGATTAGAGGAAGCTAGCGCTGAAAGAAAATATTTGAAAAATCAAGTGTGAAAAGGGCGACACGATCTCTACATATTTGAACAGCCTCACCACCTACAGGGATGAGCTTGGAAGTGTAGGGATAACAGTAACTGGTGACGACATGGTGAGTCTTTCTCTTCCGGTCTTCCTAAGAGTTGGCATAGTTACCAAGGCTCAGTAAACGGAAGAGAGAAACTACCAGATTGGGAATGACTTTGGTCAGATCTGATGCAAGAGGAGATAAGAAGAAGCACCAGAGATGGATCTTCATCAAAACAAGATGATGAAGAAAATCTAGCCTTAGCGAATAAGACGAGGAAAGGGAAAGGGAAGGCGTCCCATTCCAAATCAAGTTCTTCCCATGGTGGGAAGAAGATTGATAAATTGAAAGTGTGATACTTTCATTGTCATGAGGTGGGCTATTATGCTACGAATTGTCCATAGAAGAAATCCAAGAAGGGATCCTCGAAGGGATCAAATGGTGAGGCACTGGCCTCACAGTTCGAATTGGATTTCTCCCTCATCGCATGCATGGTTTCATCCATGGTGGGATGTGTTTGGTACTTGGATAATGGAGCTTCATTCCACATGACCGGTGACAAGAATCTCTTCAATACCTTGGAGGAGAAGGATCTCCAGATGCAGATTGAGATGGGCAATGATGGAAAGTACCATGTTTCAGGTGAAGGTACGGTTGTGTTTCAGAGGGAACATGGAGCTCCTCTCACCTTGACTAATGTAAAGTATGTACCAGGTTTGAAGAATAATATTGTGTCCGTCGTTATGCTAGAAGACAAAGGCTATGATGTAGTCTTTAGTAAAGGAAAGGTATTCCTGAGGCATATCGACACTGGACAAACCAAGAGGATTGGAATTCAAGTTAAGAATCTCTACAAGATAGAGGTAGATGATTGTGCTGCATTGAGTTCCAAGGTAGGGTTGGTGCAAAGCCAAGATGTTGGTGAGCTATGGCATAGAAGATTGGGCCACTTGCACCATGGAGCCTTGAAGATCATGCAACAGATTTCTACTGGACTTCCCAAGGGAAAACTGGAGCAGACGGATACATGCAAAGGTTGTAACTTGGGTAAGTATGTGAAATCTTCCTGTCAAGATCGAGACAGTAGAGCTGGAGAAATCCTGGAGTGAGTTCACATAGATGTGTGTGGACCATTCTCTACAGCCTCCACTGCTAAACAAAGGTACTATGTTATTTTTATTGATGATTTTTCTCATAGATGTTGGATCTACTTTATGCAGAAGAAGGATTAGACCTTCTCAAGGTTTTGTGAGTTTAAAGCCTTGGCAGAGAAATAATCTGGAAAGAAAATAAGAGCCTTGCGTAGCGACAATGGTGGAGAGTATGTCTCCCAACGTTTTAAGGACTTCTACGCAGCAGAAGGAATTAAATAGGAGTTGAGGGCACCTCATAACCCACAGCAGAATGGGGTGTCCAAAAGGAAGAACAGATCGATTGTGGGAGCAGCTCGAGCGATGTTGCATGACCAAAGCCTACCACTTCATTTGTGGGCTGAGGCATGCAATACAACAGTATACTTGCAGAACAGAAGCCTGCACTGTATACTGGGAATGAAGACACCAATGGAAGCCTTTTCCATGAAGAGGCCAGATGTGAGTCACTTCAAGATATTTGGATCATCAGTTTATTGGCATGTGACCGAAGATGCCCGGAAGAAGCTAGATCCAACAGCTGAGTTGGGGATACTTGTGGGGTACACTGATACACCCCACAACTATCGTGTGTTCCTGCCTACTAGTCAAAGGACAGTGGTACGCAAAGATCTGAAGTTCGACGAGCAGAAAGCCCTGCGAGTATCACTTGAGAGGGAGCTCAAGTTGCATGTAGAGAGGAAATTTTAGTTCCTAAGGAGGAGGAGCCTCAGACTAATGCGGAGCAGCCGCATGCAGAGGATCCAGGAGTGGAGACATCCACTCATGTTGAGTCTTCCAGAGATGGGCAGAAACGCTTAAGGGAAGCTAACAAGTTGATGATGGATGTGTGAGAGAATGTGGGACAACCATCTTCTCAGTGCAGACATAGGAGGTCATCAAAGCGGTACACTGGTTACATGGCCCTGGTTGGGGAGTGTGTAGAGTCTGAACCTTCTCCATTCAAGGAACCAGTGTAGCAACCAATCTGGGTTGATTCTATGGTGGAGGAGTACGACTCCATCATTCGAAACTGTGTTTGGGATGTTGTCCCAAGACCTCAAGACAAGTCAGTGGTGAGTTCCTGATGGCTTTACAAGGTAAAGCAGGTAGCTGATGGCAGTGTTGAGAAACATAAGGCAAGGTTTGTTGCTTGTGGTTTCTCACAGGTCGAGGGGATTGATTACGATGAGACCTTTTCTCCTGTAGCAAGGCACTCATCTATCAAATCAATGTTGGCACTATCAGCTTAGATGGGTTGGAAGATATATCAGATGGATGTAAAGACTGCATTCCTTAATGGCGAGATTGAGGAAGAGGTGTACATTGAGCAGTCGGAAGGATATGAGACCTTCGTTCATGAGTCATATGTGTGCCGACTCAAGAGGGCTTTGTACGAGCTGAAGCAAGCACCTCGTGCTTGGTACACTAGGATCGACAGCTATTTCACTGGGATGGGCTTCACCAAGAGTGAAGCAGATGAGAACCTTTACCACATCATGGTAGAAGGTAAGCCATTGATCATTGTTATTTATGTGGATGATCTGATATTGACAGGTGATAATCAGTTGATCAAGTCTTGCAAGTAGGATCTCGCAAGAGAGTTCGAGTTGAAGGACATGGGCCTTATGCAATACTTTATAGGAATGGAGGTGTGGCAGAAGGATGGGGAAGTGTTTGTATCTCAAGGCAAGTATGCCAATGAGATACTCAGGCGATTCCACATGGAGAAGTGCAAGCCCATGCAGATTCCTATAGTTGGTAACTAGAGGAAGTTGGATGCTACTTCAGGTGAGGTAGTAGCTGCTACTATTTATCAGCAGCTTGTGGGTTCATTGATGTATCTAGTGAACACACAACCAAATTTGTGCTTTGCGGTGAGCCAACTGAGTCAAGCTATGGTTCATCCTACCAAGCTATTTTGGAAGGCAGCGAAGCATGTGCTAAAATACCTCAGAGGCACATCTCAGTATGGATTGTGGTACAGACGGACATAGGGAGTGAAGCTCCAGGGCTTCACAGACGTAGATTGGGCAGGGAGTCCATCGGACTAGAAGAGCACTTTAGGAGGAATCTTCAACTTCAGTGCAACTGCAGTTTCTTGGTACAACAAGAAATAGAGGTCAGTTGCACTTAGCTCAACAGAGGTTGAATACATGGCTTCCAGTCAGGCAGCATGTGAGGCCATTTGGATGTGGAAGATTCTAGTCGGATTGTTTGGTTAGAGGATGGATCCAACAATGATCTATTGTGATAATCAGAGTTATATCAAACTATCTGAGAATCCAATATTTCATGACAAGTCCAACCACATCGATATTGGGTATCATCATCTTCGAGACTGTGTGGTGAAGAGGATTATGTTGTTGCTCTATGTTTCGACCGACGAACAGGATGCAGATATTTTGACTAAGGCATTGTCAAAATGCAAGTTCGAGTTCCATAGAGACAAGATTGGGGTGACAGATAATCCCTTTCTTGTTGAGAGGGAGTGTTGAAAATAGCAACAAGAAATGCATTCTAATTTTAGTTAGTCCTTGAACTAAAATTGAGAATTAAAATTCGAATTTGATCTTAACAGTTTTTTGAAAAATAATTAATTAATTCATCCTGAGTTAATTAGTTGGAGAAAATCAAACATGAAGTCTATGTGGAGACATGCGACAGTTATCCCTTTGATTGAGGAAGTTGTCCATCAATTAAGGAGATAAGGTTGAGTTGTAATTAGTTAGCTCAGTTAACTGAGTTAAGTCCAATTAGATTAGTTCCAATAGTTGGAGGAAATAATTGTGAGTTTAGTTAGTTAATGCATGCATGCATGTAACTAGTGTACTTCAGATAACTGAATATTCTCTCATAAATAACTCATGCATGTTAGTTCAGTCAGAGACCCAGTTGAGATCAGATGATAGGACAATGTACTATCAGTTGCAGGAATATTCCCATGAGGATATTTCTTGCATGCAGAAGGAATTCTTTCCTTGGTGGATTGCGCAGTTAGATCAGAGGTCAATGAGAGTGTGTGAGGTAATTTCACACAGGTGGCAAGCTTTGGACCCCAAGAGAAACTGTGCAAGGAAATAGGAGGCTTGGAGGATTGAAGGAAGGCATATGTTGTGTCTATTCAGTCTATGAGCTATGTTAAGGGATTGTACTAAGAGCTGGATAGCTTTTGAGCTAAAGCTTTGTGTAATCTTTGATATGTTTCCACTTGTTTGATAATACAAATAGAGGGGCTTTGAGCTGAGGCTTTCCCCATGTTATTCTTCTGTGTTCATGTGTGATTGAATTCTGATTCTATGTTATATGTGTTCTTAGTTGATCGTGCTCAAATTGATAAAGCTTTCGCAAGTTTTGTTTGTAGAAGTATATCTAGTATATTGCTTTAGTACATTGCATTATCAGGTGATCTATAGTGGGAAATTCTACATAGTATATAATAAAAAATTACTAACACAAATTTTCGAAGGGTTTGAAAATGGAATTCATCAAACCTTGAAATGTAGAAGGTGCATTGGTAAGGCTAAAAGCCATGACCAAAAATTCGTAATGAACCTCATCAGCTCCAAATGTTGTTTTCAGAATGTCTTCAATCTTCATTCTGATTTGAAGATATCATGAACGAAGATCCAACTTGTTGAAGTAAATTGATCCATTCAATTGATCTAATAATTCATCAATGATATAAATGATAAATTTATCTTTAATAGTGAGATTGTTGAGCTCCCTATAATCCGGACACATGCGCCGTGACCCATCCTTCTTGTGCACCAATACTACTGAAGCAGAGAAAGAACTTTGACTAGGTTGAATTATACCAGCCTCTAGCATTTCCGCAAACATATGTTCAATTTCACTCTTTTGGGCAAAGGGATATCTATAAGGCATGATGTTTGGAGGAACACTTCTTGGAATCAAATGAATAGCATGATCATGATCACGATTAGGTGGGAGGCCTTTGGGAGTCTCAAATACCTTGGAATGACTGTCCAAGACTTTTTGGAGATCTGGAGAAATAGATGATTTTGATGTGGGAACCTATAGCGAACATAATTATGAAATTGTGCTTCATTGTTCTTTCTTTAGAAGCTTTATCATTTCGTTAGAGTTTATTATCTTTCCTGGTTTCCCTGTGATACCCCTTAATTCAACTTCCTTTCCTTACGAAAAAAAAATCATGAAAAGTTCTTGAAAATTAAAAGCTATTGTACCCAAGGATTGTAGCCATTGGACTCCTAGTACAACATCAGCACCACCCATTGGAATGGAAAGAATTAGGCTATTCAATACATATTGTCCCATGGATAGCTTGATATTATGGAACTTTCTAGAGTAATTTATGGTTCCTCCACTTGCAACAATCACTTGACACTTTGGTGCTGGATATAGGAATAAATTCAATTCCTTGGCTATCTTACAATGAATAAAATTATGGGTACTTCCCAATTCAATCAACACTAGTACCTTTTTCTTCTTTATATGTCCTTATATCTTGATAGTTTTAGGAGTGGTAATTCCAGCCAATGCATTACAAGATATGGTCGGATTCATTTCTTCTTTCTCTAGGGTTTGTTCCTGGTGTATATCTTATTCTTTTGAAGTTTCATGCTCCTTTTCTTCCTCCTCTTCACAATCTATGTAAAATAATTTCTTCTCAGCACACTTATGACCTTTAATGTATTTTCTATCACAACTATAATAAAGCCCTTTTGCTCTTTTTTCTTCCAATTGTTATGGTGTCAACATTTTAGGTTGTGGAAGGCTTGGAGCAACAACACTTCCATCTTTGTAGTTGTGAGTGGTGGGATTTTTTGTTGCCATAATTTTTATTTCCATTTTTCTTGCCAACTTGAATGCCTTCTCCAATGAATCAAGTTCCCAAAGGCGAACCTCATGTTGGATGTTATCCTTTAAAGACCCTATGAACACATCGATCCTATGCTCCTTTGGAATATCTTTTACCCTTATATTCAATTTTTGGAAGTCCTCAATTTGCTCCATCATTGAACCCTTTTGTTTGATATTTATCAATTGGCTAAAAAAGGCGTTGCTTTTTGTATACTCATAATGTGCTATCATTTCTTCCGTAAAAATTGCCCAGGTGAAATTTTGTTTACGAGAGCAAAGCCACTGATACCATACAAACTGATTTGGTTCCAAATATAAAGTTGCAATGAGTATCTTTTGTGTGTTTTGAATATTATGGAGATCGAAATATTGTTCCATCAGCAGTATCTGTGTTATGGGATCCTTGCCATCAAACTTCCTCATATTGATCTTTGGAACATGGTGGGTCTTTGTTCCAACTTTAGAGTTTATCAAATCATGATTAACATTTCTTTTGTTCTCATCATGAGTTTCCTCTACTACCTTTTCGCCATTAAGAAGCCATTCTTGTATCAACTTTGTCAAACCTTCCTTCAAACCTTCCACGTCTTTATTCAAATCTTCATTGTTGTCATTCTTTGAATCATGATTAAAATTTCTTTTGTTCTTATTATAAGTTTCTTCTACTACCTTTTCGCCATTAGGAAGCCTTTCTTGTAGTAATTTTGTCAAACCTTCCTTCCAACCTTCCATGTCTTTCTTCCAATCTTCAATGTTGTCTTTCATACCATCAATCTTAGCTTCCACGTCTTTCTTTAAACCATCCATCTTAGCTTCCACGTCTTTCTTTAAACCATCCATCTTAGCTTCTGTTACTTTTTGTGAGAGTGAAATTTGTTGCACTTGGTCTTGTAATTTAGATATATCATGTTGCATTTCTTCCTCTTCTTCATGAGTCATGCTAGAGCTTTCAGGTTGCTTACTAGGTGTTTCCATTTTCTTTCTTCGGGGCATCAATTAATGATAATAATGCTTCACTATACCCTTTGAATTCCTTCAAACTAATTTTTCAAACCAAACTTATGGAAAATTAAAAAAAAAAAAACTACACACCTTTTTTCACTCTGTAGGAGCTTGAAATCGAATATGTTGTATCTCTATAGTTTCATATCTCCAAGGTCTAAAATTGTGTCCTACGTTAGCCCTCTAAGTCCTCTTTTTAACCCCGCAAGTCTCATCAAGATTGGATTCTCCAAGGAAGAGTTATGCCAAATCTCCCATGATGACCTGATTATAGATTGGTTCAGTAGAGAAAACTTGTACAAAGTGCCACATGTCACTGTTTCAAACTTAGGAAACTGATACACAGAAAACTACAGTTCGTCCTCTTTTTGTAACTTCTTATGAAATTTCAATCTGATGATCAAAAAAGAAAAAAGAAAAAAAAATGACGATTTTCCCCATGTCACCTATTTTAGATATATTTCGGGATCCTGCAAAAACCCTAACTTCCTAGGATCATATCTCCGAAAATATAGCGAGAAAAGATCTGAAATTCGCAGCCGAGGTTCAGAGAGATTTATGCTCAAATGGGTTTTTTTAGCTTCTGAAACATCACATAAACAAATTTATAGCGAAAATTCCATGATGGCCTGTTTGGAGCAGCAAAACCCTAGAATCCAAAGCTCTGATACCAAATGTTATGCAACCAACTCACAAAATAGAAGAAAAGATAGATCAACGCCTTCAAAATCATCCTCTTCGAGGGGAAAACCTCATTTACATTACACAAATGAACAATTCTTGGATGATACAAATGACAAAACCTCCTTTCTATATATAGGAGTCTAACGGGTCATAATATAATCAAAGCCAACATAACAATAATAATATAAGGGCACAACAATAACAATAGTGGGCTTTTGTGGGGCACAATAATAACAATATGGGGACAATAGGGGCATAACAATAACAATAAGGGCTACAATGACAATAGTAATGGGAGAATCACTAGTATTATAGGGACCTAACACTTTGACCTACCTAAAATCCCCTTTGACTCTTAATGGTCTACGTTATCCATGCTCCACTCCTCCAAATGTGGAGACTTTACAATATTACATCACAATTGATTCAAAATTTAGGAAAAAAGTAGACCTGGGGCACCCCATCCCAAAAAGGCCAGCCAAAATAGTATATATACGACACTCAACCTCCTCCTTCGAGAACAATTTGATCTCTCACATATCAAGTATCTTATGGGCATCCAAGTAAAGGAAAAGAAGAAGAATGATGAAGAATTTTCTCTCTCTATCTCTTTGACCTTGCACATGTGGCTATCTCTTATCCTGTAGCTTCATACATGCAAATTCTAGGAAGATTTTGGTAGCAAGTTCGAAATTCTAGGCAACAGGTCCAAACTTCTGGGCAACATGACCGAGTTTCTGGGCATTTTATGTGAGGCTAGATTTCGGCCTAGAAAAAACAGGGAAGATTGAGTTTGTTGGGCATAATATTAACTTGACAAGAGGGAAATTTGAATAGGTTTGACCATTGTATTGTTGGTTACTTTTACCATCATATTTGAAAAACAAAATTAGGTGTGTCTCTTGTGGAATTGAAAATTTTCTCTAAGGCTGCTAATTTTCTCCTCCAAGTGGGTTCTCCCATAATAAATCTTGTGTTATCTTTGTGCACTGTGATCTTTATTGTCCTTGTACATTTATGGTTGAATTTCATAAGTGTAATTGCTTAGTGAAAATTTGGAAGTACTAAAACAATATCTACTTTATTAGAAGTAGTTGTCAGTTTTTAGAAATTAGTACTTTTATCTATTACACTTAAAAATCAACAACTATACCAGAATTACTATTTCATTGTGCATTATTTCATAAATATTGAGTTGTACGATTTTTATAATGTATTTATATTTTTAAATTCAATTAAATTTAAAATAAAAATAATTAATAATATGTATTATTCAATTTTCCTTCCACATTGGATAATGAACATAATATATTTATTTTTTATTTTAAAATATATTAATAAAAAATACATGGACATAATGTTTACTTAATTTTTCCATTCAAAAATTCAATTAAAATATTCAATATAATCAATAACTATATGTAACAAACCAAATTTATAGAAAAAAATATGCTTGCTAAAATTTGAACCTAAATTAGCATCACAAACATTTCAAATTATAATATTATAATATACTTATAAATTTAAATTATAATATACTTTTTGTACACCATTTTTATGTGCAAATTTAGTACATAATTATACCCATGTTACAGTCCTTGGTTGTTAAGGGAAATTAATTATTGTTATGTATATGCAATTCAACATTAAAGTAATTAAAAAAATAATATAAACTTAGTTTGCCTGGTATAAATTAGAATTTGAATCTAATTTTATTGTTGGTATTTCTGTTAGTTCTAATATTGATCAAACTAGAGACTTTTGATTCCTTTGTCCTAAAACTACAATTGAATTAAGCATAATAATTGAGATAGAGATTCTATAAAACAATTGAGTGTATTATCATAATGAAAGCTCTCAGTATAATTTATCCTGGAATGGAGGACCCAACATTAATACTAGAGAAGAAGTAGTGGCTTTATGGGGATTACTTTGATTCGCGAAAGAAAAGCCGGTACACAATCTCTACATATATGGGAACTCTAGATATCTGATTGATGGAATACAATGGTATACAAATTTTGACCCACCTACCTTATCTGGATGGATTATCATAATTAAACACTTACTGATCTCTCTGATGAACTTCACTATTAGCCATATATATAAGGAATCAAACATGGAGGCAGATGAATGTCCAAAGTTGGCCTCAGAGGGAAATATGGAATCATGAGTTTGAACTATACAGAACATAAGGTCACCAGGGAGGAGGGACTAATTAAGCTGCCATAACAGAATCTCAGAGCATTGCTTCATTTTTTAATTTTCTACATACGATCTTCCATTTATGTTTTGGATGATGTATTGGAACCACTTTCTTGTTATGGTTTTCTCACTTACACATGTATCGTCTGAGAAGATTTTATGGAAAATGTCTGGGATAAGATATGCAAACTATGATGATTTATATCTTTCTGAATCTTACATATTATGGAATCTCTTATAAATATATTGGTCTTTATTTCATATTCCAATAGAAAGCTAACATTTTTTTCTTTTGAAAAAATAAATAATAAAATCCAATATGTAATACCTCTCCCAAAAACTTTTCAAATTAAATCTAGTATCCTCTGTCTTTTGGTACCAATCATCAAAATAACAACATGTACCCTTAAATCATGCTTCGTTCCTTTGAAAAATATGCTGAAGAAATTTAACTTTGAGGTCCGTAAGTAAAACATGGAAGTTGGTTATGAGATCTTTCAGCACTTACCTAGAAAATTTAAAGGAATTTGAATGGATCTCCAGTGATGATAGAAGCTTTCACTATCATCTTGAATTAAATCTTCCATTCCTTCTCTCAATTGAGGTGGTTTTTTAAGTTGTTTAACATAATTGGCCAATTGGTACATCTGGACTGGAAGAAACAACTTCAGATATTTGAGACTACAAGACGACCAATGAGAACCCAGTGTTCCTGCCTTACTCCTTTGAGGAGGCTTCGCGTTGTTGGAATAATATCATCTAAACGTCGCAATATTAATTATACTTATAATCAGTTTTCTACAAGTTCACTTGATTATGGAATCTTGACTCATACTTTATAGGCACCAAAGATGAAACAACCTTTATTTCTTATGTCAAGACCCCTTTTAATTTCAAGCGCCTCAACCCATCAAATTTCAAAAAGGCAGTTCCATCTCAACTCACCAAAATATGAAGTCGCCACGACTAGTTTAAATATAAAGATAAATTAAATTTTTTAATCCGTGTAACCGACTTGAAGTTTTTTATAAATATGGATGCACAGATAGAGTAGCATTATAGGGTAGCTTCACACAGTTCTTGTTTAGTTGTATTTGTTAGTTGTAGCAACGCAATTGTATTAATTCGTTGTTGCAACTACGTGGAAGCAACTCCCTAGTTCAAGTCATGACAACTCCCCTATTTCCCTGTTACAATTACGACAACTTCTTCGAAGTGGTGGAAACTCCATTATTTCAAAGGTTGAATGGGTAGCACTGCCCTCCCCTATTTCCCTGTTACAATTACGACAACTTCCTCGTAGTGGTGGAAACTCCATTATTTCAAAGGTTGAATGGGTAGCACTGACTCACCCCATCAAATTTCAAGAAGGAAGCACCATCTCAACTCACCAAAATATGAAGGCACAACTCCCGCCACAACTTGTTGAAATATAAAAATATAATTAATTTTTGTATAAATATGGATGCACAAAGTGAGTAGCATTATAGGGTAGCTTCTCATATTTTTTGTTTAGTTGTAGTTGTTAGTTGTTGCAACATAGTTGTAGTAATTCGTTGTTGCAACTACATTGCAACAAATCCCTTGTTCTAATAACGATAACTCCCCTATTTCCTTATGACAACTCCTTTGTAGTGGTTGCAACTACCTTGTAGCTTGTTGTTGAAACAAAATATTGTATTTTTTATGAAATCTGTAAAATTTATTTCTCCTCCGTGATTTTTTATATTTGTTTATAAGTTGGTAGTGATAGATGCGTATTATGTTGTGCCTTGTTTCTTTCACTCTACTATCAAATCCATAGGATTAGAGAAGTCAGCCATCATTTGCAAGGTGATTGTGGAAATTATGGTGTCTATATGAACATCAGATTTGAGATTCTATGTAGTCTCCCTTGAGATTAGATGTAGTCGTAAGCCTGAATTGTTGTGTACTTGAGGCATATCCTCTGCCATTGTGGATTAAGCCAAGTTGCTATGAATTGGAGGAAATGAATATTTGAACCGTTCGTAAGTTGAATTAAAATGACATCAAATACATGTATTGCTCAGTCACAAGTTCCTATTCTGACTGAGAAAAATTATAATTTCTATTCTAAACCGAGAACATTATTGTGTTTTCATGATCTTTGGGGATACATTTTTTATGGGTACCTAGAGCTTGTTGATCAAGCAACATAAATGGCTCTAACAAATTTTGAGTGAACGTTGTTGAGGGAGAATAGAAAGAAATAATGTAATATATCCAAAGGTGTCAAGAAAAGAGTCTTTAAAGAAGACTTGGGGCACTCTTGAATCACGTTATCAGGGTGTATCCAAAGTGAAGAATGTTAAGTTATAAAATTTAAGAAGAGATCTTGAGAATCTGAAAATAAAAAATAGTGAAACCGTGGATAATTTTATAACTCAAATCATGATTATTGTTAATTAATTGAGACAATATTGAGAAGACCCCTCAAATATGTTGGAAATAATACTGAGAGGGGGGGATGAATCAATATTATCAAATTCTTTTCAATATGCCTTCCAGATTTATACTTTAATTTATTCTTCAGATATTGATCATTAATTTGTATGTCAGTGCCATATAATAATGAACAAGAACAAGAAAAATAGATAAGCACACCAAAGAACACCATATATAAGGTGGAAACCCAATGTGGGTGAAAACCACCTGCTGCAATATGTCTCTATCTTCTTTCAATTAGAAACTTCTTTTACAAGGATTGTGTACTGGTGCAGTCCTTTACTAGTACGCAGGTTGCAACCTGCAGAGAGCTACAACTCTCTCTCGTTTCCCAGTCTCTCCTGGAAGGGAGCTACAACCCCCTTTGCTCTTTTACTTCTTTAGGGACCACGTTTCATTAATTTTCAAACTGGATCCAAGAAGATCAAATAATCATCAAGTACATGCACATCACCCAATCTCCTTATACAATCATCCAATGAATCACCCAACTTCTCAGAATGTTGTAAACAGAAAAGTAATACCAGAAATCTAAACCCAGAACTCTGCAGCAATAGATAAAAGACAGCCAACAAATGTTTTAAGATAGGTCCGCAACTTCACCAATAGTGGCCCGCGAATACCCGCAACTCTTTTGTGTCTAAACTGCGCAGATCCGCACCTGGTCGGTCTACTGCTCTGCGTATCTCCACACCATTCATTCTACTGCCTTGTGTACCTCTGCTCAGATCCGCACCTGCACTGCTCGCCTGACAGCGTACCTCTGTGACTTGATCTTTTGTTTCCCTGCGTACCTCCGCACTGCGCCTTCTCCTGCGCTGCGTACCTTGCACTGCGCCTTCTCCTGCGCTGCGTACCCCCGCACTCACGCCGTGGATTGCCTGCGAACCTCTGATTAGGGCCAAATTAACAGTCCTCTAATGTGCCACAGTTAGTTAGATCCACAAATCTGATCATGCGCCCGAGAGATCACGACTTATCAATAGATTCACCTTAAATTTTCTCCTTGATTTAGATCTAGCTTTTAAAACCAATCACCCAAACTTTCAGATCTTAAGATATTCAAATTTCACAAGTGTCTAGCCAAGTGATCTCTTTTCCTTTTTATAGGCAAGCCCTTATTCAAACCATGGGACAAAACCATCGAAAACCAATACAAGGGATCCAAACAGGGGTTCAAATAATTTAGATCCTAAACCACGGGCCAAAACCATAGGATCATGAACGACGGGCTAAATACCAAGGGCCAAACATAAGAAACCCCACGTGAGTGTGCTTCTCTGCATTGGAGTGAGTGAATTGGGGGACTGCACCTTATGAATGAATAACCTGCGGGTATGTTCGCACTTCCTGGATGGCGAACCTGCGGGTCCACACCTTTTGAACGATGCACCTGCGAACCTCTTATTTTCCATCATTTTGAGAGCCTGAACATAATTTTGCCACTTGAGTGAGTTGCCATCAAGTACAACACCTGTACCATAGAGCCAATCCAGAATCATAATGCCAACAATCTCCCCCTTTGGACTTGATGGAAACCTCAAGATCCTCAACGTCATTCTCCCCCTTTGACATCAAGGGCAAAGGGTTATGCTCCCCCTAAGAACATGCTCCCCCTGACTATAAACCAGACCTGCAAAAGGAAAGAAATTCCTTCAAGAAGAACCATAATACACCAAAGACCATAATTGACCATGAAAGAGATAGAGACATATTGCAACACTATTCAGATCAGCATCCATGATCTCCTTCTGTACTTCCTCCAAGATCTTCTACCATAATGCCAGCAATGCATTATATGCTCCCCCTGAACCTGTGCCATTAGATCTTCGACCAATCCGCAACCTAGCAAATGTACGCGTATACCCCATACGAAACTTGCGTACAACCAACAATCTCTGAAAAATATGAGATTCAACAACAGGATGATGCATCAACAACCCCCAGCTTTTGCCTGAGGTATTCAAAGGTCTCCCTGGGCAATGGTTTGGTGAGTATATCAGCAACTTGTTCCTTAGAAGGAACATACTCCAACTTGACCTTTTGTTCAAGCACTTGTTCCCTGAGAAAGTGATACTTGATAGGTATGTGCTTGGTCTTTGAATGCAAGATTGGGTTCTTTGAAATGATGATTGCGCTTGTATTATCACATAAGATGGAGATAGGTGGAGTACAAGTGATCTGAAAATCCTGCAAGGTCTGCATCATCCAAAGGAGTTGAGTGCAGCAAGATGCAAAAACCACATATTCCGCTTCAGCTGTAGATAAAGCAATCGAACTCTGTTTCTTGCTGAACCAAGATACTAATCTGGAACCCATAAAGAATGCACCACCACTTGTGCTCTTCCTGTCATCCACGCTTCCGGCCCGATCTGCATCTGTATAAGCATGAAGTGTGAGAATGTATCTCTAGGATACCATAGACCATAGTTTTGAGTTCCTTGAAGGTACTTGAAAATTCTCTTCACTTCCTAAAGATGAGTTTCCTTTGGATTTGCCCAAAATCTTCCAACTATTCCCACTGCATGCATGATGTCTGGTCGGGTACCTGTCAAATAAAGAAGACTTCCAATCATAGATCTGTAGGTTGGTTGATGCACTGCTACTGATTCATCATTTGCACTGAGGCTACATCCTGTGACCATGGGGGTACATACTGGTTTTGCATCTTCCATGCCATATTTCTTCAAAATCTGCTTAAGATACTTGGTTTGAGACAAGAAGATCTCGCCTTCATTTTGTTGGATTTGCAGTCCAAGAAAATATGTCAGTTCTCCAAGAAAAGACATTTCGAATTCTTTCTGCATCACCAAGGCAAAGCTTTGACTCATAGCTTCTTCATTGCTGCCAAAGATAATATCATCTACATAAACAACAAGTATTAGTAATTTGTCATTTTCAATTTTTATATAAAGATTGTTGTCTGTTGATCCCTTCGAAAAACCTTGTTGATGAAGATATTTGTCCAAGCGATAGTACCAAGCCCTTGAAGCCTGTTTAAGACCATAGAGAGCCTTTTTTAGTCTACATACAAGATTTGGATCATTCCCAAGGATGAACCCATCTGGTTGCTCAATGTACACTTCTTCTTCTAAGTCTCCATTCAGAAAGGCTGATTTTACGTCCATTTGAAATACTTTGAACTTCTGAAAGCTTGAGAGAGCAAGGAACATTCGGATGGCCTCAAGTTTAGCAACGGGAGCAAAAGTTTCTTCAAATTCTATTCCTTATTGTTGAGCATACCCTTTAAAAAGTCTGGCCTTGTTTCTAATTACTTCCCCATTTTCATTCAACTTATTTTTGAAGATCCATTTTGTCCCTATGACATTCTTATCTTTTGGTCTAGGAACCGACTCCCAAGTGTTGTTCTTTTCGATCTGCTCAAGTTCTTCATCCATTGCCTTGACCCAACATTCGTCTTTGCATGCCTCTCTTACATTTTGTGGTTCAGTGGAGGAGAGTAATTCCAAATAGCTTGAGGCTTCTGCAATTGTTGTTCTTGTTTGTACACCTATCTCTTTTTGCCCCAAAATCTGAGATTCTGGATGATTCTTCTGAACGTACCTGGATGGAGTCTTCTCTTCTATCCTTATCTGTTCCTCTGGTGCCTCTTGAGGTTCTTCTTCATCATCAATCTAATTTGGAGAGTAGTCTTCATCTTCTTCGATATTTTCATAATTTACTTGCCTAGGAATGTATCCTTTTTCATCAACCACTACATCAATGCTGTCAACAATTCTTCCAAGTCTCTTATTGTAACACTTATATGCTTTGCTATGGGGAGAATAACCAAGGAGAATGCCTTCATCTGCTCTAGGTTCAAGTTTTCCAAGATGTTCATCATTATTCTTAATATAGCATTTGCTTCCAAAATTTTTGAACTGCTTTACCGAAGGAGTCTCACCATACCAGAGCTCATGAGGAGTTTGAGTTTTGTTCACTCGGACATTTGTTTTGTTGAGAATAACAACCGCAGCAAAAGCAGATTCACCCCAGAAGGTTGCGGAAGTCCCAGACTCATCAAGCATAGCACGAGCCATTTGTTGGACCGTTCTGTTCATCCTTTCCACCACTCCATTTTGCTTGAGGAGTCCTAGCTGTAGAGAATTCTCTTCTTATTCCATGTTCTTCACAGAAATCGAAAAATTCATTTGAGGTAAACTCCCCACCTCTGTCAGACCTGAGGCACTTAATTTTGTGATCTGATTCGTTTTCAGCCAAGGCTTTGAAAGATTTGAATTTTTTGAATGCTTCGTCCTTGTGTTTCATAAGTCCCAACCAAACCATCCTGGAGAAGTCATCAATGAATAATATAAAGTATTCTTCTCCTCGAGGTGACCTTGTCCTAAATGGACCACATACATCTGTATGGACTGGTTCAAGAGGCCTGCTGGTTGATCCTTCCTTCTTAGGGAAGTTAGTTCTGGTTTTCTTACCAAACTGACATGATTTGCATATGGTGTTGTCTGGAATTTTGATACCTGGAAGACCACGAACTGCCTGGTATTTGCATGCTTTCCTTATTTGTGAAAAGCTTAGATGCCCCAACCTCCGATGCCATAACCAATGTTCATCATCTTTGCTCAAATAGCATTGTTGTTATCCTTCTTCAAATATGTATAGATTATTTGGAGTTCTTCTGCCTTTGATCACTATTTTTCTTGTATCAAGATCACGAACACTACATCCATTTGATCGAAATATTACCTCTGTTCCTTGATCACACATCTGAATGACACTTAGTAGATTATGCTTCAAGCCATCAACATACAAAACATTTCTAGCTTTGACCTTTTCTTTCAACTGAGCAGTGCCTTTTCCTTTTATGGCTGCAGGGGTATCATTTCCAAAAGAAACTTTCTTTCCCTTTTCTAAAGCAGTATATGATTCAAGTTTTTCTTTCTCACATGTCATATGCTTCGAACATCCGTTGTCGATGTACCATAGATTTTCTTGTCCTTCTGCATAAAATGCTTTCCCATATCTTTCTGTTTGTGGTTCCTTTATTCTCCATGTTCTAGTGCTTGAGGCTTGTTCCTTTGTCTGCTGAAACCTGCTCCCGCATTCAGAAACTTCATGACCGAAGTTATTACAAATAGAACATTCAATTTCATTTTCAAGGGCAGAAAAGTTGTTATAGGTCCTTTTCGTAATCCCAGTCATACTTCTTTGTTTTTGAGCTTCTCTAGTCATGATTGTCTTATAAGCAACACATTGAGCTACTTTGTGACCGAAGTTATGGCAAGAGAAACATTGGCCATTGAAGAAACTTCTGCGATTATCAAATCTACCAGCCAAATGATTGTAATTTCTATTGCCATCCATTCTTGAAGCAAATTGAGAAGTTTTTACCTGTGGCTGGTTGTAGCTTTTGTTCACCCTTAAGATGGATTGCCCCTGGTTTACCTGGTAGTCTTTGTTTGTTCTTGATGTAATTCGTCCCTGCCTTACCTGGTGATCTCCATTGGGCTTTTTCTCATTCCTCCTTGCTGCATCAAGATAACTCTTTGAGGTGGATGCTTGAGATGTTTCTCCATTATAACCCAGACCTGTCTTGATTAGTGGAGAACGTTGTACATTGATAATATCATCCAGAGTTTCAGATCCTTTAACAAATTTAAGATTAAGAGCCTTTGTTTTCTCAATTTCTTTTCTAAGGCCAACAATTTCACATTCTAACTTCTCAAGAGATTTTTCTTTTTCATCAAGTTGGAATTGCAGAGTATCAATGATCACATCTTTTTCTTCTAAACATATTTTGAGTTGAGAAATCTCTTCATAAAAACCATCTACATCTATAGCTTCCATGTAATCATCATCTTCAAATGCCATTAAAAGTTTATAATCATTACCTCGTTCATCTTTGTCACTATTTGATAGGCCATCACTGTCTTCATGAGTGTAGTAACTTTTCTTAGTTGCATTATGTTTCTTGTTCCATCTAACAGGTTCCTTCCCTTTGTCAATCTTATCCTTGTGAGGACATTTGGCAGCATAGTGACCGACTCTTCCACAAGCAAAGCATTTGAAAGGTAACTTACCTCGGAAACGACCAGTACCCCGTTGAAGATTTCTGACAAAATTTGATTCTTCTTCTTCTTCTGACATGTGTCCTGACTCATAGTACTCTCCTTTGCCTGAAGCCTTGAAGGCAGCTTCTCTCCTGTCTGATGGACCTCCTTTCCTCATTTCATAAGCAGTTAGAATTCCGTGCAGCTGTGACATTTTAAGGCTTTGTAGATTCTCTTTTTCTTCTATTGCAGAAACTTTAGATTCAAACCTAGGGGACAAAGATCTTAGAACTTTTTCAACCACAACAGCCTCTTTTATTTCTTCACCCAAAATTTTCATACAATTAACAATCTCATCTACACGAAGAAAATAGTTAGCCACACTTTCATCATTATACATCCTGAGATTTTCATACTGAATTCTGAGGGTTTGAAGTTTTGCTCGTTTTACCTGATCATCTCCTTCATAACTCAGAACAATCTTGTCCCATATCTCTTTTACGGATTTAAACTGCATTACCTTAACAAATTCTGATTGAGATAGGCATCCTAATAGAGTATTAATTTCCTTTGCATTTGTTTCATATTTCTTCTTCTCAGCCGGATCTGTAGGAGTTGCTGATGGAAAAGCATACCCTGTATTTATGATATCCCAGACTTTTGTACCAAGAGATTGAAGATAGGTAGTAACTCTTACCTTCCAATAAACGAAGTTTGTCCCATCAAAAACCAGTGTCCTGATTGATGCTTCCCTCTCGTAGTTGCTCATGATGAAAGATCTTTCTTCAAGTGATCAAGCTTCTTTTGAAGAACCTGCTCTGATACCAATTGTTGGAAATAATACTGAGAGGGGGGGGTGAATCATTATTATCAAATTCTTTTCAATATGCCTTCCAGATTTATACTTTAATTTATTCTTCAGATATTGATCATTAATTTGTATGTCAGTGCCATATAATAATGAACAAGAACAAGAAAAATAGAAAAGCACACCAAAGAACACCAGATATAACGTGGAAACCCAATGTGGGTGAAAACCACCTGCTGCAATATGTCTCTATCTTCTTTCAATTAGAAACTTCTTTTACAAGGATTTTGTACTGGTGCAGTCCTTTACCAGTATGCAGGCTGCAACCTGCAGAGAGCTACAACTCTCTCTCGTTTCCCAGTCTCTCCTGGAAGGGAGCTACAACCCCCTTTGCTCTTTTACTTCTTTAGGGACCACGTTTCATTAATTTTCAAACTGGATCCAAGAAGATCAAATAATCATCAAGTACATGCACATCACCCAATCTCCTTATACAATCAACCAATGAATCACCCAACTTCTCAGAATGTTGTAAACAGAAAAGTAATACCAGAAATCTAAACCCAGAACTCTGCAGCAATAGATAAAGGACAGCCAACAAATGTTTTAAGATAGGTCCGCAACTTCACCAATAGTGGCATGCGAATACCCGCAGCTCTTCTGTGTCTAAACTGCGCAGATCAACACCTGGTCGGTCTATTGCTCTGCGTATCTCCGCACCATTCGTTCTACTGCCCTGCGTACCTCTGCTCAGATCCGCACCTGCACTGCTCGCCTGACAGCGTACCTCTGCGACTTGATCTTCTGTTTCCCTGCGTACCTTCGCACTGCGCCTTCTCCTGCGCTGTGTACCTCGCACTGCACCTTCTCCTGCGCTGCATACCCCCGCACTCATGCCGTGGATCGCCTGCAAACCTCTGATTAGGGCCAAATTAACAGTCCTCCAATGTGCCACAGTCAGTTAGATCCACAGATCTGATCATGTGCCCGAGAGATCACGACTTATCAATATATTCGCCTTAAATTTTCTCCTTGATTTAGATCTATCTTTTAAAACCAATCACCCAAACTTTCAGATCTTAAGATATTCAAATTTCACAAGTGTCTAGCCAAGTGATCTCTTTTCCTTTTTATAGGCAAGCCCTTATTCAAACCATGGGACAAAACCATCGAAAACCAATACAAGGGATCCAAACAGGGGTTCAAATAATTTAGATCCTAAACCACGGGCCAAAACCATAGGATCATGAACGATGGGCTAAATACCAAGGGCCAAACATAAGAAACCCCACGTGAGAGCGCTTCTCTGCATTGGAGTGAGTGAACTGGGGGACTGCACCTTATGAACGGATAACCTGCGAGTATGTCTGCACTTCTTGGACGGCGAACCTGTGGGTCCGCACCTTTTGAACGATGCACCTGCGAACCTCTTATTTTCCATCATTTTGAGAGCCTGAACAGAATTTTGCCACTTGAGTGAGTTGCCATCAAGTACAACACCTGTACCATAGAGCCAATCCAGAATCATAATGCCAACAAAATAAGAGAGTGATTGAGGAAATTCCTCCATGGTTTGTCAAAGAGATTTGAAGTCATGGTTGTATCCATAGAAGAGTCTAAAGATGTGAATGTAATGAAAATTGATGAGTTGACCAATTCGATGATTGCACGTGAATCCTAGATTACTAGATAACATTGATGACAACATATTAGAGAATGCTTTTAAAACTCAACTCCAATTTACTAAAGGAAGAGGAATAGGAAGGTTGAGTAATAAAGGAAGAGGCCGTAGAGAAGTTGATCAAAGATATATGTGAGATAATTCTAAACATGAGGAACAATCTCGAGAATGCCCTTCTAATTTAAGGGGGAGTAATAACAAAACCTAGCAACAAGGAAATCAAATGTGTGATAACTCTAAGGTACAATTCTATTATTGCAAAAAATATGGTCATTTTTCTAACAAGTGCTGGTAGGAGCAGGAAAATGTTGGTAAGTAGTCTACAAACATCACAGAAGAGTGAAGAATCAAATTCCAATGTTTTTTACCTATAATATGACTCAAGAATGTTCAAATGATATTTGGTTTTTGGGGAATAGTTGTAGTAATCACATGACTAGAAACTAATATTTGTTTGACATTCTAGACACTAGTCTTCAATCTGAGGTCAAGCTAGGAAACGATAATAAGATATTCATTAAAGGTAAAGGAGTGATTGTTGTCTATACTAGAAATGGTGAAAGAAGAACAATTAATGATGTGTATTATGTACCTAGTTTAAAATGAAATTTGTTGAGCATTGAACATCTGATAGAGAAATGTTACAGTGTTATTCAAAATAAAGTATGTACACTCATTGATAAATATCCAAGTAAGCAACTAATAGCAAGGGTGGAGATAACAAAGAATATGATGTTTCTACTTACAATGAGAAATGAATTATCTCCATCCTTAAATTCTTATAAAACTAAGAATTTGGATGAATCTTAGTTATGCCCTTTAAGATATGGTCATTAATATTTTAGTGGTCTAGATTTGCTACAAAATAAACATATGGTGAAGTTGTTACCTAGTATTCAACAACCAACAAACTTGTGTGAAAGTTGCATACTTGCAAAGCATCACAAAGAAAAACAATGTATTTAGAGTTTTATATAGGGCGAAAGCTCCATTGGATATTGTACATAGATATGTGTGGATTGATGCAAACACCCTCATTAGTTGGTAATGTTTTTTCTTAAGATTTTATTGATGACTACAATAAAAAAAACTTGGGTTTACCTTCTAAAACAAAAATTTGAAGCTTTTATTATATTCAAATAGTTTAAAGTTATGGTTGAAAAGGAAAAATATATTAAAATTTTAAAATCAAATAGAGGTGGTGAATATATGCTAAATGATTTCATTGAGTTTTGTTAGTATCATGGAATCAAGAGACAATTTACTGCTCATTATACTCCACAACAAAATGGAGTGGCTAAAAGGAAAAATCGAACCATTATGAATATGGCTCAGAGCATGTTGAAGTAAAAGCATCTACTAAATGAATATTGGGGAAAATCAGTAACTTGTGGCATTTATATTCTTAAGATAAGGCTGACTAAGAGTGTGAAGGGCCAAGTTCTTGAAGAAAATTGTAGTGGTAAGATTTGCAATATATCTCATTTAAGAATTTTTGCAAGTGTTGCTTATGCACATGTACCTGAATAGTTGATAAAGAAGTTAGATGAATGAAGTGAGAAGTGTATCTTTATTACATACAATGAGGAGTCACATATAGACTCTATAACACCATCACCAAGAAGTATATTATCAGTAGAGATGTTGAGTTCAAGGAAGAAGAAGCTTGTTCTAGAAGCATAGATAAATTTGTTGCAAAGGGAGCTTTATTATCTCATGTAGATGATGATGGAGATGAGCAAGAAGTACAAGGTGTATATGTAAGATTCCTAAGACCAAATATGATAAAATAAAAAGGAAATACTTCCACTTCTTTTTAAACACGCAACCTTTATTTTAATTAATCTAAATATAATAATCCACCATATAAAGGATTAAGATCATAACCCTATGATACAACGAAATGGAAAGAGTCTTACTTGATATAATTAATCCACTCAATAAACATACAAAGGATTAATATCATATGGTGCAATGAAATGGCATGAGTTGTAGTTATTATGGCTACCCACTAGGCCAATCCAACCACTAAACAAACGATAAAAATAGATCCAATGACATGTGAATGGCTTGGTTTTGTGTTGGTTCAATCATTTTTTACTAACAAGGGATCGAACTTGACCGGCTATGCGGTAGATCTGCTGAATGAAGGCATCATCGTTCGCAATGGATGGAAAACTATGAGAAACACTAAATGGATTCTTGGCCCTTGACTTTGGTGCTTCATGACTACGTCAATAAATTGAATAACCCTTCGACCTCTACAATCTAATCTTATGTATGAAATGACCATCAATTAATACATTGTCTTTGTGACCTTCAAAATAGATAAAACACCCATCAACCCTACAACAACCTAGGATAATGCGCTCCTTAGCGATGGTTCATGGCCTCTCTATATGGCTCCCTGGCCCTGCAATCAGTGGATTTTTCCATTGCATGACCTGGTTGGCCTCACGACCTTGCGATATTGACAAACATGCATATATCCCCATGACCTAGTGTTCTCCGTTGTTATTATCAACTGCACGATACGTGAACATCCTAAGGCATTAGCAAGGGGAATTATTCGACCTCCTAACCTCCATGCGAGAATATCACAACATGATTATTTACAATAGTCCCCCAAAATTGACAATCCCTCCTTCTAGTGCAAGATATATGTGATTAAAATAACATGGCTGACTCTGGAGTGACACTATGAGTCAACACTCAATATGTAGAGAATGTCGGCTCGGTCATACAGTCTAAATGGGTTGACCAATATCACGGTGTGAGGCCTCTATAGTTTGGTGGTATTTAAAGCCTTTCACAGGAAAGGATTGTGCCCACATAACCCCAAGAGGCTAATCTAACAAGAAACCCTTCACAGAAAATTTTAAAAAAACTTAACCAACTAGGGTGATATCTGCTACCACTGAAATTGGGTCATTGACTAGGATGAGACTGAATTCCATCAAAGTTAGCTTGAGTATCTCACCTGAAACCCTCACTTGTTGAAAAACTCGCCTGATATTCAAAATCAATGCAAAGAGAGAAAATCCAAATATCACGCACTACTCTCGTTACTCCTCCTTTCAAAGCTTGATTTCCCAAAAGAAACCATGGGAAATTACCTTGGTGGATAATTACCTAGGGTGAATACTATGTGCTTCCCACCCTTATTCCATTATTTTATTATTATTATTATTATGATTATTATTATTATTGGGGTTAATTGGTTGGGCATATTATAGGATAGTTTATTCCATCTACACTTGCTACAAGCATTTCAACAAGGAAATCACCATAAGACAACCCATCACAATTCAAAACACTAAGAACTCAAGAGCACACTGAACCATCAGGTTATGGTAGACAACAAACAATAGGATCAGAGGTAAGTAATCAATCTAATCCTATAATATCTACCTTAAGAAACAGAATCAAAGGTTAGAAGACTAGAAGTTTAAAATAATTGTATGAGCAAAAAAGAAAATAGATCAAGTTTTAAATTTTGCATTAATTGCATATGATCTTATAAATTTTGATGAAGTTATTAAAGAAGAAGTTTAGATAAAACCTATGGACAAAGAGATTGGTGCTATAGAAAGAAATAATACTTGGGAGCTTGTAGATCTACGTTAATGTGAAAACAGTATAGGTGTTGAATGGGTTTATAAAACCAAATTGAATTCTAAAGGTGAAATTGAGAAACATAAAGCATGACTTATAGCTTAGGGGTTCAGTTAACAACCTAGTATCAATTATAATGAAACTTTGGCACTTGTAGCTGGACTTGACATAGTAAGGATGGTATTAGCGATTGTTTCACAAAATAAATGGAAAATTTATTAGATGGATGTTAAGTCTGCATTTTTAAATGGGTTTTTGGAAGAAGAGGTTTATGTGAAACAACATTGGGGATATGAAATTGATGGACAAGAAGATAAAGTTTACAAGTTAAAGAAAACATTATATGGATTGAAACAAGCACCTTGAGGTATAGTAGAATTGATGAATATTTGAATAACAAAGGATTCAACGAGATTCCAAGTGAACTAATTCTATATACAAAGGTAAATTAGGAAAGTAAAATTTTAATAGTTTGCTTGTATGTTGATGATTTGATTTTTACCGAAGATATTTCAAGAGATGATTTTAAAACAACCATGAAAATAATGTTTGAAATGGCTGACTTAGGGGTAATGAAATATTTCCTTGGTATTGAAGTAACACAAACTGCAGATGGTATTTTTATTTTTCAATCTAAGTATGCAAAGGATATATTGAAAAGGTTTATGATGGAGAATTGTAAACCAACAGTAACACCAATTGAAACTAGTAAAATACTCTGTAATAAGGATCAAGGTTCAAATGTTGATCCAACCTTGTATAAGAAATTGGTTGGAAGTATCATGTATTTGACTGCAACAAGGCCTAATATAATGTTTGTTGTAAGCTTAATTTTTAAATTTATGGAGTCTCCAAAGAGTACCCATTGGCTAGTTGGAAAAATGTGTTGAAAAATGGCAACAAGAAATTCTAGTTTAATTTGTCCTTGATTTAAACTGAGAATTAAAATCGAATTCTATTCTAATAGAAACTTGTAAATAGTTAATTAAGCTTAATTAACTTAATTAGATTAGTAATTTTGAGTTGAAAGTATTTCTGAAGTCATGTATATGTTCTCCCTATATTATAGGGGTCCAGTATGAGTTAATTGTGAGTTGTAATTAGACAACTCAGTTTAGTGAGTTAAGTTCATTTAAATTAGTTCCAAAATGTTTGAGGAACTAATAGTGAGTTAAAGGTCAGTTGGTGCACTAATGCACTCAACTAGTGCTACTCCAGTTAACTAAAGGTTCCCTCATCAAAAACTCACGCATGTCAGTTCAGAGAAAGACCCATATGAGACTAGAGTGCAGGGACAATATACTATCAGTTGTGTGATTTGTTGAGTTGTATAGATCATGCATGCAATCAAGAACTCGACCTTGAAGGGATTGTGCAGTTTTGGATGCACTTGTTTCCCATTAATATGGGCTAATCATCCATAGGAATTGCACAATGAAATAGGGGCTTGAAGAGCTGCAGACTTGGCTAAGTGTTGGCCAAGAGTTTGATTATGAGTTGGAGATTGATTTTATTGAGTGTTGGGATTGTTCTTATGAGAACAAGCATTGTATTATATCTTGGATTTCTAATATATATGCAATACAAATAATGGGGTTTTTGTTAGAAAATTATATATTACAGAGCAATGGAACACATAAAATATTTCAAAAATATAAACACAGAAAACGCATAAAACAAGAGAGACACAGATATACGTGGTTCACCCAGTTTGGGCTACGTCCACGGAGAAACAGCCAGTCCTTCCTTTTATATTATCCAACAAACTGAAGAGATACAACCTACAATAGATCCGCTGTAATTCCCTCTTCGCTCTCAATCTCCTCTCTCTTCCTCACTCAGAATACAGATCTACATAGACACAATACAATTCCCTCATATATAGCGAGGGGTTGCCTTCTAGGGAAAAAAACCCTAAATTAAACATAACTTCTACTGTTAGATCTCCACCTAATGAACGGCCCAGATTGACTACGAAATTACAACATTTTACAAGGCAATTTTACATCTATTCTTAGCTTCAAGGGCGCTACCCCCGATCCCCCCGCCAAGGGCAGGGGGGCTCCCAAAGGTCGCAGCCACCCCTCGTGGACCCCCCCTACGGTGAATATTTTACGGGCGGCATTATGAACTGGGGTCCAATGCAGTGATACCTTTGAATACAGAAGATAATCAGGCTCCACACCCAACAGTTTTGAGTTGTGGCTTTCCCTGGATATTTATTGTGTTATGTGTATTTGATTATCTTCCTCTTGTTGATTATTGTTTTCGATCTTTATGGGCTTCCGCTTTAAAGAATAGAGTAGATTCTTGTCTTGTGTTTTAGTACATTACATAAGTTGTTGAATCTACAGAAAAATCTACATGGTATTAGAGCTGAGAACAATATACTAGAGGAGATTTCGAAGTTTTGATTTTTGGGTTACAGGTGAAATTCGAATTTGCAATACATCAAGGATCAGCCGATGGCGTTCTACGGTTTGCAGCTCGAGTATGCCTTGGAAGGCAACTCAAATTTAATAGCTTGGAGGGACAGAATGGAGGATGTGCTAGGGGATAATGGCTTGAAGGAATTCATTGAACATGAAATTCCTAAGCTAGCAGCAACGGATGCATAGAACTTGGCCGAATGGAAGAAGTGTGTGGCGAAGGCAAGGTGGATAATCCTTGAGGGAGTTTGAGACCACATTGTCTCGAGTCTCCATGGCAAGGAAACTCCGTATGTTATGTGGAAAACATTGACGGACTTGTATCAAAACAACAGTGACCAAAGGAAATTGGAACTGAACGAAAAACTTCAAAAAATCAACATGAAGAAAGGCAATACTATTCCAAAATACTTGACCAAGTTCACTCAATGTCATGATGAAGTTGGAAGTGCTGGAATCATGGTTGCTGAGGAATATATAGTGAGTCTTTCTCTTCTAGGACTCCCAAAGAGTCGACATAGTTATCAAGACTCTGTCAATGGTTGGGAGAAGCTACTAGATTCGGAACAACTATGGTCGAATTTGATGCAGGACGAGATCAGGAGGGATACTAGGGATGACTCTTCATCAAAGACTGATGATGAGGAGAACTGTGCCTTAGCAATTAATGCAAAGAAGGGAAAAGGGAAATCTTCCCATTCCAAATCGGATTCTTATCATGGAGGTAAGAAGAAAGACATGACAAAAATTAAATGCTTTCATTTTCATAAGCTGGTCCATTTTGCTACAAACTTTCCACTCAAGAAGTCCAAGGAGAAGTCCTCAAGAGCAACAGCAGGTAAGGATTTTGCCTCTCAATTTTAATTGGACTTTTCCCTCATTTCATGCATGGTGTCATCAATGATGGGAAGTGTATGGTACTTAGACAATGGAGCTTCATTCCACATGAATGGTGACAAAGAGTTATTCAGTGACCTGGAGGAGAAAGATATCCAGATGCATATCGAGATGGGTGACAATGGGAAGTATAGTGTTACTAAATTGGGCACGATTACTTTTTAGAGGGAGCATGGGGCTCCACTCACCTTGAAGAATGTTATGTATGTGCTTGGGCTGAAGAAGAACTTGGTATCCATTTCCATGCTTGAGGATAGAGGCTATGATGTGATCTTCTCAAAAGGAAAGGTGTTCCTTCGACACATAGCCACGGGTCAAGTAAAGAAGATAGGGATTCAAGTGAAGAATCTCTATAAGTTGGAGGTAGAGGAGTGTGTTGCTTTGAGCACAAAAGCAGAAAAGATGCAGAGCCAAGATGTTGGCGAGTTGTGGCACAGGCGATTGGGCCACTTGCATCATGGAGCTTTGAAGATATTGCAGTAGATCTCTACCGATCTTCCCAAAGGTAGACATGAGCAAGTTGACACGTGCAAGGGGTGTGCTTTGGGAAAATACCCCAATTATTCCTTTCACAATAGAGATAGACGAGTAGAGGCTATTCTAGATAAAGTCCATTTAGATGTGTGTGGACCATTATCGACAACATCCACGACTAAAAACAGGTATTATGTTATATTTTTTTATGATTATTCTCATAAATGGTGGATAGTTTTCATGCAGAAAAAAGGATCAAACTTTCACAAAGTTTTGTGAGTTCATATTATTGGTGGAGAAAGAGTGAGGCAAGAATGTTAAAGCTCTACAGAGTGATAACAGTGGTGGGTATGTCTCAAATGAGTTTAAGAACTTCTGTGCAGCGAAAGGGATTAAACTAGAGTTGACAACACCAAATAACCCTCAACAGAATGGGGTGGTCGAGAGGAAGAATAGAAGCATAGTAGGGGTAGCGAGGAAAATGTTGCATGACCAGGGCCTACCACTACACTTGTGGGTTGAGGCATGCAACATAGTCATTTATGTTCAAAATTGTAGCCCACATCAGATACTTGAGTTGAAGACACCAGAGGAGGCTTATTCTGGTAAGAGGCTAGATGTTGGTCACTTCAGGATTTTTGGGTCATCGGTATATTTCCATGTGACTAAAGATGCACGGAAGAAGATTGAGCTGGCAATAGAGTTGGGGATATTTGTGGGGTACACTGATACACTTCACAACTACCGGGTGTACATGCCGACTAGTAGGATGACAGTGGTTCCTAGGAATGTCAAATTCGATGAGGAGAAGGCCATGCGAGTTTCCCTTGAGAGGGAATTTGAGCTACATGCAGATGAGGAGATTTTAGCTCCTAAGGTTGAGGAGCCTCAGATTGATGTGGAGCAGCCACATGTAGAGGATCCGGAAGTGGAGACATATACTCAGGCAGAGTCTTCCAAAGAGGGAAGAAAATACATCAGAGAGGCTGGCAGGTTGTTGGATGATGCATGGGAGAATGTGGGAGCACCTCTCATCATAGGGAGAGGAGGTCACCTGAGAGGTACACTGGATACATGGCTCTAATGGGTGAATGTGTTGTGAAAGAGACATATTCCTTTAAGGAAGAAGTGCAGCAGCCGGTTTGGGTTGATGCCATGGTGGAGTAGTATGATTCCATAGTTCGGAACAGTGTTTAGGATGTGGTCCTGATACCAAAGGACAAGTCAGTGGTGAGCTCCCGTTGGCTTTACATGGTAAAGCAAGCTAGAAATGGTAATGTGGAGAAGCACAAGGCTAGATTTGTGGCCCGTCGCTTTTCACGGGTATAGGGGATTGACTATGATGAGACCTTTGCTCCTGTTGAAAGGTACTCGTCAATCAGATCTATATTGGCACTATCAACACAGATGGGTTGGAAGATCTATATGTGAAGACAACCTTCCTTAATGGCATAATTGAGGAAGAGGTGTACATATAGCAGCGCGAAGGTTTTGAAACCTTTGACCATGAGTCACATGTGTGTTGACTCAAGAGAGCGTTGTATGGGTTGAAGCAAGCACACTGTGCTTAGTACACCAGGATAGATAGCTACTTCATGTTGTAGGGAAAAGTATCCGACTCGGATGACCCTAACCCACTCTAAGGGTGACAGTTCCTTAGCAACAACTGTAAGACAAACTACTGAAAGTTTACTTCTTTATGAAAGCAAAAGAGAGTGGAGAAAGTACTAACCGTTGCCTTGCGCTTAGTGTCGAATCCAAACTCTTCTCTTTGGCCACTTGCTCCTAGCTCTTTGTCCTTCTGCTCGCCCAGCTACAGAGAGATCCTGCAAAACAACAAAGAAGGAGACTACAAGAGGCATGCAATCATAACTGGTTCATGGATTAGTGTAAACCAAATATGCAATCATCACAATATATAAATGAAACAAGAGCACATAGAAGAACCTCAATAGCTTTTATTAATGTAGAAGAAAAGGTTCTGAGAGGATTACAACCATTGCAGGCTCCAACCCAGCAACACCTCCTAGCAGAAAGAGTTGCTCTTCTTCACCTCTCTCAAACAATCACCCAATAACTCAAGAATGAAACCAACAGCATATCATTACTTTGCACAAAATTCCAGCCTCCTGAGCTCATAGGAGAGAGCTCAATATATAGATGAATTGAGAAAGGATGAGTCAGCTTGCAACTGATGTGTAGCTGCCTTGTGTCCTCTCTCTCTTCAGTTAATCTTTAGTTGATCTTCAGTTCTTGAGTCCACTTGGTGAACCTTGCTTCCACTTGGAGAAACAAAGCCTCTGACTCATCACAAGGCAAAATACCTGATCCAAGTGTCATTTTTGGAAGTTTCCAAGGCAATGACTCACTGTGCCACATGTCCAAACTCGCCCAACGCAGGTGGGCTTTGTTCTGCCTGCTTTGCAATGCAGGTACACCATGGAGAACTTGTGTTTCAGCGCAGAAGCCTAGTGGAGCACCTGCTTTGATTTCAGGATTGCTTGTTTTTGAGTGTTTTCAAGTGTAGAACTGATCTGAGAGCTGTTGGCTTGCTGACCTTGTTCCTCTAGGGGTAGGAACATCATGTTTAGGGAACTTTGGATCCCTTGGATTATCGACAATTCATGCTTATTGCTGTAAGGCACAAAATTGTCTATAACAGATGCCCCCTAAAGTATGAGGTCGTTTATCGGGTGAAATGCTTTATTGAGAGGATCCGAAGTTCGCTCAATCTGCTGAGAAGTGTCCTGTAATAAGATACAATACAATACATTATTTTTCATACATTTTTCATGATCTGGCTGAGGCGGGCATTCCCATGCTCAGCTTTATAAATACATTTTGGTACATAGAACAGACGATTGTCTGATATAGATTGATAATTCTCTGCCGAATTTATCATCTTTTCTAGACTGATAATTCCCTGCCGAATTTATCATCCTTTTCTGATAATTCTCTGCCGAATTTATCATCTTCCGAAAAGGGTGATCATCTGCTACAATGATGTACATATCAAATGTCTTTATGTCCTGAATATATATCGCAGCCCGGATGGATGAAACTAGATCCGGGGTCTTCAATCTCTTCTGATCTTCACTCGGTGTACAAGTCGATCCATGTGAGAATTTCTTGAAGTCGAACATGGAAAGACATCGCTTGATTACTGGTCAATTTTGTAAACCGTTAACAAGCGCGAGAGGAATCACCGATAAGGATGATGACCCTCAAGGTACAGCAGTACAATCTACATGGTGGGAATAAAGGACTTGGCGTCGACCACCATGCAAAATCTTCTGGTCGAAGGTCATTGATGTATACCTGTCGCCGGAAGTGAGAAACTTGCCATTGAGGCATGCAAGCTTCAAAGTACTGAGGGGGATGTTCCTAGATCAAATCCTTGGATAATGAGCTGATGTCGACAAGGAGCGATCCGTCAAAGGAGGGCCTTAATGAATCCCACATCAGTGACACGGAACGGAGCTAGTGATTGTGATGAGGTGAAAACAAACTGTGATGTATGATTCAGGGTGGCGGTCATGAAGTGGATGAAGGATAATGTATGGTAGTGGGTGGAACACGGTTGACTCTATACAGAACCACATCTCTTGAACATATAACGACACTGATGTGATGGATTGGTAGCATTACCCCAACTGTGGATGGTGTGGCGAGGACCATGATTCTGCGATCGGTGAATGAAACAACCCAACCCGAAGTGATACGGAGGACAAAGTGTCATGTTCAAGAGCGACTTGCTACCATTAATGCTGTGAGGTTCTCCCAATTTTTCCCCAGTCATTGCTGACCAGTACCTCTTTATTTTTGTCAAGCTTGAGGAGGATAACATATGCTTGTTCTATAACCTGCCCTTCGGGCAAGCCCATCGCTATGTTTTAACGAGCCTAGCGATAGGGAAACTCGTTCTCGTCTAAAGACAAGTTTGTCGCTACTTAATCATTTTAACGAGTCTAACGACAAAGAAAACTCGGTTCTTTTCACTTTTAGAGAGTCTGAAAAGATACGAAAAGTAAACTCCATAATTCCTTTTTCGTCTTCTAATCCCTTAAGTCCGAAAAAGTATAAAACAATACAGAAGGGATGAGTTTTCGATTTACTTTAACGAGCCGAACAAAACAAGCGCTCGATCTTTTTGTGCAATAATCCCTCAGGTCCAAAAAGATTAAAATCTAGAGGAGGGATAGCTCTTCCGGTCCTTTTAACGAGCTGGAAGGCCAAAACTTGGCAAACTTTTCATATTTTACGAGTCAGTGAAAAGAGCTTAAAGAAGACTCGTCTTTTGAGGAACGAGTGATGAACAGGGCTAGCAGCAGATTCCAGGTACAGGTTGGAATTCTCCAATCACGGCAGTGTCACAAGGATGGCTAAATGAAATCACTCTTCGCAGCTGTTCCTCAAAATGGGTAAACACACATATGGAGGTGAACGATTGGCCAAATGAACAGATGGAGGTGATGGCATATAAACACGACCAAGGGTTTTTAATACGGCTTTCAAAGGTCACATTTCTGGAGGTGGTTTACCGGTTCATTTTTTCTGGATGAGCTTGAACTGCTAGGGAAAGATTGCTCACAATCTACGTTTATTTTTTAACGAGCATGAACTTCTGCACAAAAACTGCTCGAAACTACGTTTATTTTTTAACGAGCATGAACTTCTGCACAAAAACTGCTCGATTTATACCAGTCTTAATACAAGGAATGCTTTAGGTGAGGTAATCTTTTTTAAGGAGCAATACCTCACTAATTACTCCAATTTGGCAGGTTTTAACTTTTGCCCTTCATCCTTTCTTTATGCAAGCTGGAAACGGCTAATCCTACGAGTTTAACGGGTTAGACCTATAGGTTTAAGAGGGAGGACCTAAAAATTTAAAAAAATAAATAGTCGTCCCGTGCTTGCACTCCAAAAGGTTTGCATGCCCCCAGGTATAAAGTATAATTTCTAGAGACTGCCCTCTTACTTATTATCCGAAAAATGGTTTTCGTTTGTTGCCACAAACTAACTCTCTTTTCGGCGATGTCTATCATTGGGTTGTTAAGGATGGTGACCACTTGTTACAGCAATTTCCTCTCTTTCTTTGAAGACTGCCCCTACTTATCCTTTTAAAACCCTGCCGTTTTAATGGGTGAGGCTTGAACTTCAAAGATGGTGCCTTCTTGCTGTCACAAATAGACCCCCTCCTTAGCAGAGCCCACCTTTTTAGACAAAGGAAGCGACCGCTTCGCTTCATAACTTTGACAAAAGAATTTTATCCTAGAACAACCCTCCTTTCCACTGCCGGACGGGGTACGGACTAGTCCATTCTTCTGCGGAAATTAACTTTATACCCAAGGTTTTCTCTGCCCGAGGCAGGCCAGGGTGCATGCCCCCTGGGTCCCCATTCTTATCTTCTCGAATTACTCGCATTCATCGGGAAGTAGAACCGGGGGAGGTGGCATTCCTTGAGTGAATAAACCGTTAAGGGATGGTATTTGACTATTTGCAATGCGTGATCCTGGAAATGAAAGTTGGTCTACGAGCTTGACCATTCTTCCTTCGTGCGGAAAACACATGACTCTAAAGAGTGAGGACACTATAGCCTCCATGCAATATATATAGTCTCGTCCAAGGAGTAAGTTATATGCCAAGGGTCCCTGGACGACCATGATGTTCATGCGAACTGTTTTCCCTTTCAATGTAACTGGAACATTGGGGAGAATCCCTAACGGGTGACTGGTTCCTTTATCAAAACCTGATAGATTTCTCATCTCAGGTAAAAGCGCTGGGCAACCCAGTGCTTTCCAAGCAACAGAGGAAAGGATACTCACAGATGCCCCTTCATCAATAATAGTTCCAGCCATCACCATTCTGTAGATTTGGACTATGATTCTGAATGGGATACTGGCTGGTAACCGGGGTCTGCCTAGTTGATTCCAATCAAAGGATACAACTAGGTTGCTTGGTGGTGGGACCGAATATACGGCCGGATACGACTCTGACGATGTTCCTTCCTGCGATAAAGGAGTGGGCGCATTGCCCTGATGCTCATCAGAGTCTGTGTTGATGAAAAGAATATGGACGGTGTCATCCTTATCCTCTTCAGTGAGGGTGTCATTTGAAGATGGGTCTTCAATGACGGAGTCATTGGACGATGATACCTCTGAAGGAAGAACCGGGTCAACTGCCGTTTCGACCTTTAGACTTTCGTCTGGTCTGGATTCAGTAGGTTCATTCTCAATGACTGACACTTCAGCTGACCACTTGAGTGGGTCAACTGGATTTTCAACTATCGAGGGATTAGGCGCGAGTTTTTGGTATCCAGGAGGAAGTCGCAACGGTGAAACCGGGCGACCTTCCAAAACTCTCTTTGCCTCGTCTAAGAATGGACATCGGTGGATGGCATGCTCGCCTTCACACAACATACAGGGTGATCTTGGTCTCCCTTTTCGTCCTTCACTCTCGCTAGTTGACGGACTGCAATCAACATGACTACCAGAGGTTGATGCTACCGGATTGTGCAACCTTGGGGACCAGTCCCTTAGTATCCGGGGAATACAAGGACAATCACGATGGAAGTGGGTCCCTTCGCAAATGACACATGGCGATTTAGGCCCGGTCGGTGCAGTGTGTGGGTTTTTGTCAGCTATCTTTTGCTTGCCCCCAGTCGCCTTCGCCATAGACTCCTTCTGCTTCTTTTCTTTCTTCTTCTTTTCCTTCTTCTCCATGGGAGGCTGACTTTTGCCGGCTCTACCTCGTGAAGATGAAGGATGAGAGGAAGAATTGTAAGAAGTGGAAGGCTGGTGGGTAGCTCTAGATTGGTCTGACTGTTGATTCGACTGCTCAGGATTAGTAGCGATCTGGACTACATTAGTTGAAAAGAGCCATACAGGTAGGCCAATTGTCAATCCTGGAAGTGACAATGTTGCCATATGAGGCGCACCAACATCTCCCCAAGAGGAGAAGGGATTTGGATTTCCGCCAAGGTTACTTCCTTGGTTGGTGGGCTCCATACTTTTCAACTGGAAGATCAACGTGGGAATAATAGGTGATTATGTTCCGCTTAAAATAAATTTTATTAACGACGCTTTTAGACACAAACTTGCTTTTTCATGTTTTAAGAGTCGAGAAAAAGCTAAAGATGACTCTAGTCGCCTTCGATGTATTAACGAGCCCGAAGTGACAAATGCTCGGTTGGACCTTTTCAGTTATAGAGTTTGAAAAGGGCCAAAAGAAACTGCTCTGGAGATCTAGGCAGAGGGTGTGCCAAACCTTTCGCGAAACCACAGAATACGTTTTACGGTACGGGTGGTCGATCTTCGTGAATGCTGTGTTCACTGCATCGCGATCAGTAGGGCGGCCGACACGGCTTCCTATGGATAAAGGATAATTGCCTATAGGGGTCTCCCAATATATACGCGACGGTACGTGGGAGCACAAGTTCGTATTAGTGCCACCGACTCTCAGGAGGAATCACCCACCTTCGTAGAGATCGACAGTCACTATGTTTAACAACGCCGGAACACGTCTCTACCTAGACCTCTAGATGTTTGCGTTATGTTACAAAGCGTTGTTATGTAAATTGGGTTTATTTTAATGTTGATCTTGCTTAACAGTTTGCCTTTAAGGATCACCACGAGATGTATATAACAAATTCCTGAATGCAATCTAAGATGAGAAGCAAACTTTTCAATCTTTCAACTTTGAAAACCTTAACTACTGAGGGAAAAGAAAGGCAAATCTTTTCGCACAGATCATAGAGCACACACTAAAATGCAAATTTTCCTAAATCGATAAGCACACAGTCAAATGCAAAATGCACAATGCATGTATTTTCTTTTCCCTTTCTTAATGTGGATGGATACAAAAAGAAAGTGGTTATATAACTTTGATTTCGATTTAAAGCGAAAGTAAACAAGTTTGTCCAACAATCAAAAGACACCTTATGATTCACTTGCTTAATCACTGTAAATACATGAAATCAAACCATACTAACAAAAGTAAAATGACTAATCAGCTATGGACAACAAGCAAGCTAACTCTTTAGACCAGCAAAATGCCTAACACAGGTTCAGATCTAAGAGGCCAAAAGCATGACTAGTTTACTTCTCGTTATGGGAAATTGTAAATGAATAAGAAATACAAAGAACAAGTACAATTTCGTTATATAACAGAGGCGGAATGATGTCAAGTAATACTGGTTTCAAAACAAGTACAAGACTGACACTTAGCAGCAAATCTAAGTGAAAACAGGCAAGAGAAAGGAGGAAACCCCAAATGCACTAGGCAAATTTGGGCCAACGCAGGTGCTGCACAGCCAGTCTGGCTCTCAGCGCAGGTAGCCCCTTCGGGACCTGCGTTGCAAAGCAGGTAGCCTGTGTACTACCTGCTCTGGAAAACGAGAGTTGCGTTTTCACAGTTTCCGGGTCATAATTTTCTCAAAAATGCACGGTTTTTGCTCAAATCAGAGACATTCAGTCAAGCATACTCAAAGGGATGATTTAGAAGGTGCAAAGCTATCACTAAGAGCTTACAAGGATCTTTGTAGATCAGCTCTTCAAATCATGAACTTGCTCAGAAATGAGCCAGAGTAGCTGCCCCTCTACTTCGCTTTTGATATAGTCAAAAGCTTTTCGATTCGGTACTCTTTGGTTCAGGAAATGAATAGCAAAGATACTACAAACACAATCAAACGGATACGCTCCCCAGCGGAGTCGCCAGTTTGTTGTAGGGAACAGTATCCGACTCGGATGACCCTAACCCACTCTAAGGGTGACAGTTCCTTAGCAACAACTGTAAGACAAACTACTGAAAGTTTACTTCTTTATGAAAGCAAAAGAGAGTGGAGAAAGTACTAACCGTTGCCTTGCGCTTAGTGTCGAATCCAAACTCTTCTCTTTGAACACTTGCTCCTAGCTCTTTGTCCTTCTGCTCGCCCAGCTACAGAGAGATCCCGCAAAACAACAAAGAAGGAGACTACAAGAGGCATGCAATCATAACTGGTTCATGGATTAGTGTAAACCAAATATGCAATCATCACAATATATAAATGAAACAAGAGCACATAGAAGAACCTCAATAGCTTTTATTAATGTAGAAGAAAAGGTTCTGAGAGGATTACAACCATTGCAGGCTCCAACCCAGCAACACCTCCCAGCAGAAAGAGTTGCTCTTCTTCACCTCTCTCAAACAATCACCCAATAACTCAAGAATGAAACCAACAGCATATCATTACTTTGCACAAAATTCCAGCCTCCTGAGCTCATAGGAGAGAGCTCAATATATAGATGAATTGAGAAAGGATGAGTCAGCTTGCAACTGATGTGTAGCTGCCTTGTGTCCTCTCTCTCTTCAGTTAATCTTTAGTTGATCTTCAGTTCTTGAGTCCACTTCGTGAACCTTGCTTCCACTTGGAGAAACAAAGCCTCTGACTCATCACAAGGCGAAATACCTGATCCAAGTGTCATTTTTGGAAGTTTCCAAGGCAATGACTCACTGTGCCACATGTCCAAACTCGCCCAACGCAGGTGGGCTTTGTTCTGCCTGCTTTGCAACGCAAGTACACCATGGAGCACTTGTATTTCAGCGCAGAAGCCTAGTGGAGCACCTGCTTTGATTTCAGGATTGCTTGTTTTTGAGTGTTTTCAAGTGTAGAACTGATCTGAGAGCTGTTGGCTTGCTGACCTTGTTCCTCTAGGGGTAGGAACATCATGTTTAGGGAACTTTGGATCCCTTGGATTATCGACAATTCATGCTTATTGCTGTAAGGCACAAAATTGTCTATAACACTTCACCAGGTTGGGATTCACGAAGAGTGAAGTGGATGTGAACTTGTACCACATAGTGGTAGAAGGTAAGTTGTTGATCATTGTACTTTATGTTGATGATCTCCTACTGACAGGTGATGATCAGCTGATCAAATCATGCAAGGAGGACCTTGCAAGAGATTTTGAGATGAAGGACATGGGTCTCATGTATTACTTTCTTGGCACGGAGGTATCGCAAGGATATGGGGAGTTATTTGTGTCTCAGGGCAAGTATGCCAATGAGATACTCTAGAGATTCCGCATGGAGAGCAGTAAACCCATGGAGACTCCTTTAGCAGGTAACTAAGGAAGGAGGATGTTACTTCAGGGGAAGTAGTGGAAGCTATTTTTTACAGATAGCTTGTGGGTTCACTCATGTACTTGGTGAACACATGACCAGATATGTGCTATGCAGTTAACCAGCTTAGTCAAGCGATGGCTAGGCCTACTAAGTTGTATTGGAAGGAAGAAAAGCATGTGTTGAGATACCTTAGGGGCACTTCTTAGTATGGTTTATGGTACAGACGGATAGAGGGAGTGAAGCTTCAAGGCTTCATTGAGGCAGATTGGGCAGGGAGTCCATCGACAGGAAGAGCACATCAGGAGGGATCTTTAGTATTGGGTCAACGACATTTTCTTGGTACAACAGGAAACAGATATCGGTTGCACTTAGTTCGGTAGAGGTAGAGTACATGGTTGCAAGTCAGGCAGCATGTGAGGTCATCCAGATGAGGAAGATGCTGGTTGCTCTATTTGGTAAGCAAATGGATCCAACTGTGATTTACTGCGATAATCAAAGTTGTATCAAACTCTCTAAAAATCCAATTTTTCATGACCGGTCCAAGCATATTGATATCTTATATCATCATCTCAGAGATTGTGTATTGAGGTAGATAATGTTGTTAGAGTACGTTCCCCGGAGGAGCAAGATGCTGACATTTTGACAAAGGCATTGTCAAAATGTAAATTCGAGTTTCAAAGAGACAAGATCGAGGTAGCTGATAATCACTTTCTTTTTGAGAGGGAGCGTTGAGAAATGGCAACAAGAAATTCCAGTTTAATTTGTCCTTGAATTAAACTAAGAATTAAAATCGAATTCTATTCTCATAGCAACTTGCAAATAGTTAATTAAGTTTAATTAACTTAATTAGCTTAAGAATTTCGAGTTGGAAGTCTTTCTAAAGCCATGTATACATTCTCCCTATATTATAGGGGTCCAGTATGAGTTAATTGTGAGTTGTAATTAGAAAACTCTGTTTACCGAGTTAAGTTCAGTTAAATTAGTTCCAAACTGTTTGAGGAACTAATAATGAGTTAACAGTCATTTGGTGCACTAATGCACTCAACTAGTGCTATTCCAGTGAACTGAAGATTACCTCATTAGAAACTCATGCATATCAGTGCAAAGAAAGACCCCTTTGAGACTAGAGTGCAGGGACAATGTACTATTAGTTGTATGATTTACTGAGTTGTATAGATCATGCATGCAATCGGGAATTGAACCTTGAAGGGATTGCATAGTTTTGGATGCACTAGTTTCCCATTAATATGGGCTAATCAACCATAGGAATTGCACAAGGAAATAGGGGCTTGGAGAGCTGGAGAATTGGCTAAGTGTTGGCCATGAGTTTGCTTGTGAGCTGGAGATTGATTTTACTGAGTGCTGGGATTGTTCTTGTGAGAAAAAACATTGTATTATCACCTTGTATTTCTGATATATGCAATACAGATAGTGGGGTTTTGGGTTGTGGCTTTCCCTGGATATTTATTATGTTATGTGTATTTGATTATCTTCCTCTTGTCGATTATTGTTTTCGATCTTTGTGGGCTTCTATTGTAAAGAGTAGAGTATATTCTTGTCTTGTGTTTTAGTACATTACATAAGTTGTTGAATCTACAGTAAAAATCTACAAAATGACCTTAAGATATGTTGTTGGAACAACAAATTATGGTATCGTGTATATATCATATTTAGATTTTAAACTAATAAGATATACATATAGTGATTTTGCAAGAAACACTGATGACAAGAAGAGCACATCTAGGTATATCTTTAGTTTTGGATCAAGTGCAGTGGCATGGGCATTAAAGAAGGAATCCATTGTGGCTTTATCATATGTTGAGGCAGAGTATGTTGCAACAATAGCAACAACATGTTAAATTATGTAGATGAGAAGAAATTTTACTAAGTTATTGTATAAATAGAAAGAACCAACTCATTTTTTTTGTGACAACTAATCTTCTATTGCATCATCAAGGATTCGAGTTTTTCATAAGAAGAGTAAGAATATTGATACAATGTACCACTTCATTCAAGAATTACTAAACAATAATGCAATTTGTATGGAGTTTTACAGATCAGAAGCCTATTAGGGGAATTTTGAGGTCTAAAATGGCTCTAATAAGAAAAATGTACAACCAAACAAACTTTATAAGAACCAATAGGATTCAAGATGATTATGTCAGCCATGGGGGATGATTCACCATTTTTGGAGTAAAAAAATAAAAATATTAAAAAAATAATAAAATAATAAAACTACTTTTTCAACTCGTATTTTTAACTTATCTGCCTAAGGTTTTACTCTAATTTCGGGTGGAAGTAATTGTTGAATGCAAAATTTAATTCATCATCCAAGGAGTACTCATATTGGGTACATTTAATGGACCCTGCTATACGAAAAATGAGAAATACATTAAAAATGTGATTACAATCACTTTTTTCATGTATTTCTCAATTTGTGTGTAGTAGAGTCTATCGAAAGTATGCAACATGTGTACTCCTTGGATTATAAATCAAATTTTGCATCCAACGAGTGTTTCCGCTCGAAATTTGGGTAAACCCATAGGGAGATAAGTTGAAAATACGAGTTGAAAAAATAGTTTTTCCTTCTAAAATTTGATGATGTAATCTAATCTTATTTATTGTTTCCACTATTATTTTATAATTTACTTAGGACACCTATTTTAGACCTCAAAAGTCCTCTAATGACCAATTTATAAACATATTTACAAAACCATTAGCAAAAGAAATTGTTCAAAACTCACAGGAAAAATATAGAGTATGTATGGTCTAACAACAATTTTGAGTGTAACAACATTGTTTTTTGGTGAAATAATTAAGGGCGGGAACGTTAGAGAAAGTAATTAATTCACGACTGAAGGGAAACACCACCTCCACCTCCTCAGCCCATCAGACTTTGAAAAAGTTAGCATTACCTCGATGCATCAAAAGTTAAAGGGACAACCATCACCATAGCTAGTTGAAATCTGAAGGGATTTTTTTTGGTTAATCCATGTAACCGACTTGAACTTTTGTATAAATATGGACGCACAGGAAAAGTAACACCATAGAGTAGCTTCACAGAGTTTTTGTATATTTGTAGTTGTTACTTACCACAACACATTTGTAGCTATTCATTGTTGAAAGTATGTTGTGACAACTCCCATGTTCTAGTGGCGGTAACTCCCTTGTTTTCATGTTACTATTGTGACAACTCCCCTATAGTGGTGGCAACTTGTCTATAGCTTATTGCTTAAACAAGGAAATCTGTAGTTTTAATGAAATCTGTAAATTTTATTACTTCTCTGTGGTTTTTTATATTCGTTTATAAATTGATAACCATAACTTGTGCTTTTTTTCAACTTTTACTTTTTCACTCACTGATGGTGAAGACTAGACAATTTTTTATTCAACTCATTTTTCTATTAAAAGAATAGATGTTAAATTTTAGTTATTAAAGCATATTAACGTGCTCTTACATATAACTTTGTAATTTATTCAAGGTTTGAGTTTAGTTTAATTGGATGGTAGATTTTTTAAAATCGAATAATTTTTTAAAAATTTATATCTTAAAACGTATTAACATACTCTTACATATAATTTAGTAATTTATTTAGGATTTGAGTTTAGTTAAATTCAATTGTAGATTTTTGAAAATTTGAATAAATATTAATAAAATTAAACAAGTAATTTTATTCATATTTATCAAATTTGTCGAAATTCATTTTTGTCTAATTCTTGAATTTGCAATAGACAAATAAATGTTCAAATTCAAAATATAAAATTTCTTATAAGATATGAAAGATATCAATCTACATTATTTTAAAAAAGAAAAAAAAAAAAATTATTTTAATGTCCATGAAACTAAAAATAACCTATAACACAGATTATTTTTTCATCTGATTAATATATTCAACTCTTTTCCTGTAAAATCTTACCATAAATAATGATACCAGACATCCAAAACTGAAGTAAAAGCTTTGGTAGATGTAAAGCTGAAATGAAAGCTGCCGCATCTAAGGCATCAATTCACGTTTCGGCCCAAGCCATCAAACATTCTGTAAGCCGAGATAAAGGGAGGGTTCTTGTATTTATCAGAGATAGAACTTTCCACATGCAAAGATAAAGTTGGAAATTTATTGAAAATATTATTAAATTGAAAACATTCTATACACCAAGATTGTATTTTATCTAATAAAATTACTATGAATTTGGAAGCATTCTGTACTGAAAGATAAAGTGATACATTCTAAATGGAAAGGTAAAGTGAAAGATTTGGTTATAATTAATCATTTGAACAATATATGATCTCCACTTTTGGGTATTATTGCCATTCCGACTTCATCCACTGGGGATTAAGTTGTTTAACAATCTATTTAGAATATATTTTTTAATATTATTAATTAAAAGAATAATTTACTGTGAAATTTTTTATTATTATTATAATGTTTATATTTATTAGCTATCAAATATTTTTTATTTAGAGATAAAGTGCAAGTTTGGGTCAAGATAACTTTTACATTTAACTAATAAAATTAAAATAATATGAAATGATTATTAACCAGGATGTATGAAGAATATAGATATTAAATTTAGAATGTAATTTAATGTTTTTTTATTATTTAGGATTTTGTTTCTTATGATAATTTTAGAAAAAGGGGTATAATATTTTTTCAAAATTAAGTGGTGAGCAATATATCTCACTATTAACATTAAAACTCTTCCAATAGAAATAAAGACTCTTCTAATAATCAACATTAAAACTTCTCCAATAGAAATAAAGACTCTTCTAATAGAAATAAAGGAAAGAATATTGGCAATGATTCAAGAACCAAAGTAAACCATGACTCCAATCATTGAACTATGAAACCCAATGCTAATGAGTCTTGGATTTCATTCAGGAATGTACATCCCATAGGAAAACCACTTTCCTAGATATGAAATAACCTCAATAAAAATAGCAGAAAGTAATCAATACATGCACATCAATGCAATCATTGGAAAATCCATGGGTATCTAGCCAACGAAAAATGCCCTAGTCTGGTGGATTGGAATGTATTGAAAGCCAAAAGGACATGTGGACCTTAAGTTAGACTTGAAGGAGGTTTTTCATGGTCATCTTCAACAATCTAGAAGACAAGGAGAGAATGTTTCAAAATGACCCTTATTGTATTAGTAACAAGGAAACTATTGAGGGCGATGAATCAATATTTTGTACTTTTTAGCAATATTTATAGTTATTTAATTTGTAATAAAAAATAACATCATGGCGCCATAAGACATCAATAATAAATACATGTAAGACACATATTTTTAAGTGGAAACCCACAAAGGGAGAAAACTACAAATATTCTTTTTGTTCTTAATGCAAGCTTCAATCTACTATTACATCAAATTTACTGACACCAACTAGAAGGAAGCATCATCTCCCAAATTTTCAAACACCCACTTGTAGGAAGCAACGACCCCCTTGTTGGGTAGTGGAAGCCCCGCGTAATAGTGATGGGGCACAAAGCCATAAATTTTGGGAAAATATAGGTAAAGACTCCGCGGAATGCGCAGAGCGCCAGGAGTAATAAGTTGAGTCAAAGGGTAGTCTACCCGAAACTAATGTAAAGAAATGTAAGTAGAGTCGGCCTGCCCTTGGATCGCGGGCTAGAGAAATGTATAAATAGAGCGAGGCTTTATGGGTAGAGGTAGCTAAGTTTTGGGTATATTTTGATCTGAAATGTAATGGGTTTTTGAGGAGATTAGTTTGAAAGCGTCTGTAGTCGAGGGTTTGGGTAATGGATAGAGGCTCTGCAGCTATGTGTGCAGAGGCCTAGTAGACTCTGTAGCTGTATGCACGGACCCCTGCAGCTAAGTGCGCAAGGAAGATCTGGATGTATTGGTGAAGAAAGTGAATAAAGATAAGTTGCTTCTATGATTCTGTGTTAAATCTGAGTTATCGCAAATCTGGGTTATTGTATGATTGACATAACTATTTATCCTATGCGCATGTGCTTACATTTTGAATATATGTGAATCTAGGTTTAATTTAAGTACGCAAACTAGTTGAATTTGTTAAATGTTTGCTTAAAGACCCTGCTAAGTAGATTTGATCTACAATACTTCAACCAATAGAGTAGATCTGTAAACAAGGCACTAATAGAACGCAAGAGTTATTATGGATCTGGGCAAATACAGAGCAGTGCAAAGCTACGAAACAATGCGTGAAATCTTTAAACCACATCTAGAGATCCCCAAGGTGCGGAACCTAGTTCCAGTACCATCCCCTGCTACCTCGGGTGAGACCTCAGTCCGCACTCCGTGGGTTGTTGCCGATAGGGCCGGTAGCTGTGAGATTTGGTTGGATAAATAATTCTTCCAAGCTTGGGTCAGGCCCATATAAGCCAACAAATGGTTCCATTGTCGGGACTGGGATTTGCCTAAGGGGTGCCTAATGTGGGAACACTAGAATCCTACAAAGAAAGAGATTGAAGAGTGATGGGATCTGAAACTTCACGAGTTCGCAACAAAGGAAAACAGAAACCCATGGATATCGAAGGAAGAGTGGTTGGATCGCTATATATTCACAGATATCCACGAGATCTTCTTCGCGACATTTTCTATAGAATTGTACGAGTGGATCATGAGGTTAGCTAATAGCGTGGGAAGGTGCAGATTAGAACAACCTATTATGTGGACCCAGAACCGGTGCGCAGGCTAGAAGCCACCAAAGACAAACTCGCATGCGCGATAGATCACTAGTTGGATGGAGTAATAGGAGGATTTATCACTAAGTTCACGATAGATACAATCATGAGTTACAATGAAATGGAAAGGCGGTTCCTCCAAGGACTGCGGGGTAAGTATATCAAATCATTGAATAATTGGATTAAGATGCTGCTATGTAAAAAACAGACTATGCGCGTATATTAATGTCTGGAGTAATGCAGAGTGGAAGAGGCTATCGAGGAACGGGAGGGGTAGAGAATAGTCCTCTGATTTCTGTTCCACGGGAAAGCTAGGAGGCGCTTGCGAAGTTCTCAGCAAGAAGTGTAGTTCATTTGATTAAGGAGCGCTTCCCACTGATGCCACCTTCGTCCACACCGCCACTTGCTTCCCCTACATCTAACCCATCCACACCCACACCACCCCCACCTTCTCCACCACCAAAAGTTGGGATGGCGACCGTAGTCAAGCTACTGATATTCAAGGGTGTAGGGAATGAGGAGCCACGCCAGTTTTGGTTTGTGATAAAGTCTGTATGGGACGAACAAGGCATAACAGATGAAAATATCAAAAAGGCTACCCTAGTTAGTGCACTACAAGACTGCGCATTGACGTGGTACATGAAATACTCAACCGATCACCCAAATGAAGGGATAGTAGCAGTTTAGGAGGTGCTAAATAAAGAATCTGGCCGACCCAAATCATAAAATCAGTCGATTATTGGGTTCAAGGAAATTGCAATGTTGCCGGATGAAACTTCGTGGGATCTGGATCAAAGGTTAAAAAGCACCATCCGTGAGGCGCATATGACATTGACGAATGCACAACATTGCGCGTGGTTTGTGGCATCATTGACACCATCTAAGGATGACTCTATCATAAAAAAAGTTCTCAATCCAAGCTGAAGCGCTGGAGACAGCCATGAGGTTGCATGAAACCCCAATACCGGATCCAGGGTTGGGAGTTTAGAAAATCCATGCGCAACTACAAAACCTGAGTTTAGAAATGCAAAGCTTGAAACAAGAAAGGGTGTCCTAACCAGAGGCGCAAGCAGAGGCAAGCTGTATTAAATGCAAAAGTCAGGGGCATGATAAGGACCACTACCCCGTCTTTGCGAATTATTTGGTAGGGTGAGTCCCAATACTGTTAAAAGTAGAGGTACAAGCCGGACCAAGTGCCGCACTTGCGCTCTGGTGCACGATTTTTCAAGTCAGTGGAAAACATGCCACAGATAATTGTCACCTATTGTAGAAGTATACCTAAACCCCATAACAGTTGTATTGCAACTTCTGCCGATCAGTAGGTCACGATGAGCGAACGTGCCGGAGTTATGATTTAATGATGGAAAGAACCCTGGCCTACCGCGTACAGACTGAAGCATGAGCGTTTGATCCAGCCGTAAGGCCACGTGGAGGATTTAAAGGATGTGGCTGAGGAAGACGCATGGGGCCCAGGCAGGGCCGCAGACAGCTAATCTACTATAATTGCAGAGGACCAGGACACTAAGTGCGCGATTGTACTAACCCGACCAGGGTCTCTTGCCCATATTGTGAGCAGTTTGATCATGAAATGGTAGATTGTCCAACGTTGATCGCATAGATGCATGAGAAGGGAGTGTTACCGCCTACACCGACTCAAAATGTCCAGATGATGCGATCGGAACCCCGCGAAGAGGACCCCAGCATAAACATGGTATTATAGAGTGGTGCAGCCATTGGGGGTGATACGCGGAAAGAGCTTGCAGAAGACAGGAAGGAGCGCGACGCCACTCTAAAAGAACCTGAAGCTGAGCAGGAACAAGGGAAGGGGGCCCCTAAGGAAGCTCAGAAGAGCTTCACGGATGGTTCTTCTCTAGGTTGGAGGGACCAGATGGAGCAAGGTATGGATCCCTCCATGATAACTACCTTTCTAGAGACCTGCATGAAGCTATTGTGCGATAGCAAAGCTGTTAAAGGATTGTAGGAGCTGATTACTAGGTGCACCAGATCGGGCGAGCCACATGTTGTCCGGAAAATAGGAAGACATGCTCTACACACCGGATGGGAAATGAGACTGACAACGCAAATTGGTGACTATGAAATGGATTAGGTCATCTTGGAATTAGGCTCGAATGCAAATGTATTGCCTCAACAAACATGGGAGCGCATGGGCAAGCTCGCACTACAATGGTCCCTGATTCAGCTGCGAATGGCCAACCAACAAAAGATATTACCAATGGGTCGACTACAAGGAGTGACCGTGGATATCGACGGTGTAAGTACACAGACCGATTTGAATTCATAGAGATTGTTGATGATAGTAATCCTTACCTTGCATTGATCGGAATTGATTGGGCAACAGACATGAAAGGGATCATTAATTTAAATAGGTGAAAAATGACGTTTGAAAATAGTTCACTGCAGTTAGTAGTTCCGCTAGACCTGGCAGAAGGAGAACAATACACTGAACCTATGCACGACGAGGAAAGTGATGATGAACTAGATTGCATCTATCAGATAACTACGCAAGACTAATATCGGGTGCATTCTGCAGCCGATAAAAGAATCTCATGGGAACAAGATAGCACCTGCACAGTGGACTCGGAGGAGGAGACAAAGCGGTGGCAGAATTGATTGTAGGAGGTTATGACACTTAACTATAATATGATGATTCGGTCATTACGACACGTAACCATAGAAGAAAGATAGCAGCCAGCAATGGATGAAGGGTAGCTCGTCCAACATGGTACTTTATTCATAACACAGGATCAACATAGTGCGTCGAAAGACATGTTGCGCACACTTGGAAAGGGGCCGTGGAAGCTGAAATGTAGGCGGCGGTTCCAGGTACAAATTGGAGGACGTGCGTGGCAACCAAGTTGGTATAGAGGGGACGTTCATCAACAACGAAGGGGATGGGTGCACATCGGGAAACCAACAACCCAACTAACTCTGCACCAAAGGCCAGCTTGCACGGTCGGGCAGGGAAATCTCTTTACAGTTGAACTAACCAACACAGATACAACTCACTCTACCGGTAACAACATCCACGAAAGAATTCAACAGCTCCGGGCAGGCATTTTGTGTGGTAAAATGCAACTTGATAAGTTAGAAGAAACAAGGGCCAGACTCCACGCACAAAGTGTGAAGCTAGATGAAGAAATTGCTAAGCTATAGTTAGATGTCACCTACTTAGACTACGTGAAGGAACTAACGATGGAATCAGGCATGGCTGGCTCTCCTACCTTGCTACAAGCAGCGAACCTGCTAGCATGGTTGTGATTGCACCCAGAAGGACAAGGACACACACACCACACTCCAGTGGCAGAATCAAGGAAATGCAAAGGGTGCTCGCGGCCTTGGCTAGTCCGGAAACAGAAGACGTAAGCAAGGGGTTCGCCCAACTGACTATCCATAGGAGGCCTAGTCCTAGCGCCCCATGCAGTTGGAAGAGGGTGTGCGACTATAAAAAAGGTTGCTGCAAAGCTGCATGACATAGCCACAACATACATAGAAAAAACACACCCACGGCCCTAGGGATTCGTTGTTGCAAAGGAAAGATGGAAAGTGACTATTACATGTATTGTTCATGATACGATGGCCCATTTAAGGTGCATTGGAGCGGGCAGCGGGCAGTTAAGGTAGAGGAGTTACCGCCGAAGTCACATTTATGACCTACAGCAAGGGTGAGCAGTCGATTTTAAATTTGAAATCATTTATAATCATAGCAAGATTCGAACCACCACGCTTTATCGTTCCACAAAAAAGACACCATGGGTTCAGAGCAAGCACAGGATGAGTGACAAGCAACTAGAAGAAAGTTTGTGGTTTCAGGCATTGCCAAAGCATTACCAAGAAGCAATCCTTAAGGCGAAAAACCCTACCGTAGACAGCCAAGCATCCTAAATCTCCCCGAACACCGCAGACCAAGAAAGATCTCCAGAGTCTAGACCCAGTAAGAAGGTCACCACAACACCTATGATTTAGCAAGTTCATGATGGAGGAAAAGGCTAAAATTGTCATAATTGAAAGCGAGGAAGAGGAAGAGGGTTCTCCCACATACGTCAAAGAAGTCCTCCCTGACGAAGATCCTATCCAGCCAGTACGATGACCCAAGTATGTGGCTCTAAGCAAGTGGAAGGCAAAGGTACCTACAAACCTGGATGAAATCGACACTATTCTCATTACTCAGTCTCTTCCCAAAACAGTTCCAGTGGAAAGCTCAGTGGTTGGCCGTATTGCGACAATGAAATTCGAAGACTGGGACCTAACCGATATAGTCAAGTTTCCCCACTTGGCGACTGATGCACTAATGGAACATAGCATAGACTGGACAGTGACCACGCTGCAACCAAAGGAGTGGCTGCGAAAGGTGGAACAAGTCGGGTTTCTCTATCTCTTGTCTATCCCTCACTTTCACTGACCCCCTATCACAATGATGGTCATAAAGCAGTTGCTTTGTTTGGTCCATGAGGAAATATTATGGGTCGGCAAACCTGTCCATGCCATGGTGGAAGTGGTTCATCGGGTTTCACACCTCCCCTGTGAAGGAAGAGACCCTCGGGAAATTATTGATAGAAGTAGCGATGATAGAAAACTTGAAAAAGAAGTATAAGCTCGCGAAGGGACAACGAGGATACATCATTGACAACATTTCAGATAACATAGTCCACGTCACCACTCAATTGATGGTAGGGAAAGTAATGTGGAAATGTCATGGCACTGAGGTTCCAGCAGTAGTCATTGCACTCGCGGAGGAATGCGTAGTTGGAGCACAGTTCAAATGGTCGCAGTTCCTTTGTGAAGAATTCCTGACCAACTGCCGAGAGGTTCAGGAGGAAGGCAATGCCTTCCATTATGCATGGCTACTACTGTCCATTATGTTGGTCGCCACTGAATTAACCGAGGATAGCCAGTTTCTTGACTTGGACCTGGATTGGCCAAAAGCCACCAGATATGCTTCCCTTTGGGCCACCAGGGACGCAAGATGAATCTGGAACATCAGAATCTTTTGGATATTTATGGATGTGACTGTGCGCCAATGGATTAACGAGCTATCCCATCTGTCCGATGGCATCTATGAAAGCATGAATAATATTTCCGAATTTAAAGCAGACATGCATCGTATCTACATCAGGGCGCACAAGGACCCGACATGTGCATGGATATCACTCCATTTTATTGCCTATGATGACGTTGTTGACGCGGTGATAGATACCTGGCCAGCGATATGGCATGGACCAGAGGCAGTAGAGCGCAATGAAGCCGCTATCCAGAAACAAAAGGAGGAAGCTAAGTGCGTTTTACAACAAAATTAAAATGAATAGTTCGTTGCGGAGGTTCAGGAAGCTCGGGAGGTGGCACAGATGACGATAGGAAAGACACCACCAGGAGGGGCTACATTGACAACCGAAAAAAGTAGTTAGAAGGCACCCACTAAGACGGTCGCGAAAGAACCACCATCAACTGCTACAGGTGCCCCTTTAAAGTGACCAGCGCAACCAGAATGGCTGAAGCCATGAAAGAAGGCGAAGGCATCTAAAGGAGACAGCGAAGTAACCACCTTAACTGAAGGTGACCTAAATGACATAGAAAACACCGTTCAGGACGCTGCTTGGGATGCAGTCAATGACGTTATTTCTGAACAACAAATTGTGTTGGGGGAACTCCATACACAGTTACAGGCGCTAGGAATCTGAGTCACGTCAGTAGGTGAAATCACTGCTCAAGGGGCTCCCGTATATTAGCCACAGAGCCATTACTAAAGGCCCAAGTCGCTCATTCCATCGCGATTCCAGCAGGCACATTGATCACCGAGAATGCAGAAGACCGAGCTGTGCTAAGATGGATTACAGGGTTGGGACTAAACATAGGTGCCTTACCATATGAAAGCTTGCAACAACTCTAGGATAGCGCCACAATAGAGCTCTGCGCCTGGGAAGGCCGCGCTGAACAAGTACTTTAGGAGCAGAAAATAAATATCGAACAATTGTGCCTCCAACGGGATGAAGCCGTCACACAGAATCATCAAGTGGAGCAGATAGTAGTGGAAGCCTGCTCAAGTGCCCCTGAGCTGGAGATTGGGGCTGAGCTTCCTATTGGGACATGAATTTAGAGGTTGGCTACTGGGTTCCATAAAGCAAAAGAGGAGGCCACACGGATCTAGCTAGATCTTAGCTTGCAGATTGTGGACTTAAAACTACAAACTTAGCCGTCGACGCCACCTGAGGTCATCAAGCAGCGCAAAAACATCCTTACCGTCGTGTGCACAATGCTCACAAGGTCAATGAAGGAAGGTACCAATCTGTTAACCCAATCGATTGTCACACTCACCTCCCTCCAAGAGGATCCAACCCTTCAGCAACTGGAAACCGAAGCCAGGGAGCTTCAGGAAGCCTATGATAAGATCAAAGGAACCATCCTGACTATTGCTATTACGCAGCACCTGGCTAAGATAAGGGAGGCCCAGGACCTAAATATTCAAGCTGACACGACCTAGCAGAAGGCAGCAGTGATTAAAGCATGTCTCCAGCCATGGTTGGATGAGGCATTTGTAGTCTTGACGACCATAGAGCACAAGGTAGCCCACATGCAGAAAGAATATGCCACCATCGAAACAATGATGACTAAGACTGAGGTGACGGCCACACGTGTGGAAGCGATGCAACGGATGACGAAGTAATTTGCTGCACATACAAGCGAAGCAAAAAGGCTGCTAACCGACCTCCGCGAGAAGATTGCTGCAACAACTGATTGACTCGGGACGAGTCAGATGATTGTGTTGGGGGACTGTTGGGTGGCGGAAGCCCCGCGTAATGGTCATGGGGCACAAAGCCAGAAATTTTGGGAAAAGATAGGGTAAAGACTCTGAGGAATGCACGGAGCATGAGGTCTAATAAGTTGAGTCAAAGGGTAGTTCGCTCGAAACTAATGTAAAGAAATGTAAGTAGAGTCAGCCCGCCCTTGGATCGCGGGCCAGAGAAATGTATAAATAGAGTGAGGCTCTATGGGTAGAGTTAGCCAAGTTTTGGGTATATTTTGATCTGAAATGTAATGGATTTTTGAGGAGATTAGTCTGAAAGAGTCTTCAATTCTGAGTCGAGGGTTTGGGTAGTGGATAGAGGCTCTACAACTATGTGCACAGAGGCCCAGTAGAGTCCGCAGCGGTGTGCACGGACCCCTACAACTGAGTGCACAGGGCAGATCTAGATGTATTGGTGAAGAAAGTGAATAAAGATAAGTTGCTTATATGATTTTGGGTTAAATCTGAGTTATCGCGAATTTGGGTTATAGTATGATTGACATAACTCTTTTTCCTATGCGCATGTGATTACATTTTGAATATGTGTGAATCTGGGTTTAATTTAAGTACTCAAACTGATTGAATTTGTTAAACGTTTGCTTAAAGACCCTGCTAAGTAGATTTGATTTACTATCCTTCACCCAATAGAGTAGATCTGTAAACAGCGCGCTAATAGAAGGTAAGAGTTATTCTGGATCTAGGCGAATACGGAGCAGCGCAAAGCTATGGAATAGTGCGTGAAATCTCTAAACCACATCTAGACATCCCCAGGGTGCGGAAACCTGGTTCTAGCACCCTCCCTTGCTACCTCGGGTGAGACCTCAGTTCGCACTCCGTGGGCTGTTGCCGAAAGGGATGGTAACTGTGGGATTTGTTTGGCTAAATAATTCTTCCGAACTTGGGTCAGGCCCATATAAGCCAACACCCCTTCACCTGCACAAGCACCAGCTTGCTAAAAGCTCTTATTGCAAATACTTGTAGGCACCAACTTGCTGAAAGCTCTAATTCCAAATATTTGTAAGCACCAACCTGCAATAAGCACAAACCTCATTGATCCATACAATGTTGGGGGGAAAAGTATCTAATGCAGAATGCCTCTATCCCACTCTGAAGGTGATAGTACTTCAGCAACAACTGAATGCAAAGCTATTCAAAGTTTCTTCTTTATGAGATGAGAGAGAGAAGAAAAGGATGATCTACTAACCGTTATCTTGCGCTAATAGTTGATCCAGTCTTCACTCCTTGCTGCTTGCTCCTAGCTCCTTGCCCTTTCACCGGCCCAGCTACACACAGATCCTGTAAAAGCACAAGAAAAGGAAACTACAAGAAGCATACATCCATAATCGATTATAGGATTAGCATAAATCAAATATACAAGCATCTATTCATCATAAAGACACATGCATATAGAAGAACCTCAAATACTTTATTGATAATAGAAGTAAAGTTCTGAGAGAGTTACAACCACAGTAGGTCCAATCCAGCAACACCTCCCAGCTGAAAGAAATCTCCTCTTCACCTCCTTCAAGCAAAACACCCAATAGCTCTATACTCAAACCAACAGCACTTCCTTACTTGCACAAAATTCCCGCCTCCCTAGACCTCATGAGAGAGATCTATATATAGGGTTTTGGAGAAAGGATGAGTCATCTTGAGACTGGCCTGAAGCTGACTTGTGTCCTCTCCCACTTTAGTTAATCTTCAGTTCTTGAGTCCACTTGGAGAATCTTGCTTCCACTTGGAGATCAAGACCCTCTTACTCATCACTAGGCAAATTCCTTGACCCAAGTGTCAGTTTGGAAGCTTCCTGGGCAGTTGACACCTTGCAGAATGACTGTGCCACTTGGCCAATCTCGCCCAGCGCAGGTAGCCTTCATCAGTTTTGACCTTCAGTGCAGGTACAAGGAGGAGCAGTTGACATTCAGCACAGATGCTCAGTGGAGCAGCTGACATGATCCATAAATAGCCTGTTTTTGAGTGTTTTCAGGTGGAGAACTGATTTTCAGTGCTGTGGTTTGCAGACCTTGTTCCTCTAAGGGTAAGAACAACATGTGTAGGGACTTTGGATCCCTCAGATTATTGACATTTCATGCTCCATGCTGTTAGGCACAAAAATGTCTATAACAGTTGCCCCCTAAAGTATGAGGTCGTTTATCGGGTGAAATGCTTTATTAGGAGGATCCGAAGTTCATTCAATCGCTGAGAGGTGCCCTGCAATAAAATACAATACAATACATTATTTTTCATTCTGCTTTCATGATCTAGCCGAGGCGGGCATTCCCATGCTCAGCTTTATAAATTCATTTTGGTACATATAACAGACGACCGTCTGATGATAGATTGATAATTCTCTGCTGAAGTTATCATCCTTTGAGTAGGATGATCATCTGCTGCAATAATGTACATATCAAATGTCTTTATATTTCTTGAATATATATCGCAGCCCGGATGGATGAAACTAGATCCGGGGTCTTCAATCTCGTTCGATCTTCACTCTAAGTACAAGTCGATCCATGTGAGAATTGCGTTGAAGTCGAACATGGAAAGACATCGCTTGATTACCGGTCAATAATGTAAACCGTTAATAAGCGCGAGAGGGATCACCAATAATGACAATGACCCTCAAGGTACTGCAGTACAATTCACGTGGTGTGAATAAAGGACTTGGCGTCGAACACCACGCAAAATCTTCTGGTCGAAGGTCATTGATGTATACCTGTCGCCGGAAGTGAGAAACTTGCCATTGAGGCATGCAAGCTTCAAAGTACTGGGGGGGTGTTCCTAGATCAACTTCTTGGATAATGAGCTGAAGTCGACAAGAAGTGATCCGTCAAAGGAGGGCCTTAATGAATCCCACATCAGTGACACGGAACGGAGCTAATGATTTTAGTGGGCCGAAATCAATCTGTGAGATATGATTCAGGGTGGCGATCATGGATGGATGAAGGATAATGTATGGCAGTGGATGGGACACGGTTGACTCTTTCTGAACACATCTCTTGAACATATAACGACACTAATGTGATGGATCGGTAGCATTACCCCAAATACGGATGGTTTGGCGAAGACCATGGTGATGAGACCGGTGAATGAAACAACCCAACCGGATGTGGTACGGAGGAAAAGTGTCATGTTCAAGAGCGACTTGCTACCATTAAAACTTTGAGGTTCTCCCAATTTTTCCCCAGTCATTTCTGACCAGTACCTCTTTATTTTTGTCAAGCTTGAGGAGGATAACATATGCTTGTTCTATAACCTGCCCTTCGGGCAAGCCCATCGCTATGTTTTAATGAGCCTAGCGATAGGGAAACTCGTTCTCGTCTAAAGACAAGTTTGTCGCTATTTAATCATTTTAACGAGTCTAGCGACAAAGACAACTCGGTCCTTTTCATTTTTAGAGAGTCTGAAAAGGTACAGAAAGTTAACTCCAAAATTCCTTTTTCGTCATCTAATCCCTTAAGTCCGAAAAAGTATAAAACAATACAAAAGGGATGAATTTTCGATAACTTTAACGAGCCGAATAAAACAAGCGCTCGACCTTTTTGTGCAATAATCCCTCGGGTCCAAAAAGATTAAAATCTAGAGGAGGGATAGCTCTTCCGGTCCTTTTAACGAGCTGGAAGGCCAAAACTCGGCAATCTTTTCATATTTTACGAGTCAGATGAAAAGAGCTCAAAGAAGACTCGTCTTTTGAGGAACGAGTGATAAACAGGGATAGCAGCAGATTCCAGGTACAGGTTGGAATTTTCCAATCACGGCAGTGTCACAAGGATGGCTAAGTGAAATCACTCTTCGCAGCTGTTCCTCAAAATGGGTAAACAATCATATGGAGGTGAACGATTGGCCAAATGAAATGGAGGTGGCGGGTGCAAACACGACCAAGGCTTTTTATGGCTAATAAATTTACGATCACAATGGTTATTTACCGAAATAGGTTCTTTTTTTAGATAAAAATGAGCTTAAACTCTGGAAGAAACATTGCTCACTGCTTTTATTTATTTTTTAACGAGCATGAAGACCGCGTTAAAACTGCTCGGACCTTACGTTTATTTTTTAACGAGCATGAACTTTATGCTAAAACTGCTCGATATACCAGTCATAAAATAAGAAATGTCTCCTGTGAGATCTCTATTTTTTATAGAGCTTCATCTTCACTAAGCTTTGCTCCCTCTCACCCTTTCTTCATGCAAGGTCGGAAACGGCTAATCCTACGAGTTTAAAGGGTTAGACCTACAGGTTTAAAGGGAGGACCTAAAAATTTAAAAAATAAATAGTCGTCCCTTGCTTGCATTCCAAAAGGTTGCATGCCCCCAGGTATAAAGTACAATTTCAAAGCTGCCCCTACTTATCCGATAAAACATTTGTTTTGTTAACACCATCAAACGAAAACATTTCCTCGGCACTGTCTACCGAAGCAAACAATGGTGAATGACCTTTGTCAAACAAGTAACCTTAACAAAAGAATCCTATTCTAGAACAACCCCTCTTCCATCCACGGACGGGGTACGGACTAGTCATATTCTCTCGCGGAAATTCTGCCTTATACCCAGGGTTTCCTCTGCCTGAAGCAGACCAGGATGCATGCCCCCTGGGTTCCAGTCCTATCTTTCCGAATCACTCGCATTCATCGGGAAGGAGGACTGGGGGTAGAGACATTTCTTGAGTAAATAGACCATTGAGGATTGGTATTTGACTATTTGCGATGCGTGATCCCGGAAATGAAAGTTGGTCTACGAGCTTGACCACCCTTCCTTCGTGTGGAAAACACATTACTCTAAAGAGTGAGGAGACTATAGCTTCCATGCAATATATATAGTCACGTCCAAGGAGTAGGTTATAATCCAAGGGTCCTTGAACGACCATCACGTTCATATTAACGGTCTTCCCTTTCAATGTAACAGGCACATTGGGGAGGATCCCTAATGGTCGACTGGTTCCTTTATCAAAGCCCGAGAGATTTCTTATCTCAGGCAAAAACGCCGGGGAACCCAGTGCTTTCGAAGCAACAGAGGAAAGGATACTCACAGATGCCCCTTCATCAATGATAGTTCCAGCCATCACCATTCTATAAATTTGGACTATGATTCTGAATGGTATACTGGCTGGTAACCGGGGTCTGCCCAGTTGGTTCCAATCAAAGGACACAACCAGGTTGCTTGGTGGTGGGACCGAATACACGGCCGGATACGATCCTGATGATGTTCCTTCCTGCGATAAAGGAATGGGCGCATTGCCCTGATGCTCATCAGAATCTGTGTTGATGAAAAGAATCTTGATGGTGTCATCCTTATTCTCTTCCGTGAGGGTGTCATTTGAAGATGAATCTTCAGTGACAGTGTCATTTGAGGATGAAACCTCTGAAGGAAGAACCGGGTCAACTGCCGTATCGACCTTTAGACTTTCGTCTGGTCTGGATTCAGTAGGTTCATTTTCAATGACTGACGCCTCAGCTGACCACTTGAGCGGGACAGCTGTGTTTTCAACCAACGAAGGACTTGGCACGAGTTTTTTGTATCCAGGAGGAAGTCTCAACGGTGAAACCGGACGATCTTCCAAAACTCTCTTCACTTCGTCTAAGAAGGGACAACGGTGGATGGCATGATCGCCTTCACACAGTCTACAGGGGAATTTTGCTCCCCCCTTTTGTCTTGATCCTTCACTTTCGCTGGTTGACGGTAAGCACTCAACCTGGCCATCAGAGGTTGAAGCTTCCGAATTGTGCAATCGAGGGGACCAGTCCCTTAGTATCCGGGGAATACAGGGACAATCTCTATGGAAATGGTCTCCTCTACATATGACACATGGCGATTTAGGCCCGGTCTGTGCTGTGTGTGGGTTTTTGTTAGATGTCTTTTGCTTGCCCCCAGTCACCTTAGGCTCCTTCTTCTTCTTCTCTTTCTTCTTCTTTTCCTTCTTCTCCGTGGGAGCTTGGCTTTTGCCGGCTCTGCCTTTTGAAGATGAAGGATTGGAGGAAGGGTTAGAGGAAGTAGAAGGCTGGTGGGAGGCTCTAGACTCATCTAACTGTTGACTCGACTGCTCAGGAACCATGGTGTTCTGAACTACACTAGTTGAGAATAGCCAAACAGGCAGGCCAATTGTTAGTCCTCGAAGCGACAATGTGGCCAGGTGGGGCGCACCAACTTCTCCCCAAGAGGAGAAAGGACCAGGATTTCCATCATGTGGAGTTCCTTGGTTGGGGCGTTCCATTTTCTCAACTTAAAGATCAACGCGGGAATAGGAGGTGAATATGTTCTGTTTAAAATAAATTTTATAACGACGCTTAGACACAACTTGCTTTTTCACTTTTTAAGAGTCGAGAAAAAGCTAAAGATGACTCTAGTCTCCTTCGATGTTTTAACGAGCCCGAAGTGACAAATGCTCGGATGGACTTTTTCAGTTATAGAGTTTGAAAAAGGCCAAAAGAAACTGCTCTGGAGTTCTAGGCAGAGGGTGTGCCAAACCTTTCGCAAAACCACAGAATACGTTTTACGGTACGAGTGGTCGATCTTCGTGAATGCTGTGTTCACTGCATTGCGATCAGTAGGGCGGCCGACACGGTTTCCTATGGATAAAGGCTTTGATCCTATAGGGGTCTCCCAATATATACGCAACGGTACGTGGGAGCACAAGTCCGTATTGATACTTTTCGCTTCACCGTGGAGGAATCACCCAACCACTCAACGCTAAGATATCACGTTTAACGACACCGGAACACGTCTCTAGCTTAGACCTCTAGATGTTTGCGTTATGTTTCAATGCGTTGTTATGTAAATTCAATTTATTTTAAGGTTGATCTTGTTTAGCAGTTTGCTTTTATGGATCACCACGAGATGTATAGAAACACTCCTGAATGCAATCTAAGATGATAAGCAAGCTTTTCAATCTTTCAACTTTGAAAACCTTAACTACTGAGGGAGAAGGAAGATAACACCTTTTCACACAGATCATAGAGCACACACTAATGCACTTTCCTAAATCAACATAAAAACTGTCATAATGCACATGCACAATGCAAGTATTTCTTTTCTCTTTCTTAATGTTGATGAAATGCAAAAAGAAAGATGTTGTATAACTTTGAATTCAATTTCAAGCGAAAGCAAACAAGTTTGTCCAAAATCGAAAGACACCTTACGATTAACTTGTTTCGACACTTAGAAATATATAAATCCAAACCATATAACGAAAGCGACAAACTCAATCAGCTATGAACAGCAAATAAACTAACTCTTAAGATCATAACGACACTTAATCAGAGGTCTAGATCTAAGAGGTCAATGCAAGACTGGTTCACTTTCGTTATGTGAAACTGTAAATGACACAAGAAATACAAAAGAACAAATACAGTTTCTTTATACAACTGAGGCGGAATAATGACAAAGGAAGTTGGTTTCAGATAGGCCCACTGACTGGCAACAAACAGCAAAAACAAGAGTGAAAACAAGGCAAGACACAACAGGAAACCCCAGTAGCTCAAGCCAAGACTGGTCCAGCGCAGGTGTAACACTGCCTGTTTGACCTTCAGCGCAGGTAGCCCCTTCGGGAACTGCGCTGAAATGCAGACAACCTTTGTACAGCCTGCAATGAAGAACGAGACTTTCGTCCGTCTTGGTTTCCGGGTCACAGATTGCTCAAAAATTCATAGTTTTTGCTCAAATCAGAAGCTATCAGTCAAGGACACACTAAGGGATGTAAAGGAGGATGAAAAGCTATCACTAAGAGCTTATTAGAGTCCTTGTGGATCAGCTCTTCAAATCATAAACTTGCCCAGAAACTGAGCTAGAGTAGCTGCCCTCTACTTTGTATTTGATGGATTCAAACACAGTTCGATTCGGTACTCCCTTTGTTTGTGAAATGAATAGCAAAAACCACAAACAACCAACAAGATACGCTCCCCAGCGGAGTCGCCAATTTGTTGGGGGGAAAAGTATCTAATGCAGAATGCCTCTATCCCACTCTGAAGGTGATAGTACTTCAGCAACAACTGAATGCAAAGCTATTCAAAGTTTCTTCTTTATGAGATGAGAGAGAGAAGAAAATGATGATCTACTAACCGTTATCTTGCGCTAATAGTTGATCCAGTCTTCACTCCTTGCTGCTTGCTCCTAGCTCCTTGCCCTTTCACCGGCCCAGCTACACACAGATCCTGTAAAAGCACAAGAAAAGGAAACTACAAGAAGCATACATCCATAATCGATTATAGGATTAGCATAAATCAAATATACAAGCATCTATTCATCATAAAGACACATGCATATAGAAGAACCTCAAATACTTTATTGATAATAGAAGTAAAGTTCTGAGAGAGTTACAACCACAGTAGGTCCAATCCAGCAACACCTCCCAGCTGAAAGAAATCTCCTCTTCACCTCCTTCAAGCGAAACACCCAATAGCTCTATACTCAGACCAACAACACTTCCTTACTTGCACAAAATTCCCGCCTCCCTAGACCTCATGAGAGAGATCTATATATAGGTTTTTGGAGAAAGGATGAGTCATCTTGAGACTCGCCTGAAGCTGACTTGTGTCCTCTCCCACTTTAGTTAATCTTCAGTTCTTGAGTCCACTTGGAGAATCTTGCTTCCACTTGGAGATCAAGACCCTCTTACTCATCACTAGGTGAATTCCTTGACCCAAGTGTTAGTTTGGAAGCTTCCTGGGCAGTTGACACTTTGCAGAATGACTGTGCCACTTGGCCAATCTCGCCCAACGCAGGTAGCCTTCATCAGTTTTGACCTTCAGCGCAGGTACAAGGAGGAGCAGTTGACATTCAGCGCAGATGCTCAGTGGAGCAGCTGACATGATCCAGAAATAGCCTGTTTTTGAGTGTTTTCAGGTGGAGAACTGATTTTCAGTGTTGTGGTTTGCAGACCTTGTTCCTCTAAGGGTAAGAACAACATGTTTAGGGACTTTGGATCCCTCAGATTATTGACATTTCATGCTCCATGCTATTAGGCACAAAAATGTCTATAACATACATGCACCAACATGAAAGAGGCATCAACCCCTTGATCTGTAAGCACCTACTTGCATAACTCTTCAATACCACTTTCATCAATTTTCAAACTCAAATCTATAGTTATATGGTTAAAATATTGTTGATACAATTGTTCAAGTCCGTAGTTTATCTCTTCATGCCTTGGCTTTACATGTTTACTATGATTCTCCTATTTAATTAAACCACTTGGATCTCTCACTTGCTTTTTAATAAGTTTATTTTTGTAGTTTCAAGCTTTTGAGGTTGGAGTTATTTGTTAATAAAGAAATATCCACAAATGTCAAAATTATTGTCAATGTTTCGAAGCCACCAATCAAGTTCATTGTCATGACTTGATAATGATGAAGAGCATAGATTAAAGATATTGGCAATGATTCAAGAACCAAAGTAAACCATGGATCCATCACTGAAATATGAAACCCAATGCTAATGAAACTTGGATTTCATTCAGGAATGTACATCCCATAGGAAAACCACTTTCCTAGATATGAAATAACCTCAATAAAAATAGTAGAAAGTAATCAATACATGCACATCAATGCAATCATTGTAAAATCCATGGGTATCTAGCAAATGAAAAAAGCCCTGGTCTGGTGGATTGGAATGTATTGAAAGCCAAAAGGACATGTGCACCTTAAGTTAGACTTGAAGGGGGTTTTTCATGGCCATCTTCAACAATCTGGAAGACAAGGAGAGAATGTTTCAAAATGACCCTTATTCTATTAGTAACAAGGAAAATATTGAGGGTGATGAATCAATATTTTGTACTTTTTAGCAATATTTATAGTTATTTAATTTTAATAAAAAATAACATCATGGTGCCATAAGACATCAATAATAGATACATGTAAGACACATATTTTTAAGTGGAAACCCATAAAGGGAGAAAAATACAAATATTATTTTTGTTCTTAATGCAAGCTTCAATCTACTATTACATCAAATTTACTGACACCAACTAGAAGGAAGCATCATCTCCCAAATTTTCAAACATCCACTTGTAGGAAGCAACAACTCCCTTCACCTGCATAAGCTCCAACTTGCTAAAAGCTCTTATTGCAAATATTTGTAGGCACCAACTTGCTAAAATCTCTAATTCCAAATATTTGCAAGCACCAACTTGCAATAAGCACAAACCTCATTGATCCATACATGCACCAACATGAAAGAGGCCTCAACCCCTTGATCTGTAAGCACCTACTTGCATAACTCTTCAATACCTCTTTCATCAATTTTCAAACTCAGATCTATAGTTATATGGTTGAAATATTGTTGATACAATTTGTCATGTCCTTGGTTTATCTCTTCATGCCTTGGCTTTACGTGTTTACTATGATTCTCGTATTTAATTAAACCACTTGGATCTCTCACTTGTTTTTTAATAAGTTTATTTTCGCAATTTCAAGCTATTGAGGTTGGAGTTATTTGTTAATAAAGAGATATCCACAAATGTCAAATTTATTGTCAATGTTTCGAAGCCACCAATTAGGTTCATTGTCATGACTTGATAATGATGAAGAGCATAGATTAAAGATATTGGAAATGATTCAAGAACCAAAGTAAACCATGATTCCATCACTGAACTATGTAACCCAATGCTAATGAAACTTGGATTTCATTCAGGAATGTACATCCCATAGGAAAACCACTTTCCTAGATATGAAATAACCTCAATAAAAATAGTAGAAAGTAATCAATACATGCACATCAATGCAATCATTGGAAAATCCATGGGTATCTAGCCAACCAAAAAATCCCTGGTTTGGTGGATTGGAATGTATTGAAAGCCAAAAGGACATTTGCACCTTAAGTTAGACTTGAAGGGGGTTTTTCATGGCCATATTCAACAATCTGGAAGAGAAGGGGAGAATGTTTAAAAATGGCCCTTATTCTATTAGTAACAAGGAAAATATTGAGGGCGATAAATCAATATTTTGTACTTTTTAGCAATATTTATAGATATTTAAATTGTAATAAAAAATAACATCATGGCGCCATAAGAAATCAATAATAGATACATGTAAGACACATATTTTTAAGTGGAAACCCATAAAGGGAGAAAACTAGAAATATTATTTTTGTTCTTAATGCAAGCTTCAATCTATTATTACATCAAATTTACCAACACCAACTAGAAGGAAGCATCATCTCCCAAATTTTCAAACACCCACTTGTAGGAAACAACAACCCCCTTCACCTGCACAAGCACCAACTTTCTAAAAGCTCTTATTGCAAATATTTATAGGCACCAACTTGCTGAAAGCTCTAATTCCAAATATTTGCAAGGACCAACCTGCAATAAGCACAAACCCCATTGATTCATACATGCACCAACATGAAAGAGGCCTCAACCCCTTGATCTGTAAGCACCTACTTGCATAACTCTTCAATACCTCTTTCATCAATTTTCAAACTCAGATCTATAGTTATATGGTTGAAATATTGTTGATACAATTTGTCAGGTCCTCGGTTTATCTCTTCATGCCTTGGCTTTACGTGTTTACTATGATCCTCCCTTTTAATTAAACCACTTGGATCTCTCACTTGTTTTTTAATAAGTTTATTTTCGCAGTTGCCAACTTTTGAGGTTGGAGTTATTTGTTAATAAAGAAATATCCACAAATGTCAAATTTATTGTCAATGTTTCAGAGCCACCAATCAGATTCATTGTCATGACTTGATAATGATGAAGAACATGGATTAAAGATATTGGCAATGATTCAAGAACCAAAGTAAACCATGACTCCATCACTGAACTATGAAACCCAATGCTAATGAAACTTGGATTTCATTCAGGATTGTACATCCCATAGGAAAACCACTTTCCTAGATATGAAATAACCTCAATAAAAATAGTAGAAAGTAATCAATACATGCACATCAATGCAATCATTGGAAAATCCATAGGTATCTAGCCAACGAAAAAAGCCCTGGTCTGGTGGATTAGAATGTAATGAAAGCCAAAAGGACATGTGCACCTTAAGTTAGACTTGAAGGGAGTCTTTCATGGCCATCTTCAACAATCTGGAAGACAAGGAGAGAATGTTTCAAAATGACCCTTATTCTATTAGTAACAAGGAAAATACTGAGGGTGATGAAACAATATTTTGTACTTTTTAGCAATATTTATAGTTATTTAAATTGTAATAAAAAATAACACAATGGCATTATAAGACATCAATAATAGATACATGTAAGGCACATATTTTTAAGTGGAAGCCCATAAAGGGAGAAAACTACAAATATTATTTTTGTTATTAATGCAAGCTTCAATCTACTATTACATCAAATTTACTAACACCGACTAGAAGGAAGCATCATCTCCCAAATTTTCAAACACCCACTTGTAGGAAGCAACAACCCCCTTCACCTACACAAGCACCAACTTGCTAAAAGCTCTTATTGCAAATATTTATAGGCACCAACTTATTGAAAGCTTTAATTCCAAATATTTGCAAGCACCAACTTGCAATAAGCACAAACCTCATTGATCCATACATGCACTTACATGAAAGAGGCCTCAACCCCTTGATCTGTAAGCACCTGCTTGCATAACTCTTCAATATCTCTTTCATCAATTTTCAAACTCAGATCTATAGTTATATGGTTGAAATATTGTTGATACAATTTGTCAAGTCTTTGGTCTATCACTTCATGCCTTGGCTTTACATGCTTACTATGATTCTCCTATTCAATTAAACCACATGGATCTCTCACTTGCTTTTTAATAAGTTTATTTTTGTAGTTTCAAGCTTTTGAGGTTGGAGTTATTGGTTAATAAAGAAATATCCACAAATGTCAAATTTATTGTCAATGTTTTGAAGCTGCCAATCAGGTTCATTGTCATGACTTGATAATGATGAAGAGCATAGATTAAAGATATTAATAAAAGATAAGTCTTCAATAATATTACGTTAAGGAAACCCTTTGGCCAAGGCTTGTTTCTCTTCTTTTGATTTTGATTCAAGTTTTCAAGTGAACGACCCTCATTATATATGCCCCATGATCCATGATCCATTCCTCCACAACTAAATGTTCTTTCCTCAATTCATTGATTCAATTATATCTCCCAATGAATATTCATTGTTGGTCAATCATTCATTAAGTTTATTTTCTGAAACCTGAGTTTAACACCTCATATATGCACTTTTATTTCAAATGAACTATGACTTTTTCACTTTTATTAGTTGTTTCATATCTATCTCTGAACAATTTATTTGATCTAGCTACATCCTTTTCTCATCGAACTAAAGAATCATTTCTTGTCTATAATATATACCTTCTTTTGCTCACACCCAATCACATCCATTGCTCATCCATATAACCCACATAGATATGTATTGATTGTCAAATCTGATTTTCTTTGATTTCTAGGGATATTCTTTAACTTTTACACCTATTGAATCCCAGATGCTCAGAACTCCTCTTCAACTAATCATTAGGGTTAAGTCCTAACTCTATCACTTTCTGCAATCTAAGACTGAGATTGAAGATCTAACTCCTTATTGAACTAGTTGAGAACATGTAGTTGCAGTATCCAATACCTTTTCTTGAACGATGAACCTTGTTGTGTTATTCTCTTTTTTCTTTTATAGATCTGGCCCATTGAATACCATGGGTTTAAGTCCATGCTTTTAGTCACATAAATTTTCTTTTTAACTATATCAATAGTTATAACTATTTGACTAGATCAATTAACTCCTTGAATTCAAAACATAACCAAGCCATGGATTGACTCCTTGAACAATAGTCCAACACGGTTACGATTTCACATCAATAATGTTTAGGGATAAATTTCTCCTATTACAACAATTGTGCTCACTTTTGCCGATGTGATTGAGGGCTATGGTTGAACATTTCAGTCCCAAGGTGTTAAGATCTTTCGTTTTTGTCATCCTAACCTTATTTTTCAAACTACTTCATTAATCCAATGGTTACAAGTAATCCAAGGTCTTATTCTTGGGGAATTTGTTCATTAGCATAGATTTTCATGTCAGCTATTGGTAAGCTACTAATCGTTCCCCTGGAACTCCTGGTATATTCATGTTAATCGTACTTGCAAAAATGGTCGGGGCCGCAGTGATGAAGATTAAGGCTAATCCCATATTTGATTAGCTTAAAACTTGATTGACTAGATCAAAGAGAAATTTAACAGTGCCCCACAATTCCTGCCATGTCATATGTTATGTCTATATCCCTCCTATGTCACATCCTCGTCATCTAATTTCCATGCCAAGCTGACGTCATCCTATCACATGGCTTGTTTACAATGTTATACATCATCATGTCATCCATGTGTTGCCATCGTCCTACCACATCACTTGTGCCATGTCACTTAACAGACAATGCAATTATTGTCAAGTATCAGTGCACTTGTCGTTCCATCCCCGTTAAATTTAATAATATATTCAATAAATGCCTAACTTTATCTTTGCATGTTGAAAGTTCTATCTCTGATAAATACAAGAACTCTCCCCTTATTTCGGCTTACAGAATGTTTAACGGCTTGGGTATTCCACAATTTCACTTTAGCTTTCCCAGATTGTTTATGGTACCTATAAGTTTTTGATAATTGTTTATAAGTTTTTGATAAGCCGCTGGCAAGCTGAGAGAGGGACCACCACTTGGTGGAGCATCGTGCAAAGCTGAAGTGAAAGCTGCAGCATCCAAGGCATCACTTCACCTTTCGGCCATGAAAGCTAAAGTGAAATTGTCGATAAATCTTACTTTTAATTAATAAAATTGAAGTAACATGAAATGATTATGGACAAGATTTACATAGTAGTTAGTTTTTGCCATATAATTTAAATATAGTTAAAATTAAAGTGTGAGATATTATTAAGCGTAATTTTTACCTAATGAAGAAATATTGTAAAAGTTTAGTATGTGTAATTAAATAAATTTATATAATAATATTATTCAATTTCATGTTTGTGGATGTTTTTAAAAGAATTATTTTGTAATTATGTAGTAAAATATTTGGTGTTATAAAAAAATTATAAATGAAAATTTTCATTAACTTTAAAAATATACTAAATTGGGAATGACATATTTTTATATTTGAGTATTGGGATTTTCATTTATATAAAATTTAAGTTTTTGTTATTTATTTATAAATAGTTTTATATTATAAAACTTTTTTTATAATTTAAATATTAATAAATAATAAATATAATTATTATTTATTATTAATAATAAATGAAAATTAATGATTATTATCATTAAATGAAAATTACATTAATTTTTTTCTTTATTTAGTTTTAGATGGTTGATATTTTTAATTAAATTTAAAGAAAATTGATTATCAATTAATTTTTAAGTTTGAGTAAAATATTGTAAATATATTTTACAAGTTATTTTTTTTTTTCTGGGTAAAAGTAACTTCTATTAAGCAGGAAAATATTTACATAAATTACATCCACGGAGGGGGACCAGGCCACCCTCAGACTGTGACAGCTGGGACAAACTAACAGACATTTGAGACAGCATTACAAAAATGTCCAGGTGTGCCTCTTGGACACCATTACAATTCACAAAAATAGACTCGAAAACTTTACTATCGCGGACTTTTAACACACTGCCACTATGGGCCTAGAGCTGGAACTGAGTGTGATTGAGAAATTGACCAACATAGACAGGTGCAAAAAACAAAAACAGAAACCTGGAGCAGCGCCTTCGAACAAAATTAGGAAGGGTGACTGGGCGTCGTCGGCGGTTGCCTTTGCAACGGGCTGGGCGGATCGAGCCATATGACTGACTCCTCATCCCCCTGAATATGCCCCTCCAAACCCTGAAGAGCGTGAACCGGTTCTGCAATCAATGATTCATCACAGATTGAATTCTCTTGAATCTGAGCCTGCTGAGGCTGGTTGACATGTTCCATGGGCGCCTGCGGACGGGGCATCCTATGCAATCTTCCTTGCATATCCCCCAGCAGAACTTCGTTACTGTGGAGACTATCCAAAGCAGGGGAGGGCCATGAGGGGTTGATAGGAGGTGCCTCTGAAAGATACACAGTGAAATTGACCATAACGTCCGTCTGAAGGAGCCCTCTGGGAATGCGTAGGTGGAAAGACTGATAGGAATCCCTCATGAGCAGAAAATCCTCCTCAGAACTGGACGAGGAAGGGGAGATGGTGGCCATAGGAGCTATCGGAGGTGGTTCCTCCCTCTCTGTCTCGTAGCGGACTCCTAAACGCCCACCACGGCAAGGCACACCCCGACGACGCATCACCAGATTCAACTTAAGCTCCCGGAGACTCCGCTCGATATGCTGGAGATGAGGTTGCAGAGCAGCGGTTTGCCCTTTGCCGACTGCAGATACCATACCTTTGACGGCATTCTTTGCTGTATCAGTATATAACCATACTTTCTCCCTCACCAAATGCTTCGTTTCGAGCTTCATCATTTCAGATCTCCTCGAGACCGGAGCAGGCTCGCGCGCCATCAATGCAACCTCAACCGCGCTCTGTTTACCCTTAACCTCGACTGCCTTGAGCTTTGAATGCCTTCTGATTGCCATCGCATACTTGTACCTGCTCTCTGCCTTGGCATTGAGACATGTATCGAGATGCGGTAGAGCCTTAATGGCCACCTGCCACTCACGCATGTTGGACACCCGCATCCGGGGGAAGGATGTCTTTGTGCACCAAAGAGATGCATTCCTGTTTGAGTTTGTCATCTTCAACCATATCCAAAGAGCCGGAGAAGAAATGAGTCGACTGAGACACTCCCTGATTAGCTAGCCGATCGGCTACCTGATTAGCTGTTCTTCTTACATGATGGAAGGATAGATTGTGGGGAGCGTGGAGCTTTTCTTCCAGGGATTCCAGACGATTTAATAGTCTCCAGCTCTTTGCTATTTTGACTGCCTTAGCTCCTGCTTGCATTCTTTTAGCTGCCTCTATAAGAATGAGAGAGTCGCCTTCTACTTCTAGAGGTGAAAGGTGATGCTGTTCAGCTAAACATATTCCTTTCCAAAGACCCTCTAGCTCCGCGGCATTATTTGTATCTTTCCCTATTGAGCCATAGAATACTAGCATTTCTTCTCCGTTATGTCGGCGGATTACTCCTCCGAAGCCTGCAGGGCCTGGATTGCCTTTGGCCGCCCCGTCGAAGTTTAGCTTGTAGGAATTGTGTGCAGGCGGGGACCAAAAGGAAGGTGAAGCGGATCTGGTAGAAGGTTTAGTGGTCGGTTTGACTAAGGATTTAAGATCGAGATTCCATTCCTTCATAATGCAGCGCTCCTGATGATTTTCCGGCATATCATCATCACTCCAGACTTTGATGGCCAGAGTTTCCTGTAAATTCTTTTTAAGCTGGAGCCAGAGATCATCTATGGATCTAGAAGTGCTATTGAAGATTCTGTGGTTGCGTTCTTTCCACAGTGTCCAATATAGAAATCCTGGTATAATGCGCCATAAGGAGTTAAGGATCCGGCACTTATATGGATATTTTTCCCAGGTCCTTATGGTTTCTGTTATGTCCTCCAGCCTGGGGTGTGCTCTCATATTACATTTCTCGACTTTTTCCCAGATTTGTTTTGCTAATGGGCATTCTTCCATTAAATGATTGATGGTTTCACAATTTATGTTGCAATTTGGGCATCTGGATGGCCCTACAATACCCCTTTTAATCAGATTGTCCCAGGTAAGAATACGTTTTCTGCTGAGAAGCCATAGAAAGGTTGAAATTTTGGGCCAATGCCCGGCTTGCCATACTTGCTCCCATAGTTGATCTTTAACCGCCCTGAGATTGGAATAGCGCAGATGATGAGCTTCCTTGGTTGTAAAAGTACCTTTGGTTGTGTAGCCCCATCTGAGTTTGTCTTGCTGATTCGAGAGGCGAATCTGCCTATTGCTAAGTTCCTGATCTATGTCTGTGTACACTTCTCCCTGCCAATCTACTTGCCAGAGACGCGCCGGTTTCCATGATTGGAAGTCGTGATTTGTAGATGGCTGCCAGAACTGGTGTACCAAAGGAATGCTTGCTTGGTTCATTTGAGCCTGCCAGAGAGGTTTGTGGAACAGATTAGCCAATTTGGGAAGTTGTTGCCATGAATCTTCCCAGAATCGAGCTGTCTTGCCCGAATTAATTTCCCAGAAGCTATGATCCTGTATGAAGCTACTTTGGGTTTTTGCGTTGTTCCAAATAAGAGATCCCTGCGCAGTTGGATTGATTCTGATGAGGTCATTCCATTGACTGCCGCGGGCATATTTAGCTTGCCATAATTGGGCCCAGGGGGTGTTTGGCTTGGAAACCCAATTCCACCAAATTTTAGCTCCCATGGTGTTATTGCTTTGGAGCGGATCTCGAAGACCTAGCCCTCCTTCTGATTTGGTTTTGCATACCTCTGTCCATTTGACAAGAGCCCATTTCCTGTTCAAGCTAGTGGATCCCCATAGAAAGTTCCTCTGAAGATTACGAATTTCTTTTAAAATCCCTTTCGGAGCTGCTAAGATAGAAAATAAATAAAGCGGCATAGCTTGTAGAACTGATTTGATGAGAACAAGTCTGCCTGCCAGATTTAATGCTCTGAAAGTCCAGGATGAAAGCTTTGATTCTAATTTGTCCAATAACGATCTCCAAGATATCTGCTTGATTGCTGAGTCGGTAAGAGGGGCGCCGAGGTATTTTGATGGCAAGTGGGAAATTGTAAATCCCAGAATCCTGGCTATAATCCTTTGCAAGAAGGGGGGGGTGTTAAAGAAAAAAAGTTGTGATTTAGATGCGTTAATGGATGTGCCTGAAGCTTCAGAGAAGAGGGATAGAAGGGATTTGAAAGCAGAGGCTTCTTTTGCAGAGGGATGTCCAAAGAGCATTGTATCGTCAACAAATTGCTGGTGCGTTTGAGGAGAGCGACCATGAAGTGAAATTCCTTTAAGGGTATGAGAGGATACTGCTGATTTGAGGAGCCTGCTCAGGCCTTCAGCCATTAAAACAAAGAGAAAAGGAGATAGAGGGTCCCCCTGCCGGATGCCACGAGAGGGGCGGAAAGGAGGGGAGGGGGATCCATTCAAAATTACAGAGAAGCTTGGCGAAGTGATGAGGTTCATGATCCATCTGGTCCAGGTTGCACTAAAGCCAAAGGCTAAGAGCATTTTGTGAATGTATTTCCAGCTAAGCTTGTCGAAGGCTTTCGAAAGATCCAATTTGAGGAGCATACCTGGTTTCTTGAGAAGCTTTAAAGAGTGGATGACTTCGTTTGATAGAATAATTCCATCCATGATCTGCCGACCCTCAACGTACCCTGTCTGTTCTGGGGAGATAAGCAAGGGTAGGAGTGGTTTGAGACGGTTTGCAATAACCTTTGAGATTAGTTTGTAAATTACATTACAGAGCGCTATTGGCCGATACTTCTCCGGTTTGTTTGAGGCTGCTTCTTTGGGAACCAGAGCAATGAAGGTTGAGTTGAGGGCTGGGAGTACCCAATGCATGCTTCGGGATTCTTCCACCAGATCCCAGACTTCAATTTTTATGAGATCCCAAAATTCATGGAAGAAGTTGGCCGTGAATCCGTCAGGCCCCGGTGCCTTTCCGTCTTTAAGCTGAGCTATGGCATCTTCTACTTCCTTTAGCGTGACTGGCTGGAGCAGTTGAGTATTATGATCCTCATTGATGATTTTTGGAATGTGCTGTGTGATAGCTTGGATTGCCTCATCTCTGTTTCCATTAGGCTCCTTTAGTATGTCCCTGAAATATCCGGTGAATTCTTTCTCCATATCTTCATGAGCTTCCACTCTTTCCCCCTGCTGATTGTTAACAAAGGTGATTTTGTTGTGCATCCGCCGTTGGATGGTCGTTTTGTGGAAAAATTTAGTATTTCTCTCACCCTCTTTGAGCCAGCTTATTCGCGACTTTTGCCGCCATAAAATTTCTTCTTGTTTTTGCCGCTCCTCTATTTGACTCCAAAGGATTTTCTCCTGTTGAGTTTGTTCTTCGGTGCGTCCTTCCAGAATGAATCTTTGTTGTAATTCTTTCATCTGCTGTTCTAATTTCTGTCTGTTCTGCTGTATGTTGCCAAAATGATCTCGGTTCCAAATTTTGAGAGTTTGCTTCAAATGTTTCAGCTTTTGTTGGAACTGATACATTTTAGCTCCTGCTGGCGGGATGAAGGATGTCCAGGCTTGTTTGACCACTGCCTTAAAATTGTTGTCAGTGAGCCAGAAGGCTTCAAATTTGAATGGTCGATTGCTGCAATTGCCAGGTCTGGACCATTGGAGAAGAATGGGCCAATGATCTGAGCCTCCTTGTGGGATGATCTCGGCACTGAAGTCTCCTCCGAGGTGGATGGCGTTGTCTGAAACTAAAAATCGGTCTAGTCGTGATGCAATTTGGTGAGCCCCTTTCCTTTTGTTCGACCAAGTGAAGATGCCATTTGAGGTGGAGATGTCCATGAGTCGGTTATCTTGTATGAATTGCTTGAAGCTACTGCTATCACTGTCTAGCCTGGTCCTACCCCCTTGTTTCTCTTCCATGGATTTTATGATGTTGAAGTCGCCTCCTCCAATCCATAAAGGAAAGTTTCTGTTTGCATTGAGGAGGGAAATCGTGTCCAAGAGATCAGATTTTTGCTGTATTGTCTGCGGGAAGTAAACATTAGTAAGATGCCCATGGATGTTGGTACCGATGAGGTGGAATGTTGCTTGAATGAGATGCAGAGTGGCATGAAAATTATCAAGTGACACAATCTGTGGATTCCATAGAATGGCTAGACCACCGGAGGCCCCAGAGGAGTCCACTGCGATCGAACTGCTACCTGCCCAGACTTTGTTGCTGAGACTATCTATTGTTGAGCTGCTACATTTTGTTTCCTGAATAAAGACTATTGCTGGTTTTTCTTGCATTATCATGTTTTTAATCACTCTGTGTTTTGCGGGACTGTTCAGTCCTCTTATATTCCACGAGATGAGCTTCATGTAGACGGGGATTTGGGCTTGTAGAACTTGGTCAACTTGGGGAATTGCCCCGAATCCATGAGTATTTCACCTACTGCTATTGTACGCTGTAGATCTGTTTTTCTGCCTCTTTTCTTTGGTTCTTTAATGATTTTCCTTCCATCCCAATGACTGCCTCCCTGGATGCCCAAACTTTTATGGTGTTGTACTCTTGTGAGTACTCCTTCAATTTTGTCTAATTGCCAGGGGGGGATGGAGTTATACTCTTTTTGCTTGCATGCAGCCTCCAGTTTGGATATGTCAAGCTTAGATATATCAAATTCCTCTAGATCAACATCTTCTCGATCTTCCTCCATATCATTTGCGGCAATAAGGGCGTCCTCCACTGATTGATCATGAAGACTTAGTGCTAGGGCTGCATCTAGATCCATATCCGACGCTTGAGGAAGCTCGCTTAGCATGGTTTTCCCTTTGGAAATGATTAGAGACCCTGGCCCTGAGACAGAGGTGGGTTGTTCAGCATGGGGAGGATGTGCAGATTTAGATGAGGCCGGCTCAGAGCTGTTGAGGGACGGTTGGGTGGGGTGCAGCAGATCTGGGATATCCGCTTTGGGGCTGTTTGGAATGTCTTGTGAGGCTAGAACGGAGAAGCGATTCTGAGGGGGCGCTTTGAAAGCTGGAGCTGGATTAGCTTGGTTTTTTTTTCCTTGTCGGCGACGGATGGGGATTCTTGTGAAACCATCAGGGTCCAGGTTACCATCACTGGATGGGAATTTGGGCTGCACATTTAAGGGGCAGTCACGGAAGAGGTGACCATGCTCATGACATTTTCTACAACGAAAAGGGATGTGCTCATAATCTAGAGTCTGTTTCCATTCATAATCATCGTGAAAAAGACTTACCGTGTCTGCTAAGGTCTTGGTGAGGTGCATCTTGACGCAGATCCTAGCGTAAGAGGTGTATTTGCGCGTCTTGGTTTCAGTGGCCACTTTGATGAAGGATCCCAGCTTGTTGCCTATGTCTGCCAGCGTTTCTTCTCTCCAGTACTCCACCGGAAGGGAGTACATTCTGATCCATACAGGGGCCCAGCTAAAGTCTTCTTTGTCTGGATTGAATCGAGGCTTCCAATCCGTTAGATATAGACCTGAAGAGTTGAAGAAGTACGGGCCTCCTTCGAATATCCTGGTTTTGTCTTCTAGGCAGTTAAAGATAGCTGTAAAGAAGCCCTTTGGGCCAAGCTGTAATGTAACTTGTCCTTTGGGCTTCCATTTGGAGGCTATCCAACCTTGTAAGGCCTTTTCTGTGGGCCAAAAGCCCAAGAACTTTCCAATGAGTGCGTAGTCTTGCATAAATTGGATTTCCCCATTGATATGGTGGCTTGGTAACTCGATCTTGATCGGTTCCGCTGCCTTTGGGATACAAGTCGCTGAAGTCACTTTTGTCTGAAAGGAGCCGGTTGCGTTTTGCCTACCATTGCTTTCTTCATCTTCCACAGTTCTGTCTAAGGACGTCTGCCCTTCTGGCGTCTTTTGCTTGTCTTGTTCCTTCTCTAAGTCTTCGGTTGCAGAGTGCCGTATTTCTGCATTGTGTTGTTTGTCAGTATGTATTGTTCCTATTGGAGGGGAGGCAGAGCTCTCCCCTCCTGCAACAGCCTCCATAGGACTGTCAGTAGCAGAGCCCGCTGCAGCAAGCACAGGTTCGTTCAGCGGCGGCGGCGGCTTCTAGGTTTTTTCTCCACAGTCGCTTCAGCATCAGAGCGCTTCTTGTTCCTGACTTATTTATATATATATATATAGATATATATATATATATTTTACAAGTTATTAATGTAGGTTAATATTAACTTATGATAATATTATTGTCAAAATTATAATAATAAAATATATAAATAATTAACTTATTTTTTAGATGTATTTAATTTTTAATAAAAAATTATAAATATAAAAAATTATAGCAATAAAAATAATTAATATTATAAATTTAATATTTAGATATCAATATTATTCGTCAAAATCAAAACTAAGTGTAATTCATAGTTTTAGAAAAATAATAAAATAATAAATGAACAAATAAAAGGAAATCGAAATTCCAAGCGCTATTGGAAATATTTTTTTTAGACTATGAACACATATTTGAAAAGTTAGTTTTAATATTTTTTTAGATTCATATTAATGTTATTTAATCAACATCATCCTACTGGAAATTAAAGTGGCACAACTTTGTGTTGTCAGGACTTATTTGATTAAGACAAAAGCAAGATGTTATAAAATATTAAGTAAATGTTTCTGGACTTCAATGACATGTCCCTTGCCTGAAAGAGAATCAAATCTTCGGGAATTGAATTTTGACATGTCTCTTGCCTAAGCCTATGTTATTTATCTCATTTGTATAATTAATGAGATAAATAAATAAATGCATGCTTGCAAAGTAGATGGGACAGAGGACGGCTTGTAAAGAAATTTTAGCGCAGAGTAGATGGGACAGGGGACGGCTTGCAAAGCAGTTGCTATTATAATTACAGTAAACGTGAAGTGTGAAGTATGCGTCAATTATTTGTCATGTTGTCACTATTTACGAGGATTGGGGCAATAACATCTTTAATTTGAAAACCAATAGAATGAGAGATAAATATTAATAAAATAATTTCTATAAAATAGAAAAAATAATGTTTAAAGTTATACTTTATTATACTCAGAAAATTTTTAGTTTTTTTACTGAATTAATTAGTGGTCAACGCAATATCAAATGCGTTATCCTGTCGGGGGCGGCAGGGATAATAAGGATGTATGGAGAATACCATAGATATCAAATTTAGAATATCATTTAAGGTTTTTTTACAATTTAGGATTTAGGATTTTGTTTCTCATGGCAACTTTAGAAGAAGGGGGCACAACTTCTCTTTTCAAAATGTAATGGTGAGAAATATATCCCGCAATCAACATTAAAACTCTTCCAATAGAAGCAAAGGAAATGATATTATCAATGATTCAAGAACCAAAGTAAACCATGAATCCATCACTGAACTAAGAAACCCAATGCTAATGAATCTTGGATTTCATTCAGGACCGTGCATCCATAGGAAAACGACTTTCCTAGATATGAAATAACCTCAATAAAAATAGCATAAAGTAATCAATACATGCATATCCATGCAATCATTAGAAAATCCATGGGTATGGCGAACGAAAAACGCCTCGCTTTGGTGGATCAAAACGTATTGAAAGCCAAAAGGACATGTGGACCTTAAGGTGGGAGTGAAGGTAGTTTTTCATGGCCATCTTCAACAATTTGGAAGACAAGGAGAGAGAGTTTCAAAATGACCCTTATTTTATTAGTAATAAGGAAAATATTGAGGGCGATGAATCAATATTTTGTACTTTTTAGCAATATTTACAGTTATTTAAATTATAATCAAGAATAACATCATGGCACCATAAGACATCAATAATAAATACATATAAGGCACATATTTTTAAGTGGAAACCCATAAAGGGAGAAAACCACAAATATTATTTGTGTTCTTAATATATGCTTCAATCTACTATTACATCGAATTTACTAACACCAGCTAGAAGGAAGCATCATCTCCCAAATTTGCAAGCACCCACTTGCAGGAAACAACAACCCCCTTCACATGCATAAGCACCAACTTGCTGAAAGCTCGTATTCCAAATATTTGCAAACACCAACTTGTTGAAAGCTCTAATTCCAAATATTTGCAAGCACCAACCTGCAAGGAGCACAAACCTCCTTGATATTTACATGCACCAACATGAAAGAGGCCTCAACCCCTTGATCTGCAATCACCTACTTGCATAACTCTTCAAATACCTCTTTCATCAATTTTCAAACTCAGATCTATAGTTATATGGTTGAAATATTGTTGATACAATTTGTCAAGTCCTTGGTTTATCTCTTCATGCCTTGGCTTTACGTGTTTCCTATGATTCTCTTATTTAGTTAAATCACTTGGATCTCACATCTATTTTTTAATAAGTTTATTTTCCTAGTTTTCAAGATTTTGAGGTTGGAGTTATCCATTAATAAAGGAAGATCCACAAATGTCAAATTTATTGTCAATGTTTCAGAGCCACCAACTAGGTTCATTGTCATGACTTGAGAATCATGAAGAGCATAGGTTAAAAATATTAATAAAATATAGGCCTTCAAGAATATCACAACGAGGAAACCCTATGACCAAGGTTTTTTTCTCTTCTTTTGATTTTGATTCAAGTTTTCAAGTGAACGACCCTCACTGTGTATGCCCCATGATCCATGATCCATTCCTCTGCAACTAAATATTACTTCCTCAATTCATTGATTTAATTAAATGTCCCAATGAATCTTCTTTGTTGGTCAATCATTCATTAAGTTTATTTTCTAAAACCTGAGTTTTACACCTCAGATATGCACTTTTATTTCCAATGAAGTATGACTTTTGCACTTTTCTTAGTTGTTTCATATCTATCTCTAAACCATTTCTTTGATCTAGCTACATCCCTTTCCCATCGAACTACAAAGAATCATTTCCTGTCTATAATATCTACTTTATTTTTCTCACACCAAATCACATCCATTGCTCATCCATATATAACCCACATAGATACTTATTAATTGTTAGATCTGATTTTCTCTTAGTTATGGTGATAGTCTTTAACTTTTACACCTATTCAACCCCAAATGCTCAGAATTCCTCTTCAACTAATCTTCAAGCTTAAGTGCCCACTCTATCGCTTTCTGCAATCTGAAACTAAGATTGAAGATCTAACTCCTTATTGAACTAGTTGATAACATGTAGTTGCAGTTTTCAGTACCTTTTCTTGAATGACGAACCTTGTTGCATTGTTCTCCTTTTATTTTATAGATCTAGCCATTTGAATACCATGGGTTTAAGTCCATGGTTTTAGCCACATAAATTTTCCTTTTGACTATATCAATAGCTACAACTATTTGATTGGATCAATACTCCTTGAATTCAAAACATAACCAAGACCATGGATTGAATCCTTGAACAATGGTCCAACATTATTATGATTTCACATCAATAATGTTTAGGGATACATTTCTCCTATTACAATCATTTTGCTCACTTCTACCAATGTGACTAAGGGTTATGGTTGAACGTTCCTGTCCCAAGGTGTTAAGATCTTTCGCTTTTGTCATCCTAGCCTTAGTTTTCAAGATAATTCATTAATCCAATGGTTACAAGTCATCTAGCGCCATGTTGTTGGGGAATCCGTTCATTGCCATAGATTTTCCTGTCAGCTATTGGTAAGCTTCTAATTGTGCCCTTGGAACCCCTGGTATATTGTTGTTAATTGTACTCATAAAAACTGCCGGGGCCGCAGTGATGAAGATTAAGGTTAATCCCATATTTGATTAGCTTAAACCTTGATTGACCAGATCATAGGGAAATTTAACAGTGCCCCACAATTCCTGCCATGTCACCTATTATGTCGTGTATCCCTCCTATATCACATCCTCGTCATCTAATTTCCATGCCAAGCTGACATCATCCTATCAAATGGATTTTTTACACTGTTCCACATCATCATGTCATCCATGTGTTTCCACCATCCTACCACATCACTTGTGCCATGTCTTCATGGTCATGGGTCCCTAGCCAAGTTCATTTTACCATCCTTCCTAAACTGGTCGAGGTCACTTAACATAAAATGCAGTTGTTGTCAAGTATCCATAAACTTGTCGTTCCATCCTCGAGTCCCCAAGAAAACCAATTTTTCAAACCTTTGCACACTACCACAGAGTTGACACCGCAGATTACTACTCATCCACACCTAGACTAATCACCGAGTGGATTAACTGAGTGCTGGAACTTATAGAAGTTAGAACTCTGCGAAAAATCAAGATGCATTTTCTCCTCAATCCTTGGGAGTTCCAATGAGTGCCATATATTGTTGGAAAGGTATCTAAGAAGGTTATCCAACTAAATATTGTGCATGCTCATTTGATCAACATAACTTTAGAAAAAAATCAATATACTCAAGGAATCCTCAGGCATCGACACCTCCTTTGACATCAATGACATCAGTGAGAACACATTCTCCAACAATCTCCCCCTTCGTAGTTCAAATACCTCAACTCTTTATTTAAGATATGTTAAATGGAGGATGGAAAAAAATTCCTTGGAAAAAAACTAGCTTCTCAAATATTGTATGACATTTTTCTTTCATTTTTAGATTCCTCAGCCTAAGAAGCATCACAAAATTAGATATTGAATTTAAATTTTATTACGGGTATTTCCAATGGTTTCTCATATTTATAAAAGTAGAGACTTTTGACTCTTGAGTTGTCCCGCAACTATAATTGAGTTAATCATAATAATCAATATAGAGATTGTATGAAACAATTGATTGCATTTATTTTCAAAAATGTAGTACCCGTTCTAAAAAAACTCTTTAGATTGTCTCCTATTTGCATCATCGAAATTGAATCTAGTCTCCTACGCCTTTTTGGTACCAATCGTCAAAATATCATCATGTACTCTTAAATTCATGCTTCTACCTTTAGAAACCAGTGTTGTTTTTTCTAACATATCCAATTCAGACTCTCCTGGAATATCTGCCACATAGTCCAATTTCCTCCTTTGAAAAACAAGTAGATGTTAGGAAATGGATCTTTGCAGCTTTCAGGAATATAATTGTAGGTGAAGACATAGTGCTCTATATCACCAAATGCTTTACCATTCAAATATTCTTTGCCTTCTATCACTAAGATAAAATATTTTTGTTTATACTCTTCAAAACTTATAAATCTCGCAACCACTATCAAAAGTTTTGGGATTTCACTACATATCTTTATTATCTACTCAATTTTGCTAGAGTCCTTTTTCCCCTTGTACATTTCCTTTCTTAAAATAATCATTGCTTCATACCAAGAAAGACCATTCACAACATATTGTTTGGTTTCCATTTTGCACCCTGTACATAGAGTACACACACCCACTTCCTGGGCAATGATAAACAAACTCACTTTTTTGGCCATATGCATTAGAGAACTTTGAGGTCTAAAATGGGCTTCCTAAGGAATATTATAAAATAATAGTGGAAATAATAAAATGATATTTGATTGCATCATTAAATTTTAAAGGGAAAAAAAAAAAACATAATTTTTCAACACATATTTTCTATTTATCTCCCTATGGTTTTATTCAAATTTCGAGCGGGAGCACTCGTTCGATGCGGAATTTAATTCCTCATCCTAGAAGTACCCATGTTGTTTACTTTCAGTGGACCCTGCTGCACAAAAAATGAGAAATAAATGAAAAATGTTATCGCAGTCATGTTTTTCATGTATTTCTCTTTTTTTTTGTGTAGCAAGGTCCATCTAAAGTATGCAACATGGGTACTCCTTGGACGAGGAATTAAATTATGCATCCAACGAGTGATCCTTCTTGAAATTTGAGTAAAACCATAGAGACATAATTATAAAATAAAAGTTGAAAAAGTAGCTTTTATTTTTTAATCTTTTTACTTTTTTACTCTAAAAATGGTGAATCATCCTCCATGGTTGACATTATCATCTTAAATCCTATTGGTTCTTATAAAGTTGATTTTGGTTGTAATTTTTGTTTTGAGACCCATTTTTTTACCTCAAAATTTCTCTAATGCATGTCCATGGGAAAAAATTATTGAATCTAATCACCATCCAAAGACACTTTCTGCATAGGGAAAGGCTGCTTCTTTCTCTAATATGCGGCTAATTTTTCACTATCCACTTTCAAACGTTCTTGCTTTTCTATTTTTTTCTTTAGTTTTTTCTATTTTTTCTTTAGTTTTTCACATCATCAAATCTGTTAGTACACATTTTTGTAACTCTACTACATTTAAAAGGGAAGGGAGTGTGGACACCAATAATGGGCTATGAGTCACTTGAATTCATAACAATGTACTCCATTAAATGGTTTTAATAAACGTTACACAAAGTTGAAGGTTGTGCACATGAAAAGCTAAAGTGAAAGTTGCAATATACAAGTCATCACTTTATGTTTCCGCTATGAAAAAGCTAAAGTAGATTATGCAATCTCTGAATTTATGAATCAAAAGCAAAAATTATGCACCAGCTAGTGAGTCAAAGTTTAACTTACTGCTTTTACATCTTGTACTTTGAAAAATAATAAAGTAATATCTAATAAATAAGATAAAGTATCAATAAACCAATTATTGGCTTGTGCATGGTGCATAATATTTACTTCAAAATTTTTGAAATCTGAAGAAGAAGAAAAACGTATATTTATTAGACATCTAATAATCCAACAAGAATAAAATTAGATATTTATTGAAAACATTCTATACATTAGGCTAAAATGCAATTTTTTGGTGCTTAATAAAAACTATTATTAATTTGAAAACATTCTAGATGGAAAGATAAAGTGAAACATTCTAAATGGAATGATAAAGAGAAATATTTGGTTTTTATTAATCATTGAGAAATATACTATTGTCGCTTTCATACCCGCCACTTCAATATTCATCCATTGGTTAGTGTTACAATACCCATTTGCCCATGGATGTAGTTGTTTAAAATGTATTTCTAAATATTATAATTAAAATAATAATTTAATAAAAAAACCAAAATAATAATTTAATAAAAAAATCATTTATAATAATGTGAAATATAAAGGTCTATTTATTTATTTATTAAGCATTAAACATTTTATATTCAAAGATAAAGTGGGCTTTATGACATTTGTGTTAATAGATTTTACATTTAATTAATCTAATTAAAGTAAAATGAAATGACTATTAATGAGGATAAACGGTGACTAAGATAGATAGATCCAATTTTGAATGTCATTTAAGATTTTTCTGCAATTTAAATTTTTTAGGCTAATCTTTATAATAACCCATTAAGGAGGTGTGTTATAGCATATTTTGTCACACTTATCTCTAGATGTACTTGTTCGTTGGGGCAACATCATATTTTACTTATGCATACCTAACTTTATCTTAAAAATGATTTTTTTAATTATATATACAAGCTTCCCACATGTATAACTTGTATGCATGCAAGTCTTGCTAAAGAAACCCATGTATTCCTTAAAATATTATCAAATTGTATATAAAATGCAAATTTTTTGTGGGGTTTATGGGTTAGGCCAAAAACCAACATATTTTAGCTTGTGTTATAACCACCCAAACCAATTTCTAGTGGTATTTATACAACACCTTAGGCAGTGCACCTATCCATGATTTTCCTCTGCATACAAACTCTAGAAAATTATCCCCAATAAGCTCTACTGTTCTATGCTTTTAAGCACTTCCCTTGCATGAAAACCCTAGTTTCCATGTTGTAGTGTTGAGCACCCTTATCCCACATTCTTTTAGTTTTTTGTTGGAGGAGAATACCTTCAATGACCCAGAAAGAAAGGATCTTAATGAAGGTTTTATTTAGTGCTTGTACTAAGGATTCAGTGACAATGTAACTACCTTTGTGCTGAAAATTTCAATAAATAAACTAATCTCTCACTCGAATTTATTTGTTCATATGGCATGTTTATGATTACGTTATTAAATAATTGACAAACTAATAGATCATATATTTCCTTATATGCTTTGAATTTGTTGTTCGGTTTGTTGGTTCATTGCTTTTGTTGCAAGTTTGCACCTTTGGAGCGAGAACAAGGGTTTAGACCCCTTTGGATCTATATCAAAGATAGGACCCACCTATAAGTACCTATCCCTCACTTTGTGAATTCTAAGAAAGTTATATGATTGATTGCGATTCATTTGTTGTCCATTTACTTATGTTTTGTTAATGCTATAACCCTAGCCTTGGGGATTTTATCCTTTAACATACTGGAGACTCTGTTGTGGAGGTTACTCTTTGAATTTCTTTCCTAAGGGTTTTATGCTTGGCTTGGGCGTTTTGCGATCTTTTTACCTTGTTCCTGAGTCTCTTGGTATTTTTTGGGATCTATATTTTCAGCCTGATCTTTTAGATATGGGCCTTTCTTTTTTATTTTTGCTTACTTCTACACAAATATGTTTGTTTTCTTGACAGTTGTCACACATGTATGCTCTTTATTATTGTTACAGTTGTGTATGCACACATTCTTGTAAATAAACATGTGTATGCCCCTATATGTGGAAAGATTCCCATCTTCCCCTATGCCCAAGATGCTTGGTAAAGACTTTTATGGTCCATTTTATTTTCTTGGATATGAAATATCTTAGAGTTGAAGTGTTTTCTTGTACACCTTTTCATCTTTTGCATTAGTTCATGTGAAGGCACTTTGGTATTAGCCTAGGTTTTGTTGATTTGCAATTTTTTGTGTTTTGGTTGGTTCCTTGGACTTTTGTTCCAAGTTTTTGATTGCTTTGGGATTTGTTGGTATCCTTATGTTGTTGTTTACTTGTTGGTGTTTGGTTCCTTTTCATTACTTTCTGCTTGTTGTATACTTAGTTGCAAGCCTTTGAGTTTTTGATTCTTTCATTTCGTTGAGTGTTGATTTCAGTTTTTGAGAAAGAAAAAGAAAGTTGTTGTGCATTTATTTTTCATTTCCATTTAGTTCATTTCCTTTTCTTTGGAATCAAAACAATGAAGTTGATTTAGGTTTCATACTGCCATAAGGCACTCATAGTGTACTTCTATCTTTGTGTGTTCTTGTTGGTAGTTTGTGATTGCTTGTTGGCACTTGAAACCCTTGCATATTGTTGGTTGTTTGAAGTTTGTTTTTGCTTCTATTTATTTGATGTTTCCAAGTGAATTTTTGGCATCCCAAGTTATACTTAGTTGCAATAGAATAATGTGCATATTGCATCGTGTGAATCATTTGGTGCCTTTGTCAACTTTGAAAAATAGTGTGAAAAGTGTTTTTCTTACATTTAAAAGGAAAATAAAAAATATAGCATTGTATTTTGTAGAACCCTTATAGAAATATATCTTTTCATTAAAGAGATTTTTATTTCATGTAATTAAGTTTTCTTGTTTTTGTTTCCTTTGCGTCAAAATATCACTAGTTACACTTTCATAACATATTGTAGCCACTATAATAGCCCCAAAATTTCAGCTCTTTCATAATTTTGGAGACCCCCATACTAAACTGCTTGTCATCCTTTATTCACTATCTCCTAGAGTTTCATTAGCCCTTAAAACTATCTAGGGTTTCTTTCGGACCTAACAAGCCAAACCTTGAAACCCTAAAAACTTAAGTTTCTCCACTAAGTCACAATTTTCAACTTTAGTTCGCAATAGCAGCCCCACTGTCATCTAAATTTGCAATGTGTGAACTCTTTGCACTCCTATACACTATAAGTCACTAATCACACTGGAAAAAGGTAATGGTATTTTAATTGATGATTAAATGTATGACTTGCGACCTCCTCTAGTCGCAAATCGTGTTCCCAACATGCAATCTTCCTCCCACTCGCGACAAGTGACCTCTGCCAAGATGTTAGGTCCCTATAATACTAGTGATTACACCATTACTATTGTAGTTGTATCCCTTATTAATATTTTTGTGCCCCTATTGTCCCCATATTGTTATTATTGTGCCCCATAGAATCCCTCTATTGTTATTTTTGTGCCTTTATGTTATTATTGTTAGGTCAACTCGGTTATATTGTGACTCCTTAAACTCCTATATATAGAAATGAGGTTTTGTCATTTGAATCATCAAAGAATCATTCATTTGTGTAATGTAAAGGAGGTTGCCCCCTCGAAGAGGCTGAATTCTAAGGCATTGATCTATCTTTTCTATCTTTTTGTGAGCTGGTTTCATAACATTTGGTATCAGAGCTTTGGATTCTAGGGTTTCGCTGCTCCAAATAGGTCATCGTGGCATTTTCGCTATAACTTTTTTTCTGCGACGTTTCAGAAGTGAAAAAAAAAACCCATTTGAGATGAAATCGCACTAAACCTCGGGTCTGAATTTCAGAGCTTTTTGTGCTATATTTGCGGAGATATGATATGAGGAAGTTGGTATTTTTGTAGACTCTTGAATTACATTCCAAACAGGTGACATGGGGAAAATCGTCATAACTTTCTCTCTGAGCATCGGATTGAAATTTCATAAGAAGGTACAGAAAGAGGACGGACTGTAGTTTCTTTTATATTTTTCAGAGCCAAAGGTCGAAACAAGGACACGTGGCACATCGTACAAGTTCGCTCTACTGAACTAGTCTATAATCAGGTCACTGTGGGAGATTTGGCATAACTCTTCCTTGGAGAATCCAATTTGGATCAAACCAGTGGCATTGGAAAGAGGACACAGAGGGCTACTGTAGGTCGCAATTTCAGAACTGGATGATCGAAAATTACAGAGATACATTAGAGGCAATATCGAGCTCCTACAAAGTGAAAAAAGGTGTGTATATTTTTTTAAATTTTTTCTTAAGCTTGGTTTGAAAAATTATTTTGAAGGAATTCAAAGGGCATAGTAGAGCATTATTATCGGTAACTGATTCCCCAAGGAAAGAAAATGTAAACACCTAGTAAGCAACCTGAAAGCTCTAGCATGACTCATGAAGAAGAGGAAGAAATGCTACATGATATATCAAAATTACAAGACCAAGTGCAACAAATGTCACTCTCACAAAAGCTAACAAGGGCTAAGATAAATGGTGTGGAATCTAAGATAAAGGGCATGGAAGCTAAGATGAATAGTGTGGAAGCTAAGATGGACGATTTGAAGACAGGCATGGTAGATTTGAAGACAGATTTGACAAATTTTCTACAAGAAATACTTAGTAATGGTGAAAGGGTAGTAAAGGAAACTCATGATGCGAACAAAAGAAATGTTAATCATGATTTCATAGACTCTAATGTTGGATAGAAGACCCACCATATTCCAAAAATCGATATGAGGAAGTTTGATGGCAAGGATCCCACAACATGGATATTACAGATGGAGCAATCTTTCGATCTCAATAATGTGCAAAACACACAAAAGTTACGTATTGCAACTTTATATTTGGAACCAAATCAATTTGTATGGTATCAATGACTTTGCTCTTGTAAACAAATTATCACTTGGGCAATTTTTACGGAAGAATTGACAACACATTATGAGGATACAAAAAGAAACACTTTTTTTAGCCAATTGATGTCTCAAACAAAAGGGTTCAATAATGGAGCACATTGAGGAGTTCCAAAAATTGAACATAAGGGTAAAAAATATTCCAGAGGAGCATAGGATTGATGTGTTCATAGGGACTTTAAAGGATAATATCCAACATGATGTTCGCCTTTGGGAACCTGATTCATTAGAGAAGGCATTCAGGTTAGCAAGAAAAATGGAAAGCAAAATTATGGCAACCAGGAAGCATACCACTCACAACTATAAAGATGGAAGTGTTGTTGCCCCTAGTCTTCCACAACCTGTAAGGTTGACACCACAACAATTGGAAGAAAAAAGAGAAAAAGGGCTTTGTTACAGTTGTGATAACAAATACGCTAAAGGTCATAAGTGTGCTGAGAAGAAATTATTCTACATAGATTGTGAAGAGGAAGAAGAAAAGGAGCAAGAAAGGTCAAAAGAAGAGGATATACTCCAGGAACAAAGCCTAGATAAAGATGAAATGAATCCAACCATATCTTGTAATGCATTGGCTAGAATTACCACTCCTCAAACCATCAAGATAGAAGGACAAATCAAGAAGAAAAAGGTAATAGTGTTGATTGATTCAGGAAGTACCCACAATTTATTCATTGTAAGATAGCAAAAGAATTGAATTGCTTCCTATATCCAGCACCAGAGTGTCAAGTGATGGTTGCAAATGGAGGAATGATAAATTTCTCTAGAAAGTGCCATAATATCAAGCTATCCATGAAAGAATATGTATTGACTAGCCCAATGCTTTCCATTCCAATGGGAGGTGTTGATGTTATACTAGGAGCCCAATGGCTACAATCCTTGGGTACAATAGCTTTTAATTTTCAAGAAATTTTCATGAAATTTTCTGCGGAAGGAAAGGAAGTTGAATTAAGGGGTATTGCAGGGAAACCGGGAAAGATAATCAGCTCTAACGGTATGACAAAGCTTCTAAAAAAGGAACAAAGATGTGTAATTACACAATTATGTTCGCTAGATGTTTCCACATCGAAATCATCTATTTCTCCAGATCTCCAAAAAGTCTTGGACAATCGTTCCAAGGTATTTGAGACTCCCAAAGGTCTCCCACCTATTCATGATCATGATCATGCTATTCATCTGATTCCAGGAAGTGTTCCTCCAAACATTAGGCCATACAGATATCCCTATGCCCAAAAGAGTGAAATTGAACATATGGTTGCAAAAATGCTAGAGGTTGGTATAATTCAACCTCGTCAAAGTTCTTTCTCTGCTCCAGTGGCATTGGTGCACAAGAAGGATAGATCATGGTGCATGTGTCCAGATTATAGGGAGCTCAACAAGCTCACTATTAAAGATAAGTTTCCCATTCCTGTCATTGATGAATTACTGGATGAATTGCATGGATCAATTTACTTCACCAAGTTGGATCTTCGTTCAGGATATCATCATATCAGAATGAAGACTGAAGACATTCCGAAAACAACATTTAGAACTCATGAGGGTCATTATGAATTTTTGGTCATGCCTTTTGGCCTTACCAATGCACCTTCTACATTTCAAGGTTTGATGAATTCCATTTTCAAACTCTTCCTTAGAAAATTTGTGTTAGTATTTTTTGATGATATACTAATCTACAACAAGTCTTGGAAGGATCATGTTGAACATGTTGACAGGATTCTACAACTATTAGAAGAGAAACAATTATATGCAAAAAGATCCAAATGTTTCTTTGGAGTACAAGAGTTGGAATATCTGGGTCATATTGTATCTCATGAAGGATTTAAGGTAGACCCTAGCAAAATTAAAGCCATTAAGGAATGGAAAATCCCCACATCCATAAAGCATCTGCGAGGATTTCTCAGGTTGACAGGGCATTATCGCAAGTTTGTTAAGAATTATGGGAGAATAGCAGCACCTCTAACAACATTATTGAAGAAAGATTCATTTTCATGGACTCCAGAAGCAACAAAGGCCTTCGAACATCTTAAAGAGGCAATGTGCCAAGCACCGGTCTTAGCTACACCTTACTTCACAAAAACCTTTATTGTGGAATGTGATGCTTCAGGAAATGGAATTGGTGTTGTTTTAATGCAAGATGAAAGACCCATTGCTTTTGAAAGTCGTCCAATCAAGGGAAAGTTTGTACACAAAGCTATTTATGAGAAGGAAATGTTGGCAATACTACATGCATTTAAGAAATGGCGACCCTACCTAATGGGAAGACACTTCAAGGTAAAAATGGATCATGATATCCGTAAATACTTTTTAGAACAAAGATTATCCTCTGAAGAGCAAAAAAAGTGGGTCACAAGGATGTTGGGTTATGACTTTGAAATCATCTACAAAAAAGGGAAGCAAAATGTGGTGGCAGATGCACTCTCAAGAAAGGATGAGGATGTGGAAGCATTGTTGTGCACCATTTTGGAAGAATGCTAAAGAAGTGTGGGAACTTATTCGAAAGTTATAACAAGATTCTAGTACATCTGATACATTTAGCTGGAAAAATGAATCGTTTTGGTACAAAGATCGCTTATACCTCTGTAAGAATTCCCAACTCAAACAAAAGATTCTTATGGAATTGCACATTCTCCCTTAGGAGGGCACTCAGGATTTTTAAAAACTTACCACGGGGTTAAGAAGGAATTTTTTTGGGATGGCCTTAAATCGGATATTCAAAAGTTTGTGGTGGAATGTTTGGTTTCCAACAAAATAAAGTTGAAAAAATGAAGATCACGGTTCTATTACAACCTTTATCCATTCCAAGCCAACGTTGGGAGGAGGTTTCAATGAATTTTATCACAGGTTTACCCAAGTCTGAGGGAAAGAGTGTCATCATGGTGGTAGTTGACAGACTTACCATGTATGCACACTTTTGTGCGTTATCACATCCATTTAAAGCCAGTACAGTTTCTACTACATTTATGGAAACAATTCAAAAGCTACATGGAAACCCAAAGATTATTGTAAGTGACAGAGATCCCATTTTCATTGGAAATTTTTGGATAGAATTATTTTCTTGTCTCAGTACTCAGTTAGCTCATAGCTCATCTTATCATCCTCAGTCTGATGGGAAAACTGATATAGTAAACAAATGTTTGGAAGGATATCTTCGTTGCTTTGTCTCTGATAAACAGACACAATGGGTCAAATGGTTGCCTCTGGCTGAATGGTGGTATAACACGTCCTTTCATACAACAACAAAAATGATCCCATTTATGGCACTTTATGGATATCATCCACCATCCATCACATCATATTTAAGAGAAAATTATAAGGTTCAAGCAGTGGAACATCACATCGAGCATCAACAGCAAGTCCTCCAACTCTTAAAGGATAACCTCGTGTTGGACCAAAATAGAATGAAACAACAGGCAGATCAACATCGCAGCGAAAGAAGTTTTGATGTAGGTGATTGGGTATTCCTACAGCTACAACCATATAAACAAATGTCCCTCAAGCAAGCTAATAAGGATAATAAAATATCACCAAAGTATTATGGTTCGTACAAGGTGTTGCAAAAGATTGGTACTATGGCATACAAATTGGAGCTTCCTACAACTTCTCGAGTGCACCCAATTTTCCTGTGTGCCTTTATATTATTATTGTTAGGTTGGCTAGGTTATATTGTGACTCCTTAGACTCCTATATATAGAAAGAAGGTTTTTTCATTTGAATCATCAAAGAATCATTCATTTGTGTAATGTAAAGGAGGTTTCCCCATCGAAAAGGATGAATTCTAAGGCGTTGATGTATCTTTTCTATATTTTTGTGAGCTGGTTTCATAACACAAGATATCTATTAATAAGTTGAAAATTCTCATTTCAGGCTTTTAGAGACTTCCCACCTCAAGTTAAGAACTTAAGATCATGACATGTGACCTCTCTAGCCCCATCACATGCGATAACATTACTGCGTAGTTTTTTCTTGTGACCTCTTGCTTAGGCTAGTCACATATGATGAAATCTTTGCACAAGTCCAAAGCATGACCTCCTTTTTCATGTGGGGGTATCATTATAAACATTTTTCACTCTTTCATAACCACTCACTCGTACTACCTAGCTATTGAAAGAGTAGCATCTCCTCTAAATAGAAAATGTGATCACAACCTACGGTAAGTAACGCTCACCCTCTGTAATTATTGCTCTTTATTACAAGATGGCATGTGCTTGATACCTCTGTGTTGTGTCTCTGCATCTACCCATCTTAACCCTTGTTGACCATGTGCATTTAAATATCATTGTTCCTTCCCACTATTAAATTTATCTCCATCCTTCTCTTTAATTTACACATATCCAAACATTCTACTAACATTTACTCTTGCCTCTTTTCAACCCTAATATCCATGCTTGAATACCCTAGCTATACCCTATATTTTGGTTATGTTGATGTATTTCCCTTTGCTTTCATGCAACATCAATCTTGGTGTGCATAAGAGAGAGGGTCATCACATAATGAATTCCTTATGCGTTGGTGTGGTATATCTCGTAGCGAATTCATGTCAAAGATAGTTTCCCAATAAATACCTGTGGCTAGGTCACTTTTGTGTTAGTATGGGTGTGTGAAGGAAGGGATATTGTTCATGTTAGATTGTGAACCCCTTTGTTTACCTCTCAACAAAATTTCTTGTTTGTGGTCTAGGGCTCAAATTACAATTCTAGATAGCCACTTCCCATGTGGTGCCCACACTTTATATTCAAGAGATCATTCTCCCTATTCGTTACCTTACTACCCACACAAACCCATCGCAGAGTTGTAGCCTCAATTGGTAAATTATTCGATGTTCACAATTCACAAATTGCAATCACAAACAATCATCCACTGATGTAACCTACTCTATTGACAAACCTCATGACCGAGCCACTTCCCTTTGGTTACTCATTAGTAGCTAGTCACATCAGCAGTGTGCAGTTTTATATATGACCCACTCTGCAAGTGTGACTTGTGACCTACCTCAGTACTAATATTGTGACCAGACTATCCTTTTAACCCCTGAGTCACAAATTTCAACTACAAGGTGTAGTGCTCTATGTGACCTACTTTATGTAATAGAAATGTGAATTATCCATATTGTGACCTGGAATGATATGCGAACCTTGAAACCTATCCTACATTTTAAATTTGTGACATGTATTACAAATTGGAATTTTGACCTCCACAAGAGACTTCTTCCTGTCAATACCTAATTCACTAGACCCAACATCCTAAGGCATTACAGTGACACTTTTATTTTCTCTTCAATTGGTGATTATCATTGTTTATGCTAACATATATGTCCTTAGATAATATTTTTGAAATGTCAGGTACCATTGATTTAGATTGCATCAATATATCATCTTATTCTAGAGAGATGGTGCCACCTATGAACAAAGGCTCTAGAAAGAGTTTTGGCACAGTTGAGAGTAGCATAGAAGGAGTCATAGGTAGTCCACCAAAGCTACCCATATATGGGGAAATTTCCTACAATATTGAAAAAACAACAAAACTTACTTGGTGGGACGTTTACTCTAAATTTTGAAACAAGGACATCATGAGGGATCAAGAAGATTTGAAAGTGTATATCAACATCAAGAAATTTGATTTCATAAAGTGGAAGCACACCCACTAGTTTTTCCATGTGCTGAAATGGTAGAGTAGATACTGCAGAACACATATGAATATCATTAGGTAGATAGGGGAAATCATGGGGAGGCTATAGCATCCTTCACCACTGTTGATATTAATAGTTATTATAATATGCTTGAGCATGAAGAAGCCTTCAACACTAGATGGTTATCAACCTTCAAAAAACCTACCAAAGACATATTGAAGAGCATGGCGACACGAACCAACCAAATTTAGGCTTAAAGTGGTTGAGATCTATAAAACAAAGTTCCTCTGGAAGGTATACTAGTTAATAGCTACCATGATGAATAGGTTGTGGGAGAAGGAAAATATTGATACTTTTCTAGGATCATGTGCCCCTCTTATGCACATGGTTTCCATGAAAGGAATGAAATTTAATTGGGAAAGCATTCTTGCATCCTCTCTCAAGTAAAATTTTCAGGTAGCCAAGAACTTGGAAAAAGATCAACAATCAAAGTTTTATATGGCTTCCTATCTCCTTGATGCAGTTTGTACAAAATGTGACTTTGAAGGATTGAGTTTAAAATGGACCCTAGAAGTATAGGATCTTGTGCATATTCATTATAAAATATTTTGGAGCATATTTTACAAAGGCATGTATGAAACGATTACAGAATCTTTCATTGCTCCTTTATATAGCTCACTCTTTGGAGAAGACCCTCCATGCATGTCTAAAAGGGCCAAGAACTCCTTCCCTAATGTTGCATAGTGGTTCCCAATCAGAGAATAAAACTATATTTAGATTTTCGGCACCTATAAACCTCCTCATGCTCTCCCTGTGTTAGTGACAGAAAAAGCGGTTTTGCGGGGAGTTTCCTAGAAATTGACTATTGGATTGTCCAAGACAATAGTAAAAGGTAAAAAGGGACCATGACATGTGTTCAACTGGAATATTGGAGCATATATCCTTCAAAACTTTAAGGAAACCGAAGCAGAAACTGAGGAGTTGAACGGTTTCTAGTTCATTGAATTAAGGTTTTGTAAATATGACCCAAAAGGTATTCCATCCACACATTAAAAAGAAATTGGATTTGGTTGGGCATATGCACACTTCATTGACGATGAAGAAGCAAAGATGAAGAATTTTGATAAGGCTTCTAGGGTAGTAGGACCAAATGTGTAGCAATAAAAGGAGGGAGAACAATTAGATAATGATACCCAGGAGAGCATGAGTCTTGAAGCTAAGGCATCCATCCTTAGGCAAAAGAAGGGGTAGGAAATAAATAAAGAAAAGCTAAAGAAACAAAAGGAAAATAAAGCAAAAGAGGAACAAAGGAAGAGACAATAAGAAGAATCTCAACATGAATAGGAGGAGGCATTGAAGAGAAAGCAAAAGCAAGAGGAAAACCTAAAGAAGTGGGAAGAGGAAAATAAATGAAAGGAAGCAACAAAGAATCAAGAGGAGGAAGAAATGAGGAAGAAGATGGAAGAAGAACTCAAAAGAAAAGCTGAAGAGGAACTAAATAAATAAAGAAAAGATAAAGAAACAAAAGGAAAATAAAGCAAAAGAGGAACAAAGGAAGAGACAATAAGAAGAATCTCAACATGAATAGGAGGAGGCATTGAAGAGAAAGCAAAAGCAAGAGGAAAACCTAAAGAAGTGGGAAGAGGAAAATAAATGAAAGGAAGCAACAAAGAATCAAGAGGAGGAAGAAATGAGGAAGAAGATGGAAGAAGAACTCAAAAGAAAAGCTGAAGAGGAACTAATAAAGAGAGAAGGAGAGGAAAGGAGACAAAAACATGAAGAAGAAGCCAAAAAGCAACAACAAGCCTTAGCCAGACAAATTGAGAAGGATCTACTCAAAGAATAGGAGAGAAAAGCTGGGAATGATCAACAACAACAAGGTACAAAGATGTAGTTGGAATTTCCTTCCTTGAACGTTCCACCATCTACTCCCATCACAAGTGGTAATTTTCTGCTACAGGAATTAGGCATTCCACAAGAAGAAGAATATGAAATAATGGAAATTTCTAGGCTCACCTTTGATCAAGTCCAATGAAAAAATATTCAAGAAAGGCACAAGTGCTATGATAGAAGCCCAATGAATCTTATATCAGTGGTTACAGAGAAGGAAATTATTATAAACACTGCTATGAACCCTAAGATGATAGTATCAATAGGAACTTATTTTGTGACAACAACAAAGCTAAATATAAATCAATTGAATAAGCAGGTTGTCGATCTAAAAGCAAAGCTTGATGCCTCTTAACAAAGAGTTGTACAAGTTCAGGGTGAGAACCAAGCCTTAATCACCTCTTCCTCCCAAGGGAAAGGCTTTTAGGCATCCATTTCAAATGAATTATAGATATTAGTGGAGGCAATGGACTTGGTTCATAATGAAATGATGACCCTAAATAAATTCATGTCTCCATTCCCAAACATGCACAAAGATTAGAAATAAAGGGGAATGGTTATCAAGTAGCCACTACAACAGTTGAACATATATATGAAGGGTTTGATCATTATCCTAATGCACCTGAGGAATTCCAAGGGAAAATTGGATCACAACAAAATGACAAAGTGGTTGTGTGTATCAAGATATAGTCACATGGAAAATTGGCCAAGAGATATGAACAAAGTGATGACATCATACAAGCACTTGCATGACCCACTAGAGTCTCGTCGTATTTCAAAAAATTCCTTCTATTGGTGCATTATGTGAAACAAGAACAAAAGAGGGAGTCAAACAAGATATTCAAGCATTCTTAGAGCCCATCAAACAAGGTGCTTCAAGGGATGACTTGGAAGTTACAAAGGAGGTAGTCACTTAATATGTGGTGCAGCTTGTGAGGCTATACACTAAGCTTATGACTCTATCAAACCATATTCAAGGCAAGAATCCCACCCTAGTACCAATTGAGCTAGAGTGTTGTTGTAGTTCTTGCAACACCCTTCAAAATGAATTGGAAACCGAGGAGTTGAATGGTCTCCAGTTCATTGAATTAAGATTTTGTAAATATGATATAAAATGTATTGCATTCTCACATTACATAGAGATTGGATTCAGTTGGGGATATGAACACTTCATTGATGATGAAGAAGCAAAGATCAAGAATTTCTATAATGCTTCTAGGGTAGTAGGAGCAAATGTGTAGCAATAAAAGGAGGGAGAACAATTAGATAATGATACCCAAGAGAGCCTGAGCCTTGAAGCTAGGGCATCCATAGCTAAGAAAAAGAAGGGGTAGAAAAGAAATAAAGAAAAGATAGGAATTCTAAAAACAGAATTATAAACGATGGCGAGAGCATAAAACATAAAACAAATATACAGAGATATTTTTCCCTGGATCCAAAAACCGAGACTACCTGATTGATTTTGCATTATGTTCCTCTCAATGTTACAATACATATATATACATGCTGAAGCCTCCATAAACCCCAATCCATTAACCTTGGATTAGAACATAACCGTAGTTCCCTTGACCAGATCTACAAAATACCATGGACATAAAACCATCATGCCCAAAACCATGTGTGAATTCCATGCACAAAACCATAGGTAGGTCCGCCCACCTAATATAGGGTCCAATTTTTTTTTCCCATGGTGCTTCCCCAGGCCCCTTGCAGGGGGTCTCCTGCCCCCCTGCATAGGCCCTGACAGGGGGGTAGTCACCCCCCCGTGACCCCCCGACATTTGTGGAAAGAATATAACACAACTCAACATACTGCGCAATGTGCAGTCCCTGTCTCCAAGGACTATTGCATTACGTAGTTCATGTGCCCAATTCCCAGCATTGACCCCCTTAAGTCCCTAAGTTGTGAACTACATAGTATCAAAGCTTAATATTTTCCCCTGCCTACTAGAGATGCACACTGCATAGTCATGTAGTCCCTCTTCCCAACCTTTCACTTGTTCCAGTGATCCAGGTCCGGGTGTGACGAAGGACCCTTCCAAAACCTTTTACTTTCGTGATGTGTTAAATTGCATTTTAAAAGAAAATTAATGAATACATCTACATGCTATAAAGAAGAGGAACATAACAATCATTAACACATGAAAACATAATCCGTTGATAATGGAGTTTGTCCAGGAGGGACTACGTCTCCGGGCCCCGGTGTCAAGATGGTGTATGCCGTTGCATTAAGTGTTGTCAATAATGGTGATGTACACAAGAGATGATGTCGCGATCATACAAGGAAAAATTCCCTCATGCAAGAGTGGCTCTAAGAGTTGTTCCACTACAGGAACTCTCAGTCAAAAGACTCCTATCATTATGACACAAAAACATGCATGATAAAAATCTCACCATTATGGCATAAAAGGGATCTCAAAAAACATGCATGACGAAAACAAGAGTATCCCAACAACATACAACAATGGATCTCAAAACATAACATGATGAGTTATGACAACAAGTACATCACATAGAAGATTCCGCATCAAATCAAGCAAGGAATCATGACAACATGTAATAAACAAGATCCTGCATCAACATCAATCAAGGATCTATGCAGCATAATGCATAAAGAAGAAGTACATGAACACATCATATACCTCACAACCAAGGGCCATCTGAAGAAGTAGATGTCACACTGCTGAAGCTGCTCGGACCATCGATCTCACGGCATCGATCTCATGAAAATGGTTGCTCGCACATGAATGTGGACATCTGCACTGGCACTTAGAAAAGTGGCTAGAAGAAGAAATGAGAGAATAAGAAATCTGAAGACACCATCAAATTTGTGGTGTTGAGTAGTGCTGAATCGACTGTCCAAAATCCAAATTCTGAGAAGTTGAGAATTCTGGGCTCAAGGAATCTTTTAGATTCCCCTGGGATTCCTCAAAGATTCTGCTCCATGGATGGACTGGAAATCTGCAACTCAGATGGTGAATCTGATCTTGCCATTGCAATCCTTGTGGAAAACCATGAAAAACAAGTATAAACTTGACTATATTCTGACATGGCAAAATTTTACCTCCTTGGGAAAATTTCAAGGCTCATGGTTCTGCTCCCTGTTTTTGCTGAAATCATGGTTCCACGTGCATTCTGAAAATGATCGAAAAATGTAGAACTCTGATGGAGAAACAAACAACACCGTTTCGCTCGTGGCGACGAGAGGTGTAGAATGCATATAAATTTTGTCAATTTATGACAAAGTGAAAATCTTGCCCTCCTGCAAAATTCATGGTTCCTGCATTAAAATAATAATTAACTACCTCGAAATCCATGCACTCCTTCTGCCTCCTCCATCTCGAACTGTGTGCACTGGTGAATATGACTATTTAAATAAATTTATTGGGCGGATATACCAATGAATCGGTTGGTGTAATGGCAAAAGCGGCATATGGTTGAGGAGGGGTCGGGGGATCAAATCCCGCCCCTCTATATATATTTTATATAAAACCGAAATGATATATTAATGGGGGTCAGGTCCGCATTGGGCGGCCCGCTCCTTAAACCCCGCACTAACAACATTATCGACGCATTACACAATCAGCGATCGGCAGTGATCGGCACCTATTAAATCGGCGATTGGCAGTGATCGATGCCTATTAAATCGGTGATCGGCGTTTTAGGATGGTCGTTGGCACATATATATCGGTGCGATTGAAGGTATCAGGGCGATATATATTATGGCTTCAGGGTGTGGGCCTGGTTCACCATTGATGGCCCGCACCCGCCCCTTATAATACAACAGTTAATACATATATGGTATGCAGAGGGTTGTGGAGAAGGGTTCGGCGGGGGTTATGGCCGCCGACCTGAAACCATATATATTGACTTGTTTTTGGCTGCGATTGCGATTTGGCCGGCGGGGGTTATGGTCGTCAGCCTTAACATAATATGCGATGGTTGTTTAAAGGGGCGATTGGCTGGTGGGGAGTTATGGCTCGTCGGCCTTATAATAACTTTGGTCATGAAAGTTTGGGGTGGTGGGAGTGGTGGCCTGCCACCTCATAACAAATTATATTTGATTTTTATCAAGAAGGGGGTGTTCTGAAACTTCTAGAAAATAAGGGTCATTGGGAAAATTAACAAGGAAACAATTTCGACTGATTTCGGGAGCTAGGTTCATGCCTTGGGGTCTGTCAAATTGTAGGAAACTTAAACCTGGCCCACAGCCCATTTTGACCAACACTTTGACTGGCCCGTTCTCCCTCATACGAGCTCGGTTTGACAAACCGTTCATACCTCCATGATTAGGATGACGAGATCTACGCTCTGATCCTGGTTCGAGCATAATCTAAACTCTTTGATTTTCGAGCGTTCATAAGTCCTCTTTGTCTTGTGTGTCTCTCTGGAGCCACTTGGATCATCCGGGCTCAGTTGGTGGATCAAAATGCATCATCTTAGACTAGGTGGTTTTCGGATTGATGTCGTCTCATCGTGATTGAATTGCAAGAATAGGTACCCTATCATGTCATGGCATGATGATGGAGAAGGAGAATAAGGAGGGAAGCATGCCTAAAGACTCTCTTGTAGTTGAACTGACAAGTTGATCAATCAAGAGAAAGCGAAGGGACACAAATTTGTGACCACTATCCAAGACTAAACATCATTGAAGATTCTGCATCTGCAAGAAATGCGGAGGTGAGGAAAAAGCGTCTTCAAGAATACATCCAACACTTAGTAGCAACAATGAATTCAAATTGCCACATCATCAAGAAATGCATGTTAGCAATGTCATTTCATGAGTGGTCATATGCCACATCACTATTGTGGATCGTGTAATTGTATTCAAATGTATTATAAAGTGGAAGTCCAAAGGAAACACATGGAATGTAAGGAGTCTTGTAAGTTGAAAAGTCATAAGAAGTCAAACAGTCATGAGTGTAGTCAAAGAGTCACCCTTGGTTATATATACTCCCTCATTTTATGAGCAAAGGAATTTTCACCTTGGCTCCTCCTGGAAGGCATTAGAGAGATCATCTATTTCTTTGAGGAGCAAGGAGTGGCTCCAATGCTCCACTACTAGGGCTAGTGATGTACATTGTAAACATGTGTCTTGGAACTTTTACTTAATAACAGAAGCCTTCAAGGCCAACACGTTCTTCATGCATGGACTATGAATGTTTGTAAGACTATTCTGTGGATGTTTGTATTTCATGTTTGCTTTCACATGTGCTAAGATAGTTGAATTATTTCTATTATTTTAGTACTTATCTTATTGATAATGTGTTGTAATGGTTGTTATTTTTATCCCATCCTTTTGGAATATTCCGCTAGATATTAGACATATTTTTCTTTATTTCTTGTTTGTAAGGACCATCGCATCCATTGCAGACTATTTCGTTCGATGTTAGACGAGCCCTTCTAGTTCATGTGTGTCTCTTCTTGGGTGGTACTATTACCTCTCACTTAGAGGCTCACTTTTATCCCCCTTTGTAGTAGAAGAACCTTGACATAGTTGCAACTGAACACTCACTAGGCACACCTTCTTGCTTTTCGAAGATACCACCACACCCCTCTCTCTTGCTGATAGTTAGAGCCAAGGAAAATCTTTAAGAATTCGGAAACCGAGCATTTATACTAGATGGGACTCCTACACCAAACGGTGTGAGGTCTAATTGGGACTTCACATCAGGGATATCCCTTGAATGTTGGCGGGTCTAGCACCGTCAACATTTAAGGCGCTAAAAGGAGGGAAACCAATGTTTTATGGCTAATAACCCCACTGACCCCAACATCTCATCTTCTGTTCAAGGCAACAAAATTCATTGCACCTCACCTACTCATGCTTCTGAAGTTGGTGCCTCTTATTAGCCCAAGCCTGAATGTGAAATCCCATTTGATTAGATTTGGGCCATTTTCCCTATAACCCATCAATTTTCAAAAGTTGTTAGATTGATCCCTAGAGTAATTAGTCTTCCATATTCTCCGAAGAAGAATAAGACCACCCTCACAGGGATAGTGCTTTCAACTCTTGATGATGTCGTTGATGCCAATCTTGACGAATTAGGAGACTCTACAGAAAGGGAATAAGAGCCTCCACTCTTTCACGGTCATGACAGAGATAACATTGTACTCTCAGAAACTACTTTTTGCAGGTTGGGTAGAGTATAGGAAGAGGAAGAAGAGCCATAAGATTCTGAAAAAGAAGAGGAGGACAACGAAGAAGAATACATGGTAGACAAAAATATGGATTAGATGACTCAAGGCCTCTTACCCATTGTTTTGTGGGTGATATACCTAGGAGAGAAAAAAATTCCATGACGGTCCTTAGCCAGCAGTCAACAACCACTTCCAGCCACCAACTAGCTCGATGTGCCATTTCTTCGCCACCTAAGCCAACCATGTGGTCCCTCATCCATATTACATGACCGTATGTTTGAAGGTTGGCCTTCCAAACCTAAAGGTATGCCTTGTTATTTGGTAATTGAATATTCTAGTTTATTTATCATGGAAAATTTGGGCGTGGATTAATGGGGGGATTTAGCAGAAAGAGTGGTCTAGGTCTATGCTCTTGTCCCCTAGATCTCTTTTGTGATGTTAACATTACACCCTAACCCCGTGGGATCTCTTTCACTGACTTATTTGTTTTAGGGATAATATTACATGGGAAACCATAATTTTGGTTGCGTGATCCTGCTCCCTGATTCACATATATTACTCCCCTTCCACTTATTACACCCCCAATCATCTCTCCTCCCACCTGGGTCCACATTCCTCCACTAGGTCCTCATAGGGTTAACCACCCCCTCCCCTTGCCCCACATCTTGGTTTAGGCCAAGAATGATGTCTGACAGTTGATGCAAGTAAAAGAAAAAGAAAAATCATAATTGGCCTCATTCAACAGGAAATTGTACAACAAAATGTAAAACATTGTCGGGATCAAAGCATTTAGCACATGGGAAAAATCCATGACATGAGCTCTACCCCATTCCATGGCCATCACCTTGGTTCCTACAGGGCCCTTGATGAGCCTCCTTTATCATTCAAGAGCCCAGGCTTGTCCCATCCCCCGGTGGTTGATGAACTGCCCCACCTTATAAGGGGGTATCCACTAATATACTTTACGCATTAGGCTCTCACTACTTAGAGCCCCGAGTAGTTAACCAAATAAAATCATAAAAAGGAAAAATGCATATGAAGAAGGGTGGAAAAATCAAGGTCGGGGTAACCCATGCACCACAATTGTTCCCTCCTACACATTATTTTCCCAAGTGTTAGCTTCCCTTTTATTAGCTACCCTTGTACTATGGCATGAGACCCAAGTTGCCACCTTTCATTCCCTAATCCATTCCATCATTATGCCACATGCCACCACCATTTGAATCATGTACCATAGACATACCACCCCCTTTAGAGGTAGAATTCACCTAATAGGATGTCTGGTTAACCCTATTTGGAGCTGGGAAACATTAGCACATGCCAAAGCCCATTATGGAAGGGCATGCCATTATGAAGTGTGCACTTTTTATCTATGGTTTATAAACTCTCTTACTTGATTTCTTTAATGACTTGGTGTGCTAGAAGGCATGGAGACGCATTAGATCTTACGCAGGATTGCAGGTGATTTCCATTTGGGTTTGGTCTCCCAATACGAGGTGCTGACCCTAGAGGTATATATTGGCACATGTAGGGTGTGCGTAGATATCCATGGGCCTCCATAGCAACAGATAACACTCCATGGATCCCCACAACAGTTTAGACATTGCTCGTGGTTCACTTATTGGATGAGGAAGATGCACCTAATCCATCATGCTCAGTTAGCCCCAGAGTTGCACCATACACTTGGCAGATGATCCAGGACTTGCAATATGATGTGGCATCACCTACATCATCATCCTAGCCCTTGTAGGCAATATATAGGCATCTTTGATTTGTTTGGAGACCCATGATGACGCTTGTGTGCCCCCACATGTCATTGGGAGCACCACAGGTTATTAGAAGGTGCCAACCCCTTGTCCATTGGTTTTGGGAGTTCGGCTACACATTATGGCACATATGGACTCCATTAGGCCTCGTCCAAGCCCCAACGACATGCAATATTCATTATTCAACCTCTAGAGAGGCGTATTCTTTTGTTTATGAGCTAGTTTGGTGGGCTTGTCACCAAAAGTTAGTTATTTTGTACATTATTTTAATGTAGGGGCTAATGTAGGCCTAATTAGCTAAATCAAACTAATTAGAAGTGTATGAATACAAGTGATGTGAATTCATTTTACCATCATCACTTGGTTTGACTTGTAGCTCTTTAGAGAACTTCGTTATCCTTCTTGGTGGATGAAATTTTGGAGCATGGAATGAATTTTGATGTTTGGATCATTTTCTCTTGTCTTGGAGCTTCTTGTTGGAAAAAATTTGATGGTTGGATATACTCTAACACATGTAATTGAAATTTTAATACTATTCTTTGTTCTATCCTTGTCACATACATCGTTGCTGAGATTTCGCTATGCTAGTGCTAATTTGTTGCATCTATTATTGGGAAGTTGTGGAAATTTTGTTTCTAGATAGTGATGCTTCATGTATGGGCCATGTATGATGAGTGAATATTCCAAGGGATATTTCATGGTTGAATTTTATCTTGATAAGCCATCTATTTTGCAAAATTAAGTATAAAGTCTTTGAAGCTGCTCGCCTTTGCCCTAGTGTTAAGTGAAGCTACCTTTAACGCCTCCTTGACTAAGAAAATAAAATATGAATTCATAATCATTCTTGACTTCAATCTCCCCAAAGGATTAGGCACAGGTCTACCATAGGTGATCACCCTAAAACTTATTTTTCTTCACCTTCTCCTCTTATTTCTAGGTCTAGTCCTCTAGGTAACCTAGGGCATCACTTATTGCATGATCTAGCCATCCAAATACTTTGATTTTTGGTCCACAACCGCATCGTTGTGTCCTTAAGAAGCCCTCCAAACTTCTTTTACGGTGGGATCTTGAGATATTGCAATCCCTATCTCGAAGAAGAATTATTTCCCTTGGTTTCTCTTAAGCTAGAAACCTCACTTGGATCGTTGCATTTACTTTCATTGAAAATTAATTCCTTGATCCATTTTCCCTCCCTAATTATGCCAAAAATATCATTGGTTGCTAACCTGGGTCAACTTGGTCCCGTGTGGTCCCATATCTTATGAAAGTCAATTCTTTAAAAATCACTTGGGAAACCAACTTCCACAAGGATTTTAGGGTTTAGGAAGCTCCTTTACAAGTCACATTCCCTAATCCAATCCCTCAAATCCATAGTCCCCTATCCTAGAGAGCCTTGCACCTTGATTAAGAAGCAAGCAAGGCCCACTCTTGAGTCTCTCCTAGGAAAGGGTCATCGAGATCACTTCACACACATCTTAGTTGATATATCCTTCATAAGGGATTCTCTATATATCGGGTCTCCTCCCATCGATGAAAGTTTGTAAAGAGTAGGAAGATTTAGTTATGGAGACAATGGACTTTAGCTTCATTGTTTCCCTTAGCCTAGTAGTAACCCTTCAAGGATCCCTTTTTAGGACCCCTGATAGTTTTAGCGGTAACGTTTTGGCATCGTTGTTGGGGACACGAAACGTGTGTTTTGTTCCCTGTATGACACATTGACATATCATTATTGGCGATTCCATTGGAAGAATGAATCCCTAGTTCTTCATTGAACTTTAAGATCAATGTTTGTAGGGTGAAGCAAGCATTTTTCTAGGCATCTTTAAAATCACCTTGGTGACTCCTACAGAATTTACATGTATACCCAAGGTAGGGTTTCTTTCTTTGATGATTTTCCCACTTTAGACATTGCTAGCATCCCTGGGCACCCTAATCATGTCATAGAAAGGATGGTACATGGGTTACCCATGTTGGATGGTGACCCAAGCTCCGCAATTCACCATGTGGAAATATTTAATGCACATACTTTAAAGGAGAAAGTGGTCCACGAGGATGTGCTTATGTTATTATTCTTTCGTTCTCTCTATGGTCATAACTCATGGTCACAAACCTAGGAGCATCTCATCTATTGAGGATTTCGTTGATGGCTTTCTTAGGAATTTTTAAGTATGCCCCTCATTGAGAATTCAAGAACAAGGCTTCATCGAGCATCATCAAGACCTTGAGAATCAAATTGATGAATGGGAATATGAGTCCTTCTTGGCTTCACATGATGAAAAGAATAGTTTTGAGAACACATGTTGGGAAGGATGAGTCCATGGAAAGTGAAGTTGAGAGTAACCTTACATTTCTCAAGGATATTTCTCTTGATGAATCTCCTTTTGAGAACCTTGAAGAAGGTGACCCCATTATCCCCTTGGAATATTACATTGAAGATTATTTCCACGTTGAAAAGGAGAAATGGGAAATTGTTGGTCCTCAATTTGATTGTGCTCCCATTTATGACAATGACAAGAAATATGAGGTTGAGAATGGTCTCCCCTTTCTCTCAGTCATTATTTATGATGGCATATCCACTGATACCCTTGGGAAGAAGGGTCATTATTTTCCCTTACATGAAAAAGATGATTTTCAAGAGGAAAAACTCGTTGAATATAATACTTCACCCTCCCCTTTGCCATATCCTTTTGTTCATCACTTCAAGTCTTCCACAAGTGGTTCCCTTACCCATTTTCAAATTATCTTGAGTTACCATGAGCCCTTTCCCCCTTTTGAGTATGGTTTCAAGGAAGAACCCCTCATTGACTATACTTTATCTCCTTTGACACACCCTCAAGATCATGATCAGTTTATAATTCCCCCTTTTTGGTATGATCATCATGGGAGACTTACTTTTGTTTTTCCATCTCATTCGTCTCCCTTGCCTACTAATCATAATCCTATAGAAACCATAAAATATGACATAAATGATAAGGACCATAATGGAAATAATATGCCTGAGGTTGCCATTTATCAAACGTTTATGAGCCTAATCATTGACATCTCTATATTTTGGCTAGAAGAGAGGATATCATGGACTAGATTACATCCTTTTCTTTCCTCTTCTCACGTGATCATCCATGTCTAGGCATTATTTTTTCCTACCTTTCATCGACCTTATCATCCATGTGATTTTTTCCCATTCACTTTGGCATTTTCTACATGAGTAATCATATAGGCTGGCATATTTATATTGATTTGTTGATATGTTGGTTGCACTGGCTCTATGATTGCATTTAGTATTAGTTTTGTACCATATACATGTTAGACTAGGATGCATTGCATGTTGATTTTTGCATTAGAACTAATGACATTATATTTCTCATCATAAATTAGCTACCTTTAGATTAAAATTTGCATATTTTATTTTTCTTTTGATTTTATGGCCTAACACTAAGCATGGGTGATCATTAGACACCATGAAAACATGTTGCCCCATGTTTTTAGTCTTTGATATGAGATCTTATTAAGAATATTAGTTTTTTGTGCTAAGATGCTCCTCAGATTAGAAACAAAATGTTATTCATGTGCTTAAGGATTCATGAGTTTTGCAACTGAAAGATGAGTTTTTATGTTAATTTTATGAGCATTTTAACATAAATAAGAGACTAAACAACAACATAAAATTGTACAGAACATCACCAAAAACACATCACAACAGGAACATGATGATGGAGTTCACCCCTCCTAGGCTATGTCTCCTTCGTCCAACTTCCAATGGGTTGGGCCTCTCTATTATGCTCAAATGTGTAAAACGATGTGTTTACAATTCTCAAATGCTTCTAAAACCTACTCCAATGAATCCAAAATTTCCAAAAATGGCTACTTAGCCTATTTTTTCTCCCAATTTGGTCGAAAACTAGAGAAGTTATGACCTCTCCTTGTTTTTCCACTATTTGCTCTACATTTTCCCTAAAATCTAGCATCATCCTACAATTTCACCCCATTTTCTGCTAATGGACAACCAAATCTGCTGAAATCTGTGCAGATTTGTCAGATGGTTGACTTTGCACTGATGCCTAAAAATTAGAAATTATGGGCATATGGGGGGCCATGCTCCCAGGGGCTAGTCCTCGGCTCTGGCCCCCTCCCTCCGATAGTTACATCACAGTTGCGAGATCGTTCACATGGGTGGATGACCCAATGGTTGGGGTTGGCAGTCGAAAGAGTGTCAAGGCAGGTGGTTAGTGGACCGTCGGTGTATTGTTTACATGGGGGCCAATTAAGTCTGCTTGACCCCCCATACCTTACGACATTACCGTTTAAATTAAGCACGCCATCATGTTATATTAAGTGACAACACGTGGGTGTAGTGGTAATGTTGTTTGTTTGTGTGATGGGAGGCCGACTGTTCAACTCCTGCTGCCTTTGCTCGGCCTATAGCCAATTTTTGGTGGTCTCCTGGGCTGCCATGTGGTAGCCTCATGCTGGGCCACGTGTCAACTTGTGGTTGACCATCTCAAACACCAATAAAAAGCCATAAATTTCAACCAATCAGAGGGTGCCACTTGGCACGATCTAACTCGTTGAGAAAACTTTGACCCAGTCAACTGCAACATACCCTACCCAGTCAGTGCCACGTCAGCAGTATGGACTTCTAACTGGGCTATCCATTTTTTTTTAAATTCGCCTATTTGACAAAGTGGACAGAACTCATTTCTGGATTCATATAGAGTCAGTTTCACGCAAAAAGAGTTGCACCGAATTCGGGATGATGAGCACTACATGATTGTTCAGGTTCCACACCATTCTGACGACTTTGAATTTTGAGCATAATTTTGAGCACCTTATCATTCCTCCCCACTGGAAGGCTTTTGGACCCCAAAAGATCACTTTCAGTTGTCCAACAGGTGAGGGTATAGTTCCCTCACCTTTCCAATATCTATCCATTTGGCTTTTGAAGGATTTTTTCCCTTGAGCCCCACTTGAAGATAGTCGACACTTCCTCTTTTCAATGTCCTTGTTCTTATGTCAAGTATAGTGTCTTGCTGAAGCTCATTAAGGAATTATAGAGAAAAGTCGTCAGTAGATGGAATTTGAACATTATCTCCTTGATCTTCAATCAAAGGAGGCTCATACAACCTTAAATTCTCGACATTAACAACAACATAAATTTGCATATATGAAGGAAAATCCAACTTGAAGGCATTATTACCAATCTTTTCCAAAATTTTGAATGGACCATATCTAATTGGTTTTGGATTTTTACCTTCTCCTTGGAGCCTTTCCTTGCTAATGTGAAGCCAAACTTCATCACCAACTTGGAACTTGTGATCTACATGATGCTCGTCATGCCTTGGTTTGTACTTGTCTTGGTTCTTTTCACGTTGTCCTTGAACTCTTTTGTGTACTAATTGGATTTCTTGAATGAACTTTCTTGCTTTGTCTATGTCACTGTGACCATCAATAACAACATCTTTGCCAAAAATGAAATCCAAAGGAGATTTAGGCAAGTATCCCAAACATGCCTCAAATTGCGATGTTTTAGTTGAAGAGTGCTTGGCCCGGTTGTAAGAATGTTGAATATAGTGCAATTGTTCATCCCATAACGTAGGATGCTTGCTGTAATACCCACAAAGAAGATGTATCACTATTATGTTCACCACCTCTGTTTCAACTTGGCGTCCATGAATCCCCACAAGCCTGACCAAAAATCCCCAACAAAGTGAGAATCACGATCACTAACATTGGATGTGGGCAATCCAAAATGCACCCATACATTCTGAAAGAATAATTGAGCAGTCTGTTTAGCTGTAACTTGCTTTTTATGTGGCATCAAAATACACATTTTGCTTAACCTGTCCACAATAGTTACATACAAATAATCATGACCTCTTTTTGACAATGGAATACCTCCTACAAAATCCATAGAAACAGTCTCCCACGTTCATGAAGGAACCGGAAGTGGTGTGTACAATCCTAACTTCCTATTCCTAGGCTTACTCACTGCACATAATGAACATCATTTAATAAAACATGACACACTTTCAAGCATACAAGGCCAATAACAATACCTCTATAGATGTGCCATCGTCTTACTTACACCGATATGACCAACAATAAGAGAAGTATTTGCCTCTCTTATGATGTTAACTCTTTCTCCCTATGGAATACAAAGCTTGCCAAGATGGTACAACAAGTTATCATGCAAATGATAATCCAATTCCTCTACTTGGTTACCTTGACTCAAGTTTGCATAAACATCTTGAAATTCATTGTCTAATGCATATTTCTCAATATAACTTTCATACAAAACAGAATTATGCTTGAGTAAAGTAGTTGCACTAACAATAGGCCTAGAAAGCATATTAGCGACTTTATTGTAGATACCTTTATTATACCTGATTACCAAGTGGAATTGTTGAAGAAAACCCATCCATCGGAAGTACCTTGATTGTTGCAACTTTGATTGTGATTGCAAGTATTGCAATGGTTGATGATTAGTGTGAATGATTGTTTCCTTACCCATCAAGTAGTGTTTCCACTTTTTCACACTTTGCACCAATGCATACAATTCCTTGTCATATGTAGGATAGTTAATCACTACACCATTAAAAGTTTCTGAATGAAAACAGATAGGCTTACCATGTTGCATGAGGACTGCACCCATGGCATAGTCACTAGCATCAGTCTGAATCTCAAATGATTGTCTCAAGTCTGGAAGTGCAAGTACTGGAGCTGAACTGATCTTTTCCTTCAATGCATCAAAGGCCTTTTTTTGTTTTCCTCCCCACTGAAAAACCTTTTTCACACTTTTCAATGCATGAAAAGGAGTTGCTATAGAAGAAAAATTAGTAATGAATTTCCTCCAATATTGGGTTTCTCCCAAAAAACTTATTACCTCAGTAACTGTCTTGGGCCTTGGCCAATTCAAAATGACATCAACCTTGGAGGGATCTATTTTCAACTCACCTCCTCCAACAATATGACCCAAGTAAACTAAAGAAGTTTTTCCAAACTCACACTTTGACATCTTAAGATACAATTGTTCTTTCTTCAAGATATCAAGTACTTTTTTCTTACATGCATGACATGTTCATCGTGAGATTTACTAAAAATTAATATGTCATCCAATTAGACTATAACAAACTCATCAAGAAATGGCCTCAACACATCATTCATCACATGCATGAATGTAGCCGGAGCATTACATAAACCAAAAGGCATAACTAGCCATTCAAATAAACCTTGTTTTGTTTTGAATGATGTATTCCAAATGTCTACTTCAGCTATTCTAATTTGATGGTAGCCACTCCTTAAGTCCAACTTAGTAAAATACTTTGCATATTTCAATTTGTCAAGTAAATAATCTATTCTAGGCAGTGGGTAACAATTCTTTACTATAATTTTGTTCAATGCACGGAAGTCCGCACACATGCGCCATGTTTTGTCCTTTTTTGGCACCAAGACAATAGGCGAAGCACATGGCAAGGAAGATGGCCTGGAGATCCCTTTATCCAACAACTCTTGAATTTTCTTCTTAATTTCTGCACTTTCCATCACTAACATCTTGTACATGCCAATGTTAGGAAGAGGACAATCTTGCTGCAACTATATCTCATGTTGGATTCCTCTCTTGGGAGGTAATCCCTTTGGTTCCTAAAACATCTAATCATATTGGTTAACTACATCAACCAATTCAGATTTCAATTTTGAATCACAACCTTTAAAAGCTTCATTATCAACATCATTCTTGGGTTTGATCATTAGAAACACAAAATTATTGCTTGAATTCACTAGTCTTTTCATTTGCCCTACATTAACAAGTGAAAGATTTAGTTTCTTGCTATGAGTTCTCACAATATATTCTACTCCATCTTTGAACAAATGGTATTTGTTTTCATGTCTATGGAAGATATATTTTCTGTCATAGAGGTACGGGCTACCCAAAACTGTGCCACATATGTCTAATGGCACAACATCAAGCTACACTTCATCTATGAAATTTGCAGTAACGACAAATTTCAGTTTACACTTTCTAGTAACCTGAAATTGTGCATTGTCACACACCCATCCAAGTGGATATGGTTTATGATGTGGAATGGTTTCCAAGTTTAAAATTTTGACAATGTTTTCAGAGATAAGATTGGATTAAGAGCCACTGTCGAAAAGTGTATCAAACTTTCTATGCTTTGAGATCACCCTTATGTGAAAAAGTTATATCCTTTTCTTTTCATTTGGAGTTTCATTTTGTGAATTTGAAGAACTAGTGCTAGCAATGGATTCTTTTCCTTTCATACCCATGGTTGTAATTTTAGTTTCATCACCCGAATCGGATCCCAAATCTTGTTGAGTGGTTGCAATTGTCTTTTGTTTTCCCTTGTTGTTGAATTTTTTTGGTTTCATTTCGGGATGAAGCTTCCAACAATGAGCTTCAATGTGACCCTCTTTGGAACAATGTTTGCATGTTAATTTCTTTCCTTCCTTCTTGATAGATGCATTTTTCTTTCTCTTCCCTTTAAATCCATTTTATTTTCCTTTACTCTTAAATGACTTTTTACTACCTTCTTCTGGAGTGTTTTTCCCTCTTGCCTCAAGATGAGTGGCTTGCACAAACACATCATCTAGATTATTGGGATTAAACATTAAGATAGTATGCCTAAGGTAACTGTGTAAACCCCCTATGTACTTCAGCAACGTGTCTTGTGATTGAAAATATACACCTAACATTAAAGACCTTTTTCTGAATTCTTGGGTGTAATCTTACACATTTTGACCTTTAAGCTGTCTAAATTTCAGCCAATTCATGATGTCTTTATGCATATAAGCTAGAGGATAGAATTGTCTTTTAATTGCAACAATGAAATCAGACCAAGAAATTGAGATCTTACCATTTTTTTATCTCCTCTTGTGTCTTTGATTCCCCCCATACTAGTGTTGCACACTCCATTCTCAAGGAAGCTAACTGAATCTTTATGTCATCCTCTTGAAGGTTTTGAATTTTGCAATAGACCTCCAACTGACGAATCCAATTATCAAAATTCTTTACATTCACTTCACCACTATACATGGGCAGCTCAAATTTAACATCAAGTTTTAGTAAGGGTGATTTACTAGCTCCTTTTGAGGTATGTTGGTGACTATGAGTAAGGGTTGTGTTAGCGGAAGAAGGTGAAGATGCCTGTTAAGAAGAAGATATAGAAGATGGTGGAGAGGGTGGAGGTTTATCTCCATTTCCATTACCTCCTCCTGAAGAACCTTCTCCTTTGGGAGGTTTGGAACCTTCACCTTACAGTCTGGTATTCCTCTCTTCATAGAGGACCTTCACCATCTCTGTCATATCAAAGAAAGCCTTCCTGAAGACCTTCTCATATTCTGTCATGTTTGTAGGTTCTCCTTCATGAGACATGCTCTCTGAAGTCTCAACTACAACTTGAGGATGAACTGGTGTTGGAGATTGTGGCAATCTTTCCCTCCTTCCCCTTGACCCAACTTCAGGGCTTCCAACCAGCTTCCCTTCTCCTCTTTTGAGTTTTAACCTTGTAAGCATGACATAAACTTGCAAACAGTTAAATCCTTCTTGCACAAAGAAAACCTAGTGCTCTGATACCAAAATGATCTGATTAAGAATATTAGTTTGATGTGCTAAGATCCTCCTCATATTAGAAACAAAATTCTATTCATGTGCTTAAGGATTCATGAGTTTTGCAAGTGAAAGATGAGTTTTTATGTTAATTTTATGAGCAATTTTAACATAAATAAGATATTGAACAATAGCACAAAAAAGTACAGAACATCACCAAAAACGCATCATAACACGAACATGATGAAGGAGTTCACCCCTCCTAGGCTACGTCTCCTTGGTCCAGCTTCCAATGGCTTGGGCCTCTCTATTATGCTCAAATGTGTAAAATGATGTGTTTACAATGCTCAAATGCTTCTGAAACCTACTCCAATGAGTCCAAAATGTATAAAAATGGCTAGCTAGCCTCTTTTTTCTACCAATTTGGTTGAAAACTAGAGAAGTTATGACCTCTCCTCGTTTTTCCACTATTCGCTCTACATTTTCTCCAAAATTTGGCATCATCCTACAATTTCACCCCATTTTCCGCTAACGGACCACCAAATCCACCGAAATTTGGGTAGATTTGTGTTTGGTTGTGTTATATTCTTTCCACGATTAGCCCACGTAGTTAACCGGGGGGTTAGAAGGGGGGCGGAGCCCCCCCTTTGTTGCACCGATTGCGTAGCAGGGGGAGTCACAGGGAGTTTGAGGGGTGCAAGTAACCCCACTCTATAGGGTCTGGGGAAGTACCCCGGAAAATTTTGGTTTTGGACCCTATATTAGGTTGGGCGAACCTACCTATGGTTTTTTGCATGTTTTTCGCACATGGTTTTTGGACGCGATGGTTTTCGGTCCATGGTATTGGAGGCTTCGGCATGTATAAATATGTATTATAACATTGAAAGGAACATAATGAAAAATCAAGCTGGTAGTCCCGGTTTTGGGATCCATGGGAAAATCTCTGTGTGTATGTGTTTTATGTGTTATTCTCTCGCATTGTTTATTTTTTGTGTTTTAGAATTCATATGCAGGCAATTTCTGTACGGGGTTAAAACCTACAATTTGTTGGATGGTTAACTTTGTCGCTAAGGCCTAAAAATCAGAAATTATGGGCATATGGGGGGCCATGTGTCCAGGGGCTAGCCCTAGTGCTGACCCCCTCCCTTTGGCGGTTACATCACAGTTGTGAGAGCGTTCACATGGGCGGATGACCCAGCGGTTGGGGTTGGCAATCAACGGAGCGGTAAAGCCTGGGAGTTAGTGGACCGTCAGCGTATTGTTCACATGGAGGGCGGTTAAGTCTGCCTGACCCCCCATACCTTATGACATTACCATTTAAATTAAATGTGCCACCATGTTATATTAAGTGACAACCCGTGGGTGCAGTGGTAATGTTGTTTGTTTGTGTGATGGGAGGTCGTCAGTTTGACTCCCGCTACCTTCGCCCAGTCTATAGCCAATTTTTGGTGGCCTCCTAAGCTGCCATGTGGTGGCCTCCTGTTGGGCCACGTGTTAGCTTGTGGTTGGCCACCTCACCAACCAATAAAAAACCATAAATTTCAACCAATCAGAGGGTGCCACTTGGTGCGATTTGACTCACTGAGAAAACTTTAACCCAGTCAATTGCCACATACCCTAACCAGTCAGTGCCACATCAGCAGTATGGACTACTGACTGGGTTGTCCATTTTTTAAAAATTCGCATGTTTGACAAAGTGGACAGAACTCATTTCTGGAGTCATACGAAGTCCTTTTCGCACGAAACGAGTTGCGCCGATTCAAGATGACGAGCACTACACGGTCGTTCAAGTTCCACACCATTTTGACGACTTTGATTTTTGAGCACTTGATCAATATGTGCATGTAACAGGTGTATGGTAACCAAGATGTTGTTAGTGTTCTCATGACCTCCCATTCAAGTAGCTTTTCCCACTTTTTCGAGAGATCATGTCCTAGTTGGAGGCAGATGTTACCCACCATTTTGTGGGTGATATCCCTAGGAGAAACGGTTTCTCCATGATGGTCCTCAGTCGGGAGCCAACAACCCCTCGCAGCCCCCAACTAGCTCGATGTGTCGTTTCTCCACCACCTTAGCCAGCCATGTGGTCCCTCACCCATCTTTCATGATTGTATGTTTGAAGGTGGGTCTCCCAAACCTAAAGGTATGCCTTGTTATTGGTAATTGAGTATTCTAGTTTATTTATCATGGAAACTTTGGGCATAGATTAATTGGGGCATTCGGTGGAAAGAGTGGTCTAGGTTTATGCTCTTGTCCCCTAGGTCTCGTTCGGGATGTTAACCTTTCACCCTAGTCCCATGGGATCTCTTTTACTAACCTACTGGTTTTAGGGATGGTACTACATGGGAAACCCTAATTTTAGTTTCATGGTCCCGCTCCTTGATTCACATTTATTAGTCCCCTTCCACTCATTACACCCCCAATCATCTCTCCTCCCACCTGGGTCCACATTCCTCCACTGGGTCAACATAGGTTTAGCCACCCCCTCCCCTTTCCCTACATCTTGGGTTGGGCCTGGAATGATGCCCGAAGGTTGATGCAACTAAAAGAAAAAGAAAAAGCATAATTGGCCACATTCGACAGGAAATTGTACCACAAAATGCAAAATATGGCCAGGAAAAAAGCATTTAGCACGTGGAAAAAAGCCATGACATGAGCTCCACCCCATTCCATGGCCATCACCTTGGTTCCTATATGGCCTTGATGAGCCTCCTTTATCATTCAAGAACCCATGATTGTCCCAACCCCCGTGGGTGATGAACTGCCCCACCTTATAAGGGGGTATCCACTGCTATACTTTACACACCATGCTCTCAGTACGTAGAGCCTTAAGTAGTTAACCAAAGAAAATCATAAAAAGGAAAAAGGCATGTGAAGAAGGGTGGAAAAATCAAGGTTGGGGTAACTCATGCACTACGATTGTTCCCTCCTACACATTATTTCCCCAAGTGTGGTTTCCCTTTTATTAGCTACCCTTGTACAATGACAAATGATCTAGGTTGCCCACGTTCATTCTCTAATCCATTCCATCATTATGCCACATGCCACCACCATTTGAAGGATGTAGCACGTACATACCATCAACTTAGGGAAAGGGCCAGTTCAATTTTCTTGCTTGTTTCTAGTTTCCGTCAAGGATCTAGGTAGATAGAAAGATGTACCTAATCCAGCATGCCCAACTAGCCCCAGAGTTGCACCATACACTTGGCAGATGATCCATGACTTGCATGATGATGTGGCATCACCTACACCATCATCCTATCCCTTGTAGGCAATCTAAAGGCATCTTCAATTTGTTTGGAGACGCATGAGGACACTTGTGTGCCCCCACATGTCATTTAGAGCACCACAGATTATTACAAGGGGCCAACCCCTTGTACACTTCTTTTGGGATTTAAAATACACATTATGGCACATATGGAATCCATTAGGCCTACTCCAATTCCCAACGACATGCACTATTCATTATTTGACCTCTTGAGAGGCTTATTCTTTTGTTTATGAGCTAGTTTGGTGGGCTTGTCACCAAACGTTAGTTATCTTGCACATTATTTTATTGTAGGGGCTGATGTAGGCCTAATTAGCTAAATCAAACTCATTAGAAGTGTATAAATACAAGTGATGTGAATTCATTTTAGCATCATCACTTGGTTGGACTTGTATCTCTTTAGAAAACTTCGCTATCCTTCTTGGTGGACGAAATTTGGGAGCATGGAATGAATTTTGATGTTTGGATCATTTTCTTTTGTCTTGGATCTTCTTGTTTGGAAACATTTTTTATGGTTGGATATACTCTAATACATGTAAGTGCATTTTTAATGCTATTCTTTTCTATATCTTTGTCACATACATCTTTGCCGGGATTTCACTATTCTAGGGCTAATTTGCTACATCTATTATTGTGAAGTTATGGAAATGTTGTTTCTAGATAGTGATGATTCATGTATGGGCTATGTATGATGAGTGAATGTTCCCAGGGATATTTCATGGTTGAAATTAATCTTGATAAACCATCTATTTTGCAAAACGAAGTATAAAGTCTTTGAAGTTTCTCTCCTTTGCCCTGGTGCTAATTGAAGTTACCTTTAAGGCCTCCTTGACCAAGAAAATCACATTCAAATTAATAATAATTCTTGAATCCAATATCCCCAAAGGATTAGGCACTAGTCTACCATAGGTGATCACCCTTAAACTTATTTTTCTTCACCTTCACCTCTTCTTTCTAGGTCTGGTCCTCTAGGTAACATAGGGAATCACTTATCTCACGATCTATCCATCCAAATACTTCGATTTTTGGTCCACAACTGCATTGGTATATCCTCAAGAAGCCCTCCAAATTTCATGAAATTCCAGCGGTGGGATATTGAGATTTCGCAAGCCCTAACTTGAAGACCAATTATTTACCTTGTGTTACACCGGACAAATCCCTCTTGCAGACAAGAGCGATCTACCTAGATCCTTGATGGAAACTAGAAACAAGCAAGACAATTGAACTAGCCCTTTCCCTAAGTTGAACTTGTTTGAATTATAAGAATTAAAGCTAATGGATGAGCCTCTTACCTATTTCACAAAATGCTTGATGAAGATCCCTTGTTGTGATTCGATGCAGCTCTTCAATGCTTGATAAGACTTGCAAACATCGACCATAAAAGGATCAAAAGAACATGCGATATAATAATCCAAATAACTTAACCTAATGATCAAGGAGATTAGGAATTGAATTTTCCTTAATAAACATTATAAACAATTGTAAACCATTCATTATTCCAATAAGACAAATCAATGGGAGAAAGTGTTCATTTGTATTAATCAAAGATTAAGAGGAGCCTTACAACCTTCGCCTTGATGTCGTGAGGTCCCTCCCAAATGCCTTCAATCTCCTCCTTAGATGACAAGCTTTCCAATCTCAAACCAATAGCATAACTTTTTCCTCTCTAAGTTCTAAACTCCTCAATCCCTCTACCCTCTAGTCATTTTATAGGCCAAGAGGAAGAAGTTTCAGATCCAAAAGAGGATGATGAGACTCCTTCATTGAGGTATTAGGTTACCATGAGAAAATGGATTAAGATGCATCATCTGAGGGTTATACTTTGGATAGTCATCACCTGGAAGATTTTATTTGGGAAATATTCGACCAAATATGTTTCTAGAATGTACTTTTTATTTTTACTTTCTTAAATTCACTTGCGCGGGTTTATAGTGGTAGACAGAGCGCAACTCTCTGCTATTCTCAAAGTTAATTCCAGCGAATGCGTGAAAAACTCTAGAAAAATCAGCACAGGTGGAACTTAACAAGGTGTGACAGTTATTTCCCCAAATTTCTCATCTACTTCAAGATATTTTGGGTTGTTTGAATTTTGAGGGAGTTGATTCAAACATGTTCACGGATGGTAAAAAGACCCATAAACCGATCAAATGTCATGGCAACAAATTGACATGTAAAAAATTTCCCCCTAAAGTGCGAAGTCCGTAAAATAAGTTTAAAAGATTGAAGCACTTTATCATTCCAAGGATCGGATCAGAGGCAATGGTCGGAAGCCTGTAGGGAACATTCAAGGATTATAATGCAAATATGTATCAAAAATCATCTTTGAGGTAGACAATCCCATACTCAGAGTAAAGCAAACTCAATGAACAAGCATGGAAAAACCAAAATCATATAGATGGTAGACACAGCATGGATGCGGCCATCTGTCTATATAATCATGAATATACAATTTCCTCGCAAACTAAATTGATGTAACTAGATCCAAGGTCTTGATCTCCATATCTCGATCCACGGTATGAATCTAACCATGCGATTTAATGTTTCGAAGTTGAACATGGCATAAACCACTTGATTACCAGTCATTGATGTGAACCGCTAACAAGCGTGAGAGAAACAACCAATAATGACAAGGGTTCTCAAGGTACTTCCAATATAATCTATGAAGTGCGAATAGGTGATTTGAAGTCGAACACTCATAGAATTGTCTGATCAAAGGCCAATGATGAGAACGCGTCATCGAACGTGAGAAACTTTCCATTGAGGCATGCAGGCTTCAAGGTACTGAAGGTTTCTAGATCAACTTCCTAGATAATAAGCTGAAGTCGATAGGAAGCGACCCATCGTAGGAAAGCCTATGACAAGAAACATAATGTCATGTTTTGACAATAGTTTGCACGGATAGAGTCAAGGATGGTCGACATGATTGAAGGCTAGAATTTGCAAAGGGGTTCTGAACTGAGGTTGGACTTCTCTTGAACACATAACGACACGACAATTAACTTGGAAGCATTTTACTTAACAATAATACCAAAAACCATGAAGACTTTCAAATGAGGCTCGATTAATTGTAAGACAAATGTATTTCCCAATCCGGACATTAGTGCAAGAGAGTACTGTGTTCAAGAGCGACTTGCTACCTTTTAAAAAATGAAAATGTAAAATGGGCACCTTTTCCCAATTTCCCCCACCATCACTGGCAAGTACCTCTTTATTTTTTACAAGCTTGAGGAGGATAACATATGCTTGGACTGTAAGCTCATCCTTCGGATGAGTCCATCAAAGTATTTTTAATGAACCCTAAGAAGGAATGGTTGGGTCTCATTATGCTTAACGGGGCCTACACTGTTTGGTTTTTACGATTCTAGTAAAGGAGTAACTCGATGTCATTTTCTTTTAAGAGTTTTGAAAAAGGCAGAAAAAGGAAACTCATTCAGATACTTTACCGTAAAATTTTAACAAACTTGGAGAAAGTAAAGCTTGACGTTTTTCAATTTTAGAGAGTTAAAAGAAAAACATAAGTAGACTCCATCAGGTTCTTTTTTGTAAGTTTTAGTCTCTCAGGTCTGAAAAAGGATAAAATAATACAAGAGAGAACTCTATTGACCATGTTTGGTCAACGTATACATTTTTCGTAAATAGTCCTAACTCAGTCCGTAAAAGGGGTAAACTTATACTGAGTGGATGGTTGTTCATTTACTTTTACGAGTTCGAACAAGCAAGTACTTGGCAATCTTTTCATTTTGAAAGAGTCTGAAAAGGGCTTAAAAGAGGACTCCATGATTTTCGCTTTTCGTAATTTTTTAAGAGCATGAAAAGTGATAAAAGTCTGCTAAATAGTCAAAATGATTCATCCTCACTTCGTAACCTATCTTGCACATTTAAACTCAATAAATCATCATAACTGCTCAAAAATGTCATTTTCCCTCTCAAAAGGTTTTAAATATAAAAAATAATATTTTTTAGCTTCAAAAAAACCTATAAAAGTGGGAATGGTAAATTATTTTCACCATTTGCATTTTTACCATTTGAGAGCAGAGAGAGGAGTTTTTACCACCAGACTTCCAAGACTAATTCTGAGCTAACCAGTGGATGAAATCGCACGCCACTTCTTCCAGGTAGAAGATCTCTCCTTAACTTAGCTTTTCATCTGTTTAAAATTTCATTTTAAGCTTCCATTTATTTTTTTGGGGAAAAAATATGTTTAAAAATTCGCCCTTGGCCCTACATTGTTTCTTTTCAGTCGAGCCCGCGCAGGCCAATAAAATTTTCCATATGGAAAATCACGGCCTGCGGGGAATTTCACTGGAAAAATCCATGCAACTGTGCCCTATCCGTCAAACGGCGGTCACGCAAGCACCATGGGTTTATTTTTAAACAAGTTTTGGGACAAAAAAAACATGATATGGGTTTCCAAAAATATTCTAATCATTTTAAAATGGTCATTTCAAGTCATTTGATTGCTCAAAATGGAGTGGAGGGAAAGAGAGCATGAAGCCAATGATATTGCAGCTTTGGCAGATCCGGCCACCATGCAAACTCTCAGAACTTGTGGCCTTTTGAAATACTAGCTCATTGTTGGAATGAAAGCTTCGGTAGATCTGATGACATGGCTGGTAAGAACCTGGAATTTCCAAGAACAATGTTTTGTGATTGTTGATCATCATGTTACCATTGACGTCGATGACATCTATTTCTTGACTGAGTTGTCTCATTGGGGAGCCGACATTTCATTATTCGGATAGAGGGCGGGAGGAGATACTATTTTTTGAAAATGGCAACAAGAAACGCTAAAAATAGAACTGCTATAAATAGTAGTTCGGGTACCAGTGTTGGACATAGCAGCAAGGAATGAAAAATGAAAGTGTTATAAATAGCATTTCTAAAAATAACAGTTCAGGATAGATTCCTATTTTAGTTAGTCCCTGAACTAAAATAGTGAAGTAAAATTCGAATTTGATCTTAGCAGTTGCTTGCAAATTAATTAATTAATTCATCTTCAGTTAATTATTTAAGGAAAAATAAACATGAAGTCTATGTGGGGACATGCAACAGTTTCTCCATTAATTGAGGAATTTATCCATCGGTTAAAGAGATAAGGATGAGTTGTAATATTGAGTTGTAATTAGTTGGCTCGGTTAACTGAGTCAAGTTCTGTTAGATTAATTCAAACAGTTTGTTGAATTAATTGTGAGTTCAGTTAGTTAATGGTTGCATGCATGCAACTGTTGCACTTCAGATAACTGAATATTCTCTCATAAATAGCTCATGCATGTCAGTTCTGATAGAGACCCAATTGAGATCAGAGGAAGGACAATGTACTATCATTTGGATGAATTTTTCCTATAAAGGAAACTCATCCATGCAGAAGGATTTATCTCCTTCAGGTTTGTGCAGTTATTTCTGAGCCAAGTGAGCAGTGTGAGGTGGGAATTCACACAAGTGGAAGCACTAGACCCCAAGAAAAACTGTGCAAGGAAATAGGAGGCTTGGAGGGCAGAGGAGAAGGTTTGTGAGAATCCTTTGACTGTCTATGAGCAGCAGTTAGATTGCAAAGAGAGCAAGATAGCTTGTGAGCTGATTCTTTTTGTAATCTGAACATGTTTCCACTTGTATGATAATACAGAGATTGGGGTTTTAGGTTGAGGCTTTCCCTGGGTTATTTCTTCTATGTTATGTGTGATTGATTTCTCATTCTCAGTTATATGTGTTCTCTTGATATTGCTCAATTCAATTAAGCTTCCGCAAAGTGTTGTAGAAGTAGATCTTGTATTGTGTTTTAGTATATTGCATAATCTGTTGATCTATAGTGGGAATTTCGACATGGTATCAGAGAAAAGGTGATCAAGGTGAAGAACAATATACAAGAAGGAGAAGTGCGAAGTTTGTGGTTCCTGAATATAGAAATCGAGTTCTTATCACATCTCAATTTTACCAATGGCGTTGAGCAGTTTAAGACTCGAGTATGCCCTTGATGGAAGCTCAAATTATATAGTCTAGAAGGATCGCATGGAAGAAGTATTAGAGGATAACAGTCTAAAGGACTTCATTGATCAAGAAGTCCCCAAGCCGACTGATGCTACTCAATTGGCGGAATGTAAGAAATGTGTGGCTAGAGCAAGGAGAATCCTCCTAGAGGGAGTTCGAGACCAATTGTCTTGAGCCTCCATGGGAAGGAGACACCGTTTTCGATGTGGAAAACATTGAAACATTTATATCAGAACAACAGTGATCAAAGGAAGCTAGCACTGAAAGACAAGCTTTGGAAAATCAAGTGTGAAAAGGGCGACATGATCTCTACATATCTAAAGAAGCTCACCACCTGCAGGGATGAGCTTGGAAGTGTAGGGATCACGACCGTTGATGATGACATGGTGAGTCTTGCACTCCTTGGTCTTCCTAAGAGCTGGCATAGCTACCAAGACTCGGTAAATGGAAGAGAGAAACTACCATATTGGGAACGACTTTGGTCGGATCTGATGCAGGAGGAGATATGGAGAAGCACTAGAGATGGATCTTCTTCATCTAAGGAAGATGAAGAAAATTGCGCCTTAGCAAGTAAGGAAAAGAAAGGGAAGGAGAAGGATTCTCATCCCAAATCTAGTTCTTTCCATGGTGGGAAGAAGTTTGACAAATCGAAAGTGCGATGCTTTCGTTGTCATGAAGTGGGCCATTTTGCTACAAATTGTCCACTGAGGAAATCCAAGAAGGGATCCGTGGAAGGATCAGAAGGTGAGGCACTAGCCTCACAGTTCGAGTTGTATTTCACACTTTTCGCATGCATGGTTTCATCCATGGTGCGAAGTGGTTGGTTTCTTGACAATGGAGCTTCTTTTCACATGACCGACGACAAGATTTTGTTCAGTACCTTGGAGGAGAAATATCTCCAGATACTCATAGTGGTGGGTAATGATGAAAAGTATAGTGTCTTAGGTGTAGGCATGATTGTTTTTCAGAGGGAGCATGGAGCTCGTATTACCTTGACCAATGTCAAGTATGTACTAGGACTAAAGAAAAATTTGGTGTCGATATCCATGCTGGAAGACAAGGGATATGATGTAGTCTTCAGTAAGGGAAAGGTTTTCCTTCGACACATCACCACGAGACAGGTGAAACAGATCGGTTCATGAGTCAAGAACCTGTATTCTCTTGAGGTTCAAGATGCATGCAAAGCCTTGAGGAGCAAGGAAAATGATGGAGACTTGGTGGTTGATAGGGAGAGTACATTACCTCTCAACATGTAGTGCCAAAAGAAGTCTCAGACAATTGTGGAGGAGCCACAATTGGTGAAGCAACTTCAGGAGGTTGTGGAGTAGCCACAACTAGAGAAGATGAGAGGAGATCGAGTAGAGACATCTATTAATGCAGGGACCTCCAGTAGGGGGAAATTTTGATCCAAGTGGGTAGATGAATCACATGCATCCATACCTCTAGGTCAGAGGTGGGGCGATGTGGAGTGACAGTTCCAAGAAGGCTGGAATAGGGGCAGGATCATTGTGGTACCCAACCTCTTTGATTAGACTTTGCTACGGAAGCCTCGACGAGGAGTAGTAGGACTGGCTGAGTGGGTAGAGATAGATGTGGATGGAGCGGTAGAGAGAGCTACAGTGCAGGAATCCCAAGACAGTGCGGAGCTAGTAGGCTACAACAGTGCGAGAGGCACAGGAGTGTTGCACCAGTGCAGGATGGCACAGAGAGGTGTGCAACGTGCGAGATGCATGGAGTGTTACAGTAGCTCAGAGGTCAGAGAGGGAGCACTTGTCAGCGGCAGATGGAGCTTCAGCATCAGAGGATGTTTCTAGCCCAATAGAAGGTTAGTTGGGAGTTTTTTTTTGTTTCTAGAGTTGCTGGAGTAACAACACTTGGAAGAAGTGTTGCATGCAGAACATTCCAAAGGTTCGGGATCATGTTCGAGTTGAATGTCTTTCTTGTTGAGAGGGAGGGTTGAAAATGGCAACAAGAAATGCTAAAAATAGCACTGCTATAAATAGTAGTTCAGGTACCAGTGTTGGACATAGCAGCAAGGAAGGAAAAATGGAAGTGTTATAAATAACATTGCTAAAAATAGCAATTCGGGATAGATTCCTATTTTAGTTAGTCCCTGAACTAAAATAGTGAATTAAAATTCGAATTTGATCTTAGCAACTGTTTGTAAATTAATTAATTAATTCATCTTCAGTTAATTAGTTAAGGAAAAATAAACATGAAGTCTATGTGGGGACATGCAATGGTTTCTCCATTAATTGAGGAATTTATCCATCAGTTAAAGAGATAAGGATGAGTTGTAATGTTGAGTTTTAATTAGTTGGCTCAGTTAATAGAGTCAAGTCGAGTTAGATTAATTCAAACAGTTTGTTGAATCAATTGTGAGTTCAGTTAATTAATGCTTACATGCATGCAACTGCTGCACTTCAGATAACTGAATATTCTCTCATAAATAACTCATGCATGTTAGTTCAGATAGAGACCCAGTTGAGATCAGAGGAGGGATAATGTACTATCATTTGGATGAATTTTTACTATAAAGGAAACTCATCCATGCAGAAGGATTTATCTCCTTTAGGTCTGTGCAGTTATTTCTAAGCCAAGTGAGCAGTGTGAGGTGGGAATTCACACAAGTGGAAGCATTGGACCCCGGGAAAAACTGTGCAAGGAAATAGGAGACTTGGAGGGCAGAGGAGAAGGTTTGTGAGAAGCCTTTGACTGTCTATGAGTAGCAGTTGGATTGCAGAGAGAGCAGGATAGTTTGTGAGTTGATTCTTTTTGTAATCTGAACATATTTCCACTTGTATGATAATACAGAGATTGGGGTTTTAGGTTGAGGTTTTCACTGGGTTATTTCTTCTATGTTATGTGTGATTGATTTCTCATTCTCAGTTATATGTGTTCTCTTGATATTGCTCAATTCGATTAAGCTTCCGCAAATTGTTGTAGAAGTAGATCTTGTATTGTGTTTTAGTATATTGCATGATCTTTTGATCTACAGTGGGAATTTCTACACTATTGATGGGTATCTACGGTGCTTTTGCAAGGGTGCGCCACCCAAGGATGGGAGAATTGATATTCAGAGCATCGAGCTCTTGCCCATGAGGACCATTACTTTTACTGTATGCAAATTGTGTGGCAGCGCTACCCTTCATTTAGCCGCATGGGCAAATGCAGAAAACCGTGGAATGTTGGGAATCCACACTGTACAACTAGTGTGAAGTAGTGGTGGTGAACATGAAGGGCTAGTTGACTAGATGTAAGAATGGAAAATTGAAGAATTTCGGTTATGGTGCCATTATTTCTGCTTTTTCCCTAGAGAGGAATTCTTATTCTCTGACCACAACAAATTTATCAAATGAGGTCGGTCCTAGGGATATGTGCATGATGAGGTGGGTTGCACTAATGGCACGACATGGAGGTGATGGACCAGTAGTGAGGTATACTGCGGAGATTTTTGACTAGTTAGGCCAATAGATTGTTTTGATTGAGGATTTTTCGTATGTCGGGCTAGATTACAGAGGTGATCCTGATATCCCACTTCCAACGTGAACTAAGTGGGGTGATTTAGGTGAGAATTTTGTATTTTGACATATTCCAAATTTTAAATTTTTATGTGTTTTTTGTCTTCAAAGGCTAATTATCTTAAATGCATGTGCAGACGTGGGCCCAACCTGACCAGTAGGGCAGAGACGATTTGATAGATGAGGTGAGCACCCTATAGCAGTTGTGACAGGCAGAGGATATCTTGACAGAGCTGGAACACAACCTTGAGAGGTTGAATTCGAATATCCCAAAGACTGGGGCAGACAACATTCCTCGCGCTTATCACAAACATGTAGTTAGGGTTCTAGGGACCCTTAGACGTTTGTTGAATTGAGTTGCTCGTGCTATCGGTTACTATCACGAGCATCATCATGCTTAGTTGTTCTAATTTCTAGGACCACATTTTGATTTTTGGTGTCATCATATTCAGAAAATAAAAGGCCACGGGGTCATATGTCCTTGGATGACATATTTTTATACAAACTCTATTTTAATGAAAAATTACTACTTTTGCCTATTGTTTATCTTGATCAATGTATGAATGAATATTATTTTTAATTTAGAAATGTTGCAAATGTCCATTTAACACATTATTTGCAAATGCATCTGTCAATTTGTTTAAATATCTCGAAATGTGTTGATATTCGATATAATCAAATTGTCTTTCCGTAAGACGAACTCATGAAAATACTCTTAACATTGTTGGACGCCTTACTGTATAGACACCGTTTAAATGTAATATCACAAGCTGCGAATCTAACCTAACGATTAAACGTTAGATACTAAATGTGATGGCATCAATTAATAGCTCAATGACTGCGCTATATTCCACTATGTTGTTTGTTGTTTGACCGAGACATATTCCATGAATAGAGACTAGCCCATCACCGGGTGAATCGATAACCCAGGCTGCGGAAGATAAATTCTGAGTACTACGACTAGTGCCATGAGTAAAGCCAATGTAAGTCTGAAAGAATGTCGACATATGCAAATCAAGTGTAAAAACGAGATAAGGAGGAGAGTAGTAGAAAATGTGAAAAACATTAACTATCACACATACCTAAAAAAGGGTAAATAATGTACAGATCTTCACCAAAAATTTATGCATAATATTTCTTTAGGTAAAGACCATTTCTAGGCTTTCCCAAAGGAATACCATCGTAATCAACCAGCTCATAGGCTCCTTTAGCTAATACGTGTTTTATGATGTAAGGGTCATGCCACATGGGTTCAAACTTTCCTACGCCTAACTTGTCATGACCTTGATCATAAACCAAGACTAGGTCGCCTTCTGAATATGAACGAGGATTAATGTTTTGATCAAACTGAGCTTTGACACATTTTTTATGAGCCTTGCTAGCTAGTGCGACATCGCGACGATTTTCATCTAAATGTGCTAAATGTACAAAGTGTTCATCATCTGCAGAGGTAGCAGGTAATAATTCAATGGCTAGCTTTAGGGATGGGATTTCACATTTAATGGGTAATACTACTTCCAAACCATAAAAAAGTTTGAAAGGAATAAAACCAGTTGATGTTTTTGCAATAGAACGTAAGCCCACAATTCTAAAAAGAGCATAGAATGCCAGTTTCCTTTATGAATACCAACTATTTGTTTAGTCATATTGGTTAAAACTTTATTGACGCCTTCAACCTGACCATTATCTTGTGGATTGTACAGAGTAGAGATATCATGGCGTAGGCCGAGTTTTGCAGATAGTTTGACCATCATAAAGTTACGAAAATGACTACCATGGTCTGTAATAATAGCTTGTGCGACACCAAACCGGGCAATCACATGATTGAAAATGAAAAATGTTGCAGCTTCGTCATCGTCTCTATATGTAGGTATCGCCTTGGCCCATTTCATAAAGTAATCGACTACAAGGATAATATACCCATGCCCCCCGACCGAGTGAGGGTTACAGGTGACAACGTCGATGCCCCATTTGGAAAAAGGACCGATAGCTATGATAGGGTGAAGAGGCGCTAGAGGTGCTCACATTTTGTGATCATAGATTTGGTAATTATGGCATTTGCAGACTGTAGTAATGCAATCTTTAAACATTGACGACAAAAAATAAACATCATGTAATATCTTTTAGGCAGTAGCATACCAAGACATATGACCGCCACACTCCAGAGTGGGAGTCATTTAATGTTTTTTCTGCCTCTTGGAGATTCAAACAACGTTGGAATATAGAACTTATATCGTGACGGTAAAGAGTGTCACCAATAATATTATATTGTTGGGATTAATATTGGATTCGACGACGATTAGTTTTAGATAAATCGAGCCTAAAAGTTTGTGTTTGGAGATATATAATGATATCTCCATACCACGGATCTGACGTACTAATAAGAAAGAGAGATTTGTTAGCAAAATAATCTTCTGCTACAGTTTCTATATTAGTACGTGTTAGAAAATTATATATTACAGAGCAATGGAACACATAGAATATTGCATAAATATAAACACAGAAAACGCATAAAACCAGAGAGACACAATTATATGTGGTTCACCCAGTTTGGGCTACGTCCACCCCAAACAGTCAGTCCTTCCTTTCTATTATCCAGCAAAATGAAGAGACAAAACCTACAGCAAATCCGCTGTAATATCCTATATTTTCTCTCACAGTCTCACCTCTCTGTTTCTCGCTCGGAGAATACACATCTATTACACAGCCTCAATACAATGCCCTCATACAAAGAGAGGGGTTTCCTTCTAGGGAAAAAAACCCTAAACTAAACATAAGTTCTACCGTTAGATCATTCGCCTAATGAACAGCCCAAATTGACTAGAAATTACTATACTTTTACAAGGCAATTTTACATCTGTTTTTAGCTTCGGGGGCGCTACCCCTGAAACCCCCGCCGGGGGACTGCTAGCCATCGAACCCCCCAGCCGGGGGGGATTAGCCCCCCCGGACCCCCGCGGGGGGGACAAGTCCCCCGCACCCCCCCGCATGGAGGGGTGTACAAACTCCCTGGGGTATACATCCGGCTGAAACAAAGACCTCTAAATAATCATGCTCCACACCCAGCAATCTCCCACTTGGAGAATGATTGTAGAAACTCCACCGCTGCTTCATTTGTTGGACAATGACTCCTCTTTGGACCCGGCTATTTTTCATCTTCTTCGTCATCCTTGAAGGCCAATTGAAACTGAGCATATTCTCAGTTTCTCCCTGGTTACAACTTTTGTTAGCATATCTGCAGGATTCTGGCTAGTGTGTATCTTTTGCAGCTTCAACTCTCCATCTTCCAACATTGATCGTATGAAATGGTACTTGAGCTATATGTGTTTAGTCCTGGAATGAAATGTTGAGTTCTTTGCAAGATGAATGGCACTTTGGTTGTCACTGTATAATGTGCCCATATCATGCTTCTTACCCAATTCACCCATAAACCTTTGTAACCAAATCATTTATTTACTAGCCTCTGTAGTAGCAACATACTCTACTTCTATTGTTGAAAGTGAAACAACACTTTGGATTTTTGAAACCCAACTGATAGCTGTTCCACCTACAGTAAATACATATCCTGTAGTGCTCCTCTTGTTATCTCTGTCACCTGCCATATCTGCATCAACATATCCCTGTAGAGAAATGTTTGAACCACCAAAGCATAATGCTTGATTTGTGGTACCTTTCAAATATCTGAATCCATTTCACTGCCATCCAATGTTCCTTTCCTGGATTATTCATGTACCTGCTTACAACTCCCACTACATGTGCAATATCAGGCCTTGTGCAGACCATTGCATACATTAAGCTTCCAACTGCTGATGCATATGGAACTTTAGAAATATAATCCATGTCTTCTTGGGTCTTTGGGCACATTTCCTTACTAAGTTTGAAATGGCTAGCAAAAGGTGTACTAACTGGTTTTGCATTGTTCATATTAAATCTTTTCAACACCTTTTGTATGTACTCATTCTGAGACAATGTTCATTTTCGATTTTTCCTGTCTCTAGTTATTCTCATACCAAGGATTTGTTTTGCAGCTCCCAAATCCTTCATTGCAAATGAATTTTCCAATTTTCTTTTGAGCACATTTATTTCCTGCATGTTAGACCCTGCAACAAGCATGTAATCCACATACAATAACAATATAATGTAGCTGCCATCATTTTGATTTTTCAGATAAACACAATGATCAGAGTGACATCTAGTATAACCTTGTTCAAATATAAACTTGTCAAATTTTAGATACCACTGCCTTGGAGCTTGTTTTAAGCCATACAAGCTCTTCTTCAACCTGCACACTTGTTAGGCCCCTATACTACTAGTGTAACCCCTTATTGTTATTAGTATAACCCACTTATTATATTGATGTACCCATGTAGTGCCCATATTGTTACTATTGTGCCCCATAGAAGCCCACTATTGTTATTATTATGCCCTTACATTATTATTGTTATGTCGGCTCTGATTATGTTATAACCCCTTAGACTCCTATATATAGAAAGGAGGTATTTTCATTTGTATCATCCAAGAATTGTTCATTTATGTAATGTAAAGGAGGTTTCCCCCTCGAAGAGGCTGAATTCTAAGGCGTTGATCTATCTTTTCTATCTTTTCTTGAGCTGGTTTCATAACATTTGGTATCAGAGCTTTGGATTCTAGGGTTTTGCTGCTCCAAACAAGTCATCGTGGCATTTTCGCTATAACTTTTTTTCTGTGACGTTTCAGAAGTCACAACAAAAACCCATTTGAGAAGAATTGACGCTGAACCTTGGGTCCGAATTTCAGAGATTTTTACGTGATAGTTTCGGAGATATGATCTGAGGACGTTGGTCTTTTTGCAGACTCCTGAATTACACTCAAAACAGGTGACCTGGGAAAAATCGTCATAACTTTCTTTCTGAGCATCGGATTGAAATTTCGTAAGAAGGTACAGAAAGAGGATGGACTTTAGTTTCTTTTTATATATTTTGTAGAGTCAAAGGTTGAAACAGTGACACGTGGCACTTCATACAAGTTCACTCTACTGAACTAGTCTATAATCAGGTCACTGCGGGAGATTGTGCATAAATCTTTCTTGAAGAATCCAATTTGGATCAGACTTGTGGCATTGGAAAGAGGAAACAGAGGGCTACTACAGGTCACAATTTCAGAACTTAAAGATCCGAAAGTATAGAGTTACAGTCGTTTCAAGGTAGAGCTCTTAAAATCAAGAAAAAGCAAGATGAGGAAGTTTGATGGCAATGATCCGGTAAATTGGATACTTCAGATGGAGCAATATTTTGATATAAATGGTGTACAACTGTGTTGATGCCTCGAAATTCGTTGCAACAACATCGGGGAAACCACCCGGTCCGGAACTTAGTGCAGCTCCTTTTCCGTTTGGAATAGTGGCTCCGACTGGGGATAACGGGACCAGTTTCCCAAAGATTATAAGTGAACGAGATGGATGGATGATTTAAGATATGAAATGATAATAAACAAAATAACTGAACTATAAAAGAAATATAAAAACTATAAGCTAATCCCGGGACTTATCAATTCAGATAGTACAGCGTTTAATAAACTATGCTTAATGACAGGCATATAGATGACACTAACAACAAGCATAGATGTTTAATCATTTGAGATTGCTCTGCGTAAGTAGTTACGCAGAGCTATAATAGCGAATTACTGTACTCAGTCATTTATATCATTGATACATACATGGGTGAAAGATAACAAATCTCAAAACATTCAATAGTGATATGAAATGAAGACTTGTTGTTGTATTACATACATGTATTCAATAATAGCAAAGTAATAACACAGCAATTCATATAACTGAAAAGAGAACAGATACAGATAATAGTACCATGCAAGCTGTTTGATCAATCCAATGTATTAATCGCTATGTAGCAGTCCTTCCTTCCAACCAGAAAGCATTCCAAGCAAACGACAATAGTGCACAATTTACTTAAACAACATTCCAAGTAAAATTAAGGACCAGTGGTCGAGTTTAAAAAAGAATATAGACCGAAGCACAATAGTGCAAACTTCAGCCTTTTAGTCTTTTACAAAATTTTACGACCCTTTCCAAAACAATGAAAGGGTCTATAAATACTATTCTAATCTAACTACTAAATATCTAAAAACTGAAAACTAAGAAATCGGCATCAACAAATATCATTTTGCATTTGGGTGATTCGGCAGTCGGCGGCGATGCTTCAGTCAGCTGTCTCTTTGCCTTTACTCTTTCGCTGACATATCGCCAGCATTGGCTCTACTTCAGGTGGAGTATTGAGGCGAGAAGTCAGTTGTGCATCATATGTGGCATCTTGGAAATCGGCAATCAGGTATTGGAGAGCGTCGGTTAGACAGTTAAGAGCCGACCTTTGAGAATGCGGTTTAATCAAGAAAAGCCAGTATGCATCGGAGGTCAAGGTATTCACTCCAGCAATTAACCGCCCTTGTTCTTCCAGCTTAAGATAATTCTTATGCTCCAGCATATTCGCGGTTGTTATGTTTCCAGGTGTGCATTGTGAAATCATGTTAGCCAGATACAATGTATCATTGACTATATTGATCATGTTTTTGGAAATTGTTTTGCATCTGGATGCTGCCCTCTCTGCCTTCATTACCTGTGTTTCCCATTCCATGAAAAGTATGTTCTTGTATGTTTCACTAATTCGGGCTAAATTAGCAGCTTGCCCTTCTGGAGTATCTTGCCATTCAATATATTCTATTATTTCATCTTCGGTCTGATCCAGGTTAGTCCTGGCTTTCTCGATTTGCTTACATACTGCTGTAGATATATCACAAAGTGACTCAGCCTCAACTAGCTGTTGGCACAAGAGTCTAATCTGAGATATTAAAGCGCCGTTTATCAGAGTTGCCTCTGTTCTGAAATCTTCAATACTCTTGGCACCTTTAATACCTTCAAGCTGTGCTGAGAGCTGAACTATTTGATCCTCTTTAGATTTCATTAACAGCTCATTTGATGCTTCCAACTGTGATAATGCCTCTGCTAATTCACGTGCTTTAATGTCACTTTGGTCTATCCTTAGTTTTTCAATTTGCTGGGTTAACAAATGATTCTCTTGTTGTTGAGCCAGCAATTGTTCTTCCGCCTGTGTTGTTTTATTCTTTGCCTCTATCACTTCTGCTTGCAATGCATATACCTCATGCTCTTTAGTCTTCAAAAGAAGACTCACTTCGGATGCTTTGTCAATGGTTGCTGCTGAATAAGCTCCCGCAAATTGCGACAGCTTTGTTAAATCTTCAGAGGGACTTAATTCTCCCTTCCAGACGACATTGCCCGTGACTGTTTGCTCATTTGAAACAGAAGGTTGATCAAGCGTTCGCCTCTTCCTTGAGCGTCTTACAACGGCTTTATGCTTAGGGCTGTAGAAAATGTCTAGAGGAGGGATTTCCTCTACTTGAAGATCAACTTGATCAGATGGATTCTGAGTAACTTCTTCAACGTTCTGTACTGTGGGTGGGCCGCTGGTTCCTTCAAGAACCGGAGAAACAGTAATATCGGGAGTCTTTAAGGCATCTGAGTCTTTGGAGGCTTCTTTACCACTTATAATGGAATCAAATTGGTTCCATTCCTTAATCAATTCAGTATCGACAGAGATTTGCTTACTCTGTTCTTTTTCTTTTTCAATTCTCTGTTGTTCTTCGAATGCCTTCCGCTGTTGCTCCTCTTGTACTCTCCGTTGCTGTTCCTCCAATTCCTTTTTCTGCCTATCTTCCAGTTCTTTCCTTATTTTTTCTTCTTCCTCTCGTTTCCTCTGTTCTTCTATCTCCCTTTGCCTTCTCTGCTCTTGTTCAATTTGTGCTTTTTGCTGCCTTTCTATTTGTTCTCTTCTATGACTTTCTGCCTGCAGCTTTCTTTGACTTTCCTCCTGTTCTCTAATTGTAACGGGAGGTGAATTTATTTCTGGCTGATCAGGCTCGCTTGAGGATGAAGTTGGGGTTGTAGATAATAACTTTAGAGGCAAAGTTTGCAACCTTTGCTTTCTAAGTTTATTAAATTCAGTTAATTCCATATCTCCATATCTCATCGCAGCAAATTGTTTGACTTGGCTTATTGAATCAGCACCCATGAACAGGTCGTCAAACTGGTCTTCTTGGTGAACAACCTTTGTCAGCTTAGCCTGTTCCAAGGCAATGAAAGCAGCCTTGTTCGGGTCATAGAGTCTGTTGGGAATAGAAACTAGAGATAGCATTTGGAGTTTTGCTGCTTCCTTTTCTGCATGCTTATAATTTAGCAGCGTATAAACTCCAATTCTTAAAGGAAACGATGGCCATCCTCTCTTCTTCTCCTCTTTGAGAGTTTGGGTAACACCTTCAGACATTATCTGATAAGAGATTTCTCGGGCTAACAGTTTGTCTGGCATGTATACGGGAAGAACATGTGGCCTGGCCTTGCTTCCAAAAACTCTGATATAAGAAAAACATTCTTCGCCGAACCAATGGGCTACGGCTGGCAGGTCAAAAGAGGCTTCATAGGAAATCCTAGGGATAGGTCTGTCAAAAATAGAATAGTGAACGGGAACCATAAAACCATTGCAAATTTGGTACAAATGGTCTTTGTGAGAAGGTTTCCACAATTTACGATGATACAAATGAATAGGTGTTGGGTCATGGGTTGTCCATCTCCAACCAAGGACAGGAAACTCAGAATTAAAACAAAGGGCATCCATAATGTATGCAGAGTAATAAAAAGGTGGGATTTTTCTCTCAGTGACTCTGGTTTTGGCCCTAAACTCACGAATAGCTAAGACCAACTTATCAGACAGGATAGTGGCCCAATCCATAATTATACTATTAACGGCCGCTTCCATTAAGGGAACCATATCAACATGGATATTTGCAGAATCATGAAATCCCCACAATCTACACATCATAATTCCAGCATAGCAGTAAGGTGAAGCCAGAGAGGCATTGGAGTACTTACCCGACATATCCTGTTTGTGTTTTGCTGGATTTTGCCTCCAATCTCGGAGAGGTTCGGCTGGTGATTCATTCTCTCTGGCAAATTTTTCCACAAATGCTCTGTTATAGACTTGCTCGGGATTGGGCAAATGATACATTCGTCTTAAGTCGTCAGGCTTGAAGGAGCCGAAAATCCTTCCATCCTTAGAAACGAAGGTTCTATTAGTGAGAGGAACTTCTTCAATTGCCCAACGTACCACATCAGTATAAGGCAAGACTTGTTCCCTGGCTGCTATTCTGTGCAGAAAAGAATCAGCCAAATCTTTAAGAGTTGCCTCAGACTTTCTTAATTCATCCACACTTGCCTCCGTTACTGTCACTTCTGGTTGTTCTCCTTCTAGCAAATTGTATGTCCCTTGCCATGTAGTACCAGTAAGACCAGTGCATGTAGTATCTGAGATTAAGCCTTTCCTTGAAGGTGTAGCAGCTTGGCCTGAGGCGGGTGTCGCAGTAGAACCTGCCATCTTCTTGAACTTTTTTCCCATCATATTCAGACTTCTCTCGTTAGTCGAATTCTACACAAGTGCAAGAGAAATCATAACAAAGAAATGACAATGACAATCCATAACGGGATAAATATATGATTTGAAGCGTGGCAAGATTATTCCTAAAAGAAGCTGCGGATCTAATGATTTGAGAGGGCACCGTAGATGTAATGATGGTGATTTTACGGCCTGCAGCTTCATAAATGACCATTACTTAAGTTATTAAACCGAATGACCCCTTAAAGCGTGTAATAGATTTTTTCAAAGGTCTAATCGTAATTGCTCATTAATTAGAAGGGGCAAAGCTTTAAATACGCATGCATTACCTTATCCCTTTACTTAACGGCATTTTGAAATCTGTGATTTTGTCAAATCGATTTTAAATATAACTTTAATGCTTTGAAATAATCACCTTTTGGAACTGAGGTCATCATTAAGCGTCATCATATCGCATCGGAAGTGTGTGTGTGGCGTTATCACTTGGGAAAGTTCTTTAGCGAACGCCGATTGCGATATCGCATTCGGCGTGCGAACATAACCCTCAAATGTGTATCAATTGCTTTTAGCGAATGCCGATAGCGATATCGCATCGGGGAAAGGATATAAACGTCTTATGAAAATGCGTAGGATTGTACCGATTGCCGATATGCGATATCGCATCGGGCCGGAGTGTTAAAACATTTTTCACAAGACATAGTGCCATGCCGATAGCCGATCGCCGATATCGCGTCGCATCGGGGAAAAGGTATGTGCCCTTTTGTGTGTGCATTGGCTATTGCCGATGGCCGATAGCGATATCGCATCGGGAAAAACCAAGATGGCAACCGAACTTGCGATTACTTTTTTGGACTTAACCAAAAATTGCTTATCATTTGCTCAACAAGGGTTTTTTGCATAAATTCATTTGATTATCATACCTTATTTGAACAAGTTTATTAATGCCAATTAAAAATTTTAAAAGGGACCCATTTCATATGTAAATTGTTTGTGATAATAATGTTATGAAATGGGGGGTTGTTGTAGGGCACAACAATTGGCGATTCGCTGGCAGAACCAGTTATCTCTGAACTAACAATTATATTTACATTTTCTCAAATAGAATCTTTATAAAAGAAAGGAAATTTCTAATATAACTAGATATCTATTGATTCTAAATAAAACAGGTTTCTTCATTAAACTTCCTCTTTTTATAAATGCACTTCGAGTATTAAAATAAGTCCTTATTGGTTTGTAAAAGTAAAAATAGAAAACTTTTCCATATCAGCTTTTAAAATAAACTCCTCTGTCACAGGTAGAGCCTCTGCTGCCAGCAAACGTTCATAGTCTCGGCAGGGTTACCTTTTAACCATGTTCTTGTCCATTGTTCCATTCACCTTAGAGTGTGACTAAACAGAATGAATTCAAAAGATATTCTCGTATTTTTTGAATTTCAATTTCTTTTTCCGTTTAAGATAAAAGCCATTGTCCTGGTTTGGTGGCCAGATAGGTGACAATGCCATTCACGGGTAGTAATTAAACTGAACAAGCTGGCTCGTGATGAGACCCCTTGTCTTGAGATTTCAAGCCATTACCCTGTTTGGTATGCAGTTTTGGTAATGTCAGTTAAATTATTTTCCTATGAACATGGTAAGCAGGCTTGTGATAAGACCTCTTATCTTTAATCTTTTATATTTTAGAATTACACTCTGAGTAATCAAAAACTGTTGGTGAATGGGATGAACAATTATCTTATTAAGAATAAATGGATGACAGGTTTAAGAGTTGAAGATGCTGAAGATGAATTAGCTCCTATTTTCGTATAGATAACCTTTGGGGACTAATTTCAACACCACTCAAGATGATTCATAGATCTTTGTTCAGAGTGAAGTTTACAAAGGTGAGTCTGTAATGCTTAGAATAAAAAGATATCTAATTTCCTAGAAATGATCTCTCTTGGTTCAGGATGCTATTTTTAAAAAGTAAATATTAATATTACTATGGCGAGACAGCTTTTGTTTACAGCGAAAGGTCAATGGGAATGTCCCACATTCTTATTCCTACAATTCTTACAAACTATGAAAAACTAATAAGCTAGAAAGAGAAGGGGTTACCTCCTCAGTTAAAGAATTTCTTCAGAATTAGACCATTGACAGGGAGAGAATCTCTCACCCCTGATAGATTTTGAAGTATGAATGTGGAATGGCCTACTTTTTCACAGATTTGAAATGGTCCTAGCCACAGTTTTTGGAATTTGGAATGTTTACCTTTGTCTTCATGGGCTTTGTCCCATTTCAGGACTAGATCTCCGACTTCAAATTGTCTAGGGCTGGATGAGGCTAGATCGAAAGCTGCTTTAATGACTTGCTGATGTCTTGCATGTGTAACCTTGGCTTTATCCCTTTCTTCTTCAAGTTTGAGTATTTGATCATGTCTAAACTGTATAGAAGAAGAAGGAGTTTCGTCTATAAATTGCACTAGGGCTAAAGATGGGAGAAGAAGATTGGTTGGTACGACTGCTTCTTTTCCATAAACAAGATTAAAAGGAGAGGTCCCTATGGAAGCTTTCTGTGTAATTCTATCGGCCCATAATGCAAATACCAAGGATTTATGCCAGTTCTTATGATTTTCTTCAATTGTTCGCTTAATGATTTTGATTAGATTTTTATTAGTTGATTCTGCTAGGCCGTTACCCTGGGGGTAATAGTTGGCAGAATACTTTAATTTGAATCCTCTTTTGATAGCGAAATCAATCATTGCATTGCCTGAGAAGTAAGAAGCATTATCAAAGACAAGAGCGTTTGGAACACCAAACCTGGTTACGATGAACTGATCTATAAATTCGATGATTGCTTCCGAGTTTGTTGTCTTTAATGGAACTGCTTCTACCCACTTTGTAAAGTAATCAGTTGCTGTAAGGATATACTTGTGTTGCTTGGAAGATGAAGGATTTATTTCTCCAATGATGTCCAATCCCCATTGTTCAAAAGGTTGTTCAATGTTGATTGGTTGTAAAGGGAAAGCTGGCTTTCGTTGTCTTCCACTGGCAGTTTGACACTTAATGCATTTCCTTACATATTCATGAGCATCCTTAAACAAAGTAGGCCAGTAATATCCGGCATGAATTACTTTATGAGCTGTTGTATCAGCTCCAAAATGTCCTCCTGCCGGTCCATCGTGTAGCTCCTGCAAAACCTTTTGAGCTTCAGGTTTCTCAAGGCATCTTAGTAATACAGAATCATAGTTTCTCCTGAAGAGCACATCGTTAATAAGAGAAAAACTCTTAGCTTTCAATCTAATGGCTCTCTTATTCTTGTAGGACAAATTGGTAGGTGCATAACCATTCTTTAAATAAAAGATTAGATCTGAATATTGAGATTCGGAATCCGGTATACTTAGCTGATTGACTTCTTGGTTTTGCTCTGTATCACCTGATTCAGGAATGTTTGATGCTCCTGCTAAGATCCTGCAAAAACCTTGACCTTTAACAAATTTTGCTGGCTTTATTTCTAGATCATATTCTTGGAGGGCTGCGACCCAGTTTGCACTTTTTTCTCCCAATTCCTTTTGAATTAATAGTTGCCTAACTGCGGAGAAAGGAACTATTACTTTAGTATGGGTTTTAAGAAGAAAGGGTCGATAATGTTTGACTGCTTTAAAGACAGCAAAAGCTTGTTTCTCAATTTCGGAATAATTCAATTCGGCGCCTTGGAAGTTAGAACTGAAGAACGAAATGGGCGCTTCCAAATTGTCATCATTCAACTGAGTTAGTACTGTTGCGTAAGATAAGTCGGATGCAATGGTATATAATGTAAAATGATTAGAAAGATTTGGAGTATTCAGGGCTGGGACATTGATTATGGATTGTTTAATATCATGAAAAGCTTGCTTTTCTTCTAGTCCCCATCTGAAGGTTGAATTCTTTTTAATCATCTTTTGCAGTGGTAGTACGATCTGTGAAAAATCTGGAACAAATCGCTTAACGAAATTAATTTGTCCTAAAAACGACTGCATCGATTTTTTATTGTGTGGAAAAGGAATTTCAGAAATTTCTTTAATTCGCTCAGGATCTACATAAATGCCATCCTTAGATACAATAAACCCTAAGAGCTTGCCTTGGTTGAGAGCGAAAAAAGACTTTTTCGGGTTAAGAGAGATACCATATGTTTTGCATCGTTGAAAAATCTGATTTAAATCATGCAAGTGATTATATCTCTTTTTAGAATATACAGTAATGTCTTCGAGGTAGACAACTACTGTTCGGTTAATTAACCCTCTAAAGGCTGTATCCATAGCTCTTTGAAATGTCGCTCCTGCATTTATGAGTCCGAAAGGCATCTTTTGGTATGCGTAAGTTCCCCATTTTGTTCTGAATGTAGTCTTTAATTGGTCATCAGGGTGGACCAGCACTTGATTGTATCCTGAGAAACCATCAAGAAAAGACATCAATTCAGATCCTGCTACCGATTGAAGGATTTGCTCCATGGTAGGCAGAGGGAAGTTATCTTTTAAGCTTGCCTTATTTAAATTTCTGAAATCAATATAGATTCTGATGTCGCCGTTTTTCTTCCTGACGGGTACCATATTGGAGACCCAGTTTGAGTGTCGGACAGGAAAGATAATCTTAGCTTTTAAAAGCTTATTAAGTTCCGACTTTATCTGGCTCTCCAAATTTGGATGGATTTTTCTTAACTTCTGCTGGATTGGTTTTTGATCGGGAAGCATAGGAATAGTGTGTTGTATGATAGATGTATCATATGTTTTAAGGTCATCATACTTCCAAGCAAAAACTTGTTTGTTTTTTCTTAAAAGTTTGATAAATGCTTCCTTTTCTATTGTAGAAAGTCCTAATCCTAAATTTATATTCTGAGGAGTTTGAGCCGTTCCTAAATTAATCAATTCAAACCTAAGAGTAGAGCTCTGGAGTTTAGCATTAATTACAGGTTTAAACCTATCTTTGATGTCATAAAGGTCTTCAAGCTTTACCACAGGTTTAGGAATAACGTTATCTTGAGATGTTTGCTTCATTTGAGAATCATGCTCATCCTCTTCAATGACTTGATTGTCATAGGACTTTTCAGAGGTCAAAAATTGCAAAATATCCTCGTCATGGTTGAAAACCCTCCAGCTAGTGATGTTATCAGGAACTGAAGGTCTAAAAATTAACTCTACAGAAAATCTATCAAGACTATAGTCTTCGGAAGGGAGAAGCTTGGAAGCTACGTTGGCTAGTAAATCAGCTGCTGAATTTTGCGATCTTGGGATTGATAAAATATTGAATGCTGAGAAATGCGAAGTGAGATCTTGCACTAGCGTTTGATAATGCTTAAGGTGGCTTGAGAGGCAATGGATTGTATTCCTTACCTGTTTAACAATGATCTCACTATCGCCGAATACTTTTAAATATTGGACTTTAAGGTCAATTGCCTTATATAATCCCTGAAGTAGTGCTTCGTATTCGGCTGTATTGTTGGTGCATTCAAATTCTAATCTACAAGAAAGCATTGTCTTTTCGCCTTTTGGACTAATCAAAATGCAACCTGCTCCTGAGCCCTCGCTGGACTTAGAGCCATCAAAATACAAAGACCAAAATAAAGGAGAATCAGAAATATTTACATCCTTTTGATCTACATTAAAGCATTTGGATAAATTTGATTGTGAAAAATTTTCTACTTGAGATGTACAATGATTAACTTGAAAAGGGGAAGATTGGGCAACAAAATTGCCAAAGAATGATTGTGAAGAATAATTTCCCAAAATGTTATTGTTGAAAGTCACCGGCTGGTTTTCTTGTTCGAAATCGGTTACTGTATGAGTCATATGCTTCTCACGGTCGATCCTTATTTGATTTGGCTTACCCTTGTAGGGGAGCCACATATGTGACCAATCGGTGGAAATGTATCCATGTAGTTTCTCAGACCAGTCTCTGCTCAAAATTAAACCGTAAAATTCAGGTATGTCGGCTATCAAAATGTCTATTCTCTGTACTATTCTGGGATCAGCAGACAACCTGATAGTCACGGAATTAATTTCTCCTATGACCTGTACTTTGGTTCTGTCTAACTGTACAATGTGGATGGCTGACTTCTGGGGTTCTATGTTCAGCTTAGAACAAACTGAAGCTGGCATAATATTGGATGAAGCCCCTGAATCAATTAAACAGTTATGCAGATTTCGATTATAGATTTCATAGGTGAGCAAAAAAGGTGGGGTATGAGAATTGGATCTATCTCCAATCAGAACCGAATCGGTAGCCTCGACCATATCTGGAGGGGGTTGTCCTGAATCATTAGCAGCTTTTGAACTGGGAAGAGGGGAAGAGGGAATAGCGTTAAATTCCCTTAGGAGCAGTTTTTGCTGATGTTTTAATTTACCTAGTTCAAACATAGTTATGTTTGCCTTGGTCTTTTTCATGTCATCGACAATATTATACTCCATATGGTCAGATACCACTAGTGTTTTGGATGTTGAAGGAGAATTAGAAATTGGAGGCTGGTTTTGAGGGGCTGCTACCGGAGATTTCTTCGGAAGAACTTTTTCTTTTGGTGTGGCAGCACCTGCACTCCTCTTTTTTGTTTGAGTAGGTTCAGAAGCGCTTCTACTTCTTGTAGTAACTGGAAAGGCTTCTTCTTCATTCTCAGTATCAGAGTTTGGGAGTATAAAATCCCACATTCCATGGCATTCAGCTACTTCTTCTTCATCTTTGGTCTGTTCAGTTGTTTCACCTTCCTCTTCTTCTTGGTCTGAGTCTGCATTGGATATAACATTGGGTGGCTTTGACTCAGTTTTCTTGTAAGTTCTAAATGGTCTTTTATTTGAGGTTTCGGCCACCTGTTTCTTGATATCAACCATTTCATTAGACAATGTTTTAAGGACCTTTTGTAAACCTTCCATATCATAGGGGTCCTTTGGGGTTTTCTTCTTGGAATCTTCTTTAAACGAGACTTTTTTAGCTTTTCGGTCTTCAAGAGCAGCTTTCTTCTCAAGAGCATTAATGCGCTTTTCAACAGCAAGTGCTTCTTTCATGTTTTCAGCTAAGGTAGGTTTGCCAGCCCTGTCTACAAAAATAGCTATGTTGGCAGGTAAGGCGGTAATATACCATTCGCTTCTGATTTGTTCACTTGGTTTAGAGGCGGTAGGGATTTTATTCAGGAGTTTATTAAATCTGGCATTAAACTCTTTTATTGGTTCCCTATGCTCTATTCTCAAGTTGGAGAGATCATTTATTAAAGTAGCTAAGGACCTATCATCTCCATACTTGGTAAGAAACTCCTCTTGGCATGTGTTCCAACTGGTAATTAAACCAGAAGGTAAGGAAAAATACCAGGATCCTGCCGATCCTTGTAAAGTGTAGGGAAAAAGTCTGACAACAACATCTTGCTCTGTCACTCCTTTCAAGTTAACTGCTAACATAAAATTGTTAATATGTTCTTCAGCTTGGGTTCCGTTATCTGGATTAAATTTAGGCAACCATTTTTCGGGAGCGTCTGGTAGATCATGTAATGGTCCAGGCATGTTGACTGCACCTGGCCTAGTCCATGGATCTGCCATTGTGCTAGCAACAGTGGTTGACACTACTTTCGGGGTTCCAGATGTTTGAGGAGGTATCAAAAATGAAGAGTGAATAGGTTGGGATATTGAGGCTCCTATTCCCTGATGAACAACAATATATAATGGAGGAGTGGATGGTCGACTTTGCAGATGGGGAGATGAAATGGAGGATGTGGAAGAAAAATCTCCACTATCAGATCCTTCAATATTTTTCTTTGGCCTTTTCCTTTTGGGTAAAGGAAACTCAGTGGGTTCAATACCAAGTTTTTCACTCTGAAGTCTGGTGAGAGGATGAGTGAGGTTGAACTGCGAAGTCGCACTGCTTTCTGATATCTCAGATTTCTGTGGTGAGATGGAGAAGCTCTGAAGTTTCTGGATTAGAGACTGGACTTCAGGAGATTCAAGACTTAGTTGTTCTGAAATATTATGGGTGTGAGCAGTGGTGGTTGATTCTTCCTTTCTTTGATCATGTGCTGGTAAACCAGCATGTGATTGAGAAGGAGAAGATGGTTTGGAGGGGGAATTACTCTTAGAATGGTTTGTGGAGTTGGACCTACTTGCCATTCACAGTTGATGGCCCTCCTTCTAGCGCCAAAAATGTTGATGCCTCGAAATTCGTTGCAACAACATCGGGGAAACCACCCGGTCCGGAACTTAGTGCAGCTCCTTTTCCGTTTGGAATAGTGGCTCCGACTGGGGATAACGGGACCAGTTTCCCAAAGATTATAAGTGAACGGGATGGATGGATGATTTAAGATATGAAATGATAATAAACAAAATAACTGAACTATAAAAGAAATATAAAAACTATAAGCTAATCCCGGGACTTATCAATTCAGACAGTACAGCGTTTAATAAACTATGCTTAATGACAGGCATATAGATGACACTAACAACAAGCATAGATGTTTAATCATTTGAGATTGCTCTGCGTAAGTAGTTACGCAGAGCTATAATAGCGAATTACTGTACTCAGTCATTTATATCATTGATACATACATGGGTGAAAGATAACAAATCTCAAAACATTCAATAGTGATATGAAATGAAGACTTGTTGTTGTATTACATACATGTATTCAATAATAGCAAAGTAATAACACAGCAATTCATATAACTGAAAAGAGAACAGATACAGATAATAGTACCATGCAAGCTGTTTGATCAATCCAATGTATTAATCGCTATGTAGCAGTCCTTCCTTCCAACCAGAAAGCATTCCAAGCAAACGACAATAGTGCACAATTTACTTAAACAGCATTCCAAGTAAAATTAAGGACCAGTGGTCGAGTTTAAAAAAGAATATAGACCGAAGCACAATAGTGCAAACTTCAGCCTTTTAGTCTTTTACAAAATTTTACGACCCTTTCCAAAACAATGAAAGGGTCTATAAATACTATTCTAATCTAACTACTAAATATCTAAAAACTGAAAACTAAGAAATCGGCATCAACAAATATCATTTTGCATTTGGGTGATTCGGCAGTCGGCGGCGATGCTTCAGTCAGCTGTCTCTTTGCCTTTACTCTTTCGCTGACATATCGCCAGCATTGGCTCTACTTCAGGTGGAGTATTGAGGCGAGAAGTCAGCTGTGCATCATATGTGGCATCTTGGAAATCGGCAATCAGGTATTGGAGAGCGTCGGTTAGACAGTTAAGAGCCGACCTTTGAGAATGCGGTTTAATCAAGAAAAGCCAGTATGCATCGGAGGTCAAGGTATTCACTCCAGCAATTAACCGCCCTTGTTCTTCCAGCTTAAGATAATTCTTATGCTCCAGCATATTCGCGGTTGTTATGTTTCCAGGTGTGCATTGTGAAATCATGTTAGCCAGATACAATGTATCATTGACTATATTGATCATGTTTTTGGAAATTGTTTTGCATCTGGATGCTGCCCTCTCTGCCTTCATTACCTGTGTTTCCCATTCCATGAAAAGTATGTTCTTGTATGTTTCACTAATTCGGGCTAAATTAGCAGCTTGCCCTTCTGGAGTATCTTGCCATTCAATATATTCTATTATTTCATCTTCGGCCTGATCCAGGTTAGTCCTGGCTTTCTCGATTTGCTTACATACTGCTGTAGATATATCACAAAGTGACTCAGCCTCAACTAGCTGTTGGCACAAGAGTCTAATCTGAGATATTAAAGCGCCGTTTATCAGAGTTGCCTCTGTTCTGAAATCTTCAATACTCTTGGCACCTTTAATACCTTCAAGCTGTGCTGAGAGCTGAACTATTTGATCCTCTTTAGATTTCATTAACAGCTCATTTGATGCTTCCAACTGTGATAATGCCTCTGCTAATTCACGTGCTTTAATGTCACTTTGGTCTATCCTTAGTTTTTCAATTTGCTGGGTTAACAAATGATTCTCTTGTTGTTGAGCCAGCAATTGTTCTTCCGCCTGTGTTGTTTTATTCTTTGCCTCTATCACTTCTGCTTGCAATGCATATACCTCATGCTCTTTAGTCTTCAAAAGAAGACTCACTTCGGATGCTTTGTCAATGGTTGCTGCTGAATAAGCTCCCGCAAATTGCGACAGCTTTGTTAAATCTTCAGAGGGACTTAATTCTCCCTTCCAGACGACATTGCCCGTGACTGTTTGCTCATTTGAAACAGAAGGTTGATCAAGCCTTCGCCTCTTCCTTGAGCGTCTTACAACGGCTTTATGCTTAGGGCTGTAGAAAATGTCTAGAGGAGGGATTTCCTCTACCTGAAGATCAACTTGATCAGATGGATTCTGAGTAACTTCTTCAACGTTCTGTACTGTGGGTGGGCCGCTGGTTCCTTCAAGAACCGGAGAAACAGTAATATCGGGAGTCTTTAAGGCATCTGAGTCTTTGGAGGCTTCTTTACCACTTATAATGGAATCAAATTGGTTCCATTCCTTAATCAATTCAGTATCGACAGAGATTTGCTTACTCTGTTCTTTTTCTTTTTCAATTCTCTGCTGTTCTTCGAATGCCTTCCGCTGTTGCTCCTCTTGTACTCTCCGTTGCTGTTCCTCCAATTCCTTTTTCTGCCTATCTTCCAGTTCTTTCCTTATTTTTTCTTCTTCCTCTCGTTTCCTCTGTTCTTCTATCTCCCTTTGCCTTCTCTGCTCTTGTTCAATTTGTGCTTTTTGCTGCCTTTCTATTTGTTCTCTTCTATGACTTTCTGCCTGCAGCTTTCTTTGACTTTCCTCCTGTTCTCTAATTGTAACGGGAGGTGAATTTATTTCTGGCTGATCAGGCTCGCTTGAGGATGAAGTTGGGGTTGTAGATAATAACTTTAGAGGCAAAGTTTGCAACCTTTGCTTTCTAAGTTTATTAAATTCAGTTAATTCCATATCTCCATATCTCATCGCAGCAAATTGTTTGACTTGGCTTATTGAATCAGCACCCATGAACAGGTCGTCAAACTGGTCTTCTTGGTGAACAACCTTTGTCAGCTTAGCCTGTTCCAAGGCAATGAAAGCAGCCTTGTTCGGGTCATAGAGTCTGTTGGGAATAGAAACTAGAGATAGCATTTGGAGTTTTGCTGCTTCCTTTTCTGCATGCTTATAATTTAGCAGCGTATAAACTCCAATTCTTAAAGGAAACGATGGCCATCCTCTCTTCTTCTCCTCTTTGAGAGTTTGGGTAACACCTTCAGACATTATCTGATAAGAGATTTCTCGGGCTAACAGTTTGTCTGGCATGTATACGGGAAGAACATGTGGCCTGGCCTTGCTTCCAAAAACTCTGATATAAGAAAAACATTCTTCGCCGAACCAATGGGCTACGGCTGGCAGGTCAAAAGAGGCTTCATAGGAAATCCTAGGGATAGGTCTGTCAAAAATAGAATAGTGAACGGGAACCATAAAACCATTGCAAATTTGGTACAAATGGTCTTTGTGAGAAGGTTTCCACAATTTACGATGATACAAATGAATAGGTGTTGGGTCATGGGTTGTCCATCTCCAACCAAGGACAGGAAACTCAGAATTAAAACAAAGGGCATCCATAATGTATGCAGAGTAATAAAAAGGTGGGATTTTTCTCTCAGTGACTCTGGTTTTGGCCCTAAACTCACGAATAGCTAAGACCAACTTATCAGACAGGATAGTGGCCCAATCCATAATTATACTATTAACGGCTGCTTCCATTAAGGGAACCATATCAACATGGATATTTGCAGAATCATGAAATCCCCACAATCTACGCATCATAATTCCACCATAGCAGTAAGGTGAAGCCAGAGAGGCATTGGAGTACTTACCCGACATATCCTGTTTGTGTTTTGCTGGATTTTGCCTCCAATCTCGGAGAGGTTTGTCTGGTGATTCATTCTCTCTGGCAAATTTTTCCACAAATGCTCTGTTATAGACTTGCTCGGGATTGGGCAAATGATACATTCGTCTTAAGTCGTCAGGCTTGAAGGAGCCGAAAATCCTTCCATCCTTAGAAACGAAGGTTCTATTAGTGAGAGGAACTTCTTCAATTGCCCAACGTACCACATCAGTATAAGGCAAGACTTGTTCCCTGGCTGCTATTCTGTGCAGAAAAGAATCAGCCAAATCTTTAAGAGTTGCCTCAGACTTTCTTAATTCATCCACACTTGCCTCCGTTACTGTCACTTCTGGTTGTTCTCCTTCTAGCAAATTGTATGTCCCTTGCCATGTAGTACCAGTAAGACCAGTGCATGTAGTATCTGAGATTAAGCCTTTCCTTGAAGGTGTAGCAGCTTGGCCTGAGGCGGGTGTCGCAGTAGAACCTGCCATCTTCTTGAACTTTTTTCCCATCATATTCAGACTTCTCTCGTTAGTCGAATTCTACACAAGTGCAAGAGAAATCATAACAAAGAAATGACAATGACAATCCATAACGGGATAAATATATGATTTGAAGCGTGGCAAGATTATTCCTAAAAGAAGCTGCGGATCTAATGATTTGAGAGGGCACCGTAGATGTAATGATGGTGATTTTACGGCCTGCAGCTTCATAAATGACCATTACTTAAGTTATTAAACCGAATGACCCCTTAAAGCGTGTAATAGATTTTTTCAAAGGTCTAATCGTAATTGCTCGTTAATTCGAAGGGGCAAAGCTTTAAATACGCATGCATTACCTTATCCCTTTACTTAACGGCATTTTGAAATCTGTGATTTTGTCAAATCGATTTTAAATATAACTTTAATGCTTTGAAATAATCACCTTTTGGAACTGAGGTCATCATTAAGCGTCATCATATCGCATCGGAAGTGTGTGTGTGGCGTTATCACTTGGGAAAGTTCTTTAGCGAACGCCGATTGCGATATCGCATTCGGCGTGCGAACATAACCCTCAAATGTGTATCAATTGCTTTTAGCGAATGCCGATAGCGATATCGCATCGGGGAAAGGATATAAACGTCTTATGAAAATGCGTAGGATTGTACCGATTGCCGATATGCGATATCGCATCGGGCCGGAGTGTTAAAACATTTTTCACAAGACATAGTGCCATGCCGATAGCCGATCGCCGATATCGCGTCGCATCGGGGAAAAGGTATGTGCCCTTTTGTGTGTGCATTGGCTATTGCCGATGGCCGATAGCGATATCGCATCGGGAAAAACCAAGATGGCAACCGAACTTGCGATTACTTTTTTGGACTTAACCAAAAATTGCTTATCATTTGCTCAACAAGGGTTTTTTGCATAAATTCATTTGATTATCATACCTTATTTGAACAAGTTTATTAATGCCAATTAAAAATTTTAAAAGGGACCCATTTCATATGTAAATTGTTTGTGATAATAATGTTATGAAATGGGGGGTTGTTGTAGGGCACAACAAACTGTTACAAAAGGTATGTATTGCATCTTCATATTTAGAACCAGATCAATTTTTATGGTACAAAGGGCTTTGTTCTCGTAAAAAACTTGTTACGTGGTCAATTTTCACGGAGGAAATGATAGCACATTATGAGGATACAAAGAGCAACACCTTCTTTAGAGCAACACCACAACAATTGGAAAGAGTAAAAGGGCTTTGTGACATAATGGAAAGCAAAATTATGGAAACCAGGAAGCATACCCCTCACAACTATAAATATGGAAGTGTTGTTTCTCCCAGCCTTCCACAACCTAAAAGGGTTACACCACAACAATTGGAAGAAAAAAGAGAAAAAGGGCTTTGTTACAATTGTGATAGCAAATGCACTAAAGGTCATAGGTGTGTTGAGAAGAAATTATTTTACATAGAATATGAAGAGGAGGAAGAAAAGGATCAAGAAACATCAAAAGAAGAGGATATACGTCAGGACACCACCCCAGAGAAAGAAGAAATGAATCAGACCATATCTTGTAAAGCATTGGAAGGAATTACCACTCCTCAAACTCTCAAGATAGAAGGACATATCAAGAAGAAAAAGGTGCAAGAAGTGAAAGATCACATCGAGAAAGAAGAAATGAATCCAACCATATCTTGTAATTCAATGGATGAAATTACCACTCCTCAAACTATCAAGATAGAAGGACACATCAAGAAGAAAAATGTTCAAGAAGTGAAATATCACATCGAGCATCAAGAAATGAATCCGACCATATCTTGTAAAGGACTAGAAGAAATTACCACTCCTCAAAAGATAGAAGGACATATCAAGAAGAAAAAGGTTCAAGCAGAGAAAGATCATATCGAGCATCAACAGCAAGTTCTCCAACTTTTAAAGGATAACGCCACTTCGGTGCAAAATCAAATGAAACAACAGGAACATCGTAGTGAAAAATGTTTTGATGTAAGTGATTGGGTATTTTTACTACTACATCTCAAGCAAGCTATTTATGAGAAGGAAATGTTGGCAATACTACATGCACTTAAAAAATGGCGACCTTACCGAATGGGAAGACGCTTCAAGGATGAGGATGTGGAAGCATTGTTTTGTGCTATTTATATTATCCAACCAAATTGGATAAACGAAGCAACGGATGAATGGAAGAAGAACGAAGAAGTATGGCCACTTATTCAAAAGTTGCAAAAGATCCCAATTCAAGCAATATTGCCAGAAATTGAAGAGGAAGGAAAAATCATATTGGAACCTGGAGTAGTCACAGAAACAAGAACCCGACAGCTACGAAATCGATCAATTTCAGAGTATCTCATCAAGTGGAAGAACTTACCCGCTGAATATTCCACATGGGAGGACAAGAATTTTATATAGAAGCATCAAGAACTACTCAAGCGTTGAGGACAACGCTTTTTGAAGGAGAGGGGCATGTTAGGCCCCTATACTACTAGTGTAACCCCTTATTGTTATTAGTATAACCCATTTATTATATTGATGTACCCATGTAGTGCCCATATTGTTACTATTGTGCCCCATAGAAGCCCACTATTGTTATTATTATGCCCTTACATTATTATTGTTATGTCGGCTCTGATTATGTTATAACCCCTTAGACTCCTATATATAGAAAGGAGGTATTTTCATTTGTATCATCCAAGAATTGTTCATTTATGTAATGTAAAGGAGGTTTCCCCCTCGAAGAGGCTGAATTCTAAGGCGTTGATCTATCTTTTCTATCTTTTCTTGAGCTGGTTTCATAACAACACTAGTTTTTCCTTCCCTTTTACCTCATATCCTTGTGGCTGCTGCATATATATCTCTTCCTCCAAATCCCCATGGAGAAAGGTTGTCTTTACATCTAACTGCTCAAGATGAGAATCTTCAACTGCTACTAGACTTAAAATAGTTCTGATTGAAGTCATTTTAACAACAGGAGGAAATATTTCATCAAAATCAATACCTTTCTTCTGTGAAAACCCCTTTACCACAAGTCTAGCTTTGTACCTCTGTTTTCCTTCATCTTCTTCCTTTAGCCTATAAATCCATTTATTCTGCAATGCAGTTTTACTTGTAGGCAACCTGACTAAGTCCCAAGTCTGGTTATGCACTAAGGAGTCCATCTCTTCCTCCATGGCTAGCTCCCACTTCTTCCTGCTTTCAACCTGCATTGCTTCTTCATAACATTCGGGTTCACCAGAATCAGTCAACAGTAAATAATATAATGAAGGATAGTATCGTTAAGGGGGTATACTTATCTTTGATAGATCTTCTAGCACCAATTTCAGGTGTTTGGGGTGCCTGTTGCTGTTGTGGTGGTTGCTTGCTGTTGTGGTGGTTGTTGATTATTATTATTTTCAGGCACCTTTACTTTTTTAGTGATCTCATCAAGAACTATGTATTCCTTGTTTTCTTTTTCCTGTTTCTTTTCCTGCAACCGATTCTTATAAAATACCTTTTCATTGAATATTACATCTCTGCTCCTAATGATTTTGTGATTTTCGTAATCATATAAGCGATAAACAATAGCATTAACACCATATCCAATAAAGTTGCATTTCTTTGACTTTGCCTCAAGCTTTGTTCTATTTTCTTTATTAATATGGACAAAGGCCTCACAACCAAGAGGCTTTAAAAAGGAGTAGTTTACGTTTTTACTTGTCCATGCTTTCTCTGAAACACCACCATCCAAAGAACTTGAAGGCCCTCTATTTATTAGATAAACAACAATATCTACAACATCTACCCAAAATTGTAAAGGCAATCCTACATGCAATCTCATGCACCTTGCACGCTCCATGATTGTTCTATTCATCCTTTCTGACACACCATTTTCTTGTGGTGTTCTTGGAACTGTCTTCTCTCTGCGAATTCCATGCTTTGAATAGTACCTATCAAACTCTTTGCTGCAATATTCACCTCCATTGTCTGATCTGAGACACTTCAATTTCTTTCCTGTCTCAATCTCAACCAAAGCTTTCCATTTCTTGAAAGTATCAAATACATCAGATTTTTTCTTAATACAATAAATCCAAGTTTTTCTAGTTGCATCATCAGTAAAAGTAACATAATAATGAGAGCCACTGAGAGATGACACCTAAGCAGGTCCCCATACATCTGTATGCACACGCTCTAATTTTTCGGTCTTCTTTTCTTTCCCAACTCTGAGAAATCTAACTCTCTTCTGTTTTCCATAAATGCAATTCTCACAGAAGTCCAAATCAACATTCTTCAAACCCGGCAACAAATTCCTTGAGTGAAGAATCTTCATCCCCTTCTCACTCATGTGTCCAAGCTTATGATGCCATAATGCTGCATCTGCTCCTTTGGAAGTTAAAGCATTAACAGAGTTAGAAATACCATTGCATAAATACAATGTACCAACCTTTTCGCCTTTTGCTATTACCAGGGCTCCTTTGGTGACCTTCCAAGCTTTATCTGTGAAAGTTGTCACACAAACTTCACCGCCTAACTGCCCTATTGAAATCAGATTTTTCTTCAAATCTGGAACATACCTTACCTCCTTTAGTAGCCATTGGTTTCCATTTTGCTGTTTTACAAGAACCTTACCCATTCCAACAATTTTACAAGGTTTATCGTCACCCAAATGGACTTGTCCAAAATCTCCTTGAACATAGTCATGAAAGTATTTCTTATTAGGTGTGGCATGGAATGAGGCTCTTTAATCTACCACCCAGGAATCAGTAATATTTTCGAAAGAAAGAATCAAAGAAACTTGTAACACCTCACCTGTCACATTTTCTTCATGATTGTTTTCTTGTTGTGCATCTCCTTCTTTTCCCTTCCGAGATCTACAGTATTTCTTTAGGTTTCCTTTCTTTCCGCATTTCCAGCACACTATCCCCAATCTGGACTTGGATCTACCTTTCCTTGATTTACTACGATATCCTGAGCTCTTTCCTCTTTCCATTTTTCTTCCCCTAGACTTTGCACTCAAAGCATTACCCGATGTCTCACCGGAGCTTTTCCGTCGCATTTCCTTGCTAAGGATAGCACCGACAACATCATCAAACTTTAAAGTACTAGATCCAGAAATAGAGTTACTAATGGCCATTACTAAACCATTCCAGCTTTCTGGCAATGAGCACAAGAATAACAGAGCTCTAACTTCATCATCAAAGTTTACCCCTATAGAACTTAACTGACTTGTAACAATATTAAAATCATTTAAATGGTCTGCAACAGATCCACCTTCCGACATCTTCATATTAAATAACCATTTTATAAGAATTACCTTGTTTGAGGTCGAGGGTTTTTCATATAGTTTCGCCAATGCCTTAATCAAACCCTATGTCATTGTTTCCTTTGAAATTTTGAAGTCGACCGATGCTGTGAGGCACAATCGTACTGTTCCGAGTGCCTTTCTATTGAGAAGGTTCCATTCTTCATCTGTCATACCCGTCGACATCTTTGTTTTTCCACCCAATGGTAGGTACAGATCTTTCTGATACAAATAATCTTCCATCTACATCTTCCACAGCGAGAAGTTTTGGCCGTTAAATTTCTCGACCCTAAACTTACCATCTTTCGCCATTTCTCCCACTCGAATGAGGAACCCTTCTTTCCTACAAGTTTATCAGCCAAATAGACCTTCGGCTCTGATACCAATTGTTAGAAAATTATATATTACAGAGCAATGGAACACATAGAATATTGCATAAATATAAACACAGAAAACACATAAAACCAGAGAGACACAGATATATGTGGTTCACTCAGTTTGGGCTACGTCCACCCCGAACAACCAGTCCTTCCTTTCTATTATCTAGCAAAATGAAGAGACACAACCTACAGAAAATCCGCTGTAATATCCTCTGTTTTCTCTCACAGTTTCACCTCTCTATTTCTTGCTCGGAGAATACACATCTATTACACAGCCTCAATACACTGCCCTCATACAAAGAGAGGGGTTGCCTTCTAGGGCAAAAAACCCTAAACTAAACATAAGTTCTACCATCAGATCATCCGCCTAATGAACGACCCAGATTGACTAGAAATTACTATACTTTTACAAGGCAATTTCAAGTCCCCCCCACACCCCCTCGCCTAGAGGGGTGTACAAAATTTCTAGGGTATACATCCGGCTGAAACAAATACCTCTAAATAATCATGCTCCACACCCAACAGTACGAGGAAAGTCACACAATAGTTCGGCGAAAATCAAAGATTTCTTTGATTTGGATTTTTCAAATTCCAAAGCAAACTCTTGTAAGATAAATATCTACTTGGAGTATTTGGCCCCTAACAATTGTTTAGTGAGCATATACATCATAGGGTTGCAATATGAAATGACAGTTGTTTTTCGAAGTATATAGTGACGGAATCGTTGAACAACTTGTACAGTTGCCAAGGCTAGCTTCTCCACATGTGCGTATTTAATCTCGGTTTTAGTGAGATTTATACTCAAATATTAAATCACATGTTCACTACTAGAATCATCCTCTTGGAATAACACCATGCCAATGGTGGCATCAGACGCGGTTAAGTATAGAAAGTAATCTCGATGATAATCGGGTGGATGCATTAATGGCGCATTAGTCAGTGCATATTTTAATGCATCAAAAGCTTTATCAGCAAGCTCATCCTAGAAAAAAGAAATGCCCTTTTTCAACAGTCGAGTAAAACCCTGGGTTAGTTTGGCATAATTTTCGATGAATATACGCAAAAAGTTTGTTTTCCATTGCAAAATTTGGAGTTGAGTAAGTCTAGAAGGAGCAGGCAAATTCAAAATTGCCTCTACCATGAGGGGGTCGACATGAATGCCTTATTTCGAAATGATGAAACCTAGAATCTGACCTGATTGCAAACAAAAAACACATTTGTGTGGATTCAAGCGAATATTGTAGTGCCTGCACCTAATGAAAATTGCTTTTAAGTGCAATGGGTGATCATGCATTTTCATCGAATGTGTTGGAAGATCATCTAAATAAGGTTGAACAATATGCTTGATATCGTGGAATGCATAAGACATTGCTCGCTAAAAATTTGCACCAACATTTTTCAATCCAAATGGGAGTTTGAGATAAGAAAATTTTCCCTATGGGCATATAAATGTGGTTTTGTATTGATTGGTAGGGAGTATGTTTATCTGATTGTAGCCAGAAAATCCATCTATGAATGAAAAAAATTCATTCTCGGCATAATCATCAACAATTTGGTCGATATAAGGAGTTGGATAATTGTCTTTAGGACAAGCTTTATTAATATCTCGGTAATCAACACATACTCGAATAGTTCCTTGTATTTTATTAACGTGCACAATATTTGATACCCAATCAGTCAAAGGAATGGGGTAGATGAATCCTACTTTCAACAATTTTTCAACCTCAGTCTTGATAGCGGCAATTTTTCGTGGATGTATAGGACGTAATCGTTGTCTAATGGGCTTAGCATCTGGATAAGTTTTATTTAATGTACAACTATACTAGGGTCGATTCCTGGCATTTCTTTGTATAACTAGGCAAAGATGTCGCAAAATTCCTAAAATAGGGCTTTGTAAGTTTGAATCTCTTCTAAAGAACAAGAAGCTCCTATATGAATATTTTCAGTTATCCCGGATTTCACTGAGATATTGGACATTGGGGATCACTAAGGGTCTCAGATGAAAACATAGATGAGAAATTATTCTCAATTTTGTCAAAGGATAGCAAGAAGATTGAACGATGATGAGTATTGTTCCATGGCATTTTTTCCAAGGTCATAACTTCCATAATCCCTTCATTAGTTAAAAAATCTTTGTTAAAAGGATCAGACATAGAGATTGGTTCCAAGCGTGACAAATGAGAACATTCATCAATAATTGTATTCATTCGATTGTCTTCAAATGTTGATGAGTTTGAAAAGGACTGAATTGCTTCATGGGCTAACTCAAAAGGGTTACGAGGCATCTCATTTCCATATAAGATCATTTCTGCTCCTGAAGGTACTTTCCATGGATCTCCTTATTTGAAAGTACTTGATGTAATCATGTTAATCTGGGAATCATTGTGAGGGAAAGTGGGTGGAAGGGATGTGAAAGTTCCCATCAAACATGATTCTTTGAGAAGACCAACACCAACTTCTTCATATGGAGTCGTTGATTTTCCAACAAAAGGCACACTACCAAGGAATTAGGGTATGAGGTATAGTAGGATAATTGGTCTACTTTCACAATTCTTCCTTTGTGAAGAAACATTATCATCCTAAAATATGATGAGACTACTTTCGCCATGGCATATGTCTAGCTCTGACCAAGCAAAAGGTTATAGTCAAGTTGAGCATCAACAACCTCAACGTCTATTGTAACTGTTTGCCCTCTAATTCGATTGGAAAATCATTTAAAAGTCCATACGGATGAAAACCTCTTCCATCATGAAAGACTTTCAAAGTCGTGGGAGATTGATTGATTGTTGGAGAACCCAAAGCTTGCCAATAGACAATGGACATAATACATGTCGATGCTCCTTCATCAATCATTGTTCGGAAAAATCATCGATTTTAACATGAACTGGTTTTTGAAAATCCAGTTGGTGCGGAAGATGCAAGACATGATTTTCGAGATCGAAAACAATCAAATTGGAGTCATGAGGATATATTGCTTCTATGGATGATAATAATAACTTCCTTTATGCTGGACAAGTCTGCAGCACTTCAAGAGCTGACATTGTCGAAGGTGACATAGCCAAATCTTCAACGATGTTATAGTTCTAAGCAGCCCTATCATGAGGATTAAAGGTTGACTTTCGAACCATACCCTTAAGAGGAGAACGAATTATCATATCAAGGTTTGGTTTTTCAATATGCAACGGTTCAGAAGAAGGAGGAGTAGATGACCAATTGGACTAGAGTCATCTCCATCTTCAATGGGACTCTTTGATGTGTAATCTTTGGATCTCGTTGCTACCTGTTGTGCTCTACAACAACCCCCCATTTCATATCATTTTTATTTATAAAGGTTAACATATGGAATGGGTCCCTTTGAAAGTTTAATTGGTATCAATACTTCTATAGTTCAAAAGGGTCTGATAATCAAATGAGCTCATTTATTTAAGCCTTTCGAACAACTATTTTTCAAAAAATAAAACAATCTTTTATTATTGCGATAAAGCGATCGCAAGATCGCATATCGCAATGACATAGAAAACACATATAAGTGTCACATTGGTCTCTGCCGATGCGATTTCGCTATCGGCGATCGGCAATAATCCATACACATCTTAAAAACGCACATAACATAAGCTCCGACGCGACGCGATATCGGCGATCGGCTATCGGCGATACTTCGTATGCGGTCAAAGCCATCTTAAGTCATTTACTCCGATCCGATGCAATTGCGCAATCGGCAGTCGGCAACATCCCGTGCACATCATTAAGGCACCCAGGTCTTACCCCCGATGCGATGCGATATCGGCGATCGGGGAATCGGCAATTCACTCTAAATGCACCTTGTTATATTTCTTCACACTAATCCGATGCGACGTCGCAATCGGCGTTCGGGAGGATCCTATGCTTATGATTATATAATACCTATTCTCCTAAAGCGATGCGATATCGCTATCGGCGATCGGAATTTCAAAAGGCATAGCTTGAAGATCTAAAGTATTATTGATATCCGATCGATAGAGTGCAGATTTCGAAAAAGCTGAAAAATGCAGAGATAAGGTGGTGTATTCGTATTTAAAGTTTTGCCCCTTCGATTAATGATCACCTGCGCTCAACCGCCAAAATATCCATTGCACGCTTAAGGGAGTCATTCAGCCGGATAACGGTGTAATAAGCATTTAAGGAGTAGCAGGTTTTAAACGGCCAATCAATGAAATCATAATTCTTAAAATCTTTCCATGGATTGTGTCCGCGCCCATTTTTAAAGGCTAATCCCTTATCACGCACCTATGCTTATGTTCTCATCACTTGCAAATTTTCATTGCTGTCTCTGTATTACGCACATTTGTCTCTCTGTGCAGAATCCATCCGAAAGAGAAAACTCAAACAAGATGGGGAAGAAATCAAAGAAGACCGCAGGCACCTCCACTACATCAGTTACAGGACAAGCTGCCACAGATAAAAAGAAGGGCTTAATATCAGATACTACATGCACGGGTCTTACCAGAACTACATGGCAAGGCACGTACAATTTGATTGAAGCTGAACAACCAGAAAAGACAGTGACGGAAGCTACTGCGGATCCTACTCGCAAGTCTGATTGCACTCTCAAATATTTAGCCGACTCTTTCCTTCACAGGATAGCGGCCAGAGAAAAGATTCTCCCCTACACAGACGTTGTACGATGGGCAATTGAGGAAATTCCAATCCTCGACAAAACTTTTAGTACCAGAGATGGGAGGATTTTTGGATCATTCAAGCCAGAGCATCTAAGGCAAATGTATCATTTGCCTGAGCCAGAGAAAGTGTATAACAAGACGTTCATGGAGAAATTTTCAAGTGATAATGAAGTGGAATCCGAACCCATCCGGGATTGGAGGCAGAATCCAGCCAAACACAAGCACGAGTCTTCCGGTAAGTACTCAGTCGACTCTTTGGATTCCCCCTATTGTTATGCGGGGATAATGATGTGTAGGCTATGGGGATTACATGATTCTACTAACTTTACCATAGAGATGGTTCCTCTAATGGAAGCAGCAGTAAACAACATAATTATGGATTGGGCTACTATTCTCTCTGATAAGCTAGCCGTAGCTGTTCGTGATTTTAGAAAAAATTATGTTGTCACTGAAAGGAAAATTCCCCCGTTTTATTACAGTGCATATATTTTAGATACATTATGTTTCAATTCTGAGTTTCCCGTCCTCGGTTGGAGGTGGACTGCCCAAGACCCCTCACCCATTCATATATACCACCAAAAATTGTGGAAATCTTCTTACAAGCACCATTTGTACCAAATCTGCAATGGCTTTATGGTTCCCATTCATTATTCTATTTTTGATAAGCCCATTCCCAAAATCTCCTATCTAGCTTCCTTTGATTTACCAGCGGTAGCGAGTTGGTTTGGAGAAGAGAGATTTACCTACATTAGGGTTTTCGGCAGCCAAGCCAATCCGCATGTTCTCCCTTTGTATATTCCAGATAAACTGCTAGCAAGAGAAATCGCCTATCAAATTATGGCAGAGAGTACTACACAGACTCTCAAGAAAGAAAAGAAGAGGGGCTGGCCCTCTTTTCCCTTGAGAATTGGTGTCTATACTCTGCATGATCTCAAACATGCAGAAAAGGAAGCCACAAAGATTCAGTCCTTAACCCTGGCCACTATCCCAAATAGGCTATATGATCCAAAGAAAACTGCCTATGCTGCATTGGAACAGGCCAAATTAACAAAATTTGACCATCAAGAGGATTGGTTTGACGACCTATTCGTTTCAGTCGAAACAATAGGTCAAGCTAAAGAACTCACTCGACTGAAATATAATGATGAAGGGTTAACCGAGTTCAATAAACTTAGAGAGCAAAGGTTGCAAACTCTGCCTCTAGATTTACTGGAAACAACCCCAGCGACATCTTCAAGTGAGCCTGGTCGGCAACAGTCAAACCAGCCTCCTGTTATAACAAAAGATCAGAAGAAGCAACAGGAGGAAAGGCAAAAGAAAGAACAAGCAGAAAAACAGTAGAGAGCACAAATGGAACAAGAGGAGAAACAGAAAAGGGAACAAGAAGAAAAACAGAGGAGAGAGCAAGAGGAGCAGCAGAGGAAAGAACAGGAAAAAGAGCGGAGCGAGTCCCAAGCCGAAAAGGAGAAACAGACCACCACCGATGTCAATATGGACACTACCATAGACCCCAAATTATTCCAGGAATGGCAGCAGTTTCATTCCATCATCAGTGGATTGGAATGTTCAAAAGATACGGACACCTCCAAAACAAATGACACACAGGACATCACTTCTCCTCAGGTTCTAAGTGGAACCAACGGCCCACCCACTTCTAAGGATGTTGAGGTAATTCCTAAAGACCCTTCCGATCAAATCGTTCTCCAGGTGGAAGATATTCCTCCCTTGGATGTTTTCTACAGCCCAAGGCATAGAGCAGTTGTAAAGCGATCAAGGAAAAGACGAAGGACTGATCAACCTTCTATCTTTCCAGAGAAAACAGTCACGGGTAATGTAGTATGGAAGGAGGAATTGGACCCCTCCGATGACCTAACAAAGTTGTCACAGTATGTAGGTGCCTATTCTGCAGCAACTATTGATAAGGCATCAGAGGTAAGTCTTCTACTGAAGACTAAGGATCAAGAAATTTTTGCACTACAGGAAGAAGTGACCGAGGCAAAACAAAGGGTAGCACAAGCAGAAGAGTAGTTGCTGGCACAACAACAAACGAACAATTCATTAACCTAGCAATTGCAAACAGAGAGGCAGAGGATCGACCAAAGCGTGATCCAGAAACAAAAGGAATTGTCGGAAGCATTGGCACAATTGAGGACAGCAAATGAGCTGATGATGAAAACAAAGGATGAGCAAATCGCTCAATTGTCATCGCAACTTGAAATAATCAAAGGCGCTCCACAGGTGGATGAGTTCAGAAAGGAAGCATCACTAATAAACAATGCACTGATATCACAAATTAGGCTCCTTTGTCAACAACTCACTGAAGCAGAGCCATTGTGTGAGTTAACTACATCCATTAATCAGCAGGTAGAGAAGGCCAGGAATGAGTTAGACCAGGCCGATGAGATCATAAGTGGATATCTTGACTGGCAAGATTCTGATCAAGGGAGAGAAGCAAATTTGCCCAAGATTTCAGAAACATATAAAGACATACTTTTTACAGAATGGCACACACAGGTAATGAAAGCAGAAAGGGCAGCTTCAAGGTGTAAATCAACCTCCAGCAACCTAGTTGATCTGGTTAACAACACTCTCTACTTGGCAAATATGATCTCCCAATGTACGCCTGGAAAGATAACAACAACAAACCTGCTGGAGCAAACGTGTTATCCTGACTTGGAGGAAAAGGGGAGATTAATCGCTGGGGTTAACAGTTTGACCTTCGATGCATATTGGCTTTTCCTGATTAAGCCACACACACAGAGAGCCGCCCTTAAGTGTTTAACAGATGCAATCGGGTGTATAATTCCCGACATTCAGGATGCCACCTATGCTGCCCAGCTCAGTTCGCTTCTCAACAAACCACCTGAAGTAGAGCCAATGCTTGCGACAAGTCAGCTCAGGTTTAAAGGCAAGTAGCCTACATGATGAATCATGTCGCCGATTGCCAGATCGCTCCAGGAAATACGATCAATATTTATTGATGCCAATTATGTAGGATTTCTGTTTATTAGATATTTAGATTAGTTTAGTATTTATAGACCCTTTCATTGTTTTGGAAAGGGTCGTAAAATTTTGTAATAGACTTAAAGACTGAAGTTTGCACTACTGTGCTTCAGCCTATATTCTTTTATGAAACTCGACCAATCGTTCTTAATTTGACAAGGAAGTTTCTTTATGCAATTGCGCACTACTGTCTTTTGTTGGGGATGTTTTCTGAGTCGAAGGAAGAACTGCGACATAGCGATTGATATTTGGGAGTGTCACGCAGCTCATATGGTATTTCTATCTATGTCTGAATTCATTCCTTTTATATGAATTGTTATGTGATTATTTTTGCTATTGTTGATTATATGCATGCGCTGTAACAACAGATCCTTATTCATTCCACTATTGGATGTTTTATGATGTGCCTTTCCTTTCAATCATGCATGTGACAATGATATAAATGATAAAGTGTGGTAATTTGTTTTAATCGCTTTGTTTAACTATTTAGACACAGCAATCTTGAATGAATTAACATCTATGCCTTAAAGATGGAGTCATCTATATGCCTGTCTTTAGACACAGACCACCTAACGCCACGCTTTAGAGCTCAATAAGTTCCCGGGATAGATCACAGTTATTATATTCTTGCTGATAGTTTTAGTTATTCGCTCGTCACTAGCGTAGTTTATAATCATCCATCCATCCCATTTATCCACTTCTGGGAAACTGGTCCCATTATCCCCAGTCGGAGCCACTATTCCAAACGGAAAAGGAGTTGTACTAAGGTCCGGACCGGGTGGTTATCCCCGATGTTGTTGCAGCGATTTTCGCATCAACACTACCATAACTTTGGAAGACATCATCGTGATATCTGTCAATGAGGATGAGGAGGATTGGTCATGAGAAACCATTTTACTCTCTTGGGGAGGAAAAGGATCCTTCAAAATAGCAGGAGTGGGTGAACTTTTGAAAATTTTGGAAACTTCGGCATGATGTGGGCACTCCTTGGTGTAATGATCTTCATCACAAATTAGGCAAGGATACTGAGGTTTCTTCTTTTCATCAGACGATTCATTCTTGTTTGATTTCTCCTTAGAACGAGTGTCTTGTTTAGCTTTTCCTTTTCCCTTTTTCTTATTTTCGGATTGCTTACCCTTGCCGGTAGATGATTCTACGGTGTTAATTTCCGAAGTAATTTCGGGAGAAGGATCTTCTTCAGGTGAATCAGATAGAGCCGAAATCTGAGTTTTCTTAGAATTTTTCTTTTTGTTCTTAGATTTTTGGCTCACAGAACCAATCATGCCATCTATGGCATGTGATCCTGTAAGGGTTGGATTAGTTTGACCAGGTCAGGGTAAATCTGGGATCTTTTCATACAAAGTACCAGACTAAGTATAAACAAGATCAAGGTATTGAGCACGAGAAATTACTTTCTCTTTAGTTACAACACCTCCTTTGGCCACATCTTCAGTTATTACCAGTAAAAGAGATTTTATGAACCATTTAGCCAAAATCTGGTATGGAATGTAAACTTTAACCAGGCGACGTCTTCGTCTCCATTCATGAATGTGATCAAATATATGGGTTGATGTTGACTTCTTTAAATAAGTTAAAAGTTTGATTCCATTATCATATCGAATGGGCAACTGAAAATGTGTCAAAAAAGTTGTAGCAAGGGCATTAGATGTGCTGAAGGAAGCGCACGACAATTCTACATACCATTTGGCTGTCGAGCCAGTTAAGGTCTGTTGAAAAAGTTGTAATCTAATAGAATCATCAATTAATGAGTTGGACATGCACCAAATATGATAGGTCATAACATGGTTGGATGGATCTTCACCCGACTTACCTTCAAACTTAGGAATATCACTGGGAAACTTAGTAGGAATGGTTGGCCAAAATGGTAAATAAAGAAGTGGATCATTAGTTAACCGAGAGAGGTCAGGCAAATCCAAAGTTGCAATGAAGGGAAACTAGCGGTTAGGATCCTGAGATGGATACTGATAACCCTGAGGGACGAGTCTCATACTGGGAGGAGGATACCCAAGATATCCTGGAATAGCCTGAGCAGTTGGAATCTGCATACCTCCTGGATATCCAGGATGAACCATATCGTATTGCGGTTGTATAGGTTGTTGAAACATATGACTTGGGTATGGTTGATTCTGAAAAGGGAGACTCTGACCCATTTGACCTTGAATGAATTGTCCTTGAAAGGGTTGATTTTTCAAAGGTTAACCTTGGATAAATTGAGCTTGAAAAGGTGGATCTTGAACAAACTAACTCGGGTAAACCTTAGAAAGGTTGCCTTGAAATGGCACTTTCATATATGGGATGTTAGGTTGTACAATAGGTATTTAGGGCATTGACAGAATTGTAGGAATATATTGAACACCAGATATTTGAGGTAAAGACTAAACAAGGGGTTGCACAGTTACTTGTGATATAAGTGAGATGGTTTCCTGCGATACTCCTAGAATGGGAGTTTGAGGCAAACCTGAACCTGGGTTCTGAACAGTCGTTGGTATAGCAGATTGTACCAAGGTTTTAGGAGCACTTGAGACAGGATGCTGAGGTGGTTGATGGGTAGGTGTCGATGGATTAACCTGGATAGTTGGTTGGACTTGAAAAGGCATACCTTGAAAAGGTAATTGTTGTATACGCTGTCCAATAGGTTGAATAGGTTGATACATAGGAACTTGAGAAGAAACTGGAATTGGTCGTTGATTTAATGAAGGGTTCCAGATTGTATTCACTCTAGGGTAAGGCATTCCAACGGTAGGTTGAGGCATAACAGGCTAACCAAAACCGGTTTGAGGCATTTGAGCATAATTAAGATAATTCCCAGCAGGGGGTTGCCCCCTAGCTGTAGGATAAGATCTACCAAAAGGTTGTCCTCTGGGTGGAGGATATGATGGTTTCCCCCCATGCGGGTAATAACCACCTATTAGGTTGGTTTGTGGATTACCAACATTACCAGAAATCATATTAATAAATTGTTTAGATGTCAAACCTTCATTGGTAGGGTTAATTACACCAGTTGACATGTTTGAAGATGAGTTCGAGGAAGAAGCTCTTGAATAAGCTCCCGCAAGAGAGTGATATCCAAGTGGTAGAAAACCACCATACAATTTTGACTCCAAAGAAGTAGAAAACATAGATGTGTCTGCTGAGGTACTTCTGGAAGCCATCGTAGACCAGTCAAAACCTGGTACGATAGAATAAGGTGTCGTGTATTGCAGAATCCCTTGTCCTAAAAAGTTCAAGGGTGTCAAATACCAAGGGTTGAGGTGAAGAGATCTAAACAAAAGCTATGATATTTCTATAGGTTCACTGGTAGAAACGATTGGTTCTTCCTCTTCATCCGAAACAAGTTCTTCAATGGAAATGACACCAGGAGGGAGACTATCATTAATAATAAGTTTCACACACGGTGAATGTGGAGGATCTGGAATATGCATTGTAGTAGGTGTATAAGTTTCAAGCTCAGAAATATCAGACTTAGGTTCGTCAATATCTGGTTCAGAAATGGGATTTGTATCTGAAAAGTCTCTAGTATCAGATTCAGTTGGAACAAGTTCAGTAATGTGTAAATCAATTCCTTTTGAGTGTGATGATAATTTCTGAGTCTGATCAAATTCATTTTTTGTCACTTCAAGGCCTAGAAAATTAGATGTTATCAGTTGATTAACTTCAATTCCTTTTGCATCAAAGTCTATAATAGTAGAAGTTTCAGTTTCTGTTGCAGTTCCGGATACCGTTGATTTAGATTTTTCATCTTTTATCTTTTCTAACTAAATCGGTGTATACTCAAGGGGGTCCCTGGGTATTCTACGTGATTGTCTTGGTAATTTCACCACAATGAAAAATTTTCAATTGATAAATTACACAATATCTAAATTACACCTAAAGTCTCTAAAAAGTTAAAAAAAAAACACAGAAAGTAACACGCGCTAAAAATCTAGGAGTTCAAACCATACAAACTGACTCTTCATAGAGATCAATAATTACTACTTGCTACTAAAATCCAATGTTGCAGTGATCAAGGTGAAAATATTTATAGAAATGAGCGTTTGGAACCAGTTACCATGACAACCTGCTTAATGAAACAATCTGGTGCAAGTAACTTTGCTATAAACCATCTCGAGCAAAGATTACCCTCCAAAACATCCAAGTGAGTCTAGTCAATGTTTGTTCCAGGTACAGCAGGACCTTCCCTCTGTCGTCACCTTAGGTAGATCCCTAGGATTATAGTCACTAAGTTTACCAAATACAACAATTTTACCTGGGGGACAGTCGCAGATCGGATGTACACGCAAGGGCCAAGTAACAAGCTCAATCCCCTTGAAGTCTCCTCCATATGATCAATTGGATGTTTACTTTCAAGTGACCCCAAGTACCTTTCGGTATCGTTGAAATACGTGTAAATCACTATATCTACGTTGATGAAGTGGGTATGATCACTTCACCAGATTTGACACGATCTTGTGCTTAACTCATGTACAAGAAGAGCTTCCGAGAGCAAAACAGAAATAATTGGATTTTCTCTCCCTAACTCAAGATTCTATTGTTCATTTGTAGCTTTGGAAAGTTTACTTTCTTCCCTATTCCAAAGCCCTACACTTAAGCTAATGTAGGTGACAAGAGCCCTAAAAAATGTAAAATTCGAGATGAATTTTAATTAGTGTTTTATTATTAAGTTGTTATTTACTCAATAGGTGATGAAGGTGAAACTTATAATGTTATGACACGACTCAAAATCTTAATTCACTCAAAAATGCAATAGCAACTTTCAAATGCGATGAAATCCTATTTAGAGAAAAGAAAGAGTTTCTTTGATTTTTTGAAATGAAATGCAAAAACTCACAACCTTTCCAATTTTTCTAAAGCAAACAATTTCACTTTAATGTAATGAAAATGCAGGCAACAAACCAAATTCCAACTTTCCCTAAACATCAAATAAGCCAAAATACTCTTTATCTCTAATCACTCAAAACTTTCAAACACATAGAAATCTATCAAGAGAGTTGGAGAAAACACATTTTTCCCTATGAATGCTTTGACTTAATTATAATAATAGTGTAATTGTGAAAATTTTCCAAGATGAAAGCAACAATTTCCTTTATCAAGCAAAAATGACCACAATTCCTTCACAAAATCACTAGGTCTCAAGAAAACCTATTTTGCAATTCAAAATGAGTTTGACCACAAATAAACAACAACTAAGGCTTAACTAGTGTATTTGATAGAACAAAATAAGAATATCACAAGCAAAAGGAAAATCTATCTTGTTTTGATCAATCAGCCAATTAGCCAGGAAAAACCCTAAGTTCTTCAAAAAGACCTAATTCTCAAAAATCATTAACAAAGCACTCAATTGAGTTCAGAATAAACACAACACAGTCCAAACAAAGATAATGACACTTCTAGAAAAAAAAAACTCAGGTCTGGGTTGTGTTGGCATTATGAGACAAGTGTTGTCCTTGATGGCAAATCACACAGATGACAGATTAGAGTGCAGCAGGTCAGTAGCAAAGAATTGATGATCAGACTACAAATAATGAAGAAAGAAGAGTATATACGCAGGTTCTCTATATACCAAGTAGGGTATACATGTAGGTTCACTATATACCAAGTCGCGTATACGCAGGTTCACTATATACCAAGTAGGGTATATAAGCAGGTTCACTATATACCAAGTCGTGTATACGCAGGTTCGCTATATACCAAGTAGTGTATACACGCAGTTTCATGAACGGAAAAGCGCGTACATGTCGGAAAGCTTACTTTTGGTCCGTGGTAGTTAGTCCTCGGTATTTTAACCTATGGTTTTGCACCATGGTATCTCGACAAGTGTGTTGATCCCAAGTATTGGGCTCTTGGTATTGATTTATTATGGTTTTGGACCGTGGTATTGAGCAAGGCCTAAGACTATAAAAGGAGAAGAAGATCATTAGGCAATGGCATCCGAAAAGTCTTGAATATCTGAAGAAGTATGAGATCCAGTATGCAGGTTATGGGTTGATGATGCATTGCTTGATCTGAGCTAAGGAGGGATCTCACCGGTTGATGGAGAACAAGATCTAAGGAGAGATCGGGATCGAATGGTTTGAAATGAACTATCTTTATGATGCTTATTCTAGATCTACATACTAACGCATGTATTGTTCTGTAAATGTTATGAGTATGACTGATGTCTGGTACAGCTGCAAGTTATGAGAAATTATTTTTAGATCTGTACGCGGGTTGTCTTTGGCAAAAGCGCATATGTACGCAGGTTTGATTCATTATAGTAGCGTATACATTATGAAGGATAATATTTGAAGTTGCAGATGGATTTGATGGTTATGGCAGAGTTCTATTATCTGCTCTGTGTTCTGGTGACTGTGTTATTGACAGGGTTTCAGTGTTTCAGTGATTCAGAAATTGATGATGCTAGTATTGGTTGTTTTGTGCTTCAATGATATTTATGGCTCCAGTATGAAAATTTGATGAAACGTGGCCTTCAGATTATGTGTTGTGCTTCAGGAGTATCCAGTCTGAAAATGTATGAAACGTGGTACCTGGAGGAGATAAGATTGTAGGTCGGCGCCTACGTACTAGTATCTTAGCTAGTACAAGAGCAAAGGGGGTTGGAGGTCCCTTCCAGGAGAGTCTGGAGAACGAGAGAAGGTTGTAGCCTTCTGCAGGTTGTAGCCTACGTGCTGGTAAAGGACTGCACTAGTACATTGTAAAAGAAGTTTCTTAATAAAGGAAGATAAAAACGAATTGCAGCAGGTGGTTTTCACCCACATTGGGTTTCCACCTTATATCATGGTGTTCATGTGTGCTTCTTGTGTGTGATGATTTGTTCTGTTTTTACTGCACCTGCTCACTGTTCATATGGTTAATGAAGTTTTGATGCACTAACTAAATATCAACATTTAATGGATTAACTGAATCATAAGTATTTTGGATATACGCTAGTTGCTTTAGACACAGTTGCGTATACACGCGGGTTCCATTGAATGAAGTAGCGTATATGTATCTAAGTATAGAAATGAAAAAGTTTTATTGATCTGATAATACTGATTCACCCCCCCCCCTTCTCAATATTATTTCCAACAATTGGTATCGGAGTAGGTCCTTTGGTAGAAGCTTGATCGCTTGAAGGAGATTCGTGGAACTATGGGAAAGAAGCTTAAGAAGAAAGCACCTACGAAGAAGAAGACTTCTCAGAAGAACTATGACAGTGGGAGAATCGATTGGGGATTAGGTATAAGAAGCTCTTCAGATTCAGAATCATTTCAGAATGAAGATGAACTATCATGTATGAATTTGCTATCCTCTGATGTTCCAGCTATCTATCCATTTGGAAAAGATGAAAGTGATAGTGAAGCAACTGAATTTTCTTTTATGGGTGAGTAAGAAAAGTATCAAATAGAGGCAGTATTTAGAAGGCTTACAGACAAAATTAAAGATCAACAAGATCTATTGAACAAAAGGGAATGTGCTTTCAAAGAAGAAGTTACCAAACTAAAAGCTCAATCAAAGGAAGGAAACAAGGTAAGAAAGTTACTCAAGGAAAAGGAAAATCAATGTCAAAAGTTGCAGGGCGAAGTGACAACATTAAGGGATAGAGTCAATGAAAGAAGCACAACCATCAAGAAACTCAGAGATAGATCCAGTTACTATGAAAGTCTTGAAGCCACGATCCGCTCGCTAAAGGAAGATCTTGAAGAATCAAAGAAGCAGAATAAAGATCTACTCCAAGCTATTGAAAAACAGGTAAACGAAGATATCAACTTAAAATCTCAACTGAAATGTGCCTTTAGAATTCGTCAAATGCAGCAAGATCTGAATGAAGAACAAGAAAAAGAGATCCTCAAACTAAGGCATCAGTTGGAAGAAGGAAGGAAAGCTGAAGAAGACATGAAGAAGCAATGTCTAGAAAAGGAGGAACAACTTCAAGTTGAGGTAAATATCTTGAAAGGTAAATTAGAAGAAAAGGATAAACTGTTGAGATTTCAAGATAGTACTAAAGCCTTGGATGATATTCTTAGTAGTCAAAGGTCTCCTACTATCAAGACTGGTCTTGGTTTTCATGAATCTGTTGAAGGTGAATCTAGTTCACAAGGTGAGGAAAGGAACTCTAAAGAGAAATCTAAAATTATCAACAAGGAGATGAAAGGTCAACCCCATCAACAATCAAGGAAAGAGACTCCTCAAAGAAAATCTTTTACTCCTCCTATGTATAATGTTGAATGTTATGTATGTCATAATCTTGGACATGTTGCAGCTAGATGTGGAAGAAGAAGGGTTCAAGACCATCATGTAGAAATATCATCACATTCAAGGTACTTTAATGGATATTGCTTTGCTTGCAATGTGTTTGGTCACAAAGCTGCTGATTGCTACAGGAGAAATATGAAACATGTAAGATGTTATGCATGTAACAAGCTTGGACATATAGCAAAGGAATGCAGGAACAAAGTACGAACATCACACCAAAAGGAGAAAACATCATCACACTTGAAGATATGGAAGAAGAAGGAAGTACAATCAAAAAGATGTGGCACAACACAATATACGCAGACACAGCACAGCACAGACATAACAGACTCAGAGGGAGCTGGAAGTGTAAAACTTCAGTGTCCTGAATCACATACGCAAGTTCCATAAAGGGAAGTAGCGTATATACGCGAGTTGGATACTGCACAGTCGCGTATATGAGTATCTGAAGAAATGCAGTAGGGACAGGTTCAGGAAAAGGATTTGTTATGTTTCAGACCATTATTTTCTCTGTTTGATAATGTTTACAGTTTGCTAAGGGTGTGTGAAAATGTCTTGTTACTTATAAGATGTTTAGAAGGGTTTGATCCTAACTTGATGATGATGTCTTGATGCTTATTGCTGATATATGCATGATCAGATCTAACAGTAAACAGATGGCTCAGGTTGAGGGGGAGCATATGCCTTTAATAATGCATTGTTGGCATTATGGTTAATAGCCTTGATGATGATGCTTATATGGCTAAATGATATATCTTGCTATGATGTGGTTGTGAGTTGTCTATGATAAAACCTCATATGATTCTTGGGGTTACATAGTAGATGTTCAGATCAGATTTATGGTTGATTCCTTGATGATACATATATGGTGCTTACATGGTGATCTTCATAAGGATAAGGAGAAGTACAAAGCTTGAATACGCATCTTCCTCACTTGATGATGAGTCACTCATATGCTGTTGTCATCATATGTATAAAGATCATACAAGCACTCATGTGGATAAGGATTGTTGCTGTTGATGATATCAAGAAGTTCTGTCAAATGAGCTTGAGCTCAAGATACATAGTGCTGATACATGGATGACTACTCAAAGTCGCTTTGTTGAGACATGATGATGAGTTCTTATCTATATGATGATAGGTTGATACTTACATATGTTGATTGATGCAGATGTTCCCAAGCAATGATACTTGGATCATGTAGATCTTGATGTTGATGAAATGGCTATGGTGGTTTCACACATGATATAATGTGAATGACTCTGAATTCTGTTCAAAGGGATGAATTGATGCAGACATACCTTGTTATAGGTTGATGACTTATTCTCTACAGGACATTTACAGGTTGCTGATATGGAAATGGTTGTACGCAAGTTTCATAAGGACTATCCGCGTATATACGCTTGTTTATGTGGATACAGTCGCGTATATGAAAATTTGAAGGAAATCAGTGAGTCAAACTCAGAATGAGAAGATTCTGATCTGACAAAGACCATCTGGCACAGGTTCAGGGGGAGCAGATAAACTTCCAATGATGCATTGTTGGCATTATCTTAGAAGCTTTTGGTTCTAGTTCACAGCTGTTGTTAGTTTCAGATGGAACAGAGGCAGAGGGAGAACAGAAGGAAATCTTGGTTGCTGATCTGAATGGTGATTGACAGATGCTGCTGCTATGAGTTATTGGTGACTTTCATAAGTCTTGTTCTAGATATTTCGTCTCTATGTTATGTATCTCTTTTGTGATATCTCTTTCATGGTGTCAAGGTCATGTAACGGCCTATATTGGTTTCCCCACTATGCCTGGGATGAAGATGTAATGTTCTTGCTTTATCATGTGTAAACTTTTGATGTATCCCCACTTGGTTGGGTGGATGAGTCAATTCTAGTATATCCCCACGTGGTTGGGTGATGGATGTATGTATTGAGTCTTTTGATGATAGGAAGGTCTTTTAAGATGTATAAGTCATGGTTCTTCTTGAAGAACACCTTTTTGTAGATCTTGCCTTCAGTCAGGAAGAGCATGAACAACACACTTCAGCAGTACGGAGACTCGACATGTACTCAGGGGGAGCATGGACAGATTGGTACACCTTGGCATATACAAAGGGGGAGCTCATTTAGAGATTTCAACAGATACTCAGGGGGAGTATGGACAGCAGAATGGTCAAAAAAGGAAGAGAATATCTTGGTCTGCCCTTTGCCCTTGATGTCTGTTGTGGCCAGCAACAACCCCCCCCCCCCCCTTCGTTCAATCTAGTATCAGCCACGATACCAGAATGAATGGGGACCCTTAGTTAATTTTTGGAAAAGCAAGGATTTCATTCTAAAGTACAAACATACACTTAGAAAAGGTTTCTTGAATGACTTAAGCCTAAACCTGTGTTCATGAAAGCAAATCTTTAAGGTTGCATCACAAAGGCATGAGAAACACCTTCATTTCCCTTCTAAAGACCAATATGCGCACCGCCTCAGTGTTAATAACAACATCGCATCGCAACATGCTAGTACCCATGAAGAAAAGCTTACAAACCCACCGATTTGCGATATTGCGATCGCACGATTGCATATCACAGAAATGAGGCAGGCGAAGATTGGCAAGCATTGAGTTATTGCGATCTGCGATATGGCGATCTGCGATATTGCGATCACTACTGTTTGCGATTGCGCGACATGCAAGGGTACGTTGGAAAATCATAAAAGCACCTTAGTACGAATCCCTCGGGCACGCCACCCAAATAAAATCCACTTACTATAACCTGACTTGGAATTATGTGCTTTTAATGATAGTAATAAATCAGTGGTCAGTTATTTAAGTGGAATAAAGATGCGTGCCTTAATGCGGATTTTCTTCACGTAAGGTGGCGTATCTGATTTATCTCTTGCATTTAAAACTCTCCCATCACCTTTCTGATCAATCTTTCCATTTCACTCATAACCTGCAGGAGCAAAGTGTGAAGGCAAAATCAGACAGAAACACTAAGCGAAATGGGGAAGAAGAACAAAGCTCAAAGCTCCGAAACAAGAGAGAAGACCAAGGAGATGGCGCCCCTGTACACAGACACTGCATGCAATAAAGATGCAGGTATCTCAACATGGGAAGGCATGTATAGGCTGTTAGAAGAAGAGAACCCTAGAATAGTCAAAGTAACTGCTGCTGTCGCGGGTGCATCACGTCCTTCAGAGGCATCCCTGGAAGACCTAGCGTGCTCTTTCCTCCATAGGATAGCGGCAAGGCCGAAGATTCTACCGTATACAGACATGATCAAATGGATTTTAGATGATGCGGAGTTACATCATAGACAGTTCAAAGTCCAGGGACATGGGCTCGTGGGATCGTTTGCTGCTCAAGACCTGAAGCTCATGTATCATCTTCCTGAACCACAAGCGACCTATAATGCAGAGTTTGTCAGGAAGTTCGCAGTAGAGAATCCGGACCTATCAGACACCACTAAGGAATGGTCAAGAAGAGATGAGCCGTTGAAAAAAGATAAGAACGGTATGTATAGCACTGGTTCCCTTACCTCTCCATATTGTTTTGCTGCAGCCATGCTCTGTAGGCTATTTGGTAAGCCCGATATCAATAAGTTTTCATCTGAATGGCTACCGTTAATTGATGCCGCGACTAGTTCTGAAATAGTGGATTGGGCCAAAATCCTTTCTGACACTCTATACACGGCGGTTCTCCACTACCGTTCTAAGAGATCCTTCTCCCAAAGGGCCTATCCTCCTTTTTATCTGTCTGCCTATATAATGGACTCTGTCTGTCTTGTATCGAAATTCCCTACTATGGGTTGGAAATGGACTACCCAAGACCCATTGCCCATTCATGTCTATCATAAAGTCTTATGGGATTCCCAGTTTGCCCCTCATTTTTACCAGATTTGCCATGGGCTCATATTGCCCATGCATAGAATGATATATGATAAGGACCCCCCAAGGTGCTCTCCCGAGGCCCAAATTGACATCCTCCCCATCGCAAGATGGTTTGGGGAAGAATGGTTTACCTATATTCGAGTTTTTGGAAGCACTGTACCTCCACATGTCCTACCCTTGTATGTTCCTGATAAATTGTTGGCCCGGGAAATTGCTTATCAAACTTGTTCTGAAGGCGGCTTAACCAAGGAACTAAAGGACAAAAAGAAGGCCATTTGGCCTCCATTTCCCGTCACTTGTGGGGTCTTCTCTTTGTTCGATGTGGGACACGCTTTTGATGAAGTGGAGAATGTGACGTGTCTCCAATTATTTAAATTCTCATCAAGACCATTCGACCCAAATAAAGTGGCCCAGGAATTTACAACCAACGTCAAGATAAGGGTATTCTCTGGGAAGAAAGATCTGTTTGATGATCTCTTTCTGAACAAGAACTCGCTCAGAGAAGTTTTGCAAGAAGCTCAGTCAAGATTGTCTCCAGACGACCTTCGGAAATTCACGTTGTACAGAGAAAGAAGACTGGCTAGTATCCCACTGGAAGGACTGCGAGTAGCTACTAGAGAACCGACTCCGAGCATCAGCCTCAGCGAAAACTCCAGCGCTTCCAGATCTAAGTCCAGCGCCGCAAAAGAAATATCTGAACATCCTGAAGAGTCTGTGCGCAACAAAGAGAAGAACGAAGAAACAATCAAAGACACAGCTCAGTCAAGTACGATGGCTCAGCAGCAAGTTATCGCCTCACCACCGAGAGAGGTTCCCCCTCCTGTCATCGAAACACCTCTTGTCACAGTAGAGTTGGATAAAGAATGGGACACCTTCAATGAATTAATTAATCTTGAAGGTCAAGCCCCAAAGACACCTGTGAGCAATACACAGGTGGTGCAAGAGGTCGTCTCGACCATAGTCAGTAGTGCCGCAGAAACGGAGCATCTCCCTATCGCTCCATCCTCAGAACTTCTACTCAACGTAGAAGAAATTCCTCCACTGGACGTATTCTACAGCCCCCAGCACAAAGCAGTTGTAAGGAGACAAAGAAAGAAGAGAAAACTTGAGAATGCACTATCTCAAGATGCTGAACATCTAGATGTCTTGTGGAAAGACCCAAATAATGATCCAACCGAGAATCTCACGAAACTGTCTCAGATTGCAGGAGCATATGCTTCTGCAACTATCGACAAGGCCTCTGAAGTCCAGCAACTTCTAAAAGAACATGAAAATCAAATACAACTGCTACAACAACAGTTGCAGCAAGCCAATGCGAACACTGAAGCCTCCAGACAGCTCGAAAAGCTACAGGAAGACTTTCGCCAGATGCAGGTAAGCTATCAAAGAAATCTTGAAGAAAAAGAAAAGCAGCTGCAGACGGTGCAAGAAATGCATAAAGATGAACCTAAGCTGTCAGAGTTCATTTCAGAGTCCATCGGCTTGAACGACCAACTATCACAGCAACAGGAAGATATGGTACGTAGAATATCACAGTGGAGGCATTTTTGTGAACTAAGCGACAAGATCACCAGCCAGGTGGTGGAATTGCGGAACGACTATGACCAGGCCAACAGAAGAGTAACAGAATATCTGACTTGGCAAAATGACGAGGAAGGGAAAAGAGCAGGAGCACCCAAGATTAATGAAAATCATAAGGAGCTGCTCTTTAATAAATGGGATGAACAAATCACACAGGCGGAGCAAGCAGCAGAGACAGCGGCGACACAAGCGAGCATCCTTATCGACTGTGTAAATGAAAATTTACATAGGGCTAATTTGATTTCAAAGACCACCCCGGGGTACCTACCGAGCACGTTGCAACTGGAGGTAGAATGGAGACAGAGAACGCAGGCAAACGGGAAAACAATCCAGGCATTGGCTAGACTAAATTGGGAAAGTTACTGGACTTACTTAGTTAAGCCGCACAACCAATGCATGACAGTAAGATGCATCATGAATGCAGCCGAGAAGGTAGCGCCAGCTCTTATGGATGTCATTTTCGCAGCCCAGCTAAGTACAGAAATTAGCCAACCTACTCTTCTCAAGCCTATGCTTGACACCTGGAACTTCAGAGACCAAATTCAGAAGTAATTTCATTTAGAATGTTGCTTTTTCCTTTTTGACTAAATTAGAAAAAGGGCGGTCATTTGAGAACCGTATCCTCAATTTTGTAACATACTATTATTAGGATTAGATAGTAGTATTTCAACCCTTCTCATTGCATTGGAGAAGGGTCCAGAAATTTTTCAAAAACTTGTCCTCAGAACATGCACTTATGCACCTCAGAGGAGGTTTTGATGAATGGAAGGATCAGATTTATTTATATTTGCATTTTAATGTCTGCTACTGATGTTGCATTTCTGTACTCTTAGTAGGCGTTCAAAGTAAGTACAAGTAGATCATTATTGCTTGAATTTTGTGAGTAGAAATTAGTCATAAATGGTACTTTTATCTCTTGACGAATTTCTACTGATTTGCTTAAAGTGATATACAGCTGATGCTATTTGTATGTTAATGTATAGATCTATGGTTACCATTTGGCACTTTTGTACGGTGGAATCATCTGTTTATGTTTGACATATGAATTATTTATCACGTGATATGCAGTCCAAAACTGTCCTGTTTAACTTCTTATGCAGAATGGTTTATCTTAAATGGTTTATATTCTTATAGTAACTGAATAATCTTCATTACCAGTTATTATATGAAATCTTTTTAGATCGCATGATGGAAAGGATATATCCCGGGTTAGCGTAGGTTGTATATGTTATTTTTATTCTGATTTTAGCAGCTTATAGTCGAATGATGAGTTAGATTAAAATTAGTTCTCAAAAGCTCTCTAGAAACAGCATAAATCAAAACTTACACACACACACCCCTTGCATCAGGAAGCTGGTCCCGTTATCCCCAGTCGGACCCGCTACTCCAAACGGGCAAGGAGCCGCCAACCAGGTTCCGGACCGAGTGGGTATCCCCCTTGTTGTCGACCCGATTTCGGGGCCCTCAACAATGTCAAAGGGGGAGAGTGATTTGGTGTTGTTGCCATCAAGTCCAAAGGGGGAGATTGTTGGCATTATGGTGCATGTGTTGTACTTGATGGCAACCCACTCATAGAAGAACATCTCACTTATTTATAATTGGATGAATCTTCAGAAGAGATATCAGATGTGACTGATGGAGGACAGCTCAAAGGAATCAGATGATAGTTCTAAGTGTGACAAGTTAGCTTTGCCATCAAGTCCAAAGGGGGAGATTGTTGGCATTATGAGACAAGTGTTTTCCTTGATGGCAAATCACACAGATGATGGATTAGAGTGCAGCAGGTCAGTAGCAAAGAATTGATGATCATACTACAAGGAATGAAGAAAGAAGAGTATATACGCAGGTTCTCTATATACCAAGTAGGGTATACACGCAGGTTCACTATATACCAAGTCGCGTATACGCAGGTTCACTATATACCAAGTAGGGCATATAAGCAGGTTCACTATATACCAAGTCGCGTATACACAGGTTCGCTATATACCAAGTAGGGTATACACGCAGTTTCATGAATGGAAAAGCGCGTACATGTCGGAAAGCTTACTTTTGGTCCGTGGTAGTTACTCCTCGGTATTTGAACCTATGGTTTTGGACCATGGTATCTCGACAAGTGTGTTGATCCCAAGTATTGGGGTCTTGGTATTGATTTATTATGGTTTTGGACCGTGGTATTGAGCAAGGCCTAAGAATATAAAAGGAGAAGAAGATAATTAGGCAATGACATCCGAAAAGTCTTGAATATCTGAAGAAGTATGAGATCCAGTATGCAAGTTATGGGTTGATGATGCATTGCTTGATCTGAGCTAAGGAGGGATCTCACCGGTTGATTGAGAACAAGATCTAAGGAGAGATCGGGATCAAATGGTTTGAAATGAACTATCTTTATGATGCTTATTCTAGATCTACATACTGACACATGTATTGTTCTGTAAGTGTTATGAGTATGACTGATGTCTGGTACAGCTGCAAGTTATGAGAAATTATTTTTAGATCTGTACGCGGGTTGTCTTTGGCAAAAGCGCGTATGTACACGGGTTTGATTCATTATAGTAGCATATACATTATGAAGGATAATATTTGAAGTTGCAGATGGATTTGATGGTTATGGCAGAGTTCTATTATCTACTCTGTGTTCTGGTGACTGTGTTATTGACAGGGTTTTAGTGTTTCAGTGATTCAGAAATTGATGATGCTAGTATTGAATGTTTTTTGCTTCAATGATATTTATGGCTCCAGTATGAAAATTTGATGAAACATGGCCTTCAGATTATGTGTTGTGCTTCAGGAGTATCTAGTCTGAAAATGTATGAAACGTGGTACCTGGAGGAGAGAAGATTGTAGGTCGGTGCCTAGTACTAGTATCTTAGCTAGTACAAGAGCAAAGGGGGTTGGAGCTCCCTTCCAGGAGAGTCTGGAGAACGAGAGAAGGTTGTAGCCTTCTGCAGGTTGTAGCCTGCGTGCTGGTAAAGGACTGCACCAGTACATTTTAAAAGAAGTTTCTTAATAAAGGAAGATAGAAACAAATTGCAGTAGGTGGTTTTCACACACATTGGGTTTCCACCTTATATCATGGTGTTCATGTGTGCTTCTTGTGTGTGATGATCTGTTCTATTTTTACTGCACCTGCTTACTGTTCTTATGGTCAATGAAGTTCTGATGCACTAACTAAAGATCAACATTTAATGGATTAACTGAATCATAAGTATTTTGGATATACGCTAGTTGCTTTAGACATAGCTGCGTATACACGCAGGTTCCCTTGAATGAAGTAGCGTATATGTATCTAAGTATAGAAATGAAAAAGTTTTATTGATCTGATAATACTGATTCAACCCCCCCTTCTCAGTATTATTTCCAACAGGTTGAAGCAAAAGCTATATTTTCAAAATTTCTCAAGGCATGCACGGATAAACAGTGGCAAACAGAGCACATGACTCTATTGCTAAGGAAAAACTGGCGCAAAACTATGCTCTGTTAGCAAACAGAAACAACGCGGGGATAAGAAAACTTAAGAAAAAATAAAAATTTGAAAAATCAACCACACAGATCTAAAAGGTCATTAATTTATAAAGACTTAGGTCTGGATATATCAAAAGAATTAGAAATAAAAACTAAGGAAAAAGACGAGAATAGAGACATTCAATAGTGGAGTTGCCAATTTGTTACACCAGACAAATCCCTCTTGTTGACAAGAGCGATCTCCCTAGATCCTTGACGGAAACTAGAAACAAGCAACACAATTGAACTGGCCGTTTTCCTAAGTTGAACTTGTTTGGATTATAAGAATTAAAGCTAATGGATGAGCCTCTTACCTATTTCACAAAATTCTCGATGAAGATCCCTTGTTGTGATTCGATGCAGCTCTTCAATGCTTGATAAGACCTGCAAACATCGACCATAAAAGGATCAAAAGCACATGCGATATAATAATCCAAACAACTTAACATAATGATCAAGGAGATTAGGAATTGAATTTTCTTTAATAAACACTATAAACAATTGTCAACCATTCATTATTCCAATAAGACAAATCAATGGGAGGAAGTGTTCATTTTTATTAATCAAAGATTAAGAGGAGCCTTACAACCTCGCCTTGATGTTGTTAAGGCCCTCCCAAACTCCTTCAATCTCCTCTTTAGATGACAATCTTTCCAATCTCAAACCAATAACATAACTTTCTCCTCTTTGAGTTCTGACCTCCTCAATCCCTCTACCCTCTAGTCATTTTATAGGCCAAGAGGAAGAAGTTTCAGATCCAAAAGAGGAGGATGAGACTCCTTCATTGAGGGATTAGGTTACCATGAGAAAAGGGATTAAGATGCATCATCTGAGGGTTATATTTTGGACAGTCATCACCTTGAAGCATTTAGTTGGGAAATATTCGACCAACTATGTTTCTAGAATGTACTTTTTATTTTTATTTTCTTGAATTCACCTGCGCGGATTTATAGTGGCAAATAGAGCACAGCTTTGTGCTGTTCTCAGAGTTAGTTCCAGCGAATGCGTGGAAAACTCTAGAAAAATCAGCGCAGGTGGAACTTAACAAGGTGTGACAATTATTTTCCCCAAATTTCTCATCTACTTCAAGTTATTTTGGTTTGTTTGACTTCTGAGGGAGTTGGCTCAAACATGTTCACAGATGGTAAAAAGACCTATAAACTAATCAAGTGTCATGGAAACAAACTGACATGTAACACATTGGATTCCCTTAGGCTAGAAACCTCACTAGCATCCTTGCATTTCCTTTCATTGAAAATTCATTCCTTGATCCCTTTCCCCTCCCTAATTAGGTTAAGCATATCATTGGTTTCTAAACTCCTTCCCCTTGACCTAACTTGGGTCCACTTGGTCCCTTGTGGTCCCATATCTTATCAAAGTCAACTCTTCAAAAACCACTTGGGAAACCAAGTTCCACAAGGTTTTAAGAGTTTAGGAAGCTCATGTACAAGTCACATTCCCTAAGCCAATCCCTCAAATCCCTATTCCCCTATCCTAGAGAACCTTTCACCTTTCTTAAGAAGAAAGCAAGTCCCACTCTTGAGTCTCTCCTAGGAAATGGCCATCCAAATCACTTCACACCCATCTTAGTTGATCTATACTTCATAAGTGATTATCTATATATTGGGTTTCCTCCCATCGGTGAAAATTCGTAAAGAGTAGGAAGCTTTAGTTGTGATGACTGTGGGCTTTAGCTTCATTGTTGCCCTTAACCTAGTAGTAACCCTTCAAGGATCCACTTTTGGAACCCCTGCTATTTTGAGCAGTAATAGGACCCACTTGCACTTCCGGGTCTTTTACACAAAATGCCAAAGCATTCAGAGAATATCTTAACAAAGTATGACCCTGATAAAACAGTGAAGGTTGAAGACCATCTAGACAACTTTTACCTACATTTGTAAACCCTAAAGGTACGTCACAATGATGTTGCATGTAGAATTTTCCCATGTACCTTGGATGGTAGAGCAGTTGTATTGTATCATAGCCTTCCTTGGAACTTCACCCAAAATTAGAGGGGGTTTAAGAAGATCTTCCTTGAAAAACTTGTTGATGATAAGACCCCCACCGTGTTATTGAAAGAGATGGTCAGTAATATTAAGATGGATAAAAATGAGAAAGTGAAGTATTTTAATAAGAGGTTCAACCGCATCTCGAATACATTTTCCGAAAGCATGAAACCTCATGACTCCATCATAATAGATTACTACACTTCTTCCTTGCCAACAAGTATTGTGCAGTTTGTGAAGTGAACTATGAAACAAACATTAATGGAAAATTATGAAGAGGCTATCGTTGTTGAGAAGGAATTGTGTGCAATCAGAGTCATCTCAGATGATGAACCAACAAAAGACTCCAAAGACATGGGTAAGAGGTCTCAAGCCTATGTGAGCAGAGCCAAAGAGAAAGAACCATCTGATCTTGAAAGCTTGACCCGTCTTTTCAAGACTCTGTTGAATGAGATGGAAAAGCTCAAACATAGATCAAGTGAGACCATCATGAACAACCAATCTGCCAGATTCAACTTGTTCAGAAGGATTGCAACTTCTGGTAGTAGCATAAACCAACTAGCAAAGTCTGTGCAGAGCTCCAATGTTGTACTAAATATTGAAAAATTAGGCACAGATCAATAGTGTTCATATAATCAAGAATATCATTCCATGTAATATATCTGACTTGCAAATGTAGGAGAATAGAAATATTCCGAGAAATAATAAGAGATAAATAGATGAACTTCAGATCTTTATTAATATCAAACCCTTAAGGTAGGGTAACACCATACAATCACTCCTTAAGGAAGGAGAACACTCCACAAGCCATATGCTTGTCCATACAATATTCCTTGACATCTCTTAGTGGGGAGTCTCTAACCTCTATATAGGCCTCATACATACAAAATCCAGGTAGTAAGCTACAAGGGTACTTCTCCCTTATAGGCCTCTACAATTTGTTTCTTCAATTTTTTCACTAGAAGTTACAGATCTCATTTGCAAACTTGTCGCCCCAAAAAATTCCTGCAAAAAAAATAAAAATAAAAAAATCTTTGCTTTGCCCAAGAAAGTGCTCTGATACCACTTGTAATATATCTAACCTACAAATATAGGAAAATAGAAATATGCCTGAAAATACCAAGAGAGAAATAGATGAACTTCAGATCTTTATTAATATCAACCCTTAAGGTAGGGTAACACCATACAATCACTCCTTAAGGAAGGAGAACACTCCACAAGCCATATGCTTGTCCATACAATATTCCTTAACATCTCCCAATGGGGAGTCTCTAGCCTCTATATAGACCTCATACATACAATACCATGGGTCATTATCATGGTTCTCTTAATACCATATATCTAATACCATGGGCTTACCATATAACTATGGCCCATACCATTATTACATTATTCCCTTGGGTACCTCCCTTTGTGCCCCATACTATCCCCCCTAGGTATACTACATTCAGAGAAAACGTGCCCACAATGGAATCAAGCCATGAGGATGCTTGCTACACATATTGTTGATGTGGTTACGGCTGAGGAGCAGACTGATCCTACAAAAGAAAAGGAATAAGTTGTTACAACTGATGAAACTTTAAGTGTCTAGCATGTAATAAACATGTTCAACTATATGCTCACAGCCTAAAAGAATAATGTTGATAAGCAACCTCTGAGTGACAGTTTGGCCTCGAAGTAGACCAACCAGTACAACCAGAGGAGCTAAGGGCCAACCACTACAGTGGATTTTCTGAAGCAGAAATTTAAATAAAATCTATTAAGGAAAATCAGCCCGCCGATCAACTCAGTGCAGGACACTCAGAGCAAGTCTGGCAAAGCAGTGTCAACCAAAAAGTGCTTCTGTAAGCAGTAAGGATAAAACCATCACTCTAGAAGCCAAAAGACAAGTTACATCCCCAGATAATTCGGCCATTCTTCCCATTGTGGACTACAACATAGTTGATAACGTGAAGAAGGCTCATATGAACATTTTAATGTTTGAGTTAACAAAGATCACGAGCCAGCGGGACATCCTCTTACAGGAACTTGGGAATACCTCCACAGGTAATGTTGCCTCTTAAGACAAGGGATCTGGTAAGTCTTATGATGCTCTCAAATCTTTACTTAAAACTTTAACAATGGATGCAAATACTCTCTGCCCACCTTTTATGTTAACTTTTGAAATCTTTAATTTCAATGTACAAAATTGCTTGGTTGATTCTGGTGCATCGGTGAACGTAATGCCATTATCTGTTGCCAAGAAAATCAATGCAAAATGGGACAAAAAAGATGCACAAATTATTCAGCTGGACAGAACTCATGTCCATGCGATTGGTGAACTCAAATATGTCATCATTTGTTTATCATTCGATGGACGGGTCCACCAATTTATCAACATAATGATTGTGGACATTCTGGAAGCATACAAAGTGTTGTTGAGCAGAGATTGGTCTAGTAAGCTACAAGGGTACTTTTCCGCAGATTGGTCACATTTATGGCTTCCGTATAAGGGAAAAAATAATCATATCTGGGTGGATTTAGAAAGATATATGAAACACATTGACACTCCCTTGAACAGACAGAATGAACCGATGGATTTCGCAAAACTGATTTTTCGCAATTGCTTCTTGGAAACCCAACTAGGGTGTTATCTTTCGTAGCCATCCCCAATTCCACCAGATACACAGTTAGAGCTCCTTCCTAGTCCAACTGGTGCAAATGACCTTTGTATAGTTAGTAGTAGTAGTAGCAGCACTAGTGTAATTCCTAGTCCCTGTACATATAATATGTGGACTTTGTACTTCGATGGTTCCAAAACGCAGGAGGGCTCTCGAGCTAGTTGTGTTTTAATTGACCCACTACAAAGAAAGTATTTGATCTCTAGCTACTTGGAATTTGAGTGCATGAACAACAATGCAGAGTATGAAGCACTCGTCTTGGGCTTGCAAAGATCCATTGACCTCAATGTTCCCATCCTGAAAGCGGTAGGTGACTAAAAAATTATGGTATGACAGGTATACAATACCATACATTGTGTGTCACCTCATCTTAGAAGTTATCAATAAGAGGTATGGTGTCTAATATCACATTTCCAAGCCTTCAATATTATTTTTATTCCAAGAATGTGTAACGCAGCTACGGATGCATTAGAAAATGTTGTTGCTAGGTTATCGCCATTGAAGGACAGTTTTTTGGTTGAAATTATATATAATCCTTTGTTCCCGATAATATCACTAATTTACGTGTTTTTTATGATGACCAGTAGATACCGTGCTTCATGGTGAATGCTAATGTGTTCAAAGACACAGTGATTGATGAGGACAAGCATGAAAATGAATTGCAGGATGCATCCAGTACAAGTAAAGGAAACCTCAACCCAAGGGTGTGGTATCATTAGAGAAGTTGTATGACCTGCATAATCACTTTTGGGGACCTTTCGATGCTAAGAACCACAGTTCCACACTATCACACGAACAAATTAGCTTGGGAACAAAAAAATATCTGAGGTATGTCAATCTCGGTACTTATTATACACCACAGGAGCGACAAGCCTTTATCCGGTTATTAAAATAGGATTGAGGTGTGTTCACATGGACATATGATGAGCTTAAAACATATGACATGTGAATCATCCAACATGTGATCCTGATAAAAGGAAGGGGCCAAGCCATTCCAACAAAAGTTGAGAAAAGTAAATCCAACGCTTGATCCTCTTATTCAGAAAGAGTTGAGAAGACTATTAGATGCTTGGATCATATACGGAGTGTGGCACTCAACTTGGGTGTCAAATTTGGTCCTGGTGAGAAAGAAGTCTGGGGAAATATGCTTGCGTGTAGATTTATGAAATCTCAATCATGCCACAGATACGGACAATTACCCCGTGTTGTCCATGGAACAAATATTGCAAACAGTATCGGGGTCTGAAATGTTTTCTTTATTAGACGGTTATTTCAAATACAACCATGTTCTGGTAGCAGATCCTGACAAACTTAAGACTACTTTCCGAACGAAGTGGGGCACATTCATATTCAGACGAATTCCATTTTGGATAATCAACATTGGTGAAACATTTCAACATGCTATGGACATCGCCTTCCATGGATTGATTGGGTGGAACATAGTGGTCTATCTTGACGATGTAACAGTATTCTCCAAATAGAAGTCATACCACATATGCCACTTAAAGAATATTTTCGAGCGATGTCGCAAGTATGGGATATCCTTAAATCCCAAGAAAAGTATCTTCACAGTCTCCGAGGGTAATATCTTGGACCACATTATTTCCAAAAGTGGGATTAAGGTAGACCCAAACAAGGTCAGGACAACCATGCAGATTCCCTTAGTGAATGAAAATGTTATGCAATCCTTCTTGGGGAAAATCAGTTTCCTCTGAAATTTCATCTCTGACTACACCCAGGTTGTCAAACTAATATAGGAGATGGTGAAGAAGGATGTATTTTATAAGTGGGATAAAAGGGAAAAGGATGTGTTTTCCTGTATTAAGCAGGTTATAGTAGAAGCACTTGCATTATACTACCAAGACTACAATAAAGATTTATTGCTCTACACTTTTTCTTCTGACACTTCTCTCCTTGTTATACTCACTCAAAAGGATGAACTGAACAATGAGTAGCCTATTTCCTTCATGAGCGTGAGTCTGCAAGGACTAGAGCTTAACTACCCCGCCATGGAAAAATATGCTTATGCGATATACAAGGTGTTAAAGCACTTTCAGCCTTATTTATTGAAGAATCATTGTATTATCTATGTCCTACACCCAATATTCAGATCATTGCTAGTTCAACAAGAGTTGGGTGAAAGGAGAGCGAACTTGATGACCGAGTTGCAAGAATGTGATCTAGAAATCAAGCTAGTTCACACAATCAAGGGTCATGGTCTTTGTCAACTAGTGGCAGAATCAGTAAACAAAAAGGAAGAAGAAGAAGATCTTTTAGGATGGGAGCAAGAAATTGAGATGTACAACATTGAGCGAGCCTCCCCCACTACTAGCACAAACTCTTGGTACGCGGATGTGCGCCAATATCTTGAGCACAACACAATTCCCTCCCACATTTATGCATGGTAGAAGAGGGAAATCAGACTTAAAGCATTATCCTATCAATTGGTGCATGGGGTGCTATTTAGAAAGCACCACAATGGAGTACTACTCAAGTGTTTGGATGCACATGATTCAGAAAAGGTATTGTGTGATCTCCATTATGGATTAGCAAGAGGAAACTTCATAGGCAACAAAACAATGCATAAGGTTATGTAGGTCGTCTTTTACCATCCTAAATTATTGGGAGATGCTCATGCGTACACCCACAAGTGTTTAGTCTATCCGAGGCACGTTGGCAGGAATAAGAAGTCAACCGCCCCATTGCAACCCATTGTAGTAGAAGAACCTTTTGAACAGTGGGGCTTGGACATTATTGGGGAAATTTTCTTGCATTCATTAAAGCAACACCAATACATCCTTACTACCATAGATTACTTCATGCAGTGGACAGAAGCAGTTCCACTCAAACAAGTGAATGATCAGGAAGTCATTAGCTTTCTACAAAAAAACATCATTTACAAGTTCGACATTCCTACTTCACTTGTATTCAACAATGCAACATACTTCTCATCACTAAGACTTTACAATTTTTCATTGGAAAATGGTATTATACTGAAACATTCAGCTAATTATTATTAGCATGGGAATGGTCTTGTTGAATCCGCAAATAAGAACCTAATCAACATTATCAAAAAACCATATTCCATGAGCAGCAAAACTGTCACTTCACTTTGGTAAATTCCTTATGGGTTGACTGAGTCATGCTAAAACTTTCCCTGAATACCTCCCCTTAATTTCTAGTGTACGGAAAACTTCTACCTGCCTTCTCTCCAACTCTCACAAGAATCCCAAAGCAAGCCATGTCTGTTAGTATAGTGTAGGATGGATACCCTTCATAAGCTACAGGAAGAAAGGCTGAAAGCAAAAAAAAAAATTTCACTTCACTAGAATCATATCAAGAGGTGGTTTGACAAGAAGTATGCAGGGAAAAACAACTTTAGTGTGGGTGACTTAGACTTAAAGAGGGATAAAGGCCACGAGGATAAAGGAAAAAACACTAAGTTTCAGTCCCTGTGGATTGGGCCATTCACGGTGCATGAAAATATTGGTCGGCACACTTGTCATCTTGAATCACTTGATAGGAAGATTGACTCTCTCCCTGTCAATGGCCAAGACTTAAAACATTATTTCAATGAATATTTAGGGATGTGCCCCACACAGTGTACATAATGTTTTCTTTTGTTGTTTGTTTGTTTGCTTGAGTTTTGTTTTGGTTTTCAACATGTGAATAAGTGTTGTGCAAGAACATGTTGTGGCTTATAAGTATGTGTGTGGCCGAACTATAAAGAGTCTTGTGACACTTCAACATTTGGCTAGATTTCTGTCCATCTTCCTTGTGTTGGGTACAACTTTTGGCCGATCAAGTTCCGATGGAAAATACGATCCGTTTGTAAGAAGAGTTTCAGTCCAACCATGAACCCATGTCTATTCCGGAAACCTCGTGCCTGCACTAAGTATTTATGTTTGGTGTCTTCAAGTTCATCCAACTAGTAGAAATAGAGAAGGGGAAAAATATAAAAAAGCAAACCTAAATCAAAGGTCTCTATATGCTTCTCTGAAGGAACAACCTCTCCTGCTCTCAATAAATCAATATCCCTCTTTCGCACCAAAATAAATAAGTGCCTATGCACAGTTCTCTTTAAAATAAATAAACAAAGGTGAAATAAGAGAAAGGCTTCTTGCACAGAGAGGTGAAGAAAGAAACTTTGTCGGGGTATTGTCCAGGTCTGCTGGAAGCGTATCAACACTAGAGATGAAAAATCGTACTCTGAAAATCTTAAGCCTGTGAGCTACACTACCCTTCCCGACTCAAAACATTGTGTTTTTGTTGAATCGTATGTTGTGTTCAACCGAGAAGGTATAGAGGGGACGATGTCTATTCGTAGGGTAAGTGGAAATGCCAAAGTAATCTGCACAATGAATTAATACTCCTTGAAGAACCAAGGCCTTGCACATAATAACTGAACCAATATAGAGAAGTTGGAATTCAACGAGTGTGTCGCCAAGTGTTGTAGTTGCTGCGGCACCCTCCAAAATTTTGGCTTACACTCAATTTCGGATCTTTCCTTGGTCTTGAACATTGTTGTCACAAACACTAGAGCTTATTTCATGAGATTTATTGTAGTGTTTTGTTCCCTTTTGTGTTTTAGTGTTTTTGGAGAACAAGTGTACCAAAAGACACCCCCTTAGCAGTGGATTGTTCCCTGCAAAGGATCACTGTCAAAATTGGTGTTGTTAGTGGAAAGACTTAAATAAACACAACAATGTAAATAGTGGAAACAATGCATACATAAACATAAATTAAACAAACAGGTACATAAACAAAACAATTCTCAAATGGGGCAAACACATCAATAATATATGGAAAAGACTCCCTTTATTGATTGTTGGTTGTAGAGGTTGAATACAATAGACGAATCTTAGACACTTGAAGAGAATTATTTGAGTTATGGAGCTCAAAAATCCTTAGCAAGGGGGTTTCTTTCCTCAATCCCTTTGCAAGTTTCTCCTCTCTCTCAAATAAGTGTGAAGACTCTCCAATGGTTGATTCCTCTTCTCTCACTAACATGATGGGTTTCTTAGAAGCAATATGGCCAACATGCTAGTGATCTTCACTTCTTTGGCTTCAACAATGCAATGGTGGTTTGCTCAAACAACAATTTGGCTAGCATAACAATGTCTCATACTTTGGTTCTCCCATGGCCTATTTATATAGAATTTATTTGAATCCTTCTTCCCTCTCTTAGTACATGTATGATAAAGACACATGAGTAGGACAAGAGGATTCCATTGAGGGTTGCATATCTCCAAGGCGACTCGAATTTGGTTGTATTGGACTGACCTCATGTCAGAGAATCAACCCCAAGTGTGTAAAGTGGTCCCAGATCACTGAGTCATCCTTTTTTGCAACCACGTGGCTTTTGGAGGTTATGCCGCGCACACGCGTTTATCGAAGAAATATACGCGCGACCTTAATTGTTTTTCCTTTATAAACTTTGGACCTTAGGAGAACTTTTATTTTTTTTAACTTCATAATGTATTCGACTGGAAAAATGTCCACCTATGCATTCTGCTAGACACTTTTAATGTCTTCTGGATTGTACTAACATGTTTATGATTTTTCAGCGTTAACAGTTGCCCCCTAATGTATGAGGTTAGGAGCAAACATATAGCTAAAATACATCATGTTTTCATTTCTTATGGAGAGTTTGATCAACTTTTTGAGAGAGACGATAGATTGTTGCGGAGATGAGTAGAGAAAAACCCCTTGACTAAGTATCAATGATACTCAAAACCCCTTGACTAAGTATCAATGATACCCATGCTCTGGTGAAAACCTACAAAAAATGGTGTGTCTATATGAGGCAGGCATGTCCCATGCTCGTTATGATGGCTAATCGGAACTGATTACAATCGGACAAAGACTGATTTTTGTCCAGTCAATGTGGTGGTTGTTGACGTGTTGATAGTTGATGATGATAATTGTTGATGCCCTCAAGGGCACTTTTTGGTCAAATAGGTGTAATATGGTTCCCCTATGCATAACCTCGATGAAGCATTGTTGATGGGTGTTGTGGTATGCATAGGTCTTCGGCTGCGGGTACCTCCCCTATATCATAATGTAAGCATTGTTGAATGAGGTGCTTAGTGATGCAGGGGTCTTCGACTAAATGAATGAACTGCAACAGTAACTAAGTACAACACCACCTTGACATGAATGCTTGAGTTGATGTTGAATGTCAAGGGGACCAATGACATCATTGGGCAATAATGGTTCCCAATGTGCCACTCGAGGATATCCCTATTGAGGGGGGGAGTATCCAAGGTACTACCTCTTTCCTAGAATACATTTGTTGAAGTCGACAGGAAAGGGGTGTCAACTACCCTACATGGTGAGTCGGGAAATCAATGTGAGATATGAACAGATTGTAATAACTTGGGTCAGATAGGAATGATAGCAAGAGCTATTAATATAGGAGGATATGGATAGCTATCCTGAGGTCGGAGCTTGATATGAAAATGGCGGTGGTCAAAACATGCTTCCTGATGGTCTTGGAGTCAGTAGGATTTCCAGGATAGGTGTAAGTGGTTTTTGACGGACATGTGAAATGGGGGGTGATTTTCTGGTGAGATGCGACCAAAGGTGATTAGAGACTGTCAGCGGGCAAAGGCCATGAATTGTAAAAAATGTGGATGGGATAATTTTTTTTTTTTTGAAAAAATATTTGTACACTTGCCAAAAGAATAGGGGGTGGTTTGGATGTACAGCCACGGAGACGGGTGCCCCATGATGACAGTAACATGTATAGAGGTGTGGTGTATCTTCTGAGGGCGGGGGCCCCATTGGTTGGTCTCTGTGTGGGGTTGGTGAGGTGGGTGAAGTGGCACAAATGAGCTATGCAATATGGATGAATGACAGGCCAAATGTAGGACGTGGAGGTGCATCCGTTTAGTACTTGTGAGAGGGCTCGGGAAATGGGGTGTATGCATAATGAATGTAGCATAATGAGGCTAAACTTCAAGATATGCACGTGAGATGGTTCCCAGGCTGGTGTGAGTGGCCATGGCTCCTTTTAGTGATGAGGGGTCTACAAAGATGAAGGGAGCCATGAAGGGGGGTTCTATCGACCAGCATGAATGTTTACCATATGAAAGGGTGAGATGGTGATAAACATGGTCAAGATGATGGAACTTATGGTGCATTTTGGAGAGATGATGTTAGGACATGCAAATATTTAGGAGGAAGCCTATCATGCTGAGTGGAGAATGATACCTGCTCTGTTATTTGCTTGTCGGTTGTTGGTTGACGTCGACCATGTGTGATGTTCCTACAATGGATACAACCAAAACCCAAAGTGAAATAATTGTTCAAGACATACATATATAATGAATGTTATGGATTTAGAGAGTTGTAGAAGTATCTGACATTAGTTTCTGAGTATGCGATAGGCCAAAAAATGATTTTTTGTATTTACCAGAACAGAGGGTTCCATGATGAAGATGGCGTGGTATTGATCTTTGCGTCTCTTCTGATTTTGTTAATGGATATCATGGGCTTCTGTAATGGACCCCAAGAGATGGTGAAAAGGGAAATAGATAGGGCAAAGGGGCCCAAATATCACTCATTTTCATTGTTGAGCTGTGGAGGTCAGAGAGCACCTTGGAGCCTTTCTTACCATTGCGGTCACCCTATGTACCCTGGATTCGCATAGAGAGATCCAGGTAAGAGCTTGAGCCTTAGCCTTTGTAGTTTTGGAGTTTTTAGGTTAGGTAGGCCATATAAGGGTCCCCTGTATGACCTTTTTATGGTTAACCTAATTGCCTGTGCGAGCGACTCGTCATGAGTTGCACGAAACTTGGAGTTTTGCGCGAAGACTCTGCACAAAAGGTCTACTTAGACGCATGCAGCACGCGTTTGAGTTTGGAAATGTCGCGGCGAACCCTTTTGAGGTTTTCCGTGCATTTTTCAGTGGTTTTCACGATGTGCGTGTGCCTATACAAGATATAAGTGCACGCACTATGTGCCTTTTTGCAAAATAGGCGCACGGTGGGGGAAAATGACTGATTTTTGCCCCTTTTTTTCTTTTTTAGGACCTGAGGGGTTCATTTTTGACATGCAGTATCCTAGTTGGTAGGATGATTTGGCAGGAGAGAGACTGGGTGACACTCTGGGCCACTGTGGCACAAGATCCTGCGGCGAGTCAACAATTGGTGTAGGGGGGGCTTCAAAAGTTTCTTCAGAACCCACATGGGGAGGTGCTTCCCTATCCATTGTCAGCCACACATGTGGATATTCATCATTGGGCTGAGCTAGAGGGTGATGGTCACTATGGTCCTAACCCTTTTGAGGAGGGTTGCATTAGGATTGTAGCAATTATGGACTTAGCCAAGTGAGAAGCACTGGCTATGATCATTAGACTGGTGAGGTCGGTGTCCCCCAACCAGTATTTGTTGCCCCACATAGCAGTTTTACAACAGCTACAAGCAAGGCATTTCTTTGATTGGGCCAAACTACTACATCAGGGGATGTTGTCCCAGCTCACACAGGTACAGCGTGGGGCCCTGAGGAGTTTTTTCTATGGGAGTGTGCTCTGCAGCATACTCTATGAGCGGGTGGTCATGCTTCGCCTGATTCTTGTAGTACCAGTGGGACCTACTCAAGACCCGCGCATGTGCCATTGGGGAGGGGCGATGCCAAGAGCTGGTGGTGGAGCGGTGGGGCATTACTGGAACACCATGGTAGAGGGTTGGTTTAACTCCAACCCTCAGCTAATCCTGGAATTTCTGTATCATGGAGTTGATTTCAGAGGAGACCCGGATATGGGGCTTCCTCCGGGCGCTACCTAGGGACCAGCAGGTATATATCTTTATTTTCTGCATTTGTATACATATATGTGCTTTCATGTATTTTCTTATGGTTTTTCATATATGATGATGTTGACACTATGCTTTGTTTACTTGCAGATGTAGGGTCGCGGGGGCGTCCATTGGCCTATCTGGTAGGCCACGATCCGAGGCACTTGGGTGTTGCAAGGGTTTCCCCTATTCCACAAAGACCGAGGGTGGCGAGGCCACCGATTGTTCCTTGAGGCGGTGCAGAGCACCCGGCAGAGCAGCGCTAGTTTGAGATTGGTGGGTTGTCCGAAGGGGTAGCAGCAGACGAGGATGCAACTAGATTTCTCGCGCATGCTGAGGATGCAGATGTGCGATTAGCAGCTACTAAGGAAGAGTTATGTGGTTAGTGTGATACCTAGGAGTAGGTACAATCCCTGACAAGAGGGTTCTCTGTTGATGGATGGGTCAGCTTGGTGGATATCGTTGTTGAGACGACAATTTCATTGGAACGGGCACACCGACCAGCTTTGAACAGATCATGCATATATGTTGTTGGCGTCTAGGTTTTCTTTTTTGAGCAACCTGGGTAGGCGGGTGGTTTTGGTAACGTGTCTGCAGTTTGGGGCAGAGGTTCACCGGATGAGTAGGTTCATCACACATAGCACATGGTAAAGCAAAGGACGAGTGTTGTTGCTTATACTGCCTTTGTGTGTTGTAGGCAGGTTTTTCAGAGCATGAAGTTGCCTCTTCTTGAATGTAGAAGATGTTTTGGCATTTATTGTCCATTTGAGGGTTGGTTGGTGCTATTGGCTCATTCATGTTGGTTTGAATGAGTGTGTTTAATGTCTCTCGGTATCGAGGGATGTCAGGACAATGATGAGTATAGTGCCCATGTTTTTCGCATATAGTGCATGCATGGATGGTACGTATTTCTTTGTTACGCAAAGGTACGATTTTTGTTCCTTTTGGTGGAGTTGTGGTTGCCGATGTTTTGTGGTGTTCATGAGAGTTTTTAACTCATCTAATTCAGGGCATATGTGGTTTGGGTGCCTAAATTCTTCACATAACGCATAAGGTTGCAGGGCCTTGTATGAGTTTGAGGACTCTCATTTTTTACCATTTTGTTTGGCCTTTTTTCCGACCTCAGTTGGTGTAGATGTAGGATAGTTTTGAGTAAGGGTGGTTTCTTGAGGTGGAGGTACAAGGATATTTCCTACCGGAATGTGTCATGTCTCAACTGACATGGTCATGGGGACCAAATACTAAATTGGTATCACGAGAGCCATATTTGGTAATGTAAGAGTTGCCATGGCTTGGTACGAGACAAAGTCGGGTGGGGGGCATAAAAAGGGGGTTTTCATAATGGCGGGAGGTAAAGTAATGACATTATCAGTTGCAGGGGGTGTGGTCTGCAGAACTAGTTCCAGGTTTTGGGTGGTGTTTGACGAAGTCATCATGCACACCGGTGCTCCAGTATTTGGGACAAGCTCTTGTCTTACTGGAGGGTCTCCTGGGAATGTTCCTAGGAGGGTTGATGGCTTAAATTGGCCCAGGTTGAGCTCAGTGTAAGTAGTGATCACCTCATGGGAGGATGATACTAAGGGAAACACGCCATCTGGTGTGGGTAAGGTTGCCTTCTCATAGTATGTGAGTTGATCAATAGTAATGATCTTTCCATCATGGGGGAACATCATTATTCTAAACACTGATGAGGCGACTGCGAGCATTTTGTACATATAGCTTCGGCCTAGTAGGATGTTGTAATCCAACTAGGTGTCGATAACGTCAATGTCTATTAACACGGTTTTCCCAGCAACCTTAACTAGCACGCTAGGGTATAAACTGACGGGGGCTTCAGGGTGTCTATCGTATGCTTTGAGCATTATGTCAGAAAGGCTTAAGTTTAGGGGATCCTAATTTCTGCCAAACAAATTTGGACATGATACATGTGGAAGCCCCTTTGTCAACGATGCAATGATGGATGTTGATATTTTAGACTGAGACAAGGATTTGGAAAGCGATGGCTAAGGGTAGTCGTGGAGTAGTTGTGTCCAAGTCAAAGACCTTCAAGCGGGAATCGAATGGATCGATCATGCCTAGAGCGGAAAGTAAAGCTTTCCGCTGGGTTGGGCATGTTTGCAGGACTTCTAGCGCTAACATAACTGATGGTGATTGTGCTAAGTCATTGACTATGTTGTAGCTATGGGCTACTTTTGAGTTGTGTGTTGCGCGTTGTAAGGGTCCTTTGACCATTTTCGACATGGCTTCTACAGAAGGTCAAGGGATGGTCAATGACCCTATAGGTATTGCCATAGCTGAGGTGGACGGATTGGGCTCTAGGGGAGCTTCATAACTTTGATTCCTTGTTTGCAAAAGGATATCTTCCCCTGTCATGAAAATATCATGATTAGGAGCGTTATGGAGGTTCCCTCCAGATGGATGAGTTTGGGGAGTTTGTTGCTGGGTGTTAACGACTCCCTGATGGGGGAAGGGGTCCAACATCACTGCAACTTGTTGACCACCTTGCCCCCTATTGTCTTGTATCCTTTTTAAGTCAAGAAGTTGAGGATAGTGGTGGGTATAATGACCGTATTCTCCACAGATAGCACATGCATGATTAGTCCGCAAACTAGTGTTCTTGCCCTATTTCTGTGAGTTATTGTTGGTTGTTCCCTGGTTTTGGTTCCGGTTGGGGTTATCCCTTCCCGGTGCCCTTGGGGGTTGCTGTTGATTGCTTCCTCCTTGCTTGGGTTCTCCCTTTGGCTTATTTTTAGGTTTTTTCCTAGTAGCGTTGGAAGGATTAACTGAATTTGGTTGTTCCTCTGATTGTTGCTATGAAGCGAGAGAAGGTTGCACTAGATTCACCTATGCATTATTTTGCATTGGCGGGATGTTCTGTTGTTGTGTTGGGAAATGAGAATATTGGTTTCCTTGTCCTTGGTTAACGTACTAACTTGGGGGAGCAGATGTCTTGTCCATACTCCAAGAGGAGTATTGGTTTCCCTGAGGGGGAGGATACGAGCCTCCTTGCGGGGGCTGGTATTGGTTAACCCTGTTGACTATATTCTGCATAGGTGTGGGTTGACCATTATAGTACCCTGTATGTTGTAATGGTGGTGTGTTGTGTGTAGCATCATATGCTTGGCCATTGAACGAATACCTAGGGTTTTGGTAGTTTTTGTTGTGGTGATTTTGGGATAGGGACCCAATTAATCCGTCAACACTATTGGATGCACCTGGGATCTATTTATAAGTTTGCATGCATGGGGCATATGGAAGCACATGATAAATGTACCCATACTGGGTATAGATAAGCTCTAGTTGCTGGGCTTTACTAATGGCTTCTTCCTTGGTTTGTGGGGATGAATTTGCCACATCCTTAGAGATTTCAGATATGAGGGATCTCAGGAATATGTCCACGAGGACTTTATCTTCAAATTGGGTTTTGCACAGGCTATGGCATTTTTTCCATTCATGGAGATGGTCTGAGATGTGAGTAGCTAGTGTTTGTTTGAAGTTGGTGACAAGTTCCAGACCCGAATCGTGGCGGACCGGGAGCTAGAAGAAGGTGAGGAAAGCAGTATCTAATGAGCTAAAGTTCTCATGCGACACAGAGGGTTAGTCCACATACCATTTCACGGCAAGCCCAGTTAGGGTGTGTTGAAATAGTCGTAATCTAATAGTATCTTTTGTGATACTATTAGACGAACACCACAAGTGAAATGTCATGAAATGGTTTCCTGGGTCTTTGCCCTATTTTCCCTCAAACTTTGGAATGTCTGAAGGGAGCTTGGTGGGCATAGCTGGCCAATTTTGGCCATGGGTGATCGGGTCATTGGTTAGCTTGCTTAAATCTAATAGGTTTAGGGAGGCTAAGAATGGGAGTGTGCATTACCTGCCATCGTAAAATAATTCTAGAGAGTTATACGCAACATATTCCTTTGTCGGGATGTCATGGGAGAATTACCTCGATGGGTATCTCGGGGACTGTCTGGAGGAGAGGTGTGTGTGCTCCCAAAGGGGGTAGCATGTGGGGATCCTTTTAGAGTGGTGAAGGGTGTAATTTTCCGAGGAGGAGTTCTGAGCAAAGATGCACCAATAAAGGAAGACCCAATAATGGTGGTTGAGTGACGTCCTCTCCGCCTAAATGGTGGGAGTCCTCTCACACCTCATGGAAATGGGGGAAGGTTTAACAAATTGCTAGATCGATGGGGAGTTGTGGGATCCCCTATTATGTCAATTTAGAGTGTGTGATACTTTGTGTATGGTGAGGTGTTATAGACATTTTTGTGCCTTACAGCTATAAGCATGAAATGTCCATAATCTAAGGGATCCAAAGTCCCTAAACATGTTGTTCCTACCCCAAGAAGAACAAGGCTAACAAACCACAGCAATTCACAGAAGTTCTCCACCAGAAACTGCTCAAAAACAAGTCAATTCAGGATCAATTCAGAGGCTCCACTAGCTGTCTGCGCTGAAATGCAGAGATTACACTGGCTAGGTGCACTGCAATGCAGGTAGAAGCACTACTAGGGTGTGCTGAGCAGGAAGTGACAAATGGCAAGTTCATTCAACGAGGTGGAAAGACCCTGGAAGCTTCCAGAATCTTCTCCAATGACACTTGCCTCAATGAATTCGACTAGTGATGAGTAAGAGGCTCTTAGTCTCCAAGTGGAAGCAAGAACTGACAGAGGGAGAGGACACTAGTCATATCTCAAGCTGACTCATCCTCTCTCCAAACATCTATATATGGATCTCTCCTCCATGAGATCCAGGGGGCTGGAATTTTGTTATTGCAAAGAATTGTTGTTGGTTTGAGATTGGAATCATTGGGTGCTTAATGCTTTGAAGGAAGGTGAAGATAGGAATTTCATTTGCTGGGAAGGAGATGTTGGATTGGAACTCTCTTGGTTGTATCTCCTCCTGAACCTTTTTATTCATCAATAAAGCTATCTTGGTTTCTCCTATATGCTGATGTGTCTTTGATGTGTGATTGCATTAGTGTATTTGGTTTATTTCTAATCCTGAACTAGTTATGAATATGAATCCATGTCTTTGTGTAGTGTTCCCTTCTTGTGATCTTGCAGGAACCTGTTGAAGCTGGGTGAGCGAGAAGGCAAGCAGCTGGGAACTCTCAAAGAGAAGAGAAACCGGATCGAGGGACAAACGGAAGACACCGGTTAGTCCATCCATCTCTCTTCATTCTTAATTCATAAAGGAAGAATACTATAATAGCTGTTTCTGTTTGTTGCTAAGGCACTGTCACACCTTAGGTGGATAGGATCGTCCTGCATAGGCATTTTTCCCCACAACAAATTGGCGACTCCGCTGGGGAAATATGTTTAGTCATTTTATTTGCGTCTCTATCATTGTTTGTTTCATAGACTCAAGAGCAGCAATCGAACTGCATCTGCTATTTTCAGATGCAAAGTAGACAGCTGCTGCTTTGATCCAATCACTGGATTTGTCTATGATCTGAACAATGGACTCACAAATGATTTGATGATCCTTTGTGATAGATCTTAGCTCTCCTTCAAATCATCCCTTTGATTGTACTTTGCTTGTTGCTTTTATTTGGCCTGAAATCGTAGATTAATCAGCAAACCGTAACCCGGAACCCAGAAACAACTCTCATTTCTGCTTCAGCGCAGACTCTGTGAAGAGGTTATGCATTTCAATTCAGGTCCCGTGAAGGCTACCTACGCTGAATGTCAAAACCTCTGTGTTGGGAGTGCGTTGATCCAGTTTAGGCCTTGTGCAGCTGGGGTTCTCTGCTCTGTTTTGCCTTGTTTTGATCTCTGATTTCTACAGCCTGTAACCAGCATAGGTACCTGTCTGATAACTCCTTTTCTCTGCTTAAATTCCGCCTCCTTTTGTACAAAAAGACTGTGAGTGTTTTTATGTGTTTGTGGCATCATTTATAGTTTTCCTTTGCAAGAGTGGAATAGTCATCCTGTAGCCCTTGATTCAGATCTGTTGATTGTGATCTTAGGAGAGAGTTCATTGGTTGTTTACTGTTGATTATACATTTACTTTTGCTTTTGTTGATTTTGTCTCTTTTAAGTGTCGAAACAAGTGTTCATTTCGAAAGTTGTAAAGTGTTGTATTCTCTTCTACCCTTTCTGATTTCGAAAAAGTAAACTTGTTTGTATTTGTCATTTAAAAGCAAATTCAAAGTTGTACAAAAAGCTTTCTTTTTAGGTATCAATATTAAGAGAGCGGAAAACAAACACCTGCATTGTGCATTTTCATCTCGATAGTTTGCATGCTTGATTTAGGAAAAGTGCATTTAGAGTGTGTTGATTGCTCTTTGAGAAAAGATGGTGTCTTTCTTTTCCCTTTGTAGCTAGGATTTTCATTGTTGAAAAGATATAAAAGCTTGCTTATCATCTTTAGACTGCATTTAGGAATTGTATCATACATCTCGTGGTTATCCAAAAAGGCGAACTTCTAAGAAAGATCAACCTAAAATAAATTGAATGAACTTAACAACGCTTTGTAACTTAACGCACAACATAGAGGTCTAGGCTAGAGACGTGTTCCGGCATCGTAAAGCCTGGTGACTGTCGATCTCGCTGATGGTGGGTGATTCCTCCTGAGGGACGATAGCGCCAGTACGGATTGTGCTCCCACGTACCGTCGAGTATATATTGGGAGACCCCTATAGGCATAAAACCTTTATCCTTAGGAAGTTGTGTCGGCCGCCTTACTGATCGCAATGCACTGAACACAGCATTCAGGAAGATTGACCACCCGTACCTTAAAAAGTATTCTGCGGTTTTGCGAAAAGTTTGGCACACCCTCTACCTAGAACTCCAGAGCAGTTCCTTTTGGCCTTTTTCAGACTCTATAACGGAAAAAGTCCATCCGAGCATTTGTCACTTCGGGCTCGTTAAAACATCGAAGGAGACTAGAGTCATCTTTAACTTTTTCTCGACTCTTTAAAATTGAAAAATCAAATTGTGTCTAAAGCGTCGTTAAAATTTATTTTAAATGGAACAATCACCCCTTTTTCCTGCGTTGATCTTTAGGTTGAGAAAATGGAACCCACCAACCAAGGAAATCCCCTTGGTGGAAATCCTAGTCCCTTCTCCTCTTGGGGAGATGTTGGTGCGCCCCGTATGGCCACATTGTCGCTTCTAGGACTGACAATTGGCTTGCCGGTCTGGCTCTTCTCAACCAATGTCGTTCAGAACACCACTATTCCTGAACAGTCGAATCAACAGTTAGACCAGTCCAGAGTTGCCCACCAGCCTTCTACTTCCTCTGATTCTTCCTCTCCTCCTTCCTCTTCGCTTGGCGGAACTGGTGAAACAAAAAACCAAGTTCCTAAGGAGAAGAAGGAAAAGAAGAAGAAAGAGAAGAAGAAGAAGGAGCCAAAAGCGACTGGGGGCAAACAAGTGGCGTCTGATAGAAAACCACACACAACACTGACTAGGCTCAAATCGCCATGTGTCATATGCAAGGGAGACCACTTCCACAGAGATTGTCCCTGCATCCCTCAGATACTAAGGGACTGGTCTCCCCGTTTGCACAATCTGGTGGCATCAACCTCTGATAGCCATGTTGAATGCATACCGTCAACTAGCGAGAGTGAAGTCCTTGGACAAAAAGGGAGAGCTAGATCTCCCTGTAGACTGTGCGAAGGCAACCACGCCATCCACCGTTGTCCCTTCTTAGACGAAGCGAAAAGAGTTTTGGATGATCGTCCGGTTTCACTGTTACGACTTCCTCCTGGATATAAAAAACTCTTGCCGAGTCCTCGTTAGTTGAAAATCCAACTGGCCCGCTCAAGTGGTCAGCCGAAGCACCTATCATTGAGGATGAACCGTCTGAATCCATACCTGACGAAAGTAAAAAGGTTGAGGCGGCAGTTGACCCGGTTTTGCCTTCAGAGGCTCTATCTTCGAATGATATCATCACAGAAGAGAATAAAGACGACACCGTCCAAATTCTCTTCATCAACACAGACTCCAACGAACAAGGGGGCAATTTGCCCATTCCTTTATCGCAGGAAGGAACTTCGTCAGAGTCATACCCGGCCGTATATTCGGTCCCACCACCAAGCAACCTAGTTGTATCCTTCGATTGGAACCAACTAGGCAGACCCCGGTTGCCAGCAAGCATACCATTCAGAATTATCGTTCAAATATACAGAATGGTAATGGCTGGCACCATCATTGATGAGGGGGCATCTGTGAGTATCCTTTCCTCTATTGCTTGGAAAGCGCTTGGTTCGCCAGCGCTTTTGCCTGAAATGAGAAATCTGACAGGCTTTGATAAAGGAACCAGTCGACCTTTAGGGATCCTCCCCAATGTGCCTATCACATTGAAAGGGAAGACCGTTCAAATGAACGTGATGGTCATTCAAGGACCCTTGGATTATAACCTACTCCTTGGACGAGACTATATATATTGCATGGGAGCCATCGTCTCCTCACTCTTTAAGTAATGTGTTTTCCGCACGAAGGAAGAATGGTCAAGCTCGTGGACCAGCTTTCATTTCTCAGATCACGCATCGCAAATAGTCATGTACCTTCCCTAAATGGTCTCTTCACGCAAGAAATGTCTCAACCCACGGTCCGTCCTCCCGATGAGCGCGAGTAATTCAGAAGGATATGACTGGAACCCAGGGGGCATGCGTCCTGGTCTGCTTCGGCAGGAAAACTTTGGGTATAGAGTAGGTTTCCGCGGGAGAATATGACTAGTCCGTACCCCATCCGTGGTTGGAAGTGGGGTTGTTCTGGAATAAGATTCTTTTGTTAAAGTTATGTGTTTGGCGCTCGTTGTCACTCACCTTTGTCTATCTTGGTGGACATCGCCGAAGAAGTGTTTTGTTTGAAAGATTAACAGGACAATCTTTGGGTAACCTGAAAGAGGTAGGCCTCTCTCGGTAAAACAATTGTTTTGGCGGAAGTGAAGTAGAGGTAACCTTGAAACTCTGTTTTATACCTGGGGGCATGCAAACCTTTTGGAGTGCAAGCAAGGGGCGGCTATTTATTTTTTAAATTTTTAGGTCCTCCCTTTAAACCTGTAGGTCTAACCCTTTAAACTCGTAGGATTAGTCGTTTCCGAACTTGCATAACGAAAGGATCCGGAGCAAAGCTTTGTAAGATGAAGCTCCATAAAAAATAGAATCTTAATGAGACATTCTTATCATATGACTGGATTAATCGAGCAGTTTTAGCACACAGTTCATGCTCGTTAAAAAATAAACGCAAGATCCGAGCAGTTTTAGCACATAGTTCATGCTCGTTAAAAATAAACACAAGATCGAGCAAATGTTTCCACCCGCGTTTAAGCTCGTTAAAAAATGAACTATCCTGGTAAATAACCACCGTGAATGTAATATCATCAGCCATTAAAGCCTTGGTCATGTTTGCCCATCACCTCCACTTTTCCATTGGCCGATCGTTCACCTCCATATGATTGTTTACCCATTTTGAGGAACAGCTGCGAAGAGTGATTTCACTAGCCATCCTTGTGACACTGCCGTGATTGGAAAATTCCAACCCGTACCTGGAATCAGCTGCTAACCCGTTTTATCACTCGTTCCTCAAAAGACGAGTCTTCTTTAAGCTCTTTTCATCTGACTTGTAAAATATGAAAATATTGCCGAGTTTTGGCCTTCCAGCTCGTTGAAGCGACCGGAAGTGCTATCCCTCCTCTAGATTTTAATCTTTTTGGACCTGAGGGATTATTGCACAAAAAGATCGAGCACTTGTTTTGTTCGGCTCGTTAAAACTATCGAAAACTCATCCCTTCTGTATTGTTTTATACTTTTTCGGACTTAAGGGATTAGATGACGAAAAAGGACTTTCGGAGTTGACTTTACGTACCTTTTCAGACTCTTTAAAAATGAAAAGGACCGAGTTATCTTTGTCGCTAGACTCGTTAAAAGCATTAAATAGCCGCAAACTTGTCTTTAGACGAGAACGAGTTTCACTATCGCTAGGCTCGTTAAAACATAGCGATGGGCTTGCCCAAAGGGCAAGTTATAGAACAAGCATATGTTATCCTCCTCAAGCTTGACAAAAATAAAGAGGTACTGGTCAGTAATGACTGGGGAAAAATTGGGAGAAACTCAAGAAAACTTTGATGGTAGCAAGTCGCTCTTGAACATGACACTTTTCCTCCGTACCACAGTCGGGTTGGGTTGTTTCATTCACCGGTCACATCACCATGGTCTCGCCATACCATCCATATTTGGGGTAATTCTACCGATCCATCGCATAAGTGTCGCCATATGTTCAAGAGAAGTCGTTCAGAGAAGTCACCCGTGTCCCATCCACTACCATACATTATCCTTCATTCTTTTCATGACCGCCACCCTGAATCATATATCATCAGATCGTTTTCACCTCCATCAAAATCATTTGCTCCATTCCATGTCACTGATGTGGGATGAATTAAGGCCCTCCTTTGACAGATCACTTCTTGTCGACATCAGCTCATTATCCAAGAAGTTGATCTAGGAACAACCCCTTCAGTACTTTGAAGCTTGCATGCCTCAATGGCAAGTTTCTCACTTCCGGCGACAGGTATACATCAATGACCTTCGACCGAAAGATTTTGCGTGGTGTTCGATGCCAAGTCCTCTATTCACACCACGTGAACTATACTGCAGTACCTTGAGGGTCATCTTCATTATCGGTGATTCCTCTCGCGCTTGTTAATGGTTTACCTCATTGTCCGGTAATCAAGTGATGTCCTTCCATGTTCAACTTCAAAACATTTCTCACATGGATCGACTTGTACTTAGAGTGAAGATCGAACGCGTTTGAAGACCCCGGATCTAGTTTCATCCATCCGGGCTGCGATATATATTCAGGAAAGATAAATACATTGACATGTACATCATTGCAGCAGATAATCATCCTACCCAAAGGATGATAATTTCATCAAAATTATCAGTCTACCATCAGACGATTGTCTGTTCTATGTACAGAAAAATGAATTTATAAAGCTGAGCATGGGAATGCCCACCTCAGCTAGATCATGAAAGCAATATGAAAAACAATGTATTGTATTGTATCTTATTACAGGTCTCCTCCCATCATTGGATGAACTTCGTATCCTCCTAATAAAGCATTTCACCCGATAAACGGCCTCATACTTTAGGGGGAAACTGTTATAGACATTTTTGTGCCTTACAGCTATAAGCATGAAATGTACATAATCTGAGAAATCCAAATTCCCTAAACATGTTGTTCCTACCCCTAGAAGAACAAGGCTAACAAACCACAGCAATTCACAGAAGTTCTCCACCAGAAACTGCTCAAAAACAAGTCAATTCAGGATCAATTCAGAGGCTCCACTAGCTGTCTGCGCTGAAATGCAGAGATTACACTGGTGTTGAGTGGCCCGAGGTCGGGTCAACAACAAGGGGGATACCCACCCGGTCCGGAACCTGGTTGGCGGCTCCTTGCCCGTTTGGAGTAGCGGGTCCGACTGGGTATAACGGGACCAGCTTCCCGATGCATGGGATGTGTATGTGTGTGTGTGTGGAATTTTGGTTAGGTTACTTCTCAGAAACGTTCTAAAGACTACTGTAAATCTATCTTAGAAACTTGAGCCTAAATTACTATAATCAAATGAAAACAACACACAGAATTTACATTACCCCGGGGTGTTTCTTTTATCATGCGATCTAGAAAGATTTCTAACAGCAGCTGGTGATAAAGATCATTCAACTGATATCAGAATATAAATCAATAAAGATAAACCATTCTGCATAAGAAGTTAGGCAGAGCGATTGTGAACAACACATCGCATAATCAAATCATTCGCATATTAAACATGAATAGACAAATCCACCGTACAGAAGTGCCAAATGATAACTTATATATTCATACATTAACATGCAAACAATATCAACTGTATATCGTTTTAAGAATACAAGCAGAAATTAATCAAGAGATAAAAGTACCATTGATGACTAATTCTTACCCATAGACTTCAAACAATAACGATCTACTTCTACTTGCTTCTAACATCTACCAAGAGTACAGAAGTGCAGCATCAGTAACAGACATAAGAATGCAAACATAAATAAATCACGATCCTTCCATTCATCAAAACCTCCTCTGAGGGTGCAGAAGTGCATGTTCTGAGGACAAGTTTTTGACAAATATCTGGACCCTTCTCCAATGCAATGAGAAGGGTTAAAATACTACTATCTAATCCTAATAATGGTATTATTACAAAATTTTAGGATACGGCTCTCAAATGACCGTCCTTTTTCTAATTCTGTAAAACAAAAAGAAAAACAACTTTCTAAATTGAAATTACTTCTTAATCTGGTCTCTGAAATTGCAGTTTTCAAGCATGGGCTTGAGAAGAGTCGGTTGGCCGACTTCCGTGCTTAGTTGGGCTGCGAAAACAACGTCCATAAGAGCTGGCGCTACTTTCTCGTCCGCGTTCATGATGCACCTTACTGTCATGCATTGGTTGTGGGGCTTAACTAAGTAAGTCCAGTAACTTTCCCAGTTTAGCCTCGATAATGCTCGGATTGTCTCCCCATTTGCCTGTGCTTTATGCTTCCATTCAACCTCCAGTTACGATGCGATTGGTAGGTACCCCGGAGTGGATTCTGAAACTAAGTTGGTCCTGTGTAAATTTTTATTTACACAATCGATAAGTATGGTCGCCTGTGTTGCCGCTGACTCTGTCGCCTACTCCGCCTGTGTTATTTGCTCGTCCCACTTGTTAAAGAGTAGTTCTTTATGATTTTCATTAATCTTGGGTGCCCCTGCTCTTTTCCCTTCCTCGTCATTTTGCCAAGACAGGTATTCTGTTATTCTTTTGTTGGCCTGGTCATAGTCATTCCGTAGTTCCACTACTTGGTTGGTGATCCTGTCGCTTATTTCACAAAACTCCCTCCACTGTGATATTTTGCGTATCATTTCCTCCTGTTGCTGTGACAATTGGTCGTTCAAGCCGATGGACTCTGAAATAAACTCTGTCAGCTTGGGTTCATCCTTATGCATTTCTTGCACCGTCTGCAGTTGTTTTTCTTTTTCTTCAATACTTCTTTGGTGGCTCACCTGCATCTGGCGAAAGCTTTCTTGTAACTCTTCAAGCTGCTTGGAGGCTTCAGCGTTCTCATTGGCTTGTCGCAACTGTTGTTGCAACAGTTGTATTTGACTTTCACGTTCTTTTAGAAGCTGTTGAACTTCAGAGGCCTTGTCGATAGTTGCAGAAGCATATGCTCCCGCAATTTGAGACAATTTCGTGAGATTTTCTGTTGGATTGTTATTCGGGTCTTTCCACAAGACATCTAGGTGTTCAGCATTCTGAGCCAGTGCATTTTCAAGCTTCCTTTTCTTTCTTTGTCTCCTCACAACTGCCTTGTGCTGTGGACTGTAAAATACGTCCAGTGGAGGGATTTCTTCTACGCCGAGTAGAAGTTCTGAGGATGGAGCGATAGGGAGATGCTCCGTCTCTACGGTACCACTGACTATGGTTGAGAAGACCTCTTGCACCACTTGAGTATTGCTCACAGGTGTTTGCGGGACTTGGCCTTCAAGATTTATCAGTTCATTGAAGGTCTCCCATTCTTTATCTAGTTCTGCTGTAACCAGAGGTGCTTCAGTGACGGGAGGGGGAATTCCTCTTGGTGGCGAGACGGCAACTTGCTGCTGAGCCATCGAACTTGACTGAGCCGTGTCTTTGATTGTTTCTTCGTTCTTGTCTTCTTTGTGGACAGACTCTTCAAGATCTGGAGATATTTCTTGCACGGCGCTGGAATCAGGTTTGGAGGCACTGGAGTGTTCACTGAGGCTGACGCTTGGAGTCGGTTCTCTGGCAGCTATCCGCAGCACTTCCAGTGGAATGTTAGCCAACCTTCTTTCTCTATACAACTTGAATTTCCGGAGGTTGTCTGGGGACAACCTTGACTGAGCTTCTTGCAAAACTTCTTTGATCGAGTTCTTACTCTGAAAGAGGTCGTCAAACGGATCTTTCTATCCAGAGAACACACTTATCCTGATGCTAGTTGTAAATTCCTGGGCGACTTTATTTGGGTCGAATGGCGTTGGTGGGAGTTTAAATCGTTGGAGACACGTCACATTCTCCACCTCACCAAAAGCGTGTTCCACATCGAATAAAGAGAAGGCCCCACATGTGACGGGGAATGGAGGCCAAATGGCCTTCTTTTTGTTCTTTAGGTCCTTAGTTAAACCACCTTCAGAACAAGTCTGATAAGCGATCTCTCGGGCCAACAATTTATCTGGGATGTACAAGGGTAGGACATGAGGAGGTACTGTGCTTCCAAAAACTCGAATGTAGGTAAACCATTCTTCTCCAAACCATCTTGCTACGGAGGTGATGTCGTTTTGTGCTTCGGGAGAGCATCTCGGAGGGTCTTTATCATATATCATTCTATGGATGGGCAGTATGAGCCCGTGGAAAATCTGGTAAAAATGGGGGGCAAACTGAGAATCCCACAAGACTTTATGGTAGACATGAATGGGCAATGGGTCCTGGGTAGTCCATTGCCAGCCCATAGTGGGGAATTTAGACACATAACAGATAGAGTCCATTATGTAGGCAGACATATAAAAAGGGGGATAAAACCTTTGGGAGAAGGATCTTTTAGAACGATAGTAAAGAATGGCCGTGTATAGAGTGTCAGAAAATATTTTGGCCCAATCTATTACCTCGGAGTTAGTCGTAGCATCAATTAACGGTAGCCATTCAGATGGAAATTTATTGATATCAGGCTTACCGAATAGCCTACAGAGCATGGCTGCAGCAAAACAATACGGAGAAGTAAGGGAACCGGTGCTATACATACCGTTCTTATCTTTCTTCAGTGGTTCATCCCTTTTTGACCATTCTTTGGTAGTGTCTGATAGGTCCGGATTCTCTGCTGCGAACTTCCTAAAAAAATCTGCATTGTAGGTCGTTTGAGGTTCGGGAAGGTGATACATGAGCTTCAGGTCTTGAGCCGCGAACGATCCTACGAGCCCATGTCCTTTGACTTTGAATTGCCTATGATGCAGCTCTGCGTCATCTAAAATCCACTTGATCATGTCCGTATACGGTAGGATATTCGGCCTTGATGTTATTCTCTGGAGGAAAGAGCACGCTAGATCTTCGAGGGATGCTTCTGAAGAGCGTGGTGCATCTGCGGCAGCAGCAGTTGCCTTGATTATTCTAGGGTTCTCTTCCTCCAACAGTCTATACATGCTTTCCCATGTGGAAATTCCTGCATCTTTATTGCATGCGGTATCTGTGTAAAGGGGCGCCATCTCCTTGGTTTTTTCTCTTGTTTCTGAGCTCTGAGCTTTGTTCTTCTTCCCCATCTTCCTTATCGTTTCTGTTTGATTTTTGCCTTCGCACTTCGCTCCTGCAGGTTATGAGAGAAATGGAAAGATTGATCAAAAAGGTGATGGGAGAGTTTTGAATGCAAGAGATAAATCAGATACGCCACCTTACGTGAAGTAAATCCACATTAAGGCATGCGTCTTTATGCCACTTAATAACTGACAACTAATTCATTACTAACATTAAAAGCGCAATAATTTCCAAGTCAAGTTATAGTAAGTGGATTTTCTTTGGGTGGTGTGCCCGAAGGAGTCGTATCAAGGTGCTTTTATGACCTACCAACGCATCCTGCATGCCGCGCGATCACAAACGGTAGCGATCGCAATATCGCATATCGCAGCATCGCAACATCGCGGATCGCAATGGTTCAATGTTTGCTAACGTACCCCGCCTCATTTCTGCGATGTGCGATCGCGCCATCGCAATATCGCAAATCAGCAGACTCGTAAGCTTTTGTCTATGGATGTTAACGTATTGCGATGCGACGTGGTTTATTAATGCCGAGACGATGTGTATATTGGCCTTTAGAAGGGAAATGCGGGCGTTTCTTACCCTTTCGTGCTGCGACCTTGAAGATTTGCTTTTATGAACACAGGTTTGGGCTTAAGTTGTCCAAGACACCTTTCCTAAGCTGATGCTTGCAATTTCAAAAGAAATCTTTATTATTATTATTTTTCTTTTTTGAAATGTAACTAAGGGTCCCCATTCATTCTAGCATCGTGGTCGATACTAGTTTGAACAAAGGGGGGGGGGGGTTGTTGCTGGCCACAACAATTGGCGATTCACTTGGGAGAACCAGTTATCTCTGTTCTTTTTCTATTGACGTTTTCAGACCCTTTTCGAAAAAATTTCTCAGGGAATTCGAACTTTATTATAAAAGGATAAGAGAAATAATACATTAAAGTGTTAATGATGTTTTGTCTTCGCCCCATTCTATTCCAATTACTTGCATTCCCAGGTTGTTTTCGAGTTTAGATCAGTTATTACTTGGTCTTGTAGAACATAAAAATAAAGTGTTCTCTATGTATCAGCCCCTTTTTAAAGAATGTCCCTTTGTTGCAGGTAGAGCCACTGCTGCCAGTAGGCGTCCATAGCCTCGACAGGGTTACCTATTATCCAAGAATGATCCTTTATCCTGCCTCAGTTTCTTGCAACTTTTTCAGAAGAATTATACCTTTCTTGATGCTTTTTTTTTTTTTTTTAAATAAATCCTCAAAAGAACAATGTCTTGGTTTGGTGGCCAAATTATGACACAGTCATTCACTTGATTTATACTTTTGTTGAACAAGCTGGCTCGTGATGAGACCCCTTGTCTTTTGATCGCAACAATCTTGAGTCGTTGCCCTGTTTTGGTAGACAGTTTTGGCAAAGTCAGCAAGTTATAATATCTGTGATCATGATAAGTCGGCTCGTGATGAGACCTCTTATTCTTCGAGATATAGCATCCTTTCGGGTTATTCTCCTGAATCGTTGCATTCTTCTTCAGCAGGGAGGAAGTCAAATTCTCTTTCCTTAAGAAAGTTCTGGACGACAATGATAGGGCTATTTTTGATAATGGCTGTTTTCACAGAGAACCTTTATTCTAATATTGATACCTTTTATTGTGCTGATCTAACACGAATTCCTCACTGAGATAGCTTTCTTTAAAATTTTCTGGGTTTGAATTCTAACACCATCTTCCGGGTTAAAGATCTATTGACAATAAAGACCGAATTCCCACAAGCTTAGTTGTTCATAAGAGCCGAAATTCCAAAATCTTTAACAAAGACAGGGTTTCTTTCGCAAACGTCAAATATTGCTTTGCCAGAACAAACTTTTATTTGGGAGAGGCAACTATTCTCTGGGGTTATGTAGAGAATATAACTAACTTTTCCTATCAATTATTGGAAGCAAAACTAATAACTTTAGCTAAACTACTCCTACTCCTATTCTAATTATGTGCAGGAAATAGCTAAGAGAAATGGTATTTCCAGTGGAACCAACGATTCATTATTATTCCTAGTCACATAGATTGCCTCAGGATAAAAAAAAATGAATCGAATTCCCCATGGATAGGACTTGTTGTTCAGGGGATAGGGAATCATGAATCCAGTTGGAATCTTGTTTGATTTTATTTTCTTGTGATAGGTTTCTTCCAACTGAATACCTATTGGATCGCAGAAATTGGGATGAATTTCTTTTGTGAATGGGTGATCTTTCGATGGAAAGGACAGCAAGCCAATCCGTGAGATATGTTCTTCGATTTTGGTGGCTTGTGACCCGTCGATTGTTAATTCTGAGTGTTTAGCGATCTCGTTTGGAATGAAATCTTTTATACATAAATCGCCAAAATCTAATCTATCAAAATTTTGGAGTTTTAAAGAGAGATTCGATTTCGTACACAAAGAAAATAAGTGAGAAAGAAAAGATTGGGTAGCTGTATATACAGTGGTGTCGCACATCTGGGAGTTACTTGAAACTCTGTGTTTTTCACAAGAACTGGCCGGGTTCTGTGAATCAGGAATTGAATCATGATTGCGATCAGGGATGGAGATCTCCTCTGGATATGAATCGTAGATAGGAGTATCGCTTCGGACAGTGAAATTATTCAAATGAGATTTTGCTTTGAGATGAGGGTCAGATAAAGCAGTTTCTGATCTAAGATGTTTCTTATAACCAGACCCTAGTTGAGTTACTTGCGACAATTCAATATCATCATAAATATCAAAGCAACTATCACGAAAGATTTCACAATTTTCCCTAGGTTCCTCTTTTTCATTATATGTTTTTAGACAATGGAGATGAGGCAGCTCTTGTTTGATATGAATTGTAGACTGTGATATAGTGGTCTCTTTATTTTGGAAACCCAGTGATGTCTCGTTTGAATAGCCCTCTATTGGAATAGACTTGATACTATGAGGGAGAAGATTGTCATTACAAAAAACATCGGGGTAAAGAGAAAAATGTCGATCTGGAACAATGTATTTAAAATCATCAAACAAATCTCGTTCATCAGATTCACAATAAGCATCGGGCTTTAGATCGTACCTTTTTGCGTCGATACTTTTCGAAAGAGAAACAGTAGGTGGATCTAACCTTGGCACCAGGAGTTGTTGATTTGAAATGATGTTGTCTGACTTTACATTAAAGTCAACTTCTGATGTCAGGGCACCTTCCCCTTCAGTACTTTCGCCTGCGTTTTCTGATGTTAGAGCATGCAAAACTCCTAGGCTAAATTCTGTCTGATCAGGTGCAGGAGGTGGGAAACACTCATCATAATCCGAAGATCCTTCATCTGTGAGTTCATCTTCAAGACCATATTGTAGACATTTAAGATGAAATCGTATATTGAAATCCCTTACGGGCTCGTCTTTTTTCCGCAAATGGTCGATCTCATAATATACCTGGTTGTATTCATAGCAATCAAATTCCAAGATGAAAGCTCTAACAAGTTGGTCCCAGCTGTGGACTGATGCAGTTGGGAGGTTCCTGCACCATCTCCTAGCTTCTGCTGTGAACGTGAGAGTAAAAATCCTGCACAGAACGCCTTCGTCAATTTTCTGAATATCAGCACTAGAGACTCTATGAATGAACTGTAAGGCGTGATGAAATGCAGAAGAATTATCCTCACCATTAAATTTTACCTGAGATAATAGTCTTACCACGTCCGGTGGAGTGTTGGAAGATGTAGGAACCTGGATGCAACTCCAAATGGGAATTCTGTGAGTAGACATCCTTTTCCAGGACTTCTAGTTTTAAACATATCCCAACAGACAATATGCTCAGGCCCTCCTTCTAGCGCCAGAAATGTTGAGTGGCCCGAGGTCGGGTCAACAACAAGGGGGATACCCACCCGGTCCGGAACCTGGTTGGCGGCTCCTTGCCCATTTGGAGTAGCGGGTCCGACTGGGGATAACGGGACCAGCTTCTCGATGCATGGGATGTCTATGTGTGTGTGTGTGGAATTTTGGTTAGGTTACTTCTAATAAACGTTCTAAAGACTACTGTAAATCTATCTTACAAACTTGAGCCTAAATTACTATAATCAAATGAAAACAACACACATAATTTACATTAACCCGGGGTGTTTCTTTTATCATACGATATAGAAAGATTTCTAACAGCAGCTGGTGATAAAGATCATTCAACTGATATCAGAATATAAATCAATAAAGATAAACCATTCTGCATAAGAAGTTAGGCAGAGCGATTGTGAACAACACATCGCATAATCAAATCATTCACATATTAAACATGAATAGACAAATCCACCGTACAGAAGTGCCAAATGATAACTTATATATTCATACATTAACATGCAAACAATATCAGTTGTATATCGTTTTAAGAACACAAGCAGAAATTAATCAAGAGATAAAAGTACCATTGATGACTAATTCTTACCCATAGACTTCAAACAATAACGATCTACTTCTACTTGCTTCTAACATCTACCAAGAGTACAGAAGTGCAACATCAGTAACAGACATAAGAATGCAAACATAAATAAATCACGATCCTTCCATTCATCAAAACCTCCTCTGAGGGTGCAGAAGTGCATGTTCTGAGGACAAGTTTTTGACAAATATCTGGACCCTTCTCCAATGCAATGAGAAGGGTTAAAATACTACTATCTAATCCTAATAATAGTATTATTACAAAATTTTAGGATACGGCTCTCAAATGACCGTCCTTTTTCTAATTCTGTAAAACAAAAAGAAAAACAACTTTCTAAATTGAAATTACTTCTTAATCTGGTCTCTGAAATTGCAGTTTTCAAGCATGGGCTTGAGAAGAGTCGGTTGGCCGACTTCCATGCTTAGTTGGGCTGTGAAAACAGCGTCCATAAGAGCTGGCGCTACTTTCTCGGCCGCGTTCATGATGCACCTTACTGTCATGCATTGGCTGTGGGGCTTAACTAAGTAAGTCCAGTAACTTTCCCAGTTTAGCCTCGATAATGCTCGGATTGTCTCCCCATTTGCCTGTGCTTTCTGCTTCCATTCAACCTCCAGTTGCGATGCGATTGGTAGGTACCCCAGAGTGGATTCTGAAACTAAGTTGGCCCTGTGTAAATTTTCATTTACACAATCGATAAGTATGGTCGCCTGTGTTGCCGCTGACTCTGCCGCCTGCTCCGCCTGTGTTATTTGCTTGTTATTTGCTCGTCCCACTTGTTAAAGAGCAGTTCTTTATGATTTTCATTAATCTTGGGTGCCCCTGCTCTTTTCCCTTCCTCGTCATTTTGCCAAGCCAGGTATTCTGTTATTCTTTTGTTGGCCTGGTCATAGTCATTCCGTAGTTCCACTACTTGGTTGGTGATCCTGTCGCTTATTTCACAAAACTCCCTCCACTGTGATATTTTGCGTATCATTTCCTCCTGTTGCTGTGACAATTGGTCGTTCAAGCCGATGGACTCTGAAATAAAATTTGTCAGCTTGGGTTCATCCTTATGCATTTCTTGCACCGTCTGCAGTTGTTTTTCTTTTTCTTCAATACTTCTTTGGTGGCTCACCTGCATCTGGCGAAAGCTTTCTTGTAACTCTTCAAGCTGCTTGGAGGCTTCAGCGTTCTCATTGGCTTGTCGCAACTGTTGTTGCAGCAGTTGTATTTGACTTTCACGTTCTTTTAGAAGCTGTTGAACTTCAGAGGCCTTGTCGATAGTTGCAGAAGCATATGCTCCCGCAATTTGAGACAATTTCGTGAGATTTTCTGTTGGATTGTTATTCGGGTCTTTCCACAAGACATCTAGGTGTTCAGCATTCTGAGCCAGTGCATTTTCAAGCATCCTTTTCTTTCTTTGTCTCCTCACAACTGCCTTGTGCTGTGGACTGTAAAATACGTCCAGTGGAGGGATTTCTTCTACGCCGAGTAGAAGTTCTGAGGATGGAGCGATAGGGAGATGCTCCGTCTCTACGGTACCACTGATTATGGTTGAGAAGACCTCTTGCATCACTTGAGTATTGCTCACAGGTGTTTGCGGGACTTGGCCTTCAAGATTTATCAGTTCATTGAAGGTCTCCCATTCTTTATCTAGTTCTGCTGTAACCAGAGGTGCTTCAGTGACGGGAGGGGGAATTCCTCTTGGTGGCGAGACGACAACTTGCTGCTGAGCCATCGAACTTGACTGAGCCGTGTCTTTGATTGTTTCTTCATTCTTGTCTTCTTTGTGGACAGACTCTTCAAGATCTGGAGATATTTCTTGCACGGCGCTGGAATCAGGTTTGGAGGCACTGGAGTGTTCACTGAGGCTGACGCTTGGAGTCGGTTCTCTGGCAGCTATCCGCAGCACTTCCAGTGGAATGTTAGCCAGCCTTCTTTCTCTATACAACTTGAATTTCCGGAGGTTGTCTGGGGACAACCTTGACTGAGCTTCTTGCAAAACTTCTTTGATCGAGTTCTTACTCTGAAAGAGGTCGTCAAACGGATCTTTCTGTCCAGAGAACACACTTATCCTGACGCTAGTTGTAAATTCCTGGGCGACTTTATTTGGGTCGAATGGCCTTGGTGGGAGTTTAAATAGTTGGAGACACGTCACATTCTCCACCTCACCAAAAGCGTGTCCCACATCGAATAAAGAGAAGGCCCCACATGTGACGGGGAATGGAGGCCAAATGGCCTTCTTTTTGTTCTTTAGGTCCTTAGTTAAACCACCTTCAGAACAAGTCTGATAAGCGATCTCTCGGGCCAACAATTTATCTGGGATGTACAAGGTTAGGACATGAGGAGGTACTATGCTTCCAAAAACTCGAATGTATGTAAACCATTCTTCTCCAAACCATCTTGCTACGGAGGTGATGTCGTTTTGTGCTTCAGGAGAGCATCTCGGAGGGTCTTTATCATATATCATTCTATGGATGGGCAGTATGAGCCCGTGTCAAATCTGGTAAAAATGGGGGGCAAACTGAGAATCCCACAAGACTTTATGGTAGACATGAATGGGCAATGGGTCCTGGGTAGTCCATTGCCAGCCCATAGTGGGGAATTTAGACACATAACAGATAGAGTCCATTATGTAGGCAGACATATAAAAAGGGGGATAAAACCTTTGGGAGAAGGATCTTTTAGAACGATAGTAAAGAATGGCCGTGTATAGAGTGTCAGAAAGGATTTTGGCCCAATCTATTACCTCGGAGTTAGTCACAGCATCAATTAACGGTAGCCATTCAGATGGAAATTTATTGATATCAAGCTTACCGAATAGCCTACAGAGCATGGCTGCAGCAAAACAATACGGAGAAGTAAGGGAACCGGTGCTATACATACCGTTCTTATCTTTCTTCAGTGGTTCATCCCTTTTCGACCATTCTTTGGTAGTGTCTGATAGGTCTGGATTCTCTGCTGCGAACTTCCTAACAAAATCTGCATTGTAGGTCGTTTGAGGTTCGGGAAGGTGATACATGAGCTTCAGGTCTTGAGCCGCGAACGATCCTACGAGCCCATGTCCTTTGACTTTGAATTGCCTATGATGCAGCTCTGAGTCATCTAAAATCCACTTGATCATGTCCGTATACGGTAGGATCTTCGACCTTGATGCTATTCTGTGGAGGAAAGAGCATGCTAGATCTTCCAGGGATGCTTCTGAAGAGCGTGGTGCATCTGCGGCAGCAGCAGTTGCCTTGATTATTCTAGGGTTCTCTTCCTCCAACAGTCTATACATGCTTTCCCATGTGGAAATTCCTGCATCTTTATTGCATGCGGTATCTGTGTAAAGGGGCGCCATCTCCTTGGTCTTTTCTCTTGTTTCTGAGCTCTGAGCTTTGTTCTTCTTCCCCATCTTGCTTATCGTTTCTGTTTGATTTTTGCCTTCGCACTTCGCTCCTGCAGGTTATGAGAGAAATGGAAAGATTGATCAAAAAGGTGATGGGAGAGTTTTGAATGCAAGAGATAAATCAGATACGCCACCTTACGTGAAGTAAATCCGCATTAAGGGACGTGTCTTTATGCCACTTAATAACTGACAACTAATTCATTACTAACATTAAAAGCGCAATAATTTCCAAGTCAGGTTATAGTAAGTGGATTTTCTTTGGGTGGTGTGCCCGAAGGAGTCGTATCAAGGTGCTTTTATGACCTGCCAACGCATCCTGCATGCCGCGCGATCGCAAATGGTAGCGATCGCAATATCGCATATCGCAGCATCGCAACATCGCGGATCGCAATGGTTCAATGTTTGCTAACGTACCCCGCCTCATTTCTGCGATGTGCGATCGCGCCATCGCAATATCGCAAATCAGCGGACTCATAAGCTTTTGTCTATGGATGTTAACGTATTGCGATGCGACGTGGTTTATTAATGCCGAGATGATGTGCATATTGGCCTTTAGAAGGGAAATGCGGGCGTTTCTTACCCTTTCATGCTACGACCTTGAAGATTTGCTTTTATGAACACAGGTTTGGGCTTAAGTTGTCCAAGACACCTTTCCTAAGCTGATGCTTGCAATTTCAAAAGAAATCTTTATTATTATTATTTTTCTTTTTTGAAATGTAACTAAGGGTCCCCATTCATTCTAGCATCGTGGTCGATACTAGTTTGAACAAAGGGGGGGGGGGGGGTTGTTGCTGGCCACAACAACTAGCTAGGTGCACTGCAACGCAGGTAGAAGCACTACCAGGGTGCGCTGAGCGGGAAGTGACAAATGGCAAGTTCATTCAACGAGGTGGAAAGACCCTGGAAGCTTCCAGAATCTTCTCCAATGACACTTGCCTCAATGAATTCGACTAGTGATGAGTAAGAGGCTCTTAGTCTCCAAGTGGAAGCAAGAACTGACAGAGGGAGAGGACACTAGTCAGATCTCAAGCTGGCTCATCCTCTCTCCAAACATCTATATATGGATCTCTCCTCCATGAGATCCAGGGGGCTGGAATTTTGTTATTGCAAAGAATCGCTGTTGGTTTGAGATTGGAACCATTGGGTGCTTAATGCTTTGAAGGAAGGTGAAGATAGGAAATTCATTTGCTGGGAAGGAGATGCTGGATTGGAACTCTCTTGGTTGTATCTCCTCCTGAACCTTGTTATTCATCAATAAAGCTATCTTGGTTTCTCTTATATGCTGATGTGTCTTTGATGTGTGATTGCATTAGTGTATTTGATTTATTTCTAATCCTGAACTAGTTATGAATATGAATCCATGTCTTTGTGTAGTGTTCCCTTCTTGTGATCTTGCAGGAACCTGTTGAAGCTGGGCGAGCGAGCAAGTAGTTGGGAACTCTCAAAGAGAAGAGAAATCGGATCGAGGGACAAATGGAAGACACCGGTTAGTCCATCCATCTCTCTTCATTCTTAATTCATAAAGGAAGAATACTAGAATAGTTGTTTCTATTTGTTGCTAAGGCACTGTCACACCTTAGGTGGATAGGATCGTCCTGCATAGGCATTTTTCCCCACAACATGAGGGAAGTAGATAAATATCAATGCAGTTGGATCACATACATAAAACAAAGTGAAAATATAAATGGTTTATTTTCCTTTAATTTAAACTATGTGATCAAGCAAACAAAAAAAGGTTTTTGTTTGTTGCGTGTGATAAAAAGTCTTATGTTAACTTAATCGTCATGTCCACTCTCAAAGTAACTGGGCCTTGCAAAGATATCTTCTAATGGGTCTTGGGGAAACGTCTTGAAAGAACTAGTGACACCTTCCAGCAGTCGAAGAATCAACCAAGGTAATGGTAATGAGGCTCAATTGTTGCCTGCACCGTCACCTATAGGGAAAGGATGCCCTAGATTTGGTCACTAAGTACCTTCATCCCACGTGAGAATTCGAGTCTTTAGCTTCTTGGTAGTTAGTTACCAGTACCGAGCACTAGATGGGTCAGGTAGCCCCAAAGAGTACCACATGCACTGGACCTAAGCCTAACCCCATCTAAATCGAGTCTCTTCCATGCTCGAGTATTCTTTTCTGTAGGACGATTGAAGGATTTTTAAGCTCCCTAGAAAGTTAAAAACTATGTTTCCTTGGTGTAACATGACCATGGAAGCTTATGGGATGCCTACCCCCAATGGTCCTAACCTGAACTATAAATTTTTTGGTGGCCCCTATGGGGAAATTTAATCGGTTCAAGTTATGGTTGTTTTTAAGGTGTCTTAATTTACTTATGAAGTGATTTTGTAAGCCAAAAGAGACTAAGTACCCAAATCTCCAAAAACCTGGAGGCTTTATTGAGTACAAAGCATATGAAGGCTTAGTGGGTGATGCAAGTGAACATACAAAGTGTGATAAGATGTGGATATGCAATGATCCTTTTCAATATCCTTCTAATTACGCTAAGTGTTGATTGTTCCTTGCATGGAAAAAATAAATATATTTTTGGATTATGGGCCACTTACTTTTTTCCTATTAAACTATGTGGAGTTTAATAAGGGATATGGAAATTCAAATTTTTTCAAGAAGGTTTTCATATGCAATCCCAGGTTCGTCTAAGAGACACAAGGGAAGCAGAGATTACTTACTTTCTCTAGTAACATTTGCTCCTAGTCCCAAAAAATGCTTTGGTTAGTAGAAAGATTTGTGGATAATGGGCCACTTACTTCTTCACTAATTAAGCTATGTGATTTGCAGAAAATTTAAGCAAAATAGTTTGAAAAACATATGTGGAATTTGGCCACTTACTTTTCTCCCTAATTAAGCTATGTGGTTATTTGCAAATACATAATGAAAAATACTCTAATTTCTTCACCAATTATGGTTCGTAAAGCGACCAGAAGTATTAAACAGAAAATATTGAATGCAGAGGTGAAGGCAATTCACTAAAGGTTGCCAATCACTTGAGAAAAGAGGAAAAATACAAGGTTTTTTTGTGCTTTCTGTTGACCGCGTAGTTTTTGTAGACATAGACATGTGCTCACATATATTAGAGAAAAAGGCGTGTTGGCCACGTTTTTCAAAGAAAAAGGCACATGAGCAATAAAGAACATAAAAAAATTGACTTCCACAGGCTCAAAACAGGTTTTGGGGACTACAAAAAATCTAGAGAGGTGAAGAGTGCCTTGTAGGATGGTTGTGCAGAGAGGAGGTCCTGCAAAAACAATCTCTAGATTAATGAAAAGAGAGTAGTATGGTCGCCATTCCTGTTGTAGTGTTTTTGGAGCACAAGTGTACCAAAAGACACCCCCTTAGCAGTGAATTGTTCCCTATAAAGGATCACAATCAAAATTGGTGTTGTTAGTGGACAAACTTAAATAAACACAACATTGTAAATAGTGGAAACAATGCATAAATAAACATAAACTAAACAATGCTCAAATGGAGAAAACACCTCAATAATATATGGAAAAATCGCCCTTTATTGATTGTTGGTGGTAGAGGTTGAATGCACTAGATGAATCTTAGACACTTGAAGATAATTCTTTCAGCTACGGAGCTCAAAAATCCTCAGCAAGGGGGGTTTCTTTCCTCAATCTCTTTGCAAGTATCTTCTCTCTCTCAAAGAAGTGTGAAGACTCTTCAATGGTGGATTCCTCTTCTCTTACTAATATGATGGGTTGCTTAGAAGAAATATGGCGAACATGCTAGTGTTCTTCACTTCTTTGGCTTCAACAATGCAATGGTGGTTTGCTCAAACAACAATTTGGCTAGCATAATAATGTCTCATCCTTTGGTTCTCCCATGGCCTGTTTATATAGATTTTTTTTTAAATCCTTCTTCCCTCTCTTGGTACATGTATGATAAAGACACATGAGTAAGACAAGAGGATTTCATTGATGGCTGTATATCTCCAAGGTGACTTGAATTCGGTTGTACTGGACTGACCTTATGTCAGAGAATCAGCCCCAAGTGTGTAAAGTGGTCTCGGTTCGTTGATTCATCCTTTTCTGCAATCACTCGAATTTTGGATGTTATGCCTTGCTCGCGCATTTATCGAATATGTGCGACCTTAATTGTTTTTCCTTTATAAACTTTAGACCTTTTGAGAACTTTTATTTTTTAAACTTAATAATATATTCGGCTGGAAAAATGCCTATCTGTGCATTTTGTTGGACACTTTTAATGTCTTATGGATTGTACTAACAGGTGTGCGATTTTTCGGTGTTAACACTTTTCATGTTGGATTAACTGTCATCTTTTTGGCATGTTTGTGTAAGCCTATTCTGATTGTTTCAAAGTTTTGTCTTTGTGTATATGATTTTTTCTAACTATGTAAACATTTGTCGCACCCATACACAAAGTTCTAAGCATTGTCACACAAGTGTCATCACAGTCATCTCAAAGTCTATCTTAAGTCTCACACTTGTCATATCTTTTCATAAAGAAGTCACACGAAGGTAAATGCTTTGTTCATGTGTTCAGATGATCTATGTTTTCATGTTGTCAAAGTATTCTAAGTGTTTTATAACATTCAAGGTTCATCACATATCTCATCGATCCCACACTTGGCCATTTTCAAAAAAGCTTCGTGATCGAGCAACTTAGATTCACTGAGTCCCTTCTGAAATATGCACTGCACAGTCTCAACCTTCTAAGTTGTAACCTTGCTTCTTGACACTGTGCAATGTGCAGTCCTTGTCTCCCAGGACTGTTGCACTGTAGAGTTCCTGTGCCTTAGCCCTGGACTTGACCCTCAGAATTACGTATTATTCTCCTCCAACCCGATGTAAAATGCACACTTTTCATCCTCAAGCCTCACGCTCATCCCCTGAGTCCTTGAACTGTGCAGCTGCGCAAAAGCCCAACCTCCCTTGACTCCCAAAACTATGTAGTTGGCTCTCCAAGTATCCATTCCCTCATCCTGACCCCGCTGGCTCTAGAAATTGTGCAATATTGTCCTTCAGGCATCCTTGAGTTGCACACTATGCAGTATCAGAGCTCAATATTCTCCCATGGCTGTTGGAATTGCACACTGTGCATTCACTGAGTCCCTCTTCCCAACCCGTCACTTGTTTTGGGCTCAGTTGGTGCATTAGAATGCATCATATTATACTAGGGGCTTTCAGATTAATTTCGTCTCGTCATGAGTGAATTGTAGGAATAGGTACCCTATCATGTCATGGCAAGATGATGGGGAAGGAGAAGAAGGAGGGAAGTATGCCTAAAGACTCTCTTGTAGCTGAATTGACAAGTTGATCAATCAAGAGAAAATGAAGGGACACAAGTCTACGACCACCATCCAAGACTGAACATCATTGAAGATTTTGCATCTCCAAGCCATGCGGAGGTGAAGGGAAAGAATCTTCAAGAAGACACCCAATACTTAGAAGAAAAAGAGACTTTACATTGCCACATCATCAAGAAGTCCATGTCAGTAGTGTCCTATTATGTCATGTCATCACTGGTCATATGCCACATCACTATTGTGGATCATGTATATTGTATTCAAATGTATTGTAAAGTGGAAGTCCAAAGGACACACATGGAATGTAAAGAGTCATGTAAGTTGAAAATTCATAGGAAGTCAAACAGTCATGAGGGTAGTCAAAGAGTCACCCTTGGTTATATATACTCCCTCATTGTATGAACAAAGGACTTTTCACCTTGGTTCCTCCCACAAGGCATTAGAGAGATCAACTAGTTCTTTGAGGAGCAAGGAGTGGCTCCAATGTTCCACTATTGGGGCTAGTGATGTACATTGTAAACATGTGTCTTAGAAATTTTACTTAATAATAAAATCCTTCAAGGCTAGCACGTTCTTCATGCATGGACTATGAATGTGTGTAAGACTATTCTGTGGATATTTGTATTTCACGTTTTCTTTCACATGTGCTAAGATAGTTGAACTATTTTGGTTATTTTAGTACTTATCTTATTGAGAATTCACTGTAAGTGTTGTTATCGTTGTCCCGTCCTTGTGGAATATTTTGCAGGATATTAGATAGATCTTTATTTATTTGTTGGTTGTAACAGTCGTCACATTTGTTGTGGACTATTCTTCTAAATGTTAGATGAACCCTTTTGGTTCATGTGTGTCTCTTCTTAGGTGGTACTATTACCTCTCACTTAGAGCCTCACTTTTCTTCCCCCTTTGCAGTAGAAGAACCTTGATACAGTTGCAATTGAACACTCACCAGGAACACCTTCTTTCTTTTAGAAGATACCACCGCACCCCTATCTCTTGCTGATAGTTAGAGCCAAGGAAAATCTTTAAGAATTCAGCAACCGAACCTTTATACCGGATCGGACTCCTACACCAAATAGTGTGAGGTCCAACTGGGACTTCACATCGAGGAGATCCCCTAAATATTGGCGGTTCTAGCACCGTCAACAAGTTCCTACAAAGACATGGGGACGGGTTGTAGCACCGTATTCTAACTCTTGCAGGAGAGTACAAGCTATGTTGGTAGGCATATTTGGTTCGTGTGTTGAAAATCAATGTTCTAGACCTATCTATTATTAGATTACTTTATTAGCATTATTTTTTTTCCTAATATTAATGTAAATTTTATTTTTTTGAGAATATATTAGACCATAGAATAGGAAAATTCATGTGGAATATGAAGAGTCAGCGAGGGTAGGTGAAATTTCATTAAAGGTGAAAGGTCACCTTATCTTCTATACCCTCATGGCTTAATGCAATGGACTTTTAGTTTTGCACTGAATTGGTGCATATTGCTTGAGAGCTAACAAACCTTTTATGAATACAAGTTGTGACTTTGCACTTCCACTGATGAGTTTCATGGGCTTTTCATGTGACGTTGCTATGATTATTTCATCTTAGTGCTTGAATATATTTGAGCCTAATGGTGCAATTCTTTCATGTTTCATCAATCATTGTGAGATTTCTCATGTGGTGATCAGAGGGTATATGTTGTGCTTATTTTATGCTTATGTCAATGAACTATTTTATTGATTTAAGCATATATTATGTATAGGATTGTGTGATTTTTTGTCCTTTCATGACATTGTTGATTATGAACCTTTTTTATGATCAATGAACTATTTTTTACTAGTTACATTGGTTTTATTTGAATTTTTGATAACACTGCTTCTCTTAAGATTCATGTCAGAGCTACTTAGTCATTGTTATATGCATTTCGTTCCACATGTTTAATTTCCATAAGTTGCTCATTTGCATTTGTTGAAGGTTTTATTTTGTTCTATAATGATTATTTTTTGTTTCGTCCAAAGAACACTTTAAGAATGGGATTCCCAAACCAAACAGTGTAGAGTCTCGTTAGGATTCTACACTGGGGAGATCCCCTTTCTGTTGGTGGTATATTCTAGTCTATCAATATATTTTTGGAATTAGAAGGAGGTGGCCCTTGTTGTATTGCTTGTACAAATCCACATTCTGGCCCTGAGCATTCTCAACAAGCTAATAATCAATCTCCTCCTCATTCTTCTACCTCTCCTATTCAAGAACCACCTACATGAGAAGTCCTCCCTGATAATATTGAACCAGCATATGAGGTCACCTATGAACATTTAAGAGCTCTCCACCCTATTACTTGTAAATTTTCTAGAAGCCTCAGACTTATCTATGATGCAATTATCCTACCTCATACCCATGCAACACAACCTCATCACACCTACCAAGGAGTCTTAATAAGTATGGTTAAATAATTTGTTATTTTCACTTTGGGTGATTTTGCAGATGTTTTTGAAAGACATTCAATAGGGGGATTAAAAATTCCAAATGGTTCGGACCACGGTGAAGAAGAGAATTGTGAGGAAATAAATTTGAAAGGTTTAAACTAACGAATCTAATAGAACATTAGAAAGATTCAAAGGATTTAGGGTGAAAAAAATCTAAGGAATGAGAGGAATATAAGGAATGAAGAGAATCCTCCTAACGATAGTGAAGTTTCAGGCTTTTCTTCAGAGAGTGACAAGGAGGACAATGACAACATGGCTAACAATCAACCATGAGGCAATTGACAACAACCTTTGGCTTATATGGCATAGTCTCCTCTCGAAATTCGAGGTCCGCTTCATGACATGCCCCAACATCTAGAGAGGCATATTCCTAAGTATGATCCAGAGAAAGGGACTACCATTAAAGATCGCATCAGTAGTTTATATCTATCATTGTAGATGATGAGGGTGCAACATGATGATGTTTCATGTAGGTTGTTTTTGCACACCTTAGAAAACAAGGCTTCTACGTGGTGTCATTCCCCGCCCGTAGCATCCATTCAAAATTGGGATGAGTTTCAAAAGGGATTTACCAAAAACTTTGCTGAGGAGAAGACACCCATCGTGCTTCTATCAAACATGAGTTCATTTAATATGGGAAAGAAGGAAAAGGTAAAATATTTCAATCAGCAATTCACTACCATCTTGAACAAATTCCCAACTAATGTTCCTCCCCATGATTCGATCATGGTTGGACTACTATACTAAAGCACTACCTCATGATATTGCTATGTTCATGAATATAGAAGCGATGCTGGTGGAGAAATTTGTGGAGGCTCTTGCAGTTGAGAAGGACTTGATGTCCATAGGAGCACTCAAGCATGAAATCACTAGTAATAAATCGCAGGCCTCATCTAGTAAATCTCATGATAAAGATGAATTTGATTTTGAAGCTCTAGATAAATCTTTAAAGTGGTTAACTAATGAAATGTTTGAGTTGAACAGAAAGACAAGTGAGAGCTCATCTGGCAACAAACCATACAAGCCTTTCTTCAAGAAAAGTGATTATCCACTAGCGAAGTCAACCTAAATCTCTAATGTGAATATTAATGTCGAATAACTTGGTATGGAAAAATACTACACTTTTCACCAAGCCACTCATTAAGAAAATACATGTCTGCAATGGATACATAATAAAACTTCTATGGTGAGTAAAGTGCTTGATGATTAGATGATTGGAGATGAAGACGAGCAAGCAAAAGATGAAGAATAAGAATTCTCTCATCTTGAATAAAATGTTAGTTCCTTTGTGATGATGTTTGAAGTTGTTTGAGGAGGTGAGGTTTAATCTATTCAAGAAGCCTCATTTGGGGAAACTCCTCCTCCTAAACCTCCAAAGACTTATAATTTGAGGAGTAAAGGATCGGTAGCTGAACCCACACCTTAGAAGAAAAGAAGAAGGCCTTGCTAAGGAGGATTTTTCCTTTGAGAAATCCTACCTAACCAACAACTTCTATGTCTTCAACTGGGAAGTCCTTGAAGAGTAAGTCAGCAAGAATTAAGAGTAACTCTAACACACCTAAAGTTGCTACCAAGTCTTCTCAGTTGACTACCATTTCTCAACCATATAAGGAGACCATATCTTCCAATATTGGATACAACATTATTGAATATATGAAGAATACCCACGAAAATATATCTCTCTATGAATTATTGAAGTTTTTTGGGTAGAGGGGGTTGATTGTAAAGACCTTTTCTTCCATGTTTTATACCGGTAAAGTCTCCATTTCTTCTAAATTTTCTTGCCTTGGTCAGTCTAAAGCATCAATAAATATTGAATCCATTGTTAATGTTGCAAATGCTAATTCTAGGTCTTCAAATCCTCCTTTCCTATTAATGTTTGAGATCTTTAATTATAATGTACATAATTATGTTGTTGATTCTAGTGCACCCACCAACTTCATGCCTTTTTTGGTTTGCAAGAAACTTAATGTTGAACCGGAAAATACAGATGGAAAAATCATCCAACTTGATAGATCTGAAGTTAAATTTGTTAGAGAGTTGAATAATGTACTAATCAAGTTTTCTTCTGACTCAAGATTGCATCAGTTCATATATATTGTGGTCGTTGATATCCCTAAAGCATATGGGCTCTTGCTAAGCAGATACTGGTCTAGCAGGCTCCAAGGATATGTTCCTATAGACTGGTCACATTTGTGGCTCCCCTACAAGGGATAGAAAAATCAGCTCAAAATTCAATAGTGAGACATAAATGAAGTACACGGTCGTCAAGTTGGAAGCACCTAATGAGCCCATAAATTTCACTCAAGAAGAATTGGGGATGAGTTTCTTGGAATATGACATTGGTTTTTACGAAGCAATACAATTGCAAGTATCATTAGATATGCAGCTGGAACTCCTTCCCTACCCTCCAGCTGATGGTAATGAACCCTATACTTAATATGTAAATAGTTTTATCTTATATTATAGTTGTATTTATATGTGGACTTTATACTATGATGGGTTTAAGACGCAAGATTGAGCCAACAACGGTTGTATCTTGATGGATCCCCAAAAACTTAATATTTTAATTTCTTGTAGATTAGAATTTCAATGCACTACCAACCTAGTAGAGTATAAGGCATTTATTTTGGGGCTAAATAAAACCATTGACCTCAAGGTTGAATGTTTAAAGGTAGTTGGTGATTATGAAATCATCATAAGACAGGTATGCAACACCATCCATTGCTTATCACCACACTTGAAAAATTACCAAAAAGTGGTATGGTGGTTGATTTCTTCTTTTAAAGCTTTTGGTATTAAATCAGTTCCAAGGATTAATAATCCCATTGTTGATACATTAGCTAACGTTGCAGCTAGGTTTATGCCGCTTAGGGATGAATTTTCTATTGAAATTTTTTATAATCTTGTTGTCCTAGATAATATAACTAATTTCCACGTTTTGAATGATGATTAATAGATACTAGATTTTATAACCAATGCAGATGTGTTTGACACAACAATAGATGAAGAAGAACATGTTAATACTTTGTTGGAAGAAGTTTATGTGCAAAAGGGAAACCCCATGCCTAAAGGTGTTATTTCTCTTGAGAAGTTGTTAGACTTACAAAACTTGTTTTGGGGACAACCAAACACAAAGACTTAAAGTTACACATTGTTGCATGAATAAATCAACCTTATAATGGAGGTTGATCCTAATTTTATCAATATTAGTACTTGTTCTACTAGGGAAAGAGAAGCCTTAATTGGGTTGTTCAAGAAGTATCGAGATGTCTTTTCTTGGACGTATGAAGACCTAAAATGTATGACACCTATATTATCGGACACGTCATACCCATAAAGGATGGGTTGAATCCATTCTAGCAAAAGTTTAGGAAAGTGCATCCAACATTCGAGCCTCTCATACAGAAAGAGTTGAAGAAGTTATCTTGGACACATGAATCATCTTCAAAGTTAGGCAATCCACTTGGGTCTCAACCTTGTACTTGTAAGGAAGAAGTCTAGCGAGATTCGTATCTGCATTGATTTCCAAACCTTAACTGGGCTTTTGATAAAGATAACTATCTTATCCCCTCCATGACACACATCCTACAAATGATTTCTAGATCTGAAATGTTCTCTCTACTCGATGAATTTTCTAGTTACAATCAAGTATTGGTTGTTGAATTGGATAGGTTGAAGACTAAATTTAGAATGAAATGGGGACTTTTTCTTTCAAACACATGCCCTTTGGCCTTATAAATGTCAGAGATACTTTCCAAAGGGAAATGGAAATGTCTTTTAGAGGGTTGATTGACCAAAGCGTGGTAGTCTATCTAGATGTTGTAACAACGTTCTCAAAGAAAATATCAGACCATCTACGTCATCTAAAGAAATTCTTTGAATGTCACAAGAAATACAGAATATCGCTCAACCCCAAGAAAGGAATATCTACAGTGTATGAGGGTAATTCCTTGGGGAACATAGTAGAGAAGAGTGGTATCACAGTTGACCTCGAGTGCGTAAATAATATCACGCAAATCTTGCACCCTAATGGAAACAAGGAAATGCAATCATTTTTGGGTGAGATTAACTTTCTTCACAAGTTCATTTCTGATTATTCCCAAATCGTAAAACCACTAAAGAATATGATAAAGAATGATGTAGTATTCAAATGGAACTAAGAATAGAAGGACACTTTCACACGTATCGAGCAAGCTATCATTGAAGTGCCCACTCTTTATAACCCTAACTTTAATAAAGATTTTATGTTGTATAAGTTTTCTTCAGATTCATCGTTGGCACCTGTAGTGACGCAAAAGGATAATCAAGGTTGTTGAATGATGTTGTCAATGATGCCAAAATATATTATTGAATTCTCTTAATATTTGTGTGGATTTCGTCAGTTGGAAGCTCAAACGGACAAAGCCCATGGAAAATCCTTGAAGCCAGGCACTTGTTGAAGCTTTTGGGGATGAATATCAGGGACCTTTGGCTCAGGACCTGTATCATTAGATTACTCTCATCATGCTGATTATAATGGTATGTGGATCATCATGAGAGGCGTCATGATTCGAGAGATATGCTTGGTGTAAGGTCCAAGCCTAGTGATGTGGGAAAAAACTGCAAAGTGATGCTGACTCACAACATTCAATTTTCTCATGAAGAAAAACAACATGGCAGACATGGAATAAAGGCATTCATTAAGGAAGAATAAAAATATTAATGAAAAACCAAATTCAAATAGGGTTTTCAGCCAAAAATTCTAAGACAAAATTTGGATTGTTTTCCCTCCATAAGTCGCCTTCAATTGGATCCAATAATTAAAATTTGATTTTTTTTTTTCTCTCCTTTATGTCAACACCCTCCAAAATTTCAAGTCATCTCATCTAATAGACGAGACCCTTTACATCCCAACACAATTATAAATTGGCATCTAAGCTCATTCGTTTATGTTGACATTATGATCAACACCCTCCAAAATTTTGCCTACACTTGAATTTTGGAGCCTACTGAGGATCTAATGATCTGTCATTCCATAGTCACTTCATGATTAATTAATGTTATACTAAGTGTTTAAGTCTTATTCTCAGTTTCTAAGCATCGAAGTCACTTGCTTGCACATGTCCAGTCTGTAACAAGTTCATGAGAACATTCTTTTATGAAAGATTGAACAGGTGTAGCATAGTCCATCAAGACAGTGCTTGTGTAATGTTCAACCTATGTTAATTGTCATTGTGCACTTTCAATGATAGTCTCTCACTTTTGGTTGTGATTGTGCTTCTATTTTGGTGAGTTTTTCCAATTGTCACTTTTGCACACCTTCGCTTTCTCAAGTGTCGCTTTCATGCTTACAAATGTCGTGTTTGATTTTTTTCACTTTAATAAGTGTCATTTTCATGTTATCTTCGCTCTAGCATGTGTTACTCTCGATGTCGTTCGCATTTGCAAGTGTTGTTTTAACTTTTCTCTTACTATCACAAGTGTCGTCTTTTGGCATGGGAAGTATCACAAATTCTAAACCAAGAGTTTTGGTTCATTATTGTTGACACCTAATCTTCATGATTGGGAATTTTATGTAAATAAATAAATTGGGAAGGTGAACAGTCATCGGGAGATGAACTGAACAATCACTCCCTATTGTATATAACAATGGGTTACCTATGGAATAATAAATGAATCAGTTGTTTGTTTTGTGGAGTTACTGCCTGGCCTGACATGGTATCAGAGCCAGCTCCCTGTTTACCCTTTATGTCTTTGTAACTCCTGATCTGCTCCATTGCTCTCTATAGTTCTGTCTGCCACACCTGCGCTGCCCTGACATATTCTATTTATGATTTTTTTTGCATACGCTCAGACTCCAAAACCGTTTCATATTCTCTGACCCCTGACACCTCTATCCATAATGCGCTGCCTTTCCAGCGCTGCCTCAGCTGCAAACTCACCTCTGTCCATAACGCGTTGCCTTTCCAGCGCTGCCTCTGCTGCAAACTCACTATTGTAACGTTGAATGATGGTATCGTTGAGTGATGGTATCGTTGAAACGTTGAATGATGGTATCGATGGTATCGACCGCTCAATGGTGGCTCAGCGAAATGGTGGCGCTGCCCGGACCTGAACTGGCGACCTTCAGCTCTTTTGCCTCTGCTGCAAACTCACTATTGAAACGTTGAATGTTTGGTAACGCTGTCCCTTTGAATCCTATTGAACTGCGTTGTGGTTTAACCCTATTGAACTGCGCTGTGGTTTAACTGTGTTGAATGATTTAATGATTTAACTGCTTGAAATGTTGAATGGTGTTGCTGCCCCGGTCGCAGCGGAATAAGCTTTGAAGCTCAAACGTCGATTGCAACATAAAGACTTGACAGCCGGTGGATGTTCTATTAACGGTGCCCAATGTATTTTGATGTTGTTCAATGAAATGTTTGTCTCTATTAGTATTTTCGGTGCGCAGCAGAAATTGGTATTTTCGGTGCAAGTTGCGATACTCATCGAAATATTCTCTTTGGATTGAATAATATATTTTCCATACATCTTTCTTTTAAAGTCTGGTCAATATATATATTGAATGACAGAGCGTTTTGAGTTTTGAACTGTGGTATTAACGCTATTTGAATAGTCCAGCGTATTGCACTGTGCGGTTAAAATAGTATTTGAACTGCGGCTTTATTAAGTGATATACACAGCCTATGAACTGCTTTTGAATCGGTCCAGCGAATGGTCTATGGTATATATATTGAATGGTATATATATTGAATGATTTTCATTTGTGCGTGGAGCTCTTGTTTAAAAGAAAATAAAAGGGGAGGTGATATGGAAATATTATATGAGGATATTTTATAAATTTTGGAGACATTTGAAGAAAACATAGTGCATAAAGACTTTGAAATCTTTCTGCCCTTTTGAGTACAATTTCACTGTATATCAGCAGAATTATTTTTTCTATCAGCAAAAGTTTTTTTTTACAGAATGCATTCAATCATCTCTATGGTAGGAATAGTTCTCACTGGCAAGGAGAACTATCCTGAATGGTCCCGGATGATAAAACACACCCTCATCTTCAATGAGTTGTGGAAAGGAGTGTGTGTCGGAGAAGCAGACAATGACCCAGTGCAGCCTACATCAGACAAAGAGCTCGTCATTTGGGAAAACAAGAACAACAAAGCCTATGCATTAATTGCAACATCTGTAAATGAAGAAGTAAGTCGCCATATTTCATCATATTCAACTGCCTTTGAAGCTTTACAAAAGCTGAAAGAACTCTATGACTCACATTCTGCACTTGAAGTTGTTCAGCTCATGATTAAACTCTTCACTCTTGAACTGAAAAATAATGATCCTCTTGCTCTTGCATCTGAAGTAAAGTCTATAATGCATGATATCAAATCCACTAAGGTTGAGCTGGATATCCCTCTTATTGCTTTTCTCAAGGCACTCTATCCTAATTACTCCAATTATCTTGAGTCTTTACAAGCAAATGGAAAGCTTAAAGATATAACCTTTGACTCTCTTGTGAAAAAGTTTGTTGAAAGAGAGAAAGCCTTTGGAAAGAAGACAGCCCCTAAATCTTCTAAAGAGACTGTGTGCCTTGCTTGTAAAGAAAAGCATCCTGCTCAAGATTCTACAAGAGGAAGAGGTGGACGAAGAGGAAGAGGAAGAGGAAGATATTACAGAGGCAGGGGGGTAGACATTCTCAAGGAGAAAAGGCATATTTACACTGTATTCGCTACAAAAGAAATGGATCACATGATGCATCCACATGCAAGCTACCATGGGACAAAATTGAGCAGAAAAGAAACCAGCAGAAAGGTAAAACTGATGATACAGACAAAGGTAAAGCACCTGAATCCGCTCACTATATTGAGGCACAATGTAACATTGGAGTAAATGAAGATTTGTTTAATGATTCACTTGCTTCTTCGAAAAATGATTGGTTGCTTGATTCAGGAGCAACCTATCATATGACTCATAGAAAATATTTTTTTGAAGATTTCACTGACAATGTTGATGGAGCAGTATACTTTGTAGATCAGTCAAAAATCAAGCCATCAGGGCTTGGCACAATCAGGTTTAAACTGCCTGGTCTTCCAGACTTTCTTCTGGATCATGTTCTATATCTCCCACAGCTCAAGAGAAACTTGTTGTCCTTGGTTCACATCTTCCAGCAAGGTCACTCCATTCATATGTTTGATGGCAAGCTTGAGGTAAGAAAAGCATCTAACCACTCACTTGTCATGAGGGGAATAGAAGAAGAAAGGCTTCTCAAACTGCAAGGAACCTCTGCTCATGCACAACATTTCTCATATATTTCTCATCATGAAGAAGGTACACTTCCATCAAGTTTATTATGGCATGCTAGATTTGGACATTTAAACTATGACAGTCTCCGCTTATTGAAGAAAAATGGTGTTGCTGGTTTGCCTACAATTCCTAGGAAACATAAGCAATGTGATGCTTGCATTCTAGGAAAGCATAGCAAACAGTCTTTTCATGATTCACATTCAAGAGCACATAGGAAGCTTGAACTCATTCATTCAGATTTATGTGGTCCAATGCATGTTCCTTCTGCAAATGGAAATAAATATATCATGACATTTATTGATGATTACACCATAATGTGTTGGGTTTATTTATTGAAGAACAAATCTGATGCCTTTCAAACATTCAAGAATTTTCATAAATGGATTGAAAATGATGCACAATCTCATATTGGGTCTATTCGCACTGATAATGGAAAAGAATATACATCAAATGAATTTGAAAACTATCTTCGCCAACATGGGATCAAACATCAAACAACTGTGCCTTATAATCCCCAATAGAATGGTGTAGCTGAAAGAATGAATAGAACAATCTTGAATATGGTACGATCCATGCTTTTCTTCAAAAATGTAAAGATAATGTTTTGGGCTGATGCTGTTCTATGTGCTGCATATATAAAGAATAGATGTCCATCTAATGCTATAAGAAACAAGACTCCTTATGAATTGTGGTATGGACATGTTCCTTCGGTAAAACATCTCAAGATCTTTGGTTCCACCTGTTATGCTTTGATACCAAAGGTACATAGAAACAAACTTGGTGCTAGAAGTCGTAAGTGTATCTTCCTGGGGTATTCAAACACCTCCAAAGCATACCGCCTCTATGATGAAGTAAATAAAAAGTTTGTTGTATCTAGAGATGTAATTTTTCTTGAATCATCCAAATCTGACAATGTTGTTGAGCGGCAACTTGATCGCTTGGATAGATTCGCAAAAACGAAATCATTTCGAGAATTTGATAATCAGATTCCACATCTTGAAGGGGGGATTCCTATACTAGATCAACATGTGGAATCTTCTTCTGAAGAAAAATCTCCCCTGCATGAAACTCCAACAATGGATGATGCTTTAAGTGATGTAATTGATAGAATTGGGAGACTCAATCTTGATTCAGTCCCAACTCAATCAACAGATCAGCCTGGACCATCTAAGAAAGGTCCCCCGAAGTGGCTGACAAAGACACTTGAAAGTGTTCATCCTGATGAAATTGGAAAAACAGGAACCAGAAACTCAAACCAACAAAATGGAGGTGATGTAGATGACTCTAATTCACCTGTTGATATGGATGTTACTTATGATTGTGAATTGAACTTGTCTACAGATTTTGAACCAACTTCCTTCAAAGAAGCTGCTTCTCATGATGAATGGAAAGAATCAATGCAAAAGGAGTATGATGCCCTCATAAAGAACGACACTTGGAAGCTGGTTGATCCTCCATTTGGAACCAAAACAATTGGCTGCAAGTGGGTCTACAAGAAAAAGTACAAAGTTGATGGCTCACTTGACAAGCACAAAGCTAGGCTTCTGGCAAAAGGTTTTGCATAGAAGGAAGGGGTCGATTATGAGGAAACGTTTTCCCCCACAGCAAAATGGGCCACCATCCAGACACTCTTTGCACTAGCAGCTTAGAATGGTTGGAAAGTCCATCAAATGGATGTAAAAACTGCATTCTTGAATGGAGATCTAAAAGAGAATGTTTTTATGTCCCAGCCTGAAGGATTTGCTATGAAAGGACATGAACATAAAGTATGCAAACTTTTGAAGTCCTTGTATGGCCTCAAACAAGCACCGCGAGCCTAGTATGAAAAACTAACTGAGCATCTTCTGAAACTCAACTTCAATCATTTTGATCTTGATGATGCAACTTTATTTGTCAAGAAAGTTGGCAAAACAGTTGTGTATCTTGTGGTATATGTAGATGATATTTTAATGACAGGGAATAATGAAAGCTACATTGCATCCATAAAGAAGGAATTGGGGAAAAGTTTTGAAATGATTGATTTGGGCTATGTTCATTACTATCTTGGCATTGAAGTAACCCAACATCCAAAAGCCATATTTCTTTCTCAAAAGAAATACATTGGAGATTTGTTAAATAGATTTGGCATGACAAAGTGCAATCCTCTTTCTACTCCAATGGAACAAAACTTAAAGCTCACATCTATTGAAGGAAAGGAATTTGAGGATGCAACAAAGTATAGACAGCTTGTAGGAAGTCTCATCTACCTCACTACTACCAGACCAGACATTTCATTTACTGTTGGAATCCTCTCCAGGTTCATGCAAAAGCCATGTGAGGGACATTGGTTTGCTGCAAAAAGAGTTCTAAGGTACTTGAAGGGAACTCAAGACCTTGGAATCAAGTATACACAGGTGGACGACTTCAGCTTGATTGGATACTCTGATTCAGACTTCGATGGAGACAAAGAAACTGGGGTATCTACTTTAGGATATGCTATGAGTCTTGGATCAGGAGCTGTCTCCTGGAGATCACGCAAACAATCAGTTCCAGCAGATTCCACAACAGAAGCAGAATATGTGGCAGCAGCTGAAGCAACGAAAGAAATTGTGTGGCTCAGGAAAATTCTTGAATATTTGCAGGTAAAACAAGTACAATCAACTCCACTCATGATTGATAACACCTCTGCAATAAAGTTGGGCAAGAACCCAAAGTTCCATGATCGAACAAAGCATATCAATACTAAATATCATCTGATTCGACATCATGTTGAGGCCAAAACAATCCATCTCCGTCATTGTTCCACAAATGAGCAAATCGCAGACATCTTCACCAAAGCACTTGGAAGGGAAAAGCTTGAACGATTTAGAATGATGCTTGGACTCACCAACATCTCTTCAGATTAAGGGGGGGAATGTTGACACCTAATCTTCATGATTGGGAATTTTATGTAAATAAATAAATTGGGAAGGTGAACAGTCATCGGGAGATGAACTGAACAATCACTCCCTATTGTATATAACAATGGGTTACCTATGGAATAATGAATGAATCAGTTGTTTGTTTTGTGGAGTCACTGCCTGGCTTGATAATTATGAGAGGAAAATTTGGTACCAATGGGTCCTATTTACCATGTAGACATGTACTAGACCCATTCCCAAAGTTTATACATTTTCGTACTAGTGTCATCACTGTTATCGGAAAGTGTATCTTAAGTGTCACACCTAGTCAAAGGGAGTCAACTATACATTATTAAAAGGTTAGTTCTTATGCATTCTCCTACACTATTATGTCCTATTAATCATAAATATATGTGTTAGACATATTCCCCAAGTATTGAGCATTGTTCCACATGTGTCATCACTGTCATCACAAAGTGTATCCAAAGTGTCACACTTAGAGGAGGTTGTTGTATTGTCGTCGCATTGAGGGGATCATGATTGTTCTTATGTACTATGTGCTCAATGTTGTGTCATCGATTCTTATGAGTGTGTGTAATCATTCATAAAGTCCAAACTTGGTTTCAATTCTATCTCACTGATCCCACACTGAGTCAAATTCTGGAAAATTCCTTCCCGACCAACCTTGACCTCACTCAACCTCCTTGAACTACACATTACACAGTAGCAAGCCTCAAGTTGATCTATTTTCAGTTGGACCTGCATAATGCGCAATTCTTGCCTCCAAGGACAGCATATTGCATAGTCAAAGTTCTCAAGGATTTCTTCCCTACCATTAGAAATTGCGCAAACCTGCCTCCCAACCAGTCTCTTGTTGCACATTTGATGAAAAGAGAAATTGGGGGTTAATCAAAATCCCTTTTCATTAAAAAAAATTGCTCTTGAGGCCTGTGGGTTATGGCCCACAAACCCTATCAGAAGCATTCTTGAGGCCTTTAATCCTTAAAACCATGGACCACACATTTATTGGGTTTCCCTTTAATAATCCGAAAACATATTACTTTTACGAAATACACAGGAAATAACGCGGTCGAACACATAAGCCGGATCTGAAATACTATTAACCCAACTCCATAAATCGTCGGGTCCACACTCTGAAACCCCCAATCTCCGATCGCCGATCATTCCATATCGGCGATATCGCCATATCGCTCGTCTGCGTTGTTATCACTTAGATTTTCCCAAAAGTTGTAAGAAGGGGAAAGGGGTCCAAGGTAACCACAAACCAATCTTTTAGATACAGAATCTAGCCAATCTATATCCAGAGAGGGCTCTCCCTTTAAGTTTTAGCTTTGTTTGATAAGGTTTTAGGCTAGTTATTAGAGCTTGATGTTTTGTTTGAATTTGTTGGTGAAGTTCAATAGCAAAGGGGTAGAACTAAATAGCTTAGTCCATTGGGCTAATGGAGTCAGGGAAAATGGCTCAACTGGATTTGGTTTCTCAATAAAGGATGGTTCCACAGGGCAATATAGTTGAACAGGGAGCAAATAGAGACTTAAAAGATGGGATGGGCTTAAAGGGTTAAAGGGCAACTAAGAATCCTTCAACATACTTTAAGAGAGCAGAACATGACTAACCATCAATAAAGAGCAATTAAGAATTCTTTACTAAATGATTAAGATGAATAAACTAGGAAACAAGAGCAACTAAAAATTCACTGTTTATGCTAGTTTAGAAGAAAATATTGAAAACAAAAACGATTGAAGACAAATTGCACTGAAGCACTTTCTGAATTATTCTTTTTCGTATTATGTTAAGATATGAAACATAGTGAATATAATAAACATGAAAACATTAACACATGAGATATAAGATACTTATTTGCTTGATGTCCAACACATGAATCCTGAGAAAAGTCCTTTACATCAATCCTTCATCCAGCCAGCCATGAAAATTTTTTCCAACATCACTTTTTATTTCCAAAATCTCAGTTTTATAGCAATGTCAAAGAATCCACCCAAAACACTTCAAATGAAGAAGTATTTATACTAATTCTAAACTGAAATATCTTGAAAAAATATCAAGATTGGTTTACAAATATCTCAAACTGTTTTACAATAATAGAACTTAAATAAAAGACATTCAAAACTAATGAATCTAGTTGACACTATTTCTATGGATTTATGGTGACAAAGAAGAGAAAGTCAAATTTCATAGCAACTCTTAGTTGACGATGAGGCATCCCAGTCATTAACTGCATCCTTCCTTTGTGCATTCTACCCCAGAAATTCTGCAAACTTAGGGTCCAATGATATGCTTGTATGTACCAACGTTTCAAATCCCAAATGGGATCCATCATCATATCCTGATGATGGATCCCATTTGGGATTTGAAACGTTGGTACAAAAATGTTAAAACTGTGGATTCTCCGGTCATGAATTCAAAAGATTCAAGCCACAGATCTCTAAAATCCATGCTTGTATGTCTCAATACATGATAGATATGTACAAAGTGAAAGATTTTTTTGTAGATAAGAATGTTTTTGAGATAAACCTCTCTCAATTTCCCAAAATTCAGCTCCAAATGTTCATAATATTCTCTACAAAAAGATGTCAAAAACAGGGCTTTACACAAACTGAAAAATAGGTTGTGAAGACATGCACTTATCTCCCTTTTGGTAATACCTGTGTAAAATGTGAGAGAGGTTTTTGTAGATTAGCCTTTTAGGAACACAAACCTCCTCCAGTTTCTCAAAATACTTCTTGTATTGGCCACAATAGTTTATGTAAAACTATGACTCAAACAGGAAATTTCTGAAGAATGTATGATTTTTGCTCTAATTTCATCTTTTAACCTTGAATTTGTTTTAACTGTTTTTCACTTTTACTTTGGATAAATTTCATTGTTGCTGGTGAAAGTTTTTTCATCCTTGTTTAACCCTTACTGCATCCATTTTTACTTTTACTGTTTACTGTTTCCTTTTTACTTTTACCACTTTGTCTTTCCATTTGTCTTCACTTTGAAATGAATTTTTATGCTCTGTTTTGTAACTGTCTTCTTTGCTATTTATCTTCATCCTAGTTTATTTACTTGACTTGGTCTTCAATTTGATACTCTTTAATCCTGATGCACTTTGACTATTCTTTTCTGTGTCCTTTTACCTTCCATCTCTATTTGAATAGACCTGATAACAATCTTGGAGTAAACAGGTCTTATGACTAGTATTAAGACTGTTTATCCAAGGTTGTGGTCTTCTAATCATCTGTAAAACAAAACAAACTATTAAGAAAGCATTGGCTTGCATGGGAGGTCGAAAAGTTTTCATTTGAGCTTGAAAGGTTTGTGGAGTGAGTCCAGAATGCATTTCGGGAGGTAAACCATGCTCGAATCGGTTAACAAAGGCTTCAGGTGGCGCAGATGGGTTACATAAGTTTGCATAGTAGAATGGGCAAAGAGCAAGAAAACCTGGGTTCTTGGGGTTTGAACTTTAACGGGAAAACTTTCAAAATATGACGCGAACTGAACAGTAGATGGTTTGTCGCATGTGGGAGGGCGGTAAGCGGTTTCATATCGCACTACTTTTGGAGGGTAAGTGGTATTTGGGGGAGCAATGTGATGCCATACATCTTTCGACACGTAGCATTGGCACTGTTCATGAAACCGCTCACATCGCGCGCTAAAGGTCAACCAAAAGGCTTGCGCGATATGAGTGAAGGCCATCAGATCTGAAGGATCTGATCAGACGGTGATCGAGGTAATGATGTGACTGATGGATAACAGGAGCAGGCCCAATATTAATTGAAGGAATTAATCATATTGGGGGTGATTTGATTGGTTGGGAGATTTATTAATTAGTCTGGATGACTAAATTAATCCTCATTAAAGGTGACGAGGTAGGGTTCTTAATCAACTACAGGTTAGTTAATTAATCCCATTTATTATTTGTTTTACGGTTATACTTAACCATCAGGGCAGGATATGTAATAATTTGGGGTTTTGCATAGTATAATAATACGGGCGTGGGTAATTTTCTTTTATTTGGGTATTATAATAAAACATTAATAGTTAATATGACCAAATGAATGGAAAAGCGCTAATTCCAATGTTTTCCGAACGTATTTCATCATATAACATATTGACTTAGGCTAAAGTGTATAAAAGGATTTTTATGAACATTTATTTCAATTTTCCGAAGTAAAATCAGATTTTACTGAGGAAAAGTTTTATCAAAGGAATGAGTGATCTTATGGGGGGTAATGTTGATCAAAGGGACTTAAGTATTTTAGGCATTCCAAATTATTGGCCCGAGGGTCCAGTCCCTCCAAAAGTCAGAGAAATGCTCTGAGCCCCTCTAACCTGTTGTAGATACCTTTAGTACTTAGGGGAAATTAGTGAATTTATAGGGAAAAATGAAGTAAGGAAGTTAATTATTCTGACTTTGCTTGCTTGATATGTCTGTATGTACTGCATGCCTTTGCTTCATGGTGAAAATAAAATATTTGCACATTTGAACATCATCATTCACCATATGATATTTTGCAACCATCATCTACCTACCCTGCCTACTTTAACCTAGCATTTTCACTTCTTTATTAGGGTGCACTTAGACTAGCAAACCCTTATCAAACTTTTCTTTTCTTTACATAGTGATATCTATCTAAATCTAAACTTATTACATCCAAGGGCTCAGATTAAACTGTTGAGCTCCTTTTATTCACTCTACCTATCTACTTATCTGCCAAGATTAAACTGTTTGGTCAGATATTTATTCTCTATTTCGACAACATGAAATTGAAAAATGAATTAGCCAAGTTTAAACAATTTGACTATTCATGAATTGTGGCAAAGGTGACAAACTGCACACAATTGTTTATTACACAAAAGTAAAAAGTAGTGGCATTTAGACTTGCAGACTTTCCTGCTCTTTATTTTTGTTGGGGTTCATTTTCTTTCATTTTTTGACTATCTTTTATTCTTTTTACCCTTTGATTTTTCTTTTAGGGTATACCCTCTTTACATTTTTTAATTTTTTTTTTGAAAATATGGAAAACCTTTGCAACAAGAAAAGGTATGAACATATTACATAGCTCATCAAGTCAATCATGATATATGATACCTATTGGTATAGGGGCCTAACAGTGGCTCCACTTGGGGATGGCTTTCCCTGGGGGAAAGTCAAGAAAATAGATCAAATGGCCTCTAAATGACTTTGTTTGTGCTCATCAGTCTTGTTTTTCCTGCTGCTTTATTTGTATGTACGACAGTAAAGCTTCTAGAGCTTAGGGCATTCTCTTCGGGCTTCAACTCCAAAATTACCATCCAGTCAACACCAAACCTTTATTCTCCCTTCTTGAATCCCACTTGAGCACCTTGTCACTTAGGTAGGAATCTTTAGCCTTGGTCTTTTTATTAAGAATCTTTTTAACCTTTTCCTACACAACTCGAGATCTGACCTGAAACTAAAAGGTGCTGCAACCTTCAAACCAAATTAGTAAATCATCAAGATCTTAGGGCCTTTTGATTGGATTCAAATCTTTAAGGAATTATTTCATAATCTACTGAAAATTGAATTAAATCAAACTGAAATCCTACCTACTTACTCTAATCAGCTTTCTAACTGTTGGTTAGGTAAAATGAAACAACCAATGCAACCACTCAAGCAGTATATATGTTGATGGATTTTGCTGCTTGGGCTTGTTTGTGATTGAAACTGAGATCCTAAAGTCAAATATAACCTTGTCCACCAAAAGATAAGATAAGTAAATACTGGCTTTCCTTTGTAGGCTCCAAAAACTATACAAAAGGATCCTCCAAAATGCGCACACTATTTTTAAACTGATTCAAACAACTATATAATTGTTCCGGATAGCCTTCATGCCATGAAACTGAAATGTCACTTTCAGCTTTACCACCCTGCAGACTTTCAAATGAGCATTGTGATGATACTCCTATTGATTGAAATGCCTGGTTGGCGAAATCATTATCATCTTGATTTTGACTTTCATAGTCTATTGATGGAGAAAAAGTATGATTGCATTCATTATCAAACTCATCAATTATGGGATCATGAAAAACTTGGAAGGATTGATGCAACTTATTACATATAGGTTCAAATGGAACTTCATAAGTTTCTACAAGCTTCTTACCCTTCTCTTTAGAGATTTTATACCACATTCCCTTTAAAAACTGAAATGATTGAAAATAAAGAGGCAAAGAAGCTTCACTTATTTCCAAATTTTCTGCATTTTATTCCTCACTTTCATAGCTGAAATGAACAAGCTGATCACTATTCTCAAGTTGGTGAAACCGGATTTCCTTATTCCCAAAACTAGCCTCTGATTTCTCTATAAAGTTAGTTTGGATTTGAAGAACATAATTATCATCATACTGATCATATTTGGGTAAATCATCAAAAGAAGTAATGTCATCAAAAACACACATTAGATCAGGAGCTTTCTCCTCCACATATTTCTTTATAAATCTATCTTTTGATCTATGGTAGTTGGAATTAGCATAAATTTGTTCATGATTCTTAATCTCTTCTTGTAATGATGGCTGCAATATATTGACCAAAGGATAATTTTAATCCAGACATATAAGATCTTCTAGATGATTTATACCAGGAAAACAAACCTCAAGTGATTAGTCAATTGTTTCTCCTCCTTATTATCCACTGTAGCCAAGTGTTCTGAATACTCTTGATCTTCATCAAATATAACAACCTTATCACATACAACAGGAAAATCCTTATCATTATCTTTGTCATATAGAAGCTTGCAAGGGAGTTGCAAACTCTCATTAATTTTAGATGAAAGATCATGATCTATCAAAGTATGTTGTCTTATTTCATTTACATGCAAGGAAAGAAAATTTGTGACATCGTTTTCATTAAATAAATTTGACTGGTCTTTAATTTCTAAAGAAACCACTACTTGCTGAACATGGTCTTGTGGTTCAATATTTTTAAGCTCTATCGCCTCTACCTCCATATCTCTGGATTGTTGTTGGTTTTCATTGATGTTTTCTATTTGAGCAATTTCAGGGACCTGAATTTCTTCTTTATTCTGATCAATTTGTTGTGCTGCAAGAATTGTTTCCTGTGGGGAAACTTCATGGGCCTCTGAACAACATACATCATCTTTTCTTTTCTGAGGGGAAGATAATTCAAGAAAGGCTTCCACTTTTTGAAAAGGCTTTTCTTCTAAAACCTCTAATATTTCATGATCCATGAATTGATCATCATCATCATAGTAATTTTCAAGATATTGAATAAAACTTTCAAAATTGTCACAGCAGTCTTGAATTACATGCCGTGCCTACTACATCTTTGCCTACAGTTGTAGCTTCCCACAACATGGGAATACCTCCAACCAACACGATCAATAAGATTGATCCAAATGACATTGCCTTGATTAGAGGAAGATCAAGGTCTCACACTCCCCCTTTTCTTCTCACTTATGAAATTTTCAATAAAAATGTGCACAATTGTTTGGTAGATTCTGGTGCTTCAATGAATATTTTACCCAGATCAATATGTGCCAAGTTGAATGTTCAACCACAAAAATCCGCAGTGCGCATAGTTCAGCTTGATCGATCTCAAGTCGAAGTGATTGGTGAAATTTATCAAGTAGCCATAAGATTGTCGTCCAACTCGAAGGTATGTCAGGTTATTGACATTCTAGTAGCTGATATCCTAGAATTCTATGGCTTGATTCTTAGTAGGGATTGGTCCGAAAAACTCCATGGATACTTCTCAACCGACTGGTCGCACATGTGGTTACCCTACAATGGTAAACCAAATCAAATAAAGTTTGAACGAGAGTTACACCAGAAGTACATAGTAACGGAATTGGAGGGAGAAAATGAAGCAATAGCATATAACAGCAGTATCATAGGCAATTACTCGGTAGATTCTTTCCTCGGCAATTTCAATGCTCATACATCACCTTACTAAGAAAATTCAGTTTTGTCCCAAGTCAAAAATTTTTCCCAAACTGATAATTCAAAGTGTGTTAATTTTGTAGATAAACCTGTAAATACATCTTTGTTTTGGAAATTATATTTTGATGGCTCTAAATCTAACGAAGGAGCAGGAGCAGGATGCGTTCTGATTAGTCCAGAAGAAAATAAGACCATGCTTACGTGCAGACTTGAATTCGATTGCACAAACAATACAGCGGAATATGAGGCCTTGGTGCAAGGCCTATAAAAAGCAATCGGGTTGAACGTCAAGTATCTTCAAGTCTTCGGAGAATCTGAGATTGTCATCAAACAGGTACGTAACACCATACATGGCCTATCAGGTCATTTGAAACACTATCAATCTTTAGTACAAGATCTGACTGAGCATTTCATAGCATTCAATATTTTGTCAATCCCAAGACTCCAAAACGCGAGCGCAGACCTTTTAGCTAACGTAGCCTCTAGACTTATTCCCTCCGAAGATTTTAGTCTAGATAGATTCTCAATAGAATTAATCTTTAGACCGTCCATCCCTGACAACATTACAAATTGGAGAGTATTCAATGACGATCCTGATATTTTAAATTTCCTCACTTCTAAAGGATCTTACTCCAATCAAATAATTGAAGAAAACCATCACGATCGACAAATACAACAAGATAGCACTGATAATGCTATACCTAAATCAGTGGTTAAGTTGGAAGACTTATACGATTTGAAAAGTCGGTTTAAAAGGTCTACCAATTCTAAGCTCTACAGTTCAACTCTGAACTACAAATTAGTAAACCTAGGAACCGATGATAAACCACAAAATGTTAATCTAGGCCACGGCCTAGCCCCTGAAGAAAAACTAGCGTATATTCGTCTTTTGAGACAATACAAAAATGTTGTTGCCTGGAATTACGATGAGCTGAAGACATACGACACTTCTATCATTCAACATACTATCCCTATGATTGACAACGAAAAACCTGTCCAACAGAAATTCAGAAAAATCCACCCCAATTTAGAAGATCAGATAAAAACTGAGCTAAATAAGTTATTAAAAGCCAAAATAATTTTCCCTGTCAGACATTCCAAATGGGTCTCCAATATGGTACCCGTTAGAAAGAAAAACGGAGATATTAGAATCTGCATCGATTTTCGGAATCTCAACAAAGCCTGTCAAAAAGACAATATTCCCCTCCCACCTATGGAGCAGATATTACAGGCAGTAGCAGGCTCAGAACTCATGTCTTTTTTGGATGGATTTTCAGGATACAATCAAGTGCTGGTACATCCCGATGATCAGTTAAAAACCACATTCCGAACTAAATGGGGCACATACGCATATCGGAAGATGCCATTTGGTTTGATCAATGTCGACGCTACATTTCAGAGAGCCATGGACATCGCATTCAAGGGTTTAGTCAATAAATCTGTAGTAATTTATTTGGATGATATAACAGTGTACTCCAAGAAGCGAAGCGACCATCTCAAAGACTTGAAACAAATATTTCAACGATGTTTAAGGTATGGGATTTCACTTAACCCAAAGAAATCTTTTTTCGCATTAAATGAAGGAAAACTTCTAGGATTCATAGTGTCAAAATCTGGTATTCACATTGAGCCTGACAGAATCAAAGAAATTTCTGAAATATCCCTACCTCATAATAAAAAAGCCATGCAATATTTCCTTGGTCAAATCAATTTTGTGAAGAGATTTGTCCCAGATTTTTCACGAATTGTTTCTCCTTTGAAAACCATGATTAAAAAGAATTCAAATTTTAAATGGGGTCAAGATGAGCATGAAGCATTCAACCTGATCAAACAAGCTATCATTAACGCTCCATCTTTAGCAACCCCGAGTTTTTCAGAATCTTTTATCTTATACACATTTGCCTCAGAGAAATCATATGCTACGATTCTAACTCAAGCAAATCAAGAGAAAGCGGAAGCTCCAATCGCATTTTTTAGCTCGAATTTACAACGTGCTGAACTCAACTTTTCAGACGTGGAGAAACAGGCATATGCTGTTTTCAAAGCGGTCAAATATTTCAGACCTTTCTTACTTAAAACCCATACTAAGGTCATAGTACCGTTTCCAGCGGTAAGAAATCTTCTAGTACAAAAGGATGTGGGTGAAAAAAGAGCAAATTGGATCACTGCTTTACAAGAATATGACCTTGAGATGAAACCAGCAAGCATTGTAAGAGGTCAAGGCTTCTGCAAAATGTTGGCTGGAGCATCGCAAATTCCTGAAAATTCATCTGAAGAGGTACAAATGTATGAGGTAAGCCTAAACGATGCAGAATCATTATATGCTGACACCATTTATTATCTTAAGAACGGGTATGCTTCATCACACCTGGATCACACTAAGAAAAGAGCTTTGAGATTGAAAGCTAAAAAATATCAGCTCCTAAATGATGTTCTGTTTAAAAAGAATTATGATTCTGTTCTTCTTAGGTGTCTTGAGAAAACTAAAGCCGAAAAGGTTTTGCAGGAACTCCACGATGGACCAGCAGGCGGACACTATGTTGGAGATGCTACTGCACATAAAATCTTACGTGCAGGATATTATTGGCCCACGTTGTTCAAAGACTCACACAGTTACGTGAGGAAATGCCAAGTCTGCCAAACTATTGCAGGGAGACAAAAGAAACCATCCATGCCACTACAGCCGGTAAACATCGAGCAACCATTCAGCCAGTGGGGCTTGGACATAATAGGTGAGATCGTTCCTCACTCTTCTAAGCAGCATAGATACATCCTCACGGCAACAGATTATTTTACTAAATGGGTAGAAGCAATTCCTCTCAAGACAACTAATTCTGAAAACATCATTGAATTCATAGATCAATTTATAATCACTAGGTTTGGATTTCCAACGGATTTAATGTTTGATAATGCCTCATACTTTTCTGGGAATGCAATGACTGAGTTTGCACTTAAAAGAGGGTTCAAACTGAAATATTCGGCCAACTACTATCCGCAAGGTAATGGATTGGCTGAGTCAACAAATAAAAACCTAATCAGGATTATTAAAAGAAAAGTTGACCAGAACCAAAAGAATTGGCACAAAACTTTGCTAAATGCTTTAAGGGCAGATAGAATAACGAAGAAAGCTTCAATCGGCACTTCTCCCTTTAATTTAGTTTATGGGAAGGAAGTGGTTCTCCCAACTCACTTAGTGATCCCCTCCTTGTCTTTAGTACAATACATCGATGAAGTATCTACTTCCTCCTTACAATTAAGACAAATGGAAATAATTAAATTAGAAGAACGATGAGAACAAGCTAAGAAAACCCATGCTCATCACCAAGCGCTAATAAAATCCTCTTTTGATTCAAGCATAATGACCATAATTTTTTTTCAGATGGGAGATCTAGTTTTGAAATGGGATAAGGCTCATGAAGAAAAGGGCAAACATACAAAATTTCAGAAGATGTGGCTTGGTCCTTTTCAGATTGTAGAAGTCATAGGCCCATCAACGTTTGTGTTGCAGGATTTAGCAGGTAGAAGGGATTCTTTGCCTGTTAATGGACAGATCCTTAAAATATATTTTCCATAGAAGATTATTCTTCTATTTTGTAAGATAGTTTTAGTTTTTCTTTTCTTCCTTATAAATAAAACCAGTTGTAGATGGTTACTACAGGGGTTCACGAAAAAGACACCAATTCTCTATCAGATTTTGATTTTTTTTTCACTTGTACAAATAGTAAAAATTTTCGAAAAATATGATCTTTATTACTGACAGATAGAGTTAAAAAATAAAATAAATAAATAAATAAATAAAAATAAAAAAAACTTTAGCCTAGATATGGTACTAGTTTCAACTTCAAAAAATTTGATGAAAGAAACCTTTGGCAATTGTTTTATATCAGCACAATGAAAGGTATCAATAATAAAATAAAGATTCTTTGTAAAACTGATGTTTTCAAACTCTATTATTGTCGTCCAGAGCTTTCTTAAGGAAAAACAATGATTTCCTCCCTGCTAAAGAAAATCACAGCATTCAGAGGAACAATCCGAGAAAACACTATATCTCAAAGAATAAGAGGTCTCATCACGAGCCGACTTATCATGATCACAGATATTATAACTTGCTGACTTTGCCAATACTGTCTACCAAAACAGGGCAACGACTCAAGATTGTTGCAATCAAAAGACAAGGGGTCTCATCACGAGCCAGCTTGTTCAGCAAAAGTGTAAATCAAGTGAATGACTGTGTCAAAATTTGGCCACCAAACCAAGACATTGTTCTTTAGAGAATAAAAAAGGAAAAAGTGTCAAAATGGGTTTTTCTCTGAAAAGTTGTAAATAGCCTTAAGCAGGATAAAGGATCATTGATGGGTAACAGGTAACCCTGTCGAGGCTATGGACGCCTGCTGGCAGCAGAGGCTCTACCTACGACAAATGAGCATATTTTAAGAACCAGCACACAGAGAAGACCTTATTTTATCTTTAAAAGACCAAGTAATGGCTAATGTAAATACAAGGACAAAGCTTGAGGAAGAAAACAATTGGAATAGAAAAAGGTTGAAACAAAATATCATTGATAGGATAAGGCATAATGTACTCTATCTGTCCATAACAAAATTTAGACTTATGAAAATTTTTCTGCTTTGGAAGTTAAAATTCAATAGAAAAGCAGAGATAACTGGTTCTTCCCAGTGAATCGCCATTTTTGTGGCCACCAACAACCCCCCTCTTTGTTTGGTATTAGCAATAACACCAAGCAAATGGGGACCCTTAATAAAAAATCCAAAAAAACATTTTATGAAAATTTTTGTATTCAACTCCTTAAAATTGTATCGCATCGCGAGAAGAGAATAAAACATTTTCTTATGAGCATTGTTAGCCTCCTGCTGCAACAGGTTAATCATATTTCATGATCGACATTCTTACATGCCAAATATGTCATACTATGCATGCTGCAATGCTCCATATTTGCTACAGATGGCCAAAGAAGTGTCCATAAGAGTGTGCTAGTCTAAGTGCCCCTGTTGTGTTCCAATTTTGATAAGCAATCCATTTTTCGGTTTAAGGCAGTTTTTCAGTTGGAGGTACTCAGGCTGGAATTCACTAACCTCTCCCTTCTTCTCATCACCCCAAAGTCACTTACTAACACCCCCCAAGAGGTCAAGATCTGCTTGAACCTCTCAGTTTCATCATTTCCATGACATGTACCTTGGTGAACATCTGTTTCACTCAAGGATTGCTCACTCAGCATTTGTGAGCCTTCTTTTCCCCAACAAAGCCTAAGGTCTCATACCTTAGCGCCCTCTTTTCATCTCCATATTAACTATTAACTTTATTATATAACTCCCTAACAATTTTCCCCTTTCCCCTATTTTAATCATGTATATAAAACTCCCCTATGTAAATACCCCTCCTTGGCAATATAGCCATATTATTCACTAATTCAGGGAAATCACAGTCCATCTGGGACTGTTTTTAGCCCATCCGTGTCCAGGGACTACTCTGACATCTGGTCAGAATAATAACCTCTTCCCTAAAACCAAAAACCCCTAAAAAAACTTCAAAAACCCATATTTCACTCATATCCCTAAGTCCGACTGTAAATACATTAATGCGCCCTTTATTAAACCCCATAACCCGCTAAACCTAAGTCTAAGACCCATCCGCCGCGCGTATCAAATTTGGAATATTCCTGCGAATATTCCCACCCGCTAACCCGCCGTTACCTCATGATCGCCGCCAACCGTTGGATCGCCCGCCCCATAGATCAACGGCTGGCGGGCATCCCCATCCTCGACACGCCCGGGCTTTAGCGTCCGAGAGTCCGGCAGTTTTGCCGTCGTACTTCCGCCACGCGTCAGGCTCTGGGGCGTGGCGGAGCCCCTTCCCCCGAAACCACCTTTGCCCATAAGCGGTGCACCAGAAACCGCTTACCACCTTGTGACGTCATACCCCACGTCACCCCTATCTAGTCACCCGATGAGTCACCTGCCTGCATGGCCTCCTGCCACGTCACTGCCACGTGTCCTCGCCACCGTACCTACCACGTCATCATTCGTACATGATGATGTCATGCTGACATCATCCCGCCACGTCGCCCTGCTGACGTCATGCTGACGTCACCCACTGTACAATGCTGACGTCATCAGCACTTTTTTGGGCACAGAGGCGCGAAAGTTGCACTTCGGAGCCCCAGAATCCAATTCTGAGGCAGTTTTTGATGAGCGATTTGCGCAAATCGCTCATCACAGGATTTTTTAGGCTGAAATGGAGAATCTTCAAGGAATCTTTAAGGAATCTTCTCACCATGCGGCCCCAGGAAGCCCGAAAAGGCGCAAAAATGATTTGTTTTCTTCACGAAGCATACCAAAAGGATCAGAAGACAATTCCAGATGATACAGAGGCCGAACAGCGGCCATTTACTGGTGATTAGACCTGCAGCATATCAGATCAGTAGTCCAGATTTTGTTAGAGAGTATCAGTGGAAGAAAAGACGCCAGAGAGTATCAGTCAAGATTTTTTAGGGGCTCGAGGCCCCTAAACATTGATGAAGCCCCCAGAAAGTCAAATCAATAAGCATAAGCCCATCCTTGCCTTCAAATCACCATTAAGGCATTCAAAGCACCAGGACAGCAAGAAAGCAGAAACCCATACTCATTTATTGCAGAAAACACTGCAGCAAGCCACCAAAGACAGCATCATTTATTCAGTTTTGATACATCGGCCCTGAGCACGGCCCAAGATATTTTTTGCATTTATTTCTGGATAGGATTAGGTTAAGTAGTCATTTTTTATGACCTAATTAGGTCAAGATGTAATAAAGGAACTCTGCAGAGATTTTTTTCCCTATATATACCACGCTCTGTATAGTTTTAAGGGTTGGTTAATTGAGAATTTTCACTAGAGACTCGTTGTGTATACCTGAAATTTTCTGTAATCAAAGATTGCTTAAAGCTTGGAGAGCGAACTGTCTGTTGTTGATGAATGTTTTGAAGAGTTGAAGATGGAATTCCTGCGCTGCGGCCTGAAGCAATAAGTGCCTCTTATCTCTGTTTATGTGTTTGCCACTATCTAAATAGCAGAAGAAAGGAATAGCCTAGAATTAGTTTAAATACTCTCTATGCTCAATTTCTGTTGTTTCTTGATGTTTTCCTCTAAAAGAATTGGTTATGAACAATGAATTCCTTCCGGCTCATGTTTACCCCAATTCACCTGTGTTGGCCAATTATCTATGGATTCTTAACTGCCCCTAGGTAGCGCCCTGTTATTTTCTCTGCTAATCTGTTGGAGAGATTCTTAATTGCCTCTCTTTCTTTAGCATTCCTTCCATCCTTTGAACCTAAAAATTGCTTCAACCTCAGTTATCTCGCTCCATGTTCCCTCACTATTATTAAGGAAGTACACCGACAGTTCCCCTCCTCGACTCCATGCCCAATGGCTTTAAAGATTCAGACTATGCTCTGCCTCTCTACCTGAAAGTGTCAGTTTTCCCACCAAAACCCAATCAAAACCCCTGTGCATCATATCTAGCCTAAAATCATCCCTTTCAACAAAGCTAAATCATAAAGAGAGAGCCCTCTCTGACTGTAGGTAGGCTAGGGCCTGCAGTCCAAAGTTGGTTTGTGGTTACCTCGGCCGTATCCCTTTAGGAGTCAAAAGGGACAACCTGAGTGATAACATAATGGTGACTCCGCTGGGGAGATGAATCATGTGTTTATTAGTGTAAATCCTCAATTTTGACCAGTTCGCCTCGTTTTCTGGAGAAAGTGTTCCTTTCTTCAGGGCTTTTCATGTTCGGCTCTGATCTGTGACGGTGGACAGAGATCAGGCACTTCAAGGTTGATTCATCCACCTGGCGACTCCACATCATCCTCATAATAAAGACTCCGCTGAAGAAATGAACCCGAAGGAATTATATAAGCAGATCAGGCTCTTGACTTGGACTATCATCCAAGAGATCATGTTCTTTCTCTAGCACCAGATTTTGCTGTGCATATTGTACTTTAAAAACGATTTCATGTCAGATTTTTATGCTTTTCCTTTGGAAAAGGTTGTTGAAAATCCTCCTTACACATCAGAGCAGCAGCTTTCAAATGCTGTTGAAGATCATCATACAGCCAAGGAGGAACCAAAAATAGAGCCTAGTCTTCTAGTTCCTGTACAGACTCCCGTGCCTCGTAAAGTTCCTGAAAGATATAAGCCGCTCATTTTGCCTCCCGTGCTTGGTCCTCTGCCGGAAAATCATCCTGAATATCTCCCTAGATTTGATGGAGAAAATGGTATTACTGCCTAGAAACATATCCAGGGTTTTGAAGATTATCTTAATATATTTGAAGTGGAAGATGAAGATGTCAGTCTTAGACTATTTGCCCTTTCTTTGCAAAGCGAAGCTAGGACTTGGTTTAAAGCATTGCCTGAGGCGAGCATCTCTAAGTTTCAGCAGTGTGCCAAGCTTTTCCTTGATAGATGGATGATCAGAGGTAGTCTCTTCGTGCTCATCGAAGAATACAATCATTTAGAAAGGCATCCAGATGAATCTGTTCAACAGTTTTCAGACAGATTCAATCAAGTTTATCAGTCCATGCCTTTAAATATAAGACCTCCCCTTGATTTAGCTCTATTGCAATATCCTAGAGAATTTGACACATATATGGAATTTTGTTTGAGAGGAAGATGCCCGTCCACTTTGAAACAGATGCAGGACATAGCTGTGGACATGGAGGCAAATCTAAGAAGGAGGGAAGAACAGCGCAAAGCAGAGCAAGAAGAAAAATTTCATAGTGTGTTACAAAAGACAGAGGAAATGATGCAGCTGATTACAATGAAAGTGGAATGTTCAGAGCTCCAGAACAGATCTGTTTCGCAACAGGAAAGTAGTGACATTCACGAACAAACCTGCCACAAAACAGATGACATATTCATCCAGTCATACGTGATGGAGCAGTCTCCTGATATACTGTGTGAATATAATAGCTTCTCTTCTTTCAACTGTCCGCCCAAATATGATCTGTATGATGATGATTATGAGCCTAACGACCAAATCAGCCTTGCAGAGGAAACAGATCCTATTTTGGCAGGAAGCAGTGTTCAGGTCCAGCAACCTTAACCCAATGATCAACATGCCCATCTCAGCTATGAAGAAAAGGAAGAAAACGCAGAGTGTGTTGATTTCAGTGAAGGAACTTTACCCTTTTGTTTTGAATCTTTTCAATTTATCAAGGATAACTATCATGCTGTATATGATCAAGCGTCACCGTGTGTTGCTATTGACTGTCTGGAGGATAATCAAGATATTGTTCAAAAGGTATTGCCTCTAGTTTTGCAGCCCCAAGGAGCCATTGAATATCAGATTGAGGAGGACCCATAAGCAGCAGCTTATGACCAAATGATCCAAGTGGATCCCCTGCCTCTTTGTTTTCAGCCATCTGAGTTGTTCAAAGAAGAAGAAGACCAGCAGCCTGCACAAATCAGTCAAGTCCTATTCGAGCCAGATCGTAATAAATTACAAGCACCCCTGTAAGTTCTAAATGACCTATCCGCTGGCAGGCAGAATGATGAAAGAGATCAGTGCTCTTCTCCATTAACAGGTTGCAAGGCTCAGTATCGAGTTGTCGATGATCTCCCGACTCCAAGGCATGGTAGCGATCCTCAACCTTTGTACAGTTCTTTAATTCAGCTAGAGATTGTATATATATGTTGCAAGACAGTTTTGTACAGTATTTAAACACTGCAAAGGAGGTCAGTAGCTTCCTGATCTTCTCAAAGATTGACAAAGCCATAACAAATTGCAAAATCTCAGTTGGTCTCACCAGCAAGCACAAGCAGCAAAGCCTACTCATGTTATTATTGCTTAAGTGGCTGCATTGGCTATTTCACTTCACCTAACAACAAAGTAAGCACTGGTTAGGGTAGGTAGGTAGGTAGGATCTGTTATCACAAAATCAGTACTAAGGGCTGCTACCTAGCAAGATCTCATGTAACTATTTCAACCAGGCTTTAGACTAAGGCTTAGCCTCCTTAGTCAGAGAGGGCTCTCTCACTGATTTTTGATAGGAAATATTAAAAAGAAAAGATGGCTAACTCTTCAAACAGTTTATGAAAACAAGCTGGTTGGAACAACAAAATAACACTTCTTCCATTGGGCTCATGGAGTCAAACACTTCTGCAGTAAACTATTAACCACTCAATCATAGAAGCCAAGGCATATAATGTTTAACACTCAAAACATCTCTCAAAAAGAACCTCAACTCATAAATATACACAGGAAGTCTGAGCACTAGGTGAATTCAGAGTGATTGCATATTTGGTGAGCTGTAAAATACATAAAGGATAATAACAAAACCATACATATTCTGAGCATTGAACACATGATGAATCTTGGGAAGAAAAAGTAATTCTTATATTACTGTCAAAAGTCTTCTTACACAAGCTGATAAAAACTCTGTTTTTTCATAAATCTCCAACCCCCATTACATTCTAATCTGATCTATTTATAGGAATACATTCCTCCCTTTCTAGAGCGAACTCAAAGGCTCTATTAACTACTCCTATATGCTATTTAACTAATTCATTAATTACAAAAGCGCTGAGCTGTAATTACACAAAATCCTAATCAAACTAAAACACTAATTCCATTCTCCTCGTAACATGATTCTTCTTGGATCCTTGACAGCTGTCCTCCTTCAGTTAGGCTGAGATGATTGAGCTACAGATGTAAGGAACGCTGACTTTGGATACCTGTTAGCGCTGATGGATCATTTATCATCAGGGTCAAGACACCTATTTTTAAGGTCCCTGTCTCCTACCATCCTTCGAAAGTTCAGCAACATGTCCCAGCTCTTTTAATAACCCCAGGTATGGAATGCTGCCATGTTTCTGATATGCTGTAGGTTGTATTGATGGACAGGTGTTTCTCTTCCTCAACTCCCGCTCACAGTATCACAATAGCTGCTCTGCGTTTAAAATCATCACCTACAGCAGTTTCGTAGCGCGCTACGAAACTGCTGTGTGATTTAAAGAAAACACAGTCTTCCTCTAAACTCCTCACAAAATTGAATAGCTGCCTGACATAAGAGGTTAAAACAAAGTTCACTGTCATCCTTCAATTTCTGCTGTAATCAAATAGCTCTACATTTCTTGCTGTAACCTTTGCTTGTATACTAATCGGTTTACCATTACCGCAGGTAGTGACAATTTTACCAGAATCTAGTGGACCAACAGGAAGTTCATTAGTAGAAGCAGAACCTTCTAACATTGAGCCCTGTGTATTTTCCAGACATCCATTCTGCTCATTTTGACATGTATCACTGTGTTCCTTTAAGTGCTGGTGTTCAAATGACCTTAATTCTGATGTGGAATCTGCAAGTCCCTCCACCATGCCATCCTCAATAGGAAATTCCTCAAGTATAAACTCTGTAACAAGAGCAGCATGTCTAACTCCATAAGCAATATGATGGACCTCTAAAACCAATGCAGACTCTAATGGCTTTGGTAGAAACGCATCTGTGTTTGGAACTGGTAAATTGGTGTCTTTTTCAACAGCACCTCCCAAAACACTATCCCAGGTTCCCTCACTCTCTTTGGTCCTTTCAGGAACTTCCTGTCTAGCTACATCAAGGGAACGAAGTCCACGCTCAGCAAATTTATCAATCACTGAATGTACTTTATTTCTCACGTCTTCCTTGCAATGGCAGAGGTCAAGAATCTGCTCTGGTGCTCCTTTACTAGCACGATGCCATTTTCCACGAGCATCAACATATGTAAATGCTGTACGTTTGTCAACCGGATTAAAAGGTAAGAAATGGATCTCAGTAACCCCCCGCTCGAGCCTCTTTTGGATCTGCCAACGTTCCAACAATAGCAGCATCAATGGCATCTTGATCTTCAGTTCTGGAAGCTCTAGCTGCAAGCAAAACCACATGGTCTTTGTCCACATCTTTCACAAATACCTCAATAAGATTTTTATCGACGCTCAGCTTGTGTCTCACATATCCATAGAAAATGTAACCTGAAAGGGTAATTGCGCATCTTACTGCATTTAAGAGGGATATTGGATAGCGACATATAAGCCATGATACCATAATTGCAACTGCCATCTTCATATTCCAACACTTCCGGTCGCATCAAGCCTTCTGCGTTCAAGTGCAATGCCCTTTACAAGAAGCTTCTGCATGTACTTCAAGATATAAGAGAAAGCTGTGAAAACCTGTTCAAGAACTTCAGGATTTCAATCTCCACCAGATTCTAGAAGGTTTCCCATGGTTTCCATTAGTTTATGGAGAAAAGGTATGAACTCCTTACGCAAATCCCTTGACAGAACTGCAATCAAACTGAGGATAGGCTCAAATAGTGTTAACGCTGTAACCAAATGCCGGAACCAAACAAGTTTTCAAGTGCTCTAGAACTTGATATGCGACTGGAGTGTGAATAATTAAAATGGCCATAATTAACACTAGACCATTTGCGCAAGTAACCAGATCTTTAAACCGGCCAAAAACATGGATTCTGAGAGCCAAAATAACACTCTGTATATCACTGATGTGGGATCTTGTTTGAGTGATCAAATTTATGCCATCAGAATTGCCAGATTCGTTCCAATGCGAAGCTTCTTTAGAGATAACTCCATATTATTCTGCAGGCTTCTTCCCACAATCTGCCTTGTACCCTGTATAATACGTAAAGCAAGACACAAATTCTTCTCAACATCAGCTCGTATTTCCAGGGATTCAGATGCATGAAGTATGCTGGAAACAAGCATCATCAGGTTCGCCTTTTTGTCACAGCGTCTACAATGATACTCCACATCTAAACCAATGCTTGGCTCTACGCCTGCCATATGACAAAGTAGAGCACACTCTAGGTGAGCAACATGCCCACAAACAAATTCTTCATTCAGCTTTCCCTCGCATCTGATATTACAGTAGTCTGCCACACTCTGATCAGTAGCCTTCCCACAGAGAATACAAGAGCATTCACGGCAAAAACTAAATCCGATGCAGCATATATCACAATTCATCGCCTTGAGAGACTTGGTCTGGCCGGTTTCTGGTCCACATTTCAAATTTCCAGCTTTACATCTTCTCTCTGAAGTATTCCCACGCAATACTGCTGCCTCATACTCAGGTCCTCGAGCCATAGCACCGCTTTTCCAAATTCCGAACTGTTTCCCAGAACAATTAAGCTTGAAATTGATTCCATAAGAGTCAAAGCTAACCCATTGTACTTCTCAGGTAAACGTTGAAACTGAAGATTGCCAAGCTCTGCAAGTGAATCTGTCAAAGTCTTTGTCAGAGGCTTTAACTCATCGTGCGGGAATGCATAATGAATGTAGTTAGCCGCACCATCTAAATTGAAACTACTTGTCATGGAGCGCGCCGGGCAGAGATATAGATTCACCAAACTATCGAAAAGCTGCTACTGTAATTGCATAGCAAGAAGGCATGAATCCGTGTAATTATGATGCTATCTTGGGTTCTGCATTCTATTTGGCTCAGCGTGGCTTCGGCTCTTACCAATGTCCAATGCCCTGCTCTCCAATTAACTAACCGCGCTCCTAACAACGCTGAAACCACCACTGTATAGCTAATGCAATGACCAGGATACCAATAACGCACTACAAAACATATTCCAGCCACAAACGAGGCAGCAATTCGACTTTTTAAGAAGCTCAACGCCAGATAAACATGTTTTTACCGACATAGCCTGCCGTGTCAAGATGTATTTTTCTTCTAACTCAATGCATGCATACGCAATTTGGCGTGTGACAACTGGCAGGTAATAGGATTGTCACAACATCTACCTCAGATACACATTGTAGGAGATGATCTTTATCAACTATATCAAGCTCGACTGCTGTGGTATTAAAAATCCCTTCAATCCCTTTTTGAGCATCTGGCAGCTATAAAAGTGCCACAATAACTTGAACCACATTAACTGCTTCTCTGCTCTAGCGTTCATCTGACCAAAGCAGCCATGCTACAATACAAATATCTATAGCTTCTTCAATATCAATTGAAGGCAGCAACATCAAAGACATTGCAGTCAATGTTTCCTCACCCTTAGGAAAAGTGGTACATCCATCTTCCTCTAAAAAACTTCTAGAGAAATTAAGGTAGTATACCGGAGAATTTTCCCAGCAAACACCTTCAAACGCTGCTGATGAATCTCCCTCACTTGCATTACTGAAATGCAGATCAAAACAAAATTCATTAACTTGCTCCCACTAATTCAAGAAAGAAACAAATCCACCATTCATACTAATGACATCAACAGGTCCATTATCTGAAATACAAGCAGTCTCTGTTTCACCCAGATTTTGCATGTCATCATTCTTAGCAATTAAAATATTTTCTTTGTTGATGACATTTTCCACTGTCCTTGCTTCTCAACTCAACATTTAGGCCAAACAACAGTTTCATCGTGTCTTTCATTTCTTAAGTAGTCTTTGTCATCTTGTTTTGTTTCTAATTCTACAGTATCCTGGATAGCTCCACCAATTTCGTAGCGCAGCCAGTGCAAAGGCAATGTTGTTGCTACGAAATCACTAAAACAGGTGGCGCTGCGAAACTGCTAACGGATTTATGCGCTGCGGAAACACTTTGCCCTTAAGCTAAACTGAAAAATTTTGGCAACACTATTTTCAGTGATAACAGGATCAATAAGGCAGCCAGCCAAGGGAAATTTGCAGAACACAGCAACAATTGAATACAAGGTAGTCTGACCTGTTGTTCTTGGCTTTTCACAAGGAAAAGCCATCCCCAAGTGGAGCCACTGTTAGCCTCCTGCTGCACCAGGTTAATCATCTTTCATGATCGACATTCTTACATGCCAAATATGTCATACTATGCATGCTGCAATGCTCCATATTTGCTACAGATGGCCAAAGAAGTGTCCATAAGAGTGTGCTAGTCTAAGTGCCACTGCTGTGTTCCAATTTTGATAAGCAATCCATTTTTCAGTTTAAGGCAGTTTTTCAGTTGGAGGTATTCAGGCTGGAATTCACTAACCTCTCCCTTCTTCTCATCACCCCAAAGTCACTTACTAACACCCCCCAAGAGGTCAAGATCTTCTTGAGCCTCTCAGTTTCATCATTTCCATGACATGTACCTTGGTGAACATCTGCTTCACTCAAGGATTGCTCACTCAGCATTTGTGAGCCTTCTTTTCCCCAACAAAGCCTAAGGTCTCATACCTTAGCGCCCTCTTTTCATCTCCATATTAACTATTAACTTTATTATATAACTCCCTAACAATTTTCCCCTTTCCCCTATTTTAATCATGTATATAAAACTCCCCTATGTAAATACCCCTCCCTGGCAATATAGCCATATTATTCACTAAGTCAGGGAAATCACAGTCCATCTGGGACTGTTCTTAGCCCATCCGTGTCCAGGGATTACTCTGACATCTGGTCAGAACAATAACCTCTTCCCTAAAACCAAAAACCCCTAAAAAACATTCAAAAACCCATATTTTACTCATATCCCTAAGTCCGACTGTAAATACATTAATGCACCCTTTATTAAACCCCATAACCCGCTAAACCTAAGTCTAAGACCCATCTGCTGCGCGTATCAAATTTGGAATATTCCTGCGAATATTCCCACCCGCTAACCCGCCGTTACCTCGCGATCGCCGCCAACTGTTGGATCGCCCGCCCCACAGATCAACGGCTGGCGGGCATCCCCATCCCCGACACGCCCGGGCTTTAGCATCCGGGAGTCTGGCGGTTTTGCCGCCGTACTTCCGCCACACGTTAGGCTCTGGGGCATGGCGGAGCCCCTTCCCCCGAAACCACCTTTGCCCATAAGCAGTGCGCCAGAAACCGCTTACCACCTTGTGACGTCATACCCCACATCACCCCTGTCCAGTCACCCGATGAGTCACCTGCCTACGTGGCCTCCTACCACGTCACTGCCACATGTCCCCGCTACCGTACCTGCTACGTCATCGTCCGTATGTGATGATGTCATGCTGACGTCATCCTGCCACGTCGCCCTGCTGACGTCATGCTAACGTCACCCGCCGAACAGTGCTGACGTCATGCTGATGTCATCAGCACTTTTTTGGGCACAGAGGCGCGAAAGTCGCACTTCGGAACCCTAGAATCCAATTCTGAGGCAGTTTTTGATGAGCGCAAGATTTTTTAGGCCGAAATGGAGAATCTTCAGGGAATCTTTAAGGAATCTTCTCACCATGTGGCCCCAGGAAGCCCGAAAAGGCGCAAAAATGATCTGTTTTCTTCACGGAGCATACCAAAAGGATCATAAGACAATTCCAGATGATACAGAGGCCGAACAGCGGCCATTTACTAGTGATTAGACCCGTAGCATATCAGATCAGCAGTCCAGATTTTTTCAGAGAGTATCAGTGGAAGAAAAGACACCAGAGAGTATCAGTCAAGATTTTTTAGGGGCTCGAGGCACCTGAACATTGATGAAGCCCCCAGAAAGTCAAATCAATAAGCATCAGCCCATCCTTGCCTTAAAATCACCATTAAGGCATTCAAAGCACTAGGACAGCAAGAAAGCAGAAACCCATACTCATTTATTGCAGAAAACATTGCAGCGAGCCACCAAAGACATCATCATTTATTCAGTTTTGATACATCGGCCTTGAGCACGGCCCGAGATATTTTTTGCATTTATTTCTGGATAGGATTAGGTTAAGTAGTCATTTTTTATGACCTAATTAGGTCAAGATGTAATAAAGGAACTCTGCAGAGAGTTTTTGCCCTATATATACCACCCTTTGTATAGTTTTAAGGGTTGGTTAATTGAGAATTTTCACTAGAGACTCGCTATGTATACCTGAAATATTCTGTAATCAAAGATTGCTTAAAGCTTGGAGAGCGAACTGTCTGTTGTTGATGAATGTTTTGAAGAGTTGAAGATGGAATTCCTGCGCTGCAGCCTGAAGCAATAAGTGCCTCTTATCTCTGTTTATGTGTTTGCCATTATCTAAATAGCAGAAAAAAGGAATAGCCTAGAATTAGTTTAAATACTCTCTATGCTCAATTTCTGCTGTTTCTTGATGTTTTCCTCTAAAAGAATTGGTTATGAACATTGAATTCCTTCCGGCTCATGTTTACCCCAATTCACCTGTGTTGGCCAATTATCTAGGGATTCTTAACTGCCCCTAGGTAGCGCCCTGTTATTTTCTCTGCTAATCTGTTGGAGAGATTCTTAACTGCCTCTCTTTCTTTAGCATTCCTTCCATCCTTTGAACCTGAAAATTGCTTCAACCTAAGTTATCTCGCTCCATGTTCCCTCACTATTATTAAGGAAGTACACCGACAGTTCCCCTCCTCGACTCCACACCCAATGGCTTGAAAGATTCAGACTATGCTCTGCCTCTCTACCTGAAAGTGTCAGTTTTCCCACCAAAACCCAATTAAAACCCCTGTGCATCACATCTAGCCTAAAATCATCCCTTTCAACAAAGCTAAATCATAAAGAGAGAGCCCTCTCTGACTGTAGGTAGGCTAGGGCCTGCAGTCCAAAGTTGGTTTGTGGTTACCTCGGTCGTATCCCTTTAGGAGTCAAAAGGGACAACCTGAGTGATAACAAGCATAATAAACTGCGAAGAAGCAACGCGAAATTCATCGCATCGCATACATTATGAAGCGCTCTTAAATGAAAAATCTTAAGAAATCTCCGACGGCCGATATGCGACGTCGCATATCGCAACATCACGTAAGCAACACACAATGATTGAATGACTAAGCGCGATCTGCGATGTCGCGATGCTGCGATCTGCGATGAATGCGATTTGCGATAAATACGATCATGAATTTCTGCGATGACACATCTTAACGACGCGATCCGCGATGCTGTGATGCGAGTCGCAAAAATCACCCATCGCAAATTTTCCTCGGCGTAGTATTCAAGGAAAGCTGTCCGTAAACCAAAATTGGGCGCGCGCCTTAAAAGAAATTAATGAATGTACACCAAAGTATTCAAGAAGGACAATTTTTTGTTTTTCGAAGAGTCAGTTCGCTATGGGTGTCATGATTTTATACATTCATAAGAGCTTAAAGCTTTCATGTCAATCTTTATTATCATTACTCTTTTCCTTTGCGTAAACTGTAAGACAGGAAATAACATGAAGCAATGTGCAGGAAACATCTAAGGAAAAGGGGAAAGCGTCAATGCTCGGAGAACAGAGAAGAGATGCCTTCATAAACGGATTCCGCATGCAACAGGACCACAGATTCCAGAGTATCACTCAACAGATGTTGATGTCAATAGGCCATCCAACGCTCAGAGTCAAAAGCGCACAAAAGCAGCATGTTTACAAAAGATCCTGAAGCTTATGCCCGGTAAAGGAAAAAAAGGTGCTAAAGAAGGAAAACGCACCAGAAAAGCCCGGAACAAAGAACAGAGGCAACATCGCTAAGAAAATTGTTCAGAGAGCAAAGTCCCTAACTTGTTCAGTCATTCGCAAGGCCGAAAACCAAAATAGCAAAAGCAGAATCAGTTTGAGAGAAATTTGGGTTATTACCAAGTATACACGCAGTGAATACACCCAGCCAGAGGAAGATTCTCGAAAATATCTTCTAGTTTACCAGAAAGTGGTGCCAGCACTTGTTATTTCTATTTTCATAGCTCAAACGAAAGCAGAAGGCGACCAGCCGACTCTTCCCAGGCGAATGTTGCATGCTTGCAGCACTAAGGAGCAAATACAGAAATGGTTAGGAATTAGATTCAATTTTTAGAAATAGTTTTGCTTTAGTAGAAGGGCGGTCATTTAAAAGCGTATCCTAAATTTATGTAATTAAGTTAATTAGTTAGCAGTATTTAAACCCTTCTCAGGCATTTGGAGAAGGGTCCAGAAATTTGTCAAAAAACTTGTCCTTAGAACATGCACTTTTGCACCCTCGGAGGGGGTTTTGATGAATGGATGGATCAAGGTTTATTAATGTTTGCATTTGATATCTGCTACTGATGTTGCACTTCTGTACTCTTAGTAGATGTTAGAGCAAGGAGAGATAAATCATTGTTGCTTGAAGCTTATGAGTGGAACTAGTCATAAATGGTACTTTTATCTCTTGACCGTTTCTGTTTATATTCTTAAAGTGATATACAGTTTTTAGTTGTTTATATGTTACTGCATGAATGTGTGAGTTACCATTTGGCACTTTTGTACGGTGGAGTCATTTATTTATGTTTGATATATGAATAACTTATTATGCGATATGTTGTTCACAACTTGTTGGAAATAATACTGAGAGGGGGGGTGAATCAGTATTATCTAGCAATTTACCAAATCTTCCTTATTTGATCTTTTGAATTATTCTTGCATATCAGTACCATAAAACAATGAGCATGAATAAAGAAAATAGACAGTCACACCAAAGAACACAAGATGTAAGGTGGAAACCCAATGCGGGAGAAAACCACCTGCTGCAATATGTCTCTATCTTCTTTCAAGAAATTCTTTTTACAATGATTTTGTGCTGGTGCAGTCCTTTACCAGCACGCAGGCTGCAACCTGCAGAGAGCTACAACTCTCTCTCGTTTTCCAGTCTCTCCTGGAAGGGAGCTACAACCCCCTACTTCTTTTCATGAAGAATCAAATGATCAACAAGTATACAACAGATACAGTCCACTACAGATATCAGATCAGTAATTACAGAAATAACCCAGAACACCTTACGAATAGAAATATACAGTCAACAGATCATCTCAAGACAGGGACGCATATTTTATTTCTGTGGCCTGCGACTGGACGCAGTCTACCTTCCGCTGCTCTGCGTGCAGACGCACTGTTCCTCTATGCTTAGCTGCGACCGGCGCACCCAAAGACACTGTTGCGCCGCGTCTTTTGCTTCAGAGACGCACCCAATAACACAGTCGCACCACGTCTTTTGCTTCAGAGACGCACCCAATAACACAGTCGCGCCGCGTCCTTTGCCTCAGAGACGCACCTGAGCCTTTACTGTACTGCGTCCCGGCGCACTTTCCCTTCACTGAATCTGCGTCCCTTCAGATATAGAAGATAAGAGGACTTCAGAACCAACCCAAACACTCAGATCCACAGATCTGATCATGCGCCATAGAGATCACAGTCCATTAGAAGATTCGCCTTCATAGATCTGGACTAGATCTCACCAAAAGATATTCAACCAAGATGATGCATAATCCAAATGAATTCCTTTGCTTTATATAGGCAAGCTTCTCCCCAAAACATGGAACAATACCACGAGCCGACACCATAGAAACACAAAACCGTCGGCTAGATACCACACAAGAAACCCCCACGTGCTTTTCTCTGCCTTGAAATGTGTGCACTGGGCGGACGCACCTCCTGAACGGCTGGCCTGCGTCCCTGGACACGGGTTCTGTATGGTATACCTGCGGGGATGCACTTGCTAAACATATTTCCTGCGTCCTTCTTGATTTATCACCTGAATGGGTTTGCCATCAAGGACAACACCTGAATCATAATGCCAACAATCTCCCCCTTTGGACTTGATGGCAACCACATAATCTTCAGCTTCATTCTCCCCCTTTGACATCAAGGGCAAAGGGTATGCTCCCCCTATGCTCATGCATCTCCAGATCTGTAACCAGAAATCCATCATGAAGGAGATAGAGACATATTGCAGCTATTTCCAAGATCTCCTTCTCCATAATGCCAACAATGCATTATGTGCTCCCCCTGAGCCTATACCACCAATAGGAAGATGATCAACAGTAAGATGATGCATCAACAACCCCCATCTTTTGCCTGAGGTATTCAAAAGTGTCCCTGGGCAACGGTTTGGTGAAAATATCAGCAACTTGTTCCTTAGAAGGAACATACTCCAACTTGACCTTCTGTTCAAGTACTTGTTCCCGGAGAAAATGGTACTTGATTGGTATGTGCTTGGTTTTTGAATGCATAACCGGATTCTTTGAGATGCTGATTGCACTTGTGTTGTCACATAAGATAGGAATAGGAGGTGTACAAGTGATGTGATAATCCTGCAAAGTCTGCATCATCCAAAGAAGTTGGGTGCAACAAGATGCAGCAGCAACATATTCCGCTTCAGCTGTAGACAAGGCAATTGAACTCTGTTTCTTGCTGAACCAAGATACCAGTCTGGAGCCCATAAAGAATGCACCGCCACTTGTGCTTTTCCTGTCATCCACGCTTCCGGCCCAATCTGCATCTGTGTAAGCATGAAGAGTGAGATCTGTATCTCTAGGATACCATAAGCCATAATTTTGAGTCCCTTGAAGATATTTGAAAATTCTCTTCACTGCTTGAAGATGAGTCTCCTTTGGATTTGCCTGAAATCTTCCAACTATTCCAACTGCATGCATGATGTCTGGTCGGGTACCTGTCAAATATAGTAAACTTCCAATCATAGATCTGTAGGTTGGTTGATGTACTGCTGCAGATTCATCATTTGCACTGAGACTACATCCTGTGACCATGGGTGTACATACTGGTTTTGCATCTTCCATGCCATATTTCTTCAAAATCTGCTTGAGATACTTGGTTTGAGATAAAAAGATTCCTCCTTCCTTCTGTTGGATTTGCAAACCAAGGAAATATGTCAGTTCTCCTAGCAAGGACATTTCAAATTCTTTCTGCATGACTGAGGCAAAGCTTTGACTCATAGCTTCTTCATTGCTGCCAAAAATAATGTCATCTACATACACAACAAGTATTAGCAATTTGTCATTTTCAACTTTTATATACAGATTGCTATCTGCTGAACCTTTTAAGAAACCTTGTTGATGAAGATATTTGTCCAACCGGTAGTACCAAGCCCTTGGAGCTTGTTTGAGACCATAGAGAGCCTTTTTCAATCGGCATACAAGATTTGGATCATTTCCAAGAATGAACCCATCTGGCTGCTCAATGTACACTTCTTCTTCCAAGTCTCCATTCAAAAAGGCTGATTTCACATCCATTTGAAATACTTTGAAGTTCTGAAAACTTGAGAGAGCAAGGAACATTCGGATGGCCTCAAGTCTTGCAACAGGAGCAAAAGTTTCTTCAAAGTCTATTCCTTCTTGCTGTGCATACCCTTTACAAACAAGTCTGGCTTTGTTTCTAATTACTTCTCCATTTTCATTCAATTTATTTTTGAAAACCCATTTTGTTCCGATAACATTCTTATCCTTTGGTCTAGGAACCAGCTCCCAAGTGTTGTTCTTTTCGATTTGCTCGAGTTCTTCATCCATTGCTTTCACCCAACATTCATCTTTGCATGCCTCTTTCACATTTTGTGGTTCAGTAGAGGAGAGTAATGCCAAATAACTTGAAGCTTCTGCAACTGTTCTTCTAGTTTGTATACCTGCTTCTTTTTGTCCCATGATCTGAGATTCTGGATGGTTCTTTTGAACATATCTGGATGGAGTCTTTTCTTCTATTCTTGTTCGTTCTTCTGCTTCTTCGTGAGGTTCTTCTTGAGATTCTTCTTGCGGTTCTTCTTCTTCATCATTCTGTCTTTGAGGGTAGCTTTCATCTTCTTCGATGTCTTCAAGATGTATTTGCCTAGGAATGTATCCCTTCTCATCAACCACTACATCAATGCTGTCAACAATTCTGTCAAGTCTTTTATTGTAGCATTTGTATGCTTTGCTATGTGGAGAATAGCCAAGAAGAATGCCTTCATCTGCTCTAGGATCAAGTTTGCCAAGCTGCTCCTCAGTATTCTTGATATAGCATTTGCTCCCAAAGATTTTGAAGTGCTTTACCGAAGGAGTTTTACCACTCCAGAGCTCATGAGGGGTTTGAGTGCTGTTCACCCGGACATTTGTCTTGTTGAGAATAATAACCGCAGTATGTGCAGCCTCACCCCAGAAGGTTGCGGGGGTTCCTGATTCATCAAGCATAGCACGAGCCATTTGTTGGATTGTTCTGTTCATTCTTTCAACAACTCCATTTTGCTGAGGCGTTCTAGCTGTAGAGAATTCTCTCCTTATCCCATGTTCATCACAGAAATCGAAAAATTCATTTGAAGTAAATTCCCCACCTCTGTCAGATCTGAGGCACTTAATTTTGTGACCTGATTCATTTTCAGCCAAGGCTTTGAAGGTTTTGAATTTTTCGAATGCTTCATCTTTGTGCTTCATAAGCCCTAACCAAACAAACCTGGAGAAATCGTCAATAAATAATATCAAGTATTCCTCTCCTCTAGGTGTTCTTTTCCTGAATGGCCCACATACATCTGTATGTACTAGCTCAAGAGGCATGCTAGCTGATCCTTCTTTCTCTGGAAAGTTAGTCCTGGTTTGTTTTCCAAACTGACATGATCTGCATATGGTGTTGTCAGGAATTTTGATATCTGGAAGATCGCGAACTGCCTGATATTTACATGCTTTCCTTATTTGTGAGAAGCTTAGATGTCCCAACCTTCGATGCCATAACCAGTGCTCTTCATCCTTGCTTAGATAGCATTGTTGTTGTCCTTCTTCAAATATGTACAGATTATTTGGAGTTCTTTTCCCTTTGAGAACTGTTTTCCCTGTATCAAGATCACGAACAAGACATCCATTTGATCTGAATATAACCTCGGTTCTTTGATCACACATCTGGCTGACACTTAGTAGATTATGCTTCAATCCATCAACAAATAAAACATTTCCAGCCTTAACATCTTCTTTTAAAGGAGCAATACCTTTTCCTTTTATAGTTGCAGGAGTATCATTTCCAAAAGAGACTTTCTTTCCCTTTTCTAAATTAGAATAAGACTCAAGTTTTTCTTTATCACCTGTCATATGCTTCGAACATCCACTGTCAATGTACCATAGATTTTCTTGTCCTTCTGCATAAAATGCTATCCCACATCTTTCTGTTTGAGGTTCCTTTATTCTCCATGTTTTGGCGCCTGAGGCTTGTTCCTTTTTCTGCTCTTGTACCTTTCTTTCCGGAAACCTGCTTCTGCATTCAAAGTCTTTATGTCCAAAATTATTGCAAATAGAACATTCAACTTCATTTTCAAGAGCTGAAAAGTTGTTATAGGTCCTTTTTGTAATCCCTGTCATACTTCTTTGTTTTTGAGCTTCCCTAGTCATGATTGTTTTATACGCAACACATTGAGCTGCTTTGTGACCAAAGTTATGGCAAGAAAAGCATTGTCCATTGAAGAAGCTTCTGCGATTATTGGATCTACCAGCCAACTGATTGTAATTTCTATTTTCATCTATTCTTGAACCAAATTGAGAAGATTTTACCTGTGGCTGGTTGTGGCTTTTGTTCACCCTTGAGCTGGATTGCCCTTGATAGTTTCTGTTTGACATTTGTCCCTGCTTTACCTGATGATCTTCCTTGTGCTCTTGCTCATTTCTTCTTGCTGCATCAAGATAACTTTTTGAAGTGGATGCTTGAGAAGTTTCTCCATTATAGCCCAAACCTGTCTTATTTAGTGGAGACCGCTGCACACTGATAATCTCATCCAAAGTTTCAGATCCTTTGACAAACTTGAGATTAATAGTTTTTGTTTTCTCAATTTCTTTTCTAAGACCAACAATTTCACCTTCTAATTTTTCAAGATGTTTTTCTTTTTCATCAATTTGGAATTGTAGAGTATCAATAATCATGTTCTTTTCTTCTATGCATCTCTTGAGTCTAGTAATTTCATCATAAAGGTTATCCACATCTACAGCATCCTCATAATCATCATCTTCAAATGCCATTAACAACCTATATTTATTACCTTGTTCATCTTCATCACTGTTTGATAAGCCATCACTATCTTCATGGGTGTAGTAGCTTTTCTTATTTGCACTCTGTTTCTTGTTCCATCTAACTGGTTCCTTTCCTTTATCCTTATAAGAGCATTTTGCAGCATAATGACCTACTCTTCCACAAGCAAAGCATTTGAAAGGTAGCTTACCTCTGAACCTTCCAGAACCCCTTTGAAGATTTCTGACAAAATTTGATTCTTCTTCCTCTTCTTCTGGAACATGACTTGCTTCATAGTGATCTTCTTTGCCTGATGCTTTAAAAGCAGCTTCCCTTCTGTCTGATGGACCTCCCTTTCTCATTTCATAAGCAGTTAGAATTCCATGCAGCTGAGACATAGTGAGAACACGGAGATTTTCCTTTTCTTCTACTGCAGATACTTTAGATTCAAACTTGGGGGATAATGATCTTAGAATCTTTTGAACTACTATAGTCTCTTTTATTTCTTCACCCAAATTTTTCATACAATTAACAATCTCATCTACCCGAAGAAAATAATTAGCCACACTTTCATCATTGTACATCTTGAGAGTCTCATATTGAATCTTGAGAGTTTGAAGTTTAGCTTCTTTTACCTGTTCATCTCCTTCATAGCTAGTGATCATTTTGTCCCATATCTCTTTTGCTGATTTGAAGTGCATGACCTTCATGAACTCTGTTTGGGATATACTTCCTAATAGAGTACTGACTGCTTTTGCATTTGTTTCATACTGCTTTTTCTCAGCTGGATCTGTAGGAGTAACTGAAGGAAAGGCATAGCCTGTTTCTACAATGTTCCAAACTTCTGTACCAAGAGATTGAAGATATGCAGTAATTCTTACCTTCCAATAATTGAAGTTTGTCCCATCGAAGACGGGTGGCCTGATTGATGCTTCTCTCTCGTAGTTGCTCATGATGAACGATCTACCTTCAAGCGATCAAGCTTTTCTGAAGGACCTGGCTCTGATACCAATTGTTGGAAATAATACTGAGAGGGGGGGTGAATCAGTATTATCTAGCAATTTACCAAATCTTCCTTATTTGATCTTTTGAATTATTCTTGCATATCAGTACCATAAAAAAATGAGCATGAATAAAGAAAATAGACAGTCACACCAAAGAACACAAGATGTAAGGTGGAAACCCAATGCGGGAGAAAACCACCTGCTGCAATATGTCTCTATCTTCTTTCAAGAAATTCTTTTTACAATGATTTTGTGCTGGTGCAGTCCTTTACCAGCACGCAGGCCGCAACCTGCAGAGAGCTACAACTCTCTCTCGTTTTCCAGTCTCTCCTGGAAGGGAGCTACAACCCCCTACTTCTTTTCATGAAGAATCAAATGATCAACAAGTATACAACAGATACATTCCACTACAGATATCAGATCAGTAATTACAGAAATAACCCAGAACACCTTACGAATAGAAATATACAGTCAACAGATCATCTCAAGACAGGGACGCATATTTTATTTCTGTGGCCTGCGACTGGACGCAGTCTACCTTCCGCTGCTCTGCGTGCAGACGCACTGTTCCTCTATGCTTAGCTGCGACCGGCGCACCCAAAGACACTGTTGCGCCGCGTCTTTTGCTTCAGAGACGCACCCAATAACACAGTCGCACCGCGTCTTTTGCTTCAGAGACGCACCCAATAACACAGTCGCGCCGCGTCCTTTGCCTCAGAGACGCACCTGAGCCTTTACTGTACTGCGTCCCGGCGCACTTTCCCTTCACTGAATCTGCGTCCCTTCAGATATAGAAGATAAGAGGACTTCAGAACCAACCCAAACACTCAGATCCACAGATCTGATCATGCGCCATAGAGATCACAGTCCATTAGAAGATTCGCCTTCATAGATCTGGACTAGATCTCACCAAACGATATTCAACCAAGATGATGCATAATCCAAATGAATTCCTTTGCTTTATATAGGCAAGCTTCTCCCCAAAACATGGAACAATACCACGAGCCGACCACATAGAAACACAAAACCGTCGGCTAGATACCACACAAGAAACCCCCACGTGCTTTTCTCTGCCTTGAAATGTGTGCACTGGGCGGACGCACCTCCTGAACGGCTGGCCTGCGTCCCTGGACGCGGGTTCTGTATGGTATACCTGCGGGGACGCACTTGCTGAACATATTTCCTGCGTCCTTCTTGATTTATCACCTGAATGGGTTTGCCATCAAGTACAACACCTGAATCATAACTCAGGCATTTGGAGAAGGGTCCAGAAATTTGTCAAAAAACTTGTCCTTAGAACATGCACTTTTGCACCCTCGGAGGGGGTTTTGATGAATGGATGGATCAAGGTTTATTAATGTTTGCATTTGATATCTGCTACTGATGTTGCACTTCTGTACTCTTAGTAGATGTTAGAGCAAGGAGAGATAAATCATTGTTGCTTGAAGCTTATGAGTGGAACTAGTCATAAATGGTACTTTTATCTCTTGACCGTTTCTGTTTATATTCTTAAAGTGATATACAGTTTTTAGTTGTTTATATGTTACTGCATGAATGTGTGAGTTACCATTTGGCACTTTTGTACGGTGGAGTCATTTATTTATGTTTTATATATGAATAACTTATTATGCGATATGTTGTTCACAACTGTTTTGCCTAACTTTTTATGCAAAGTGGTTTATCTTAATTGATTTTTATTCTTATGATAGTTGAATGATCTTTATTACCAGTTATTGTTTTAAATCTCTTTAGATCGCATAGTAGAAGAAATACACCTCGAGTTAGCGTAGATTAGATGTGTTGTTTCTCATTAGATTACAATAGCATAGAGTTAGTTTAAAAGTTTGAATTAAATTAGCTTTAAGTACTCTTAGATCAGCATCATCCAACTCTGCACACACACACACCCTTAAATTGGGAAACTGGTCCCATTATCCCCAGTCGGACCCGCTATACCAAACAGATAAGGAGCTGCCAACCAAGGTCCGGACCGGGTGGGTATCCCCCTTGTTGTCGACCCAATTTTCAGGGCTTCAACATATTGGGCGCTAAAAGGAGGGCCCGAACTATGAATGGCACCTAAATCAAAATCTAAATACCATTCTGAGAGTAAATCACCCTCATCAACTCCCCCGACTTCCCCAGTACGTTTAAATCCAGAGTCAGAAGTCGCTCGAGTATTAACCGCTGCTACATACCCTAATATTTCAGATCAATCTACCATTGAACCCCCTGAAGTTCAAACTCTAATTCACAAACTCCAGGGATTTTCTATTTCTACACAGATGTCTGATAAATCTCAAAGCAGCGTGACTTCGCAGTACAATCCTGCTCATCCCCTCATCAGATTAAAGAGTGAAAAATTTGGCATCCAACCAACTTAATTCCCTCTCCCCACCAGGAAAAGAGCAAGGAAAACACCACAAGACTCTGACAGTGAGACTCTTTCATCTACATCGTCCATTTCAACTCCCTCACCGCGAAGTCAGCCACCAACATCTTCATTCCAAACCACCCATCCATCTTCCACAACCCCTCTTCTTCCATCATCTAAGATCATAATATCTTCATCTTCCTAGCCTCAGGGATCATCCTCTGCACTTTCATTTACTAGCAGCTCAACGATGGCCCAGTCTCCATGGAACAATCCTGGGGCAGTTTTAATGCCTCCACCCCTGAGCCAAATACCGGCCCATCCTGAGAAATGACTACCCAAATTCAATCCAAAAGCAAGCATGCTAGCTGAAGAGAACATTAACAATTTCATGCTTTCTGTCAATCTCAACGGAGTTACCAACAAGGATGTTGTTGTCCGGCTTTTTCCCTATACAATGCAAGGAACAGCCGGGTCATGGTACTTTTCATTACCCTCCGGGTCTATCACAAGTTGGGACATTTTTCAAAGTCAATTCCTTACCAAGTTTGGTGATGACAGATCAACGGCAACGTTAATCAATGACCTATCCAATCTTAAATCCGAGGCTAGAGAACCCATCAAAGATTTCAATTTACGGTTCAATAAGATCCTCAACAAAATTCCCACTGCTTCCCAACCCAGTGAAGAAGTACGATGTGAATGGTATATTACGGCCTTACCATCAAACTTAGCAATCTTCGTGGATAGGGCAAATAAAACAACCTCAGTTGAAAACCTGACAGAGGCGATAGCAGTAGAGAAATGCGTAGTAGCCTTGGAAAAGAGATCTGCGATAGAGGAACGCAAATCTAAAAAAGTCACCTTCAAGGAAGACTCCAAGAAGAAACAAACTAAAGACCCTTTCGATTTGGAAGGATTGAAAAAAGTATTAAAGACCATGTCCAATGAGATGATTGACATAAAAAAACAAGTAGCAGAAACTTCTTCAAAAAAGCCCTACAGAGCTTTTAAAAGAGGCCCTTCAATGGATGTGAAACCACCCAAAGCTATCTCAAATGTCGAATCAGAAGAAGAGGAAGAAGAAGAGAGTACCACTGAAGGGCAGACTGATGACGAAGAAGTTGTGGAACTACAAGGAATGTGGGATTTCATCCTCCCACAAGAAGAAGATCAAGAAGCATTTCCGGTTAGCACACGAAGTTAAAATCAACTTGATCCTCCCCAAACTACCCCTAAACAGAAGGGCGCAAGCCCTGCAGCAAAAGATAAAGTCGCAACAAAGAAAATGACCGCTAAAGCAACTCAACCTAGCCCAGTCCAACCAGATCAAACAACTCCATCAAGAACACTAATAGTGTTGGATGAAATGGAATACAATATTATTGATGACATGAAAAAGACTAGGGCTAATATCACTCTTTATGAATTGAGCAAATTGAAACATCAATAGAAGATAATGATGAAAGAATTACATGCCGTGCCTACTACATCTTTGCCTACAGTTGTAGATTCCCACAACATGGGAAGACCTCCAACCAACACGATCAATAAGATTGATCCAAATGACATCGCCTTGATTGGAGGAAGATCAAGGTCTCACACTCCCCCTTTTCTTCTCACTTATGAAATTTTCAATAAAAATGTGCACAATTGTTTGGTAGATTCTGGTGCTTCAACGAATATTTTACCCAGATCAATATGTGCCAAGTTGAATGTTCAACCACAAAAATCCGCAGTGCGCATAGTTCAGCTTGATCGATCTCAAGTCGAAGTGATTGGTGAACTTAATCAAGTAACCATAAGATTGTCGTCCAACCCGAAGGTATGTCAGGTTATTGACATTCTAGTAGCTGATATCCCAAAATTCTATGGCTTGATTCTTAGCAGGGATTGGTCCGAAAAACTCCATGGATACTTCTCAACCGACTGGTCGCACATGTGGTTACCCTACAATGGTAAACCAAATCAAATAAAGGTTGAACGAGAGTTACACCAGAAGTACATAGTAACGGAATTGGAGGGAGAAAATGAAGCAATAGCATATAACAGCAGTATCATAAACAATTACTCGGTAGATTCTTTCCTCGGCAATTTCAGTGCTCATACATCACCTTAGAAAATTCAGTTTTGTCCCAAGTCGAAAATTTTTCCCAAACTGATAATTCAAAGTGTGTTAATTTTGTAGATAAACCTGTAAATATATCTTTGTTTTGGAAATTATATTTTGATGGCTACGAAGGAGCAGGAGCTGGATGCGTTCTGATTAGTCCAGAAGGAAATAAGACCATGCTTACGTGCAGACTTGAATTCGATTGCACAAACAATACAGCGGAATATGAGGCCTTGGTGCAAGGCCTATACAAAGCAATCGGGTTGAACGTCAAGTATCTTCAAGTCTTCGGAGACTCTGAGATTGTCGTCAAATAGGTACGTAACACCATACATTGCCTATCAGGTCATTTGAAACACTATCAATCTTTAGTACAAGATCTGACTGAGCATTTCATAGCATTCAATATTTCATCAATCCCAAGACTCCAAAACGCAAGCGCAAACCTTTTAGCTAACGTAGCCTCTAGACTTATTCCCTCCGAAAATTTTAGTCCAGATAGATTCTCAATAGAATTAATCTTTAGACCGTCCATCCCTGACAACATTACAAATTGGAGAGTATTCAATGACGATCCTGATATTGTAAATTTCCTCACTTCTGAAGGATCCTACTCCAATCAAATAATTGACGAAGACCATCACGATTGACAAATACAACAAGATAGCACTGATAATGCTATACCTAAATCGGTGGTTAAGTTGGAAGACTTATACGATTTGAAAAGTTGGTTTAAAAGGTCTACCAATTCTAAGCTCTACAGTTCAACTCTGAACTACGAATTAGTAAACCTAGGAACTGATGATAAACCACAAAACGTTAATCTAGGCCATAGCCCCTGAAGAAAAACTAGCGTATATTCGTCTTTTGAGACAATACAAAAATGTTTTTTCCTGGAATTACGATGAGCTGAAGACATACGACACTTCTATCATTCAACATACTATCCCTATGATTGACAAGGAAAAACCTGTCCAACAGAAACTCAGAAAAATCCACCCCAATTTAGAAAATCAGATAAAAACCGAGCTAAATAAGTTATTAAAAGCCAGAATAATTTTCCCCGTCAGAAATTCCAAATGGGTCTCCAATATGGTACCCGTTAGAAAGAAAAACGGAGATATAGAATCTGCATCGATTTTCGGAATCTCAACAAAGCCTGTCAAAAAGACAATTTTCCCCTCCCACCTATGGAGCAGATATTACAGGCAGTAACAGGCTCAGAACTAATGTCTTTTTTGGATGGATTTTCAGGATACAATCAAGTGCTGGTACATCCCGATGATCAGTTAAAAACCACATTCCGAACTAAATGGGGCACATACGCATATCGGAAGATGCCATTTGGTTTGATCAATGTCGGCGTTACATTTCAGAGAGCCATGGACATCGCATTCAAGGGTTTAGTCAATAAATCTGTAGTAATTTATTTGGATGATATAACAGTGTACTCCAAGAAGCGAAGCGACCATCTCAAAGACTTGAAACAAATCTTTCAACGATGTTTAAGGTATGGGATTTCACTTAACCCAAAGAAATCTTTTTTCGCATTAAGTGAAGGAAAACTTCTAGGATTCATAGTGTCAAAATCTGGTATTCACATTGAGCCTGACAGAATCAAAGAAATTTCTGAAATATCCCTACCTCATAATACAAAAGCCATGCAATCTTTCCTTGGTCAAATCAATTTTGTGAAGAGATTTGTCCCAGATTTTTCACGAATTGTTTCTCCTTTGAAAACCATGATTAAAAAGAATTCAAATTTTAAATGGGATCAAGATGAGCATGAAGCATTCAACTTGATCAAACAAGCTATCATTAATGCTCCATCTTTAGCAACCCCGAGTTTTTCAGAATCTTTTATCTTATACACATTTGCCTCAGAGAAATCATATGTTGCGATTCTAACTCAAGAAAATCAAGAGAAAGCGGAAGCTCCAATCGCATTTTTTAGCTCGAATTTACAAGGTGCTGAACTCAACTATTCAGATGTGGAGAAACAGGCATATGCGGTTTTCAAAGCGTTCAAATATTTCAGATCTTTCTTACTTAAAACCCATACTAAGGTCATAGTACCGTTTCCAGCGGTAAGAAATCTTCTAGTACAGAAGGATGTGGGTGAAAAAAGAGAAAATTGGATCACTGCTTTACAAGAATACGACCTTGAGATCAAACCAGCAAGCATTGTAAGAGGTCAAGGCTTCTGCAAAATGTTGGCCGGAGCATCGCAAATTCCTGAAAATTCATCTGAAGAGGTACAAATGTATGAGGTAAGCCTAAACGATGCAGAATCATTATATGCTGACACCATTTATTATCTTAAGAACGAGTATGCTCCATCACACCTGGATCACACTAAGAAAAGAGCTCTGAGATTGAAAGCTAAACAATATCAGCTCATAAATGATGTTCTGTTTGAAAAGAATTACGATTCTGTTCTTCTTAGGTGTCTTGAGAAAACTGAAGCCGAAAAGGTTTTGCAGGAACTCCACGATGGACCAGCGGGCAGACACTATGCTGGAGATGCTACTACACGTAAAATCTTACGTGCAGGATATTATTGGCCAACGCTGTTCAAAGACTCCCACAGTTACATGAGGAAATGTCAAGTCTGCCAAACTACTGCAGGGAGACAAAAGAAACCGTCCATGCCACTACAGCCGGTAAACATCGAGCAACCATTCAGTTAGTGGGGCTTGGACATAATAGGTGAGATTGTTCCTCACTCTTCTAAGCAGCATAGATACATCCTCACGGCAACAGATTATTTTACTAAATGGGTAGAAGCAGTTCCTCTCAAGACAGCTAATTCTGAAAACATCATTGAATTCATAGATCAATTTATAATCACTAGGTTTGGATTGCCAACGGCTTTAATGTTTGATAATGCCTCATAATTTTCTGGGAATGCAATGACTGAGTTTGCACTTAAAAGAGGGTTCAAACTGAAATATTCGGCCAACTACTATCCGCAAGGTAATGGATTGGCTGAGTCAACAAATAAAAACCTAATCAGGATTATTAAAAGAACAGTTAACCAGAACCAAAAGAATTGGCACAAAACTTTAGTAAATGCTTTACGGGCAGATAGAATAACAAATAAAGCTTCAATCGGCACTTCTCCCTTTAATTTAGTTTATGGGAAGGAAGTGGTTCTCCCAACTCACTTAGTGATCCCCTCCTTTTCTTTAGTACAATACATCGATGAAGTATCTACTTCCTCCTTACAATTAAGACAAATGGAAATAATTAAATTAGAAGAACGACGAGAACAAGCTAAGAAAACACATGCTCATCACCAAGTGCTAATAAAATCCTCTTTTGATTCAAGCATAATGACCAGAAAAAAATTTCAGATGGAAGATCTAGTTTTGAAATGGGATAAGGCTCATGAAGAAAAGGGCAAACATACAAAATTTCAGAAGATGTGGCTTGGCTCTTTTCAGATTGTAGAAGTCATAGGCCCATCAACGTTTGTGTTTCAGGATTTAGCAGGTAGAAGGGATTCTTTGCCTGTTAATGGACAAATCCTTAAAATATATTTTCCATAGAAGATTATTCTTCTATTTCGTAGGATAGTTTTAGTTTTTCTTTTCTTCCTTATAAATAAAACCAGTTGTAGATGGTTACTACAGGGGTTCACGAAAAAGACACCAATTCTCTATCAGATTTTGATTTTTTTTCGCTTGTACAAATAGTAAAACTTTTCGAAAAATCTGATCTTTAATATTGACAGATAGAGTTAAAAAAATAAAAAATAAAAAAAACTTTAGCCTAGATATGATACTAGTTTCAACTTCAAAAAATTTGATGAAAGCAACCTTTGGCAAAAAATTGTTTTATATCAGCACAATGAAAGGTATCAATAATAAAATAAAGATTCTCTGTAAAACTGTTGTTTTCAAACTCTATTATTGTCGTCCAGAGCTTTCTTAAGGAAAAACAATGATTTCCTCCCTGCTAAAGAAAATCGCAGCATTCAGAGGAACAATACGAGAAAACACTATATCTCAAAGAATAAGAGGTCTCATCACGAGCCGACTTATCATGATCACAGATATTATAACTTGCTGACTTTTCCAATATTGTCTACCAAAAAAGGGCAACGACTCAAGATTGTTGCAATCAAAAGACAAGGGGTCTCATCACGAGCCAGCTTGTTCAGCAAAAGTGTAAATCAAGTGAATGACTGTGTCATAATTTGGCCACCAAACCAAGACATTGTTCTTTAGAGAATAAAAAAGGAAAAAAGTTTCAAAATGGGTTTTTCTCTGAAAAGTTGTAAATAGCCTTAAGCAGGATAAAGGATCATTGCTGGGTAACAGGTAACCCTGTCATGGCTATGGACGCCTGCTGGCAGCAGAGGCTCTACCTACGACAAATGAGCATATTTTAAAAGCTAGCACACAGAGAAGACCTCATTTTATCTTTAAAAGACCAAGTAATGGCTAATGTAAATACAAGGACAAAGCCTGAGGAAGCAAACAATTGGAATAGAAAAAGGTTGAAACAAAATATCATTGATAGGATAAGGCATAATGTACTCTATCTGCCCATAACAAAATTTAGACTTATGAAAATTTTTCTGCTTTGGAAGTTAAAATTCAATAGAAAAGCAGAGATAACTAGTTCTTCCCAGTGAATCGCCATTGTTGTGGCCACCAACAACCCCCCTCTTTGTTTGGTATTAGCAATAACACCAAGCAAACGGGGACCCTTAATAAAAAATCCAAAAAAACATTTTATGAAAATTTTTGTATTCAACTCCTTAAAATTGTATCGCATCGCGAGAAGAGAATAAAACATTTTCTTATGAGCATAATAAACCGCGAAGAAGAAACGTGAAATTCATCGCATTGCATACATTATGAAGCGCTCTTAAATGAAAAATATTAAGAAATCTCCGATGGCCGATATGCGACGTCGCATATCGCAAAATCGCGTAAGCAGCACACAATGATTGAATGACTAAGCGTGATCTGCGATGCCACGATGCTGCGATCTGCGATGCCACGATGCTGCGATCTGCGATGCCGCGATGCTGCGATCTGCGATGAATGCGATTTGCGATAAATGCGATCATGAATTTCTGCGATGACACATCTTGACGACGCGATCCGCGATGCTGCAATGCGAGTCACAGCAATCACCCATCGCAAATTTTCCTCTGCGCAATATTCAAGGAAAGTTGTCTGTAAACCAAAATTGGGCGCACGCCTTAAAAGAAATTAATGAATGTATGCCAAAGTATTCAAGAGTGACAGTTTTGTGCTTTCTGAAGAGTCAGTTCGCTATGGGTGTCATGATTTTATACATTCATAAGAGCTTAAAGCTTTCATGTCAATATTTATTATCATTACTCTTTTCCTTTGCGTAAACTGTAAGACATGAAATAACATGAAGCAATGTGCAGGAAACATCTAAGGAAAAGGGGAAAGCGTCAATGCTCGGAGAACAGATAAGAGATGCCTTCATAAACGGATGCCGCATGCAACAGGACCACAGATTCCAGAGTATCACTCAACAGATGCTGATGTCAATAGGCCATCCAACGCTCAGAGTCAAAAGTGCACAAAAGCAACATGTTTATAAAAGATCCTGAAGCTTTTGCCCGGTAAAGGAAAAAAAGGCGCTAAAGAAGGAAAACACACCAGAAAAGCCCGGAACAAAGAACAGAGGTAGCATCGCTAAAAAAATTGTTCAGAGAGCAAAGTCCCTAACTTGTTCAGTCATTCGCAAGGCCGGAAACCGAAATAGCAAAAGCAGAATCAGTTTGAGAGAAATTTGGGTTATTACCAAGTATACACGCAGTGAATACACCCAGCCAGAGGAATATTCTCGAAAATATCTTCTAGTTTACCAGAAAGTGGTGCCAGAACTTGTTATTTCTATTTTCGTAGCTCAAACAAAAGCAGAAGGCGACCAGCCGACTCTTCCCAGGCGAATGTTGCATGCTTGCATCACTAAGGAGCAAATACAGAAATGGTTAGGAATTAGATTCAATTTTTAGAAATAGTTTTTCTTTAGCAGAAGGGCGGTCATTTAAAACTGTATCCTAAATTTATGTAATTAAGTTAATTAGTTAGCAGTATTTAAACCCTTCTCAGGCATTTGGAGAAGGGTCAAGAAATTTGTCAAAAACCTTGTCCTCAGAACATGCACTTTTGCACCCTCGGAGGAGGTTTTGATGAATGGATGGATCAAGGTTTATTAATGTTTGCATTTGATATCTGCTACTGATGTTTCACTTTTGTACTCTTAGTAGATGTTAGAGCAAGGAGAGATAAATCATTGTTGCTTGAAGCTTATGAGTGGAACCAGTCATAAATGGTACTTTTATCTCTTGACCGTTTCTGTTTATATTCTTAAAGTGATATACAGTTTTTAGTTGTTTATATGTTACTGCATGAATGTGTGAGTTACCATTTGGCACTTTTGTACGGTGGAGTCATTTATTTATGTTTGATATATGAATAACTTATTATGCGATATGTTGTTCACAATTGTTTTGCCTAACTTTTTATGCAAAGTGGTTTATTTTAATTGATTTCTATTCTTATGATAGCTGAATGATCTTTATTACTAGTCATTGTTTTAAATCTCTTTAGATCGCATAGCAGAAGAAATACACCCCGGGTTAGCGTAGATTAGATGTGTTGTTTCTCATTAGATTACAGTAGCATAGAGTTAGTTTAAAAGTTTGAATTAAATTAGTTTTAAGTACTCTTAGATCAGCATCATCCAAATCTGCACACACACACACCCTTAAATTGGGAAACTGGTCCCATTATCCCCAGTCGGACCCGCTATACCAAACAGATAAGGAGCTTCCAACCAAGGTCCGGACCGGGTGGGTATCCCCCTTGTTGTCGACCCGATTTTCGAGGCTTCAACAGGGCCTAACAGTGGCTCCACTTGGGGATGGCTTTCCCTGGTGGAAAGTCAAGAACAGTAGATCAGATGGCCTCTGAATGACTTTGTCTATGCTCTGCAATCTTCTTTTTCCTGCTTCTTTATTTGTATGTATGACAGTAAAGCTTCTAGAGCTTAGGGCATTCTCTTCGGGCTTCAGCTCCAAAATTACCATCCAATCAACACCAAACCTTTATTCTCCCTTCTCGAATCCCACTTGAGCACCTTGTCACTTAGGTAGGAATCTTCAGCCTTGGTCTTTTTATTAAAAATCTTTTTAACCTTTTCCTACACAACTCGAGATCTGACCTGAAACTAAAAGGTGTTGCAACCTTCAAACCAAATTAGTAAATCATAAAGATCTTAGGGCCTTTTGATTGGATTCAAATCTTTAAGGATTTATTTCATAATCTACTGAAAACTGAATTAAATCAAACTAAAATCCTACCTACTTACTCTAATCAGCGTTCTATCTCTTGGTTAGGTAAAATGAAACAACCAATGCAACCACTCAAGCAGTATATATGTTGATGGATTTTGCTGCTTGGGCTTGTTTGTGATTGAAACTGAGATCCTAAAGTCAAATATAACCTTGTCCACCAAAGATAAGATAAGTAAATACTGGCTTTCCTTTGTAGGCTCCAAAAACTATACAAAAGGATCCTCCAAAATGCGCACACTATTTTTAAACTGATTCAAACAACTATATAATTGTTCTGGATAGCCTTCATGCCATGAAACGGAAATGTCACTTTCATCTTTACCACCCTGTAGACTTTCAAATGAGAATTGTGATGATACTCCTATTGATTGAAATGTCTGGCTGGTGAAACCATTATCATCTTGATTTCGACTTTCATAGTTTGTTGATGGAGAAAAAGTATGATTGCATTCATTATCAAACTCATTAGTTATGGGATCATGAAAAACTTGGAAGGATTGATGCAACTTATTACATATAGGTTTAAATGGAACTTCATAAGTTTCTACAAGCTGCTTACCCTTCTCTTTAGAGATTTTATACCACATTCCCTTTAAAAACTGAAATGATTGAAAATAAAGAGGCAAAGAAGCTTCACTTATTTCCAATTTTTCTGCATTTTCTTCCTCACTTTCATAGCTAAAATGAACAAGTTGATCACTATTCTCAAGTTGGTGAAACCGAATTTCCTTATTCCCAAAACTAGCCTCTGATTGCTCTATAAAGTTAGTTTGGATTTGAAGAACATAATTATCATCATACTGATCATATTTGGGCAAATCATCAAAAGAAGTAATTTCATCAAACACACACATTAGATCAGGAGCTTTCTCCTCCACATATTGCTTTATAAATCTATCTTTTGATCTATGGTAGTTGGAATTAGCAGAAATTTGTTCATGATTCTTAATCTCTTCTTGTACTGATGGCTGCAATATATTGACCAAAGGATAATGGTAATCCTGCCATATAAGATCTTCTGGATGATTTGTACCAGGAAAACAAACCTCATTCCAAACTACTGCTTGATTTAAGTGATTATTCAATTGTTTCTCCTCCTTATTATCCAGTGTAGCCAAGTGCTCTGAATACTCTTGATCTTCATCAAATATAACAACCTTATCACATACAACAGGAAAATCCTTATCATTATCTTTGTCACATAGAATCTTGCAAGGGAGTTGCAAACTCTCATTAATTTTAGATGAAAGATCATGATCTATCAAAGTATGTTGTCTTATTTCATTTACATGCAAGGAAAGAAAATTTGCGACATGGTTTTCATTAAATAAATTTCACTGCTCTTTAATTTCTGAAGAAACCACTACTTGTTGAAGATGGTCTTGTGGTTCAATATTTTTAAGCTCTATCGCCTCTACCTCCAGATCTCTGGACTGTTGTTGGTTTTCATTGTTGTTTTCTATTTGAGAAATTTCAGGGACCTGAATTTCTTCTTTATTCTGATCAGTTTGTTGTGTTGCAAGAATTGTTTCCTGTGGGGAAAATTCATGGGCCTCTGAACAACATACATCATCTTTTCCTTTTTTAGGGGCATATAATTCAAGCAAGGCTTCCACTTTTTGAAAAGGCTTTTCTTCTAAAACCTCTAATATTTCATGATCCATGAATTGATCATCATCATCATAGTAATTTTCAAGATATTGAATAAAACTTTCAAAATTGTCACAGCAGTCTTGAATTAGCAATAGAGATGAATAACTTTCCTTGTATTTGTCATGAAATGCAGCATGAAAATGCTTTAAAGAACATATGTTGGAGGCTGGTAAATTTTCATACCAAGATCTAGATTTTTCTTCTAAAGTTACCATAAATATTTTCATAAGACAATCTTCATGGAATTTGACTTTAAACTTTCGAATGTGCATATGACATTTTAATAAATGTAAAGCAACATCATCTCCTATTTCATCTTTAAACAATGGAAGATTTTTTGACCAATCAAATTTGGGCAAAGGGTTTGGAAAACCTAGAATCTTTGACGTGTCCAAAGGAGCATACCTGCGTTGATTTGTTAAATTCATCTTGAAGACACTTAATGCTAAAATTGAGTCACCATAGGTTCTCAACAATTATGGATTCTTTTAGTAATGGAGTCTTGAGTATTTGAGGCTTCTTGATTGGAAAGTGTCATCATAAGATTCAAAGTGAGGATATATATTTACAATTTTCAAAGGAAAATATTTAAAAAATAAATAAAATTAATCTAAAATCTTCTCTAAAATACAATATACATTGGAAAACTCTATCAATTTAGAAATAACATAATGTCTTGGATAACAATCCAAGTTAAAAGCCTGATCTTTTTGTATTGTTCTTTCAGGTTCATTCCTCCAGTGGAGTCTTAGTTGTGAAATTGATGTGGAGTCGCCAGGTGGATGATTTTAACCTTTGTGTGTCTGATCATTGTCCACCATCATAGATCAGATCTAAACCTGTAAAACAATTCTGAAGAAAAATAGTAAACAACTTCAAATCATTCCTTTAAGATACATAAATTATTTAATTTAGTGCTTTCTCAAAGGTTTATTTTAACTGAGGATTTGTTCTTCCCCAGTGGAGTCGCCACTATGTTATCACTCAGATTTTCCCAGAAGTTGTAAGAAGGGGAAAGGGGTCTGAGGTAACCACAAACCAATCTTTTAGATATAGAATCTAGCCAATCTATATCCAGAGAGGGCTCTCTCTTTAAGTTTTAGCTTTGTTTGATAAGGTTTTAGGCTAGTTATTAGAGCTTGGGGTTTTGTTTGAATTTGTTGGTGAAGTTCAATAGCAAAGGGGTAGAACTGAATAGTTTAGTCCATTGGGCTAATGGAGTCAGGGAAAATGGCTCAACTGGATTTGGTTTCTCAATAAAGGATGGTTTCACAGGGCAAGATAGTTGAACAGGGAGCAAATAGAGACTTAAAAAGATGGGATGGGCTTAAAGGGTTAAAGGGCAACTAAGAATCCTTCAACATACTTTAAGAGAGTAGAACATGACTAACCATCAATAAAGAGCAATTAAGAATTCTCTGTTTATGCTAGTTCAGAAGAGAATAATTAAAACAAAAACGATTGAAGACAGATTGCACTGAAGCACTTTCTGAATTATTCTTTTTCGTTTTATGTTAAGATATGAAACATAGTGAATATAATAAACATGAAAACATTAACACGTGAGATATAAGATACTTATTTGCTTGATGTCCAACACATGAATCCTAAGAAAAGTCCTTTACATCAATCCTTCATCTAGCCAGCCATGAAAAATTTGTCCAACAGCACTTCTTATTTCCAAAATATCAGTTTTACAGCAATGTCAAAGAATCCACCCAAAACACTTCAAATGAAGAAGTATTTATACTAATTCTAAACTAAAATATCTTGAAAAAATATCAAGATTGGTTTACAAATATCTCAAACTGTTTTACAATAATAGAACTTAAATAAAGGACATTCAAAACTAATTAATCTATTTGGCACTATTTCTATGGATTTATGGTGACAAAGAAGAGAAAGTCGAATTTTATAGCAACTCTTAGTTGATGATGAGGCATCCCAGTCACTAACTGCATCCTTCCTTCGTGCATTCTGCCCCAGAAATTCTGCAAACTTAGGGTCCAATGATATGCTTGTATGTCTCAATCCGTGATAGATATGTAAAACATGAAAGAGGTTTTTGTAGATAAGAATGTTTTTGAGATAAACCTCTCTCAGTTTCCCAAAATTCAACTCCAGATGTTCACAATATTCTCTCTAAAAAGATGTCAAAAATAGGACTTTACACAAACTGAACAATAGGTTGTGAAGACATGCAATTATCTCCCTTTTGGTAATACCTGTGTAAAAAGTGAGAGATTTTTTGTAGATTAACCTTTTAGGAACACAAGCCTCCTCCAGTTTCGCAAAATACTTCTTGGATTGGCCACAACAGTTTCTACAAAACTATGACTCAAATAGGAAATTTCTGAAGAATGTACCATTTTTGCTCTAATTTCATCTTTTAACCTTGAATTTGTTTTCACTATTTTTCACTTTTACTTTGGATAAACTTCATTGTTTCTGGTGATAGTGTTTTCATCTTTGTTTAACCCTTACTGCATCCATTTTTACTTTTACTATTTGTTGTTTACTTTTACCACTTTGTCTTTCCATCTGTCTTCACTTTGAAATGAATTTGTATGTTCTGTTTTGTAACTATCTTCGTTGTTGTTTATCTTCATCCTAGTTGATTTACTTGACTTGGTCTTCAATCTGATACTCTTTAACCCTGATACACTTTGACTATTCTTTATTGGGTCCTTTTCCCTTCCATCTCTATTTTAATAGACCTGATAACAATCTTGGAGTAAACAGGTCTTATGACTAGTATTAAGACTATTTATCCAAGGTTGTGGTCTTCTGATCATCTGTAAAACAAAACAAACTGTTAAGAAAGCATTAGCTTGCATGGGAGGCCAAAAAGGTTTCATTTGAGCTTGAAAGGTCTGTGGAGTGAGTCTAGAATGCTTTTCAGGAGGTAAAGCATGCTTGAATCGGTTAACAGAGGTTTCAGGTGGCGCAGATGGGTTACATAAGTTTACATAGTAGAATGGGCGAAGGGCAAGAAAACCTAGGTTCTTGGGGTTTGAAATTTAACAGGAAAATTTTCAAAATATGGCGTGAACTGAACAGTAGATGGTTTTGTCGCGTGCGGGAGGGCAGTAAGCAGTTTCATATCGCACTGCTTTTGGAGGGTAAGTGGTATTTGGGGGAGCAGTGCGACGCCATACATCTTTTGACATGTAGCATCGACACTATTTCATGAAACCGCTCACATCGCGTACTAAAGTTCAACCAAAAGGCCCGGGCGGTATGAGCGAAGGCCGTCGGATCTGAAGGATCCGATCGGACTGTGATCGGGGTAATGATGTGACTGATGGATAACAGGAGCGGGCCCAATATTAATTAAAGGAATTAATCATATCGAGGGCGATTTGATTTGTTGGGAGAGTTATTAATTAGTTCGGATGCCTAAATTAATCCTCATTAAAGGTGGCGGGGTCGAGTTCTTAATCAACTATAGGTTAGTTAATTAATCCCATTTATTATTTGTTTTATGGTTATACTTAACCATCGGGGCAGGATATATAATAATTTGGGGTTTTGCATAGTATAATAATATGGGCGTGGGTAATTTTCTTTTATTTGGGAATTATATAATAAAACATTAATAGTTAATATGACCGAATGAATGGGAAAGCGCTAAGTCCAATGTTTTCCGAACGTATTTCATCATATTGTTGAGATTGCAACAAGATGATGGAGCTTAGTGAAAAGAGTCGACTTCACTAAGTGGGCCCGTAGGTAAATTATGGCGCAAGTTCTATTTTTGGATCCCACCAGGGATGATCACAGCAGAAGTGACCACAGCAGGGATGATCACAACAGGAGTGACCACAGCAGGAGTGATCACAGTAGGAGTGACCACAGTAGGAGTGATCATAGCAGGAGTGATCAAAGTCTATTTTTAGACTGGCTGTCCAAAATAGAAAAGTCAAATATTATTGTCTCATAATAATATTTGGACTATAAACTTGATCTTATTCTCTTGGAGCACTTTAGTTTGAGCTATAGATGTGGCCCATGCAGTTGTCAGAAGGAAGTACTCTTTTCTTATGAGTCATTTGAGTTGTTGCATTCATGACTTCAATTAGAACTCAATCAGTTGAGTTTGGTGGAGTTGATTGTGGAGTTGATGGAGTTGTGTTCAGTTTGACTTGGTTTAACTAGTTGTAATTAGTCTAACTACAAATAGACTAATGATGAGTTGTTAAACTAATTATTAACTCATAATACAACTATAGAATACATTAGTTAACTCAGTTGCATGTCAGTGCATGTTCAGTTCAACAGGGATAGGTGTTAGAGGATCAGATTGCTATCAGTTGTGACTATAGTTGTGCATGAGGATTTGCACAATCAAGGGATTGAGTATGCCAATGAGTTTGCTCATGTATTTGCCCAGTATTATAGCCTCTGCTCACGTCTTACACAATGTGAGTGATTCTTTGGAGGTGAAATACGAGTTTGGTAAACCATTCTCATTCATTCTTGAGAAGGTATTGAGCAGTGGAGGCAGGTAAGCAGTGGAATAGATCTGGAGATCAGATCTTAGCTGTATTGTGTGTAACAGGTGGAGCTGGTACTAGATTTCTTGTGATAAGCATTTTACTTTGTAATGTTACATGGTCTCAATCATTAATATAAAGATAGTTGGGGTTTTTAGCGAGATGCTTTCCCCGGGTTACATACTGTGTTAATGTGTGAATGCTCTTGATGTTTTATTGTTATTGATGCTGCTAAATTGATGATCAGCGTAGAGGAGCTTATGTATTGTGTATGTATTCCGCAATAGTACATGATCAGGATAATATCCATTGAATATGTGTTAAATTATTCAAAATTTCTACATGGTATCAAAGCTGTTGATCATCAGATCTACTATTCAGGAAGTGTTTACATTCTATTTCTTCAGGGAGAGTCTGTAATCGGGCCAGGTAACCTCTGGATTCATCCTTCCTTTGGAATGTGAGATATCCGGTGAATGCCCATACAGTCAATCTCTATACGAGAAATATTGTGTTCTCACAAATCTTAGATCCGAGGCGTTTGAGTTGGAGCTGGTGGAAATTCGAATTTGCAGCAATGTCTTTCAACGGATTGCGATTGGAGTATGCTCTTGAGGGAAGATCAAACTATATTGCATGGAAGTACAGGATGGAGGTAGTATTGGATGATAACAGGCTGAAGGACTTCATAGAGACGGATGTTCCAAAGCCCGCTGAAGCAGAAGTTTGGCAAAAGAAGACCGCAAAATGTCGAAGGATTCTGTTGGAGGGCGTGAAGGATCACATTGTGTCCAGCCTACATGGAAAGACTTCTCCATATCTGATGTGGAAGGCTTTAATAGATCTATTCCAAAGCAAGAGCGATCAGAGGAAGCTGGCACTCAAATATAAACTCAGAAACATCAAATGCGAGAAGGGTGACAGTATGCCCAAGTATCTCACGAAGTTCACTCAGTGTCGAGATGAGCTGGGAAGTGTGGGGGTTACTGTTAATGATGAGGACTTGGTGAGCTTGGCTCTCCTTGGTCTTCCAAAGAGTTGGCATTCCTATCAGGACTCTGTCAATGGTCGGGAGAAATTGCCAGGATGGGAAAGACTGTGGTCAGATCTTGTGCAGGAGGAGATCAGGCGGAGTACCAGGGATGGATCTTCGTCAAAGGGAGCTGATGAAGAAAATTTCACTTTGGCTGCCAAAGCAAAGAAATGGAAGAAATGTCCAAGGCGAAGTGTTTTCACTGTCACTAGCACGGACACTATGCCACTAATTGTCCGCAGAAGAAGAAGAACAAGCAGGCTGCTGGATTTGCAGCAGGAGAGGCTCTAGCCTCGCAGTTTGAGCTTGATTTTTCATTGATCACATGCTTGGTTTCAAGTGTGATGGGATCGGTGTGGTTCTTGGACAGTGGTGCATCTTTTCACATGACGGGAGATAGAGATTTGTTCTCTGATCTGGAGGACAAAGATCTTGGAGTGCACATCGAGATGGGTGATGATGGTAGATACAGTGCGACCGGTATCAGTACCATTTCCTTTGAGAGGGAGTCTGGTAAACCCTTCGTATTGAAGGAAGTCATGCATGTTCCAGGATTGAAGAAGAATCTTATCTCAGTGGCGATGTTAGAAGACAAGGGGTATGATGTTGTTTTCAGCGAGGGAAAGGCTTTCCTGCACAGCAAGACAACTGGTGAAACCCGGAAGATAGGGGTTCGAGTGAGGAGCCTTTATCAGTTGCATGTAGATGGATGCGTAGCAATGGCAGGCAAGGCAGAAGGATTGGTGAGCCGGGATGATGGCGAGTTATGGCACAGGAGATTGGGTCACCTTCACCATAGAGCCTTGAAGATACTGCAGCAGATCACTACAAGGCTTCCTAAAGGCACACTTGCGCATTCAGATCAATGCAAGGGGTGTACTTTGGGGAAGTTTGTGAAATCCACCTTTCACGAGAAGGATAGTCGCGCCACGACAATCCTTGAGAGAATTCACACAGACGTGTGTGGACCTTTCTCAGTTTCTTCGACAGCAAAACACAGGTATTATGTGATTTTTGTTGATGATTTCTCTCGTAAGTGTTGGATCTTCTTCATGCAGAAGAAGAGCGAGACATATTCAAAGTTCTGTGAATTCAAAGCACTAGTCGAGAAGGAGTCGGGGAAGAAGGTGAAGGCTCTTAGGAGCGATAATGGTGGTGAATACATCTCGGACGAGTTCAAGGATTTCTACAAGGCAGAAGGGATTCGAAGAGAGCTCATAGCTCGCCATAACCCACAGCAGAACGAGGTAGCTGAGCGGAAGAACAGAACGATTGTGGGTGTTGCACGGGAAATGTTGCATGATCAGGGCCTACCCCTTCACTTGTGGGCGGAAGCATGCAATACAGCAGTTTATGTGCAGAACCGTTGTCCTCATAAGATACTTGGCATGAGTACACCCGAGGAGGCTTATTATGGTAAGAAGCCTGATCTTTCTCATTTGAGGATTTTTGTTGCTAACGTTTACATGCATGTGACGAAGGATGCCAGGAAGAAGTTGGAGCCAACCGAAGAGGTTGGGATATTTGTGGGGTACACTGATACGCCCCATAACTATCTTGTGTATTTGCCAGACAGTGGTAAAACTGTTGTGCGACGGGATATAAAATTTCAGGAGGAGAAAGCCATGAAGTGTTCGCTTGAGAGGGAGCTACACTTGCATGCAGATGAGGAGCTATTAGTTCCTAAGGATGAGCTTCAAGACGTGGATCAGCCACAGGACGAGGTTCATGGAGTGGAAGAGACCACTCATGCAGCGCCAACCATCAAAGGGAGAAAGTGCTTGACAGAAGCTGAGCGACTAGCTCAAGATGCAGAGAAAGTTGTAGGACCACCTACAGCCCAACGCAGGCAGAGACAGTCACCTGATCGGTACACTGGATACATGGCTCTTATGAGCAAGTGTGTTGTGACTGAGCCATCCTCTTTCGAGGAAGCTTTGGAGGATCCCGCATGGGTAGACGCCATGGTGGAAGAGTATGATTCTATTGTCAGAAACAGTGCATGGGAGATTGTTCCTAGACCAAAAGGGAAATCAGTGGTGGGTTTGAGATGGATCTACAAAGTGATGCAGATGGGGTTGCACATTCATTAGATGGATGTGAAGACTGTTTTCCTTCCTAGAGGTTGGAGGAAGGAGGATGCTACTTCAGCAGAGGTAGTGGATGCCACTAGTTACCAGCAGTTGGTGGAGTCGCATGTGTGTAGGCTCAACAGAGGCACATCGGGATATGGAGATTGGTACAGACAGGAGGATGAGGTGAAGCTATGTGGCTTCACAGATGCAAATTGGGCAGGGAGCCCAACGGATAGAAAGAGCACATCAGGAGGGGTCTTCAGTATTGAATCGACAGCAGTTTCTTGGTACATCAGGAAGCAGAGATCCGTGGCACTCAGTTCAGCGGAGGCTGAGTATATGGCAGCAAGTTTGGCTGCATGCGAGGCTATATGGATGAGGAAGATCCTGGTTGGTTTGTTCGGTTCTCATTTGGATCCTACTATGATTTACTGTGATAACTAGAGTTTCATTAAACTCTCGGCTAATCCTGTATTTTATGATAGATCTAAGCATATTGACATTAGGTACCATCATATTAGAGATTGTGTGCAGCGGAGGATCATGTTGCTTTCATACATTCCAACGGAGGATCAGGATGCTGATATTCTGACGAAGGCTCTCACTAGGAGCAAATTCAAATACCACTGAGGTAGGATAGGGGTTTCTGATAATCCATATCTTGTCGAGAGGGAGTGTTGAGATTGCAACAAGATGATGGAGCTTAGTGAAAAGAGTCGCCTTCACTAAGTGGGCCCGCAGGAAAATTATGGCGCAAGTTCTATTTTTGGATCCCACCAGGGATGATCACAGCAGGAGTGACCACAGCAGGGATGATCACAGCAGGAGCGACCACAGCAGGAGTGATCACAGTAGGAGTGACCACAGCAGGAGTGATCAAGTCTATTTTTAGACTGGCTGTCCAAAATAGAAAATTCAAATATTATTGTCTCGTAATAATATTTGGACTATAAACTTGATCTTATTCTCTTGGAGCACTTCAATTTGAGCTACAGATGTGGCCCATGCAGCTGTCAGAAGGAAGTACTCTTTTCTTATGAGTCATTTGAGTTGTTGCATGCATGACTTCAGTTAGAACTCAATCAATTGAGTTTGGTGGAGTTGATTGTGGAGTTGATGGAGTTGTGTTCAGTTTGACTTGGTTAAACTAGTTGTAATTAGTCTAACTGCAAATAGACTAATGATGAGTTGTTAAACTAATTATTAAATCATAATACAACTATAGAATACATCAGTTAACTCAGTTGCATGTCAGTGCATGTTCAGTTCAACAGGGATAGGTGTTAGAGGATCAGATTGCTATCAGTTGTGACTATAGTTGTGCATGAGGATTTGCACAATCAAGGAATTGAGTATGCCAATGAGTTTGCTCATGTATTTGCCCAGTATTATAGCCTCTTCTCACGTCTTACACAGTGTGAGTGATTCTTTGGAGGTGAAATACGAGTTTGGTAAACCATTCTCATTCATTCTTGAGCAGGTATTGAGTAGTGGAGGCAAGCAAGCAGTGGAATAGATTTGGAGATCAGATCTTAGTTGTATTGTGTGTAACAGATGGAGCTGGTACTGGATTGCTTGTGATAAGCATTGTACTTTGTAATGTTACATGGTCTCAATCATTAATATACAAATAGTTGGGGTTTTTAGCGAGATTCTTTCCCCGGGTTACATACTGTGTTAATGTGTGAATGCTCTTGATGTTTTATTGTTATTGATGCTGCTAAATTGATGATCAACGTAGAGGAGCTTATGTATTGTGTATGTATTCCACAATAGTACATGATCAGGATAATCTCCATTGAATATGTGTTAAATTATTCAAAAATTCTACACATATAACATATTGACTTAGGCTAGAGTGTATAAAAGTATTTTTATGAACATTTATTTCAATTTTCCTAAGTAAAATCGGATTTTACTAAGGAAAAGTTTTATCAAAGGAATGAGTGATCTTATGGGGGGTAATGTTGATGAAAGGGACTTAATTACTTTAGGCATTCCAAATTATTGGGCCGAGGGTTTGGTCCCTCCAAAAGTCAGAGAAATGCTCTGAGCCCCTCTAACCTGTTGTAGATACCTTTAGTACTTAGGGGAAATTAGTGAATTTCTAGGGAAAACTGAAGTAAGGAAGTTAATTATTCTGACTTTTCTTGCTTGATATGTCTGCATGTACTGCATGCCTTTGCTTCATGATGAAAATAAAAGATTTGCATATTTGAGCATCATCATTCACCATATGCTATTTTGCAACCATCATCTACCTACCCTGCCTACTTTAACCTAGCATTTTCACTTCTTTATTAGGGTGCACTTAAACTTTTATTTTCTTTACATAGTGATATCTATCTAAATCTACACTTATTACATCCAAGGGCTCAAATTAAATTGTTGAGCTTTTTTTATTCACTCTACCTATCTACTTACTTTCCAAGATTAAACTGTTTGGTCAATTATTTATTCTCTATTTCGACAACATGAAATTGAAAAATGAATTAGCTAAGTTTAAACTGTTTGAATATTCATGAATTGTGCCAAAGGTGACAAAATGCACACAATTGTTTATTACACAAAAGTAAAAATTAGTGGCATTTAGACTTGCACACTTTCCTGGTCTTTCTTTTTGTTGTGGTTCATTTTCTTTCATTTTTTGACCATCTTTTATTCTTTTTACCCTTTGATTTTTCTTTTTGGGTATACCCTCTTTACATTTTTTAAATTTTTTTATTTTTTTGAAAATATGGAAAACCTTTGCAACAAGAAAAGGTATGAACATATTACATAGTTCATCAAGTCAATCATGATATATGATACCTATTGGTATAGGGGCCTAACAAGCGTATTGGCCATCACTTATCCACTATCGTTAGTCCTTTGACCTCTCCGACATGCGATCGCCGATCGCATCTGGACCGTCGATATGGACTCTCGATTTGACGGTCTAGGATCCATCACATTATCGCAATCGCTCTCCTCTATGGTCAGACCCCTTCCACTTCAAAGCGTCGATATGATCAATCTTCTAGACCCGATAAGGGTATAAGCCACTCTTTATAAAATTTCAAGTCTTTATTCTTGGATCCGACTGTGTTTTGCGCTGGTTCTTAGTGTAAGTTGGGTTTACTCTCGCCTTTGATGGATTCTTGTTAGAACACAGTTCTCTACCACCCTTACTCTATTACGACACACACAACAGTTATATGAATAGTTAACTCTATATCTTTGGATCGCCATCGATCCGACAGTGATCGATGGTCGATCAAAAACCTACAACATGGGAACATTCAGACAGTTTATAAGATACACACATAAGCACAATTCAACACTTAAACACACTATATATTATACACATCATAGTTACAAATCTAAGGCATTTCAGCCTTAGCACGGGTTCTCCTCTCGACTACATTTCAACACTTTGTTTACACAAATTCTATCTACTGCTCTCTCTCTCTCCTTATATTGAACATGCAGGTTCATCTATATTTATATATAAGGAAACATTAGATGGGATCACTGAGAAGGATCCGATCACATCCTTTCCTCAAATATCTCAACTAAAGCCCTAAAGCATGCCATAGAATACATATGGCAGATTACGTTAACTAAAGTCTTCTCAAGACTTTATTAGTTCCATTAATCTAGCTCTGTTTTAAACAGAATTGTCCTTGTTTTGCTTGGTGGTCCACGTCCTCCTCTTCGCTCCGCTTTGGATTCCTCCTTGAATTATGAGTGCTCGAATGCTCCTGCATCAGACTCCCAAGGCACAAAATTTATGACCTCCTGGTCATATGCTTCTCCTTATCCGTTAGCAATTCTACCCACTTCACTTCTTCAGTGGAACTGCCTTCATGATCTTCTGTGAGCTACAACCAAGCCTCTGCAGTAACAGTCTCCTTCTGCTACATGATACCTCACCAAGCTCTCCTCACTCAGTATTTTGGCATCCTTCAGGTTCTCTCCTCTGGAACCATATGAGCACTCCATGCTCTAGGTTTGCTGCAATTTTCTCACCTTCTGCTGTCGTTCTCTGTGCGACAGTAAGACCATAACTCTCTGGCTCTATCAACTGTACCTCTTTCTCCTTCTGCTTGCACTCTTCTTCCTTATTCTCGCAGGAAAACTTTCCCCCTGCACGCAGAATCTTCTTCGGCTCTGATACCACTTGATGAAAAGAGATTTTGGGGGTTAATCAAAATCCCTTTTCCTTTATAATTATTGATCCTGAGGCTTGTGGGTTATGGCCCACAAAGCCTATCGGAAGCGTTCATTGAGGCTTTAAGCCTTTAAACCATGGACTTACACTTTATCAGATCCATTACACTATCGGAAGCTTTAAAATATACTTTTAAGCCTTAAAAACCCGCGGCCATACAACTATTGGAACACAGGAAATACATGGAAAAACCGTGAAAAACCCGCTCTGAACCCTTTGTTCGGACTTCAAAAATAATTCACCCGGATCTATATATCCATCGGGTCCGCTCTTCACTCCAACCCTTTTCGCTACTCCAATCACCCGACCTCTGATCATCGCCATATCGCTCATCGTCGTATCGGCCATCACTTAACCACTATTGTTAGTCCTTTGACCTCTCCAACATGCGATCGCCGATCGCATCTGGACCGTCGATCTGGACTCTCAATCCGATGGTCCAGGATCCATTGCATTATCGCAATCGCTCTCCTCTATGGTCAGACCCCTTCCACTTCAAAACGTCGATCCGATCAATCTTCCAGACCCGATAAGGGTATAAGCCACTCTTTATAAAATTTCAAGTCTGGATTCTCGGATCCGACTGTGTTTTGCGCTAGTTCTTAGTGTAAGTCGGGTTTACTCTCGCCTTTGATGGATTCTCGTTAAAAGACAGTTCTCTGCCACCCTTACTCTATTATGACACGCACAACAGTTATATGAACAGTTAACTCTATATCTTTGGATCTCCATCAATCCGACGATGATCTATGATCGATCAAAAACCTACAACACAGGAACATTCAGACAGTTTATAAGATACACACATAGGCACAATTCAACACTTAAACGCGCTATATATTATCCACAGCATAGTTACAAATCTAAGGCATTTCAGCCTTAGCACGGGTTCTCCTCTCGACTACATTTCAACACTTTGTTTACACAAATTCTATCTACTGCTCTCTCTCTCTCCTTATATTAAACACGCAGGTTCATCTATATTTATATATATAAGGAAACATTGGATTGGATCACTGAGAAGGATCTGATCGCATCCTTTCCTAAAATCTCTCAACTAAAGCCCTAAAGCACGCTATAGAATACATATGGCATATTACGTTAACTAAAGTCTTCTCGAGACTTTATTATTTCCATCAATCTAGCTCTGTTTTAAACAGAATTGTACCTATTTTTCTCGGTGGTCCACATCCTCCTCTTTTCTCTGCTTTGGATTCCTCCTTCAATTATGAGTGCTCAGATGCTCCTGCATTCACATTGCACACTCTCAGTCATCAATATGCCTCCCTAAGTCCTTGAACTATGCAATTGAGTAATCCACTGACTAGTCTCCCTCTAGAACTATGCATTACACAATCTTAGTGCTCAACCATGGCCCCTTGACCTCCACAACTATTTAGTTCATCCTCCCAATCATCTTCCTTTTGTGCATTACATAGTGGCAAGCCTCAAGTTGTCATCCTGCCCCCTTAAGCTACACAATTGCGTAATCCCTAGGCCTATCTCTTTCATGTACTATGCATTGGCCAACTTCAAACCTCAACACTTCCTCACTGAGCTCCTCAACTATGCAGTCAGCTTGCCCAGTCTTCCTGAACTATGCATTGTGCAATTTCAAGCTTCAGTTCAACATTCCAAGCCCCTAGAACTGTGCACTGCACAATCCTTGAGTCTTCCTCCCTATCTAGTGCCCAGTCCCAGCTCAACTAGTCATTTTCATGAAGTAAGATAGACTAGGATATTTCTAAACTAATTTCATCTTGTCATGAGTAGATTCCACTTGTAGGTACTACATCTAGACATGAGAGGATGATGCTTAGAAAGGAAGAGAAGGAGATCATACAAGAAGACACTTGTGAAGTTGTAACCATCAAAAGTTCATCAAGCAAGAAGATGAAGTGACATTGGCTTACCACAAAATATAAAATATCTAGATCACATGAATACTCCATATCAATCAGGCCCTTAGAGGATGAAGCTAAAACACATGCAAGAATCATCATGAAGATGCAAAGAAAGAAGCAAAAGGAGCAGCTTGGCAATGCCACGTCATCATTTTCAAGGGTCATCTTAAGAGGCACATGTGTCATAATACCTTGCCACATCATTTGTGGAATGTAATTGTGCAATTTCCCAAACAAGAAAATGTAAATATGTGGAAGACCAAGGGTCCCACATGGAAAATGAGGAGTCACTATTGATTGTAAAGTCATATAGAAGCTCAAAGGTCATGTAAGAATTTGAAAAGCCATTGTAGAAGCTCAAGAGTCATGAGGGAGGTCAAGAGTCACGTGGGAGGTGGAGATTCACCTAATTTGTTATAAATACACCTTCATAACTCAAGAAAAGAGACTTTTGTGACATGAACTTTCCAGCTTGGCTTCTCTAACATTGGCATAGGAGATAAGTTCTTTCTTTGGAGGAGAAAATTTGACTTAATGTTCCACTATTGGGGCTAGTTTGGAAGCATTGTACTTGTATATCTTGGCACTTCCACTTAATATATGAAGATCAATGAGCCAACATATTTTCATGCATGTATCATGAATGTCATATTAAAACTATTCTTTAGATGTTTGCATTATATGTTTCGTTCATATGTACTAAGGAAATTGAACTATTTTGGTGGCTTTGGTACTTATCTTGTTGAGGTTGTGTTGTAATTGGTTTTATGATCTTGGTTTCCTGATGAACTATTTTGCAGGTTAACTAATGATCCTCTTATGCTCTTGTGTGTCTCTTTTAAGATAGTACTATTAATTTTCTTCTAGAGGCTCACTTTCTTCCTCCTTGCAGTGAAAGTGCCTTATATACCTTGCAATTTTATGCCTCACAATGTCAACTTACTTGTTCCAAAGATTTTTTGTATCACCTCTTATGTTAATAAAGGAAGCTAAGGAAAATCCTTACAGATAATGACAATCGACTATATTTCCAGTTTGGGCTTCTACTCCAAATTGTTGAAAAATGTGCAACAAGAAATGCTAAATTTAGAAAGTGCTAAAAATAGAACTGCTAAAAATAGCACTTCTAAATATAGCAGTTTGGCCAATGAGCATTTTGGCGACCTTGGGTGAGAGGTGAAACAAATAAAAATAACATCTTCTAAAAATAGCATTTCTGGGTCCCTTCCTATTTATAGCAGTCCTTGGTCTATCTATAGGAAGTAAATTCGAATTTGGTCTTACCAGCAGTTTGGAATATTAATTAATTAATTCTCCATGAGTTAATTAGTTAAGGAAAAGCAAACTTGAAGTCTTTGTGAGAACATGCAATTATTTCTCCATTGATTGGGGAATGTGTCCTTGATTTGCTCCACTGATTGAGGAATTAAGGATGAGTTCTATATTGAGAGGATCAGTTGACTTAGTCAAGTTCAGTTAGATTAATTTAACAAGTTGTTAAATTAATGAGATACAGTTAGTTAATGCTTGCATGCATGTGACTACTGCTTTTTCAAATAACTGAGTATTCTCTCATGGATAACTGATGCATGTCAGTTCAGACAGAGACCCAGTTGAGATCAGATGAGGGACAGTGTACTATCAGATGCTTGGATCCTCCTAGCGAATATTCCTTGCATGTGGGAGGAACTAGTGTCCTCAAGGATTGCGTAGTTGGACCTGAGGTTGGCAGCAGGTATGATCTGGGGCCAATTCATATATGTTTTGTAATTTTACCCCAATCAAAATTGCGCAAGGAAATAGGGGATTGGAGGACTTGTGGCCTATATATTGAGGCCTACGGAGTCTATGATCTACATCATCAGAGTACAGAGAGAGTAGGATAGCTTTTGAGCTGATTCTTTTTGTATTTTGTTGAAGATTTCCACTTGATTGATAATACAGAGGTGGGGTTTTAGGCTGGTGCTTTTCCCAAATAAATTATTCTATGTTATTTGTGATTGATTCCTTCTTATCAGTTATATGTGTTCATGCTTGATGTTGCTCATGGTTGATTAGCTTCTGCAAAGTTTATGGTAGATGTAGATCTAGTATTATGCTTTAGTACATTTCATATATCAGTTTGATCTGCAGGTGAAATTTCTACATGATATCAGTGAGCTAGCTGATTTGTAGAGAAAATTATACATGGTATCAGAGCACAGGTGATCAAGGAAGAACAGTATACAAGAAGGAAGAAGTTTGTGGTTTCTGAATATTGAATTGAGTTCTTATCACATCTATTTCACCGATGGCATTCTATGGTTTGAGACTCGAATATGCCCTTGATGGCAGTTCGAATTATATAGCCTAGAAGGATCGCATGGAGGCAGTATTAGAAGATAATGGCCTTAAGGAATTCATTGATCAAGAAGTCCCAAAGCCGACTGATGCTACTCAACTGGCGGAATGGAAGAAGTGTGTGGCTAGAGCTAGGAGAATCCTCCTGGAGGGAGTTCAAGATCACATTGTCTCAAGCCTCCATGGGAAGGAGACTCCTTTTTCAATGTGGAAGACATTGAAAGATATTTATAAGAATAGCAGTGATCAAAGGAAGCTGGCACTGAAGGACAAACTTTGAAAGATCAAGTGTGAAAAGGATGAGATGATCTCTATGTATCTGAACAAGCTCACCTCATGCAGGGATGAGCTTGCAAGTGTAGGGATCGTGACATCTGATGATGGCATGGTGAGTCTAGTACTCCTTGGCCTTCCTAAGAGCTGGAATAGCTACCAGGACTCGGCTAATGGAAGGGAGAAACTGCCAGATTGGGAACGACTATGGTCAGATTTGATGCAGGAGGAGATCAGACGAAGCACTAGAGACGGTTCTTCATCCATGGACAATGAAGAAAACTATGCCTTAGCGAGTAAGCGAAGAAGGGGAAGGAGAAGGTTTCTCTTTCCGAGTCCAGTTCTTCCCATGGTGGGAAGAAGTTTGACAAATCAAAAGTGCGATGCTTTCGTTGTCATGAGGTGGGCCATTTTGCTACAAATTATTCACAGAAGAAATCCAAGAAGGGATCCAGGGAAGGATCTGAAGGTGAGGCACTTGCTTCACAGTTCGAGTTGGATTTCACACTCTTCGCATGCATGGTTTCATCCATGGTGGTAAGTGGTTGGTTTCTTGACAGTGGAGCTTCTTTCCACATGACCGGTGACAAGAGTTTGTTTAGTACTTTGGAGGAGAAATATCTTTAGATACTCATAGTGATGGGTAATGATGAAAAGTATAGTGTCTCAGGTGTAGGCACGGTTATTTTTCAGAGGGAGCATGGAGCTCGCCTTACCTTGACCGATGTCAAGTATGTACCAAGACTAAAGAGAAACATGGTGTCGATCGCGATGCTGAAAGACAGAGGCTATGATGTAGTCTTCAGTAAGGGAAAGGTTTTCCTTATCATCACTAGACAAGTGAAGCAGATCGGTTCACGGGTCAAGAACTTGTATGCTCTTGAGGTTCAAGATGCATGCAAAGCCTTGAGCAATAAGGCAACTGATGGAGGCTCGGTGGTTGAGAGGGAGGGTATGTTACTTCTCAATATGCAGTGCCAAAAGAAGTCTCAGAAGATTTTGGAGGAGCCACAATTGGTGCAGCAACTTCAGGAGGTTGTGGAGCAGCCACAACATGGGAAGCTGAGTGGAGATCGAGTAGAGACATCTACTCATGCAGAGACCTCCAGTAGGGGGAAAATTCGAGCCAGGTGGGCAGAGAAATCACATGCAACCATACCTCCAGGTAGGATGTGGGGCGATATAGAGTGATCGCCCCAAGGAGGAGGCACAAGATCCTTGAGGTACCCAACCTCTTGGATGAGACCTTGCTATGTGGAGTAGCAGGAACTGACTGATTGGGTAGAGATAGATGCGGATGGAGTGGCAGAGAGAGCTACAGTGCAGGGAATCCCAGGACAGTGCAGAGGATGCAGGCTGTAGCAATGCGAGAGGAAAAAGTGTGTTGCACAGTGCAGGGTAGCACAGAGAAGGGTGCAACGGTGCAAGATGCATGGAGATGTTTCAGTAGCGCAGAGGTCAGAGAGGGAGCACTTGTCGGCAGCAGGTAGAGCTTTAGCATCAGAGTATGTTTCTAGCCCAATAGAGTGGTCAGTTGGGAGTTTTTTTTTTTGTTCCAAGTGTTGCTGGAGCAACTGCACTTGGTAGATGTGTTGCATGCAGAACATTCCAGAGTTACAGGATCAGGTTCAAGAGGAAGCCTTTCTTGTTGAGAGGGAGTGTTGAAAAATGTGCAATAAGAAATGCTAAATTTAGAAAGTACTAAAAATAGAACTGCTAAAAATAGCACTTCTAAAAATAGCAGTTTGGCCAATGAGCATTTTGGCCACCTTGGGTGAGAGGTGAAACTACTAAAAATAGCATTTCTAGGTCCCTTCCTATTTATAGCAGTCCCTGGTCTATCTATAGGAAGTAAATTCGAATTTGGTCTTACCAGCAGTTTGGAATATTAATTAATTAATTCTCCATGAGTTAATTAGTTAAGGAAAAGCAAACTTGAAGTCTTTGTGAGAACATGCAATTATTTCTCCACTGATTGGGGAATGTGTCCTTGATTTGCTCCATTGATTGAGGAATTAAGGATGAGTTCTATATTGAGAGGATCAGTTGACTTAGTCAAGTTCAGTTAGATTAATTTAACAAGTTGTTAAATTAATGAGATACAGTTAGTTAATGCTTGCATGCATGTGACTACTGCTTTTTCAGATAACTGAGTATTCTCTCATGGATAACTGATGCATGTCAGTTCAGACAGAGACCCAGTTGAGATCAGATGAGGGACAGTGTACTATCAGATGCTTGGATCTTCCTAGTGAATATTCCTTGCATGCAGGAGGAACTAGTGTCCTCAAGGATTGCGTAGTTGGACCTGAGGTTGACAGCAGGTATGATCTGGGGCCAATTCACATATGTTTTGTAATTGGACCCCAATCAAAATTGCGCAAGGAAATAGGGGATTGGAGGACTTGTGGCCTATATATTGAGGCCTAGGGAGTCTATGATCTACATCATCAGAGTACAGAGAGAGTAGGATAGCTTTTGAGCTGATTCTTTTTGTATGTTGTTGAGGATTTCCACTTGATTGATAATACAGAGATGGGGTTTTAGGCTGGTGCTTTTCCCAGATAAATTATTCTATGTTATGTGTGATTGATTCCTTCTTATCTGTTATATGTGTTCATGCTTGATGTTGCTCATGGTTTATTAGCTTCCGCAAATTTTATTGTAGATGTAGATCTAGTATTATGCTTTAGTACATTGCATATATCAATTTGATCTGCAGGTGAAATTTCTACATGATATCAGTGAGCTAGCTAATTTGTAGAGAAAATTCTACACAAATGGTGTGAGGTCTAATTAGGATTTCACATCGGGGAGACCCCCTTGGTTGACGAATTTCTAGCACTGTCAACAGTTGACACTAGGAGGGCCAGATGACAAGTTGTGCCCATTTAGCCTATTTTGAATCTCTTATCTCAAAAGGCTCTTTCCCAAATCATAATCCCGATTTTTTTTTATAACCTATCCCTTGGTAAACTGTCTTCTCCGCAGAGCAATTTCATGACTTATCTCAATTCAAGTTTGATGGCGAGGGTGGTACATGCATAGCCAAACATATATCCGATTTTCTTGGTTTTCTTAAGAATCATGGAATTGATGATGAATATATTGTTTGTATATTATTCACCCTCACTCTTGAAGGCCAAGTTAAGAAATGGTGTCATACCTTGCTAACCACTTCTATTCATTCATTTGATCAATTCCTCAAGGCGCTTCATCAAGCCTTTGACAGGTATGATTATCAATATGTATGTGATAGGATGAAACCTGGTGAACCTATAGAGGATTTTCTTAATTGGTTTCTTCACATTTGCTACGAGTTTCCTACAGAATATTTTAAGTATAATTTTATCAGTGAAAAGTTTCAGAGGTTGATTTTTCTCTCCATGAGATCATTTGTGATGCAGGAGCATTAGCTCTCAAAGATCAAGCTTGAAGTATCTAGTCAGACCTAAAGGTCTAGAAGTCAGCCCAAGAAGGGGCCATTGTAAAATTTCATGTAAAACAATGTTTATTTCTTAGCAAGTATAGATAGGGAATCTATTTAGTTGTTAGGTGCCAGTTAATGATATCCCTGAAGAAATGGGATGACTTGAAAGAGTAGTTGTTGTTTGTAGTTAATAGTTGAATGAGTCATAAGTTAGAGATAAGGGTAGTTTTATTAAAATAGAAGTTGTTGCATTAGTCTAGGAACTAATTACAAGTTTGTAGGAGTTGGTTGTGAGAGTTGGATAAGCTCAGATTGGCAGTAGAAAAAAGAAGGAGATGAGATCAACGAGAGAGAGGTCCAAAGGGGATAGTGGATTTTGAGTTTTTGGAGGAGGGAGGAGGAACATTTTTAGGTGCTGGAAATTTTGGTGTGAGGTTGAAGTTAATTGAACAACATTTCTTAGACCAGTGGTTTTTGTAGCAACAAATTGAATCTATAAGTGTGTGTGAGATAGTTATTTTCTTATGTGTTTGTGAGGTTTATGAACCATAATATTAATATCAGGAGATTGAAATTGATTTGGTCTTTAAATTGTTGTGTTGAATGAGGAATTCTTGCACTATATTTTCTCTATTATTTACATTTAAATGAGAGCCTGAAGAATCATATTTCAGTTAATATTTTAATCTAGTACTTTTGCATCCAAGATTGTGTATTGGAAAGAGTCATTTGATATTTCATATTCGAGAATACAAAGCACTATGTATCCAACAAACAGAAGAGAGAAAATTCGTAAAAGAAAATCGTCACCAATTTTGTGGGTCAATTTCTGATCAAAGGAAGACAAATTTTGAAATTATGTCATCTGGGTATTGTTCAGAGCGGGGTCTATTTGGTAACCCACAAGTGATTTCCCATAAAGATCCTTTGTTTGGGAGCTACGAAGTGATCTTTAAACTGCGTTTTTACAGACTACATGATTGAAAAAAAACAATGTGTTCTTCCTGTAACAGCATCGTAGTTCGTTGTGAGAGTCTATAACAACGTTGTAGTTTGCTGTGAGAATCCTGTAACAACACCATAGTTTTTTGTGAGAGTCTATAGCAAAATTGTAGTTTGTTGTGAGAGCTTGTAACAACATTGTAGTTGGTTGTGAGTGTCTGTAACAACATTGTAGTTTTGTTGAGAGGGTTTGTAACAGAACTGTAGTTTGTTGTGAGAGAAAATATTTGTTTATTAAAGGAGAATGCAGAGGATGTTGTAGCAGACTTTTGAGAGCAGGAAAAGGGTGCAAAAGCAGGATAGATCTTTTTAAAGATTTACCCTACATCATTTGGTATCAGAGCTTGGTTAAAGCTCTTTTTAATTAAAGCAGAATTGTGCAGAATGCAAGTGTGATTGTGAAAGAAAGAGGAGATCAGTAAAAGCAAATGTGCTTTATAGAAAATTGACGGAGATATTGCAAAGAGGAGATCAGGTTATTTGAATCTGATAAGTAGAAGGCATGACAGAAGATGAGAGTAAGTGATACTCTTAAGAAGAGATTGCAGAAGCATAAAGAAAGCACAGCGATGTTTGTTTTCTTGAGGAAAATGGAGATTCACTCGAATGTGAAGAGTGGATGGAGACTACTTGTGAAATCATACAAGTATTGTTTTATTTAACTCTGGTTTGAGTTTTGCAGGTCAAAGGCAGAGTAAGGATTGATAGCAGCAAACAGATAAGGAAAGATGTATGTGTTCTAAAGAACAAAGTGAATGAAAGACTATAAAATAATAAATAAATAAATAAGTGCCAGTGAACCTGAAGAATCCGACGGAAGGTTGGACAGAGAGGACAAGAGTGTTCTCAGAAGGAAGCTGAGCATAAGCATTTTAAAGTGGCCATAGAAATTTGGCAGCAGCAAGCTTTTGAAAGCTTGGAATGGTCTTTGTTTTAAATATCATTGATATGCAGGTAACAATAATTAGTGAAGCATCTCAGCAAGAAAATCACAACCTTAAGAGCCGTGATGAAGGAAGCTGGTAAGGATTTCTAAGTGAAAGAAGAGTGTGGCCAGAACCTAGTATTTCATTTAGGATTGAAATACAAGAGGACAGTTGTGTTCTCTAAGGTGTAGATGAGTTGAAGCCTAGAAGGAGTAGAGGAATGCTCAAAGAGGTTCCAGAGATAGAGAACCAGTGCTTGCCAAAAGACTGAGTCCAGAGGAAAGCTTGGTGAGGTAAGTGGCAGCACGGAGGATTTTTTGTTGCAAAGGCTTAGTGTAGCTCATAGTGAGCATGAGAAGCTCATGAAGATGAGGAGGAAGATGACTACTGAAAGTCATAGCAAAGGTTAGAACAAAAGTGAAGAAAGAAGATGCCAAGGCAAATGGCATATGGAAGCAGTTGACTGATGAAGAATATGAGAGGGAGAAGGCTGAGATAATAGTCCATCTTGAAGTATTGATGGAACTGTTACAGAGGAATGAGAAATACCAGAAGTGTGGTTTTCGTATTAGAAGAAAGATAAGGTGGCATAGGCTACAGAGGAGGAAAGAGCAAATGATGAATGCTCGACTAAAGGAAGAATTACTCAGAATAAGTGAGTATCAGGAGGAAGACTTGAAGACTGAAACTTTAAGTGAGACCAAGAGGTCTTATGGTGTTAAATCTGATAACTTGTGTATGTTTGCAGGTGGAACATGTGAGGAAGGACAATTTGCTGACATTGTCATCAAGGAGGAAGAAGACAGGCAAAATCTAAACTCTGTTCTGAAAGAAGATGGGATAACTAGGTCTCATATAAAGGTCCATACACAATTGGGGAAAATGTTGTTTTTCAGCATATTGTAAGGGATAAGAGTAAAGAAAGTTTGACTTATGATGACGACCAAAAGCAAGAAGAAGTGGAGAAGGATATCAAGCAGCTAAGTGAAGGGCTTGAAGAGGTTGAGAAGAAGACCATTGAAGATTTTCTGAGACATGTAGAGGACTTGGAACAATAGGAGGACTTGATGATTGAATCATCAAATGAGATCATGAGGTCTTGTGGGTTTAAAACTGACAAGTTATGTGTGATTGCAGGTATTGCCGAAGACAAACCATCCTTTGGAGTTGTCTTAACTGAGGCTGAAAGTTGCCAAGAAAAGTATGATGATGATTGTCTTTCAGATGAAGATCAACATGAGTTATGGCAGCAGAAGGAGTTCATAATTTCCTTGCTTAGTGAAGGAAATATCTTCAATGGAGATGAGACACTTATGTATTACGATGAGGAACCCATTATTGGTAAGGAAAAAGAGGAATTGGATTTCTTGATTGGCCAAAGAAAGATTGTTGGATAGACATCTAAAGCTGTCACACAGATGGAGAATCAGACTTTTATTCGGATGAAGATTAAAGAAGTAGTGTCACCAAGAAATTGGATTTTTGACAAAGAAGAAGATAGCGAGGATTGTATAGTGTTTTTGGGAGAAATTCCAAGTGAGATGGCAGATTTGTGGCATAAGTTGATTTTTGACAAAGAAGAAGATAGCGAGGGTTGTATAGTGTTTTTGGGAGAAATTCCAAGTGAGATGGCAGATTTGTGGCATAAGTTAAGTCTTTTGGAGAAAATGATAGAAAACCAAAGAATAAGTATCCAGACTATAAAATCAGAGTTGAATGAGAATGAAGAGGTTGTCATGGATAAAAAATGTGGAAAAGAAATTGTCAAAAATATTGGAAAACAAAGAAAATATGGTGAAACATTTATGCTTAATGAATTGGTTGATTCTGATGTACTGGATAATAGAGAAGAAAAAGTGGATGAGTATATAGTCATGAAGATGATAGGAAGTAAATTTGAAGATATGAAGCAGCAAGTGGAAGTTACAGAAGAATAAGTTCACTATTGTGAACTAGAGCGAGGAGACATCCTTGGAACGGATGATGTGGAGGAGAGACTAGCTAATAGTATCATGAATTCTTTTGAGAATTTAAATCAGCATGTTGATCTGCTAACAAAGGAGTTAGAGGAAAACTCAGAACATCAAATTGAGATGTTTCTAGAGAAGGAAAAGGCAATGAGGCCTTATACTTTTAAGTTTGATAATTGGTGTATTATTGCAGGTTGTGATGAAGATACTGCTGCAAAGACTAAAAAATATTTGGCACGGGAAAAAAGTCAAATGAAGGAGGAAAAGGAAGATTCCATGATAGTACTTAGCCCATGGAACGAAAACATTAAATCATTGGAAAGTAAATTTGTAGACAAGGAGCAGAAATTAGATGTTGCAGAGGGAGATATCTTCAAGGATATTCAGGAAGTTTGGGTGGCAGCAATATCTACAACAGTATTTGGAGAAATCTCAAGAGTAATAGCATAAGCTGAAGCAAAAAAAGCTGAAGAAAGTAATCAACAGTTTAAATATGAAGTGACAACGAGCAGTGAGATGTAGTGGCAGAGTAATAAAAGCAAGATTTGTTATCAGCAAAGGATTGAACTGCAAGAGGCCATATATGAACTATGTGATTTGATGCGAGTACCTAAGAAAAGCTATGGCAGAGCCAAGCAAGTAATTCACTGTAAAGTTGAATGGAGGGTAAAGAATGATTAAGGTAAAGATAGTGGAGCACTACAGCATAAGGTGTGGAAGCCTGGAAAGTTACAGCCAAAGAGACATGAAGACAATGAAGCTTATGGACAACAACAAACAAAAGTTTGGGATCTTGGAGGTTTTCGTTAGCATATGAAATCACATGATCGGGAGATCATAAATGTTTTCAACTTTGGGAGTCTGATGCAAGAGCATTGGCTCTCAAAGATCAAGCTCGAAGTATCCAGTCAAACCTAAAGGTATAGATGTTAGCCCAAGAAGGGGCCATTGTAAAATTTCATGTCAAACAGTGTTTATTTCTTAGCAAGCATAGATAGGGAATCTATTTAGTTGTTAGGTATCAGTTAATGATATCCCTGAAGAAATGGGATGACTCGAAAGAGTATTTGTTGTTTGTAGTTAGTAGTTAAATGAGTCATAAGTTAGAGATAAGGGTAGTTTTATTAAAATATAAGTTGTTGCATTAGTCTAGGAACTAATTACAAGTTTGTAGGAGTTGGTTGTGAGAGTTAGATAAGCTCAGATTGGTAGTTGAAAAAGAGGGAGATGAGATCAACAAGAGAGAGGTCCAGAGGGGACAGTGGATTTTGAGCTTTTGGAGGAGAGAGGAGGAACATTTTTGGGTGCTGGAAATTTTGGTGTGAGGTTGAAGTTAATTGAACATCATTTCTTAGACCAGCGGTTTTTGTAGCAGCAAATTGAATTTGTAAGTGTGTGTGATATAGTTATTTTCTTATGTGTTTGTGAGGTTTATAAACCATAATATTAATACCAAGAGATTGAAATTGATTTGGTCTTTAAATAGCTGTGTTGAATGAGGAATTCTTGCATTGTATTTTCTCTATTATTTACATTTAAATGAGAACATGGAGAATCATATTTCAGTTAATATTTTAATCCAGTACTTTTGCATCCAAGATTGTGTATTGGAAATAGTCATTTGATCTTTTAGATTCGAGTATGTATCTAGCAAACAGAAGAAAGAAAATTCGTAAAAGAAAACTGTCACCAATTTTGCGGGTCGATTTCTGATCAAAGGAAGACGAATTTCAAAATTCTGGCATCTAGGTTTTGTTCAGAGCGGGGTTTATTTGGTAACCCATGAGCAATTTCCCAAAAATATCCTTCATTTTGGAGTTACGAAGGGATCTTTAAACTATGTTTTTACAGACTGCGTGATTAAAACAAAAAACAATGTGTTCTTCTTGTAACAACATCGTAGTTTGTTGTGAGAGTCTGTAACAACACCTTATTTTGCTGTGAGAGTATGTAACAAAATTGTAGTTTGTTGTGAGACCCTGTAACAGCACTGTAGTTGGCTGTGAGAGTCTGTAACAGCATTGTAGTTTGTTGAGAGGGTCTGTAACAGCATTGTAGTTTGTTGTGAGAGAAAATATTTGTTGATTAAAGAAGAATGCAGAGGATGTTGTATCAGACTTCTGAGAGCAGGAAAAGGGTGCAGAAGTGGGATAGATATTTTTAAAAATTTACCCTACATCAATTTGCATCTGAACCCCTTGATGATTCCCCTATTCCAAATTATTTTGATCATGAGACACCCCAAATTTGTGAGGAGGAACTTGCTATTCCTTTTGTTCCTTTTCCTCCTTTTCTAGTATCAATTTGGGTGCCTCTTGGTGAAAATGTTGAAGTTGGAAAATCTGAAAAACAAATTGTTGATCCATCCATTCAACCTCCACCCTTTTCTGATGATATATATCCTATTGAGAATAAATTGGGTTGGTACAATAATGGCATGGAGCCTAAAGTGGAATTTGATCCCTTGGATTTTCAAGATCATATTAGTGCACATAAATCTAATCTTGAATATGATCCAAAGGAAAAATTGACTACCTCAAGGTATACCCTTCAACCTCTACTATCTATATATCATGATTATTTATTTCATGATCTACTTGACCCACTTATTCCAACTCTTAAGGATGTTCAACCTCTTGTTTCAAGTAGTGATCATATACAAGGTAGTTTCATTTCATAGGTAGAGGAGAAAAGCAACGAAGATATGTTTCATCTTTCTTCCCTCTTTTAGGATGAAAATCTTGCATTTCTGATTTATCACTAATCTCGCAATCTTGATAACATGTCAAATGATTCCATATCCTTCATTCAAGTTGAGATTTTAGACAACCATCACCATGACATCCTTGTTTCTGTTAACAAATGTGATGATGGATATCTAAGTATGTCGAACGATATATTTGTTTTTCTGAAGACTTGGATTTGTACGATATCAATTTGGAATATGTTTCTCGTAGTCTACAATCTCAATTTATGTGATGGGAGTCTCTTTCAATTCAGAATGATTCTGAAGTTTCTTTGAGTCATGCATCTTTAGATATCAAATTTGAAGAAACAAATTGTCAGGATTTTGAATCTTTGGTATACCTTATTGATGAAAACCAAGATCAATATGAATTTTACATTGGTATGTTTATCTTCGATCATTATGATTATCAAAAAAATATCATGAGGTATAACCTGCATTTTTATCCATTGTTCTCACAAACTCAATCTTATTTAGTTACAACGGATGCATATCATCCTGGGTCTTTTTATCCTTCCTCATCTCTAGCACACTACTCATTGTACCCAAATATGTGCGATAAGTATGTTATGCCAGAAGTCTCTCTAATTCTTTGGATCAGTTTCCTATTGGTTTTGATTGTAGTCAGGTACGGGATGGTGTAGTATTATGATTAGAGGATGAAAATCTGGGATCTATTATTCATGGTTTGTTCAATAGTAAATCTTTCATATGTCAGCAGGAAGATGTTACAACTCGAAATGATCAAGGGAGTTGTTTTACCGATGTACCTCAATGGTCTATCCATCAAGAATCTGATATGTTTAGTCTTAAGTTTAATCAAAACCAAGGCATTAATAGTGTTTTCATTTATACATATGATGATAGTGGTGCATATTTACCTATTGATTTTTCTAAGCCTCCCAAATTCAATGGTCCACCACTAGAAAGTTTAGACATTGGTTAGGAATTTGAGGCACTTCAGCCCCTGCTAGTGGTTATGTTAGGTTCTTGCAATCCTGTTGAGATCTCTTAATTAAGTTGGATTTGGATTTTCACGTATAACTCTTTCCTCGATAGTCTTCTACTAGTTGAGAGTTCATTCTTAAAGGAATTTCAATATTTTCAAGTTGATATTCACGATTTTTAAGATTCTTGTTTGGTTAGTACCTTTTCATGTGGATCCCTTGTGTTATACCAAGGGTTGTAGAGCGCAAATTTCACGGATCCCCATAGTTTCAAAGCTTGAGCTTTTGAATATCATGATGAAGGTCATTCCAGGTTGAAGGATTTCTCTTTGTCAAACACTTATGAGATCGATCACCTTCTTATCCCTCTTATGTATGTCATGAGGATAATCATATTTTTGGCACAATCTCTCTTCTTGAATGATAAAAAATGCTTGAGTCATTCATTGAATCAAAACCATTGTGTTGATACATATACCTAGTTTTATTTGAACCTTGTTTCCAATATTTCTCCAGCCAGGTATCCTAATTGGTTTCCTAATGTTGTGATGTCAATGACTTTTTTTAAATGCCTTAAGCTTTCATATTGTTGGCATAGTGTCTGATCAGATACAAAGCGAACCAATGGAGAATTGAGGATCATATAGTTACCAATTTGGTCATAGTCATTTTACATTGATTGATTTTTGTTAAATTGAGTGATCTTCATGGTTTATCATTTCACAATTGGGATATTTGTCAAATAGTTGAGGCACTTCAACTTGAGTTGATGGTTATTTCAAGTTCTCACCATCTTAACAAGGCTTCTAAACAAGAGAGATAAAATTCCCCTTAGCATATTCTCCCTATGATTTGAATGTGTTATTTGAAAGTTCATTTTCTCATGAGTATTTTGGTTTTCAAATATGTTGTTCTAAATATCAAGATACAATCAATGAATGGTTAGAGCAATCTTACCTGGAAAGCTCCATCACAAATAATCAGTTTTGATATTTCTTGATGTTTGCGGAAATTGAAAATTCGAATGAATTTACTTCCATGAGCAACCTTAAAGGTTTGTATGATCATAATTTCAAGCAACAAGGTAAAGCTCAAGACTGGTTAAAGCTAGTTGGTATGTCACATTCTTTTGTTAATAAGCAAGACCTTCAATTCATTGTGCAAGCTTTTCAAATTGTTTTCTTTACTCTTGCACGATGCTTTATATTGCTTTTAATTTCTTGTATCCTTGTTATTTCAAATCCGGATAATTTACGATGGCTACACTGGACATTCCATTACACTTAGCCCTGACCTTCTAGCCCATTAAGTTAGGAGTAGGTTTAGGTACATTCTAGTTCTCTAGTTGCATTGCATGATCCTGCATTTCACCCTGCACTAGTCCTTGCATTTGGTGTGTTTGTTTTGTTGTCTCCCACACTAGTTTTTAGTTAAGGTTTAATTACGCTCTAATTTTGTTTTTTTCTTTCTCTTATGTCTTGTCTTTCTTTTGACTCTGCATGAAAATGCTCTCTTGGCTCAAAAGACAATGTGGCAAAACTTGAAAATGGAAATTGTGATGACCAACAGTGCTTGGTTTATTTGTTATCCTCTTTTCCATCTTAGGTTTACATATCTTTAAATTCAATGATGTTTGAATGGAAAATACAATCCATTCAAATGAAAATCCTTTGGTCGAACCATAAAGCCCATATCTATTCTAGGATCTTCATTCCTTGACTCGGTGTTGTAATTAAATGGTGTTCTTCTTGTCGATCCAATCGAGTAGAAGAAGGGAAAGGGGAAAATCAATAGCGAGAAAACCAATATCAGAGGTATATATAACCTTCTCTGAGGGAACAACCTCTTCTGATCTCAATAAGTTGGGATCCCTCTTCTGCCCCAATGAAATAAATAAGTGCCTAAGCATAGTCCTATAAATAAATAAATAAAGGGCAAAAGAAGAGAAAGGCTTCATGCGCAAAGAGGTGAAGCAAGTAACTTCGTCAAGGTACTTTTCAAGCTCACTTGTAGAGAATAAATTCTTGTGTTCCTTTAGTGACTCCATCGAGGTTTATTCAGGCCTGTTGGTAGCGAAGCAACACTTGAGATGAAAATTAAGACTTTGATTATCTTAAACTCGCAATTTTATATTACCCTTCTCCTTAATCGAAACAATTGTGATTTGGCAAGCTTTGTGAACGTGTTTAGCTAAGAAAATGAAGAGAGGGGACTATATCCATAATTGGGTCAAATGGGGAATCCAAGGTAATTTGTGTGATGAATCAATAATTTCTAAAAGACTGAGACATTTCACTTAAGGATAAAACCTGAACAGAGAATATGGGGTTCTACTAGTGTGGCACCAAGTGTTGACGCTACGATAAACACCCTCCAAAATTTTGGCTACATATGAATTTTGGAGCCTAATGAGGATCTAATGATCTATCATTCCATATTCACTTCATGATCGATTAATGTTATGCTAAGTGTTTAATTCTTCTTCTCAATTTCTAAGTGTCTAATTCACTTGCTCACACATGTTCAGTCCATAACAAGTTCATGAGCACATTCTTTTATGCAAGCTTGAACAGGCATAACATTGTCCATCAAGATAGTGATTGTGCAATGTTTAACTTATGTCAACAGTCAGTGCACACTTCCATTGACATTCTCTCACTTTTGGTTACGGTTTTACTTCTATTTCGATGAGTTTTTCTAACTATCGCTTTTGTGCACATTCACTTTTGCAAGTTTCGCTTTCATTCTTACAACTATTGCTTTTGATTTTTTTCACTTTAATCAATGTCATTTTCATGTTATCTTTGCTCTGGCATGTGTCACTTTCAATGTTATTCACATTTTCCAGTGTCATTTGCATGTTTCTCTTACTTTCGCAAGTGTCATCATTTTGCATGGGAAGTGTTACACATTGTAAAAGTAGAGTTGTGGTTCATTGCGAGAGGCATCTTTGGCACCAATTGGTCCTATTTACCACGTAGATATACAATAGACCTATTCCCAGAGTTTTATGCAGTGTTGTACTAGTGTCATCACTACTGTCGCAAAGTGTATCTTAAGTGTCGCACTTAGCCAAAGGGAGTCAAATGTACATTCTTAAAAGCGAAGTTTTGATGCATTATCCTACACTATTGGGTCCTATTCAACATCAATACATATGTTAGTCATATTCTAAAATCTTGAGCATTTTTCCACTATTGTCGCCACTGTCATCGCAAAGTGTATCCAAAGTGTTGCACTTAGAGGAGGTTGTTGTATTGTCGTCGCATTGAGGGGATCATGGTTGTTCATGTGTAGTGAATGTTCAATATTGTCTCATCAATTATTCTAAGTGTGTGTGATCATTCATAAAATCCAAACCTGATTTCACTTCTATCTCATTGATCCCACACTTAATCAAATTCTGGAAAATTCTGCCCAACCAACCTTTACCTCACTCATCCTCCTTGAACTATGCATTGCGCAGTAGGAAACCTCAAGTTAATCCCTTGCATCTTGGAACTGCACAATGCACAATTTCTGCCTCCAAGACTTTGTGTATTTCACAGTCCTAGTGCTCAAGGATTGCCTCCCTACCATCAGAAACTATGTAATCCTGCCTCCCAGCAAGTCTCTTGTTGTGTATTTTGCAGTCTCAGTCATAAAGTTGCCTCCTTGAGTCCTTGAACTGCACAACTACACAATCCACTAACCAGTCTCCCTTTAGAAATTTGCATTATGCAGTATCAGTGTTCAACCCTAGCCCTTTGACCTTCACAACCGTGTAGTTCATCCTCTCAGTCAGCTTCCTTCTACTTATTGCGTAGTGGAAAGCCTCAAGTTGTCATCCTCGCCCATTGAGCTTCACAACTGTGCAATCCCTAGGCCTCTCTCTCTCCTATACTGCACATTGGGAAACTTCAAGGCTCAATATTGCCTCACTAAGCTCCTCAACTATGTAGTCATCTTTTCCAAGCCTCCAGAACTATGCATTACACAGTCTCAAGCTTTAATCCATCATTCCTAACCCTTGGAACTGTGCACCACGCAATCCCTAAGTCTTCCTTCATGTCTTGTTCCAAGTCCCAACTCAATCAGTCATTTTCATGAAGCAAGCTAGACTAGGAGATTTCTAGATTGATGTCATCTTGTCATGAGTGGATTCCACTTACAAGTACTACATCTTGACATGACATGATGATGCTTGGAAAGGAAGAGAAGGAGATCATACGAGAAGATACTTGTGAAGCTGGAACCATGAAAGATTCCTCAAGCAAGAAGATGAAGGTGCACAAGCTTACCACAAGATCAAAGATCTAGATCACATGAAGACTCCATATCGATCATCCCCTTGGAGGATGAAGATAAAACACGTGCAAGATCCATCATGAAGATGGAAAGAAACTAGCGAAGGAGCAGCTTAGCAATGCCACATCATCATGAAATTCCATGTCATCATTGTCAAGAGTCATCTCAAGAGTCACATGTGTCATAGTACCTTTCCACATCATTTGTGGAATGTAATTGTGTAATTTTCCAAAATGAGAAAATGTAAATATGTGGAAGACCAAGGGTCCCACATGGAATATGAGGAATCACTATTGAATTGTAAAGTCATATAGAAACTCAAAGGTAATGTAAGAATTCGAAAAGTCATTGTAGAAGCTCAAGAGTCATGAGGGAGGTTAACAAGGGAGGTGGAGATTAACCTCATTTTTTATAAATACACCCTCATAACTCAAGCAAAGGGACTTCTAGGACTTGAACTTCCCACCTTGGCTTCTCTAGCATTGGCATAGGAGAGGAGATATTTCTTTGGAGGAGCAAGTGGTGACTTAATGTTCCACTATTTGGGCTATTGTGGAAGCATTGTACTTATATATCTTGGAACTTCCACTTAATATATGAATCTCGATGATCCTACACATTTTCATGCATGTTTAGGTGTTTGCATTATACATTTTGTTCATATATGTACTAAGGAAATTGAACTATTTCAGTGGCTTTGGTACTTATCTTGTTGAGAGTGTGTTTTATTTGTTTGTATGATCGTGAACTATTTTGTAGGTTAACTAATGATCCTATTATGCTCGTGTGTGTCTCTTTTAGGATAGTACTATTACTTTTCTTCTAGAGGCTCACTTTCTTCCTCCTTGCCATAAAATTTCCTTACCTCTTATGCTAATAATGGAAGCCAACGCAAATCCCTAAGGACAATGGAAAATAATTGTATTTCCAATTGAGGCTCCTACTCCAAATGGTGTGAGGTGTAATTTGGATTTCACATCAGGGAGACCCCCTTGGTTGATGGATTTCCAACACCGTCAACAATTTAGTGAAGTAATTTGGTGAATATTTTGTAAGGGTTTATGAGGTCTATACACCTGAAGTAATGTAAGATTCTTCCTGAGATAAAAGCATATCTTCCTGAGGTAAAACGTGAATCTTCTGCGGAGGCATACTATTGTGCTAATCTGAATTTACGTGGAGACAATCTTCTAGGCTAATCTAAATTTTTGTGGAATCAAACTTTTGATGCAAGTTTCTTGTTATTCTCCAAACAGAGATGTGAGTTCCCTACTAGTGCAAGTGTTGAAAGTTTTTTTTCTTCCCAATAACGTGAATTTCCTATTGACATAACAATAATGCAAGTGAATGCAAATTTTATTGGAGGACTTATTCCTAGTGGATGCAAATTCCTACTACTCGTTAATGCGAGTTGTTTCTCCCTTGATCTAATTGTGATATCTATGAGTTATTTTTGTATTATTTGATCCATTACTTGATAGTAAATTGAATCATTCCTTTTTGAGGTATGAATGTAACCCAAGTTACTTTCTAAGGTATGTGTGAAGACGTGACTATAATATATGTAAGTTCCTTGGCATGATTGCAATGCAATGCGATCTCCTTGGCTTGATTGTAATAAAATATGAGTTACGACAAGGGCATGTATATAGTAGTAATATTGCAAGGTATGATAGTGTAGAAATGATCTTCATAAGGTATAACAATGACCTCGATAATGTATTGACAGACCTCGATAGTATATATGACAAGAGATCCTGAGATATAATTGTAACTTCGATTTATGAACCCTAATATATAGCATTAATATATATATATATATATATATATATATGTGATAGTACAGTAGTGAATCATGATTTATGGCCTAACTCGACAGCTATGAAAGTATAATGTATACTCTTTCTATGATAGTATGACAATCTAATGTGTGGAAACATGATAGTGATATATAGGTAGCTTGACATTGATATGGCCGGATGCATATGACAATATGTCAATGGTGTATGGTTGTGATGTCAATATGGCAGTGACCTCTTTATATATATATATATATATATATATATATATATATATATGATGTATGATTAGACTCGACAATGATATGTAATGAAAAGTATGACAATGATATATAGTCCTTGACATACTGAGTAATATGAGTTATTGTTGAGTAATGCAAGTTGTTTCTTCTAAGTGAGGTGACCTTGGTGATATGGCATTATAGTAGGAACCTTGATATACAATTGTATCCCTGGATCAAAATATGTTTCAATGAAGTCATGTAACATGAAAGTGTGTATGTTAAGACATGTTGAAACAGACATTGAGAGGATAAATCATATGCCTTTTTTATTAAGAAAATATTGATGATTCTATTGTTGAGATTGATGGACTAGGGTTTGTGATTATAGCAGAGAGCTAGTGGCTACTAGTTGATATTTGTGTATGAAAATAATTATCAAATGTTGCAACCATATTGTTATGATCACTAATGGGTTTGATTGTTGAAGAAAGAGCAGAGAGTTTGATAAAGGCGTTGAGGCTGTCCAGCTAGGGTTTGGTACAGTAATTGATATGAGTATGCATGTGGCTTCCAAGAGTTCTTAGATCATGCATAGCCATGTTCCAGATTGCTAATTCCTATGATACAACTACTCTTTGGGAAAAGTTTACTTTACAAGTTGAGATGATGTGAAAAATGGGCAGAGGATATTGTTGACAGAAGAACAGAAAGAAGGAAAGTGTTGAGTGCTACTATGATGTCAAGTTTGGGCTTGGGCAGAGTTGATGCTAACAGCTAGGGTTTGATGTGTAGATTGAGCAAAGGTAGATTTGATTGACAAAGATTGTATTACAATTTTTTTTTCTATTTATTTTGAGCACAAGTGGATCCGGTCTCAAAATTATGAAATGTGGTCTCTCGGTTTTTAAGGTGGTAGGGTGGTGCAAGGTAGGAGAGTGGATTCTAATTTAGGTTGGAGCCTGAGAATACTTTAGGGTGGCATTTTGGAGCCTTCATAGGGCGTTGAAGCATCCTCCCAGTTGCAACTGGTAAATATGGTGTTGGATCATCATTCAGGTTGGAGCATGTAAACTAGGACATTGAAGCGTCCTTCCAGTTGGAGCTGGAGAACCAGGGCATTGGAGGATCCTTCAGGTTGGTGCTTGTAAACCAGGGGGATGGAGCCTTCCTTAATTGGAGATGAAAATATTGATGAATGTTTTATTGAAGGAAAAATATTAAGAAGTGTTTGGTGGTTTTTCTCCCAAAAGGATTTTCACCTAAAAATCAGTTGTCTATTTTCTTGGTGTTTGCACATTGTTGAATAGTGTTGTTTACTGTTGAATTATGTTACATTTGATGATAATGTTAATCAATTCCCTACGAAGTTAAAAATATATTAATTGAAGAGAAATACTAATTCACCTCCTTCTCAGTATTTCCAACAATTGGAATGAGAGCATGTTCCTTCAATAGTAGCATAACAACTGGAAGGAAAATCTCATATTGTAGAGATTGGAAACTCAAACAAGTAAGTTTCCAAGAATTCAAAGGAATCAAAGGAAGTCCCAATTATTGACATAGTTTCAGATCCCATTACCGTTGACGAAGAGAGATAGGTTGGCCCAATTCCGCTATTCAGTGAATTATGTTCTGAATTTTGGAAAGACAGAATAGAAGCCTATTTGGGATCTATTGGATGTGATCTATGGTGTTCATTTGTTAATGCAGGAACATATACTAATGAATTAAGAAGATACAATTCAAAATCCATGAGTATCACTCCAAGTGTTGTACCAGATTCTATGAAATCCAATGTAGGTCAATTCTCATCAGCCTAACATCTTTAGGAGAAACTTGAAAATATCTATGCAAGTCAAAAACATACAGGTCAAGATAAAGATGTCGATAATCATTCTTCAAATCGAGAAAATCCTCATATCAAAGAATTTGACAATGATCATGAAGAAGAAGGTGAAGAGGACATGGAGAAAGCATTAATTAATGCCTTCAAAGAATGGAAGAACATAGAGAAGGATCAAAATTGCACACTCAAAGAAGAAGTTTCTCTCTTGAAACTCCAAATGTAGGAAGTAGAAAAGAAAGAGAAATACTTGGCAAGCCAATTAAAGGAATCTAGTTAGAGGTACATCAGTGAAGTTGATCAAAAACAAAAGGAAGCAGATGCATCTTTATCATAAATTAGCAAGCTCATAAAAGAAAATGAAAGGAAAAAGGAACAAATACAAGATCTTTATAGAGTAGCAGAGAAGGTCACTCTTCTAAAGTTACAAGTAGAGGAGGCAGAAGAAAGAAGAAAACTCTTGAAAACTCGGTTTCAAGAATATATTGTTCAAAAGAAAAAATAGCTTGACACTACCTTAACTGAAATGGATGAGCACGGGAAGGAAAAATTATTGGATGACAAGAGGAAGAATAATGACATGGCTAAATTGAATATGAAGGCAAAAGAATTAGGGGAAGCTCCATGTGATGAAGGAACAAACTCAAAGTCCCCACAAAAAAAATATTGATGAGAAGACTAATAGAAAGATCCCTCATAGGAAAAATAAAAATGAAGGACAGAAGAAGGAAACATTGTTGCTCCAAGAAGTAATCAACAAAAGGTTGCACATCCTCCAAAGAAGGATGACCATAGAATATCATCAAGATAGGACATCTCATCCAAGTACCCTATCATGTTTAACGGTTATTTCTTTTCATGTTCCAACTTTGGGCATATGGCTAGGGATTGCATAATGCATGATATGGGTAACTATTAAATATATTATGAAAACTATAGAAGCAGTTTTGTTAGATCGGAAGACAAATTTGAAACAAACCTTGTTAGCAAAAAATTTATGTCACTAGCTTAATCATTCAAGCCCAACATTGAATGTCACAAATGCCATAACAATGGGCATATAGCTCGTGATTGCAAGTTCAAGATGGAATCCTTCAACCCTAAAACCGGGTACAAGAAGATTTGGAGAAGAAAGAAAAAGGAAGAATATCAAGTTTCTAAGTCAAGAAAAATCATGAGCTCACCTAACCATGGACTAACTAACTCAAGTGCTTCTAATGGTTAATTGACGACTGGTGAACCCTGGTATTGTGTTAATTTTAGGTATGTTCTATGCTAGAGCAATTTATTTCACTTTCTTTTCCACATTAGCAATCACATCAGCATAAAGTAAACTGCAAATAGAACATAAATATAAATCACAGAAAACAAGCCAAGACAAGAGGACACAAGATGTGACGCTAGCCAGGGACAAACCCCAATGTGGGGAAACCCTTGATCAATTCTTCTTTTATGTTCTTCAAAGTTCAATAGAGAAACTGAGAGAGATAGTACATTTACAATAGAAGTCAATCACTTTTACTTTTGATATCGACATGAGATCAGTTGAAGACATTTCCGGCGTTCCAGCTTTTTCTTAGGATCTCTCCTCCTACTAAAACCCAAAGACAAGTAGAGAGAGGAAGAGATCCAAGTGTGTGTAGAAATGACTTGAAGTCCTCTTCTATTTATACTAAAACATAGAGGTTGAATAGACATGACTGTTGGGCTTCTGAGCCTACATAAGTTGTTGGCTGACTTAACAATTTGTCCATAACATAAATAAATTCATAACTTCATAAATACTTATCAGAATCGGATGATCTTTAGATCAATCCTACACCTCTCAATGAGAGGGATCCAATAAAAATATCAGCTACCATAAATAATATGACCCACATGGAGTTTGGCCCTAGTTACCAATTTTAACACTCCCTCTCAACTAGGGAGAACTCCATCCGCTGATCCATATGTCCAATTGTACTATCTCTGCCATCAGTGCCCTGCACTGCTCTGCTCAGCTCTGCTAGCTCTGCTCAGCTCTGCTGGCTCTACTCTACTCTGCTCTGCTCTGCTGGCTCTGCTGGCTCTGCTCTGCTCTACTCAACTCTGTTGGCTCTGCTCAGCTCTGCTGGCTCTGCTGGCTCTGCTTTGCTCTGCTTAGCTCTGCTGGCTCTGCTCAGCTCTACTGGCTCTGCTCTGCTCAACTTAGCTCTGTTGAACCATGAAGAAGAAGAATTGATCGAGAATGTGTCATACCATTCTCCATTGACCCGAAGTCAGTCTCAGAGTGTGTACCACTGGTCCCAGACCAGTCCTCAACTGACCCGAAGTCAGTGTCATAGTAGGTACAACTCCTACCACTGGTCCCAGACCAGTACTCTACTGACTTGAAGTCAGTCTCAGAGTATGTACCACTGGTCCCAGACTAGTCCTCAACCGACCCGAAGTCAGTGTCATAGTAGGTACAACTCCTACCACTGATCCCAGACCAGTACTCTACTGACTCGAAGTCAGTCTTAGAGTATGTACCACTGGTCCTAGACCAGTCCTCAACCGACCCGAAGTCAGTTTCATAGTGGGTACAACTCCTACCACTAGTCCCGGACCAGTATCATTGATCCCATATCAATAAAGGTCATCTTAGCATAGGGAGTATGGTAGATACAACGATGCGTCCATCGGTACTACTATGGTCCCTATCCTCATTTCCCTACTCATTGATCAAATGAGAGGTACTTCCCATGAGTCCCAGACTGCATGGGTAGGATGCTTCGACAGGAGAACTTAATCAATCCTGCCCTCACAAGAGAAATAATCATCCTGCTACACAATTTCCATGGGGAACACATCATCTATGCCTCACAGGAGAAATAATCATCCTAATACAAAATCATCATGGAGAACACATCATCCAGACCTCACAGGAGAACTAATCATCCTGCTACACAATCGTCATGGAGAACACATCATCCAGACCTAAAAGGAGAATTAATCATCCTGCTACATAATCGTCATGGAGAACACATCATCCAGACCTCACATGAGAATTAATCATCCTGCTACACAATCGTCATGGAGAACACATCATCCAAACCTCAGAGGAGAACTAATCATCCTGCTACACAGGAGAGCGAATCGTCCTTTCCCACAAGAGAGTGAATCATCTTGTCCCACAAGAGAGCGAATCATCTTGTCCACAGGAGAGCGAATCATCATGTCCACAGGAGAGCGAATCATCCTGTCCCACAAGAGAGAAAATCATCTTGTCCCACAAGAGAGCAAATCATCTTGTCCCACAAGAGAGAAAATCATCCTATCCACAGGAGAGTGAATCATCCTGTCCACAGGAGAGCGAATCATCCTGTCCCAGTGCGCACCACCAGGGGAGGGTGAGTCACCCTGTGGTCGTATGTTGCTCTAGTAAGAACCGCAAGCCCCCAGATCTCCCAGAGCTCAATGTATGCAACATGCAGGACCCTTTTACAAGGGTCTCTCGACGACTCCAAGTCATTCAGGAAAATCACAAATTTGATCTTTCCCTGGGGCTTTAACAAAGTGTAGCGACCTGTACATCATCTCAGTGTGATGGAGCCTCCTTGCTCATCGACTTACCATATCCCAGATAAGGCAGTATCTGATGTCTATCTGCTGGAGCAATCATTGAATACGGGATTCCTCAATAATCGAATCCCACCTCTGGTTGTCACAGAGAATCACAGTGGTATTCATCATGTGTACTCACTGAAGAATTTCCACAACCAGGCAACTTCATACGAGGTCATAGTTGTAGTTATGTATCCGGTCTCGGTGGTACTTATAACAACCGATTTCTTCTTCCTCCTCATCCATGATATCGAAGAAGAATTCAAAGAGAACTAGCACTGAGAAGTGCTCTAGTGATCTTCCACATTGCCTGTCCAGTCAACATTCAAATAATCATGCAGTTTTTCATATTTCCGGCAATGTACCTCAATCCATGAGAGATTGTGCTCCTGTGAGGCTCAACCAAATATGAGCTCACCATGCTAACTACAAAACATATGTCGGGAATCCAACTCCCTCTTACTTCTACAAATGAGAGGGTCTGCACCTGTCAGAAATAGTTCGTACACATAAGGTGCTGGTATGAGAGGTCTATCATCCACAACCTTCGGGTAATGGTTTGGATCGGTTTCACTCCTAGTCAATCTCAGCTTCATCAAACAGCTATCAATTCTCTCATACTATGCCTGGGGTGTTTTGCTTCAAGCCATAGAGGACTATCTTCCACCTGCATATGTGAGATTTCTGATCATCAATCTCAAACCCCTCGAGTTGTTCCAGACCTATGGATCTGCTACATGAGGGGAATGTTCCCCTTGTAAGATTTCCTTTGGTACATTTCAGACATGTACTTTCATGCTCTTTTTGAATTCAGGCATCCCTATCACCATCTGACTCACAGACCTTCGGTACTATATGTCAATGGACATGGTTCTCAGTGGACTTCTGTCGTGGCGGAAAAAGTCATTTGGGCGAACACAACTGACCTCCCTAGGAGTCTAAACTCTCTAGCGACAAACAAGACAAAATGGAGTAATCTTTCTCTAAATATACCTTTTACAACATGAAAACTACAAGTGTTTAGGCTTACCTTATTCCAGAACGCTGTTGTTGTAGTCCGTCCTTGCCGATCCGGATGAGCTCCTCCTTCAAGTCAATTCCTGCAACCACAAACAATCAAACAATTACCAAGCACTTGTATTTCATATAATAAAACATACATTCAACATGCAGACCAAGGAACACATGAAATAACTCATTAACACAAGCTATTGAGAAAAATAAACCAGTTTGTATTAATAACGAAACAAAGAAACTCTTACAACCTGGCCTTGGTGTTGTGCAAGTTCCTCCCAGGGTCCATCAAGGGTTTTCCTCTACTTTGACAAAGCTCACCCACTTCCAAGTAGAATCATGTAAAGACAATCTCTCCTCACAAAGGTTCTAATGGAAGACCTAAATCCTGCAGCATTTACCCAAAGAAAATGTATAGCTCCAACCTCTCCTCCCTCTGGCTCAATGTCTTTATTTATAGTGCTGTAAAGAGGTTATTCAGGTCCACTATCAATGGGATAATCCCCCTCTTTGGGTGGGATAGCTCCCTTATTGATGGGATAAGTTCCCTCTTAATAGAGATACATGAACCAACTGGAGGCGCATCCATTTCATCAAACCGACCTCTAGAATGTTCTAGAAGTAACCACAAGTAACTTTTTCAAGATAAAACTCGCGCATTTTGCCTTTTACAGAAGGACGCACCTGTCCCTTAACATACAGAGCGTCCATGGACGCAGCTTTTGTGAACATGGTCAGCGTCCCCGCAGGTAAGGCTAGAGAGAACCTGCGACCCCAGAGATAAACATAGTTTTTACAAGACTTTCTCTCTTCTTTGAGTTTGAGATGGATAACAGAGGCATAGACTTGCCTAAGAGGGTAGCATGACTGTTGATTTGAGCCATACTAACTGTAAGTAGTCAAGGTGACATTTTTTAGTGTAACAGATTGCCCCCTAAAGTGCGAAGCCTGGAATAGATTAGGGTTTTGTAATTCTAGGAAGGGTGAAGCGCTTTATCATTTCAAGGATTGTCTTGTGGATGACCTGGTTGGAACCTGCAATTTTCAACACAAAATACATGTATAAGATTATATCATCACTGAGGTAGGCATTCCCATACTCAGATTCAAAACTTTAACTAATGGACTAACTATTCTGATACAGGAATGATCTTGCAGTACATCATTTTTATAGACTTTTGTAGACACAGTATGGACGCAGCCATCTGTTTATGATTAGTCTACATAGATAATGAATACAAAACTCCTCGCAGCCTGGATGGTAGAAACTAGATCCAGGGTCTTCACTTCTACTTCCCGAATTGGTACGATTCTAAACATGTGATTAAATGATTTGATGTCGAACATGTTAGAAACCACTTGATTACCAGTCGATGATGTAAACTGTTAACAAGCGTGAGAGAGACCACCAGTAATGTCAATGGTTCTCAAAGTACCAAGCACAACCCGTGAAATGTGAATAGATGTTTTGATGTCGAACACTTCACGGAATCCTTTGATCGAAAGTCAATGATGTAAACTGTCGTCAAAGGCGAGAAACCTGCCATTGATGCATGCAGATTTCAAGGTACTGTCGATTTCTAAGTCATCTTTCTAGATAATGTGTCGATGTCGATAGAAAGCGACCCGTTGCAGGCAAGCCTGCAACACGAAATCATTGTTCAAGTTGAAGAAATGTTGCTGTAAGGACTGACTCAGGGATAGTCAAATGGATGACAAGTATTTTGCAGATGAAAGTTTTGCTTGCAGACCTCTTGAACACATAACGACACGACAGATGGTTTGGTGACGAATAACTCAAAGTTAACCCCCGGAACCCGGTTAAAGACTTTCAAAGTGATTTGGTCAACTGTGAGGTAAAAGATTTCCCAACCCAGGTGAATGAAAAAGTGTCGTGTTCAAGAGTGGTAATAAAGTTTCTTTTGAGATAAAGGTAACAAATAGGTTCATTCTTCTCTCTTTTCCCCCACCATTTCTGGCAAGTACCTCTTTATTTTTAACAAGCTTGAGGAGGATAACATATGCTTGATTATAAGCTCATCCTTCGGACGAGTCCAACCTAGTTTAAATTCGAACCCTAGGAAGGAGTGGTTCGTTCCTGTTTGTAATTGAACAGGTCCTTTACTGTAAAAGTTTAACGAGCCCAGTATAGGAGAAACTCGGCGTTTTTCAATTTTAGAGAGTCTGAAAAACTTAAGGAAACTCCACGTTGAACTTTTTCGTAAATTTGTGTCCCTCAAGCCCGAAAAAGTATAAAATAATACCTGGGGGAACCGCTTGATCTTGCGACCAAGGAGTACTTTCATAATAGTGTCGTCGACCTGAAAAGTAAAAAGCGATCAAGGACACGTCGTTTTATTTCCTTATCGAGTTTGAAACGACAAAAACCCGGCAATCTTTTCTTGATTTTACGGTCAGAAAAGAGCTAAAAGGGGACCGTCTTTTAATTCCGTTTTAACAATTGAAAAAGAAACACTCGGCAATCTTTTCATGTTTTAGGAGTCAGAAAAGGGCTTAAAAGATGACTCTGATATTTTTATTTGTGAAAAATGACAATTTCCCTCGAAGTCCTTTTGTCCTGTACAAAAGCAACACATTACTCATACCTGTTTAAAATAGGCAAAAATACGTCGAAAAACATCTTTTCATGGTAAAAAATGAACTAATTCACCCAAAAAACCTATAAAAAGACCTTTTACCATGTCATTTTTACCGTTTGACTTTGGAGGTTGAAAAAGGAGCTTTTGACAAGAAACTTCCCGTGGTCGCTGCGGAAAATCTGACCGTCGGAATCGAACGCCGCTTCATCCAGGTATTTTACACATCCTACTCTGCATTTCTATCCGTTTAGAATTAATTTTTAGGTCTTAGTTTCATTTTTTGGGGGTTTTTGGTTTTATAATGCGCCTCTCGGCGGACGCAGGTGCCCTTCGGGTGACCTGCGTCCCCCGACTTTTTCTCATACGGGAAAACGGTCGGGGGACGCAGCCCGCCTTCAGGCCAGCTGCGTCCGGGCGCCCTGTGCTACAAAGCTGGGGTGCGTCTTCCGAGAAGTGCGCATTTCAAAACCCCAACTCCCTCAAAAAACTACCAAAAATCCTCAAATCAATTTCTAATTGTCTTTTTTGATATGCAGGGCATTAATCATGTTAGACTGGAGAGAGAGAGAGCATGTAGAGGAAGATGAAGCTGCAATAAATCACCAACCTTCTCTGGATGCCCTAAGAGCATGCGGGTTATACAAATATTGGACCATACCGGGCATGAGGGGCCAGGTAAGATTCTTGGAATGGCTGGTTGAGCGATGGAACGTTCAAGAACAATGCTTTTACATAGGAGGGCACCAGCTCGAGATAGAGCCCTCGGATGTATACTTTCTCACTGGCTTGCCAAACAGAGGTGAGCAACTCAATCTTGCGGGGACTAGGCCGGGTGGCCAATCCCTTGATAGTCTCCGCGAGGATTGGTGCACACGTGGGGCTCACCATTCAAAAGGCATAGAGATAAAACACATCACTCTGCCTGAACTCAAAGTCATAGCGTTCACGGTCACCAGGATTTGCGGCGCGGCCGCTTTACACATTGCTTCCGGATCCCAAATGCGGATGGCAATTGACTGTTACCAAGGCACCATTTTCAACTGGTGTGAAGCTGTGTCGGCTCATATGAAGAGCCAACTGACCAAGGCAAAGAACGGACGACTAAAGACTTTTGGATATGGGCCTATAGTCGTGAGCTTTGCCTTGGAGAGAGTTCCAATGCTGATCCCTCAGCAACTCACTGTTGATACTTGGGTCCTCGGGAGCCAAAGCTGATACGATGGGTTGCGGTGATGGCCCGGCATCCTGACGAGGGTGCGGCAGTGGTTCGATTCTCAGACAGTTACTTTGACTGGTTAGAGGGCCAGCTTTTTGTGATACAGGACTTTCCGTATGCCGGAATGGATTTCAGAGGTGATCCGGACATGGTTCTTCCACAGGGAGAACAATGGGACGACAGAGGTACTTTTATTTTCACAAGTTTTCTAATTATGTATTTTTTATATATATCGTCTCAAAACTAATAGTAAAACTTTCTCAAAATGCAGATGTTGGTCCACAGCGTCCAGCCAACCTCCGGCCTTATGATAGACTACATCCAGCTGCACCGGTACCGGCCCCACAGGACGCGGCTGCAGACGTACTAGCTGAGTTGGAGCATGATCTAGAGCGTCTCACGGCAGACATACCTGAGACTACTATGGACGACATTCCTATCAGGCTTCAGCGTTTTGTAGTCGCGGTCCCTGGACCGTTTAGGAGATTTTTGCGTAAGGTAGCCCGCGCAGTGGTGTCATACAGAGAGCACCACCAGTGATTGACTAGTCACTTTTGTAGTCACATGTGACATTTTTGACTTTTTGTACTATCATTTTGCCGATCATAAGGTGTTTTCAACCTATGATCGAAGACGATGTATATATTTTTTGACACACTTCTATCTATATATATCACTATTACCGGCTTATCTTGTTTAACATATATGATGAAATGTTTTTAAATTTACTTGCATGATTATTATAAATGTCTGTCCAACACTCGAGAAGCAATTGCATCTGCTAATGTATTCAAGGACCTTGGAATATGTTGATATTCAATGTAATCAAATTCACGTTCCAAGAGACGCACTCTCAAAAACAACCTTAATAACACAGGATTTCTAATGGCATAAACTCTATTAAGCTGTAATACAACAAGTTCAGAATCTAACCTCACTATCAAACGTCGAATTCCAAATGAAATAGATTCGGATAATAATTCAACCACTGCACTGTATTCTGCAATGTTATTCGTTGTTTGACCGAGGCTTACCCCATGCATAGAAACTAACTCGTCAGAGGGCGAATAGATAACCCAAGCTGCGGAAGAGATATTCCGTGTACTACGACAAGCACCATCAGCAAATCCAATGTATGTTTGGAGAGGCGTCGACATCTACAATATCAAGAGTAAAACCAAGATAAGCCAGAATAATGACGAAAAACCACACTCGCTAAGCTAAGCACACTGACTAAACTAACACACTTGCTAGCTAGAAAGAAAATCTAACCTATCTAAAAATTTCTCCATACCCATCATTTTAAGCATAATACCTCTTTAGGTAAAGTCCATTTCTGGGTTTACCCAAAGAGTCCCCATCAAAATCAACTAGCTCATAAGCCCCTTTTGCTAGCTTTCGCTTTACAATGTAGGGCCCATGCCACATGGGAACGAATTTTCCGGCACCTAGCTTATCGTTAGCTTGATCATATAATAGTACTAGGTCTCCTTCCGAAAAACTTCGAGGGGTTACATTTTTATCGTACTGAGCTTTCATTCGTTTCGCGTGAGTCTCGATAGCTAAAGTAGCGTCACGTCGAGTCTCATCTAATTTAGCCAAGTATAATAACCGTTTCTCCTCTTCGGAAGTAGCTGGAAGTAATTCGACAGCCATTTGAAGTGATGGGATTTCGCATTCAATAGGTAACACAGCTTCTAAGCCATAAACTAGCTGGAAAGGGGTGAAACCTGTTGAATTTTTCACTGAAGTTCGATATGCCCATAGCGCCGAAAATAACATGTTATGCCAATTCGTTCGATGGATACCAATGATCCGTCGAATCATGATGACTAGAACTTTGTTGATTGACTCAACCAAACCGTTGGCTTGCGGATAATAAGGAGTAGAGCTATCGTGGCGCAAACCAAGCTGGCTTGTAAGCTCAGTCATCATGACGTTTCGAAAATGGCTTCCATGGTCAGTAATGATTGCTTGTGGGACACCAAACCTAGTTATGATATGATTGAATACGAAAACTGCAGCTGTCTTGCCGCTTGCGTCGAATGTAGGCATCGCCTCGGCCCATTTAGTAAAATAATCAACCGCGAGGATGATATACGCATGCCCCCCGGCCGAGTGAGGGTTACAAGTAATAAAGTCAATACCCCATTTGGCGAATGGACCAGCGGCAATTATAGGGTGGAGAGGAGCAGGTGGAGCGCGCATCTTTCGATCAAACACTTGACAGTTGTGGCATTTTCTGACGGCAAGGATACAATCTTTAAACATAGACGGCCAGAAATAGCCAGCGCGCAACACCTTCTGAGCTGTGGCATACCCAGACATATGACCGCCACATGCTCCAGAGTGACAATCATTCAAAACTCTCTCAGCCTCTTCGTGAGTTAAACAACGTCGAAAAACTAAGTCTGCCCCCCGGCGATAAAGTGTATCTCCAATAATTTTGTATTGCTGGGATCGAAACCGAATTTTTCGACGGTCTTCCTTGGAAGCTTCAGGCCGAAAGGTTTGGGTTTGGAGATAGATGATTATATCCCCATACCACGGATCTAAAGTGCTAATAAGAAACAAAGATTCGTCCACAATGGACTCCTCTGCCACAGTCTCTGTGTCAGCACTCGGGAAATCACACATCAATTCCGCAAAAACTAAAGATTTCTTAGACTTGGACTTCTCGAACTCCAAGTCGAACTCTTGCAGGATGACAATCCATTTAGAGTACTTGCCCCCTAGCAGTTGTTTTGTCAAAATATAAATCATAGGGTTGCAATCCGAAATAACGGTAGTTTTGCGGAGAAGAATGTAGTGACGAAAACGCTGGACAGCTTGAACGGCTGCCAGGGCCAATTTCTCCACATGCGAATATTTTAACTCAGTGGGATTTAAGGTTCTACTAAGATAATATATCACATGCTCTGCTTTGAATTCATCTTCTTGAACTAACACCATTCCAATGGTGGAATGCGAAGCTGCGAGGTATAAGAAGTAGTCCTGGTTGTAGTTGGGAGGATGCAATAACGGTGCATGGGTCAACGCGTGTTTTAATGCATCAAAAGATTGTTGGGCAATCTCGTCCCAAAAGAATGTTACGTTCTGTTTCAACAACCGTGTAAAACCTTTAGTGACCTCGGCATAGTTTGGGATGAATCGGCGTAAAAAGTTCGCTTTCCCTTGCAAACTTTGGAGTTGGCGCAAACTCGAAGGAGGAGGCAATTTGATGATAGCCTCGACTTTCGAGGGATCGACGCGAATGCCGGCTTTTGAAACAACAAATCCCAGCAATCGACCTGTTTCTATACAGAAAACACACTTGTGGGGATTCAACCGAATTCGATAATGCCTACACCTCATAAAGATTGCTCGTAAATGGACAAGGTGATCAGCTCGATGTAAAGAATGAGCAGGCAAATCATCGAGATAGGGTTGCACAATGTGCTTGATGTCATGAAATGCATAAGACATTGCCCGTTGAAAAGTAGCGTCGGCATTCTTAAGCCCAAAAGGTAATTTGCAATAAGCAAATGTCCCCCATGGACAAATGAATGCCGTTTTTGGTTGGTCGGCAGGTAGAATATTGATTTGATTATAGCCTGAGAAACCATCCATGAAGGAAAACATCTCACTTCCGGCACAATCATCAATTATTTGATCGATATAAGGCGTAGGATAGTTGTCTTTTGGACAAGCTCGATTGATATCCCTATAGTCGATACAGATTCTTATTGTTCCTTGTTTTTTATTGACGGGAACAATATTCGATACCCAATCCGTTAACGGGATCGGATAAATGAAACCTGCTTTCAACAGCTTTTCGACTTCTGCTTTAATCGCAGCCGCTTTTCGAGGGTGAATCTGACGCAACCGTTGCCGAATGGGTTTAGCATCCGGGTAGGTTTTGATTTCATGAACAACAATGGCAGGATCGATTCCTGGCATTTCCTCGTAAGACCAGGCAAACACGTCGCGGAATTCTTGGAATAGGGCCTTGTAAGTTTGGATTTCTTCTTCAGTACATGCGGCACCTATATGAATGTTTCCTCGATTCCGGGCTTCACTGAAATATCAATGGGAATAGTACGAGAAATATTCCCTAAATTCAACTCTGAATCAGAATGTTTCGTTGGATCCTGAGCGTCTTTGACATATTCAGCGGTAAAGATAGATGAAAAATCATTTTCAAATGCATCGCCCTTAGGTAAAAACGAAGATCTGTGATGGAGATCTTCCCATGGTAGATCATCTACACTTAGGATTTCGCGAAGTTGTTCGTCAGATGACACTTCTTCGGGAAACGTTATCCGTTCTAAGGGTGAGGTGAAAAGTGACTCTTCACTGACCACATTCATTTGGTCGGTTTCGGTTGAATGAAAATCGGTAAAAGACATAAGAGCTTCATAAGCAATTTCATACGGACTCAACGGCATAACATCACCGAGTGAGTCTAGCTCAGAGTCAGATGGAACATACCAAGGATCATCATAAATAATGTTTTCTGACGTGATCATATGAATCGTTGCAAACGAAGGGTCTGCGTTGAGTGGAGGGAGAGGAAAAGTTCCCAGTAAACCGGAATCCTTAACTAAACCTACACCAATGTCCCTATAAGGGATTGTCGTTTTACCAACATGTTGGATAGTTTCTGAAGAGGTTGGGTCGGATGAAAAGTATGTCAGCTGATCAATAGTCACGATCTTACCGTTATGTGGAAACTTAATTACTCTGAAGACCGATGAAACGACCGCTGTCATAGCATATGACCAACTTCGACCCAAAAGAAGGTTGTAGTCTAGAGGGGCATCAACCACTTCCACATCCAGACTAACGGTTTTACCTTCGACCCCTATAGGCAATTCTTGTAGAATACCAAACGGACGGAACCCACGGCCATCAAAGGCCTTAAGGATGGTGGGGGATTGGTTCAACGAAGGAGAACCAAGCGATCTCCAACATTGAATCGACATAATACACGTAGAAGCTCCCTCATCAATCACAGTCCGATGAATAGGCCTGTTTTTGACTATCACTGGAATTTGGAAAGCCATTTGATGGGGGAGACGTGGTGTACTATTTTCTAGATCAAAGATCATTAGGTTCGGGTCCTGAACATCGACAGCTCCGATAGCCGACAAAAGCAATTTTCGTTGCGCTGGACATGATTGCAGCACTTCGAGTGCCGACATTGCTGAAGGTGAAACAGCTAAGTCTTCAACAATGTTGTAATTCTGGGCTGCTCTCGCATGTGGATTGAAAGCAGACCTTCGAAGTACACCCTTGGCGGGCGGCTTAATCACTAAGTCTGGGTTAGGTTTTTCGATCTGTAGTGGATCGGAACCAGGAGCTGAGGTTGATGGGTTAGAGTGAGAAGATTCTGCTTCCTTACCATCAACAGGAGCCTTACTACCATAATCTTGCGATCGAGTCGCAATCCTGACATGAGACATCATCAAAATGGGTTCTTCACTGGCATTCGAAGAAGAACCTATCATCTTATTCTCCTGCTCTGGAAATGGATTTTTTAACACAGCAGGAGTGGGAGAACCTTTGACTATTTTCACTACCTCGGCCCGATGAGGGCAGTCTCTCGTAAAATGATCTTCTTCACAAATGAGACAAGGATATCGAGGTTTGCGCTTTTCGTCATTGGTTTCCGACTTTTCCGTTTTCTCCTTTGGAGCCTTGTCTGCTTTGGCCTTCTTCTTTCCTTTCTTCTTTCCACCGTTTTTTGGTTTGGCCGTAGATGACTCTACAGCGTGAATGTCGGCGGTAAGTTCAGGAGAAGACTCTCCTGTCGGAGAATCAGGCAAAGTGATAATTGGAGTAGTTGAAGCCTTGGAAGACTTCTTCTTGCTCTTCGTAGTCACGATACCAATCATACCATCAGCGGCATGAGATCCCGAAGGAGCAGCAGCGATTTGGTTTGACTTTGGAAGATCCGGAATTTTCTCGTGTAACGTACCCGACTGAGTGTAAACTAAGTCAAGGTATTGTGCCTGAGCAATGACTTGCTCCTCAGTAACTACTCCGGCCTTAGCTACATCTTCAGTAATTCTTGGTAATAATGATTTGACAAACCATTCAGCTAAGATTTGGTCCGGGATAAAAACTTTCACTAATCTCCTTCGACGTCTCCACTCATGGATGTGATCAGAAATGTACGTGGATGTCGATTGTTTTAGCGAAGTTAATAATTCTGTACCATTATCGTATCTGACTGGTAACTGAAAATGAGTTAAGAACGAGGTAGCTAACTGGCTAAAGTTGTAAAAAGAGGCCCGTGGTAACTCAATGTACCACTTGGCCGCGAGACCAATGAGTGTACGCTGGAAAAGACGTAAGCGGATGGAATCATCTGAGATGGAATTTGATGCACACCAGAGGTGGTAAGTCATCACGTGATTGGACGGATCCTCTCCAGACTTACCTTCGAACTTGGGTATATCGCTGGGCAACTTATTTGGCATTGGCGGCCAGAACTGAAGATATTGAATTGGATCGTTCGTTAGGCGCGTCAAGTCGGGTAAATCTAAAGTCGCAATAAACGGTAACTGCCGGTTAGGATCTCTAAAACTCTGAGTCACAATACCAGCCCCAGGAGGAGGATATCCAGGATAACTAGGAACAGGAGTCGCATTTGGGATATTATATCCTCCTGGAAAACCAGGATTAACCGGACCGTACTGGGGTTGCTGAGGTTGTTGATAAGTGTACCCAGGATACGGTTGATACTGGTAAACCGGTTGTTGGGCAGCTTGCCCAGGTTGATACTGTCCCTGGTACGGAGGTTGAACAAATTGAGGTTGAGTAGTAACAACCGTACTTGTACCAGGTTGGCCTACAGGCATCTGGACTGTGGTTTGAACCGTAGATCCAGACAACGGTACAGATGTCTGAGGAGTGGTTACAGGGACAGTAGAAACCGGAGCTGCCGATACTCCAGAAGTAAGCATGGTAGATGAAGCGGTAGTTGCTGCAGCCGTGTGAGGTGGAGTACCAGGTGCAATTGGCGGCTGAGTAACTACTGAAGTTACAGGGGTCTGAACACTTGACTGGACAGGTTGCGGTTGCTGGGGTGGACCAGGAACTACAGGTTGTCCTGCTTGAGGTACCGACTGTATACTTGGTTGCGACATCTGTTGACCCTGTGACGGATCCCATGTTAACATTCCAGGGTATTGACTCGTAACAGGTTGAGGATACTGAGATCCATAGCCGTATTGAGGATAGGGTTGATAACTGTAAGGTGCAGTCCCATATGATTGCCCTTGAGGTGGTTGATAACTTTGACCAGGGTATTGACCCGTAGGTTGATAACCTTGAGGTAAATACGAGTACTGGGGTTGACCTTGACCTTGAGGTTGGTATCCTTGAGGTTGATACCCTTGGGGTTGATACCCTTGGGGTTGCCATCCTTGAGGTTGCCATCCTTGAGGTTGATATTGATACTGAGGTTGACTTTGGGGTACATATTGAGGCTGGGGTTGACCTTGAGGTATGTATTGCCCCATAGGAGCGTACTGACCTTGAGGTTGCCCCCCAGACACGAATGAAGTACCTTGAGGTTGCCCCCCAGGCATTAACGAAGGTTGCCCCCCAGGCGGTAATTGGCCACCTTGAGGTTGGTTAACGGGAGTTGAACCTGACATCATATAAACATCACCTATACTCAATGGTACATTACCACTGTTTCCAACTAATAACCCATGATCAATGGGTTGAGGAGATGCTCCCGCAAAGGTACCAGAAAGTGATTGATACCCAGTAGGAACAGAAGGACCGCCATGTAAAAATGATTCAGGACTTTGCGTAAACACAGATGACTGACCAGACATATTTACAGGAGTATGAATTCCTCCAGGTGGAAAGGAGTACGAGGTGTAGAAAAACCTACTGAGTTGTCTAAAAAATTGGTTAATGCAAGGTACCAAGATTCACTTCTAGGAGGACTGTAAAAGATGGATTCACGCTCCCTTAGATCAAGGGTAATTTGATCTTCAGAATCAGAAACGCCTATTTCTTCCTCTGGAACAAGTTCTTCTATAGCAATTAATCCAACAGGAAGATTTTCGGTGATAATTCTTTCTATTCTTGGTGAATCAGGAACACTAGGAGTTGGAGTAACAGGTTCGGAAATTTCAGGTTCTTCGCCTGTTTCACTGGCAGATGAAAAACTACCAGCAAGCTCGGAAACTGTAACAGCTTCGGGATTGTAACCTGTTTCTAAACTTTGGTAATCTGGATGGACTACCAAGGAAGATTCTCCTTCTTCAGGTGAACCTACTCTACTGCCACTAGGAGGAGTTACAAGGACCTTTAAACCTTCTAAATTACCAGGGTTGTCTCGAGGAGGTGAACCCCTAAGTTTACGGGATCTTCTCAACAATTCGGCCACAGAAACAACTTCAGGAGACTGGCCCCCAATTCGACGGGACCGTCTCGGTAATTCCGCCACAATTAAAGATTTTTAACTACAACACACGAAAACAAAGTAAAAATTTCAAATCAAACCACCTAAAGTCTTCTAAAGAAGCAAACAAATTTGAAGCACACGCCTAAAGAATCTAGAGCGTCAAACCACACACAAACAGTATCTTCCGGACCAAAAGCGCTAGTTGGTGATTAGGTCCAACCTCGCAGGATTCAGTACAGAAATGGCGGGTGGAACAGTTACGCCGACAACCTGCTTAATGAATAGACTGGACCAAGTTCCTCCACTTTAACCGTCTCGAAGTGAAGTGAACCCCCCAGAAAATCCAAGTGAGTATAGCCGACGTCTGCTCCAGGTACAGTGGGACCTTCCCTCCACCGTCACCTTGGGTAGAATCCTAGATATTATGGCCACTAAGGTTACCAATCACAACAATTACACCTGGGGGAACAGTCTAAACTCCGACAGCACGCAAGGGCAGAGTAACAAGCTCAATCCCCTTACCGGCTCCTTGACAGTAATCCAAGGTTTACCGATAAGTGACCCCTGGCTCCTCGACAATGGTTAATCCGAGGTTTACCGTTTGTAATACGTACTGTCTGGCGTCGTTCCCAACGAGGGAGGAATGATCCCCTCACTGGTTCGGACACGAGCTCGTGCTTCTCCTTTAAGAGGAGCTTTCCCAGAATGTAACTGAAACAATTGGATTTGTTCTACTCAAGATAGACTATCTGTTTGGTTTTGTAGTCTTGGAGAGTTAAGTACTCACCTACTCCAAGACCCTAGCCTAAGCTATGTTGGTGTTTCAGAGCCCTAAAAAATAAAAGTTACTAGTTCAATTTTACTTTAAGCGTTACTTTTAAGGTTGTTTCTTAAGTCAAAAGGTGATGGAAGTGAAACCAGTGGTGTGTTGACTCGACTCAAAACCACTACAAAATGCACCTAGGATGATTTATCCACTACTTTACTTTTCGATGAATTGTTTTAACTAAAAAGTTGAGAGAATGCAATCTTTATAAAAGCAACTTCTTAATTGAAGACAATCAAAGAAACAATTCGTTTTTCTTTTCCAAGCATAAAAACATAACCTCTCTTTACATGCACGAAAAAAACTCTTTTCTTCTTTCAAAAACAAAAAGCTACTTGAAACAAGACTTTTTAAAGAAGATGTTTTTGTATTTTTCTTTTAATAAAACAAATAAATCTAATATAACCAAAAATCAATCTTAACAACTATTAAAATCTACGAAAATCCACTCATAAGCAAACTAAAGGCAAATTTATTCTAAGCAATTTTAACGAGGCCAAAACTAACAATGATTATTCTAAGGTGTTTTACTTGATCACAATCAAATCAAGGACTAGCTTATTGCAGAACCAAAAACTAGCCAAAACAAAACTCTAATCTTTTTGTTCTTTTTGTAAAATGGAAATCAATACTTTATAAACAAGCAATTCGAAATTTGACCCAAAACAACTTAAATGGCAAGCTGCTCACACAAGGAGACTTTACGACAGGCCCGACTTCTAAGAAGGTTGACTAACCAGAGAGATCTAAGGCTGGACAACTTTCTACTATCAAAGTCACTACAAAACCTATCCAAAAATCAAACCCTAGGTCTAAACTTCGTTAAAATCCACTAAAACACTCAAAGCTCACAAAACAAGTTCAGGTGAAAATTTTTGACAGGGTACTAAAGGATCTGGGCAGAAAACACTAAGGAAAAACAAAATCTAAAAGCAATTTAAAGCAAAAATGGAATTTTCTTAAATTTTACAGGAAGACGCAGGCCACCCGTTATCACAGGTGCGGGCCCGCTCTGTGCAAACGGCAACAGCGCGTCCAAAGACGCACTGTGCAGTACTCAGAGGGTGCGTCCTTCTGGAAAAAGGAAGAAAAACCAAATCTAACTAAATCTAAAGCTAAGCCACCCAAATACTAATTCTCACAGTCAAAAACCAGAAAATAAAAATGATTTTCTCAGAGCAAAGTTCACACAAAGGAAAAGACTCTCTCATTAATGGATTCCCCAGTGGAGTCGCCAATTTGTCGTGGCGGAAAAAGTCATTTGGGCGGACACAACTGACCTCCCTAGGAGTCTAAACTCTCTAGCGACAAACAAGACAAAATGGAGTAATCTTTCTCTAAATATACCTTTTACAACATGAAAACTACAAGTGTTTAGGCTTACCTTATTCCAAAACGCTGTTGTTGTAGTCCGTCCTTGCCGATCCGGATGAGCTCCTCCTTCAAGTCAATTCCTGCAACCACAAACAATCAAACAATTACCAAGCACTTGTATTTCATATAATAAAACATACATTCAACATGCAGACCAAGGAACACATGAAATAACTCATTAACACAAGCTATTGAGAAAAATAAACCAGTTTGTATTAATAACGAAACAAAGAAACTCTTACAACCTGGCCTTGGTGTTGTGCAAGTTCCTCCCAGGGTCCATCAAGGGTTTTCCTCTACTTTGACAAAGCTCACCCACTTCCAAGTAGAATCATGTAAAGACAATCTCTCCTCACAAAGGTTCTAATGGAAGACCTAAATCCTGCAGCATTTACCCAAAGAAAATGTATAGCTCCAACCTCTCCTCCCTCTGGCTCAATGTCTTTATTTATAGTGTTGTAAAGAGGTTATTCAGGTCCACTATCAATGGGATAATCCCCCTCTTTGGGTGGGATAGCTCCCTTATTGATGGGATAAGTTCCCTCTTAATAGAGATACATGAACCAACTGGAGGCGCATCCATTTCATCAAACCGACCTCTAGAATGTTCTAGAAGTAACCACAAGTAACTTTTTCAAGATAAAACTCGCGCATTTTGCCTTTTATAGAAGGACGCACTTGTCCCTTAACATACAGAGCGTCCATGGACGCAGCTTTTGTGAACATGGTCAGCGTCCCCGCAGGTAAGGCTAGAGAGAACCTGCGACCCCAGAGATAAACATAGTTTTTACAAGACTTTCTCTCTTCTTTGAGTTTGAGATGGATAACAGAGGCATAGACTTGCCTAAGAGGGTAGCATGACTGTTGATTTGAGCCATACTAACTGTAAGTAGTCAAGGTGACATTTTTTAGTGTAACAACTTCCTGCAACTTGATACAACCCTGAACTCAAAAACATCTTTGAAAATTCTTATTTCCAAACATGTACCTTTCCATCGATGAGTGCCACCTTTGACTTCCATTTCTGAAATGGACACCAGGTTCTTCTTTTGATCAAGTACATAAAAGTGATTCTAGGGTTCCTTGCTTTCTTTGAAGAGTTGACCATTTCCTTGATGACCTACATTACCAGTCATTCCCTGGAATGATTGTTATCTTCATCAAGAGATGTGTCTCTGCCATTCGGACACCCCTTCGCATAACGACTGAACTTATTGCAACCAAGGCATCCACCTTTCCTTCCACCCTTAGATTTGAACTTCCCAATGAAGTGATCTTTAGATGGGTCATCAGAAACTTCCGCTACGCCATTCTGATAATATGCTCTGCTTCGACTTCACCCTTTGTGAACTTAGAAGATAGATGTGGAACCCATTGATCCTTTTGTCTTGTCCCTATTGTCTTTGGTGATTGCTTTTTCACTCTTGCTTGGGCATTGTCTTCACCTTAGCTCTGATCCCATGTTAATTTTAGGTATGTTCTACGCTAGAGCAATTTATTTCAATTTCTTTTCCACATTAGCAATCACATCAGCATAAAGTAAACTGCAGATAGAACATAAATATAAATCACAGAAGACAAGCCAAGACAAGAGGACACAAGATGTGGCGCTAGCCAGGGACAGACCCTAATGTGGGGAAACCCTTGATCGATTCTTCTTTTATGTTCTTTAAAGTTCATCAGAGAAAGTGAGAGAGATAGTACATTTACAATAGAAGTCAATCACTTTGACTTTTGATATCAGCATGAGATTAGTTGAAGACATTTCCAGCGTTTCCGGCTTTTCCTTAGGATCTCTCCTCCTACTAAAACTCAAAGACAAGTAGAGAGAGGAAGAGATCCAAGTGTGTGTAGAAATGACTTGAAGTCCTCTTCTATTTATACTAAAACGTATAGGATGAATAGACATGAATGTTGGGCTTCTGAGCCTACATAAGTTGTTGGTCGACTTAACAATTTGTCCATAACATAAATAAATTCATAACTTGATAAATACTTATCAGACTCGGATGATCTTTAGATCAATCCTACACCTTTCAATGAGAGGGATCCAATAAAAATATCAGCTACCATAGAAAATATAACCCACATGGAGTTTGGCCCTAGTTGCCAATTTTAACATATTGCACCAAGAGTGTTGCAACTCCTAGAGGCTCCTCAACTATATTTATCTACTTGGGGTTCATATAAACTTCGAGATGACAGTGTTATATACATAGTAGATGGAATTCTACTCATGCCACCCTCAACTAGGTCATTTGATCATTAGGGCTCCAAGACCATTCTTCTACTGAATTAGGGGGAATTAACTACTAAAAGTGAAATTCAAAAGTTAGCCCTAGTGTAGAAAAAGTAAATGCTTTTCAAATCTAACTTGTAAATGTTATTAACTTGTAAATGTTATTGAATCAATTCATGAAAGAACACAAGAGTTATGCTACCTGCAGAAAGGAAACTACACTAATTACAATCAACCATCTAGCTATCAAATTCACTTGAAAATAGAAAATTATTCTACCAACTCACAACTCAAGATTTCATGCATCATCTATCTAATTCACACTTTCATATAAAGTAATGTCCTATTTTCCAAATCTATGATGAAGAAACTAATGATATTTTCTTTTGCAGTGAAGGAAAAAGGAATGGAGGAAATGCCCTAGGTGGTACCTCTAATCATGGAGTCCAGGCTAGGGAGCTCAACCTACTCCTAAACTAATCCATACTGGCATTACAGGTCAAAACAAGGGAAAAATAGGCTGCTACAGGCATGGTACAGGAAGTTGCTACATGATCCTTGTATTGCTACAGGAAGTCCTATAATGCTACAGGAAGGTTGCTGAGAGGGTTTAGAAGGTAAGGATGATGGGATCAAGGGATGGAAATATGGATGAAGGTTGCGGTGGATGGATGGAAGGTGACCAACACCCATATCCAAGCTCAACACTTCAGGAAGGTTAGTTTTGGACAAAGAGGGATACTCACGGTGACCTAAAAAGAAGAGATCAAAAATAGTGGTTGGGATTCTTGAAAAGATAGTGGAGAAGTCCTAGATGGAGATGGTGAAAAGGTACCTTACCTGCAGGTCCAACAGTCCTGCAACATCACATGCAACTTCTCTTCTTTTCATTTACAAAATACTATAACCAATGGTGGAAAACATGACTTGAATTTGGAAACTATCTAACTAGTGCTAAAAACTTTGATCTATGCAATGAATTAACTTCTAATATATAACAATCATATGTAAAACAAGATAGCTAATGTAGACATTTTTCCAAGAAATCATCACATAGTGTTTTTGGGTTGTGATTGTAGGGTCCTCTAACCAGGCTCCCATGAGAGAGATGAGATAAAGGCAACAGTCACAGAATTTTTGATGAATTATATTCTACTAAAATGCAGCAACTAATCAAACATTCTAATCTAAAAGAAATATCAATACATAAGAGGGACCTAAGATAATGGGGTTGCGCCCAAACCCAAGAGCCTTAGCCCTCTGAACTAACTCATTGATGGATCAATCAGAAACTTCTCATTATCATTGCAGAAATGTCAAATACATCACATAATAAGTTAAAAATAGCAGTCACAAGTGCTTGAACTCAATAACTTCTTAGTTGCAAACAAAATTTGAATCCTAATGAGTTCCTTGGCATGTTTATTTATACAAAAGGGTAGCTACCAACACCTCCCTAGAAAATATAGATGTTTGTTTCCTAAAACTCGAGAAAGGTGGATCGAGAACTTCCTTGAATTGCACTAGCTTCGCTGCCAATGACCTCGTCCTGCTTGGATGTCTTCGAATTGATGAGAGATAAGGTGGTGATCTTAGCTGATTGAAGGAGTTAAGGAGGTGGACAACCTCCTAGAATCTCTCCCTCTTGTCTACTCTGAGATTTTGCATTGAAATTATCTCAAAAGTGTTCCAATTCCTACATTTAAACCATATCAAGCCACATGACATAACAACACATATTTCACTCCTCACACTAAGCAAAATATAGCAAAAATTGTAAATAAATGTGAGAAAGAGATAATTTTAAAGTTGGAGGATGGCATTATGATTGTTATTATATACCTATTCATGAGCCTCATCATCACCCCTCTACTGAAGTTGTTGTTCATCCTTTGAGCAACTTAGTCATCTATGTCCATATCCTTCATGGCATTGGTGGCATCTCTGACATCCCAAGGCTCCTCAAATGGTGTGCCTTCTTGAGGATAGAAGCTTGCATTCATTTCTATCTCTGATCATTGTTTCCTTTCTTCTTCTTCATTTCTTCCCTCCTGTAGGCCCAGCAGCATGGGTGGACTGAGACTGAGTCCAATCCAGTTGACTTTTAACCTTTGCATGAGCCTTTTGTACAAGGGTGTTCTTTCCAATGCATTAATCAACCTTTCATGAGAGTGATACTCCCTGATCTGGAGACTGTGGGTTAAGGCATTCCATCTTCTCTGGCAGGCTTGCTGGATTTCTGTCCCTAACAGCCTGAGCATGTCCTCAAAATGTGAGATATCTTGCTCCTGGGTTGAAAGGTATCTGGATGCTAGATTAGCATCATTGGAGATGATGCTATGAATGCTAATGACAGTGATTGGGCTTATCTTCTCTGTCGTGATATGTAGTGGTTCTTTCTCTTCCTTTGCCATTATTATATTTACCTCCTCAGCTTTGGCATCCTCGTGAGTCATCCAAGATGCTAGGGCCATCAATTACATATCCCCCAACTTTTCATTTGGATCCCAAACAATCATATTAGTCAAGGTGACGTTATGCATGTAAAACTCAGCCAATTTTTCTCTGTCTTATAAGCTACTTTGGTCACATAATTTACTGAATTGCTTGTAATCTTGAAATGGCATAGATCCACATTGTGCTATGGTCTTGATTTGAAATTGCATCCATTGTTATTTGAGGAAGAGTGCATAGGACTTGGATGGTTGCATGCACTGTAATTCCTGCAGGGAGAGGCTTGTCATTGTGGCTAGCTAGGTTTCCTTCTCCTGCAGCTTCCACCTCAACCATCTATTGTATTCTTGTAGTTGTACCCTCATTGTGGATTATTTCTCTCTTCGCTCACTTAACTCTGCTCATTTCAAGGACCTTTTCTTCCATGAGGTTCACATCTTCCACCTTTCTAGAGTTGGCTATTTGCATATCTGTGGGTCCTTCCTCTTTCTACTTCTAGTTCAAATAAAAGTGGAATTGCAAATTTTTGAGGAATAACTTTGCCTTCTTTAATAAATTTATAATAGGAGCTCAAATTAGGTTGTGGACTAGGCTCCTGGATCTCTGGGAAGTCCTTATCAAATGTCTTTGGGGAAGTCGCCCCCTCTCATAGCTGATGTGGTGCCTTTTGCCCCTCCTATTGCTCATTCTGGGCTTCTTATAGAACACTCTGTTCTTCCTGTAGAATTCTCTGTTTTTCCTGTAGCATGCTCTGTTTTTCCTGTAGCATGCTTTGTTCTTCTTGTAGCTTCCCCTTTCCTTTTTGTTGGAGGGTGGTAGGTGTCTTGGGTTGTTTAAAGGAGGTTGATCTAGTGGTGGGCCTCCTTACATATGCTATAGGAGTCTTTGATATGTTTTCTGGAGAGGTGACCTCTTCAACTTTTCTTTCAGTGGGCCCCACCTCCTCTTTCTTACTTGGGGACTCTTCAATTGTGATAGGGGCCTTTGTGGGAGTCTGAGGCCTTCCTTTCTTGATCCTAGTTTTAAATTAGAGGGGAGCTTGCCTTTGCCTCTTCTTTTTGGGTTTAACTGGGGTGCTCAAGGTAGCTAAGGTGGCAGCTACTTCTTTTTCATTAGGTCCTGGAGACAAATTTGTTTGTTCTGGGGATACCCCTGCTTCTCTAGATTCAGTAGTTTTCGCAGGGCTTGGTTCTTCTTATATCTCTCCCTCTTCCTCTTCATCTTGTTCTTTTTCTACCTTTTCCTCTGGTTCTTCCTCTGTCTTTTTTGCATATATATTTCCTTCCTCTTCTGCCTTTGCCCTCTCTTTTTCTTCTTCCTTCCCCTCTCTTCCTCCAACACTAGAGGTTGGGGTCTCACCTGGTGTGAGGGTCTAAGTGTCAATGAAGGTCTCTCTATCCATATCAATGAAATTGTACCAAAGGATATGGATCCTTAGTTTGTTCAAGGCATCCACCACTATCAGTTTAATGAGGTCGTGGTGGCCCAGGTGCTGGTGTTTGCCATCTCTCACTTTTTAACTCATGTCCCTGATGGATTGTAGGAGGAAGTATGGAGCACTGAGTATTTGAGCCAGCAAAAATTCTGCTTGAAAACTTAGTCATGGAGTAATCTAAAATGATAGCCCTAGAGTACACTCAGCCTTCCTTCAAAGGGGATGTAATTTAGGATATGTTAGGCCACCTCATCCCACGTATAGGATAGCCTTTCTCTCCTAAATCCATTCTTTTCTTTGATAGGTCTTTTATTGGCAGAGAAGTTCTTTTTGGCAATGGCACTTATGGTTTTGTCTTGTCTTTTCCATTTGATCCCTAGGGGTAGGGTTGCCACCCTGCTAATTAGCCCAAGACTAATTGAAATAGATAATCCCCTCACCACAGTGGTGGCACTGACTTCTATCTTAGAGCTTAGAGTCATGGAAAATTCATATGCAATGTCATCATCATATCCCTTCAACGATTCAAATAATCCTAGCCACTGATATCTTCTAAAAATGTCTAATATAGAAGGGTGAAGATGAATTCTTTTAGTGTCTAAGGGCTCCCTTCTATTGAATCCTCCACCCATCTCTTTTCTTTATTTTCAACTAAGTGAAGGAGGGATGCTTCCTGTGATAGCTCTGATGTGAAATTCAGTGGAAGTAGAGGGTAGAAATCTCTAGTTGATGACAATTTTCTATATTCCCTCTAATCTATGGCCATAAAAGTTCTTTCAATCCACAATTTGACTGATATTTCCTATAGAATTTAGGGTGCACCAGCATACAAGTTATGGACAGATGAGGGAGAGGATTCACTTACTTTACCACATTGTTTGGGATAAATATATAAAATTGGAGATAAATTCGACCCTTGGTGGCATTCTTTCACTCCTTTAAGCTTCCTGTAGCAGTTCCTCGGACTTCCTGTAGCATTTGCAGGCTTCCTGTAGCTTCCTCCTGTAGAAATGGCAGAGCAGGGTTCGACTCTCCTCGATGACTCCCCAAGCTTGTCCTCACCTTAAATGTTTTTGAAATGAGCGTAAATGCAAGAGAATTCAAGCCCCAGTACATTATATGTCATTTTTGGCTAGGGCTTGGAGCATTGTGATGACTTGGCAGAGGCACGAGGTTTCCTCTTTTGGACCGTTGTCCCCACCTGGAGTAATCATTCCCTCGTCCCTCGTAATCACCACCCACTCTCTATGATCCTAACTTGACTGATGTGACACCTCCATGTTGCATGAGGGCTCATAATCACTTTTTGTTTACTGGTTGAGGGTGGCCAAGTTAACTGACCACCTCTAGCTTATAAAAATACCTCCTCTCAACATTTATACATTTTTCATTATTTACACATGGGAGGAGATGAGAGGTTTCCATACCTGTGCCTACCTCGTGATCGAATAATGCAGGGATGTGCATGTTGGAGTTGGACATTTGTATTGTCACCAAGGGAGTTGTCTTGTTGTGTTTTACCTTTTCGTGTATATCTTTTTCTTCTCATGGCATTTGACTATTGTTGTTGCTATGTGTGTAGGTCCTTTGTTGATGTCCCAGGTGTTGTTGTTGGTGGAGAGTCCTACTTGGAGTGGTATGGTTACTACAAAGTGCCTCATGAGTTGGTATCACCCCCTCTACTTGATGGGAAAGGGAAAAAAATAGGATTATGGCTTTCTATAATGGTTGCACAAGCTGCTACAAGAGGAGGTTTTCTTCCTGTAGCAATCCTTTTCTTCTCTTCCAAGGTCTTTTAATTGCATGGGAGTGATGAAAAAGGATGTAGAGGGTTTGGAGGATGATGTTAGGGCTCTGAGGGAGTAGTGTAGGTTTGTGAAAATGGAGAGGGTGTGCTTTGTGTGTTTTTCAAGAAATTCTTCAAGGTGAGACAGAGTGGAGGGTTTGTTTTTGAAAAATATTAATTTTTCTTGTGAACTAGGATGGATAAATGATGGATAGATGGTGGACCATGGTGGGAGAACCTTATTTACCTTTGGCAAGGTCATGCTTGGTGGTCTTTTCATTCAGATTTTCTTCCTGTAGATTTTCGAAGCCCTCCTGTAGTGCTACAGGATCTTCCTGTAACAATTACAGTCTTCATGTAGCAATCTAGAGAGGGGATGAAATTTGATTGTTGAGCTACTAGGATGATGGAGAGTGGTGAGCACATGAGATTGGATGGGAGAAGTGGAGAGAATCTTGAGGATGTTGGCCATGTAGCTATGGAATCCGCCACTATCTTCAAACCTGCAAAATGAAAAAATAATTAATAGACATGTTGTGGATCCATGTCCTAGGCTTCTTCTTTGTGTTCTTTTTCTTTTTAGACACACAGGCTGCCTCAGGAAATGTTTTCAACTTGTGTGTCTACCCTGGGCGCATTAAGAGAAGTTTTCACCTGGGGATATTTATTTTCTTCTTTTTCTTTACCCCTAGGTTGCCTCCGAGAGGTTTTCAACCCAAGTGTTGGCCTTAGATGCCTCACAAAGGTTTTCATCCACGAATTTTATTATTTTTTCTTTTCTTCAGACCAGTACCTAAAAAAGTTGTGAACTAATTAGTGCACACAATGATGTACTTTTTCTACCCTGATGGTGGATCAATTGGACCAATGAAATCCATGCCCCACTTATCAAATGGCTCTAAAGCCACTTGGGGTTGTAGGGGCATTTCATCATTGGGTGTGGGTTTTCCCATCCTCTGGCACTAATCACATTTACTGGTATACCTTTTTGCATCTTGGTGGAGGGTGGGCCAATAATAGCCAGCTTGTAAAGCTTTGAAAGTTGTTCTCTTGGTAGAAAAATGATGTCCACATGGCCCATCATGACAGGATAAGAGGATTTCAAATACTTCCTCTTCCTTGACACATCTCCTTAAAATCTTATATGCTCCCAGCTTGAAGAGATTGCCCCTAATCCAAGTGAAAGGGACGCTCTTCCTTACAATTATGCTCTTTTCCCTAGATGACAGATTTGGAGGAAATATTGCAGCAAATAGGTAATTGGATATGTCAACAAACCATGGAGAAAGCACTGAGATAGTAAATAAGTGCTCATATAGAAGTTGATCATCGACCATCCCTTCATCACCTACAGGCAAAGCAAGTCTAGATAGAAAATATGCAACTACATTTTCTTTTCTTGGCTTGTCAATGATAGTTAAATCAAACTGTTGTAACAATAGCAACCATCTAATGATTCTAGCATTCACATCAGGCTTATTCATCAAGTATTTGATAGCTACATGGTCAGTATGCACAAAATTTTGGTATCCAGTGATGTAGTGTCTAAATTTGTTCAAGGAGTGTACAATAGCTAGGAGTTCTTTCTCAGTTACAGTGTAGTTCAATTTAGCCTTAGACAGATTTTTACGAATGAAGTAAATGGAATAACGTAACTCACCATATATTTGTCCCAAGGCTATGCCCATAGCTTTGTCGGATGCATCGGCATGGACATGGAAAGGCAAAGCCCAATTTGGGCCCCTAAGTATAGGTGCAGTGGTTAATTTGTCTTTCAAGATCTCAAGGGCCTCTTGGCAGCTATCTGTCCAGCATAATTCTGAGTCCTTGGCAAACAACCCAAACAATGGTGAAGCAACTTTGCTAAAGACCTTGATAAACCTTCTATAGTATCCATCTAAGCCCAAGAAACTCCTAACATCCCTCTGTTTTGAGGAGTAGGGAACCTTTTTATGATGTCAATTTTGTTTGGGTCAACTTGTAGTCCCTCCTTAGATATTGAATGGCCAAGGACAGTCCATGCATTCATTAAGAATTCACACTTATCGGGACTAAGCAAGAGATTCATTTCAATGTACTTCTTCAGGACTTTCCCCAGGTTAGAGAGAGCCTCCAGGAAGTCACACACATAGGGAGTGAAATCATCCATGTAGATCTCTATAGAGTCATGGACCAGCTTAGCAAAGATGCTCAGAACTTCCCTTTGGAAAGTGGTAGAGGCATTACATAAACTAAAAGGAGTAACCCTATAAGAAAAGGTACCCCAAGGACATGTGAATGTAGTTTTGTCTTGATCCTCAGGGCTGATCTGGATCAAATTATAGCCAGTGAATCCATCCAGGAAAGAAAATAACTTATTCACTGCAAGACGATCTAACACTTGATCAATGAAGGTAAAAGGAAATGGTCTTTCTTAGTGGCTTTGTCCAATTCATTGTAATCGACATAGATCCTCCACTTCCCATTCTTCTTTGGGACCAAAACTAGAGGGGACACCAACTCACTATCTGAGATGGGGTATATGAACCTTGCATCCAGCAACTTTTGCAACTCTTCATTTACTATGTCCTTAAGGTTTGGGTTCATTCTCCTCTGAGGTTGGCGCACAAGTTTTCATCCCTCCTTGATGTAGATGTGATGAGTACAAACTGAAGGATGCACCCCTTTCATTTCTTTATAGCTCCAAGAAAAAGCATCTAAGTGCTCTCTCAACATTTTGCACAACTTCTCTTCTTGGTTGGCTGAGAGAGAGGGGTTAATCTTCAAGGTTCTAGATGGACCAAATTCTACAACTTTGACATGTGCAGGACTTGGGTCAACTAGGCATAACTCAGTCCAAGGATTACCCTCAGATTCCTTCACAAGCTCAACAAGAGGCATGGTATTGGGGGGTTGGTTCTAGAGGATTTGGTCAATGAGGTCATCTTCATCAGGTTTCCCCCCTCCTATAACAACATCTAGGGTATAGATTGGATGGGATGTTGTATGATACACTTCATCTTCCTCCTCCTCTTCTAACCATAGGGGTAAGTCATGCTCAATGGATGGCTAAGTAGGGGGGTACAATACCAATTGTTTGGACAAATGCCCATTCTTAATGGTCATGTTCCCGACCTTGCAACTTATGTAAGCATCAACAGTGGCTAACCATGGCCTTCCCAGGATGAGAGGATAACCATTGAATTTGGTTTTGGGCTGGAGAACCAAGAAGTCAGTAGGATACTCCCAGGAGTCAATAGAGACCATTACATCCTCAACAACTCCCTCGAGAGCTACTGTGGATCTATCTGCAAGTTGCAGCACTATAGTGGTCTTTCTCAAGGATCCTTGGAGGTTTAGTTTTAGCATGGTTTCCTTATTCATCACATTGATGGCAGCCCCAAGATCAATCAGGGTGTAACGGACAATGATTCCATCTATGTGCACATCTACTACTGGACTTCCAGGGTCTAGATATTTTGGGCAAATCACTCTCCCCAGCATCAAATCAGATAATTGACCAATAACATTGATGGTGGGGGTGTCTCTCTTTCTCCTCCCAGGGTGTTTGAAACATTTATCTTTAATAAGCTTATTATAGATGGGAACATCCTTAATAGCTTGGAGGAGGGGTATGTTAACACATAGATTCTTCAATTCCCCCAGAATTTCAGTCTCTTCTAGGGTCTGCTAATTAGGATGGATCAATCTCTCAGGAAAAGGAGGTGGATTTACTTGAGGGCTACTCTCTTCCTTTTCCTCTTCTAGCTCCTCAGGTGGAGATGGAGGTTGGTTATCTGGGAGCACACTTCCTGTTGTCTACCTATACCAATAGGTTTCATATTTCATGATTGGTTATGGAAGGTCCAAATTTGTTCTGCTTTGATGACTCAAAGATCACATATTTCCAAGAGAAACTCAATCTATGTTTATAGCTTGGTATGAGCTTCAAATTTTGATGGATGATTCAACAGCCTAATCTGGATCATTCCATGGTTTAAATTTGCAGTTGTAAAATAGAGAAAGGAGTCTGTCCAAATTGTTTAATCTTGGCAGACAAGTAGTTCAGGTAGAGAAGAAAGGCTCCCAACAGTTTAATCTGGGACCTTGGAAGAAATAAGGGTAGAAGTAGATAGCAAAAACAAAGGAAAAGCCAAAGAAAAGAAAAGGCAAGTAAGGGTCTGCAAGTCCAAGAGCACCCTCCAAGAAGAAATAAAAAAATGCTAGGCAAGTAGCTGGGTAAGTAGTGGTGGTTGCAGAAGGGTTATCTTTACCATTGCAAATGGGTTAACTATGTTTACCAGAGCAAAGCCAATCAGTTGACAAGGTGTTCCTCTTCATCAAGTTGCAACAGAAAGCATGACTAACTTCTCTCTTCTCGTTTCATGTCATTTACTAACACCCCCTCATCAGCTGAGATTCATGGAAAATTTATGGTTTCATGGTGGTTCTTAATCTTCTAGGAGCCACATTTCTTGTCTAAAGTCTTTTCATTTTGATCTACTCCCTAAACTAAGTGAGCTTCAAGTAAACTTAGTATTTTCTCCCTCCCTTCACTTCCCCCATCCATATTAACATCTAATTCTACTATATAACTCCCCTATCTTACCTTTCCCCTACTAATACTAAACACCATGGTGTATAAATCCCAGCATTATCTACATATTCACCTTTTGGCATTATAGCCAAATAAAGGTCTAAGGGGACTCCAGTCCATCTGGGACTGTGGTCAACCTTGTCTTGGATGTGCTCTAACCTCTGGTTATGAGCAAAAATCTTTCCCCTCAACCCTCACCATCCCTCTGCTAAAAAACACACAAAACCCCTTTTTCTTGTATAAACCCTTGCAAAAAACCCGGAAAACCCAAAACACTACGAAAAACCCATTTTCCTATAGCCCTCCGCCCCAAATATTAAATTGAATATTATATTGTGCCGGCGGGCCCCCCCCAACCTGCTCGATCTGTCGGAGGACCCGCCAGCCGTCAGATCTCCACCGCCCAGATCTAACGGTGGGCGGTCATTTTCACTCCCCGACCTGCCGACCTTTAGCGTCCGGGGAAAGTGGTTTTGGCCGTCCCGTACAGGGGACGCGTGGCACGCGGTGGGGTTGTTCGGAGCCCCAATCCCCGTTACCGCCTTTGCCCAAAGGCGGTGCGGGGAACCCGCTTACCGCCACCCCTGTTACCACCCTCCCTCCTGCGTCATTGGCGCGTCACCCTGACGTCACTTCACCGTGCCCTCCCCAGCGTCCCGTGGCCCTCCACGCGCACCTGCCACCGCATCCGCCTGCCACCCTGGCAGACACCTCCGCTGCCACGTCACCTCCGTACCTGGGTCCCGCCATGACGTCATGCTGACGTCATCGGCGGAAAAGCGCCAAATGCACACTTTTACCAAAATTAACGTTTTAAACGGCTAAATAAGCCGTTTTCGGTCATTTTCATGCAAAAGAGAGAAACTATCCGTTGCCAACAGCTGCCGCGAATTTTCTCAGCCAGCCATCAAATTCGACGATTCAACCGCTGAAAGTTCAGAATTCGACGGCACTAAGTCTCCATAGCCCGGCCCGCGAGCTTCCGAGTCGTCTTTTCCAGGTATTTTTCCAGTTTCCCACTTTGCCCCTGCATTCCAATTGTCTGTAAAAATCACCATTAAAGGACTGGCAAAACTACTTAATTCAGTTCTGCCTGATTACTTAAACTAAACCCAAGCAATCTGCACCATCCCTAAACCACAATTCGACAATGGAGCGATCAATCCGCGGGCTAAAACTGTAAAATTGCCCCCGAGGTGCTCGACATTGTTCCCTTTTGCCGAGTACAGGCCACCTGCATTCTTTATAAAAAGAAAAATCAATATCTCTGCAACTTATCTATTAGCAATTCGCATCCCTGTGAATTTGCAGCAACTCACAAGCCTGCTTGCCTTTATTCACTAAAAGAGAACACCAGACGGTGTTTACAGTTCACCTGCTACTTAAGTCTTTATAGACTTGTCAAACCAGTACTTCCACCTGCACAAATTCAGATTATAGCATGGCAGCCTCTGCATCCTCTTCCCTCAGTGTAACTCCATTAAATCAAACCAACAAGGAGCTGGAGGCCTTGCCATTTATTGACAAGGATTGTCTCATTGAGGAATTTGAGGGAGACAGGGACTTCTTGAAGACCTTCACTCAACTAAGGGAAGATTATAAGGATGGGCATGGTACACATGGGATATGGGAGTCAAACCTGCCCTATTACTGTCTCCCAGCTGTGAATGTTTTCCCTGAAATCATCCACCTATGTGCTGAACACTATGATGTCCAGCACAGAGCTGTCAATACTCCATCAGGGAGGATCCTCTTCTATATAAATGTTGACTCCATCAACAAGATGTTACAGTTTGATCAGACAGAGTTGCTGATCCCGTTCTCCACAACTTATTTACTGGAAACGGGTGATAAGATGACCAGTGAGGAGCTGCAAAAGGTCACCCGGAACTTCATGAGACCTGAAAGCCAGCCTACAGGGCCACCTCCCTATCTGAGGGAGCACTTCGATGATATATGCAGGCTATTACTAGACATGATAGCCTATGTATTGGGATACCAAAACAGTGAGCATGTGGATAAATCCATGCTAGTGTTGCTGTCTGCTTACAGCCCGCATCAACCCCCTGCCCGAAAGTATAACTTTGCTAAGTTTATAGCCAATAAGATTCATGATCAATTAAGCAAAGTGGACAGACAGGGGGTCTTCAGATACTCAGCTTACATCTACCATCTGTTCATGTTTCATCATTCTGAAGCCTTCCCATGTTACATCAGAAGGCTGGATAATAAAGGGGAGAGAAGATCTGTCATCTTCTGGACCTCAGTTTATCATAAAGTCACAAATTCACCCTATACCTACTGTGAATTTGTTGACCAGTTTGTGTACCCAGTCTCTTGCATGTTGATGAGGTCCCCCCCACCTAGAATATCTAATGAAATCAAGAAAGCTCTGCAGCTCTCTAAAAAATACAAAATAGGTGACTGGTACCTATATGAACACCATACTGTATTCAGAGTTTATGGTTGTGAGCTCTGTCCATACAGGCTCCCCAAGTATGTACCTATGAGGTTTTTTTCCTTAGAGTATTACAGGCAATTAATTCAGTCAGACCTCACCCATTTCCACAGCTCCAAGAAAAAGGCCCACCTTAGTTTCAAAAATGAGTTGGGCCCCTTCATTATGAACAAGAAGGAAGGATGGGAGTCTGCAGACTTGATCCTCAAAGACAAATATAAGTTGTCCTATAGTTTTTGATGGGTCCCTTATGACCCTCAAGGTTTCATCACTGCTAGGAGAAATAAGTACAGACTCCTAGGTATTAAGCACTGCCACTATCCACACATAGAAAAGTATGCCAACTTGCAAGAATGGCAACTGGATACTCTAGTGGAGAGTTTAACTGAAGAAGAAAGAATGCTTAAAAACATGAAAGAGCTTGAGAAGACTATTGACCTGGACTATGTGCAGCAGGTACCTTTCAGGCCGCCTCACTCAGTGGGAGAAGGGACCCCAGTGACAAGGACAGCACCACAGGCACCCTCTACATCGGCAGCAGCAGTGGATAAAGGCAAAGGCATAATGGATGCAGAACATGAAACACTGAAAGAGAAGGCAGCCCCTTCAACTGAACAGCAAACTAAGCAGCAAAATGAGCTGCAGATGGAGGAACAAACAGAGCAGCTGAAAGATCAAACTCCTCCTCCACAAACTCAGACTCCTACAGCACCTATTTTGCAAACCCCAGCCCATGAGGAGAGGGGTTCTAAAAGAGAAAGAGAAGAGTCCACTCCTATTAGTGGACCTTCCCATCAGCCAGAGGCCAAAAGACAAAGGGCAGATTCCCCTGAGGTGGAAGACATTACTGAAGATGTCTTAAACAGCACAGGAAAGGACAGGGAGGGAAGCCAACATACAGGGACAAGCTCCTTTCAGCAGGAGCAGACTTTACAGCTTGGTTTGGAGGTGTCATCCTCATCTCACCAAATCCAGAAGCCTAAAGGCACTAAGGCTTCTTTTAAACAGATCAAGGCAGCAAATGAGTTATTAAGGGCTGAGGTTTACAAATAGTTCATAGATGCTACACCAGCCCAGCAGGAAAGATTGATGTCGGTCTATGACTTCAAGGAAGAAAAAATGATATTCAGCCATTTCAAACCCAAGGGGCCACAGCCAATGACAACTGCAGATTTTATCAAGACAAAGGTGGAGGTCCTAGCTAAAGACATACATCCTATGGACCAGATTGAACTCCACAAGTAGATTGGGGAGATGGTCTATGCCACATTGGTAGAGAAGGCCACACTGGCCCACGAGCTGAAAGATTCCTTGAAGAACACAAACACTCAGCTTGATTTTGAGAGGATGTCCTCTAAGGCCAAGGACAATAGAATAAAGTCTCTGGAGGAGATTATTATTGATCTAGGGCATAATCCTAGTGATCCAACAGGTATAAAGGCCCTCATAAAGAAGAAAGATGATGATCTGAATGCCATGAAGAAGAGGTTGGGATTGTTACCTACAGAACACCCTCAGACACCAGAACTACAAAAAGAAAAACAGCTTGATGAACAACTTGACCTCCTTCTACAGCAAGATCAGAGGATCAAAGAATTGGAGAAAGAGCTGGAAGGAACCCTACAAGAAAAACAGGGAGAATCTACACTCCAGACTCTTCCAACAGCTTCAGCAACAGCAACAACTTCAGGGGTAACAGTGGCCCCTACAACAGAAGCAGCAGGCACAACAGCAGCTCCAGATGCCCACCCGAGTGTAGAAGAATTGACCAAGGCTGTCAAGGCAATGGAGCTCCAGGTAGATGAGATAAAGAAAGCAAAGGACAAACTGGCAGAGATGGATGCCAAGTATGACAAATCAAAGGTAACTATAGCAGAACAGGGCAGAGAAATTAAGGCCCTAAAGGATAAAATAAAGGCCCTGGAAAAAGAGCTCAATCTGGAAAGTACCATGGCCGACATAAAAAGAATTTTGTGGGGTAAGATTACCCAAGCTATCACCAAACAATGGAAATCCATCAAAACAATCCATGAGTACATGGATTTAGTTGGCCAAGCACAGACAGAAATCCAGAGGGCCAAAACAGTGCTAGGAAACAGACCTGAGCAGGCAAACCACCTGATAGATTTTTTGAACAGGCAAGACAAAGAGGAGCTGGCAGCCATTGGCATCGTCAACAGAACAGAGGCCATCCTTACAGCTAAAAAGGTGCTAACTCTTAGAAGTTACGTACAGACTGTAGAAAGAAAATGCTATGAAATACAGGTTGAGGTGGAGGAGTATAAACTCAAAATGGGAATGCTGCAAGCAAGGGGATTGCCTGGCCTGCTGAATAGCACAGGGAAATTGATTACCAGAGATCAATTCACCAACAGGATGGCTACTTACATTGAAAATCAAATCACTGCATCTGGCAGTACTCCTGAGGAAACAGGGCCTCCAACAGCACAGAGATTGTACACTAAACTTGAAGGCCTATTTTTAATTGAAAGTGAGGCAAGTCATTTGTTTGAAACTCCTCCTAACTTTTGGCGGTATACAGAGGCCGATGAGACTCTAATAAAAATTCGGAGGCATCAAATGCCTAAGGAGGATTGGTGGCAAGCAATGCTTCAAATTCTGCCACGGTAGCTCCAGCTGTTTTGTCACTGCCACCTCCAGGTCACTACAAGACAAATGACAAGACAAATTATCAGCAATCAAAACAACTTAAAAGGTGACTTATATCACATACATGACAGCTGTGCCAAAATCAAACAGCGCATTTTCAGCCGACTTTAGCAGCCATAAAGACCAAAATATCTTCTGACTTCTGCCAGCTAAAGCAAAAGGAGTTACTGTTGCATTCACTCCTTCAGCTACTAAATTTTTGAGATTAGCATATCATGAATGAGGCAATAACTCATCTTCATTGATATTTTGATGTAAATTTTTGTATATATACTCCCCTTAGTAACGCATAAGGGGTTGGTAACTTTACTCTGAGGCATGTATACTCTGTACTTTCAGAAAAGTGTAATACAAAGAGCAATTTCAGCTCAGTGATTTCCTGGAACTCTGGTGTATTGTTGATGATCTAAGTGCTGTTGCAGAATCCCTGTGTTGTCTGGTGGAATGATATGTCTTCTTTAAACTCTGTTTTGTTTCCCTATGTTATTTCATTTTCACGTTTTCATCATATCTAGCAATAAAGAAAAAGAATAGTTCAGGACATGTTATTCACACCCTGTGCTCAATCTGAGATTGCTGTAAATGTTTTCTTCAGGATTAAAACAGACATGAATTCTTAAATGCTCATGTTATATTTAATTCCATGTTGTGACTATTATCTAGAAATTCTTAAATTCTTCCAGGTAACAATTACTTTCATTCATATCAGTTTATAGAAAGATCCTTAAATGCCTTTCTTATCCTGAACATATCACACCTCACCTCAAATTCAAAGCGTTATTTCCCAGACAATTAGCCCGCTCTGCAGTTTTCATTACAGGATCAACACAACACACCAAACCAAAGGACCTCTGACTCCATTGCCCAATGTTATATAAGACTTGATAAGAGCATGCAAGTTTTAACTGAAACTTTTCCAACCAAACAAATAAACCAAATTTGAACTTAACAGCTAGCCTAAAACACCAACAGAACAGAGACAAATCATAAAGAGAGAGCCCTCTCTGATTACAGTTTGTCTAGAAACTGTGATCCAAAGACTGGTTAGTGGTTACCCCGGCCGTATTCCCTTGGGAGTCATAGGGAACAACCTGGGTGTTAACATAAATGGCGACTCCACTGGGGACTTCTTAGGATTTTTCGATTACTATCTATCTTCCAAGGCTACCATCAAGCCTGAAACCAGCCAAGAGGCCTTAGAACAGTTTCTGTAGCACAGTGACAGCTTTAGGGAAGAGCTAGTTAGGGAATCTTCATCTTAGCTTCGAAACATATATAGCCATTCCAAAATCTTTATCCAGTCCTTGCATATATAAAAACTTCCTACAAAAGTCCTGAAAAACAGTTAGAAACTGGCTCCTAAGAAAAATCCTCGGCATACTAGGGCTAATCCTGACCCAAATCCACCCATCATTGTTGATAATCCAAATACCATCCCTAGAAACACCAGAAAGCAACAAAAACAGGATCAGCCTGCTGTTTTTACCTCAGTTGCAGATTTTCCCAACCTTTCTACTCCACTTAAAGTCCTCTTTAGGTCTGTCCCGAGTTCTCCTAGTTCACCATCCACATCTCAAAGTCCTCCTCCCTCATCCTCATTCACTGCACATATCCCCTTCAACCATCAGTCAGGTTCAACTTCACCTGTTACCCCTGTGGTACCCACTGTTCCTATTATCCCAGCAATCCCTACAAATACACCCAACCCACCAAATATGGCAAATAGGTATGCACCCTTGCAGCTACCTGCTAACCCTGTAGCTCTGCCCCAGGATTACCAAACCAAAATCATATATTTTGACTCCACTGGCCATTACTCTGCTATTCAACATGCTAAGAGGATGCAAGATCACTTTGAAAACTATGAGATAGATGATGACAGTGTGAGGATGAGAATTTTTGTCCAAAGCCTGACAGGTGATGTTAGGACCTGGTTCAGGTCGATTGCTGCAAATACTATCACAACCCCTGATGAGCTTTATCAGGCCTTTATTACCAGATGGGAAAAGAAGAAAGATCCCCTGCACATACTTGGTGAATATGAAACAATCAAGAGAGGTCCTCAAGAGACTGTTCTGGAGTATTGTGCTAGATTCAACAATGTGTACAATGCAATACCACAAAACTTGAGACCCCCCCCTGATTTGGCCTTGTACAAATTCCCTGATGGATTTGATTCTGACATAGAATTTCAGTTGAGGGAGAGAGAACCTGAAACCCTTGAAGACGCTCAAAAGGCTGCTGTCATAGTAGAAGCAAACTTGATTGCCAAAAGAAACAGGGCAAGGTTAGAAAAGAGAAGCATATACAAAGAAGAACCCACAGCCTTTGACCAAAAGCTTGATGCCATACTCAATAGCATGAAAATATTGGGTGATAGGGTGGAATCAGTTGAAAGAAAAGCATCATGGGAAGCACCACAAAATAACCCTCCTAGAAACCCAAATTTTAGGAGGAACCCAAACACAAACAATGGCAGGGCCACCGCTGATCCTGAAATCAGACCTCCATTTCAGGAAAACTACGCTGAAACTTCCACATTGACTGAGCCAAATGAAGATCCTGAGATTAATTTGATAGGGCTAGACGGTGAAAGTCAAGTTTTCTTAACACAAGAAGATCATGAGGATGAGGAAATAAAACTGTTCCAAACTAAATCAGGTGAATCCTTTGACTTTAAACAAGGCTATGACACTGCTGTTTATGAAGTCCATAAACAATACAAGCTGAGGAGCAGAACTGTGAATATCAACCAGCCTGAAAAGAAAAAGGTTAATCAGCAGCCTGAAGAAGTTATAGTCACAGAACCTAGTGACCAACTAAACTTACCTACCAAAGAAGTGATTGTTGAAGAAATCACTGAACCACTGTCCTCAAGACAGCAGTCTTTGGACACTTCGCCCTCTCATCCCAATTCAAATATTACTCCTCAAGAAATAACTAACAAGGATAAATCCCAAAGACAAAATAAAAATCAAGAAGAAGATGTAATGAACAAGGAGAGAATTGTCACCTATAACCCCGAAACCCAGTCTGAAAAACCTTTTGACCTTGAAACAGAAATTAGCAAAATAAAAATAGCTATTCCTCTCTCGGAATTAGCCAAGCATGACGGCTACAAATTACAAATCAAAAGGTCCCTACAACTCACTAGCAACAAAGACGATGTCAATGTACTGGATGACACCCCAGAACTCCTTTTTGGCCCAGAAGTAGATGGAAAAACAATAGTCACAGGGGTGCTGCCTTTCTATGTCAGTTTACATATTCATGACAAAGTATTACATAATGCAATGTTTGACTTAGGTGCCTCTCACAATCTTATGCCAAAAGCAGTCATGGAAAGATTGAATTTAGACATAACAAGACCATACAAGGATCTGTTTTCCTTTGACTCCAGCCAAGTCAAGTGCTTAGGTCTCATAAAAGACTTATGTGTGTCTCTGGTTCAATACCCAAACAAGACAATCCTAATGGATATGGTAGTTGCTGATATCCCACCTAAGTATGGAATGTTGTTATCAAGATCATGGGGAGCCAAACTCCAAGGTTCCCTACAATTAGACATGTCATATGCCACCATCTCTGTGTTTGGGCAACCAAAAAGACTATACAGAGAAACACTAATGAAGTACATGGTCAGCAGTGAAGAAAAACCTCAAAATTTTCCTATATATGCTGTCCATTCAGACATAGACTCATACATTCTCTTCAATGATACAACTACTCCCTCAAAAGGTGAAGTTGAAGCCAAGATATTCATACAGGAGGGAGATGCAATGGAGAGTAGTATCACTCATGAAACAACAGTCAAACAAACATTTGATAATACTGCTGCCTTAGTTGTCAAAAACATCCAATTGAAGGATGGAGCTGTCCTAGAAGACAAGTCAGATAAAAAACCACAACTGCTACTTACACTACCAGCCCAAGAACAAATCATAAAACCTCCTCCCCAACAGAATATTCTATGGTTCCTTGAATTTGATGGCTCAGTCAACAAATTAGGGGCAGGAGCAGGAGTTTGGGTACACAATACGGAAAATAGTTATGCAGAAGGCCGAGCCTGTAGATTGAATTTCAGATGTACCAATAACATGGCAGAATATGAAGCCCTTCTACTAGGACTCAAGTTAGTAAAATTCTTACAAGCTGCCAGGGTTTCAATCATGGGAGATTCAGACTTAGTTATCCAACAAGTGAAAGGAAACTTTGTCACCAATGATAAAAGACTAAGGACCTATAGGTCTGTTGTTGCTGAGGTAATAAACTTTTTCTCTGAATTCCAAATTACTAAAATTCCCAGAACCCAAAATCTACATGCTCATAGTTTAGCTACCTTTGCAAGTACCTGCAAATTACCCTTTGAACCCCACCATTGTTTCACGGCTGAAACAAAACACAGACCCTCCATACCAAACAACATCAATGATTGGCAAGTATTTGAAGATGACAAGCAAATAAACCATTTTTTAACTCTACAGCAAGAATTTGCAGGATTAAATATTGACAATGAGACAGCAAGTCAATCACAAATGCTTGATGGAGCAACTCCATCACAAATACATTTTCAACAGACTGCTCAGCCAATGTCACCTAGTACTGCAAAACAAATGCTCAATCCAACTATTTTCAATACAGAAAGCATCCAGCAAATTCAACAAGTTGACTGGGAAGAGGGGGTGTCCAGTGCTGAAACTGAAATCATTGAGCTAAAAGACAATTTTCTACCAACAGGTTTAACCCCACTAGAAGACATCTTTGATTCAAATGATATTCCCAGGAAGCCTAAAATGCAGCCCTTGAATGCAGCCATTGAAGAATGCAACATAGGTACAATTGACAAACCCAAGATAATTAAATTATCGGCTTCCTTACCTCTGGACCAAAAGCCAAAATACATTGACCTCTTCAAAGAGTTCCAGGATGTTTTTGCATGGAGCTATGAGGACCTAAAGTCCTATGACACCTCTGTAATCCAACACACCATCCCTCTCAAACCTGATCAAAAGCCCTTTAAACAAAAACTGAGGAGAATCAATCCTATGCTTCTACCAGCAATGGAACAAGAGGTACATAAAATGTTCAAAGCAGGCATCATAGCACCAATCAGATTTTCTGAATGGATTTCCAACTTAGTCCCTACAAGAAAGAAGACAGGTGAGATCAGGCTGTGTTTGGACTTAAGGAATCTAAACCAGGTATCCTTAAAGGATAACTACCCATTACCCAAGATGGATCACATTCTCCAAAGAGTGGTAGGGGCCTCAAGGATCTCATTACTGGATGGATTTTCAGGTTTCAACCAGATCTTAGTTCACCCTAATGATCAGGACAAAACAGCATTTACAACCCCATGGGGAACTTTCAAATATGTAAAGATGCCTTTTGGCTTGAAAAATGCAGGAGCAACATTTCAAAGAGCAATGGATATAGCTTTTGCCAAGGAAATTCATGACTTTTTAGTCATTTATTTAGATGACCTAACACCTTTTTCAAAATCAGACCAAGAACATATAAAACATCTAAGACAGATCTTCCTAAAATGCAGAAAATATGGCATCTCCCTGAACCCTAAGAAATCCCTCTTTGGTTTAGAAGAAGGCAAGCTCTTAGGACACATCATCTCAAAAGATGGCATTAGAATTGACCCAGATAGGATACAAGCTATCCTACAAATGCCTCATCCAAGAAATGTCAAAGAATTGCAAGGATTCTTGGGAAAAATTAATTTCTTAAGAAGGTTTATCCCAAACCTAGCAGAGCTAACCAGATTATTAAACAACATGCTGAAAAAGGATTCAAAAGTAAAGTGGACTGTTGAAGCCAATCAAGCATTTGAAGGCATAAAATTGGCCCTCACCCAAACCCCAGTCTTAACCAACCCTCAGTTTGACAGAGAATTTATCATTTTCTCTTTTGCTTCCCAACATACCATTGCAGCTGTTTTATTACAAAAGGATGACCAAGGAAATGAGAAGCCAATTGCTTTCTTTAGCAAAGCTCTTAGGGATGCACCTTTGAAGTATCAAATCATGGAAAAACAAGCCTATGCTTTAGTCAAAGCAATCAAAGACTTTAGGATTTATATCCTTTACTCCCATGTGAAAGCATATGTGCCAAGTCCTATTGTCAAAGACATTCTCACCCAAGAAAACTTAGAAGGCAGAAGAGGAAAATGGATTGCCAGTATCTTGGAATATGACATTGAGATAAAACCTACAAAACTAATAAAAGGGCAAGGCTTGGCCAAATTAATGACGGAAACAAATTTTCAAGCCTTAGACATCAATCAGCTGGACAGTGAAACAGAGCTGGCGACTCCAAAGATCAATGCAGCCTTTGAACAATCCCCCTGGTATTCGGATATTTGTTATGTATTACAAAACCTGTGTGCTCCCCCAGGACTGTCCAAAACTAAGTGTAGGTTCTTAAAAATGAAAACATCAAGATTTTGTGTGATGGATGGCAATTTACTGTGGAAAAACCATGAAGGGATATTGCTGCACTGTTTAATTGAAAAGGAAACTAACAACATCATGCAGGAGTTTCATGCAGGAGACTGTGGTGGACACTTGTACTGGAAGTCCACTGTGGATAAGATACTAAGGGCTGGTTACTACTGGCCCACCATGTTCTCTGATGTTAAGAAATTCACTACCTCATGTCATAAATGTCAAGTCTTTGAGGGAAAAAGACAGCTGCTGCCACTTCCCTTGAGGCCTATTGCAACAGAGAGACCTTTTCAACAATGGGGCCTAGACTTCATTGGGGAAATTCATCCCTCATCTTCAGGCCAACATAGACGGATCTTAACAGCCACAGACTACTTCACTAAGTGGATTGAAGCTGCCCCATGCAGACAAGCAAATGATTCAGTAATCATTCAGTTCTTGGAGAACAACATACTGGCTAGGTTTGGCTGCCCTGATAAAATTATTACAGACAACGCTGCTGCTTTTAGATCCAAGAAAATGGTGAACTTTTGCCATAAGTTTCATATTACTTTGGGCCATTCTAATGCATACTATCCCCAAGGAAATGGCCTTGCTGAATCATCAAATAAAAGCCTTGTAAACATTATAAAGAAGGTACTTGAAGAGAACAAAAAGAACTGGCACAAAAAACTAGTCAATGCCTTATGGGCAGATAGACTAACAACCAAAAGATCGATTGGGACCAGCCCATATGAGTTGGTTTATGGATTAGAGGCCAAGTTCCCCTCTTCACTAGGAGTACCTGTCATGAAGCTTCTTCAAGAAAGCCAAGCTGAACCAAATGATATGCAAAGAAGGATAAATCAAATCATATGTCTGCAGCAAACCAGAGATCAAGTTTTTAGCAGAGTTCAGGTATTACAAGAAAAACTAAAGAAAGCCTTTGACAGAAGAACCAAAGCAGAAGATTTCAGTATTGGTGATAAAGTCCTCAAGTGGGATGCAAGAAGAGAAGAGAAAGGAAAACATGGAAAATTTGATTCCTTATGGAGAGGACCATTTGCTGTCCAAGCAGTGCAAGGTAATAACACGTACTTCCTAAAAAGCCTAACTGAAGTTGACTTGGATGAAGGTCCTGTCAATGGCAGGATGCTGAAGCACTATTTTGACTATTTCCCATGAGTGCAACCTGAGGTCCCCTTGTATATATGCGGATGTACATATTATTTTCTGTTTAGATTGTAAAAATGCAGCTTTCCAAGCTATTGACTAACCAGCAAAATGTAAATAGAATCAGAGGTCTACCAAGAAGGGAAGCACAGAATTTGGTACTTCAAGGCAAGCAAACTTCAAGGATGATATGGGCAGCCATGGAGCAAGGCAATCTGACCTGCTGTTCTTGGTCTTTCAAAAGAAAAACCATCCCCATGTGGAGCCACTGTTGGCTACCTATACCAATAGGTTTCATATTTCATGATTGGTTATGGAAGGTCCAAATTTGTTCTGCTTTGATGACTCAAAGATCACATATTTCCAAGAGAAACTCAATCTATGTTTATAGCTTGGTATGAGCTTCAAATTTTGATGGATGATTCAACAGCCTAATCTAGATCATTCCATGGTTTAAATTTGCAGTTGTAAAATAGAGAAAGGAGTCTGTCCAAATTGTTTAATCTTGGCAGACAAGTAGTTCAGGTAGAGAAGAAAGGCTCCCAACAGTTTAATCTGGGACCTTGGAAGAAATAAGGGTAGAAGTAGATAGCAAAAACAAAGGAAAAGCCAAAGAAAAGAAAAGGCAAGTAAGGGTCTGCAAGTCCAAGAGCACCCTCCAAGAAGAAATAAAAAAATGCTAGGCAAGTAGCTGGGTAAGTAGTGGTGGTTGCAGAAGGGTTATCTTTACCATTGCAAATGGGTTAACTATGTTTACCAGAGCAAAGCCAATCAGTTGACAAGGTGTTCCTCTTCATCAAGTTGCAACAGAAAGCATGACTAACTTCTCTCTTCCCGTTTCATGTCATTTACTAACACCCCCTCATCAGCTGAGATTCATGGAAAATTTATGGTTTCATGGTGGTTCTTAATCTTCTAGGAGCCACATTTCTTGTCTAAAGTCTTTTCATTTTGATCTACTCCCTAAACTAAGTGAGCTTCAAGTAAACTTAGTATTTTCTCCCTCCCTTCACTTCCCCCATCCATATTAACATCTAATTCTACTATATAACTCCCCTATCTTACCTTTCCCCTACTAATACTAAACACCATGGTGTATAAATCCTAGCATTATCTACATATTCACCTTTTGGCATTATAGCCAAATAAAGGTCTAAGGGGACTCTAGTCCATCTGGGACTGTGGTCAACCTTGTCTTGGATGTGCTCTAACCTCTGGTTATGAGCAGAAATCTTTCCCCTCAACCCTCACCATCCCTCTGCTAAAAAACACACAAAACCCCTTTTTCTTGTATAAACCCTTGCAAAAAACCCGGAAAACCCAAAACACTACGAAAAACCCATTTTCCTATAGCCCTCCACCCCAAATATTAAATTGAATATTATATTGTGCCGGCGGGCCCCCCCCAACCTGCTCGATCTGTCGAAGGACCCGCCAGCCGTCAGATCTCCACCGCCCAGATCTAACGGTGGGCGGTCATTTTCACTCCCCGACCTGCCGACCTTTAGCGTCCGGGGAAAGTGGTTTTGGCCGTCCCGTACAGGGGACGCGTGGCAGGCGGTGGGGTTGTTCGGAGCCCCCCTCCCTGTTACCGCCTTTGCCCAAAGGCGGTGCGGGGAACCCGCTTACCGCCACCCCTGTTACCACCATCCCTCCTGCGTCATTGGCGCGTCACCCTGACGTCACTTCACCGTGCCCTCCCCAGCGTCCCGTGGCCCTCCACGCGCACCTGCCACCACATCCGCCTGCCACCATGTCCTGCCACCCTGGCAGACACCTCCGCTGCCACGTCACCTCCGTACCCGGGTCCCGCCATGATGTCATGCTGACGTCATCGGCGGAAAAGCGCCAAATGCACACTTTTACCAAAATTAACGTTTTAAACGGCTAAATAAGCCGTTTTCGGTCATTTTCATGTAAAAGAGAGAAACTATCCGTTGCCAACAACTGCCGCGAATTTTCTCAGCCAGCCATCAAATTCGACGATTCAACCGCTGAAAGTTTGGAATTCGACGGCACTAAGTCTCCATAGCCCGGCCCGCGAGCTTCCGAGTCGTTTTTTCCAGGTATTTTGCCAGTTTCCCACTTTGCCCCTGCATTCCAATTGTCTGTAAAAATCACCATTAAAGGACTGGCAAAACTACTTAATTCAGTTCTGCCTGATTACTTAAACTAAACCCAAGCAATCTGCACCATCCCTAAACCACAATTCGACAATGGAGCGATCAATCCGCGGGCTAAAACTGTAAAATTTCCCCCGAGGTGCTCGGCATTGTTCCCTTTTGCCGAGTACAGGCCACCTGCATTCTTTATAAAAAGAAAAATCAATATCTCTGCAACTTATCTATTAGCAATTCGCATCCCTGTGAATTTTCAGCAACTCACAAGCCTGCTTGCCTTTATTCACTAAAAGAGAACACCAGACGGTGTTTACAGTTCACCTGCTACTTAAGTCTTTATAGACTTGTCAAACCAGTACTTCCACCTGCACAAATTCAGATTATAGCATGGCAGCCTCTGCATCCTCTTCCCTCAGTGTAACTCCATTAAATCAAACCAACAAGGAGCTGGAGGCCTTGCCATTTATTGACAAGGATTGTCTCATTGAGGAATTTGAGGGAGACAGGGACTTCTTGAAGACCTTCACTCAACTAAGGGAAGATTATAAGGATGGGCATGGTACACATGGGATATGGGAGTCAAACCTGCCCTATTACTGTCTCCCAGCTGTGAATGTTTTCCCTGAAATCATCCACCTATGTGCTGAACACTATGATGTCCAGCACAGAGCTGTCAATACTCCATCAGGGAGGATCCTTTTCTATATAAATGCTGACTCCATCAACAAGATGTTACAGTTTGATCAGACAGAGTTGTTGATCCCGTTCTCCACAACTTATTTGCTGGAAACTGGTGATAAGATGACCAGTGAGGAGCTGCAAAAGGTCACCCGGAACTTCATGAGACCTGAAAGCCAGCCTACAGGGCCACCTCCCTATCTGAGGGAGCACTTCGATGATATAGGTAAGCTATTACTAGACATGATAGCCTATGTATTGGGATACCAAAACAGTGAGCATGTGGATAAATCCATGCTAGTGTTGCTGTCTGCTTACAGCCCGCGTCAACCCCCTGCCCGAAAGTATAACTTTGCTAAGTTTATAGCCAATAAGATTCATGATCAATTAAGCAAAGTGGACAGACAGGGGGTCTTCAGATACTCAGCTTACATCTACCATCTGTTCATGTTTCATCATTCTGAAGCCTTCCCATGTTACATCAGAAGGCTGGATAATAAAGGGGAGAGAAGATCTGTCATCTTCTGGACCTCAGTTTATCATAAAGTCACAAATTCACCCTATACCTACTGTGAATTTGTTGACCAGTTTGTGTACCCAGTCTCTAGCATGTTGATGAGGTCCCCCCCACCTAGAATATCCAATGAAATCAAGAAAGCTCTGCAGCTCTCTAAAAAATACAAAATAGGTGACTGGTACCTATATGAACACCATACTGTATTCAGAGTTTATGGTTGTGAGCTCTGTCCATACAGGCTCCCCAAGTATGTACCTATGAGGTTGTTTGCCTTAGAGTATTACAGGCAACTAATTCAGTCAGACCTCACCCATTTCCACAGCTCCAAGAAAAAGGCCCACCTTAGTTTCAAAAATGAGTTGGGCCCCTTCATTATGAACAAGAAGGAAGGATGGGAGTCTGCAGACTTGATCCTCAAAGACAAATATAAGTTGTCCTATAGTTTTCGATGGGTCCCTTATGACCCTCAAGGTTTCATCACTGCTAGGAGAAATAAGTACAGACTCCTAGGTATTAAGCACTGCCACTATCCACACATAGAAAAGTATGCCAACTTGCAAGAATGGCAACTGGACACTCTAGTGGAGAGTTTAACTGAAGAAGAAAGAATGCTTAAAAACATGAAAGAGCTTGAGAAGACTATTGACCTGGACTATGTGCAGTAGGTACCTTTCAGGCCGCCTCACTCAGTGGGAGAAGGGACCCCAGTGACAAGGACAGCACCACAGGCACCCTCTACATCGGCAGCAGCAGTGGATAAAGGCAAAGGCATAATGGATGCAGAACATGAAACACTGAAAGAGAAGGCAGCCCCTTCAACTGAACAGCAAACTAAGCAGCAAAATGAGCTGCAGATGGAGGAACAAACAGAGCAGCTGAAAGATCAAACTCCTCCTCCACAAACTCAGACTCCTACAGCACCTATTTTGCAAACCCCAGCCCATGAGGAGAGGGGTTCTAAAAGAGAAAGAGAAGAGTCCACTCCTATTAGTGGACCTTCCCATCAGCCAGAGGCCAAAAGACAAAGGGCAGATTCCCCTGAGGTGGAAGACATTACTGAAGATGTCTTAAACAGCACAGGAAAGGACAGGGAGGGAAGCCAACATACAGGGACAAGCTCCTTTCAGCAGGAGCAGACTTTACAGCTTGGTTTGGAGGTGTCATACTCATCTCACCAAAGCCAGAAGCCTAAAGGCACTAAGGCTTCTTTTAAACAGATCAAGGCAGCAAATGAGTTATTAAGGGCTGAGGTTTACAAACAGTTCATAGATGCTACACCAGCCCAGCAGGAAAGATTGATGTCGGTCTATGACTTCAAGGAAGAAAAAATGATATTCAGCCATTTCAAACCCAAGGGGCCACAGCCAATGACAACTGCAGATTTTATCAAGACAAGGGTGGAGGTCCTAGCTAAAGACATACATCCTATGGACCAGATTGAACTCCACAAGCAGACTGGGGAGATGGTCTATGCCACATTGGTAGAGAAGGCCACACTGGCCCACGAGCTGAAAGATTCCTTGAAGAACACAAACACTCAGCTTGATTTTGAGAGGATGTCCTCTAAGGCCAAGGACAATAGAATAAAGTCTCTGGAGGAGATTATTATTGATCTAGGGCATAATCCTAGTGATCCAACAGGTATAAAGGCCCTCATAAAGAAGAAAGATGATGATCTGAATGCCATGAAGAAGAGGTTGGGATTGTTACCTACAGAACACCCTCAGACAGCAGAACTACAAAAAGAAAAACATCTTGATGAACAACTTGACCTCCTTCTACAGCAAGATCAGAGGATCAAAGAATTGGAGAAAGAGCTGGAAGGAACCCTACAAGAAAAACAGGGAGAATCTACACTCCAGACTCTTCCAACAGCTTTAGCAACAGCAACAGTGGCCCCTACAACAGAAGCAGCAGGCACAACAGCAGCTCCAGATGCCCACCCGAGTGTAGAAGAATTGACCAAGGCTGTCAAGGCAATGGAGCTCCAGGCAGATGAGATAAAGAAAGCAAAGGACAAACTGGCAGAGATGGATGCCAAGTATGACAAATCAAAGGTAACTATAGCAGAACAGGGCAGAGAAATTAAGGCCCTAAAGGATAAAATAAAGGCCCTGGAAAAAGAGCTCAATCTGGAAAGTACCATGGCCGACATAAAAAGAATTTTGTGGGGTAAGATTACCCAAGCTATCACCAAACAATGGAAATCCATCAAAACAATCCATGAGTACATGGATTTAGTTGGCCAAGCACAGACAGAAATCCAGAGGGCCAAAACAGTGCTAGGAAACAGACCTGAGCAGGCAAACCACCTGATAGATTTTTTGAACAGGCAAGACAAAGAGGAGCTGGTAGCCATTGGCATCGTCAACAGAACAGAGGCCATCCTTACAGCTAAAAAGGTGCTAACTCTCAGAAGTTACGTACAGACTGTAGAAAGAAAATGCTATGAAATACAGGTTGAGGTGGAGGAGTATAAACTCAAAATGGGAATGCTGCAAGCAAGGGGATTGCCTGGCCTGCTGAACAGCACAGGGAAATTGATTACCAGAGATCATTTCACCAACAGGATGGCTACTTACATTGAAAATCAAATCACTGCATCTGGCAGTACTCCTGAGGAAACAGGACCTCCAACAGCACAAAGCTTGTACACTAAACTTGAAGGCCTATTTTTTATTGAAAGTGAGGCAAATCATTTGTTTGAAACTCCTCCTAACTTTTGGCGGTATACAGAGGCCGATGAGACTCTAATAAAAATTCGGAGGCATCAAATGCCTAAGGAGGATTGGTGGCAAGCAATGCTTCAAATTCTGCCACGGTAGCTCCAGCTGTTTTGTCACTTCCACCTCCAGGTCACTACAAGACAAATGACAAGACAAATTATCAGCAATCAAAACAACTTAAAAGGTGACTTATCTCACATACATGACAGCTGTGCCAAAATCAAACAGCGCATTTTCGGCCGACTTTAGCAGCCATAAAGACCAAAATATCTTCTGACTTCTGCCAGCTAAAGCAAAAGGAGTTACTGCTGCATTCACTCCTTCAGCTACTAAATTTTTGAGATTAGCATATCATGAATGAGGCAATAACTCATCTTCATTGATATTTTGATGTAAATTTTTGTATATATACTCCCCTTAGTAACGCATAAGGGGTTGGTAACTTTACTCTGAGGCATGTATACTCTATACTTTCAGAAAAGTGTAATACAAAGAGCAATTTCAGCTCAGTGATTTCCTGGAACTCTGGTGTATTGTTGATGATCTAAGTGTTGTTGCAGAATCCCTGTGTTGTCTGGTGGAATGATATGTCTTCTTTAAACTCTGTTTTGTTTCCCTATGTTATTTCATTTTCACGTTTTCATCATATCTAGCAATAAAGAAAAAGAATAGTTCAGGACATGTTATTCACACCCTGTGCTCAATCTGAGATTGCTGTAAATGTTTTCTTCAGGATTAAAACGGACATGAATTCTTAAATGCTCATGTTATATTTAATTCCATGTTGTGACTATTATCTAGAAATTCTTAAATGCTTCCAGGTAACAATTACTTTCATTCATATCAGTTTATAGAAAGATCCTTAAATGCCTTTCTTATCCTGAACATATCACACCTCACCTCAAATTCAAAGCGTTATTTCCCAGACAATTAGCCCGCTCTGCAGTTTTCATTACAGGATCAACACAACACACCAAACCAAAGGACCTCTGACTCCATTGCCCAATGTTATATAAGACTTGATAAGAGCATGCAAGTTTTAACTGAAACTTTTCCAACCAAACAAATAAACCAAATTTGAACTTAACAGCTAGCCTAAAACACCAACAGAACAGAGACAAATCATAAAGAGAGAGCCCTCTCTGATTACAGTTTGTCTAGAAACTGTGATCCAAAGACTGGTTAGTGGTTACCCCGGCCGTATTCCCTTGGGAGTCATAGGGAACAACCTGGGTGTTAACACTTCCAAACCTAACGTTGATTTCTTGAATCTCCACAGCATAGGCAAGGTAAGATGTCTCTCGATTCTAGACCTATTGTGCTTTCTTATTATTCGAGTTTGGATTGGGTTGAGAAGGCATCTGAGGTTGCTTGGGTGGGGTAGGATGAGTGAGTTGTGGTTGATATGGAGATGGAGGTAGTAAAGTAGGAGGTTGTTTGAGTTGAGGTCTCCACCCTTATGATGAGTTATTCCACTAAGGATGTAGATAAGCATATGGCTGAAATGGTTTATTGATAGGTTGGGGAGGATATTGAGGAGCATAAGGCCAAGAAGGAGGTGTGAACCATGATGGATGAGTGGAAGAGTACCAAGGTGGCAAGGGTGCATTCTGGTTGGGATGGTAATAAGAGTAGGATGAACTTTGCATGCCTTACTGGTATAGCCGAGGACCTTGAGGCATCCTTTGATTTATTAAATAGAGTTGCTCAGCTCCACCTTCTACCCCTTGGTATACAACTTTTAATCCAGGCAAAGAAGGACATTTATTTGTGGCATGGTTTTCCTCACAGACTGAGCATACCTCTATGACATTTAATGGACATTCATTTCTGGGGTGCCTTCTAATGCATTTAGGGCAAAAAGTAGCTAAGGCCCTCTTTGCTTCCTCTTAACTCCTCTTGATCTACATGGCATCCATTTGCAAATTAAAGGTGTGCAGCATTTCACTTTTAAAGTCCTCCAACATGTTTCCAATTTCATTCTTTATGGATGTTGTGGAAGGAGAGGAACTAACCAAAGCTTGACTAGCCCTACCCTTCTTCCTAGCAACCCTAGAGTGGTTCTTGGACACTATTTTGATGTCCTCATAGGACAACTGGTAGATGTCCCCCCCAGATAGCATGTTGAGGGTTTCCAACATGTCCTCCCTGATCCCTCGGACAAGAACTAACTTGAGTGATTCATGATCAAGGGTGCCTCTGACCCTCCTATAACTAATCTGGAATCTCTCCTCATAGTCCTCTAGGGTTTCATCAGGTCTAAGGGTCATTCTAAAGATTTTTTCTTTGGTTTCCTTAGACCTACAGTAGTCCCTCTACTTGTTATTAAAGGATTTTTGCATTTGATTCCAGGTAGTGATGTTATCCCCAGGCAGACCCATAAACCAGCGCAAGGTTGCATCCTTATGGGTAGATGGGAGCAAATTCAGCTTCTAGTCATCAGAGGTGTAGTCATAGATCCTACAGACAACAGTAAACTCAAACATAAAAGTGTTAGTGTCCTCAGAGGTTAATCCATGGAAGTGAGGAAGGGTAGTAGGGCTTATATTCTTCATTCTAGCCTCCCCATTAGTCTCTCTGATAGGAAAAACTTCCTCATTCCTGTTTTCAGTCATGATTTGGGTAGGTGTAATGGATTCTTGTTCTTCCCCAATAGGTTATTTAGAAATCTCAGGGTGTTCACCTAAGGGGTCTTCTAACTCCCCTGTAGTCAGAGAGGGAAGTTGAAAATCACCGAAGAAGAGTGAAAATTGATTGTTGAGGGTGTGGGGATGTTTGGCAAAAACTTTCCTTGAAAAGTTTGCTTCTTTTACATGATTTTTTCAAAAATGAATGCAAAACAGAAAGAAATGATTAAGAAAAAATAACATCTACCTAGACACCTCCCTGGAAACAGTGCCAAAAAGTGATGAGCCATGGTATTGTACCAAGAGTGTTGCAACTCCTAGAGGCTCCTCGACTCTATTTATCAACGCGGGGTTCATACAAACTTCGAGGTGATAGTACTATATACATAGTAGATATAATTCTACTCATGCCACCCTCAACTAGATCATTTGATCATTAGGGCTCCAAGACCATTCTTCTACTGAATTAAGGGGAATTAACTACTCAAAGTGCAATTCAAAAGCTAGCCCTAGTGTAGAAAAAGTAAATGCTTTTCAAATCTAACTTATAAATGCTATCAACTTGTAAATGCTACTGAATCAATTCATGAAAGAACACAAGAGAGATGCTACCTGCAGAAAGGAAACTACATTAATTTCAGTCAACCATCTAGCTATCAAAATCACTTGAAAACAGAAAATTATTCTACCAAATCACAACTTAAGATTTCATGCATCATCTATCTCATTCACACTTGCATATAAAGTAATGTCCAATTTTCCAAATCTGTGATGAAGAAACTAATGTTATTTTCTCTTGCAATGAAGGAAAAGGAATGGAGGGAATGGCCTAGGAAAACAAGGGAAAAACAGGTTGCTACAGGCATGCTACAGGAAGCTGCTACAAGAAGTCCTGTAATGTTACAAGAAGGTTTCCGAGAGCGTTTGGAAGGTAAGGATGATGGTATCAAGGGATGGAAAGATGGATGAAGGTTGTGGTGGATGGATGGAAGGTGACCAACACCCCTAACCAATCTCAACACTTCAATAAGGCTAGTTTTAGACTAAGAGGGCTGCTCACACTGGCCTAAAAAGAAGAGATCAAGAACAATGGTTGGGATTCATCTAAAGGGAGTGGAGAATTCCTCAATGGATATGGTGAAAAGGTCCCTTTCCTGCAAGTCCAACAGTCCTACAACATCACATGCACCTTCTCTTCTTTTCATTTACAAAATATTATAACCAATGGTGGAAAAGATGAGTTGAATTTCGAAACTATCAAACTAGTGCTAAAAACTCTGATCTATGGAATGAATTAACTTCTAAGCTACAACAATCATATGTAAAACAAGATAACTAATGTATACCTTTTTCCAAGAAATCATCACATAGTGTTTTTGGGTTGTGATTGTAGAGTCCTCTAATCAGGCTCCCATGAGAGAGATGAGATAGAGGCAACAGTCACAGACTTTTTGAGGAATTATATTCTACTAAAATGCAGCAACTAATCAAACATTCTAAGATAAAATAAATATCAATACATAAGAGGGACCTAAGCTACTGGGGTTGGGCCCAAACCCAAGAGCCTCAGCCCTCTGAACTAACTCAATGATGGATCAATAAGAAACTTCTCATTATCATTGCAGAAATGTCAAATACATCACATAATAAGTCAAAAATAGTAGTCACAAGTGCTTGAGCTCAATAGCTTCTTAGCTGCAAACAAAATTTGAATCCTAATGAGTTCCTTGGCATGTTTATTTATACAAAAGGGTAGCTACCAACATCTCCCTAGAAAATAGAGATGTTTGTCTCCCAAAACTTGAGAAAGGTGGATCTAGATCTTCCTTGAACTGCACTGGCTTGGCTGCCAATGACCTCATCCTGCTTGGTTGCCAATGAATTCGAGTTGATGAGAGATAAAGTGGTGATCTTGGCTGATTGAAGGAGTTAAGGAGGTGGACAACCTCCTAGAATCTCTCCCTGTTGTCTACTCCGATATTTTGCATTGAAATTATCTCAAAATTGTTCCAATTCATGCATTTAACCCATATTAGGCCACATGACATAGCAACACATCTTTCACTCCTCACACTAAGCATATAATAGCAAGAATTGTAAATAATTGTGAGAAAGAGAATTTTAAAGCTTGAGGATGGCATTATGACCCTTATGATATACCTATTGATGAGCCTCATCAACGACACTTAGGAAACATTGACTTAGGAGGATCTGACACAAGGAGAAAATACATAGATAAGAAATCAAACAACATGACGACTCAAAGGGGCTTGAAACGACAGTTATTGTAAGCTCCAAAATTGACATAGGAAAAAAATTGGAGGGTCGATGTCGCGGCGACAACAGGCCCAAACTTATTGAAATGAATTGCAAGGGCTTGAAATTCCTCGTCTTTATGATCTCTAGTCATCATTATTCCTTCTTCTTGAGCACATGATGTCCATAGTTTTTCAAATGTAGGAGCTTCCTTCCAACTACTTATACATGTTGCAAAATCATCACATGATCTAGGAACACCATTGAGTGTTGTAATTACTATTTCTTAATCACGAATGGATTTTGTTATCACTCAGGTCGTTCCCTTTGACTCCCAAGGGAATACGGCCGAGGTAACCACTAACCAATCTTTTGGTCACAGGTTCTAGCCTACCTGTGACTAGAGAGGGCTCTCTCTGTATGCTTTAGCTTTGTTTGTATAAAATATTAGGCTAGCTATGATGCTCAAGGTTTTTTTTTTTGGAATTTGTTGGGTGATGACTTCAATCAATATATATATGTGCTCACTAGAGTGTTTTAGGCCATTGGGCATGGAGTCAGTGTTCCTTTAGTTGTTTGATATGTTGTGTTGATACAGTAGTGATGCTGCAGAGCCAGATAAGTGTCTGAGAAAAAAAGTTTCGAAATTGTGATTAAGTGTGATGTAGCCAGGCTATGAAAGGCATCTAAGAATCTTCCAACAAACTGGTATGGAGAAACAGTGAGAATATTATTTAGAAGCAGTGAAGAATTTCTATATAACATTCAAGATTTATAGAATTAATGAAAACATGAGCAATTAAGAATTCATGTCCACGATTAATTCTGAAGAAAACATTTACAGCAGTAAAGATTGAGCACAAGGTGTAAGCAAACATATCCTGTACTATTCCTTTTCTTGATTGCTATATTATTGAGACATGCGTATGATTTAATAAACATAAGGAGACAAAACAGAGATTGAGAAAAACTTATTATTCCATCAGACAGCACAAGAATTCTGCAACAGCACGCATGGCATCAGCAAGACATCAAACATTCAGGAGATCACTGAGCTTGTCCAGCCCTTTGCATTAGAAAATCTGAAAGTATACAATACATTTGCTTCAGAGTGAAAATCACCAACCCCTCATACGTTGCTAGGGGAAGTATATATACACAATTTACATAAGAAAAATATCTAGCTGAAGAGTAAATGCTTCATTAATGTCACGCCAACTCCTGAAGCGTTGTAGCTGAGGGAGTAAATGCTGTAGTAACTCTTCAGTGCCTTAGCTGTTCAAAATGGTCAGAAGATGTTGACTTTGTGGCTGGTTGGAGTCGGTTGAGGATACGCTGTCCAAAAAGTGCGTATATCTTATTCTTTGCTTGCTGCCGCTGCCTTTTGCTGAGTCACCTTCCAGCTGCCTTTAATGTTGTCTTTAATGCTGAGTTGTAGCTGACTGGGATGGAACATCTGAAGTTATTGTGGCAAAATTTGAAGCATTGCTTGCCACCAATCCTCCTTGGGCATTTGGCGTCTTCGGATCTTCACCAAAGTCTCATCTGCTTCCGTATATCTGTAAAAATTTGGAGGAACCTCAAAAAGGTGGTGGATTTCATTTTCAATAAAAAATATATTCTCAAGTTTCTGTAGAAGACTCTGCCCTATTGGAGGCCCTGCCTCCTCAGAAGTACTGCCAGCTGCAGTAATTTGATTTTCCACAAAGGTGGACATCCTGTTTGCATATTTCTCACGGGGGAGCAGTCTTCCCGTGCTGTTTAGTAGGCTAGGTAGTCCCTTGGCTTGCAGTGCTCCCATTTTGGCCTTGTACTCATCCACCTCAGCCTGAATTTAATAGCACTTCCTCTCCACAGTTTGTACATGATTTCTGAGAGTGAGTACCTTTTTAACTGTAAGGACAGCCTCTGTTCTGTTGACAATATTGATGGCTGCCAGTTCTTCCTTCGTCTACCTGTTCAAAAAATCTATCAATCTATTGGTCAGCTCCGGCATGTTTCCCAGCACTAATCTGGCCCTTTGAATCTCTATCTGTGCTTGGCCAATCAAATCCATCTGCTCATGCACAGTCTTAATTGATTTCCATTGCTTGGTGATGGATTGGTCAATGCGGGCCCACAAAATTCTTTTGATTTCTGCCATAGCAGTCTCTAGTTTGAGCTCCTTTTCCAAAGTCTTTATTTTCTCTTTCAAGGCCTTTATTTCTCTGCCTTGTTCTGCCACAGTCATTTTTGATTTATCATATTTGGCATCTAGTTCTGCCAACTGTTCCTTGGCCTGCCTTATTTCAGTGGCCTGGAGCTCCATTTCTTTAATAGCCTTGGTCAAGTCTTCCATGCTTGTACTGGAGTCTGGAGCTGTTGTTGTTGTTGCTTCTGTTGCGTCTGTGGTTGTGACAGGGGCTACTGCTGCCTCCGTTGTTGCTGCTGTGGTTGAAGTGGTTGGAGGAACTTGGGATGTAGATTCTCCCTGCTTATCTTGTAATGCCCCTTCAAGTTCCTTCTCCAAATTGAGGACCTTCTAGTTGCGCTGCATTATAAGGTCCAGTTGCTCATCGGCCTCCTTTTCCTTTTGTAACTCTTTTGTTTGAGGGTGCTCTGTGGGCAGCAGCTTTAACCTCTTTTTCAGTGCATTGAGGTCATCTTCTTTTTTCTTGAGGAGGGCCCTTACGCCCTTTGGATCCTTAGGATCATGTCCTAAGTCAATGATGATGTCCTCCAGCGATTTTATTCTATTGTCCTTGGCCATGGAGGACATTCTCTCAAAATCCAACTGAATGTTGGTATTTTTCAGTGATTCTTTTAACTCATGGGCCATGGTTGCCCTGTCCACCAAGGTGGCATAGACCATTTCTCCAGTTTGCTTGTGGAGTTCTATTTGGTCCATGGGATGGATGTCCTTGGCCATGACCTCCACCCTAGTCCTCACAAAATCTGCAGCTGATTTTGGCTGCGGCACTTTAGGCTTGAAATGACTGAGGATCATTTTCTCCTCTTTCAGGTCATAAACCGACATCAATATTTCTTGTTGGGCAGGTGTTGCATTCAGAAACTGTTTATAGACTTCCAACCTCAGCAAGTCATTTTGTGCCTTTATTTGCTTGAAAAAAGCCTTAGTGCTTTTGGGCTTCTTGCTCTGCTGAGTGGAGGAGGACACTTCCAACCAAGTTGTAATCCCTGTTCTTGCTGAAAGGAGCTTGTACCTGTATGTTGGCTGCCTTCTCCATCTTTCCTTGAACTGTCAAGGACTTCTTCACTGATTTCTTCTATCTCTGGAGAATCAACCCTTTGCCTCTTGGCCTGGGGTTGTTGGGAGGATCCGCTAGCAGGAGTGGACTCTTCTCTGTCTCTTTTCATACCCCTCTCCTCATGTGCTAGGGTTTGCAAGATTGGAGCTGCTGGTGGCTCAATTTGTGGAGGGGGGGTGTGCTCTTGTTGCTGCCCTATTGAGGAGGCAGGCTGTTCTTTGACTGTTTCTTCTTCAGCACCCATTATTCTTTTACCCTTGTCTGTACTTGGTGTTGCTGTGGAAGATGTTTGTGTGGTTGGTGCAGCTGCTGAGGCCGAGGTACCTTCTCCTACTGGTTGCGGTCGTTTGAAGGGTACCTACTGCACAGAATCCAACTCAAGAGTCTTTTCCAAATCCTTGACATTCTTTTGCATTATCTCTTCTTCAGTTAATTTTTCAATTAAAGTGTCTTGCAGCCATTCTTGCTGATTGGCATATTTTTCAATATGTGGGTACTTGCAATGCTCATAGCCTAACAGCCTGTACTTAACCCTTCTAGCAGTGATGAAGCCTTCAGGGTCATAGGGGACCCAACGGAAGCTTTTTGAGAGCATGTACTTATCTTTAAGGATTAGCTCAGCATCTTGCCATCCCTCTTTTTTATTCATTATGAAGGGGCCCAGGTGGTGCTTGAACTTGAGATGGGCTTTCTTTTTGGAGCTATGAAAGTGAGTGAGGTCAGAGTGAATTAGCTGCCTATAATACTCCAAGGCAAATAGCCTCATGGGCACATATTTTGGGAGCCTGTATGGACAGAGCTCACAGCCATAGACTCTGATGACTGTATGATCCTCATATAGGTACCAATCACCTATTTTGTAATTCTTGGAGATCTGCAGGACCTTCTGTATTTCAAATGATATTCTGGGAGGAGGGGACCTCATTAATAAACAAGAGACTGGATAAACAAACTGATCAACGAATTCACAATATGAATATGGTGACCTTTGCACTTGATGATAGATAGATGTCCAGAAGATAACAGATCTTCTTTCCCCTTTAGAGTCCAGATTTTTGATGTAGCATGGGAAAGCCTCGGACTGATAGTACATGAAAAGGTGGTAGATATAAGATGAATACTTGAAGATGCCCTCTCTGTCTACTTTGCACAGCTGCTCATGAATCTTGTTAGCTATGAATTTGGCAAAATTATATTTGCAGGCATGGGGTTGGCCTGGGCTATAAGTAGCTAAAAATACCAACATTGTTCCATCCACATGCTCACTGGTTCTGTATCCCAGCACATAAGCAATCATGTCCAACAGAAGTCTGCCTATATCAGTAAAATAGACATCCAAGTAGGGAGGTGGCCCTGTGGGCTGGCAGTCAGGCCTCATAAATATCTTGGTGATTTTCTGAATGTCTTCACTGGACATCTTGGCACCTGTGTCCAGCAGATAGTTCATGGAGAAAAGGAACAGCAGCTCAGTTTGATTGAAGTTAAGCATCTGGTTGATGGATTCAGCATTAATGTGAAAGAGGATGCTCCCAGATGGAGACTTAACAGCTCTGTGCTACACATCATAATTTTCAGCACATAGGCGAATAATCTCTGGAAAAATGTTGACAGAGGGGAGATAGTAGTATGGCAGATTTGACTCCCATATCCCATATGTATCCTTGCCATTCAGGTAGTCATCTCTCAATTGCCTGAAGGTCTGCAAATGGTCCCTGTTACCCGCAAAGTCTTGGATGAGGTAGTCCCTGTCAGTAAGAGGCAAGGACTCCAGGTCTTTATTTGGTGCATTTATAGGAGCAACACTGAGGGTTGTGGGTGCAGGAGCAGCCATTATGTGGTCTGAATTGAACAAGGCAAGTGTAATAACTTGCAAGGTTCCCGAAAGCTCAAATGACAGATTGAATGCAGGTAGTGCTAGAAGTTTTCCTCAAGTGGAATAGGCAGGCTATGAAGGATTGTCTCTGCTTTGCTTGGTTAAATTCACAGGGATTGTGAATTGATGAAGATGAATTGCAGAGGGTACGAAGGATTCAAATTGGTGAAATGCAGCTTTGGGCATGCACCCGGCAAAAGGGAACAATACTGGGAAGCTCAAGGATAAATTTGCAACTTTAACCCGTGAATTTATTGTTTCAATATCAAATTTATGGAGCTGGGGCAATGTGGGTTGATTTAGTTCCAATTTAAGTAATAGACAGCTTCAATTTGGGACTTTGACAGGTGCTTAATGGAGAATTTGCAGAGAAATGGTATGCATAGGGGCAAAACAAGGGAATTGTGGTGAATACCTGGATAAACAGCATGGAAAGCCTTCGGGTCGGACAGGGGTGCTCGATGCAGCTGAATTGACGAGTTGTGGCGGCTCCAACTTTGAATTTGGTGTTTAGGAAGCAATTTCGTGGCGAAAAGGCTTACAACGGCTCAGTCACTTTCGCTTGAAAATGACATAAAACGGCAAAAAACGGGCTTTTTAACGACAAATTTGGACAAAAAGGGACATTGGCGCTTTTCCGCCGATGACGTCAGCATGACGTCATGGCGGGGCCTGGGGTACGGAGGGTGACGTGGACGCTGAGCTTGAGGCCAGCGTGGCTGGACACGGTGGTGGTCGGAGAACGGTGGCAGGGCTACGTGGAGGGCCACGAGGCGTGGGGGCGGGCGGAGGTAGCACGACGTCATGATGACGTGCGGGTGACATAGCAGGGAGGTGGTAAGCGGTCTCCCCGCACCAACTTTGGGCGAAGGCGGTATCGGGGAGGGGGGCTCCGAACAACCTCGCTGCTTGCCACGCGTCCCGGGTACGGCCACCAATACCGCCATCTCCCCGGACGTTAAAGGGAGGCATGTCGGGGTTTGAAAAAGACCGCCCACCGTCGGATCGGGGGCGGCGGATGATCGACGGTTGGCGGGTGCTGTTGATCGATCGCGCAACTTTGGGTTGGGTCCCGCCCGACCATTAAAATATTTAGTTTAATATTTGGGACGCGGGACTTTGGGTTTTGGGGTTTTTGTGGGTTTTTGAATTAATCTGTCGGGGGAAAAAGGGTTAGAATTAGGTTTGAGCAGAGGGAAAGGGGTTTTTTGTGAAATGTTTTAGGAAAAAAGGGTAAATGAGGGTTTAGGGTAGGTTATCACTCTGACCAGAGGTTAGAGAAATCCCAAAACAAGGTTGACCATAGTCCCTGGTGGACTAATGTCTCCCTTAGACAAACTTATTTAGCTATAGTGCTAAAAGGGGGGGATATTTATACATTGCTTGGGGTTTATACACCATGGTGTTATAATAGTAGGGGAAAAGGAAACATAGGGGATTTGATGTAAATACAGTTAGTAGTTAGTACTGAGGGGGGGATGAGAATGGGAAGTGGTAGTTACTAAGCTTTTCAGGAATCAAACTTAGTTATGAAGTAGATCAAAATGAAAAGAATTTTTACACCAGAAATGTGGCTTCTTTTCAAATAAAGAAGTCATTTATGACATAAAATTTGTACAAATGAAGAGTATAAGGAGGACTGGCCAGGCAGATCCTGCAGTGCTCATGGGAGGTTAGTAAGAAACTTTGAAGGAGATGAGGGGAGTTAGTGATAGTTCAGTAGTTTGCTCAATGAGCCATTGGACTTGCCTTTCTTTTGCTGGTAACATCATTGTAATTCTTGCCAATTGATATACTTAGATGATGCCTTCTGCAACTTTCAACTGTCTACCCTGTCTATTATGCCTAACATTTTTTCTTCATTTTTGATGGGTGCACTTGGTCTTGCAAACCCTGATAATTCTTTTTCTTTTTGCTGCCCTCCTATCTAAGTCTACCCTTATGACTTCCAAGGGCCCAGATTAAGCAGTTGGGCTCCTTTCTTTCTCTATCCACCTAGTCATCTGTCAAGCTTGAATTGTTTGAACAGGTACTTCTTCTCTAGTCTACAACATAAAATTTAAAACATGGAGAGGCCCAGCTTGAGTTGTTGGGCCACCCATCAAAGTAGCAGTGGCAATTTGAAATAGCCACTTTCATGGTCTTTGTTTGGGGTTCATTTCTTTTATTTTTTCTCTGACCAATTCATTTTCTTGCCCTTTGATTTTTCTTTTAAGGCATACCCTCTTTACATTTTTTAAACTGTCTATTTCTTTCACAAAAATGGAACCTTAGCAGCATGGAAGGTAGACATTTTTGGCACTTCCACTGTCAATCATGAGAGATGAGAACCTATTGGTATAGGAGGCTAACAGATTCACCAATTGCTTGGATATGATCTGTTATTTGAGAAATCTTTACGAAGTAAGAAGCCAAAGATCGTCATTAGTCATCCTTGTATTTCAAAGTTCATTCTTATAACTCATTGACTGACCAATGTTCTTGATAGTGTAGAGATCCATTAGGGCATCATACATCTTCTTTGAAGTATCAAGTTTTGCAATGTATGGAATCAAATGATCTCTAATGGAGTCCACTATAATGCTCATAGTATTGATGTCATCCTCTTTCAACTTTGCTTTTATGGCACCATCTTTTGGTTCAACAACCTTTCCTTTCACAATGTCAAAAAACTTGTTCTTGGCAAGAACAATATCTATTCTAACTTTCCAAGCTCTAAAATTTGATCCTCCCTCTAGCTTGTTATCAGATTTCATAGTGAAAACCATAGAAACCAATATGCAAGAAGGACTTGAATAAAATGCTCTCTAGGGATTTTTAAGGTGATCTCAATGTTCCCTTATGTTAGAATTGGAAACTAGGGCCAAATTCCACCCTGGTCAGCTCAGTCGATGGAGATAATTATTGCATTAAATTCCTCTTTTCAAGAGGACCAAAATCGACCTAAAGATCACTAAATTTGGATAAGGGAAAATATAATTTTAAGAGTAAGCCCACTCGTGTAATTTATGAAGGTCATCTTGGGGTTAATTAAATCAAATGGAACCCCTCCTCATCTCCTATAAAAGGAAGTGTACTCCAACCTTATTTGACACATCCATCACATAATTCTTCTCTCTGAAATAGTCACAGAAGAAAGAAGACACCAATGAAGGAGGAAAGCATGGGTTATCATCATTGTTGGGTTGTTTGATGGGCCGAATACCTCAGGTTGGAGGTTAGGGCTGAAAGGGACAAGTTTGGGCTAAATGGAGAACAATTATGGGCATCATTCATCCTCTTTTTCAGGCTGAGATCCTACATGAAGGAAGACGTAGGCTTAAGATTTGTTTGGGAGATGTTTCAGGGCAATTGTATATAGGGTTTCTCTTGTGTAGGTAGGTCGCAGCATTGGTGTTGATTTTGGGTAGCATCGGATGTGCTCTAGCCACGAAATTTGGTGGAGAGGTTGGGGCACATGAGATCTCCAATATCCAAAAAGGGTTTGGGTAGATTCTGAACAGTTCAGGAGATATTAAAATAATTAATATTTTTAATGGAGTCCCTAAATCTAAACTTAGGAAAAATAAAATATTAATGTGGATTAATATGAAACTGTTAGAATGGTCCAAAAGACATGGATCAAGCCAGGTCTAATCTTAGTCATTGATTAGGAACTTAATCTTGGTCGTTGATATGTCAACAGGAAATGTATAAGAGGAGGCTTGAGGGTCACTTGGAGAATACACCAGAGTGATCAGTCATTCTATTCTCTATAGCAGGGTTTGCTAAGAGAGATAGAATTAGTGATCGATAGTTGCAGCTGAGGGGCATTGAGTACAAAGAGACGGAGAGGCAAATATAGTGTCGGGAGAGCAGCGCAGTAGCTAGGGAGAGTGACGCAGAGCCAGCTAGGGCTCACGCAGGGCCACGCAGAGGCAGTCAGGAGTTGCGCAGAGCCTTAGAGAGGCCAGCATTACTGACACAGAGGGCCAGAGGGCTGACGCAAGGCTTCCTAAGGCTAACGCAAACCCATCCGGGGTGACGCAGGGCCAGCGCTGGGCAGAGAGTGGCTAACGCAATCCAGAGAGAGGCTGACGATGGGGTTTCTGGGGCAGATTGGTGCTGAGGAGCTGCCAGAAGGATTATCTGGGGTTTCAGCCAGGAGATTTGTCATAAACTAAGAGGTATTACTGCCAAGGAAATTATTTGTTGGGTAGGCCAGTTTCGGCACCCAGATTGTACTCTGATATTTCTTAATAAGAAAACCCTTGGATAGTTGCACCGTTTTTCCCACATTGGGTTTTTTCGGGGACATTGGTCCAAAAATAATGGTGTCATATGGTGTGATTTTTTGTGTTTCCTTTAGTTGTTGATCTGTAATAAGTTGGGCATGCACTAGTGTTTATTTTCAATATTTACATTGTAAATAACTTGTTAAGTAAAATAAAAAGTAGGTAGGAATAAATCAGATAAAGTGCCTGGAGGGTTTCTAACTAACTCAACTTAGAAACTTCAACAATTGGGAGGTTGATTCAGGCAGGCCATAGGCCTAAGGAGTTTGGTCAAGGGTCAAAAAGAGTAAGAGACTACCTAGGGTTGGTCGCAGTCTCTACATTGGATAGCAGGAGAGTCTTGTGGCAATCTTGAGGGATGAATCTAGCCCAGATCAACCTAAGAGCATGGGAAAAATTACTAGAAGAGGAGTCACAGTCTTGAAAGGAGGTCTAGAGGTGAGTAGAGTAGTTTTAGCAGCCAGCCAATAAACCCTAACCATGATATATTTTGCTAGTAAAGAAGTCTGAGCTTAATAGAGACTACTTTGTTGGTGCCATGACCATGGTGGACCATTGGACAGGGAAAAATTTGTTTGTTGTTGACAGTGTGCAAGATTTGTATTATTTATTGGGCCATCTACTTGTCTAAGGGTAGTGATACTGGATCTGCAAATTGGAAAGTCAGTTTTGACTTTGAATTATTATACTGTCTCTCTAAACATTTGATATTAATATAAAAAGAATTGATCAAGGGTTTTCCAAATATTGGGGTTTTTCCTTGGCTTATGCCATATTCTTGTGTCCTTTTGTCTTGGCTTGTTTTTTGTGTTTATCATTTGTGTTCTTTTTTCAGTTACTGCGAATGTAATAATGGCTCATGTGATTGCTAATGAAAATGAGATGGATTGATAAATGGGATAATATGGAACATTGAATTAATTGCCCTAAGCAAAGAACATGTTAACCAAAAATTAACATGGTACCAGAGCTTAGGTGAGGAAAAACCCAAGAAAAAGAGAAAGCAATCATTGAAAGAAGTTCATTGACAAAGTATCCATGATCCCCTCCCTATGAAAGTATGAAGATAAGGCAAAATGAAGTGGACTATGAGTGCAGACTGCCTAATTGATCAACATAAGGAAGGATGGATCTCAGACAGTTGCTAATTTTTCCAGCTGTAATGATCTTACAAGGTCGAGATACCTACTTATCTTTCTAGGCAACCTTGTGCAAGATCAGGTTATAACCAGGACTTTTTTAGGGCCCCTACATTTGAAGAATATGCAAGTTAGAAGGTCATGTTCAACAATGATCTCTCACGTTAACTCAAAATATTGCTCCTAGATCAATGTTAAGGTCTCGCACCACCTATGGCTCAGATCTCTCACTCTTGAAAGTATAGGATTCTTGCCATAAGTTTGCACTCTCATATGTTACAGATATACTCTCAATGTATTGGTACTGCATCTCTGGAATAATTGGGTGTTCACTCTTTCTCTTCGTATGATTTTCTTGTAATAACATATTTGTCTCATTGCAATGGAGTATGGTATATGATCGACTATAATGGCATATGTCCTGGTACAGTATGATTCATTGAATTATGACATTGTTCCAATTATATATGGCATCAATTCAATAAGTTCCTCATCGACATGTCTTTTGCTTCAATCATATGTATGTTATTGATTCACATATAGAACAATATTGGTATGGCTTCCCATATTGGCAATAACGAGTATCAACCTATATGCTCAAACTTCTTCATTCCTATATGCACTCAGAATTATGTATGGTTGTCACTACACAATTAGCTCTAGCATGGTATTGCTATGTTCTATCTACAACAGTATGTGCCCTGAGATACTTGTCGTGATGGCTCTTTAGTTGATCTAAAATTATTTTGTTTCTACTCTTACCATATCAAGAAGTCATGTATTCTATATGTTGCATGTAAAGGGTTTCCTTTTGACAAAGCATGTTATAAGGCCATTTAATCTATGACTTCCATCCAACTCGTTCTTGAAGGAAGACTTGTTTGATGTCTCACTTCAACCTCTGTCTAGGACATTAAAGTCTGAGCGGAAGGGTTTTGGTCCTACTTCTGAAACATCGAATTATATTTTGAAATATCTATTATCATCAACAAAGCTTGAGAACAATATTATCTTGGGTTTTGTTTTATGATATGTTTGGAAACCTTATCTAAAGTTATCCTTGTGTGGATATGTGGAACAATTAGCAAGATCTGGGAAAAATATTGGTCAGTACTCATGGTGTTTTTCATTGGTTGTTTATATGCATTGGTTAGTACTCATGGTGTTTTTCATTGGTTGTTTATATGCATTTTTGGCAAATCTGAAGCTTGATCAAATGTTTGATACTGTTGACACCTAATCCGAAACGGATGGGTGAACTGGACAGTCATCTAGAAGATGAAATGATCCATCATATGTATGTATATAAATAATATGTTTGCTAATGAATAAAATTAATCAGTTTGTTCCTCCGCTCAATCTGGAGTTACCCTGGCCTGACATGGTATCAGAGGACAGGTCCCAGAAATAGTTGTAACTCCTGTTGTCCTGAGAGCTGCTCATACCTGAGCGCTGCCTCTATCATGCGTTTCATTCTCTGCCCTGAGCACTGCCAACGCATCTGCCCATAATGTTCTCTGGCTCACCAGCTGCCTCTATCTTGACACTGTGCCCTCTGCCCTGCTGAATGTGCAATACACCTGAGCGTTGATGCGTTTTTTATTGAATGCATAGAAGCGTTGTTATACTTTTTGCTGCCTCTCTTCGCATGAATACACCTCTCTGCACATGAATACCCATGCCTCATTCTGTCGCCCTTTCATCTCTTGCACTGGACTTATGCCGCTGAAAATCGTTTTAATATCCCCATTATCGAATTTGCAGAAAACATAATCTCCAAGCTCTTGCTCTCGCACTTGGAAGACCTGGAGGCGTTTTATCTCACAAACGAGGTGTCTGGCCTGACAAGCATCCGTAGACCCATCCCATCGAAGCTCTCCGACCCGGTTTAATAATCCAGAAGGCCCTGTCCGGTCCGGTTTTCACCCATGTCTGCGTGCGTTTGAGATTTTGCGTTTCACCCATGTCTGCGTGAGGTCCGACAGCGCACTCCCGGACCTGGGCAACGTATTCTTCTCTTAGTTTTCTCAAGAAGCTATGTTGACCATGTTGAGTGAGAGCGTGGGCTGACCATGTTCGATCCAGTCAGAGATCCTCTCCGCTTGATGCACGAGACCACAGCCACTGCCTTGGCTTACGGCATTTACAAGACTGATCTGCCTGAAAATGATCCGTTGAACGTCGTGGATTGTCGATAAGGCCGGGGTTTCGGTGCTTCAAAAAATGGCTGGTCAGTCTTTTCGTAAGAGCCTTGTTCATATTCTAGCTGATGAGTTTTATTATAATTTCGATATGGTGGCAGTAGCGGTCATAACTTACGTGGTCGGTCAACAAGTGTAGTGGTTATCCTGCGCTGTCGTTGTCTGATGGTGCCGGAAGATTGAATGTGGAGCTGCTTGAATATTTTTTTGAATACGGTGTTTTTTCTGAGGACTGACATGGTATATTGTTGTTGCAAATATAAAGCTTTTTGTTATTAATGGGATGGTGAGTGTACAGGCCCTCCATTGCGTTGAATAGATCTGTCTGCCGGTCTCTATTTTGTTTCATTCCAGGTCCAAAACAGGCCTCAGTTTTATTGTAAGAGTTGCGCCACTCTGAAACGGAGTCTACGAAATCCCCTTCTTGTTAGCATATTTTTTGTTGGTGACGGGGTTACTGCAACATTAACGTTTGTGACTGCTTGTGCCTCAGTGGGTGTTGTTGTCCTCATTGAAAATGATATATCAATCCTTGTGCCAATTATGAAGCTGTTATAATTATGGTATTGCGCAATTTAGTTTTATGCATATAACCATATGGTATTGCGCAGTTTAGTTTTATGCATATAACCATATGGTATTGCGCAGTTTGACTATGCATATAACCAAATGACTTGCGCATTTTGTTTATGCATATGACTTTAAACCTGATTCATCTCAAAAAGTTTGAGAATGACAAGAAAGATGATTTTAATGGCGGTATAATGTTGTGCTGTTGATATGTATTTATGATGGCAGTTCTTGAGTATTGTATTGTAAGCAGTTTTTAAAGGGGTTATATAAGCAGTTTTCAAAAGCAATCAAAGTCATATCAGTCAGAACATTTGCACAGTTTTTCTATGCTGTATTGAAGCATAAAATGTTATAATATTTCAATGAAATTCTGATGCCTTCTGTCACATATTAGAGGGATTTAAAAGGCTGTAAAGTGAGGATTTTTTTGGCAGAAGTAATTTTTATCAGCAAAAATAATTTTTGTTGCAGTATGCATTCAAGAGAAAAAGAAAGATATTTCAGAGGCATGGGGGGCAGACACTCTCAAGAAGAAAAGGCAGACTTACATTGCATTCGCTGCAAACGAAATGGATCTCATGATGCTTCTACATGCAAGCTACCATGGGAAAAGATTGAGCAGAGAAGAAATCAGCAGAAAGGTAAAACTAATGACACAGACAAAGGTAAAGCACCTGAATCCACTCACTATATTGAGGCACAATGTAACATTGGAGTAAGTGAAGATTTGTTTAATGCTTCACTTGCTTCTTCGAAAAATGACTGGTTTCTTGATTCAGGAGCAACCTGTCATATGACTCATAGGAAAGATTTTTTTGAAGATTTCACTGACAATGTTGATGGAGCAGTATACTTTGCAGATCAGTCAAAAATCAAGCCATCAGGTCTTGGCACAGTCAGGCTTAAACTGCCTGGTCTTCCAGACTTTCTTCTGTACCATGTTCTATATCTCCCACAGCTCAAGAGAAACTTGTTGTCCCTGGTCCACATCCGCCAGCAAGGTCACTCCATTCATATGTTTGATGGCAAGCTTGAGGTAAGAAAGGCATCTGACCACTCACTTGTCATGAGGGGTATAGAAGAAGAAAGACTTCTTAAACTGCAAGGAACTTCTGCTCATGCACAATATTTCTCATATATTTCTCATCATGAAGAAGGTACACTTCCATCAAGTTTATTATGGCATGCTAGATTTGGACATTTAAACTATGACAGTCTTTGCTTATTAAAGAAAAATGGTGTTGCTGGTTTGCCTACAAATCCTAGAAAACATAAGCAATGTGATGCTTGGATTCTAGGAAAGCATAGCAAACAGTCTTTTCATGATTCACATTCAAGAGCACATAGGAAACTTGAACTCATTCATTCAGATTTATGTGGTCCAATGCCTGTTTCTTCTGCAAATGGAAATAAGTATATCATGACATTTATTGATGACTACACCAGAATGTGTTGGGTTTATTTATTGAAGAACAAATCTGATGCTTTTCAAACATTCAAAAATTTTCATAAGTGGATTGAAAATGATGCACAATCTCATATTGGGTCTATTCGCACTGATAATGGAAAAGAATATACATCAAATGAATTTGAACACTATCTTCGCCAACATGGGATTAAACATCAAACAACTGTGCCTTATAATCCTCAACAGAATGGTGTAGCTGAAATAATGAACAGAACAATTTTGAATATGGTACGATCCATGCTTTTCTTCAAAAATGTAAAGACAATGTTTTGGGCTGATGTTGTTCTATGTGCTGCATATATAAAGAATAGATGTCCATCTAGTGCTATAAGAAACAAGACTCCTTATGAATTGTGGTATGGACATGTTCCTTCGGTAAAACATCTCAGGATATTTGGTTCCACCTGTTATGCTTTAATACCAAAGGTACATAGAAACACACTTGGTGCTAGAAGTCGTAAGTGTATCTTCCTGGGGTATTCAAACACATCTAAAGCATACTGCCTCTATGATGAAGTAAATAAAAAGTTTGTTTTATCTAGAGATGTCATTTTTCTTGAATCATCCAAATCTCACAGTGTTGTTGAGCGGCAACTTGATCGCTTGCATAGATTCACAAAACCGAAATCATTCCAAGAGTTTGATAATCAGATTCCACATCTTGAAGGGGGGATTCCTATACTAGATCAACATGTGGAATCTTCTTCTGAAGAAAAATCTCCCCTGCATGACACTCCAACAACGGATGATGCTTTAAGTGATGTAATTGATAGAATTGGGAGACTCAATCTTGATTCAGACCCAACTCAATCAACAGAACAGCCTGGACCATCTCAGAAAGGTCCCCCAAAGTGGCTGACAAAGACACTTGAAAGTGTTCATCCTGATGAAATTGGAAAAACAGGAACCAGAAATACAAACCGACAAGATGGAGGTGATGTAGATAACTCTAATTCACCTATTGATATGGATGTTACTTATGATTGTGAATTGAACTTGTCTACAGATTTTGAACCAACTTCCTTCAAAGAATCTGCTTCTCATGATGAATGGAAAGAAGCGATGCAGAAGGAGTATGATGCCCTCATAAAGAATGGCACTTGGAAGTTGGTTGATCCTCCATTTGGAACCAAACCAATTGGCTGCAAGTGGGTCTACAAGAACAAGTACAAAGTTGATGGCTCACTTGACAAGCACAAAGCTAGGCTTGTGGCAAAAGGTTTTGCACAGAAGGAAGGGGTCGATTATGAGGAAACTTTTGCCCCCACAGCAAAATGGGCCACCATCCGGACACTCTTTGCACTAGTTGCTCAGAACGGTTGGAAAGTCCATCAAATGGATGTAAAAACTGCATTCTTGAATGGAGATCTAAAAGAGAATGTTTTTATGTCCCAGCCTGAAGGATTTGTTGTGAAAGGACATGAACATAAAGTATGCAAACTTGTGAAGTCCTTGTATGGCCTCAAACAAGCACCATGAGCCTGGTATGAAAAACTAACTGAGCATCTTCTGAAACTCAACTTCAATCATTTTGATCTTGATGATGCAACTTTATTTGTCAAGAAAGTAGGCAAAACAGTTGTATATCTTGTGGTATATGTAGATGATCTTTTAATGACAGGGAACAATGAAAGCTATATTGCATCCATAAAGAAAGAATTAGGAAAAAATTTTGAAATGACTAATTTGGGCTATGTTCATTACTATCTTGGCATTGAAGTAACCCAACATCCAAAGTCCATATTTCTTTCTCAAAAGAAATACATTGGAGATTTGTTAAACAGATTTGGCATGACAGAGTGCAATCCCCTTTCTACTCCAATGGAACAAAACTTGAAGCTCACATCTATTGAAGGAAAGGAATTTGAGGATGCAACAAAGTATAGACAGCTTGTAGGAAGTCTCATCTACCTCACTACTACCAGACTAGACATTTCATTTGTTGTTGGAAACCTCTCCAGGTTTATGCAAAAGCCTTGTGAGGGACATTGGTCTGCTGCAAAAAGAGTTCTAAGGTACTTGAAGGGAACTCAAGACCTTGGAATCAAGTATACACAGGTGGACGACTTCAACTTGATTGGATACTCTGATTCAGACTTCGATGGAGACAAAGAAACTGGGGTATCTACTTCAGGATATGCTATGAGTCTTGGATCAGGAGCTGTCTCCTAGAGATCACGCAAACAATCAGTACCAGCAGATTCCACAACAGAAGAAGAATATGTGGCAGCAGCTGAAGCACCGAAAGAAATTGTGTGGCTCGGGAAAATTCTTGAAGATTTGCAGGTAAAACAAATACAATCAACTCCACTCATGATTGATAACACATCTGCAATAAAGTTGGCCAAGAACCCAAAGTTCCATGATCGTACTAAGCACATCAATACTAAATATCATCTGATGCGACATCATGTTGAGGCCAAAACAATCCATCTCCGTCATTGTTCCACAAACGAGCAAACTGCAGACATCTTCACCAAAGCGCTTGGAAGAGAAAATCTTGAAAGATTCAGAATGATGCTTGGACTCACCAACATCCCTTCAGATTAAGGGGGGGAATGTTGACACCTAATCCGAAACGGATGGGTGAACTGGACAATCATCTAGAAGATGAACTGATCCATCATATGTATGTATATAAATAATATGTTAGCTAATGAATAAAATCAATCAGTTCTTTCCTCCGCTCAATCTGGAGTTACCCTGGCCTGACAGATACCCTCAAGTTGTAGGCAACGATTTCTATGGAAATCAAGAAATATAAGTTGTTGAGGTGTCAATTTGTCCTGAAGACTACTTTGCACAGAAAATTGCCTATGTCCTAAAGAAAACTTAAAAATGGACTCTTGCATTCAATAAACATGTAACAGATATCTATTAGTTTGATTTTTTAAATGAGTTGAGTCGGAATTGTCTTCATTCGAAGTCTACATCAATTGAAGGAAAGATATTTTATCCTTCTGTTGTGAAGAATTCAATCCATAAATCATGTTGAGCCAAGGATAATTTCAGAAAACCTTGGTTTTGTTCCCCACCAAGATATACTCATCTAGTAATTAATCATTATTGTTTTAGGAGTTCTTAAGGTTTGGCTTATGGATGGGCACTTGAAATCTCATATCTTCTATAGCAACCACATTAGTTGATCTATGTGTCAAAAAAGTTTGTTTTGCAATAGTAATATTGATGATTCATGACTAAATGTTTTTAAAACTCTTGATGTACAATTACCTTTTTCATAATCTAAAATCATGACTCTAACCTTGATATATGACTCAGCCAATCTTGAAGTTGGAAATATAGAGATTTCTTCATGATATTGTCTCAAAACATGATAATGAAAAACTCTTAGTGTATGACTGTAACCCTTGACATGGCATGGCAACTAACCCTTGCATGAAATAATTTGTGATAATGATATGTAAGCATTCTAACCTTATCTTGATAACAAACCTTGTAGAAACAACAACATATGGTTTGTCAGTTGAATGGGCTTAGCATGTAAGAGAGATTGCTAGTGCATGTGGATTGTTGGGAGTTGATAATTATAAGTTTGTTGCATTAAAATTAAGGAGCAGCTTGATAAAGACTAGATTTCCAACTGGAATAAGACTTTCGATGGAGTTATAGAATCCCTAGCAGTATGACCCGATGACTCTTCTTTCTTGATGAAGGAAAGTTATGGCAGCTAATTATGACTATGATGACTCTAATCATGCCTTGATATATCCCCGTTACTTAAGAGACTGCAAGAAAGCTGCATAATTATGATTGATGACATGGACCTAAGGGTCCATAGCAGGAAAAGGGACATGTTACAGGTGGCTCAATGATAATGTTCTGGAAAGGTCACTTTCCCTATATTGAAAATGAGTTATGGACAAGCCATGTTGATTGGATTATAAAGATGAAACTAGTGATGATGTTTGATTGATGGCCCTCTCGTTTATCAATGTAAGAGGTAGTTGAAGACAAAATGAAAGACCTAGCTTTGTTCCTAAGCTTAAAATATGGAGAAGTTGCTCATCTGGATATAGAAACTTATGGTTAAGCCTCACAAATTGGATAGTTTCTCATTAAGATTAATTTTGTTCTGAAGTACGCTACTGAGAATTGTTGGAAAGGAAATATGGTAAATGGAAAGAGCACATGTAATTACTATATCTCTTGGGGACCAACTTTATTTCATGAACAAATCAAAGACTGAATTTTGTTGCTCCGGAGCACCATTGAGGCTGAATGTATAAAGCAGTAAGCATGGCTTATTATGAAGCCATTTGAGGAATCTCTTTAGTTAGCCACTAGAGCACACCTTCGTTGTATATTGTAGAGTGGGGTTCATTCCTTTTTAAGAATCCCATGTTCCATGACCACTCCTAACATTTTCGCATCGGGTACCAATTTATTTAGGATATGGTACAACTAGGAACAACGAAGCTCCATAATTTCAAGATGGATGTATAGGTTAATGTTATCTTCACAAATCATCTTTGTAAGTCCTTTAGAGAGAGGCTAGGAGTCGTGGAAAGGTTCTACTATGAGGATACTAGTTGAACATTGAGCTCTGGGAGCTCCTGGGGGGTCTGGGGTACTTTTTGGAGCTGCATGTGACCATAAGATGTGGATTCACTCCTTTCCCTATGGGTTCACTATGTATAGGATGTGGTTCATCCTTTCCCTGTACGTGTTTACCCCAGTAAGATATGCATATAGGAATTTGTCTGTTGTTACATATGGACATGTCAGTGGGACGTGGTTCATCCTTGTTAAAATTGGCAACTAGGGCCAAACTCCATGTGGGTCATCTTACTCATGGCTAATAATATTTTATTAGATTCCTCTCATCGAGAGGTGTAGGATTGATCTAAAGATCATCCGATTCCAATAAGTATTTATGGAGATATGAATTTATTTTGATTGTAGAATAATTATCAAGCCGACCTACAACTCATGTAGGCTTAGAAGCCCAACAGTCGCATCTATTCAATCATCAATAGTTGTGTATAAATACAGGAGGTCTTTTCCTCATTTGGACACACACTAATCATCACATCTCTCTCTCTCTAGTAGGCGGTGAAATCTTGCACTGGTGCGCGGCAAAATATTGCACTGGTGCGCGGCGAAATCTTTCACTGGCGCGCGACGAAATCTTGCACTGGTGCACTGGTGTGTGGCGAAATCTTGCACTAGTGCGCGGCGATATCTTGCACTGGTATGCGGCGATATCTTGGACTGGTGCACGGCGAACTCTCAGACTGGTGCATGGTGAACGACTCACCAGTGGAAACTTGAAAAGTTCGATCTAGGGTTTGTTGTCCTAGTTTAGGGCTGATCTGGGGTTTGTTGCTGCTTATGTAAATCAGACTTATGTACAATTTCTCTCTGCTGAATTATTAAAGATAAAGGAAGATTTGATCAAAGGGTTTCCCCACATTGGGGTTTGTCCCTGGCTAGCCACCACATCTTGTGTCTCTTGTCTTGGCTTGTTTTCTGTCGATCGTTTAATGTTCTATCTGCACTTTACTTTATGTACATGTGATTGCTAATCTATGGATAATAATAAGAAAGATAAGTAAACTGCTATAAGCATAGAACATACCATAACTTAACATGGTATCAGAGCTGAGGTGAAGACAAAGCCCAAGCAAGAGCAAGAGCAATCACCGAAGAGAAGATTGGCAAGGCTATCCTAAAAGAACTATGGGGTCCTCAACACTCTTCCCTACCGAAGACAAGCTCCGTGAGAAAGCTGACTATCACGGATAAAATATGTTTATCGATCTAACCTTAGAAGATCAAGGAGTGTTGGACCATGTGAGAGGCAATATTGTTGAGCCTCCATCAAATGCATCTGCTGCTGCTAGGAACAAATGGACCTAAGGGTGGAAGAAAATGACAATGTTACATTTGCAATAAAGCAGGTCACTATGCAAGGGAGTGCCCTTATAGAAGGGACTCACATCGGGACGATGATCAAAATCCCTCTCATGGCAATCAAAGGAATGGAAAATCTAATAGCAGAGGAAAAAGGAGTGCTAGAAATCAAGGAAGAGGACAACCATTCAAGAAGGCTAGAAATTCCAAGTATGAATCCAACATTGTTGAAAACAAGTAGGATGAATATTATCTACCAGTTGCTCTATCTACCTCTGCTCCTTTGGAGTCACTAGGAATTTGGCTTATTGATAGTGGTGCCTCAAGTCACTTCACTAGTTACAAAGAAGTTCTCCATAATCTGATAGAGAAAGAAACTAACCTGGAAATTGTCCTTGGAGATAATATGAAATATCCCGTGAAAGGTGTAGGAAATGTCTCTCTTAAATTGAATCAAGGCAATACGATCCACTTACAAGATGTATTACATGCACCTGACCTCAAAAAGAACCTGGTGTCCTTTTCGGCTATGGAAGACAAAGGCTACAAGGTGGCTTTCAGCAATGGCAAGGTACGTGCATGGAAAAACAATATTAAAGATGCCTTCACTTTTGGGTTTTGAGTTGATTCATTATATCAGGTTGGAGGAAGTCCGCTAGGTGTCATGTCATGTGACACATCTCAAGCCTTGATCAAGAATAAAACTGAAAAGAAGATCAAGATCTTAAGGGCTGATAATGGGACTGAATATGAATGTAACGAGTTTCATGACTTCTGAGGCTGGCATTAAGATGGAGACTACTACACCATATACTCCTGAACAGAATGGTGTGGCGGAAAGGAAGAACCATACGATTGTGGAAGTTGTCCGTGCCATGCTCCATGATCAAAGACTTCCAAAGTTTCTATGGGCCAAAGCTGCAAACACCGCCGTATATGCACAAAACCGATGCCCTCATCAAGCCTTAGTTTCCAAGACTACTAAAGAAATGTTCACTAGTAAGAAACCTGACGTATCTCATTTTAGAATTTTTGGAAGCCGTGTATATTTTTATGTGCCGAAAGAGAAAAGGAATAAATTGGATGCATCTGGAAAGAAACGAATCTTCGTGGGCTATGGTGAAAATACTAAGGGCTATAGAATCTATGTAGCCGGTCAAAGGGAAGTTGTGATTGGTCATGATGTCACCTTTAACGAAGATATGGCTCTCAGCCAGGTGAACAATCTTCCTACAGTGAGGAGCTCTCTAGAAGGTGACACCAGGGAACCGAAAGAAAAAGAGTATGATTATATATTTGCACCTATTGCCAGATATACCACCATCCGCTCGATCATATCCCTTGCGGCTTCACAAGGATGGAACCTACATCAGATGGATGTCAAGACCGTGTTCTTGCATGGTTCGATCAAAGAAGAGGTCTACGTGGAGAAACCCAAAGACTTTGAGATTTATGATCGAAAATCTCATGTATGCAGGTTGAATAAGGCTCTCTATGGGCTGAAGCAAGCACCCCGAGCATAGTATGAGAGGATCGATAGCTACTTGATGAAGCTGGGATTCACTAGGAGTGAAGCCGATCCTAACCTTTACTCTAAGGTTGAAGATGAAAAACCTCTCATACTAGTGCTGTATGCGGATGACCTCTTTCTAACCGGTGCAGACCCTCTCATTCACAAATGTAAGAGGCAGTTGGCTTATGAATTTGAAATGAAGGACCTAGGACTGATGCACTATTTCCTAGGACTTGAAGTCTGGCAGAAGCCAAGGGAAATTTTCCTATCTCAAGAAAAATATGTGGTGAAGATAATGGAAAGATTCGGTATGGTGGACTACAAGCCTGTTACTACCCCGATGGAGCTTGACTTCAAGAAGTTAAGCGGTAGTGCTCCTGGACCTATTTTACGAAATGCTACTGAGTATCGGCAACTCGTTGGAGCATTAATGTTCTTAGTGAACTCCCGTCCAAATATATGTTTTTCAGTCAACACAATAAGTCAACATATGGTTGAACCTCATCACATACATTGGATTGGTGCCAAGAATATGTTAAGATATCTTCATGGCACAATTACATATGGGCTAAGATACATTGTCGGAGATATGAGACTACTTGGATACATATATGCTGGTTGGGCAGGTAGTGTGATGGATCGTAAGAGCACTTCTGGGTGTTGTTTCTCCTTGGGATCTACTTTGATATCCTGGATGAGCAGGAAGCAGAAGTCGGTGGCTTTGAGCACCGCCGAGGCAGAGTATATTGCTGCTAGCATGGCCTCTTGTGAGGCAGTCTGGTTGCGGAAGCTCTTCAGTGAGCTATTTGGATTTACATTGGATACCACCGTGATCCTATGTGACAACCAGAGTGGGATTCGTTTGTCAGAGAATCTCGTATTTCATGAAGGCTCCAACATATCGGTACAGATGAACAGGTCATCGACATTCTAACAAAGCCCCTAGGAAAGGTCAAATTTTTTACTTTCCGAGAATGACTTGGTGTCGTTCAGAAACCCTCTAATGAGGGTCCTGTATGATGTATTGAGCTCTGGGAGCTCCGAGGGGCATGGGGTACTTCTTGGAGCGACATATGATCACAGGGTAAAAGAATCAAAACTTTCCTTGTATCACCCTGTGGCAACTATGTAGCAGGATGATTAGTTCTCCTGTGAGGTCTGGATGATGTGTTCCCCATGACGATTATGTAGCAGTATGATTAGTTCTCCTGTGAGGTCTAGATGATGTGTTCTCCATGACGATTGTGTAGCAGGATGATTAGTTCTCCTGTGAGGACAGGATTGATTAGTTCTCCTGTCGAGGCATCCTACCCATGCAGTCTGGGACTCATGGGAAGTACCTCTCATCTGATCAATGAGCAGGGAAATGAGGATAGGGACCATAGTAGTACCGATGGACGCATCGCTATATCTACCGTACTCCCTATGCTAGGATGACCTTCATTGATCTAGGATCAATGATACTGGTCTGGGACCAGTGGTAGGAGTTGTACCCACTATGACGCTGACTTCAGGTCGGTTGAGACTAGTCTAGGACTAGTGGTACATACTCTGAGACTGACTTTGAGTCAGTGGAGGATGATACTGGTCTGGGACCAGTGGTAGGAGTTGTACCCACTACTACACTGACTTTGGGTCGGTTGAGACTAGTCTGGGACCAGTGGTACATACTCTGAGACTGACTTCGGGTCAGTGAAGGACTGGTCTAGGACCAGTAGTAGGAGTAGTACCTACTATGACGCTAACTTCGGGTCGACTGAGACTGGTCTGGGACCAGTGGTACACACTCTAAATTGACTTTGAGTCAGTGGAGGATGATATTGGTCTGGGACCAGTGGTAGGAGTTGTACCCACTATGACACTGACTTCGGGTCAGTTGAGGATTAGTCTGGGACCATTGGTACACACTCTGAGACTGACTTTGAGTCAGTATGATACATCCTCGATCATTTCTTCCTCTTCATAATTCGGACAAAGCAAAGCAGAGCAGAGAAGATCAGAACAGGGTAGAACATAATAGAGCAGAGTAGGCAGGACAGAGCATAGCAGAGCAAGGGTCAAGCTGTAAAGAGAAGTGCATTTGATGGATGAATAGTAGCGACAGACAGACAGATTGCAAATGGAGTTCTCCCTAGTTGAGAGGGACTGTTAAAATTGGAAAATAGGGCCAAACTCCATGTGGGTCATCTTATTCATGGCTAATAATATTTTTATTAGATTCCTCTTGTCGAGAGGTGTAGGATTGATCTAAAGATCATCTGATTCCGATAAGTATTTATGGAGATATGAATTTATTTTGATTGTGGAATAATTATCAAGCCGACCTACAACTCATGTAGGCTCAGAAGCCCAACAGTCGCATCTATTCAATCATCAACAGTTGTGTATAAATACAGGAGGCCTTTTCCTCATTTGGACACACACTAATCATCACATCTCTCTCTCTCTCTCTCTCTGGTGCGCGGCGAAATCTTGCACTGGTGCGCGGAGAAATCTTGCACTGGTGCGCGGCAAAATATTGCACTGGTGTGCGACGAAATCTTGCACTGGTGCGCGGTGAAATTTTGCACTAGTGCGCAACGAAATCTTTCACTGGTGCACAGCGAAATCTTGCAATGGTGCGCGGAAAAATCTTGCACTGGCGCATGGAGATATCTTGGACTGGTGCACAGCGAAGTCTCTGACTGGTGCGCAGTGAACGACTCACTAGTGGAAACTTGACAAGTTTGATCTAGGGTTTGTTGTCCTAGTTTAGGGCTGATCTAGGGTTTGCTGCTACTGATGTAAATCAGATTTATGTACTATTTCTCTTTGTTGAATTATTGAAGATAAAGGAAGATTTGATCAAAGGGTTTCCCCACATTGGGGTTTGTCCCTAGCTAGCTGCCACATCTTGTGTCTCTTGTCTTGGCTTGTTTTATGTCGATCGTTTAATGTTCTATCTGCACTTTACTTTATGTACATGTGATTGTTAACCTGTGGATAATAATAAGAAAGATAAGTAAACTGCTATAAGCATAGAACATACCATATCTTAACAATCCTTTCCCCACATGTATGATGCTCGTTCCCTATGATCGATGGTTGACATGTCGGTGGGATGTGGTTCATCTCCCACGTGCAGGATCCTTCCTACAATTGTTGTTTGGCATGCATGTAGGACGTGGTTCATCCTGTCCCTACTATCGGTGGTTTGCATGCACATAAGATGCGGTTCACCCTTTCCCTATGATGGTTGTGTTTTTGGGAAAAAGAAACATGCATAGGGTGAGTGGTTCATCTTCCCCTATGGTGGTTGACATGTGTTTAGGGTGAGTGGTTCGCCTTTCCCTACGATTGATGAGATATGCATAGGATGAGGGGTTCACCTTCTATGGCATATGGGCGGAATGAGTGGTTCACCTTCTCCTATGGATGCCCCAGTATACATCTTGCACATGTAGTCCAAGAATCATGGTAAGTACCTCTAATCTGGCCAATGAGCTGGGAAAAGTGGTTAGGGACCATAGCACTATCGATGGATGCATCGTGTACTATTGTACTCCCTATGTCTACGATGCATGATGTTCAACAACAACTTTATCACTTGGGATCAAGTCTGATTAGGGGTCCTTCCCATGATTATGTAGATTGAATTTTGTCAGTGGAGAGTGGCAAGGTCTTGTGACTCACTCTCGATCAATTCTTATTCATTATCTGTATCAGTGTTTAGCAGAGTTGAGATGGGATGCAGAGATAGTACATGGTGTCAAGATGGCATGATGAGTAATGGTCAAATATTGGCAAGTGGATTTCCACCTAGTTGATAGGGAGTGTTAAAATTGGCAACTAGGCCCAAATTCCACCTTGGTCAGCTCAGTTGATGGAGATAATTATTATATTAAATTTCTCTTTTCGAGAGGATCAAAATAAAACTAAAGATCATTAAATTTGGATAAGGAAAAATATAATATTAAGAGTAATCCCACTCATGTGTAATTTATCAAGGTCGACTTGGGGTTAATTTAATCAAGTGGAACCCCTCTCCATATCCTATAAAAGAAAGTGTCCTCCAACCTTATTTGACACATCCATCACATAATTCTTCTCTCTGAAATAGTCCTAGAAGAAAGAAGACTCCAACGAAGGAGGAAACCCTGGGTTATCATCATTGTTGGGTTGTTTGATGGGTCAAATACCTCAAGCTAGAGGATGAGGCTGAAAGGGACAAGTTTGGCCTAATTGGAGAACAGTTATGCGCAGCATTCATCCTCTTTTACGGACCAAGATACTACATCAAGGAAGTTTCAGGCTTAAGGGTTGTTTGGGAGATGTTTCAGGGCTATTATATATAGGGTTTCTCTTGTGTATGTAGGCCGCATCATTGGGAGGTTGATTTAGGCAAGCCATAGGCTTGAGTTTGGTCAAGGGTCAAAAAGAGTAAGAGACAACCTAGGGTTGGTTGCAGTCTCTAATTTGGACAATAGGAGAGGCTAGTGGCAATCTTGAGGGTTGAATCTACCCTAGATCAACCTAAGAGCATGGAAAAAATTACTAGAAGAGGAGTCACAATCTTGAAAGGAGGTTTGGAGGTGAGTAGAGAAGTTGTAGCAGTTAGGCAATAAACCCTAACCAGTATATAATCTGCTACTAGAGAAGTTTGATCTTGATAGAGATTACTTTGTTGATATCATGACCATTGGACGCGGCAAAATTTGTTTGTTGTTGATAGTGTGCCAGATTTGCAATATTGATTGGGCCATCTACTTGTCTAAGGGTAGTGATATTGGATCTACAAATTGGCAAGTCAATTTTGACTTTGAATTATTGTACTCTCTCTCTCTCTCAATATTTGATATTAATAATAAGAAGAATTGATCAAGGGTTTTCCCCATCTTGGGGTTTTTCCTTGGCTGGTGCCATATTCTTGTGTCCTTTTGTCTTGGCTTGTCTTATGCATTTATCATTTATGTTCATTCTTCAGTCACTATCAATGTAATAATGATTCATGTGATTACTAATGGAAATGAAATGGATTGATAAATGGGCTAATATGGAACATTGAAGTAACTGTCCTAAGCAAAGAACATGCTAACCAAAAATTAACGCCTTCTTTCACCAAAGCTTTGGTACCTTGTTAATTTTCTTAGTGTAATTAGGGTTAGCAAATATTTCTGAAATTCTGATAATTAATTTTGATGTAAATCTTCTTTTAACTTATTCCAATATATCATTCAGCAATTATACTTCAAAAATTCAACCATAAAGAATAGTGGAACAATAGAGATCACAACACACAAAAGAAGACAAGATTTACCCTAGGAAAACCCACAAAGGGGAAAAACCCAACAACCTTTTTCAATAGAGAAATTCTTCTTGTTCAATGAGAGACACAACTATACCTATGGTCAATTTGAGGCTTCTCTTCCAAGTCAAGTCACCCAATATGATCCTACTCTTTGCTCTACTATCTGACCCAAAATTTTGGCCTTCCTGCAATAGTCAGTTGCCCCAGAAATTTCAACCCTACAACAATTTCCCCAATAACCCAGAAATTTTGGTCCCCTACAATAATTTCCTGAGAAAAATGTGAACTACAAAGAGAGAAACTAATCCACATTTGTGTGTTGTAAAAGAAAGAGAGAAGAGATATTTTAGCCTCCTCCTTCGTCCTTCTTGTCCTTCGCTTGCTTGCTCAAAAACTATCTTGTGTGAAAGAGTGTGAATGCCCAAATGCAGGAGGTCAAGTTACCTTTATATGGTAGTCCGACTAGGGTGAATGGGCATGTCACTTGGCCAGGTGCCGACTTGACTTGGAGGGAAGTCGACTTGTCACTTTTGGAGCCAAAATTTATTTTTCAAAAATTCAAATTTTCATCTTTAAAATGTCGCATTGGGACTTTGACTGAAAATAAATTTTCCTTTGACTCAAGCATTTATAAATATGATTTACAATGATAAATTCATTACATCAAGGGACCAAATGTACATTACGAAGACTGATCATAGTTACAAATTCAACAACACGATGAATACAACTAGGGATTTGCAACCACTATTTTTATAAACGAACATGATTTAAGAATGGGCCTTCCAAAATATACTAATAAATTAGTCATAATGGATGTAGTCAATTTCCTTTACAAATATGCTCACTTCTGTGTTTTATTGCACACATTAACAAATTTCTCAATTCCCATGTCTTCATGGATAAGATGTTACATGGCATGCATACTTCCATTATATTAGATCAAGATCCCACATTCACTAGAAACTTTTGGTAGGACCTATTTAAACTTCAAGGAACTTAGTTGAAAATGAACATTACATATCATCCCCAAATCGATGGTCAAACAAAAGTGGTTAAATTTTTTTTAGAAACCTATTTGTGATGCTTCACTTTTAAAAAGAAACAACAATAGGCACAATGGCTTCCCCATTCAAAATGGTGTTGTAATATCATGTATCATTTTACTACTAAAATGACTCCATAAGATGTCTATGGCCAAAAACCACTCTCACCAAGGATCTCCAACATTCATACAATATATAGCACACTTCACACTAGAGAAGTCATTCTCTACACACTTAAGGGCACTTTGTTTATGGCTCAAAATCAAATGAAGCAACAAGTTGACCAATGTCACTCTAATTGTTCTTTTGAAGAAGCTAATAGGGTGTTTCTTCACCTTCAACCTTATAAATAAACCTCCCTCATAAATAAAATCCACAAGAAGCTAGCACCAAAGTTCTATCGACCTTATATGATGATCCAACAAATTTGATAGTTTGCCTCCAAATTGGCTCCTCTACCCCAGTCAAAGATTCATCTAGTCTTTCATGTGTCATATCTAAAAAAGGTATCAAGATCACATTGCAAGGCGCAAACTAACCTACCAAAACTTGATGAAGAGGGGTCCATTTGGATCTAGCCCCAAATAGTATTGACCACTACAGTGTCAATTACACTCTCACACAATTCAATAAGTATCAATCCAATAGAAAGATATGAAAATAGAAGATGCTTCTTGCGAACTAGCAATGATTTTGACAACAATTTCGCCATCTTCAACCTTGAGAATAATGCTTCTTATGAAAGAGGAGGGCATGTTACGGTCCACCCCAACCTCCGTAATTTAGGTTACTAATAACTTGCATGTTTCCACATTCTTTAAATAAGGCCCATTAGATAGTAGTGGATAGCTATTTAATGTAAAAGGATCCACTTTATTGATAAGGTCCACTAGGTAGTTGGTTAATGAGGGGAGGACGAGTAGTTAAGGTTTTAGTATTGAATATATATTTAAAGAGCTAGGAGGCTATGAAATTATTTGTTGAGAGCGTTGTTGAAGTGGGATCTCTACTCACTAAAAGGTCACACCACCTTAAGAGGCAAGTTAACATTTCTTTCCTTTTTTTAATAATCATTATTACAAGTGTATATTTTTCATATTTCATCTTATTTTTCTCTTGTATATAGTTTTCTACATTTGCACATTCTATACTTAGTTTTCGTTTCAATTCTGCAGGTTATGGAACATGAAAACTCGTGCCTTAACCCTCTTGTAGGCTAGTGGTTGACCATTCAATAAGACAATATAGTCTACTAAATTGTGACAATCCTCTATCAAGATTATAAAAGGCACAGAGAAATCTAAATGCATCATTATGAGTTAAAGGTAATGATACATTATTCTATCAAAATATTTAGAAAAGTCATGAATACTCTCTTATGCCCAACCTTTATAGACTACGTAACATCTTAAGCAATACAAATCACACATTAGATATATCTACCTCATAAAGCCTTGATTTTTTCTTGAGAAATGGCATATGGTAGTGAAGACTTGATTAGAGAGGAGAGAATCTAAGTAATCAACTTGTAGATACAACTTCCTAATGAGATGAGTTTGAATTACTCAAAGTGAGCTAAGTCATTTTATTTTAAGATTGTGATAGTGAATGTTGAGCTAAGGCTTGAAGTATCTTTCCTTTTAGCCTAGATTCTTTTATAACTACAATGATATCTTTACCCATGATTCCTAAGAATCCTTTGAAAAATTCTAATAGAAAACCATCTAGCCTTGGCCTCTTGTCCTTTTGCAAATTACCTAATATATTCTTAGTCTTTGTTAATCCCATTGGTCTGTATAAATATTCATTCTTATCTTCCTCTACATGTTGACTTTTAGGGTTACTCCAAAAGTGTTTTCACCTTGCTAGAAGAGCACAATGCCTCCCCCTTGGTGATGCTTTATGGACATATTGATGGCTCAGTTTGGGTGGATGTTTGACCATCATTAGAGTACTATGCATAGTGCCATTACGTAGGAGGAGGTTAACCTAATCAACATGATGATTAACGCATTCGATGCACACAATTGGGGAGTTAGTTATATTATTAAGAAAGGTACCTACCTAGGAGTCGCATTGGGTGCTTGGAGGAGGAAACCTAAAACTGGGAGCTTGAAACCATATGATATATGCCTTGCAGGTTAGACACTTGACTTGAAAACAATTGGGTTAAGGATCATACTTCATGAAGGTTGGTTGTGGAATTTGACATATATGTTTAAGAGAAGCATTGGAGCATATTGATCACATTAGTGCACATGAGAGGAACATTAAGCACATCAAAGAATATGTGGCACATAGTTAAAGGAGGATCACCTCACATAAGCAAAAATGAAGAGTAGACCATAGTGGCAGAGGAAACATATTGTTATAAAGTGCACCATCATGGAGGAAGGGCATGAAGCCTAAGGAAAATCATGCTTGGAGGCCATTTAACCTTAGGGGTTAGAGAAGCACTAGTTTTACACATGTACATCCTTGTATTATGGAGTGCTCTATGTGAGGTTTCCCTGTTGGTTACTTCTATAGACTTATGTCCTTGTCTTAAATTTCCAAATCGCATCCTTACTAAAATAGTTTGTAAACATCCTATAATAAGCATTGAGTTGTTTTTTTGGCAAAGTTGGAAAATTTCCAAATTCAATTGCAAGTTGAAATGAGCCATTGTGATGATTGATATCCCAAGGCAGCCCATTAAAAATTAATGATGTGGTGAAGAAGGACATTAATAAGGATATGTGATGAGAACATAGGAAACTTGAAGTATAAAGAAGAAAGCTCGGAGAGTTCATCTTGCTTGAAGATCAAAGGATGTGTTAGAGTCAGTATTTGCATACTACCATCAGTGACCAAAATTGCTCTTTTCATATTCATTTTAGGTGTCCCACAGAATTTTTTTTATCATTCCATTAGGTCATACAAAAAAATTAGTCACTGGTGGTAGTCCTAATCCAAAAACATCACTCTTCCCTAAATATGATTACTTGTTGGCATAGTTTCATGTCTTGTTGACTGTACATCATTCATAAATTTATTTTTATCATGCAATTTATATCAGTCATGAGGTTATTATGTCATCTTGAAATTCAATCCTTCAAGGTCTCATTAGGTCTTTTAGGGTTTTTCAAGGTCTTATTAGGTCTTTTAGGGTTTTTAAAGGTCTCGTTAGGTCTTTTAGGGTTTTTCAAGGTCTCGTTAGGTCTTTTAGGGTTTTTCAAGGTTTCATTAGGTCATTAGGGTTGCCAAGATTCCATTCCATTGCATAAGACCAGCAAGTAAAGGGTGTTCAAATAACATCCCTTCACCATGTGAAGATGATTTGTAAGGAGAAATGCTTATTTCATTATGTAATTTTATGTCTCTCAAATGTAATAATTTATCCATCCCAAGTTGTTAACTCAGTGTTCTAAAGATGCCAGACCATCAAAAGATCAATTTGTCAAAGGAAATAGTCAAGTGAAAGGGTAAAGTTTCAAAGGGTTAAGTGCATGCCAAAGGGAGTTTTCTTTTCACAAGGGTGTCCAAATCATAATTTTCCACAAATACTAAACCCTAATTTCCTCACCCATTGAGCTAGGGTTGATTATGGAATCAGAGACATCTAGTATATGAGGCATAACGGAGGTCATTTCAGCAAGTATGAGGACATTCCAACTCATAAACATCGTGTCTCCATCATTTTCAAGAAGTCATTCGAAGGGACAAATCATTTGCCACACATAGAGCCAATTTTTCTTCAAACTATGTTTTAGACCAAACAGGCATGAATTTGGCAAACATGAGAGACGTTTTTGTCCATAATAGGCCAAGGATGAAAAACCTCCTTCACTTTTTACACAGGTGTCACGGTTTTAGAGAAATGTCAAAATACAGTTGCTACAAGAGAGTTGTTGCACTTCCGGAGTGACTTAGGCAATATCACGTTTTCCTCTATCCGGGGTCTCCAAATGACTTTTGTGATGAGTCAAATGATAACTAGACAAAACTAGCTTTCCAATGAGCTATAATGCACTCAATTTGGAGTTGAGGAAGACCTCAAAAAGTTTCCTGCAAGAGAACACTTCATTTTTGCACCCTCATTCTGCACTTTTTGAAAATTCTTGGGAGAATTGACTTTTTAGGGACTATAATTGATCATTTTCAATGCTTGATAGGTCCATTGCGTAGCCAAGAAAGAGACCTTTCCAACGAGCTATCTTGGGCTCAATTTGGATACCGGGAAAGCCTCCAAAAGTGGCCTACAAAAAGCATTGTGCACAGAGGATGGAGCATTATGCACAGAGGCCAGAGCGTTGCGCATAGGGCAATTTTGCAGGGCGATGCGCATAGAGCCGGAGCACTGCGAACCTGTAGAGGGTGCTGTGCATAGGACCAGCAAGTGCCAAAACACCCTATTAACCATCCAAATCATGTTTTTTCTTCCTTCTAGAACTTCTAAACAAGTAAGTGTAATCCTTGAACGATCCTCCCGGCATTCAGTTCATCATTTTGAAGTTGGTTTGCTATTTAAAATTTCAAACCCTATATTTTCTAAAAACCCTCCCTTCTTACCATATCCCTTATTCCCACATCTTGTTGTCACATCCATCATTCCCTTGTCATATCCCTAAATATCACACCTATCCCCTATACTCACTCTAATCCCCCAAACAAAATCCCTACACCTATCCCCATACCCTAATCCCCAAAACAAACTCCTTAAACCCCTGTTTACTAAATGGTCCCTACCAAAAAATACCCTCCTTCTCACTCTCACATCATACATATCTCATCATACATCACACAAAACTCCTCTCCCCTTCCCTTATCCCTATTCACCATAACTCACTTCTTGATTACCTCCTCGAGGGTTTCTAAAGCTGCAAATTCAAAAAACATGGATAAAGAGGATAGATATTATGAGGTGGAGGAAAACAGTGGCTGTGAAAGCATGGGAGATGAACCTCAGCATCAAAGAAAACCACATAAGGGAGGCAGAATTATCAAAGAGGGGCTAGAAAGTTGTTTGCAGCGAATAGGCAAGTGTTTACTCCACCTGATGCGGAAGGGGCTTTTCCTTCTTCATCAACACAACAAATGTAGCAGGTGCATAAAGGGAAGGAAAATATGTTGGAGGAAAGCCTCAATGATGAAGAGGAAAGGGAATTTGAATTGATGGAACATGATGAACCAGAACAACCACACATTCATCATGGCATTGAGATAGTCGACTTGGAGGCCCAAAATGAGGCAAAAAATGAAAATATAACCATAAGGGAAAAAGATGCATAGATCCAAGCACTGATGGACAACTTCACGAGAGCTAAGTATGTCATTTCATACCTTGAGAAGGAGAACAAGCAGCTAAGAGACAAGCAAGTCCTCATGGAACTGGAACTTCTCAAAGCAAAGAGGCAAGGTGACAAAGGCAAGTCAATAATGCAAGAGGAAGAAACCCCAACCACCTTGACTACAAAACAAAGAATTGAGAAGGAAATTGAGGAGGATAGAGAAACCTGGCTTGATAGAGTCAATTTGCATTTGGATAAGCTGCTACAAAAGGTGAAAAGGGACAATCGAATCATTAGAAATTTGGCTCGCCATTACAGGACCCGGAATAAGATTTGCAACATAAGGGTCAAGCAAATGAAAACAAGGCTAAAACAAGCACTCAAAGGAAAAAAGGAGGGTGATAGGCTTAGGTTGCTTGTTGAAGATTCCTTGGCTAACCAAGACACTTGATGGTGGTGTTCTCCACAAATTTTGAGCAAGTTTTGAAGAATTTTTTCCTTTTGAAGAATTTGGCAATTTTTGACACAGAAATTTTGGCCCTATGCGCAACGCCACTAGTGTTGTGCTTTTCCTAGGGGCATCCAATGAGGAAATGGTCAGCATTTTTGGATTCACAATGATGATTACATGCACCCTATGCATTTTCTAAGCTTTTAGAGCAGAACTGGTCAACCAAAAGGTCAAAAACACCCAAAAAATGACCTTTCTGCCATCTTTTTTACACACAGAAGTAGTCTTGGGAGAATCAATTTTTGAGGGGTCAAATGAACTCCAAATGAATAATTTCAAGATGTTCTGGAAAGTAGACTTGAAGATATTTCCAATGAGATATCATGAGCACAATTTGGACGTCGGGAAGACCTCCAAAATGGTCCTGCAAGAAGCATTGCGCATAGAGCTTGGGCGCTGCGCATAGGACAAAAATTGTGCTGGGTTTCCACTTCATTGTGCCTTGACTGTAATTTTGGGTTTCCTCTCATGGATGGTGTTTTACTGATGTAAATGGTGACTAGGCATGTAAATAGGATGGATAATAAGTATTAGAAGGTAGATTCATTAGATTAAAAATTATCTTGAGGTCAAATGAATCACTTTCCTCCCTTTTAGAGGGAAGTTGTTAGGGTTGCCTAGATTCCAGTTTCTTGTTCAGCTTTTGATGGATTATTTCCTCATCTAAGGGATTCAATCCCTGAGGATGGGAGGAGGTCGAATTGAGGTCTATATCTTCTTTTTCTTTCTCATTGTAAAGGGTTGGACTCAATGGGATGCTTATGCTTTGAGTAGACATCATTTTGTATCAGTTTTAGCAGGAGATTAATGAAAAATTGCAGCTATTTCTTTGGGATCCATGTGGTATGGTGTTCAGTTCAGTTTTCTCTATTGTGATCATATGTTAAAATGTTTTTTTTACTTCATCAATCATTTCATTTCTTTTAAGTGGATGTTTTCAAGTTGATAGGCAGAAACCATAATATTTATGCTCTGTTTTGGGAGAATATTCACACTCTATGTTTTCTTCAGTTTAGGAAGAATCCATGTTGCTTACATGCTCTTTATAGCTCCTCACCTGTCTTTAAATCACCTCACCCATCAAACCCTAGAGTGTTGAACTTTGTACCTACCTTGCCTCATCCAACACCCTGCAATTTTGACCTAATTTCCTTGCCCTAACTGTCTGCTCCTCTTGATCCAGCAAAACCCTTCAAAATCAAATCAAACCTTCTGCTACTATACCTAACCTAATATCATTTTCTTGATCCAGTCATTTTGGCTAAGATCCTTACGGAGAGATCCCTCTCCTGGCCTAGTAGGGCTAGCTACTTGGCTAAGCGTGGTTTGTGGTTACCCTGGCATTGCCTTCCTTCAGGCTAAGGTTCAATCAAGGTGATAACATAATGGCGACCATACTGGGGAACGAGTGAAAGGTTTCGTATACCCTGGGAAATATCATCAAAGTTTAGATCTAGATCTGATTGTTGATAGTGGACAATGATCAGACACAGGAAGGCTGAAATCATTCACCTGGCGACTCCAAATTACTTTTGAGATCACATCCAAAGACTCCACTGGAAGATGCACCCGACCAACAAAAACATGAAAGGACAATATGGAAATATCAGGTATTAAAGTTGGAATTTCATCCAAGACATGATGTTCTTTGTCATCAATTATTTTTTCTCTTTTCCCGAGAATGTCAAAAAGGTTTTACAAAGTATATTGTATTTGAGAAAATATCCTAGACCTGCATGTGATTCCTTCCCTTTAAAGATTGTGAAAACAAATTCTTCGTATGCCTTTGATCTTGATTAAGACCCTTATCCTGAATCTTATGATGACCATCTTCAACTTGATGAGCCTAAAGAGACCAAGACTGATTCTACAGCTTCTGTACATACTCCTACACCTTGTAAAATTCCAGATCGATACAAACCACTCATCTTACCTCCTATACTCCATGCTTTCCCTGAAAATCATTACCTATACCTGTCGAGGTTTGATGGTGAATATGACAATATCACTGTTGAGAGACATATGCAGAATTTTGAGACTTTCCTCGACCTTTTTGAAGTCGACGAAGAGGATGTCAGTATCAGGCTATTCGCTCTTTCTTTGCAAGGAAAAGTCAAGAGTTGGTTCAAAAACCTACCTGATGCGAGCATCTCATATTTCCAGCAGTTCGTCAAAGTTTTCCTCGAAAATTGGGTGGTCAAACAAAACCCTTTCTCGATTCTACAAGAGTATAACCAGCTGAAAACACTACCAGGGGAGACAGTACAAAAGTTTTCTACTAGGTTTAACCAAGTTTATTTTTTGATGCCTGCTAATATAAGGCCTCCTCCTGGATCAGCTCTCTTGCACTACCCAGATGCCTTTGATCTGGAAATGGAGTTTTAGCTGAGGGAAAGGAATCTTGCAACACTTGAAGAGCTGCAAAACAGTGCAGTAGATGTAGAGGCTAATCTGTTGATCAGAAAGGCAAAGCTGAAGGAAGAAGAGAGGGAGAACATTGTAGAGTACCTAACATTTTCAGAGGTAAAGCTTGACATTTTGGTAAGTAAAATGGAGAAATGATGCAAAGAATCACCTCGAGAGATGAATTTTCTATTCAAGATCACCATGACCCACTTATCCCAGAAAAAGAAGAGATTGCTAGCCTTAAAAAAATTATTACTAATCCTAGCTACCATAGATTTGAAAATGGATTTGTAGATCAATCCGAGGAGAAACAATCTGATAATATAATGTGTATGATTGGTAACATTACTTATATTGATGACTTTCCAAAGTTTGATCAGTACAAAAAATATTATGTTCTCCAAACAGCGGCTAATATTGCAGAGCAATCAGTAGCTGGTTTGTGGGAGGAGGAAGTTCAGTTTCAGCAACTCGAATACAGTAATCAGCCGAAGCATATCAGCTATGATAGTGATGAGGAAAGTGCAGAAAATTTGGAAGTAAGTGAAGGATCTTTGCCTCTTTGTTTTACTTCATTTCAGTTCATCAGAGGTAGCTTTGATGCGATCAGGAATCGGCACTCATTGAGTTTTGATCTTGACAATCAAGAGGATAATCAATTTTTTTATCAGAGCTCCTTACCCTTGTGTTTCTCCTCATTTTCAAAAATAAGAGAAAACTATAAGCAAGTAGATAAGTGAGTGGTCAACACTATAAAGGATAAACCTTCTCATGAATTGGTCGAGGAAATCATTTGCGACATAGAAGCCTCCCTAGCTCTAGATTTGTAGCCACCGAGTTCCATTGAATTTCAAATTGCAGATGAAGGCTTGGAAGCTGAAACATATGATCAAATGATGCAAGATGACTTTGTACCACTATGTTTTGAAACATTTCAATTTTTAAAGAAAAATTTTCATAATATCTCTAAAGCAAAGGATGAGCAGCCTGTAGAGTGTCATGCAGTCTCATTAAAACTGATGGAAAATAGGTTGCAGCAATCTTTGCAAGTTTTTCATGACCCAATAGTTAATGTGTTTGATGATATTTGTAGTAAAATTTCTTCTCCATTAGCTAACTATGAGCCTGAAAAGAATGTTGATATAAACTTGATCCGACAGTCGACTTCATTGTCTTGTTCAGCAAGAGTTTCATTACAAAGCTCATACCAAGATTTGTAGTCATATCAGGAGAGTAATGAAGAAGATTTTTGTTTTGTTGTTGATCATCAAGAAAAATTAGTCATTCGTGAGTTTCAGGATCCTTTTGTCAATTTGCTGTAGTCATCAAAGAAAGAAAACATAGATCTTAGGAAAATTTTAAAACGAAAGTACAAATACTACCTAGAGCGGAGCAGTAACATATTAGATGGGCTAGAAATCTATATGTATTCCTATGAAGATACTTTCAGAGCATTCTTGAGGTCAGCAGGTGGGCTCGTGCTTTGCAATTTCATCAAGATTCAATCTGTTGACAAATTTTCATGGGAGTTGCCTTTCAATAGTTCTCTCTTCTTGCTCATAAACAAGCACTTGCGGAGAATTCAAAAAGTAGCCAGAATGCTTACTTGGTTGCATTGGTTGTTTCATTTCACTTAATCAAGTGATAAATGGAACAGTTAGAGTCGGTTTTATTGAATAAGCTCCATTTTGAGCATCTTTTTCAGTTTGTCAGTTGTGTTTTAGTATTCAGTCAGTTTTCAGTTGAGTAAAAGCCAGTTTGTGTCTTTGAGTCATCAGTATTCAGTCATGTATTTCAGATTGAGTTTTTTTTATTCCATGCCCAATGGATAAGGCTACTTGGCCTACAGTGTTCTTGGCACCTCCAAGGAGCTACCATCCCCAATGGAGCCAATGTTAGAGTCAGTATTTGTATATTGTCATTAGTGATCAAAATTGCTCTTTTCATATTCATTTTAGGTGTCCCACACAGAATTTTTTTTTATCATTCCATTAGGTCATGCAAAAAAATTAGTCACTAATGGTAGTCCTAATATAAAAACATCACTCTTCCCTAAATATGATTACTTGTTGGCATCGTTTCATATCTTGTTGACTGTACATCATTCATAAAGTTATTTTTATCATGCCATTTGTATCGGTCATGAGGTTATATGTCATCTTCAAATTCAGTCCTTCAAGGTCTCATTAGGTCTTTTAGGGTTTTTCAAGGTCTCATTAGGTCTTTTAGGGTTTTTCAAGGTTTCATTAGGTCATTAGGGTTGCCAAGGTTCCATTCCATTGCATAAGACCAGCAAGTAAAGGGTGATCAAATAACATCCCTTCACCATGTGAAGATGATTTGTAAAGAGAAATGCTTATTTCATTATGTAATTTTATGTCTTTCAAATGTAATAATTTCACCATCCCAAGTTGTTAACTCAGTGTTCCAAAGATGCCAGACCATCAAAAGATCAATTTTTCAAAGGAAATAGTCAAGTGAAAGGGTAAAGTTTCAAAGGTTTAAGTGCATGCCAAAGGGAGTTGTCTTTTCCCAAGGGTGTCCAAATCATCATTTTCCATAAGCACTAAGCCCTAATTTCCTCACCCATTGAGCTAGGGTTGGCTATGGAATCATAGACATCTAAGTATATGAGGTATAAGCGAGGTCATTTCAGCAAGTATGAGGACATTCCAACTCATAAACATCGTGTCTCTGTCATTTTTTAAGAAGTCATTCCAAGGGAAAAAGCATTTTCCACACATAGGGTCGGTTTTTCTTCAAACTATGTTTTAGACCCAATAGGGATGAATTTGGCAAAAGTAAGAGAGGTTTTGTCCATAACAGGCCAAGGATAAAAAAACATACTTCACTTTTTACACAGTGTCATGGTTTTAGAGAAATGTCAAAAATACAGTTGCTGCACTTCTGGAGTGACTTTGGAAAAATCAATTTTTCTTCTATTTCGAGTCTCCAAATGACTTTCTATATGCATCAAATGATAACGAGACAAAAATAGCTTTCCAATGAGCTATCATGCACTCAATTTGGAGTTGAGGAATACCTCCAAAAGTTTCCTGCAAGAGAACACTTCATTTTTTCACCCTCATTCTGCACTTTTTGACAAGTCTTGGGAGAATTGACTTTTTAGGGACTATAATTGATCATTTTTAGTGCTTGATAGGTCCATTGTGTAGCCAAGAGAGAGACCTTTCCAACGAGCTATCATGGGCTCAATTTGGACACCGGGAAAGCCTCCAAACGTGGCCTACAAAAAGTGTTGCGCACAGAGAATGGAGCGTTGCACACAGAGGCTGGAGCGTTGCGCATAGGGACGGAGCGTTGCGCATAGGGCAATTTTTCCAGTGCAATTTTGCACAGCGCTGCACATAGAGCTGGAGCGTTGCGCACCTATAGAGGGCGCTGCACATAGGACCAGCAAGCGCCAAAACACCCTATCAACCATCCAAATCATGTTTTTTTTCCTTCTAGAACTTCTAAACAAGTAAGTGTAATCCTTGAACTATCCTCCCGGCATTCAGTTCATCATTTTGAAGTTGGTTTTCTATTTAAAATTTCAAACCCTAAATTGTCTAAAAACCCTCCCTCCTTACCATATCCCTTATTCCCACATCTTGTTGTCACATCCATCATTCCCTTGTCATATCCCTAAATATCACACCTATCCCCTATACTCACTCTAATCCCCCAAACAAAATCCCTACACCTATCCCCATACCCTAACCCCCAAAACAAACTCCTTAAACCCCTATTTACTAAACAGTCCCTATCAAAAAATACCCTCCTTCTCACTCTCACATCATACATATCTCATCCTACATCACACAAAACTCCTCTCCCCTTCCCTTATCCCTATTCACCATAACTCACTTCTTGATTACCTCCTCTAGGGTTTCTAAAGCTACAAATTCAAAAAACATGGATAAAGAGGATAGAGATTATGAGGTGGAGGAAAACAGTGGCAGTGAAAGCATGGGAGATGAACCTCAACATCAGAGAAAACCACATAAGGGAGGCAGAATTATCAGAGAGGGGCTAGAAAGTTGTTTGCAGCGGATAGGCAAGTGTTTACTCCACCTGATGTGGAAGGGGCTTTGCCTTCTTCATCAACACAACAGGTACAACAGGTGCAGCAGGTGCATAAAGGGAAGGAAAAGATGTTGGAGGAAAGCCTCAATGATGAAGAGGAAAGGGAATTTGATTTGATGGAACATGATGAACCAGAACAGCCACACATTCATCATGGCATTGAGATAGTCGACTTGGAGGCCCAAAATGAGGCAAAAAATGAAAATATAACCATAAGGGAAAAAGATGCACAAATCCAAGCACTGATGGACAACTTCACGAGAGCTAAGTATGTCATTTCATACCTTGACCAAGAGAACAAGCAGCTAAGTGACAAACAAGTCCAGATGGAGCTGGAACTTCTCAAAGCTAAGAGGCAAGGTGACAAAGGCAAGTCAGTAATGCAAGAGGAAGAAACCCCAGCCACCTTGACTACAAAAAAAAGAATTGAGAAGGAAATTGAGGAGGATAGAGAAACCTGGCTTGACAGAGTCAATTTGCATTTGGAGAAGCTGCTACAAAAGGCCAACAGGGACAATCGAATCATTAGGAATTTGGCTCGCCATTACAGGACCCGGAATAAGATTTGCAACATAAGGGTCAAGCAAATGAAAACAAGGCTAAAACAAGCACTCAAAGGAAAAAAGGAGGATGATATGCTTAGGTTGCTTGCTGAAGCTTCCTTGGCTAACCAAGACACTTGATGGTGGTGTTCTCTACAAATTTTGAGCAAGTTTTGAAGAATTTTTTCCTTTTGAAGAATTTGGCAATTTTTGACACAGAAATTTTGGCCCAGTGGCACTTTTCCTAGGGGCATCCAATGAGGAAATGGTTAGCATTTTTAGATTCACAATGATGAATACATGCACCCTATGCATTCGCTAAGCTTTTAGAGCAGAACTGGTCAACCAAAAGGTCAAAAACACCCAAAAAATGACCTTTATCCCATCTTTTTGACACACAGAAGCAGTCTTGAGAGAATCTGTTTTTTAGGGGTCAAATGAACTCCAAATGAATAAATTCAAGATTTTCTGGAAAGTAGACTTGAAGATATTTCCAGTGAGTTATCATGAGCTCAATTTGGACACCAGGAAGACCTCCAAACAGGTCCTACAAGAAGCGTTGCGCATAGAGCTTGGGCGCTGCGCATAGGACAAAAATTGTATTGGGTTTCCACTTCACTGTGCCTTGACTATAATTTTGGGTTTCCTCTCATGGATGGTGTTTCACTGATGTAAATGGTGACTAGGCATGTAAATAGGATGGATAATAAGTACTAGAAGGTAGATTCATTAGATTAAAATTTATCTTGAGGTCAAATGAATCAGTTTCCTTCCTTTTAGAGGTAAGTTGTTAGGGTTGCCTAGATTCCAGTTTCTTGTTCAGCTTTTGATGGATTAGTTCCTCATCTTAGGGATTTGACCCCTGAGGATGGGAGGAGGTCAAATTGAGGTCTATATATTTTTCTCTTTCTCATTGTAAAGGGTTGGACTCAGTGGGATGCTTATGTTTTGAGTAGACATCATTTTGTATCAGTTTTAGCAGGGGATTAATGAAAAATTGCAGCTATTTCTTTGGGATCCATGTCGTATGATGTTCAGTTCAGTTTTCTCTATTGTTATCATATTTTATAATGTTTTTTGTACTTCATCAATCATTTCATTGCTTTTAAGTGGATGTTTTTCAAGTTTATAGGTAGAACCCATAATATTTATGCTCTGTTTTGGGGGAATATTCACAGTTTGTATTTTCTTCAGTTTAGGAAGAATCCATGTTGCTTACATGCTCTTTATAGCTCCTTGCCTGTCTTTAAATCACCTCACCCATCAAACCCTAGAGTTTTGAACCTTGTATCTACCTTGCCTCATCGAACACCCTACAATTTTGTCCTAATTTCCTTGCCCTAACTGTCTGGCTCCTCCTGATCCAGAAAAATCCTTCAAAATCAAATCAAACCTTGTGCTACTATACCTAGCCTAATATTATTTTCTTCATCCAGCCATTTTGGCTGAGATCCTTATGGAGAGAGCCCTCTCCTGGCCTAGTAGGGCTAGCTACTTGGCTAAGCATGGTTTGTGGTTACCCTGGCATTGCCTTCCTTCAGGATGAGGTTCAATCAAGGTGATAACATAATGGCGACCATACTGGGGAACAAGTGAAAGGTTTCATATACCCTGGGAAATATCATCAAAGTTTAGATCTAGATCTGATTGTTGATGGTGGACAACGATCAGACACAGGAATGCTGAAATCATTCACCTGGCAACTCCAAATCAGTTTCGAGATCATATCCAAAGACTCCACTAGAGGATGAACCCGACCAACAGAAACATGAAAGGACAATATGGAAATATCAGGTATTCAAGTTGGAATTTCATCCAAGACATTATGTTCTTTGTCATCAATTATTTTTTCTCTTTTCCCGAGAATGTCAAAAAGGTTTTACAAAGTATACTGTATTTGAGAAAATATCCTAGACCTGCATGTGATTCCTTCCCTTTAAAGATTGTGAAAACAAATTCTTCGTACACCTTTGATCTTGATCAAGACCCTTATCCTGAAACTTATGATGACCATCTTCAACTTGATGAGCCTAAAGAGACCAAGACTGATTCTACAGCTTCTGTACATACTCCTACACCTTGTAAAATTCCAGATCAATACAAACCACTCATCTTACCTCCTATACTCCATGCTTTCCCTGAAAATCATTACCTATACCTGTCGAGGTTTGATGGTGAATATAACAATATCACTGTTGAGAGACATATGCAGAATTTTGAGACTTTCCTCGACATTTTTGAAGTCGACGAAGAGGATGTCAGTATCAGGCTATTCACTCTTTCTTTGCAAGGAAAAGTCAAGAGTTGGTTCAAAAACCTACCTGATGCGAGCATCTCAGATTTCCAGTAGTTCGTCAAAGTTTTCCTCGACAAGTGGGTGGTCAAACAAAACCCTTTCTTGATTCTAGAAGAGTATAACTAGCTGAAAACACTGCCAGGGGAGACAGTACAACAGTTTTCTGCCAGGTTTAACCAAGTCTATTTTTCGATGCCTGCTAATATAAGGCCTCCTCCTAGATCCGCTCTCTTGCACTACCCAGATGCCTTTGATCTAGAAATGGAGTTTCAGCTGAGGGAAAGGAACCTTGCAACACTTTAAGAGATGCAGAACAGTGTAGTAGATGTAGAGGCTAATATTTTGATCAGAAGGGCAGAGCTGAAGGAAGAAGAGAGGGAGAACATTGTAGAGTACCTAACATTTTCAAAGGTAAAGCTTGACATTTTGGTAAGTAAAATGGAAGAAATGATGCAAAGAATCACCTCGAGAGATGAATTTTCTATTCAAGATCACCATGACCTGTCCCAGAAAAAGAAGAGATTGCTAGCCCTAAAAAATTTCTTGCTAATCCTTGCTACCATAGATTTGAAAATGGATTTGTAGATCAATCTGAGGAGAAACAATCTGATAATATAATGTGTATGACTGGTAACATTACTTATATTGATGATTTTCCAAAGTTTGATCAGTACAACAAATATTATGTTCTCCAAACAGAAGCTAATCTTGCAGAGCAATCAGCAGTTGGTTTGTGGGAGGAGGAAGTTCAGTTTCAGCAACCCGAATACAGTAATCAGCCGAAGCATATCAGTTATGATAATGATGAGGAAAGTGCAGAAAATTTGGAAGTAAGTGAAGGATCTTTGCCTCTTTGTTTTACTTCATTTCAGTTCATCAGAGGTAACTTTGATGCGATCAGAAATCAGCACTCATTGAGTTTTGATCTTGACAATCAAGAGGATAATCAATTTTTTTATCAGAGCTCCTTACCCTTGTGTTTCTCCTCATTTGCAAAAATAAGAGAAAACTATAAGCAAGAAGATAAGTGAGTGGTCAACACTATAAAGGATAAACCTTCTCATGAATTGGTCGAGGAAATCATTTGCGACATAGAAGCCTCCCTAGCTCTAGATTTGCAGCCACCGAGTTCCATTGAATTTCAAATTGCAGATGAAGGCTTGGAAGCTGAAACATATGATCAAATGATGCAAGATGACTCTGTACCACTATGTTTTGAAACATTTCAATTTTTAAAGAAAAATTTTCATAATATCTAAAAAGCAAAGGACGAGCAGCCTGTAGATTGTTATGCAGTCTCATTAAAACTTGTGGAAAATAGGTTGCAGCAATCTTTGCAAGTTTTCCATGACCCAATAGTTGATTTGTTTGATGATATTTGTAGTAAAAGTCTTTCTCCATTAGCTAACTATGAGCCTGAAGAGAATGTTGCTATAAACTTGATCTGACAATCGACTTCATTGTCTTGTTCAGCAGGAGTTTCATTACAAAGCTCATACCGAGATTTGCAATCATATCACGAGAGTAATGAAGAATATTTTTGTTTTGTTGTTGATCATCAAGAAAAATTAGTCATTCATGAGTTTTAGGATCCTTTTGTCAATTTGTTGCAGTCATCAAAGAAAGAAAACATAGATGTTAGGAAAATTTTAAAACGAAAGTACGAAGACTACCTAGAGCAGAGCAGTAACGTATTAGATGGGCTGGAAATCAATATGTATTCCTATGAAGATACTTTCGCAGCATTCTTGAGGTCAGCAGGTGGGCTCGTGCTTTGCAATTTCATCAAGATTCAATTTGTTGACAAATTTTCATGGGAGTTGCCTTTCAGTAGTTCTCTCTTCTTGCTCATAAACAAGCACTTGCGGAGAATTCAAACAGCAGCTATAATGCTTACTTGGTTGCATTGGTTGTTTCATTTCACTTGATCAGGTGATGAATGGAACAGTTAGAGTAGGTTTTATTGAATAAGCTCCATTTTGAGCATCTTTTCAGTTTCTCAGTTGTGTTTTAGTATTCAGTCAGTTTTCAGTTGAGTAAAAGCCAGTTTGTGTCTTTGAGTCATTAGTATTCAATCATGTATTTCACATTGTGTTTTTTTTTACTCCATGCCCAATGGATAAGGCTACTTGGTCTATGGTGTTCTTGGCACCTCCAAGGAGCTACCATCCCCATTGGAGCCAATGTTAGAGTCAGTATTTGCATACTGCCATCAGTGACCAAAATTGCTCTTTTCATATTCATTTTAGGTGTCCTACACAGAATTTTTTTTATCATTCCATTAGGTCATGCAAAAAAATTAGTCACTGGTGGTAGTCCTAATCGAAAAACATCACTCTTCCCTAAATATGATTACTTGTTGGCATAGTTTCATGTCTTGTTGACTGTACATCATTCATAAAGTTATTTTTATCATGCCATTTATATCAGTCATGAGGTTATTATGTCATCTTGAAATTCAATCCTTCAAGGTCTCATTAGGTATTTTAGGGTTTTTCAAGGTTTCATTAGGTCATTAGGGTTGCCAAGATTCCATTCCATTGCATAAGACTAGCAAGTAAAGGGTGATCAAATAACATCCCTTCACCATGTGAAGATGATTTGTAAAGAGAAATGCTTATTTCATTATGTAATTTTATGTCTTTCAAATGTAATAATTTCACCATCCCAAGTTGTTAACTCAGTGTTCCAAAGATGCCAGACCATCAAAAGATCAATTTGTCAAAGGAAATAGTCAAGTGAAAGGGTAAAGTTTCAAAGGGTTAAGTGCATGCCAAAGGGAGTTGTCTTTTCCCAAGGGTGTCCAAATCATCATTTTCCACAAGCACTAAACCCTAATTTTCTCACTGATTAAGCTAGGGTTGGCTATGGAATCAGAGACATCTAAGTATATGAGGCATAAGGGAGGTCATTTCAGCAAGTATGAGGACATTCCAACTCATAAACATCATGTCTCCATCATTTTTCAAGAAGTCATTCCAAGGGACAAATCATTTGCCACACATAGGGCCAGTTTTTCTTCAAACTATGTTTTAGACCAAACAGGGATGAATTTGGCAAAAGTGAGAGAGGTTTTTGTCCATAATAGGCCAAGGATGAAAAACCTCCTTCACTTTTTACACAGGTGTCATGGTTTTAGAGAAATGTCAAAAATACAGTTGCTACAAGAGAGTTGTTGCACTTCTAGAGTGACTTTGGAAAAATCACTTTTTCTTCTATCTGGGGTCTCCAAATGACTTTCGCGATGAGTTAAATGATAGCTAGACAAAAATATATTTCCAATGAGCTATCATGCACTCAATTTGGAATTGAGGAAGACCTCCAAAAGTTTCCTACAAGAGAACACTTCATTTTTGCACCCTCATTCTGCACTTTTTGACCAATCTTGGGAGAATTGACTTTTTAGGGACTATAATTGATCATTTTCAGTGCTTGATAGGTCCATTGTGTAGCCAAGAGAGAGACCTTTCCAACGATCTATCATGGGCTCAATTTGGATACCGTTAACGCCTCCAAACGTGGCCTGAAAAAAGAGTTGAGCACAGAGGAAGGATCATTGCACACAAAGGCTGGAGCGTTGCGCATAGGGACGGAGCGCTGCGCATAGTGCAATTTTGCACGGCGTTGCGCATAGAGCTTGAGCACTACGCACCTATAGAGGGTGTTGTGGATATGACCAGCAAGCACCAAAACACCATATTAACCATCCAAATCATGTTTTTTTGCCTTCTAGAACTTCTAAACAAGTAAGTGTAATCCTTGAACTATCCTCCTGGCATTCAATTCATCATTTTGAAGTTAGTTTTCTATTTGAAATTTCAAACCCTAGATTGTCTAAAAACCCTCCCTGCTTACCATATCCCTTATTCCCACATCTTGTTATCACATCCATCATTCCCTTGTCATATCCCTAAATATCACACCTATCTCCTATACTCACTCTAATCCCCCAAACAAAATCCCTACACCTATCCCCATACCCTAATGCCAAAATAAACTCCTTAAACCCCTATTTACTAAACAATCCCTATCAAAAAATACCCTCCTTCTCACTCTCACATCATACATATCTCATCCTAGATCACTCAAAACTCCTCTCCCCTTCCCTTATCCCTATTCACCATAACTCACTTCTTGATTACCTCCTATAGGGTTTCTAAAGCTGCAAATTCAAAAAACATGGATAAAGAGGATAGAGATTATGAGGTGGAGGAAAACAGTGGCAGTGAAAGCATGGGAGATAAACCTCAGCATCAGAGAAAACCACATAAGGGAGGCAAAATTATCAGAGAGGGGCTAGAAAGTTGTTTGCAGCGAATAGGCAAGTGTTTACTCCACTTGATGTGGAAGGGGCTTTGCCTTCTTCATCAACACAACAGGTACATGAGGTGCAACAGGTGCATAGAGGGAAGGAAAAGATGTTGGAGGACAACCTCAATGATGAAGAGGAAAGGGAATTTGATTTAATGGAACATGATGAACCAGAATAGCCACACATTCATCATGGCATTGAGATAGTCGACTTGGAGGCCCAAAATGAGGCAACAAATGAAAATATAACCATAAGGGAAAAAGATGCACAGATCCAAGCACTGATGGACAACTTGGCGAGAGTTAAGTATGTCATTTCATACCTTGACCAAGAGAACAAGCAGCTAAGTGACAAACAAGTCCTCATGGAGCTGGAACTTCTCAAAGCAAAGAGGCAAGGTGACAAAGGCAACTCAGTGATGCAAGAGGAAGAAACCCCAGCCACCTTGACTACAAAACAAAGAATTGAGAAGGAAATTGAGGATAGAGAAACTTGGCTTGACAAAGTCAATTTGCATTTGGAGAAGCTGCTACAAAAGGCCAATAGGGACAATCGAATCATTAGGCATTTGGCTTGCCATTACAGGACCCATAATAAGATTTGCAACATAAGGGTCAAGCAAATGAAAACAAGGCTAAAACAAGCACTCAAAGGCAAAAAGGAGGGTGATAGGCTTAGGTTGCTTGCTGAAGCTTCCTTGGCTAACCAAGACACTTGATGGTGGTGTTCTCCACAAATTTTAAGCAAGTTTTGAAAAAAATTTGGCTTTTGAAGAATTTGGCAATTTTTGACACGGAAATTTTGGCCCTATGCACAGCGGCACTAGCATTGCGCTTTTCCTAGGGGCATCGAATGATGAAATGGTCAGCATTTTTGGATTCAAAATGATGATTACATGCACCCTATGCATTTTCTAAGCTTTTAGAGTAGAACTAGTCAACCAAAAGGTCAAAAAACACCCAAAAATTGACCTTTCTGCCCTCTTTTTGACACACAGAAGCAGTCTTGGGAGAATCCATTTTTGAGGGGTCAAATGAACTCCAAATGAAAAAATTCAAGATTTTCTGGAAAGTAGACTTGAAGAGCTTTCCAATGAGCTATCATGAGCTCAATTTGGACACCGGGAAGACCTCCAAAATGGTCCTACAAAAAGTGTTGCGCATAGAGCTTGGGCGTTGCGCATAGGACAAAAATTGTGTTGGGTTTCCACTTCACTGTGCCTTGACTGTAATTTTGGGTTTCCTCTCATGGATGGTGTTTTACTAATGTAAATGGTGACTAGGCATGTAAATAGGATGGATAATAAGTACTAGAAGGTATATTCATTAGATTAAAAGTTATCTTGAGGTCAAATGAATCAGTTTCCTCCCTTTTAGAGGCAAGTTGTTAGGGTTGCCTAGATTCCAGTTTCTTGTCCAGCTTTTGATGGATTAGTTCCTCATCTTATGGATTCGACCCCTGAGGATGGGAGAAGGTTGAATTGAGGTCTATATCTTCTTTTTCTTTCTCATTGTAAAGGGTTGGACTCAGTGGGATGCTTATGCTTTGAGTAGACATCATTTTGTATCAGTTTTAGCAGGAGATTAATGAAAAATTGCAGCTATTTCTTTGGGATCCATGTGGTATGATGTTCAGTTCAGTTTTCTCTATTGTGATCATATGTTAAATATTTTTTGTATTTCATCAATCATTTCATTGATTTTAAGTGGATGTTTTCAAGTTGATAGACAGAACCCGTAATATTTATGCTCTGTTTTTGGGGAATATTCACAATCTATGTTTTCTTTAGTTTAGGAAGAATCCATGTTGCTTACATGCTCTTTCTAGCTCCTCACCTGTCTTTAAATCACCTCACCCATCAAACCCTAGAGTGATGAACCTTGTGCCTACCTTGCCTCATCGAACACCCTGCAATTTTTACCTAATTTCCTTGCCCTAACTCTCTGGCTCCTCCTGATCCAGCAAAACCTTTCAAAATCAAATCAAACCTTGTGCTACTATACCTAGCCTAATATCATTTTCTTGATCCAGTCATTTTGGCTGAGATCCTTACATAGAGAGCCCTCTCTTGTCCTATTAGGGCTAGCTACTTGGCTAAGCGTGGTTTGTGGTTACCCTGGCATTGCCTTCCTTCGGCCTGAGGTTCAATCCAGGTGATAACATGACGAAGGAAACAAGGAGCCTATCCATGATGAGTGAAGGCATCTCTAAGCCATGGCCATTTGCAATTTTTTTAATGAGTAACAATGCACAAATTTTTTAGCATGCATAACTCACCCTTTATAAGGCATTTTCCAAGAAAAATAAATCTATGTTGCTTATACTATGTGCTTGCATAAGCTAATCTATGGAGATGTATAGTGGTTCTAGTTTGAGTTTGATTTCTTGAAAATTTTGTTTTAGTTAGTAGATACAAGATGTATTAGCTCAATCCCACTCTCCTCGGTTCAAAATTCATCTTTAGTCTTTTTACTCTTTGTGGGGATTGCTAATAATCACCTACAATAATTTTTAAATTGTTTAAACCATACCCACAACATCTTTACACAACTCCATCCCTTTCTAACTAAATCATTGTCTTAGTTCTTTGGAGCTAGCAAGCTACTTAAATCAAAATTAGAATTTGCTAGAAGGAATCATTGTACATTGAATGAATTGATTTACCTAAACATAATTAGCATTTTTGTTCCTTGGCTCATAATTTGGGCACTACAAAGTGCACTTACTGCCCCTTTTTGGGCAGTGTTATGATTGCCACAAGCAAAGAAAACCCAATTATAAGACAATTTGGAAGTAGAGTCTTTTCTATATGTTGATGATTCACAACTAAGGAATTTTGCACTCATAATGGCATCAAGAGCACTAATACAAAATATAATTTGTTACAGGGATCCATATTGATGAAATGGACAAGCCATAGGGCTACCATTTACAAATCATATGATATCAGAACAAGTTCATCAAAGACGTTGAAGTAGTTTCCATGGGAAAATCCTTTAAGAGGGAGAAGTTGAAGAGTTGAAATACTTCAATAGGAAATCCAAGAGGAAAATCAGATGAGCTAGAAAAATAACTTGCCAAACACTAGGAGACCTTCATCACAATGAGGTAAGACTTAGATAGGAGTAAATTGCAACTCTTACAATCCAGGAAGAAATTCACTCAACTAAATAATTGGAAAGAGGAGAGGTTTGCCGAAGTGATTGCTCATCTATCTTAGTATTTGGCAGTGAACGAAGATATCTTGAAGAAGTTTAAAGTAGCTATCCAAGAGATCAAGTAAGCATGTTCTATTGCCACTATGGAAGCCAACGCCATAACAAAGTCAAGTTAACTAGGCTCGACTCACAAGATACTTCCTGAAGAGACCACCATTGGCTTTGAAAAGAACACTAGAGGCATCAATTCCAAGCTCATGAGGTGAATGGCTATGATGGCCAATGGCTAGGAAAGGAAGGAAAAGGGATTATGATCTAGTTGTAGCTCAAAAAAAGGCCCAAAAATGAAGGCCTAAAACTCAATGGACAAGAGGCCAACATAAGCTCAACCTAAACCTCCTTTGGCATCACAAGAGGAACTGAAGTTTGAAAATGAGCCTGCAACAAGCCACTAAAAAAGTTATTTGTTTTTTATAATCTACCATTGTGTTTACAACACATGAGCTATTTTGTTTGTTTGTAATAGTGTCATTGTTCAGTGTTTGTAGGAAGTAATGATAATATATGCATAAGTTTGTTCAGGGCTTGTATCATTCGATATTTTCATAACTTGTTTTATTTTTTTATATTATTTTAATAAATTGTAACTAAACTCTAGTAAATGGCAACATAATGGAATACAAGTGTGTGTGAAGTTAGTGGTCCCCTAACCTAAATTGTATTACTTCTTCACAAAATTGTTGCACCCAATGAAAAACATGTAGAAGTTTAGTGTCTAGAATATAGGCATTGAAACCAACAAAAGTTTGGCACTAGACACTTGGAATGAACAACTTTGATACCCCTTGTTAAACATCTAACAATTCTCAGAAAAAATCATCATTAAATTATAATAAAAGGGGCAAATCAAATAAAATTATTTAGTATAAAATATTATAATTGGTATAAAATGGATGAGTACAATGAATCAACACTAGGGTTTATATAGCTACAAAAAAAAGGTGGTCATGATGAAGTGTTGTGAACATATTAGTTTACTAACAAACAATAATATTGATCAATATATTTAATATGGTAATATGTCAAAATAGGCATATTACACTTCAAACTCGACAAAAGTTACATAGGTGGTTCTACTCAACATGCTCACTTTCATTGTTGTGAAATGCTTCTAATATGATAAGAATGGAAAAAAGCACATTTGATCATTCTCTCTCCATTATTTATTGTCTTATATATCATGTTTGCTAACTTTCATTGTTGTGAAATGCTTCTAATATGATAAGAATGGAAAAAGCACATTTGATCATTCTCTCTCCATTATTGATTGTCTTATATATCATCTTTGCTAAAATGACCACTAGTTTCATCCCTCATCTTTAGTGAATGAATATACAATTCCTTAAAATAATATATAGCTTTTAGAAAACAATAGATATTTATCAATTGATACACTTTCATTTTAACAATTTGGTATTTTGATCACAAATGAACACCTAGGATTTTGACTCATTGCTAACAATGTGTTAGTTTTTGGTAGCATTTGAAGCCCTCTAACCTTGAAAATTGGTGGAGAGGCTAGGGCACATGAATTCTAAAGCACCCAAAAACTGTTTGGTGAAATTCCACCTGGATTGTATTTTATTAAAATAATTAATATTTTTTATGGGTTCTTAAATCTGAACTTAGGGAAATTAAAATATTAATGGGTATTAATCAAAATATGGGTGAGAATAATCTAGAGGGCGGATCAAGTCATGTTTTAGTCTAAGCCGTTGATTAGAGACTTAACCTCAGTTGTTGAAGACTCAACAGGAAAAATATAAAATGGAGGCTTGGGGTTCATTTGGAAACACACACACAAAGGTTGAAGAAATCGATTTTCTGAGGTGAGAAGTTCTCAGGCGGAAAATCGATTGAGAAGATCTTGCCACTGAGCGGCATTGAGAATCCGGAAGGACTTTCCGGAGAATATTGGCAGAGAGGCGAAAAGAGTTGCCGCAAAGGCCGCGTAGTAGCCGGGAGAGCTGACGCAGAAAAGTTACATGTCACACAGAATCTAGAACTGTCAGAACTTTCGGGAACTACAGAAACTGTCGGGAACTGCCGGAACTGCCATGAGAGCCAACGTAGAGACAGTGCGATAGCCGGGAGAGCTAACGCAGAAAAGTTGTTTGTCACGCAGAATCCAGAACTGTCGAGAACTATCGGAACTGTCAAGAGAGTTGACGCAGAGGGTAGAGAAGGTGACGCATGGCTGATACAAAGCCAGCACAAAAATAATCGGGGTGTGTATTCTTGTGCTGGATCAGCCGGAATTCTACCCGGTGAAGTGAAGTAAAATTCATTCAGATTTTCCACCAGAGTTTTCTCTATAAAGGATCGCTAGATAAGCATCCTAGATTTGTATTCAGATATTTCTCCTGCATAATAATAAACTCTCATAGTTGTTGCACCGGTTTTCCCGCGTTGGGTTTTTCTGGGGACTATTATGTCCAAAAATAAGTGTGTCCTATGTATCTTGTTCTTTGCTCTGTTTTCTATTTCATGAGATCAAATATTTAATTAGTGTAGGCTGCAGAAGTAATTTGCTTCAGTATTCAGAAGAATAACTTAATGAATGTAATTTAAAAATCAAGTACGTGAAGTAGATTCAGATTTGCTATAGTTGGGGTTCCTTCAAGTGTAGGAATTTTCACATGGTATCAGAGGATTGATTTTAAAATAGAAAGAGCAGATCCAGTGCTGAGCAATGAGACTGAAAGCTGCACTTGGCAGCAATTCGAATCCCCTTGAAGGAATTGCGCAATCCTTGACGAGAAGCAAATCCGAGGAAATTTCTCTCTGAGTGAGACGACAGAGGTACGATTTCTAGTTCGAGAGTTTGCAAAGGCAGAGGGAGTGACGTAGAGCCTCGGCGCAGTGCTTGAAGGGCGCAGTTTCTACCGGGCTAGAAATCCGCTAGAAAAGAGCAAAGACACATAGAAGGGGAATTTTCTCCTCAGAGGACTTCCAGCAAAGTTTGAATCTTCACTTGCTGAACAGCAACAGAGGGGGCCAGATCTACAAGCTCCAGCAGGGAGTGCGTAGGCCGGTCTAGTGTTGTGCAGAGGAGAGAGGAGGTCATTCAATATTTGGCAGAGATGGCAGCGACATCTCCAAGAGGGAGGTGGGGATATTTAGAGTTGTAGTTCGAAAGAGCCACATGTGGGCTCGATCCTTGAGGAGTCCACCTCTTGGATCATTTCCTTGCTATGGGTGCCCAAGGTTCAACAGTAGCAAGATGACTTAGTGTCAGATGATGCAGTGGAGTGTTTGGAGGACAGATGCAGTGGCTTGGGACCAGAGACTGATCAGCGCAGAGCAAGGTTGGAAGCAGTTTAGTTGGCACAGTGCAGTGGTCAGCAGCAGCGTAGAAGATTCAAAGGGCTAGAGACCAATGGCAGGGAGATTCCAACATTCATTGTATTATGCTAAACACAGTTAAGTTCAGCGAATTTTGGATGTTTTTCAGTTGCTTCTCTCAGCAACTCAGTTGTGTACGGATGCAGTGTTAGCAGTGGCAGTGCTAGCAGCATAACAGATGCAGTGTTTGAAAGGGAGTTGTAGTACAGATACAGCAGTGGTAGTGTCATGGGCAGCAGTACAGTAGTAGCAACAGCACAGTGTTGGTGGCAGCATCAGTGCAGAAAGGAGGTGTTTGAGAAACAGAGCAACATGCAGGCGGACATTGTTGCTAGAGCACTTTCCTCACTAAGAGGGAGTGTTAGTTTTTGGTAGCATCAGAAGTACTCTATCCTTGAAAATTGGTGGAGAGGCTAAGGCACATGAATTCTAAAGAACCCAGAAACTGTTTGGTGAAATTCCACCTGGATTGTATTTTATTAAAATAATTAATATTTTTAATGGGGTTCCTAAATCTAAACTTAGGAAAATTAAAATATTGATGGGTACTAATCAAAATATGGGTGAGAATGATCTAGAAGGCAGATCAAGTCATGTTTTAATTTTAACCGTTGATTAGAGACTTAATCTCGACCGTTGAAGACTCAACATAAAAGGTATAAAATGGAGGCTTGGGGTTCATTTGGAAACACACACACAGAGATTGAGGAAATCGATTTTCTGAGGTGAGAAATTCTCAGGAGGAAAATGAATTGGGGAGATCTCGCAACTGAGGGGTAGTGAGAATCCGAAAGAACTTTCCGAAGAATATTGACAGAGAGGCAGAGAGAGCGAACGCAGAGGCAACGCAATATTCGGGAGAGCTGACGTAGAAAAGTTGTCTGTCACGCAGAATACAGAAATGTCGGAACTGTCGTAGCTGTCGGGAACTGCCGGAACAGTCAGGAGAACTGAAACAGAGGCAGCACAGTAGTTGGGAGAGCTGACGTAGAAAAGTTGGCTGCCACGCAGAATCCAGAATTGTCGAAACACCTGAAACTGTTGGGAACTATCGGAACTATCGGGAACTACTGGAACTGTCCGAATAGCGGGGAGAGCTGACGCAGAGGGCAGAGAAGGTGATGCAAGGCTGACGTGGAGCCAACACAAAAATAGTTGGGGTTAGCCAGTCTTGTGTCGGATCAGTGGAAATTTTGTCGAGTTAAGTGAAGTAAAACTCACTCAGATTTTCTGCTAATATTTTCTCTCTAAAAGATTGCTAGATGAGCATCCTAGATTTGTATTCAGATATTTCTCCTGCATAATAATAAACCCTCAGAGCTGCTGCACCAGTTTTCCCGCATTGGGTTTTTCCAGGGACTATTGTGTCCAAAAATAAGTGTGTCCTATGTATCTTGTTCTTTGCTCTATTTTCTGTTTCATGAGATCAAATATTTAATTAGTGTAGGTTGCAGAAGTAATTTGCTTCAATATTCAGAAGAATAACTTGATGAATGTAATTTTAAAATCAAGGAGGCGAAGTAGATTCAAATTTGTTGCATTAGGGGTTCCTTCGAGTGTAGAAATTTTCACACAATGAACATGAATTGTTGCTACAAATTAAGCCTATCTTTCACAACTTATCTTATTTAGTGAGCTATAAATAAACCTTTCACATGTGTTCACTCTAAACAATTTGCAATGTTTTGAACACCGAATAACATCAATGATTTTGGTTCATCATTGGCAATGAATATGAATTATTGTTATAAATCAAACTTGTATTTTGTAGCTTATATCATTTGGCAAGCTATCAACGAGCTCTTATTTCTATACATTTGTTGTTTATATAATCATTACATTTCCTAGGCCTTTTTTGTACAATGATGTCATATAATGATCTCACTACTAAATTTCGTGTGCTAACATTTTTTTATTTCAACAATGTATATATTTCACTACTAAATTTTGTGTGCTAACATTTTTTTTTTTATTTCAACAATGTATATATTTCTTAACGGAATTGTAAACAATTCAAGAGGTCATAAAGAATATATTAATCCCTTCAATTTTGTTGTTTATTTTATGTAATTGCAAAAGTATTTATGTCTTCTATGTATGATAATGAGATATGATGTTCTCAATACTAAATTTTTTCAAATAATATTTATAAATTTCAATATGTGCTATTGGATAAATTCTAAGCTTTTAAAGATCATCAAATAGTAATTATATGTTCTTTGTGTTTTTTCCACTTGGAAAATGTTTTTTGTAAAAACCCTCAAAAGACTTCTTCAAATTTTGTGAATGTCAAATGGATAAATTTTATTGAAGCACCACATATACCCTATTGCAAAAGAGATTTTGTCATAACTTCTTAACAATCTTTATCTTGAAATTGATTATTTTAAAATAATTAATTTTATTGAAGCACCACATATACCCTATTGCAAAAGAGATTTTGTCATAACTTCTTAACAATTTTTATCTTGAAATTGATTATTTTAAAATAATTAAACTATTCCACTAGAATATTTCATTACTAAATGTAAAATTTGCCACACAATTAATTACTTTTTTCTATTCATTAAATGGATAATTGATAGAAAGCAAAAGCTCCTTTTGTCCTTTTTATATATATATATATATATAAACTGTGTTTTGATTCTTCATCTGAATTTTTTGTGTTGTTTTTACAGATTATAAAATTGTATTTATATATATATTGTCTTCGTTCTTGCATTATATAGATCTTTGTTTCTAAAAAATATAACCATCTGTGTCCATATTTTGGTATTTTGAGGATTTAGGTAATTCTATGTCACATTTGTTGTTTATATACTAATTACATTTCCTAGGCCTTTTATGTACAATGATGTCACTACTAAATTTTGTGTGCTAACATTTTTTATTTCAACAATGTATATATTTCTTACTGAATTGTAAATAGAGTTCAAAAGTTCATTAGAATATATTAATCCCTTCAGTTTTGTTGTGTATTTTATGTAATTGCAAGAGTATTATGTCTTTTATGTACAATGGTGAGATATGATGGTCTCACTACTAATTTTTTTCAAATAATATTTATAAATTTCAATATATGTGCTATATTGGATAAATTCTAAGCTTTTAAAGATCATCAAATAGTAATTACATGTTCCTTGTTATTTTTTTTCCACTTGGAAAATGTTTTTGTAAAACTCTCAAAAGACTTCTTCAAATTTTGTGAACAACACCCGGGGAAATTTTATTGAAGCTCCACATATACCTTAACCCAAAGAGATTTTGCCATAACCACTTAACAATCTTTATCTTGAAGTTGATTATTTTAAATTAATTAAACTATTCCACTAGAATGTTTCATTACTATATGTAAAATTTGCTACACAATTAATTACCTTTTTCTATTCATTAAATGGATAGTTGATATGATTCTCAGTTTATCTAATTATTAAAACTCTCAAAAAACTTCTTCAAATTTTGTGAATAACACCTAGCTAAATTTTATTGAACCGCCACATATACTGTTAAAATTGGCAACTAGGGCCAAACTCCATATGGGTCATATTATTTATGACAACAGATATTTTTCTTGGATTCCTCTCTCCGGATGTGTAGGATTGATCTAGAGATCATCTGATTCTGACATGTACAAATGAAGTTATGAATTTATTTTGATTATGGACAAATTGTGAAGGTCGGCCAACAAACTCATGTAGGCTCAGAAGCCCAACAAGCACGTCTATTCATCCTCAACATTTGCTATAAATACATGATGTCTCATCCTCATTTGGACATACTCATCTTCACACATCTCTCTCTCTCATTGATTCGGTACAGATTTATGGGCTTCTCTCTCTCTCCACACGTGCGAAGGAAAGGTTGTTTTTTGTTGTCCCTACATTGACCAAATTTGACCGAAAACTTCAGGAAGTTGTTTTCACTGCGTTGACCACCTTTGACTGCGGTTTTGTGAGGGTTATCTCTAATTGGGCAGGTAGCATTTCTGGGCACAAAAATCAAGGCAAACCATTGCCTGTTTGACAACCGTTCACTGTGGTTAGTACTGACCGCAGGTTCACTGTTTGACCAGATTTTGACTAGGCTGAATTTGACTATTTCGAACACTGATTCATCTCGCTGTTTGGAGGCCGAAGTTCACTAAAGTTGACCAAATTGTTGAGGATCAAATCTGTCCTATTGACTGGCATTAAATTTTTTGGTTATGGCTCTTTTGCTGCTGTTATAAATTATCAGAGTTGTAAATTGTACTATCTCTCTCTGTTGAACTATTGAAGACTATAAGAAGAATTGATCAAGGGTTTCCCCACATTGGGGTTTGTCCCTGGCTGGTGCCACATCTTGTGTCCTCTTGTCTTGGCTTGTTTTCTATTGTTTATGTTCTATCTGCATTTTACTATCATGTTGATGTGATTGTTAAATTGGGCATTGATATTGGACTAATAAAAAAATTGAAGTAAAATTGCTTTTAAGCATAGAACATACCATTATTGTCTAAAGAAATTAACTTATACCCTAACTGAATGAGATTTTGCCATAATCTAACAATCTTTATCTTGAAATTGATATTTTAAATTAATTAAACTATTCCACTAGAATATTTCATTACTATATATAAAATTTGCTACACAATTAATTACTTTTTTCTATTTATTAAATGGATAGTTTTTTCTATTCATTAAATGGATAGTTTTTTCTATTCATTAAATGGATAATTGATATGATTTTTAGTTTAACTAATAAATTAAATTTATAAATAACGCAGAAGCTCCTTCTGTACTTCTCCTTTCCTTTATATATAAACTAACTAACTAACTGTGTTTTCCTTTATATATATATAACTGTGTTTTGATTCTTCATCTGAATTTTTTGTGTTGTTTTTACAGATTATAAAAATGTATTTATATATTTATTGTCTTCATTCCTGCATTATATAGATCTTCGCTTCTCAAAAATATGACAGATCATATCCTGGTAATTTGAGGATTTAGGTTATTCAATGCCAAATTCCAGTTTTGCATTAGCGCTGTCCAAATGGGATTCCTTGTAAACGTATCTTCTATACCCAATCGAAATGTCATGTCTCGACTCTTCTACATTATCTTCCATGTCAGGTTAAATCTTCAGAGTCATACTATCAAGCGTTTCCAAGAAAAACTAACTTGGCACGCCCCCTTGTTGCAAGCTAAAATGAGCTTTCTTCTAAACAACCAAAATGCATGATCATGATGAAAAACTATCTAGAACTTCGGTGAGCAGCCCTGCTTCAAAATGAAAGGAGTAAAAAATACTGCCCAATTTTTCATAGTTCCTTGAGAGAATAAAACAAAATGGCTTTTGACCCATCACACAATAAAAGAAGAGTTTTGAGAATACAGAATTTCATAGTCCATCATATTAACAGAGACATTTTGGAATTTAATTCGTGTAAGATTTTCAAAAATCGACGTTTGATTGGACACTCCAGCCGTCAGGTGAACAACTAACTTTAAAGATAAAGAAAACTGGAAGAAAAAAAGAGATGGCCAACCTCAAAAAAATGAGGTAAAAGATTATCGATTTGTGACGAAGGGAGATAAATGTAATGACTCATAATAAATTAATATAATACGTGGGAAATAAGGTCATAGTTGCCATAAACTATCATTCCTTATACACGCTTTCAAGTAAACCAGTCGATTAAAAAAATACTAGCCTCCTTTTATTCAAACAATCACGTATTTTCTTTGAAATTAATCCTCATCAATGTGGAGAAGATCACCTTCAAGCTCCAGGTCTGCATAAATACCACGAGCAACACGATTCTGACGGCTAGCTCGTTCAATAGATGAAACTATACGATTAGAGAGCCTTCTCACAGCCCATTTCCGATGCCAAGGTGCCATTTGAAGAACCTGGGTTAAAGAAAGATATTAAATCCAAATTATGCTCTCAAGGGTTCTATACACACCTTGAGATGAAACAAGAGAGTTTAGCAAACACGCTACAAACAAGCGTACAAGTTTGGACAGTGGTCACAAATCTCACCTCATCAGCATTGAAACTCTCAATGATAACTCCTCCTCGACGAGGAACACCAAGTTCCCTCCAATCCATTTGGAAATAACCAAATTTCAAAGCAAGTTCCTGATAAAATGCAAGGGGAAATGTTAGCAATAAGATCAAATATCTATTATTGATTTACTAACTTCCAGTTAAAGAAATTATCTGTCTTGTCTAAGCATGGGTTCAACTCATAGGTAAAACCATGAGCAAGAAAGAGTGTTTTATGAAAGAAAAACCATTAACATATCATCAATAGCCAAAACCCAATCAAAGTTTTTGCACATAAAACTGTTCACATTCTTAATGTACTTTAGTCAAAGGAGCTCTGTCATCTCCAATAACTCCCAGGACAAGTCCTCTATAATCAGCTGATGATCCCTGCATACGCAAAGATGTTTATAAACCCTGTAATCAATAAGCACAATAATTAACATGTTGATATTACACAATAAATAGCCACTGAAAATCCAAGTTCATACCTGCCCATGTATCTCAACCACTGGAATCCCTTTCAGAGTCTGCAGATTGAAATCTATAGTTAGGGACTCCACTGAGGTCTGACTGCTTTTAAGCTTGAGATATAGCTCCTATCTAGTTTCAACATTGCTCATTTCTAAAAATCTCTAGAGTCCTGATTACTGATGCCAAGGCATGTAATTCCCCGTAAAAGATACGTCTAGCATAATCATGGCATATTTTTAAAGGATTATAAATAAGAGCAAAGATCCCCTCTTACATAATAAATTTAATTAGATTTCAGTAGCAAATTACCTGCTTTGACACCCAATTCAGATATTCTTCCCAGGACAAAAGAGGGGCATCTCGATCTGGCCGGAGAACCTCCCAGCCATTTCCACGCAGCTGCTTTTCAAGCATATTTGCAACCTGCATGACGGATGCCATGCCCAACCTCTAGATTAACAGATTATGAAAGGGCAATCCTGGTAACCACTTACCCATATTCTTCTTGTTTCTATACAATTAATAATCCAGATTATCATTCCAGAGCAAAAGAACATAAAAAGACAGACTCATTGAAAAATTGTCAACCTCTAAGTTGAACTCTCGTTCTCCCAGTGCCCCAACTTCAACTCCAGGATCAATCCAATGACCAGGTACAACGGTAATAACATCTTTACTCCCTATAAGTTTTGCAGCTCTCAAATATGAAGATGGTGGAAGTGGAGGAACCCTCTTTGCCTACCAATAATGGAGAGTATGAGCAGAAATATCATTTGCTTAGTGGATAAATATTGAGAGCAAGTAGAAAATATTCAAGTTGAAACTTTGCTTCATTACGCATACCTTAGTGCCTATGATTTGTGAGATCTTCAGAGAATCAAACTTCAATTTGACTGGAAGGTTGTCACAAAATCTACAAATTCTAGACTGAAGAATATCTGAAGGCAATTCTGCAACTGCAGATGCAACCTGCATGAAAAATGAGAAGTATAAATGACAATGTTCTTTTCGCACGAGACAAAAACAAGTTGCAGGAAATGTGCACCCCCTTGTATCAGTCGTGTTTCATTCTACAACTAAAATGTTATATTTTGCCTAATTTGATTGTTGGGACCCAAATTTTTGGTTTTAATACCAAATTAGAGGTTAATCATGAATTAATGAGACTTTTAGAAGCCTTTACAACTGGACATTTTTCTTCCAAAGAGGGTTTGGCTGTCAATGTATGTACAATGTATTTCCAAAAAAAATTGTTCTATTTTGCCTAAATTTCATTGTTGGGACTCAAATTTTTGGTTTTAATATCGAATTAGAGGTTAATTATGAATTAATGGGACTTCTAGAAGCCTCTACAACTAAAAAAAGCCTTCAAAAGAGGGTTTCGCTGTCAATTTGCACCAAAAATGCTAGCAATTAATGGTAATGCCAAATTCTTAAAGTCATCCTTTTACTTAAATATTTAACATTACCATCTATTGTTTCAAGATGTTTGAGAATGGTTCCAACCTCAATGTGTTTAATATGGAGAAAGTAGAATTTCACATCCCATTTAAACTCAACAGACTTTACAATTTTCAGGATTCCAAGATTGGTAGGATTGCAATATTTTCATTAGATTATATCATGTATTACAGTATGGGATTGACATTTTATCAAGAGCATCAAGCCCTTTATGTACCTTGATGTTGGTGATATGACTCAAATTTTTGGTTTTAATATCGAATTAGAGGTTAATTATGAATTAATAGGACTTCTAGAAGCCTCTACGACTAAAAATTTTCTTCAAAAGAGGGTTTCACCATCAATTTGCACCAAAAATGCTAGCAATTAATGGTAATGCCAAATTCTTAAGTCATCCTTTTACTTAAATATTTAACATTACCATCTATTGTTTCAAGACGTTTGAGAATGGTTCCAACCTCAATGGGTTTAATATGGAGAATGTAGAATTTCACATCCCATTAAACTCAATAGACTTTACAATTTTCAGGATTCCAAGATTGGTAGGATTGCAATATTTTCATTAGATTATATTATGTATTACAGTATGGGATTGACATTTTATCAAGAGCATCAAGCCCTTTATGTACCTTGATGTTGGTGATATTGATTGTCACCACCCAAGTGGTAAATCCACACAACTGCCAACCCGTTCATAGTGGGGTCACATATCAACCCCCCTTTCTATGGTCCACATGGACTAACCCATACATGCACAAATGCACACATATATTATTCATTTAAATGGACGCAGGTGCAGGCCCTCCATGACCACGTCACCCCAAGAGTTAAATATCGACAGGTCTCAACATTGTTCCCCATTGAACTTCCAGGGACGATCTTTCGAGCAACATGGCGTTACACTCCTCGCACTGAAGCTTGCCACCCCCTTTTCCCATCCACCAACACATTCACACCACATGGCGCTTGTCCCATTAAATGGCCCTATTGTTGCACAAACTAGCAGGCCTAGTATATAGGTTAGAGCTAGAGGGCACAACAACTAGCTGGGACAAAGGCCCACTGTCACCACAGTGTACGTCCCCTTCTCTTCTCAGATTTCATTGACAGGAGGAGTCCCAATATGGAGGAACTTACTTAGGATGATGGATCAGTTATGAGGTCTGTAGTGATTTCCATGGCCGATTCAAATGAGAAGCTCAATACAAGGCTCTCTTGCTTCAATGAAGCTCAATTCCAATAAAGACCTAAAGGCAAGAATTAAGATCTAGGGGTTTATGATGTTACCATAAGGTTAGGTGTACCTAGAGTCGAGATCTCCAAAATGATATAGGACCTCTCAAATAAGCTCTTTGAAATAAGAAATAGCTTCGAGAAATGTGTTGCTAAAATTGAGAGACCTAGGTTGGGTCCACACAAGACTTAGGGTTTATGGAAAATCACAGGAGGAGGCCCTCCAAGGAGCTCACTAGGTCAAGGTAGCTAGAGAAAGCGTTCAGAATGATTTACTCCACCTAATACTATGTGTGAAACCCTCAAGGAGACCACTAACCAAGACGTTCAAGATGATTTTCCGAGATATGACTAGGGCTTGACTTTTCTCCCAAGGTTGGGTCCACACAAGACTTAGGGTTTATGGAAAATCGCAGGAGGAGGCCCTCCAAGGAGCTCACTAGGTCAAGGTAGCTAGAGAAAGCGTTCGGAATGATTTAATCCACCTAATATTATGTGTGAAACCCTCAAGGAGACCACTAACCAAGACGTTCAAGATGATTTTCCGAGATATGACTAGGGCTTGACTTTTCTCCCAATCTGACTGTGGGAAAGGGCTCAAATTTGGAGGATCAGTAGGGAAAACAACACTGCAGTAGCCTATACAAAAGGTTTTCGAAAGTCACCCCTCAAATGCAACTCACATCAAGCCTTAGCTAGCTGTCTAGGGTTAGGGCCGAAATTTGGAAAAAAGAGAAAAAGAGAAAGAAAGGAGGGTGATCCCCAAAACTTCTTGAATCAATGCCTTGTCCTAGAGCTATGGAGTCTATGTGATTCGAAATTCAGCCAAAATTGTCTTCAAGGAGGCTAGAAAATGATGCCTTAGCAAGCACTCTAGCATTTACCCAACCAAGATTTATGGACTTTCAGGGAAAGAAAACAAGTTCTAACCCACTAGGAATATTCATCTACTTGTTATCAATGAGTAACCTACACAAATCTGCAATCTAACAATCCTTTACAATGATATTCAATAATTAGGGCACAAAAGATAGAGCTAGTTACAAAATTTCCACATATTAGACATTTTTCATGCAAAAATCTTCTATAAGATTACTTACAAGACAACAAGAGATATATCCAAATTCAAGATCAAGAAGATAGCTCCAAGAGAACGAGAATTTCAGCTCTGAAAATATCGAAATGCATCGAGAGATCTCCAATAGGCAACCAAGAAAAAGTGTGAAATTCTCTTCGAGATAGCTAATCCAAGAATGTGATGATGATCCAATACAGATGAGGCTCCACTTTATTTATATGAGCCTCTACAAATTTGAATTAGCCTAATGAGCCCCGAAATTTATTTAAAGTGCGAAACAACATGTCTATGGTGCCAAGCCCACCAAATAGTTATTAGAGTGAATGATAAGCAATACCAAGAGGGACAAAATAGCGCAAAATGGAGTAGAAAGGGTTGTTGGACAGCCATGATGAGTCCTCAATGTTCCATGACGAAGAAGAGGGCTCCAAAAATGATAATCAAGGGCGTGGCCCATTGATTTCCATGCAAAGCATAATGTGGTGCTCCCAAGTGGGTGTGGGGCACAAGCAATGGTATCATGGGTCTCCAAGTGGCTTCATAACAAGTCATTGCTCCATCATTGAGGGATAGAAGATGACACATGCCCTCCCATGTCTCTCCGGATAAGACAAAACCTCATTTGGGCTCTGGATCAATTGCAAAGTGTCGGGTGTCAATGTGTTGTCGGTTGGGCAACGTGGTCCAAGTGCATCATCACCTCTGTATGACTGAGGCACAAACAAGCAATGTGTGGTACTAAAGAGGCCCATGATGTGGCAATCAATGCTCTGCAATGGTGGAAGCCCATGGTTGTCAACACTCACCCTACAAGCGCCATTGTGACCCTCTAAAGGCTTGGACCCTGTATAGGGAGACCAAGTCCAAGATGAAAACCCACTTGAAATCTTGTCTAAGATCCAATGTGTCTCCTCATGTTCCAGTACAATTAATCATTAGTGCGACTGAGTAAATAAGCTTGCTAATCAAGGGAAGAAGTGGACACTTCATAGTGGCATGCCCTTCCAAATGGGCATTAAAATGTACAAGTGTTACCTTGCTCAACAAGAGAGCTTAATGAAGGACCCGGTGGTTTCGACCTATGAGTGATAGGTCCATGGTACATCCATCAAATGGTAGGTGTCATGTGAAATAATGATGGAATGGAGTGGGGCACGAGGGAAGGCTCCAAGCCACATGCCATGGTACGAGGGGAGCTATGATGAGGGAAGCCCACACCTTGGGTGTGTGAATGTAGAATGAAGCAATCATGGTACATGAGTTATCCCGGCCTTTGTTTTTCCACCCTTCTTCATATGCCTTTTGCCTTTTATTGATTTTTCTTCCTTTCACTGCTCGAGGCTCCAGGGGATGAGAGCATGATGCGTATAATGTAGCAATGATTACCCCCTTAAGGTGTGGCAGTTCATCACCCAGCAGAGGTTGGGACAATCATGGGTTCCTGAATGATGCAGGGGGCACTCATAGGGGCCCTAGGAACCAGGGTGATGGCCATACTAATAGCGGGTAGAGCTCATGTTTGGCTTTTGCCCATGCGCTAAATTTTTATGTCTCGGACATCTTTTGCATTTTGTAGTACATTTCCTGTTGTAAGTGGCAAAATTATGCTTTTACAATTCTTTTTAACTGCATCAACCTCCAAGCATCATTCTAGGCTCGACCTAAAGTGTGGACAAGGGGTGTTGAAAAATGTATAACTAGCTTCAGTCTTCATAAGTATGAAATGTATTCTTGTAAATTATAAAATGAAAAGAAATTATTATTTGGAGCATGGTTTCATGCTCAAGTTCTTTTATTTTATAGGTCAAGCACCCATTGAGTACTTCTAGGGTTTGTCCTAGGTCTAAGAGTCATTGTCATATATTGAAGACCCCAAAGGGCACGTTGTATCTTGTAAAGAAAAATTATTTTTGTCTTTAAAGTGTCAAAATGCCCTCCAAGATCAAGTCGACCTAGAAACTGTCAAGTCAGACTAAGTGAAGAGCCACATCTACCCCTTGAAGAAGCCTACATAAAGAGAGAAACTCGTCCTCCAAAGGATCACTCACTCACTCATTCTATGCAAAGAAAAAGAGGTCGAAGGAAGTCGAAATATTTCGGCTAATTCTCTCTCCCACGTGCAAGACGAAGCTAGGGTTTCTGCACAAGGGTCATCTCTGGTTCGATCTTGGAAGGAGGAGAGAAAAGAAGTCAACCGAAGGTCACTTAGGGTATCTCTCTAGCCCTAAGTCTCAAATAAAGGCAAGCAAAGGGAAGAAGAGGCCCCAAAGAAGAAGATCGAAGTCTTCTAGTGTGGCAACAGCAGTTGTCAGGCAGACAGAATTTCAGATTTGTAGTAGGAGGTCAAAGTTCTTGCAGCAGGAGGCCAAGTTGGTGGTTGATCTTGAGCTTGGAGACAAGGTCATGGTATTTGTCAATTGAAGGATTTATAAGAAGAGAAGAGATTTCAAGGTTTTCCCCTCAAGAGGAGGGGTTTTGGCCCTGGCTTGTGGCCTACATACTGTGTCACTGTTCTTATTGTTTTGGTAGTTGTTTGATGTATCTCACATTATAATAATAAGGAACTAAGCTAATAAGGAAAAAGGAAACACAAACAACTATCAAGTTAAATAGAATTAACATATTCATTGCCCTATTGAATTCTCAACATGGTATCAAAGCTAAGGTTAGCAAAGGGCATCATGAAGATCTCCTCTACAATGAAGAAGTTCATCAAGAAGTGTTCCAAGATAGCAAGCCATCTCAAGGAAGGTATCAAGAAAGCATGGAGTCTCTTACTTTCTTCAAAGAAGGTATTAATCAAGGTAAAAGATGAAGGTCTCTTCTCGGCTCTCTCTGGCACATTTCAACATGAAGACATTTGGGTAATCGATAGCGATGCATCAAGACACATGACTGGCCATTCCAAACAATTGAAGACCTTATCAAAAGGAAAATCCACTTATTCAGTGGAACTTGGAGATAACAAGAGCTATCCCGTAAAGGGTATTGGATCAACCTCTATAAAGCTAGAGAATGGAAGCAACATACACCTCAACAACATTCTATTTGTTCCAGGTTTGCATAAGAACTTACTTTCCATTTCAAGCTTAGAAGATAAGGGTGATAGAGTAGCTTTCATTGATGGAAAGGTTGTTGTATGGAGTAAAGACTCAAGTATAGAACAAGCTAAAGTCATTGGCATTTGAGAAGGAAAACTCTATAGACTGATATCTCCTGTGGCCCAAGCCCTAGTTCACATTGAAATTAGCCCGTGTGAACTCTAGCATAGAAGATTTGGTCACCTACATTTCAAGATCCTTCTAACTCTAAGTTCCATAGTAAATGGAATACCTGATTTGAAGGAAGATCATGGAGTATGTAAGGGATGTGCATTGAGTAAGAATACCAAGAGACCATTTGGAAGCAATGCTTCACGGTCAAAAGAAATCTTGGATCTCATTCACTCTAATGTATGTGGCCCTATGACTCCTAAATCACTTGGAGGTCATCTATATTATATCACATTTATAGATGATCATTCAAGAAAGACTTGGGTTTACTTAATGAAAACCAAGGATGAAGTATTTACAAAATTTCAAGAATTCAAAGCTGAAGTGGAGAACCTTATAGAAAGAAGAATCAAGATACTAAGATCTGATAATGGAGGAGAATATACATCTAAAGAGATTATAGCATTCTGTAAGGAGTCTGGGATTAAGAGGGAGTTGATAGTCCCATATAATCCCGAGCAAAATGGAGTTGCAGAACAAAAGAATAGATCCATTGAAGAAAGTGTAAAAGCAATGTTACACGATCAGGATCTACCTAAGTTTCCATGGGGAGAAGCCACGAAGACAACTATTTACATTCAGAATCGAAGTCCCCACAGGTCCCTAGACAACAAAACTCCAGAGGAAGTGTTCACTGGAAAGAAGCCATCTATAGATCATCTTTGGATCTTTGGGTGTCCAATATATATTCATATACCTAAGGAAAAAAGAAAGAAATTGAATCCATCAGGTATGATGGGAACATTTGTTCGGTACAACAACTCATCGAAATCCTATAAGATCTACACAAAGGAAGGACATCACATAGAAGTCAGTCGTGATGAAATATTTGATGAAAGCGTAGCATTCAAGAAATCAAAGGAACTCTCCATAGACTCTGATGATGAAGAACTTCCAGTATTTGAGGAAGAAGTTGACAAGGGAGAAGAAGAATCACACAATGAAGAAGAAGGTCCTAGTGAGCCTATTCAACCTGTGGTCATCCCTAAAACAAGGAAAAGACCTAATTGGTTGAAATCTACACTACTTGATGCAGAAGGTCATGGGGCAACGAAAGGATCATTTAGAGAAAGCAAGAAACCCAAGAAATATTCTGGGTATGCTGCATACATGACAAAACTAATAGAAACAAAACCATCCACTTTTGAAGAGGTTGTAAATCATCAGGAATGGAAAGATGCCATGAATGAAGAGTATCAATCTATAATGAAGAATGGAGTCTGGGAGATCGTACCTAGGCCCGAAGACAAATTTGTGGTAACTTCCAAATGGATCTACAAGATCAAACATGTGGAAGATGGAAGTATAGATAAGTATAAGGCAAGATTTGTGGCTAGGGGCTTCTCTCAACTAGAAGTCATCGACTATGAAGAGACATTTGCTCCTACAGCAAGGTATACAACGATTCATTCATTAGTCTCTCTGGAAACATCGATGGGATGGAACATCCACCAAATGGATGTCAAGACTGCTTTTCTGAATGGCACGATAGATGAAGAAGTCTATATATGATCTGATAATCACCCTTGAGTGATCTCAGTTAAAGAATTATTGAATGAAGGTATTACAGACTCATGTGCTGGTGTGTGTCTATGTTATTTTAGGCAACGGATCGATCAGATTGCAAAATACACAGACACTGGAAAATGGAAAACAGCAAGAGAAACACAGTAAGCAAATACAAGAACACAACAATTAATAAGGAGTTCACCCTATCCTCCAGGGCTACGTCTCTGGTCCAGCTTTCAATGGTGGCCTTCTTTTATTGTGTCTTTAAAGCAGAGAATTACAATGAGGAGCTCAATCTGAGTCTCCTGAACAAAATTTCTTGGCAGGGTGGTTCTTGGATTCCCCAAGCCACTAGAGTGCACAGACTCCTTTCCTAGTCAAGTCTTGACCTCTCTGGTCTTTAATGGGAGGAGCCCAATGTGATGCTCAATTCCCGACAGAGCCTCTCAGGGATTGCTCGATGCTGCCTTATGCTGCAGGTCAGCTCGTCTCTCTGTCTTTTTGCTTCTTACTTCACTGTCTTTTCTTTTCTCTGTCTTCGTCTTCTTCTCTCTGGTTCTTCCTCTCGGTGTCCTCTATTCTTTGTCTCTATTCATGGCTTTAAAGCCAATCGATCTCAGGACTGCTCGCTTCCTCTTCCGCCCCCGTCGGATCGCCTGCTGCTACTCGCTTGGGGTTCCCTGTCTCTGTGTCATCATCAACGGCTCACAGGGAGTGGCCACTTGTCCTCTTGCGAACTGCGCCAACTCTTCTTCGTCGGTTCGGTTTTTCGGTTACGTCGGGAAATGACTCATCCGCCATCTCAGTGTCAAATCGGACTTCAAACTCTTTATGTGTCGCAGCTTAATCCCCTGTTAAATCCGGTTCCTCCATCGGGCGTGATCTCCGCCGTTAGATCTGGAGCCCCCAGATCCGACGACATTCACTCATTTCGTGCGGTTGACTTGCTCGACCGTTAGCGTGCGATGAGTGGTGGTTTTCTCTCTCATCCGCCTGCCACGCGTTGGGCGCTGAATGGAATCGCTCGTTTTTCTCCAAATCCGCTTACCGCCCAAGGGTGCCCTTGATATACTGCCAGTTTTGGAGCGTAGGTCCCGCCTTTAGCCTTTAGCGCTTTCCCCACGGTTTTCCTGGCTTCCATGCGACCGAGCACTCTGGGGCTTTCCTTCTCGAGGGGTTTTGCCCAGGCATCAGAAATGGCCTCCTTTTCCCGATCCGGGCTTCCCAAGTGCCAGTTTCGCCTCCTGTGCGGTCTCCATGGGCCTCGGTCAGCGCGCTTTGACCGAGGTCCTCGTCGTTCCTCACTGGCTGCCAACTGTTACTGTCCAGAGGTCTTCCTGATCGCTCTGTGCTCTTAATTTCGAAGTTTTTGTCCTGATTTGATACAGTCATGGTACTGTGATAATCTTCATGGATCTAATTCGGATCACGGCCTTCCCACTGAAAAAGCTTTTGGACCACCAAAAGTTGGTTTTCAAGCATCGACTAAGTGAGGGTATTGTTGTCTCACTTGTCCAATCTCGATCCACTTTGCACTGCTCGGCTTTGAACCCTTGAGCCCTACTCTGAGGTACTCAACATCTCCTCTACGCGTCGTCCTCACCTTCCTGTCCAGAACTGTGTCTTCCTGCAATTCATTAAGATATTGAGGTAGCAGGTCATCAATAGAAGGCAATTGACTCTGCTCTTCGAGATCCTCAATTAATGAGGGTTCAAACAATCTCAAGCAATCTGCATTCACGATTGAGTAGATGTGCATGTAAGCTGGTAGATCAAAGCGAAAAGCATTTTCACCAATCTTCTCAAGTATTTTGAAGGGTCCATACCGGATAGGCTTTAGCTTTTTACCTTCACCTTGCCTCCTGTCCTTGCTGATATACAGCCAGACTTGGTCACCAACTTGGAAACTATGCTCCATCTGATGCTTGTCATGCCTTGCCTTGTATTTGGCTTGGCTCTTTTCCAGCTGTTCCTGTACTGCCTGGTGGATCTCCTGGATTTGTTCAATGAACCTAGTTGCCTTGTCCACATCATTGTGTCCCTCAACTGTGGTATCTTTACCAAAGACAAAATCCAAAGGAGACCTTGGTGTGAAACCAAAACAGGTCTCAAAAGGAGATCTCTGTGTAGAAGAATGTTTTGCTCTGTTGTAAGCATGCTGCACATAACACAAATGTTCATCCCAAAGCTTAGGATGTTTGTTGCAATATCCTCTGAGTAACTGGATCACTGTCCTGTTAACTACTTCTGTCTAGCCATCAGTTTGTGGATGAAAAGTTGTGCTTTTCTTTAGTTTGGTGTCCATCAGTTCCCACAGACTTGACCAAAACTTCCCCACAAATCGGGTGTCTTGATCAGATACAATGGAAGTGGGTAATCCAAAATGAACCCATACATGTTCAAAGAACAGTTTTGCAGTTTGTTCAGCTGTAATCTGTTTATTACAAGGTATCAAAATACACATTTTGCTGAACCTATCCACAACAACATATAGATAATCATGACCTTTCCTAGATTTAGGCAGTCCTCCAACAAAATCCATGGAAACACTTTCCCAAGGGTGAGAAGGAACTGGTAATGGAGTGTACAAGCCTAGTTTTATGTCGCTAGGCTTGCTTTTAGCACACATAGTACACCCTCTTACATATCTAGAAACTATCTCATTCATTTTTGGCCAATAACAAAATCTTTGCAGCTGTGCAACTATTTTACTTACCCCAAAGTGACCTGATATCAAAGAAGTGTGTGCTTCTCTAATTATCTTTACTCTCTCAGTTTGTGGAATGCATAACTTCCCACAATGGTATAAGAGTCGGTCCTTTACATGATAATCCAATTCTTCTACTCGTTTGCCTTGACTTAAAGTTGCATATATATCTTTAGAGTCTATATCTTGAGCATATTGTTTAATGTAGCTTTCATGTAGCACAGAATTATGCTTAAGTATAGTAGATGCATTTATAATGGGTCTAGATAACATGTCTGCAACTTTATTGTGTATGCCCTTTTTATATCTGATGACTAAATGAAACTGTTGTAGAAAACCCATCCATCTATAGTGTCTTGATTGCTGCAACTTAGTTTGGGAGTGTAGATATTGAAGTGGTTGATGATCAGTATGTATCACTGTCTCTTTGCCCATTAAGTAATGTTTCCACTTTTTCACACTCTGAACTAATGCATACAATTCTTTATCATATGTAGGATAGTTAACTACTACAAGATTAAAAGTCTCAGAATGATAACATATGGGTTTACCGTGCTGTGTCAACACTGCTCCCATGGCATAGTCATTGGCATCTGTTTGGATCTCAAATGGTCTTTGAAGATCAGGCAGTGCTAGTACAGGTGCTGTACCAATCTTTTCTTTCAAGGTGTCGAAGGCTTTCTGATGTTTGCCTCCCCACTGAAACACCTTGTTCAATCCTATTAAAGCATGTAAGGGAACTGCAATTGAGGAAAAGTTAGAAAAGAACTTCCTCCAATATTGTGTTGCTCCTAAGAAGATCTCACTTCTGTAGCAGACTTGGGTTTAGGCCAGTTTACAATCACTGCCACCTTAGAGGGATCTATCTTCAATTCACCAGCCCTTACTATATGACCCAAATAATTCAGAAATGTTTTGCCAAATTCACATTTTGAGAGTTTAACATGAAGTTTTTCTCTTTTCAAAACATCTAGTGTCTGCTTAACATGATTTAAGTGTTCTTCCCACGTTTTACTAAAAATCAGAGTGTCATCCAGATACACAATAACAAAATCATCAAGAAAAGGTCTGAGTACATCATTCATTAATCTCATGAAAGTAGCAGGAGCATTAGTTAAGCCAAAAGGCATAACCAGCCACTCATACAATCCCTGCTTTATTTTGAAAGCAGTCTTCCATGCATCTTGTTCTGCAACTTTGACCTGATGGTATCCACTGTGCAAGTCTAGCTTAGTGAAATAAACAGCTTCTTTCAATTGATCTAAAAGATCATCTATGTGAGGAAGGGGATAACAATTTTTTATTGTTATCTTATTGAGTGCTCGGTAATCAATGCACATTCTCCACGAGCCATCCTTCTTTCTCACCAAAACGATTGGTGACCAACATGGTGATGTGTTAGGCCTGATGAACCCCTTCTCGAGCAACTCCTGCACCTACTTCTTGCTTTCAGCATTCTCTAAAGCAGACAACCTGTACATTCCAATGTTAGGCAAAGGAGCATCTTGCTGCAAAATAATATCATGTATTATTTCCTTTTTGGGTGGCAGACCTTTAGGTTCTTGAAACAAGATATCATATTCTGAAACAACCTTTTCTAAATCAGCTTGCTGTTTAGCATTACAGCCCTCAAATACATTGGTTTTTTCAGGTTTCTTTTCCTTTACAACCATCAGTAAGAATTGTTTGCATGAATTTATCATTCTTTTCATCTGCCCTGAGTTTATGAGAGTATAATTATTCTTGAGCTTATGAGCTCTTACAAAGTATTTGATTCCCTATTTAACGAGTAGATACTTGTTCTCAGCTCTATAGAAAATAGCTTTTCTATCATACAAGTAAGGACTTCCTAAAACAATTCCACATATATCCAAAGGAATTATGTCTAACTCAACCTCATCTACAAATGCTGACCCAAAATAAAACTTGAGTTTGCACTGTCTAGTCACTTGTAGTTGTGCTTTATCATTCAACCATCCTAATGGGTATGGTTTCTTGTGAGGTGTAGTTGCTAATCCCAATTTCTTTACAATTGCTTCAAAAATTAAATTTACTTGTGAGCCACTATCAAACAAAGTATCAATCTTTTGATGTTTGGAAATAACTCAAATATGGAAAAGCTCATGTCTTTTTCTCTCATTTTCTTCATCAATAACAGATTGTGCAGAATTACTAGTAGATGCTTCAGAATTCTTACCTTTTATACTTGTGGCTGCAATGGTTGTTTCATCTCCCGAGTCTGACCCCAAATCTTTCTGAATAGCTGCAGCAGTCTTCTTCTTCTTGCCCTCGAACTTCTTAGGTCTCAGCTCTGGATGCAGAATCCAACAATGCTCATCATCATGCCCATCCTTTTTACAGTGAGTGCATGAAGCCTTGCTTTTCTGTGCAGTGTTAGCCTTCCTTGCTTTCCACTTCTGCTTTCTTTTCTCCTTGCTCTTGCTTGTAGTGGGTTGGGATGGTCCCCCAACTTCTGGATTTCCATTCTTTCCTCTAGCTTCTAGATGAGTAGCTTGTACAGATACCTCATCTATACTAGTGGGATTAAACATGAGGATGGTATGCCTCATGTAGCTGTGTAGACCACCAATGTACTTCAACAGTCTCTGGTGAGTCTAATGAGATTCCTAGAATCAATGCTCTCTTTCTAAATTCCTGAGTGTACCCTTGCACACTTTGCCCTTTCAACTGTCGAAGAGTTTGCCAACTCATCATGGCTTGTTGCATGTAGGCCAATGGATAGAACTGCTTTTTGATTGCAGACACAAATTCACTCCAGACAGAGATAGTCTTACCATGTCTTTTCATGTCAGCTTGGGTTCTGCCTTCCCACCAAACCAAGGCAGTGCCTCCAAGGCGTAGGCTTGCCAGCTGAATCTTGCTCTTGTCTGAGTCGATGTTCTGCACTCTGCAATACACATCAATTTGTCTAATCCAATTGTCCAACTTTTTTGCATTTAACTCTCCATCATATATAGGCAAATCAAATTTAACATCTAGCTTGATCAAAGATGCTTTCTTGTTATGTACAGGGCTATTAGGAGGTGTGAGAAAGCTTTCCTCTTTCCCTTTTCCTTTTGAGTGGTCATGGAAATGTGATTCATCTTCTCCTTTGTCTTGTTTAGAGCCTGATGAATCTTCATCCTTGTGTTTTCTAAAGTCCCTATACATTTCTTCTACCATGGACTTTATGGCTAGGAAACTTTCTATGAATTGAGGGTTTGGCCCCATAGAACCTTCCTCTGACATTGTCTTCCGAGGATAGACTCTCCCAATTTCAGGATTAGTTTCAACCAACTCTCCTCCTAATTTGAGCTTTGATCTAGTGAGCATTCAACAGTTAAACCAACACGAGCTTGTCTAACCTGACAGCCTAGAGCTCTGATACCACTTGATCTGATAATCACCCTTGAGTGATCTCAGATAAAGAATTATTCAATGAAGGTATTACAGACTCATGTGTTGGTGTGTGTCTATGTTATTTTAGGCAACGGATCGATCAGATTGCAAAATACATAGACACTGGAAAATGGAAAACAGCAAGAGAAACACAGTAAGAAAATACAAGAACACAACAATTAATAAGGAGTTCACCCTATCCTCCAGGGCTACGTCTCCGGTCCAGCTTTCAGTGGTGGCCTTCTTTTATTATGTCTTTAAAGCAGAGAATTACAATGAGGAGCTCGATCTGAGTCTCCTGAACAGAATTTCTTGGCAGGGTGGTTCTTGGATTCCCCAAGCCACTAGAGTGCACAGACTCCTTTCCTATCCAAGTCTTGACCTCTCTAGTCTTTAATGGGAGGAGCCCAATGTGGTGCTCAATTCCCGACAGATCCTCTCAAGGATTGCTCGATGCTGCCTTATGCTGCAGGTCAGCTCGGCTCTCTGTCTTTCTGCTTCTTGCTTCACTGTCTTTTCTTTTCTCTGTCTTCGTCTTCTTCTCTCTGGTTCTTCCTCTCGGTGTCCTCTGTTCTCTATCTCTGTTCATGGCTTTAAAGCCAATTGATCTCAGGACTGCTCGCTTCCTCTTCCGCCCCCGTCAAATCGCCTGCTGCTGCTTGCTTGGGGTTCCCTGTCTCTGCGTCATCATCAACGGCTCACAAGGAGTGGCCACTTGTCCTCTTGCGAACTGCGCCAGCTCTTCTTCGTCGGTTCGGTTTTTCGGTTACGTCGGGAAATGACTCATCCGCCATCTCAGCATCAAATCGGACTTCAAACTCTTTATGTGTCGCAGCTTAATCCCCTGTTAAATCTGGTTCCTCCATCGGGCGCGATCTCCAACGTTAGATCTGGAGCCGCCAGATCCGACGACATTTGCTCATTTCGCATAGTTGACTTGCTCAACCGTTAGCGTGCAATGAGCGGTGGTTTTCTCTCTCAGCCGCCTGCCACGCGTCAGGCACTGAATGAAATCGCTCGTTTTCCTCCAAATCCGCTTACAGCCCAAGGGTGCCCCCGATATACTGTTGGTTTTGGAGCGCGGGTCCCGCCTTTAGCCTTTAGCCTTTAGCGCTTTCCCCACGGTTTTCCCGGCTTCCATGCGACCGAGCGCTCCGGGGCTTTCCTTCTCGAGGGGTTTTGCCCGGCGATGCGCGATCTAAACGCTAATCGCGCATCAGAAATGGCCTCCTTTTCCCAATCCGGGCTTCCCAAGTGCCAGTTTCGCCTCCTGCGCGGTCTCCATGAGCCTCAGTCAGCGTGCTTTGATCGAGGTCCTCATCGTTCCTCGCTGGCTTCCAACTGTTATTGTCCAGAGGTCTTCCTGATCGCTCTATGCTCTTAATTTTGAAGTTTTTGTCCTAATTTGATACAGTCATGGTACTGTGATAATCTTCATGGATCCAATTCGGATCAATATAGAGCAACCCTTGGGATTCGAAGTTAATGATAGGAAGGCATATGTTTGCATATTGAAGAAAGCATTATATGGCCTCAAGCAGGCACCAAGGGCATGGTATGCTAGAATGGATGCATACGTGCAAAGAATAGGCTTCACAAAAAGTTCTATTGATCCAAACCTTTATATCAAGGTTGTAGATGGAGAACCCGTAATCATTCTTCTATATGTAGATGATCTTCTCTTGACAGGTGTAGAAGGTCGAATTGAAGAATGTAAGAAGCAACTAGCCGCAGAATTTGATACTAAGGACCTTGGGCTAATGCATTACTATTTGGGACTAGAAGTTTGACAAGGACTTGATGAAGTTTATTTGGGACAAGGAAAGTACGTGATCAAGATGCTAAAAAGGTTTGACATGATGGATTGCAAACCTATGACCACTCCGATGATTACAAACTTGAAGAGACTAAGGAGTTTTGAATCAAGCCCTGTGGATCCTTCCAAGTATAGACAACTTATTGGCTCACTGATGTACTTGGTGAATATTCGACCAGACATATGCTTTGTAGTAAATGTTCTCAGTCAATTCCAAGTGGAGTTGAAGCATGATCATTAGATATAAACAAAACATATTATGAGATATCTGCAAGTAACCATCCATTATTGTCTGAAGTATGATAGAAGGAATGATGTCCAACTAATTGGATATACAAATTTGGAGGCAGTGAGCAAGATGGAAAGAGCACTACAGAAGGATGTTACAATTTGGGATCTTCCACGGTCTCATGGATGAGCAGAAAGCAAGACACGATTGCTTTGAGTAGTGTTGAGGCCGAATATGTTGCAGCCTGTGAAGTTAGCAGAGAAGCAGTATGGTTGAGGAAGTTGTTATCTGACCTGTTTGAAGGACCAATGAACCCTACAGTGATACTTTTTTATAACACCAGTTGTATACGTTTGCCTGAAGATCCAGTGTTTCATAGAAAGACAGAGAATATAAACAAATATCACTATATTCGAGAGCTAGTACAAAATGGTGTATTGCAGCGATAGTATATCTCCATTGATGACCAGGTAGCTGATATATTAACAAAGTCACTTCCGAACAAGAAGCTTGTGTACTTGAGAGACAAGCTTGGTTGGGTGATGTATCCTCCGTAATTGAGAGCGAGAGATATGTTGAAAAATGTGTAACTAAGTTTGGTCTTCATTAGTATGAAATGTATTCTTGTATATATAAAATGTAAAAGGAATTATTATTATTATTGGAGCATGGGTTTCATGCTCAAGTTATTTTATTTTATAGGTCAAGCACCCATTGAGTGCTTCTAGGGTTTGTCCTAGGTATAAGAGTCATTGTCATATATGGAAGACCCTATGGGCACATTGTAAATTGTAAAAGAAAATATATTTTGTCTTGAAAATGTCAAAATACCTCCAAGATCAAGTCGGCCTAATGAGTTGTCAAGTCAGCCTACATGAAGAGTCACGTCCACCCTTGAAGGAAGCCTATATATAAGAGGAACTCGTCCTCCATTTGGATCATTCATTCACTCATCTCTTATGCGAAGAAGGCAGAAGAAGAAGGTCGAAGAAGGAAGTGCAAAGAAGAGAAGGACAAAGAAAGTAGAGTGTTTGGGTCTCTCTCCATTCTTCTGGAAGTGCGAAGTTAGGGTTTTTGCGCTGGGCTAGTCTAAGGTTTGATTTTGGAAGCAAGAAAGAAGGAAGGCAAGCGAAGGTCTCTTAGGGCATCTTACTAGCCCTAGGACTCAAGTCAAGGCAAGCAAGGTCAAGGGGAAGGTAGTTAGAGGGAGATCGAAGTCTCCTAGAGAAGCAACAGCAGTTGTTGGGGAGGAGAATTTCGGATCCACTGGGAGGTCGAAGAGATTTCAGCAGGAGGCCGAGAAAGACTTGATATTGGAGAGTATTTGTCTGAGTCTAGGTCATGGTATTTGTCAATTGAAAGATCTAAAAGATAAGAAAATATTTCACGAGTTTTCCCCCAGGAGGAGGGGTTTTAGCCCTGGCTTGCAGTGTATATACTGTGTCATTGTTCTTACTATTTTGGTAGTTGTTTGATGTATTGCACATTGGAATAAGAAGGATCAAAGCTAATAAGTAAAAAGGTAACACAAACAATTCAACATTGCCCTATTGAATTCTCAACATGGTATTGTAGCTTTGGTTCTCTAAGGGCATTATGAAGATCTCATATACAATGAAGAAGGTCATCAAAAGGATTGCAAGCCATCTCAAGAAAGGTATCAAAGAAGTATGGAGTCTCATATTCTCTTCAAAGAAGGCATCACTCAAAGAAAAAGATGAGGGACTCTTCTCGGCTCTCTCTGGGATATTCCAAGATGAAGACATCTAGGTGATTGATAGTGGTGCATCAAGGCACATGACTGGTCACTCCCACCAATTGAAGACCTTGTCAAAATGAAAATCCACATACTCTATGGAACTTGGAGACAACAAAAGCTATTCAGTGAAAGGCATTGGATCATCATCCATAAGGCTCGAAGATGGAAGCAACATCCACCTCAACAACATTTTGTTTGTTCTAGGTTTGCACAAAAATCTACTTTATATTTCAAGATTAGAAGATAAAGGAGATAGAGTAGCCTTCATTGATGGTAAAGTAGTTGTATGGGAAAAAGGGTCAAGCATAGAACAAGCAAAAGTGATTGGCATCCGAGAAGGAAGGCTCTACAGATTAATATCTCCTGTAAACCATGCCCTAGTCCACACTAAGATTAGTCCATGTGAACTTTGGCACCGAAGGTTTGGTCATTTACATTTCAAGATACTTCCAACTCTAAATTCCATAGTAGATGGAATACCAAATCTGAAGGAGGATCATGAAGGTGTCTGCAAAGGATGTGCATTGGGCAAAAATACCAAGAGACCATTTGGAAGCAGTGCTTCACGGTCGAAAGAAATCTTGGATCTCATTCACTCTAATGTGTGTGGCCCTATGACTCCAAAATCACTTGGAGGACATCTTTATTATGTCACATTCATAGATGATCACTCAAGAAATACCTGGGTTTACTTAAAACCAACGATGAAGTATTTACTAAATTTCAAGAATTCAAAGCCAAAGTGGAGAACCTTACAGAAAGAAGAATCAAGATACTAAGATCTGATAATGGAGGAGAATATACATCCAAAGAGATTATAGCATTCTGTAAGGAATCTAGGATTAAGAAGGAATTGATAGTTCCATACAATCCCAAACAAAATGGAGTGCAGAAAGAAAGAACAAATCCACTGAAGAAAGTGTAAAAGCAATGTTATCAGAGGCAATTCCATACTGTGCATGTGAGGACGCAAGGGTTCTTGGAGGGCCAGTTTTCCGAGGCAGGTTGTGTCGGGATTGCTTGTGGAGAAGGGAAAATCTCCCTTAATAATTTTGGCCAAATTATCTTGATGTGGATAGCTAGTTTGATATCCAAATTGTACTCATATTTTCACTGTTGCATAATAATAATAAAACCCTCATTTGTTGCACCAGTTTTCCCACATTGGGTTTTTCTGGGGACATTTGTCAAAAAATAACGACGTCATTTTTATTGTGTGTGCGCTCTATATTTCTCAGTTCCAGTTTTACTTTCCGCAACGTATTTTATTTGTAAAAAATTGCAATGTGATTTATTCATTGCTCAGAGAGCGCCTCTCGGCACAATGAAATCATCATTACTATTGAGAAATCTAGGGCAGCTAGATCAGGTGTGATTTCTCTAAACTTGATAACTTCTTGTGACGTTCTTTTACTATAACTTCTTGTACTTATATGGTGTTCTTATCATCAAACAACTACCAAAACATGAAGATCAATTGAACAAATGGACACAAGATGTAGGCTGCTAGCGAAGGCCAAAACCTCTCCTAGAGAGGAAAAACCACAAGAAATTCTTCTCTTATTATAGAATCTTCAAATGACGAATTCCAAAACCTTTAGACCCAAGACTGAGACCCCTCCAAGACCAAGTCAACCTCCTTACTTGATATGCCTTCTTTAAACAGCTTCCAACAACAAATTTCGACATTCCAGCACCTATTGCAACTCCGAACCCCCCCCCCAACAACTTCGACCTTTCAAAAACTGCAATTTCACACGTGTGAGTGATTAGGACCTTTCTTGGTCTCCTCTTATTCTTTGCTTGAGATGTTTCTTCCTTCTAGGCTACTAGACCATCAAATAGGCTTCCTTACTTTGGATTTCGGTCCTTCTTGAGAGGTCAGAAAATTCGACCTTGACACTGCAGAAACCTTAGCTTCTTCTTTGCACATGTGAGAGAAAGGAGACAAAAACTAGGATTTAGTCCTTAATTTCTTCTTCCATAGATCTTCCTTCTTTTTTTCTTGACTTCCTTGTCTTCCCTTGTAGCTTCAACAGACTTGCTTGGATGTGTTCTTCAAATGAGGTTGAATGCTTCTTGTATATAGGCTTTCTAGGAGTGTGAATTGCCCTTAATGAGGCCAACTTCTTCTTTGCAAGCCAACTTGGTCTTGGAGGGATACATTAACACATTTGACTCAAAAATAATTATTTTGACTTGATACAAGATGCCCAATAGGGTCTATTACATATGACAATGACTCTTTTGACCTTATACAATGATGACAAATCCTAGAAGCACACAATGGGTGCTTTGACCTAAAACAAATTGAATTTGAGCATGAAACCCCATGCTTTATAAAAATGATAATAATAATTTTCTTTCTCTTTTAGATCAAATATATAAAATCAAGAGTACATAAGATATTATGAAGACCGAGCCTAGTTACAAATTTCAACAATTACAATATCTAACAATAAGTGGGTTAGGAATTAATCCTAATCATCTATCACTATGGAATTGAGGATTAGGGATTTGGCCCAAGATGAAATTATAAAATAAGCCTAAGGGAAAGGTGAAGACACATTTGTAATTGACAAAGAGACTTCTTAAGGAGTGAGAGACTCAATGATTGAAGAGCAGACGAAAATGCGCAGCAAGGGTTTTTCAGAAGGAGAATTTGTTAGGGTTGAGTTTGAGGAGACAGGCAAAAACTTGGGAGGAAAGTAGACACTGAGATTTTGTGCAGGCCGAAACTTGGAGAGAGGCTGAGATTTCAAGCTGGCATCTGAGACTCCAACCAGGGGTTGAGATTTTGCTAGGGCCGAGTCATCTTCTAGAGTAGCTGATTTCCTTTGCCCAAAAATCCAGTGGACCATTTCCAAGTTTAAATTTTTGCTGTAATTTCTGTGTATTTCTCTGTGGGTCAAACCCTAAATTTTCCAGATTAATAAAAATGAAGGGAAATTGTTAGGCAGAAAAATTTTGTTGTTCTTGTAGTTATTTTGATATTCTCCTATTTATTTCCGCTGCAATTTATTCCTGAAAAATTAAAATATCAGTGAATTTTATTTCAATGCAATTTCAAAATTTATTTGCGCATGAATAATTTTCTGGATATAAAATAACTGTTGAGGTAAAAATAAATCAGACCTGGTATTTAAATTTTAACACTACTAAGGAAGCAAACAGCTTGCACATCTTTAGCACTCATTTCCATTTCTTTAAGCTAATGTCTTGCTCATGGTAATGTTTCTATGGCATAATATGATCTTAAGCGCTCACCTAAAAACATAAATCATATGAAGAAATTTAATACATCAGCTCTCATATTGACGTCAATGCTGAGTTCAGAATTTTAAACTTTAATTTAAGCACGTTGATGCATAATATTGAGGGGTGATTTGGCACTTAATACCGTCATGTGTTTCAGATCTTGATCAGCTTGTAAGTCGGTGCATATGTTATCAATAGAAAACATCAAATGATGCACTAAAATTTCACCGCTGGCAATGGTGATAAAGATTTGTTTAAGGATCTAAAATTTGTGTTTATACATATCAATCTTGCAATGTCTAAACATACTTAGCGCCAATAACGCAACCCAAAGCAAATCAACACAGAACTCTAGTAAGCGACTCAGAAGATCATCATTCCCATGTTCTGGTTTCATCAGCAGTTGTGGACAGTGGTAATAAAACTGAGATTCTTTATGTTATGATATATCTCTTTCACAGTCCTTTCACACTGTAATGTCCCTTCCTAAATTATTTTGTCACAAGTTTAATTTCCCACAATTTTGGATAATTTTTGGTGACCTTGGAACCCATCCAAATTTTGACTTAAGGACTTAGGAGAGAAAGAGGCTGAATTATTTTGTTAGTGGAATTTGGGGGCCACCCACATGGGAAAAACGCACTTGGCTAAGTGTGGAATTGGAATAGCCTTAGAGAGAAAATCGAAGGCAAGGATGAGGGGCCCACATGGGGAGGAAAGGCCGAAGAAATTATAAATAGGAGGGGCTCATCTACTCAAGGGGTCTTTTGACTATCAAACTCACTTTGTTGCTCACGCTACCTAGCTAGGTTACTTGTTGTTTAGCACCGAGTTTTCCAAGCGGAGAACTCAACCTTTCTTCGAGGGACTTCGAATGCCACTCTAGGAAGGCAATTTGTACCACCTTGGAGGAGAGCTGGAGGGATCTCAAAGCTCATCTTTTAGCTTTTGGATCAGCTAGTGCATGTTCTAAAGGATGCAGGAAGGGAGCACGCAGCGGGTGTTTCGAGAATCTTCCGGGCAACATTTTCTGGGAGAATTTTGGCATTGGAGCTTGAGTGGAGGATCAGCATTTTGTAGGAGTTTCAGAACCAGAGATTGTTGCTAGTGGGCAGCACAATTTGCAGCTACCTGGGCCTGCGCAGAGGGCTCTCACTGGGCACATGTGGGAGCTTGAGGGTGGAGTTGAAGAGCTGGAGATTGCTGGGAGAAATAAGGGAAACCTTGGAGGAGAGTATCTCAGCCTTTGGGAGTGATTTGTGGGGCTTTTCCAGCAAGCTACAGGCAAGCCATATTTCCCAACACTTGGAGGAGGACATGGTATTTGGGGGCCGAATTTCGGGGGTCAGAACTAGGCCAAACCCTTTCTGGGTTTTGGTGGGTTTTGGTTCAGGAGATTGAGGCTAATTTTGCAGAATTTTCTGAGCATCGAAGGTGGGGTTCCAGCAGAGAGTGCAGATTTCTGGGCAGCGCAGAGCATCATTGGAGCAGCAGTTGTTTAGCATTTGGGCTTGTTGTTTGATCACCTGGGCTTTGTCACGCTTGCCATTTAGGCAAGCCCAGGTGCACTTCTTCCACACTATTGTACTTGCTCCAAGTGATTAATAAAATGGCTCAGCTGGTTCTTACTTCTTGAGTTTATATGGGTGTTTGCTGATTGTTTCAATTTTCTGGTGTTGAATTTGTTTTTGCTTTGCATATCACTGTTTTTCCTAGTTTGGAACATTACACACACAGACAACAAGCACAATTGATGTAAATAATTGTTATTGTGAAGTGTTTTAAAACGTAATTTCTAGCCACTGTTTTTTTATGGCAACCTGTCCTATTTGGTTGTAGTAACTTGTTTTAATTTTGATAACATTTATGGTCTTTGAACACTGTTGACATGAAACAATATTATCGTTGTATAAGGCCTTCTAAAACAGTGACAAAACAGTACCTCGACACTAGTGTCTTTATGCTTTTGAACATTATTTGCATACAATTTACGTGCTGGCATCCCCATTACTTTTATGGCATAATGGGATTGATCAGTAAATTCAACACATATTATCTCATATGCACTTTTTGAAGGACATTTCACATGTTAATAATCATATCCATTTTTGGAATAAAATCAATGGTTCATTTACTAGAACGACATCTTAATTTGATGAGATGTTTCACATTTTTGAGTGCTGGTCATTTTAATGGTTTCACATGATAACCTCAGCGACTCACACCATGGTGCTAACAAATCAAGATTTATTCATTTGTTATGTGATGGCTTAAAATATCGTAAATAATAAATATTCTATATAGGATTCCAGTTTGAAGGTTTAATCTGAGTTTCACATCTTCTTTACCTGCAAATTAAATGGATTTGACGATGACTAAGTGGGTTGAATTGATTTCTTTCATGGATAAATATGCAAGTAACTAAATTGAATATTTAAATCCGTGCATAGTCTAACCTGGGTTAGTATACATCAATGCTATTATTCCAAGTTGTTTAACTTGGTTTGCAATCAAAGATATGTGTTGACTTAAGTGTTAATGGTATGAATAATTTGCAAAAAGACAAAAGCATTCCACTTACTTTTGTCCTTAAAGTATAACAGATGGTATATTTCTTGGGAAGTTCAACATTTAAATAGTAAACTTTGAGCATTTCATGAAGGGCAAATTCTATTAAGCAGTACTTTATTTAGAGTAGCCTCTTCAGTATTCCTGTGGAATGTCATGGCGTTTTCCTCCAATCAATGCTGCTCGTTGAAATTTTAAAGATATCTTGCAGTTTCACAAGATTTTAATCTCATTACACAGCAGACTCTTATGACAGCGCATCTGGTGGATAGAATAACTATGGTTTATGTTATAGTTTTAAATCTAATCCATAGTTCTGGAAATATTTCTTCACAACAGCAGCGTCATTTTCATGATTTCTTATTGCATAACTAGAACAACACTCAATGCATTGGATACATTTTAGATATCATGGAGCAGTTGAGCACTTGCACTGTATGGTCTATAGATCAATGTTACATTTATTGTTGTTGGCAATTTATCGCCAGGGATCCAAAATTTAAATTGTTGGCAATATTGGGGAAAATATCAGAAATTATCAGGAAACTTATAAAATAAAAAATAAAAATCATTTTTTAGCTTATAAAACAACATCAACGTCAAACAAACACATTGCTACATAAATATGAAAATAAAATTGATATATAAGATGTATAAGATGTCAGGTGATAAATCAGATATAGATATTGAAATATGATATTTGGCGTAAGTCATAAGATCTAATAGAATGATGCAAAATTATATCAAAACAAAGATAAATGTATTTCATGAGATGAATCATGGCAATGAAAACAATGGATTTCCTCTTGTTTGCTTGTTGGAAAGTGGTCATATCATCCTCAGCGTTATCAAAACTCGACCAAAGGATTGATCAACGAAAAAATACATAAAATATTCAAATTTTGAAAAGAACCTAATGTGCATCCATATGAATCCAAATTATTATACACAAAAATGCAAACATTCTCAAGTGTATAGGAAGGGTGCATATAACCAAAATATCACCGAGTGTAATCCATCTCTGAATCAAAATAGATAAAAAGAGACTGAGAGGCTCTAAATGGCCTCTTAAATCCAAAGAAATCATGCTGCAACAAATAGCTACATAACATAAAAATCATTGCCTATATTGGGATCCTACTCATCAAGATAACCCACTAAGCATTAAAATAAGATAGAAAAGGCTTAACATCCTAATCAATGATTTTGCTTGAGTGAAATGTACATTTTTACTAAGATCACAAAGGAGGAGCTCAACAATCAATGCCACCAACATCCAGGTACATAGAGGGCTTGGTGATCTTGATTAAATGTTAGTTCCATACCCTCATACTTCATAGAGTCCAGTAGAAACGTTGCAATTCCGCCAATCCTGACATCCTCAAAAGTAAGTCTGTGGGATTTTGAGTGCAATCTAAAATTCTACTTTCTCCATATGAAATCCAATGTGGCGGAACCACTCTCAAACATCCTAAGTCAATTAATGGTAATGTTACAAATTTAAGTAAAATGATGAAAATGAAAGATAAAGGAAAATGTCGCTTTTATCTTAAGAATTTAATATTACCATTAACTACTAGGGTATGTATCTCATGAGATGAATCTTGGGAAATGAAAACAATAGATTTCTCCTTGTTTGCTTGATGGAAATAGGCAGAGTATCCTCACAGCTCAATTCCCTAACTCACTTTTAAAAAATTAGGGTTAAAAGAAAAAAATGGTAAAAAGTTGAAATTAATAGGGATAGGGCGATAATTTCCAAATTATCACAATAATTACCTAAATTATTGCCATAAATTAAATTATTGCAATAAAGTCAAAACAAGGAAATTATCACGATAATTTATGATGATAATATCAACAAGGGGTTGTTTGGCGATAATATCATGATAATTACGATATTATCACGATATCTGCAACATTGCTATAGAGTAAAACTTATCTCTCAATTGCAATTTACTTTTACAAGCATAACCTTAAATGAGCATATTCATCTGATATCCTTTAGGGCTTGTTGACAATTGGTAAATTGACAAACTATTCACATGCTTGCACTCTCCTTTTATCATTAAGAATAAATAAACTTGATCAATTATCTAAAGTCAATTTACCCTGAATAACTCGCACTACTACAACTGGTTAGGCTAGATACACCATAGGAATTCCCCAAAAGGTTGGGGTATTGTCTTCTTTCATTAGTTTTAAGCATGGGGCAAGGCTACCAAGGTAACAGTGGGTAGCTTTCCTATTGTTCCTCTAGGTTCTCCTATTTGAGGATAGGACTTTTCCTTCTAGAGTAGAGTCTGAGAGTTATCACTATGTTTCATCAAATTTCATAAGTTTTATATTCACATTGTCATTCTCTAAGACTCAAAATTCAAATTGTAAATCCACTCTATATTGGTTCTTTGGATATAATTGCTTCATATGATAACCTTCATTAGACTTAGTAGTTCCATGTTTCCATGATTAATGAGATGTTGAATGTTGTGTTGATAGGTGGTTGTTATTTATGTCAACCCAAGTAGCACCAGGAGCTACCCCAATATTCATCAATAAATATGGCATGGAAATTCGGGATTTTCGTGTCCAAATCATTCTAGTTGAATTCTCATCGGGAAGATCTTTCCGGTGGTATGTGGCACGCCACGTAGTTCTTCACAGTTTGAGAGTTATTCACATTTAAAGTTGGAGACCCCCATCTGTGGGCTAAAACCCCATAGGGTTGTGTCATGGCACACACATTCATTAGTAAATGGTCATTACTTAATTAATTTAAGGGTTATTAACGGTAATTGATCAAGTTTAGTGGGAGCATTATCTTAGGAAGCATATTAAATTATTTTTACCTCATAAGAAGTATCTCTCCTATCCTAAAGACTAATATCTCTTCCATAAGGCTCACAGCCTCCCTTACTTAGCACACACGACACAAATAAATTAAAGATTTTAATGTTTTAATTCCTATCGAAGCCTTCTCTAATCTCTAATGGTCACCTATGGAGCCCCTTCCAATTAAATCTTAGTTTATAAAAAGAGGCCTATGCCTCTTATCATAATATGCACTTCAATGAATATTGAATAAAAGGCTAGCTCTGAAATTATTTCAGCTACCCTTGGGCTACAAACACAACACTTTTAAAAATAGGGTTTGGTTATTGGTTTTTGAGAGTTTAAAGATTCAATCTATTGCAGGTCTTTAGGTGCAGGGTCTGAGTTCAAGAAGAGCCAAGTTCTGTTGAAAATATAGAACATAGTTTGGTCAATTTATGTTTGGGTCTGAAGGTTCGTTGAAATATTTCTCTTACAGGTCCATACTTAAGGAAGAGCGAGTTCATATCTAGTCCTTTTTGAAGCATTTTTTGTGGAAGACTATGTTGATTTCTGGTAGCATCGAACGTGCTCTAAGTCTCAAACTTTGCAGGGAGGCTTAGACAAATGCATTCTCCAATACCCAGAAATCATTTTGGGAAATTCCACCCAAAAACAGTTTTATTAAAATAATTAATTATTTTTAATGGGACCCTGTGTCTAAACTTAGGAAATTAAAATAATTAATGGGTATTAATCTAAACTGTGTGTGAAACTTCTAAAAGAAGGTGGAGATCAAGTCAATATGATCCTAGCCATTGCTTAGAGTCTAATCTAGGTCGTTGATTGATCAACGAGAGGATTATAAGAGGAGACTTGATGGGCACTTGGAGAACACATCAGAGGCAGATACTCAGTTACACGAGTAAGATCGATTTTCTCACTGGTCGAAGTTCGGCAAGAGAAAATCGAATCAAAGGGAGAGTTGCAAGTGAGAAAGGGAGAGAGACCATCAACATCCTTAGAGAGTGCAAGACAGCAAGACACGGAGTAGGAACAAGTTAACGCAGAAAGAGGCAACGCAAAGGTAGGTTGACGCAGAGACTGCGTGGGCAGCTAGACGTTGGGCCAGTGTGGGAAAATTGACGCAAAGGGACGCAGAAGGATTAAGAGGAAAGAGGGGTACTTCACCTAGATCAGAAATTTGTCAGGAAGTGTCTGTAAATTTTCTCACTCCTGTTTTGTTGGTTGTAATTTGTACATGAGATTTTGCTGAAGAATAATAAAGAAACCCTCATCTGCTGCACCGGTTTTCCCACATTGGGTTTTTCCAGGGACGATTGTCCAAAAATAACTGTCATTGTGATTGTATTTGTGCCAGTGTTTTTCCTTGCATTTACTTTCTCCAATATTTTAATTGTGAAGGCTGCAGTAGAATATATTTCAATATTTTCTATAAGAACATTGTGAATAACTTATTTCTGAGATAATAAGTAGAAGAAATAATATTAATCACTGCAGTAAGATTACTATTTAGAAATTTTCACAGACTACTCACTTCCAAGAGCTGCAAAGTTAACAAATTAAGATCTGTGATTAAGGAACGAAATGCAGACATAAAACTCAGCATATCTTGTCACTATGTATCCCTTTATGCTCCGTCCTGAAGCTTCAGTCATATGTAATCTCCTTGGTTCGGTCCAATTGCAAACTCCAACCCAGTTTCTCGGGTTGATCATACTTTTGAGGCTCGCATCTATGGAATTTCATAACTATATACATCGTGCTTTGATTCCAGTCAAGGTAACATTTAATTTGGACTTATCTTGTGTTTAATAGTGCATGTAGAAGAGATTATATGAAGGTGCATCCATAGGTAAGTCTATTCTCATTTGCATTTGAAATTCATTTAGGCATAAGTGTAGTTACAAGTAGATCTAGGGCTTATATTCAGAATTTTGATTGACTGTTGAAACTTTGGAGGGTTTGCTTCTTTATTGTTTTCTTTTCATAATTATATTGCATACAGTTAGGGTCATTTTCTTTCATTTTAGAAATTAGGATTCGCTTGGGTATATCCTCCATTGCAGGTGCAAATATTCATAACAGTGACAACAAGATCAAGGGCATCAAAGCAGTGATAGCTACACCTAAATTGGCAGCCTGGTAAGACAAGAGCAGAGTTTCATCATCGTTATCAAAGAAGGTAATCTGCAACAGATTCAAGAAGTAAGGAGTGAGACCTACAGGACTGTCTTTAGTACAGTGCAGCCTTATCATCAAGGATAGGGTAGACATATCATCAAACGCAGAGCATATTAAATAGATTTCATCATTGAGGGAAAATTGTTGTGGGACAGTGCAAAAGTTTGGCATCTCTCAGTGTTGCAGAAGATCAGATACATTTGTTTCATATTTGGCTTCAAATCAACATCAAAGGCAGAGGTACAGGTCATTGAACAAGTTATCGTATAAAGAATTGTAAATATTGTAAAAGTTTTGTACTTTGTACTATTGTACAAACCAGCCTAGATCCATCTTAACTCTAGATCTATAAAGCGTCGAGAGGGATCAAATCTCTCGAGGTGCAAATCTCTTTTTTGAGTGCAAAATTTGAGGAAAGGTTTGCACTCGAGAGATTTGATCAGTGTTGCACACATCGCGATCGGGATTTAATCGGCGCCGGGAAAAAAGCGGAAAAAATCGTTAAAATCGGGAAAAAATCGGAAAAAAGCGGGAAAAAATCGTTTGGCACAAAAATATTCATTTTTTTTCAATTTTTTTCAATTTTTTTAATATCTAAACCATCTACAACATAAAATAAATACATTGACACATAAATATGATAAAAAAACTAATATATAAGATGTTTAATATCATTTCTAGCGCTAAAATCACACATAACATTGAATCATGTCCTGAATAGTAAGTCCTGAGTCCCAAGTCCAACTCAGCCTCAAAATATCAACAAAAAATATGATAATGTATCTCATCATGTCATAATGTCATATACAATAAAATGAAAGTCTAATCCTATTGATTTCCTCTGCCCCTCTTGCGAGAAAATGGCACAACTTTCTCTTTCCCTCTAGATGTAGAAGCTGGTGCCTGTGGTGGTGGAAATGGCAGTGGAGTCTGACGTGCTCTAGAAGCTGAAGAACTAGTAGTAGCAGCTACAGGAGGCTGAGGTGGACGGAGACCACGTCCTCTACTGGTGGTAGTGGTAGCCCGGGTAGCCCGGGTAGGCGGTGTCACCTCCTCCTCCTGCTCCTCCAACTGCTCCTGCTCCTGCTCCTGCTCCTCCTCCTCCTCCTCCTCCTCCCCCTCATCCTGCACTAACCAATCCTCAGTGGGATCCATGAGAGGCCTCTCGGTCTCAACCCTCCATTCAGCAGTGGTGTCAATCCCATCCAATGAGATGGCTTCCGTATCAGGTGTCTTCTCTAGTTGTTTCACCCACAATCGAAGATTGTAGTAGACATAGACCATGTCATTAAGTCTATGGGACTCCAACCTGTACAAAGTTCATGAAATAATAAATTAATAATTAATATTATAAAAAAAATATTGTTTAAAACTTTAATGAATTCAAAAATTTATTTGGAAATTTGCAATATTTTAAATGTTTAAGTGTTAACCTATTGCGCTTCTTGTTGTGTATTTTTTCAAATACACTCCAATTGCGCTCACATCCCGAGGAGCTGCATGTTTGGCTGAGGATCCGCACGGCAAGATTTTGCAAAAGGGGTACTCTGCCACCATACATCTTCCACCATGCGTCTACAACAAAATTACAAAGAAAATTTTAAATAAACATAAGAAAAAAATGGAATTTGAAGAAACAATGAAATTTGAAACAAAGTTACAAAGTACATACTACAAACTAAAAAATACCTGGCATTTTAACCGTCCTATCAATGACAGCCATCTCAAAGCCAAATGTGCCAGCTGACAACTTATATTGCTCAATTTGTCTAGAGACCTCCATACGTTCTTCTGAAGTTCTCACCATCTTCTGGACACAGGTTAATAATCCTTCCACGACCTCAACATCAAAATTAAACCCACATGCATAAGAAAATGCAGGGTTCAGGAAAAGGCCAGCAGCATGAATGGGACGATGGAGTGTGTTGTTCCATCGCTCATCAATGACGTTCCATAGAAGGAGTTGTCTCTGGAACCCATCATCTCCCTTGTCATCATAGTAGGACCGAATGGCTTCTTTGGCCCTATCCATGGCTTCATACAAATAGCCCATTGCGGGCTTCTCACCATCAACCAACCGAAGAACCTTTACCAAAGGTTCTGTAACAGTGCACACCTCCTGCACTCCCGCCCAGAAGTCCTCCTGGTATGAAACTAGTCTGCAGACGGCCTCTCCTTCTGGTTTGCGGCTCATTGACGAAGCACGCCACTCCTCTGAAAGAAACATTCTCTTCAAATCCCACATAGAATTCAAGAGGGATTGAAGAGATATGAAACTCGTCGCAAACCGTGTAATGGCGGGGCGCACCAACTCTTTGTTGTTGGTGCATTTTCTCATCAAGCTAAGCACAGATGTGTGATTGTAAATAAATTTTGTGATGCTTTTTGATGAGTCAACAACCTCTTTGACAAAGGGAATTTTCCCAATGTCCTCTAACATCAAATCAATACAATGGGCAGCACAAGGTGTCCAAAATAAAGTAGGATGCCTGTCCATAAGCATTCTACCAGCAGCAACATAATTTGCAGCATTGTCCGTTATGACTTGGACAACATTTTCTGCACCCACCTCCAAAATAAACACATCCAGCAAATCACATAAAGTTTTTGCATCTTTGATTTGATGAGTTGCATCAACAGATTTGATAAACATAGTCCCCAAGGGACAACTAACCAAGAAGTTTATAAGGGTTCTCCCCTTTTGGTCAGTCCAACCATCTGAAATAACAGTGCATCCTGTTTGTGCCCATGATGCCCTAAAATCCTCCAATCTTTGGGTGCAGTCACGCTTTTCATCTTGAAGAAGCCGGCCTCTGAAATCATGAAGAGAAGGGAGTTTGTACCCCGGGCCAACACTGGCAATAGCATCAAGAGTAGGTTGGAAAAATGGATTATTCCTTATAATGCTGAAAGGAATATCACTCCAGAGGAGAAATTTTGTCATCAACTTGTCAGCTTTTTCTTTTTCAGTTCTTTTTAGCATTGAACCAATAGTTGGTTGTGAACCAGGTGTGGTTCGAGGAACAAAATATGATGATGCAGCTACCAGATTGACTGACGCTGCAGTAGAACCTGTGCCACTTGGCCCACTTCCTTCAACTGACCTTTTTAGTTGCCTTTTGAGTTCTTCTTTGGCGTCTCTAGTGTGCTCTAATTCTCCCAATGCTCTCATGGCTTTTTGGATAATTTCAGCATTTGTCTTTAGACAGGGCCCCACATCACGTCCAGGGATTTGTGCAAGGTGGAACTTCAACCTGTACACCCCCCCGAATATTTCCTTTCCACACAACTTGCAATACAAGTTTTGTCTATCATTCGGAGTTTTAGGGTCACCATATTCCCAGAAAGGATCCAATTTCCTTGGCATGTTTGTTTTTGAATTTTGAATTTGCAAACCTATGGAAAAATAAGGATTAGGAAATAGGAATTTAGGATTACATAAATGATAATAGTAAATACAAATTACAATTTAGCATTTGCAAAATTACAAGCTAATTATTTCCAAAATCCTAATTTCTAAACCCAAGTTACCCAACCAAATGCCAAAAAACAATGAAAAATCAAAAAAAATAAACAATGTTTAAAGAAAATGAGAAAATAAAAATCAAAAATTGGTTCTCATAGTCATAACAAATAACCCATCCCAAATCAATGAAAAATTTCCAAAAATTCTTTAAAAACAATGAAAAACAAAGTTTTTATGGAACCAAAACAAAAAAAAATTAATCTACATACCTGGTTTATGGACAAATTGGCGATCTTGGCTTGGATTCCTCCTAAAATCGCTTCGATTCGCTCCCACAACCGACGGCAACCCTCTCCCTCACTTCTTCTCCTTCTCCTCCGCGGCGGACTGCTAAATGAATTAAAAAAAAATCGTTTTTCCCATATAAAACCCCGCTGCCGCGCGCCCTCACGATTTTAAGTGAAAAAATCGCGATTTTTTCGATAAAAATCGCTATAAAAAAAAGGGGCGATTTTTTCGATAAAAATCGCGCTTTGAATCGGCGAAATTAAAAAATCGCGATTTTACGATTTAATCGCGATTTTATCGCGATGTGTGCAACACTGGATTTGATCCCTCTCAGTGCTTGATAGATCCAGAGTTAAGATGGATCTAGGCTGGTTTCAGTCGTGTGTGACAACATATGATTAATTTTATCAAAAATATGTAAAATCATTTGATATTAATATAATCATTTTAAATATGCTAAATATGTCTCAGATTAATCTGGTCATTTTAATTTTAAATTTGCTTAGCTACCTTAGTTTGTCAAGTGATAAATATTGTGAATAACTTTAATTATGAAAAATGATGAAATAAAAAATTTGAATGTAAAGTGACAACGTAATAGTGTTGAATGATAGAAAATGTGAATAATAAGAATATCGTAAATTACAAATAGTCTTCATTGTGATTAATCTCAAACTATTTTCTTCTATTATTCTTATTGTCACCATTGTTACTTTTGTGGTCTTTTCATATCAATTATATGAAAAGGACAAGTTAAACCTTAAACCATTTAAATCTTTAGCTCGAGATATAGTAGTAAGCATCATACCTTGTCTCTCTTTCTCTCCAATATTAATAGGTTGAATTACTACAACACAAAAATCAATGTACATTGTTTTTATTTTGTATGCTTACACTGAAATCAATGCATAATATTAATCCAATCACTTTAAAATTAATGCACCATCATACATCCAATTACATCAAATCAGAAATCAATGCATCTAATGCAAGAAATCAAATAAGATTAGAAAACAACATTTACACTTAAATCAATGCATCTAATGCAAACAATCAAATATGATTTGAAATTGTTGATTTGGGGTAGCATCGGATGTGCTCTAGCCATGAAAATTGGTGGAGAGGCTAAAGCACATGAGATCTCCAAGGCCCAAAAATGGTTTGGGCAGATTCTACTCAGTTAAGGAGATATTAAAATAATTAATATTTTTAATGGAGTCTGTTGTCGCACAGATTGTCACGACAACGCTCAGACCGGGGGCTGTCACGCTGATCCCCGATCTCTCCGTTTAAGCCTGTCTCCCGCGGCTAAGGGGGGTAGACCCTATAGGAAAATGGATGACCAACTGTGAATCAGTTGGGTTGGGAGACACGAAGGACAACCAGCACTAAAATGATTTTATTAAATTAATAGACCAGTGCCTTATGAAGTTAATGTTTAAATGATTACTTACTAAATGTTGCAGAAATGTAAACCATGTAGAGCAATCATTTATCATCAAATAACTCAAACAAAGATTAAATTTTATCAAATGCGAGAAAATGCTTAAATGATACTCCAGCAATTTAAAACTTCGAAAGATAAAGTGCTTTAAACAATCATGTAAGATGCTAGCCAGAGATTACATTCATATAGTTAATCTTCGAATGAACATTTAAGCATTAAAAATGATAAACATTAATTCCCACGTCAAAATTTTAGCCTTAGCAGAAAAGATAAAACATAACAAATTCCTGAGCCAAGACTCAAACTGGCAAAAATTTTCAAAAAAAATATTTTTTTTTTATTTTTCAAAGAAAATTAAAGACTAAACGAAACTTTGAATCAAAAAATCTAAATAAAACTAAACTAAAAGAAACATTTTTATTTTTATTTTTTTATGATTTTAAAATTTTAAATTTAAAATGAAACAAAACTTACCATCCAAATAAAGTCTAATTTAAAACAAAAAAATCGACTTTGATATTTTTTATAAAGATTTAAAAAATAAAAGTAAAACTAAAATCTAAAAACTAAACTTGAATCTAAATTTAAAACTAAAATCTATTAAAAAAACAAAATGGAGCTTTTTATGAAATTTTTTATTTTAAACAAAAGTCTAAAAAAATGCACTTTTTAACTTTTTTTAAATTTTTTATTTTTTATTGATTTGTCACTTTTATTATTTTTTATTTTTAAATAAACTTAAAACTTAAATCAAATAAATAAATAAAAAGAAGACCTACGCAAATCCCTAACCAAGAAATACGATGACATATCTAAACTAAACTAAAACTTAGATCTATTAAAAAAAAAATCAACCTATGCAAAACGAAATTTACAGTACGCAAGCAAATGAAAGTCAATAACCTCAGCTTACCATACAAATTTTTGCCCGACGTGATCCTTGGCCCATGTAGAAAGCAGGAATCGTTAGCAGGTTTGTGCGTAATGTGTGCAGGAGCTACGATTTGCAGGTGAACGTTGATGGAGGGAGCTGCATGGACAAGTGAAAACGCAGGTGGCTGAGGCAGAAATAGACTGCGGCAATGAGGACTGCTTGAGGTAATACGCAGGTAATCAAGGGAGCTGAGGAGCGTGAGGTAATGGCAGCAGTGTGTTTTCAACAGCGGACAGGGAGCTTTGCAGACGAGAAGTTCAAACCACGCGTATTGTTGAGGTTGGACGGACGCAGGAAGAAGCGTGGGAGTTGCTGCTGCGTGGAAGGGTTTGGCTTATAGCTGGAAATAGCAGCGTGGAACAAGGGACAACCTGCCAAATCCTGCCAAATCGAAATTTACCATTCGTATACCCAAAAAAAAACGCGAGTTTGTTGTGGCGTAATGCTTTCAGGTGTGTTGAATGTTGAATATAAACTGCTGCTGAAGAAGATGCGTTTGATAATGAGAAAGTTGGCCTGAAACAGCAGATATGATGGCAACAGGACGTTTTCCCACAGCTTTGACAAGAGATTGATGGCAGGGAAACGATGATGAAGAGGGAACAGCCCTGAAACTGTTTCTCAAAACCCTGTACCTGCAATCTGCAAAAGAAAAACGAAAACCCAGAAAATATATGCAAGGATTGAAAATAAAACCCTAAAAACCAGCTACAAAATTTACAGTATTTACAAATCTAAGGCTCTTTAGTAGCCAGATTTGTCAATAATCACAGTAGTATTATCACAATTTAATTTTATTGTGAGACACTTCAGAAAACTCTGCATGCATTCATTAAAAAAAAAAAAATCAAATGATAAGCCTGGGATCAAGAACTGGCTGGGCTCTTTCAGAAAACACAATCCGGGAGTTGGCTGGTTCAGCCGAGAACTTCCCCTAACGCCCGGTAATCTGAAAACTAAAATTTCCTGCACAGCTTACAATCAACCATTAACATAGAGGGAAAAAACGATAGTGAAATCCAGATCAAATGGAGATACCTGCCATTATATTTCAAAATCTAAACTATCATTCAAACCCCAGAGATCAGACAAGATACCTGTGCCTGAATCAATCTTCATCAAGCTAAAATCAATAGCTGAAAATAAAATTATGCAGAAAAATAAATCATCTTACAACACTTTCAGAAGAGTAACACCAGCAAGATTTTTAACCCCAAAGTCTTTCTTTATTGCACAAAAAATGACTACAAGAGAGCTTTCTTTAGCACCAGACTCTCAGATCTAATCTGATCTCAAATGACCCCTAGCACCCTATTTAAAGGAAAAATTCCCAACGGCTAGTTCGAGTGATCCATGTCAAAATGATCTCGACCGTCGATGAGGATCAAGATATCTCTTAATCTCATCCGTCGAATTTTTAATGCATTAAAAAATTGAAATTCTGCATTTATTTACTCAAAAATATTATTATTTTATTATTTTTAGGTTTTTACTTTATTTTATTATTTTATTATTATTATTTATTATTATTATTATTATTATTTTAATTTTTCAATTTTTTAGTTTTTAATTTTTTTAATTTATTTTTAAATGGATCCTCGAACTTAGCCTTTGGAAAAATCACCTAGGACCTAGGACTTAAGACTTATGAGGGGATTAAAACATTTTCTAATCCTCAAGACACTTTACATCATGACTTTTATAACTTTACATCTCAAGGGGGAGAACCCATTTGACATAGACCCTCAAGGACCACCCAGTTCTGCGACCAAATATAATCTAGCAGATCAACACACTAGGATTCCTCTAAGATTCTAATGACAAAATCCATTCCGGCTTTGGGGTTAGGCTGAAGGAAAACTCAGCTGATCATGGATCGGTGAGACAAAAAACCATCCGGAACGTAGATTATCACTAGAAAATTAGGTCCACCTAGGCAATTTATATACATGACTCAACTCTGCTAAGATTATTTACAATTTATACATGCAAACTGGGTTTACAACATAACATGATCAGGTCGACGATGACTGTTGAATGGCACGGACATGTCAATCAAGCGCTATCCCTTTTGCGAAGAAAAGGGGGTGTATTGTTATGGGTAGTTGACACGTAGTGGTCAACAGAGTCTTAAGTCTAAACTTAGGAAAAATAAAATATTAATGGGTATTAATATAAAATTGGGTTAGAAGGTTCTAAATGACATGGATCAAGCGAAATCTAATCTTAGTCATTGATTAGAGATGTAAACTCAGTCGTTGAAGGACCAACAGGAAAAGTATAAGAGGAGGCTTGAGGGTCAGTTGGAGAATACACCAGAGTGATCAGTGATTCGATTTTCTAGAGCAGGGTTTGTTAAGAGAAATTGAATCAGTGATTGCAGCGAGGGGCAGTGAGTACGAGGCAGAGAGGCAGAGATAGTGTCGGAAGACCAGTGCAGAGGCAAAGAGGCAAACACAGAGCCATAGGGAGCCACGCAGAGGCAAAAGAGACTGCGCAGAGGCCAAAAGGGCCTACGTCATCCACACAGAGGCTGCAGGAGTGACGCGGAGGGCCATAGAGGTTGCGCAAAGCCTCAGAGGGCTGATGCAGAGGGTTTCGGGCTAACGCAAAGGCCAGGAGGGCTGACGTTTAGCTTCAGATTGTGCTAGAGAGGGTTTCGTGGAGCAGACTTTGTGAATATCTACTTTCGAATAGAGAGGTATTACTGCGAGGTTATTTTTCTCTGTCGCGTGAGCCAGTTTGGGACCCAGTTGTACTCAAGGAAAAATTGCATAATAATATAAACCTCAGAACTGTTGCACCAGTTTTCCCAAGTTGGGTTTTTCTGGATACGATTTTCCAAAAATAACAGTGTCACTTGTGTGTTTGTTCATTTCTTTCAGTTGCTGATCTGTAGATGGTTGAGACTATATTGTGTTTATTTCAGTATTTATGTGATTAAATAACTTGTTAGTGATTAAACAATTAGGCGAAATAAACCAGAGAATACAGATAAAATTTCTATTGGGTAATACTTAGAAATTTCAACAGAAATCAACATTTACACTCAAATAAATGCATCTAGTGCAAGTAAGCAAATAGATTTATAAACCAATATCTACACTGAAATCAATGCATCTAGTGCAAGTAATCAAATAGGATTATAAACCAACATCTACACTGAAATCAATGCATCTAGTGCAAGCAATCAAATAGGATTAGAAATCACCATCTACATTGAAATCAATGCATTTAGTGCAAGCAATAAAATAGGATTAGAAATCATCTACATTGAAATCAATGCATCTAGTGCAAGCAATCAAATATTATTAGAAATCAACATTTACATTGAAATCAATGCATCTAGTGGAAGCAATCAAATAGGATTAGAAATCACCATCTACACTGAAATCAATGCATTTAGTGAAAGCAATCAAATAGGATTAGAAATCATCTACATTGAAATCAATGCATCTAGTGCAAGAAATCAAATATCATTAGAAATCAACATCTACACTAAAATCAATGCATCTAGTGCAAGCAATGAAATAGGATTAGAAATCACCATCTAAACTGAAATCAATGCATCTAGTCCAATAAATCTTCTTCCCTCTCTCCCCCCTCCATCTATATCTATATCTCCCTCCATCTCTCCTTCTTTGTCTCTCTATCTCAACCCCCCAAACACACACACTCTCTCACTCCATATCTATCAATCTCTCTGTCCCTCCCTCTCTCTCTCTCCATCTCTCTCTTCTTCCCTCTCTTCACTTTCCATCTATATCTCTATCTCCCTTTGTCTCTCTATATCACCCCCAAAACATACACTCTCTTTCTTCAATATATCTATCTATCCCTCCCTCCTCCTCTCCCCCCCTCTCTCTCTCTCTTCCCCTTCTCTCCCTCTCCCCTGCTTCTATCTCTCTTCCCTCTTGTTGTCCTCTCTCCCTCTCTCTCCATCTTCCTTATCACTCCCCCTCTCTCTCTCCACCTTTAGCTCTATAATTATTTCTTCTTACCTCCCTCTCTCCCCCTCCAACTCCATCTCTCTTTACCTCCCTCTCTCCACTCTCTCACATCCTCTCTCTCTCTCTCTCTCTCTCTCTCCTCACCCTCCAACTCTGTTACTATATCCTTCCCTCTCTCCTCTCTCCTTCTCTCCCCCAAACACACACACTCTCTCTCCAACTCTCCCTTGTCATTCCCTCTCTCTCTCCACTTCTCACTCTATGTATTTCTTCTTCCCTCCCTCTCTCCTCCTCTCTCTCAAGTCCACTCTCTCGTACTTCCTCTCTCTCCCTTTCTCTCCTACCTCCCTCTCTCTTCCCCCATCTCTCTCTCTCTCTCTCTCCAACTATGTTACTATATCCCTCCTTCTCTCCTTCTCCCCCCTTCTCTCTATCTCTCTTTCTTTGTCTCCTTATCTCACCCCTAAACATACACTCCCTCTCTCCCCACTTCTCACTCTTTATGTCTTTCTTCTTCCTTCCCTCTCTCATCCTCTCTTACAAGTCCTCTCTCTCATCCTTCCTCTCTCTCCCTTTTTCTCTTGCCTTCCTCTCTCTTCCCCCATCTCTCTCTCTCTCTCTCTCCTCTCCCTCTCCTCTCCCTCTGTGTCTCCCTCTCCCTCTCTTACCCTGCTCTACCTCTCACACTCATCTCCCTCTCTCTCTTCATTCCTCCTCTCCCCTATCCTTAAGTTTATCTCCATTTCTCCCTTGTCACTCCCCCTACCTCTCCACTTTTATCACTCTGTGTCTTTGTTCTTCCCTCCCATATATATCATGATATATTATAATATATTATAATATAACAAATTTAATATTATATTAATCCAAAGTTATTAAATTTAATAATATTAATATTATAATATATTAATATGAATATTAGATTTAATAATAATAATAATAATCTTTTAATATTAATATTAGGGTTAATAATGTTTTTTTGCATGGTATTAATAATAATTTGGCCCATGGTATTTGGCCCATAGGCTTCACCTAAATAAACCTCTTTTTTGAGTGTTAGTAAGTATAAAGAGGTTTATGGAGTAAATATAAAAAGAGGTTTTATTTATTTACCATACCTCTGGTTTATTTATATTTTTATTTATTTATCATATCTCTTTTATTTACCATGGTATTTGGCCCATAGGCTTGGTATATAATTAGATGTTGATTTCTAATCTTATTTGATATATTTTTATTTATTTATCATACCTCTTTATACATTTTTTGTATTTATTTATTTACCATACCTCTTTTATAAATATGGTATTTGTCCCATGGTATTTCGCCCATAGGCTTCACCTAAATAATAAAAGAATGTCGAATGAATTAATTCACATGGAGCAAACAGCTCAATGATAATACAAAGATATTTACAAGAATAGAAACATCAGGTTTCTATGTAGAATATCGAACAAACAGTTTCATCTAAGAAACTGCTAAAAGAATAAGAATAGAAACATCTAAAAGACTGAGCATTACTAAATAGAGATATAGAGATATATTCTAATACCCTCCCTTAATGCTCAATCTATTTACAACACCAATAGACCCGCGAAATTTTACAAATTTATCAGGACCAAAAGGCTTGGTAAAAATATCGGCGGGCTGCTCTGTGGTGGGAACATAGTGCAACTGGACTGAGCCGTCTTCAACCAACTGTCGAATGTAGTGGCAGTGAGTTTCCACATGCTTTGTTCGTTCATGAAAGACAGGATTCTTGGCAAGTTTGAGCACTCCCTGATTATCACAAAACAAAGAAGTAGGCCCTGTCTGAAAAACATGCATATCTGCAAGCATACGACGAAGCCAAACTGCCTCACAGGCGGCCTTAACTGCTCCCCGATACTCTGCTTCTGTTGAGGAGAGAGCCACAACCTGTTGCTTCTTACTAGTCCAAGTAACAGCTCCAGATCCTAGACTAAACACATACCCAGCTGTAGATTTACGGTCATCAACCGAACCGGCCCAGTCAGAGTCAGTGTAGCCACTGAGAATAGAAGTGGAGCTGTGAGTATATAAGAGGCCATAATCAGAAGTACCACGCACATATCGTAGCACCCGCTTTGCTGCTATCCAATGATCAGCTTTAGGAGCTGACATAAAGCGAGAAATGTAGCTTACTGCAAAACTGATGTCAGGTCTGGTAGCAGTAAGATAGATGAGACTGCCCACTAATTGCCTGAATAAAGTTTCATCCACAAGAGGAGAGGATGACTGTGCTGAAAGTTTGAGCCCTGGTTCCATAGGAGTCGTGGCCGGTTTGCAATCCTGCATTCTGAACCTTTCCACAAGATTTTTGGCATACTTGGACTGAGAAAGAAAGATCTGATTTTCAGTCTGCCACACTTCAACCCCCAGACAGTAATGAAGAAGTCCCAAGTCTGTCATCTCAAAAGTTCTGCATAGATCTTGTTTGATCCCATGGATCAAATGTGCAGAGCTGCCAGTAATGATAAGATCATCCACATAGACAACTACAAACAAGATATCATTATCAGTATGCTTGATATACAGGTTTGCATCAGATGGACTCCTCTGAAAACCTTGATTTGTCAGATACTGATCAATTTTTATGTACCAAGCCCGAGGAGCTTGTTTCAATCCATAGATTGCTTTAACTAACCGACACACTTTCTGTTCTTGACCAGCAACCTTGAATCCTGGAGGCTGCGTCATGTAGACTTCTTCTTGGAGATCACCATTTAGGAAAGCACTTTTTACATCCATCTGATGAACTTTCCAATTGAACTGAGCTGCTAGGGCAAGCACAAGCCTGATAGTACTCATCTTGGCTGTAGGAGCAAAAGTCTCCTCATAGTCGATGCCTTCCTGCTGTGAAAATCCTCGAGCCACAAGCCGAGCTTTATACTTGTCTAAGGTTCCATCAGCTTTGTATTTGACTTTATACACCCATTTGCAGCCTATGGGTTTTTTGTCTGCGGGAAGATCAGAAAGAGCCCATGTGTGATTCTTCTGAAGACTCTGAAATTCTGCTTCCATAGCCTGTTCCCACTCAGATATACCCTTAGCTTCTGAATATGTTTGAGGCTCAAAAGTACTGTGAAGGTTAGCCATAAGAGCAAAATTGACTGTAGACTGTTGTCGGTTCTTATGCCTAGAAGTTCTACCTTCAAGGAGCTCATCATCCCGGAGATCACCTATGGTTTTAGCCCACCATTTTGGCCGAAGAGAAGAAGAACCAATATCAGGATTAGAGGGACCAATATCAGGAGGAAGAGAAGCAGGCTCAAGAGCAATAGGGATAGCAAGAGGGGGATTAGCTTCTGGAGGAAGCTCAGATAGAGTAGTATCAAATCTTGATGCTACATCATCCCTCCCATCAGATGGACTGACTGGAAGAAGAACACTGTGAGGCGGATCCTCAGAACGCTGCTCAGAAGAAGAAGACTGAAAGAATCCTCTGTCTTCATCAAATACTACATCTCGACTGAAGCTAAGTCGACCAGTGGCTATATCTATCAGCCTATAAGCCTTGTGATGATCACTGTATCCTGTCATCATGAGTTTCTGACTTTTGGAATCCAACTTAGATCACTTAGCAGATGGAATCCAAACATATGCAACTGAGCCAAAAACTTTGAGATGACTGATCTTAGGCTTACGACCAGACCACACTTCTTCAGGAGTCTTCCCTTTAACAGCCTGAGTAGGGGATCGGTTAAGAAGGTAAACAGCAGTAAATACTGCTTCAGCCCAGAATTTGTTTGGAACACTCCGGTGTTGTAACATGGAACGAGCCATTTCAACAACCATGCGATTGCGACGCTCGACAACACTGTTCTGCTGGGGAGTGTAAGGTGTGGTGAATTGACGTTTGATGCCATGAATATCACAGAAGTTGGCAAAAGCTGAGGAACAAAATTCCCCCCCATTGTCGGTCCTAAGGGTCATGATATTTCAACCAGATTCGTTTTCAACTAAAGTTTTAAACTTCTGAAAGGTACTAAGAGCATCAGATTTATTTTTTAAAAAATACACCCACATCTTTCGACTGAAGTCATCTACAATAAGTAAAAAGTATTTGCAAGCAGTTATAGAAGCTGTATTCATAGGACCACAAATATCAGCATGAAGTAACTGAAGTACCTGGGATGCGCGCCAAGATTCTCCATTTTTGAATGACGACCGATGTTGCTTTCCCGCTTGACAGGCGCTGCATACCCCCAACTGCTGAGTCTGAATATCAGGTAATCCTGACACAAGTCCCTCCCGAGAGAGCTGAGAGAGATACTGCATATTGAGATGCCCATATCGCTGATGCCATAGAGTACTGATGGGAGAGACACGAGCTGCTAGTGCCACTTCTGGAAAGTCACCGGTGTCAAGTAGCCTATATAGACCATGGTCCTCGAGGCCAGTAGCAACTGTCAGACTGGTCTCCCTGTCAATGATGGAGCACTTGTGTGCACTGAACATAACATCAAGCTGAGGAGAATTCCTCATAATCTGACTGACAGAGAGCAGATTAATCTCCATACCAGGAACATAGTATACATTTAGAAATATGAGCGTGCGTCCACCAGACTGAATTTGAACTGTACCCCTGCCAGCAACAGTGTACTTTTCACCTCCACCAAATACAACTGAATCACTGAAAGGTGAAAAGTCAATAAACCAGTCACGCCTGTGAGAGAAGTGGCGTGATGCACCAGAATCAATGTACCATGCAGAGGAAGGAACATGTTCTGAAGACCTTTTAGCCATAAAGGCGTAAAAGGCAGAATCTGTCTGCTCGGAATGTTCTGCAACATTCGCTGTCTGATGTGACCCTCCCTGTTTCTTTTGTTCAGCAGCAATCCTCTGCCTGCAGTCTTTCTTCATGTGACCAAACTTGTGACAGTAATTACACTGTACACTTTTCTTCCTGTTAGGATCAAAAGACTGAGATGATCCTCTCTGCTGAAAAGACTGAGAGGACTGATATTTTGCAGCAAATGCATTTTCCAAGGGCACTGATGAAGTACCACTACCAAACTGCTGTTTCCACCTATCTTGCTGCAGAAGTTTGGTACATAAATCTGAAAACTTCAGATCAACATTTGTGGTTGTAATGTTGAGTGTTTCAATGAAGTGTTCATAAGATTTTGGTAGACTCTTCAGGGTAATGACTACCATATCTTCTTCCTCCATGGTCCGACCAATGGCGTCGAGCTGATCTCGAATGTCTTTAATTTTGTTGAGATGTTCCTGTAAAGACATATGTTCATCCATCATGATGGAGAACAATTGATTTTTGAGAAAAAAAGCTCTGCTTTTATCAGATGTCTCATGCAATTCTTTCAACTGTTGCCAGATTTCAGCAGCTGTCTTGCCAGAAGGGATCTGTGGTAACTGATCATCAGCTACAGAGAGCTTGAGAAGCATAACAGCCTCTCGATTTCGATCATCAAATTTATCTTGATCGGTCCCGGCTGTACCGGGACGAAGCTCTTTGCCCAAAATGAGTTGATCAAGACGCCTGTACTCAAAAATGGTCAACAGTCTTTGTTTCCAAATGTTATAGTTGCTGCCATTAAAACGTTGATTTCCTTCTAACATCAGATTGGCAAGTGTGGCCATTTTCTCAAAAATACAGAAGTCTGACACACAAGAAAAATGTAGCTGCCTGTTTATCCTGGTGTAGTTAACAAAAACAGACTTTGTTCTGCTAAAAAAAAAATTGTTACCCAGCAAAAAATATCTCTGCAGCCTAAAACAATAGTAATACTGCTAGCACAAAATACAGATCTGAGAATATAGTTTCCCACAGGAGAATGCAAGTCTACCACAATTATATACTGATGCAATAAACAGATGTCACAGATATGCTTCAGGTCCTTGGAACTGCACCATAATCCGATCTGAGTTTGTAATATAGACTGTCAGGATCACAGGAAAAAACAATTCCGCTGATTGGTAACACTGCCGGCAACCGGAACCATAAATACAGCAAATACTAAGACTGAGAAAAAAAACACGTGAGCTGTCTCAGCTTCACGTTTCCACTGATTGGTACTGCCGCAAACACAAACGCTGAAAGGATGGGTCTACGTGAGCCGTCAAATTTTATTTTTTTTTTACGCAGCTCACGTTTCCACTGATTTGCACTGCCGGCAAACAAAAACGCTGAAAGAAGGGACCCACGTGAGCCAAAAATTTACGCCTCAGCTACACACGTTCACGGTTCCAAAAAACGGTTTCCAAATACAGGTACTGGTCTCAGCTAACGGGTCTCAGCTACGATCACGGGTTTGACATATAACTAACCACGATGTCGTGATTTGCTATCTCAAGACTGCTGGCTTAAATAAATTACTCAGCTCCACGCACTCTGGTTTCGTATTAGAAGGACCACAGAGGTGTGATCGCAATGTGTTTCCGTTTAGATCTGAGATGACGACTACGATGTATTTGCCAGGGCCACACGTGTTTAAAATAAATAATAGACTGTTGCGTATCCACGGATTTGATATATATTTGCCACGATAGGCCACCATAAATTCACGGGTTTCAAACAAAGACTGTTGTCCGCAGAGCTTATTTTTTAAAAAATGCGTTTTGAATGAGAGAAAAAACACCTGGGTCACATTTGCCGAAGAATTCCACCGTAGATACGAGCTGAGTAGCCACCAGGCGTAGAAGAAAATAGCCGGATTCAATTCACGATTCCAAGCAAACTGTCCAGCCAAGAAAATCTCGCTCCCACTAAACAGTCACCGCCACAAAGTTAATTCCTTGAAAAAATGATCATGCAGGGGAAGAATCCATTTCTGTATCGAGATGGACGACTGTAAGCTTTTATCACAGCGAGCAAAGCCGAGGCTAAGACTCAGTGAAGGCTGCCTGGCTTACAGAGGGCTCGACCTTAGAAAGGACTCAAGAGATTGAGATGCAGAGATAATAACTGTTCAGGAAATCTCTCAACCTTGCTCTGATACCATAAAAGAATGTCGAATGAATTAATTCACATGGAGCAAACAGCTCAATGATAATACAAAGATATTTACAAGAATAGAAACATCAGGTTTCTATGTAGAATATCGAACAAACAGTTTCATCTAAGAAACTGCTAAAAGAATAAGAATAGAAACATCTAAAAGACTAAGCATTACTAAATAGAGATATAGAGATATATTCTAATAAATAAAACATATTTTTGAGTTTTCTTTAAATATAAAGAGGTTTATGGAATAAATATAAAAAGAGGTTTTATTTATTTGCCATACCTCTAGGTTATTTATATTTTTATTTATTTACCATACCTCTGGAGTAAATATGAAAAAATGTTTTATTTATTTATCATACCTTTAGTTTATTTATATTTTTATTTATTTATCATACATATTTTTTGAGTGTTCATAAACCTCTCTATACTTTAAATTTATATTGTGTTTATACATACTAATAATTAGATTGATTTTTAAATAGGGCCGACATTAGATTAGAAATGTTAAATGTTAAGTATTACGTTTACATTTACATTTACGTTTACGTTTACATCTCTACATTTTTATGTGAGATCTACCCCATACTGGGTTGTTTAAATTTACGTTTACGTTTTTATGCAAGATCTACCCCCATACTGGTTTGTAGAGCGCCTCTTGGCGCAATTAAAGAAGTCAATTTTGTTCTGGTAAAAGAATTTGTGTAGTAGTTGAAACAAGGGTTTTTGGTCATAAGGTCTGTTGAGTCAAGGGTAGTTGTGTTTAGAATTGTCAGTCAGTCAATACAAAATCATTGTATATCAGTGTAAGTGGACCATTGTCCCTGGTACAGGAGTCCACAATTTTTTGTATTTTATTTTTGTCTTTCTAGGGTGGTAGGGTGGTGCTAGGGAAAGTTGGTGCTTGCTATGGTGTTGGTGCATCCATTCAGCAAATTGTTGATAAAACCTTAGGGTGTTGGGGCATCCTTCCAGTGTGTGATGGAGAAGAATGTTTTTCTAGAGTCCTAGGAAGTTGTAGCTTTCTTTACAATTGGGGCTGAAGATTTAAAACTAACTATTAGAAAATCGTGCAGTGGTTTTTGACCCGAAGGGGGTTTTCCACCTAAAAATTATTGTGTTCATTGTGTACTATTTATTTACTGTTTCGAATACTGCTAAAGGATAATTAATGCTCTGAAAAGATTAATAAGTTACTAATTGCAAAGAAATACTGGTTCACCCCCCTCTCAGTATTTCCAACATGTTGAGCATGTTTAATTTTCCATACTCTTTCTTTTGGATTTTCTGGCATAATATGATCACACTTTATAACAAGCTCACTTGTCTATGTAACTTATCATTTAATGTTTGTTGAACCTAGAGATTTGATAAACTACATGCACATGCTTAAACTTGTCTTACACCTTGAGAGTAAGTAGTTTCAAATTGGTAGCCTTCATCAAGTCTAACTTAGGAGAACTCTTCTTCCTATAAAACAACCTAGGTTGATTTGACTTGTAGGGTTTCCCCCTCTGACTAGGTTAACCCCTTACTCTAAAGAGTGGGGCAAGGCCACCAAGTTGACATTGGCTGGCTTGCCTGAGAGTTGACTCTAGGTTCTCCTGTTGGGGTTAAGAGTCTAAGACTTTTCCTGCTCTGAGAGTTCAAGCAGTAACAGTAACAAATATCTCTTTCCTGCCCCATTCTGGATGAAAACAGAAAATAAGCAATGCTGCTTTGTTGTGGGAAGAACTCTTGCATCATAAAACGGAAACTAAATCACTTATCCAGCAATGGGCAAACAAAAGGTAAGGAACAATTACCGCTTTACAATCTTCACTCAAAGCCAAACCCTTTGAATATTTAACTGCAACTGAATCTTGAGCAGAAAGACACTGTATTGTTGTCTGCAAAAGCAAACAATGTGACTTTTGCTCAATAACATGTATTAACATCATGATTAAGTGGGCATGAAACTTTAAAAAATGCTTGTGAACTCAAAAAACATACATAATCACTTACACTGCCTGCAGGATGCCAATCAAGACGTAACATCCAACAATGTCTTTTCATTCTATTTGAACTATTATTAACCTACAAAAGTTATTTATGTCAGATTCTCTGATTATTGTATCGAGTTTCCTGGCACTGAAAGAAACAATTCATACTTGAAGATTTGTAAAATATAGAATTTCTGCTAACTTTTCACAGCATATAATAAAGACTAAGACAATAGCACACCCAAATATGCAAATGATGCAAGGAAACAAATATAATTAGGATAATAACCAAAAAAGTGAAAGAAATTAACAGACATGGTAGATCTTCCCAAAAACTACTTACCTCAAAATTAGATTGAACCGTGAACCTTGTACCAGCTAATTCAAACTCCCTTTTAACAGACAGCATCAGAATTGGGAAAAGCTCCAATGCAGGCTGCAGGGCTGCACAGCCCAACATCTTCAGATCACCAACAAACCATAGGCACTGCTTCACCTGCCAGACCCCAGCTATCCTAAGATGTATGATACATTGTAATTTAAATTTTAAGATTCACTGACACTGCTGGTAGATCATGAGGTACCAATAATGATATGTTAAAGAACTTAAAGAGTTGCTTCTACAGTGAGGGTTTGATTTACAAAAAAGGCAAAGGCTGCAATTACATATCGTAATTTTCAAAACCCACAATATACCATTAAAATATTGAAAGATCCAACCTCACCTAGTTTGCCAAAGATTGGAGTCAAAATCTTGACGCGAACATATGGCCATTGGAATGCACTCTGATTGGAGTAATTTCCATCTTGAATGTTTTCCTTTCCCAGCTGTCGTGGGATTATTGAATCTATCTTCAAACCCACAAGAAGAGAAAGAGGAACCCATTGCCATCGCCATCTGGCATCATCTCCTATTTACCCAATACACATCAATCATATGCCTAGAACATGACCAAACATTGTAACGTAATATGACTAAGGCTGGACTACTCAACACTTCATTGACTTGTTTTCTTTAATATGTATTAAGAATTAATCAATAACCAATGAACAGCATAACTCAGGCAATCCAAGATTGTTTACATTCTAGAATTACACTTACCAATAACATGGAGTAATATGAAAAAAAGCAACTGATAGCTTACAGTCTAGAATTAGACTTACCAATAACATGGACTAATATGAAGAAACCTTATACATAATGGCACACTACAAAATTTAAGACAGTTGATTGACATAATATGCCTGAGCAAGGAAGGACAACACATATGATCATTAACAATAGAAAGCATTCGTCGAATTAAAAGTGCCATAAAGTGCTAGTTACTGTTACGTTGCATGTTTATCTAGTATCAAGCACAACGGAGTAATATGAAGAAAGCCCTTACACTATTGCAGGGCAGCAACAAGAGGCATAGCTCATTTTCTTTTACTCTCAGATAAAATATATCTTACATTACCTTGATAATAACCTAAGTTACCAGGAAATGGATATGGATAAGATCCACCAGATTTTTGAAAAGCCAGGATCTGGATACGGTGGGCAAAATTGCAAATGCCTCATATAAAACAATACTATTATTTTTAATTTTGAAAAACATATTCAAAGTTAAAAATCAAAACCATCCATGAATCACAATAATATAACTAAAATCAGTCAATAATTTATAAATCTGAAGACTGAAATCATGATGAATCATGCCTTGTACAAAAGGAATAACTGAATACAAAACTGAGTGTCTCATCAATTATCACTCTATTGATATGACAATGAGAGTAGGCCTAACTGCATATCCTGAAATGGGTCTACATCCTCATCATCTGAATATTTCAACTCTACATCATCATCAACCTGTCATCTTCCTTGAAATTTGCCTTGATATCTAAAAATTCCCAGCTAGTTACAATGCTAAGTGAATACCATACACTGTTTGAGAACATCCTATAGTCTATGTATCATATTGTTCTTACTATGGTTGTTTAAATACATATGTTGCACAATTTTTTATTAGATAGGAGAGAGCTTTTAATTTTAGCAATGTCCTTATTTTTAGGAGACATGCCTGTGAAAATTTCTGAATCTAACACATCAGAAACCCCTACTGCAATTACTGGTTTACAATCTCCTACTTGTTCTTTACATTAACAAGTTATTTAATTGCATAAATATCGAAGTAAACACTATTGTAGCCTTCACAAATATACAAATCATGCACTGAAATAAACAAAGACAATAACACAAGGGGAACCATTATTTTTGGATAATCGTCCCCGGAAAAACCCAATTCGGGAAAACCGGTGCAACATATAGAGGGTTTGTATTATTAAGTAGATTTCGTGAATACAACTAGGGTGCCAGAAATGGCTCACCCAACAGAGAATATCCTCAGTAGTAGTACCTCTATCCGGAGACAGATATTCCGGCAAATCAGCAACCAGATGATCAAACCCCACAGTGACCCCAGTTGTTCCCTATGTTGAACAGCAAAAGCTACTCCAAGCACTGCTCTGGAACTGCGTCACTGCTCCAGGAGTTGTGTCACCCTCTCCCGGCTAAGAGTCTGTTGATATGCTCCCAGTCTGCCCCACAGAATCTCCCCAACGCTGCCTCTAAGGCCCAACGTTACCCTCTATGGCTTCTGTGTCACCTACGTCAGCCTTCTCCGTCCTCTGCGTGAGCCTTCTCCGTCCTCTGCGTCAGCTCTTCGGCCTATGCATCAGCCCTTCTAGGGCCTACGCTGTCTCTCCCAACACTGTGCTGCCTCTCTGCTATGTATTCTTCAGCCTCGGATGAAAATCCCTTGCTAAACTGCCCCTCACTGCAACTTTGATCACTAACTTGATTTCCTCAATAAATCTCACCCCAGAAAATCGAATTCTTTGATCACTCGGTGTATCTCCAACTGACCCTCAAGCCTCCTCTTATACTTGTCCTGTTGAGTCTTCAACAGCCGAGATTAAGTCCATAATCAATGGCTAAGATTAGAACTGGCTTGATCCTCATCACTTAAAACTTTCTCACCCATATTTTATTAATACACACTAATATTTTTATTTTCCTAAGTTTAGACTTAGGAACTCATTAAAAATATTAATTATTTTAATAACTCCTCATCCGGGTGGAATTTCCAAATGATATATGGGTCTTGGAGATCTCATGTGCCTTCGCCTCTCCACGAATTTTCAAAGCTATAGCACATCCAATGTACCCAAAATCAACACTCCCTCTTAGCGAGGAATGTGCTCTAACAACGTTTCCCAATAGAAGCACCACATTGATCCATGGCATCAATCCTCTATGTTGATGCTTGGCCTGCTGCCCCACATCCACTGCACTGATGCTTCCTGTACTGTTGCCCATGACACTGCCCCATTTGTACTACAGCTCCCTCTCAAAATGTTGCCTTATGATGCCCATAGCACTGCCACTGCTAACTGTTGCACTGCAACTTAGTTACCGAGAAGTAAGTAACTGACTTCACCCAAACACTGACATCCTGGTCAGTCTGGAAGCCTCGTGATGCTAAAGCTACCTCTACTGCTATCCTGTGCTCCCTCTGCTGCCACTGCGCTGTTGCAACCTCTTTTGTGCCTCTCGCACTGCTGCAACCTCCACTGTGCTGCTACAGACTTCTGCACTCTAGCACTGCCTTGTCGCTCCATCACACCTTGCTCCACCTGACACCTATCATCATGCTACTGTCTTTAAGGGCTCCCATAGCCGGATGTGATCCAAGAGTTTGGGCACCTCAAGGATCCTTCCCCACTTTTGTAGTCCTCTCGACTACAGCTCCAAGTCTCCCCACCTCTTTTCTAGAGGCACATGAGCACTCATGGCACAATTGTCATCAGTCTTGACATCCTTCTCCGCCTTTGCTGGAGCAGCCTTTGAGTCGGAAGCTTCTCCCTTGCCTTTCTTCCTGGGGCACTGAGAGGCATAATGTCCCAGCTCCCCACAGTTGAAGCATTTGACCTTGGAGATGTCTTTTTTCTTCCTCTTCTGTAGCCCCTGTTGTCCCGCTAATGCGAGAGTTGCATCCTCCTCCTCCTCCTTCTTGATTCGAACTCCCTTACCGCTACTCCCCGCCTTGGTCAATCTCCTGAGCTCTTCCTGTCGAAGAGCTGCCCACATCTCCTCCCAACTGGGGAGAGTTTCTCTGCCCAAAATGCTTTGGACAAATGTCTCCCACTCCTCGGAGACTACATTCAGGGCAGTCCTGACCATGAACTCTGGATCCAGTGTAGACCCCACAGAAGTAAGTTGGTCGTGAATCCCTTGCAACCTAAGAAGGAATGGATCTATCTCCTCTCCTTTCTGCATCTGATATGACCTCAGCTGATTCTCCAATAACATCTTCCGCTACACGGAAGAGCCTTGGTATAAGGTGGTCAAGGTGTCCCACATCTCCTTTGTTGTTTTCTTCTCAGCAATATGTGGTATGACATGATCCTTGACCCTGTCTAGGATCATGCATTTCACCTTCGCCTGGGCCTCCTCATACTTCTCAGTTGCATTAGGGTCAACTGGGACAGCTACTATTTTCAAGGCATAGTCCTTGATGCGATGTTTATCCAGGATTGCTAGGATCCTAGCCTTCCAGATGACAAAATTGGAAGCCCCGTCCAATCTGTCTTGATCCCTCAATCCGTTCACTGCCATCTTTGCTCCTCTTCTCTAGACTCCCTTTGAGTCTTGATTTCCCTCTCGGAAATCCTCCGGCCAACTGTCGAATCACTCCTCTCCAATCCTCCTTTGCCTCTGCAACCCGGATCTAGATTTCTTGGCCAGAAATCTGTCGAGGTTGTGCTTCCCTCTACCTTGTGTTGGAAGAATCACCGCACCTCTATAGAATCCATAATTTCCACCCTGGGGATCCTAGTTACTGGCTTGTAATGTTTACCAACACCTGCGAGTTTTGGTGTAACGGCAAACCTCCACATGGTATCAGAGCTTGGACCCAGGTTCGATTCCCCCAAGTTGCGTTTGAGGGGGGGTGTTGGAAGAATCACCGCACCTCTATAGAATCCGTAATTTCCACCCTGGGGATCCTAGTTACTGGCTTGTAATGTTTACCAACACCTGCGGGTTTTGGTGTAACGGCAAACCTCCACACCTTGCTTCAGTCTCCTTAGACACTGTTCTGCACCAACAGAAACAGCATCCCACCAGCTTCTCAAATCAAAATCTGCACAACTCCCTTAGCCCCGACAACTCAAAGAATATGAGCCCTTTAGGCTCTGCGCAATCTTTGCGTGGGTTGAATCTTCTCCTCCCGGCCAACTGCGTCAATCCTTCCTGGCTCAGAAGGATGACGTGGCTCTGCGTGAGGTTGATCTGCCCTTCTCTGCCTCTACACTGGCCCTGATCGCTGACACAGCTACTGCATGCAATTTGGAAAAAGTCAAAGTCGGGATTAATTCGACAAGGGTCCAAAAGTTGAAAAACTCTTTAGTTTTTGAAAAAGTCTGCAAAATTTAAAAAAAAAAAACACAAAATTATTCAGTTTTTTTAATTTTTTTAAACATCTAGAGCATCCACAACATCAAATAAATGCATTTCCACATAAACATGTAAAGAAATCTAATATATAATATGTATATGAAGTTTAGTGCTACATCACATATCAAAATAGTGAATCAACTCCTGAATCTTGAGTCCTGTTTGAGTCTCAACTCTCAAAAGTCAAAATATCAACAAAAAATATAATAAATGTATATCATGAGTCATCTCAAAGTCATCAAGTAATCAGTCCCTAAGATCCTCTTCCCCTTTTACAGGAATAGGGAATGGCTTTGCCTTTTCCTCTAGAGGAAGAAGGCCCTGCCCTGGGATACAAATGGACTCAATCATCCTCTAGAAGCCAATGGAATAGGTGGCCTCTGTCTTATGCTGATGTTGCCCATCCTAGATGGTGTCTCCTCCTCCTCATCATCCTCAACCAGCTCTGCCTCCTGACCCTGATGTTACTCCTCCTCCTCTACCTCCGACTCTCCCTCCCCTGCAACTGCTACATCCTCTAAATCCACACCTAACCAATCCGGGATCGAGTCCATGATCGGCCTCTCAGTCTCGACCCTCCATGCAACGATGGTGTCAATATTGTCAAATGAGATGGCTTCCACATCAGTAGGTGTCTGAAGTTGTCTGACCCACAGTCGAAGATTGTAGTAGACATAGACCAAGTCATTGAGGCGTTGGGACTCCAATCTATATTAGGGTCATAGATTGTAAATTAGTACTTAGAAAATTTAAATATTAAAAATAATCAAATGAATTCAAAAAATTTAATTTGAAATTTTTTTACCTGATGTGCTTTTCGCTGTGTATTTTGTCAAATACACTCCAGTTGCGCTCACACCACTGCATGTTTGGCTGAGCACTCGAATGGCAAGCTTTTGGAGATGGGGTACTCTGGCACCATAGCTTGTCCACCAAGCATCTACAAGTTAAAAGAAAAATGAGAAACATAAAAAAAAACATTGAAATTCTAAACCTGAAAGTTTGAAACAAACTGAAGATTACCTGGCAGTTTGGTCGTCCTAGTCTTAATAGCCATGGTAAAACCAAATGTGCCACCTCCCATCCTATAGACCTCCATTTCTTTAGAAATATCTTCACATTCTTGCTCAAATGACACCATCCTCTCGACACAAGTGAAGAACCCATCCATCACCTCGGCATCAAATCTGAAACCACAGGCTTAAGAAAATGCAGGGTTGAGGTAGATACCTGCAACATGAATGGGGCGATAGAGGGTATTGTTCCATCGCTCATCAATCACTCTCCATATGACATGTTGTTTCTCTAACCCCTCGTCTCCCTTATCTTCATAATAAACATGAATGGTTTCTTTGGCCCTATCCATGGCCTCATACAAGTAGCCCATTGCGGGCTTGTCTCCATCAACCAATCGAAGAACCCTTACCAAAGGTTCTGAAATGGCACACACCTCCTCTACTCCTGCCCAAAAGCTCTGATCATATGAAACTAGTCTACATATGCCCTCTCCCTCTAGTTTGCAGCTAATAGATAAAGCACGCCAATCCACTGAAAGAAACATGCTCTTCACATCCCACATAGAATTCAACAGAGACTGGAGAGATATGAAAGTAGTGGCAAATCATGTAATGGCAGGACGCACCAACTCTTTGTTTTTGGTGTATTTTCTCATCAAGTTAAGCACAGATGCATGATTATATATAAATTTTGTTATGCTCCTGGATGATTCAACAATATCCCTCACAATAGGAATCTTACCTATATCCTCCAACATCAAGTCAATGCAATGAGCAGCACAAGGTGTCCAAAACAAGTTAGGATACCTCTCCATAAGCAACTTGCCAGCTGCAACATAATTTGCATCGGTGTCCGTTATGACTTGGACAACATTGCTTGGGCCTACTTCCTAAATGAAGATGTCCAACAACTCACATAATGTACGTGCATCTTTAATGTGTGCAGATGCATTAACAGATTTCATAAACATTGTCCCCTTGGGACAACTAACCAAGAAGTTAAGAAGGGTCCTACCCTTCTGGTCAGTCCAACCATCTGACATGACTGTGCATCCAGTTTGTTCCCATGATGCCCTAAACTCCTCCAATCTAGAAGTGCAATCAGTCTTTTCATCTTGAAGAAGAGGCCCTCTCAATTCTGCAAAGGTGGGGGCTTTGTACCCTGGGCCAACGACAGCAACAACATCAAACATAGGCTGGTAGAATGGGTTTGTCTTGGCAATGTTGAAAGGAACATCACTCCATAGAAGACACTTACTGACCAACCTGTCAGCTTCTGCCTTTTCTTTTTTTTTTAAGTGTTGATTTGATGCCAGGTTGTGCACCAGCTGTGGTTCTAGGAACAAAAAAAGATGAGATAGATGAGGGGTTGGGACCTATGGGTGAGGAAGGTGATGTTGAAGAAGCACTGCCACTCTCAATTCCCCCACTCTTGAGGCCCCTACAAGTTGGAATTTTAGTGCTGCCTTGGTGTCTTTTCCCTCCTCTTTATCCATCAATAATTGAATGGCCCGTCGGATGATTTCTGGAGTTGTATTTGGGCAAAGGTCAACATTTTGCCTCGGAATTTGCCCCAAAAGGAATTTTAATCTATTGATACAACTTGCAAATCAAATGCATTCTATTGATCCCCCAGATTCATGTATAGTATCAGGTTAACCATATTCCCACATAGCGTCCAAAAGCCTTGGCATTTTGTTTTAAACTTTCAACTTGAATTTAAACCTGGGCAGAAAATAAAATTGAAACAAATTAAAAATTTCCCATCACATAAAAAGCAAACACAAATGCAATAGTTGATTTTAGATTTTAAATGCCTCTTCTCAGTCACTTGAAAACACTCAGATTCAGTAAACAAGGGTTTCAATTTTTGTCATTTTATTCTTGAAAGTTGAAGTTTTGCTTCAATCTAGATTCTAAACAATGTTTCCCTTTCAAAATTCTAGGCAAAAATAAGACATAAACAAACTAATAGAATTTTAGAGAAGTATAGAAAGATTTAAGAAATCATTTGTGTAAAAAAAACTAAGAGAGAAATTAAAATACATACTTGGCAGCAGCAATTCGGCACTTTGAATCTCCCACGATGAGCAGTGGAAAAATCTCCAAATCTCCACCACAAAACTCACAAATATTCTCCTCTAGGGCAATGGCAAACCCCTATGAATCTCCACAGCACCGAATGGGAGAGAAAACAGCAGAAAATAATATCATTTTCGCCTTTGCGGCCTCTTTATCCGCGGCCTGGGAAGGGAGGCCGACTTTTTGGGTCGACTCCCGATTAAATCAGGAGTATAACGATTAAATTGCGATTTTTTCCTTTCTGAAAAAGTCGCCAAAAAGTCGGGGGATTAAATCGTTTAGTTCAAAAAATCGCATTTTTAGGATTAAATCGCGATTTTTTGCAGACTTTTTCCACACTGTCTGCATGGGCTCCTCCCAACTATTGTGTCTTCCTCTCCCGGCTCAGAATGCTAACACGGGCACTGCGTGAGCCTCTGCGTCACACTCTCGGCACTGCATCACTCCTCTTGCCTCTTCAGCTCTAGAACTGCGTTGTCTCTCGGGACAGCTGCTTCTCTGTTGCAAATTCTTTGATTTCTCGGTTGGTGTCTTCAGTCGCCTATGATCTGCAATCGCTTCGATACCATGTGAAAAAATCCTGAATCTAACACATCAGAAACTCCTACTACAATTACTGGTTTACAATCTCCTACTTGTTCTTTACATTAACAAGTTATTTAATTGCATAAACATCGAAGTAAACAGTATTGCAACGTTCACAAATATATAGATCATGCACTAAAATAAACAAAGACAATAACACAAGGGACACTTATTTTTGGACAATCGTCCCCCGAAAAAACCCAATTCGGAAAAACTCGTGTAACATATAGAGGGTTTGTATTATTAAGCAAATTTCGTGAATACAAATAGGGTGCCAAAAATGGCTCGCCCAACAGAGAATATCCTCAGTAGTAGTACCTCTATCCGGAGACAGATATTCTTGCAAATAAACAACCGGATGATCAAACCCCACAGTGACTCTGGTTGTTCCCTATGCTGGACAATGAACGCTGCTCCAAGCACTGCTCTAGAACTGCGTTACTCCTCCAAGAGCTACGTCACCCTCCCGACTCAGAGTCTGTTGATTTGCTCCCAGTCTGCCCCACAGAATCTCCCCAATGTTGCCTCTGAGGCCCAGCGTCAGCCTCTATGGCTTCTGTGTCACCTGCGTCAGCCTTCTGCGTCCTCTGCATCAGCTCTTCGGCCTCTGCGTTAGCCCTTCTAGGGCCTGCGTTGTCTCTCCCGGCACTGCGCTGCCTCTCTGCTATGTATTCTTCAACCTCAAATGAAAATCCCTTGCTGAACTGCCCCTCACTACAACTCTGATCACTAACTCGATTTCCTCAGCAAACCTCGCCCCAAAAAATCGAATTCTTTGATCACTTGGTGTATCTCCAACTGACCCTCAAGCCTCCTCTTATATTTTTCTTGTTGAGTCTTCAACAGTCGAGATTAAGTCCCTAATCAACAGCCAAGATTAGAATTGGCTTGATCCTTGTCACTTAGAACGTTGTCACCCATATTTTATTTTTTTGCTAAGGCAAGAGCGGATCCTTCTTATTCAATTAAAAAGAGAAATAGTGTACAATCAGCAACCTCGGCGGTGGGGCTCACCATAAGGACAGGCCCACCCCAATCCCTGGTCGCTAAACGACAAAATGAACCCAGGGACGCGGCCAAACAAACCAGCAGTCCAAAACTGACCGTTGGATCTTAAGCTAAAGATCTAGCGGATGAAAACCATATCGGGTGGCCAACATGCTCACCTCTTAACCAACACATCGGACCCGATGCATCCTGTAAACCATAATTTATAATCATATCGGGTCCATTTTTGGCATAACCAGCGATCACTTTTACTGCCCGAAATCCACCATTTGCGCGCGATTCCCATGAGGTCATGCAAACAGCTCGAAACATAACCGTTGTATCGGTCCCACCAACATGCACATTCAATCCTGGCCGTTGAATGCCCTCGCTTGATCCAACAGTTCAGGATCATATCACGCAGACTAAAAGCACCGATAGTTAGCGCGCGATGAGGGCGGTATTTCCTCCCCACCCAAAGCCACGTGTCGCGTGGTGAGTGGAATCGCTCCCGATTGTGAAAAACCACTTCCGGCCTAAAGAGCTTGCGATAACCTGGAAACTGCCCAAAGGGTAGTAAAGCGATCACCGGAAAACAAACAGGGGTTTTGCGCCTGCCGAGAAAGTCTGGATTCCGGCACAAGGGCCAAAGGAAGATGAGGATCCCTCCTTCCGGCCATCCCTCTGAGACTGCTGGTTTGCTGTTACCTGGGTTAAGGAGATCGACATAGACCTGCATTCGAAAAAGGACCTCACATATGTCATAGCATTTCATAATGAATCCAGATCGACAAGACCCCTTCCGTGTGGCTCTGCTTCGGAAATTCTGTCTCTTGATTTTTCCTGATGCTGTTGTTGGTTGCTGATGGCCCTGGATGAGCATCCCTCCTTCAACCTATCATCCGTAATCTCTGTCCACCAGCAGCACAAGTCGGTATGCTTGTTTCGTACTCCCTCATTTGCAAGCCAGTCCGCAACTTTGTTGGCTTCCCTGCGAACATGCACCAACCTAAGAGTTCTCAGCCTTCGTAGGTGCACTTGGATTCTTTGGTAGACTTGCAGAAGCCGCCAGTGTTTTGAGATTTTCTCAGGAGTAGCGCCAGCATTTATCCTCTTTACTGAGTTGATGACTAATTCTGAGTCAGCTTCAATGATGACATTGTGAATGTTGTGCTTGAGCAGTATTTCCAGGCATGATTCCATCGCCATGAGCTCAGCCATATTGTTGGTTGCTTCTCCTAGATAACTATGGAAGATGATTTGTATGTTTCCTTCTTCATCTCTCAAGACCCCTCCATAACCAGCTTCTCCCGGATTCCCTTTTGAAGCCCCGTCTATGTTGAATTTTAAAAAGCCATGAGAAGGGGGTTGCCAAGAAGACTTTTCTGTTGAGGTCTTCTTGTTAATCTGTATAGAACCCTGAGGGGGATGAACCTTGAGCTCTAACTTCTCCAAAATTCTGGCCTCTCTTTGACCGATGGGTTTGCCAGTAGCTGCACCTCCCATGATATGAACAGTCTCTTTAAGTTGTTTAAGGATTAGCTTTAGGATGTTGCTCACCGGACTCGTTTTCTCCTTGAAAATCCTATTGTTGCGCTCCTTCCAGACATTCCAGATTATGAATCCTGGGGTCAGCATCCAGGCGGAGTTAATGATCTCATTGTCCGAAATATTTTTCCGCCAATTCTTCAACGTAGTAGTGATATCATTAACATTTCTGTCTGTCTGCTCAAAGACTTCTCCAACCCAATTCCAAAGTATTGTGGTAAAAGTGCATCTATTCAGTAGATGATTTGTAGTTTCTTCTTGTTGTCTGCATAAATGACATCTTGAGGGGCCAACAAAGCCTCTTTTTCTTAGGTTATCCCATGTCAGAATCTTGCCCTGTTGAACCAGCCACTTGAACAGTTTTACTTTCATCCAATGAGGATTTTCCCAGATTTCTTTCCACGTCTTATCAGTGTTAGGAAGGTCTAGCCCTGCATCTATTCTTTTGGCTTCCTTAAGGTTGAAGAGACTTGTCTTGTTCTTTCCCCATCTTAGTTGATCGTTCAAGTTTGAGTTCAAGATTTGTCTCTTGTCTAAAAGACCTTGAAGGGCTGTAGCTTGAGTATGCAACATGCCCATTCCACTATAATCTGGAAGTTTCCAAGTTCTCCATTTCTTATCATTCCTTGCTTGATCCCAATAGTCACTTACCCACCTTAGTCCTTTGTTGATGGTATCGATGTGAATGTCTGCTAATTCTTCACTTCGGAGATTGTCCTCCTACTGCCAATTGTCCTCCCAGAACCAAGCCAGGTTCCCATTTCTGATCTCCCAGAAACTATGGTTTTGGACTAGGGCTCTGTTCTCCCATGCCCTATTCCAAATTGCAGAACCTTTTAACTGTCCTGTCATTCTGATGAGATTTTCCTCCTGCCATTCACTAGCATATTTGTGCTTCCAGAGTTTTTCCCAAGGGGCTTGAATTTCTTTCAGCCATCTCCACCAGATTTTGGCGCCAAGAACTCTATTTAGAATTCCTGGGTCATGAAGACCCAAGCCACCGTGGGACTTAGGTTTGCATAATCTGTCCCATGAGAACTAGTCTCCCTGCTAGATTTAGTGCTCTGTTTGTCCATTTGCTGATCTTATCTTTTAGCTTATTAAGAACAGGCTCCCAGATATCCTTGTGAAGCGGTTTGTCAGTGAGAGGAACTCCCAGGTACTTCACAGGTAGTGTCTCCCTTTGAAAGCCCAAAATTCTGGAAAGATTTCTTTGAATTGAAATATCTGTATTGAAAAAGAAGATTTTTGATTTAGTGAGACTTACCTCAGTGCCTGCTGCCCTAGCAAACTCACTCAGAATCTGTTTGAATGCTTTGGCTTCCTTAACAGTGGGTGTGCCTTGAAGCATAGTGTCATCCACAAATTGCTGATGTGTCACCGTGTCCCCACCATGAGTGAGTCTCAGACCCTGAATTCTCCCTTCCTCCTTAGCAGCTCTGATAGCTCTTCCTAACCCTTCCATCATTAGAATGAAGAGGAAAGGAGAAAGAGGATCTCCTTGTCTGAGACCTCTAGAAGGCTTGAAGGTTTTGGAAGGAGCGCCATTGAGAAGAATTGAACAGCTGGCTGTGGTAACTAGCGCCATAACCCATTTAATCCAATTGTGATCAAAGCCATAGGCTTTTAAAATTGCTCTTATGTACGACCAGCTAAGTTTGTCATAGGCCTTTGCTATGTCCAACTGCATTATCATTCCTGCCTGTTTGTTGGTAATGAGTGAATGAATTGTTTCATGTGCTTGAATTATATTATCTAGAATTTGTCTTCCTTCCACATAGCCCGTTTGTTCCTCTGACACTAGGGTTGGGAGGAGAGGTTTGAGACGGTTGGCAATGACTTTGGATATAATTTTGTAGATCACATTGCATAATGCTATAGGTTGAAATCTGTCTGGAGAGGTGGCCTTCTCCTGTTTGGGGATTAAGGCTATGAAAGATTCATTGAGCGCCTTTAAGACTTTCTTAAATCTTCGAGAGTCTTCCACTACCTCCAGGATGTCCTGTTTCACTATCTTCCAACAAGCTTTGAAAAAGTCCACATTAAAGCCATCCGGGCCTGGTGCTTTCCCATTTTGCATCTCTTTCACGGCTTCCTCAATTTCTTCCACTGTTACTAGTCTATTGAGATTGAAATTATCTTCTCTGGTGACCAATTTAGGGATGTACTGAGTGAATTTTTCCGTAAACTGGTATCTATCTTCCGAGGTTTCCTCAGCAATTTTCTGAAAATGCTGGAGTAGAACCTTCTCCATCTCTTCATGAGTGTCTCTCTCTATACCATGTTGATCTGTAAGTTTCACAATTCTATTGTTGTTTCGGTGAGCTATGGTGGATCTGTGAAAGAATTTGGTGTTTCTCTCCCCTTCTTTAATCCATTGTACTCTGGATTTCTGTCTCCAGAGTATTTCCTCTTGAAGGCATCTGTTGTCCCACTCCTGCTAGAGTGACTCTGCCATCTCTTTCCTTTCATCTGTGTAGCCTTCTGTGATAAGAATCTGGTTTATTTCCTTTAGTTTCTTTTCCACCTCTCCTTTAGCTTTGAAGATGTTACCAAATTCCTTTTTGTTCCACTCTTTGAGTCTGCCTTTAATGTGTTTGAGCCTGCAGTGAAGCAGGAACATCTTTGTGCCTTGAAGGTGAAGATCTTCCTTCCACCATTGTTCAATATTTGTGAGGAAATCTGAGTGTGTGAGCCAAGCATTCTCAAACCTGAAGGGGGTGTTCCTTGGTTTGCCAAAAAGGGAAGCTTCCAATTGGATAGGCCAGTGATCTGAACCCCCAAAAGGTAGTATGAGTGCAGTAATGCTGCTTCCCCTGAGAAGAAGTTCCTCTGAAACCATAAATCTGTCCAATTTTGAGGCCACTTGGGTAGGACCTCCTCTTTTGTTATTCCAAGTAAAGATTCCATTGCTTGTTTCCATATCAACCAATTTCATATTGGTGATGAAGTGCTGGAAGGCAATTGAATCTCTCCCAAGTATTCTAGTTCCTCCTTTCTTCTCCATGAGTGATTTTGTTATGTTAAAATCACCTCCAAGAATCCATGGTAGAGCTGGGTATCTCTTTTTCATATCCTCCAGTGTTGTGAGGAGTCGAAGTTTGTCCTCCATTGGTTGTGGACCATAGACATTGGTGATCATGTAACATTGCCTGTCACCCACCGGTTGGAAAATCAGAGAAAGGTGATGTTTGGATGCCTCCGCATCAATCACACCAAATTTCTGTGGATCCCAGAGAGTGAGAATACCACCAGCAGATTTATTTGCCTTAACTTCAAGGTATTCATATCTATTTACCCATTTGCTATGTTTTTCGCAGATCCTCTCCACTGAGCATTTTGTTTCCTGTATGAATACTATGTCAGGTTTTTCCTCTCTAATCCTTTTACCAAGATTCCTCTATTTTCTTCTGCTCCCTAGTCCTCTAATGTTCCAGGTTGTGATCTTCATTGAGGTGGGGTTATAAAGGAGTAACTAGAAAGGTCTTTCATCCTTCCTGAATCAATCATGAGCTTGCCACACTCCAATAGTAATTCTTTCTGTCTTTTTCTTCCCCTCCTTTTGCCTGGATTCTTTGATAATTTTCCTGTTATTAATCCTATTGAGGAAGTTCCTTTGTTTTCCTGGTTGTCATGTCCTCTTTTGACTCCTGCAGCTGTTTGATGTGCCTTGTTAAGGAATATCTGTTGGACTTTGTCCACGTCCTCCTGAGGGATGGAGTTTATTCCCAGGTTGTCGCCCTGTTCTAAAAACTTTTCCAACTCTAGGTTCTCCCTTTCCAGGATCTCCTGTAAATCTTGATCCTCTGTACCACTTTCACTTTGAGTCATTTCCTGGTCTTTTTCTACTTCCATGGTACTCAAAGGGTCCGTTGTGTGTTCATTCTGTTCCTGAATGTACTCCATGCTGGTCTCTTTTTCTTTCCCCCTTGCTGTCTGATTCTTTGTACTCTCTTTATCCCCTCCCTCAGCTTCTTTTTCTCCTAAGATCTCAAAATTGTTGTAACTTTTTGTTTTATCATTCACACTAGGGTTCTTTTGTGTCTTCCTTCCTCCTCCTTTTCCTTTTCCTCCTACTTTGGTGAAACCTGTCTGGTCTTTTCCTTTGTTGGTATTTAGGTTTTCCTCCCTTCGATTGAGAGGACAGTCTCTGGATAAATGCCCATGCTCATGACATTTGTGACATCTGAACGGGATATGTTCATAGTCAACTGCTTGAACCCATTCCTCATCATAGACTTCTAGAATGACCTCATCTGGAAGGGCTCCTGATAGGTCCATCTCCACACATATACGGGCATAGGATGTATATTTTCCCCTTAGAGTTGCCTCTGAAATTTTTAAGAAATGACCTAATTTATTACCTATAGCTTTTAAAGACTCTGGCATCCAGTAATCTAAAGGTAAGGAGTATAGTCGAATCCATACCGGTACCGAAGTGAAGGTTTCTCGTTCTGGCACAAAGTTCATCGTCCATGGCCTCATATAGAGTCCAGCAGCTGCAAAGAAGTATGGCCCTCCTTCAAAGATTTTGTCCCTGTCTTCCATGTTCGTAAACACCACAGTGAAAAAACCTTTGGATCCAAGATGAATATTTAACTCCCCCTTTGGTTTCCAGTTGTATTTTATCCAAGTGTACAACGCTTTCTCTGATGGCCAGATTCCCATAAATTTACATATGATGGCATAGTTAGCCATGTGATCCCTATGCGCTTGCAGAGCTGGATCGTTCAGAATAACCCGAGGTTTAGTTGTGGTCTTGGGTTTACAGGGCCCCATCTTAGCTCTGTTCTCTGACCCTTGACCTTTGTCTTCCTCTTTCTCCTCTCGACAGTCTTCTTCATGGGCCCCTTGATCTACATTGGTTTTGCTACCTTCCGCCTTCTGAGTTTCTGTGTCTTTTGTCTTGACCTCCAAGGGCTGTGGAGGTTTGTTCTTTTTCCCTCCTCTTCCTCTGTTTGCTACCATGTAACTGTAGGAGGGAGTGGAGCTCCCTCCTCCCTGTGTCTCCATGGATGCTTGGTACTCTCTGCCACTAGTTTCGTTAAACCCTAGAACCAGAGCTGCCGTCTTCCCCCCTATCACCCATATTTTATTAATACACATTAATATTTTTATTTTCCTAAGTTTAGACATAGGAACTCATTAAAATATTATTTGTTTTAATAACTCCTCATCCGGGTGAAATTTCTCCAAACGATTTCTGGGTCTTGGAGATCTCATGTGCCTTAGCCTCTCCACCAATTTTCAAGGCTAGAGCACATCCGATGCTACCCAAAATCAACACTCCCTCTTAGTGAGGAATGTGCTCTAACAACGTTTCCCAATAGAAGCACCACACTAATCCATGGCATCGGTCCTCAGCGCTAATGCTTGGCTTGCTGCCCCACATCCACTGCATTATTGCTTCCTGTACTGCTGCCCATGACACTACCACTGCCAGTGCCACATCTATACTACAACTCCCTCTCAAAATGTTGCCTTATGCTGCCCATAGCACTGCCACTGCTAACTGCTGCATGGCAACTCAATTACCGAGAAGTAAGTAACTGACTTCACCCAAACACTAATATCCTGGTCAATCTGGAAGCCTCGTGATGCTGAAGCTACCTCTGTTGCTATCCTGTGCTCCCTCTATTGCCACTGCGTTGTTGCAACCTCTTCTGTGCCTCTCGCACTACTGCAACCTCCACTGTGCCGCTACAGACTTCTGCACTCTAGCACTACCTTGCCACTCCATCACACCTTGCTCCACCCAACCCCTAACACCACGCTACTGTCTTTAAGGGCTCCCGTAGCCGAATGTGACCCAAGAGTTTGGGCACCTCAAGGATCTTGCCCCACTTCTGTAGTCCTCTTGACTACAGCTCAAGTCTCGCCGCCTCTTCTCTAGAGGCGCATGAGCACTCATGGTACGATCGTCATCAATCTCAACATCCTTCTCCGCCTTTGCTGGAGCAGCCTTTGAGTCGGAAGCTTCTCCCTTGCCTTTCTTCCTAGGGCACTAAAAGGCATAATGTCACACCTCCCCACAGTTGAAGCATTTGACCTTGGAGATGTCTTTCTTCTTCCTCTTTTGTAGCCTCTATTGTCTCGCTGATGCGAGAGTTGCATCCTCTTCCTCCTGCTTCTTGATTCGAACTCCCTTAACGCTACTCCCTGCCTTGGTCAATCTCCTGAGCTCTTCTCGTCAAAGAGTTTCCAATATCTTCTTCCAACTAGGGAGAGTTGCTCTACCCAAATGCTTTGGACAAATGTCTCCCACTCCTCGAAGATTGCATTCAAGGTAGTCCTGACCATGAACTCTGGATCCGGTGTAGACCCCACAAAAGTAATGTTAATTTTAGGTATGTTCTATGCTAGAGAAATTTATTTAGATTTTCACAGTTAACAATGCTCTACCCAAATGCTTTGGACAAATGTCTCCCACTCCTCGAAGATTGCATTCAAGGTAGTCCTGACCATGAACTCTGGATCCGGTGTAGACCCCACAAAAGTAATGTTAATTTTAGGTATGTTCTATGCTAGAGCAATTTATTTAAATTTTCACAGTTAGCAATCACATCAGCATTAAAGTAAACTGCATATAGAACATAAATATAAATCGTAAAAGACAAGCCAAGACAAGAGGACACAGGATGTGGCGCCAGCCAGGGACAAACCCCAATGTGGGGAAACCCTTGATCAATTCTTCTTTTATGTTCTTCAAAGTTCAGCAGAGAAAGAGAGAGAGATAGTACATTTACAACAGAAGTCAACACTTTGACTTTCTATATCTATATGAGATCAGTTGAAGACATGTTGCTTCAACTGATTCTCCAAGGTGACTCCTTCACCTATCATCGTGCTGCATCTGGTCCACTTGCTGCACCACTGCATACTGCACCATGCTGCACTAATCATGATTATCATCATGCTGCCCATGCCCATGATCTTATTCATCATCATGCTGCCCATGCCCATGATCTTATTCATCATCATGCTGCCCTTGTCCATGATCATTTTCATCATCATGCTACAGCAGCATCATACAACCCTTTAATAGCCTGAGATCTCAATAGTATAATGCATGACAGCTCCATATATTAAGGTATTAATCTGAGGTCTCAAATAACCATACGAAATGCTAACTGTGGTGTTATGGCCTGCGGCCTAACACGCAGTCTTCCTGTTGCAACCACCCTCACACAGATGTAACAGGGATTCTCAAACAGTCCCTTAACCTTGCTATATTATGGTTCCTTCTACTACGGCTAGGGCACAACAAAATCATGGTTGGACTGCGGCATGAACAGCAGATCTGGTCTCCTTCTAACCCGTGTATCAGGGTCTCCTTATTATTGCGTATAGGGCTGCTAATCAGTCCTTCATTTGCTGCGGATAAGGTTTCTTCATAACAGCAGATAAGGCTTCTTTTTTCCTGTGTATTCGTGCCTCCTTTGCTGCATAAAACACTTGTTGATTGTGGCTTAGGGCACCCTTGAATGTGGCTAAGTCTCTCCTTTTTGGACTGCATATGAGAACCTTCAGATGACAGTGTCTTACTCTCCTTTAGAACTGTTTATGGGAGCTTTCTAGGACAGCGGATTAGGGCATTCAATCTGAGTCTTTCCTTGACTGTGCCTAAGGCACCAGTGTGTCCCTTCTTGCTGCGTATATGCCCTCATGGATTGCGGCCTTAACCTTAAGTGTCACAGCTAGGATACTGCGTTTAGACATCAACCAGATCTCTGTGTTTAGATCTCTTCATGACAACAATAGGATCTATCTTTATGACTGCGTTAGAACAGCAGTTAGGGCATTCCTCATTTAGGACAGCATTGGGCCTCCATCTTTGACTGTGTATCAGCGTATTAGGGCTCCTCCTAACTGCGTGTAAGGGCCTCTTGTCCAGCGGATAAGGGACTCCATAACTGTGGATTTAGGACTTCACCTTTACTGCGTTTAGGGTATAGTATCTCCCTTAACTGCGGCTGGGATCTCCCTTAACTGCGGCTGGGATCTCCCTTCATCTGCGTCTTAATATCTGTGATTTAGGGCTTCATTTGTAGGCCAACGTATTACCCTTGGTGTCTCTCTCCTTCACCAAAAACCCAAGACGCGGAGAGGAGGAGATCACCTCAAGAATACATGACTAAAATGACTTCAAGTCCTCACCAATTTATACTAAAACGTGGATGATGAATAGACACGTCTATTGGGTTTCTGAGCCTACTCAAGTTGCTGGTCGACTTGACAATTTGATTTATAACATAGATAAATTCATAACTTCATAAATACTTATCGAAATCAGATGATCTTTAGATCAATCCTACACCTCTCGATGAGAGGGATCCAATAAAAATATCAGTTGCCATAAATAAGATGACCCACATGGAGTTTTGCCCTAGTTTCCAATTTTAACAAGCTGGTCGCGAATCCCTTGAAACCTGAGAAGAATGGATCTATCTCCTCTCCTTTCTGCATCTGATATGACCTCAGCTGATTCTCCAATAACATCTTCCGCTGCACGGAAGAGCCCTGGTATAAGGTGGTCAAGGTGTCCCACATCTCCTTTGTTGTTTTCTTCTCAGCAATATGTGGTATGACATGATCCTTGACCCCGTCTAGGATCATGCATTTCGCCTTCGCTTGGGCCTCATACTTCTCAACTACATCAAGGTCAACTGGGACAGCTATTGTTTTCAAGGCATAGTCCTTGATGCGATGTTTATCCAGGATTGCTAGGATCTTGGCCTTCCAAATGACAAAATTGGAAGCCCCGTCCAATCTGTCCTAATCCCTCAATCCGTTCACTGCCATCTCTGCTCCTCTTCTCTAGACTCCCTCTGAGTCCTGATTTCCCTCTCAGAAATCCTCTGGCCAACTGTCGAATCACTCCTCTCCAATCCTCCTTTGCCGCTGCAACCCAGATCTAGATTTCTTGGCTAGAAATCTATCAAGGTAGTGCTTCCCTCTACCTTGGTTCAGTCTCTTTAGACATTGTTTTGCACCAACAGATACAGTGTCCCACCAGCTTTTCAAATCAAAATCTGCACAGCTCCCTTAGCCCCGACAACTAGAAGAATCTGAGCCCTTCAAGCTCTGCACAATATTTACATGGGTTGAATCTGCTCCTCCTGGCCAACTGCGTCAATCCTTCCTGGCTCAAAAGGATGACGTGGCTCTGTGTGAGCCTGATTTTCCCTCCTCTGCCTCTGCGCTGGCCCTGATGGCTGATGCAGCTACTGCATGGGCTCCTCCCAGCTACTGTGTCTTCCTCTTCCAGCTCAGAATGCTGACACGGGCACTGCGTGAGCCTCTTCATCACACTCTCAGCACTGCATCAATCCTCTTGCCTCTTCAGCTCTGGAACAGCACTGTCTCTCAGGACAGCTACTTCTCTGCTGCAAATTCTCGGATTTCTCGGCTAGTGTCTTCAGTCGCCTATGATTTGCAATCGCTCCGATACCATGTGAAAAAATCCTGAATCTAACACATCAGAAACTCCTACTGCAATTGCTGGTTTACAATCTCCTACTTGTTCTTTACATTAACAAGTTATTTAATTGCATAAACATCGAAGTAAACAGTATTGTAGCCTTCACAAATATACAGATCATGCACTGAAATAAGCAAACACAATAACACATGGGACACTGTTATTTTTGGACAATCGTCCCCCGGAAAAACCCAATTCGGGAAAACTGGTGCAGCATATAGAGGGTTTGTATTATTAAGCAAATTTCGTGAATACAACTAGGGTGCCAGAAATGGCTCGCCCAACAAAGAATATCCTCAACAGTAGTACCTCTATGCGGAGACAGATATTCCTGCAAATAAACAACCGGATGATCAAACCCCACAGTGACTCTGGTTGTTCCCTATGCTAGACAACGAACGCTGCTCTGGAACTGCTTCACTCCTCCAGTAGCTACGTCACCCTCTCCCAGCTTAGAGTCTGTTGATCTGCTCCAAGTCTGATCCACAAAATCTCCCCAGTATTGCCTCTGAGGCCCAGTGTCAGCCTTCTGCATCCTCTACGTCAGCTCTTCAGCCTTTGTGTCAACCCTTCTAGGGCCTGCGTTGTCTCTCTTGCACTATGTTGCCTCTCTGCTATGTATTCTTCAGCCTCGGATGAAAATCCCTTGTTGAACTACCCCTCATTGCAACTCTAATCACTAACTTGATTTCCTCAGCAAACCTCGCCCCAGAAAATCAAATTCTTTGATCACTTGGTGTATCTCCAACTGACCCTCAAGCCTCCTCTTATACTTTTCCTGTTGAGTCTTCAACGGCCGAGATTAAGTCCCTAATCAATGACTAAGATTAGAATTGGCTTGATCCTCGTCACTTAGAACTTTCTCACCCATATTTTATTAATACACATTAATATTTTTATTTTCCTAAGTTTAGACTTGGGAACTCATTAAAAATATTAATTATTTTAATAACTCCTCATCCGGGTGGAATTTCTCCAAACGATTTCTAGGTCTTGGAGATCTCATTTGCCTTAGCCTCTCCACCAATTTTCAAGGCTAGAGCACATCCGATGCTACCTGTTGTCGCGCGGATTGACACGACAACGCTCAGACCGGGGGCTGTCACTCTGATCCCCGATCCCTCCGTTTAAGCCTGTCTCCTGCGGCTAAGGGGGGTAGTCCCTGTGAGATGATGAGACCAACTGTCGACCAGTTGGTTGGGAGACACGAGATACGCTATAAAAAGGACGCGATGGATTTGATTAATTGAGCAGACCAGTGCCTTAAGAGATTGATGTAGAAACGATTACTTGTTAAATGATATAGGAACATGGACCATGGACAACAACCATCTATCATCAGCTAAATCACATGACCAAAACGATATCCAGCGATTAAAAAAAAACTTCGAAAAGATGAATGTGCTAAAATGAAACCAAAAAAAAAAAACCCTAAACCCTAATAAAAAACTGCATAAAGCAAAAATTAAAACCCTAGATCAGCTAATTAATTTACAGATTTGGCCCCTTAACAGCCAGATTCAGCAATAAGCACGGAAAACATTTTAAAGAACAGAAATTTCAGATCGTCACTGTGAAGAACTTCAGAAAATCTCTCATGCAAACTTAGAAAAATAAACCGAATGATAGACCCAGGATCAAGTCCAACTGGGCTCAGCAAAAAAAATGCTTGCGGGAGTTGGCTGGTTCAGCCGAGAACTTCCCCGAACGCCCACAAATTTCCTTCAGAAAATGTTTTCTGCACAGCTCAAAACAACCGTCAACAAAGAGGGCAAAAATGCTGCTAGATCTCAAACAGTAATGGAGATACCTGCCATTACTTCAGAAACCCTAACAGCACCCAAACCCCAGCAAGTGAACAAGATACCTGTGCTCACAATACTCTACGAAAAGCTATTATTAATGGCTGAAAATAACATATGCAGAAAATGAAATGATCTCACAGCATTCCAAGAGAGTAACACCAGCAAGATATGGACCCCAAAGTCTTCCTTTATTAACCAGAAACAGATTTACAAGAGAGCTTCTTCAGTATCTGACTCACAGATCGAATGAACTGAAAATGACTCCTAGCACCCTATTTAAAGGAAATGATCCAACGGCTAGTTCGATTGATCCATGTAGAAATGATCTCGACCGTTGATGAGGATCAAGACATCTCTTGATCTCATCCGTCGATTTATTCAATTAATTTTTTATTATTATTTTTTAAATTTTTAAAATTTCTTATTTTTTATTATTTTATTATTATTTTTAAAATTTTTAAAATTTTTTTTATTATTTTTTATTTATTTCATTTTTTTAAATTTTTAAATTTTTTTATTATTTTTTATTTTTTAAATTTTAAATTTTTAAAATTTTTTTTTATTATTTTTTATTTATTTCATTTTTTTAAATTTTTTTATTATTTATTATTTTATTATTATTTTTTAAATTTTTAATTTTTTTTATTATTTATTATTTTATTTTTATTTTTTTTTAATTTTTAAATTTCTTAATTTTTATTTATTTTATTATTTTATTTCATTTTTTAAATGGATCATCGAACTAAGCCCTTGGAAACATCACCTAGGACCTAGGACTTAGGACTCACGAGGGGATTTAAAATATTTTCAACCCTCAAGACACATTTCATGATGACTTTTTACAATTTACATCTCAAGGGGACAAACCCACTTAATACAGACCCTCACAAAACACCCAGTTCTGCGACACAACTATAATCTAGCAGATCAACACACTAGGATTCTCCTAAAGTTCTAATGACAAAATCCATCCCGGCTTTGGGGTCAGGTTTGAAGGAAAACTCTGCCGATCCGTGGATCGGTGAGACAAAAAACCTTCCGAGACATAGATTACCACTAGAAAGTTAGGTCCACCTAGGCAAATTTACATACATGACTCATGTCTGCTAAGATTATTTACAATTAATACATGCAGACTGGGTTTACAATCAGATGATCAAGCTGTTGATGACTGCTGGATGGCAGGGACACGCTGATCAGGTGTTGCCCCTTTTTGCAAAGAAAAGGGAGGTGTACTGCATGGGTAGTTGACCAGTAGAGGTCAACATCTGGCTCTACTTGGGGACACGTTGCTGCTTGCAGGAATGTGAGAATCCAGAATCTGCATCCATGCAACACACAACAAAATATAAGTAGCGTCCACCCAAAATCATCATATACATTAAGCACAGGAAAGATAAAAGCTCTTCATTTATTAACTAACTAATAACATGAAAAGTAAATCTAATCCTAAAAACAGAAATGAAATGCTGAAAAGACAAGGAGTAGGGTTAGAAATACGATACAAAGGATGCCCTACGGCATCAGATGTGATCAATATAGTGCATATTGAGCATTTGCCTGCTTTCAGGCAAATCTGTCGGCTGCTTGTCGGATGTGCCATGTCCAATTCTGCATATGGTAGGACTCTTTCCTATCCGAAAATCAAGCTGCTCACGGCCGTCTGATGCGTCAAATCTTCTTCTCTTGCGCTTTTTCTTTCTGGCTGGTTTAATTACTGATGACCTGGAACTTTCTGTTTCAAAACTATCAGATGAAGTATGCATGATATGTCTTTCTTTAGCCAGCATCTGATCTTTATCATTCTTAAGTCTGTCCGTATCACCTTCAATTAACCATCTTTCAATCGAATCAATAACCTCCTCATAATAAGATGGAGCTTGTTGCAACAAATGAGAAGGCTCCTGGTCTGTTGATGTTCCCTGGTTTCTCTCATTTTCCAATTGCTGAAACCTTTGAACCTGTATTCTAATGGCATCCATCCGACTAGAGTGTTCAACTTTCAAAGCATTGATTTGTCTGGCATGGTGTTCTTCCATGTCTTTTATCACTTTATTGTTCCCTCCCTTTATGTCCATCAAGCAATGCTGCATAAAATTTATTTCTTCTCTGTGATTCGCTTGCATGTCAGCCAACTGATTATTATGATTGAATGTCATGATAGTCATTTCCTCATCCATAGTGAATAACGTATTTTGCATAGAGTCAATTTCCCTATCATGATCAGCTTTCATGGTCACCATATTTTCCTCTAAGACTGACATCTTGCTTTGCATGCTTCTAATTTCTATTTCATATTTAGTTTTCATGGCCTCAATTTCCTTAGCATGCTGATTTTGAGTGACCTCCAACTCCCTATTACGTTTTTCCAGATGGGTGCATAAAGTTTTCACATCATTGACATAATTAGTTTGATTGATTTCCATATTTCTCACCAGCATCATTAGATCTCGTAAAATTTGCTTTTGCTCTTCCCTTTCATTGTCATTTGTCCCTGATTTTTCACTATCATGAACTGCAATATTTCCGGTGGATGACACATTCTGACATGATGAATCGTCTTTCTGTCGCACAATTTTAGAGGCAGAAGGAAAGCTGTTTGGATAACCATATCTATCTTCAAAAGCATTTATAATGTCGTTTAAAGAAGTAAAAGAATCCTTAGGAAAATTGTTAAACCAATTCAAAGCATCATCTTCTAAAGAAAGGACAAATAGACGCATTTTGATATCACCATGACTAAACTGAGGGGGTCTGCAATATATGATCATGAAGCGAATAAACAAGTCTAGATGCCTTTTAGCAGCGATTGGATCACCATCTGAAAAAATAGGTAATTCAGGAATGGCCTCCTCCGGAAGATCATGGAGACGGTGAGTAAAACGACATGGTTTAAATGAATAATCCATGATGAACAATAAGGGATCATATGGATGATAGAACTAGCTCTTTGCTCAAGAAAATCAAAAGATGAAAGAAGTGGAGTCGCCACTTGAACAATAAAACTGATTCTAAGATCCAAGAAGTAATCAACCAACAGATATGCGGGAGGCTTCTTGTCTGGGAAAAAATAAGAAAATGGAGTCGCCACCCAAACAAGAAACACACCGAAGATATGCTGATGATATGGCGAAAAATAAGGCAATAAAAGATCCAAATGATAACCTTAAAGGTCGAATCTGCCGGCTCAAATGAGAGATGAGAAGATGAATGAAAAGTCGTTGAAAACACCAAGAAAAAGTATCCCCGGCAACGGCGCCAAAAAATGTTGGCGTTGCCGGGCCAGATAAAAAGATAAGAAATGAGAAGGATGATTGTCGTTGAAACGCCGAAAAAAAGTATCCTCGGCAACAGCGCCAAAAAATGTTGTCGTTGCCGGCTCAAACGAATGATAGACAGATGAACGATGAATGATGAAAAGATATTGAAAAACCAAGGACAGAAAAACTCTATCCCCGGCAACGACGCCAAAAAATGTTGTCGCACGGATTGACACGACAACGCTCAGACCGGGGGCTGTCACTCTGATCCCCGATCCCTCCGTTTAAGCCTGTCTCCCGCGGCTAAGGGGGGTAGTCCCTGTGAGATGATGAGACCAACTGTCAACCAGTTGGTTGGGAGACACGAGATACGCTATAAAAAGGACGCAATGGATTTGATTAATTGAGCAGACCAGTGCCTTAAGAGATTGATGTAGAAACGATTACTTGTTAAATGATATAGGAACATGGACCATGGACAACAACCATCTATCATCAGCTAATCACATGACCAAAACGATATCCAGCGATTAAAAAAAAACTTCGAAAAGATGAATGTGCTAAAATGAAACCAAAAAAAAAAACCCTAAACCCTAATAAAAAACTGCATAAAGCAAAAATTAAAACCCTAGATCAGCTAATTAATTTTCAGATTTGGCCCCTTAACAGCCAGATTCAGCAATAAGCATGGAAAACATTTTAAAGAATAGAAATTTCAGATCGTCACTGTGAAGAACTTCAGAAAATCTCTCATGCAAACTTAGAAAAATAAACCAAATGATAGACCCAGGATCAAGTCCAACTGGGCTCAGCAAAAAAAATGCTTGCGGGAGTTGGCTGGTTCAGCCGAGAACTTCCCCGAACGCCCACAAATTTCCTTCAGAAAATGTTTTCTGCACAGCTCAGAACAACCGTCAACAAAGAGGGCAAAAATGCTGCTAGATCTCAAACAGTAATGGAGATACCTGCCATTACTTCAGAAACCCTAACAGCACCCAAACCCCAGCAAGTGAACAAGATACCTGTGCTCACAATGCTCTACGAAAAGCTATTATTAATGGCTGAAAATAACATATGCAGAAAATGAAATGATCTCACAGCATTCCAAGAGAGTAACACCAACAAGATATGGACCCCAAAGTCTTCCTTTATTAACCAGAAACAAATTTACAAGAGAGCTTCTTCAGTATCTGACTCACAGATCGAATGAAATGAAAATGACTCCTTGCACCCTATTTAAAGGAAATGTTCCAACGGCTAGTTCGATTGATCCATGTAGAAATGATCTCGACCGTTGATGAGGATCAAGACATCTCTTGATCTCATCCGTCGATTTATTCAATTAATTTTTTATTATTATTTTTTAAATTTTTAAAATTTCTTATTTTTTATTATTTTATTATTATTTTTAAAATTTAAAAAAAAAAATTATTATTTTTTATTTATTTCATTTTTTTTAATTTTTAAATTTTTAAATTTTTTTATTATTTATTATTTTATTATTATTTTTTAAATTTTTTTATTATTTATTATTTTATTTTTATTTTTTTTTAATTTCTTAATTTTTATTTATTTTATTATTTTATTTCATTTTTTAAATGGATCATCGAACTAAGCCCTTGGAAACATCACCTAGGACCTAGGAATTAGGACTCAAGAGGGGATTTAAAATATTTTCAACCCTCAAGACACATTTCATGATGACTTTTTACAATTTACATCTCAAGGGGACAAACCCACTTAATACAGACCCTCACAAAACACCCAGTTCTGCGACACAACTATAATCTAGCAGATCAACACACTAGGATTCTCCTAAAGTTCTAATGACAAAATCCATCCCGGCTTTGGGGTCAGGTTTGAAGGAAAACTCTGCCGATCCGTGGATCGGTGAGACGAAAAACCTTCCGGGACGTAGATTACCACTAGAAAGTTAGGTCCACCTAGGCAAATTTACATACATGACTCATGTCTGCTAAGATTATTTACAATTAATACATGCAGACTGGGTTTACAATCAGATGATCAAGCTGTTGATGACTGCTGGATGGCACGGACACGCTGATCAGGTGCTGCCCCTTTTTGCAAAGAAAAGGGGGGTGTACTGCATGGGTAGTTGACCAGTAGAGGTCAACACTACCCAAAATCAACAATGACTTGGAGACTGGCATGTCAGTTGTGATGGCATATTTGAGAATCCTTGAGAGCTCACAATTCCAATGGGCTACTTACAGGCAACATGTGAGATAGGGCTATTTTTAGCAGGGATTGCATATCAGATCTAGCCACATATTCAAACTCACTGAAATCAAGTCCAATGAGGGTGATTTCATAGACATCCCAGACATTTCTATTTTTTGCAGTTTTTACATGTTGATCCTGATGGTGTATTCAAACTCCTCACTGCAAATTGAGTCCAGTAAGTATGATCTTGTGAACATACGGACAATTTTTTATTCTTAGAAATGTCATGTAGGGGTGACACCTGGCATCCTCTAGTTATGACACATGGCGGTCTCTAGTGATCACATGTGGTAGCATTCAGATGTGAGGTAGATTATGAGGGTGACCCATGGTAAGATCTAAATGCATGCATGAGCCTCAGACAGGTGTGAGTTAGCGTGTCATATAAGTTGGATTGGATGAGGCAGTCTCTAGTGATCACATGTGGTAGCATTCGGATGTGAGGTAGATTGTGAGGGTGACCCATGGTAAGATCTAAATGCATGCATGACCCAAAGACTAGAGTGAATTAGCATGTCATCTAAGTTGGATTGGGTCAGTCAATGAGTTAACTAGGTGGCTTGAGTGGGTCAACTGCACACTACTAGGATGCATGCATATCATAGGAGTGACTTGGCATCTTTTTGAGTTAACCAAGTCACATGCATGCATGGAGTCTACGAGGTTTTCTCGAGTTAAATAAATGCATGCATTCTCTTTTCTCCATTTCACTTTAGTCTAATTCTCTCTCTCTCTCTCTAGTTCAACCTCAACTGGACTAAATCCACTCCATCTTCCCCCATGCACATGGCCTTGTCCTTCCATCAATTCAACCCTAGAATCACTCCACCTCACTCTAGTCCTTTTCCACTTTAACACTAACATGTCTCCACTTCACTTACCTATTCCTTTAGTTGACTAATGCACACATGTACTTACTCATGTGCAGTATTCTCTTGTATATCCCCTTCCTCACTTCACTCCACCAAACCCCTACATTACCCATGCACATGCTTTCTTTCTCTGGTTCGTTGCTAATTGATTGAAATAGACTCTCCACTGAGCTAATGCACATTGATACTCTAGGATATTTCACCTTGTGTTGACTCAACTACTCCCAGTTTTAACTCTCAGCACTTAACACTTTACTCTTCTCCGAGATTACAGGATTCACACTCACTTGGACTAGAAGCAGCTTTAGTTCGTTGGCCAGTTCACTACTCAGTGCGCATTGGCTAATCTTGCATGAGGAATTTGACCTCTCTCTTTCCACAACGCGCATAGGATGAAAGGATCATTAAATACAGGTGTTGGCTATTGGCTCAAACTGGATCTTCTTTGGCAGTACCAGATTACTTCTTTCTTCCTGGATTTCTCTCTCCTTCTCTCTTCTAGTTTCTATTCTCTTGTGCAAGATCATCGCTGTGTTAGCTCCATAACAGTCTTCTTGGCACAACCATCCTCCTCGCTTTTGCAGAAAAAAAAAAATTAGTTTTGATCTAATCTATCTCTGTAAGTTTATCGATATTTTGGCGGTTTCCTTGTGCAATATTGTAGAAGTTACGAGATATTTTCTTTAGTTTGTAACTATGCCATCTAAAGTGCTTTCAGTCTATTTTATTTCATCATTTTAAAGCTACTGCTAGAGATAATTCCACCACTTCAAACACACATTATTTTATAATTTCTTTGGCCACGAAATTGTTGACCAAAAACAACCATTGCATCCTTGTCTTTATGTCTTGTTTTGCAGATTTATAGGAAGAACAATGCATTCAAAACTAGGGACACCACCCTATGGCTGGCAAGCGCTAACTCAAGCAAAGAGAAAAGTTTGCATGTGACACAAAGGCCAATTTTTTCTACATGATGCATTGAGATTTCTTGGCCTACACCTACCAAGTGATCCACTTTCAAAGGGGTAAAATCTGTGCTAAAAAATTGGTTCCACGATCAGGGATCATCATTAATCCTCGGTTATTCCAGCAACCATACATAAGGCATTATCTTGGGCCTTAATGAGCCTGAAAATCTCTTCCAAAACATAAGGATGAATCACCACCTAACAATGTCCATGGTGACTTCATTGCAGAAATATCATGATTGATCATGGATGTTGAGTACATATAATGGGCATACGATGAAGTTTTGGAATTTTCTCATATTAAGAGGAGAAAATATGAAACTCTTCTTGAGTTTCATGTCATATTTATCAATACATACCACGAGATCCCCCCTGTATTTCGACCAAGAGACATTAAGGCGAATTATGCTTTTGCTTTTAATCCAACGTTTTGAACCCTCTTTTGGAGTCAGACATTGTGAAAATTCCTTGAATGCAATTAACTGGAGATTTATCTTCTAACTGTTAGCAGTTTATTTATCTTCTGAATTAATATTCAACAAATAACGATAAATTCACAATTACATTCTTCACAATAAAAACATCCCGGAAATATAAAATACAGAACAGAGAAATAGATGTGCACACACCAAATTAACACTGTTGTTATTGGACAATTATCCCTGGAAAAACCACGAACGGAAAACTAGTGCAGCGGATGAGGGTTTTAACATTATTCAGAAATTTGAGAGAAAAAATACAATTGGTTGCCAAACTGGCAAACCTCCAGCAATCTACTGGCAAAATATGTTGGAGACACCCTTGTCTCCCTCTACAGCTGATATGGCCCTCTCTAGCAAACTGCGCAAATAAAATTATACATCCCTAAAACCCTTCCAAATGAGATGTCTAGCCACCCTCTGCCTCTAAAACCCACAGCTCTGCCTCAAGGGCACTCATCTGACCACTGGCAATTGAAACAAGCTCTTCCGGCAACTCGCACTAGGTGAACTGGCCAATTCACACTACTGTATTATGTTGAAAAACGTGTAACTAGGTTCGGTCTTCATAAATATGAAATGTACTTTTGATTCTTGTAAATTCTAAAATGAAAGAAAATTATTATTATTATTTTTGGAGCATGGGTTTCATGCTCAAGGTCTTTTATTTTATAGGTCAAGCACCCATTGAGTGCTTCTAAGGTTTGTCCTAGGTCAAGAAGTCAAAAGAGTCATTGTCATAAGTTGAAGACCCCAATGGGAATGTTACCCACCACCTTGAGGGTGATACCAGGAGAAAATTTTCTCCATGATGAGCCTCAGTCCGCAGCCCCTTGATGCCTCCTACTAGCTCTTTGTGCCATTTCTCTGCCACCTGAGCCAACCATGTGATACCTCACGCACCTGTATTGATCGTATGTTTGAAGGTGGGTCTCTCGAATCTAAAGGTACGTCTTGTCATTTGATAATTGAGTATTGGGTTTACTTATCATAGATACTTCTGGGTATGGATTGATGGGGGGATTTGGTGAAAAGAGTGGGCTTAGTTTGTACTCGTCTCCTTGATCACTTTGGGTTGTTACCCTTGAATCTTAGTCCTGTGGGATCCCCTTTATTGACCATTTGGTTTTAAGGTGGTACTACTTGGGAAACCCCGACTTTGGGTGCGTGGTCCCACTCCTTTACTCGCACATACCATTCCCTATTCCATTTCACTTATTTGTCACTTGCCACCCCCGTTAGAAGGGTGTACCTTGAACATACTATCCCCTCTAAAGGCTGAAACCACCTAATAGGGTCCTTGGCTAACCCCCTTTGGAGTTTGGAGATACCAGCACATGCCAAAGCCCACTACAGAAGGACATGCTATTATGAAGTACCCACCTTGTTATCCATAGTTTATAAGCTCTTTTACCCGATTATTTTAATGATTAATTGTACTGGAAGCCTAGGGAACGCATTGGATCTTATGCAAGATTACAGGTGGTTTCCATTTGGGTTTGGCTTCCCTATATGGGATCCTGACCCCCAGAGGTCCACATTGGCACATGTAGGGTGTGCATAGAGAGCCATGGGCCTCCACAGCGGCAGACAGCACTCCATAGATCTTCATGGATGTTCCGAGACTACTAGCGATCCACTTTTGGAACGATGGTAACACGATTGGTACACTATGCCCAACACGCCCCCACAAGATCCCCACACTCTTGGCGAGTGTCCCAACACTTTTACGATGTCATGGCAGCATTCATTCCACCACCTGAACCATTACAAAGGCTCTATAGACATCTCTGATTCATATGGAGACCCATGGGGTCATTGATGTGCCCTCAGACCCACTGAGAACACCATAAGTCTACTACTTGGAGAACAAGGGGCCACCCCATCATCCATCATATTCCGAGGAATTTATTCCTCAATATGGCACTTCAAGATGTTATTGAGCCTTTGGAGGGCCCTACGACATGAATAGATCATTATTTGACCCCTTGTGAGGCTTGTTTTTACATTATGAGCTAGTATGGTGGGCTTGTCACCATTAGGAGTTATTGTTTGCACATTATTTTATCTTTAGGGGCCCATAGGCTAATTCGAACTACTTAGGAGGCTATATATTGATGTTAGATACATTCATTTGTATCATGACTTGAATTTGGATCTCTCTATCTTTAGAGAGCTTCGCATTTTTTCCTTGGAGAATTATTTTGGAGGATGGATGAATTTTGATGTATGGATTTGGGCTATTTCTATCTTTCTAGTGTCCCACCTTGGCAAGGTTAGTTTTGGGACACTTAGACTAGGTGATTGTGATATAATGATATAAGATTATGCATGACAGACTTATGTACATGCTTATATGTTATAGACCTATTTTGGGTCACCTGGTTGCTATGTGCTTATGATAATATCTATGGTTGTGTGTATAGGAAATGATTTTGGTCAAGAGCATATTATCGTTGTTTTCTCTTTTGGTATCCTAGTTTAGACATAGGTGTATGACATGGATGGTGATTAAGGATTGAGACACATGGATCCATGGATGATCATGGTTATGTGGAACATATTGTTAATTATGATTTATGGATGATATATGATTTGTATGATTATATATGCTTAATCTTGTATTGTGCAAGATGTGGCAGGGGGCATAGTTATTTGCAAACAAGGATACTCAAATTATAAATGACTGTGGAAGTCATGATACATGATTTTTATGATTATATATGCTTAATCTTGTATTGAGCAAGATGTGACAGCGGACATGGTTATTTGAAAACAAGGATGCTCAAGTTGTAAATGACTGCGAAAGTCATTTCTCGAAAACCAAAATAATTGTGGAAGTCATGCACAATCCTTGGTAAAATGTGAATAAGTTAATTATAAAATTCATTTGATTCCTTTGATCTATGAGATTGTGATGTGTGCAGGTCTTGGAACTGGACCTCACCAACGAACCATCAAGTATGAGCTCACAATCAATACCTTAAGGTGAAGCACAAAGTTTCAAAGCAGAGTAGATGAGAAGCTATGGAAATTAGGGCGCGGAGTCCTAAATCCATGAAAGATAAAGACGTGGAGTCTTGGATCTATAATAAAATGTTTAGGGCATGGAGTCCTAATTATTTAAAAAGATCAAGGCGTGGAACCTTGGATCTTTAGGGTAGATCACGGCTCGGAGTCCTCAATCTACTAAGGCACGGAGATGCATGCAATAGGGGTGCGGAATCCCTATTCTCCGGAAGAATTTTTCCACTCATGGGCAGCGCAGGGATGAAATTCCTCAATAAAACCTTTTTTCTAACAATCCTAGAGTGACTTTCTAAAAATAGAAACTCATGTCTATCATCTCAAGCATGACTTTCCAAAAATAGTAAATCACCTTGCATAAATTGGTAGTCAAGTATATTTGAATGAAAATCACTTAACTTATAATTAAGCAATCCTAATAGTTATATATCTTGATTTAATCCTCAATATTATTAATATTACTATGATCTTTTATGAGGCTATGATATTATTAAAAGGGAATTACAAGTCACGTTCATCTCCTCAATTACTTCACACCTCTCTTTCCTTGATGATTCTCATGGCATAACATAACTCTCTCTCTTTTAATAATACATTACACTCTTTTTTATGCACTCATCAAAGAATGTATATTCCTCTTACACTCATTAAAGACATGTCATAAAGGATTCCTCTTACACTTTCTTTAATGCATATTTTACACTCTCCTTAACTAAGGCATGCATACCTCTCCTTAATGGCATGAGTTACACTCCTCTAAATGGAATACAAGGCATGCATATTACTCCTCTTTTATGACAAGAATTTGTTTCTCCTCCTATATATGTGTCTCATGTATTTTCACTTGGGGGAGATGCATTGCGATATGAAGAGTTTGAGAGGTTTAAAAAAAAAATTGTGAGAGGAAGAGACTTGGAGAGTATCAAATTTCTTTTGAAATGAATTTGAAATTCCTAAACTAAATTACTAAGTAGCTATACCTGGTGGAGCTGACCATGAGTGGTATTGGGAGGAAGTGAAACTTATCTTCCTCAGCTTGCCTTGTATATCTCTCTACTGCTATATTTTGGTATTGCTTGTGAGCTCTTATAGCTCGGGGGTTCTAGGGGGAGAATTTCTCCTTGGATATGGTTGGGTGGAAAACTGGATGGTTCAAATGAGTTGGTTAAGGGATCAAAGATGGATCATATTCTCAGCGATTGGAGTTGAATATCTCTTCAGGTATAATTTTCATTGTCCTAAAATTGTAGTATAGCTTTAGCATAAAATAAAAAGTAGAAATTTAAATTTTTGTAAGCATCTAATTTTGGTTTAAGCTTATGTTATCTGGAATCTTATTGGCTAGTTCAAAATCAAGACTAAGAGTGGTCTATATGTATGGATGTTCAGATCTCAAGATATGGAATTATTATTGGTGTAGTTTATTGTACTAACCTTAGTATTGTAGCATTTGAGAAAGGAAAGCCAAATATTGCTGAAAGTAATTGCAATAAAGAAATTCCAAAGGACTTGGGTAAGAGTTTCATGAGTTATGGTTTTTTTTTCAGGTAATTAGAGGCATGTTTTAGAAAGGGTTTCTGGATATTTTGCAAAGTGTTAGACAAAATCCATGAATGGGAAATGATATTATTTTTTTAATCATTATGCATGGATAAGTGTTAACTTGCAGCCTACCAGAGTAGGAAATGGATGCATACCCGAAATATACCTGGAGGATTCACTAGATCAACCCTTAAAATGAAAATGCAAAAAAAAATGATGGCAGCCAAGAGTTTCAAAGAGAATCATTGAGGTAATTTTCAATCATTATGTATTACAATAGTTCAAGGTGCTTTCCATGTGTTTGTAGGAATGATTGAATGAAAGTGAAAAAGGATGAATCCCAAAGCCCTCAATTCACTTACAGTGGATGAAATTATTTTGAAAAGCATTTAGACAATACATAAGTAACTATAATTTAATTCTATGTCTTTATTTGTTTTGCATAGTTGTAGATTCAAGCTTGCATGCCATCTATTTGACAGAATTTGTAAATGAAATTCCTCGAATCAACATATGTGCTACGTTTTAAAAAAATGCATATATGCATGGTTTCGTAATGATTTAGGCAAACATCAGGAAGTATCCGTGCCATAAGGACTAGTAACCCCCGATTTGATTCCAAAAAAAAGACTTTTCAGAACCCAGATCGTAAAACTGGGCGGTTTTGCAGATTGTTGCTGTCAATTATGTGCACCTATTATCGAGTTTTTGATGAAAGATTAAGATTATTTAGTCTTTGTTTTAAGATGCCAACATTTGAAGTTCAATTTATGAATTTTATGAGATAAATAGGTTGAAGAAGAATCTTAAATTCATTGTTTCCAAGTGTTTGACAAAATGCCTCAATGACTTTTGATTGCATGCTTGCAAAGTGTTTGTCAAAAGGCTTCAATGGCTATAGATTGCATGTTTGCAAAGTGTTTGTCAAAAGGCCTCAATGGTTGTAGATTGCATGTTTGCAAAGTGTTTGTAAAAAGGCCTCAATGGTTGTAGATTGCATATTTGCAAAGTGCTTGTAAAAAGGCCTGAATGACTGTAGCTTTTGTGCATATAAATTGTTAGTGTAAAAGTCTTACTTACTGTAGTTTTTATATCCTAGAATTTTATAAATAGACTATTTAATGGGTGTAGCTTCCCATGTCTGCAAGTTTTTGTATGAATGTGAAAATGAATTTAATAAGTTGTTGAAGTGTGAATAGAGAATATGATAGTTGTTACTTTTATTATCTAAATCTTTCATTTAAAAAAGATTTATTGTTGGGAACAATTTTACAGTGACTAATTCTGTAGGATTTTGTCCAAGTGAGCATAATACGTTTCGTCTACGCTGCATGTATTCATGGGCGTAATATTATGTTTTAATGGTTGTAGCAAACAACCAGTGTACCCAATTTCGGCAAGTCCACTATTTTATTTAGCACTTTTTGGAGAATAATATGCTTTTGAATTTGTAACAATGGTTGCGCTTACTGCAACATTCATTATACAAGTCTCATGATTGAAGCAAAGCTATTGGGAATTTTTAATTAGATTTACTGATGAAGAGAGGCATATTCCTGCTTTAGTTATCTTGTTACAAGTAGGTTAATACTCATACCCTTATATGTGATTTTTGTGATAGAAGCATAATATTTTAGGTTCTTGTGGCATACTTTTGTGGTTATGATGTCAAGAGTCAATAAGTAGAAATTATTTAGCATAATCTAGGAGATCAAATAGGTTGATCTAGCTTAATGCTCACACATGGTGGAATTTATTTCTAGTCTTACTTAGAGCTCACATATAAGTATGAAAAGAGCACATGCTTCTTTTAAACTTGAGGAGAAATGTGTTTTGGAATTGGTTTTAAGGGAAAGTTATCCCCGACTTCTTATGTGATATTCTTATATTGAAATAGATGAAGGAACATGATTACATGATAACTAAGTCAATTACGTTAATCATATTATGAGTAAATAAAAAATTGAGTATTAGTGATTAATGTGACCTCTACTTCTCTATATTATTGATAGTTGGTAAGGTGGGACCTTACAATCTTGGAGCTTTTTATTTGCGAAACGAAATGTTGGTTGGATATATTCTGACATTGCAAGCAAATTTTGACGTGGTTATTCTTGTTGCCATATACTGCTAAAATTAGGGCGAGTTGCTGCATAATTGAAATGTGGAATTAAACATGTTCTAGCTAATTTAATGTATGGGCCAATGTTATATGAATGAAATGTCCTAGATATTTATTTGTCTCAATAAGTTGCATCATTTGCTTTGAAATATAAATGCTTGAAGGTCACTTTTCTCTTTTTTTCTCTCAACATTGGATGAAGTTGACTTTTTGGGCCTCCTTGACCAAAAACCCAAGTTCTTACTCATCGTTAACCTTGACTCCATATTCCCAAGTGAATTAGGCACTAGTTCCATAAAAGGGTGATCATATTAACCTTCTTTTCACCATTTTCCCCTTTTTCCAACAATTGGCCCAAGGAAAAATTTCGATCTCCTCTAGGCTACTACGCTGGTGGGTCCCCACCCTCTCCAATGTTGAGGCCATTCTGACAGTGGAATCTCCGAGAATCCCAAGCCCTAGCTATAGGACCGAATTTTGCCTAGATATACCCAAGGATAGACCTTAGTAAGATCAATTCAACCTTCTGAAGTGAATATTCTTGTTTGGTCTGTTACGCTTGAAATTCACCTAGGCTGAGATAGACAAACTCTCAAGGCTACATCAAACCATTTCACCTCGTAGCTAGCCCTACAAGGTATGAGAAGGCTCTCTCGGGTCAGATTTGATAGATCTTTCAATATGATTAGGCTGACCAATTAAGAATAAAGATTTTAGGCTAGTAAATTGATAGGGGGGTTGATTTAATGATTTTTGGGGTTTTTGGTGGCAATTGGAGGGAGTGCAATTCAGGGTGCGGGGATTGGGCTCAGTTTTTGCAGGGGGGTCTTTGGGGCAAGGTAAGAACTTGTGCTGATGCCTTTGGCTTGGATGAGTGATCAGGGAAGAAAGAGAGGGGGGCTAAAGAGGGCAAACAAGGACTTTGAATCCTCTTTAGACAGTGGAAAACATCAATATTAAACAAAATTGAAAGCTGAGCATGTAAACATGAGTTCAAACTTTATCACTTCTTTTGTTTAATCAGCAGCAATAGATTAAGAGATGTAACACATAAACAAACTTACAGTAACAAGTAGGAGACACACCATCAACACAATGATCCACAAGAATCCACAATGAAGTCTGCAAAACCCTGGCCTTCCTTTTCCTCAAATTGCAGAGATACAAGTAAAATATACAATAGGAGCTTCTCCCTCAAGAGTCCAACCATGAAAATGAGAAAGAGAGAGCATAATATAGACCATCTAACTCCTTTCCCCACCTCTAGGGGTCGAGCTCAGCTTCCTAGGAGCTGTTGCAACTAATTCTAAATCAGTCACTAGATAATAGGCCAGCTCAACAACTTACCTCTAAAACTTAGGAAGCCTATCTATGCATTAAATATTCACTATTTACATCAAAGAAGCTTCTAGAAGTGGTAAAGAAGAGTAAAAGTATCTAATGCCATGACATTTACACAAGAATCCATCATTTACATGCCCAAATAGTCAACCAAAGTGAAAACAGTGCTTTGCTGGCCGAACTGGTCAAAAACTGGCAAATTTTGCCTGAGTGGTCGCACCTCTGGCTCGAGTGGTCGCACCTTTTTGCAGCAACTTTTGAGTGGGTTCCACTGGTCCAAATCAGGTGCAAGATGGCTCATTGGAAAGCTTGGTCTGTCTACTTTCCATCCCAAGTGGAATCTCTGGATTTGGAGTTGATTTGACCCCTCAAAAGTCAATTCTCCCAAGGTCACTTTCTGCAACTCAAAAAGTGGGCAGAAAGTCAAAATTTTGATGTATTTTGAGCTTTTGGAGGCTCAAATCTCAAAATCAGGCTTCTCCCAAGTATTGGTAATTTTTCTCTTTGCATGCCCTTTCCAAAAATGCCAAGTTTTCAAAATTCCGAGCAGTCCTCCAAAATGGTCTCACCCGGGGTGAGACCATTCCACGGGAAAAACCTGTAATTTTACCAAAAATTTGCAAAATGCTCCAAAATTCTCAAAATTTTCAGATTTTGATGCTGGATGAACGCTAATGAGTACCATGGTGAGTGAGGGACGCCTCAGCCAAGATACGGAGTGGGTTTGTCCCTTTCTTCTTCTTCTGGGCCTCTGACAGCTTCCTTTGGAGAATTTTCATTTTAGCCTTGCAAACATGCAATCTTGCCCAATAGTGTGTTTTCATGTTGCGTAGCAGCCCTTTGTCACGATTTGCCTTCTCCAACAATCTCTCCAAGTGTGCATTCACACTGATAAGCATGGACTCCCGATCAGCAGGCAATGGGTCACCGGGCCTCCTACGGTTCAAAGTTCGATCATTGCGGATCCTCCATAGCTCATCAAGTTCTTTTTCTTCTTCTAATTGTTTGGTGCGCTGTTCTAGATAAGTGATGGTCCATTGAGCCATTTGGAGCTTTTGCTGCAACACGAGGTTCTCCTCCTCTCTTTGCCTGATAATCTCATAAAAATCTGAAGGAGGAGAGCGGGCATCACGACCAATGAAATCATCAAGTGTATCGCCAACTGCCTCATCCTCAATCATAGGCTGCTTGCCCTCCCGTACTGCCTCTGCTGATGAAGAATGCGAGGCCCCTTCCACCTGGTGTGGAGATAACACTCGCTGCTCTGAAGATGATGACGAGACCCCTTCCACCGGCTGTGGAGAAAGTACTCGTCGAGCTGCTGCAAATAAGGTCCTATGACCTCTCTGATAGGTGACCCGAGGTGAAGAAGCCACATGTCTCGGAACAATAATCTCGGGCTGGTGTGATGGACCTCCCACCTCATGAATAGGCTCTGGCTCTCGCTGTGACTGTGATGGCGCTGTAAAGACCTCATGAGAAATGAAGTCTGCCCATGAAATGCCCTGCTGCCTCAACTGATAAGAAACAACAAGCTGAATGAGACCATGATGGCACAAACTCCTATGCTGCTGGGCTGGGGTCTGCCTCTGAAACACGGATGACATCCTCTGAATGTCATGAAAGAAGTAAACCGGGATGTTCATCATCCTCACTCTGGTAAAGTGCATCAACATGCGAATGTGACAAGAGAAGATCTGTGAAAATCTTCCCTCACATGTAAAGTACTGCATGATAAGCCTCATGATCGAAGCATACTCCGCCCGGAGGAATCTGAAAGGGAAGACTCCTGACAAATGACTCACAAATGCTGGCCGAACATATGGCTCAAAATAGACAAAATCCAGCAATTTGCGCTTGAGCCACACCTCTCCCACATTCGGTATCCCGGTAGCCTCTGAAATCATCTCTGGAGATAGTACAAAATTCACCCCTGCAAGAGTGACCTGCCCATCATGAAGGTGCAAAACAAATAAACGTGCCAACTCGCTATGATGCTGAATCTGAGCAAGCCTCTCACAGAACTGAAAACATGACATGTACCGAAAACCATTCATTGCCAAAGGACAAGCCTGCAATGCTGCCAAAGAAGTAGGTTCCTGTCTCCTATGGTGACCACCTTTCTTAGGAAGCCTCTGCTGTACCTCCACCTCTGTAGATGATGAATGATCATCACCTGGCTCATAACTCTCGGTGTCTGACATGGTTTTGGAACAAGATGAGCAAGCTGAAAGATAAATAGAACTGCTGCCTCTGCCTGCAAAATGCTGAGAAGTATGCTGTTTTCAAGGGGGAAAAAATCATAAGGAAAATGTTAGGGGAGGGATTTTTAATAAGGAATGGGAAATAAAAACAGGGATTTTTAGGGATATTTCACAAAATGTTAACATATCATCTCATCTTTCAGGAAATCAATTGCAACGAAATACCTTATTAGGATTTTGTCATAAGGGAAAACATGTATGATCGGTGACTGAGGGAAAGAACATATATTTCAACAGGGGGAGGTATGAGACCACGTTATTCATTTGAGTTTTTGTCCTTCAATGTGTCCTTTAATGTACATCATGAAGCAAACTGTTATTTGAAAGGGATTCATATACATTTGGTTGTAGGGGAAAGAGGGCTTCATTTGTATTTTTGTCAAAAGGAGATTGACAACTTCAAAAGGGAATGATAAAAAGGGAAAACAGGGTTTGTTTTTGGGAAGCACAGCAACATAATTTTGTAGACCAAAACCACAGCTTTCTAAATATATACAGCTGCAATTTTAAATTTTTCTTTTGTTTTTTATGAATGTCATAACAGCAGCCTGCCTCTTTTTATACACAGCAATATCTCTCTTTTCATACTTTGTCATTTTGGCATAATATTGCTATTTGTCTTTTCACATCAATTTTTTTTTTTTATATATTTTTTTTATTCTTTTGTTTTGTTTCCTTGCTGTTGGTCCATTTAGTTTGTTTGTTGTGGGAAGTGGGAAGGGCATTTAGGGTTTGTTTGGAATATGAAGGGCATTAGGGTTTTGTGAAGGGATTTGGGGAGGGATAGATTTTGTAGGAATATGGGATGGAAAACTTTGTATTTCTTGCAAATGAAATAAGTGAAATAAAAGATAAACATGTAGCAACATTTGTGAATTTAATTTAAAAGGAAACAAGGATGGGATAAAAAGGATTTAACCTTGAGAAAACACACAAACCCTAGCATATTTGCCTACATTAACAACAGCTAAATTCACCATTTCTCTTGCAAATCTTAAAGGAGAAAACCATTAGACATATCATCATTCAATCATTCCTTGTCATCATGGATGAATTTAGAGCCTACCTGGTCGATTTGGCAGTTGGGAGAGCGATTTAAGTGATTAGGCGGTTTTCTGGCAAACCCAGCTCGAGTGGTCGCACCCCAGGCTCGAGTGGTCGCACCTCACTGAGTGGTCGCACCAGTTCTGAAATCGCACTGTGGGAGCGGCGCTGAATGGTCGCACCCCGCCCAACTGGTCGCACCTCTATTTCGAGTGGTCGCTCCCCAGGAAATGACCGAAATTGCTGCAAAATCGCCTTCCTTTGCTCTCTCTTGTGTCTTGCAAGTTTGCAAATGCATAATGAGGCCATGAAGAGGGATTTTTTAATCTTTATAGGTCCACATTAGAAAAAATTAAATCATCAAACCCACTTTATAATGTTGTATGTTTTGACATTCATTTTAACACTGTTTTTTAAGTTTCACTTTGCCTGAAATTGATCTTTTGAGTGTTCTCAGCTCCGTTCTTTTTGCAGGTTGACCATCTGACGGCCTGTGGCGAAGGAACCAGGGTTGTTGCCGGCACTTTTGAAAACTTTTGAAAATTTCTTTATTTTTACAAATTTGACATGACCTTGGACTTAAAAACAGGGTTTTTAAATCCAAGGCATGAAATGAGCTGTAGCTGAAGAAAATGATAATGAAACGTATGTACAAAATTCCTTCCGGCTTGCTGGGCACTTACTGACCATGACTCATTACCTTGAAATGATTTTGACTCAAAACCCTAGACCTAAGACCATGGGATCTCAAGACAAAAAAAATAAGAACAAGCATGACTCAATTACATTGTTGTATGACCTGATCCAGCAAAGCCAAGAAGGGAACAAAGACCAGCTCCTCCATTCAGTGTTATGGCATGCCTAGTGGGATGCAAAACTGACACTGATGAGACACCTATAAATGCATATGCAAAGAGTTATTGATCACATGATGGAGGGCTCAAGACCGACACTAACATTGGCTCCAATGGGGATGACAGCTCCTTGGAGGTGCCAAGAACCTCAGACCTCTTGGGAGAGCAGACCAGTGCTTTATTCATTGGGCAATGGAGTCAACTAATAGAAAAAATAACCAACTCAAAAAGACTTTATTTGACTTTGACTATAAGCGGAAAACCATCAAAGGACTATGACTCAGACCAACTGACTTTTTGCAGAAAATAAACAAACTGAAAATCCCACACCAACCAATCTTCATGCTTGGAATTATAGCCTTCACTTCGGGCCCCAAACCAAGAATGAAAGATCAGTTCACACTTGCTGTAGTAAAGTAAAATGATATGTACAATGAAGATGATTTAGAGCAGCATCGCTCAAGCATGATATTTCTTGAGAAGCCGGCCATTCACCGACCCAGTGCTTTATTCATTGGGCAATGGAGTCAACTAATAGAAAAAATAACCAACTCAAAAAGACTTTATTTGACTTTGACTATAAGCGGAAAACCATCAAAGGACTATGACTCAGACCAACTGACTTTTTGCAGAAAATAAACAAACTGAAAATCCCACACCAACCAATCTTCATGCTTGGAATTATAGCCTTCACTTCGGGCCCCAAACCAAGAATGAAAGATCAGTTCACACTTGCTGTAGTAAAGTAAAATGATATGTACAATGAAGATGATTTAGAGCAGCATCGCTCAAGCATGATATTTCTTGAGAAGCCGGCCATTCACCGACCCACCGGGACATTCATCGCCATTCAACTCCTTAAGAATGAAAGCGTTAGGACCACGATATGCAGCAATCTTATAAGGACCTTTCCACAGATTATCAAACTTACCGTGCTTACCTTTGTCCTCATTTCGAGCATCCCATCTCAAAACAACATCCTCTAGCTGAAAATTTTCTGATTTTGCCTTCTTATCATAGATCTTCTTGATGCGTTCTTGCAGTTTCAAAGAGTTTTGGAGGACTTCTTCCCTTGTCTGCTGTAGGTGGACCATTTGACTGATTCTCCGTTGCATTGGATCCATATCTTCTCCCGTTTCTTGAAGTAATTTCGCGACCGGTACACTAAGTGATGTTGGAAAGACTGCATCAACTCCGTATACAATCTCAAATGGCGACATTCCAATAGACTTCTTTTGGCTCACCCGATCAGCCCATAATGCATTGACCAATTTCTTGTGCCAACTTTTCTTGTTAATTTCCAGCATCTTCTTGATAATGTTCACTAGTGACTTATTTGATGATTCGGCCAGCCCATTACCTTGCGGATGATAAGCGGTGGAGTGACCCAAGCTGATGTTGTACTTATAGCAGAAATCAACCATCTTATTGGACTTAAAGGCAGCTGCATTATCTGTGATTATTTTGAATGGACAGCCGAAACGTGACAAGATATTAGTTTCAAGAAAAGAGATAATTACCGAATCTGTGGCCTGCCGAGTAGGAATTGCCTCTATCCACTTTGTGAAGTAATCAGTGGCAGTTAAGATCCATCTATGCTACCCGGACGAAGCTGGGTGGATTTCACCAATGAAATCAAGGCCCCCCTGCTGAAATGGCGCACTAATCTCCACCGGTTTGAGAGGCAATGGCTGCAACTTTTGTTTTCCTTGAAATATTTGGCACTCATGGCAGCTCTTTACCGCTTTGTACACATCAGAAAAAAGAGAAGGCCAATAAAAACCAGCTCGCAAAATCTTGTTGGCTGTAGTTTTCCAAAATAAATGACCTCCACAGTCACCTTTATGGAAGTCTTCTACCGTCGCTTTTGCTTCCTCTTCAACCAAACAATTTAGCAAGATGCCCCCGGGATCTTTCCAATACAATGCTGATTTCATAATGCAAAATTTAGCAGCCTTTAATTTCAAAGTCCTCGCTTTGTTTTTCGACATTCCAGGAGGCGCGGACACATTCTGAAGTACATACACTATATCAGCATACCAAGGAGAATTAATAAAAATATCTGATACCTGAACCGCTGAATTTTCTCCTTCACCATCGGATAAGGCAGCGATCAAGTTGATATCAAGGGCATGAAGGTTTGTTTCAGCCATTAGTTTAGCAAGTCCTTGTCCTTTAATCAGCTTGGTGGGCTTGATTTCAACATCATATTCCAAGAGAGCAGCAATCCATTTACCTCTCCTACCTTCCGGCTCTGTTTGTACCAAGACATCCTTTACCGCTGCACTAGGAACATAAGCTAATACATGAGAGTGAAGAATATAAACCCGGAAATCTTTCAATGCCTTAATCAGGGCCAGCGCTTGTTTCTCAATGATATTATAGTTTAATGCCCCATCTCTAATGATCCGGCTAAAAAATGCAATTGGCCTTTCAACACCTTCTCTTTTTTGCATTAATACGGCTGCTAATGTATGCTCGGAAGCAAAAGAAAACATAATGAAATCCTGAGTATAATCAGGGCTGATTAAGGTCGGGGCTGAAGACAAGATTACCTTGATTAAATTGAAGGATTTGACTGCCTCCTCGGTCCATTTGATCTCGCTGTCCTTCCGAAGCATGTTGGTCATTGCTCTAAGGTGCTCTGCAAGATTAGGAATGAAGCGGCGCAGAAAATTTAATTTACCATTAAAAGATTGTACCTCCTCCTTATTTCGGGGCTGCTCTAGCTGCTGAATTGCCTCCACCCGTGCGGGATCAATTCGTATACCGTCTTTGGAAATGATATGTCCCAGCAATTTACCTTCACTCATGGCAAAAAGACTCTTTTTTGGATTTAAAGAAATGCCATATTTTCTGCATTTTTGGAACACTTTAGTTAAGTGAAATAGATGCTCCTCATCGGATTTGGAAAAGACCGTTAAGTCATCAAGATATACAACTAAGAATATGTCCTTTTCATTGGCAAAAGCCATATCCATAGCTCGCTGAAATGTAGCACCTGCATTCTTCAAACCGAATGGCATTTTAGCATAATGGAATGTTCCCCAAGGCGTAGTGAAAGCTGTCTTATCACGGTCATCCTCATGGACTAAGATCTGATTATAGCCGGAGTATCCATCTAGCAATGACATCTTTGAGGCACCCACTACCCGCTGCAATATGTGGTCCATTTTAGGCAGCGGATAGTTGTCCTTTAGCGACACTTTGTTTAAATTTCTGAAGTCTATGCACAAGCGAATCTCACCGGTCTTCTTTCTCACAGGCACTAGGTTGGAGATCCAATCTGAAAAGCGAATGGGAACTATGATTCCGGACTTGTAGAGCCTATTGACCTCTTTCTCAATCAAAGGCAGCAACTTGGGATTGATCCTCCGCAACTTTTGCCGAAAAGGCTTTTGATTTGGCTTTATAGGAATAGTGTGCTGGATGATGCTTGTATCATATGTCTTTAAATCTGAATAATCCCAACCGAATACATTAGAAAATGATGACAGCAATCTAATGTATTGATTCTTTACCTTGAGTGGCAGAGCCTTTGATAATTTCACCATCTTTGGATGTTCTGCTGTCCCAAGGTTCACATCTTCCACACCTTCTGTTGGCATCAAAGTTGGCTTGCGAGCCACATCATCTTGATCAAAAAGTTCTTCTAAAGGAATCAGCCCTTTAGGAATATGATTATCTTTCAGCTGCAAAACATCCATTTGATTAACTCCTTCAGGCTCCATGTCTATTGAAATTTCTTCAAATTTACCTTCTCCATGCAAGAAGTCTTTGATTTCCTCATCATCCTGAAAGACTTTCCAACTCCTTTGGTTGTCCGGGATTGTAGGGCGATGCTTTACATAGATTTCAAACTTGTTGCTCGAATTCATTGGTATTTTCAAATTGCTTGCTGCCCTGGCCAATGCATCCGCAACTCCATTTTGTATCCGGGGTATGCATGTTAAAGTATGCTCTGAAAACCGCTTCAAAATGTCTAGAACAGCATTGCGATAAGCCCGCATACGAGGATGTTTAGCTTGAAATTCCCCCTTTACTTGTTTGATCACTAACTCGGAGTCGCCATAAACTGCTATCTTCTTTGCTTTTAATTTCCGGAGGATTTTCAAACCAGCTATAAGGGCCTCATATTCTGCTTCATTATTCGAACAATCAAAAGCCAATTTATAAGAGCACACTTGTACCTTGCTTGGGACTTGGTTAGGGACTGAAAACGGGCTACGAATCCATACACCTATGCCAGCTCCATCGCTGCCCACTGCACCATCAAAATCCATGGTCCAAAGACCATCTTCATCATCGTCCAAGGGCTGCACTTGTGATGTTGTTGCAGTCATGACTTGCTGCTCATTTGTTTCGGCAATTGACTTTATGACAGCAGTCCTTTCTTCACTGTCCGTTCTCAATACTTCCCTGAAATTTTCTGCCATGCCTGGGATGTCTTCTATCTGAACTAATTGACTATCTACCTCATTAAAATTATCAGCAAATAAAACAAAGGATTCTAAATCTGTTTGTACATAATTTACAGGATGATTTACTGGCTTTTCCTTGCTAGTAATCATATACTTCATCTTTTGCTCTCGGTACACCTTTCTCATTTGGCCAAACACCGGAATAGTGGCATATGAAAAGTCCAGCTGTAAAGTACCTTTAAGTTTTGATCCCCATGACCTTGAAAGGAGCATACCAAACCTTGGAGGAATGTCCGCCACTACCACATCCATCAAGAGATTCTTTGCGGGAATTTGATCCAAGCTAACAACCAAATCTTTAATCAAACCGATGCATCTAACTCGACTGGAATCAAATGAATATAGATCATGGTAGTTACGAGTTATATCAAGTCCCAATTTCTCCATTATTGCCTTGGGCATTAAATTGTGTGATGCTCCCGAATCGAACATAGCATTATGAAGCACATAATCATGAATTCTTAAGCTGATATAGAATGGCGGGACATCACTTTCCGGAGACTCACCGTTTAGAGCTGGCCCAAAGATTAATTCCGGCTGATCATCCTCCACATTTACCGCATCTAACATTGGATCAGTATTGAACATCTTAGAAATTTGTGCTCTGTAGGTAGTGTTCTTCATGACTTCTGTTAGTGGAATGGACAATTTCAATTTCGAAACTTCGTTCTCAATGCTGAATGCTTGACTTTTCTCACTTTCTTTTGCCGGATTATCTCGTTTTTCTGCTCTATCTTTGGGTACATTTAATGGCTAATCCATCTTGTTTGCTGGAACTGTTTGAGTTGATGGGGGATCCATGACTTCTTTACCCTTTTTCAGTGGAACAGCAGCACCATTCTTTGCCAAATTTTCTGCCCTCTTTTGAATTGGATGTATGGGAACTGTCCGGTTTCTCAACTGTCTCTGCTGGCCTTGTTGAGCTGATAAAGCATGTAAGTACCCTCTTTGATACTCTTCTGACTCTTCTTGAAGTACAACATCATTAGATAGAATGTAATGCTCATCTTGAGGTGTATAAGCATTACTTACCAGCTCTTCTTCTTCCGTGATGTAAGTGGGCATATCATCGGGAGTGAAAAAATGATTTTCTTCACCAGGACCTTCACCCTCATCTTCAGATTCTTGAGTGACATAATTTTGCTGAAATGGAGGTTGGATTGGCTGCTGCACGGCCGCTTCTTGTGCTCGTGTTTCCCGCTGTTTGATCCTATATTGGGGCTGCTGTTGTTGGCCTCTGAAGTTTGGATTTCGAACTTGTGGTTCCGGTTTGCCAAGACTGAGATTTTGGAGTGCCTTTGACACCTCTTCCATTTTCCGAATAACTTGAGAAGTGGATGGCACCTCCTCTTTGATTGTGACCTTCTTTTCCGCTTTCATTCTTGCCCTTTTATCATTCAAATTAGCCTCCACACTGACTGCAATTTTCTGCATTTCCTCCAAGGTAGGAGGATCTCGGTCCCGCAGTGAGTAGGCCATCTCCGGATCAAAACCATCCGGGAACTTAAGCAATGCAGACTTTCTTGATGGTTTCAAATCATCGGGTATAGCGTTATACACTGAATTAAATCTGATTATATAATCTTGAACCGACTCACCCGGATTTCGCTTGAGGTTGTTGTACTCGGCATTGATTTGTAGCGGGTCTTTTCTGATTTCCCATCGGTCCAAGAATTGATCTTCCAGTGCTTGCAAGGTGGTGATGCTGTTAGCTGCCAACCCTCTAAACCATTTTCTTACTTCTCCGGCAAATGTCTGCACGAACAACCGCATGGTAACATCTTCTTCATCTAACTCATATAGATCAAAGAAAGTGGACATTTTATCGACATGTTGTTGTGATGTAACACTTTGTGGAGCGCCATCGAACATGGGAATTTTGCTTTGATAGTCAGCTGGCATGTCATGAAGATTAGCAGGCAATACAAGTGGGGCAAACCGGGCTGCCATTTTTCTTGGTAATGTAGGTCTTGGAGTAGCAGGGGGAGTAGGTGTGGCAGTATGAGGAGTAAGAGGAGGAGAAGTTGTATGTGAAACCGAAGGCGAAACAACTGTAGATGGGGGATGAGGAACTATGGGAGTGAGGGCAATATAAGGGGGATTTGCCTGTTCATGCGCCGTGATAGAAGATCCGATATGACCAGAGATATTTTCAAGGAAATCAGCAAGAGTTGTAGCTTGTATACGTGTCTGGAGATTCCTCAAAATGAAATTTTCAACTAATTTATTATGCCTCTCAAATTCAATAGCAGCTGCAAAGTCAGGATCAAGGACTAAAGAATCGAGTGCACTTTCAGACTTAGCTTTAAACAGCGATAACTCAAAACTTTCATCAAAGTCTAAATCTTCAAGATAATCAAAAATAGCTGGGCATGAATTAGATCTGACAATGGGTCTTGGATCAGTAGCCAGCTTGTTTTTGCAAATAGACTAGGAAAGGAAAAACCACTCAGCCGTATGAAAACTCTTAGCCTATCATCCAAAGCTTAGAGTCCATAATGATACTGGGACAAAAATGTCAATGAAGTGAGGGTTTCAAAAGCTCACGGAGATTGACTGAAGCAGCGTTTATCTACTAACGCTGATGTAAAACAAGAGCGTTTTCGAAGGCTTCTGGCGTAACTTCAGGCTCCGTCTAAGACTTAAGAAATCACACTACCATGAGCAAATTACAAATTTGGTTGTCCCCAGTATGGTCGCCAATATGTTAGCGCTTGAAATTCACCTAGGCTGAGATAGACAAACTCTCAAGGCTACATCAAACCATTTCACCTCGTAGCTAGCCCTACGAGGTATGAGAAGGCTCTCTCGGGTCAGATTTGATAGATCTTTCAGTATGATTAGGCTGACCAATTAAGAATAAAGATTTTAGGCTAGTAAATTGATAGGGGGGTTGATTTAATGATTTTTGGGGTTTTTGGTGGCAATTGGAGGGAGTGCAATTCAGGGTGCGGGGATTGGGCTCAGTATTTGCAGGGGGGTCTTTGGGGCAAGGTAGGAACTTGTGCTGATGCCTTTGGCTTGGATGAGTGATCAGGGAAGAAAGAGAGGGGTGCTAAAGAGGGCAAACAAGGACTTTGAATCCTCTTTAGACAGTGGAAAACATCAATATTAAACAAAATTGAAAGCTGAGCATGTAAACATGAGTTCAAACTTTATCACTTCTTTTGTTTAATCAGCAGCAATAGATTAAGAGATGTAACACATAAACAAACTTACAGTAACAAGTAGGAGACACACCATCAACACAATGATCCACAAGAATCCACAATGAAGTCTGCAAAACCCTGGCCTTCCTTTTCCTCAAATTGCAGAGATACAAGTAAAATATACAATAGGAGCTTCTCCCTCAAGAGTCCAACCATGAAAATGAGAAAGAGAGAGCATAATATAGACCATCTAACTCCTTTCCCCACCTCTAGGGGTCGAGCTCAGCTTCCTAGGAGCTGTTGCAACTAATTCTAAATCAGTCACTAGATAATAGGCCAGCTCAACAACTTACCTCTAAAACTTAGGAAGCCTATCTATGCATTAAATATTCACTATTTACATCAAAGAAGCTTCTAGAAGTGGTAAAGAAGAGTAAAAGTATCTAATGCCATGACATTTACACAAGAATCCATCATTTACATGCCCAAATAGTCAACCAAAGTGAAAACAGTGCTTTGCTGGCCGAACTGGTCAAAAACTGGCAAATTTTGCCTGAGTGGTCGCACCTCTGGCTCGAGTGGTCGCACCTTTTTGCAGCAACTTTTGAGTGGGTTCCACTGGTCCAAATCAGGTGCAAGATGGCTCATTGGAAAGCTTGGTCTGTCTACTTTCCATCCCAAGTGGAATTTCTGGATTTGGAGTTGATTTGACCCCTCAAAAGTCAATTCTCCCAAGGTCACTTTCTGCAACTCAAAAAGTGGGCAGAAAGTCAAAATTTTGATGTATTTTGAGCTTTTGGAGGCTCAAATCTCAAAATCAGGCTTCTCCCAAGTATTGGTAATTTTTCTCTTTGCATGCCCTTTCCAAAAATGCCAAGTTTTCAAAATTCCGAGCAGTCCTCCAAAATGGTCTCACCCGGGGTGAGACCATTCCACGGGAAAAACCTGTAATTTTACCAAAAATTTGCAAAATGCTCCAAAATTCTCAAAATTTTCAGATTTTGATGCTGGATGAAGGCTAATGAGTACCATGGTGAGTGAGGGACGCCTCAGCCAAGATACGGAGTGGGTTTGTCCTTTTCTTCTTCTTCTGGGCCTCTGACAGCTTCCTTCGGAGAATTTTCATTTTAGCCTTGCAAACATGCAATCTTGCCCAATAGTGTGTTTTCATGTTGCGTAGCAGCTCTTTGTCACGATTTGCCTTCTCCAACAATCTCTCCAAGTGTGCATTCACACTGATAAGCATGGACTCCCGGTCAGCAGGCAATGGGTCACCGGGCCTCCTACGGTTCAAAGTTCGATCATTGCGGATCCTCCATAGCTCATCAAGTTCTTTTTCTTCTTCTAATTGTTTGGTGCGCTGTTCTAGATAAGTGATGGTCCATTGAGCCATTTGGAGCTTTTGCTGCAACACGAGGTTCTCCTCCTCTCTCTGCCTGATAATCTCATAAAAATCTGAAGGAGGAGAGCGGGCATCACGACCAATGAAATCATCAAGTGTATCGCCAACTGCCTCATCCTCAATCATAGGCTGCTTGCCCTCCCGTACTGCCTCTGCTGATGAAGAATGCGAGGCCCCTTCCACCTGGTGTGGAGATAACACTCGCTGCTCTGAAGATGATGACGAGACCCCTTCCACCGGCTGTGGAGAAAGTACTCGTCGAGCTGCTGCAAATAAGGTCCTATGACCTCTCTGATAGGTGACCCGAGGTGAAGAAGCCACATGTCTCGGAACAATAATCTCGGGCTGGTGTGATGGACCTCCCACCTCATGAATAGGCTCTGGCTCTCGCTGTGACTGTGATGGCGCTGTAAAGACCTCATGAGAAATGAAGTCTGCCCATGAAATGCCCTGCTGCCTCAACTGATAAGAAACAACAAGCTGAATGAGACCATGATGGCACAAACTCCTATGCTGCTGGGCTGGGGTCTGCCTCTGAAACACGGATGACATCCTCTGAATGTCATGAAAGAAGTAAACCGGGATGTTCATCATCCTCACTCTGGTAAAGTGCATCAACATGCGAATGTGACAAGAGAAGATCTGTGAAAATCTTCCCTCACATGTAAAGTACTGCATGATAAGCCTCATGATCGAAGCATACTCCGCCCGGAGGAATCTGAAAGGGAAGACTCCTGACAAATGACTCACAAATGTTGGCCGAACATATGGCTCAAAATAGACAAAATCCAGCAATTTGCGCTTGAGCCACACCTCTCCCACATTCGGTATCCCGGTAGCCTCTGAAATCATCTCTGGAGATAGTACAAAATTCACCCCTGCAAGAGTGACCTGCCCATCATGAAGGTGCAAAACAAATAAACGTGCCAACTCGCTATGATGCTGAATCTGAGCAAGCCTCTCACAGAACTGAAAACATGACATGTACCGAAAACCATTCATTGCCAAAGGACAAGCCTGCAATGCTGCCAAAGAAGTAGGTTCCTGTCTCCTATGGTGACCACCTTTCTTAGGAAGCCTCTGCTGTACCTCCACCTCTGTAGATGATGAATGATCATCACCTGGCTCATAACTCTCGGTGTCTGACATGGTTTTGGAACAAGATGAGCAAGCTGAAAGATAAATAGAACTGCTGCCTCTGCCTGCAAAATGCTGAGAAGTATGCTGTTTTCAAGGGGGAAAAAATCATAAGGAAAATGTTAGGGGAGGGATTTTTAATAAGGAATGGGAAATAAAAACAGGGATTTTTAGGGATATTTCACAAAATGTTAACATATCATCTCATCTTTCAGGAAATCATTTGCAACGAAATACCTTATTAGGATTTTATCATAAGGGAAAACATGTATGATAGGTGACTGAGGGAAAGAACATATATTTCAACAGGGGGAGGTATGAGACCACGTTATTCATTTGAGTTTTTGTCCTTCAATGTGTCCTTTAATGTACATCATGAAGCAAACTGTTATTTGAAAGGGATTCATATACATTTGGTTGTAGGGGAAAGAGGGCTTCATTTGTATTTTTGTCAAAAGGAGATTGACAACTTCAAAAGGGAATGATAAAAAGGGAAAACAGGGTTTGTTTTTGGGAAGCACAGCAACATAATTTTGTAGACCAAAACCACAGCTTTCTAAATATATACAGCTGCAATTTTAAATTTTTCTTTTGTTTTTTATGAATGTCATAACAGCAGCCTGCCTCTTTTTATACACAGCAATATCTCTCTTTTCATACTTTGTCATTTTGGCATAATATTGCTATTTGTCTTTTCACATCAATTTTTTTTTTTTATATATTTTTTTTATTCTTTTGTTTTGTTTCCTTGCTGTTGGTCCATTTAGTTTGTTTGCTGTGGGAAGTGGGAAGGGCATTTAGGGTTTGTTTGGAATATGAAGGGCATTAGGGTTTTGTGAAGGGATTTGGGGAGGGATAGATTTTGTAGGAATATGGGATGGAAAACTTTGTATTTCTTGCAAATGAAATAAGTGAAATAAAAGATAAACATGTAGCAACATTTGTGAATTTAATTTAAAAGGAAACAAGGATGGGATAAAAAGGATTTAACCTTGAGAAAACACACAAACCCTAGCATATTTGCCTACATTAACAACAGCTAAATTCACCATTTCTCTTGCAAATCTTAAAGGAGAAAACCATTAGACATATCATCATTCAATCATTCCTTGTCATCATGGATGAATTTAGAGCCTACCTGGTCGATTTGGCAGTTGGGAGAGCGATTTAAGTGATTAGGCGGTTTTCTGGCAAACCCAGCTCGAGTGGTCGCACCCCAGGCTCGAGTGGTCGCACCTCACTGAGTGGTCGCACCAGTTCTGAAATCGCACTGTGGGAGCGGCGCTGAATGGTCGCACCCCGCCCAACTGGTCGCACCTCTATTTCGAGTGGTCGCTCCCCAGGAAATGACCGAAATTGCTGCAAAATCGCCTTCCTTTGCTCTCTCTTGTGTCTTGCAAGTTTGCAAATGCATAATGAGGCCATGAAGAGGGATTTTTTAATCTTTATAGGTCCACATTAGAAAAAATTAAATCATCAAACCCACTTTATAATGTTGTATGTTTTGACATTCATTTTAACACTGTTTTTTAAGTTTCACTTTGCATGAAATTGATCTTTTGAGTGTTTTCAGCTCCGTTCTTTTTGCAGGTTGACCATCTGACGGCCTGTGGCGAAGGAACCAGGGTTGTTGCCGGCACTTTTGAAAACTTTTGAAAATTTCTTTATTTTTACAAATTTGACATGACCTTGGACTTAAAAACAGGGTTTTTAAATCCAAGGCATGAAATGAGCTGTAGCTGAAGAAAATGATAATGAAACGTATGTACAAAATTCCTTCCGGCTTGCTGGGCACTTACTGACCATGACTCATTACCTTGAAATGATTTTGACTCAAAACCCTAGACCTAAGACCATGGGATCTCAAGACAAAAAAAATAAGAACAAGCATGACTCAATTACATTGTTGTATGACCTGATCCAGCAAAGCCAAGAAGGGAACAAAGACCAGCTCCTCCATTCAGTGTTATGGCATGCCTAGTGGGATGCAAAACTGACACTGATGAGACACCTATAAATGCATATGCAAAGAGTTATTGATCACATGATGGAGGGCTCAAGACCGACACTAACATGGTCCTTTCCCCTCACCTTGTCCAAGATACGAACATTATTGGTTGTTATATTTCATCCTCGAACCTCGGCTGGGTCCACTTGGCCCCGTGTGGTCTCACTTCTCAATAAAGGCTATTTGTCAAAGACCACTAGGAAATTCAAGTTTCCAAGGATTACAGGGATTGAGAAACTCCTTTATAAGCCTATTCTTTCTCCCTCAACCCTCCAATCCTCCCCCCTTACCCCTGGTGGATCAAGTCCTTTGCTTAAAAAGCAAGAAAGTTCTATTTTTCACTCCACCCTTGGGAAAGGGTTTTTAGGGTCACTCCTCACCCATCCATTGACATCTATCTTACAAAGTGATGCCTACACTACTGGGACTCCTCCCATCGCTGAAAGTCTGTAAAGAGCAGGGTGACTTAGCTATGGTGACAGTGGGCTAAGCCTCCATCGTTGCCCTCTTAGGAACCCTTTTTAGGTCCCCTGCCGGTTTGAGTGGTAACAGGGCACATTGTAACTTGTAAAGAAAATTATTTTTGTCCTTAAAAGTGTCAAAATATCCTCCAAGATCAAGTCGGCCTGGAAGCTGGCAAGTCGGCCTAATTTGAGGAGCCACGTCCACCTTTGAGAAGCTTATATAAAGGAGGAAACTCGACCTCCTTGGAGCACATTCATCTCTCACTCATTCAAGCAAAGGAAGAAGAGGAAGAAGGTAGCAAAGAAGGAAGAGGACGAAGAAGACTTGGTTTTGGGATAATTCTCTCTCACACGTGCGAAGGAAGGCTAGGGTTTTTGAAGCAAATCTAGGGTTTTCCTCTACAAGTTCGATCTTCAAGAAGAGACGGCAAGAAGGTCAAGCAAAGGTCACAAGAAGTCATCCTCAACCCCCAGAAGTCAGAGAAAGCCAAGCGGAGATCTAAGGAAGTAATGAGAGGCTAAAACAAGCTCACACATATGGCAACAGCAACTGTAGGAGGGCCGAACATTTCAAATCTACAATGGAGGCCAAAATTCTGCAGCTAGAGGCCGAAGTTGTGCTACTGGAAGAGATTTGACTGTGTTTGACTTGGACAAGGAAAGTACATCATCTGGAAAGGTTGAACTTGGTCTTGGAGGGTACTGGTCTTGGTCTAAAGGTCTTGGAATTCATCAATTGAAGAATCTATAAGGAAGAGAAGAGATTTCTGGGTTTTCCTCTCAAGTGGAGAGGTTTTGGCCTTGGCTTGCAACCTATATTCTGTGTTCTTGTTCTTCTTGTTTTTGGTAGTTGTTTGATGATACACAAACATAATAATAATAAGTGAAGCTAATAAGTAAGATAAGTAAAAAGACATCACAAGCAATTATCAAAGAAAGAGAAATCACTCTAATCATTGCCCTTTAGATTTCTCAACATGGTATCAGAGCTAAGGTTGGCTAAGGGCATTATGAAGATCTCTACTACATTGAAGAAGTTTCTCAAGAAGTGTTCAAAGGTAGCAAGCCATCTCAAGAAAGGTATCAAGGAAGCATGGAATCTTCTATTTACTCCAAAGAAGGAAGTGACCAAGACAAAGGATGAAGGACTCTTCTCAACACTCACTAGCACATTTCAAGATGAGAACATTTGGGTGATCGATAGTGGTGCATCAAGACACGTGACTAGTCATCACAAGCAACTAAAGACATTATCAACAGGAAAATCTCCTTACTTTATTGAACTTGGAGATAATAGGAGCTACCCCACAGGATGAATTGGATCAACCTCGATAGAACTGGAAAATGGAGGCAATATTCATCTCAACAACATCCTATTTGTTCTAGGTTTGCATAAGAATTTACTCTCCATTTCAAGTCTACAAGACAAAGGTGATAGAGTGGCTTTCGTTGATGGAAAAGTTGTAGTATGGAGTAAAAACTCAAGCATAGAAAATGCTAGAGTGATTGGCATTCGTGAAGGAAGACTTTACAAGTTGATATCTCCTCTTGCTCAAGCCCTGGTTCACATTGAAATCAGCCCGTGTGAGCTTTGACATAGAAGATTTGGTCATCTCCATTTCAAAATCCTTCCAATAGTAGATGGAATCCCCGAACTAAAGGAAGATCATGAAGGAGTATGCAAAGGATGTGCATTGGGTAAGAAGCAGCGCTTCACAGTCAAAAGAAATCTTGGATCTTATTCATTCTGATGTATGTGGTCTTATGACTCCTCAATCACATGGAGGTCATCTATATTATGTCACATTTATAGATGATCATTCAAGGAAGACTTGGGTTTACTTAATGAAATCCCAAGATGAAGTATTTACAAAATTTCGAGAATTCAACGCTGAAGTAGAGAACCTTAGAGAAAGAAAAATCAAGGTATGAAGATCCGATAATGGAGGAGAATATACATCTAAGGAAATCATAGCCTTCTATAAGGAGTCTCGGATTAAAAGGGAGTTGATCGTCCCATATAATCCCGAACAAAATGGAGTTGCAGAATGAAAGAACTGATCCATTGAAGAAAGTGTAAAAGCAATGTTACATGATCAAGACTTACCGAAATTTCTGTGGGGTGAAGCTACAAAGACAGTTGTATACATACAAAATTGAAGTCCCCATAGGTCACTAGATAACAAAACTCCTGAAGAAGTATTCATTGGGAAGAAACCTACCGTAGATCATCTCTGAATTTTTGGTTGTCCTATCTATATTCATATACCTAAGGACAAAAGAAAGAAGTTGGATCCATCAGGCATGAAGGGAACATTTGTTGGCTATAGTAACTCCTCTAAGGCCTATAGGATCTACATAAAGGAAGGACATCGAATAGAAGTCAGTCGAGATGTGATATTTGATGAAAGTATTGCATTCAAGAAATCAAAGGATCTCCCTATGGACTTTGATGATGAAGAACTTCCAATATTTGAAGAAGAAGTTATTAGGGAAGAAGAAGAATCAAATCATGAAGATGAAGGTCCCAGTGAACCTATACAACCTGTGGTTATCCCTGAAACTAGAAAGAGACCTAACTGGTTGAAGTCTACATTACTTGATGCAGAAGTTCACGGAGCAGCTTGTTGATTTCTAATGTACCTTGGAAAAGTGGTTTCCCATGGTTAGTCTCTACCTAGGGAAAAGTGTCCAAAATAATTCTTTTCCTAAGTGTGACTTTATAAAGTGAAAGTGACTTTACAAGTGGTAAAGTCAATTTTAAATTATAATGTGAAAAGTGACTTTAGACATAAAGTACAGTGTGGGTACTTTATTTAATGGGTGAGTTAAAAAATAGAAAGTGAGAACTAAATGCACATTTATTCTCATCCCTTGATCTAAATGAATTTGAGCCATTAGATCTTAGGGTTGCTCAAAAGTCATTTAGGGAAACAAAAGGGGGAAAAGAAATGAGACACTGCATTCATTCTTCATGAGCAGATTGGAGAAAGAAGGCTGAGAGTTGGAGAAAAGTTCTGAAGGAGAAATTTTTTGCAGCAAGTTGAACGAATGATTTTTTGGGCAAAGCTAGCCACGGAAATCAAGGCATAGAAGATAGCAGAAGGTACAATACAAATAGCATTTAATGTTGTGATCCACACGCTGTTCGAGAGAAGTTTTTGAAAAAAATGAAAAATCCGTACAGTCCATATGGAATCTGTACAGTACAGTCCGTACAATCCATATACGTACAATACATATTTTCATCTTCAAGTGGTCATGGAAATCAAGGCAAAGTGGGCACAGTTTTCAAGGAGTTTTGCGCTAAAGAGATAAGTTGTATTTTGTTGTTTTATTTTGTCTGCAAACATTTTTTTCTTGAACTTGAAAGATAAATAAATTTGAAGAGCTCTCTAACAGGTTTTCCCAGAGAAGATTGAAGAGGTTTTTCCTGGGTCTAAGTTGACCAAAAATCTGTGTATTTTTATGTGTTGTTGGTCTGTTTATGTCCATATTTATTTCCAGCATGTGTTGATAGTCCCATGTGTTTTAATCTGAAAATTTCATTTCCAGAATTCTATATGTTGAATGTATGTTTATGGGAAAGGGAATTTAACTGAATGGGAGTGATAAGGTGAAATTAAAACTGAGTAGGGATTGCAGGAAACTTTTTAGTCATTAAATTTCAACATGGTATCAGAGCTACAGGCTGAAAATTGCAATTTGAACGGCTGACAGTAGTTTGGGACATCAAACAGTGGTTGGGACAACAAACTGAATTTTTGGACAGCAAATTGATATTTTGGGACAGCAAGGTGAAATTTCACACAAACTGAACTTCTGGAACAGCAAGGTGTGTTGGAAATTTTATTTCTCCATTTTCTTGGTTTTGTAAATTTTGGACAGTAGTCATGGCCATGTTCTTAAGGATAGAGAACAGACTGGATGGGATATCCAACTATGTCGTTTGGAAGGACAGAATTCAGACAGTGTTTGAGAAGGCAGCAGTTTGGGACATAGAGCGGCAAGTGGTTATACCTCCTACTGTTGTAGATGAACTTGCTGAATTCACAAAAAATAATGCAAAGACAAAAAGGATTTTGATGAACAGTCTGAATGATCATGTGGTTTCTCGGGTGAGAGGAAACACATATGCATATCAGAGGTGGATAGCTCTAACCACTCTCTATCAGAGTACCAATGAGAGCAGGAAGATGGTACTCAAAGAACAATTGAAGAACATCAAGATGACAAAGGCTAAAAGTGTAGTTCATTATCTTAGCAAGGTCGAATAGGTACATGATGATTTGATAGTTATTGGTGAGGCAATGGCACCCACAGAGTTCGTTAAGATAGTTGTAGCGGGACTTCCTAAGTCTTGGGAGGTCTTTGGAGATGTTGTTACCTCTAGGGAGAATCTTCCCAATTGGGACAGATTCTGGGATGATTGTGCAGCATGAGATATGGAAGACTAGCAGTGGCGGGGTGAAGATAGCAGATGAGGAGGATGTAGCCTTGACAGCCAGGGGAAGAACAAAGGGAAGGCCAAGAAAGGGGCCTCATCAGATGGGACTAGGGGAAAAGAGAAGAACAAGAAGAAACATACGGATATGTCCACAGTCCAATGTTGGGCATGTCAGAAGATGGGACAATATGCTTCTACGTGTCCTGAGAGGAAGAACAAGGGGAAGAAGGGTATTGCAGCTTCAGCAAAGGTGGAGCAGTTTGCTTCACAGATTGACCAGGACTTTGCATTTATTACTTCTACATCCAGTAGGAGTACATCATCTGATGTGTTGGTACATAGACAGTGGGCCTTCCCATCATATGACAGGTGCATGGGAGTTCTTTTCAGAGCTTGCAGAGTGGGCACTTGATATTGAAATTTTACTATAGATGACCACACTGTGAGAGTTGGTGTAGGGACTGTGACCTTTGAGAGGGAGTCTTTGCCTCCTTTGAAGGTCATGGATGTTTTGTATGTTCTGGGGATGAAGAAGAACTTGATTTCAGTGTCTGCTATGGAGGAGAAGGGGTTTGACATCACTTTCTCAGGAGGGCAGGTATTGATGCATCCCAGGGGAGCTTCCATCACTTCGGCCAAAGTGATTGGAGTTTGCTCTGGGAAACTATACAGGTTCAGTTTTCAGTCGGCAGGAGCATTGGTGAGTAGCACATCTGGTAGCACTCACACTAGTACCACTAGCAGTAGAGACTTGTGCGAGTTATGGCACCGGAGGATGGTGCATATGCATCATGGAGCTTTGAGAGTACTAAGGGAGATCACTACTGGAGTTCCTGATTTCAGTGTCGAGCATTATGAGGTCTGCAGAGGGTGTGCTTTGGGCAAGTACACCAAGTTACCATTCCCAGCGAGCGACAGCAGATCTACAGGTATACTAGACTTGATTCATACTAATGTTAGTGGTGAGGTCTTCAGTCGCTTTATAGAGTTCAAAGCTCTTGTGGAAAAGCAGACGGGTAGGAAGATTCGGGTCCTGAGGTCAGACAATGGTGGTGAGTACATCAATGGTGGGTTTTCTGACTTCTATGCACAGGAGGGCAATAAGAGAGAGTTCACAGTTCCATACAACCCCCAGCAGACTGGGGTGTCTGAAAGGAAGAAAAGAGCTATTGTTGGGGTTGTTAGAGCGATGATTCATGATCAGTGGTTGCCTTTGTTTTTGTGGGTTGAGGCCTGCAATACTGTTGTTTATCTTCAAAATAAGAGTCCTCACAGAGTATTAGGGAATATGAATCTGGAAGAGGCTTTCACTGGAGAGAAGCCTCATGTGAGACATCTTCATATCTTTGGATGTCTCACATATTCGTATATCCCGAAGGAGCAGAGAACAAAGCTAGAACCCATGGCAGAGAAGGGTATCTTTATGGGGGTTAAAGCTGTCAGACCAGTCAGTAACTCCTCAAAATCAATTCATTCCTATTCATTCAGGTTGGTCTTTATTATATACATGAGGGAGAGACTGTTCACTTCATCTCTCGGTGACTATTCATATTTCTTATTATTTATTTACATCAGTTACACTTATTCACCCAATCCTGATGATTAGGTGTCAACATTCCCCCCCTTAATCTGAAGGGATGTTGGTGAGTCCAAGCATCGTTCTAAATCGTTCAAGCTTTTCTCTTCCAAGCACTTTGGTGAAGATGTCTGCAATTTGCTCATTAGTGGAACAATGGCGGAGATGGATTGTTTTGGCCTCAACATGATTTCGAATCAGATGATATTTAGTATTGATGTGCTTCGTTCGATTATGGAACTTCGAGTTCTTGTCCAACTTTATTGCTGGGGTATTGTCAATCATGAGTGGAGACAATTGTACTTGTTTTACCGGCAAATCTTCAAGAATTCTCCTGAGCCACACAATTTCTTTTGTTGCCTCAGTTGTTGCCACATATTCTGCTTCTGTTGTGGAATCTGCTAGAACTGATTGTTTGCGTGATCTCTAGGAGAAAGCTGTTGATCCAAGACTCATAGCATAACCTAAAGTAGATACCCCAGTTTCTTTGTCTCCATCGAAGTCTGAATCAGAGTATCCAATCAAGCTGAAGTCGTCCACCTGTGTATACTTGATTCCAAAGTCTTAAGTTCCCTTCAAGTACCTTAGAACTCTTTTTGCAGCAGACCAATGTCCCTCACAAGGCTTTTGCATAAACCTAGAGAGGATTCCAACATGAAACGAAATGTCTAGTCTGGTAGTAGTTAGGTAGTTGAGACTTCCTACAAGCTGTCTATTCTTTGTTGCATCCTCAAATTCTTTTCCTTCAAAGGATGTGAGCTTTAAGTTTTCTTCCATTGAAGTAGTAAGAGGATTGCATTCTGTCATGCCAAACCTGTTCAACAGATCTCCAATGTACTTCTTTTGAGAAAGGAATATGGACTTCGGATGTTGAGTTACTTCAATACCAAGATAGTAATGAACATAGCCCAAATCAGTCATTTCAAAACCTTTCTTCAATTCCTTCTTTATGGATGCAATGTAGCTTTCATTGTTCCCTGTCATCAAAAGATCATCTACATATACCACAATATAAACAACTGTTTTGCCAACTTTCTTGACAAATAAAGTTGCATCATCAAGATCAGAATGTTTGAAATTGAGTTTTAGAAGATGCTCAGTTAGTTTTTCATACCAGGCTCGCGGTGCTTGTTTAAGGCCATACAAGGATTTCACAAGTTTGCATACTTTATGTTCATGTCTTTCACAGCAAATCCCTCAGGCTGGGACATAAAAACATTCTCTTTTAGATCTCCATTCAAGAAAGCAGTTTTTACATCCATTTGATGGATTTTCCAAACGTTTTGAGCTGCTACGGCAAAGAGTGTCCAGATGGTAGCCCATTTTGCTGTGGGGGCAAAAGTCTCCTCATAATCGACCCCTTCCTTTTGTGCAAAACCTTTTGCCACAAGCCTAGCTTTGTGCTTGTCAAGTGAGCCATCAGCTTTATACTTGTTCTTGTAGACCCACTTGCAGCCAATTGGTTTGTTTCCTGATGGAGGATCAACCAGCTTCCAAGTGCCATTCTTTATCAGGGCATCATACTCCTTTTGCATCGCTTCTTTCCATTCATCATGAAAAGCAGCTTCTTTGAAGGAAGTTGGTTCAAAATCTGTAGACAAATTCAATTCATAATCATAAGAAACATCCATATCAACAGGTGAATCAGAGTCATCTACATCACCTCCATTTTGTCGGTTTGATTTCTAGTTCCTGTCTTTCCAACCTCATCACGATGAACACTTTCAAGTGTCTTTGTCAGCTACTTTGGGGGACCTTTCTCAAATGGTCCAGGCTGCTCTGTTGATTGAGTTGGGACTGAATCAAGATTGAGTCTCCCAATTCTATCAATCACATCACTTAAAGTATCATCCGTTGTTGGAGTTTCATGCAGGGGAGAGAGTTCTTTAGAAGAAGATCCCACATGTTGATCTAGTATAGGAATCCCCCCTTCAAGATGTGGAATTTGATTATCAAATTCTTGAAATGATTTTGCATTTGTGAATCTATCCAAGCGATCAAGTTGCCGCTCAACAACATTGTCAGTTTTGGATGATTCAAGAAAGATTACATCTCTAGATACAACAAACCTTTTATTGACTTCATCATAGAGACGGTATGCTTTGGAGGCGTCTGAATACGCCATGAAGATACACTTACAACTTCTTGCACCAAGTTTGTTTCTATGTACCTTTAGTATCAAGGCATAACAGATGGAACCAAAAACCCTGAGATGCTTTACCGAAGGAATGTGCCCATACCACATTTCATATGGAGTCTTGTTTCTAATAACATTAGATGGACATCTATTCTTTATATATACAGCACATAGAACTGCATCAGCACAAAACATCAACTTTATATTTTTGAAAAACATCATGGAGCGCACCATATTTAAGATTGTCCTATTCATTCTTTCAGCTACACCGTTCTGTTGGGGATTATAAGGCACAGTTGTTTGATGTTTGATCCCATGTTGGCGAAGATAGTTTTCAAATTCATTTGAAGTGTATTCTTTTCCATTATTATTGCGAATAGAACCAATATGATTGTGCATCGAGCCTGCTTACGCATCCTTATCAGTCGAGCACCTAAAGGTCCTAACCAGTAAGGTGCATCCTTATCAGTGAAGTGCATCCTTACCAGCGCATCATGGGAGTGGATCCAGTCGGTTCAAAGAAAAGCACGGGGAGTGGATCCAGTCGGTTTTCAATCCATGTATGAAAGTTCTTGAATGTTTGAAAAGCATCAGATTTGTTCTTCAATAAATAAACCCAACACATTCTGGTGTAGTCAACAATAAATGTCATCATATATTTATTTCCATTTGCAGAAGGAACAGGCATTGGACCACATAAATCTGAATGAATGAGTTCAAGTTTTCTATGTGCTCTTGATGTGAATCATGAAAAGACTGTTTGCTATGCTTTCCCAGAATGCAAGCATCACATTGCTTAAGTTTCCTAGAAATTGTAGGCAAACCAGCAACACCATTTTTCTTCAACAAGCGGACGCTGACATAGTTCAAATGTCCAAATCTAGCATGCCATAATAAACTTGATGGAAGTGTACCTTCTTCATAATGAGAATTGTATGAGAAATGTTGTGCACGAGCAGAGGTACCTTGCAGCTTGAGAAGCCTTTCTTCTTCTATTCCCCTCATGACAAGTGAGTGGTCAGATTCTTTTCTCACCTCAAGCTTGCCATCAAACATATGAATGGAGTGACCTTGCTGGCAGATGTGGACCAAGGACAACAAGTTTCTCTTCAGTTGTGGGAGATATAGAACATGATGCAGAAGAAAGTCTGGAAGACCAGGCAATTTGAGCCTAATTGTGCCAAGCCCTGATGGCTTGATTTTTGATTGGTCTACAAAGTACACTGCTCCATCAACATTGTCAGTAAATTTTTGAAAAAAATATTTTCTATGAGTCATGTGGCAAGTTTCTCCTGAATCAAGCAACCAATCATTTTTCCAAGAAGCAAGTGAAGCATTAAATAAATCTTCATTTACTCTGATATTACATTGTGCCACAACATAATGAGCAGATTCAGGTGCTTTACCTTTGTCTGTGTCATTAGTTTTACCTTTGGGTTGGTTTCTTTGCTGCTCAATTTTGTCCCAAGGTAACTTGCATGTGGAGGCATCATGTGATCCATTTCTTTTGCAGCGTATGCAGTGCAAATCTGACTTTTCTCCTTGAGAGTGTCTGCCCCCCTGCCTCTGAAATATCTTCCTCTTCCTCTTCGACCACCTCTTCCTCTAGAAGAATCTTGGGCAAGATTCTTTTCTTTATGACCAAGGCACACAGCCTCTTCAGAAGATTCAGGGGTTGTCTTCTTTCCAAAAGCTTTCTCTCTTTCAGCAAATTTTTTCATGAGAGAGTCAAAGGTAATATCTTTGAGATTTCCATTTGCTTGCAATGACTCAAGATAATTGGAGTAAGTAGGATAAAGTGCCTTGAGAAAAGCGATAAAAGGAATATCCAATTCAACCTTAGTTGCTTTGATATCATGCATTATAGATTTTACTTCGGATGCAAGAGCAAGAGGATCATTATTTTCAATTTTGTAATTCAAGAGTGAAGAGTTTAGTCATGAGTTGAACAACTTCAAGTGTAGAATGTGAGTTCATAGAGTTCATTTAGCTTTTGTAAGGCTTCGAAAGCAATTGAAAATGGCAAAATATGGCAACTCACCTCTTCACTTACAGATGTTGCAATTAATGCATAGGCTTTGTTGTTCTTATTTTCCCAAATGGCGAACTCTTTGTCTGAGGTAGGCTGTTCTGGCTCTTTATCTCCGTCTCCAATACACACTCCTTTCCATAACTCATTGAAAATGAGGGTGTGTTTTATCATCTGGGACCACTCAGGATAGTTCTCCTTGCCAGTGAGAACTATTCCCACAATGGATATGATTGAATGCATTGTAAAATCTGTGTGCTTTAAAAATACTTCTGCTGGCAAAAAAAACTTCTGCTGCTAAAAAAATACTTCTGCTGAGAGAAAAAATACTTCTGGCAATATACTGTAAAATTGTACTTCTGTTGGTAATTTTTTAAAAAATTACAATTCAAAGGGGCATTGGTATGACAGTACTATATTGAAACATAGTACTATAATGAAAAACTTAGAGTATTCAAACTATATTGAAACATAGTACTATTGTGCACATGGTCTCACAATGGCCTTAACTCATAGCCATTACACGACATTACACCAATGCATGAATAGTGTAACTATCGACCTTCAAAACATATTTTTTTTTTCAACGCACAATAGCAGGTGAACATACCAATCAAACACACCATTTATCTTCATATTGATATGCCATGATATCCTCGCTTCATATAACATTCAATGCACTCTCACAATGTTCCCACACATCGCACTCTTCAATTAAAGGCCGAGAAGCATCACACTGTGTTAAAGCATTAAAGAATTTTGACCAGTAAAAGAACCAACAAATCAGTCACCTCGATTAGACTGTTCCTCTGGCCTGTGAGGAATTTAGAAAAACGGATCAGCCTTGGGAATCCACGTACAGAATCTGGCAATGGGTATTGTTGGAGGTCTGGCAATGGAACGCTGGCCAGCAGCGTGGAGAGAGCAACGTATGGAGGGAGGACAATCAGCGTGGAGAGAGCAGCGTATGGAGGGAGGCCAGCAGCGTGGAGAGAGCAGCGTTATATGAAAACAACGCATAGACTGGAGACAACGTTGTATGGTGTATTCAACAGCGTTTATGGACAGATAATATATTATGCAGGCGGTGGAGGTGAGGCGTATACCACATATCTAGGCTCACACACTAAGAAACAGCTCATTATTCAACGAACAGCCACCATTATTCAATTAACACGGAATTTAATTATTCAAACGGACAGACAACAGTGTAATACCAAAACTTCTTCAAGGATAAAACCCACGGAGGATAGACAGTCGCGCTTTGGATGGAAAAAATTGTTCTCTGCAGGGACTGACGAACTATAATTCTCCACTCACAAATGGCCTCCTCGCTCAAGCATTACCCAGATTATCATGCAGAGGGCAGACCCAGATTTCTGAAAAATGGCAGAAGGGAGTTACAATGGCAGATAGAAGCCAAAAATGGCGTTGGCTCTAATACCATGTCAAACTAGGCAGTAACTCCTCAAAATCAATTTGTTCCTATTCATTCAGGTTGGTCTTTATTATATACATGAGGGAGAGACTGTTCACTTCATCTCCCGGTGACTATTCATATTTCTTATTATTTATTTACATCAGTTACACTTATTCACCCAATCCTGATGATTAGGTGTCAACAAAAGCGAGACTTCAAAGGCCTATCGGATCTTCATTCCTTCTAAACAGTGAGTGGTGATTAGGAGGGATGCGATGTTCGAGGAGGAGAGGACCTATCGGAGATCATGGGAGTATGATGAGAGAGAGTCATAGACTTCTCCTCATCAGGGAGGTCAAGTACAGGGAGCAGGACCTCAGGGTTCTGGATCGACTGATACAGGAGGTACTTCAGTGTCAGTGACATCTGGGGCACCAGTGGCGAGTTCACCGAGCACTTCTTTAGGGAGTCCACTGGTACAAAGTTCACATGGCACTTCAGCTAACACAGGCACAAGTGCCAATACAGGTTCTTCGAGGACAGGTGTTGGTACAGGCACACCAGAGTCAGTGGGCAGACCTTCAGGTTCACCAGACTTGGGGGCAGAGGATGAGATTCCCTATGGGCAAGCTTCTTCAGGGAAGAGGAGGCCCAAGCGGCTTGAAGACGCCTTGAAGGAAACAGAGTATGTTGGTCCTCCGAAGAGGGGTAACAGGGAGAGTGTGCCACCTAAGCGGTTTTGCTGTTATGTAGCCAAGGCTACCAACATTGCTGACTCTTAGCCTACTAGCTATGAGGAGGTTGCCAACCAGGAGGTATGGAGAGAGGCTATGGTGGAGGAGTATGCCTCTACCATTAAGAACAATGTCTGGGAAGTGGTGCCTATGCGTGAGGGCAAGTCATTTGTGACTTCCAGATGGCTCTACAAGATCAAGCATGATGCGGATGGCAGCATTGAGAAGTTCATGGCGAGGTTGGTGGCTAGAGGGTTCTCACAAATAGAGGGAGTTGACTATGATGAGACCTTCGCTCCCATAGCTCAGTAGACTTCTATCTGGTCCCTTATTTCTATTGCTGCAAAAATGGGTTGGTGGCAGATCCATCAGATAGATGTGAAGACCACATTTCTGAACAGAGTTATAGAGGAGGTGTATGTTGAGCAGCCATAGGGCTTTGAGGTACTTGGGCAAGAGACCCATGTATGTCGGTTGAGGCGAGCACTCTACCGACTTAAGAAAGCTCCGAGAGCTTGGTATTTGAGGATTGATACTTACTTGCAGCAGATGGGTTTCACAAAGAGTGATGAAGATCTGAACCTATACTACATTGTTGTAGGGGATGATCCGCTCATTCTTGTTTTGTATGCTGATGACTTGTTCATTACTGGGGCAGAGAGACTGATTAGTGGTTGAAAGGAGGATCTTGCTATGGAGTTCAAGATGAAGGACATTGGGTTGATGCATTACTTTTTGGGGCTTGAGGTGTGGCAGGAGGAGGGGCATATCTTTCTGGGGCAGGGGCAGCATGTTGTGGATGTGTTCAGCAGATTTCACATGGCAAACTATAACCCATATCTACACCTATGATCACCAACTGGAAGAAGCTTCATGCTTCAAATTCTAGTTTGGTGGATCCCACATTATATGGGCAGCTTATTGGGTCCTCGATGTATCTGGTCAACACTAGGCCAAATATATGCTTTGCAGTGAACACACTTAGCTAGTTCATGGTTGAGCCCAGGAGGGTGCACTGGGTAGCTGCAAAGCACATTCTTCGCTATGTGCAGGGGACTGTTGATTATGGTCTGGACTATAAGCGGGGAGATGGAGTGAGGTTGGCAGGTTACACAAATGCAGATTGGGCAGGTTGTGCTTCTGATAGGAAAAACACTTCAGGGTGTTGCTTCGGATTGGGTTCAGCAATTGTGTCGTGGTTCAGTCGAAAGCAAAAGTCAGTTGCTTTGAGCTCTTCTGAGGCTGAGTATATGGCTGCTAGCCAGGCTAGTTGTGAGGCCATTTGGCTTCGCAAGTTCTTGTATGGCCTATTTGATCCAGAGTTGAGACTGACAGTTATTCACTAAGATAATCAGAGTTGCATTAAACTCACGGAGAATCCAGTGTTTCATGACAGGTCAAAACACATTGACATCAGATATCATTTCATTAGGGACTATGTTTAGAAGGGGGCAGTGAAGCTGGAGTATATATCAACAGATGAGCAGGTGGTCGATGTTCTCACAAAGTCCTTGCCAAGAGCTAAGCATGTCCATTTCAGGGGCAAGATGGGTGTGGGGAGAAACACTTTCCTCAGCAAGAGGGAGTGTTGATTTTTAATGTACCTTGGACAAGTGGATTCCCATGGGTTAGTCTCTACCTAGGGAAATGTGTCCAAAATAATTCTTTTCCTAAGAATGACTTTATAAAGTGAAAGTGACTTTATAAGTGGTAAAGTCAATGTTAAATTATAAAGTGAAAAGTGACTTTAGACACAAAGTACAATGTGAGTACTTTATTTAATGGGTGAGTTAAAAAATAGAAAGTGAGAATTAAATGCACATTATTCTCATCCCTTGATCTAAATGAATCTGAGCCATTAGATCTTAGGGTTGCCCAAAAGTCATTTAGGGAAACAAAAGGGGGAAAAGAAATGAGAGACTGCATTCATTCTTCATGAGCAAATTGGAGAAAGGAGGTTGAGAGCTGGAGAAAAGTTCTGAAGGAGAAATTTGTTGCAGCGAGCTGAAGGAGTGATTTCTAGGAAAAGTTGGGCACAGAAATCAAGGCATAGAAGACAGCAGAAGGTACAGTACAAACAGCATTTAATGTTGTGAGTTGCACGCAGTTCGAGAGAAGTTTTTGAAAAACAATGAAAAATTTGTACAGTTCATATAGCGGTGCAGAAATCCGTACAGTCCGTACGAAATCCGTACAGTACAGTATGTATTCATATAGTACATATTTTCAGCTTCAAGTGGGCACAAAAATCAAGGCAAAGTGGGCACGGTTTTCAAAGAGTTTTGGGCTGAAGAGATAAGTTGTATTTTGCTATTTTATTTTGTCTACAAATGTATTTTTCCTGAACTTGAAAGATAAATAAATTCGAAGAGCTCTCTGAGAGGTTTTCCTCATAGAAGATTGATGGGGTTTTGCCTGGGTCTAAGTTGACCAAAAATCTGTGTTTTTTATGTGTGTTGCTAGTCTGTTTATGTCCATATTTATTTTCAGCATGTGTTGACAGTCCCATGTGTTTTAATTTGAAAATTTCATTTCCAGAATTCTATATGTTGAATGTATGTTTATGGGAAAGAACATTTAATTGAATGGGAGTGATAAGGTGAAATTAAAATCGGGTTGGGATTGAAGGAAACTTTTTATTCATCAAATTTCAACACAGCTCAAGGCACATTCAAGGAGAGTAAGAAGCCCAAACAATACTTTGGGTATGCAACCTACATGAAAAAACTAATAGAAGCAGAGCCACCCACTTTCGAAGAAGTTGTCAATCACCAAGTGTGGAAGGATGCCATGAATGAAAAATATCAATCTCTAATAAAGAATGGAGTTTGGGGATCGTACCTAGGCCTGAAGACAAATTTGCGGTAACTTCCAAATCGATCTACAAGATCAAACATGTAGCAGATTGAAGTATTGATAAATATAAGGCAAGATTTGTGGCTAGAGGATTCTCTCTGTTGATTTGGGGTAGCATCGGATGTGCTCTAGGCTTCATTGCAAGGAGGCTTGGGCAGATGTATTCCAAAGAACCCAGAAAGCGTTTTGGGAAATTCCACCCAGAGACGATTTTAATAAAATAATTAATATTTTTTAATGGGACCCCAAGTCTCTAGAACCTCTGCCTAGCTTCTGGCACTGAAATTCTGCTTCTCCCCAGCAATTCGACTTTGCCTCTAGAGGCTACTGCGCTGCTCTACGTCAACCTCACTGTGGCTTCTCTGCCTCTCTGCAAATGCACTCACCAGAACTGGAATTCTTCCTTCGACTTCACTGTCCCTGCCCCTCTCTCACTACTTCGATTTCTCTGGCTTCTCTACGACAAATGGATGTTGCTACTCAAGAAATCGATTTTCTCATGAAATCGAACTGCACAATTGATTTCTCCAAGCCCCATTGACTTATAATCCTTTGTTGAGACTTCAACAACCAAGATTAGATCTTAATCGATGGCTAGGATTAACTTAAAGTCGATCTGTGTGAGTTTCTAGAACATTCACACCATAACTTAATTAATTTTGGTTAATTAGTCATATTCCCTAAGTTTAGACTTAGGAAATATTTAAAAACTGACAAATAATCTAATTAATTCATTTCTAGGTGGAATTTCCAGAAACGATTTTTGTGTTTTGGAGATCTCATGTATTCTAGCCTCTCCAAAAAATTTCAAGGCTAGAACAAATCCGATGCTACAAAAACTAACACTCCCACTTAGCGAGGAATGTGTCCTAGAGTTGTTGCCCCCTATAGCAACACCCTGTCTCTACATCATCTCCTGTCACGTTGTTGATGTCTGGCTGTTGTTGCCCACCAACTACTACGCAATTATGATATTTGTTGCATATGTGTTGCTTCTAACCTTGACGAATTGCTGCCAACACTACATCTACACTGCAACTCTCTCTCCATCTGTTGCTGATGTTGAATTCTGGTAGCATCGGATGTGCTCTAAGCCTCAAAATTTGTAGGGAGGCTAGGACACATGTATTCCAGAATACCCAGAAATCGTTTTGGGAAATTCTACTCAGGAACAGTTTTATTAAAATAATTAATTTTTTTAAATAGATGCCGAAGTCTAAACTTAGGAAATTAAAATAATTAGAGTATTAATAAAACTGGGTGTGAATCTTCTAGAAAAAGACGGAGATCGAGTCAATATGATCTGAGCCATTGATTAGACTTTAATCTAGGTCGTTGATTACTCAACGAGAAGATTATAAGAAGGACTTCGATGGGCATTTGGAAGACACATTGAGTGAGATCAAGAGATCGATTTCTCAAGAGAGCAGCACAACAGTTGTCGGAGAAGTCATCGAGGAGATTTCTTACAGTGAGGGGCAGGGATAGTTTTCCGGTTGGGGACTTTCATGATCTGGGCTTACATTGAAGAGAAGGCAGAGAGAGATCCAGAAGAGGCAGCGCAGAGCTTCGGAGGGAGTCTGAGATTCAGTTGGGAAGTTGAGTTCCAGAGCTAGAAGCCGAGGTGTGAGATCAGAGTGCCAGAGGAACGAAGTTCCAAACAGCAGAAAATCCATGGAAGAGGTGATGCAGACCCCAAAGAGGTTGACGCAGAGGCTGCTCAGAGCCAGCGTGGGGCCAGCCATCCAAGGTCTGGATCAGTGTCAGTTCGCCAATGATAGTTTGAGGTATTTCTCACTAATTTCTTTGCTAGTCAAATTCTCTGTATCGGATAGCAAGTAAGGTATCCAAAGATTGTATTCATAAACTATTGCATAATAATACAAACCCTCAGTTGTTGCACCGATTTTCCCACATTGGGTTTTTCTGGGGACATTTATCCAAAAACAACGGTGTCAATTGTGTGTGTGGTTATTTCTTCTTGCTTAGTTCTTGTTTCCGCATATAATTTAATTAGTGAAGGTGTAGTCATATTTACTTCAATATTTACAGTGTACCACAGTAAATAACTTGCATGAATTAACAAGTAGAAGTAATATCAGTTTGTTGCAGTAGGGATTTGGGTCTCCAAATTTTCACATGGTATCAGAGCGCAGGTGAAGCAAGAGAGCAGACCGGAAGAGCCCAGTGTAGAAGAGGAGGGACATTGAAGTGTTGCATAGGCAGAAGATTAAATCCCCAGAGGGATTACATAGTCCAGGCCAGGAGGGCAAGATTCTCGAGTAAAATCTCTCTCTGAGTGAGTTGACAGAGAGGTAAGATTTCCAGTTCGTGATTTGTCAATGGCAGAGGGAGCAACACAGTAGCAGATTCTAGCAGAGCAGTCTTCAGGTGGGACGCAGTTTTCTGCAGCGTTTGCTGGGTCAGAAAAGCATCAGAAGAAGGAAGAAGACACTTTTTGAGGGAATTTCTTTCTCAGTGAATTCCAAGCCAAGGAATTCTATTTCTCAGTTGTTGAGTAGCAGTAGCGAGGAGCAAATCTACTAACTCCAATAGGGAGTGCGTAGGCCAGCCTAGCAGTTGCACAAAAGAGAGAGGGAGCAGTTCGACTTTTGTCGGCAGAGATGACAGCTAATGGGCTAAGAGATCAAGATCGATTGGACGGAGCATCCAACTATGTAATCTGGAAGGCTAGGATCTCCTGCCTTCTAGATGAGCATAATCTCAAAGGCTATGTCGATAGTGTGTTAGTTGAACCCGTTGATGCAGATCTGCTCAAGAATTACAAGGCTAAGATGGTGAAGGCCAAGCAGTTGATCCTCGAGGGAGTAAGGGATCACGTTGTATCAAGAATTTTCCAAGCAGCGGAAGATGTACTTGGAGGAGAAAATGAGATCAATGAGGATGCAAAAGGGGGAACGCATTGATCTATTCCTATCGAAGCTTTAGGAAGTCTGAGATCAGTTGGCAGTTGTAGGATCAGTGCCTCAACCTACAGAGATCGTGAGGTTGGCCCTGAATTCAGTCTCTGAAGAATGGAAAGTATTTGTCGAATTAGGAAGGGATGTGGGTCGCTCTTCAACAAGAAGAGATGAGGTGAGACTTAGTCAAGTGCAAATATGATGGCAACAGCAGCAGCAGGACGAAGCCCAAAGAGGAGAAGGAGAATGCAACCCTTGCATCAAAGGGGCAGCAGGAGCAACGGCGCTGGAAGAAGGACGTCTCTAAGATCAAATGTTTCCGATGTGGTGAATTTGGTCACTACACTACGCAGTGTCCTCTCAAGAAGAAGAACAAGGACGAGAAACATGATCCACAAGTTGCAACCGCAAGGAACGAGGAGTTTCCCATGATTGCTCAAATACCTCTAGGGGAGAGGTGGGGTGATCTAGTACTGTAATTCGATAGAACTACAAATAGGCAAGATCCTTAAGGAATCTACCTCTTGGATCAATACCTTGCTACGGGAGACCATATCAGAAGTAGCAGGATGGACCAGTGTCAGTTGGTGCAGAGGAATGCTGGAGTGACAGTTGCAGTGGCTAGGAGCGCCAGAGATTGAGCAGCACAGAGAAAAGTTGGCAGCAGTGCAATTGGCACAGTGCAGAGTAAGTAGCAACGCAGAGAATTCAGAGGGTCAGCGCAGAACCTAGCAGCAGTCAGATTTCCAGCAACAGATGCATCATGCTAAACACCTTTGGTTCAGTATTTTGGATGTTTTTATGTTGCAACAATAGTAGAGTTGCAATACAAATGCAGTTGGCAACAGCATGCAGAGTCAGCAGCAGCAAAGATGCAGCATTTGCGCAGTAGTTGGTGAGCAGTAATGTCAGACAGCAGCCACGCAAAGGGAGATGTTACAGAGTCAGGGTGATGCTTCAGCAGGTTGCATTACTAGAGCACATTCCTCGCTAAGAGGGAGTGTTGATTTCTGGTAGCATTGGATGTGCTCTAAGCCTCAAAATTTGCAAGGAGGCTAGGACACATGTATTCCAGAATACCCAGAAATCGTTTTGGGAAATTCCACCTAGAGACAGTTTTATTAAAATAATTAATTATTTTTAATGGATGCCTAAGTCTAAACTTAGGAAATTAAAATAATTAAAGGGTATTAATAAAATTGGGTGTGAATCTTCTAGAAAAAGACAGAGATCGAGTCAATATGATCTAAGCCATTGATTATAATTTAATCTGGGTCGTTGATTACTCAACAAGAAGATTATAAGGAGGACTTCGATGGGCATTTGGAAGACACATCGAGTGAGATCAAGAGATCGATTTCTCAAGAGAGCAACGCAACAGTTGCCGGAGAAGTCATCGAGGAGATTTCTTGCAATGAGGGGCAGGGATAGTTTTCCGATTGGAGAGTTTCCTGATTCGAGGATACATTGCAGAGAAGGTAGAGAGAGATCCAGAAGAGGCAGCGCAGAGCTTCAGAGGGAGTTTAAGATTCAACTGGGAAGTCGAGTTCCAAAGCCAGAAGCCGAGGTGTGAGACCGGAGGGCCAAAGGAACAAAGTTCTAGACATCAAAAGATCCATGGAAGAGATGACACAGACCCCAGAGAGGCTGACGTAGAGGCTGCGTAGAGCGAGCGCGGGGCCAGCCTTCCATGGGTTTGGATCAGTGTCAGTTCGCCAGTGATAGTGAGAGGTATTTCTCACTAATTTCTCTGCAAGTCAGATTCTCTGTATCGTATAGCCAGTAAGGCATCTAAAGATTGTATTCAGAAACTACTGCATAATAATACAAACCCTCAACTGGTGCATCGGTTTTCCCACAATGGGTTTTTCCGGGGACATTTGTCCAAAAACAACGGTGTCAATTGTGTGTGTGGTTATTTCTTCTTGCTTAGTTCTTGTTTTCGCATATAATTTAATTAGTGAAGGTTGTAGTCGTATTTACTTCGATATTTACAGTGTAACACAATAAATAACTTGCATGAATTAACAAGTAGGAGAAGTAATATCAGTTTGTTGCAGTAGGGATTCGGTTCTCCAAATTTTCACATCTACTGCAACTTCAACATTTGCAACTGAAAAGCATCGTAAATACTGAATCAACTGTGATCAATATGATGCATCTGTCACTAGGTCTCTGACTACTGCTAGTATCTGCGCTGTCACTGAGGCATCTGCACTGTCGCTGACTCTGCACTGTGCCACTCTGCACTGTTGCCAACTCTGCATTGCGTTGGCCAGCATTTGAGTTTAACTAGATTCTACATCTGTCACTCTGGCATCTGACTGCATCTACTACCACTGATCCATCCTGCTACAAAATACTATGGGACCCTATAGCAAGATATTGATTCCAGAGGTGGACCTCCTCAAGAATCCTGCCCATTTGTAGCACTCTGAGGCTACAACACCAAATCACCCCACTTCACTCCTGGGGGAAGTCAACAAACATGGCGAAGTCTTCCTCTAACCTGGAGGATAGCCTATCGATCTCTATTGATACTGCCTGTTGGTCCTGCTTCTCTTCCTTGTCCTTCTTCCTGAGAGGACAATGGGTGTTGTAGTGGCCAAGCCCACCACATCTAAAGCACTTGACCTTCGATATGTCCTCCTTCTTTCGCTACTCCCCCTATCCCTAACTAGGACCCTTTGATATGAGAGCCACATTCTCCTCCTTCACCTCCTTCAACCTGTTTCTACTACCACTAATGGAGCTCTTCAATAGAGCTCGTCTCAACTCCTCATGCTGCAAATCGGCTCACATCCTGTCCCAACTTGGCAAGGTATCTCTACCCAAAATACTTTGGACAAACACCTGCCACTCCTCAGAGACATTATTTAGTGCCAATCGCACTAGCTCTGTGGCTTGAGGCGCTGCCCCAACAACTGACAACTGATCCCAGATCTCCTGAATCCTGGTGAGGAAGGGGTCTATGCTTTCCCCTTTCTGCATCCTGGGGCATCTCATCTTGTCCTCCAAATACATCTTTCGTTGCTTAGAAGTGCCTTGGTACAGCGTGGAAAGTGTATCCCACATCTCCTTGGTCGTTCCCTGGCCCGCTATGTGTGATACAATGTGATCTCAAACACCATCAAGTATCAACCTCTTTGCCCTCGCCATCTCCTTTCTATATTCCTTCAGTTGATCTGCATCCTGGGGAATAGCTACCACTGCATCAATATATGGCTTCAAGCCATATTCATCCAGAAGGAAGGACATACTTGCCTTCTAAATGACATTGTTGGGGGCACCATCCAACCTGTCCTGATCTCATAGTCCGACAGTGGCCATCTCAGATGATGTCGAAAATCTCCTCTTCCCTTTTGCTCGGCTGCTGCTAGGCTATTCGCACTCCCTTCTAGAGTGAGAAAAAATGCTCACAATGACTACTGATCTACAAGGGAATTCAAACTTCTTGAGACTAGAAGTTCCCTGAGGAAAATTTTCCCTCAGTGTGTGCTCTTCTTCCTCCCAATGCTAGTTCTGTTATAGCAAGCTGCTGCAAAAATTGTTGCATCCAGCTAGAGATCTTCTCTACGAAAAATATTGGTTGCTCCCTCTTCCTCTAGAATCCCTCAATCTGGAGAGATCGAATTTTTCTATCCCCCTCTTAGAAAAATCAATTCTCCTCAAGAATTCGACCTCTTAGCCAAGGTGACGATGTTGCCTCTGGGGTTTCAAACCGCTACCCCTCAATGAACAACGGAACTCCCTCTTCCTTCGCTACTGAGCTCTCTGGCTGATCATCTGTGCTCTGATACCATGTGAAAAATCAGAAATCTGAATCCTATTGCAGCAGCTGGAAATAATTCTCCTAATTGTTAAATTATTTTTTAACAATTTATTTATTGTTTGCTACAGTGAATACTGAATCAATCACACTGCAACCTATACAAATAAACTACGGAAGAAATAAACGTTGGAAGAAATACTAGCACGCACATAAAATAACATAATTATTTTTGGACCAATGTCCCCGGAAAAACCCAACTCGGGAAAACAGGTGCAGCTGTTGAGGGTTTTATTATCATGCAGTAGTGAAATAATCTGAGTACAACTGGATGCCGAAAATGGAAATCCTACAGAGAAATACTAGCAAGAAAAATCTAGTGAGGAGAAATTCCTCACTCCACAAGAAAATCCCAGCACTCACCTCAACTCAAATTGAGTCGTCCAAACTGCCTCTACGCAGTCATTGCATCACCCTAGTGCAGTTGTTGCTACTCTCAGCTTGGAACAACTTCTCCTCAAGCCGTCTGACCAACAGTTGTCTCAGAAAACGTCTCGGAAAAACAGGTGCAGTTGTTGAGGGTTTTATAATTATGCAGTAGTGAAATACTCTTGAGTACAACAGGATGCCGAAACTAGCAATCCTACAGAGAAATACTAGCAAGAAAATTCTACTGAGGAGAAATTCCTCACTCAACAGGCAAATCCCGACACTGACCTCAACTCAAATTAAGTCGTCCAAACTGCCTTTGCGTAGTCATTACGTCACCCTAGCGCAGTTGTTGCTACTCTTAACTTGGAACAACTTCTCCTCAAGTTGTCTGACCAATTGTTGTCTCAGAAAATGTCTCTCCTGACCTCTGGAACCTCTACCAAGCTTCTAGCACTGAAATTTTGCTTCTCCCAGGCAATTCGACTTTGCCTCCAAAGGCTACTGAATTACTCTCCGTCAACCTTACTGTGGCTTCTCTGCCTCTCTACAAATGCACTCACCAGAACTGGAATTCTTCCTCCGACTTCACTGTCCCTGCCCCTCTCTCACTACTTCGATTTCTCTGGCTAAATCTCTAGCAACCGGATGTTGCTACTCAAGAAATCGATCTGCTCATGAAATCGAACTACACAAGTGATTTCTCCAAGGCCCATCGACTTCTTCTTATAATCCTTTATTAAGACTTCAACGACCAAGATTAGATCTTAATCGATGGCTAGGATTAACTTGAAGTCGATCCATGTGAGTTTCTAGAACATTCACACCATAACTTAATTAATTTTGATTACTTAGTCATATTCTCTAAGTTTAGACTTAGGAAATATTTAAAAACTGACTAATAATCTAATTAAGTCATTTTTAGGTGGAATTTCCAGAAACGATTTTTGGGTTTTAGAGATCTCATGTATTCTAGCCTCTCCACAAAATTTCAAGGCTAGACCACATTCGATGCTACAAACACTAACATTGAACAATGGACCTTTTCCCGTTAGGGATTCGGAACACCTAATAGGGTTGTTTATTAGCCACTCCCACCTAGGGAGGTGACACTATTACATGCTTAAAGCCCCAAATTTGGAAGGGAAACCCATATTGGAGTCTCATTTGTGCCCTTGATTAACAAGTTTGGTTCACTTAGATGCACTAATGAATTATTGTACCTAATGGTGAGGAAACAAGTTGGATCTTATATGTAAATGGTAGGTTGTTTCATCATGGGTTGCGCGTCTTAACTAGGGCCCAAGGCCACTAGAGGATCATATTGACATCTGTAGGGGATGCGTTGAGAGCAATGGGACTCCATCATGTGTTTGAGCATCACTTCATGCCATGAGCACCTTCAGCAATTTGTTCATTGCCCACATTATCCGCAAGATGATGCACTTGGGCCAACATGACCCAGTTGGCTTAGCATAATTAGGGCAGTTGATCCAAGGCCTAGAGGAGGGTTGTCTCACCTTTGACACTTGGGAGGGTAGGAACCATCATCAGAGCCCTCATTTCGAGCATTGCACAGGCTTTTCCTTCGTTTGGAGACTTATAAGACCAACAGTTGTGCCCCAAACCCACTATGGGGCACCACATGATACCCTACATGGAAAATTAGGGGTTATCCCTGAATTCATCTTTATTGGAGGCCTCTCTCTCATCATGGCACTTAGAGGACTCAACGAGGCCCTTTAACAGCCCCTCTTTAACATGACATCATCAATTCAGCGTGCTTATGGATGGTTTTTTCATAACTTGTCATAGCTACTTGCTCGGCTTGTGACCAAGACTTTTTCTTAGCACATTATTTTATAATTTCAGGGGCTCATTAGGCTAATTCAATTTAGAGAGACTCATATAATTCGAATAGAGTCTCATTTGTGTGAAATCATCATCATCACTTGGATTCTTCTCTTGTAAAACACTTCACAACTTTTTCTTGGATGCTAGTGGATATTCTTTGATGCATTTTGATATTTGGAGCTAAAATTTCAATCTTCTTTGGAGCTACTTCATGATTTGTGGAAGGCTATATCATATTGTCATTTCTTAAGTGCTTCTTGTTAAATATTTTTCTTGGAATAATGTCTAATGTATGGAATTGGTGCAACTAGTTTATGCTTTTGAGCCCTAATTTATTGAATGTTATTTTTGGAAAGCTATTTTGTTTGCAATTGCATGTGTTACTCATTGCATGACAATTGATGAATGTTCCTAGTGGATGAGATTTCGTTTTTCTTCCATGAAACTCCATAAATCTTGGGTGGGTAAATGTTAAAGGTTGGTTGCTAGGGCATCAATCTTTAGCCTCCTTAAGGACGATTTTGGCCAATTTTGAATCATCTTAGACTCCATAGCCCAACGAATCAGGCACTGGTCCAAGAAGTTTGGTGATCAATTCTTCCTTTCTCCATCTTTTCTCTCCTTTAAATTTTCAGCCCCTCTTTCCTAGGACAGCTAGCTAGGGCATCAAGTGAAATCCTCTAGAGGAATTTTTGGATTCCATTCAGACAAAACTCTTTTTTGAGGTCTTGCCTATAGGACCTCCAATTTTGGTTGATATCTCACAGTGATTTATCCATAAATTTGTGTGCCTTAGGTGTGCCCTAGAAGGAAACCTAAATGTATTTCCTTGGACAGGGGGCTTTCATGAGGGTTGTATGAGCATTGTATTTGGTGGGATAAATTGTAAGAATCCCTTTCCCTTCTCTTGCCTTGATCTAGTGAGAGCCTTGGAAGGAAATCTTCCCACGACCATTCATAAGCCCTAGATCTTGTGCAAATTATTCGTAGGTCTCTAGAAGGAAGCAAAGTGTCTCCTAGAAGTGCTACAACATCATATAAACCTTCATTAAGAGATCTAGCGTCATCATTTGAGAGACTTGACCTTAGGAAAACATATTACCATTGCATATCTCAAACCATAGGTCTTGATCTCCTCACCCAAGGCCTTTCTTGGAGAGCATGTTAGTTTCTTCGAAGCATCGAGCCTTTAGTGTGTCTCTCCTTGAATGGGCTTTGTGAAATCACTTCACACCCAATTATTGACATATCCATTTCAAGTGATTTCCCTCCTATCGAGACTCCTCAAATCGGTAAAAGTCCGCAAAGAGTAGGCTAAATTGACTGACGTGACAATGAGTCATTGTCCCATTGTTGTCACGAGGTCTAGTAGTTGTCCCATATGTTCCCCTCCTAGGCCTCTGCTAGATTGTGTGGTAACATTTTTGGCACCATTGTTGGGGAGGAAGCAGGTCTACCTCCTTGGTTCAATATTTGAAGAGGTGATTCTTTCAACGACAATATAGATCCTCTTTTGGCAACTCCACTAGCTTCTCATGAAAATTGAGGGCCAAATTGTGTTAACCTAACAATGTAGGAGTGATGAATCCCCTACTTCTCCTTTCTTGGATATGGTCAATAGGCGTAGGATTCCTTCTCCATGGGCAGATCAGGTGCTTTGTCCCCTATGTTTCGACAACATACTAGGAGCCCCTCATCCTATCCCTGATGATCATGGCAAAGTACCCCAATTCTATGGCACAAAGGATGATGACCCCCAAAGGCATATTGGTTTGTTCCACGACTTCATAGGTTGCAGGGAATTGGAAGAAGATGTGGTCATCACTATGTTTGTTCCACCTTGAAGTTTTCTCAAGACCTGAAGGTGACTCCAATCACCCAGAAGAGTTGATAGATCATGTTTCACAATTTTCACACTGGATCCCCTGTACTCTGAATCAATGTAGAAAAGTTGTAAGAAAGATGTAGACTAAATGTCGAATCCTGGTAACCACTGATCATTGTTCCCGCAAATTGATTATTGCACAATGCTACATATCAAGCTATCACTATTCAACTGCACATTATTGTCACTACACACTGCATATTACTGTCACTCCACACCTGTCATTATTGTTACTGCAAATCACTGCATAATTGTTGGCTGCCTTTGAATGTCACTTCATGAATGAATAGTCATGAATGCTCAAATACTGCTATCATCACACTGCACATGATACTGCAACCATCTGGAACTGCTATCAAATGATGACACAAGCCAAGGTGTCTCAGGTCATCCCAATGCCCTGCAATCAGTGCTTTCAAACTCTGTCCCCAGAGAGCTACTAGCATATAAGTAAACATCGTTGTTTGACTGGTCAAGACCTGTTATCCATCCTTCTCCAATAGGTTGTATAACAAAATGATATTTGCCTTAAAGACCTGCTACCATGTAAAGTCATGTCATTATGATGGTACGCCCTCTAGGTCATCACTATAAGATACATAATACAAATCTATATCAAGTATGTCAAGGTTGTACGTCAATATGTCAAATTACATTCATCATAGTTCTATTGATGTCAAGTCAAAGTCAAAGGTCAACTTTATTATGCGTAGTGTCTATACATATCAGATCTATGAGTCAAGTTAATATATCGATGCATCAATGTGTCAAGTCAATCAGCTCATATGATGTTATTGTCATTGTCACAGTCATTTTTCATTTCACTATTCAATGTATCAAGTCACTAAATGTGTATCAGTTCACCAAGTATATTTTATCACTGCTATAATATATTATACAGTTTCATGCATAGATCATCAAGTCAAGGTTCAGACTTAAGTCTGTCACACTACTCCAGTTCTAGGTTATTGCATAATTCCTTAGATATATATATATATATATATATATATATATATATATATATATAATGATTGTCATAGGCATAGTTCTACTGCTTAAATGTTCAACAACTGTTTACGTCAATGATCCAAGTGTTGTAGCTAAAATGAGATTACAGGTTATGTGCATATCTATACTCAAGCAACTACTTTGCTTTGTCTTACAAGGTCACTATGTCAGGTCAACTCTCAATACGTCAAGTTGTCACACACACAGTTAATGTACATGTTACTACCCTTGTCACTGATTTTCCTAGGTCAGTCAACAAAAGTTTAGTCACATAAGCTAAGTATCCGTCACTGTACTAGAATTGCAATGAGAGGCTATCAACAAGATGCACATCACTAGTTACTTCAACAAAATTCGAACTCAATGATTGGCTTAGTGCATGATACTGACACTCAAACAATGAACCCCTTACAACCACTGCCTTATGATGAGAAGCAATGTCATATATTGACAACTGTAGGATAATAAGAGGATACAATGTTTCACTGTTTTGCAACTGCACAAAAGTCAAGTCAAAAGTGTCATCAAGTTAAGAGTCATATGTTATAGTCATAAATCAAGGGACTGCTGTAGTTAGGATATAAGGATTAAAGTTGTGAATAAGTGATGTAGGTATCACCGTAATGGTCAAGTCAAAATGTCATGACACGCTGCCTCAATTCAAGTCATAACCGACCTAACGTAATTCACTGTCCTAGTCATACAAACCACCCAAGAAATACGTTGTCATGACAAGAACCTATGTCCTAAAAGTTGTTGCCTTAATAGGAACCTAACACACATGACACGATGCCTCAATTCAAGTCATAACAGACTTAATATAATTCGTTGTCCTAGAATTGAAGTTTATAATAGTTCTTCAAGCCTTAAACCAACGAAAGAAAGCAACAAGGCCAAACACCTAAGATGTCAAGCCATATGCAAAGGAACCAAAAATATAGAGTTGTAAGAAGTTTGCAATTACAGTCTAAATTACAATCCAACGAATCCCAAGTTAATTCGGAATCTTGTGCCCAAAAAAAATCAAAGACAATGACACTTTTCTCAAGGTACCTTGCTACCCTTAGGAGGCCAAAAAGGTTCTATCCTCAGGTAGGCTGAAAACTTCAAGCTGTTGTATGCTATCTCTACATCGGAAGGCTGAATATTTCCTCAGGTAAGTTGAAGGAACTTCAGAGCTAAATACAAGTGAGAATGTTATGTTTTGGAGGAGGATATGTCTTTGTTTTATAGTGTTTTAGAGAGGGCTTTATTATGTGAACGTTGGAGATAGAGAGGGGTTCCATAGGAACTTTAGTGCATTAAAATTTTAAATAAAATATGTCTTGTAACTTAATAAGAGAGAAGTTGCCATTAAAATTATTAGATCATACATGTACATCAAGGAAGAGATACTCCTTGTGAGTGAAGGTAGTTTGATGACATTTCTTAATATAATTGTTCTTTTCAAACCTTAAGTTAGATGTTTAATAAAGTTAATTTAATTTACTAATTGTTAATAACTTGAATATTAAACTCTAAGTAATTGTACACCAACCCTCTTTGGTGTGTTTTGTAGGTGACACATGGGTGCATTAAGTCAATGATCGATTTATTGTCTTTGGTTTTTGAAGTTATGTAACTTATATGGGGTGAGATTACAGTGATAAACAATGTCATATGTTGACAACTGTAGGAGGAGGTGTGATGTCACTACCCCTTGGAGTTTTAGCCCAAAAACTGGGGTCACTAACTTCAATTATGAATATCTCCCAAATCAGGAGGCCTCTCGGGGCGTACCACATATCAACAAAAACATCTTTTCGAGGAGAATCTAATGACCTAGATCTCCAAGACAAACTCAATGGTTTGATCCTTCAAAAACCCTCGACAAGGTCGGTATACATCCTTAGTCCAAGGAACCCAAACACTAGGACTTGGGTTTTCAACCATCCAACAATATAGCTGCTATCTTGATGTAAAATGACAATTACTAAGAAGCGTTCATTAACCATTTGACATCAATGATTGGTGTTTTTTGTCAAAGTCAAACCCAGTCAACTCCATGTGTTAATATCAATGACAACACCATCCAACAATCTCCCCCTTTGTCATTGATGGCAACACATACTCCTCCTGCGAGTACAATTCCCCCTGCCTTCATGCTTCACCTCCTTTTAAAGATTTCAATCTCCTTATCGGGTTTTTCTCTCCCCCTTTGACATCAATGGCAAAGTGTTACTCCCCCTAAGAATTTGCTTGCTTCAATTGGACCTGTTATTTGCCTGTGCTCCCCCTGATGAGAAGCCTCTTGTAATAGTCTATCAATGACGATTCCTGTGGACCTGTTCCCTAAAGAGAAGCTTTCCTTTGTGAACCTATAATCCTTCAACTATTCTGCTCCCCCTGAACCTGTTATGAAACTCCCATCTTGTTCAAACTATATGTCTGTCAATCGTAGACTTGTGCCATATACTATTGCATAGACTCCCCCTCTACACACTTCAAGGAGTCAACAAGCTAGATTGTTCAAAATAGTGAGTAACCTAACAGACCATCTTGACTCAAGTCATTAACCGAAGCAACTGTTGATTCCTTACGACCTGTTACAAATCCTAAAAGCATAACTGTTGAGACCTTCTTGCCCTCTTGCTCTTCTTGCTCATCCTGTACTTGTTCATCCTGTACCTGTTTTCTTTTCCAAACCTTCTTATTCTCGTCGTCAAGCTTTTCATTCATGGTTGATTCCATCTTGTACCTGTAGTGACGAGCTATGTGTCCATATTTATGACATTTGTAACATTCAATGTCATTCATAGAAGATTTCGTTTGGTGTTTGTCTCGTGATCCTGCAAACTTGCTTCTAGGGTTTTGCCGATAATAGTTGTACCTGCCAGAAACTTCACAATCCCTAGCCATATGTCCATAGTTAGCACATAAAAAGCAATAACCATTAAATAAATGTGCATACTTGAATGGTTCATTTGGATGCAATGGTCCTTGATAATTGTACATGTCAACAACTTTACAATCCTTGGCCATATGTCCATAGTTAGCACACAAAAAACAATAACCATTAAATAAACGAACATACCTAGAAGATTTTTCATTCTTCTTTGAAAGCGGTGTTGTAGTTTATTGTCGTCCTTTGTCCTTGACTGCTTTGGCATCATTCTTCAGAGTTACAACGTTCTTCTTTGGTTTAGTCATCTTCTCAATCTCACTGTGCGAAGATGTGGAGCTTGTACCTTCATCAATTGGAGCCTTACCTGTTCTTTTTGCGAATTCTTTATTTGTCCTGTCCATAACTTGTAAATGGTCCTTTTCTTTGAGCTTGTTGATCTCATTAAGCGTTGCATCAAGTTCCTCTTGCTTTTGAGCAAGATCTTCTTGAAACCATCTTTTCAAGATCTCCCTTCTTTTTTTTGCCTCCTCAACCTGTAGCTTGAGAAGAGTGGTCTTCTCTACTTCTCTGTTGAGAACCTATATCTATTCCTTTTGCTTCTCATTTTCAATCCTAAGCCTGCTTATTTCTATTGAAGATGTTTCTAATTCCTTTTGCTTTTGGTCAACTGTGGATATGTATATTTGATCAGATTCCTTCCTTTCATTTTTTGCTCCCTGCATCTATTGTTTGAGCCTATTAATCTTTGCACAAGCTGTGTCGAATTCTTGTTGCTTCTGTTGGACTTCTCTCCTGAGGTCTTGTGTCTCTGTATCTTTTACTTCTTCCAATTGTACTCGAAGATTGCTAATGATCTTCCCTGATTCTTCATTTTTCTTTTTGAGTTCTTTTGTTGTTTCCAATTATGCTTCCAGAAGTCTTGTCTTTTCCTTTTGACTTTTGAGTTCCTTTATCACCTTGATCACTTGATTTTGGAACTCTGCCTTACTCATTTCTCCAATTTCTTCATCATAATCAGAAGGATCTAAATTTTCAATAACATCTTGACCCAATTGCTTTGTTGAACAGAGATTATGAATCTTTTCCCAAAGGGCTTTAGTCGTTGAACATTGAATAAATTTTGTTTTCACATAATTTGGCAAAACATTCAAAATACATTCATGGCCTTTGAATTGTACCTTTTAGCTTCGTTGATAGATTTGTCTCCAGAAACAATTGATTCCCATACTCCATGTGCCTGCAAATGTACTTCCATCCTCGATTCCCATATCCAGTTATTATCTACATCAAAATCAGTGGTTGGTATGCAATACTCATTTTCTTCATCTTCTAGGTCTTTCTTGGCCTTGATGTCTTCATTCTTGTCTTCAGCTTCCTTAATGGGTTCTGGATTTCCTTCTTGCTTTCCATCATCTTCTTAATTAGAGGTCATGATCAATGCTCCTTTTAAGTGAAGATCTTGAAGTTTATCCCACAAACCTTTAGTCGATGAACCTTTTCCCACTTTGTCCTTTATAAGATCTGGTAGCCCACTCAAGGTTGCCTTCATCGCTCTTGCATTATATTCCTTGGATTCTTCTCCCATCGTGGTTTCAGTAATCACTAATTCCCAGACTTCAAAACTTTGCACCATTAAAAAATTCTTCACTCTTGCCTTCCATATTTCAAAGTTTCCATTGAACAATGGAGCTTTCCCAATTTTATTATCGTCTTCTTTCATGGTTGAAGAAGAGACATCTTTAGAAGGTTTCGAGGCTTTCTTCCTTGGCTTTGCCATTTGTGTTCTAAGGATCTACCTTCAAGCTGTTAGGCTTTGAGAGAAGGTATTGGCTCTGATACCAATTGTTGAAAATACTGAGAGGGGGGTGAATCAGTATTTCTTTTCAATTGTTATTTTTACCAGTTAAGATCACTTATATTTAGAACACAAAATGAACAATATAGAATAAAGGATTTTCTTAATCAGATATAATGAGGACTTAAATACTCTTCTTTACAATGAATCAAGTACAATAATAATTTAGGGCTCCAACCCAAGATGAAGACAACCATCTTCAATCTCCCAGGCTCCAACCTGTACTTTGCCAAGCACCAACTTGTACTTCACAAGGCTCCAACCTTGTCACTTTGAGGCTCCAACCCTATCTTTGCTACAGGCACCAACCTGGTCTTCTTGAGGACTCCTATCCTCTAGCGCTCCAACCCACAGCTTCAATTCTTCAAGATAAGTTTAGTAATTCTTCAAGACTCCCAATATTTTCTGCAACAAGCCCTGAGAATATTTTCACCTTCAATAATGCGTTCACTTAATTTCCAAATCACTTCATCAATGACAACTCTATCTTTTCAGAAGTTGTCACCACAACTCTTCATTTCTCCCAAACAAAATTCTCTAAGGTCACCTCATGATGATATCAGTAATGCATCATGGTCTTCAATAATGTCTCCAATAGGCTTCTAGATGACTCTCCAAGGTATGCTCAAGGATATCCCAAGACACTTCCAAATTCCCTTTAAGATGTATATCAAAATTTCCACCAAGAAGTCTGCACCAAGTCTGCTATATGAGATATTGTCACAGGTCGGAGTTAAGTCCAGCCTTCACAAGCAGTTGTTCGAGTCTTGTTGTTTTATCGGTCCAGGCCTTCCACCAAATCCGAGGTGTAGTCTCTCTTTCAACCAAGTTGTATGTTGATTGTCCTTTAGGTATAAGACTGATCCAAGGTATATTTTCTCCATAGCTAGCAGTCTGAATTCTCCAGCAATTCGAGGTGAGTTGTCTTTAAGGTGTAATGTTGAGCTTTCAAAAGTTTGTTCACAAATGCCACTGCCCTTCTAATCCGAAGTCTGATCTCTCCCAGAACTGTAGCTCAAGGTCTACACAGGTGACTGATCATTGTTCTGAATTTTCCACAGTTGTGCCTATCACAGGTCTGAACCTGAGACTAGACCTCCTCCACAAGTTTGTTTGGGCCACCAGATGATTGTTAGGCAGTTGTCCTGATTGTTCCTCCAAGATTTACAGTCACAAGTCGGAAGATCTAATCCTCAAAACAACCCTTCAATGCTAAGACTGCAGGTCCGAGCTCTAAATGAGCTTCCACAGGTAAATGTCTTTAGATCGAAGTTATCACAGGTTTGGTTTCTACAACTGAGCATCCACAAATGACTGTCCACAGATTTGTGCTGTAGTCCAAGCTCCACAGACTTGGAAATCCGAGTCACCTATAGTCCACACTTGTCACAGATTTGATGTCTAAGTTTCTCCCACAGGTGGGTCTGCAATCCGAGGTCACAGGTGTATGTCATGAGCCTGAGGTCTTTCCACAGTCAATAGTCTGGGCTTTTTTCTTTTCTTTTTATAAGACAACAGTCCCACAGTTGATTATCCTCTAGTCCGAGGCTAAGGAAATCTTAACACAGAATTTCCTATTGTCCGAGCTTGAGGAAGGATAATCACAGAAGTATGCCCAATCACCGAAAACAAAATTAGCCCAAACAGTGCTCTAAAAATCTTCCTCGGCCACCTTCCTTTTTTGTGTTGCTTCTTTGTATTTTTCACCGAATTTGATGGCTGAAATGATGAATTTCAACTTGTATTTATACACAATTTGACCTAAAATGAAGACACACGTCACTTGGATGAGAAGCCGACTTGCATAAGTTGGCTTATATCGGCCAGCATTTAAAATATATTTTTTTTCAACTTGAAAATTCATTTTCTCTCTGTCTATGAGGAGTTAGAGGACAAGTAATAACTCGTTGGAAAGAGGAAAAGTCCTCTACAAGCTGATGCCAATTCCACATTTAAATGAGGTCATTTTTCCATCAATAAATTTATATTTTTGTGAAGTGTCATCATTAATTTATCTATGGCAGCCTTTGGTATTTTATGTCTAGGGCTCCTTCTTCATAGACTTAGGCATTCAACACTAGGGCATCATGAGCATCAATTAATAAGGTTAGGGCTTCATCTTATTTGCCATCCAATAAACATCCATGCATCATTATTTCATAAGGTCAAATGTTAGGGTTTCATCAATGTATATGGTTAATGCTATGGCATTTTCACTTAGGCTAGGGCTTGCATCAAGAATTTATGACTAGGGCTTTATTTCCAGAGCTAGGGTTTCATTGGCATCTAGGGCATCATGAAGCTAGGGCTTTAGGGTTTTATCATGTAGCTAGGGAATGTGCATCGTCTTCATGCTTAGGGTTTTCTCCTAGGGTTTGCATGAGGTTAGGACAATGGGTTATTCATGCATCACAAGAATATTTTCCATTTCCAACAATGCCATATTGACATCAATGACCACTTTGACCAACAGTCTTTGACCAACATGCCATTGTTTGGCAAGCTTTTAATAGTAAAACATCAATGCAATTAAGTACAATTTACCATTGTTTAAGGTAAGATTGAAAAGCTTTCCCAGCCTAGCTCAGAACGATAATTTTATTAATGAACAACAAATGACCACAAAAGTACATCAAAATGGACAACTAGGTAGGCTTGAGAGACACCAAACTAAACACAAAATGTCAAAGTAATTGAAATAAATACTATGTTTGGAGGCATGGTCCCCTTTGGAGGCATGAGTGCAAAAAAGATACATTTTTTTGAAATCCCTTGTAAGGTTCCCAAACACTAATTCATTCTCATTGCTAAGCATGGCATTAATGCAAACTATACATATAAGAAAAAAAAATTCATCCACAAGCTAACAAGTTGATTGAAGTAGTGTTATAGATTCAACATAAGGTCAACACATACTCAATCCAAGACCATTTGGTAATGAAAGCACGCGCTGAAACTTTAAATGAAGATCAGGTCGTGTAATTAACTTTCCGCTTGCTTTCCACTTGTATTCCTGCATTCAATTTTTTGTAAGAAAATAAAAATATTGTACTCATCTCAATGCTTAAATAATTGGATGATCATTCCCTACCGCTCGTAAGTAATACTTTTAACACACAAACTTTGATATAGAGAACATCCATGCAACAAAAAATAGAAACATGTGCGCATATATATATATATATATAAGAGAATGAATAATCCGATACTCATCTCAATGCTTAAATAATAGGATGATCTTTCCCTACCACTTGTAAGTAATACTTTTAATACACAAACTTTGATATAGAGAACATCCATGCAACTAAAAACAGAAACATGTGTGCATATATCTATATATATATAGATATAAGAGAATGAATAATCCGATGCATGCCATCGCAAAAATAATTACTATTCTATGCTCTATTTAGACTAAAGAAAAACATATAATAGTAATTTCAAGAATGGATACTTAAACATGTAAAGTTAGGTCCAAGATGAAGAGAAAACAAATATAAGAGAATGAATAATCTGACGCATGCCATGCCAAAAATTTTTACCATTCTATGCTATATTTAGACTAAAGCAAAACATATAATAGTAATTTGAAGAATGGATACTTGAACATGTAAAGTTAGGTCCAACATGAAGAGAAAACAACAAAAATAATTAGACGTAATACACACCTATAAATTGAATTGCAGTCAAATTATATTATTGTCTACAAACGATAAAATTAGGTTATAATTGCTATATTGTAATGTTGACTTCATTAATGTATTAAGTAATAAGGTAATAAGGTGGAAATAAGTCATATGCAATATATGGCATCACTGATATAATAAAATTCGCTAGAGATGTAATAAGGTAATAAGGTGGAGAATAATAAAATTCGCTAGAGATATATACAACATCACTTTATGGAATTGACACACACATTGATATAATACATCTCTCACTCAGACTCTCTCACTTGTCTTTCGTATGTTCTCCATTGCATAGTTTAACAAAGTACCAGAACCACAGTAACTGTGGCCTAGGGAAGTGTCAAAGTATTGTGTCAAGGCAAACATTGGCACATCAAAGAATTTAGAGGGAGGGACAACAAAATTACAGAATCAAGGATCCACATTGTTACCCGCCAAGAGTGGGTAACCCCATAGGAGAAATTTTTCTCCTTCCATCTCTTCAACTGGCAGCCAGTAGCCCCCAACAACCACTAATAGCCAATGATGATGTGCCATTCATATCACCGCCACCTATATTAGTTATATGTTTCCTCACCCATTTGGCATAACCACACGTTGGAAGGTGGGTTTTTTATCAGAAGGTACTTTATTCATTTTGCAATCGAGTGCTTATGCTTGTTTCTATTTTGGGCATATGTCATGGATTATGGGGTAACCTGGGAGGAATTGGGGTTTTAACCGTTATTTCGTTCTCTCACCTTAAATAGGGGGTTAATCTTTCATCCTAGTCTAGTGGGAACCCCCCCTAGTGGCCCAATGGGTATAGGAAGGGCACTACTGTTGAGAAATCTAAAGGGCTAAAACTAAGATGAATTCTCTTCTACTTGATAATTGCTTGTGATGTATTTTTAATTTTCTTGATTATTATCTTTTCCTTATATTATTATGTTGTTATTATCATCAAACAGCTACCAAAACAAGAAGATCAACAATACAAAAGAACACAGGATATAGGCTGCAAGCCAGGGCCAAAACCTCTCCACTTGAGAGGAAAACCCGCAAATCTCCTCTTCTTATAGATTCTTCAAATGTCGAATTCCAAGACCTCTAGACCAAGACCAATACCCTTCACTGACCAAGTCTGACCTCCTTGATGATGTGCTTCTTTTGTCCAAGTCAAACCCAGTAAAATCTCTTCCAACTGCAAAGCTTGGACCCTAACTACAGAAACTGCAAGTCTGAAATTTTTGGCCCCTACAACAATTGTTGTTTCCACACGTGTGAGCAGTTTCAAGGCTTCTAAGGCTTCCCTTGACCTTCGCTTGAATTTCTCCTTCTTCTAGGGTTTGTAGGTGATCTAATAGACCTTCCGTCGACCTTCTTTCTACAATTTCCTCAACTTCAATCTTGCAGCAACGAAACCTTAGCTTTCCTTCTTCGCACGTGTGAGAGAGAGAGAGAGAGAGAGAGAAACAACCCAATCTTTTGTCCTTCGTCCTTCTTCCTTCTTCGCTAGCCTTCTTTTGCTCCTTCTTTGCTTAGATGATGAGAAGTGAGTGAGTGTACATAGGAGGTCAAGTTCCCTCCTATATATAGGCATGCCCTAATGAGGTCGACTTCTTAGCTACCAAGTCGACTTGGTCTTGGAGGGTTTTTTGACAATTTTAAATACAAAAATAATTATTTTGACAAGTTACAATGCGCCCAATGGGGTCTTCTTCATATGACAATGACTCTTTTGACTTCTTGACCCTAGGACAAACCCTAGAAGCACTTAATGGGTGCTTGACCTCTAAATAAAAGACCTTGGGCATGAAACCCAAGCTACAAAAATAACAATAATAATTTTTCTTTATTTTTACAATATATATAAAAGTACATTTCATATTTATGAAGACTGAACCTAGTTACATATTTCAACAACTACTTGGGAAACCCCAATTGAGATAGCACAGTCCCATCTCTCCCTATTCCATATTTACCACTTTCCTTCTTACATTACGAGCCCATATTCCACCTCCCTTCTTCGGGTTCAACTAACCATTAGTTCATTGGGATTGGCACCATACATCCTCATTCTTGGGTAGGGCCCGGAACTTGGCCCTGGGAGTTTGATGCAGCTAAAAGAAAAGGACAAAGCAAACAATGGCCATGTTACCCACCAAAAATGGGTGATCCCATAGGAGAATTTTTCTCCACATCTCTTCCATTGGTAGCCAACAGCCCCTAACAGCCACCAATGTAGCTGATGTATCGTGCCATTTGATCTCTACTCCCTGAATCAGTCATATGTCCCCTTGCCCATCTATCAAGAGCATATGTTTGAAGGTGGGCAATCCAATCCTAAAGGTATGTTTTTCATTGTGCAATCAAGTGCTTATGCTTGTTTTTCCTAGGCATATTGGGCATGGATTATTTGGTGACTTGGAAGAAGGAAGGGTTTTGACTATAGTTTTGTTCCTTCACCTTAAATGGGGGGTTAATCCTCAATCCTAGTCCCATAGGATCTCCCCTATTAGCTTATGGCTTTAGGAAGGGCACTACTTGGGAAACCCTGATTTTGGTAGCGCATTCCCATTTCACATTTTTCACTCCCCTCCACACATTACAAGCCCTATTTCATCATTTTCCCTCTCTGGGTCCACATGACTACTGGGTCCATAAGGCACTGGGACAGCCACTCCCCTTTTCCACATGTATGGGTTGCGCCTGAAAATGTTTCCCCAGACATTGATGCAGCTAAAAGAACATTAAAAGCATATCATGGCCACAAGCAAGAAACAAAAGAAAAGAATATCATAAAATGCAAAAGATGGTCGGGACATTTAATATAGCACGCGGGCAAAATCCAAACATGAGCTATACCCCTTCATCATGGCCATCACCTTTGTTCCAAGAGCCCCATAAGTGCCCCCAAATTATTAAGGAACTCATGCATGTCCCAACCTTGGTGGGTGATGAACCGTCACACCTTAAGGGGGTAATAATTGCTTATATCATACATAGCATGCTCTCATCTCCTAGAGCCCCAAGTAGTAATACAAAGAAAAAATCAAGAAAAGGAAAAAGGCAAATGAAGAAGGGTGGAAAAACAAAGGTCGGGGTAACTCATGTATCCACGATTGCTCCCTCCTACATTTATACACCTAAATATGTGGACATCCCTCATCATTACCATCCTTGAACCCATGGCATTTAGCTTTGAGACCCTTGTGTCCCTATCCATCTCATCACGATTCACATGACCCCTATCAAATGAAGGATGTACCTGTGAGCTGTCTTTCCCCTTGGTGTCTAGGAACACCTAATAGGGTTGTTTATTAGCCACTCCTACCTAGGGAGGTAAGACTATTACAAGCTTAAAGCTCCAAATTTGGAAGGGAAGACCATTAGGAAGTCTCAATGTGCCCTTGATTAACAAGCTTGGTTCACTTAGATGCACTAATGAATTATTATACCTGATGGTGAGGAAGCTCATTAGATCTTATATGTAATTTTCAAGTGATTTCATCATGGGTTGGGCAACTTAATTAGGGCCCAAGCCCACCAAAGGATCATACTGACAATTCTAGGGGAAGCGTTTAGAACCATGGGACTCCATCATGTGTTAGAACATCATTTCATACCATGGGCACCCTCAACACCTTCAACAATTTGTTCATTGCCACACATTATTCGTGAGATGATGCACTTGGACTAACGTGCCCCAGTGCGCTTAGCATAATTATGGCAGTTGATCCAAGGCCAAAAAGAGGTTTGTCTCCCCCATTGAGACATGGGAGGGCAAGCACCATCATCGAAGCCCTCATTTGGTGCATTATACAACTTATCCATCATCAAGAGACCCATGAGACCAACATTCATGCCCCAACACCACATGGGGGCTCCACATGATGACTTGCATGGAAAAATAGGGCCATCTCCTAATTCATCTTTATTGGAGCCCTCTCTCTCATCATGGCACTTAGAGGACTCAATGTGGCCTTCCAATGGCCCTACATCATCAACTCGACATTTGGATGGCCAATTCATAACTTGTGGTAGCTACTTAGTCAGCTTGTGACCAAGACTTTTTTTAGCACATTATTTTATAATTTTGGGGACTCATTAGGCTAATTCTATTTAGAGAGACTCATATAAATAGAAGTGAGTCTCATTTGTGAGAACTCATCATCATTACTTGGATTCTCTTGCAAAAGAACTGTTGACACCTAATCATCAGGATTGGGTGAATATAATGTAAATAAATAATAAGTAATATGAACAGTCATCGAGAGATGAAGTGAACAGTCTCTCCCTCATGTATATAATAAAGACCAACCTGAAGGAATATACATGAATCAATTTGTTTTGAGGAGTTACTACCTGGCCTGACATGGTATCAGAGCCAGCTCCCAAAATTAGTTGTAACTCCCTTCTGCCTATTACGCTCTCTGTCCACTGCCCCTATGGAGTCTGTCTTCTACCCTCTGCCATAATTGATTCTGCGCCATTCTGCCCTCTGTCTACCATAATTAATTCTGCGCCATTTCTGCCATGCCTCAGCTCTGAAAACATTCTGAATAGCTGCGTTGAATGCCTTGAGGCCGTAGTTTACTGCGTGAATGGTGAAGAAAAGTTGTTGCGTTGAATGGTGCGTTGAAGAAGCTGTTCAGGAGGGATGGATGAGAGAAGAGAAACACGAAGTGGAAAATTCGAATGCATAATGCCTCTGCACTGTTCATAGGAACAAGTTTCATCCCTAAGAATCGGTTGACCGAGAGACACCGAACAGTCGTTCACGCTCGCTTGGGAAGATACACTCTTCAGTTCTAGAACAACAATATCGGCAAGGGACCCAGTGGTAGCATTGGATGAAGAAAGCTGCTGCTGGTATCAAAGCACACCTGCGTTGATGGTATCAAAGCACACCTGCGTTGATGGTATCAAAGCACACCTGTGTGCGGTATCAAAGCACACCTGCGTTGATGGTATCAAAGCACACCTGCGTGCGGTATCAAAGCACGCCTGCATTGATGTTATCATTTTTTTGACAAATTCCAATATTTAATGAAGATTTATTTAAGAGCATGATAATAGAATGTGATCAACACACCTGCCTGCGATGAAAACCATCCGTCCTTTTTTTTGACAAATTCCAATATTTAATGAAGATTTATTTAAGAGCGTGATAATAGAGTGTGATCAGCACACCTGCGTGCGGTGAAAAGCATCGGTCCATTTTTTTTTACAATTTACATCAATTGTATTTACATCAGAATTCAAGTTATGATAGGTGTTTGAGCAGTTGATATTCTATATAGAATACAGTTTTACTCTTTGTATATTAAATAAAATTCTTACCTAATCAAGAAGGAAGAATAAGGCTGTATTATTTTGAAGCACATTTTTGCCAGTAGAAGTATCTTTTACAGTACACAGTTTTTTTTTACAGTACAAGATTTTACAATGCATTCAATCATATCCATTGTGGGAATAGTTCTCACTAGTAAGGAAAACTATCCTGAATGGTCCCGGATGATAAAACACACCCTCATTTTCAATGAGTTGTGGAAAGGAGTGTGTATTGGAGATGGAGACAAACAGCGAGAACAGCCTACATCAGACAAAGAGCTCGCCATTTGGGAAAACAAGAACAGCAAAGCCTATGCATTAATTGCAGCATCTGTAAGTGAAGAGGTGAGTCGCCATATTACGCCATTTTCAACTGCTTTCGAAGCCTTACAAAAGCTGAAAGAACTCTATGACTCACATTCTGCACTTGAAGTTGTTCAACTCATGATTAAACTCTTCACTCTTGAACTGCAAAATAATGATCCTCTTGCTCTTGCATCTGAAGTAAAGTCTATAATGCATGATTTCCAAGCCACTAAAATTGATTTGGATATTCCTCTTATCGCTTTTCTCAAGGCACTTTATCCTACTTACTCCAATTATCTTGAGTCATTCCAAGCAAATGGAAATCTCAAAGACATTACCTTTGACTCTCTTATGAAAAAATTCGCTGAAAGAGAGAAATCTTTTGGAAAGAAGACAGCCCCTGAATCTTCTGAAGAGGCTGTGTGCCTTGCTCATAAAAAAAAGCATCCTGCTCAAGATTCTTCAAGAGGAAGAGGTGGTCGAAGAGGAAAAGGAAGATATTTCAGAGGCAGGGGGGCCAGACACTCTCAAGGAGAAAAGGCAGATTTGCACTGCATACGCTGCAAAAGAAATGGATCACATGATGCCTCTACATGCAAGTTACCATGGGACAAAATTGAGCAGCAAAGAAACCAACAGAAAGGTAAAACTGATGATACAGACAAAGGTAAAGCACTTGAATCCGCTCACTATGTTGTGGCACAATGTAATATTGGAGTAAATGAAGATTTATTTAATGCTTCACTTGCTTCTTGGAAAAATGATTGGTTGCTTGATTCAGGAGCAACCTGCCACATGACTCATAGAAAAAAAAAATTTGAAGAATTTACTGACAATGTTGATGGAGCAGTATACTTTGCAGACCAATCAAAAATCAAGCCATCAAGGCTTGGCACAATCAGGCTTAAATTGCCTGGTCTTCCAGACTTTCTTCTGCATCATGTTCTATGTCTCCCACAGCGCAAGAGAAACTTCTTGTCCTTGATCCACATCCGCCAGCAAGGTGACTCCATTCATATGTTTGATGGCAAGCTTGAGGTAAGAAAAGCATCTGACCACTCACTTGTCATGAGGGGAATAGAAGAAGAAAGGCTTCTCAAGCTGCAAGGTACCTCTGCTCGTGTACAACATTTCTCATACAATTCTCATTATGAAGAAGGTACACTTCCATCAAGTTTATTATGGCATGCTAGATTTGGACATTTGAACTATGACAACCTCCACTTGTTGAAGAAAAATGGTGTTGCTGGTTTGCCTACAATTCCTAGGAAACTTAAGCAATGTGATGCTTGCATTCTAGGAAAGCATAGCAAACAGTGTTTTCATGATTCACATTCAAGAGCACATAGAAAACTTGAACTCATTCATTCAGATTTATGTGGTCCAATGCCTGTTCCTTCTGCAAATGGAAATAAATATATGATGACATTTATTGATGACTACACCAGAATGTGTTGGGTTTATTTATTGAAGAACAAATCTGATGCTTTTCAAACATTCAAGAACTTTCATAAATGGATTGAAAATGATGCACAACCTCATATTGGGTCTATTCGCACTGATAATGGAAAAAAATACACATCAAATGAATTTGAAAACTATCTTTGCCAACATGGGATCAAACATCAAACAACTATGCCTTATAATCCCCAAAAGAATGGTGTAACTGAAAGAATGAATAGGACAATCTTAAATATGGTACGATCCATGCTCTTCGTCAAAAATGTAAAGATAATGTTTTGCGCTGATGCTGTTCTATGTGCTGCATATATAAAGAATAGATGTCCATCTAATGCTATTAGAAACAAGACTCCATATGAAATGTGGTATGGACATGTTCCTTCGGCAAAGCATCTCAGGGTCTTTGGTTCCACCTGTTATGCCTTGATACCAAAGGTACATGGAAACAAACTTGGTCGTATAAGTCATAAATGTATCTTCCTGGGGTATTCAAACACCTCCAAAGCATACCGTCTCTATGATGAAGTAAATAAAAAGTTTGTTGTATCTAGAGATGTAATTTTTCTTGAATCATCCAAAACTGACAATGTTGTTGAGCGGCAACTTGATCGCTTGGATAGATTCGCAAAAGCAAAATCATTTCAAGAATTTGATAATCAGATTCCACATCTTGAAGGGGGGATTCCTATACTAGATCAACATGTGGAATCTTCTTCTGAAGAACACTCTCCTCTGCATGAAACTCCAACAACGGATGATGCTTTAAGTGATATGATTGATAGAATTGGGAGACTCAACCTTGATTCAGTCCCAACTCAACCTATGGAGCAGCCTAGACCATCTGAGAAAGGTCCCCCAAAGTGGCTGACAAAGACACTTGAAAGTGTTCATCCTGATGAGGTTGGAAAGACAGGAACTAGAAATTCAAACCAGGAAAATGGAGGTGATGTAGATAACTCTAATTCACCAGTTGATATGAATGTTTCTTATGATTATGAATTGAACTTGTCTACAGATTTTGAACCAACTTCCTTCAAAGAAGTTGCTTCTCATGATGAATGGCAAGAAGCAATGCAAAAGGAGTATGACGCCCTCATAAAGAATGGCACTTGGAAGCTGGTTGATCCTCCATTAGGAACCAAACCAATTCACTGCAAGTGGGTCTACAAGAACAAGTATAAAGCTGATGGCTCACTTGACAAGCACAAAGCCAGGCTTGTGGCAAAAGCTTTTGCACAGAAGGAAGGGGTCGATTATGAGGAGACTTTTGCCCCCACAACAAAATGGGCTACCATCCAGACACTCTTTGCCTTAGCAGCTCAGAACGGTTGGAAAGTCCATCAAATGGATGTAAAAACTACTTTCTTGAATGGAAATCTAAAAGAGAATTTTTTTATGTCCCAGCCTAAAGGATTTGCTGTGAAAGGACATGAACATAAAGTATGAAAACTTGTGAAGTCCTTGTATGGCCTCAAACAAGCACCGCGAGCCTAGTATGAAAAACTAACTAAGCATCTTCTGAAACTCAATTTCAAACATTATGATCTTGATGATGCAACTTTATTTGTCAAGAAAGTTGGCAAAACAGTTGTATATCTTGTGGTATATGTAGATGATCTTTTGATGATAGGGAACAATGAAAGCTACATTGCATCCATAAAGAAGGAATTGGGGAAAAGTTTTGAAATGACTGATTTGGGCTATGTTCATTACTATCTTGGTATTGAAGTAACCCAACATCCGAAGTCCATATTTCTTTCTCAAAAGAAGTACATTGGAGATCTGTTGAACAAGTTTGGCATGACAGAATGCAATCCTCTTACTACTCCAATGGAACAAAACTTAAAGCTCACATCTATTGAAGGAAAAGAATTTGAGGATGCAACAAAGTATAGACAGCTTGTAGGAAGTCTCAACTACCTAACTACTACCAGACCAGGCATTTCGTTTGTTGTTGGAATCCTCTCCAGGTTTATGCAAAAGCCTTGTGAGGGACATTGGTCTGCTGCAAAAAGAGTTCTAAGATACTTGAAGGGAACTCAAGACTTTGGAATCAAGTATACATAGGTGGACGACTTCAGCTTGATCGGATACTCTGATTCAGACTTCGATGGAGACAAAGAAACTGGGGTATCTACTTCAAGATATGCTATGAGTCTTGGATCAGGAGATGTCTCCTGGAGATCACGCAAACAATCAGTTCCAGCAGATTCCACCAATGTTTTACGACTCCGACTCCGACTCCGACTCGGCCGAGGATCGACTCCGACTCCGACTCCGACTCGGTAATGACTCGGCCGGCTCGATTTCAATGACTCGGTCGTTGTAAAAAATACATTAAATATTTATTTTTTTTTATAAAAAAACATAATTTTAAATATTTTAAACATAATTTTAAAGATTTTCATTCATGTTTCCAAACACACAACATTATAATATAGATGGAAGACAACATATGATCAAAGTAGGCTCATGAACCAATCCATTATATCAAAATGGTACCCAATGGCAATACATAGTCAACTGTCATACATGATCAAAGACTCAAAACAAAATACAAATAACCAAGGAGGCTAGAAATGGCCTCTACAACAAAAGTAAACTGTGATGGTGACCAGACTCCAAAAGTTCTTACAGTTGTTTGGAGAGCTTACGCTGATGGATGTAAAGCCTATAAAGGTTATTCCTACATGAAGAACCTCCAAAAGAGGAAGAGCCAGGATTTTGAAAAGGTTGGACAATTTTCTTGTCAACAGTAAGCTTTTGGAGGAAGCCAGCAGGCATAAGTCATGATTAGTAATTGGAGGACTTTCTGATCACTTACCAATCCTGTTTCAACTAGCTGAAGAAGATCAAAAATATCTGTTGCTTTTAAATTTAACAATACATGGTTAAAAGATGACAATGTAAAATCAAATATTGGTTTGAAATGACAGATACTCAACTTCACCATTTACGTTTATTTAAAAACAACAAAAAATCTCAGAACAGTTAAATATATCATTTGGATTGGAGGTTCACAATGTAGAGTTTCCTTTTACAAAACTGTTTTTAGGATTTACAATTAAAGGAGAAACTATCTTGTCATCTTAATGCATTAATACAACAAGCAGACACATAAAAAAGAAGAAAATGGCACCAAGGCTATTTTATTACATAGCCTACCCAGAAGATATAACATTGTATTCACACTAAGTAGTTTCCATCACAGTCTACAGAAGCATGACCCTTTGGAATCCATAAACTGAATTTAACTTTATCAAAAATCACAAAAAAATTGAAATTTTTCTAACTGTTTCGCTGCCCAGCCGGAATGCATTGACTCGGCCGAGTCATAACGGACCCGGCCGGGTTGACCGAGTCATATGTGACTCGGTCAACCGAGCCGGTTAGCTGGCCGGGTCAAAGTTCAGGGTAATGACTCGGTTCGAAACGGCCGAGTCGGAGTCGAAACGGGCGGGTTGTAAAACAGAGGATTCCACAACAGAAGCAGAATACGTGGCAGCAGCTGAAGCAACAAAAGAAATTGTGTGGCTCAGGAAAATTCTTGAAGATTTGCAGGTAAAACAAGTACAATCAACTCCACTCATGATTGACAATACCTCTGCAATAAAGTTGGCCAAGAACCCAAAGTTCCATGATCGAACGAAACACATCAATACTAAATATCATCTGATTCGACATCATGTTGAAGCCAAAACAATCCATCTCCGTCATTGTTCCACTAATGAGCAAATTGTAAACATCTTCACCAAAGCGCTTGGAAGAGAAAAGCTTGAACGATTCAGAATGATGCTTGGACTCACCAACATCCCTTCAGATTAAGGGGGGGAATGTTGACACATAATCATCAGGATTAGGTGAATATAATGTAAATAAATAATAAGTAATATGAACAGTCATCGGGAGATGAAGTGAACAGTCTCTCCCTCATGTATATAATAAAGACCAACCTGAAAGAATATACACGAATCAATTTATTTTGAGGAGTTACTGCCTGGCCTGACAAGAAACACACGTTTTTCTTCAGAAGCTATTGGAGTATCTCAAATGCACTATGATATTTGGAGCTGATTTTTTATCTTGTCGTGGAGCTACTTTTTGAATATTGATGGATATATTGCATGATTATTTTGTAAGTTGTTTTGTTTATGAAATCTTTCTCTTGAAAATGTCTAATGTATGTAATTGTTGCAACTAACGTAAATGCTATTGTGCCCTAATTTTGTTGAAGAAATTTTTTGGAAGCTATTTGCTTGGCTCTTGCATATGTTACTCATGATATAACATGCAATGAATGTTCCTAGTGATGAAATGTTATTTTTCTTCATGAAACTCCATATTCTAATAGTAGGTAATTATTGAAGGTTGCTAGCTAGGGCATCAACTTTTGAACTCCATGAGTACAAATTTGGCCAATCTAACGCATCTAGGACTCCATCGTCCAAAGGACTAGGCACTAATCCAAGGATTTTGATGATCAAACTCCTCTTTCTCCATATATTCTCTTCCTAAATTTCAGTCCCCTGAAGGTAGGGCTGAAATCCAAGGCTTGCAGTGAAAGTGGGAGATGTTTTTTCAAAAATCTGAGAACCTAAGCATTAAGCTTAGGGACTAGACTACCTATTCTCCAAGTTTGGTGGCATCTGCTCGAATCTCATCCATAAAATCTATTTCCCTAAGTGTGCCCTAAACTAGAAATCCTAACTTATATTTCCTTGACTTGGAGACTTCCTTGAGGGTTGTATGAGCATGGTATTCATTGGAATAAATCATAAAAAACCCTTTCTCCTCCCTTGCCTTAACATAGTGAGTATCTTACAAGCATTTCTTCCCACGATTATTCACAAAACCCTAGTTCTAGCGCAAGGATTTCCTAGGTCTTAATGGCAGAACTTGTTGGAAAACTTTCTCGGTTTTGTTTGCCATAAATGCAAGCTTCACATTTTGCATTTTCCCTTTTGAATGTGGGAAGTCCTTTAACCATTCCTTGTTTCTGCAATTGTGAAAGACTCTCAAAATTCAAATGTCCATATCTTACATGCCATAGTCTGATAGGTGAAATACCTGTAGTCACTGCCCCTGCAAAATCAGAATGCCTTGGAATAACTGTCCCTTTTATCCGTAACAGTTTTCCATCTTCATAACCTGTCATAACTGTTTTCAAGTTCTGTTTCACTGAATTAATCTTCACTAAACCATCTTCCATAATCACCTGATGTCCTGCTTGTCAAATCGTGACTAAAGAGAGCAAATTTTTCTTGAAACTAGGTACATACCATACATTGGAAATCAATTTTTCTCCAATGTCAGGGAGAAAAACTTTTACTACTCCTTTTCCATAAGGAGTATGTTTTGTATCATCAGCAAGAAAAATTGAATTAAGTTGGCATTCTTGAAAATTCCAGAAAAAATCACGTCGACAAGTCATGTGCTGAGTTGCCCCGGAATCCAAGATCCAGGCATCTTCATAGTCACTTCTAAGATGAGATGAAATTTGTGATGCTGGTGAGGAAGTAAAAACATATTCTGAGCTATCTTCATCTTGATCATTTGCAAATTGTGCTGAATGTTGCTGAAACTTGGGAATTTTATTAAGTGAAGTTCGACAATCTTCAGCATAATGGCCAACTTTGTTACATCTTCGACATACAATTTGACTTAAGTCTCTTCCTCGTCCTGAAGATTGTCCTCTGCCTCTGCTTTGACCTCTATTTGGAGATTGTCCTCTACCTTGACTATTATATCCTTGTCCTTGAAAATTTCCTCTTCCTTGGTTATTTCCTCTACCTTGAAAATTATTTCTTCCTCCTCTGTTAAAATTGTTGCCTCTACTTTGGCTTCGACCTCGATTATGTGCCGCTTGATTCTGATTCCACCTGCCTCTTCCTCAAGAACTATCTGCTGATGACTTACTTGTGCTGGCTTCTGTGAGAAAAACATCTTCACCAACTTTCTTCTTCTTCCCAAAAGTTTTATCATGTTGACTTAACATTTCACAAAGTTCATCAAACTTTAGTTTTTCTAATTTCCCAGTTACTTGTAAAGTCTCTAAAAAATGCGTATAGGAAGAAGGAAGTCCAGCAATTACAATTGTGACCATAAAGCTATCATCAATTGCGGGAAAACCAGCATTAATAATTTCTTGCTTAATATTCTTAAGTCTGGAGAGATATTCAAGAATATCACCATCTTCAGTTAATTTCTGTTGCAACAATTTTAACTGTAAATCAACCTTCTTTGATTCTGGCTGAGTATCAAAGAGGTCTTTAAAAGTTTTCAAGGCAGTCCATGCATCTGTGGCATTCTCTATATGTACATACATTTCATCATTCACAGACGATTTAATAAGAGCTAAGGCTTTAGCATTCTTGATTTCCCATTTTGCCAGTGGATCTGCATCTGTGGGTTTATTTGGCTTAACATCGCCATCACATATTCCTTGCCATAATTCATTGTAAATAAGTGTGCTTTCAATAAGACGATGCCACGTTTTATAAGATTTGGTGCCTTCTAGTTTGTCAGAATCAGAAAATAAGTTAATCAACTTAAGACATTTTTAGCGTTGAAGAGATGCACCAAGAAGCATAACAGAAAGGACAAGATAGTCAGCTCAACACACCACGCAAAAAACACGATCTATCGGGGTTTGGCCTTGACCCTCGAATAGTCGTCAAAACAGGAGAATATTGACTGACCTTTGCACTTGGCTCTAGTCAATTTCTCAAATGTTTACAGGACAACTTTCAAAATTTTACTTTTTACAATGGTGCTTTTGCACAATATGGTAAAAAAAAAATTTACCCCCCCTCAAAGTAAAATTACTTTGAGTTACATTTATCTCCTTCCAAAAATTACAAAAAAAAAAACTCCTTATTGCTTCAAAAGTTACAAATTGCTATTGCACCTTATTTCTCCACTAAAAATACAAAATTACAAGGCCCTTTTTTTTTTTTTTTTTTTAAAAAAAAACTTTAAAAGGCTCACTCATCACTCAATTACAATTACGGTTGTTAATAGTCATGTTGGGATCTGCAATCCGAACATCTGGCATTTCTCTCATCGGCCTCGGAAACTTGCTGAAACTCTGCACCTCGTCACATTGAAGTCGAAAATATACATGCAAAGCTTCTTATGCAAGGGAAAACAATACGTTAGCATGCATCAACGAATCAACAGTAATGGCTAACGCTGGTGGGAAAGGTAATTTCGATATACATAAATTTAAGCTTCCTTCGACTGTGATTCATCCTCCTTTAAACACTTTTGAATCACCTTAAAAGCACCTGAGAAAAAATCTGAAACTTTTGAAAACTGTCTTTCATTTGCAAGCACTGATCCAGCTATACCTTTGGACAAAATAACGATGGGTTTTTGGCGGCTAAGTGGCTCGGTGTCTGGGCAGCAGGTTGCCGAGTAGGCAGCGGTATTTGTTTCGGACTCAAACAAACAAAAAATGTTGTAACGCTGTTTCCGTATACAACGTTATGAAAACGCTTCTCTCTGTCATTCAGCAAGCTCTGTCATGGCAGAATTCTCCCTGTCGGCGTCAATGAAGAGACGACATTCCGAAGTTTCGTAAGGCCGTGATCATGAAAGATAGGACTACCAGGCGTGCCCGTGGTTTTGATTTTGTGGTTTTTGCGGACTTCTCCCCGCAATTGCTGATAGATTCTCAGATATAGAATACAGTACTGATTGTCACGTAGAAGCTGCAAATAGCATTCACTATAACAACAGCTGGCAGAGTGCGCCTTCAACCCGGTTGTGAAACTATTCAAAACTTCCTCGCAATGGCTTCAAAATTGGATTCTACCTCTTTAAGTCAAGCTCTTAACGTGAAAATCCAGTCACATGTATGGCAGGTACAGTTCAAAGCTATGTGCGTCCTTGAATCAGTCTTAAGGCAAAGAGAAAATACATTCTTTGGAACAATAGGAGGGAATAATAAAGAAAATGAATTTTAATCCGTGGCAACCAAGCAAATGCGCAATAGGGGGAATAATACAGAGAATGATTTTTAGATTGAAAAATCTAAAATCAATGATATAAATTAAAAGTCAATAAAGTTCATTTCCAGGAAAAAAATTGATACCAAATCAATAAATTTCATACCAAATATTAACTGACCAAATTAATGGAGTTTTCCATGTGCCTGTAGAGCTGGAATCTCCTCCTCACATCAGCTGCAGCATTACTGGAGCTCTGATACCACAATAATGGCAGAAGTGTCCTCAGACACATAATTTTATTAATCAGAAAAAATAATTACATAATTGATTTGCAAGAGCTTACACCCGAACAACCAAACACTCTTGCAATGAGCTATTTATAAGCTCCATGTCCTAACTACCTCTAATTATGGATCACTTATTCAATAACAAGTGTCCATTTACAATAAATGCTATTCAAACCAACTAGCTAACTAATCTCCTAAAATAGAGCCTAAGATACGACACATTTGGAGAGTCATATCTAGTTACAACAATATGCTAATTCTAAAAGTCTCCATTAAATAATTAAACATTCTAGAATAATAATTATTAATTTAATATCTTAAATTAATAATTATTTTATTCTAATTTATAACCTATGATGAAAAAGTATTTTTTGGATCATCTAACAGGTCTCTCAAAGGGAGAGAAGAGCCTCTTATAAGTGTTAAAACATCGCATAGAGCTTCTTTGAGAGGTCCTACCCCATCACTTAGAGTCTTCATCTTAGGAATACCTATTACCAATCACAAATCTTAAACCCGAAGTCTTCATCTCCTTCTAGGCCTTTCTTAGAGAGCATTTAGCTTCCTTGAAGCATTGAGCCATTATTGTGTCTCTCCTTGAATGGACTTTGTGAATGTGAAATCACTTCATGCCTAAATCATTGACCTATTCATTCTAAGCAATTCTCTTCCTACCGGGACTCCTCCCATCGATGAAAGTCCGTAAAGGGCAACGGACTTTGATTGAGGTGACAGTGTATCAGTGTCTCATTGTTGTCACTTAGTCTAGTATTTGTCCCTTAGGTTTTCCCTTCCTTAGGGTCCTATTAGATTGTGTGGTAACATTTTTAGCCTCGTTGTTGGGGAGAAAGCAGGTCTCCCTCCTTGGTCCAATATTTGAAGAGGTGATTTCTTTAATGACAATATAGATCCTCTTCTAGCGAGTCCATTGGAAAAACAAAGCCCTAGTTCTTCATTTAACTTCAAGGGAAATGCTTGTAGGGTGGAGCAAGCATCTCTCAAGGCATATTAAAGTCACTCGGGCGACTCTACTCTTGATTGTTATGAAAAATCCAAAAGAATGGCTCCTTGGAAGTTGTGTGACATATTTCCCGATATCCCAAAATTCAATGGTAATCCATCATTCATACTTGATCATATAGCTGAATTCATCTCAAATGTTTCGAGAGAGGGCAATGCTCACCAAGGTAATTAGGTTAAATTATTGATTGAATCTCTTGGAACGTGTCAAATTAATGATCTTTGTGACCCTAATAGCACCAGTTCATTTGAAGTTTTGATTGAAAACAAAATTTTCTTTTGGAGGTCACAATTTATCACTGATGAAGATGCAGGAAACATCTTGGCCATTAACCATTTTTGTCTTCATCTTTCTGAAAATGCGAAGAATCCATCAAAGATCCTAGAGCTGGATGCACTAGGGGAAGATTGGGATGACCCTAAGGAAGCCACAAACGTAAAAGATTCTCAGGAAGATGAGGGATACATGGAAGAATTTTGGACCATAGATTCAGGAATTAACTATAATAGAAAAGACGAGGAAAGCTCCACGAAGACCTTGGTCAATAATGTGGAGTATGATGAAGGTGACTCTTTGGCACAGGAAGTGATGTTGGATGATGTACTCCATGAAGATATTGAAAGGGTGGACACCATTAATTCCCAAAAGGTTGACATTTGTGAATTCATGTGTATAAATGAAGGGAAATGGAATATGAATGGCCATCATTCGACAAAGATCCTATCTATGACACTAAGGAATAACGCGAATCTATGGAACGCGAAGGTGAGGCTAGCAATATTTTTGTCAAGGATATTATTCCTAATGATACACCTTTTGAGCCCCTTGAAGAGCAAGGTGATCCCATGACTCCCCTAAGAATTGACATTGAAAAGTGCTTGCATTGTGTAGAAGGGAAACGGGAGACTATTAGCTACCTCTTTGACAAATTCATTGTTTATGATGTTGATGATGAACCTAATAAGGATCTTGACTTAAAATATATTCTATGTCATCAAGAAATGTTGATCACGTTTGAGCAACCCTTGGGCCTTAGTACTAAAAATGATGAGCACATGTTGGCTAACCCTTTTCAATATGATCCTTGCAATAGATAGCCTGATTAGTGTAATTCCCCTTCCCAGCCTTCCTTTTCCTCCTATCCCTCCCGCATGAGCATGAGGATATCAAAGGGAACTCCATGAATAAAGGAGTCTTTGAGAAAAGGTTATGGAACCTAATCACTGATTTCTCCATAATATTCTTAATTGAGGGAAAGACCCGATGGTGCGGGCCTGATTTGTTGAAAATGTAACTAGGTTTAGTCTTCATAATTATCTTTGTACTTGTATCAATATGTATTTCTTGTAAAAAGCAAAAAGAATAAAAACAAAATTTATTATTATTATTTTCTAGTCAAAGCATGTTCTTCATGCTTCTAGGGTTTATTGAGTCAAGAAGAAAATTTGTCATGTGTCAAAGTCCCATTTGGAAAATTTGTAACAAAAAGAAAAAAATTATTTTGAGTCAAAAAGAGTCATTTTGTCCCACAAGACCAAGTCGACCCTGCCTTGTCAAGTCGGCCTTGAAGAGGCCCTATTCGACCTCCTGGATGGCTATAAAAGGAAGAGACTTCGACCTCATTTGAATACACACTCACACGTCAATTTTTGTGTAAGAGAGAAGAAAAAGTAGAATGAAGGTCAAGGAGAGACAGAACAATCTAAGGAAAGAAGGAAAAACAAATTTATGCTTGTCATTGTTCACATGTGCAAAGTTGCGGGTGTTACTCTGCTAATTACACGGCCAAAATTTTGTTTTTGCAAAGTTGTTGGGGAAACTATGTTTCTACAAAGGTGTTGGGGAAACTCTACAAGGTTGCAGGAATGAAATTCTAATTAGAAGAGGTTTGACCAGCTTTGATCCTTGTTGAGTTGCTTTGGTTGGAGGAGATCTGAAAGAGCGCTGACTTGGTTCCTTGTGGAGATCTTGGTCTTGGTCTTACGTCTTGGATGTCTCACTTTGATCTGATTCTATAAGAAGAGAAGTTGTTTGGGTTTTCCCCCTCGTGGGGTTTTGCCCTGGCTTGGAGCCTACATCTTGTGTTCTTTGTCTCTTGTGTTCTTCATGCACTTTATGTTTATGGCAATTGCTTGATGAAAAAGATATAATTGTGAAAATTTCTAACCTGAAATTCTACTGCAGCAACTGATTTATTTCACCTACTTATTCTTCACAATAAGTTATTTACGAAATCCCTTCAGCAAATATTAAATTAAATTCTACTGCAGTTATCACATAATTACACAGAGAAAATAACAACGATATACATGCAAAAGAACCAATCACATCAACACAGTTGTTTCTGGACAATTTGTTGAAATTTCTAAATCTAACATGTCATAAATTCTTCCTGCATTATCTGGTTTATTTCACCTACTTGTTTATTCCTTAACAAGTTATTTAACCATATAAATACTGAAAATAAACACAAATGCAGTCTCAACTCATCTACAGATCATCAATTGAAATAATAGACAAACACACAAGGGGCACCGTTATTTTTGGACAATCGTCCCCGGAAAAACCCAATGCAGGAAAACCGGTGCAGCAATTATGAGGGTTTTATTACTATGCAGATTTCTTGAGTACAACTAGGGTGCTGAAAGGGCTCACCCAACAGAGATTGTTACACGACAATAATACCCCTTTGCGGAGACAAATATTCAACTAGTCTACCCCACAAAAATCCTTCTGGCGCTTCCTCTCGGCTCTGCATCAACCTTGCTAGCCTCAGCGTCACTCCCGAAGCCCCTGCGTCAGCCTTCCAGCTCTTTGCGTCAGCTCGCTGGCCTTCTGCGTTACCCACGCAGGTCCCTCAGCCTCTGCACAGTCTCTAGCTACCTCTGCGTAGCTTCTACTGCCACTGCCTTAGTCTCTTTAGTCTCTGCGCTAACCCTCAGGCACTATCCCCGCCTATCTGCTATGTACTCACTGCCCCTCGCTGCAACAGATCACTTGTTCTAATTTCTCAGCAAGCCCCGCTCCAGAAAATCAAACTGACTAATCAATCTTGGTGTATCTCCAACTAACCCTCAAGCCCCCTCTTACAGTTTTCATGTTGAGTCTTCAACGGCCGAGATTAAGTCTCTAATCAACGTCTAAGATTAGATTTGGCTTGATCCATGTCATTTAGAACATTCTCACCCAGTTTTATATTAATACCCATTAATATTTTAATTTTCCTAAGTTTAGACTTAGAAACTCCTTAAAAATATTAATTATTTTAATATCTCTCTAACTGGGTGGAATTTCCCCAAACCATTTCTGGGCCTTGGAGATCTTAAGTGCTTTAGCCTCTCCGCCAATTGTCATGGCTAGAGCACATCTGATGCTACCACAAATCAACACAATTGTCCTCGGCAAAACCCAATGTGGGAAAATCGGTGCAGTAGATGAGGGTTTTATTAATCTTCATAAACAATCGTTTTACAAGGAATGATTCTACAGAGAAACTAAGAGAAAACACCTAAGACTTTCCCTTGGAAACTTTCTGACACCCTGGAGACCCTTCTCCCACTTCTGCATCACTCTGCGTGGTTCTGCGTCCCTCTGCGTCAACCTGCGTGAGGGTTGTGTCTCCCTTGGACTATGTCTCCCTCTGCGTTGTCTCTCAATGCCCCTGCATCACCTCCTCCTCAGTCACTGACTGTTGTTGATGCCCTCCTCTTCCTCCACCCTGCAACTCTCCCTCTGAAATTGATCTCCTTCTCTTTGAGAATCAATTTTCCTTGGGATACTGACTATCTGTCGGTGCCTCCAAATGATCCTCAAGTCTTCTCTTATACTTTTCCTGTTGATGAATCAATGGCCGAGGATTAAGTCTCTAATCAACGGCTAAGATTAAAACTAGTGTTCCATGGGGCCGCGTCCCCCCACCTAGGGGTCAAGTTTCCTAGCTCCCTCACGCTCCAGGGACTTGGGGACGAGAGGGGATGTTTCCCCACGCTCCCAAAAAACATGGTACACGAGGAAACTTGAAAGGGATCGTTTCCTCCATTTTTGGGGTCGTTTCGTCCAATTGGGGTCATTTCCTAGGTGAAAGGGGCCTTGAGGGGTCGTTTCCCTAGAAAAAATTCGCAATTTTTTTATGAAACAAAAAAATCGTAATTTTTAATATTTGTTGACCGATTGTTAAGGGTTTACATTATGTTTATTTCAAATTTCATTTTTTGTTTGCTCTTTCGCTGAACTGAACACTACTGCCATCGCCAATCAGCCTTCTGTCTGCCCCTTTGTTGAACAGAACGCTACCGCTCGTGTATCAAACTTGACTTTTATATTATTCAATATTCAATGTTCATAGTTGGAAGTGGAACATCAATATGGTTTAAAGTTTAAAGTTTAAAACTTTAAAAATTTATAATTTTATAATTTATTTTCATTGTGCATTGTTAGTAAGTTAGTAGACTAGTAGTTACACTATACAGTTACAAAATTACATGTATGATGTATAATTATAATTTATATGAAAATGATATCAATGATCATGCTTTTCGTTTTAAATTTGTTTCAGTTATATGATTCATCGATTTATATTTTATATTTATAAGTTTTTAAGACCCCGACGTCCCCCCGCGTTTCTTAAAAGTTGGTGGGGATCTTTTGCATAGGCCGCTCCTGCGCATCCCGCTCCCTCGCCTCCTCGTCCCCGAAACTTGGTGGGACATTGATTAAAACAAACTTGATCGTCGTCTCTTAGCATCTTCTCACCCTTATCTTTATTAATACCCATTAATATTTTTATTTTCCTAAGTTTAGACTTAGGAACACATTAAAAAATATTAATTATTTTAACAACTCTTCATCCGGGTGGAATTTCTCCAAACGATTTCTGGGTCTTGGTGATCTCATGTGCCTTAGCCTCTCCACCAAATTTCAAAGTTAGAGCACATCCGATGCTACCCAAAATCAACACTCCCTCTTAGTGAGGAATGTGCTTTAGCAATGCTTCACCATAGAAGCATCACATTGATCCTCCGCATCGGTCCTCTGTGCTGATGCTTGGCCTGCTGCCCCACATCCACTGCACTATTGCTTCCTGTACTGTTGCCCATGACACTGCCACTTCCACTGCTACATCTGTACTGCAGCTCCCTCTCAACATGTTGCATCATGCTGCCCATAGCACGGCCATTGCCAACTGTTGCACTGCAACTCCCGATACTTGTCCATTTCTACTATTGAAAAGGATTCTTCACCATCCCCATCTTCTCCCTGAAATAAACAAACTCTGTTCTTCTTAGAGCCTTGGTGAGGATGTCTGCCACCTATTCTCCTGTAAGAGTGTACCTTAATTGTACTGCCCCTCGTTGCACAGAGTCTCTGACAAAGTGACACCTAATATCAATGTGCTTCGATCAATCATGAAATACTAGATTCTCAGAGAGCTTGATGCAACTCTGATTATCACACAAAATCCTGGTCACTTCCATCCTTCTCCTGAATAGATTCACAAGCAATTTCCTAAGCCATATGGCTTCGCAGGAAGTTGTGCTAGCTCCCATATATTCTGCTTCAGCTAAGCTTAGTGCCACGAATTTCTCTTTTCTACTATACTATGAGGTCATTCCTGATCCAATGTTGAAACAGTGTCTAGTTGTACTTTTTTGATCTACTGAACTTCCAGCCCAATGTACCTTGGGTGTACAATAGTCCATGCTCGACTGTTCCTTGTATATCCTGAGAACATGTTTGGTTGTTGCCCAGTGCGCCCTCTCGGGTTCCACCATGAACTGACTAAGGGTGTTGACAACGTAACAAATGTCTGACATGGTATTGACGAGATACATCAGGGACCCTATAAGCTGCCTGTACAAGGTGGGATCAACGTCTTTATCTTCTGATGCCTCAATCTCCTTCCAGTTGGTGATCATTGGAGTAGCCATAGGTCTACAATCCTGCACCCTGAATCTCTTCAAGGTCTCTGTAGCATATCTCCCTTGTCCAAGGAAGATCTCACCCTTCTGTTGCCAAACTTCCAACCCCAGGAAATAATGCATCTGTCCCAAAACCTTCACGTCAAATTTTGTGGCTAGGTTCTTCTTGTAGTCTTTGATGAGCCTGGATGATCCTGTCAAGAAAAGATCATCCACATATAATACCAGGATTAGAGGCTCATTCTCCACGACAAGATAGTAGAGATTAGGATTTGCATCACTCTTGACGAACCCCATCTTCTGCAAGTAGCCATCAATTCGACCATACCATGCTCTAGGTGTCTGTTTAAGCCCATACAAGGCTTTCTTTAATCTTCATACATTATATTTCTTCTCATGTGTTTCAAAACCCTCTGGTTGTTCAATGTATACTTCTTCTATCACCCCGTTCAAGAACGTCGGCTTGACATCCATTTGGTGAATCTCCCACCCCATCTGTGCTACAAAGGATATCGCGATTCTAATAGAAGTATACTTGGCTACTGGGGCGAAGGTTTCTTCGTAGTCTATCCCTTCCTTATGAGCATACCCCTTAGCCACAAACTTGGCTTTGTATTTCTCCACACTGCCCTCTGCAGCATATTTGACTTTGTAGATCCATCTCGAACCTACCACTGACCTGTCCTGAGGCCTAGTTATCACTTCCCAGACATCATTAACCATTATAGAACTATATCCCTCCACCATAGCATCTACCCATACTTGACGCTAAACAGCCTCCTGAAATTTAGAGGGTTCCCCAACCTGAGATACTAGGACCTGGTATCTTTTTGGTTGTCTTTGCTCCCTTTTATCATTCCTGGGTGCACCAACGAGGTCGTCTGCATCCCGTAGAATCTGTCGGACTTCCCGGCTTGTTCTTCCACTGTTAGTGGGTACATCTATCAACTCTTCCTCTTCCTGAGATTCCTCATGTTTTGAAGTTTTGCCTTTAGGAGAATTGTCGATACTAGTTTCTGCTGGTCGAAGTGGTTGAACCAACGGATCATCTTTGACTGCTCCTCGGAAGGCATTTCTCGAGATTTCCTAAAAGCTCTGTCCTCCATGAACTTTACATCCCGTCGAACTACTACCTTCCTACTCCCTGGAAGATAGACTCTATATGCCTTAGCATTCTCGCTATATCCCACAAGATATCCTTTCTCAACAGTTTGATCTAATTTCTTTCTCTTTCCTTCGGGTATACAGCAATATGCCAAACTCCCAAATATCCTGAAATGACTGACTTCAGGTTTCTTCCCGGTGAAGACCCTTTCCGGAGTGATTTTGCCCAATGCCCTGTGTGGAGTCCTGTTATGGACATAAATTGTCGTGCTTCATGCTTCTGCCCACAAAAATTTGGGCATATCGTGATCATACAGCGTTGCCCTAGCTGCTTCCACAATAGCCCTGTTTTTCCTTTCTGCTACTCCATTCTGCGCTGAATTATAGGGAGTTGTACACACTCTTTTGATGCCTTCCCTAGTGCAAAAATTGGTGAAATCCTTCTCAACATACTCTCCACCATTCTCTGATCGCAACACTTTTATCTTCTTTCCTGTCAGATTCTATACTAGAGCCTTGAACTCTTTGAATCGACCAAAAATCTCATCCTTGGTTTTCAGAAAGTAGATCCAAGTCTTCCTGGAATGGTCATCGATGAAGGTGACGAAGTATTCGACACCACTAAGAGATTTTGTGGACATAGGTCCGCAAATGTCTGAGTGTATCAATCCTAGAACACTCTAAGCTCTATTGTTACTTCTGGAAAACGTTGCTTTGGCATACTTGCCTAGAGCGTACCCTCTACATACATCATCTTGTTCGGTACTTAATTCTGGAACTCCTGATACTATTTTTCTGAGAATTCTCAAAGCCCCATGGTGTAAGTGTCCCATCCTCCTGTGTCATAGTTCATTCAAATATTTATCTCCATTGTTGCCTATCAGTGCCATTGGAGATTCTAGTTATAATCTATACAACCTGTTACTTCTGATTCCAATATGGGCCTTCCTTTTCCAACTCGGGTGTTTAACATATACTTTCTCCTTAATGAAGAAAACGTCATAACCCTTGTTTTGAAGTTGGGATATGGACATTAAGTTCATCCCCAATCCTAGCACATGCAGCACATTGGTTGCTCGAAGCCGCTCTCCTGCTTCGGTTTGAAAGACTACAGTACCTCTTCCTATGGGGGTACACTTTGCCTTATTTCCCATGGTGATCTGAAAATTCATCCTTTCTTCCTAATAATTTGAAAAACATTCTCGAATTCCTGTCATATGCCAGGAAGCTCCACTATCTATATACCAAACCTCAGAGGAGGCAGAGCTTGTTAGGCAAGCAACTTCTTCTTCCAATCTAGAAGCTAACATAGAATAATCGTGATCCATGTCCCTCGTGCTTTCTTCTGGAAATCTGCGTGAGTCCCTTTGAGTTGATGCCTCTGCATCATGCTCCTGACCCATAGCCGATTCTTCTCTCCTGTTGTCGGATCTCTGCTTTGATACCATGTGAAAATTTCTAACCCGAAATTCAAATCAGCAACTGATTTATTTAACCTATTTATTCTTCACAATAAGTTATTTACGAAATCCCTTCAGCAAACATTAAAATAAATTATACTGCAGTTAGCACATAATTACACAGAGAAAATAACAATGATATACATGCACAAGAACTAATCACATCAACACAGTTGTTTTTGGACAATTGTCCGCGGAAAAACCCAATATGGGAAAACCAGTGCAACAGATGAGGGTTTTATTAATCTTCAGCAACAATTGCTTTACAAGAAATGATTTTACAGAGAAGTTGAGAGAAAACACCTAAGACTTTCCCCTGGAAACTTTCTGACACCCTGGAGACCTTTCTCCCACTTCTGCCTCACTTTGCGTGCTTTTGTGTCCCTCTGCGTCAGCCTGCGTGAGGGCTACATCTCCCTTGGACTGTGTCTCCCTCTGCGTTGTCTCTCAATGCCCTTGCACCACGTCCTCCTCAGTCACTGACTGTTGTTGATGCCTTCCTCTTCCTCCACCCTGCAACTCTCCCTCTAAAATTGATCTCCTTCTCTTTGAGAATATATTTTCCTTCTGTCGGTGTGTCTCCAAATGATCCTCAAGCCTTCTCTTATACTTTTCCTGTTTATGAATCAACGGTCGAGATTAAGACTCTAATCAACAGTTAATATTAAAATAGACTTGATCCTAGTCTCTTAGAAGCTTCTCACCCTTATCTTTATTAATACCCATTAATATTTTTATTTACACTTAGGAACCCATTAAAAATATTAATTATTTTAACAACTCCTTATCTGGGTGGAATTTCTCTAGACGATTTCTGGTCTTGGATATCTCATGTGCCTTAGCCTCTCCACCAAATTTCAAGGCTAGAGCACATCCGATGCTACCCAAAATCAACAATAATAAAGTAATAAAAGCCAACAAACACCCACAAGTAATTATCAAGTAAGAGGAATTAATATTTTTAGTTAACAGTGGTATGTTCTATGCTTAACACAATTTACTTCAATGTTCCTATAGTAGCCCAATAACAATTTCCAATTTCCAATAGCAATCACAATAATCACATTGACAGTAAAGGTAGATAGAACATAAAACAAAATGCAGAAGACAAGCCAAGACAAGAGAACACCGGATTGAGAGGATGCCAAGGAAAAACCCCAATGTAGGGAAAACCCTTTGATCAATTCTTCTTATTATTATTCAATAGTTCAACAAAGAGAGAGTACAAAATTCAAATAGACTTGCCCAATACAAAGTCAACATCTCTGTAAATTTCTACAGTCAAACTTCAGCCCTAACCAGAAAGTCAACGTTGGTCAAAACAGCAGTCAAACACCTTCTTTGAAGCTCAGTCAGAGGCAGTGAAACTCAGCCTCCAACAGTGGTCAAAGTCAACCCAAAACAATCACAAAATCTCTTGTCAAACAAGGTCAACCTGCAATGAACAGAAGTCAAACACCCCAGAAAACCTCGAATTTTGTGCCAGTCAATGCGGCCTAACGAAATCGAAATTCTGCCCCAAAAACTGCAGTCAAAATTGGTCAAAATCACCTCGGTCAACGTTGGTCAAACTGTCTGAAATTCTGCAATTTCGGTTCTGCAATTTAACCCAAAAATTTTGTCCTCCTAACCGCATGTGTGAGAGAGAGAGAGGTTGCCCAAGCTATATGAACCAATATGATGAAGAGAGAGAGATGAATGTGTGAGTGATGGATGTCTAAATGAAATGTGAGGTCTCTTGTATTTATACACTTTGTTGTGGGTGAAGAGACACATCCATTGGGTTTCTTCAGCCTACATAATGATTAAGCCGACCTGATCAATTTGCACATGTGAGGGCATAAATTCAAAATCACACTTCTACTTGTCTGAATGAGATGATCTTTATATCAATAGTCGACCTCTCGAAAAGAGGAATCCAATGCAGTTATCATCTCTATCAAATGAGTTGTCCCAAGGTGGAATTTGGCCAGTTGCCAATTGGAACACTCCTTGTCAACGAGGGAGAATTCCACCTACCAATCCATCTGTCATCATCATACCATCCAGTCGTCATGTACCATCTTCGTCATCTCATCTCTGTTCTACTGAACCATGAAGTAATAATGAAGAAGAATCGATCGAGAGTGAGTCACAAGACCTTACCACTCTCCACTGACAGAAGTCAGTCCAGAGGCAGAACCTCAAATGATCCCAAATTAAGTTGTTGAACACCATGCATCCTAGACATAGGGAGTACAACAGTACACAATGCATCCATCAGTAATGCTATGGTCCCTATCCACATTTCTGTTAGTTTTTGGTAGCATCGAAAGTGCTCTAGCCTTGAAAACTGGTGGAGAGGCTAATGCACATGAGCTCTAAAGAACCCAGAAACCATTTGGTGAAATTCCACCTGGATTGTATTTTATTAAAATATTTAAAAAATTTAATGGGGTTCCTAAGTCTAAACTTAGGAAAATTAAAATATTAATGGGTATTAATCAAAATATGGGTGAGAATGATCTAGAAGGTGGATCAAGTCAAGTTTTAATCTTAGTCGTTGATTATGTTGGGAATCACGATTGCCGTTACACCAAAACCCGCAGGTGTTAGTCAACGATTGCATCGCCAGAGATAAGGATCCACGAGAGGCGGTTAGTCCATGTCACGAAACACACGAGGAGTGTTGGTTTATCCAATGTCCAACAATCTCCCCCCCACCCCCCAACACGAGCCGGGTGTGTATCGAACTCGTGACCTACGCTCTGATACCACTCGGGAATCATGATTGTCGTTAGACCAAAACCCGCAGGTGTTAGTCAACAATTGCATCACCAGAGATAAGGATCCACGAGAGGCGGTTAGTCCATGTCACGAAACACACGGGGAGTATTGTTTTATCCAATGTCCAACATACTTGTGGTCATGTCAGCATAAAGGACATGAGATGAAGTGTATATATAGCCATACTCGGCCTCACTTAGAGGCAAGCAACTCAACTTGCATTCGATTAAGCATAAGTGTGAAGAAGAGGTCAAGAAGAAGTGCGAAGGAGATTCTTTTGTGCAAGCGAAGAAGGTTTCTTCTAGGCAAGCGAAGGAGAGGTTTCTTTTGGCCAAGCGAAGAAGGTTTCTTCTGGGGCAGCGAAGAAGGTTTCTTCTGGGGTAGCGAAGAAGGTCTCTTTTAGGGCAACGAAGGAGGTTTCTTCTAGGTCAACGAAGGAGTAGTTCTTCTAGGGTACTTGTTCTGGGAGACCGAGTTTCTCTAGAAGGAGCCGAGGAGAGCAGTTCGAGATCAAGAAGAAAGACGAAAAAGGGAAGAGGCAGAGCATCAAGGTTAGTAACAAAGTTCTTGGGAGGATACTAGAGTCAAGGGTCTTGGTACTCATCAATTGAAGATCTAGAAGAAGAATTTTAATCGGGTTTTCGTCTCAAGAGATGAGAGGTTTTGGCCCTAGCTGACAAGCCTACATACTATGTCACTTATTGTGCATATTGATAATTGTCTTGATGAAAAGAACACAATAATAACATAACGAAGAAAAGACTATAAGCTAAGAAGTAAAAGTATATCACAAACAATTATCAAGCAAAGAAATCTTTTAACTATTCACTACCCAAATTTCTCAACACCCCCACCAAGTCAAAAATTGATATTTTAAGAAAACTTGAGCACTTGGACCTTGGTGGATTAAGTCAAAGTCAAGTTTTTCAGGAAATTAATCCAGAATATTTATTTTTGGATTAATAAAAAATGGTTTTTATGGGAAATTCAAAAATTCCTCAAAAATAAATATTTTTGACGGCAAAGATTAAAAGATGATCAAATATTTATCAACGACCAATATTATTTTGACGTGGATCCAGCCAACCAATCGTTATTTTCCACTTGGAGGATTTATCTATAAATTAGAAGCCATTTTGCTTCTCAAGTCATAATGAAAACTCTAACTTTGGTTTATGTAATTTGGTAACGCTAGTGTTGTTCCACTGATCTGCTAGGAACATTTGAAATATCATAATAAAATACTTTGGGATTTAGTTCATGGTGTACTTTGTCCGATGATCTATGGTATGTACTAAATATGTGCTTTCCTATATTGTGCTTAAAATTTTATAAGCTTGTTTATTCATTAGCTGGTGATAAGAACATTCTATTGGTAGATTTTAGGTCTATCTTAGGTGATTTGATTCGCCTTATGTCTAACAAGCTTTCTTGAAGAAATATATAGAGTGTGCAGGTTCCCTCTCCCTTGGACTCCAAGTTCACAGGCTTTGGAGAAAAGTCGACCTTGATTGGGATCCTAGAATTTTGTTTGACTTTCTTACTTCACTAAGGCTGTGGGAAACACCATAACTTTCAAAAGACATTTGATCTATTGTTATTGCTCATCATTTAAAAAATTATTTCCTCTAATAATATTTATTTTTCACAAGCATTGTACATTTGTATATAACTTGTAAATATTTTGTAAAATTATTTTTTGTTGTAAAATAATTTTTCTAACCCTTGCTTTGTAGCTATTGGGGTTTGGGATTTATTTTTTGAATTTTGTATATATTGGGGTTTTGGGTATTTTTGTTTCTTGTTTGTGTAGGTGAAATTCAAGTTACTCAAGAAGAAGTGTTGGGGTTTTGAGCTAGATCTAGGCCCTTGAGGGTAAGATCTAGTCTCTATTTTGTTTGTATGGCTAGCATCAAGGATTTTGCAGTGACCTTGGATTAAAGACTTAATCTCGATCGTTGAAGACTCAATAGAAAAAGTATAAAATGGAGGCTTGCAGTTCATTTGGAAACACACACACACACAAAGAATTGATCTAGAATTCGATTTCTGGGGCTAGGACGCTGAGAAATTCGAACTAAGTGATCATTTTGTAGCAGAGGGCAGTGAGAATCCGAGAGGACCTTCTGGAGAATACTAACAAAGAGGCAGAGAGAGCTTGCAGAGAGGCAGCGCAGTAGCCGGGAGAGCTGGCGTTGGGCCAGTTTGGGCCCACGCAGTCCTGACGCAGAGCCAAAAGGGCCAGCACAAAGCAGAAAAGTTGTCTGTCACACAGAATCCAGAACTGTCGGAACTGTCAAGAACTGTCGAAACAGCCGGCACTGTCGGGAATTGTCGGAACTATCGAGAACTGCCGGGAACTGTCGGAACTGCCGGAACAGCCGGGAGAGCTGATGCAGAGGGCAGAGAAGGTGACACAGGCTGACACAGAGCCAGCGCAAAAATAGTCGGGGTAAACCAGTCTTGTGCCGGATCAACCGGAATTCTGTCAGGTGAAGTTAGGCAAAACTCACTCAGATTTTCCGCCAATATTTTTCTCTATAAAGGATTGCTAGATGGGCATCCTAAATTTGTATTTAGATATTTCTCCTGCATAATAATAAACCCTCAGAACTATTGCACCAGTTTTCCAGCATTGGGTTTTTCCAGGGACTATTGTGTCCAAAAATAAGTGTGTCCTATGTATCTTGTTCCTTGCTCTGTTTTTTGTTTCATGAGATCAAATATTTAATTAGTGTAGGCTACAGAAGTAATTTGTTTCAATATTCAGAAGAATAAGTTGATGGATGTAATTTAAGAAATCATGTAGGTGAAGTAGATTCAGATTTGCTAAAGTAGGGGTTCCTATAGTTTAGGAATTTTCACATAAAGCTTGTCCCCCTGCCTTTGCTAGCCCTTACCTCTTTTCGTTATCCCTCCGCTGCTTCCTCTTCCCCTCCGTGAGCCCTCGGATCCTCCCTTTTCCATTGCAACAAGCCCAAAGGGCTCCTACTGGCCTTGCCGCAGACCCTTCAGGCCTCTTCTTGGGTGCCGCAGGCCCTAAAAGAGCCTCATTCAGCCCTAGCGTACGCTCTAAGGCCTTCGCTGCCCTAGCCGTGGCCTCCATTTGCCATTTCTTCCCCCGTCGTGGGCCTCCTTAGCCTTTCCCTTGGCCTCTAGCCCTTGTTCCTTGGCCCCTATTCGCCCCTCCTCATATTTGTCTAGTTAATACTTGACTTTTGGGCTAATTCTTGGTGTTTTGCAAAGATATTGGACAAGTTCATTGTGTTTGCAGGTGGTTTCTCTACTGAAGAAATTTTGGGCAAGCAAGTGGACAAAATCTCCTAGTCATCTTCTAGGCTTAGGGCCTATTGGTTTGACCTCTAAACCTCTATTCTCCTCACTGTTTTGCTACAGCAAGATAATCATTTCATAACAGTGGTGAAATTTTATTTAAGTGCCCTAAAATTTACTCATGAGTTGCTTGACATACTAAGGAATTGATTGCATCTAGTGGGCATTCATTGTTTGGCTCATTTTATTGTTTATTTGCTGACTGTCATAAGCTTACGGAGATCTGATATAAACAGTGGCATTAGCGTCATAAGAAGGCCCAACACATTGGGAATTTGGTGATTGGAAAATTGGTTTGATAGTAAGATAGCTCATTTTCATTTTGCATGCACATGCATCTCTTCTTTGCATACTAAAAGTGCTCTAACTCACTGCTGTTATAAAATTTAATTGTGGCTCATTGAATATCATAAGAACATAAGTTTACACTTGTTCATGATAATTACATATTGTGGAAAGGATTCGCTTATATTGTTTAATGTGCTATTGTCTAATATTGTTTTGTTTTGTAACCCCATAATCCTAATTGTGCACTTAACCTCACTCTCTAAAGCACTTGACATTAATCTCAAGAACATATTGTTAAATTATTGAGTATCGTGGTTACATCAATTGTCCTTTTAAAGATCTTGTTATCTCTATCAATCTAATTGGCATTTGAAGTAATGTGTTCTAATTGTTGTCTAAAGAACATTGATAATCTTATTGTCTCTTTACTAAGTAGTTGTCATTGGATAATAATCTTGAATAACATCGTCGATACGTGCTCCCATTTCTCTTTCTTGCCATTACTATCATTATTGATTTATGGTTAATATCTATTGTGAATCTTTGGCATATTGTTAATATTTCCTTTAAGAGCATTTATCTTGTGATTATCTAACATTTGGGCAGTTATTTCTTAGTTATCTCTTGAATCTTGTTGGCATTTGTAGAATTGGCACATAATTCTTGTTGTTGAGATTGTCCCTTATTTACCATTGTTAAGTACTTAATGTCGCAACTTAAAATCAATCATAATTAAGTACTTAAAGTAACATTAAACAATCTCAGCCCACGGGGCTTTGGATTGACGGTGAACGGGTGCATTGTTAAGGCACTCCTTGCGATAGGTCACCGGTTCAAATCCCCCGTGGGTACTTAGGTTAGTCTTAACTAGAAAGAAAAAAAAAAACATTAAACAATCTCACCTTAAGAATCACTCAACTCATCTTGCATTAACATTCTAGGATTAGTTTTGCATTAATAATTTACCTCCAAGCATAAGTTGTTGAAGGAAATGTAACTAGGTTCGGTCTTCATAGATTTAATTTTGATATTTGTAAAGAGAAATTATTTTTATGGTATTTGTCAATGAGTTTCTTGCTCATTGAAAATAGGTAAATCACATTTTAAAGTGCTTCTAGAAAGTCAAAGTCAAAATGTAATTATGATAAGACCCTTTGAGGGCATGTTACATCATGTATGTCAATGTACAAGGTCATGGGAACACCTCCAAGCAAAGTCAAATCCTCTCCTAGCATCAACGAAGTCTCCAAGCAGCAAAATAATGAAGAAAAGATGAATTATAGCGAAACTGTCAAGTCGGCCTAATAGACAGTCAAGTCGGCTTGAAGAGGAGGGACAGACCTCTATTTATAGAGGTTGTCCACTCCTCAAAAGCATAACGAATTCTCTCTAAAATCAGCGAGGGTATAAGGCAGGAAAAAGAGTACTAAGGAGGACGAAGAAAGCCAAGGTAAAGGGTTTACAAGGGCAGCAAGCAAGGAGGAAGAACAACGAAGAAGAAGAGACGTTTTCTAGGGTTTCTGTAGCCACATGTGCGAAGATAAAGGAGGCTTCCTGCGGTCATTACAGCAGTAACAAGTATCTTGGTTTTGGGCTAAGAAACAAGGACCATAAGGCCTCCCCAACCAGTGAAGAAGAAGGAAAAGACAGCGAGGAGAAGGAGAAGGAGACTGTTTTAGGGTTTCTGTCCACACGTGCAGCAAGTAAACCCTTGCAAATTTGACAGTAGAAGAAGGCAACAACATTCGATGTGTATCTAGGTCTACAAGGTATCCAAAGGAAAGCGAAGAAGACTCTCTCTATAACGAAGTAAAGAAGCCCTAATATTCTAGGGTTTCCTAACTTAGACAAGCAGCAGAAGAAGGATGAAGTGCTAAGGAGCAAAGTGCCAGAAGACAGAGGTCCATGTGCCGGAAGTTATAGTGCAGAAAGAGGAAGGATTTGACTTGTGCTTGGAGGATATCCTAGTCAAGGATCTAGGGTTTGGCAGTTGTTCGCATAAGAAGCTTCAATAAAAGAAAACTTACCAAGGGTTCCCTCTCAAGAGTGGAGAGGTTTTGTCCCTGGCAGAGAGCCAAACTTTCTATTCTTGTTATCAAGTAATGAAGAATCACACAACACTACTTTGCCCTAGATTCTTCAACACGGTATCAGAGCTAAGGTGACACATCAAGGAAAGGGAAACTCAAGAACATTCATCAAGGAAAAGCATCTACAAAGTTGAAGCATCAGCCTACAAGTCTCAATCACTCCAAGGACAAGAAGAGTCTACAATCCATCATCCATCAAGGAGGTCTACAAAGCTAGAAGAAGAGCCTTACATAAAGGCACATACAAAGAAGAGCAGATTGAAGCAGGACCTACATCAAGCTACAAGTCTTCAAGCAAATCTCATCATCAAGCATGTCCACTTGGAGAAGGCAACTTGAAGAACATCAAGATCCAGGGAAGACAAGCCATCAAACCTTCAAGGAAGAAGCAAATCCATTACATCTCAAAATATATCAAGTACATGTCCCCCTCTGTAATATCCCGTTTTAGGGATATTCCTCAAACCCCAGCAACTCCACCCAAATAATATGCAAGAAATATAGTAACCGGGAAGCTCAAAGAGATAAAAATAACAGTGATGCAACATACAATAATGTAAACATGGGATACAGACAGATACTCAAGAAACACAGAGAGAAATTCTAAGCCATTTTATTATACTTAGTAACGGAATGAGTACAGGAGGTGATCAGAAATATAGCACCTCGACTTGCACAAGGCAAGTGAAGAAATACACCCAGAATGACTCTGAACTGCGTCCAAGCTGCCGGAGAACTACTATGCTGTTGCTACTACTGGAATCAAATGAGGATTTGGGGCTGTTTCCCCTCCTCAGAAAATGTTGAAACTCTGGAATCAGCCTCTACTCAATAAACCCAAAAAAACCCAGAAAGCTTTTCTGAAATAGCCAACCCCCGAAAATCACCCCCTTGGGGATCTACGTTGTCCCTCAAGGCTCTGCGCTGCCACTGAATAGAATCCTCCAAAACTCAGCCCGAAACTCTGCCAAAATCCTCCAATATGCAAGAGCTGATCCCTTGCTCAATCTCCCAGCTCAAATCCTCCACAAACCCTCAATCTGGAACTCCCACCAAAAGGAACTGCGTCCCTCTCTCTCAAGACTGCGCAGTCCTCAAATGCTCAGCTCCTCAACGCCAAAGATCAATCCTACGGCAAAAGACTGTTGAAAAATACCTTGCTCGAGCAGGCACTCGAAGTCCCCCAGGGCTAAGGGTGAAATCTCCAAACGAAGACACTCAATGCACTAAACAGCGCTGTAGACAAGCTAAACAGCCAGCGTGCTCTAAGTCGAAGTGACTAGCTCAAATGCACATAATCGAATGACAAAATGAGGAGGCTCCTCTCTCCTTTATAGCGTTGGCCTCTCTCAATCCCAAGGCCCACCTCCTCCAACGTAGCCTTTCTCTTGCCACGTGTTCCTCTCCATCTGCGCAGTCCCTCCAAGTGTCTACGTGGGCCCCTCCTCTACGTGGTCCTTTGGCCCCCTTGGCTCCCCCTTTAAGTTACAACGTTGTGCTACTAGGGAGTGACTTTATTCCAAAAGTGAGTTATGACCCCCTTTTCTCACCTTTTTATTTATAAATAACTATAGAAGGCAAAATTGAGCAAAATCGAATATTCCAATTAGCCATGGCTAATTAGGAATATTATAGTCTCCCCCGGCAAAATGTTGCTTGTCCTCAAGCAACTGAAGTGATGGATGTTACAAAATTTTCTCAGTCTCCCAAGTGGCATCCTCATCCGGCAAATTCTTCCACCTCACCAAGAATTCCCGGACCGTCCTGCTCCGCAGCTGCCTCTCCCTGGTATCAATAATAGCCTCTGGCTGTAACACCAAATGCCCCTCATCATCCGTGGGTGGTAGCTCATCTGTCACTGTCACATGCTGCCCCAATGCCTTCTTCAGGCATGATACATGAAAAACGTTATGAATCTTGCTGCCTTGGGGCAGCTCCAACTCATACGCAACCTGTCCAATCCTGCGTATCACCGTGTATGGCCCATAAAAGTGGGGCTTGATCTTCTCAGCCCCCTTTTGCTTCAATGACCACTGTCGGTATCGCTGTAATCGTAGGTAGACCAAGTCCCCTACCTCAAACTGTCTCTCCACCCGACCCCTGTCGACATACAGCTTCTGTTGGTTCTGCGCTGTAGCCATATTATCCTTGAGAGCTCGGAGAATATCCTGACTCTCTTGGATCCAAATCTTGGCTCTCAAACCCTTGCTAGCACCAAACATCACTTCAACAAAAGATAAGGGATGATATCCATACAAAGCATAAAATGGTGACATACCAATGGACATGTGATGTGTAGTGTTGTAGCAGTACTCCCCCAGATGCAGCCACTTCAGCCATGCTCGCTGCTGCCTACTAACATAGTTACGCAAGTATCCCTCCAGCCACTTGTTAACTATCTCTGTCTGCCCGTCCGTTTGTGAGTGATAACTGGTACTCGGTGTCAACTCCGTCCCCACCAACCGGAAAAGCTCCTGCCAAAATCCACCCATGAAACGGCTGTCCCTGTCACTAGTGATGGTCTTAGGAAGACCATGTAACCTGAAGACCTCTCTGAAGAACAACTCGGCCACCTACTCTGCTGTGTAGTGCGCGGATATGGCAAAAAAATGTGCGTACTTTGTCAGTCGATCAACGATTACAAAGATGCAATCCTTTCCCTATACCATGGGAAACCCTGTGATGAAGTCCATCGAAATACACTCCCATTTCCCCTCCAGAATGGGAAGAGGCTGCAATAATCCTGCGGGTTGGCTCATCTCCCCCTTGTTCCTCTGGCAAACATCGCACTCCCAGACATGCTGGAGTACGTCCCCCTTGAGGCCCTTCCATGAGAACCTCTCTCTAATGGCCCTGTAGGTTTTGGTAAACCCCTGATGGCCGGCCAATGGTGAATCATGTGACGCCTGAAGTATTTTCTTCTTGAGCTGAGATCCTTAGTCAAGAAGATTCGGTCCCTGTAGTAGATGATCTCATCGACCACCCTGTACCTGTCATCTGCCACCTGCCCATCCAGAACCTCACATGCAAATTTGTCCTTGGAGTACTCCACCAAGAGTCGAGCCCTCCAATCTATGTCCAAGCTCATAAGAGACAACGTGGCTGGTCTACATGAAAGGGCCTCTGCCACCCCATTGTTCTTACCCTTGACATACTCGATGTCAAAGTCATACGCTTGGATCTTACTGATCCACTTCTGTTGCCTCTCCTATAGCTGCTTCTGCTCCAAAAAGAACCTGAGGTTGTTGTGATCAGTCCTCACCCTGAACCTGTTACCCACCAAATACTGCCGAAACTTGGCCAATGTGTGCATGATGGCCAGCATGTCCTTGTCGTATATAGAATACAACCTCTCGTGCGGAAAGAGCTTCCGACTCTCAAAGGCTATAGGGTGACCTCCCTGCATCAACACTGCGTCGATCCCCTCTCCCGACGCATCACACTCCAAAACAAATGGCTGCGTAAAATCCGGCTATGCAAGCACTAGGCAACTGCTCATAACCTCCTTGAGCCTGTCAAAGGCTCGCTGCGCTGTATCTGACCGACTGAATGCCCCCTTCCTCGTCAGAGCTATCAGGGGTGCAACAAGCTGTGAGAAACTCTTGACGAACTTCCTGTAGTAAGTACAAATGCCAATGAATCTGTCAGACCAGGAGTAACTCCAGATTAGGCAAAAATCTTATTCGTATATTTCATTAGGTAGCTATTGTTTATATACATGAATGTGACTGATCAGTTCATCTTCTTGATGACTGTTCACATTCCGGGTTCACCCAACCGCTGAGGATTAGGTGTCAACATTCCCCCCCTTAATCTGAAAGGATGTTGGTGAGTCCAAGCATCGTTCTGAATCTTTCAAGCTTTTCTCTTCCAAGCGCTTTGGTGAAGATGTCTGCAATTTGCTCATTTGTGGAACAATGACGGAGATGGATTGTTTTGGCCTCAACATGATGTCGGATCAGATGATATTTAGTATTGATGTGCTTAGTACGATCATGGAACTTTGGGTTCTTGGCCAACTTTATTGCAGAGGTGTTATCAATCATGAGTGGAGTTGATTGTACTTGTTTTACCTGCAAATCTTCAAGAATTTTCCTGAGCCACACAATTTTTTTCGTTGCTTCAGCTGCTGCTACGTATTCTGCATCTGCGTGGTAAACATTTTCAAGCAAGTCTTTCTTGCTATCCGAAGAAACCCGCTACCAGAGAAAAAAAGCTCTGTCATTTTCCCTGAGGCCGAGGCCGGACTGTATTTTCCTCACTGGCTAGTCTCCAAACCTCGTGGTCTATTCGCATTGAGAATAGAAACAATGGTGTTTTTCTGGTCGGTTTGCGCTGCAAATGTGTAGGAGAGAAGCCCGACGCTGGTGGTTGAGGATGAAGGGCAAACGGTGAAGACCACGGCGTTTGTAGCTCCGCTTACATTGCTGGAGAGCCGGCGTTTGTAGCTCCACTTCAAATCTCAGGATGGCAGATTGATTATCTTTGTTGGATATTGGTTATACAAATACTTTTGTTTTCCAATATAATATATATATATTTTGAAATGAGGTCGTCTCCGATGGATTTTGTTTATATATATGTATAAACCTTCGTCCTTATACTACTTAAGTGCGTACAACATCAGAGAAGCAGTCAATGCTGGTGGATGCGTGGATTTGTGGACACAACTGAAGTGTGGTGGTGTTTATTCATGGTGGTGCCTTGGTGCCTGTTCGTGGTTTTTGTGGATCTGCGGGACAATCATAGCCATCGCTGAGACACTGGCTAGGTCCTGAAGGCAGCATTCCTCGATTTTTGGGTTTCGTTTCACCCCGTGTAGAATCTGTGATATATATGTGTCGTTGCTCGACATCCCACGCAGAACCTGGGTTATATATGCCCCGTTGCTTCACATGTAGACACAGAAATCTGTGAAGAGGAGATTTGTTGATAAGCTGCGGACTTGAGGTGGAAGGGTTGTTCTACTCGGCGCAAGAGGAGGAAATTTTCTTTTCTGAGGTGTGAAAGCATCAGATTAGTGAATTTGTTTTTTTATAAGCTTCCGTGGTTAGAATTTGAAGGGACTGTGTCCAGAATATGATTCACTTACCTGATTTGATGCGATCCCCAGCCAGAGTATACTGTCTCTGCGCTTGCAAGAGACTCAATCTGCTGAAACAGTGAAGACTGAGAGTTTAAAACGTGCAGTATCATTCAAAAAAATTTATATATTGTGCTGCTTTCAAAATAGTATTGCATTGATATATATTGAAGTGATATATTGAAGTGATCCCTTATGCGTTTTTTTCAACATAGTAGTATTGCATGATATATTGAAGTGATGTTGTTGCTTCTATCAAACGTTAGAGGAAAATAAAGTGCATAAGGCTGTGACATAAGGATTTTTTTTTTAGCAGAAGAATTTTTACAGAATGCATTCAATCATCTCTATCGTCGGGATAGTTCTCACTGGCAAGGAGAACTATCCTGAATGGTCCCGGATAATAAAACACACCCTCATCTTCAATGAGTTGTGGAAGGGAGTGTGTGTCGGAGAAGGAGACAATGACCCAGTACAGCCTACATCAGACAAAGCTCGTCATTTGGGATAACAAGAACAGCAAAGCATATGCATTAATCGCAACATCTGCAAATGAAGAAGTAAGTCGCCATATTTCATCATATTCAACTGCCTTTGAAGCTTTACAAAAGCTCAAAGAACTCTATGACTCACATTCTGCACTTGAAGTTGTTCAGCGCATGATTAAACTCTTCACTCTTGAACTGAAAAATAATGATCCTCTTGCTCTTGCATCTGAAGTTAAATCCATAATGCATGATATCAAATCCACTAAAGTTGAGCTGGATATCCCTCTTATTGCTTTTCTCAAGGCACTCTATCCTACTTACTCCAATTATCTTGAGTCTTTACAAGCAAATGGAAATCTTAAAGATATAACCTTGACTCTCTTGTGAAAAAGTTTGCTGAAAGAGAGAAAGCCTTTGGAAAGAAGACAGTCCCTGAATCTTCTAAAGAGACTGTTTGTCTTGCTCATAAAGAAAAGCATCCTGCTCAAGATTCTACAAGAGGAAGAGGTGGACGAAGAGGAAGAGGAAGATACTTCAGAGGCAGGGGGGGCAGACATTCTCAAGGAGAAAAAGCAGATCTGCATTGCATTCGCTGCAAACGAAATGGATCACATGATGCTTCTACATGCAAGCTACCATGGGACAAAATTGAGCAGAAAAGAAACCAGCAGAAAGGTAAAACTGATGATACAAACAAAGGTAAAGCACCTGAATCCGCTCACTATATTGAGGCACAATGTAACATTGGAGTAAATGAAGATTTGTTTAATGCTTCACTTGCTTCTTCGAAAAATGATTGGTTGCTTGATTCAGGAGCAACCTGTCATATGACTCATAGGAAAGATTTTTTTGAAGATTTCACTGACAATGTTGATGGAGCAGTATACTTTGCAAATCAGTCAAAAATCAAGCCATCAGGGCTTGGCACAATCAGGCTTAAACTGCCTAGTCTTCCAGACTTTCTTCTAGATCGTGTTCTATATCTCCCACAGCTCAAGAGAAACTTGTTGTCCTTGGTCCACATCCGCCAACAAGGTCACTCCATTCATATGTTTGATGGCAAGCTTGAGGTAAGAAAAGCATCTGACCACTCACTTGTCATGAGGGGAATAGAAGAAGAAAGGCTTCTCAAACTGCAAGGAACCTCTGCTCATGCACAACATTTCTCATATATTTCTCATCATGAAGAAGGTACACTTCCATCAAGTTTATTATGGCATGCTAGATTTGGACATTTAAACTATGACAGTCTCCGCTTATTGAAGAAAAATGGTGTTGCTGGTTTGCCTACAATTCCTAGGAAACATAAGCAATGTGATGCTTGCATTCTAGGAAAGCATAGCAAACAGTCTTTTCATGATTCACATTCAAGAGCACATAGGAAGCTTGAACTCATTCATTCAGATTTATGTGGTCTAATGCTTGTTCCTTCTACAAATGGAAATAGATATATCATGACATTTATTGATGATTACACCAGAATGTGTTGGGTTTATTTATTGAAGAACAAATCTGATGCTTTTCAAACATTCAAGAATTTTCATAAATGGATTGAAAATGATGCACAATCTCATATTGGGTCTATTCGCACTGATAATGGAAAAGAATATACATCAAATGTATATGAACACTATCTTCGCCAACATGGGATTAAACATCAAACAACTGTACCTTATAATCCCCAACAGAATGGTGTAGCAGAAAGAATGAATAGAACAATTTTGAATATGGTACGATCCATGCTTTTCTTCAAAAATGTAGAGATAATGTTTTGGGCTGATGCTGTTCTATGTGTTGCATATATAAAGAATAGATGTCCATCTAATGCTATAAGAAACAAGACTCCTTATGAATTATGGTATGGACATGTTCCTTCGGTAAAACATTTCAGGATCTTTGGTTCCACCTGTTATGCTTTGATACCAAAGGTACATAGAAACAAACTTGGTTCTAGAAGTCGTAAGTGTATCTTCCTGGGGTATTCAAACACATCTAAAGCATACCGCCTCTATGATGAAGTAAATAAAAAGTTTGTTGTATCTAGAGATGTCATTTTTCTTGAATCATCCAAATCTGACAATGTTGTTGAGCGGCAACTTGATCGCTTGGATAGATTCGCAAAAACGAAATCATTTCAAGAATTTGATAATCAGATTCCACATCTTGAAGGGGGGATTCCTATACTAGAACAACATGTGGAATCTTCTTCTGAAGAACAATCTCCCCTGCATGAAACTCCAACAACGGATGATGTTTTAAGTGATGTAATTGATAGAATTGGGAGACTCAATCTTGATTCAGTCCCAACTCAATCAACAGAGCAGCCTGGACAATCTCAGAAAGGTCCCCCAAAGTGGCTGACAAAGACACTTGAAAGTGTTCATCCTGATGAAATTGGAAAAACAGGAACTAGAAATTCAAACCGACAAAATGGAGGTGATGTAGATGACTCTAATTCACCTGTTGATATGGATGTTACTTATGATTGTGAATTGAACTTGTCTACAGATTTTGAACCAACTTCCTTTAAAGAAGCTGCTTCTCATGATGAATGGAAAGAAGCGATGAAAAAGGAGTATGATGCCCTCATAAAGAATGGCACTTGGAAGCTGGTTGACCCTCCATTTGGAACCAAACCAATTGGCTGCAAGTGGGTCTACAAGAACAAATACAAAGCTGATGGCTCACTTGACAAGCACAAAGCTAGGCTTGTGGCAAAAGGCTTTGCACAGAAGGAAGGGGTCGATTATGAGGAAACTTTTGCCCCCACAGCAAAATGGGCCACCATCCAGACACTCTTTGCACTAGCTGCTCAGAACGGTTGGAAAGTCCATCAAATGGATGTAAAAACTGCATTCTTGAATGGAGATCTAAAAGAGAATGTTTTTATGTCCCAGCCTGAAGGATTTGCTGTGAAAGGACATGAACATAAAGTATGCAAACTTGTGAAGTCCTTGTATGGCCTCAAGCAAGCACCACGAGCCTGGTATGAAAAACAAACTGAGCATCTTCTGAAACTCAACTTCAATCATTTTGATCTTGATGATGCAACTTTATTTATCAAGAAAGTTGGCAAAACAGTTGTATATCTTGTGGTATATGTAGATGATCTTTTAATGACAGGGAACAATGAAAGCTATATTGCATCCATAAAGAAAGAATTAGGGAAAAGTTTTGAAATGACTGATTTGGGCTATGTTCATTACTATCTTGGCATTGAAGTAACCCAACATCCAAAATCCATATTTCTTTCTCAAAAGAAATAAATTGGAGATTTGTTAAACAGATTTGGCATGACAGAGTGCAATCCTCTTTCTACTCCAATGGAACAAAACTTAAAGCTCACATCTATTGAAGGAAAGGAATTTGAGGATGCAACAAAGTATAGACAGCTTGTAGGAAGTCTCATCTACCTCACTACTACCAGACCAGACATTTCATTTGCTGTTGGAATCCTCTCCAGGTTTATGCAAAAACCTTGTGAGGGACATTGGTCTGCTGCAAAAAGAGTTCTAAGGTACTTGGAGGGAACTCAAGACCTTGGAATCAAGTATACACAAGTGGACGACTTCAGCTTGATTGGATACTCTGATTCAGACTTCGATGGAGACAAAGAAACTGGGGTATCTACTTCAGGATATGCTATGAGTCTTGGATCAGGAGCTCTCTCCTGGAGATCACGCAAACAATCAGTTCCAGCAGATTCCACAACAGAAGCAGAATACGTAGCAGCAGCTGAAGCAACGAAAGAAATTGTGTGGCTCAGGAAAATTCTTGAAGATTTGCAGGTAAAACAAGTACAATCAACTCCACTCATGATTGATAACACCTCTGCAATAAAGTTGGCCAAGAACCCAAAGTTCCATGATCGTACTAAGCACATCAATACTAAATATCATCTGATCCGACATCATGTTGAGGCCAAAACAATCCATCTCCGTCATTGTTCCACAAATGAGCAAATTGCAGACATCTTCACCAAAGCGCTTGGAAGAGAAAAGCTTGAAAGATTCAGAACGATGCTTGGACTCACCAACATCCCTTCAGATTAAGGGGGGGAATGTTGACACCTAATCCTCAGCGGTTGGGTGAACCCGGAATGTGAACAGTCATCAAGAAGATGAACTGATCAGTCACGTTCCCCGGCTCCGGCCAATCTCTGATGGCCCTGATCTTCTCCTCGTGGACCCTCACTCCATCCACCCCTATGATGTGTCCCAAGTACAACATCTTCGTCAACCCAAACTCACACTTGGAGAGCTTGGCATAGAACTGCTGCTCCTCCATGATGCGCAACACTGTCTCAATGCGTTGGAGATGCTCCTCCCAAGTCCTGCTGTAAATGAGGATATCATCAAAGAATACCAACACAAACTTCCTTAAGTGACTGCGGAAGATGTGATTCATGCAAGACTGGAATGTAGTTGGGGCGTTGGTTAGCCCGAAGGGCATCACCAAAAACTCAAAGTGCCCATAGTGACACCTAAAGGTGGTCTTGGGAATGTCCTGCTCCCTCACGCGAATCTGATGGTACCCAGATCTCAAATCAATCTTTGAGAAGAACCGTGCTCCTCTCAACTCATCCATCAACTCATCGATCCTGGGTATGGGGTACCTATTCTTCAGTGTCTTCTTGTTCAGGGCCCTATAGTCAATGCACATCCTCAATGTGTCGTCCTTCTTCTTCACCAACACCACGGAAGAAGCAAAAGGACTCGTGCTCGGCCGAATGTGCCCAAGAGCCAGCAACTCCTGAATGGCCCACTCAATCTCATCCCGATAGGCCTTGGGATGCCTATAGGGGGTAGTAATCATTGCCTGTATGCCCTGCTCAAGCTCAATGGTGTGCTCAAACCCCCGGTCCGGTGGCTGTCCCGGCGGAATCTCCCCAAACATTGTGGCATACTGGTCAAGGATGGATTGTATCTCTGGGTGCACCGTCTGCCTTGTAGTCCCTGCCTCTGATGCACGCAGCTCCACTGCCCACTCTACGTCTCCCTTCCGGAAGACTGCCTCCATCCGATGAGCCGAAACAGTCTGAGGCGGATATGTGTGTTGTCCCCGTATCTTCTCATGCCTCCCTGTCTTCTCATCATCCCACTCCATCTCTAGGGCCTTCCAATCTATCGTGACCTTCCCTAGAGTGATAAGCCACTGAACACCCAGTACTATGTTGGTGTCCGGAATATTGACCACAAAGAAATGGTCAGTCAATGTGTAGGTGCCCATCGTCACTGATAACTCTGGAACATAACGAGCACACACCATGGTCTGATCTCCTGGGACCAAGACTGAAAATCCATCGAAGCTCTCTGCCTGTATACCTCTCCGCTCAACCATCTGTGCATCGATGAAGTTGTGGCTTGCCCCACTGTCAACCAAAACTGATACTCGTTGGCCACGTACTGTCCCCCGTACGCGTAGCGTCAAATACTTGGGAACCCCTCGCAATGCTGCAAGGGCCCCTCCGGTAGGTACAAACGCTGCACCACCTGCTGCTGCTGGTGGAGGTGGCAAGGAATCCTGCGCGGCATGACTATGTCCTGCCTCCACGTCATCCTCCTCATCCTCTTCCCCGCTGCTCTCGGATAAGACCTCAATAAAATGTGCTTTGCCAGCAGCACATCTATGTCCCAATGCCCACGGCTCCTGACAGGTAAAGCACAACCGCTTCTTCTTCAGCTCCCTCCTGGCATCACATCAATCTATGCTCGTCCTGGATTCCCCTTTGGAGGCAGAATCCTCACGTCCTTCCCCTTAGGCTGGAAAGCCTGTCTCTGGGGGTAAGGTGTCCGTGTCCTGGGCAATGCATCCTGTAAGTCCCGGGTCCTGCTAATAGCATCCTGGAGTGTGGCTGGTCTAGTGGATCTGACTAGCCACCGAAGTGGCTCTGCTAACCCCTCAACATAGATGTAGATCCTCCGTGCCGCGGATAGATCTGACACCATCACTGAAACCCTCAAGAAGTCTGCAATGTAGGTCTCTGGGCTCCCGGTCTGTTTGAGCCTCGTCAGCTCAACAAAGTGTTGTTCCGGATCCCTCCGGTCAAACCTCTCCATCAATCTCCTAGTGAACTCGGCATATGTCGTCACTGTGGAGTGTCCGAGTGTAACCAACCTGTGGAACCACCAGTCCTGGGCCTCACCATCCAAATGTAATGTTGCCACCTTGATGGCCTCTGTCTCCGACATCTGGTTAAGCTGAAAATAGATGTCCAGCTTCTCCACCCAAGACTTTGCCGAACTGTTTGATGAACCATCAAACATAGGCAAGTGGAATCTACTAGTTGTGCGGTGGGTGTCTCCATCATGATAATGCCAGTATCCTCTGTGATGGTCGCGGGGTCTACTATCCCGCTGGAGCTGAACAAAGTCTCTGAATGAAAGAGCATCCCTGAACTCCTGCCCATAGGCCTGGTACTCTACAAAATAATCGCCCATGTGACCAGGCTCTGCCTCCTGCTGGGCTCCAACCCCCGTGTCTGCTCCTAGGAAAGTAGGCATGGTAGAGCGTGGAGGGGCATGTGAGGCCATCTGCTGAGTAGTATCACGCTAAGTGGCACCCTGCTCTGGAAAATGGTGGGATGTACTCGATCCCTCACCAACCTGGAAAACCCGTGGGTTCTCACGCTGTCTAGCCTCTACCGTCGTGAATCTCTGCCCCATCACCTCGATCTGCCTTGACAGATCCTGCACTGATTTGAGGAGCATGTCTGCAAATCTCTTTCCGTCTTCATCTACCATCGGATCCCCCTGCTCTGCGTCCACCACAGGCTCCCCTTGTTCTGCGTCCACCACAGGCTCCTCCTGTTCTGTGTCCACCACCCGAACACAGTCTCCCTCTCCGTAGGTGTTCTCCAACCTACGCCCAGTGTCTCTGTATCTCCTACCTCTGTAACAGATGTAGGGCTTTTCCCCCAGTGTCATAGATTGCTAGCTCCACAGGCTGAGCCAGATCTATGCTCTGATACCACTGTAATATCCCGTTTCAGGGATATTCCTCAAACCCCAGCAACTCCAACCAAATAATATGCAAGAAATATAGTAACCGGGAAGCTCAAAGAGATAAAAATAACAGTGGTGCAACATACAATAATGTAAACATGGGATACAGACAGATACTCAAGAAATGCAGAGAGAAATACTAAGCCATTTTATTATACTTAGTAATGGAATGAGTACAGGAGGTGATCAGAAAGATAGCACCTCGACTTGCACAAGGCAAGTGAAGAAATACACCCAGAATGATAAAGGAATGGCCTCTCTCTGAACTGCGTCCAAGCTGCCGGAGAACTACTGTGTTGTTGCTACTACTGGAATCAAATGAGGATTTGGGGTTGTTTCCCCTCCTCAGAAAATGTTGAAACTCTGGAATCAGCCTCTATCCAATAAACCCAGAGAAACCAGAAAGCTTTTCTGAATTAGCCGACCCCCGAAAATCACCCCCTTGGGGATCTACGTTGTCCCTCAAGGCTCTGCGCTGCCACTAAATAGAATCCTCCAAAACTCAGCCCGAAACTCTGCCAAAATCCTCCAATATGCAAGAGTTGATCCCTTGCTCAATCTCCCAGCTCGAATCCTCCACAAACCCTCAATCCGGAACTCCCACCAAAAAGAACTGCGTCCCTCTCTCTCAAGACTACGCAGTCCTCAAATGCTCAGCTCCTCCTCAACGCCAAAGATCAATCCTACTGCAAAAGACTGCTAAAAACTACCTTGCCCGAGCAGGCACTCGAAGTCCCCCGGGGCTAAGGGTGAGATCTCCGAACGGAGACACTCGATGCACTAAACAGTGCTGCAGACAGGCTAAACAACTAGTGTGCTCTAAGTCAAAGTGACTAGCTCAAATGCACATAATCGAATGACAAAATGAGGAGGCTCCTCTCTCCTTTATAGCGTTGGCCTCTCTCAATCCCAAGGCCCACCTCCTCCAATGTAGCCTTTCTCTTGCCACGTGTTCCTCTCCATCTGTGCAGTCCCTCCAAGTGTCTACGTGGGCCCCTCCTCTACGTGGTCCTTTGGCCCCCTTGGCTCCCCCTTTAAGTTACAATGTTGTGCTACTAGGGAGTGACTTTATTCCAAAAGTGAGTTATGACCCCCTTTTCTCACCTTTTTATTTATAAATAACTATAGAAGGCAAAATTGAGCAAAATCGAATATTCCAATTAGCCATGGCTAATTAGGAATATTACACCTTCTGAATATACATCAATGTCTTTTTGCAAGGAATGCAATAAATTGGTAAGTACCAATAACTTTCTTGCATGGAAGAAGAGGATTGATCTACTACTCAAGGAGAATGAACTCCTAGAACTTGTCAAATGGAATATCACTATCCCTGCTAAGGAGCAGACTCAAGCCTTAGCCAAGTACAATAAGTATGAGACAAGAGCTCAAAGGATTCTGATAGAATCAATCAAAGACTCTCATTCCTTGTGTCTTCAAGTTTGAGACATCGAAAGAAATCTATGATAAGCTAGTATAGCTATTCTCGGTATCCACAGTCGGAGAAGTAATATCTCTGAGGAATGAATTGTACAAGATGAAGATAACAAATGAAAGAATAACTCCCTACTTCATGAAAATCTTTGAAATGAGAGACCAACTTCAAGAGCTTTGGGAAGTCATGTCTGACAGAGAGATGACAACTGTCGTACTCAATGCTCTACCTGAGGAGTGTGGAAACTTCACATCTAGCATATATGCCAAGAAGGAAGCAACCACTCTCAGTGAAATGTGGTCTCTATGCAGAATAGAGGAAACCAGACTTAAGGCAAAAGAAGATGTGGGATCAAAGGAGCAAGCATTTGCTACCATGGCCAAAAGAAAGGGTAAATTTGGCAAGTTTGGTCCACAAAGAACAAACAACAAAGACATGTCCAAAATCCAATGTTTTGGATGCCAAGAATATGGACACTACAAAAGGAATTGTCCTAAGCTTAAGAAGGACAACAACAACAAAAGGAAGAGGGAAGAAGCTCACATAACTCAAGAGATGAAAGAAGAAGGAAAGAAGCAAAAGAAGGAAGATCCTTCGGATCTCTACTATGACTAGGTCAAACTCTTTACTTCTAGACTTCTTTCAAAGTTTTGAGTAGAATAGGAGCATGTAGGAATAAATTAAAATTGCATGGCTAGAAACATCCTCTAGAATCTAGCAGCATGATGTACATAGAGTTCTAGATACTCATGTAGATGTAGCATTTATGATAAGAACAAAAATGCATAAGTAGAAATATCTTCTAGAATATAGGAGCATGGCAGATATAGCTCAAGATATTCGTGTAGAAGAAGCATACCTAGTATAGGACCTCATACATGATGAAAGAAAATTGATCATGATAAGAATCTTAGCAGACCTACATCAACAAAAGAAATGAAACATTTGCAATGCAAGGATGTTTAAGATCCTATGATGGAATCTTCAAAGGAAGGTTCATGGACCAAAGCAGATGTCTCATTGGGAATCCCATTCGTGGGTTTCAAGAAAAGAATGATATGTAGGCAAACTAAGATGAAGCAAGAAGGGCCACACCAACGGATGATCAAAGGAGAATCAAGATGAGATATGTACGCATCAAAGAATAAGTCATGTTATCATTTGTATATTATTAAGTCATGGGTATAGTTCTATAACATGATCAAGCATGAAAGAATCTCTTTCACCAAGAACATGCTCGAAGGCATGTACCACAATGCAATGAAGGTCAACAAAAGAATATGCTCACATAAGGAGCATAAGATTGCTGACTAAGAAGCAAGAAGAAATGCTGACAAGTCTAGAAAGAAAGCAATGAAGGAATGCTCTCACAAGAAGCATTAGATGGTTGACCTATCTATCTGAGAAGAAGCAAATGAAGAAAGAGATCAAGCATGTGAAGAACACCATGATCACCAAGAATCACTATTTGACAAAATGCCTTGAAAGATATCTCCCAAAAGAAGGCAGGACAACTCTGATAAAGGAAGAAAGGACCCTTGACACCTATGAAGGCCTTGGAGATATAAAAGGTGCAGATAACTGATTCTACTCCACAAAGATGTCGTGACAAAGAAGCCATCCAACAAAAGAAAAAGCAATGTTGAAGCAATATCAGGATAAAGTGTCAATTTTAGGTATGTTCTATGCTTAGAGCAATTTATTTCAATTTTCACAGTTAGCTCAATATCTTTTCCAGATTAGCAATCACATCAGCATTAAAGTAAACTGCACATAGAACATAAACATAAATCGCAGAAGACAAGCCAAGACAAGAGGACACAAGATGTGGCACTAGCCAGGGACAAGCCCCAATGTGGGGAAACCCTTGATCAATTCTTCTTATATGTTCTTCAATAGTTCAACAGAGAGAGAGAGAGAGAGAGATAGTACATTTACAGCAGAAGTCAACACTTTGACTTATCTAGATAAGAGCATAGATCATCTCTAAGAAGATGATACATGAGATCAGTTGAAGACATGTTGCTTCAACTGATTCTCCAAGGTGACTCCTTCACCTATCATTGTTGCATCTTGTCATCATGCTGCACCTCACCGCGCTGCACCCATCATTACAATGTTGGACCTCAAGCTGTACACATCATATTGCTGCACCTTATGCTGTACACATCATACTGCTGCACCTAATGCTGCACTTGTTGCACCATGCTGCCACAGCTGTCCCATGTACCATACTGTTGTCCCACTGTTGGTGACATAGCCATTCCATGTTTGCCATACTGTTGTCCCACTGTTATGCTCCAACAAGCATCATAGCCTAGCTGTCCCAATGTGTTTGCAGCACCATGCTTGCCACCATGTACTTGCTGTTGCTGTTGTCCTATTGTGCCACAGCTGCACAATGTCATTGTTGTCCTAATTAGCATGTCATTAGGTTGTCCCATCATAGTTGTTGTCCCAACATGTTGTTGTCCATGCTTGCTGTTATCCAATGAGTTTGCAGCACCGTGTACCTTTGCTGCCATGTCACAATTGTTGGTTGTCCCATCATAGTTGTTGTCCCAACATGCTGCTGTCCCAACATGTTGTTGTCCATGCTTGCTGCTATCCAAATGAGTTTGCAGCACCATGTACCTTTGCTGCCATGTCACAACTGCTGTCTTGCCTTAGCATTCTTTTGTTGTCCTAATTTACTATACAACTGTCCCTTGCAGCTCCATGCTTACCATCTGTTGTTTCACCATTCTACACTACTGCACTACATCACAGGTTAGGGCATCACCCTACAGACCTTATCCTCCATACAAATCAGCAAGACAACCTTTTAAAGACTGTGGCTCTCCAAGGGAATAACCCTCCACACCTACGTTATTCCTTTTGGCTTGTTTAACTGCAGTTAAGGCCACGCTGTCCCTACAGCTCCTTCACGTTGTCTAGGGCAGCCTCTTCATTGTTCCTTTGACCCTTCATGCTGCAGCTAAGACTCTCTTGTTTGACTGCAGTTAGGGCTGAATTAGACCAACGTTAGAGCAGCCTTTAGTCTGTGTCTAGGCCTGCCATCCATCTGTGTCTAGGGCAGCCTATTTTCCTCCAACGTCTAGGGCTTCGACTCCTAGATTTCTCTTCCACTAAAACCCAAGACAAGTGGAGAGAAATCAAGATAGAAGTGTGTGTGAGAAATGACTCTCAAGTCATCTCCTTTTATACTAAAACATTGAGCACATGTGGGGTTTATTTGGTTGCTGGCCAACCTTGACGAATTGTCTTATAACACAAATAAATTCATAACTCCATGAATACTTATCGGAATCAAATGATCTTTAGATCAATCTTACACCTCTCGATGAAAGGGATCCTACAAAAATATCGGCTTCAATAAATAAGATGATCACATGGAGTTTGGCCCTTGTTGCCAATTTTAACATAAAGTCATGATGGGCTACTAGGTCAAAGCATGTAACCTAGCAAGTACATCAAAGCATCCATGAGAAGAAGTTGCTCGATGGATGGTGCCCTACCTGGAAGAAGTTCGAACAAAGACTTCATGACATCAAGAAAGGAAGGAGATCAAGCAGCTGAAGGACCCACAAAGAAGAAGTTGCTGATGAAGGAAAGAGTCCCCAGTTAAGAGGGAGCTCTGACAGGTCCCTGATCAAGAGGGAGTTTTGAATCACCCCTGATTACAAAGGAGTGACAATTGTGTTTTCCATTTCATGGGTCATGCACTAGACCAGGACTAACAGCCATAAGTCTAGATGAAGGCCATGAATGGAAATGTAGACACAAGATAGACACAACATTCTTGTCTTCATTTGGGAAGAAAGAATGGGAGGATTAGATAATCATCTGACATTCGGTACTCTTTGAGGATGTGTAGGGCATCCAAGACAAGAGTAGGCAAGAGGACCGATATTCTTTGAGGGTTGGGAACCCAAGATAAGAATAGTCCTAGAAGATCATACTCGGAGAACACTCGGGTGGGTATGTACCTTGAGAGACAATGATGAAGGTGTCTATAAATCATTGGTCTTGCCAGCATTGTAGCTCACGGTCTCGTAAAGAGATGGAGTTGTTAGTCAAGGCCTTGCACTATGACAATGCTGATGAATATGATGCTATAACAGATGGATTGCAAATCCGGTTTCTCTTATGTGAATTCTTCAAGATTGAAAATTGCCAAACACCTTGTAATGTTTTATGAATACCTCCCTAGTTAAGAGGGAGTGTTGAAAGAAATGTAATTAGGTTCGGTCTTCATAAATATAGTTTTGATATTTGTAAAGAAAAATTATTTTTATAGTATTTGTCAATGAGTTTCTTGCTCATTGAAAATAGGTCAAGCACATTTTAAAGTGCTTCTAGAAAGTCAAAGTCAAAATGTAATTATGATAAGACCCTTTGAGGGCATGTTACATCATGTATATCAATGTACAAGGTCATGGGAACACCTCCGAGCAAAGTCAAATCTTCTCCTAGCATCAGCGAAGTCTCCAAGTAGCAAAATAATGAAGAAAAGATGAATTATAGTAAAACCGTCAAGTCGGCTTAATAGATACTTAAGTCGGCTTGACGAGGAGGGACAGACCTCTATTTATAGAGGTTTTCCACTCCTCAAAAGCATAACGAATTCTCTCTGAAATCCGCGAGGGTATAAGGCAGGAAAAAGAGTACTAAGGAGGACGAAGAAAGCCAAGGTAAAGGGTTTACAAGGGCAACAAGCAAGGCGGAAGAACAGCGAAGAAGAAGAGGCGTTTTCTAGGGTTTCTGCAGCCACATGTGCAAAGATAAAGGAGGCTTCCTGTGGTCATTACATCAGTAACAAGAATCTTGGTTTTGGGCTAAGAAACAAGGACCATAAGGCCTCACCAACCAGCGAAGAAGAAGGAAAAGACAGCGAGGAGAAAGAGATTGTTTTAGGGTTTCTGTCCACACATGCAGCAAGTAAACCCTTGCAGATTTGACAGCAGAAGAAGGCAGCAACATTCGATGTGTATCTAGGTCTACAAGGTATCCAAAGGAAAGCGAAGAAGACTCTCTATAACGAAGTAAAGAAGCTGTAATGTTCTAGGGTTTCCTAACTTAGACAAGCAGCAGAAGAAGGACGAAGTGCTAAGGAGCAAAGTGTCGGAAGACAGAGGTCCATGTGCCGGAAGTTATAGTGCAAAAAGATGAAGGATTTGACTTGTGCTTGGAGGATATCCTAGTCAAGGGTCTAAGGTTTGGCAGTTGTTCAAATAAGAAGCTTCAATAAGAGAAAACTTACCAAGGGTTTTCCTCTCAAGAGTGGAGAGATTTCGTCCCTAGCAGAGAGCCAAACTGTGTTGTTATTTTGTTTTGATAACAATTTGATGAAGTACACACATATGCACTAATAATAAGAAGAAGAAGCATAAACTAACAAGAAAAGTAAAAAGACTCCACAAATTGTTATCAAGTAACAAAGAATCACACTACACTATTTTGCCCTAGATTCTTCGACATAAGCTTGGTTGATACAGAGATAGGAACACCCTTTCATCTTTCCTTGAGAAGACTAGGCTCTCTAGTATTTAAAACGGTGACCTTACAATCGTCATAGCCATAGTCTCTACAGCGCCGGAGCCATTGGGTACATTAGATTTCAAGGAGAGCGATCGTTAAACAATCCCTTGCTTGCTTCAACTTGACTTCTCTCTACCACTTAGTTTAGAGACTGGGCTCAATATAGATAAAGATCAAGGGATACACTTCACTAAAGATTCTTGCATTTCACCTAGTTTGTAGGATTTGCATTTCATCTAGGATAGTCAAGCATCCATTAAGCAGCGATTGTTCATCAGGTCATTTGGTCCTTAATTGATATAAAGCACGTTGTTGACTCCATAAGGCATTGGTTTCACACATAAATCTAATTGAATCTTTAAAACTTGCTAAAATTAACCAAGTGGCTAGACCATTCAACCGTGTCCCCAGACTTGTTGGTTGCCAACTTGTCCTTCATCTTCACATTCCATAGGGACTACCCCCCATAGCCTGTTGTTGGGAGACAGCTAGAACGGAGAGGTCGGGGATCAAAGTGACAACCCCCGACCTAAGTCGTTGTCGCACCATGGCTGTACAACCTGAGCAACAACATTTTCTGGCGTCGTTGTCGGGGATCAATTTATTGGACCTTGGCGTTGCGACATTCTTCTTAATTATTTTCACCTTCTCATTATCTCATAATTCCTTATCCCGTCAACGCCACATTTTCTGGCACCATTGTGACATTTTCCTTGTCTCTTCATCTTTTCATCACCTTATCCTTTTTCTTTCACTAATCTTTTCATCTTCTTTATCCGCACCATTAGCACCTAGACGTTTCGGTTGGTTTCCTGTTTGGGTGGTGACTCCACTTATTCATCCATTTACAAGAGATTACTCTAGAAGAAATCCTGGTAGTTTGGTTAACCCCGCTCCTAATCCTGAAAAGGCTCTGAGAGCTCGGTTAAACAAAGTACATTCTAGTAAGCATTTAATATTTTTCAAACAAGAGGCCCTCCCTGATATCCACTTGTTTTTCATAAATCTCTCCAATCAAGATTTCATGGATTATTACAGGCCTTGCAGCTTTGCGAACATTCAAGGATATCCTCATGATCTCCCAAATGACTCTACTATGAACAAGCTTTCGACTTTCCATGGGAATAATGCAATCAATGTTGGTGCGCACATAAAAAAGTTCACAACTTTTATACAAAGATATGCCCATGCGACTGCATACAATCATGAACATGTCAGAATGAGATTGTTTGTCCTTACATTAGAAGATGATGCATTGCAATAGTTTCATGACAAGCCTGATAATGCTTTTGATTCTTTGCAAGCCCTCACCAATGCATTCAAAGAAAAATATGGGGACAAGAGAGAAGTTAAATATTTGGTCAAAGAGCTTAACTCCATCAATAAAAGGGAAAATGAGACAAATGAAGAGTTTAATTAGAGATTCAATAGTATCCTCAGAGACATAACTCAAGATTACAAGCCACCTAACAAGACAGTGTTAGAACAATATCTTGAAGCTTTTGTGTTGACACTCAATATGAGATAAGACGTACCAAGCTTGCCAATTTAGCATCTTCTCAGAATACATCGGAAGAATTAGAGAAAGATAAGAAGGCTTCAGGTAAGTCTGAGATTCCTAGTTTTGAAAGAGGTCCAGCCAAGAGTAAAGGAAAGGAAATTAAGGAGGTAGAGAATGACCCCATTAAAGAATTAATGAAAATGGTTAAGGAAATGAGAATTGAAGATGCTCAACAAATAAGTGCTATGCAATCTAGGTTGATTCAGATGGAACAAAATCAAGCTCAGAATATTTAGCCTAGAAATAATAATAACAAAAGAGGAAACAATAATCCATGGCCAAGAAGGAATCCTCCTAATGATCAAAGACCTCTTACTCCTCTTGAGTCTACCAATGTTGTTGATCAGTCTATCCCGTTTTGCAGACCATGTGAAAGTTTCAATGAAGAAAGTGCAGAAACTAGTACCAGCAATTCTCCTAAAGGCAAAGCTTCAGAACAAGAGGAATCTCAGGAAGAGGAAGAGTTGATAGATGTACCCACTACCAGTGGAAGAATGAGCCAGGAACTCCGACAGATTCTACGGGATGCAGAGGACTTCATTGGTGCAACAAAGAATGATAAAAGGGAGCGAAGACAGCCAAAAAAATACCAAGCCCTAGTAGCTCAATTTGGGGAACCCTCTAGTTTTCAGGAGGTCGTTCAGCATCAAGTATGGGTAGATGCTATGGTGGAGGAATACAGTTCTATAATGGTCAATGATGTTTGGGAAGTGGTACCTAGGCCTTAGGATAGGTCAGTGGTAGGTTCGAGATGGATCTACAAAGTCAAATATGTTGCAAACGGCAGTGTGGAGAAATACAAAGCCAGGTTTGTGGCTAAGGGGTATGCTCAGAAGGAAGGGATAGACTACGAAGAAACCTTCGCCCAAATAGCCAAGTATACTTCTATTAAAACCGTGATATCCTTTGCAGCACAGATGGGGTGGGAGATTCACCAAATGGATGTCAAGACAACGTTCTTGAACGGGGTGATAGAAGAAGAAGTATACATTGAACAACTAGAGGGTTTTCAGACACATGAGAAGAAATCTCATGTATGAAGATTAAAGAAAGCCTTGTATGGGCTTAAACAGACAACTAGAGCATGGTACGATCGAATTGATGGATACTTGCAGAAGGTGGGGTTCGTCAAGAGTGATGCAGGTCCTAATCTCTACTATCTTGTCGTAGAGAATGAGCCTCTAATCTTGGTGTTATATGTGGATGATCTTTTCCTGACAGGATCATCCAGGCTCATCAAAGACTGCAAGAAGAACCTAGCCACAGAATTCGACATGAAGGATTTGGGACAGATGCATTATTTCCTGGAGTTGGAAGTTTGGCAGCAGAAGGGTGAGATCTTCCTTGGACAAGGGAGATATGCTACAGAGATCTTGAAGAGATTCAGGATGCAGGACTGTAGACCTATGGCTACTCCAATGATCACCAACTGGAAGAAGATTGATGCATCAGAAGATAAAGACGTTGATCCCACCTTGTACAGGCAACTTATAGGGTCCCTGATGTATCTGGTCAATACCAGGCCAGACATTTGTTACGTTATCAACACCCTCAGTCAGTTCATGGTGGAACCCAAGAGGGCGCACTGGGCAGCAGCGAAAGGTTGGAACTTCCAACCTAATTTGCGGCAGGCTGAGTGGGATCACTGACGCAAATTAGGTTGGAAGTTCAGTGGATCGGAAAAGTACAACTAGGCATTGTTTCAACATTGGATCAAGAATGACCTCCTGGTGTAGTAGAAAACAAAAATTCGTGGCTCTGAGCTCAGCTAAAGCAAAATATATGGCAACTAGCACAGCTTCGTGCGAAGCCATATGGCTTAGGAAATTGCTTGTGAATCTATTCATGAGAAGAATGGAAGCGACCAGGATTTGTGTGATAATCAGAGTTGCATCAAGCTCTCTGAGAATCCAGTGTTTCATGATTGGTCGAAGCACATTGATATCAGGCGTCACTATGTTAGACACTGTGTCCAACAAGGGGCAGTACAGTTGAGGTACACTCCTACAGGAGAACAGGTGGCAGACATCCTCACCAAGGCTCTAGGAAGAACAAAGTTTGTTTATTTCAGGGAGAAGATGGGGATGGTGAAGAATCCATTTCAGTAGCAGAAATGGATAAGTATCAGGAGTTGCAGTGCAGCAGTTAGCAGTGGCAGTGCTATGGGCAGCATGATGCAGCATGTTGAGAGGGAGCTGCAGTACAAATGTAGCAGTGGCAGTGGCAGTGTCATGGGCAGTAGTACAGGAAGCAGCAGTGCAGTGGATGTGGGGCAGCAGGCCAAGCATTAGCACAAAGGACCGATGCGGAAGATCAGTGTGATGCTTCTATGGTGAAGCATTGCTAGAGCACATTCCTCGCTAAGAGGGAGTGTTGATTTTGGGTAGCATCGAATGTGCTCTAGCCTTGAAATTTGGTGGAGAGGCTAAAGCACATGAGATTTCCAAGACCCAGAAATCATTTGGAGAAATTCCACCCGAATGAGGAGTTATTAAAATAATTAATATTTTTAATGGGTTCCTAAGTCTAAACTTGGGAAGATAAAAATATAATGGTTATTAATAAAGATAAGGGTGAGAAGCTTCTAAGAGACGAGGATCAAGTCTGTTTTAATCTTAGTCGTTGATTAGAGACTTAATCTCGGTCGTTGATTCGTCAACAGGAAAAGTATAAGAGAAGACTTGAGCATCATTTGGAGACAGATCGGCAAATACTCAGTATCCCAAGGAAAATTGATTCTCAAAGAGAAGGAGATTGATTTCAGAGGGAGAGTTGCAGCGTGGAGGAAGAGGAGAGCATCAACAGCAGTCAGTGATTAAGAAGGAGGTAACGCAGGGGCATTGAGACACAGCGCAGAGGAAGACGCAACCCTCACGCAGGATGATGCAAAGGGACGCAGAACCACGCAAAGTGACGCAGAACCACGCAGAAGTGGGAGAAGGGTCTCCAAGGTGTCAGAAAGTTTCCAGTGGAAAGTCTCAGGTGTTTTCTCTCAATTTCTATGTAAAATCATTCCTTGTAAAGCGATTGTTGTTGAAGATTAATAAAAACCCTCATTTGCTGCACCGGTTTTCCCACATTGGGTTTTTCCGGGGACAATTGTCCAAAAAAAACTGTGTTGATGTGATTGGTTCTTGTGCATGTATATCGTTGTTATTTTCTCTGTGTAATTATGTGATAACTGCAGTGGAATTTATTTTAATGTTTGCTGAAGAGATTTCATAAATAGCTGATTGTGAAGAATAAGTAGGTGAAATTAATCAATTCCTGCAGCAGACTTTTGGGTTAGAAATTTTCACATTCTTATGAGATCTCTTCAGTTTGAGAATGTCCATGTACCATTTATGAATACCTCCCTAGTTAAGAGGGGAATATTGAAAAATATGTAACTAGGTTCGGTCTTCAGAAATATGAATTGTACTTTTGAGTCTTGTATATTGTAAAAGGAAAGAAAATTATTACTATTGTTTTTGTAGCATGGGTTTCATGTTCAAGGTCTTTTATTTTAGAGCTCAAGCACCCATTTAGTGCTTCTAGGATTTGTCCTAGGGTCAAAATGTCAAAAGAGTCATTGTCATATGAAGAAGACCCCATCGGACACATTGTAACTTGTAAAAAGAATTATTTTTGTATTTAAAAGAGTCAAAATACCCTCCAAGACCAAGTCGACCTAGAAACTAAGAAGTCAGCCTCAATTAGGGCACTTCGTCCACCTTGGAAGCCTATATATAGGAGGGAACTCGACCTCCTATGGACATCATTCATCCTCTCATCATTCAAGCGAAGGAGAAGAAGAAGAAGGGCAGCGAAGAAGGAAGGACAAAGGACAAGTGTTTGGGTTACTTTCTCTCTCTCTTTTCACACGTGCGAAGGAAGGAGGCTAGGGTTTTGTTGCTGCAAGATCGAACTTGGAGAAATTGCAGAAAGAAGGTCGAAGGAAGGTCTACTAGGTCATCCTCAAGCCCTAGAAGAAGGAGAAACTCAAGCGAAGGTCAAAGGAAGCCTTGGAAGCCCTAAATTTGCTCACATGTGTGGAGGAAGCAACTGTCGCAGGGGCCGAAAATTTGAAACCTGCAGTAGAGGCTGAAATTCTGTAGCTGGGGATCGAAGTTGTGGTGCTGGAAGAGATTTGACTAGGTTTGACTTGGACATGGGAAGTTACATCATCAAGAAGGTTAGACTTGGTCTTGGAGGGGGGTATTGATCTTAGATGCCTTGGAATTCGTCATTTGAAGAATCTATAAGAAGAGAAGAGATTTGTGGGTTTTCCTCTCAAGTGGAGAGGTTTTGGCCTTGGCTTGCATCCTATATCTTGTGTTCCTGTGTATTGTTGATATTCTTGTTTTGGTAGTTGTTTGATGATAAGAATAACATAATACTAAAAAGAAGAAGCTAATAAGAAAAAGTAAAAAGACATCACAAGCAGTTATCACGTCTAAGAGAAATCATCCTAACTATAGCCGTATAGATTTCTCAACACAAGGCACATGACAGGGGAACGTGGCCAACTCAAGACTCTATCTAAAGGAAACTCTTCTCACTCAATGGAACTTGAAGGCAAGAATAGCTACTCGGTCAAAGGGATTGGATCTACCTCCTTGGAGATGGAATCCAGTGGAAATATTCATCTCAACAACATTCTCTATGTTCTAGGTTTAAGAAAGAACTTGCTTTCTATTTCTTGCTTAGAAGACAAAGGTGATAGGGTTGCATTTGTTGATGGCAAAGTTATTGTATGGGAAAAGGGATATAGTATTGAAAATGCAAAGACTATTGTGATTCATGAGGGAAGACTGTATAGACTTATAACATATCATCCTCAAGCTCTAGTACATTTAGATATCAACCCCTGTGAATACTAGCATAGAAGGTATGGTCACCTCCATTATAAGATATTGCCATCATTGAATCATATGATTACTAGTATCCCTGAACTGAAAGAAGAGCACAAAGGAGTCTCAAGGGATGTGCTCTTGGCAAGAATGTGAAGAAACCTTTTACTAGTTGTAACACAAGATCCAAGGAAATAAATATGTAAAATACACTTGATTCTTGTATATTGTAAAGAGAAAGAAAAAATTATTATTATTTATTTTTGTAGCATGGGTTTCATGCTCAAGGTCAATTATTTTAGGTCAAGCACCCATTTGGTGCTTCTAGGGTTTGTCACAAGGTCAAAAAGTCAATAGTCATTGTCATATGAAGAAGACCCCATTGGGCATCTTGTAACAAGACAAAAGAATTATTTTGAGTCAAAAAGTGTCAAATTACCCCTCCAAGACCAAGTCGGCCAAGGCAATGTGTTAGTTTTTGTAGCATCGGATGTGTTCTAGCCACGAAATTTTGTAGAGGCTAGAATACATGAGATCTCCAAAACCCAAGAATCGTTTCTAGAAATTCCACATAGAGATGACTTAATTAGATTATTAGTCGTTTTTAAAATATTTCCTAAGTCTAAACTTGGGGAATCTAACTAATTAATTAAGTTATGGTGTGAATCTTCTAGAAACTCACAGAGATCGACTCCAAGATGATCCTAGCCATCGATTATATTTTAATCTTGGTCGTTGGTGCTCCAACAAAGGATTATAAGAGGACATCGATGTGTTGATGGAGAACACACTTAAGCAGTTCGATTTCACTAACAGATCAATTTCCAGAGTAGCAACAGTCAGTTGCCGGAGAGAGAGCCACAGAAATCGAAATAGTGAGAGAGGGGCAGGGATAGTGAAGTTGGAGGAAGAATTCCAGTTCCGATGAGTGCAGTTGCAGAGACGCTGACGTTGGAGCAGCGCAGTAGCCTCTAGAAGCAAGGTCGAATTGCTGGGAGAGTTCGTCGTTTTCAGTTCCAGAGACCGGGAAGGAGTCCCAGAGTGTCGGAGAAGCGTCTTTCTAGTCAAAAGGAGGCAGAGCGACTTCATCAGAGCCTAGTCTAAAGCTAGACGTCCAGCCAGCTACGCAGAACAGTGCAGAGGCTCATAGGGTCAAAATTTTGAAGGCATTGTTGAAGTTTCTAAGTCTACTAGTTAGAAACCCTACATGCACTTTACTGATTTATTCCTACCTACTTGTTCCGTTATTTAACAAGTTATTTACAATGTAAATACTGAAAATAAACACTAGTGCATGCTCAACATATTACAGATCATCAACTGAAGGAAACAGATACAAGCACACAAAATGACACTGTTATTTTTGGACCAATGTCCCCGAAAAAACCCAATGCGAGAAAAACAGTGTAGCTATCTGAGGATTTTCTTATTAAGCAATTTCAGAGTACAATCTGGGAGCCAAATCTGACTTACCCAACAGAGAATTCCCTTGGCAATAGTACCTGTCAGTCTGAGACAAATGTCCCGGATAAACCCTCCGGTAGCTCCTCAGTTCCAATCTACCCCAGAAACCCCAGCGTCTGCCTTTCTGGACTGCGTCAGCCTCTCTCTGCCTAGCGTTGGCCCTGCGTCACCCTGAATGGGCCTGCGTCAGCCTCAAGAGACCCTATGTCAGCCTTCTGGCCCTCTGCATCAGCTACGCTGGCCTCTCTGAAGCACTGCACAACTCCTGGCTGCCTCTATGTGGCCCTGCGTGAGCCCTGGTTGCTACTGCGTCACTCTCTCTGGCTCCTGTGCTAATCTCCCGGCACTATCTCTACCTCTCTGTCTCTCTATACTCACTGCCCCTCAGCTGCAACTCCGATCACTGATTCTATCTCTCTTAGCAAATCCCGCTCTAGAGAATAGAATGACTAATCATCTAGTGTGTTCTCCACGTGACCCTCAAGCCTCCTCTTATACTTTTCTCGTTGACATATCAATGGCCAAGATTAAGTCCCTAATCAACGGCTAAGATTAAATCTAGCTTGATCCATGTCTTTTAGACCATTCTAACACAGCTTTATATTAATCCACATTAATATTTTAATTTCCCTAAGTTTAGACTTAAGGACTCCATTAGAAATATTAATTATTTTAATATTTCTCAAACTGTTTAGAATCTGCCCAAACCCTTTCTGGGTATTAGAGATCTCATGTGCCCCAAACTCTCCACCAAATTTTGTGGCTAAAGCACATCCGATGCTACCCCAAATAAACACTCCCTCTTGGCGAGGAGTATGCTCTAGTAATACTCCTTACTGAGTATCACCCTGATCATTTGGCATCGGTCCCTGTGCTGATGCTAGGCCTGCTACCCATCATCCTCTACACTGCTGCATCCTGTACTGCTACCCATGGCTCTGCCACTGCCACTACTGCATCCGTATTGCAACTCCCTCTGCATCTGTGCTGCTACCCATGGCTTTGCCACTGCCACTGCCACTGCCACTGTTGCATCTGCACTGCATCTCCTCTCATCATGCTGCATCGTGTTGCCCATTGCTGCATTGCAACTCAGTTACTGAGAAGTAAGTAACTGATCTCCCAATTCTGACCTCTATGTTGGGCTAGAGACCCTCCTGATGTTGAAGCTCCCTCTGCCGCTAACAAGTCCTCCCTCTCTGACCTCTGCGTTGCTGCAACAACTCCCTGCATATCGCAACGTTGCACACCTCTCTGTGCCATCCTGCATTGGTGCAACAATCTCGTTCCTCTCGCACTGTTGCAGCCTGCTAGCCTCGCGTTGTCTCGAAACTCCTGCACTGTAGCTCTCTCTACTGCTCCATCCGCATTCATCTCTACCCATGTCAGTCAGTCCTGCTACTCCTCTTCGGGGCTCCCGTAGCAACGTTTAATCCAAGAGGCTGGGTACCTCGAGGATCCTGCCCCTCATCGCCTGTAATCCGCCTGACTACAGCTTGATGTCTCCCCACTTCCGCTCAAGTGGTGTGTGTGCACTCATGGCACAGTCATCATCTGTCTCCACTTCCTTCTCTGCCCTTGCTAGCGCTGCCTTAGTCTCGGAAGACTCTCCCTTACTCTTCTTCCTTGGACATTGGGTCACATAATGACCCAGCTCCCCACAGTGGAAGCACTTGATCTTGGAGAGATCCTTCTTCTTCCGCTTTTCTTGCTTTCCCTCAAATGTTAGGGCAACATCTTCCTCCTCCTTTTTGACTTTGATCCCCTTACTGCTGCTTCTCACCTTTGTCTGTCGTCTGATCTCTTCTTGGCGAAGAGCCGCCCACATCTCATCCCAAGGTGGAAGTGTTCCTCTGCCCAGTATACTCTTGACAAAATACCTCCCAGTATTCTGAGACTGCATTCAGGGCAGTCCTCACCATCAATACCTGATCCAGCGTGGCTCCTATGGAAGTCAACTGATCTCGGATCTCGTTCAGTCCTCCGAGGAAGATGTCAATCGGTTCTCCCTTCTTCATCTGATTTTCTAGTAACGTCCTTCTCTGCATAGAAGTATGCTAGTACAATTTCTTTAGGGCCTCCCACATTTCATTTGTCGTTTCCTTCTCAGCAATGTGTTGTACTACATGGTCCTTGACCCCATCAAGGATGATGTTCTTGGCCCTTGCCATTGCCTCCTCGTACTTGTCGTTCTCAGCGGGGTCGACTGGAATAGCTATCGTCCTCAAGGCGAAGTGCTTGACACGATTTATGTCAAGTACGGATAAGATTTTGGCCTTCCAGACTACGAAGTTTGAGGCTCCGTCCAGTCTGTCCTAGTCTCTTACTCTGTGTAGTGCCATGTTGCTCTTCTACTTCCCTCCTAGAAGTTCTCGATGTGACTCCCTCTGAGTCTCAATTTCCCTCCTGGAAATCCTTCTGCCGATGTCGAGATGCCCCCTACTCTGATCGTCTGTGCAACCGCACCACTGATCCGATTTCTCAGCTAGAAAACCTCGGTAGCAACTCCCTCCTCCTTGGCCATGCCCTGTCAGGTATTGTTCTGACTACAATACCCCACCAGCTCCACTCTGCAACTTTCCCACAGCATCCTAAACTTTAGCAACCTGAAGGTGAGAGCTCCTAAGCACTGCGCAATCCCGACACCAGCAACTCGGCCTCCTTAGCCAACTGCGTCACACCCCTCTGGCCCTCTGCATGGCTCTGCGTGAGCCTCCCTTTGCCTCGGCGCTGCCTCTTCCTGGCTCACCCTTGATGACGCAAGCACTGCATCACCCTTCCCTTGTTGCTGCTCTGTTAGGAACAGCTTCTATCACTTGGGACAGCTGTTTTCTGCTGCTATTGCTCCGCTCGGCTGATGTCCTCAGTTCTCCTATGATATGCAACCAAGCTCTAATACCATGTTGAAGTTTCTAAGTCTACCAATTAGAAACCCTCCATGCACTTTACTGATTTATTCCTACCTACTTGTTCCATTACTTAACAAGTTATTTACAATGTAAATACTGAAAATAAACACTAGCGCATGCTCAACATATTACAGATCATCAACTGAAGGAAACAGATACAAGCACAAAAAATGACACCATTATTTTTGGACCAATGTCCACAGAAAAACCCAATGCGGGAAAACCGGTGCAACTATCTAAGGGTTTTCTTATTAAGCAATTTCAAAGTACAATCTGGGTGCCAAATCCAACTTACCCAACAGAGAATGCCCTTGGGAGTAGTACCTCTCAGTGTGAGACAAATGTCCCGACTGAAACCCGGATAAACCCACCGACAGCTCCTCAGCTCCAATCTGCCCCAGAAACCCCAGCGTCTGCCTTTCTGGACTACATCAGCCTCTCTCTGCTCAACGTTGGCCCTACGTCAGCGTCAGGAGGCCCTGTGTCAGCCTTCTGGCCCTCTGCGTCAGCTACGCTAGCCTCTCTAAAGCACTGCGCAGCTCCTGGCTGCCTCTGCGTGGCCTTGTGCGAGCCCTGGCTGCTATTGCATCACTCTCTGTGGCTCCTACGCTGATCTCCCGGCACTATCTCTGCCTCTTTGTCTCTCTGTACTCACTACCCCTCAGCTGCAACTCCGATCATTGATTCTATCTCTCTTAGCAAACCCCGCTCTAGAAAATAGAATGACTAATCATCTGGTGTGTTCTCCAAGTGACCCTCAAGCCTCCTCTTATACTTTTCTCGTTGACATATCAACGGCCGAGATTAAGTCCCTAATCAACAGCTAAGATTAGATCTGGCTTGATCCATGTCTTTTGGACCATTCTAACACAGTTTTATATTAATCCACATTAATATTTTCAGTTCCCTAAGTTTAGACTTAGGGACTCCATTAAAAATATTAATTATTTTAATATTTCTCAAACTGTTTAGAATTTGCCCAAACCCTTTCTGGGCATTGAAGATCTCATGTGCCCCAACCTCTCCACCAAATTTCATAGCTAGAGCACATTCGATGCTACCCCAAATCAACAGGCATGTTGTGCCAGGAGATTGCTTGTGACGTAAGGAAAATTCTTCATTATAATTTTGCCAGTATTTTCTCTGCAGGATTGCCAGTATTCAGCATCCCGAAAATTGTACTCATATTTCACTGTTGCTTAATAATAAAACCCTCAGCGGTTGCACTGGTTTTCCCGAGTTGGGTTTTTCCAGGGACATTGGTCCAAAAATAATTGTGTTATTTTATGTGTGCTCTAGCATTTCTTCTGACATTTATTCTTCCACAATTTTATTTATGTAGGTTGCAGTGTGAGTTATTTAGTATTTGTTGTAGGAAACAGTAAATAAATTGTTAATTAAAATAACAATTAGGAGAATAATTTCCAGTTGCTGGAATAGGATTCGGGTTTTCGGATTTTCACATGGTATCAGAGCCAGGGTGAGCAGCTGGAATACTCAGTAGCAAAATGGGAGTTTCGTTGTTCATTGAGGGGCTGCAGTTCGAAACCCCAGAGACAACGTAGTCACCTTGGCCAAGAGGTCGAATTCTTGAGAAGAAATCGATTCTTCTGAGAGAGGGACTGGAAAATTCTGATCTCTCCAAATCAAGGGTTTGCAGAGGCAAAGGGAGCAGCGAGTATTTTTCGCAAAGCAGATCTCTTGCTGGACGCAGTAGTTTTTGCAGCAGTTACTAGAGCAGAACTAGCATCGGCAGGAAGAAGAGCACACAATGAGAGGGAAAATTTTTCTCAAGGAACTTCTAGTCTCAAGAAGTTCGAATTCCCTTGCTAATCAGTAGTCGTTGTGAGCAGTTTTTCTCGCTCCAGAAGGGAGTGCAAATAGCCTAGCAGCAGCTGAGCAAAAGGGGAGAGGAGATTTTCGACATCATTTGAGATGGCCACTGTCGGACTATGAGATCAGGACAGGTTGGAAAGTGCTCTAGAAGGCAAGGATGTCCTTCCTTCTAGATGAATATGTCCTGAAGCCATATATTCATGCAGTGGTAGTTATTTCCACGGATGCAAATCAGCTAAAGGAGTACAAGAAGGAGATGGCGAAGGCAAAGAGGTTGATTTTTGACGATGCTCGAGAGCACATTGTATCACACATAGCGAGCCAGGGAACGGCCAAGGAAATGTGGGATACACTTTCCACGCTATACCAAGGCACTTCCGAGCAGTGGAAGATGTACTTGGAGGACAAGCTGAGATGCACCAAGATGCAGAAAGGGAACGCATAGACCCCTATCTGCAACCCGATTCATGAGATCAGGGATCAGTTGTCAGTTGTTGGAGCAGCACCTCAAGCTATAGAGCTAGGACGATTGGCACCCAACAGTGTCTCTGAGGAGTGGCATGTATTCATCCAAAGCATTTTGGGCAGAGAAACCTTGCCAAAGCGGGAAAGGATGTGGGTCGATTTACAGTAGGAGGAGTTGAGGCAAGACTTAGTGAAGAGCTCCATTAGTGGCAGCAGTAGCGGGTCGAAGTAGGTGAAGGAGGAGGAGAATCTGGCCCTCGCATCAAAGGATCCCAGCCAGGAACAGGGGGGGCAATGAAAGAAGAAGAAGGATCTGTCAAAGGTCAAGTGCTTCAGATGTGGTGAGCTTGGTCACTACAACACCCAATGTCCTCTCAGGAAGAAGGACAAGGAGGAGAAGCAAGACCAGGCGGCAGCTCATGCAGAGATTGATAGGTTGTCCTCCAGGCTAGAGGAAGACTTCGCCATGTTTGCTGACATACCCCCAAGAGTGAAGTGGGGTGACTTGGTTTTGTAGCCCCAGAGAGCTACAGGTGGGCAGGATTCGTGAGGGGATCCACCTCTTGAATCAATACCTTGCTACGGGGCCCAAAATATTTTTGTAGCAGAATGGATCAGTGGCAGTAGATGCAGTCAGATGTCAGAGTGATAGATGCAGAGTCTAGTTGCAGTGAGATGTTGGGGAGCGTAGTGCAGAGTTGACAGCAGTGCAGTTGCACAATGCAGAGTCAGCAGCAGCGCAGATGCCTCAGTGACAATGCAGATACTAGCAGCAGTGATAGACTCGGGTGACAAATGCATCATACTGATCACAGTTGATTCAGTATTTTGGATGCTTTTCAGTGGCAGATGTTGCAGTTGCAGCAGCAGCAGCAGCAGCAGATAGAGAGGGAGTTGCAGTGCAAATGCAATGTTGGCAGCAGTTCAACACGGTCAGCAACAGCACAGAAGCAACACATATCAGAGTTGTGCAGTAGTTGATGGGCAACAGCAGCCAAACATCAGCAGCGTGACAAGATGATGCAGAGACAGGGTGTTTCTCCAGGATGCATCAGCACTATAACACATTCCTCGCTAAGAGGGAGTGTTAGTTTTTGTAGCATCAAATGTGTTCTAGCCACGAAATTTTGTGGAGAGGTTAGAATAAATGAGATCTCCAAAACCCATAAATCGTTTCTGGAAATTCCACCTAGAGATGACTTAATTAGATTATTAGTCATTTTTTAAATATTTCTTAAGTCTAAACTTAGGGAATATGACTAATTAATCAAAATTAATTAAGTTATGGTGTGAATCTTCTAGAAACTCACACAGATCGACTCCAAGATGATCCTAGCCATCGATTATGTTTTAATCTTGGTCATTGGTGCTCCAACAGAGGATTATAAGAGGAGGTCGATGTGGTGATGGAGAAAACACTTGAGCAGTTCGATTTCACTAGCAAATCGATTTCCAGAGTAGCAGCAGTCAGTTGTTGTAGAGAGAGAGCCAGAGAAATCGAAGCAGTGAGAGAGGGGCAGGGACAGTGAAGTCGGAGGAAGAATTCCAGTTCCGGTGAGTGCAGTTGCAGAGAGGCAGAGGAGCCATAGAGAGGCTGACGTTGGGGCAGCGCAGTAGCCTCTAGAGGCAAGGTCGAATTTGTGGGAGAGTTTGACGTTTTCAATTCCAGAGCTCGGGAAGGAGTCCCAGAGTGTCGAAGAAGCGTCTTTCTAGTCAGAAGGAGGCAGAACGACTTCATCAGAGTCCAGTCCAAGGCTAGACATCCAACCAGCTACGCAGTGCAGCGCAAAGGCTGACGCAGAGGCTCAGAGGGTCGAAATTCTAAAGGCAAGTTATGTCAGGAGATTACCTGTGGGGTGAGGAAAATTCCTCACTATAATTTTGGCGGTATTTTCTCTACAGGATTGCCAATATTCGGCATCCAGAATATTGTACTCAGATTTCACTGTTGCTTAATAATAAAACCCTCAACTGCTACATCGATTTTCCCGAGTTGGGTTTTTCCGGGGACATTTGTCCAAAAATAATTGTGTTATTTTATGTGTGTTAGCATTTCTTCCATCATTTATTCTTCCACAGTTTTATTTGTGTAGGTTGCAGTGTGAGTTATTCAGTATTTGTTGTAGGAAACAGTAAAATAAGTTGTTAATTAAAAATAACATTTAGAAGAATAATTTCCACTTGCTGCAATAGGATTCGAGTTTTCAAATTTTCACACAGTAGAGAAGTCGACCTAATTAGGACAATTCGTACTCCTGGAAGATCTATATATAAAAGACATGTTAAATTTGGAAACTAGGCCCAAACTTCACCTTGGAAAGCTCATCTGAGGAAGCTGATATTTTTATTGGATTCCTCTCTCTGAGAGGTGTAGGATTGATCTAAAGATCATCCCATTCTGACATGTACAAATGGAATTATGAATTTATTTTGATTATGGACAAATTATCAAGGTCGACTAGTCATCTAATTTGCACCTCAACGTTGCATATAAATTCAAGAGGCCTCCTCCTCATTTTGGCACTTCACTCACTCACACATCTCTCTCTCCTTGATTGGGTACAGATTTCTGAGGCTTCTCTCTCTCCACACGTGCGAAGAAAGGACTGTACTTTTTCTGTCCCAGCATTGACCGAAAATTGCAGAAGGTTGTTTTGACCAGCATTGACCAGTTTTGACTGCGGTTTTGTGTGGGGTATCTCTGTTTGGGTAGGCCACAGTTTTGGGCACAAAAACCGAGGTTGTTTGACCAGCATTGACTATGGAAGGGCTTGTTGTTGCATTGACTTTCGTTGACCAGATTTGACTGGACTTTTTCGGACTGTTTTTGGGCTGATTTGACTAGTTGTTGGAGGCTGAGTTGACCGAGTTTGACCGAGCTGTTTTGGAGGTCAAAATCTACCTTGTTGACCAGCATTGACTTTCTGGTTAGGGCTTTCTGTTTCTGTTGTTTGACTGATCAGATTTCACTGTGATTGGGCAAGTGAATATTGTATATTGTACTCTCTCTCTCTCTGTTGAACTTTTGAAGAATTATAAGAAGAATTGATCAAGGGTTTCCCCACATTGGGGTTTGTCCCTGGCTGGTGCCATATCTTGTGTCCTCTTGTCTTGGCTTGTCTTCTACTATTATTGTTTATGTTCTATCTACATTTTACTATCATGATGATGTAATCGCTAAACTGGATATTGATATTGGGCTAATAAAAGAAATTGAACTAAAATTGCTCTAAGCATACATAGAACATACCATTGTTATCTAAAATTAACATGGTATTGGAGCTGAGGTGAAGACAAAGCCCAAGCAAGAGTGAGAAGAGCAATCACTAAGAGGAGAAATCACTGATCAAGGACAAGATTCAATGGCCTCCACATCCTACTTCAAGTTTGATGACAAGCTTCATGATAAGTCTGATTATCATGCATGGAAGATGTCTCTTGATTTGACTTTAGAAGAGCAAGATGTTATGGATTATGTGCAGGGAAAGATTTCGGAACCTCCTTCAAATGCACCAGCTGCTGCTAAGACAAAGTACAAGAAAGGTGAAGTTAAAGCAAAGAAGATCATCAGGGATTCTATTCATAAGCATTTAGTTGCTTACATCTCTGATTTGAACACATCAAAGGAGATATATGACAGGTTGGTTGGCATGTTCAAATCTAGCAATGCAAACCAAGTTCTTTTCCTCAAGAACAAGCTAAAGGATATAAAGAAGGGAAGAAATGAAGACATTCAATCCTACTTCATGAGGATTACTGAGATCAAAAATGATCTTCTTTCGATTGGAGAAGCTATTGCTGATAGGGAGCTTACTCTCATTGCCCTTGGAGGACTCCCTCGTGAATGGCACGTGTTCAACACCATTATTCTTAACAACGACAGGATTCCAGGTTTTGAAGAATTGTTGACTAGATGTTCTCAAGAAGAAACAAGGATGATGGAACTAGATATACCTTCAAATAGGAATGATCCTACTGCATTCCCACTCATGTTAAAAAGAAGAACAATGTAGGTTCAAACAAGCAATGTCAAGGAAGGTCAGGTTTCAAAAATGGAAGGAAGGGAAGATGTTTCATTTGCAACAAGTTTGGCCACTATGCTAGGGAGTGTCCTAATAGAAGGGATACACCTCATGATGATGACAACCACAACAAAAACAATTTCAGGGGCAACAACAATCAAAGGAATGGCAGATTCAACAACCGAGGAAAAAGGAATGCTCCCGCTCCTCATCAAGGAAATGGTCGCCCTCCCAAGAGATCAAGAAACACTAGGTATGATGAATCTAATGTTGTTGATAACAAGCAAAAAGAATTTTATCTTATATCTACCCTCTCCACTGCATCTCCTCCGGACACATTGGGAAATTGGTTCATTGATAGTGGTGCCTCAAGGCACTTCACTGGGTATAAGAAAGCTCTTGCAATCTGATTGAAAAGGATACAAATTTGGAAATCATGCTTGGAGACAAGGCCACCTATCTCGTAAAAGGAGTTGGGAATGTTACTCTTCAATTAAATCGAGGTAACACCATTCATGTACAAGAAGTAATATATGTACCCAATCTAAAGAAGAACTTGGTATCTATCTCGGCGATGGAGGACAAAGGATTCAAGGTGGCATTCATCGATGGAAAGGTACGTGTGTGGAATAAAAATTTCAAAGATGCATTTACACTTGGATTCAGGGTTGATAGCCTATATCAAGTTGGAGGAAGTCCATTGGGAGCTATGTCTTGCGACACATCACTTCAATCCGAATTATGGCACCAGAGGTTTGCTCATCTACATTATAAGGCTCTACCCAATGTGAGGAAGATGGTGACAAGTATGCCCAAATTTAAAGTAGAACATGAAGGTGTTTGTCAGGGGTGTGCCGAAGGAAAGCATACAAGGGGACCATTCCCCTCAAGTGATAGCAAGACTACCGACATATCTAATCTATCTGGTATGATGCTCGTGAACTCATTAGGAGGATATTTATATTATGTTATCTTTATGGATGATTTCTCTCGCAAGGCTTGGATATATTTCTTGAAGAAGAAGGACGAAGTATTCTCATGGTTCCGTTCTTTCAAAGCTTTGGTCAAAAATCAAACCGAGAAGAAGATCAAAATATTGAGGATCGATAATGGAACCAAATATGAATCAAATGAATTCAGTAATTATTGTAGAGAAGTTGGCATTAAGAGAGACACTACTACCACATATACTCCTGATCAAAATGGTGTTGCTGAAAGGAAGAACCGTTCTATCGTAGAAGCCACTCATGCCATGATTCATGATCAAAGCCTTTCAAAGTTCTTATGGGTCGAAGCTGCAAACACCGCCATGTATGTTCAAAATAGATGCCCTCATCAAGCATTGGACTCCAAAACTCCTGAAGAAGTTTTCATCGATAAGAAACGTGATGTTTCTCACTTTAGAATTTTTGGTAGTCCCGTATATTTTCATGTGTCGAAAGAAAATAGAAGCAAATTGGATGCTTCTGGGAAGAAAGGAACATTTGTGGGCTACAGTGAAACTTCTAAGGCATATAGAATCTACGTGCCTAGTCAAAGAGAAGTAGAGATAAGTCATGATGTCACCTTCAATGAGGATGTTGCCCTTGGGAAGATTAGTAACCTTCCTCTTCCAAGGAAGGACAAAGAAGCAGATTCAGGAAAGCAAGGAGAACCGCAGGATGAACCGATGCCCGATGTTGAAGGACCAATGGATCCCATTCCCTCATGAGCCCTCCTCAAAAAGGGCACCCTCATTGCTTAGGGAGACTCTCGAAGATGCCGAGAGACATGTTGCACCTAGGGGGGGCATTTTGTGAAAGCAAAAAACAGAATAGGTACCAAGGGTACTTAACTGCAATGAGCACCATTGTTCAATCTGAGCCTTGCACATTCGAAGAAGTTGCAAAGCACCAAGTTTGGAAGGATGCAATGAACGAAGAGTATGAGTCGATTATGAAGAATGATGTCTGGGATGTGGTCCCTAGACCCAAGGACAAATCCGTTGTCACCTCGAAATGGCTCTACAAGATCAAGCATGGAGCTGATGGAAGTGCTGAAAAGTTCAAGGCCAGATTCATTGCTCGAGGCTTCTCTCAAAAGGAAGGTGTAGATTATGATGAGATATTTGCACCAGTTGCCCGCTACACCACCATTCGTTCAATTATAGCCCTTGTTGCCTCGCGAGGATGTTATCTACACCTGATGGATGTCAAGGCTGCCTTTTTGCATGGTTCACTTAAGGAGGAAATCTATTTAGAACAACCTAAGGGGTTCGAAGTTCAAGATTGTCAGACACATGTATGCAGGTTGAAGAAAGCCCTCTATGGGTTGAAACAAGCACCCCGGGCTTGGTATGAGAGGATCGATAGCTATCTAATGAAGTTGGGATTTACGAGAAGTGAAGTTGATCTGAACCTTTATTTTAAGGTTGAGAATGATAGACCTCTCATCTTGGTACTTTATGTGGACGATCTCTTTCTGACAGGTGCAGACCCTCTTATTCATCAATGTAAGAGGGAGTTGGCTTCCGAATTCGAGATGAAGGACCTAGGATTGATGCATTACTTCCTAGGGTTGGAGGTCTGGCAAAAGCCAGGTGAGATTTTCCTTTCTCAAGGAAAATATATTGTGAAGATACTTGAAAGATTTGGGATGGTGGACTGCAAGTTCGTGACTACTCCGATGGAACTTAACTTCAAGAAGTTATGTGGAAGTGTTGTTGGGCCCGATTTGGGAAATCCTTCTGAGTATCGTCAACTCGTGGGGGCCCTGATGTTCTTGGTGAACTCTCGTCCGGACATATGTTTTGCAGTGAATACATTGAGTCAATTTATGGTCGAGCCTCATCACATACATTGGATTGCTACCAAGAATCTCTTAAGATATCTTTGGGGCACAATCACTTATGGACTAAGATACACTTCCGGGAATGTGAGGCTCCATGGTTACTCCGATGCAGATTGGGCTAGCAAGTTGGTGGATCGTAAAAGCACATCTGAATGTTGCTTCTCTCTAGGTTCTACTTCGATATCATGGATGAGCAGGAAGCAAAAGTCGGTTGTTGCTAGTATGGCCTCCTGTGAAGTTGTTTGGTTGAGGAAGCTCTTTAGTGAGTTGTTTGGACATGTGTTGGATACCATCGTGATTTTCTGTGACAACCAAAGTGGGATTCGTCTTTCGGAGAATCCCATGTTTCATGACCGCTCCAAGCATATTGATATCAGATACCACTTTATTCGGAATATGGTACAAAGGGGAGCAATAAGGCTCCAACACATTGGGACTGATGATCAGGTCGTCGATATTCTTACGAAGCCCCTGGGGAAGCTCAAATTCTTAACCTTCCATGAACGACTTGGAGTCATGGAGAGACCCTCTTATGAAGGTCCCGTATGAGATGGATATTGAGCTCTAGGAGCTCCGGGGGGCTTGGGGTACTTCTTGGAGCGACGAGCGACCATAGGGTGAGTGGTTCACCTTCCCCTAATGGTGCGCGATGTAAAAGGTGAGTGGTTCCGTTAATCAAGGTTGTCATTGATGTCATGGCATTATTGGGATAGCAAATATTCTTGTGATGCATAACATGATGATGTCCTTGCTCACGATGACAAGTCCCTCTTGTTTGATAAGGATGCCATTAATGAAGATGTCAAGCTATTTAGTGGATGTCAAGCCACTAAGAAGATGTCTTGTCCTAGATGCTTGAACTAACCATGAAGACACCGTAACCTCATGTATCCTTGCTCTTGATGAAGAAGCCCTAGAAATCATGATGATGTTCTTACTCTTGATGAAGAAGCCTAGAACCCGGATGATGTCCTTACCCTTGATATTGAAGGACTATACATGAATGACACACTTGATAATATGGACTTAATGATATGAATGATGGTTGGAGACCACTCTTGAAGTCCTAATAAAATTACCCTAATCCTCATTCTAGTCCCATTGACCTTATACATGAAAAATCCAAATAACTCCAAGGCTGTACTAAAAATTCCAAACAGTCATAAAGAAAATTACTTTTTGACCTCTTAAAGACATCATTTTACAATGATTCCTTAACTATCTTGTAGAGGACTTCTTCCTCTTTCCAATGAGCTATTATTTGTCTTCTAACTCTTTCTAGATTGGGAGAAATTGAATTTTTAAGTTAAGAAAATTATTACTTCTAGTGAGCTGACTTGTGTAGGCTCATACCCCTTCACCCAACAGACATGTCTATTCGTCATAAGTCAAAACCTGTATAAATATGACGTCCAACACTCCATTTTCATCATCAATTTGGTGCAAATTTCAGAGAACATTTTTAGGACCGAGGAAGAAGATAGATGCACAGTTTGAAGAGTGTTTTTATTTCTGTTTTGGATCAAGTAAAGAAGGAAAAACTTGCAGATCTGTGGAAGGAATCAAACTAGGATACAGAAAGCACTCATCTCAGCTCAGACCTGTGGTTTAGACCTGTTCCTAGAATTTCGGACCTGTGCCTAAAATTTCGGACATGTTCCTAAAATTTCGGACTTGTGCCATCTAAATGCTTGGACCTGTGGCAGAGGATCTGTGACATGTAAACCTTGGAACAGTGACAAATTCAGACTTGTGTGAAGTGACAAATCAGCTTGTGCTTGTAAGAAGACTTCTGGCAGCTTTTTAAGCATTGTTTGAAGCAACCTAGTGATAGATCTGAAGGAGCCTTTTGGTTGTTTTTGGCATCATTTGAGGACAGCGTTGGAGCAGAAATAAAAGTATCGAAGAGCAGATCTAGAGGAGTTGTTGATCCTTTTGCAGGGCTGTTGAAGAAGACATTTTGGAGCAGCATAGTGACATATTTTGAAACAGTCCTACAATCATTTTAGAGCAGCCTAACGACATCTTTTGGAGCAGGCCACTGATATCTTTTAGAGCAGACTAAAGATATTTTTTGGAGCAATCTAAAGACATCTTACAGCAGTGTTGAATTCATATTATGGACCTGTTTTAAAGGCATCTTGTGAAGAAATCAATGAAGAATTTTTGTGATGACTTGAACACTGTGTTGGAGCAGATTTGTTGAAAACTTATCAAGTTGATATAGAGCAGGCATCTTTGTCAAAATTTGGAACACTATTGGAGACAGTCTTGAAAGCATTATTGGAGTTAATTTGGAAGCAACTTGGAGCATTAGTAAAGGGTGTTTTGGAAGCACTATCGAAGATATCCTTGGAGTCAATCTCTTGGACTTTTGAGCATTCTTAAATACTTGGAGACACCCTTGGAGACCATGATGCACTAGCCATCATGAGGTGATCTTGGAGAAATTGTTTGGGTACGATGAAGAGCAGTGGTGACACCTTCTAAGAGAACAAGGTTGTCCTTGATGATGTAGAGTGGAGACTACAGTGAAGCTGAAGATTGGCAGGGCTCGGTGAAGAAGACTTGGGGAGCCGTGAAGTACAACCAAACGTATCTTGACAAAGAAAAGCTATAGGATTGGTGTCCTTGGAGTTGGTGCTCCTAAACTCAAGGTTGGTGCCTCGGATAAGATAGGGTCGAAATCCTAGAGGTCGGAGCCTCACTAAAATCCAAGTAGGTGCTTGGCACATCCCAGGTTGGAGCCTGGGTGTCTTCATCAAGGGTTGGAGCCCTACTTATATTGTACTTGATTCATTGTAAAGATTATATTAATAAAAGCAGTTATTTCTATTGTTCATTTTGTGTTCTAAATATAAGTGATCTAACTGGTAAAAGTAACAATTGAAAAGAAATACTGATTCACCCCCCCTCTCAGTATTTCCAACAGGTTCACCTTCCCCTAATGGTGCAAGATGTACAAGGTGAGTGGTTTACCTTCCCCTGTGATACCCCATGGTGACATATGCATAGGTTGAGTGGTTCACCTTCTCCTATGGCATATGAGCAGGATGAGTGGTTCACCTTCTCCTGCCAACACATCCTACCCATGCAGTTTGGGACTCATGGGAAGTACCTCTCATCTGGCCAATGAGTAGGGAAATGAGGATAGGGACCATAGTACTACCGATGGACGCATCGTGTACTACCGTACTCCCTATGCTAAGATGTTGATATTGATTTGGGATCAATGGAAATTGACTTCGGGTCAGTTAAGAGTGGTATGACACACTCTCTATTATTGGAGACTGACTTCGGGTCAGTGGAGAATGGTATGATACATTCTCGATCATTTCTTCTTTCTTCATGGTTCAGTAGAGCAGAGACAAGGATGGTATAGATTGTCAGACAGTTTGGCGGGTGAAGTTCTCCCTAATTGAGAGGGAGTGTTAAATTTGGCAACTAGGGCCAAACTTCACCTTGGACAGCTCATATGACACAGATGATATTTTTATTGGATTCCTCTCTCTGAGAGGTGTAGGATCGATCTAAATATCATCCCATTCTAACATGTACAAATGGAATTATGAATTTATTTTGATTATGGACAAATTGTCAAGGTCGACCAATCATCTAATTTGCACCTCAATGTTGCATATAAATTCAAGAGGCCTCCTCCTCTTTTTGGCACTTCACTCACACATCTCTCTCTCCTTGATTGGGTACGGATTTCTGAGGCTTCTCTCTCTCCACACGTGCGAAGAAAGGACTGTACTTTTTCTGTCCCAGCGTTGACCAAAAATTGCATAAGGTTGTTTTGACCAGCGTTGACCAATTTTGACTACGGTTTTGTGTGGGGTATCTCTATTTGTGTAGGCCGTTCTGGGCACAAAAACCAAGGTTGTTTGACCATTGTTTGACCAACGTTGACTATGGAAGGGCTTGTTGTTGCGTTGACTTTCGTTGACCAAATTTGACTGGACTGTTCGCACTGTTTTTGGGTTGATTTGACTAGCTGTTGGAGGCTGAGTTGACCGAGTTTGACCGAGTTGTTCTAGAGGTCAAAATCTACCATGTTGACTTTCTGGTTAGGGTTTTATGTTTCTGTTGTTTGATTGATCAGATTTCACTATGATTGGGTAAGTGAATATTGCATATTGTACTCTCTCTGTGCTGAACTTTTGAAGAATTATAAGAAGAATTGATCAAGGGTTTCCCCACATTAGGGTTTGTCCCTGCCTGGTGCCATATCTTGTGTTTGGCTTGTCTTCTACTGTTATTGCTTATGTTCTATCTGCATTTTACGATCATGATGATGTGATTGCTAAACTGGATATTGATATTGGGCTAATAAAAAAAATTGAAGTAAAATTGCTCTAAGCATAGAACATACCATTGTTATCTAAAATTAACAAGACATTTCGACCTCATTTGGAGCATTCATCACTCACTCATCAGTGAAGCAAGAACAAGGACGAAGAAGGAAGAAAGAGGCCGAAATTTCTTAAGTTTACTCTCTCACTCTCACACACAAGCGAAGGAAAGGCTAAGGTTTCTACAGCATCAAGGTTGAAGTTTTCAAGTTGCAAAAAGAAGGTCGAAATTGATCAAAGAGAGGTTGATTTTGTCACCTACAAGCCCTAGAAGAAGAAGCAGCCCAAGCGAAGGAAGGAAGAAGTCTTGGAAGCCCTAAATTCTCCCACACGTGTGAAAAGTGCAGTTGTTGCGGGGACTGAAAATTTCAGACCTACAATAGGGGCCGAAAATCTGAAGCTAGGAGTCAAAGTTCTGCACTTGGAAGAGATTTGGCATGGTTTGACTTCATAAGAAACGCACATCCTCCAGAAGGTTTGACTTGGTCTTGGAAGGGTCTTGGTCTTGGTCTAGAGGTCATGGAATTCGTCATTTGAAACATCTATAAGAAGAGAAGAGATTTTTGTGTGTTTTCCTCTCTAGGAGAGGTTTTGACCAATGTTTTAAAACTCCGACTCGGCCGAGGGTCGACTCCGACTCGGTATCGACTCGGCCGGCTCGATTTCAATGACTCGACCATTGTAAAAAATACATTAAATATTTATTTTTTATCAAAACACATAGTTTTAAAGATTTTCATGCATGTTTCCAAACACACAGCATTAGAATATAGATAGAAGACAACATATGATCAAAGTAGGCTCATGAATATATCCATTATATCAAAATGGCACCCAGTGCACTGTCCAATACATACACGATGATGATATAGAGATCAAAACAAAAACACATAACCAAGGAGGCTATAAATGGCCTCTATAACAAAAGTTTGTGACCAGTACAACTGGCTACTGCTAGAGTTGCCAACATCATCTAGCTCAGTGTTACTTGCGAGCGGGAGCGAGAGCGAAAACGGGAGCGGAAGCGACATTTTTAGAATCTCCTGGTTTGGGAGCGAATCCCGGAGGAGTTCGATAACCAATGTCACTAACATCAAGGTACATAGAGTGATTGGTGCTCTTGATTAAATACGCGTTCCATACCCTAATACATGACAAATTCAATGGAATCATTGCAATCCTCCAATCCTGAAATCCTGAAAAACTAATAAGTCTGCTGGATTTTGAATGAAATCTAAAATTCTACTTTCTCCATATGAAATCCAATGAGGCCGAAACCACTCTCAAACATCCTGAGTCATTTCATGGTAATGTTAAAAATTTAATTAAAAGGATGAAAATGAAGATTAAGGAGAATGTCACTTTTACTTTAAGAATTTAACATTACCATGAAATTTGAATAGCATATCAATACTAGGAGAGGGGAATGGACCCCAAATATCACTTAACCAATTTAGAAAACACCTTGGAGTCCCCAACAATCAGCTAAATGTTAAAAAGTTTAAACAAAAAATTAGAAAAATCGTTGTTTTTTTGGGTGACTGGCCGGATTTAATGACTCAGCCGAGTAGATGTGGAAATGGTCGGGTTGACTGAGTCATGACTAACTCGGCCGAGTAGATATGGAAATGGCCGGGTTGACTAAGTCATGACTGACTCAGCCGAGTCATGCAATAACTCGGCCGAGTCAGTAATGACTCGGCCTCTCGAACTGGTTTTTCTGCCGGGTCATAAAATTCTTCAATGACTCGGATCAACTCAGCCGTTTCGGATTCGATTCGGCCGAATTTTAAAACAGTGGTTTTGACCCTAGCTAGTTTGCCTGTATCTTGTGTCCTTATGTACTATTGATCTTCATGTTTTGGTAGTTGTTTGATGATAAGAACAACATAATAACAAAAGAAGAAGAAGTTAATAATAAGAAAAGTAAAAGAATATCACAAGCAGTTATCACGTCTAAGAGAAATCACCTCAATAGTACCCCTATTGATTTCTCAACATGGTATCAAAGCTAAGGTTGACAAAGTTCATGATGAAGATCACTACATCCTTGAAGAAGTCATTGAAGTTCTCATTGAAGTAGTTTCTATGATGGCAAGTCATCTCAAGCAAGGCATCAAAGCATTTGGGAATCTCCTATTGTCTATCAAGAATTATATGACCAAGACTTCTACTACAAAGGACAGAGGGTTATTCTCAGCACTTATAGGTACGTTTGAAGAAGAAAATATATCGGTAATTGACAGTGGAGCATCTAGAGATATAATAGGTGAGTACAAGCAACTAAAGACCCTATCGAATTTTGGTGGGACACACTGGAGCGGTGATGGCCTGGCTCTGCGAAATGGGCTAACGGAACCTGCATGAACGGGGTTGCAGGCCGGTTACGGCCTTGTAGCCTCCCCCGTCCCCGTACTCTCACTTGGACTTCGTGTCGGGTCTTGTCCCCCCTGTCTCTCCGCCCGGTTGAACTCTCCCTTTATCTCCCTCAGTCTCGTTTTTACCCTATTGTTTTTTCACCCCGTTTCAGGCTTTTCACCCCTCTCCGAACGGCGCAAGGGCTCTACAGAATCGCCGACAGCTAACGGCTGCAACAGTCGTTTTCCTTCCGTCTGCGCGACCTGGCTGTGCTTCTGCTGATCCACAAACTCCAGCTTGTACAACCCTAACGGTTTACCTTACTGTCGGTGCCGGTCTCAGGCGGTTACCTGGATTCGAGGCAGTTTCAAGCAGCTGGCGACATGGACATGGACGAGGTGGATTACTCGGATTCCCCGCTGGCGGAAAGCTCCATCTGGCGATCCACGTTCTCGACTTCTGGAGGTATGTACAGCGAAAACTTGTCCGCCAGTTTAGAGGACCTTACTCAGACGACCGATCCGTCACTCCCCACCTCTCTGCTCCCTGGTGAGCCCTCCTCCTGGGCCACTTTTGCTGCTCCCTCCCCGGCTTCCCTTGGTTTCCTTGCGGACTGCTTTCAATCCTCCCCGACCGACGCTGCTCCTCTTCAGCCGGGGTTTCCCTCCCTCCCCCATCTACCTGCTAGCTCTTTGGAGAACCCTCCTCCCGCTGACCCTATCCCTCCCCCTGCTCCCCCTGCCTCCTCTGGAAGTTACCACGCTATCCCCCCTCTCCTGGAGGCCATCCCCCCCCCCCCCGCTCGAACCCTACCCCCCCTAGCCCCCCCCGGCTGGCTCCAGAACACCTGAAAACCCTAGCCGCATGTCCTCCCGCCCCTTAAAGAAACAACGCTGCTTCAAATCCAGAGCTGAGGACGTCATCCTGCGGCTTGAAGAAGACATTCAGTGGGGGGACGCTATGGATTTGGCGGACAGAGTTCTCGTAGGACGCATTCGGGGCAGGCATATCACAGCGGAAAAACTGAAGCTCTGGGCCACGGAGATTTGGGGCCAATATCTGGCGGAAATCCCCTCTGTCCAGACTTTCGTGCGAGGCTGGTTCGCACTGAGGTTCGCAAGGGCGGACCACACGAGCTGGGTACTGTCATCTTTTTGGCATTTTGAAAAAGCTCTGGTACTCCTCAAGCGATGGACGCCCCTTTTCGACCCGGAGACGGAACAGATTGGGGTTGGGCCAGTCTGGGTCAGACTACTGGGCCTGCCCCTACAGTATTGGTCCGAGGACATCTTCAGGAGAATAGGGAACTCTCTGGGCACCTTCATGGAATCTGACAAATCTTACATCTCGACGGGGATGATGGCGTTCGCAAGGGTTCTTGTTCATCTAGATACCAGAGGGGGCTTGCCGGAACACATCACCATCCAGTGGAAATCCTCCTCAAGGAAGCAGAAGCTCGACTATGAAGGAATCCCATATCGCTGCAGAAGGTGCCATCAGGTGGGGCACCTCTACAAAGACTGCCCCCTCCTCCAAAAAGCCCAGCAGGCAGCCATAATACCGGACCAGCCCACTACTGAAGGTCTACCTGACCCTCCAGCAGCGGTGGCACCTAGAATGGAGCATAATATAACCTCTGACACGGTGGAAGCGCCTCCTGCACCTCGGCAAAAGAAGCAAGCATCGAACCCGATCCGGCCTCCATCTCCTCCAATGACGCGTTCAAAGGCTGCAAAAGGAGTTGTCTTCTCATCGGGTACGTCTTTTCCTTTATCAGTCTCTGCTTCGCTTCTTTCTTCTTTGAGTTTATCACTCCCCGGCCACATGCCCCCCCCGATCAGGATTCCCCCTCCCTCTTCCCCGTCTGCCCTCGACCTGGTAAAGGACGCCCGTCCGCCCCCTCCCCCTACACGCTCCCTATACATGACTTGCCCCATCCCGCTGCCTTCGGGCTTACCTGCCTCCTGCTCCCTCCCTTCTATCCCTCCCCTCTCTTTTCCTTCGCCCTCCCCCTCGGTAAACTCTACACCGAGGTACTCCACCCGCTCGATCACCAAGCAGAAAGAGACGGACGCCATTGGGCTGTCTGTGGGGCCTCTCATCCTCTCGCCCAAACAGGGGAGAGGCAGACCATCCTCCTTCCACAAAGCGCAGAAACAAGCGGGGGACGATGTCATCCAGGGCAAACAGCACACCATTGAAAGGGTACTTAGAGCACCGGACACCCTCCCACACCCCCCTCCATGAAGATTTTATCCTTCAATTGTAGAGGGCTGGCCAGCCCTGAGAAAAAATTGGCCCTGAAGCGTCTCTTATTCTCTGAACCGGTTGACATCATCTTTTTACAAGAAACCCTATGCAAAGCAGACTCGGTCACCTCCATCCTAGGCTCCTGGATGCCAGGATGGTCCTTCTCCGCCATTGATGTATCTGGACGATCTGGGGGAATAGCTATTGGCTTCAAGAACTGCACCATCAAACTGAAGAATATCTGGGGTGGAGGAGGTTTTTTGGGTGCGGACATATACTCCAAGGACCTGGAGGAGGATCTAAGAATCTTAAATGTCTATGGGCCTTGTCTCAACAGGGAGCTCTTTTGGCAAAAGCTCTTCAGCTCCCCTCTCCTCCTAGCCGAGAATACAATTATGGGAGGAGATTTGAACTTCTCTATGGGCTTCTCTGAATCCTGGGGACATATGGCGCAAATCGACCCACTTTCTGAATTCTTTGAGCAGCTGCTTGAGGATCACCACTGGATTGATATCCCCTCGGCTAAGATACAGCACACATGGAAGAACAATCGAACTGGAGAACAAAGCCTTGCCAGGAGGCTGGACCGCTTTATTATCAAAGAGGTTTTCCATAGTAATCACCCCAGATCCAGGCAGTGGGTTGGAAGTGGAGGGATATCGGACCACAGACCTATATATCTGGAAGTTGGAGCAAGACAACAGAACCTCAAGGCCCCTTTCAAGTTCAATTCCACTTGGCTCCGGGACTCCTCCTATATTAAACTAATAACAGATTTCTGGAAATCACATCCGATCCCTGAGGAAGAAGACCCAGCTACTTGCTTTGTAAGGAACCTCTCTGAAATCAAGGTGCTATCAAGAGAATGGGCTAAAAAGAAAAGGCAACAGGATGACCTAACGATCTCCCTAGCAGAGCAAGCAATTGCAGACCTAGAATCCCACTCGGAGGGAACCTATATCTCCCCGGAACAGAAAGTCATGTATGAAGGCCTTATCAATCAGAGAACACAAGTTCTCAGAGACCGAGAGGAAAGCTGGAGATTAAGAAGCAGAGCCATCTGGCTCAAGGAAGGGGACGAGAATACAAAGTTTTTCCACCGGTTTGCAAATGGTCGAAAAGCGATCAATACTATCTGGGAGCTGCAAAATGAACAAGGACATCAGGTCCACACCTCCAGAGAACTTGCCTTCCTAGCCTCATCACACTTCAGGAATATATACAAGGCCCCGAGAGAAGCAAGTCTATTAGAAATCATGAGAGTGGCTGAACTCTTCCCCAGGTTTGTGGATGACGAGGAAGCAGCGGAGCTTACTAAAGAAATTACAATGGGAGAGCTGGAAGCCACCATCCGGGGTTTCCAAAGAGACAAAAGCTCGGGTCCTGACGGCTGGTCCATCGAATTCTATCTAGCTTTCTTCGAGCTTCTGGGCCAGGACCTGCTCAAAGTGATCAATCATTGCAGCCTCTCAGGAAAAATCCCCTCGGCCATCAAAGCCACCTTCATCGCCCTCATCCCTAAATCCGATAAGCCGGTTTCTTTCAATGATTTTCGGCCAATCTCGCTCTGCAACTGCCTCTATAAGATTATGGCCAAAATCCTTGCGAACAGGCTCAAGCCCATCCTTTCAGCCCATATATCCTCTGAACAATTTGCTTTCCTCCATCGCCGTCAGATCCATGAAGCTGTTGGCACTGCACAAGAGCTTCTCCACTCAATGCAGAGCAAGCAATTGAAAGGAATGATCCTTAAGGTAGACCTCTCAAAAGCTTTTGATAGGGAAAATCTGCTTTATATCAGAATGCTTCTCACCCACCTGGGTTTTCCCTATATGTTCATCAAGAGGATTATGAGTTGTATTTCTGATGTGCCGTTCAGTGTCCTTCTTAATGGCTCTCCCACCCCTTTCTTCTCTGCCGAAAGAGGTCTACAGCAAGGATGCCCCCTCTCCCCCTTACTGTTCCTCCTCATCATGGAAGGGCTTAGCAGGCTGATAGCATCAGAACACAGGAGAGGCAGGATTAAAGGGATAAAAATCACGGATAATTGTTCACTTACTCACCTCCTGTTCGTGGATGATGTGCTCATCTTCTTAAACGGAAGCTTGGCCGACACCTCAGCCTTACAACTTGTATTTGACCTGTTCCAGAAGGCTACAGGTATGATAATAAATGTTCATAAATCCACCCTTACAGCAACTGGCTGCTCGCATCATGAGGTCATCTATATAAAAAACCGTTTCCCTTTCCATCTTCACCCTATGGAGGAAGGGCTGAAATATCTTGGCTTCCGAGTGAAACATGGGGGATACAAAATAGCTGACTGGATATGGCTAATTGCAAAGGTGGAGAAGAGATTAAATGTATGGTATAATAGATATCTCACCAGGGCTGGGAGACTCACTCTTATAAAAGCTGTGCTGGAAGCAACACCTGTATACTGGATGTCTTTGGCTTGGATACCAAGAGGAATCTTAACCAGACTCCAAAAAATATGCTGCAGATTCCTATGGAAGGGGAACAAACAGGGGAACCTCTTCGCCTGGGTAAAATGGGACACAATAGCAAGGCCCAAGAAATGGGGAGGATGGGGCATAAAAAGACTGGAATATTTTGCAAAAGCTCTGGCAGCAAAGCTAGGATGGCAACTGATCACATCCCATAGCCTCTGGAAAATAGTAGTAGTGGAGAAATATATTGCCCCGGAAAGCATTTTCAGCTGGATTAGAAGGGAACACAGGGGAAGTGGAAGACACTCAATCATATGGAAAGCGGTTCTCAACTCCCTCCCTCTCATTCGGGAGGGTCTAACATGGAGAATACATCAGGGGAACTCAGTACGCATAGGTATAGACCCCTGGATAGGATGTGGCAATGCCCATCGACTTCCAGAACAGCTTACGGCTCATCTTATGGAACAGGGTGTCTCTCATATAGCACATATTGCAGACCCAGAAAACTCCACTTTTCTCCATCAGGCCTGGAAGACTGCACCAGACCTCCACATCCCGGAACAGTGGCGGCAAGATTGGGAGATCTACACTGAAGCCCTCACACTAGCACACATCAGGATAACGGAAGAAGAAGATGAGATAGTCTGGGCACTTGCAAAAAATGGTTCATATACTCCAAAGGATGGCTACCAAAAGCTCATGCAACAATTTCAGCCAGAAAATGCTCAGCAGTGGTGGAAAGCTATATGGCATCTCAAAGCAGCTCCCAGATCGCGTATGCTCATGTGGGCCATCCTCTTCAACAAAATCCCCACAGGCTCAAATTTGAAAAAACGATCCTTCCATGGGCCCTTCTGGTGCCATTTGTGTAGGAGCAATGAGGAAGACACCGAACACCTTTTTTTGTCCTGCCCTGTAGTCATTGAACAATGGTCCCTCCTTTCTTCTCTTTCCCCCTCCCTCAAACGATGGCAAGGACAGTCAATCATCGAAGCTTGGCTGAATTGGCTGGAGCACCACTCGGGCAAAGATCGGAACATCCCTCTCCTCATGTGCTGGGCTATCTGGACGGCGAGGAATCGCGCAATCTTTGACCAAAAAATTCCATCCTGGCCAACCATCGTCTCCCACATCCTTGCAGATTTCGCTCTCATCCCTGATGACCCCCCACAGGCCCCTCCACGATCCATTTCCCCGGAAATCATTGATAAATCCTACCCCTGGGCCTACTTTGATGGCTCAGCCCAAGCGGAGGGATGTGGGGGTGGAGCCCTCCTTTTCCTTAGGGAAGACCACTGCTTCAAACTACAAATATATCTGGGAAGGGGCACAAATAATTATGCCGAGCTATCCACAGCCAAACACCTCATCCACTTTGCACTTGAAAATCGTTGCACCAAACTACAACTGTTTGGAGACTCAAAACTTGTTTGCAACTGGCTCAACAGAAAATCTACCTGCACTGTTTTTTCTTTGAGACATATTCTGGATGAGACACACAGACTTATTGCAGCTTTTGAAAAATTTGATTGTTATCACATTTTCAGGGAGCGCAACTCAAGGGTGGACCTCCTACCCAAGTAGGCAGCGCAAAGGCAAGAAGAGGACTGGTTAATACAGGAAGAAGTGGATGGAACTTTCCATCAACACTATCACAGGCCTTTTGTAGATCTACAGGCACAAAGGGAGATACAGCTTTGAAGGCGGTCCCATCATATCCACACTGTGTGTTTTTGTTGTGTTTTTTCGCATTTGTTTTGACCCACGGGGGTACTTCTTCTACAGGGCAGCGGTGATACAGCTGCTGTAAACAGCTGACAGCTTTCATTATAGACGCTTTTTACTTCAGGCTGCTACAGGCCTGGAGCTTTCTTAGTTTTTTTCCAGTTTTATACTCTAAAGTCTCCCTGCGTGGAGTTCATATACATGCTTATCTCTGTTTATGATACAATCTCTAAATGAGGCCAGTAAACTCCCTGCGTGGAGGCAAAATCAGGGGATCTTTTGTGCTATTTTGTACATGGTTGAAACAAACTGTTTTATTTTTTTGCTACTGTCCGAGAGGCAGCCAGCCTCATTATGCATATGCTCAGACATCTACAGAATGTAATTTCTTTTGACTTAATAGAAATTACGACTTTTTTCTACGGGAAAAAAAAAAAAAACTAAAGACCCTATCAAGAGGAAAATCCTCTTATTCAGTTGAGCTTGGACACAAAAAGGGTTATGCAGTAAGAGAAATTGGATCAACATCATTGGAGCTAGAAGATGGAGGAAACATACATCTCAACAACATTCTATTCATTCCAGGTTTGAAGAAAAATTTACTTTCCATTTCATGTTTAGAAGATAAAGGAGATATAGTTGCTTTTATAGATGGAAAAGTTATGGTGTGGGATAAGGGCTCTAACATCAACAATGCGAAAATTATTGGGATTCGTGAAGGAAGGCTCTACAGATTACTTACACCTCTCTCTCAAGCCTTGGTCCACATTGAAGTCAACCCATGCGAACTTTGGCATAGAAGGTTTGGACACCTTCATTACAAAATCTTACCACCATTAAACTTTATGGCAAATGACATCCCCAAACTAAAGAAAGAACATGAAGGAGTCTGTAAAGGATTGCATTAGACAAAAATGTGAAGAAACCATTTGGAAGAAGTGTTTCAAGATCTAAGGAAATCTTGGATCTCATTCATTCTGATGTTTGTGGCCCTATGGCTCCAAAATATCTTGGAGGTCATAAGGTTGACCCATCAAGGATACAAATTATTCGATAGATTCCTTTGCCAAGGAGTAAGAACAAAGTGAAGTGCTTCTTCTGAAGGATGAACTTTATCCCAAGACCCATCAAGGATACAAGCTATTCAACAAATTCCTTTGCCAAGGAGTAAGAAGGAAGTGAAGTGTTTCATCAGAAGGATCAACTTTATCCAAAGATTCACTGCTAATTTTGCAAAAATTACTAAACCTATATCCAACTTACTAAAGAAGGATCAAGAACTTAAGTGGGATGATGATAGCAAGAGGGTGTTTAAACTAATCAAGGATGCTATTGTATTGGCATTGATCCTAGTAAACCCATATTATGTGAATGATTTCCAAGTATTCTCACTCACCTTGAAGGACATGACAGCTAGTGTGTTGTTGCAAAAGAATAATTGGAACATAGAACAACACACAACATTCATGAATAAAGCACTCAAGGATTCAAAACTGAAATGCACCAAAATAGAAAAATAGGCATATGTCCATGTGCAATCTTTGAAACACTTCTAAGCTTATGTGGGATATTGACTCAACAAGATTGTCTTGGCATTGAAGGGAAGTCGGTGTCCAGGATTCAAGAATACAACATGGAGGTCAAACCCACAAACCAATAAAGGGACAAGAGTTAGCAAATATGCTTACAAAATGCAATGAGAAAATGTTGAGCTTGGATAGGGAGGATTCCCCCAAGATGGTATGTATAATCTCAGACGAAATGGAGCAACACAAGAGGTATACAAACATCATCTACTATTTTAAGAATGTAACATGTTTGAATCATCTTGTTGATTACAACAGAATAGCTATGAGACCTAATGAATCAAAATATTGCATGGTTTAAGAGGGTCTGGACTGGAAGAACCCAAAATGTTTGGTCTTGAGATGCATTAATGATGTGGAGGCTCAAAGGTTGAAGACAAAGCCACAATGTACATTACATGGCTTGGATGCCAACACATAAGATTTTGGTACCTAGATAAAATTGGCTAGTTATCTTTGCCTATTTCTACAAGTTTGTTAGAACATGTCAACAATGTCAAATGTTTGCAGGAGGGCGCCATTTGGCAACTCTACCTTTACATCTTGTGGTAGTAGAAGCACCCTTCCAGCAATGGGGCTTGGACTTCATTGGGGTTTCTAAAGATAATTCTAGTGATGGGTTCAAATGAATCCTAATTGCAACAGATTATTTCACCAAGTGGGTTAAGGCAATACCAACAAAGAGGGCAACAAACAGTGTGGTCAAAAATTTTATATAGGACAAGATTATTACCAAGTTCAATGTCCTAACTAATATTACAACTGACAATGCCATGGTTTCCAGTTCAGTGGAGTTATTAGCATTTTCTTTGACAATGGCATTGCCCTATCCCATTCATCAAGTTATTACCAGCAAGGGAATGGTTTAGCAAAGCCTGGCAACAAGAAATTAATGGCTATCATCAAGAAGACTATGGGAGATAACAAAAAGTATTAGGATAGTAAAATGAAGTATGTTTTGTGGCTAGATAGAATAATAAAGAAACAAGCTAGAAGGAAAATCCCATTTGAGTTGGTATGCAGGATGGGAGTTATGCTATCAATTCATCTAAAGATCCCAATATACCAATTGTTGAAAAATTTACTATAGACCAAAAGGCAGTTCAAGCAAGAGTGAACTAGCTTCTAGAGCTAGACGAGAATTAAACAAAAGCATTCGATCACCTTATTCAATATCAAAATAAAGTCAACACGGTATTTGACAAGAATTTTTATCCAATGGTTTTATAGAAAGGAGATTTGGTTCTTATGTGGGACAAGAGAAATGAAAATCCAGGGAAGCAAAATAAATTTGACACATTGTGGCTTGGACTTTATAGGATCGAGGATGCAGCCAACATTGACTCTTTCTACCACAGCCACCTGGTTGGATAAATGTTGCAGCCGGCCATGAATGGAAAAACCTTGAAGCAATATTATTTTGATGGCAATTAATGCCATGATAGCTCTGTAGAAGTAGGAAATGAATATGCTTGTGTAAGTAGTAGCTTAAATAGTTGTTCCCTTTCATGTACTCTTTGAGATATTGGCTAATGTCTTGTTTTAGAGTTGTTTTTGACATCATGTTATTTTTATGCATTGTGTATTGCTTTGATTATGTTTAATGGTGGATCAAGGTGAGAGTATTGCCCTATTATGTGTATCTTATCTTTCATCTTTCTCCTTGTTGAGTTGCATCAAGGTATGATAAAGATTCAAAAATTCTCATACCTCTCTTCCAGAGCACGTGTCCCCATGTTGAAGCCAATTGAAACCCCTCATATTGCACAATGTCATACACAAGGTCATATCCAATTGCATAGGACAGATTTTGATGACATCCACGATCACTTCGAAGGGTTATTTTATGGACACACACAAATCATACTGGCCGAATTTGGTGCACAGCCCTTCCGCCTTGAGACAGCCTTCAGACTGGTCTCCTTTCTTCACCGAGCCCGGAGCTTCGCAGATACATTAAAAGGACGCGACAGGTACCCTTATCTAGCCTACTGCTCTTCTGAGGCCATCGACCGCACCCAACCAGGAAGAGCCAAGTGTTGGTATACAGGGGTCTCGAAGTTCCTCGAGGCAGTGGGACTCCATATAGATCATCTCCCCCCCTTTCGGTATTCCCTGAACGCCCCCAGAGGACTCCCCCCCAGGCAGGAACTAAATAAGATCATCAAGGAAGACATCTACAGGCAGTTTATCCAGGTCACATGGATTAACCCCCCGGGGGGCCTGCGCCCAAAGATGGCTTTCTATGCAGAGCACTTCTTGAGTATCAGAGACGGGCTTATAGTTCGCCCCCAGTACATGCTTCGACATTGGATGCATGCTCTTCGGATCCCCCTCGGGCAGTTCAGAGTTGGATCACATAGGCTTCGGGTAGAGATAGACCACCAGATAGAGAGAGTTGACAGGACTTGCCGGCTATGCCATACACAGGAGGTGGAAACCGAATGGCACTTCATCTTCGGTTGTCCGATATATTATGAGATCAGAGGTCGCTACCACTGTCTGTTCAGAGGACCACAGAACCTATCCAGCTTCTTCAGCTACATGGACCAGAGATGCATCACACTTTACATCCAGGAGACTCTTAAGCATCGGGAGCATATCCTCCAGCCTCCCGTCCGACCCAACACTACTCGTCAGATCACCTCTTTCTTCAGCATACTCCCCTCAGCCCGAGGAGTTAAGAGATCAACCAGTCCGAGTACCGATCAATCCGGCTCACACAGATCGACAGACCCTCGTTCAGTTAAGAGGAGAGGCCCCTTGCTTACGAGGGCCCAGCAGCAGAACCGTTCCAGGCATCTCCCCGAGAGGCGGCCCAGGATCGTTAGATCACGGAGACAACACAATGGGAGGCAACCAGCGCCCACCGCTTCAAACCAGCAAACCTTACTGAACTACCCACAGTTCTTTTCTCTCGGCCTCGGATGTTAGGAGTAGCGGACTCCCACATCCGCGTCCCCAGGGTCTTCTTCACCAGTGATCCTACGACGCAGTCTAGAGATCAACAGGCGTGGCCGGGATCGGAGCTCCATACGCTCTTCCCAACCCGCCTCGTTTTTAGTTTCTATCTTCCTTTCAGCATTTGTCTTTCTGAGGAGACCGATTGGTTCTCCTACTGGGCACGGCCCCTTATGTAACCGGCAGTCCCGTTGACCTACTTTGTGGTCATTCGTTGGACATTAATAAAATTATCTTATCTTATCTTATCTTATTACCTTTCTGGTGTTTTTTTATACTGGCGAAGTACTTAACATTTAGGTATGTGATGTCAAAAGGGAAGTGGAGAGTGCATAGATATTCGCTTATGCCCTTAAAGTTTAGTAGGAGCACCAATGACAATTTGATGCATTTCTAGTGGTATGATGCAGTAGTTGATATATCGTATGAGCACTTCAAATGATTATTGAGACGTGATTAAATAATATTGATCACACATTTTGCCTAGGTGATGATGTCTCCTAGCAAAAGGGGTTGTATTTCACTTGATGATGGCACTCCTTTTAGTTATATCATTTATCAGAGGGTGCCTAGCTTATTCACTTAGCGTTACCATGGTTTGGAGCCCATTATTGTAGTGTGATCACCCTCACTCGCAATATGCTTTTGGTTATTATTTTTCGTTAATGGAGGCATATACTCTGGTTTTTTATTCATGGATGTGAAGGATTTTATCTTTATAAATATTTGATAGATCCAAAGATAAGATAAATATATTGGTGCTTTTATTATAATTATTAATTTATTAACCCAAAGCAAAAATATTTTTATTCGATTGTTCTTTTTCTTATTCTTTTTTCGTCAATTGGAAGCTACATATATCCCTATACTAGGCCGCAGAATGTGTTTATTGATGCCATAACATGCTGGAAATCACCATCTCCCACCATGGGAGATCCAATTGCCCCCTTAACCAGCACCTTAGTTTTTTCAAGTTGGTAAATGGCCCTTTGTTAATAAAGTGGGCTTTATCTTCCGCTTAGATGTCACGAAAAAGTGATATTTGTTCTGTCAAATTTACCAAGGATTTGCATCTGGCCTAGTTGTTGAGATATGTTGCATCCATGGGGAGTCAAGATCAGCAGGAATTCCACCATGCTCTCAAAACTTTGTTAGCCGCATTAACGCAATATCATTTTGGGGAGGGGGCAATATGACTTTGCCGGGGCGGGAGGCGGGCCTGCGGGATTGGGCCAGGTATGCCCACTTAAAGTACTTTTATTTTACCACTTGACCACGACCTACATGACAACCAGCACTCTCCTTAGCTGTTAAGTAAAGCATACATAAAATGTCTTTCCAGCGTGTTTTATTTTCTGTGAATTATATTTCTTTTTTCTTTTTTTTTCTCTCCGGTGATCTTCGGGGTTCTCTCTCATTCTTGGCTGTTGGGTTTCCTTCTAACAGGTTTAGTATGTAAAGCTGTTGGGTTTTTCATTCTCGCTGTCTAATTGGTTTCCCTCTCATTGAGATATACCGACTGTTTCACAGAGAGGGCAGTAAGAAAGCAAAGAATCACAGCGTTTTCTGAGAGATTGTGCAAAGAAGTTTTTTAAAGAGAGGGACGGACCTATATGTTATTGCACAGTTGAAATTATGTTGATATACACTGTAAAGAATCACCACGTGATAAGGTAGTGACTCACTTACCCTGTGAGGGATGGTATGGTAATAAGGAGGAGGCGCATAGTTGGGATAAGGCTGTAAGAAGCAGACTGGACCAACGCACATCTCGTAGTCCTCGCCGTCCGCCATTCCTTTTCTTCTCGACCGTGCTGCAACAAAATCATGTTAACTTGAAAAGGGGTTGTAACATCATTGGAAGAAAATATCTTATACTAGAATAACACTCACCATTTGGATTGTTTTTTCAAATGTTAAATGAATTTAAAATATATACTATTTTGGTTCTTACGAAACAACGAAACTCGTAAAAAAAATCTTCAAAAGTTCAAAAAGGACCCACTGCTCCATGCTATGTGTTTGATTTACGTTTCAATTAATTTCATTTAATACATGCGAGTGTGACCGTTTGATTGACTTAGAGGCTGAATATAGGTTTACGTTGTATTTCTAGTTTGTCCGTTGAATATTATATGGGCGTAAATTAGGGTGATTTCTAGTTTGTTTAGTGATATTATATGTCTAACAGTGTCTCATCTCAAAATAGAAACAATTGAGAAAATCCAAAAACTTTTGATCATGAGCAAGTTCAAAATAAAAAGTTTAGTTCTTTAGGAGATAATGTTGAGTGAAACAAGAGTATCTCTCATCGAAGCAATTGCTATGGTGCGTCTTCTAAGATATCTAAAAATAATTGAGCAAATGGGAGTAGGTAGATGGTCTAAAGTTATATTCAATGAAGGCACGAGTGAAAGAAAGAAAACATGGATAAGACAAAACCAAAATGGATGCAGAAATAGGTTATCTACCTCAATGTTTGTCCCTCAAATAGCAAGGAGTTAAAGAATTTTGTTATGGAGAAGTCGTTTTCAAATCCTATAACTCTGCCTCTCTACACTTGTTTTGAAGAGGATATAATGCTTTCCACCCTCTTAAAATTCTCTTATTTCTGCAGTGCTCCCAATTAAGTTTGTTGTTGAAATCAATCTCGAGGTACTTGTACTCATTTACTTCTTCAAGAATGTTGCCTTCAAAGAAGAACGTATGTTGGCTTTGCTTCCTTTTATTAGAGAAAATCATTATTTTGGTCTTGCTAGTATTGACTTGCATCCCCACTTCTCTACAAAAATGCTCAAGGGCATATAGGTGCCTTTGCAATCCATGGATCGATTTAGAAATCAATACAAGATCATTCGCATATAAAAGAAACTTTATCACAAACTTCCCCAATCGAACACCATCTCCGCCTTTCATATTTATCCACTCTTCCAGTTTATCAATATATAAGCCAAAAAGAGTAGGAGATAGAGGGCAACCTTGCTTGACTCCAATGTCACTTCTAAAGCTCTCTGAAATACCTGCTAAGGTTCTAATTTTGACTTTCACTTCTTCATAAATTCTATGGACAGCCACTCTATAATACAAAGGAATTTCAAGTTCTTCCATTCTACACCACAACTTATCTCTAAAGACTATGTCAAATGCCTTTTTGAAGTCAACAAAGCAACAAAATGCTTCTTCTTTGTCCTCCCAAACCTTTTCAACAATGTGTCTCAACGTGATACCATGATCCACTGTAGAATGCTTCAGCCTAAAACCCGCTTGTCCTCTTGCCCTTTTTTCTTTTACTTCTACCCATTTACTGATTCTATTTTCTACCATGCTGCCGAAAAGCTTTGCAAACAAAGGATTGAGCATAATGGTTCTATAATTGGAAGGATTATTAATGTCTCCACTTTTAAAAAGGGATATTGCTAGGCTAATTGTCGAGTCCTTTGGGAATCCTTGTTGAATGATGTTGTTAAATATTTCCATGATGTGTGGTGCAAGAGTGTTCATTCCCCATTTTAGATACTCTGCTTGAAGCTCAACCAAGTCCTTTGCCTTTCCTGTTTTTAGCTTCTTAATTGCAATCTCCACCTCCTGTAACATGAAGAGCTTTGTAGTTGTATTAATCCTAGAGGGAGGCTCCACCTATGATTCTTTCTCATAGAGTTGCTTTGCATATTCAAACCATTGTCGGGTTGTAATATTATTTTTGATTTGCTTATTCCTTGGTTGAAGTTCCTACTAGAAAAGCTTTGGGTTATTCTTGCTTAGATATAATAACTCTTTTTGCCTTGTTTGCATGAACTCGTCTTTTTTCCTTTTTAGTGTATGCTTATATAACTTTACACTCATCTTCTCCTTTCCTACCTTTTACAAGGTTCTCCTTGCCATTTTGTATTCCTCATCAAACCAAGCATTTACAGGAAAACAATTTGATTCTAATTTCCTATTTTTTGCTCTTTTGCACTTCTCAAGTGCACTTTGGATTATATTTGTTAACTCGTGATTGTTGAAACTTTTGAAACCAGTTTTCTCCTTTTGAATTAGTCTCTCTAACATTGCTTGAAGATAGTACAATTTTCTTGTGTTAGAAGAAATTTGCCCCTTGATAGTGATTGTCGAGAGCATTGGGTTTTTCTCCCATTCTGTCTTTCTTCTAACCATGATAACTTTATATAAATTGGGTTATGGTCTGATTTTAAGTCCCAAATATGCTCTCCAATCTTAACTTCATCTATCTTTTCTATCAAGTGAAGTTTCGTAAGTGTATATGGGGAAAAAAGTTGGGTAGAAAGAAGAAGTATTATGTTGAGGAATTCAACCCCACTTGTGATCTCCAGCAAAAAGAGTATATTAGATCTAGCATTTTGTGGAGAGCACGTATTCTTATTGTTCAATTAAGAACTAATTCGCATGAACTTTGGTGTGAAATGGGGTGGTGGAAAAAACCTAAAGAAGCTTGGGAAGAACGGGTGTGTGCTTTTTGCATTTATGGGGTAATGGAATCGAAAAAACATTTCATTTTTAGAATTTGATGCTTTTAGAGACATTAGGGGCAATTATGACAAATGTTAGCATAAAAGACTTAAAGAAGCTTGAGAAGAACGAGTGTGTACTTTTTGCACTTATGGGGCAGTGGAATCGGAAAAACATTTCATTTTTAGAATGTGATGCTTTCAAAGACATCAGGGACAGTTATGGCAAATGTTAGCATCGATCCAAGACTTCGTGAGGGTGGGGGAGCCTACTCTTTGAGCATTATCACAATGAACCAAAGATGTCCCCCCGCGTGAGATTTGAAACTAGGTGGAGGGGATAACATCTCATTATGCCAACCACTCAGTCATCCCAAAAGGAAACTATATATATATATATATATATATATACAGGGGGTGTAGGGGGGCATCAAGAAAGATTGTTTTGCTAGGAATATAGGTCTTATATAGAAAGGTTATACCATTTGGGAACCCTAATTTTAAACCTTTGTATCTAGTTTTTGTTCATTTAGAGGATGAGGAAGGCACTTTGGTTTGGTCATTGAATCCTTCTATGGATTATACACCAAAGGAACGATACAAGGTTCTTGCCTCTCTAGGGAATTTGGAGCCATGGAAATGGTGGTGGAAGAAGGTCCCACAAGTTCAAACATCCTTCTAAGTCTTGTATTTTCATGTGGTTGTTACTTAATAATAATTCTCTTACCTAGATATGTTACAAGAGAGAAATATGCATGGTCTTGGTTGGTGTGGTTTATGCAATGCAAATAAAGAAACAAACTTTCATTTTATCATGTCTTCTGTTTTTACTAAACAGGTCAGAAAGAGATCAAGAGCATTACAAGCTTAACATATGTGTCAGGCCAGGAGATAACTCCACAATGTGAATTATATCGTTGCATTAAGGTTATTTATGGATATATACATGGAGGGAGAGTCTCTTGGGCTTCACCTCCCAGTGCCTCTTCATATTCCTATTCTCCATTATTTACTACTTACATATATTTACCCAATCCCAATGATTAGGTATCAACATTCGCCCCTTTAATCGGAAGGGATGTTGGTGAGTCCAAGCATCATTTTGAATATTTAAAACTTTTTTGTTCCAAGCGCTTGGTGAAGATGTTTGCAATATGCTCATTAGTGGAACAATGGCATAGATGGATTGTCTTGGCCTCAACATGATGTTGAATCAGATGGTATTTTGTATTGATGTGCTTCGTTCGATCATGGAACTTTGGGTTCTTGGCCAACTTTATTGCAGAGGTGTTGTCAATCATGAGGGGAGTTGAATGCACTCTTTTCACCTGCAAAACTTCCAGAATTTTCCTCAGCCACACAATTTCCTTTGTTGCTTCAGTTGCTGCCATATATTCTGCCTTTGTTGTGGAATCTGCTAGAACTGATTGTTTGTGTGATCTCTAGGAGACAACTCCTGATCCAAGACTCATAGCATAACCTGAAGTTGATACCCTAGTTTCTTTGTCTTTGTCGAAGTCTAAATCAGAGTATCCAATCAAGCTGAAGTCGCCCACCTGTGTATACTTGAGTCCAAAGTCTTGAGTTCCCTTTAAGTACTTTAGAACTCTTTTCAAAGCAAACCAGTGTCCCTCACAAAGATTTTGCATAAACTTAGAAAGGATTCCAACAGCAAATGAAATGTCAAGTCTGGTAGTAGCTAGGTATTTGAGACTTCCTACAAGTTGTCTATACTTTGTTGCATCGTCAAATTATTTTCCTTCAATGGATGTGAGCTTCAAGTTATGTTCCATTACAGTAATCAATGGGTTGCACTCAGCCATGTCAAACCTGTTCAACGGATCTCCAATGTACTTCTTTTGAGAGAGGAATATAAACTTTGGATGTTGAGTTACTTCAATACCAAGATAGTAGTGAATATAGCCTGAGTCATTCATTTCAAAACCTTTCCTCAATTCCTTCTTTAAGGATACACTGTAGCTCTCATTATTCTCTGTCATCAAAAGATCATCTACATACACCACAAGATATACTATTGTTTTGCCAACTTTCTTGACAAACAAAGTTGCATCATCAAGATCATATTGTTTGAAGTTGAGTTTCAGAAGATGCTCAATTAATTTTTCATACCAAGCTTGCGGTGCTTGCTTGAGGCCATACAAGGATTTCACAAGCTTGTATACTTTGTGTTCTTGGCCCTTCACAACAAATCCTTCTGGCTGGTATACAAAAACATTCTCTTTCAGGTCTCCATTCAATAACGCAGATTTTACATCCATTTGATGTACTTTCCAACCGTTCTAAGTTGCTAAGGCAAAGAGTGTCAGGATGGTAGACCATTTTGTTGTGGAGGAAAAAGTCTCCTCATAATTAACCCCATCCTTCCGTGCAAAACCTTTTGCCCCAAGCTTGGCTTTGTGCTTGTCAAGTGAGCCATCAACTTTATACTTGTTCTTATAGACCCGCTTGCAGCCAATTGGTTTTGTTCCCAATGGAGAATCAACCAGCTTCCAAGTGCCATTCTTTATCAAGGCATCATACTTCTTTCGCATCGCTTCTTTCCATTCATCATGAGAAGTGACTTCTTTAAAGGAAGTTGGTTCAAAACTCTGTAGACAAATTCAACTCACAATCATAAGAAACATCCACCTCCATTTTGCTTGGTTGAATTTCTTGTTCTTGTCTTTCCAACCTCATCAGGATGAACACTTTCAAGTGTCTTTGTCAGCCATTTTGGAGGACCTTTTTGAGATGGCCCAGGCTACTCAGTTGACTGAGTTGGGACTGAATCAAGATTGATTCTCCCAATTTTGTCAATCACATCACTCAAAGTATCATCAATGGTTGGAGCTTCATGTGGGGGAGAGAGTGATTTAGAAGAATATTCCACATATTGATCTAGTATAGGAATCCCCCCTTCAAGATGTGGAATATGATTATCAAATTCTTGAAACGATTTTGCATGTTCGAATCTATCCAAGTGATCAAGCTGCCGCTCAACAACATTGTCATCTTTGGAAGATTCAAGAAAGATTACATCTCTAGATACAACAAACTTCTTATTAACTTCATCATAGAGACGGTATGCTTTGGAGGTATTTGAATACCCCAAGAAGATACACTTACGACTCCTTGGACCAAGTTTGTTTCTTTGTTCCTTTGGTATCAAGGCATAACAGGTGGAACCAAAGACCCTGAGATGCTTTACCAAAGGAATGTGGCCATACCACATTTCATAAGGAGTCTTGTTTCTAATAACATTATATGGACATCTATTATTTATGTACACAGCACATAGAACGACATTAGCTACTTCGTTTTGTTGGGGATTATGAGGCACATTTGTTTGATGTTTGATCCCATGTTGACGAAGATAGTTTTCAAATTCATTTGAAGTGTATTCTTTTCCATTATCAGTGTGAATATAGCCAATATGAGATTGTGCATCATTTTCAATCCATGTATGAAAGTTCTTGAATGTTTAAAAATAATCATATTTGTTCTTCAATAAATAAACCCAACACATTCTGGTGTAGTCATCAATAAATGTCATCATATATTTATTTCCATTTGAAGAAGGAACAGACATTGGACCACATAAATCTAAATGAATGAGTTCAAGTTCCTTATGTGCTCTAGAATGTGAATCATGAAAAGACTATTTGTTATGTTTTCCTAGAATACAAGCATCACATTGCTTAAGTTTCCTAGGAATTGTAAGCAAACCAGTGACACCGTTTTTCTTCAACAAGCAAAGGCTGTCATAGTTCGAGTGTCCAAATCTAGCATACCATAAAAGACTTCATGGAAATGTACCTTCATCATAATGAGAACTACATGAGAAACTTTGTGCACGAACAGAGGTACCTTGCAGCTTCAAAAGTCTTTCTTCTTCTATCCCCATCATGACAAGTGAGTGATCTAATGCATTTCTGACCTCAACCTTGCCATCAAACATATGAATGGAGTGTCCTTGCTGGCAGATGTGGACAAAGGACAACAAGTTTCTCCTCAGCTCTGGGAGATATAAAACATCATGTAGAAGAAAGTTTAGAAGATGAGGAAGTTTGAGCCTGGTTGTGCCAAGCCCTGATGGCTCAAGTTTTGATTTGTCTACAAAGTATACTACTCCATCAACATTGTTAATGAATTCTTCAAAAAAATCTCTTCTAAAAGTCATGTGGCAGGTTGCCCTTGAATCAAGCAACCAATCATTTTTCCAAGAAGCAAGTGAAGCATTGAACAAGTCTTCAATTACTCCAATATTACAATGTGCCACAACATAGTGAGCGGATTCAGGTGCTTTACCTTTCTCTTTGTCATTGGTTTTACCTTGGCTTCATTTATTTCCTGCTCAATTTTGTCCCAAGGCAACTTACATGTAGATACATCATGTCCATATCTATGGAAACGTATGCAATGAAGATCATATTTTTCTCCTTGAGAGTGTCTGCCCCCCCCTGCCTCTGAAATTTATTCTTCCTCTTCGTCTTCGACCACCTCTTCCTCTAGAAGAATCTTGAGCAGGATTATTCTCTTTATGTGCAAGACACGCAGCTTCTTCAGAAGACTGAGGAGTTGTCTTCTTCCCAAAGCCTTCACTCTCTCAGCAAACTTCTTCACAAGGGAGTGAAAGGTAATCTCCTTGAGGTTTCCACTTGCTTGCAATGACTGAAGATAATTTTAATAAGTAGGATGCAGTGCCTTGACAAAAGCTATGAGAGGAATGTCTAGTTGAACAGCAATGGTTTTGATATCATGCATAATAGATCTTACTTCTGATGCTAAAGCAAGAGGATCATCTTTTTTCAATTCAAGATTGAACAATTTAACCATCAATTCGACAACTTTAAGTTCAGAGTGTGAGTCATATAGTTCCTTCAACTTATGTAAGGTTTCAAAAGCATTTGAAAATGGTTGAATATGGCGACTCACCTCTTCATTTACAGATGTTGCAATCAAGGCATAGGCCTTGTTGCTCTTGTTTTCCCAAATGGTGATCTCCTTACCTGAGGTGGGTTTGTCGGTTCATTATCTCCTCCTACACAAACTCCTTTCCACAACTCATTGAAAATGAGAATGTGCTTTATATTCCGCGACCATTCTGGATAGTTCTCTTTCCCAGAGAGAACTACTCCAACTTTAGAGATCAATGAATGCATTTAAAAAATGTATACTACAAAAAATTGTACTTCCAGTGGCAAAAAATGCACTTTTGGTGGTAATTTATTGTAAAAAAAAAGCACTCTGATATATATAGGAAAGAGGTATGACTTGCGGGAGGTGGTATATGGGGTGAGAAAATTCGAGAAACCCCGAATCAATACTGCAACAACTGATTAGGTTCCTTCTATTTTTTAATTAATGAACAAATTATTTATTGTTTCCTATAGTAAACGCTGAAACTAATACACTACAGTCTTCACCATTTAATTTTTATGCAGAAATAATAAACTAGGCAAGAAAGAAATGCACAACACATTACACAGTTATTTTTGGACAAATGTCCCCGGAAAAAACCAATGCGAGAAAATCAGTGCAACAACTAAGGGTTTGTATTATTAAGCAGTAGTTTTTTTAATGCAATCTCTGGATGCCTTGTTGGCTATCCAGTATAGAGAATATGACTAACAAGATATTAGTGAGAATTACTTCACATTATCACTAGCGATCGTGACTGATCCAACCACAGAATGGCTAGTCCCTTGCTTCCTCTGCACAGTGACTACGTAGGACCAGTGTCACAGCTTATAGGGAAAATGTCACCCCTTCTGCTGATCGATTTGCCTCTGAGAATTCAATTCAGTCCTTCCGATCTCACACCCTGACTTCTAGCTTCAAAAATCAACCTCTCTAGCAAAAATACGGATCTCCTCAAGGCTCTACGCTGCCTCTATGTCAACATATGCTGCCCATTGTAGCCTTTATGTTGCCTCTCCCAGATCTCTCTCTGCCTCCTCTGCTGAGTATTCCCGGATCAAGAGAAATCTCCAACCGGAACTATCCCTGCCCCTCATTGCAAGAAATCACTTCAAATTTCTCTCCGACAACTACTACGCTGCTCTCTTCAGAAATTCGATCTATGATCTCTCACTCGATGTATCTTCCAAATGACCATCAATGTATCTTCCAAATGCCTATCAACGTATCTTCCAAATGCCCATCGATGTCCTTCTTATAATCAACAACCCATATTAGATTCTAATCAATGGCTCAGATCATTTGAACTCGATCTCCATCTTCTTCTAGAAGTTTCACCCACAGTTAGATTAATACCCTTTAATTATTTTAATTTCCTAAGTTTAGACTTAGGCACCCATTAAAAATAATTAATTATTTTAATAAAACTGTCTTCGGGTGGAATTTCCCAAAACGATTTCTGGGTATTGTGGAATACATGTGTCCAAGCCTCCCTGCAAAATTTGAGGCTTAGGGCACATCCGATGCTACTGGAATTCAACACTCCCTCTTAGTGAGGAATGTGCTATAGTAATGCAACTTGCTGAAGCATCACTCTGACTCTGTAACACCTCCCTCTGCATTACTGATGTCTGACATCACTGCCCACCAAATATTACGCAAACACTGCATATGTACTGTTGTTGACCCTGCCACTACCAACATTGCATTGTAATGCAACTCCCTCTCAAATTCTACATCTGTGTTGCTGGCCTTGTCGTTGCCAACATTGCATCTGCACCGCAACCTTCTCCAATTGTTGTTGCTATTGCTTCAACAACGGAAAAGCATCCAAAATGATTGAACATGTGTTCAGCATGATGCATCTGTTGTTCGATTTCTGACTACTGCTAGTCTCTGCGTAGCTGTTGACTCTGCGCTATGTCAACTGCACTGTTGTCGACTCTGCTTTGCGTTGCTCAGTCTCCGGTGATCCTACCCACTGCAATTGCCAGTCTTGCACTCCTCTACGTGAACTAACACTGGTTCATCCTACTACTTATGATTTTGGGCTGGCGTAGCAAGGTATTGATCCAAGAGGTGGACTCCTCAAGGACCTTGCCCAATCGTAGTTCTTTTGAACTATGGTTCTAGATCAACCAACCTCTCTCCTTGAGGTATATGGGCAATCATGGAAAACTCCTCCTCTTCGATCTTCACGGATGTAACCTTCAGATCGTGCTTCTCATCCTTGTCCTTCTTCTTGACAGGACATTGTGTAGCGTAGTGACCAAATTCGCCACACCGGAAGCACTTGATCTTTGAGATGTCCTTCGTCTGCCTCCGCTGCTCTTTCTGCCCCTTAGATGCAAGGGTTGCATTCTCTTCCTCCTCCTTGGGCTTCATCCCACTACTGTTGTTGTTGTCAAGTTTTCACTTGACCAAATCTCTCCTCATCTCTTCCTGCTGAAGAGCAGCCCACATTCCTTCCTAATCCGACAATTTCTCATTAGCTAGGATGCTCTGGGAAAATACTTGTCATTCTTCTGAAACTGAATTTAGGGTTAGCCTCACCATCTCTGTAGGTTGAGGTAGGCTGAGGTGTTGACCCCACATTTGCCAACGAGACTCAGATTTCCTAAAGCTCCATCAGAAACAGATCAATGTAGTCCCCCTTTCTCATCTGCATGGATATCATCTTCTACTCCAAGTACATCTTCCATTGCTCGAAATATCCTTTGTATAGCGTAGCCAATGCTTCCCACATCTGTCGGACAATATCCTTGCCGACAATGTGACACGCTATTTAATCCTTCACTCCATCGAGGATTACTCGTTTGGCCTTTTCCATCTCGGCCTTGTACTTCTTGAGCGGATCTAGATCTGCATGCTTAGCTACCACATTGTCAACATAAGCCTTGAGATTGTGCTCATCCATAAGGCATGAAATCCTTTCCTTCCATATCACATAGTTGGATGCACCATCCAACCGATCCTGATCTTGCAACCCATTAGCTGACATCTCTGCCAATGAATTGTCGAATTGTCTCCTCTCTCCTCTGCGCTACTGCTGGGCTGGCTTTATGCACTCCCTACTGGAGTTAGTAGATTTTTTGTTCCCTGCTGCTGCTTAGCAAATGAGAATTCAAACTTCTTGGTTGGAATTCCTCTAAGGAAGAATTCCCCCAACAGTGCCTCCTTCTCTCTTCTGACATTTTTCTGCCAAGCAACTGCTGCAAAAAACTGTGTCACACCAAAAAACCTCCTCTCCGTTGAAGCTTTTGCGTTGCTTCCTCTGACATTGGCAAACTTTGATCTGGAAATCTTATCTCTCTGTCGACTCACTCAGAGAGAGACCTTCCTCGAAAATATTTTCCCTCATGGCCTGGACTACGCAATCCCTCTCGGGATTCAATTTGTTGCATATGCAGCGCTTTAACCGTCCTTCTCTTTAGTGTTGGGCTCTTCCCACTCTGCTCTCTTGCTTCACCTGCAACTTTGATAGCATGTGAAAAATCAAGAAACCCTGAATCACTACTGTAACAACTAATTAAGTTCCTTCTATTTGTTAATTACTAAAGAAATTATTTATTGTTTCCTACAGTAAACACCGAAACTAATACACCACAGTATTCACAATTTAATTTATATGCGAAAACAAGAAATTGAGTAAGAAAGAAATACACAACACATTACACTGCTATTTTTGGACAAATGTCCCCAGAAAAACCAATGCGGGAAAACCGATGCAGTAGCTAAGGGTTTGTATTATTAAGCAGTGGTTTTCTTAATACAATCTCTGGATGCCTTGTTGGCTATCCAGTACAAAGAATATGAGTGACTAAATACCTCACACTGTCATTGGCGATCATGACTGATCCAGCTACGAAATGGCTAGTCCCTTGCTGCCTCTATGTCGGTACTGCGTAGGCCCAGTGTCACAGCGTCTAGGGACAACATCACCCCTTCTGCTAATTGATTTGCCTCTGAGACTTCTATTTTGTCCTCCCGGTCTCACACCCCAGCTTCCGGCTTCAGAAATCGACCTCTCTAACAAAAATACGGATCTCCTCAAGGCTCTGCACTGCCTCTGCATCATCCTACGCTTCCTAGTGTAGCCTCTACACCGCCTCTCCCAGATCTCTCTCTGCTTCCTCTACTGAGTGTTCCCGGATCAGGAAAAATATCCAACTGAAACTACAAGAAATAACTTTGAATTTCTCTTCGACAACTGATGCACTACTCTCTTCACAAATTTGAACTCTGATCTCTCACTCGATGTATCTTCCAAATGCCCATCGATGTCCTTCTTATCATCCTTTAGTTGAGTAATCAATGACCGAGATTAGATTCTAATCATTGGCTCAAATCATTTGGGCTCGATCTCCGTCTTCTTCTAGAAGTTTCACCCATAGTTAGATTAATACCCTTTAATTATTTTAATTTCCTAAGTTTAGACTTAGGCACCCATTAAAAATAATTAATTATTTTAGTAAAACTTTCTCCAGTTGGAATTTCCCAAAACGATTTATCGGTATTGTGGAATACATGTGTCCAAGCCTCCCTGCAAATTTTGAGGCTTAGAGCACATCCGATACTACCAGACATCAACATGTGGGATTTGGTATGTGGGGGAGGGAGTATTTGGGGGAAGGTTATATGGGGGAGGTTTAACTGAAATGGCAGAGGAGTTATTAACTGTGGGATATATAATATAGGCGTTATATATTATAGAGTATGGGAGCAAGGTCGTATGGTGCAACCACAATCAACACATAAAGAGAGCGGTGGTATGGTGGTTGTTAAGCAACGATATGGTGGTATGGGGAGAGATACAACTAAGCAAGAAGTATCGACCAATTAGTGGAGGGTTGCATTGCACTAGGCATCAATGGTATCGCACAGTGTTATGGGAAGTTTAACGCAGAAACAGGAGCACAGCGGTATGGGAGTTGGGATACATGACAAAATATAATGGCCGAGGAGATGAGGGGCCGAGGAGGCCGATGGTGCGGGAGTATGGATTAGAAGTCGAAGCCGAAAGGTGGAAGGGTCGAGGGGTTACACAAAAACACAACAACGAACATACACAACTAGGGAACTTCAAAACACAATAATGAAACTATACTAGCCAGTCAGTCATGCCTTCGCCACGACATTGTAACTTCATCAACAACCAACTAATTTCACCAACATAGTCATGCTTCCGCTGCGACACTATAACTACATCAACAGGTAGATGTAGTTACTCATCGAGCCAGTCAGTCATACCTCTGCCACGGCATTGTAACTTCATCAACAACCAACTAATTTCACCAACATAGTCATGCTTCCCTACGACACTATAACTACATCAACAGGTAGATAACTTCACCAATGCAATCACGCTTCTGTTGCGTTAGATGCCCATGAATTTTGACACAGTTGCGGTCTATCACTTTGCAGTGGGAGGAGGCGGTGGGAGATGTGGACTGCTATTGGAGGTGAGGCAGACAACGTGGACAACGAACAATGCTTCAATGTAATATTACATCATATAACTGGTGTGAGGAGCAGTGATACCACCAGTTTCGAGGGTATTAACTATGCAGAGGAGTTATGCAGAAAATAAACTTAACACAGTCACGATAATTGGGTTCATGTTATATCAATACCACTTTTCTTGATGAAATACAACACAACACATACCATTTGTGCCACAGTAATGCTCCATGTAGATGCACGAGCTCACCGCTCTTGCTTCAATGCGCCATCTCACTACTTGGTCTTCATTGTACCAGCCACACCACACCATGACAAAGATGAATCTTCTCCTTATGTTGCGAGAATAACACTATGGCACAGAAAGAAAAGAGAGGGGTAAGCAGAGAGATTTGAATGGTAGAACAGAAGTGTCAACCTACAAAATATAGGCAGGACAAAGGCAGGGAGGGAATTACAAGGGCAGGAAGAGAGCCAAAAATAGAGGTTGGGACTTGTGCTCTGATACCATGTCAGGTAAGGAGGTAACTCCACAATGCGAATACTATCTTTACATTAAGATTTCTCATGGATATACACATGGAGGGAGAGTCTCTTAGGCTTCACCTCCTAGTGCCTCTTCATATTCTCATTCTCCATTATTTACTATTTACACTATTTACATATATTCAACCAAATATTTGGACAAAGAACATAATAGAAGAGGGTCTTCGCAGGTGGAGTGAAAATGGATGTTGAAATAATTTGGGAGCATTACTTTTAGAACTTTTAATCCTATTTCATTTAACCACATGTTCGAAAGTGGGAGGGAGTTAATCAAAGGAGGTGTTGTTTTTTACCTTGGAGCAACGTGATCATCTTTCCAATAAATTTCTCGTGTATATTTTTCTTTATGTTAAAGATATATTGGTCCTACTTCAATTTAGGATGCTTAAGAAAACTTTTTGATGACCACTGTACAAGGGATTTTTTTTAGGATGACGTAGTAGAAGGGCTATAAATGTTGAGATTTACGTTTCTTTGGAAATGTTGGTTGAATAGTTTTTATTTATTTTTTCATGCTTGACATTTATTGTCATTGTTTTTTTTTTTAATCAGGGTGTTTTTAATCAGTGACTCGCTCTTATGTCATTGTTTTTTACTTAAGTACGGTTTTATGAATTTGTATAGCATTGTTTTTAATGATATTTTTAGGTTGGAATTTTTTATGTTATTGTTTTTTATTTAATAAAGGTTTTAGGAATTTGTATAATATTGTTTTTAAGAGAGAAATATATATATATATATATATATATATATATATATATATATAGACATGTATATATTGAAAAATAAAGAGAGTTCCTTCGAGCAGGGTGCTAAGGAGCAGACATTTTTGCCCTTTGTTTTGACGTGATGTAAATTCACACAAAAGGGGTTTGTGGCTTTCATTATGCTTTAGCCCATTATATGTGCATCTCTCACTTCATCGTTTATGGCACAAAGTCAGCACAAGGTTAAACATCATATGAATATTGCAGGCCGCATACGGAGGTACAAGAGGACTCGGTAGGAAAATTCAATCATATTGGCAAAACTGAAGGAAAAAAATGACAGTATAAACAGCAGGCTAACCATTATAACCAGAAGATCGACTAACATCTCCTTCTCCTCGGATGAGCGTAGTGAACAATCAGTGCGGATGCCTGGAGTTTCTAGCTAATTATTGATATGACTCACTGGCTTTTTGTTTGTAGCCCGAGTGGTCTTTTTTGTTTTCTCATGTTGATGTATGTCAAGGTCTCACACAACCAACTTGTTTTAATAAGTTTCTATTTACAAGATGCTCTAGTTAGACGAGGTCTTAGTAACCTCAAGGCTCTAAACTTATGTTATTGATTTGGTTTCCCTTCAAGTAGACGAGTAGCACAATTTTTTGGTCTATGTAATCCTCATTTGACATAATGCAAAGTGCCTAATTTTTTTCATTATCTCTCTCTCTCTCTCTATATATATATATATATATATATATATATATATATATTAATTATAGCTATTTAACATTTTTTTTTTGAAATATAATCATATGTTTGTGTAATTTCTGCTCTATAAAAAGAGGGAAGCTTATAATTTTTTTTTTGTATCTTTTTTTACATTTTTTCACCTATAATTTTGTGTTTATGTAGACCTTTTTAAATTCGGGCTTGAATAAATATTTTTATCTTTTGTTGAATCCCACAACTAACACTTGATTTGGTTCTTACAATGTTTAGATATGATTGTTTTTATTGAAACCACCGATTTAAGCTTAGCTTAAAGATTGAACAAAAAATTTAACTCATACAACCTATGATGGTGAACTAGAATTTGAAACTTCAAACCAATATACTTCTATCTTTCCTTTGTCAACTAAAAACTTCCCAACATTTTGACTCTATTACATGTTGTCATATTTACAAGGAACGAAATCATGAAGCAGATACATTATCTAAGGAGGACGTTAGGCAACCTCTGGGTTTCTAGCATATTTCAGAGCACATGAATGGCGCAAATCAGGTTTATATGCATCAACCTTTTGTAGATGGATTACATCTTGATAAAGACCTATTTTTTATACAAGCTACAGGATTATAGTCCTTTCTTTTTTGTGGACGACTAGCAATTATGCTAGGGGCAAACTTTATGTTGGCTCCCTGTTAATGGTGATGTAGAAGGTCAACGCTCCCTGTGTGTTTCGTGGCATGTGCTTAAATCTAGCGATGTGTTTGTTTACTAATACCTGCAGGTTTTGGTGTAATGGAAATCGTGACTCTAACAAGTGGTATCAGAGCTAGAGGTCTCAAGTTCAAAACACACTGGGCTCACATTTGGGGGGGTGCGGGTTTTGGTGTAACGGTAATCGTGTCTTCAACACTTTATATGTGGTTTTCAGACTATATTTTGCTCCAGTCACTCATGCGGGTATTAATTTTTTTTATATATATTTTCTGGTCAAATATACACCTTATGACATGTTTCTTGGTCAAGGGGCCTCACAGTATATGGCCTTAGTCACTCATGTTTATTATGATGCTCTCATGGCTTTTTTGGATAGGACTTAATGCACTTGATGCATCCGAAAAATGTAACTTTTTCCTCATAATAAAAAGTTGTAATTTTTTGTTAAAAAAAAAAAACTTCAAAACAATTCAAACGACACAAAAGACAGTTAGAATGAAAATGGCAAGATTTCTTATTTGAATGTACTGAACCAAGGATTGTTCATAACAATATCAAATGTCATGGCCTAAATAGCCAAATAAGTACATAGCAGTGTCACTTCAAGGGGCAATTCCTTAACATTTTAGATTTACAAATGTTGACACCTAATATTTGGGATTAAGAAAAATCCATGTAAATATTGTAAATAGCAAAAAAAAAGAAATTGGAAGACGAAGAGACATTAGGAGATGAATTCCAATAATCTCCCTCTCCTTATATATATCCATATTCTCTCTTAATGTAAAAATACAATTCATTTGTGGATTTAACCTTGTCGCCTCACATAGTAGAAGAGACATTAGGAAATGAATCCCAATAATCTCCCTGTCCTTATATATCTATATTCTCTAGTAATATATCTATATTCTCTCATAATGTAAAAATACAATTCATTTGTTGAATTACCCCTGGCCTCACATGGTATCTGCCAGCTGTGTGCGTTTGAATGAGTATTTTTTTTAGCGTCGAAGCGGTGATTGTGACTCGTGCATGACTGTGGGTTCTGTTTTTCAATATTGTGTATAATTCCCTGAAAAGAGAAGAGATCATAGCCCCGTTGCCACAAATTCTCCATTCGACTGGTGCATAAATATTAAAGGCTCTTTGACTGTTCATTTGCGTGCATTATGAGTGCTAGGATGTAAAGGTCGATAGTCCGTGTGCCCGTGATGCATTTGGAAGTTGTATGTGCACTAAAGTCTCCCTTAATGTTGGTTGTTCTTGAAAATGGTATGTGTTTTTTTTGTTGAAGGTCGTGTGATAGTGTCTAATATACTTTGATGGGACAGAAAATGCATTGGCATTGGTTGTATATGGGTCATAAAAGACATATATGGTCAATATATATGTGGAAATTCCTTTTTAAAGCCATGACTCATGTGCGTTCCCTTAAAGATAGTGGTAGTGTATTTAAAGTACATTGAGTTCCCTTAAAGATAGTGGCATTGTATTTAAAGTACATTGAGAATTTTTTTATGGTGGTATATAATGGATTTAAAAAAAATTGGATGTGCCATATATAATGGTTCATACATAATGTAATGACATATGAAATTCGTTGAGCTTTTTTTAATGGGTATATGTTATATGGAATGAAAAAGTATATGTTGGAACTATCCTATAATATATATTTGATGAGTAAGTCTTGATTTTGTATAATGAAGAGTGAAGTTGGTAGTGAAGATTTTTTAAATTAGTTTGGTAAGAAGGCAGAAGTAAGGGTATAATTATTTTGGAAATCAAAAGTATATAGTAATTTTTGATGATGCATTCATTAATCCCTATTGTAGGAGTAGTTCTCTCTGGAAAAGAGAATTATTATGAGTGGTCGAGAAAGGTAAAGCACATTTTAATTTTTAATGAGTTATGGAAAAGAGTTTGTGAAGGAGGAGGCAATCCACCTCATAAGCTCACTTCTGACAAAGAGCTTGCCATATGGGAAAACAAGAATGACAAGGCCTATGCCTTGATCGTAGCATCAATCAATGAAGAGGTGAGTCATCATATTACTCCTTTATAGATGTTTTTGGTGTTTTAAAGAAGTTTAAAGAATTATATGACTCTCAATACGAGCTTGAAGTTGTTCAATTGATGATCAAGTTGTTCAATATTGAATTGAAAAATGATGACCCTCTTGCCTTAACATAAGAAATAAGACCCATTATGCATGGCATAAAAGCCACTCGTGTTGAAATAGATGTTCCTCTCACTGTCTTTGTCAAGGCATTGTATACCACTTATTCCCACTATCTTGAGTCATTACAAGCAAGTGGAAAAATTTCAGATATTTATTTTGACTCTCTGGTGGACAAGTTTGTTGAAAGAGAGAAAACTTTTGGGAAGAATAAGAAAACTGCTCAATCTCTTGAAGAAGTTGTATGCCTTACACAAAAACAGAAGAATCAGGGACAAGATTCTTCTAGAGGAAGAGGTGGCCAAAGAGGATTTGGAAGGAAGAATTTTAAAGGCAGGGAGGGCAGACATTTCCAAGGAGAAAGTAATTGCATACGGTGTAATAAAATGTACATGATGCTTCCACATGTAAGTTGCCTTGGGACAAAATCGAGCACGAAAGAAATGAAAAAAGGAAGGTAAAAGACCTAGTAAAGGGAAAGGGAAATCACCCGAGTCCGTTCATTATCTTGTGGCACATTGCAACATTGGAGTAACTTAAGACGTATTTAATGCTTCACTTTCTTCATGGAAAGATGCATGTTTGCTTGATTTAGGAGCAACTTGCCATATGACTTTCAGAAGAGATTTCTTTGAAGAATTCACTAGCAATGTTGATGGAGCAGTCTACTTTGCAGACAAATCAAAACTCAAGCCATTAGGGCTTGGCACCATCAGGCTCAAATTGCCTGGTCTTCCAAACTTTCTTCTACATGATGTTTTATACCTCCCGTACCATAGGAGAAACTTGTTGCATTTGGTCCACATCCGCTAGCAAGGACACTCCATTCACATATTTGATGACAAAGTTGAGGTAAAAAAAAAATTATATCACTCACTTGTCATGATTGGGATAGAACAAGAAAGACTTCTGAAGCTGCAAGGAACCTTTGCTCGTGCACAAAACTTTTCATACAATTCTCACTATGATGAAGGTACACTTCCATCAATTCTTTTATGGCATGCTAGATTTGGACATTTGAACTATGATAGCCTTTGTTTGTTGAAGAAAAATGGTGTTACTGGTTTGCCTACAATTCCTAGGGAACTTAAGTAATGTGATGCTTGTATCTTAGGAAAGCATAACAAACAATCATTTCATTATTTTTATTCTAGAGTGCATAGAAAGCTTCAACTCATTCATTATGGTTTTTGTGGCCCATTGTCTGTTCCTTCTACAAATGGTAATAAATATATAATGACATTTATTGATGACTACACCAGAATGTGTTGGGTTTATTTATTGAAGAACAAATCTGAAGCTTTTGAAACATTCAAGAACTTTCATGCATAGATTGAAAATGATACACAATCTCATATTGGCTTTGTTCGTACTGGTAATGTAAAAGAATATACTTCAAATGAATTTGAAAACTATCTTCGCCAACATGGGATCAAACATCAAACAATTGTGCCTTATATTCCCCAACAGAACAGAGTAGCTGAAAGAAGATCATGACAATTTTAAATATGATACATTAAATGATATTTTTCAAGAATGTTAAGTTGATATTTTGGGTTGATGCAGTTTTATGTGTTGGGAATCACGATTGTCATTAGACCAAAACCCGCAAGTGTTAGTGAACGATCGTATCGCCAAAGAAGGATCCACAAGAGCCGGTTAGTCCATGTCACGAAACACATGGGGAGCATTGGTTTATCCAATGTCTAACAATCTGCACCCCCCCAACGCGAGTTGGGTGTGTATCGAACTCATGACATATGCTTTGATACCACTTGTTGGGAATCACAATTTCCATTAGACCAAAACTTGTAGGTGTTAGTCAATGATCGCATCGCCAGAGATAAAGATCCATGAGAGCCAGTTATTCCATGTCACGAAACACACGCGGAGCGTTGGTTTATCTAATTTCCAACATTACATGTTGTGTATATAAAGAATAGGTGTCCATATCGTACTATAAAAAACAATACTTCCCATGAAATGTGGTATGGCCACATTCTTTGGGTGAGGCATCTTAGGGTTTTTGGTTTCACTTGTTATGCCTTGATACCTAAGGAACAAAGAAACAAACTCGGTGCAAGGAGTTGAAAATATATCTTCTTAGGGTACTCAGATACCTCCAAAGCATATCGTCTCTATGATGAAGTGAAAAAAAAAGTTTATAATATCTAGAGATGTGATCTTTCTTGCATCTTCTAATACTGACAACGTTGTTGAGCGACAATTTCATCTCTTGGATAGATTCGTACATGCAAAGTCTTTCAAGAGTTTGATAATGAGATTCCACATCTTGAAGGGGGGACCCCTACACTGGATTAGTCTATGGAATCTCCTTCTGAAGCACTCTCTCCCCTTCATGAAGCTCCAACAACTAATCAAGATTATTGATGTAATTGACAAAATTGGGAGGCTAACTCTTGGTTAAGCCTCATCTCAGTCAATTGAGCAACTTGGGCCATCTCAGAAAGGTCCTCCAAAATGGCTAACAAAGACACTTTAAAGTGTTCTTCCTAATGAGGTTGGGAAGACAGGAACACAAAGCTATGTTAGACAAAATGGAGGCAATGTATACGATCTTGATTCACTTATTAATCCAGGACGATCCGTCGATCCAATTGCACAGATGTTCAGGTAATGTTGATAGTGTTCATGGCATTCAGTTGATATGGTTTGTACCTAGCTATTGACTTGAATTCATCGACAGTTCCACCAGGAATAGTTGACGACATGTGTTTTGTTGTGAAACAAGCAGAATTAGTGTCGACATGGGTGTCATTGTGGCAAAGGATCAATATTGTCGTTTGTCAATGATAGGCATGTGGGTTTGTCAGTTTCGCCAGGATTTGGAGTGTCAAGAATGATCCATGATCGTCATCTTCAGGGTTTGCAAGTCACATTGTGACAAAAGATTGTAAAATGGTTTTTAAAATTCTAGACCTAAACCCTAATCCTACTTCTAAGCCCTAATGGCTAAAACTAAACCTAAAACCCTAATCAAATTCATGCCTAAAATCATGTATCAAATCAAATCCTATGCTAAAACCCTAGTCCTAACCAAAACCTATGTATTTCAATACATGTGCAACCCATTAAAAAACAATGTATAACCCTCGGGCCTTTGCAAAACATAAAACATAACAAAACATTACAAATAACCATATGACAGGTCCCTAACCGCAACGGTTAGCTGCGTCGGGACTGTGTCATGTGAATGGATAAAGCTACAGTGTGTAGGCCTTGGAGTTAACAGTTGTCTTGACCACAACACTAACCGCTGGCCTTTAACCGCATCGAAGAAAGCCGCAGCGCGCAGCATGTGAGTAGTTGGGAGTCAAACATCAACCGGACGGAGTTTATCGTAACTGTAAAGCGGAACCGCTGGCACGCTAATCGCGGGCCTTGTTCAGCCCTCACATGAGCTGTCCAAACTGTCCGGTTTTAGCTGACAACTAGCGGTTTCGGGGTTAATCCAAAGTTATTTTGGGTTTTATATTGTTAATTTGTTTTTCAGCTAATTTGAGGACCATGGCATAATGAACCAAGGTGGCAAAACATAACCAAAAACCCTAATTCAACCCTAGAAGTTAGCTCATACACCTCAAATGCAGTCAAGGAGGTTTCCATGTACTTTAAGGCCTGTAAGAGGTAGTTTTGCACATTGAAGAATGGCTTGGTGGTTTTGGGTTTTTGTATGCAGGTTCTGGAGGACATAGGTTGTTTTTGTTTTCAGTGTTTCAGGAGCATCCAGAGTCGTAATTGGAAATCGTAAGCGGCGTTGGAAAGCTTGTTCAGAGAGCCATTTGATGATAGAGGTCAGAATTGCTTATGTGCAAGTTCAATCTGACTAAATCACTGTGTAATCGACTCCTTCCTTCTCATTCCTTATAAAACAATCGCCCATCTTGAAAGCGGACCCGGAGACGTAGTCTATCAGGGAAGAATTCCGTAATCAATATTTTTGTCTGGTATATCTATGTATTTTTTGTTTTCACTTCTGTTTTGCATCTAACTTATGGTTTATCAACTGTCATAAAGTGTTTTGTTCAAGCAGTTTACCTCAATTTCCGTGCTTTCAGTTAACATTAAACTCTTTAATGGCCAATCAATTCGACATCAATATATGGTTTATGGTCATTTCAGATCACTTATTGATATGGATGTTTATTATGATCGTGAACTAAATTTATCTACATATTTTGAACCAAATTCCTTTAAATAAGTCGCTACTCATAATGAATGGAAAGAAGTGATGCAAAAAGAATATGATGCTTTGGTAACGAATGGCACCTAGAAGATGTTTGATCATCCATTGGGAACCAAACCAATTGGTTGCAAAAATCCACCAAGCATAAAGCCAGGCTTGTGGCAAAAGGTTTTACACGAAAGGGAGGGGTATATTATGAAAAGAACTCCCCCACCACAAAAAAATGGGATACCATTCAAACACTCTTTGCCTTGGAAACTCAGAACAATTGGAAGTCCATCAAATTGATGTAAAATATTCTTTCTCGAATGGAGATATGAAAGAGTATGTTTTTATGTCCCAACCAGAAGGATTTGTTGTGAAGATTCAGGAACACAAACTATTCAAGCTTGTCAAATCCTTGTATGGCCTCAAACAAGCACTGCGAGCCTAGTACGAGAAATTGACTAAGCATCTTTTGTAACTCAATTTCAAACATTATGATCTTGATGATGTAACTTTGTTTGTCAAGAAAGTTGGCGAAACAATTGTATATCTTGTGGTGGTTCTAGATGATCATTTGATGACATGGAACAATGAAAAATACATTGCATCCATAAAGAAATAACTGAGGAAAGGTTTTGAAATGATAGATTTTGGCTGTGTTCACTACTATCTTGGTATTGATGTAACCCAACATCTGAATTTTATATTCCTCTCTCAGAAGAAATAAATTTGAGATATGTTGAACGGGTTTGGCATGGCTGAGTGCAATCCTTGGACTACTCCAATGGAAAATAACTTAAAGCTTACATTCGCTGAAGGAAAATAATCTGAGGATCCAACAAAGTACAAGCAACTCGTAAGAAGTCTCAATTACCTGACAACTACAAGACCAAACATTTCATTTGTTGTTGGAATCCTCTCCAGGTTTATGCAAAAGCCTTGTGAGAGTCATTAGTCTGCTACAAAAAGAGTCATAAAGTACTTGAAGGGAACTCAATACTTTGGACTCAAATATACATAGGTGGACGACTTCAACTTGATTGGACACTCTGATTCAAATCTTGATGGAGATAAAGAAAATGGAGTATCTACTTCATGTTATGTTACGAGTCTTGGATTAGGAGTTGTCTCCTAGAGGTCATGCAAACAATCAGTTACAGTAGATTCCACAACTGAGGCAGAATATGTGGTAGTAGATGAAGCAACAAAAGAAATTGTGTGGCTCGGGAAAATTGCGAAAGATTTGCAGGAGAAACAAGTGCATTCAACTCATCTTTTTATTTACAACACTTATGCAATAAATTTGGCTAAGAACCCAAAGTTCCATGATCGAACCAAGCACATTATTACAAAATATCATCTAATTCGACATCATGTTGAGGCTAAGAAAATCCACCTACGACATTGTTCCACAAATGAGCAGATTGAACACATCTTCAACAAAGTGCTTGGAAGAGAAAAGTTTGAAAGATTCAGAATGATACTTAGGCTCACCAAAATCCCTTCAGATTAGGGGGGGAATGTTGACACCTTTGTGATCAGGAAAAATCAATGTATATATCAATGTTATCTCTTAATGCAAAAATACAATTGATTCGTGGAGTTACCCTCCTGACCTCACAACAAATAACTCTCAATAACCATAATAGTTAAGTATACACGGTAGATAAAGGGTGCAATTACAAATAATGAGTTAACAATAATAATGGCAATAATATCATAGTGACAATGTAATGGCCCAATATATGGGAGCTCAACAATTCCATGCAAGGATTAGTTATGTTTAGAAACATTTTTGAGACATCACATTAGATAAGAACATTTTTTACATAATTGCTCATATACATTGACCCATGTACCATGAATTTTTACACTTAAATGCATAAGCCATATCTTAGATCATGGTTGATTTGGTCAAGTTGATCACCCAACTTAGAAGAAAAGATAGATGGTTTATGTTTCCCATCATATTTTACGACCAATTAGTTGAAACCTCAATCAATGATGTCTAGTTGATCAAAACCTTTGAGTTGGCAAGTCAACTTCCAAGGTCATCCATCAATCTACATTAATAACAATTCCCAACAACTTCCCCGAAAATGATTTTATAGGTTTGGTGTAAAATTTGGTTGTAGAGAAAAGAGTACCTAGTTTTACACTTTGTCTTCCAAAGATTGTGACAATATATACGGATGGGAAGATGGAAAGGGTTCCAATTCCATTTCATTCCAAGGAAAGCATTCATGACATAAATAATGTACAATAAGTAAGAGGACATGAAGAATGAAAACTTATGGCTTGAGCTTGAATTACAATATTTAATTACTTGAAAGAATATTAATCCAATTGAAAAATGCTTCCTCGTATAAAATTTCACAAAATATAGGCAACGAAGACTCTTGTTGGGCATTGGATAAACTAGCACTCCCTGTGTGTTTTGCGACATGGACTAATCGCCTCTCGTGGATCCTTATCTTTGGCGATGCGATCATTGACTAACACTTGCAAGTTTTGGTCTAATGGCAATCAAGATTCCCAAGAATTGGTATTAGAGTGGGTTCCTTCGAGAACAATTTAACCAGTAAAAGGTAGATCCAAGAAATTATGGCCAATATAAGGAAGAATAATAAGAAGCCGTAAAATCATGTTAAAGGTTGTGATTGTACAAGTAATGTACTATATGTGGTAAAGTGTCAGGAGATGCTAATGGAGAACAATCAAATTCAGCACAATCCACTTGTTGTGAAGATAAATCCCCTTTGCGAACAGAGGCAATCTCTCTAGCCCAATGAGTGGGTCTAGCAACAAACTGAACAAACTAATGAAGACTTTCCTAGCTTATGTTTAAAATGCAGAGGGAGAGAGAGAGAGAGCTCTGATGCTAATTGCTCAATCCTTTGATGGTGACCTCGATCCCTTCTCTTCCAGGCTCACTCCTTGCTTGCTTCTTATGTTTGAGTACCTGCAAGAGAGATCAAAATACAAAGAGGGATACAAGAGCATGCATGACATATATCAAACATAAACTACTTAAGAGATCAAGGAGTCTTAAGCTAAATGCATAAATATTTAGACATTTATGGAAAGTGAACATTAGATGTATACATTAATAAGTTAAAAAGGGAAGCATACAACCATTGCCTTGATGTTGGAGACCTCCTTTTGGTGGATGTCCAAGTACAAGCCAAGACTCTTCAATCACTCCTTCTCCAAGTTAGAATGGGCAACATTTGAACATAATCTCAGTATAGGAATGCATGCAATCAATGACCAACCATTTGGGGATGGAAGGGAGTTAATTTATAGGAAGGGAGAGGGAGCTAGGGATCCACAAAAGAGGGAGGAAGTTCCACATCTCAAGGGAAGGCCCTAAAGGTAGCATCAAGAGCTCCAAATGGGAGAGCTCGACCATATCTGCAACCAACAACATCCAGCTCGTTGTTTCTCAAAGTTTCTAGCATACAAAGCTTCTCCTTCATTTTGGGAAAACTTTCCAAAAGAGGTTCAACGTCGGTTTTCATATCAAAACCCGCGTTGGCAATGCTAGGTCAAAGAACTGCACCCTGCCATCAACACGAGCTAGCAATGGAGCAAAGAGCGTTGGTCCTTAAAACTAGGGTTTCAGGGAAACTTCTCCATAATTGACTAAGGGCAATTTTTCTTCTATTCTTCATGGATGTTTTTGTATGTGTATGATGATAGGTACACTTGACAACTTTCGTCACTTTGCAACACTTGCAACATTGACGACACAAAGTGTGACACTTAGGATATGAGACTGGGAGTGTGACAAATTACTGTATAACACCACTCTAGAAAGTAGATCACAAGAGACCATGGATAATCATGATTGGCTTACCCATGGAGTACCATTTTTAAATGGACCAGGTTATGTACTTTGGAAGATAAGGATGGAGGCTTATTTAATGGCTCTTGATGTAAATGTATGATTATCTGGAGAAAATGAAAAGAAGAATAAATATGATACAAAAGCCAAGAAAGTTATCTTGAGTGGACTGTCAAGTTTAAATTTTGATAAAGTGAAACATTGTGAGATTGCAAAAGATAAGTTGGATTATATCAATGATAGATAAAATCCGCTAGCACTAGAGAGGATTGAAGAAAATTGTTGCTAAAGTAGTGAATCAAATCATGAAGAAGACTCCCTTGTAGTAAAATTTGAAGTTGTTGATCATTCAAAAGAACAATGTACGTTTAGAGGAAGAAGATGAGGGTGAAGAAGATACTTGTGAGGAGCACTCTACATGTAAGTTGTTATTATGTTGTAATTTTTAAAGAAATAGTCCATATCATCCTTAAATGTTCAAAAGCACGTTTTGAAAATAGGTGTAATGAAGAAGAACTTAAAATTGAGAGAGTATCTTATGAACAAAATAGAACGAGTCGTTATTCTTCAGAAGATGAATCTTTATCTGATGAAGATAATGAATGTAAATTTAGTAGTGATAAAGAAGGAGATGAGAGTGAAATAGGTATTGGTTGTAAATTTGTTAGTTCCCCTAATGAGATAGAGGAATATCTATTTTAGTAGAAAACTCATCTCTGCTTTAGAAGATATTAAGAATCTTTCAGAAACAAATCTAAAGCAAAAGGAACAACTGCAAAAATATGAAAACAAATAAATTGATATTGAAGAATTAAGAAAAAAATGTTGTTATTCTAAAGACTCGACAAGAAGAAGTCAAAAGAATGAATAAGGCAGTGACAAACCAATTGACTGATAATTGTGAGAAAGTAGAAGTTGAGATTTTTTCGTTAAAAAATTATATGAGAAAAGCTAATTATTAACTAAATCAATATTGGAATAGAACTAGAGTCTCAGATGGAATTTTCAACACTCAAATATGCCCTCTAATCAAGACTAGTTTGTGATTCAAAGAAGAATCAACATTTGAGAAAGCAGAGGTAAAAAAATCAGTCACCCATGCTGAGGCAGTTAAAGGATCCTAAAGTAATAAAGCCAAAGGAAGTGATGGACATCAACAGTAGCAAGGAAATCTATAGTAGGAAACTAAAGTGAATAACAGCCATGGAGCAATAAAACTAAAGAAGAATAAATAAGAGAAATGTGTATCAACATCAACAAAGTAAAGCTCGCAACGACAATTTGAACAACCATAGAGAACAAGTAAAAAAACAACAGATATTATATTTCTCTCAAGGTTGAAGTCATCAAATATTCATAAGCTTCCTCTCTCATGGGAAAAGTGCTCACAGGTATCAAATCTTTTTCAATAGCTATTGTTTTTCTCGCAATAATTTTGGAAACAAAGCAATAAATTGTAGATATTATGCAGGAAAGCATATATTATACCCATGAATGGATACATAAGCAACAATAGAGACTATGGTGAGAATGATATTAGAAATTGCGATAATTTTGGACACAAATAAATAGATATCGATATTATGCAAGAAATCAAAATGAGTTGAGTAACAAAAACAAGACAACATATATTATACCCAAGAATGGATACGTAAGCAACAATAGAGATTATGGTGAGATTGATATTAGAAATTACAATACCTTTTCTCCTCTCCTAAACTATGTTGAGTGTTATAAGTGTGCCAATTATGGGCACAAAGCAATTGAGTATAGTTATGGCAAGGTAAGATCTCCCTCCTAGAATGAGCTAATAAAAGAAGTAACTCAACCATTGAAAGAAAAGAAACATAAGAAGGTATACGAGTATGGTTTTGCACTCAATGTTAGAAGTCGTGCATTGGATCTTCCGAGATCTGATAAGAGTAATGGTAAGCAAATTAATCTCCCTAAAGGTATCAAATATAATAATCGTGGACATAAAGCAAGTGATAGTAAAAGTAACTGAATTAATTCTCCAACGTAGATCATGCAAAAAGAAAGCATGGAAATATGGTAAAGAAAGGAAGATGAACAAAGAGAAGTGTGATCTAGTACTTTATGCATAGTAGATTCCCTCATAATATGATAAGAGACAAATGTTTATTCCTTTCTTTGAAGAAAATAAATGGAGGTAGTGTCATTCTTGAAAATAAAACATTAGCCATAATAATGAGAAAAGGACTAGTTGGTCTATACAATAAAAAGGCTAAAGCTAAAGATGCCCTGTTGGTTGAAGATTTGAAGCACAATATTCTAAGGATAAGTTAAATGATGGATAGTAGGCATGGAGTCATATTTTATTCTAAAGGTTGCAAAATAAGGAAGCAAGAAATTGGCAAACTGGCAACAACAACAATAAGGACCCCAAACAATGCATGTGTCCTTGATAAAGTCAAGTCCAAAGATAGCAGTAAGAGAGTAGTATCTTTCTTAGATTATCAATAAAAGATAAGTGAGGGACAACATCACCTTATGACAAAAAAGGAAGATAAAAATATTTGAGGGTGAGCTTCAAGAGAAGAATTGTGAGAGATCACTGATTGAAGAGACAGGTACACAGGAATAGCCAATAGGAAAAGGAAAAAAGACAGATGTAAGGTAGTGATAAGTCAATTTTTACGTTGGGATATTGAAAAGAAGGATAATGCATAAGCTCAAGGGGAGCTACATAATCAACAATATCATGCATCATTATTTGGCCTAGAGAAGAGTTGATTGCTCAAGCAAAACAAGAAATCAAATGTTTGCATATCCTATATGTTTTGCAACTGATATGACGAGTCTCATGTTATGAAATGATAAATATTTGGATTATGAAACAACTATTAGTGTGCTTTTGGCCCATTTATATAGCGGTAACATATTTGGTTTATGGAGAAAATGGTAAGTGTGCACTAAGTGAGAATTCTATCTCAACAAGGTTAATAGGAGCAGCGGTTGGTTATATTCAGGCGAAGAGTGATTTTCCAGTGTTGAGAAATCTAGGGGGCAACAAGTGTAGGTGATTTCTCCTACTTTGATAACTTATTTTGATGTATTTTTAATTTACTTGATTAACAACTTTTTTCCTTTATTGTTATTAGTGTTCCCTATCATCAAACAACTACCAAATCATATACAATAATGAGACAGTAAGACACAATATATAGGCCATCAACTAGGGCCAAAACCTCTCTAACTGAGAGGAAAACCCACCAAGATCATTCTCTTCTTATAGAACTTCAATTGACGAATTCCAAGACCTACGACCCTTGATCAAGACCAAGTCATCCTTCCTTCTTGATGAGCTTTCCTTACACAACTTCCAGCACCAAACTTCGACCTTTCCAACAACTTCAACCCCACAACAATTTCTGCAACTTCGACCTAACATCTTCACATCTTTGACCTTGATTCAACTTCAATAGTTTCGACCTAGCAGCTTCACAACTTCGATCTAGAGGCATCTTCACAACTTTGATCTTGCAATTTCACAGTTTCACCTTGTGGCTTCACAACTTTTGTCTTGCAGCTTCACAACTTCGACCTTGTAGCTTCACAACTTTGATGCAGCTTTAGAATCTTGTCTATCCTAGAAATTGTAGAAACCCTAATGAAAGAGAGAGAGAGAGAGAGAGAGGCCCAAAAACTTCAATCTTGATCTTCTTCTTCTTCTTCGTCCTTTTCCAACTTTTATCTTGAGGAGATCTAATTTGCTTGAGTGAGTGTGCAAATGAGGTCGAATTCCTTCTTATTTATGGACTTGTGAGGGGTACAAATTGTTATCTTGAGACTGACTTGTCCCTTCATGTAGGCCGACATGATATTTGTGCCACGATGAGATCTTGGAGGGTCTTTTGACTCTATTTTGACTCAATAGTTTTTTCTTTACAATATGTAGCATGCCCAAATGGGTCTTCAATACATGACAATGACTCTATTGATTTTATGACAAACCTAAAAGCACTCAATGGGTGCTTGACCTAAAAATAATTTTTCCTTGAGCATGAAACCCATGCCTCAAGAACACAAATAATAAATTTATTTTTCTCTTTTCATTAAATATATAAAATCACGATTACATATGCCATTATGAAGACCGAACCTAGTTACATATTTCAATAGCTAATGGCTTCTCAAAAAGCAAAGCTAAAGAGTGAGAAAACATCATAAATGGAAACATTCACAAGAAGCATAAATGGAAACATTCATAGTGGGAGAAAATCGTGAGTAGTTATTGAATTGAGCAAGCATATGTAGTTAGAAAGAGTGAGCAACCCATGTATGTTGATCAATATTGAAGCAGAACACGATCAAATGAGAATAGCCTTAACTTTGGAGTACATGGAGAGAAGAAACTAGATTGGTTGCCGGTGAAAAACCCACATATCTATACGATTTGTTGATTTCATTTCAGTATGTTCAACAACAATTCAATTTAGTAGTCTTCTAGTTTGTTGAACAACCCTTTCAAGGGAAACATGGTCAGATAGGGAGATTAATCAGTAATTCCCTGCCAAAATCCATACACCAGTGCAGCATCAAAGAATGAGAAAACATTGAAACAACACTGGAGAGATACACTATTGTTATTGGTACATAGATGAATTGGAAGATGGATGGTGGTCAACCATTGGTTTCCTTACAACATGTACATACAACAATAGTGGAGAAGTGAGCAAAGGTTAAAGTTGGAAGTTGTTGTCAAACCAAGACTGTATCATCAGTAGCATATTATATTCTCTTAGGAGGAGAATGTTCAGAGATAGAGTATCCAGGCCTTTTCCATTGATGTCAAAGGGGGAGAATGAGCAAACATTAGCATTAAAACAATGCAATGCGATGTCTTTTTTTGTATAAAGATATTGAAGAAGAGTGTTGCCAAGTAGTATTGCCTTCAGTGACTATAAATGTTTGGTTGCTTTGCCATCATTGCCAAAGGGGGGAACTGTTGAGAAAAATTTTGTTATTGATGTCAAAGAGTGTTGTTATTCATGTCAAAGTTGTACATGTTATCATTTATGCCAGAGTTTAGTCAATGTTGTTTGTTTGTGTTAAATAAGAATTATGAGAATGTTGGTTGTGTCAAGTTCAGCGGGAGCCATGTCAGTCAAGGATGGAGGTTATAGCTTTGAAGTTTTGAAGGAATTTTTGCCTTAATGCCTCACCTCAAATTATAAAACTAAGTGTTTCAATGTGTAGTCCTCTCATAGAACATTCCAATGTATATAACACTTAGAAAAACTCATAAGGGTTTATGAGAAACAAGCCCTTAAGTTCAGTCGAGTTTAGTAGTCAATAAATATGGGCATCTAAGCTTATTCGGCAACCTTGACAATCCAGGGTGCAAGCAATTTGTCATGCATCTAGAAGATCTAAACATCTTGGTTCATTTAGAATCATCTCGGTCCATCAGGTCATTGGAGAAATATGCGCATTTTCATTTATACAAGATCATTCGCCTGTTCGACGAGTCTCTTCATGGTTCCATCGATTTTAGTTCCACGTTGTGCAAGGGTAAATTCGAGCATCCACCCATTCAACCTTGCGAAAATTGTAATAAAGGGAAAAATGAAATCATTTGGATGCCAAATTTTGTCTCGTACTAGAATATGTGGAAGCATACTATTGGATGATGAGGATGACTTGGTAGATGAGTTGGAGTACTTGGTGGCGATGACGTGGCACATTCCATACACAAGACGTGTGGCAGGTGTTTTTACCCCTTCTTAGTGGCCAGGTCAACTAAAGTTGAGTGATACATGACACCACTCATATGATTCCAATTGGCATGATGATGGCATCATTATGTGAGAATGACATTAACAAGACAAGTTACTCGGGGTTATGAGGACATGATGGCATGGTATTTGACTCAGAGACATGTGGAAGTAGATGTGATGATAGGTGATAACTTGACTAACAAGTGGGCTCTAGCATGAACAAGTTGAGGTGGCATGGCAATGTTATGGTTTTTGGTGTTCGTTCCGTATGCACGAAATGCCAAATTCCAGACACCCCTCCATCAGGCATTTGGGAGTGGGGGCGGGGTGTGGGGGCGCTATTCATATAGACCAGCGGATCAAGTGGGGAAAATATGTTAGTCATGCGCTTGCAAGAAGGTGCATGGGGTTCAACCATAGAACCAACAAAATGTGGACCCCTCTCCATCAACTGTTGGGCATAAACGAGCTCATAATTAATCCCACTCATTGATCAAACAGAAGGGTGACTAATTGACAATTAATCGAGTTGGAAGACGAGGTCAAATAATATGTACAGGTAGGAAACACATATAGGTGGAGTTGACGTGGAGGGCAAGATGACATGATGACATCAAAAAGTGAAGTTGTGAAGTATTGGGACTCATGCCAAAAGGGTCAGTTTGTAAACATTTTTCAGTGTTAATGATTTTTTTTTCAAATATTGGTAATTGGGAAGTAGGGCCAACAAGAGCCATCCAAAGTATTCAGGATACACCTTTGAAGAAAATTATCTTGCTTGCAAAAGCAACCAGATATCAAATTCCTTGAAGAAGCATATGAGGTATTTGAGATCTGCTTTCAAAGGACAAATACCCGAATATTGGATTTCAACGTTAAATGGTTAAGCACTTGGTTCTCGAATCTGGTCACAAGGCTAAAGGAGTTGATGATTTAAGGCTATCGAAATCTAACATTAAAGAAATTTTGTTGTCTTAGGGAACCTAGTGTTTGAGCAACAAATTCATAGTTGCGAATAAAACTGAAGTTAAGGAAGAATGAAGAGAGGAACTAGTGATTTCGATTAAATGATCAATGAATATAAAACAATGTGAATATGAAACAAGACTAGTGAATTTCCCATAGCATGAACCTGAGGCAATTTAATCCCTGATAATTGTGAGTGCGAAAATATACAACATATGCGAGGAGACTCATATAAACTAGTTCTTGGATTTGTAATTAAAAAAATATATACTTTTTGTTGTTGTCCTGATCAAATTAACAATGTGTGAGGGAGAGAGAGAGATAAATAGTGGACATGAAAAAACTATCAAATGTAAAAAATCTGAAGCAAATAAGGAACAAAAGCACAAAACAAAGGTTGTAGGTGGAGATTGGGTGAAAACATAAGTTGTTTTGTATAAGGAAATTGCAAAGGATCGAAAATAATGAGAGTATTATAGAAAGAAGACCATAAGAGTTAGATAGAACAAATATTTACATCCATTATTACGGGATTGGTGTCTCCTTTGAGTAGATGCTGGAAAAATATTAGTGAATTAGTGTCTATAAACAATGGGAGTTGGTGCTTCCAGCAAGTAGGTGCTTGCAAATAAAAAAAGGTTGGAGCCTCTTGAAGGTTGGTGCCTACATAATATGGTGTAAAAGGAAGTTAGTGCTTGCGTTTTTCATCAAAATTAAAAAGAAGATTGGTGGTTTTCTCTCTTTTATGTGTATGATGCTTATGGTATTGTTGTGTGATTTATGCATTTTTTAGATTATCATTTCCTCCATATGTGAATATGTATACAAATGGTTAAAATTGGTCATAATACTCATCCCCCCCCCTTAGTATTATCTTGTTTTCCAATAACTCTTACAAATGAGTGGTATCTTATTCCTACTGAAGTGTTTATATTAGAACCAAGGTATCTAGCACTACAAGTTTTAAGTGTGTGGTAGCATAAAATCTTAAGGTGGTTTTTGAAAATATTTATTTAAAGACCACCATCCTTATACTATGTAAATGCATCATGTTTGCTAATGAAATCCTCTACCTATTTTGTAGTTAAATGCAATCCAAGACTAGGCAATTTGTATATAGAAAATATGTGATGGCCATGAATGAACCAATGCATTTGCACATGGTGGAGTGCAATTATTAATCTAATGCATTTTCTTTATGCACTAACCAGTAATTTGTATAAAAATAGGGAACTATCTCTAGTCATGTTGTTGATAGAGATTAGATCATCATATTATTTTTCAATCATCTCGATACTTTTTGGGTCGAAAAATTTGGAGGAATTAGCTTGCAATGCCATTTTAGAAATAGGTCTTCGTTTGAAAAAGTGGGGTAGAAACCTTTTGGGGATATTTTGAGGCATCAAGCGACATTTTTTAGGGGTGCAAGGCCCATAACTTATTTCCACGCCCTTGATATTGATCTATACATCGAGACCTTTCCAATGATGTGAAAATTGCCTTAATTGGAGCTTTCATGCAAAAGTTACCTCTTAGAAGTTGTCCTACCTTTTTAACCACCATGGTACGAGTGAATGACCCATAAACCCCCATTACTCACATGTATGGCACTAAACACATGAGGAACTTCAAGAAGATTCTGTAACGCCCAAAGCCTTATCACAGTGAGGATTGAGGAAGTAAAATCCATACTCTTTGATTGCTATCAGGTTATGTTAAGTTGATAAGAGATAAAGGGGTTCAATTCCACATCATTGTATTTGTTCCATATTTGAGTAAAGCAACTAGAGGTGGCAAGTTAGAGAGAAAAACAGAGGGGAATAAGATTTTATAGCAGCCTTATAGGCCACAACGTCTCATATTACTCGAGAGAGGGTATCAATTTATTTATAATAGCATATTTGTATCTTAGAAAAAAAAGAGCATCACGACCTCACCTTCTAGTTGGGTTCTCATCTTGTAATGGGTTTTCTAGGGTAACTCTTGTGTTTATTTGTGGATGGTGTTGTTGATAGGGCTCAATGCACCACTTACAGTCTTAAGGGGGTCTCTCGGGTATGAGGCCCCAATTAGGCTGCACATTGTTTGGGATGAGAGTCCCATCCGACTTTTGGCCCTGTTACCATCTTACGTTTTTGTGAATGTTAGAATTTTGGATGAATGGGGTATGAATGGGAAGCCCAAATTAAGCCCTTGATGGAATGCAAGTAAAATCGGTTTCAAATAAAGTGATTTGAATGAGTTTGTATGCATAATGCTAAAATAGATTTATAATAAACATATCTCAAAGAAAGAGTGATAACAATATTTGATCAAGATACATGACAACTAAAGTATACTAGCTATTAATTGTTAAATAATTTAGAATTAACAACCAACATAAATACATGTAAAAACCAACAAGAAATTCTTATAATGATAATAAATTATATCTAACAAAATAGTTCAGTAACATGCCACAAATGTACAACAATCATATAATAACAAACAACATTAAAGAAAATTCTTACAATAGTTAATAACACATGATAAGAAAGTTCTTGCCATGGCCCTTCGGGCTTGTAAATATTAGAGTTGAACATCAAATTCCAAATCATAAAGGATCTTCAAGGATCCCAATAGTGGGAATACATAAAGGTGAAACTTAATCCTCAAGGTGATTACAAGCTTCTCCCTTTCATAAATCCTCCAAGGGTCCAAAATCTAAGATCCTCTCATTACTAGAGGGTTTTATTTATACAAAAGTGAGGCGCCTTTTCCCGTACCCTCATATCTAATTTATAATTCACGCTTTTTTTGAAATTTTGTTTTATTATTACATAATTACATTAAAATGCCAAAATAACCTTTTAAATAAAATAAACCCTAATTTGAGCTCAACTCCATAATTAACAAGGCTTGTACTTGGATTTGTAACTCTCGGGACATATGAATGTGCCAAGCTTTATAGTCTGTTGCAATAAATAACACTTTTCTTGAAATTAAACATTCGTTGATGACCTTATATTCACATGTATTAGGCACCATTTTCCACCCATTGTCTCCAAATAAGGTTGGATTCTCTGAAATAACGATGTGAGCCACGTATGTAGCTTCGTGGGTTCCACCAGATACTACGATAATGCTTCTTTAGTCGACTTTGTATCCTTCTTTGTGAATGCTAGTTGTGGTGCTATAATCATTGCCTGTATCTCCCTTCCAATATCCTATAGAGGTATTACTTCTTCTCTAGCTCCGATGGAGGCTAATCTGTGAGCTCTTACTAGCCTCTCATCATACTATGATGTTGTTGATAATTGCTCATGGTTATTTTCAAATACTTTTAAAGTTTTTCTTGTGCCCTAATTATGAGTTTGATTTAATATTTGTCCCTTTCCCAACCGAGCTCATCTTTTCTTGGCAATGGCAACGGTGAATCAAGGTGTTCCAAACTCCATGTTTACATTTGGTTGTGTCTTTGTGTTGCTTATTGTATTTCTCTGTTGTCTTTCTACTTATTTTCTGTGTATTGGCAATCTGATCGATCTGTTGCTTAAATAACACAGAACACACACCATCACATGAGTCTGTAATACCTTTTTTTTAATAAATCTTCCACTGAGGTCACTCATAGAGTGATTATCAGATCAAGTGGTATCAAATCTCAGGGTTGTAAGGTTAGACAAGCTTGTGTTGGTTTAGCTGTGAATGCTCACTAGATCAAAGCTCAAATTAGGAGAAGGAGAGTTGGTGGAAACTAATCCTAAAATTGGGAGAGTCTATTCTCGAAAGACAATGTCAGAAAAAGGCTCTATAGGGCCTGACCCTCAATTCATAGAAAGTTTCCTAGCTATAAAGTCCATGGTAGAAGAAATGTATAGGGACTTTAGAAAACATAAGGATGGGGATTCATCAGGCTCTAAACAAGATAAAGAAGAAATATCATTCCCATGACCACTCCAAAGGAAAGGGGAAAGAAGAAAGCTTCCCTACACCTCCTAGTAGCCTCGTGCATAATAAGAAAGCATCTTTGATTAAGTTAGATGTTAAATTTGATTTGCCTATATATGATGGAGAGCTAAATGCTGAAAAGTTGGACAATTGGATAAGACAAATTGATGTGTATTGCAGAGTACAAAACATAGACTCGGACAAATGTAAGATTCAGATGACAAGCCTACGCCTAGGAGGCACTGCCTTGGTTTGGTGGGAAGGCAGAACCCAAGCTGATATGAGGAAGCATGGTAGGACCATCTCTGTCTGGAGTGAATTTGTTATTGCAATCAAAAAGCAGTTCTATCCATTGGCCTACATGCAACAAGCCATGATGAGTTGGCAAACTCTTCGGCAGTTGAAAGGGCAAAGTGTGCAAGGGTACACTCAAGAGTTCAAAAAGAGAGCATTGATGTTGGGTATTTCATTAGACTCACCAGAAACTCTTTTGAAGTACATTGGTGGTCTACACAGCTACATGAGGCATACCATCCTCATGTTTAATCCCACTAGTATAGATGAGGTATCTGTACAAGCCACTCATCTAGAAGCTAGAGGAAAGAATGGAAATCCAGAAGTTGGGGGACCATCCCAACCCACTGTAAGCAAGAGCAAGGAGAAAATAAAGCAGAAGTGGAAAGCAAGGAAGACTAACACTGCACAGAAAGGCAAAGCTTCATGCACTCACTGTAAAAAGGAGGGGCATGATGATGAGCACGGTTGAATTCTGCATCCAGAGCTGAGACCTAAGAAGTCTGAGGGCAAGAAGAAGAAGACTGTTGCAGCTATTCAGAAATATTTAGGGTCAGACTCGGGAGATGAAACAATCATTGCAGCTACAGTCATAAAAGGTTATCTGCTTTAGAGAATGCTGAAATCAAGAAGCAGGTGCAGGAGTTGCTCGAGAAAGGGTTCATCAGGCCTAGCACATCGCCATGTGGGTCACCAATCGTTTTGGTGAGAAAGAAAGATGGCTCATGGAGAATGTGCATTGACTACCGAGCACTGAATAAGATAACAATAAAAAATCGTTATCCCCTTCCTCGCATAGATGACCTTTTAGATCAATTGAAGGAATTTTTTTATTTCACCAAGCTGGATTTGCACAACAGATACCATCAAGTCAGAGTTGCAGAGCAAGATGCATGGAAGACTGCTTTCAAAACAAAGTAGGGATTGTATGAATGGCTGGTTATGCCTTTTGGCTTAACCAATGCCCCTGCTACTTTCATGAGATTAATGAATGATGTACTCAGACCTTTTCTTGATGATTTCGTTATTGTGTATCTGGATGACATTATGATTTTTAGTAAAACGTGGGAAGAACATTTAAAGCATGTTAAGCAGACATTAGATTTTTTGAAAAGAGAAAAACTGTATGTTAACTCTCCAAATGTGAATTTGGAAAAACCTCTCTAAATTATTTGGGTCATATAGTAGGGGGAGGTGAATTGAAAATAGATCCCTCTAAAGTGGCAGTCATTGTAAACTGGCCTAAACCCAAGTCTGCTACAAAAGTGAGAAGCTCCTTAGGAGCAGCACAGTATTGGAGGAAGTCCACTTCAAATTTTTCCTCCATTGCAGCTCCCTTACATGATTTGATAGGATTGAACAAGGTGTTTCAGTGGGGAGGCAAACAGCAGAAAGCCTTCGACACCTTGAAAGAAAAAATTAGTACAGCACCTGTACTAGCACTGCCAGATCTACAAAGACCATTTGAGATCCAAACTGATGCCAGTGACTATGCCATGGGAGCAGTGTTGACACAGCACGGTAAACCCATATATTATCATTATGAGACTTTTAATCCTGCAGTAGTCAACTATCCTAGATATGATAAGAATTGTATGCATTAGTTCAGAGTGTGAAAAAGTGGAAACATTACTTAATGGGCAAAGGAATAGTAATACATACTGATCATCAGCCACTTCAATATTTACACTCCCAAACTAAGTTGCAACAATCAAGACATTACAAATGGATGGGTTTTCTACAACAATTTCATTTAGTCATCAGATATAAAAAGGGCATACATAACAAGGTTGCAGACATGTTATCTAGACCCATTATAAATGCATCTACCATACTTAAGCATAATTCTGTGTTGCATGAAAGCTACATAGAACAGTATGCTCAAGACATGGACTTTAAAGATGTATATGCAACTTTGAGTCAAGGCAAAAGAGAAGAAGAATTGGACTATCATGTGAAGGACTTGTTAGAGTCGGTCTAGTAGCCCTCCACCAGCGATCAAAGCTCTTTGCATTTGCATAAGTAGGTGTCTCATCAGTGTCATCTTATTGCATTCCATTAGGCATGCCTTAACCCTGATGGAGGAGCTTGTGTCTTTATTCCCCTCTTGGCACTGCTGGATTAAGTTTGTTTCAGTTAATAAATTCTTTACAGGGTGATTGGTCTTGTCTTGAAGTCAAAGTACTAGGTCTAGGGTTTAGTCCAATTTTGTCTTTTGAGGTCATGTCTTTAAGGTCAATAAATGCCCAGCAGGCCAGAGGGATGTCCAGCAAAGCACCACTTGAGAAGATTTCATATTGTACAGCTAATTTTTACCTTGAGTTCAAAAACCCTGTTTTTGAAGGCAAGGTCATTTTCTCATTTTTGTAAAAATTTGTAAAAAATTCAAATTCTCCAGAAGTCGGCATGCGGCCTTGGTCTCCTTTGCCAAGACTCCTCAGAAGCTATCCCTGCAAAAAATTTCAAGAAAAAGCATCATTTCAACCAATTTCATGACAAAAAGGAAACCACAAGTCAGCAGTAATTAGTTTTAAAAAGTGTCATTTTATAAACATTATAAAGTGGGTTTGAAGGGAAATAAATTTAAATCAATCTTATAAAAGCCCCTCTCTCCTCATTTTGTAATTCATTTGCCTCCAAGACTCCAAGAGCAAGTGTGAAAGGCGATTTAGTGTGAAATTGGGCGAATTGAGCGACAGCACCTGCGCGCTACGCATCAGGGCCTGCGCGCTACGCGTTGGGCGCGCGCTACGCGTCAAGGCACACTCTGGAGTGCAAGATTTGATCGGTCGCTACGCGTTGGGCGCGCGCTACGCGTCAGGACCCGCGCGCTACGCGTTGGGTTTTCACCTACAGAAACCGCCAGTGAAGCTTCAAAACGACCTCAAATCTCCTAAGTTTTACAAGTAGGCCTCCAATCATCAATATTTTTTGCTTGCCTAGCATGGAAAATGTGTCAAATACCAGCAAGTATGAAGCATGAAGAAAATCATATGTATCATGTTAAAAATTTCAAATTGCAAGTGAAGCTAGGGTTTTGAGTTTGCTGCCCAAGGTCATCTTTTTCACTCCCCCATTTCCCCACATTCCCATTATCACCTCCCTTGTCATCTTCACCTAATTTCCCTAACAAAAAATCAAAAGCCCTAAAACCCTACCTATCCCTAAAATTCAATAAAATCTCCCTAAACTCTACCTCCTATCAAACCCCTGCAAACTATGATTATGTGATGGTGTATGTGTCATAATTCCTTCCCTAAATTCCCTTTTATATATATTTTCCCTAAGTCCCCTTAAAATTCCCCCTCCCTAACATCTCCCTTGTGTTTTTTGTCCCCTTGGAGCAGCATTCAAACAGTCAAAACAGCAGGTCATCTGAGCAGAAGCAACAGTACATTTCAGCCATTTTGCTCTTGAAATCATGTCAGAAACCGAAACAGACTATGAGCAAAGTGATGACCGTGAGTCAACACCGGAGGTTGAGGTGCCAAGGAGGCCTCACAGGGGTGGTAAGGGTGGTCAGCATGTGAGAGAGGAGCCCACCTATTTGGCCTATTTGCAAGCTTGTCCACTTGCAGTCACATGTTTCCGTCATCAAGCATGCTATGAATATTACGAAAGAATTTCTCAAATTCAGCACCACAGGGAATTGGTCCGCTTGTTTGTATTACATTTGCACAACGGGCATGTGAATCTTGCAGGGACGGATTTTACATTATCACATGAGATTGTTGCTCAAGCAATAGGGATACCCAATGTTGGAGAAGAGTGGAACAAGCGCCAGCTGTTGGACAGATTTCAGTATGAGCCCTACATTAAACCTGTATATATGAGGCACATGACTGGTGTATTTCCTTTCATATTCTTGAGGGATGAGTATGCACCCTTGATGAGGGTCATCATTCGCTATTTCACCTGTGAAGGCAGATTTTCACGTTTGTATTCGTACCATATCCGCTTGTTGATGCATTTCACATGGGTACGGATGATGAACATTCCTTTCTTCATGTGCCGGAATATTGAGAGGATGGTGCCCTTGGTGGAGAGAAAGAGCCCAACACAGCAACACAGGAGCATCTACCATTATGCTTTGATCAAGATTGTGGTCATGCATCAGTTGGCACAGCAGGGTATTCCGTGGGAGGATTTCATCTCTTAAGATTTATTCACAGCGCCACCACCCCCTGAGGTTGTTCATGAGGAGGGAGGACCTTCATAGCAGTATGACATCCCTGAGCCCAGACATGTCAGCTCCCCTCCATTGGTCACATATCAGAGAGGCCACAGGGCCTTATTTGCATCAGCTCGGCGAGTATTTTCTCCACATCAGGTGGAAGGGGTCTCGCCTTCTTCATCAGCACCGCGAGTGTTATCTCCACACCAGGTGGAAGGGTCCTCATTTTCGACAGTAGCACAGGTACAAGAGAGAGGCAAGCAGCCCAAGATTGATGAGGGGCCATCAGGTGATCCAGGCATAGATGTTGTTGACCTCGATATCAGTTCTCCTAGCCTAGAGCCAAAGGAGATCATCCAGCAACTGAGGGCTGAAAATGACTCGTTGCAGCAAAGGTTGGAAATGGAAAATTGGACAATCACCTATTTAGAGCAGCGCAACAAGCAACTAGAAGATGAACACACTCTTGATGAGTTGCGGAGGATCCATGAAGACCGCAACTTGGCTCGTAAGAGACCCAATGATTTGGTACCCATTGAGCGAGAGGCTATGCTTCTCCAGGTCAATGCTCATTTGGAGAGGTTGCTGGCCAAGGCTAACAAAGATAAGGACATGCTCCGGAACATGAAAAATCATTATTGGGCTCGAATGCACGTATGTAAGGCAAAAATGAAGGTGCTCAAAGGACGGTTGGCCAAGGCACTAAAACGAAGAAAAAGGCCCGATCCCCTCCACATCTTGGCTGAGGCTTCCTTGAAGGAGCATGGTGCTAAATGACTTACCTTCTGCACAAATTTCAAAAAAATTTGAGCATTTTTGGTCATTTGTGAATTTTTTGGGCAAAAAACAGGTTTTCCTCCCCAACGCGTAGCGCGCCGCGCGCTACCCTGAAGATGGGCAACTCCATTTCATGAAAACTCAGCATTTTTGGATTTGTCATGCAAAAATACACTTGCTCAGCAATTGCCAAGAAATTTCACCAAGTTTTGAGCCTCCAGAAGGTCAAAAAACAAGCAAAAAATGACTTTCTGCCACCTTTTTGACACACATGAAGCAGTCTTGGGAGATTGCAATTTTGGAGGGGAAAATGGTCACCAAATTAAGAAATTACACTTGGGTTGGAAAGTAGACATCCAGACCTTTCCAACAAGCCCACTTTTGCCTCATTTGGACTCCGGGAAGTGCCTCAAAAGCAGGCCCAAAGGCGCGCTACGCGTTGAGATTTAGGGCGCTACGCATTAGGCTATTTTCACAGAAATGCACCTACAGCTCAGCAAAACGCAGTTTTGACTAGGTTTGACTTTTTGGAGTGGATTTTGATCCTCCTTGATGTAAATGATGTAATTTTATGATACTTTGACACTTATTTATCTCTTATAGAAGATTCATTCATGAAATAGGCAAAATTTAATGAATGAATTGGTTTCCTAGCTTATAGAGGCAAGTTGTTTTGACTGCCTAGATTTTAGTGCTCAGTTTGGAATTGGTTGAAACAGCTCCTAGGATAGTGATCTTAACCCCTAGAGGCAAGGAAAGATGTTAGATTGCCTATATTATGTACTTTGTTGGTCGTTTTCATGGTTGGACTCTTGAGGGAAAAAGCTTCTATTGTATTACTCATTGTATCTCTGCATTTTTGGCAAAGGAAGAAAGACCAGGGTTTTGCAGTCCTTTTTGGGATTCCTGTGGTTACATGTATTGATGGTGTGTTCTCTTTGTACTTGTAAGTTTGTTATGTGAATCATCTTCTTACTTTTCCTTCTACAAATTAGGCAAATGAAGTGTTAAAGTAGAATTCATGATTGCCATGCTCTGCTTTTAAGTTTGCTTAATATCAATGTTTTCATCTGTTTAAGGAGAACTCAAGGTGTTTACTTGCTCTCCTTAGCTCCTCACCAGTCATTCTTGCCCATCTGACTCTTTCAAAGGCATCAATATAGTCTCCTACCTTGCCCCAAAGAACCCCCTGCAAAAACTGTGTCCAATCCCCGCACCCAAAATTGCCTTTCCCCAACTTTCCACCGAAACCATAAAATCGCAAATCAAACCTTTTATCAGTTTACTAGCCTAAAATCAATGTTCTTTATTGGTTATCTCCGCCCTTAGAAGATCTTTGCCGAGATAGACCGGAGAGAACCCTCTCCTGCCCCGTAGGGCTAGCTACGAGGCTAAGTGGTTTGATGTTTCCTTGGATTTTGCCTTTCTCAGCCTGAGGTGAAATTTCAAGCGCTAACAGCATCGAATCTTATATCATTGTGGGAAACTCTGCATTCCACAAACTGAGAGAGCAAAGATAATTAGGGAAGCACACACTTCTCTGATATCAGGTCACTTTGGGGTAAGTAAAACAGTTGAACAGCTGCAAAGATTATGCTATTAGCCAAGAATGAGTGAGACAGTTTCTAGATATGTAAAGGGGTGTGCTATGTGTGCTAAAAGCAAGCCCAGCAACAGAAAAATGGGCTTATACACTCCCTTTCCAGTTCCTTCTCACCCTTGGGAAAGCATTTCCATGGATTTCGTTGGAGGACTGCCTAAATCCAGGAAAGGTCACGATTATCTATATGTTGTTGTGGATAGGTTCAGCAAAATGTGTATTTTGATACCCTGTAGTAAACAGATTACAGTTGAACAAACTGCAAAATTATTCTTTGTACATGTATGGGTTCATTTTGGATTACCCACTTCTATTATATCTGATCGAGACACCCGATTTGTGGGAAAGTTTTGGTCCAGTCTGTGGGAACTAATGGACACCAAATTAAAGAAAAGCACAGCTTTTCATCCACAAACAGATGGCCAGACAGAAGTAGTTAACAAGATAGTGATCCAGTTGCTGAGAGGATATTGCAAAAAACACCCTAAGCTTTGGGATGAACACTTGTGTTATGTGCAGCATGCTTACAATAGAGCCAAACACTCTTCTACCCAGAGATCTCCTTTTGAGACCTATTTTGGTTTCATACCAAGGTCTCCTTTAGATTTTATCTTTGGTAAAGATACCATGGTTGATGGACACAGTGATGTGGACAGGGCGACTAGGTTCATTGAATAGATCTAGGATATCCACGAGGTAGTACTGGAATAGCTGGAAAAGAGCCAGGCTAAGTACAAGGCTAGGCATGATAAGCATCGGATGGAGCATAGTTTTCAAGTTGGAGACCAAGTCTGGCTGTATATCAGCAAGGAGAGGATGCAAGGTGAAGGAAAGAAGCTAAAACCTATTAGGTATGGACCCTTCAGGATACTTGAGAAGATTGGTGAAAATGCTTTTCGCCTTGATCTGCCAGCTTACATGCACATCTACTCAGTCGTGAATGCAGATTGCTTGAGGTTGTTTGAACCTTCAATGATTGAGGACCCTGAAGAGCAGAGTCAATTGCCTTCTGTTGATGACCTGCTACATGAATATCTTAATGAGTTGCAGGAAGATACAGTGTTGGACAGGAAGGTAAGGACGACACGCAGTGGACAGGTGGAATACCTCAAGATTGGGCTTAAAGGTTTGAAGCTGAGTAGTGCGAAGTGGATTGAGATTGGACAAGTGAGACAATAGTTTCCTCACTTAGTCGATGCTCTAAGAAAACCAACTTTTGGTGGTCCAAAAGCTTTTCAGTAGGGAGGTCGTGATCCAAATCGGATCCATAAACGATTGTCAAAGAACCGTGACTAAATCAGGTCGAACAAATCTCGAACAAAATCCAAAACAGCAATCGAAAACACCCTAAACCAGTGGCCATGGCAGCCGGCGTGGAACGACGAGGACCTCGGTCAAAGTGTGCTGACCGAGGCCCATGGAGACTGTGCAGGAGGTCGATGTAGCCCCTGGGAGCCCCAAAACTGGAAATGGAGCTGATTTTCGATGCGCGATTAGCGCTTGGCGAACAGGGCTGAAATGGTAGGGCCTTAAGCACTTGGTCACGTTGGGAGACAGAGGACTGTGGGCGGAGAAACGAAAAGCGCCATCGTACGAAGGTGGGACCCACAACCTGGAAACCGACGGTTTGATCGGGGCGCCCTTGAACTGTAAGAGGTTTTGGAGGAGAGCGGAGCGATCCCACTCAACGATCGACGCGTGGCAGCGGAGGTGAGAGAAAAACCGCCGTGATCGCGTGTTATCGGTCAAGCAAGTCAACCGCACTCGACGTGCGTATGAAGTTGGATCTGGAGGAGCCCAGATCAGACAGCTAAGATTGCGCCCGATAGACAGAAGCGGAATCGACAAGGAAATAAGCCACAATTTAAGGGGATTTGGAATTCGTTGACCGCCACGGTGGATAAGGAAACAAATCGACGAACAGGCTGGCACTGTTCCGATGGAGACACGTGGCTACTTCCTGAGCACTCATGTTGACTCCGAACAGGGAACTCCGAGCGCACAGGTAGTAGGCGAATCGACATAGGTGGGAGAGGAACCGAACAAAAATGGAGATCGAATGGCTAAAACCATGAACAGAGACAGTCGAAGGGGAATTAAGAGAAGAGAGAAGGAATAGAGAAGAGTCCAAGCGACCAAGAGAGACAGTGAACAGTAAACCCTGAGAGGAGGACTGAACACAGAGAGCAGTAAAGCCAAGCAGAGGAGACAGAGGGCCGAGCTGACCACACGCAACATCGAGCACCAGAGAGCTTGCAGAATCAAGCCTTCCCATAGAGGAATCTGTCCAGATTGAGCCTCACAGTTGGCTCTTTCTACTGTAGACCAAGATTCACAGAGATGGTAAGAAGAACAAGAGTTTGTGTACTCGAACCACCCTGCCAAGCAAAATCTGCTTCAAGAGAACTCACATTGAGTCCCTGTATTTTAATTTCTCTGGTGAAAGACACAATAAAACAAGGCCACCACTGAAGCTGGACCGGAGACGTAGCCCTGGAGAATAGGGTGAACTCCTTATTAAAAACTGCTTGTGTCTTTATGTTGCTTACTGTATTTCTCTGCTGTCTTTCTACTTATTTTTTGTGTATTGGCAATCTGATCGATCCATTGCTTAAATAACACAGAACACACACAATCACATGAGTCTGTAATACCTTTTGTTTAATAAATCTTCAACTGAGGTCACTCATAGGGTGATTATCAGATCAATCGACAGAGGTAAGGGATCTCCCTACTTATGATGGGTTATGTGAGGTAGATGCTTTCTTGAACGGGAGGTGCTAGAACAACAATGTTTCGAGGCTTTGAAATGGGTACTGCATGCTATGCCTGTGAGGTGGTGGGGTACGCACTAAGGAAGCTTTAAGAACTGCCGCAAATGCAGGAGAATGATTTGCATGCTTTCTGGGAAACCTCAAATGCGTCTAACAGACAAGTATGATAAACACGATGATCCGCGCGCACACCTTTCCAAGTGGATAAAAGTCTATGGGGATGACCCACAACCTTAGTGTGTGCACCTATTCTGCCATACCCTAGATGTTATACCCATGAATTGGTATATAGAGACAGAGCTGCACCATGGGATGAGCGAATGGGATATCCTGCGTGAAGGGTTCCTATTAACCTTCACTTTTGAGGATCGTTGGTGGGACATTGTTGATGATGCGCCACAAGTAGTAAAAGTAGCAATCTTCAAGATACCCCAAGAGCCAGTAGAATTGGTTTAGCCTAAATGGGCTACTCAGCTGAGCTGTGCGCTGGAATGTTATAATGTAAACACTGAAGAAGACGACGAGGATCCGTGAAAAGTTAACATTCTAGAAACAGAAGGCCATCGCGAGGTTCAAGGACCACTGATTGAAGACCCTGACATAACCGCGCCGGTAAAGACAAAGCAGGTGAACATTGGTACGGAAGCCAAACCTAAGTATGCAACGCTCGGTGACTACTGGGATGACGCGACGGTGGATAAGGTCGCTGAGTTACTCCGCGAGTACCAGGACCTATTCCCGACTAAGATCACAGACTTAAAGGGAATTGTTGGCGATTTAGGGATGATGAAGATCACATTAAAACCTGACGCGAAGCCAGTTAAGTAGAGGCCTTACCGCTTGAATCCGAAGTACAAGGAAAAGGTCCGTGCAGAAATAGACAAAATGCTCGCAGCAGGAATCATTAAACTAGTGGAAGAATCCAATTGGGTAAGCCCTATGGTGGTGCAGGAAAAGAAGCAGAAGGGCGAGATAAGAATATGCGTGGATCTTAGAAAATTGAATGATGCGTGTGTGCATGACCCATTCCCAACTCTGTTCACAGATGAAGTATTGGAAAATGTTGGTGGGCAAGAAGCATATTCTTTTACTGATGGATTCTTAGGGTACCACCAGATCAAAATCACGCCAGAAGATAGGAGCAAGACCACCTTTGCGACTGAGTGGGGCTGCTTTCAATACACTGTTATGTCGTTTGGGTTGAAGAACGCGCCGGCCATCTTTTTGCGCATAGTTGTTGCAGCATTCAAGGAATATATCCACAAGTTCCTGGAGGTTTATCTGGATGATTGGACTATATTTGGATTGGTTAAGCACCATGTAGCGAGCTTACGCTTGATGCTAGATACCTGCCGATGACACCAAATCGCGCTGAACCTCAAGAAGTGTACGTTCCTCGTTCCCTTTGGGAACCTGTTGGGACATGTGGTTTGCAAACAGGGATTGATGGTGGACCCCGCAAAGATTGCGGTGATTCTGAATTTGGAAGCGCCACGAAGTGTCAAACAGTTGCGCGCTACCCTGGGACATATGGGGTATTATAGGAAGTTCATCAAAAGTTATGCCCACATCACCACGCCGATGGAGAAGTTGTTGAAAAAAGATGTCACGTTCTGCTGGAATGATGACTGCATGAAGAGCTTGGATGTACTAAAAGAAAAATTGGCCTCTGCACCGATCCTGGTCTTCTCGAAATGGGACAAGGAGTTTCATGTCCACGTTGACACATCGTGTATAGTGTTGGGAGCGGTACTAACACAGGAGGTGGAGAGGGCTTGGATCACCCTATCGCCTTCGTGAGTCGCAGATTGTCTAAAGAAGAAAAGAACTATTACACCACTAAACGCGACGGATTGGCTATGGTGTACGTGCTCCAAAAATATCGGCACTATCTACTAAGGGGACACTTCAGGATGTATACAAATCACTACGTGCTGAAATACTTGGTCAATAAGCTTGTGTTGGGGGGGGGGGGCGCAATATGCAGGTGGCTCTTATTGTTCCAAGAATATGATTTTTAGGTCGTTGTGAAGCCTAGACGCGGGACCGGATCACTTGTCACTCATCGAGACGGGAGAGGAACCTACTAGTTTGGAGAAAGGATTACCTGACGAACAACTCTTTGTTAAGCGCGTAACAGATGGACACTTTGAAGATAGAATCCAATTTCTGACGACGAGAACTGCGTTGAAAGAATACTCAGTCCAGCAGAAGAAGGAACTAGTCATGCGTGCGAAAGATTTTTCTGTCATTGTAAGGCACCTGTATAAGATGGCCAATGATGAAATGCTGCAAAGTATGTACCTGAATTTAAACAAAGCCAGATCCTTGCGGACGCACAAGGGGGCGCTGCAGGAGGACACTATGCACGGCAAGCAACCGCACAGAAGATCCTTCGCACAGGGTTGTGGTGGCCAACCCTTAATCAGGATTCAAAAGCATATTGCAAGGGCTGTGATGTATGTCAAAGAATAGGTAAGCCATCGTGAAGGGACGAGATGTCTATGAATCCACAAATGACGCTGCAGCCCTTTGAAAATTGGGCGATCGACTTTGTAGGACCTATCAAACCTCAGCGAAAGATGGGTGTGAGATACATTATCACTGCGACAGAGTACCTGAATCGTTGGGCAAAGGCACAGCTAGTAAAAGATTGCACGGCCGCCATGGTCGCCAAGTTTCTGTTCGAACATATATTGACACGATTTGGATGTATGAAGATCTTGATGAGCGATCGTGGTACACATTTCCTAAACGAAACAATCAGCGCGCTAACATAAGAGTTTCAAGCGTATCATCAGAAAAGCACACCGTATCACCCACAAGCCAATGGGACAGTAGAAGAATTTAACAAAATACTAGAGACTGCGCTCACTAAATTATGCGATGCACAACAACGTGATTGGGACATGCGACTACCTACATTATTATGGGCTTATAGGACAACCTACAAGAAACTGACGGGACAGACACCTTTTTGGTTGGTCTATGGAGTGGAAGCCGTAATGACAATGGAGTATATTGTGCCTAGTCTGCACATAGCACCGCTCACAGGTATGATGGATTGTAGAGCCCTGGAGGAGCGGCTCGCACAGTTGGAGGAACTCGAAGAGGAACGGTTTTTTATTGGATTCCATCAACATGTACAAAAGCAACGCGAAAAGGCCTGGCATGATCGACATATTAAGTTGCACACCTTCAAGGTAAATGACTTGATGTTACTGTATGACAGTAAGTTTGATAAATTCCCGAAAAAGTTCATAATGCATTGGCTGGGACCGTATCTTGTTAGGGAGGTGACAAATGGAGGCGCGATGCAGCTGGTAAAGCTAAATGGAGAACCTTTCACAGGCAAAGTGAATCGCAGTCGATTGAAGCCATCCACGCGTGGCCCGACCATCTGACTAGCCGACAGAAGCACAATCTTCGTGCTCCAAGTAGCTGGAAGAAGGCGCGGGACTGTAAATAGATGTAGGGGAGCAGTTCCGACACCGCGGTCTCGGAACAACGAGCACATGAGATTCAACAGGCAGTCATTTAGTGCATTGCCGACCTTGTAGCTGTCCGGGCAGAGTTGGAGGGTCTTCGCGCAAAGATCTCTGCGTCAATAGATTGACTCGAGGGTGAGTCACGATGTTTGTGTTGGGGGTATGTTGGGAGTGGAATTACCCCAAGGCATGTCTTGGGGCTTAAAGACCAAGTTTTGACTAAGTCCAATGTAAAGACTCCGCGAATTGTGGGTGCAAAGCGCGAAATTGTAATAGTCATAGGGTTGTCCGCCCTTGTTTTTGTAATGTAATGTTGACTTGAAAGATTTTCCCATGGTCCGTGGACCATGGGATTGTATAAATAGAGTGAGGCTCTAAGTGTACGAGAATCGTAGAGTACGAGAAGGCTCTGCAGCTGAGTGCGCAGAGGCCTACTAGTCCGCAGCTAAGTGCGCGAACCCCTGTAGCTAAGTGCGCAGAGGCCCAGTAGTTTGCAACTAAGTGCGCAGACCCCTGCATTTGAGTGCGCAGAGGCCTAGTAGTTCGCAGCTAAGTGTGTGGACCCCTACAGCTAAGTGTGCAGGGCAGGTCGAGTCTGTAACCCTTGGAAGTATTAATAAAGAGAAGTTTTACCATATTTATGTGTATCTTTTCCTGTCTTACGCATTATTGGGTATGAATTGCAAGATTTCTATTTATTTGTTGTGCGAACTTATATAAATGTGCTGAGTAAGTGAATATAACACAAGGCATCTGCTTATGCGAAGATAACTAACTGGTATAAGAAGATAAGTACGATCTATGTTGTGACTTGGGAAAATAGTGCAGATCGTTGCTCCAGTGCGAAAGCCCCATAGCCGATGGTTAGGGTTGCGTGAAGGCAAGTATATCAGGGCACGAAGGCCCTGCAGACGAGGGATGTGCGCAAAGTAACTTGCATGAAGATATTCACAGTTGGACCAAATCAACCCCTCAAACATCTCAAGGGTGAAGAAACCTAGTTCCAGCACCCCCCACCCCCCCCCTCCCCCCATACTACTTTGGTGAGACCTCAGTCCGCGCTCCGCGAACTGTTGCCAAAAGGGCTAGTAGTACAGGGATTTGTTTGGCTAATTAACTCTGAACCTAGGTTAGGCCCCAACAAGCCAACAACCATGACATCAATCCTCTTCTTACTGTAGAGATCATCATCATCATTATTTTTGCTTGACTAAGATCATCATCATAGTACCACAGAGGTTCTTGTAGTTTCACCATTGCTTGTACTTCCACCTATATCATTGTTTCATCACCATATGAACGAGGTCTTTTATACTTGCATGTGAGCTACTCCGAGATAGTGATCATGAAAGAGTTTATCGTTGCTACTTCACCTTGATATTGACTGTGTCTGGAATGCTGGAATGAGATCACTGGTAAGTATGTCAAGACTGTAGTGACACCTAGAGAGTAGGTTGAGACAAAGAGTGTTACTTTAGGAACCTTCCATTGACAAGTATGTCGAAACTATTATGCTGCTATGGTGATGACTGTGACACTGTAAGGAGGCTGAAAATATGGAGGAATGACTTCTGAAATACATACTATAACAGCCCTTCAAATCGTTGCAGGTATCCGAGATACCTTACTGCAATCATCCTTTAGACATCCGAGATCCTATACCTCCTATACTTCCTGCACCTATCCGAAATCTAAAATTTTAGAGCTTCCTACACCATACGAAATTTCATAGGTGTACAAATATTCTTCTGTGTTTTGCAGATACCCCAGCTAGTTATTTATAGTGGTCACATCTCCATAAATGAGATGACATACAGTGTGTAACGTTGTGTCTGTTCATTGAGATGACATGATAGTTATATATATATATAGGCCGACGTGATGTTCTCTTCATTGTTTCGCTTGCAGGCTTCTTCTTTGAAGGATGGTGCTTGTCTTGGAGGGTTTCTTAACACTAGGTTGACTCATGTTCATTACATAAATTCTCAAGAAGAGCTCTTCAATATAATTTTGACTCTTAGACTTTCTTAAACCTATAAAATGAGCAAGAAACTCATTCATCTAATTTATAAAAATAATATTTTTTTTTTCTTCACAAGTACAAGATCAAAATTATATTAACAAATATCGAACCTAGTTACCCTTTTCTTCAACACAAGAGCTCGACACTGACTTGTCCTTCGGTCTCGGGACCACATCCGAAACATTGTTACGTACTATGGAGTCATACTCATCCACCATGACATAAACCAAAACTGGTTGCTGCACTGCTTCCTTAAAGGAAGATGGTTCTGACACAACACATTTTCCCATAAGAGCCATGTATCCAGTGTACCTCTGAGGTGACCTCCTCTACGTACGTTGAGAAGTGGGTGCTCCCACACTCTCTCGTGCATCATCCAACATTCTGTCAGCCTCTCTGGTGCACTTTCTTCCCTCCCTAGAACACTCTACCTAAGTGGATGTCTCCACTCTCGGATCCTCTACATGTGGCTCCTCCACATCAATCTGAGGCTACTCAACCTTAGGAGCTGAAAGCTCCTCATTTGCATGTAGATCAAGCTCCCTCTCAAGGGAAAGTCGCATGGCCTTCTCCTCATCGAATCTGACATCCCTGCGAACCACTCTCATCTTGTTTGTCGGTAAGTACACCTGATAGTTGTGAGGTGTATCAGTGTACCCCACAAATATCCCCATCTCTACTGTCGGCTCAAGCTTCTTCCATTCATCTTTGGTCACATGGAAATATACCGATGACCTAAAAATCCTGAAGTCACCAACATCTAGCCTCTTACTGGGATAAGCCTCCTATGGTGTTTTCATCTCAAGTATCCGATGTAGGCCACGATTCTGAACATAAATCGACGTGTTGCATGCCTCAACCCACAAGTGTAATGGTAGGCCCTGATCATGCAACCTTGCCCTCGCTACCCCTACTATGCTTCTGTTCTTCCTCTCGGCCACCCCATTCTGCTGAGGGTTATGGGGTGTCATCAACTCTCGTTTAATCCCTTCCACTGCACAAAAGTTCTTAAACTTGTTTGAGACATCCTCACCGTTGTTATCACTCCATAGAGCTTTAACCTTCTTGCCAGATTCTTTCTCCTCCAATTCTTTAAACTCACAAAACTTTGTGAAATTTTGATCATTTTTCTAAATGAAAAATATCCAACATTTACGAGAATAGTCATCAACAAATATAAACTAAGGAATTGAATTGCTTCCTATATCTAGCACCAAAGTGTCAAGTGATGGTTGCAAATGGAGGAGCCATAAATTGCTCTAGAAAGTACCATAATATCAAGCTATCCATGGGAGAATATGTATTGAATAGTCCAATGGGTGGTGTTGACGTTGTACTAGGAGTCTAATGGCTACAATGTTTGGGTACGCTAGCTTTTAATTTTCAAGAACGTTCTTGAATTTTTTTTTCAGGATGAAAGGAAATTGAATTAAGGGGTATCGCAGGGAAACTGTGAAAGATAATCAGCTCTAACGGCATGACAAAGCTTCTAAAGAAAGAACAACGCATCGTAATTGCACAATTATGTTCGCTAGAGGTTCCCACATCGAAATCATCTATTTCTCGAGATCTCCAAAAAGTATTGGACAATGATTCCAAGGTATTTGAGAATCTCAAAGGCCTCCCACCTATTCATGATCATGATCATGCAATAAATTAATTCCGGTAAGTGTTCCTCTAAACATCTGGCCTTACAAATATCCCTATGCCCAAAATAGTGAAATTGAACGTATGGCTGCAGAAATGTTAGAGACTAGTATAATTCAACCTAGTAAAATTTCTTTCTCTGCTCTACTAGTATTGATGCACAAGAAGGATGGATCATGGTGCATGTGTCCCGATTATAGGGAGCTCAAAAAGCTCACTATTAAAGATAAATTTCCCATTCCTATCATTAATGAATTATTGGATGAATTGCATGGATCAATTTACTTCACCAAGTTGGATCTTTGTTTAGGATATCATCAAATCAGAATGAAGACAAAAGACATTTCGAAAACAACATTTAGAACTCATGAGGGTCATTATGAATTTTTTGTCATGCCTTTTGGCCTTACTAATGCACCTTCTACATTTCAAGGTTTGATGAATTCCATTTTCAAACCCTTCCTTAGAAAATTTGTGTTAATATTTTTTGATGATATACTAATCTACAACAAGTCTTGGAAGGATCATGTTCAACATGTTGACAAAGTGCTCAAACTATTGGAGGAGAAACAATTATATGCAAAAACCTCCAAATGTTTCTTTGGAGTACAAGAGGTGGAATATTTGGGTCATATTGTATCGCATGAAGGTGTTAAGGTAGAACCTAGCAAAGGTAAAGCCATTAAGGAATGGAAAATCCCCACATCCATAAAGCATCTGTGACGATTTCTTGGGTTGACAGGGTATTATCTCAAGTTTGTTAATAATTATGGGAGAATAATAACACCTCTAACAACATTATTGAAGAAAGATGCATTTCATGGACTCTATTTTCAGGTGGCTCTTATTGTTCCAAGAATATGATTTTGAGGTCGTTGTGATGCCTAGACGCGGGACCAGATCACTTGTCGTGCATCAAGACGGGAGAGGAACCTACTAGTTTGGAGAAAGGATTACGTGACGAACAACTCTTTATTGTGCGCGTAACAGATGGACATTTTGAAGATATAATCCAATTTCTGACGATGAGAACTGCGCCGAAAGAATACTCAGTCCAGCAGAAGAAGGAACTAGTCATGCGCGCGATAGATTTTTCTGTCATTGTGAGGCACCTGTATAAGATGGCCAATGATGAAATGCTGCAAAGGTATGTACCTGAATTTAAACGAAGCCAGATCCTTGCGGACGCACAAAGGGGCACTGCGGGAGGACAATATGCACGGCGATCAACCACACAAAAGATCCTTCGCACAGGGTTGTGGTGGCCAACCCTTAATCAGGATTCAAAAGCACATTGCAAGGGCTGTGATGTATTTCAAAGAATAGGTAAGCCATCGTGAAGGGACGAGATGTCTATGAATCCACAAATGACGCTGCAGCCCTTTTAAAATTGGGTGATCGACTTCGTAGGACCTATCAAACCTCAGGGAAAGACGGGTGTGAGATACATTATCACTGCGACAGAGTACCTAACTCGTTGGGCAAAGACACAGCTGGTAAAAGATTGCACGGCTGCCATGGTCGTGAAGTTTCTGTTAGAACATATATTGACACGATTTGGATGTCTGAAGATCTTGATGAGCGATCGCGGTACACATTTCCTAAACGAAACAATCAGCGCGCTAACATAAGAGTTTCAAGTGTATCATCAGAAAAGCACACCGTATCACCCACAAGCCAATGGGACAGTAGAAGAATTTAACAAAATACTAGACACTGCGCTGACTAAATTATGCGACGAGCAACAAAGTGATTGGGACCTGCGACTACCTACATTATTATGGGCTTATAGGACAACCTACAAGAAACTGACGGGACAGACACCTTTTTGGTTGGTCTATGAAGTGGAAACCGTAATGCCAATGGAGTATATTGTGCCTAGTCTGCGCATAACAGCGCTCACAGGTATGATGGACTGCAGAGCCCTGCAGGAGCGGCTCGCACAGTTGGAGGAACTCGAAGAGGAACGGTTTTTTGCTGGATTCCATCAACATGTACAAAAGCAACGCGAAAAGGCCTTGCATGATCGACATATTAAGTTGCGCACCTTCAAGGTAAATGACTTGATGTTACTGTATGACAGTAAGTTTGATAAATTCCCAAAAAAGTTCATAATGCATTGGCTAGGACCGTATGTTGTTAAGGAGGTCACAAATGGAGGCGCGATGCAACTGGAAAAGCTAAATTGAGAACCTTTCCCAGGAAAAGTGAATGGCAGTCGATTGAAGCCATTCACGGGTGGCTCGACCATCTGACTAGCCGACAGAAGCAAAATCTTCGTGCTCCAAGTAGCTGGAAGAAGGCGCGGGACAGTAAACAGATGTAGGGGACCAGTTCCGACACCGCGGTCTCGGAAAAACGAGCACATGAGATTCAACAGGCAGTCGTTTAGTGCATTGCCGACCTTGTAGCTGTCCAGGCAGAGTTGGAGGGTCTTCGCGCAAAGATCTCTTCGTCGATAGATTGACTCGAGGGCAAGTCACGATGTTTGTGTTGGGGGCATGTTGGGAGTGGAATCCCCCCAAGGCATGTCTTGGGGTTTAAAGAGCAAGTTTTGACTAAGTCCATTGTAAAGACTCCGCGAATTGTGGGTGAAAAGCGTGAAGTTGTAATAGTCATAGGGTTGTCCGCCCTTGTTTTTGTAATGTAATGTTGACTTGAAAGAGTGAGACTCTAAGTGTAAAAAGAGATCTAATAGAATAATCTGATGGATTGATGACAAAGGAATAGAAGCATTGAGTCGAAGTGTAGAATCGTGTCTTTGGGTCGTAGAGTAGGAGAAGGCTCTACAGCTGAGTGTGCAGAGGCCTAGTGGTCCGCAGCTAAGTGCGCGAACCCCTGCAACTAAGGTCGCAGAGGCCTAGTAGTCCGCAACTAAGTGCGCAGACCCCTACATCTCAGTGCATAGAGGCCTAGTACTCCGCAGCTAAGTGCGCGGACCCCTACAGCTGAGTGTGCAGGGCAAGTCGAGTCTGTAACCCTTGGAAGTATTAATAAAGAGAAGTTTTACCATATTTATGTGTATCTTTTCCTGTCTTATGCATTATTGGGTATGAATTGCAAGATTTCTATTTATTTGTTGTGCGAAATTATATAAATGTGCTTAGTAAGTGAATATAACACAAGGCATCCTCTTATGCGAAGATAACTAACTGGTATAAGAAGATAAGTAAGATCTATGTTGTGACTTGGGAAAATAGTGCAGATCGCTGCTCCAGTGCGAAAGCCCCATAGCCGTTGGTTAGGGCTACGTGAAGGCAAGTATATCAGGGCGCGAAGGCCCCGCAGATGAGGGAAGTGCGCAAAGTAACTTGCATGAAGGTATTCACAGTTGGACCAAATCAACCCCTCAAACATCTCAAGGGTGAAGAAACCTGGTTCCGGCACCCCCCGCCAATACTACTTTCGGTGAGACCTCAGTCCGCGCTCCGCGAACTATTGCCAAAAGGGCTAGTAGTACAGGGATTTGTTTGGCTAATTAACTCTGACCCTAGGTTGGCTCATCATAGTACCACAGAGGTTCTTGTAGTTTCACCATTGCTTGTACTTCCACCTATATCATTGTTTCATCACCATATCAACGAGGTCTTTTATACTTGCATGTGAGCTACTCCGAGATAGTGATCATGACAGAGTTTATCGTTGCTACTTCACCTTGATCTTGACTGTGTCTGGAATGCTGGAATGAGATCACTGGTAAGTATGTCGAGATTGTAGTGACACCTAGAGAGTAGGTCGAGACAAAGAGTGTTACTTTAGGAACCTTCCAATGACAAGTATGTCAAAACTATTATGCTGCTATGGTGATGACAGTGACACTTTAAGGAGGCTGAAAATATGGTGGAATGACTTCTGAAATACATACTATAAGAGCCCTTCAAATCATTGGAGGTATCCGAGATACCTTACTGCAATCATCCTTTAGACAATCGAGATCCTATACCTCCTATACTTCCTGCACCTATCCGAAATCTAAAATTTTAGAGCTTCCTACACCATACGAAATTTCATAGGTGTACAAATATTCTTCTGTGTTTTGCAGATACCCGAGCTAGGTATTTATAGTGATCAGGTCTCCATAAATGAGATGACATACAGTGTGTAACGTTGTGTCTATTTATTGAGTTGACATGATAGTTATATATATAGATATATCTATATATATATATATATATATATATATATATATATATATATATATATATATATATATAGATATAGATATAGATATAGATATATATATATATATGCCGACATGATGTTCTCTTCATTGTTTCGCTTGCAGGCTTCTTCTTTGAAGGATGGTGCTTGTCTTGGAGGGTTGCTTAACACTAGGTTGACTCATGTTCATTACATAAATTCTCAAGAAGAGCTCTTCAATATAATTTTGACTCTTTGACTTTCTTAAACCTATAAAATGAGCAAGAAACTCATTCATATAATTTATAAAAATAATAATTTTTTTCTTGACAAGTACAAGATCAAAATTATATTTACAAATATCGAACCTAGTTACCCTTTTCTTCAATACAAAAGCTCAACACTGACTTGTCCTCCGGTCTCGGGACCACATCCGAAACACTGTTACGTACTATGGAGTCATACTCATCCACCATGACATCAACAGAAACCGGTTGTTGCACTACTTCCTTAAAGGAAGATGGTTCTGACACAACCCATTTTCCCATAAGAGCCATGTATCCAGTGTACCTCTGAGGTGACCTCCTCTACCTACGTTGAGAAGTGGGTGCTCCCACACTCTCCCGTGCATCATCCAACAATCTGTCAACCTCTCTGGTGCACTTTCTTCCCTCTCTAGAAGACTCTACCTAAGTGGATGTCTCCACTCTCGGATCCTCTACATGTGGCTCCTCCACATTAATATGAGGCTCCTCAACCTTAGGAGCTGAAAGCTCCTCATTTGCATGTAGATCAAGCTCCCTCTCAAGGGAAAGTCGCATGGCCTTCTCCTCATCGAATCTGACATCCCTGCGAACCACTCTCATCTTGTTTGTCGGTAACTACACCTGATAGTTGTGAGGTGTATCAGTGTACCCCACAAATATCCCCATCTCTATTGTCGGCTCAAGCTTCTTCCATGTATCTTTGGTCACATGGAAATATACCGATGACCTAAAAATCCTGAAGTCACCAACATCTAGCCTCTTACTGGAATAAGCCTCCTATGGTGTTTTCATCTCAAGTATCCGATGTGGGCCACGATTCTGAACATAAGCCGACGTGTTGCATGCCTCAACCCACAAGTGTAATGGTAGGCCCTGATCATGCAACCTTGCCCTTGCTGCCCCTACTATGCTTCTGTTCTTCCTCTCGGCCACCCCATTCTGCTGAGGGTTCTTGGGTGTCATCAACTCTCGTTTAATCCCTTCCACTGCACAAAAGTTCTTAAACTTGTTTGAGACATACTCACCGTTGTTATCACTCCATAGAGCTTTAACCTTCTTGGCCGATTCTTTCTCCACCAATTCTTTAAATTCACAAAACTTTGTGAAATTTTGATCATTTTTCTAAATGAAAAATATCCAACATTTACGAGAATAGTCATCAACAAATATAAACTAAGGAATTGAATTGCTTCCTATATCCAGCACCAAAGTGTCAAGTGATGGTTGCAAATGGAGGAGCCATAAATTGCTCTAGAAAGTACCATAATATCAAGCTATCCATGGGAGAATATGTATTGAATAGTCCAATGCTTTCCATTCCAATGGGTGGTGTTGACGTTGTACTAGGAGTCTAATGGCTACAATGTTTGGGTACGCTAGCTTTTAATTTTCAAGAACGTTCTTGATTTTTTTTTTTTTTTTTTCAGGAGGAAAGGAAATTGAATTAAGGGGTATCGCAGGGAAACTGTGAAAGATAATAAGCTCTAACGGCATGACAAAGCTTCTAAAGAAAGAACAACGCAACGTAATTGCACAATTATGTTCGCTAGAGGTTCCCACATCGAAATCATCTATTTCTCGAGATCTCCAAAAAGTATTGGACAATGATTCCAAGGTATTTGAGAATCTCAAAGGCCTCCCACCTATTCATGATCATGATCATGCGATAAATTAATTCCGGTAAGTGTTCCTCCAAACATCAGGCCTTACAGATATCCCTATGCCCAAAATATTGAAATTGAACGTATGGTTGCAGAAATGTTAGAGACTAGTATAATTCAACCTAGTAAAAGTTCTTTCTCTACTCTACTAGTATTGATGCACAAGAAGGATGGATCATGGTGCATGTGTCCCGATTATAGGGAGCTCAAAAAGCTCACTGTTAAAGATAAATTTCTCATTCCTATCATTAATGAATTATTGGATGAATTGCGTGGATCAATTTACTTCACCAAGTTGGATCTTTGTTTAGGATATCATCAAATCAGAATGAAGACAAAAGACATTTCGAAAACAACATTTAGAACTCATGAGGGTCATTATGAATTTTTGGTCATGCCTTTTGGCCTTACTAATGCACCTTCTACATTTCAAGGTTTGATGAATTCCATTTTCAAACCCTTCCTTAGAAAATTTGTGTTAGTATTTTTTGATGATATACTAATCTACAACAAGTCTTGGAAGGGTCATGTTCAACATGTTGACAAAGTGCTCAAACTATTGGAGGAGAAACAATTATATGCAAAAACCTCCAAATGTTTCTTTGGAGTACAAGAGGTGGAATATTTGGGTCATATTGTATCGCATGAAGGTGTTAAGGTAGAACCTAGCAAAAGTAAAGCCATTAAGGAATGGTAAATCCCCACATCCATAAAGCATCTGCGACGATTTCTTGGGTTGACAGGGTATTATCTCAAGTTTGTTAATAATTATGGGAGAATAATAGCACCTCTAACAACATTATTGAATAAAGATGCATTTCATGGACTCTATTTTCAGGTGGCTCTTATTGTTCCAAGAATATGATTTTGAGGTCGTTGTGAAGTCTAGACGCGGGACTGGATCACTTGTCGCGCATCGAGACGGGAGAGGAACCTACTAGTTTGGATAAAGGATTACCTGATGAAAAACTCTTTGTTGTGCGCGTAACAAATGGACACTTTGAAGATATAATCCAATTTCTGACGACGAGAACTGCGCCAAAAGAATACTCAGTCCAGCAGAAGAAGGAACTAGTCATGCGCGCGACAGATTTTTCTGTCATTATGAGGCACCTGTATAAGATGGCCAATGATGAAATGCTGCAATGGTATGTACCCGAATTTAAACGAAGCCAGATCCTTGCAGACGCACAAGGGGGCGCTACGGGAGGACACTATGCACGACGAGCAACTGCACAGAAGATCGTTCGCACAGGGTTGTGGTGGCCAACCCTTAATCAGGATTCAAAAGCACATTGCAAGGGCTGTGATGTATGTCAAAGAATAGGTAACCCTTCGTGAAGGGACGATATGTCTATGAATCCACAAATGACGCTGCAGCCCTTTGAAAATTGGGCGATCGACTTCGTAGGACCTATCAAACCTCAGGGAAAGACGGGTGTGAGATACATTATCACTGCGACAGAGTACCTGACTCGTTGGGCAAAGACACAGCTGGTAAAAGATTGCACGGCCGGCATGGTCGCCAAGTTTCTGTTCGAACATATATTGACACGATTTGGATGTCTGAAGATCTTGATGAGCGATCGCGGTACACATTTCCTAAACGAAACAATCAGCGCGCTAACATAAGAGTTTCAAGTGTATCATCAGAAAAGCACACCGTATCACCCACAAACCAATGGGACAGTAAAAGAATTTAACAAAATACTAGAGACTGCGCTCACTAAATTATGGGACGCGCAACAAAGTGATTGGGACCTACGACTACCTACATTATTATGGGCTTATAGGACAACCTACAAGAAACTGACGAGACAGACACCTTTTTGGTTGGTCTATGTAGTGGAAGCCGTAATGCCAATGGAGTATATTGTGCCTAGTCTGCGCATAGCAGCGCTCACAGGTATGATGGACTGCAGAGCCCTGGAGGAGCGGCTCGCACATTTGGAGGAACTCGAAGAGGAACGGTTTTTTCCTGGATTCCATCAACATGTACAAAAGCAACGCGAAAAAGCCTGGCATGATCGACGTATTAAGTTGCACACCTTCAAGGTAAATGACTTGATGATACTGTATGACAGTAAGTTTGATAAATTCCCGAAAAAGTTCATAATGCATAGGCTGGGGGCGTATGTTGTTAAGGAGGTCACAAATGGAGGCGCGATGCAGCTGGTAAAGCTAAACGGAGAAGCTTTCCCAGGCAAAGTGAATGGCAGTCGGTTGAAGCCAAGCACGGGTGGCCCGACCATCTGACTAGCCGACAAAAGCACAATCTTCGTGCTCCAAGTAGTTGGAAGAAGGCGCGGGACTGTAAACAGATGTGGGGGATCAGTTCTGACACCGCGGTCTCGGAACAACGAGCACATGAGATTCAACAGACAGTCGTTTAGTGCATTGCCGTCCTTGTAGCTCTCCGGGCAGAGTTGGAGGTTCTTCACGCAAAGATCTCTTCGTCGATAGATTGACTCGAGGGCAAGTCACGATGTTTGTGTTGGGGGCATGTTGGGAGTGGAATCCCCCCAAGGCATGTCTTGGGGTTTAAAGAGCAAGTTTTGACTAAGTCCATTGTAAAGACTCCGCGAATTGTGGGTGAAAAGCGCGAAGTTGTAATAGTCATAGGCTTGTCCGCCCTTGTTTTTGTAATGTAATGTTGACTTGAAAGATTTTCCCATGGTCCGTGGACCATGGGATTGTATAAATAGAGTGAGGCTCTAAGTGTAAAAAGAGATCTAATAGAATAATATGATGGATTGATGACAAAGGAATAGAAGCATTGAGTCGAAGTTTAGAATCGTGTCTTTGGGTCGTAGAGTAGGAGAAGGCTCTGCAGCTGAGTGCGCAGAGGCCTAGTAGTGCGCAGCTAAGTGCGCGAACCCCTGCAGCTAAGTGCGCAGAGGCCTAGTAGTCCGCAACTAAGTGCGCAAACCCCTGCATCTGAGTGCGTAGAGGCCTAGTAGTCCGCAGCTAAGTGCGCAGACCCCTACAGCTGATTGTGCAGGGCAGGTCGAGTCTGTAACCCTTGGAAGTATTAATAAAGAGAAGTTTTACCATATTTATGTGTATCTTTTCCTGTCTTATGCATTATTGGGTATGAATTGCAAGATTTCTATTTATTTGTTCTGCGAACTTATATAAATGTGTTAAGTAAGTGGATATAACACAAGGCTTCTGCTTATGCGAAGATAACTAACTGGTATAAGAAGATAAGTAAGATCTATGTTGTGACTTGGGAAAATAGTGCAGATCGCTGCTCCAGTGCGAAAGCCCCATAGCCGTTGGTTAGGGCTGCGAGAAGGCAAGTATATCAGGGCGCGAAGGCCCTGCAGACGAGGGAAGTGCGCAAAGTAACTTGCATGAAGGTATTCACAGTTGGACCAAATCAACCCCTCAAACATCTCAAGGGTGAAGAAATCTGGTTCCAGCACCCGCCCCCCCCCCCCCCCCCCCCCCCCCTCCCATACTACTTTGGTGAGACCTCAGTCCGCGCTCCGCGAACTGTTGCCAAAAGGGCTAGTAGTACAGGGATTTGTTTGGCTAATTAACTCTGAACCTAGGTTAGGCCCCAACAAGCCAACAACAATGACATCAATCCTCTTCTTACTGTAGAGATCATCATCATCATTATTGTTGCTTGACTAAGATCATCATCATAGTACCACTGAGGTTCTTGTAGTTTCACCATTGCTTGTACTTCCACCTATATCATTGTTTCATCACCATATCAACGAGGTCTTTTATACTTGCATGTGAGCTACTCCGAGATAGTGATCATGACAGAGTTTATCGTTGCTACTTCACCTTGATCTTGACTGTGTCTAGAATGCTGGAATGAGATCACTGGTAAGTATGTCGAAACTGTAGTGACACCTAGAGAGTAGGTCGAGACAAAGAGTGTTACTTTAGGAACCTTCCATTGACAAGTATGTTGAAACTATTATGCTGCTATGGTGAATATTGTGACACTGTAAGGAGGCTGAAAATATGGTGGAATGACTTCTGAAATACATACTATAACAGCCCTTCAAATCGTTGCAGGTATCCGAGATACCTTACTGCAATCATCCTTGAGACATCTGAGATCCTATACCTCCTGTACTTCCTGCACCTATCCGAAATCTAAAATTTTAGAGCTTCCTGCACCATACGAAATTTCAGAGGTGTACGAATATTCTTCTGTGTTTTGCGGATACCCCAGCTGGGTATTTATAGTGGTCACGTCTCCATAAATGAGCTGACATACAGTGTGAAACGTTGTGTCTGTTTATTGAGTTGACATGATAGTTATATATATATATATATATATATATATATATATATATAGATATATATATATATATATATATATATATATATATATATATATATATATATAGATATATATATATATATATATATATATATATATAGATATATATATATATAGGCCGACATGATGTTCTCTTCATTGTTTTGCTTGCAGGCTTCTTCTTTGAAGGATGGTGCTTGTCTTGGAGGGTTGCTTGACACTAGGTTGACTCATGTTCATTACATAAATTCTCAAGAAGAGCTCTTCAATATAATTTTGACTCTTTGACTTTCTTAAACCTATAAAATGAGCAAGAAACTCATTCATATAATTTATAAAAATAATATTTTTTTTCTTGACAAGTACAAGATCAAAATTATATTAACAAATATCGAACCTAGTTACCCTTTTCTTCAACACAAGAGCTCAACACTGACTTGTCCTCCGGTCTCGAGACCACATCTGAAACACTGTTACATACTATGGAGTCATACTCATCCACCATGACATCAACCAAAACCTGTTGCTGCACTGCTTCCTTAAAGGAAGATGGTTCTGACACAACACATTTTCCCATAAGAGCCATGTATCCACTGTACCTCTGAGGTGACCTCCTCTACCTACGTTGAGAAGTGGGTGCTCCCACACTCTCCCGTGCATCATCCAACAATCTGTCAGCCTCTCTGGTGCACTTTCTTCCCTCTCTAGAAGACTCTACCTAAGTGGATGTCTCCACTCTTGGATCCTCTACATGTGGCTCCTCCACATCAATCTGAGGCTCCTCAACCTTAGGAGCTGAAAGCTCCTCATTTTCATGTAGATCAAGCTCCCTCTCAAGGGAAATTCGCATGGCTTTCTCCTCATCGAATCTGACATCCCTGCGAACCACTCTCATCTTGTTTGTCGGTAACTACACCTGATAGTTGTGAGGTGTATCAGTGTACCCCACAAATATCCCCATCTCTACTGTCGGCTCAAGCTTCTTCCATGCATCTTTGGTCACATGGAAATATACCGATGACCTAAAAATCCTGAAGTCACCAACATCTAGCCTCTTATTGGAATAAGCCTCCTATGGTGTTTTCATCTCAAGTATCCGATGTGGGCCACGATTCTGAACATAAATCGACGTGTTGCATGCCTCAACCCACAAGTGTAATGGTAGGCCCTGATCATGCAACCTTGCCCTCGCTACCCCTACTATGCTTCTGTTCTTCCTCTCGGCCACCCCATTCTGCTGAGGGTTATGGGGTGTCATCAACTCTTGTTTAATCCCTTCCACTGCACAAAAGTTCTTAAACTTGTTTGAGACATACTCACCATTGTTATCATTCCATAGAGCTTTAAACTTCTTGCTCGATGCTTTCTCCACCAATTCTTTAAACTCACAAAACTTTGTGAAATTTTGATCATTTTTCTAAATGAAAAATATCCAACATTTACGAGAATAGTCATCAACAAATATAAACTAAGGAATTGAATTGCTTCCTATATCCAGCACCAAAGTGTCAAGTGATGGTTGCAAATGGAGGAACGATAAATTGCTCTAGAAATTACCATAATATCAAGCTATCCATGGGAGAATATGTATTGAATAGTCCAATGCTTTCCATTCCAATGGGTGGTGTTGACGTTGTACTAGGAGTCTAATGGCTACAATGTTTGGGTACGCTAGCTTTTAATTTTCAAGAACGTTCTTGAATTTTTTTTCAGGAGGAAAGGAAATTGAATTAAGGGGTATCGCAGGGAAACTGGGAAAGATAATCAGCTCTAACGACATGACAAAGCTTCTAAAGAAAGAACAACGCATCGTAATTGCACAATTATGTTCGCTAGAGGTTCCCACATCGAAATCATCTATTTCTTGAGATCTCCAAAAAGTGTTGGACAATGATTCCAAGGTATTTGAGAATCTCAAAGGCCTCCCACCTATTCATGATCATGATCATGCGATAAATTAATTCCGGTAAGTGTTCCTCCAAACATCAGGCCTTGCAGATATCCCTATGCCCAAAATAGTGAAATTGAACGTATGGTTGCAGAAATGTTAGAGACCAGTATAATTCAACGTAGTAAAAGTTCTCTCTCTGCTCTACTAGTATTGATGCACAAGAAGGATGGATCATGGCGCATGTGTCCCGATTATAGGGAGCTCAAAAAGCTCACTATTAAAGATAAATTTCCCATTCCTATCATTAATGAATTATTGGATGAATTGCATGGATCAATTTACTTCACCAAGTTGGATCTTTGTTTAGGATATCATCAAATCAGAATGAAGACAAAAGACATTTCGAAAACAACATTTAGAACTCATGAGGGTCATTATGAATTTTTGGTCATGCCTTTTGGCCTTACTAATGCACCTTCTACATTTCAAGGTTTGATGAATTCCATTTTCAAACCCTTCCTTAGAAAATTTGTGTTAGTATTTTTTGATGATATACTAATCTACAACAAGTCTTGGAAGGGTCATGTTCAACATGTTGACAAAGTGCTCAAACTATTGGAGGAGAAACAATTATATGCAAAAACCTCCAAATGTTTCTTTGGAGTACAAGAGGTGGAATATTTGGGTCATATTGTATCGCATGAAGGTGTTAAGGTAGAACCTAGCAAAAGTAAAGCCATTAAGGAATGGAAAATCCCCACATCCATAAAGCATCTGCGACGATTTCTTGGGTTGACAGGGTATTATCTCAAGTTTGTTAATAATTATGGGAGAATAATAGCACCTCTAACAACATTATTGAAGAAAGATGCATTTCATGGACTCTAGAAGCAACAAAGGCCTTTGAACATCTTAAAGAGGCCATGTGCCAAGCACAGTTCTTAGCTATGCCATACTTCACAAAAACCTTTATTTTGGAATGTGATTCCTCAGGAAATGGAACTGGTGTTGTTTTAATGCAAGAAGAAAGACCCATTGCTTTCGAAAGTCGTCCAATCAATGGAAAGTATTTACACAAAGCTATTTATGAGAAGGAAATGTTAGCAATACTACTTGCACTTAAGAAAATAATGACCTTACCTAATGCGAAGACACTTCAAGGTAAAAACAGATCATGGTAGTCTTAAATGCTTTTTAGAACAAATATTATCTTTAGAAGAGCAACAAAAATGGGTCACAAAGATGTTGGGTTATGACTTTGAAATCATCTACAAAAAAGGGAAGCAAAATGTTTTTGCAGATGCACTCTCAATAAAGAATGAGGATGTGGAAGCATTTCTTTGCGCCATTTCTATTATCCAACCATATTGGATAAAAGAAGCAAGGGATGAATGGAAGAATGACAAAGAAGTGTGGGTACTCATTCAAAAGTTACAACAAGATCCCACTACATCTGATACATTTAGCTGGATAAATTATTTGTTATGGTACAAAGATCGCTTATACCTCTGCAAGAATTCCCAACTCAAACAAAATATTCTTGTGTAATTGCACACCTCTCCCTTAGGAGGGCACTTAGGATTTTTAAAAACTTACGACAGGGTTAAGAAGGAATTTTTTGGGATGAACTTAAATATGATATTCAAAAATTTGTGGCAGAATGTTTGGTTTGCCAACAGAATAAAGTTGAAACAACTAAGACCCCAGGTCTATTACAACCTTTATCCATTCCAAGTCAATGTTGGGAGGAGGTTTTAATGGATTTTATCACAGGTTTACCCAAGTCCTAAGGAAAAAGTGTCATCATATTGGAACCTGAAGCAGTCACAGAAACAAGGACTCGACAGCTACGAAATCGATCAATTTCAGAGTATCTCATCAAGTGGAAGAACTTACCCACTAAAGATTCCACATGGGAGGAAGATAATTTTATACAGAAGCGTCCATAACTACTCAAGCGTTGAGGACAACAATTTTCTGAAGCAGAGGGGCATGTTAGGTCCCTATAATACTAGTGTATTCCCTTATTAGTATTGTCATTATAGCCCCTTATCATTATTGTTGTGCCCATGTTGTCCCCATATTGTTATTATTGTGTCCCATAAAAACCCATTATTGTTATTGTTGTGCCCTTACATTATTATTGTTATGTCGACTCTGATTATGTTGTGAACCTTTAGACTCCTATATATAAAAAGGAGGTATCATCAATTGTGTAATGTAAAGGAGGTTGCCTCCTCGAAGAGGTTGATTTTGAAGTCGTTGATCTATCTTTTCTTCTATTTTGTGAGTTGGTTGCATAACACCCAACATTCTCCCACTTGTTATTTTCTTTCGACAAGGGGCCACTGGATAGCTTAGTCATTGGTCCAACCTTGCAATTCCCATTGTTTCTCTACACCAAGAGAACTTCTCAGTGCTCACAGGCTTTGTCAATGCATCTGCAGTATTCTTTAAATTGTCTACCTTTACCAGCAACACCTTTTTGTCCTCAACCATATCCATCACAAAGTGATACTGAACATCAACGTGCTTTGTCTTTGAATGATAAGCAAGGTTCTTTGCCAAGAACATTGCACTTTAGCTACCATGGTCTATCCTTATAGCTCGTTGTACTAACCCCATACTTGAACACAGTCTCTGCAACCAAACTACTTCCTTGCTTGCATGAGTGGCCACCATGTATTCAGCCTCTGTAGTTGAAAGTGCCACTACATACTGTCTCTTACTCATCAAACTAACTTCACCTCAAAATAGGTTAAAGAGATGCCCACTTGTAGATATTTTCTGATCCATATCTCCAACCCAGTCTACATCAACAAAGCCACGTATGTCCAAAACTCTGTCCAATATTGGTCTTCCTTGGTAGCATAGAACATAATCACTAGTGCCACACAAATGCCTAAAAACCCACTTCACTGTTGTCCAACGCTCGTTCCCTCGTTTTGACATAAATCTGCTTAATACTCCCACTGCATGTGCAATGTTTGGTCTAGTACTGACCATTGCATACATCAGACTACCGACTGCATTTGCGTTTGGAACACGTGACATGTCCTCTTCCTCTTCTTGTGTCTTGGGACATTGTTCAACGGATAACTTTACACCTACATGAATAAGAACCTTCACCGACTTACTATCTTGAATATTAAACCTTTGCAATATTGTCTCGACGTAGTTCCTCTGGTTTAACTAGAGCTTCCTCTTTACCTAATCTCGTTTAATTTCCATGCCCAAAATATAGTTTGCAGCACCAAGATCTTTCATGTCGAATTTGGAGGATAATTGGGTCTTCAATTCTTGGATAATTTCTTTGTTATTTCTAATGAATAACATATCATCTACATACAAGATCAAATAAATAACACGGTCACTAATTAATTTAAAATACACACAATGATCTGCTTTGCTTCTGGTGAAGCCAAGTCCCCATATATATGTATCAAATTTATGATACCATATCATTGGTGATTGTTTTAACCCATACATAGACTTTCTTAACCTGCATACCAATTCTTTCTTATCCTTCACCGCAAATCCTTCAGGTTGCTTCATGTAGATCTCTTCTTCCAGATCCCAATGAAGAAATTTCGTTTTCACATCCATCTATTCTACCTCAAAATCAAAAGCAACAACAATAGATAAAAGTAATCTAATAGAGGCTACCTTGGCAACAGGAGAAAAAATATCACCAAAATCAATTCCTGACACCTGGGAATAACCTTTGCTACCAACCGAGCTTTGTATTTCTCCACCTTTCCTTCTGCATTCATCTTCTTCTTAAACACCCATTTTTTGCCAATGGGTTTCCTTCCAACTGACAACTATACCAGATACCAAGCCTCATTTCTGTGCAAAGATGCCATTTCGTCAACCATGGCCTCTTTCTAGAGTTTTCCATCCTATGTATCTACTCCTTCCTCACAGTTCTAGGATCATCATTAGTAACAGATAGAGAAAAACTTGAACAAAAATAAACTGGACTATACCTTTTTGGATGTCTTCTTTCTCGAGCTGATCTTCTCATAGCTGGATTTTGTGGCTCTCCATCTTCTGATTCTTCTTCTGTTATAGAGTCTAGTTCCTCCTCCTTTAGCTCAAACTCTATCTTCATAGGTTCCTTTGCTAGGACTTCATGTTTAATAACATCTTTCACCTCTCTAAACACCACATCGCGGTTGTACACAACCTTCCTTGTTTCTAGGTTCCAAAGCTTATAACCTTTTAAAGCATCCTTATATCCAATGAACATTCACCTTTCAGATTTACTATCCAACTTGGTTTTCTTCTCCTTTGGAACATGTACATATGCATCACATCCAAATACCCTCAAATGTGAAAGAGAGGGTTTCTTACCAGTCCATACCTCTTGTGGAATATTATCCTCCAATACTAAATAAGGTGATCTGTAGACCAGGTAACATGCAGTCTCCATCGCCTCTGCCTAGAATTCTTGTCCTAACCCGACACCACTAAGCATGCTTCTTGCATTTTCCATCAACGTCTTGTTCATTTTTTTTGTAACTCCATTTTGCTGAGGTGTGTATGGAGTAGTCTTCTGTCGTGCTATACTACACTTCTTAAAAAACTCTTCAAATTCCTTCTTGCAAAACTCTCTACCATTATCTGTCCTCATCACCTTTATCTTCTTCTCTGTTTAGTTTTCCACCAGAGCCTTAAATTCTTTAAACCCGTTAAAGACTTCAAATTTCTTCATGATGAAATATATCCATTTATTTCTTGAGAAGTCATTTATAAATGATACATAGTACACAAACTTACCTAATGACGAAACCGACACAGGTCCAAACACATCACTGTGCACAAGCTCTAAAATTATTTTCTTCGTCTTAACACCAAAGGGGAAACTCACCCGATTCTGCTTTCCATATACACAATTTTCACAAAAATCAAAATCCAGAGAGCAATTCGACATACCTTCCACCATACCATTACCATGAAGTATTTGAAGGCCCTTATCTCCAATATGTCCAAGCCTTTGATACCATAGCATTGTATTTTCTCCAGAGACCACTAGATTTTTTGCTCCACTTTCAGGAACCACAAAAATGTTGCATCCATCAATAATAGTGCTACCTTGAAGCTTGTATAAAGTTCCAATCCGGACTCCCTACATCCATTTCAAGTAATTGCAATAAGACCTGACCCGTTGAGCCTTTGGCTCTTCTAGCAATACAAACATATTTAAGCAATTGTCGCTCCGTTAGTCCATAATGAAAATGCTTGGAGGGCTCTTTAGGATGTTTGGTTTGAAGGTGGGGGGTGATGGGGCGCCCCCATCAAGGTTGGCCGAAGGTGGTACAAGTGCTCCCCAAAACATCTTGCAGGTATCTTTCTCAAACATTGTTTTTACAACTGCATCAGCCATCTTGCTTACAAAAATCATATTTCTAGCCAATGTAGGAATATGTAGAACACCCAGAAGTGTTCTAATCCTTCCACCTTGCAACTCAACTTGAATTTTCTGCGACCGAATATTCTAGTCTTCCTGTCATCCCCTAAGAAGACATCACCACCATCATATTTATCATACCCACAAAACCACTCCCTGTGGGGAGTGAATTGAAATGATGCACCTGAGTCAATCAACTATGCCTCATGATCTACATGTGTACTTGAAAGAAGAATCCAAATACACATCCCCACCTTCATTTGAGGTGGTTTTCACCTCTACAAAAGGAGCATAATCAGATCCCTTTCCTTTCTCAGGAGCTTTAAATCTACAGTCCTTTTTGAAGTTCCCTTCCTTTCCACGTTTCCAACAAACCTTTAAAGGCTTTCCTCGAGATTTAGATCTCCCACTCGATGACTTATTTTTGTTTATTTTTGTTTTCGCCCCTCCATATTTTTCTGTCTCATCTCCTCGAATAACAAGGATAAGACTATTTCATCAAACTACAAGGCAGTTGCATTGCTACCTATTGCAACAACCAGACTATCCCACGAATATGCTAGAGAACACAACAAACTGATGCACTTATCTTCATCTGAAATTTTAATATCATCATATAACAACTGGCTTACCACAGTATTAAATGCGTTCATATGGTATGTCACTGAGTCTCCATACTTCATCCTCGGGTTATACAAGTTTTTCCATAGGAACAATTTATTCACTAGAGACGTACGTTGGTACAAAGTCCCTAACTTGTCCCACAAAGCCTTCACCAAAGCTTCCCCTGATACATTCAACAATACTGAATTTGAGATAGACAACCGTATTGTGCTCTTTGCCTTCCGATCCAACTTTGTCCAGTCTTCAGCTGACATTGCCGGTTGTATAGTACCCGGATCTACCGCGATCCACTGATCTTTTTTCCACCAGCAGATCCTCCATATTGAGTTTCCACAACCCAAAATTATGACCATTAAATTTCTCGACCTCTATTTTCTTACTTCTCGCCATCTTCTTTCACCACAAGAATCGATCTCGCAGATCTCCCACTGAAGAAGGTCTACAGCAGGCTCGAGCAAAACCCTCAACAACAAAAGCATCCCCTTGAAGCCGAAACAACTCTGATAACAAATGTAGGTTTTAACCCCATACAAAAATTACTTGCCTACGAATTCTAAAAACAAAAAATAAACAATAGCAAGAGCATAAAACATAATATAGACATACAAAAGATTCTCCCCTGGATCCCAAAACCGGGACTACCAGATTGATTTTTTATTATATTCCTTTCAATGTTATAATACATATATACATGCCGAAACATCCATAAACCCCAATCCATTAACCCTATATTAGAACATAACCATAGTTCCCTTGACCAGATGTACAAGATACCATAGATAGAAAACCATCATGCCCAAAACCATGTGAAAAACCCATGCACAAAACCATAGGTAGGTCTACCCACCTAATATAGGGTCAAAAAAAAAAAATTCCCTGCGACGCTACCCCGAACCCCATAGAGGGGGCCTACAACCCCCCTTAAGCCCCCCATTGTGCTTGATGCAACAAAGGGGGTACTGGCCACCCCCCCTTTAATCCCCCAGCTTCAATATTGGTGCTAGTCGTGGAAAGAATATAACACACACCCAATGTTGAGATTGCAACAAGATGATGGAGCTTAGTGAAAAGAGTCGCCTTCACTAAGTGGGCCCGCAGGCTATTTTTGGCGCAAGTCTGTTTTTAGACATATGGATCATGTCTATGTTTATGGATGATTGATCAAGTTGGGAAAATAGATGGACTTCTATTTTTGATGAAAGTGTGAGTGATCACAGTGTGAGTGATCAAGTCTATTTTTAGACTGGCTGTCAAAAATAGAAAAGTCAAATATTATTATCTCACAATAATATTTGGACTATAAACTTAATCTTATTCTCTTGGAGCACTTCAGTTTGAGCTACGGAAGTGGCACATGCAGCTGTCAGAAGGAAATTCGTTTTTCTTATGAGTCAGTTGAGTTGTTGCATGCATGACTTCAGTTAGAACTCAAGTGAGTTGAGTTTAGTGGACTGGAGGTACAGTTGATGGAGTTGTGTTCAGTTTAACTTAGTTAAACTGGTTGTAGTTAGTCTAACTGCAGATAGACTAATGATGAGTTGTTAAACTAATTATTAACTCATAATACAACTAAAGAATACATCAGTTAACTCAGTTGCATGTCAGTGCATGTTCAGTTCAACAGGGACAGGTGGTAGAGAATCAGATTGCTATCAGTTGTGACTATAGTTGTGCACCAGATCTTGCACAATCAAGGGATTGAGTATGCCAATGAGTTTGCTCACGTATTTGGCCCACATTTTAGCCTTTGCTCACGTCCACAAAGAGTGAGTGACTATTTTGCAGGTGAAAATCGAGTTTGGGAAGCTATTCTCATCAGTTCTTGAGCAGGTATTGAGCAGTGGAGGCAGGCAAGCAGTGGAAGAGATTTGGAGATCAGATCTGAGCTGTATTGTGTGTAACAGAGGTGGAGATACTTGTGAGAAGTATTATGCTGTGTAATGTTACATGACTCAATCATTAATATACAGATAGTGTGGGGTTTTTAGCGAGATGCTTTCCCCGTGATACATACTGTGTTAATGTGTGAATGCTCTTGATGTTTTATTGTTATTGATGCTGCTATATTCTTGATCAACGTAGAGGAGCTTATGTATTGTGTATGTTTTCCGCATTAGTACATGATCAGGATAATCTCCATTGAATATGTGTTAAATTATTCAAAATTTCTACACCCAACAGTCGCCATATAGGGAGCACCAACATTTCCAAAAGAAGGAAAATAACTAGGATTCCCATCAAAGGGGTTTCCTTGGTTGGTAGACTTAGGAACTATCGCCATTAGTCTCAACCTAAGGTCTACTAAGGATTATTTCCATAGGAAGGATATTATTCCACAATCAATAAATTTTTAAAAATTAACAACAAATAAATAAAAAAGGGGTAACTAGGCACAAAGGTTTGCCAAGTAACTATGAACTGCAATATACACCTTGGCGAACCAAGGACTTAACGTACAACAACCAATCTCCCCGAATGTTGTGTTTGGTATATCACGGTATACAAGGCGAAAAACTCGGTTACCTATGGATGGATAACAACCTATAGGGGACTCCCAAAATATACGCGTTGGTACGTGGGAGTGCAGTCTGTAGTAGTGTTGTATAATGTGTAACCTTTTGATTAGAGCGTTCCCATATATTTACCATGCGTGGAGTGCCTCTGATGTACCCGAAAGTACTAAAGAGCGATCCTATACACTTTTGTACGTGGAATGGGATTTCACCCTCGGGATACAATGTTAGCAAATAATGACAACTCCTACGTTTAACGATGTTGGAACACATCTCTAGCCTAGACCTCTAGATGTTTGCATTAATTTACAAATCCTCCTTAGGTTAATTGAGATAATTTTTAAGTTTATCTTCAATTAAGTTTCGATTTTAAGGCTCAAAATGATGTCACCTAAGCACCTATGATGTAACTATCGTGATAAAATGATTATTTCCGTTTCAATGAAAGATAATATATTAAGGGAAGAGATTCAAACAGTGATGCAATAACAAAAAATGCAGCAAACAAAGCTTCCTAACTAGAACTTTCACTTTCATTTCCCAAATGCAACCACCAAAAGCGAAATAATCTCATTTTTCTTTCAATGAATGAGAATGCACTCGATGCACTTTTAGCTTTCAATCACTAAACAATGTAATCTATGTCCAATGATAAATATCAAAGAATGACTTTTCAATGCAATGTGATCTAATGCACTTTACGAAAGGTTAATTATGAGATGAAAACTAAATGAATGCGAAATCAATTTCCTTATGACTGCAAAAGTACCACTGCTAGTTAATCAACAGGAAATGAGTATTTTCCCACTCATATAAACAACAAACAAATATTTTAATTGACTCAAAGTATGAAAGACTCAATCAAAATGATTTTTTTTACCACTTCAAGCATGGGATAAACTTTTACATGCCATAAAGTAACTGAAGGCAAATAGACAGGATCTGATGTACACAGAGCAAGAGGATGACCTCAGAGATTAAGACGTTTTTAGCAGAAACCCTACAAATTCTCAATTTTAAGGACCAACACTACTTTTCATAGCAAAACCCGTTCAATGCTACTTTACATAGCAAAATCCATGCTGGTAGCACTACTTTACACAACAAAACCTATGCTGGACAAGAAACTGAACCAACACGTGCAAATAGTGGAAGACAGGGTTTCCAGCGTGACTGTATTGGGAAAAATCAGCGCTGTCAACACGACTGTAACTAATAAAACACGCTGAGCGAGGAAATTTTAGGAAAAACAAGTAGATCTTGAGCAAAATCCTAGACCTGATACCCTAAATGACCGACTACTCAGAGTATAAACTCAAAGGAAATCAAAACCAGGCATCATTGAAAGGTGTCCAAACTAATAAAAAAGGCCAAATGCAAAAGGAGGGTTGAAAGGGCTATAGGCTCCCCAGTGAAGTCGCCAATTTTATCTAGGCAATCCCTTATACGGATAGAAGCGATCCCTCTAGTCCTATGAGAGGATCTAGCAACAAACCGAACAAACAAGTGTAGGCTTTCCTATTTTATGTTGGAAAGTGCAAAGTAAGACATATAACTTACCTCACTCTGATGCTAAGCACTCGTTGATGTCGTCCTCGACCTTATCGCTTCCAAGTTCAATCCTCTTTATGTCTTCACAGATTTGTACCTGCAACGAAGATCAAACAAGAGAGACAAAAGCATACATAACATAGTTCACTCTAACATAAACTACATGATAGGTCAAGGAGCATCATGCTAAATGAATAATGATTTATACACTTATGGAAAGTAAACACCAAATGTATTTATTAATAGAAATGAGGGAAGCATACAACCATAGGTGCCTTGATGTTGGAAGCCTCCTTTGTGGTGGATTTCCAAGTCCAAGCCAAGACCATTCAAGCACTCTTTCTCCTTAGTTAGATGGGCAACATTTAGGCATAGTTTTAGCATAGGAATGCAACCAAGCAATGACAAACCAGTTGGGGATAGAAGGGACTTGATTTATAGGAAAGGAGAGGGAGTTGGGGATCCACAAAAGAGGGAGAAAGGTCCACATCTCAAGGGGAAGATCCCTAAAGGTAAGATCAAGGACTCAAAATGGGAGAACTTGACCATATCTTCATTCAACAATATCTAACTCGCCGTTCTTGAGGCTTCTAGTAAGAGAAGCTTCTCATCCACTTTAGGAAAAACTGGCAGAAGAGGTTGAGCACGGGTTTTCCTATCAAAAGTTGCGCTAACAACGCTAGGTCAACATGTTGCAACAAGCCATCAGCATGGGCCAACAATAGTGCAAAGCACACTAATCCTAAAAACTAGGGTTTTGGGAAAATTTCTCCAGAATTCTCTTAGGGAAACTCTTCTTCTCTTCTTCAGGGAGGTTTCTGTATGTGTTTGATGGTGAGTACATTGACAACTTTCGTTTTTGATGCTTCAGGACACAGGAAGGGAGGTGTGACAAAATGTTGTGTAATATTCGCCACCACCCAACACTGAATGTTCTAAGGAAACACTCTTTAGTCTAGGATAACCCAGTTGATCAAGAAAAACAACATCTTAGAGGTCACACAATGCCCAAACCTCTCTCTCTTGCAACATCAGATCGACCATAACTAAACCGGGACTCCTGGGAACATAATCACCTCCCATAAGAGCCAATATACATTTAAAAATTTGTAGAACCATAATGAATTCTTCTTCCATAACCCCTGTCACCTCCCACGCTACTGCATCGACATTCCTTGCCACACAACCCGTCTTAATTCCCATTTATACCTTATGAATGGTGACATAATTCCTTTGGTGGTTCCAGATCCCCATAATTAGGCACCCCCATCGAGGAAGAAGATAATTAATACTTAGTATAACATTAATTTTAGGAATTATTTTAATATATAATATTAAAATATGTAAATGTAACTGTTGTGAGGAGAAATAGTGTTTTAAACAAATTTGATTTTGAAGTTATTTTAATATAGAAATATAAACCAAACTAAATTAATTTTAACTCTGGATCTATCAAGGGCCGAGAGGGATCAAATCTCTCGAGGTGCAAACGTTTCTTCAAGCACATTGAGAGATTTGATCCCTCTTTACACTTAATAGATCTAGAGTTAAGTTGGATATAGGATGATTTTAATAATATAATATTATATAAGTTTTTGTTTAATAATTGAATTATAATAGAAAATATTTAATTTAGAATAGATTAATTCCCAACATATGATATATTTTCAATGTTGGCCATAAAGAAAAACACTTAAATATAGATAGTGAATAACAGAATTACATCAACTTTATATAGACAGAAATAAAGTAATTGATAATAAAAATTTATAATTTTTTCCATAATTGTTTTTTATTTTTACTACCAAGGAAGATGTGTTATTACTTCATTACACATAATATATAGAATAATATTGATATTACAACCCACTAAGAAGGATATGCGAAATTCATTCCAGTTTAACATAGATTTTACATGTGGTATTTAAAAAAAACTTATAACAAAGAAAATCAATGTCAACCATAAAGGGAGAATGTAAATTCAACTTGTGTATATACACATAAAGAGAATGTGCTCCTATTCTAATCCACACTTTTTAATTTTAAATATAAAGGAGAACACTATTTAAAATATTATATAAAACAATTAAAAACAAGAAAGTTCGTTAAAACATTTTATTAAAAAGAAAGGTGGAATATACATATATATATTAATTATTTTCAAGTTCAGATTTATCTTCTAAAATGATCAAGATATGCAAACATTTTCTCAAATTTTTCGATCTAAAAGAGATTTACACTTCAAGAGATTTGATTCTTCTCAATGCTTGATAGATCCGAACTTAAAATGTAAGGTGGATCTATGCAAAGTATATATATATATATATATATATATATTAATTATAATATAGATATTTTGATTTTAATATTTTTAAATCTAAACTAATGATGATAACACTTCAAGAGATTTGATTCTTCTCAATACTTGATAGATCCGAACTTAAAATGTAAAATGGATCTTATAATATAGATATTTTAATTTTAATATTTTTAAATCTAAACTAATGATGATATCAATAAGATGGATCTATGCAAAGTAAATATATATATATATATATATTAATTATAATATAGATATTTTAATTTTAATATTTTTAAATCTAAACTAATGATGATATCAATAAGATGGATCTATGCAAAGTATATATATATATATATATATTAATTATAATATAGATATTTTAATTTTAATATTTTTAAATCTAAACTAATGATGATAAGTTTTGATAGGTGTTGTTTACGGAGGGGATCATTTCACTTGGACCACCATTCTACCATTTCTTGCAAGAATCTGATCATTTTTTTTCCAAAAATCTGACTGGGAGTATTTAAATCATTTTTTTGATTTTGGACCACCATTCTACCATTTCTTGCAAGAATCTGATATTTTTTTTTTTCCAAAATTCTAACTCTAAAAATATTTAGATAATTTTTTTTGATTTTGAATATGAATTCAACACCATCAAAAACTAGACAACTAATATCTTAAAACTTTATAACTATAACCCAGAAAATTTTATCAAAATTTCCATTATTTAATAAAATCATATAAACATTTCCATTATTAAAACTAAAACATCACCTTGTTAAAATATAATTTTGATAATTTAAATGGAAAATAACTAAAGGAAATTCTGCACAGCCAACCAACTTTGACAGCTCCGCCCCTAAAAACCTGCTACTTATAAATTATAATATTCAACTATTTAAACTAATCAGTCCATTATAATATTCAACTATTTAAACTCAGCAGTCCATTATAATATTCAACTATTTAAACTCAGCAGTCTTTATAGTAATAATGAAACATACAAATAAACTATTCAATATTATTTAATTAAAATTATAATATTCAACTCCTTAATCCTACCCATCTCTTATAATATATAAAAATAAATTATAATTTAATTAAAAATATATCTAACAAAATAATAATAACAATCCCAGTCATTCAAACACAAACCTCATTTATTCATGTCATGTCAACTAATTTGTACCAACAAATTCGAACACACAAAATCGAGGCTTTCTGGAGCCCTTCCCGGGCCACACGTGTACTTGTTCTTAGTTTTTTATAATTTAAAATTGAAATTTCCTTTTCAATGCTTTCTGGATCTGAAAGACTTCTCTCGCCTTTTAAAATGTTTACTGTATCCCTGACCTTCACATCCCAACTGAAAAAGAGCATAAATGATAAGACACATAATGTGCTTTGCAAGCTTTCGAGGCAGGGACCGAGAACAACACATCAGATCTACGTACGCCTTCGCAGATTGATGTTTTCATTAGATCTGTCTCACATCGAGAATCGCATACATATACATTTTTCCCATCTGGGTTATAGTCAGATCCAATTTCGGTGAGAGGGTCTGAATTTCTTCAGTTTCACGATCAAGACCAACGGCATTTGAAGACCATGAGAAGGTAAAAAATTACACAATATTTGCATTGTTTGAGCTCATTTAGGTTTATTATATCGTTGGGTGTATCAGGGGATTAGCTGCACATGGCTATGATGTTGTACCAAGGAGAGGGCAGCTGGGGAGTAGACAGCTGCGGCAATTCAGTGCAAGCATAAAAGTATTGGCTGGGAGATTATCCGTAGCCCTGGTGGTGTTGATAATCTGCACTATATCTCTCTTTTTTCGCCTCAGGGAAGACAGGATTGTCACTCAATCCCTGGTAATATTGCTAATCTTCCGCGCACACAACAACACACATGTCACGAATTCTTCAAACGTTTAACAAAATTCAATTCTCATGGTTTACTCTAGCATTCTGGTTATAATGTTAGCAATATGCTGTTTTAATTATGATTTATCTATTTCGTCCCACAAATTTCCTTTCACAATTCTTTGCAAAGAAAATCGTAGGAAAAAGGCTACTGGTGTAATATCAGGTATATAAAGCGGTTAGACTAATATGCCTATCTACCACTGCACTTTGTACTCTGTGCCCTAGAGCTCAGATAGGAGTGAGGAGATCCATAAACATTCTGTGTTATTTTTCTCTGAGGGAATAATCTCACCCCTCCTTCACAAATAAAGCAAATAATGGAGATGCTGGTACTATCCCAGCCCCTACGGAGCTCTCGCCCTTCTTCTCCCAAATCTCAGGATGGAAGGTGGATTGACTGCCAACTGCAAACGGACAATCGGAATCGCTCCGGAGACCTTTATGGACTTAGTACAAGAACATCCACCAATCGAGTTAACCCATGAGGTTACAAACACTGCGCTTGTGTGTATATGTAATATTGTGTTAATTCTAGATATTGCATTGAGTGCATTGATTACGGACACTAGCATAGACACATGTAATATACCTCTGTACCATTGCATTTTGTAGTATGCGCTCGCAGCTCTACAACTCAGATAGAAATGGGGGATCCATAAACATTCTTTGTTTCTTCTGAGGGAATACTGTCATCCCACCCTCAGACATTCAAGTGAAGAATGGGGGTGCTGGCACCCTGCCGACCCACCTGGAGCTCCCCCTTCATCTTCAGAATCTCAGGATGGCAGGTGGGTCTACTGCCAACTGCATAGATGACTGCCTGCCAAACTCCAAGGGACAATGAGTTTTTTTTGGTTTGCTAGGTAATGTGAGTCCTGAAATGAATGCCTATGCCCTGTGCCCTGAGTAGCGGAGACCCCATCTGAGTCGTCAAAATCAATTGATCCATCACCCGGGATCGCAACAAAACACTTGATCCATCACCCGGGATTGCAACCAGCCTGGCTCACACCTGGATTTTTGCTCACATGAGTTTCGAACCCCGTGACCTTTCACGACGGAGTGGCCTAACATAACACCTTGTCACTATATGTTCTACACCCATTGGCAAGGGGCAATGAGATTTGATCCTGAAACCTCTGTGACATTAGCACCTGGTCACCATATGTTCTACACCCATCGGCATGGGGCAATGAGATTTGATCCTGAAACCTGTGACATTAGCACAAGAGCATCTAACATTGAGCTAACCCTTGAGGCTATAAGCACTGCGTTTGTGTGTATGTAATAGTGTATTAAATCTAGACATTGCATAGGCTGTATTGATTATGGACACCAGCACAGATGCTTCTAAACCTGGGTTCTAGATGTGTCTCGAGCATCGACATCTTCAGGTCATGTAAATGGCTTTGCAACATCGAGGTCCATAGCAGACCTTTGTTCAGATGGGTGTGCTATTGTAAAATGACCCAAGTACTTCTGATTTTTCTGCAATAATTTCCGGCGATTTTCCACAGGGGATCATGCAAAACTAGATGTCAGTAATACTAACTTGACATGGGGCATGCCAGTGCCATTATTCAAATTTCCTTGAACAATTGACACAGTTTGCTCTGTTACCCCTTTCCAATCTTTTACTTTGATTATAGAGTTCTTGATCCATTGATATGTGCACAAAGGAGGATATACATTGTATTTAGTAAATTACAACATGGGCTGGAAACTGACGTTGCAAAAGTCATTTATGTGATACGGCACTAACTCAACAAGGTTCCAAAAATAAAATTGGGGAAAATTGGGGTAGAACCAGCAAAATTGCCGAGCAGTTAAAAAACGTTTTTTCTCTGAATTGGCAATTCTCGTAACGCTGTTGGAAACCATCCACTGTTTAGTAGCTTTTGCAAATTATTATATGTACAGGTTTGAAGTGCAGTAACACAATATGGTATTCTTTATTCCATGGTGGAGCAAAAAACCCAGAATGTTTTTGACAAAAGACGGGGATTTGACATAATACATAATTGCAGGCTCCTCGGTTTACTGTTCATGTGTTGGATGAACCTTTGGTGTTCTGATCGATTCTGCACCTATTAGGAAGCCAAGGACATTGACAACTGATCCAGACCATTATGGAAAACAACTTTCCATAGCATTTTTGATGTTGTATTAGAGTTGAAAAATCTAAGTCTAGAATTTTAATGAGGCACCGAGGTTCACATAATATATGAATGGTAACAGTTTGTCTTTATTGTCACTCTTCTATTATTACATTTGCCTTCAAATCTTCTAGTTGATTTTGTAGTATCTTACTTGATAGAAAGATGACCTCCTCGTGAAACTGGCCCTATTAATAACTGAGCCAAACCATTTTCTAGGTTAGATTCAATAAAAAGGATTTAAGGAGTAATTACAGGCACCGGCAGTATGGCTTATAAGTTGTTAGCTAAGTAACATGACAGTCCTTCCCCATGTCGGATATTACACATGGGTGACACGTGTCCAATTCAAGTTTGACCCGTATCCTGTTTGTAGGATGCAAGTTTGAATGGTGTCAGACAGGAGCCTTACTGGTGTCTCAAAATTCGGACACTTGTCCAGTGAAAAAAGCATCTTAAAATTGATTTATTGCCTCATTCTCTTGCAATTCAGTCACAAGTTTGGAGCTCTCAAATGTTTTGGAGTGCAACTAAGGGCGATTAAGAAATGTTAGCAGGAATTCCAAGTGTTGGGAAGTGGATTTGTCCAGGCCCTACTAATGCTATGCAATTAATGATAATGTCAAGTAAAAGTTATTTTCATACTTTTACTTAAATTTTTAACATTACCATTAATTGACTCAGGATGTTTGAGAATGGTTTTGTCCTCATCAGATTTCATATGGAGACAGTAGAATTTTAGATCCCACTCAAGATCCAATAGACTTAATCGTTTTCAGGATTTCATGATTGGGGGATTTCAATGTTTCCATTGGATTTTGTCATGTATGAGGTATTGGATAGTGTTGTCATGGATGCCAACGTACGTGTTGGAATTTCTAAGTCTAACCCGTTAGAAACCCTTCATGTACTTTCTGATTGATTCCTAGTTACTACTTCTGTTAATTAACAAGTTATCTACCCTTGTAAATACTGGAAATAAATACAAGTACATGCTCAACACATTACAGATCATCAAATGAAGGAAACAAAACAAGCACACAAGTGACATGTTGTTTTTGGACCAATGTCCCCAAAAAAACCCAATGTGGGAAAACCGGTGCAGCTATCTGAGGGTTTTATTATTATGCAGTTTCTGAATACAATCTGGGTGCCAAAATTGGCTCACCTAACAGAGAATAATCTCGGCAGTAGTACCTCTCCTTCGGACACAGATGCTCTGGCTGAAACCCCGGATAAACACTCCGGCCGCTCCTCAGCTCCAATCTGCCCCATGAAAAACCGCAGCGTCAACCTCTTCTGCCCTCTGCGCCAGCTTTTCCCAGCAGTTCCGGCTGTTCTTGGCAGTTCTGGCTTCTGCCCTCTGCGTCAACTTTCCTAGCTGTTCCGGCTGTTCCGACTTCTGCCCTCTGCGTCAGCTTTCCTGATTGTTCCGGTAGTTCCCGGCAGTTCCGGCTTCTGCCCTCTGCATCAGCTTTCTCGGCTATTGCATTGATCCTCCCGGCACTATCTTTGCCTCTCTACTTCAATATTCACTGCCCCTCAGCTGCAACTCTGATCACTCTCTTGACTTCCTCAGCAAACCCTGCCCCAGGAAGTCGAAATCTTGATCAACTCGGTGTGTTCTTCAATTGACCCTCAAGCCTTCTCTTATACTTTTCTCGTTGACAAATCAACAGCCGAGATTAAGTCCTTAATCAACAACTAAGATTAGATCTGGCTTGATCCATGACTTTTGGACCATTCTAACAAAGTTTTATATTAATTCACATTAATATTTTATTTTCCCTAAGTTTAGACTTAGGGACTCCATTAAAAATAATAATTATTGTAGTATCTCCCAAACTGTTTAGAATATGCCCAAACCCTTTCTGGGTATTGGAGAACTCATGTGCCTTAGCCTCTCCACCAAATTTCATGGCTACAGCACATCTGATGCTACCCCAAATCAACAGTACGCTATTGAATGCTCTTAACATTTGTCTAATTTGTCATCAATTGGAAGCTCCAAAGGAAGAAGCTCTTGGAAAACTCCTGAAGCCCCACGGTTGTTGAAGCATTTAAGGATGAAGATCAAGAATCTTGGGCTCAAGATCATCTTTGTTGAATTCTCCTTGTCGAGCCGATCTAGTGGTATGTGGTCGCCTCGGGAACCATCACTGTTTGTGAGTTAAGCTTGTTTGAAGGTAAAGGACCCAACCTATGGGCAAATTGTCATTCGACAATTTTTGGCAAAGTAAATTATGACATCATTCATATGGAAAGGAAGGGACTACAACTATTTTCTTATTATTTTCAATTATTGATAAAAAATAATAAAGTTTGGATTTGTTTGTGGAGGGAAAGACTTTGAATTTTAAATTCAAATACCCCTCCAAAATTCCGTCCTTTTAAAATCTCGGCTGGCCCTCATGAGACTCTCATAAACTATGCTAGATCAATGGTTTAGCTCTCCTAAGGCATGAATATAACGAATATCTTGTGATCTCTGAACTAAAACATGTCGGCCCTGTGTAGCTCAGAAGTTTTGATACGCTGGACAGTATTGATCAAGGGTTTCGATTGAGGTTCATTCAATGGTGTTTGGTTATCATTTTTGAGATAAGGAATTCATATTCTTCTATATTTCAGGCCAGTGAAGTATGTTTCAGGAGTGCTATAAGTTCGAGTTTCCTTTTTGATGCTTTGAAGTCGACTGTATGAAAAAGCCTAATTTATAGACCGATTTAGATTTGATCTCCAAAATCTGAGAAGCAGCGAGGGTTTGGTGGATCAGTTAAGGTCATTGCAGGTAGCGGTTCTGATAATATTTCGGCTCTCTTCTGAAGGCATGACCACTGATGCAGACCTATTTCTGTGGCTACAATTAGCGTTATTTCTACGACTCATTAATACTATTGTTTGTGGCCTAGTATTATTGTGAAGAAAGAATCATTCGACCTTCTCTTTTGAAGGAAATCAAGGCCTATTACTCTAAAGTGGGTCTCTGAAGTTTTGGATTTGAAGGACAATAGTGAGGGCTCTTAAACGTTCTCTACAACTGTTGAAGACAAGACCCGGACCTGTGTGATCTTCACAGTGATATGTCTCATGTTTTATTGGCTTGGATGCTTAGTCGTATTCATACATGTTTGCTGCCCTTATTAAGCTGACTTGTGCAAATCCTAAACACACATTTGAGCTATAGTCAAGGTTTTTTTTGCCTACACCAGGTTAATCTTGGCATCAAGTCATCGTTCAGCAGTGCTTATTCTCACATATTAGACGTTGTTCATATTCTGAGGTATGTGGCCTAAAGTCTGTATTTAAGGACTGCTTAAGCATGAAAAGTGGCAACTAGTACGTGTATCGTGACCAACACAAAAAACTGTATCTTATTGTGGTTGGACAACCATTTTTGACAATGCAAAAAGGTATATTCTAACTGAAGGTGTTGATGTCAGTAGTGTTGATCAACTGTGGATGCCAAGGACAGTTGCCATGTTTGTCATGAGCTTGCCGAAAGGTGCCATCTGTGTGTGAAGTTGCCTTGCCTTGATAATTTGTAGTATTGCAGATGTATGGCAGGCATGGATGACATTACTTCTTGTGATAACAATAATGTGTGACTGTGAATATATGACCTAATGACATTGATGAATAACCATATGACATATATCATACAGGGCTGTGATACCTATGGTTCAGTTGACTTTGATGTAGGGCTGAAATTGATAAGTTTGCAGTAAAAAGGTTATAGTGTCATCATTGGAGGAGTCTAGCCCTGGCAAGATCTTATTGATGAATCTTACACAGTCATGAGTGCAGGAACAACAGTAAGACTGTATTAACATTATTTCCATAAGACTTATGTTATTTTCCCATCACTTGACAGTTTGACAAAGCTAGGGATTGACATATTTGACAAGTATACCATATACTATATATTTTGATTTTGTATTTGACAAGTGAGGTTGGCAGCATTGATGAGAAAAGTTTAACTTGGTCTGATTTGTATTGCGGAGGTAGGGTTTTGTTAAGTTGTGCCTCACTGTCATATATTGCAACAGTTTTGTCATCTTGCAACTTACTGTGCAACTAAAGGAAGTTTTGTAATTTGGCATCTGAAGTTTTGACAGTGACCTACAGTGACCCTTGGTGTGGAACAGTTGAAGTGACCTAATCAGAGAATTGATGTATGTCAGTGAGACAATGAACTATATGACAGTAAGCCTGACTTAAAGGAATAATAATACAATAGTGGCCCTAATGGCAGTATACCTGTATGAGAGTATTGTGATATCCTTATGACAATATGACCTTTGGGATAGTATTCCTAGATAGCAGAGACTCTTGGTGGCAAGTGATATTTGTTTTATGTGACAGTGACAAGAGAAAGACAGTGAGACAGTGATATGATATTGTGTCAGTGATATCACTCTTGATCAATGTTGCAAACATCGGCATTAGGATAAAATCGGGAAGGGTCCAGAAAACCAAAAAATTGTAAAAATCGGGAAGGGTCCAGAAAACCAAAAAATTGTAAAAATCGGGAAAATATTGGTAAAAATTGGCAAACATTGACAAAATCAAGATACCATCAAAATATCGGTAAAAATCAGCAAACATTGGCTAGGCCAAAAAATCGTGATTTCAAGAGAAAATCGGGATGTTATCAAGATGTTCGCAACACTGCTCTTGATATATGACAGTGACAGTGCTCTTGATATGTGACAGTGTATGGCAGCGAGTTGTGTTTGTTTATGGCAGTAAATGATATATGACTGAAAGTGATTGACAAAGAGGTCTTGATTGATACAACAATGACCCATAATCTTGCTTTATGGTAACCTTGTGACTTTGACTATGAAAATGACGTTGATAGCAACAACAGTGACATTGAGAGCGTAGCAGTGTTGTGCAGCAGTCAGATTTGGGTACTGAGATTGAACAAAGATGAATTGTTTGAATTTGATGCAACTAGGGTTTGATGTGCAGTTTGAGCAGAGGCAGATTTGATCGATAGAGTTTGTGTTGTAGTTATTTCATATTGTTGTTTCCTTGTATTGATTTTGAGCACAGATGGATCCAGTCTGAAAATTGTGAAACATGGTCCATCGGCTGATCAAGGTGGCAGGGTGGAGCCTGCACAGGGCATTGGAGCATCTGTCCAGTTGCAGCTAGTAAATAGGGTGTTGGAGCATCCTTTAGGTTGGAGCCTATAAGCCAGGGTGTTGGAGCGTCCTCATAGTTGTAGTTGGTAAACAAGGCCTTGGAGCGTCCTATAGGTTAGAGCCTCCCTCAGTTGGATCTGAAAATATTGATGTACATTTTATTAAAAGAAAAATATTAAGAATCGTTCGATGTTTTTGTCGCGAAGGGTTTTCCACCTAAAAATATTTGTCTCGACTCCCTACTGTCTTTTTTATTGTGCATTGTTGAATCATGTTGATGAATGTTTATATTTATCCAATGCTAATAACAGTTAATGCTTTGGAGTTAAAAATATACTAATTGATAAGAAATACCGATTCACCCCCCTCTCAGTATTTCCAACATGAGGGTATGGAACTCGTGTTTAATTAGGAGGACCAAACCCTCTATGTACCTCGATGTTGGTGGCATTGATTGTTGAACTCCTTTGTCAGGACCTTAGTAAAAATGTACCCATCACTCAAACAGAATCTCGAATTGACATGTAAAGCTTTTTCTATCTTAGTTTAATGTGTAAAGGGTGATATTGATGATGAGCATCCAAATATAGGCAATGATTTGGATGATATGTAATACTAGTTATTAGTTGTAGCATGATTTTTTTTGGACTATACAGGGCATTTAGGGTGTCTTTGTTGACATATTTTTGGTTCAGAGAAGGATTGCACTCAACGCTATTTTGGTTAATGCGTTAGTTGTATGATTGAATTTTTACCATCATCATGTAAATGTTTTATATATTTTATATTGTATGTGTAATTCACTAATTTATAATATTTTATAATATATAACGTGTCCTCATTGTAATGTTCCGGTGGGTCATTGTGTCAAGTGTCAAAAAAATTCAGTCACATCTTCCTACTGTAGTCATCAACAAAAGGAAGGAAATACCTAGCACTTGTGATGGATGCCATGTTCATTGGTTGACAATTGTTTGCATGAACCAGGTGAAGGACTCTCTTCTCTCTCCAAGCTTGTCCTTCATCAAATGGCGCCCTGTGTTGCTTCCCTGCCTGGCAAGCTCTGTGCACACCTTGAATCTACTGTTAAATATCAGGAAGTTCATCTACCATATTCTATTGAGCCAAATGAGAGACATAAGTCGAGTTTCCCATACCATTGGTGCCGAAGTGTGGTGATCTATGATACACTCTTGGTTGCCAATGCGTTCTCTTTGACCTGTCCAATATCAACCAATTTGAACAGTCCATGACCCTTGACACTGAGAGTAATAGTCTTCTTGGTTGCTTGGTCAACTGTCTAGCATTTGTGATTTCTAAAATTGACATTCAGATGGAGGCATTGGTGCATATTCTTGCTTGTTGAAAGTAGATTATGCTCCTTACTTGGCACATAATAGTAAATATATGCAGAGAAAAATCAACTTTTTTTTTTTCCAAAGGAAATGTACACATTTCTTTGCCAGCTACTGTGTACTCTGTCCCATCATTGAATCCTTCAAGTAACTTGTAGTGTACTCTGTGAACAAGTCTTGCCTGTAGGTGAAGTGTCATGATGTGCCTGAATCAATGTACCAAGTAGATGACTTGAGTTGATATACTTACTTATTGGTCATGAATGCAAAGAAGGTTGACTCCTCTATATGCTTTGCGGCACAAGTCTTCTGTTAAGGCCCTCCCCTGTTGGTTTTCTGATTAGCCAACCTCTTTTTGCATTGCATCTTCCTATGGTCCACCTTGCCACAGTAGTGATAGTTGATGATCTCCAAGCTCTTGTTTGCATCTTCATCACATTCTTGATATTTTATCTTTGCCCATTTGCCTTTTCCCTTGACATCGATTGCAAAGTCCTCTTCTGAACAGTCTTATTGCTGTTGCCGATTGTTTCTTCCATCTGTCTTGCTGTAAGAGCATATTGCATAGCTCATCAAGCTTCAGGTCAACATTTGTAGTAGTATTGTTTAGGGTCTCAATAAAGTGCTCATAATCACGTGGTGAGATTTTTACCATGATTACGACCATGTTCTCATCTTTCATATTTGGATCAATGGTGGACAACTGTTTTCTAATATCCTTGATCTTGAGTAAATGCTCCTGTAATGGGGCACTCTCATCCATTGTGATTGAAGACAACATATTCTACAGGGATAAGGCTGAGGCCTTGTCCAATGTTTCATGCAACTCTTTCAAATGCTTCCAAATCTTTGTTGATGTCTTTTCTGTTTGGACCTTAGGATGTGTTTCATTTGTCATGAATAAGTTAAGAGGGAGAAGACAGTGCCCTACAACTCGAAGTACAACCCAACAGGTCTGAGGGTTATCTATTCCACCAAAGTTACACAAGACCTGCACCTTTTGTCATCCTTTTTTGACCTTCTATTTAGGTGGGGAAGACCACACCGACAATAGAAACCTAACAGATGGCTCAGGCTTATACATTCTGGTTGGTTGGACATAGCAATTTAATGGCTTATGATATTTGAATTTTTAAGAGAAACTGTAGATTGATTCGGAACTAGATTTTATTACCCTTTTAATTTTATTGCATAAATTTATCTTCTATGAGAGTGTACTCTTCCCTAGATACATTAATTTTAAGGGTTTTTTATGGTAAGTTAAATCTTTCTTACTGCATCTCTTGCCATTTGTAAACCATGCAAATTTTGATTGTAAACAATTTCACTGTTTTAACTTTGCTGATGGTGACTTAAAGAATGGGAACTGTTAGCTCAATGGGTCCCAAGTATACTGTAAGAAGCTGTACTGTGAGTGATGCTTGAGCTATAGCTAAATAGATGAGCAGTAGAGAACACATGTTGGTGTTATGCACATTTGATGGTTAGAAGGCTTGCTTTAGATTTCTTTCATTCACTTTCAGATTTTTTTTGTCGAGCAGTCTACAATAATTTATGTTTATTGTCATCAAAACATCTCCAATACCAATTAATTTATGTTTATTGTGATCAAAACAACTCCAGTACCAATGATTGGCTTGTACTTGCAGATTGATGTGGACAGACTTTGGTCTAGTGCTCCGTCTAATGGTTGGCGGCCGTCATCTGCACCAAGATCATACTGGCCTTGTATGCTTTTTGTCATGCACTATTTGCAATTCATTCATGTGTTTTGTTAAAATTCTGTTGCTGATAAGATTCAAAAAATTAAGTTGTAGTCTCCATGTTATGTCCAAGAATTCTGGAAAAACTAAGCTGTGCTTTCTGTCATTTCCTTGAATGTCATATGTTGTCCCCTTTTTTGCAGCACCACCAAATGAGAGCAATGGCTATTTAGTGGTTCGATGCAATGGTGGTTTAAATCAACAACGTAGTGCGGTATGTAAATCTGTTAAGTTGCAGAGTTGCAGTTTGTATTGTCATTTAGTGACAACATTGGTTTTATTATTTTAATAAAACTGACATATATCCTTAGTTGGCATGATGATTAGGCCATATATGCCAAAATGGAATTGAATATGCAAATCATGCTTTTGGAATTGTTGAGTTCTGTTCTACAGTGTAAATTGTTCATAGTAGTATAGGTTTTGTTAGAGTTTTTGTCTCTTTGCTACTAGGATTTTGTTAAGAGTTTCTCTAACTTGTTTTGTTTTAGTGTATCAGATTCAAAGTTGCTCACATACCATACCATTTTCAGCTTGTGTGAATTGCTGTTTCACTGCTGAAGTGCTTCACTATTATCTGTCATTGAAGTTCAACTACAATTGATAATCCCATTGGGTTCTGAATTTTTTTTCTCTCAATGCTTTAACACTCTGATACACTTCTTTGATTCACCCTTTCATACTCAGTTTTTCAGTTCTAGTCGGTGAAATTCTTATTCATAGTGATCTATTGATATATAAAGTGGAACACCACCATTCTTGAACCTCCATGCTTTCTAGCAATGGTTGGCCTAGCAATGTCTTGCATATGAAGAATAAAATCAAAAGCTGTGACCATCCTCATCTCAAAATTTTGCCCTTGTGTACATTGTAACTTGTCAAAAGGGGCAATCTTATCATGGTTTTCAATTGTTGTTGGACAACACTATGAAGGCAAAGCCCCAAAATCTGTTGAGGGAAACCATGATTCTCCAGTGCAGAGCAATGACTCCAAAAGGAACATTACTGCTGCTGGCCAGTTTCACCATTGTTTCACTAGTGGATTTTTATTATCTTAATTGTGGCCAAGGGCGTGTGAGGGATTCTTATGAAGGCTTTCGTGTCCACCATAAGTCTTCATAAGTCCACCATAAGTCTTACCGTCATAAGTCCACCACCTCGCCCTCTGCGCGCTCCAATACTTGCACCTCGAACCCTGCCCACCGGGTGTTAGTTTTTGGTAGCATCGGAAATGCTCTAGCCTTGAAAATTGGTGGAGAGGCTAAGGCACATGAGTTCTAAAGAACCCAGAAACCGTTTGGTGAAATTCTATCCGGATTGTATTTAATTAAAATAATTAATATTTTTAATGGAGTTCTGAAGTCTAAACTTAGGAAAATTAAAATATTAATGGGTATTAATCAAAATATAGGTGAGAATGATCTAGAAGGTGAATCCAATCATGTTTTGATCTTAGCCGTTGATTAGAGACTTAATCTCGGTCGCTGAAGACTCAACAAGAAAAATATAAAATGGAGGCTTGGGGTTTATTTGGAAACACACAGAGAGATTGAGGAAATTGATTTTTTGAGGTGAGAAGTTTTCAGGAGAAAAATCAATTGGGGAGATCTTGTAGCTGAAGGGCAGAGAGAATTCAGGAGGACTTTCCGGAAAATACAGAATAGAGAGGCAGAGAGAGCTTGCAGAGAGGTAGCACAGTAGCCGGGAGAGCTGATGCAGAAAAGTTGCCTGTCACACAGAATCTAGAACTGCCGGAACAATTGACACTACGGGAACAACTGGGAGAGTTGACGCAGAAAAGCTGTCTGTCACGCAGAATCCAGAACTGCCGGAACAACCGGGAGAGCTGACGCAGAGGCAGTGCAATAGTGAGGAGAGCTGACGTAGAAAAGCTGCTGGTCACGTAGAATCCAGAATTGCCGGAACAACCAAAACTGCTGGGAACTGCCAAAACTGTTGGGAGAGCTGACGTAGAGGGCCAAGAAGGTGATGCAGGGTTTACACAAAGCTAGCGCAGAAATAACCGGGGTTAGCTAGTCTTGTGCCAGATCAGTCGTAATTCTGCTGGGTGAAGTGAGGTAAAACTCACTCAGATTTTCCGCTAGTATTTTCTTTGTAAAGGATTGCTAGATGAGCATCCTAGAGTTGTATTTAGATATTTCTCCTGCATAATAATAAACCCTCAAAACTGCTGCACCGATTTTTCGGCATTGGGTTTTTCCGGGGACTATTGTGTCCAAAAATAAATGTGTCCTATGTATCTTGTTCTTTGCTCTATTTACTGTTTCATGAGATCAAATATTTAATTAAGTGTAGGTTGCAGAAGTAATTTGCTTCATTATTCAGAAGAATAACTTGATGAATGTAATTTAAAAAAATCAAGTAGGTGAAGTAGATTCAAATTTGTTGCAGTAGGGGTTCCTTCGAGTGTAGGAATTTTCACATGGTATTAGAGCATTGATTTTGAAATAGAAAGAGCAGATCCAATGCTGAGCAATGAGGCCGAAAGCTGCACTTGGCAACAATTTGAATTCCCTTGAAGGGATTGCGCAGTCCTTGCTGGGAAGCAGATTCGAGGAAATCTCTCTCTGAGTGAGACGACAGAGGTATGATTTCCAGTTCATGGGTTTGCAGAGGCAGAGGGAGTGACGTAGAGCCTCAGTGTAGTGCTTGAAGGGTGCAGTTTCTGCCGGGTCAGAAATTCGCTGGAAAAGCAAGAAGACACGTAAAAGGGGAATTTTTTCCTCAGAAAACTTTCTGCCAGAAAGTTCGAATCTCTCACTTGCTGAGTAGTGCTAAGCAGTGACTAGAGGAGTCTTTTGACATTTGGCAGAGATGGTGGCCGCATCCCCAGGAGGGAGGTGGGGAGATTTAGAGCTGTAGTTCGAAAGAGCTACATATGGGTAGGATCTTTGAGGAGTCCACCTCTTGGGTCAGTTCCTTGCTATGGGAGCCCAAGATTCAGCAGTAGCGAGATGGACTTAGTGTCAAGTGATGCAGTGGATTGTTTGGAGGACTGATGCAGTAGCTTGGGACCAGAGACTAATAAGCGCAGAGCAAGGTTGGCAGCAGTGCAGTTGGCACAATGCAAAAATCAGCAGCAGTGCAAAAGATTTAGAGGGTCAGAGACTAGTAGTAGTCAGATTCCAACATTCATTGTATTATGCTGAACACAGTTAAGTTCAACTAATTTTGGATGTTTTTTAGTTGTTTCTCTCAGCAACTGAGTTGCAGTACAAATGCAGTGTTAGTAGTGGCAGTGCTAGCAGCATAGCAGATGCAACGTTTGAGAGGGAGCTGTAGTACAGATGCAGGAGTGGCAGTGGCATTGTCATGGGTAGCAATATAGTAGCAACAACAACACAGTGTTGGTGGCAACAATAGTGCAAAAAGGAGGTGCTTCAGAAACAGAGCATCATGCAGGTGGACATTGTTGCTAGAGCACTTTCCTCGCAAAGAGGGAGTGTTAGTTTTTGGTAGCATCGGAAGCGCTCTAACTTTGAAAATTGGTGGAGAGGCTAAGGCACATGAGTTCTAAAGAACCTAGAAACCGTTTGGTGAAATTCCACTTGGATTGTATTTTATTAAAATAATTAATATTTTTAATGGAGTTCTTAAGTCTAAACTTAGGGAAATTAAAATATTAATGGGTATTAATCAAAATATGGGTGAGAATGATCTAGAAGGCGGATCATGTCATGTTTTAATCTTAGTTTTAATCTTAGTTGTTGATTAGAGACTTAATCTTGACTGTTGAAGGCTCAACTGGAAAAGTATAAAATGGAGGCTTGGGGTTCATTTGGAAACACACACACACAGATTGAGGAAATCGATTTTCTGAGGTGAGAAGTTCTCAGGAGGAAAATTGATTGGGGAGATCTTGTAGCTGAGGGGCAGAGAGAATACGAGAGAAGGACTTTCCGGAAAATACAAAACAGAGAGGCGGAGAGAGCTTGCAGAGAGGAAACGCAGTAGCCGGGAGAGTTGATGCAGAAAAGCTGCCTGTCTGATAGAATCCAGAACTGTCGGAATAGCCTGGAGAGTTGACACAGAGAGATGACGTAGAAAAGCTGCTTGTCACGCAGAATGTAGAATTGTCGAAATAACCGAAACTGTTGGGAACTGCCAGAACAGATAGGAGAGCTGACGCAGAGGCAGCGCAATAGCCGGGAGAGCTGACGCAGAAAAGATGCCTATCACGCAGAATTCAGAACTGCTGGAACAACTGAAACTGCTAGGAACTGCCGGATCTGTTGAGAGAGCTGACGCAAAGGGTAGAGAAGGTGACGCAGGGTGGACACAGAGCCAACACAGAAATAACCGGGGTTAGCCATTCTTGTGCTGGATTAGCCAGAATTCTGCCGGGTGAAGTGAGGTAAAACTCACTTAGATTTTCCACCAATATTTTTTCTGTAAAGGATTGCTTGATGAGCATCCTAGATTTGTATTTAGATATTTTTCTTGCATAATAATAAATCCTTAGAATTGTTGCATCGTTTTTCCTGCATTGGGTTTTTCTAGGGACTGTTGTGTCAAAAAATAAGTGTGTCCTATGTATCTTGTTCTTTGCCCTATTTTTTGTTTCATGAGATCAAATATTTAATTAAGTGTAGGTTGCAGAAGTAGTTTTCAATATTCAGAAGAATAACTTGATGAATGTAATTTAAAAAATCAATTAGGTGAAGTAGATTCAGATTTGTTGTAGTAGGGTTTCCTTCGATTCTAGGATTTTTCACACCAGGTTGCTTCCGCTTCCATCCACCATGGTTGCCAATGCGAGGGCCTCCTTCGTCCCTGTCCTTGGCTTCACCGGGAGGATAACTCGCCCGCGTCGAGGAATGGGGCGCATCTGCCACCGTCCAAGTGCTCCCACAACGACTGAGAATGCTGCCCTGTCCACTGACTTGAATTGCTGCCCTCTCGTCCACCAGATCGGCCTCAAGGTTCCCCACCTGCTCCAACGTGCACGGTAGCTTCTTCACTTTGCTCGTCAGTCCGCCCATGAGATAGGGTCGCGCTTTTGGAGCCTAGGGAGTCCGCTTGATTGCCGTCTCTAGCACCACTTCCATAATCCCTGCCACACCAGTCACTCCACTGAACAAAGCCGACTACCAGGAGGACGATGGCTCTCCAGAAGCTTGGCGCCTCCCAATCATCGCCCTCACCATGTTATTGGCAGCTTTTACAGAACCGCTCCTTGCCCCAAATGAACTAGAAATAGCATTTGCCTTCCCGCAACGATTGCCAACCCAGTTTGGCCCTGCAAGGGACGAGAAAAAAAAGGAGTTGGAATCCTTTGTATGCAGCAAACCACAATTCCCCGAAGAAAATCAAGGAACCACCAATTCTGTCATGCCTCCGACGCCTCTTTCGTCGTTGAGTAGGGAACCAGGTGTAGTTCCACCACTAGACCTAACCACTGAAATGAAATTCCGACTCCTTCCTCATCCTGTCTATCAACCCGTTATCACTTCCTCTTCCCAAGGCACTGTGAATACTCACACGCCCAAGATCTAAAGTGCTTGTGTGCCATTCCCTCTACCGTATATGGAGAGGTCACTGGGAGGTACGACCCTCCCTAGTGACCCATTTGTCACTCCTCATGGGGCCCGACGGCCATGTTAGTTACGATACTCACCCCCATCTGTTGATTTGGGGTAGCATCGGATGTGCTCTAGCCACGAAAATTTGTGGAGAGGCTAAAGCACATGAGATCTCCAATACCCAGAAAGGGTTTGGGCAATTTCTAAACATTTTGGGAGATATTAAAATAAAATATTAATGTGAATTAATATAAAACTGTGTTAGAATGGTCCAAAAGTCACGGATCAAGCCAGATCTAATCTTAACCGTTGATGAGGGACGTAATCTTAGCCGTTGATTAGGGACTTAATCTCGGCCGTTGATTTGTCAACGAGAAAAGTATAAGAGGAGGCTTGAGGGTCACTTGGAGGACACATTGAGGGAGACCATTCAGTTCAATTTTTGGAGCGGGGTTAGATGAGAAATTGAACCAGTGGTCTCGTGAGCAGTCAAGAGGCAGCAAGTATGAAACAGAGAGATTGGATCAGCCACGGGAGATCAACGCTGAGGCAGGAGGGGCAGACACAGGGCATTTCAGGTAGACGCAGAGCCAACAAGAGACTGTGTAGTCACTAGCTGGGCCTGCGTGGGTGACACAGAGAGGCCTAGGGCTGACGCAGTCAATCAGGGGTTGATGCAGAGTGTTTGAGAGCCACACAGAGGTCAGTTGGGCTGATGTAGAGTGTCTGAGAGCCACGTAGAGGTCAGTTGGGTTGACGCTGGGACTGGGATAAGAGCTGAAGAATTTTTTCTCTCTGTGGGTAAGCTAGTTTGGCACCCTGTTGTACTGAAGAATTGTTGAATAATAAAATCCTCCCTTTCTGCATCGGTTTTCCCACATTGGGTTTTTCCGAGGATTGTTGTCCAAAATAAATGTGTCAATGTGTTGATTCTTGTGCATATGTTTGTTTCTGTATTACGGTGTGATATCTGCAACAATATTTATTTTAATGTTTATTGAAGTAATTTCATAAATAACTTATTGTGGAATAAGTAGGAAAAGTAAATCAGTTGCTGTAGTGATAGAATTTTCACATGGTATCAGAGGGAGTAATCAGAGACAGAAAGGGAAAATCAATTATGGGTCGAGACCACAATGCAGAGGCATCCACGTCAGGGGACTCACAGATTTTCAAAAGATTGCACAAGAGAAAGAGATTTTGATTTCTCTATGTTGGCTTCCAGGCTGGAAGAAGAAGTAGCGTGTATGACTAGTGCTGCATCATCAGAAGTATGGTATATAGAAAGTGGAGCCTCGTGGCATATGACGGGAATCAAGGAGTGTTTCTCAGAGTATCGAGAAGAGAAGATGAACTTTCGGATCACCATGGGGAACAAGGCAAAGTGTGCTCTAGTAGGGAAGGGTACCATAGTTTTTCAAACAGAATCGAGAGAACAGTTCCATGCTACAAATGTGCTGCATGTACCAAGATTGGGGATGAACTTACTTTCCGTGTCGCAACTACAAGGCAAGGGCTGTGACGTCTACTTCATCAAGGAGAAGGTATACGTCAAACACCTGAGCTGGAAAAAGAGAGTGCAGATTGGGATCAAAAGTAATAGGTTGTATAAATTACAACTAGAATCACTAATGGCACTAATAGGTAGTCATGGAGACAAGGACTTGAAAGAACTATGGCACAGAAGAATGGGTCACTTACACCATGGAGCTCTTAGAATTCTCAGGAGCACTGTAACAGGAGTTTTGGATCTGAGTATGGAACGAGATGATGTATGTAGGGGATGTGCTCTAGGAAGGTATGCCAAGGCAACATTTCCTAGGAGCAAACACAGGGCCAAGAGTGTACTAGGATTGATATACTCAGATATCTGCGGAACTATGTTCGTCAAAGCTCTTAGTGGTGCCGAGTATTTCCTTACCTTCATTGATGACCACTCAAGGAGAATTTGGATTTATTTTCTGAAAACCAAGGATGAGGTTTTTTGTCAATTCAAGGAGTTCAAGGCTCTGGTGGAGAATTTGACTGGGAAGAAAATAAAAGTTTTGCGCTCAGATAATGGTGGAGAATATGTTGATAAAGACTTCGCTAATTTTTGCGCTAAGGAGGGCATCAGAATAGAGTGGACTACTCCCTACAATCCGGAGCAGAATGGGGTAGCAGAAAGAAAGAACATGACTATTGTAGAAGCAGCTAGGGCCATGATGTATGATCAGGATATGCCAAAATAATTCCTGTTGGCGGAAGCATGCAACACAACAATCTATGTTTAGAACAAGACTCCTCATCGGGCATTGGAAAAGATTACTCCAGATAAAGTCTTCACAGGGAAAACACCTGAAGTTAGTGATTTTAGGATATTTGGGAGTTTAGCATATTGTCGCATACCCAAACAAAAGAGGAGGAAGTTGGATCACACTGCGGAAAATGGATATTTGGTGGGATATAGCGAGAACACTAAGGCATACAGAATCTATCTTCCAAGGAGTAGGAAGGTAGTAGTACGACGAGATGTAAAGTTCATGGAGGACAGGGCTTTCAGAAAATCTCGCGAGATGCCTCTCGAGGAGCAGTCGAAAGAGGAACCGTTGGTTAAGCCAATTCAACCAATAGAAGTAAAGAATTCTTCTTCAGGTCAGGAAGATTCTTAGGATGAGGAGGAGGAGTGAACAGAAGCATCTGCTGGCAGAGGAAGAACTAGCAAGGAACTTCGCCAGATTTTGCGAGATGCAGAGGAATTCATCGGTGCGAAAAAATCCAGATAGATATCAGGCATTAGTAGCTCAAGATGGAGAGCTTGCCAGTTTCAAGGAGGCAACCCAACATCAGGTTTGGCTAGATGAGATGGTGGAGGAGTACAACTCCATAATGGTGAATGATGTTTGGGAGGTGGTGCCAAGGCCTTAAGACAGATCAGTGGTAGGTTCAAGATGGATCTACAAGATCAAATACGCTCAATATGGCAGTGTTGAGAAATACAAGGCCAAGTTTGTGGCTAAGGGGTATGTTCAAAAGGAAGGGATTGACTATGAGGAGACCTTCGCCCCGATAGCTAGGTATACATCTATTAGGATCGTGATATCTCTTGCAGCCCAGATAGGATGGGGGATCCATTAGATGGATGTCAAAACGACATTTCTAAACGAGGTAATAGATGAAGAGGTATACATTGAACAACCAGAGGGCTTTGAGGCTCATGAGAAGAAGTCTCATACATGTAGATTGAAGAAAGCCTTGTATGGGTTGAAACATGCATCGAGAGCATGGTATGGTCGAATAGATTGCTGCTTGCAGAGGATGGGATTTGTCAAGAGTGACGCGGATCTGAATCTCTACTATCTGGTTGTAGAGAATGAGCCGCTAATCTTAGTATTGTATGTGGATGATCTCTTTTTGATAGGATCATCCAGACTCATTGGGAACTGCAAGAAGAACTTGGCCACAAAATTTGATATGAAGGATTTGGGATGAATGCCCTACTTCCTAGGGTTGGAAGTTTGGCAGCAGAAGGGACAGATCTTCCTTGGGCAAGGGAGGTATGCTACAGAGATCTTGAAAAGATTTGGGATGGAGCACTGTAGACCCATGGCTACGCAAATGATCATCAACTGGAAGAAGATTGATGCATGAGAAGACAAGGATGTTGATCCCACCCTATATAGGAAACTCATAGGGTCCCTAATGTGTCTGGTCAATACTAGGCCATACATTTGCTATGCTGTCAACACCCTCAGTCAGTTCATGGTGGAACCGAAGAGGGCACACTGGGAAGCAACCAAACACGTTCTTAGGTATTTACAGGGAGCAATCGACTATGGACTCTTGTACACCAAAGGTAAGGATATCAGGTTGAGTGGATTCACTGATGCAGATTGGGCGGGAAGTTCAGTGGATCAGAAAAGTACCTTTGGGTACTGTTTCAACATTGGATCGGGAATGAACTCCTGGTGCAATAGGAAACATAAGTCCGTGGCTTTGAGCTTGTCGGAGGCAGAATATATGTTAGCAAGCACAGCTTCGTGTGAGGCCATATGGCTTAGAAAACTACTTGTGAACCTATTCAGAAGGAATATGGAGGCGACCAGGATCATGTGCGATAATCGAAGTTGCATCAAGCTCTCTGAGAATCCATTGTTTCATGATAGGTCAAAGCCTATTGATATTCGTTGTCACTTTGTCAGGGACTGTGTCCAACGAGGAGCTGTACAGTTGAGCTACACTCCCACAGGAGAATAGGTGGTGGACATCCTCACCAAGGCCCTTGGGAAGACAAAGTTTGACTACTTCAGGGAAAAGATGGGGATGGTCAAGAACCTGTTTCAGTAGCAGAAATGGGAGTGATAACAGCATGGATGCAGAGGGAGTTGCAGTGCGGATGCAGTGTTGGGAGAAAGGACCAACAACAAGGATGCAAAGGGAGTTATCGTACAGATGCAGCAGTGGCAGTGGCAGAGCCATGGGCAGTAGTACAAGATGTAGCAGTGCAGAGGATGTTGGGCAGGGAGGCTTAGCATCAGCACAGGGACCGATGCCAGATGATCAGGGTGATACTCAGTAAGGAGTATTACTAGAGCACAATCCTCGCTAAGAGGGAGTGTTGATTTGGAGTAGCATCGGATGTGTTCTAGCCACGAAAATTTGTGGAGAGGCTAAAGCACATGAGATCTTCAATACTTAGAAAGGGTTTGGGCAGATTCTAAATAGTTTGGGAGATATTAAAATAATTAATATTTTTAAATGAGTCCCTAAGTCTAAACTAAGGGAAATTAAAATAATAATGTGAATTAATATAAAACTGTGTTAGAATGGTCCAAAAGTCACGGATCAAGCCAGATCTAATCTTAGCCGTTGATTAGGGACTTAATCTCAGCTGTTGATTTGTCAAGGAGAAAAGTATAAGAGGAGGCTTGAGGGTCACTTGGAGGACACACTGAGGGAGACCAGTCAGTTCAATTTCTGGAGCGGGGTTAGCTGAGAAATTGAACCAATGGTCTGGTGAGTAGTAAGGAGGTAGCAAGTATGAAATAGAGAGACGGGATCAGCCACGGGAGATCAGCGGTGAGGCAGGAGAGGCAGACGTAGGGAATTTTAGGTAGACGCAAAGCCAACAGGAGACTGCGCAGTCACTAGCTGGGCTTGCGTGGGTGACGCAGAGAGGCCCAGGGCTGACGCATTCAAGCAGGGGCTGACGCAGAGTGTTTGAGAGCTACACCGTCCCCTATACCCTTGTTAGCTAGAGTTTTTTCGGAGTGCATATACACTCAAATTGCCCTGTAAGGGTGTAGGGGACGACCATCCATTTATCAAAGGCAATGGATATGGGATCCCATAGGATTCCCAAGCCTTCCGCACTGCAGTGGGCATCCAAGGCCATGTAATTCGCCAATGGCCAATTTTTGCTTGCTATTTCTTTGAACCGCTCCTGTGTCACCTTGGTTTCCTGAATAATGAGGATATCTGGCTTCTCTTTTTGAATTCTTTCCTTCAGGTACCTCATCTTCCCTTTGGAGTTGAGGCCACGAATATTCCATGAGACTAATTTCATTGACGGGGAGAGAGGGTGGAGCGATGATAATACTCCGTCAAAACATTTGTCTATCCCGAATTAACTAGGATTGCTCTTGCTTCTCGGATAACCTCCCTCGTTGGTCTTCTTCCCCTTTTCCTTGGGCCTTGGCTTTGATCAAAGCGTGTGGATGGGGAAATTTCCTTCCATGGTACTAGAGCCAAGGATTGCTGCTGATCCGCTGACACTTGTCGTTGCTCCCATTCCTTGAAAATCTGATGGAACTGTTCCAGCTGATCCTGAGGAATCTCAGTCAATCCATTTTTCGCCCACCTGTGAAGGTAAGGGACCATGGCACACTAATCAGAGTTTAACTGATCTAATTTCACTTCATGATCAAGTGCATGGCACACTTGAGCCAGGGCTTGCAAGATCTCTTTGCTATTGGGTTGGCCTTCTGGGGTCTTACGCTTGCTCAGCTGCTTTCCTTGTTGGCTTTCCACCTCCTGCTCAGCCTTTATTGCTGCACGAGCTGAGGAATCAGGTACTGGGGTTTCAGTCATCTCCAGATCTGAGGCATCTGCAAGAAGGGAAAGCGATTTGCGTGAGGGACCTGTGGGGACAGATGGGGATTGATGGTCGGTCGACTAGAGGTAGCGATGGTGGAGTCCCCTACCCGACTAGATGACGCGTTTGAGGTCTTTGTCCGGCCAGTGGGTGGGGGGGTGGGGTTTGTTTGGAGGGCAGCGCTGACGCTGCACTTCCTGGAATCCATTAGAGGTTGGAGGCGCGGACGGAGGTTGGGCTTGTTGAGGGCAATCCCTAAATAAGTGGCCATACTCATGGCATAGTTGGCATTTGAACGACACATGCTCGTAGTCCAGTGGTTGTGACCAGATTTCATCTTGGTACTCTATTTCCACCGATTCCTGGAGAGGTTGAGATATATTCATGTATACACAGATGCGAGCATATGATGAAAATATTCTTCGGTGGGTGACCTCCGAGATTTAGACAAACTCTCCAATGGAATTTCCTATTAGTTCCAAGATATCTGTTTCTTAGAAATATTCTAGTAGAGAATATAAACGAACCCAGATTGGGGCTGTCAGGAATTGATCCTTGTCTGGGTTATAGCAAGGTTTCCAGTGTCTCATGAATAGCCCTGCACTGTTCATGAAACAGGGGCCATTGTCCAGGATTTGCTTCCAATCCTCTAGGTCTTCAAAGATTACCGTGAAAAAACCCTTAGCCCTTAAGCGAGCTTATTGTAAAATTGAAAAAGAAGAAAATAAAATTATTTTGAAGCATGGGTTTCATGCTCATTTTATTTATTTATTAGGTCAAAGCCTCCATTGTAGGATTTTAGGGTTTTTCTTGAGTCTTAAAAGTGTTTGTCACATTTATTAGATCCTTCTTGGGCTTTTGTATCATGTAATGAAAATTATTTTTGAGTCAAAACAATTATTTGTCACCTCCTCACCAAGTTGGCGCTACCTTGAAGAAATCGACCCAAATCGGTACTATTCGACCCTGTGGAAGTAGTATAAATAGAAAAAGAGCTCCACCTCTTTGGCATCCATCATCAAGAAGTTCGATCTGCAGTGAAAGAAGAAGAAAAAGAATGTGAAGTCAATGAGAAAGAAGCACAAATCAAAGGAAGACCAAAATTGAACTTTTTGGGAATCTCTTTCTCACACGTGTGAGTTTTTCTAGGGCTTTGGGCAAGTTGCGGGGGCTGAAATTTTTGCAGTAACTGCAAGTTTGAAATTATGAGTTGCAAGGGGTTGAAATTCCAGATTGAAGCAATTTTGAAGGAGTTGACTGAAGCAGGATTTGTCTACTTAAAAGGAGGGATGATTGCTTATTGGAGTAAGTCTTGTCTTGGTCAAAAGGCCCTGGATTGTCTCACTTTGACTTGATTCTATTATTGAAGAAGAATTGACTGGTGTTAAAATTGGCAACTAGGGCCAAATTCCACCTTAGGTTAGATCATATGACGGAGATGATTATTGCATTGGATTCCTCTTTTCGAGAGGTACAATTTTGATATAAAGATCATCTCATTCTGACAAGCAGAAATGGAATTTTGAATTTATTCTCTCTCATGCACAAATTGTCAAGGTCGACCTCAGTCAAATGTAGGCACATCAAGCCCAATAGATGTGTCTCCTCACGCTCAATGAAGTGTATAAATACGTGTGACCTCCCTCCTCATTTGGAGATCACTCATCTCATCACATATCTCTATCTCTCCTCCCTTGATTGGTTCGTACAGCTTGGAGGCAACCTTCTCTACTTCGCATGTGTGACAGGAGGACGAATTTCTGTACTGTTTTGTTGGTTGAAAATTTCAGGGTGATTGGGCATCGTTGACCTGCGTTGACCCTTACTGTTTGACCAAGTTTTCACTACATTTTGGAGGCAGAAATTCGTTTTGGGAGGCTGCATTTATTGGCATAGATATCGAGAAGGTTGGGGTAGTTTGACTAGGGTTGACTTCAAATTTGACCTCATAAATTACAACAATGTTTTCTCTCTCCTTTGACTAGGTTGGCTGAACTGATTTAGGTTGACTTTGAATCTCTTGGAAGGTTGAATTAATCCGCTGTTGACCAAGCTGCTTGAAGGACATTTTGGTGTTGCTTTGACCAAAGTTGACTTTTTGGTTAGCGCTGCAGTCGATTGTTGATTTTGACAGGACTATTTTGGGCAACTTAATTTGATATTTGTACTCTCTCTTTGCTGAACTATTGAAGAATAATAAGAAGATTTGATCAAAGGGTTTCCCCACATTGGGGTTTTTCCCTGGCATCCACCATATCTTGTGTCCTCTTGTCTTGGCTTGTCTTCTGCACATGTTTTTATGTTCTATCTGCATTTACTATCAATGTGTTTAAGTTAATGTGATTGCTACTGGATATAATTGGAAATTGTCATTGGGCTGCTAAAGGAACATTGAAGTAAATTGTGCTAAAGCATAGAACATACCATTGTTATCTAAAATTAACATGGTATCGGAGCTCAGATGAAGACAAAGCCCAAGCAAGAGTGAGGAAAAGAAATCACTAAGGGAAGCTGTTGGACAAGCACTTGAAACTAGTTCCAATGACGGCTACATCTTACGTCAAATCCGATGACAAGCTTAAGGACAAATCCGACTATCATGCATGGCAGATGTCTCTAGATTTGACATTGCAAGAAAATGATGCCATGGACTATGTCAAAGGAAGAGTAGTGGAGCCTCCTTCAAATGCATTCGCAGTTGCACAAACAAAGTACAAGAAAGGTGAGGTTAAAACTAAGAAAATTATTGTTGATTCTATTCACAAGCCTTTGGTTGCCTATCTTTTTGATTTGGAAACATCTAAGGAGATGTATGACAAACTGGTTGGGATGTTCAAAGTAAATAATGCAAATCAAGTTCTCTTCTCAAGAACTAGTTGAAAGACATCAAGATGGATAGAGGAGAATCCATTCAATCCTACTTCACGAAGATTACTAAGATCAAGAATGATCTCCTATTTATTGGAGAAGTCATTAGTGACAGGGAGATCACTCTTATTGCACTTGGAGGCCGTGCAAGAGAACGAGATGTGTTCAACACTACCATCCTCAACAATGACAAGATTCTGAGATTTGATGAATTATTGGCTATATGCACTCAAGAAGAAATAGGGATGATGGAAAGAGACAAACCCTCAAATGGAAACAATCCTATCGCCTTCTCCACTCATACTAAGAGGAAGAACAATGCTAGTCCAAGAAGACAAGGTCAAGGGTTCAAGCTGGGATTCAAAGAAAGAAGAAAAGGAAGATGCTTCAATTGCAACAGGTTTGGACATTTTGCTAGAGAGTGTCCTCACAAGAAGGATACTCCAAGAGATGATGACAACCATAACAATAACTACAAGGGCAATGGCAATCAAAGGAACAACAGGTTCAACAACAACAGGTAGAATACACTTGAGAAGTTCGATTTCCTTGGCAGATCTATTTCCAAAGAGCAGTAGAAGTTGTTGGAGAGCCAGAGATCGAAGCAGAGACAGGGGCAAGGACAATGATCTGGAGGAAGATTTCCAGATTTGGAGAGGCAACAAGTGACAAAAGTGAACCATGCAGAAGCAGCGCAAGGAATGCATAGTAGTTGAAGTAGAGAAGTTCGATTTAGCTAGGGAGGAAGTCGATTCAGCTTCCAGAGGCCAGGAAAGTGTTCCAGAGAGCTGGAGAGTCGCTTCCAGTCTATGTCACATGGTTCGGGTTTGAATTTGAGTTCGGAAACAATTAAGTTTGATTCGTAAAAGACTTTGCTTCCTTCGTTAAGGAGCTTAAGGACATAAAGCTTGACCCTGAGGACATTCTCGTGGGCTTTGATGTGGTCTCCCTTTATACTTGTATCCCTATAAAAGAAGCCATGGAAGTGATCTATCGCCTAACAGATCCTGATACCGCGCATCTGGTTGAGATCTGTCTCACTTCCACTTTCTTCTGTTTCGAGGGTGAGTTCTTTGAACAGACCTGTGGTGTTGCCATGGGCTCACCCCTATCCCCTATTGTTGTGAATCTTTTTATGGAAGATTTCGAAACCAGAGCTTTAGCCTCGGCTCGTCTCCTTCCCAAGCTGTGGAAAAGGTATGTAGATGACACTAATGTCATCTGGGCCCATGGCCTAGAAGAGTTGGATTTTTTCTTCAACCACCTCAACTGTCAGTCCTCTGCCATTAAGTTCACCATGGAAAAAGAGGTCAATGGTTGCCTCCCTTTCTTGGATATTCTTATATCGAAGAATAAGGACGGTTCTCTCTCCCACTCAGTATTCCGAAAGAATACGCATACTGAGCAGTATCTTCATGCCGATTCCCATCATTTCCCTGCTCAAAAGGTGGGTGTGCTTAACACCCTCGCTACTCATGCCTTGAGGATTTCTGATATGGAGAGCTTCGATAAGGAGAAATCCCATCTCCTTAATGTCTTTGTGGAGAATGGCTATAGTAGGCGCCTAGGTCAGAAGGCTTTCCTTAAAGCCTCTAAAAACTCGTTAATCAATAAAGAACCTAAAGAGCGTCGGCCAGGCGTCCATCTTCCCTATGTCCAGGGAACCACAGATAAGATTGCTCGAATTCTCAAGAGGTATGATATTCCCTCAACCTTCAGGCCCCTCAACACTATTCGCAAATCCCTCCGATCGGTGAAAGATCCCATTGATCCTAAAGATATGAAAGGTGTCTACTTGATCCCTTGTTCCTGTGGGACCCCCTATATCGGGGAAACAGGACGCTCCATCCAGCAAAGGATCAGTGAACATGCAGCTGACCTAAGACATGGGAGAACCAAGTCTTCAGCGTTAGCAGAGCATGCGGAAAAGACCAAGCATCAAGTATGTATTGAGGAGGCCAAAGTTATTGCAAAGGTTGCGCAGTACCATCACCGTAAATTCAGGGAAGCCATTGAAATTGAAAGAAGGCCGGGCAATCTCAATAGAGATGACGGCTGGAAGATCAGTAGCTGCTGGATCCTTGCCCTTTCTTCCTAGTCTTTCTTTTTCGTTCTTTCGTTGTTTCCCTTATTTTTGAGGATTTCTTCTCTTGGAGCCTTATCTCTTCCTTCCTCCCAGGGCTTCTCCCTTTAGTCGCTCGCTTGATTTTTTTTTTTTTTGTTAGTTAACTTGATAGTATGTCCTCGTTATGTATTTATTCATTTTATCATTAATTTTATTTTTATTCTTTTATTTATTTATTTTTATTTTTATTTTTTTATTTTTTAATTTTAATTTTAATTTTTTTATTATTAATATTAATATTATTATTTTTATTATTATTATTATTATTATTATTATTATCATTTTTATTTTTATTATATATATATATATATATATATATATTTTAAAGTTAACTTTACTTTCCGTTCCAATATTCTTATCAATTCTAACTTACTTCTATGTATATTACTTTATATATATATATATATACATTTATTCCCCTTTTAAATACTAATTAACCTATAATTTTTAATACATTTTTAACTAACCATTAACACCTTTAAATTATTTTTAATGGTCACCTAATATAATTAATTGCCATTAAATTATAATAATTTTTGACTCTGGTCCTAAGGTCAAAAGTAGCCGTTAATCCAGATAGCCGTTGGAGACTCTGCTCATACTATTTAACATGCTAAGCTAGATCTGTCTCTTCAACTTGTCCTAACGATGAACCACACTAGCTGGTTCGAAACGCGTCGACAAATGATTTATCTTGTGATTTTCGCCGAAGATCTTCTCTTAAACTTGATATGGATCACAGAAGCCTCAATTCGACAATTTATGAAGTCCTTATTAATATATTTTCCACCATTATCTAAGTGAAGCACCTTGATCTTTTTGCCTGTCGTATTCTCTATGAGAGCTTTAAATTCCCTGAAACGATTGAAGACCTCACCTTTGGTCTTCAAGAAGTAGATCCAGGTTTTCCTGGAATGGTCATCAATAAAGGTGATGAAATATTTGGCACCACTGAGAGCTCTAGTGGACATTGAGCCGCAAATATCTGAATGTATGGGTCCTAACATGCCATCAACTCTACTATCAGTTTTTGGAAATGCTGCCTTAGCATACTTCCCAAGTACGCATCCTCTGCACACATCATCGTGTTCTGTGCCCCTGTTACCATTTCTTTGAGCATCCTGAGTGCTCCATGGTGTAGATGTCCCATTCTCCTATGCTATAACTCATTCAACTCCTTCCCATTGCTACTGTCACTGCCTAGTAGTGCCATTGGAGAATCGATTTGTAACCGATACAATCTATTACTTCAAACTCCAATCTGTCTTACCTTTTGCCATCTTGGGTGTTTGACATACACTTTCTTCCCTACGAAGTGAATATCATACCCCTTATCCTGTAATTGGGATACTGAAATCAGGTTCATACCCAACCCTGGCACATGCAATATATTTGTAATGCTGGTGCTTGCTCTTGACTCCCCCTGAAAATCTATGGTACCTCTCCCTACTGGAGTATATTTCGTTCTGTTTTCCATAGTAATTTGGAAGTCCATCTGCTCCTCATTGTAGCTAGAGAAATATTCTCCAACCCCTATCATGTGAGCTGATGCTCCATTGTCTATATAACACTCCTTGTGAAGTTGGTCCTGCTAAGCAAGCAAATTCGTCCTCCAATCTGGAAGACAAATTTGAATTCTCCTTAATGTTATTTCTGTCCAGGGCTATGCTGAAGAATTTAGTGTGTTATTCCTCTTTTCCACCCGGACACTGGCTTTGCTCTAGCAAATTGCTGCAAAAAACCTCTGCACCCAGCTAGAGATCTGCTAAAAAATCTGGGCTGCTCCCTTTGCCTTTGGAATCACTTGCTCTAGAAGAATCGAATTTTTCTCCCCCCCTCTGAAAAACCAGTCTTCCTCAAGCAATTCAACCTCCTTGCAAGAAGACTTCGTTGCCCCTTGGGAATTTCGACCTGTTGCCCACACTAAGCAACAAAATTCATTCTTTCGCTTTTGAGTTCTCTGACTGATCAATTGTGCTCTGATAGCATGTGAAACTTTGTCTATTGCAGCTATTGGAAATTATTCTTCTAACTAGAAATTTAATTATGCAGTTTATTTTCTACGACAAACAATGAATATAATCACAACTGCAATTTTCACCATAAAAATACTGTGGAAAATAGAATACTGGAAATTGAGAAATTCTAGCACACAGACATTAATTGTCAATTGTTCCTGGAAAAACCCAACTTGGGAAAACCAGTGTAGCAAATGAGGGTTTTACTATTAATCTTCAGCAACAATTCTGAGTAGAATAATTTAGATCCACAATCGACAATCTAATCTGAGCAAAATACTAGCAAAAATATTGAGAGAATTTTCTCTCACCCCACAACTATTCTCTACCTCCTAAATTGCCTCCCTACCCTCTGCGCAGAGTTCCCTGCGTCACCCTCTGCGCAGAGTTCCCTGCGTCACCCTCTGCGCAGAGCTTATGCTTGCCCTCTGGAAATTTCGGCCTTCCTTCCTTTGCCTCTCCAGGGAATTAGAAATCTGCCTCCCGAAATGCTGCTGCCCTCCTATTCCACCTGCTACTCACTCTTTGGCCCTATCTTCTCTGTTGAGTTGCTTCTTATGAGAAAATCAAACTACCTGGGCAATTAAGTATTTGCATTGGATGATATCTCCATCACCATTTCGACTTCCTCTTATAATCCATTGTTGGAGTACGAATGGCCAAGATTAAAATTTAATCAATGGCTAGTATCATCTCTGGATAGATCCGAGCAAGTTTCTAGATGATTCTCACCTTATCTCAATTAATATTGATTAATTAACCATATTCTCTAAGTTTAGACTTAGGAAATATTTAAAAAACGGTTAATAATATTTAAGGCGAAATTTTTAGAAACGATTTCTAGGTTTTGGAGTTCTCATGTATTCTAGTCTTTCCACAGAATTTCAAGGCTCATACATCCGATACTACAAAAACTAACACAACAAAGGATTATAAGAAGAAGTCGATGGGCACTTGGAGAATACACTTGAGAAGTTCGATTTCCTTGGCAGATCGATTTCCAAAGTGCAACAACAGTTGCCAGAGAGCCAGAGATCGAAGTATAGGCAGTGAGGGGTAGGGACAATGATCCATAGGAAGTTTTCCAAATTCGGAGAGGCAGAAACAAGTGACAGAAGTGATCCACACAGAAGCAACGCAATGGCTGCGCAATAGCTGAAGCAGAGCAGTTCGATTTAGCTAGGGAGGAAGTTGATTAAGCTTCCAGAGGCCGGGAAAGTCTTCCAAAGAGCCAAAGAGTCACTTCCAACAACAAAGAGGCTAGACAGCCTGCTCATAGGCAAATTCGAGCCACACGTGTGAGAGGCAGCGCAAAGGGCTTACGTTAGGGTTTGGACGACCAATTTTTCTGAAGAAGTTAGTGCCGAGATTGCTTGTGGGGTGAGAGAATTTTCACTCTAATTATTTCTGTCAAATACTTGCTGGTTGGATTGCCAGTTGGGCATCCATAGATTGTACTAAGACTTAACTGCTGCATAATAATAAAACCCTCACTGCTACACTGATTTTCCCAAGTTGGGTTTTTCCGGGGACATTTGTCCAAAAATAACTGTCATTTTTATTATGTGTGCGCTAGTATTTTTTCCTTTTCCAGCGTTATTTTCTCCCACAATTTTATTTGTGAAAATCACAGTGTGAGTTATTTGATATTTGCTGTAGCAGACAACAAATAAATTAACAATAGAAAAATAATTTCCAGTTGTTGTGATAGATGAAATTTTCACAAAGTTCTAACGCTCCTATGCCATGTGCTCCTTTGAGTGCACCCCAACAACAAGATCACTAATACACTGAAGATTTCCAGTCATTCATATTCGAAGAAGTTTTCCGGATGAAACTGTGTAAAGGATTATTATCCTGTCCAAGGATTATCTCTTATCTATTTCAGTCTTACCAGCTCTCGCATGTTATCATTCAATATTCTGTGGTCCCTGATGATGGGTGGATTGTCCACTCGAAATTTTGGACAGGATATAATCCTTTACATAGTTCCGTTCGGAAATCTTCTTCGAACATGATCACTCCTAGAACTCAAGCGTTCTCAAGCAAGTAAAAGCTCCATGCAAGCAACCGAGTGTGCCAATGACATGTTGTTGATGATTGTAGCATCGGATAGGAACTCAAGTGTCTAAATGTGCGGGAGTTGTCCAAATCCTTCATTGTTAGCAAATTAATTTTAATTAAAGGAATGATTAAACTGAATTTCATTTTATAATAAGTGAGTTTAATCTAATGCCATGCAAATGTGTTTGCATTGGTGAAGTAGATGAATTTAACTGTTGATCTCAAGTGAGGTGAGATCTAATCTCAACTATCAATCATTTCAGAGATTAGGGTTATGAATTTGGTCAATAACTCAAGAATATAAAAGCAAGGCTAGGTGAAAGAAAAAGACGAAGAGACACCGAGTGATTGAGTCATGAAGGGCAATGATTCAAGGAGAACACAACAAGTGTGATAAAGGATCTTCATCTGATGTTCAGGCCAAGGGAGAAAGGAAATAGTAGCAAGGAGAAATTCAGATCCAAAAAATTGTGTAGAAGCTGTGCAGCATAAAGGGAGGCTGTACTGATTTTCCATGCACTAAAATTGTAAGGATGCATCTATAGCAGGTAGCTGGAAAGGCTGTATGCACAGGTACAGCACAACGTGGGCCATACAGAGGTCATATGATGCAGGCACAGCAGCAGGTTGCATGTGCTGCGAAGGATTTTCAACAATAAAGCTGTACGGTCAGATAGGCTATACAAGGGTCGTACAACAAGCAAAGTGCAGCTCAGGGTTTCTTAAGTTGCTGATAAGCCAGGTTCTAAATTGGTGTACTTTTCTAGTACTTCCCTTTGTGCCATTTTCTGAGTAAGGGAGCCCTTGTGTGCTGAGATATTATTTTAATGAACAAGATTTGAAAGGCAGAAATTTCTGTGTGTTCGAGTGAAATTGGATTCATTTGTTTCTGCTGAATTCGTTTTTATTTACCAGTTAAAATCCTTGCAGTGCATTTTACTCAATAAGATGCTGTTTAAATTAATTTACAACAAGTAAATTACTAGGAAATAACATGCCAGTTGCTGGGGTTAAGGAAATTTAACACATGTAGGGCCCAGTGCCCCTCCTCCAAAGTAAGTCATCCTCTCAAGGAAACAACCGTCCTCCATGTTGGCCATTATGAAGAAGTCACCAAGATCCATAGGTCTCCAACTCTCCAAAGAAGAGAGCCACACAAGCACCAAGATGAGGTCTAGCAAGCAACGAGCAAGTCAACTCCAATATGTCTATGACTCTATTGATCACAGAACAACCAAGGGTCATCTATACAACATGCATCCAAATCACATGAAGTAGTTCCAATTATGGTGAAAACACTTTTGGGGCAAACCTAAAAACGAACAGAACATGGCGAGGCTGGAATAAAGCATTGCAACAAAATACTGGTATGGCCGAGGTCCTCATGAACCGTCAATGTCGAATGAACTCTATAATGTTGAGTCCACACTGTTCACTAACTGTCGATGCTGAATGGGGAATTTTGTGAAATTGAGCTCACTCTGTATAATTTCCATGAAGATATGCTGGAACTTAGCACCCAATTTTGTGTGGGCAAATCTGGTGTTAACAATGCCAATGAACAGCCTGATGCAACCTTGAATGAATGCCTCTAAATTGTGTGCTCTAAACTAGCCCTTGAGAATCTATATGCTTCTGATGTTAATTTTTAACCTTTATAAAAACTCAAAATAGCTCTTTATAAGCCCCAGTCGAAGATGGTTAGCAATGTGAGAATATGAGTTCAATAAAGTAGCCAGGGAGTTATAGGCATCATGAAGTCCTAAGAGCTAGCACTCCAGGCTTGATGATAAATCAAGGAAACCTTGAGCGATCCTTGAGAGTGGTGATTACTGAATATCCATTGGAGACTATCAATGATTTACGAACGGCCTACAAAATCTTAGGCAGAGCTCTTGTCCCAAGGATTAAATTCCTACTCAGGATGGTAGTTTGAGCTGTATAAGCCAGATTTATGATCTTAGACAGTCTATTTGCTGCCCAGGGAGAGATGGAGTGGGATAGAACGTCTGGATAAGAAATCCTTTACATGTAAATGGATTTTAAGAAAGTCTTTGATAGAGGGAATGACATTTCATTCTAGTTACGCTTAAAGCACTTGTGTTTGGGCCAAAGTTTGTCAGAGTTGTATCAACTAGTTTTCGTAATGCCTCAGCCAGTTCAACTTTTAGCAAGTCTACCATCAGAGTTCTCTGGACTTTACAATTCCATGGACAAGTAGACAGGGCTGATCCCTGCTCCCTCTCTTTATGTGTAGCCAATAGATGCAGTAGGCTATGCTGTTGTGCATCATAGAGGCATGCCCAGCATCATTAAAGGGAAATCCCTGTGTCAGTCTGACCAGAAATTAATAAATGGACGTTTCGCTGATGACTCTTTCGGTGCATATCTTTTCTTGGTTATACATAGTTGCAGAGAGAAGCATGCATGCTTTTGAGCCATCCTCTGATATAATAACTATAGAATAAGATTTGCTCATAGCTCTTAAAATTTATTTATAAGGAAGGGCTAATTTTTCAAATTCTATTTTTGGTAGAGCTCTACTTGTATAATAGTTGGAGCAAAACAAGTTGTGGTTATTTCAATCTGTAATATAGTACTCCATTTTGATTTTTTGTGTAAACGATTATATTTTGAGTGCCATTGCAGCTAAATGTTGCTGTATGTCTTTATGTAGAAGCTTATGTTTTGAAGGCCATGCTCGGCTGAATTCCTGAAATGTTGCAAATAAATGTTGCTTATTTGGTTACAAAAATGCCTGATTATTCTTCTAGCTTCACCTTATCATAGAGATGGTTGACTTTATGCTGGATGTCTTCATGTTGAAGCTTATGTTTTGGAGCCCATGCTTGGCTGAATTCCTGAAATCTTGCAAATAAATGTTGCTTGTTTGGTTGGAAAAATATCCGATTATTCTTCTAGCTTCACCTTGTCATAGAGATGGCTGACTTTAACAGTCTTTGGCCTTTTGAAAAATATTTGAAATAATTGGACCAGCAAAAGATGGAAATTTCTTTCCTGTCTCAAAAATTTGATTTGAAATTAGCAAGATTCTTGATTTCCTGTGAGGAAGTTAATTATAAATCACTGGCCTGGTCATTTCAGATATGCAATGCTGTGCTTGCTGCAAGAATAATGAATGCTACTCTTGTTTTGCCGGAGCTGGATACGAATTCCTTTTGGCATGATAAGAGGTATTTCAATCCATAATCAGGCATCCTGTTCCTTAAACAAGCCTTTTTTACTGAAAAAATAAGATGTGTCAGTGTCAATCTTTTGTTCCTTTTGGATAACTATTGATATAGATATTTTACTGAAGCTTAGGAACAGATTACAATTGGATAAAGGTGATATCCTGCTAAGGATCATTTCAATTTCTTGGCAGATTATGGCTGCAGATGACATACAAGATAGCTTACATTTCTTAGCTTTTTATTTGGAAACTTGTATCTATGCCTGCCCCTATTTATCAGGTGCTAGATCATGTCCCTGGTGGTTGCTGTGATACCTCTTTCGGGACATTCACTGTATATTTGTTTATTTTAATTTTCTTTTAATGTTTTTAAATGCTCCTTATATTATGTCAAGAGAAAATAAGTACATCACTAATCAGAGAGTTACATCACACAAATCACAGGGGAACCAGTAAAATACCACCCTAACATAGCCAAAAATTTATGCATATGCACCTATGCACCAACTGAAAGAGACTGAATATCACGACAAAGAAGACTTAGTTTAACCTCCACAGGCAAGTCCCGCTCCTGCTTAAAACTTCTCAACCCTCTGAGCTTAAATGGGGAAGGATCCACCCACCTAAAATGTAAATTGTTAAAATTGGCAACTAGGGCCGAACTCTATGTGGGTCATCTTATTTATGGCAGCTGATATTTTTCTTGGATCCCTCTCGTCGAGAGGTGTAGGATTGATCTAAAGATCATCTGATTCCGATAAGTATTCATGGAGTTATGAATTTATTTGTGTTAATAGACAATTCGTCAAGGTCGGCCAGCAACCAAATAAACCTCACATGTGTTCAACATTTTAGTATAAAAGGTGATGACTTGAGAGTCATTTTACACACACTTCACTCTTGATTTCTCTCCACTTGTTCTGGGTTTTAGTGGAAGAGAAATCTAAGAGAGGAAGCCCTAAAATGCAGAAGGTAAAGGAGCCCTAGTATGAAGCCCTAGACGCAGTCTCTACAAGCCTTAATGTAGTTCTAAGGAGGATGCCCTAACGCAGTCCTAAGAAGGAGGATCTACACAGCTATGGAGGAGGTCTTAGCAGCCCTAGCCGCAGTCCTAGCAAGCCCTAGCCTATAACAAGGGCACCCATTTGTGGAGGAAGAGAGCTCGTTGAAGGAGGATATTTCCCCGTGGTAGCCGCAGCAAGAAGGGGCAGGGACAGTGTGTAAAAGGACTGTTTTGGGTCTATTTCTGGGGTCCGAAGTGCTGGATAAGGGGCTGAGTTCCCTTGCTGGAAGAGCCGCAACCATAGGACTGTTTAGAGGACACTTTGGAGGGGTGCAGATCCATGGAAAGGCAGCCACAACCCTACACAGTCTTGCTGTAGGGTGCCGCTGTAAATTACAGGCAGGCCAAGGGTAGACAAGGGCTACGGCAGCCCATAATTGAAGCAGCCACCCTTAGCCACTCAAAGAAGGGCAGCCACATTTCTTGGGAGTGTTTTTGGGCACAAAAAGGTTGGTTAAGCACTGTTGTGTGCCCTAACCAGACCTAGTTTGCTGCAACCAAACAGACCTCAAGGAGCAGCATTTGTATGGTGTGTTGGCAGCTAGATACATGGGACATCAAGGTCACTTGGTGGAGAAAGCAATAGGACAGCAAGCAATGACATGGTACAACAAGGCTACAATGGGACAGCAGCAAGCATGGTGTTGCAAACTCATTAGGACAGCAGCAAGGTACAACATGCCAAATAGGACAGCTAGGCAAGTGTGCTTAGTACAACATGGTAAATGGGACAGCTAGGCAATGGTGCTTGGTGCAGCAAGCAAATGGGACAGCAAGGACATAGTGCCTAGTGGAGCATGGTACATGGGACAGCAAGCAATCATGGTGCAACAAATGAGATGCAACATGATGGGCACGGTGAGGTACAGGATGAGGCAGCACTGGTGAGTGCAGCCAGATGATAAGGTACAGCAAGATGTTGCAGTACCGAAAGGTGCAGCAGTATGATTATGAGGTCCAGCATAGTGATGCTGAGTGCAGCATGGTGAGGTGCAGCGTGATGACGAGGTGCAACACAATGATAGGTGAAGGAGTCACCTTGGAGAATCAGTTGAAGTAGCATGTCTTCAACTGAGTTCAGCTATCTCATGTATCATCTTCTTAGAGATGATCTATGCTCTTATTTAGATAAGTCAAAGTGTTGACTTCTGTTGTAAATGTATATCTCTCTCTCTGCTGAACTATTGTAGAACATATAAGAATAATTGATCAAGGGTTTCCCCACATTGGGGTTTGTCCCTGGCTAGGGCCACATCTTGTGTCCTCTTGTCTTGGCTTGTCTGCTGTCATCTATGTTTATGTTCTATCTGCAATTTACTTTAATGCTGATGTGATTGCTAATCTGGAAAAGATATTGAGCTAACTGTGAAAATTGAAATAAATTGCTCTAAGCATAGAACATACCTAAAATTAACATAAATTAACATTGATGCTTCCTAAGAAATCCTATAGCAAACAACCATACCAAGTGCTGAAAGTATCTGCAGCTATCTTGAATCAATGAAGTGTCTCCTAGAAGGAGACCGTTCCATGATGGTGGGGCAGTAAATAAGAAGTGATACTCAGCTTAAAACATGTTACCAATCCAATTAGTAGGGTTGCAAAGTTTTGTGCAACCCTGCTAATCGACAAACATAGGTAAGGGTCTATTGTCACCTTGGCTCAAACCCCTGTTCTTTAGGTCCAAATTTCTCTTGAAAGGCCAAGGGAGGATACCCACTCAATACTTCAACCAACTCCAAATAAAACTAGTGCCTTAAACTGGGTCAGTAGAGGTGGAAATGATTATGAGGGTTGTCTTGCCGATTTTTGTAAGTATGCAGCAGAAAACTGAAAACCGACAGAATGCTACCCCAAATGATATTATATATTGCATGTAAGTACTCAAATTTGTGTAGAAAAATCATGCTAACTAATTCTAGAGTTATTTTCAAGTTTGAGTTGATGCTTAGATGTGTTACAGAGCAAATCAACTTGTTACCCTGTAACTGTGGACTGTAAAATCTGGAGTAAATTGAAGGGACAAAAACCTGTTTAACTCAAACAAACAACCCAATGAGTGCCAAAGTACTCTTAGATCAATGTTATGAGGGTGGAGAAGCTAAAAGGTGTAAGTTTGGTCTTGAAAGACCACTTCCAAGCTTATGAACAACAATAAATATCAATTTCTAGCAAGCTGGAGATTGTATTTCTGTTTTCCTGAGATCAATTCCCACTGGGTTCTATTCCCTAAAAAATTTCTAGAAATAAGTGTATTTTTGACTCTAAATTTATAAATCAACAATATAAATTCCAACTAGAGTTTATGTGCAAGGTTTCAAATGAACAACTTACTTGGTATGAGCAGAGAACCTTGAGGAATGTTGCAAAACTCTTCAGTAACAGCTAGTAAAATGTACAGATTGTAGTAATAACTCGAAATTTGCAGCTGCTAATGAAATCAGTCTGAAATCAATAAACACAATTTTCTTCTATTAAATCCGCAGAAGGAAAAACATACTATAGAAACACATGCAATCATTCAATCACAATGAACACAATTTTTACTGGGGAACCCAACTAGGAAAAACCCCTCTGTTTGTATTATATCAGATGAGAAAAATGATCTATTACAATGACAACTTCAATGCTTGAAGCTCAATCTGCACTGCAATACTGATCTCCTCCTCTCTTGAGTCTGCTCTGCCCAATACTTAGGCAAAATAGGCCTCCTGTTTCCTCCTATTTCCTTGCGCAATTCCTTCTCCTAAATAATAGGGAAGCTCCTATTGGCTTGCGCAAATCCCAAGAGAAATGGCTCAGCTGCTACCTGCAAACACTGCGCACTCACTAGTATACAATAATGATTACAATTATGCCTTTTTTCTCCATTCCACTAGGTAATTTGAATTGCATGCATGATTAGGGCTATTTTTAGTAAATTGACTAGTTAACTGAGAGATCAGTGAGTTAACAACAGTTACAACTACTCAACTGAACTCATACTGACTCTATTCTAGACTAGAGCTCAGATAATTGACTTTCACTAAATATAACTCCACTAGATTGCTAGATCTTAGGAATCAACTCATGCACAACTCTACTTCTAGGCTTTAGCCCATAAACTCGAATTCACTGACTTAACTGAGTGACTTGGCCATGTCACTCCTGCTAATTGCATGTCAACTCATCCTAATGAAGTGGAAATTCTAATTTCTCCATTTGACTAAGGCACAAGTCAAATGAAGCCTTTTTATTGCTACAATTTAACACAGATTTGTAATAAAATCACTTGATACAAAGGTGTAAAGATATCCAAATAATAGTTTGAACTCAAAGTATCAACATTTGGCTTAGATTTAACTTTATTTTTTATATCTCATGGTAAATAATCTTGCTGCTTATGGGATGAATCCAAAAGATCAACAACTAAATTTCCTAAACTAAAACAAAAATAAAAGTTTTTTGAGTTTTGTTAAATAAAGTGGTTGTTGCAATTTTTACCTTGTGCCAAAAATAACTTTACCTTAAAGTTGGGTTGTCAAAGATACACCTCTTTGAGTTGATCTTGCACATTATTAAGGAAGTTAGATTGGTCTACAAGAGAAATTGCCCCCACTCGTGACTTAATATTTATTCCATTGTTCAAAACTTCAAACCCAACTAGAAGTGGCCCTTAGCGTCACATTCCTCGGTCTTCGAATTGCGTGTGTGATGAAGTACACATTTTCTTCTGGGTTGAAAGTCCTTGTTGGAATGACCCGCGTACAACAAAAAGACAAAGTAGGATTTCTTTATAGTTTGACGCCTCCACATGGCTATGTAACTCCACAATGGCTCAATCCTCTAGCTTATGTGTGATTTTATTAATTGGAAAAATTATTAGATTGAAAGGTTAAATTCCTTAAGCCCAACAATTGAATTAATGTGCCAGTAAATTTTTATGCCCATATTTTATTTTTATGGAAAACCCAAAAACTTTAAATCCGAAATCTATGCATAACATAACTGAGCTTCTAACAATTTATGCACACCAAAAACATAAATTCAAACACTCAATTTTTACACAACCATTTACCCTAGAAAACCCCAGTGTGGGGAAAAAGCAACAAAGAGGGATCTTATTAAGTTTCAGGAAAATATTACAGTACAAGTATTTTACAGCCAATCAACGACACCAGAAATTGGTCCTTCCCTTCAGCTTGGTATGCCCTGAAGCACGACCTCTTTCCACAATAGCGTATGGCCCCTTTCCACGGTCCAAGGCTAAACCTCTTCGATAGAAAACTCGACCTCTTTTCTTCGATAGAAAACTCGGCCTCTTTTCTTTTTCACTCTGCCTATTGTACATCCCTTCTCCTTAATTGCTTGACTTTCTTGTTTTTCACCCAAGTTAATCCTCTTCTCTTTCACTTTAAGTGATTTTGAAAATAATGTGTCCTTTGCTCACTCATTCCAACAATTTATAATTCTTCTTAAGGCCAAATACCATGGGCCATCAGAGTACCATGGGTCATCATTTAGCCTAAGTTTACATTAATTAATTAAATCAATGTCAGGCTTTCGTGAACTTCCTTAGCATTTTCTGACCATGCATTGTTGGAAAATGTAACTAGTTTCAGTCTTCATAATTGTCATTGTACTCATGTCATTATGGATATATTATGTAAGAAGAAGAAAGAAAATTTATTATTTTCAAGCATGGGTTTCATGCTTCTTTTGATTGGTCAATGAAGTTAAGCATGTTCTTCATGCTTCTAGGGTTTTTCAAGTCATAAAAATTATTGAGTCAAGAGGGTTAATATCATTTGTATATGACTCTATTGGGCAAGTTGTAAATTGTAAAAGACTATTTTGAGTTTAGAAAGTCAAAATTAGTCTCCTAACACAAGTCAACCCTGCCAGTGACAAGTCGGCCTAGAAGAGGCTATTCGACCTCCTCAGATGTTGTATATATGGAAGCAACTTCAACCTCTTTTGACACCAATTCGATCTCTCAAGCAAGAAGTTCAATCTGAAGCAAGGAACAAGAAGGAAGCTAGAGTGAAGGTCAAGGAAGCAAGAGGAAGTCAAGAAGAGCAAGGAAAATCTGTTTTTGGGCTATATTCTCTCACACGTGCGAAGAAACTAGGGTTTTTGCAGCGATTATAGGGCTGAAGATTACAGGTCGAAATTATAGATTTGACGCTGGGGGACGAAACTAAGATTGGAAGAAGGTTGAAGGAGGATTGACCCTTGTTGAATTGGTTGATCTTTGACCTACTTGGAAGAGATTCTTGGAGGGTTGACTTGGTGCTTAGAAGAGGACTTGGTCTAGGGTTTTGGGTCTTGGTTTTCTCATTTGAAGCAAATTTTATAAGAAGAGAAGATATTCTTTTTGGGTTTTCCCCTTGGAGGGGTTTTGCCCTGGCTTGGAGCCTACTTCTTGTGTCCATTGTCTTTATTGTTTTTGCTCTTGATAATTGTTTGATGAAAAGATCTAATAAAGAAACATAAGAAGATAACTAAAGTTCACAAGCAATTATTAAGGTTAAGGAGAAATTGTTTTAATAGTTGCCCTACTGCATTCTCCAATATGGTATCAGAGCTAAGGTGAAGGAAGAGAAGGCAACTAGAAGATCTTGTTGACATAAGAAGGGATTTCTTGTTAAGGGGAATCATTCCAAAAAGGGACACAAGGAAAAAAGAAGACCTATTGAACTAGAAGGAAGGTTCTTACATCAAACTTTCATCAAAGATCTCATTATCTCAAGAAGGATCAAGCTCTCATTGAAGGAAGGAAGGAGAAAACTCTTGTTGAAGTTTCTTTAGTGCATCATCTTAAAGAAAAGGAAGCATCAAAGAATCTTGGGATCATCATCCTCTCATTGAAGTTGTTTGAAGATACTATTGTTGAAGGGATTCTAGAAATCATCCTTCTAGGGCATCTTTGAAGTGTCTTTGAAGGTCTTGAAAGCATCAAGATAGTTGGAGACATCATAAAAAAGGAACAACTCTTGGTTGACAAGTAAGTACCATATTGTCTTATATGTCTTGATCTACATATTATATGGCTACATTTTGCAAGGAAAGTAACAAGCTAGTTGGATCAACATACTTCCTAGCACAGAAGAAGAGGATTAACTTGGCACCCATAGAAAATGAAGTCATGGAATATGTTCTTGGTGAATTTGTTGTACTAGACAAAGAGAAGACTCAAGTGTTAGCAAAATACAAGAAGGGAGAAGTGAGGGCACAAAGGATCATTGTTGAATTCATTAAGGATCATCTTGTTCCTTTTGTTGCTGATTTGAAGACATCCAAGGCTATTTATGATAAGTCGGTAAAATTGTACTCTATAAGTATATCGAGTCAAAAGATATCCTTAAGGAGTCAACTATATAGGATAAGAAAGTCAATGGATGAAGCCATGGCCAGTTCTCATGAAGATCTCACAAATAAGGGACCATTGGAAGGGTTTGGGGAAGTTGTTTCCGATTCTGAAATGACTACTTGTGTATTAAATGCTCTACCATTTGATTGGAGCAGTTTTACAACTAGTATTTACTCAAAGGAGGATACTACTCCTTTTGATGCTCAATGTATCTTGGAAGAATCTAGAATAAGGTTAAGGATGACACCGAATCAAATGAAAACTCGCAAGCCTTTGTTGCAAGATACAAGATGAAAAAGAAATGGAAGTTTGGAAAGTCCAAAGAAAAGCCAAACATGTCCAAGATTCAATGCTTTGGATGCAATGAGTATGGACATTTTAAGAGGAATTGTCCAAACAAAAAGAACAACAAAAGGAAGGAAAGAAGTGAAGCTCACAAAGCTGAGGAAAAGGGAGAACCTAAGAAGAAGCCAAAAGAAGAAGATCCCAAGGATCTTTACTATTGAAGGAAGCTCTATCTCTATCAGGTTCTTTATGAAATTTGTCTTTCTTTTATTAAGAAGAAAGTAGAGTAGCATGCAATGTTGCATTCTCTGGGAGAATCTTTGTTTTTTTAAAGCATGGCATCATAGAAAGAAGCCTATGATAGTATAGGAATTAGAATCTACTTGATTAAGTTGCTTTGGTAGAAATCATCTAGCTTTCAAGAATGAGAAGATTGGGACCATATTGCATATTATAGTTCATCCAAGTATTTTCTAACATAATGTTAGAGGTAGTCATTTTGCAAAGAGGGATCATCAAGATCCTATAAGAACCATCATCTAGGAAGGTTCTTGGAAGAAACATTATGACTATTATATTTTCCATTTGGTATGGAAACAATACTCCTAAAGGATGTGGGAATTCAGATGGTCGAGTTGCAGTATGAAAGTCGTAATGAAAGTCTTTCTTGGGAAAAGAAACCTATCTTTGACAGGTATAAGAAGCAAGCTCGTTCAAGAAAGGATGGCTAGATGGTTGTATGGAAGCAAAGGTATGCATATTTTAAGTAATTCTTCTCTAGGTTAGGATTCATATATACAAGAATCTTGCAGAAAGAGTTGGTTATAAAAGTGTGCTCGGTCAGTTTTCCATGTGATTGCTTGATGCTTGAAAGAAGAAGTTTGATATGCTTCAAAATGGCCAGAAGATCAAGACCCTTCCACAAGGGAGCATGGCATAAACAAAATGATAATGATCAACATCAAGTATGATCTCTGGAAGAAAGAAAGGGAGTTAATAATGATAACTCCAAGGAAGATATTGTAGCTTCATAATCAAGTTCGATCCATGGACACCTTGATTAAAAATGAATGCATGGAGAAAGTCTCTTGTGCAATATAAATATGGATCATGCAACGAGATGTTGATCTCAAAGAATTCAAGTAAGAAAATACTTTGATGAAAGGGTCATCATGATAAGGTAAGTTTGGTATTAAGACTTTGATATTGGTTATTTGGTTGACATATTGGTTTTCTACCTTGAAGGATATTGTAGTAATGCATAATTGCAGTTGAGGAAAGCGATTGAGGAAAGTTCAATTTTGGTGTTGAACTTAATTCAAAGAACATATGGATTGACTAGATGGTTTTGGAAATCCTTGAAAGATTATGTAGTCAAGATGTTCACATCATCATCTTGGGATTAAAAGGTAGCAGTATAAGAAGATAACTTGATGTTCATGAAGATCACTTTCATGTTTAGAGGGAGCTATGATAGGCTCAATATAATGCCTTCATTGATGATAACTAGAGGAAAGTGATATGTAAGGTTGATGGTCTGAACCCTGTCACAAGATTAAAGGAAGAGGATGGGTCCATAATATCCAGGAAGGTAGAAACTCAATATGGTGAGACACAAAAAGAAAGGAGGAGCCATGCAACTACTACTTGAAGATCTCCATGAACAACTAGTAACTGATGTATCTATGAAGACAAGCTAAGGAGGTTGTGGTTATGACTTCCCAATTGGAAGGAGGCAAAGAATCTCGTCTATGCTTTCGAGGGAGTAAAGAAGTCTCTTTCAATACTTGAAAAGGGAGCAGAGATCAATTCCTCAATCAAGAGGGAATGGGGATCTCCTCTCTAGTTGAGAGGGAGTGATGTTGTTAGACATCATATTCTCTTTTGCATGTGTCATGCACTAGGTCAGGACTAATTGCCGTACATCTAAGTGAAGGTCATGGAGGGAGAATGGTGAATGGAGGATTGGATAAGCATATGAGATTAATACTCCTTGAGGATAAAGAATCCAAGATAGGAAGTATTCTTGTTGACCGACACTCTTTGAGGATTGGACAAGTATCCAAGACAAGAGTGGTCGAAGAGGACCAATATTTTTTGTGGATTGGGAATCCAAGATAAGAATAGTACTAAAAGGACATACTTAGTGAACATGCGAGTGGGGTATATACCTTGAGAGATAGTGTGGGATCTCACATAAAGCCTCCTAGGATTATGCTTTGATATGAGAAGAGCTTGTCAAGTCGCCCCTACCAATGACAAGTCTGCTTAGAAGAAGCTATTCGACCTCCACGAATTTGTATATATAAAAGCATCTTCGACCTCTTTTGACACCAATTCGATCTCGCAAGCAAGAAGTTTGATCTGAAGCAAGGAACAAGAAGGAAGTTAGCGTGAAGCTCAAGGAAGCTAGAGCGAAGGTCAAGGAAGCAAGAGGAAGTCCATAAGAGAAAGGACAATATGTTTTTGCGGTATATTCTCTCACACGTGCGAGGAAACTAGGGTTTCTGTCGCTATTATAGGGCTGAAGATTGCAGGTCGAATTGCAGATTTGAAGCTGGGGGCCGAAGCTAAGATTGGAAGCAGGTTGAATTAATTGATCTTTGACCTACTTGGAAGAGATTATTGGAGGGTTGACTTGGTGCTTAGAAGAGGCCTTGGTCTAGGGTTTTGGGTCTTGGTTTTCTCATTTGAAGCACATTATATAAGAAGAGATTCTTTTTGGGTTTTACCCTTGGAGGGTTTTGCTCTAGCTTGGAGCCTACTTCTTATATCCATTGTCTTTAGTGTTTTTGCTCTTGATAATTATTTGATGAAAAGATCTAATAAATAAACATAAGAAGATAATTAAAGTTCACAAGCAATTACTAAGGTTAAGGAGAATTTGTTTTAATAGCTGCCCTACTGCATTATCCAACATGCATTAGTTGGGAAATTCACAGGCATGTGTTTGTCCCCCAGGTCTATGGAGCAATGCCCAGAGAAAGCTTGGAAACCCGTGATGAAATAAAATATAGGATTATATGCTTGTGGAAATGGTTTTTTTGCCTTGTTTGAACACAAAGAAGACAAAGATGTAATATTTAGGAATGGCATGTATTTTGTTGGGGTTAGAGGAATGTCTTTTGACCGTGAAGCATTGCTTCCAAGATTTCTTTTGACCATGAAGCATTGCTTCCAAATGGTCTCTTGGTATTCTTACCCAATGCACATCCCTTATAGACACCTTCATGATCCTTCTTCAGATTAGGAGTTCCATCTACTATGGTACTTAGTGTTGGAAGGATTTTGAAATGTAGATGACCAAATCTTCGATGCCAAAGTTCACATGGGCTAATTTCAATGTGAACTAGGGCTTGGGCCACATGAGATATCAGTCTATAGAGTCTTCCTTCTCGAATGCCTATAACTTTGGCTTGATCTATACTTGAATCTTTTCCCCAAACAACAATCTTTCCATCAATGAAGTCTATTCTATCACCCTTATCTTCTAGACTTGAAACAGAAAGTAAATTCTTGTGAAAACTTGGAACAAAGAGAATGTTGTTGAGGTGGATTTTGCTTCCGTCTTCGAGCTTTATGGAGGTTGATCCAATACCTTTCACGGGATAGCTCTTGTTGTCTCGAAGTTCCATGAATAAGTGGATTTTCCTTTTGATAAGGTCTTCAATCTATTGGAATGACTAGTCATCTGTCTTGATGCACCACTGTCAGTTACTCAAATGTCTTCATCTTGAAATGTGCCAGAGAGAGTTGAGAAGAGACCTTCATCCTTTTCTTTGATTGACACACCTTCATGATCCTTCTTCAGATTAGGAATTCCATCTACTATGGTACTTAGTGTTGGAAGGATTTTGAAATGTAGATGACCAAATCTTCGATGCCAAAGTTCACATGTGCTAATTTCAATGTGAACTAGGGCTTGGGCCACATGAGATATCAGTCTATAGAGTCTTTCTTCTCAAATGCCTATAACTTTGTCTTGATCTACTTGAATCTTTTCCCCAAACAATGACCTTTCCATCAATGAAGTCTATTCTATCAACCTTATCTTCTAGACTTGAAATAGAAAGTAAATTCTTGTGCAAACTTGGAACAAGAGAATGTTGTTGAGGTGGATGTTGCTTCCGTCTTCGAGTTTTATGGAGGTTGATCCAATACCTTTCACGGGATAGCTCATGTTGTCTCGAAGTTCCATGAATAAGCGGATTTTCCTTTTGATAAGGTCTTCAATCTATTGGAATGACCAGTCATCTATCTTGATGCACCATTGTCAATTACTCAAATGTCTTCATCTTGAAATGTGCCAGAGAGAGTCGAGAAGAGACCTTCACCCTTTTATTTGATTAATACCTTCTTTGTAGAGAATAAGAAATTCCATGCTTCCTTAATACTTTTTTTGAGATGGCTTGCAATCTTCTTGATGAACTTCTTCATTGTAGAGGAGATCTTTTTGATGCCCTTAGATAACCTTAGCTCTGATACCATGTTGAGAATACAACAGGGCAGTAAGTATTTTAATTCTCTTAACTTGATAATTGTTTGTGTTACCTTTTTCCTTATTAGCTTTGTTCCTTATTTTTATAGTGTGAGATACATCAAAAAATTACCAAAACAATAAGAACAGTGACAGAATATAGGACCCTTAAATCTCCTCTTCTTATAGATTCTTCAATTGACGAATACCATGACCTAGTGACTTAGACAATTACCCTCCAAGATCAAGATCAACTCGGCCTCCTGCTGCAATGACTTCGACCTCCCACTGTAGATTCGAAATTCTGATTACCGACAATTGCTGTTGCTCCTATTAGAGACTTTGATCTCCTTCGAATAGCCTTCTTTTCCCTTCACTTGCCTTTCCTTGAGACTTAGGGCTAGTGAGATGCCCTAAGTGACCTTCGCTTGCCTTTCCTTCTCTTTTTTCTTCAAGATAGAACTAGAGATAGTCCCAATGCAGAAACCCTAACTTCGACTTTCGTAAGAGAGATAGAACTAGCCCAAGCACTTTGACTTCTTCGACTTTTTCTCTTCCTCTTATTCACATAGAATGAGATGAGTGAGTGTATCTAATGGAGGACAAGTTCCTCTCTCTCTATATCCTCTTCCAAGGGTAGACGTGGCTCTTCATGTAGGCCAACATGGCAGCTCCTTAGGGCAACTTGATCTTGGAGGTATTTCGACACTTTAAAGACAATAATTTTTCTTTACACGATACAATGTGCCCATAGGGTCTTCAATAAATGACAATGACTCTTTAACCTAGAACAAACCCTAGAAACACTCAATGGGTGCTTGACCTATAAAATAAAAGAACTTGAGCATGAAACCCATGCTCCAATAATTATTTCTTTTCATTTTATTATTTACAAGAGTACATTTCATACTTATGGAGATCGAACCTAGTTACACATTTCCTTGTGTTGCTTTTCCCACCCTTCTTGTGGGCCCTTTACTTCTTTATGATTTATCTTTACTTGGGTACATAACTCAAGAGCCCAAGCTTACTTTTGATATTTTCCATTACCCCTAAGTATGAGTTAGTTTATCACTCATCAAGGTTGGGATAATACAAGAGTTACTTTTTATAGATGAAGCACCATGTGCTTGAGGAACTAGGTGATGGTTGATGAGGGGGGTAGATCTCGAGTGAGGTTTTTTCCCATTCGCTAATCAAATCTTCCAACCATCTTTTGCATTTTTCATTTTTCTTTCATTATGGCTTCTCATGTTTTTATCTTTATTTTAGCTGCATCGACCTCTAGGGAAAAGTTTTTCGCCCCCAAACTCAAGGATGAGGATGAAAGGGTGCCAATCCTAATGACCAATGACCACCAACCTAATGAATGAAGACGAATAAGAGGAAATATGTAAAATAGTAAGTACAAAATATCACAGACACACTACTTCAATCATAGCCTCGCTAGTAGTGCCCTTCTTAAAACCCCAAGTCCTTAGTGGAGATCCCACTAGACTAGAGTCAAAGAATAACCTCCGAGGTGAAGTGAGGCAACAAGAATATAGTCAAAATTGGTCAATTGTCTAGTTTTCCCCTTGATCCATATTAGTATGCCCATAATATTTAGTGAAAGCACATGATTGCAAAAATGTTTAAAGTACCTGCCAATGGATGACCCACCTTCCTTTAAGAAGGAATGCCGAATGGGAGAGAGAAATATGACCAGAGCAAGAAGTGGAGGTTCCTGGCATCATGTTATGTCCTGATCATATAGGGTTGTTGGGTCGCTGGCTGTCTAAGGGGGAGAAAAAAATTCTTCAATGTATTACCCTCTTTTTGGTGGGTAATAGGGATCACCATCAAATTTTGGACAATCTTCCAACCAATCTCATGGATAATGATTTCAGTACCTAAGGACACTTGGGACATCAACAACCTTCTAATATGTATACATTATGAAACTCCTAAGGAGCCATGCTTCATCTATATGCGAGCTTAAAATTGATAACAAATTCAAATTTGTACCTCATTAAAATGGAGTTACCAAGGTGAGTTGTCAATCCCTTCACATTGGTGCTTGTCTCACTTTACAAGCCTATTTTCTTCAAAATATGCAAAGAATGGGGTCTTAATTCTTCCAATGTGGTAGCCAAGATGAGCTAAAATCTACAAGAATGAACCCTCTTCCAATATTGTAGCTTATCTATAGATGTCTTCCCAGAAATGGACTTTATCCTTGCCAATGGCACCAAAATGTTATCACACAAAAAAGTAGGTGGTTTGAGTGCAACTAAGGAGGAGGCCATTGTCACCTTGTTACCCACCAAATGTAGGTGGTTTGAGTGCAACTAAGAAGGAGGCCATTGTCACCTTGTTACCCACCAAAAGTAGGTAGTTTGAGTGCAACTAAGAAGGAGGCCATTGTCACCTTGTTACCCACCAAAAGTGGGTAACGCACAGGAGAAATATTTTGGTACTTATTTGTCAGCCAACAACCCTATGATGGCCCATGGATAGCTTTATGTCAGAGCTCTCCACCTATGCTTCAGGCAATTCTCTCTTCTATCTTGCATGCTTCTTGAAGGAAGGTGGGTCATCTATCAAGAGGTCCACAACCATTTTTTAATCATGTGCTTTCAGTGAATGTTGTGGCCCGTGGGGCATACTAATAACGATCATAAGCCAAGCTGGATGATTGGTTGCTCTTGATTGTACCCTTGTTTCCATGCTATCCTTTGCTCCTAGTCCAAGCTGACCTATCCTAAGGTATTTCCTTCAGGAAGGGGCACTTATAGGAGGCACTGATCGAACTAGCATGCCCAAGGTAATCCATACTTGCCACATTCATTCTTTGGGTTGATTGTAATGTGTCATTAGCACTGGCACGCTATGTCGTCATCTTTGAGTCACGGCCCGAAATTTGCTCTATGAGGTTGATGCAATTGAAATAAAGATAAAATCATATGAAACCACAAATAAATAAAAAGAAATATGCAAAAGATGGCTGGGACATAGTAACCACATGGGAAAAATCCTAGCATGAGCTCTACCCCCCTTATTCGCCATAACCTAGTTCCTTAGTGTTTCATGCGACATGTAAAAGGAACTCTTGAATGTCCCAAGCCTGATGAGTAAGAAATTGCTACATCTTTAAGGGGTATTGGAAAAGCATAGAGCAAGTTTAGTCTCTTCAACTATGCAAGAAAGAAAGATAAATCATTAAAGAAGATGTCCACCATAGGCGTGGAAAAAGCGGGCCAAGGAAAGAGGTAATTCATGCCTCCATGATTGCTCCATCAGACTGCTCTATAATTTTATTCCGGCTGATATTATGACCTGTGTAGTTCTCTACTAGATATATTGTTTATTTGTGTGATTATTTACTAGATAGTACCGTGTTTTCTCTTCCGGTACCTTGTCCAAAGAGGTTGCCCCGCTTCCCAGACAGGTACTGTTGTACTTTAATAGGTTTAGTGAAATTCTAATTTTCTTTACAATTGATTAATAACACATTGTTATAGGTTATAGCTTTTCTAGTCATGTATTTTCAATTGCTTGTTTAGCATTGTTTTGCTTAGATAAGATTACTCTTAGAAGTAGTGAAACATTAAGAATAGATAACATTTTCTATAAGAGCTGTTAGTGAAAGTTACAGATCCATCCTTTTTGATTATTTCTGCAAATTGTGAGATTCTAGATGTTAAGTACAGAATCCTTGCAATTCACTTAATCAAATTATGAGTTGAGTACCAAATTAACAGTTTGGCAAGGTCATAGCATTTCCCTGTCTAGCAAAGTATGACTTTCATTTATGCAGTGTGATTTCAATTCTTGAACGAGTGATTTTCATTTCCAACGCGGGTGAATTAAGGTCCTGTAAGAGTGATTTTAATTCCAACAATTGTAATTTTGCTTTAGTCTCAGTAATTTACAATTCAAGCAAGTGCGAGGTTTCTTTCCAGCAAGGTTGCAAAGATTACTTTCGGTTTGAATGATTTTTAGTCACAACATTTAGATAGCAATTCTTTTTACTGCAAGATTAGATTCTTAAATAATCTTGCCAAAACTGGAATGTATTCAGACTCTTTTGAGTCTTTTCATAATTGATGTCCTTAAGAACTATAACTTTAAAACTGAGTCATTATCTGAATGCATGTTTTCCCGCATATATAATGCATGATAGCTCGCAAGTTCTAAATGAGCCCTGGGTTGACAATTAAATGCACAGTCCCTCTGCCTATCTCCCTGAGAAATTATAATGGTAATTAAAGGGCCCATCGACTTACATGATAATTTTTATTGTATGAAAGCACAAGGCTTAAGAAGTTCTGAGGTCATATCTTTTTAGAAGAATATGCAAAAGGAAAATCAAGTTATAGGTAGACATGTGACCATTACAAGAATTAACCTTTTTGTTTTCTAGGTAATATATCCCGGGTGAAACTGCCCAGATACTTCCCCTCATTTTGTGGATGGTACCTAGGGTAAACGCTACATTCCTCATACCTTCCCATCATTTCAAGGATGGTAACTAGGATAAACCATCGATTCCTCATGGCACTGGGATAGGTCAACAACTCATGAATAGACCATTTATAGCGCATCACAAGTGATGCACTATCAGCAAACATCTGACAAAGTGGGAGTTGAACCAGATGGGCAGTGTAACAGATTTTCCTCAAAACCACTCAAGCTAGACCCAATTGACTATAACAATTGACCTCTAAAATTGCTCATTGCATTGATTCCCAATGATGTATCTCCATGGATTTTGTCACTATTTGAAAATTTTTGGTGGCTGGTCAGTTTATGAAGAAGACAATTTGATTTGTTGCCATATAACACAGAACAGATGAATATATGGAAAACATTGTTATTGTCTAAGAAAGAGGGGTCAACTAGGTTAAATTTGATCTAATATAGAAGTTCAAGAAAAGTAGCTCTAGACCGTATATGAAAACAAAAAAGCATGAAGATCATAAAATTCTAGATGAAATTGTGAACACCAAGCGTAGAAGTCATGTTTAAGAAACACCAAACTTTAATGAATGTTAATCAGCGTGGTTCAATGCTGGCCAAAAGACCATAGAATAGCACCGATGGACCTCGATCATGACAGGTTTGTTGTCACATGGGCAGATTAGGGAGCACATTTGGTGCATGTACGATATAGATCTATTTCGGTGCTTTAATTCACATCATAATTATTTTCATTTCTACTTCTGTTGTTTGCTCTACCAAATGGATGCATTTAGTGCTGCTTTTCTATTGTTGAAAATTGTTTAGTTGTTTCAAGATGGAATTGTCTTAGGTAACGTGAAAGTCATCTTGTTTTTCACGGAAAAAATATGATATAAGTCAAAAATTAAAAACAGAGTATGACATGCAGAATCCATGATCTGCCTGAGACTACTATTTTTTCCGTCATTCAAATGTTTTGGTTAATTTGGCGTCTGGTTATTTTTATTATTATTTAATATACGTAAGTTTACAGAACATATCTTTGTTAAAAGTTCATCCTCCTGTAATGTATGCTATTAAAGCTTTCCAAATAGAACATTGATTTGCTAGTTCATTGAAGTTAATAGTAGGTGCGAGTTACATTCCCTTTTATGCTCATTCATTCATGAAGAAAGCAAATCAAGCTGCCTGTATTTTCTTCCCATGTTGCATTCTGTCAAAGGTATGTTTAGTGGGTGCTTTTAAACATCGGTCTCTTAGAAAAAGATATACATTCAGCTTTTCATGACCATATGCAGTGATAAATTACTTTCATTTCCAGTGGCTTTGCAGGTATTTATGATGTTAATCACTTCATCAAATCACTTAAATATGATGTAAAAGTTGTGCGGAGTTTGCCAGAAGTGTCAGTGAATGGGAAGAAGAAAAAATTGAAGGCTTTCCAGGTTTGCAGGCTTCAACTTTATTTTCCTGTTTGGAAAGATACCATTGTTATTTAAAGAGATGCTCCCTTATGTATTTGTATATACTATAAACCCTGCCGTGTATTTGTGTTGCAGCTTCGCCCTCCAAGAGATGCTCCTCCAAGTTGGTATGAAACAGTTGCATTGGAGAAGTTGAAGGAACATGGTGCTATATATCTAACTCCATTTTCACATCGTTTAGCAGAAGAGATAGATAATGCGGAATATCAGCGATTAAGATGCAGAGTGAACTATCATGCTCTTAGATTCAAAGAAAATGTTATGAAACTGAGCTCCAACATTGTCAGTCGACTCCGTTCACAAGGCCATTTCATGGCAATACACCTTCGCTTCGAAATGGACATGCTTGCATTTGCTGGGTAATGATGAAAACCTTTATTTTTTTGAGTGCAACCTGAGACATGGGGCAATTTCTAATATTCTAAGATGCATATCAAGCTCAATCTGTCGTGAGACAGTACAAGCAAATGGAAGTAGAAGTTCCAATTTAAAAGAGAAAGGCATATTCTAACTGACACCTACCCGGTTTGCCTTCCATTTTGTGAAATCACTTCACTTCGTTGATAAATAAATGATCTTCAACTTTAAGAAGCTCTTCTGCAATTTTACTAGAAATTTCCACTACTTCGAACCTGATTGGTGGAAGTCTCTATGATATTGCCGAGGAACCCATTACTGAAATGCATCTCTTATTGATTGTAATTTGTATTTGATCTTTTTCTGTACAGAAGATATAGATTTACTTCTTGGCTTAGTATTTTTCATCCTGGTTGTCATGGAAATCATGAAAAGCTGGACTCCTAGCCAGTAGACCATCGGCAAGAGTCACTCTTGTGGTTGATTATAACATTGGATATCTCTAATGGAATGATCACTTCAACATTGGCTTTAACTTCTACAGCAAGATCTTCAATGATATTCATACAATTCTTTCCCAGGTCTATGATTTTGATTGCTTCCTTGATCTGTTTCAGAATTTCTCTTACTTGATCATACATTTTGTTTGATGTAATCTCTTAGGGTGATGGTAGAGTAGGATGATGTGCTCCCCATCGTTTTTGATTTCTCTGACATTCACAAATCCAGATACAAATTTTTTTCCCTCGATTCTTCGATACTGAGAGGCAGAGGATGTATCCTGCCATAGAAAGCCAAAATCCCTTTGATTTATTAGCATGAGACTGTTTTGAGCCACCTTTTTCTGGCAATTTGACATTCCTCTATGATGTAAATAACAATGTCCTATGTTTTAGAAGCTTAGCTATTTTTCCTTCAATGGTTTTCTAAAACCTTGTGTGATAAGATAAGCTAATTTTGTTAATGTCAACAAAATCTCCACAAATTTAGGCCATTGGGACTAAAATGGGTACACATAGTGTAAATACATTGTGGGAATACACAATTGACTCCTAGATCTGTTGAAAAATGTGTAACTTGGTTTGGGCCTTTATAAATATGAAATGTACTTTTTGATTCTTGTATATTGTAAAATGAAAGAAAAAATATTATTATTATTATTGGAGCAAGGGTTTCATGCCCAGAGTCTTTTATTTTAGAGGTCAAGCACCCATTGAGTGCTTCTAGGGTTTGTCCTAGGCCAAGAAGTCAAAAGAGTCATTGGCATATGTTGAAGACCCCATCGAGCACATTGTAACTTGTAAAAATAATTATTTTTGTATTTAAAAGTGTCAATATACTCTCCAAGACCAAGTCGACCTACCAGCTAAGAAGTCGGCCTATTTTGAGGAGCCTCGTCCACCTCAGAAGCCTATATAAAGGAAGGAATTCAACCTCCCTTGGACACAAATTCACTTCTCATCATCTAAGCGAAGGAGAAGAGCAAGAAGACTAGCAAAGAAGGAAAAGGACGAAGGAAGAAGTTTTTGGGATAATTCTCTCTCACATGTGGAAAGAAGAAGAGCTAGGGTTTGTTGCTTCAAGGTCAAATTCTCAATTTGCTAGAAGAAGATCAAAGTTGCTGGAAGAAGAGCCCATTAGGTCTAGCCCTAAAGAAGGAAGCAAGCCAAGTGAAGTTGATGGGAAACCTTGGAAGGCTAAATTTCTCTCACACGTGTGGATGCAGTAGTTGCTGCGGGGGGGCCGAAAATTTTAGACTCGGAGTAGAGGCTGAAATTTTGTAGATGGGGGTCAAAGTTGTGCTATTGGAAGAGATTTGACTGGGTTTGACTTGGACAAGTGAAGCACATCATCAAGAAGGTCAGACTTGTCTTGGAAGGATATTGGTCTTGGTCGAGAGGTCTTGGAATTCGTCAATTGAAGAATCTATAAGAAGAGAAGAGATTTATGGGTTTTCCTCTCAGGTGGAGAGGTTCTGGCCCTGTCTTGCAACCTATATCTTGTGTTCTTGTGTATTATTGTTCTTCTTGTTTTGATAGCCGTTTGATGATAGGAACAAACATAATAATAGGAGAAGAAACTAATAAGTAAGCAAAAGTAAAAAGATATCACAAGCAATTATCAAGGAAAGAGAAATTATCCTAACTATTGCCCTATAGATTTCTCAACATGGTATTAGAGCTAAGGTTGGCTAAGGGCATAATGAAGATCTCCTATACATTGAAGAAGTTCCTAAAGAAGTGTACAATGGTGGCAAGTCATCTCAAGAATGGCATCAAAGAAGTATGGGATCTCTTATTTTCTCTTAAGAAGGAAGTGACCAAGACATCTACAAAGGATGAAGGACTATTCTCAACACTCACTGAGACATTTCAAGATGAGAATATTTGGGTAATCAATAGTGGAGCATCAAGAAATATCAATGGTCAACACAAGCAACTAAAAACATTGTCAAAAGGAAAGTCCTCTTACTCCGTAGAGCTTGGTGACAATAAGAGCTACCCTGTGAGAGGAATTGGATCAACCTCGCTAGAGTTGGAGAATGGAGGAAATATTCATCTCAACAATATCCTATTTGTTCTAGGTTTGCACAAGAATTTACTTTCCATTTCATGTCTAGAAGATAAGGGTGATATAATTGCTTTCATAGATGGAAAGGTTGTAGTATGGGATAAAAACTCAAGCATAGAAGATGCAAGGATGATTGGGATCCGTGAAGGAAGACTTTATAGATTGCTAACTTTGCTCGCTCAAGCATTGGTTCACATTGAAGTTATACCATGTGAACTTTAGCATAGAAGATTTGGTCATCTTTAGTACAAAATCTTAGCGACTCTAAATACAATAGTAAATTCCATCCTTGAACAAAAGGAAGATCATGAAGGAGTATGCAAGGGATGTGCATTGGGGAAAAATACCAAGAGACCATTTGGAACCAGTGCTTCAAGGTCAAAATAAATTAATGGATCTCATTCATTCCGATGTCTGTGGTCCCATGACTCCAAAGTGTATTGGAGGTCATCTATATTATGTAACATTCATTGGTGACCGTTCAAGAAAAACTTGGGTTTATTTGATGAATCCAAGGATGAAGTATTCAACAAATTTCAAGAATTCAAAGCTGAAGTAGAAAACCTTACATAAAGAAGGATAAAAATCTGAAGATCTGACAATGGAGGAGAATATGTTTCAAAAGAACTCATAAATTTCTGTAAGGACGCCGAGATTAAGAGGGAGTTGATAATCCCATACAACCCTAAACAAAATGGAATTGCAGAATGAAAGAATTGATCCATTGAAGAAAGTGTAAAAGCCATATTACTTGATCAAGATTTGCTGAAATTTCTTTGGGGTGAAGCAACTAAGACTGCTGTATACATTCAAAATCGAAGTCCCCACAGGTCACTATATAACATGACTCCCGAAGAAGCATTCACTAGGAAGAAACCAAGTGTGGACCATCTCCAAATTTTTGGTTGTCCTGTTTATATTCATATACCGAAAGACGAGAAAGAAATTGGATCCTTCAGGCATGAAAGGAACATTTGTTGGCTATAGTAATACTTCAAAGGCATATAGGATCTACATAAAGGAAGGACATCGAATATAAGTTAGTCGAGATGTGATATTTGATGAAAGTATTGCATTCAAGAAATCAAAGGATCTCTTGATGGACCCTGATGATGAAGAACTTCCTATATTTGAAGAGGAAGATACAAGGGAGGAAGATAACCAAATCATGAAGATGAAGGTCCCAGTGAACCAGTGCAACTGCTGGTCATCTCTGAAACGAGAAATAGACCTAACTGGTTGAAGTCTACTCTACTAGATGCAGAAGGGCATGGAGCAACCCAACGCACATTCAGGGAAATAAGAAGCCCAAAATATATCTTTTATATGCAACATACATGGTGAAGCTGATAGAAGCAGAGCCATCCACCTTTGAAGAGGCTGCCAAACATCAAGAATGGAAAGATGCCATGATGAAAAGTATCCATTGATAATTAAAAATGGAGTTTGGGAGATCGTACCTAGGCTTGAAGACAAATCTGTTGTAATTTCCAAGTGGCTCTACAAGATTAAATGTATGACAGATGGAAGTATTGATAAGTATAAGGCAATATTTGTGGCTAGGGACTTCTCTCAACAAGAAGGCATTGATTATGAAGAGACATTTGCTTCTACAAGAAAGGTACGTTCACTGGGCTCTTTGGTAGCATCGATGGGATGGATGTCAAGACTGCATTCTTGAATGGCACGATTGATGAAGAAGTCTATATAGAGCAACCCTTAGGATTTGAAGTCAAAGATAGAGAGGCTTATGCTTGTAGGTCGAAGAAGACATTATATGGCCTTAAGCAAGCAGCAAGGGCATGGTATGCATGGATGGATGCATACCTACAAAGCCTACAAAGATTGGGCTTCACATAGAGTTTTGCTGATCCAAATCTCTATATCAAGGTTGTGAAGAATGAGCCTGTAATCATTCTTCTGTATGTGGATGATCTTCTTTTGACAGGTGTGGAAGGTCGAATCCAAAAGTGCAAGAAGCAACTAGCAGCAGAATTCGACATGAAGGATCTAGGGCTGATGCACTATTATCTGGGACTGGAAGTTTGGCAGGGACCTGATGAGATTTATCTAGGTTAAGGAAAGTATGTGATCGAGATGCTGAAGAGGTTTGACATGATGGATTGCAAACCTATGACAACCCCCATGATCACAAACTTGAAAAGGCTAAGGAGTTCCGAATCGAGCCCAGTGGATCCTACCAGGTATAGACAATTGATTGGCTCACTGATGTACTTGTGAATACTGGACCAGGCATATGTTTTGCAGCGAATGTTCTCAGTAAGTTCCAAATTGAACCGAAGCATGATCATTGGATAAAACCCAAGCACATACTGAGATATCTGCAAGGAACAATCCACTACTGCCTAAAGTGTGATAGGAGGAATGATGTCCACTTGATTGGATATACAAATTTCGACTGGGGAGGCAGTGAACAGGATGGAAGAAGCAATACAAGAGGATGTTTTAGTTTGGGATCCTCCTCCATGGTCTCATGGATGAGCAAAAAACAAGAATCAGTTACTTTGAGTAGTGCTGAGGCTGAATATAGTGCAGCTTGTGAAATAAGCAAAGAAGATGTCTGGTTGAAGAAGCTGTTGTCCGACTTGTTTGAAGGACCAATGGACCCTACTATGATACCTTGTGGCAACACCAACTGTATAAGGTTATCTGAAGATCTAGTGTGTCATGGAAAGACAAAGCACATAAATAATGTTGAATTTTCTAAATCTATCCGTTAGAAAATTAATCTGTATTCTGCTGGTTTATTTCTTCTACTTGTAAATTCTAAACAAGTTATTTAAAACATTTAAATATCGAAATAAACACAATATAGTCACAACATCTACAGATCATCAACTGAAAGAAAATAAACACACAAGTGACACCGTTATTTTTGGATAAATATCCCTGGAAAAAGCCAATGCGGGAAAACTGGTGCAACTATTCCGGGGGTTTATTATTATGTAGTATTTCCTTGAGTACAACTGGGTGCCTAACTGACTCACCCGACAGAAATATACACGGCAACAATACCTCTATATTCGGAAATAGGTATTTAGAAAACCTGTCCTATGAAACCCTCTTCGGCAGCTTTGAAGCTTAGCGCTGGCCTCTGCGTCAACCTCCTGTTAACCTGCGTCAGCCCTAGGACCCTCTGCGTTAGCCCTCTGAGGCACTGTGCAACCTCGGGGACCCTCTGCGTCGCTCCAACAACCTCTGCATGGATGATGCAATCCCTCTGGCCTCTGCGCTGTCTCTGCTGGGCTCTACATGGTCTAAACTGGCTGTTGCTCTTGCTCTCTCTACTTCTGCCCTGGTCTCTCCGTACCGTCTCTGCCTCTCTGTCCAATACTCACTGTCCCTCGTTGTTGATCACTGATTCACTTTTGCTTAGCAACCTCGCTTTAGTAAAATGAATGACTAATCACTCTAGTGTATTCTCCAACTGACCCTCAAGCCTCTTCTTGTACTTTTCTCGTTGGTCCTTCAATGGTCGAGATTAAATCTCTAATCAACGACTAAGATTAGATTGGCTTGATCCATGGCTTTTGGACCCTTCTAACCCAGTTTTATATTAATACCGATTAATAATTTATTTTTCCTAAGTTTGGACTTAGGAACTCCTTTAAAAATATGAATTATTTTAATATCTCCCAAACTGGGTACAATCTGTCCAAACCATTTCTAGGTCTTGGAGATCCCATGTGCTTTAGCCTCTCCACCAATTTTCATGGCTAGAGCACATCCTATGCTACCCCAAATCAACACTCCCTCTTAGCGAGGACTGTGCTCTAGTAATACTCCTCACTGAGCATCACTCTGATTATTCGACACCAGTACCTGTGTTGATGCTAGGCCTCCCTGCCCAACATCCTCTGCACTACTGCATCCTGTACTGTTGCCCATGGCCCTGCCACTGCCACTGCCATTGTTGCATCTGTACGACAACTCCCTCTGCATCCGTGCTGCTGCTGGTCCATCCTCCCAGCATTGCATCCCCCTTAAATCATGCTGCATCGTGCTACTGCACTGCAACTCAGTTACTTAGAACTAAGTAACTGATCCACCCAACATCTGACATCCCTGTCAGGCTAGGAACACTCCCGATGCTGAAGCTCCTTCTGTTGCTAACAAGTGCTCTCTCTACTAACCTCTGCGCTGCTGCAACAACTCCCTGCATCTCGCACTGCTGCAATCCTCCTTGTGCCATCCTGCACCGTTGCAACACTCCTGTGCCTCTCGCATTGTTGCAGCCTGCTAGCTTCGTGCTGTCCGGGGACTCTTGCACTATAGCACTCTCTACCGCTTCATCCGCATCCGTCTCTACCGACATCTGCTAGTCCTGCTACTCCTCTTTGGGCTCCCATAGCAAGGTATAATCCAAGAGGTTGGGTACGTCAAGGATCCTGCCCCTCATCGCCTGTAGTCCTCCTGACTACAGCTCGATGTCTCCCCACTTCTTCTCAAGTGGCACATGAGCACTCATGGAACAATCATCATCCTCCTTGACTTCTTTCTCCGCCTTCACTGGCGCTGCCTTAGACTCAGAAGCCTCTCCCTTACTCTTCTTCCTCGGACACTGGTTCGCATAGTGACCCAGTTCTCCACAATGGAAGCACTTGACCTTGGAGAGGTCCTTCTTCTTCCTCTTCTCCTGCTTTCCCGTAGATGCCACAACCTCATCCTCTTCCTCTTCCTTCTTGATCCAGACTCCTTTGTTGCTACTTCCCGTCTCGGTTAGCTGTCCGATCTCCTCTTGGTGAAGAGCCTCCCACAGTTCTTCCCAATCTGGAAAACTCGCCTTGCTCAATATGCTCTAGACAAATGTCTCCCACTCCTCAGAGACTGCGTTAAGTGCGGTCCTCACCATCAACTCCTGATCCGGCGTGGCCCCTATGGAAGTCAGTTGGTCTCAAATCTCCTTCAACCTACCGAGGAAGAGATCTATCTACTCTCCCTTCTACATCTGGTATGACCTTAGCCGATTCTCAAGGAGCATCTTCCTCTGCATGGAAGTATGTTGGTGCAATATCTTCAAAGTGTCCCACATCTCCTTTGCCGTTTCCTTCTCGGCAATATGTTGGACCACATGATCCTTGACTCCATCAAGGATGATGCACTTTGCCTTAGTTGCCTCCTCATACCTTTCATTAGCTATTGGGTCAGCTGGGATAGCCATTACTCTCAAGGCGAAGCTGTTGATATGATGTTTGTCTAGAATGGACAAGATCCTGGCCTTCCAGACCAGAAAGTTGGATGCTCCATCCAGTCTGTCCTGATCTCTCAGCCCATTCATGGCAATCTCTCTGCTCTTCTATGTCGACTCCTCCGAGTCTCTGTACTTTCCGCCTGGAAGTTCTTGGTTCGACTCCTGTTGAGTCTCTCTACTTCCCGTATGGATGTTCTCTTTTGGACTCCCTCTGAGTCTTGATTTTCCTCCTGGAAATTCTTCTGCCAACTGTCAAGTTGCCCCTCTTCGATTGTCTGTGCAACTGCAACACTGATCCGGATTCCTTGGCTAGAATTCCGCCTCGCCAGCAACTCCCTCTACCTTGGTTTTTCCGTGTTAGGTATTGTTCTGACCACAATACCCCACTAGCTTCGCTCGCTCCCATAAACTGCCCACAACTACCTTCGCCCCAACAACTGAAGGATTGAGCCTATTGGCTCTGTGCAATCCGGACACCGACAAAACAACTCCCTCAACCAACTACGTCAGTCCTCTTGGCCTCTGCGTGGCTCTGCGTGAGCATGTGTCTGCCCTCCTCACCGTCTGTGCTGCCTCTCTCTAGCCCAGACTGATGACGCTGTCCCTCTGTGTCAACCCTTCCTCTGTTGCTTTCTGCAAGGATCAACGCTGTCACTCGAGACAGCTGAATCTGCTGCAAATGCTCTACTCAGTTGATGCCTTCAGCTTTCCTGTGATCTGCAACCACGCTCTGATATCATGTTGAATTTTCTATGTCTATCTGTTAGAAAATTAATATGTATTCTGCTGGTTTATTTATTCTCCTTGTAAATTTTGAACAAGTTATTTAAAACATTTAAACACTGAAATAACCACAATACAATCACAATATCTACAGATCATCAGCTGAAAGAAAAGAAACACACAAGTGACACTGTTATTTTTGGACAAATGTCCTCGGAAAACCCAATGCGGGAAATCGGTGCAACAATTTTGAGGGCATATTATTATGCAGTGTTTCTGTTGACACCTAATCATAGGGATTGGGTGAACAACTGTAAATAGTGTAAATAAATAATAAAGAAAATGGAGAGTCATTGGGAGATGAAACTCAACAGTCACTTCCTCTTGTATATAATAATGAACAGCCTAAATGAATAATACAATCTCATTTTTGAGGAGTTACCTCCTGGTCTGACATGGTATTAGAGCTAGCTCTATTTTTGGCATTATAGTTTGCCCTTGTAACTCCCTCCTACCTATGTTTTGCCTATTTTGCAGAACTGACACCTTTGTCATGCTCCTGAGGCCTGAACTCACCTTACCTACACTGTCATATGCGTTTTCTATTCCTGCCTGAACGACTCGTCTCCCCACTCTCCCCACGGAATATCATCGAATAGCAAGCCATTGAAGCACCAACGCTCCTTTCTTGCCGCCTGCTCTCATTGTGGCATTGAGCCATCGTTTGAGCCCATTCAGGGCATTAAGCCCGCAGCTACAGGCAGTTTTTCACAAGCTTTGCGGCACTCATACCACTCCACCGTTGAAAGTCGAGACCTGTCAAGCCCTTGCTGGTCGTGTGGAAACTGAGTATTGAATTCCATTTTTTTTAAATGCAATATCAGTCCACCGATACCACCACTTTCATGCTCTGCGACTTCGATACATTATGCCATCTCCGCTGCTTCAGTGTTTGAATTCAAAACCCCTACTGAAAATCTCTACTCAATCTTTACGGTAATCACATTCTTGATCTCCTCTTTTGTAAACTTGGGAAAAGTGACCTTAAGCACGCCATTCTTCATCTGCGCTTTGATTTGATCTAGCTTGTACACTTTTGGGGGAAGTTCGATGCATCTATTGTATTTCTGTTTACTGTCGTCCAATTCTGCCTTTGAGAGGGATTCCCCTTTTATCACTAGGGCATTTTCCTCAGCATAAACCTTGACTTATTTCTTCCCCAGGCCCGACATGTCAACCCGCAGATGCTGAGCTTCCTTATCTTCAACAACTTCCCATGATGAATTTTTGATTGGGGTATTGATTTAATGCTTGGAGCGTTCCTTTGGAAGTCAGTATTTTGCAAAGATAAGTTGTATGCATTTTTTTCTGTTTGCACAGCTTGTTGTAGATCGTGGATTTTGAAGTATGATAGCGGTAGAACAGTACCTTTAGAGCTAGTATTTGCCATCAAATATACCTCTGCCATATATATATCAGAATTAGATTTTTTACCATCAAGAGTAAAATTTTGCAGCAGAAGTATATTTTTACAGTACATAGATTTAAAAAAAAATGCATTCATTGATATCTATTGTGGGAGTGGTTCTCACCGGCAAGGAGAACTATCCAGAATGGTCACGGAAAATCAAACACACTCTCATTTTTAATGAGCTGTGGAAAGGAGTGTGTGTTGGAGACGAAGTCAAAGAGCCAGAACAACCTACCTCAGAAAATGAATTCGCCATTTGGGAAAATAAGAACAGCAAGGCTAATGCATTGATTGCAGCATCAATAAATGAAGAGGTGAGTCACCATATTTCGTCATTTTCAAATGCTTTCGAAGTCTTACAAAAACTGAAGGAACACTATGACTCACACTCTGCACTTGAAGTTGTTCAACTCATGATTAAATTTTTCACCCTTGAATTACAAAATGATGATCCTCTTGCTCTTGCATCAAAAGTAAAATCTATTATGCATGATATCAAAGTCACTAATGTTGAACTGGACATTCCTCTGATAGCTTTTCTCAAGTCTCTTTATCCCACTTACTCAAATTATCTTGAGTCATTGCAAGCAAATCGAATAGGACAATCCCCAACAGAACGGAGTAGTTGAAAGAACGAATAGGACAATCTTAAATATGGTGTGCTCCATGATGTTTTTCAAGAATGTAAAATTGATATTTTGGGTTGATGTAGTTCTATGTGCTGTATATGTAAAGAATAGGTGTCCATCTAATGCTATTAGAAACAAGACTCCTTATGAAATGTGGTATGATTACATTCCTTCGGTAAAGCATCTCAGGGTCTTTGGTTCCACATGTTATGCCTTGATACCAAAAGTACGTAGAAACAAACTTGGTGCAAGGAGTCGTAAGTGTATCTTCTTGGGGTATTCAAACACCTCCAAAGCATGGCGTTTCTACGATGAAGTCAATAAAAAGTTTGTTGTATCTAGAGATGTAATCTTTCTTGAATCATCCAAAACTGACAATGTTGTTGAGCGGCAACTTGATCGCTTGGATAGATTCGCAAATGCGTAATCATTTCAAGAGTTTGATAATGTGATTCCACTCTTGAAGGGGGGATTCCTATACTAGATCAACCTGTGGAATCTTCTTCTGAAGCACTCTCTCCCCTGCATGAAACTCCAACGACGGATGATACTTGGAGTGATGTGATTGACAGAATTGGGAGACTCAATCTTGATTCAGTCCAAACTCAATCAACGAAATAGCCTGGACCATCTCATAAAGGTCCCCCAAAGTGGCTAACAAAGACACTTGAAAGTGTTCATCTTGATGAGGTTGGAAAGACAGGAACTAGAAATTCAACCCGACAAAATGGAGGTGATGTAGATGACTCTGATTCACCTGTTGATATGGATGTTTCTTATGATTGTGAATTGAATTTGTCTACGGATTTTGAACCAACTTCCTTCAAAGAAGCTGTTTCTCATGATGAATGGAAAGAAGCGATGCAAAAGGAGTATGATTCCTTGATAAAGAATGGCACTTGGAAGCTGGTTGATCCTCCATTGGGAACCAAACCAATTGGTTGCAAGTGGGTCTACAAGAACAAGCATAAAGTTCATGGCTCAGTTGACAAGCACAAATCCAGGCTTGTGGCAAAAGGTTTTGGACAGAAGGAAGGGGTCGATTATGAGGAGACTTTTGCCCCCACAACAAAATGGGCTACCATCCGGACGCTCTTTGGCCTAGTAGCTCAAAATGGTTGGAAAGTCCATCAAATGGATGTAAAAACTGCTTTCTTGAATGGAGATCTAAAAGAGAATGTTTTTATGTCCTAGCTTGAAGGATTTGCTGTGAAAGGACATGAACATAAAGTATGCGAACTTGTGAAATCCTTGTACGGCCTCAAAAAAGCATCGCGAGCCTGGTATGACAAACTAACTGAGCATCTTCGGAAACTCTATTTCAAACATTATGATCTTGATGATGCAACTTTGTTTGTCAAGAAAGTTGGCAAAATAGTTGTATATCTTGTGGTATATGTAGATGATCTTTTGATGACAGGGAACAATGAGAGCTACATTGCATCCATAAAGAAGGAATTGAGGAAAGGTTTTGAAATGACTGATTTGGGCTATGTTCATTACTATCTTGGTATTGAAGTAACTCAACATCTGAAATCCATATTCCTTTCTCAAAAGAAGTACATTGGAGATCTGTTGAACAGGTTTGGCATGGCTGAATGCAATCCTCTAACTACTCCAATGGAACAAAACTTAAAGCTCACATTTATTGAAGGAAAAGAATTTGAGGATCCAACAAAGTATAGACAGCTTGTAGGAAGTCTCAACTACCTGACTACTACCAGACCAAACATTTCGTTTGCTGTTGGAATCCTCTCTAGGTTTATGCAAAAGCCTTGTGAGGGACATTGGTCTACTGCAAAAAGAGTTCTAAAGTACTTGAAGGGAACTCAAGACTTTGGACTCAAGTATACACAGGTGGGCGACTTCAGCTTGATTGGATACTCTGATTCAGACTTCGATGGAGACAAAGAAACTGGGGTATCTACTTTGGGTTATGCTATGAGTTTTGGATCAGGAGCAGTCTCCTGGAGATCACACAAACAATCAGTTCCAGCAGATTCGACAACAGAGGCAGAATATGTGGCAGCAGCTGAGGCAACAAAAGAAATTGTGTGGCTCAGGAAAATTCTGGAAGATTTGCAGGTAAAACAAATACATTCAACTCCACTCATGATTGACAATACCTCGACAATAAAGTTGGCCAAGAACCCAAAGTTCCATGATCAAATGAAGCACATCAATACAAAACATCATCTAATTCGACGTCATGTTGAGGCCAAAACAATCCATCTTTGCCATTGTTCCACTAATGAGCAGATTGCAGACATCTTCACCAAAGGTTTTGGAAGAGAGAAGCTTGAAAGATTCAGAACGATGCTTGGACTCACCAACATCCCTTCAGATTAAGGGGGGAATGTTGACACCTAATCATAGGGATTTGGTGAACAACTGTAAATAGTGTAAATAAATAATAAAGAAAATGGAGAGTCATCAGGGGATGAAACTCAACAGTTACTCCCTCTTGTATATAATAATGAACAACCTAAATGAATAATACAATCTCATTTTTGAGGAGCTACCTCCTGGTCTGACAATTTCCTTGAGTACAACTGGGTGCCTAACTGGCTCACCCGACAGAGAAAAATACATGGCAGCAATACCTCTATATTCGGAAACAGGAATTCAGGAAACGTGTCCCACGAAACCCTCTCTGGTGGCTCTGAAGCATTGTGCTCTGATCTTGTGGAGAGATAGAGCTGTTAGTCAAGGCCTTGCTATGTGGCAATGCTAGTTTTTATGATGCTAAACATATGGGTTTCCAATCCGACTCTTCTTATGAGATCTCTTCAGATTGAGAATGTCCATGTACCATTTATGAATACCTCCTTAGTTAAGACGGAGTGTTGAAAAATGTGTAACTAGGTTCGGTCTTCATAAATATGAAATGCACTTTTTTGATTCTTGTATATTGTAAAGTGAAAGAAAAATCATTATTATTATTTTTGGGAGCATGGGTTTCATGCTCAAGGTCTTTTATTTTAGAGGTCAAGCGTCCATTGAGTGCTTTTAGGGTTTGTCCCAGGTCAATAAGTCAATAGAGTCATTGTCATATGTTGAAGACCCCATCAGGCACATTGTAACTTTTTAAAATAATTATGTTTGTATTTAAAAGTGTTAGAATACCCTACAAGACCAAGTCGGCTTGCCAACTAAGAGGTTAGCCTATTTTGAGGAGCCTCGTCCACCTTAGAAGCCTATATAAAGGAAGGAATTTGACCTCCCTTGGACACAAGTTCACTTCTCATCATCTAAGCGAAGGAGAAGAGCAAGAAGGCTAGCAAAGAAGGAGAAGGATGAAGGAAGAAGTTTGTGGGCTAATTCTCTCATACATGCGAAGAAGAAGAGCTAGGGTTTGTTGCTTCAAGGCCAAAATTCTCAAGTTGCTAGAAGAAGATCGTAGTTGCTGGAAGAAGAGCCTATTAGGTTTAGCCATCAACAAGGAAGCAAGCCAAGAAAAGTTGTGAGGAAGCCTCAGAAGGCTAAATTTCTCTCACACGTGTGGATGCAGTGGTTGCTACAGGGGATCGAAAATTTTAGACCTGTAGTGGAGGCCAAAATTCTGTAGCTTGGGGCCAAAGTTGTGCTGCTGGAAGAGATTTGACTAGGTTTGACTTGGACAAGTGACACACATCATCAAGAAGGTCGGATTTGGTCTTGGAAGTGTATTGGTCTTGGTCTAGAGGTCTTGGAATTCGTCAATTGAAGAATCTATAAGAAGAAAAGATTTACGGGTTTTCCTCTCAGGTGGAAAGGTTTTGGCCTTGACTTGCAACCTATATCCTGTGTTCTTGTGTATTATTGTTCTTCTTGTTTTGGTAACTGTTTGATGATAAGAACAAACATAATAATAAGAGAAGAAGCTAATAAGTAAAAAAAAGAAAAAAGATATCACAAGCAATTATCAAGGAAAGGTAAACTATTCTAACTATTGCTTCATAGATTTCTCAACAAGATCAACATTGAAAATATAAAATGTAGAGAACTACGTATCTAAATGAAATCTAAGATATAAAAAAGGCGCAAGAACAATGAAGCCTTGAGCCAAATAGATGAGAGATGGCAATGTCTTCTAGAGTTTGCTCGTGGGGACAAGTGAGGAAATCCTGATACGAGATCCTCATTTGAGTCGTTGATAACTATGAATGAGCCAATGCATTAGTGGATGATGTCCTCTAGGTGGTGGTTGAGGCTAAGAAGGTTTGACTGTTTAACACTAGGTGGGACACAAAAGCAAGGAAGCCTATCTTTCCTAACATCCAAGGCTATTTGATTTCACTTAGCCTCTTATTTCATTCTAAATTAAAAGAGTGTAGATTGAATAAGTTCAACACATGTGAACATTGCTTTACTTAAATATATGTTTTTGGCATTATTAAAGTAGAATTTTGAACTCTTGGTAATGTATTTAAAAAAGAAAGAAGAACAAATATGTGTTGTTTGTGGATGTTGATATGTATTCTTCTCGCCACATGGTCTTGCTTCTTCTTTGTTTTTGACAAGTTTGATTGGAAACCTATGGGGTTCTCATGCGTGGCGCCTATTGTTGAACTTCTTATTCTATGAGGTTCCACATAATGATTTCATCACATTGATGGAGATTAGTAGTGGGTATCTTGGAGAATTGGACTAACTTCAGGTGATGCATGTTCATGGAGCCCTTCTCCTCATGGCACTAAACCATTTGGTGATGGAATTTGTTTTGGGGGTGTCTGGTGATCTTCTCACATGTTCTTGCATTGTGGTTCACTCTTTTGGTTACATATTTGTTGATTTCTTGGAACATGTTATCTCATTATGGTTTGATTATGGTGTACTTGATTATCTTGGATGTGTCACATCTTATATATGGATAATGGTTCTAGGCCCCAATGGCATTAGAGGATGGTGTTAGGAAGCAAATATTTCATGATTGTCGAGGTTTCCTAGTGACATTTACATGGTGATGTTGTATTATTTGTGTCACTAGGAGGGGTGTTCGACATTGGCCTCTTATGTTGGGTAATGGGGATATCGTTGATGATCGAATGGGTTTGAACTTTCTTTTGTCTCTTTATTCTATGATATTGTTGTAGTTTGTTGATGGATGCATTGTGGTTGTGCACTTTTCCTTGGTGGGATTTCCTGAGTTGATGGCTTCATATTGTAATATTTGTTGGATGTTACCTTCATGGATATCTATTTGATGAGTTGGAATCCTCCTTAACCGAACACATCCATAATGATGATGGTTTCCTTCTACACTATTTCATGATTTTTATCCTTTTGTTTGTAGATGATGTGGTGCTTCTAGCCTCATTCCTAAATGGATTGCAACAACAGTTGGATGCCTTGGCCCTTTTTTGTGATCTTTGTCATTTGAAAGTTAACATGGGTAAAACCAAGTTCATGATCTTCAACATATTGGAGAAGTTTCTCCTTGATCACCACTTCTTTTTCAAAGGTGGGGAGATCAGGATTGTCATCACATATACTTATTTCGGGGTACTATTTTGAAGTATTCGCTTCATTTTGTAGCATGCACTTATGCCTTGACTCAACTAGGGCCAGGACTTTTGGCTCTTTTGGAGAGATAGTGTTTTCAACATCACTTTTAGGACACATCATCCAAGACATCACTCATCGACTCTGTTGTCTTCCCCATAGTATGGATATGAGGTTTTGAGACTTGGTTTACTAGAGTTTGATTGGTCCTTAATAGTGACAGTACATACCATTTTCCTTCGCTGCTTCATTCAATGAAAACAAACAATCCCTCAACCCATCATTCTTGCAAATTTTGGCACTTGTCCCTTTCGACGTGAGGAATTGTTTAGTCTCCTCTCACTTCTACACCCTGTTTGGCATTTTGTTGATACCCTTGTTGCACGAATCTTATAGGACTCACGAGTACCTACTTGTCTTGATGGGTTTTATAGTGAGACAGGTCATTCGAATAGAACCCGCGATCTCTACTCGTACTCATTCAAACCCTCATAGAACTCGACTACTCGTATTGAACCCGTGAAGAACCTTAGGAGATCATGTGGACGGAAAGAGAAAATGGAGGGAAAATGGATTTTGCCGAGTCTTATACAGGTCGTTCCCGTGTCTTATATAGATCGTTGAGTCAATATCCAAACGAGTCTTATATGAGTACGAGTCGTGCAACAGCTAGTCCTTCAGCTCGGTCTCGATGCTTGTACATCAGAGTCTCAAATCTCCTTACTTAAGTTGGTATTGTGCTAGACCAACTTCCTCCATTTAGATATTCTTCATGTGCACTCAACCACCTCTTACCAACCAAACAGGGGATGAATACAATCATTCACAAGGATATCTATAGGTAATATGTACAGGTCACTTGGATAAACCTTTAGGGATGGATTGATTGTTTGTCCCCATTATGCGCTTCACAATTAGATGCACACCCTTCAGATTCCCTTAGGATAGTTCAGAGTTGGATCTCATCGACTATGGATTGAGATAGATCAACAGATGGACTATTCAGACATGATCTGCAAACTATGTCATCTCCGAGAGTTTGAATGGGAGGGGCACTTCCTCTTTTGTTTGTTAGTTTTTGAGTAGCTCAGACAAGTGTTCTAGTCTCTATTGGTGTCTAAGAGTCTAAGGAGCACATGAGGATAATTATCTCCAAGACCCAAAAAAAGTTTCCAAGGAAAATGCCTTGATTACATTAATTAGCCAGTTATTAAATATTTTCCGAAGGGAAAATTGGTTAATTAAATCGATTTTTCTCTAGTGACTTCTAGAAAATTCACGAGAAGGGGTCAAGATGATCTTAGCCATCGATTGTGGTTAGATCATGGCCGTTGTATTGGTCAATGCGAGATTATAAGAGCAAATCGATGGGTCAGTTAGAGACATCATCACAAGGAGTTCGAATCACCTAGTTGCAGAGATAGCAAGGGCGTAGTTTGAGCGAGGGAGACACTGGCAGAAGGGTTTCAGTAGAGAAGATTGGGGGGAAAATTTCCAAAGGAATTTTCTTAGTGATTTCCAGTTTCCAGTGAGAGGAAGAAGGTTGTTTTCATCAATAGAAGAAGAGGCCGAGTTTAGTAGCGCAAATAACCAGTTAGCCAGTGCGAGCGATAGGGAGGCTCGTTTCAGTTGCCAGTTGCCGGAGCTATCTCTTGGAGGCAGCGCAAGTTATTCAAATGAGTTGTTGGATGCTGATTTGCTTGCAAAATAATTTCCCGAGAGGCAGTGCAAGTTATTCAGATGAGTTGTTGGATGCTGATTTGCTTGCAAAATAATTTTCCCTAAGGCAGTTCGAATTACTACAACAACTAGTGTGAGTTGTTGAGCCAGTGCGAGTTGCTGGGAGGAGTGCGAATTGCATAGAGAGGTTGAGTACATCTATAGAGGAAGACTTTGTGGTTTCCAGATCGTTTTTGTGAAGAGAAAAATATTTGGTGGAGCTTTGCCAGTGAGAGGCAAGCAGATTGTAATTCTCAATGTTTGTTGAAGAATAATAATAAAACTCTCATCTGCAAAACTGGATTTCCCCACATTGAGGTTTTTTCCCAGGGACAATTTATCTAAGACTACTGGTGTTCATTATTTTATGTGTGTGCATTATTTCTCAGTTCCTGATTTATTCGTTATTTTTCCATGATTAAAGTGTTGCCCTAACCCATTTATGAAGCAGCCAGGAAGAAGAAAGTACAGTATGAGTATTGATGGTATGCTTCACCTTACCCTCGATTTTCTTAATTCTGAAGACAAATAATCTGCATAGATAGAAGAATAAATTCTTGTTGCTGCAATTAAAGAAATTTCACATTGTTACCCCATTTATTATGAGATTTCATTCCCTGTTCAGGGGGATCCAAACCCTTTCCAATTTCTTCTAGTACTTAGACTAGAGTTGTTTATCCTTTTATATGTAGGAGGCCCTTAGGTTTCATACCCACTCTTTCTAGGCTGCTCCTAGGTCGGTTCTTGTTCAGCAAATCACCTGCTTCTTTATGGTGCTCCCATTAGCTAGGGGCTTTAAGAGACAAGTTGGTGACATCATTGCTTCTAGCTGCAGATTAATGCAAACTAGGTGGACCATTCTCTCTCCTTCGAGACCTCAGAGACGTTGCCAAACCACATCCCTTTACAACAGGAAGATCAAATCAGTAGTGAGTTATAGCAGCCGGACAACAACATAGGAGATCGTCTATACATTCCCTTACCTCTTCTTCAGGGCATCATCCTATCTTGAGTTTTCTTCATTCAGCCTTGAATGTTATGAGAGGTAGATCTAGTGGATCATGACAGAGTCCCTAGATACTTTCCCTCTGCTCATCTCCCTCTTGTTGCAGTTGCCTACACTTAGATTCAAGGATTCTCATGTTTTTACATGTAGAGTTCATGTTTCTACTTTATTTCTTGTTCTTTATATAGGAGACATCTTAATACTTCTACTTTGGATTGACATCATTGCACTTGACATTCCCATTAACCTACTTTTGTGGTCATTTTTTGGACATCAATATAATTATCGTATCTTATCTAGAGGTTACCTAGAGGTTCGTACCCGATGCCAATGTTTTTAGAACAATTAATTGTGAGAGTAGAGACAGAGATGTATAATGATGCTAGTGGACTATTTGGTTTTGTCAATGTTGTCCAAGAAAGGAGTATTTTGATGCCATGTAAGCCATTATAATTTTAAATACATGTTTATTTGAAGGTTGGATTATGTTGTCTTTGTTTCCTTTTTTCTATTGTAATGCAATGTAATCTAAGTTTTTTTTTTTTCGATTATTTGTCATAGATGCTTGGTCTTGAAATTACAGTGGAAAACACCATTTTCACGAAATTGTCTATTCAAGTCTTTAGCCAAACATGCAGTGATTTAGGATGCCAATGCAATTGGAGTGGGTTTGAAAAATACAGTCAAAGAAGTACAACACAGTATGTTATTAAAAAATCAAGCACTGTTGCGCAAAGGCTTCACAAGGTGCTAAGAGTAGTGGAGCCTTAGAAGTGTCAGCACTGTCACCTAGGAAACAACTTCCTTTAGCAAGTGAAGGATTAAGTGGTTTTTGAAGGTCAGTTCCAGATTTGAGTGGATGAGCAACTAGGGTTGTTTAGACGGCTTATCACGTCAATATATAATGCAAGATGATCCCCAAAAACTACATTCATAGGAAATACTATTAGCTGTTACAAAACTTGAAATAAAGGATAGATTACAGAGGCAAAACAAGTTATGACAACAACAATAATTGAGCCCTTTAGACAAATAATAAACATGTAAAAATAGGGCTTAGGTGGTGGATTAAATTAGGTTTTTGAATATACAATAATTCCACAAAAATGTGGATATTTTGTGAGTCCATCAATGACCAGAAAAATGGACTCTTTATTTTAAGATTTTGGTAACCCTGTAATGAAGTGCATTGATATCTATTGCCATCTTTATTTAGCTATGTTTAGTGGCTGCACTTATCTTGGAGATTTTACTGTCTCTCCTTTATTTGTTTGGCAATGTTGGCAGTCACTTACAAAATTTTTGGACATCTTTTTTCATTCCTTCTCAAAAAAAATCTTTCTTTTGAGCATTTGATATGTTTTGAGGAGCCCTGCATGTATTTCCATGGAAGACTCATGGGACTCCCTTAATATTTGTTGTTTCAAATTTGATTGAGGCCAAAATATCCTACCCTTGTACCAACATATATCTCCTTTCCACTCCCATTCTTCCATAGAGTTCATTCCTTCCTTTATACATTGTATTTTTTGTCTAGTACTGTTGTCATTTTTGCATTCATGGTTAGCTTCTCACAACCATATTTGAAGAGAAGATGTAATCAAATATAAACTTGAGGTTTCTTCTATCCTAGAAAGAGTATCTGCTACCACATTGCCCTTTGCCTTCTTATAGATTATTTCAAATTCAAATCCATAGCATTTTTTCTACCCATTTTTTTTGATCTTCTAATGACAATCTATGCTCCAAAAAGTACTTTAGGTGATCACGGCCTGTCTTGAATTGAAAGTGTCTCCCAATGAGATACTATCGCCATTTAATTATTGCATTTGGAATTACTTCCATTTCTTTTTCATAGTTTAATTTCACCAAATCTTTTCCCTTGAGTTGTTTGCTTTCAAATGCCAATGGTCTCCCTTCTTGTATCAACACTGCTCCAATTCCTTGCTCTGATGCATCGCATTCTACTGTTAATGTTTTCCCAAAATATGGTCTTGTCAATACTGGTGTAGAATACATGGCATTATTTATGAGAGAGAATGCCAAAGTAGCTTCATCATTCCATACAAATGAATTTTTCTTCAAGAGAGATGTGAGTAGCCTCATCTCGGACATAATTCTTTACAAATTTCCGATAATATCATGTGAGTCCCAAAAATCTTCTAACGCCCTTGTTGTTCTTGGGAATAAGCCATTTTGTAATAGCTTTGTATCTTTTGAGGGTCCCATTAAAGAAATTTTGAGATCTAGAATAGGCCTCCTAAAGGAATATTATAAAATAATAGTGGAAATAATGAAATAAGATTAGATTACATCATCAAATTTTAGAAGGAAAAAAGAAAAAAACTACTTTTTCAATTTGTAGTTTTCCAATGGTTTTACTCAAATTTCGAGTGGGAGTACTCATTGGATGCAAAATTTAATTCCTCATCCAAGAAGTACCCATGTTGCATATTTTTGATGGACCCTACTACAAAAAAATGAGGAACACATGCAAAAACGTGATTGCAATCATGTTTTTCATGTATTTCTCATTTTTCGTGTAGCAGGGTCCATCAAAAGTATGCAACACATGTACTCCTTGGATGAAGACTTAAATTTTGCATCCAATGAATGCTTTTGCTCAAAATTTGAGTAAAACCGTAGGGAGATAAGTTGAAAAAGTAGTTTTTATTTTTATTTTTTAATCTTTTTACTTTTTTATTTGAAAAATGGTGAATCATCCCCCATTGTTGCCATCATCATCTTGAATCCTAATGGTTCTTATAAAGTTGATTTTGATTGTACATTTTTGTTTTGAGGCGCATTTTTGACCTCAAAATTTCTTTAATGCACCTTAAATCCTTTCATTGAAACAATATGACCTAAATACTTCTAATTTTTTTGTGTAAGTCAGAATTTTGTATTAAAAGGAAAATATGATACAAGTCGGCTGCAATTGCAGCCAACGGGCCGCTGAACAGCAGGCCGAGCGTCCGAAGACTAAAGAGAATGGACAGCACACCACGCAGGGCGGCAAAGACCAAAAGACCTGAGAAAAGATACTGGGAAACAAGAAGGATCTGTTACAGATCCTCGCAAACAAAAGGGGCAGTCGGAAAGGAAAGAAATCCACCTCGGCTCCCAGGAGAAGAAAGGACGAAACCAGAGCTGAACAGAAAGAAACTAAAAGAAGAGGGATGAGCGATCAAAACCAAAGATTTCACACAGCGAGGGTGGAATCATTTGGTCGACCTTTTTTCCCTTTCTTTTTACCGACTTTGACCCAACCATTTGGACATTGTTGGTCAAGTACGATTTGTAAACTGTGTTGGGCTGGAGGCGAAAGCTCCTTGTCTGAATCCGAAGGAGATGACTCATGAGTTCGTTTCTGAGAGATGGGAGGGACTGTTGCTTCCTCGTGACGCACTGAAGGAGAAACCTGTTCTGGCATTTCGTCCATGACTTCCTCATCTTCCTCCTCGTCCTCTTCATCTGAGCTGGAAAAAACATCTATTGGGGGAGGATCCTGAGGTTTCCAGCTTTTGGATTTTGGCTTGGATTTGGCTTTCTTTTTTTGGAAAGGCATTGAAGGACACGAACTTTGAAGGTGCCCTGTGAGATGACAATTTCGGCGCCGAAAAGGTGTATTCTTGAAATCCAGAGGTTGAGTCCAATGGAAATCACCTATTTTGAGAATGATCTGATCAGGAAGTCCTTTGCTTATGTCTATTTCTGCACAGATTCTGGCGTAGGTATAAATTCCTTTTAGCCCTCTTGAGGGATCTGTGTCGAGGTAGCGACCTAAGGAGTTGCCGATAGCTTCAAATACAACAAAGTTCCATAAATGCGCCGGAAGGTTAGGAAGTCTTACCCAAATCGGGAGTTTGGTGATGACTGCTGTGGAAGGATCGAACTCTGGGAACCACGGAGTAAGGAACAGACCCGCAGACTTCCAAAACCAAGGGCCTTCAGTTAAGACTCTTTGGTAATCCTGACTGTCAACAAACAGTGTTATAAAGAAGCCTTTAGAACAGAAAATAACCTTGCAATTGTTGGTCCAATTTGCATGAATCCATTGGTACAGATCTGCTGTACTAGGCCAAAGACCATTGAACCTGCAAATGATGCCAAACTCTGCAAACAGCTGGTGTTGCTTTTCCAACAAGGGATGTGATATTTCAATGGAGGGGGTATCCTCCAGCTTGTCCACTAAGAAGGGTTTGGGAGCTTGAGCAGGAGGAGCTCTTTCCTTGGGCTTCTGAGTATGGACAACATCTTTATAGGAAAAGGCTGCAGCTGAAGAGGACTGTCCAACAGCTCCCCCTCTCAGACGCATGGACAGGGTAATGGAGGCATTTCTTTGAATATTATAACAGGACAGGGGACAGGTATCCTCCAATTGTTTACCTTCATAAAGGAGACGCTGATAAATTGTTGGAATCCCCGCCTTATTTTCCAGGAGTAGCTTGAGGTGCTGCACCAGATCTGAAGACCTCACCCAATGCAGCATTGACTTACCGGAGATAAGTACGATCAGAATCTGGAATGGTTCTGAAATTTCTATTCTCTGCGGGCTACTGTAACCCTGATGGCCAGGAAGACTGGTAAGCACGCATCTGTCTGGGAGGGAGGCACTCCTGAGACTCACGGTTGTTAGATTTGCAAGGTTATACTTAGGCCATGTAAAAATTTCTGTTTTCCCACCCCGGTTTTCAGTTTCTCCTTATTTCTCCCATGTAGTTAAATGCCCATTCCCATAACCATACATTTAACAGACTGAAAAAATAAATATTGCTGAAAACACAAATTCTGGAAATTTTTCAGAATGCTGGAAATTGCAGAATTAAAAATCAGCAATTAAAAACAGCCATTAAAACACATTAAAACACTGATATTTTTGGTCAACTTGACCCTGGAAAAACCCCCTACAACTCTTGGGGAAAACCAGTTTGAGAGCTCTTCTTTATTTCTGAAATTTGTCTTTTTACAGTGAGAATTATTCAGCAAAAATCAGCAAGCAAATTTACAACTTATCTCCTTTCCCGTGCCTCACAGCAATCTGGAAATTACAGCAAACAGGACAGCAATAAATGCTGTACGACCTCCGTTTTGTGTGCAGAAAAATCAGCAAACTGCGCCTCGATTTTTGTGCAAAAATCTGCCTTTCACTATGTGCTGAATTAGCTGTACAAATCTGCTCAACTGCTGCCTTGGAATGTGTGCCAAGCTGCTGTCTCCTTCTCCTTCCTGCTCAGAAATCTCTCTTGCTCTCTTGCTCTCCTTCTCCCAATCTGCTCATGAAAGAATGAATGACCTTTTCCTCCTTTTCCTCCTTTAATATAACTCCAAGTGACTTTTGGGTGATCCAAGTGACTTTTGGGTGATCTCTAAATCCAATGGCTGAAATAGATTTAGATCAATGGTTGAGATTAAATGCTCATTTAAATCTCACTTTCTATTTTTTTAATTCACCCCACTTTAATAAAGACCCACTTAGTCATTTATTTCCAAAGTCACTTTTCCTTTCTAATTTTTCATTGACTTTATAAAAGTCACTTTAAAATTAGACTTAATAACTTTATCACTTAAAGTCACTTTTAAATTAGATTTAACTTTATAAAATTATAAAGTCACTTTAGGAGAAAAATTAAATTCTTTTGGACACTTTTCCCTAGGCCAAAGATCAAAGCCTAAGGGAACCACCTGTCCTCCGGTACCAAATTTCAACACTCCCTCTTACCGAGGAAGGTGTTCCTCACCACACCCATCTTGTCTCTGAAGTAGACATGCTTGCCCCGTGGTAAGGCTTTGGTAAGGATATCTGCAACCTGCTCATCAGTGGAAATATACTCAAGCTTCACAGCTCCCTTCTGAACATAGTCTCTGATGAAATGATATCTGATCCCGATATGCTTTGACCTGTCATGAAATACTGGATTCTCCGTGAGTTTAATGCAACTCTGATTATCACAGTAAATCACTGAAGGTCTCAACGGCTGACCAAATAAGCCAAACAACATCTTGCGAAGCCAGATAGCCTCACAACTAGCTAGACTGGCTGCCATATACTCTGCTTCCGCTGAACTCAGTGCTACTGACTGCTGCTTCCGGCTGAACCATGACACTACTGCTGAACCCAACCCAAAACAACACCCTGAAGTGCTCTTCCTATCAGAAGCACAACCTGCCCAATCAGAATCAGTGTATCCTGCCAATCTCACTCCATCTCCCTGCCTGTAGTCCAGACCATAATCCACTGTCCCCTGCAAGTACCGCAAAATGTGTTTTGCAGCCACCCAGTGAACCTTCCTAGGCTCACACATAAACTGACTCATCGTGTTGACTGCAAAACAGATATCTGGTCTAGTGTTGACCAAATACATCAAGGAACCAATCAGCTGCCTGTACAATGTGGGATCCACCAACTCGGAATCCGAAGCATGAAGCTTCTTCCAGTTGGTGATCATCGGTGTCGACATGGGTCTACAATCCTCCATGTGGAATCTGCTAAGGATGTCCACAATATACTTCCCCTGCCCCAGGAAGAAATGCCCCTCCTCCTGCCACACCTCCAAACCCAAAAAGTAATGCATCAAGCCGATGTCCTTCATCTCAAACTCCGCCGCAAGATCTCTCTTGCAGTGCTCTATGAGTCTCTCTGCACCTGTAATGATCAAGTCATCCACATACAGCACCAGAATGAGAGGCTCCTCACCAATCACAATAAAGTAAAGGTTCGGATCTGCCTCACTCTTTGTGAAACCCATCCCCTGCAAGTATGCATCTATCCTGGAGTACCAAGCTCTGGGAGCTTGCTTCAGGCCATAAAGGGCCTTCTTCAATCTGCACACATGGGACTCCTTCCCATGCACCTCAAAGCCCTGTGGCTGCTCAATGTACACCTCCTCCTGTATGAAGCCATTGAGAAATGCGGTCTTCACATCCATCTGGTGGATCTTCCAACCCATCTCTGCTGCTATCGATATAATGGAGCGGATCGAAGTATATCGAGCCACGGGAGCGAAGGTCTCCTCATAATCAACTCCCTCTACCTGGGAGAACCCTCTAGCCACAAACCTCGCTTTGAATTTCTCAATGCTGCCATCTGCAGCATGCTTTACCTTGTAAAGCCATCTGGAAGTAACCACGGATTTGCCCTCAGGCCTCGGCACCACCTCCCAAACATCATTCTTCATGATAGAAGAATACTCCTCCTGCATGGCCTCTCTCCAGACCTGCTGGCTAGCTGCCTCCTCATAGCTAGAAGGCTCAGAGTCAAGGATGCTGGTAACCATCGCCATATAACTACAAAACCTCTCAGGTGGTCTACTCTCTCTGACCGGCCTCTTCGGCTCAGCAACAGATGTGGCATCTCTCAAGGTGTCCTGAAGCCACTTGGGCTTCCTCTTCCCTGAGCGCACTTCTTCCACCGGAGAATGAAACTCCTCCTCCTCATCATCATCAGTAGCCTGAACTCCTGACTGTCTGTCTGCTGTCCTCCTGCCTGCACCTGAACCTGTAGAAGCTGAGGTACCGTGTGAACTGTCCATCAGTGGACTCCCTAGTGAACTGCTCTGTGAACTGCTCTGCATGCTGCCCGGAGCACCACCCCTCTGGCTCGATGAGCCACTGCTCACTGATGGACCTGACATCCTCATAGATGTACCTCCGGATCCTCCTGATCCCTGCCCACTGGATCCTTGCGACTGACTCAACTGCTGCTGAGGGTCTGGCTGATCCAGATACTCTAACTCCCGTGACCTCCTAAAGGCCCTGTCCTCCTCGAACTTCACATCCCGTCTGACAACAACTCTCCTCTGTGCAGGAATGTAAATCCGAAAGGCCTTTGAGGTCTCACTGTAGCCCACAAAGATACCCTTCTCTGCGGTGGGCTCTAGTTTGGTCCTCTTCTCTTTGGGTATATAGGAGTATGTAATGCATCCAAAGATGTGAAGATGACCAATATCAGGCTTCTTCCCAGAGAAAGCCTCCTCCGGAGTCATGTGCCCCAAAGCACGATGCGGACTCCTGTTCTGCAAGTAAACAGCTGTGTTGCAGGCCTCTGCCCACAAGAACAATGGCAACCCCTGATCATGTATCATGGCTTTGGCAGCCTCTATGATGGATCTGTTCTTCCTCTCCGCAACCCCGTTCTGTTGGGGGTTGTAAGGAACAGTGAACTCCCTCCTAATGCCTGCCTCCGCACAATAGTCAACAAACTCTCCAAGGGTGTACTCTCCTCCATTGTCCGACCTCAAGGACTTGATCTTTCGACCTGTCTGAGTCTCCACAAGAGCTCTGAACTCCTGAAACCGCTTGAAGACCTCACTCTTGGTCTTCAAAAAATAAATCCAGGTCCTCCTGGAGTGATCATCAATGAATAAAACATAGTACTCATATCCACTCAAGGAAACATGAGACATCCGACCGCTCACATCGGAATGAATCAAATCAAGTATCCCCGTCGCTCTGCTGTCACTGCTGGGAAAAGGGGATTTGGCAAACTTGCCCATCGCACAACCTCTGCAAGTATCAAAGTGATCAGTACTGAAATCTGGCACACCTGTAGTGATCTCCCGCAATGTCCTCAAGGCTCCATGATACATATGTCCCATCCTGCGGTGCCAAATCTCACACAGCTCAGAATTGCTAGCTCTGCTGTCGGTACTACTGCTCAATGCCAAAAGGGGCTGAAATGCAAACTTGTACACCTTTGCATGGCGTACACCTATCACTCTAGCTGAATCAGCTGGAGCGCCCCTGGGATACATCAACACTTGTCCTCCCCTGAACAGTACCTCATATCCTCTGTCCTCCAAAGCTGAGACGGATATGAGGTTCTTCCTCATCCCTGGCACATAAAGAACCTCTGACACTTTCAAGGGAGGTTTGGACTCCCTCTGAAATGTCACTGTCCCCACCCCGACTGCTCTAACAACTCTGTCATCACCGAGTACTACCTCAATATCAATACCACTCTCTGAAAGCTCTGAGAAGTACTCACGGACTCCTGTCATGTGACGTGAAGCCCCACTGTCCACATACCAGATACCTGTAGATGCTCCGCTAATCGAGGGAAAAGCATGCTCCCTCTGAACCTGTTTGGCAGGTGATCCTGCACTAGAGGACTCACATGTAGTGAACGCAAACTCTCGGTCAAAACGACCAACAAAGTCCTCAATCTCTGCTGAAGCTGCCACGTCCTGGTTCTTCCCCTTCTTCTTCTTCTCCGGACACACAACTGCATAGTGTCCCATCTTTTGACAATTCCAACACTTCACCTTGGAATAGTCCTTCTGTGTGTTCCCCTGTTTACCTTTACCTTTGCCTTTGCCTCCACCACCGCTTGTGGAAGCCTGCTTCTTCCCTTTGCCTTTCTTGCCTCCTGCCACCAGTGCTACGTCCTCATCCTGCTCAACTGGCTTGGCTGCCCCAAGTTGCCCTTTCCTGATCTCTGTCTGAATACAATCATCCCAAAACCTCTCCCATGTGGGAAGGGTCTCACGTGCACAAACCCCATCAGCAAAGTTCAACCATGAACGGGGGAGGCCATTCACTGCAATCCGCACCAACTCAGTGGGTGGAATGGCCTCTCCAATCGCTGCCAACTCATCTCTCACATTAGTAATCTTTGTGAGATATCCAGCTGCACTATCATTACCCATCTTAATGTTCTTTAGCTTCTCCTTCAGGACCATCTTCCGGTTCTCATTGGTACTCTGGTAGAGATTGGACAATGCTGTCCACATCTCATGGGCATTGCTCTTTCCTCTCACATGAGGAATGCAATGGTCTTTGATTCCGTCTAGAATCAGCCTCTTACCCTTATTGTTCTTCTTTTTATACTCAGCCAACTGAGTAACATCAGTGGGCACAACAACAGGGTTCTGTGCGGTATGCACCATGATATCCCAGACTTCTGCCTCCTCAAAGATACTCTGCATTCTCTCCTTCCAAACGCTGTAATTTGTATGCCCATCCAACCTATCCTCCACCCTCAATCCCAATGACATCCTGCTGTCCTAAAACTGAAAAATAGCACTGTTGTAGTAAAGATAAAACTGCTGTTTATGAAAAAATCAGCTTGCTGGAATTTTCTGAGTGAAAAATCAGCAACTGCAATTTTTCCTTTTGCTGTCCCAAACTGCCCTTCAGCACTCAAGCTCCGATACCATGTAAAAATTTCTGTTTTCCCACCCCGGTTTTCAGTTTCTCCTTATTTCTCCCATGTAGTTAAATGCCCATTCCCATAACCATACATTTAACAGACTGAAAAAATAAATATTGCTGAAAACACAAATTCTGGAAATTTTTCAGAATGCTGGAAATTGCAGAATTAAAAATCAGCAATTAAAAACAGCCATTAAAACACATTAAAACACTGATATTTTTGGTCAACTTGACCCTGGAAAAACCCCCTACAACTCTTGGGGAAAACCAGTTTGAGAGCTCTTCTTTATTTCTGAAATTTGTCTTTTTACAGTGAGAATTATTCAGCAAAAATCAGCAAGCAAATTTACAACTTATCTCCTTTCCCGTGCCTCACAGCAATCTGGAAATTACAGCAAACAGGACAGCAATAAATGCTGTACGACCTCCGTTTTGTGTGCAGAAAAATCAGCAAACTGCGCCTCGATTTTTGTGCAAAAATTTGCCTTTCACTATGTGCTGAATTAGCTGTACAAATCTGCTCAACTGCTGCCTTGGAATGTGTGCCAAGCTGCTGTCTCCTTCTCCTTCCTGCTCAGAAATCTCTCTTGCTCTCTTGCTCTCCTTCTCCCAATCTGCTCATGAAAGAATGAATGACCTTTTCCTCCTTTTCCTCCTTTAATATAACTCCAAGTGACTTTTGGGTGATCTCTAAATCCAATGGCTGAAATAGATTTAGATCAATGGTTGAGATTAAATGCTCATTTAAATCTCACTTTCTATTTTTTTAATTCACCCCACTTTAATAAAGACCCACTTAGTCATTTATTTCCAAAGTCACTTTTCCTTTCTAATTTTTCATTGACTTTATAAAAGTCACTTTAAAATTAGACTTAATAACTTTATCACTTAAAGTCACTTTTAAATTAGATTTAACTTTATAAAATTATAAAGTCACTTTAGGAGAAAAATTAAATTCTTTTGGACACTTTTCCCTAGGCCAAAGATCAAAGCCTAAGGGAACCACCTGTCCTCCGGTACCAAATTTCAACAGGCCATGCCTCCGCTGAGTCTTGAGAGTAAAGCCGGAGACTTAATACCTTTCCAGCGCATTCCGTTTAAGCTGAAACAGAGAACAGGCCCCTGTTTGGGAGAATATCTCGAAGGGGCGTTTTGTCAAACATATGCCCCGCATCCTCCTTGGTTCCGACAAAACAGGGTGGCCGAAGCTGGTACTGGACGACCAAGCTCCTTAAAACCCTTAATCTCCATCTCCTTTCCCTTTGGACTCTGCTGGTTGCTGCAATAGGGACGCCAACAGTCAAATCTGAGCAGTTTCGTAGATTCCAACTTACCCTTCTGCTTGGGGTGATCCTTCCCACAGAACCGCCTGCTTCTTCTTTTTCCAGACCCCACGAAGCTGAATCCATCAATGGCTTCCAGCCATGTTCAGTGGTGTCTATCTCTATGAGCCCCTTCGAAACTACGTGATCCTCCGGGCCAAGAGCGTCGGCAGATATTAAAGAAACCTCCTGATACCTCCCGGCGGCACCGCTGAGCCTGCAACGAGGGCCATTCGAACTGACAGCAGAACTACGATGGCGGGGGGAGGGGCCATCAGGCTTTGGAGCGACGGAAGCTGGAACCATGGCCATAATCTCTGCACCTGGAAATTCCCGCGCTCGGCTTCTCCGAAACTCCTTTTGATATCAAAAAGTTTTCGACCTAAATACTTCTAATTCTTGTTTACTAACAACACATTTGGATCTTTTTACATATGATTGTTCTGAAGAATTTGTAGAAGTTTATCCACATGTTTATTGTTTTCTTCTCATTATTTACTATAGATAAAAATATCATCAAAGGAAACCAACATAAATTTTCTAAGATGGGGTCCAAAAGTCTTGTTCATAAGGCTATGAAAAGTAAGAGCATTAGTAACCCAAAAGGCATGACCAATAACCCATAGTTTCCTTCATTTGTTCTAAAAGCTGTTTTGGGAATTTCTTCTTTTCTTAATCTAATCTGGGGCTAAGTCACCTGACAATTCGGGATTCGTAGTGTCGGATTCGGACATGTTGACCCCCCAGAACAGGACACGTAGGATTTGTTATATATTATTTTATTAAAATATATATATATATCTATATATATATATATATTAAAAATTAGATATTTCTTACACAAATTTTAATTAATGATACAAATTTACTGATTTCAAACATAAATCTTCATCTATAACATGCATAGTACATACAAAATTCAAATACATGTCAGTGGTCACATAAATGATAAATCATGATTCATAATTCATAACTGAAAGACAACTTACAACTACAAGATAGTAAGATAAATACACTGACAAATTTTTAACCTATAAAAAAATAACCATCATGAATTGTCAAAAACTTTAAAATGCAAACCTCAAAGTTTTTACACCATCAAAAACTTTAAAAATGCAAACCTCAATGTTTTTACACCATCAAAGACTGCTTGAACATTATTCAACCCCATTTCATATATAATCTTATCATTATTTTTTAAAATTTATATATCTCAATAAAATAATAATAATAAAGAAGATATTATATGTATGATCTGAAATTTTACAGACACCAAGACAACCCTACATCTCCCCCTTGCAGTAAACATTGAATTGAAATCTTATTCTTGAATTCTCGTGAAGGTTGTCGATGAGATGATCAGATTCATGCTTTGTATTCATGTATTGTTCAGCTTTATCTTTGCTTTTGTCAACAACATCTCCTTTAACAGTTCAAATCCCATCCCAGTGGTTATTCAAAACATTATCCTGAATAATCTTCCAGTCAAAAATCAAACCACACTTTTTTTAACTGAACTAGTTTAACTCCTTGTTTGGCACAATAGATAACTTGTAAGAAATCGCTGCTGTAGTAGAAATAATTGGTAAACAGAAGCCATGAACGACATATGAAAGAATCAAGGGTCCTTTGGGTTTTGCAGATTTGAGCAATCAAAACTGTCACTCGAAACTGTGAAAAAAGCGAGTTCTCGGAGTTTCCAGGCAATAATGGTTCTGGTATTTCAAGCACATGTTTTGTTAGAACACATCATACAACAACATCTCTTGAGAAACGTAGAATACTCAAATGCCACTGCCATCAATCATTGTTAACTTAGCCATACATCAAACATTAATAAAACAATGCTTGCCAAATGATGAAAAGAATGACTGTAATGAGAAATTGCGGCCTTTTTCTAACCCACGGAAGTCACTTTGCCGCTAAACGAGTCCTGGAAAGCAGGACACGCAGTCCAAAATCGTGACACGATGGCGATTTTCGGGACACGCACAGGATTCAACGTGTCATGTTTTTTGGACACGTTTTTTGGGCGAATCGTGTCCGACACGCTGGATTCGGACACGTGGCCCCTCCCTAACGAATTCGGTTATATAGATTTGGGGGTATCTTATTTTAAAATCAAACTTTGTAAAATACACAAATCCATGAATCTCAACCATTAGCTTCTCAAAACTTGGTAATGGCAATTTTGTTTAGATATCTATAATTAGGACACATCCTCCATGAAGTATCTTTTATTCTCACCATCACTATTGGAGCTGAAAATGAACTCCTACTATGTTAAATAATATCTGAATCTAGCATGTCATGTACCATATTTTCAATCTCCCCCTTTTGTTGATGAGGATATCTGTAAGGCTTTTTATTAGGAGTACTTTTAGGTGCTGTTGACCACTCTATGTCAACGACCCCATAGCAATACACTCCTTTTTTCACAAAAGGGATCTATCGTGTTCAAGTGTTTGCGCCTTTCAGATTTAATTATTAGTCAGTAGTTTTGTAAAGATGTCAACCCATTCTGCATGTGTATAATGTAAATAATCCTAGTATGACCATGTCTGTATGTAACAACCTAGGTAAACCTATTGTTTTGGTGACGATTCCTATTCTAGGAGGTTTTTTGTCTCACTAATTCATCCGTGTCTCTAGACACAAATGATTAGCAAAACTTCATCCGTGTCTCTAGATCTTAGGCGAGTCTTAGTGTTTTGGATCGAGTTTTTGTAAAAGTGACTTGGAATAATTTTAGCTAATTGGCTAAATTATTTTATTACAAGTCAACTTGGTCTACTAGATTATATTTTTTGGGTAAATGTTGAGGGTCTGTAATGAACGGGTGTTCCCCTTTGATGTATTAAATTGTAATATCTTGATGTAAAAAATATTTTAGTGCATGATCCCTCATATTTAGACACCATGGCTAAATTATTTGAGGGTTGGAAAAATTGTTAGTCCCCTCATGTGTCAATTAATTAAATTTTCTGGCAAAAATAAATTTAAAAAAATCATAATCCAGAAATTTAGTTAAGTAGAGTCAAATTTGAGTTAATTAATTAATTTTTTTGGCAAAAAATAAATTAGAATCCCAAGTCAGAAATTTAATTAATTTTGTGTCCCAATAAAAATTAATTTTCCAAATTAAAAATTTCGTGGGTCCTAGAGAAATTAATTTTTGGAGGTCCCCGACTAAGGGAATATTGAGGAAATCAAGAAATTTTGGACCCTTGGGCCTTAGTAGTTAAGTCAAAGTCATGTTTCTTGAGGGAATCAACTCAAAATAATTAATTTTGAGTTGATTTAAATTCAATTAATGAAAAATTCGAATTTCCTCAAAAAATAAAATAATTCTGACGGAGGAAATTAAAAGATAATTAAATCTTTTTTAACGGTTGAGATTACTTGATGAAGATCAAGCCAACTAGCCTCTGGAGAATTAATCTATAAATTCGAGGTCATTTGCCATTTGAAATCATCTGATCTTTGAATCGTGTACTAAGCTCTCAATCTCCCTTGTATACTTTTTCGAAATTAATGCAAAAGTCTTTGGGGTTTCAATGTGCTGTGGTGTTTCTTTTCATGAATTTATGGTAACATTGTTTTAATTTCTGCTTAATGTTATGTGAAAACTATCAAAATCAATAGCTCTTTTATAATAATTTGAATACATGTATCTTATTCAATATGTTTGATCTAGGGTAACATTCTTAATTTTGATCGAAGTAGTAGGTATCTCTATTTCTTCAGAATTTCATTGTTGTTCTATTTCTCTACTTGGTTTGATGGTTGTTCTAGTATTTGTAGGAGATCTTTCAGGGTTTTTGTTGAGCGTTTGGGGATAGTTCTCGGTTTGGCCGAACAACTCTCAGCGTATATTTTATGAAGATCCTAATTCATATAAACTCTGAGACTTATCTTAAGATTAATTTTTTTTTTGCAGGGTGTTTTTGGGCTAGTACCTCCAAAATTTATTTTTTAAATAATTGTGGAAAAATTGATAGATCTCGCCTATTGAGAGCCTTAGATTATCGGATTTGGGAGTGGAGTTGGACTCATACTCCTCAAATCTGATAGATCTACAATTTTTGTGCATAGATCTGTAAACCTTTTATATAGATCTGATTTTTTATTTTTATTTTATTTATTAACTTGAGTTTTTGAGGCTTTATTTATTTTTTGTATATCTGGGTTCTGGGTATTTTTGTTTTCGTTTTTGCATGTGCATATCTGAAGGGAATTTTTTTTATTTGAAGCCAGATCTAGACCCTGGAGGGTAAGATCTGGCATTAATACTATTTTGCAGGGACATTATTCAAAGTTATTTACAGTTCGAGGGTTTCAAAATTTGATTTGAGGATTTTATAAGTTTTTTGAGGACAAATCTGAAGCAGAAGAATATATCATTTTAATAAAAAATTGGTGGGAATTTTTTTTAAAGGTTTTTTTGGCTACCATTCCCTGTGTTTTTCCTTTGCGTTTCCTTCCATTAGCGTCCCTCTTTTGCTGCCTTTACTCTACGCGTCCTGCCTTTCCTTTGCTGATCTGTGACCCTTCATTCCTTCATCTCTGCGTGCTTCCTTTTTGCTCTGCGTGGTTTCCTCCTTACGTTGGTCTGTTGCACCTTCTCTCATCCTTGCTTCCTGCGTCTCATTTCCCTGCTGGCTGTCCGAGCTCCCTCCTCCATCGAGCTTGCTCTCCTCTGCTCGCGGTTCCTCCCTTTCTGCCTACGTTTTCTTCTCCCTTCCATCACCTGCGTGCCTGCAAGCCTCTATTCGCTGCTCGAGCTCGTTCCATTCCCCTCGACCTGTATCTAGACTCCTTCATTCACTGCCATCTCCTCAACTAGTATCCGTTGTCAACCTGCAAGCTTCTTCAAACTCTTTCCCTCTACTGTCCTTTGCTGTCAAAGCCTGCAGCTCCTCGGTCCTTTGCCATCGTCGCCGCTTCTCCTCTTTGACCTACACACAAACCATCAAATTCAATTTCCTTCTTTTTTGTGTTTCTTATGTTTTAATAATTTGTTTAGGTTAGGTTTTTGTTTTTCATATACTTCGATATTTTTTTTTTTTGCTTTTCATTTTAATTTTTGTTTTGATTTTTTTATTTTATTTAAATGAAAAATAAATCTAAAAAAATTTAAAAATTTGATTTTAATTTTTTTATGACTTTGATTATTATTATTATTTTTTAAATCGAATTCCATTTTTTTAATTTTTGCTTTCCCTTTGGTTTTGATTTTTTTTTTTTATGATTTTATGATTTTGTTTGAGATAAAATAAAAAATTTCCATTTCCATTTTTTTTAATGTGACATTGATATTTCTAGAAAATTAAATCAAAAGAGAACTTTGTGCTCTCACATTAAAATTTTAAATTTTTATGAGGCGTTTGGCCCATAAAAAATTTAATTCATTAAGCCTTTTGATTCATTACATTTGTGTCACATTAAGGAACTTAATTAATCATTTGCTACATTAAATCCGTTTCATAAAACTTAACACATTAAAATCGCCTAAGGAATAATTAAATTTTTAATCTAAAGTTCCTTCTTGGGAATTTTGTGTTAAGGGTTTGGGAAATTAAATTTTAAAGAGAAAATTTCTCTATAGTCAAACACGTTTAAATTTTTGAAATTTAATTGCTAGAATATTTTGCATGCTAAGGTTTTTGAGCATTTTCTTCTGCTTGACATCTATTGAGATTGTTCATCGTTGAAGTAGCTCTAAGCGTGATTTAATTACTTGAATTATTTGCTGTTTATTTTACGTTAAATATTTTGCCAATATTTCCAGTGATTATTAAAATACTTTGTCATGGAATTATGATAAATTGCATGTCTTCTGTTTCCTAAGCTGAGCATCTATACAATTGGCATTGATATTAAATTGTGAAGAAGCTTTTGTTCTTTTTGAGCTATAATTATTAAAACGATTTGAAGTAAACTTGTGGTTTAATTGTGATATTTTAAGGGGTTTATCTTTTAGTCTTTGTCTAATAAAGTGAACATTTCATTTTGGTGATTAAGCTTCTAGTTCTTGAATCTAACTTCATCTCATTTTCCAAATCATCTCGTGCATTTTCATATTAAGTTAGTTCCGCATAACTAAAGTTTCCTTCCAAGCATAAGCTTGGTTGATAGAGAGATAGGTACCCATCCATCTGTGCTTGAGAAGCTTGCTATTAATAGTATATAAATCGGTGACCTTACAAGCGTCAGAGCCACAACTATCTGCAGTGCCAGAGGCAACAGGTATGTTAGATTTTCAGGAGACGTATTGTTAATCGCACCTTAGTGTGCTTCACCTTATCTTCTCTCTGCCATTTACTACGAAATCAGGCTCAATATAGAAAGGATCGAAGGGTTAAAACTTAGATAAACATTTAACTAAAATTAACCAATATTCCCGCATCTCATATTAGCTGTAGGATCTGCACTTCATATAAGATAGTCATACATCCAAGCAGCAATTGCAAATCAATTACTTGGTCCTAACTTTCCTAGCAAGATAGTTGACTCCATAGGGCACTTGTATTAATCGTTTAAATCTAATCAAATCCTAGAAGTCTTGCTAAATATTAATCAAGTACTTGGTCGCTTCACTGTGTCTCTCGAACTGGTTGGTTCCCAACTAGTTCTCCTTCATTCCATTTCCGTAGAGTCTACCCCCCTTAGCCTGTTGTAGGGAGACAACATAAACAAAGAGATTGGGGATTAGGATGACAACTCCTAATCTGAGCTGTTGTCGTGGTGCCTAGACATTCTGTGCGACAATAGGTGCTAATTGAATTTGATTTTCATGATCTCTAGATAGAGTTAGACCTTTGGGAATTTCTTGGAATATCCTATAGTGCTTTTCCAAGGTGCCTTCTAATTTGTCGGGAATATTTTCATCTTGTTCTTAACTTCCATAGAATACAGTTTAACCAAAACTTCATTGCTACTTCTTTATAAGAGTTTTCTAATTCTTGAATCTAACTTCATCTCATTTTCCAAATCATCTCGTGCATTTTCATATTAAGTTAGTTCCGCATAACTAAAGTTTCCTTCCAAGCATAAGCTTGGTTGATAGAGAGATAGGTACCCATCCATCTTTGCTTGAGAAGCTTGCTATTAATAGTATATAAAACGGTGACCTTACAAGCGTCAGAGCCACAACTATCTGCAGTGCCAGAGGCAACAGGTATGTTAGATTTTCAGGAGACGTATTGTTAATCGCACCTTAGTGTGCTTCACCTTATCTTCTCTCTGCCATTTACTACGAAATCAGGCTCAATATAGAAAGGATCGAAGGGTTAAAACTTAGATAAACATTTAACTAAAATTAACCAATATTTCCGCATCTCATATTAGCTGTAGGATCTGCACTTCATATAAGATAGTCATACATCCAAGCAGCAATTGCAAATCAATTACTTGGTCCTAACTTTCCTAGCAAGATAGTTGACTCCATAGGGCACTTGTATTAATCGTTTAAATCTAATCAAATCCTAGTAGTCTTGCTAAATATTAATCAAGTACTTGGTCGCTTCACTGTGTCTCTCGAACTGGTTGGTTCCCAACTAGTTCTCCTTCATTCCATTTCCGTAGGGTCTACCCCCCTTAGCCTGTTGTAGGGAGACAACGTAAACAGAGAGATTGGGGATTAGGGTGACAACTCCTAATCTGAGCTGTTGTCGCGGTGCCTAGACATTCTGTGCGACAATAGGTGCTAATTGAATTTGATTTTCATGATCTCTAGATAGAGTTAGACCTTTGGGAATTTCTTGGAATATCCTATAGTGCTTTTCCAAGGTGCCTTCTAATTTGTCGGGAATATTTTCATCTTGTTCTTATCTTCCATAGAATACAGTTTAACCAAAACTTCATTGCTACTTCTTTATAAGAGTTTTCTCATTCTATGAGAGCTGATGACTTGATAATGTCTAGATTTTAACCCTTTGAGCTCATATTAAATTCCTTCCCATTCAAATCTCATGAATAATGCATTATAATTTGTAGAACTTGTACATAATTTCTAGATTTTAACCCTTTGAGCTCATATTAAATTCCTTCCCATTCAAATCTCATGAATAATGCATTATAATTTGTAGAACTTGTACATAATGTACCCAACCATCGAATACCTAGAAGAACATCTACACCTCCAATTGTAATGACATATATTGGGCATTCCTACTCATATTCTACGACACAATTTAAATTTTTGGCATTTTCCCACTCAATTAATACTTGTTAGTTTTTGGCCACAAACAAATGTTTTAGTCTCTATGGTGTCTACGAGGCTAAGGAACATGAGATCTCCAAAACCTAGAAAAGGTTTTGTCAGAAAAGCCTTAGAACTACCTCAATTATATTAATTAGGCATAATTAAATATTTTCCGAAGTTTAATGTAGGAAAAGTGGTTAATTAAATCAAACTAATTGAGGGAGGTTGATTTTGCTATAAAGACTTCCAGAAAGGTTAATTAACAATGTCAAGATGATCTTAACCATCAGTTGAGATAGATCATGGTTGTTGAGACTCTAACGAGAGGTTATAAGAGTAGGGTTGAAGGGTTTGGAGAAGACAGTTAATCATAAAGCAGTTTGACTACCTAATTGCAATGATTTAGCAAGGGCGCAGTTGAAGCTAGGGAAGCATCAAAAGTAGGGGCTCAACAAAGATTTGGGAGTAGGAGGCTGGAGGAGATTTCCATAATATTTTACAGTGTCCAGGAGACAGGAAGAGGAGGCCAAATTATTTGCAGAGGAGGTCGTATTCAGCTAGTGCAAGGAGCTAGTTGAAAGTGCAAGTGGCAGAGGAACTTTAGTGAGCCAGGGGCATCATCCAGAGCAAAGCGAGTGGGCCTAAAGCAGTCTAGGAGGCAGGACGACTTGCAGGAGGGAGACTATAGAGGCTGAGCGAATTTCCGAAAGCAACAATGTGTATTTCTAGCCAGGCAGTGTGAATAGCCAAGGAGTGCGAGTTTGATGGGATAGGCAAGATTCAGTTGCAGAGGGAGACAATTAGTCTCTAGATTATTTTTCTTGTGAAAATTATTATTTGCTGGAGGTTTTCCAGTGAAAGGAAACCATATGTAATTTCTTCTAAATTGTTGAATAATAATAAAACCCTCATTAGCTGCATTGGTTTTCCCTTTGAGGTTTTCCTAGGGACAATTGTCCAAAAATAACAGTGTCATATTTTTGTGTGTGTGCATTTTTTTCTCAGTTCTGTATCTTATCTTTTGCAGCGTATTTTAATTGTGAAGATTGCAATATGATTTAATTGTTATTTTCCATAAAGTAATTTACATAAGACAAATAATCTTTAGTACATAGAAGATTAAACTCTAGTTTATTGCAATCGTGAAAATTTCACATGTTATCAAAGCAGATTGAATCAGAGAGGCTCTAGAGCGAAGGTTGTGCTGTTCAGAGGGAGATGTGAAGCATAGAAAACCAAATTTGTGCAGGGCAGCCAAGTAACGGGAAATGTAGAGGCAACAATTCAATTTTCAGTCTATGAAGGTGATTCGAAAGAAAAACAAATTGTCTCACTTGTAGCAGCGGGCATTAAGTTTTTCGGAAAGGGTTTGCGGAATAAGGGTTTTGCAGTAGCATATCAACATAGGACAAGGAAGAGAAAGCACACAAATGTTTCAACCCAATTTATTTCTCCAGTGTATTTGAGTTCTCAAATTTTCTAGATATGGCCGCAGAAATATTCAGAGTCGAGGAGGATATGGATTTGTGTTCCAAATTGGAAGATGAATTCGCTCATATAGCTTGCTTCTCTAGCTCGACTTCACAGGGTATTTGATATATCGATAGTGGAGTGTCAACGCACATGACAAGAGTTGGAGACTACTTTTCCAGCTATAGGGAGGAGGAGATGGATTTCCAGATTAAGATGGGAAACAAGACGAAGTGTACTCCGGTTGGGAAAGGTCCCGTCGACATTTAGAGGGAGTCAGGAGCAAGTACAATGTTACAAATGTGTTGCATGTGCCAGGCTTGGGCATGAACCTGATTTCAGTTTCCGAAGTACAAGAAAATGGATATGATGTCTACTTCGTAGAGAAGAAGATGTTCATCAAACACCAGAATTGAAAGAAGGTGAAGCAAATCGGGGTTCAAATCAATAGGTTATATAAGTTGTAGTTTGATTCTCCAAAGGAACTAGTTAGCAACAACATTAGCAGTAGCAGTAACAGTGGTAGAGACCTAGGTGAATTGTGGCATAAGAGAATGAGACTTCTACATTATGGGGCATTGATGATGCTTAAGGAGACATTGACAGGTTTTTTAGAATTGAGCATGGATCACAGCGATGTGTGCGAAGGGTGTGTGCTTGGTAAATTCGCTGAGGCAACGTTGCCAAGAAGTGACAACAAATCGGATGGTGTGTTGCAGCTTGTACATTCAGACATTTGTGGCCCAATGTCCACTAACTTTGTCAGAGGTTACGAGTTCTTCGTCACCTTCATATATGACTACTCTAGGAAGACCTGGATATACTTTTTTGAAGACCAAGGATGAGGTTTTCAGTTGTTTCCAAGAGTTCAAGGCTCTAGTGGAAAATATGACAGGGAAAATGATCAAGGTACTTTGCATAGATAACATAAGAGAGTACACAAACAATGACTTCACAGGGTTCTGTGCGAAGGAGGGCATCAGGAGGGAGTGTACAACTCCATACAATCCATAACATAATGGAGTAGCAGTGCAGAAGAACAGGTCTACAGTTAGGGCAACAAAGGCTATGTTGTATGACCAGGACATGCCCAAGTTTCTATGGATAGAGGCATGTAGCACAACAATGTACATACAAAACAAAGTCCCTCACAGGGTGTTGCGGAAGATAACAGTAGAGGAGGTATTCTCAAGGAAGAAACTAGAGGTTGGTCACTTCAGAATCTTTGGTAGTATAACATACTGCCATGTACTAGATGATAAACACACTAAGCTAGATCAGACTGTAGAGAAGGGGTACTTCGTTGGGTATACCAAAACCTCAAAGGCATACAAGATCTACATTCTAAGCAATAGGAGTATCATTGTGAGACGAGATGTCAAGATCACGGAGGAGAAGGCATTCAGGAGATCACGCGAGTTTCTAGCAGATGATGAGAGTGAGCCAACAAAAGCTCCATTGGTCCAGCAGCATGGACAATCACAAGGTCAGTAGAGTACTTGTACAATTACTAGTATGAGCACTAACTTAGGTACAAGGGACCCAGCGAGTTCGTAGCAAACAGAGTAGCAAAGATAGGATGAGGAGCTGGTATAACCACCCACCACTAGCTGTAGAACCAACAGGGATGTTCACTAGACGTTGAAGGATGCACAGGAGTTCATTGGGGCTCCTAAGATGGGCAAGAGGGAGCGCAAATAGCCAAATAGGTACCAGGCGTTGGTGGCACAGGTTGTTGATCCTTCTATTTACTAGGAGGCTACACAACATCAGGTGTGGCAGGATGCCATGGTGGAGGAGTTGTTGAAGGAAGTATAACTAGGTTCGGTCTTCATAAATGTACTTTTGATATTTGTATTTATTCAAGAAAAGAAATATTATTTTTATAATATATGTCAATGAGTTTCTTGCTCATTGAAATAGGTCTAGCACAAGTTAAAGTGCTATTAGCAAGTCAAATAGTCAAAAGAAAAGGTTGAAGACCTTAAGGGCATGTTACACCATGTATGTTTATGTATTAGAGTTAAGAGAATACCTCCAAGAAAAGTCAACAAGTCTCCTCCATGCAATGACACCTACAAAAGAAGCAATCCAAATAATAAATGACAAGTCGACCTGCAGTCTTCTAGTCGGCCTAAAAGGAGGGATAGTCCTCTATATATAGAGGCTGTCCACTCCATTGTAACGTCAAGGATCCACCTCTGAAATCAACGAAGAAAAGGTACGAGTAAAGGGTGATCAAGTGACAAGAAAGGGAGCCTCTAGTGCAACGTACAAGGTGAAGTCTAGGCCAAAGTTAAGAGGATTGTTTTCTAGGGTAGAAAATAGTCACATGTGCAAGAAATAGAGCCTGTCATTGCAACGCTATCATCACAGTCACATAACTTCATTGGTTGGGCAATCTAAGTAGGCCTATAAGGCCCCTCACTCAAGCGTAGAAGGAGCTCTCTCAAGCGAAGAAGGAAGAGGTCAACATCACAAGGAAAACAGTCACACGTGCGAAGGTAAAGAGGCTGTCTCTGTTGTCATAACAACCCTCCCATTACAATCATACAAGTTCGTTGGTTGGTGAAGAGAAGAAAGGGATCATCATAAGGAAAGGGTCTCATCAAAGGTACCTCTTCTAGAGCAAGTGCAACAAGGTTTACCAATAGTTAAAAGAAGAATGAAGTGTTGGAAGGAGGAGGACGAAGTGTCGGGGAACGAAGTGCTGAAAGAAGGAAGTGTCGGGGAACAAAGTACAGAAAGGACTTGACTTGTGCTTGGAGGATATTCTTGTCAGGGGTCTAGGGTTTGGCATTAATCAATAAGAAGTTTCAATAAGAGAAACTTACTAAAGGGTTTTCCTCTCAAGAGAAGAGAGGTTTTGGCCCTGGCAGAGAGCCAACATCTTGTGTTCTTGTTCTTATGTTTTTGGTAGCAGTTTGATGAAGTACACACATGTATTAATAATAATAAGAAGAAGATTAAGCTAACAAGAAAAGTAAAAAGACTCCACAAATTGTTATCAAGTCAAGAAGAATCACACTACACCTAATTTCCCTAGATTCTTCAACATGGTATCAGAGCTAAGGTGACACATCAAGGAAAGGGCATCTCAAGAACACTTATCAAGGAAGGACATCTACAAAAGTTGAAGCATCAAGCCTATCAGTCTCTATTACATCAAGGACAAGAAGGTCTATCATCTATCATTCATCAGGGGAGACTACAAAGCCAGAAGAAGAGCCTTATATAAAGGCACCTACAAAAAAGAGCAGATCAAAGAGGGACCTACATCAAGGCACAAATCATCAGGAAAGTCTTATCGTCAAGCAAGCCCACTTGGAGAAGACATCTTGAGGAACATCAAGATTCAGGGAAAGCAAGCCATCAAGACTTCAAGGAGATAAGAAGTCAACTACATTTCAAAATCTATCAAGTAAGTAGATGTCCCCTTATGAATATACGTGAATGTCTTTTTGCAAGGAAAGCAACAAATTGGTAGGTACCAATAACTTTCTTGCATGGAAGAAGAGGACTAATTTGCTTCTCAAGGAGAATGAACTTCTGAAACATGTCAAAGGGAATATCACTATCCCTGTTAAGAAACAAACTCAAGCCTTAGCCAATTATAATAAGCACGAGACAAGAACTCAAAGGATTCTAATAGAATCCATCAAAGACTCTCTCATTCTTCATGTCTCCAAATTTGAGACATCAAAAGAAATTTATGATAAGCTAGTAGAGCTATTCTCGGTATCCACATCTGGAGAAGTGATATCTCTAAGGAATGAATTGTTCAAGATGAAGAGATCAAAGTAAGGAATAGCTCCCTACTTCATGAAGATCTTTGAGATATGAGATCAACTTCAAGAGCTTGGAGAAGTCATGTCTGGCAGAGAAATGACCACTGTAGTATAGGATTGGGGCAACTTCACATTTAGCATATATGCTAAGAAGGAAGCTAACACACTAAGTGAAATGTCGTCTCTATGCAAAACAGAGGAAACCAGACTCAAAGCAAAGGAAGATGTGGGATCAAAGGAGCAAGCATTTGCTACCATGGCCAAGAGAAAGGGAAGATTTGGCAAATTTGGTCCACAAAGAACAAACAACAAGGACATGTCCAAAATCCAATGCTATGGATGCCAAGAATATGGACACTACAAAAGGAATTGTTCTAAGCTTAAGAAGGACAACAACAACAAAAGAAAGATGGAAGAAGCTCACATGACTCAAGAGGTGAAAGAAGAAGAAAAGAATCAAAAGAAGGAAGATCCTCTGGATCTCTACTATGACTAAGTCAAACTCCTTACTTCAAGTTTTCTTTCAAGGTTTGAGTAGGATAGGAGCATGTAGGAATAAAATGAAATTGCATGATTAGAAACATCTTCTAGAATCTAGAAGCATGAAGTACATAGAGTTCTAGATACTCGTGAAGAAGTAGCATTTATAATGAGAGTAAAATGCATGGTTAGAAATATCTTCTAGAATATAGGAGCATGGTAGATATAGCTCAAGATATTCATATAGAAGGATCATACCTAGTATAGGACCTCATCCACGATGAAAGAAGATTGATCATGATTAAGAATCTTAAAAGTTCTCCGTCATCAAAAGAAAAGAAACATTTGCAAGGCAAGGGTCTTTAAGATCCTATGATGGAATCTTCAAAAGAAGGTTCATGAACCAAAGTAGATGTCTCATTGGGAATCCCATTCATAGGATTCAAGAAAAGGATGATATGTAGGCAAGCTAAGATGAAGCAAGAAGGGCCACACCAAGGACAACCAAATGAAGCTAAGATGATCAAAGGAGAATCAAGATGAGGTATGTATGCATCAAAGTTTAGTCATGTTATCATTTGTATATTATTGAGTCATGGGAATAGTTCTATAACATGATCAAGTATGAAAGAATCTCTTTCACCAAGGACATGCTCGAAGGCATGTACTACAATGCAATGAAGGTCAACAAAATGATATGCTCACATAAGAAGTATAAGATTGTTGACTAAGAAGCAAGAAGAAATGTTGGCTAGTCCAAGAAGCAAGAAAAAATGCTGACTAGTCCAAGAAGCAAGCAATGGAAAAGTGCTCTCATAAGGAGCATAAGGTGGTTAACCAATCTATCCAAGAAGAAGCAAATGAAGAAAGAGATCAAGCATGTCTAGAACACCATGATCATCGAGAATCACTATCTGACAAAATACTTTGAAGCTATGTTGCGAGGGAGCGCCCCCCCCCCCCGAACCCGCTCCCGAATCACGCTCCGGGCGAGAGCGGCTTGGGAGCGCGCTCCCAAAATCGCTCCCGTACGGGAGCGATTTTCGGGAGCGCGCTCCCTGGTTTGTTCGGAATCGACTTAGGGAGCAATCGCTTCGGCGCTCCCGGAGCGATTTTTAATCCCTGGGAGTGATCGGGGAGCGATCGCTCCCCGATTGCTCCTGGGCATTAAAAATCGCTTCGGGAGCGATTCGCGTGGGGCCGGGAGCGGGTTGGCGGAAAAAAATTCCACAGACCCAAAAAAAATTAAAAAATTAAAATTTTTAAATTTTTTTTTGGTTTTAAAAGGCCAATGGGCCAAAAAAATATTCATTGTTACTTCATTGAGCTTGAGTTTGGAGCTGGAGCAAGAGCAAAGGAGCGAGGAGCAAGTGCTGAGGAGCGAGGGGCAAGTGCCAAGGAGCGAGGAGCAAGCCTGCAGAGGTAAGTAACTTAGTAATTTAGTTAGTTTAGCTTGTTAGGTAGTAATTTAGTTAATTTAATTTAGCTTATTGAGTTTAAAAATCATGTATTTAAATTAAATTTAATCCCAATAAATTAAATTAATTAATCCCAATAAATTAAATTAATTTGCAGATTCAAGAATCAAAACCCTACAAACATCAAACACCATGGACCTGGCTATATTTCTTGGCATTTTCCTCTTCCTGGTCCCTTTTATGGTTATTATGGTGCTGGAGAGTAGGAAACGGAGGGGCCAGCCTCAAACTGAAGAGGGGGATGAAGAAGCCGGAGAAAGTCAAATGGGTGAAAACCCCGATGAGGAGGAGCTGGAGGAGGGTGAACATGACCCTCAAAAAACTAAACAAGACCAAACTCCATTGTGGAAATATGTTAACAGGGCTGAAACAGGGAGAGGGGGTGAAACCACTAAATTTCATTGCCCCCATTGCAACACTGATTACACAGGTTCATACACCCGTGCTAGAAGACACCTCTGCGGGAAAAGGCCATGGGATGGAGAGAAACAAATAGGAATCAAAACTTGTACAACGGTGTCAGCAGCGGAGAGAGCCAAATACATAAGGGAAGAGGAGGAAGCCCAATACAGAACAAAAAAATCAAGGGGTTTCTTTGAACCAAGCTCACAATCACAAAGAACTCCTTCAACATCCTCCCAAGGCAGTGGATATGGACACATGAAGGCACAGGGTCATCATCTTTAAGGCGTAGAACCATATCAGATTTCCTTGATGAAGGGTGTAGGAATGATGTGGATTCAAAAGTTTACAGGTTTCTCTATGCATGTGGGATACCATTCAATGTTCTTCGCTCACCTTATTGGCACGAAATGGTTTCTGCCATAAATGATGCCCCTAAAGGATACAAGAGCCCTGGGTATGACAAGGCAAGAACCGTTGGCCTTGATCATGAAAAAGCAAAAATATCACATTCTTTGAATAAAATGACAAGTTCTTGGACTGACCATGGGGTGTCCATTGTATCTGATGGATGGACAAATGTAAAAGGCAAGCCATTGAGAAGTGTTCTTGCTGTGTCTGTTAGTGGTCCCATCTTTCTAGCTGCACATGATTACTCAGACAAGTTCAAGACCGCAATCAACATTGCAGAAGCATTACTTGAAACAATTGAGCGTATTGGCCCATACAATGTCATCCAAGTCATCACTGATAATGCTCCTAATTGTAAGGCAGCGGGAGCAATTATTGAGGATAAATACCCCAACATATTTTGGTCTGGATGTTTGGTTCACACATTGAACCTTCTGTTGCATGATATTGTCAAAAACCAGTGATTGGCGAGGTGTATGAGCAAATGGATACCATGTTGGGGGAAATAAAAGACATTGTTCATAATAGAGATCCCAACTTGTACAAACTGATTCATGATTGTGTGTGTGAACGGTGGAATAGGCTTAACCTTCCACTACATTGCTTGGCGTATATCCTTATGCCAAAATACTATTCTACATCTTGGTTGGGCCAACCTGCAGCAGGGGGTGGGGTTAGGACCAAACCCCATTTAGATCTAGAGGTAACTAAAGGATATTTGGAAGCATTAGAAAAGTTGGTACCTGACAAGGAGGAATGTGCAGCTGTGCGCCTTGAAATAGGCAGATACTTCAATGGCACTGGTTTGTATGGTAACTTCCATGCAATGGACGACAAAGATAAATTTGAATCTCTCACATAGTGGGAAACATATGGCGGCCACGGACTTTTGCCAAAATTGGCAAAAAAAGTTCTTTCACAGGTTGTAAATTCTTCTTCTGCAGAGAGGTGTTGGAGCACCTACAGCTATATACATAATGTGAAAAGAAACAGACTCAATGAAAACCGAGCAGAAAGCTTGGTTTATGTGCACTACAACTTGAGGTTGTTGAGTCATCACTGTGATTGGGCTAATGAAGATCCCACATATAAAATTTGGGACAATCACCCAGAGGATGACAATTTGGAGGATGGCATTGTACATATTGAAGAACTAGAAGAGGAGCTTGTAAGGGATGAAAATGATGCAGCTGCAGCAGCCATGCCACCTCCACCTCCACCTCCACCATCCAGTAGCAGTGCTCGAGGTCCGAGTCTTGTTCCTTTGCTGTCATCACCTCCATCTACACCCTCGCGTGGAGGTTCTAGCTCTAGTCGTCGATCTGTGCGGGAGACTCCTAGAAGACCACCACGACCTGCTTATACTCCTGGAGACTCTTGTGGCAAGGGCCACATGTAGATTTACAGTTTACTTGTCTTTTTTAGTTTCTATTAGACTTTAGTTTTCATAATTGTTGAGTTTTGAGTCCTTGACTCTTGACTCTTGACTCTTTCATATCATAATGATATTTTTTGTAAACATTATATCACTGTGACAATGAAAATTTGAAGTTTGAAGTTGGGCCTTGGCAATTATAACTTATTGGTAATGATTGTGAATTATGAATATGATGCTTTGTGAATGACTAAAGTTGTTTCATTTCATCTCATTATTCATGTTTCATTTTATAGATTTTTAACATTTCATATCATGTTAACAGTTAGAAGTTAGGACTTAGAAATATCTTCGATATTACTTCTTGTAATGGTTAAACTTAGCTTACAAGTACAACTTTGTGTAAAAATTTCTGTTTTCCCACCCCGGTTTTCAGTTTCTCCTTATTTCTCCCATGTAGTTAAATGCCCATTCCCATAACCATACATTCAACAGACTGAAAAAAATAAATATTGCTGAAAACACAAATTCTGGAAATTTTTCAGAATGCTGGAAATTGCAGAATTAAAAATCAGCAATTAAAAACAGCCATTAAAACACATTAAAACACTGATATTTTTGGTCAACTTGACCCTGGAAAAACCCCCTACAACTCTTGGGAAAACCAGTTTGAGAGCTCTTCTTTATTTCTGAAATTTGTCTTTTTACAGTGAGAATTATTCAGCAAAAATCAGCAAGCAAATTTACAACTTATCTCCTTTCCCGTGCCTCACAGCAATCTGGAAATTACAGCAAACAGGACAGCAATAAATGCTGTACGACCTCCGTTTTGTGTGCAGAAAAATCAGCAAACTGCGCCTCGATTTTTGTGCAAAAATCTGCCTTTCACTATGTGCTGAATTAGCTGTACAAATCTGCTCAACTGCTGCCTTGGAATGTGTGCCAAGCTGCTGTCTCCTTCTCCTTCCTGCTCAGAAATCTCTCTTGCTCTCTTGCTCTCCTTCTCCCAATCTGCTCATGAAAGAATGAATGACCTTTTCCTCCTTTTCCTCCTTTAATATAACTCCAAGTGACTTTTGGGTGATCCAAGTGACTTTTGGGTGATCTCTAAATCCAATGGCTGAAATAGATTTAGATCAATGGTTGAGATTAAATGCTCATTTAAATCTCACTTTCTATTTTTTAATTCACCCCACTTTAATAAAGACCCACTTAGTCATTTATTTCCAAAGTCACTTTTCCTTTCTAATTTTTCATTGACTTTATAAAAGTCACTTTAAAATTAGACTTAATAACTTTATCACTTAAAGTCACTTTTAAATTAGATTTAACTTTATAAAATTATAAAGTCACTTTAGGAGAAAAATTAAATTCTTTTGGACACTTTTCCCTAGGCCAAAGATCAAAGCCTAAGGGAACCACCTGTCCTCCGGTACCAAATTTCAACACTCCCTCTTACCGAGGAAGGTGTTCCTCACCACACCCATCTTGTCTCTGAAGTAGACATGCTTGCCCCGTGGTAAGGCTTTGGTAAGGATATCTGCAACCTGCTCATCAGTGGAAATATACTCAAGCTTCACAGCTCCCTTCTGAACATAGTCTCTGATGAAATGATATCTGATCCCGATATGCTTTGACCTGTCATGAAATACTGGATTCTCCGTGAGTTTAATGCAACTCTGATTATCACAGTAAATCACTGAAGGTCTCAACGGCTGACCAAATAAGCCAAACAACATCTTGCGAAGCCAGATAGCCTCACAACTAGCTAGACTGGCTGCCATATACTCTGCTTCCGCTGAACTCAGTGCTACTGACTGCTGCTTCCGGCTGAACCATGACACTACTGCTGAACCCAACCCAAAACAACACCCTGAAGTGCTCTTCCTATCAGAAGCACAACCTGCCCAATCAGAATCAGCGTATCCCGCCAAACTCACTCCATCCCCTGCCTGTAGTCCAGACCATAATCCACTGTCCCCTGCAAGTACCGCAAAATGTGTTTTGCAGCCACCCAGTGAACCTTCCTAGGCTCACACATAAACTGACTCATCGTGTTGACTGCAAAACAGATATCTGGTCTAGTGTTGACCAAATACATCAAGGAACCAATCAGCTGCCTGTACAATGTGGGATCCACCAACTCGGAATCCGAAGCATGAAGCTTCTTCCAGTTGGTGATCATCGGTGTCGACATGGGTCTACAATCCTCCATGTGGAATCTGCTAAGGATGTCCACAATATACTTCCCCTGCCCCAGGAAGAAATGCCCCTCCTCCTGCCCCACCTCCAAACCCAAAAAGTAATGCATCAAGCCGATGTCCTTCATCTCAAACTCCGCCGCAAGATCTCTCTTGCAGTGCTCTATGAGTCTCTCTGCACCTGTAATGATCAAGTCATCCACATACAGCACCAGAATGAGAGGCTCCTCACCAATCACAATAAAGTAAAGGTTCGGATCTGCCTCACTCTTTGTGAAACCCATCCCCTGCAAGTATGCATCTATCCTGGAGTACCAAGCTCTGGGAGCTTGCTTCAGGCCATAAAGGGCCTTCTTCAATCTGCACACATGGGACTCCTTCCCATGCACCTCAAAGCCCTGTGGCTGCTCAATGTACACCTCCTCCTGTATGAAGCCATTGAGAAATGCGGTCTTCACATCCATCTGGTGGATCTTCCAACCCATCTCTGCTGCTATCGATATAATGGAGCGGATCGAAGTATATCGAGCCACGGGAGCGAAGGTCTCCTCATAATCAACTCCCTCTACCTGGGAGAACCCTCTAGCCACAAACCTCGCTTTGAATTTCTCAATGCTGCCATCTGCAGCATGCTTTACCTTGTAAAGCCATCTGGAAGTAACCACGGATTTGCCCTCAGGCCTCGGCACCACCTCCCAAACATCATTCTTCATGATAGAAGAATACTCCTCCTGCATGGCCTCTCTCCAGACCTGCTGGCTAGCTGCCTCCTCATAGCTAGAAGGCTCAGAGTCAAGGATGCTGGTAACCATCGCCATATAACTACAAAACCTCTCAGGTGGTCTACTCTCTCTGACCGGCCTCTTCGGCTCAGCAACAGATGTGGCATCTCTCAAGGTGTCCTGAAGCCACTTGGGCTTCCTCTTCCCTGAGCGCACTTCTTCCACCGGAGAATGAAACTTCTCCTCCTCATCATCATCAGTAGCCTGAACTCCTGACTGTCTGTCTGCTGTCCTCCTGCCTGCACCTGAACCTGTAGAAGCTGAGGTACCGTGTGAACTGTCCATCAGTGGACTCCCTAGTGAACTGCTCTGTGAACTGCTCTGCATGCTGCCCGGAGCACCACCCCTCTGGCTCGATGAGCCACTGCTCACTGATGGACCTGACATCCTCATAGATGTACCTCCGGATCCTCCTGATCCCTGCCCACTGGATCCTTGCGACTGACTCAACTGCTGCTGAGGGTCTGGCTGATCCAGATACTCTAACTCCCGTGACCTCCTAAAGGCCCTGTCCTCCTCGAACTTCACATCCCGTCTGACAACAACTCTCCTCTGTGCAGGAATGTAAATCCGAAAGGCCTTTGAGGTCTCACTGTAGCCCACAAAGATACCCTTCTCTGCGGTGGGCTCTAGTTTGGTCCTCTTCTCTTTGGGTATATAGGAGTATGTAATGCATCCAAAGATGTGAAGATGACCAATATCAGGCTTCTTCCCAGAGAAAGCCTCCTCCGGAGTCATGTGCCCCAAAGCACGATGCGGACTCCTGTTCTGCAAGTAAACAGCTGTGTTGCAGGCCTCTGCCCACAAGAACAATGGCAACCCCTGATCATGTATCATGGCTTTGGCAGCCTCTATGATGGATCTGTTCTTCCTCTCCGCAACCCCGTTCTGCTGGGGGTTGTAAGGAACAGTGAACTCCCTCCTAATGCCTGCCTCCGCACAATAGTCAACAAACTCTCCAAGGGTGTACTCTCCTCCATTGTCCGACCTCAAGGACTTGATCTTTCGACCTGTCTGAGTCTCCACAAGAGCTCTGAACTCCTGAAACCGCTTGAAGACCTCACTCTTGGTCTTCAAAAAATAAATCCAGGTCCTCCTGGAGTGATCATCAATGAATAAAACATAGTACTCATATCCACTCAAGGAAACATGAGACATCCGACCGCTCACATCGGAATGAATCAAATCAAGTATCCCCGTCGCTCTGCTGTCACTGCTGGGAAAAGGGGATTTGGCAAACTTGCCCATCGCACAACCTCTGCAAGTATCAAAGTGATCAGTACTGAAATCTGGCACACCTGTAGTGATCTCCCGCAATGTCCTCAAGGCTCCATGATACATATGTCCCATCCTGCGGTGCCAAATCTCACACAGCTCAGAATTGCTAGCTCTGCTGTCGGTACTACTGCTCAATGCCAAAAGGGGCTGAAATGCAAACTTGTACACCTTTGCATGGCGTACACCTATCACTCTAGCTGAATCAGCTGGAGCGCCCCTGGGATACATCAACACTTGTCCTCCCCTGAACAGTACCTCATATCCTCTGTCCTCCAAAGCTGAGACGGATATGAGGTTCTTCCTCATCCCTGGCACATAAAGAACCTCTGACACTTTCAAGGGAGGTTTGGACTCCCTCTGAAATGTCACTGTCCCCACCCCGACTGCTCTAACAACTCTGTCATCACCGAGTACTACCTCAATATCAATACCACTCTCTGAAAGCTCTGAGAAGTACTCACGGACTCCTGTCATGTGACGTGAAGCCCCACTGTCCACATACCAGATACCTGTAGATGCTCCGCTAATCGAGGGAAAAGCATGCTCCCTCTGAACCTGTTTGGCAGGTGATCCTGCACTAGAGGACTCACATGTAGTGAACGCAAACTCTCGATCAAAACGACCAGCAAAGTCCTCAATCTCTGCTGAAGCTGCCACGTCCTGGTTCTTCCCTTCTTCTTCTTCTTCTCCGGACACACAACTGCATAGTGTCCCATCTTTTGACAATTCCAACACTTCACCTTGGAATAGTCCTTCTGTGTGTTCCCCTGTTTACCTTTACCTTTGCCTTTGCCTCCACCACCGCTTGTGGAAGCCTGCTTCTTCCCTTTGCCTTTCTTGCCTCCTGCCACCAGTGCTACGTCCTCATCCTGCTCAACTGGCTTGGCTGCCCCAAGTTGCCCTTTCCTGATCTCTGTCTGAATACAATCATCCCAAAACCTCTCCCATGTGGGAAGGGTCTCACGTGCACAAACCCCATCAGCAAAGTTCAACCATGAACGGGGGAGGCCATTCACTGCAATCCGCACCAACTCAGTGGGTGGAATGGCCTCTCCAATCGCTGCCAACTCATCTTTCACATTAGTAGTCTTTGTGAGATATCCAGCTGCACTATCATTACCCATCTTAATGTTCTTTAGCTTCTCCTTCAGGACCATCTTCCGGTTCTCATTGGTACTCTGGTAGAGATTGGACAATGCTGTCCACATCTCATGGGCATTGCTCTTTCCTCTCACATGAGGAATGCAATGGTCTTTGATTCGGTCTAGAATCAGCCTCTTACCCTTATTGTTCTTCTTTTTATACTCAGCCAACTGAGTAACATCAGTGGGCACAACAACAGGGTTCTGTGCGGTATGCACCATGATATCCCAGACTTCTGCCTCCTCAAAGATACTCTGCATTCTCTCCTTCCAAACGCTGTAATTTGTATGCCCATCCAACCTATCCTCCACCCTCAATCCCAATGACATCCTGCTGTCCTAAAACTGAAAAATAGCACTGTTGTAGTAAAGATAAAACTGCTGTTTATGAAAAAATCAGCTTGCTGGAATTTTCTGAGTGAAAAATCAGCAACTGCAATTTTTCCTTTTGCTGTCCCAAACTGCCCTTCAGCACTCAAGCTCTGATACCATGTAAAAATTTCTGTTTTCCCACCCCGGTTTTCAGTTTCTCCTTATTTCTCCCATGTAGTTAAATGCCCATTCCCATAACCATACATTCAACAGACTGAAAAAAATAAATATTGCTGAAAACACAAATTCTGGAAATTTTTCAGAATGCTGGAAATTGCAGAATTAAAAATCAGCAATTAAAAACAGCCATTAAAACACATTAAAACACTGATATTTTTGGTCAACTTGACCCTGGAAAAATCCCCTACAACTCTTGGGGAAAACCAGTTTGAGAGCTCTTCTTTATTTCTGAAATTTGTCTTTTTACAGTGAGAATTATTCAGCAAAAATCAGCGAGCAAATTTACAACTTATCTCCTTTCCCGTGCCTCACAGCAATCTGGAAATTACAGCGAACAGGACAGCAATAAATGCTGTACGACCTCCGTTTTGTGTGCAGAAAAATCAGCAAACTGCTCCTCGATTTTTGTGCAAAAATCTGCCTTTCACTATGTGCTGAATTAGCTGTACAAATCTGCTCAACTGCTGCCTTGGAATGTGTGCCAAGCTGCTGTCTCCTTCTCCTTCCTGCTCAGAAATCTCTCTTGCTCTTTTGCTCTCCTTCTCCCAATCTGCTCATGAAAGAATGAATGACCTTTTCCTCCTTTTCCTCCTTTAATATAACTCCAAGTGACTTTTGGGTGATCCAAGTGACTTTTGGGTGATCTCTAAATCCAATGGCTGAAATAGATTTAGATCAATGGTTGAGATTAAATGCTCATTTAAATCTCACTTTCTATTTTTTAATTCACCCCACTTTAATAAAGACCCACTTAGTCATTTATTTCCAAAGTCACTTTTCCTTTCTAATTTTTCATTGACTTTATAAAAGTCACTTTAAAATTAGACTTAATAACTTTATCACTTAAAGTCACTTTTAAATTAGATTTAACTTTATAAAATTATAAAGTCACTTTAGGAGAAAAATTAAATTCTTTTGGACACTTTTCCCTAGGCCAAAGATCAAAGCCTAAGGGAACCACCTGTCCTCCGGTACCAAATTTCAACACTTTGGTGATCAATGATGATAAATGTTATTGAATTTTCAATTCTCAAAGCTTAAAGTTGAAACTTTAAGATTGAATTTGATGAATCATGATTTATAAGACTCAATATGTTGCAGTTGTAATATGTATTTTACTAACTTGTGGACATGGTTGATGACGATTATAATTTCTAGATGATTGATGTGATATGGTTCAATAATCAATCTATGTTTTTTTTATGTTTTTTATGTCTAATTCATCATTCTACATGTTTTTGTTGACATATATGTATCAAAAATTAAAAAATATAAAAATATATATATTTTTAAAAAATCGCTCCCGGATTCGCTCCCAAACCGGGGGCTTCTGAAAATGGTCGCTCCCGCTCCCGTTTTCGCTCCCGCTCCCAAGTAACATTGCTTTGAAGACATCTCCCGAAAGAAGGTAGGACAACTCTGACAAAGGAATGAAGGACCCTTTACACCTATGAAGGCCTTGGAGATATGAAAGATGCAGATAACTGATTCTATTCTACAAAGATGTCGTGATAAAGAAGCCATCCAACAAAAGAAAAAGCAATATTGAAGAAATATCAAGATGAAGTCATGATGGGCTACCAGATCGAAGCATGTAAATAAGCAAGTACAACGAAGCATCCATGAGGAGAGTATTCTGAAGCATGGACAGATGACAAAGGAGTAGCTAGATGACAAGAAAACTTGATGTATGGCAAGAAAGCTACTTTCCATGAAGGAAGCAATGACATGACAAACTAGGAAGGAAAGTGATCGATGGATGGTGCCCTACCTAGAAGAAGTTCGAACAAAGACTTCATGACATCAAAGAAAGAAAAGAGATCAAGTAGTTGAAGGACCCACAAAGAAGAAGTTGTTGATGAATGAAAGAGTCCCTAGTTAAGAGGGAACTCTGATAGGTCCCTGAACAAGAGGGAGTTTTGAATCACTCCTGATTACAAAGGAGTGACAATTGTGTTTTTCCATGTCATATGTCATGCACTAGACCAAGACTAACAACCGTAAGTCTAGATGAAGGCCTTGAATGGAAATGTAGGCACAAGATAGACACAACATTCTTGTCTTCAATTGGGAAGAAAGAATGGTAGGATTGGGTAATCATCTGGTATTAGATACTCTTTGAGGGTGTGTAGGGCATCCAAGACAAGAGTAGGCAAGAGGACTGATATTCTTTGAGCGCTGGGAACCCAAGACAAGATTAGTCCTAGAAGGTCATACTCAGTGAACACTCGGGTGGGTATGTACCTTGAGAGACAATGACTAAGGTGTCTATAAGTCATTGGTCTCGCCAACATTGTGCTCTGATCTGTTGAGAGATAGAGCTGTCAGTCAAGGCCTTACTGTGGAAACAATGTTGGTTATTATGATGCTATAATAGATGGATTGCAAATCTGGTTTCTCTTATGTGAATTCTTCAGAGATTGAAACATAGCCAAACACCTTGTAATGTTGTAGGAATACCTCCCTAGTTAAGAGGGAGTGTTGAAAGAAGTATAACTAGGTTTGGTCTTCAAAAATGTACTTCTGATATTTGTATTTATTCAAGAAAAGAAATATTATTTTTATAATATATGTCAATGAGTTTCTTGCTCATTGAAATAGGTCTAGCACAAATTAAAGTGCTATAGGTGAGTCAAATAGTCAAAAGAAAAGGTTGAAGGCCTTAAGGGCATGTTACAACATGTATGTTTATGTATTAGAGTCAAGAGAATAGCTCCAAGCAAAGTCAACAAGTCTCCTTGTTAAAATTGGAAACTAGGGCCAAACTCCACATGGGTCATCTTATTTATATCAGCTGATATATTTTTTGGATTCCTCTCTCCGAGAGGTGTAGGATTGATCTAAAGATCATCTGATTATGACATGTACAGATGAAGTTATGAATTTATTTTGATTATGGTCAAATTGTCAAGATCGGCCGACAAACTTATGTAGGCTCAAAAGCCCAACAACCACGTCTATTCATCCTCGACGTTGCATATAAATAGAAGGTGACTTAGCCTCATTTGGACATACTCATCTTCACACTTCTCTCTCTCTCATTGATTGGGTACGGATTTCTGGGCCTCTCTCTCTCCACACGTCCAAAATTCCAGGAGGTCGAAATTTCAAGAGATTGAATTTTTGGACAGTTTGACCAAGTTTTGACTAGCATGCGTTGACCTCCTTTGACTGTGTTTTTGTGAGGGCTATCTCTGTTTGGGTAGGCCACATTTTTGGGCACTAAAATCTAGGGTAAACGTTGATTGTTGACCAACGTTGACTGCAGCGAGGGCTGACCGCAGGTGCGCTGTTTGACCAGATTTTGACTAGGCTATTTTTGGGCTATTTTGAGGGCTGATTCATCTTGCTGTTTGGAGGCCGAAGGTGACTGACATTGACCAATTTGTTTAGGGTCAAATCTGCCTTGTTGACTAAGGTTGACTTTTCTGGTTAGGGCTCTTTTGTTGCTGTTATAAATTATCAGATTTGTAAATTGTACTATCTCTCTCTGCTGAACTATTGAAGACTAAAATAAGATTTGATCAAGGGTTTTCCCAAATTGGGCTTTGTCCCTGGCTGGTGCCACAACTTGTGTCCTCTTGTCTTGGCTTGTATTCTGCTGTTTATGTTTATGTTTTATCTGCATTTTACTATCATGTTGATGTGATTGCTAATCTGAATATTGATATTGGAATAATAAAGAAATTGAAGTAAAATTGCTCTAAATCATAGAACATACCATTGTTGCCTAAAATTAACATGGTATTAGAGCTGAGGTGAAGACAAAGCCCAGTCAAGAGTGAAAGAGCAATCACCAAAGATAGTTGGACAAGGACAAAAGGTTCAATGGTTTCTTATCATACTTCCCAGTTGAAGACAAGCTCCATGATAAATCTGACTATAAAGGATGGAAGATGTCTTTTGATTTGACCCTTGAAGAAAAAGAAGTGATGGACTATGTGCAGGGTAAAATACCTGAACCTCCTTCAAATGCACCGGCTGCTGCGAAGACCGAGTACAGTAGGCTTGAATTCAAAGCAAAGAAGATTATCAAGGATTCCATTGACAAGCATCTGGTGGTCTACATCTCCGAATTGAAGACCTCCAAGGAGATCTACGACAAGTTGGTCAACATGTTGAAGGTTAGTAATGCTAATCAAATTCTATTTCTCAAGAATAAGTTGAAGGATATTAAGAAGGGCAAAGACGAGGATATTCAATCCTATTTCTCTTGGATTATTGAGATCAAGAACGATCTACTCTCGATTGGAGAAGTCATTTCTGACAGGGAACTTACCTCACCACCCTTGGAGGACTCCCACCTGAGTGGTATGTATTTAGAACCACTACCCTCAACAATGATTGAATTCCAGGGTTTGAAGAATTGATGTCGAGATGCATTCAAGAAGAAACAAGAATGGTGGAGCAAGAAATGCCTTCCAATAGAAGCAACCCCATTGCATTCTCAGCTCATGCCAAAAGGAGAAATAATGCAGGGTCTAAAGATCATTTCCATGGAAAGCTTGGATCTAAGGGAGGAAGGAAGCGCAGGTGCTTTGTTTGCAATAAGTTTGGCCACTATGCAAGGGAGTGTCCAAATAGAAGGGACACATCACATGATGATGATCACAATCATTCCAAGGGCAACTTCAACAACAACAATCAAAGGAATGGCAGGTCCAATGGCAAAGGAAAAAGGAATGCGGGACATCAAGGAAATGGTCGACCCTCCAAGAATTCAAGGAACTCCAAGTATGAAGAATCAAATGTTGTTAACAATAAGCAAAAAATGTACTATCTTATATTGGACCTTTCCACTGCTTCTCCTCGAGACACTTCGGGAAATTGGATTATTGATAGTGGTGCCTCAAGGAACTTCACTAGATACAAGGAAGGCCTCTCTAATCTGATAGAAAAGGAGACATGTATCCCGTGAAGGGAGTAGGGAATGTTACCCTTCAATTGAATAAAGGTAACACTATTCATTTGCAAGAAGTACTATATGTACTTGATCTCAAGAAGAACCTAGTCTCCATTTCAACCATGGAGGACAAAGGGTTCAAGGTGGCATCCATCGATGGAAAGGTACGTATTTGGAAAATAAATTGTAAAGATGCTTTTACTCTTGGGTTTAGGGTTGATACTTTGTATCAAGTTGGAGGAAGTCCATTGGGATCCATGTCTTGTGACACATCTCTACAATTTGAACTATGGCACTGGAGGTTTGCCCATCTTCATTATAAGGCCCTACCTGATATGAGACAGATGGTGACAGGGATGCCCGAGTTCAAAGTAGAGCATGAAGCTGTATGTCTGGGATGTCCCAAGGAAAACTTACAAGGGGACCATTCCCCTCAAAGTGATAGCAAGACCACAAATATATTCCACTCCGACATATCTCGTATGATGCCTGTAAACTCTTTGGGAGGATACTTATATTATCTCACCTTTACGGATGATTATTCTTGCAAGACCTGGATCTACTTCTTGAAGAAGAAGGATGAAGTGTTCCCCTGGTTCCGACACTTCAAAGCCTTGATCGAAAACCAATCCGAGAAGAAAATCAAGATATTGAGGACTGGTAATGGGACTGAGTACGAATCCAATGAATTTCAAGATTATTGCAGAGAAGCTGGCATTAAGAGGGAGACTACAACGCCATACACTCTTGAGCAGAATGGTATGGTTGAAAGGAAGAATCGCTCTATTGTAGAAGCAGTGCGTGCCATGCTTCATGATCAAGGCCTTATGAAGTTCCGATGGGCTGAAGCTGTAAATACCGCCGTGTATGTTCAAAACTGATGCCCTCATCAAACATTGGACTCCAAGACTCCTGAAGAAATGTTCACTGGTAAGAAAACCAATGTCTTTCTTTTCGAATTTTTGGAAGTCCTGTATATTTTCATGTGCTGAAAGAGAAAAGAAGCAAATTGGGTGCATCTGGGAAGAAAGGAATCTTTGTGGGCTATAGTGAAAATTCTAAGGGATATAGAATTTATGTGGCTGGTCAAAAGGAAGTTGAGATAAGTCATGATGTCACCTTCGACGAAGATATGGCCCTCAGGAAGATCAACAACCTTCCTATCCTAAGGAAGGACAAAGAAGCTGACATCGGAAATCAGGGTGCAAAAGAAGACTAAACGATGCCTGATGTTGATAAACCTATGAATCTTATTGATCACCCTCCTCATGAGCCCTCCTCCTCCAAAAGGAGACCCTCATGGCTTAGGGAGACTCTCGAAGATGCCGAGAGACACATTGCACCAAGGTGGACTTTCCATGAAAGCAAGAAGTCGAATAGGTATCAAGGATATTTGACCGCCATGAGCACTATCATTCAAAATGAGCTTTTATCATTCGAAGAAGTCGTGAAGCATCAAGTATGGAAGGATGCTATGAATGAAGAATACGAGTCAATTATGGAAAATGATGTCTGGGATGTGGTCCCTAGACCTCAGGACAAATCGTTTGTCACCTCTAAGTGGCTCTACAAAATCAAGCATGGAGCTGATGGAAGTGCAGACCCTCTCATTCACATATGTAACAGGGAGTTGGCTTTTGAATTTGAGATGAAGGACCTAGGACTGATGCACTATTTCCGAGGGTTGTAGGTTTGGCAAAAGGCAGGTGAAATTTTCCTCTCTCAAGGAAAACATGTTATGAAGATATTGGAAAGATTTGGGATGGTGGACTGCAATCCTGTGACTACTCCGATGGAACTTAACTTTAAGAAGTTATGTGGTAGTGTTGCTTGACCTGAATTGGGAAATGCTTCTGAATATCGTCAACCCATAGGAGCACTGATGTTCTTGGTGAACTCCCGTCCACACATATGTTTTGCAGTTAACACATTGAGCCAATATATGGTTGAGCCTCATCATATACATTGGATTTGTGCCAAGAATCTTCTGAGATATCTTCGGGGCACAATCACTCATGGACTGAGATACACTGTCGGAGATGTGAAGTTGCATGGTTATTCTGATGTTGATTGCGCTGGCAGTGTGGTGGATCACAAGAGCAGTTATGGATGTTGTTTTTTGGGTTCTGCTTTGATATCCTAGATGAGTAGGAAGCAAAATCGGTTGCCTTGAGCACCGTCGAGGCCGAATACATAGCTGCTAGTATGGCCTCCTGTGAAGTTGTTTGGTTGAGGAAGCCCTCTGCGACAACCAAAGTGGGATCTGATTATCAGAGAATCTCGTGTTTCTTGATCGCTCCAAGCATATAGATATCAGGTACTAGTTTATTCGGTATATGGTACATCGAGGAACAATAAGGCTCCATCACATTGGGACTGATGAGCAGGTCTCCAATATTCTGACAAAGCCCCCGGGAAAGGTCAAGTTCTTGGCCTTCGGAGAACGACTTAGAGTTGTGGAGAAACCCTCTTATGAGGGTCCTGTATGAGATGGACATTGAGCTCTGGGATCTCCGGGGGGCTTGGGGTACTTCTTGGAGCGATGAGCAACCATATGGTGAGCGGTTCAGCCTTCCCCTAGTGGTTTGCTGTGTATAGGGTGAGTGGTTCAGCCTTCCCCTGCAATACTTCTTGGCGACATGTAGGCAGGGTGGGTGGTTCATCCTTCTCTCGCTGAGACATCCTACCTTTGCAGTTTGGGACTCATGGGAAGTATCTCTCATTTGGCCAATGAGTAGGGAAATGAGGATAGGGACCATAGTACTACCGATGGACGCATCGTGTACTACTGTACTCCCTATGCTAGAATGATCGATATTGATATGGGATCAATTGGAATTGACTTCAGGTCAATAAGAGTGGTATGAGACACGCTCTTTTGATTGGAACTGACTTCGGGTCAGTAAGAGTGGTATGAGACACTCTCTTTTGATTGGAACTGACTTCGGGTCAATAAGAGTGGTATGAGACACTCTCTTTTGATTGGAACTGACTTCGGGTCAGTAAGAGTAGTATGACACACTCTCCTTTGATTGGGACTGACATCGAGTCAGTAGAGAATGGTATGATACATTCTCGATCACTTCTTCTTCTTCATAGTTCAGTAGAGTAGAGCAATGCATTGATGGCACAGATAGTATAGATTGCCAGATGGATTAGCAGATGGAGTTCTCCGTAGTTGAGAGGGAGTGCTAAAATTGGCAACTAGGGCCAAACTCCACATGGGTCATCTTATTTATGACAACTGATATTTTTCTTGGATTCCTCTCTCCGAGAGGTGTAGGATTGATCTAAAGATCATTCGATTCTAACATGTACAAATGAAGTTATGAATTTATTTTGATTATGGTCAAATTGTCAAGGTCGGCCAACAAACTTATGTAGGCTCAGAAGCCCAACAGTCACGTTTATTCATCCTCAACGTTGCATATATATAGAAGGTGACTTAGCCTCATTTGGACACACTCATCTTCACACTTCTCTTTCTCTCTCATTGATTGGGTGCGGATTTTTGGGTCTCTCTCTTTCCACACGTCCGAAATTTCAGGAGAGCGAAATTTCAGGAGGCCAAAATTTCAGGAGCGAAATTTCAGGAGGTCGAAATTTCAAGAGAGCGAAATTTCAGGAGGCCGAAATTTCTAGACAGTTTGACCAAGTGTTGACCAGCGTGCGTTGACCTCCTTTGATTGCGTTTTTGGGCACATAAATTGAGGCTAAACGTTGACTATTGACCGACGTTGACTGCAACTAAGGTTGACCACAGGTGGGCTGTTTGACCAAATTTTGACTGGGCTGTTTTTGGGCTGTTTTGAGGGTTGATTCATCTTGCTGTTTGGAGGCCAAAGTTGACCAATTTTTTGAGGGTCAAATCTGCCTTGTTGAATAGCGTTGACTTTTCTGGTAAGGGCTCTTTTGTTGCTGTTATAAATTATCAATTTTGTAAATTGTACTATCTCTCTCTGCTAAACTATTGAAGACTAAAAGAAGATTTGATCAAGGGTTTCCCAACATTGGGGTTTTTCCTTGGCTGGTGCCACATCTTGTGTCCTCTTGTCTTGGCTTGTCTTCTACTGTTTGTGTGTATGTTCTATTTGCATTTTACTCTCATGTTGATGTGTTTGCTAATCTGAATATTGATACTGGGCTAATAAAGAAATTGAAGTAAAATTGCTCTAAAGCATAGAACATACCATTGTTGCCTAAAATTAACACTCCTCCATGCAACGGCACCTACAAAAGAAGCAATCCGAATTATTAATGACAAGTCGGCCTGCAGTCTTCTTGTCGGCCTAAAATGAGGGACAATCCTCTATATATAGACGCTGTCCACTTCATTGTAACGTCAAGCATCCTCTCTTAAATCAAGGAAGAAAAGGTACGAGTAAAAGGGTGATCAAGTGACAAGAAAGGGAGCCTCTAGTGCAACGTACAAGGTGAAGTCTAGGCCGAAGTTAAGAGGACTGTTTTCTAGGGTAGAAAACAGTCACACATGCGAGAAACAAAGCCTCTTCCTGCGGTCATTACAACACTATCATCACAGTCACATAACTTCGTTGGTTGGGCAATCTAAGTAGGCCTATAAGGCCCCTCACTCAAGCGAAGAAGGAAGAGGTCAACATCACAAGGAAAACAATCACACATGCGAAGGTAAAGAGGTTGTCTCTGCTGTCATAACAACCCTCCCATTACAGTCATACAAGTTCGTTGGTTGGTGAAGAGAAGAAAGGGATCATCATAAGGAAAGGGTCTCATCAAAGGTACCTCTTCTAGAGCAAGTGCAACAAGGTTTACCAACAGTTAAAAGAAGAGTGAAGCGCTGGGAGGAGGAGGACGAAGTGACGGGGAACGAAGTTCCGAAAGAAGGAAGTGTCAGGGAACAAAGTGCAGAAAGGAGAAAGGACTTGACTTGTGCTTGGAGGATATTCTTGTCAGGGGTCTAGGGTTTGGAATTAATCAATAATAAGTTTCAATAAGAGAAACTTACTAAAGGGTTTTCCTCTCAAGAGAAGAGAGTTTTTGGCCCTGGCAGAGAGCCAACATCTTGTGTTCTTGTTCTTATGTTTTTGTTAGCAGTTTGATGAAGGACACACACATGCATTAATAATAATAAGAAGATGATTAAGCTAACAAGAAAAGTAAAAAGACTCCACGAATTGTTATCAGGTCAAGAAGAATCACACCACACCTAATTGCCCTAGATTCTTCAACAAGAGTATAGCTCCATCGTGACAAATGATGTATGGGAGGTCGTGCCAAGACATGTGGATAGTTCAGTTGTAGGCTCCAGGTGGTGTTGAGAAATCTAGGGCAACTAGATTAGGGTGATTTCTCCTTACTTTGATAACTGCTTGTGATATTCTTTTACTTAACTTGATGTACTTGTAATTAGCTTCTTCTTCAGTTGATTATTATTGTGTTCTTTTCATCAAACAACTACCAAACTACGAAGATCAATAAAACAAGAGGACATAAGATATAGGCTGTTAGCTAGGGCCAAAACCTTTTCTAGAGAGGGAAAGCCACAAGAATTCTTCTCTTCTTTTAGAATCTTCAAATGAGAAAGTCCATGACCTTTAGACTCTAGTCCAAGACCCCTCCAAGAGCCCTCCAAGACCAAGTCAGCGTTCCCTTTTGATGAACTTCTCTTTCACAAAGTCAATCCAAGTCGAGCAATTCTTCTTTGGCACAACTTTGACCCCTGCAACAATTTTCATTTCCTTCTTCAGACCTGCAATTTTCGGCCTCCTAGACTTGCAATTTTCGACCTTACTCCAGAAACCCTAGCTCGCACGTGTGGGGAAAAGATGGTGAAATATGTCTCCTTCCTTCGCTTAGAAGGCTTCTTCTTCCTTAGAATTTTGGCCTTTAAAATTGATCCTTATCGGCCCAAAATTTGGCTTCTTGAGATGATTGCAATTCGATTTTGTAGCAACAAAATGATGCCCTAATTCCTTTGCACGTGTGAGAGAATTTGACCGAAGAATTTCAAATTTCGGCTTCTCTTGTTGTCTTCTTGTTTCTCCTTGACCTTCGCTTGTCCTTTTGAATACTTCCTTTTAGAACGAACTTGCTTGAGTGAGTTCTTTAAATGAGGTTGAGTGCTCTATATATATACTCTTTTCTTGGAGCTCAAACTGTCATCATGAGGCAAACTTCATCCTTTGTAGGCCGACTTGTCCTTTTGCAGGCCGACTTGGTCTTGGAGGGAGACTTTTGACACTTTTGAATTACAATAAATTCTTTTTACATGATACAAGATGCCCTTAAGGGAGTAATAGGTGCATGGTACATCTGTCAAATGGCAAGTGTCATGTGAAATGATGGCAGAACAGAGTGTGGTAACAAGGAAGGCTCCAAGCCACATGCCATGATATAAGGGTAGCTATAATGAGGGAAGCCGACACATGGGTGTATAGATGTAGGAGGGAGCAATCGTGGTACATGATTTACTCCGACTTTTGTTTTTCCACCCTTCTTCATATGCCTTTTATTTATTTTTATTTCTTTTCACTGCTCGAGGCTCCAAGGAATGAGAGCATGAGGCATATGATAAAGCAGTGATTACACCTTAATGTTGGGCATTTCATCACCCACCAGGGTTTGGGACAATCATGGGTTCCTTAGTGATGAAAGGGGCTTACATAGGGGCCCGCGGAACCAGGGTGATGGGCATAATAATAAGGGGTAGAGCTCATGTTTGGCTTTTGCCCACGTGCTAAATTTTTATGTCCCGACCATCTTTTGCATTTTGCGGCACATTTCCTATTCTAAGTGGCCAAATTATACTTTTAGCTTTCTTTTTAGTTGCATCAACCTCTGGGGCATCATTTTAGGCCTAACCAAAAGTGTGGACAAGGGGAGGGGGAGGCTAACTCCTTGTGGGTCCAATGGACAAATGTGGACTTGGGTGGGAAAAGTGGGAAAACAGGTTATAATGAGTGGAGGGGAGTGAGATATATGGTGTTGGGAAGCGAGACCACACAATCGAAATCAAGCTTTCCCATGTAGTGCCACTCCTAAAGCTAGCAACCAATAGAGGAGATCCCATGGGACTAGGATACAAGATTAATCACCAAGTTGGAACAAGGGTACCATCTAAGCCCATTCTTTCCGCCGAATCCCCCCACTAATCCATGTCTAGATGTGTCCAAGAAAAGCAAGCATAAACACCCTATTACATAATGAATAACCATACCTTTGTGGTTGGAAGGCCCACCTTCAAGCATACGATCATGACATATGTGCGAGGGCACATAATGGCTTGCTCAGGTGTTGGAGAATGGTGGCATATCGAGCTATCTAGTGGCTGCAAGCGGCTACTGGTTGCCCGCTGAAGACGAATCTAGGAGAGCAATTTTGCTATAGGGGTCACCCATTGGTGGTGGGTAGCAAGACTGAGTTGACCAAAGTTGATTGATTTTGATTGGGCTACAGCTAATCGCAGGGAGTTGACCACAAGGCCACAAGTCGTTGATCGCAGAGCCACAATTTACTACAGACTTTGACTGTAGTTAGACTAGAATTCGTACTATAGTTTACCGCAAACTTTGATTGCAGTTCGATTGTGGGTTTGACTAGAGTTGATTGAAATTCATATGGTTAGTTTGACCACAGAGTTTGACCAGTTTGAATATAGAGTTCAGAAGTGATTTTTGACAGATTTGACTAGGGTTTACTAGCATGAGTTTGATTGGTATTTTGACTTTGGTATTGGCACAATTTTCTAGACAAATTGTTGATTTGTAGACCTTGTTGAAGAATAATTTCTCCTAAAGAAAAGTTGTTGGGTTTCTCCCAAGGTTAGATTTCTTAGGGTAAAAATTGTTGTCTCATATCATTAGATTGCTTAGTGATATCAGTGGCATAAGCATACTATGTGAAAAAATCATTAGGAAGTAATTATCTAGCAAAAAAATGTATTCTAGTGTGCATCTTGTAAAAAAAGTCAACAAAGGGGAGTTACATGTCTCAAGTTGACCCACTCATCTCTAGGTGCATGTAATATTGGTTGTAATGCACTGGGAGAAACTTCAAGGAAGATGTCGCGACCATGAGACTAGTTAATGGGGGCTCCAAAATTCAAAGTGTGATGATTTAAGGAGGGAGCGATAGTGGTGGCACGAGTTACCCCTTTCCCTCAACCTGCTTTTTCCAACGCTCTAGTGTGCCTTTTACTTTAATGATTTGTCTTTATTTGGTGCATGACTTGGGAGCCCAAGCTATATTTACGCTTTTCCAATACCCCTTTAAGATGTAGCAATTTATTGCTCATCGGAGTTAGGATATTCAAGAGTTTCTTTATTTAGATGAAGCATTTAATGTTTGAGGAATTGGGTGATTGCTAATGAGGGGGGTAGAGCTCATACTAGGCTTTTGCCCATGTGTTAAAGATGTCCCAACCATCTTCTGCAGTTTACATTTTCTTTCCTTTGTGTGGGTTTAAAGTTGATATGCTTTTATCATTGTTTCTACTACATCAACTTTTGGGGCCAAATTTTTGGGCCCTGACTTTAGGATGTGGATATAGGTGCCAATCCAAATGACCATTGACTACCAACCCAAACAATGGAGATGGATAGTTTAGAGAGATGGAAAGTGGCAAGTATGGATTACCCTTTGACACACTATATCATTTAATGCCTCCCAATAGTGCCTTCCTAAACCCTAAGGCCCTAGAGGAGGTCCCACTAGACTAGAGTTGAAGACTAACCTCCCAAGTGAATTGTGCAAACAAGGATACAATCTAGATTGGTTAGTCATCTAGTTTGTCTTATGATCCATATTAATATGCCGATAACATTAAATGAAAACACATGATTGCTAGAATGTTTAGAATACTTGCTGACAGATGACTAACCTTCCTGAAAGAAGAGTGCTAGATTTGTGAGAGAACTGACTGGAGCAATAGGTTGAGAATTGTGGCATAATGCTATTTGTTGACCATCATAGGGCTGCTGGCTAGTTGACAACATTTCGTCATTCTTTCATATATTTTTATTATATTTAATTATGATATTGGGCAATTAAACCTTATCGTGCATTAGATCCTTTGTGTCTACGTGTCACTTAACACTCCCCGCAGTAAAGATGGGATGAATGAAGGATGAAATCATTGTAGTAGGTCTGGAGGGTCCTCGTAGGGCCTGCCATTGAAAGTTTACCATCTCTTTGAGGAACAAAGCCAAACATCTCTACTCAAGGAAGTTGAAGAAATAGGACAACTCAACCTAGAGGTGCTAGTGACATTCATCACCCAAAGCCATTGGGATGAGAGTTCATGAATTTATGGCTCCAACGAACTTACACCATACCATGTAAATACCTCAATATAATGAACTATCTAGAAATCACCTAGCCTCTTTAAGATTACTAGGTACTGGAGATAATAAAATCACATGGCCGTATCATAAACACCCCTAAATTAGATCAACCTATACAATATACATTTCATGATTCATAAACCTGTGCATTTCAAGTCTGTTTGTCAATCATCACTTCTAAGTTCTAAGGCCAATCTATAATGTTTATCCAAAGAAATACTATTCAACTTGTTGCTGCACAAACTAGCAGGCCTAGTTTGTAGGCTAGAGCTCGAAGGCACAACAACAATTTGGGACAAAGGTCCACTATCACCACAACCTAAGTCCCCTTCTCTTCTCAAACTTTCTCTGATGGGAGGAATCCCAGTATGGAGGAAATCACTTAGGATGATGGGATCAATGATGAGAGATAAAATGATTTCCAAGGCCCATTCAAGGAGAGGCTCAATTAATGGTTCAAATGCTTCAAAATGAAGCTGAAAGGCTCCCCAGGAAGGACCTATGAAGGATGACTAGACCTCGGGCTCAAGAATGATCAATAATGATGAGTGCCTAAGATCAAGACTTCCAATATTCCTCACTTGCGATTAATATGTCTATACCAGGGTCCAAAGTGAGGCAAGGATGGCTCATTCAATGGAAAGATTCAATCAAAGTGTGAGCTTTGGGAGAAGCTAGGATGACTTTCCACGAAAAACCCCTTGAGAGAAATACTATAAGAGACCTAGGGTTGAGAGATATACCAAGGTAAAGGCTCATCCAATGGTCAACTATAGTTAAGAGAAAAGGTTTTGAATGATGAGCTACAAAGTGCAAACCTTCAAGAAATCCCCTAGTCAAAAGGAGCTTCAAGGGTTCCCACTTGGTGTGGTAGCTAGGGCATCAATTTAGTTGAAATTCCACTACCAAGCCCTAAAATATCTCCTTATCCTTAGAGGGACAAAGAAAAGAGGAAGAAAAGAGGTGAAAGAATGATATTTCGTTAAGCGAGAGTGATCACCAAGGATCTAGGGCCAGTGCCTAGCTATTGGGAAGATTAGAGTCAAAATGATCAAGATTTAGGAACTTCGCTCTTCAAGGAGGCGTAAAGAAGTAACTTTGCTATCTATGGATGCAACTACACAACAACTTTAGACTTTTAGACTTCGATGGTAATCATTATGGAGTTTCAAGGATGCAAATGCAATTGTCCCCTAGGAACATTCATTCATTCTTTGTCCAATGAGTAGCGCACATGCAAAAATTTCCAATAGTTTCAATGATTCCACTAATTCACATTAATTAGGGCACATTATTTCACCATAAGAATGTTGGAATTTCTAAGTCTAACCCATTAGAAACCCTTCATGTACTTTCTGATTTATTCCTACCTACTTGTTCTGTTAATTAACAAGTTATTTACCATGTAAATATTGGAAATAAATTCAAGTACATGCTCAACACATTACAGATCATCAAGTGAAGGAAACAAAAAAAGCACACAAGTGATACCGTTGTTTTTGGACCAATGTCCCCGGAAAAACCCAATGTGGGAAAATTGGTGCAGCGATCTGAGTGTTTTATTATTATGCAGTTTCTGAATACAATCTGAGTGCCAAAACCGGCTCACCCAATAGAGAATAATCTTGCCAGTAGTACCTCCTTTGGAGACAGATGCTCTGGTTGAAACCCCGGATAAACACTTCGGCAACTCCTCAGCTCCAGTCTGCCCCATGAAAAACGCGATCGTCAGCCTCTAGGGACTGCGTTAGCCTCTTTTGCCCTCCGCGTCAGCTTTCCTGGCAGTTCCGGCTTTTGCCCTCTGTGTCAGCTTTCCTGACAGTTCCGGCAGTTCTCGACAGTTTCAACTGTTCCCGGCAGTTCCGGCTTCTGCCCTCTGCATCAGCTTTCCTGGTAGTTTCGGCAGTGCCCGACAGTTCCGATTGTTCCCGGCAGTTTCGGTTTCTGCCCTCTGCGTCAGCTTTCCCGGCTGTTACCGACAGTTCCGGCGTCTGCCCTCTGTGTCAGCTTTCCCAGCTGTTCCGACAGTTCCGGCTGTTTCGACTTCTGCCCTCTGCGTCATCTTTACTGGCTGTTCTGGTAATTCCAGCTGATCCTCCAGGTACTATCTCTGCCTCTTTGCTTCTGTATTCACTGCCCCTCAGCTGCAACTCTGATCACTCTCTCAACTTTTTCAGTGAACCCAACCCCAGAAAGTCGAAATCTTGATCTCTTGGTGTATTCTCCAAGTGACCCTCAAGCCTCCTCTTATACTTTTCTCGTTGACAAATCAACAATCGAGATTAAGTCCTTAATCAACGACTAAGATTAGATCTGGCTTGATCCATGACTTTTGGACCATTCTAACGTAGTTTTATATTAATTCACATTAATATTTTAATTTCCCTAAGTTTAGACTTAGGGACTCCATTAAAAATATTAATTATTTTAATATCTCCCAAACTGTTTAGAATCTGCCCAAATCCTTTCTGGGTATTGGAGATCTCATGTGCCTTAGCCTCTCCACCAATTTTCGTGGCTAGAGCGCATCCGATGCTACCCCAAATCAACAAAGAAAATAATTCCATGCATTAAACATCCATTAAAACATAAATATAGCATTATATTGCACACACAAGACAAAGAAGAATACATCCATCCATAATCTTGCCAACAAGAAGCTCCAAGATAGATAGCGAAAATTTTCCACTCATCAAAATGCGTTTATTTATCCAGATCATTCCACAGTTGCAGGTCCGAATCATCTAGAGAAAGATATCCCAAATCCAAGTGATGATGAGAAATTACAAATTAGGTCTCTTCAATTTATATGAGCCTCTCACAAGTTCGAATGGTCTAATTAGCCTAATTAAGCCCCTAATAATATTTTAATGTGCATATAACAATAACTTTGGTGATAAGCTCACCAAATAGCTCAAATGTGTAAAATCAACCTTTCTAATGAGTTCGAAATGATAAGAAAATGGTGCAAAATGTTGTTGGAAGGCCAAGATGAGTCCTCAATGTGCCATGATGAAGAGGAGGGCTCCAAAAATGATGATCAAGGGGTGACCCCTTGATTTCCAAGAAAAACATCCTGTGGTGCTCCCAAGTGGCTATGGGGCACAATCAATGGTCTCATGGGTCTCCAAGTGGCTCCATAACAAGTCATTGCTTCATCAGTGAGGGCTAGAAGATGGCACATGCCCTCCCATGTCTCTTCGGATGAGACAAACCTCCTTTGGGTCCTGGATCAGCTGTCAAGTGTTAATTGTAAATGTGTGGCTGGCTGGGCAATGTGGTCCAAGTGCATCATCATCTCTGTATGACTGGGGCGCGAACAAGCAATGTGTGGCACTGAAGAAGCCCATTGTGTAGTATTTAATGCTCTGCAAGGTTGGAGACCCATGGCTCTCAACACTCACCTTAGAAGTGCCATTATTACGCTCTCGAGAGCTTGGACCCTATATAGGGAGACCAAGTCCAAGATGAAGACCCACCATCAATCTTGTATAAGATCCAATACATCTCGTCACCTTCCAGTATAACAATTCATTAGTATAATTGAGTATATAAACTTGTTAATCAAGGGGACAAGTGGACACTTCATAATGGCATGCCCTTCCAAATGTGCTTTAAATGTGTACTAATATTATCTTCCTTGACACAAAGGTTAATGAAGGACCCTATTAGGTGGTTTCTACCTCTAAGGGAGTGGCAAATCCATGGTACATCCACCAAATGGCAGGGGTCATGTGAAATAATGATGGAACAAAGTGGGGCCAAAAGGGGAGGTTCCAAGCCACATGCCATGGTACAAGGGTAGGTATGATGAGGGAGGCGCATATGTTGGGTGTATGAATCTAGGAGGGAGCAATCGTGGTACATGAGTTACCCCAACCTTTGTTTTTCCACCCTTCTTCATATGCCTTTTGCCTTTTATTGATTTCTCTTCATTTTACTGCTCGAGGCTCAAGGGGATGAGAGCATGATGCTTAAGATATAACAGTGGATTCCCCCTTAAAGTGGGCAATTCTTTGCTCACCAAGGGTTTGGACAATCATGAGTTCCTTGATGATGTGAGGGGGCACTCATAGGGGCCCTAGGAACCAGGGTGATGGTCATATGTTAGGGGTAGAGCTCATGTTTGGATTTTTCCCATGCGCTAAATTTTAATGTCCTAGCCATCTTTTGCATTTTATGGTACATTTCCTGTTATAAGTGGCCAAGCTTGATCCAAGGTGGGGGCAAGGGGAGGGGTAGGCTAACACCTTGTGGCCCCAATGGACAAATGTGGACCCAGATGGGAAAAATGCGGGAAGAGCTTATAATGAGCGGAGGGGAGTGTGATGTATGGTGTTGGGAAGGCAGGACCACATAGCCAAAATCAGGGTTTCCCATGTAGTTGCATTCCTAAAGCTAGTAGCCATTAAAGGAGATCCCACGAGACTAGGATACAAGATTAACCCCCAAGCTAAGGTAAGAGAACAAGCAAAGCACATTCTTTCCACCGAATCCCTCCACTAATCCATGTGCAAATGTGCCCAAGTGAAGCAAGCATAAGGAACCAATTACATAATGAAAAATCATACCTTCGGGGTTGGAAGGCCCACCTTCAAACGTACAATCATAACAGATGAGCGAGGGTCCACAATGGCTGGTTCAGATGGCAGAGAATAATGGCACATTGAGCTATCAAGTGGCTGTTAAGGGGCTGCTGGCTATTAACTAAAGACAAATCTAGGTGAAAAGTTCTCCTATAGGGCCCACCCACTGGTGGTGGGTAACAAAACTATAGTTGCATATCAGTAATTATCATTGATTAACATCATTTAAATCATAATGCATTGTAAAACAGAATTTTGCTTCAAAATTTTTTGAAAACAGAAGTGAACATAAGTACATTCAGGACAAGTGAAAATCAGTGATAACAAAGATCTGTCCTTACATTTCAGCAGACTGTACAGCTGCCATCATCCATAGAGGAGAACCTTGGTAATAGATAAAGGTGGCTGTGATAACAAGGAATATAAGGTCTTTTACTGTTGTTGCTATTGCTGCTATTTCTTTTCATACTTTATCTAAAAACAGAGATTTTAATGAGTGTGTGAAAAAGGGTAGCTTTTAATAGTATTGACACATGTTCTCATGCAAGGTTGGCCATCTCACAGATAAATTGTCCTGCATTAATTGCAACTAGGATGACTTCTGCTATGCACACTATGTCAGGGATTTGCAGCCTTGATAAAAACCCTTTTATTTTAAGGCCATAACTTTTAAGCTGTGACATGGAATTGAACATCATTTATTTGTTGGAAAGTACAGATCAAGCCATCGTTTTGTGTGGTCATAGTCCAAACTCCATACTGCTAATCAAGTTATAATTGTCCAAAGTGCTTGTGATCTGTCCTTACAGTGCAAACTACTTCCCTGGTGATCTATGGTTTTATCTGCTGACGTGTTTAGATCTTCCCTCTGTTGGGTGCACAGAAATTTTGCTGAGCATTTACTTGAAAAAATAGTCACACACACACACACACATATATATTGCATGGTGTTCACTAACTGTTCGATATTGGAAAACATGCTCTTTTGTTTTCTGATTTCTAATCAAAAGTCAAGATGCATGAGGGATTGCATTGATGCTGTTTGATTCTTCTTTGATTTTTGGTCTCCTCAGCTTAGTACTAAAGTCAAATTGTTAACCAGGATAGTGTTTTTCAACTTTATACTCAACATAAAATTAGTTCTGCCATTAGAACGAGCTACTGTGTCTCTGATATTTTCCTTACCCGACATACTCTTTTCATCCTCCAAGTTCCTATTTCATCTAGTGTTCATCTTATTGTCCTTGTTATGCATTCCCTTTGGTCTGATATGTTGAAATCTTGAGCATCCAGTATGATCAGGAGGAAGATTTCTCTGTCAAATCTTTTTCAATCGATTACAGGGCTTATTTCTGCCAGAATCAGGATTTGTTTGCTGGTGATTTAATACACATGTGCAAAGTCTTTAGTAAGTTGCCAATCAAGCCAGCAAGACCTCAAAGAAATGTCTCTGATAAGTAAATTCCAATGGCTTCACTTTTTAACTGCCTTGCATCTTCATATGATTTGGATTCAGATGACATAGGCTTTTGTCTTCAAATGCTTGTCTTCACGATATATGGTTGGATAGAGCTTTCTATTGGATGCTATTTGTCAGGTGGATGACTATATTAAAAGGGCATAAATTCATTGTACTTGCTATTAGAGCTTGCTGATATTTCATTTGCATAAATTACAGTGAGAATATTTGTATGTAGTTTGTGTAGTTTTGTAGTGAAATTATTGCATTGAGGACGTCTCTTATAAGCATGCTATCAAAAAAGGGTATCCAATTTAAAAATAACACTTTAATACAGGTATTCAGAACTACAAAATATTACAATAATGATTACCATCCTACAGAGACTTTCAGACATGACTGTGACAGCTGCAGAGGTCATCATTGATCTCTAATCAGCAGCATAAAGATTCATGATTATTTCTTTATTGTCTCTTCAGGTGCTTGGATATCTTTACTCCAGAGGAGCAGATTATTTTAAAGAAGTACAGGGAACAGAATTTTGCAGAGAAGAGGCTTGTGTATAATGAAAGGAGAATTATTGGGAAGTGTCCTTTAACTCCAGAAGAGGTACTTATTTCTCTTTGTTCCCTCTCCTGACCATACATATGAGCAAATCATAGTTAAGCGTGGATGTACTCATGCCAGGTGCATCTTGTAAGAAAACTAAGCTGCGTTCTTTTCCATAGAGATATGCAATTTGAATTTATTCGTCCATTTAGACCAGTTTTTTTTTCTTCATTTTTATGGTTTTTTGTTATATGAATTCTAAAGGAAGAAAAATGACACAACCTAAATTCTAATTACAAGAAAGTCACAATCAGACTGAAAGCCAGAGGAAAAAAGATGACAACACTAGATCTCTGGGTGAGACACATGGATGACACTAAGCATATTCATTTCCTTAGATATTCTTATCTTTGTGGTGGTTGATGGTTCTTTCGGCCATCAAGCTTAATAAGAAAACCCACACTGAACAGTGCTGTTATACTACTCACATCATTACCCTTCCCAAAAAGTAGGAGTTGTCAACACTATTGCTACTTAGGCCCTCATAATTCTGATGATGAACATTTCAACCAAGAAAAGTGTCACCTGACAGTGGTTTCAAGCTCTGTTTTAAAAATCGGCCAAATTGACATTGAAATGGCTGAGTTAGAATGAGTCGTTACATGACTGGGTCGACTTGGTGGCCAACTCGGTTTGGCTGGCCGGGTTGTTACCGAGCCGGCCGAGTCGGATACCGACTCGGTAACAACCCGGCCGGCTCGGCCGAGTTTGAGGCAACTCGGCCGGCTCAGTGGGAGCGGCCGTAAAGCGCATTATTTTTTGCAGCTTGGGTTTTTGGGGACCCTAAAGCCCATTCTAATGTGCCTTTGGGTTCTTCGGGGTCCATTTCTGTTAAATTTGGACAACTAGGTCCAAACTCCATGTTCTGATGCTCAGATTAAGAGGCTAATATTTTTGTTGGATTCCTCTTTCTGAGAGGTGTAAAATCCATATAAAAATAGTCTTAATCCGATGAGCAGAACTTATATTTTGAATTTATTATTCTTAATAAATTATATGTGCAAGGTCAGCCAGTTTTGTAATGTAGGCTCACATGCCCAACAGATGTGTCACACACCCTCATTGATGGATATATATACAGGAAAAGTTGGAGAGAATTTAAACACAACACAACTCACATCTTCCTCTCTCATCCTAAAGGTACGAGCTACCTGGAGGACGAATTTCAGCCACACGTGGGAAGGACGAAGAGGATGTTTCTGCTGCTAGGGTTTCTGCTGCTAGGGTTTCGCAGAAGTTTGACCAGCGTTGACTTTGGTCAACGCTTGGTCCAAACAAGCTGAAAACTTGTGGGAGGTTCGATTTTTGAAGGCCGTATTACCTGGCACAAAAATCGAGGTCAAAGGGTTGACTGTTTTGCTACTGCGTTGACTTTTAGCTTGCTTCCCCTGCGTTGACTTTTCAGGACAGCGTTGACTTTTGTAGAACTGACTTGGGTTGACTCATCTACTGGTTGGAGGGTTGTTGTGACACATGCTGGGCTGGCTGACCAAAGGAGACTTTGCTGGTTGAAGCATCCTGTTGACCGCCGAAACGAACACATACATTTTTCTTGTTTCTGATTTGTCTTCTGTAAGATCTGCTTATATGTTCTATCTGCATTTTGCTTATCTACTTGTATGATTGCTGTGAGAAAAGTGAAATTGCTCTTAGCATAGAACATCTACAAAACTTTACATGGTATCGGAGCTGAGGTGAAGACAAACTCTATCTATAGCAATCATCATCGAAGGAAATGGATTCCTCTAAGCTTGAATTCAGGGAGAATGACAAGCTGACTGGAAGTGATGACTTCCATGCCTGAAAGATGTTATTAGATCTCTTGTGATCTCTCTTTCCACTTGTTTGGGTTTTGGTGAAAAGAGAGGTCTAAAGGAAAGGGCCCTAATTGCATTCCTAAGGAGAAGCCCTATACGCAGTCTTAAAGGAAGGAGGCATAGCTACAGGAAAATAGAAGGATCTGGCCGCAGTCAAGAGGAGAAATATACGCAGTCAAGGAGTCTTTTATGTGCAGCAAGAGGAGGCTCTTATACGCAGCAAAGGGGAGGCTTTAATCTGCAGCCAAGAGGAGCTTCTATACGCTGTCCTAAAGGAGATCAAACCACAGTCATGAAGAAGCCCTAGACGCAGCAAGACAAGGTGCCCTAGCCGCAGTGAAGGAAGGGTTCTAGAAGCAGATTGAAGGAGATCTAACTACAGTTTATTGAGGCCCTAATCCACTGTCAAGAGAGCCCTCAATCTGCTGTCATAAAGGAGGCTAGGACGCAGTCAAGGGAGGTCCTATTTTCTGTCAAGAAAGATCCAATACGCAGCAAACAGGGAGCCCTAATTTGCTGGCCAAAGAGGCCCTAAATCCGCAGTCACAAGGAAGCCTAAAACTGCTGCAGCAAAGGTAGCCCTAGAATGCAGCGAGAAAGTGTCTTAACACAACATTAAGATGCATGGATAAACATCGTGTTGCTGTAGGTGACTGTGTGATAAAGGAAGCTGATATAGGCATGCCTTAAGGACTGTTTGCTAAGTTGATAAGCCACTGTTATACATTGAAGGAATGCGTTGAAGTCTGCTCCATAGATCAGCATATGTACACAGTTAGATGCTTGAAAGTGCTGCTGCGTTGATGATGTTTTGAGGATATTTTCTAAAGTGTTGCTATGTGCTAGGCCACAAGCCATAGCACCATAGCAAGGATTTCTTAGGGCTGTTTGGAGATTATGAAGGATTTTTAGGTTTGCCTCAGGTGCCCTTTATCAAATCAGCAACTTCTCACACTCAAGGGAGTTTAGGGCTGCATATTGTGCCCTAACCAGAATTGCTGGAGCAGCTAGCAACCGAAGGAATGGGAATCGAAGAAATGACAAATCCAAAGGAAAGAGGAAGGCTCACTTTGAAGGAAACAATCCACCTTCTAAAAGGACCAGAAATACCAGGTATGAGGAGTCTAATGTTGTTAATAAAAGAAATGAGTATATTCTAATATCTGCTCTCTCAGCTGCATCTCCGCCCGAAGCAAGGAAGGTGGTGACAGGGATGCCTGATTTTGGAAATAATCATAAAGGTGTATGTAAGGGCTGTGCTGAAGGAAAACATACAAGGGGACCTTTCCCCTCAAGTGTCACAAAGACATCTGAGATATTGCAACTGGTCCATTCTGATCTTTCCGGTATGTTGCCTGTAACATCCCTGGGGGGATGTTCTTACTATATTACATTTACTGATGACTTCTCTCGCAAAACCTGGATATACTTCTTGAAGAAGAAGGATGAGGCTTTCATGTGGTTCCGTACCTTCAAAGCCTTGGTGGAAAATATGACCGGAAAGAAGATCAAGATTTTGAGGACTGACAATGGCACTGAATATGAGTCAAATGAGTTCAAAGACTTTTGCAGAGAAGCTGGCATTAAGAGGGAGACTACCACTGCATATACTCCTGAGCAGAATAGTGTTGCTGAACGCAAGAATAGGACTATTGTGGAAGCTGCCCGTGCCATGCTATGTGACCAGGGTCTTCCAAAGTTTCTGTGGGGAGAAGCTGCAAATACTGTTGTGTACATTCAAAACCGATGCCCTCATTCCGCTTTGGACTCCAAAACTCCCGAAGAGGTTTTCTCTGGTAAGAAACCTGATGTCTCACATTTTAGAATTTTTGGATGTCCTGTCTATTTTCATGTGCCGAAAGAAAAGAGAAGTAAGCTGGATGCTACTGGGAAGAAAGGAATGTTTGTGGGCTACAGTGAGACTTCTAAGTCTATGTACCTGGTCAAAGGGAAGTAGAGATAAGCCATGATGTCACTTTTGACGAAGATGCTTCCCTGAAGAAAGTAGTAGATCTTCCTAGATCTGAAGAAAACCATGAAGAAAGACCTGGAAATCTGGAAGAACCCCAGGATGAGACTATGCCTGATGTTGAAGGGCCAATGGACCCTATTGATCCTTCCCCTTCTCTAGGAAAGAGGCCATCATGGATCAGGGACACCCTCGAAGATGCTGAGGGTCATGCTGCCCCAAGGGGAACATTCCGAGAAAGCAAGAAGCCGTGTAGATACCAAGGGTATCTAGCTGCCATGAGTACTATTATACAATCTGAACCTGGATCTTTTGAGGAAGCCATCAAGCATCAAGTCTGGAAGGATGCTATGCAGAATATGAGGCTATTATGAAGAATGATGTCTGGGATGTGGTCCCGAGACCGAAGGACAAATCTGTTGTCACCGCTAAATGGCTCTACAAGATTAAACATGGATCTGATGGGAGTGCTGAAAAGTTTAAGGCAAGATTTGTTGCCCATGGCTTCTCTCAAAAGGAAGGAATTGACTATGACGATATATTTGCACCTGTGGCTCGATATACCACCATCCGATCCATCATAGCCCTTGCTGCTACGCAAGGATGGAGTCTTCATCAGATGGATGTCAAGACTGCTTTTCTGCATGGTGCAATAAAGGAAGAGGTGTATGTAGAACAACCTCTGGGATTTGAAGTTCAAGATCGAGACACTTATGTCTGCAGGTTGAAGAAAGCCCTCTATGGGTTAAAGCAAGCACCCAGAGCTTGGTATGAGAGGATGGATAGTTACTTGATGAAGCTGGGCTTCACTCGAAGCAATGCTGATCCAAACCTTTACTTTAAGGTTGAGGAAGGAAAGCCTCTCATTCTAGTGCTGTATGTGGACGACCTCTTCCGGACAGGTGATGACCCTCTCATTCATCAATGTAAGAGGGAGCTTGCTGCTGAGTTCGAGATGAAAGACCTAGGACTGATGCACTATTTCCTAGGCCTGGAGGTCTGGCAGAGACCTGGAGAGATTTTCCTTTCTCAAGGAAAGTATATTGTGAAGCTTCTGGACAGATTTGGGATGGTGGACTGTAAGTCCGTGTCGACACCAATGGAACTCAACTTTAAGAAGTTGAGTGGCAGCGCTGCAGGGCCTATCTTGGCAAATCCTACTGATTATCGTCAACTCATAGGAGCTTTGATGTTCTTAGTGAACACCCATCCGGACATATGTTTTGCAGTGAATACTTTGAGTCAACAGATGGTTGAGCCTCATCATTTTCACTGGGTTGGTGCCAAGAATCTTTTGAGATATCTTCGGGGCACGATAAACCATGGGCTGAGATACACTGCCGGGAGTGTGATACTCCGGGGATATACTGATGCCGATTGGGCTGGCAGTGTGGTGGATCGTAAGAGCACATCTGGATGCTGTTTCAATCTTGGTTCTGCTTCGATCTCATGGATGAGCAGGAAGCAGAAGTCGGTGGCTTTAAGCACCGCGGAGGCCGAATACATTGCTGCTAGTATGGCCTGTTGTGAAGCAGTTTGGTTGAGGAAGCTCTTTAGTGAGCTGTTCCAACATGTGCTAGATACCACTGTAATACTCTGTGATAATCAGAGTGGGATTCGTATGACTGAGAATCCTGTGTTCCACGACCGATCCAAGCATATTGATATCAGGTACCACTTTATCCGGGATATGGTACAGCGAGGCGCCGTAAGGCTCGATCATATAGGAACTGATGAGCAGGTCGCGGACATTCTCACTAAGCCCCTGGGGAAGGTCAAGTTCCTAACCTTCCGTGAGAATCTTGGTGTCGTGGAAAGACCCTATGATGTGGGTCCTGTTGGACGATGAGCTCTGGGAGCTCTGGGGGGCTTTGGTGATAGCTTCTCGGAGCTATAAGCACTCATAATGCTTCTGCTCCACCCTTGTGATTATTGAGCTGGTTCGCCACTCATTTAATCTGTGCCCCGTATGCATCCTACCCATTGAGTTCAGGGCTCATGGGAAGTACCTCTCATTTGGCCAATGAGGTGTGGAAAAGCTAGAGACTATTAGCAAAGACTGATGGACGCATCAGAGATTGCCGTACTCTCTATCTAGGATGGCATGGTCCAACCACTTGATCTGGGATCAAGATTTGTGAGGTCTGGGACCTCTGGACTGATTATGTCAGTCAGGGAATGATGTCTTTGTGACTGACCCACTTCTGTACTGAAATAAAGAAGCCAGCAAAGCAAGTTTCGGCGGGATGACTCACGATGTTAATTGCACTAATAGATGGAGTTCTCCCTAGTTGAGAGGGAGTGTTAAATTTGGACAACTAGGTCCAAACTCCATGTTCTGATGCTCAGATTAAGAGGCTAATATTTTTGTTGGATTCCTCTTTCTGAGAGGTGTAAAATCCATATAAAAATAGTCTTAATCCGATGAGCAGAACTTATATTTTGAATTTATTATTCTTAATAAATTATATGTGCAAGGTCAGCCAGTTTTGTAATGTAGGCTGACATGCCCAACAGATGTGTCACACACCCTCATTGATGGATATATATACAGGAAAAGCTGGAGAGAATTTAAACACAACACAACTCACATCTTCCTCTCTCATCCTAAAGGTACGAGCTACCTGGAGGACGAATTTCAGCCACACGTGGGAAGGACGAAGAGGATGTTTCTGCTGCTAGGGTTTCGCAGAAGTTTGACCAGCGTTGACTTTGGTCAACGCTTGGTCCAAACAAGCTGAAAACTTGTGGGAGGTTCGATTTTTGAAGGCCGTACTACCTGGCACAAAAATCGAGGTCAAAGGGTTGACCGTTTTGCTACTGCGTTGACTTTTAGCTTGCTGCCCCTGCGTTGACTTTTCAGGACAACGTTGACTTTTGTAGAACTGACTTGGGTTGACTCATCTACTGGTTGGAGGGTTGTTGTGACACATGCTGGGCTGGCTGACCAAAGGAGACTTTGCTGGTTGAAGCATCCTGTTGACCGCCGAAGCGAACACATACATTTTTCTTGTTTCTGATTTGTCTTCTGTAAGATCTGCTTATATGTTCTATCTGCATTTTGCTTATCTACTTGTATGATTGCTGTGAGAAAAGTGAAATTGCTCTTAGCATAGAACATCTACAAAACTTTACAATTTCCCTCTCCCAAACCCTATAAAATCTACCTAACCCTTCATTTCCTCACAGCCATTTCATTGCATTTGAGTGAGAATTTGTGAGGAGTTTGTGAAGAGTTGTGGAGTTTGTTTTTGGAGCAGTAGTGAGGAGTCTTGGGCCAGCGTTGGAGCAGGAGTGAGGAGCTTCTTGGGCAGAAATTGGGGTAGCATTGAGGAGTTGGTTTGTTGGAGCAACTTTGAGGAGGCAGTTTGTGCCTAGAGGTATTTTTTTCACTTCTAAAAATCTGTTTGTGCTTATTTATTTTTTTGTGCAAATCTGGAAATTGGAAAAAGTGTTTTTTGTGAAAGAAATGAACATTGAAGCAATGCTATTTTTTGTTTTCATTATCCGTTTTTGCTTATTTATTTTTTTGTGCAAATCTGGAAATTGAAAAGAGTGTTTTTTGTGAAAGAAATGAACATTGAAGCAATGCTATTTTTTTGTTTTCATTTTCAGATTTTTTCCTTTCATTTCCAAGTAAAAAATTGGCACCTTGGGCATATGTTGAAATGGTTGATAGTCAAATGCATTGCAAATTTTGCCATATAAAAATTAAGGATGGTCCTGGGGGCATTAATAGGCTGAAACAACACTTGGCAGGGATTAGAGGCCAAACTACTCCATGTGAATCATCACAAATTGGGGAGATTAGGAAGGAGTTGTTAAATAGCTTTGAGAAGTTTAAAGAAGAAAATGCTAAGCAAAAACAAATAGAGGTTGAAATTGGGAGGAAGAGGAGAATACAAAAAATGATGGCTACCAACCCCCATTTTGATTTTGAGGGTTATTCTTCTATCCCTTCTATTGATGCATCCAACCCCTTCCGATATTTTGCTCCCTCTTTGGAGTCTATTCGAGAAAAGGGTAAGGGTAAAATGAAATAGAAGGGTGATATGAATATGAAAATTTATTTCACTGTCACAGCCTCCTCTCCTTCAGATGCACATGGTCCTGAAGCTAGTAGAACTTTGCAGTCCACTTTAGATGACCATTGGAAGAAAGAATTGAGGGACGTGTGATTACATTTGTAGATGGTGATATGATGCTGATATCCCCTTCAATGCCTCTCGTTCACCATATTATGAGCCTATGTTTGATGCCATATTTGCTGCTGGAAAAGGCTTCAAAGGCCCTACTATGCATGAGATAAGGGGTTATCATTCGCATAAAGAAATTTCCTCCATTAATGAGTATTTGAAAGATTTCAAAGACTCATGGGCAAGAATAGGATGTACCATCATGTCAGATGGATGCACTGATCAAAGGAATCGTACCATCATAAACTTTCTTATCTTCTGCCCACAGGGAACCATGTTTCTAACATTAGTTGATGCATCTGATAGGGTGAAAGATGGACACTTGTTGTTTCAGCTATTGGATGAGGTTGTTGAGGAGGTCGGGGTGGCTAATGTTGTTCAAGTCATCACATATAATGCCTCTAACTATGTTCTTGCTGGTAAACTGTTATAGGAAAAACACACAACCATATTTTGGACCCTATGTGGTACACATTGCATAGACCTCATGCTCGAGGATATTGGCAAATTAGATTGGGTCAAAAACACTATAGATCATGCCAAAAGCATAACAAAATTTATCTACAATCATTCATGGATTTTGAGCCTTATGAGGAGACACACAAGGGGCAGAGATATTATTAGCCCTGCCATCACTGGATTTGCTACTCATTTTTTGACATTGCAATCTATGCTTTCACAACATAGAAACTTGCAAAAAATATTTTCTAGTGATGAATGGAATCAAAGCCAATGGTCTCTCAAACAGGAAGGCAAATAATTGAAAAAGAAAGTTAATGAAGAAATATTTTGGAGAAAGACAACAAAGATTGTGAAGGTTTCTAAGCCACTGGTTAAGGTGTTGCGGTTGGTGGATGGGGAAAGATTGGCTATGGGCTTCATTTATGAGGCTATGGATCAAGCAAAGGAGCAAATAAAAAACGCATACAAGGATAAAGTGGCTAAGTATGGGCCCATTTGGGCAATCATTGATGAAAGATGGAACAATCAACTCCATTGCCCTATACATGCAGTTAGGTATTTTTTGAACCCACGGTATCATTATAAAACTCAGGCGGCAGGAGTTTTGAGTGGGGAGGTTAGAGATGGATTGATTCACTGCATTGATCGCATGATCCCATTGGAGTGTGATCAGCTGGAGATACACCGATAGATCACAACCTTCAATAAAGCCACAGGTACCTTTGGGAAAAACCTAGCAAAGATTGCAAGGGAAGCAGATGAGCCAGGTAAACAAAAAATTCAATTTTCAAATTGTTAATACATATTTTGTTAAATTGTTTATAATTTGAAAGTTGGATATAATTTGTTGAGCTAAGTCATTACACTACTATGTTTTTTGCAGCACAATGGTGGGAGGCTTTTGGTAGCCATTGACCTCAATTGCAGAAGTTTGCAATTCATATTTTGAGTCAAACTTGCAGTGCTACTGGGTGTGAGCACAATTGGTCCGTCTTTGAGAGGATTCACACGAAGAAGAGAAACCGTTTTTCAAAAAAACGGTTAAATGATCTAGTCTATGTCCAATACAACCTCCGGCTCAGACGCAACCAATTGCTGAACAAAAGACCTAATTCAGATCCCATTGTGTTGGAAGATATTGATCTAACATTAGATTGGGTAGTGGAGAGTCATCCAACAGAGTTTGATTTTGATGAGGATCTTGATTTGGATTTACAGGTGGAGGCATCACTCGAACATAATGTTCAGTTGAATACAGATCCACTTGTACTAGTCGCAGGCCCAGCGCCAAGTCCTCTAGTTGCAGGCGCTTCCTCTGCTCATCTTTGACGGAAGCGCATATCTCGTCTATCTCAGCTTGCAGCTGCTGCACAGCCTGCTAGTGCTACCACTTCTACAGTTGTAGTTGGAGATGATGATGATGATGAGGAGCCATGGCCCAACCCCAAGTCCTCCAGTTGCAGGCGCTTCCTTTGCTCATCTTTGACGGAAGCGCATATCTCGTCTATCTCAGCTTGCAGCTGCTGCACAGCGTGCTAGTGCTACCACTTCTACAGTTGTAGTTGGAGATGATGATGATGATGAGGAGCCATGGGTTTCCCTGTCTGACTCTGATTCAGAGGTTGAGCTAGATGATGTTGGCTCCTCTAGCAGTAACCAGTAGTACTGGTCAGTGGTGATTAGTGATGTTTCACAGTTGACTTTTGTTGTAGAGGCCATTTCTAGTCTCCTTGGTTATGTGTTTTTGTTTTGATCTCTATATCATCATCATGTATGTATTGGACAGTGCACTGGGTGCCATTTTGATATAATGGATATATTCATGAGCCTACTTTGATCATATGTTGTCTTCTATCTATATTCTAAAGCTTTGCGTTTGGAAACATGAATGAAAATCTTTAAAATTATGTCTTTTTTATAAAAAGATAAATATTTAATGTATTTTTTACAACAACCGAGTCACTGAAATCAAACTGGCAAACTCGATACCGAGTTGGAGTTTGAAAACACAACTTTCAAGAATTGGGGATACAAGGAATGGCAGGTTGAGAAGGTATTTCAAAAAGCAGAAAAGACTCCTAGAGTATGTGAACAAGAAAAGGCCCTAGAAGTAGAATATAAGATGGTACTTCGTTTTGTTCAAGGCTGTTAATTTTAGGTATGTTCTATGTTGATAGCAAATTTACTTCAATTTTCCATATTAGCTCAATATCAATTCCAGATTAGTAATCACATTTAGCATGATAGTAAAATGAAGATAGAACATAAACATAAATCAAAGAAGACAAGCCAAGACAAGAGGACACAACATGTGGCGCCGGCCAGGGACAAACCCCAATGTGGGGAAACCCTTGATCAGTTCTTCTTATATGTTATTCAATAGTTCATCAAAGAGAGAGATAGTACATATACATCAGAAGTCAACATTTTGACTTATCAAAATAAGAGCAGAGATCTTCTCAAAGAAGATGTCACATGAGGTAGTTGATTTGGACTCAGGTGAAGGCATGCTGATCCTCCAAGGTGACTCCATCACCATGCTGCACCTCACTGTGCTGCACCTCATCATCATGTTGCACTCGTCACTGTGCTGCACCCATTCACTGCGCTGCACCCATTCACTGCGCTGATCTTATCATTGAGCTCCACCCAATCACGACTGTACCCATCACTGTGCATTATGCTGCACCATTCCATCACTGCTATACCATAGTGCCGCACCATGCTATATTCATTGTTTTGCACCATACTGCACCTTGCTGCCCGCAACATTCACTGTATTCATCAATGCATTCATTATTCATGCTGCATCCATCTAGGTATGCTGCATCTTAATATACTGTCCATCTTTATCGTGGTGTACACTGCAATACTGTCAAGGGACAGACTTAGTTGCTTGCTATGGCTTGCTTCCTAGCAAAGCAGCTAGCTGTAGCAACCCTTCAAATCAAGCTCAGTCCTTAACACACTTATCATCTACTGCATCATGACAACACTGTCTTCCAATCAACCTTATAACTGCACAATCACCTTTCCTTACAGTGCAGTATGTACATCCTCCTTTTGCTGTAGATGAACCCCTTGTTAACTGTGGCCTAGAACAACAAGTTAGGTATCTCCTTATGGACAACATTAAGGTCTTTACCATGACTGCGTTTAGGGAAGTGTTAGGTTATATAGAGACAACGTTAAGGTTAACTGTCTCTAACAATCCTCTAACATTCTTCTAATTGTCCTCCTTAACCTGTGCATTGACAGCGTCTAGGGCACCATATTGTGACTCATAAGATTGTGGTTAGGGTAGCGTGAACCATCTTTCTTTTGACTGTGTTTAGGCCTTAACCATGACAGCGTTTTAGGGCTTAACAATTGCTACATTTAGGGTAACCATTGTTGCGTTTAGGGCAACTTCATCATGACTGCGTTTAGGTGGCATCTTCATTAGACAGCGTAGCTCCTTCTTACCCATGACAACAACTAGGTCTAGGGCATTTCCTTAGTAGCATAAACTCCCTTTAGACCTGCGGCTAGGGCATTCTGCCTTCATGACTGTGTTTAGGGCATCACTGGGCCAACGGTTAGGGCTTGCTTCATACCAGTGTTTAGCCTTCTCTATGATAGCGTAGAGCCTTCTCCATTAGGGTAACATTGTCTCTTAGGATCACTCCTCCCACCAAAATCCAAAGACAAGTGGAGAGGAAGAGATCACAAGAAGAGTGTGTGCAAATGACTAGCAAGCTACCTCTTTTTATACTAAAACGTTGAGCACAAGTGGGGGCAATTTGGTTGTTGACCGACCTTGACAAATTGTCCCATAACACAAATAAATTCATATCTCCATGAATACATGTCGGAATCGGATGATCTTTAGATCAATCCTACACGTCTCGATGAGAGGAATCCAAGAAAAATATCAGCTGCCATAAATAAGATGACCCACATGGAGTTTGGCCCTAGTTGCCAATTTTAACACTCCCTCTCAACTTGGGAGAACTCCATCCACTGATCCATTTGCGACACTGTACTATCTCTGCCACCAGTGCCCTGCACTGCTTTGCTCTGCTCAACTATGAAGAAGAAGAATTGATCGAGAATGTATCATACCATCCTCTACTGACCTGAAGTCAGTTCCATATAAAAAGAGTGTCTCATACCACTCTTACTAATCCGAAATCAGTTCCAAATAAAGAGAGCGTATCATACCACTCTTACTGATCCAAAATCAGTTCCAAAAGAGAGTGAGTTATATCACTCTTACTGACGCGAAGTTTTTTCCAATTGATTCTAGATCAATATCATCCTAGCATAGGGAGTACAGTAGATACACGATGCGTCCATTGGTACTACTATGGTCCCTATCCTCATTTCCCTGCTCATTGGCCAGATGAGAGGTACTTTCCATGAGTCCCAGACTACATGGGTAGGATGTCTCGACAAGAGAAGGATGAACCACTCATCCTACCTACATGTCTCCAGGGGTATCCCAGGGCAAGAATGAACCACTCACCCTTTACACAACAAATCACTAGGGGAATGCTGAACCACTCACCCTATGACTATGTCTCGGCAGGAGAAGGATGAACCACTCATCCTGCCTACATAGCAAACCACTAGGGGAATGCTGAACCACTCACCCTATGGTTGCTCATTGCTCCACGATGTACCCCCAAGCCGTTGGAGCTCCCAGAGCTTAATGTATGTATCATACAGGACCCTTAGGAGAGAGTCTCTCCACGACTCTTAGTCTTTCTCGAAAAGTCACAAATTTGACCTTTTCTAGGGGCTTCGACAGAATGTCGGCGACCTGCACATCAATCCCAATGCGATGGAGCCTTCGTGCTCCTCGATGTACCATATCCCAGATGAAGTGGTACCTGATGTCTATGTGCTTGGAGCAATCATAGAATATAGGATTCCTTAACAATCGAATCCCCCTCAGGTTGTCACAGAAGATCACGTTGGTATCCGGCATGTGTCCAAACAATTCACTGAAGAGCTTCCTCAACCAGATAGCCTCACACGAGGTCATACTTGTAGCTTTGTATTCAGTCTCAACGGTTCTCAAAGCAACCGACTTTTGCTTCCTTCTCATTCAGGATATCGTAGCAAAACCCAAAGAGGACTAGCACCCATAAGTGCTCTTGTGATCCTCCACACTGCTTGCCCAGTCAACATTCCAATAATCATGTAGCTTCACATTTTCGACAGTGTATCTCAATCCACGAGAGATTGTGCCTCGAAGATATCTTAGAAGATTCTTGGCACCAATCTAGTGAGGCTCAACCATATATGAGCTCAACATGCTTACATCAGAACATATATCCGTACGGGAGTTCACCAAGAACATCAATGCTAGAATGAGTTTATGAAACTCAGAGGCATTTCCCAAATAAGGTTCGGCATCACTACCACATAACTTTTGAAAGTTAAGCTCCATCAAGGTAGTCACGGGCTTGCAGTTTACCATTCCAAATTTGGAATCCAACTCCCTCTTACTTTTGCAAATGAGAGGGTCTGCACCTGTTACAAAGAGGTCGTCCTCAGAAGGTGCCAATATGAGAGGTCTATCATTCATAACCTTTAAGTAATCATTTGAATCGAATTCACTCCTAGTGAATGTCAACTTCATCTGACAACTATCAATCCTCTCATATCAAGCCCGGGGTGTTAACTCTAAATCATAGAGAGCTCTCTTCATCCTGCATACATGAGATTCCTCATCATGAATCTCAAACCCCTTGGGTTGTTCCAAACCTATGGACTTGCTACATGAGGGGAATGGCCCCCTTGTAATATTTTCCTTCGGTACATCTTAGACATGTACCTTCATGCTCTTCTTGAATTCAGGCATCCCTGTCACCATCTGACTCAAATCGGGTAGGGCCCCATAATAAGCAGACCTTCGGTGCTATTGATCCAAAATGGATCCTAAAAACCCTCCAAGTCTTCAAAATAAAAAAAGTATCGCAAAAGGATGAACTTATAAAAATGGCGGATTACACTATCGGGCCTGAAAAACATGAAGAAACAATGAAAAAACAGAGTTATCAGAGGCTTGAACAACGATGTACAGGAGCCGTCAGATCTGGCCGATCAACGGTCCAGATCCGATCGGCATATCGCAATCGGCAAGGGCAAGCGGAGTCTATCGGAGGCTACCATATGAAAGTTGCGACTGCGATCAGCGCGAGTCAACGAGGACCGTCGATAAAGGATGTAGATCGACGGCCCAGGTTAACCCGCAATATCGCATCGGCAAAATACAAGGGAGCGCTTATACAAAGGCCTGGGGACTATGCGATTGCGATATTGCATTATCGCATCGGAACAATATAAAAGAGCGGGGCTGATACATACGTGACTTGCGATAAAGTCGGACCCGATAGGTCTTATGGGTCAAAATATATATATATATATATATATTTTGAAGTCCGTAAAAAGGAGTTTTTCAATGTAAATTCACGTTTTTGTTAAATAAACGAAAATCAAAAGGAATGTGAATGGGGCGATAAAATGGACCCGAAAGGATTTATATACACATCGATATATGTTTTGAGTTTCGTGATGAGTGAGATTTTTGGCGGGCCGTAGGCGGTAAGTGGTATTGGTCGGGCTCTGCCCGAGCCCATACACTGGTCGCCATCTGTCCAGGCGTTGGAGAGAGAAAACCACCCTTTTCAGGCGAGTAATCCCCGTGCGCGTAAGCCATCCGAAGTCAATAATAACCGTTGATCAATGATTACTTGCGATGGCGCCCAAAGATGGATCCGAAGGGATTATGGGGCAGAATCGATAATATTTCAGGTTCGATAGATCATGTTTGGGCGGATTTTCCTGTGTTTTAGAGTATTTCTCTGTGGAAACAAAGAATGGCCATTTTTGGGGTTTCAAAGGCGCCGATGGTCCCTTCCATTACAGGACAGGTGGCCACCATCCCTGAAGACGTTTAGCAATGATTGCTAACGCTTAGAGGGGGATTTGAGCAAACAGAGGCTGGGAGCTAGAAAGCCCAGAAGAGGAAACGAACAAACAACGCTGATTGGCTTTAAAGCCACAAAATGACGGAGATAGAGGCAAGCAGTGTTGAGACAGAGAGAAAACAAAGCCAAAGAAGGAGAGAAAGAGTTTGTGTACTTAGAGAGGCTTGAGGGATTCAAGCAAACTCTTGCTGTTTTGTATCTGTTGTGTTGAGACTCAAATTGAGCTCACATTTTGTAAAACTCTGCTCTTGAAGACATAATAGAGAGGTCACTACTGAAGGTTGGACCAGGAGACGTAGCCCAAGAGTTTTGGGTGAAATCCATATTAAACTTGCTGTGTTATGCGTGTTTGTCTATTATGTTTCTTTAACTGCTTCCTTGTCTATATTATTCGCAATATTATCGATCCATTGCACTAAGTAATATAGGCAAATCCATGCACATGAGTCTGTAATACCTTAAAATTAGTCTAAGATCTCGTTTTCAAATCAAGTGGTATCAGAGCTTTAGGTTTGCTAAGGTTAGACAAGCTTGTGTTGGATTGTTGAATGCTAACTAGGTCAAAGCTCAAACTAGGAGAAGGAGAATTTGTTGAGGCTAATCTAGAAATTGGGAGAGTCTATCCTAGGAGGAGAATGGCAGAACAAGTCCCATTGGAATCAGAATCTCAGTTCATGGATAGTTTCATGACCATGAGAGCATGGTGAAAGAGATGTATCGAGAATTCAAGAAGGGTCGAGGTGAAAGCACTTTGACACCCAAACAAGACAAGGGAGCAGAGGAACCTTCTCTAGATGTCCTAGAGGGCAAAGGGAAGGGGAAAAGCTTCCTCCATCATCTCCTCCACCATCACCTCCATCATCCTCATCTCCTAGCCCTGAAAAGAAAAAGAAGAAAACATCTTTGATTAAATTAGATGTAAAGTTTGATTTTCCAATCTATGATGGAGAATTAAATGCAGAAAAGCTAGATAACTGGATTAGACAAATTGATGTATATTGCAGGGTGCAGAACATTGATTCAGAGAGGAGAAAAATTCAGCTAGCTAGCTTTTGCCTTGGAGGAACTGCCCTAATGTGGTGGGAAGGCAGGACACAAGCTGATTTGAAGAAGCATGGTAAAATTCTTTCTACCTAGAGTGAATTTGTTTCTGCCATTAAAAAACAATTCTATCCACTAGCTTATATGTAGCAAGCAATGATGAGTTGGCAAACTCTTCGCCAATTAAAGGGCCAAAGTGTACAAAGGTATACTTAAGAATTTAGAAAAGGAGCTTTAATTCTAGGCATTTCTCTAGACTCCCCTGAAACTTTGTTGAAGTATATAGGTGGTCTGCATAGCTATTTGAGGCACACCATTCTCATGTTTAACCCCACTAGCTTAGATGATGTATCTGTCTAGGCTACACACTTAGAGGCTAGAGGCAAGAATGTGAACCCAGAGACTGGGGAATCATCAAAACCCTCTGCAAGCAAGAACAAGGAAAAGAAGAAGCTGAAATGGGAAGAGAGGAAGACAAACAGTGTACAGAAAGACAAACCTTCATGCACTCACTGCAAGAAGGATGGACACGATGATGAATGTTGCTGGTCTTTGCATTCGGAGCTGAAACCCAAGAAGTTCGGTGGTAAGAAGAAGAAGACTGCTGCTGCTATTTAGAAAGGCTTGGGGTTAGACTCAGGTGATGAAACAATAGTCACAGCTACAGGTATAAAAGGTAAAAATTCTGAAGCATCTACAAGTAATTCTCCTCAATTTATTGATAATGAATATAATGAGAGGAAAAGACATGAGCTTTTTCATATTAGAGTTATTTCCAAGCACCAAAAGTTTGATACTTTATTTAATAGTGGTTCACAAGTAAACTTGATTTTTGAAACAATTGTAAAGAAGTTGGGCTTACTAACAACACCTCACAAGAAGCCATATCCATTAGGTTGGGTATGTGATAAAGCAAAGCTACAAGTGACTAGACAATGTAAACTTAGGTTTGCTATTGGGTCAACATTTGTAGATGAGGTTGAGTTAGATATAGTTCTTTTGGATATATGTGGTATTGTTTTAGGAAGTCCTTATTTGTATGATATAAAAGCCATTTTCTATAGAGCTGAAATAAGTATCAACTCAATAAAGATGGAATAGAATATATTCTAAGAGCTCATAAACTCAAAAATAACTACTCTCTCATAAACTCAGGGCAGATGAAAAGAATTGTAAATTCGTGCAAGCAATTTTTACTAATGGTTGTAAAGGAAAAGAACCCTGATAAGACCAATGCATTTGAAGGCTGTGATGCTAAACAGAAAGCTGATTTAGATAAAGTTGTTTCAGAATATGATATCCTATTTCAAGAACATAAAGGTTTGCCACCCAAAAGGGAAATAGTACATGATATTCATTTGCAACAGGATGCTCCATTGTCTAACATCGGAATGTACAGGTTATTGGCTTTAGAGAATGCAGAGATCAAGAAGCAGGTACAGGAGCTGCTCGATAAGGGGTTCATAAGACCAAGCACATCACCAAGCGGATCTCCAATCGTGTTGGTGAGAAAGAAAGATGGTTCGTGGAGGATGTGCATTGATTACAAACCACTGAATAAAATAACGATAAAAAATTGTTATCCTCTTCCTCACATTGATGATCTATTAGATTAGCTGAAAGAAGCAGTTTACTTTTCCAAGTTGGACTTACGTAGTGGCTATCATCAGGTCAGATTAGCAGAACAAGATGCATGGAAAACTGCTTTTAAAACAAAGCAAGGGCTGTATGAATGGCTAGTTATGCCTTTTGGCTTAACTAATGCTCCTGCCACTTTCATGAGAGTTATGAATGATGTACTCCGACCTTTTATTGATAATTTTGTAATTACATATTTAGATGACATTCTTGTTTTCATTAAAACATGGGAAGAACATTTGAAGCATGTAAAACAGACTTTAGATGTTCTGAAAAGAGAAAATCTCTATGTGAAGTTATCAAAATGTGAATTTGGCAAAATATCTTTAAATTATTTGGGTCATATTGTAAGGGGTGGTGAATTGAAGATAGATTCCTCTAAGGTTGAAGTCATTGTGAACTGGCCTAAACCCAAATCTGCTACAGAAGTTAGGAGCTTCCTAGGAGCAACACAATATTGGAGAAAGTTTATTGCTAACTTTTCCTTGATTGCAGCTTCCCTACATGCTTTAACATGATTGAACGTCGTGTTTCAATGGGGAAGCAAACAGCAGAAAGCCTTAGACACCTTGAAAGGAAAAATTAGTACAACACTAGTACTAGCACTGCCAGATCTTCAACGACCATTTGAGATTGAAACACATGCCAGTGACTATGCCATGGGAGTAGTGTTGATACAACACGGTAAACCCATATGCTATTATTCTGAGACATTTAATTCTGTAGTTGTTAATCATCCCACATATGATAAAGAATTGTATGCATTAGTACAGAGTGTGAAAAAGTGGAAACATTAAATGGGAAAAGAAACAATCATCCATACAGATCATCAACCACTTCAATATTTTCACTCACAAACTAAATTGCAGCAATCAAGACACTATAGGTGGATGGGTTTCTACCACAGTTTCATCTTGTCATTAGATATAAGAAGGGCATACACAATAAGGTTGCAGATATGCTATCTAGACCAATCAAAATGCATCTACTATACTTAAGCATAATTCAGTATTGCATGAAAGCTACATTGAACAATATGCTCAAGATGTACATTTTAAAGATGTATATGCAACTTTAAGTCATGGCAAACAAGTAGAAGAATTGGATTATCATGTTAAGGACCAACTCTTATATCATTTGGGAAAGTTATGCATTCCTCAAACTAAAAGAGTCAACATAATTCGAGAAGCACATACTTCTCTAATATCAGGTCATTTTGGTGTAAGTAAAACAGTTGCAAAGGTTCTGTTATTGGCCAAGAATGCATGAAACAATTTCTAGATATATTAAAGGGTGTACCATGTGTGCTAAAAGCAAGCCCAGTAATAGAAAATTAGGCTTGTACACTCCACTTCCAGTTCCTTCTCGTCCTTGGGAAAGTGTTTCCATGGACTTTGTTGGGGGATTGCCAAAATCTAGAAAAGGTCATGATTATTTATATGTTATTGTGGATAGGTTCAATAAAATGTGTATTTTAATACCTTGTAACAAGCAAATTACAGCTGAACAAACAGCAAAGTTGTTCTTTCAGCATGTATGGGTTCATTTTGGGTTACCCACGTCTATTGTATTTGATCGAAGTTCCTGATTTGTTGGGAAGTTTTGGTCAAATCTATGGGAGTTGATAGACACCAGATTGAAGAAGAGCACAACATTTCATCCACAAACAGATGGCCAAACAGAGGTGGTCAACAAGACAGTGGTCCAGTTGCTCAGGGGCTATTGCAGGAAGCATCCCAAGCTTTGGGATGGACATTTATGTTATGTGCAACATGCTTACAACCGTGCTAAGCACTCTTCTACACAGAGATCTCCTTTTGAGACTTGTTTTGGTTTTACACCAAAGTCTCCTTTGGATTTTGTCTCTGGAAAAGACATAGCAGTTGATGGACACAATGATGTGGACAAAGCAACCAAGTTCATTGAACAGATCGAAGAAATTCACCAGGCAGTACAGGAACAACTGGAAAGAATCCAGGCCAAGTACAAGGCAAGGCATGACAAGCATCGAATTGAGCATAGCTTCCAAGTTGGTGATCAAGTTTGGCTGTACATCAGCAAAGACAGAATGCAAGGTGAAGGTAAGAAGCTGAAGCTAATAAGGTATGGGCCTTTCAAGATACTTGAGAAAATTGGTGAGAACGCTTTTCGTCTTGATTTGCCAGCTTACATGCACATCTATTCAGTGGTTAATGCAGAAAACTTGAGATTGTTTGACCCTTCATTGATTGAAGATCCCGAAGAGCAAAGTCAGTTGCCTTTTATTAATGATCTGTTGCCTGAATATCTCAATGAGTTGCAGGAAGATACAATGCTGTACAGGAAGGTGAGAACTACGCATAGGGGGGATGTTGAGTTTCTCAGAATTGGACCCAAAGGTTCAAAACCAAGCAGTGCACGATGGATAGAGATTGAACAAGTGAGGAAGTTGTATCCTCACTTGATCGATGCTTAAAAACCAACTTTTGGTGGTCCAAAAGCTTTTTCAATGGGAAGGCGTGATCCAAAATGGATCCTAAAAACCCTCTAAGTCTTCAAAATCAAAAAACTATCGCAAAAGGATGAACTTATAAAAATGGCAGATTACACTATTGGGCCTGAAAAACATGAAGAAACAGTGAAAAGACAGAGTTATCGGAGGCTTGAATGACGATGCACAGGAGCCGTTGGATCTGGCCAATCAATGGTCCAGATCCGATTGGCATATCGCAATTGGCAAGGGCAAGCGGAGGCTATCGAAGGCTACCATATGAAAGTTGCGACCGTGATCAGCGCGAGTCAACGAGGATCATCGATCAAGCGCGCAGATTGACGACCCAGGTTAACCCGCAATATCGCATTGGCAAAATACAAGGGAGCGCTTATACAAAGGCCCGGGGACTATGCGATTGTGATATCGCAATATCGCATCGGAACGATATAAAAGAGCGGGGCTGATACATACGCGACTTGCGATAAAGCCGGACCTGACGGGTCTTATGGGTCAAAATACATATATATTTTGAAGTTCGTAAAAAGGAGTTTTTCAATGTAAATTCGCGTTTTCGTTAAATAAACAAAAATCAAAGGGAATGCGAATGGGGCGATAAAATGGACCCGAAGGGTTTATATACACAACGATATATGTTTTGAGTTCCGTGACGAGTGAGATTTCGGGCGGGCCGTAGGCGGTAAGTGGCCATACACTGGCCCCCACATATCTAGGCTTCGGAGAGAGAAAACGCCCTTTTTGGGATAGTAATCCTTGTGTGTGTAAGCCACCCGAAATCAATAATAACCGTTGATCAACGATATATTACGATGGCGCCCAAAGACAGATCCGAAGGGATTATGGGGCAGAATTGATAATATTTTAGGTCCGATAGATCGCGTTTGGGCGGATTTTCCCGTGTTTTAGAGTATTTCTCTGTGTAAACAGAGAACGACCATTTTTGGGATTTCAAAGGCGTCAATGGTCCCTTCCGTTACATAACAGGTGGCCACCATCCCTGAAGACGTTTAGCAATGATTGCTAACGCTCAGAGGGGGATTTGAGCGGACAGAGGCCGGGAGCTAGAAAGCCCAGAAGAGGAAACGAACAGACAACGCCGATTGGCTTTAAAGCCACAAAATGACAGAGACAGAGGCAAGTAGTGCTGAGACAGAGAGAAAACAGAGCCAGAGAAGGAGAGAAAGAGTCTGTGTACTCAGAGAGGCTTGAGGGATTCAAGCAAACTCCTGCTGTTTTGTATCTGTTGTGTTGAGACTCAAATTGAGCTCACATTTTGTAAAACTCTGCTCTTGAAGACATAGTAGAGAGGTAATCGCTGAAGGCTGGACTAGGAGACGTAGCCCAAGAGTTTTGGGTGAACTCCATATTAAACTTGCTGTGTTATGTGTGTTTTTCCATTATGTTTCTTTAACTGCTTCCTTGTCTATATTATTCGCAATCTTATTGATCCATTACACTAAGTAATATAGGCAAATCCATGCACATGAGTCTGTAATACCTTAAAATTAGTCTAAGATCTCGTTTTCAGATCAGCTATAGAAGAGATGTGTCAACTGACATGGTCCCTAATGGGCTTCCTGCAACTTGATACAAATTGCCAACCCCAAACCCAAGAATAAAAGCATCTTTGAAAATTCCATTTTCAAACACATACTTTTCCATCGATGAATGCCACCTTGAAACGTTTGACTTCCATTGCCGAAATGGACACTGGGTTCTTCTTGAGATCGGGTACGTAAAGAACTTCTTGTTAATGAATCGTGCTACCCTTATTCAATTGAAGGGTAGCATTCCCTACACGCTTTCCGGGATAGGTGGCATTGAATGCAAGTATAATCTCCACGATTGTTTCCTTCTCTATCAAATTAGAGAGAGCTTCCTTCTGTCTGATGAAGTGCCTTGAAGCACTACTATCAATAAGCCAGATTCCCAAAGAGTCTGTAGGAGAAATAGTGGAGAGGACCAATATAAGATAATACTTCTTTAGCTTATCAGAAACAACATTTGATTCTTCATACCTGGAGTTCCTTGCTTTCTTTGAAGAGTCGGCCATTTCTTTGATGACCTACATTACCTATCATTCCTCCGATCATTGAAGATGTCCCTGGAATGATTGTTATCATCATCAAGGGATGTCTCCCTACCATTCAGACACAACATCGCATAATGGCCGAACTTATTGCAAGCAAGGCATCTGCCTTTCCTTCCACCGTTAGATCCGGACTTCCCATTGAAGTGATCTTTAGGTAGGCCATCAGATGCTTCCGCTGCGCCACTTGGATAATATTCTCTGTTTCGACTTCACCCTTGGTGAATTTGAAGAGGGATGAGGAGCCCATTGAGCCTTTTTGTTCTTTCCAACTGTCTTCGGTGATTGCTCTTTCACTTTTGGTTGGGCTTTGTCTTACCTCAGCTCTGATACCATGTTAATTTTAGGTATGTTCTACGCTGATAGCAAATTTACTTCAATTTTCCATATTAACTCAACATCAATTGCAGATTAGCAATCACATTTAGCATGATAGTAGAATGCAGATTGAACATAAACATAAATCGCAAAAGACAAGCCAAGACAAGGGGACACAAGATGTGGCGCCAGCCAGGGACAAACCCCAATGTGGGGAAACCCTTGATCAATTCTTCTTATATGTTATTCAATAGTTCAGCAAAGAGAGAGATAGTACATATACATGAGAAGTCAACATTTTGACTTATCAAAATAAGAGTAGAGATCTTCTCAAAGAAGATGTCACATGAGGTAGCTGATCTGGACTCAGGTGAAGGCATGCTGATCCTCCATGGTGACTCCATCACCATTCTGCACCTCACTGTGCTGCACCTCATCATCATGCCACACCCATCACTGTGCTGCACTCATTCACTGAGCTGATTTTATCACTAAGCTCCACCCAATCATGACTGTACCCATCACTGTGCATTATGCTGCACCATTCCATCACTGCTGTAGCATTCATTGTGCTACACCATACTGCACCTTGCTGCCCACAGCAGACTGTGTTCATCAATGCATTCATTATTCATGCTGCATCCATCCAAGTATGCTGCATCTTAATATACTGTCCATCTTTACTGTGGTGTACACTGCAATACTGTTAAGGGACAGAATTAGCTGCTTGCTATGGATTGCAGCCTAGCAAAGCAGCTAGCTGTCGCAACCCTTCAAATCAAGCTCAGTACTTAACACGCTTATCATCTACAGCATCATGACAGCACTGTCTTCCAATCAGCCTTATAACTGTACAGTCACCTTTCCTTACAGTGCAGTATGTACATCCTCCTTTTGCTGTAGATGAACCCCTTGTTAACTGTGGCCTAGAACAGCAAGTTAGGGATCCCCTTATGGACAGCATTAAGGTCTTTACCATGACTGTGTTTAGGGCAGCGTTAGGGTATATAGAGACAGCGTTAAGGTTAACTGTCTCTAACAGTCCTCTAACATTCCTTCTAACTGTCCTCCTTAACCTGTGTATTGACAGCGTCTAGGGCACCATATTGTGACTCATAAGACTGTGGTTAGGGCAGCGTGAACTGTCTTCCTTTTGACTGCGTTTAGGCCTTAACCATGACTGCGTTTTAGGGCTTAACCATTGCTGCATTTAGGGTAACCATTGCTGTGTTTAGGGCTTAACCATTGCTGGGTTTTAGGGCTTAACCATTGCTGCGTTTAGGGCAGCTTCATCATGATTGTGTTTAGGTGGCATCTTCATTAGGCAGCGTAGCTCCTTCTTACCCATGACAGCAACTAGGTCTAGGGCATCTCCTTAGCAGCATAAACTCCCTTTAGACCTGCGGCTAGGGCATTCTGCCTTCATGACTGTGTTTAGGGCATCATTAGGCCAGCGGTTAGGGCTTGCTTCATACCAGCGTTTAGCCTTCTCCATGATAGCGTAGAGCCTTCTCCATTAGGGCAGCATTGTCTCTTAGGATCTCTCCTCCCACCAAAACCCAAAGACAAGTGGAGAGGAAGAGATCACAAGAAGAGTGTGTGCAAATGACTAGCAAGCCACCTCTTTTTATACTAAAACGTTGAGCACAAGTGGGGGCAATTTGGTTGCTGGCCGACCTTGACGAATTGTCCCATAACACAAATAAATTCATATCTCCATGAATACATGTCAGAATCGGATGATCTTTAGATCAATCCTACACCTCTCGATGGGAGGAATCCAAGAAAAATATCAGCTGCCATAAATAAGATGACTCACATAGAGTTTGGCCCTAGTTGCCAATTTTAACAAAGGCACAGCTTAAAAGATTGCTAGCATCTTGGGAAGAAGCAGATAAGAACCTTTTTCAACCCCCTGATACCATTCGGAACCTCCTTAAATCTGTAAAGGACCCTGTGAACTCCTATCTGCACAATTGTGTCTACAGTATTCCTTGCTCTAGTGGTGTCTACAGTATTTTGATGGTATCTTGATTTTGCGGATGTTTGCCAATTTTTACCGATATTTTCTTGATTTTTACAATTTTTTGGTTTTCAGGACCCTTGCCGATTTCATCCCGATGCTGATGTATGCAACATTGAATTAAAGAGCATCAGGCCACCATTAATCATAATTGTGTTATGTCCTTGGTGTTGGCTCATCATTCAAATTAGACACAACATCAGATATCTATTGAGAATTCAAAACAATCTTGGCAAAAGTTGACTAGTTATCTAAAAGAAAGGTTAGGGAGGCTATGGAGATTGTGGAGGATGATAATTGTATCATAGTGACAATGGTTTTACATTAAGCAAAGCATGTACGCCATTTTCCGAACAAGTAGAGTTGTCCACTTGTAGATTTCTCCTTTGTTTTTATCTTTGTTGTTGTTGGATTGACTCCTCCCTGATGTTTCTTTTGTTTTCTTTACTTGATGTCTTGTATTTTATTGTTTTTGTCCTCCTTTGGTCCCTTTCTTTTTAATAAAGTCTCTTGTTGCTGTTCTTAATTTTGTAGTGCCCCATTTTGTTGACAACTCCGTTTTTAATGTTGTTCCTCTCCATATATATATGTTGTATTAACTCTTGCATTTTGTATAGTTTTATTGTTATATTTTTTTTCTCATTGTAGCTTTATGTACTTGACTTTAGCTCATGTTTTATTTCATTTTCAGCACATATAGCCACATATAAAAGCTGATTTTGAATATATAGCCTCATGTATAAAGGATAATGTTGAATTTGCATCATCTAGTCATATATGAGAGTTAATATAGACTTGGGTTTCCTTCTAAAAATGTCATTTTTGTGTGTCATTCCTTTTTTTCTTGCAAGATAATATGTTATTAGCTTATATATATGTGTTTGTATGAGATGTTTCGCCCGATGTTTCCATTTTAGGGGGGTCACATTTCCAGCTGTACCTATTTCGGAAAAACTCTGGATGTTTCCATGTTTTGTGCAACTTGGCTATGCAACCTTCTTTTTGCTCAGATTAGAAATTAACTGTGAATGAATGTGTGGCCGAGCTATAATTAGCCATGAAGTTATGAACTGAAAATAAGCTCTAGTCCACATTCTGCATGAATCAACTAATTGAGAAAAAGGATAAGACCCTCCTGGGAAGTGTGCCATCTTCTTAATTCAAGCTTTGCATGTTGCCAAATGTGGATGGTGAACTGTTGATTTAACTGGACACACGGTCACCACTGCTGCACTATTAGCCTCTTTCTCCAAATAGGCCTGTAACTAGCAGTTCTCTAGTAGGTGCATATCTCTAGAATCTGGATCTGTGTGAGGTGAGTTCCCTCATAAATCGCCAAAATAGACGTATTCCCCCCATCAACTCACCCTTGGCTTTCTGTTAACTACTTCTATTCCAGCCCTACCCATTCACCCCACATTTTAACTTCAGCAATTATAACATTGTGCTTCAAGATCTATTCTAAGAAGACTCATGAGTTGCTGGATTAACCCTCATGCCAACTACTTCACAGTCAAACAATACACATCTGCTGATAATAAAATTTTTGTCTCTCCCTATATACGTCCAGTGCTTTCCCCATGCCTGATAAAAGTGGGCTAATATGTGAAATTAAGGATGAAGGAATGGATATTTTGAATATTTTCTCTGTTCATATATGTGAGATATATGAAACCAATCATTGCTTATACTGTGTAAGCTTGAACCTGAACGTGTATGCATCACCTTCTTCTTGACATTGGAGGCAACTAACACAATCACAGGCACCTTCAGGCATAGTATTGGATAAAAATAGAGTTTGCAGGACCATGAAACTATCAAAAGACAAGGTAACAGTAGCCTGCAGACCCTTCAACTGCAACCCTGTATCTGGTACCTGCTATGGACTGAAATCTAACAAAATGTATGATGAAATCTCTATTATCTGCTACTGTGTCTTTCACTCAGTTGCAAGTGCATTTGAATAACATGTAGTAGGTTCCCATTGTTTTACTTGGCCCTTTCTCAACATTCACTTTGACATTTGAATAACTTGTTTCCATTCCATCTCATTCTGAAGTTTTCTCAAAGTCTTCCTTGTTACAACAAGAGGACACTCTAACCAGTGTGGAAAAAGTCCCGAAAAAATCGGGATTTATTCCTAAAATTGCGATTTTTTCAGCAAAAGGATTAAATCGGCTGATTTTTTGGCGATTTTTTCATAAACGGAAAAATAGCGATTTTATCGAAATACTCCGGTTAAATCACGGGTCGATGGAAAAAATTGGCGTGAAATTTTTTTGGCGGATAAAAAGCCGCAAAGGGTTATTTCAGTTTAGTTTTTGGCCTGTGTGTTTTTCATTGCTCGCTGTGGCTGCTGTGGAGAACTGAGAGAACGAGGGTTTGCAAGCGTGGAGAGGAGCCGGCGTAAATTCAAATTGTGACCCGGATTGATAGCATTTGCCAAGGTTGACCGTTGAATAACTGTTCCAGTTCAACATTGCCGGTAGATCCAATGTTAAATCCTTTCCTGTTTATTGCTTTTCATTTCCCTATAAATATTAAAACAAAAGTCCTGCATGAATTGGTTCTACTGCTACACACGTTAAACTTTTAAAGGATTCTGGTGGTTGATTTCTCAATTTTGTGGGTTTGAAAATTTTCGATTAAGAAAGAACTCGAAGGGGTCTTTTCATGAACAATTATCAAACCAACAACCTTCTCTTCCACTTTAGCACAAATATCAACACAAAAATATGCTTAATATAAATTTATTGAATGCTCCTTATTAAAAACTACAAGCCGTAGCATTGTGATCTAGAAACTTAACAAGTTAACAGTTTATTAACCAGTGGAAAACCATTCCAAGTCAAAGGGAATTGAATCATTCATCGTATCATAGGATCAACAGTTACAATGAAGGTCTGTTTAGGACAGCAGAAAGCATGAATTTGATGAGTAAAATTCAACCACAAAAATATCAACTGCTGTAGAAAAGGACGGTGAAATAGTTGAATCAAACCATTGAATATATATGCTATATATCGAGTCCTCATTAGTAATTACTAATTACCATATCCACACATCCAATATTTTTGAAATTTCTTAACAAGATGTGGAAATGACAAGGGCTGAAAATTGAAATCACAGTGACAGTACCACTTTCATGCATTCTTTCCATTCAAAGAAAATGCGAAAACAGTCATCAAGGCATTTTCATGGACAATAACAATAAAGTTATAAACTTCATCAATTGTGAAAGATTCATGGAAGCCAAATGGGGCTGTTCCAAAATCTGGGAACATGTTGAATCCAAATGTTGGGATGAAGTTGAATTCATCAAAAGGAAACTTGCTGATGCCTGTTACGTGGTAGCTTTCCTCACTTGCACTATGCTAATTTTTTAACAGATTCATGCCCATGGAGTCACATTAATGCCTATGAAATTTGAATCTGTTAATGCCTAAAAAAAATAAAAAAAAAATAAAAAAAATGAATGATTTTGTGTTTTTTTAATTTTGCCGACTTTTTCGAAAAACTCCAGACTTTGCCGAGTTTTTCAACTTTTGGACCCTTGCCGAATTAATCCTGACTTCGACTTTTTCCACATTCTAACTCCTATGCCAGTACACAATCTAGAGTACCATAAACATCTTCCTGTAATTACAGAGTGCGTAAAACAAACTTTGTTAGCCTCTTTAATTTCTTGGTAATGTACAGGAACAATGCGCTCATACTGCTTCTGTTTTGTGAATTTTTATCCTTCAAGTTGCTTGAACATATCCCATGCTTCAAACTTTATCATCAAAAAGGCCCGGGACAGATTCTGTGTCAACACTATCTAATTTTTCTTCAATCACCACAATTATTTGAGTGGAGAGTTTATTTACTTTGAAAATACATCCTCATTTACATTAATGAACAAAGGAGAGTACGCCATGCAAATTACATGAATATGTATCTGCCTTGATTTTAATGTCAAGAGAATCTATATTTCTTCGGAAGATCCTGATCCTGGTTCAAACTGGATTTTGGTCATTCTAAGTTCATATAATCTGCATTATCTGATCATTTGAAGTGTACAGGTTGGCCTTATCCTTCATGCTATGGGATTTGGTAACTCCACTCGTATATATCTGGCTGCTGGTGAAATTTTTGGTGGTGAGCGCTTCATGAAACCCTTGCGTACTCTATTCCCTAGCCTTGAGAATAGGAGCACTGTGGCTTCTGCAGAGGATTTGGCAGCAGTGACTGCAGATGGAAGAGGATTGCTAGGTCCAGCAGTGGATTACATGGTCAGCCTTCTATCAGATATATTCATGCCAACATATGATGGGCCAAGCAACTTTGCCAATAACCTAATGGGACATCGTCTGTACTATGGTTTTCGGTCCACTATTCAACCTGACAGAAAAGCATTAGCACCTATATTTATAGACCGTGAGAGGTCTCATTCTCAAAATTTTGAAGCTTCAGTAAGGATGATTATGCAGAAGACACCATTTGGTGGTCCACACAAGAGGGTTCATCCTGAGTCATTTTATACAAATCCATGGCCTGAATGCTTCTGCCAAACTTCTCCTGAGACAGATGAGCACAGATGTCCTTCAGGAAATGTCATGGAAGTACTTAACAGTCAATTATCATCTGATATAAGTGGGATGGATGAATCTTCCACTGGCAATGCCCGGACTCATTCATTGAATAGTAAACAAAACAAACTAGGTGATGAAAATATTTGAATTGTAGCGAAGTATTTTGGGCATCTGTAACATAGGTCATTGTAAGCAGTGATATTTGTATGAAAAATGATGCAATGCTTCAGGATTTTCAGTAATACGAGGATGCACATTGCAATGTCTAACCAGTTCAGCATTACACAAATTCTTTGCAGTTTTGTATACTGTTAGTGACCGGCCCCTTGTAGTCCTCTACGTGCAAGGCTAGGTTCTCAATATATCAATCATGGCGTGTAGGGGTTTTTTGATGATAAGTAAATTTTCTCTGATATTAAGATTGCTTTATTCTGTACACAGCATTGTTCTAAGGTATCAAAATTGTTTAAAGTTGATAATGCTGAGAAGTGAATTTCTTTTGTCTGCGCGTGCCATTTCTTTGGTCCAAGTTGACATTTTGTTTAAACCTTAAATCCAATTGAACCATAAAACTCTCACCTTGCTTTGCAATATGTATAGTGATCCTAATACTTCGTTATTTTTAGTAGCCCAGGTTAAGCGATGTCTGGATTTTGTAGTCCTTTTTAATAGCCCAAGCTAATCTATGTCTAGTTTGTGTAGCCCTTATGATATTAACTGCCTTAATTTATCCTGGTTTAGCAATGCACTCTTCTATTGACTAAGGAACAATGCAGCTCCAAAGTACATTCAATAGTTCTTAACCCATCAACTGGTCAAGCTGTGCCATGCAAATCAGAGGGGATCAGAGTAACGGCCTCTTTCTCTTTTATTAGTGAGGCAGTCTTGGCCCAAGCTTTTACGTCTGGTCCTACCTTGCTTATCCGGTTCAGGTTTGCTTTATGCTGGGTCCAGTAAGTGCCTTTATTCACTAAAGTGCATGGATTATGGTGCCTTTTCAGAGCCTTGTGGTTATATCAAGCTTGTATGCAAGTTGTTCAATCACAGTTTGTAATTTCTAAGGGTAGCTACAATGTTTCTATAAAAGGTCAATCACGATCTTCACTTAGATTGCTGCAAAATGATCGAAGGAACAGCAAAGGCTTGTATCAATGTACTAAGCCTATTAACAAGCCAAATGGAGAAACCCCGAAGTGCCTTGGCTACTACCAAGATTTCTGCTCCATAGGATAAGTGGTTGAAATTCCTTTATTGTATACTCAAGATTAATAATATAATGGTTTCAAACTCTCCAATGCATTTTCAGTGCAAGAAAGAAAACGGTTCCAATTCAAGAAATGAAACAATTTGAACATGTGCAGAAGAAGGTAACTATTTGAGAATTGTTGAAGTCAGTTCCTAATACAAGTGTTGTGTGCAAAACACTTGTTTACATCAAGTGTTTAGCAAAGTGGAGACTAATGATGACACTAGTGAATAGTGTTTTCCCTCTAAGCTTGAAGGGTATAAGACTCAAATATTAATGAGGGGAGCATATTTGTCACTTAATAACTAGAAAGTTTAATGAAAATGGTTAATCTAATTACAAGTAAATAATCAAATTGAATATGTAATATCGAGATTGGATGCAAATCAAGGAAAATAATTCAATGGTAGATGGCAAGTTATGAAATTTGTTGCGACAACCTCTAGATTAGCATGTCACTAGTGGAGTAATCAACTTAGCAGCCTTACGTTTTGGATTTTTCATGGTTAGAATGGGATGTACCCTTTTTACTTTGATCTTTATTGAGAATCCTACCACTTAACTGATGAACTTTTTTGGTTACATCCTTTAACCTTTTGTTATGTTGAGAATCTTCATTTCTTTGAGAAGGTTGGAGGACATCTAGGACAATGGGATTTTTTATTGTTAGAAAGGGATGTAGCCTTTTTACTTTGATCATTGTTGAGAATCCTTTTTTGGTTATATCCTTTAACCTTTTGTTAAAGGGAATGACAGTGGTATTATGAATAAGGGAATCGCTCTTAAACTAATTTCTAAGACTTTATTCAATTTTATAGTTTTCCACCTTTTCCACCTTTTTAGTTAAAAAGGTCCAAGATTAGTGCAATGGTGCAAGGAGTTTGTATGTTCTTTACCTAAATGGAACATTTTCACTAAATGCAAATAAATTAAGAAATATTTTAATAAGCTTATAATTTTGTAATAATCTTCATCGCAAGTGTTTATAATATCATATTTAATTGATTATTAAAAAGTTAAATGAAATAAAAACTCTTGCCTAAATGCAACATTTTCACTAAATGCAAATAAATTTCATGTGCGTTTACGCAATATTATATATAAGCTTATAATTTTGTAACAATCTTCATCTTAAGTGTTTATAATATTATATTTAAATGATTATTAAATAGTTCATGAGATAAAAACCTATGGTTTCTCTATTCTTAATTAGGACTAGGCATGCTAAATGTGCAACATTTTCACTAAATGCAAATAAATTTCATGTGCGTTTACGCAATATTATATATAAGCTTATAATTTTGTAACAATCTTCATCTTAAGTGTTTATAATATTATATTTAAATGATTATTAAATAGTTCATGAGATAAAAACCTATGGTTTCTCTATTTCTTAATTAGGACTAGGCATGCTAAATGTGGGATCCACATCCTCTCTAGTATTATATTTAAATGATTATTAAATAGTTCATGAGATAAAAACCTATGGTTTCTCTATTGCTTAATTAGGACTAGGCATGCTAAATGTGGGTTCCACATCCTTTCTTTTTTTTTATTATCTAAATGCATCATTTTCACTATGCAAATAAAATAAATGTATCATTTTCATTGTGCAAATAAAATATGTCCGGAAACAATATTATATATGCGCTTATAATTTTGTAACAATCTTCATTTCAAGTCTTTATAGAATGATATTTAAACAATTACTAAAAATTGTTAATGATATAAGAACTTATAGTTTATCTTGAGATTACGCATGCTAAATGTGGGTTCCACAACCTCTCTTTTCTTATCTAAATGCATCATTTTCACTATGCAAATAAAATAAATGTATCTTTTTCACTGTGCAAATAAAATATGTCCGGAAACAATATTATATATGCGCTTATAATTTTGTAACAATCTTCATTTCAAGTCTTTATAGGATGATAAAAGAAGTCAATTGGATAAAAACCGAAATTTTTCAAAGGAGACAAAACCCAAAAGAAAAGTGGTTAATTTATCTTCTCAAGAATTAAATCCAGAAGTCACGAGTGTTCTCAACAAAGGATTTGGGTTTGCAGTTGCCCCTAAAAACATACCTGTTGAGAATATCATCTGTAGTATAGAGGATGGGATCAATAACCTATCTCTTGAAGACAAAGAAACAGTAAGGCAAGAAATTTCCCTCATTATGAGAAAATCAAAAACTCCCAAAAGTAATTTAAAGAAAGAAGAACTTCTAGCTCTTAGAGCCCTTCGAAATAATGACAAAATTGTAGTTCTCAAGGCTGATAAGGGTGGGGCAGCAGTAATCTTAGATAAAGAAGACTATGTCTGTAAAATGAATGAACACCTAGCCTGTGGTAGTTATAAAAAACTTAGCAAAAATCCCATTCCCAAAATCATGAGAGAGGTAAAAAAGACTATTTCAGAATCCAACCTCGAGGAAAAATTAAAGAAAAAGCTAACTCCTTCTTGTGAAATTATCCCAAGAATTTATGGATTACCTAAAATCCATAAAGAAGGAGTTCCTCTTAGACCAATTGTTAATACCATTGGCTCCCCAACCTATGAACTCGCTAAATATGTTTCCAAGATCCTTAGGCCTCTTGTCGGGAACACTGATTCTTTCATTAAAGATTCCCATGACTTTGTGAAACTTATTAGAAATGAGAGGATGAACCAGGATGACATCCTGGTGAGCTTTGACGTAGTATCCCTATTCACCAAGATTCCTCTTGATGAAGCCATTCAGGTTATAAAAGATGTTACTGGTCCCCAAACTGCAAGACAAGCTGAGATTTGTTTATGATCAACTGTTTTCACTTTCCAAGGCGAATACTATGAGCAAACATCTGGAGTGGCAATGGGATCACCCCTCTCGCCAATTGTGGCTAACCTCTACATGGAATATTTTGAAAAGAAGGCCCTTGAATCGTACCCTTTGAAACCAGCGTGGTGGAACGATTCGTTGATGACACAAACATAAAATGGACTCATGGAAAAACAGAGCTTGATAAGTTTTTCATTCACCTAAACTCTATCTCCCCTGAAATTAAATTCACCATGGAGGGGGAAGAAAACATGAGGATCCCATTTTTAGACGTTCTTATCATTAGGAAGGAGGATGGCTCCTTAGGGCATAAGGTTTTTAGGAAGTCAACACACACAGAGAGCTACCTCCACGCTGACTCCCACCACCACCCATCCCAAAAGTTTGGTGTTATGAGCACTCTGGCTATCAGAGCTCTTAGAATCTCTGATTCTAATCATTTAGACGAAGAAAAGAAGCACTTAGTATTAGTTTTTAGAAGTATAGGCTACAAAGAAAAAGAGATTAGAATGGCTATAGAAAGGGCTGAAAGAAGGGTGTTATCTCAGGAGCTTAAAGCTCAAGACCAACCTCAATGTGGGAAGGTGTTTCTACCTTATATTCAAGGGGTAACAGACAAGATTGCAAGAATATTGAGAAAGAAAGACATAATCACCCAGTTCTCGGCACCCGGAACAATTAGACAAAGTATGAGGTCTGTTAAAGATAATATTGATACACACCAACTTAAAGGAGTTTATAAAATAGATTGTTCATGTGGGAAAAGTTACATTGGTGAAACAGGTCGTTCTTTGCAAACCAGAGTGAAAGAACATGTAGCAGATATTAAGAATGATAGGTCTCGTACTTCGGCCCTCGCAGAGCATTCCTCTAAAACCAGTCACCATCTCTGTGTGGAAAACACCTCAATTGTCGCAAGAGAAGAACATCATCATAGGCGGAAAATTAGAGAGGCTCTTGAGATTATGAAACATCCACATAATCTCAACAGGGACAATGGTATCGAGATCAGTAGTAGCTGGTTTCCCTTAATTAGAGAAATCAAGACCTCCAATGCTTCCTAGGTTTGCCCTATTTTTTATCCTAAAATAAATCTTAAGACATTAATAATTAATATTTAGATATTAAAAAATAAAAAAATTAATCCTTAATATCATTAATAATAATTAGGTAGTAAATAAAATTATAATATGTATTATTATTACTAATTATCAATGATGACTATTAAGTGTCAGTATTATCATATTAGAATTAACATTTATTATTATTATAATAAAAATTAATTAATAATTTTATATTATAATATTTATTACTAAGTATTAATTATCATCATTATAAATTATTTTTATTATTATCAATAAAATTATTATAAGTTATCACTAATTATTATTATAGATTATTATAAACTATTAGTATTTCCATTGGTTCATAAATTAAAAAGTTAACCCCTATAATAATATTCAAATTAATAAATAATATCATTAATATTAATAAATTATTTCATTAATATTCAGTTTAATAAAAACTGATATCTATTATAATATTAATATTTATGAATTATTATTATTATTAATATTTATTTTTAATAACTATAAATAATAATAATTTATTACAATTATAATACTTATTATTTATTAATATTATTGTTACTGGTCTTATTAATTATCATAAATTATTTTGTAATTATATATATATAATAATAATAATAATAATAATTATTATTATTATTTATTATTATTATTATGAGAAAATTTTTATTAATTGTTAAGGGAAAAATATTTATTAGTAAGAAATTTCACCTTTATTTTTTATTATAAATATTAACCCATCATCAAAAATAAATATTATATGATTAAAAATTAAAATAAACCTAATTTATAAATTAAAAAATCTTAAATATTTGGAGAATATTAATTATTAAGCAGCCGACCTTCATTTTTTCCCTTTAATCAAATCAGCCGACCTTCTTTTCCTTCAATCAAAACAACTTACCTCATTACTATTTATATCCCACTTTTGAGCTCTTCTACTATCATCATTCAATAATAATCCTGATGATGGATCCCTGTTGGGATTTGAAACGTTGACAGAAAATGGTTTTTACTGTGGGTTCTCCGGTTTCTAAGTTAGAAGGAATTACTAAAAATTTCAAGTCTTTATAGGATGATATTTAAACAATTATTAAAAATTGTTAATGATATAAGAACTTATAGTTTATCTTGAGATTACTCATGCTAAATGTGGGTTCTACAACCTCTCATTTACATAAACGAGGAGCTACCCCTTTCTTGTTGGTATTTTTCACTTATATTTAATAAACATAGTTTTCAATGGAGACTTCTTTCATGCACTCAAATTTCAAAGTGCATTCCATTCCATGGATAGTTGTCACCTAATGATTTTGCATATAGGATTTTGCAAGGTGGTATGGAAGCTAGGATTAGGATGTTGACAAATAGTGAAATGCAAGTGCAAACACCAAGATTCATAAGGGAGTTTGTTAATACAATGGTTAAAAATAATTATAATGAATACTATGACCAAGGGAAACTTAATACTTGATCAAGTGAGATTTAGATTATAGGTTTAAATTTTTTTATTCAAAAGTTATTTCAATGTGCATTTCTAAATTGAAACTAGAATTTTGGTCACCCTTGTTCTCAAAATGAATGTGACTCCTTAGGGTGGGAACATGACTCTTCACGTATAACTCACCTTGGGAAGGATGAAGATTTACTTGTCAATCCTATGAGTTTCTCGAAATTGGGATGCATGCTACAATGATCAATTTACATGCTTATTGTAGAACATATTTGTGTTGACAAATAGTGGAATGAGAATGCAAACACCATGACTCACAAGGGAGTTCAATGAGGCAAAGTTGTTACAGATTACCATAATGGATATATGACCAAAGGATGATTAGATGGTAGGTTAAAAAACTTTTATTCAAAAGTTATGTCAATGTGCAATCCAATAATTACTTAGGCATGTAATATTTGATGAGAAGTCTTCTGGCATTAAGTTGTTGAACTCTTTTGTATTGTTGTATAGTAATCCCTTTGATACTATTGAAGACAATGGATTGATTGTTCTTTTTTTAGTATTTTGACCACTTAGTTGACAATTATTCTTAAGTGGAATGGTAGTCAACCTCTTCCAACTAAAACTTTAACTTCTGTTGATCAACTTTTTAAAGCACACATTCATTCCTAAACACTGTGTTTACCTCAGCAAGTTGCTAACACTATTGAAGGTTCTGGATTTAATGTCAAAGATGTTCCCTATTATGAACCTTGTGCCTTAAAAATGATAAGAAACCAATAATTAATATCCTTTTCAAGGGGGAAATCTCCTTTTACTATATATATATATATATATATATGATGATCCTAAGACTAGGTCTCTCTCTCTCTCACTCTATATATATATATATATATGATGATCCTAAGACTAGGTCTCTCTCTCTCTCTCTCTCCCTATATATATATATATATATATATATATATATGAGACAAGAGGTGCAATTATAATAAAATGGGAGCATCACGGGTTTTAGTCGACCTCTTAATATAACAATTAAACTAATAATGAATGCTTATTAGGGCGTTAATATAGGGCCCAAGGGCCATAACATAGCTTCCCTCTTTAAAAAAAGCTTTTCCTTCAAAGCTTGTAGTAGAGAGCATTTCTTCATGAACTGCTCATTTTCCCAAGTAGCTTCTTCTGGATGCACATTCTTTCGCTTGATTAGGTACTCCATAATGGTTTTGTTTCAAAAGATAGAGAATATTGATCCATAAATTTTTCCAGTTCAAGAATCAACTTTCCTTCTTCATCTAATTCTAAAAGTTTTGTTTGCACTAGTATAGTTTGTCCCACAAACATGAAAAACCTTATGAATGCAAGAAGGAAACTCTAACTCATATGCCACTTTTCCAATCTTGCGAATAATCTTGAAGGGCCCATAAAATTTTGGAGCTAATTTCTAATTCTTCTTTTTCTTGAGTGTTGATTGCTTATAAGGTTGTAGTCTCATAAGTACCTAATCACCCTCAAATTGTCTTTCACTTCAATGTTGATCTGCTTGATGCTTCATCCAGTTTTGCACCATTTGAAGGTTTTCCTTGGGAATTGTCAAAGTTTCTTTAATCTTCTCCATGCGTGACTCTATTTTCTTGTGCTTTGGACTTATCTTGTAAAAAACATGAGATACTAGGATCCATATATCCATAAAGAGCTTCAAATGGGGTCATTTTACTAAATGTATGACAGGTAGTATTGTATCACCATTTTACTAGAGAAAGCCACTTCATTCATTGAGATTTAACATCATAGATAACCCTATAAACATTTTATTATTATTTCTATTTCACCATTTCTCTGTGGATAATATGTTGAACTCATTGTTAGTGTTGTTCCACTCATCTTCCATAATTATTTCCAAAAACTACCGATGAGTTTTGGATCACTGTCACTTCTTGTTACCTTAGGAAGACCATGAAGTCTATGCATTTCCTTCATGAACACTTTTGCTACTTGCCTTGCTATGTATGTACTTTGAATTCCACCAAATGGTGCATATTTTGTGTCTATCGATGACCACAAAATTTGGAATTAGGAGTGCTTCCAAGTATTAATTCAATTTGATGTTCATGATATCTAGATGGAGGTTGACCTTTGGGAATTTCTTAGAATACCCTGCAATGCTATTCCGAGTTTCCTTTCAATTCCACTAGAATATTTTTATCTTCCTGCTTAACTTCCATAGAATACAATTTAACAAAAATTTGATTGCCACCCCTTTTTAGGAGCTTTTCCATTTTATGAGAGTTGATCTCTTAGCAAGGTCTATATTTTAAACCTTCGAGTTCATATTGAACTCCTTCCAATTCAAATCTCATGAACAATTCATTATGGTTTGTAGAAATTTTACCCAATGTTCTCAACCATTGAATCCTGGAAGAACATATACACCCCCAATTGGAATGGCATATACTAAGTTTTTTGTTTTGTTTGTATTCTCCCATACTCATTTTAATGGTGTGACATTTTCCCACAAAATCAATACTCCCTCTGTTGGAAACTAAAAATTGAAAATTTGTCACTGGACAGCTCTGCCAATTTTTTATCAATGAAGTTATGGGAATTACCTGAGTCAATATGCACTATGACCCTTTTCTTCTTAATGTAAACAAAAATATTTAAAGTCTAGGGAGTTGTTAAACCTACCAATGCATGAACAACTATCTCACACTTGTCTTAATCAATGTTGCACACAATTTCCATATGCATTTCATACTCTTTTAAGTTGACAAGCTCTTCCTCACTTCTTTGTGGAGCTGCCTCCATTTCCTTTTCATCATTATTTTCCAAGGTGAACAAACTTGTTTCTTAACATATATGCGCTTTTGACTATTTGTTGTTACAACTAAAGCATAATCCTTTTTCTCTTCTTTCCTATATTTTCTTCTGTGATGTTCTAGTAGGTTGAGGTAGGGTTGCCTAATGAAACCAAAATGATCTTTGCTTCTTGTGTATGCTCCCATGGTAGACTTGTGTGTAGCCTTATTCTTGGCTTGAATATGATAAGAAAATGGCATAGCTTCCATAACATTTTTTGTTTATTTTATTAAAATCTCCTGTTTAATGTATTCTTTTAATCCACCCATGTAATTTTCCATTAAGTGTTCATCATTTATGTCATCCACCTTGATGCCCAAAACCTGAAATTCTAAATTATAGTCGCCAGTATCACCAAATTGTTTGATTCTCGTCAATTGAATGAAAGTCTTGTTCCCAAGCTTTTCCATATTGCACTACTAGGTATCTTGTACATAAACTCCAAGTATATTGATAATAATGAGGTTTCCTTTAATAAATACTTGTTGATAACATTCATATGGTTTTATCTCAAAGTTCAAAATTGTTAAGTGAATCCTTTGCTTTTCATGCATAATATTATGCAAATCAAAATATTGCTCTATTTGGTGCACCCAGATAAAGACCTCTATTCCATCAAACTTCTTTAATCCAACTTTGGGAAGTTCCACTCCTTCAGGAAACCATCCATGAGTAGCTCTACAATTAGAGTCAAATCCGCTCGAAAAATTCTTAATAATAGCAAGTTGTTTGACTTGATACTACCTTTATTTTCATGAGTTCCTTCAAACACATTATCAATTTTAATGAACCTCCCATAACAACTTCTATACTATTTTGCTCCATTTGTTTCATATTCTTATCCATTTATTCATTATTTCCATCCATTTTTTGATCGATATCTCTTATAATTGATTCTTGCAAGTGTGACAACTAACTTTCCAACTTGGTTACCCGATAGTTGACATCTTCTATTTATTCACGAGTCATGGATAAGCCTTCACAAGGTTTAATTGGTGTAATAGCTTTTCAATCTTTCTTTGGAGCATGTGGGAAAATAATAATAAAAATAATACTCCTCTTTATCACAATGTTCTATCACCGAAAAGAAAATGGATCTTCTAATCAAAAGTTATGTCACTTGTAAGTTACGTGCCTTAAAACCTTAATTTAGAGAATATCTACATTTCTGACCTTTTTCTTGATATATCTCTAAGATTTTAGCATTCCTCAATATGAAATTTTGATATATAATACTTTGATATTTCTCCTCTATAAGTTGATGGGCCTCGCCAAAATATGATGTGCTAAGTGAAAGTTTTCGTAACTTTCCCAAGGCTTGTTGATATCAAGAACAAACTTGTATAACTTTCCATGTGTCCAATTATTCAAATATAATTCTGAATTTTTGACCTGAGATACTTAGTTTTGTCTTCTCATATTTATGGAAGTTTCGTAGTCTAAGGTATCATAGAGAAAATGTTATAGCGAAAATGCCAAGGTCACTTGTTTGAAACTAATTTAAGGACCCTTCACAAACCTTAACTTATGGAGAATATATCTCCAAAAGTATAGTGAAATAAAATATTACATTTTAACCAAATGTGTCTGAAGATATTTCTGCAATATGCTCAAAGCTTCACTACTTGAAGCATCATAGAAAAAAAAATATAGCCAAAATTCCAAGCACGCTTTCTTGAAACTAATTTTAGGATTCTTCACAAACCTAAACTTCCACAAAGTATATCTAAAAAACTAGTGAATAAAACATTGAATTTTTAGCCATATTTTCTTGAGATATCCCCTAAATATGATCCAATATCACTATCTAAAACATCCTAGAAAAAAGTTATTGTGAAAATGCCAAACTGACCTATTTGAAATTGATTTCAGGAGCATTCAAAAACCCTAACTTCCTTGGAGAATATCTATAAAAATATAGTGGGCCAAGATTTAGAATTTTAACCAAATGTTCCTCAATATTTCTTCTCAATATTCTCAAAAGTTCACCATATGAAGTGTCCCAAAAAAAATTATAGCAAAAATTTCAACATGCCCCATTTGATAAGAAACCAATAATTGCAGTCCTCTTCTAGAGGGAAACCTCTTTTTACAATCAATACAATGTACAAGATAATATTTGATGATCCTAACACTAGGTCTCCTTAGTATATACATAGGAGATAAGGGGTACAATTACAATAAAATGAGACCATGAAAGGTTCTAGCCGACCTCCCAATATAAAAATTAAATTACTAATGAACCCTTATTAGGGCTAAAGGGCCACAATGTTTTCTTATGCCAACAAAGTCGCAATCAGAATCAACATACCAATATTGCATTGATGGCTCATGCTGACGAAATTTGTTATGCAAAATCCTTTATTGTTGCACAAGGACAACCTAAATGGGAAATTTCTATGTAGGATGGTATAAATTCTCTTTTGAAGAATCACACTTGGGACTTAGTTCATCAACCACATGAGAAGTATGTTATGAAGTGTTGATGGGTATATAAGATCAAATTCACTTTTGAAGGTATTTTTGAGTGTCATAAGGCTCATTTGGTTGTGAAAGGCTTCTCACAACAAGAAGGCATCAATTACACCCAAACCTTTTCCATTGTTGCATAGAATCACAAATTCTGTCCAACTAGTGCTTTTCCTTGCTTGTCATTTTAGATGGTAAATTCAAAAAATTGATGTTAAGAGCCCCTTCCTTCATGATCACTTATCTAAATAAATTTACATGGAGCAACACCTTAGTTTTGTAACAGATTCCAATATTGTCAATTGACTACAAAAGTCACAATATGTTTTGAAGTAGCCCGTTTAAGCTTGGTATGTTAAGATTGATTGATTTTTCCTCAATATTGGGTTCACATGTTGTGAATCTGACCATAACCTTTATGTAATACACATTAATGGTGATATTTTTGATTGGTACTGTCTATGTTGATGATTTGGTTGTAATTAGAAATAACATTGATCAAGTTCTTAGATTGAAGAGTCAAATTGCTAAGACCTTTGAAATGGTTGATCTTGGTCTTCTACATTACTTTCCTAGACTTCAAGTCTTGCCTTTGCATGATGGTATCTTTATCTCTTTATCTAAATATGTGTTGGACTTGTTGAAATGGTTTAAGATGGATGAATGTAAGCCATGTGCTACACCTTTTCAGTCGTATATCAAATTGACTAAAGAGTGTCCCTCTCTGAAATTCAATGCTACCCTTTAATGTCAACTAGTTAGTAATCTCATTTATTTAACTCATAGTGTCCCTGATAGTTGTTTTGTTGATAGTGTGGTTTCTCAGTTTATATAGGATCTTCGAGAAATCCATTGGAAAGCTATAAAACAAATTGTTTCCTACTTTAAGGGTACCTCCCATTTTGATATCAAATATTGTCCAAGTTTGGATTTGTTGGATGACTTCACTATCTTGAAATGGACAAGAAACAACGACGATCAAGAATTCACTTTTGGTTGTGTTTCAGTTCATTACTAGACCCATGATTTGGTCATTTAGGAAACAACGTGTAGTCTCTCTATCGACTACAAAAGAAAAATATCATGAGGTTGTAAATGCATGGATGGAGGCATTTTAAATTCGTCAACTCTTGGGAGAGACTGGGTTTTCTATTAGGCATCAAATACTATCTATTGTGACAATCATAATGTAATTCAAGTTGCTGACAATCTTGTTGCACATAGTAAGATGAATCATGTTAAGTTTCATGCACACTACTTGATGTAGAAATTCCTTGTGGATTCAAACTGCTAATTGTAATATGCTAAAACAATAGACTTGAATCTACTCTACTCATCAACGCAAAAAATAGACGATCGATGAAATCACGAAGCATAAAAGAGAAAGAATTCAATCACACATAACATAATAATTTTATGGGGAAATCCACAGTTAAAAACCCCTGCTATCTGAATATTGCATTAATCAGAAAATATGAGAAGATTACAATGCTTTGCTTAATTTCGAGCAATATCTACACTATCGCTATCTATCTCACTACCAACTTGTGCACAAGCTTCTCTTGGCACACCTTTCTCTCACAAGCTCCACACATAAACTTGTGCTTCCTATTGGTTGGTCTCACCAACTAGTGGTCACCAAAACAATGATTAAACTTGTGCCTTCATTCCTCCTTTTAAAGGCAATTCAAATGGATAAAATTAGTGACTTTTCTAATTAAGGAATGATTTATTTTAGGCCTTCTTCTAATTGCATGCACCATTTGTTTAATTTAGATGATTTTACAACTGATAGTACACTGTCCCTGAACTCCAATCTCAACTAGGTCTTTCTCTGATCTGACATGCATGAGTTAATTATGAGTGAATCTTCAGTTTACTGGTTGAGCAGTGCTGGTTACACCCCACTACTGTAGGTTACACTCCACCACTGGATCTCCCACTAAATCCTCCATCCATTGGAACTAGCTTAATTGAATTTAACTTAGTTAAACTGAATTAAATAATTACAACTCAAAAGAACTCAACCTGGGCCCCTAAAATTTAGGAACCACTCTACATGACTCTAGATAGAATCCCAACTCGAATTAATTGAGCTAACTAAGTCGAATTAACTTAGGATTATTACAAGTTGCTATGAGAATTATAATTACAAGTTTCTATGAGAATTATAATTACAATTTAATTCCTAATTTAATTCAAGGACAAATTAAATTAGGATTTTTCTTGATGTTATTTTTAACATTTCTGATTGCTATTTTCAAAACTCCCTCTCAACAAGAAAGGAATTCAACTCTATCCTGATCCGGTACCTTTGGAATGTTCTACATTCAACACTTGTCACTGTTGCTATTGCTATTGCAACATCTATAACCAAAAATCATCTAAACAAAATAAAAAAAATAAACTGAATCAATTATGTCTACAACTGTCTACTAGGAAAATTGTGCTGCTGTTGATTCTGCTACTGAGCCTCCTACTCTGCGTTCAACACTGCTTTGCACTCCTTAATTCCTGATTGACATTGATCCTTCTGCTACTGAATACTGTGGGTCCCCGTAGCAAGGTAAGGATCCATGAGACAAAAACACCTCATTGGAACTTGTCCAAATTTTGCAACTCTTGGGACTATTGCTTCACATCACCCCACCTCTCACTTGGAGGTATGGATGCATGTGCTCCTCTTCCCACTTGGCTTGAAATTTACCCCTATTAGAGGTCTCTGCTTGAGTGGATGTCTCCACTCGGTCTCCTCTCTGCTTCTCCAATTGTGGTTGCTCCAAAACTTGCTGAGGCTACATGTTGTGAGGTAATTTATGCTCCCTCTCAACCACCAAGTCTCTAACCTTTGCCTTTCTTCTCAAGGCTTTGCATGCATATTGTACCTCAAGTGCATACATGTTCTTGACTCGCACACCAATCTGTTTCACCTGTCTTGTGGTGATGTGTCTAAGGAAGACCTTTCCTTTGCTAAAAATCACATCGTAGCCACGGTCTTCCAATACCGCGACATGAACAAGATTATTCTTTAGTCCTGGAACATACATTATATCTGCGAGTCTGAGAGGAGAGCTAGACTCCCTTTGAAAAGTAAGTGTACCGATACCGATTGCACTATACCTCCCATCGTATCCAAACTTTATGTTCTGCTTGAGGTCTTTCTCCTCCATGTCATTGAAGAGATCTTTATCCCCTGTCATATGGAATGAGGCACTGCTATCGAGATAACACATTCTTCCCATTACAGTGCTTTCCATGCATGCAATGAGAGTGAAATCAAGTTCGAATTATGAAGGTAGAGCTTCACCTGCTGCTGCTACTGCAAGCTCCTTCTTGCTTGCTTTCTTTTGTGGGCATTTCGTAACATAGTGTCCTAGATCGTATAAGTGAAAACACTTGATGTTTAACAAGACCTGGTAGCTATGTAAACTCTTGGGAAGTCCTAGAAGTGTTAGGCTCACCAGATCGTCTTCAACAACCATAAAACTGACACTTCCAAACCCGTCCTGACATTGGGTGAACTTGGTCAAGTACTTCGGTATTATTTTTCCCTTCTCCATCTTGATCTTTCTGAGCTTGTCCTTCGGTGCCAACTTCCTATGATCACTGTTTTTTTTTAAACAGGTTCGTCAAGGCCTTCCACATTGCAAATGGAGTTTCCTTACCATGGAGGTTTGAGACAACATCATCTCAAACTCCTTCTAGGATAATCCTTCTCGCCTTTTCCACACACGTTCTCCACTCTTGCAGATCCTGAGCATCAACTGGCTTAGGAATATCATTGTCTATGAATTCCTTAAGCCCGTTGTCTTCCAACAATACCTCCATCCCGCCCTTCCAAGAAATATAGTTCAAACTACCCTCGAGGGCATATTCAAGTCTCAATTTGTAGAACGACATCTTGTTGGCTTAAAGTATGATATTGCAAATTCGATTTCTCCTGCAAAAGATAAACTCATATTCTCCTCTTTTGTTGTGATTTCAACTCTGTTACCATGTAGAAATTCCTTGTAGATTCAAATTACTAATTGTAATATGCTAAAACAATAGACTTGAATCTACTCTACTCATCAGCGAAACAATAAACGATCAATGAAATCAAGAAGCATAAAAGAGAAAGAATTCAATCACACATAACACAATAATTTTCGAGAGAAAGCCACAGCTAAAAAACCTTGTTATCTATATATTTCATTAATGAGAAAATATGAGAAGATTACAATGCTTTGCTCAAGCCCGAGCAACCTCTACACTATCTTTATCTATCTCACTACCAACCCATGTACAAGCTTCTCTTGGCACACCTTTCTCTCACAAGCTCCACACACAAACTTGTGCTTCCTATTGCTTGGTATCACCAACTCATGCTCACCAAAACAATGATTAAACTTGTGCCTTCATTCCTCCTTTTAAAGGAAATCCGAATGGTTAAAATTAGTGAGTTTTCTAGTTAAGGAATGATTTATTTTAGGCCTTCTTCTGATTGCATGCACCATCAATTTAATTTAGATGATTTTACAAATGATAGTACATTTTCCTTGAACTCCAATCTCAACCGGGTCTTTCTATGATCTGACATACATGAGTTAATTATGAGTGAATCTTCAGTTTACTAGTTGAGTAATGTTGGTTACACCCCACTACTGGATCTCCCACTAATTCCTCCATCAATTTGAACTAGTTTAACTGAATTTAACTTGGTTAAACTAATTAAATAATTACAACTCAAACTAACTCAACCCGGGCCCCTAAAATTTACGAACCACTCTACATGACTCTATATAGACTCCCAACTTGAATTATTTGAGCTAAATAAGTCAAATTAACTTATTTAACTATTACACATTTCTATGAGATTTATAATTATAATCTAATTCCTAATTTAATTCAAGGAATTTGAATTAGGATTTTCTTGTTGTTATTTTTAACATTTCTTGTTGCTATTTTCAACACTTGCGACAACTGGTTCAAGAGAATATTATCATTCTTATCATAGAACCTATGATTAACTCACTAATACCTTTACAAAGTCATTGGTCAAAGACACGTTTGTTAAGCTATGTGATATGCTTTAGTTTCAAGAAGCTATGGGGGGTAGGTCCTGTAGATGTAATTTCACCTCCTGAAGCTCTAAAAGGTTATGCTGATGGGGGGTGTGTTGGAGCCCAAGGTTATGTTAGAAATAATAAGTCGAAGGATCAACTTACCACCAACATTGATTCAAGTGGTCAACTAGCAGAGTAATCAACTGAGTGGTCAACTGGTTGGTTAAGTATCTGACTAGCGAATAGTCAATCAAGTGGTTGAATAATGAGACCATTGACTAAGTGGTAGGTTTTGATAAATCAATGCATGTAAGTATTAGTGTTTGATCACTATTTTCTTGATAATTACTTGTGATTTATGTTGGCTTATTTTACTTCTTTATTATGTTATCTTTCATCGAACAATTACCAAATCAAAAGTACATGAACATCACAAGAATACGAGACAAGATGAAGGCACTCAACCAGGGAAAAACCCTATCTAGGGAAAAACCCAATCCAACTCTTCCACAAGTAGATTCAAATCAATATGAGACAATCCAAGACCCTTTTGACCTAGACAAATGCCTCCTCAAATCACCAAACCAACCCTTCCTTCTTGTAGACAAACTCTGCCAAATCTTCAAAGTGTTTGCTCCTTAAATGCAACTTCAAACCAGAATTTCGACCACCCAGCGTTAGAATCTCGGACTTGAAATGAATTCAGAATTTCGGCACTAGCTTTTTTTCTAGAAACATTAGAAAACTTTTCCCGTGAGAGAGAAAGATGCCCAAAAACTTTGATTTGGTCTTATACAACTTCTATCTTTCTTCTCCTTCACTTCACTCTTCTTCTTTTGCCTCTTTCTCTTGTAGATCAAGCTTGTTGAGTGTGTGCTTCAAATGATTTAAGATACCTCTATATATATTGCTTCCACAAGGCCGAATTCCCTCTAATTGGGTCGAATTCTCCACGATAGGGCTGACTTGGTGAGGAGGGAAAAAATGAATATTTTGACTCAAAAATAAATTTCTTGATATGATACAAAAGCCCAAGAAGGGTCTAATAAATGTGAAAATGGTTATTTTAACTCAAGACAAAACCTAGAAGCCTTCAATGGAGGTTTTCACCTAGAAAATAAATAAAATAGCAAGAAATCCAAGCCTCAAAAATATATATTTTATTTTACAAAAAAAATCTTTTGCTTTCTTTTCATCAAATACAATTATGAAGACCAACACTAGTTACATTGTTCAACATTTGCTCTTAAATAGGGAGGTATTCATAATTACATATATACATAGGTACATGGATGAACTCAAAATGATATGATCTATGATGAGTCATAGCACATGCAATGTTACAGATTAGATATTTGACCAAGGTATGTAACCAGGTGGGACTAAGTTGTATTCCAAGATTTTATTCACTCTAGGTACCATCAGGCTTTAGCTCTAACACCAACCTAGGGATCTAGGTGCATCTCCAAGGTTGGAGCTCCAATACCAATGCCACCCTCCCTACTTCAGGATCTAGGCATCATCACATGCCAAAAAAATGTCCTCCCAAGCATCTTGTCACTCCAAGAAGCTTCATCTCTCACTATCTACTAAATATGTAATATCAACCAATCCAAGCATGCTTATGAAATATTCAGATTTCTTATTTGGAAGATATTTTGTCAATACGTCAGCTACCTGTTCATTTGTCAGGATATATTGTAGCTTCATGACCCCATCTCGCACCAAACTTATAATGTAGTGGTACTTGTTGTTGATATGCTTTGTTCTGGCATGAAACACGAGGTGTTCAAACATCTTGATGCTGCTTTGATTATCCCAATTTATCACTGTAGGATCTAGTGGCCCTCAAAACAAATATGACAAGAGTTTTCTTAACCAATTTGCTTCTTTTCCTACTTCACATGCAACAACATATTTGGCTTCAACATTACTTAAAGCAACAATATCTTGTTTTCTACTCATCCATGAAATCAATGTAGATCCCAAACTGAAATAGCCACCGGTAGTACTTCTTCCATCTGTTTCACTTCCACCCCAACCAGAATCTATAAAGCATGTTAATCTAATTTCCTTCCCATGATACTTTAGACAATGATGAATAGTTCCACATAAGTATCTTAAAATGTGCTTGGAATCTATCCAATGGTCATGACGAGGCTCTAATTGAAATTGACTAAGAACATTTACAACAAAGCATATGTTAGGTCTAGTATTCATAAAGTACATAAAATATCCCACCAACTTACGATAACTTGTAGGATCAATGGGAATAGAGTTAGAACTTCTCAACTTATTTAATTTTGTGATCATGGGAGTAGTCATAGGCTTGGAATCCATCATACCAAACTTTTGTAACATATTGATTATATAATTTCCTTGACCAAGATATATGTCACCAGGTTTTTGCCAAACTCCCATGCCCAAGTAATAATGCACGAGTCCTAGATCTTTCATTTCAAATTCAGTTGCCAACATATTTTTTCATTCTTGAATTCCGCACTCCACACCTGTTACAAATAAATCATCAACATATAAAAGTATGATGATTGGTTCATTCTTCACTATCTTGATGTAGAGGTTTGCATCTGCAGAGATTTTGATAAAGCCAATCCTTAAAATATGGATATCCATTCTTGCGTACCGAGCCCTAGGAGCTTGTTTCAAGCCATATAGAGCTTTCTTTAATCTACAAACATGAGTTTCCCTACTAATTATCTCAAATCCCTTCGGTTTTTCAATATATACTTCTTCATCAATGGTTCCATTTAGGAATGTTGTTTTGACATCCATTTGATGGATATTCCATCCCATAGTAGCTTCCAATGAAACCAAAGATCTAATAGTAGTATACCTGGCAATAGGAGCAAAATTTTCTTCATAGTCTATTCCTTCCTTTTGAGAGAAACCCCTTGCAAAAAATCTTGCTTTGTATTTGTCTATACTTCCATCAATGACATTTAATCTTGTAAATTCATTTTGAAGTGACAAATTTTTTTTCACTAGGTCTAGGAACGATCTCCCAAACCCTATTCTTCATGATATATTTATATTCTTCCTGCAATCTTTCTTCCATTCTTCTTGATGAGAAATTTCTTCAAAAGTTGTTGGTTCTGCTTCAATCAACTTCATCATGTATTCTTCATATCATGAGTATCTTTTCGATCTTTTGCTTTCTTTGAAATCTCCTTTCGCTGCTCCATGTCCTTCGACATCTTCAAAAGTAACTTTTAACTAATTTGGCTTCTTCTTTTTTCCGGGAATGATTGTAGTTTAAATAGGTTCACTTGGTCCTTCTTCCTCTTGGTTTGTAGGTGACTTGTCATGTTGCTCTTCGTTTTCAAATAATGGTACATCTTCTTCATTAGACTCAATCAATATATCCTTGGATATTTTGTATGACCGATTTTCATCAAATATGACATCCTTGCTAACTTCAATTTGTCTTTATTCTTTGATGTAGATTCTATAAGCCTTTGATGAAAGGATATAACCAACGAAGGTACCTTTTATACTTGTAGAGTCTAACTACTTTCGCTTGTCTTTTGGAACATGAATGTACACAAGAAATACAAAGGTTTAGAGATGTTCTACACATAGCTTCTTCCCTGAGAATGCTTCTTCCGGTGTCATATTACCAAGGATTATATGAGTACTTCTATTTTGTATGTGCACTGATGTCATGGCTGCTTCCCCCCATAGAAAGTTTGGTGGGTCTTGACTAAATATCATATTACTTATGCATTCTTCAATGGTTCTATTCTTACTTTTTTCTACCCCATTATGTTCGGGGTTGTAGGTAACAATGAGCTCCCTCTTAATGCCTGCTTCTTTGCAATATGCTATATTTTATTTTGAAGTGTATTCACCTCCATTATCAGATTTTAGAGTTTTATCTTTATTTTGGTTAGGGTCTCAACTTCAAGTCTAAATTCCTTGAACTTTTCAAATACTTCGCCCTTTTTATTGAGAAGATAGAGCCATGTCTTTCTAACGTGATCATCAATGAAGGCCACATAGTAAATATGCCCCCCAAGAGATTTATTAGGCATTCACCCACATACATCAAAATGAATGAGATCTAATATCTGTTTATATCTTTTGTCGCTGCTTGTAAAGGGTTTCCCAATATTCTTTCCTAAGGCACATCCCTTGCATACTCCTTCATGGTCCTCTTTGATGTTGGGGATTCCCTTCACCATTTGACTTAGAGAGGGTATTATCTTGTAATGAATATGTCCATATCTTCTATGCCTTTCGATGGGACTAATATCCATGTGAACAAGGGCTTGAGGAGATGGTGTTATAACTCTATATAATCTTCCTTCATGAATTCTAGTAGCCCTTTTCTTTTCAAAACTTGAATTCTTTCCCAAACCAAAAATTTACCATCTACAAAAGCAACTATATCTCCTTTATATTATAAACAAGAAATGGAAAGTAAATTATTTTTCAAACCTGGGACATAGAAAATGTTGTTGAGATGTATCTTTCATCCTCCTTCTAGCTTCAAAGATGTAGATCCAAGGCCCTTGACTACATCACTGTTGTTGTCTCCAACATCCACTACATGTGATGATGATAATTTTGATAGAGTATGAAGTTTTCCACTTTCTCCTGTCATGTATCTTGAGGCTCCACTATCAATAATCCAAGCATTGCCAGCATTTGGTGTACCTGTAGTGCAACCAAGAATCCTTCACTTTTGATTTTCTTAGATAGATTGTAGATGATCCTTCGAACAAAACTTCCTGCAAATTTCAAGAGATTGAGTCCCATCTTCATATAGCTTTCCATTGAGACAATAATTTTTTCTTCCAAGATTCTTTCCTTCCTTCAAATGATAGCCAACAAAGTGATCTTCAAATAGTCCTTTCACCTTAGCTCTGATACCATGTTGAGAAATAAATGCATGTAGATATCAGGGTTTGATTACTTTTTTCTTTATAATTACTTGTGATTTATGTTGGCTTCTGTTTTGGGAAAATTTAGTGTTTCTACAAACGCCTAACACTGTAGACCTAGTAGCTAGTCTAGAAACAATAGACAAAGTAATTCGTTGCTTTTCCTATAATTAACAGATAAGAGAAGGAGGAAAAGGAACCAACCCGTAACTTTCACTTGATCCCTCTCTCCTTTGACCAATTTCGCCGCTTCTTTCCGTACTTAACTCACTTGGAAAGTACCTGCACACAAGATGAGACAGAAACCCATCAAAGCATACAATAACGATCTGTTAACTAAACATATCATAGAATCCAGAATACGATATACATCATATGAACACATGAATGGAAAAAGCTTAGAATTATTTATTGATAAAAGGAAATATTACAACCCATGAATGTTCATGCTTGATTCAATGTCATCCTTCCAGTTTCAATCCCTTCTCTCTTCATGTAGCAACAATTCGACATCACTACAATACTCTTACTAAACTCATTCAAACAACATTTCCTTAGCTCAAGAAATTCCAACCTAGACCAACCTTTGAATGCTTGGTCAATTTATAGCTGAATGGAGGAGGTTAAGCCATTAATGGCCCTCATGAATGCACTATTAAAATTGGGAGGTGGTTCCATGGAGGAAGGGATAATGGATTAAGGTTCATTCATCCTCTTCCTCATCCAAATGCGATCTCAATCAACCTGGAAACTTCTAGAAGTATCCGTTGGATGAGGAATCCAATGGATTCATTTAAAAATTCGATGAATCTCACTCAGCGCAGGTGAAACAAAGGCTAAGTGCGCTGCAGTGCACCCAGTCAGTGCAGTTCCTGCATTGCAATGCACCCTGATAGAAGGCTACCTGTGCTGATCTCCTTAGGGGAATTTTTTGGATGAATAGTGTCATGGAAACTCTTGGGAGGCAAGCATGATGTAGGTTGACCTCATTATGGAATGAAAACAACTAAATTAGGGATTGATGGACCCTAATAATACGGATTTGGAAGTTGGGATTGATGTGCCCAAATTGACCTATAACAGTTGCCCCCTAAAGCATGAAGTCGAAAATAAACATGTCGAGTGAAATGCTTTACCATTTGGAGAGAAGGTTTCAAAGTGGAAGGAGACCTGCATCAGTTACAATACAAATATCATGATAATTTGATTTTTTCTCACGAACTAGCTAAGGGAAGGTATACCCATGCTCAGCTTATAAACTTTCATTATATGTAAAAATATAGTCGTCTACATATATAGACCCATGAATGGATTACCATGAATGTAAGGCCATTTGTACATTTGATATAATACTCCTGAAAATATGTCGCAGCCCAGATGGATGAAACTAGATTCGGGGTCTTCAATCTCGTCCAATCTTTCACTCAACTACAAGTCTAACCACGTGAATAGATGATCTAAGGTTGAACATGGAGAGACATTGTTTGATTACCAGCCAATGATGTAAGCCGTTAACAGACGCGAGAGGAATCACCGATAATGATAATGACCCTCAAGGTACTGCAGTACATTTCGCATGGTGTGAATAAATGATTTGAAGTCGAACACCATATGAAGTCTTTTGGTCGAAGGCTAGTGATGTCAACCTATCACCAAAAGCGAGAAACCTACCATTGATGTATGCAAGCCTCAAGGTACTGAAGGGGTATTTCTAAGTCAACTTCTTGGATGATGTGTTGATGTTGACAAGAAGCGACTCGTCACAGGAGGGCCTTGATGTATCCCACATCAACGACACGAAACGAGGTAAATGATTTTGGAGATGAAACATCAACTGATGACACAAGGTTCAAGAATGGTGGACATGAAAATGAAGGTTTACTGTATTGTAAAGGATGAAGTTTTGAATTGAATGACTTCTCTTGAACATATCGGCGACACTGAAGTGAATTGGTAGCATTGACCCAAAACAAAGTGATGGATGGTATGATAGACCAATGGTGTGATAACCATCAAGTTGAATGACCCAACCCACATAGTCACGGTGATGAGGTGAAAGTGTCATGTTCAAGAGCGACCTGCTACCATAAAGTTTTCTCAGCTTTTTCCCATTTTCCCCAGTCATTTCTGACCAATACCTCTTTATTTTTATCAAGCTTGAGGAGGATAACACATGCTTGTTGTATAATTTCACCCTTCTGGTGAATCCATCGCTATTTGATGCTTTAACGAGTCCAGTGAAGGTGAAACTCGGCCTTGTCTAGATGGAAAATTTTGTCGCTATTTGATGTTTTTAACGAGTTTAACGACAAAAAAAACTTGGTCCTTTTCATGTTTAGGGAGTTTGAAAAGGGAAGAAAAAGAAACTCTGCAAGTTCTTTTCCGTAAAATAATCTCTCAAGTCCGAAAAAGCGTAAAAAAATACAAGAGAGATGTCGTTTCCAATCCTTTAACGAGCTGGAATAGACAAGCGCTCGACAATATTTTCATATTTAAAGTGTCTAAACAGAGTTTAAAGAGGACACCATTTTGAGAACGAGTGGTGTCTAGGGTCGCAACTGGTTCTGGTGATGTTGGAACTTCTCAAAACATGTTGATTTATGTGAAGAGGCTGGCTAATAAGACCACTCATTGCAACTGTCCCTCAAAAAGGGTAAAACAACCAAGTGAAAGCATATGATCGGCCAAAGAGATGGTGGTGATGGAATGAAAACAACCAAGGTTCATCTGATGAAAGAGGCTGATAGAATGGCAATCACGAGGGTTAAAAATGGAAATGGGTTCATTTTTACACAAGCTTGAACCATATGGAACTATGCTTGGATTCAGTTTCATGTTTACACAAGCTTGAAATGAAAAACTATGCTTGGATTCAGTTTCATTTTTACACAAGCTCGAAATGAAAAACTATGCTTGAGATTCAGTTTACATGCCCCTAGCATGATGAAAGGGAGAGTCTCCTGTAGCCAAATGGAAGTCGTTGCGGTGAAGCAGAATGGCTATCCAACACCTTTTTGGCTTCGTCCAGATAGGGACAAAGGTGAATGGGGTGATTCCCTTCACATAACCTATAAGGAAACTTAACTTTACAATTAGGTGAATGCCCCCCAAGCTTCATTACATTCACCTAAGTAGACTACTCATGGATATCAAGTGGATGGAATGAAGGTTCTTTTACGAGATCAAGTGAAAGACTTGACTAGGATTTTACGAGATCTACTCAAAGAATCGACTTGGAACTTGGGACCTTGTTTCATTTTTAAATGAGCTTGACACAAGAAAAGAAACTTTGCTCAGTTTCCTTGTTTCATTTTGTAACAAGGTTGACACAAGACAAGGAACTATCCTCATATTCCTCGGTTTCATTTTTTAACGAGGCTGACACAAGACAAGGAAATATCCTCATATTCCTTGGTTTCAATTTTTAATGAGGTTGACACAAGACAAGGAAATATCCTTATATTCCTTGGTTTCATTTTTTAACGAGGTTGACACAAGACAAGGAACTATCCTCATGAGACTTGTTTCATTTTTTACTGAGGTTGACACAGTAAAAGAACCATCCTCGTACTCCTTGTTTCATTTTTTACCGAGGTTGACACAGTAAAAGAACCATCCTCGTACTCCTTGTTTCATTTTTAATGAGGTTGACACAAGACAACGAACTATCCTCGGATTCAATCACAACTCATAAGAGGTCACGAAGGAGAGATTTGGTTCCAATGCCCCCGGTACATGATGTACAACATCATTGAATTGATCGTCAGTTGATGTAGGTATGGAATAGGTTTCCACATAATTAACCTGTGGCGGGGATGATACCATTGGTACAAAAGGACCACTTAGGGAAGATGGTTGACTAGGAGCTATATTTGGACCAGGAAATTAGAGATGGTCAACATTGACAATTCTGCCTTCATGCGGGAAATAAATCACTCGAAAGAGTGTTGAAACAATCGCTCCCATGTCATAAATGTAGTTGAGCCCTAGACGTAAATTATAATCTTAAGGGACTGGGACTACCATCACGTTCAGATAAACGATTTTTCCTCCCAAATTAATAGGTAACTGAGGAAGGATCCCTAATGGTTGACTAGTTCCTTTGTTAAAACCCTACAGATTCTGGGTAACAGGCACAAGCGGCGGCAAACCGAGCACTTTCCAAGCAGTTGAGGAAAGGATGCTCACTTAAGCACCTTTGTCTATAATAGTGCCAGATACAATCATATTACAAAATTGTACTATGATTTGGAAAGGCACATAAGAAGGAAGGTGGAATCCTGCTAGTCAATTCCAATCAACGGAAGTGACTAGACTACTTGGAGGGGGTACCACTGAAACAAGAGAATTAACCCCTTGAGTTACAAGAACGGGAGGAATTTCCTCTTGTCTTGATGGAACAAGAGGATTGCCCCCAAGCTCATTTGAATCTGAAGAAATGAAAAGAACTTGAGTGGTATCATATTCACTCTCTTTGGGAAAGGTACGATTTACTGAAGGTGAAATCGGGTCAACGGTTACCTCGACCTGTTGATTTGGGTCGGGTATAGACTCATAGGATTCACTTTCAGAGAGAGTGGGTTTGAATAACGGTTGATTTTGGTTAGTCAATTCATCAACTAGTGAAGGATTTAGGGACAATTTCTTGTAACCAAATGGAAGTCGCTGCGGTGAAGTAGGGTGATTATCCAACACTTTTTTGGCTTCATCCAGATAGGGACAAAGGTGAATGGGATGATTCCATTCACATAACCTACATGGAAACTTAACTTTTCCCTTATTTCCATGATCTTTACTGCCACTAGTTGATGGTGTGTCATCAACATGATCTCCAAAAGTTTATGACATAGGATGATGTGAACGGGAAGACCATTCTTCTAAGATTTGAGAAATATCAGGACAATTTTGAAGAAGATGGTCTCCCACACAAAGTTTGCATGGATATCGAACTTTGTGAGGCTTGATGGACAATTTCTCATCTGATGTTGCATTCATAGCAATGGTTGATTGTTTTTCCCTCTGCTGAACTTGCTTTTTCCTCTTTATCTTCCCTTTCTTCTTCTTCTTAGCCACCTAGTTACTAGTACCAATACTTTCACCAAGAGAAGAGGAAGAAGGGGAGGAAGAAACGACCAAGGAAGAAGGTAAAGGGTCGACCTTAGGATCAACTAAAGGTTGATTTTGTCCAGTTGGAGGTGTACTCGATTGTGGAGAAAACATGACATTTTGAACCAAGGAGGTTGAAAAACACCATACTGGAAAGCCAATGGTAAATCCCGGAAGGGACAATGTAGCCATATAAGGCGCACCAATATTTCCGAAAGGAGGAAAAGGACTAGGATTCCCATCAAAAGGAATTCCTTGATCGGTGGACTCTGGATTTGTTGCCATATGTTTCAACCTAAGATCAACTAAGGAGTGAGCGAGGAGGATGTTATCCGTGGTCAATTAAATTTTTACGACATTGGAACACAACTTCGCTTTTTCATTTTTAAAGAGTCGAGAAAAAGAAAAATATGACTCTAGTCGCCTTCGATGTTTAATGAGCCTGAAAGGACAAGTGCTCAGATGATCCTTTTACTTTTAAAGAGTCGAAAAGGAACGAAAGTGACTGCTCTAGAGATTCTAGACAAGAGAGTTTACCAGACAAATCACAAAACTGCAATATACACCTTGGTGATAAATGAAAGAGAAATGACCAAGGACTTTACGTACGGCAGTCAATCTTCCCGAATGCTGTGTTCAGTGCATTGCGATTGGTAAGGTGGCAGACTTGGCTTCCTAGGGATAAAGGATTTCAACCTATTGGGGTCTCCCACCATATACTTGACGGTACAGGGAGCACAAGTCTGTACTAGCACTTATCGAATCAGAGAGGAGGAATCACCCAACCTTAGTGAAAATGACAGCCACTAGATTTAAAGACGTTGGAACACGTCTCTAGCCTAGACCTCTAGATGTGTTCGTTAAGTTCCAATGCGTTATTAGATTAATTGATGTAAATTTTAGGTTGATCTTGCTTATAATTTGCCTTTGAGGGTTCACCACGAGATGTTTTTTGAAATTCCTAAGAATGCAACTAGAATGAGAAGCACTCTTTCCATTTGTTTTCAGCAATGAAAATCCTAGATATCAGGGATAGAGCATACAAGTACTTTTTGAACAAACAACAAAGAGCAAAAACTAATGAAATTCCCTAAACCATTCATTTTGAACATGCAAACTCAAACTCTAACATGAAAATTGCATGTATTCTTTTTCTTTTCAGTTTCTCTTAATGTGAATGGTGCAATAAGAAAAACTAATGCACAAACGATTCAAAACTCTTTTCATAAAAAATGACGATTTGTGACAATTTCTTTTAAAGGGAAAGGAAGACTGTACAACACTTTCGATTTTAAAGAAATGAATATTTTCGACACTTCAAATGAAAATACAAATGAAATGCACACATCAATCAATCGATCTTTCATGAATGAAGACTTTACAACATTTCAACTTTCGAAAGAAAAGACTATTTTATGACACTTTATTTCGACAAAGATCAATAAACTATATTCTAACTTTGACTATACTCTGATAATGACAAAGAAAACATTAAAGAAAAATTAATCAATCCAATCAAAGTGGGGTTGGATTAAGGAGATGAAAAACTATTTTCAGAGATAAGAAATCACTGATATTCAAAAAGCAAGCAATCATAAGAATTTTGGCAAAAACTCAATCCAAAGGTGGGAATTTAACCTAAGGTTGATCAACGCAGGTCACAGAGGGGCTAACTGCGCTGTAGTGCATTGGATCTCACTAAAGACTGTGCTGATTTCAAAACTGATCAATGTAGGTCAAAGAGGGCCAATCTGCATTGATTAGCGCAGGCCAAAGAGGGAAAAATGCGCTGATTAAAATATTCCTTTGTTAATTAGCGCAGGTCAAAGAAGGCCTAACTACGCTGCAGTGCACTGTCTCTAAAGCTAGCCTGCACTGATTCCGGTGTGGCCACTCAAGAGTCATCTAACCTCAATTTTTGACCAAAATTCAATGCAAAAGGCTGAATTACAACAAGTAAAGTATGTCAAGGTGTCTAAGGAGGTTGATAAGCTACTACAAGGGATAAGATAGTCTCCCACTGGGGTCGCCAATCTTCTTTGGGCAAATTTAGTGTTTCTACAAACGCCTAACCCTCTAGACCTAGTAGCTAGTCTAGAAACGACAGATAAAGTAATTTGCTGCTTTTCCTATAATTAACAGATAAGAGAAGGAGGAAAAGGAACCAACCTGTAACTTTCGCTTGATCCCTCTCTCCTTTGACCAATTTCGCCGCTCCTTTCCGTACTTAACTCACTTGGAAAGTACCTGCACACAAGGTGAGACAGAAACCCATCAAAACATACAATAACGATATGTTAACTAAACATATCATAGAATCCAGAATACGATATACATCATATGAACACATGAACGGAACAAGATTAGAATACTTTATTGATAAAAGGAAAGATTACAAACCATGAATGTTCATGCTTGATTCAGTGTCCTCCTTCCAGTTTCAATCCCTTCTCTCTTCATGAAGCAACAATTCAACATCATTACAATACTCTTAAACTCATTCAAACAACATTTCCTTAGCTCAAGAAATTCCAACCTAGACCAGCCTTTGAATGCTTGGTCAATTTATAGCTGAATGGAGGATGTTAAGCCATTAATGGCCCTCATGAATGCTCTGCCAAAATTGGGAGGTGGTTCCATGGAGGAAGGGATAATGGATTAAAGTTCATTCATCCTCTTCCTAATCCAAATGCGAGCTCAATCAACCTGGAAACTTCCAAAATTATAAATTAGATGAGGAATCCAATGGATGCATTTAAAAAATTCGTTGAATCTCGCTCAATGCAGGTGAAACAAAGGCTAAGTGCGTTGCAGTGCACCCAGTCAGTGCAGTTCCTGCGTTGCAATGCATCCTGAGAGAAGGTTACCTGCGCTGATCTCCTTAGGGGAATTTTTTGGATGAATGGTGTCATGGAAACTCTTGCGAGGAAAACATGATGTAGGTTGACCTCATTAGGGAATGAAAACAACTAAATTAGGGATTGATGGACCCTAATGATATGGATCCGGAAGTCAGGATTGATGTGCCCAAATTGACCTGTAACATCGTCCTTTACTTCTTTATTATGTTATATTTAATCAATAAATCACCAAATAAAAAGTACATGAATATCACAAGAACAAGAGACACAAGATGTATGCACTCAGCCAGGGAGAAACCCCTATCTAAGGGAAAACCCAATCTAACTCTTCCACTAGTAGATTCAAATAAAGATGAGAAAATCCAAGATCTTTTTGACCTAGACAAAGACCTCATCAAATCACCAAGACAATGCTTCGTTCTTGTAGATAAACTCTGCCAAATTTTCAAAGTGTCAACTCCTGAAATGCAGCTTCAAACTAGAATTTCAACCCCCTAGCTTTAGAATTTCAACCCCAACTTCTTGTCCAAAAACCCTAGAAAACTTCGCACGCATGAGAGAGGGATGCCTGGAAACTTCGATTTGGTCTTGTCTAGCTTCTATCTTTCTTCTCCACTTCGCTCTTCTTCTTTTGCCTCTTTCTCTTGTAGATTTAACTTGTTGAGTGTGTGCTTCAAATGAGTCGAGTTGCCTTTATATATACTGCTTCCACATGGTCGAAATCCCTCTAACTGGGATGTATTCTCGAGGATAAGGCCGACTTAGTGAGGAGGGACAAAATGTGTATTTTGACTCAAATTTCTTTACATGATACAAAAGCCCAATAAGGGTCTAATAAATGTGAAAATGGCACTTTTGACTCAAGACAAAACCTAGAAGTCTTCAATGGAGGATTTAACCTAGAAAATAAGTAGAAGAGGTTGAGGCCCATGCTTCAAGAAATAAATTTTCTTTTATAGTAAAATTCTTTTTCTTTCTTTTCATCAAATACAATTATGAAGATTGACATTAGTTACATTCTTTAACAATAAGATGAATCACTCAAATAGTTTGGTCAACTTGGGCACTCAACTAGATGATGGAAAGTGGATCAAATATAACATTTGAATAGTTGATGAGACAAGTTGGATTTCACAAAAATGGTTAGAATGACCAATGCTCATTTATGGATTGAATCTCCCACAATTCAAGGAAGTTGGTGTTGATCTTTTTTCCTATTATGGACAAGAGTTAACCTTCTAGGGAACTATTCATCCCTCTATGTTTTTATTGATGTGATACTCCTATTTTTCATGTGTGAAAGATTTTTATTATGGTATTAGATGAATGAAATGGGTGAGTGCTAAACAAAAAACCCCAAACAAATCTTCCAAAAAGTATCTCATATGTTATATTTTATCATGACACACAAAAGAAATGAATATGGGAATAAATATTTTTTGATGTATCAAGGTCTCCCTTCAATAAGTGTTTATTCTCTCTTTAAAATAATGTGAATCCAAAATCAACTACACCTTTGCAAGATGAAATAAAAATAGAAGTGTGGACATGTCTTCAAATAACTTTAAAGCATTGCATATGTTAGAATCAAATGAGCTTTTAAAACTTCAATATCTTAATAATTCAATGATACGTCGCCACATATACTCGTGCCTGCAAATGAAACTTGAATAGTTATTGGTGGGATAAATTAACAAGAATATCTCAATGTGTCAAGTTTAACGTTGTTAGAAAACTGAAACAACCTCCTAAATGAAAAGTAGATAAACTATAATTAAACTGCATTTGTTTTATTACTAGTATGGATTTTACTCCCCAAGACTTGAAATACAATATGAAATGTTTGGAAGAGATTAGAATACATAATTAGACCTAGATATTCCTATTGTTAAGCATACATGGAAAACCTAATGTAAAGAAAAATGTAGAATAATAGATAAGGGGTAAAATTGAGCAATTTGATTCACAAAATATCATAAAAAGGAAAAATTGTCTTCAACTAATACCCACCAAAACAACCACTTTCCTGAATGTGATTATATCCCTTTATAATCTTCTCCTCATCTTTGCAACTACTTGAAGATTATATTTTTCCTATTTGTGTTAAATATATGAAGATAAATTTTGAACATATGAAGTTATGAATTTGTCCACCAAGCTAGGTCCCACCTTAGATATTCCATATTTCCATTTTATAAATCATTTTCAAAAATAATTTGGTGTTCTTTAATTTTTTTTATATTATATATATAATTTTATCCATGGAAACAATTTCCAACATGTGTTAGGAAACAAACTCACAAAAAGATAGAAGAGATAGATAAATGCCTTAGAAATAAGCCTCTTCGAGAGGGCAACCTCCTTTACATTACACAAATGAACAATTCTTAGATGATACAAATGACAAGACCTCCTTTCTATATATAGGAGTCTAAGGGGTCATAATATAATCAGAGCCGACATAACAATAATAATGTAAGGGCACAATAATAACAATAGTGGGCTTCTATGGGGCACAATAATAATGACAATATGGGGACTACATGGGCACAACAATATAATAATGGGGTTGTACTAATAACAATAAGGGGTTACACTAGTAGTATAGGGACCTAACATGCCCCTCTCATTCAAAAAGTGTTGTCCTCAATGCTTGAGTAGTTCTTGATGTTTTTGTATAAAATTATTGTCCTCCCATGTGGAATCTTCACCAGTAAGTTCTTCCACTTAATAAGATACTCTGAAATTGATCGACTTCGTAGATATCGGCTTCTTGTTTATGTGACCACTCTAGGTTCCAATATGATTTTTCCTTCCTCGTCAAGTTCTGGAAATATTGTTTGAACTGGGATCTTCTGCAACTTTTGAATGAGTGGCCACACTTCTTCATCCTTCTTCCATTCATCCCTTGCTTCGTTTATCCAATCTTGTTGGATAATAGAAATAACACAAAATAATTCTTCCACATCCTCATCCTTTCTTGAGAGTGCATCTGCCACAACATTTTGCTTCCCCTTTTTGTAAATGATTTTAAAGTCATAACCCAACATCTTTGTGACCCATTTTTGTTGCTCTTCAGAGGATAGTCTTTGTTCTAAAAAGTATTTAATACTATCATGATCTGTTTTTAGCTTGAAGTTTCTTCCCATTAGGTAGGGTCGCCATTTCTTAAGTACATATAGTATTGCCAACATTTCCTTCTCATAAATATCTTTGTGTAAATACTTTCCTCTGATTGGACAACTTTCGAAAGCAATGGGTCTTTCATCTTGAATTAAAACAACACCAATTCCATTTCTTGAAGCATCACATTCCACAATAAAGGTTTTTGTGAATTCCAACGTAGCTAAGACTGGTGCTTGGCACATTGCCTCTTTAAGATGTTCGAAGGCCTTTGTTGCTTCTAGAGTCCATGAAAATGCATCTTTCTTCAATAATGTTGTTAGAGGTGCTACTATTCTCCCATAATTCTTAACAAACTTGCAATAATACCTTGCCAACCCGAGAAATCCTTGCAGATTCTTTAGGGATGTGGGGATTTTCCATTCTTTAATGGCTTTAATTTTTTTAGGTTCTACCTTAACACCTTCATGAGATACAATATGACCAAGATATTCCACCTCTTGTACTCCAAAGAAACATTTGGAGCTTTTTGCATATAATTGTTTCTCCTCCAATAGTTTGAGCACCCTATCGCCATGTTGAACATGATCATTCCAAGACTTGTTGTAGATTAGTTTATCATCAAAAAATACTAGCACAATTTTTCTAAGGAAGGGTTTGAAAATGGAATTCATCAAACCTTGAAATGTAGAAGGTGCATTGGTAAGGCGAAAAGGCATGACTAAAAATTCATAATGACCCTCATGAGTTCTAAATGTTGTTTTCTGAATGTCTTCAGTCTTCATTCCGATTTGATGATATACTGAACGAAGATCCAACTTGGTGAAGTAAATTGATCCATGCAATTCATCCAATAATTCATCAATGATAGGAATGCAAAATTTATCTTTAATAGTGAGCTTGTTGAGCTCCCTATAATCCAAACAAATTCACCATGACCCATCCTTCTTGTGCATCAATACTATTGGAGTAGACAAAGAACTTTGATTAGGTTGAATTATACCAGCCTCTAGCATTTCTGCAACCATACGTTCAATTTCACTCTTTTGGGAATAGGGATATCTGTAAGGCCTGATGTTTGGAGGAACACTTACTGGAATGAAATGAATAGAATGATCATGACCATGAATAGGTGGGAGGCCTTTGGGAGTCTCCAATACCTTGGAATGATTGTCTAAGACTTTTTGGAGATCTGGAGAAATAAATGATTTCGACGTGGGAACCTCTAGTGAACATAATTGTGAAATTACGCCTCATTTTTCTTTCTTTAGAAGCTTTATCAGTCCGTTAGAGCTGATTATCTTTCCCGGTTTCCCTGTGATACCCCTTAATTCAACTTCCTTTCCTTCTGAAGAAAATTTCATGAAAAGTTCTTGAAAATTAAAAGCTATTGTACCCAGGGATTGTAGCCATTGGACTCTTAGTACAACATCAACACCACCCATTAGAATGGAAAGCATTGGGCTATTCAATACATATTCTCCCATGTATAACTTGATATTATGGCACTTTCCAGAGCAATTTATGGTTCCTGCACTCTGGTGCTAGATATAGGAAACAATTCAATTCCTTAGCTATCTTACAATGAATAAAATTATGTGTACTTCCTGAATCAACCAACACTATTACCTTTTTCTTCTTGATATGTCCTTTTATCTTGATAGTTTTAGGAGTGGTAAATCGGGCCAATGCATTACAAGATATGGTCGGATTCATTTCTTCTTTCTCGATGTGATCTTTCATTTCTTGAACCTTTTTCTTCTTGATATGTCCTTCTATCTTGAGAGTTTGAAGAGTGGTAATTCTTTCCAATGCTTTACAAGATATGTTCAGATTCATTTCTTCTTTCTCTGGGGTTGGTTCCTAGTGTATATCCTCTTCTTTTGATGTTTCTTGATCCTTTTCATCCTCCTCTTCACAATCTATGTAAAATAATTTCTTCTCAGCACACTTATGACCTTTAGTGTATTTGCTATCACAAATGTAACAAAACCCTTTTTCTCTTTCTTCTTCCAATTTTTGTCGTGTAAATCTTGTAGGTTGTGGAAGGTTAGAAGAAAAATCACTTCCATATTTATAGTTGTGAGTGGTAGGATTCCTTGTTTCCATAATTCCGCTTTCAATTTTTCTTGCCAACCTGAATGCCTTCTCCAATGAATCAGGTTCCCAATGATGAACCTCATGTTGAATGTTATCCTTTAAAGTACATATGAAGACATCAATCCTTTTCTTCTTTGGAATATCATTTACCCTTATATTCAATTTTTTGAAATCCTCAATGTGCTCTGCCATTGAACCCTTTTGTTTGAGATTTATCAATTAGCTAAAGAAGGTGTTACTCTTTGTATCCTCATAATGTGCTATCATTTCTTCTGTGAAAATTGACGAAGTGACAAGTGCTTTACGAGAACACAACCCTTTATACCATAAAAATTGATCCAGTTCTAAATATGAAGATGCAATACGTACCTTTTGTAAAAATTGAACCTCATGTAGATCAAAATATTGCTCCATCTGTAGTATCCAATTTACCGGATCCTTGCCATCAAACTTACTCATATTGCCTTTTCTTCATTTTAGGAGCTCGATCTTGAAACAACTGTAACATTGTAATTTCAGATTTTCCAGTTTTGAAATCGCAACCTGCAGTACCCCTCTGCGTCCTCTTTCCAATGCCACCAGTCTGATCGAAATTGTATTCTCCAAGAAGGAGTTATGCAAATCTCCCAAGATGACCTGATTATATACCTTTTCAGAGAGCAAACTTGCATGAAGTGCCACGTGTCATTTTTTTGACCTTCGGATCTGAAAAATATAAAAGAACACTACAGTCTGTCCTCTTTCTATAACTTCTTACGAAATTTCAATCTGATGCTCAGAGAGAAAGTTATGACGATTTTCCTAAGGTCACCTGTTTAAGATGTAATTCGGGAATATGTAAAAACCCTAACTTACTCAGATCATATATCCAAAAATATAGCGAGACAAAATCTGAAATTCAGACTCGATGTTTAGACCACCTTCTTCTCCAATGGGTTTTTTTTTAGCTTTTGAAACTTTTTATCGAACAAGTTATAGAAAAACTTCCACGATGAGCTGTTTTAGATGAAATTATGGAGCTTGCAAAAACCCTAACTTCCTCAGATCATATCTCTGAAAATAGAGCGAGACAAGATCTGAAATTTGGAGCCGAGGTTTAGCACGTTTTGTCTCAAATGGTTTTTTTTTTATAGCTTCTGAAACATCGCAGAAAAAACGTTATAGCGAAAATTCCACGATGACCTATTTGGAGCAGTGAAACCCTAGAATCCAAAGCTATGATATCAAATGTTAGGAAACCAGCTCACAAAAAGATAGAAAAGATAGATAAACGCTTTGGAAATAAGCCCCTTCAAGGGGGCAACCTCCTTTACATTACACAAATGAACAATTCTTAGATGATACAAATGACAAGACCTCCTTTCTATATAAAAGAGTTTAAGGGGTCATAATATAATCAGAGCCGACATAACAATAATAATGTAAGGGCACAATAATAACAATAGTGGGCCTCTATGGGGCACACTAATAACAATATGGGGACTACATGGGCACAAAAATATAATAAGGGGGTTGTTGATGCAGGGATACCCCCACACATACCCACAGTATACATAAAAATGCATAAACACAACTATCCCAGGTATTTAACTCTGCAATGGAGTCAAAATTTCAAACCATATATGGTTAAGGCCCTATTATTAGGGTTCCTTTGTATCAGAACACAATCACCCCGCCAAAACCTCTCTATCCAGACTTTTAAACAGGCCTCAAGCCTTTGTTTATGACTTTATTAAAGTCTTCCTTCTAAATCCTTCTATCGGGAATTAAAAACCCTTCAGCACCTTTACATATCCCCTTAACTGCATATATATCAACCTTTCCCTCTTAAAACATTGGTTAATATATATATTTACACATAAACCCTTTCATAGATTCTTTTCCTTATAAAATCCATTAACAAAGGAATTAACTACAAAACATACCTTTTCCGCCTTCCGTACGACTTTTGCATAGATTCCGAGGCTGTACCTCTATTGTAATCGCTATCGGCTATTGGGACTTTTGCAGGCCCCATTACACATGTGCCTCATCACCCCTTCCCCTCCGATATGCGACTATTGAAAGTGTTTCAACACTTTAACATAATATGAAGGGAATACATGGAATTTACGGCCTGAACACATATAGTGAACTTCAAATTCATTAGACCCGTGACTATATTTATCGTTGGGTCCATATCTTATTGCTCCACAATGCTGCTTCGACCTCCGCCTTCTCCGATTGCCGATTTATTGCTATCGGTGTATCGACGTTCCATTGTACTACCCCTTGACTGCTTCAAAGCGCCAATCTGATCAGTCCTTGCAGACCCGATATGGATTAGACCACTCTCTATAATAATTCAAGTCGTAACTCAATTCCGACTGTGTTTTGCACCATTTCTTAGTGTAAACTGGGTTTTACACTTGCAGGACTTAATCTTTATAAATAATTCCTCCGATGCGATATTTCGCCTTCCTCTTCAGCGACATCATCTGGACCGTTGATCTTTCAGATCAAACGGCTCCTGTGCATGCCTCTTCACTTCACTTTTCATCCCTTTTACTTGATTTTTCCGCGATTTCTTCAATTTTACTTCTGTGGTTTGGTTCTTCTGAAGGTTCCTGTCCTCTGCTATTTCGCTTTGCTCTCTCCCTCCTGGCTTAACTTCGCATGCCCTTTGATCACTGTCCTCTTGATCCTTCGAATGGATTCAATGATCCATTGCAAATCTCTGTATCATTTTCTCCCTCTGCGTGCTCTGCAGAACTCTACCTGCAACCCCTGTTACAGAACCTACGAGTTCAAATACAATTCAACACTCGAAACACGCATTCCCACTTGAAATTGGGTTGATTGTATTAATAAACATCAACAATGATTACAGAATGAGACCTCTGTCTCACACAGGCCTGTTCTTCACTATTGTGGCCTCTCTTTTTGACTCTGCCCATAGGCTTACATATATTCTAGGAGTTCTGTTGAACTATCCTGGTTCGACTCCTATATCTATTGAATTGACTCCTAAATCCTCTGTCCATTATGTCCTTCTAATTAATTAATTCCTAAAGCCTCTCCTTAGTTCCTTGAATCATGAACTGTTCTTAGAGTCCTAATTTATTTTAGGCTCTTTTGTCATTATTTCCAATCATGTTCTCATTTATTCGACAACACTTACAATTTCCTCCTATTATCTAATTAATTCACTTAAAAGCCTGATATTACATTAATTTGTCACTTAAGAATCCAACTTCCTAAAAATACATGACCCCGTATGTCTACGTAATTACAATGATTTTCTCTTGGGTGAATGCTCCTGCATCAGACTCCCAAAGTAGAAAATATTCATGATCTCTTGGTCATGTGTCTTCTGGTCTTTGTCTTCCTGGATCCCACACTTTGTTTTGTAACTATCCACATGCTTTGTTCCCTTGTTGCTGCTGTACTTTTGCTGTCTTTTTCTCCTTCTTCTTTTTCTTGTCAATCAGGTTCAAACTCTGATTGATATTCTTTTTTCTACGACAATTTTCCTCCATTTGGTCTGCTTCATCATCAGTTGCCACATTTATTCAATTTCTGTTTCCAGTACATCTTTGGACTGGTCCATATTCTGCTTCTTACTTCTTCCTCTTTCTCTTTGCTTCAGGTTGTTGTTGTTGTCCACTATTTCTTCAAACTGTTGTTGGTTTCCTTTACTTGCTCCAACTTTTGCCTTGCTTGCTTTGCTGACTTCTATGCTGACTTTGACTTTGTTTGCTGTGTTTACTGCCTCCCTATCATCCTTACCCTCTTTCATGACTGAATCATGACTGTCCAATACTCTATCCAACGATTTAACATCTTTGTTCCATGGATTAAATTCTTCCATAGAATTCTCTTCTTTCATGTTCATTTGTGCCAAATCTCCTCCAGCATTTGCAAAAAAGCCTGCATTTACAAAACACTTGTTAAAATAAAAAACATAAGGTTATAGTGCCTTATTTTCCTTTGGAAACAATTCAATTTACTGCACTGTTTCTTTCTCGTTTATCAGCACATCAGTATGCTGATTGGAACTCTCAAAAGAATTCATGATACTGTCCATTAGTCTCTCTTCCACACCATCTGTCCTAATGATGCCTTCCTGCCCTTTTCCACCATAGTGAACCCTTTCTTTTGCGGTGTCAATATGCTGAACTTCCATGTCCATCTCCTTTTTCTTATGGTTGTCATTCATGACAATTATTTTGTCTTCCCTTTTCAGCAATCTATCTTGAACATCTACCCTCTGTTTTTCCAACTCCCTTATTTGAAAATCTAATTTCCTATATAACTCAATAATTTTAATTGGAGTAGATTTTGGAAATTTCACACAATTCTCCATACCTTCCCTTATTATGGATAGATCATCAGATGTCCTTTCTCCCTTTGCTAAGTCTTTTTCATAGACTTCTTCTTCCTTAACATCTTTCAGTAGATGTCCTTCTTCTTGCTTGACTGTCTCAAAAACTTCCATGGCTATTTCCACTGTGCCTATCATCATGGTGAATTGATGATCCTTTACTATGTTTTCAGTTAACAAAGTCTCTTCTTCAAGTTTTCCTTCAATCTCTTGCTATTTATCTTCTCCAAGAGTCATCCTTGTCTTATCATCTGCATTATCATTCTCCTGCATTTGATTTTCATCAATAACATCAATCAAACTCATTTGATTACCTCTCTAAGACAATATTCCTTCATTCTTCATCAGAATAAGATCCTGATTCCTCATCTCCATGACAACTTCTATAAACTCATCTATAGACTTTTCCTTCTGTATGCAGTCAAATTCCTCCTCTTCTGAGAAGTTTTCTTTGTCACCTTTATTTGGCTGCTTGATATCTTTCTCCAAATGCATATGAGACCTATCTATCTCATCCTCTTCCTGAACATAATTTAGATTCTACTGGTCTTCTTCCTTATTCATGACAATATCAACAAATTGTCCTTCCTTACATGTTTCACCTGCAAACATACACAAATTGTCAGATTCAAAACCATGCGACCCTTTGGCCTCACTTGAAGTTTCAATCTTCAAGTCTTCATCTTCACTTTCTCCCAGAATTTCTCCTCGTTCTATTTCACAAATGGACTATTCCATTTCCAACTCAGCTTCCTTGAGTTTTTACATCAGCCACTTCACTTGCTTTTGCTGTAGCCTTTTCTACATCTCATGCAATTCCACTGGCTTCTTCCTCAAGACCCAACCTAGTCTCTGGCTTTCCTCTAATATCCTCCTTAATGCATTGAGTTGTTCTTTTAACTCTGTAATCTCCTAGTCAATTTCCTCTTGACTCATCCTCTTGCCATTTGCCTTGACATCCTCTTTCTTCTGCTATGGCTTCTCTCTAAACCTCTGCTATGACTATCAATAGTCATCTTTTTCTCTTCTTTCTTCTTGAGCTCCTTTGCAACAAACCTCTGCAACAACTAATCATCCTTGCTGCAATCTTACCTCACTAAGCTCTCCTCACGCAGTCTTTTGGTAAGCACGGTCCTCTATCTGGAACCTCCTCTCAAGCAACACCTTTGCTCCTTCTAGGCTTCTGCAATCTCTCACTCTCTCTTGAGAACACTTTAGCTATCCTCTCTGTCCAATCTCTTGCTGGATTCTTCAGGTTCTCTACCACCTTTCCTTTAGAGTATTTTCCTTACTCTGCCTTCAAGAACACATCTGGTTCTCCTCTCATAGCTTCTCTTACTGTCACCTGTGCATTAGTGTAAAAACACACATTCTAAAATCAAATCAAAACATAACATAAATATTACCTCACCTTCAAGATCTCAGCATGATCTTGTTTCACCATTCCACCTGTACTTTGAATGGATTGCCCTCTGTTTGTTTCCAAGTCCTCTTTCCTTCAGAACTTGTATTAAGCAATCTTGCTTTCTCTTTCCTCTGTTCCTGTCTACTCCAAGCCTCTGTTGGAACTGCTACAGTCTCCCAAGAACTTCAAAAGTTCCCCTTACAGTCTTCTGCTGTATTCTCTATCATTCATCAATTAACTTATGCACATGACCTTCTTCTGTGTGCAAACTCCCTTTCGCAGAAATCTTTCCTCGCTCTGATTTCAATTCTGCTCTGATACCACTAATGATGCAGGGATACCCCCACACATACCCATAGTATGCATAAAAATGCATAAACACAAATATCCCAGGTATTTAACTCTGAAATGGAGTCAAAACATCAAACCACATATGGTTAAGGCCCTTTTATCACGGTTCCTTTGTATTGGAACACAATCACCCCACCAAAACCTCTCTATCCGGACTTTTAAACAAGCCTCAAGCCTTTGTTTATGACTTTATTAAAGTATTCCTTCTAAATCCTTCTATAGGGAGTTAAAAACCCTTCAACACCTTTACATATCCCCTTAACTGCATATATATCAACCTTTCCCTCTTAAAACATTGGTTAATATATATATTTACACATAAACCCTTTCATCGACGCTTTTCCTTATAAAATCTGTTAACAAATGAATTAACTAAAAAACATACCTTTTCCGCCTTTCGTACAACTTTTGCACAGATTCCGAGGCTGTACCTCTATCGCAATCACTATCGGCTATTGGGACTTTTGAAAGCCCCATTACACATGTGCCTCATCACCCCTTTCCCTCCGATATTCGACTATCAAAAGTGTTTCAACACTTTAACATAATACGAAGGGAATACATAGAATTTCCCCTATGAACACATATAGCGAACTTCAAATTCATTAGACCCACGACTATATTTTTCGTCAGGTCCGTATCTTATCGTTCCACAGCATTGCCCCGACCTTCGCCTTCTCTGATCGCTGATTTATTGCTATCGGTGTATCAACGTTCCATTGTACTGCCCCTTGACTGCTTCAAAGCACCGATCCGATTAGTCCTTGCAGGCCCAATATGGATTAGATCACTCTCTATAATAATTCAAGTTCAGAACTTAATTCCAACCGTGTTTTGTGCCGTTTCTTAGTGTAAACTGGGTTTTACACTTGTGGGACTTAATCTTTATAAATAATTCCTCCGATGCAATATTTCGCCTTCCTCTTCATCGACATCAACTGGACTGTTGATCTTTCAGATCAAACGGCTCTTGTGCATGCCTCTTCACTTCACTGTTCGCCCCTTTTACTTGATTTTTCCACGATTCCTTCATTTTTACTTCTGTGGTTTGGTTCTTCTGAAGTTTCCCGTCCTCTTCTATTTCGCTTTGCTCTCTCCCTCCTGGCTTAACTTCGCCTGCCATTTGATCACTGTCCTCTAAGTCCTTCGAATGGATTCAATGATCCATTGCAAATCTCTGTATCATTTTCTCCCTTTGCGTGCTCTGCAGAACTCTGCCTGCAATCCCTGTTACAGAACCTACAAGTTCAAATACAATTCAACACTTGAAACACGCATTCCCACTTGAAATTGGGTTGATTGTATTAATAAACATCAACAATGATTACAGAATGAGACCTCTGTCTCACACAAGCCTGTTCTTCACTATTGTGGCCTCTCTTTTTGACTCTGCCCATAGGCTTACATATATGCCAGGAGTTTTGTTGAACTATCCTGGTTCGAATCCTATATCTACTGAACTGACTCCTAAATCCTCTGTCCATTATGTCCACTTCTAATTAATTAATTCCTAAAGTCTCTCCTTAGTTCCTCGAATCATGAACTGTTCTAAGAGTCCTAATTGATTTTAGGCTCTTTTGTCATTATTGCCACTCATGTTCTCATTTATTCGAGAGCACTTACAATTTCCTCCCATTATCTAATTAATTCGCTTAAAAGCCTAATATTACATTAATTTGTCACTTAGGAATCCAACTTCCTAAAAAGACATGACCCCCTATATCTATTTAATTACAATGATTTTCTCTTGGGTGAATGCTTCTGCATCAGTTGTACTAATAACAGGTTAGGTTTACACTAGTAGTATAGGGACCTAACAACATGTTCCTCATTCTTACAGATTTCCAATGAGCTCTTGTTTGCCCCAATTGGACATTGAGAACTCAAGTAATGACCTTTAGAAGACAATGAGTCAATGAGTATTGATATACTCCACGTGAATCTTGCCCTTGGATTTATAAATCTATCTTTTAATCCCACACACATAGTGATAACATCAATTTATTTATAAATATAACCTCCCGAACATTGTTCATGTATTAGGCACAAAGAGTCATGAAATTTATTCCATTTCGTGGAGAGAGTAAACTTTTGTCCTTTGTTTGCCGACCCATCACCTAGTCATCAATGTCCATTCATTTCCCTCCAAATGTGATCTTGGGATGTGTCTAATTGTCTCTTATGTGTCATAGCGAAATTTGTCAAAATAAATTAGGATACAAATAATAAAAAAATATTGAGGTGAGATGAAAGAATTTGAAAAATCTTCGTATGAAAAAATGAAATTAAGTAAAGGTAAAATTGAGTATGTAATGGTTGCAATGATTGAGTGTGAGGAAAGGGATGTGTGGAGTTAAGTGTTATAACATATGAATAAAGTGCAAGATATTTATGAAGATATTAGATATGACAGGAAATGGAAATAGTATGGAAATATTTCTAAGCACTGAAAATAAAATATCCTTTTCCAGAAATATCAATAACATAAATGTAGAAATATGAAAAGCTAGTCGGAAATGGAAATAGAAATGGACAATTTTAGAAATAGTAAAAGGAAAGAGAGAGGAAATGGAAAGTGGAAAAGGATAAGTATTGAAGCATGAAAAATTCCAAAATAATATGGGGTAGATAAAAATAATGGAAAAAGTAAATAAACTTAAAGTTGAATAGTTAATGGCTTCAGTCATTGAATGTGAGGAAAGAGTTGTGTGGATTTAAGTGTTATAAAATATGCATAAAGTGCAAAGGATTTATGAAGATGTTATATATGAGAGGAAATGGAAATAATATGGAAATATTTATGAGTATGGAAAATTGTTATAGCTCAAAAATGCCACCCCTTGGGCTTATTAATGAAGAACAACATCTTGAAAGGTTAGATGTAGAAATTGGTCCATGAAAGCTTCATAAAAATCCATGTTTTGTACCTTCAAAATTCATTGGAAACTAGTTGAAAACATTTTAAAGCTTAAAAATGCTCTAGATAACTGGACAAGGGTGAACTGAAGTGCTTAAAAACTCTCCCGTTACACTGCAAAAAAGATTTGAAGTGGAAATGCGAATGGATAAGAGAAAAAAAAGGTAAAAGCTGATTACTTTTGAGGACAAGGATGAAAGTACCATACCAAATATGGTTAACAAAGTGTCTAGATTCAATGTGATTACTCCGTCAAGCTATCTGTAAAAGAAATGCCTTCCATGGAACAAATGAAGACGATTTATTATAACAAAGTTGTTATCACTGCGACAAACACCCTCCAAACTCTTGCTTACAATTAAATTTTGGAGCCTCATTTTGATCCAATGATCTGTCTTTCTTTGATTTTTCGTAGTCACTTCATGACTGGTGGATGTTTCTAAGTGCTCAAGTCTTTTTCTAAAGGTTCTAAATGTTGAAGCCACTTGCTCGCACATGCTTATTTTTTGGTGCATTTATAAACAAACTTCTTTCTAGCAAGCCAAGCAACCAATGTCTACCTTTGAGAACAATGATTACGCAATACTTAAGAAAAATGTTTGCGTAGTCTCTAGAAGTAGTTCCTATGTAGTTCTTAGTAATAGTGATTTCACAGTCTTTAGTGATAGGCCTTGTACAACTCCTAGACATTGTGCAATCCTCGATGACAACACTGACATAGTGTTGTACTACGAAACAACCCCCCCATTTATAAATAACAATAGCTAAGGTTAGAGTTATAAATGGGGACCCTTTTAATTTTTTGGCTTAGGATAATAATACCTAACTCTAAGAAAATACCTAAGAAAACCTTGAAAAACGAACTAAGGATGAAATCCGCATCGCAAATCGCAAATCACACTTTTTCGTGTGACTATGTTAAACATCTTCAAAAAATTGCATTCTGCGATCAAATCTCCCGCTGCGATATCCCGATAAATAACACCTTGTCATTTCGCAAATCGCATATTTCACTTTGGAAACTTCACAAACTTCGCAAGAAAATAATATGCCATTAGAATGTCCATTAGCAATTTGCGAAATGCGATATTGCGATATTCACAATCGCATTTCGCTTTATGCATCTGGTAGCGCTATATTGTATCCATTTAAAGATTGCGATGTGCGATTAAGAGCGGTAAAACGTGTGAAATAATTACATTTTAAATATCAAAATGAACGAATTGACAGGTTAATAAATATTTAGCGGCCCGAGGAAGGATAATCATTTTCCAAGTTATGGGTAGTTAACATCGAGTATCTCATTAAACCTTTCTCACAATCCAAAGTCATTTCAGAGAAGCTTTCAGTCTTAATTACCCAATACTATCTGCGCTGATATATCTTGTCTATTTTAGGCAAGCTACAAAAGACATGTCACTAAGGAAGGTGATGCAGAAACAGAGTAAGCAGACCATTGTTGAATCTGAGTTAATAGAGATGGCTCCTATTTTCTCTAATACAGTTTGCGATGCTGCCAGAGGCGCAACAACTTGGGAGGTCATATACAATAGGCTTGAGGAAAAATGTCCTAAAATCATTGTCACGAGAGCAACAAATGACTCAACAAGGCCTTCGGGACTTCAATACATAGATGCTTCCTGTTCTTTCCTTCATAGGATAGGAGCAAGAGCTAAAATCCTTCCATACACGGATATGATCAGGTGGGTGATCGAAAACCTCATCATTGAAGATAGGCAATTCAAGAATTCAATAATGGAGCTCATAGGGTTGTTCAGAGCAGAGGACTTGAAGAAAATGTACCACATACTTGACCCTCAAGATATCTACGACAACACATTTGTGGCCAACTTCATGTAAGATTCCTAACCCAAAATATTCCTCAAACCCTAGAAAAACTCCAAGCAAATATGTGCAAATGATATAATAACCCAGAAGTGATAAAATAACAGTGGAACAAAATATAATAATGTAAACTGGAAATATAAGTAGATACACAAGAAATGCAGTGAGAAATGCTAAGCTATTTTATTATACTGAGCAATAAAATGAGTACAAGAGGTGATTAGATAGATGGCACCTCGATTTGCACAAGGCAAGTGAAGAAATACTCTCAGAATGACAAGAATGGCCTCTTTGCATGGATGCTGCTGCTACTGCTAGAAAACAAATGATGATTTGGGGCTGCTACCCTCCTTGGAAAAAGCTGAAACTCTGGATTCAGGCTCTACTCAAGAAACCCAGAAAAACCTAGAAAGCTTTCCTGGAATGGCCGACCCCCGAAAAACACCCTCTTGGGGTTCTGCGTAGTTCCTCAATGCCGTGCGTTGCCACTGAAGAAAACCCCTCTAAACTCTGCCTGAAACACTGCCTAAAACCCTGCCAAAAATCCTCTAATGAGACAAGAGTTGGACCCCTGGTCAATCTCCAACATAAATCCACCTGTAAACCCCAATCCAGCACTACAATAAAAAAGAACTGCATCCCTCTCTAAGTGCTGCGCAGTCCTCCAAAATGCTGATGAAACTGCTGATGAAATGCTGATTAAACTACTGCTGAAATACCGATGGAAATACCTTGCCCGAGCAGGCACTCGAAGTCCCCCGGAGCTAAGGGTGAGATCTCTAAACGAAGACACTCAATGCACTGAACAGTGCTACAGAGCAGCTAAACAACTAGCGTACTTAGAAGTTGAAACGACTAGCTCAAAATGCACATAACTAAATGATCCAAAATGAGGGGGCTCCTCTCTATTTTATAGCCTTTGCCTCTCACAATCCCTAGGCTCACCTCCTCCTGCATGATTCCCCTCTTGCCATGTGTTCTTCCCTCCTGCGCAGTCCCTCCATGTGTCTACGTGGGCCCCATTTCTGCGTCCCCCTTTGGCCCCCTGGTCTCCTCCTTAAGTCACAACGTTGTGCTGCTAGGAAGTGATTTTTTATTCTTAAAGTGAGTTATGTCCCCCGTCCTCACTTTTTTTATTTATAAATAACTATAGAAGGCAAAAATTGGGCAAAATCGAATATTCCAATTAGCCATGGCTAATTAGGAATATTACAGTCTCCCCCGGAAAAATGTTGCTTGTCGTCAAGCAACTGAAGTGATGGATGTTGCAAGATCTTCTCACTCTCCCAGGTGGCATCCTCATCCAACAAATTCTTCCACCTCACCAAGAGTTCCCGTAGCGTCCTGCTCTGCAGCTGCCTCTCCTTGGTATCAATGATAGCCTCCGGCTGCAATACCAAATGCCCCTCATCATCCATGGGTGGTAGCTCATCTGTCACTGTCACCTGCTGCCCCAATGCCTTTTTCAGGCATAATACATGGAAACCGTATGAATCTTGCTGCCTTGGGGAAGCTCCAACTCATATGCAACCTGTCCAACCCTGCGTATCACCCTGTATAGCCCATAAAAGTGGGGCTTAAGCTTCTCAACCCCCTTCTGCTATAGTGACGACTGTCGGTATGGATGTAACCGTAGGTAGACCATGTCCCCTACCTCGAATTGTCTCTCCACCCGACGCCTGTCGGCATACAAATTCTGCTGGTTCTGTGCTTTAGCCATGTTATCCTTGAGAGCTCGGAGAATATCCTGACTCTCTTGGATCCATATCTTGGCTTTGGGAGCCTTGCTATCACCAAACATCACGTTAAAAAAGAGATAAAGGATGATACCCATATAAAGCATAGAATGGTGACATACCAATGGACAGGTGATGTGAAGTATTGTAGTAGTACTCCCCTAGATGCAACCACCTCAACCATGCTCGCTGCTGCCCACTGACATAGTTATGCAAGTAGCCTTTTAGGCACTTGTTAACTATCTCTGTCTGCCCATCCATCTGTGGGTGATAACTGGTACTCAGTGTCAACTCCGTCCCCACCAACCGGAAAAGCTCCTGCCAAAACCCGCCCATTAAACGGCTATCCCTATCACTGACAATGGTCTTAGGAAGACCATGTAGCCTGAAGATCTCTCTAAAGAACAGCTCGGCCACCTGTGTTGCTGTATAGTGTGCGGATATGGCAAAAAAATGTGCATACTTTGTTAGTCGGTCAACGACGACAAAGATGTAATCCTTGCCCTGTACCATGGGCAACCCTGTGATGAAGTCCATCAAAATACTCTTCCATTTCCCCTCCGAAATGGGAAGAGGCTGCAATAATCCCGCAGGATGGCTCATCTCTCCCTTGTTCCTCTGGCAAACATCGCACTCTCGGATGTGCCAGAGTATGTCCTCCTTGAGGCCCTTCCATGAGAACCTCTCCCTAATGGCCCTGTAGGTTTTGGTAAACCCCTGATGTCCTGCCAATGGTGAATCATGTGATGCCTGGAGTATCTTCTTCTTGAGCTGAGACCCCTCAGTCAAGAAGATCTGGTCCCTGTAATAGATGATCTCATCGACCACCCTGTACCTGTCATTTGCCACCTGCCCATCCAGAACCTCACATGCAAACCTGTCCTTGGAGTACTCTACTAAGAGTCGAGCCCTCCGTCTGCATCCAAGCTCATAAGAGACAACGTGGCTGGTCTAAGTGAAAGGGCATCTGCTACCACATTGTTCTTACCCTTTACATACTCAATGTAAATTCATATGCTTGGATCTTGCTGATCCACTTCTGCTGCCTCTCTTGTAGCTACTTCTGCTCCAAAAAGAACTTGAGGCTGTTGTGATCAATCCTCACCCTGAACCTGTTACCCACTAGATATTGTCAGTACTTAGCCAATTCATGCATGATGGCCAGTATCTCCTTGTCGTATATAGAATACAACCTCTCGTGCGGAAGGAGCTTCCAGCTCTCAAAGGCTATAGGTGACCTCCCTGCATCAACACTGCACCGATCCCCTCTCCCGACGCATCACACTCCAACACAAAAGGATGTGTAAAATCTGGAAATGCAAGCACTAGGTAGCTGCTCATAACCTCCTTGAGCTTGTCAAAGGCTCGCTGCGCTGTATCTAACCAACTGAAAGCCCCCTTCCTCGTCAAATCTATCAGGGGTGCAGAAAGCTGTGAGAAACCTTTGACGAACTTCTGGTAGTAAGTATAAATGCCAATGAATCCTCGAAGTTCCGTCACATTTCTCGGCTCCGACCATTCTCTGATGGCCCTGATATTCTCCTCATGGACTCTCACTCCGTCCACTCCTATGATGTGTCCCAGATACAACATCTCCGTCAACCCAAACTCACACTTGGAGAGTTTGGCATAAAACTGCTACTCCTGTAAGATTTGCAATATCGTCTCAATGTGCCGGAGATGCTCCTCCCAAGTCCTGCTGTAGATGAGAATGTCATAAAATAACACCAACACAAACTTCCTTAGGTGACTACAAAATATGTGATTCATGCAGGACTGAAATGTAGAGGGGGCGTTGGTTAGCCCAAAAGGCATCACCAAGAACTTGAAGTGCCCATAGTGACACCTGAAGGCGGTCTTGGGAATGTCCTGCTCCCTCACGCGAATTTGATGGTACCTAGATCTCAAATCAATCTTTGAGAAGAATCGTGCTTTCCTCAACTCGTCCATCAACTCATCGATCCTGGGTATGGGGTACCTGTTCTTCAGGGTCTTCTTGTTCAGGGCCCTGTAGTCAATGCACATCCTTAATGTAAAGTCCTTCTTCTTCACTAACACCACAGAGGAAGAAAAAGGACTCGTGCTCAGTCGAATGTGCCCAAGAGCCAGCAAATCCTATATAGCCCACTCAATCTCATCCCGATAGGCCTTGGGGTGCCTATAGGGGGTGGTGATCACTGCCTGGATGCCTTGCTCAAGCTCGATAGTGTGCTCAAACCCCCGATCCTGTGGCTATCCTGGTGGAATCTCTCTAAACACTATGGCATACTGATCAAGAATGGACTGGATCTCTGGATGTACCTTCTACCCTGTAGTCCCTGCCTCCGATGCACGCAGCTCCATTGCCCACTCTATGTATCCCTTTTTGAAGACTGCCTCCATCCGATGAGTTGACATAGTCTAAGGCGGACATGTGTGCTATCCCCGTATCTTCTCATGCCTCCCTGTCTTCTCATCATCCCACTCCATCTCTAGGGTCTTCCAATCCGTCATGACCTTCCCTAGAGTAATAAGCCATTGAACACCCAGTATCATGTTGGTATCCGGAATATCGACCACCAAAAAGTGGTCTGTCAATGTGTAGGTGCCCATCGTCACTAAAAGCTCTGGAACATAACGAGCACACGTCATGGTCTGATCTCCTGGGACCAATACTGAAAACCCATCGAAGCTCTCTGTTTGAATACCTCTCTGCTCAACCATCTATGCATCGATGAAGTTGTGGGTTGCCCCACTGTCAACCAAAACCAATACGCGCTGGCCACGTACTGTCCCTCGTACGCGTAGTGTCAAATAATTGGGAACTCCTCGCAACGCTACAAGGGACCCTCCGGTGGGTGCGAAAGATGCACTACCTGCTGCTGGTGGTGGAGGTGGCAAAAGTCCCTGTATGGCATGGCTATCTCCTGCCTCCACATCCTCTTCGTCATCCTCTTCTCCACTACTCTTAGAGAAGACCTCAATAAAATGTGCTTTGCCAGCAGCACATCTATGTCCTGGTGCCCATGGCTCCTGACAGGTGAAGCACAACCGCTTCTTCTTCAGCTCCCTCCTGGCATCGTCATCAAGCTGTACTCGTCTTGGGTTCCCCTTTGGAGGAGGAATCCTCACATCCTTCCCCTTAGACTGAAAAGTCTGTCTCTGGGGGTAAGGTGTTCGGGTCTTGGGTAATACATCCTGTAAGTCCCGGGTCCTGTTGATAGCGTCCTAGAGTGTGGCTGGTTTAGTGGATCAGACTAAACCCTGAAGTGGCTTTGCTAACCCCTCAACATACATATATACCCTCCATGTCGTCGATAGGTCTGGCACCATCACGGAGACCCTCAAGAAATCTGCAATGTAGGTCTCTGGGCTCTCTGTCTATTTGAGCCTCGTCAGCTCAACAAAATGTTGCTCTGGATCCCTCCGATCAAATCACTCCATCAGTCTCCTGGTAAACTCGGCATATGTCATCACTGTGGAGTGCCCCAGTGTAACCATCCCATGAAACCACCAATCCTGGGCCTTGCCATCCAAATGCAATGTTGCCACCTTGATGGCCTTTGCCTCCGACATCTGGTTAAGCTGGAAACAAATGTCCAGCTTCTCCACCCAAGACTTTGCCGAACTGTTTGACGAGGCATCAAACATAGGCAAGTGGAATCTACTCGCTGCACGGTGGGTGTCACCATCATGGTAATGCCGGTACCCTCTGTGATGATCGCGGGGTCTGCTATCCCATTGGAGTTGAACAAAATCTCTGAATGAGAGGGCTTCCCTGAAATCCTGCCTATAGGCCTAGTACTCTGCAAAATAATCGCCCATATGTCCGGGCTCTGCCTCCTGCTGGGCTACGGCCCTTGTGTCTGCCCCTAAGAAAGTGGGCATGGTAGAGCGTGTAGGGGCATGTGAGGCCACCTATTGCGCAGTATCACACTGCTCTGGCAAGTGGTGGGATGCACCTGATCCCTCACCAATATGAAAAACTCGTGGGCTGTCACGCTGTTTGGCCTCTACTGCCGTGAATCTCTGTCCCATCACCTTAATCTGCCTCGACAGGTCCTGCACTGAGTTGAGGGGCGTATCCGCAAATCTCTTCCTGTCCTCGTCAGCCATCTGTTCTACGTCCACTACTGACTCTCTCTGTTCTGCATCTACCACAAGCTCCTCCTATTCTGCGTCCACCATAGGAACACAATCTCCCTCCCCGTAGGTATTCTCCAACCTACGTCCAGTATTTCTATACCTCCTACCTCTGTAACAAATGTAGGGTTTTTCCCCTAGTGTCATAGATTGCTAGCTCCACAGGCTGAGCCAGATCTATGCTATGATACCAATGTAATATTCCTAACCTAGAATATTCCTCAAACCCCAGCAAAACTCCAAGCAAATATGTGCAAATGATATAATAACCCAAAAGTGATAAAGTAACAGTGGAATAACATATAATAATGTAAATCGAAAATATAAGCAGATACACAAGAAATGCAGCGAGAAATACTAAGCCATTTTATTATACTGAGCAATAAAATGAGTACAAGAGGTGATTAGACATATGGCACCTCGACTTGCACAAGGCAAGTGAAGAAATACTCTCAGAATGACAAGAATGGCCTCTCTGCGTGGATGTTGTTGCTAGAAAACAAATGATGATTTGAGGTTGCTCCCCTCCTCAGAAAAAGCTGAAACTCTGGATTCGGGATCTACTCAAGAAACCCAGAAAAACCCAGAAGGCTTTCCTGGAATGGCCGACCCCCGAAAAACACCCTCTTGGGTTTCTGCGTAGTTCCTCATGCCCTGCACTGCGATTGAAGAAAACCCCTCTAAACTCTGCCTGAAACACCGCCTGAGACCCTGCCAAAAATCCTCCAATGAGACAAGCGCTAGACCCCTGCTCAATCTCCAACATAAATCCACTTGCAAACCCCAATCCATCACTACAACAAAAAAGAACTACGTCCCTCTCCAAGTGTTGTGCAGTCCTCCAAAATGCTGATGAAACTGCTGCTGAAATGCTGATAAAACTACTGCTGAAATACCGATGGAAATACCTTGCCCGAGTAGGCACTCGAAGTCCCCCGGGGCTAAGGGTGAGGTCTCCTAATAGAGACACTCAATGCACTGAACAGTGCTGCAGACCAGCTAAACAGCTAGCGTGCTTAGAAGTAGAAACAACTAGCTCAAAATGCACATAACTGAATGATCCAAAATGAGGGGGCTCCTCTCTATTTTATAGCCTCTGCCTCTCACAATCCCTAGGCTCACCTCCTTCTGCGTGATTCCCCTCTTGCCATGTGTTCTTCCCTCCTGCTTAGTCCCTCCATGTGTCTGCGTGGGCCCCATTTCTGCGTCCCCCTTTGGCCCCCTTGGCTCCTCCTTAAGCCACAAAGTTGTGCTACTAGGAAGTGACTTTTTATTCTTAGAGTGAGTTATGTCCCCCGTCCTCACTTTTTTTATTTATAAATAACTATAGAAGGAAAAAATTGGGCAAAATAGAATATTCCAATTAGCCATGGCTAATTAGGAATATTACACTTTGCAAAGAAGAACCCAGATCCCTTCAAGCTGATTCAGGGTTGGAGAGTGTTGGACAACAAATTCAAATATGAAAAATCGAGTATGTATGCTATAGCCTCTTTGGCAAACCCCTACAACTATGCAGCAACTATGTTATGTAGATTATATGGGCTAGCCAATAATACTAAGTTTTCCATAGAATGGATTCCTCTGATTGATGCTTGTGTTAATTCCCACATCATGAATTGGCCCTCCATCCTATCTAATAACCTAGCCACCACCATTACAGAATATCAACAGAAGAGAGCCTCTAGTCTAGATAACCTTCCTCCGTTCTAATTTAGTGCCTACATTTTGCATGACATTTCTGACGATGGGTTGGAAATGGACCTTACAGGAACCCTACCCAATCAATCTCATTCATAAAAAATATGGGAATCACATTATATACCTCACTTCTATAAGATATTTCATGTTGTTGTGTTGCCCCTACATCAAATAATTTTCAATAAGAAAGCCCCTAGGTTTTCCCAAGAAGCACAACAAACCTGTTTACTGTCGGCAAATATTTCGTTGAAGAATGGTTCACCTACATTAGGGCTTTTGGTAGCACAACCGATCCACATGTCCTTCCTTTATATTTTTCTGATAAATTATTAGCAATAGATATTGCCTACCAGACCGTGGGAAAAGGTCTAACTAAAGTTCTCAAAGATGACAAGAAGTCATTATGGCCCTCTTTTCCTGTCAAGTATGGTTCTTTTTATTTAGCAAATTTTGTTCATGCTACTAAAGATTCAGCACATATGGAAGCCCTCAGGCTTTATACATTTCCTAAGAGTCAATTTGATCTAGACAAAGTGGCATTTAATGTCACTATTGTAGTAAATCTCAAGCCATACAACCATGAGGATAACTATTTTGAAGACTTATTACAGTCGGCCGAATCCTTCGAACAAGTGTTTGAATGGGAAAAGGTGAATCTGAAACCTGAATATTTTCAAAGATTTTAGGAATTTAGAAATGAAAGGCTCGAAGTCATCCCAATGCATTTGTTAAAGCCAGAGAATAAGCCTACAACAAGTGTCACTGTTGATAGTGAAGGTCCTAGTTCTCGAATAAATTCTCAGGTAAATACTAAGAAGACACCAGACACTGGGAAACCCAAAGATGTAGATAACACAACTGAGTCCAACAGGAAGTCAGCTAAGAAACAAGTGATGAGCACCCCGACTATAGAAATCAGTTCAGAGGTAAAAGGAAATAGTTTGGAGCAGGAGTGGGATCCATTTAATCAGAAATTGCAAGGCACTCCCAAAGAAACAAATACCCAATAAACAATGGAATATAAAACTCCACTGCATGTTCATAAGGATACAGAGCCCAAGCCTATCGGTGAGCAATCCAAGCCTATGGAGGAACAAGCGACAACATCCCAGCATACTGAAATTATCCCTGCTCTGCCCACATCAGAAATTGTTTTGAAAGTAACTGAAATACCTCCACTTGATGTGTTCTATAGCCCTCTCCACAAGGTTGTAGTAAGAAGGCATAGAAAAAGGAAAAGGGTACACACACCCGAATTCCCTCCCGGAAACGAGTTGATGGACGTTGTTTGGAAGGACATTCCTTTCAATCCAGTCGAGAACTTGAATAGACTATCACAGTTCACAGGAACATATGCATCGACCACTATGGACAAGGCTACTAAAGTCTCTACTTTGTTAAGCTAAATAGAGGAGAGGATTGCATAGCTCGAGCAACAGCTCGAAGTAGAGAAAGCAAGCGTAAACAGGCAAGTGGCTGAGCAGCCCGCACAGTTGTAGCAAGACATGGGGGTCCTGAAAATAAGCCATTAAGCTGATATATCAGCAAAAAACATGCAACTCCAAGAAATGCAACAAGCGATGGAGAGATACAAGGATGTTCCCACTACTGAGGAGTTTATTAAAGAGGCACTGGAATCAAATTCCCTTCTGGTGAAACAAAAAGAGCATTTTTTCCAAAATATGTCACACATTACTCCCTATCTAATTACTAGTGACCAGCTGGAAAATAAGGCAATCGATCAGAGAATCAAGTTTAACGATTTAAACACTAGAATATTTGAGTTCATCGAATGGACAGAAACAGAAGACGAAAGGAAAGCCATTCTACCCAAGATTGAGGAAACTCATAAAGACATTCTCTTCATGGATTGGGATGTGAGAATCAAACAGGCTGAGCTAGCAGTCGCAAGGGCAACTGGGGTATCAAATAATATCATTAAGGTAGTTAATCACACCTTGTTTTCCACCAACCTCATTAAAGAAGACAATCTGAAAGAAATGCCCGATTTAAAACTTTGTATAAAAGCTAGCAAGAAAAGGTGGAGACTCAAAGGGAGGCAATTACAAAATTGACCAGGACCAACTGGGAGTCGTATTGGCAGTATCTCATCAAGCCACACAACCAAATTATGACTCTCAACTGTTCCCTTCATACGACTCAGTGGATGCTACCACCTCTCACTGATGTGATTTTCACAGGACAACTCAGGACACATTTTGGGGCACCTCCTCAAATTCAACCGATGACCGATATATGCAATTTGAAGGACAAGCTGGTAGACAACAAGTCATCCTCTTAGTTCTGTTCATTTAGCCACTGTTTATTTTTGGAGTTAGTTACCTAGTTAGGAGGAAGGTTGTTTGAAACCTCCTCAAATTTTGTATAATCTATTTTTGCACATTAGTTAGAATAGTATTTATACCCTTATCATACATTTAGATAAGGGTCCATAATTTTATGGAAAACATTTGCAAAGAGTGCACTATTGTAAGTTTGTGAATGCTTTGGTAAAATTAGGGAACATGATTGTTTCTTTTAGAGGATTAGTCTACTTTCCTTTGTTGATGCACTATTGTATTCTTGTGAGACAATTTGATTTGAAGAAAGAAGTTGGTCTATGTCATTTTTCAAATGAGTAGGACTTCACACATATGGTACTATTATCTTGTATGATTGATTCTGTTTACATTTAATTAGTGGCAAAACTTTACTTTCATGAATTGTGTGTGAGATTTATTATTTCTATTAAGCATTAATTGCACTTTTGTATGATGATTGCGATTTTCATATATAACTCATCATATATGTGATATATTTTATAAATTTCTTTGACTAACTATTTAGTCAAAGAAATTATCTTTATACATTATCATCTCTGTTTAATTGCGATCAATATTTATTATCACATGTTAAGCAGATACCTTTGTAGATTGCATACCACATAGGAATACCCGAGTTTATATTAGAATAAGTTAGTTAGAGAATTGCATCATATAATAAGTCACTTAGATTATCATTATTTTATTGCAAGCACTCATGAACCACCCACTCTCATCTTAAAACCCACACTGGGAAACTCATCCCATTATCCCCAGTCGGAGCCACCACTTTAAACGGAAAAGGAGTTGTCTTAAGGTCCGGATCGGGTGGTTATTCCCCATGTTTCCGCAGCAAAATTTTGAGGATGCAACATTTTGGCGCTAGAAGGAAAGAATTCAACTTTGAATGGAATATAAACCTAAAGATCATTCGAAAAACACTCATAAGAGTCAAAACCCCTCCACAATTTCTACACCTTTTTTGATCTCGTTCAAAATCTCTTGATCAGAAGTCTAAATTTGTAGAAACATATCCCTCTTCTCTTGAAGCAGTAAGGAAACCACCCTCTCTAGATTACACTCCCGAGTCTCCCGAAGTTCATTATTTGATACAGAAATTGAAACAAATATCTATTTCTTCTGAGAAACGAGAGAGACTCGAAGTTTCTGAAGAAAGTGTTACCTCCTTATTACAACAAACTGGTGTATTGAATAGAATGCAAAGTGAAAGGCTTGGGGTCACCCCTTTCGAGTTCGCCATCCCTCCACAACATAGGAAAGTTACTTCATCAATATCTGAATTAGATACCAGTGAGATCACATCACCTTTCCATCCATTCACTTCCCCATTCACTTCTACTCAATCCACGAATTCTTAACTATCCACTTCTCCAATCAGTACTACCATTAGTAGTACTAACCTAGTAGTAAGTTCTTCACCATATATACTTACTTCTAGATCAACCTTCCCATCTTCTTAGTCTCAAACTCAAGTTATGGTCAATCAACCTTGGAAAAATCTTGGTGTTGTACTAGTTGTAAATCCAAATGCACTCGTAGCAAACCCAGAAAAATGGCTATCTAATACAATCCTGATGATGCTCTCCCAGCCGAAGAACATCTAAATAATTTTATGTTAGCCATGAATCTTAATGGGGTCGCACATGAAGATGTTGTAATCAGACTGTTTCCTTATACTTTCCAAGGATCTGCTGGATCTTGGTATTTTTCCTTTCCATTGGGTTCAATTAGAGACAGGGATACTTTTCAAGAAGTATTTCTTGCAAAATTTGGCGATGATAGGACCATAGCATCCTTGATCAATTATCTTTCTAATGTAAAAGCTAATTTAGATGAAGAGATAAAAGTTTTCAACTCCAGATTTAACAAGTTGCTAAATAAAATCCCAACTGCCTTTAAACCTACTATAGATGTACAAATAGAATGGTATATATCATCTCTTCCTTCTAATATTGCAATTTTTGTAGATAGATCTAATAAGGCTACCCTTGTAGAAAACATGAAAGAAGCCCTATTTGTAGAAAAAGAATTATAGCTTTGGAAAATAGATCACAGATAGACGAAAGGAAGTCAAAGAAAGTAACATTTAAGGATGACTCTAAGAAGAAAACTTCAAAGGAACCTTTTGATCTTGAAGGACTTCGGAAAGTGTTAAAAAAAATCTAATGAAATGGTCGAAATAAAAAAACAGGTCGCAAAATCCTCTGCTCCCAAGAAACCTTTTCACTCATTCAAAAGGAACCATTCTTCTACATTGCAACCCCCAAACACCATTTGAAATGCTAAGTCTGATCAAGAAGCAGAAGAAGGTTCACCAGACGAAGAGGAAGCTAAAACGAAAGAAGAAATTGAATTAAATGGAATGTGGGATTTCATCCTCCCAACTGAAGAAGAGACACAAGCAATGCCAATGACTACAAGAAGTAAAAACTCTCCTGACATGTCTATCACAAATCAGAAACAAAAAACTGCTGCTCCTGTAAAGGAAAAAAAGCAGCTAAGAAATCTAAGACTGGCCAAACTGATCCTATTCCTCTAGATTCCCAAAATGCCTAAAAAACATTGGTAATATCAAATACAGTGGAATACAATATAGTTGAAGACATGAAAAAGACTAGAGCAAACATCTCATTACATAAGCTCACTAAACTCAAGAAACAACAAAAAATTCTATTAAGAGAGTTGAAAGTAGTTCCCGTATCTCCTCTGTCATTTGCTGTAGTTACTCAAGCTACCTATGATGTGGGAAAACCTCCCTCATCCTTAAACAAAGTAGATCCTTCATATTTAGTTTTAATTGGTGATAGGTCTATTTATCATATTCCTCCATTTCTGCTCACTTATGAAATTTTCAACATGAATGTTCATAACTGCCTTATTGATTCAGGAGCCTCCTCAAATATAATGCCAAGAGCTATGTGTACCAAATTGAACATTACCCCTCAAAAATCTGCAGTACACATAGTTCAGTTAGACAGGACAAAAGTAGAGGTGCTTGGACATATAACATCAATTTCAATTAGGCTTTCCTCTAATCCAAAAGTTTCACAAATAATTGATATTTTGGTGGCTGATATCCCTGAATTTTATGGTTTAATTCTCAGTAAGGATTGCTTTGAAAAGTTACACGGTTATTTCTCAACTGATTGGTCTCACATGTGGTTTCCACACAACGGTAAACCAAACCAAATCAGGGTAGACCGAGAGAAATTCATGAAATATAAAGTCACTGACCTTGAGGGAAGCAATGAACTTGTTGCCTTCACTAATAATATCATTGGAAATTACTCAGCCAAGTCATTTTTCGGATCCTTTAATTCTTAGAGGTCTCCCTTTCTAGATAACGCTATAGTTTCTCAAATCGAATTTTTTTCACAAATAGATGCTTACAAATGTCTAAAATTAGTAGATAATTTTTCAAAGAATTCTATGTTATGGACTCTCTATTTTGACAGTTCTAAATTTGAAGATGACGCAGGTGCAGGATGCATTTTGATTAATCCACAAGGAGATAAAACCATGCTAGCTTGCAGGCTTGAATTCCAGTGCACTAATAATATCGCTGAATATGAAGCACTGATCCAAGGACAAGCCATCGGTATTAATGTCAAATACCTGCAAGTCTATGGTGATTCTGAAATAATTGTGAAATAGGTGAGAAATACAATTCATTGTGTCTCTGGGCACCTTAAACATTATCAATCGTTAGCCCAAAATTTGACTTCTCATTTTTCTGTTTTTAACATTTCTTCAGTCCCTAGACTGCAAAACGCAAGTGCTGACTTACTTGCTAATGTGGCATCCAGGCTTATACCCTTAGAAGACTTTAGTCCAGACAGATTTTCAATAGAGTTAACATTTAGGTCATCTATCCCCGACAATGCAACAAATTGGAGAGTATTCAACAACGATGCAGATATAGTTAATTTCCTTACATCAGAAGGGTTGTATGAAGAACAATCATAGATGAACATGAGCATGATCTAGAAATCAAACATAATAATGATCAAAACCAAATCCCAAAGTCTATAGTTAATATGGAAGATCTCTATGATCTAAAGTATAGGTTCAAGAAAATTACCAACTCCAAAACTCAAAGTTCTACTTTGAGATTTGAAGTAGTAAACCTAGGGTCAACTGAAAAACCTCAAAATATCAACCTAGGTCTTGGCCTATCATTTGAAGAAATAATATCATTCATTAGGTTGTTAAAAACATACAAAGGTGTGTTTTCCTGGGATTACGTAGATCTCAAGACCTATGGTACCTTTGTAATTCAACATACCATACATATGACTTTGAATGAAAAGCCAATTCAACAGAAGCTTCGCAAAATTCACCCAAACCTTGAGAGTCAAATCAAATTTGAATTGAACAAGCTTCTGAAGGCCAAAATAATCTTCCTTGTTAGACACTCTAAGTGGGTATCGAATATGGTACCCGTAAGGAAAAAGAACGATGATATTAGGATTTGTATTGATTTTAGAAACCTGAATAAAGCTTGTCAAAAAGATAATTTTCCCTTGCCTACTATGGAACAAATATTGCAATCAGTTGCAAGTTCTAAATTAATGTCTTTTCTAAATGGATTCTCAGGATATAATAAAATTCTTGTGCATCTAGATGACAGATTGAAGACAACATTCAGGACCAAGTGGGGAACATATGCCTATTAGAAGATGCCTTTCAGACTCATTAATGCTGGTGCCACATTTCAACATGCTATGGACATTGCCTTCAAAGGTCTAATTAATAAATTAGTTGTTATTTACTTGGATGACATCACAGTCTATTCTAAGGATAGGAACAATCATTTAAGCGACCTGAAGCACATTTTTGAAAGATGCAAGAAATATGGCATTTCCTTAAATCCCAAAAAACCTTATTTTGCTTTACCAGAAGGAAAACTCCTTGGGTTTATAGTGTCCAAGAAAGGAATTTACATTGATCCTGATAGAGTCCAAGAGATTGAAAAGATTCCCCTCCCACACAACAAAAAAACCATGCAATCATTCCTAGGCCAAATAAATTTTGTAAAAAGATTTGTTCCATATTTTTCACAAATTGTCCTACCCTTCAAGCAATGATATGAAAAAACGTAGTTTTCAGATGGAACAAGGATTGAAGAGAATCATTTGAGTTGATTAAAAAATCCATTATTAATGATCTTTCATTGAAAACCCTTGACTTTCTCAAACCTGTTGTATTATACACTTTCTCATCCGATACGTCATATGCAACAATTTTAACACAGTTGAACGATGAAAATATAGAGGAACCCATCTCTTTTTTCAGTTCTAACTTGCAAGGTGCCGAATTAAATTATTTAGCTGTCGAGAAAAAAGCATTTGATGTTTTTAAAACATTGAAAGATTTCAGACCTTTTGTTCTCAAATCCCATACAAAAATAATTGTACCCTACCCGACAGTAAGACAATTATTAATCCAAAGAGAAGTAGGGGAGAAAAAAGCTAATTGGGTGACTGCGCTTCAAGAATATGATGTAGAAATTTGGCCAGCTAAAATTGTCAGGGGCCAAGGTTTTTGCAGGATGTTAACAGGAGCTTTCCAGTTACCATCAAAATAAGATCAAGGTAATGAAGTGCAAATATTAGAGGTAAGCCTCAATGATACACAATCACAATATGCTGATTTGAAATTTTATCTAAAAAACGGATATGCTCCTATGCATCTTAATTATAAAACAAAGCAAGCTTTAAGATTGAAATCAAATCAGTATGAACTAGTAAATGATGTATTGTTTAGAAAAAATTATGATTCAGTATTGCTAAGATGCCTGGAGAAACCTGAAGCCGAAAAGGTCATGCAGGAATTACATGATGGACCAACTGGAGGACATTTCAGGGGAAATACCACAGCTCACAAAATCCTGCATGCAGGATATTATTGGCCAACGATATTTAAATATGCACATGAATATGCAAGAAAGTGTAAAACTTGTCAAATCACAGCCGGAAGAGAAAGAAAGCCAACACTCCCTTTACAACTAGTTAACATCCAACAACCATTCGAAAAATGGGGATTAGACATAATTGGTGAGATTGTTCCTAACTCTTCCAAACAACATAGGTACATCCTTATGGCTACTGATTATTTTACAAAGTGGCTAGAAGATGTCCCATCGAAGATACCTAATACAAAAAACATCACAGACTTCATTGATCAGTACGTAATTAACAGGTTTGGCTTACTCTCATCTTTAATGTTTGAAAACGCGTCTTACTTTTGTGGAAATACAATGGTAGAATTTTCTCTAAAGCGAGGTTTCAAGTTGAAATATTCAGCCAGTTATTATCCACAAGGTAATGGATTAGCAGAATCAACAAACAAGAACCTCATCAAAATTATCAAAAGAACTATTGATCAAAATCATAGGAATTGGCACAAAGCATTAACATTTGCTCTATGGGTAGGCAAAATTACTTAGAAAGCCTCTATTGGTTCTTCTCCTTTTGCTTTAGTTTATGGAAAATAAGATGTTCTTCCCACAAACATAGCAATCCCATATCTTGCCCTAGTATAATTCATCGATGAAAACCCTTCTTCCTCTCCAGGCTAGACAATTTCAGATTCACAAGCTTGAAGAAGAACGAGAAAAGGCTAAAGCAATCCACTTCCATCATCAACAATTAGTCAAAGATTATTTTGATACAACTTCTGCAAGTCTAAAAACTCTTGAAGTAGATGAATTGGTTTTGAAATGGGACAAAGCACATGAGGAAAAAGGTAGACATACCAAATTCCAAAAACTATGGCTTGGCCCTTTTCAAATCATTGAAAAAATTGGACAATCAACGTTTCTTTTAAAAGACTTGTCCAATAAGAAGGATTCTTTCCCGTTAATGGGCAAATTTTGAAAAAATACTTTTCTTAAGAGATACCTCTTCCAATTTTGTAACATATTTCTTTTAAGATTCTTAGGAAAATAAAGGTTAACTAGTATTTTCTTTTGGATTTTCAAAATAAAATCTTTGATAATATTTCTGTTTTTTCACTTTATAAGTAAGTAAGAGTTAAAAGAAATAATTAGGACATTTGAGTACTAAATTAAACTTGATTTCTTTGAAAATACTTGATCTTTATTTAAACATTTATTCTACGAACAAACTCTTATCTTTATAGAGTATGAATGTTTTGTTATCAGTCAAGAAAAGAATCTTTAACATAGTAAGGACTTTCTGCAGATGAGTATCTTAAAAAACTCTATCATTATCACCCAAAATTCTCAAAAGAACCAATGATTCACCCCATATGATAAAATTTTCCTTTTTTAGAGTGTAATTCTAAAATATATAAAACTTAGAAGATAAAAAGTCTCATTATGAGCTTGTTTACCATGTTCATAGGGAAATTATTAAACTAATATTACCAATACTACATATCAAACAGGGTAATAGCTAATGATCTCCTTGATCAGAAGACAAGGGGTCTCATCAAGAGCCATCTTGTTCAGTTTAGTTACAACCAGTGAATGGCATTGTCATTATTAGGTTACCATGCCTAGACAATGTCTTTTAAGAAACCAAAAAGAAAAAGATTATATTCAAAAAGGAAAAAAGGGACAAGGTCCAAGTGAGATTCAAAGCAAGTGAATATCATTTTGAAATTTGAAAATTCCTACAGATGGGATAATGAATCATTGTTGGTTAAAAGATAACCCTGTCGAGGCTATGAACGCCTGTTGGCAGCAGAGGCTCTATCTGTGATAAATGAGTAAACACCAAAAAAACTAATCTGCAGAAGACACCTGCTATATTACTTTAAATCTTATTATTGGTTGATGCGAACGTTTATATTTTTATCATTACAAGAGTAAAGTAATTAAATAAGTAGAGTGAGCAAGTAATGATGATTCCAGAGAAATGTTGTTTACCTTATAACTCATGTAATCATTATTCTTATAACTCTAATTAATTTGAAAGTTTTTAGAAATTTCAGAAAACTACTCAGAGATAACTAGTTCTCCCAAGTGAATCGCCAATTGTTGTACTATGAAACAACCCCCCCATTTATAAAGAAAAATAGCTAAGGTTAGAGTTATAAATGGGGACCCTTTTAAATTTTTAGGCTTAGGATAATAATACCTAACTCTAAGAAAATACCTAGCAAAACCTTGCAAAACGAACTAAGGATGAAATCCGCATTGCAAATCGCAAATCACACTTTTCCATGTGACTATCTTAAAACATCTTCAAAAAATTGCGATTTGCGATCAAATCTCCCACTGCGATAGCCCGATAAATAACACCTTGTCATTTCGCAAATCACATTTCGCACTTCGCAAACTTCGCAAGAAATTTAGCTATGCCATTAGAATGTCCATTAGTGATTTGCGAAATGCGATATTGCGATATTCGCAATCGCATTTCGCTTTATGCATCTGGTAGCGCTATACTGTATCCATTTAAAGATTGCGATGTGTGATTAAGAGTGGTAAAACATGTGAAATAATTACGTTTTAAATATCAAAACGAACAAATTGACAGGTTAATAAATATTTAGCAGCCTGAGGAAGGATAATCATTTTCCAAGTTATGGGTAGTTAACATCGAGTATCTCATTAAACCTTTCTCACGATCCAAAGTCATTTCAGAGAAGCTTTCTAAATTACCTGATACCGTCTGCACTGATATATCTTGTCTATTTCAGGCAAGCTACAAAAGACATGTCACTAAGGAAGGTGATGTGGAAACAGAGCAAGCAGATCATTGTTGAATTTAAGTTAACAAAGATGGCTCCTATTTTCTTTGATATAGTTTGCAATGCTGCCAGAGGCGCAACAGCTTGGGAGGTCATATACAATAGGCTTGAGGACGAACTTCCTAAAATCACTGTCATGAGAGCAACAACTAACTAAACAAGGCCTTCGGGACTTCAATACAAAGGTGCTTCTTGTTCTTTCCTTCATAGGATAGGAGCAAGAGATAAAATCATTCCATACACGGATATGATCAAGTGGGTGATTGAAAACCTCATCATTGAAGAAAGGAAATTCAAGAATTCAATAATGGAGGTCATAGGGTTGTTCACAGCAGATGGCTTGAATGAAATGTACCACATACTTGACCCTCAAGATATTTATGACAACACATTTGTGGCCAACTTCGCAAAGAAGAACCCAGACCCCTTCAAGATAATTCAGGGTTGGAGAGTGTTGGACAAAACATTCAAATATGAAAAATCGGGTATGTATAGCCTCTTTGGCGAACCCATACAACTATGTTATGTAGATTATATGGGCTAGCCAATAATACTAAGTTATCTATAGAATGGATTCCTCTGATTGATCCCTGTGTTAATTCCCACATCATGAATTGGCCCTCCATTCTATCTAATAACCTAGCCACCACCATTACAAAATATCGACAGAAGAGAGCCTCCAGTCTAGATAACCTCCCTCCATTATATTTTAGTGCCTACATTATGGATGCCAACTATTTTTGCACGACATTTCCAACCATGGGCTGGAAATTGACCTCAGAGGACCACTACCCAATCCATCTCAATCATACACAAATATGGGAATCACATTATATACCTCATTTTTATAAGATATTTCATGTTTTTGTATTGCCCCTACATCAAATAATTTTCAATAAGAAAGCCCCTAGGTTTTCCCAAGAAGCCACAACATACCTGTTTACTGTCGGAAAATATTTCATTGAAGAATGGTTCACCTACATTAGGGTTTTTGGTAGCATAGTCTGTCCACATGTCCTTCCTTTATATGTTTCTGATAAATTATTAGCAAGAGAGATTGCCTACCAGACCATGGGAAAAGGCCTGACTAAAGTTCTCAAAGACGACAAGAAGTCATTATGGCCCTCTTTTCCTATCAAGTGCGGTTCTTTTTCTTTAGCAAATTTTGTTCATGCTACTAAAGAGTCAGCACATATGGAAGCCCTCAGGCTTCATACATTTCCTAAGAGGCAATTTGATCCAGAAAAAGTGGCATATAATATCACTACTGCAGTAAATCTCAAGCCATACAACCATGAGGATAACTATTTTGAAGACTTGTTACAGTCAACTGAATCCTTCGAACAAGCGTTCGAATGGGAAAAGGCGAATCTGAAACCTAAAGATTTTCAAAGCTTTAAGGAATTTAGAAATGAAAGGCTCGAAGTCATCCCAATGCATTTGTTAAAGCCCGAGGATAAGCCTACACCAAGTGTCACTGTTGATAGTGAAGGTCCTAGTTCTCGAATAAATTCTTAGGTAAATACTGAGAATAGACTAGACACAGGGAAACCCAAAGACGCAGATAACACACCTGAGTCCAACATGAAGTCTACTGAGAAACAAGTGATGAGCACCCCGACTACAGAAATCATTTCAGAGATCAAAGGCAGTAATTTGGAGGAGGAGTGGGATCAATTTAATAGAGAATTGCAAGACACTCCCAAAGCGACAAATACCCAAGAAACATTGGAATATAAAACTCCTCTGCATGTTCATAAGGATATAGAGCCCAAGTCTATCGATGAGTAGTCCAAGCCTATGGAGGAACAAGTAACAATGTCCCAGCATACTGAAATTATCCCTGCTCTGCCCACATCAGAAATTGTTTTGAAAGTAATTGAAATACCTCCACTTGATGTGTTCTATAGCCCTCTCCACAAGGCTGTAGTAAGAAGGTAGAGAAAAAGGAAAAGGGTAGACACACCCGAATTCCCACCTGGAAACGAGCTGATGGACGTTGTTTGGAAGGACATTCCTTTCAATCCAGCCGAGAACTTGACTAGACTATCACATTTCACAAGAGCATATACATCAGCCACTATGGAAAATGCTACTGAAGTCTCTAGTTTGTTAAGGGAAAAAGAGGAGAGGATTGCATAGCTCAAGCAGTAGCTCGAAGTAGAGAAAGCAAGCGTAAACAGGAAAGTAGCTGAGAAGCTCGAACAATTGCAGCAAGACATGTAGGTCCTGAAAATAAGCCATAAAGCTAATATATCGGCCAAAAACATGCAACTCCAAGAAATGCAGCAAGCCATAGAAAGATACAAGGATGTTCCAACTGTTGAGGATTTTATTAAAGAGGCATTGGAATTAAATTCCCTTCTGGTGAAACAACAAGAGTATTTCTGCCAAAATATGTCACACATTACTCCCTATTTGACTACTAACGACCAATTGACAGATAAGGTAATCAACCAGAGAACTGATTTTAACGATTATAACACCAGAATCTCTGAGTTCATCGAATGGCAGGAAACAAAAGACGAAAAGAAAGGAAATCTAACCGAGATTGAGGAAACTCATAAATACATTCTCTTCATAGATTGGGATGTGAGAATCAAACAGGCCAAGCTCGTAGTTGCAAGGGTAGTCGAGGTTTCAAATAATATCATTAAGGTAGTTAATCACACCTTGTTTGCCACCAACCTCATTAAAGAAGGCAATCTAAAAGAAATGCTTGATTTAAAAACTCTGTATAAAAGCTGGAAAGAAAATGCGGAGACTCAAAGGGAGGCAATTACAAAATTGACCAAAACCAACTGGGAGTCATATTGGCAGTATCTTGTCAAGCCACACAACCAGATTATGACTCTCAACTATTCCCTTCATACAACTTAGCAGATGCTGCCACCTCTCACCGATGCGATTTTCACAGGACAACTCAGGACACATTTTGGAACACCTCCTCAAATTCAACCGATGAGTGATATATGTGATTTGAAGGACAAGCTGGCAGACATCAAGTTATCCTCTTAGTTCTGTTCATTTAGCAACTGTTTATTTTTGGAGTTAGTTACCTAGTTAGGAGGAGGGTTGTTTGAAACCTCCTCAAATTTTGTATAATCTATTTTTGCACATAAGTTAGAATAGTATTTGTACCCTTCTCATGCATTTAGAGAAGGGTCCAAAATTTTATGAAATTTTTTTGCAAAGAATGCACTATTGTAAGTTTGTGAATGCTTTGGTTAAATTATGGAACATGATTGTTTCTTTTAGATATCGGACTACTTTCCTTTGTTGATGCACTATTGTATTCTTGGGAGACAATTTGATTTGAAGAAATAAGTTGGTCTATGTCATTTTTCGAATGAGAAGGACTTCGCACATATGGTATTATTATCTTGTATGATTGATTCTGTTTACATTTAATTAGTGGAAAAACTTTACTTTCATGAATTGTGTGTGAGATTTATTGTTTCTGTTAAGCGTTAATTGCACTTTTGTATAATGCCTAGCTGAAATTGTGATTTTCATATATAACTCATCATATATACGATATATTCTATAAATTACTTTGACTAACTATTTAGTCAAAGAAATTATCTTTATACGTTATCATCTCTGTTTAATTGTGATCAATCTTTATTATCACACGTTAAGCAAATATCTTTGTAGATCGAATACCACATAGGAATATCTGGGTTTATATTAGAATAAGTTAGCTAGAGAATTGCATCATAGAATAAGTCATTTAGATTATCATTATTCTATTGCAAACACTCATGAACTACCCACTCTCATCTTAAAAACCACATTGGGAAACTGGTCCCATTATCCCCAGTCGAAGCCACCACTTTAAATGAAAAAGGAGTTGTCTTAAGGTCCGGATTGGGTGGTTATCCCCCATGTTTCGGCAACAAAATTCCGAGGCCTCAACACATAGTTATTTGGGACAATGCACTACATAATCCTTGTTGATAGTCAATATACAATCTTAGTCAACAATAAGCATGCAAACATGTGAGTCGTTCATTCTCTCATTCTTAGTGGCAATTATATCATCATTCCAAAAAGTTTTCTTAACTATCACTTTTGTGCACCTTTTGCTTTCACAAGTGTCACTTTCATTTTCACGACTGTCGTTGTTACTTTCTTTCAATCTCACAAGTGTCGCTTTTTATTTCTCTTCGATTTAGAATGTCTTTCTCTCACTTTATTTATCTTTTGCAAGTGTCATTTTCACTTATTCTTACTGTCATAAGTGTCGCTTTTGATTGTTTTCACTCTTGCATGTGTCGCACTTTGGCACACCATTAGAGGTAGCTCTAGCACACTCTTATGCATTAGTTGAAACTATATATTATAATAATCTATGATAGACACTTTCCCATAGCTCAACTCACTTTCTAGTTGCAGTCGATAATTGTGTCATAACTTGTATTTTAAATGTCACCAAGCTATGTTTCAATTGTTGCACATAGAAATAAGTGTTGCTTTGTTGTCTTTTCAAGGTATGCATGTGGATTTGAGTATGGTGCATTATTTTGGCCAATTTTGGTGTTATCCAAGTGTGAGATCACTATTTCAAGAATTGTTTCCATGTCTTGTTCTCTCTTGTCTCGTTGATCCCACACTTAGTCATTTTTGGAGCTTTAGATGTCTATGAAACTTGTTAACGTTTCTCCTTCCTAGAACTGCACACTAGGCAATTTTAAGTCATAATGAAGCATCCTCTACCTCTTGGAACAATGAACTTCGTAGTCCTAGAGGAAAATATCCATCAACTATACATTGAGAAACCTTGAGGTATACACCATCACTTTGGCTACTTAGCCCTGTCAACTGAATAGTTCGTGATTCCTTCTTCCCTAGATTGCACACTGCATAATTCTAGTGGAAAATTGGGTTTTCTCTATGTCACTATTGTGCTCAATTGCATAGTCCCCTAAGCCTTCTTTTGAACCATTGTGCATTGGAAGTTACAGTGTGAAACCTTATCTCCTATCTCTCTAACTTGCCTAATTGTGCAATCCCTCCATCTTGTGAGCCTCCTAATGCACATTCCAAAATTCTAGCGAGTAGTAGGTCACCTTTAGGTCACTAGAACCCTAAACTACACAATTACTTGAGCCTTACTCTCCTTCATTGCACATTGCACAATTAGAGTTAGAAAGCTTCCACCCCTTATCTGCTAGACTTTCCCACTACACTGAAGACCTATCATGTCCTCTCTTTTTCATGCATTGCATAGTTCTAGTTAGCAGTGAGGCATCCTTGAACCCTTACAACAAAGAAATGTGCAATTCTTTGTATCTCCCTCTCTCTCTTGGGAAATTTCAAGCCTCAAGCCTCTAGTCACTATCTTTGGTACTTGACACACATGCTTTCCTCTTTCTCTTTCTTTTGTGCAGTGCACAATATCCCACTTCCTATTTCCTGTGACTACACAATGTACCGAAGGAAACCTCTCCCTCTCAACTCTTGTACATAACCATCATAGTCAACACTTTCCATGAGTAAGCATATGAAGAGTAGATGATTTTCAGACTAATGTTGGCTTGTCATGAGTTGAATTCATTTGAAGGTGTTATCATCTCAACATGGTAGGGTGATTCTCAAGGGAGGTTATTAAGGAGAGCATAAAAGAAGGAACTTGTCAAGAAGATGCAAAATGAGGAACCATTATGAAGGGCAAGAAGGAATCTTGGACGAAGACAAAGAGATGGAAAATTATGCTGACTTAGAAGGTTCTGACACTCACTTAGGCCCTTTGGAGGGTGAAGATGAAGAACAAAAAAAATCCATCATGAAGAAGTCAAATTCATAACAATAAGGAGTAGAGTTTGGCATTGATGAAATTAAGTCTTATGTTACTGTTGCTAATTCATGGCTTCTTAAAGTGTCACAACAAAAACCATATGTGTCAATGTATTTTTCCACATCATTTGTGGAATGTAATTGTGTAATTTCCAAAAATGAGAAACTATAAAATGTGTGGAAGCCCAAAGGTCCCACATGCAATATGAAGAGTCACTAAAAAGTTCTAAAGTCGTGTTGAAGCTAGAAGGTCATATAGGAATTCGAAAAGTCATAGTAGAAGCTAAAGAGTCATGAGGGAGGTCAAGAGTCACATGGGAGGTGGAGAGTCACCTCATTTGTTATAAACACACCTCCATAACTCAAGAGAAGGGAATTTGTACTTTCCACCTTGGCTTCTCTAGTTTGGAATAGGAGAGAAGATCTTTGTTTGGAGGAGCACGTGGTGACTCAATGTTCTGTTATTGAGGCTAGTGTGACAAAATTGTAATTATATATCTTGATAATTTCAGTTAATATGTGAAGATATTTGAGCTGGCACACATTCATGCATATGTCATGAATTATTGTGAGACTACTCTTTCATTGTTTGTGGTGTATTTTTATTTTAGCACATACTAATGAAAATGAACTATTTCGTTGGCTTTGGCATGCATCTTATTGAATGTGTGTTGTTACTTGTTTTTATGATCGTTGTTATCTTGTGAACTACTCTGTAGGTTAACTAATGATTCCTTCCATGATCTTTTGTGTCTCTTTTTGGATAGTACTAATACTTTTCTTCTAGATGTTCACACTCTCTTTTCCCTTTCGTGAAAGTGAATCATATACATAGCAATTGTATACCTCACAATGCCAACCTACTTTCTTATTTCAAATATTGTTTGTATAATTTCCTATGTTGATAATTGTAGCCAAGGAAAATTCATAAGAATAATGACATCCAACCTTGTTTCCCAGTTGCGGCTCTTACTCCAAATGGTGTGAGGTTTAATTGTTACTTCATACCGGGGAGACCCCCTTGGTTGATAGATTTCTAGCACCGTCAACAAATGGTGGTAGAAGGAGGCCTAGATGACAAGTTGAGTCCATTGAGTCTATTTTGAATCTCTTAACTTGAATGGACCATTCCCAAATCATAATCCCAAGATGTTTTTCTAATAGAGAAAATCTTTCACTCCCCATGGAATTTATTTATAACTTATCTCAATTAAATTTTGATGGAGAGGGTGGAATATCCATAGCCAAGCATACATCTTAATTTCTTAATTTCTATGATTTTTATTAAGTGGATTCTAAAGACGTGGCTTGTAAATTATTCGGCCTCACACTTGAAGTTCAAGTCAAGCTATGTTGTCATACCTTACCAACTATGTCCATTCATTCATTTGAATAACTCTTCAAGGAGATTCTTTAATCCTTTGGTAGGTATAATTACCAAGATGATTATAAAAGTATTAATCAACTTAGAATGAAATTTTATGAATCAATAGAGGTTTTTTCTAATATATTTCTTCACCTATGTTATGAGTTTCCTGAAGAAGATATGAATTGGGATTTATTTAAGGAAAAGTTTCATCCTCTAGCTCAAATATCCTTGAAACAATATGAATATGAATCCTTAGTTGATTGTGCTCTCCCAACTTTTATCAATCACGAGACATCTCTAATTCTCGAGGAGGAACCTACCTCCCCTTTTGTCCCTTGTCCTCCTCCCTTTTCATTTCGAAACAAGTTAGTCTCTAGTGTTATCATTGAAGTTGGGATATACGAAAATCAAACTGATGATCCATTTATTCCATACATATTTTTTCTTCATGGTAAACATTATATATGGGAGAACTTGTAATGTCCTAATCAATACAAGCAACATAAGGTGAAGACTGGCCCCTTTATTCCCTTAGATCACATTAATATACATAACCAAAATGTTGAATCTAACGTTATTAAAAGTGTTATTTCTTCAAGGGACACCTTCCATCCTCTATCATCTACATGTCATGACCCTTTGTGCCTTGATCTGCTTGATCGGTTTGCTCCACCAGCTAGTTCTTTAGATACTCTCAATTTTCAATTTGCTAGTCCAAATTATGATAAGGTACAATATGGTCACATTCCATAGGTAAGGGGAAAGGAGTGTTAAGATGATCTTAATATCTGTTATCTCTTTCAAAATCCTCCATGTCAAAATGATGTTTCTTCATTCTTGGATGATTTAGAATCTAGTGAGCTCGAGAGTCAATAAAATGAAATCAAGATGTGTCACACTAGGCAGTAACTCCTCAAAAACAATTCGTTGATTTTCATTCAGGTTGGTATTTATTATATAAATGAGGGAGAGACTGTTCATTTCATCTCTTGGTGACTATTCATATTCTTTATTATTTATTTACATCAATTTCAGTTATTCACCCAATCCTGATGATTAGGTGTCAACATTCCCCCCCTTAATCTGAAGGGATGTTGGTGAGTCCAAGCATTGTTCTGAATCTTTCAAGCTTTTCTCTTCCAAGCACTTTGGTGAAGATGTCTGCAATTTGCTCATTAGTGGAACAATGGCAGAGATGGATTGTTTTGGCCTCAACATGATGTCGAATCAGATGATATTTAGTATTGATGTGCTTCGTTCGATCATGGACTTTGGGTTCTTGGCCAATTTTATTGTTGTGGTATTGTCAATCATGAGTGGAGTCGATTGTACTTGTTTTACCTGCAAATATTCAAGAATTTTCCTGAGCCACAAAATTTCTTTTGTTGCCTCAGCTCCTACCACATATTTTGCCTATGTTGTGGAGTCTGCTGGAACTGATTGTTTGCATGATCTCCAGGAGACATCTCCTGATCCAAGACTCATAACATAACCTGAAGTAGACACCCCAGTTTCTTTGTCTCCATTGAAGTTTGAATCAGAGTATCCAATCAAGCTGAAGTCGTCCACTTGTGTATACTTGATTCCAAAGTCTTGAGTTCCCTTCAAGTACCTTAGAACTCTTTTTTCAGTAGACCAATGTCCCTCACAAGGCTTTTGCATAAACCTGGAGAGGATTCCAACAACAAACGAAATGTCTGGTCTGGTAGTAGTTAGGTAGTTGAGACTTCCTACAAGCTGTATATACTTTGTTGCATCCTCAAATTCTTTTCCTTCAATGGATGTGAGCTTTAAGTTTTGTTCCCTTGGAGTAGTAAGAGGATTGCATTCTGTCATGCCAAACTTGTTCAACAGATCTCCAATGTACTTCTTTTGGGAAAGGAATATGGACTTCGGATGTTGAGTTACTTCAATACCAAGATAGTAATGAACATACCCAAATTAGTCATTTCAAAACATTTCTTCAATTCCTTCTTTATGGATGCAATGTAGCTTTCATTGTTTCCTGTCACCAAAAGATCATCTACATATACCACAAGATATACAACTGTTTTGCCAACTTTCTTGACAAATAAAGTTGCATCATCAAGATCATAATGTTTTAAATTGAGTTTCACAAGATGCTCAGTTAGTTTTTCATAACAGGCTCGTGGTCATTGTTTGAGGCCATACAAGGATTTCACAAGTTTTCATACTTTATGTTCATGTCATTTCAGAGCAAATCCTTTAGGTTGGGACATAAAAAATTCTCTTTTAGATCTCCATTCAAGAAAGCAGTTTTTACATCCATTTGATGGACTTTCCAACCATTCTGAGCTGTTAGGGCAAAGAGTGTCTGGATGGTAGCCCATTTTGTTGTGGGGGAAAAGTATCCTCATAATCGACCCCTTCCTTCTGTGCAAAACATTTTTCCACAAGCCTGGCTTTGTGCGTGTCAAGTGATTTATCTGCTTTATACTTGTTCTTGTAGACCCACTTGCAGCCAATTGGTTTGGTTCCTTATGGAGGATCAACCAGCTTCCAAGTGCCATTCTTTATCAAGGCATCATACTCCTTTTGCATTGCTTCTTTCCATTCATCATGAGAAGCAGCTTCTTTGAAGGAAGTTGGTTCGAAATCTGTAGACAAATTCAATTCACAATCATAAGAAACATCCATATCAACAGGTGAATCAGAGTCATCTACATCACCTCCATTTTGCCAGTTTGAATTTCTAGTTCCTGTCTTTCCAACCTCATCAGGATGAACACTTTCAAGTGTCTTTGTCAGCCACTTTGGGGGACCTTTCTTAGATGGTCCAGGCTGCTCCGTTGATTGAGTTGGGACTGAATCAAGATTGAGTCTCCCAATTCTATCAATCACATCACTTAAAGTATCATCCGTTGTTGGAGTTTCATGCGGGGGAGAGAGTTCTTCAGAAAAAGATTCCACATGTTGATCTAGTATAGGAATCCCCCCTTCAAGATGTGGAATCTAATTATCAAATTCTTGAAATGATTTTGCATTTGCGAATATATCCAAGCGATCAAGTTGCCGCTCAACAACATTGTCAGTTTTGGATGATTCAAGAAAGATTACATCTCTAGATACAACAAAATTTTTATTGACTTCATCATAGAGATGGTATGCTTTGGAGGTGTTTGAATACCCCAGGAAGATACACTTACGACTTCTTGCACCAAGTTTGTTTCTATGTACCTTTGGTATCAAGGCATAACAGGTGGAACCAAAGACCCTGAGATGCTTTACTGAAGGAAAGTGCCCATACCACATTTCATAGAGAGTCTTATTTCTAATAGCATTAGATGGACATCTATTCTTTATATATACAACACATAGAACTGCATCAGCCCAAAACATCAACTTTACATTTTTGAAAAACATCATGGAGCATACCATATTTAAGATTGTCCTATTCATTCTTTCAGCTACACTATTCTGTTGGGGATTATAAGGCATAGTTGTTTGATGTTTGATCCCATGGTGGCGAAGATAGTTTTCAAATTCATTTGAAGTGTATTCTTTTCCATTATCAGTGCGAATAAAGCCAATATGAGATTGTGCATCATTTTTAATCCATGTATGAAAGTTCTTGAATGTTTGAAAAGCATCAGATTTGTTCTTCAATAAATAAACCCAACACATTCTGGTGTAGTCATCAATAAATGTCATCATATATTTATTTCCATTTGCAGAAGGAACATGCATTGGACCACATAAATCTGAATGAATGAGTTCAAGTTTTCTATGTGCTCTTGAATGTGAATCATGAAAAGACTGTTTGCTATGCTTTCCTAGAATACAAGCATCACATTACTTAAGTTTCCTAGGAATTGTAGGCAAACCAGCAATACCATTTTTCTTCAACAAGCAAAGGCTGTCATAGTTCAAATTTCCAAATCTAGCATGCCATAATAAACTTGATGGAAGTGTACCTTCTTCATAATGAGAGTTGTATGAGAAATGTTGCGCACGAGCAGAGGTACCATGCAGCTTGAGAAGCCTTTCTTCTTCTATCCCCCTCATGACAAGTGAGTGGTCAGATGCTATTCTCACCTCAAGATTGCCATCAAACATATGAATGGAGTGACCTTGCTCGTAAATGGGGACCAAGGACAACAAGTTTCTCTTCAGCTGTGGGATATATAGAACATGATGCAGAAGAAAGTCTGGAAGACCAGGCAATTTAAGCCTGATTGTGCCAAGCCCTGATGGCTTGATTTTTGATTGTTCTGCAAAGTATTATGCTCCATCAACATTGTTAGTAAATTCTTCAAAAAAATATTTTCTATGAGTCATGTGGCAAGTTGCTCCTGAATCAAGCAACCAATCATTTTTCCAAGAAGCAAGTGAAGCATTAAATAAGTCTTCATTTACTCCGATATTACATTGTGCCACAACATAATGAGTGGATTCAGGTGCTTTACCTTTATCTGTGTCATTAGTTTTACCTTTGGGTTGGTTTCTTTGCTACTCAATTTTATCTCAAGGTAAATTTTGTGTGGAGGCATCATGTGATCCATTTCTTTTGCAGCGTATGCAATGAAAATTCGACTTTTCTCCTTGAGAGTGTTTGCCCCCCTGCCTCTGAAATATCTTCCTCTTCCTCTTTGACCACCTCTTCCTCTGGAAGAATCTTGGGCAAGATTCTTTTCTTTATGAGCAAGGCATACAACCTCTTCAGAAGATTCAGGGGTTGTCTTCTTTCCAAAAGCTTTCTCTCTTTCAACAAATTTTTTCAACCTTAGTGGCTTTGATATCATGCATTATAGATTTTACTTTGGATGCAAGAGCAAGAGGATCATTATTTTGTAATTCAAGAGTGAAGAGTTTAATCATGATATTAACAACTTCAAGTGCAGAATGTGAGTCATAGAGTTATTTTAGCTTTTGTAAGGCTTTGAAAGCAGTTGAAAATGGCGAAATATGGTGACTCACCTCTTCACTTACAGATGCTGCAATTAATGCATAGGCTTTGCTGTTCTTATTTTCCAAAATGACGAACTCTTTGTCTGAGGTAGGTTGTTCTGGCTCTTTGTCTTCATCTCCAATACACACTCCTTTCCAAAACTCATTGAAAATGAGGTTGTATTTTATCATCCGGGACCACTCAAGATAGTTCTCCTTGCCAGTGAGAACTATTCCCACAATGGATATGATTGAATGCATTGTAAAATCTGAGTGCAGTAAAAATACTTCTGCTGATAGACAAAAAATACATTTGCTGATAGAAAAATAAATACTTCTACTGATAGAAAAAATTACTTCTACTGATAGAAAATTTTCTAAAGTTGACGTGCACTTCATATATTATATGCGCATTATATATTGATCACATATGGCTCAACATATAAAATATTTCAACCAATTTTTAATGAGGTCTTTTCTCAACACATGCACCATGGATACCATCACTTTGGACGTTTGCTTGGCCGTTGCGCATCATACACCAGAACAAGGTCTCGATTCTGGTACCAAGGACTGCTCCATTGGAAATGGTTACAGTGTGTAGTAGAGCAGATAGGTGTGATGCCGAGGGGATATGGAGGTAGTATTACCAATGCGTATTGTTGGGAGCAATGGAGGTCTCGGTTCTGGTAATGGAATGCTGGCAGCAGTGTAATACCAGAACACCAAACGCAGCATATTGGGAGCCAAACACAACATATTGGGAGCCAAACGCAATGTATTGGGAGCCAAACGCAACATATTGAGAGGGAGAGTGATATGATATGGAGGCCAGTAACGTGGAGAGAGTAGCGTATGGAGGGAGGGTGATATGATATGGAGGCCAGCAGCATATTGGGAGACCAACAACGTGGTATAGATCTCTCCAACAATGACATCAACGAGACACAACTATAGATCTCTCCAACAATAACATCGTATTCAACCGCGTATAAATTGGAGAAGATTTACAACGTTATATGAATTCTTGAATAGTATTCACTTCAACATACCAAGTTAATTCTTTAATAAATCAGCTTGAACAATTTTCACTTCAACGCACCGCCATTAAAAAGAACAACTCACAATATAATGGGACAGTGGGACAGTGCCAGCATACCATTCAACGGTTTCCAAATTTAATGTAGGTTTCTACGGCTTCAACATCTTCAAGCTTTAAACAGCTACCCTCAACACATGCTAGGACATTTACACGCAGACCTCTGAGCACACAACGCATAGTCTCACATTCATTACAATGTAGGAAACGCTCCAAATTCACAGTCTTAACACAATTCTAGCAGCGTAGCAGAGCAGCGTTATTGGACTATGTCAGAGGAGCGTGGGAGGTTACAAAATTGGCAGAAAAATGTAGGAAAAATTGACAAAATTTTGAAGAAATGATAGAAGGAAGTTACAATGGCAGATAGAAGCCAAAAATGGCACTGGCTCTGATAACATGTTAGACCAGGCAGTAACTCCTCAAAAACAATTTGTTGATTTTCATTCAGGTTGGTCTTTATTATATACATGAGGGAGAGACTATTCATTTCATCTCCCGGTGACTATTCATATTCTTTATTATTTATTTACATCAATTTCAGTTATTCACCCAATCCTGATTGTTAGGTGTCAACAAGATGTTTAATAAATCTAAAGACTTGGGAAACTATCATTTCGATAAAAATGATCTCACTAATGTACATGGTGATGGATGCCCAGTTACATCGATCAATTGATTGATTTATCAGGAATGCTTTGATTTGAAAGGTTTAAATCTAGAATCTGATTTGGTCAAAGGGGATTCTCTTATGGACACTTCTTCTTCAAATCACAACGGACTAATGTTGGTAATGAATTAAATTGTGATGGAAATATGCCATGCTCTTCGAGATAACAATTCGATGATTTGAATTTTGAATTGACACAAGAAAGTGAGGTCATTCATGATGAAGAAGAAAGTAATCAAATCATCAAGGATCTGTCTCATGCTTTGCAAATTCTAGTCTTGAATTAGGATGATTCTTTAGTTCAGGTTGCTCATGAAATTCCTCAATCTATACATCCTTAGATACACAATCAAAAGAATCTTATAACTTGAGTAATCTGTTTCCCGAGTTTGAGAAATCTGTTCAAACTAGTGATGTAGATGGCTTCCATCCAGATAATGACGATCTTGTTATAACTAATAGTAGCTATCCATGTGCAGTTCATGATCTGACCCAACTCTCATAATGTAATTACTCAACATTTAAAAGTTTTGAGATTTGTTAGGTGGTCGAGGCACTTCAAATTTGATTGGTGGTTATATCAGATTCTTGTGATCCCGATGAGATCCCTGAACCATGTCAGACCTTTATTTTTCACATAATTATTTTCTCCAAATTGTTTCACTGGATGTAAACTCCTTGAAATATTTTCATTGTTTCCAAACTATTTTTCTTAACTTTCAAGATCTAGTTTCTGATTAGATAGAGGATTTCGTTCTAGTTAATTCATCATCATGTAAACCTCTTGCATTGAACTTAGGATTGGAATGTATATCTTTCATGGACGCACCAATCTATGAAGTGAACCATTTCAATTATTATGAAAAATATTATCATCAGCTAAAAGTTTTGTATCTGTCAAATACTTATGTGAATTATCAACTCTCAGTCTATCTTGTGAATCTTATGATGCTAATCATTTTCACTTTGGCACAAGCTATCCTATTGAGCATTGGTGAATGCTTGAGTTATTTGGTGAATAAATTTCCTCATTTTGGCAAATTAATTGAATCTGATGCAACACATGTTGACCCGTTGTATCCTGATTGGTTTCCTATATTTGTTATTCTAGCATTCATTTTTAATTATTCTGATTTTCATGATGCTGGTTTAGATTGTAATCAGATACAAGGTAGTGATTTTTTGTACCCAACATGTGAGGAGGATGATTCTATTATTCAAATCATTTGTGAAATTTCTCAAATTGCTCCATCTTTATTTTTGTATAATGGAGAATCTTATACCCTAACTAGTCCATCTGATCATAATACTAGGTTTAATAGATGTCATGCAAATATCATTTTCCCACTAGTATATCTAATGATAGTTGTTTTACATCAATTGATCCTGTTGAACCAATTGATCTTTATGGTTTATCATCTCACTGTTCAGATACTTGTCAAGTAGTTGAGGCACTTCAGCCTTTGCTGATGGTTATGTTAGGTTCTCATGATCTTGACGAGGCTTATGAACAAGATTTTATTAATTTTCCTTCACAAGATTCTATTTATAATTAAATTAAGTTAATTGGAAGCTCATTTTCCCAAGAATTTCAAAGCTCTCAAAAGGATTGTTTTGAATTTCATGATTGAATATATGATTGGATAAAAACATCTTACTTAGCAAGCTTCATTGCTAATAATAAGTTTCGACCTTTCTTGATGTTTGCTAAGAATAGGAACATAGATGAAGGTGCATTCATGATAAGCTTTCGTGGTTTGTATCATTGTTTTTCTGATCAGAAAGGTAAGGTTGTATATTCATTAAATTTAATTGTTATGACATATCTTTCTACCTTTAGGAAATACCCGCTATCTCTTGTGTAAATTATTCGTGATGATATTTTTATTTTTGCACGTTATTTTATATTGTTTTTAATTGCTCATATCCTTCTTACTTGTAGGTCGGGAGCAACTTCAATGGCTACATTGGAAATTTCACTTCACTTAGTCCTGACCCTCTAGAACATTAGGTTAGGATTAGGTCTTACCACATTTCTATGTTTCTAGCTGCATTTCATCACCCCATATTTCTCCCTTTCTAATATAACCTTCACATTTGCTTTGTTTTCTTGCTTCTTCCTTCTTATGCTTTTATTTGTTCTCTTTTCCTGCTCTTTATTTTCTTGATGTACCATGTCTTTCCTTTCACGTTTTTTTTATAAGACCATGCATGGAAATTTCTCTTGTCAAGCTCAAGAGAACAATGTGGAAAAGTTTCGAAAGGGAAATTGTACTGATGACGAGCAACTCTTGGATAATATGTCTTCCTCTTCTTTGTTTGGTCCTACACATATTTAAAGTCAATGATGTCTGAATGGAAAATATGGTTCATTCAAACATAAAGTTATAAGTAGAACCATGATGTCTGTATCTATTTTAGGATCTTCATTCCTTGACTCGATATGGTAATTGAACGGTATGTTTCTTTCCTATCCAATCAAGTAGAGAAGGGAAAGGAGAAAACTAATAGTGAGCATATTAATTCTAGAGGTATATAATAGTATATGAAGGAGTAACCTCTCTTGATCTCAATAATACAGGATCCCTCTTCTGTCCTAGCGATAAAAACACCGATAAAATTCCAATGAGCATATTGCTAATAAAATAAAAGGTGAAAGAAGAGAAAGGCTTCCTACGTAGTGAGGTAAAGAAAGAAATTTCACCAGGGTACTAAATAGGCTTGCTAGAAACAAATAAATTCTTGTGTTCCTGTAGTGACTTTGTTGGGGTACTGAACAGGCTTGCGGGTAGCAGAGTAACACTAGAGATAGAACTAAAACTATGATAATTTTAGACTCATGAATATATACTATCCTTATCCCGGATTGAAACAATTGAGATATGGTAAAATTTGTGATTGTGTTTAGCCAAGAAAGGAGAATAGGAGAGGCTACATCCATAACTAGGATAAATGGGGAAGCTGGGGCAATACACACATTGAATCAATGCTTCCTGAAACACTAGACTCTACGCATAAAGCTAGATCTAAACAGAGAAACTGTAGTTCTTCCAGTGCATCTCCAAGGGTTATCACTGTGACAAATACCCTCTTAATTTTTCTTACATGCTTAGATTTTGGTGCATTTACAAGCACACTTATTTCTAGTAATCCAAGCAGCCAATGTCTACCCTTGAGAATAGTGCTTGCACAGTCCTTGAGAAAAATGTTTGTGCATTCCTTAGTAACAATGATTTCACAGTCTTTGGTGATAGGCATTGTGTAACTCCTAGACATTGTGCAGTCCTTGATGACGACACTGACATAGTTCATGGAGATAATGCACTGCATTATCCTTGTTAACAATCAGTGCATAATATTAGTCAATAGTGAGCATGCACTCTTGTGATTTAGACAATCTCTCAACCTTAGTAGCAATTGTATCATCATTCTAGTGAGTTTTCTCCACTTTTTCTTTTGCACATATTTTTCTTTCACATGTGTTTCTTTCATTTTCATGACTATCATTTTTGCTTGCTTTAAATTTCACAAGTGTTTCTTTTTCTTTCTATTCACTTTAGCATGTGTCACTCTCACTTTCTTTATCTTTTGCAATTGTCATTTTCACTTATTCTTACTGTTGCAAGTGTCACTTTTGATCATTTTCACTCTTGTATGTGTCACATTTTGGCACACCATTAAAGGTAGCTCTAGTACACTCTTCTGCACTAATTTACCTATATAGTATTAGAATATGTGGTAGACAATTTTCCACAACTCAATGCATTTTTTGGTTGTAGTCAACACTTGTTTCGTAACTTGTATTCGAAGTGTTGCCAAGCTATGTTTCAAATATTGCACTTAGAAATAAGTGCCTCTTTATTGTCGTATTAAGGTATGCATGTGGATTTTGTGTATGGTGAATTATTTTAGCTTGTGTCGATGTTATCCAAGTGTAAGATCACTATTTCAGGACTTATTTCCATGTCTTGTTCTCTCTTGTCTCATTGATCCCACACTTACTCATTTTTGGAGCTTTCACTGTGTCTGTAACTTGCTAACCTTTCTCCTTCCTGGAACTGTGCACTATGCAACTTTAAGTCACAGTGAAGCATCCTCTACCTTTTGGAACTACACATTGTGTAGTCCTAGAGGAAAATCTCCTTCAATTGTACACAAGGCAACCTTGAAGTTTGGACCATCACTCTAGCTGCTTAGCATTGTAAACTGCATAGTTCATAATTCCTTCTACCTTGGATTGGGAAATGTGTAGTTGCAAAGGATATTGGGGTTTTCTCTGTGTCACTATTATGCCCAATTGCACAGTTCCCTAAGAAACCTCTTCAACCACTACACATTGTGTAGTTATAGTGTGAAACCTTATCTCCCCGTCTCCCTAACTTGCTCAAATATGCAATCCCTCCATTTGATGGGCCTCCTACTGTGTATTGCATGGTTCTAGTGAGCAGTAGGCCACCTCTATGTCATTAAAACCCTCAACTGCATAATACATTAATCATATGTCTCCTTCACTATGCATTGTGTAGTTATAGTCAGCAAGCCTCCAACCCTTATCTGCTAGATTTTCCCACTGCATAGAAGAGTTTTCATGTACTCCCTTTACTATGCATTGTGCAGTTGCAGTCAACAGTCAGAAATCCTTGGACCCTTGCAACAGACAACTGTGCAATGCCTTCTCTCTCTCTCTCTCTTGGGAAATTTCAACCCCCAAGACTCTAGTCACTGTCTCCGGTACTTCACACACATGCTTGCCTCTTTCTCTTTCCCTTATGTAGTGCACAATTTCTAGTGCACAGTATCCCACTTCCTATCTCATGTAACTGCGCAATGTACCCAAGGAAACCTCTCGCTCTCAACCCTTGTACAAACAAATCATAGTAAACACTTTCCATGAGTAGGAAGAGGAAGAATAGATGATTTCTGGACCGATGTTGGCTTGTCATGAGTGGACTTTATTTGTAGGTGTTATCATCTCAACATGGCAGGGTGATTCTCAAGGGGGGTTATTAAGGAGAGGTTAAAATAAGGCACGTATGAAGAATATGCAAAAGGACGAATCATCATGAAGGACAAGAAGGAATCTTGGACCAAGGCAAAGATATGGAAAATAATACTGACTTGGAAGGTTTCAACACTCACTTAGACCCTTTGGAGGGTGAAGGTGAAGAACAAACAAAGATCCTTCACGAAGAATTCAAAGTCATAGCAATAAGGAGAAGATCTTGTCATTGATGAAATGAAGTCTTATGTCATTGTCGCCAAGTCATGGCTTTTCAAAGTGTCACCACAAAAATCATATGTGTCAATCTATTTTGCCACATCATTTGTGGAATTTAATTGTGTAATTTCCAAAAATGAGAAAATGTTAAATGTGTGGAAGCCCAAGGGTTCCACATGGAATATGAAGAGTCACTAGAAATTTCTAAATTCATGTAGAGGCTCAAAGGTCATGTAGGAATTTGAAAAGTTATAGTAGAAATTCAAGAGTTGTGAGGGAATTCAAGAGTCACATGGGAGGTGGAGAGTCACCTCGTTTGTAATAAATACATCCTCATAGCTCAAGATAAGGGATTCTTGAATTTCCACCTTAGATTCTCTATTTATCAATAGGAGAGAAGATCTTTATTTGGAGAAGCATGTGGTGACTCAATGTTCCACTATTGGGGCTAGTCTGGCAACATTGTAATTATATATCTTGGGATTTTCACTTGATATAAGAAGTTATTTGGGTCGATGCACTTTCATGCATATGTCGTCAATAATTGTGAGACTAATCTTTCATTGTTTGTAGTGTGTGTGGTGGCACATACTAAATAACATGAACTATTTCATTGGCTTTGGCATGCCTCTTATTGAATGTGCATTATTACTTGCTTTTACGATCGTTGTTATCTCGTGAACTACTTTGCAGGTTAACTAACGATTTATTCCATGCTCTTGTGTCTATTTTAGGATAGTAATATACTTTTGTTCTAGAGGTGCACTCTCTCTTTTACCTTCCATGAAAGCACCTCATATACATTACAATTGTATGCCTCACAATGTCAACCTACTTGCTTATTTCAAAGATTGTTTGTATAATTTCCTATGCTAATAGCTTTAGCCAAGGAAAATTCCTAAGAATAATGGTAAACGACTTTTTTTCCTAGATGGGTCTCTACTCCAAACATTGTGAGGTATAATTGGGACTTTATACCTAGGAGACCCCCTTGGTTGAAATATTTCCAACACCGTCAACATAAATGTTGCCAAAATACATACTTGTGGGCTTCCTTGCGATAAGCCACAAAAATTATGATCCTTGACAATGAGCTGTGGTGAGAGGGAGAAAACATAATGAGGATTTCAAAGGAGCGATGAATGTAACACCATGGTATAATGAAAAAAATTGATTCTTCCCCTAAACAAATCATTTATTGTTATTGGTTAATTTATTTGTTGTTGGTTTTTCATGATAATGATAATGGATACTACAATTTAATGGATTTGGTAGATTTTTTCCTATGTGTAGGGAATTAATGTGGGGAAATCAGGAGTAAGGATCTCTAAGGACTTCTCTAGCTAGATACACCAAACATTCACCTCTAAATAAAAGGTGCATCATAATTCTCCTTTCTATTTTATTTTTGTGAATGTGCACGAGAGTGGGATAGATAGATTGGGAACCCTACTGTCTGAGATAGGCCCTCGGTAGGCTTGTGGGTGTAGAGTAACTTACAACAGTGGGAGATGTTGTAACATTGTTCTATATTTTACATTTACATGTCAAAAAGATAAAAAAGGATATATATATATTCCCCTTGGAAAAATCGTAATTTTCATTATATTAAGGAAAATTACATGTTGTAGATGCTGTTCACATCTGAAGTATATGAGGCTAAGTGCCTATCATTTTAGAAGTAAAACAAAAATTATAATCAATTATCCATGAAGGGAGGCTTTGTCATCTGTTGAGTTCATATAATGTTATAAAATAAATACTCTTCTTAGAGAGTATGTCTGTCTGTAGATACAATTAATAAAAGTATAAACATGATAACATTAACATATAACAAAAAAGCACAGGTTCTTGCTAAGCCTATACTATATGGTCCATAAATGGTTGATGATAGTACTGGTAGTGAGCTTCCTCCCTCAGCTCCTGGATCATCCATGTATCGAGTGGCCTGACCACTGACTCCTTGGATAGAATATCGGCAACTATGTTGCGTTCCCTGTATATATGATGGAAAGCAAAGTTGTCAAATAAAGAGATAAGTCTATGGGCACCATCGAGGATAGGCCTCAGTGTGTATGCATGACAGATTGATGATCTATTAATCCAATTGCACACTATTTTTGAGTCCCCAAATAGTTGTATATTGCTGCAGTTTTTTTCTAATGCAAACTGAATGAGATATTTGGCAGTGATGAGATCTGCATAATTTTTTGTGCCCCCTCCAAGTCCCATTTGAATTTGGAAGTGATGGGAGTCTGACAGATGTAGAATGGCACCCCCCTCACATCCTGCTTCTTGGGAAAATCCATCAAAGAAGGCCCATGGCTGGGTGTGGTCAATGGTTTCTGGGACTATATGCTTGTGAGGAGGGTTTTCATTGTCATCAAGAATGTTTTTAGAGTCTGCTAGAAGTCGAGCGGAGATGGAGGGCCAATGGGGAGCAGTATCCTTAAAGATGAGATGGTTTCGGGCGATCAAAATTTCCCAGTAGATGAGGAGGGGAAGGTTCCTGGACTTAGCCAGGGGTGCATATGACCATAATGTGGTCTAGGCATCTCTAGTAGTTTGTCCCTGCCACGTACACTAAGTAGGGATGTTCGGGAAAATAGATACCCAGAGATAAATGGTGATAGGGCAGGAGAGTAAAAGGTGGTCCAGTGATTCTTTGTTGTCCTTACATAAGCTGCACCAAAATTGTCCTTTCATTCCTCTCTTGTTCAGATTGTCACCCGTGGGGGTCTTATTTTTTAAAATTGACCAAATAAATACTCGGGTTGTTGGGGGAGCTTTGAGCTTCCACATGCCTTTCCACCATATATCTATAGGCTGTGGTGTATGGTTGCTAGCTAAATAGAGGTAACCCTTTTTGGGAGAGTATCACCCATTTTTTGCATGTGCCCATATGATTTCATCCTCCCCCTCAATTATTTTGATGTGCGATTCTGATAAGGCCACTGTGTAGTCTGTCCATAATTGATGCCACTATTGTGGGATATGCAATCTATCGGCTGATTTCCAGGCTTGATGAAGGAAAGTTGATCGCTCCATGTTAGCAATGTGTTGGATGTGAGTAATGCCCAAGTTGGCAAGGTGGAGCTTCAGTTCATCAGGGATGACATGGGCATTACCACACCCAATCCATGGGTCCAATCTGATGCGGACAAATGCACCATCTTGAATTCTCCAAGTGAGTCCATCTCAGATGAGAGGCAGTGAATTTAGCACTGCTTTCTAGATGATTGAAATTCCAGTTTTATTCCAGCTTGTTTGTCTAAGCTAGTTCATCAGTTTAAGGGGTGCAATGTACTTGGAAGTAGCCACCTTAGTCCAAAGGATATTGGTCGAGATTAGCTTCCATCCTAGCTTGGCCGCCAGAGCAGATGAGAAGTCATCCAATTTTTTTATTCCCAACCTCCCCATTTCTTAGGGAGGGTAAGTAGGTCCCTTTTTTCCCATGCAAATATCCTTCCAGATTGATTGGCTTTCCAGAGGAACCTATAACAGATATTTTGTATTCTAGTGAGGATTCCTCTAGGTATCTAGGCTAGGGACATCCAATACACCAGGGTGGCTTCAAGAACTACTTTGATAAGGACTAGTCTTCCAACCCTGGATAGATACTTATGGTACCAGATATTGAGTCTTATTTCTAGCTTAGATATTAGCCATGTCCAGTCAGCTATTTTGTAGCCATGGGGCTTTAGCCTGTAGCCTAGATACCTTAGTCCATCCTCCAACTGAAGTAGGGCAAAAGGGAAATGGTGGAGAGCAAAATGGACCTCATGAGGGGTGCAATCAGAAGTAGTGATGGTGGATTTAGAGTTGTTTATAACCATACCAGTTGCAGATTGGAAGAGGGAGATGGTGTTTTGAAGGGTAGTCAGGTCCCCAATGCCACCATTTAGGAATATCAACACATCGTCCACAAAGAGTAAATGAGTAATAATGCAGCTGTCAGTAATCCTGATACCCATGAGTCTGCCTCTGAGATGCATATCTTTAATAAGTCTACTGAGTCCCTCCATGACCAGCAGAAAAAGCAAAGGGGACAGGGGGCACCCTTGCCTGAGGCCTCTTTCAGAGTGAAAGAAAGGTGAAGCCACTCCATTTACCAAAACACTAAAGGATATGTTTGTGATGCAACACATGATCCATTTTATAAACTCATATGGGAAGCCAAGATGAGTTAGGAGCATTTGCAGATATAGCCAACTTACCCAATCAAAAGCCTTTGAGAGGTCAGCCTTGATGATCATACCTTTGATCTTCTTTGTCTGGATAGAGTGCATCACTTCCTCTGTAGTACCAACTGCTTCATGAATTTGACGGTATTGATGGAAAGAAAATTGTTATGAGGAGATGTGGGTGGAGAGGATCGGATGGAGTTAGTTTGCAATGATTTTATAAATGTAGTTGCAAAGGGATATGGGGAAAAATTAATCGAAAGGGTTTGGATTGTTTGATTTGGGAATGAGGGCGATGAAGGTGGTATTGATGGTCCCATGCATATGACCCGATGTCCTGCAATCTTCTATGACCTTGAGTAGGTCATCTCCAAGAATTTCAAAAAAGGTTGTGTAAAACTCCACTGACTAGCCATCAGGTCCAGGACTCTTGTCTCGCTTAAACCATTTTAGAGTGGCCTCAAGTTCCCCTAAGGTGACTTCCCTGTTCAGCTCCATAACATTCTCTGATCTACAAACCTAGGGAAGAGTTGTGCCACTCTGATGACCTCAACAAGGGTGGTGTTGGGGGGAGCTTGATAGATCTACTTGAAGTGAGATGTTGCCAGTAAGGCCAGTCATTGGAAGGTATGCACTTCCTCCCCCTGCTCATTTTTCAGCTGCCAAATAGTGTTGATTGCCTTGCGCCCATTGGAAAATTTGTGAAAATTTTTGGTGTTGTCATCTCCCTCCATCAGCCAAATTTCTCTACTTCTTAGTCTCCAGGTTTCTTCTCTATCTTTAAGTATTTTCCCCCTTTTTGATATTAACTCAGTGAGCTTATCCTTTTGATCTCTGGATATGAAAACCCCTCCTTGCTCGTCCTCCAGAGCAACAATTTCTGATTCGATTTCGCTAAGGGTTTGTGCTTCCTGTTCTCTCTTATTGTGTGCCCAAATTTTTGATAGTCTTTTCAGCTCTTTCAAGTTGCTGACAAAACCTTCTGTTATGTTCCCTCCAGCATCAGGGGGGTGGGCCTTCCAGAAGTCCGATACCATTCAAGTATAGGAGGCATCCTTCAACCAGGTGGTGTTGAATTTAAAAGGGGCTCTGGGTTTGCTTGTTCCTCCCCTGATGTCAAGAAAAATCGGTAGGTGGTCAGATATTCCACCTGATCCAACCCACTATCTAAAGATGAGGCCCAACTCCTCTAATCATTCCTTGATGAGGAAACGATCAAGCCTTCTCACAATACTATCCTTTCCTATCCTTCTGTTTCTCCATGTAGGAAGAATCTTTGCAGAGGGGATATCAATAAAGCTATGGTTCTCCAGGATATGTTCAAAGAAGGCAGAGAGGGGATCGACCTGGGCATGATGACCCCAAGACTCTGAGAAACCCATAGAAAAGTTAAGGTCTCCACCTAGGATAATGTTGTCATGTTGCAGGATGTTGGAGGTCAAAAGACGTTCCCAAAAAATTTCTCAGTGATGACAAGGCCCATATACATTTAATAGCCTGAAGTCTGTGCCCAGGTCAGATGAGAAGATGTCAGCCCCTAGGTATCCAAGGTCGCCCCAAATGTTACATAGCTTGATGGAATGAGGGTTGAAGCCCAAGGCTATGCCTCCAGACGGCCATTAACATCGAGGGCTTGAAAGGACCACCCAGGAAGCATGGATTCGAGGATGTGAGTTATGGCATCAACAAGTCCCAGGGTTTCTTGTAGGAAAACAACATCGATGAGTTCAGACTTAAGTAGTCTTCACAGGGCTAGTTTTTTCTCAGGGCTAGCCATCCCTCGACAATTGAAAGAGAGAATATTCATGGGGGGGTGGGGGGGAGTCCAGGGTATTCTGTGCTCTAAGTACCCGATCTATAGTGAGTTGACGCCCTATTACAATCTCCTCCCCTGCCTGCTGCTTGGCTTTGGAGAGGGAGGATGGTCGACCTCTGGGAGGCTTTGGAGGGATGGGGGTAGATACCAAGCCAATGCCTATGGAGTTTGGGGCCCATGATCTGGAAAGAGAATGAAGCTAGTATTTGTGGGGAAGAGTTCCATGATCAGAGTCTGAGGATGCAAATGGAATAGCCTCCAGGAAGGATGGGGGGGTATAGGAGAACGTAGGAGGAGGGGGTTGCAGAGGGAAAGCAAGGGTAATGGGGGGGGATGATAAAAAACCAGAGCTCTGATGTGACCCCATAGAGACATCCATGCAATCAGATAAATGAGAGAATTTTACAGAGCAAGGTTCAGAGGAGGACATACCCAAAGATAGCGCAACTTGAACAGCCACCCTTGACCTAGTAAGAGGAGGAGAGGGTGGCTGAAATGATGCTTTTCTGCGCTTCTTTAGGGTCTACAAGGCCGGGGAATGCTCTGCTGCTTCATGCGAAGGGTTGTGCCTTACTGTTGCCTGTGGGATTTTTTGTAGGAATTGTCTGCCCCTTGTTCCCATTCCTCGCTTTCCCATTTAGAGGGCAGTCCTTGAAGAGATGACCCACTTTGTGGTAGTGCCTGCACCTAAATGGTACCCCTTCATAATCCAAGATCTAAATTCATGTGAAATTCCTCCAACGCAGAGTCACTTGCTCCTGTAGACCTTCTCGGATGTCTATATGAACTAAGATCCTTGCGTAAGCCATGATTCCCATGGAGAGGTATGACTTGTCAAATTCCAAGTAGGTGCTGAGTGAGTTCCCAATGCGTCTAAATATTTCCTCAGACCAGAATTGTAGTGGCAGGCCAGGGAGGCGAACCCATAGAGGCCCAACCCCAAACTGTTCCTTCTCTGGATCAAAAAGGGGGCTCCATCTCCTTAGCAGCACAGGGGCCTGCTCTAAATGCCAAAATGATGACAAGACCCAGTTCGTATGCTGGAACTAAGAAAATCGCAAAGAAAACTAGCCGCAGACGAAGGTTTGTACAAAAGGTAACTCGACCAAGTGCTGTCCCCAAATTTCTGCCACCCATTGTTTTAACTGTGCCGCCGTGTAGTTCCTGCCCCAGACTCTGCCCACTAGGACTCGTTCGGCATTGTCCATGGCTTCTCCCCACTGAATGTCTTCCTCCAAGCTGATGATGACATCCTGTGATCTTGATTTTACACACTTATGCCATTTCCTGGGCCTATGTCCCACGTCAGTGCTGCCCTCCTGAGGTCCACTGTGGGAAGGGTAAGTAGGGTTAGGGTTAGAGGGATTTAGATCAGGTCCAGAGGGGAAGGAGTCCGATAGGGGGGGCATTTGTGAAACTGCCCGATAAGGGAAATGATATTGGAGCAGAGGGGGTTAGACCATGAGAGGAAGGCAGTGGGTTGTCGAGGGATGCAGTGGAAGGGTAGTGGGATCCGACGGATGGTTGAAGAGGAGGGTCACTAGAAGAGCAAGCGGTGAGATTATGGCCAATGCAATGAGCCATGAATTGCAGGGAAGTCGACGACGGAGGGGGCATATCAAATGGAAGCCAGGAAGGAGGAACAGTGGGAATAGTGATAACTGAGGAAGAGGGCCCTGTAATCACAGGTAGAGGAGTGATGGCCTCTGTCAGGTCACGACTGAATGGAAAGAAACCCTCCAAGGTTGCATGAGGGGTAGTCCATATGGAGGCACCTTCGAGAGGTTCCTCTGAATAATCCACGAGATCCGGGTCCATGACTTCTCTGGGAGTTAACGCCAACTGCCACCGAAAACCGGGCTAATCATCGTTGTAGGAGATCGACTGCTGTAAAGGAGGTAGGTGTGGGCATGACACGGTCATGGAGAATATGCCCTATGTAGAGAACGGGGAATGGGGGAGCTAGTAACAACGTTTAGGTGACGATGCTAGGTGGGGTGGATGCTAGACTAGGTTGGGTGGAGGGTAGCACCAGGAGCTTGCAGGGAAACCAAACCCTACACTGTGTCGGGTTTGGGTCGCGACCTACACCTCAACACCTCCATCCTCCTCTCTCCTCAATGTCTAAACCATTTAAAATAATAACCTTTTCCCCTATATATATATATGTATATATATAAAGAAAAATAAAATGAAAAGTAAAAAGGGATATAAAAGAAATGAATATGAAAAAATGAAAACATATAAAAAAGAAATGAATCCCTAGAAAAATAAAATTAGTGAGAAAATTGAAATGCCACTTTGAATTCAGAAAATGAAAATTTTATTAAGTTTCTAAACCTTAGTACTATGCTTTAGTCGATTATTTCTTTTATATGTATTTGATAAAGTTACAATATGAAAAAACTTTTTTCTTGCTTGTAAATAAACAAAGCACTAAAATAATCGAATTTAATTTTATTCATCCAGATCCACAACATACAAGGAATTTCACCACCCCTGTAGTTTCACCCAAAACTACCAACGAAGACGTGGCAGCCATTGGGCTATTTCGTGGGGTCACCTCCCAAATTCGCTTATCGCCAACAACTTGTCCATCCACTGCTCACCTTCTGCCGCGCGTCTTCCCCTTTGCCACTCTTTCCTCGACATACAAGTTTTACCCCTCGCCACTCCGATTCTTCCACTTTGTCTCACCACGTCAATCCTGCCATGTCACATATCCGTTAAAATATCAAAAATCCCCCCCCCCCCCCCCCCCGAAATATTTTATGAATGTTTTCTTATTAAATTCCTGCACCTGTATATCTGTTTGCTAACAAACTTCCTGGTCCAAAGACGGTAATAATTCCATTATTAAACCAATGCAATTTCTATAAAATCTTTTGATGAATAAAAATTCCTTTCCTTTTTCTCACCATTTGATCTTGTAGGAAAAGAACATGACTACTAGCCTTCAACATCAATCTTCCTGTGCAAAATCAACAGTTTCTACAGGTAATTCTGTTGCTAAGATTTATTCTGTCAAGATTTTCTTCAGTCTATATACCCTCCTGTACTTTCATCATGTCAAACTGTAAGGGAATTGGAAAGGCTATAGAATCAAATCCGCTCATTTCCCCGGTACTAGACTTTGACAAGGCTCCATTAATAGATACCCTGTACAAAATTTCAAGAACCTTGTATGAATTTGACTTCTACGAGCTCCATAATTGGGAAAAATAGAAGTACTTAGATAAAAGAGATGAGTTAAGTGTCTGGGAATCCTTTCTCCCACAATTTTTTTTCACCCAGACTCGCTTCTTTCCTGAGTTTTCTATCTGGTGCTACCTAAGATACTTGCCCAGTTAAAGAGTAGTCATTTCTCATAACAATGAAGTCATTTTTCCTATCTCCCCTGAAAGTATCTGCAAAGCCTTGCTAATTGAATATCAGACCTCCCATATCCCTTTTTTAGCTGATATTCTAATGGAATTATATAACAAACTCACATTCCCTCAGAAAGCCCAAATTTTTGAGTATTTTCTTCATGAAAATGCTCAATTACCTAAGGCGAGTCGCCCATATCCAACTTCAATTTTCCATAAAATGTCCAAGTAGGTGATTTATATGGTAACCAATTTCTTAGATACCATAGTGACCAATGGGTATATGAGGTAGTGTTAGGTTTTATATCTACTTTTGTAGTTGGCAAGAAACCCTCCCTCCTTTTCAATTATAGTTAGTTTTTGGCCAATTCAATCCATGACCAGTTTTTCAATTTTAAGGCAGAAGGTGTGTTTAAGTATCAATTAGTCCTAGTTTACCTTATGCTATTTTACCAGTCATACAAATTTAAATTCCATTTACAAAAGATAGATAATGAAGGTAACCCTTGGTCAGTCATTCACTGGACTTCTCTAGTTAGAAATAAATCAGAGGAATATTCTTTCATTGATTATGTTCACAAATTTTTACATACCTCACTATGTTTAATAAGCATTGATGTAATCCCTAGAATTTCTCCAGAGATAAAAAAATTATTACACTTAACAGAGAAAGCCAAAGTTGGAGACTGGTGTTTATACCAGAACTACACTGAGATTATAGTTTATGGATCAGAGTTGCCTCCTTACAAGTTGCTAGTTTTTGTACAAGTTAGGATTTTTGCATTGGAGTACTCTAGGCATATGTTAAATATGTATGAAGTGCATTTTGTATTTGATGAGCCCCAATTTTTGGTAACAACTTGGGCTCATTTGGCCTACTTACCTTGCTCAACCCTTCATCTTTTATCACTTATGCATCATTTCTTAGTATATTCGTGTTATTTGTAGGAAGAAGGGCAGGCATTATTCCTATGTGACTAATACATGATGATTTCAGGTTTTTTGACATTAAATGGAGCAAAGACCACGCAGAAGGAGACAAGGAGACATCAAAGGTGGCATTGCAGGTTTATAGGGAGGTTGTCCACAGTCTTGAATGACCTCCCTCGTGATCTCCACCCCAACTCCGAGCTCCAACAGCTATCCCCACCGAGCTAAAAGGTAGCCAACGGATTCTACAGGAACAGCAATTTACTTTTAGTTGGACAGCCGAGCTCCACTAATTGAGGAAGCCAGCTTGATCCTCATCATGTATAAATATTGAGGCCGTAACCTTTGATGGGAGCTTTTTTAACTTTTGAACTATTGTTGCAATTTCTGAGTACGAGCTACAGCTCGGTTTTTTCTTTTTGTAAGCCAGTTTTGGCATGATGTTAGACTCATGGTTATGATCTTTTAATAAAGGCAGGAAGATTTGGATTCAATCCTGAGTTCTTAAGAGGAGCTATAGCTCTCAGGTTAGGGCCCAACCTGAGAGCAATAGACCTCCTTTTCTTTGTATTGTTACTTGTCTTTCCTTTCAACACTTTGTTTCTTTGTTTTGACATGCATTTGGAAAACACAGTCTGCTAATTTAATTTCTTTAATGTGATTGAGTAGGATTAGTTTATGGTTAAAGTGCTGTCAGAAGTTTAGATTAGAGTAGGAGGATTAGAATTCATTAGAGCTCCAAGAAAAGGTTGATAGTGCACTCACTGCCATCTCTGTTTAGAGATTGGGGGTGTAGACTGTACTAACCACCAAAAAACACAGTCTTATATGTTCATGCAAGCTGCAACACAGTCATTCCCGTCATAGAACCGTCCATGCATTCTGATCTTGAGCAATACTTCTTCGTTCCAACACCATGCACGATTTCTCTCCACAATTTACATTGCTGTTCGTTGGTTAAATAACACAGTTAGAATAGGTTGATGGAATTCTCGGTTTTGTGCAAGACATAGAGGATTTGTTCCATTTACACTGTGCAGCATTGTTCTATTATCTTCTTCTTCTTCTCAACCACGCCTAAAGTCACCTACTCATCCTCTGTTCAGCTCGTTTGCCTTCCAACCCTTCTACTTCTCACGTAGCTCCATCTTTTTGACTTTTCATTGCTTCCACCCTTCTATCCACCAACCAACTTTACCCACTCTTTCTCCATCTTATCTCTCTGTCCCTGAGCCATCACAAGCTCCCTTTTCATCCTACCTATCCACCTGTTATAGACATTTTTGTGCCTTACAGCATAGAGCATGAAATGTCAATAATCTAAGGGATCCAAAGTCCCTAAACATGTTGTTCCTACCCCTAGAGGAGCAAGGTCAGCAAACCATAGCACTTCAGATCAGTTCTCCACTGAAAAACACTCAAAAACAGGTCAATTTTGGATCAAAGCAGCTGTCCACTAAGCATCTGCGCTGAATGTCAAAAGCTCTATGGTGTACCTGCGCTGCATAGCAAGTGCAACAAAGGCTACCTACGCTGGGCGTACTTTGACATGTGGAGGAATCTTTTCTCAATGTGCCAGTGCCCAGGAAGCTTCCAAAATGACACTTGGATCAAAAGATTCGCCTAATGATGAGTTAAGAGCTTCTAAAACTCCAAGTGGAAGGTAGAAACTCCGAGTGGACTCAAGGACTGAAGAACAACTGGAGTTGAAGAGGACAACAAGTCACACATCGAGCTGACTTATCTTCACTCCAAAACTCTATATAAGGATCTCATCCCATGGGATCTGGAGGCCGGAATTTGGTGCAAAGAATTGCTGTTGGTTTACAGTTGAGAGTATTGGGTGATTGCTTGAGGGAGGTGAAGAGGAGATTTCTTTCCGTCGGGAAGGTGATGTTGGATTGGACCTCTCACGGTTGTATCACCGCCTGAACCTTACTTCCTTATATTAATAAAGCATTTGAGGTTCTTCTATCCGCATGTGTTTCAATGGTGTATTTTCTTACTTGCGTATTTGATTTATGCTAATCCTTGAATCAATTATGAATGCATGCTTCTTGTAGTCTCCTTTTCTTGTCTTGTTCGCAGGATCTCGTGTAGCTGGGCCCGTGAGAAGACTTGGAGCTGGGAGCGAGCGGCAAATAGAGGAGATTGGATCGACCATTTGCGCAAGACATCGGTAAGTGGATCTCTTCCTTTCATCTCTTGCATGTCATAAAGAAGTAACTTTAGATAGCTTTGCTTCAGCTGTTGCTAAGGAACTATCACCCTTAGAGTGGGATTGGGTCATTCCGTGTTGGATACTTTTCCCCACAACAGACTGGCGACTCCGCTGGGGATCGTGTCTTGTTGGTAGCTTGTGTTTCTTGCTATTCATTTCTTAAACAAAGGGAGTACCGAATCGAACTGCATTCGAGTCCTTCGAATGCAAAGTAGAGGGCAGCTACTCTAGCCCAGTGCTGGGCATGTTTATGATTTGAAGAGATGGTCCACAAGGACTCTTTTTAGCTCTTTGTGATAGTGTTCATCTTCCTTTAATCATCCTCTAGTGTATACTTGATTGATAGCCTCTGATTTGGCCAAAAACCATTGATTTTTGAGCAAACTGTGACCCGGAATCTGAGAGAGACGAGAGTTGTCTCTTCAGTGCAGCTGCAGCAAAGGCTACCTGCGCTGCAACGCAGGTCCCGAAGGGGCTACCTGCGCTGCATGTCAGATTGACAGTGCAGCACCTGCGCTGATCCAGTTTTGCCTTGTGCAACTGGGATTCCCCATGTCTGTTGCCCAGTTTTCAGTATTGTTTTTGCAGCCTGTTGTCAACTTGTATACCCAGCTGAAACTACTTTTCTTTGCCTTCATTCCGCCTCAGTTGTATGAAGAAACCGTGATTGTTCTTATTGTATTTCTTGCTTTCATTCACAGTTTCCCGTAGCGAAAGTGAACTAGTCTTGCTATGACCTCTTGGATCTAGACCTATGAGAAAGTGTCGTTGTGATTCTAAGAGCTAGTTTATTGCTGTTCATAGCTGCTTGAGCATTTGCTTTCGTTATATGGTTCGAATTTCAGTATTTCTTGTGTTGAAACGAGTGAATCTTAAGGTGTTCTTTTGATTATTGGACAAAAACTTGTTTGCTTTCGCTTGAAATTGAATTCGAAATTATACAACAACTTTCTTTTTGTAATACATCAACATTAAGGAAGAAGAAAAGAAATACTTGCATTGTGCATGTGCATTTTGACAGTTTGCATGTCGATTTAGGAAAAGTGCATCAGTGTGTGCTCTATGATCTGTTTGAAAAGATGATGTCTTTCTTTTCCTTCAGTAGTTAAGATTTTCATAAGTTGAAAGAATTGAAAAAGCTTGCTTATCATTCTTAGACTGCATTTAGGAGTTGTATCATACATCACGTGGTGATCCATAAAGGCAAACTGCTAAGCAAGATCAACCTAAAAAGAACTGAATTTATCTAACAACGCTTTGAAACATAACGAAACACAGTAGAGGTCTAGGTAGAGACGTGAACCGGCGTCGTTAAACATAGTGACTGTCGATCTCTACGAAGGTGGGTGATTCCTCCTGAGGGACGATAGCACTAATATGGATTTGTGCTCCCGCGTACCGTCGCGTATATTGGGAGACCCCTATAGGAACAAAGCCTTTATCCATAGGAAGCCGTGTCGGCCGCCCTACTGATCGCGATGCAGTGAACACAACATTCACGAAGATCGACCACTCGTACCGTAAAACGTATTCTGTGGTTTCGCGAAAGGTTTGGCACACCCTCTGCCTAGAACTCCAGAGTAGTTTCTTTTGGCCTTTTTCAAACTCTATAACTGGAAAAGTCCATCCGAGCATTTGTCACTTCGGGCTCGTTAATACATCGAAGGAGACTAGAGTCATCTTTAGCTTTTTCTCGACTCTTAAAAAGTGAAAAAGCAAGTTGTGTCTAAAGCGTCATCATATAAAATTCATTCTAAGCGGAACATAATCACCCCTTATTCCTACGTTGATCTTTAGGATGAGAACATGGAACACACCAACCAAGGGATTCCACATGATGGGACCCCTAGCCCTTTCTCCTCTTGGGGAGAAGTTGGTGCGCCCCACATGGCCACATTGTCGCTTCCAGGACTGACAATTGGCCTGCCAGTTTGGCTATTCTCAACCACTGTAGTTCAGAACACCACGGTTCCTGAACAGTCGAGTCAACAGTTAGACCAGTCTAAAGCTGCCCTCCAGCCTTCCGCTTCTTATAAGCCTTCCTCCGATCCTTCTTCTTCGAAAGGTCAAGCCGCCGAAAGCGGAGCTCCCATAGAAAAGAAGAAGGAAAAGAAGAAGAAAGAAAAGAAACAGAAGGGGCCAAAGGCGCCTGGGGGCAAGCAAAAGGCATCTAACAAAAATCCACACACAGCACAGACCAGACCCAAATCGCCATGTGTCATATGTAGAGGGAACCACCTCCACCGTGATTGTCCCAATATTCCCCGGATACTAAGGGACTGGTCCCCTCGTTTGCACAGTTCGGAAGCGTCAACCTCTGACAACCAGGTTGAATGCTTACCGTCGACCAACGAAAGTGAAGGTTCTAGACGATGAAGGGGAATGAGATTCCCCTGCGAACTGTGTGAAGGCAATCACACCCTCCACCGTTGTCCCTTTTTAGACGAAGCAAAGAGAGTTTTGGAAGATCAACTGGTTGCACCGTTGCTACTTCCTCCTGGATATCAAAAACTCGCGCCAAGTCCTTCGTTGGTTGAAAATACAGCTGCCCCGCTCATAGGGCCAGCTGAAGTGTCAGTCACTGAAAGTGAACCTACTGAATCCGGACCGGACGAAAGTCCAAAGGTCGAAACGGCAGTTGACCCGGTTCTCCCTTCAGAAGTTTCATCTTCAAATACCACAGTCACTGAGGATTCATCTTCAGCTGACACCCCTACTGAAGAGAGTAAGGATGACACCGTCCAGATTCTTTTCATCAACACCGATTCTGATGAACATCAGGGCAATGTGCCCACTCCTTTATCGCAGGAAGGAGCATCGTCAGGGTCATACCCGGTCGTATATTCGGTCCCACCACCAAGCAACCTGGTTGTGTCCTTTGATTGGAACCAACTAGGCAGACCCCGGTTACCAGCCAGTATACCATTTAGAATTATAGTCCAAATATACAAAATGGTGATGGCTGGAACTATCATTGATGAAGGGGCATCTGTGAGTATCTTGTCCTCTATTGCTTGGAAAGCACTGGGTTGCCCGGCACTTTTGCCCGAGATAAGGAATCTCTCTGGTTTTGACAAAGGAACCAGTCGACCATTAGGGATTCTACCTAATGTGCCTATTACCTTGAAAGGGAAGGCTGTCAAGATGAACTTGATGGTCGTCCAAGGACCCTTGGATTATAACCTACTCCTTGGACGAGACTACATATATTGCATGGAAGCAATAGTCTCCTCACTCTTTCGAATAATGTGTTTTCCATACGAAGGAAGAATGGTCAAGCTCGTAGACCAACTTTCATTTCCGGGATCACGCATCGCAAATAGTCACATACCTATCCTGAATGGTCTATTTGATCAAGAAAGGTCTCTACCTCCGGTTCTTCTTCCTGATGAGTGCGAGTGATTCGGCAAAGTAGGGCCGGAACCCAGGGGGCATGCATCCTGGTCTGCTGGGGTCAGAGAAAACCTTGGGTGTAAAGTAGAATTTCCGCGGGAGAATATGACTAGTCCGTACCCCGTCCCCTCCTTCATCTTCGTAAAACAGAAGAGCCGGCAAGAGCTCTCATGCAGAAGAAGGGGCAGTTAGGAATGGGGTTGTTCTGGAGAAGGATTCTTTTGTCAAGGTTACTTGTTTGACAAAGGTCATTCACCTTTGTCTAAATAAGTAGGCTCTGCCAAAGAAGGGGATCCGTTTGCGGCAGCAAGTAGTAACCATCTTTGGGTAAAAGGCAAGCCTCACCCATTAAAACAAATGTTTTAAAGGATAAGTAGGGGCAGCCCCCAAAGAAAGAGATTCTATTGCTGCAACAAATTGTAACCATCTTTGTGTAACCTAATGATAGACATCGCCGAAGAAAGAGTTTCATTTGCGGCAGCAAACAAAACCATTCTTTGGGTAACCAGAAAGAGGTAAGCCTCACCCATTGAAAACAAGGGTTTTTGACGGACAAGTAGGGGCGACCTTGAAATTAGACTTACACCTGGGGGCATGCAAACCTCTTGGAATGCAAGCACGGGCGGCTATTTTTGTTTTATAGTTTTTTAGGTCCCCCCCTTTAAACCTGTAGGTCTAACCCGTTAAACTCGTAGGATTAGCCGATACCCAGCTTGCATAAAGAGAGGATATGGAGCAAAGCGTAGGGAGATGAAGCTCCTTAAAAAATAGCGATCTTCCAGGAGACCTTCCTACTTTATGACTGGTAAAAAATGAGCAGTTTTGGCATAGTTCATGCTCGTTAAAAAATAAACGCAAAAACGAGCAGTTTTGGCATAGTTCATGCTCGTTAAAAAATAAACACAAAACCGAGCAGTTTTAACGCGAACTTCATGCTCGTTAAAAAATAAACATAAGCATGTGAGCAAGCTTCCCCCCAGAGTTCAAGCTCATCCAGAAAAATGAACTGGTAAATAACCATTTGAGACCGTAAATTCATCAGCCATAAAAGCCTTGGTCGTGTTTGTGCACCGTCACCTCCACTTTTCATTTGGCCGATCTTTCACATCCACTTGATTGTTTACCTATTTTGAGGAACAGCTGCGAAGAGTGATCCCACCTAGCCATCCTTGTAATACTGCCGTGATTGGAAAATTCCAACCTGTACCTGGAATCTGCTGCTATCCCTGTTTATCACTCGTTCCTCAAAATACGAGTCTTCTTTGAGCTCTTTTCACTGACTCGTAAAATATGAAAAGTTTGCCGAGTTTTGGCCTTCCAGCTCGTTAAAAAGACCGGAAGAGCTATCCCTCCTCTAGATTTTAATCTTTTTGGACCTGAGGGATTATTGCACAAAAAGATCGAGCGCTTGTCTAGTTCGGCTCGATAAAGCTATCGAACATTCATCCCTTCTGTATTGTTTTATACTTTTTCGGACTTAAGGGATTAGATGACGAAAAAGGGCCTTTGGAGTTAACTTTATGTACCTTTTTAGACTCTCTAAAAATGAAAAGGACCGAGTTGTCTTTGTCGCTAGACTCGTTAAAAACATTAAATAGTGACAAACTTGTCTTTAGACGAGAACGAGTTTCCCTATCGCTAGGCTCGTTAAAACATAGCGATGGGCTTGCCCGAAGGGCAGGTTATAGAACAAGCATATGTTATCCTCCTCAAGCTTGACAAAAATAAAGAGGTACTGGTCAGAAATGACTGGGGAAAAATTGGGAGAACCTCAAAGCTTAATGGTAGCAAGTCGCTCTTGAACATGACACTTTTGCCTCCGTAAATATCGGGTTGGGTTATTATCATTCACCGGTCCCTTCACCATGGTCTCGCCATACCATCCATACATGGGGTAATGCTACCGATCCATCACATCAGTGTCGTTATATGTTCAAGCGATGTCATTCAGAAAGTGTCAACCGGGTCCCATCCACTACCATACATCATCTTTCATCCTTCCATGACCGCCACCCTGAATCATATTTCACAGATCGTTTTCACCATCATCACTAGCTCCGTTCCGTGTCACTGATGTGGGATTCATTAAGGCCCTCCTTTGACGGATCACTTCTTGTCGACATCAGCTCATTATCCAAGAAGTTGATCTAGGAACACCCCCTCAGTACTTTGAAGCTTGCATGCCTCAATGGCAAGTTTCTCACTTCCGGCAATAGGTATACATTAATGACCTTCGACCAGGAGACTTTGCGTGGTGTTCGACGTCAGATCCTATATTCACGCCACGTGAATTGTGCTGCAGTACCTTGAGGGTCATCATCATTATCGGTGATTCCTCTCGCGCTTGTTAACAGTTTACATTATTGACTGGTAATCAAGCGATGTCTTTCCATGTTCGACTTCAAGAAATTCTCACATGGATCGACTTGTACTAGAGTGAAGATCGGACAAGTTTGAAGACCCCGGATCTAGTTTCATCCATCTGGGCTGCGATATATATTCAGGAGATAAAAACATAGACATGTGCAGCAGATGATCATCCTACTAAAAGGATGATAATTAAAAGCAGAGAATTATCAGTCTATTATCAGATGATCGTCTATTTATGTACAACAAATGTATTTATAAAGCTGAGCATGGGAAATGCCCGCATCAGCTAGATCATGAAAAGAAAGTATGAAAAGATAATGTATTGTATTGTATTTTGTTACAGGTCACCTCCCGACGATTGAATGAACTTCGGATCCTCCTAATAAAGCATTTCACCCGATAAACGACCTCATACTTTAGGGGGCAACTGTTATAGACATTTTTGTGCCTTACAGCATAGAGCATGAAATGTCAATAATCTAAGGGATCCAAAGTCCCTAAACATGTTGTTCCTACCCCTAGAGGAGCAAGGTTAGCAAACCACAGCACTTCAGATCAGTTCTCCACTGAAAAACACTCAAAAACAGGTCAATTTTGGATCAAAGCAGCTGTCCCACTAAGCATCTGCGCTGAATGTCAAAAGCTCTATGGTGTACCTGCGCTGCATAGCAAGTGCAACAAAGGCTACCTGCGCTGGGCATACTTTGACATGTGGAGGAATCTTTTCTCAATGTGCCAGTGCCCAGGAAGCTTCCAAAATGACACTTGGATCAAAAGATTCGCCTAATGATGAGTTAAGAGCTTCTAAAACTCCAAGTGGAAGGTAGAAACTTCGAGTGGACTCAAGGACTGAAGAACAACTGGAGTTGAAGAGGACAACAAGTCACACATCGAGCTGACTTATCTTCACTCCAAAACTCTATATAAGGATCTCATCCCATGGGATCTGGAGGCCGGAATTTGGTGCAAAGAATTGCTGTTGGTTTACAGTTGAGAGTATTGGGTGATTGCTTGAGGGAGGTGAAGAGGAGATTTCTTTCCGTCGAGAAGGTGATGCTGGATTGGACCTCTCACGGTTGTATCACCGCCTGAACCTTACTTCCTTATATTAATAAAGCATTTGAGGTTCTTCTATCCGCATGTGTTTCAATGGTGTATTGTCTTACTTGCGTATTTGATTTATGCTAATCCTTGAATAAATTATGAATGCATGCTTCTTGTAGTCTCCTTTTCTTGTCTTGTTCGCAGGATCTCGTGTAGCTGGGCCCGTGAGAAGACTTGGAGCTGGGAGCGAGCGGCAAATAGAGGAGATTGGATCGACCATTTGCGCAAGACATCGGTAAGTGGATCTCTTCCTTTCATCTCTTGCATGTCATAAAGAAGTAACTTTAGATAGCTTTGCTTTAGCTGTTGCTAAGGAACTATCGCCCTTAGAGTGGGATAGGGTCATTCCGTGTTGGATACTTTTCCCCACAACACCACCCATACAGCTCCTCGACACCTCCATCACCCGAAACTCCAACTGTAGAACATCCTGTAGAAGTTAGCAGACTTCCTGTAGAAATCCCGAGCTTCCTGTAGGATCCCCTGCAGACATCCTGTAGAAGCCTGCAAACTCGGTTGCCAAGCACCTGAACGTTGTGGAATTCTGTGGAATGATGTTAGGAATCCCCTGGAACCTCTCCTAGCCCTCCTGACCTTTTCCAAGCCTTCCTTCCCTTCGAACTACCCCTGCACAGTCAAAACCCAATAAGAAACGAAATCATAATAACTCCAACCACCTAAGCAAAAATATAAAAACAATGTTATCTTCAATAGAAGTAGTTTAAATTCATGCATCTCATATCACTAGAAGTAATGGCATCATTTTTAGGAGTTACATTCCCATCGTTGCATTGTAAGGATTAAGCTAGTCAGATTAGGGTTTACTAGGGTTTCCATGTTTGGTTGGCTTTCAGTTCATTCTTGCAAAGTAGGTTAATTTCCTTTGAGATAGTCCTCATTCATCATTTAGAAAGCTTCTTCTGAGAACATATAGAAGTTGGCTTGAGCCCTAGAGGACTTGTGCCAGCTGACCAAGTGACAGCTGCGACAAGAGCTAGTACTTGTGCATACAGCACCGTCGCTTCCAAGTTTGTTACGAACTACCGGGTTGATAAAATTAGAGAAGGAAGCCCCAGGAGTTGTAGCATTATTGCTACAATACTGGAGCCCACCATCTTTTTGGCGCCGTTGCTGGGGAAGCGTCAGAGTATTAGTAATTTTTTCTTTTCGTCTATTTTCTTACTCTTGCCTTCTGCTAAGTAGTTTATTTCATTTCCATTCTGCAAAAGTAGCATAGACATTTCCTGCTTTCATAGATTAGCATTTCAATTCCGCAATTTCAATTTTGCAAGCGTAGATTAGTATTTCAATTCTGCAAGCGTAGACTAGCATTTCCATTCTTGCAATTTCATTTGAGCAAAGTAGATTAGTTCTTTCCTGCTTTCAATTTAATTCTGCATCTTTATTTCAGTAAGATAGTTAGTTGTAGATCAATCTATTTCAGTTTTGCAGGTACCAAAGAAAAACAAAAGCAATCAAAAAAAGTCTTTCCATTTCATGCCTCGTAGGAATCGAGATAAAACAGGCAAATTCTTACCCAACACCCCCACCACATCACTGAGTCACCCTTCTCTCTTCTTCGGTGACAGTGATTCAGAAGAACCTATAGGTGAATCTCCTGAGATATACAAAGATCCTATAACAGAAGAAGAATTAGAGACCATCCCATCTGAAGCTATGGCTGACAATAGAGGAGAAGATGAGATAATAGAAGGTGCCTTCCCCATCCGAGAGACCAATGGAGAGATGAAAATGAAGAAAATTAGCCCCTCCGCTTTACCTCACCTCCATGGACTGACTACTGAAGATCCTGATACCTTCCTGTTTGAGTTTGCTGTCCTTTGTAGAACCTATGATTATACTGAAGATGAGCAGAAGCTGAAACTCTTCCCTTCAACTCTTAAGGATGCAACATTACGCTGGTTCATGGGCTTACCTGGGAACAGTATCACTACTTGGGCTCAGATGCAACAAGCTTTCAATACCAAGTACCAGGACTACTGTAGGTCCAAGGAAACCAAGGGAGAAATCTTTCGGATGACTATGGGAAATGATGAGTCCTTAGAGGATTATGAGGAGAGGTTCCAACTTAGCTATAAGCGGGCCAGGTGCACACTTGACCCTGAATCCCTCAAGTTGGTCCTGCTCCGAGGAGTCCCTGAAGACCTCTTAGATACCCTTCACATGTTAGCTGGGGGGGATATTTACCAACTGCCTTATGAGGACATCAAGACTGTGTTTAGAAACCACTCCAGGGCAGCTCGAAAACGAGGTAGAGGAAACCTCCTCTCAACTAGTGTCCCTTTCTCCAAACATGAGTTTGCAAATCAATTAGAAGATCTTAAGAGTGAGGTGAGACAGACCATTGCCATGCAACTGGACACATTCAGGATCCAACAGAAGAAGGAAGAAGCTGAGAGAGCCTTGGCTATCTTTTTCCCTAGATGTACAAGGAGACACCCTAAGAACGAATGCCCATTGCATTCGGTTGAAGTGTGTTTTGTTTGTGAGGAGGACCATCCCACAAACCAATGTCCAACCTTACCTGGACTTAAAGCCATGTACCAAGGGACAGAAGCTCCCACTGAACCTCTCTATTTTCTCAACCAAAGGAGGCCACAAGGACCCAGACCTTACCAGTAGGGGATGCAAGGGGCACTCCAAGCTTATTACAGCCCCAACCAATCGACTCCTATGCCTTCCTGGGGTCCCCCTGCTCATCCTTCTTGGTCTATGCCTCCTCCATGGTCTTACCCACCTCAGTACCCTACTCAACCCACTACTCATTCCTATCACTCACATGCCCAGCCACAGCCTCAGTGGAATGCACCTCAGTCAGGGTGGAGGCCCCAGTACAACACTCCTCCTGCCATTTTGCCTCCACCACCAGTTCAACCTCAGCCATTACCTCCTGCTCCTCCAAGGCAACCTCAAATACCTGCTCAACCGAACCCGTACCCCAACAATAGACAGGCCCAGCAGGTATACACTGGGGAAACATCATGCCCTACTTATGCTGTGGAGATCCAGGAGATCAATCTTCGATCTGGAAAGACTCCTCTGGATCGCCAACCTCTTCCCCCAGAGGATGAGGAAGATAAACAGGAAAGTGAACCAAAGGCTATTCCACCCTTTCCTGAGAGACTAACAACCACCACACAACCCAACCCAGAGGAGGATGAGCTCCTGGGTGAGCTCAAGCAGTTGTGTGTGAAAATACCACTTCTCCAAGCCATCAAGGATGTGCCAATATACAACAAACTGGTTAAGGAAAAGTGTTTCAAACACCCAGGCAGGCGAAAGAGAGATGCTTCAACCATCAATGTCTTAGGACAACTGTCTGACCTTATGTTAGGACAAGTCATCTGCCCAAAGTATCTAGATCCTGGGAGTCCTGTAGTAGATGTCCACATCAATGGCACCATCATACCTCACACCTTGATTGATTTGGGGGCTGCCATTAATGTGATGACCAGGGATACCATGCTCAAACTCAATCTTCAGGTTTCCTTCAGAAAGACCTCGACAATACTGCAACTAGCAGATCGCTCCACTGTGACTCCCGAAGGGATTGTGGAGGATGTCTTGGTCTCTGTCGACTCTTGGGAATACCCTGCAGATTTCTTGGTTCTGCAACCCAAGGCAAAGCTTACTGGATATCCTCTTATTTTGGGAAGGCCTTGGTTAGCCACTGCAGATGCTTACATAAGTTGTCGTGCAGGAAATATGACCATCAAAAATGGTCCTATGTCCAAGCAGCTAGTCCTATACCCTCACGCCCAACCTTCCTTAGAGCATGACTTACCACTTTGGTTGGAGGAAGGAGAAGAGGATGAAGTGTACTCAGCACCTCTGTGCACCCTAGATACCACTAGAAGAGACCCCCCAACCGAGGATGACTTGATTGAGACCTTGATCCAGAATCCACCTTCCAGTGCACTATCCTTAGAGAAATTGGTGGAGGATGCCCAAGCCAGCACCTTAGTGGATCTTTGTACAACCAACCCTATCACTCCCAGAGTCAAGAATGTGGAGTTCGGCCCTGAGAGAACGTTAAAGATCAACTCCTCCCTATCTCCTCCCCAGGAAAAGGAGCTGTGTAGCCTGTTGGCCAGCCATCTAGATGCTTTTGCTTGGAGCTATAAGGAGATGAAAGGAGTCCATCATTCGGTCTGTACCCATCACATATACATCAAAGAGGATTGTAAGCCGGTTAGGCAACCTCAGAGGAGAATGAATCCAGCCCTTAAGGACATTGTCAAGGAAGAATTGCAAAAACTGCTGGATGCCGGATTCATTTACCCCATCTCAGATAGTGAATGGGTGTCCCCTCTGGTGTTGGTTCCCAAGAAAAATGGGAAGTGGAGAATCTGTGTGGACTATCGAGAACTGAAAAAAGCTACCAAGAAAGACCATTTCCCTCTACCTTTCATAGATCAAGTGTTAGATGGACTGGCAGGAAAGAAGTTCTTCTCTTTCCTGGACGGGTTTAGCGGGTACAACCAGATCCAAATCAGCCCGGAAGACCAAGATAAGACCACCTTCACTTGTCCTTGGGGTACCTTTGCCTACCGAGTTCTTCCCTTTGGGCTATGCAATGCTCCTGCTACCTTCCAGAGAGTTGTCTTGAGCATCTTCTCGGAGTTGGTCCATGATGCGGTGGAAATCTATATGGATGACTTCACTCCTTACGGGTCCAACTTCCAGGAAGCATTGTCCAATCTGGGAAAGGTCCTAACCAAATGCATTGAGATGAACCTGTCCCTTAGTCCTGAAAAATGTGAATTCTTGATGACTGAAGGGACCGTGCTAGGCCATACCATTTCTTGCCAAGGGTTACAGGTGGATCCTAACAAAATTGCTCTCATCAAGAAGGTTCCACCTCCTCAAAAGGTAAGGGATGTTCGGAGTTTCTTAGGATTAGCAAGGTATTACAGGAGATTCATTAAAGACTTCAGCAAGCTAGCCTCGCCATTGTTTGGCCTGTTGGCAAAAGATGTGGAGTTTAAATGGACTGACGATTGTCAGAGGGCTTTGAATGAATTGAAGGACAAGTTGGTGTCAGCCCCAATCTTGAGAGGTCCAAACTGGGCCCTACCTTTCCACATCCACACTGATGCCTCGAACAAAGCCATAGGTGCAACTTTAGGACAAGTTGAACAAAAACTTCCATATGCCATTTACTTTGTTAGCAAAAACTTGTCCAAAGCGGAACTGAATTACACTGTAACTGAGAAAGAGTTTTTGGCTGTGGTCCATGCACTGAAAAAGTTCCGACATTATATCACTGGCTACCAAACATTTGTACATACAGACCATGCTGCAATTAGATATTTAATGAATAAACCAGATGTGAATGCTCGGATTATTAGATGGTTACTTTTGTTGCAGCAGTTTGATTTGACCATTGTTGGCAAACCAGGTAAAGAAAATGTTGTTGCTGACTTTTTATCTAGATTGGATTTGTCTGCAGATGAGGATGGGATAGTGGATGACCAGATGCCCGATGAACATCTGTTTGCTATCTCAGCACTCTCTCCATGGTTTGCTGATATAGCAAACTACCTTGTTTCAGCACAGTTCCCTCCGCACCTATCTTCAAGAGAGAAGAGCGGAATCATCAGAAAAAGTGCCTCATTTACTTGGATCGGGGGCAATCTGTTCAAGCTTGGCCCCGATCAGATCTTAAGGCGTTGTGTAAGGGAGGAGGAATTCTTTGATATCCTCCTCACCTGTCATGATGGGCCTTGTGGAGGACATTTTGTAGCAAAGAGGACTGCCTTCAAAATCCTGCAGGTAGGCTACTATTGGCCCACACTTCATCAAGATGTCAGAAGATATATCAGCCAATGTGACCAATGCCAAAGAATGGGGAAACCGACTCAAAGGGATGAGATGCCTCTCCAACCTCAAGTGACTCTTGAGCCATTTGAGAAGTGGGGTATGGACTTTGTGGGTCCAATCAACCCTCCTTCGAGGCAAAGGTCTTACATCATTGTGTGTACTGACTACCTGACAAAGTGGGCAGAGACTAAAGCAATCAAAGCAGCAACAGAAGAGAAGGTGGCCGAGTTCTTAAGAGAAAACATCTTCTACAAGTTTGGCTACCCAAGAGAGCTGGTCACCGATCAAGGGAGCCAGTTCACATCCAACCTAGTTGAAGACCTACTAGCTCATCACAAGATCAAGCATAGGACTTCCACCCCCTATCACCCTCAAGCAAATGGGCAGGTGGAAGTCACCAATAGAGCATTAGAAGGGATCTTGACTAAGGTGGTGAGCAGCAGCAGAAAGGACTGGGAAGATCGCCTGGTTGAGGCCACATGGGCTTACAACACAACCTGGAAGACCACCACTGGCTTCACACCTTATGAGCTGGTCTATGGGAAGAAAGCTTTGCTGTCCATTGAATTTGAGTACAACACTTTGAGGATGGCAACTCAGCTGGACCTAGATCTCAGCCATGCACAGCAAGAAAGGTTGTTGTAGATGAATGGACTGGACGAGCACCAAATGCAGGACCTCCTTCACTCGGAAGTGGTTCAACTTCTGAGAAATGTGTGGCATGACCAACACCTCAATGACAAGCAATTCCAGCCAGGAGATTGGGCACTGTTGTATGACTCCAGGTACAAAGATTTCAAGGGGAAGCTGAGAACCAGATGGCTAGGACCATATGCAGTGGAAAAATGCCATGACAATGGATCTGTTCTTATTCGAACCATTGATGAGGAGGCCATCCCCATGCTTGTCAATGGGCATCGCTTGAAGACCTACAGGAAGTCTCTCACATTAATGGCAGCCCCCAAATCAATCAAGTTGTGAGGTATGATGGTGCCATTGATGTGGACATCTACTATAGGACTCCCAGGATCTAGATACTTTGGGCAGATGACTTGTCCTAACATAAGGTCAGACAGTTGTCCTAAGACATTGATGGTTGAAGCATCTCTCTTTCCCCTGCCTGGGTGGTTGAAACACTTTTCCTTAACCAGTTTGTTGTATATTGGCACATCCTTGATGGCTTGGAGAAGTGGTATTTTCACACACAACTGCTTGAGCTCACCCAGGAGCTCATCCTCCTCTGGGTTGGGTTGTGTGGTGGCTGTTAGTCTCTTAGGAAAGGGTGGAATAGCCTTTGGTTCACTTTCCTGTTTATCTTCCTCATCCTCTGGGGGAGGAGGTTGGCGATCCGGAAGAGTCTTTCCAGATCGAAGATTGATCTCTTGGATCTCCACAGCATAAGTAGGGCATGATGTTTCCCCAGTGTATACCTGCTGGGCCTGTCTATTGTTGGGGTTCGGGTTCGGTTGAGCAGGTATTTGAGGTTGCCTTGGAGGAGTAGGAGGTAATGGCTGAGGTTGAACTGGTGGTGGAGGCAAAATGGCAGGAGGAGTGTTGTACTGGGGCCTCCACCCTGACTGAGGTGCATTCCACTGAGGCTGTGGCTGGGCATGTGAGTGATAGGAATGAGTAGTGGGTTGAGTAGGGTACTGAGGTGGGTAAGACCTACGCTCTGTCTCAGTAGACCAAACTTATTCTGCGTTCGCCACCTCTAGTTAAAGCAACAGTTTTTATCATGCCGGGTGGGTTCATTAGAAGGGAACCCACTGATCCAACAAAGTTAAGGGAAAATGTTGAGGTGGTGGAGCTCTTCACACGAGCACAATGGATATCCTTCTGTGACAAATTGCAAGGTTATGACGACGAAGTGGCAGAAGAGTTTTTGCAGGCTCTGAGGCTGAAATCCAAAACATTGGCCACCGTGAACTTCAGGGGCCTAAGCCTCAAGCTCACCCCGCAATATATCAGTCGAATTACTGAACTTCCAATGGGTTTGCCATGGGATAAGGAAGAAAGGAAGTTGAGCCAACAGGCCAAGAAAGAATTCTTTCCCCCAGAGGAGGAATTATCGGAAGACAAGAATGGGGTGTGTAGAACCAGTTTACTGCCACCATGGAATGAAGTTAGCCTGCAGATCATGAAGTATATAACCTGCGAAGGCCATTTTAGCATTGTGTACGGGTATCACTTTAGGTTGCTCACTGAATTGAGGCACCAGATTGATCTTCCTGTAGAAAATAAACTGAGCATCCCCTATTTCCTGCTACAGTCTCTAATTGAGTGTGCCACAAAGTTAAAAGAAGGCATACCAGACCAGGTAGCCCACCATGGATTGATCAAACTTCTCGTGGAGGATGCGCTTCATTCATACAAGGTTCCCCTCTCATGGGAAGCATTCAGAAATTTGACAAGAGATGGAGACATAAGGATGTTGACCGAAGAAAGTGGTTCCTCTAGCAGTGAGGAGAAAGAATCAGTGGCCGTGGGAAAGAAAGAAACAGGCCCGAAGACCCCGACCACAATGCAGAAGAAAGAGCAAAAGAAGAAGCATGAGAAAAAGGATGACAAAGAAAAAGATGACACACCCATCTTGACAACAAGAGAGAAAAGGTTGCAAGGCAGAGTGGACAAGGTTGAGAAGGTCCACATCAGCAAGAGTGCCTCGACAGCGACCGCAACTAAGTCAAAAAGCAAAACCCATGCAGCAAAGCAAACCAAGGCGGCAACACCTGTTTCTATAGGAAAGCCGAAACCGGCTTCTACAGGAAGCCCGAAAATTATTGAAAAAGGGTCTTCTACAGGAAGCCCGAAAATTACTAAAACAGGGTCTTCTATAGGAAGCCCGAAATTGACTAAAACAGGGTCTTCTACAAGAAGCCCTGAAAAAGTGAAACCCAAGGAGAAGAAGGCGAACATTCTAGCAAGGGAGGCAGCAGCTGTGCTGGCCGCCCTCAGCACGCCACCTAAGCCAAAGGAGAAGAGAAAGAGGGAGACCCCTCTATACTTTAAAGCTCGAAGAAGTGTCAGAATGAAGACGGGCAAGCCACAGCCTTCGTCCAGCAGCCCGATTGTTATTGAAGATGCCCCTACTTCGCCCAAGGAAAAGTCCCCCTCCAGGATATCAGTCACCTATGAGAGGGGGAGCCCAAAGAAAACTACGTGGCAAGAAAAGTTAGACCTGTTGACTGAAAAAGCTCGGCTACAGGATGCTAAAAATGTTCTACAGGAAACTCTGGCCCGACTACAGGAAACAAAGAAGATGGAAGGAGAAGGACCCTCATCACCACCAAGGGAGGGCGAGGTAGAGCCACCCAAAGAGGTAGAAAAGGAGCACATTCTAGAGCCCAGCCCTCAGCCAAGTCTGAGTTCATACTACACCTTTTTAGAGGCTGGCAAAATTATACCTCAAAAATTTACTGTGCCACTGTTTTTTGCATTGGAGGAAGAGAGAGTCCGTACACACACGTGGATGAAGATAGCAAAGTCAAAGGGTGTGGCGGACATAGGTCCTTTACAAGAGCAACTCAAGGAGGCCAGGAGTGAATTAGCCATGGCTAAACATGTGGCCAATTGTCAAAGAGTGTACCTACAGGAAGAAAACCAGAAGCTAAGATTGCAGCTACAGGAGCTGAGGGCAGGGACAGGTACATCCTCCAAGGACACCACAGAAGAACAGCAAGGCAAAAAGGAATTGACCACCGGTCTTGGGGAGCCAATGACACTTCTACATGAAGCAGAACAGCAAGCACAAATTGAAGTGCAAGCTCTAAAAGAACAGCTGCAGCAAAAAGAGGCACAATTGGCCTGCATGGCCAGTTGGGCCATGGAGGCAATACAGTGCAGACAACCTGCCAAGTCCTATGGTTTGTACTTGAAAGACCAATGGCTGCAGTTCCAAATAAATACCTTGGCACAAAGAGGTATTTCTCAGATCCAAGACCCACATCAATTTTCTGAGTTGTGCAGTACTAGTTCGTCAGAGGATAAAGCCAAATTAGCGGAGTTTTACCTCCATAATTTGGCCTTGCCTAATGTAGTTTCCTGGGATCCCAATACTGCCTTAGGAGATATGCAATTAATGGCGTTCGCTTCATGGTTGAACCATGAGGATCAAAGAGTAGCATAAGCAAAATCGGTCATGAACCGAGAATTGAACGAGCCATTGCTCATTCGGGCAGAACCAGAGGATCCAGTTGCACTCATCTCAGCACACCAACACTTGTCTACTGATCCTACAGCTTCACTAAGATATATGGATCAACAGGCCCAAGCCATAGCTCATTTTGAAGACATGGAGAGACTGTTAGGAGAAAATGCTGTCCAGGCATGCACACGCAGATGGAATACATTGGCACACAGTTTGAAAATCCGAGAGTACCATACCCAAACTCGAATGAGGGAAGCTCTGGTAAGGGTAGCCCTTTACAAGAAATCCATGAAAAACCTCTAGGCCAGTTGGATTGGCCTTAAACTCAGCCCACCACTGCTGCTAGGATTGATTGAAGGCAGCACAGAGGAGGATGACAATGAACAATGGGAAGAGGTGAACAAGAAAGCTGAGTTTCATATCAGCAAGGAGGACACTACCACAGAGGCTTGGGATATAAGGGTAGCAGTAAAAGCAATGAAGGATGAAGAGTTGGACTAAGTTGCTCAAGGATGAGCAAATATTTTATTTGGGGGATGATGATGAGCCCCAATTTTTGGTAACAATTTGGGCTCATTTGGCCTACTTACCTTGCTCAACCCTTCATCTTTTATCACTTATGCATCATTTCTTAGTATATTCATGTTATTTGTAGGAAGAAGGGCAGGCATTATTCCTATGTGACTAATACATGATGATTTCAGGTTTTTTGACATTAAATGGAGCAAAGACCACGCAGAAGGAGACAAGGAGACAGCAAAGGTGGCATTGCAGGTTTATAGGGAGGTTGTCCACAGTCTTGAATGACCTCCCTCGTGATCTCCACCCCAACTCCGAGCTCCAACAGCTATCCCCACCGAGCTAAAAGGCAGCCAACGGATTCTACAGGAACAACAGTTTACTTTTAGTTGGACAGCCGAGCTCCACTAATTGAGGAAGCCAGCTTGATCCTCATCATGTATAAATATTGAGGCCGTAACCTTTGATGGGAGCTTTTTGAACTTTTGAACTACTGTTGCAATTTCTGAGTACGAGCTACAGCTCGGTTTTTGCTTTTTGTAAGCTAGTTTTGGCATGATGTTAGACTCATGGTTATGATCTTTTAATAAAGGCAAGCGGATTTGGATTCAATCCTGAGTTCTTAAGAGGAGCTATAGCTCTCAGGTTAGGGCCCAACCTGAGATCAATATACCTCCTTTTCTTTGTATTGTTACTTGTCTTTCCTTTCAGCACTTTGTTTCTTTGTTTTGACATGCATTTGGAAAACACAGTCTGCTGGTTTAATTTCTTTAATGTGATTGAGTAGGATTAGTTTATGGTTAAAGTGCTGTCAGCAGTTTAGATTAGAGTAGGAGGATTAGAATTCATTAGAGCTCCAAGAAAAGGTTGATAGTGCACTCACTGCCATCTCTGTTTAGAGATTGGGGGTGTAGACCGTACCAACCACCAAAAAACGCAGTCTTATATGTTCATGCAAGCTGCAACACAGTCATTCCCGTCATAGAACCGTCCATGCATTCTGATCTTGAGCAATACTTCTTCGTTCCAACACCATGCACGATTTCTCTCCACAATTTACATTGCTGTTCGTTGGTTAAATAACACAGTTAGAATAGGTTGATGGAATTCTCGGTTTTGTGCAAGACATAGAGGATTTGTTCCATTTACACTGCGCAACATTGTTCTATTATCTTCTTCTTCTTCTCAACCACGCCTAAAGTCACCTACTCATCCTTTGTTCAGCTCGTTTGCCTTCCAACCCTTCTACTTCTCACATAGCTCCATCTTTTTGACTTTTCATTGCTTCCACCCTTCTATCCACCAACCAACTTTACCCACTCTTTCTCCATCTTATCTCTCTGTCCCTGAGCCATCACAAGCTCCCTTTTCATCCTACCTATCCACACATACAGCTCCTCGACACCTCCATCACCCGAAACTCCAACTGTAGAACATCCTGTAGAAGTTAGCAGACTTCCTGTAGAAATCCCGAGCTTCCTGTAGGATCCCCTGCAGACATCCTGTAGAAGCCTGCAAACTCGGTTGCCAAGCACCTGAATGTTGTGGACTTCTGTGGAATGATGTTAGGAATCCCCTGGAACCTCTCCTAGCCCTCCTGACCTTTTCCAAGCCTTCCTTCCCTTCGAACTACCCCTGCACAGTCAAAACCCAATAAGAAACGAAATCATAATAACTCCAACCACCTAAGCAAAAATATAAAAACAATGTTCTCTTCAATAGAAGTAGTTTAAATTCATGCATCTCATATCACTAGAAGTAATGGCATCATTTTTAGGAGTTACATTCCCATCGTTGCATTGTAAGGATTAAGCTAGTCAGATTAGGGTTTACTAGGGTTTCCATGTTTGGTTGGCTTTCAGTTCATTCTTGCAAAGTAGGTTAATTTCCTTTGAGATAGTCCTCATTCATCATTTAGAAAGCTTCTTCTGAGAACATATAGAAGTTGGCTTGAGCCCTAGCAGACTTGTGCCAGCTGACCAAGTGACAGCTGCGACAAGAGCTAGTACTTGTGCATACAACACCGTCGCTTCCAAGTTTGTTACGAACTACCGGGTTGATAAAATTAGAGAAGGAAGCCCCAGGAGTTGTAGCATTATTGCTACAATACTGGAGCCCACCAGTATCTTACAAGAAGAAATCACAATTCAAATTAAAAGCTCATATAGGGCCCTACATCATCAACACCGGAGTTGCAACCAAGGAAATAGATGCAATCTTGAGTCAAATGAATTTTAAACTTAGTTCTACATGGCTTTCATGAAACCTCTAATACCAACCCCTAGGAGTGCTAAAAATTATAAAGCCTCCATACTTTTTGTATTTGATTAAGAAAAAGGATATTTGAAGATGGCATTCATGGAACCTCTAATGCGAGCCCCCAGGAGTGCTAAAAATTATAAAGCCTCCATATTTTCAATTGACACCAAGAAAATACATGAAATCGATCATATGGATTTACATAAAAAAATAGGGGAGATGATATTTTCGTTGCTCACTAGTTTAGAAATGACTGTTTCCAAATTACAGTAATATTTAAATAATATGAATTCTCATCTGAAAATTGAAAATATGTCATCATTTGCTAAGGATAACAGAATCAAATCCCTGGAAGATTTGATTATAAAGCTAGGACATGATCCTAAGGACATTAAAGCAGCAGAAGATCTCATCAAAAACAAGGAAGCATACATTCAGGCATTGAGGAAAAAATTGAAGTTTCCCTCTACAGATCATCCTCGCCAATATAGAAACAAAGAAAGAAAAACTCATTACTATAGTAATTGAGCAAAATGCATAGATACAAAAGAGGGAGCAGGGCATGGAAGCATTGTTGAAAGAAAAACAACATTGGGAAGCAACAAGAGTACCTACATCAGGCACAGGTACAATGGAAGAAACTTCAACAAGGCTTACAGTTTCAAAATCCACAGAAGAGCTTACTAGAGCTCTGGATGAATTATCAGCTGTTCAGTCAGAAAAATATATTTTTTCAGCCAAATTGGCCAAGATGGAGGAAAGTAAAATCAAAACTGACAATGCATACTTATTAGAACTTCAAAAAAATTATAAACTTATGCTACAGCTACAAAAGTATGAAGACCGGTAATTTGTAATTCAAATGTTAGCAGAGGCTAAGAACAATATTTGGAAAAACATAAATGCCAACATAACATACATGTGGCCTTCGATACAGATCATTTTTGAACAGGAGGAACTTGTACATAGAGTTAAGACAATGATATAAAATACAAAAGTAGATTTGGAGCACAAGCTAAAAGAAGCACAAAATATCATCAAGTTGTTGAATTCTAAAACCAAGGAGGAACTAGAAGACTTAAACATCCCAGACATAACAACAACAGTCATGGAGGTTAAGAGGATATTGTCCAAGAAAAAATTGATGATACAATTGGAAAATAAATGCAAAGATCTTGAGCTGCAAGTTCGAAGGTTCAACAGGAAATTTACAGTGCTACAGGAAAAAGGCTTGCCTACTCTCAGGAATTCTAATGGCCAATTGATCCCATTAGAGAACTATCGAGAACAACTGTGAAACATAGGTGATGATACTTGCAAATGTGCAAAATCCAGAGGGATGATCAGTGGGGAGGCATTCATACAAGGAATACAATTTGATTTGAATATCCAACACGAGGTCCACCACATTTTTGTAAATAAACTAACTTTTGACACTTACATAGAGGTGGATGAAAGGTTCCGAAATATGGCTAGTTTTTCTATCCCAAGTGAAGAAATGTGGGATTGGTTCCAAGAATGTATTCAATGAAGTATAACTAAAGGAACAACATTTCCAATGAAGTAACAACAATCAACACCAAACTCCTACATAGCCTCAACAACACAACAAATTTTTAGTAGATTTTCCTATTTTTCCTACAAATATATGTCTTTTAAACATATATTATTTTGTAAATGTGTTTTATTTTGAAATCTGATTTGAAATGTAAAGGTTTCTATAAATAATTAGAATAAAAACTTAGAAATGGTTGAACCCTTGTGATATACTTTGAGAAGACTTGTATCCTTCAAAGTTATTTCTGAAATAATAAAAGGATTATGGATTCAATTCAAAACAACTTGTGTCCCTATAAGTTCTTCTTTGTTATTATTTTTAACTCGGTTTTAATCTGCATATGCTTGAAGTTTGTGGGAATTTTGGGTATGATAATATTGATTTTCAATTTATCTGAAATCCCTTATGAAGTTATAACTATTTACAGATATTAGTTAATTTAACTGTCAGTTTTATTTAGCTCCTCTACATCACTAAGTTATCACTTTCCCTTAAGTTTAAAACATATATTGTTTGGATGTAAAAGTATTTTACACGCATCCACTGTATATGATTGGTTAAATAATCTGTTTGATGTTTAACAAATCATATAAATTCTAAAGTTTCAACCTTGCATATCTCATCAAAGCTAAATTACTATCAGAGGTGAAGAATCAACCCTTCTAATAAATCATAAGTAATTACTAAATTGCACCTATTTAAGCAGTTTAGAGCTCTGGTCATCCAAAAAATTTAAATACCAACAAAAAATTGTAGATGCTCTGACATAATTCCGACCTAGAATTATCTTCAGAGGTACAACATTAGACTGGTGCTGTTGTCGGGAAACAAAAAATCTTGAATTATTTTTCCCTGGGACAACGATTAAGCTTACAGTTTAATGATGAACAAAAGGTTAGTACGTTAAAAATCATTCAACTGGGGATTCCACTAATAAATTGGCTTCATGTGGACACACTAGGTCTCTCTCAGATCCACAACTTTATTCTCCACTATCAGATCCTGAGAGACTGGTAAGACTTGCCTTTGCAAGACAAAGACTAGAAGCCTCTACTTCTACTTCTGTAATACATCCATCTGAATTTTTTTAAGAAATTGATCCCTTTAGAGTTGTCTCAATTCCTCCTAAATCATCAGATATACCACCCAAAGTGTTAGATTTTCTATCTAAAGGAGTTGATTTGCGGTCAAATCTTCTATTTTATTAGTTAGAATCCTACCAAATTCCCGAGGCCCTTTTTATATCTCCTAAATCAGAAAACAGAACTAGTTCTAGAGTTATCAGAATTAAAACCTAGTGATTTTATTTCTTCAATAATTCACACTTACCCATCTAATTCTTCTAGTTTTTAGGACAAATTTTCTATTTACACAAATCCCTTGTTTGATAGTGAAGGAAAGTTTGGTCCAAAAGAACAAAAAATAGTCATACAAACACCAAGAAAAACAAAAAACTTCCAAAAACTCTTCCAACTCATCTTCACTTCTACAACTCCTAAAAGCTCATCCTCATCCCCTTCACCATATTCATATTCATCTTCATATGATCAAATGGCTGGTATTCAACTCATCATTTAGGCTCACTATGCATACTTAGTTCTTCCCAATCAGCTAAATAATTTCCCAAATGGATATCTAAAGCACTTACCTAGATTCAATGGTGAAACTGGTTTATCTGCTGAAGATCATATGGGAGCGTTCTTAGACGTTGTTGATAACATGAATATAGAGCATGAAGATGTCTACATGAGATTGTTTATTCAATCTCTTGAAGGAAATGTTAGGATTTGATTTAGACAATTGATCTACGTTCGGGTGTGACAAAGGACCCTTCCAAGACCTTTTACTTTCGTGATGTGTTAAATTGCATTTCTAAAAGAACATAAATGAATACACCTGCATGCTGTAAAGAAGAGGAATATGATAATTATCAACACATGAGAACATAAGCCGTTGATAACGGAGTTCGTCCAGGAGGGACTACATCTCTGGGCCCCGGTGTCAAGATGGTATAGGCTGCTGCATTAAGTGCAGTCAATAGTGATGATGTACATAAGAGATGATGTCAATATCATACAAGGAAAATGCCCTCACACAGGAGTGGCTCCAAGAGATGTTCCGCTACAGGAACTCTCAATCAAAAGACCCCTATCAGTATGACACAAAACTCATGCATGATGGTCATCCCGCCAACATGGCATAAAAGGGATCTCAATGAAAACATACATGGCGACAACATGAGTATCCCATCAACATACAACAAAGGGATCTCAAATAAAACAAGACGAGTCATGACAACAAGTACATCCCACAAATGATTCCGCATCACATCAAGCAAGAATCATGACAACGAGTAAGCAACAAGATCCCACATCAACATCAAACAGGGATTTGTGCAGCATAATGCATAGAAAAAGCAGTACATGAATACACTACATATACCTCACATCTATGGGCCATCTGAAGATGGATGTCAAGCTGCTGAAGTTGGTTGCATGTCAAATCTCATGGAAATGGCTACTCGCACATGAATGCTGGCATCTGCACTCCACTTAGAAAAGTGGCCGAAAAATATAAGGATCACATGGAAAATCTCAACGCACCATCAGATTTGTGGCATCGAATAGTGCAAAATCGACTGTCAAATTTCTAAATTCTGAGAAAGTGGAAATCTGGGGCTCAAGGAATCTTTTAGACTCCCCCTAGATTCCTCAAATATTCCCTCCTCTGGGTCCTCTACAAATCTGCTGCTCAGTTCAGGAAACTGACTACGCCATCGGGTTCGTGTTGCTGAGAGGTGTAATATTGACATAAATTTTGTCCAATTTGGACACTACGAAAATTTCACCTTCTTGGAAATTTTGCTCAGTCATGGTTCCACCTGCGTAAAAATTAATCAAAAATTAACTCTGCTTCATTTTCTGTGCCCGCTCCTGCTTCCTTCATGCTGCCTGAGCGCATTGTGCAAGTGAAGGGTTATATAATTTCTTCGGCGGATTTACGAACGAGTTGGTTTAGGTGGATTGGTAAGGAAAAGAATTATGAGGAGGAGGTCAGGTGGTCAAACCCTGACCCCTCCATATTAATACCAATTCCATTCTTTTAACAAAAACTAGCATTAAAATTTGGGGGGTTAGGTCCACATTGGATGACCTTCCCCTTAACTCCCATAGTATGTGTCATCCATAAGGTTGGCACGTTTATGTTTTGGCGTGTTGAGTTGTTTATATGGAGCGGAGGTTCGTTACATTACATGGTTCATGGTGTATGGTTGTTTCATGGGGCCGTCCGGTGGGGGTCGGCCCACGTGGGCTAGGCGGGTTCAATCCCCGCTGGCCTTCACATAACAATGAGTACGTATGCTCATGGAGAGGCGTGGGGTGGGGGGGTTGGTGGCCCACCACCTCCTTTATATATATATATATATTTTTTAATTTTTAACAATAAGAAGGCCTTTTCGAAAATTCAGATTTTTGGCCAAAGGAGTCATTTTAACAAGGCAACAATTTTACCTAGAATATGGCCAGAGTTGGCTTGATTCCATCCGCCAGAAAAATTCTAAATTGTGTCTCCATTAACCTGCCCAGTCAACAAAAGTCAACCAAAACTTTGACTGCCTCTATCTTCCTCATCCAGACTCAGATTGACGAACCGTTCACACCACTGTGATCATGACAACGAGATCTTTAACATGAACTTGGTTCGAGAATAATCCAAACACTTTGATTTTTGAGCTTCCATAAGCCCTCTTTGTCTTGTGTGTGTCCTTGGAGCCACCCGGATCAATCCTCCCCATTGAGGAGCTTTTAGTCCTCCAAAAGCATGAAAAAATAATCTGTAATTCTCTGTACCTTGTCTGCATCACAAGTGTCCTCAAAAGGTCTCGCTTCCATCTCCTTCACCTTTGTTCTTCGGAGCCTTAAGCGACAAGCCGACACCTGCAACCTCTGCAACCTGTAGTACATTGTTTTGAAAATTACATACTTGACTTTCATGACCAACGAATGACCCAAGCATCCCACACTTGCCACGAGTTTATAACACATACTCAGTGGTCAAGTTTACATCAAGATGGACACAATACCCAAGCTACGAAAACAAGGCCAGCATATCATTGTTGCTTCAACAAGTGATGGAAAACACTTCATCACTACAACACATGATATACAAAGATAAGGCCAAACTCTATTTGCTTTGACAAGTGATGGAAACACAACATCACTTTTAGAGTGTAAAATGCAACACAAAATAAGACCAGACATCATTGTTGTTGAACAAGTGATGGAAAACACATCATCACTTTGACATTTTAAAATGCAACAAATGATTTACAAAAGCACAACCATGACATGCTAACATATATAGAAACCATTTTTCACTTATCAAGGTGAATGAGTCGCTACTCTGTGGTGGTTTTTCTTGTCGAACAACTGCTTCACCCGGTTCATGCATCGACACTTTGTCTTTAAGGTGCTGCTCTAGATGGAGCCTCCAACAAGTGGCTCTTTGATGGCCACTTTTGTTGCAATGACTGCAATAGGTCTTCTTCCTCCAGATATGTTTACCATGTTTCTTTACCTGTTGTTGAGAGGGTGTTTCAAGCCTCATCCTTTTGTGTGCTGCTATTCTTTTCCAACACTTAGAAAATGTATGGTAATGTAATCCACAAAAGGTACATGTTTTTCGATGCCATGTTTTACATTCATAATTAACAAAATGATTATAATCGAAATGAACATTCAAATATCGAAAGTGGTTATACCTTTCCTTGTTGTCTTTGGCGTAAGTATGGTGATCAGAGCTTGCCTGGCTCTTTCCCTGTAATGGGCACTGCCATGGGATGATGGGGATGTGTTCCCATCATTCTCTTTCCTTGACGATTTCCACGATGTCTTAGAAGAATATGACACCTTCAAGCATTCTCCTTCGATGTATCCAAAGCCTCCAAATCGAGGTCTCTGCATAACCTCTAATGGTTGAGTTATGCCTTGGCTATTAACACCACGTTCATTTTCCTCCTTGCACCTCATCTTGGTAAGGAGCCTCATGTTTGTCCCTGTAATTGGTATCTCCACATCTCCAACAAAAATCATACTATGTGAAGATAAACCGAAAGGAAATCAACATATTTTACCTCCTATGTCGATTTAGAAAGAACTGATGAGGGCTTCTCATCATCTGTTGTTGGTGGTTCACTAACTGCCTCGACACATTCCCCAACTTCCTTTCTGACATACCCAAGTCCTGCCTGATGGGGTAATTCCTCCACTTTGATGGGGCTGAAAATGCCTTGGCCATTAACACCCAAGCCTTTTCCTTCATACCCCATTTTCTTCAACAGTTTGGAGCCAATTCCTGTGGTATGATTTTCAAACATAGCGAAATCATCATCAGGACATATACATGAATTCAGAGGATTACATTTTACCTCACATGGGTCACGCTACAACTTTTCCAAGGCCTCATCCTTTGCTTGCAGCTGTCGTAGCAAAATATGTTTCTCCTCTTTCTCTTCTTGTAGATGCATCTTCAACTCAACGTTATTTGTTTGAAGGTTTTGGTTATTGTGCTTCAGTTCTTCCAGGGCCTCTTCCATGGCTTGCAACTGAAGCTGCAATCGATCCTTTTCCTCTGTCTCTTTTTGTAGAGTTTCATACATTATTTCCACCCTTTTGGAAATTTTGAGCATGGTCTCGTACATTGCTTTTTCATCCTCTGTCACTGCACGTCCCATTGTTCATGCTTGCAATTCACATCCATGAATAGACCGCTCTAATACCACTTGATCTAGGTCTGGGTGTGACAAAGGACCCTTCCAAGACCTTTTACTTTCGTGATGTGTTAAATTGAATTTTTAAAATAACATAAATGAATACATCTGCATGCTGTAAAGAAGAGGAACATGACAATCATCAACACATGAGAACATAAACTGTTGATAACGAAGTTCGTCTAGGAGGGACTACGTCTTCAGGCCCCAGTGTTAAGATGGTGTAGGCCACTGCATTAAGTGTTGTCAATAGTGATGATGTAAATAAGAGATGATGTCACTATCATACAAGGAAAATGCCCTCATGCAGGAGTGGCTCCAAGAGATATTCCGCTACAGGAACTCTCAGTCAAAAGACTCCTATCAATATGACACAAAAATCATGCATGATGGTCATCCTGCCAACATGGCATAAAAGGGATCTCAATGCAAACATACATGGTGACAACATGAGTACCCCATCAACATACAACAAAGGATCTCAAATAAAACATGACGAGTCATGACAACAAGTACATCCCACAAATGATTCCGCATCACATCAAGTAGGAATCATGAAAACGAGTAAGTAACAAGATCCCACATCAACATCAAACATGTATCTGTGCATCACAATGCATAGCAAAAGAAGTACATGAATACACTACATATACCTCACATCCAGGGGCCATCTGAAGAAGGATGTCAAGCTATTGAAGTTGGTTGTGCGTCGAGTCTCGTGATGTCGAATCTCATGGAAATGGCTGCTCGCACATGAATGTTGACACCTGCACTCCACTTAGAAAATTGGCCAAAAAATATAATGATCAAATGGAAAATATGAACGCACCATCAGATTTGTGGCATCGAATAGTGCAAAATTGACTGTCAAATTTCTGAATTATGAGAAAGTGGAAATCTGGGGCTCAAGGAATCTTTTAGATTCCCCCTAGATTCCTCAAAGATTCCCTCCTCTGGGTCCTCTAAAAATCTGATGCTTAAATAAGGAAACTGACTGCATCATCGGGTTTGTGTCGCTGAGAGGTGTAAGATCGACATAAATTTTGTCCAATTTGGACACTGCGAAAATTTCGCCTCCTAGAAATTTTGCTCAGTCATGGTTTCACCTACATAAAAATTAATTAAAAATTAACTCTGCCTCGTTTTCTGTGCCCGCTCCTATTTCCTTCATGCTACCTAGGCACATTGTACAAATGAAGGGTTATATAATTTCTCGGCGGATTTACCAACGAGTTGGTTTAGGTGGATTGATAAGGCAACAAATTATGAGGAGGAGGTCAGGTGGTCAAACCCCAACCCCTCCATATTAATACCAATTCTGTTCTTTTAACAAAACCATGCATTAAAATTTGGGGGCTCGGGTCCGCATTGGGTGGCCTGCTCCTTAACTCCCATAGTATGTGTTATCCATAACGTTGGTGCGTTTATGTTTTGGCGCATTGAGTTGTTTATATGGCATGAAGGTTCGTTACATTACATGGTTCATGGTGTATGGTTGTTTCATGGGGCCAACCCACGTGGGCTAGGTGGGTTCAATCCCCGCTGGCCTCTGTTAGGACTCCAATATGTATCATTTTGTTATATACTTTCATATCATTTTACTCTCAAAACCATAAGCTCCAATGTCTTTTTCATTCACTATATCCTAAGGTATATGGAAACCTTCTCTTTATTATATGGTTAATCTGTCTTACATTTAATTCCATAATACTCTTATATTTTATCAATTATTGAAGTGCATTGTTGCTAACACAAGTCAAAGATCGCAGATAATATATGCCTTGTTGGGAATGAGCGGTCGTTGCTGAAACAGCTGAACTTCATTGCTGAAACAGTCAACTCCGTTGCTGAAACAGCTGTCCCATTGCTGAAACAGCTAACGCAGTTGCTGAAACAACCGTCAAAGCACGCAACTCCCGCTATGCGTTTTTGCGATTCTGGAAGAACTTTTTGTGGATAATAGTAGCAGCCAGAAGATACGGTTACCTGAATTATCTTAAAGATAGCATCTCTGTTGTCTCGGTTGTAACAGTATCTCTTTTTAAGAAAGAACAGAATAGTTTTGTTTAGAACAGAATCGAGATCTTCGCTCTTGTGTAAAATTGTAAATGACGTCTCCTCTTTAAAAAGAGGAGACATCATCATTAGAAGGGATCGAACATCGATCAAACTGTAATTTTGAGAACAGCATTGTGTGAGACAGGAGCTAGTCTCCTTTTTGTATGTACCAGTTTCTTGACAGATGAATAAAGACCTGTTTTGAGCATTTTAGTCTAATTCTTTCTCTTGGGGAATCTTGTGAGAAGGAAAGGGCCCGCCTTCCTCACAAGATTCACCCCTTCATTCCTGTAGTTGTTCATTTCTTATGTATTTGCGTTGTGTTTAGTTCTGTTGCTGAAACACTAGTTACATGGTTTGTGATACTCTGTTTCTTAGCGCTACATGTATTGATTGCGCGAGTGGATGATGAGAGCATGTGCTGAAGATCCCGGTACAGAGGGATAGGGTCTTGCTCCATTGATTGCTTTCTTTTACTTGCAGTGTGATTAGAACAGAGAGGCCAAGTGCTGAAGATTCCTGTTCCTGGGAATAGGGTCTTGACCTCTTAAGGTTACTTCTTTTGCAGTGTGATTAGTGCCAGGCAGCAGGTGCTGAAGTTCCCACCAAGGAATAGGGTCCTGTTCCTGCTATAGTTGAATGATTTCTTTCTTTATACATTTATTTCCCTTTTGCTGTAACAGAGAAATCGTGTCTGCTATAAGTTAATTGACTTCAGCTTTAATTAAGTAGACTGTGAATTGATAGATTACTGAATTTAACAATTGTGTGTGACTTTCTTTTACTACAACATTGAACTGCTTTTGAAATTGAGCACATACAGTGCGCTATTACCTTTGGAATAAAAAGACCTTCTCGGGTTGACAATTTATGTGGAGCTCGAATTGTGAAAACAATTAGAGCGACCAACATTTTGGCGCCGTTGCCGGGGAAGGTAATTATAGATTTCAAAAAGCATTTATCTATTTTTTCTAATGTGCAGATTGTATGAGAGGACGAGGAAACCAGAAGAAAAATAACCGCGCAGGTGGCAAGGGCTGGGGAGGACGAAAAACGTTTATTGACGAAATCGTATCAAAGGCTGAATCATCACAAAGACTGAGTTCTCGAAAGTCAAAATTTCAGCGTTCCCCTCAGTCAGATTACAGAACAGAAGAAGTTGTGGGTCCTGAACATACAGAAGAAGTTGTGGGTCCTGAAAATCCAGAAGAATCAGCAGTCAGCGCTGAAGAGTCAGAGGAAAGTAACAGAATAGAAGAACATATCGAGGAGATAGTAGAAAGCGCTGGACGACCGGTAGGAAATATTGAAGAACCAATAGAGGATTCTGACGATCGAGAAAGTGCAGTAGGAGGACCAACAATGGAAGACAACAATGATAATCTCCTCTTTGGAGGAGGACGTACAGGTCCTGAAGAAGAAAGAAGGGATGAAAATTCTCTTTCTAGCTTGGGATTTCCCATCAGTGATCTTCCTGCAGGAACAATGAAAAATATCCCATTGTCTGCCCTACCTAACTTTCATGGTTTATCTACTGAGGATCCTGACGAGTTTCTTTTTGAATTTGATATTTTATGCAGAAGCTATGATTATGTTACTAATGCTCAAAAGTTGAAACTGTTTCCAGCCACCTTAAAAGGGAATGCCTTGAGATGGTTCATGAGCCTTGGGAGCCAGGTAATCACAACATGGGAGCAAATGAAACAAAAATTTCTGCTTAAATATCAGGACTACTGCCGGACAAGAGAGAAGAAGGATGAATTATTCAATATGGCACAAAAATCGGATGAAAGCTTGGAGGACTACATCGAAAGATTGCAATACAACATACAGAGATCAGATCATCCAGACATAAGTAAGGAAATTCGTAAAACAATATTACTTAGAGGGTTAAGGGATGATTGTTTAAATATGTTAAATATGCTTGCTAAGGGAGATATATCTAAAGAATCATATGATGAGATTTGTGAACTTGCTAAAAGATGTTCTAGGGGAGCTGCAAGAAACAGAATAAGAGATTCCACCTATTCAAGGGTACAGAAATCAGCCAATGGAGGAGCAACAAGAGCAGAGATAGGTAATTTGCTTGAAGAATTTAAAACCGAAATGCTAAGTTCTTTTGCTTCGCAGATTGACACCTTGCAGGTTAAGAAGAAGCAGGCTGAGGCAGAAGCAACTCTGGCTGTCTACTGCCCGAAATGTAGAGATAAACATCCACTAAGGGAGTGCCCAAGAGAAAAAGTACCAGTTTGCACCCTCTGTGAGAAAGATCATGAGACAGAGCAATGTCCATCTCTACCAGGGATAAAAGCAGCGATGCAGCCAACAGAGGAAGAAGCTGAAGCCGTCTACCTGCTAACTCAAAGAAGACAATGGCCATCTAAAGGGCAAGGTACGAATTCTGGTATGCCATTTAATCGTTGGAATAATCATTCAGCTTTTGGCCAAACAAGCTACCCCTCCTTTAACCAAATGCAATATCCACTTTTCAATCAAATGAGTTTCCCACCCATGCAAATGCAAAACCCTCCCTTTGTTGATCCTTCAATGTGGACTCCTTGGCCTCCACAGCAACCACCTCCTTTCAATCCTTGGAACCTAAGTTGGAATAATCAATCATTTCCATACCCAAATCAGATGCCTCAATTCCAACAATCACTCTCTCTGCCATCAAATGCCCCACCAAACAACCAAATGAGACCCCAACTACCCGCGCAACCAAATCCTAACCCCAACAATAAAGCTGTGCAAGTTATTGAAATTCAGAATCAGTCTATATCCCCTACTATGCAATGTAATGATATTCATTTGAGATCTGGAAGAGTAGTAGAGCCTATTATTGATGATATAACTGATTCAGATAAAAATGAAACCGAAAAGCAAAAAGAAGCTCAACCACCTTCTAACAAAAATGCTGAATCAACAGAACCTCCATTCCCCGAGCGTTTGGTTTTAACCAAAACAACTGAAACACCGGCTTTTAATTTTATGGGGGAATTGCAAAATTTGTATATTAAGATTCCACTTTTACAAGCATTAAAAGATGTACCAATTTATGCCAAAACATTAAGGGATATTTGTGTGAAGAAACCTGGTAGGAAAACCAAGGATCCCCTTACAGTACATGTGATGGGAGACTTGTCTGCATTAATGTCTGGAAAAACCCCTCCTGTAAAATACGGTGATCCTGGCCATCCTACTGTTACAGTTCAGATTGGTAAAGCAGTAATCCCCCGGGTTTTGGTAGATTTAGGTGCAGCAATTAATATAATGACTCTGGAAACTTCACAATTGTTACAGCTGAATAACACAATCAGAGATACACCCACCATTTTAGAGTTAGCTGACCGTTCCACAATTAAACCAGAAGGGGTTGTCGAAGACCTGCTCATTTCAGTTGAATCCTGGAAATATCCAGCTGATTTTGTTGTATTGCAAACTAAAACAAAGCTGGGGGGACATCCCTTAATTCTAGGAAGGCCATGGTTGGCCACAGCTGATGCATTTATAAGTTGCAGATCTGGTTCAATGACAATTTCTAATGGTTATGAAACAAAACAGTTAACTCTTTATCCTCACGCTACGCCAGTAGTTAATAATGAAGATTCTATATGGATGGATTATGATGATAATGCTGTTCAACCGATTCTAACTATAGGACAAGCTTTAACTCTTAAGGACAATACAGAAGATGAAATAATCAATAATTTTATTTGTGAACCTTCTTCTGTTATTGCTGAAACACACAATCAATTGACTGCAATTTTTGAAACTGATATGCAAGAAAAGATTGAACCTGAAGATTCATCTCAAACTTTAAACACGATCCCATCTAAGAGCGTAACAGTTGAGATTGAACCCGGTAAGACATTAAACATAAATCCCGATTTAACAGACATTGAAACAGAGCAGCTAATGAAGTTATTACACAAATATAAGGAGGCATTTGCCTGGGATTACACGGACATGAAAGGTATTTCTTCTGAATTATGTACTCATAGAATTTACATTAAAGAAGGATGCCGACCTGTTTGTCAACCCCAAAGACGGATGAATCCTAATTTACGAGAAATTGTTAAAGAAGAACTTCAAAAATTACTTAATGCAGGGTTTATATACCCCATATCTGACAGTGAATGGGTTTCCCCGTTAGTAATTGTTCCTAAGAAAAATGGGAAATGGAGGGTATGTGTTGACTATAGAGCTTTAAACAAAGCTACCCAAAAGGATCACTTTCCCTTACCGTTCATTGATCAGGTGTTGGACAGTCTTGCAGGGAAGAAATTCTTCTCTTTTCTAGATGGATTCAGTGGTTATAATCAGATAAAAATTGCGCCCCAGGATCAAGACAAGACCACTTTCACCAGTCCTTGGGGAACTTTCGCCTATAGAGTTCTCCCATTTGGATTATGCAATGCACCAGCAACCTTTCAAAGAGCTGTTATAGGAATTTTCTCAGATATGCTGAATGACTGTATGGAAATATTTATGGATGATTTTACCCCCTATGGTGTGTCTTTTGAAGAGGGATTACAAAACCTTGAGAAAGTACTAGAAAGATGTATTCAAGCTCACCTTTCCTTAAGTACCGAAAAATGTCACATGATGATGAGTGAGGGAATAGTGCTTGGACATTTTATTTCAGCTCTAGGTATTCAGGTAGATCCATCTAAAATATTAGTCATTCAGAATCTTCCTGTTCCTAAAACTCAAACTGATGTGAGAAGTTTTTTAGGACATGCTGGTTATTATAGGAGATTTATTAAAGATTTCTCTAAAATAGCTTCTCCATTGTTTGTATTGCTTATGAAAAATGCTGAATTCAAGTGGAATAGTCTTTGTCAAAAAGCTTTTGAAGAACTGAAGCATCAGCTGTCTACTGCTCCTATTTTGAGGGGGCCTGACTGGAATCTTCCATTTCACATATCCTCTGATGCTTCAGACAGTGCTATTGGAGCAGTCCTGGGACAAGAGGAAAATCATCTTCCTTATGCTATATACTTTATCAGTAAGAACATGACCTCTGCCGAGCTTAACTATACAGTTACCGAGAAAGAGTTCCTTGCAGTAATCTATGCCATTAATAAATTCAGACACTATATTACTGGTTATCCTACGTTTGTGCACACTGATCATTCAGCTATTAAATACTTAATGAACAAATCTGTCACAAATGCTAGAGTTACCAGATGGCTATTACTATTGCAGGAATTTGATATTACAATTATAGATCGGCCTGGTAAAGAAAATGTGGTGGCTGACTTTCTTTCACGGTTAAAAACTGATAATGATATTCCAGTGGATGATAGTTTTCCTGACGAATATTTGTTTGCAGTTTCTGCTCATTCTCCATGGTATGCAGATATTGCTAACTACTTGGTTGCAGGAAAACTACCAGCACACCTGTCATATAGGGAAAAAAGAAGAATTGTTCAACAAAGTGCCAGGTATAGCTGGATCAGCGGATGTCTCTTCTATACTGGGCTTGATCAGGAGATTCGAAGATGCATTAGAGAAGATGAAGTGTATGACATACTCAAAGCTTGTCATGATGGTCCTTGCGGAGGCCATTTTGCTGATAAAAGAACAGCGCATAAAATTCTGAGGATGGGCTACTATTGGCCCTCATTATTCAAGGATGCAAAGAAGTATGTAAGGGCTTGTGATAGCTGCCAGAGAATGGGTCAACCCAATCATAGAGACCAAATGCCACTAAACCCCCAGGTAGTTTCTGAACCATTTGAAAGATGGGCCTTGGACTTCATAGGACCCATTAACCCTCCATCCAATCAAAGAACCTATATATTAGTCTGCACAGACTATATGACTAAGTGGGTGGAAGCCAAAGCACTTATTAGAGCCAATGAAGAGGCTGTTTTGTCTTTCTTGTTTGAAGATATTTTCACTAGATTTGGAATCCCCAGAGAGCTAGTTACTGATGGAGGACCTCCATTCAATTCTCATGGTTTCAAATCTACTCTTCACAAATATCATATTCAACATAGAATGACCACACCATACCACCCCCAGGCCAATGGGCAGGTGGAAAGCACAAACAAAGTTTTAGAGGCCATTCTAACTAAAACAGTCAAGGACAACCGAAAGGATTGGTCCCAAAGGCTCCCTGAGGCATTATGGGCTTACAGGACTACTTGGAGAAACACTACCGGTTTTTCTCCCTATGAATTGGTTTACGGTAAAAATGCTATTTTTCCTGTGGAATTTGAAATTAAGACTTTAAAGACTGCCTTAGCTGTTAATCTTGATTTGAATGATGTGCAGACAGCTAGATTGCAACAACTTTTGGAGTTGGATGAAAAGAGATTGGATGCCATTCACCAAACAAACATGATTCAGCAACAAAGGATGAAATGGCATGACAAAATTATCAAACACAAGCAGTTCCAAAAAGGTAATTGGGCCTTGCTGTATGATTCTCGGTTTGAAAATTTTCAGGGAAAGCTACGTACACGTTGGCTTGGACCATATGAAGTAGAAGATGTCTTTCCAAACGGAACGGTAAGACTTGTAACAATTGATGATGCTAAAACACCTCTACTAGTCAATGGCCATAGGCTCCGTTTATACGAACGCCCTGTTTCTAAAGAAGATTTCAAGACTGCTTGCATGACTGATATTCATTATCTTTTTCCAGGGGAGTCTTCTGCTCCTCACAGCACTTAATTTTCTGCACTATATTTTTAGTAGTAGATTAGATTTAGCACTAATAATCCCTGTCAAGGATTGGCATATTACAATTGAATTTTGCAGATTCTGGAAAGGCAATAAGGAGGAAAGATTCATCCTGAGAAGATCTGGAGTTTTAAATCAAGAAGCTCTTCCCATTCATTTTACCCCCCTTTTTCCTAAAAAGCAATATTCCCCCATACCCACATTATTTCTATCACTCCCACCACTCCTGAAACATCCTCCTTCAGTCAGTATTTTCCACCCCTTACTGCTGAAATAATCCCTTACCATTCACAGACCTAAGTCAGTTATCCCAATTCTCTGATTTTTCCCGTTGCTGAAACACCTGTTTCAGCAACGTAACACCAGATTTTTCCCGTTCTGAAACACCAGATTTTTCCCGTTGCTGAAACACCTGTTTCAGCAACATATCATTGATTCCACCCGTTGCTGAAACACCTGTTTTAGCAATACATTATCAATTTCTCCGATTGCTGAAACACTTACCTCAGCAATGCATTGTTCATTTTTCAGTTGCTTAAACAACAGTTCCGGCAATTGGTTATCATCAAAGTAATATCCCTTCTGGTTCTTACAGAAGCTTTCTGGTTCTTCACGATACTTTTGGTGAAAATTATTTGGCATATACCAGACTCAGTTACACCTTCAATCCACAGACCCTTCTATGATCACTCAAGGCTATTGCAACCGACACTTCGAATTATTAATTAAAGGTAAAGTATAAGGTATATGGTTTTTTATGTAATTCGGTTAAATCATATTAAAAGAGAGGATTTCATTTCATAATGATTGCATATCTCCCCACGTCCAATCATAATTATACCATACGTAGGGGGGGGAATTCCAAAAATGGAATGATTATTTCGCATGCACCAACCTGCCGCCTGTTATCGTATCCATTTTTGCCGTCATTTAGACTTCGCAGCCATTGTTGCAACAACTAAGTCTGATCAGGGTCTGAGAATACTGAATTGTGCCTCTGCGGAAAAACTCAGAGCTTTAGCCATGGGAAAGGCGGCCATTAGAAGTGAGCCCGGCTCCATAAGTCTTCTACAGTTCTTTCCGGAAGCATATCAGATCTTCCAACAAGCAGGGTGGACAGCATATTTTGAAAGGTTGGGAGATTTTAACGCAGAAGAAGTATTAGAATTCGCACAGAACTTTGAAGGCAATTTCTCAGTGGTCCGAGGGGTTCGCATTTCAGTGACAGAGGATGACATAGTTCAGGTATCAGGGTTGCCAGCTGAGGGCATTCGCTGGTTCAGCAGGAAGACGGTCGTTCTTAACGCCCAACAAGACTTTTTGCGCCCGGACGAGCAAGTGGAACCTAGAGGCCGCGGGGTCAGTCTGCATTCACTTCCTCAACCATGGCCATTAGTGGCAGAATTCGTCAAACACTACCTCACATGTGAAGGGCGTTATCAGGTAGTGTACAATCACGACTTTGTTCTGCTGAATCATTTGAGAAATGGAAGATTGGTTAATATCCCTTATTATCTGCTTGGTTGTATTAAGAACATGTCGTATTATTGTAAGCAAGCCAAAACTCCCATGACATCCCTTACCCATCATCGCTTATGTCAGCTGTTAATACAGAGGGGTTTTGCTCAGCAAAATCCTCCTCTGCAGGCCCTACCTGAAATCCCTCTGCAGGCCCTACCTGAAATTCCTTCGCAGGCCCCACCTGAAGTCCCTTTGCAAACCCCACCCGAAACTCCTCAACAAGAGAAAACGTCCCAATTGTCTGAAAATCCTCATGAAGAACAACAGGAGGAAACCCTGAATTCTCCCGTCAACCCAACCCCGAGCTCGCCACAGTTAGCAGAGCTAACACCCTCTATTATTCCTGTCCCTAGTGACGATTCTCCAACACCCCCTTCTTCACCCATCAAGAAAAAAAGGAAAACCCCAGCAGTCACAAGTTCTAAACCACGGACAAGGTCCACATCCCAAATTCCTACCTCTCCGCAAAACCCTGTCCTGAAGAAAAAGCACTCCCATTCGAGAAAAAGGAAAGGCAGCGATTTTGCTGCCTTCCTACCAAAAAGAAAGAGGACAAAGACTGTTGAGGCAGAATCTACCTCCATTTTCCCTAACCCTGCCACTATTGTATTAAAACCCTTATCCCCATCCCGAACTCCTCAGCCGGCTTCATCCGAAGACACAGTCCCACAAAAGTCAGTACCTCGGGATAATACGACAATGATTATGGATCAAGAAGTGACTGCTCCACAAGAACCAGTCACTTGCCCAGCGACTGTAACACAAGAACCAGTCACTGAGGAAGAAGAATACACCAAGCAGGTTGTTATTGGAGAATGCCCAGTGACTGTTCCACAAGAACCAGTCACTGAGGCAGAGGAATTTACAGAGCAGGTTGTTAGTGGAGAATGCCCAGTGACTGTTCCACAAGAACCAGTCACTGAGGCAGCAGAATTTACAGAGCAGAATATTGGAGAATGCCCAGTGACTGTTCCACAAGAACCAGTCACTGAGGCAGCGGAATTTACAGAGCAGGATATTGAAAAATTCCAAGTGACTGTCCCACAAGAACCAGTCACTGAGGCAGAAGAATTCACAGAACAGATCAATACTGAAAAATGCCCAGTGACTGTTCCACAAGAACCAGTCACTGAGGCACAGGAACATAACAAGCAAGATGATAGTGGGAAATGCCCAGAGATTGAAATATCAGAACTAGTAGCTGAGGAACAAGGATTCATTCCTGACAGAGCACGAGGACTATTTACTGTGGTATCAGAACTAGTTTCTGACAAACAAGAATCCATTCCTGGCACGATGGATGAAACACCAGAGGCACCCATTGTGGTGCAACAACCAGCCACCACTGTGCACCAGCAAAATATTCCAGCAGAAACAACTAGCATACAAGGCCCACATACGATGGCATCCCTACTGCAGGAAAATGAATTCCTGAAGTCTGAAATAGAAGCCTACAAAGCTGAGTTAGCCATGGCTCGAGAGGCTTTTGAAAAAGAACTCAATCTCCATACATTAGCACAAGTAGCCTCAATGCAGAACAGGGAGACATGTATAGAATATATGTGCAAAGAGTGTGGCATTATTTATCAGAATGCAGGCTATAAAGTAGTTGAAATTTCACTCCCTGAGACAATTATGACAAAGGGAACACAGGAGGAATGCCCCACTGCTCCACAAGAACCAGTAGGACCTCCTGTGATGCAAGAAGAAGAAGAAGAAACCGAACAAGAGATATCTCATCCCTTGGGGACAGATGCAGCAATCCCGGCAGAAGAAACATTGCCAGAACACATGATTACTGATTCAGATATTCCAGCTGAGGAAACATCACCAGAGCATACTACTACTGAAACAGCTGTTTCGGCAGAAGAGACACTGCCTCAGCACACTACTGGTGCAAGTATTCCAACAGAAGAAATAATGCCTCAATGCATTTCTTCTGAGGCAGCCACACAAACAGAGGGAATAGTGCCCAAACCTACTACTTCTGTTAAAAAGACACAGACTCGGCCATGGGACCCATTGGAACAATTCAACAGATGGAAGAAGGAACATGCCGAGAACCAGGATATAATATTACAACAGCATAAGTTGCAATGGCAAAACTTTGTATACACTAACTGGGAGAACTTGGAACAATTACTGCAAGAGCACAGGGAATATAAGAAGGAAGCCAGACGGTCTAAGGAACGGATAGCCCTGATGTTTTCATTGGTGCGAAAGTTGATGGTTACACGGAAACCTTCTGTAAACTATGCTCTTTTTCTTGCTGAACGATTAGCTTACTTTCAAATTAAATCAATAGCACATGGTAGACCACATGAAGTACTGACTTCAGAAAAATTTGTTGAGACCTTCAAGGAGGCCCCTGAAAGCGACCAGCATCTGCTGTGCGAACTCTACCTGCATAATGAAGCCATGCCTGAAGAAAGAAGAATTAATCTTACTCCAATTGCAGGTGATATACAAATAAGGGCATTCGCTTCATTTTTGTCTAATCAGCTCACTTGGCAGACTGCGTTCAATACAAGCAGTCATAATGAGGAGAATAAACTCCTGTGGATTAGGCCAGAGCCGGTAAGCCCAGCCATGTTCATAGCACAGTACTATGAATTCTTGCAGAAGCCAGGTATGAGCGAGCACATAGAACAATTACAGGCTTCCATCCTTTTTAATTGTCAAGAGCATATTCGAATGAAGGGTCCTGCTGCACTGAAGGCCAATGATCTCTTTTGGCAGCAATCAGATAAGGAAAGACAGGATTATCATCCTCTTAACCCTCTCAATTTTCACGCTGCATTGTATAGAGTCCCTAAGTATATCGATTGCATTCAGCATTGCGGAGTCAACTGGATTGGGTATCATTTCCGTTTTCCAATCTTATGGCTGCCGTCAGAGAAATATCAAAATCATTACCTGTTGACTGACGAAGAGGAAGCCTCGGCATGGCAACGGTTGCAGATCAACAGCGGATTCCGAGCTCCTACAGACGCCACTTTCTCCAGCTACTGCTTGAGTAATTTGCATTGCCAGTCCCAGTACTCAGACTCTGATTCAGACGAAGGGGTTGCCTGAGGACATGCAACATTTTTAGCTGGGGGGGATGTTAGGACTCCAATATGTATCATTTTGTTATATACTTTCATATCATTTTACTCTCAAAACCATAAGCTCCAATGTCTTTTTCATTCACTATATCCTAAGGTATATGGAAACCTTCTCTTTATTATATGGTTAATCTGTCTTACATTTAATTCCATAATACTCTTATATTTTATCAATTATTGAAGTGCATTGTTGCTAACACAAGTCAAAGATCGCAGATAATATATGCCTTGTTGGGAATGAGCGGTCGTTGCTGAAACAGCTGAACTTCATTGCTGAAACAGTCAACTCCGTTGCTGAAATAGCTGTCCCATTGCTGAAACAGCTAACGCAGTTGCTGAAACAACCGTCAAAGCACGCAACTCCCGCTATGCGTTTTTGCGATTCTGGAAGAACTTTTTGTGGATAATAGCAGCAGCCAGAAGATACGGTTACCTGAATTATCTTAAAGATAGCATCTCTGTTGTCTCGGTTGTAACAGTATCTCTTTTTAAGAAAGAACAGAATAGTTTTGTTTAGAACAGAATCGAGATCTTCGCTCTTGTGTAAAATTGTAAATGACGTCTCCTCTTTAAAAAGAGGAGACATCATCATTAGAAGGGATCGAACATCGATCAAACTGTAATTTTGAGAACAGCATTGTGTGAGACAGGAGCTAGTCTCCTTTTTGTATGTACCAGTTTCTTGACAGATGAATAAAGACCTGTTTTGAGCATTTTAGTCTAATTCTTTCTCTTGGGGAATCTTGTGAGAAGGAAAGGGCCCGCCTTCCTCACAAGATTCACCCCTTCATTCCTGTAGTTGTTCATTTCTTATGTATTTGCGTTGTGTTTAGTTCTGTTGCTGAAACACTAGTTACATGGTTTGTGATACTCTGTTTCTTAGCGCTACATGTATTGATTGCACGAGTGGATGATGAGAGCATGTGCTGAAGATCCCGGTACAGAGGGATAGGGTCTTGCTCCATTGATTGCTTTCTTTTACTTGCAGTGTGATTAGAACAGAGAGGCCAAGTGCTGAAGATTCCTGTTCCTGGGAATAGGGTCTTGACCTCTTAAGGTTACTTCTTTTGCAGTGTGATTAGTGCCAGGCAGCAGGTGCTGAAGTTCCCACCAAGGAATAGGGTCCTGTTCCTGCTATAGTTGAATGATTTCTTTCTTTATACATTTATTTCCCTTTTGCTGTAACAGAGAAATCGTGTCTGCTATAAGTTAATTGACTTCAGCTTTAATTAAGTAGACTGTGAATTGATAGATTACTGAATTTAACAATTGTGTGTGACTTTCTTTTACTACAACATTGAACTGCTTTTGAAATTGAGCACATACAGTGCGCTATTACCTTTGGAATAAAAAGACCTTCTCGGGTTGACAATTTATGTGGAGCTCGAATTGTGAAAACAATTAGAGCGACCAACAGCCTCCACATAACAATGAGTATGTATTCTTATGGAGAGGTGTGGCGTGGTGGGGGTGGCGGCCCACCACCTCCTTTAGATATATATATATATAGATATTGTTAATTTTTAACAATAAGGCCTTTTCGAAAATTCGGATTTTTGGCCGAAGGAGTCATTTTAATGAGGCGACAATTTCACCCAGAATCTGGGCAGATTTGGCCGGATTCCGTTTGCTGGAAAAATCCTAAATTGTGTCTCCATTAACCTGCCCAGTCAGCGAAAGTCAACCAAAACTTTGACTGCCTCTATCTTCCTCATCCAGACTTGGATTGACGAACCGTTCACACCACTGGGATCACGACGATGAGATATTTAACATAAAATTGATTCAATCATAATCCAAACACTTTGATTTTTGAGCTTCCATAAGCCCTCTTTGTCTTGTGTGTGTCCCTGGAGCCACCTAGATCAACAATTACGAGCTAATTCAATCCCTTCTTGGAATGAATTAGTTACCACCTTTAAAAACCAATGGGGAGTTTAAAAGGATCCAATTTACTATCTGACTGAATTTGATGACCTGAAAAGGAACCCTAGTGAACCTGTGGCTAATTTTACAAAACGATTTAATAAAATTTACAATAAAATGCCACCAAACTAAAACCACCGGTAGCTGCTGCCAAAGTTAGGTTCTCTAAAGGACTTGATGATAATTTTGTTGTTATGCTAAGAGAAAGAACATCTGTAACCCTAGCAGACATGCAGACTAATTCTATTAAGGTTGAGGCTAATAGGCCAGCGTCAACCAAATACAAGTAAAGGCCGAAAAGGCTAAAAGGAAAATGAAAGCTAGGGAGGAAGGAACTTCTTCCTCTAAAATTAAGAATGAGGATCACAAAATCGATGAAATCACTTCCTTACTTATAAATATTTCAAATAGGATTTCAAAGATTGAAACACAACCTAGAACTGTTCAACAAAAATCAAACAAACCTCAAGCTCAGTACAAAGACATTTTCAACCCCAGATCCTACATTGACCCAACCCTGATCAACAAATTCAACCACCATTGACGATTGATGACCAAGAACCTGAAGAAGCTGGACCATTAGTTACCAACGACATAAATTAGTTTGATGATCCATCACAACAGAATGCTATAATTCCAGTTTCCAATGATTAAGCCTTAATTCAAAATCAAGAAACTTCTCAGGTTTCTAAATATCAAGCCTTATTAGAATTTCTAATAAAAGAATTAAATATAAGGTATGATTTAAGGCCTAGACTAGGCCCTGGTAGGCCAACTAAGAATTTTACAATAAATGAGCCTCCAGTAAAAACTGTTGAAACCCAAACAACTATAATTCAACCATTAACTCAACCTAATGAATATAATACATTTGGAAAGACTGTTTCAATAAATTTTAATGCAGAGAAAGAGTTAGAGAGAGTCAAAATCCTTGTTCCACTGTCCGAACCCAAGATACAAAAACCAAGTATCAAAGTGGATTCAATCCTCAAGTATAGATGTTGAGGGGGACGTGATCAATTTACACGATGAAAAACCTTCAATGGTTTTTGGTCCTAGTCCTGACATGATTTATGAGAACGTTCCTCTCTTTTATCTTACTATCAAAGTTCATGTTTTTATTCGATATAATTGTATGTTAGACTCTGGAGCCTCTCACAATTTGATGCCCAAAGTAATCATGGATCAATTGTAATTGAAAATTACCAGACCTTACCATGATTTGTACACCTTTGACTCTAAGAAAGTTCCATGCTCGGACTGATTAAAGACCTAGTTGTAACTTTAGCACAAATCCCTGTTAAAAGTGTAGTACTATAAATTGTAGTCACATATATCCCCCCTAAATTTGGAATGATGTTATCAAGATCATGTTGTGCCAAATTAGGAGGAAATCTGTAGATGGATATGCCTTATTGGTGGGCCCCAGTATTGCAGCAATAATGCTGCAACTCCTGGAACTCCCTTCTTTAATTTTATCAACCCGGTAGTTCGTAACAAACTTGGAAGCGACGGTGATGTTTTCACAAGTACTAGCTCTTGCCGCAGCTGTCACTTGGTCATCTGGAACAAGTCCGCTAGGAGCTTAAGCCAACTTCTATGAGCTCTTAGAAGAAGCTTTTTAACTAATGAGTGAAAGCTAACTCAAAGGGGCTAATTTACTTGCAGAAAGAAACTGGAAAGCGGAAAGGAAATGCAAACCCTAATTTTACCAGCTAGCCCTACTGATGCGAAAAAGAGGATGCAAGCTACTGAAAGAGATGCCATTGACTTCTAGGAAGGTAAAATGCATGTGTCTAAGTTATCACTATCTGAAGAAAACATCTTTTTGTATTTTTGAATAAGTTGTCACAATTATCATGCATACAATTTAACTTTTTTTGACTATGCAGAGGTGGATTGGCAGAGGAAATGCTTGGAAGAGGTCGGGAAGGTTTAGAGAGGGCCTAAGGGGTCCCTAACACCCTTCCAGAGAGTTTCACAGACTTTGGCTATCAAGAAACCTCATTCGTGAGCTTCTACAGGAAGTCTGCAGGGGTTCTACAGGATGTTTCGGGAATTTCTACAAGATGTTCATAAATTTCTACAGGATGCTTAAAAATTGGATTTTGGAGGATGGGTGAGTGAGGGAAGATGCATGAATGGATATGGAGGTAGGATAGGGGTCTGAAGTGGCCCATGGACTGGTGGATGGAATGGTGGGAAGGTGTAGATGGCTAAATTGGCTCAAAGAAGGCTGAAACAATGATTGCACAAAAAGGTAGGGTTATGTGGGCAAGAGGACAGATGTGAGACGAGGAACCTAGCTAGGAGATGGAGTAGATGGCTTTGATGAAGCTTAGGTGGATGAAAGAGTGGTAGAGATGCTCTGCACCATATACATTCAACTGAATCAACAAAGACTTGTAAATTCAAAGACCTAGTTACGTTGACCTAATTTGCTAGCTGTCAGTAAAGAGAATGAACATAAGTGTGACCTACAATGAAACCATGTATTTTAACTCATGCAACTAAGCAAACGAAAGTCTGAACTTGTAACCAACTTCTACACATGAAGATCAAACACTAGTGATTGCATGGCAAAGCAAAATCAATGTTTTTGTGGGCAGCAAAGTCATCCTAGTCACAGCTCCCGATCCCACTGAGGGAGAGGTGAAACCACAGATGTTTGTTGGCCCTTTTCTTGAAGCTTTTTCTGTTAGCAACCGATCAACTAAATCTGAGCATGAAAATTTATTTTACTCATCAAAAACAACCTAAATAACAAAACAAGATTTAAATCTAAATAGCAGATTTTATTCTAAGAATGCAGCAAAGACACATGAAAGTAAACAAAGGAGGTACTGGGCACTTGAGATGGGCCCAACCCCAAGAGCTACAGCCTCCTAAGAGAGATTTAGAGCTGGTGCAAAGCTGGATTCATCTTTATTGAGCAAGAAATGTTACATTCCAAAAACTGTCCACAAGGAGAACTTGAAGAGGTGCTGAGAGCAAAGCTAATCTACTGCCTAAAAATCGAACTACAAACTAGCTAACTTCTGCCTACACCATGACTAAAAAATTACTACAAAATGACTATAAAGTGACTAACTACTGGCTAACCAAAATGAGACCCTAAGCCTTCTTATTTATACAAATTGAGGACCCCAACAGTCCTCCTAAACTTTAGGGACTCGGCTGCCCAAAACTTGTAGTTAACAACAGTCCTACTTGACTTGCTTGGCTACCCATGTGATAATTGATTTGGTGGCCCTTGAACTCCGAGCTGAAGGTGGAGAATTCGAGGTAAGGGCCCATAAATGAAGGGAACACCTTCCTAAAAATCCTCTCCACTATTTGGCCGCCAAGTGCTCATTTCAACCCTTGATTTTGTCTCCAAATTGACCAAAAAGACTACACAAAGCACACATTAGACTTGTTGGCATAATGACTAACCCAATTCACTCTATTAGCATAAATATAATCCAAAACATGCAATAAACTAATGAGAATGGTGGATTAAGTCAAATTAGGAGGTTGAATGAGCCCATATAATTATCCATTTTTGGGGCTCATCATCACCCCCCTACTTAAAGTGTTGCTCATCCTCTGAGCAACCAATCTATCTCCTCATCTTTGATGGCCTTGGTGGCCTCCTTGTCATGCCAAGCTTCTGAAGTGATGGCCTCTTCTCGGTCATGAAACCATGCGTTTCGCTCTGGTCCTTCCCACTGTCTGCTCCTTTCCTAGAGAATTTTCAGCTCTGGTATGATTGTGCAAGTATATTTAATCAGATGGTGGCAATGGTGGTGAAAGGAGGTGAAACCAGTGGAGGATGGAAGAAAAGAGTGGTTGCATGCCTCCTCAACAGACTTCAAGCTTCAAATCCCTCCCCATAATCGATTCTGGCCTGCCCAAAGGCTCTACAGGATGTTTCTGGTAGAAATACAGAACTTCTTGTAGAAAGTCTTGTAGCTTCCTGTAGAAGGTTGAACCATGACTAAATTGTGTCCAAACCCTGAAAAAATGAGTGTTCATGGAGCGGATGGATGTGAGGATGCCTGGGAACTTGGTAGGGACCCTCCTGCTTGTGTTGGGAGGCTTCCTTTCCACATTGTGTTTCTGCAACCTGCAACAATTTCCAGGGATTAAACTTGTTTTTTTTTTCTCTCTGTTTCTTCCTTCTTTTCTTTCTTGCTTTTCCTCTTGCTTCTCCTGTGGCTTTTCTTATGATGGCTTGCCCTAGGCTTTCTTTCCCTTAGCTTCCTTACCCTTAGTTTTCTTCTCTGCCTCACTATCTTTCTTCCTCACGCTCTGTTTTGGCTTGTGCACTGATTAGAATGGGAATTCTGTATATGGTTTCCTCCCCAGAACATGGAGGACAGTATCCCTCAAATGGTTTTTCTTTGCAACCCATTCAAACAGTCTTATCATGTTTCTCACTCTATCGAGTCTTGCCATAGAAAAGATAATGGGATTTTTACGATCATTCAAAATACACATGTGTTCAGCTGTCTGTTCAGGATTGAACAAGAGTTCCTCAATTGAACCATGTAACGCAGTAAGACGATGCTGCTTCTCTGTATAAGGGAAATAACTCTGCCTGTCTGCTCCAGGAGAAACAATGTTGAACTTGGGATAAAAAACATCAATTCCATGAACCACACGATAAAGACCAGGAAGGGTGAAAGCAGTGTGGCTCTCATACTGGCCAACAGTATCCTTGCTTCCAACAATCTCTTGATATGTGCTAGTGATAATAAAATCTGCATGATTCATTGCAATTAGATCTGCAGTAAACTGGCAAGAGAAATGGTATTTTTCTTCATATTTTTTCAGTATATGTCTGAATCTGAGTATTTGGTCTTCTCCAAAGCATGGGCTATGTTGCACTGAAGACAATTCCAGGCAGCAATAAGAAAATGACTTTTGAATTCATAGACAGACTTGCATTCACATTTTCCCTACCCCCTCAACACGTCGAATTCACCACCTTTTGAATTATTTGCATGGGAAAGTTATGTTCAGGCCTACCTCACTGAGAATTGCCACCCTCGACGTGAACAGTCCAAGCTTCTTCGTATGCTGGGTCTCCTGTAGCGCAGCTTCCTGTAGAAACGCCTGTAGAGTGCCCCTGCGCCTCTGAGCGAGCCTGATACACAGCAGAATCTCGAAGACAGGTAGAAAAACTCAGTGGAGGACTGTTACACAGTAATTTGTCACCGTTTGTCACCGTCCCTGTTACCCCTCTCCTGCACACTGGAGGACTCATTCCGGGACCTGTGAGAAGTGACATGACCTGAAACCACTTGCATTATATTCCTCTAAGTATGAGCTTCATATGCCCTGAAGACATCTCCTGTAGAATACCCATAAAAAGACCTCTTTTTGCATTGGCGCGGTTCCACAGTGTACTGCTCGCGCCAATGGGGGAAATCCTCTAAAGAGGGCACACCAGTTGGCGCTCTGTCTCAGAGTCGCACTCGCGCCAACCCAGTTGGGTAAAGTTTTTAACGAACAAACTTCCGAAGGTTCTCCTTAACCCATTCACCAACTGAATCCATGTTGAGATAGGATGGTTTGGCTTCGAATCTCCATAGAAGGGAAGTGGTTTGCCACCTTTCATGGAAGCTTCTTAGTGATAAAGCCAATCCCATGAATATTGTGGTTGATCCTATCTCCTTCCCCTCTATCTATAAAAGCTTGTTCATTTGCCTTGAGCAAGCTAGTTCCAGCAAAGTGCTAGTGATAGTAAGAGTTCTAGGATAGTGCTAGTGATAGTAAGAGTTCCAGGAGTTCAAGAGATTGAATTTGCAAGAGCCTTCTTTGCATCCATAAGGCCAAATCTAAGTGAGGAGATTCTTGTCACCAAGGAGAGAGAGGCTTGTTTCCCATCCCAACAAGCTTTGCAAGACTTGTGTCGCTGATCACCCAGCCAAAGGAGGATTTAACGTCAGAACTAATGGTTGTATTCTTCTTTGTTGTTTATCAATAATAGATGACTATCATTATGGTTCCACTCTCATTGTCCTTTGTAATGATTGATGTGGAGTTATATCTTTTCTGACTGATATATAATTGCATCTATTGGATTTTATGCTTGTATTTGTGTTGTTCTTTACATGTGCAGGTGTCCAATCACGGAGATCGTGGGGATCGTGACCGGCCGAAGAAAAGGAACGAGAGCGACGTCTCTTCTACAAATATTAGCGTTGGAATCCAAGTAGGTTCTCATCATCCACCTTTAATTTGCAATTAGGAACTTGCGTGATAGCATTGTTTGGTTGTTGCTAGACCCGGTCTGGGCTAGTATGGATCGCCTCTGTCCGCAGAGGGGATTTACCTCCACAACAATTTGGCGACTCCGATGGGGAGTTAGCTTGTTGTTTGATTTGTAAACTTTAGACGGAGCCTGAAGTACGGCCATATAGCCTTCGAAACGCTATTGCTTTGCATTAGCGAAGAAGATCAAAGCCACTTCAGTCAATCTCCAGTTTGGTTTGCGGGCTAAACAACTTGGAGTTTCTCTTGTCTCTTTGGTTTTCTCTTGTTTGGATTGCTTAGATAGCTTTCTGGGTTGGATTTCTTGCTGTCTCTTGCTTCCTGGTCTACCTGGATACTGTTAACCAAGCCTTGGACTGCTTGTTTTTATTTTTGACCTAGAAAGCTTGATTAGCGCGCCTTTTTTCCTGACAGTCGTGCCAGTTGGCGCATGTTGCTCAAAGAAAACTTGCGCCAATCCCTTAAAAGCGCGAGTTATAGCCTGACAGTTGCGCCAGCCCTGTCAACTTTTCCCATTTGCTTGTTTGGAAGCCTTCTGAGCTTGGATTTCTATCTTGTCACATCTTTTTCAATTACTGGAGTGTGTCAGAGTCTTGTTTGACTGGTTTTGAGTCTTTTTTTTGAGAAATTCTTAATTTGATTTCCTTTGATCATTACTTGGAGGTTTTTCTCAGTCTTTTCACAATTTTTCATCTTTTTGATTTTGTTTTGGGGGGGCTAAATTGTGTATGAGTGTTAATTGCCTTTGAGTGTTTTTATTTTATGATCTTTGGAACTCTCATCCGTTTTTCTTGATTTGCACTTGATTGATTCTTAGATTACAATCATCTTGTGTTTGAGAATTCTCTTGCATAGATCACACTTGCACAATTGGAATTCTCATTTTCAGGATATGAATGAAAAGTGTGCATAGATTACATTTGCATACTTTGGGTGTTTGCCATTTTCTATCGATTTCATGTTTTAGCCCTAGGACATCTAGTGGCTTTGCGTGTCGAATTTTTGGTCTTCTATCATTCCAGTCGACTTTTTGGTTACTCTCTTGCACTTTTTCAGTGGTTGTTAAGTATTTTATTGCGTTATTCGAGTGATTTACTTCTTTTTCACTTGGATTCCGCTCCGGCTTTGTTTTGGGCCTAGATCACATGGCCCATTGAAGTCTTTGGTGTTTTTCTTCGTTTTGAAGGACTGCCTTGGTATTTCGGGGACTTGATTGTGTTCTCATTAAGTGAAGTTTGTTTCTTTTACTCGGTGTTATTGTTTCTCAAAATTTGTTTAGTGCATTTTTCCATCAAAAAAGAAACAAACAATCTCTTTTGCTTTGCATTAGTTAATGGAAAATAAAGCTTTTCGTTGTTATTAGCGATTAGTAACTTTAGAGAAAAGTTTTGTTAATTGCCATTAGCTGCATTAGAGTGGTTCTTGATTGTTTATGGTCATTTTGTTTGATTGAAAAGTTCTCAACTCTCTCGTAGTTAGTGTTCATCGAACAAAATGATACTTTTTGGCATATAGCTTGCATTTAGGGAATTGTGAGAGATTACATACGGTAGGACCTGGAAATCGAAACCTAATCAAAGATCAACCGTAAAATGAACTGAATGAACTTAAAAACGCATTGGAACATAACGCTCACTGTTTAGAGGTCTAGGCTAGAGACGTGCTCCGGCGTCGTTAAACCTAGTCACTTTTGTTTCACTTAAGGTTGGGTGATTCCTCCTTCCGTGACGCAACAAGTGGTCTAGCACGGACTTGAGCTCCCACGTACCGTCGAGTATATGGGGAGACCCCACTAGGTTATCATCCTTTATCCACAGGAAGCCGTGTCTGCCGCCTTACAAGCCGTAACGCACCGAACACAGCATTCGGGAAGATTGACTGCCGTACGGGAAGTCCTTGGTTTTCATATGACTGCCAAGGTGTATATGCAGTTTTACAGATTTGTTTGGTAAACCTTTTTGCCTAGCTCTCCAGAGTAGTCACGTTTGATCCTTTTTAGACTAATCTGAGCGTTTGTCACTTCGGGCTCACTAAACATTCGAAGGAGACTAGAGTCATCTTGTGGTCCTTTTCTCGACTCTTAAAACATGAAAAGGTCAAGTTGTGTCCTTGCGTCTTAAAATTTATTTGGCCGCGATTAACATTACCTGGTTAGATCTTGTTTGTGTTAGCTTGAGTAGGCTTCTTTTCATTCTCGATGGCAACTTTTCCGGGGTTCACCAGCCCAGGGACCCCCTCTGACGGGAACCTTGGTCATTTCGATCCTTTTGGAAATGTTGGTGCTCCTTATATGGCGACGTTGTCCCTCCCAGGGTTAACTGTTGGGTTGCCAGTTTGGTTGTTCTCAACCTCTTTGGTCCATGCTGTCTCACCGTCTAGTCAATCCGTCCCTCCACCTGAACAACATCATGTTGATTCTAAGGTGGATCTCTCCCCTTCTACGCCCACTTCTACATCCTCATCTTCCACTTCACCTGGTGAAAGTCTTGATTCGAGTAACCAGGTAGCTAAGAAGAAGACGAAGAAGAAGAAGGCTCCTAAGGGAGAGGTTACAAGTGCAGCTACCCCCTTGAGTACACCTGAAGTCGGGCCCCCTTCCGCTCCTCCGTGGAAGGTCAAGTTTCCTTGTCGATTATGCAAGGAGGACCATCTTCTTCGCAATTGTTCTGGCATTCCCAGGGTACTAGAAGTATGGTCTCACGATCCGGCCCGCCCCTCATCGTCCTCTGAAGCTCACGGCGATGCTACCTTATCAGTCGGGAATGGTAAGGGAAAAGGGAAGATTCGAATCCCCTGTAGACTTTGTGAAGGAAACCATCCCCTTCACCTTTGTCCACTCATGGATAAAGCCTCAGTTGTCTTGGAAAGTCTTACAGCTCCTTCACCCCAACTTCCCGTTGGTTATCAACGTCTCTCTGTAGCCACAGATCATTCTCCTGCTGACAAAGAGATTGATTCATATTCTTCTCTTGTCCAGCCTCCTCTTCCCGAACCTGGCTGTGCCCAGCCTGTTCCAGACCAACCATTGGTCGGAAAGAGTGTCGATTCGAGTTCACCACCCGTCGATCACTCTGTTTCGGAAGAGCGTCAATCCCATGCTCTTCTCATCTCCTCAGATTCTCCTGAGTCCGGAAATGACTCTCCTATCCCAGCTGCCCCCGAGAGTCCTGCTTCAGTTCCATTAGAGCAGGGGGTCAATCATATGATTCCCCCACCAAGTAGTTCAGTCGTTTCCTTCGACTAGAGTCATTTGACTACTTGCCCCCTTCCATCCCATGTGCCTTTCTGGGTCACGGTACACGCCTATAATAAGGCGCTACCTGGCACTGTGTTGGATGAGGGCGCATCGGTTAGTCTTATGCTTGCCACTACTTGGAAAGCCTTGGGTTCCCCACAGCTTGTGCTAGCCGCACCGAATCTGATGGCTTTTGACGGAGGAACTAGTCAACCATTAGGGATCCTTCCACAGTTCCCTGTTACTTTGGGAGGCAAGACCGTCTATATAGACGTATTGATTACCCAAGGTGCTTTAGACTTCAGTCTTCTCCTTGGCCTGACTATGTTTATGCCATGGGTGCCCTAGTCTCTTCACTTTTCCGGGTGGTTTGCTTTCCACATGATGGAAGAATTGTGACGATAGATCAATTATCATTCGTCCGTCCCCGGGTGCCTCCTACGCAGTTGTCATCCCCTTCTGGTTTTCATCCACCAGTTGCATCTGCCCCATCATAGATAAACTACGTGGCCACCTATCCCGTGCCTAGCTCCAGTGATGCCGCCGTCGTGCATAGTGTCCTAGAGGCATTGGGCCCTGACTTCCAAGATGTTGGCCTTCCATCAGGAGTGGCACTCTTGGGAGCCTCAACTTCCTATTCATTATGGTGAAGTTCCAATGGAGCATAGTTCGTTTCCCTGTGTCAAGCTCCTTAAACAATGAAACTAGGTGTCGGAGCATAGTTCCTTGTCTTGTGTCAAGCTCGTTAAGAAATGAAACAAAGTGTCCCGAGCATAATTCTTGATCTTGTGTCAAGCTCGTTAAAAAATGAAACAATTTCCCCTTTCTAATCACGTCTTTCAATTAAGATCTCGTAAAGCTTCATTCCATCCACTTTGTTGAATGCAATGAAGCTTGGGGGGCATGTACCTCATCCTGCGCCATTGCACTGGGGGCATGCGCATTTCCAACAAGCAGAGTCCTTCCTGGTTCAAGCTTGTGTCCCGAGGATAGTTTTGATCTTGTGGCGACCTCGTTAAAAAACGAAACAATGTGTCCTGAGGATAGTTTTGATCTTGTGGCGACCTCGTTAAAAAATGAAACAAGGTGGTCGAGCATAGTTCCTGATCTTGTGTCAAGCTCGTTAAAAAATGAAACAAGGGTTATGAGGATAGTTCTTTTACTGTGTCAACCTCATTAAAAAATGAAACAACTCCCTTTTCAAATCGAGTCTTTGATTAAGATCTCGTAAAATCCAAGTCGAGTCTTTCCAAGATCTCGAAAGTGAACCTTCATTCCATCCACTTTGTTGAATGCAATGAAGCTTGGGGGCATGTACCTCTATTTGCGTCATTATGCTGGGGGCATGTGAACTCATAAAAAGCATAGTTTTTCGTTTCAAGCTTGTGTAAACATGAAACCGAATCCAAGCAAAGTGCTCCATGGTTCAAGCTTGTGTAAAAATGAACCCATACCCGATTTACATCTCGTGATTGCCATTTTTATCCACTAAATTCTGCTAGATGAGCCTTGGTTGTTTTCGTTCCATCGCCGCCATCTCTTTGGCTGATCATATGCTTTCACTTGGTTGTTTTTCCTTTCCTGAGGAACCGCAACGATGAGTGGTTTTATTAGCTAGCCTCTTGACCATTACATGTTTTGAGCAGTTCCACCATTGCCGGAACCAGTTGCTACCCTTTATACCACTCGTTCCTCTAGGATGAGTCACCTTTAAGCTCTTTTGTGACTCGTAAAATATGAAAATATTGCTGAGTATTTTCCCTTTTTGACTCGTTAAAGAGAATAAAAATGGAGGTCTACTTTTAGCTCTTTTCTGACCGTCTAAATATGAAAAGATTGCCGAGTTATTCCTCTTGACTCATTAAATGTAAATAAGAGGCGGTCGTCTTTAAACCCTTTTCCGACCGTGTAAAGACGAAAAGATCGTCGAACCCTTGTCATTTCAGGTTTGTTAACGGTTACGAAGCGACGTGGTTTCGATCGCTTTTTTACTTATTCAAGTCGGAATCACTACTCATGAAAAGTACTCCTCGATCGTAATGATTGGGCGGTTCTTTCGAGCATTGTTTTATACTTTTTCAGGCTCGAGAGACACAACTTTACGAAAAAGGACCCCCCTAGAGTTTACTTTTCTGCTGTCTTTTCAAACTCTCTAAACATGAAAAGACGCCGAGTTCTTCCTTTGTCAGACTCGTTAAAACCTAATGACATCGGATTCCGTCGAAATGACACCTTACAAGCATATGCTATCCCCGTCAAGCTTGTTAAAAATAACTGGGGTACTCGCCAGAAATGGTGGGGAAAATGGACCCATAATTATTGTCGTGTTGGCAGTATGTCGCTCTTGAACATGGCACTTGTCTGTTTTCGTGTCTAGGTGGGGACATCTCATCTCGCTTTTCACTTGCCTCCATGGGTTTTGGGTGATCCTGTTTGACCTCTCATCTACTCATTGCCTCGTCACCATGACCTTTGATCCGTTGATGTCAAATACTGCCAAGTCCACTGTCGTGCCGCCGATATGTTCAAGAGAAGTTGACCTCTGCAAGATTACAACCTCCCTCTGATACCTCACATAATTCTGATTCACCACAACATTCATCCTCTGTCTCGTGTCAATGATGTGGGAAACACTATGGCCCACCTTTGATCAAGGTCACTTCCTGTTGACTTCAGCTCATTATCCAGGAAGCTGATCTAGAGACTCCCTTCTGGTGCCTTGGAGCCTGCATGCCTCAATGACAAGTTCTCCGTGTTCGACACGAGGTTTTCATCATTGGCCTCTGATCGAATGATTCTGCGGGTGTTCGACGCTAGCTCATTGATTCACACGCCGTAGATTGTACCTATAGTACCTTGAGGACCATTGTCATTATTGGTGGTACCTCTCGCGTCTGTTAACAGTTTTCACTATTGGCTGGTAATCAGACGATGTTCATGCATGTTCGACTCCAACTCATGTATTCGCATGCCTGAACTTGTACTCTGTTCGGGTCGAGATGGAGCGCAAGACCCTGGATTTTGTTTGTTGGGATCCAGGCTGCGATTTGTGGCTTATTATGATCATTACATGACTCATTCACTGGATGGCTGCGACCATGCCTGAGTCTATTTATCGATCCTCACTGGATGGCTGTGCCCATACCTTGGATCTAGATTCTTGTGTGCTCTGTTATGGATGGCTGCACCCATACCACATATATCATGTACTTGAGATATCAGTTGTACTTCTTTACGCAGGTTCTCCGGTGGCAGTGTTTTCAGTTACACATGTTCTTGTAAAGCATTTCACCCCTCTCTCTCTCTCAGGCCTCATGCTTTAGGGGGCATCTGTTACACAGTAATTTGTCACTGTTTGTCACCGTCCCTGTTACCCCTCTCCCGCACACTGGAGGACTCATTCTGGGACCTGTGAGAAGTGACATGACCTGAAACCACTTGCATTATATTCCTCTAAGTATGAGCTTCATATGCCCTGAAGACATCTCCTGCAGAATACCCATAAAAAGACCTCTTTTTGCATTGGCGCGGTTCCACAGTGTACTACTCGCGCCAATGGGGGAAATCCTCTAAAGAGGGCGTGAGAGTTGGCGCTCTGTCTCAGAGTCGCACTCGCGCCAACCCAGTTGGGTAAAGTTTTTAAAGAACAAACTTCCGAAGGTTCTCCTTAACCCATTCACCAACTGAATCCATGTTGAGATAGGATGATTTGGCTTCGAATCTCCATAGAAGGGAAGTGGTTTACCACCTTTCATGGAAGCTTCTTAGTGATAAAGCTAATCCCATGAATATTGTGGTTGATCCTATCTCCTTCCCCTCTATCTATAAAAGCTTGTTCTTTTGCCTTGAGAAAGCTAGTTCCAACAGAGTGCTAGTGATAGTAAGAGTTCTAGGATAGTGCTAGTGATAGTAAGAGTTCCAGGAGTTCAAGAGATTGAAGTTGCAAGAGCCTTCTTTGCATCCATAAGGCCAAATCTAAGTGAGGAGATTCTTGTCACCAAGGAGAGAGAGGCTTGTTTCCCATCCCAACAAGCTTTGCAAGACTTGTGTAGCTGATCACCTAGCCAAAGGAGGATTTGACGTCAGAACTATGGTTGTATTCTTCTTTGTTGTTTATCAATAATAGATGACTATCATTATGGTTCCACTCTCATTGTCCTTTGTAATGATTGATGTTGAGTTATATCTTTTCTGACTAATATATAATTGCATCTTATTGTATTTTATGCTTGTATTTGTGTTGTTCTTTGCATGTGCAGGTGTCCAATCACGGAGATCGTGGGGATCGTGACCGGTCGAAGAAAAGGAACGAGAGCGACGTCTCTTTTAGCATTGGAATCCAAGTAGGTTCTCATCATCCACCTTTAATTTGCAATTAGGAACTTGCGTGATAGCATTGTTTGATTGTTGCTAGACCCGGTCTGGGCTAGTAGGGATTGCCTCTGTCTGCAGAGGGGATTTACCTCCACAACAAGGACGATAGGTTAACCGATTGTGCACACTTCAGTTGAGGATGTGGAAAGTGCAGATGAACAGCAGTTCATGAGTTTCAGCTAAGCCGTCTTTAATTGCTGCGTGGTTTGTGGTGAGGTGGAAAAAACATGTGCGCTGGCTTTTTTCAAACTGCAGTGATGTTATGAACTACATGTATTCTTCTATCTGTTAATCATTTGATGTCCTGTGCGCTGGAGTTCAACACGTCTACCACTGCCTGTGTTTTTCAACTTCCACGTGAATGACTATACACGCATGCTGCGTGATTTTTGCTTGGATGAGTGCAATCGAATATGGCTAGCTTCCTGGTTGAATCCCTTCATCTCATTCGTTCATTCAGTGCTTAGATTAGATTCATGCAATAGAGGAACAAATTTTAGTCACGTACCTGAAGTCAAATGGTTGCTGTGAGGTGCTTTTTGCTGCTGCATGCATCTGTTTCGGTGGTTGCATGATGGATCCTTTGTGCTATAAGCTCTTTGCTGTCTGATGTGTGGTTATTTTTCTTGTGCAGGTATCCTCTAGCCGGATCTAAGCTGCAGGAGTTCGTTTCCACGTTCAGATCTGCACCCTCAAGCTGCTGCTGCTGAATTTTCACAGGACCAAAACTTGTTTTCGCCATTGCTCTCGAACGATAGATCAGATCGATCTGAAACTTGCTGAGCATGTTCCTATCATCATGATGCACCTCCCATAGCAAAATTGAGATCAATGGATGCACAAATTTCGAGAAAAATGGAAAATGGCTGAATATTTCAGAGATCAATTTATCGAAAACCGTGCATCGGAATCAGATGAAAATGCTTGGGTAGGTTACTATCACCCATATGCATCTCCCCATGAAACAGGTTTTGAAATGGATGCACGGATATGGAGAAAATGCAAAAATGGCTGACGGTGATGGAGACAGATTTCTTGGAAACCATGCATCGGAATGGGCTGAAACTGCTCGGTCATGTTGCCATCATCCCTATATAATTCCCTGTAAAACGGTTTTTCAAATGGATGCATGGTTTTCAAGTTAGGGCAAAAACAAATTCTGTTCTATGTATTTTTTTCTTCAAAGCATTCTGCAAGTTTTTGCATGGTAAGAAAAATTGAGCTTGGGCTGTGATGCAGGCATGGAGATGATGGAGGAGGAGTTTGAAGATTGCAGGAGGACTTCTGACCCTTTGAGGAAGCTCTCATGGTTTCCAAAATACCTTTTTCAAATCCATTTCTAGCTTCCTGTAGAAATCCTGTAATTTCTACAGGAACTTCATGTAGAACACACAGTTTTGAGGAAAGAAGCACAATGAGATGGAAAAAATGATGGAGAAGGGTGAGGGATGGAAACATGGATGCTTGCAGGCCTCATGGACATATTCTCGGCCTTCCGGTCCTCTTCAGAGATCAATTTTGGCTCGTTTGTAGGCTTCCTGTAGAAGACACAGGACTTCCTGTAGAAGACACAGAACTTCCTGTAGAAGGCATAGAACTTCCTTTGTCTTTGTTTTGAGTGATCCTCCTAACTTGCAATGTCCTTCTTGCAACCTACAATTATTCAATGGAAATTAGCTTTATTTTTCTTTTATTTTTCTCTTTGTTTTTTGAAAAACAACTAGGGCGCCTCATGGAGGTTTTCACCCTAATTGCCTGCCCTAGGCGCTTCCAAGGGAGGTTTTCACCCCAGGATCTTATTCCATTTTTATTTTCTCTTCTTTCCAACCCATTGAACACCTCATGGAGGTTTTCAATCAATAAGCCAATCTAAGGCACCTCCGAGGAGGTTTTCACCTTAGATTTTTATTTTCATCTTATTTTTTTTTTTTTTTTTTTTTCTTTCTCTTTTTTTTTTCCTACCCTACCCTACTTGAAAAACAAAATTCTTTTCAAGTATAAGAATACTTCCAATGAAGCCATGTGCACATCGAGATTAGAGATAAAATGATGTGGCAGCTTGAAATGCATGCTTTGACAACTATCCAGATCTCAGAGACCCAATGATTTGACTTTGAAGGGACCAAACATAGCTGAGGAAGAGAGTACTGCTGCAACTTAGTGACTGTCTGAAACCATATCTCAATATAGCTCTGATATCCTTGGTCCTTTTGCTGATCTGGATCATGTTTTGTGTCACCTTCTATCATTATCCTCACATCTTCCTCTTTTTGCTGATTTTTCTCTTGATTACATGGAGGGCTTGATGGTAACCATGAGGGAGCTTTCTTGATTTTTGCTCCTGATGTGTTCTCTTCATCAAGTGCAGCCCATGGTTCTTTGATCTCCTCTTTTGAATCTTCTTTTGCCTTTGGTCGTTCAATGTTGTCATTATAATATCTGCTTTGCAACACTCTTCCTGAGCTATGGTGAAGATCATTGAGCTCAAGAGGAGTCATTTGGACATGTTGTGTCTCAGCTTTGCAATTGGGTTGAGCTACTCCAATGTGTGGATTTGGAAATGGTGGTACGGGTAGTTGAGTGGGGGTGTATATTTGAGATGGATGTGGATGAGGTTGTGGTTGGGCAGGTGGTGGAGGAAAATGAGTGGGAGGAGAGTTGTACTGGGGCCTCCACCCCTGATGAGGTGCATTCCACTGAGGCTGTGGCTGAGCATAAGAGTGAAATGAATGAGTAGTAGGTTGGGCATAATATGGAGATGGATCCGACCAAGGAGGGGGTGCGGACCAGGAAGGATGAGCAGGGGGACCCCAAGAACGTATGGAAGTGGTTTGATAGGGGTCGTAATAGGTCTGGGATGTCCCTTGCATTCCCTGCTGGTAGGGTATGGGTCCATGTGGCCTCCTTTGGTTCAGATAATAGTGTGGTTCAATGGTTCCTTTTGCCCTCTGATATGCAGATTTGATTCCGGGCAAGGAAGGGCACTGATTCGTAGGATGGTCTCTTTCACAAACAAAACACACTTGTATGGAGTGCAAGGGACATTCGTTCCTAGGATGCTTTCTAGTGCACCTGGGACAAAAGATGGCCAAAGCCCTCTTGGATTCCTCTTGCTTCCTTTGGATCTGCAAGGTATCCAGTTGCATGGCAAGAAATTGCCTTACCTCGCTCTTGAAATCTTCCATCTGATTTGCAAATTCATTTTTGGATAAGGTATTGCTCCCAACATTTCTGCTTGTAGCCATTTGCTCCAGAGGAATGTTTTCTTCTTCTTCTTCCCTTGAGGTTCTTCAAATATGTCTTGCTGTCCACCTAAGGGTTCTTTACTCACAGCCATCGAAGAAGAGAGAAGGTTGGCCGTGTGAAGCAGTGGGGGTGTTGTGCAATCATTTTTCTGAATTATCTCTACTCCTACAAGGTATGAAAGGAAATCTTTTTGGTTGATTTTTGCTTTTTTCTGCTTGTACCTGCAAAAACTAAAATAGATTGAACTGCAACTAACTATCTTGCTGAAATGAAAATGCGGAATTGAAATGAAAGCAGGAAAGGACTAATCTATTTTTCTCAAATGAAATTGCAGGAATGAAATGCTAGGCTACGCTTGCAGAATTGAAATGCTAATCTACGCTTGCAGAAATGAAATTGCGGAATTGAAATGCTAATATATGAAAGCGGGAAATGCTAATCTACTTTTCCATAAACGAAATTGCATAATGGAAATGAAATAAACTACTTAGCAGAAGGTTGTAGTGAAAAATATAAGAAAAGCAGCAATCACCAATACTTTGACGCTTCCCCGACAACGACGCCAAAAACATGGTGGGCCCCAGTATTGCAGCAATAATGCTGCAACTCCTGGAACTCCCTTCTTTAATTTTATCAACCCGGTAGTTCATAACAAACTTGGAAGCGACGGTGCTGTATGCACAAGTACTAGCTCTTGCCGAAGCTGTCACTTGGTTAGCTGGCACAAGTCCGCTAGGAGCTTAAGCCAACTTCTATGAGCTCTTAGAAGAAGCTTTTTAACTAATGAATGAAAGCTAACTCAAAGGGGCTAATTTACTTGTAGAAAGAAACTGGAAAGCGGAAAGGAAATGCAAACCCTAGCAAACCCTAATTTTACCAACTAGCCCTACTGATGCGAAAAAGAGGATGCAAGCTACTGAAAGAGATGCCATTGACTTCTAGGAAGGTAAAATGCATGTGTCTAAGTTATCACTATCTGAAGAAAACATATTTTTGTATTTTTGAATAAGTTGTCACAATTATCATGCATATTATTTAACTGTTTTTGACTGTGCAGAGGTGGATTGGCGAGAGGAAATGCTTGGAAGAGGTCAGGAAGGTTCAGAGAGGGCCTAAGGGGTCCCTAACACCCTTCCAGAGAGTTTCACATAGTTTGGCTATCAAGAAACCTCATTCGTGAGCTTCTACAGGAAGTCTGCAGGGGTTCTACAGGATGTTTCAGGAATTTCTACAAGATGTTCAAAAATTTCTACAAGATGTTTGAAAATTGGATTTTGGAGGATGGGTGAGTGAGGGAAGATGCATGAATGGATATGGAGGTAGGATAGGGGTCTGAAGTGGCCCAGGGACTGGTGGATGGAGTGGTGGGAAGGTGTAGATGGCTAAATTGGCTCAAAGAAGGCTGAAACAATGATTGCACAAAAAGGTAGGGTTACGTGGGCAAGAGGACAGATGTGAGATGAGGAACCTAGCTAGGAGATGGAGTAGATGGCTCTGATGAAGCTTAGGTGCATGAAAGAGTGGTAGAGATGCTCTGCACTGTATACATTCAATTGAATCAACAAAGACTTGTAAATTCAAAGACCTAGTTACGTTGACCTAATTTGCTAGCTGTCAGTAAAGAGAATGAACAGAAGTGTGACCTGCAATGAAACCATGTATTTTAACTCATGCAACTAAGCAAACGAAATTCTGAACTTGTAACCAACTTCTACACATGAAGATCAAACACTAGTGATTGCATGGCAAAGCAAAATCAATGTTTTTGTGGGCAGCAAAGTCATCCTAGTCACAGCTCCTGATCCCACTGAGGGAGAGGTGAAACCACAGATGTTTGTTGGCCCTTTTCTTGAAGATTTTTCTGTTAGCAACCGATCAACTAAATCTGAGCATGAAAAGTTATTTTACTCATCAAAAACAACCTAAATAACAAAACAAGATTTAAATCTAAATAGCAGATTTTATTCTAAGAATGCAGCAAAGACACATGAAAGTAAACAAAGGAGGTACTGGGCACTTGAGATGGGCCCAACCCCAAGAGCTACAGCCTCCTAAGAGAGATTTAGAGCTGGTGCAAAGCTGGATTCATCTTTATTGAGCAAGAAATGTTACATTCCAAAAACTGTCCACAAGGAGAACTTGAAGAGGTGCCGAGAGCAAAGCTAATCTACTGCCTAAAAATCGAACTACAAACTAGCTAACTTCTGCCTACACCATGACTAAAAAATTACTACAAAATGACTATAAAGTGACTAACTACTGGCTAACCAAAATGAGGCCCTAAGCCTTCTTATTTATACAAATTGAGGACCCCAACAGTCCTCCTGAACTTTAGGGACTTGGCTGCCCAAAACTTGTAGTTAACAGCAGTCCTACTTGACTTGCTTGGCTGCCCATGTGATAATTGATTTGGTGGCCCTTGAACTCCGAGTTGATGGTGGAGAATTCAAGGTAAGGGCCCATACATGAAGGGAACACCTTCCTAAAAATCCTCTCCACGAATTTGGCTGCCAAGTGCTCATTTCAACCCTTGATTTTGTCTCCAAATTGACCAAAAAGACTACACAAAGCACACATTAGACTTGTTGGCATAATGACTAACCCAATTCACTCTATTAGCATAAATATAATTAAAAACATGCAATAAACTAATGAGAATGGTGGATTAAGTCAAATTAGGAGGTTGAATGAGCCCATATAGTTATCCATTTTTGGGGCTCATCACTTATGCTACTATTTCTGTATATGGGGGTGAACATATTAGGTTATACAGAGAGGTAAGATTCATTAATACTGTTTGTAAGGCTGATCAAGCAATAAATCATCCGATTTATTCTGTTGATCAGGATTTTGGATGTTTCACATTATCATCAAATGATCTCCAAAATTCCCAACTTAGCATTGAGCTTTGAATAAACCTAAATGTATAAAAACTGATGTATGGAAGTTATACTTTGATGGGGCTTTTTCTAAGGATGGGGATTTTCCTAAAGATGGGGCAAGAGCAGGAATTGTATTGATCTCTCCAGATAAATAAAACATAACATAATCCTTTAAGTTAGAATTTGATGTTACTAATAATGTAGCAGAATATGAAGCCCTACTTCTAGGTCTTGAGTTAGCTAAAAGTCTGAAAGTTCAAAACTTAAGTGTTTTTAGTCACTCAGAATTGATTATAAAACAAGTAAGAAATCTATGCCAAGAAAAACATCCTAGGCTTAGATCTTACCTAAATGAGGTATGGGATTCTATAGAGAACTATTTTCTAGGCTTCAACATTACAACAATCCCAATAAACGAGAACATTTATGCATACCCTTTAGTAGTTTCGGCCAACTCCTTTAAAACTCGTGATCCAATGCAACTACAATATTCAAATTCAGGTAAATTATAGGCCTTCAATCCCTGACAATCTTAAACATTGGCAAGTTTTTGAAGATGATGAGCAATTGAAAATTTTCTTGTAGGCAATTGATGAATTTTCAGCCTTACAAATTGAGGAAGAACAAATTATTGATCATAAGTCAACTCATGAAAATGAAACTTCACAATTGAATAATAAGATAGCTGATCATAATATCCTCCAATTGCCAAACAATTACATTCCCAAGGGTCTAATCCCTCTTGAAAATATTTTTGACAATAATGATGTTCTAAAAACTTTATTATTTAATACACAACAAGAGGATGTAGAAGACTGTAACATTGGAACTCATGAAGAAATCAAGAATGTGAAAATTTCAGCATCATTACCTAAGGACATAAAAGACAAGTATATCAATCTTCTAAAGAATTATAAAGATTTCTTTGCCTGGTACTATTGAGAGCTCAAAACCTATGACAAAAATCTCATTGAGCATAAGATCTCTCTAAAACCAAAAGCCAAACCATTCCAACAGAAATTAAGAAGAATAAATCCAATTTTGCTTCCAATCATTGAGAAAGAACTAAAGGAAATGCTGGATTCCAACATTATTGTTCCTCTTAGATATTTTGAGTGGATTGAAAATTTAGTTCATGTAAGAAAGAAAAATGGTAAAATTAGACTGTGTGTGGATTTTAGAAATCTGAACAAATTATCCTTAAAATACAATTATCCATTGCCTAAAATGGATCAATTACTTCAAAGAGTTTCAAGTTCTAATAGAATATCCATGCTAGATGGTTTTTATAGATACAAACCAATTTTGGTAGCTCCAGAAGACAAAGAAAAAACAATATTCAGAACTCCCTGAGGTACATTCATATATGCTAGGATGCCATTTGGCTTAAACAATGTAGGAGAAACATTTCAAAGAGCAATGGATTTAGCTTTTGTTCGTAAAATTAATAAGTTTATTATTATTTATCTTGATGATCTAACCGTGTTTTAAAACTCTGATGGAAAACTCTCAAAGCACTTGAGAAAGGGTTTTGATAGGTGTAGAAAATTCAGAATCTTGCTCAAGCGAAAGAAATCTCTATTTTCTATAAAGGAAGGAAAGTTACTTGGACACATCATCTCAGAAGAAGGAGTGGTAATTGATCCAAAACGAGTCTCAGCTATTGAGGTTATTGGTTTACCAAAAAATAAAAAATAAATTCAAGCCTTTTTAGGAAAGTTTAATTTTCTAAGGAGATTTATACCAAATTATGTTGAGATTATTAAAGATATTACTGATATGTTGCGAAAAGATCATGACCTTAAATGGATAGTACAGGCTAGATATGCATTTACACAGATCAAAAAGGCTATTTTTTAAGCCCCAGTACTAGCCAGTCCTGATTATACAAAGCCCTTCAATATTTTTTCTTTTGCCTTTGACACTACTTAAGCTGTTGTTTTACATGCAAAAGAATGATAACCAAGATGACTAGCCAATTTCCTTCTTTAGTAAAGTTATGAGAAATGCAAAGCTAAAATATGACATCATTGAAAAACAAGCCTATGCCCTTGTACAAGCTCTAAAAGCTTTTAGAACTTATGTCCTTCATCCCCCTATTACTGCCTATGTCGCAAATAGTGTTGACAAAACTATTTTGACCCAAGCTAATACAGATGGTAGGAGAAGGAGATGGATAGCCAAAATTCTTGAATTTGATCTAGACATCAAATCTACTAAACCAGTAAAAGGACAGGGTTTAGCCAAACCATTAGCTGAATCTAACCGTATAGGTATGGGAATAAGCATGATCATGTAGGTGTCAGGAGAGAAGAATCCACAAGAACCTTCTCCAAGATTAGCAGAGAAGAATCCACAAGAACCTTCTCCAAGATCAACAAAGAAGAATCCACAAGAACCTTCTCCAAGATCAACAAAGAAGAATCCACAAGAACCTTCTCCAAGATCAAGAGAGAAGAATCCACAAGAACCTTCTCCAACATCAAAATAGAATAATCCACAAGCACCTTCTTCATCTACAGACTCAACTCCTCTTCCACTTCATATTTAGGAAAAGTTCCTGTTATCTGAATGGTATGTTGATATTATACACTTTCTTTGTGATTTTGAGTATCCTCTTGTTTTCACAAGAAATTAGTGCAAAAGTCTTAGATTAAAGGCTATGAAGTATTGTATCATCAATTCCAACTTGTATTGGAAAGGCCCATTAAATATCTTACTTCTATGCATGATTGAGAGTGAAATAGAAAGTGTTATGATCAGTTTCATGAAGGAATATGTGGGGGTCATTATGCTTGGAGAGAAACAACACACAAGATTTTGAAAGCAGGTTTCTATTGGCGAAAGTTGTTTTCACAGATTGGGAAAAAGGTCAGAAGCTGTGTTCCATGTTAGATTTTTATTGGAAAGAAAATATTAGCAACACTCCCCTTTTTACAATGGGGATTAGATTTCATTGGAGAGATACATCCAACATCCAAAAATCAACACAGATGGATCTTAATAGCCACAAATTACTTTACAAAATGGGTAGAAGTTATCCTGGTAAAAAATTCTACAAATATTGTTGTCATTAAATTTATTGAGGAAAATGTATTATCTAGATTTAGCTGTCCTCAATAGATAGTAAAAAATAATGCAAAAGCATTTAGTAGTATTAAAATGAAAGAATTTTTCCACAAATATCATATTTTATTGCATCATTAAACCCCATACTACCCTCAAGGGAATGGATTGGCAGAGTAATCTAAAAAGAGTTTAGTAAAAGTGATAAAAAAGGTACTTGTAGATCATAAGAAAAACTAGGACAGTCATCTCAAGTATGCAGTTTGGGCCAACATAATTTCACCCAAAAGATCAATGGGAAAATACCCTTTCCAGCTTGTCTATGGCACTGAAGCCATCCTTCCTACAAAACTAGCTTTTCCTGTTATGAAGCTTTTACAAGAGTCAAATGAAGAACCTAATGATTTTTCTAGAAGAATCAATCAAATTATAGAATTAAATGAAAATAGAGATGAAGTTCAGTACAAAATTTGTTAATATCAAAACAAGATGAAAAGTTTGTTTGATAGGAAAGCTAGAGAAAGAGATTTCAGGAAAGGAGATTTGGTTTTGAAATGGGATGCCCGAAGAGAAGAAAAAGGGAAACATGGTAAATTTGATAATCTCTGGTTGGGGCCATTCAGCATTGCATAATTCAAAGGAAACAATACTTTTATTCTGCAGAACCTAGAAGGAAGATATTCTTCATTGCCTATCAATGGATAGTATCTCAAGCACTACATTCAATACTGAAAGATGTGACAACCATAATTCATTGTACATTACCAGTTTTATTTACATTTTCATGGCAATTTTGATTTTCACAGCAAAGACTCTGTAACCTGAGGAGAAGGGACATGGATCTATGCATCTTACAGGGAAACACAGTCCCCAGATGGAGCCAATGTTGTAACATTGTTCTGTATTTTACATTTACATGTCAACAAGGAAAGAAAGAATAATATATATATATATATATATATATATATATATATATATATATATATATATATATATATATATATATATATATATAAAGAAAATGAAAATTAGAAAATATAAAAAAATAAATGAATCCCTAGAAAAATAAAATTATTGAGCAAATTGAAATGCCACTTTAAGTTCAGAAAATGAAAATTTTATTAAGTTTCAAATCTTAGTACTATGATTTAGTCGATTATTTCTTTTATATGTATTTGATAAAGTTATAATACGACAAAACTATTTTGTCGCTTAGTTTAATTGAGGCTTCTGTGATCCATATCAAGTTATGAGAAAATAAAAAACGCGCTCAAATCAATGATGCTAATTTTCTCCACCCAGATCCACGACGTACAGGGAATTTCAAACCCCCATGCTCCCGACAGTTAGGTCACCGCCAACACCCCCCCAAAAGAAAATACCACCTTCGCTCTCCCGCCAACGACTTTCATCCATCGCTCACCTCCCATCGTGTGTCTTCCCCTTCGCCACTCCTTCCGCTACATACAATTGTTACCCCTCGCCACTCTGCTTTTGCCACTTGTCTCACCACGTCAGTCCTGCCATGTCACATATCTGTTAAAATTTCAAAATATCCCCTGCAAAATATTTTATGAACGTTGTCTTATTAAATTCCTGCACCTCTATATATATTTTCTAATAAACCTCCCGCTCCACAAACATTAATACTGCCGTTGTTAAACCAATACAATTGCTATAAAATCTTTTGATGAACAACAATTCTTTTCCTTTTGCTTGCCATTTAATCCCGTAGGAGAAAATCAGAACTACTGGCTTTCAACAATAATCTTCCTACACACAATCAACAGTTTCTACGGGTAATTTTGTTCCTTGGATTTATTCTGTCAAACTCTTATTTAGTCTATATACCCTCCTATACTTTCAACATGTCAAACCGTAAGGGAAAGGGAAAGGCTACACAATCAAATCCACTCATTCCCCCTGTACCAGATTTTGACAAGGTTCCATTAATAGATACCCTGTACAAAATTGTAGAAACCCTGTCTGAATTTGACCTCTATGAGCTCCATAATTGGGAAAAACAAAAGTACTTAGATAAAAAATATGAGTTAAGTGTTTGGGAATAATTTCTCCCACAATTTTTTTTCCCCCAGACTCACTTCTTTCCTGAGTTTTATGTTTGGTTCCACCTAATATACTTGCCCAGTCAAAGAGCAATCATTTCTCAGGAAAATGAAGTCATTTTTCCCATCTCCCTTGGAAGTATCTGTGAAGCATTGCTAATTGAATATCAGGCCTCCCATGCCCCTTTTTCAGTTGATATTCTAATGGAATTATATAACAAACTCACATTCCCTCACAGAGCCTAGCTTTTTGAGTATTTTCTTGCTAAAAATGCTAAATTACCTAGGACCAGTCTCCCATATCCAGCTTCAATTTTCCCTAAAATGTCCAAGAAAGTGATTTGTATGGTAACCCGACTGCTCAAATACTATAATGATCAATGGGTAGACAAGGCAGTGTTAGGATTTTTGTTTACTTTTGTAGTTGACAAGAAACCCTCCCTCCTTTTCAATTACAGTCAGTTTTTGGCCAATTAAATCCATGATCAATTTGTCAATTTTATGGCAAAAGTTGTTTTTATGTATCAGTCAATCCTAGTTTACCTTATGCTATTTTACCAGTAAGACAAATTTAAATCCCCTTTACAGAAGAAAAGTAGCAAAGGTAACCCCTCGTCAGTCATTCACCAGAATTCTCTGGTTAGAAATAACTCAAAGGAGTATTCTTTCACTGATTATGTGGACAAATTTTTATATACCTCACTATGTTTGTTAAGAAGTGATGTAATCCCAAGAATTTCTCCAGAGATAAAGAATTTTTTATACTTAACAGAGAAAGACAAAGTTGGAGACTGGTATTTATACTAGAACTACACTAAGATTAGAGTTTATGGATCAGAGTGCCTCCTTATAGGTTGCCAGTTTTTGTACCTGTTAGCATTTTTGCATTGGAGTACTCTAGGCAGATGTTAAATATGGATGAAGTGTATTTTGTCTCTTACAAGAAGAAAGCACAATTCAAATTAAAAGCTCATATAGGGGCCTACATAATCAACACCAGAGCTGCATCCAAGGAAATAGATGCAATCTTGATTCAAATGAAATTTAAACTTAGTTTTTCTTGGTCATATGATCTTCAAGGAATCATCTCCAAGCTTAGATTGGAACAAGAAAGTAATTCTTATGCACACACATGAAGGTCTAAGATTGAACAATATGCCAATTAGGAAGAATAGACAAAATAAGGTAATTTATAGGAGGTTGAAGAGCGGTTGGTCACTCAATCATCAATGCAGATACCAATTCCCAAAGAGGAGCAGAAAAGAGAAAGAGAACCCATGTCCCCTACAAATTCTAATAATCCAGATGTAGAGGTTTTTAAAAGGAAGAAGAAGGACCCTAATACTACTCAAAAATCATATTCTCCAGTTAATCCTTTGTTTAGGTCTCAAATAATAACTATTCAAGATGAAACTCCAGAGGAAAGGGACACACAATAACATGTCACTGTGATTTTATCAGGGACTCCTATCACTCCTTTTACTCAAGTAGAGGAAACAATACAGTCACCAAATGTGGAAGAAACATTCTAATCTCCAGTATCATCCAGTTCATATGTTTCTACTCAGTGGAATATTTTTTCTAGATACAGAGAAACAAAGTTAAAGAATGAAGCTTTGAAGGCTTCCACCTACTCTGATTTTTGGAAGCAGACAACTAAAACTCAACACATACTAATTTCTGTATTTTATTTAGAAAAGGGATAGTTCCAGATGGCTTTCATGGAATCTCTAGTGTCAGCGCCCATGAGTGCTGAAGATTATAAAGCCTCCATCTTTTCAATTGACACCAAGAAAATACATGAAATCTATCAAATTGATTTACATAAACAAACAGGGGAGCTGATATTTTCATCACTCACTAGTTCAACAATGCTTATTTCCAAATTACAGTCATCTTTGAACAACTGAAAATTGAAACAATGTCATCATTTGCTAAGGTTAACATAATCAAATCCCTAGAAAATTTGATTATAAAGCTAGGACATGATCTTAAGGACATTAAAGAAGAATAAGAGCTCATCAAAAACAAGGAAGAAAACACTCAGGCATTGAGGAAACAATTGAAGCTTCCCTTTATAGAGCATCCTCAAGCTAAAAATGTTGCCAATATATAAACAAAGAAATAAAAACTCTTTACTATAATAATCAAGAAAAATGCATTGATACAAAAGATGGAGCAGGGCATGGAAGCATTGTTGAAAGAAAAACAATAGTGGGAAGCAACATGAGTATCTACATTAGGCACAAGTATAGTGGCTGAAACTTCAGAAAGGCCTACAGTTTCAGAATCTAGAAAAGAGCTTACTAGAGCTCTGGATGAATTATCAGTTGTTCAGTTAGAAATAAATAAATTGTCAGAAAATTTGGCCAAGATGGAGGAAATTAAACTCAAAAATGACAATGCATACTTATAATGGTTTGAAGATTTTTGTGGTATGGTTTTTGAGAGACTGAATTCAGATATTCCACAATATTCATCTTTTATTTGTCGACGTTTCAAGTCTAGAACAAGACTCATCATCATGACTGATTTACAGAGAAGTGAGAAGAGTGTTATAAATATGGTATAGATGGGTTATCAAGTAGGGAAGCCGACCATCTGAATATTAATAATTTTATTTTTATTTTTGTTATAATGAATTTTTTTATTTAATTCTTGTATTATATCATATTATATTTATTATTATATGTATTAATTCCTATGTGTTCTTAATTTATTAAAGAGATTCTTTATAATTTATTTAAATATAGTTATTTTTGTTTTTAAATTGTTATTTTTAATTTTCAATTAATTCTTAACTTAATTAATTTAAGTTAATGTTTGTTGATTTTAAGATTGTGCAATGTTTAATTTCAGAAAAATTACAAACTCATGCAACAGCTACAAAAGTATGAATACCTGTCATTTGTAATTCAAATGTTAGCAGAGGCTAAGAACAATATTTGGAAAAACATAAATGTCACCAGAACATACATGTGGCCTTCAATACAAATCATTTTTGAACAGGAGGAACTTGTACACAGAGTTAATGCAATGATAGAAAATACAAAAGGTAGATTTGGAGCACAGGCCAGAAGAAGCACACAAGATCATCAAGTTGTTGAATTCCAAAACCAAGGAGGAACTAGAAGATTTAAAAATCCTAGACATAACAACAACATTCATGGAGGTTAGGAAGACATTGACCAATAAAAATTTGATGATACAATTGGAAAATAAATGTAAATATCTTGAGTTGCAAGTTCGAAGGTGCAACAAGAAATTTACAGTGCTGCAGGAAAAAGGCTTGCCTACTCTCAGGAATTCTAATGGCCAATTGATACCATTAGAGAACTATCAAGAACAACTGTGCAACATAGGTGTTGATACTTCCAAATTTACAAAATCCAGAGGAATGATAAATGGGGAAGCATTCATACAAGGAATACAATTTGATTTAAATATCCAACACAAGGTCCACCACATTTTTGTAAATAAACCAACTTTTGACACTTACACAAAGGTGGATGAAAGGTTCAGAAATATGGTTAGCTTTTCTATCCCAAGTGAAGAAAGGTGGGACTGGTTCCTAGAATTAATTGAGTGAAGTATAACTAAAGGAACAACATTTCCAGCAAAGTATCAATAATGAAAAGTAGACTCCTACATAGCCTCAACAACGAAGCAAACTTTTATCATGTTTTCCTATTTTTCCTACAAATATTTGTCTTTTAAACAAATATTATTTTTAAATGTATTTTATTTTGAAATCCGATCTGGAATTTAAAGGTTTCTATAAATAATTAGAATAGAAAATTAGAAATGGTTGAACCATTGTGATAGACTTTGATCAGACTTGTATCCTTCGAAGTTATTTCTGAAATAATAAAAGGATTATGGATTCATTTCAAAACAACTTGTGTCCTTGTAAGTTCTTCTTTGTTATTATTTTTTACTTTGTTTTAATCTACATATGCTTGAAGTTTTTGGGAATTCTGGGTATGATAATATTGATTTTCAATTTATTTGAAATCCCTTAAGAAGTTATAATTCTTTACAAAGATTAGTTAATTAAATTGTCTGTTTGATTTAAATCCTCTACATCACTAAATTTTCACTTTTTCTTAAGTTTCAAACATATATTTTTTGGCTATAAAAGTATTTTACATGCATCCACTGTATATGACAGGTTAAATAATCTATTTGATGTTTAATAAATCATATAGTTTCAAAAGTTTCAACCTTGCATATCACATCAAACCTAAATTACTGTTAGAGGTGAAGAATCATCCCTTCTAATAAATCATAAGTAATTAAGAAATTGCACTTATTTAAATAGTTTAGAGCTTTGGTCATACAAAAACTTTAAAAACCAACAAAACAGTATAGATGCTTTGGCATAATTCTTGACCTAGAATTATATTTAGAGGTACAACAGGAGAAATATTGGTTAACAGAACTGGAAACTCCATTGGGGAACTCTCACTAAGTCCTTTTTTGTCACCTTTGTCTGATAATTTAATAGTTTTTTTTACTTTTCTCAGCTTTATATAGTGATTAGGAATCATAGGTAAATTGGTTTTTGAAGCCGTTTTTCCTAAAAGCTTCAGATATGGGTTGAAAATCCTTTCATTGATCGTCCACAGAATTAGTAGAGCATTTTTATCTAACAATGCTTTGGTTTACTCTGTGAAAGATAATTGTTGGCCTTTTAGTTCTCTGTTAACTCTCTAACAAAGAATTAAAGCCTTCAACCAAGGGTTTTAATATTGTTTCTCTAGTTTTCTTGCACACTTTTGTGCTTAGTTGTGGTTTATCTTTAGATAAGTTTTCCTTTGCCTTATTTTCTATCAAAAAATCTTAGATATACCTAAAATAGGTGGATTTGTCTTCCTTGATAGGGTTTTGAACCCTCTTGGGTTTGATTCCTATAACATACATCAAGGTTTACATATCTCTTTGCCACCATTGTCCTGCAACCCTTCACCTTTATGTTTGCTTGTAAGTGCGAGTTAATCATTGAATACTTTATTTCAATGCATGATTTCTTGCAATTAAGGTTTGGTTTTAAGCATGTGTTTTTTAGTGTTTCCTTTGGTTTTTCTTTGTTTGTTTGCATATTTCATTTTGACTTGTTCTACATGTTAGAGAGCTAAAAGAGATTGTTGTAAGGTTTGCATTCCTATTGAATTTGAAAATATATAACCTTACCATAAATTGGTTTTATCAAAAGAAAAATATTGCATAAGCATTTTTTGCACAATTTTCTTTGAACACAAGTCATAAGACCATCAAAAGTATCATGCCATTTACACTTTACACTAAATAACAACCATTAAAATCAATGTTTAATAAAATGAATTCGACATATTGTCTCTTCTATGGTATGAAACCAATAGTAGCTTAGGTTTTAGGGCTTTGGAATAGGTTAGTGAAGAAAACTCTCCAAGTCTGCCAAAACAAGCACTAGAATCTTGAGTTAGGGAGTGGAAATCCATTTGCAGTTACATGTTTCCTGTGAACCCATTCTAGCAAAAGGGTCAATCACAAGGCCACATTGGGGCTAGTGGAGGGATCTACCCTACTTCACTTGCTTTCGGTGATGCAGTATACACATACTTGGGGGGTCTCCTTAGGGAGGCTATAGACTAGATACCCTGCCTTTGCATGTAGATTTGACTGTTGAATGTTCCCCTAGGTTGGGTAGTTGTACATGGGAACCATAGTAACCATAATATTAGGTACCTTACATAGGTGATGTCAGGGGATACATCCTTTCTATACCCGAGGTAGACGTTGGTCAATACTCACTTGACTCCCCTGGAGGGTACTCACAAATAATTAAGGGTACTTGCACTAGACGTCGAGACATGAAGCAGAAGGCCAATGTAACTATCCCAATTGTATCTTCATAGTTTCCTTGGGATCTAATAAACCAAGCTCCAACAATGGGAAGATCCATTTGATCTCTTTGTTTGCATGCTTTCTCCTTAGATTTAATAGGTGTATGTTGTTTGGCTGTGTTCAGTGTCCTTAGGATATTTATTTTACACTTTTGTATACATATTTTGATGCCACCATGGCTAAGTTTATTTTATGTCATTCCCATCACCTTGAGGACCTTTCTCCCCATGAGGAGGGTTCACTTTCCCATAGATTTAGACTTAACCCTTCCACCACCTTACACACAACTATTTCAGGGGCCATTTTGGATGATTCTCAAGGGGCCAAACCTCTAGTTCACAGAGTGGTTGATGACAATATTCCACCTCATCCTAATTCCCTTGTCACTCACATCTCGTCACCCATCTTCTTAGGTGGGTGTGTAGACTTGTTTGGATATTTTCATTTACATAGTGCTTACCTAAAGTCCATCATGATTAGTATCACTTCCATGGTAGAACCTAGTGTGTCCATGCCTATTGTCATTGATGGCCTCCCCGAGACTACTTTTATACCCTCTTCCATGACTACATGTCCTGTCCACACTACCTCTACTAAGACTGTCTTCTATTTTTAGAAGAATATTTGGGGATCCCATTGCCCACCATTTGACACATCCACCAGGGTACCTCGACATCGTTGAACATGCCCCCTCCATTCATCATTGGAGGAAGCTCTGGTTCAAATAAAAGTAGCATACACACATCACATGTAGGAGGTTCAAATTCCAAGTTCACCTCTGCATATACAGGGCCCACTGTGGGTTGTGGTATATCCGTAGGTAGTTAATTGATATCTATTTCTATATTTCCATTTGGTTCGAATAATCACACTAAGTCCATGCAATTATGTTTCCGGTGGGTTCACACTTCCTTGGGGTAGTCCATCATTAGGGGGATCTACTTTTTAGGGGAACATCTTATTTCCATGGAATCTCTAAAGGGTTTGCGGAACTATCCCTAGTATTGTGTTTAATCCTTGGAGAACCAACTTTTTTGGTCAATATTCTGGTTTAGGAGCATCTCCTCTTAGCACACCCTTTGGTCGTAGAGGTCAATAACCTTTCAAGAATCCTTTTGTTCGTTGGGGATCTAACCTTCACGATGTCTACATGGGAATTGGAGCTATTCCCTCTATTTAACCCACTTCCTTGAGTCAAACCAATATTGAAACCCATGCTATGGCCGGGGAACCTCATCCAGTTGGGTGACAAGGGGGAATTTAACCCTCCCTTGACATTGTTCAACTCATCCTTCTTGGAAACCCTTGCGCTTCCCGATATTTAAATTTTGATGAACGATCCCATCAAGCATAATGTTGCATGGCTTGTGTTCCCACCTAAAATTCTAGTTGAGATATCCAAGTTCAATAGTAAATCTAGCGAATATTGTGCAACTCACATTACCACTTACCACCTATAGTGCTCATCCAACTCTTTCATGGATGATAGCATTAGGCTACATATTCTCGGGCAAACTCTTATCGACGACGTTGCCAAATGGTACATTGATATAGAGAATTTCGCTTATGACAACTTTATGTCTTTAGCTTAGGACTTTTTAAAACCATTATCAACTTCTTATTAAGTATTAAACTGGAGACCTAGTCTATTCTAAACCAAGTTTGGTAATGAGTTGTTGCGTGAGTGGTTTACCAAGTCCATCTTTCCAATGATTGTTGAAGATGTTTCTAATATAAGAGTTCAAACTGAGGAACAAGATACCACACATTCCCATCAATTGGAATTTACATATTATCAAGAAATTACTCTATATGAAATCATTCTCAATGCTCCTTGGTCATTGATTGATGTATCTAGTCACAATCCTGAAACCCATGTATATGGCATAGTAGGGTTTATATCCTCATGAAATATAGGAGAGTTAGCCACTTAGATGGACCAAATGAACATCTCTTCTATTACCTCGAATGCTAAGCGTACCACTCAAAATCATAATGCTCCTATTCAAACCTCTGAGGTAAACTCTATCTAGTCCACACCTATGAAGAAACCTCAATAACTAGGAGGTAAAAATAAGAAAAACAAGTCCAATGAAACTTCAAATACTGAATAAGGAGCACCTCAAACCTAGGGGACCGCTAGGGGTGGAACGAAAGAGAAAAATAAAATTAATCACTTTCCTTGAAAGATTTACGAGGAGGACCATGTTATTCATGAGTCTCCCTAGATGGATGAGATGCATCATTAATTTCACAAAAAAATACTGCTTGTAAGCTTGTTCTTGACGAATCCATTTCTGGCCTAGCTTATGAAAGAATTTGTAAACAATCTAACTACAAGTTAGATTATAGTGAAATTCAATACATCCCATGGACTATATGATTATATATTTTTGTGTTGATGATAAAACATTTAAAATTTGAAAGATGCACAACTTGCGTGAGTTTATAATTGTCAATAAGTTTCTTTGATGAAAAATTGTTAACATATGATTTATTCAAGTTTATTAGTGCCATGTTCAGCCACTCATGGCCCTTTCCTCCCACACTATGTTATTTTAGGAGAGGGACACCAAGGAAGTTAAATTCCATTAGTCTCCAATGTTGTTGGTTTTGTTCAGTTGTTCCCTTGTGGGGAAAGCTTTTCTTTTTGGTTTTCAATTGAAAAGATCGTTGGGTAAGTTTCTCATTTTTTGTGTTAGTCTATTCTCACCCCTTCAATTTTTGTTTGTGGTTATGAAGCATTCCTTCTAACTCATACATTATTGATCTCCTCTTTCCTCATTTTCTCAGACTTTCCTAGCTCAGAGCTCTCATCATCTCTCGATATGCTTCATTTCCCTCCATCTTTGTTCTTCACACTTATCCTCTTGTATTCACTCCTTGCCTTGTCCCCTTGCATATTGAGCCTCATTTGGTTCTCGGGTTGGTGGAAACAATTCCAAGGTAGCGTGCTAGAAGTCGACATGGAGTCACCTATTACAAGGGTTAGGGTGGTGTTGGCTGCCCAACAACTCCCCTTTCATTTCTTCTTTTTGAATGAAATAGGCCATTATTGATTTTTGACATTGATTTTTATTTCCTTGTGGAATGTTATCCCATAGAAAATCATTATTTCTTTGTGGATTTTGATTTGAGTCTTGAATCAACTCTACAATAGCTTTTGCTTTTTCCTTAGTTATGTTCATATTATTTGTTTTAAATACATTATGGTCCATTACAATTCCTAAAATTGTTTCTATCATGGATTAGTGATTTATTTTTTTGTTTAATAAAAGGATAAAAACATTTATGTTTTTATCATTTTTATTTTATAATGATATCAATAATTTATTTTCCTCGACGTTGTTAGGGATTGATCCTTCGTGGTTGTATTGAAATTTTTATATGATTTATATTGTTTCATGGTTGAAGTTTATAATTGTTTTATCCCGACCCCTTTTGATTATGAATATAATTCATACTATGGAAACCGACCAATTGATTTCTTATTGATAACATTCATTGTATTATAATGTTGATTATCACACCCATTTCTATGTTGATGAATCTAATTATTAGCGGTCATATTGTTATATATGTATAAAGGATGGCAGTTAATTCATTGATTTGTATATTGGTTATGTGGCAATGTCAACGATTATGTTGCAATGATGAACGGTTATGTGGCATATTATGCATTCAACATGTAGAATAGGGTTGTGGAAAAATATCCCATGGACTAATTCATTTCATTATGATTATGAAATAGTTTTATTTCTACCCTGTACTACAAGTACCCATTTCCTCTTTTCATTTTGAGCCGCCTCACGTCCAAAACCCTCCTTGAGTTTGTATACTGTCATTTATTTTCATTTTAAACCCTGTTGTTTTGCAAAGGTTCTTAGTAAGTCATTCCACTAATTCACATTCTACCAAAACCTAATTAATTTCTTTGCTTCTCTGTTGTTGATACCCTGTTTTGAATCTCTGTCGTCTGTCGTTTCCCTATAAATAATTCAATCACATTCTCCATGGATCTGGTAGTAAGAGCCAAGCCCATTGGAGGTGAAACCATTGAGGCATCTGAGGAAACATAGCCTTATTTAAGTAAGTGGGTTGGTGGGAGTTCATACAATATTTTAGGGCATACAATGCCGAAGTGAAAAAATCATTTGTGTAGGATTGTAATGGGAAAGTTGCACGAATTGTGGATGTCAAGATTCTAGTAAATGAGGCTTTCATTCCAAAGGCTACCAAGCTACTTGTAAAGGTTGAACGTTGGTCGAATAATTTCCCAGTTAAGGATGTCTTGTGGGATAATTTTTTTTTCAAAGAAAATTGAGTACAATATAAAAGGTACTCGTATGAACTTTCTCAAACCCAGGGGGCATGATTTGGTTTTGATTGTGAGAAAATATGTAACATGCGAAGGCTGATATGGTTTGGTGTTTTATTATCATTTTAGGTTTCTTATGGTGTTCTTAGGCTATAAATTGAACTTTCCATTTCACTTGCACAAAAGCCTCACAAAAATGGCCAAATTATATTAGAGGGGTTTAAAGAACCCTGAACGCAACCTATTTCATTACGGTTTGATTCACATATTAGTTTAACTTAGGTTAAACAACTGGGCGATACTTGGGATAAATTTTTGTATCGAAATAATTTTTTCAAACCATCAGACAAGTGTAGGGAGAAAATATCACTGCAAGTTGAGAAAAGTGAACAGGGTTTTCAAGAATGTGTTTTAGAAAACCTTGCCTCTCCACCTAGGCTAGAAAACCCTAACTCTCCACTTTCATAGGATACACCATATGGTTTCAAGGAATAATATGTCGATTTATCTCCTACTCAAATCATTCGTAGCATGGCAAAAAAAATTAGGTTCGAGTTTGCCGATAAAAACCTTGATCCGACACTAGTAGATATTCTAGATACTGAGCCTAATGTATCTGCATGTTGAATATTTTGAACCTGCAAATGAAGTAGGAGAATGTGATAATTTTTTTTTTGACTTAGGTAATAAGTAAAAGGCTTGCTAGGATGATTTCCATATCTAAAAGATATAGGAACAAGAAGAAGTCATCTCCAGATATTCACATAGAAGTTCCTGAAGGGTCTTTTCCAGAATAGGATAAGCCACAATATGAACTTGTTGAGGGTTCTGAAGACAAATTTGTTTTAGTAAACTCGAAATCAATGTTAATATTGAACATATACAACATAAAGACTCTAATAATTGCTCACATATGTGGTTTTCGAAAGAAAATTATGCGGTCATAGTACCTTACCTAAAAGACCAAATGCAATATTTACATCAACATAATGAACAATTAAGGTCATAGAATAAATCCCTTAAGGAGCAACATGAAAAAAAAAATGTTGAGCTTAGAGAAATATTATAGGTGACTAACAAGCAAGTTGTTATCAAATCTTCTGGTGACAATGTGATAATCACTTGAGATTTGCAAGGATTTACTACTTCCAAATGAATCATGTTCAATGTCAATATTTTTCTATTTTATGTCTTTCAAAGGTATGAATTATTATCATTTTGTTTGATTAGCTTTGATAATAATAGCTACAAAATCTCTGATTCTGTAGCCATTATTTATTTAGATGATAATTTTTTAATTATATGCTTTTCTTATGCTACGGGTGTTGTTTGTAGTTGAGAAATCGAACATCAATTTCTTGTTTTGTCTTTTAGATTATCATTGCCTGCTGACATGGCACGTTGATTCATAATGCTTGTTTATTTTTAATATAGTTTTGTTATGACTAATGTGGTTGTATTTATAGGATGGATCTCGACACCGAGATTCTGAGAAAAAATATATCTAGTTTGATTTGTAATTATTTTGTATTGGGGCACTTTTGGTATAAAAACATGAAAGAGTTTGAAAAATAAGGGGGGACCAAATAATGTATAAGGGTGGAATAGATATGTTGACACCTAATCATAGGGATTGGGTGAATAAATTGTAAATAATGTAAATAATTAATAAGAGAAAATGAAGAGTCATTAGGATATGAAACTGAACAGACACTCCCTCATGTATATAACTATGAACAACCCAAATGAATAAACATAATCTCATTTGAGGAGTTACCTCCTAGTCTGACATGGTATTAGGGCCAACTCCATTTTGGCATTGCAGTCTGCCCTTGTAACTCCCTTCTGCCATTTTTTAAAAATTTGTCCTGCATTTCCTGCAGTCTACCATATTCTTCAGTTCTCTATCTCTTTGCCCTTTGCCCTCTGTGTGATAATATGGTGTAACTCTTGGTATACCCATCGAATACCTGCACATGTCCCAAGACTTATCCTCAACTTGCGACTTGCTCCCAGCCAGCATCTCCATACCAGAACACAACCTCCGCTTACATACCTGGTATCTCACTATATATCAGCGTCTCCATTCCTGATTTCTTAACGTTGCGTAAAATCAATCCATACCTCAACACACTTCATACCTCCCACACCATCGCTCACACAACCTTGAAATTACATTTTCTAATCTATGCGGGGTTTGATTTGGCCAATTTCATAGAGCATTTACATATAGGCATTTGACCAGCAGTTTGGAGCGTTTATTAGCCTTTTTAAATCGAGAGACAAAAGAGAATGAAGAATTCACCATTCAGAAAACAACATATCTTTGAGCTAGCCAACGACAAGCTTTCTCGAATTTGACTCTCCAGTTCGAATTTAGGGTAATTCAAGACATTTATTTTGTTCATATTTCGATTTCCGCTGTTTAGAACGCCGCATTGAGATATCTTTGTTATTTGGAATTCACTGAAGTTGCTGCTATTGCAAGAAGCATTATGTCTGCTTTGGCCCGAACTTATATAAACCCACACTGCTACAAAACTTCGTTGCTCCCATACAACCCTCCTCTCCACACTGTCGTTGCTCCCATACGACCCCTCCTCTCCTTGCAGATCTCCATTATGCGTTCTCCTCTGCTCTCCACATATATACGTTGCGAGTGCCCGTCATACTATTCGGCCTCTCCACATATATACACTGCCTTTACCTCTTGTGCCTCCCATACCTCCCATTTCCAATAACTGTAGACAACCAACATTTATTTGGGCATCGTTATATTGTGCGTTTTGCAATTTAAAACAATGTTGCTATATATATATATATATATATATATCAATCACACTATATAACAACGGCATGCTACATAAACGATCTCCATAACACATTGTATCAACACCTCCCTCCCCTTATATAAAACCTCTGATATATATTTATATCAAAATTGTAATTTTTTTTATATAAAACTACCACTGGAAGTGTTATTTCTTGGCAGCAGAAGTATATTTTGTTTTACAATACACAGATTTTTTGTTGGGTCCCTATAATACTAGTGATTACCCCATTACTATTGTAGTTATACCCCTTATTAATATTGTTGTGCCCCTGTTGCCCCCATATTGTTATTACTGTGCCCCATAGAATCCCTCTATTGTTATTTTTGTGGCTTTATATTATTATTGTTAGGTCGGCTGGATTATATTGTGACTCCTTAGACTCCTATATATAGAAAGGAGGTTTTGTCATTTGAATCATCCAAGAATTGTTCATTTATGTAATGTAAAGGAGGTTTCCCCCTCGAAGAGGCTGAATTCTAAGACGTTGATCTATCTTTTCTATCTTTTCTTGAGTTGGTTTCATAACATTTGGTATCAGAGCTTTGGATTCTAGGGTTTCGCTGCTCCAAACAGGTCATCATGGAATTTTCGCTATAACTTTTGTTCTGTGACGTTTCAGAAGTTACAAAAAAAACCCATTTGAGAAGAAATCACGCTGAACCTCGGATCCAAACTTCAGAGCTTTTCGCGCTATATTTGCGGAGATATGATCTGAGGAAGTTGGTCTTTTTGCAGACTTCTGAATTACATTCCAAACAGGTGACCTGGGGAAAATCGTCATAACTTTCTCTCTGGGGATCGGATTGAAATTTCATAAGAAGGTACAGAAATAGGACAGACTATAGTTTCTTGTATGAATGTTTCAGATCCAAAGGTCAAAACAGTGACGCGTGGGACGTCGTACAAGTTTGCTCTACTGAACTAGTCTATAATCAAGTCACTGTGGGAGATTTCGCATAACTCTTCCTTGGAGAATCCAATTTGGGTCAGACTTGTGGCATTGGAAAGAGAACACAGAAGGCTACTACAGGTCGTAATTTTAGAACTAGAGGATATGAAATTACAGAGATACATCAGATTCAATATCATGCTTCCACAAAGTGAAAAAAGGTGTGTAGTTTTTTTTTTATTTTTGCGTAAGCTTGGTTTGAAGGAATTCAAAGGGCATAGTAAATCATTATTATCGGTAACTGATGCCCCGAGGAAAGAAAATGCAAACACCTAGTAAGGAACCTGAAAGCTCTAGCATGACTCATGAAGAAGAGGAAGAAATGCTACATGATATATCAAAATTACAAGAACAAGTGCAACAAATGTCACGCTCACAAAAGCTAACAAAAGCTAAGATAAATGGCGTGGAATCTAAGATAAATGGCGTGGAATCTAAGATAAAGGGAATGGAAGCTAAGATGGATGATTCGAAGACAGATTTGAAGAGAGACATGGCAGATTTGAAGACAGATTTGAAGACAGACATGGCAGATTTGAAGACAGATTTGACAAATTTTCTACAAGAAATACTTACTAATGGTGAAAAGGTTGTAAAGGAAACTCATGATGTGAACAAAAGAAATGTTAATCATGATTCCATAGACTCTAATGTTGGATCGAGACCCACCATATTCCAAAAATCGATATGAGGAAGTTTGATGGCAAGGATCCCGCCACATGGATATTACAGATGGAGCAATTCTTCGATCTCAATAATGTGCAAAACACACAAAAGGTACGTATGGCAACTTTATATTTGGAACCAAATCAGTTTGTATGGTATCAATGGCTTTGCTCTCGTAAACAATTTATCACTTGGGCAATTTTTACGGAAGAATTGATAGCACATTATGAGGATACAAAAAGCAACACTTTTTTTAGCCAATTGATAAGTCTCAAACAAAAGGGTTCAATAATGGAGCACATTGAGGAGTTCCAAAAATTGAACATAAGGGTAAAAGATATTCCAGAGGAGCATAGGATTGATGTGTTCATAGGGTCTTTAAAGGATAATATCCAACATGATGTTCGCCTTTGGGAACCTGATTCATTAGAGAAGGCATTCAGGTTAGCAAGAAAAATGGAAAGCAAAATTATGGCAACCAGGAAGCATACCACTCACAACTATAAAGACGGAAGTGTTGTTGCCCCTAGTCTTCCACAACCTATAAGGTTGACACCACAACAATTGGAAGAAAAAAGAGCAAAAGGGCTTTGTTACAGTTGTGATAGCAAATACACTAAAGGTCATAAGTGTGCTGAGAAGAAATTATTCTACATAGATTGTGAAGAGGAAGAAGAAAAGGAGCAAGAAAGGTCAAAAGAAGAGGATATACTCCAGGAACAAAGCCTAGATGAAGAAAAAATAAATCCAACCATATCTTGTAATGCATTGGCAGGAATTACCACTCCTCAAACCATCAAGATAGAAGGACAAATCAAGAAGAAAAAGGTAATAGTGTTGATTGATTCAGGAAGCACCCACAATTTTATTCATTGTAAGGTAGCAAAAGAATTGAATTGCTTCCTATATCCAGCACCAGAGTGTCAAGTGATGATTGCAAATGGAGGAACAATAAATTGCTCTGGAAAGTGCCATAATATCAAGCTATCCATGGGAGAATATGTATTGACTAGCCCAATGCTTTCCATTCCAATGGGAGGTGCTGATGTTGTACTAGGAGTCCAATGGCTACAATCCTTGGGTACAATAGCTTTTAATTTTCAAGAACTTTTCATCAAATTTTCTACGGAAGGAAAGGAAGTTGAATTAAGGGGTATTGCAGGGAAACCAGGAAAGATAATCAGCTCTAATGGTATGACAAAGCTTCTAAAAAAGGAGCAAAGAGGTGTAATTGCACAATTATGTTCGCTAGATGTTTCCACATCGGAATCATCTATTTCTCCAGATCTCCAAAAAGTCCTGGACAATCATTCCAAGGTATTTGAGACTCCCAAAGGTCTCCCACCTATGCGTGATCATGATCATGCTATTCATCTGATTCCAGGAAGTGTTCCTCCAAACATCAGGCCGTACAGATATCCCTATGTCCAAAAGAGTGAAATTGAATGTATGGTTGCAGAAATGCTAGAGGCTGGTATAATTCAACCGAGTCAAAGTTCTTTCTCTGCTCCAGTAGTATTGGTGCACAAGAAGGATGGATCATGGCGCATGTGTTCGGATTATAGGGAGCTCAACAAGCTCACTATTAAAGATAAGTTCCCCATTCCTGTCATTGATGAATTACTAGATGAATTGCATGGATCAATTTACTTCACCAAGTTGGATCTTCGTTCAGGATATCATCAAATCAGAATGAAGATTGAAGACATTCCAAAAACAACATTTAGAACTCATGAGGGTCATTATGAATTTTTGGTCATGCCTTTTGGCCTTACCAATGCACCTTCAACATTTCAAGGTTTGATGAATTCAATTTTCAAACCATTCCTTAGAAAATTTGTGTTAGTATTTTTTGATGATATACTAATCTACAGCAAGTCTTGGAAGGATCATGTTGAACATGTTGACAAGGTGCTACAACTATTGGAGGAGAAACAATTATATGCAAAAAGATCCAAATGTTTCTTTGGAGTCCAGGAGGTGGAATATCTGGGTCATATTGTATCTCATGAAGGAGTTAAGGTAGACCCTAGCAAAATTAAAGCCATTAAGGAATGGAAAATCCCCACATCCATAAAGCATCTGCGAGGATTTCTCGGGTTGACAGGGTATTATCGCAAGTTTGTTAAGAATTATGGGAGAATAGCAGCACCTCTAACAACATTATTGAAGAAAGATGCATTTTCATGGACTCCAGAAGCAACAAAGGCCTTTGAACATCTTAAAGAGGCAATGTGCCAAGCACCGGTCTTAGCTACACCGGACTTCACAAAAACCTTTATTGTGGAATGTGATGCTTCAGGAAATGGAATTGGTGCTATTCTAATGCAAGATGAAAGACCCATTGCTTTTGAAAGTCGTCCAATCAAGGGAAAGTTTTTAAGCAAAGCTATTTATGAGAAGGAAATGTTGGCAATACTCCATGCACTTAAGAAATGGCGACCCTACCTAATGGGAAGACACTTCAAGGTAAAAATGGATCATGATAGCCTTAAATACTTTTTAGAACAAAGATTATCCTCTGAAGAGCAACAAAAGTGGGTCACAAAGATGTTGGGTTATGACTTTGAAATCATCTACAAAAAAGGGAAGCAAAATGTGGTGGCAGATGCACTCTCAAGAAAGGATGAGGATGTGGAAGCATTGTTGTGCGCCATTTCTATTATCCAACCAGATTGGATAAACGAAGCAAGGGAGGAATGGAAGAATGACGAAGAAGTGTGGGCACTTATTCGAAAGTTACAACAAGATTCCAGTACGTCTGATACATTTAGCTGGCAAAATGATTCGTTATGGTACAAAGATCGCTTATACCTCTGTAAGAATTCCCAACTAAAACAAAAGATTCTTATGGAATTGCACACTTCTCCCTTAGGAGGGCACTCAGGATTTTTAAAAACTTACCACAGGGTTAAGAAGGAATTTTTTTGGGATGGCCTTAAATCAGATATTCAAAAGTTTGTGGCGGAATGTTTGGTTTGCCAACAAAATAAAGTTGAAACAATTAAGACACCGGGTCTATTACAACCTTTATCCATTCCAAGCCAACGTTGGGAGGAGGTTTCAATGGATTTTATCACAGGTTTACCCAAGTCTGAGGGAAAGAGTGTCATCATGGTGGTAGTTGACAGACTTACCAAGTATGCACACTTTTGTGCATTATCACATCCATTTAAAGCCAGTACAGTTTCTACTGCATTTATGGAAACAATTCAAAAGCTACATGGAAACCCAAAGATTATTGTAAGTGACAGAGATCCCATTTTCACTGGAAATTTTTGGACAGAATTATTTTCTTGTCTTGGTACTCAGTTAGCTCATAGCTCATCTTATCATCCTCAATCTGATGGGAAAACTGAGATAGTAAACAAATGTTTGGAAGGATATCTTCGTTGCTTTGTATCTGATAAACAGACACAATGGGTCAAATGGTTGCCTCTGGCTGAATGGTGGTATAACACTTCCTTCCATACAACAACAAAAATGACCCCATTTATGGCACTTTATGGGTATCAACCACCATCCATCACATCATATTTAAGAGAAAATTCTAAGTTTCAGGCAGTGGAACATCACATCAAACATCAACAACAAGTCCTCCAACTCTTAAAGGATAACCTTGTGTTGGCACAAAATAGAATGAAACAACAGGCAAATCAACATCGCAGTGAAAGAAGTTTTGATGTAGGTGATTGGGTATTCCTACGGCTACAACCATATAAGAAAATGTCCCTCAAGCAAGCTAAGAAGGATAATAAATTATCACCAAAGTATTATGGTCCATACAAGGTGTTGCAAAAGATTGGTACTATGGCATACAAATTGGAGCTTCTTGCAGCTTCTCGATTGCACCCAGTTTTCCATGTTTCATGTTTAAAGAAGGTTATGGGCGACAAGCTCCCAGTTCAAACAATATTGCCAGAACTTGACGAGGAAGGAAAAATTATATTGGAACCGGAAGCAGTCACAGAAACAAGAACTCGACAGCTACGAAATTGATCAATTTCAGAGTATCTTATCAAGTGGAAGAACTTATCCGCTGAAGATTCCACATGGGAGGATGAGAATTTTATGCAGAAGTATCTAGAACTACTCAAGCGTTGAGGACAACACTTTTTTGAAGGAGAGGGGCATGTTGGGTCCCTATAATACTAGTGATTACCCCATTATTATTGTAGTTATACCCCTTATTAATATTGTTGTGCCCCTATTTCCCCCATATTGTTATTATTGTGCCCCATAGAATCCCTCTATTGTTATTTTTGTGGCTTTATATTATTATTGTTAGGTCAGCTGGATTATATTGTGACTCCTTAGACTCCTATATATAGAAAGGAGGTTTTGTCATCTGAATCATCCAAGAATTGTTCATTTATGTAATGTAAAGGAGGTTGCCCCCTCGAAGAGGCTGAATTCTAAGACGTTGATCTATCTTTTCTATCTTTTCTTGAGATGGTTTCATAACATTTTTAAAATGCATTCATTGATATCTATTGTGGGAGTGGTTCTCACCGGCAAGGAGAACTATCCAGAATGGTGGTGGAAAATCAAACACACTCTCATTTTTAATGAGTCGTGGAAATGAGTGTGTGTTGGATATGGAGACAAAGAACCAGAACAATCTACCTCAGACATAGAATTCACCATTTGGGAAAATAAGAATAGTAAGGCTTATGCCTTTATTGTAGCATCAGTAAATGAAGAGGTGAGTCGCCAAATTTTTCCATTTTCAAATGCTTTCAAATCCTTACAAAAAATGAAGGAACTCTATGACTCACAATTTGCACTTGAAGTTGTTCAACTCATGATTAAATTGTTCAGCCTTGAATTACAAAATGATGATCCTATTGCTCTTGCATCAGAAGTAAAATCTATTATGCATGCTATCAAAGTCACTAATGTTGAATTGGACATTCCTCTGATCAATGTTTTCAGGAACTTTATCCCACTTACTCAAATTATCTTGAGTCATTGCAAGCAAATGGAAACCTCAAAGAAATTACCTTTGACTCCCTTGTGAAAAAATTTGCTGAAAGAAAGAAAGCTTTTGGGAAGAAGAAAACTCCTCTGTCTTTTGAAAATGTTGTGTGTCTTGCACATAGAGAGAAGAATCTTGCTCAATATTCTTCCAGAGGAAGAGGTGGTTGAAGAGGAAGAGGAAGAGGAAATTTCAGAGGTAGAGGGGGCAGACACTCTTAAGGAGAAAATTAAGATTTGCATTGCATATGTTGCAATAGAGATGGATCACATGATGCATCCACATGCAAGTTTCCTTGGGACATAATTGAGCAGGAAATAAACCAACCCAAAGGTAAAAATAATGACAAAGAGAAAGGTAAAGCACCTGAATCCAATCACTATGTTGTGGCACACTGTAATATTGGAGTAAATGAAGACTTATTTAATGCTTCACTTGCTTCTTGGAAAAATGACTAGTTTCTTGATTCAGAAGCAACTTGCCACATGAATTTTGGAAGAGATTTTTTTAAGAATTTACTAACAATGTTGATGGAGCAGTATACTTTGTAGACAAATCAAAACTCAAGCCATCAGGGCTTGGCACAATCAGGCTTAAATTGCCTGGTCTTCCAAACTTTCTTTTGCATCATGTTTTATATCTCCCACAACTGAGGAGAAACTTTCTATCCTTGGTCCACATTCACCAGCAAGGACACTCCATTCATATGTTTGATGGTGAGGTTGAGGTGAGAAAAGTATTAGATCACTCACTTGTCATGACGGGGATAGAAGAAGAAAGGCTTCTCAAGCTGCAAGGTACCTTTGCTCGTGCACAAAATTTCTCATACAATTCTCATTATGATGAAGGTACATTTCCATCAAGTTTATTATGGAATGCTAGATTTGGACACTAGAACTATGACAACCTCCACTTGTTGAAGAAAAATGGTGTTACTGGTTTTCCTACAATTCCTAGGAAACTTAAGCAATGTGATGCTTGTATCCTAGGAAAGCATAGCAAACAATCTTTTCATGATTCAGATTCCAGAGCACATAGAAAACTTGAACCCATTCATTTAGATTTATGTGGTCCAATGCCTATTCCTTCTGCAGATGGAAATAAATATATGATGACATTTATTGATGACTACACTAGAATGTGTTGGGTTTATTTATTGAAGAACAAATCTAATGCTTTTCAAACATTCAATAACTTACGTACATGAATTGATAATGACGCACAATATCATATTGGATCTATTCACACTAATAATGGAAAAGAATACACTTCAAATGAATTTGAAAACTATCTTCGCCAACGTGGGATCAAACATCAAACAACTGTGCCTTATAATCCCCAACAAAACGAAGTAGCTGAAAGAATGAATAGAACAATCTTAAAAATGGTGCACTCCATGATGTTTTTCAAGAATGTAAAATTGATGTTTTGGGATGATGCAGTTCTATGTGTTGTATATGTAAAGAATAGATGTCCATATAATATTATTAGAAACAAGACTCCTTATGAAATGTGGTATGGGCACATTCCTTCGGTAAAGCATCTCAGGGTCTTTGGTTCCACTTGTTATGCCTTGATACGAAAGGTAGATAGAAACAAACTTGGTGCAAGGAGTCGTAAGTGTATCTTCCTGGGGTATTCAAACACCTCCAAAGCATACCATATCTATGATGAAGTCAATAAAAAGTTTGTTGTATCTAGATATGTAATCTTTCTTGAATCATCCAAAGTTGACAATGTTGTTGAGAGGCAACTTGATCGCTTGGATAGATTCACAAATGCAAAATCATTTCAATAATTTGATAATAAATTCCATGTCTTGAAGGGGGGATTCCTATACTGCATCAACCTGTGGAATCTTCTTCTGAAGCACTCTCTCCCCCGCATGAAAATCCAACAACTGTTGATACTTTGAGTGATGTGATTGACAGAATTGGGAAACTCAATCTTGATTCAATCCCAACTCAATCAACTGAGTAGCTTGGATCATCTCAGAAAGGTCCCCCAAAGTGGCTGACAAAGACACTTTAAAGTGTTCATCCTAATGAGCTTGGAAAGACACGAACTAGAAATTCAACCCAACAAAATGGAGGTGATGTAGATGACTCTGATTCACCTGTTGATATGGATGTTTCTTATGATTGTGAATTGAATTTGTCTACATATTTTGAACCAACATCCTTCAAAGAAGTCGCTTCTCATGATGAATGGAAAGAAGCGATGCAAAAGGAGTATGATGCCTTGATAAAGAATGGAACTTGAAAGCTGGTTGATCCTCCATTGGGAACCAAACCAATTGGCTGCAATTGGGTCTACGAGAAAAAGTATAAAGATAATGGCTCATTTGACAAGCACAAAGCTAGGCTTGTGGCAAAAGGTTTTGCACAGAAGGAAGGGGTTGATTATGAGGAGAATTTTTCCCCCACAACAAAATGGGATACCATTCGGAAACTCTTTGCCCTAACAACTCAGAATGGTTGGAAAATCCATCAAATGGATGTAAAACTTGCTTTCTTGAATGGAGATCTAAAAGAGAATGTTTTTATGTCCTAGCCTGAAGGATTTGCTATGAAAGGAAATGAACATAAAGTATGCAAACTTGTGAAATCCTTGTATGGCCTCAAACAAGCACCATGAGCCTGGTATGAAAAACTAACTAAGCATCTTCTAAAACTCAATTTCAAACATTATGATCTTAATGATGTAACTTTTTTGTCAAAAACGTTTGCAAAATAGTTGTATATGTTGTGGTATATGTAGATGATCTTTTGATGACAGGGAACACTGAGAGCTACATTGCATCCATAAAGAAGGAATTGAAGAAATGTTTTGAAATGAATGATTTTGGCTATGTTCATTACTATCTTAGCATTGAAATATCTCAACATCTGAAGTCCATATTCCTCTCTCAAAAGAAGTACATTGGAGATCTGTTGAATAAGTTTGGCATGGCTGAATGAAATCCTCTAACTACTCCAATGGAACAAAACTTAAAGCTCACATCCATTGAAGGAAAATCATTTGAGGGTGTAACAAAGTATAGACAACTTGTAGAAAGTCTCAACTACCTGACTACTACCATACCAGACATTTTGTTTGCCGTTGGAATCCTCTTCGGGTTTATGCAAAATCCTTGTGAGAGACATTGGTCTGCTGCAAAAAGAGTTCTAAAGTAATTGAAGGGAACTCAAGACTTTGGACTCAAGTATACACAGGTCGGCGACTTCAACTTGATTGGATACTATGATTCAGACTTCGATGGAGACAAAGAAACTAGGGTATTCACTTCTGGTTATGCTATGAGTCTTGGATCAGGAGTTGTCTCCTGGAGATCACGCGAAGAATCAGTTCCAACAGATTCCAAAACAGAGGCAGGATATGTGGCAATAGCTAAGGCAACAAAATAAATTGTGTGGCTCAGGAAAATTGTGGAATATTTGCAGGTAAAACAAGTACATTCGACTCAACTCATGATTGACAATACCTCTGCAATAAAGTTGGCCAAGAACCCAAAGTTTTACGATCAAACGAATCACATCAATACAAAATGTCATCTGATTCGACATCATGTTGAGGCCAAAACAATCCATCTTCGCCATTGTTCCACTAATGAGCAGATTGAAAACATCTTCACCAAAGCACTTGGAAGAGAAAAGCTTGAAAGATTCAGAATGATGCTTGGACTCACCAACATCCCTTCAGATTAAGGGGGAAATGTTGACACCTAATCATAGGGATTGGTTGAAAAAATTGTAAATAATATAAATAATTAATAAGAGAAAATGAAGAGTCATCGAGAGATGAAACTCAACAGTCACTCCCTCATGTATATAACTATGAACAACCCAAATGAATAAACATAATCTCATTTGAGGAGTTACCTCCTGGCCTGACAAGATATACGAAGTTTAGTCTTGGTGACTTTGATATTTTGACTTATACACTATAAGTTTATATTGATATAATTTAATATAATTACAGTTCTATTTAAATATGTTCATTGTTTCTTTCAAGATTTCATAGATTTCCTTGAATGTGCTTCAGGAGGTTTAGAAATGTATACATCATCACTCATTCGATTGTGCTTTAGTGGCTTGATGTTAACTATGTCTATTCATATATTTGTTACTAATTAGTTCCATTTGTTGTGTTTTGAACTAAGTTATATTTTCTTACAATTGTCATGTGCTGAAATATAACTTAATTTACATATATTGTGTTTTTTAATTCATGAACTATGTTTTTGTAAATTGGATCTGTCACATGTATGTATATGAATGAAAACATGATTAATTATATTGTTTTGTTTTCTATAATCCTTCATTGTATTCCATTTATTATAAAGGGATGTCTCTGCTTTGTACTAAATGAATGATTAATCTGAAGTAATCGTGAAACAAAATCAGTCCTATAATTTAATATATTTTATTTGGCCAGGGCTTATATTTAAATGATAGTTTAGCATTGCATTTTCTGATTTTTGATATAAAATCCTTAAAACAAGTTGAGATTTATTTCATTTTTCCTAAAATAATAAGTATAGTTATGTTCTTGCTTGCTATATTTTCATTTATGTTACATTAGCTTTTATAATAATAGCTACAAAATCTCTGATTCTATAGCCATTACTTATTTAGATGATAATTTGTTAATTATATGAATTTTTTAACCTACGAGTATTATTTGCAGCTAAGACAATTGAACACCAATTTCCTATTTTGTATTTTGGATTATCATTGTTTGCTGATATGACATATTGAGTCATAATGCTTGTTTATTTTTAATACAATCTTGTTATGACCTATGTGGTTGTATTTGTAGGATGCATCTCAACACCGATATTTTAGGAACAAAAACCTCTATTTTGATTTGTAATTATTTTGTATGGGGACCCTTTTGGTATAAATACATGATAGGGTTTGAAAAATAAGGGGGGAAATAGAATACTGTATAAGAGTGAAATAGTTAGACAAAGTTTAATCTTGGTGACTTTGATACTTTGACTTATACACTGTAAGTTTATATTGAATGAATTTAATATAATTTACAGTTCCACTTAAATAAGTTCATTATTTCTTTCAATATTTCATATATTTCCTTTACTGTGCTTCAGGAGGTCTAGAAATTTATACAACATCACTCATTCGATTGTGCTTTAGTGGGATAATGTTAACTATATCTATTCATCTACTTGCTACTAATTAGTTACGTACATTGTGTTTTGAATTAAGTTGTCATTTTTTACGATTGTCATATGCAGAAATATAACTCAATTTACATATATTGTGTTCTTTTAATTTATGAACTATGTTTTTGTAAATTGGATCTATCACATGTATGTATATGAATGCAAATATGATTAATTGGATGTCTTGTTTTCTATAATCATTTACTGCCTTCCATTTATTATAAAGGGATGTCTCTACTTTGTACTAAATGAATGATTAATCTGAAGTAATCATGAGACAAAATCAATCCTATAATTTAATATATTTTATTTTTCCATGGAATATACGTAAATAATAGCTTTGCATTGCATTTTATGATTTTTTATGTAAAATCCTTAAATCAATTTGAGAGTTATTTCATTTTTCTTAAAGTAATAACAAGTATAGTTGTGTCCTTGCTTATTATCTTTTCATTTATGTTACATTAAAAGTCAATTTTATTCTATTACCATTCTCTCTATACAAAACATAATTCATTATTTTAATGTTTTATAATTTACTTTACACCAATTAGGGTCACCCTTATGGTGTGCATATCTGTATATAACTAATTAAATCCCCCTAACCAGTTGAACCTTAATGATTTATTTCTCGAAAGAGGATGAAATATTAGGCTAACGGAGCCATAAAATCCATTAGGAGCATCTATCCCAAATATCTTGGGTTATTAAATAACCTCGGATTGAGTTGTTTCCTCCTGTTGAGGAGTGGTTGTTTCCTGTCATTAACAAATGGCGCTAGAAGGAGAGAAACTATGGATTTAAATGGATAGAGGGAGCCCCCATCCTACCACTCGTTATTCAATAGTTACTTGCAGTCACTTTATTGGTGAAACTGCTTTCACTTCTCACTTTGATCAAACTTCCACATTACCTTCTCAGCCTGAACATACTAGTGAAATTGTTACTCGCGTACCTTCACAAGATACTTCCCATATTGAAAATTTACTTCAAAATTCTTGCGGAGTGTTTACCTGGGCATAAGAAATATTAGCAGGAGCAAAATTTGTTGAATGAAAACTATCCCAATTCCTTTTCACACCTATTTATGTATAGTTAGATGAAATCACTGTGATTGATCCATAACAAGGAAACTCTCCAACTACTAGTACATTTAGGGATAGATTACATAACATCTTGACTGGGAAAATTTACCCTAATCAACTAGATCTTAAAAGTATTACTAATGAATATACACAATCATAACCTACTATTTTAGGAGGATCTAGTCTACCACCCTCACCACTTAGTTCCTCTTCATCTTCTTTTGTTGAGGATTCCTCTGGTGATGAAAGTTCCATCAACATAATAAATTAATTCACAAGGTTCACCTTAGATGGAAAAAAAAACAAGGAAATAACCATGGGAACAACCCTGCCACCCCATGGCTTAACTAATATGTAGTTCTTGTGCTAGGTGTTTAATTCCCTATACCTAGAAATCCTCAGAAATTTCTCCCACAATTTAACCCTAACTCCAAACAACTTATAGATGATGATATAAAAAGATTCATGTTAGCCATTAGACATAAGAGTGTGCATCATGAAGATTTTTTATGTATATTATTCCAATACACCTTTAAAGGAAATGCCTCAACATGGTATTTTTCCCAACAACCCCAAAGAATCACTTCATGGAGTTAATTCGAAACTACATTATTAGAAAAAAATGGGGTATATAAAACACTTGAATTTCTATTTATGGAATTGTCTGACATGAAAATGGAACGGAAGGAGAGAATTAAAGATCTCAGTGTGAGATTTCTTGCTTTGAAAAACAAAATTCCTGTTGAGTCCATTCCTGTTGAAAACCTTGTGGTTTCCTATTACGTTAAGGCTATTCCTACTGACATCATCATGTGAGTGAAGAGAGACTAGAAAGAAACCCTTCAAGCAAGTTTTGAAGAATATATTACTATTAAAAAGGATATTCTTAGCATCAAGGCTAACCCTAATACTCAAGTTCATTAGGCTTCATCCTCATGGAAGACATTTGAGTCATCCCCCAAACCACCTTCAAATAAGAAGGAATAGGCGGCTCTAGATCTTGAGAATTTTCAAAAGGCATTAAACAAGTTATCAAATGAGATTATTGACTTGAAAAAAACTCAGGGGAATGGCCATCAAACAAAGGTAATTTTAGACAATTTAAGAAAAAAATTTCACCTAAATATATTTCTCCAATTCAAGGGTTAAGTGCCAAGGGACCTGAGGATGTTCTACAAGCACTGATATCGAGGGTTGACTCATCCTCTAATGATAAAACTGAATAACTAGATGAGGGAGATGAAGAAACTGATGTTAATGATGATGAAGATCACCATCCTCCTACTATGGGTCACTTTTTTGATCTAACATATGAATTGTTTGAAGAAGAACATGAACATGTCTTCACAAACCAACGTCCCTAAAACACTCGTAGTAAAACTGTTATTGATGAATCTCGTCCATCTACCACTGCTAAGGGTAAAATATGAAAAAAAAGTAGAAACATCGAAAAACCTTTCTATCCCAAATTTAGAATATGACCTTATTGAAGACCTAAAAATACTTGGAGATAACATTTTAATGTTTGAGTTGTTGAAATTTCCTATGATGCACCAGAAGGATCAATGTACTTTTGCTGAAATTTCTGGTAAGAAAACAACCCAAAATAATGAAGTGTTAAATTTTGACAAAAATGGGACAGGGCCAATCACTATAAAGGAATTTTCTTCAACTAATTCACCTACAAAAACCAAGAAGGCTAGTGTCCCTCCTTTTCTACTTACCTTTGAAATTTACAACATAAATGTACACAACTACATGATTGATTCTAGTGTATCTTCTAATGTGATGCCTCTTTGTATTTGTAAAAATATGAATGCGAACATGAAACCATCTGGGGTAAAAAATATATAGCTTGATTGAACCAACATTAAATAAGTTGGGGAGTTAAATGATGTCCTTATTAGACTATATCCAGATAATAGAGCTCAACAGATTATTGATATTGTTGATATTCTCAAGCCTTATGGTTTATTTTTTAGCGAAGATTGGTCACAACGTCTTAATGGCTATCTCGCTACTGATTCGTCATATTTATGGCTACTTTGTAAAGGGAATCCAAATAAAATTAGTATCATCATAGAAAGGTATATTCAACATACTGTTACCGATCTCAATGATCCTGACAAACCAATCTTGTTGAATGATTTTTTTATGGAAAGTTTTGATACATTTTTTGGTAAATTTTCTACTAATATTTCCCCTTTTGGTGAATTCTAGAAAGAAAACTGAACTAGAATCTTGTACTAAAATGCTCACTCCAAGTAAAACTTTCATTGATCCTGAAACTATTAAAAGTAAAAATTATGAAGTATGGCCATTGTATTTTGATGGGTCAAAATCAAAGGAAGGTGTTAGTGTTGGTTGCTTATTACATGAACCAAAGGGAAATAAATTGTTCATTGCTTGCAGGTTAGAATTTAATTGTGCTAATAAAATTGCAGAATATGAAGCTCTCATCTAAGGTCTCAGAAAAGCTATTGATATGAATGTTAAAATTTTGACTGTTTGGCGATTCTGAAACAATTGTTAAGCGCGTAAGAGATTCCATTCACTGCATTTTTTCAAGTTTGAAAAGTTATCAAACTCAGATATGGAATTTTCTTTTAATCTTTTAATATTTCAATATTTATTCCATTCCTAGATCTAGCAGTCAAGAGGTGGACTTATTAGAAAATTTAGCTTATAGATTGATTTATGTTGAATGTTTTGAACCTGGATCTTTTTATGTTGAGTTGATTTATAGATCGTCCATTCCTAATAACGTTACTAATTTGGTGTGTCTTTGATAATGACTATCAGATTATTGACTTCCTCCACATGGAAGACAACTTCCAAGATGTGGTGATTGATGAGTTTACTCATGACAAAAATGTTTGAAATTTCTCGCAAGACTAAAAAAAACGTTCAATTGAAGAATCATTCAATTTGGTAAATTTGACGCCTAAATTTGCTATGGGATTAGAAAGTTTATGACTTGCATGATAAATTTAAAAAGGTGGTAAATTGTAAGACTAATATTTCCTCCATGAAATATGAAACCATTAATTTAGGAACTCAATCCAACCCGTATGATATCAATCTAGGGACAGAATGTGCCCCAAAAGGAATATCAAATGTTATTCATCAGTTCAAGGAATACAAAGATGTATTCATATGGAAATACGATGATCTAGAAAACTTTGAACCTAATATCATGCAACATGTAATTCCAATGAAACCACAAACCAAGCCCTTTCAACCTAAATTAAGGAAGATGCACCCTAGCTTAAAACATGTTGTTAAGGATGAACTGAAAGCGACTTGCAACCCAAATAATCTTCCCTGTTAGTCATGCTTAATGGGTTTTCAATCAAGTACATATTAGGAAGAAGAACATATATATTCAATTATGCATTGATTCCAAAATATGAACAAAGCCTTTGATAAGGATAATTATCTCGTTCCACCCATGGAGCAGATCTTGTAGCATGTTTCTAGCTCTGAAATGTTGTCCTTAATAGATGAATTTTCAAGCTATAACCAAGTCATGGTTTCAAATACTGATCAATGTAAACTACATTATGAACTCTATGGGGGCCTTTGAATACATGAATATTCCTTTTAGAATGATTAATGTTGGGCAAACCTTCCAAAGGGAAATCGATATTGCTTTTCATGGATTAATTAATGAATTTTTGCTATCCATTTGGATGATGTCACTGTGTTTTCCAAAAAGATATCTAACCTTTTATCTTATCTAAGATATGTATTTGAGAGGTGTAGAAAATTTGGCATTTCCCTTAACCCCAAAAAAAAAAAAATTGTTGTCATTACGGGAAAATTGCTTGGATTTATTGTATCTAAAAAAAGAATGATGATAGATCCTTAATGAACCAAATAAATTGTCAATTGGTCATCCTACTTCTAAAAAATGAATGCAATCCTTTCTTGCAAAGATTAAAGTTGTTAGGAGATTCATTCTAAGTTTCTTAGAGATAATGAGGCCTTTGTAAAATTTTGTCACGAAGAATTTTGTCTTTGAGTGGGGAGACCAAGAAAGGGAAGCCTTCCAAACCATTATGAAATTCATTTCTAAATCCCTTGCTTTGATGAGTCTTGATTTTTCTAACGACTTCACCTTACATACCTTTACTTCCAACACTGCATATGTTGTTGTTCTCCCCCAAAATGATGAAATTCATATTTCCTTCATGAGCTCTTCTTTAAAATGGGAAAAACTTAACTATTATATACTTGAAAAATATGATTTTGTTGTATTTAAGGTAGAGAAGAACTTCATACCTTATCTGTTGAAATATAAGACTAAAATCATTGTCCCTTATGCAATAGTAAGAAATATATTAGTTCAAAAGGAGCTCAATGAGAAAATAACGCATTGGATGACAACCCTTCAAGAGTATTATCTTGAAATTAAATCTGAACAAATTGTTAGAGGTCAAGGAATCTATAAGATAGTTGCAAAATATATTATTCCACCCAACGAAGATTCCTGTCTGAAAAATGAAATTTCATTTTAGGATGAAATTTTATACAATTTATCTAATTATGATTTTTTTGTAGCTTCTACAATCACCCTCCAAAATTTTTCTCATGCCTTGATTTTGGGGCCTTCCTTTTATCCACAAGAGCTTATCATTCATTGTCATCAAGTATTCATGCTATGTTAAAGACTTATCTTTTCATCTTGTGCTTGTGACTTCTTGCTTTAAACCTGATCCGAACCTTTGCAGACACAAGCCCATCTCTTGCTTGACTTTGCAACATTGTCGATGTTCCCTCTAAGAACTACGTAATATTGGATGGCACACAAGCCTTGGGGATTTGAATTGCGTAATCTAGAATGGCAGGCTAGCCTTGAGCTCAGAAACTTCGTAGCACTAGGAGACAACCTGACCTTGAGCTTAGAACTTTGCGCAAAGCCTTCCTTGCCCTAAAAAACTATGCAATGCACTGTGTCAAGGAGTTGCCCTGCCCCCTTGAGAATTACACAATCCTTCCATAAAAGAAGAAAATAAAAAAGTGAAAAATATCCCTAGAAAATAGGGAGTGGATAATTAATTTCCCAAAGAGTGGAAAAAGTTACTATTTTTTACTTTCCACCAAGTGTCACTTTTTCCTTGATTTTAGGCACGCGCGTCATAAAACCTAACCATCATAGATCTATATAATTGACACTCCTAGAGCTCATTTTCACATTCAATCTTGGATATTTAGCCTTCCAAAGGAGATAAAGGAGCCTTCAGTGGAGTTTGCAGCACTTTTCCGGGTGAGTTTTGCTTTTGTCGTCTTTTGTTGCTTTTTCTGTTGTTTTTTGTCGTTTCACTTTTGTGAGTTCCATTTTTTATTTATTTATTCTCATGGTTACTATATTTTTAACTTATATTAGCTTTTACAAGTGATGGTTTGTTCCATCATTCACATATTACAAGTGTCGGATCAACTTTCTTGTTTTTTTCCCATTAGTGGTCGTCGTTTCAACTACTCTCTCAGGATGTTTGTTTTTTCTTTTGAATGTTTATATTTTGCACTTGATTTGCACCGATCTATATTTAATTAGACATATCTGCACTCCTACTTTCATAATAACTCAAATATACCACTTTCCCATCCTCTTCCTAGGCAAATTTTCTCTTCCCTTAGCCAACAATTGCCTTGTCCAACTTGGCATTACGCAAGCCCAAGGCTCAACCCTCGTGATTGGCATGTGGGACTATGAAATGTGAAGTACCTAGCCTGCCCAACTGTGCATTGTGCAGTTCTAGGTATCAAGCCTGACTGTTGGCCACTGAGATTGTGCAATGCATAGCCTCTCCCTCAGTCTGCTCAGGCTAAGATTGAACATTGCAAAATCTCAAGCCTCAAGCTACTCCCTGGCTCCTAAGATTACATAATGTGCATTTCAAGCAACCTCTCTCTTCCATCTCAGGAATTGTGTAATTTTTCCCTTCAGTCTTGTGGTTGCTACCTTAGTCTTGCTTTGTATGTCATTTTACTAAAGCTAATTTTTGGTTTGCCATCAGTGCATTTTCCTCCTATAGGTATTGCAATTGTTGAGTACTTCTCTTGATCAGTCACTGTTATCATGGACCCAAAGGGATATTCTTGAAAATATACTATAGAAAGCAGCATTAGGGAGAAAATTGAGAGTACTCCAGTGAACCTATGAGTTTACTTAGATACTCAACTATTTATAGAGAAAGAGTCGGACATCACATGACACAATGTAAATGAGGAATTCAAAACAAGAAGCTGAAAACAATATCTTGAAGACCATCATGTGTATATAAATGTCTATAAATTAGAGTTACATAAGGTTGCATGCAGGTACCTGACTTTCCCATGTGCATATATTATCAGCTGGATAGTGTCTCATATGGATGCAAATACTATGACCCTTATCAGTGTTAAAAAATAGTAACTAGTTTCGATCTCCATAATGACATGTGTAATTGTGATTTTATGTATTTAATGTAAAGAATAAAAATAAAATTATTATTGTAATGCTTGTCTCATGGGTTTCATGAGCAAGGAATTTTGTTTTTTGTTATGGCTCCCATTGTAATCCCTTAGGATTGGTCATAAATTCAAATTAAGTCAATGTCATATATAAAGGACCATTCTTGGGCATGTTACATATTTGTATGAGTTATTAAAAGAGTAAAAAGGCCCTCCAAGACCAAGCAAAATCACCTCCAACAAGTTAGACTTAAATGAAATAATGGAACTACACCAAAGGACCTGTCGGCTCAACCACAACTCAAGTTGGATTATTTGATGGACGAAACAATTTCAGTAGACAGTTCGACTCTCATTTGAATACATAATAAATCGGTCATGCAAGTCTGCAATAAGGAGTGCAAAAACACTTTGAAATGAGCCTCATGGCCAACCAAGAGAAGGGAAGGAAGAGTGAAGTATTTGGTGTTACTTTGGATATGTTTTTGGGCCATTTATTGTCAAATGTGTGAATAATAGAGGCATCATCTGCTGTAGGAAAGTTCGAGAGTATTACTGTCTGCTGCAAGGAAGGGCCGAGGTTGGTAACTTCATTGTAGAAGTTGAATAAAGGAGAATACATTGCAACCATCATGCCGAAGTGTAGAAGGAAGTATCCTTATTCAAGCGAAATGGTAACAAGGTGCTTCAACTAGGGTTTCTGAAATAAGGCCGAGAATTTGAGTGTTGAAGCAAGGAACCAAAAAACATCAAGATAACCAAGAAGGAGGAAGAAATAAGGATTTTGATTATCATTGACTCAAGGAAGAAGAGGAATCTTTGTGTCTTAGCCTTGGAGAGGCAAATAGGTCAAGGTTCTTGGTCTTGGTATTCATCATTTTAAGTCTCTATGAGAAGAATAATTTGTTTGGGTTTTCCTCTCAAGTAGGAGAGGTTTTGGCCATGGCTGATCACCTACATTATGTGTCTCTTGTCTCTTTACTATTTATGAATTGGTAACTATTTGATGAATAAGAGAACAATAATAATCTAATTAAAGAGAACATCCTAATCTAAAGAAGTAAAAAACGTTCACAAGCACTTATCATTATAGAGAAATCACCTGATCTTGATGCCCTAGATTTTTCAACATGGTATCAAAGCTAAGGTGACAAAGTTAAGGAAGGGAATCTTATCAAGGAACACTCAAGGATCAAAATCTGAAGAAAGACATAAAAGCAAATCTAAGAAGATCATCTTGGAGTCAATATCTACAAAGAAGTATCAAAACCGTAGATTGAATAAAAAGTCTACACCAAGAAGAAGTCTTGGGATCCTCAAAAGACGAAAAAGACCCTTCTCAAGTTGAATATACTTATGAATCAAGTTTCTTGAAGACCATTCATTCTAGAGAAGCAATATTATGGACATTGTCATCATCTTCAAAAGTTCAAGGCACTTTCCTCTTGTTGAAGCAAGAACCTTACTATTGAAGAATATCATCCAAGAACCATCAAGACATCATTAAGAAGTCATCATTATCAATAAGGAGATCACTTTCAAAGGATATAAAGTGATCCCCTTATTTTTGAAGTCAAGGATAAATCTTGAAGAAATCTATCATCATCAAGGATAATTTATCTATCATCTATATTATCATAAAATTCAAGGAGGGTAGTGAGTGAAAGAAGCATATTCACAAGTAAGTACATTTATGTCTGAATCTGTCAAAAAAAAAAAATGCAAGGAAAGAAACAAGTTGGTTGGGGCTTCAAACTATCTTGCATGGAAGAGTAGGACAAATTTGAATCTCATTGAAAATGAGGTTATGGATAATGTCAAAGGATCTATCGCCAAACCAACAAAATAATATGCTCAAGAACTTGCAAATTTTATAAAAGGGGAAGTGAGGGGTCAAAGGATTCTCATAGAATCTATCAAGGATCCCCTCATTCCATATGTATCTAAACTTGACACCTCAAAAGAAATATATGATAAATTGGTAGAGTATTTATTTTATTTTATTTATTTATTTATTTATTTCTGTAAGCACTATTGGAGAATTTATCTCTCTAAGGAAAGACCTCTAAAAGCTAAGGAAATCAAAATAAGAAGGAATAGCCTCACAATTTATGAGGATATATGAAATAAGGAATCAACTTCAAGATCTGGGAGAAGTAATGTCTAACAAGGAGATGATCACTATAGTACTAAATACACTACCAGAGGAATTTGGTAACTTTGATTTAAGCATTTATAGGAAGAAAAAAGCTACTCCATTCCATGACCTATGGTCTCTATGAAAAATTGAAGAAACCAGACCAAAGGCAAAAACTGATGTGGGATCAAGTGATCAAAATTAGGCATATGCTGCTATGACAACGAGAAGAGGAAAATATAGGAAATTTGGTCCTGAGAAAAAGAAAAGGAAAATTGCTAACATTAAATGCTATGGAATCTGGATGTCAAGAATATGGGCATTAGAAAAGAGATTGTCCTAAGCTCAAGAAGGACAATAATAAAAGAGGTATATAAGAAGGCCATCTCAATGAAGAAGTGGAGGAATATGAAAATAATAAGTCTAAGAAAGAGAAAGTAAAAGATATCTACTATGATTGAGATAGTCTTCCTCACCTAGTTCTTTTCAAGTTCCCGTTTTCAATTTTGTTGTTGTAATCTATGGCCATCATGATTCACTACGGAAAAATGATAAGATGCATCATGGCATCATAGAAGCATTAAAATCAAGAGATTTTGATCATAGAGAAACATGAAATATGGCAGAAATAGGAGTTTATGGAAGTCACTGATGGAAGGATATAACTCCTGGTAACCTCATTAGAAGAAAAAATTATCTTGTACCAAGATCATCATACATCAGTCAAAAGGAAACATCTGTTGGATGAGGATACTCAAGATACTCTATTGGAATCTTCATCGGAATGTTAAAAAAAAATAAAGGGTTTCATCAATAATTCCAACTTGTAGGAATTCATGGGATGGTGGTATGATGACAAAAGAGGTGAATCAGATCAAGGAATTGAAGTTTTTTCAATCAAGGAAGTTGTTGAAGGAAGTATAAGATGACCTAAAGTAAATTGAGGTATGTATGCTTGTATTCAATATTGTAGATTCATGTCATATGGTTGCAGGTAACATGGATAAATGCTCTATCATGAGAAAATTCTCAAAAGAAAGGATCTCCTCCTTTAAAATGATGCAGGAGGGCATGGGTCACACATTTTCTAGATGAAATCAACATAATATGTCCCCATAAGGAATATGATGTGGTTGACAAATTGGAGGAACAATGACTATAATTTCCAAAAAAGAAATGTGTGAAGAAAGAAAAGGAAGATATTATGAAATATGCAACTATGGACAAGGAAATAAACATCTGGGGACTAAGAGATTTTAGTAGGATATCTCCATGAAATATATGAAGACTTTTATGAAGTTTGAAAAAAGAAAGATACCCTTGGAAATATATATATGTATTCTGGAGATGTGTTTATATGTATGTAGGATGTTGATGCAAATTAGAAGATGTTATGATAAAAGACCATCACAAAGGTAATTTAATGGTTCATCTCTTATTTTTGGATAACATCTGGATGGGATGATGCAGGGCTGCCAAGGGAAGAGCTATGGATATCTTCCATGACTAATGTCCATGTAGTATGATGAAAGATAAAAAAGGAAATATGGCATGAAGAAGGAAACATGACATGAAGGAAGGCCATATATGAACTAATGGATCAATTTCTGATGAAAGGAATAAAAACATGACTAACTCATGATAAAAGTGATGGATGGTCTCTGCCCTACAAATAAGTCCAATAAAATGTAGACTCCTTAACAAAGAAGAAAAATTCATGACATCAAAGGAAGGAGTTCTACAAGAAGTTGGTTGTCAGATGATCTCCACCTAGAGAGTTGCTGGAAGCAAGTCCCTAGTCAAGAGGGAGATTGGTCAAGTCCCTATTTAAGAGAGAGCTTGGCTACATTCCTTTATGGAATGGGTTGGTAATTCTTGGTTAAGAGGGAGTGAAAGTTGTGGTTCTCTATCTCATGTATCATGCACTAGACCAGTACTAACATTCGTAAGTCTTAGTGAAGGCCACGAGGAGAGAGATAGAAACATCATTTTTGTCTACACTTGGGAAGGAAAAATGAAGGATTGGCTAAAAATATGGCATTTGATACTCTTTGAGGATGAGTTAGGGAATCCAAGGTAAGAGTAGTCGTAGAGGATCGATATTCTTTGAGGACTGGGAATCCAAGATAAGAATAGTCCTTGTGGAACACACCTTGAGAACCTGAGTGGGGTATGTTCTGAGAGAGACAAAGATGAGGGTATCTATACATCATTGGTCTTACCAACATTTTGCTCTGATCTTGTGGAGAGATATAATTGTTAGCCAAAGCCTTATTATGTGACAATGCTGGTTGATATGATGCTATACAGATGGGTTACCAATCCAACTCTTCTTATGAGAATTATTCAGATTGAGAATATCCAAGTACCTTGTGTGGATTATGAATACATCCTTAGTTAAGAGGGGGTTTTGAAAAAGTGTAACTAGGTCTGATCATCATAATGACATGTGTAATTTTGATTTTATGTATTTAATGTAAAGAAGAAAAATAAAATTGCTATTGTAATGCTCATCTCATGGGCCTCATGAGAAAGGAATTTTATTTGTAGTTATGTCTCCCATTGTGAGCCCTTAGGATTGGTCGTAAATTCAAATTGAGTCAATGTCATTTATGAAGGGCCCTTCTAGGGCATGTTACATATTTTTATGAGTTATTAAAAGATTAAAAATGCCCTCCAAGACCAAGCAAAAGCACCTCCAACAATTCGACCTTAAATGAAATAATGGAACTACACCAAAGTATGCCATGTCACAACCCCTTGTGGTTTTAGCCCAAAAACTGTGGTCATCAACTTCGTTGTCAATTTGACATCAATGATGGGTGTTTTAGTCAAAGTCAAAGGAAAGGCATCTAACTAATTAACATCCAAAAACTCCGTAGCTAAACCTTATCCCTCCCCCATTAGGCTAACGGTCTCTTTGCTTAGGGCCTAAGATAATTAACTAATTGTGATTATTTGAATAATTAACAACTAAAAGAATTTAAACTTGCTCCAACGTCTATTTCTAAGAACCCCTAACTAAGCCTGACCAAAACATTATAAAAGGGAGACCTAATGCCTTCCAAAACATAACATTCTCAGCGCACATCTCATATTTACCTCCACTATCTTATTAATGAACCCCAATACTATAGTTGTCATGAGTATCAAATTACATTTCCATAACAAGTTACTAGTAAGGTCAATCAAGGTTTATGACCATAATGCATGTACATAACATAACTCCTAGTTTCTAACTTAGTAATCGGAGAACCCACATTCAAGCTCTTCTACTATCAACATTCAAGAAGTCCTAATGATGGATCCCTGTTGGGATTTGAAACGTTGACGAAAAATGGGTTTTACTGTGGGTTCTCCGGTTACTAAGTTAGAAGATATAAACCGCAGATGTCTTAAATCCAGGATAATATTCAAGTTGTTGCTACATCACATGAGTAATATCATTGCTATTGTTATTCATTGTCATTATCAAACTCATTCATCTATCATTGTCACGTCAAACCAAGGCATCATATTGACACTATTTTACTATTACACTTAGGACAATTGCAAGGTTTTTAAATCTATGTGTCATAGTCAATATCATTTATGTAATATGCAATCTTCACACAAGGACCCTAGTGAAGCTTATGTCATCTTATTTACAAGGCACATTTCCACTATTACATCATATGAACTACCAACCTTATTTAACTAAGTCAAGCCAAGGATCAAACACCAAATTACAATAATTGACCAATTTAGATCAATGCACTTTGTCTTGTTACATTATAGTTATACAATAGAGTTATTATATCAATGAGTCAAGCATTGTTACTAACATAAGGTCACTTACAGATTTATGGTTAGAACATGCATCCACTCTTTTAACTAGGTCTTTATTTCATAGCCAAGTTTACTCTTATTGTTCCATGTCACATTACATGAATAATAACATAGTCAATTTTGTTTATATATCAGGTCATTGTCTCACAATTTTACAACAACCTTATGTCATGGTAAATGTTAGTCTTATGTCATGATGATCATTTTTTACTATGCTTTGGTCCAAAATTGTAAGGAAAGGTCAATGATTGGCTTAGTGCATCTGATATTGGAGGTTTTTCATTGATACACAATGAGATTATTGTGAGAATTATTGTCATACATTGATAAATGTAGGTAAACAAACTTATATACACATGTCCTTTAAGACAACAATTGAGACTGTCATAAGTGTTTATAACAAATGTTACAATGTTGCAACATAGATTTGCCTCTTGAATATGAAAACCTTTACAAAATTAAAATGACACTAGAATATCCTCGTAAGATTAATATGAACCTATACTGTTGTAATGATGAAACAATGAGAGGAGAAGATCATTTTTTTTAAAAAGGTTCGGACTGCGATCGTGGGCTAACGAGGATCGCCTAAGCTGCTGCACTCGGCTCTGCTCCGCGAGGTCCGCTCTAGCGGATCTGATCCCTGTGGCCCCATCTCTCCCTAGGTAGCTAAGCGTGGGTGAGTCTTTTTCCTGGCTGGTTGCCCAGTGATCACCCGCCCTTTTCCCTTTCTTCCAGCTGTGGCGTTTAGGGTTAGATTTGGATCTCCATGGAGGAGCTGGATCCTCCCCCGGGATCTTCCTCCCCTCCTCCATCCTCTGATGCTGAGGCCTTCAGATCCTTTTTGGCCTCTCTTCCCAAGAAGAAAGAAGTGGAAGCCGCTAAGTTCGTTAAAAGGCTCGAAGACATCCCTGAGATCGCCCTTCCCCCTGAAGGTCCGATCCAAGTAGCTCTTTCTTTGTCAGAACGCGCCCTAGTAGGTCAGTTTACAGGTCTCTGGCCCTCTCCTAAATCAACAGAGAATTGGGTCTCCAGAAACTAGGCTCCGCTGATCAAGGGTGTTAGCGCTTGAAATTTCACCTCAGGCTGAGAAAGGTAAACTCCAAGGCAACATCAAACCACTTAGCCTCGTAGCTAGCCCTACGGGGCAGGAGAGGGCTCTCTCCGGTCTATCTCGGTAAAGATATTCAACGGGTGAGATAACCAATGAGGAAACACTGATTTTAGGCTAGTAAACTGATAAAAAGGTTTGATTTGGGATTTTTTAGGATTTTGGTGGAAAATTGGGGAAAGGCAATTTTGGGTACGGGGATTGGACACAGTTTTTGCAGGGGGTTCTTTGGGGCAAGGTAGGAGACTGTACTGATGCCTTTAAATTAAATGGATGGATAGGAATGACCGGTGAGGAGCTAAAGAGAGCAAGAAACCTTCAAGAATTCTCTTTAGACAGATGAAAACATAAATATTAAGCAAACTTAAAAGCAGAGCATGACAATCATGAATTCTACTTTAACACTTCATTTTCCTAATTTGCAGAAGGAAAAGTAATATGATGAATCACATAACAAATTTACAAGTACAAAGAGATACACACCATCAGTACATGTAACCACAGGAATCCCAAAAAAGACTGCAAAACCCTGGTCTTTCTTCCTTTACCAAAACTGCAGAGATACAATGAATAATAATATAGTAGCTTCTCCCTCAAGAGTCCAACCATGAAAATGACCAAGAAAGTACATAATATAGGAAATCTAACATCTTTCCTTGCCTCTAGGGGTTGAGCTCACTATCCTAGGAGTTGTTTCAACCAATTCTAAACTGAGTACTAAAAACTAGGCAGTCAAAACAACTTGCCTCTACAAACTAGGAAACCAATTCATTCATTAAATTTTTACCTATCACATGAATGAATCTTCTAGAATAGGTAAATAAGTGTCATGTCAACATGAAAATACATTAATTACATCAAAGAGGGTGAAAAATCCCATCACAAGTCAAAACTGGTCAAAGCTGGGCGAATTCCTGAGCTGTAGATGAATTCCTGTGAAAACTGCCCAACAGGTCGCGCCCTCTTTCTGAACGGGTCGCGCTACTTTGGAGCTGATTTTGAGGTACTTCCAGGTGTCCAAATGAGGCAAACGTGGGCTTGTTGGAAAGGTCTGGATGTCTAATTTCCAACCAAAGTGGAATTTCTGAATTTGGTGGTCATTTGCCCCTCCAAAATTGCAATCTCCCAAGATTGCTTCCTGTGTGTCAAAAAGGTGGCAGAAAGTCATTTTTTGCTTGTTTTTTGACTTTCTGGAGGCCCAAAACTTGGTGAAATTTCTTGGCAATGGCTGAGCAAGTGTATCTTTGTATGACAAGTCCAAAAATGCTGAGTTTTCCCAAAAAGGAGTTGCCCAACGAAAAGGTCGCGCGCCGCTGGTGGAGAAAACCTGTGTTTGGCACAAAAAATTCACAATTGACAAAATTTTCTCCAAATTTCTTGAAATTTGGGCTAGGAGTCCCCAATAAAGTACCATGCTCAGTCAAAGAGGCTTTGACCAAAATTTGGAGTGGATCGGGCCTTTTCCGTCGTTTTAGTGCCTTGGCCAACCTCCTTGGATCTGGCGATTGCAATTTTGACATTTCTCTAAAACCATGACACCTGTGCAAAAAGTGAAGGAGGCTTTTCGTCTTTGGCATGTTATGGACAAAAACCTCTCTCAGTTTTCCCAAATTCATCTTTGATTGCTCTGAAACGGCTTTTGAGTGAAACTTATCCCGATGTGTGGAACAAGGGATTTTGTCGAAATGAAGCGAAATGAAGGGGATAAGAGGCTTCTAAATTCTTGGGGAAATTTTTGGAAGTAGGTAGGGATGTTAGGAAGCAGGGGAAAGTGGAATCTCAGAGATTGAGTGAGGGGAAGGGGTCCAAAAGGGCAAAACACAGGCCCAACCTAGAAAATTGCCAAGTTGTAGCTAGAAACTAGGGTTTGTGGGAAAATGAGGAATTTGGGGGATCTCAGGGATGGGAAGCATTTAATAAGGTACTTTAAGGATAGGGGAAGGTGTAGGAACATCTGGATACAAGTTTTGCCGATGATTTGATCGTCCAAGAGAAATTGCCTTCAAAACCCTAGGAGAGGGAAATGACCTTACCTAGGCGCAACTGAAACATGAACAAGGTGTAAAATGACTCATTAGACATTGACATGATAATGAAAACCCTATGAATGATGATAGACTCAGCTGAATAGTGACATAGATTGGCATTTGGGCAACTTTGAAAAGAGTGAGAGCAAACCCTAGACCTAATGCCTAGTGACCAAATTTTGCTTGAAGACTCACTGAAATGACAAAATTTGACCTTGACACTTCAAAATCACTTTGTAAGAGCATATTTGATCACTGGAGGAAGGCTGGAAATACTGACACTAACAAAGGGCAAGGTAACTTCTTACTTCCTCGGAAGAGGATACTTCCTCTTTGAATTCTCAGAAAAAGAGGACAAGGATCTCATTTTAAGAAATGGACCCTATTTCATGGGGCCTCAAGGGCTGTACCTGAACAAATGGACGCCAGATTCGACCCAGAAATGGATGTACCTTCAACAGTCTCAGTATGGGTAAGACTCCCCAATCTTTCGGTTCATTGCTGGAACTGGGACTCCCTGAAACACATCAGGAACACCCTTGGGAAATTCATTGACAGGGCCAACAATAGAGACCAGTATGACTGCACCAGAATTTGCGTGGAGGTGGATCTAGAGGTTGGTCTCCCTGAAGCTGTCAAAATAAGGGTGGGCTCGTGGACACATATTCAGAAACTAGACTATGAGCAGCTGTCGTTCAAATGTCGGAAGTGCCAAGTCTACGGTCATTTCGCTAGAGATTGCCCGTCCAAAGGGGTTGAAGATAAAGGGAAGGAGGAAGGATGGAATCAGGCGAAGAGATCCAGATCTACCTCCAGGAAGTCCGCAAATGCTAGCATCAGAGCACCCCAAACAGCGCCTGCTCAGCAGCCGCCCATGGGAAGTCAAGGGAACAGATATGAGATCCTTGGATCAAAAACCATAATTTCCCAGGAGACAGAAACCCCGAAAGAAGTCTCCCCACCTAAATCTAAAAGTGAGCCAGAGATTTCCAAAGGAAAGATGTCTGAAGACGAGGAGGAAACCCAAGAATCCGAGGATTCGGAGGAAGAAGGGGAAATAGGGGACTCGCAATCCACCCCCAGAAGATCTACAAGAGGCCGAATGTCAACAAAAGAAAAAAGGGAGCAAGAAACATACAAAGACAAGCTCCAGGGCAGCCAGCCTACGCTAGAGAAACTTCTAGCAAAAACTCCGAAGACGAAGAAGACGCAAACCCAGAGCTCCAAAGGAGCTCACCACAGCAAAAGTAAATAATGAAGATTGTCTCCTGGAATTGTAGGGGTATGGGATCCAAAGCCAAGGAAGAGGCGATGAGAAGTCTGATAAGGCAGGAAACCCCGGACATCCTCCTCATCCAGGAGACTAAGATGGAGGAATCATCCTTCCTCCAAGCAAGTAGAAAGTTTTGGAAAAAAGACGGAGTGCATGCAACCTCGGCCCGGGGAGCTTCATGAGGACTTGGGTCGCTCTGGAATCCAAATAAGTTCTCCCTCATCTCTAAAACCCTAAATACTCATTGGATATTGTTGAAGCTGCAACACTTAAAATCTAAAGAAATTATTAGTCTGGTCAATGTATATGCTCCTAATAATGCAGGTGAAAAGAAATCATGTTGGGACTCCATCAAAAATCTGGCAGACCAGGAAGATTTGGAGAACATCATCATTGCAGGAGATTTCAACCTCACCCTCCTGCCATCAGAAAAGAGAGGAGGCAGTATTGTCAGAGACCCAGCAAGAGAAACAGTAGAGGATCTCATGCAGGATTGGGACCTGATCGATATCAAGCCTTCCATCGGTAAGTTCACGTGGTCAAACAAAAGGGTTGGGCCAGGACACATAGCGGCAAGATTGGACCGCTTCTTGGTACAAAGTTCCTTCCTACTCATTGGATTAGAAGCTAGATCGCGCATTCTGCACAGCAGTACATCAGACCACAAGCCTATCAGCCTGGAATTGCTGACCTCTAAAGATCTGGGGCCTATTCCATTCAGATTCTGCTCTCTCTGGATCAAGGAGGCAGACTTCATGGATAAGGTAAGAGACTGCTGGAAAAACCCAGTCAAGGGTTCTGCCTTCTTTGTGTGGGAAGAAAAACTCAGAAGAGTGAAAGCCATGCTAAAAAATTGGGCCAGGACCTTGCCCAATCCAGCTGAGGAAAGGAAAAAAACTCAATCAGAACTGGAACGGCATCACCTTCAACTTGAAACAGCTGATATTTCAAAAGAAGATCTGGAAAAGGAGGCCAAGCTTCAGCAAAATTTCCACAAAGCATGCCTGGCTGAAGAAGAGTACTGGAGGCTCAAATCTAGAAGTCTTTGGCTTAAAGCCGGAGACAAGAATTCCTCCTTTTCACAAACAAGCTCAAGCTAGGAAAGGTTGGAACTCTATCAGAGAAATAAAAGAAGAAAGCAGTGTCCTAAGGGACTTTACAAGCATAAAAAAGGCAGCCTCAGAACATTTTGAGAAACTGTACAGGGAAGACATCAGAGCAGATCAAAATTTCAGCCTTCTAGATGTTGTTCCTAAGCTCATCACATCCAAAATAAATCAGGCTCTAGAAAGCAAAATCACGCTTAAAGAAACCAAGGAGGCTCTATTCGCCATGGACCCGGATAAAGCCCCGGGCCCGGACGGTTTCACCCCAAGATTCTTACAAACTTGTTGGCAGATTATTGAGAAGGAATTCCTCAAAATGATCCAGAAATCACAGGACTGTCAGAAGATTGGAGGCTGCACAAATTCGGCATTTCTTGCCCTTATCCCTAAGGAAAAAGGGGCAAACACCTTCAGCAGATTCCGCCCAATCTCACTATACAACATTGGGTACAAAGTGATCACCAAAGTGATAGCAAACAGGCTGAAAAGATTCCTCCCCAAAATCATCCCGGACAATCAAGGGGGATTCATCAAAGGCAGACAGCTAGTGGACAATTTCGTGCTGGTCCAGGAGGCAATCCATTCCAGCCAACATCGTAAGGAAAAAGGTATGGTCATCAAACTCGACCTAGCTAATGCCTTTGACTGTGTTAGTCATAAATTTTTGTTTGATGTAATGTTTAAAATGGGATTCGGGCAAGGTTTTATAAAGTGGATAAAAGCCTGTATTTCGGAGCCTTGGATTGCTCCTCTGGTGAATGGAAGGGCCGCTAAGTTTTTCAAAGCCTCTAGAGGACTGAGGCAGGGGTGCCCTCTTTCACCTCTCCTTTTCGTCATTCAAGCTTCTGTTCTTAGTTTCTATCTGAATAAAAAGCAGCAAGATCATGCTATCACCGGGTTGTGCATTGCAAGAGGGGTGAAGCGCATCAATCATGCCCTTTTTGCTGATGATACCCTCCTTCTGGGAGCTGCAACTCCTCAATCAGCTATCAACTTCAAAGCAGTTTTGGATGACTTCTGCAAAATCTCAGGCAGTGAGCTAAACAAGGGGAAATGTCAGATATTTTGTTGGAATATTCCTGCTTCCACTGCAAACTCCATAGCTAGATGTTTGGGATTTACTGCCTCCATTAGTTGGTCCTCTTTCAAATATCTTGGGCTGCCAGTCTTCAATAAGAGGGCGTCAAGCAAAGACTGGGCTCCTCTCTTAGATAAATTCAAAACAAATATGCAATCCTGGGGTTCCTCTTGGCTTAACATCGCTGGCAAAGTTGTGCTCGTCAAAGCAGTTCTCAACAGTCTTCCGATCTTCAAATTTGCTGTCCTCCTGGCACCAGTGGGAATTATAAAAAAGATGGAAGAATTAATCAGGGGTTTTTTCTGGAAAGGAGGCAAGAAAAATGACAAGAAATTCTCCCTAATTAGCTGGGAAACAGTCACAAAACCATATCTCGAAGGAGGACTAAATCTCAAAGATCTGAAGGCCAAAAATCTTGCTATGGGAGCCAAATTAGTATGGAAAATAATCGCTCCTAATCCAAGCTGGGCTCAGATTGCATTATGGAAGAAGTACTTTAGAGGTCCAAGGCTCAGGTGCTTAGACCACCCAAAAAACTCGCTCAGAACGCACTTCAGCAATCTCCTCAATAGAATCGCGCCGATGATTAACAGTTATGCTCATTGGGTACCTGGAAACGGTAGGAAAATTCAGTTATGGAAGGACAAAATCATGAATCGATCCCCTTTGGAAGAAGCTGGCAATTTTACAGCGCTAAGGAATTGGTTGGAGGCAGCGCACGTCCATACTCTGTGGGATATTTCGGAATGGACAGAGAATTATTGGATGGGCTGGAAGCGGTTATCAGTGCCCATCGACCTGGAAAATGATTGGATGACATTCAGAGCCCATCTTCATGGACTGGCCCCCCTCCACGCCAACAGAAAGGACGCGAGAGGCTGGGAGAATAGTCGCTCAGGATATACTGTTAAGCAGGGTTACTTCAAGTTTTTAGAGTGCCCCCACGTCCCTCCCAACCCAGCTCCTTGGGCAGGGATATGGAACTTCCCGTCTATACCAAAAATTGATCATTTTTGCTGGATTCTCAGTCATCAAAAAATTCTTACCGAGGACAGACTTCAAAACAGAGGATTTAATGGACCGTCCAAATGCGTTCTTTGTAAGACAAATTCTGAAACCGCTCTCCATATAATGATTGAATGCAACTTCACAATATCTGTCTGGCAGGAGCTGCTGGACAATTGGAAACTCGATCTCAATTTCCCCACCTCAGTTCAAGAGCTGTTTGCAGGCTGGATGGCCAGATATCCAGGTGTTCAACCAAAGAACAAAAAGATCAGAGCAGCATGGAGTGCTTTGCCAAAATTTACTAGTTGGCAGGTTTGGTTAGAAAGGAACAGGAGGATATTTCGAGACAAAGCTCATGATCATAGAATAGTAGCTAATTCAGTGAAGTGCCAATTAAGCGAGTGGTTGGAAGGCATAGATGACGATTCAAATCTTAGTCAACATGACAGAGAGCTGGGAACTGCTCTTAAGCTTAGCTTCCATAAACCAAGAAGCTCACCTCCAGAACTTGAAGTTTGGCAAATCAGGAAAAATGAGATCGAATTCCAGGAATGGCTGTCCAAACAATTAATTCCATCTCTATTTTTTGATGGAGCAGCTAAAGGGAATCCAGGGAAGGCTGGGGCGGGAGGACACATTATCATGCCAGACAACATTTCTTCTCATAATTTTGCCTGGGGACTAGGCCATACATCTAGCATGCAAGCCGAGGCGCTCGCCCTCTTGCAAGGGGTAATCTTCCTCAAGGCGCTGGGAATTCGGGAAGCTAACATTCTTGGAGACTCCCAAGTTATCATAAGAGTTGTGGTGACCAACTCCAACCCTTCTGATCTGCACCTAGCCAGGCTTCTTTCCAGAATCAAAAGCATTTCAAAATCGCTTCACTTGAAATATTTTCATGTTCTAAGAACAAATAATAAAGCAACAGACACCCAAGCAAACATTGCAGTTCACTTAGAAGCTGGAATTGTTCTCAGAAACAAGGAATTTCTGTGGACTCCTATTCCATGAAAATATATGTTTTATTGTTCCCTTTTAAATCAGTTTGTCTGCATCTTTCATCTAGGACAATTAGCATCCAAAGATCATTTTGAAAATTGTAAAAAGAGGAAGTGGATAAGAGCAAAAGCCAATCCCCTCCTGGCAAAAAGGCATGTTGGAAAATGCTCCTCATTTTGTAACTGAATTTGTGGCCATTGGCCAAGCAGATAATGAAACACTATAACCGTTCTTGTTAAAATAAAAAAAAATGATGAAACAATGAGAGCCTTAATTACTACAACCCAAAGATGCCCTAATGAAGACTTGGTAATGGTTTTTAAGTCTGTTACTCAACCTTTAATACACAAGTTTGATGCTTGAGATATGAAAACAAGCTTGTTTCCCTAGTCTAAAAATGGTACTCAAGCCCTAATACACAAGTATGAAGCCTAAATACTGAGATCATGTAAGATATCCAGGGAGCCGAGAGTTAGAAGAGGTTTGACACAATAGGTTCTTGTTTTGGTATTTTTGCCTTAGATAGGTCTGAATATCTATAACCAGAGACCTACTCTTGTCTACAAGCAAATAAAATCAATACATACCTTAGGCTGAGCTGCTCTCAATGTGTCCCTTAAAAAAATCAAAATTAAAGAGATCAACCACCCCACAAATGTATGCTTTGCAACTTCATTGTCTTCTCATAAATAAGAGACCTATATGCTATCCTCAGAAGGCCAAAAACAATTCCTCCATAGGTAGGCCGAAATTTTAGAGGTAAATATGAGATATGTGTTGAGAATGTTATGTTTTGGAAGGCATTAGGTCTCCCTTTTATAATGTTTTGGTTAGGCTTAGTTAGGGGCTCTTAAAAGTAGACTTTCAAGTAGTTATTAATTATTCAAATAATCACAATTAATTAATTATCTTAGGTCCTAAGTGTTAGCACTTGAAATTTCACCTCAGGCTGAGAAAGGTAAACCTCAAGGCTACATCAAACCATTCAGCCTCGTAGCTAGCCCTACGGGGCAGGAGAAGGCTCTCTCCGGTCAATCTCGGCAGATCTTTAATGGGATGAGATGACCAACAAGGTAACACTGATATTAGGCTAGTAAACTGATTAAAAAGGTTGATTTGGGGTTTTTTTGGGTTTTTGGTGGCAATTTGAGGAATTGCAATTTTGGGTGCGGGGATTTGACACAGTTTCTGCAGGGGGTTCCTTGGGGCGAGGTAGGAAACAGTATTGATGCCTTAAATTGAGATGGATGATCAGGAATGAAAGATGAGAAGCTAAAGAGAGCAAACAATGACTTTGAACTCCCTTTAGACAGTAGAAAACATTGAAATTAAACAAATTTAAAAGCAGAGCATGGCTAGCATGAATTCATACTTTAACACTTCATTTGTTTAATGTGCAGCAGTAAAAGAAAGGAAATGATTCACATAAACACACTTACAAGAACATTGAGAAACACACCATCAAACACATGAGTCCACAAGAATCCCAAAGAGGACTGCAAAACCCTGGTCTTCCTTAGCCAAAAATTGCAGAGATACAGTGAAATAATACAATGATAGCTTCTCCCTCAAGAGTCCAACCATGAAAATGAGCAAGAAAGTACATAATATAGATGATCTAACCTCTTTCCCTGCCTCCATGGGTCAAGCTCACTATCCTAGGAGCTGTTTCAACCACTTCTAAACTAAGCACTACAAACTAGGCAGTCAAAACAACTTGCCTCTATAAACTTGGAAACCAATTCATACATTACATATTTACCCATTACATGAATGAATCTTCTAGAAGAGTTACAAAAGGGTAAAAGTGTCTAAAAAGTGTCACAATTACATCAAAGAGGACCATCATTAACCTCAAAAAGTCAAACTGAGTCAAATCTGCGTTTTGTGAGCTGTACAGTGCAATCTGGCAAAAAACTGCCTGACAGGTCGCGCCCCCCTGCCTGACGGGTCGCGCCCCTTTGGAGCTCTGTTTGAGGCACTTGCAGGTGTCAGAATTGGGTGCAGGATAGCTCGTTGGAAAGGTATGTGAGTCTACTTTCCAACCCAACTGGAATTTTTGAATTTGGAGGTCATTTTCCCTGTCAAAACTTAATTATCCCAAGACTGGTTTCTGCAACTCAAAAAAGGGGCAGAAAGTCAAATTTTGCATGTATTTTGACCTTCTGGAGGCCCAAAACTCCATAAAAACTCAAGTCCATCCATAGGCATATGTAAATTTGCATGAAAAATCTAGAAATGCTGAGTTTTTGCAAAAAGGAGCTGCCATGACAAAGGGTCTCACCGGGGATGAGACCCGTTAAAGAGCCAAAACCTGTAAATTACCAAAAATTGCCAAAATTACCCAAAATTCTCAGAATTTTTTGGGATTTGTGCTATGGCTAGGCTATTGAGTGCCATGATCCTTGAGTGAAGCCTCAGCCAAGATACGGAGGGGATTTGGCTTCTTTCTCCGTTTTAGAGCTTCGGTCAATGCCTTTGAAACATTTTCATTTTGGCCTTGCACACATGCATCCTTGCCCAATAATGATTTTTCATATTCCTCAGCAACTTTTTCTCTTGGTTGGCCTTAGCCAACAACCTCTCTAAGTGTGCATTCACCTGGATAAGCATAGACTCTCGGTCAGCAGGCAATGGATCACCGGGTCTTCTTCGGTTCAAGACTCGGTCACTACGAATGCTCCATAGCTCATCAAGTACTTTCTCCTCCTCCAACTGTTTGTTGCGCTGTTCCAGGTAAGTGATGGTCCATTGGGCACCCTCAAATTTCCTCTGTAAAGCATCATTTTCAGCTCTAAGATGTTGAATGATCTCCCTTGCCTCTCGACTAGGAGAACTGGCCTCAAGATCAATGACCTCGGTGTCTGGGACTCCTGATGGACCCTCATGGATCATGGGTTGCTTGCCCCTCTGTGCTGCCTGTGCTGATGAAGAAAGCGAGGCCCCTTCCACCTTCTGTGGAGATAACACTCGCTGAGCTGATGATGAAGGCGAGACCCCTTCCACCTGTTGTGGAGATAGTACTCGCCTGGATGCTGCAAATAAGGCCCTCTGACCTCTCTGATAAGTGATCAAAGGTGAGGAGCTGACATGTCTAGTGACAGGGATGTCATGTTGCTGAGATGGTCCTCCCTCCTCGTGAACAACCTCAGGATGTGGCGGGGGTGGTGCTGTAAAAAGCTCACGAGAAATGAACTCCTCCCATGAGATGCCCTACTGAGCCAACTGATGTAATACTACAAGCTGAATCAAACCATAATGACATAGGCTCCTGTACTGCTGGGCCGGGGTCTTCCTCTGCAACATGGGCACCATCCTCTGAATGTTCTGAAAGAAGAAAACCGGGATGTTCATCATCCTCACTCGGGTGAAGTGCATCAAGAGGCGAATGTGATATGAGTACACTTGTGAAAATCTGCCCTCACAGGTAAAATAGTGCATAATAAGCCTCACGATGGGAGCATACTCGCTCCGGAGAAATCTGAATGGAAAAACACCCGCTAAATGTCTCAAGAATGGTGGCCGGACATAAGGCTCAAAGTGCACAGTATCTAGCATCTTGTGCTTAGGCCACACCTCACCAACATTAGGTATCCCTGTAGCATGTGAGATCGCCTCGGGTGTCAATGTAAAGTCCACCCCTGCAAGGTTGACATGTCCATCATGCAAATGTAAAACGAAGAGGCGGGCTAACTCTCTGTGATGTTGAATCCGAGAGATCCTCTCACAAAACTGATAACAAGACATGTACTGAAAACAAGTGACTGCCATAGGACAAGCCTGTAATTCTGCGAAAGAGGTGGGCTCCTCTCGCTTATGATGTCCACCCTTACGAGGCCTCCTCTGTACCTCAACCTCTGTAGATGATGAATGGTCATCACTTTGCTCATAAGTTTCGGTTTCTGACATAGTTTAGGAGCAAAGTGGACAAATTGTACTGTTGTCTCTGCCTGTAAAAAATGCTGAATTCTATGTTGTTTCAAGGGGAAAAAGACATGAGGGAAATGTTAGGGGAGGGATCTTTTAACAAGGAATTGGGAATATATAAATATAACAGGGAATTTTTAAGGAAAATGTTGCAAATCATTATGCATATAGGAGTACATATTTATAATCAGGGATATTGGAAAATCATTTGCAAAAATCACTGCATATGGGAAAAACATGTATGAAAGTGAACATGGGAATATACATACATGTATTAATAGGGGAGATAGGGAAAAATATGCACAAAACTGCTGACATATTCACCAACATTTTTATTGTTTACACATGCATATGGTGGAGGGAAATTAGGGTTTGAATTTTTGATGCTTTGGGAAAGGGGTAGGGTTTGCATTTTAGTGATTAGGGAGAGGGGAGGGTTTGCATTTCATTTACAAAATGGTATGGGAAAAAAGATATACATATAAGTGTGAGTGAAAGGGGAAGGAGGGAAACAAACACAAAGGGAAAAACACCTTGAAACAACACAAACCCTAGCACATTTTCAACATTAACATTGCAGTCATATGAAGGAGTTTCACTTGCAAAATTTTGATCATTAAACATGTTCATGACATCCACCATTCATAACCAGCAACCATTCCATGTTTAGAGCACCTACCTCGAACGATTTGATAGCTTGGAGGGCGTTTGAGGGAATTTGTTTGGAGTTTGCAGCAATACAGTTCAACGGGTCGCGCACCACGCCCAACGGGTCGCGCCCGTTGTTTTTCTGCACTGGAAACAACCCTCTGACGGTTCGCGCGCACCTGACGGGTCGCGCACCCGTCTTATGCCCGAAATTGCTTTGCTTTTGCTCCTTTCTCTCAATCACTCTCTCAAACCTCTCTTGCAAGAGTTAGGATGCACAATGAGAGTGATAGGAGGGAATTTGGGTTTTATAAGCTTCATTTGAAAAAAATTCATTCACAAACCCACTTTCTAATGTTTTCTTTTTGACACTTTATAACACTGATTTTTGGTTTCTTTTATCCTGAATTTGACTCATTGAGTGCTTTGACTTGATTCTTTTTGCAAGTAGATCATCTGAGGGATCTTGGGAAGGGAACCAGGGTTGCATTTTGTCTGCTGAAGACTTTTGAAATTTCATCGCTTATTTACAAAAATTTGAAAAATGAACTTGGCTTTAAAAACAGAGTTTTTAAATCCAAGGTGGAGATTAGCTGTACCAGATAAGAAAACTTGAAGAAACACTTTTACAATCAACCCTCTGGCTTGCTGAACACTCATTGACCTTTCAGACACATGACCTTGTAAACATTTCTGACCAAAACCCTAGACCTAGGAAATTGACCTCAAGACAAGAGGAGACAAGCTTAAAAAAGCTTAATGACTGAAATGACCTGAACCAGCAATGCCAAGAGGGGTACAACACACCAGCTCCTCCATCAGGGTTATGGCATGCCTAACGGGATGCAAAAATTGACACTGGTGAGACACCTACATATGCAAATGCAAAGAGTTTTGATCGCTGATGGAGGGCTTCAAGACCGACACTAACATTGGCTCCAATGGGGATGGTAGCTCCTTGGAGGTACCAAGAACCTTAGACCTCTGGGAGAGCAGACCAGTGCCTTAATCATTGGGCGATGGAGTCAACATATACACACATGACCAACTTTGAAACAACTTTATTTGACTTGGACAATTGACTGAAATCCTAGACTAACTCTGACACTAACTCACTTGCTTTATGCAGAAAATGAACTGACTGAAACAACTTGCAAAACTCACACCAACCAATCACCATTTTCAGAATTATAGCCTTCACCTCGGGCCCCAAACTGAAGATGAGAGATCAGTTTCACACTTGCTGCAGAATGAAAATAAAATGGTAATTACAATGAGAGTGTTTAGAGCAGAAAATGCTCAAGCATGATACCTTTTGAGCAGCCGGCCATTCACCGACCCACCGAGACATTCATCACCGTTCATTTCTTTGAGAAGAAAGGCATTTGGACCACGGTATGCTGCAATTTTGTAAGGACCCTTCCATAAGTTGTCGAATTTTCCATGCTTCCCTTTGTCTTCATTACGGGCATCCCATCTCAACACAACATCATCGATCTGAAAATCATCTGCTTTGGCCTTTTTGTCATAGATTTTCTTTATGCGCTCCTGCAACTTAAGGGAATTCTGATGAACCTCTTCTCGTGTCTGCTGTAAATGAATCATTTGACTGATCCGTCGTTGCATAGGATCCTCCTCACCACTAGCTTCTTGAAACAACTTGGCTACTGGAACACTAAGTGAAGTAGGAAACACTGCATCTACTCCATAAACCAGTTCAAAAGGTGACATACCAATTGACTTCTTTTGACTTACCCGATCAGCCCATAATGCATTTATTAACTTCTTGTGCCAGCTCTTCTTATTTATTTCCAGCAATTTCTTTATGATGTTCACTAGAGATTTGTTCGAAGATTCAGCCAGCCCATTACCTTGCGGATGGTAGGCGGTTGAATGCCCCAAGCTGATGTTATATTTATAGCAAAAATCAACCAACTTCTTCGATTTGAATGCTGTTGCGTTATCTGTAATCAACTTATGTGGACAGCCGAAACGTGACAAGATATTATTTTCAAGAAAAGAAATAATTACCGAATCCGTGGCCTGCCGGGTGGGAATGGCTTCAATCCACTTCGTGAAGTAATCTGTGGCGGTCAAGATCCATCGATGCTGCCCGGAAGATGCTGGGTGGATTTCACCAATAAAATCCAAGCCCCACTGCTGAAATGGTGCGGTGATTTCAACCGGCTTGAGAGGCAATGGCTGTAATTTCTGTTTTCCTTGAAAAATTTGACATTCATGACAGTTCTTTACCGCTTTATACACATCAGAAAATAAAGAAGGCCAATAGAAACCAGCTCTCAAGATCTTATTAGCCGTGGTCTTCCAAAATAAGTGACCCCCACAATCACCTTTATGGAAATCATCTACTGTTGTCTTAGCTTCCTCTTCGACCAAACAGTTCAGCAAGATGCCACCGGGATCTTTCCAATAAAGTGCAGATTTGATAATGCAAAATTTGGCAGCCTTTAGTTTCAATGTTCTAGCTTTGTTTCTAGGCATGCCAGGAGGTGAAGATACATTTCTAAGCACATAAACTATATCAGCATACCAAGGAGAAGACACAAAGATATCGGACACTTGTAGAACTCAATTTTCTTCCTCTTCATCGGACAAGGCAGCAATCAAATTGATATCAAGGACGTGAAGATTTGTTTCAGCCATCAACTTAGCTAAACCTTGACCTTTAATCAACTTGGTAGGCTTAATTTCTACATCATACTCTAATAGTGCAGTGATCCACTTACCCCTTCTTCCTTCCGGTTCCGTTTGCACTAAAACATCCTTAACAGTTGCATTAGGAACATATGCTAAAGTATGAGAATTCAATATGTAAACCCGGAAATCTTTCAAAGCTTTGATCAACGCCAATGCTTGCTTCTCAATGATATTATAATTCAGCGCTCCATCTCTTATGATGCGGCTGAAAAAAGCTATGGGCCTCTTAACTCCATCTCTCTTTCGCATTAACACGGCTGCCAATGTATGCTCAGAGGCAAATGAAAACAAAATGAAATCCTGTGTATAATCTGGGCTGATTAAAGTTGGGGCTGAAGATAAGATTACCTTTATCAAATTAAAATATTTTACCGCCTCCTCGGTCCATTTAAGCTCGCTGTCCTTCTTGAGCATATTGGTTATCTCTCTAAGATGTTCAGCAAGATTGGGGATGAAACGACGCAGAAAATTCAATTTACCATTGAAGGACCGAATTTCTTTCTTGCTACGGGGCTGCTCCACTTGCTGAATTGCTTCCACTCGTGCAGGATCTATACGAATACCGTCTTTAGAAATGATATGGCCCAGCAGCTTGCCTTCGCTCATAGCAAAAAGACTCTTTTTCGGATTCAATGAGATGCCATATTTTCTGCACTTTTGAAACACCTTAGTCAAATGAAACAAATGCTCTTCATCTTATTTAGAAAACACGGTCAGATCATCAAGATAAACAACTAAAAAGACATCTTTCTCATTTGCAAAGGCCATGTCCATTGCCCGCTGAAATGTGGCACCCGCGTTCTTCAATCCAAACAGCATCTTGGCATAATGAAATGTACCCCATGGAGTAGTAAATGATGTCTTGTCACGGTCATCTTCGTGCACCAAAATCTGATTATATCCGGAGTAACCATCAAGCAATGACATCCTTGATGCCCCCACTACCCGCTGTAATATGTGATCGATTTTGGGCAGCGGATAATTGTCCTTTAATGACACCTTGTTCAGATTTATGAAGTCTATGCACAAACGAATCTCACCGGTCTTCTTTCTCACGGGCACCAAGTTTGAAATCCAATCAGAAAACCGGATTGGCACTATGATTCCGGACTTATACAACCTGTTGACTTCCTTCTCAATTAATGGTAGCAATTTAGGATTAATTCTTCTCAACTTTTGCCGGAAAGGCTTTTGATTTGGCTTTATGGGAATGGTATGCTGAATGATACTTGTGTCATAAGTTTTCAAATCTGAATAATCCCATGCAAAAACATTAGAATACAGAGACAATAATCTGATATACTCTTGCTTTACCTTAGGCGGCAATGCTTTTGAAAGTTTCACCATCTTTGGATTCGCAGTTGTCCCAAGATTTACATCTTCAACTCCTTCGTCCGTTGGCCTCAAAGTTGGCTTGCGAGCCACATCATCTTGATCGAACAATTCTTCCAAAGGAATCAATCCTTTAGGAATGTAATTGTCCTTGAGCTGCAACACATCCATCTGATTTACTCCTTCAGCTTCCGTGTCTATTGAAATGTCTTCGAATTTACCCTCAACTTGCAGAAAATCTTTGATTTCTTCGTCATCTTGGAAAACTTGCCAACACCTTTGATTATCTGGAACTGTAGGACGATGCTTCACATATATCTCAAACTTATTGTTGGAATTCATGGGTATTTTCAGATTACTCGCTGCCTTAGCCAATGCATCCGCAACACCATTTTGAATCCGGGGCACACATGTCAAAGTATGTTCAGAAAACCTCTTTAAAATATCTAAGACAGCATTCTGATATGCTCGCATACGAGGATGTTTGGCCTGAAATTCACCTTTCACTTGCTTGATAACTAACTCGGAGTCGCCATATACCGCTATCTTCTTTGCCTTCAACTTCCGAAGGATTTTCAGACCAGCAATAAGAGCTTCATATTCCGCCTCATTATTTGAACAATCAAATGCCAATTTATAAGAACATACCCGTACCTTGCTTGGAACTTGATTTTGGGCTGAAAATGGACTTCGAATCCACACACCTATACCAGCACCATCGCTGCCCACTGCACCATCAAAATCCATGGTCCAAAGACCATCCTCATCATCTTCTAAGTGCTGAAAATCTGATTTTGATTCATGTTCTGCTTGCTGCCCATTTGTTTCAGCAATTGGCCTTATGACAGCAGACCTTTCTTCACTTTCCTTTCTCAAAACTTCCCTGAAATTTTCTGAAATGTCTGGTATATCTTCTACTTGAACTAACTGACTATCTACCTCATTGAAATTTTCCGCAAACAAAACAAAAGATTCTAAATCTGTTTGTACATAATTTACAGGATGATTAACGGGCTTTTCCTTACTAGTGATCATGTATTTCATCTTTTGTTCCCGATATAACTTCCTCATTTGACCGAAAACTGGAATTGTAGCATATGAAAAATCAAGCTGAAGTGTACCTTTGAGTTTGGCTCCCCATGATCTCGACAGCAACATGCCAAACCGCGGAGGAATATCCGCCACCACTACATCCATCAAAACATTCTTCGCTGGAATTTGATCTAGACTCACCACCAAGTCTTTGATCAAGCCAATACATCTTACCCGGCTGGAATCAAACGAATACAAATCATGATACTTCCTTGTGATGTCAAGTCCTAGCTTCTCCATAATCGTTTTCGGCATCAAATTATGCGAAGCTCCCGAGTCAAACATGGCATTGTGCAACACAAACTCATGCAAACGCAAACTGATATAAAATGGAGGAACATCACTTTCGGGAGACTCACCATTTAAAGCTGGCCCAAAAATCAACTCCGGCTGATCATCTTGTACATTTACCATGTCTAGCATTGGATCGAAATTCAGCAATTTGGAAATTTGGCCTCGGTAAGTGCTGTTCTTCATGACCTCCGTCAAGGGAATAGATATTTTCAACTTTGCAATCTCATTCTCCAAACTGAAAACTGGAAGCTTCTCACCTTCTTTTGCCGGATTATCTCTTTTTTCAGCTTTATCCTTCGGTGCATTTGATGGCTGATCTATCTTTGCTGCTGGTGATGATTGAGTTGTTGATGGACCGACTATATCTTTACCTTTTGAGGAAACCGAATCATTCTTTGCTGCAATGTCTTTCTTTTTCTGCACGGGATTTATAGGAATAGCTCGGCTTCTCAATTGCCTTTGTTGTCCTTGCTGAGCTGATAAAGCATTCAAGTACCCTCTTTGATACTCTTCAGATTCTTCTTCAAGTATTGCATCGTTTGACAAAATATAATGCTCATCTTGGGGAAAGACGGAATTACTCACCAACTCATCTTCTTCCGTAATATATGTGGGCATATCATCAGGAGTGAAGAAGTGATTTTCCTCTCCAACATTATCACCTTCATCTTCAGATTCTTGGCTAACAAAATTCTGCTGAAAAGGAGGTTTCATTTGCTGCTGAACTGCTGCCTCCTGTGCCTTTGTTTCACGCTACTTGATCCTATATTGATGCTGCTGTTGACCTCTGAAATTAGGATTACGAATCTGAGACTCCGGCTTGTCAATAGTAATCTTTTCAAGTGCCCTCTTTATCTGTTCAACATCACGATGTAACTCATTTGAAGTGGATGCTTCGTCTTTGATTGTGACTCGCTTTTCTGCCTTCATCCTTGCTCTTTTGTCATTCAAATTTGCCTCAAAGCTGACAGCAATTTTCTGCATTTCCTCCAAGGTAGGTGGATCTCTGTCTCTCAATGAATACGCCATCTCCGGATCAAAACCATCTGGGAACTTAGGAAGTGCTAATTTTCTAGATGGCCTCAAATCATCGGGAATAGCATTATAAACTGTATTGAACCTGATTATGTAATCTTGAACAGACTCACCCGGATTACGCTTGAGGTTGTTGTATTCGGCATTAATTTGAAGCGGATCCTTTCTGATTTCCCACTGATCTAAAAACTGATTCTAAAGTGCTTCCAAAGTAGTAATGCTGTTAGCTGTCAATCCTCTGAACCATTTTCTAACTTCTCCTGCAAATGTTTGCACGAACAACCGCATGGTGACATCTTCCTCATCTAACTCATATAGATCAAAGAATGTGTTCATCTTGTCAATATGCTGCTGAGCGGTAATACTTTGTGGAGTGCCATCAAACATGGGGATTTTACTTTGGTAATCAGCTGGCATATCATGAAGATATGCAGGTAAAACCAATGGGGCAAATCGGGCAGCCATTGCTCTAGGTGGGGGAGTAGGATAAGTATGAGGTGGAGGAGCTGTGATAAAGTTTAAGTAAGGATTTTTTTGGATTCTAATTAGTCATATGCCCTTCCTAGGATGATTTTACCATAGAAAATGACCAAGGAACCCATATGCTTGATATTAGATTCCCTTAACCAATGAAAGTATGACATGTCACCACCCCTTGGGGTTTTAGCCCAAAAACTAGGATCATCAACTTCAAATTCACTTTTCTCTCAAACCAGGAGGAATTACGTGGTGTGCCATGTCAGAGTCCTATAGTGATAGGATTCATAATTTTGAATTGGCTAAGTTTGAGCCTTGTAATATTGTGCATACCTTTGCTTTCTGCAAATGTTTTCCATATTAAAAATTGAAAAAAAGTAAAGAGGGTATGCCCTAAAAGAAACTCAAAGGACAAAAAGAATAAGAAAAGATCAAAAAATGAAAGTATATGAACCCCAAAAACAAAAATAGACCATGAAAATATGCAACTCTAAATGCCACTACTATTTTACTGCTTTACTATCTTAAATAATGTTTGTGTGCAGCTTGTCATACATGCCACAACCCATGGTAGTCAAACTATTTAATCTTGGTTATTTCATGCTTTCAATTTTATGTTTATAGTTAGAGAATAAAATCTGACCAAACAGTTTAATCTTGGCAGATCATTAGATAGGTAGAGAAAATAAAAGGAGCTCATCAGTTTAATCTGAGCCCTTGGATGATATAAGGTTAGAATTAGATAGTTTACTTTTCAAAAGAAAAATGAATGATAAGGGTCTACTAGCCTAAATGCACCCAAATAAAATGAAGAAAAAATGGTAGGGTAAGTAATGGGTAAGTAGAAGAAAGGTTGTTGAAGTATAAAGTTGATTGGATAAAAGCACATTTATCATGCTTGATTATATGTTTCAATGTGCATGAGCATTTAAGAAGACAAAAAACAATGGTTTACAAGTTAATTTAATTAACTCCCCTTCATTCTTTTCACCCCTTTACTTACTAATTTCCCCATCCACAAGTAAGTTCTAGTACTTAAAATCCTTCAAGTCATAAAGGCTCAGAGCATTTCTCTGACTTTTGGTGGGACCAGACCCTTGGCTTAATGACTTATGGACATCAAGTGTTAGAATTCCCTTCATAAAATTCATTTCCCCTCATTACCCTAATAAAACCCCTTTTCCTAAGGTTAAACTTCATTTGCCTAGGAAAAGTAAATAACCCCAAGTTAAAATTCCATTTCATTCAAAAAACCCACAAAAAGTGCTTTATCCTAAGTGTAAGTGTATGTGAAGAAAGTGCATCAATATTACATTATGCTTAGTGGTATGTTCACTCTGCACATTCATTTCATATTAATTTTTAACTTAATTATATAAATCCCTGATATACCTTTTCCCATATATTAAATAAATCCCCTGTATAAATATCCCAACCCTTAGTTTTAATATAAACTGTACTTTGTCCCATATTCCCAACAAAACCCACTTAATACACCAGTGCGCGGTAAAGCTAAACTAATCTCGTCATTAAGCCTCGCCCGATTGTTTAAACCCATGATTAAATCCTAATTAATCCCAAACTGCCAAGGATTAAAGCTATGGGCCCCCTCGAAGCCTATACTCATATCATCCACGCACATCCCTCGCCCGACTACCGTTCAATCATCATCGCCCCACATCCGACGGTCCACAACCATATTGGTTTCACTCAACGGCCGACCATTACCCGCCTGATAAGGTGGTTTTCCCTGGCCCCCCAACTGCTACGTGTCACACGCTAGCATAGATCAGGTGACCCCTCCCAAATACTACCTCCTCCACAAAAGCGGTGCGATGGCTTGGGAAACCACCTCCCCGCCAAACCCAAAAAAACCGCCCATTGTTCATTCATAAATTACCCGCAAAAAAGTGACCATTGCTCAATAAAAAGCCTGAGAAGCCCTATTTTGCCTTTTTTCGCTCATTTTCTGTGTAAATCTCTGTGAACTAGTGCGACAACTCCAAATGCTGAATTCATCAATTGACCTCCAATTCCACTCTTGAAGAAGCTGCATAGACCCCAATCAAGCTCTCAAATCCATACAGAGCCATTCAAACTTCTGCAATTGCCGTGAACTTTGAATTTGAAGTTAACTCACCCAATTCCAGGTATTTGAAAACAAATTACCAGTCACCCTTTCAAATTTGAAAATGTTCAGTCTATAAAGTGTTTTAATTAAGTAAAATTAATCGAAATTACTTTAAAAGTTAAATTGTGTGCCCAAACCCTTCTGAAAGTTTCCAGTTTCCTTCAAAACCTTTGAATAAACCTATATTTCCAAATTCAAATCCACATGAACTGAATTATGGCTGGCCCCGTCGCCATGGATGTCAGACCTATCACAACTCCCTATTTGGACCTTGACCACCTCCCCCTAGCGGACAGGGATTTTAAAATCAGAGACACAAGTTCATATGAAGTCCTGTTCAAAATTCATTGTTTGAGTAAAGATAGATATCTGAACCATTCTGATGACATTGGCCTTTGGACTCCAATTTGCCTAAATGCCAGTTTCCCCAAGTACATATATTTCCTGAAATTGTCCATATGTGCCATGCCTATTACATTCCGAGCTAGAGAGCTATAATGTCCCATGACCAAAAGGTTTTGTTCACAATTATAGTTGAATCAATCAATGAGATGTTACAAGTCCAACCAGGTCCAAACTTGACCCCGCTCTCAATCGGAGATTTGTTAGACCAGTACACCGAATTGAGTCCATCAAAATTGTCCCAAATGTGCCAAACTTTCATTATAGAAGAGCAGCACATTCCTAAAGATGCCCCTCCATATGTTTCTGCCATTTTCTTTGAAAGGGGCAAGCATATTGTGACTATGATATCATATATTCTGGGCTGTACTACATATGAATTTGTTGATGAGCTCGTCCTAGCCTTCATGTCTATTTTCACCCCAGCAAAGCCTCCTTCTACTTTGTACAATTATGCCCAGTTCATAGCTGAAAGGATGCATGAATAGTTTACCAGAATGCACAATGAGAGAGTATTCAAATACTCATCTGTACTTTACCATATGTTTTTGTATTATCAGTCAGACAGGTTCCCCTTCACCCTCTAGAAGCTGGATACTAGAGGCCACCCCAGATCTGTCATATTTTGGACACCATTGTTCCATAAGTATTCATCACCATACACATATACAGACTTCTTTGACTCTTTTTTCCATCTAGTCATGACTATGCTGACAAGAAGTCCTCCACCTAGAATAAGTCAAGAGATCAAAAGAGTCCTCCAATTGTCTAAGCAAGGTAAGGTGGGAGATTGGTACCTTTACCAAAATCACACTGAAATAAGAATCTATGGTTTCTAGTTAGCCCCATACAAACTCCCCAAATACCTCCCCATGAGGTTATTTGCTCTAGAGTATTATAGGCAGATAATGAACTCTGATGAAGTCAACTTTGTCTCAGCCAAGAAAAGAACTCAGTTCAAAGTCAAAAATCAGTTAGGCCCTTTCATTTGCAATTCTAGAGAAGCAGGGCAGGAAGCAGATCAGATTCTACAACAAATGAAGTTCCAAAACAGTTTTATGTGGAGATATGACCCTCAAGGGTTTATGACTAAACTTAGACAAAAGGTCAAATTGGGGCCTTACATTCATCACCCCATACCAGAGATAGAAAGATATGCCAATCAATCTGAGTGGTTGGAAAACACTCTCATAGACAGGGATAATACAAAGGTAGATGTTGAAAATACCTTGTGTGATTTAGAAAGACAAGCTTGATGAAAGCTCATTGCTGCAGGTACCACAACAAGAAGCAACCATGAGTACCCCTACTATTTTGCAGACTCCTCAGAATGAGGAAAATAATCCTAAGAGGAATAGAGAGGGAGCCTCCAGTTCAGGCATGGACACATCCAATGTGCAGTATGAAGCCAACCAGAGCAAAAGGCCAAGGCTCAATCCAGTTTCAAAACAGGAAGACACAGAAGGCTTAGCAAAAGTAACTAATTCTGAGCTAGACATGAGCAAGGGCACAACTCGATTTGGAGAAACACAGGACCCATCTACATCACAGACTCAAATGTTAGAAAGGGAGCTTAGTGTAGAAGTCTCCTCTTTTAGTAGGCCTGTTGATGAGGATAAGTACATAAAGGACAGGTTCAAAGAAATCAAGATGAGAAATGAGAAATTGAAGGCACAGTCTTATGCATAGTATCTCAAACTTACACCTACAAATCAAACCAGGTTGATGTCAACTTTTGACATCAAAGAAGGAAAGATGTAGATGTCCTTCATAAAACCAACTGTACAACAACCAAGAACATCAACAGATTTCAAGAAGATTGATTTTGAGCTATTGGCAAGGGATATTCATCCCATTGACCAAATTGAATTTCACAAACATGCTGGATAAATGATTTACTTCACCCTTACTGGAAAAGCCATAGCTGCCCATCAGTTGCAAAATTCATTGAAATTTTTTTTAGCTCAGTACCAATTGGAGAAGGCCTCCTCACAAGCCAAACACACCAAAATCAAGTCTTTGGAAGACTTAGTCATTGAATTGGGACATGATCCCAAAGACATCAAGGCCACTGAACAACTGATCAAGAAAAAGAATGATGACATTGCAACACTCAAAAAGCAATTGAAGATACCTCAACTGTAGCATCTCCAGACACAGGAAGTCTTGGAAAACTAAACTAGGCATGAAGAGTTGATGGACTTAGTCCTCAAACTAAATGATCAGTTGAGGGAGACAAAGAAGGAATTGGGCATCCTAATCCAATTAAATCAAATTGATATTGCCTCTACATCAGTGAATGTCATCCCAGCAGTATCAACGGTTGTTCCTTCTACATTGGCAGCCTCATCAGCTCTCACAGCTCCTATGGCCACAACACAACCACTTTCCACAGAGTCTACATTAGCAGCATGTACATCAGGTGAAGAAGCAGCAAAGTTAGTTAAAGCTATGGAAGAGATGTCCATACAGGCAACAAAGATGAACAAGCTCAAAGAAAACTCGACAAGCTTGGAAACTGATTACAAGCTTGCCAAAATCATGCACAAAGAAGAAGTGCAAAAAGTTGCGAGGATGAATGAGAGATTGAAAGCCATGGAGAAGGACCTAACATTGAAAGAACCCCTTGGGCAGGCCAAGGAACTATTATGGGCCAATATCATTGACTCTGTCAATGATATTTGGCCATCTATTCAAGTGATTTTTGAACAGATAGATTTAATAAAGATGGCTACAGAGGCCATCCAAAGAGTAAAAGAAGAATTAGGAGAAATGCCTGAAGATGCTACTAGAATTATCCAATTCCTTAACAGTAAGAATAAGTATGAGCTTCAAGAATTAGAAATAGATGATAGAATAGAGATAATATTGAAGGTGAGAAAAATCCTCTCCGAGAGAAACTTAATGCTAAACTTGGAGGACAAGTGTCAGAATATGCAGGTAGCCATTGACATATTTATGGCTAAGTTTCAAATTTTGAGAGAGAAAGGGTTACCTAGTCCCTTAGTAATAAATGACAAGCTCATGACACAACAGGATTACAACAGAAAAATCAGAGAGCTAGCAAAAGAACAAGTCAATACATCATCAATCAAGGCATTGCCAACATGCAAAGTACTTTATCAGACATTTGAAAACTTGTTTTACCTCCAGCATGAGGTAAAACACTTGTTTATCAATAAGCCTACTTTTTCCAAGTACACCGAGGCAGATGAAATATATAGGAGGATGCTAAAAATCCAATTACCTGATGCTAAAGTATGGGAGAAATTAACTGATTTACTGTAAGAAATATGCAGTAAAAAGGTTAAAGTACAGTAAAAGTAAAACAACCAGGTAAAAAGATGAAGACAGATCAGAAGAGTTAAAGTGTATCAGTGTCAAAGTGTATTAGATGAAAGCCTAAAGTAAATGAAGCTTCCAGCATGAAAGATCAAACAACAAAGCAGCATAAAGGGCTAAAATCAAACCATAAAAGCCAGCAGTACCAAAATAAAAGGGACAACATGAAACAGTTCAATAGCTGTCTCTATCTTATTACAAGAAGATATTTTTATTTCCTAGATTAAATCTCAAATTAGTTTGAGATATTCTATAATAAATTTTTGTATAAATACTTCACAATTCAAATATGTAGGGTGGATTCTATTAGACATTTCTATATACTTTTTGATCAAGAAGAACTAGAAGGTTATTATATCAGTTGATGAGCCAACAAGCTAGATTGATTAATAAAGATCAGAATGTTCCAAGGATTCATGTGTTGAGTGAATATCAAACAAGTATTTTCATGTGTCTTTGTCATTTTCTCAAATTTATTCATAATCTTATATGTGTCTCAATCTAAATGCTATAACTGGAAATATATTTCAGAACTTGTTTAAATCACACTCTGTTTTAACAGTTAAGCATTTGAATGTTTTCTTCTGATATTTAAATTAAAGAATTCTTAATTTCTCTTTAGTTTAAATTGATTTCATAAATAATCTAGATTAAAGGATTCTTAACTACCCTTTGATTTCGATTACCCCTACCTTCCTCATTCATTATCCGGGTCTGAGAACCCTTAACTGCTCTCTCACCCTGAGTGAAACCCTTTCACCCCTCTGTCTCAAACATCTGAAATACACTCTACTATCTTGCCCTTGGAACATCCCCTTTAGTGAGTTTATCCAGCCTTGTTTCCTTATCAGTTGACTCCATAGCCCAATGGTCTGAAAGACATCAATTTATCCATCTGTTTAAAAGATCCCACCACCCAATTTCATACAAAATCACAACCCCTTGAACAATCATATCTAGCCTAAAACATCTTAACTATTAAATCGTAAAGAGAGAGCCCTCTCTGAGCATCAGGAAGGCTAGGTCCTGATCTCCAAAAGTGGATAGTGGTTACCTTTGGTTTTTCCTTCTTATTACTTCAAAGGAATTATCAGAGTGATAACATGCCACATACCATCAGAAACATATTTTTGAGGAAAACCCAATGACATGGATCTCCAAGCCAACCTCAAGGATTTACCATTTCAAAAACACTCAAAAAAGTCAGGTTATGTCCTCAATCTAGGGAACCCAAACCCGAGGACGTTGGTTTTCAACCATCCAATTGTGGAGCTACCAACATCATATAATTCAGATAGTTATAAGAAGCCTTCATTGTCAAGTTGACATCAATGACAGGTGTTTCAGTCAAAGTCAAACCCAGGCAAACTCCATGGGTTGACATCAATGACAACACCATCCAACAAGATCTCGATGGTTTGATCCCAAGTTTATTAATGCTTATGCTTCATCAATCTCTTATGTTTTCACATAATTACAATCTTCAAGCAAGCTCACTTATCTTCCATGTATGTAGATATGCATAAAACTAATCACTTATATTTATTATTATTATTTTTGCAAGCATCTTTCAACAAATTCATGGAAGTAGGGGTTGTAAGTGTGGGAGAATTCTTTATGATATTGAAGGAAAAAAGGAACTTAGAATTTGCACTAACAATAAAGTATAGGTATATACTATCCTCCAAAGATTGGAATCATCATTATCTCATTCAATTTACTCCATAATAGTTTTAGGACATTCTTTAATCATAATTCGAATTCAATCAATGTAGAAAACTCTTAGACCAAACAATTAGAAACTTGCTTTCATCCTTTTCAAAATAGCATATGAAGTGACATTGTTTCAAAAAATCAATTTCTTCTAGGTTCTAAGAATGAAAAACGTGGAATCAAACCAATTGGCGAATGAAGCATTAAGGAACAAAATTGAGGTGTTAATGCTTTAATGGCTCATTGATTTACCAAACCATCACTTAGAATAGTGGATCAATCAACTACAACCACAACAAATTTATGAATGGCACATGTTTACTGTGAGGTAGCTCATATTCCTAGGTGATCCGTAGCTGAATGTTAGTTTTTTTGTGCTAATATCAACTCCATATTTATAAAAATATTCTTGTCAATTGCTTCATGTGCATGGTTCCCTTATAGTGTTTGTGATTCAAAATAGGTAAATTTATGTCAAGTTTTATGTGACATTCATAAGAAAAATAGCATAAAAATGAAGTGTTGAACAACAACAAGTAAATGAACAACAAACCATCAAGAATAACACTTAACACAATGTTTTGATAAAGGAGTTCACCCCTCCTGGGCTACATCTCCTTGGTCTAGCTTCCATGGCTTGGGCCTCTGTATTTGATCAAAATGGAAAAAAGTACAATTTACAATGCTCTACAGCTCCTGAAACCTGCTTCAATGGACTCAGAGCATCCAAAAACCCCTAATATGACTCTCCAAACTCCTCAATTGGACTCTGGCTGATCTAGGCTTGAACTCCTCTCCTGGTGGCCCTAGGGTTCCTTAAACTTCAACGTGGGAAAATCACATACAAAAGTGCCTCTCTGCATTTGCGACCTATTCCATTATGTTAAGAGCCTCTCAATCATCTAGGAACACCTTTTCTTGATCCTCATTTGGTTGAATTTTGCCCAAGTTATGAGAGAAACAATTTTCTCCTAGTAAACCTCCACTAAAACTAGAGGAACTCCAGTTAACTCTGCTAATTTTGGAGTTAAGGTCAAATTTGGGGGCATCACCAAAAACATTGTCGAAATTAACTCAAGTTTAATTAATTACTAAATATGATTAGCGCTAATCGCACGGATTAAGCGAAGGTATCACATGCCTCACATTAAATGTTAACTGTCCGCCGGTTTCAACTGACCACCACCTTAACCTTAACCTTAACCTTCAGAGTTTAATGCGTTCACATGTATGTGGTGAGTGTTATGTGTTGTCCGTCGGTTGTTAACTGTAACGTCCTGCCGGAGCATTCACATGGATTACACTAACCGTTGGGGTCGTGGTTTATGTTGGAGCCGCCGGATGTTACGTTAACTGTTTGCCGCAGTAGTGTTCACTTAGAATAGTGGATCAATCAACTACAACCACAACAAATTTATGAATGGCACATGTTTACTGTGAGGTAGCTCATATTCCTAGGTGATCCGTAGCTGAATGTTAGTTTTTTTGTGCTAATATCAACTCCATATTTATAAAAATATTCTTGTCAATTGCTTCATGTGCATGGTTCCCTTATAGTGTTTGTGATTCAAAACAGGTAAATTTATGTCAAGTTTTATGTGACATTCATAAGAAAAATAGCATAAAAATGAAGTGTAGAACAACAACAAGTAAATGAACAGCAAACCATCGAGAATAACACTTAACACAATGTTTTGATAAAGGAGTTCACCCCAACTGGGCTAAATCTCCTTGGTCTAGCTTCCATGGCTCGAGCCTCTGTATTTGATCAAAATGGAGAAAAGTACAATTTACAATGCTCTACAGCTCCTGAAACCTGCTTCAATGGACTCAGAGCATCCAAAAACCCCTAATATGACTCTCTAAACTCCTCAATTGGACTCTGACTGATCTAGGCTTGAACTCCTCTCCTGGTGGCCCTAGGGTTCCTTAAACTTCAACGTGGGAAAATCACATACAAAAGTGCCTCTCTGCATTTGCGACCTATTCCATTGTGTTAAGAGCCTCTCAATCATCTAGGAACACCTTTTCTTGATCCTCATTTGGTTGAATTTTGCCCAAGTTATGAGAGAAACAATTTTCTCCTAGTAAACCTCCACTAAAACTAGAGGAACTCCAGTTAACTCTGCTAATTTTGGAGTTAAGGTCAAATTTGGGGGCATCACCAAAAACATTGTCGAAATTAACTCAAGTTTAATTAATTACTAAATATGATTAGCGCTAATCGCGCGGATTAGGCAAAGGTATCACATGCCTCACATTAAATGTTAACTGTCCGCCGGTTTCAACTGACCACCACCTTAACCTTAACCTTAACCTTCAGAGTTTAATGCGTTCACATGTATGTGGTGAGTGTTATGTGTTGTCCGTCGGTTGTTAACTGTAACGTCCTGCCGGAGCATTCACATGAATTACACTAACCGTTGGGGTCGTGGTTTATGTTGGAGCCGCCGGATGTTACGTTAACTGTTTGCCGCAGTAGTGTTCACTTAGAATAGTGGATCAATCAACTACAACCACAACAAATTTATGAATGGCACATGTTTACTGTGAGGTAGCTCATATTCCTAGGTGATCCGTAGCTGAATGTTAGTTTTTTTGTGCTAATATCAACTCCATATTTATAAAAATATTCTTGTCAATTGCTTCATGTGCATGGTTCCCTTATAGTGTTTGTGATTCAAAACAGGTAAATTTATGTCAAGTTTTATGTGACATTCATAAGAAAAATAGCATAAAAATGAAGTGTAGAACAACAACAAGTAAATGAACAGCAAACCATCGAGAATAACACTTAACACAATGTTTTGATAAAGGAGTTCACCCCTCCTGGGCTACATCTCCTTGGTCTAGCTTCCATGGCTTGAGCCTCTGTATTTGATCAAAATGGAGAAAAGTACAATTTACAATGCTCTACAGCTCCTGAAACCTGCTTCAATGGACTCAGAGCATCCAAAAACTCCTAATATGACTCTCTAAACTCCTCAATTGGACTCTGACTGATCTAGGCTTGAACTCCTCTCCTGGTGGCCCTAGGGTTCCTTAAACTTCAACGTGGGAAAATCACATACAAAAGTGCCTCTCTGCATTTGCGACCTATTCCATTGTGTTAAGAGCCTCTCAATCATCTAGGAACACCTTTTCTTGATCCTCATTTGGTTGAATTTTGCCCAAGTTATGAGAGAAACAATTTTCTCCTAGTAAACCTCCACTAAAACTAGAGGAACTCCAGTTAACTCTGCTAATTTTGGAGTTAAGGTCAAATTTGGGGGCATCACCAAAAACATTGTCGAAATTAACTCAAGTTTAATTAATTACTAAATATGATTAGCGCTAATCGCGCGGATTAGGCGAAGGTATCACATGCCTCACATTAAATGTTAACTGTCCGCCGGTTTCAACTGACCACCACCTTAACCTTAACCTTAACCTTCAGAGTTTAATGCGTTCACATCTATGTGGTGAGTGTTATGTGTTGTCCGTTGGTTGTTAACTGTAACGTCCTGCCGGAGCATTCACATGGATTACACTAACCGTTGGGGTCGTGGTTTATGTTGGAGCCGCCGGATGTTACGTTAACTGTTTGCCGTAGTAGTGTTCACATGGAGGGCTGGCCCTCCGAACCGCCAATCTTAAAACTATCAAACCATAAATATGTATGGCATGCCATAACTATTAAGTAACACAGTTAGCGGAGATGGTATGTCGTGTGGACTGTGGAGGGGAGGTCGTGGGGTTGAACCCCGACACCTCGATCAAAAATTTTAACATACCATTGTAGGGGCACATGGCGGCCTGTCAGCTTGCCACATGTCACCTTCCCATTGGTTCTTCCACAACCAATCATAAGGTGTCACATCACCAAGATGCAAACCAATCAAATTGTGACACTAGGCGATCCCTCATTGAGCGTTGACCCTGTTGACTTGCACAGTCACCTACCCTATCATCTGCCACGTCAGCAATACGGATCGCTGACTAGGCAGTACGTGCAATTTTTTTTACTATTTGGTGAAACGGTCAGCGGACTCTAACTTCCTCATACGAACTCCATTTTGAATGAAATGAGTTACGTTGGGATCATATCGTTGAGACGGATGCGTTCATTCATCTTTTGAGTGATTATGAGCACTTTGATTTTTGAGTTAATTCTTGCCCCTAATCTAGATTCTAATCACCAGGGCCTTGTAGTGATGATACCCTTTCTCCTCTTATGCATGGTTAAGCAACTACATAATGACATAATTAAATACTCTAGAGTTAAATGCTTCCATGCAGGTGGTATAATGGCACTCTTTAGAGTATTTGGTGGATTTGTGTTGTGATGCTCACTTGTGCTTTACCAATCAAGATGACAAGCCCAAATTTTAGGCTTTGGGGTTCAACAAATCCAATAGGGTTTATGAATTGGACTAAAAAATAATTGAACTTCATTCCAAATTTATTAGTTTGTTACAACCCTGCAAAAACCATCCAATTTTTCATTCACGTGGGATCAAAACAAAGTAAGTCAAAGATGATGATGGTTAACATCCAATAAGACTGAAATGGTCTATTGGATCATAAGATGGTAATAAATTACTCAAAATTATTTAACATTTATTTCTTCGCTTGAAAAGTGTAGAAGCATTCTAAAATCACAATAGTTTTTATCACTTAAAAGGTAAAAGGTGTTGTTAGTGTGACAAATATTTTGAAATTTAGATCAAATATGAATACAAGTTGGACAATCTAAGAGAAGTGCAAAAATGATAGACCCTTGCATCCCTTGATTCTTTGGGTATTTGCCATCATCTAGTTTCATTATGAAGCTCAAGAGAGCTTGTTCTAATTTTAGCAATGTTTTATCTTCTTTACACTAGTCAGGACAAATATTTTATTTTTGAAGAGAGATTCCATACAGGCTGGTAGAGTATTTAATTAATGGAAAGACCTGTGAGTGATTTTGGAACCGACGTTTCGAACTAGCAAGGTGAGTCCATCATCAGGGTAATGAGATCTGCATTTTGAGAAGAGAGAGTCAAGAGAATGAGAACCTATTAATAGAAGGATGGATAGCTTAACCTAGGTTTGGAGAGGTCGGCTTGATTTTCATCCATTTATTAATAACTGGAATAAATAAATTTAAATTTTTTTATTTTTATTTATTATTATTATTTTTTTTAATTAAATTAAATTTAAGACTATATTAAAAGTAAATTTTTTTTATTTAACTAGATTAATTAGACCTAAATTAAAAATAAAATTAATTTAAATTAAATTTCAAATAAAAACACTTTAATTTGTTAATTAATTAATTAATTAAATTAATTTTCAAATCTAGTTTAATTAATAAATTTAAAACTATATTGATTAATCAATTAATTAATTAATTAATTTTTTAAATTGAGCTTAATTAATAAATTTAAAACTTCTCTTCTCTTCTTTTTTTTTTTTTTTTTTTAAATTCACTAAAAGTAATTTGGCCTCATTTAAAAGTAAAATTGGTTTACACTAAAAGGATTAAATAAATTTTAATTATGTTTTAAATTATATACTTTAATTAAAAACATTTTTAAAACTATATTAAAGGTAAAATTTCGAATTAATTTAATTAATTAATTAATCAATTAAATTGATTTAATTAATTAATTAATCAATTAAGTTAATTAATTTAATTAATTGATTTAATTAATTAATCTAGTTAAGAAATTTTACCTTTAATATAGTTTTAAAAATGTTTTTAATTAAAGTATATAATTTAAAACATAATTAAAATTTATTTAATCCTTTTAGTGTAAACCAATTTTACTTTTAAATGAGGCCAAATTACTTTTAGTGAATTTAAAAAAAAAAAAAAAAAAGAAAGAAGAGAAGTTTTAAATTTATTAATTAAGCTCAATTTAAAAATTTAATTAATTAATTAATTGATTAATCAATATAGTTTTAAATTTATTAATTAAACTAGATTTGAAAATTAATTTAATTAATTAATTAATTAACAAATTAAAGTGTTTTTATTTGAAATTTAATTTAAATTAATTTTATTTTTAATTTAGGTCTAATTAATCTAGTTAAATAAAAAAATTTACTTTTAATATAGTCTTAAATTTAATTTAATTAAAAATAATAATAATAATAATAAATAAAAATAAAAAAATTTAAATTTATTTATTCCAGTTATTAATAAATGGATGAAAATCAAGCCGACCTCTCCAAACCTAGGTTAAGCTATCCATCCTTCTATTAATAGGTTCTCATTCTCTTGACTCTCTCTTCTCAAAATGCAGATCTCATTACCCTGATGATGGACTCACCTTGCTAGTCCGAAACGTCGGTTCCAAAATCGCTCACAGGTCTTTCCATTAATTAAATATTTTATTTTTATTTTTGTTTTTAGTTTCGAGATTGGGATTGATCACCTCATTATAATATCTTAGTTTCCTTCTTCCCACTAACTCTTTATCAACCCACGAATTCCCTTTAAATTTTGACATAATACTATTTTTAAGATTATTATTCTTTTGCAAGATGATGTCCTCCTTTGTGCCCAATGGTCTAGCCAAGGCTAGGCATCCTTATGCCATCCTTGCTTGAGATAAAGGTGATGATTTTGGATAGAGTTAGAAGCAATTGTAGGAAACCTCTTTTCTTCCATGTTGTTCCATTTTTTCTTATACACAAGATACCTAGTCATAGCCATGCTTTCAATGGGGGGAAAGCTTGTCTCAATTAGGAGGATACGATAGTGGGTGTTTCCTTTAATCTTGAGATTGCAGGTTATAAACTGATTTTGGATCTCTTCTATATTCCTCTACGACTCTCTGTAGATATTGCAACTCCAAACCTCACATCGATATAAAATAACATGAGTAATGAGAGCCTCAAAGAGGAGTTTATTTTTATGTCATATCTAAAGATCCGTTGACTTACAATTGTTTTTAAGCCCATACTAAACTTTCCATCCTCCACTTATCCTTTTCGCAATGCTATAATTCTAATTGATCTTATAATGGATATCGATTCTAACAACTTGCAGGAAGGAACTTCCTCCTAGTTATTGAAGTCATATATGAAAGTATCACATGTGATATTTCTTAATTTAATTATCATGATTTGTTTTGTCAATATTGACAGTCATACCCACCTTGGATAAAAAATCTTGGAGGATTCTTAGTTGCTTGCTAAGATCGTAAAGACTCCTTGCTAGAAGAACACTATCATCAACATAAAGGAGAAGAGTTATGATTACCAATAATCATGGGGGCCACACAACTTGCACCTTTCAAACACTCTTCTAGCTTATCAATGTATATGCCAAAAAGGGTAAGGCATGTTACCTACCAAAAAGTGGGTAACCCTTAGGAGAAAAATTTTCTCCTCCTTGGACAACTAGCTAGCTAGTAGCCCTATATGATCAACACATAACATGATGCCAGGATCCTCCACTTCTTGCACCAGTTAGATTTCTCTCTCACATATGACATTCCTTCTTAAGGAAGGTGGGTCATTCGCCGACAAGTAATTTAACCATTTTGCAATCATGTGCTTTCACTTAATGTTATGGGAATACTAATACAGATCAAGGGGAAAATTCGATGAATGGTTGATCTTGACTATATTTTTGTTCCCTTAATTCACTTGGGATGTTAGTCTCTGACTTTAGTCCAATGTGACCTCTTTTTAGGCCTTTGGGTTTAGGAAGGGCACTACTTGGGAGCCATTGCTTGAAGTAGCTTATCAAGTATATTCCATGCTTGCCATTTCCATCTTTTCCCTTATTCATCTCCATTCTTCAGGTTGGTGGTCATTAGTCATTAGGATTGGCACCATTCATCTTCGTCCTTAAGTTTGGGCCTAGAAAAATCTACCCTTGAGGTTGATGGAACTAAAAGAAAGATAAAGTATAAGAAAATAGGAAAATACATAATGAAAGAAAAATATAAAATGCAAAAGATGGTTGGGACATTTGATTAGCGTGTGGGAAAAATCCTAGCATGAGCTCTACCTCGCTCATTAGCCATCACTTAGTTCTCAAGAACATGATGCTTCATCTATAAAAGGAACTCTTATATTATCTAGCGATAAACTAACTCATCCTTAAGGATTAATGGAAAGTTTCAAAAGGAAGCTTGGTCTCCTGAGTTATGCACCCAAATAAAGTTAAACTATAAAAAGTAAAAGGTGCACTAAAGGGGTAGAAAAAATAGGCTCAGGAAAGGGGTAACTCATGTCTTCACAATTTCTCTCTCCTTACATTTGTACACTTAGGATATTGGTCCTCCATTAGCTGGTCACATGGCTTGAAACTTGGCCCTAAAGTCTTTCCTGTTGGGTTGTGTTATATTCTTTCCATGACTAGCCCACGTAGTTAACTGGGGGGTTAGAGAGGGGGCAGAGCCCCCCCTTCGTTGCACCGATCTATGGGGTCTAGGGCAGCACCCTGGAAAATTTTGGTTTTAGAACCTATGTTAGGTTGGGCGGACCCACCTGTGGTTTTGTGCATGATTTTCGCACATGTTTTTGGACGCGATGGTTTTCGGTCCATGGTTTTGGACGCGATGGTTTTCGGTCCATGGTATTGGATGCTTCGGCATGTATAAATATGTATTGTAACATTGAAAGGAACATAATGAAAAATCAAGCTGGTAGTCCCAGTTTTGGGATCCAGGGAAAATCTCTGTGTATATGTGTTTTATGTGTTATGCTCTCGCATTGTTTATTTTATGTGTTTTAGAATTCGTATGCAGGTAATTTTTGTATGGGGTTAAAACCTACATTTGGTATCAGCGTTGTTTTGGCTTCAAGGGGATGCATTTGTCGCTGAGGGGTTTCCCTTGGGCCTATGGTAGACCCTGTTCAGTGGGAGATCTGTGAGATCGATTCTGGTGGTGAAAGAAGATGACGAGCAGTGGAAAGATAGAGACCGAGAAATTTAATGGTCAGAGTTTTGAGTTGTGGAAACTCAAGATGGAGGATTTGTTGGTGGATAAAGATCATTGGATCGCGGTAGATCTGGGTACTAAACCAACGGGAGTGTCCGATGAAGAATGGAAGAAGTTGGATCAGAAGGCAAAGAGCACAATACGATTGTGTGTCTCAAATTCAATATTGTTGAATGTATCAGGGGAAGCTACGGCGAAGGCTTTGTGGGACAAGTTAGGGACTTTGTACCAATCTAAGTCTCTGGTGAATAAACTGGTCCTGCGGAAAAAGCTATATAACCTGAGGATAAAAGATGGAGACTCAGTGATAGAGCATCTGAACGCATTTAATACTGTGGTAAGTTAGTTAGCATCTGTTGATATTAAAATTTCAGATGAAGATAAGTGCATCATTTTGTTGTGTTCTCTACTAGATTCGTGGGATAGTCTAGTTATTGCAATAGGTAGTAATGAAACTGCCTTGTAGTTTGATGAAATAGTCTCATCCTTGCTGACGAAGGAGATGAAACGGAAAAATATGGAGAGCCATAATGGTGATGCCTTGTCTGTACGAGGACGGTCCCAGAACAGAAACAAAAATAAGTCATCGAGTGGGAGATCTAAATCTAGAGGGAGATCTAAATCTCCAGGAAAACCTGTAAAGGTTGTGTGCTGGAAATGCGGAAAGGAAGGGCACTACAAAAGGGACTGTAAATCTAAAGCTCCTGAAAAAGGAAAGGGATCTAATGATGCTCCTTCTGCAGAGGCGAAAACCACCTCAGATGAAGGTGGGGATGTGTACTTGGCTTCTTCAAGTACACATGTAGATCATGAGGCATGGTTGATTGACTCAGGTGCATCCTTTCACTTCACTCCCCATAGAGAGTGGTTCCGCGAGTATGAGAAATACGATGGTAGTGATGTCTTCTTAGGGGATGATAGGAAGGCTAGAATCGTTGGTTGTGTAAAAGTAAAGTTGAAGTTGCAAGGTGGAAGGGTTAGAACACTTCCGGGTGTTTTGCATATTCCTGCATTGGCCAGAAATCTGATTTCTGTAAGTAAGTTGGATGATGCAGGTGTAAAGATAGTGTTCGAGAAGGATACCTGCAAGATGGTTTGGGGAGCACTGGTATTGATGTGGGGAGTTCGGATTGGAACTCTGTACAAGCTGCAAGGTAGCACGGTTGTTGATGTGTGCAACAGTTCTGTGGTTCCTGAAAGTGGAGCAGAAAATTTAGTGGTCTCTGGAGAGAAGACCATTCTGTGGCATCAAAGGCTTGGACATATTGGAGAGAAGGGTCTTCGAATACTTCATGGTAAAGGCATGGTAGAAGGTATGAGTAATAGCTCTCTGTATTTTGATTTCTGTGAAAATTGTGTATATGGGAAGCAAAATCGGGTGAGTTTCCCCTCTAGTAGTAAGAGGGCGAAACATATATTAGAGCTTGTGCATAGTGATGTGTTTGGACCTGTGAAGGTTCCATCATTGGGTAAGTCTGTGTACTATGTATCATTTATAGGTGACTTCTCAAGGAATACATGGATATATTTCCTTAAGAAGAAATCTGAAGTCTTTGACAGGTTTAAAGAATTCAAGGCTCTGGTGGAAAATCAGATAGAGGAGAAGATAAAGGTGTTGATGACAGATAACGGTGGAGAGTTTTGCAGTAAGGAATTTGAAGAATTTTGGAAGAAGTGTGGTATAGCACTGCAGAATACTACTCCATATACACCTCAGCAAAATGGAGTTGCAGAAAGAATGAACAAGACATTGATGGAAAGGGAAAGAAGCATGCTCAGTGGTTCTAGGTTAGGACAAGAATTTCAGGCAAAGGCGGTGGAGACAGCATGTTACATGGTCAACAAATCACCTTCATCAGCATTGGAGGATAAAACTCCACAAGAGGTATGGACTGGTAAGAAACCCTCTCTTTCACATCTGAGGGTATTTGGATGTGATGCATATGTACATGTCCCAAAGGAGAAACGAACCAAGTTGGATAGTAGATCTGAAAAGTGCATCTTTATTGGGTATAAGGATGGTTTAAAGGGTTATAAGTTTTGGAACCCAGTAACAAGGAAGGTTGTGTACAGTCAAGATGTGGTGTTCAGAGAGGTGAAAGATGTTATTAAACATGAAGTCTAACCAAAGGAACCTGAGAAGATAGAGATTGAGCTAAAGGAGGAAGAATCAGACTCTACAACAGAGGAGGAATCAGAAGATGAAGAGCCACAAACTCCGGGTGTGAGAAGATCAATTCGAGAAAGAAGGCAGCCAGAAAGGTATAGTCCATCTGCTTTCTGTTCAAATTTTGCTTTATCTATTATTGATGATGATCCCATAACTGTGAAGGAAGCAGTAGATTCAAAGAATGGAAAACTCTGGAAAGAGGCCATGGTTGATGAAATGGCATCTTTGCACAAAAATGAGGCTTGGGATCTGGTGTAGTTGCCAGATGGAAGGAAACCCATTCACAACAAATGGGTGTTCAAGAAGAAGACAAATGCAGAAGGAAAGGTGGAGAAATACAAAGCTCGGTTGGTAGCAAAAGGTTATTCCCAGGTGCCGGGAATTGATTTTGGTGATATTTTTTCTCCTGATGCCATGGTAACTTCTATTAGATTACTTTTATCTGTTGCTGTTGCTTTTGATTTTGAGGTAGAACAGATGGATGTGAAGACAACATTTCTTCACGGGGATCTGGAAGAGGAGATATACATGAAGCAACCTGAAGGCTTTGTGGTGAAGGGTAAGAAAGAACTGGTACGCAAGTTAAAAAAGTCTCTGTATGGGTTAAAACAATCACCAAGGATGTGGTATTAGAAATTTGATACATTTAAATGGGGACTTAGCTTCACCTGAAGCAAAGCAGATCACTGTGTGTATTTTAAATTAATTGGTGATCGTGTTATTTATGTGATATTGTATGTGGATGATATGTTGCTGTTTGGAAATGACAAAGAAATTATCCAGGATTTGAAGACCCAATTATCCTCCAAATTTGACATGAAAGATATTGGTGCTGAAAACTATATTTTGGGCATGGAAATTAAAAGAGATCGGGCAAAGAGGAAGCTCTGGTTAAACCAGAGGAAGTATGTCGAGACAATACTACAGAGGTTTAATATGTAGGATAGTAAACTGGTGAAGGTTCTTATTTCTGTAGGTGTAAAGCTATCTGCTGAACAGTGTCCCAAGACACAAGAAGAGGAAGAGGATATGTCTCGTGTTCCATATATAAGTGCAGTCGGTAGCCTGATGTATGCAATGGTCTGTACTAGACTAGACATTGCACATGCAGTGGGAGTATTGAGCAGGTTTATGTCAAAACCAGGGAAGGAGCACTGGACAACAGCGAAACGGGTTCTCCGATATTTGCGTGGCACTAGTGATTATGGTTTGTGCTACCAAGGAAGATCGGGATTGGACAGAGTTTTGGATATCCGTGGCTTTGTTGATGCAAACTAGGCTGGAGATTTGGATCAAAGAAGATCTACAAGTGGTATGTGTTTAACCTATTTGGAGGAGCAATCAGTTGGATGAGTAAGAAACAATCTGTAGTGGCATTATCAACTACAGAGGCAAAATACATGGCAGCCACTCATGCAAGCAAGGAAGCAATTTGGTTGCAGAGATTGTGTTCAAGTATTGGGTTAGTACAAGGAGCTATAAGGATAGACTGTGATAGCAAAGTGCAATTTTCTTGGCAAAGAACCCCACATATCATTCAAAGACAAAGCATATTGATGTTCAGTATCACTTTGTGAGGGATATGATAGAAGACAAAAAGGTGTTGCTACTAAAGGTGGACAATTTGAAGAATACAGCAAATGCATTGACAAAATATGTGAGCTCTGAGAAGTTCTCTTGGTGTAGAGAAACAATGGGCGTTTCAGGGTTGGATAAATGACTAAGCTCTCTTGTGGCCCCCTATGGAAAGAAAACAACAAGTGAGAGAATGTTGGGTTGTGTTCTATTCTTTCCACGACTAGCCCACGTAGTTAACCAGGTGGTTAGAGAGGGGGCAGAGCCCCCCCTTCGTTGTGATGATTGCGTAGCGAGGGGGTCACAGGTAACCCCACTCTATGGGGTCCAAGGCAGCGCCTCGGAAAATTTTGGTTTTGGAACCTATGTTAGGTTGGGTGGACCCACCTATGGTTTTGTGCATGATTTTCGCACATGTTTTTCGACGCGATGGTTTTTAGTCCATGGTTTTGGACGTGATGGTTTTTGGTCCATGGTACTGGATGCTTCGACATGTATAAATATGTATTGTAACATTGAAAGGAACATAATGAAAAATCAAGCTGGGAAAATCTTTGTGTATATGTGTTTTATGTGTTATGCTCTCGCATTGTTTATTTTATGTGTTTTAGAATTCGTATGCAGGTAATTTTGTATAGGGTTAAAACCTACATTTCCCACTTTGTAGCAACCATTCTCACACACACCTCTGAATTCATGAGCTATCTTAGGACACATCAATTCCTCTTGGAGGCTAGAAATGCCTAATAGGTTATCCATCTAATCATCCCCAACACAAGGAGGCAACCTATTTACATGACTTGATCTAGTTAGACATTTGAAGGTGAGCTTTGGGTGAATTTTTTTGATGTCCCTAGCATTAGGTATAGTCCACTATGATGCATTTATGGTTATTGTCCCTAATGATTGAATATTTCACTTGATCTTGAGAATGTTTTGTTAGGTGACACTATCATTGTAATAGAGGCCTTTATGGAGATGCTTATCACTCCATTTATTAGCATACCAGAGGCCATTTTATCAATTCCAAAGAGCATATATGACCTTGTTGGTGCATCATTACCTACCCAAAGCAGAGCATTGGACTATATGATGGTTCCACATGGTACTTGAAACTTTGAGGTACTCCCATATGCTAAAAAATTGAGCCAATGAGGTTTGGAGTTGGATTTATTGATGATGTACCTAGATGGACCAAGGATGCCCCCATGCTGGTTACTTATTTCAGAGCTTAGATGACGATGGTTATCCTTGAGATGACGAAGGATGGCTTGCACATCATTGATTGACCCCAACACTTGAGCATATTGGTGCCATGTCACCCCTCTTGCCCTTTAAAGGGTGATGTAGGGCACCTTGGTGATGACATATTGGTTTGGGGGCATACCCATCAAATTAGAGCTACTTTTGGAGTATTGAGCACTCATTCGCCTATTTGTCACTTACTTGTGGCATTTTAAGCTCCTTTAGAGGATAATGTCATAGTGGAGGAGGCTCTTCCCCCACATGTGTGGGCTCTTTTGACATTTTTTTTTTGAGTTATTGAGGTTGCTTTGTAACCTCACACTTGTTGAACACTCAAAGTAAACTCGTAATAGGGCTTTTACTTGTATTTTTGTACAAATAAGGGTGCTAAGCCTCATATAAATATAGGCTCCCCTGATTTCATTTCATCATCACACATTTATCACTCTTCTCTAGTAAAGAATGAGTTTTAGTCCTTTTTAGTTGCTTGGGCAGGAAATGACCTTTCTATACTGAAAATTTCTCTTGGAGATGGATTTTTGTGTGGAGATGCTTTCCTATGATTGAAAGAACTGCCTCTTTGAGAATTTTGTAAATTTAATGTTTTATCTTCTATATTTTGCATAGAGTATTTATGCTAGTAAGGTTTTTATTTTGTGCCATGAATAAATGCTAATTCTATGTTGAAATCTTACTCCATCATATTGTGCAAAAATGTTCTCTTGAAACCTATAAGGAAACTCTCATTGTGCATTCCTTATATTTAATTTCTCCCCTCACAAGGAAAATAATTAGGGTTTAAAAGAGTCGTCACCCCTTACTCCATCATAACCTTTTTCATGGAAACTTAACCCAAGAAGACTCCATCAAACCTCTTTAAGATAAAGGCATTGATCATCATTGTGTTGATCATCCATAAAATTTATTATTTTATTCTCCTTTACCTTGTTCCTAGATGTCTAGGGTTAACCATAATCGTTTTAGGGCAAAAAATTGCATAAAATGTGAATTTGTGTTACATGTTTATGGTGCATAAGTTATGAATTGCATCAATAACTCACATAAAATCAAAATCTAGCATTGTGCATGGTTAAATCCTTCCTTATTAGCGCTGATGTCATCTTCATTTGCTGTTTATGCATACTTTTTAGCCATAAAGTTCCATTGCCTAACCCTAACCCTAATGTCTATTAAAAGGCCTTATTTCTCTTTTATTGATTATCCTTGAAAGGCCTTTTTTTTGGCTGTGATATGACATTGTGCACTCTATCATTGCAAATTAGAATAACCATAACTTATAACAACAATCTTTTTGGTCTAGGTGTATAATACTTGAATCTGACATAGAATATCCAGGCCTTTTTAGACTTTGCCATTATTCCATATTATAGATCTCTTATCCATCTCCTTGAGCCATAGTATTAAAATATCTTTTAGGTGATCCAAGGAAGCATCCCTTGTGGTAAATACCATTAGAGAGAAGGAGGTGGGTTGATGAGGTGACAATAGCAATCCTTTCTCTTGTTGCCCTAAGGTCTGATTCTACCTAGTGGGGCTTTGCACTAGGGTTGCTAGGTTTTGCGTCATTAGGGCACAAAAGACACCATTACTTGATTATGATAATGTAGTTACTTTCTTTTGACCAATCCTTAATGGTCCTAAACTTAGTAATAACATCTCATACAACCTTGTCACAACAACCCTTATGAGGGGAATAATTTTCTCTTCTAACCTCTTCCACAATTTTGTTATAGAAACAATACCAAAAACTATCCTATTCTAAAGTCAAGGAATCAATTTTATCATTATGACATTCCTTACACTGATCTTGAAAGTTCACAATTAAAAATCTCCTAAACTAGTAATGAATTTTTAACTCTAAACTAGTCTTCTCCAAAATAATTTGGTAATACATTTATTTTCGATTAAATATACTATAATTAATAAGAAAATTCATAAATAAATTCCCCTATCCACTTCATCCAAATCAAAACTCCCAGATCCGTCGTTTCCAAACCACTATGATAGGAATATCAAAGCAACAAACCCAACCCCACGACCATCGTGGCGTTCTATTAATTTCTTGATTATTTTTCTCCGGACTCTGTCATTCCCACGAATCGCTGAATGGGTCAGAGAACCATGGCATTTTCCACGGTTTAGCATTGTAATCTGCTTACGCGTTTTGGTTTTTAACGTTAAACGTTGGGGTTCCTTCGTCGCATCTGCTTACGCGTTAGTTTTTCACTTTAAATGCTGGGGTTCCTTTGTCGCATCTGCGGTGATGGTGATAAGCAATGTCGGCTCTTTCAAACCTGGCTGGTTGAGACATGCTGGCTGAGACATTGCTTTTCATGCTCTGCCTCTTCAAGGTATGTGCCCTTGCTGAATTATTTATTTGTTTTTTCTTTTAATTTGATGGTTTCACAAGTGTCATTTGCTTGATTTCACGGTTTTGCATGCAGAATTGGGCTTTAATATAAACTTTCGGAAAGTTATGAGAGCCGATGGATTGATGTCGAATCTTAAAAGTTATTGTGGTATTTGATTGATCTGAGCACCCAATTTTATGTCCTGCTTTAAATTGTTGCCAATTCTGTGATTTGATTGAGGCGACCTTCCGAATTCAGTTTTTGAGATTCAATTTTGTCTATAAATATTGGAAAATTTGAGGAAATTTGAGCGGTGGAGTCGGTTAAGAAGGTTGTGGTCGGGTGTTAAATCAAGTGGGCTTTCTTCGCAAAAACCTGGGCTCTCTCTCCCCAATAACATGCAACTGTGTTAATACGACCAATTATTGTGCTCTCTTGTAATGTCTCAAAGTAGGCAGCGGTTTGTCCTAGGTGGTGTCTCTCATGCAAGTTCTGGGTGATTTAGATGGAACATATAGCAATAAGAATATATATACAAATTAATTCTATTTGTCAGTTGAAGTAGAAATATGAGAAGAGTTTCGTGAAGCCGGGGGTTTTGATCATTTCCACCTTCAAATTTCTAGTATGACGGAGGCCAGACTTGGTTGACATCACGTTGGTCAATTTGTATATTTGTGAGCACATTTTGAACATGATGGCAATGCCTGCGACACAGTGGCTAATGCAGGGGCCCCATAGGTTTCAGAAATATATGATGGACACCTACGTCAAAATACTCCCTTTTTTACTTTGCAGTCCCATTATTATACGAGATCTGGATTGAAGGTTGAACTCCAAAATTTCGAAGTTGTTTCTAAAATATAGTGTTTTACAGAAGTTATTAGGTCTTGATGTTTCTGATGAGCATGATCTGCTGCTGAGGGGGTTTAAGAATATCCATTAAGTAGCATTTATGGATTCATCAAGTCTGTCTAGAGAAACTAGTCCACCTGGTTCAGATTCAGGTGTGGGTGGAAGTGGAAGACCAAGTGAAGCAATTGGATATAGTCCTGCACCGTTGTTTTCATGTGATTACTATGAAGTGGAACATGTCCGTAATATTGCACAAGCCTTGCTTTCAGGCTTGGCCGCTGCATGCGTGGAAAGTACCATGGGAGACCTCTTCAAGACTCCGGCATCTGTAGCTGCCAATGTGAGGAAGGAAATGATTGAATATCTTCGGCAACAGAGTGAAGTCTATCCCACACAATATGTGATGATTGTCGGAAATTCGGGCTCTCCAGAAATCCCTGTTGATGTGGTTGGTGACCTGCTTGACAACTTTGTGCACGATAAGCGAAATTTATTTACCAGGATGTCTGGCTGGCTTCTCAGTGAACAGAAGGAAGACAAGGTTGATGACTTTGTTGAAGAACTGGAGACAATGGGCTTTTGGGTGAAGGGGCGAAGAGAAAATTTAGCAAAGGATCTCTTGAAGAGCATTGACCTGAGCAATGCCTACCACTGCGAGATGAAGTTTGACTCTAGTGAAGAACTTGCCTTGCACAAAAGTAAGTGCCCCCTGCGACCTGTAAATTGTGCAAACGAGGGATGCAGGGAAGTATTTTCTTCCTTGTATGCAAAAAAGCACGATGATACATGTCCTTTAAAACTGGTCCCTTGTGAGCAGAATTGCTCTGCAATGGTGAACAGGTCTGAAATGGATAGGCACTGCATAACAGTATGCCCTATGAAAGTTGTTAATTGTCCTTTTTATCAAGTTGGCTGTTTATCCACTATACCTCAGAGTGCAGTTGAGGACCATTGTGCGGGATTTCTACAGTCACATTTGTTTTATGTCCTTCAAATGCTACATAAGCAGGAAGCATCAGTTGGAGATCTGACACAACGTGTGATATTGCTGGAACAGGTAATGCTTTCCTTTTCTTGTATATTATATTGTGTATGTTGTATGCCTTATTTCAGGACTCAAGTTAGCACTACTTAAAATCAATCATAAAGTTTTTCGTTTAGTTGGCTTTCGCTGAAATGCTTCACAAGTTCACAGAAGGTCACCATTTTTTCTTTTTGATATCTTTCTTCTCATGTTTCTATATCATTTTCGACAATCTGAACCACCATCATTACTTACTTTTAATCCTTGCGCAAATACATTATAAAGAATTTGTCCATTAGCAATGGAATTTATATTTTCAGATGTACACATCATAAATATGCTTTTAAAGGCCGTTGTTGCTCGTGAATCGATGACTGTTTTTGTAAGTTGTGATGTAATCCAGAACGGTGTTTTTGCTTTGTTATTAATATAAATGTAAAATTCCGCTAAGAAAATTCCCCAAATATCTCATAAAATTTCTGAATTTTATTCTCTGTTCTCAGTGAATATTTTTGTCAAACAAGTCATGTACATTCTGCTGTAGATGAAATACTTTATTTACAAATATACACAGAGACTCATATATGAAATAACTCACTTCAGATAGCAGCTGATATTTTATTCAACTTCAGAATTTTAACATAACCACTGATAAATCTCCTTAGCATAGATATCCTGAGTTATTTAAATGGTAACAGCTCTCAACATGTAAGGGAAATACACAGCAGAAATTAGAATTTAGCACCTTGAATGAATTAGCTGCTAGCAGAAGGAAATAAGGCTCCAACTCATTGTGTAGAGGCACACTGTTCAAAATTCAAAATTTTCTCTTTTGAAACTGACACGAAGAACATGTCTTGTATTAATCATTACATATATTTCAAGGGCTAAAATATTAATTATGAAGAGCGACCATGGTTACAAAATTCAACATTGGGAAGCAAACCAATGTTTTGTGCAGAAGGCTGGAATTCTGAGCAGCAGACCTGAATTCCGAGGAAGGTGCAGGAGGCTGGAATTTCAGGAGGTTGAAATTTCGTAGTTGTTCAGGAGGCTGAAATTTCTCAGTTTGACCAGGTTTGACCTGGGCTTGTTTGCTGGGATGTTTGACTTTATTTGAATGGAAGAGATCAAATTATATCTCTTGTTGAATTGAATAATTTCTCTAAGAAAGAGTTGTTGGGTTTTTCTCTTGTTAGTATTTTCCTAGTGTAAATTTTTGTTTCTCGTGTTTGGCTGTCTATTTATGATCCTATTGTCATTATTGTTTCTAATGTTGAGATCTTCCGTGTAATTGCTTAATGATGGATGTGAAAACAAGAAGGATTAAATTAATAAATTATTAGAAATAATTATCAGATTAGAAGGTCTTGAAAAATCAACATGGTATCATAGCAAGGTTAAAGAGCAACCAAGAGAAGCCCTAATCTGAATCATGCAGCCTTATTTAAGGGTAGAAAACCTCAGAGCAACTAAAGACAAATTATGGTTTTTGTATCTGCAGCTAAAGAAGAAGAGGGCTGAAGCCCTGGATTAAGGCTGAATACTTTCAAGCCTAATCACAGATGGACCAAATGGCCTCAGGAGGGCCGAAAGGCCTCAGTCCCAAAATAGGAAGGCTGAAGCTCTATTTTTCTATTGAGAATAATGCACCTTTCTTATGGAAGTCGTGATCCATTTCCTTGAAGATCGATTGTATTAAGGAGGTTTATTTGGAGATCATGATAATATTCTAGAAATTCCTCTGTGAAGGCCGAATCCTCTTGGAAAGGACGAGTTATGTCAGAGCTAGAAAGCCCACATTGTTCCTATTGCTACTGTGGTTTTAAGTAAGGCTGAGATCTTTTAGAAGGATGATAATATTCTAGAAATTCCTCTGTGAAGGCCGAATCCTCTTGGAAAGGACGAGTTATGTCAGAGCTAGAAAGCCCGAGTTGTTCCTATTGCTACTGTGATTTTAAGTAAGGCTGAGATCTTTTAGAAGGCCAAACAAAAGTTTCCGATGATTATTTTGCAAAGGAAAGTTTGTTTGAAGTAAGGCTAACCTCACTTTCCTAATTCTTAGATTGAGATTCATTGTTTACACAAATAAATGAGCAAATTCTCTGCGCATTCATCAGAAATTTATTTATAAAATGACATTTCAAAGGTGAATAATAGTTGTCATTGTTGTTCATTAAGAATAGTGTATGACTCAAAGTTTGAAAGTCTATTCAATAATTTTGCACATTATGGAGATCGAAATATTGTTCTATCTGTAGTATCCATGTTACGGGATCCTTGCCTCAAACTTCCTCATATCGATCTTTGGAACATGGTGGGTCTTCAATCCAATGTTAGAGTCACTGAAATCATGATTAACATTTCTTTTGTTCTCATCATGAGTTTCCTTTACTACTCTTTCGCTATTAGTAAACATTTTTTGTAGCAACTTTGTCAAATCTATCTTCAAATCTTCCATGTTGCCTTCAATTTTGCTTCTATACCATCCATCTTAGCTTCAATGCCATCCATCTTAGCTTCCATTCCATTATTTAAACCATCCATTTTAGCTTCAGTTACTTTTTGTGAGAGGGACATTTGTTGCACTTGGTCTCATAATTATTTGTTTCCGCTTTGTATGAGCTCGATCTTGAAACAACTGTAATTTAGCTATCCAAGTCCTGAAATTTCGGCTTGTGATAGCCCTTTGAGTCCTCTTTCCAACCCCACAAGTATGATCGCGATTGGATTCTCCAAGAAAGAGTTATGCCCAATCTCCCCCGATGACCTGATTACAGAGTGGTTATGTAGAGCGAACTTGTATGACATGCCATGTGTCACTGTTTCGACCTTCGGCCCTGAAAACGATACCCAACAAACTACAATATGTCCTCTTTTTGTCACTTTTTACGAAATTTGAATCTGATGCTCAGAGCGAAAGTTATGATGCTTTTTCCATGGTGGCATGTTTGAGATTGAATTCGAGAGCCTGCAAAAACCCTAACTTCCTTAGTTCATATCTTCGAAAATATAGCGAGACAATCTGAAATTCGGTCATGAGGTTCATCACGATTTCGGCTCAAATGGGTTTTAATTTCAGCTTTTGAATCTTTGTAGAAAAAACGTTATAGCGAAAATGCCATGATGGCTTGTATGAAGCAATGAAGCCATAGAATCCAAAGTTCTGATACCAATTGTTATGCAACCATCTCACAAAATAGAAGAAATAGATAGATCAACGACTTCAAAAGTATCCTCTTCGAGGGGGGAACCTACTTTACATTACACAAATGAACAATTATTGGATGATACAAATGACAAGACCTCCTTTCTATATATAGGAGTCTAATCAAAGCCGACATAACAATAATAATGTAAGGGCACAACAAGAATAATAGTGGGCTTCTATGGGGCACAATAATAACAATATGGGGACAACATGGGCACAACAATAACAATAAGGGGCTATAATGACAATAATAATAAGGGAATACACTAATATTATAGGGACCTAACATCTATGAGGTGACATTTGCTCCAATTGTTAGGTACACTTATATTAGAATGATTATTTCCGTTACTTCTATTGTGAGTTGGTAATTACATCAGGTGGATGTGGACATTGCTTTCCTCGATGGAGCAATTGAGGAAGAAGTGTACATAGAGCTACCTCAGGTTTTTGAGGTACATGAGAGGAAATATCATGTTTGTAGAATAAAGAAGGCTTTGCATGAACCTTGGGCATGTTATTCTCGGATGGATGGATATTGGATGAGTCTTTATTGATCTTGTTAACATATGACTTGACGGGAGCAGAAGGACTCACGTGACAGAGGGAGCAACAATGACAGGAGGATTTGTTTCTGTGATAGAGGGAGCAATCAAGCCCTACGTCATGTGAGAGGGAGTTGACCTTTGATTTCAAGATGAAGGATCTTCGTTAGATACATTACTTCTTAGAGCTATAAGTGTGGTAGAAGCTGGGTAAGCATATTATCACGATCCTTCAGGGATATGGGATGATGGACAAACAGTCCATGGCCACTTCCATGATAACTAATTTGAAAAAGCTAAGTGGTAGAGGCAGCAACTAGATTGCTACAACAAGATCTGCTTCATTGTCGAGCAACTGTGGTGATGGTTCCAGTGAAGGAAGCAATTGCAAGAATATACACATTCAGATTGGGCAGAGAGTGTTGAAGACAGAAAGAACACATCATGATGATTGTTTAGTTTTGGATTTTGCTTGGGTAGGAAGCAGACATCTATCCCACTCAGGATTGCAGAGGTCGAGTATATTGCAACTAGTTTGGTGAGTTGTGAAGCAATGTGTCTTCAATAACTGCTCGTAGGATTGTTTGATCAGGTGTAGGAGATGACCATGATGATAGGAGCACATCGAGATCATGGTACTGCCATATCCGTGAAATGGTACAAAAGGAAGCAGTGAGGCTCCAGACATTGTCCCTAGGTCACAATATTGATAAGTGAAAGATACTGACCAGGGGCCATGAAATGTGTTTAGGGAGAATGGCCTAGAGAGCATCAAGGCCCAGAGTGCTCCCCTGGATTGCCAAGAGGTACTTGGCTAGTGGGTAGAGTGAATGCCTTTAACATTTAGCATCGGGTAGGTATGTTACCATTCAATTGACATGAAGGAATGGAAATATCCCAGGGTTTGACCATAGGTCATTGGTGTTGACTAGGTTCTAAGCAACGACTTGGATAATTGGTGACTTTGTTCCGAGTGACGACTTGTTGAGCATGACATTGATGCTAAATGCTTTCCACTTGTTTCTGTAATAGAACATGAGGTGGATGCATTTATCAACATAGCAAGCTCTTTTAACCTTTTCTTGGAATAAAGATTTTTTTCAACAAAAGATCCATTTGAAAAAGTCAAAGTGAATACCTCCCTAGCTAAGAGGGAGTGTTGATTATTTTTTTTGTAGCTACTGCTAGTATTCAAGTTGGCCCTAAAATGAAAATGAAAAGAAGAAAAAATTAATTTAAAAATGAATTTATTTTGCCTCCAAAGTCAAGTTGGCCATGCATGTAGACACACCAATTTAGACTCATTTGATGACTATATATATACACCATTCATATTCCTCCATGGACATCAATTCAGATCACTCAATGGGCAATATATTTTTCTGCTCATCCATACGAAGAAGAGAGAGAGAGATAGTAGACCAAAGTTTGACCTCTTATCTGATCTATTTTATGTTGACTTCACACATGTGGGTAGAGGACTGAAATTTTGGGCTGTAGGACGAGTTTCTGGAAGTAGACTGATGTTTTGGGTAGAAGGTTGAAATTTTGATGAACATACTTGAATTCTAAGGAAGGTGCGGGAGGCTGAAATTTCAAGAGGTCGAAATTTCTCAGTTTGACAAGGTTTGACCTGGGCTTGTTTATTGGGCAATTTGACTTTATTTGGTTGGAAAATATTAGATTGTATCTTTTTTTTTTAACAAGATTGGTTAGATGATATATTACCAAAAAAGGGTGTAGAGCAAGCTCCAGTTACATTAAGCTATATTGCAATGGTAGACTAAGCAACGAGACGAGAGCGCAGTCCCTTCTCCTGTGCTTAATTTCCAAACTTCATAGATTCTTTTAATTATTCTAGAATACTGCCGGACGTATTGACCTACTAAGAAAACAAATTTACATAACATAAATTCTCATTGGGTTTATGGCTTGTTGACTGAGTGTTCTTGGGCTGCTTCAGTTCTGTTGTTGTTGTTGGCTGAGTTTTCTCCTTCACTGCTCGTAGTGTTGCTCCTGTAGTATTTTACTGCTTCCTGCAGATGCTTGCACTTGGTTTTCAGATCCTTTATCTCATGTTGTTGCGCTGCCATATTTTGCTTCTGAAAGCTGTACTCCATTCTCATCTCACTTCTTAGATCTTTGAGAGACTGCTGCAGCCAATGTATCATGACCTTGTTTCCTTTGCATGCTGGGCATGGGTCGTTCCTGGCTGCCTTCTCAATGGGGTTAAACTCCATCTGACTGCTGTTTCCCCTTGCTTTGTTGTAGCTGCATGCGCTCCCTTGATCCATCGTTGCTCCGATTTGGTGGCCTCTGTTCTGAACTTTTTTTGTTGCTGTGGATATTGCCGCTGAAATAGATAATATAATAGAGGGCCTGCGGATGTGAAGAGGGAAAAGTAAAATGCGAAGCTCTGCGATAAGAGCTGGATGAGGGAAGGTAATGACTGAAGGAGCAGAGAGCGGATGGGCCACGGACTTGTGGGCAGAGCCACACATAAACGGAGGGCTGGGGACTGAAATGGCTGCCAACTGAAGCGCGGATGCAGGAGGTCAATGTACAGAGGGCGGAGTTGAGCTGGTTAGAGGAGAGAAGAAAGCTGAGCGTGCTTTTTAAACCACGTGAGAGCCTGCATGAGGAAGGGGATTGTGCAGAGAGCTGATGCTCTTGCTGACCCAAGAGCTGGGCTTTGAGAGTGAAGGCCTGGAGGCGCTATGGAGGGTTGATGGCCAGTCACGGGCCTTGAGCAAATACAAACTACACAGCAAATCATAAATCGCTCCTCTATGCACTCTTTTTTAAGGCGGTGATGCTTCTGCGCTGCCAGCTTACCTTCGAATCTATTGTTGAAACGATCTCCCCATGCTTTGAAGTTGAGAGCTGTCATTTGCGCGCTGTTTCCTTCTCTGGCCCGATTTCCTTCTGAGCGGTGCTTTGCTTGCTCATAATCCTTTTGACTTATATTGCTGTTTCTGACAATGATCATTTGTTTCTCCTTTTTTCCTCGCTTTTTCTTCTGCCTTTCCATGATTTTCTGAGATTTCTTTGGGCTGTATGTTTTTTGATTTTCTGAGTTTTTTGTTTTTTTATTTTTTCCATGATTTGTCTTGCTTTGTCCCTTTTTTCCCCAGTACATTAATCTTTTCAAATTCATTTTGATCTTATGGCACAGAGTGATGGTATTCCTCATTGTTTTCCCGGACTCTTCCTTCATTCATCTCCACTGCTTGATTTGCATGGAAATCTGCCTACTGATTGTGACGCCTCAGTATATGTTTAAAAGTTACACCACCAGAGACTTCTAAATTCCTTCTTATTCTTTTGATAATTCTACTCATAAACTCGTTGCTTGGACTTTTGGTTCGGATCATTGCCTCAATTATGATGGCTGAATCTCCCAGGATTACTGGATTTTGGATTCCTCTTTTTTTAATTATTTTTGTCCCCATGAACAAGCTATAAGCTTCGGCCTTATTATTTGAAATTTGTCCCAATCCCCATTCATATGTGACAATTATTTTCCCACTTGGATAAAAAATTATCCCGCCTGCTCCTGCCTTTCCAGGATTATTCTTGGAGGCTCCATCAAATTGCAAACAATATCTATTTTGTAGTCTTTTCCAACTTTCAATTTCTTCTTCAGTCATTCTCAATTTCCAGTTTTTCCCTGAGCTTTCTTTTCTCTGTCCCTTTTTACCATTGTTGTCTATTATGGCTTTGCTAAGCCATTCTCTTTCTTCTTGTTGAAGGATACTATAATCCGTTGGGGCAGTTCCTTTTTCATTGAATATTTCTGAAGTTAATCCCCATGTTTTTGATAATGTTTTTCCAATTCTAGGATTTTGGTTTTTAAAGATGCACCTGTTCCGAGTCAGCCAAATTTGCCAGCATAGGACTGTTGGAATGCATTTCCAGATTCTTATAATTGTGACTTTCTTCTTTGTTGCATATGGGTAGGCTTTCTCTAGAATTTTGAGGAATTCTGGCAATGGTTTACCATAGTCTATATTTACTTCCAGCGGGCTCAAGAGCTGCTCCCAGCATTCTCTTGAGAATTTACAGTCCTGAAATAAGTGTTGAATGGTTTCTTTTGCCTGTTGGCATAATGGGCATCTTGATGGCCCATGGAATCCTCTTTTTTTAAGGTTTTCGCCAGTCAGGATCTTTCCTTTTAATAGCGTCCAAATGAAATTTTTTATCTTAGGCAAACTTTCAGATTTCCATGCTATTTTCCATGGTTCCCAATCTTGCTGATTGGTTTGATCTTGAAGAATTTTATATCCAGTTTTGACTGTATATTGCCCATTACTTGGGTCCCAAAGGTAATTGTCTTCCTCATCACGATGAATTGGTGTTGCCCCCTTTAGATGCTGCTTGATTTTATTCCATTGTCCTTCCATGTTTGCTGGGATTGTTGGCCTTTTCCATTCCTTCCATTCCTTCTGATTCCACAGGGAGATTGAATGTAAGGTATTAAAGCCTTTCCCTCTCATCCACTCTTGAATGCCATCCATTTCCGGGTGATCCTGTAATGGGTCTTTTCCCATGATTTTGTCTTCCCATATCGAGATTTTTTGTCCATTCCCTGGAGTTTTGGAAATGTGGCTGCCCATTATTGGAATGACTCTTTTGACTAGCTTCCATACTTGGGTGCTTTGTCTTATTGGGATGTTTCCATTCAGCAGATTCTCCTTGGAACCATTTAGATATTTGTTTATGAGGGCTTTTTTCCACCAACTCTCGTTACCTGTTATGAGTCTCCAGACAATTTTCATTCCCAGGGCTGCATTCATGAGCCCAGGCAACCGAATGGACAAGCCTCCTTGTTCATATGGTAGCACTATTAGAATAATGCTATTTTAGTATTTAATGCTCATCTATGATCTTATTTAGCAATTTCTTATTAGAAACTTGTTGTTTCTATTTTCTTAGTAGAAACTTGCTGTTTCTGTAAATACAGTTGTACTATTTATTGAGCTTCATTGCTCATTGTAAATTAATCAATTCATTCCTTGAAATCCATATGCGTGTTTTCGCACTGTTTTATGGTATCAGAGCTAAGTTATTTTTTTCAAAATTTTTCATTGTTTGAAAAATTTCATATTCACCCTTTCCTGCTACCACTTCATCCCGAATCTTTTCTCAGCCACTGATATGCCTTTCTGTGGCTTCGAACGCCCTCTGCTCTGCTGTGGTCTTCTGCGTCGGTGTTCTTTCTCCTTTGCGATAAGCGGGGTTGAGGCGGGCGAGGGAATAAACGAACATCGCTTCTAGACGCTTCTCCTTTCCCCCACCCATCTCGTTCTCCACTTGCAGCCATTATTTGTGGTAGGGAATCTCCTGAAAGCCCTCAAGGAAGAAAGTGGTTTTGGCATTCGCTAGTGGTACTCTTTATTTTAACGTTTTAGCTCAAGAATTTGGCCATATTTCCTTTGCAGGACAGATTTAGTTGATTATGCAGAAATCGTAAAGTGATAGGTGGCAGTGGTGTTGTGAGGCGAGACTTTGGTTCTGGGGTTGTAGAATTCCAGAGTAGGCTGTGTGACGTCTAATACGACGATATTCCTCTGGTTCGCAGGGACCTTCGAAGTTTGGGTCTTCCCCAGCAGGCACGCCACGTCGTTCCTCACCGCGGCCCGCATGATCAACGGAGGGGGAGGGGGCGTAGAAGACTGTTCTATGTGTCTTTTGTTTTCCATCTTTATTCATGGACTGCGGAGAGCGTTAAATCATTCGCAATAGATTGCGGGAGGCTCGAATCTTACCAGGGAGCGCGTTCCTTTCTTTCCACCCTCTGAGATGACGTATTTTGGTTCACAATTTCGTTCTCCAAGGATATTTTTCTGAAGTGTGTTTCCCGGGTGCTTATTTGACCTCCAAACTTGTATTCTTGCCTTCATGGAATGTTCTGCACGCGTTTCAAATCCATTCGCTGTTATCTTTTGTATACAAAACCACTGATATTTGGCTTTTCGTGGTGAGGGTTCCACTGTCTCATTAGGACGAAGCTTGTAGCCTACGGAAAAGATCAACAAAGGATGTGAAATTGCGTTTTGGAGATTCAATTAGAGGTCGGAGCGTAGCATTTGTGTTGTCCTTTGTAAAGATCCGGCTACAGCAATGTCCAGGACTCATTTCATATTCGGCTGAGCTTTCACGTTTTCCAGGATTTATTGAACAAGTTTCGATTTGCGGTAATTTTTTTCGTGGCTCGTTTTTTTTCGACCAAGGTATTTTACTTGTTTCATTTGTCGAATTTTTTTTCTGATTATAGATTTGATGTGGGTTTTGTGATATCTCAACTGGGTAGTCGTCAGAATTTTCTGGGTGCATCGTTTTCCGTGCCTCGATTTTCAAGTCAGTAGATTTGAATTTTGTTTCCAGCACCTGTTAGATTTTGTCCGGATCAGCCGGCATCTGCATTGAAATCCGTGCCAGACTCCTTTATTGTTTTTTGTATCTTGGGAAACGTGCAGATGGCCTCGCTAACCAATCTGATGTTGGAAGGCAGTCAACGCTTTAATGGCACCAATTATAACATCTGGAAACAGAGAATGTTGACCATTTTTGAATATAGGCATCTTGACCAGCTTGTTTTGGACAAAGAGCTCCGTCCTGCTACACTTGGTATAGATCAAGATAAGTTTGATGATCGAAATCGAGAGGCTGTTATGCTTCTCAAACTTTCTATGATCAGTTACCACGGATCCCTTCCGGCAAGACAGCGGTCGAAATCTGGCAACATTTGAAGGAATTGCATGAAACGTCCGACAATAGCAGAGCTTTATTTCTAAAGAATCAGTTGTTCTCCATCATGATGGATGAACATATGTCTTTATAGGAACATCTTAACAAGATTAAAGACATTCGAGATCAGCTTGAAGCCATTGGTCGGACCATGGAGGACGAAGATATGGTAGTCCTCACTTTGAAAAGTCTACCGAAACCTTATGAACACTTCATAGAAACACTCAACATTACCACCACTAATGTTGATCTGAAGTTTCCGGAGTTATGCACCAAACTCCTGCAGCAGGATCGTTGGAAACAACAGTTTGGTAGTGGTGCTTCATCAGCCTCCTTAGAAAATGCTTTTGCTGCCAAATATCAGTCCTCTCAGTCCTTTCAGCAGAAAGGTTCTTCTCAGCTTTCTGATCCTGCTAGGAAGAAAAATGTGCAGTGTAATTACTGTCACAAGTTCGGCCACATGAAGAAGGATTGCCGACAGAGGATTGCTTCTGAACAGAAGAAACAGGGAGGGTCTCATCAGACAGCGAATGTTGCAGAACATTCCGAGCAGACGAAATCTGCTTTTTACGCCTTTATGGCTAAGAGGTCCTCAGATCATGCCCCGTCTTCTGCCTGGTACATTGACTCTGGTGCATCACGTCATTTCTCTCACAGGCGTGACTGGTTTATTGACTTCTCATCTTTCAGTGATTCCGTGGTATTCGGTGGAGGTGAGGAGTACACAGTGGTTGGCAGAGGTACAGTTCAGATCCAGTCTGGTGGGCGCACACTCATCTTCCTGAATGTGTACTATGTTCCTGGTATGGAAATTAATCTGCTGTCTGTCAGCCAGATTATGAGGAACTCTCCTCAGCTCGATGTGGTGTTCAGTGCACACAAGTGCTCCATTATTGACAGGGAAACTCGTCTTACGGTTGTTGTTGGCCTAGAAGATCATGGCCTATACAGGCTTCTTGACACTGGTGATTCTCCAGAAGTGGCTCTAGCAGCTCATGTTTCTCCCATCAGCACTTTGTGGCATCAACGATATGGGCATCTAAACATTCAGTATCTTTCTCAGCTCTCTCGGGAGGGACTTGTGTTAGGGTTACCTAATATTTAGACTCAACAGTTGGGAGTGTGTGGCGCCTGTCAAGTTGGCAAGCAACATCGGTCTTCATTCAAGGATGGAGAATCTTGGCGCGCATCTAAGGTACTCCAGTTAATTCATGCTGATATTTGTGGTCCTATGAATACATCTTTAGTTACTGGTTGAATATTTTTTGCTTATTGTAGATGATTTCAGTAGAAAGATTTGGGTGTACTTTCTAAAACGTAAATCTGATGTATTTAGTATCTTTCAGAAGTTCAAGTCCTTAGTTGAAAGAGTCTGGCTGTAATATCATAACTCTTAGGACAGATAACGGGGGGGGGGAATTTTGTTCTTCTGCTTTCTCCAACTTCTGTGATACCCATGGCATCAAACGCCAGTTAACTACACCCTACACTCCTCAGCAGAACAGTGTTGTCGAATGTCGCAACCGTACGGTTGTTGAAATGGCTCGTTCCATGTTACAACACAGGAGTGTTCCGAACAAATTTTGGGCTGAAGCAGTGTTTACTGTTGTCTATCTTCTTAACCGATCACCTACTCAGGCTGTTAAGGGGAAGACTCCAGAAGAGGTTTGGTCTGGCCGTAAGCCTAAGATCAGCCACCTCAAAGTGTTTGGCTCGGTTGCATATGTTTGGATTCTAGCTGCTAAGCGCTCTAAATTGGATTCCAAAAGCCAGAAACTCATGATGACAGGGTACAGTGATCACCACAAGGCCTATAAGCTGATGGATATAGACACCGGTTGTCTTAGCTTCAGTCGGGACGTAGTATTTGATGAAGACAGAGGGTTGTTTCAGTGTCCTCCTTTTGAGCAGTGTTCTGAGGATTAGCCTCACAATGTTCTTCTTTTGTTAGATCCACCTGATGGGAGGGATGATGCAGTGTCAGCATTTGATGATACACTACCTGAGTTACCTTCAGACAATAATCCTCTGCTTACTGCACCTGTTGTTCCTGAGCCTCCTCCACCTACTCTAGATATTGGTTCTTCTACTCTTCGACCTAAATGGTGGGCTAAAACTATTGGTGATATCTAGGATAATGAGCTCCTTGAAGGTAGAACTTCCAGAAATAAGAGAAAACAACAACCTACAACTAATTTTGCTCTTATGGCTAATCTACATAGTGTTTTTGAGCCTCAAACCTATTCAGAGGCTAAGGGTATACCTGAATGGGAATAGGCTATGGACGCTGAATTCCAGAGTCTTCAAAAGAATCACACTTGGACCCTTTTTGGTCTTCCCTGTAGGAAGAAGCCCATTAGCTGCAAATGGGTGTATAAAGTGAAATACAAAGCTGACGGAACCTTAGACAAGTATAAGGCTCGTCTTGTTGCTCGAGGGTTCTCAGAGAAGGAAGGCATAGACTATGAGGAGACTTTTGCTCCTACAACCAAGATGAGTACCATACGGCTTGTCCTTGCCTTAGCAGCTCAGTTCAGTTGGAAAGTCCATCATATGGATGTAAAGAGTGCTTTTCTGAATGGTGACTTACAGGAAGAAGTCTACATGACGTAGCCTCCAGGATTCAAGGTTGCTGGTCAAGAACAGAAAGTCTGTAGATTAGTCAAAGCACTCTATGGTCTAAAACAAGCCCCTCGGGCTTGGTACATGAAAATTGATAAGTACCTAGTAGATCATGGTTTTCGGCGGAGTCCATCTGATGCAAACTTGTATAACAAACATACTGGTGATGATATTTTGTTTGTGGTTGTCTATGTGGATGACCTTATCACGACTGGTAGTTCAGCACATTTGATCCATGGGATCAAACAGGATTTGTGCAACACTTTTGATATGACAGATTTAGGACTTCTTCATTACTGTTTGGGGTTGAAGTCTGGCAGACTGAGAATAACATCTTTCTCTCTCAGTCCAAGTATGCCAAAAATCTTGTGGACAGGTTCAGAATGCAGGATTGCAAACCTGCCACGACTCCTATGGAACCAGGGCTCAAACTTTCAGCTCAGTCATCCTCACCACTTGTGGATGAAACTTTATTCAGGCAATTAGTGGGCAGCCTCATCTACCTTACTGCCACTAGACCTGATATCAGTTTTGCAGTAAGCTACATTTCCCGCTTCATGTCAGCTCCTAAGGCTGATCATTGGATAGCAGCAAAGCGTGTGCTGCATTATGTGAGTGGCACTCCTGATTATGGACTTCTGTACACTCGGAGTTCAGATCCTACACTCAGTGGTTACACAGATTCCGACTGGGCCGGTTCGGTTGATGACTGTAAATCTACAGCTGGGTATGTGTTTAGTCTGGGATTCGATGCTGTCACATGGACTAGTAAGAAGCAACAGGCAGTGGCTCTCTCCTCGACAGAAGGGGAGTAGTTAAGGCATCTTGTGAGGCAGTTTGGCTTCGACATATGTTTGCGGATATGTATGTTTCCCAGGCAGGTCCTACTCCCTTGTTCTGTGATAATCAGGGAGTGCTCAAACTTGCCAAGAATCTAGTCTTCCATGAACAAACAAAGCATGTGGAAACCCATTGTCACTACATTCGACAGCTTGTTGACGACGGATCCATTCAGTTGCTGTATGTTCCCACCACGGAACAGCTAGCAGACATCTTCACCAAGCCCCTTGGTCTTGATAAAAGTTTGTAAAATTCAGAGGGTCTATAGGTGTTGTAAATAGATTGAGCATTAAGGGAGGGTATTAGAATAATGCTATTTTAGTATTTTATGCTCATCTGTGATCTTATTTAGCAGTTTCTTATTAGAAACTTGCTGTTTCTATTTTTCTAAGTAGAAACTTCTTGTTTCTATTTTTCTAGTAGAAACCTGCTGTTTCTGTAAATACAGTGGTACTATTTATTGAGCTTCATTGGTCATTGTAAATTAATCAATTCATTCCTTGAAATCCATATGTGTGTTTTCGCACTGTTTTAAGCACTACTTGTTCCCACCTCACCAAACTAAACTTTTTGTTTTCCTGCTTCCCTCCCTGCCAGAGAAAACTTCTTAGAATTAATTCCATCTGCTTGTGGGCACTTGCTGGTGCCATGATTAGAGCATATTGATATATTGGTAGTGCAACAAGGAGAGCCTTAATTAATATCACCCTTCCAGCCATATTTAACCACATCATTCCCCAGTTCTTTATCCTGTCTTGCATTTCCCCAATTTGTTTTGTCCATATTTCTGCCTTCATGATCTCTTTTGATATTGGTAATCCCAGATAGAGGAAGTGATTCCAATTTTCCTGTGCTGGGATTTCCATGATTTGGGAAATTCTTTGCATAGTTCTTGGTGGAATGTTCCACCCATAGATCCAGCATTTTGTATTATTCAAAAATCCACCTGACACCTGTAGAAATGCATCCATTATTTTTTTGAATCTTCTTGCTATTATTGTTGATGCTCCTCCCATCAACAATGTATCATCTACAAACAAGGAGTGATTTATGGTCTTTATTCCTTTTGCTATTCTCAGTTCTGTGATAGTTCTTTCTTTCCTCTGAGTTTCCAATGCTCTATTAAGAGTTTCTGCCATTATTATATAAAGAAATGGTGATAGAGGGTAGGCTTGCTTGAGGCCTCTTGTGCTTTGAAGAAATTCACTGGGTCTTCCATTGATGAGGGGGGCTATCCAGGGAGTGGATATGCATTCTTGTATCACTTCTATTATTTCTTTTGAGAACCCCAGTTTCTGAAGTACGACCATTAGATATGGGTGGCTGACTCTATTGAAAGCATTTGCCATATCTAGTTTGATTATCATACCTTTTTCTTGCTTTAAGATACTGGAGTGGACAACTTTTTGAACTATGATGACATTGTCAATGATTTGTCTGTTTGGGACAAACCCTCGGTTTTCTGAGATGATTAAGTGCAACACTTTTTTTATTCTGTTTGCCACTATTTTTGTTATTATCTTGTAGGAGGAATTGCACAGAGAAATGGGCTGGAGCCTATTGAAGGTGGATGCGTTTGAACCAAAGCAAGATAGGAAGATCTTGTGTGGCCTCCCATTTTTTTTTTTAAACATTCTTTGCCATTCTTAAGAAATCCTTTCTGATTGTATACCAATGATTTCCGTAGAAGGCTATTGTGAATCCGTCTGGCCCGAGCGCTTTGTCCGGATGCAGGCTCCAAATGGCCTCCACAATTTCTTCTTCTGTGAGGTCCTTACACATGTCTTTGTTTTGTTCTTTTTTGATTTTCTTCTTTGTATGCTGCAAAATTTCTTCATATTCAGCCGTTTCCTCCGTTGCTGACAGTAAGTTTTTGAAGTGCTTGTGGGCTGCTTTTTTTATTTCTTCTGCTCCTTTGATTTCTTGATTTTCCACTTGTATTTTTTCTATCTGGTTTCTAGCTCTTCTGATTTTCATACTGTTATGAAAAAAAGACGTATTCTTGTCCCCTGCCTTGAGCCAGAGGATTCTAGATTTCAGTCTTGCCTCTTCCTCCTCTTTCTTGTTTTCCCTGTATATCTCCCAGAAAATTTCTTTCTCTTTAAGGTAGTCTTGCTTGCTTTCTTCTTTACATTCTTTTTCAGCCTGCATGCTGTCCATTTTCTGTTGTAGCTCTTTTTTCTTTTCCTTTTTTTTTTTATTTCATTTAACCTTGCCCATTCCTTTAGCTTGGTTCTTACATTTTTTAATTTTGTCTCCCATATGTACTGTGGTGAGCCTGATATTCTTGGTGCCCATGCTGCTTTAACTAATTCGCTGATTTCTGTGCTGCTGTCCCAGATTGAGCTGTACCTGAATGGGAGTGGGCCTTGGTTTTCCATTTTGCCCATTGCTATTACAACCGGCTTATGATCAGAAGCTGTGGTGTGAATGATTTTGGATTTGATAGAGCTGTACATTGCTGCTATGTTGTCTTGGATCAGGATTCTGTCCAGTCTTTCTTTTATGTTACTTTTACCCACTCTCTTGTTATTCCAGGTATATTTTCCATTGTTTGGAGGAATATCTAGAAGGCTATACTGTTCCATTATTTCTTCTAAAGAGTTCCTGGATGGATCCGCTTGAAAGTTTCCTCCAAACTTTTCCTCTATACTTCTAACTAGATTTAAATCTCCTCCTAAAATTATTTTTCCAGCTTGTGTTTCTTGTAATACTTCCTTTATTGTTGCCCAACACTGTTCTTTCTCCTTATAGTGGTTGGGGGCATATATATTTATCACCCTGTATTTCTCTTCTGTGTTGATCCTCCTAAGATCTGTTAAAATCTAGTGCTGCCCTGTTTTTTCCCCATTAATTCCCACCTTCCTTTTTTCCAGATTGTGCATATGCCTCCTGATGCTCCAGTTGCTTGGATTGCTTTCCCTTCATATTGCCTGAACTTTTTTAAAGATTTTCCGATTCTTGGTTGTTTACTTTTGTCTCCTGGATCATAAGGATATCTGGGTTCTCTTTTGTCAAAATGTCTCTTGTTGCATTTTCCTTAACAGGTGTCCCCATTCCTCTGCAGTTCCAGGAGACTATTATCATTATTTACTTGTTGGGTGGTGCATGGCTCCTTTCCCCTTATGCTGGCTTTTCTCCATATTTCTTGTACTTTTCCCTAGATAAGTGTCCATGGGCTGTTGTGTTCCTAGGGCCATTTCTTTTGCTGCTGCTTCATCCCTTATTTCTTTATTTGTCTTTCTTCCAACTTTTTTTTTGGTTTTCTGCATTTGGGAATGTTTCTTTAGCTTGTTTTCTGGTTAATATACTGTCTACTGAGGGAGGGGGAGAGAGGTGAATTGAATCTTTGGGGGAGGGGGGACCGCTGGGTGATTGGAGAGGTTTTGGCTAGCTAAGTTTGCTTTTGGCGAGAGGGAGTGAGCTTCAGCAGATTGTGTGGGTTGAGACGAGTGCGGACTGGTTGTTTGTTGGCTATCTTCTTTCGTTTGACCCGTTCCCATTTATTTTCCGGTTCCTCAATCTTTTCACTTTCATTTTCTCTATTTTTTGTACATCTATTTGCAAAATGACCGTATTCATGACATACCTTGCATTTGAAGGGGATTTGCTCATAGTCTAGCTATTGTATGTGCATCCACTGATCCACTTTTATTTTGATAGCTTATGGGAGACCTTTGCCTAGATCCACTTCCACGCAGATTTGGGCGCATGCATGCATGTTTTCTTTAGGCTCACATCTGTCTATGTATTTTCCAACTGCGTTTCCTATTGCTTTAACTGAATCATCTCCCTAGCAGTGGAGAGGCAGATGCGGCAATCTTACCCATACTGGAACAGCATTTGGGACGTCCATTTCTGGGTCAAAGTCTGGTGTCCATCTGTTCAAATACAGTCCCCTTGTATCCATAAAATATGGACCATTCCTGAATATCAGATCGCGGTCCTCTTTGGTTTCGAAGTGGAAGGTGTAGTAACCTCTACCACAGAATCTGATTGAGATCTTCCCAGATATTGATGCAGCCCAGTTTCTTTCTACCCACTTTTGCACAGTCTTGGGTGATGGCCACAACCCAGTAAACTGCCCTACTAACCCTCATTTTGCCAGGGAGAGTGCTGCTTTTCTTGGGAGTGCTGGAGGGAGAGATATTTCTGGTATTTCTTCCATTCTTTTAACAAACTTTGAAACTGACGGTCTGTTCTTTGCTGGACCCATTGCAGAGATGAGGGAAGCAAAAGCTTTTTCTGTTACTTCTGATTCTTGCTGGTGATCTGTGTGATGATGATCTTCATCTTCCGGTGGATCCATATTGCTCAAACCCCAGCAGTAGGAGGCCGCTGAGGGCCAATACGATCTGGGGCAGTATCTGCCTGCCGAATGCTGCAGCTGCGATCTCGCCTTCCTCTTTCTGCCATTCTGACCTCAGCAGCAAGGGCCACTGAGGCGCAGCGAATGCTGCTTCGCGCTGGGAGCTGTAACAGCAGCTAGGGCTGCATGCTATCCTCAGCTGCTCTCCGTGCCATCGCATGCAAGAAACTACACCACCACCTTTCATTAGATTGTATCTTTTTATGAATTGAACAATTTCTCTAAAAAAAGGTTGTTGGGTTTTTCCCTAGTTAGGGCTTTCCTAGGGTAGAATTTTGTGTCTCTTGTGTTTGGTTGTCTCTTTATGATCCTATTGTAATTATTGTTTCTAATGTTGAGATCTTTTGTGTAATTGCTTAATGATGAATGTGAACACAAGAATGATTAAACTAATAAATCATTAGAGTAATTATTAGATTAGAAGGTTTTGAAAAATCAATAGAAATTAGTTGCACTACCACTTGGAAGGAAGTAGCATTAGTTAGCCATACTCCCAAGGAGAAGGAGATGTTTGAATCATTGCATGTCAAGATTCACACGAGACGGGCTAAACTGGATTGCTTGTTTGATCTTGGTTCATAATCAAATTTGATTTTTGAACAATTGATTGAGAAGCATGGTCCAAAGACTCATGATCATCTATAGCCATATCCTTGGGTTGGGGTGAGATAAGATGTGGAGATGAGAGTGTCCAAACAATGTAGATTCAAGTTTACCATTAATTAAAACTTTGGAGATGAAGTGGAAGTAGATATGGTCCCATTAGATGCGTGTGGAGTCATGTTTGGAATTTGATACGTATATGTCAGAGATGCCATCTTTAAGAGGAGGGTGACTTATCCAAAGATGGCAAGGCTTTCACCATAAATGCACACATAGGCATGGCTAAATCTCTTTGATTAGTGCTCACTTGCAAGGTGAATAATTGATGATACCAAGAAACTTGTTTTGTTGTTCTTAAGAGAAGGGGAAAGAAACAAGGAGAGGGCATTGAAGTGGAAATGATGGCATCTTTGGAAGGATGTTATAGTAAGTAGTGACAACAACTCTAACAGTTGATCAAAGCCTAGAAGGAGGTGTTCCAAGAACCTTAGGGGCTACCACCCAAGAGAGAGGTTGAGCATGATATTTAATTGTAGTTGGAGTTTCTTTTTCTAAGCAGTGTGCAGTATAGACAAACCATCTAAGAAATATATGAGGTGAACAAATAATTGTAGCAATTGCTAGAGTGGGGAGTCATTAGGCCTAGTATGTCATCATGTGGTTCACCAATCATAATGGTGCCCAAGGAGAACAGAAGCTGGAGAATGTGCTTTGACTACCCTGCCTTGAACAAGTCACCATCAAGGACAAACATTGACTACCACAAATTGTTGACTTGTTGTATCAACTACAATAATCCAAGTTCTTCACCACCTAGTTATACCTCAAATTAGATTAGCATCAAGTAAGGATCAAATTAGAGGATGCGTGGAAGACAACATTCAAGACAAGGCAAGGTTTGTATGAATGGTTAGTTATTCCTTTTAGTTTATGTAATGTACTTGAAACTTTCATGTGTTTGATGAATAATGTTCGTTGGTTTTAGTCATGTCCAATTTACAATAGCCATTTGAATTGAGACATATGCAAGTGGATATGCTTTAGGAGCAATGTTTATGCAAGGAGGAAGACTAGTATGTTGTGTTTTAAAATTGTTTTATGGAGTAGTGTTGTATTAACTCTGTGTTTTAGAATTGTTTCATGGAGTAGTGTTGGATTAACCCTGTGTTTTAGAATTGTTTCATTGAGTAGTGTTGGACTACCCCACATTTTTTTCTGACAAAAATTTGGGCAAATCAACCTGAAAGGATCACATCCCACCGGGCAAACTAGCAGAGCCTAGCCCCAAGGATGTCAAGGAGAATTGACCCCATGATCACCCATTGGCGAGGTACTTTAGCAATGAGAAATTGAACAATTGTGCTAACCCTCGGGGCTTATTGGACTACCCCACATATGTTCAGGAACGCTTTGTTATTTATTACTATGTAATTGACAAGAAAGTAGAAGTGCTATCTCCTAGGGAAATGGACCATCATACACATTGACCATCCACTATTGTAGTACTTGAAAGGGTGAAGTAAAATGAAACAAGTGAGTCATTACAAATGGATGGGATTCCTAAAAGAATTCCATCTACTAATCAAGTACAAAAAAGGAGCTACAAATAGGGTTCCTAATATTCTTTCATGATACTGAAGATGATTGCAACTATTGGTATGCTAATACACTTGAGCCCTTCATTCATGATCTACTAAGTGAAGACTATGAAATAGATGAAGATTCGAAAGGCATATACAAATAGCTAAAAGAAACATCTGTTACTGATGTGGAAGGAAATGCGTACCACATCTAAAATTGGCTATTATACAAGCTAGACAAATTATGCATACCATAGGATAAGAAGTGAGGGAAGCTCATGATTCTATGATAGTTGGTCATTTTGAAGTGGCAAAGATAATGTAAAATTTGTAGAGGTATGTCAACTGGCCAATAATGCAAGAATAGGTGGCAAAATTTGTTATGTGCTATGTTGGTCGTACATGTCATCCACATACGAAATAGACCTTAGTAGAGTATCTCCATGTACTTTGTTGGAGGTTTGCACATGTCTCAGAGAGGCCATGATTGCTTGATTGTAATTGTGGACTGATTTAGCAAGATGTGCATGATCATTCCTTGCAAGAAGACCATCACTATTTAGGAAATAGATGATTGTTTTTCACTTATGTGTGGATACCTTTTTGGATTGTCGAGCTTCATCATATTCATTGAGATAGCGGGATTTTGGACAACACTTTGGGAAAAGTTGGATATTAAGCTGAAATATTCTAGGTTATATCCCCAAATCAATGGACAAATTGAAGTTGTCAACTCGATGTTGATGAAATTGTTGATAGATTATAATGACAAGCATATGAGAACATGGGATGTGTAACTTGTGTACATTCAACTCGTACAATTGAGCACTCCCTTTTTTCACAAACATGTTACCTTTTGAGACTTGTTTTAGCTATCTACCTGAGACCGATTAAGGGATGAACAATTGGCTTCTGATCTAAAGGCAAGCTTATGCCACCTCAAACCTTTGGATATATGAGCAACAAAGGGAAGAAATAAAGGTGCAAGGAGAGACGAAGGGAAGCAAATTTGTTCAAAGGATTAAACATATACACTTGAAAGTGTAAGAGCCACTTGAGAAAGGCTAGTAGCATAAAACTAGATATGACCAACACAAAGAACCATAAATTCAATGTTGGAGACACAATGTGGCTTTATCAAGGAACACTTGCAAGGAGTAATGAAGAAATTCTAGCCCTTCAGATATGGACCTTTTGACATTATCAAGTAGGTAAGAAAATGCTTTCAACTTGGGACTTCCTCGTTATATGTAGATTAGTTCCCTGGTGAATTTGGAATATTTGAGGTTGTTTGAGCCTTACATGTTGGATGGAGAAGAGGACCATCAGGTTCTTGTCACCATAGAAGACTTTGTGTCACATATTCTTGAAGGTTGGAGGAGAATACAATCTTGTAGAGAAAAAAAATGGATGATTTGTAGAGGATGGCAAGAGATTTGGCATATCGGCATTAAAAGATTAAAGCTAAGGAGAGCAAAATGGTATGGGAGGAACCAAGTTGAAATCAAGTTCCCTCACCTATCCTTGGAAGCTTTTGGTGACCAGAAGTCTCGCATTGGGGAGTTGTGATCCAATTTGGATCTAGAAGAAATCATTGAATAGTTAACGACTTAGGTTAATGCAAGGCAGTCAACAAATCAAGATGTTTGGCAACATAAAAGAAGTTCGTGGCTAGAGATGTTGATGATGAGGTGGGAGATGTGGTTGATCGTGTGAAGGGTCCCATGCTAAATCAACCAATGCATGGGACCCTTCACACAATCAACCACATCTCCCACCTCATCATCAACATCAAAAATAAATCAAAATAATAAAAATAAATTAAATTGCTGCTATGCACATGCAATGACAAAAGGTGTGATGTTACTATTAGTTGAAATTAATCAACATCAAAAATAAATCAAAAGAATCAAAATCATGAATTAAATTGCTGCTAGGAAAACACAAAAGAGAAATGAAGCATTGGTCTTGGGGGAAGCTAAATAATTCTGTATGCTTGGTCGTCCAATTGACCCTCCAAAAAAGTCCATTCTTCAATATTCATGCATGGCAAGTTAGATGGGTTCTTTGGCAAAGAATTTGAAAGAATGTTGTATTAAATTCCTCTGAAGAGAATGTAAACAAAATCTAGAGCCATTTTGAATTGTAAACCTACAATTTTTGAGAAATAAAGACTCACCATAGCCATTTGATGTTGGATTCTTTTTCCTTTGGGTTTCTTGAGGTTACTTTCCATGTTCATTGTGTTGATTGTTGTGTCCAATGCGTTGATTGCATTGTTTTAATTAGTTGTCGTGTCTTGGTGCATTGTAACATATGTTCCATTGAATAGGGTATCATACGTTGTTTGATTGTGCTCTCTCAAACTCTTTCTCCCTTGGCCACAATGGTTGGCTACTCCAAGGCATTCACACAAACCTTAGAAGATTTTAATGGTGGGTAATATAGAGGTATTACTCCATAGTTTCTATGCTTAACTGTGTTGCTAATACTATTCCTCTTTGTTAGCATTTTATCTGCTTTTCAGATTGTTACCTATCCAACTAGCACTTGAGATCCAAAGTCCAACATCGGTGCTAGCCAATGGGCAACTTAAGATGGATGGTAATATCACCACACAACCCTATTTTCACTTAAGAGCGACACTTCAGTAAAAGGGGGATGTCTCTAAGGTGGGATTACTAAAACAATATGGGCTCAAGGTGAAATGTAGATTGGTCTTAGTAAAACAAATATTTATTGAGTTTATGAAGTTGGTTTTAATGGTGGTTGATGGGGCGAGACTGTAGCCAAAAGTCCAAGAGGATATATTGAGTCATAGAGAAACAAAAAGGGCTGCAAGTGTGTGGTAGATGGGAGTAATTATTGCTTTTACAAACATGCAGAAAATCTCAAGTGGTCATAGGTTTATATGGCTGAAATTAAATGAGTCAGGCCTCTTCCAATGATGACCCTATATGCACATGCAATGACAAAAGGTCTGATGTTACTATTAGTTGAAATTAGTGTGAAATATCATAACATAGATAAATCAAATAGGAACTAAAAACAAGAAATTTGGGCAAAATGGAACTCACCCAAAGCTCGTATCCAACGCACATGACTGCTGTCTTCTTGAAACTCTTATTGTAGCAGATTGAAGCAAAATTTCAGCACATAAACTAGGAATATCACACATGATATGAAACTCAAGTGTCACATTGTCGTTGAATAGAGTTTTAACATAAGACAAACCAAGAGAGAGTATTCTTCCTCGAACCATCAATAACCTTTACAATGGGAGGAGCTCATCTTATATACTTGAAGAGCTAGAAACCTCCTCCAATAAAATAATAATATCCAAACTGGATCCTAGATCTCTCTTAGGGGAGGATTTAACAAACATTATCCTCCAACTGCCAGTTGGCAAGTCAAAACTCTAAAGTACTAAAATAAACAAATAAAATGGACTAGATAGTGGGGGTGCTACTTGTCCCCTCCCATTCGAAAACACCCTCTTTGATCTTAGGCATTTGACCATGTAAAACCTTTTCCTAATTCCAAATGGATCATACTCCAGGAGTGTGCCGTTTAAGATAACCTTCAGTAATTTCCAAGGCACTCTCCAAAAAGGCCCTTGGTCAACCAAATAATATAAAATCACCCTAGAAGTCGTGCACCCTTGATAACATTTCCAATAGTAGTTGTTCCCCTTGATCTAAGGTTAAACAAACAATAAAATAATCTCAAAATGGAGTGTCCTTGAGAGGTGCGCCAAGGCAGTTATAAACTTATCAACAAATAATATAATATATCCAAATAGAGGGCACCCTAGGAATATGTGCCCAAAGGTAGTTATGCTACATAAATAAATGTGCCATGATGGGAGCACTCTCCTAGATGAGGTAGTTGGCCATCTAGAGATGTTAAGTACATGCCCAAAATAGAAGAGGCTATTATGGATTTTTCTCCAAGAAGATAACAACTTGACCTAGAAGAAGATAACATGGGATGTGTGTAAGAGGTCCACAAAGCTGTTATAACAAATCCAAAGAATTGGAATGATCTCAAATGTTGTGCCAAAGTAGCTACATTTTCTTGATAGATGTGCCAAACTAAGTCCCCAGAGTGCATCCTACGAGGATGTGCAAAGGGGGTGGCCATGGGACTTTTACCACTCAAACTAGCAGGGGTCCTAGGAGGGGATCCTATAAAGCAACTACTAGGTCAAGGGCAACAATGGAGCGATAGCCCATTGTCACCTCAGCTAAAGCTCCCTGCTCTTTACGGACTTTCACCGATGGGAGGAGACCTAGTATAAAGGGGAATCACTAGATGAATGGAACAATGAGAGGGCAAGGAGTGATTCCTAAGGCCTATTCACAAGAGAGACTCAATTATATGGCTTTCTTGCTCGGGAAGCAAGGTGATATGCTCTCTAGGAAGGGCTAAGAGGATTCTCAAGGCTAGGGTTTGGGAATATATCTTGCAAAGATGATTCCTAGGCCTGGAAATCCTTATGGAGAATTGGTCTTTGTGTGATCTTTGTGGAATTGGCGTCAATAGGTTGTGGGACCACACGAGACCAAGTAGACCCAAAATTAGGTCAAGGGTATGGAGTTGATCACCCAATGAGGGACTTGACCTAATTAGGGAGGAGAAGAGGATCAAAGGACAAATTTTCTTTGAGATTTTAATTCAATGATCCTAATGAGGACACTAGTCAAGGAAAACTAGGGCAAGAAATGGTCCTTGAGCTAGGGCTTTCTATATCTCAAGATCCCACCGTTGGATTTGCTTCAAATTTGGAGTCTCTCTAGAGAAAACCTCAACGTAGTTGTGGACCAAAAATCTAAGTGTTTGGATAGTTAGTTTGTGAGATAATTGATGCCCTAGGTGACCTATGTAGGCTAGGCCTAGAAAGAGAGGGAGGTGAAAAGAATAAGCGTTGAAAATGATCACCAATGGAGGATTAGTGCCTTATCCTTTGGGAGAGATGGAGTCAAGGAGAATTTATAGTTTGAAATAGATTCACTTGGTCATGGAGGCCTTGAAAACAAATTTGCATGGCATTAGGGCATGAGAGCAGCGACTTAAAGGTCTTTACACTTCGATTTGCAATATTTGATGACTTATCAAGATAAATTTTGACGCAAATTATCTCTAGGAATATTCACTCATTCAGACACGACCCATGACATGATGCAACACTATAAAAGATAAAATTTCCACAATTTCGCATAAGAAAACCAGTAAAATTTAGCCTAGTATAGGAAAAATCCCAGCAACATGCCTGTGACAAAAGTAAATAACAAGAATAGCATTAAAAGAGCACTTACATGTAAGAAAGAGTATATCCAATCATCAACATATGCCAATAGTGAAGCTCCAAGACAAAATGAAAGAGATCCAAACATCAAAATTCATCCATTCATCCAAACTCGTCCTCCAAGAAGGATAGCGAAAATCTCACAAGAGAAGATAACCCAATCCAAGTGATGATGAATGAGAGAGAATGCCTCTCTTCTATTTATACAATCCTCTAAGGGATTCGAATAGCCTAATTTGGAATAATAATGCCTCTAGAATAAAATAATGTGCATAATAACAATACTTTTTGGTGACAAGCCCACCAAAATAACTCAATAACATAAGAATAAGCCTCTCAAGAAGGCAAAACGATCAATATAGTGAGTCATTGGGCCTTTGAGGAGGCCTAATGAAGTCTAAGGGGTGCCATGATGTAGAACTGGACTCGAAACTAATGAAGTCCAAGGGGTGCCATGATGTAGAACTGGACTCGAAACATAATGGACAAGGGGTTGGCTTCCTGTTTTCGAAGCAAGAAGCTGTGGTGCTCCTAAGTGGTTGTGGGGGCAAAAGGACATCCTCATGGGTCTCCAAGTGGATCAAAAATTCTTGTAGACCATCTGTAAGGGCTATGAAAATGATATAAGCCCTCCCTCTGCAGCGGGAGACATCCTTTGGACTCTGGAACATTTTCCAAATGAATGGTGCATGTGTGGAGTTGGCTAGGCATGCTGAATCATCTTCATGATCTCCAAGTGGATCGAAAATTCCTGTAGACCATTTGTAAGGGCTAGGAAAATGATATAAGCCCTCCCTTTACAGCGGGAGACATCCTCTAGACTTTGGAACATTTGCCAAGTGAATGGTGCATGTGTGGAGCTGGCTAGGCATGCATGAACCAGGTGCATCATGCTCATCCTAAAGGTGGAACACGAGCAATCAATGAGTGGTGCTTAGGATCCATGAAGTATGCTCTGCTATGGTGGAGGTCCATGGCTCTCAATGCTCGCCCCACAAGTGCTCATGTGGCCCTTTGGAGGGCTAGAAACCCGTATAGGGAGAGCAAGCCCCACATGGAGACCCACCTGCAATCCTTCATAAGATCCAATGCGTCCCCTTGCCCTCCAATACAACAAATCATTAGAGTAATCAAGTAAAAGAGCTTACAAGTCATGGGATCAATGGGGCACTTCATGTTGGCATGCCCTTACATAGTGGGCTTTGGCATGTACAAGTGTCTCCAAGCTCAATAGCGGGTTAACCAAGGACCCTATTAGGTGGTTTCAACCTCTAAAGATGGTGACATGTCCATGGTACATTCCTCCAATGGTAGGTGGCAAATGATATAATAGTGGAATGGAGTGGGGATCGGGGGAATCATCCGAACCACGTGTCAAGGTGCAAGGGTAGCTATAATAAGGGAAGCCCATACCTGCGTATATGAGTGTAGGAGGGAGCCAATCGTGGTACATGAGTTACCTTGACCTTTGTTTTTCTACCCTTCTGCATATGCCTTTTGCCTTTAATTGTTTTTTCTTCATAACTGCCTAGGGTCCCAGGGGATGGAGGTCATGGTGTGTAATATGTAGCAGTGGATGCCCCCCTTGAGGCGGGATAGTTCATCGTCCACCAAGGGTTGGGACAATCATGGATTCCTTAATGATGGAGGGGACTCATCTAGGGCCCATAGGAACCAGGGTGATGGCCATGGATAAGGGGTAGAGCTCATGTTTGGCTTTTGCCCACGTGCTAAATTTGTGTCCCGACAATCTTTTGCATTTTGTGGTACATTTCCTGTTGAGAGTGGCCAAATTATGCTTTTTATTTTCTTTTTAGCTGCATCAACCTTCGGGGCATCATTCCAGGCCCGACCCAAGGTGTGGACAAGAGGAGGGGGAGGCTAACCCTATGTGAACCCGAATGGGAAAAATGATGAATGAGGCTAGAATGAGCGGAAGGGAGTGATGTATATGGTGTCGGGAAGCGGGACCATGCAACCAAAATTGGGATTTCCCATGTAGTGCCAGTCCTAAAGCTAGTGGCTAGTAAAGGAGATACCATGGGACTAGGATACAAGGGTGATCAAAAAATCAGGCAACGAAGACAAGAATACAGACCCAACCACTATTTCCACCAAATCCCCCCCACCAATCCATCCCCAAAAGTGCCCATGAAAAGTAAACAAATTTACGTAACCAAAGCAATGGAAGGTCATACCCTTGGGGTTGGGAGGCCCACCTTCAAACATACATTCATAGCGGATGGGCGAGGGACCACATGGCTGGATCAGGTGGCGAAGAAGATGGCATATTGAGCTATCTGGGGGTCGCAAGGGGCTGTTGGTTGCTGACTGAGGACCATCTAGGAGAAATTTTTTCTCCCATGCATACAACCCACAGGTGGTGGGTAGCTGGGACCATGCTAGTGAAGCATAAATAATATTAGGCAATGAAGGCTACATCCTTGAGGAATGTGTCAATGTAGTTATGCGTTCACTTGGATCTAGGAATCAACTTCCTTGGGAGACTAACACCATGCTAAAAATAACTAGGGCATTCTCTCCAAGGAACCATCGAGTTCACACATCAAGAGAAATCCAAGGTCCACATAGCTACCGTACATCTTCCAAAGAAGTGAAGTGACCTCAATCCGTGTGCCAAGTTGGCCAGATGCACATGTATAACAAATCTTCTCCAAGAAATTTCACAAAGAATTCACCTCAGGAGATTATGCAATGAGGCTAGAGCTTAGGACGCTCTCCAATATAATAATAAATAAGCTTCTCAAAACCAAGAGAAAATACTTGAAACAATGTGCATATAGTATATACAATAACCATCTATCCAAAACTATGGATGTACATGTCAAGTGACCTAGAAAAATGTGGAATAATGTCCACATAGCTACTATACATCGTCCAAAGAAATGGATTGACCTCAATCCTCGTGCCAAGGTGGTTAGAGGCACATGTACCAACACCTTATTTTATAAATAGTTTGCCCTAAAAGATTGTGCAATGAGGACACGACACTCTCCAATCTAACAATAAATAAGCTTCCCCAAACCAAGAGAAACTGCCTAAAACAATGTGCATATGACATAATGAACTATCCAAAACCATGGTTGTACATGTGGAGCGATCTAGACAATTTGTTAATAGGTCTCCATGCCTCCAAATGTGTGAAAAGATGCCAAACAAGAGGTTTACTCCACATCATCAAGTAGCAATGCCTCAAAAGATGCCACATCATAATCAAACTATTAATATCCAATACGGTGTTTCTCTACCAAGCCATATGACCTACCATGTCATCAAGATATCCATTAAAGGTCCATGATTCAAGCAACTAATTCACCACATTAAGGGGCAATATTTAATCAATAATACTTAGGAAAATGCCTCGTTGATGGGTATCCCTCTCTATAATTGTGCTAAGTGGTCAATCAAATGTGTGATAAATGTTATGCAAGATCCTTAAACACACCTCAAACACCACACCACATGAGCTAGATGTTAGTCTCCAAAGAAGAGACGATGATGCCAATCAGGAAGATAATGCACATTGTTACCCACCCAAGTGGGTGATCCCTAGCAGAAATTTTTTCTCCCATTTGTTCAGGTTGTCAGGCAGTAGCCCTATGATGATCTACATATAGCTATTCCTTAGAGCTCTCCACGTATATGCCCCGGTCAGTGTTTTCTAGCATCTAGCATACTTCTTCAAGGAAGGTGGGTCATTTGTCATGAGGTACACTAACTATTTCTGTAATCATGTGCTTTCATTTAATGTTACGAGCATACTAGTATGAATCACAAGTTGAGCTAGATGATTGACTACCTTTGATTGTATTCTTGTTCCCACACTTCACCTTGGAGGTTATTTCTTGCCTCTAGTCCATTGTGACCTTCCTTGAGGCCTTTCTTTCCACTATCTAGGAGGGGCACAAATAAGAGGCATTGATTGATGTAGCATGCCCAAGGCAATCCATACTTATCACCTTCCTTTTGTCCCTGGTATCCACCTCCATTCTTCGGGCTAATTGTCATTTGTCATTGATATTGGGAACCTTTATCATCATCTATGAGTAAAGCTCTGGAAACATTGCCCTTAAGAGATTGATGTAGTTGAAAGAAAGTTAAAAACATATATAGCCACAAAGGAAAGAAAATGTAAAATGCAAAATATGGCCTGGACAATTGAAAGTTCTCAGCAGAGAGAGTCCAATAATTCAAGGTCAAAATTGACTTGCCAATTTGAAGATCCAATATCGCTGCCCTTAGATACATAGCTAACGCAAAAATGTAATTCCGGAGAAGACAAATTGTGCCCTCTTAGCCTCGAGACATACTGCTGTAGAAGCTTCTGCGTTCTGGTGTTCTGGTTAGGGTTTGATGACAAGCTGCTACAACTCTCTTCATCTGCTCCTAGATCCCTTCCTTGACTGCGACCTCCCTCCAAGTTAATCTACCCACATTCCTCTGTTGTTCTGGGCTATTTCTAGCCCTCTAATATGCCTCACAACCTCCTAGTCAAGGTAATTAGGCATGCGACCCTTCTTGTAGTCACAGACAGTCACACGACCTCTTGATCTAAGGGAGATAAGGCCTGCGGTCCACCTGGAAGAGCTCTTGAAGAATGCGACTTGCTTCTAGGAGACAGACTCTGCCTCAACCAGTCTCAAAATATCCCCAGATCGACCCTCAACAGATGCAACCTTCCTCCAAACATCTCTGCTCCAATTCGCTGCTGATTTGGGCTGGTAACCAACCACAAAAACAAGTGTCACAGCCTTTCGACCCTCCATCCAAGGTTATCTAGGCCTGTGGCCCACCAATAGCATATAGCTAAAGCTGCAAGCTATTGTACGAGAGAAAACCCAACCAAGAATAAGCCCAAACACCATACAAATCTCCCTCATAAATGCGGTTTCCTACCTGCTGCAATTCAGACCTATTGGTGGCACAAAACCACCCACAAAACAATCTCAAACAAACTCATCCTCCTCTTCTTAAGCATGACTACCTCAAAGTATTTCACATGAGATGGATGTGTAAAATGAGGTTGGAGGGAACATCCTTTTATAGGAGATGGAGAGGGGTTTAACTTGGTTAATTAACCCTAAGTCGACCTTGATGAGTTACACGAGTTGGCATAAATTCAAAAGCACATTTCTCCTTATCCAAATTTGATGATCTTTAGGTCGATTTTGATCATCTCGAAAAGAGGAATTTAATGCAATAATCATCTCCATCAAATGAGATGACTAAAGTGGAATTTGGCCCTAGTTGCCAATTTTAACACTTCCTCTCAACTAGGGAGAATTCCACCTGCCAATTCATCATGCCATCCTGTCATCATGAACCATATCGGCATCTTGTCTCAACTCTGTTGAACACTGATATAGATGAAGAAGAATTGATCGAGAGTGAGTCACAAGACCTTGCTACTCTCCACTGACAAAAGTTAGCCCACATAATCGGGGGACGGACCCCAATCGAACTTGATCCCAAGTGATCAAGTTGGTTGAACATTATGCGTCCTAGACATAGGGAGTATGGTAGTACATGATGTGTCCATTGGTAGTGCTATGGTCCCAACCACTTTTCCCAACTCATTGGCCAGATGAGAGGTTCTTCCCATGTGTCCTGAACTACATGGGTAGGATGATGTTGGGGCAACAGTAGGGAAAGAACAAATCACATCTAGCTCACAACCACACGTAGGGAAAGGATAAACCACATTCTACAGTCACATGTCACAATCATCGTAGGGAAAGAATAAACCACATCCTACTTGCATGCAAACCAATAATGGTAGGAAGGATCCTGCACGTGGGGAAATAATGAACCATGTCCCACTGACATGTCAACCATTGATTGTAGGGAATGAGCATCCTGCATGTGGGGAAATGATGAACCATGTCCCACCAACATGTCCACATGTGACAATTGATGAATGCCTATATGCATCTCTCACTATGGTATCCACAGGAGAAGGTGAACCCCTCATCCTACTCATATGCTATAGGAGAAGGTAAAGCACTCATTGTACACACATGACAACCACCATAGGAGAAGGTGAACCACTCACCCTATGTGTCATATATCATCATGGGTTATCACAGGGGAAGTTGAACCACTCACCCTATACACAATGTACCTATAGAGAAGGGTGAACCACTCATCCTATGGTCGCACAAGAAGTACCCTAGGCCCCCCAGGAGCTCCCAAAGCTCAATGTTAAGCCAAGACCCTCATAGGAGAGTCTTTCCACGACTCCCAACCTCTCTTCGAATGAAGATAAATTTTGACCTTACCAAGAAGCTTTGAGAGGATGTCGGTAACCTACACATCCATCCTGAAATGATGGATCTTGATTGTTCCCAGTTATACCATATTCTAAATAAAGTGGTACCTGGGGCTGGTGCCAATCATAGATTCTCTGAAAGGTGAATTCCACTTTGATTATCTCAATATACAACGGTGATTTCCAGCATGTGCACAAATGGCTCACCGAGGAGCTTCTTCAACCAAATGGCTTCATAATGAGCCATGCTCACTGCTTTATATATATATTGAGTGGTGCTTCTAGAGAAACAAACTCCAGCCTTTGATTCATCCACGAAATAAAAGTGGATCCCAAGAAATACAACACCTGGATGTGCTCATTCATCATACTGCCAGCCCAGCCAACATCGAAAAATCCATGGAATCTTAAATTCCTTTTAGTGTAAGTTGATATACAATATGTGAGGCTTAATCATAAATTGTCACAAAGTCTTTGTAGCAAGGTATATGTGTTAACAAGACTACCGGGGTCCCACAAGTTGTTTATATCCAGATCAACAACTTTTCCATTTTATCAGACCTATCTTGAACCACTCACCCTATACACAAAGTACCTATAGAGAAAGGTGAACAACTCATCCTATGGTCGCACAAGAAGTACCCCAGGCCCCCCAGGAGCTCCCAAAGCTCAATGTTATGCCGAGACCCTCATAGGAGAGTATTTCCACGACTCCCAGCCTCTCTCCGAATGAAGATAAATTTTGACTTTACCAAGAGGCTTTGAGAGGATGATGGTAACCTGCACATCCATCCTGAAATGATGGAGCTTGATTGTTCCCAGCTATACCATATTCTAAATAAAGTGGTACCTGGTGCCAATCATGGATTCTCTGAAAGGTGAATTCCACTTTGATTATCGCAGTATACAACGGTGATTTCCAGCATGTGCACAAATGGCTCACTGAGGAGCTTCTTCAACCAAATGGCTTCATAATGAGCCATGCTCACTGCTTTATATATATATATTGAGCGGTGCTTCTAGAGCAGCAAACTCCAGCCTTTGATTCATCCAAGAAATAAAAGTGGATCCCAAGAAATACAACACCTGGATGTGCTCATTCATCATACTGCCAGCCCAGCCAACATCGAAAAATTCATGGAATCTTAAATTCCTGTTAGTGTAAGTTGATATACAATATGCGAGGCTTAACCATGAATTGTAACAAAGTCTTTGTAGCAAGGTATATGTGTTAACAAGAATACCAGGGCCCCCACACGTTGTTTATATCCAGATCAACAACTTTTCCATTTTATCAGACCTATCTTTCATTTTGACTTGAAAAGTCAACTCCCTCTTACATTGATAAATGAGAGGATCATCATCTGTTAGACAGATATCATCAATAGCTGCATCTTCGATTATGTCTCTCTAAATATCAGGAAAGTGACATAACTATCGAGCTATCTGCAAGCTGCTACCTTTCCTGTCATTATTCCTTTGGTCCATGTGCCAAAGTCACTCATTCAATTAAGTGAATCATAATCATATAGATTCCATGCAGCTTCTCAGGCAATCAGAGATATATTGAATCATTTTCAGTCATTAGATCAACGGTCATGTCTTGCTTTAATCAACGTCCTTTGATATGATCTTCCTTCTTGTAATAATCATTGGGCAGGAAGAGTCATCAAGCCATTTTTCCAGGGATTGTATAGCTCCCTCTGAAGTCTTACTTTAGTTGGACATCGGGCCTTCATCAGACGGCTCCTCATTTTTAACTGTATCATCAAACTAGGGGATCATTAAAGATCCCTTTAGACCATCAGTCAGCTGCTTCATTGATAGATGATTGCTGCCAATACGGAGGTCCTTCTCATCCAGACATGTGTATCCATATGACCATTCTTCATAAAATCTAAGTGCCCAATGATCCAACTAAAATCAAGGAGTTCTCCGTTCCCTCCATCAATGCTTTCTCAATGAGGCACCTCTGTCCTTCATGACTATCAGGGCTGCTACAAGATTCTGCTCCAAGATGTCATGAAAACGCTCTTAAAAGAGGAAACTTCCAAAGTTGCTCATATTGCAACCTTCATAACCATATTTTTTCTGAACTTTTGTCTGCTTCAAGACTTCCTTCGGATTAGTCTCTAAACTGGGATATCTTGGATCTATCCAACTTCTGATAGGACCTATTGATGTAGACTGCTTCCTTTTGTAACTAGTCTTTTACAACAACTTTTGCTAGATCCCTTTCAAAGGATGACAACTCTGCTTCTCTTGCTTCAGATTGAGTGTTTCAATGATGCTACTACAGGACTTCAAGATGAATTACTGTATAGAAAGTTTCAAGGAGACTGTTCCTTCTCAAAACTGAAAGAGGATTAATGCCTTTCTATTCTTCTGTTATAGAGTATCAAATGCTTGCTTTGCTTGATAACGTGACTAGATATTCACTGATGTCTATACCTTGGGACTAGGATTTCAGACTAGACCCTTATTTAATAACAATGTTGCCACTGTAAATCAACAATCTTCATAGGTTGGCTCAACTGAATATATATATATATATATATGAGCTGACCATGTCACCTTGTGCATAGAAACGAGATAGGAGTCTCGATTTCTCTTCCTTTGAGACAGGGGCTTGAATTAAGTTCTATTGAAATGTAATTGTGATCAGAACAATGGAAGGACTAGACTTCTTCTTTTCTAGCTTTTACTTGAATGATCAGAATTTTGAAGAGCAACCCAGACCTCATCTTTAAGTTCAAGTACAGTCTCATGCTCAAAATATCCTTCCACAGGTGTAGGCTCAGAATTTTTGTCATACTGTCCAGACTTGGAGAATATATATGCTCAGACTAACTGTCATAAGATTGGCTTCTTAAATGATTGACCAGGCATGATAATAAAGAAAATACAAATCATTTTAGGACTGCAACTTCCTCTTTCAAAGATGAAGACCTCTAATATTTGAGTAATTTCCACAGGACTTCTAATCTCTCACTGTTGAGTTTGCATAGCGTAAATATGAACTTCAAAACTGTACTTTCTTCTATCTGTTGTTTGGACACTCTCATATCGGCCCATCGACATTCTGTCCACATCAGTACTAGGAAACATCCTTCTAGATCAAGGAAACACCGTTGTTTACCTGTGCTAACAATCTGAGTGGCTGTAGCTCGGGGAGAGGGTCTTTCCTAGACCTCTCGGTCCTCCTATCAGTCCTCCATAATCATCTGTACCTAAATCTTTTCTCGTGGTACTGAACAGAGATCCAAACCATACTAAAATATACACAGAAACACCCTTACTTACCTTTGCACCAGCAACCTAAGACAGCAAGAAATTCGCACCAAATTCTGTCCTAGACTTGCCCTTAAGACTCCTCACTCTTTGCCACAGACTTCCTTGCCTCAGATCCATTTTCCCAAATCACAGAGATTTCTTGAGAGAGACTGCGGTCATATTTCAGAGAAGAGGGCTAATAACGATGCCCAGAGCTTTGATCTTTCATGGAGATATTTTCTCCTAGAGGCAAGACTTTAATAGAGCTATTGATCTGGCCATTACTTCACACATTATTCTTGGTCTCCTTTGTAATTTAGTCTCTGTTTAGAGCTTGCAATTATGCCCATATTTAGGATTGCTTTCCTACTGGGAACACGGTCCTGGGTATGCCTTTATCTTTTGATGTGATGAGACCTTTCATAGTGACCCTTACTTGCTAGGACCTTCAGACTTGCAGAGGGAGGAGACCATTGAGACGTGTCAACAAACTTCACTTGGTGATTGCTTTCTCTTACACTCTTGCTTGGGCTTGTCCTCACCTGAGCTCTGAAGCCATGTTAATTTTAGGTTAACATGTTCTTTGTTTAGGACAGTTACTTCAGAGATCCATAGTAGCCCAATTTTCAATTAATTTCATTTCCATTAGCAATCACAACGTTATCACATTGACAGTAACTGACAAAAGAACATAGATGATAAATGTAGAAGACAAGCCGAGACAAGAGGACACAAGAATATGGCTCAAGCCAGGGAAAAACCCCAAGATGGGGAAAACCCTTGATCAATTCTTCTTATTATTAGTATCAAATGCTTAGCAGAGAGAGTACAATAATTCAAAGTCAAATTTGACTTCCCAATTTGAAGATCCAATATCACTGCCCTTAGATACGTAGCTGACGCAAAAATGTAATTCTGGAGAAGACAAATTGTGCCCTCTTAGCCTGAAGACATACTGCTGTAGAAGCTTCTGCATTCTGGTGTTCTGGTTAGGGTTTGATGACAAGCTGCTGTAGAAATTTCTGTTTTCCCACCCCGGTTTTCAGTTTCATCTTATTTCTCCCATGTAGTTAAATGCCCATTCCCATAACCATACATTTAACAGACTGAAAAAAATAAATATGGCTGAAAACACAAATTCTGGAAATTTTTCAGAATGCTGGAAATTGCAGAAATAAAAATCAGCAATTAAAAACAGCCATTAAAACTCATTAAAACACTGATATTTTTGGTCAACTTGACCCTGGAAAAACCCCCTACAACTCTTGGAGAAAACCAGTTTGAGAGCTCTTCTTTATTTCTGAAAATTGCCTTTTTACAGTGAGAATTATTCAGCAAAAAATCAGCAAGCAAATTTACAACTTATCTCCTTTCCCGTGCCTCACAGCAATCTGGAAATTATAGCAAACAGGACAGCAATAAATGCTGTACGACCTCCGTTTTGTGTGCAGAAAAATCAGCAAACTGCTCCTCGATGTTTGTGCAAAAATCTGCCTTTCACTATGTGCTGAATCAGCTGTACAAATCTGCTCAACTGCTGCCTTGGAATGTGTGCCAAGCTGCTGTCTCCTTCTCCTTCCTGCTCAGAAATCTCTCTTGCTCTTTTGCTCTCCTTCTCCCAATCTGCTCATGAAAGAATGAATGACCTTTTCCTCATTTTCCTCCTTTAATATAACTCCAAGTGACTTTTGGGTGATCCAAGTGACTTTTGGGTGATCTCTAAATCCAATGGCTCAAATAGATTTAGATCAATGGTTGAGATTAAATGCTCATTTAAATCTCACTTTCTATTTTTTAATTCACCCCACTTTAATAAAGACCCACTTAGTCATTTATTTCCAAAGTCACTTTTCCTTTCTAATTTTTCATTGACTTTATAAAAGTCACTTTAAAATTAGACTTAATAACTTTATCACTTAAAGTCACTTTTAAATTAGATTTAACTTTATAAAATTATAAAGTCACTTTAGGAGAAAAATTAAATTCTTTTGGACACTTCTCCCTAGGCCAAAGATCAAAGCCTAAGGGAACCACCTGTCCTCCGGTACCAAATTTCAACACTCCCTCTTACCGAGGAAGGTGTTCCTCACCACACCCATCTTGTCTCTGAAGTAGACATGCTTGCCCCGTGGTAAGGCTTTGGTAAGGATATCTGCAACCTGCTCATCAGTGGAAATATACTCAAGCTTCACAGCTCCCTTCTGAACATAGTCTCTGATGAAATGATCTCTGATCCCGATATGCTTTGACCTGTCATGAAATACTGGATTCTCTGTGAGTTTAATGCAACTCTGATTATCACAGTAAATCACTGAAGGTCTCAACGGCTGACCAAATAAGCCAAACAACATCTTGCGAAGCCAGATAGCCTCACAACTAGCTAGACTGGCTGCCATATACTCTGCTTCCACTGAACTCAGTGCTACTGACTGCTGCTTCCGGCTGAACCATGACACTACTGCTGAACCCAACCCAAAACAACACCCTGAAGTGCTCTTCCTATCAGAAGCACAACCTGCCCAATCAGAATCAGTGTATCCTGCCAATCTCACTCCATCTCCCTGCCTGTAGTCCAGACCATAATCCACTGTCCCCTGCAAGTACCGCAAAATGTGTTTTGCAGCCACCCAGTGAACCTTCCTAGGCTCACACATAAACTGACTCATCGTGTTGACTGCAAAACAGATATCTGGTCTAGTGTTGACCAAATACATCAAGGAACCAATCAGCTGCCTGTACAATGTGGGATCCACCAACTCGGAATCCGAAGCATGAAGCTTCTTCCAGTTGGTGATCATCGGTGTCGACATGGGTCTACAATCCTCCATGTGGAATCTGCTAAGGATGTCCACAATATACTTCCCCTGCCCCAGGAAGAAATGCCCCTCCTCCTGCCACACCTCCAAACCCAAAAAGTAATGCATCAAGCCGATGTCCTTCATCTCAAACTCCGCCGCAAGATCTCTCTTGCAGTGCTCTATGAGTCTCTCTGCACCTGTAATGATCAAGTCATCCACATACAGCACCAGAATGAGAGGCTCCTCACCAATCACAATAAAGTAAAGGTTCAGATCTGCCTCACTCTTTGTGAAACCCATCCCCTGCAAGTATGCATCTATCCTGGAGTACCAAGCTCTGGGAGCTTGCTTCAGGCCATAAAGGGCCTTCTTCAATCTGCACACATGGGACTCCTTCCCATGCACCTCAAAGCCCTGTGGCTGCTCAATGTACACCTCCTCCTGTATGAAGCCATTGAGAAATGCGGTTTTCACATCCATCTGGTGGATCTTCCAACCCATCTCTGCTGCTATCGATATAATGGAGCGGATCGAAGTATATCGAGCCACGGGAGCGAAGGTCTCCTCATAATCAACTCCCTCTACCTGGGAGAACCCTCTAGCCACAAACCTCGCTTTGAATTTCTCAATGCTGCCATCTGCAGCATGCTTTACCTTGTAAAGCCATCTGGAAGTAACCACGGATTTGCCCTCAGGCCTCGGCACCACCTCCCAAACATCATTCTTCATGATAGAAGAATACTCCTCCTACATGGCCTCTCTCCAGCCTGCTGGCTAGCTGCCTCCTCATAGCTAGAAGGCTCAGAGTCAAGGATGTTGGTAACCATCGCCATATAGCTACAGAACCTCTCAGGTGGTCTACTCTCTCTGACCGGCCTCTTCGGCTCAGCAACAGATGTGGCATCTCTCAAGGTGTCCTGAAGCCACTTGGGCTTCCTCTTCCCTGAGCATGCTTCTCCCATAGGAGAATGAAACTCCTCCTCATCACCATCAGTAGCCTGAACTCCTGACTGTCTGTCTGCTGTCCTCTTGCCTGCACCTGAACCTGTAGAAGCTGAGGTACCGTGTGAACTGTCCATCAGTGGACTCCCTAGTGAACTGCTCTGCATGCTGCCCGGAGCACCACCCCTCTGGCTCGGCGAGCCACTGCTCACTGATGGACCTGACATCCTCATAGATGTACCTCCGGATCCTCCTGATCCCTGCCCACTGGATCCTTGCGACTGACTCAACTGCTGCTGAAGGTCTGGCTGATCCAGATACTCTTAACTCCCGTGACCTCCTAAAGGCCCTGTCCTCCTCGAACTTCACATCCCGTCTGACAACAACTCTCCTCTGTGCAGGAATGTAAATCCGAAAGGCCTTTGAGGTCTCACTGTAGCCCACAAAGATACCCTTCTCTGCGGTGGGCTCTAGTTTGGTCCTCTTCTCCTTGGGTATATAGGAGTATGTAATGCATCCAAAGATATGAAGATGACCAATATCAGGCTTCTTCCCAGAGAAAGCCTCCTGCGGAGTCATGTGCCCCAAGGCACGATGCGGACTCCTGTTCTGCAAGTAAACAGCTGTGTTGCAGGCCTCTGCCCACAAGAAAAATGGCAACCCCTGATCATGTATCATGGATTTGGCAGCCTCTATGATGGATCTGTTCTTTCTCTCCGCAACCCCGTTCTGCTGGGGGTTGTAAGGAACAGTGAACTCCCTCCTAATGCCTGCCTCCGCACAATAGTCAACAAACTCTCCAAGGGTGTACTCTCCTCCATTGTCCGACCTCAAGGACTTGATCTTTCGACCTGTCTGAGTCTCCACAAGAGCTCTGAACTCCTGAAACCGCTTGAAGACCTCACTCTTGGTCTTCAAAAAATAAATCCAGGTCCTCCTGGAGTGATCATCAATGAATAAAACATAGTACTCATATCCACTCAAGGAAACATGAGACATCCGACCGCTCACATCGGAATGAATCAAATCAAGTATCCCCGTCGCTCTGCTGTCACTGCTGGGAAAAGGGGATTTGGCAAACTTGCGCATCGCACAACCTCTGCAAGTATCAAAGTGATCAGTACTGAAATCTGGCACACCTGTAGTGATCTCCCGCAATGTCCTCAAGGCTCCATGATACATATGTCCCATCCTGCGGTGCCAAATCTCACACAGCTCAGAACTGCTAGCTCTGCTGTCGGTACTACTGCTCAATGCCAAAAGGGGCTGAAATGCAAACTTGTACACCTTTGCATGGCGTACACCTATCACTCTAGCTGAATCAGCTGGAGTGCCCCCGGGATACATCAACACCTGTCCTCCCCTGAACAGTACCTCATATCCTCTGTCCTCCAAAGCTGAGACGGATATGAGGTTCTTCCTCATCCCTGGCACATAAAGAACCTCTGACACCTTCAAGGGAGGTTTGGACTCCCTCTGAAATGTCACTGTCCCCACCCCGACTGCTCTAACAACTCTGTCATCACCGAGTACTACCTCAATATCAGTGCCACTCTCTGAAAGCTCTGAGAAGTACTCACGGACTCCCGTCATATGATGTGAAGCCCCACTGTCCACATACCAGATACCTGTAGATGCTCCGCTAATCGAGGGAAAAGCATGCTCCCTCTGAACCTGTGTGGCAGGTGATCCTGCACTAGAGGACTCACATGTAGTGAACGCAAACTCCTGTTCAAAACGACCTGCAAAGTCCTCAATCTCAGCTGAAGCTGCCACGTCCTGGTTCTTTCCCTTCTTCTTCTTCTTCTCCGGACACACAACTGCATAGTGTCCCATCTTTTGACAATTCCAACACTTCACCTTGGAATAGTCCTTCTGTGTGTTCCCCTGTTTACCTTTACCTTTGCCTTTGCCCCCACCACCGCTTGTGGAAGCCTGCTTCTTCCCTTTGCCTTTCTTGCCTCCTGCCACCAGTGCTACATCCTCATCCAGCTCAACTGGCTTGGCTGCCCCAAGCTGACCTTTCCTGATCTCTGTCTGAATGCAATCATCCCAAAACCTCTCCCATGTGGGAAGGGTCTCACGTGCACAAACCCCATCAGCAAAGTTCAACCATGAACGGGGGAGGCCATTCACTGCAATCCGCACCAACTCAGTGGGTGGAATGGCCTCTCCAATCGCTGCCAACTCATCTCTCACATTGGTAATCTTTGTGAGATATCCAGCTGCACTATCATTCCCCTTCTTAATGTTCTTCAGCTTCTCCTTCAGGACCATCTTCCGGTTCTCATTGGTACTCTGGTAGAGATTGGACAATGCTGTCCACATCTCATGGGCATTGCTCTTTCCTCTCACATGAGGAATGCAATGGTCTTTGATTCCGTCTCGAATCAGCCTCTTACCCTTATTGTTCTTCTTTTTATACTCAGCCAACTGAGTAACATCAGTGGGCACAACAACAGGGTTCTGTGCGGTATGCACCATGATATCCCAGACTTCTGCCTCCTCAAAGATACTCTGCATTCTCTCCTTCCAAACGCTGTAATTTATATGCCCATCTAGCCTATCCTCCACCCTCAATCCCAATGACATCCTGCTGTCCTAAAACTGAAAAATAGCACTGCTGTAGTAAAGATAAAACTGCTGTTTATGAAAAAATCAGCTTGCTGGAATTTTCTGAGTGAAAAATCAGCAACTGTAATTTTTCCTTTTGCTGTCCCAAACTGCCCTTCAGCACTCAAGCTCTGATACCATGTAGAAATTTCTGTTTTCCCACCCCGGTTTTCAGTTTCACCTTATTTCTCCCATGTAGTTAAATGCCCATTCCCATAACCATACATTTAACAGACTGAAAAAAATAAATATGGCTGAAAACACAAATTCTGGAAATTTTTCAGAATGCTGGAAATTGCAGAAATAAAAATCAGCAATTAAAAACAGCCATTAAAACTCATTAAAACACTGATATTTTTGGTCAACTTGACCCTGGAAAACCCCCCTACAACTCTTGGGGAAAACCAGTTTGAGAGCTCTTCTTTATTTCTGAAAATTGTCTTTTTACAGTGAGAATTATTCAGCAAAAAATCAGCAAGCAAATTTACAACTTATCTCCTTTCCCGTGCCTCACAGCAATCTGGAAATTACAGCAAACAGGACAGCAATAAATGCTGTACGACCTCCGTTTTGTGTGCAGAAAAATCAGCAAACTGCTCCTCGATGTTTGTGCAAAAATCTGCCTTTCACTATGTGCTGAATCAGCTGTACAAATCTGCTCAACTGCTGCCTTGGAATGTGTGCCAAGCTGCTGTCTCCTTCTCCTTCTCCTTCCTGCTCAGAAATATCTCTTTCTCTCTTGCTCTCCTTCTCCCAATCTGCTCATGAAAGAATGAATGACCTTTTCCTCCTTTAATATAACTCCAAGTGACTTTTGGGTGATCCAAGTGACTTTTGGGTAATCTCTAAATCCAATGGCTGAAATAGATTTAGATCAATGGTTGAGATTAAATGCTCATTTAAATCTCACTTTCTATTTTTTAATTCACCCCACTTTAATAAAGACCCACTTAGTCATTTATTTCCAAAGTCACTTTTCCTTTCTAATTTTTCATTGACTTTATAAAAGTCACTTTAAAATTAGACTTAATAACTTTATCACTTAAAGTCACTTTTAAATTAGATTTAACTTTATAAAATTATAAAGTCACTTTAGGAGAAAAATTAAATTCTTTTGGACACTTTTCCCTAGGCCAAAGATCAAAGCCTAAGGGAACCACCTGTCCTCCTGTACCAAATTTCAACAGCTGCTACAACTCTCTTCCTCTGCTCCTAGACCCCTTCCTTGACTGTGGCCTCCCTCCAAGTTAATCTGCCCACATTCCTCTGCTGTTATGGGTTATTTCCAACCCTCTAATATGCCTCACGGCCTCCTAGTCAAGGTAATTAGGCCTGCAGCCCTTCCTGTAGTCACATACAGTCACACGGCCTCCTGATCTAAGGGAGATAAGGCCTGCGACCCACCTGGAAGAGCTCCTGAAGAATGCAGCCTGCTTCTAGGAGACAGACTCCACCTCTGTCAGTCTCAAAACATCACTAGATCGGCCCTCAACAGATGTGGCCTTCCTCCAAACATCTCTGCTCCAATTCCCTGCTGATTTTCATTTGGGCTAGTAGCAACCACAAAAACAAGTGTCACAGCCTTTCGGCCCTCCATCCAAGGTTATCTAGGCCTGCAGCCCACCTGTAGCATACAACTAGAGCTGCGGCCTACTGTAGGAGAGAAAATCTAACCAAGAATAAGCACAAACACCATACAAATCCCCCTCATAATTGCGGTTTCCTACCTGCTGCATTTTGGACCTATTGGAGGCACAAAACCACCCACAAAACAGTCCCAAACAAACTCGTCCTCCTCCTCTTAAGCATGGCTACCTCAGAGATGTATTTCACATGAGATGGATGTGTAAAATGAGGTTGGAGGGCACATCCTTTTATGGGATATGGAGAGGGGTTTAACTTGCTTAATTAACCCCAAGCCGACCTTGATGAGTTACACACGAGTGGGCATAAATTCAAAAGCACATTTCTCCTTATCCAAATTTGATGATCTTTAGGTTGATTTTCGTCCTCTCAAAAAGAGGAATTTAATGCAATAATCATCTCCATTAAATGAGATTACCAAAGTGGAATTTGGCCCTAGTTGCCAATTTTAACAATAATTTATGAGGATGATGTCATGTTGAAGAGTCTCTTTTCCCACACAGGTGGAGGAAAGGGGGCAATTTGTTATGTATATCATTATGAGAGCTATCTTATAGGTCTGCTTGTGACCTATTGAACTTGTGAACACTTAATGCCAATTATTAGGGCTTTTACTTGTCTTGGTTACCCTCCTATAAGTAGAGGGGAGTTGAATTGCTTGGATCATTGTGGCAGACACTAAAATATTTCTCTTGCAAAGAGTGCGCAGTAGCTTTTCTTCTTTCTCTTGGACGCAATGGCTCATTAGGGTAGCGAATTGTCTTGGAGAAGATTTTATTGCATGGAGAGACTTTCTTGGATTGATGAAGTGATGCTTGGATGAATGGTGTAAGTTTATTGCTATTTTTCTTCCATTTTGCTATAATTGTTGGAATTAGGGTTTTCTTGAGCCATATTAATAAATGCTATATCTTTTATGAACTCTTGTTTCTTCATATTCAAAATTTTGTCATCAAGTATCCATCAAGGAAACTAGATTGCATTCCTTGACCTTAAATCTCCTTAAAGTGAAAGTCACTAGGGTTTGGTAGAGAGCTAGTTTCTCTCTTCCCCTCTCTATCCAAGGTCCTCTTCCTTTGACCTTGTCCTCTTGATTCCATATGCCCAATTGATTGAAGGCACTAGTCTTTGTGTGTTGATCAATCTAAATTTCCTATCTTTTACTTATCTTATGGTAAACTAGGGTTAGGGTTTGAAAACATTTTATTGCACAATTTAACCTATATGTGTTATTGTCCTAAAAGTGGGCCTTGCATCTATTAATTTTAAAGGGCAAAAGTTATTGTTTCATGCATCCTTCAGCCATAATTTTAGGGTTGACGTCTAGGGTTTTCTTAGCTGTTTTATGCATTTTCAGCCATTAGAAACATTGTGTTAACCTTTCTGTTGTTTACACTTTCAATGGCCTTGAACCTTTTGTTGATAACATCATTGATAAGCTATTTCTCAATTGCTGTTGTAAGTTTTGCATGCTGTAAAAGGTGCCTTTCCCTAAAACCCTAATTTATAACAGCAATCTTCAAATTGATAGTGGCTAGTGGGAAAACTAACTCGATATTTTAGAGGACTTATCTTGGATTCCTAGGCTTAGGTAGTGGTTTCTTTCGAGTTTCAACCCATCATCTCATTCTCACCCCGTGTGTTTCTTTATTGAAAACCTTTCTTGGGTGTATAGGTTAACAAGCTTTTAGAGAACATTGGCTTAGAGACTCTGAGTCATCTAACCTCTCAGTCTTGCTGGGGAAGCTTCCCTTGTGGGAATAATATCTGACCACAAACAACAGGGGAGAAGCCACTATGGTGACAATCATAGCTCGTCTCATTGTTGCCCAAGACCTAGAGTGCCTAGTGAAGCTTTGCACTAGGCTACTCAATTTTGCAGTAATACACACCATGTTAGACTAGTAATAAACCATAGAAACAATCCCCCAATGGTAATGAGCTCTAAGTTGCAACAATCATAGAGAAATAAGTGTGCAGACAACTCTAGGGGAGTCTGATTTTGCAAACCATGATGTCCGTCAATAATCCATGAAGCTCCATCAAATAGCCCTGCATCTGTTTGTCCAGTGTGAAGATAATTCCAACTGACAGTCATTGGTTTTTATTCATTTGATAATAAAATGGGGCAAAAACCCCAACAGCCAATGTGCAGCCTACGTCGCCAAGATCTTTAATTGGATCAAATACCTCGTGTTGTATGAGGGGATAACACAGATTGTTGGGCGCTCGAGTGAAGTCATGATTCCCTCTAGTGCTAATATTTTGTCCAATTGATAGATACAACTTACTCCTCTGCACTTGGATGCCTTGTGGGTTCTCTTCAAATAAATTCGACTTGCTGCATTGGTGGATGGTAGACACATAATATTGAATTATTTTGTTGAATATTTCACTTTCCCAAATAATTGACAATTGCTATGTGAATGCTTTGTGAAAGAGAACAACAATACGCTGCCGACACGATGTTTGACAAGCTTTACATGATGAATTGCCTTAGAACAGGGGGTTCCCATCATTGTGTGTTATTACTTTCCTCAACATTGTGTAGTGACCCTAGCCTAGATTTAGCACATAAAGAGGTAGCATTGGATGGCCAAACACATGGCAACAACAATCTAGTAGTTTGGTTGTTTAATACTTCGTATAACGTCCTTTGCAAATAATTACTTCGTATAACGTCATTTGTAAATAATTACATCCTACTTTGCTTTTAGCTAAGAAACAAGTTGGAGGAAAGTGATGTGCTCATGAGATTGCTTCAATTAGATTGCTAGTGATTAACTGAATGGGAATACAAATGCTGGTTGAGTGCTACACACATGAACATCTTACTATTTGGTTGACATTGTAAGGAAGACAAATCAATCGAATTATAATTGGGCAAAGGATCCATGTTGGTGAAATGGACAGGCCTACCTTTTACTGATCATGGTTAGCTAACTACCCATAGGTTTGCAACAGAACTAAAACCCATGCAAAATACATCATACGATATGAAACTGAACTATTAGAGGAGAAGTTGGTAGCTGTATTTAGAATAGGAGTATAAACTTGTTCAAGAAGGCTAAGATTGTGGAAAGTGAACTCCATAGTGAAAATTGTAAGAAATATTTAAAAATTTGGAGTACTTTACAAAATAGTAAGATGATTTCCCGATATTAGTTTTTATAACTCTATGTTATTGCACAAAGAGTAACCTCTTAATTAATATGCAGTTGTTAAAGATCATAAAAATGAACATTGTGATGAGAATGAGGAAAATTATCTCTCAAAGGAGGGGATCATTAATAGTCTTTTTTGTGCTTGCGAGTGGTTCATTGTTATTCATCGAAGCTGAGATTGCTACATTGATTACAGAGTATTATGTTTCCCATTGCGATAACACAACTTTTACACTGTAAATGCTTCGTTATTTTGATGCTTTTGAAGAGTTAGTTCCAATCAATTTGCGTGTTTTGATATGAGATTGTTGCTCTTGCACCAGAGGTTAGGTAATAGATCCTCTTTATCTGAGAATATACATTTCCCATGTGTTTGCCATGTAAGAATATCCATCCACATTTGTGTCACTAGGTTAAAGGAATGTCATTTTTAATGAGAGTTGGCTGACCTGAACTTTATGTATTCTACAGTCTCTCTCTCTTAGTCAGAGGTCTGCGGCTGTGGACATAGGATCTCTGTGTTTGATTATAAAGGAGCAGGAAGCAAAGATCAAGACACTCGAGCAAGATGTTGGCAAGCTTCAACAAAACATGAAAACTTCTGATGTTTCTGCTGAAGTTTTGCAATTAAGTCGAGAAATGCGGAGTTTACAAAAGAAAATGGATAGTCAGAGCCTTAAATAGAGGGACTGAAAATTGCAAGGAATATAAACTGGATAATTTATTCTCCACTTGGATTTGAGCAGGAAAAGGCCATTAAAGGTGAATGGAATAAAAATGCTTTTAAGGCAAACTGCCTGACAGATAAAGAATCCTATATAATGGGCTTATATGATTTTGGAATCAATTCACTTGGTCTTTGAGATCAAAATGTCTTATTGCTGATTTAGAACTAACAAAATGAGAAGGGGATGCCCGGAAAAGGTACAGTTGCAAGCCATGTTGGATACTCTTTCTTGCATCCACCTATATAAAACTTTTTTTGTTCTTTGTTTAGAGTTGTATTCTTAGCTTATTTTGAATTTAAATAAATTCATATTCTTTGGACCATTGACAAAAACAAGGGTGCAGCAGCATCCAAAAAGTTTCCTTTGTAGTTGGGGAAAAAGTTCCTCACTTTTCTTTAGTCGGAGCGGTGCAAATTATTTCAATTTTTGCATTTCAAGTGGGTATTTTCTGAGTGGGCATAATCAGAAACAGGGTAGATTGTGTGCAAGTTTTTGGCTACATTATTAACGGCTTTACATTATACTTTTACTGTCGATGCTACATCCAAATTTCACCATTTCTTATGGATTTCTAACCTACTCTTTTTTCTTTAGCGCTGCTGCTAGTGATAACGATTCTGTTTACATTCTACCATTGCAGCTTTTATTCCTTATCGATCTCTTGTATCTCTCAGTAATCATAACTAGTTAATGCAGTTATGGAAGTGAACGTGTGGAGAATCAGGGGGACTTTTAATATTTAATAAGAAAAAAAGAAAAGAGGAAGGAAGAAAAAAAAGATTTGGCCCCTTACAAATTGCATCTCCACCAAAATCTCATAAAAATAAGATAATTTTGATTAACTTTAAAACCTTCAATTAAAGGCTCATTATACCTCTTTCGAAACGTTAAGCAGGGATTTCTGAGATTCTCAATCCAAGCTCTATGCCTTGTATGTATATAATTTATAGTTCTTATGTTTGGATTTTGGTTGTGCTCATGCTCAAGTTAGGTTTAGTTCTCTTCAAGAAGAAATCAAGTAGTGCGTGCGGCATTTTTACCCTTGAGATATCATAAAGGTTTGTGTTCTTAGTCTTGCTCTTTGCTTGTAATATTTGTTATTGGAAATTCTTGCTTTTGTGTGATGTGTTTGTTTAACAAACTTCCAACGCCATCGTTTCTTCCACAAATTCTGTGAAATTCTGAAGGTAAAAATGCGACACAGATCTGTGAAATTCTGAAGGTAAAAATGCGACACAGATCTGTGAAATTCTGAAGGTAAAAATGCTACACTATTATGTAATTGTAGTTCGAAGTTTCTTGGTATAAGTGAACATTCCCGAGGAAGGATTGTGACGTTTTGGAAGTGGAAGTGAAATGATGCAGGATGCGTGCCTTGCTGTTAGAGGCCATAAGCTGTTAGTTTTAGAGTATAATCACCTGGTGTTTACCATGTCATGTCTTAAAGGACTTTTATGAGTAGCACCTTTGTTCAGTCTTATGCTTCAAGGATAGCAAGTCTTGTGGAAAGCACAGATGTTCCAGGAGACTCTGCTTATTTGGTGGTTGGAAATGTCTGGTTCCATGATTTTCTTAGACCATATGTTATTATAGGTTAGAGATATACAAGATTTATTAGGTAGGATGGATTACTGAGAGGGTATTTTCATGTTGGATTTTTGTTTTTGTTTTCTGTTATTAGATAAAAAGGCTGGAGATACAAAAGATGTGAATTACTAATAGGGTATTAATATGTTGATAGATATGTTTATTTCTGAATATGATTCTTAAATTTTTAATTTAATTATTAGATAGATAAATGATAGAGATTAAACTTTTATAGAATATTCTAGAATATCTTAGTACTATACACAAATCAAAAGTTAAGATTAATCTTTAAAGTAGTTACGTATTTTTTTTTTACTTTTTAATTAAATTGATTAATTAGAAAAAATGCTGTATAAAGTGACTTATGGTTTTTTTTAGCATATGGTATGGATACGTTATGGTATTGTAACAAGCCCTATTTACATTTTAAGAATCTCCATGGTAAAGTGGGGGTAAATCTCCATGATTAAGAATCTTGTTCATATATATATATATATTTATTTTTATTTTCAAGTTTGACTGGTGAGACATGTCAGGGGGGTTGAATTTATGATCACTTGAATACACAAGGGTTTGCCAACATGTTTTTTTCCAATTGTGCTCCCACCCATGGATGTATATATGTTTATTTATTATTATTATTTCGAACTAGGTTGATCCTAGGTTGGGCCCAACCCCATTGTTGGATGGAAGAACGATTTACCTACTAGTGGGATGGTGATATCGCTAGGATTGTGGACACCTTTTGGTATAGTTTAATTCCCTCAAATGTGGCTTCCATCCTCAACCCCTCCTCGTGAGATTTGAACCTCTAACCTAGTGGGGATTAAATCCCACACAAACCAATTGGTCTACACCTCATAGGTATATATATGTTTCTTATGTATTAATGCTTTTAATGATTAATAATCTATAATAAATTTATAATTTAGTTTTTTTTTTGTTTAATAATATATTTTAGCAAGATAAGATGTACCATAAAGGACATATATGTGTTGTTTTTTTTTCTTGCTCTAATAGGAAGCGTTGTAGGGCCATTTAGTCCCTGATACTCAAGTTGCTCAAGTTAGAAATTATGCTTTGAGAAAAATTGCATAAAAATTTACAACTTACATTGGTCAATGTTAAACTAATAGTGGTCAATTGGAAAATCTAATATGTGAAGTGGATAATTAATTGTTTGCTTTGGCACAAGAACTTGCATACATTTTGGTGGGTTGTAATCACTAATAATTCCACACCTATGAAACTAGAGTCCTTGAAATATGTCGACGTGTCGTGAATCCGGCGAATCGGACACGATTCATGCCAATTCGTGTCCATAAATCAGGACACGACGTGTCCGATTGGAACACAATTGAATCCAGATCGTGTCCCAATCGAACACGACGTGTCTTGATTTCAGGACATGAATCCAGAAAAAGTGACCCACGTGGCATAAAAAAGGCGAGTTGTTGTTCTTTTTATTCATTTTCTCTTCTCTCTTTTGCTGTGGGTTTACTATGAGGGGTTTGGAGCAAGGAGCAAAGGGTGTGGGAGCGTTTTCAAGGAGATTCAAGCAACATGTAAGTGCATTTCCTCTCTATTTTTTTTTGCATTTGTATTACAACAGTTTGCATATGCATTTCTTTTACAAATTTGGGCATTTTTGGTTTATTTTTTTACAGTATCATGGTTCAATCAAGGGCAGTAGGGAAGGGGCAAAGGAAGGGGAAAAATGTCCCCATTGGAGATGCTTCTCCTCCCGCAATTTCATCAGTCTGTTGTAAGTATTCCCTCTACTGCAAGTAATGTTGAGGGAATACTTCCTCCTCAATGTAACATTGAGAAATATCCCTTGCGGAAATATGTCACAAGAGAGCAAGGGCCAAGCAACAAGGTGAAGGGAGGAGTAATGTGAATTGGAGATGCGATCTTTGCCACAATACTTTCACGAGCACATATTTCCTTGTGGAAGGCCATTTGTTGGCTTTACCAGGTTGTGGAGTTGGAGCTTGTACAAAAGTAACTTTACAAAAGAGGAAAGAAATGGAAAGAGAGTTCAATGTCGGTATGGAAAATGTGACTACAAAAAAAAAAAAAAAACCATGAATGATTACCCCCTTTCATTTTTGAGGAAAGGAAACAACAAATTCCCATTTGAGAGTTCTAATGGGGGACAAGCAGGAAAATTAAAGACAATTTCACTTGATCCAATGGACAAGATTTTTCGAAAGGAAAACAGGGAAGAGTTTAATTTCACCGTTGCCTTTTTTTTTTTTCTATCAAAACTTCATATCCTTTAATGTTGCACACTCACCTCTATTTATTGAAATGTGCCGAGCCGTAACTCAAAGGGCTCCATCAGGGTATGTGCCTCCTGGTTCAGAGAAGTTTAGAACCACATTGTTGACGAAGGCAAAAAAATAGGTGCAAAAAACGCTTGAGCCTACTAAAGCATCATGGCCAACATCTGGGGTTAGCATTGTTTCTGATGGATGGACAAATTCAGCACGACACCCACTCATCAACTTCATGGTGTCTTTTTTGAATGGTCCACTTTTTTTGAAAGCAGTGGATACACTTGGAGAATACAAGGATGCACATTATATGGGTGAGTTGTTTATTAAAGTTATTGAAGATGTAGGTGTTGATTCTTGTGTGCAAATCATTACAGATAATGCACTTGTTTGCAAGGCTACTGACATGATTGTGGAAGCTAAATATCCACAAGTGTTTTAGACACATTGCAGTCCATTCATTGAACTTAACACTGAAATCCATTGCTTCTGATGTGCTTTGGATTGGTAACATTATTGAGGATGCACGTCATATCCGTAACTTTGTACAAAATCATACAATGGCCCTCACTATCTACAAGGAATACAACAATCTATCATTGTTGAAGATTGCGGATACACGGTTGAGGGAGGTTAAGGCCGCTCTTGGGGCCATGGTTATTTCAGAGTTTTGGTCTTTTTGGAGAAAGACAAATCAAGTAGCCTCTAAAAGAGCGACAAACACAGTGCTAGATGATGCTTGGTGGGAGAGGGTAGATCTAGTTATTCAAATCATGGACCCTATCATTTCTTTGCTTCGATTTGCAGATACAGACTAATCCATCCTAGGAGAGGTTTATGAGGGATGGGATTCCATGATTGAGTCTGTGAGGAACATTATTTTATAGAGTGAGTGCCCCGAGTACGAGACATCACCAAAGACCTTCTTCACCACTATACATGATATTCTTTTCAGTAGATGGGATAAGAATTGCACACCTTTACATTGTTAAGTAAGTATATTCTTGTCAGTGGTTAGGACAAGAAAGCACCTTTACATTGTGCAATATACTTACCAAGAGTATAAAATAGTTGCAAGAAACAAAAATATGAACCTGGTACTTAGAAATTTAATATGGTATTAGAGCACTAGAAACTCTGAGAGAGAAGGGAGATCAATAGCACACACGTTTACAACAATATTTATTTTCAAGCTAAAGGGTTTCGCAGTCAAGGGTTTGATCTAGGAGAATGACTTTTATTAAGTTGAGGTTTAAGGATTGGTTGGAAGGGGCATCTAATTTGAGTCCATGGAAGGAGAGAATTTCACTGATTCTTATGGAAAACAACCTATGAGAATTTGCTGATACTGATATACAACCTCCTTCAGATGCTACAACATATGTCACTCACAATTTGAAGGATGTGAAAGCTAGACACATAATTTTGGATGTTGTGAAGGACAAAGCTGTACCAGAGTGATATCTAAAACTAGTATATGGTGTTGAGAGAGAAGTTGAGAAACTCCAAGATGAGTAGATCAAACATAGTGGCATCATGACTAGGATTCAATGAGTTCAAGATGAGCTTGCAAATGTTGGGGAAGCTCTGCTTGTTAAGATAATATTGAGCGGTTTTTCCAAATGATGGGCTACCTTTGTGACAAGGATCCTTGCATGTGACAAGCTTCTTGATTGGAAACAAGCTATAAGATGACATCATTCAAAAGGAGATTTCAGAGGAGTCATTGTATGGTCAACAACATAATGGTGGGGATGAGGGGAACCTTGCTTTTGTTAGGCAAGTCAAAGGCCAAACAAAACCCAAGCGTAGGAACATCTTTACATATTGATAAGAAAAGTGACATGAGCAAATTCAACTAGTTTGCATTTCAAATATATGAACATTATGCAGGTCAATGTCTGAACAAGAAGAAGGGTGAAGGGAAGGTACCTATGAATGCATTTGCATAGATGGATGAGTTAGCCAATAAGTTTGAAAAGGAGTTTTCATTGTTGTCATATATTTTTTGGCACCATTACATGAAGAGTTTGGTTCGTGAGAAATGGAGTATCTCATCATATGACATGATCTCGTGATCTCTTCACCAATATGGCTAAGGAGCACATAGACCTACATGTGGAGCTTGGTGACAACACCAATATGCAATAGAGGGTGTGGGAATCACACAATTCCAATTGGATTCAGGGAGTCCTATGGAGGTGAATGAAGTGTTGTATGTACTAGGTCCTTGAGAAGAACTTACTCAGTCTCGATTATGGAGGACAAGGGTGTTAAGGTCAACTTTATGTTGAAGTTCTTGGTAGCTTCAAAAGCTCTTCTAAATAAGCTTGGTGTCCTAGCATGTAGGATATGGATGATTGCCTCTTTCAGTGCTTGCTTGGTGGAGTAAGTGATTTGTGACTTCTTTCCTAAGTCTAGCTTAGGAAAAGTACAATAATTAAAGTTAATGAACTATTGTGGACTATTAAGCCAAAATACTGAGGATAACAAATAAAATTATTTAATTGACTTAGATATGATTTCAACTCTTGATCTAAAGTGAGGCGAGATCTAATTTCGAGCGTCAATCATTTTGGAGATCAGGGTTAGGGATTTTGATTAATGATGTTATAAAATAAACCTAAGGGAGAGGTGAAGGCACACAACTAAAGCATTTTTCTCTAGAGCGAGTGACTAAACTTGACTAAAGAGAAGGGAAAAAAAGTGTAGTGAAATTTTGGGAGTATTTCTAGGAGGCCGAGTAGTTGAAGCATAAAGGAGGCTGATTTATCCAGTGCGATGATTTTTCTTCAGTGTGCAGGGGTTGTACATGGAGGAAAGGAGAGGGTTGATTTACTGGTGGTGGAGCCCGAGTTTCTCTAGGGTCAAATTCTTCAAGAGGTCGATTTTCTAGTTAGCCAAATATCGTGGGTCGAGTTACAAGTTCTAACAGTGTGTATTTTTCTCTATGGGTCTAGGCCCAGATTTTCCTGAGAATTTTAATGAAGGAAAATGGTTATGGGTGTATATTTATTGTTTTGATGTGATTGATCGCTCTCATTTTTATTTTTTTCCATTGCAAATATTTTATTTCAGAAGATAAATACTAGTGATTTTATTTCCATGACAATTTGGAATTTTATTTAATAACCTTTTGGAAATAAAAATTGTTGAGGTATAAATAAATCTAAAATGGTATTATAGTCGCAAGTTATTCCTTCTTATTATAGTAGAAATTTTCATTTTGCAGTTAGAGTTTTGTGGCCAAGGTTGATTTGTGAAATGCCATCAATGAGCTTGAGATATGAAGAGAGGTTGGATGGTTTGCTAATTTTAGTCCATGGAAGGAGCATATCACTATTGTTCTGAAAATGAATGGTTTGTGGATTTTGTAAACAAAAAGATCTAGGTTCATTTTGACCTTGCCCAAGAAGCCGAGCACAATTTGAAGGATGTGAAAGTTATGGGTATTATCTTGGATGGCGTGAGAGATCATACAATTCCTCACATAAAAGGAAATGACACAACACTTTCGATGTTGGTAGCCTTAACTAGTCTTTATTAAAGTAAAAATTGGAATAGGATAATGGTACTATGGGAGAAGTTGAACAACATCCAAATGAAAAGATCACATGCCGTAACCTCATATCTTACTAGGATCCAACACACTTTTGATGAGATGTCAGCTGCGAAGAAGCTGAGTGATTTAGAGATAGTGAAGGTAACTCTAAAGGGATGTGCTAAGCAATGGACCACCTTTATGGAGGGGATCCTTGCTAGACAACTACTGCTTGATTTGAGCTGATTGTGGGTTGAATTCATCCAAAAGAAATTTGAGAGAGTTCAATAACTAGTGGACAACGTGGAAGTGGTGGTGGGGAACTTGATTTTGTTGTGCAAGTGAAGAAGGGAAAGGGGAGGGCTAAGTAGAACCAGGGTAGAGGAGGATCTTCACAAAGTAAAAAGGAGGAGGACATGACCATAGTAAAATGCTTTGCATGTCGTAAGTTCGGTCACTTTGTTGGACAATGTCCAAACCAGAAGAAGGGCAAGGGAAAGAAATTGGTGGCAACCACAACAAAGATGCATGAGTTGGTTGAGAAGTTTGAGAAGAACTTTGCCACTAGTACAAATGGGGCCAAAATTTGACGGCTATTAGTCGGATATGCGACTTATTGGTGTCGGCTATCCGAAACATTGGTGCTCATCAAATCGTTGTTGGCATTCTATCGAATAGTCGATAGTTTAGTTAACATCAAATATTCGACGGTACATATGTCGATTATCCAACACAAAAAAGCCTGAAATTGTCATTAAAAACCGACGTTTTGAAGTCAGTTTTGCGACGCTATAAATCGTCGGATATCCGATGCACCAAATGTCAAATATCCGACAGGTCTCACAATAGTTGGTCGTCGGATATTCAACAAATAATTAATTTTGTCTAATGGGAAAAACCGACGCTTAGGCGTCGGTTAATCGATGATATACATAAATTGTGCGACATGAGTGTTATCGCTCTGATGCTTCCTTCTATCAGTGTTGAGCACCCGTTTGACGTATAAGTGTTGGATAACTGATGTTAAGTTGAATTAGTTCGACGAGAGTTTTGAATATCAAAGACATTGTTTTGTCGGTTTGGGGCACACATGTCGACAGTGACGTGTCAGATATTCGACGGATGAGAGTTCTCTCCAATAGGAGTGTCAAACTACCAATGCTTCTGTCTTTCGGTTGTGGTGTCGATTATCCGACGAGTACGCTGACCGAGAGGGGTCAAATATTCAACAAATAGCCAGTGCTGTCAAATATTCGACAAAAGTTTGCGTATTAAAAAAATATAATTTTCACCAACAGTTGTCAATATATGACAACAATTCACACCTCAGGTAATGAGAAACCCCACATACACTTGTTTTTGGTGTGTTATAACTTGTGTTGTTGCCACTAGTTATAATCCTAGTTTTACTAGCTAGCATTCTTATTCTGAAATTGAGATTATTTCAAAATTGTCTCCTAGCCCACAATAGTTCCTTCAATCTTAAAGCCAAATTTTTTCAAGGGAATGAATCACTCTTGCTCAAGTTCAATGGGGATAACATTCTAAATTATATTGAAGTTGTATTTTCTCTTGAAGCAAAGGATCAAAGTCATTATGAAAATGCAAGCTTGCCACTAATATCATGTAGAGGTACTTCATCATGGTAAAACCATCCTTTGGCCTTTTTCTTTTTCTCTTCCTTGATTTTTGCAACTCAATTTCATTGGATCTAATAGAAGCGTTGGTATACTGGGCTAGGCACTTCTACCATGCCTAGGTTGGGGTGGTCTTATTGGTGCATACCACGGTGGGGTCTTCGACTGGGGTGAAGTCGTAACAAGGTAGCCATAGGGGAACCTGCGGCTAGATCGAATCCCTCTCCTCTCCTCTCCCTCTAGTAGGCTCTTAGTAAATAAAATATTGTACCTTTTCCTTAAAGTGAGCTCAGAACGATGATGTTACTAATACCCAACTCACTCACACCACACCCAATCTCATTGATGAATATCTAATATAAAAGTTATATGGTAAAGTTATGTTGAAAAGTCTCCTCTAGATCTCTCTTTTAAAGAACATTTTTAGCACTTAGGTGGCAGCCCTTGGAATTTGAGGAATCTACATAGGAAGTTACAAGCGAGCTTGTACTATGACATGTAATGAAAATTAATGTAATTTGTAGTAAACTAGCTTAGGGGTCAATTGTGGACCCAAGTAGCATAATTTGCTACAAAAGTTAGCTATTTATACCTGATGGCATGAATAAGATGCAACTGAGTGAGAGTTTGGATCTATTTATCTGTATCAAACTAGTGGAATGATTATTATCGACTTTCTGGTAGTCAGAAATATCTTTGTGTTGTGTGATTGTTTCTTGTCTCTTGGTTTAAGTGCACCAGTGAGCACATAATAGCTAATGTATTGGGTTATCTAATGTGTTGTTTTTCTTTAGCTCACATATGTGAAATTAAAAGTGGCCACACTATTCATTGGCATTTACCCTCCAAAAAGGATACAAAGTGCTAAAACACATAACTTCTAACAAATTTATGCTTTTGGCATCATAGTTTTTTAAGTCGTAACATTTTCATTAAAATATACCAGTAGGCTAATGGAATTTCCATTTTAGCACACACAAAAACCATTAGGTTCAATCTTTCAGTAGATGTGCCTAAATTAAATTTTGACTATGATAACGTGTAGATATTTTGAGATACCCCAAAATTAAGTATAAGACAATATGCTATAAACTTCAAATGCTAAAGTTATGATCATTCCAAGTTACAGGTAAAGAACCTTGGTGATTTCTAAAAGTTCTATGTTTAGAATCAGTTTCCCCTAAGGCATTGACATGATATGCAAATCACTATCCCTTCATATTTAAACATTATTAATAATACACAAAATTATCCAACAACCCTCTCTACAAGTATAGATCTCACCCATAAACTAGGTTTCCTATAACAAAATCATGGGTAGTTTCCTTATGAGGAAAAAATTCATCAATGTATGACAAAATCGATAAGGTTACCTCATAAATGCAACATTCTCCTTTTATGCTTAAATATGTAAGTCACCATTCTCTAATGTCTTAAATTTAAGACATACAAGAGGTTGCAAAGCTGCAATGGAAGACAATTTCCTTCTATTGGAGAAATTCAACCATAAATGACCCAAAACAATGAAATATTGCCTCTAGACAATAATGTCTCACTTCTCCTCAAGATTATCCTACTCTTTGATACAAGATCACTTCAATTCAACCCAAATATTAGAAAATGATGCAAAGATATATGGAAATGATCAATGATAATGAGGCAATGAACAAATCGGGAGAGTCTCAATTATTTATACCATTTTTGTGTTAGAATCATGTGACCTTCTCTATGCTGACTTACTACTTATTCATTATTTCATCTAGTTGGTCTAGTATGGGGCATGCTAATATGGCTAGCATGCCCCCTAATTTAGGTTGACTACCTTATTTCATGTCTGAATGGCATTGCCATCTAAAAGAGAGGTGCTTAAATTTTTGCCTAACTTTCTTCTGCTCATCATTTAATTTTATATATTATCCTAGATGCCTAAGTACAACAATAAGAACCTATACATCAAATTAATTGCCCTTCAATTTTTCTCTTTGACATCAAAACTATTTAGTTATCTTGACACGGTCAAGGGCCGGTTTACTGCAAGTGGTTTATAGTAGCACACAATACTAGCACATGGTCATATATTTAAGTGGTTTCTTGTCTCCATTTTAATGTGTGTGGCTTATTGTCTCCATTGTAAAGTGAATTGAATGGCCATATTGGCCAAGGATAATAGATATATCTATTGGAAGTCAATTTTCTTGATTAAAGGGTTTCCAACGTAAATCTTGGCTTTTATGTGTGCTTGTTATTTCTGCTATTTTCTCTTGTGAATTTAACAGGGTATCAAAGCCCAAGTAGACCTAGACTCTCTCACGAGAATGGTCTGAGAATGGGAACCATGGAGAAAGTGTATGGAATTCATTAGGTTAAAATTTAATGCAAAAAACATGGCAGTTTCCTATTAGTCTAGAATAATGAATGAAAGAGGAAACAAATTTGTAGTTGCTGTTGTTGTGGGGTCCATCCTACAGACTGAAAATGAGAAAGTATTTGCTGGAGAACTTCCCACACAATGGTGATGAAATTCCAGTGGTTGAAGCAAGCATTAGCAAAAGCACACCGAGGCTAGGTGGAATGACGTGAAAATATTACATGTGAAGACCTTGATTCAATGATTCATTTATTAAGGTTGAGACTTGACTTTAGGTGATACAAGGGGGCTATTATAACAATCCTAGATTATCAGATAAACTTAATGGTGGGATTCTTAGGTTAACCTTACTTCAATCAAGGGTCAATTTACTACAAGTGGTTTATGGTGGCACATGATATTCATGTGAAGGAGGCCTATTTAATTGGAATATTGCCTCCATTGTAAAGATCCTCAGGTCACTGGTGTACATTAGATTGGCCAAAGGTAATGAATATATCTTTGTGTGGCTTTCCCTATTATGGGTTTCCACTTTAGATCAAGTCTTTGATATATGGCCCATGGGTGCATGCTTGTGTTTATCTCTCTCTCGCAGATGTAAAATTGAATAAAAACTAGAGATGCAACAATAGCCATCATCCTAATGAGTGTATTGAACCTAATGTTGAGATTTATATATATGTTCCTATAGCAGAGTGGATAGGCTTGTGCCACAGTACAAGGCAACATTTTACTATGCCATGCATGTAAGTTTTCCAAAACAAAGAAAACATATCATAATTAGAAAATAGATACAAACAAGTAGAATAGAATAACTATATACTTTTTGTGTGTTGAAAAAAAAATAATCTTTACCAACAGTTGTCAATATATGACAACAGTTCACACCTCAAGCTCATTTTGTATAAGTTGAATAACTTCAAGAACCAAAGACATTAACCCAATAATTGACTTTGAACATTATTTTTTATGTGATGTATATTGTCCTAGTGAAAACAATGACATGACATGCTAGTTTGAATCATAGGACTTGGCATATTAATAAAAAAAATTACATGACCTTGACTCTTATTGATGATCCAATTTATTGACCATAATTCTAATCTCAACAAACCTATTATATCCTACAACTTGTTAATACCTCAGTTCTATCTTATACCTATGCTCATTATTGTAATATAACAAGGTTACAAACAACACCTTTGTTGACATAGTGAGCATGCTATGATAATATGTTTGAATTTGACACTTTATGAAATGATACATTAATATTGACTTGACAGTTTGACTTATTGTACAATGACCTTGATATATTAAACTTGACATAGAAACAATGACTTGAAGACAATTGCTAACTTAACATAGTGACCTTATGAGTTGTAAAAGTAGTTTCTAAGTATAGATATGCACACATGACAATGTCTTGGACAATGGTACATTGACATGGTCTTGTGTTAATGTGACAACCATAGTGCATGAAGCAACAACACCTTTGGACTATGTTGTAATATAGAATATTGAGCTATGCAAATATGAATTGATAGACCTAACATTGATGCCTTACCATGACAAGTACTATGATGAGTTTCTTGCTTTGAATTAACTCGTTTGACTGTGACATTGACAATGATAACATTGACAAGTAATGTAATGGGACAACAAGTGAAATAGTCCCACTTTGTAAAATATGTGAGTTGAATACCTCCACCTTGGGAATAATGGGAGCAAGGGGATGGGAATAAGATGTGCATTAGTGGTGTGTAATCCTTACTCCCAACCACTAATCCTTCCAAATTCTACTTAAACTAGTACAAATGTAAGTGGACTTGTTGATATTAATTCACTTAAAAATTACCCACTTTTGGAGTGAAAATTAATATATTATTATTTAATTTGGTAATTAGGAAGAATATTTATTTGGAAATATCCAAAAGGTGACACATAGGGATGTTGAGTAATCCTTTGTTAAAAAATTACATTGAAAAAAAGGAAAGGATGCCACATAGGTGGTTAATAATGACTAATTTTAGGAAATTAGAAAATAATTTTTTTGTGAGGGGTTAGATTGCTAGACTTATATATTTTACATATAGATGAGACCTCCATGGGATTTTTTTTGGATGGGGAAATAACATTATATAGAAATACTATTGAAATTCTATTAAATCATAGTGAAGTTTGAGTCACTATGTTAGTTAGCTCTAGAAGGAGGTTGAGTAATTCAAAACTAAACTCCCTTGTCAAAGGATTAAAAGTACAATAGGCGAGAAAAATCATCTACTAAAACATATTCTATTATTGGTTTTATTCTAGTTCTTTGTTGATCCTGCATAACTTAGTGTTCTTAAGGGAAACATGTTTTCCCTGAGTGTGGTCGGCCATCCCATCAAGTTGTTCCCACAAGAGGCACTTGAACCCTACAAAAAGACTATATAAAGGAGAGGTATTGGACCTCATTTGAGTCACACAAGTGATTCAGTCTCTTCAAGAAGTCTAAGGCAAATTTAGAGTGATAAAGAAGGATAACAAGGAAAGAAAGAAGGTCTATTTGTTTGGCTTGTGCATCAATTATTTGTTTGGCAAGCTTGCACGTATGGGAAGAAAGCTATCTTTGTTCATATTTCAAGCTAGAGAAGAGCAACAAACCGAGTTATAGAGAGAAGCATTATTGTTTGGGTGGTTGGCCTATCACTTGGTGAGTTGTATTGATCAAAGGTCTTGGAAGTCTTCCTTGAATTTCTATAAGAAGAGAAGTTTTTGGGTTTTTCCCTTGTGGAGGGGTTTTGCTCTGGCATGGATCCTATTTCTAGTGTTCTTATTTGCATTGTGATCTTCTTTATTGACATTGTTTTGATGATGAACACAAAATAATGATGATGATGATCTAACATTATATCACAAGAATTGTCAATATAACAAGAGAAAACATTATAAAAGAAACTCTAATTCTGTTTGCCCTAGTTTTTCTTAACATCTATGGTCTTGGAAGATTTGCAATGTAGAAATAAAAAATTGCTTGAAATCAAATGCAACACAAAACTAAATCATGCACCTAGTAGCCAAGCGCTTAGTGGGATAAATTTGAGTAGTACTTCAATGAGTTGTTTTCTCGTATATGACTCCAACCCTAGTTAATATTTGAAATCCAGATATGAAAATGAAAGTACCTACAAAACAAAGGAAGGAGGAGAAGTTAGATGCGATAAATAATTAATAAAATAGAAGAAAAATCATACCAATGCCTTATACCTAATTAATAGAGTAAGATTTTCTCCTATTGCCCTACATGAAAAATGACAGTTTATGGTCTTTCACTCAAATACAAACACAATTGTCAAAGAAAGACAAATACTACATGATTTTTTTTCATGGAAAAGTTTGTTATTTCTTATAAACCTTTATGTAACTCCCACTCAGCCAAGACATACAACACAAATATCAAACAAATTTTTTTGTCTCACCTAAAACCTTACCATTTTGAGCTATTTTCTTCAGATAGTTGTTCCACTTCAACATCCGAATTGAAACTAGTTGTCCTACACACATTCATGAGAACAATGAGGCAAACTTAGATTAAATTTGACAAAATATTAAATTTATTTGCATGAATAAATAATAATTAAAAGGACTTGTGTGCATGGATACCTAAATGAGCTCCTCTTGGTTTCAAGAATAAATTGTTGGAGTAGTTTAATCTTGGAGCAAACCTCTCTCCACTCGACGAAGAAATAACAAAGTCAACATTGACTTACTTGTTGCTCTATTGGATTAAGGGTGTTTTTTTCCAAGATGATCCAAATCCTAATTTATTTTCTACTGAACAGGGCCAACCACATGAAGGTAGAAGCTCTTATGCCCTCCGCCGCCCCCGCTAACCCCCCACGCATCACTCTCAATTCCACAGTACCCAATCTATATATTATATAGGAAATAGTTGAAAGCAAGACATTAAGATACATAAAAAACAAATAGCAAACATTCATTCATAAATCCACAAAATATTTCATTTCAATAAATTTTATCATCAAAAATATGTTTACATAATATGAAACAAGGTCATGTACATAAAGAGACATATAACAATTATTCATTAACATATAACATTCATTCATTAATCATAGACACAAAATACTTCATCTCAAATTTTTTTATCATCAAAAATATGTTTTCATAATATGGTACGTGATGTTTCTAATGATATAACTAGCACAATCATTTCTTTTTTTCTTTCTTTATTTTTGATGGTCTGGTCGTGTACTCATGATGTTGTTGAAGCTTCCGTAAGAGGGGTGGACCATCAACTGTAACAAGAAAGAACTGTTAAATTGATTTTTTTGTTATTATTCCTTAATAAGAATAACATTAGAGTTTTCTTTACCTTGTGCACTAGTCGACACTGTTGGAATGGTTGCTATATTTTCTACTATATTTTTTGTAACTAATCTATATACTGATTTGAATTTTCTAATTTGTATTAATATAAAAAATTATAACATATATTAGTTTTCAATTCACAACAATTTGTGATTATGAAGACAATTTAAGTACATATGAGTGTAATGTCCATGATGGGATGTATGAATTGTCCTCCACACATTGCCCATCAATGATTATAACCTTGAATGTGCTAGCATTGGTTTGTCATCACCATCTCAAAATGACCCGGCATATGAAAATTTACCATGTTTGTCATCATCACTTCACATAGTCTCATAAATGAACCCTTTTACAAATTATATGCATGAATTTCTGGCAGAACATCCCTTCTAGATAGCCTATGATTGTTTGTGAGAATAGTTGAACAATTATTTTTTTTATAAGTAGGGGATCTTGTCAACAAAGATCCGTCAATTGTCCCTTATTCACTTGTTGTCATAAATCAATCACAGGATACGTAGAGGGGATGGTCTTCCATAAATTCATGCATATAATTTGTAGAAAGGGCCATCCATGAGATAATGTGAAGTGATGATGAAAAAAAAATGTAAATTTTCATCTGCTAGGACATTTGAGATAATGAGATAGACCGGTGCTAGTCCATTTAAGGTTACAATCATTGACATGTAATTTGGGGAAGACAATTCATATGTCCCATCATGGGCATTACACACATACGTACTCAAATTGTCATCATAATCACAAATTATTGTGATTAGGCATTGAAGCAGGAGTAGCTTGCACCTAAATTAGGAGTGTGGTAGTCTATGGTGAAGTGGGATAGTGATACAAAGTCGTAGATGGTTGAATTATCATGGGCACAAATTGTGTAAAGGCTTAGTTTAACATGAGAATATGATTATAGGCTCTTGGTGTTCGAACCAAACTAATTGAATTATACCACAAATTTATAAAAAAATATGGTATTCTACAACCTCCTTGTATTTGAGGTTAGTGAGCAAGGGTTATCAAACCTAGGTGGGATAGAATGTCCCTGGCGTATAACCTAACCCTACCTATCTCTCTATATGTATGGACCAAAGTGATGATCTACCGACCTATCTGTGCTAGCCAAGATGGATCAACTATGAATTTGTGATGATTGTATTGGGCTATAAATCTATGAACGACCCATCACATTGATTTGTAACCAAAGCCATGGAAGGATCTAAATCTCAAGAAAGTGTCAAAGATTAAATAAAAATCAAGTTAATATTTAAACTAACTCTCTGCCCTAGATTTCTCAATGTGGTAACAAATCCAGGTTTTGAAGTGAGGGCAGAAAAGAAGATCAACTTAGCATCATCTCATCTCAAGAAGAGCGAATTCCTTAATCCAAATTTGTGAAGGCAAGAAGAACAAAAATATGGGCATAATTACTAGCCCTAATTGCAGAGATAAGGTTGATAGTATACACAAAAAGGAGCAAGGGGTTTTGGAGGGATATAAGCACTTTTCTTGATGACCGAATAGCTAGAAGACCTTCTCTCCCTGGACCGAACCTATCAAACAAGAAAGCGAAGTTCTGGGATCATTCTACTAACCCTCTTCTCTATGACATAACCTCATACTTACTTAAGAAGAGTGAGAGATTAAGGAATCTGATCTTGATCAACCGAAAGGCTATTTGATGAGCTCAAGAATGCTAAGCATCTTGATAAACTAAGCAAAAATATGGGGTAACTTTACAAGATTTGAAGTCTTCAAAATTCATCTATCAAGCCTTCGTTCTGGACAAGTTTTGAGTGATCATAGTCTCAAGTTGAAAGGCATGTGCATGAGTCTCTTTTGGAAGCCCTAAAAGGTTTTCCATTGTCACCTTTTCAAAGGGATGCAAAATCACTATTGAAAGAGGATACACCTATGCATAAAATAGATCCAAGATCGATGGTATTGATGACCTTGTTCTAAGCTTAAGTCTTGTTGAAAGAATTCCAAAAACCATACTCTACACCTGTGCATCAAGACATCAAAATTATGAGCACGTAAAGAGACATATAACAATTATTCATTAACATATAACATTCATTCATTCATTCATTAATCATAGACACAAAATACTTCGTTTCAAATTTTTTTATGATAAAAAATATGTTTTCATAATATGGTATGTGATGTTTTTAATGATATAACTAGTAAAATAATTTCTTTTTATTTTTCTTTATTTTTGATGCCCTGGTCATGTACTCATGATGTTGTCGAGGCTGCCACAAGAGGGGTGGATCATCAACTGTAACAAGAAAGAAATTTTAAATTGATATTTTTTGTTATTATTCATTAATAAAAATAACATTAGAGTTTTCTTTATCTCGTGCACTAGTCGACACTGTTGGAATGACTTCCTGATCCAAAATGGATCTAGAATAGAATTCTAAGTCTAAAGTGTTCCTCACAGAGGAAAATTAAAGTCAAGGGCTGCTCCTGGGAATAGTCCCATTGCATAGATCCTTTCATTCTAAATCTACTGCAATTTGAATGGGCTAAAATGGATTTCAGACGAAGAAGTTATTGCAGAAAGAAGATTGCCTTTGTCCTTTGGAAAAGGAGGCATTTCTTATAAAAAATGGACTTAAGGCCTTCTTAAAGGAAAAATCACATCGCAAAAGGCTCAAAGGGCAGACTTAAGCCAAAAGCATGGAGGATTCGCGATGAGCGATGTGCAATTAAAGTGATCGACGATATCAGCGATCAGTGATTGGTCGATCAGAGGAGCAGAACCTAGACCCTTGCGCCAATGCAATTACCGATTGCGATATTGGCGATCGGTGCGATCGACAATCGGAGGAGCAGGGACATAGACCCCTGCCAATGCGATACGTCGATATTGGCAATTGGGTGATCGATGATCCCGATACAAAGGGCCATTCGGTGTAGAAATTTCTGTTTTCCCACCCCGGTTTTCAGTTTCACCTTATTTCTTCCATGTAGTTAAATGCCCTTTCCCATAACCATACATTCAACAAGCTGGAAAAATAAATATTGCTGAAAACACAAATTCTGGAAATTTTACAGAATGCTGGAAATTGCAGAAATAAAAATCAACAGTAACAAACAACCATTAAAACACATTTAAACACTGAGATTTTTGATCAACTTGACCCTGGAAAAACCCCCTACAACTCTTGGGGAAAACCAGTTCGAGAGCTCTTCTTTATTTCTGAAAATTGCCTTTTTACAGTGAGAAATATTTAGCAAAAAATCAGCGAGCAAATTTACAACTTATCTCTTTTCCCGTGCCTCACAGCAATCTGGAAATTACAGCAAACATGACAACAATAAATGCTGTACGACCTCCTTGATTTTCGTGCCCACTTTCAGCATTAAATGCTGCTGTACGACCTGCATTAAATGCGCTGTACAGACCTTGATTTGCGTGCAGAAAAAAACAGCAAACTGCTCCTCAATTTCTGTGCAAACCAATCCTCGATTTCTGTGCAAACCAGCTCTATGGATTTCTAGAAAATCGTGCCAAAATCTACCCTTCACTGTGTGCTGAATCAACTGTAAAAATCTGCTCAAATGTTGCATTGGAATGTGTGCCAAGCTGTTGTCTCCTTCTCCTTCCTGTCCAGAAATCTCCCTTGCTCTCTTGCTCTCCTTCTCCCAATCTGCTCATGAAAGAATGAATGACCTTTTCCTCCTTTAATCTAACCCCAAGTGACTTTTGGGTGATCCAAGTGACTTTTGGGTGATCCCTAAATCCAATGGCTGAAATAGATTGAGATCTAAGGCTGAGATTAAATTCTCATTTAAATCTCACTTTTTATTTTTTAATTCACCCCACTTTAATAAAGACCCACTTAGTCATTTATTTCCAAAGTCATTTTTCCTTTCTAATTTTTCATTGACTTTATAAAAGTCACTTTAAAATTAGACTTAGTAACTTTATCACTTAAAGTCACTTTTAAATTAGATTTAACTTTATAAAATTATAAAGTCACTTTAGGAGAAAAATTAAATTCTTTTGGACACTTTTCCCTAGGCCAAAGATCAAAGCCTAAGGGAACCACCTATCCTCTGGTACCAAATTTCAACCTTGGCCATGCGACTTGCGATAAGCCGATAAGGGCACGGACCCGATAGGGTTTATAGACCTAATTTCATAGAATTTGAAATCCGGGAATTTCGGAATTTCAATGTATTTCTCGTGTAAATGCGGTTTTGGCCATTTCTCCATGCGACTTGCGACTTGCGATAGGAAGGCAGACCCGATGGGATTATGGACGTGATTCTATAAATTTTGAGTTCTGATATAAAAGTGTTTTCAAGCTTTTTCTGTGTATTAGCGCATTTCTGTTATAAAATCGAAATACAAAGGAAATGACCCGAGGCGATAAAGCCGAACCCGAAAGGTTTATAGATGCGGCTTTATATTATTTGAGTTTCGTGGTAAGCGGGATTTCGGGCGGGCCTCAGGCAGTAAGTGGTATTGAACGGGCTCCGCTCGATCCCATACACTGGCCAACACATGGCATGGCGCAGGAGAGAGAAAACTGCCTTTTCGGGCGGGTAATCTCTGTGCATATAAGCCACCGAAATGAATGTCAGCTGTTGGATCGGAGATCAGGCAGATCAATGGTGGGAAATACAAAGGAGCTTGCGACAGCCATAAAAGGCGGATCCGATAGGATTTTAAGCACGATCCTATAATATTTGAAGTCCGGGAAAACGCTCAATCATGTGTTTTTGTCAGTTTTTCCTGTGTATTGCATTTTTGGCTATTTCCGCAAGAGGAAGGCCGAACGGTTGGGTTTTCCTGTGCCCGCCGATTCACGACAATGAGAAACTGATTCTTTTGGGGAAACGCATGGTTTTCCATGATGGAGGACAGTAACCGATGTGTTACAAAAACACAGAGAGCACGATTAACCAGGGGTCGTGGGGAGATTGCTAAAGGTCGCTGGAAGGTTGCTAAGGGGATTTTTTGGAGGTTAAGCGAACCATTGATGCACGCAGAGGCCGAGAGAGAGATCTCAGAGAAGCCAGAGCCGAAGGGCTAGAGTCAAGATCCAGAGCGAGAGCGAGAGCCAAGAGCCGAAGAGCGAGAGCGAGAGCCAGAAAGCCTGAGAGCTTCAGAGCCAGGGATAAGATGGTGTTCTAAACCCATTGTGTTCTGTGTAAACCAGTGGAGTTGAGCATGGAGCTTGTAAAAGGACTTATACCATAATCCCAGAGAGCCTAGTCGAGTTGACTAGAGCTCAAGGAGACGTAGCCCAAGAGTTTTGGGTGAACTCCATATTACATTGCTGTTCTGTGTGTTTGTTTTATTGCTGTATTATTTACTGTTATATGTATTTACATATCAGCATAAGCAACAGAGCTTGAAGCACTTAACAATTAAAGGCAAACAAAAGCATACACCTATTTTCAAGCACTTTTAATTCTACAATTGGTTAATCACTAGATCTTGGGAATATGTATATATATATATATATATAGATACATATTCCCATATATATATATATATATATATATATATATATATATATATATATATCTAAGCTTTGGAAGTGGGAGAGGTTCTTGTAAGTTAGACAAGAAGCCTTTAGTGCCCCATTTTCAGATCAGGTGGTATCAGAGCTTAAAAGTTGATTAACCCCACCTTCAAAGAAGGTTATATCAAAACTGGTTATACCATGAAGCAGGTGATATCATGATGCAAGTGGTATCAGATCAGAATGATTGATTGACAGAGCAAAGATTGCTTGTTTGAAAGGTGTTTGGGCAGTCAAGGATTGATTGTCTGATTGATTGTATGCTTGTTTGCAGACTGACTATTGTTTGAGTTTGCAGAGGTGAAGGGAAAGCTATTGTTAGCTGAGTCCAGGAGAGGACAAGAAGGAAGAAGGGCTGAAGGCATTCTTCTTATCCCAAAGGACCTCAAAGCAATCCTTGAAGCACAAGAGGTTTGTTGCAAAAGGTTCCTTGAATAAGATATTTGATAGTCTTGTTGAAGTTCTTTTGTGAATTTTGATAATGACAACTTCGACAAGTGAGTCCTCAAATTCCTCCTTCATCACAATATTCTTTAATGGAGATATGAAACAAGACTTGTTCATCACGATGACAAGGTGAGAGAAATGTATGAGGATGGAAGGAAGAGCAACATACTTAGAGAATAGTTGAATTCCGTGGAGGAAGAGAAGCAGTTGCTCTCTGACAAATTGCAGGAAATGGAGAGGCAACTTCATATTGCAAATATGAACCTGAAAAGGATGCATGAGTTGGAGACACAACTCTTTGTTGCCAAAGAATCCTTAGTCAAGTATCAACTTGAAGAAGAGGTAAATCGTTCCAGTTTGTCTTCAAATTCTTCTAAGAATTCTTATATTGGTTCTTTTGAAAAGCATACCAGAGGCATAGGTTCCAAGCTAATGTCCAAGATGGGCTATGAGGGGAAAGGCTTGGGTAAACATGCACAAGGTATTGTTGAGCCACTAATGGTTGAGGAAAGGCCTAAGTATTTGGGTCTTGGCTATGGACAGTCTTATGGAGAAAGTTCCAAAGCTACCATCAAGACCATTGAAACAACTCCAAGGAGTTTCATTTCAAGTCTTCTATCCCAAGATTGTGAAGATTGTATTATTGGGAATGCAATGGTGTGAAGCATACTTTGCAGAAAGAAGGTGTATATTAGCATACACTTGAACTAGAGAGTTGTGGAAACTCTGACAACCTTGAAGAGATTGATGGTGTTCCAAAGGGAGCTACTTCTTCGTTCAGCTCACCTCCTCATGAAGGTAAAAGAGGTGGAAGAGAAAGGTATAAATCTGGTTCTTATCATATTCCTTTTGATTATGTTCAGCATGATAAATTTCCACATAAGCATGGGAAAATAATTGCATGTTCCTTTTGTGGTTTGGATAACCATAATGTTTCTAGATGTTGGAAGAGAATGGCCACATACAAGAAACTTTTGAAGGAAAGGAAGCAAGAAGCCAAAGGTCCATTGGACAAGGCAAATCATGCTATCAAGTGGATGCACATGTGTTGCACTTACTGCCATAAGCAAAGGAATCTTGCTGAAAGGTGTTGGACTCTGAATCCAACAATGTTTCCACAAAAGTTGAAGAAAGTGGAAAGAGAATATGGCAGAAATGGAAAGGAAGATTCCATGATAGATGTGTTTCAGGATGATTCACATGTTGATGCTAATGTGTAGACAAAGGAAATACCTTTGAACTGTATTGGTAAGAAATGGCTAGAGTTCTTATCCAATTAAGATTGTATGTCTATTGATGTAAGGAATCTATTTGCATTTATTTGTTAATGGAATGCAAGTTGCAGGATTTTACCAAGAAGGTGAATGGAAAAGTTGAGTAGGAGACTCACTTTATTGCTGCAACATTATGTTCATTTCAGCTTCGAAAGTACAATGTGCTTAAGTAAAAGTTGAAGGATGAAATGCATGCATGAGCTTGATATGCATGAACACAGGGATGTTGATGATTTCCTTGTATTTAAACATGTATGTGTGATTAACTTGAAGGGTTGATTGCTTTGTTTTAAACATGCATGTAATATTGACTTGAGAAAAGTTGATTTGGTCTCCAAGATGGAGATAATGATGAAGTGTTTCATCTTTGAAAAAGAGTCCTAGAGGTCTTTTTCTACATGCTTGACTTGAAGGGTCATTTGTTTTAAAGGCATGTTTTGTGGGCTTGTTATCTAGTCCATCATTTGTATGCAGATGTAAGACATGGAGGTGTTCACAAGATGTGAAATCTGTTTCTTTTGTTGAAGCAGGAGCTTAGGCCATCTAGCTGTTGTCGGTATTTCTGTTGTTGTTAACAGTTGTTGTTGACAGCATGTCAACAAGTACAAATGAAAATTTTGTGAAGCAGATGTAACTTCACATTTATTTGAGCCACCTTGGATCAATGATCAAGGAAGAGCAGTTCAAACTACCTGTGACCTTCTCAGTAGGAGTTCTGCAAGAAGTCAAGGAGGAAGGCAGTTCTTCCCAGGAGGACCAGCAGATCCAGGAAGGAGAGTGGTCAAAGGCTTTGGTTCAGAGGCACTATGCAAGGCAAGTGTATGGAGGCTGAAAGAAGAGGGTGCTGTTACCCTCATTTACTGTTCAGATCAGTATATCAGTCTTTTGGGGACCAAAATTTCTTTTAGTGGGAAGGTGTGATCCAAAATGGATCTAGAATAGACTTCTAAGTCTAAAGTGTTCCTCACAGAGGAAAATGAAAGTCAAGGGCTGCTCCTGGGAATAGTCCCATTGCATAGATCCTTTCATTCTAAATCTAATACAATTTGAATGGGCTAAAATGGACTTCGAACAAAGAAGTTATCGTAGAAAGAAGATTGCCTTTGTCCTTTGGAAAAGGAGGTATTTCTTATAAAAAATGGATGTAAGGCCTTCTTAAAGGAAAATTCGCATCGCAAAAGGCTCAAAGGGCGGACTTAAGCCAAAAGCATGAAGGATTCGCGATGAGCGATATGCGATTAAAGCGGTCGCCGATATCGCTGATCGACGATCGGGCAATCAGAGGAGCAGAACCCAGACCCCTGCGCCAATGCGATTAGTGATTGCGATATCGGCGATCAGAGGAGTAGGGACATAGACCCCTGCCGATGCGATACACCGATATCGGTGATCAGCGATCGGGTGATCGGTGATCCCCGATACAAAGGGCCATTGGGCATGCGACTTGCGATAAGACGATAAGGGCGCAGATATGATAGGGTTTATAGACCCGATTTCATAGAATTTGAAATCTGGGAATTTCAGAATTTCAATGTATTTCCCGTGTAAATGGGGTTTTGGCCATTTTGCCATGCGACTTGGGATAGGAAGGCGGACCCGACGGGATTATGGATGCGATTCTATAAATTTTGAGTTCTAATATAAAAGTGTTTTCGGGATTTTTCTGTGTATTAGCGCATTTCCGTTATAAAACCGAAATACAAAGGAAATGACCCGAGGCGATAAAGTCGGACCCGAAAGGTTTATAGATGCAGCTTTATATTATTTGAGTTCCGTGGTAAGCGGGATTTCGGGCAGGCCTCAGGCGGTAAGTGGTATTGGACGGGTCCTTCTGATCCCATACACTGGCCAACACGTGGCATGGCACAGGAGAGAGAAAACCGCCTTTTCGGGTGGGTAATCTTGTGCATATAAGCCACCCGAAATGAATGTCAGCCGTTGGATCGGAGATTAGGCAGATCAACAGTGGGAAATACAAAGGAGCTTGCGACAACCATAAAAGGCGAATCCGATAGGACTTTAAGCACGATCCTATAATATTTGAAGTCCGAGAAAATGCTCAATCATGTGTTTTTGTCAGTATTTCCTGTGTAATGCATTTTTGGCTATTTCCGCAAGAGGAAGGCTAAACGGTTGGCTTTTCCTATGCTTGTCGATTCACGACAATGAGAAAATGATTCTTTTGAGGAAACACAGGGTTTTCCATGATGGAGGACTGTAACCGATGCGTTACAAAAACACAGAGAGCATGATTAACCAGAGGTCGCTAGAAGATTGCTGAAGGTCACTAGAAGGTTGCTAAGGGGCATTTTTGGAGGTCGAGCAAACCATTTATGCACGCAAAGGTCGAGAGAGAGAGCTTAGAGAAGCCAGAGCTGAAGGGCCAGAGCTGAAAGTGAGAGTGAGAGCTAGAGCCAAGAGCTGAAGAGCCAGAGCGAGAGCCGAGAGCGAGAGCAAGAAAGCCCAAGAGCTTTAGAGCCAGGGATAAGATGGTGTTCTAAACCCATTGTGTTCTGTGTAAACCAGTGGAGTTGAGCATGCAGCTTGTAAAAGGACTTATACCATAATCCTAGAGAGCCTAGTCGAGTTGACTAGAGCTCAAGGAGACGTAGCCCAAGAGTTTTGGGTGAACTCCATATTACATTGCTGTTCTGTGTGTTTGTTTTATTGCTGTATTATTTACTGTTATATGTATTTACATATCAGTATAAGCAACAGAACTTGAAGCACTTAACAGTTAAAGGCAAACATAAGCATACACCTATTTTCAAGCACTTTTAATTCTTCAATTGGTTAATCACTAGATCTTGGGATATATATATATATATATATATATATATATATATATATATATATATATATATATATATATATATAAGCTTTGGAAGTGGGAGAGGTTCTTGTAAGTTAGACAAGAAGCCTTTAGTGCCCCATTTTCAGATCACTTCCTGTGCTCCTCTTCTGGCTTCCCTATGGTGTCTGTATGTTGTGGTGTGATCTCTACCAAAAATTCCTATATAAGAAAGAAAATGTTTTTTCGATTAGACAATGTAAAAGTTAAAAACAAACATTCATACTTGAACTTATGACATAAAAAATTCACTTTAAAATATGGTTATTACCTGATATCTTTGAAGATGTTGTTTAAACATGATCTTATCTTTAATATTAGGACTTTTATTTCTAATGCGAGTCAAACGAGCAAGTTCTTTTTTCTTTCTAACCACAAGCTTATTGAATGTTACGATTGGGTCTAGAGACATGCACAACTCATCATCATCAAACCAATCAGGATCATTAAGCACTTCACTAAGCACTTCCTCAACAACATCTGTGGGTTTCTCTGAGGATGGTGCCTTCCCCTTATCACCCTGTTTATCAAATAAGTGTAATTTGTAATTTTATTTCACCATCCTTAGCTATAAACATTCAAATATTTGAATTTTATGAAACATTTTAGATCAATAAAAAATTCCAATTTAATGAGTTAGCTCAATTGGATTGGGCATCATTTGGTTGAGAACCATCATGAGGTGACTGGACAATGGGATATAATATTTTTGTTAATTGAATTGACTTGGATTAGTTCTAGATTAGGAGGCCTAGTTAGTAGTACTAAGTGAGTCAATGGTATATTTCAATGAGAAGCCTGCCTTTTGTTGATCATGATCTTTTCAAATGGATAGTTGAGTTAATTATCACATGAGTTGAAACCATTATGTAATTGAAAGGGGAACATGAAGATGAACAATTTAATCACTGAAAATTAGAGGATTAAACCCTTAACTATTCATTTGGAAGGTTGATTGAAGCATCACAACTAAGAGAGTAGTTCAGGGAGAAGAGAAGAAAGGTATTATTCAAGGAAAGGAAGGAATCGACTCTTTTATTAAAAAGAACATTAGAAGTATTGTAACACAATATTGTGGATGGAAAATCATAAAGATCATGTATATTTCACTATAAAAATCCATTAATCCACAAACTCAGATTTGGAGTTACTCAAATCCTTCACTAGGAAAATGTTTATAAGTATCTCATCGCCGAGACTAAAATGGGTGATTGATTTAATAAATGTTGGTACATTAAAAACAAGTTCAATGCATGGTAGTTCTAATTATAAAACTTATGGAAACTAGTGTTATAACATATGAAAGCTTCCTTGGTTTGCCTAATCGACATAAGGGTTGTACATATTTCAAAATGACTTGTATACCAAGATGTTCAAAATCCACAAAGTTTATTTGAGACAAAATATTAGAATGCATCTTCTAGATTTTCCCCTTATTTAGTTTACATGGGTTTTGTTTAAGCCTCTACAAACAATTGCTTGCATTATAATTCAAGCATAACATCAAACTAGAGTTGGATGAAGAAATATCACAAATATATGATGCCTTCAAGGGTGTCATCATTCATTCATTCATACATCCAAGAAATATTTATCTCCACAGAACATTTTAAAGCCTTGAAGTTAATTTTTTCTGTCGACTAAAACAATGCCATCGTGGTTGAACTATCTGGTTCACCCAGTTCCTCTTCCTCTCCTCCATCTATAAGATTGTCTGAGGAGCTGTTTCCTGAGTTACCAGAGTCACTCAAGGACCGAGGTGTTGAACTTGGAATTTTTCTGAGTATTCAACCTTTGTCATCTCGTCCTCCACCTACTTTCTATACTGGGTCGTCTGCTGATATTGGCCCAGAATCTCCGGACAATCCCGTTCAAACTCCTAAGGACTTGCCGACCACTGACGATCAACTTGGACTGGTTATCTATCCTTCGAATCCTCTGTTTGACCCTGTTGTGATATCACCAGAACATCCTTACAGTCCGTACAACCAGCTGGGTGTTCCTTTGGAACTATCCCCTCGTACTTCTTTGACCATTCATCGTCATTTGTTTCCAGACATGGAACCCAAAGGCGATGCTCCAGTCACCTCTCCGGAAGAGTCTGAAGTTTCTACTCCACACACTATCGAGGAGGAAGAGTTGCCTTTTCCTCCTGAGGGTTTCCCCTATTCTGGGGGTATTCCCGCCAATTTTCCACCCAACTATGTGTCTTTGGTGCATTTGGTTTCAAGTACACCTAGTGCCTCATCACTTTACCATAATCTTGTTTGGGCATCAGGTGCCATGCCTATGTCAGGTCCGTTCATTGTGAACATGACTTCCTAACAGGCTGTTAACTCAGTCCCGGTGAAACCCACCGTTCCGAATACCCTTGTATCGTCAATCCCAGTTACCCATCAGGCACAACCGACAATTTCGAAGAATGTCTCTGTCAGTTCCTCCATCCCTCTAGTCAGTGGCCAGGCTGTGCCACCGCCTGGGGGGAAAAACCTGAATGTTTCTATGGTGTCAGGTGCCACCAATGTGAGTGGCTCACAAGCTCACATGCTTGGTATGAACCAACCTTCTTCTGGTATTATTCACAACCCTGCTGATCCTACTGGATCAAGCAATGTCCAGTACCAACAGGTTCAGAATCCTGTTGGTCTGTTTGGATCGAGCAATGTTCAGTATCAGCAGCCTTATGGGGCTCAGGTCCAATACCAAACTCCTTACGTTCCATATGGTTCTCAAGGAATGGTTAATCAACCTTACACCTTCCAATCTGGGTAGTACATTCAGCCTGGATATGGCTAGATTCAATTCATAAATTTCCCGGGCACTGTTCAAGTACCCTTGCAACAGTAAGGAAAACCTATACAACAACAAGGCAACCTTTGTTACCGCAAGGGAAACCTTTGTTGCAGCAAGGGCTCTCCGCGCAACTGCAAGGGCAAATGATCCCGCAACAAGGTCAACCGCAACAACCGCAAGGTCAACCCTTGCAATAGTTGCAGCAAACCATGCAACAACAAATGCAATATTCTCCACACACCTCGCAGCCCATGTCCTCGCAGGGCCAACCTCTGCAGCCTTAGGGACAAATTTTAACCACAAGGTCAACCCTTGCAACAACAAAACCAACTAGGGCAGCAACAACCCTTGTATACATATTAGTAGGGTCAAACCTTGCAAGGGTAGGGTCAAGGTCAAGTCCTGCAACAGTAGGTTTAAAATCCTAATGTCCTAGGCCAACAGGTCCATAATCTTGCCGGTCAAGGGCATCAGGTACAAAACCCTAATGCCTTAGGTCACCAGGTTCAAAATCCTTTTGGTTAAGGGCAACAAGTACAAAATCCCTATGTCCAAGGGCAACAAGTGTATCAACCTTATGCCCAAGGAAAGTAGCTCCAAAATCCTCTTTTTCAGGGGCAACATGTTCATCACCCGTATGTTCAAGGACAACAGGTCCAATATCCATATATCCAAGGTCAATAGGCTCAACAACCTTTTAACCCGTATGTTGCTTATCAACAACCTATGGCCGAATAGTTCCAAAGTATTCAAGGTCAAAATCCTCCCTATGGTCAAGGTAATCCACAATGGGGGCAGCCTCAGATGCCATATGGAAAAAATCCCCCACTGTGGGGCCAAAATCCTTACCAGCAGGGATGGGCTCCTCCGTTTAGACCCGCTTATCAACCTCCCGTATCTTTTAACACCCAATTGCCATTCTTGGCTACACTCGAGTTGCCAGATGTATCTCGCCTTACGAATGATCCAATCCTTCATTCGCCATACTAGCCTCTGATGTTGTCCAAGATACCAAGCGATTGTCCAAAGTTCGATGGGAAAGCTAAAGAATATCCTCAGGCCCATGTGATGACATATCACCTCTGGTGCTCGTCGAACTCATACGTTGACGATTCCATTCATCTCTGTATTTTCCAACGAACCCTCACGGGCACTGCAGCTAAGTGGTACATCGAGTTTCCTCGAAGTACTTACCATGACTTTAACTCTTTAGCCATGGCTTTCCTCACGCATTTTCAGTTGCGATTTCGCTATGAAATTGGTACCTATTTGCTCACATCGCTTAAGAAAGATATTGCGACACACATCTCTGATCACATCCATGAATGGAGACGTAGACGTCGCCTGATCAAATTTGAGATTGCTGATCAACTGCTCACTGAATGGTTCACCAAATCATTCGTGGCCCTAATTGCTCGTGATATAGCTATGGGTGGATGCGTCACTGAAGAGCAAGCCATCACTCGTGCCCAGTACTTGGATCTAGTTTACTCTCAGTCTAGCACTTTGTATGAGTTATTACCCAATGCTCCACGACCATCATCTGATCCCGCAACATCAAAGTCACAAGCTATACCTCATGTTGATGGAGTTATTGGTTCAGTATCCCAGACCCTTGCTAAATCTTCTTCCAAACAAAAGTCGGTCTCAAATGCTGTTCCTAATAGTTCGTCCCAGAATCCACTTGGCCCTGGTAAAACCTCAGAGGTCCATGCTGTCTAGTCTACCGCAATGGACAAATCCTTGAAAGGAAATAAGAAAGGCAAAGGCAAGGGTAAAGCTGATGCCCCAAAATAGGGTCCTCCCAAATCGTCTGCTGGTGAATCTTCGCAACGGAAACCTAAGTATCCTTGCCTCATTTTCGAGGAAGATCACTACACTAAGGATTGTCTGTGACGATCCGAAGTTAGTCACTTTCTCAAAGGGACCCCCACTGTCCTCAAAGAGCCGTTTCCATCTCAGCAAACCCAAATGGTAGACCAACCCCAATCTGCTTCCTCCGGATCTCAAGTGTTCATGATGAGTATGCCTATTAATGTGGCTACTAGATCGAAAGATTATCAAACTCCTGCTTCAACAACTGGGAAAGAGAAAGAAGTCGCACCTTCTTCTTCTACCCCGAGTTTTGGCCCTCTTCATATTGAGCGCCCTAACCTTGATTCCGCTATATGGCCACCCTCTCGAGGTGTGTTGCAGAAATCCTCGTATAATCCCAATGCCCGAGCTACTCAGCACTACAATATTGTTGAGGATTTGGCTCAGGTGCCGTTAGCCATGTCGGCTCTCGAGGTGCTCCAAAGCTGCCCATCACAGCAGAAATCTTTACTGTCAGCTATCGGGGGCATTGATCCCACCGATTCCAATTTGATATGTTTTGATCTAGAAAACCATGTTCTACGTCTCCCTCATCAGATTGCCTTTCTCATTCAGGTAATCATCAATGATAAGACCATCCACCAGACTGTCATTGATAAAGGTGCCTCCACCTACATCATGTCGACCGCATGTTGGAAGGCTACTGGTTCTGCTTTGAACCAATCTCCGAACACTGGAAGCTTTTGATGGGTGCAATTCGCGACCCTTTGGTGTCTTACCTAACCTTTCCATCACTCTAGAAGGCAAGACAGTGCAAGTCGAGGTAGAAATTGTTGACACCAATCTCAATTATAATCTTCTACTCGGCCGAAGCTAGACCCATGCCATGCATGCCGTGGCCTCCTCTTTATTTCATGTGATTCATTTTCCCCATCAAGGGAAGATTGTCACTGTCGACCAGCTGTCTTTCTTTGCCTCTTCCTCCTTAGATGGAAATGTTCCGTACGTCAAGAACACTGGTGCTCCCTATGAGAGTGTGGGGGTAGGTCTTTTCAAAGATTCTTCCTTAATGGGAATTTTTCCACTCCCACCTCCTCATGTTGCCTCTGTCAACATGATCTCGGTCAAATATGATCCTTGGGTCATACCTTCACCAGATCTTGTTGATACCTGGGGCGAGGTTATGTCGCTTAGTCCCACCGAAATCAATTACGTGGAAATTTCTTCGGCTTCAAGTTCCGCATCCTTTGATTCTTTTATGTCGAAGACCTCTCTCAATACGTACTCTCAATCCCCGTGGCTTGGCACTTTGGAATCACTTGATCCCTTAGCCGAGACCTTCCTTGCTGATGAAGGTATCATGGAAGTCATGTCTCTCGAGGAACCACCTTGGATCGATACTCATCATCGCTTCTTGTTCTTGCCTCGCGTGGCGGTCATGTTTATGTGTTTTGAGAGGTTTTATTCTCAGCCATTTATTAACGTGTCAATTTATCCTCACGTGGTGAAGATATTTCAACTAAGGGAACCTTTATCGCTTCATGGATTCAGGATTTTTTTCCCTCCCTGAGTTTTTACTGATTGCCCATTATTGCAATGGGGTTGCCATTCGACTCGTAACCCTCCCTCGCCTAGGGGGCATGGGGGCAAAGCCTTATATGAGTTCTAATCAATTATTTGGCTGAGTTGATGCTTAATCGTCACCGAAATGGTTAAACTCTGGTGTCCTTCTGTGTTGATCGAATACCCGAGTCCCAACATGGACTCTCACCTCAAGAACTATGATGCTTAGTTCATCTTGCATGGTTACTTGTGTACATTAGTGTGTCATTCATTTTTGTGCAGTATGGTTTTGTGCGTTAGTTTTCAAACAATTTCCTGTTTACTATGCTTTTCTTGCTTTGTAGATGTTTGCGACTCCCCACATTGGTTTCGCTGATGGTGCTTTCCATGGTACCCAGAACCTATCATTCGTGACATGGGCTATTTATGACCCTAATGGTGAGTTGATTGACCTTCAAGGTATCTGTATAGGTCGCACAACTAACAACATTGCTGCATACAATGTGGTCATCGAACTATTGTCAGAAGCCATTGCTCTTGACATTAGAGAGTTGGTTGTCAACCTAGATTCACAGCTTGTCATCCTTCAATTCAACGGGAAATACTCCGTCAGAAACCCTCAAATATTGAGAATGTATCTCCGTATCCATATATTCGAAAGACATTTTGATTACATTACATTTCATCATATTCCTAGATGCATGAATACATTGACAGATGCATTAGCTAATCATGTGTTGGATAGACATTTACGAAACATGTGAAAAGATAAAACAAACCATTTGTACCATAATAGACAAGAAAATATAGCATTTATATATCGTGATAATGTTTGATACATCAGAACCCCAAAAATTAATATGTGTCCAAAATAACATCGGTGGCTCACAGGCCTCATATATCCGTGGCACGCAGGCCTCAAAAAATGTAAGTGCTGGACCTAGGAACTAATCAGCATGGTGGTTGTGGTAGCATGATACAGCTCATGCAACACGAGTCAGCAATCGGCGGATCCGATCCGAGACTCCTACCGTGTGTTGCTGGTACTGACGAGGAATGTCTCCTACCCAAGCATACTCCGTGATGCCACGAGTCAACCCCTCAAGGTTCATCGTGATCTCCTCCTCGTTTTCACTCCCTTATTGATAAGGAGCGACAACATCAATAGGGCGGGGGACGCGCCTGGCTATTGGGGACATCTCATCAGGTCGCTTTGGTCCAACGTCTACATTAACAAGAAAAATGTTATAAGCACATATATACCAAAAACAATTAAAAAATCTCAAAATTAAAAAGCTGATTTTTTACCTTCATCGTCAAAATCCTCTCCATCTGGTAAGGGCATATCTGGATCTCCACGAAAGTCAGTGCCACTGTATGGCTAGTCCACGATGATCTTCTGTCATCGTAGCCATGAAAAGAATGCAGGTCGGTATGACATGTGCTGACCCCTAGTGATCCTGGGCGTCAAACAACTCCAGCGGGCCATTCACAGATCACGTGGCATAGGAGGATCTACCTCAGTCAGCTGATATTGGAACAATGGTATTCGTTCCAAGAAGAAGGTCACAAGCACAGATCCGAAGAAAAATTGCTTCAGATTCTCTGCCTTAGATTTGGACAACTGGCATTTTATGTTGGTCTTCATGGCCTTGACCCAATTGAAGATCGTAGGAGTTGTACAGTCGATAGCATAAAGGAACTTCGACTTGTTGGTCTCATGTTCTGCCTAAGACCCCACCACTCTGTTGATGGTCAATAAAAGCACTCTTAGTGTCAGATCCCAAACACTGGAAATCTCTATCTTCCCACTTTTGGATTTCAGGGCCTCAGGGCAGTGTTCAACAAGCAATGAAGATATGCTTGCCCCAATTGGTCGTGACCCATACAAGTTCACTGGTTCCCCTCGGTGAGACAGTCCAGTGATGAAGTATATATCTAAAGTTTCCAACTCCAGCTCCTAGTCACCAATGACAAATATCTCCCGATTAATGTCCCAAAGACTAATCAGGTACCGAAGCAACTTGGGTTGGGCCTGCATCCCTGGTGTGAGAAAGAATTTGAGGAGCCCACAAGCCCTCAAAGCTTCCAGGCAATTTGGGTCATTCATTGCCTGGGTGTCAACATCCTCATGTTCCCGTTCTTTCCAGTCCACCATTTTCAACAATTCTTTCCTGCAAAATCCATTAATTTGAGTCAACAATCGTGCTTGCCCCATAAAATTTGAGTTTTAACGGTGATTTTTTGAGGAAATAGGGTTTTTCCCTATTCACGCCGCCAACGTGCCTGTTTTAAAAATAGTTGTGCCGACGACACGACTGGATTTGTTAATAACCCTCGGCCAGCACGGTTTCGTGCCCAGAAGTCGCGCCGACCGAGGGCGAATTTTTTTTTACAAAACCCCCTCAAAAAACTAAAAAAATTGTTAAAAACAGAAATAAAGGACATGAAAATGGAGCTCAGGGCTTTGGCTTTTACCTGGAACTGGCGGCTCGGCAATTGACCTCTTGGATCTCCTGCAATCTGCTCCAGAACAATTAGGGAAAAAGTGAGTAAAAAGTTTTCACAGCAAGGTAAAATGGTAAATGGTAAAAATATATTTACTTTTCTCCTTTTTATTCATTTTTTCATGAAAATATCAGGTTTTTGTAAATATTTTAACCTATTTTGCCTCAAGAACTAGATAATACACTTTACCTTTTTGCGCAGCGACAGGTGATGGATGTTCGACGATGATGACGAGTCACGTTTCAACTCTTTTCTCGACTTGTTAAGCTCATATGAAAAGATTGCCAAGTGTTTTTCCCTTTTGACTCGTAAAAGAAAATAAAATGGGGGGCCCACTTTCAAGCTCTTTTCCAACCCTTTAAAAGTGAAAAGATGGTTGAGCCCTTGTCATTTCGAACTTGTTAACGGATACGAAACGTCGTGTGCCCAATATAAGTTTACCCCTTTTTCGGGCTGGGAGGCACTATTTACGAAAAAGGTACTCCTTGACTGAAATGGTCAAGCGGTTCTCTCAAGTATCGTTTTCTACCTTTTTGGGCTCGAGAGACACAAACGTATGAAAAGGGACCATGTGGAGTTTTCTTTTCTGTATCTTTTTTAAACTCTCTAAACATGAAAAGGATATCGAGTTACACCTTTGTCGGACTTGTTAAACTATTAAACGACATCGGATTTGTCATCATGACGAACATGAGCTTCTCCTTCCTAGGGCTCGTTAAACTTACTAGGTCGGATTCATCCGAAGGATGAACTTACAGTGCAAGAATATGATATCCCATTAAAGCCTATGATTAAAAAATAAGTTGGGTACTTGCCAGGAATGGTGGGGGAAAATTTGGAAATCTATCAGTTGTGTCGGCAGCTTATTCTTAAACATGACACTTTTTGCTTCGTGTCGGGTTGGGATATCCTCCTTTGTATCGTTGACCTTCCTGGGCTTGGGCCATTCATTTTGCGTTCCATTTGATCTTTGCCATGTCATCATGACCACCGATCTGATGGATCCAAAAGCTGCCAAACTTCAAGTCGTGTCGCTGATATGTTCAAGAGTTGTCCTTATGCAGTTACATTTACATATGATTCTTTGTATCATCCAAAATCATTCTTCATCCTTTCATCTCGTGTCGATGATGTGGGAAACATTATGGCCCTCCTTCGACACGGTTGCTTTCCATCGACTGGGAAGTTGACCGAGGGACTCCCTTCCAGTACCTTAGAGCTTGCATGCCCTAATGGCAAGTTCTTCGCACTCGACAACAAGTTCACATCATTGGCTTTCGATCGAGTGATTTCACGGGTGTTTGACTTCAGTTCCTCTATTCACATTCCATGGATTGTGCTGATAGTACCTTGAGGACCATTGTCATTATTGGTGGTTTCTCTCGTGCTTGTTAACAGTTTACATCATTGACTGGTAATCAAGCGACTTTCTAGCATGTTTGACGTCAACACATCTATTCACATGTTAGAATTTGTACTTTGATCGGGTCGTGTTGGAGCGCAAGACCCTGGACTCAGATCACAAAAGTCTAGGTTGCGAAGTGATGTGACATGATTATGTTGATATGCATGTCTCTTTCAGATGGATGGCTGTGACCATACCATGAGTTATCATATGTGATCCTTCTCATTATTGGATGGCTGCAACCATACCTTGGTTTCATTATGATCCTCTTTGACGGATGGCTGCGCCCATACCTGGATCCATTTACATGATCATTCTCTGGATGGTTGCGTCCATGCCATGATTCATGTATCATTTGATAGAGTTCTCAGTTATGTATATGTATTTATACTTGCTTGCAGGTTTTCCGACGGTAGACTACGATTCCCCACACTGATTCATAAAGCATTTCATCCCTCACTCTAGTTCGGCCTTCATATTTTAGGGGGCATCTGTTACACAAATTTTTTTCATTGTCCCTATACTCCCCGTTCCTTGATCCTGGAGGACCTCTACAGTGAACCCCACATGCTTTGAATTCATGAAGAAACTCCCATTGTGTCCCTCTTCATGAGCAAATCAATTCCCTTTTGCACCATTTCCCCTGAAACTTCTGTTTTGCCCAATTTACAAGACCGAAGCTAATGACCTTTGTCTCCCCCGCACCGATGTGCAGAGATTAGCACTATCCTTAGCGCCAACTGGAGTGACTGAGCTGTGTTCCAGTCGTGTTGGTCCTGTTATGGATTTTTTTTTTAAATTAAGAGCCGAAGCTTCCAGCTCTAGAAGCTTCATAATGGAAGTATGGTAAATGGTATGGTCGGAAGTGGTCGAGGATGTCAGTTTGGGCTCCTTTCCCCTATAATTATGGACCTACCTCAATGGATAAGACCTTCTCCCATGAGAAGAGGATCCATCTCCCATCCATTCATCCTATATAAACCTCCCTTCTTCCCAAGCACAAGCTAGTGTTGGTGTGCTAGTGCTATTTTGGTTTGGAGTAAACAACAAGCTATTCATAGTTGTAGGCATCTAGTTGTGTGAGGGAGAAGTGTGATTTGGTTTGGAGTGAAGCCTAAAGGGAAGAGCCTTAAAACTATTGTTGATTGAGGCCATCATGGAATGCTAGCAGAAGTGTGTGGGAGCTTGGCCTTGTCAGAGGAGAACCGCAACGTCAAGACAATGGTTGTAATCTCTTCTTGATATCAATATATATGCAAGTATCAATTGATTTCCTACAAATTTTTTCATCTTACATATTCATGGCTTAATGTTTTTTGACTTGTTAAGTAGGTTGAGTTACAATTTGTCTATTATCACAATTGTTGTTTGCTGTTGTTTACTTGTTTCAGGTGCTTGAAGAAGGAAGCGAGAGATAGATGGAGCGAGAAAGCAAGGACATCATCAAACAGGATAAGCGTACTAAGAGGTAGGCCCTCTTAATTGGTTCTAACCTAAGGAAATCTTCCATAGATTGTATCTGTTGTGGCTAGACCCATTATCGGGCTAGAGGAATTTGTTTGTATCCGCACTTATAATTTTACTTCATCACAGTATGTGCATGATTTCTTAGAGGAAAACCGACATACAAATATGAAATCACTGAATCATACCTTCGCTACAACCAAAACATATGTCGAACCCAAATATCAAAATACAAACCATTATAGTCACACATCATTATATCATCATCATATATCTAAGAAATAATGAATAGATTAACCAATATATATTCATTTTGGATCTATCAGATTTGATCCATCTTCATGTTCCCTGGTGCACACATGTTCCAAATCAAGTCATTCATAAACAATTCAAAACTTTCACGCGTAACACTTTGATCTACGTCTCCTTATATAGATTTATCCTTAGCCAATACCTTAGGCCAATCCCTTAGTAATGTCATTAGTATTATTTGACGATATCAAATAACTGTTGTCACATTCATTACTATGGGTCAATACCATGGTAAAGACCCCCTTGTATTCCAATTAACATGTTGCAGATTATGTACACTACTTCTCTTCACCATACCTACGTATGTATGTGGTATTTCTTCAGAGGACACACACATACTTTATCACACTTTATATTTATCATCCATCTGTTTCTGAATTGATATTCCTTGGTACATATCACCCGTAGCATCTGCATAAACATCATTTTGACATCTCTATCAAGTAGGTTTCCATCAAGCACAACACATTAGCCATAATTTCAACAATCTCCTCCTTTGGACTTGATGGAAAATAATTTGGTGTTTGGACACCACCACCTGTAAATACCCACAAACACATATGTAAACATATCAAGACACATATGGAAATATATAAATCTAAACACCAAGCTTATTTCCCAAGACATCTCTCCAAACACCAAGCTTCTCTCCCCATTTGACATCAAGGGAAAAGGGCTGACCAATGCTGAATGAAGACTTCACTTCCCCTGTGTAGAGAGGATCACTGTAGGGTTTATCTAATGGATATGAAGACTGTATATTGACCATGCTCCTCATGAGCATATGCTGAATCTGTTGGAATATATTCAATGTAGTACCTTACTCTATGACTTAATCAAATATGACCTTTCCTATCACCAAGAACATAGGCTTACATCAATCAACCAACACAGTGGGTTTACATATTTGACTCCACATTACATCAAATTCCCAAAGTAATTGGATTACATACATAAATGACTTGACTCTAATACTCCATACATGCCTACATTTTACAATTTTTTACAATATGGGTCTTTACATGACCTTTACATCAAGAGACAAATATAACATATATAACCAAACTAGAGACCTCAATAGTGAGCTAGCAAGACCATGATTTTCATCAAAAACCATCATACACCATATAGGAACTTGCAATGTGAACATATTCATCACCATCATGAAGTAGGATATAGCATCAATCTTCAAGATCATCAATATACGACCAATGCTTTCATGCATGACCAAGAAACTCTAGTAGCACAAGACATAGAATTGAGAAAAAGCATCATCAAAAATATCTTTAGCATATCTCTTCATCAATGCCAACAAGTAATCAATGACCCATGAAAACATCATCATTTAGAAAGTAGTGCACAAGCAATTATAATGCCAACAATGTTCTATTAGAGGCATAATAAATGCCCGCCCTAAACCTGTGCCAACTATTTACTATCAAGTCTGATCATATCCAACTCATCAAGCAACAAAGCCATCAAAAGAACAAAAGCAGTAGTGACATATTGTAGCAACTCATGAATCATCATAAACCAATATCATTTATAAGTAAAACCTGAGCATCATCAACAAAATGTAACCAATCAATGTCCGAACTAGAAAGATAAATAATAACTGACCGCAACATATCAAAAACTCTCCCTGAGTCTATCCCATTTTTTCTTTATCTCAAATAAACATACATGACTGCATAGATCAAAAATCACGTATATACACGATTATCCTTCAGATAATCCACGCACAGAAAGTAAACTATAGTAATTTACAGTCTGAGCTCCTCTCGAACATGAAATGCTAGTCAAAATAATTAGCAGAGTGATGAAGCAAAGATCATTCCTAATTTCTATCTGAGATATTCAAAGGAATCACGTGGAAGTGGATTTGTAAATATATCTACAACTTGTTCCTTTGAAGGAACATATTCCAGTTTGACCTTTTGTTCAAGCACCTGTTCTCTCAGAAAATGATATTTGATTGGAATATGCTTGGTTTTTGAGTGCATGACAAGATTTTTAGAGATACTTATGGCACTATTATTGTCACAAAGAATAGGTACAGGTTGAGGAAAAGTGATTTGAATGTCTTGCAATGTTTGCATCATCCATATAAGTTGAGTACAACAAGATGAAACAACAACATATTCTGCTTTAGCAGTAGATAAAGCGATGGAGCTTTGTTTCTTACTGAACCATGATACCAAACAAGGTCCAAATAAAATGCTCCTCCACTAGTACTCTTTCAATCATCAATATGGTCTTCCCAATCTGCGTCTGTGTAACACTGAAATGAAAAATCTACATTTTTGGGGTACCATATACCAAAATCTTGAGTTCTTTGTAGATAATTAAACATTATCTTAAATTCTTGGAGATGAGTTTCTTTAGTATTTGCTTCAAATCGTCCAACAATCCCAATTGCATGCATAATATTTGGTCTCGTTCCTGTAAGGTAGAGCAAGCTTATGACCATAGAGCTGTATTCTAGTTGATTAACTGAAGGAGAATCATCATTTTGACTAATATTTCATCTTGTTACCATTGGTGTGCATACAAGCTTGCAATATTCCATTCCATATTTCTTCAAAATCTTCTTGAGGTACTTGGTTTGTGAGAGAAAGATACCATTCTTTGTTTGTTGAACTTGAAGACCAAGAAAGTATGTTAGTTCACCAAGTAGAGACATCTCAAATTCTTGCTACATAACTGAAGCAAATTCTTGACTCATAGATTCTACATTACTTCCAAATATGATGTCATCTACATAAACAACAACTATCAAAATTTTGTCTGTATCAAATTTTATATATAGGTTTCTATGTGCAGATCCTTTTGTGAATCCCTGTTGTTGAAGATACCCATTAAGACGATAATACCATGCATAAGGAGCTTGTTTTAACCCATATAATGCCTTCTTAAGTTCTCAAACAATATTTTTATCATTGCCTAGAATGAAGCCTTCAGATTGTTCAATATAAACTTCTTCTAGATCCGTATTGAAAATTGCAAATTTAACATCCATTTGATATACTTATGGCTTCAAGTCGAAAGAAAGAAAGAAACATTCTTATGGCTTCAAGTCGAGCTACAGGTGCAAATGTTTCTTCAAAGTCTATTCCTTCTTGTTGAACATAGCCTTTTCATACAAGTTTTGGTTTGTTTCTAATTACTTGTCTATTTTCATTCAATTTGTTCTTAAACACCCATTTTGTCCCAATAACATTTTTATCATGAGGTCTTGGTACTAATTCCCATGTATGGTTCTTTTCTATTTGATCAAGTTCTTCATTCATTGCCTTAATCCAACATTCATCTTTGCTTGATTGATTCACATTTTGAGGTTCAATTGTGGATATTAAGGCTAAGTAACTAGAAGTTCCAACAAGAGTTCTTCTAGTTTGTACTCCAACTACCTTTTCACCTAGAATTTGAGATTCTGAATGATTTTTATGAACATACCTTGAAGGAGTATTTTTTGATGTTTTTGTGTTTTCATTTCCCTATTTTGATTCTTCACTAATTCCCTCTCCTACAATATTTTGGCTTGTAGTAGGAACAATTTCATCATCTACTGGTGCTTCCTTTTTGATAAATGTAGATGGTTCATCAATCACAACATCAATGCATTCAACAATATTTTGAAGCCTTTTATTATAGAATTTATATCCTTTGCTTCTATAAGAGTATCCAAGGATGATTCCTTCATCAAATCTAGATTCAAACTTTCCAATCTTATCATATTTATTCTTTACGTAACACTTGCTTCCAAAAATTCTAAAGTGTTTTATGGTTGGAGGCTTACCAAACCATAGTTCATAAGGAGTCTTATCACTATTTACATGAACATGATCTTTGTTAAGGATATTCACGAATGTATGTGCTGCTTATCCCCAGAAGATATGAGGCATTCTAGACTCATCAAGCATGGCACGTTCCATTTGTTGGATTGTTCTGTTCATTCTTTCTACCACTCCATTTTTTTGAGGAGTCTTGGATATAGAAAACTGTCTTTTCATGCCATGCTATTCACAGAAATCGAAAAACTCATCTGATATACAATTTCCTCCTCTATCAGATCTAAGACATTTGATTTTAAAATCTAACTCATTTTCTACTAGAGCCTTGAGTACTTTAAATTTATCAAATGCTTCATCTTTATGTTTAAGTAAACCAATCCAACACATTCTTGTAAAATAATCAATGAATAATATGAAGTATTGTTCACCTCGAGGGGACTTCTTTCTCATAGGGCCACATAGATAAATATGAATAAGTTCAAGTGGATTACTTGAAGTACCTTCTTTAGCATTAAACTAAAATCTGGTTTTCTTACCAAATTGACATGATTTGCATATGCTATTTTCGGGTGGAGAGATGTTGGGAATGTCACGAACTGCTCCCATTCTGCTTGACTTGTGTAATTGATAAAAGCTTAGATGTCTCAACCTTTTGTGCCAAAGTTAACTTTCTTATGATTTTCTTAAGTATCAATTCTCTTGGATGCCTTCCAACACATAGACAATACCTAGAGTTCTTGTTCCCTTTATTATAATCTTACATGTTGTTATCCATGATAACCACTTGTTCTAGCAACTACAACCACCCTCCAAAATTTTTCCTTAACTTCATCTTGGAGCCTCCCTACCGACCATCCTTAGCAGCATGTCTTGCACTTTTAAGCACATTAGCTTCAGCTATTTTCTAGAGTCTTTTCATCCTATGAATGCAATTTTGTTCCACCCCCTTCACAGGCTGCTTTTCGGACTTAGTGTCAGTTGCTAGTTGAGAAAATCCTTATGGGAATTGCGCAATTCTGGAGGGGAACCAACCTTCCCTCCATAAATTGCGCAAACCTAGCTAGACACCCAGTTGGGCTCCAGAATTGCACAATTCTTCCTGACAATATTCCTCTAAAAAATTGCGCAATTCATCCCAGGACAACTGCTCAGCCCAGAAATTGCGCAATTTTGTGTGGCAGTCACCTGCTGCTCCCAGAAATTGTGTAATCCCTCTGAGACAACCAGCCCAGGAGCTAGAAAAAATTGCGTGAATCCAACCCCGACAATTGCTCAGCTCATAAATTGCGAGATACAGTTAGAAAAACTTCCTTGAGAAAATTGCGAGGTCTGACCCAGGACAGCTGCTCAGCTGAGAAGTTGCGAGATACAATCAACAAGCTTCCTTGAGAAAATTGCGAGGTCTGACCTAGGACAACTGCTCAACCCAAAAATTGCGTAATCCTGGGAGACAGTCACCTGTTCCTCTTAGAAATTACGCAATCCCTCTGGGACAACCATCTTTGCTCAACCCAGAAACTGCACAGATTTTCAACCCAGGCTTGTAGAATGATGCATGTGCCTTCAGGTTGACCGGTTGCCTCTGAGACTAAGAAAAAATGATTTTCATGCATGGACTGCTTCGCCCAAGGCAAAATTCAAAGGCATCCCTTGATTCATGGATATATTTTTAGCAGCTGGAGGTTACATGCTAGGATCATTTCAGAAACCTCCCGCCAAGTGTCGCTTTTCTTAGATATGTGGCATGCGCGTCACAACCTCGATTTTATAAAAACCCATCGACCGAACGCTATAGAGATCATTCCTCACATTGACCTTGTGTCTATAACAATCCACATTTCATCTAGGAGTCGTCGGCACATTCATCTCAACTGTTTCGGGGTAAGCCCACTTTTCATGTCTCGCGCTGCGTTTTTGTCGCTTTTTGTGTTTCGCTTTGTGTGAATGTTTTCTACTTGATATCAGTGAGCGCTTGCTTTTGTTTTGATGTATGTAGCTTGTAGAAGCACCATTTTAGTTTTCATTCGCATCTCACTACTGTTGCATGCATAACACTGTTTTTACACGAACGATCGCCGTTGTGACAACTCGCTTCACACACATGAATGATTTCCCATTTCGTGAATCCTACACTTGCTGTTTACATGTATGATCATTCACTCTTGACTGCACTCATCTCATCATGCATTTAGACTTCTCATGTTTTCAGTCACCGTCGGCCGGTTTAGGCTGCCTTGGCCCGTATCGTTCCTTGCCCGGCTAGCACTGTGAATTTACGGAAGCGAAGCCTCTGCCCTCCCTCCAAAAATTGTGCAAGTCTAGCCCAGCATTGACCTCCAGGGTTGCATTTCACAATTCTTGGGGGCAGTGTCCTGCTAGCCCCAGAAACTGCGCAATGCAGTTTGCTGGTTACATGTCACTGCTGACTGAAATTCTGCATTGCACAGTTTGAGTCGTCAGCAGGCCAGGCTGGACTATGCATTGCGCAATTACAACAGTTAGTCAGCCTCTCGACAGCCCGGAATATGTCTTAAGAAGTTTTGGCAGCCAGTCTCCCGACCTCCCAACGAAAATTGCGCAACCTTCACGATCAATCACGCAAGTATGTTGCAGGTCAGTCCTCAAGTTTGTTTTGGTTTTCAACTGATAGATTGCTTGTCATGAGTGTTGCTATGTCTCCAGGCATCACAGGTGCTCGTTTGCCTCTCATCAGCACAGGTATAATGGCTTCCAGGAGAGCAGAGTCGAAGACACCGTTCAGAGCACATTTGGGGATGTAGTCAATCAAGTGTCTATGAACTTTCCTATCTATGAAGACATCGAGTTTTTCATGGAAAAGGATATCAAGATAAAATGGCAATAGCGTCATAGCGAGTAGCACCATCAGCAGCAATAGAAGGGAGCACACCTACACGCAACAAATTCAAGAGAAAGTTTGTTCACAACACAGAGGCATAACAAAGTTTCAATCTCAAGGAGATCCACTTGTGATGAAAGCAACTTTGGAGACTGAGGCTATGAGGTGACAACGCGACACGAAGATCGCGCGAAGGTAGAGAGAGAAACAAAGAAGGAGTTTCATGTGCTGAAGTGGCAAATCAAGGAATAACAAGAGCTGCACAGACAAGAGAATGAGTTGCAGCAGGAACAGGTACAACAGGGGGCACAACCTATACAGATAGATGAAACTGTGTCCGTAAAAGTTATAGATCCATCCTAGCAGCTGGCACGAAGAAGACAAGGTGAGAAGTGCTATTGATCGCATGCAAAGGTAATCAGAAGCATGGATGTCATTGTGTGCACGTATGCGATCCCACCCATTTGGCACACTCACCGAGGCGTAGAAAAGAAGCAAGATCGACTGGAGCCGAACATGTATTTTGACAAGTTGATGTGCATGATTACCAACACATGCTTAGAGATCAACGAAGAGACTATGCATCAACATGTTACCGGTTTGGTCACACCCAGGACCACCATGCGCATGCTATCAGACGAGTTGGATAGAGGGGACATATCAGTGTACCCGGATGCAACGAAGGCAAGAGTTTGCTTTCAGCAGGATGTCACCATTGAGGACACGGACACCATCATGGACGACCAAGATTGGCATCAGTTCACCGCCATCGACCATCACAAGGATGTTAAAGAGTTGGTCTCACCACAACTGTCCGAGTGTTAGTGATGTCTTGCATGGCTTGCTCAAGCCATTTTGTCTCACATGGGTACATGTGCAGATTGTATGTAACGTCTTGTCAAGTGGAAGTTCAAGTGTCGATAGTTGAATGTAACAATCATAGAGTAGTTGAAGGGTCATGAGGGTAGATGAACGGTCATAAAGGGGAATGTTAAGGGTCACCCCACCCTTTGCTATAAATAGTCCCTCATAACCCATTGTAAAGGCTGTTGATCAGCCAAGATTCTTATAGGAGTATCTTAAAGAAATATTGGACAGTATTGTAATGAGCCTTGGCTTCTCCATTATGCAGAGCTAGTATATCTCTTTGGAGGAGTAGGTGGCAATGACTGTAACATTATGCTATCGGAACTAGTGGTTGGTCATGGATGTATTGTATGACTGGAACTCACACTTCTTAATATAACAGATCCAACACATTTCATGCATATGTCATATTGTATTTCAGTTATCTGTTTACTCTAAATGATATATGTATCGGTTTGCTTACGCATGCATGTGTAGCTATTTTGTATATGTGTATGTATGAATCTTACTGAAATGTGCTGTTGGTTTAACCATCACTTTGGATTGCTAGCTTACTTGCCTTCCATGTTGTGATGTATCTTTGCTTGTGTGTTCCCTTCTTAACTCTGTGTTATCACAGGTTTCCAAGGGGCGCACTCACCTCACCCTCCGTGTGTTAGAACCACTCATGCATCTTCCTTGACTTGCCGCACATGTCACACCCTTGCTACAAATAGGGACATCTTACTGTCCTCTATGTGAAACCACGGTCAAGGAGATACCGTACGACCCACTGTTGGGACTCCTACACCAGATGGTCTGAGGTCTAATTGGGACTTCTTACCGGGGAGATCCCTTGACATGTTGGCAGGTTAAACACCATCAATGTTTTTGGCGCTAGGAGGGAAAGATGACAAGATGAGTCCTCATCATCTGTTTTGAATCTTAGCACAACTATCATGGAGTTTGTTATAGTTCACCCTCCGAAATGTTTGTCCAACAGACAAATCTTTCGCATCGAGAGGGATTTCTGGGATCACTTTCCACAAATCACATATGATGGTGAAGGCGAAGTAGCCTGGCTTGAGCACTTAGATGACTTCCATGCACTCATGGAGGGCATGGTAGATTTTAATGAAACAGACGTCTGTTCACTGTTTGCACACACACTTCACGACCACCCATCACAATGGTGTGACACACTACCTCATAACTCTGTGCACTCATTCAAGCAGTTTAGTGATCTAATCGAATCTATTTTACACCATTTTGATCCTAAAGTACTTGATGAAAAATTGTTAAAATGGAAGGCCCTGCACGAATCACCTATGGAGTTTTCGAAGTGCTTTCGTCTATTCATGTTTGAAGCCCCGCAAATTCAGATGAAATTTCAGTATCTCATGGATATATTTGAATATTTACTTATCCAATCAGTCAATCCGAAGAATAAGTTCAAGCTCAAACCCCGCTCAGCATACTTCGGTGATGGAGTTGCGCAATCACAGACGGACAAGGTCGCTGTCATGAGTGACTGTCCACCATCCCCTCATCAAACAACTCCACCACCGCAGAGTGGTGTGAGAGAATATGCACACATATCTGTTCAACTGTCACATCCTCCTGACATCGCTCCTTCTGATTTTCATGCAAGCCTGGTTGCGAATCCATTGGGTTATCACATGTATTTTGTACCTCAAGCAACATCTTCATACTCGAATGATCCTCCAGATGACACTGTCTTGTGTTCTCCCATTCTGGACTCTACGCTTGTTGTGAACGAGGATCAAGCCATCAACGGAGTTGGTGTTGCACAACCAACATGCGCTGTCATTCATGAAGAGTATGAATGGGAGCTTGAACATCCACCGACAGTAGAGGACCATCCTTGTTTGTCCGTACCTCCTCCATTTTTTCCTGACATCCTTGATGATCCTACCATCCATAATTTTTCATGTGTATCTCCGTCCACAGATGCACCCATAGTTGATCATTCGTAGAACACACCGGATGTCAGTCCATCATCTGACAACGGAGAGGAAAAATCATTCATTGAAGATCCACTTGGTTTTTCACCTGCTTTTTCCAGAAACAGAGAGGGTGAACATTCTTTCTTCTCATATACCCCTCTGTGTGATTCATCAAATCATGAGGATGCCGACAAACATCTTGAATTTTTTGATCTTGGTTGTCGTGATCTATTTACCTCATCATCCGATCACGTTGTTGATTCACTCATTGTTAATCCATCTAAGCCACTGGTCTACGATGATCCATCTGTCAACAAAGTCGAAACCTGACAGACTGTCAAGGCACTTCAACCTGAGATGATGGTTATGTCAGGCCCTTGCTGTCCCGAGGTTGGTTTCACTTCTGATCAGGAAATTTTTGAAACACGCAAGGCTCCTCATCACTCATCTGTATGCATTGAGAATCAATCTAACACTCAGATTTCACTTCCTCCACTCCAACTACACGATCCCATAGCTCATGCATTGGAGGAATATTACTCAGCAAGCACACTTACGCAACGTAAGTGGTCTACCTTCCTCACATGTGATTGCATGTCACAGTCAAGAGTATCCGTGTGCTTAACATCTGCACGTAGTGTCGCACAACATCATGGTATGTCCACAGACTGCATGTGTTATGAAACCAGCTCAAGAAAAGATAGAAAAGATAGACAACGCCTTAGAATTCAGCCTCTTCGAGGGGGCAACCTCCTTTACATTACATAAATGAACAATTCTTAGATGATACAAATGAAAAGACCTCCTTTCTATATATAGGAGTCTAAGGGGTTATAACATAATCAGAGCCGACATAACAATAATAATGTAAGGGCACAATAATAACAATAGTGGGCTTCTAAGGGGCACAATAGTAACAATATGGGCACTACATGGGTACATCAATATAATAAGTGGGTTATACTAATAACAATAAGGGGTTACACTAGTAGTATAGGGGCCTAACATGCTTCTCTCCTTCAAAAAGCGTTGTCCTCAACGCTTGAGTAGTTCCTGATGCTTCTGTATAAAATTCTTGTCCTCCCATGTGGAATATTCAGCGGGTAAGTTCTTCCACTTGATGAGATACTATGAAATTGATCGATTTCGTAGCTGTCGGGTTCTTGTTTCTGTGACTGCTCCAGGTTCCAATATGATTTTTTCTTCCTCTTCAATTTCTGGCAATATTGCTTGAATTGGGATCTTTTGTAACTTTTGAATAAGTGGCCATACTTCTTTGTCCTTCTTCCATTCATCCCTTGCTTCATTTATCCAATTTGGTTGGATAATATAAATAGCACAAAACAAGCTTCCACATCCTCATCCTTGAAGAGTCTTCCCATTCGATAAGGTCGCCATTTTTTAAGTGCATGTAGTATTGCCAACATTTCCTTCTCATAAATAGCTTGCTTGAGATGTAGCAGTAAAAATACCCAATCACCTACATCAAAACATTTTTCACTACGATGTTGATCTACCTGTTGTTTCATTTGATTTTGCACCGAAGTGGCGTTATCCTTTAAAAGTTGGAGAACTTGCTGTTGATGCTCGATGTGATCTTTCTCTGCTTGAATCTTTTTCTTCTTGATATGTCCTTCTATATTTTGAGGAGTGGTAATTTCTTCCAGTCCTTTACAAGATATGGTTGGATTCATTTCTTGATGCTCGATGTGATCTTTTACTTCTTGAACATTTTTCTTCTTGATGTGTCCTTCTATCTTGATAGTTTGAGGAGTGGTAATTCTTGCTAATGCTTTACAAGATATGGTCTGATTCATTTCTTCTTTCTCTGGGGTGGTGTCCTGGTGTATATCCTCTTCTTTTGATGTTTCTTGATCCTTTTCTTCCTCCTCTTCATATTCTATGTAAAATAATTTCTTCTCAACACACCTATGACCTTTAGTGCATTTGCTATCACAATTGTAACAAATCCCTTTTTCTCTTTTTTCTTCCAATTGTTGTGGTGTAACCCTTGTAGGTTGTGGAAGGCTGGGAGAAACAACACTTCCATCTTTATAGTTGTGAGGGGTATGCTTCCTGGTTTCCATAATTTTGCTTTCCATTATGTCACAAAGCTCTTTTACTCTTTCCAATTGTTGTGGTGTTACTCTAAAGAAGGTGTTGCTCTTTGTATCCTCATAATGCGCTATCATTTCCTCTGAGAAAATTGACCACGTAACAAGTTTTTTACGAGAAAAAAGCCCTTCATACCATAAAATTGATCTGGTTCTAAATATGAAGATGCAATACATACCTTTTGTAACAATTGTACACCATGTAGATCAAAATATTGCTCCATCTGAAGTATCCAATTTACCGGATCCTTGCCATCAAACTTCCTCATCTTGCTTTTTCTTGATTTTAGGAGCTCAACCTTGAAACGACTGTAACTCTGTACTTTCAGATCTTTAAGTTCTGAAATTATGAACTATAGTATCCCTCTGTGTCCTCCTTCCAATGCCACCAGTCTGATCCAAATTGGATTCTCTAAGAAAGAGTTATGCACAATCTCCCAAGATGACCTAATTATAGACCTTTGCAGAAGAGCGAAATTGTATGAAGTGCCACGTGTCACTTTTTCAACATTTGGATCTGAAAAATGCATACAAGAAACTACAATCCATCCTTTTTCTATACCTTCTTACAAAATTTCAATCCGATCCCCAGAAAGAAAGTTATGACGATTTTCCCCAGGTCACCTATTTTGAATGTAATTTAGGAGTTTGCAAAAAGACCAACTTCCTCAGATCATATCTCCGCAAATATCGTGTGAAAAGCTCTGAAATTCGGACCCAAGGTTCAGCGTGATTTCTTCTCCAATGGGTTTGTTTTTCGACTTCTGAAACGTCACAGAAAAAAAGTTATAGCTAAAATTCCACGATGACCTGTTTGGAGCAGCGAAACCCTAGAATCCAAAGCTCTGATACCAAATGTTATGAAACCAGCTCAAGAAAAGATAGAAAAGATAGATCAAAGCCTTAGAATTCAGCCTCTTCGAGGGGGCAACCTCCTTTACATTACATAAATGAACAATTCTTAGATGATACAAATGAAAAGACCTCCTTTCTATATATAGGAGTCTAAGGGGTTATAACATAATCAGAGCCGACATAACAATAATAGTGTAAGGGCACAATAATAACAATAGTGGGCTTCTAAGGGGCACAATAGTAACAATATGGGCACTACATGGGTATATCAATATAATAAGTGGGTTATACTAATAACAATAAGCGGTTACACTAGTAGTATAGGGGCCTAACAACATGTCATGCTCTTTCACTCATTTTTGTTTCGTGGATGCTTGTAAGATCGGAGTGTGTCTGTCTTCATTGTTGTATCTTTCACATCTGCGGGTTGGCACAACTGTGTTGTTCGTGAACCATGCCTTCACTGACATGGGTCAACCACTACGCCGGTGGCTGCATTGGAAGTATCACTTCACGTGAGACGACCCATGCATTGTTAGTTTAGGAGTAGGAGTAGTATTTGCTTTGAGTTGCTTGCTTGCATGCATGTTTGCTTCTTTCTTTGTGTGTTTGTTTTCTTTCTTGTTTATTTTCTCATTCACTTTGCTTATGCATTTTCTTCTACTTGTTGCTTTTCATTTTGTTTTGTTTGCTTGTTTTTGTTCGTAGGTTAGTTTCGCATGGACTGTATGCGACTCTTGAAACAAGCCTGGGTAAAGTACAAGAGGACTTGTACAACTATTAACATTTGGTTATTTGTTGTCCACTCTCTCATGAAGAACTTGTCACTTTCAGTCCATGATACATCAATGGAAAATACATACTGTTCGAAGTGAACCTTGGTGAAAACACAACGCTTGCGCATTAACTAGTATCACCTACTCTAGTCGGTTTTTTTTGGGTTAATCTTTGTCAGTTCAGTCAAGTAGAGTAAGGTGAGGGGGAAACGTTAACAAGCACGTCAGAAGTATATATAAACTACTTCCCTGAAGGAGAAACGTCTTCTTCTCTCAATAAGTCAGGATCCCTCTTCTGCCTCTGAAATGAATAAGTGCTATGCACAGTTATAAAAATGAAAAATGAAAAAGTGGAAAAGTGAAAAATTTCGAAAAAATGAAAATGAATAAGGAAAAAGAAGAGAACGGCTTCTTGCACATAGTGGTGATGTAAGTAACTTTGCCGAGGTACTGACCAGGCTTGCTAGTAGCGAAGTGATGCTTGTTTTCCTGCATGACTCCACCACGGTACTGTCCAGGCCTGCTGGAAGTGGAGCAACACTAGAGGTGAAACTAAAACTCTGATGACTATATTGCTTGTTCACCAATATACCCCTCATCCCCAATTGAAAAAAATGTGTTGGCTTGTCTTGGAATGTGTGTCGACCGACCAAGAGCTTGGAAGATTCCACATCTTACAATCAAGCAAGTGTGGAAACCAAGACGAACAAAGAACTGAATAATACTTTCGGAGGTGTTAGACTTGATTTTCATGAACAAGGTCCATTCAGAGAGCTGGAGTTTTACCATTGTGTCGCCAAGTGTTGCAGCGGCTACAAACACCCTCTAAAATTTTTCCTTAGCTTCTTTTTGGAGCCTCCCTACCAACCATCCTCAGCAACATGTCTTGCACTGTCAAGCACATCAGCCTCAACTATTTTATAGAGTCTTGTCATCCTGTGCATGCAAGTTTTTTCCACTCCCTTCAGAGGTTACTTTCAGGAATTAGTGTCAGTTGCTGGTTGAGCTGCTCCCTCTGGGAATTGCGCAATTATGGAGGGGAACCAACCTTCCTTCCAGAAATTGCGCAAACCCAGCTGGACACCCAGCTAGGCTCCAGAATTGTGCAATTCTTCCTAACAATATTCCTCTAAAAAATTACGCAATTCACCCCAGGACAGCTGCTCAACCCGAAAATTGCACAATTCTGGGCAGTAGTCACCTGCTGGTCCCAGAAATTGCACAATCCCTCTGAGACAACCAACCCAATAGCAAAAATTGTGCGAATGCAGCCAGGATAGTTGCTCAACTCAGAAATTTTGAGATATAATCAGACATGCTTCCTTGAGAAAATTGCGAGGTCTGAACCATGATAGCTGCTCAGCTCAGAAATTGCGAGGTCTGAACCATGATAGCTGCTCAGCTCAGAAATTGCGAGATACAGTATACAAGATTCCTTGAGAAAATTGAGAGCTCTGACCCAAGGTAGCTGCTCAGCCCAGAAATTGCACAATCCTGGGAGACAGTCACCTGTTCCTCTCAGAAATTGCGCAATCCCTCTGGGACAACCATCTCTCCTCAACCTAGAAACTATGTAGATTTTCATGCAAGGCTCGCAGACCGATGCATGTGCCTTTAGGTTGACCGGTTCCCTCCGGGACCGAGCAAAAATGATTTGCATGCACGGAATGCTTCTCCCAAGGCAACATGCAAAGACATCCCTTGATTCAGGGATATATTTTTAGCAGCTGGAGGTTACATGCTAGGATCATTTCAGAAACCTCCCACCAAGTGTCGCTTTTCCTAGATTTGTGGCATGCGCATCACAACCTCGATTTGATAAAAAATCATCAACTGAATGCTGCAGAGCTCATTCCTCACATCGAGCTTGCGGCTCTGACATCCCACGTTGCATCTAGGAGTCGTTGACACATTCAGCTCAGCTATTTCGGGGTAATCCCTCTTTTCATGTCTTGCACCGCGTTTCTATCACCTTTTGTGTTTCACTTCTTGTGAGTGCTGTTTGATTGATTTCAATGAGCGCTTGCTGTATTTTTGATGTATGTTAGCTTGTAGAAGCACTGTTTTAGTTTTCGTTCGCATCTCATTACTGTTGCATGCATGACATTGTTTTTGCACGAATGGTCACTGTTGCGGCGAATCGCTTCACACACATGCATGATTTCCCATTTCCTGAATCCTGAACTTGCTATTTACATGTATGATCATTGACTCTTGTTTGCACTCATCTCATCATGCATTCAGACTTCTCATGTTTTCACTCACTTGTCGGCCAGTCTAGGCTGCCTTAGCCCGGACCGTGCCTTGCCCAGCTAGCACTGCGCATTTCCGGAAGTGAAGGCTCTACCTTCCCTCTAGAAATTGTGGAAGGCTGGGCCAACACTGACCTCCAGGGTTGCATTGCACAATTATTGGAGGCAGTGTCCTGCTGGCCCCAAAAACTTCGCAATGCAGTCTTCTAGTTGCATGTCACTACTGACTAAAATTGTGCATTGCGTAGTTTCAGTTCCTTAGCAGGCTAGGATGGACTGTGCATTGCATAGTTCCAGTATCCATTCATCCTCCTGAAAACCCAGAATGTGCCTTGCGCAGTTTTGGCAGTTAGTCTCCTGACCTCCCAACGGAAATTGCACAACCTTCATGATCAATCACATAGGTATGTTGCAGGTCAGTCCTCAAGTTTGTTTTGGTTTTTGAATGATAGATTACTTATCATGAGCATTTTTATGTCTCCAGGTATCACAGGTGTTCATCTGCCTCTCGTCGGCACATGTATAATGGCTTCCAGGAGAGCAGAGTCGAAGACAATGTTCAGAGAACACTTGGGGATGCAGTCGATCAAGTGTCTATAAAATTGCCTATCTATGAAGACATCGAGTTGTTCATGGACAAGGATATCAAGATGAAATGGAAATAACGTCACAATGAGCAACACCATCATTAACAACATAAGGTAGCACACCTACACACAAGGAATGGAAGAAAAAGGTTGTTGACAACATAGAGGCGGAACAAAGTTGCAAGCTCAAGCAGATCCACTTGTGATGAAAGAAACTTTGGAGACTGAGGCTATGAGGTGATGACGTGACACGAAGATCGCACGAAGGAAGAGAGAGAAATAGAGAAGGAGTTTCATGTGCCGAAGCGGAAACTCAAGGAAGAATAGGAGCTGCACAGATGAGAGAATGAGTTGCAGCAGGAACATGTAAAACATGGGGCGCAACATGCACAGACGGATGAAACTGCGGCCGTACAAGTTATAGATCCATCCCAACAATTGGCATATAGTAGACAAGGTGAGAAGTGTTATTGATTGTGTTATCTCAAAATCAGACCCTGATAGGCTGCTGGTCAGGTTGACTCTAAGTAACTATTTCAAACCTACTTTAGGCTGAGGCTTAGCCTCCTAAACCTGAGAGGGCTCTCTCTAGATGAGTTAATGATTTTGATTAAGATAAGATGGCTAACTCTTTGTGAAATAACTGTGACAAATATGGATGCTGGAAAAACATTAAACAAGTTTCCATTGGGCCTATGGAGTCAAAAACACCTCAATAAACAATGATCTTGATTTTACATAGAAGTCAGGGCATTTAACATTTGAATATTCAGAACATAACTCATAGGGAACCACAGTTTATAAATGCATACAGGAAATCAGAGCACAATCAGTGAATTCTGAGTGATTATACATCTATACAACTGTAAAAAACATTAAGGAAAGGATAAGATCACACATTCTGAACATAGAAATCCTTCATGAATCCTGAGAAGTAAAGCCAAATTATATTACTGAAACTGTGTCTTCACATAAGCCAAATACAATGCTCTGTCATAAAGTTTTCCAACCCCCATTACATTGATGTTTCAGCTATATATAGAATTCTTATTCTACCTGATCGAGATTCCTCCTCCAGCATGAGGGGAATTCGATAACTACCTCTAATGACACCTATCAACTATTTAATTAACTAATTAATACAATAAAGTGCTGACTGGAGCTTTTTTAGAGTTCTAAATCTACTATGACTCTAACTCCCTATTGTATGCATGATGGCTTCTCCTCGTTCTTTGACACCTGGTCCTCTTTCAGTTTGGCTGAAATGGCTGAGATGGGTATTTAATGCCCCATGTTGACCTGGAATGTTGAAACTTTTTAACTGCTCAGAGATATTTGGAGGTTACCCTTGCTTCTCGGCTTCAGTTTTTTCCAAAATCTTCGAATGCACAGAAGCATGTTCTTTAGCTTTTAATTACCCAAGATGTGGAAGACTGCCACGTCCTTGATGCGTTGTAAGCTCTTTTCATGAACATGTGTATAGGCAAAAATTCCTTGCAGGCAAATCGTTTGATATATTTTGAACTGTGATAAAGGGGCTTTATGACAAAAATTCAAAATTGGTTTTGAATATTCAATCCTTTTAAACATCCATCTGTCTTGACCTGATTGGTTGTTGTTTGCTCCAGCTGATGTCTTGTACACCCTTTAGCCGTTTCCCTTTCAAAATTCTTGCTTATAATTCAAACTACTTGATTTGCGTTAAAAACAACATCTTCAGCAGTTTCGTAGCGCGCTACGAAACTGTTGAATTATTTGAAACAGTTTGCCTTTGACCCGAGATCTTTATCAACTGAGTATTTGATTGCCAAAAAACTCCCTTCGACTTTCCACATGTTGAACAGGGATTATATTTCTTCAGAAAAATAAGATTTAAGCAAATTTGCCAAAAATTTGAAACAAAACCTTTCTTGAAAAGAAAAAACTCATTTAGCAGGCAGTCGGCTCAGCTGTGTCTTCAAATCTTCAATTTGTTTCCTCATAGATCTATTCCCAGCTCTCAGTTGCATATTAATCCTTCTGATATACCTGGCTTCTTTGATGGCTGGTACTGTCCAGGTGTGAAATTGTTCGTGGCCATCAACCACTGAATTCAACTGAGCTTTTACAACTTCATTTCCTTCCCATAAGGTTTTATAATATTTTGCATGTATGGCTGCATGCTTTCTAGCGGCCTTCTTCAGTTTAGCAATCTCATACTTGGCTGACTCTAATTGTCTCTGTATGGCTGCTATATTATCTTCTTGAGATGCAATGGCTGTTTTGCCCGTGTCTTTTTGTGTTCCTTCCCCTGTTTCCTCTGTTCTCGGCAGTGCTTCCTGTACTTGTTGGAACCTCCTTGTCATAGGTCTTCTAGGTTTAAAAATGAATTCTTCAGCTGGCTTATCAAATTTAAGCCTTTTTGAAGCCTTGGATTTTTTGGTACCTTCTTGCTCTAACTACATCAATTCAATTTGGACTGGTAGAGACTGCTCGAATTCAATGGCCTGTAATAAATCATTCAGATTTGCCTTGGACACTGGGCTCTCTTCAACTACTACACCTTTACCTTTTTTCTTATTTATTTGACTTCTTGTTCTTACCCTTGAGACTGCTTCAGATGTGCTTGTTTCAGGTATAGTCTTCTTACCCTGAGCCTTTTCCTTAGTTGTTTGCTGAGGTTGATCTTGGATGATGAGAGGCTTCACTGGTTTTCTTAGCTATGACTTTGGAACCCTTTTAGCTCTTGCCTCTTTTTGGAGCTCAACTATTGTAAAATCTCTGGCCGGTTGTGGAGTGAGGCCAGTCTTGCTTTGGAATCCAGCCATAAAAATAAAAGAATTCCAGTCTCTGTCTATCTTTCGGAGGCCATCTAAAACCAACAGCTTGATCAAACCATGATGAAACAAAGAGGTTTCAGAATCCTCTTTTCTCAGCTGAACTTTATCACACATCTTGCTCAAACTATGAAACAAATAAAAAGGTAGGTCTATGGAGACTTTCCCAGTGAAATGCAAAAGCAGTTTGAAATGGTAAGAATAAACCTTGTTATACCTTCCCTCACAAGTCAAATATTTTTGTATGCAGGTGAGTAAGAGAGCATAATGTTCTTTGACATAATTCCTGGGTACTCCCCTACTCAAGTCTTCATTTACATGTGCATCCTTTAAAAACTCCTTACAAGGATTCATGTCAAATTTGAAATTTTTTAACCATTCCTCTTGTCCTCTTGGGATCTCTGTCACAACAGATATTGCTTCTGGAGAAACCTGCACTTCTAACATGGCTACCTTTGAATTTAAACCGGTGAAGTTTAGTGCAAATTCTTTAGTTACCTGCGCATGCCCTCCTTGTAACTTTTTGCAAAAGTTCCAGCACCCGGCATTTTTAAACGCTTTCTTCACCCCCTCATCTCTCAGCGTTATATCCAGGCCCTCTGGTTCAGTCCTTAGAGGTTTATCGGATCTGTGCTCTTTTTTCTCCATGGATTCTTCCAGATCTCCACACACAAAGACTACCAGCTCCGGTTGAATTGTGATTTAGCTTCTTTTTTGAATTCAGCCTCGCTTGATTATCAGCCTCGCTTGAAATTTAAACTTTCCGCTTAAAACCTTTCAAGACATAATCTTGCAGATTTGTCCTTCATGCCAGACTTACGGCCATCATTAAAGCTTATGCATGGTGAAATTTCATGGGAATAATAATACATGCGTATCAACAGTTCTAGTGGTGGTGATAGTGGCAATGAGCGTTAAAACGTGATGGGAGAGATATATGAACTGACATGAGAAGACATGACTGATGACTCACCTAACGGACTTGATATTTCGGGAAAGATTCGCTGTGGAAGTACGAATCCATGATTTCGCAACGCTGTTAGTTTTAAACTTTAATGATGCGCTGCGAAACTGCCTAATCCTGATGCGCTGCGAAACTGCTTTAATCATGATTGCGTTGCGAAACTGGTGAATTGGAATTGTGCTGCGAAACTACTAAAAGACACGGTGGCTTACATAAGACACAGAGGTGGCTATAAAACAATGATGGGTAGAGGAGGACCAATGGGAGTTGAGAATGATTTGAGTTAAAAACTCTTTTAAACTCCAAATCCTAAGGGAAGAAAATTAAAACTCAATTAAACTAACACAGACCTTTGTCATCGGGCTAGGATAGAAAATTATATGCATCAAATTTTTTAGTTCTAAGTGATAACAGATTGCATGCAAGGGTAATCAGAAGCATGGATATCATTGTGTGCACACATGCGATCCCACCCATTTGGCACACTCACTGAGGCAAAGACAAGAAGAAAGTTCGACTGGAGCTAAACATGTATTTTGACAAGTTGATGCACACGACCACCAACACGTGCTTGGAGATCAGTACAGACACTATGCATCAACATGTTGCCAGTCCGGTCATTCCCAGGATGACCATGTGCATGCTATTAGACAAGTTGGATAGAGGGGCCGTATCAGTGTACTCGGATGTAGCAAAGGCAAGAGTTCTCTTTCAGCAAGAAGCACACAGACACCATCACATATGACTAAGCTTGGCATCAGTTCACCACCATCAACCATCACAAGGATGTCAAAGAGTTGGTCTCACCACAACGGTCCGAGTGTCAGTTATGTCTTACATGGCTTGCTCAAGCCATTTTGTCTCACATGGGTACATGTATAGATTGCATGTAATGCCTTGTCAAGTGGAAGTTCAAGTGTCGATAGTTGAATGTAACATTCAGAGTAGTTGAAGAGTCATGAAGGTAGATGAACTGTCACAAAGGAATGTCAAGGGTCACCCCACCCTTTGCTATAAATAGTCCCTCATAACTCATTGTAAAGGATTTTGGTCAACCAAGCTTCTGATAGGAGTATCTTAAAAAAATCTTGGATAGTATTGTAATGAGCCTTGGATTCTCCACTGTGCAGAGCTAGTATATCTCTTTGGAGGAGAATGCGGCAATGAATGTAATGTTCCGCTGTCGGAACTAGTGTTGGCCATGGATGTATTGTATGACTGGAACATACACTTCTTAATATAACAGAGCCAACACGTTTCATGCATATGTCGTATTGTATTTCAGCTATATGTTTACTCTAAATGATATATGTATCACTTTGCTTACGCATGCATGTGTAGCTATTTTCTGTATGTGTATGTATGAATCCTATTGAAATGTGCTGTTGGTTTAACAATCACTTTGGATTGCTAGCTTACTTGCCTTTGATGTTGTGATGTATCTTTTCTCGTGTGTTCGCTTCTTAACTCCGTGTTATCATAGGTTTCCAAGGGGCGCACTCACCTCACCCTCTGTGTGTTAGAACCGCTCATGCACCTTCCTTGACTTGCTACACATGTCACACCCTTGCTACCAATAGGGACATCTTACTTGCCTCTGTGCGAAACTGCGGTCAAGGTGATACCGTACGACCCAATGTTGGGACTCCTACACCAAACAGTCTGAGGTCTAATTGGGACTTCTTACCGGAGAGATCCCCTAATATGTTGGCAAGTTCAGAACTGTCAACACCACTAGAAATAATGTTTAGTTTTATTAGTCAAGGTTTTCCATCACTGATCTTTGCATCTATCTGTTGTTTTTTCCGAAAGAGGTTGCCTTTCTTCGCATTTGGAGATTAAAGAAGGAAGGACATGTCTATTCTAATTTTTTTGGAGAAATTCCCATATTCTCTAAAACCCATTTATCTCACTCATCCCTTTTCAATTCCAGAACCATTTCCAACTCTAGCTGTAACCCATTTTTCAACTCTAGCCTTAATCCCTTTGTATTTCTAACTCTAGCCGCATTTCCACATTTTCCTTTGTAATACTTCAAAACCTTCATAAAACATGCCGAAATCCTTTTATAATTCTTAGACACGAAAACATATCGTTGTCGACCCTTTTCCCTTTTGCAATACATATCCGCTCATCCACTTTTCCTTTTGCTATTTCAATATCGCATATCGCATATCCAAAAGCTTCCCACCTATCGCAATTAAGTTCCTCCTTCCACTAGCCGATTGCGATATTTCTTTCCCTGCCGATATCACATAACCCTTCTGCTCGCCGATTGTGATATCGCCCCGCTTGCCAATTGGCCCCCTTCGCCGATATCACATATTGCAACATCCTTCACTGATTACGATATCTCAAGTCTTCCCTCCTCCTTGCCGATTGCAATATCCCTCCTCCTCGCTGATTGCGATATCTATTCTACTGCCAATTGCGATAACCCTTCTCCTACTGATTGCAATATCACAATCGGGCATCGCACAATCATAAGTTCCTCCTCCCCGAAGTCCTTTTCAACTTGCGATTGTGATGTGTGAGAACCCTCCCGGATGTGATATTTTATGTCATGCGTTCTATAAACCATCACGCCTGAAAAATCGGGGAATTACCATAAATGAATGTTAAAATTACCTTCTCCTGTGTTGCGATTGCGAAGTGAAAAGGCCCTGATCAATGGCCCAGGTTAAATAAGCTCAGATCAATGACCCAGATCATGGATATTAAAATATCTATTCCGCTTCCACTCTGTGAGATAGCGAGGGTGTTTTTCGGCATTTCTTCAGCAACATGGTCATTAAATGGAATGTGAGAAAAGAGGGAAGTAAGCATAAAGGGAAGTGAAACATAGAGGACAATGAGGCACTCTTAACACATTTTACCATAAACAACACAACAAGATTTCAAAGAGCCAGATGTTCGAGTTTCCACAAATACAGTGCCACACTACAACAATTTGATTTTCCTAAATAATTGTAACTGTTAGATAGGTTCTGTTCATACGACTCCCATTTGTATTCGAACTCTATTGTAACAGAAATTCCTATGAAGGCTCAAAGTTTTATTAATCAGATAGGATTTGATCTCATAGATATCGATGGAATCTAGCCGAGGTGGCAGATTTTGTAAAAGAGATATTTCTCTATAAATATGTAGATTCTCAACTCTGCATAGGGGGGGGGGATTGATGTAGTGAGAAAACCACTGTTGTATTGTTTTCAATTAATATAAAATATAGTTGCAGCATACTCTGTTTTAACCCGAGATTCATTTCGGTTTCAATCCTATCCTATCATGCTCCTTTGTTATTAGTTTTCAGAGCTTATTTTATTACTTGGAATTCAATGTTGCATTGCTCCAACTTCCTTCAATTTGCTGTGATTAATATGAATGTCCATTTCTAAATTAGTAAACCAAAGATGCCTAAGCTTCCATAAAACAATGTTTTTTGTTGTTGTTTTTCTTTAATTGGCTCCATGCCCAATGGTGGATGTCCTCACACTCTTTAACTTGAGAGAGCCCTCTCAGATTGGAAGGGCTAACTTCCAATCAAAAGATGGTTTGAAATAGTTACAGTGGGTTGAAGGGTTGACACAGCCCAACCCCCACCAACCCGGTTGATAACATTTTGGTGCATCTGCCGGGAGCCGAAAATCTCCTTTTCTAGGATTCTTTTTGAGTCTCTTCATTTTGATTCCTGAGGGTAACAAGAAATCAAAAATTCCGAAGGTTGTGATATTACCTTGGAGACTACACTCTTAAAATATACTGAAGATCAAAGTTTCACGGTGACTCCACTGCTTTCAAATCAGTAACTTGAAGGATTTTCAAGATGAGTTCTACCGCAAGTCTATTCTAGTGATTAGTGAAGGTGAAGTTTCTTCCATTTACAAGCTCAAGTGATGGATTTAGTTTTATTTCTGAGTTGCCAATATATGATCCACTACTGATTTTGTTCAAGCACAGTCAAGGAGCCCAGGTGTTGGATCAACTCTTTGTCTGGTTATACTAGAGATTTTATATTGCTTGAATTAAGCAGGTGGATTTTTAGATATTAGAGTAGGTACATAAATAAACTTGTTGGGCAAGTATTTCCTTCAGCTTTAGATTACATTTTGCAGTTTGCTTTTCAGTTTGGTGAAGTGGGTTTGAATGTAGTCTTTAGATGGGATCAACCCAATGGTCAGGCAACTGGTCTGCTGGTTCTTTGCTGCACCATAGGGGCACAACATCCCCATTGGAGCCAATGTTATCCATGATAACCACTAGAAATAATTTTTAGTTTTATTAGTCAAGGTTTTCCATCACTGATCTTTGCATCTATCTGTTGTTTTTCTGAAAGAGGTTGTTGTGCTTCGCATTTGGAGATTAAAGAAGGAAGGACAAGTCTATTCTAATTTTTTTGGAGAAATTCCCATATTCTCTAAAACCCATTTCTCTCACTCATCCCATTTCATCCACAGACCCATTTCCAACTCTAGTTGTAACCCATTTTTCAACTCTAGCCGTAATCCCTTTGTATTTCTAACTCTAGCCGCATTTCCACATTTTCCTTTGTAATACTTCAAAACCTTCATAAAACATGCCATAGTCCTTTTATAAGTCTTAGACCCAAAAACATATCGTTGTCGGCCCTTTTCCCTTTTGCAATACATATCCACTCATCCCCTTTTCCTTTTGCGATTACAATATCACATATTGCAAAAGCTTCCCACCTATCGCAATTAAGTTCCTCCTTCCACTGGATGATTGTGATATTTCTTTCCCTACCGATATTGCATAACCCTTCTGCTCACCGATTGCAATATCGTCCCACTTGTCGATTGGCCCCCTCTACTGATATCACATATCGCAACATCCTCTGCTGATTGCGATATCACAATTCTTCCCTCCTCCTTGCCGATTACGATATCTGTTTGCATTGCTGATTGTGATATCCCTCCTCGCCGATTGCGATATTTGTTTCACTGCCGATTGTGATAACCCTTCTCCCTTCGATTGTGATATCGCAATTGAGAATTGCATAGTCATAAGTTCCTCCTCCCCGAAGTCCTTTCCGACTTGTGATTGCGATGTGTGAGAAACCTCCTGGATGCGATATTTTATGTGATGCATTCTATAAACCATCATGTTCGGAAAATCGGGGAATTACCATGAATCAATGTTAAAATTACCTTCTCATGTGTTGTGATTGCGATGTAAAAAGGCCCGACTGCCTAGGTTAAATCAGCTCGGATCAACGACCCAGATCATGAATATTAAAATATCTATTCCACTTCCACTCCGTGAGACAATGAGGGTGTTTTTCGACGTTTCTTCAGCAGCATGGTCATTAAACGGAATGCGAGAAAAGAGGGCAGCAAGACATAGAGGGCAGCGAAACACAAAGGACAACGAGGCACTCTCAACACATTTTACCAGAAACAACACAACAAGATTTCAAAGAGCCAGATGTTCAAGTTTCCACAAATACAGTGCCACGCTACAACAATTTGATTTTCCTAAATAATTGTAATTGTTAGATAGGTTCTATTCATATGACTCCCATTTGTATTCAAACTTTGTTGTAATAGAAATTCCTATGAAGGCTCAAAGTTTTGTTAACTAGATAGGATTTGATCTCATAGATATCGATGGAATCTAGCCCAAGTGGTAGATTTTGTAAAAGAGTTATTTCTCTATAAATATGTAGATTCTCGACTCTACATAGAGGGGGGGGATCAATGTAGTGTAGATTCTCGACTCTACATAGAGGGGAGGATCAATGTAGTGAGAAAACCACTATTGTATTGTTTTCAGTTAATAGAAAATACAATTGCAACATACTCTATTTTAAACTGAGATTCATTCCGGTTTCAATCCTATCCTATCATGCTCCTTTGTTATTAGTTTTAAGAGATTATTTGATTACTTGGAATCCAATGTTGCATTGCTCCAACTTCCTTAAATTTGCTGTGATTAATATGAATTTCCAATTCCACATTAGTAAACCAAAGATGCCCCAGCTTCCATAAAACAATGTTGTTTGTTGTTGTTTTTCTTTAATTGGATCCATGCCCAATGGTGGCTGTCCTCACACTCTTTAACCTAAAAAATCACATAGAAAACCAGAGTTATCCATCTGTATTTAAAAAAAATATATTGAGAGATCCCTCTCAGATTGGAAGGGCTAACTTCCAATCAAAAGCTGGTTTGAAATAGTTATGTTGGGTTGAAGGGTTGACATAGCCCAACCCCCACTAGCCCAGTTGATAACACCTATATTACGATTATGTACCATACAATTCTTTGATCTAAAAACAATCTCATGCCCTTGGTCACACATTTTACTAATACTCAAAAAGTTATGTCTTAATCTATGAACAAATAAAACATTTCCAGCCTTAACCATTTTCTTTAAGAAAATAATTCCCTTCCCTTTGGTAGCAGTAGGTGAGTTTTTTCCAAAGGTTACATTCTTTTCTTTGTTTATTTCATTAAAAGATATAAACTTGTCTTTGTCGCCTGTCATATGCTTGGAAAATCCACTATCAATGTACCACAAATTTTCTTGATCTCCTGCATACAAATATATACCATAATTTTCAGATTCTATGGTTTTCTTTTTCCATACCTTGGGTCTTGTTTCCTTTTATTCATGTTGATGGGATGGTGTCATTATGCTTCTACATTCAGTTTCTTTATGCCCAAATTTATTGCAAAAATAACATTCCGTTTCATCTTGAAGACGTGAGAAAACATTATAAGAGTATTTCTTTGACCCAATCTCACTCTTTTGTTTTCTTTCTTCTATAGTCATAATAGTTTTATAAGCAACACACTGAACAAATTTATGACCAAAATTATGACAAGTGAAGCATTGACCATTGAAGTAGGAGTACTTTTTTATAGCTTCCCCATTTATTGTGGTAACAATATTTTACTTGAGAGATTTGATCCCTCATTCCTTTGCTAAGAGCTGAAATTTTGATGACTACTTCCCTTTACAACATTGAGATAGCTTCCCGTACTTGTTTCAAATGATTTTATAGTTTTTGATGATTCACCATTGTATCCAAGACCTACCTTTATTAGAGGAGAGTGTTGTCCTTTGATGATTTATTATAAAGTCTCAGATCCTTTAGAAAATCTAAGCTTTAGAACCTTTGTTTCCTCAATTTCCTTTCTTAGAGCCACTATTTCAAGTTCTAACCTTTCACTGTGCCTTTCCTTTTCTAGAATTTTTTCTTCAAAACTTCTTCAACTAATTTAGCTTCTTCTAGACGAATTTTTAGCTGAGTTATTTCTTGAATGAGAGTATCCTTTTCTTCTAGAGCATCCATAAAACATCATTGGATTCATGTACACATTTCTCTTCAAATTCCATAAGTATTTGATATTCTTGATCATATTCAACATCTTCATTATTGGAAGAATAATCACTATCTTCGTGTGTATAAAAACTTTTCTTGTCACTCAAACCTTCCTCTAACATTCAATTTTTAGTAATTTTTTCCTTTCTCATGATTTTATTTATAAGGGAATTTAGCAGTGTAGTGACTAACTCTTCCACAAGAAAATAATTTGAAATGAAGATAACCTATAAAATTTCCAGTTCCTAGTTGGATTTTATTTACGAAATTTGCTTCTTCTTTGTTTGATATGTAACCCGTTTCCTTGGGCTCCTCCTTTTCATTTCCTTTATAAGTAGCTTTGAATGTTTCTTCTCTGATATATGATGGACCCCCTTTTCTCATTTCATAAGCTGTTAAGATCCCATGGAGTTGCTCAATATTAAGGTTCTTCAAATCTTGCATTTCTTCAATGGCAAAGAATTTTGAATCGAATTTTGGGGTTAGAGATCTTATAATTTTCTCAACAAGCATCGAATTTTTTACTTCATCACCAATATTTCTCATTAAGTTAACGATCTCATATACCCCAAGGAAAAAAATTGCAATGATTTCATCGTTAACATTATGAGAGTCTCATATTGAATTATAAATGTTTGAAGTTTGGAACTCTTTACCTTATTGTCACCTTCATAAATTTGGATGATCTTGTCCCATATAGCCTTTGCAATATTCAGCTGCATGACCTTCACAAATTTTGATTCTTCCAAGCTTCCTAAGAGAGCGTTGACTGCCTTGGAATTGGTCTCATATTGTTTCTTCCCTTCATCGAGGATGGATACTGATAGCCTCCTTCAATGATTTCCCAAACATTAGCTCCAAGTGACTACAAATATGCTCTCATTATGAATTTCCAGAAAACCAAGTTCATTCCATTAAACAATGGTGGCTGGATAGATGATACTCCCTCTTGATTTCTCATCTTCATGAATCTCCCTTCAAGCGATAAATCTTCTTCTAAAGGACCTAATCTGAAACCAATTGTTAGCAAAAATATTGAGAGGGGGGGGGGGGGTGAATTAGTATTTTACTCACTTCAAATTTCCAATTTCTTATTCTAATTTTTGTACGCTACTGTTATAAATGAAACTAGCATATGTACATGACTATTATTAAGGTACCCTGTGTATATCTAGATAACTAATTGATAGTCAGTTTTATCATGTTTTAAACTTTAATCAGTGCATCATTACTTAATTATTCATCAATTAAGCATTAATCATGAGAAGTAAGAAGAAAAAATATCATAAACACATAAGAATCGTATCAACAAACATGAACACCAGGATTTTTAGGTGGAAACCCAATGTGGGATAAAACACCGCTCCTGTCATCTATGTATTCTTATTTTATTAAAATAAAATCTTATTACAATCTTGTACCAATGTAGACTCTAACCAGTACACAGGAACCCACATGTAGAAGGTTACAAACTTCTCTCTTTTTCCAACACCTACTATAAGGGAGCTCCAACCCCCTAACTTCATTTACCGACTCCCACTAGAAGGGTGGACCATATTTCATAATATTTCATACTAGATCCAATTGCATCATTAATCCCAAACCAAGTTGTTATAGACATTTTTGTGCCCTGCAACCCCAATCATGAAATGTCCATAAACCAAGGGCTCCTAAGTCCCTAAAAGTGTTGTTCTAACCCCTAAAGGAACAAGGTCAACAGATTACAGCTTCTCCCAGAAGTTCTCCATGAAAAACTACTCAGAATTGGTCAAAACAGGATCATTGCAGCTGCTCCACTGGCTAGGTGCATTGCATCTCACCCAAATACACTATGAGGGTGCGTTGCATTTCAAAAGTCCCTTCTGTGGGGTGTGATGGGTGAGAAATGACAAATGGCAGTGTCATTCCGCAAGGTGGAGAGGCAATGGAAGCTTCCAGAATCTTCTCCTGTGACATTTGCCTCACTGAATTCGACCAAGGATGAGTAAGAGGCCCTCAGTCTCCAAGTGGAAGCAAGAACTGTCAGAGAGAAGACACTAATCAAATCACAAGATGACTCATCCCCCTTACAGATATCTATATATGGATCCCTCATCCCAGAGATCCGGAGGCTGGAATTTTGCATATTGTAAGGAATTGCTGTTGGTTTCTAGAGACAAATATCAGATTGTTGGGTGATCTAAGCTTTGTTTGAGGTGAAGAGGGGCTTCTTTGCTAGGAGGTTGATGCTGGGTCAGAACAACCGGTTGTAACTCCTCCAGGATCTTTTCTTGTTTTATCAATAAAAGCTATTTGAGTTTTCCTCCATGCTTTTGTATCATTGATGCTTGTTACATTTGTATGGTCAATTTACATCTGATCCTAGATTGTTTATGATTATAGATCCATGTCTTTGTATAGTGTTATGCTTCTGTGATCTTACAGGTACTTTGTGAAGCTGGGCGTGCAAGGGAGCATGTAGCTGAGGACTATCAAAGAAGAGAGGAATCAAATCGAAGGATTACCGCAAGACAGAGGTTGGTCTTTCTGTTCCTCTCTATCTATAATTCATAAAGGAAATACAAAAGTAGTTTTTCTCTGTTTGTTTCTAAGGAAGCTGTCACACCTTAGTGGGATAGAGCAGTTCTATATAGAAACTTTTCCCTGTAACAAAATGGCGACTCCGCTAGGGAAGTATTAGTTTGTTTGTTTATCATTCTTTGTTGTTTGTTTCATAAACTTACAAGTAGCATTCGAACTGCATTTGCCATAACAAATGCAAAGTAGACAACTACTACTTCAATCCATCTACTGGATCTGTTTATGATTTAAACAACTGATTCACAAACTATCTGATTTCCCTTGTGATAGCTCTTAGATCCTCCTTAGATCTACCCCTGATTGTTGCATTACTGATTGCTTTTTACTCGACCAAAACCCAAGAAATGAACTGCAAACTGTGACTCGGAACCCGAACAGAGTCTCGTTTATGGCCCAGCTCAGGTACTGTCCAGTGATTCTGAATTTCAGCGCACTTCCCGAGTGGACAACCTGCGCTGCATTTCAGATTCTCTGTGTTACAGGTGCGCTGATCAGACTAGCTCTATGCAGCTGTGGCTTCTGTGATTCATTCTTTCCAGTTCTATTCCTGAATTTTGCTGCCTGTGATCAATATATGTCTGTTTGAAACCCCTTTTCCTTACTGTTATTTCACCTCCTTTGTACAAAAGAATTGTGGATGTTTTTGTGTGTTTGTTGAGTCATTTACAGTTCTCCTTTGCAAAAGTAGCATAGTCGTACTGTCGTCCTTTGATTTGAATATGTCGCAAGTGTCGATTTCGATCGTAGGAAAAAGTTTGATTGCTGTTGATGGTCGATTATCCTGTTACTATTGCTTTTGGTTTGAATTTGTAATTTTCTTGTGTCAAAAACAAGTATTCATTTCAAAATCGTAAGGTGTCGTAATCGTCTCCATTTTTGATTTCGAAAAGAAGCTTGTTTATATTCGTCGCTTGAAAAGAAATTCAGATTTGTGCATCAACTTTCTTTTTAGCATCCATATACTAAGAAAGTCGAAAAAAAATACATGCATGTGAATTTGCATATAGACAGTCTGATTGGCTTGATTTAGAAAAGTGCATTTAGAGTGTGCTCTTTTCTCTTTGTGAAAAGATTCTGTCTTTCTTTTCCCTAGTAGCTAGGATTTTCATTGCATAAAAGAGATAAAAAGTTTGTTTATCATCTTAGATTGCATTTTAGGAATTACATCTACATCTCGTGGTGAACCCGAAAGGCAAACTTCATAAACAAGATCAACTTAAAATAAATTCAATGAATCTAACAACGCTTTGGAACTTAACGCACAACATTTATAGGTCTAGGCTAGAGACGTATTCCGGCATCGTAAAGCCTGGTAACTGTTGTTCTCACTGATGGTTGGGTGATTCCTCCACTTTGAGACGATAAGTGCCAGTATGGACTTGTGCCCTCACGTACCGTCGAGTATATTTTGGGAGACCCCAATAGGCTTAATCCTTTATCCATAGGAAGCCGTGTCTGTCGCCCTATCGATCGCAATGCACTGAACACAACACTCGGGAAGATTGACTGCCGTACCGTAAAAATTATTCTGCAGTTTTGCGATTGGTTTGGTACTCCCTCTACCTAGACTTCCAGAGTAGTCCCTTTCGTTCCTTTTCAGACTCCTTAACGGAAAAGGTCCATCTGAGCACTTGTCACTTCAGGCTCATTAAAAATCGAAGGAGACCAGAGTCATCTTTTGTTTTTTCTCGACTCTTAAAAACTGAAAAAACAAGTTGTGTCAAAGCGTCTAAAATATATTTTAAACGGAATATTCATTACCCTTTCCTACGTTGATCTTGGGTTGAGAAAATGGAATCCACCAACCAAGGGATCCCCCTTGGAGGAAATCCTAGTCCCTTCTCCTCTTGGGGAGATGTTGGTGCACCCCATATGGCCACATTGTCGCTTCCAGGACTGACAATTGGTTTACCTGTATGGCTCTTCTCAACCTCTGTCATTCAGAACACCGCAATTCCTGAACAATTAAATCAGCAATTAGATGAGTCCAGAGTTACCCACCAACCTTCTACTTCCTATAATTCTTCCTCTCCTCCTTCCTCTTCGCTTGATGGGGTTGGTAAAGCCAAAAGTCAAGTACCTAAGGAGAAGAAGGAAAAGAAGAAGAAAGAGAAGAAGAAGAAGGAGCCAAAAGCGAATGGGGGAAAATGAGTGTCGTCTAACAAAAATCCACTCACTGCACCGACCAGGCCTAAATCGCCATGTATCATTTGCAGAGGAGACCAAAATCACAGAGATTGTCCTTGCATCCCTCGGATCTTAAGGGATTGGTCTCCTCGTTTGCACAACCCGGTGTTGTCAACCTCTGATGATCATGTTGAAAACACACCGTCAATTAGTGAAAGTGAAGCCCCAGGAAAAAAATGAAAATATAGATTTCCTTGTAAACTGTGTGAAGGAAATCATGCCGTCCATCATTGTCCCTTCTTAGACGAAGCTAAAAGAGTTTTGGACGATCATCCGGTTTCACCGTTACGACTTCCTCCTGGATATAAAAAACTCTTGCCGAGTCCATCACTAGTTGAAAATCCAGCTAGCCCGCTCAGGTGGTCGGCCGAAGCATCTGTCATTGAAGATAAACCATCTGAACCCATACTAGACGAAAGTCAAAAGGTCGAGGCGGCAGTTGACCCGGTCTTGCCTTCAGAGGTTCCATCTTCAGATGATACAGTCACTGAAGAGAACAAGGATGACACTGTCCAAATTCTTTTCATAAGCACAGACTCCAACAAACATGGGGGCAATTTACTCGTTCCTTTACCGCAGGAAGGAAGTTCGTCAGAGTCGTACCCGGCCGTCTATTCGGTCCCACCTCCAAGCAACCTAGTTGTCTCCTTCGACTGGAATCAACTAGGCAGACCCCGTTTACCAGCTAGTGTACCATTCCGAATCATTGTTCAAATATATAGAATGGTTATGGCTGGTACCATCATAGATGAAGGGGCTTCTGTGAGTATCCTTTCCTCAACTGCTTGGAAAGCGCTTGGTTCGCCATCGCTTTTGCTTGAGATGAGAAATCTAACAGGCTTTGATAAAGGAACCAGCTGACCGTTAGGGATCCTTCCCAATGTGCCCATAACATTGAGAGGGAAAACCATTCACATGAATGTAATGGTAGTTCAAGGACCCCTAGATTACGAAACTATATTTATTGCATGAGAGCCATTGTCTCATCACTCTTTAGAGTGATGTGTTTTCCGCACGAAGGAAGAGTGGTCAAGCTCGTAGACCAGCTTTCATTTCCCGGATCACACATAGCAAATAGTCATATACCATCCCTGAATGGTCTTTTCACACAAGAAATGTCTCAATCTCCAGTCAGTCCACCCCATGAGCGCGAGTGATTTAGGGGGACATGAATGAAATCCAGGGGGCATGCATCCTGGTCTGCTTCGGCAGGAAAACTTCGTGTATAGGGTAGGTTTCCGCGAGAGAATATGACCTCCGTACTCCCATCCGTGATTGGAAGGGGGAGTTGGACTGGAACAAGATTCTCTTGTCAAAGTTATGTGAGGTGGCGAGCACCACCGCTCACCTTTGTTTATCTCGGTAGACATCGCCAGAGAAGTGTTTTGTTTGCGCTGTGAATAGAACAATCTTTGGGTAACCTGTAAGAGGTAGGCCTCTCTCGCTAAAACAAATGTTTTATCGGAAAGAAGTAGGGGTAACCTTGAAATTCTGTTTTATACCTGGGGGCATGCAAACCTTTTGGAGTGCAAGCGAAGAGCGACTATTTATTTTTTAAATTTTTAGGACCTCTAACCCTTTAAACTCGTAGGATTGGTCGTCTCCTAACTTGCATAAAGAAAGGATGTGGGGAAAACTCTAAAAGTTGCCTTTTTATATGAGACATTCTTATCACACAACTGGATTAATCGAGCAGTGTTACCGCAAGGTTCAAGCTCGTTAAAAAATAAACCCGCATCGAGCAGTTTTAGCACATAGTTCAAGCTCGTTAAAAAATAAACATAAGACATGAGCGAATGTTTCTCCTCGCGTTTAAGCTCGTTAAAAAATGAACTATTCCCCGGTAAATAACCATCGTGAATGTAGTACTTCAGTCGTTAAAGCCTTGGTCGTGTTTGCACCGTCACCTCCACTTTTTCATTGGCTGATCATTCACCTCCATTTGATTGTTTACTTACCGCAAGGTTCAAGCTCGTTAAAAAATAAACCCGCATCGAGCAGTTTTAGCACATAGTTCAAGCTCGTTAAAAAATAAACATAAGACATGAGCAAATGTTTCTCCCCGCGTTTAAGCTCGTTAAAAAATGAACTATTCCCCGGTAAATAACCATCGTGAATGTAGTACTTCAGTCGTTAAAGCCTTGGTCATGTTTGCACTGTCACCTCCACTTTTTCATTGCCCGATCATTCACCTCCATTTGATTGTTTACCCATTTTGAGAAACAGCTGCGAAGAGTGATTGGAAAATTCCAAACCTTACCTGGAATCAACTGCTACTCGTTTTATCACTCGTTCCTCAAAAGACGAGTCTCCTTTAAGCTCCTTTCAACTGACTCGTAAAATATGAAAATATTGCCGAGCCATTGGCCTCTCCAGCTCGTTAAAGGGACAGGAAGTTTTATCCCTCCTCTAGATTTTAATCTTTTTGGACTTGAGGGATTATTACAAAAAAATATCGAGCGCTTGTTTTGCTTGGCTCGTTAAAAGTATCGAAAATTCATCCCTTCTCTATTGTTTTATACTTTTTCGGACTTAAAAGATTAGATGACGAAAAAGGAATTTTGGAGTTACCTTTATGTTCCTTTTCAGACTCTCTAAAATTGAAAAGGACCGAGTTGTCTTTGTCGTTAAACTCGTTAAAAAGATTAATAGCGACAAAGTTGTCTATAGACGAGAACGAGTTTCACTATCACTAGGCTCGTTAAAACATAGCAATGGGTTTGCCCGAAGGGCAAATTATAGAACAAGCATATGTTATCCTCCTCAAGATTGACAAAAATAAAGAGGTACTGGTCAGCAATGACTGGGGAAAAATTGGGAAGAAAACTCAAAGAAACTTTGTTGGTAGCAAGTCGCTCTTGAACATGACACTTCCGCTCCGTGTCCGAGTCGGGTTGGGTTGTTTCATTCACCGGTCACATCACCATGGTCACGCCATACCATCCACATTTGGGGTTAATGCTACCGATCCATCACATCAGTGTCGCCGATATGTTCAAGAGAAGTCATTTAGAGGATTCACCTGTGTCTCACCCACTACCATACATTATACTCCATTATTTCATGACCGCCACCCTGAACCTTATATCATCAGATCGTTTTCACCTCCATTAAAATCATTTGCTCCGTTCCGTGTCATTGATGTGGGATTCATTAAGGCCCTCCTATGAAGGATCACTTCTTTGTTGACATCATCTCATTATCCAAGAAGATGATCTAGAAACACCCCATTCAGTACTTTGAAGCTTGCATGCCTAAATGGCAAGTTTCTCACTTCCGGCAACAGGTTTACATCGATGGCCTTCGACCGAAAGATTTTGCGTGGTGTTCGACGCCAAGTCCTTTATTCACACCATGTGAATTGTACTGCAGTACCTTGAGGGTCATTATCATTATCGGTGATTCCTCTCGCGCTTGTTAACAGTTTACATCATTGACTGGTAATCAAGCGATGTCTTTCCATGTTCGACTTCAGAACATTTCTCACATGGATCGACTTGTAGTTCGAGTGAAGATCGAACGAGATTGAAGACCCCGGATCTAGTTTCATCCATCCGGGCTGCGATATATATTCAGGGAAATAAAGACATTAAATGTACATCATTGCAGCACAGATAATCATCCTATCAAAAGGATGATGGCTCTACCAGAATCATTAGTTTACACTCAGACGATTATCTCTCCTATGTACATGAAAATGAATTTATAAAGCTGAGCATGGGAATGCCCGCCTCAGCTAGATCATGAAAATATTATGAAGATAATGTATTGTATTGTATCTTATTACAGGTCTCCTCCCAGCATTGAAAGAACTTTGGATCCTCATAATAAAGCATTTCACCCGACACCAAAAGGTTAACCGCCTCATACTTTAGGGGGCAACTGTTATAGACATTTTTGTGCCCTGCAACCGCAAGCATGAAATGTCCATAAACCAAGGGCTCATAAGTCCCTAAAAGTGTTGTTCTAACCCCTAAAGGAACAAGGTCAACAGATTACAGCTTCTCCCATAAGTTCTCCATGAAAAACTACTCATAATTGGTCAAAATAGGATCATTGCAGCTGCTCCACTGGCTAGGTGCGTTGCATCTCACCCAAATACACTATGAGGGTGCGTTGCGTTTCAAAAGTCCCTTCTGTGGGGTGCGATGGGCGAGAAATGACAAATGGCAGTGTCATTCTGCAAGGTGGAGAGGCAATGGAAGCTTCCAGAATCTTCTCCTGTGACACTTGCCTCACTGAATTCGACCAAGGATGAGTAAGAGGCCCTCAGTCTCCAAGTGGAAGCAAGAACTGTCAGAGAGAAGACACTAATCAAATCACAAGCTGACTCATCCCCCTTACAGATATCTATATATGGATCCGTCATCCCAGAGATCCGGAGGCTGGAATTTTGCATATTGTAAGGAATTGCTGTTGGTTTCTAGAGACAAATATTAGATTTTTGGGTGATCTAAGCTTTGTTTGAGGTGAAGAGGGGCTTCTTTGCTGGGTCAGAACAACCGGTTGTAACTCCTCCTGGATCTTTTCTTGTTTTATCAATAAAAGCTATTTGAGTTTTCCTCCATGCTTTTGTATCATTGATGCTTGTTACATTTGTATGGTCAATTTACATCTGATCCTAGATTGTTTATGATTATAGATCCATGTCTTTGTATAGTGCTATGCTTTTGTGATCTTATAGGTACTTTGTGAAGCTGGGCGTGCAAGGGAGCAGGTAGCTGAAGACTATCAAAGAAGAGAGGAATCGAATCGAAGGATTAGCGCAAGACAGAGGTTGGTCTTTCTGTTCCTCTCTATCTATAATTCATAAAGGAAATACAAAAGTAGTTTTTATCTGTTTGTTTCTAAGGCAACTGTCACACCTTAGTGGGATAGAGTAGTTCTATATAGACACTTTTCCCTGTAACACAAGTAACAATTCTGAAATCAATCAATGAATAAATTCACCCAATCATTGAACCAACTGAATCATCAAATCAATCACTGGAGCTTAATCAACTAATGTGACTAGATCAAACCAACCCATATCAAATCAAATCAATAACAATCATTCATAAGTATACCCTACCATGTACTGTTCATCATAGAAACCAAATTTTTTCATTGCAAACCCTGATCAAACGTATGTCAGAATGTATACACTACTATTCTAAATGATACCCGCATATGTAAGCGCTTTCCCTGAAGAAGAACTGTGTACAAATATCATATTACTTATACCTGAATCCGAATAACTGTAACACTAAATCAATCACCGAATATTATACTGAATCCATCACAAATCACTGAACCAAATACATATCACCATGTAGTAGCATCATCACTAATAAGCATTTAATTCCATAACCAAATCAACCCAACCAGTTCTGTCAGACACAAATTATTACGAGAGAGACATCATTGACATACATAAGAAAACATAAGAAAACTGATCAAATCTCATCAACAACCCATACTGAAAAACCATAACATGTATATGCAACTTCTACAAATCACATCCATGTATGTATGCACTTACCATTCTTAACACCTACGTACAAATTTTAAACTTTCACAGAATATATATGCGGCTACCTAGAAGCAGATACACATATGTACATGAATTCTTAGAGGAAAATCAACGTAGACATATGAAATCACTGAATCATACCTTCACTGCAACCATACCATCCGTCAAACCCAAATATCGACATACACACCATTACAGTCACACATCATTATATCATCATCATAGATCTAACAAATCCTGAATAGATTAACCAATATGCATTCATTTCATATCTATCAGACCTGATCCATCTTCATGTTCCCTAGTGCACACATATTTCAGATCAAATCATTCATAAACAATTCAAAACTTGCACACCTAAAACTTTGATCTCTATCTCCTTATATAGATTTAGCCTTAGTGAATACCTTCAAATAACCGTTGTCTCACTCATTATTATGGGCCAATACCATGGTAAAGACCCCTGGTATTCCAATTACCATGGTGCAGATTATGTATGCAACTTATCTTCACCATACTTGCATATGTACATGGTATTTATTCACAAGACCTATGTATACTTTCTTACACTTTATCTTTGTCAGACTAGGCAGTAACTCCTAAAAAAAAATTCGTTTTTATTTTCATTCAGGTTGGTCTTTATTACATACACGAGGGAGAGGCTGTTCATTTCATCTCCCGGTGACTATTCATATTCTTTATTATTTATTTACATCAATTTTAGTTATTCACCCAATCCTGATGATCAGGTGTCAACATTCCCCCCCTTAATCTGAAGGGATGTTGGTGAGTCCAAGCATCGTTCTGAGTCTTTCAAGCTTCTCTTCCAAGCGCTTTGGTGAAGATGTCTGCAATTTTCTCATTAGTGGAACAATTACAGAGATGGATTGTTTTGGCCTCAACATGATGTCAAATCTGATGATATTTAGTATTGATGTGCTTTGTTCGATCATGGAACTTTGGGTTCTTGGCCAATTTTGTTGTTGAGGTATTGTCAATCATGAGTGGAGTCGATTGTACTTGTTTTACCTGCAAATCTTCAAGAATTTTCCTGAGCCACACAATTTCTTTTGTTGCCTCATCTGCTGCCACATATTCTGCCTCTGTTGTGGAATCTACTGGAACTGATTGTTTGCGTGATCTCCAGGAGACAACTCTTGATCATAGACTCATAGCATAACCTGAAGTAGATACCCCAGTTTCTTTGTCTCCATAGAAGTCTGAATCAGAGTATCCAATCAAGCTGAAGTCATCCACCTATGTATACTTGATTCCAAAGTCTTGAGTTCCCTTCAAGTACCTTAGAACTCTTTTTCCAGCAGACCAATGTCCCTCACAAGGATTTTGCATAAACTTGGAGAGGATTCCAACAACAAACGAAATGTTTGGTCTGGTAGTAGTTGGGTAGTTGAGACTTCCTACAAGCTGTCTATTCTTTGTTGCTTCCTCAAATTCTTTTCCTTCAATGGATGTGAGCTTTAAGATTTGTTCCATTGGAGTAGTAAGAGGATTGCATTCTATCATGCCAAACCTGTTCAACAGATCTCCAATGTACTTCTTTTGGGAAAGGAATATGGACTTCGTATGTTGAGTTACTTAAATACCAAGATAGTAATGAACATAGCCCAAATCAATCATTTCAAAACCTTTCTTCAATTCCTTCTTTATGGATGCAATGTAGCTTTCATTGTTCCTTGTCATCAAAAGATCATCTACATATACCAGAAGATATACAACTGTTTTGCCAACTTTCTTGAAAAATAAAGTTGCATCATCAAGATCATAATGTTTGAAATTGAGTTTCAGAAGATGCTCAATTAGTTTTTCATACCAGGCTCGCGGTGCTTGTTTGAGGCCATACAATGATTTCACAAGTTTGCATACTTTATGTTCATGTCCTTTCCCAACAAATCCTTCAGGCTGGGACATAAAAACATTCTCTTTTAGATCTCCATTCAAGAAAGCAGTTTTTACATCCATTTGATGGACTTTCCAACCATTCTAAGCTGCTAGGGCAAAGAGTGTCTGGATGGTAGCCCATTTTTCTGTGGGGGCAAAAGTCTCCTCATAATCGACCCCTTCCTTCTGTTCAAAACCTTTTGCCACAAGCCTGTCTTTGTGCTTGTCAAGTGAGCCATGTGCTTTATACTTGTTCTTGTAGACCCACTTGTAGCCAATTGGTTTAGTTCCTAATGGTGGATCAACCAGCTTCCAAGTGCCATTCTTTATCAGGGCATCATAATCCTTTTGCATCAATTCTTTCCATTCATCATGAGAAGCCGTTTCTTTGAAGGAAGTTGGTTCAAAATATGTAGACAAATTCAATTCACAATCATAAGAAACATCCATATCAACAGGTGAATCAGAGTCATTTACATCACCTCCATTTTGCTGGTTTGAATTTCTAGTTCCTGTCTTTCCAACCTCATTAGGATGAACACTTTCAAGTGTCTTTGTCAGCCACTTTGGGGGACCTTTCTCAGATGATCCAGGCTGCTCTGTTGATTGAGTTGAGACTGAATCAAGATTGAGTCTCCCAATTCTATCAATCACATCACTTAAAGTATCATCCGTTGTTGGAGTTTCATGCGGGGGAGAGAGTTCTTCAGAAGAAGATTCCACATGTTGATCTAGCATAGGAATCCCCCCTTCAAGATGTGGAATCTGATTATCAAATTCTTGAAATGATTTTTCATTTGTGAATCTATCCAAGTGATCAAGTTGCCACTCAACAACATTGTCAGTTTTGGATGATTCAAGAAATATTACATCTCTAGATACAACAAAATTTTTATTGACTTCATCATAGAGACGGTATGCTTTGGAGGTGTTTGAATACCCCATGAAGATACACTTACGACTTCTTGCACCGAGTTTGTTTCTATGTACCTTTGGTATCAAGGCATAACAGGTGGAACCAAAGACCCTAAGATGCTTTACCGAAGGAACATGCCCATACCACATTTCATAAGGAGTCTTGTTTCTGATAGCATTAGATGGACATCTATTCTTTATATATACAGCACATAGAACTGCATCAGCCCAAAACATCAACTTTACATTTTTGAAAAACATCATGGAGCGTACCATATTTAAGATTGTCCTATTCATTCTTTTAGCTACACCGTTCTGTTGGGGATTATAAGGCACAATTGTTTGATGTTTGATCCCATATTGGTGAAGATAGTTTTCAAATTCATTTGAAGTGTATTCTTTTCCATTATCAGTGCGAATAGAGCCAATACGAGATTGTGCATCATTTTCAATCCATGTATGAAAGTTCTTGAATGTTTGAAAAGCATCAGATTTGTTCTTCAATAAATAAACCCAATGCATTCTGGTGTAGTCATCATATATTTGTTTCCATTTGCAGAAGGAACAGGCATTGGACCACATAAATCTGAACGAATGAGTTCAATTTTTCTATGTGCTCTTGAATGTGAATCATGAAAAGACTGTTTGCTATGCTTTCCTAGAATACAAGCATCACATTGCTTAAGTTTCTTAGGAATTGTAGGCAAACCAGCAACACCATTTTTCTTCAACAAGTGAAGGCTGTCATAGTTCAAATGTCCAAATCTAGCATGCCATAATAAAATTGATGGAAGTGTACCTTCTTCATAATGAGAGTTGTATGAGAAATGTTGTGCACGAGCAGAGGTACCCTACAACTTGAGAAGCCTTTCTTCTTCTATCCCCCTCATGACAAGTGAGTGGTCAGATGCTTTTCTCACCTCAAGCTTGCCATCAAACATATGAATGGAGTGACCTTGCTGGCGGATGTGGACCAAGGACAACAAGTTTCTCTTCAGCTGTGGGATATATAAAACATGATGCAGAAGAAAGTCTGGAAGACTAGGGAATTTAAGCCTGATTGTGCCAAGCCCTGACGGCTTGGTTTTTGATTGGTTTGCAAAGTATACTGCTCCATCAACATTGTCAGTAAATTCTTCAAAAAAATCTTTTCTCTGAGTCATGTGGCAAGTTTCTCCTGAATCAAGCAACCAATCATTTTTCCAAGAAGCAAGTGAAGCATTAAATAAGTCTTCATTTACTCTGATATTACATTGTGCCACAACATAATGAGCAGATTCAGGTGCTTTACCTTTGTCAGTGTCATTAGTTTTACCTTTGGGTTGGTTTCTTTGCTTCTCAATTTTGTCCCAAGGTAACTTGCATGTGGAGACATCATGTGATCCATTTCTTTTGCCATGTATGCAGTGCAAATCTGACTTTTCTCCTTGAGAGTGTCTGCCCCCCCTACCTTTGAAATATCTTCCTCTTCCTCTTCGACCACCTCTTCCTCTGGAAGAATCTTGGGCAAGATTCTTTTCTTTATGAGCAAGGCATACAACCTCTTGAGAAGATTCAAGGGCTGTCTTCTTTCCAAAAGCTTTCTCTCTTTCAACAAATTTTTTCACAAGAGAGTCAAAGGTAATATCTTTGAGATTTCCATTTGCTTGCAATGACTCAAGATAATTGGAGTAAGTTGGATAAAGTGACTTGAGAAAAGCGATAAGAGGAATATCCAATTCAACCTTAGTGGCTTTGATATCATGCATTATAGATTTTACTTCAGATGCAAGAGCAAGAGGATCATTATTTTGTAATTCAAGAGTGAAGAGTTTAATCATGAGTTGAACAACTTCAAGTGCAGAATGTGAATCATAGAGTTCTTTCAGCTTTTGTAAGGTTTTTAAAGCAGTTGAAAATGGAAAAATATGGCGACTCACCTCTTCACTTACAGATGCTGCAATTAATACATAGGCTTTGCTGTTCTTATTTTCCCAAATGGTGAACTCATTGTCTAAGGTAGGTTGTTCTGGCTCTTTGTCTCCGTCTCCAATACACACTCCTTTCCACAACTCATTGAAAATGTGGGTGTTTTTTATCATCTGGGACCACTCATGATAGTTCTCCTTGACAGTGAGAACTATTCCCACAATAGATATGATTGAATGCATTGTAAAATCTATGTACTGTAAAAAAAAAAACTTCTGTTGGCAAAAAAAAATCTGTGTACTGTAAAAAAATACTTCTGCTGGCAAAAATGTGCTTCAAAATAATACAGCGTAATTCTTCCTTCTTGATTAGGTAAGAAATTGGTTTAATATACAAAGAGAAAAACTATATTCTATCCATATAGAATATCACCATTTTTCTACCTTATTTCATAATCAAGCATCCATTCCCTCGACAAAAAAGAACCACTCACTGCACCACTATCAATATATTGTATTCCATAAACCCATAATGACTAATAAAATAAGGAAAAAATCTTGAGCAAAATTGTTCCTTTCCAATATATTATCATGCTCAATACCTCTTTTTTTATTTTTTTTCAGTGATACCGAGGCTCTCGGGCAATATATTATCACGCTCTATTACCACACTGATATCATGTCATCGAACTGATAACAACTTCTTCCACCATCGTTTCCGTCGCCACCGGCACCATCTTGGGCAAAATATTATCACGCTCTTCACCGCACTTATAGTTACAGACGGGGAATGATATGAGAAATCTGGCTAAATACAGATAATGGCGTGATTAAACGCATTTGAGCGTTTTCATGTAATGAAGTCAAGCTGCATTTGGAGTTTTTGGCTTAGTGAGGGCAATGGCGTCAGTGCGGACTAGAGGAACTGAGAATGGATCAGAGAATTGACAGGGCAAGAACAGGCTTGGAACGTGGCCACCGAGAACGGAACCCTTACCCTATGATACAAATCACAACCCTAAAGTGTTGAAGATTGGGCTAAGAGGACCGGATTTGAAGTAATCTCTCTGGTGAGACTGTTAGCACCTCTGGCGATTTCTCGACATTTTCCTCACCATAGATTTCACAAACTACGCTGATTCGACATAACATAGAAATGATATGGATGCCATTGCAATGTGGTGCTAGGAACGATTGAGAAATTTGGAAGAAAAGGTCTATGAAAAGGAAGACACTGTAACTATGCTCGTCCAAAGCAAGGGCAGTATTGTTAATTGATCAAAGTATGATACCATGTGATATGATATGGAGGCCAACAACGTGGAGAGAGTAGCGTATCAGAGCAACATTATTGGACTAGTCAGAGGAGCGTGGGAGGTTACAAAATTGGCAGAAAAATGCAGGACAAACTGACAAAATTCTGAAGAAATGACAGAAGGGAGTTACAATGGCAGATAGAAGCCAAGAATGGTACTGGCTCTGATACCATGTCAGACCAGGCAGTAACTCCTCAAAAACAATTCGTTTTTATTTTCATTCAGGTTGGTCTTTATTATATACATGAGGGAGAGACTGTTCATTTCATCTCCCGGTGACTATTCATATTCTTTATTATTTATTTACATCAATTTCAGTTATTCACCCAATCCTGATGATTAGGTGTCAGCGATCTTTACCATCCATCTATTTTTGAACTAATATTACTTTGTTCATATCACCTGTAGCATCTGCATAACCATCATGTTTACATATCTATCAAGTAGGTTTCCATAAAGGAAAACACATTAACCATAATGCCAATAGGACATTAAATCCCAACATGCCTTTTACTATGTTACTTAATCCATATGTTCCATTCCCAGATTTATAACCAGAAGCAAAGGAAAGCACTAGAGTACTAGAAGCATCATACCTTATGGGTTGAAAACAAAAAATAGCATAGGTAGGAGCAGAGGCATGGGCATAAGTGACAGAAGCATCAATAAATTAAGTAACAACACTTATTATACATCGACTATATTCATTTTTAGCCAAAAAAAACATTGTAGTAATTGGGTAACATGTCTAAAGAATGGAAAGAAATAAAAATGAGTTTTTGTTTACGAAAGAACCTAAGGATTGCGAAGAAAACATTCAATTTTATTATTATTATTATTATTATTATTATCTTGCTGGAAATTACACATGGAATTACCATTTAATGTACAATATAAATCAACACAAAAAATTCCCAAATGGAGAGGAAATAAATCTTTTTATAAAATCAGTATCATAATGATAATACAAACAAGTAGTTAAACAATAAATATCCATTATGCATTACAAGGGAGCTACTACTCTCTGGTGGTCCTCAACACATTAACAAACATAATTTCATTTTTAATGTTTAAGGGTTATCTTAATAAAAATGCATAAGTGCCAAAATTTCTCTATATGACTAAATTTCTAGTCAGAATGATATTGAAACTAAAACAATGTTGATAGATGAACTAAGTACTTGGCCAACTAGTCATAATCATTAAAAAAGGAAGAAGGTACAAGCAATTACAATTGAAAATATTCAAAGAAATAGGTTGGTACCATGTCGCAGCAAGTCTTGACTAAACTAGTTAAAGGAACCCTTATCATTCAAAACCCTAGAAATGTAAGAAACCCAGAAAGTGGTCTCGTCCTTATGGTTAAAAACACTATCCAAAAACTTGAAAAAATTGTAGGATCCTCTTTCTTTCATCTGCCATCACTTACTCGGAGAAATAATCACTCGATTTGGAAGGATTTAACTCATGATGTAGGGGAATTATCGCCGAATCAGTCTTCTTCCTCTTCCTACCAACAAAGGTTCCTCCAAATTTACTTACAAACTCAATAACACATAATAGTGTAAGTAATATAGAGAGGTCGACCAAGACAATTCGCACAATGAAAGTCATTCTAAACCTTTTAGGGTTTTGAGATTACAGTCATGGGTAAGGGTTTCAAGTTTAAATTCATGGGTAAGGGTTCACCCCATTGTAGGTAAGACTATCTTGAGGGAAATATATATATTCAAGTGGATCAAAATGGATTTATTTTCTATTTGATTGAAGAATAAATTCCCTGAGTGGAAATAGGTGGATGGATCCTTGAAGAAACCCAATTACTTATCTTAAGACAATATTTGTGACAAATGGGTGTAGAAGTGTTGTATTTTTCCTTCATGTACCCTATATATCCATTGTGGGAGGGGAGCACTTATCTGAGACTTGTTTAACCACATAGGTAAAAATGTTTTATTTATCAACTTGAAGGATGTAATCACCAATTTGCATGCTTCTATGTCTATGATAGACTGGTTTTCCTATATAATAGGGCTTCAAGGTAGGTAAATGACTAAGAATGATAAGAGAGATGGGGTCAAGCTTACAATCATAGGTTAAGGATTGTGAGCCGGTTCTAAAAAAAATTAGCCAAGAAAAGAACTTGGGTTCGAGCTTACCACCATATTGAAGATAGGTGTCCAATACTACAATGCTCGAATGCCCTTGTGTCCACTGGTTAGCCCTGCTCGAATGCCCTCATGTCGTCCTGTTGAATTCCCTCGTGCTCGCTCTGTGAACCCGATTATGCCCTGCTCGTTCTGCTGTGAACCCACAGTTTTGATTATACAATTATATAACCTATTATATATAACTTATAAAATTCTCTATTATATATATATATATATATATATATATATATATATCATAAATAAATAAATATAATATATAATATATAATATATAATATATAATATATATATTATATATAAAATAAATAAATATAATATATAATATATATTATATATACTATATAATATTATAATAATATTATATATTTCCTATGAGTGGTGCAATACCCAGAAGTAGGTTTGTCCATTTTCACTTAACGGTGGATGGGATTTTTTTTGATTCAATGCTTTCTCACATTGAGTACTAATCCAGGGGAGTTGGGCGACCGATAAACCAGTATGACCACATAGTAAAAACGAAATGCTAGTGCATGATTATTTAGTAAGTATGAATGTACCCATGTAGATCTGAGACTCAAAGGAAGCGGGAAGCCAGTCCAACAATCATTCATTATTCAGGGGTTATCCTTGCTTTGTCTACCTAGTTTCCCACCAGATTGAAAGAGGTTTAGGGGAGGAAGGTAGTGAAGATTTCAACGTCATGAGAGTGGTGATGAATAAAATTATAAAATTATTTAAAAAATTATCCTAAATGAAACTATGTCACACTTGCATAGGTGAGAGCACAAATTTTCACAAAAACACATGAAAAATTCCTCATATCCATTCTTAAAGAAATTAATAAATTTATAGAATGTGGTGCACATGATTAATCTTAATTAATATTAATGAATTATATCTAAATTGATTAATAGTGGTCAAACAAATTTAGATGAGTGGGTAAAACAATTGTAGATGACTTTATTGAGGAGCAAGAAATATAAGAAAGACATCCCTCGATGATGTTACAATAATATTTTATGAAAAATTGTATGACTATCTCCTCTACATAGGACCCACTTTAATTCACAAATTCTTGATTGGACAAGGAATTTGGAACATTGTTGAACCCCAATCTTCACTAACAATACTAACTAGTACCTAATAAAGAAAATGACAATATAGGTGGGAATAGTTTTTGAATGCTAGTTGAAAAATTGATCAAGAAGCTTAGGAATACTTATAGAAATGAATGACTAATTGTGGTACCTTTATAAACTTGTAAAAGTGATTTTGGCTTTGCGGTGGGGGGAAAAATTTGTGAGAATTCCTAAAATGGAGTAACCTTAGTTGATACACATTGAAGACTCATTATGCTGAGGAAAATGAGGAAGTCGACTACAAGAGGGTGAGAGTATGCACTAAATGAAGAAAAAAAGAAAAGGATGATCAAAAGAATGCAATCATACAAGACAACGATTAATATTCAAAAAGTTGGATGGGACAAAAGACAAAAGAAAAGCACAGTGATGCATGTTTTTGCAAACCATCATTAATCCCAAAGAAAAAATCCTCAATAGTGGCAAGTCATTGTAGTGCTAAATTGATTTGAGGATTATATAGATGTCACATGGGAATAATCCTTGACGGTCCTTGAGTTGAATGAAGAATCTATAAAGTTGGTAGAGGTAGACATTGTCACCCTTTGATTGGTAGAGAATGTTGAAAGCATAGAGGTTGACAGTTAGGACATACGATATGTAATCATCCAAATCCTTCTGTAACAAGCGGTCTATGTCCAATAATTCCTCGTGTTCAAGAATTCTTTTGGGAACATTTACAATTATGTCCTTGACGATATTCATAGTGGTATCAACTAGACAACCATGTAAATGTGAGAGACATGTTGTTGATTGGAATACCCCAGAAAAAGTGAAATTGGTTAAGTATTGCAGGAGATATAACATACTACTCCACATAAAATATATTAGAATTGTACCACTTCTATGATTTACTATTTGAGGAGGATAACTCAAATTTTTTCAAACATTTCAAGGAAGTGATGCAACCACAAACAAGACATTTTACATACTATAAAGATCAAAATTGTTGGATTGATGAAATAAACCTTCTAGTAAAATTAACCAAAGTTGATCAATTAAACACTAAGAAACCATTGACTATCCTATGACTAGCTCCACCTACTACAATATAGTAAAAAAACCTCTTCCTTAAACAAATGTTGCACCACCATCTACCCCTCTACAAGGGGTTCATATAGTTACCGATCAAATAAGAAAATGAACTGGTACCCATTTTTTTAGGTAGAAAAAAATCACCTGATTTTGATTAGTGGTGATGCCAGAATACACTTTTTATTTTTTGAGCATATTTTTGGCACTTTAAATTTTCTTATGTATCAAGTATGAACATTTTTTTTAGATGTTAGTGATTTTCATACTGATTTTGAAAAGTGCTGATGCAACATCAACCCCTTTTTTTTAGAGGGTTGATTTTTGACACTTTAAATTTTCTAATGCCTCCTTCTTCCCGTAAGATTTTTTTTTAAAGTGTATTTTTGTTTGTTTGTGTGTTTTCATTTTTCTTTTCAATTTTGTTTGTATTGAAATCTTAATTTTTTTCGCCTAGTTAAAAAAAATGGTCAATATTTTAAAGTTAGTATTTTCTAGATGTTTATGTAACGTTAATTAATATTTCAATGGACATCAAATAATTGTCACTAAAACACAATAATTTTAAACATTTGACAAAAAAACATTTTCTATATAAATATAATGAAAAAATACACATTTTCATAATTTTTGTCAAAAATGACATGTCAAATAAACGATTTTTATGGGAAAATCCTAAGTTTCCACAATATTTCCTGCTTGAGTTTCCTCATTTTCCTCTTCTAATGGATCTTTCATGTCTGCAAATCTCCCAAAGTGTCATTTTCCAATCATTCCATATAATGGTGGTTGAGGTTCCTTTTCCTCTTTTGCCACATGTGATTCATTAAAATCTCCTTTCCTCAAACCAACTTCTTGCATTTCATCTGGAAGAAATTGAAGAGCATTAATTCTTTGTTGAATAAAATTGCATTGTAGTGGGTCTCTTTCAATTGCAATGCAATTTATTCTTTTTTGTAGGCAACATGCTAGTGTTGTACCTAATCATCAAGCACAAAAACAATAAGTAAATTAGTATAAACACATAAAAACAAAAAAAAATAAAACATTAAAATTTAATTTTATATAATAAAACTTACCTAAACTTAAAAATAAATCCAAAAGCCAATCTCCTTCATTTGAACGTAAATCTATAAGATAGTTAATCAATGTTAGTGGTTTTTGATAAATGTTAACTATCTCTCCTTTTTCATCTTTATCCTCATATGTTAACTTTTTTACGACAACATCATGAACCAGTACTTGGCTATGACTCTTTCCATCTACTTGGTTCAGAAGAATGGACTTATAGTTATCATCTTTTGCCCAACATTCAACATGGATGAACTCACAATCACTTGTAATTGGCTGATCTTTGGAAGAAATAAGATTTGACTTTTGCGTGTAACACGACATAGTAAAAGTTCAATCCACTTGTACATAATTTTTTTTTTTACATTAATCAAACATACAATTTCAATGTCTTACCATGTAAATTGCATCCTTGAGTTTGATTTTCCCTTGAGGCTTGTTAATAAAATTTAAAATTGTGTGTCTGAATGAAATGTCACAAATCTCCAAAGTGGTGATGTTGTGACTTCTTGAAAGCCTGTAACCACTTTATTAAAAGCTTGATAAGTGTAAGGCTCACTATCATATTCAATGTTTGGGAAATTGAAACCATGAGGAATGTTTGCAATAACTAGGGCATATTCCCTTTTAGGTATGAGTTTTGCAATGTCTTCACAGTCACCTTGTATTATTTGATATTGGATAATGTCCAACCCATTCAAAATGAAATGAGTAAGAGTAGGATCAAATTCAACATTCCTAAGACACTCCTTTCTCAGCCTTTTCAAATTAATTTTTTCAATGAAACTTTTGAAAGTATTTGGTACTCCATTCGCATCCTTCTTCAACATCTTTAATGAAATAAATAAATAAAAGTATAAGTAATATAACAAAATAAAAATTATATGAATAAAATGAATGTAAAAATCAACATAACTTTTTGAATGCAAGGTAAAAATATTTAAGTGTTGCTGTAGAATTTGATTCTGGGTAGTTGAGTACAACATCATTCCAACTCTCTTCATTCAACATTTTAACCATATGTTCTTGTATTTTCATATAAATCTTATGAATGAATAAATAAAGTAAAAATTGTTAATATAGTGATATGTATAACAAATAATACCAACAATAATATGTTATATTTAAAAGAAAATTATAATCCAAGAAAAAGTAAAAGTAATTCAACAAACTTACTTTTGAAATTTCGAGCACATTTCCTCCAATGACAATTCACTTGACTTCACACGACATAATATTGATTTGACTAGTTTGTCATCTTTCACACCTTGTAATGTTCTCCAAGGTGTGATAGTCATATCATCTGGAAGTTGCTTCATTTCAGGACTTGTCTTATTGTTGGTACATATTATGGGTTTAGACCTTTTAACCTTCTGATTTTTTATGGAAATATTCTCCCACATTTCAAAAATGTCATCAATCAATTCCCATATCTCCCTTGTTCTAAATGCTAACTAGAAAATGTTATCTATGCCTCTGAATAGTTCTGAATTTACTTTGGAACCTTTTGATTTGATTATATCCTCAGTTTGATAACTTGTTTCCATACAACATTCCTTCCGAAAGCTTAAACTAACCTTTATCTTATCCATACCAGATTTTTCTAAAAAATTCATTATGAATAAATCTGACCCTTTGGATAAAAGTCATAGACATTCTATACTCATTATCTGCATTATGATCCCATGCCAATAACTTTTCCTCAGTTTCTATTAAACCAACATAAATGATGCATTTCACTGTTTCAAAAAGATAGTTTCCAGGATATTCCTCGATTAATAATCTTTTGGCCTCTGCTGAATGGTTCCCTCCAATTACATAATATCCATAGTCCAAACATTGTGTCCTATCAAATGCCTCCTTATTGAGAACTTGATTTGGATCAACAAGAACCAAATAATCCACCACATGTGCATATGGATTGTACCTGGACAATGTTTTCAAATTATGGACATGTAGGTGATGTGCCTTTCTAATTTGATATTGAGATTGTCCTTCATCTGACCTATAGAATTGGGTGGCATTAAGCTCAATTTTTTTTCCACCATTAATTAATTTATTCTTCCTCAAGTGATTTCGAATGACATTTTGTTTTGTTTTCATAATGCCATCCTCTAAATCAATGCCTGGTGTTATGATTTCTTTGCTGCCTTTAGAACTTTCACTTTGTTCTTCACTATTGCTTATGATTTTAACAGATTCGCCAATTTTTGATTTCTTCTTCTTCCTAGTTAACATATCTTCTTCTATAGAAATAATCTCCTCATCATCAAGTGGAAGAGTGACATCCATGGGCATTTTTCTTTTCGGTGTTTTATTTCTTTTCTCCTTTTCAACAACAGTTCTAACCTCCTCCTCACTAATGGAAACATATTTTTGAGCTTCATCTTGAGCTACAACTGCCACATCTTCAAAAGAAACATGTTTACCTTTGTTAGATTGACCCACCGTATGGATTCTTTGTTGATCCCCTACATGTACCATTGCAGTGTCATGGATTGTTGATTTTTGCTTCATTCTCTTTTCTTGTTCTGACTCTATATGGAAATTGTTGATCACATGCATAATATTTGGTTCCATATAATAAATACCCTCCAGCATCATTGAAAGACTCTCAACAAAATCCTATCAAAGAAAATACAATATGTCAATGATCAATCATTTATAAAAAATTTAATGATCATTACAATAATACATTACACATAAATATAAATAAGCATACTTACAATGTTATTTGAAATGTTGGATGAGATTTCTTCACACAATGATTCTTCATCTGTGTCATACTTGTTTTTTGAGAGACGATATCTAACCTTTTCATGTGACTTGGGAAATTTTGCAAGAACATAAACAATGTTTGAATTCGGCACCAAACATATGTCTCGTACTCTGCCTATCACCTCATACGGTTCACCCATGTAAATCATACCACAATATAGATAGAGATGTGTATTATCATCAGATTCAACATCTTTAACATGCCATGTAAAATTCGTTTTATTTATTTCTCGTGAATTCATCCATTCAGAAATAATATTTGGTGCACTTGATGGGCCAGTTGGTTGACTTTTACGTTGTATCTCAGTTCTGGTATGTTCGACAGTCTTCAAAGTGCGTCCACCTGCAACTTTAGAAGATGGAATTGTTGTCTTTGTTCCATACATATTCACAGAGACCTTCCTTGATGCCATCTTCATGGAAAACATATATATATATATATATATATATATATATATATATATATATATATATATATATAGATATATATATATATATATATATATATGTTAGTTAATAAAAAAACCATATGTATTACTTAAAAAATTAAAATAAAAAATTGACACTATAATTTTTATTGAAATATAAAAATAAGTTAAATTATATCTAGTTTTAAAAAATGTTATAAAATTTATATCTACATATTTATAAAGAAATTATTATATACAAATTTTATTTATATATTTTTGAAATTATTAATTTTTTCTTATATATATATATATTAAATGATTTACATCTACCTTTTTATAAAAATATAATTATATATTAAATTTTAAATTATTAAAATCAACAAAGTATATATATCTGGAATTGATCTAAAACAATTAATAAGGTATTACAGACTCATGTGCATGGATGTGCCTATGTTATTTTATGCAACGGATTGATAAGATTGTGAAATACACAAGCAATGAAGCAGTTAAAGAAAACATAACAGGCAAACATATAAACACAACAAGTTTAATAAGGAGTTCACCCAATGCTTCTAGGCTACGTCTCTCGGTCCAGCCTTCAGTGGTGGCCTCTCTATTATGTTTTCAAAGCAGAGTTTTTTCACAACAGTGAGCTCAATTTGAGTCTCACTCAGCAGATATAAATCAGTAAGACTGTACTTGGGTTCCCCAAGTCTCCAGAGAACACAGACTCTCCTCACTGAACTCTTGACTTCTATTGGTCACAGCAGTATGAGCCCAATATGAGACTCATACATGACAGGCATTACAGAGGAGTGCAGTTGAACCTCTCAAGACTTCTGGAGTGCACAGACTCTCTGACTCTCTCTGTCTCTGTCTTAACTCTGGCTCGATGCTGCCTTTGCTTCTGTAGGTCAGCTCGGCTTCTTCTCTCTGCTTTCGGCTTACTGCCTACTACTCTTCACTTACTGCTTACTTCTCTCTTTGTCAGTTTGTGGCTTTAAAGCCAATCTGCTTCCTGACTATTCGTTTCCGCTTCCTGGCTTTTTGGTTCCCCTACCTCTGTCCGTTTGAATCCCTCTGTCTTGCGTAATCAGTCACTGTATAACGCCTCACAGGGAGGTGGCCACCTATTTCATAACGGATGAGTGTCAGTTCTCTTGGACATATTTGAAACGACCGTTTTTTTCGTTAACTCCAAGAATACCCGCAAAACACGACCTTCTGCCAATGCATCATCCATATCGGACTTCAAATCCTATGTGACCTTACTTCATAGTCTTGTCAAATCTGGTCATCCATCGGAACGCGTCTCCGCCGTTGATCTGGGGGCCCCAGATCCTACGGTTGTCATCCATATTGGGCGGCTAAGTATCATGATGTTTACCTGTCCGATGTGAGCGGTTTTCTCTCTCCCCGCCGAGACGTGTGCCGATTGCTGTATGGCATCAAGCGGAACTCGGTTGAAACCGCTTACCGCTCGAAGCCCCATCGATATTCTGCCGGTTTTGTGGAATCCTGCTCCGATGGAACCAAAACATTATTTTCCGCGTTTTATAGTTATTTCGGGTCTGGGCGCTTGGGGCTTCTCTTCACTAAGAGGTTTTCCCTGTGATATGCGATTAGCGACTTGTCGCTAATCGCATATCAGAAACTACCTCTGCTGCTTAAATTTGTCCCTGCATTTGCTGGTTGGTGTCAGCGCGCGTTACCATGGTTCACCGCTCTGCGCGCTAGATTGACAGCCCTCGTTGATCCGCGTTGATCGCCATTGCAACTGTCTAAGGATTCCTTTTGATAGCTTGATCTTTATAAGACTGAATCTTTGGCATGATTTTTAAAGAGTTCATGAAAACTTAGAGAGTGCTCTAGGATCCATTTTGGATCACGCCTTCCCACTGAAAAAGCTTTTGGACCACCAAAAGTTGATTTTTAAGCATCAATCAAGTGAGGATATAGATTCCTCACTTGCCCAAATTCTATCCATCTTGCACTGCTTGGCTTTGAACCTTTGAGCCCAATCTTGAGGTACTCAACATCCCCTCTGCGCATAGTTCTCACCTTCCTGTCCAGAACTGTATCTTCCTACAATTCATTGAGATATTCAGGCAAAAGATTATCAATAGAAGGCAATTGACTCTGCTCTTCGGGATCTTCAATCAACAAAGGTTCAAATAGTATCAAGCTTTTTGCATTAACTACTGAATAGATGTGCATGTAAGCTGGAAAATCAAGGCGAAAAACATTATCATCGATTTTCTCAAGTATCTTGAAAGGTCCATACCTTATCAGCTTCAACTTCTTACCTTCACCTTGCATTTTGTCTTTGCTGATATACAACTAGACTTGATCACCAACTTGGAAACTATGCTCAATCCGATGCTTATCATGCCTTGCTTTGTACTTGGCTTGGCTCTTTTCTAGCTATTTCTGTAGTGCCTGGTGAATCTCTTGGATTTGTTCAATGAACTTGGTTTCCTTGTCCACATCACTGTGTCCATCAACTGTTATGTCTTTACCAAAGAAAAAATCCAAGGGAGACCTTGGTATGAAACCAAAACAGGTCTCAAAAGGAGATCTCTGTGTAGAAGAATGTTTAGCCCGGTTGTAAGCATGTTGCACATAACACAAATGTTCATCCCAAAGCTTGGGATGCTTGCTGCAATATCCTCTGAGCAACTGGATCACTATCCTGTTGACCACCTCTGTTTGGCCATCTGTTTGTGGATGAAAGGCTGTGCTCTTCTTCAGTCTGGTGTCCATCAATTCCCACAGACTTGACCAAAATTTCCCAACAAATCAGGAATCTCGATTAGATACAATGGAAGTGGGTAATCCAAAATGAACCCATACATGCTGAAAGAACAACTTTACTGTTTGTTCAGCTGTAATCTGTTTGTTACAAGGTATTAAAATACACATTTTGCTGAACCTATCCACAATAACATATAAATAGTCATGACCTTTTCTAGATTTAGGCAGTCCCCCAACAAAGTCCACAGAAATACTTTCCCACGGATGAGAAGGAACTGGTAGTGGAGTGTACAAGCCTAGTTTTCTATTGCTGGGCTTGCTTTTAGCACACATGGTACACCCTCTTATATATCTAGAAACCGTCTCATTCATTTTGGGCCAATAACACAATCTTTGTAGCTGTGCAACTGTTTTAGTTACACCAAAGTGACCTGATATTAGAGAAGTGTGTGCTTCTCGAATTATCTTTACTCTTTCGATTTGAGGAATGCATGAATTTCCAAAATGATACAAGAGTTGGTGCTTAACATGATAATCCAATTCTTCTACTTATTTGCCATGACTTAAAGTTGCATATACACCTTTAAAATCTATATCTTGAGCATACTGTTCAATGTAGCTTTCATGCAATACTAAATTATGCTTAAGTATAGTGGATGCATTTATGATTGTTCTGGACAACATATCTGCAACTTTATTGTGTATGCCCTTTTTATATCTGATGACAAGATGAAACTGTTGTAGAAGACCCATCCACCTATAGTGTCTTGATTGCCGCAACTTAGTTTGTGAGTGTAAATATTGAAGTGGTTGATGATCAATATCTATAACTGTCTCTTTGCCCATTAATAATGTTTCCACTTTTTCACACTCTGTACTAATGCATACAATTCTTTATCATATGTGGGATAATTAACTAATGCATAATTAAATGTCTCAGAATGATAACATATGGGTTTACCATGCTGCATCAACACTGCTCCCATGGTATAATCACTGGCATCCGTTTTAATCTCAAAGGGTCTTTGAAGATCGGGCAGTGCTAGGACTGGTGCTGTACTAATCTTTTCTTTTAAGGTGTCGAAGGCTTTCTGCTATTTGCCTCCCCACTGAAACACCTTGTTCAATCCTGTTAAAGCATGTAAGAGAGCTGCAATCAAGGAAAAGTTAGCAATAAACTTTCTCCAATACCATGCTGCTCCTAAGAAGCTTCTAACTTCTGTAGCAGATTTGGATTTAGGCCAGTTTACAATGACTGCAACCTTAGAGGGATCTATCTTGAATTCACCACTCCCTACAATATGACCCAAATAATTCAAAGATGTTTTTCCAAATTCACACTTTGATAGCTTAACATAAAGATTTTCTCTTTTCAAAACATCTAGAGTCTACTTTACATGCTTCAAATGTTCTTCCCATGTTTTACTAAATACAAGAATGTCATCTAGATATACAATGATAAAATCATCAATAAAAGGCCTGAGTACATCATTCATTACTCTCATGAAAGTATCGGGAGCATTAGTTAAGCCAAAAGGCATAACTAACCACTCATACAATCTCTGCTTTGTTTTGAAAGCAGTCTTCCATGCATCTTGCTCTGCAACTCTAACCTAATGGTAGCCACTATGCAAGTCCAACTTGGAAAAGTAAACAACTTCTTTCAACTGATCTAATAGATCATCTATGCGAGGAAGAGGATAACGATTTTTGATCGTTATCTTATTCAGTGCTCGGTAATCAATGCACATTCTCCATGAGCCATCTTTCTTTCTCACCAAGACAATTGGAGACCCACATGGTGATGTGCTAGGTCTTATGAACCCTTTCTCGAGCAACTCCTATACCTGCTTCTTGATTTTTGCATTCTCTAAAGCGGACAACCTTTTATACCTGTGGCTGTGATTGTTGTTTCATCCCCTGAGTCTAACCCCAAATCCTTTGAATAGCTGCAGCAGTCTTCTTATTTTTGCCATTGTACGTCTTGGGTTTCAGCTCCGGATGCAGAATCTAGCAGTGTTCATCATCATTCCCATCCTTCTTGCAGTGAGTGCATGATGGTTTGGTCTTTTGTACAACATTTTCCTTCCTCTCTTTCCATTTCTGCTTTCTCTTTTCCTTGTTCTTGCTTGCAATGGGTTTTGATGATCCCCCAATCTCTGGGTTCACATTCTTGCCTCTAGCCTCTAGATGTGTAGCCTGAACAGATACCTCATCTATGCTAGTGGGATTAAACATGAGAATGGTATGTCTCAAATAACTATGTAGACCACCTATATACTTCAGCAAAGTTTCAGGTGAGTCTAAAGAAATGCCTGGAATCAAAACTCTTTTTCTAAATTCTTGGGTGTAACTTTGCACAATTTACCCTTTCAATTGGCGAAGAGTTTGCCAACTCATCATAGCTTGCTGCATATAAGCTAGTGGATAGAATTGTTTTTTAATTGCAGAAACAAATTCATTCCAGGTAGAAAGAATTTTACCATGCTTCTTCAAATCAGCTTGTGTCCTGCCTTCCCACCATACTAGGGCGGTGCCTCCGAGGTGTAGGCTAGCTAGCTAAATCTTTCTCCTTTCTGAATCAATGTTTTGCACTCTGCAATATACATCAATCTGTCTAATCCAGTTATCTAGCTTTTCTGCATTCAATTCTCCGTCATAAACTGGCAAATCAAACTTCACATCTAATTTAATCAAAGAAGGTTTCTTCTTTTTCTTTTCAAGGTTTTCTTTATGTGAAGAAGATGATGATGAAGGTGATGATGGCGGAGATGGTGGAGAGGGCTTCTCTTCTTTTCCTTTGCCTTTTGGGTGGGCAACTAGAAGAGGTTCTTCTACTCCTTTATCTTGTTTGGAGGTTGATGACTCTTCACCTCTACCTCTCTTAAATTCTCTATACATTTCTTCTACCATGGCTCTCATGGTCATGAAACTGTCCATGAACTGGGAGTTTGATTCCAAGGGACTTTCTTCTAACATTTTCCTCTTAGGATAGACTCTTCCAATTTCTGGGTTAACTTCAACCAACTCTCCTTCTCCTAATTTACGCTTTGATCTAGTTATCATTCGACAAAAAAAAGAATCCAGCACAAGCTTGTCTAATCTTAGCAACCTAGAGCTCTGATACCACTTGATTTTTTTATTATATATATATTTTAAATGATTTACATCTACATTTTTATAAAAATATAATTATATATTAAATTTTAAATTATTAAAATCAACAACGTATAACCTGAAAATTAAAAGCAATACACCCTATCCTATTCTCCTTATAGAAGTAGGTCTTTCCCCTATCGAGAGCCTAGCTATGACTAGACTTCTGGTGTACAAGCACAAACTCAATAACATAGGAGATCATAGACTTCCTAAGCTAGCTTTAAAATCTAGCCAAAACCACCTAAGGCTCAAGCGGGGGTGGTATAAAGACACGAGGGCCTGGTTAAACCATTGGGAGATCAACGAGAATGATGCATTGCAAAACATTAATAACATTAAAAATATTATTACTTCTAAGTTCAAAGAAAAAATGTGGTGTGAGAAAGATTTAGCAGCTAAAATAAAATTAAGTTATTATAAGAAGGTCATCAACCCCACCCTAGAAGATCAAAAGTATCTCTCTGTTTTAACTAGCTCAAAGAAGAAAATTAATCTAGCGAAGATTAGAACAAACTCTCATGAGCTCCATAGTGAAACAGGTTGTTGGACAGTTCCTAAAACACCATGGATGGAAAGGATCTTCCATCTTTGTGAGAATAGGAACATCGAGGATGAAAACCACTTCCTCTTAGAGTGCCCCACGTACAACCACATTAGATCTCAGTTTCATAATCTCTGTCACAATACTGACCTTCCTAGCCTTTTACGATGTCAAAATTATAGTGAGCTCGGGAGGCTTCTCTCCAAGCTTTTTGAGCATAGGAATAAAGTCTTAAATCAAACTAAATAATTTGTTTCTTTAGGTTTGATAGACCAAAGTTTGGTCTTAGTGGATGTTAACCATCATCATCATCATCATCATAATTAAAAAAAAATATTATATATTAAATTTTCAATTATTAAAATCAACAAATTATATATATGAAAATAAAATAAAATGTTATATATTAAATTTTTAAAAATAACGACAAAAAAAATTATAAAATGAAAATTAAAATTTTAAATAAAAAAATTAAACTAAAAACAAAAGAAAATTACAAAATTATAATTATAATTTTAAATATATATATATATATATATATATATATATATATATATATATATATATAATTAAAATTTTAAATATATATATATATATATATATATATATATATATATATATATATATATATATATATATATATATATATATATATATATATATATATATATAATTAAAATTTTAAATAAAAAAATAAAAAATAAAAACTATTATTATTATTTTTTTCCCCTAGAAAAATCGTAATTTTATTCATATTGAGTAAAATTACATGTTGTAGATGCTGAAACAGCATATGCTTTATCAAAACTTGTCCTGTGCTTCAGGAAACTAAAAAGATTTTCAGCCTAAACTATGCTTTTCTACCTTTCTTTTTTTCCACTTTCCGCCAACCTTCATTGTTGGGTGTGGCTATTACAATTGCCTTGTGTGCTTCGTTTGTAATTTCTTTTTCAGAATCTGAGCTTTCTGTTGAGTATGCTCGCTTGTTGCCTCCAATTTCTTGTGCTGGGCTGAATTTCTCACTTTGCTGCTGTGGATTGGTTTGCACTATTGCAGACCCCATCTATTTTTCCTCATTCTGTGGGCTGAGTTCTGTATTATTTCCAGTATATTCTGCTTCTTGAGGTATGTTGATATCTTCTGTGTTTTCTTCTTCTGCTATGTCATCTGTGGCTGAAAACTGCCATCCTTTCGGCTTTGGTATCTGTTTTCTTTTCTTGTCTTTTTTGTTTTGAGGGCATATACTTTGTAGATGGCCAGTTTGGCGACATATTCGACATCTGAAGGCTGTGTTTTCATAATCAAGCGGTTGTGCCCATTGCTTTTCATTGTGTAGTAAGAGAATGTGGTCTGGTAATCCTTGGCTGAGATCCACCTCCACACAGATCCTGGCAAATGTGTAGATGTCCTTGGAGAGGCGGTCATTATCTATTTTTAAAAATTTCCCCAATGTGTTGCCGATGTCTGCTAATACTTTGAAATGCCAAAAGTGTAGGGGTAGATTGTATAGTTTTACCCACACAGGCATTTTGGAGACCACCATAGTATTCAGATCAAATTCTGGGAACCAGGGTGTCAAGAACAGTCCAACATTTCCCCAGAACCATGGTCCCTCGTTCAATGCATATTCTTTATCATTTACTGTATCAAATTTGACAATAAAGAAACCTTTAGAACAGAGATGGATGTCGCAGTTTGCTGTCCATATGGAGTATATCCATTGATGAAGGGCTTCCGGCTTGGGCCAAAAACCATTGAACCTGCATATCACAGCTTTGGTTAAATAATCCTCTTGTATTTCATTTACCTCAGGTGCAGAAATTGTTATTGCAGGGTTTTGTTCTGTTTGCTCGACAATGTAGGATCCGGGCATTGTGGCTTGCTGATCTGTATGTGCTTGTGTTTCCTTCTTCCCTTTCACTGCATCTTTGAAGGAAGCAGTTGCTTTTGAGCTCGTGCCTGAACTTCCTCCGCGGATTCTTGTGCTGAGGTAAATGGTTGAGTCTTTGCCTATGCCATATTTGTTCAGTTTGTGCTCCTCCTGCAGTATTTTTCCTGTGAAGATCAGGATTTGTTTGCAGGGTGGGATGCCTGTCCTTTCTTGTATCCTCTGTTTGAGCATTTTTATTTCCTCCCAGCTTCCTATCCTGATACATATTGTGTTCCCTTCCATGGATCTGATAAAGAGATTGTTTAGATTCTCCTTGGGTGCTTCAGGAACAGAAGCTTCCAGATCTGTCATGTGCAGATCTAACAACGAGGTTCTATTATCCATCTTTTGCTCTTCTCTAAACAGTGAGTAGGCTTCCAGATCTGACCAGAATGGGGGTCGTTTTACAGTACGCAGGTCTAGATCATAGATCCCGTGGCTCGATCTGGGCGCCGTGCCACGGATCAAGAAAAATGATGCCCAATCTGGGCTCAATGGCATTCGCTCGAATAGTTGGACAACGAGATCTGCAGCATAATGGAACAGATCCGGGGTCTGATGTGCAAAAAACTTAAGTTTAGGCTTCCTTACCTCGGGGTTTTTGTCGCCGTGGGCTTCTTGTCCTCGGATCTGAGCCAGCGTATCACTGTATGTCAAACTGATGAGATTAAAAGCCCTCTGCTCTGTTTCCGGGCGTGCTTCGTTGATTTTGACATTGCTACAGCCCCTGGGTGCCAGATCTGTCATGTTTGCATCAGATTGGGAGGGGAATGTGATCAGTAGGTCGGTGTCATTTCTCCTGTATGCTCCAAAATCTTGATCTGCTGCACCATGTTCCAGATCTGCAATATATCTCTTGTCTTCCAGGAGAAGGTAACAATTCCCCCGTCGCTGATGATCTTCTTTGCCTATTCGCTTGTTCTGCAGCAACAGCACTATGACCTTATTCCTATCTATTCCAGCGGCGGAGGGGCGTGTTGCTGTTGCGGCGTCCATTTTCCTTAAACCCTCAGAGAGCTCTGCAGCGAGAGGATCAGACAACACCAATATCCTCCCTCTCCAAGTATATTAAAAACTATTATTATTATTATTTTTAAATAAAAATTATAATTTAAAATAAAAAAGTTAAAATAAAAACAAAAAAATTATAATTTTAAATAAAAAAATTAAAATAAAAACAAAATAAAAAATGACCGATTTTTTTATTTTTATTTTTATAATATTTAGCATAAAACAAAATTAATTTAAAACAAAAAAACTAATAATTTTATTTTTACAAATTATTTTTTAATAATTAAAAAAACATATAACAAATAAATTTATATATAAAAAAAACAAAATTCTAAATATCATTTTTTAAATTAAATTAAATTAAAATTAAAATTAAGCAAAGTTTTTCAATAGAAATCAAATTTTAATAAATATAATTTCAATTAAAAAATATATAAAACAAAAAATTTTAAAATTACAAATATATAACAAAAAAAATAAATGTATCTTTTTTTTCTAATTAAACAATTATTATTATTATTGTTGACACCTAATCCTCAACGGATGGGTGAACTGGAACGTGAACAGTCATCAAGAAGATGAACTGTTCCGTCTCCTTCTTGTATATAATCAATAGTTCTCTAATGAAATGTGATATCAGTTTTTCTTCCGCTCATTCTGGAGTTACCCTGGCCTGACATGGTATCAGAGCACAGGTCCTAGGTTCTTTTTTTAGCCTTTGTGGCTTTGTAACTCCTGGTCTGCTTCATATTCCATTACCTACATTCTGCCTGCCATCCCTGAGCTGTACCTGCGCTCTGCTTCATATTCCATTACCTGCGACGCTGCCCATATATTCGTTGGTGTCAGAAGTGGGATTTTCTATCAATAGACCACCCTCCAACCGTTATGCTTGGTAAATATCGCTAGCTGGCCTCCCTTCATACACTGCGGCTCTTTCCACGCTGATCACCAAACCTATACTGCTGCTCTTCCATAACTGTCACCACACTGTTGTATCAGCGCTCCATTGCCAGACCTGTTGCACGCTAGCCGGCCTCCCTTTCGGATGTTGTCCTGCTACGAGCCTAAGCAGCATTGAAAATGCCATTTCTGAATTTATGATGGTGGTTTTTGCCTTCAATAGCCGAACTGAATTGACAGAGATTATTCAATAGTGAGTGTTGAGATTGTCGCTGTTGGTGCCTCCTCGCTCCGGGAGAGTTTGCTATGCGGAAATCGTCGAAATTTTGTATTTCTTTTGTTCGGCTCGGAATCGAAACCTCTACCAGGTAGAAGGTTCGTCATCTTGTCAATTTATTCACAGAGCGCACATTTTGTGATCCGCGTCAACCTTCTGGCCATCGTGTGCGCCTACTGCAGCCGAGTCCGAGTCCGAATCCGAGGCTTCGTCGCTGGCTGCTGCTCCTCCTACATGGAGTTTATCGGTTTCGGTCTTGGAAAGGACGCTACCAACCTTGCTTAATGATGTTTGTTTCTGAGTTTCCCTCAGGGAGGATAATGGTATGAACACGTTAAACTCCGGGCGACGAGATCGCAGATTCGAATCGTGGGTAAGGATTCTTCTCGGGTAGAAGGATTTGGTGCGGTTCCTTCAGAGTGAGTTACCCATTTCTAAAAAAAAAAAAAATTGGTTGTCTGAGCATTGATATCAAGCTCCTACATATTTTGTTAATCTGTCCTGCAGTACATTTAAAGGGTTGAAGTAATATGTAAAGCGTTGAAGTAATATGTAATATTTTGTAATGGGCATTTATTACATTTAAAAGGTTGAAGTGATATGTAATACTTAATATTTGAAATACTGGATGCTTTTATTGGAGGGATTTGAAGAAATAAATTTGGAGAAAATATGTTGCATAAAGTTGTAGCTTGAAGTATTGAGGTACATATTGGAAGAGATTTGAAATTTTTGAGAATGCCCTTTTGAGTACAATTTCACTGTATATCAGCAGAAGTATTTTTTTTATCAGCAGAAGTAATTTTTACAGAATGCATTCAATCATCTCTATGGTCGGAATAGTTCTCACTGGCAAGGATAACTATTCTGAATGGTCTCGGAAGGTAAAACACACCCTCATCTACAATGAGTTGTGGAAAGGAGTGTGTGTCGGAGAAGAAGACAAAGACCCTGTGCAGCCTACATCAGATAAAGAACTTGTCATTTGGGAAAACAAGAACAACAAAGCCTATGCATTGATCACAGCATCTGTAAATGAAGAAGTAAGTCGTCATATTTCATCCTATTCCACTGCCTTTGAAGCTTTACAAAAGCTGAAAGAACTCTATGATTCACATTCTGCACTTGAAGTTGTTCAGCTCATGATTAAACTCTTCACTCTTGAACTGAAAAATAATGATCCCCTTGCTCTTGCATCTGAAATAAAGTCTATAATGCATGATATTAAATCCACTAAGGTTGAGCTGGATATCTCTCTTATTTCCTTGCTCAAAGCACTCTATCCTACCTACTCCAATTATCTTGAGTCCTTACAAGCAAATGGAAATCTTAAAGACATAACCTTTGAGTCTCTTGTGAAAAAGTTTGCTGAAAGAGAGAAAACCTTTGGAAAGAAGACAGTCCCTGAATCTTCTGAAGAGACTGTTTGCCTTGCTCATAAAGAAAAGCATCCTGCTCAAGATTCTACAAGAGGAAGAGGTGGACGAAGAGGAAGAGGAAGATACTTCAGAGGCAGGGGGGGGCAGACATTCTCAAGCAGAAAAGGCAGATCTGCATTGCATTCGCTACAAACGAAATGGATCACATGATGCTTCTACATGCAAGCTACCATGGGACAAAATTGAGCAGAGAAGAAATCAGCAGAAAGGTAAAACTGATGATACAGACAAAGGTAAAGCACCTGAATCCGCTCACTATATTGAGGCACAATGTAACATTGGAGTAAATGAAGATTTGTTTAATGCTTCACTTGCTTCTTTGAAAAATGATTCGCTGCTTGATTCAGGAGCAACCTGTCATATGAGTCATAGGAAAGATTTTTTTGAAGATTTCACTGACAATGTTGATGGAGCAGTATACTTTGCAGATCAGTCAAAAATCAAGCCATCAGGGCTTGGCACAATCAGGCTTAAACTGCCTGGTCTTCCAGACTTTCTTCTGGATCATGTTCTATATCTCCCACAGCTCAAGAGAAACTTGCTGTCCCTGGTCCACATCCGCCAGCAAGGTCACTCCATTCATATGTTTGATGGCAAGCTTGAGGTAAGAAAGGCATCTGACCACTCACTTGTCATGAGGGGTATAGAAGAAGAAAGACTTCTTAAACTGCAAGGAACTTCTGCTCATGCACAACATTTCTCATATATTTCTCATCATGAAGAAGGTACACTTCCGTCAAGTTTATTATGGCATGCTAGATTTGGACATTTAAACTATGATAGTCTCCGCTTGTTGAAGAAAAATGGTGTTGCTGGTTTGCCTACAATTCCTAGAAAACATAAGCAATGTGATGCTTGCATTCTAGGAAAGCATAGCAAACAATCTTTTCATGATTCACATTCAAGAGCACATAGGAAGCTTGAACTCATTCATTCAGATTTATTTGGTCCAATGCCTGTTCCTTCTGCAAATGGAAATAAATATATCATGACATTTATTGATGATTACACCAGAATGTGTTGGGTTTATTTATTGAAGAACAAATCTGATGCTTTTCAAACATTCAAGAATTTTCATAAGTGGATTGAAAATGATACACAATCTCATATTGGGTCTATTCGGACTGATAATGGAAAAGAATATACATCAAATGAATTTGAAAACTATCTTCGCCAACATGGGATCAAACATCAAACAACTGTACCTTATAATCCCCAACAGAATGGTGTAGCAGAAAGAATGAATAGAACAATCTTGAATATGGTACGATCCATGCTTTTCTTCAAAAATGTAAAGACAATGTTTTGGGCTGATGCTTTTCTATGTGCTGCATATATAAAGAATAGATGTCCATCTAGTGCTATAAGAAACAAGACTCCTTATGAATTGTGGTATGGACATGTTCCTTCGGTAAAACATCTCAGGATTTTTGGTTCCACATGTTATGCTTTAATACCAAAGGTACATAGAAACAAACTTGGTGCTAGAAGTCGTAAGTGTATCTTCCTGGGGTATTCAAACACCTCTAAAGCATACCGTCTCTATGATGAAGTAAATAAAAAGTTTGTTATATCTAGAGATGTCATTTTTCTTGAATCATCCAAATCTGATAGTGTTGTTGAGCGGCAACTTGATCGCTTGGATAGATTCACAAAACTGAAATCATTTCAAGAGTTTGATAATCAGATTCCACATCTTGAAGGGGGGATTCCTATACTAGATCAACATGTGGAATCTTCTTCTGAAGAACAATCTCCCCTGCATGACACTCCAACAACGGATGATGCTTTAAGTGATGTAATTGATAGAATTGGGAGACTTAATCTTGATTCAGTCCCAACTTAATCAACAGAGCAGCCTGGACCATCTCAGAAAGGTCCCCCAAAGTGGCTGACAAAGACACTTGAAAGTGTTCATCCTGATGAAATTGGAAAAACAGGAACCAGAAATACAAACCGAAAAGATGGAGGTGATGTAGATAACTCTAATTCACCTGTTGATATGGATGTTACTTATGATTGTGAATTGAACTTGTCTACAGATTTTGAACCAACTTCCTTCAAAGAAGCTACTTCTCATGATGAATGGAAAGAAGCGATGCAGAAGGAGTATGATGCCCTCATAAAGAATAGCACTTGGAAGCTGGTTGATCCTCCATTTGGAACCAAACCAATTGGCTGCAAGTGGGTCTACAAGAACAAGTACAAAGCTGATGGCTCACTTGACAAGCACAAAGCTAGGCTTGTGGCAAAAGGTTTTGCACAGAAGGAAGGGGTTGATTATGAGGAAGCTTTTTCCCCCACAACAAAATGGGCCACCATCTAGACACTCTTTGCACTAGCTGCCCATAATGGTTGGAAAGTCCATCAAATGGATGTAAAAACTGCATTCTTGAATGGAGAACTAAAAGAGAATGTTTTTATGTCCCTGCCTGAAGGATTTGCTGTGAAAGGACATGAACACAAAGTATGCAAACTTGTGAAGTCCTTGTATGGCCTCAAACAAGCACACGAGCCTGGTATGAAAAACTAACTGAGCATCTTCTGAAACTCAACTTCAAACATTTTGATCTTGATGATGCAACTTTATTTGTCAAGAAAGTTGGCAAAACAGTTGTATATCTTGTGGTATATGTAGATGATCTTTTAATGACAGGGAACAATGAAAGCTATATTGCATCCATAAAGAAAGAATTAGGAAAAAGTTTTGAAATGACTGATTTGGGCTATGTTCATTACTATCTTGGCATTGAAGTAACCCAACATCCAAAATCCATATTTCTTTATCAAAAGAAATACATTGGAGATTTGTTAAATAGATTTGGCATGACAGAGTGCAATCCACTTTCTACTCCAATGGAACAAAACTTGAAGCTCACATCTATTGAAGGAAAGGAATTTGAGGATGCACCAAAGTATAGACAACTTGTAGGAAGTCTCATCTACCTCACTACTACCAGACCAGACATTTCATTTTTTTTTTTTACAAGGTCGTCTACTCATGTATTATAAAAACTGCACTAAGCAGGGAAAGTTACATAAGGTGCATGAAAATAGAAAGTAGAGAAGTCCAAAATAAGGGACGCAGCCCTTGACTTCTGTAGTTTTAGCTGAAGTAAAATATTTTGAAAGAGATATCTACTGTACTGTCTAACAAACAGGCCGTCTATAAGACAAAATTTGCTTGTCATGAGTTTAACACCAAAACTGATTCACAGTGTCCTCCATCTGGTCATCTTTCTGCTGATCCTTCTGGCTGTCCTTTGTAGAGGCTTCGGCCTGCATACTCTCCGTGAGGCTTTGTATGTGCTTGACAGCCTCTTCCAGATGCTCGCACTTATCCTTGAGAGCCTCTATTTCCTTTTTACGTTTCTCCAGCTTCTTGCGCTTAGATCTGCTGTCGGCTATGAAATCCTCGCGCAGTTCATTGAGGTGTTTTACTAAGCGTGCAATCGTGGAGCAATGTTCCTGACAGAGGGTGCAGGTGTCGTTGGCTAGCACCCTGTCCAGCGGGTTTCCTCGACGCGCCTCGCCTCCCTGAGCCTCATTCTGTTGTCTGTTTTCTGCCATAACTGGGAGAGCACAAGTTAGTGAACAAATGACAATGAAACGATTTGCTTTATACCTGATCTCTGAGGGAAGGGGCGGATGATCCCTCTGGTTACTGATTCTGCAATCCGGTGAATGGGAGGACTGGATACTTCCAAAGCTGCTCTTCTCAGGACTCACTGCTTTACCCGACTGATTCTGGAGCTTCCAGGATGATCTGTGAGAAGGAGGGGTCTGAGGGGGAATATAAAGGAAAGGGGGCTGCCTGCTATGATGAGGGGGCAATATAATATTACCTGAGACTGGATCCGCCTGCGGATTTGAGCAGGCTTCAAGAGTGCGGAGGGGACGGATACCCGACAAGTCGGAGGAGGGATCACGAGGAGGATGGGGGAGCAGGGGGCTGAGGTCGAGGGACGGGGTGAGCGACGGCGGAGAGAAGGGAAGGGGAAAATCGAGGGACCTGGATCCTGAGGGGTGATGGGATTTATGACTCATTTGGATGTAACAATTCTGATGCCCGAACTGCCACTTCTGTCCCTTACGGTATTGCCTTGTCAAATACTCTGCCATTTTCGCAAGCTTGTCCTTGAGGCCTGTTTACTGCTCTGTTGGCTAAAATATCCGCCTCCACATTGTTCTCCCTTAACACGTGCATGAAGGTGACTTGTCCCAAGTTTTTGATGTTGTCAGTTATCCTCATTCTGATGCTGTTAAGGCTTGCCTTTGTAAACTCCTTACCTGTGGTCATGGAGGCGATGATGATGGCCGAATCTCCAATGATCATAGCATTCCTCATACCTAACCTGAGAAGAGTTTCAGTCCCTAACAACAGACTGTAGGCTTCCGCCACGTTGTTGGAGGCGCACCCGAGTCCCCATTCATAACTGCATATGAGGGTCCCCTTGTGATCTTTGATTATTCCACCAGCTCCAGCACTCCCGGGGTTATTTTTTGAAGCCCCGTCGAAGAAGAGAAGGGGGCGATTCTGAGCTAGGAGCCAATTGTTTATCTCTGCCTTTTGTCCTCTAAGCTTCCAATTATGGTGTCTCTGCGTTATTTTGAGCTGAGGGGGAGAACTTTGGGAGTGGCAAATGTTGAATCTGTTATACCAGTCCTTTTCATCTTGAGTCCAGCCTTGTTGGTTTGGGGGAGTTATATGTTTTTCGCTTAGGACTTCAGCGATGCCTGCTATTGTCTTTGCAACGATCTGGTCCATCTTTGGCTGCCCATTTTTGAAGACATAATGATTCCTTGCTAACCAAATGTTCCAGCTTAGAGTGGCGGGGATGCATTTCCAGATTCTGATAAGGTTAATCTTGCCTTTTCTGAGCAGAGGGTAGTCTTTCTTCCAGTTTTTCTGGAGGTTATGGACCTGATCGTAGTTTCCTCTCCTTTCCAGTGGGCCGATTAACTGATCCCAACAGCTTTGGACGAAAGGACAGCGAAGGAAGGAGTGATGAATTGTCTCCTCCTCTGCTTTACAGAAACAACAAATCGAGGGACCTTGAATTCCTCTTTTTCTCAGATTTTCCGCAGTTAAGATTTTCCCTTTTAAGAGGGCCCAGTTGAAGTGTTTTACTTTTGGTATGCATTCGTTCTTCCAGGCTGCTGAATGCAGATGCCAATTGACTGTGTGAATCTTATTTTGCAAAGATCTATACCCCTCTTTCACTGTGAAGCTGCCTCCGCTGATGTCCCAAACATATCTATCCTCCATTTCCTTGTTAATTGGGGCTGAGCCAGAGAGAGAAAGCCTCAATTTATGCCAAAGGTCGTTGAGATCCTGAGGAAGGTTGAGATCTTTCCAGTCCCTCCATCTGTTTTGAGTCCAAGAGGAGATGTCAAACAATGTGGTTATGTTTCGACCTTCCATCCATTCTTGTAAAGGTCTGAATTCTTGTTGCGAATTTCTAGTGCTGGCACCCATGATTCTATCAGACCATATTTTGGTAGTCCTCCCATTGCCTGGGCTTTTAGAGACGTTTTCTCTAAAATGGGGTAAGACTTTTTTAATCAGTCTCCAAACAGGGGTACAGGGCCGTTCTGCAATTTGATCGTTGAGAATGTTGGAGTTAGGGCCACTTAGATATTTTCTTTTTATGGTCTCCACCCACCAGGAGCCGTTTCCAGAGAGGATCTTCCAGATCAACTTAAGGCCCAGAGCCTGGTTAAAGAGGCTTGGGATTTTAATGGACAGGCCCCCTTTTTCATAAGGCAAAGTGACTTGCTCCCAATTGACGAGGCTGAATTTCTTTGAGTCCTGTTTTCCTCCTTGCCAGAGGAAGCTTCTCATTATGAGCTCCATATGTTTATGAGTGCTAGCAGGTGCCATGATTACCGCATATTGGTAAACTGAGAGGCCTGAAAGGACAGCCTTTATGAGAATGGTTCTACCAGCAAGATTAAGCCAGGAGGCGCCCCAGCTCTGGAGGAGGCCCCTCATTTTTTCTATATGTTTTGTCCAGACTTCCCCTTTGATGTGTTCTTTTGCCAAGGGTAAGCCTAGATAAGAAAAAGAGCTCCAGGTTCTTTGGAGAGGGATGTCTAGAATCTGAGAAATTCTCTGTTGTATCAGGAGGGAGACATTCCATGTATAAATTTTACATTTTCTGTTATTCAGTTTGCCTCCAGAGGCTAGAAGAAAGTCGTCCAGAATTCTTTTGAACCTCCTTGCCATCAGACTAGAGGCTCCCCCAATGAGCAAGGTGTCATCCGCGAAGAGCGAATGATTTATTTCCTTGACTCCTCTGTCGATGCGTATGCCTGGAATTTCTTTTTTCCGGCGAAGGTTTTCTAGATGGGCACTAAGGGTCTCAGCCATGAGAATGTAAAGAAAGGGGGAGAGGGGGCAGCCCTGCCTTAGCCCTCTGGAGCTTCTGAAGTAATTACTGGGGCGACCATTGATCAAAGGAGCTGTCCAAGTGTTGGATATACACCCACTGATGATGCTTATAAAGTTGGAAGAGAACCCAAATTTTTTGAGAACTGTTCTTAGGAAGGAGTGGTCCACCCTGTCGAAGGCATTTGCCATATCCAATTTGATAATCATACCCCTCTCTCCTCTATTGAGACTGCTGTGAATTGCTTCCTGGACTATAATGACATTGTCTATGATCTGCCTGTTTGGGACGAAACCTCCCTGATTTTCAGCGATTAGAAGGGGGAGAAATTTCTTTAGTCTATTGGCTAGCATTTTTGTGACTATTTTGTATGAGACATTGCAGAGCGAGATGGGGCGAAATCTATCAAAGGTTTTCGGGTTAGCTTCCTTGGGAATCAAAGCTATATGAGAGGATTTTGTGTTTTCCCCCAACTTATGATTTCTGAAGACATTCTTTATCATTCTAACCAAATCCTTTTTTATAGTATCCCAATGTTGCCTGTAAAAAGCGATTGTGAAGCCGTCCGGCCCCGGCGCCTTATCTTGCTGCATGTTGAAGATAGCCTCCTTGATTTCTTCTTCCGTGGGGTCTTGTTCAAGCTCCTTGTTATGGTTCTCTGTTATTTTGCTCTCTATAATATTGAGAAAATCCTCGCTGATATGAGGTTGGGGGTCTGCTGTAAGAAGATCTTTAAAATGATCATAGGCTGCCTGTTTTATTTCTTCTTGCCCTTTCAGCTCACGCCCTTCCACTTCGATTTTGTCAATTTGATTAATGGCTCTTCTGATTTTAATGCTGTTATGGAAAAAAGAAGTATTTTTGTCCCCCGCCTTCAACCACAGGCAGCGGGATTTTTGTCTTTGTTCCTCTTCCTCGGCGCGGTTTTGCCTGTATAGCTCCTTGTATAGAGTTTTTTCCTTCTCAAGATCCTCGGCTGTATATTGCGTTTGTTCTTTTTCCTTGTGCCATCGCTCCATCTCTGCTAACAGATCATTTTTCTTTTTCCTATCTAGTGCTGCCTGGTCCCTAGCCCATTGCTTTATAACTGCCCTGAGCTGCTTCAATTTTGTTTCCCACACGAAATAAGGTGACCCAATTACTTCCTTGGCCCATTGGGATTGAACCAGGGAACGAAATTCTTCATGAAGGTCCCATCGTTTATTGTATTTGAAAGGGAGGGGTCCAAGGTTTATGCCTTTGTCCAGCTTGAGTACCACGGGCTTATGGTCCGAGGCTGTACCATGGATGACCTGGCATCTGATAGAATGGAAGTTACTAGCAATGCTTTCCTGGATAAGGAATCTATCCAGCCTCTCTTTGATATTGTGTGCTCCTGTTCTTTTATTGGACCATGTATATTTCCCATTTGACAGAGGAGTGTCTAATAAGTTAAAGAGCTGGATAATGGTTTCTAACTTATCTCTTGATGGGTCAGCGTGGTAGCTTCCACCGTATTTCTCGTCCACATTCCTTATGAGATTCATGTCTCCCCCTAGAATTAATCGGTTGCTTTGTAGAGCGTTGATGTCCTGTTCTATAGTGTTCCAACAGCTAGCTTTGTCCCTGTACTGGTTGGGCGCATAAATGTTGAATATGTGGTGAGTTTCCTGCGAGCTTTTGCACTTTAAGTCTGTTCTAATCCACCAAGAACATTGATGAGCGTTGAGGATGTCCCATTTGTTTTTGTTCCATAGTGTTCCAATTCCTCCAGATGCCCCATCTGAGCCCTTTGATAGACCTGTATAATTTTTGAACCTTTGTGTTTGATGAAGGAATTCCTGTTCAGTAATTTTGGTCTCTTGAAGAAGAAGGATGTCCGGCTGTTCCCGGTTTAGAAGGTCCTTGATTTCTTTTAGCTTTGAGGAAGAACCCATCCCCCTACAATTCCAAGAGACCAAATTCATTATTTACCAGTTGTGGGGTGGGATCCGGACTTCTCCCTTGATTTTTCGCCACTTCCTTTTACCCTGCCTAAATAAGAGTCCAACGGTTGCTGGGTTCCAGTTGCCATCTCCTTTGCTGCTGTCTCATCCCTGAGTTCTTTGTTTGATTTCCTGCCAACTTTTCTCGGGGGGTCAGAAGGCTGGTTGGCCTCTTTGGCTTTGTTTCTTGTAAGGATTCTTTCTATGGTGGGGGGGGGGAGAGGGTGGAGGGGAAGAGCGGGGAGAGGCTGGGCGAGGGGACCGAGGAGGGGAGGGAGGGGTTTCAGCTGCTAAAGATTCAAAGGGGTTCGAGGATGAGGGGAAGGATGAGGGGGGAGGGGGAGGAGGAGGGGGGGGAGGGATGCTTGAGGGCTGAGGAACTGAGGAGTTAGGGCCCTGGTTAGCAGAGGGTTTTTTCCTTTTAACTTGTTCCCATGCTCCCTCTGCAGTTTCCTCATTATTTTCTACTTCTTTTGTTTTTAACTTGCTACATCTATTTGCAAAATGACCATACTCGTGACATACCTTGCATTTGAAGGGAAGTTGTTCGTAGTCCAGCTGCTGAATGTGCATCCATTTGTCCACCCTGATCTTGATGGCTTCTGGTAGTCCTTTCCCTAAGTCGACCTCTACACATATTCTTGCGCATGCATGCATATTTTCTCTCGGTTCCGATCTGTCGATATATTTACCAAGTGCATTGCCTATGGCTTTGACAGATTCATCCCCCCAGCAGTGGAGCGGCAAATGTGGGAGGCGCACCCAGACAGGGACTGCGTTTGGGATATCCATTTCCGGATCGAAGTCCGGTGTCCATTTGTTCAGATAGAGTCCTCTTGTGTCCATGAAATAGGGGCCATTACGGAATATGAGGTTCTTATCATCTTTTGACTCGAACAAGAAAGTGTAATACCCGCGACCAACGAATCTGATGGCAATTTTTCCCTGAATCATAGAGCTCCAGTTGCGCTCCACCCATTTTTGCACGGTTCTTGGAGATGGCCAGAGCCCAGTAAACTGACCAACGAGACCTCTTTCCGCGAGAGCAATTGCTGACTTCCTTGGCAGAGAGGGGGGGAGGATCACTTCTGGCATTTCATCAAGCTTTTTAATGAACTTAGTTTGAGAAGGGCGGGGTCTGTGGTCGGATGAATCTGACAGCAAAGATTCGAAAATTTCTTCAGGGGTCCCTGAGTCGGGGAGGGGGGAAGCGGACCCTGCCATTGCAGGCCCGCTGAAGACCACAAGAGGTCAAGGCGACAGGCAGCAGGCCCCGGATGGGACCGCGCAGAGAGGCCGCTGATGGCAGAGCGCAGAGGCCCGACCAGGCAGAGCCTGGGGGCTAGGGCAAGAGCAGAGGCGCGCGAAAGGGCGGACGGGAGCAGAGCCACGGGATCCGGGGAATACAGACCCATGCACCAATAGCCTTAGACCAGACATTTCATTTGCTGTTGGAATCCTCTCCAGGTTTATGCAAAATTCTTGTGAGGGACATTGGTCTGCTGCAAAAAGAGTTCTAAGGTACTTGAAGGGAACTCAAGACCTTGGAATCAAGTATACACAGGTGGACGACTTCAACTTGATTGGATACTCTGATTCAGACTTCGATGGAGACAAAGAAACTGGGGTATCTACTTCAGGATATGCTATGAGTCTTGGATCAGGAGCTGTCTCCTGGAGATCACGCAAACAATCAATACCAGCAGATTCCACAACAGAAGCAGAATACGTGGCAGCAGCTGAAGCAACGAAAGAAATTGTGTGGCTCAGGAAAATTCTTGAAGATTTGCAGGTAAAACAAATACAATCAACTCCACTCATGATTGATAACACCTCTGCAATAAAGTTGGCCAAGAACCCAAAGTTCCATGATCGTACTAAGCACATCAATACTAAATATCATCTGATCCGACATCATGTTGAGGCCAAAACAATCCATCTCCGTCATTGTTCCACAAACGAGCAAATTGCAGACATCTTCACCAAAGCGCTTGGAAGAGAAAAGCTTGAAAGATTCAGAATGATGCTTGGACTCACCAACATCCCTTCAGATTAAGGGGGGGAATGTTGACACCCAATCCTCAACGGATGGGTGAACTGGAACGTGAACAATCATCAAGAAGATGAACTGTTCCGTCTCCTTCTTGTATATAATCAATAGTTCTCTAATGAAATGTGATATCAGTTTTTCTTCCACTCATTCTGGAGTTACCCTGGCCTGACAATTATTATTTTTTTCATGCAATAATTTTAATGCTCCCCAAACGAAATTAAAAAAAATAAAAAAATAGAAAAAAAATAACACCCATTTTTCATTTCAAAAGCCTAAAAATAAAAAAAAATTCTTAATTTTTCTTCTAAAAATCCTACAAATTTGTGTTTTTTTTTCCTTTTCATCCCTATAAAAATCAAAATAAAAAACAATTGTTGTTGTTGTTGTTTTTTTTGTTTTTCTTGTAAAAACACAAAATTTCCCCAAATTCATCTGTAAATAGTTGAGATAGAAAGAAAACTAACCTTTAAAATGCGTAAAACTCTCGTTGAATGTGCTATCTATGACAATGCAGCTCCTTCGCAAAATTGCTCCAAACTTTTTAACAAGACTCAAAAGACTTGATGTGATGTCATGAATAAAAACGATGAATTTAATTTTATAGTGATGATTGTGGGATTGATTTATCATTTCTTGAATGCGGGATTAAACTTAAAATAGAAAAAAAATTATAGTTAATATTATAGCTTTAGGTTAATTTTCATTCATTATGGGATAAATAAAATATTAATTATAAAAATTAATTTACTTACATAGTCAATGTTAAATAATTTAAATAGAAAAATTATTTTGAGTTTCTATCAATATTCTAAGTAGAAACTACGGTGAAAATTTCCAAAACCAAAATTTTAGTAATATGTTTTCAAGTAGATTATAGATGAACACTTTGGAGAGAAATATTTAAAAACATAATTTTTGGAGGGAAAATTTTCAGCGAAAGTTTTGGGGGGCAAAATTTGGAGGGAAAATTTTCGGCAAATTTTTTTTTGTGGGGGGTGGGGGAACTTTAGAGGGTAATTCTCAATCTCTAAGTTATATATTTTCATTGGGAGAGAGTGCATTTGTATCATTTGACATCTTCTGGTTGAAGGTCATGGATTCTTTTGATAGTGAAGTTTTTCTTTCTTTAGCATCGACATCTTTGTCATGCAACAAATCTATTCATTTTGATGAATGTAATAGGAATAATTTCACTATGAATAGAGAGACAAATTTTCCACTTGGTTGTAATCCTAAGTATGATGAGAGCAACATTGATGAAGGGCAGCAAAAAGAATTTCCTGTGAATAGAGAGTCAATTTTTCCATTTCCCCCTAATCCTAAAGATTATGAGAGAAGCACTGATGAAGGTGGGGATGAAGAATTTCCAGAGTCAAAGTTTCTACGTAGTCCTAATCCTAAGGATTATGAGAGCAACACTGATGAAGGGGGTGCTAAAGAATTTCCTGAGTCAAATTTTCCGCTTCCTCCTAATCATAAGGATTATGAGAGAACCACTGATGAAGGGGGGGATAAAGAATTTGCAGAGTCAAAGTTTCCACTTCCTCCTAATCCTAAGGATTATGAGAGCACCATTGATGAAGGGGGGGATGAAGAATTTGAAAATTCAAAGTTTCCACATAGTCCTAATCCTAAGGATTATGAGAGCAACATTGATGAAGGGGGGGATGAAGAATTTGCAGAGTCAAAGTTTCCACGTAGTATTAATCCTAAGGATTATGAGAGCAACACTGATGAAGGGGAGGATGAAGAATTTGCAAAGTCAAAGTTTCCACATATTCCTAATCCTAAGGATTATGAGAGCAACACTGATGAAGGGGGGGATGAAGAATTTGTAGAGTCAAAGTTTCCACATATTCCTAATCCTAAGGATTATGAGAGCACCATTGATGAAGGGGAGGGCAAGGATGAACAATTTCCAGTAAATAGAGATTCAAATTTTCCACTTAGTCCTAATCCTAAGGATTATGAGAGCACCACTGACGCAGGGGAGGATGAAGAATTTCCATTAAATAGAAATTCAAAGTTTCCACTTGTTCCTAATCCCAAGGATTATGAAACCACCACTGATGAAGGGGATGATGAAGAATTTCGTGCAAATGATAATTTGACTATGAATATAGAGTCATATTTTCCACTTAGTCATATTCCTAAGGATTATGTGAGCACTAGTGATGAAGGGGAGGATGAAGAGTTTCTTGCAAATGATAATTTTAGAGGCACAAATGTCAATAATGCATTTTCTCTAAGTGAGTGTTTCAAAGGTATTCATGGTGATGATGAATTGAGTCCTCCAAGGGAGGTTTTCAAATGCAGGATGAAGATGGTGAAGAATTTTGTCTGAGTCAAGATTCCAAAAGCGCAGATGTTGGTAGTGAATAATTTTCTTCATGTGAGGATGGTAATGAATATTTTCCAAGCAATGATGGTGATGAAAATTTTAATTATCTTCGTCAGTATAATATTCCTCCTACTGATGATGAAAATGCTTCTACATATAATAATGAAATGAGGGAGACGTTGCGATCAAATATTGTATCTAGGAGTAGGAGTAAGCCTTTTCATATCAATTCAAAATGTTCCAGTTATACAAGGGTTAGGACAAAATATCTCACAAGTAGAAGTTTTGTTGGTGATTTGATTTCAAGTGAATGTTGTCGAAAGGATTGCTTGAAACATATGGATTTCAAGTTTGCTTTGGAGCAAAGGAAGAAATATTTGTCAATGAATAAAAGCATGCAAAATTCATTTTTAGTGGGTTGCATGCAATCTACACTGGCAGGTTATGATTATCATATTGGGAATGTATTGATCTGTAGAAAGGCTTTCAAAATGTTGCATTCAGTTGGTAATTTTCATTTGTCAAGAATCCAAGAAAGACTGGAAAAAGACCCTACATAATATTCAGAAGTATGTTATAAAAGAGAGGTTGGGCAATCAACAATTACTGCAATGTCATGGATGAAAGACTTCTTTTCATAGCATGGAGAGTGTATGCCAAATAAAGACACAATACATATTCTAGATAATTTCTCAAGACGAGAAATATACAACTTATACAGAGAATGTGCAGAAGGTGTTGAAGGAGATGGTAATTTTATTACATATTCGTATTTTACAAGGATATGGAGGAACTAATTCAACAATGTTCGTATTCCTAAGAAGACAAGGATGGGGATTTGCAGTACATGTGCTTATCTTAAATAAAAAAGAGATAAATTTCAAGGGGCAGAAAGCGATATGCATTCATAACATTATTTTCAAAAATTGGATAGTTATCAACTATGAAAATATATTTATTAATAGATTTCTTTTATTTTATGTACAGATTCCATTGCCAAAGCACTTCAAGAGCATCATAATCAGCAAACAAGTGAAAGAAAAAAATTGTATAAACATAGAAAAAAGTATTATGATAATCCAAATAAATATTTGGGTTTGATAATTGATGGTATGGACCAAAATAAAACACTTATTCCACATTTTGTCAGCACACCAAAAAAATTACAGGAAGAAAATTTTATTCAGTTTCACTTGGTTGGCTGTATGGTCTTTAATGGGAAGATGTTGCCAAGGGTTTACTTCACAACTGTTAACTTTAGGTATGTTCTATGCTAGAGCAATTTATTTAAATTTTCACAGTTAGCAATCACATCAGCATGAAGATAAACTGCAAGTAGAACATAAATATAAATCACAGAAGACATGCCAAGACAAGAGGACACAAGATGTGGCGCTAGCCAGGGACAAACCCCACAATGTGTGGGGAAACCCTTGATCAATTCTTCTTTTATGTTCTTCAAAGTTCTACAAAGAAAGTGAGAAAGATAGTACATTTACATCAGAAGTCAATACTTTGACTTATCTAGATCTAAGCATAGATCATCTCCTACAATGATGATACATGAGATCAGTTGAAGACATTCTGCTTCAAATGATTCTCCTAGGTGACGGCTTCACCTATCCATTTCATTCATCTGTTGCACCTTACCATGCAGCACCATCATGCTGCTCATTATTGTTGTGCTACCCATACATCAAGTTGTCCATGACCTCATACTTCATGCTGCCCATGTGTCGTGCTGCTTCATGATTTCATCATACTGCCCATACTTATGATTGCATTTATCATGATACTGTCCATGCTCCATGTATCATACATCATGCTGCTCATAAGGCTGCCCATCATGTTACTAATAAGGCTTCCGATCATGCTGCTCATAATGCTGCCCATGTTATCCTTCTGTTCCTTCATGATGGAGTTCATACAATTATCAGCCTTAGCTACTTGCTGTGGCTTGCAGCCTAGCAAAGCAGCTAGGCTATCCTCCACGTAGTCCATTATTTGCTTATCACTGTCAGTATGACCAGTGATCTTCATAACCATGTTGGATCCCATGATGCTGCGTTCCATATATCATGGAGCGTATATATATATATATATATGATTGAGTCTAGTTGACTGTGTTTCATATAGTGTAGCGTCCCATGATTGCTGCGTTCCATATATCAGAATGCCCAACGTATCATGATTGTCCAATGTTTCAACTGCGTGGTATATCTGCATTGATTTGCGAAGAGGTTTCATGACCCAACGTTCTTCCTGTGTGTTAATAAATGACTTAACTTCCCAGCGTATCATGATCTGCGTGGTATATCTGACTGCCCAGCATAGCGTGGTATATCTGTGTTAATCTGCGTGGAGCTTTCATGACCCAACGTTCTGCCTGCGTGTTAGGTCTTTGATGATGCATATATATATGTGGTTCCATATTCATATGACTACGTATAACCATTCCTCATATGACTGCGTATAACGTGGTTCCATATTGTGTGGTTCCATATAACATGATTCCATATTCATATGACTACGTATAACCATTCCTCATATGACCGCGTATAATGTGGTTCCATATTGCGTATATATACGTGGTTCCATATAACATGAACACCATTGGATATATAACATGAACAACGTTTAATATATGAACATCGTATGATATATAACATGAACAACGTTTAATATATGAACAATGCATGATATATAACATGAACAACGTTGGATATATAACATGAACAACATATAGACATATAACATTATGTCTTGCGTTTTCTTCATAACTGCGCTTTATGTCCTGCGTTTACTTATATCCCTGCGCCTTTATTCGTAGATGAATACATCTCCATTGCCTGCTAATTCATGACTGCATTCTCCATTAGGGCATCGTAGATATTAGGGCACTTCTTTTAGATCTCTTCTCCGTCAAACCCAAAACAAGATGAAGAGAGATCACGAGAGAGTGAGTGTGTCGAATGACTTATAGTCTTCTTCTATTTATACTAAAACGTGGAGGTTGAATGGACATGACGTTTGGGCTTCTTGAGCCTACATAAGATGATGGTCGGCTAGATAATAAATCCATAATCAAAATAAATTCATATCTCCATAAATACTTATCGGAATCAGATGATCTTTAGATCAATCCTACACCTCTCAACGAGAGGGATCTAATAAAAATATCAGCTGTCATAAATAAGTTGATCCAAATGGAGTTTGGCCCTAGTTGCCAATTTAACACTCCCTCTCAACTAGGGAGAACTCCATTCGATGATCCATAAGTCCGACTGTACTATCTCTGCCATCAGTGCCCTGCAATGCTCTGCTTGCTTTGCTTTGCTTTGCTCAGATCTGCTGGCTCTGCTCAACTCTACTCAGCTCTGTTGACTCTGCTCTGCTCTGCTGGCTCTTCTTTTCTCTGCTTAGCTATGCTATGCTCTGCTCAGCTCTGCTGGCTCTGCTCAGCTCTACTAGCTCTGGCTCAGCTCAATTTAGCTCTGCTGAACTATGAAGAAGAAGAATTGATCACGAATGTCTCATACCATTCTCTATTGACCCGAAGTCAGTCTCAGAGTGCGTACTACTGGTCCCAGACCAGTCTCAACCGACCCGAAGTTAGCTTCATAGTAAGTAGCACTCCTACCACTGGTCCCAAACTAGTATCGCAGTCTCAGAGAGTGTACCACTGGTCCCAGACTAGTCTCAACCGACTCGAAGTCAGCGTCATAGTATGTACCACTCTCACTAGTCCTAGACCAGAACTGCATCGACACGAAGTCAGTCTCAGAGTATGTACTATTGGTCCCAGACCAGTCTCAACTGACCCGAAGTCAGCTTCATAGTAAGTACCACTCTAACCACTGGTCCCAGACCAGTATCATAGTCTCAGAGAGTGTACCATTGGTCCCAAACCAGTCTCAAACGACCCGAAGTCAGTGTCATAGTATGTACCACTCTCACTAGTCCCAGACCAGTACTGCACTGACACGAAGTCAGTCTCAGAGTATGTACCACTGGTACCAGACCAGTCTCAACCGACCCAAAGTCAGTGTCATAGTATGGTACAACTCCTACCACTGGGCCCAGACCAGTATCATTGATCCTAGATCAATGGAGGTCATCCTAGCGTAGGGAGTACGGTAGATACAACGATGCATCCATCAATTCTACTATGGTCCCTAACTTCATTTCCCTGCTCATTGATCATATGAGAGGTACTTCCCATGAGTCCCAGACTGCATGGGTAGGATGCCTCAACAGGAGAACTAATCAATATTTTCCTTACAGGAGAACACATCAATCCTGCTACAATCGCCATGGAGAACACATCAATCCAGGCTACCATGGAGAACACATCAATCCAGGCCTCACAGGAGAACACATCAATCCTACTATAATCGCCATGGAGAACACATCAATCCAGGCCTCACAAGAGAACACATCAATCCTGCTACAATCGCCATGGAGAACACAAAAATCCAGGCCTCACAGGAGAACACATTAATCCAGGTCTCACAGGAGAATACATCAATCCAGGCCTCACAGGAGAACACATCAATCCAGGCCTCAAAGGAGAACACATCAATCCTGCTACAATCGCCATGGAGAACACATAAATCCAGGCCTCACAGGAGAACACATCAATCCTGCTACACAGGAGAGTGAATCATCCTGTTCCACAAGAGAGCGAATCATCCTATCCCACAAGAGAGCGAATCATCTTGTTCCAGTGCGCACCACCAGGGGAGGGTGAGTCACCCTGTGGTCGTATGTTGCTCCAGTAAGAACCGCAAGCCCCATAGAGCTCCCAGAGCTCAATGTATGCAACATGTAGGACCCTTTTACAAAGGTCTCTCGACGACTCCAAGTCGTTCGGGAAAATCACAAATTTGATCTTTCCCTTGGGGCTTTAGCGACCTGTACATCATCTCAGTGCGATGGAGCATCCTTGCTCATTGGCTTACCATATCCCAGATAAGGTAGTATCTGATGGCTATCTGCTAGAGCAACCGTCGAATACTAGATTCCTCAACAATCGAATCCCACCTCTGGTTGTCACAGAGAATCACAGTGGTATTCATCATGTGTACTCACTGAAGAGTTTCCACAACCAGACAACTTCATATGAGGTCATACTCGTATATATGTATCTGGTCTTGGCGGTGCTTATAACAGCCGACTTCTGTTTCCTGCTTAGAAGTAGAATCCAAAGAGGAACAACACTAAGAAGTGCTCCAGTGATCCTTCACACTGCCTGCCCAATCAGCATTCGAATAATCATGCAGTTTCATATTTCCGGTAGTGTATCTCAATCCATGAGAGATTGTGCCCTTAAGACATCTCAGAAGATTCTTGGCACCAATCCAGTGAGGTTCAACCAAATATGAGCTCCCCGTGCTAACTGCAAAACATATGTCCGAAATCCAACTCCCTCTTACTTCTGCAAATGAGAGGGTCTGCAACTGTCAGAAATAGTTCATCCGCATAAGGTGCTGGTATGAGAGGTCTATCATCCACAACCTTCAGATAATGGTTTGGATCGGTTTCACTCCTTAGTGAATCTCAGCTTCATCAAACAACTATCAGTCCTCTCATACTACGCCTGGAGTGTTTTGCTTCAAGCCATAGAGGGATTTCTTCCACCTGTATACATGAGATTCCCATTCATGAATCTCAAACTCCACGAGTTGTTTCAAACCTGTGGACCTACTACATGAGGGGAATGCTCCCTTTGTAAGATTTTCCTTTGGTACATCTCAGACTTGTACTTTCATGCTCTTTTTGAATTCAGGCTTCCTTGTAACTATCTGACTCACAGACCTCCGGTGCTATGTGTCAATGGTCCCCAGTGGACTTCTAGTAACTTAATACAACCCTGAAATCAAAAGCATCCTTGAAAATTCTATTTTCAAACACGTAGCTTTCCATTGACGAATGCCACCTTAAAACCTTCGACTTCCATTCCATTTTCGAGATAGGTGGCATTGGCTCCAAGTGTAATCCCACGATTGTTTCCATCTCTACCAAAATAGAGAGTGCACCCTTCTATCCGATGAAGTGCCTTGAAGCACTACAATCAATATGCCAGATTCCCAAAGAATCTGAAGGAGAGGGCCGATACAAAATAACACTTCTCTATCTTATCAGAAACAATATTTGATTCTTCTTACCTGGGGTTCCTTGCTTCCTTGAAGAGTCGACTGTGTCTTTGATGACCTGCATCTCTGTCATTTAGACACTCCTTCGCATAAGGGCCGAACTCATAACCAAGACATCTGCCTTTCCTTCCACCCTTAGATCCAAACTTCCCAATGAAGTGATCTTAAGGTATGCCATCAGAAGTTTTGCTACGCCATTCTGATAATATGCTTTGCTTCGACTTCACCCTAAGTGAATTATGAGGAACCCATTGATCCCTTTGTCTTGTCCCGACTGTCTTTGGTGATTGCTCTTTCACTCTTGCTTGGGCATTGTCTTCACCTCAGCTCCGATACCATGTTAACTTTAGGTATGTTGTATGCTAGAGAAATTTATTTAAATTTTCAAAGTTAGCAATCACATCAACATTAAGATAAACTGCCGATAGAACATAAATATAAATCGCAAAAGACATGCCAAGACAAGAGGACACAAGATGTGGCGCTAGCTAGGGACAAACCCCACAATGTGTGGGGAAACCCTTGATCAATTCTTATTTTATGTTCTTCAAAGTTCAGCAAAGAAAGTGAGAGAGATAGTACATTTACATCAGAAGTCAATACTTTGACTTATCTAGATCTGATCATAGATCATATCCTACAATGATGATACATGTGATCAGTTGAAGACATTCTTCTTCAACTGATTCTCCTAGGTGACAGCTTCACCTGTCCATTTTGTTCATCTGCTGCACCTTATCGTGCAGCACCATCATGCTGCATCATGTATCATCATGCTGCTCATGATTGTTGTGCTGTCCATACATCAAGTTGTCCATGACCTCATACTTCATGCTGCTCATGTGTCGTGCTACTTCATGATTTCATCATACTGCCCATACTTATGATTACATTTATCATGATATTATCCATGCTCCATGTATCATACATCATGCTGCTCATAAGGCTGCCCATCATGCTGCTCATAATGCTGCCCATGCTATCCTTCTGTTCCTTCATGATGGAGTTCATACAATTATCAGCCTTAGCTACTTGCTATGGCTTGTAGCCTAGCAAAGCAGCTAGGCTATCCTCCACGTAGTCCATTATTTTCTTATCACTGTCAATATGACCAGTGATCTTCATAACCATGTTGGATCCCATGATGATGCGTTCCATATATCATGGAGCATATATATATATATGGCTGAGTGTAGTTTACTGCGTTCCATACAATGTAGCGTCCCATGATTGCTACGTTCCATATATCAAAATGCCCAACGTATCATGACTGTCCAATGTTTCAACTGCATGGTATATCTGCATTGATCTGCGTAGAGGTTTCATGACCCAACGTTCTGCCTGCATGTTAATAAATGACTTGACTTCCCAACATATCATGATCTGCGTGGTATATCTGACTGCCCAGCGTAGCATGGTATATTTGGGTTGATCTGCGTGGAGATTTCATGACCCAACGTTCTGCCTGCGTGTTAGGTCTTTGATGATGCGTATATATATGTGGTTCCATATTCATATGACTGCATATAACCATTCCTCATATGACTGCGTATAACGTGGTTCCATATTGTGTGGTTCCATATAACATGATTCCATATTCATATGACTGCGTATAACCATTCCTCATATGACTGCGTATAACGTGGTTCCATATTGCGTATATATACGTGGTTCCATATAACATGAACAACATTGGATATATAACATGAAAAAAGTTTAATATATGAACAACGTATGATATATAACATGAACAACGTTGGATATATAACATGAACAACGTATAGATATATAACATTATGTCTTGCATTTTCTTCATAACTGCGCTTTATGTCCCGCGTTTACTTATATCCCTGCACCTTTATTCCTAGATGAATACATCTCCATTGCCTGCTAATTCATGACTACATTCTCCATTAGGGCATCGTAGATATTAGGGCACTCCTTTTAGATCTCTTCTCCATCAAACCCAAAACAGGATGAAGAGAGATCACGAGAGAGTGAGTGTGTCGAATGACTTAAAGTCTTCTTCTATTTATACTAAAACGTGGAGGTTGAATGGACATGATGTTTGGGCTTCTTGAGCCTACATAATATGTTGGTCGGCTAGATAATAAATCCATAATCAAAATAAATTAATATCTCCATAAATACTTACCAGAATCAGATGATCTTTAGATCAATCCTACACCTCTCGATGAGAGGGATCCAATAAAAATATCAGCTGTCATAAATAAGCTGACCCACATGGATTTTGGCCCTAGTTTCCAATTTAACAACAACTCCAAATATTCATAATGATGCAAATATGACCGTAACTATAATCCATGATGTGCTTTCTCATTGGTGTGGTATTCTTCCTGAAGTTTTGTATCTACAATTGGACAGCAAAAGACGTGAAAATAAAAAACAGGTTCTTTTTGGATATCTAAACATGCTTGTTCAATTGGGAATCTTTAAGAAGGTAAAGGTTGGTTTCCTTCTTTTTGGGCACACTCATGACCATATTGATCAGATGTTTAGTCGTCTTTCAGTAACATTGAGGAGGAAGAATGTTGGGAGCCTTCCATCATTAATTGAATGTATTAAGAAAGCATATATTCCAGAGCCTATTTTTCATGTACTGGAAGAAACTATTGAAATGTAAAGGTATAATTTGGGATCGCATGGTGAGGAGAAATGCATTGAACAACTTAATGACATTAGCTTCCAGCATCAATTTCGTATCAAAAAAATTGATGGCAAAACACTTATATGGGGCAAGTATATTCAACTGTTGTAGAATGGGGGCAATCATCAGGTTTAGCATTTTTTAAGTTCATTCCAGATCATCTAATATTTGCATAAAAGAAAATACTATTAAAATCAGTTGTTGAACTCAATAATTCACGAAGGCATAAGAGAGAGATAAATTATTCTGAATGTCTGGAATAAATAAAAAAATGTATTAGAGATACATATGACTACTTTGATGTTGCTGATTTAGTTTGGTGGGAGTCTTTTTTCAATGATCAAAGTGATATCATCTCAATATCTGGGAATGAATAGACACATTGTTGAACAACAACAATCTCAAGGCATTATTAATTCTCAACGGGAAGAGGAAAGAAAAATCTATATTGGTTCTAGAAGATCGCGTGCACAACGTGAAGCCATGGAATACTTTTACAGGGGTTCTGTGCAGGATGTTAAGGAGGGTTGCATGATAGCAATATTAGCAGATGGAGATCCACTTGGCTATCCATTTTAGGTTGTGAAGGTTATAAAAGTAATTAAATAAAATGAAGATATTACAACTGTTGAGGTATATGGGTATGCCACAAATACCCACTCATTCAATGGTGTGTACAAGCTAGAGATGGTAGTTGATAAACAAATTCACAGAAAGAGAAAAAGAAAGGGTACAAATATAAATCGTCGCCACACAGACCTATTAAAATTGGAGGATGTTGACATACTTGTCTATGACTTAAATTTAACAAAGGGAGGAACTATTTGCTTCAAGACATAGATATTTTGAAGAAGTTGCTACCGGAAGGAACAATGTTGAGATGGGAGTCTGCTGAACCTAATCATAGATCTAGAAGAATTTTGAAACCCGAAATGGTGGGCATGCATGTTGACTTAGATGGGGCTCTAGTTGATGAAATAGAAGAATATGGGTCATCTTTATCTGCATCCAGTGATTCATCTGAAGATGTAGATTCTGGTGGTGTGCCAGATCCTATGGATGATTTTGAATAAATGTCTAAGACATTTTATGTAAATGAAGTTTGCATGGTAACTTGAAATAAATATTTTGACTTCCATATGATCTTACATGAAGTTATGAGTCATTTCTATGTTTGTTGGATTTAATGTTTTAATTAAAATAAATTCATGTCTTTAGAGATGTTTGCATGGTAACTTGAAATAAATATTTTTGACTTCCATATGATCTTACATGAAGTTATGGGTCATTTCTATGTTTTTTGGATTATATGCTTTAATGTATGTGATATTCAATCTACGAAAGTTGATATTTTGATTAAAAGTAAATAAATATTAGAAATTAATGTTGATTTTTTAAATTATACAATGATATTGCCATGATATTATTTATTGTTATCATTTGGTATAAGATAGTTTTAAAATTGTTGAAATTTTAATGCCTCATTAAAAAGAACACTTCATTTTGATGGTTGATTTTTAGGTTTTTCTTACAATAGGATAAGTTGTCTTAGGCTAAAATTTGAAAAGAGCTATAGTTTTATCCTTTGAAATAAAAATTACTCTTGGAATAATGAATCTTTCATTTACTTGTTCATTTTTAAAATTTTTTTAGTCATATAATTTGTCCATAATTTCATGGTTGAAATGTGTTACAAACTAAAGGTTTTTAATTACAAGGTTGAAAATTTGTCAAAATGTTAAGGTGTTTCTAAATTATGATATTTTATCTTTAATGCTATGGTTGAAAACAATTACAATTTCAAGATTTTTTAGAGTCAAGATATTTTATCTTTAACTCCATTGCTAAAAATTACTCTTGGAATAATGAATCTTTCATTTACTTGTTCATTTTTAAAAATTGTTTTAGTCATATAATTTGTCCATAATTTCATAGTTGAAATGTGTTACAAAATGAAGGTTTTTAATTACAAGGTTGAAAATTTGTCAAAATGTTAAGGTGTTTTTGAATTATGATATTTCATCTTTAATGTTATGGTTGAAACAATTACAATTTCAAGGTTTTTTAGAGTCAAGATATTTTATCTTTAACAACATGGATGGAAATAGTTGGAATTATCAGGATTCGAGACATGATATTTTATCTTTAACATCATGTTTGAGAATTGTTGGAATTTTACAGTTTTTCAAAGTCCGGATATTTTATCTTTAACTCCATTGCTAAAAATTACTCTTGGAATAATGAATCTTTCATTTACTTGTTGATTTTTAAAAATTGTTTAGTCATATAATTTGTCCACAATTTCATGGTTGAAATGTGTTACAAACTAAAGGTTTTTAGTTACAAGGTTGAAAATTTGTCAAAACGTTAAGGTGTTTCTGAATGATGATATTTTATCTTTAATGCTATGGTTGAAAACAATTACAATTTCAAGGTTTTTTAGAGTCAAGATATTTTATCTTTAACAACATGGATGTAAATAGTTGGAAGTATCAGGATTCGAGACATGATATTTTATTTTTAACATCATGTCCGAAAATTGTTGGAATTTGATAGTTTTTTAAAGTCCGGATATTTTCTCTTTAACTCCATTACTAAAAAATGTCAAAATTGTAACCCGTTTTTTTTTTTCTTATTCGAGAATAAACACTTTTTAAGGTGTTTTTTCATCCATTTTTCAAAACAAAAATGGCTTTTACTTCCATTTAAAAAAATGTTGAAAATACCCTAAAAAAACATTGTTCTGGCATAAACACTTTTCATTTTTGGGTTGTTTTTTCATGTTTTTTTGGGGTTTTGGGGCTCGAGTACCCGTTTTGAGGTAATAGTTCCCGTTTGATTGGTAACTATGTTATGTGAAAAAAATTGGGTTGTGATGGATATACCACACACAAAGCAAAGAAAACTGCAAAGTGTGTTGGAGAATTAAAAAAAGAATGTTAACATGATTTATGAATTTTAAGGAGAATTAAAAAAAAATGGAAGTGAAGGACAATTTTTTTATCATTCCTTAAAGCTTAATATGTCAAACATCTAATAACACAAAAAATAAAAGGCATTGATTAGATGCCTTGTGAACTTGTGTTAGAATACAACGAGAGGTTTATATATCTTCTTGGCCATATCCCATATATAATCAACAACGAATTTCTCATAGAATGGGTCATAGGATGCCTTTTATAAAATATAAGGGGTAATCTTTGAATACATGAAATAAAAACTTTCCAAGATGCCCTAAAGAGAGAATAACATATGGGATCATATGAATATTGGTCTATCCTATCATCATTTGATAGAAAAGTTGAATAAAATCTTGAGATGCTTCAAAAATGACTTACAAATATGTACAAATGAAGGTCACTCTAATTAAGACTTTTGAAAATATAGAATTGACTAATAGAGACCCAGATATTAGCTTGATTTAAAGTTGTATATTTCTACAAGGTATGCCCAAATATTACGAGTCACTAAATAAAATATTGTCCACATAATTTAAACAATGCAAAACCAAAGTTGTGTGCTATTTGTTGAGAGGAAACTCATTCTATTCAAGAATGTTGATGAAGCACCATGGATTGAAAAAGATTTTGTGATTAATAAGTTAAGTGTTATAGTGTTTCTATGGTGAGTTTTCCTCAGAAATCGATGTGTTCATTATTTATAGATATTTAATTGATTATATTTATGCTTATATTTTCTTTTTTATGAGTTATAAGGGTATATTAATAACTTATGCTTGTGAATGGATATGAGTCGTTAAATTGGTTATATTAGGCTTGGAATATGCCAGATTTAGCTTATAACATGTCAAATTTAGGAGTTTATTAAGGATGGGTATAATTTAAGATCAACATTTGGGGGGAATTCCACTTGAACTCCTAAATCCTATGGAAACTAAGTGAATCATATCAACTATGTGCATACTCAGAGAACTCCAAACAAGTTTTAGAGGTTAAGTTTGTTCAAAGAATTTGATTATTGCAAGTAATAATGAGAAGAAGTTAGTAACCTTTAAATAATTTTAATGAAACCTTGAATAAATATTATATGTGATCAATAGAGTGAACACTAGAATTAGATATAATAGGATAATACTAATAAATATTTATACAAGGTTTCATACCATGAAAATTTTTATGGGACATTGTTTATCAAGTCTTAGTTTTTAAAGCTTTATTAAACCACGTCTGCCTGACCGTTGTGTCATCTGGTCACCAATCACCCAACTCGCTTGGTGCTAATATGATGGTGATGATGAAAATGCTATGATGAAAATGATGAAATAGATGACGATGATGGGTAAGATTTTTTCTCAAATGGAAGGGTAAGGAGTTTTCTCAACCTATGGACTACGAAGTACATTATAATTGGTAAACAGTAATAAGTAATTTCATCTCCTTAACATTTATATATGTTATAATTTTTTCATTTGATTTTCAAATTCTTTCTGAGTCGTATTTGAGTCTCAAAACCCTCCCATATCGTCAATGCATGCATCTACCATAACCATGTCAAATTTTAGTGCATATGAGCACAAAATGAAAAAATTTCAACGTTGGCCCCATTCTCAAGTCATGGGAAGTCATGGGGCAACGTTACATCTTTTGTGCAGGTTCCCCTTGCCAAGTCAGGACGACCCACCAAATCATCGCATGGGTGCCCCTAGCGGGTAGGCGCCTTGGCGTGCCCAACACACAACGTCCCCATGGGCGCCTGTGCACCCTACCTTCGTGCGGGTGTGCCAAAGGCGCGAGAGTTCGCCATGCTATGAAAATCAATGAACAAAAATCATTAGCTCATTAATGACAACAAAATATTATCATTTGTTAGTACCATGTTGCATAATCAATAAATTATAAACCAACTTTTAACACCTAAACATTAATTTAGCTAATTTTCTAAAAATCATTATGAAACCCCCTTGTGGGAACTTTGTTCATGGGCAGTTATGGGCTGACATTACTTGTTTTGTGCCGACGACCCTTTCCAAGTCGGGCCAACCCACCAACTCATCGCACAGGTGCCCCTGTCGGGTAGGCACCTTGGCATGCCCAACCCACGGTGCCCCCATGGGAACCCGAGCGCCCCCCCTTCGTGCAGGCATGCACAGGGCGCGTGCATTCACCCTATTGTGAAAATCAGTGAAGACAAATAATTATCTCATCAATGAAAAAAAAATATTGTCATTTGTTATTTTTATGCTACATGATCAATCAATTATAAATCGACTTTTAACACCCAAACATTAATTTAGTGATTTTTCTAAAAATCATTATGAGACCCCCTTGTGGGAACTCTCTTCATGGGAAATCATGCGCTGACATTACTTCTTTTTTGTAGGTTCCCCTTTCCAAGTCGGGTCGATCCACCAACTCGTCACACGGGAGCCCATATCAGGTGGGTGCCCTGGCGTGCCCTGCATGCGATGCCCTGCCTTCATGTAGGTGTGTCTAGGGCGCATGCGTTCACCCTACTATGCAAACTAGTGAACACAAATCATTAGCTCATCAATGGAAACAAAATATTATCTTTTGTTAATACCATGCTGCATAATCAATCAATTATAAATTGACTTGTAACACCTAAACATTAATTTAGTTAATTTTTTCAAAATCATTATGAGATCCCCTTGTCGGAAATTTGTTCATGGGAAGTCATATGCCAAAATTAATTCTTTTCTGCAGGCACCCCTTTTCAAGTTGGGTAACCCACCAAATCATCGCATGGGCGCCCCTACCAGGCAGGTGACCTGGCGTGCCAAGCAAGCGATGCCCCCATGGGCGCTCGGATGCCCCACCTTCGTCCGGGTGTGCCCAAGGCACAAATGTTCACCGTGCTGTGCAAATAAATGAACAAAAATCATTAGCTCACCAATGAAAAAAATATTATCATTTGTTATTTCCATGCTGCATGATCAATCAATTATAAACCAACTTTTAACACCTAAACATTAATTTAGTCAATCTTCTAAAAATCATTATGAGACCCCCTTGTGGGAACTCTTTTCATGGGAAGTCATGGGCTGAAATTTCTTCTATTGTGCAGGCACCCCTTTCCAAGTCGAGACGACCCACCAACTCGTCACATAGGCGCCTTGGCATGCTCGACATGAGATGCCCCAACGGGAGCCCGAGCGTTTGCCTTCATGCAGGTGCACCCAGGGCACGAGCGTTTGCCCTCCTGTGAAAATAGTGAACACAAATCATTAGGTAATCAATGCAAACAAAATATTATCATTTGTTAGTACCATGCTACACGTCAATCAATTATAAACCGACTTTTAACACCCAAACATTAACTTATTCAATTTTCTAAAAATCATTATGAGACCCCCTTGTGGGAACTCTGTTCATGGGCAGTCATGGGTTGACATTACTTATTTTGTGTAGGCGTCCCTTTCCAAGTCGGGTTGAACCACCAACTCATCGTACGGGCGCCCCTATTGGGTGGGTTCCCTGGCATGTCCAGCACACAATGCCCCCATGGGTGTCTGGGTGCCCTTCCTTTGTGCAGCCGCGTCCAAGGCACGGGCATTCGATTTGCTATGAAAATCAATGAAGACAAATCATTAGCTCATCAATGATGAAAAAATATTATCACTTGTGATATTTAAGATGGGAAATTACTGGGGGGGAGTGAATCAGTAATTTAATTATTTATTTCTACTATACTTAATCTTCTTCTTAAGAAGATAATGATTTATGTTTGTGCTCAATAGTTATTGTATTCCTTTTTCAGATTTCAAGGAGAGTGCTTTGGAGATATGTTTATCAAGAATTCAGAGCATTCACACAACATGCAAGAATTAAATACATGAAGACACCAGATATAAGTGGAAACCCTGAAGGGAGAAAACCACGAACTTTAGGCTGAAAGTGACGTGAAGGCAAGATGCTACTCCTTTTTAAATCAGATTTTTATAGGCTCTGACCTAAAATAGGATCCTACCTCAATGGAAGCTTCAACTCCCACTAGTTTTCTGTAGGCTACAACCCACACGAGGCCCCTACCTCAACATGCTACAACATGTTCTTTTTCAAGATGCAACATAGAAAAGAACAAAAATTTCTCAAGTCACAAGCGCTGGTTACCTCATATCCAATTTTCCTGTTAAGTTTTCTGTTGAACTAATCCTTCTCTTCACTCTTCTTCTCTTCTGCTACTCCTCATTCTTTCTTTGATGCATACCATTTCCATTCAAAAAGGGAAGAACTTCAATTTCATTCCACATTGTATCTTTTATAAGCAAACCCTCTTGGCTATTTTTATTCTTTGGAGGAATATGAAATGAAGCATAGTCTCTTGGACTTCCAAAACTGCTCACAAGCTTGTCCTTTCATTTTTAGTTCAAAAAATTGTTTGTAATAAAAAAATAAAGTTGAATTAACAACTCATTCAGTAATAATTACAAGATACAAATCAGATTTCGGTTATATACATTTTTTGTTCAAACAAATATATGTATTCCAGCTTTTGTCTCAATGTCTAGCTTTCACATTGATTAGCATACCCTTTTCACTTCACATCACTTTCAGCCTTTTACATTCAACATTTAACATTTATGTACATTTTCCATTCAACATAAGTTATCATCAGTGAACTTAGTGACATCAATAACATTTATCGACGTTAATAAATCATCTTAGCTTGACATTAATGCCAATATTTCCAACTATCTCTCCCTTTGGCATTGATGGCAACTCAACCCATTTGTCCTCCTTCTTTTGTCCTGGAAGATATTTCTCATTGCTGCCCATAACCTCTGCTTACCTCCCCCTTTGACATCAATGGCAAGGGGTTATAGATGTCTTGTATCCATCCTTAGTATATCTATCATCATTTCTTTAATGCTTTACACCTGCAATAACATTCTACAGATTCAGAGGATAAACAACCAATCCAAGCTGACCTTCAGCAGTCAGCGGGCTCTCGGGAGTTTGGATAGGATTATCCGAAGATTCTGGGATAATGTCAGAAAGTGACTCAATATATGAGGGAGGTAGAGGACGAGATGAAAAAGGTTGAATGCTCAGAACAATTCCAAGCTCAACACCTTGGTCCTCAAGTGACTGCGGTAATTCAGGAAAAGGCTACTTAGACAATCTTTCAAACAAAGGAGAGGAAGATGAACTAGGAAAACTTGATGGTTCAACCATGATGAATTCGTCTCAAATAATAGGAAGAGAGATATAAATTCCAAGGCTTTAAAACATATTAAAAGGAATACTCACGATTTGGTCTAGAAAAGACTAACAGGAATGTTATGAGATTGTGGGCAACAATTTTTTAAGATGCATAAACAAATTGGTGCTCTTTCATGTTTTAAGAGTTGAGAAAGAAGCAAAGATGACTCTATCTCTTTTGGTTTGAAACGAGCTTGAAAGGACATGCACTCGGATGATATTTTAAGTTTAAAGAGTAAAAAAGATCAACTGACTACTCAGGATGACCTAGGTAAAAATGGATACAAGGTAACCATGAACTGAAGAATACCTCCTGGCGAACTGAGAAGTATGGGTAGTCAATCTCCTCGAATGCCGTGTTTGGTGTATCACATTTACAAGGCAGTAGACTCGACTTCCTATGGATAAAGGATTGCAACCTAGTGGGGTCTCCCTTTATATACACGACGGTATGGGGAGCACAAGTCTGTACTAGCGCTGTCTAGTGCCAAAGTGAATGACAATTGCTAGGTTTAAAGACGCCGAAACACGTCTCTAGCCTAGACCTTCTAAATGTGATCAGTAGGTTTCAATTTAGGTTCATTGAGTTCATTTTAAAGTTTATCTTGAAATTATGTCTTGGTTTTCAGGCCTTAACGATGTGACTTGAAAAATTCCAATATGAAGCTAAATGAGACAAGGCTCTTTCGATTCGATGAATTATTTACACTAATGAGAGTAGAGAACACAATCAAATGAAAAAAAACAAGCAATTGAAAGAAAAATGACCTTTTCACTACTTTACTTTTTGAAAACAAAATAATGAAAAACTCTTTCCAATTCCTATTTTCCTAGCAAGTGCACTTCAGGAAATCCTTTCAAAATTAAAGAGAATTATTTTCTTTTCCAATGCAAATGCTGATGCAAATCTAATCTTCAATGATGCTAACTAACGTAACATATAGATTCAACAAACTAGAATTATGTATCTTTCATTGAAATGACAAAATGAATCTTTCATAAACACTTCAATGAATTTTTTTCAAAACGATCAATCCTCAAGCAAATGCAATGCAGAAAAGACAATTTGTTCCAAACTAATAATGCAATGAATCAACCGAGAACAAGATGAGAAATGTAATCTATGCCTGAAAAGCGATGCTTAATCAACAAACGAAAATTTTCAAACTTGTCAAATGGAAATCAAAGCAATAAAACGACTAAAAACGAAATGCAAGGAGTAAATTCACCACCAAATTGACTCACTGAGCACAGAAGAAGCTGAATGGATGACAACCTAGATGCCCTAGGGCCACAAACCATTCAAGGACTCAAGAAATCAAGTAAAAAGAAAGCAAACCAACAAGCACATAAACCAAGCTAAACGAAGCTTTTTAGTCAGGGAGAACACAGTCAGAACAAGCTAAGAGGTAGAAATCAAAAGGGAAAGAAACACTGGCTAAGATCTAGGGGAAACCTTGATCTTCACCTCCAGGAATCGGCGTGACTGCCTAATTAACAACAAGTGCTTGAAGGGGATCGACACGACTGTTTTAGAGAAACTCGCGCTGATCGACATGACTGTCAGAAAAATAAATGCGCTGATCAAGGATTCAAGGAAAAATAAATAAATTTCCAAAGGCTAAAACCAGACTTGCCACTGTAAATTTCAGACTCAAAGCAGTAAGGAAAATTAGAGAAAACTAAAGGGAAATGGTGATACTAGAAAAGTTCACACAAAACCATGAAATGACAATCAATCAAACAGAAGGATTGGCTCCCAAGCGGAGTCGCCAATTTGTGGTGCAGGTAAATTCTAAGGTCGGACACAAACATATCCTCTAGCCCGAGAGAGTGGGTCTAGCCACAAACAAACAATCTATGGAAACTCTCCTTAAGCTAGAATCAAATAAGAGGGCCTACCTCTTAGTACGGTATTCTGCTTAGTGATGATCCTGCTTCCATACTCCAGCTATCTTTCATTTCCTTCCTTCGAATACCTGAAACAAGTAAACAACAACAAACAACAAACGTGATAACATACAAATTTCATTCAGCCTACTTAATAGGTCAAGGAACATTAAGCCATAAAGATGTAAGATAACACTTCATGTAGGAAATCAATCAATAGTTGTATTCATATAAGTTCAGAAAGAGATTACAACCAATGCCTTGATGTTCCTGGTCTCCTCTGACGTATCCGGGTTCCCATACTTCTGCTAGCATCTCATGGATAGCCCCAACAATATAAGTTCTAAGGCTTCTTCTCTTTATTCTTCAAACCAAACCAAACACACAATTCTCCCTCAAACATAAACTAAAGAGCTATAAGCTATAGATGTCTTGCTGATTATTACTCCAAAAACTCCAACTAAAAAAAACTAGTTTAGCTTGGGAAAAGAGAGGCTTATATAGCTTGGATGGAGGGGAGATGGTTCCTCTTATCATGGGAGAAGGCCTTATCTCTTGGGTTTGTTACATCCTAATAGGGAAAAGGAGCCCAAACTGACTTCCTTGGCTCCATCTGGCCCAACCATTTACCAGACTTCCGTTACGATGCTTCTAGACCTGGAAGCTTCGACTCCATATTTAAAAAACTTTCCAAAAGAGGATCAACGTGACTAAAAAGGGCTCATTCGCTCCGATCAACGCTAGTGCTAGTTTTAATATCTGCAAATTGGTGCGAGGAGGACACAGGGCAATAGATGGTTTATTAGAGCTTCTACAGATTAAATGAATGTTGCTCGAGAAACATTGGTATAAATAAGCTTCAAATTTTTTTAATATTGTAAGATATTGTTGTGAGAACACTGAAAAATATTGTAAGATATTGTTGTGAGAACACTTTGAAAAATATTGTAAGAGTACTGTTGAGAGAACACTTTGTAAGATATTGTAATTGCATATAGATAAAAAAAGGTTTTAAATTATACTCACCAAATAATAAGTGCATTGCACACTGTTGTGAGAGGATATGAACACATAGATCATTAAGTACATGAGGCAAGTATTTGAGGATCAACATGTAACTCCATAACCCTGTATGTAATAGGAAATGGCTATGTAAAAATGAACATTAAACCATTGCAACAACCTTGAACATCCATTTCATCTGCATCATGTATTTTGAAGCTTCCATAGGGGATTTTCATCTAAAACATATACATATTTTTTTAATTTATTGAACCCAGAGAAAATTGTCCTTCAATGGTTACAAGAGCATTAACATTCTTCTCTAATTTACAAGGATTAGTCCTTTAAAAAAACATATATTTAAGAAAAATATACAATCCTTCATTGATTGTAAGAAGTGCCCTAGCATTGATAGCCACAAAAATTGTAATTGTTGCTTAGTTGAATTTGTAGTTCTGCATGAACATCATATCAATCATTATGCCATGTCAGTAGCCCTATGCTTCCTCCATCTTAACGCAATGCATGATTATGTTGTCACTCACTGCGTAGGTATATCATATTAATCCTGAATGAGAAAAGAAATGTAATGAATGGCATAATCGATAATAACTAGGCCATATAAAATTGTGGGCCATCAAAATTAATCAAGACATATACAAAAGAATTTGATGCATGTGCACATATGTTCGGATCCATTATTTAAGCACTGACACAACTATAGACAACAAGAGCACTCTGGAGAAACAATGAAAGAATGCTTCTATCAATTGTGATGAAAGCATACAACAACACAAGTGACATTGTCTACACTGCCTTTTTGAAATGCTTCATCTGTGAGTCTTTTTGTAGCATGTTCTGGATCCTCAATAAACCGAATCATAGCAACAACTTCCTAATTAGAAACAACATCCCATAATCCGTAAGTTTCCATGATGAAAAAATCAACACCCTCATTAATGATCTCTTCTTGTTATTCCACGTCAGATAATACTGTCATAGGCAAGATAAGAGTCTCTAAAAAGAACCATAGTAAAGGAGTAGAAATAAGAACTGAAAACTAGTTTTTCAGCTCCTTGATAGTGAATAGTGCCAGAGAACATAATCCATAGTTATTTGAAGTGAAATGAAACAAATAACATCTTCAATTCCAACATGATATTTCCATCATAACAATAGAGATGGTCCCGTGACTATCCCCATTACATATAAGATATAAGACTCTACTTACTTAGTGGGCCAGTAAGGTGATAATTCAGAGAACAGTTACCGATAACCGTTTCCAATATAACTATTTGAGTTTTCTTGATGCCATCAACGATAATACCATTAGAGGAGTTAGCAGTCAACGAATTAAAAAACCAATAACACCACATATCTAGAGCTATAATGCTTGAGTTATTCAATATACTCCACGAGAGATGCCACACCACAATGATGTGAAGGATTCTACACCCATGCAGTGGCTACAGTTGGCCTTTGCACCTATTATTTACGTCAACAACACTGACTCACCTTTCATAGAAACTCGAGACCATAAAAAGTGCATGTCTAGTAGATGGGTGCCAAATTAAATAACACTTGGAACTATGTCTTGTATAATGAGGAGATACCAATAATGTAACCGCTCTGATATTTTCATCATCACAATGATTTCTGAATACTTTCTAGTCCTATCCATTTGCACCCATTTTTTTTGTAATAGATGTTAGAGTTGTTGGTTTCTAAATCCCGAGTACCTATTGTCCCAGATGGCCAGTGGTTAATATCACTCCACATATATCTATAACCATCAAAATCTATCTCCATCGATAGGCACAATCCCAACTCAGCGTCATTGGTAGTCATCTATCCATGTCAAACAAATTAATTTAGAGAGTCTGTTTTCTCGTTCCGCATCCTGCCCATTTGTCCACTTGTGTTTTGAAATAGGGTCCTTTAAAGCCATAATCCTCTGAAGGAATGCCATATTGTAATGCGTAGAGATAAATTAGGCACTGATTCGTTGAGGCGAGCAAGTTATTGAGACAAATAAAAGTTGTGTAGCAATGTTCATCATGGTAATTATAACATTTGGAATTTAAGTTACATGTCAAGTTGCAAATCAAAATTTTGATTTTTTTTTCGAAGCTTTGACTCTGAGAAATGCTAAAAGTTTCATTGGTATTTAATTTACCAACTATCCACGGGAATTTACCAACTATGCATAAGGATTTACATTTCCATCTATCCCGCTAATACTGCCAAAAACATTCTACATAACGATACTCTGTGCCATCCACATAATGAGGCGGCTCCATAGAGAATGATAACACTGCTTTGAAAAACTGATGTTGCTCCGAAATTAACCTGCCCATTGCAACGTATAACACATGAGCTGGCCACTATCACGTATGACACCACTCTGCAATGTAACAGTGTAATGCATGGTATGCAATGCAGAAGTGTAACGCATGGTGTGATACCAGTGTTGCTCTGCATGGTCATGAGCTAGAGGTAACATCTGCACTCTATCCTTTTTCTAGATTCCGCTCTAGCTGCCTCCTATACCTATGTCTACTCCCTTCATGGAATCAATTGGTGAACAATTTTGTTGCTTTATCCAAATTGCTAGATTCCATTCCTTTGTCTCAATTCTAGATAATAGTAGAACCTAAAGGTTTGCTTTGTACTGGGATATTCGTTCTTGAGAAACATAACGAACCAGTAGCCAACTGGCATTCTAGTCTCGTACAATGGTTTTTCATTCTCGGGCATCCCTTTAGTCCCAGTTCTCATGTCTAAAAAGAAGGAGCTCGGTTATAATAAGAGGAAAATTCAGCGATTAGTAACCTTTGCTTGAGGTGGTTTAGCTTACGCAATCCATCGAGAGATTGCTCCAAGTCCACCAAGAGGTTACTCCAAGTCCACCGAGAGGTTACTCCAAGTCCACCGAGAGGTTGCTACAAGTTGCAGTGGTATGGCACCACATTCACGATTGTATGGATGGATTTGAATGGATGGCTTGTTTCGATCCTTCATGCATGTTAGCTCCAACATATGCATAATTCTTATTCCCAAGTCATTGTTCCTTCCTGCTGTTGGGTTGAAAATTTTCAATATCATGCAGCAATAGCCTTGACAAGTTGTAGTCCATATGGTCAAATACCAGACACATTTCTTTTGTTTTATATAACCTGATGTAACCCAATTACTGTGCGAGTTTTCTTGAATATAATATGTTTCTTCAATATCATGTTTTGTTTGAATTTGAATGTTATGGCTTAGAATAGTAGAGGTTTTTGTTTTGCTTTGTTTTGTTTTGTTTGTTTGTTTTTTTATTTATTGAGGATGCATACACTTTAGCTCTTATTGCATCCATTTTTTGTGTGTGTTCATAATAACGGAGCTGAAGGATTTAAAGAAATCATAGTGATGCAGTGACACTGGTACAAAATTTGATTAGTTGTTGGAATAGAAGTCTTCACATGGATATTGCCAATGATAAGGTTATGATGTAGATCACATGACACTTCATGATGAATGCATCAATAAACCAAACATAAACATATATAGTTTGCTCCTCTACTTGATGGAAATATCTTGGATGGCTCTCAGGATTTTATACAATAGATGTTTAATCGGGATCATCATAATGTACATAGATGTATTCAGATAATGAAGTTTTTTTTTTTTGAGAAACATTGATGGTGTAATTATACAATAGTTTATTCTTAACTTTCAATATGATACGAATAGATATGTAATTGTCTTAGCAGTACTGGTACTGTGTTTACTTGTAGAAATTTATTTACATATTTATGCATCAGATATATACATGCGAAGAAAAAAAATCTTTGAAGAATGGACTTTTGAATGGTGAACCTGGTTGATGTTGATAGCTCCTAGAGAACATGACTTGATTTCCCACTTTGATGATGCTTTTGTTATTTCTACTTCTTTAACTTCTTTAAATTCTTGTCATGATGATAAGCGTTTTATTCCTCTTCATTGCTCCTTCTTGCTCCTATAATCTCTCCCTTCGATTGTGCTCAATTTCATATACTTTGCAGTCTTGTAGGTTCTTATTTTGAAGACACATTAGTGAAGAGAGCCTTTAGGTACTATCCTTAGCTTGTTTCTCAGATATTCAAATGGTTCTTTAGCAAGGGGTTTTGTAAATATGTCTGATATTTGTTCCCTTGTGGGTATGTACTCCATATTTGCTATTTTCTCAGCCACTTGTTCTCTGATAAAGTGGTACTTTATAGGGATATGTTTAGTCTTTGAATGGAGAACAAGGTTTTTTGAAATGCTTATTGCACTTTTATTGCCACACTTGATAGATATAGGTTCATTAAAATTTACCTTCATGTCTTGCAATGTTTGTTTCATCCACAGTACTTGAGTGCAACAAGATACAACTACTAAGTACTCAAATTCTACGGTAGATAAAGACACTGATGTTTGTTTTTTTCTTAGCCATGCCACTAATGATTCTCCTAGGTAGAATGCACCACCGCTTGTACTTTTTTTTTCATCCACACATCTTGCCCAATCTGCATCTGTGTATGATGTCAAAGTAAAATCCTTACCTTTTGGATACCATAGACCATAGCCTGTAGTCCTCTTCAAGTACCTGAATATTATTTTTGTTGCTAACAAATGGATTTGTTTGGGTTCTAATTGATACCTTGCTACTAATCCAATTGCCATCACTATATCTGGTCGAGATGTTTTTAGGCATAACAAACTTCCTATAATAGATCTATATTGCTTTTGATACACATCAGGTGATTCATCATCTGCACATAGCTTACAACTTGTAGTCATGGGGGTTGAGATAGGTTTACAATATTCCATTTGAAATATTTTCATATATCTCTTAGATATTTCTCTTGAGAAATGAATATGCCTCCAGGGTTTTGTAGGATTTGGAGTCCTAGGTAGAAGGTAAGTTCTCCAATCATAGATGTTTCAAACTCTGTCTTCATCTCTTCAACAAACCATTCTACTAGATGATGCTTATTGCTGCCAAACATAATATCATCCATGTACACAACTATAATCAATAGCTCATCTTTATCAGCCTTAATGTATAGATTAATATCAACTCCTCCTCTCTTGAACCCCTATTTCTGAAGGTGCTTGTCCAGTCTAGAGTACCACGCCTGATGTGCTTATTTAAGACCATATAATGATTTCTTTAACATGCATACATAATTAGACTTATCTGTCAATGAGAAACCTTAATGTTGTACCATATAGACTTCTTCCTCAAGATCACCATTTAGGAAAGTAGATTTCACATCCATTTGATACACCTTGAAATCATTGTAGCATGCAAAGGCAAAAAACATCCTGATTGCCTCCAATCTCACGACTGGTGCAAAGGTTTCTTTATAATCAAGTCCTTGTATTTGTGAGTACCCCTTACACATGAGTCTGGCTTTGTTTCTAACAACTTGGCCCTGTTCATTCATCTTATATTTGAATACCCATTTTGTGCCAATGATATTCTTTTCGATAGGTATTGGTGTTAGTTCCCAAGTCTCATTTTTTTCAATTTGGTCTAATTCCTCATTCATATCATCTATCCAACTTTTGTCTTTACTTTCCTCCTCAAATTTCTTTAGCTCTATTTGTGATAACATGGCTATATGACCTTGCTCAGAGTTTTTTGCTAGCTTCCTCCTTGTTTGTACTCCACTTTTATCTCCAATAATTTGGTTTTCAGGGTGATTTTTTTGAGTGTATCTTGAAGGTCCTTTTGGATGAGTCTCAGTATCTTCTAATTCTTCATATTTTATTTCATTCTCCTTACTGATATGATGATGATGGTTTGGAGGATTGATAAAATCTGTGTTCTTGTTCTTATTGGGTAGCTCTTCATCAACCTTTACATCTATGCATTCCACAACCTTATGCAGTCTTTTATTATAACACCTGTATCCCTTAATTTTTGATGAATATCCCAAGAATATTCCTTCATTAGATCGAGCATCAAAATTTCCCAGCTTTTCATCATTATTTTTTATATAACATTTACTTTTGAACACTTTAAAATGTTTGATTGTTGCTGGTTTCCCATGCCACAATTCATAAGGTGTCTTATCACAATTTGGTCTAAGATGTGCCTTATTGAGAATATGTACTGTTGTATGCACTACTTCTGCCCAATAGGTTTGAGCAATGTTTCTTTCTTGCATCATGGCTCTGGCTATTTGCTGAACATACCTGTTTTGTCTCTCTGCGACTCCATTATGTTGTGGTGTGTCTGCAATAGTATATTTTTTTTTATCCCAAATTCCTTACATAGGTTTGCAAACTCATATGATGTAAATTCACATCCTTTGCCTGACCTTATGCACTTTATCTTTCACCTTGTTTGATTTTCTGCCAATGCCTTAAATGTTTTAAATTTGTCCAATGCTTTTGACTTATATCTGAGAAACTCCACCCATGTTAATGTTGAATAGTCATCTATTCCAACATGAAATATTGTTCTCCTCCTGGTGCATCTGTTTTGGAAGGCCTGCATAGATCCATATGAACTAGATGCAAGGGCTTACTGCTTGATAGTTTATCTTTGAATTTGAATGATGTTCGTGTTTGTTTTCCCATTTGACATGACTTGCAGATAATGTTTTAAGGCCTTTTTATTGTTGGTAGATCTATGACTACTTTCTTCTTGCCGAGTTTGATGGTGTGATCAAAGTTGTGATGCCCCAATATCCTATTCCATAGACAGGATTTATCTTGTTTTCTGATGTATTATTCCTAATTCTCTTCCTTCAAGATATATACATTATTCTCAGTTCGAACTCCTTTAGCCAGACCTTCCCTGTAGATGTTGACCTGATTTCACAGTCTTGAGCTCTAAAAAATATCACAACCTTCGTCACACATCTGACTTACACTCAACAAGTTATGTTTTAGACCATCTACAAACGATACATATCGAGCCTTTCCTCTTTCATTGTTGAGACAGACTGTACCCTTTCCTATAACTCTACCTACTTCATCATTACCAAATGTGACATTTCCAGTTTTATTTTCATTCAGGGAAACAAACTTTCTTTTATCTCTTGTCATATGTCTAGAGAAGCCACTGTCCACATACCATTTATTATTTTTATCTTGAGCGTACAGAACTAAGTCACACTTTTCAGGTTTCTTTTCTTCTAGCTTCTTTCTTCATTGCATGCATCCAATTGTTCTATACATATTCTGAGATGTTAATCTATTGTATTTAAGCTTACATTCATATGATTTGTGCCCAAATTTGTGACAATAGAAACATTCAATGATATCAAGGAGTGGAGCAAATGCATTTTTGTTTGGATTCATATTTTTTTTAATGTTCGTGAATCCATTCTTTCTCATCTTAAAGTTTCCAAAATCAATTCTTCTGACATAAGCTCTACAATTTAAGGCTTTATGTCCAATTATTTTTATAGCAATAACAATATCCATAAAACAAATATTTGTTCTTGGTAGTGGATGTTGTTTACGAATCTAACGAACTTGACATTTGATAACCCCGTCTTCTGAAGAAGTGAGGTTTCTGATAGGGTGTGTATTGATTGTCCATTTCTTTTTCTTTTTGTACTACACCAACAATGTTCCTTTGTAGTTGTTCACTTGATGTTGAAGTGTTGCTCAATTTTTTATTCTTAGATTGATGTGTGTTGTCATCCTCTCTCCCAGTAGCTTTTACAAAGGTTAGTCCTTTTATCCTCTGCTTAGATTTACTAGATTCTTCTTCATAACCTAACCTTGTCTTTATGAGTGGAGACCTCTGAGAATTCAATATCACATCCAGTTTTTCAGATCCTTTTATCTGTTGAATATTTATGTTTAGTTCAATCTAAGCTTTCTCTAGTTTTTTCTTTAGACATACCACCTCTTCCTCCAGTCTTTCACACTCCTTCTTTTTCTTTTTTATCTACTGTAGTAAAATGTCTTCCACCTTCTTTTCTTCTTCAAGTTCAACTTTCAACTTAATAATGTCTTTTGAATTTGGTTCTTCCTTTACATATTTTAATATGATCTCTTTTTGCTTTCTATTATTTAGTTTAAGCCTTTTTATTTCATCTAGGGCACTGATTAACTCCCCCTCAAGGTCTACCTCACCTTCCTCTTCTTCTTCATATTCTTGGCAATCCTTTTCAATTTCTTCCAAGGCAATTAGTATAATTCACTCGTTCCATATTCACTAGAGGTTTCATTAGAAATTTCAGATCCACTGCTATCTTCTTGAGCCTAGAAATTTTTCTTTTTGAAATGTATTTCTTTCTGCATTTTGTTACACTTGCTCTTCTCTTTCCCTTTAAACTAATTTTCCTCTTTCTTAAAAGGGAATTTTGATGCATAGTGTCCCACTCTTCCACAATTAAAACACTTAAATGGAAGTTTTCCTTTATACTTACCTGTGCCTTTCTTCAACATTCTAACGAATTTTTCTTCTTCTTCATTAGAACTTGAGCATGACCACTCATTTTCTTCTATGGGCTTGTTTGCCTTGAAAGTTGCCTCTCTACTAGTTGCCTTCCCTTTTGGAATTCTCATCTCATATGCTGTCAAAGAGCCACGTAGTTGATCTTTGTTCAAGGTATCAAAGTTTGTTGTTTCTTCTATAGCTGAAACCTTAGGATTGAATTTAGAAGGTAATGACCTCAAAATTTTCTGAACTATTACACTTTCATTGATTGTTTCACCTAGACCCAACATGATATTTACAACTTCATCAACTCTTAAAAAGAATTTAGCTATATCTTCATCTTCATTCATTTTTAACGTCTCAAACTGAGTTCTATACACTTGTAATTTGGCCATCTTCACCTTTTTATCTCCTTCATGAATATTTTCTAATTTGTCCCAAATCTCTTTAGCTTTCTCACAATGCATTACTTTGATAAATTCAGACTCACATAGACCACTCAGAAGTGCATTCATAGCTTTTGCATTAGCTATAAAGTTTAGTTTGGCATCTTTGTCACTAGTTGTTTCCTTTGGTTCTTCATACCCCATCAACATAGCAAACTAGACTTCTATTCCTAGAGACATTAAATATGTCTTCTTTCTTACTTTCAGAAGGCATAATTTGTTCCAGTAAATAGAGGGGCCTTATTTTTTTAGCATCCTTCTTCACTAGCCATTTTACTTAGGACCTCCTTCTAGTTGTTAGATTGATATTGAAGGAACTTGGCCCTAATACCAATTGATATTTAACATGGGAAATTACTGGGGGGGGTGAATCAACAATTTAATTCTTTATTTATGCTCAACTTAATCTTCTTCTTAATCAGTTAATGATTTATGTTTGTGCTCAATAGTTATTGTATTCCTTTTGCAGATTTCAATGAGAGCGGTTTGTAGATATGTTTATCAAGAATTCAAAGCATTCAAACAACATGCAAGAATTAAACACATGAAGACACCAAATATAAGTGGAAACCCCGAAGGGAGAAAACCACGAACTTTAGGCTGAAAGTGATGTGAAGGCAAGCTGCTACTCCTTTTTACATCATATTTTTGTAGGCTCTGACCTACAAGAGGCTCCTACCTCAACGAAAGCTTCAACTCCCACTAGTTTTCTGCAGGCTACAACCCATAGGAGGCTCCTACCTCAACATGCTACAACATGTTCTTTTTCAAGCTGCAACATAGAAAATAACTAAAATTTCTCAAGTCACAAGCACTGGTTACCTCATATCCAATTTTGCTGTCAAGTTTCATGCTAAACTGCTCCTTCTCTCCACTCTTCTTCTCTTATGCTACTCCTCATTCTTTCTCTGATGTAGACCACTTCCATTCAAAAAGGGAAGAACTTCAATTTCATTCCACATTGTATCTTTTATAAGAAAGCCCTCTTGGATGTTTGTATTCTTTGGAGGAATATGAACTGAAGCATATACTCTTGGATTCCCAAAACTTCTCACAAGCTTCTCCTTTCATTTTCAGTTCAGAAAATTGTTTGTAATAAAAAAATATAGCCAAATTAACAACTCATTCAGTAATAATTACAAGAGACAAATCAGATTTGGATTATCTACATTTTCCATACAAAAAAATATATGTATTCCAACTTTTGTCTCAATGTTTAGCTTTCACATTGATTAACGTAGCCTTTTCACTTCACATCACTTTTAGCCTTTTACATTCAACATTCAAAATTTATGTACATTTTCCATTCAACATAAATTATCATCAGTGAGCTTAGTGACATCAATACCGTTTATCAACATTAGTCAATTAGCTTAGCTTGACATCAATGCCAATATTTCCAACAACTTGTTATTTCCATGCTGCATGATTAATCAATTATAAATCGAATTTTAACACCCAAACAATAATTTGGTCAATTTTCTAAAATACATTATGAGACTCGCTTGTGGGAACTATGTTCATGGGAGTCATGGGCCGACATTACTTCTTTTATGAAGACTCCCCTTTCCAAGTCGGGTCTACCCACCAACTCGTCGCACAGGCACCCTAGTGTGCCGACCAACACGTAATGCCCCCATGGGTGACCGAGCACCCCACCTTAGTGCAGATGTGCCCAAGGTGCGAGCATTCATCCTACTGTGAAAATTAGTGAAAAAAAATCATTAGATCATCAATGACAACAAAATATTATAATTGTTAGTACCATACTGCATAATCAATCAATTATAAACCGACTTTTAACACCCAAACATTAATTTAGTCAATTTTCTAAAAATCATTATGAGACCCCTTGGTGGGAACTTTGTTCATGGGTAGTCATGGGTCGACCTTACTTCTTTAATGTGGGTGCCTGGGAACTTCACCTTCGTGCGGGTGCGTCAAGGGTGTGGGCGTTTTCCTTGTCATGAAAATCAGTCAACATAAATAATTAGCTCATCAATGACAACAAAGTATTATCATTTGTTAGTACGTCCACGCTGCATAATCAATCAATTATAAACTGACTTTTAACACCTAAACATTAATTTAGTCAATTTTCTAAAAATCATTATGAGACACCCTGGTGGGAACTCAGTTCATGGGCAGTCATGGGCAGTCATGGGCTGACCTTACTCTGCACGTCTTCCTGACCACCGTGTTTCCTGGTTCACTCGTCACCCAAATCGTCCAGTGCATCTATTTTTTGTCCGAGATGTAGGAAGAAACATGCCTTGAGAGAATATCCCCTTGATAGTGTAGAAATTTTTGTCATATGTGATGAAAGTCATAATACAAAGGAATCTCCTTCAATAGCTGGCCTTAAAGTTGCTTTTCAAGATGAAGTTGGAACAAGCCAAGCTCAATCTCTTTGTTTTATTTCTAAAAGACTATGGAAAAATCAACAATCAAAAATTTATAATCTCTTTGTTTTATTTATATTATTATATTTGCAGTTAGTTATTTAGTTTTCCATTAACTTGTTATTAGTTTTTTTACTAAAAAAAAATTTAAAATCTATCCAAAATTTAACATAATAAATTATATTTATTATTTTTAAATGAAATTTATTTCAAATATAATTGGTTGAAATGTCTCCCCTTTTATTGTAGAATGATGGCAAAAACTGACTTTTGTGCACTTTATTATTAATTACTATATATTTTATCACTAATTACTATGTACAATAAATATAAATAATTTGAAAATAAACACAAATATATGGGGACCTGCTCAAGTATCATCTCTTGGTGGCTCTCGTTATTATGTTACTTTTATTGATGATGCAACCAAAAAAACCTGGATTTATTGTATTCGAAATAAATCTGATGTATTTGATACTTTCAAGAAATGGAACGCTTTGGTTGAAAATGAGACAGGAAAAATGTTGTAGTGTCTCAGATCAGACAATGGAGGTGAATATTGCAGCAAAGAGTTTGATAGGTACTATTTAGAGAATGGAATTCGTAGATAGAAGATAGTTCCAGGAACACCACAAGAAAATGGTGTGTCAGAAAGGATGAACAGGACAATCATGGAGCGTGCAAGGTGCATGGGATTGCATGTAGGATTGCCTTTACAATTTTGGGCAGATGCTGTAGATACTGTTGTTTATCTAATAAACAGAGGGCCTTCAAGTTCCTTGGATGGTGGTATTCTAGAGGAGGCATGGACATGTAAAAAAGTAAACTACTCTTTTTTAAAGACTTTTGATTGTGAAGCCTTTGTCCACATTAATAAAGAAAATAGAACAAAGCTTGAGGCAAAATCAAATAAATGTACTTTTATTGGATATGGTGTTAATGATTTTGGTTATCGCTTTTATGATTATGAAAAACACAAAATCATTAGGAGTAGAGATGTCATATTCAATGAAAAGGTTTTGTATAAGGATCAACTGCAGGAAAAGAAATAGGAAAAAGAAAACAGAGAATACACAATGCTTGACGAGATCACAGAAAAAGTGATGGTGTCTAAAAATCATAATGATCAACAGCCAGAACAACAACCACAACAACAACAAGCACCTCAAACACTTGAAAGTGGTGTTAGAAGATCTACCAGGATAAGTAGACCCCTTGAACGATACTCTCCTTCATTATATTATGTATTGTTGACTGATTCTGGTGAACCAGAATGTTATGAAGAAGCAGTGCAGGTAGAAACCAGGAAGAAGTGGGAGAAAGCCATGAAAGAAGAGATGGACTCCTTAACACAGAACCAGACTTGGGACTTAGTCAAGTTGCCTGAAGGTAAAATAACATTGCAGAATAATTGGGTTTACAAGTTGAAGGAAGAAGATGGAGGTAGAAAAAGGTATAAAGTTAGACTTGTGGTGAAACGGTTTGCACAAAAAAAGGGTATAGACTTTGATGAAATATTTTCTCCTGTTGTTAAAATGACTTCAATCAGAACTATTTTAAGTCTAGTAGCAGTTGAAGATTTGCATCTTGAGTAGTTAGATGTAAAGACAACCTTTCTCCATGGGGATTTGGAGGAAGAGATATACATGCAGCAACCACAAGGATATGAGGTAAGAGGGAAGGAGAAACTAGTGTGCAGGTTGAAGAAGAGCTTGTATGGCTTAAAACAGACTCCAAGGTAGTGGTATCTAAAATTTGATAGGTTTATGTCTGAACAAGGTTATACTAGATGTCACTCTGATCATTGTGTTTATCTCAAAAGGAAAAATGATGGCAGCGATATTATATTGTTATTGTATGTAGATGACATGCTTGTTGTAGGTTCTAACATGCAGGAAATAAATGTGCTTAAAAGAAAATTGGCAAACTCATTTGCATTGAAGGATTTGGGTACTGCAAAATAAATCCTTGGTATGAGAATAACTAGAGACAGGAAGAATCACAAATTAACATTGTCTCAAAGTGAGTACATAGAAAAGGTGTTGAAAAGGTTTAATATGCAGAATGCAAAACCAGTTAGTATACCTTTGGCTAGCCATTTAAAATTAAGTAAGGAGGAGTGTTCCAAGACTCAGGAAGAAATGGCTCATATGTCTAAAGTTCCATATGCATCATCAGTGGGAAGCTTAATGTATGCAATGGTCTGCACAAGGTATGATATTTCACATGCAGTGGGAGTTGTAAGCAGGTACATGAACAATCCAGGAAAAGAACATTGGATGGCAGTGAAGTGGATTCTCAGGTATTTGAGAGGTACCACAAATCAAGCATTATGATTTGGTGGTTGAAACATTGTTCTACAGGGATATGTTGATGCATATATGGCGGGTGATAGAGATAACAGGAGGAGCACAACAGGTTATGTGTTTACTGTAGGTGGAACAACTGTCGGTTGGGTCTCAAAACTGCAAAGTGTTTTGCCCTCTCAATAATAGAAGTAGAGTATGTTGATGCTACAGAGGCTAGTAAAGAAATGATTTGGTTACAAAGGTTTCTGGATGAATTGGGTAAGAAGCAGGAGTTGGGCAGGTTATATAGTGACAACCAGAGTGCCATACATCTTGCAAAGAAATTTTCATTTCATTCCGAGACTAAGCATATACAGCTCAAGTACCATTTCATACGGTCAGCGTTGGAAGATAGAAAATTGAAGCTAGAAAAGATACACACTAGCTAGAATCTTGCAGATATGTTAACAAAAGTTGTAACCAGGGAGAAATTGAGAATTTGATCAGTTTCAATTGGTCTTCAAGTATGATGAAGAAGATGAGAAACAACCAGGTCCAAAGTGGAGTCATTGTCCAGCAAATGAAGCAACGGTGGAGTTGCTATAATTAGTCTCTAAGTGGGAAATTGTTGGGTGTGGAGCCTGATTATCTTTTGTATTCAAAGGTATTGTTGCATTGGACCCCAGTTCGAAATGGGGCGGCAACGCCGCCCGTAAAATATTTGCTGCAGGGGGGGTCCAGGGGGGGCAGCTGTGACCTTTTGGGAACCCCCCCTGGTGGGGGGATCAGGGGAAGCACCCCCAAAGCTAAGAATAGATGTAAAATTGCCTTGTAAAATGTTGTAATTTCATAGTCAATCTGGGCCGTTCATTAGGTGGAGATCTGACGGTAGAAGTTATGTTTAATTTAGGGTTTTTTGCCCTAGAAGGAAACCCCTCGCTATATATGAGGGAATTGTATTACGTCTATGTAGATCGATATTATGAGTGAGGAAGAGAGAGGAGATTGAGAGCGAAGAGGGAGTTACAACAGATCTGCTGTAGGTTGTATCTCTTCAGTTTGCTGGATAATATAAAAATAAGGACTGATTGTTTCTCCGTGGATGTAGCCCAAACTGGGTGAACCACGTATATCTGTCTCTCTTGTTTTATGCATTTTCTATGTTTATATTTATACAATATTTTATGTGTTCCATTGCTCTGTAATATATAATTTTCTAACATCACTTTTGCTATTTTTACGGATGAAATGATAGCCCATTATGAGGATACAAAAAGCAACACTTTTTTTAGCCAATTGATAAATCTCAAAGAAAATGGTTCAATGATGGAGCACATTGAGGACTTCCAAAAATTGAATATAAGGGTAAAAGATATTCCAGAGGAGCATAAGATTTATGTGTTCATAGGGACTTTAAAAGATAACATCCAACATGAGGTTCACCTTTGGGAACTAGATTCATTGGAGAAGGCATTCAGGTTGGAAATAAAAATGGAAAGCAAAATTATGGCAACAAGGAAGCCTGCCACTCACAATCATAAATATGGAAGTGTTGCTGCCCCTAGCCATCCACAACCTACAAGGTTGACACCACAACAATTGGAAGAAAAAAAGCAAAAGGGATTTGTTACAGTTGTGATAACAAATACACTAAACGTCATAAGTGTGCCGAGAAGAAATTATTTTACATAGATTGTGAAGAGGAGGAAGAAAAGGAACAAGAAATGTCAAAAGAAGAGGATATACACCAGGAACAAACCCTACAAAAAGAAGAAATGAATCCGACCATATCTTGTAATTCATTGGCTGGAATTACCACCCCTCAAACTATCAACATAGAAGGGCATATCAAGAAGAAAAAGGTAATAGTGTTGATTGATTCGGGAAATACCCATAATTTTATTCATTGTAATATAACCAAGGAATTGAATTGCTTCCTATATCCAACACCAGAGTGTCAAGTGATGGTTGCAAGTGGAGGAACCATAAATTTCTCAGGAAAGTGCCATAATATCAAGCTATCCATGGGAGAATATGTATTGAATAGCCCAATGCTTTCCATTCCAATGGGTGGTGCTGATGTTGTACTAGGAGTCCAATGGCTACAATCCTTGGGTACAATAGCTTTTAATTTTCAAGAACTTTTCATGAAATTCTCTGCAGAAGGAAAGGAAGTTGAATTAAGGGGTATCGCAGGGAAACCGGGAAAGATAATCAGCTCTAATGGAATGACAAAGCTTCTAAATAAAGAACAACGAGGCATAATTGCACAATTATGTTCACTAGAGGTTCCCACATCGAAATCATCCATTTCTCCAGATCTCCAAAAAGTCTTGGACAATCATTCCAAGGTATTTGAGACTCCCAAAGGCCTCCCACCTATTCGTGATCACGATCATGCCATCAATTTGATTCCTGGAATTGTTCCTCCAAACATCAGGCCTTACAAATATCCCTATGTCCAAAAGAGTGAATTTGAACATATGGTTGCAAAAATTCTAGAGGCTGGTATAATTCAACCTAGTCAAAGTTCTTTCTCTGCTCCAGTAGTATTGGTTCACAAGAAGGATGGATCATAGCGCATGTGTCCAGATTATGGGGAGCTCAACAAGCTCACTAATAAAGATAAATTTTCCATTCTTGTCATTGATGAATTATTGGATGAATTGCATGGATCAATTTACTTTACCAAGTTGGATCTTTGTTCAGGATATCATCAAATCAGAGTGAAGACTGAAGACATTCCAAAAACAACATTTAGAACTCATGAGGGTCATTATGAATTTTTGGTCATGCCTTTTGGCCTTACTAATGCACCTTCTACATTTCAAGGTTTGATGGATACCATTTTCAAACCCTTCCTTAGAAAATTTGTGTTAGTTTTTTTTGATGGTATACTAATCTACAACAAGTCTTGGAAGGATTATTTCCAACATGTTGACATGGTGCTCAAACTATTGGAGGAGAAACAATTATATGCAAAAATATCCAAATGTTGCTTTGGAGTACAAGAGGTGGAAGATCTGGGTCATATTGTATCTCATGAAGGTGTTAAGGTAGACCCTAGAAAAATTAAAACCATTAAGGAATGGAAAATCCCCACATCCATAAAGCATCTACGAGGATTTCTCGGGTTGACAGGGTATTATCGCAAGTTTGTTAACAATTATGGGAGAATAACAACACCTCTAACAACATTATTGAAGAAATATGCATTCTCATGGACTCCAGAAGCAACAAAGGCCTTTAAATATATTAAAGAGGCAATGTGACAAGCGGCAGTCTTAGCTACACCGGACTTCACAAAAACCTTTATTGTGGAATGTGATGCCTTAGGAAATGGAATTGGTGATGTTTCAATGCAAGAAGAAAGACCCATTGCTTTAGAAAGTCGTCCAATCAAATGAAAGTATTTACACAAAGCTATTTATGAGAAGGAAATGATGGCAATACTCCATGCACTTAAGAAATCGCGACCCTACTTAATGGTAAGACACTTCAAGGTAAAAACAGATCATGATAGTCTTAAATACTTTTTAGAACAAATATTATCTTTAGAAGATGTTGAGCTCCAAAACTGCCCTTTCCTTAGCAGCTTTACTCATCCATTCTTCTTTGTCTTTCCATGAAAAATGCATCTTTATCATCAATAACCATTATACACTGCCTCAAGGAGAACATTTTAGTGATTTGCATGTTATACTTTTATGTTTGCTGTTTGAATAAGTTTTTGTCTTTTAGCTACAGAACGCAACAACATTCTGCATCTAATCGGCTGTTCCGCAACTACTTCCATGCTTTTGCAGGTTCCAGGGGTCAAGAGGGAAAAATGACTACATGGGCAGCTTGGAAAACATCAGGGCATGGATCGTGTCCTACTTACCTGGCCCAAATCGCAAGGAAGACTCCTTTAAAAGAGAAGTCAAACATAGAAACCTAAGGCAAACAAGACTCTGTTTTGTACATGTTTCTCAGAGATGGGATCCGAAGCAGTTTCCTAAGACCACGGACTTCATCAAGCCACTTGTGCAAACTAAATCCAGAAACCATTACCTTAGATTTATGTCTCCAACAACTAAAGAAGAGGATTCCGTGAACCTGTCTGCCTACGTGTTTTGCTGTAGCTTATTTTTCTCCTTAAAACAATTGTATAATTTCTCTATAAATACCGGTGTGAAGAACGCAGAACAAGTTCGAATTTGCTCATGTGTTAAGTTCAGATTACCGCTCTGTAGTTTTGAGAACTCATTCTCTGTTTTTAATATAAACACTGTGTGTTTCATGGATACCTGAAAGCGTTTGTTGGAGTGTTGATTAAGTGCATATAACCTGAGCGGTTGCAGAGGGCCCCTGCGCTGGTTAAAGTTACATTTCATTTTTTTTTTTGTCTTTTATAATTGCACCGTAAATTCACTGTGTTTTTTCCATGATGTTTATAACCATTTTCTAACTTTGTTCATAATGCAGTTGTTGTCATCTTCTTACTAACACATAATAGTTTTATTTCAGTACAATATATTTCTTTTGTTCATTTCTTTTTAAGTTTCTTATCAGTAGCTTTAAGTTGAGTTCAGTAGTGTAGAGATTTATTTCATTTGTTGTTCTTTAGTATTTAAGTCTTTAGTTAAAATTGATCAGTGCCATTACTGTTTTGTCATTTTATTACTAGTTAAATGACTCATATTGTAAGTGGATGTTCCTAAAAGCCTTCTAGTTGATGATTCATCTTAAAACTGAATGGTTGAATATTTCATTTATTTAATGAGTCTTTTTCTGCATTCTTGTATTTATTTTCTATTAGAATGATGAAGTACGAAATTCCTCAACATGTTATCACAAGGAGGTTGTTCTCCCAAAATTGTGTAGCAGAGTAACAAAGCACTTCATCTAGTTTCCATATTAGATTAGCTGCAATTTCATTTTCAGTCTTAGTCTTTCAATTAGTTTTGATTCTGCAATAGACTAGACAGTAGTTGTAATCTCATTTTCAGTATTTCATTTTAGTTTTGTTTTGATCATAGATAGCTGCAATTTCACTTTCAGTTTCAATATTTCATTTCCATCATAGATAGTTGCAATTTCATTTTCAATTTTAATATCTCATTTAGCTTTGGTTTTGTAATCAATTAGATAGTAGTTGCAATTTCACTCTTAAGTCCTTTTAGTTCATGATTTGGAATCAATAATAAATAGCAGAAATAGAAACTTTGTTTTCGTTTTCTTAAGCTTTACTTCCAAATCTAGCTTAAAGCACTCTCATTTCATTTCTTTAGCAGAAGTAGATTTAAGATTTAAGATTTTTGTTAAATACATTGTACACCATTAGGAACTAAAGGATTAAAAACCCCAAAACAACATAAAACTCAAAAACGTTGAAGTAAGAAGGGTCATGTAGCACATATAGTGCACTACACTTCATCAGTTTACGATACCCGGATTGATAATTTATGTAGAGCACTTTAGGACACTAAATTGACCAGACAGAAGAGCAGCAAAAATGGGTCACAAAGATGTTGGGACATGACTTTGAAATCATCTACAAAAAATGAAAGCAAAATGTTGTGGCAGATGCAATCTCAAGAAAGGATGAGGATGTGGGAGCATTTCTTTGCGCCATTTATATTATCCAACCAGATTGGATAAACAAAGCAAGGGATGAATGGAAGAATGACGAAGAAGTGTGGGCACTCATTCAAAATATACAACAAGATCCTAGTATATCTGATACATTTAGCTGGAAAAATGATTCGTTATGGTACAAGGATTGGTTATAGCTATGTAAGAATTCCCACCTCACACAAAAGATTCTTAGGGAATTGCACACCTCTCCTTTAGGAGGGCACTCATTCAAAATATACAACAAGATCCTAGTATATCTGATACATTTAGTTGGAAAAATGATTCGTTATGGTACAAGGATTGGTTATAGCTATGCAAGAATTCCCACCTCACACAAAAGATTCTTAGGGAATTGCACACCTCTCCCTTAGGAGGGCACTCAGGATTTCTAAAAACCTACCACAGGGTTAAGAAGGATTTTTTTTTGGGATGGCCTTAAATCAGATATTCAAAAGTTTATGGCAGAATTTTTGGTTTGCCAACAAAATAAAGTTGAAACAATTAAGACCCCAGGACTATTACAACCTTTATCGATTCCAAGCCAATGCTGGGAGGAGGTTTCAATGCATTTTATCACATGTTTACCCAAGTCCAAAGGAAAGAGTCTTATCATGGTGGTAGTTGACAAACTTACCAATTATGCACACTTTTGTGCATTATCTCATCCATTTAAAGCAAGTACGGTTTCTACTGCATTTATGGAAACAATTCAAAAGTTACATGGAAACCCAAAGATTATTGTAAGTGACATAGATCCCATTTTCATTGGAAATTTTTGGACAAAATTATTTTCTTGTCTTGGTACTTAGTTAGCTCATAGCTCATCTTATCATCCTCAATATGATGGGCAAACTGAGATAGTAAACAAATGTTTGGAAGGATATCTTCGTTGCTTTGTATCTGATAAACAGACACAATGGGTCAAATGGTTGCCTCTGGCTGAATGGTGGTATAACACTTCATTCCATACTGCAACAAAAATGATCCCATTTATGGAACTTTATGGATATCATCCACCATCCATCACATCATATTTAAGAGAATATTCTAAGGATCAAGCAGTGGAAGATCACATCGAGCATCAACAACAAGTTCTCCAACTCTTAAAGGATAACCTCACCTTGGCGCAAAATAGAATGAAACAACAGGTAGATCAACATTGCAACGAAAGAAGTTTTGATGTAGGTGATTAGGTATTCCTATGGCTACAACCATATAAACAAATGTCCCTCAAGCAAGCTAAGAAGGATAATAAATTATCACCAAAGTATTATGGTCTGTACAAGGTGTTGCAAAAGATAGGTACTATAGCATACAAATTGGAGCTTCCTGCAACTTCCTAAGTGAATCCAGTTTTCCATGTTTCATGCTTAAAGAAGGTTATAGGTGACAATATTCCAGTTCAAACAATATTGCCAGGACTTGATGAGGAAGGAAAAATCATATTGGAACCTGAAGCATTCAAAGAAACAAGAATTCGACAACTACGAAATCGATCAATTTCAGAGTATCTCATCAAGTGGAAGAACTTACTCGTTGAAGATTCCACATGGGAGGATGAGAATTTGTTACAAAATCATCTAGAACTACTCAAGCGTTGAGGACAACACTTTTTTGAAGGAGAGGGGCATGTTAGGTCCCTATAATACTAGTGATCCCCCCATTACTATTGTCATTGTATCCCTTATTGTTATTGTTGTGCCCCATAGAATCCCACTATTGTTATTTTTGTGCCTTTATATTATTATTGTTAGGTCGGATTGGTTATATTGTGACCACTTAGACTCCTATATATAGAAAGAAGGTTTTGTCATTTGTATCTGAAGGAAAATCACACAACCATAAAATCATATGCACAACAAATTAACTCACAAACAATAAACTGGTGGAAAAGGCAGAGAGCCATCATGTGGTCTCTCATGCTCATGTAATTCTCTCTTATTCAAATAATTTAATAATACATTTAAATACATGAGAAAGTGGTCTTAAGATAGTGCGTCTATCTTAGACTCACTTGGTTGAGACATTTTCTCAACTTACACACTAATTTAGGAGAGCTAGTTGGAGAGAATCTCTCATCCAAAACTAGACTCCTTAGTTTGAGGAGTTCTCATGATTTTATTAATTTAATTTAATATTTGGATTTATTAATTGATTATTAAGAGAGTGAGGCTAACATTCCCCCCCCAATGATAAATCCAAAATAAACAAGGAACCATCTTCCAAGTTCTCAAGTCGATCCTCAAAAATCATTTGCCTGAAAAACTGCCAAAGTTGGATGCTGAAAAAACTCAAATCTTAAGAGAACATGAATCAGTTGCATGTCTGATTCATCTCTGAATGTCACTTGACAACTCCATCATGTGCGAAGCCACAAAAGGATCCAACTGTCCTTTGCTTGAAAACAACATCCAGTTTCCACTGACACAATTTGATGAAAGCCCACTAGCGTATTTGCTGATGATGATCGTCCACTGGCTGATGAAGATGCCCACTGGCTGCTTCGCTGATGTTGAGACTTTCAGTCTAACAACCACTTGTGAATTCCATTGACATTTCCCCCCCTTTGTTAGCTGAAAGGAGAGGCAATATTCTCCAAAATATATCTGAACTCCGAACTCCCCCCCTTCAGGTGTGGGAGAGTTTTACTGTGGCACTCTCTCTTTCAGGTGCATGATAGTACCATCTTCGATTGACTGTTGGCTGCAATGTGTGTGAGTGAATCTGATTGTAAAACTTGTACAATCTTCTGGCTATGGATGAACATTCCTAGGGATCAATCCATGAATAATTTATCTTCAATTTGGCAAGTTGGTCTTGTTTGCAACATTTCTTTGATGAATAATTCTGCTTGCCACAATGGTGACAAGGATGGAGATCAAAACATTGATCTCCCAGATGACCGGTTCTTTGACAATGAGAAAATTTCGATTTATCTACAACTTGAGTTTGCATGCATTTCTGTTTGTCTGCACTTTCAGTTTGTGTGCATTGATGTCTGTCTGCAACTTGCGGAGAACTTGCTGAGGTGATATGTTCAAGTAATCTGACACTGACGAACTGAATGGGCTTTGAATAATTAGGGATATGTAAGTTGTCGTTATCTTTGACATATCCTAAGCTGCGTCGATTTCGATTACTTTGAATTTCTTCCCATGGCTTGATGATGGGTTTGGAAGAAAGTTGAACTGGAACAACTTCAACACTTGAAGCTGGTTGGATGAATGAAGTCGAATGATCAGCTGTCTCTAGATTGGTCAAAGACTTGGAAGCAACACGCTTCTCTTGCAACTCATTTCTCTGCAGTTGCGACTCCAGTTGAAGGAACTCAATCATTTCATGTGCATGTTGAAGATGCACTTGAATGTCAGCAAGAGTGGTTTTGCTGATGTGCACCATGTCACCGGCTGATGATAACATTAAATTGTTAATAATTTGGGACAACTAAATGTGTGTCGCCATGTTGCCTTGCTTACTTTGAATTCAGGCTCGCTTGTCGTGATTGAAAAAATTGCTCACTTGAGTCAATCACTCAAATGACACACTCACTTTCTTTGTTGTTTAAATGACACACTCGCTTGCTTTGTTGCTTATTGCTGGCTTTTTAGAAATTGCTCGCTTGCTTTGTTGCTTCTGCTAGATTTTTAGAACTCGCTTGCTTGATGTTTGAATGATTGTTGCATGCTTGCTTGAACTTGTTTTAACAATTGATTGTTTGAACTCACACTTTTTTGCTTTCACGCTCGCTTGATATTTGAAATATTTGCACTTGATTGAACTCACACTCTTGATTGATTAAAAGAAGGGTGTCAAATACTATCGAAAATGCACCCAAAATACAAATGACAAGTTCAATCTTGACTTAATGTATTCACCTTAACAAATCAAATGAGGGTGTCGGTTACAACCGAAAATGCACCCGTACAATTCAAGAACGGTTTATCTGCAAGTGATACAAAAAGTGTTGATGATGTTGATGTTGTTAGGCTTGAAGTGCTTGATTTGTAGCATCCTTAACTTGATTTCTTTGATTACATAATATGAAATGTGCTTGGTTAGAAGATCATCTTATCAAGTTGATGATGTGACACTTTGTGCTTGTGTACTTATGTGCATGTTATTGTTTTAAGCATAATACAAAAGAGATAATTTGAGCACAAGTCATGCACATGCATTCATTACACACGGTGTACCTAAGATCCCCTTATTCAATTTTGGGTGGATCTAGGACACAAACACCACAAAAAAAAATGTCATTATTAAATAGTGAATTACATCAACCTTCACCTTCTCAAGCAATGAGAATGTCACACTTGCAAACTTTTGTCTTCAAAAAACTGGCTCAACCTTCTAGGAATACAAATATTCACTTCTCTCTTATAACTCCAAAATTACAAAATATACTCCTTGTTTCTCCATTACAAATAAATGATTTTATCCACTCCTTATCTCTCCTAAAAATCACTCATTTAAAAAATATACCTTATTATTTCACTCACTTATCACTCAAAATAAAAGCACACCTTATCACTCCAAAACTTTAATATATTTTTATAATTTCTTTTAAACTCCCATTTAATATAATTTGATGAAATTCTTTTTAAAAGTGAGTTAAAAAGTGAATGGAGTCACTTTAAAAGTGAGTGTATCTCCTTTAAAAAAGTCAAAGAACACTTTTAAAAAAACATCTCTCATCCAAAACTAAACTCCTTAGTTTGAGGAGTTCTCAAGATTTTGTTAATTTAATTTAATATTTGGATTTATTAATTGATTATTAAGAGAGTGAGGCTAACATATCATCCAAGAATTGTTTCTTTGTGTAATGTAAAGGAGGTTGCCCCCTCAAAGAGGCTGAATTCTAAGGCATTGATCTATCTTTTCTATCTTTTTGTGAGATGGTTTCATAACACTATATATAATACAATAAAAATAACAATTTATTTTTTAGGTGTCAAGATTTATTTAAAAACATTATTTATTTATGAGTGGAGATTTGCATAGTTATTCATATTGTCAAAATCTTTCTACACAATCCACATCCGAAAGATTCTGACAATTATTTATTTATTTTTTAATGGTTTCATGCAAAAAGTGAATCAAATGAATTTGGTTTTCTTCGCTATTTTTCATTTATTTACTTTAATTTAGCTATATCTAAACTAAGCGATAGGGAACCACTAACTATGTGGCCTTGTTTGTGAATGCGTTATTTGTATGCAGATCTGTCACAAGTGACAAACAAAGTTCAAGGTCTCAATGTGGCATTAATCTATTTGATCGCAGTTATTCAATTAAGAAATTGAAATTAATTGACCAATTGCCGAAGACAGTTAGGAATCAGGTTGCGCAAAGTCGAAGGCACGAAGGGTAATTCCTCATTTCACCAGAGAAGCATACTTCCTAATTTGTCAATTTAGTTCCCTGAAGGACGTAGATCAAGCACTAACTTCCCATGATTAACCAATTTTTTCCGTCCATTTTGAGAACAAACTGATTGTATGAGCTAGAAAGACTCGAAAGCCCTGAGAGGGACAATGTTTTGTAAATTATTTAAGGAGTTTAATACCAAAAGGTGGGGGATCCAAACAACGCAGAAGGGGAGTAGAAGTTCAAATCCACTAAAAGTGGGTTTCCAGATCCAACATTGGCAGGTCGCAGAGAATAGTTAGCACTATTGCTACTTTTTTTCGCAGACGGTCAAAGGAGAAATTATAGTGAGTTTCTTTTGTATTCCACCATTGCGATTCGATAGAAATTTGTTGCAGATTGTTGAGAGTTTGAAGTTCTAGAAAGAGACACTTTCGCATTTCTGTGAAATTGTTTCCTGAAGGAGCCAAAGACTAGCTGGACTGTTAGAAGAATTTTGAGGTTAATTTTAAGTTTGTAGTTGATTACACTATTGTACAATTACAGTCTTAATAATGTTTCTCTCCTCTTGGTTCAAGTTTTGTTCTATTTGGTATTATAAAATTGGTCTCAACACTATTGTTGATCTCATGATTTTAAATTAATGCATGCCTTGCCTAAATCTTTCTTTTGCAAGGTTGAGAAAAGCATTGAATCAAAGTTGATAATGAATCCATGGAGTTTACTTGTAATTATTCAATAACTATTTATTGACTTATTACAAGTCTATCTTGTTTCATCTTATATCTAGTTAGTAGAACTTTTTCTCTTCCTCGATATAAATCATATAATGGATTCATGTTATGGATTGGATTCAAGTGTGTATATGAAATTATTTTAATAACTATTATTTATTGGAATGCTTTCATTATATATTTGCTCAAATTACTTGTAAATCATCAAACTACTTTGTTAATTTGCAAGTATGCCTTAATACTTGATTCAACCATAGTCCTTACCCCTTTTTTGCCTTACATAATTTTCTCTTGATTAAGTGTGAGGCTATCCTAACCTAATCAAGATGTAGGTTTTAACCTTGTATAGAAATTACCTGCAAACAAATTCTTAAAAACAAAAAATATACAATGGTGAGAAACACAAAACAAATACACAGATATTTTCCCCTGGATCCCAAAACCGAGACTACCAGATTGATTTTTCATTATATTCCTTTCAATGTTACAACACATATATATACATGCCGAAGCATTCATAAACCCCAATCCATTAACCCTAGATTAGAACATAACCATAGTTTCCTTGACCAGATCTACAAGATACCATGGGAAGAAAACCATCATGCCCAAAATTCGATTTGCCCAAATTTTAGAATATAAAATTATTTTACCTTAAAAATCGCCAACATTATATAGAGACTATATATAAAATCATTATAAATTTGAATAATTTTACAAATATATCAATAAAATTTTTATACTTTGCATATTAGGGATTAGTGAGATTCACCAATGCTTTTAAATTTCAAGAAAAATTTCCATCCTTAAAATTTTCCTTGCCAAAACCATGTGCAAAACCCATGCACAAAAACCATAGGTAGGTTTGCCCACCTAATATAGGGTCCAATTTATTTTTCCTTGGGGCGCTGTCCTGAACCCCGTGCAGGGGGACTACCGCCCCCCTGTAAACCCCCATGATGGGGGGAGCTTGTGCCCCCCTGTGACCCCTTGTTGTGCTCTACATAACGAAGGGGGGCTACAACCCCCCCTCTAACCCCGCTGCTTCGTGCATGGAGCTAGTCGTGGAAAGAATATAACACACACCCAACACAAGATAGGTTTCACTTTTCATTCTTTTTTCACCTTAGTATAGATCTTCTTTTACATTTCTTTTGATGGACAGATCGATCCCGCATATTGAACAATTCCTTTGGCCAATCTAAATTTTTCTTTAAATCATTCAAAATCAACCAAAAAGAATTATGTATATTTGTATATAAATTTGTATTAACAATATGTAACATATTTTTGACATTTTAACCACATTTGACATTTTGTAATATTTAGTTGTATATCCAATTGACATTATACTTTTTTACATAGATTAATAATATATAGTTAAACCATATATAGAATAGATTGTAGTGATACATAACCTATTATCTAAAACATTTGTATAATAATTTTAGACATAAAATATAATAGAATAATATCAAAGACACGTACATACATGGAAGTGTTTTTGTAAGTGTCACATACATACATGGAAGTGTTTTTGTAAGTGTTGCGTACATACGTGGAAGTGTTTTTGTAAGTGTCGTGTACATATGCTAGGGTTTTGCTAAATATGATGTTTGATGAAATTGATCGGTCTTGTTGTGTTTGATGTTTTCTGTCAATGAAATATTTAATGATGATTAGGGTTTAACAGTGATGGTTGAGGTTGAATGGTTTGTTGAAAGTAATGATGTTGCTATCTGTATGTGGTTCAAAAATCTGTGCTCGGTCCTGTAAGTGATTCAATGAGTATTTCAGTATGACAATGATTCAGTTTTAGGGTTCAGTATTTTGAGATATGTACGTAGGTATGTTTCATGGAAAGCACGTATATACGCGGATATGATTAAGAATAGTAGCATATATATTTTGATGTATGGTTAAATAGGGTTTGCAGTGACATAATCTGGTTTATGTGATGAACAATATGTGGATTAGTATTTTGTTGAATGGATTTACAATGATCTAACTACTTTGGTTGTTTGAGATTGATTTGGGTCTCAGTTGGTACATGTTGTTGTTGATAGTGCTGGACCCACCAACATGTCAAGGGGATCTCCTCGGTAAGAAGTCCCAATTATATCTCAGACGTTTGGTGTAGGAGTCCCAACAGTGGGTCGTAAGGTAATGCCTTGACCGTGATGTCGCACATAGGCAAGTAAGATAACTTTGTCAGTATAAAGGGTGTCACTGATGTAGTGAGTCAAGGAATGAGTATGAGAGGTTCTAACACTTCGAAGGGGAGGAAGGTGAAGGTGAGTTCTAGGTTGAAAGGGATCGGTCCCAACTCAGCTAGGAACACACAAAACAAAAGATGTGCACAGCTTCCGGAAGAGCAGTGGACATGGACGTGCCAGTCCAACACATAAGGTAAGATAACATGAACAACACTCATGGATCAATCTGAGACGAGTGTCATAGTTCATATGACAAGGTTCAAAGAAAGGTTTGTCTGATGTCTGATAGAGCAGTCGACATGGACAATGACAACATTAACAACAAGCTTCATATAATTGCATGTGAATACGTAAGTTAAACAACATATATCATTAAATAAACCAGAGCAGTCCAACTACAATAACAACATATGCATGAAAATGTGCTAGCTTTATTATATAAAGAAGTGTAAGTCACAATCATACAAAACACCATGTAAACTTGCTAGCCCTATCAGTAGAACGCTACAGCCACATCCACCTGCTCCTCCAAATATATGTATTAGCTTTGTGCAATGGAGAAGCCAAGGTGCGTTACAATATTGTCCAAGTCTTCTTCAAGATAGTCTTAGTAGAAGCTTGGCTGACCAAAAGCCTCTACAATGAGTTATAAGGGACTATTTATAGCAAAGGGTGGCATGACCCTTGACATTCCCCTTTGTGACTGTTCAACTACCCCATGACTCTTCACCTACTCTATGACTGTTACATTCACTCTTGACACTTGACTTATACTTGACATGACTCAACATTACAATGCACATGTACCCATGTGAACAACGGCTTGAACAAGCCAAACTAGACACCACTCTAACTTAGACAACTATAGAATTCCAATTGCTCAACATCCTCATGCTGATCAATAGTAACATATTGGTGCCAAGATTGGTAGTCTCTGATAGTGTCCGTGTGTTCCGCCGTGACATCCGTCTGGAACCTGAACCATGGAAAATTTTAGGGGCTAATGTTCGCCCAGTGGGCTAATTTTCCACAAAAAAGATTCGCCAATTTCCAATTTTATAAAAGACTATTCGCCCAAATTTTAGAATATAAAATTATTTTACCTTAAAAATCGCCAACATTATATAGAGACTATATATAAAATAATTATAAATTTGATTAATTTTACAAATATATCAATAAACATTTATAATTTGCATATTAGGGATTAGTGAGATTCGCCAATGTTTTAAACTTCAAGAAAATTTTCCATCCTTAAAATTTTCCTTGACCTGAACCTTGCCTCCATGGAATTGGGGTACACTACTTGGACTCCTCTGTCCAACTCATTTGAAAGTATGTGCATCATTGTCCTCAATGTGGCCGGACCAACAACATACTTGCACATGATGTTTGCATTGATAGGCAAGTCTGGACTGGTGGCGACGCGCATCAACTCGTCGAAGTACGAGTCAATCTCCTGTTGGACCTGCTTCTTGGTCTTCGCTTGAATGAGAATCCCAAGTGATGGAATTGCATGTGTGTGCACCACAACCTCCATGCTCTTGAATACTCGTGCATGGGAAGATTGTATGCCAGCGATGAGTTGCGGTAGGTCCTTATAGTTCCGGATATGACTCCGGATACGTGCTTGTAGCTCGATCACATTGGCCCTCATCATCTTTGGCAAGTGAAGTGGGGATCCCTTGTACTTCACATCCATGCTTTCATGTTATCAACGATAAGATGTATGTTCTTCAAGATGCATGTTCTTCTCGCACATCGATACTTCCATCCGTGAAGATGAACGACTGCTTGGTGCATGGTATCAAACTTGGAGTATAATTCTCGCATGACTATGTCCAAGAACAACACTTCATCTAGTATTGCCTTCTTTAGTTCATCTCGGGTGGATATTGTCACCAAGTCACTTCCCTGCTTGGCCACCTGTAGTTCCTTCGCCATTCGCTCATTCTCAACTATGAGGAAATGAGCACTAGAGATAGTGGCTTCGACATACACTCTAGTTGCATCAGCAAAAGCAGTTGGGTCCTTGTGCACATTGGTCATGATCACTTGTTATTCAACTTGCGCAGGGTATATTCGGTCCTCCGGAGTTGGTAATCTGTCAGGCTACACAACTATGTTGAGATTTATCAAAGGAGATATTGTACGTCTCTACTTCTGGCTGACCACCAAGGATCTCAGTGCCTCCTTGGTCATTCAAGACTTGCTCATCATTTGGATGCATTGAAGCGGGCGTATCAACCTCCTTGTGGTGAGGCATGAGGTCAGTGTCCTGTTCCAATTCCGACTACTCCATGTCTGCATCCAACTGTTCAAAATATTGTTCTATCTCATGAGCAAAGTCTTTCCCCTGCAAGGGCTCACCTTGTTCGCTTGATGCCAATTGTTCAGAAGAATCAACTGCGCTGCTTCGTCTGTCTACACGTGATGCACCCCCTACTGAATCTGATGTTGCCACACTTCCTTCTCATGTTGGTGTAGCTCTTGTTAATTTCGGAGTTTCTCTCTCAGCTCATGCAACTCCTTCTCTGCTTCTCCCATTCTCTTTTTCTCCCTCTTGCTTCATGCAATACGCCTGTCACGCCACTGCCTCTTTGCTTGAATAGCCTTAGTTGCTTGTTCTACGAGTGGATCCGCTCAAAACTTGCAGATTTATTCCTCCTCCATGCGGTTGACAATCTTCCTCTTCCCTTTATCGCATACAAGTATGCTAGGCTTTGCTCCCTCTGCTGTTGCTGCTACTACTGCTACTGTTGGTGTTTTCCACGATGTTGCTTCATGCTACTGTGCTAACCACTCTACGGTGAAACTGACCTGTTCATTGGGTCTAGAGGAATTGTAGCAGTACCTCCATGAGTCTTCCTCGGCCCAATGACATACCCCATGGATCCAGCTGAACTGAACTCTGATGTAGTGATCCCTCACAATGCAATGTGGGTCATACGGTTTGAAGCTTCGGAGGTCGAACAGATACTTCTTCATTTGTTCAGGTTTAACATTTGCCTGTTTGATGCTCTTGATCTCATATAACCGAATCCGCAATGGAATTGCTGGCCAAGGTGCCTTTTTCTTCCGCTGCAGTCTTGCTATCAATCCTACTGAGATATGATACTCTACTTCTTGCATGATAAGTACGTCCAAAGCAAACTTTAGCAGAAAATGCAGAGGCTTCTTGGTACTGAACACTCGAATGAACGTGCCAGAAGGTGAGGCATACCAATCTACAATGCCTAACAATTCCTTCATCGCTTCCTCTAACATGCAGGGTGGATCCTGTTCGAATATCAACGTGTACACCGGGGTAACAAAATGGTTGGAAAACCATATGATCACTCCTCTAAAGCTACACTCAGACCATAAATTGAAATATGTGTTCACAACAGTCTCCATTGGTGACCATGCCCATACCATGCCCGGGAATTCATGTCGGGCACATACTGCATCTAGAATGTAGGCGGACATATAAATCTCTGCATGCATGCCTTTGGGCGACTGTTGAACCTTCTTGACTTGCTCCTTTAGCTGATGAGTCAGTATGCTGGACTAGTCGCATGGTCTTCCTTCTCTAGCCAGGTGGAGGGAAGGTCTCAGTGCTTGCTTGGCCACTTAGTCAACATGCGAATATGACCAACTATTGTATGCCTTCCTCAATATCTTCGTATTATAGATCCAATTAGGGGTCATATTGAAATGAACTGGCTCCTTTACCCAATCCTTTAGAATATCTCTGGAGTGGCCTCTGCTGTTGGGCAAGATGAATGGAGGGGTCATGATAGTCATGGGCTCGTCCATCTGATACATCTCATCATAATCTCATGCCCAGAAGGTTGCAAGATTCATCCTACTGACACTGCTCAAGGTCATCGTCTCGAGGTTAGTGTGAGAGATGATCCAGTGAATCATATCCACACATGGGAACGCGGGGTATTTGCATGCAATCCAGTACAGGCCGAACTTATGGATGTTCACGTACACCTCACGGTTTTCAAGGTCTTCCCCAAAAGTACCTGCGAATATCTCATTCACCTCTTGCCACTTCAGTTTGATCTCCTTGTCTAGATATAGCTTCTTATCTTCATAGATCGGCATGCTAGAGGACACCTGTTCAACTGTTGTTCCAGCTGCAACACCATCAGTGTCCTGGGATCCTGTTCTCTTGGAAGCCATTGAGATAGATGAACACCTGAAAGGTATGGAAACAAGCAGAATGCATGGCAAGAAATACGGCAGTGAAAACAAAGTAAATCCGGTGAAGGACACAACACATACCTGGGGAACTGATGAGAAAGATTCTACAAATTTCACTGGGAGGCTGAGTGACTGGCTGCCAAAATTGCGCAAAAGGAAGTCTGGAATAACTGGGAGGCTGAATTGGCAGTTGGATTTGCAAAATGCGCAATACAATTGGGCAGTTGGCTCCTGGGATTGTGCAATGCTCGATTCCAGTTGGGAAGGACTGCTGGCCCAAGGACAGATTTGCGCAAATTTTTGGGCCAAGCAACCATTGACCTCCAGAAATGTGCAATTCAGTATAGGAGGCTAGTGTTGGCCTAGATTGCGCAAATCTGGAGAGGAAGGTGAGCCTTCCTTCTCCAAATTATGCAATGCAGCCTTGCTGAAGGCAGAGACCAGGCCAAGGTTGGCCCGACTCATCAACATGCAACTGAAATCAAGTAAGTCGATGAAATGCATGGTGACACTAAGTGATAGCAGAAGTGATAAACAATGCATGCAAAACATTAATGGAAGATTGAGCAAACATAGCAACATGCTTGTGGGTGAGGCCGTTCGCTGGTTGGGCGAACGTTCGTGCAAAACAATTTCATGCATGCGATAGCAGTGAGATAGCAACCAAAACTAAAACAAAGATAGGACAAGCTAGAATATAAGTAAGCTACAACATATGTTCAAAGAAAACAAGCAAACAACACTCACACAAGTGAATACACAAAAGGCGGAAGAAATGCTGAAAAAGACAAGTTGAGGCCACTTACCCATGAAAAGCTAAGCTGGATGTGTCGAAGAGTCCTGGATGTGCTGTGGGATGTCAGAGCTCCATGATTGATGTGAATTAATGAGCTCTGATGCGTCAAATAAATATTTTTTGCCTTATGATGCGCATTCCACAAATATAGGGAAAAGCGACACTTGGAGGGAAACTTCTAAAACAACTTTGCATGTAACCCCTAGCTGCTAAAGATAACTCCCTGAATCATGGGAAGCCCATTGCATGTTGTCTCTTGCTGTTCTGAGAAGATCAAGTCATGCATGAATGCAAGTCGAGTTGCCTTGGTCCAGGGTGGAACTGGTCAACTGGACTATCCATGCATGCCAGTGCTCAACTGTTTGGGAAAAATGCACATTCTTGAATGTAAGTTGCGCTGATTTCCCAAGGGGATTGTGCAATTTCTAGGCCCAACAACTGACTGCTACCCATATTTGCAAAAATCTCGAGCTAAACTCCCTATTGATGAGAAAAATTTTGCAATTCCTGCTGAGAGGGTTGGCTAGTAGGATTGCGCAATCTAGAAGACCAACAAGCTGCCAGAGAGGATTGCACAATTGTTGGAGGGAAAGGTTGGTTTCACTCCAGGAATGCACAATTTTCAAGGGGAATCTGCTCAGCCTGCAGTTGGACTAAGTCCAAGTAAGGAGCTTGTGAGGGGAATGGATCGACTGTGTTCGATAGGCTGCCTTTGTGCGAGGAAAGTACTGAAGCTTGAGTACTTGACGAAGCAAGACAAAGTGTTGTGTAAGGTTGGTAGGGAGGCTCTAAAACAGGCTAAGGAAAAATTTTGGAGGGTGATTGTAGCCACTACAATATTTGTCTAGGTAAATCCTCTCTACGGACATAGATGATCCCTCTAGCCCAATGAGTGGGACCAACAACCTACGTGACAATCTACAAGACACTTTCCTAAATTACAATCGAAATAAGATAAGAGGAAGGAGACCTACCTCGTTCTAATGCTATAATGCACTCCTTTGTTAAAGATATTGATTGCTCCCTCCTCAGGCTTAGCTCTATTGCTCACAATGTTAAAACTTGCACAAGAGATGAAAGGCACGACAAAGCATACAAGTGAAACTAGCATAATCGAATGTAATCCACTTAACAAATCACAGAGCATTAAGATAAATGATGCATTAACACAAAATTTTATGGAAAGTGAACCAACAATTTTATATATTAAGAAATAAAAGAGGAATCATACAACCAAAGCCTTTATGTCAATAAGCCCTCCTTGAGCGAATGTCCAAGTCCAACCTCAAGCTCTCCAAACAATCCTCCAAGCCAAATGAGTAGCATGTAGGCACTATCTCAACATAAGGGTGCAAATAATCAGAGATGCACCATTTGGGAATGGAAGAGGATGAATATATTGGAAGGGAGAGGGAGTTAGGATCTCTCCAAAGATAGGGGAAGGCCCTCATCTTAAGGAGGTAGCTCATAGGGATAAGATCAAAGGGAAATATTAGGAGAACTTGACCACATCCACAACAAACAACCTCAAGCTCGTCATTTCGGAAGCCTCTAGATCATGAAGCACCTTGTCCTCTTTGGGAAAACTTTCCTTTTAGGGATTAATGCAACTATCCAAGTAAAAAGCACATTGGAAACACGGGGCTAGTATAGTGAAACTCACCATCAACACGAGTTTCCAGTGTCACAGTCACGCTAACTCTGAAATTAGGGTTTTGAGCTACTTCTTCAGGGAAAGCTCAAGGCATGTTTTCATTAAGTCTTCAAGGAGGATCTGGAATGCATATCAGGATGGGTACATTACATAATTGCCAAGTTTTGGGCACTCCAGGGTATGACACAGGGAAGTGCAAGAGGTGTTACAAAATATTGTGTAATAGATTCTCCCTGAAGTATTAAGATATAACAGGGAGTGATGGATGAGATGCTTTACGAGATTTTGCAAGGATTAGAACAAACACTATCAGGAGACCTGCAAATCAAGGACACATATACATATACATATATGATATCAAAACATGAATCCATGATATGGACGTAACCATCCGAATAGAAAGGACTATGTGAAAAGATCCACGACATGGGTGCAGCCATTCGAATGAAAAGGATCGTCTAGAAGTCTAAGATCTAAGGTATGGACACAACCACCCAATATAGAAGGATCACAATCATCATAAATATAAAGTCCCACGGTATGGTTGCAACCATCCATATAGAAGAAACATGTATACAATACATAACTCCACATAACCTGATTTATAACAGACAAAACTCAGGGTCTTGCGCTCCATCCCAACCCGATCAAAGTACGAATTCTAACATGCAAATGAATGTGTCGAATGCTAGAAAACCACCTAATTACCGACCAATGATGTGGACCATTAATAGGAATGAGAGAAACCACCAATAATGACGATGAACCTCAAGGTACGACAATACAATCCGTGAATGTGAAAATGACGCTGAATTCGAACACTCATGGAATCATCCGATCAAAGGCCAATGATGAAAACCCGTTGTCGGATGCGAATAACTTGCGATTAAGGCATACAAGGTCTAAGGTACTAAAAGGGGGTCTCTAAGTCATCTTCCTGGATAATGAGCTGAAGTCGACAGTAAGTGACCCATCGAAGGAGGGCCATAATGATTCCCTCATCATCGGCACAAATCAAGGTATAAAGTGGAATAAATGAGTATGATCCAAGAATGTAGCAAAAGGTCAGACAATGTATAGGTAATAAATTGCAGATAGGACTTCTCTTGAACATCCGTGACACGACTCTGGAGTGTGGCATCATTTGACTCAACATATGATCCAGGTGGATGTTGGTGGCTACCCACCTCTCCCACTTGGACCCCCACAACTGTCTCTTTCAGTTTTCCAGTTTCCTTAATTGTAGCACAATTTACTATTTTTAGCAGTTTTTCGGGTCCTGAACTTTCGGAGCCGTTTTGAGGCCCTAACCGACGTTTTTTTTGGAAAACCAAGAGCAACATGGGTCATAAATTTATATTTCTCTTCCCAAAGTTATAGTCTCCGGATAGATCTTTCTAACAAGCTATTGTGCGTGTCAAACGAAGATCATATGCGAAAGTTACGACCCCGGGAAGTTGATGTACCAATTTACCCAAATGGGGCCCACAATTTGGCGCTTCATCTCCTAGGGTTAGGTTTTTGGATGTTTAGGGTTTTCCATTGTTTCTCAACAATAAATAGGCAATCGAGCCTCATTGTAACATAGTTCAGAGGCATGTAGCTGCCACATCTCTTCCTAGAGATAAGCTACCATCGCCCTAGCTGGTTTATTTCCATTTCTGTTTGTAAGCATATTTAAGTATTTTACATTAATAAAATGAAGTAGTATTTCCACTGCATCAATGTGTATATGGTTATCTCTGTATTTTGTTGCATTCCTGTTTAAATTCGGATCAGTGGTATTAGAGCGGTATGCTTTTTCTTTGTTTTTCTTTGCATGTCCCCAACCCCGTACAGAAATTACCTGCATACGAATTCTAAAACACAGAAAATAAACAATGCGAGAGCATAACACATAAAACACATATACACAGAGATTTTCCCTTGGATCCCAAAACTGGACTACTAGCTTGATTTTTCATTATGTTCCTTTCAATGTTACAATACATATTTATACATGCCAAAGCATCCAATACCATGGACCGAAAACCATCGTGTCCAAAACCATGGACCGAAAACCATCGCTTCCAAAACCATGTGCGAAAAACATGCACAAAACCATAGGTAGGTCCGCCCAACCTAATATAGGGTCCAAAACCAAAATTTTCTGGGGCACTACCCCGGACCCCATAGAGTGGGGTTACCTGCACCCCTCAAACCCCCTGTGACTCCCCCCGCTACGCAATCAGCGTAACGAAGGGGGGGCTCCGCCCCCCTTCTAACCCCTCGGTTAACTACGTGGGCTAGTCGTGGAAAGAATATAACACAACCCGCCATTCTCCCACTTGTTGTTTTCTTTCCACAGGGGTCCACAAGAGTGTTTCCAGGAAAACTAGTGTCTTTTCAATCTGCTAGTCCCACTAAGATGGGTAGTTATCTTAGAAACAAACAATCAAAGCACTTTGCGATTTCCTTTATATATGATAGATAAGAGAGAAGCAAAGGGGGCCAACCTGGATCTTCCGCTTGACTCCTTGCTTGATTTCTCTCTCCCTTGATGGAACTTGCAACTCCTCTCCTACTTGTCTCGCTTTAGAGAATACCTGTAGAGACAAAGTAACAAAACACCATCAAAGCATCTCGATCTATAATATCATAAACAATGCAGAATCATAAATACATTGACCATACAATTGCATTCACAAATAACAAGATTCACAAATACATGCTTATATGGAGGAATACTCAAAGAACTTTATTAATAGTAGAGGAGAGGATTACAACCCAGCTGTCTGATCCAACATCATCCTCTCAACATCAAAGCCCTCTTCACCTCATGAAAAGCAAAATCACCCAACAATACAATGCTTCTTCTCAAAGACAAACTAACAACACTTCTTTACAAATTACAAAGTTCCAGCCTCCAGATCTCTCACATGAGGGATCCATTTATAGATGTTTGTAGAGGTGTGAGTCATCTCTGGGTTTTTGATTAGTGTCATTCCACTGATAGTTCTTAGTTACACTTGGAGATTTCATTGATCTCTTACTCATCCCTAGGTGAATTCAGAGAGGCAAGTGTCATAGGAGAAGTTTCTAGAAGATTCCATGAGCATCCACTTAGCAAGCTGTCTCAGCCATTTGTCCATTCTCGCTAATCGCACCCCACAGAAGGCTTCTTCAGTATGCATCACACCTGGCTAGTGTAGGAGCCAGTATGCATCACACCTTGACCAAGGAGCAGTCAATATGGTCCAATTTTGGCCAGTTCTGAGTGGTTTTTCAGGTGGAACTTCTGGGAAATGATGTAATCAGTTGACCATGATCCTTTAGGGTATGAAACAAAACTTTTAGGGGTTAAAGAGCCCTTGGTTTATTGACATATATGATTGGGGTTGAAGTGCCCAAATATGTCTATAATAGTTGCCCCCTAAAGCATGAGGTCGTAAATCTTCTGATGTCAGGTGAAATGCTTTATCATGAGGATCCGAGGTATTCGAACTGGAAGGTGACTTGTATAAGATACAGTAAAATACATCATCATCATATTATTTTCATGATCTAGCTGAGGCGGGCATTCCCATGCTCAGCTTTATAAATTTATTTTCATGTACATAGGACAGATAATCGTTTGCAGTTGCAGACTGGTGATTCTTTGTATGTAGAGTCATCATCCCTTAGCTTGGATGATCATCTGTGCAGCTTGTGTGTACATTTAATGTCTTTATATTCCAGAATATATCGCAGCCTGGATGGATGAAACTAGATCCGGGGTCTTCAAACTCGTTCAATATTCGCCCAATGTACAAATCAATCCATGTGAAAAGATGTCTTGAAGTCGAACATGGAAAGACATCGCCTGATTACCAGCTAATAATATAAGCCGTTAACAGACGCGAGAGGAATCACCGATGATGATGATGAACCTCAAGGTACTACAATACAATTCACGTGGTGTGAATGTATGATTCGATGTCAAACACCACGCAAAATCTTTCGGTCGAAGGCCATTGATGTAAACCTATCGCCAGAAGTGAGAAACTTGCCATTGAGGCATGCAAGCTTCAAGTACTGAAAGGGTTGTTTCTAAGTCAACTTCTTGGATAATAAGCTGATGTTAACAAGAAGTGACCCATTGTAGGAGGGCCTTGATGTATCCCACATATACGACACGAAATGAAGCAAATGATTTTCTGGAGGTGAAAACGATCTGATGATACAATGTTCAGGAATGGTAGTCATGAAAAATGGAGGGTGAAGGTATTGCAGTGGATGACGCGTTAGCTGGATGGTAAATTCTCTGAATGACTTCTCTTGAACATGTCGGCGACACTGAGATGGATTGGTAGCGTTAACCCCAAAATATGGATGGTACAGAGGACCAATGATGATATGACCGGTGAACATAATAACCCAACCTGACTCAATCATGGTGATGGAGTGAAAGTGTCATGTTCAAGAGCGACTTGCTACCAATAAAGTTCTTCAAGTTTTCTTCCCTTTTTCCCCAGTCATTGTTGATCAGCACCTCTTTATTTTTGTCAAGCTTGAGGAGGATAACATATGCTTGTTCTATAATTTTCCCTTCGGGCAAACCTGTCGCTATGTTTTAGCGAAGCTAGTGACAGTGAAACTCGTTCTTGTTCAGGCGGACAAGTTTGTCGCTATTGTTTTAACGAGTTTAACGACAAAGATAACTCAGTCCTTTTCATGTTTAGAGAGTTTTAAAAGGGATGAAAAGGAAACTCCATCAGTCATTTTTCATGGCATAATCCCTTAAGTTCAAAAAAGTATAAAATAATACAAAAGGGATGAATTTTCAATCACTTTAGCGAGCCGAAAAAGACAAGCGCTCGATCTTTTTGTGGGATAATCCCTCAGGTCCAAAAAGATTAAAATGTACAGGAGGGATGGCGCTTCCCTTTACTTTAACAAGATGGAAAGGCCAGTAGCTCGGCAATCTTTTCATATTTAACGAGTCTAAAAAGAGCTTAAAAGAGACTCGTTTTTGAGGAACGAGTGATGTTTTTGGGTAGCAACTGGTTCCAGGTAAGTTTGGAACTTCTCAAAACATGGCAGTGTGAAGAGGGTGGCTAACAGAATCACTCGTCACAGCTGTTCCTCAAAAGGGTAAAAAATCAAGTGGAAGCGTATGATCGGCCAAAAGAATGGAGGTGATGGTAGGAACACAACCAAGGCTGAAAAGGCTGATAGCATGGAAATCACAGAGGTCGTTTACTGAAGGCGGGTTTATTTTTTAATGAGCTTGAACCTTGCGGTAACATATGCTCAGTGGCGGGTTTATTTTTTAACGAGCTTGAACCTTGCGGTAACATATGCTCAATGGCAGGTTTATTTTTTAACGAGCTTGAACCTTGCAGAAACATTGCTCATGCTAGTAGTCTAAAGATGTCTCTCATTGGTAGGTTTATTTTTTAGTGAGCTTGAACTCTACGATAACATATGCTCATTGCCTTTTTTATGTAGGCTAGAAACGACCAAACTACAGAGCTAACTACACTAAAAGCTAAGGAACTACTGAGGTTAGGTAGGATAGTTTTGTCTTCCGTCTAGACAAAACACTTCCTTTGCTTCGTCCGCACGCTGCAGAAAAAAGGTGAATGGTGGATCAGACCAATCACCTAACCTAAGAAGTTGAAACTAAAAAGCTAAAAAGCTAAAAACACTAAAAAGCTAAAAAATGAAATTGGTCGATTTTTGCTTGCAAAAAAAGGTTTGCATGCCCCCAGGCATGGAGAAAAGGAGAGTCTCCAGGTCACCATATGGAAGTCCTTGCGGTTAGGCAGGATTGTTTCATCCGCAGAGCAGACAAAACACTTCCTTGGCTTTGTCCATCGAAATAGACAAAGGTGAATGGTGTGAGATAACACCTCCAATCACATAACCTGTCGGGAAACCTATCTTTTCAGTTGGGTTTGCCTGCCGAAGCAGACCAGGGTGCATGCCCCCTAAACTTCGTTACATTCACCGGACTACTCGCGGTAATTAGGTGGATGAAATGAAGGTTGAAGAGACATTCTTGATGCAAAGAGACCATTTAGGGATGATGTTTGACTTGTAGCTGTGTTTGAACCAGGAAATGAAAGCTAGTCGATAAGCTGTACCATTTTGCCTTCATGCGGGAAACACATCACTCGAAAGAGTGTGGAAACAATAGCTTCCATGCTATATATATAGTCACATCCAAGAAGTAGATTGTAATCTAAAGGTCCTTGGACTACCATCACGTTCAAATGAACAGTTTTCCTTTTCCAAGTTATGGGCAACTTCAAAAGGATCCCTAACGGTCGACTGGTTCCTTTGTTAAAGCCTAAAAATTTTTGTGTCACAGGCATAAGCGATGGTGAACCAAGTGCTTTCCAAGTAGTTGAGGAAAGGATACTCACTGAAGCCCCTTCATCTATGATAGTGCTAGATACAATCATTTTGTAAACTTGTACTATGATCCGGAATGGTACATTAGACGGAAGGTGGGGTCTTGCTAGTTGATTCCAATTGAGGAAATGACTAGACTGCTCAGAGGGGGTATCCGATAAATGGCTGGATGAACCCCTTGAATTGGGGAATTTTCCTCCTGTTGTAAAGGAATGGGTGGATTTCCCCCAAGTTCATCAGACTCTATATTAACAAAAAGAATTTGAACAATATTTTTCTCATTCTCTTTGGAAATCGTATCATCTGAAGGTGGACCTTCTGAAGGCAAGACTAGGTCGACTGCCATCTCGACCTATTGACTTTGGTCCAATATGGACTCAGAAGGTTCAATTTCAATGATAGGTGTTTCGACCAACGATTGAGTTATGTTAGTTATATTTTCAACTAGCGAAGGACTTGGTGAGAGTTTCTTGTATCTAGGCGGCAGTCGCTGTGGCAAAGCAGGAAGGTTATCCAAGACTCTTTTGGCTTCGTCCAAAAAAGGGCAACGATGAAGAGCATGATTACCTTTACATAACCTACATGGAAATTTGACCTTTCCTTTCTGTCCATTGACTTCATTTTCACTAGTTGATGGTGTGCTATCAACAAGATTGCTAGAGGTTGATGACACTGGAGGGTGCAAACGGGGAGACCATTCTCTCAAGATCCAAGGAATTCATGGAAATTCTCGATGGAGGTGGTCCCCTTTGCAAATTATGCATGGATATCTGTGTATGGAAAGTTTGGTGTGCGGATTTTCACCAGATGCTGCGTGGTTGCCCCCTTGTTTAACTGACTTCTTCGTTTTCTCCTTCCCTTTCTTCTTCTTCTCAATTACTCGATTACTAGCATCACTCTTTTCACCAAGCGAAGAGGAAGAAGGGGAGGGAGAAACAAATGAAGTAGAAGGTGAAGGGACAACTTCAGTATCATCTGGTTGCTGATTCGATTACTGAGGAACCACGTTATTTTGAACGACAGAGGTTGAGAATATCCATACTGGTAGGCCAATTGTGATTCCCAGAAGGGACAATGTAGCCATATACGGAGCACCGATATCTCCCCAAGAAGAGAAGGGACTAGGATTCCCCCCGAGAGGGATTCCTTGATTGGTGGACTCCATTACCTCAACCTAAGATCAACGAAGGAACAAGGATGTTATTCCGAATTAAATAAATTTTAATGACGCTTTGACACAACTTTGCTTTTTCAATTTCTAAGAGTCGAGAAAAAGCTAAAGATGACTCTAGTCCCCTTCGATTTTTAATGAGCCTGAAGTGACAAGTGCTCAGATGGACCCTTTCTTTTATGGAGTTGAAAAGGAACGAAACTGACTACTCTGGAAATCTAGACAGAGGGATTACCAAACCAATTGAAAAACAACAATATACACCTTGGTGGTAAATTAAAGAGAAATTACTAAGGACTTATGTATGGCAGTCAATCTTCCCGAATGCTGTGTTCAGTGCATTGCGATCGATAGGGCGGCAGACACGACTTCCTATGGATAAAGGACATCAGCCTATTGTAGTCTCCCAATATATACTCGATGGTATGGAGAGCACAAGTCCGTACTAGCACTTGTTGTATCAAAGAGGATGAATCACCCAACCTTCGATGAAACTGGTAATTACCAGGTTTTACGATGCCGGAACACATCTCTAGCCTAGACTTCTAGATGTGTTGCGTTAGGTTCCAAAGCGTTGTTAAGTTCATTGAAATTTATTTTAGAGTTGATCTTGCTTAGAAGTTTGCCTTTCAAGGTTCACCGCGTGATGTAGATGTAAAATCCCTAAATATGCAATCTAAAATGATAAACAATATTTGTTTTCTTTTAGCAATGAAAATCCCAGCTACTAAGAAAAGAAGATTACGATTCTTTCAAATAGAGAACAAAGAGCACACACTAAATGCACTTTTCCTAAATCATTTTCACATACAGTCTAAATGCAAATGCATGTATTTGTTTTTTGTTCCCTTTAATGTGAGAATGCCAAAAAATAAAACTAAGTACAGATCTGAACTATTTTCTTCAAAGTGACATTTCGACAATTTCTTTTCAAAATGAAAGGAAGACTAAAACGACACTTTTCGCTTTCGAATAGAAAATTTCTTTCGACACTTCAAATATTAACAATTCAAATCAAATACAATGGCAAAAGTACAATCGACTATCTAGAGGAGGAAGACTTTACGACACTCTTCTTTTTGACTCAAAATGACAGTTACGACACTTTTGCATCAAAAACGACAGTTCGATTTAAGCTACTTTTGACGAAGGACTGTAAATGATGGACAAATACATAAAAAACATTTACTAATCCTAATCAATGGAGGCTGAACAATGTAAAGGAAAGAGGCTTCAACAATGAGATACTGATCATAAGCAACAAAACAACTGAATAGAGCTGAAAACAAGGAGGAAAAACCAAATTTTCAGATAGAGAAATAGGATTACTCAGTCATCGCACCTGTCCTTAACAAAAACAGGGATGCATCTCACTTGCTACACACGAGAGGTGCGATGCATACTGGCTTCTAGTGATAGGCAGTGCGATGGGCCAGGGAGCGAAACTGAGGTGGGGTTTTGCTCAAATTTGTAGCCGAGTTCAATGATTTAAGCCGAGTTATGATGGATAGTAAAAAAGCAAAGTACAAGGGTATGATCTTGGGAGGTTATTGAGCTACCACAAGGGCATTTAGAATGCTTGTAAGTCAGATGTTCAGTTCATAAACCAACCCGGAGATTGACTGAAGCAACATTCATCTACTTTGCAATTGCATAGCAAGAGCAGTTCGAAGGCTATCTGGCTAACTTCAGGCTCCGTCTTTGGTTTATAAAGCACACAACAATAACAAACAAGCAACTATTCGATCCCCAGTGGAGTTGCCATTTTGTTTCCGGGAAAACTAGCGTCTTTTCGATCTGTTAGTCCCACTAAGATGGGTAGCTATCTTAGAAACAAACAATCAAAGCACTTTGTGATTTCCTTTATATATGATAGATAAGAGAGAAGCAAAGAGGGCCAACCTGGATCTTTCGCTTGACTCCTTGCTTGATTTCTCTCTCCCTTGATGGAACTTGCAACTCCTCTCCTACTTGTCCCGCTTTAGAGAATACCTGTAGAGACAAAGTAATAAAACACCATCAAAGCATCTTGATCTATAATATCATAAACAATGCAGAATCAGAAATACATTGACCATACAATTGCATTCACAAATAACAAGATTCACAAATACATGATTATATGGAGGAAAACTCAAAGAAATTTATTAATAGTAGAAGAGAGGATTACAACCCAGTTGTCTGATCCATCATCATCCTCTCAGCATCAAAGCCCTCTTCACCTCATGAAAAGAAAAATCACCCAACAATACAATGCTTCTTCTCAAAGACAAACTAACAACACTTCTTTACAAATTATAAAGTTTCAGCCTCCAGATCTCTCAGACGAGGGATCCATTTATAGATGTTTGTAGAGGTGTGAGTCATCTCTGGGTTTTTGATTAGTGTCATTCCACTGATAGTTCTTAGTTCCACTTGGAGATTTCATTGATCTCTTACTCATCCCTAGGTGAATTCAGAGAGGCAAGTGTCATAGGAGAAGTTTCTAGAAGATTCCATGAGCATACACTTAGCAAACTGTCTCAACCATTTGTCCATTTTTTCTCATCGCACTCCACAAAAGGCTTCTTCAGTATGCATCACACCTGGCTAGTGTAGGAGCCATTATGCATCGCACCTTGACCAAGGAGCAGTCAGCGTGGTCCAGTTTTGGCCAGTTCTCAGTGGTTTTTCACGTGGAACTTCTGGGAAATGATGTAATCAGTTGACCGTGATCCTTTAGGGTATGAAACAACACTTTTAGGTGTTAAAGAGCCCTTGGTTTATCGACATATATGATTGGGGTTGAAGTGCCCAAATATGTCTATAACAAAGAGAGCTTAGTCATTTATCCAGCCCTGAAAGCCCATTGTTTCTCTACACCAAAAGAACTTCTCAGAGCTCACAAATTTTGTCAATGCATCTGCAATATTCTTCAAAGTGTCCACCTTTACTAGCAACACCTTTTTGTCTTCTATCATATCCCTCACAAAGTGATACTGAACATCAATGTGCTTTGTCTTTGAATGATATGCAGGGTTCTTTGCCAAGAAAATTGCACTTTGGCTATCACAATCTATCTTTATAGCTCCCTGTACTAACCCCATACTTGAACACAATATCTACAACCAAACTGCTTCCTTGCTTGCATGAGTGGCTACCATGTATTCTGCCTCTGAAGTTGATAGTGCCACTACAGATTGTTTCTTACTCATCCAACTGACTGCACCTCCAAATAGGTTAAGCACATACCCACTTGTAGATCTTCTCTGATCCAGATTTCTAGCTCAATCTGCATCAACAAAGCCACGAATATCCAACACTATGTCCAATCCTGGTCTTCCTTGGTAGCACAAACCATAATCACTAGTCCCACGCAAATACCTGAAAACCCGCTTCACTGTTGTCCAATGTTCCTTCCCTGGTTTTGACATAAACCTGCTCAATACTCCCACTGCATGTGCAATGTCTGGTCTAGTACAAACCATCACATACATCAGGCTACCGACTACACTTGCATATGGAACATGAGACATATCCTCTTCCTCTTCTTGTGTCTTCGGACACTGTTCAGCAGATAACTTTACACCTACAGGAATAGGAACCTGTTGAAGCCTCGAAAATAGTTGCAACAACATGGGGGATGACCACCCGGTCCGGACCTTAAAGCAGCTCCTTTTCTGTTTGGAATGGTGGTTCTGACTGGTTCAACTAGGTCCAGTTACCTTCTCTCAATCTCCAATGGCTTTAAAATATGACTTTCATTCACCAATGGAAAAGAGACATCAGATCGACCTTCTTGCTGATCAGGCAAGAAAGTGATCCTTAAGCTGATTTAGGGCTCAGCCAATCCACTACTAAAGTTTGCCTCTTTGGGAAGAGGACTTAAAACAATGTAGAATTTATTTTAAATGTAAACTTGTTCTAAGATGTAAGCAAAAGAAACTATCTTAATCCTATCTCAATTAGGCAGATATAGATCTAACCCAACCAAGAGCAGATATTTATAATATTGGGATTGAAATATGTCTTGTTTATAATGAATATCAAGTTAATGAAGTAGTTCAATTAACTGACATTATGGATAGCAAAACACATCCTATTGAGACCTCTTAACTGAAATAATCAATCAACAACACTCAGGAAGAAGTTCACAAAGTGATTTTGATCATTTAATCAGTAACTTGAATTATTAAACAATAATATGCGGAAGAAGTTCACAACATATCACTATTTATTAATCCAATATTAAAAGATAAATTTATGAGTAAATAGTTACTAAAAAATCAGAATTCATCCCATAAGAGTAGAGATAAATAACAACATAAAATAAAGGCAAATTACCCATACCAACAAAAGTGCACAAATATGTAAGTAAATCACACAATTCTTGTTATCATAAAATAAAAACAACATTTAAAATAATAGTATTCGAAATACAAATTTATTGAATCCATTTCTCCAGCTCCGGTCTTTAATAGTCCCTTACAATGTCTAAGCTTCTGCTTTCAAAACCATAGCTACAAAAGTGCAAACTCTGTTCATTATACATAACTCAAGATGTAAAATAAAAACCTCAATAATCCCCAGATCTGAGATTCCATTCCTCCCTCCTACAACTCTAAATCCCTATTACAAAAGTGCTTTTAGAATTCCAGAATTTCAGAGGAGAGCAGCCCATATTACATTCTGCAATCTGCTATTTATAATATTTGCATAGGAATTCTTGAGAGGAAAGTTTGTTGAAGAGAAATCTATCCAATCCCATTTTATTTGCTCAAAAATTCCAATCTTTTAATTTCTGGAGCATTCTCATTGATTAAGATCTTTTCTTCATATCTCTTCTACTGTTTTCCTGGAAATCAAAATAAATTAAGATGCAACAATAAAATCAAAATACCATTTTTAGCATTAAAACAAATCCAATCAAATTTGATTAAATAAATAATTGAAAATAAAATATACTCTCTCTATTGATGCTTGGAATGGTTTAATTGGCCAAGGGTATCATTAACGAATGGATCTACAATTAGGAGAGGTTTGGACAAATGAAAATGTAGAAAATGAAACTCAGAAAATTGATTTTGTTTTAGAAATTCGAAGCTTGATCTTTTGCATAAGTTTTGACCCAATTAATGACCAAATCTATTAGTGAAACCTCCTCAGAAATGTTTTCCTTGATTTTATATTTCCAATGAGCCGTCGTGGGCCTCATTTGGCCAAGTAAAACTCATTCTATGAGCTTCCAAAATTGGTGAATCAAATCTGACATAAATTTGGAAATTCTATTGCTGGGTTAAAAATCAGAATTTTAATTAAAAATCTAATCCTAAGTTAGAATTCTAATTTAATTATTAATTATAAACTAAAATAATTATTATAATTAACTATTTATAAATTAATTAATTTAAATAATATTTAATATTTAATTTAATTAAATTTTAAATATTAATTAAATTAAAATTAATTATTTAAATCTTAAATAACTATTTTAATTTCAACCTACCACTATCCTACCTCTTTATTCATTCCTATTCCACTCACGTATGAGTGAATTTGGAAACTCAAAACTAAATGAATCATGCACCAAAATTAATGTCCCGTTGCCTTATGACTTCGGTGATCGCATATCGGTGAATGAGGGTTATCACAATTTTTTCAAGAATGTTCCGATAAGAAATTTGCGATGCGATGCATCGATTGTATTGTTAATTTTTATTTTAATATTAAATCATTTTATTTTAACATTCCATTACCATTTTATTTATTCGTATGAATGTTTATTTAAAACAAAACAAAACGTAAGTTTTATGAAAACTAAGGTTAATGCTCCAAGTCCTTTGACCTTTAGCCTTTTCGCAATCGCAAGAAACCTTGGATCAGGGTTTTGTTAAAAATGTTGCGATAAGAATTCTTCGATGTGATGTAATAAAATTCTTTTTTTATTTTATATATATATATATTTATATCAAATTTTAATTTAATTTAATTAATTATATTTTATATAATAATTAATTTAATTAATTCAAGATTTAATATTAAATATCAATGTTTTATTTTGGTTTTATTTTAATGAAATTATCTAAACTACAACCATTCCGAAAATAAATAAAAAGAATAAAAATAGCATTTTTAACCCAGACTAGATAAATGATGGGACTTCAAAGGAGTACCATTTTCAAACCAGTTGACCAAATGAGGCGCAACAAGCGTCAATGGGAAGCTTGTAAAAAATTTATTTTAACAAAGCAATCAAAACAAGAATCCAAAGAAAATGAAAAATTAACAAAAGCGTAGGATAATCAAAATAAATAAAATTGCTAAAAAGCGTTTAGCCAAAAATTTATAGAAATGGTCCCCATTATTTGAAGTGATCATATCAATAATGGGGGGGTTGTGTTTTACCACAACAAAACCTTACCGGTTTACTATCCTACATATTAAACCTCTGCAATATTGTCTCGAGATACTTCCTTTGGTTTAACCAGAGCTTCCTCTTTTCCCGACCTCTTTTAATTTCCATGCCTAAAATATAGTTTGCAGCACCAAGATCTTTAATGTTGAATTTGGAGGACAATTGGGTCTTCAAATCCTGGATAATTTCTTTGTCATTTTCAACCAGCAACATATCATCCACAAGAAGACTAGATAAATGTCAGGCTAGGCAGTAACTCCATTAGGCAGAAAAACTGATTCATCTTATTCCATCAAGTATGTTATTGTTATATACAAAAGGGTGTGACTGTTTAGTTCATCTCCCGATGACTGTTCACATTCCTATTTTAATTATTTACATAAATTCACCTAATCGTGAGGATTAGGTGTCAACATTCCCCCCCTTAATCTGAAGGGATATTGGTGAGTCCAAGCATCGTTATGAATCTTTCAAGCTTTTCTCTTCCAAGCGCTTTGGTGAAGATGTCTGCAATTTGCTCATTTGTGGAACAATGACGGAGATGGATTGTTTTGGCCTCAACATGATGTCGGATCAGATGATATTTAGTATTGATGTGCTTTGCTCGATCATGGAACTTTGGGTTCTTGGCCAACTTTATTGCAGAGGTGTTGTCAATCATGAGTGGAGTTGATTGTACTTGTTTTACCTGCAAATCTTCAAGAATTTTTCTGAGCCACAAAATTTCTTTTGTTGCTTCAGCTGCTGCCACGTATTCTGCTTCTGTTGTGGAATCTGCGGGAACTGATTGTTTGCGTGATCTCCAGGAGACAGCTCCTGATCCAATACTCATAGCATATCCTGAAGTAGATACCCCAGTTTCTCTGTCTCCATCGAAGTCTGAATCAGAGTATCCGATCGAATTGAAGTCATCCACTTGTGTGTACTTGATTCCAAAGTCTTGAGTTCCCTTCAAGTACTTTAGAACTCTTTTTGCAGCAGACCAATGTCCCGCACAAGGCTTTTGCATAAACCTGGAGAGGATTCCAACAACAAATGAAATGTCTGGTCTGGTAGTAGTAGGTAGTTGAGACTTCCTACAAGCTGTCTATACTTTGTTGCATCCTCAAATTCCTTTCCTTCAATATATGTGAGCTTTAAGTTTTGTTCCATTGGAGTAGTAAGAGGATTGCACTCTGTCATGCCAAACCTGTTCAACAAATCTCCAATGTATCTCTTTTGAGAAAGAAATATGGACTTTGGATGTTGGGTTACTTCAATGCCAAGATAGTAATGAACATATCCCAAATCAGTCATTTCAAAAATTTTCCCCAATTCCTTCTTTATGGATGCAATGTAGCTTTCATTGTTCCCTGTCATTAAAAGATCATCTACATATACCATAAGATATACAACTGTTTTTCCAACTTTCTTGACAAATAAAGTTGCATCATCAAGATCAAAATAATTGAAATTGAGTTTCAGAAGATGCTCAGTTAGTTTTTCATACTAGGCTCGCGGTGCTTGTTTGAGGCCATACAAGGACTTCAAAAGTTTGCATACTTTATGTTCATGTCCTTTCACAACAAATCCTTCAGGCTGGGACATAAAAACATTCTCTTTTAGATCTCCATTCAAGAAGGCAATTTTTACATCCATTTGATGGACCTTCCAACCGTTCTGAGCTGCTAGTGCAAAGAGTGTCCGGATGGTGGCCCATTTTGCTGTGGGGGAAAAAGTTTTCTCATAATCGACCCCTTCCTTCTATGCAAAACCTTTTGCCACAAGCCTAGATTTGTGCTTGTCAAGTGAGCCATCGGCTTTATACTTGTTCTTGTAGACCCACTTGTAGCCAATTGGTTTGATTCCAAATGGAGGATCAACCAACTTCCAAGTGCCGTTCTTTATGAGGGCATCATACTCCTTTTGCATCGCTTCTTTCCATTCATCATGAGAAGCAGCTTCTTTGAAGGAAGTTGGTTCAAAATCTGTAGACAAGTTCAATTCAAAATCATAAGAAACATCCATATCAACAGGTGAATTAGAGTCATCTACATCACCTCCATTTTGTCGGTTTGAATTTCTGATTCCTGTTTTTCCAATTTCATCAGGATGAACACTTTCAAGTGTCTTCGTCGGCCACTTTGGGGGACCTTTCTAAGATGGTCCAGGCTGCTTTGTTGATTGAGTTGGGATTGAATCAAGATTGAGTCTACCAATTCTATCAATTACATCACTTAAAGCATCATCCGTTGTTGGAGTTTCATGCGGGGGAGATTGTTCTTCAGAAGAAGATTCCACATGTTGATCTAGTATAGGAATCCCCCCTTCAAGATGTGGAATCTGATTATCAAATTCTTGAAATGATTTTGTTTTTGCCAATCTATCCAAGCGATCAAGTTGCCGCTCAACAACATTGTCAGTTTTGGATGATTCAAGGAAAATTACATCTCTAGATACAACAAATTTCTTATTTACTTCATCATAGAGGTGATATGATTTGGAGGTGTTTGAATACCCCAGGAAGATACACTTACAACTTCTAGCACCAAGTTTGTTTCTATGTACCTTTGGTATCAAAGCATAACAGGTGGAACCAAAGACCCTGAGATGTTTTACCGAAGGAACATGTCCATACCACAATTCATAAGGAGTCTTGTTTCTTATGGCATTAGATGGACATCTATTCTTTATATATGCAGCACATAGAACAACATCAGCCCAAAACATTATCTTTACATTTTTGAAGAAAAGCATGGATCGTACCATATTCAAGTTTGTTCTATTCATTCTTTCAGCTACACCATTCTGTTGGGGATTATAAGGCACAATTGTTTGATGTTTGATCCCATGTTGGAAAAGATAGTTTTCAAATTCATTTGTTGTGTATTCTTTTCCATTATCAGTGCGAATAGACCCAATATGAGATTGTGCATCATTTTCAATCCATTTATGAAAATTCTTGAATGTTTGAAAAGCATCAGATTTGTTTTTCAATAAATAAACCCAACACATTCTAGAGTAGTCATCAATAAATGTCATGATATATTTATTTCCATTTGCAGAAGGAACAGGCATTGGACCACATAAATCTGAATGAATGAGTTCAAGATTCCTATGTGCTCTTGAATGTGAATCATGAAAAGACTGTTTTCTATGCTTTCCTAGAATGCAAGCATCAATTGCCTAAGTTTCCTAGGAATTGTAGGCAAACCAGCAACACCATTTTTCTTCAATAAGCAGAGACTGTCATAGTTTAAATGTCCAAATCTAGCATGCCATAATAAAATTAATGGAAGTGTACATTCTTCATGATGAGAAATATATGAGAAATGTTGTGCATGAGCAGAGGTTCCTTGCAGTTTGAGAAGCCTTTCTTCTTCTATTCCCCTCATGACAAGTGAGTGGTCATATGCTTTTCTTACCTTAAGCTTGCCATCAAATATATGAATGGAGTGACCTTGCTGGCAGATGTGGACCAAGGACAACAAGTTTCTCTTGAGCTGTGGGAGATATAGAACATGATCCAGAAGAAAGTTTGGAAGACCAAGCAGTTTAAGCTTGATTGTGCCAAGCCCTGATGGCTTGATTTTTTATTGATCTGCAAAGTATACTGCTCCATCAACATTGTCAGTAAAATCTTAAAAAAAATCTTTTCTATGAGTCATGTGACAGGTTGCTCCTGAATCAAGCAACCAATCATTTTTCCATGAAGCAAGTGAAGCATTAAACAAATCTTCATTTACTCCAATGTTACATTGTGCCTCAACATAGTGAGCGGATTCAGGTGCTTAACCTTTGTCTTTATCATCAGTTTTACCTTTCTGTTGATTTCTTTTCTACTCAATTTTGTCCCATGGTAGCTTGCATGTAGAGGCATCATGTGATCAATTTCTTTTGCAGCGAATGCAGTGCAAATCTGCCTTTTCTCCTTGAGAATGTTTGCCCCCCCTGCCTCTGAAATATCTTCCTCTTCCTCTTCATCCACCTCTTCCTCTTGTAGAATCTTGAGCATGATGTTTTTCTTTATGAGCAAGACACACAGTCTCTTTAGAAGATTCAGGGGCTGTCTTCTTTCCAAAGGCTTTCTCTCTTTCAACAAACTTTTTCACAAGAGAGTCAAAGGTTATATCTTTGAGATTTCCATTTGCTTGCAAAGACTCAAGATAATTGGAGTAAGTAGGATAAAGTGCCTTGAGAAAAGAAATAAGAGGGATATCCAGATCAACCTTAGTGGAATTGATATCATGCATTGTAGACTTTACTTCAGATGCAAGAGCAAGAGGATCATTATTTTGCAGTTCAAGAGTGAAGAGTTTAATCATAAGTTGAACAACTTCAAGTGCAGAATGTGAGTCATAGAGTTCTTTAAGCTTTTGTAAAGCTTCAAAGGCAGTTGAATATGACGAAATATGGCGACTCACCTCTTCATTTACAGATTCTGCGATTAATGCATAAGCTTTGCTATTCTTTTTTTCCCAAATGACGAGCTCTTTGTTTAAGGTAGGCTGTACTGGGTCATTGTCTCTTTCTCCGACACACACTCCTTTCCACAACTCATTGAAGATGAGGGTGTGTTTTATCATCCAGGACCATTCAGGATAGTTCTCCTTGCCAGTGAGAACTATTCCCACCATAGATATGATTGAATGCATTGTAAAATCTGAGAGCTGTAAAAAATACTTTTGCTCGCAAAAATGTGCTTTTGTGGAGAAAAAAAACTTCTGCTGCTAAAAGAAAATTGATTCTGATATCAAAATGTATTCTGGCCTCAAACAATATATTAAACACAGTCAAATGCAAGAGCGTTAACTATGTTAGTCACTTTGAAAATAGCTTTATGAAAACAATACTATAGTAGCCAAGCTTTAGATTCACAATAATCCTGAAGAAAAGTTTGATGTGTTCTCTTCAAAGGAATCGCTTTTTTTTTTTCGCACAATGTCATTTGCCACCAACCAGTGCATGTAGTCAACCGAAGGAAGTGCTACTTATTATCATGACTGTTATTCAATTTTGACTCTAGAGGTAGCCCAAAAGCGTGGTATATACACCAAACATTATATACAAAATACATTAAAATACCTCCAAACGCTATTATATACAAAGTGCATTATATACCCCCAACGCAATAGAAATACGACCCCTTCAACAAAAGAATAAATGCTCTAGAACTCAATGCTGGCTGTCATAGCATGGTGTTCTGGAATTCAATATAGCGCAATGCAAAACTTAACTGTTCAACGAAGTTCTGAATTTTCTCAAAGCATGCACGAACTCGTTTTATTCAAGAACAACATCAACGCACCAAACACACAGTGATAAAGATATACCATGAACAGTGATATATCAGCTCTCAGCCTTACCAATCACCAACGCACAAGGATGTGTGTTCAAATATTACAAACATTCCAACCTTGCAATGTAGTAATCAACTCACGATTTATGAGCGACTTCCGCTGTGCCACTTTGATACCAGACTTCCCTTTTTTTTTTTTTATAAAAAATACAAAATGCTTACTGGACAACGTTCAAACACATAGCGATTTCATATGGACAACGTTCAAACACACAACAATTTCATATGGACAGCATTCAAACATTAGAACATTCAACGTTCAACATTCCAGCTTTCCAGTGTTCCATCGTTCTCACAAAAAAATGCAGTAACAGTAATGAAAACCCCTTGTCCGATATGTGGTGTCCCAAAGTAGCTTCTATGGATAGAGCAGCGCTGGAAGGGAATATGGCAGAGGCAACGCGTTATGGACAGAGCAGCGCTGGAAGGGAATATGTCAAAGGTAGCGCATTATGGACAGAGCAGCGTTGGAAGAGAATATGGCAGAGGCAGCGCATTATGGACAGAGCAGTGCTGGAAGGGAATATGGCAGAGGTAGCGCATTATGGACCGAGCAGAGAGCGTAGGTAACTCAGGACTATATCATGTCAGGACATGACATAGGAGTTACAGGAGCATAAGAGCTAAAACAAGGAGCTGGCTCTTATACCATGTCAGGCCAGGCAGTAACTCCATTAGGCAGAAAAACTGATTCGTCTTATTCCATCAGGTATGTTATTGTTATATACAAAAGGGTGTGACTGTTCAGTTCATCTCTTGATGACTGTCCACATTCCTAATTTAATTATTTACATAAATTCACCCAATCGTGAGGATTAGGTGTCAACAATAAATAACATGGTCACCAATTAATTTAAAATACACATAGTGATCTGCTTTGCTTCTGGTGAAACCAAGTCCCTGTATAAATGTATCAAATTTGTAGAAATTTCTGTTTTCCCACCCCGGTTTTCAGTTTCACCTTATTTCTCCCATGTAGTTAAATGCCCTTTCCCATAACCATACATTTAACAAGCTGAAAAAATAAATATTGCTGAAAACACAAATTTTGGAAATTTTACAGAATGCTGGAAATTGCAGAAATAAAAATCAGCAATAATAAACATCCATTAAAACACATTTAAACACTGAGATTTTTGGTCAACTTGACCCTGGAAAAACCCCCTACAACTCTTGGGGAAAAACAGTTTGAGAGCTCTTCTTTATTTCTGAAATTGCCTTTTTACAGTGAGAAATATTCAGCAAAAAATCAGCAAGCAAATTTACAACTTATCTATTTTTCCATGCCTCACAACAAACTGGAAATTACAGCAAATAGGACAGCAATAAATGTTGTACGACCTCCTCGATTTTTGTGCCCACTTTCAACATTAAATGCTGTTGTACGGCCAGCATTAAATGCGCTGTACAGACTGCAATAAATGTGTTGTACAAACCTCATTTTGCGTGCAGAAAAATCAGCAAAATGCTTGATTTTTGTGCAAACCACTCCTCGAAAATCGTGCCAAAATCTGCCTTTCACTGTGTGCTGAATCAGCTGTACAAATCTGCTCAACTGATGCCTTGGAATGTGTGCCAAGCTGCTGTCTCCTTCTCCTCCCTGCTCAGAAATCTCTCTTGCTCTCTTGCTCTCCTTCTCCCAATCTGCTCATGAAAGAATGAATGACCTTTTCCTCATTTTCCTCCTTTAATCTAACCCCAAGTGACTTTTGGGTGATCCAAGTGATTTTTGGGTGATCCCTAAATCCAATGGCTGAAATAGATTGAGATCTAAGGCTGAGTTTAAATGCTCATTTAAATCTCACTTTTTATTTTTTAATTCACCCCACTTTAATAAAGACCCACTTAGTCATTTATTTCCAAGGTCACTTTTCTTTTCTAATTTTTCATTGACTTTATAAAAGTCACTTTAAAATTAGACTTAATAACTTTATCACTTAAAGTCACTTTTAAATTAGATTTAACTTTATAAAAATTATAAAGTTACTTTAGGAGAAAAATTAAATTCTTTTGGACACTTTTCCCTAGGCCAAAGATCAAAGCCTTAAGGAACTACCTATCCTCCGGTACCAAATTTCAACACTCCCTCTTACCGAGGAAGGTGTTCCTCACCACACCCATCTTGTCTCTGAAGTAGACATGCTTGCCCCGTGGTAAGGCTTTGGTAAGAAGATCTGCAACCTGCTCATCAGTGGAAATATACTCAAGCTTCACAGCTCCCTTCTGAACATAGTCTCTGATGAAATGATATCTGATCCCGATATGCTTTGACCTGTCATGAAATACTGGATTCTCCGTGAGTTTAATGCAACTCTGATTATCACAGTAAATCACTGGAGGTCTCAACGGCTGACAAAATAAGCCAAACAACATCTTGCAAAGCCAGATAGCCTCACAACTAGCTAGACTGGCTGCCACATACTCTACTTCCGCTGAACTCAGTGCTATTGACTGCTGCTTTCCGCTGAACCATGACACTACTACTGAACCCAACCCAAAACAACACCCTGAAGTGCTCTTCCTATCAGAAGCACAACCTGCCCAATCAGAATCAGTGTATCCTGCCAATCTCACTCCATCTCCCTGCCTGTAGTCCAGACCATAATCCACTGCCCCCCTGCAAGTACCGCAAAATGTGTTTTGCAGCCACCCAGTGAACCTTCCTAGGCTCACACATAAACTAACTCATCGTGTTGACTGCAAAACAGATATCTGGTCTAGTGTTGACCAAATACATCAAGGAACCAATCAGCTGCCTGTACAATGTGGGATCCACCAACTCGGAATCCGAAGCATGAAGCTTCTTCCAGTTGGTGATCATCGGTGTCGACATGGGTCTACAATCCTCCATGTGGAATCTGCTAAGGATGTCCACAATATACTTCCCTTGCCCCAGGAAGAAATGCCCCTCCTCCTGCCACACCTCCAAGCCCAAAAAGTAATGCATCAAGCCAATGTCCTTCATCTCAAGCTCCGTCGTAAGATCTCTCTTGCAATGCTCTATGAGTCTCTTTGCACCTGTAATGACAAAGTCATCCACATACAACACCGGAATGAGAGGCTCCTCACCAATCACAATAAAATAAAGGTTCAGATCTGCCTCACTCTTTGTGAAACCCATCCCCTGCAAATATGTATTTATCCTGGAGTACCAAGCTCTGGGAGCTTGCTTCAGGCCATAAAGGGCCTTCTTCAGTCTGCACACATGGGACTCCTTCCCATGCACCTCAAAGCCCTGTGGCTGCTCAATGTACACCTCCTCCTGTCTGAACCCATTGAGAAATGAAGTCTTCACATCCATCTGGTGGATCTTCCAACCCATCTCTGCTGCTATCGATATAATGGAGCGGATCGAAGTATATCGAGCCATGGGAGCGAAGGTCTCCTCATAATCAACTCCCTCTACCTGGGAGAACACTCTAGCCACAAACCTTGCATTGAATTTCTCAATGCTGCCACCTGCAGCATGCTTTACCTTATAAAGCCATCTGGAAGTAACTACGGATTTGCCCTCAGGCCTCGGCACCACCTCCCAAACATCATTCTTCATGATAGAAGAATACTCCTCTTGCATGGCCTCTCTCCAGACCTCCTGGCTAGCTGCCTCCTCATAGATAGAAGGCTAAGAGTCAAGGATGTTGGTAACCATCGCCATATAGCTACAAAACCTCTCAGGTGGTCTACTCTCTCTGACCGGCCTCTTCGGCTCAGCAACAGATGAGGCATCTCTCAGGGTGTCCTGAAGCCACTTGGGATTCCTCTTCCCTAAGCACACTTCTCCCACCGGAGAATGAAACTCCTCCTCCTCATCATCATCAGGAGCCTGAACTCCTGACTATCTATCTGTTGTCCTCCTGCTTGCACCTAAATCTGTAGAAGCTGAGGTACCGTGTGAACTGTCCATCAGTGGACTCCCTAGTGAACTGCTCTGTGAACTGCTCTGCATGCTGCCTGGAGCACCACCCCTCTGGCTCGGTGAGCCACTGCTCACTGACAGACCTGTCATCCTCATAGATGTACCTCATGATCCTCCTGATCCCTACCCACTGGATCCCTGCGACTGACTCAACTGCTGCCGAGGGTCTGGCTGATCCAGATATTCTAACTCCCGTGTCCTCCTAAAGACCCTGTCCTCCTCGAACTTCACATCTCGTCTGAAAAAAACTCTCCTCTATGCAGGAATGTAAATCCGAAAGGCCTTTGAGGTCTCATTGTAGCCCACAAAGGTACCCTTCTCTACGGTGGGCTCTAGTTTGGTCCTCTTCTCCTTGGGTATATAGGAGTATGTAATGCATCCAAAGATATGAAGATGACCAATATCAGGTTTCTTCCCAGAGAAAGCCTCCTTCAGAGTCATGTGCCCCAAGGCACGATGCGGACTCCTGTTCTCCAAGTAAACATATGTGTTGCAGGCCTCTTCCCACAAGAACAATGGCAACCCCTGATCATGTAACATGGCTTTGGCAGCCCCTATGATGGATCTGTTCTTCCTCTCTGCAACCCCGTTCTACTGGGGGTTGTAAGGAACATTGAACTCCCTCCTAATGCCTGCCTCCGCACAATAGTCAACAAACTCTCCAAGGGTATACTCTCCTCCATTTTCCGACCTCAGGGACTTGATCTTTCGACCTGTCTGTGTCTCCACAAGAGCTCTGAACTCCTGAAACCACTTGAAGACCCCACTCTTGGTCTTCAAAAAATAAATCCAGGTCCTCCTGGAGTGATCATCAATGAATAAAACATAGTACTCATATCCACTCAAGGAAACATGAGACATCCGACCGCTCACATCGGAATGAATCAAATCAAGTATCCCAGTCGCTCTGCTGTCACTGCTGCGAAAAGGGGATTTGGCAAACTTGCCCATCGCACAACCTCTGCAAGTATCAAAGTGATCAGTACTGAAATCTGGCACACCTGTAGTGATCTCCTGCAATGTCCTCAAGGCTCCATGATACATATGTCCCATCCTGCGGTGCCAAATCTCACACAGCTCAAAACTGCTAGCTCTACTGTCGGTACTACTGCTCAATGCCAAAAGGGGCTGGAATGCAAACTTGTACACCTTTGCATGGCGTACACCTATCACTCTAGCTGAATCAGCTGGAGTGCCCCTGGGATACATCAACACCTGTCTTCCCCTGAACAGTACCTCATATCCTCTGTCCTCCAAAGCTGAGACGGATATGAGGTTCTTCCTCATCCCTGGCACATAAAGAACATCTGACACTTTCAAGGGAGGTTTGGACTCCCTCTGAAATGTTAGTGTCCCCACCCCGACTTCTCTAACAACTCTGTCATCACCGAGTACTGCCTCTATATCAGTGCCACTCTCTGAAAGCTCTGAGAAGTACTCACGGACTCCTGTCATGTGACGTGAAGCCCCACTGTCCACATATCAGATACCTAAAGATGCTCTGCTAATCGAGGGAAAATCATGCTCCCTCTGAACCTGTGTGGCAGGTGATCCTACACTAGAGGACTCACATGTAGTGAACGCAAACTCTCGGTCAAAATGACCTGCAAAGTCCTCAATCTCTGCTGAAGCTGCCACGTCCTGGTTCTTCCCCTTCTTCTTCTTCTTCTCCGGACACACAACTGCATAGTGTTCCATCTTTTGACAATTTCAACACTTCACCTTGGAATAGTCCTTCTGTGTGTTACCCTGTTTACCTTTACCTTTGCCTTTGCCCCGACCACTGCTTGTGGAAGCCTGCTTCTTCCCTTTGCCTTTCTTGCCTCCTGCCACCAGTGCTACATCCTTATCCTGATCAACTGGCTTGGCTGCCCCAAGCTGACCTTTCCTGATCTCTGTCTGAATGCAATCATCCCAAAACCTCTCCCATGTGGGAAGGGTCTCACGTGCACAAACCCCATCAGCAAAGTTCATCCATGAACGAGGGAGGCCATTCACTGCAATCCGCACCAACTCAGTGGGTGGAATGGCTTCTCCAATCGCTGCCAACTCATCTCTCACATTAGTAATCTTTGTGAGATATCTAGCTGAACTATCATTACCCATCTTAATGTTCTTCAGCTTCTCCTTCAGGACCATCTTCCGGTTCTCATTAGTACTCTGGTAGAGATTGGACAATGCTGTCCACATCTCATGGGCATTGCTCTTTCTTTTCACATGAGGAATGCAATGGTCTTTGATTCCATCTAGAATCAGCCTCTTACCCTTGTTCTTTTTATTATAAGCTGTCAACTGAATAGCATCAGTAGGCATAACAACAGGGTTCTGTGTGGTATGCACTATGATATCCCAGACTTCTGTCTCTTCAAAGATACTCTGCATTCTCTCCTTCCAAACACTGTAATTTGTATGCCCATTGAGCCTATCCTCCACCCTCAATCCCAATGACATCCTGCTGTCCTAAAAATGAAAAATAGCACTGCTGTAGTAAAGATAAAACTGCTGTTTATGAAAAAATCAGCGTGTTGGAATTTTCTGAGTGAAAAATCAGCAGCTGTAATTTTTCCTTTTGCTATCCCAAACTGCCCTTCAGCACTTAAGCTCTGGTACCATGTAGAAATTTCTGTTTTCCCACCCCGGTTTTCAGTTTCACCTTATTTCTCCCATGTAGTTAAATTCCCTTTCCCATAACCATACATTTAACAAGCTGAAAAAATAAATATTGCTGAAAACACAAATTCTGGAAATTTTACAGAATGCTGGAAATTGCAGAAATAAAAATCAGCAGTAATAAACAGCCATTAAAACACATTTAAACACTGAGATTTTTGGTCAACTTGACCCTGGAAAAACCCCCTACAACTCTTGGGGAAAACCAGTTTGAGAGCTCTTCTTTATTTTTGAAAATTTCCTTTTTACAGTGAGAAATATTCAGCAAAAAATCAGCAAGCAAATTTACAACTTATCTCTTTTCCCATGCCTCACAACAAACTGGAAATTACAGCAAATAGGACAACAATAAATGTTGTACGGCCTCCTCGATTTTTGTGTCCACTTTCAGCATTAAATGTTGCTGTACGGCCAACATTAAATGCACTGTATAGACTGCAATAAATGTGTTGTACGAACCTCATTTTGCGTGCAGAAAAATCAGCAAACTGCTCGATTTTTGTGCAAACCACTCCTCAAAAATCGTGCCAAAATCTGCCTTTCACCGTGTGCTGAATCAGCTGTACAAATCTGCTCAACTGATGCCTTGGAATGTGTGCCAAGCTGCTGTCTCCTTCTCCTCCCTGCTCAGAAATCACTCTTGCTCTCTTGCTCTCCTTCTCCCAATCTGCTCATGAAAGAATGAATGACCTTTTCCTCCTTTTCCTCCTTTAATCTAACCCCAAGTGACTTTTGGGTGATCCAAGTGACTTTTGGGTGATCCTAAATCCAATGGCTGAAATAGATTGAGATCTAAGGCTGAGATTAAATGCTCATTTAAATCTCACTTTTTATTTTCTAATTCATCCCAATTTAATAAAGACCCACTTAGTCATTTATTTCCAAAGTCACTTTTCCTTTCTAATTTTTCATTGACTTTATAAAAGTCACTTTAAAATTAGACTTAATAACTTTATCACTTAAAGTCACTTTTAAATTAGATTTAACTTTATAAAAATTATAAAGTTACTTTAGGAGAAAAATTAAATTCTTTTGGACACTTTTCCCTAGGCCAAAGATCAAAGTCTTAAGTAACCACCTGTCCTCCGGTACCAAATTTCAACAAAAGTTCTGATACCACATCCTTGGTGACTGTTTTAACCCATACAAAGACTTCTTTAACTTGCATACCAGTTCTTTCTTACTCTTCACCGCAAATCCTTCAGGTTGCTTCATGTAGATCTCCTCTTCTAGATCCCCGTGAAGAAATGTTGTCTTCACATCCATCTGTTCTACCTCAAAATCAAAAGCAACAACAATAGATAAAAATAATCTAATAGAAGTTACCTTGGCAAAAGGAGAAAAAATATCACCAAAATCAATTCCCAGCACCTGAGAATAACCTTTTGATACCAACTGAGCTTTGTATTTCTCTACCTTTCCTTCTGCATTTTTCTTCTTCTTGAACACCCATTTGCTGCTAATGGGTTTCCTTCTAGCCGGCAACTCCACCAGATCCCAAGCCTCATTTTTGTGCAAAGATGCCATTTCATCAACCATGCCCTCTTTCCAGAGTTTTCCATCCTCTAAATCCACTGCTTCCTTCATAGTTATGGGATCATCATCAGTAATAGATAAAGAAAAATTTGAACAGAAAGAAGCTGGACTATACCTTCCTGGCCGCCTTCTTTCTCGAACTGATCTTCTCACACCCAGAGTTTGTGGCTCTTCATCTTCTGATTCCTCCTCTGCTATAGAGTCTGATTCTTCCTCCTTTAGCTCAAACTCTATCTTCTCAGGTTCCTTTGGTTGGACTTCATGTTTAATAACATATTTCACCTCTATGAACACCACATCTCGGCTGTACACAACCTTCCTTGTTACTGGGTTCCAAGGCTTATAACCCTTTAAACCATCCTTATACCTAATAAAGATGCACTTTTCATATTTACTATCCAACTTGGTTCGTTTCTCCTTTGGAACATATACATATGCATCACATCCAAATACCATCAGATGTGAAAGAGATGGTTTTTTACCAGTCCATACCTCTTGTGGAGTCTTATCCTCCAACATTAATGAAGGTGATCTGTTGACCAGGTAACATGCTGTCTCCATCGCCTCTACCCAGAATTCCTGTCCTAACCCGACACCACTGAGCATGCTTCTTGCCCTTTCCATCAACGTCATGTTCATTCTTTTTGCAACTCCATTTTGCTGAGGTGTATATGGAGTAGTCTTTTACTGTGATATACCACACTTCTTACAGAATTCTTTAAATTCCTTACTGCAAAACTCTCCACCGTTATCTGTCCTCAACACCTTTATCTTCTTCTCTGTCTGGTTTTCCACTAGAGCCTTAAATTCTTTAAACTTGTCAAAGACTTCAGATTTCTTCTTAAAAAAATATATCCATGTATTCCTTGAGAAGTCATCTATAAATGATACATAGTACACAGACTTACCCAGTGATGGAATCTTCATAGGTCCAAACACATCACTGTGCACAAGCTTTAATATCTGTTTCGCCCTTTTACCACCAGAGGGGAAACTCACCCGATTCTGCTTCCCATATACACAATTTTCACAGAAGTAAAAATCTAGAGAGCTATTACTCGTACCTTCTACCATACCTTTACCATGAAGTATTCGAAGGCCCTTCTCTCCAATATGTCCAAGCCTTTGATGCCACAACATGGTCTTCTCTCCAGAGACCACTATATTTTCTGCTTCACTTTCAGGAACCACAGAACTGTTGCACCCATCAACAACAGTGCTACCGTGCAGCTTGTACAGAGTTCCAATCTGAACTCCTCGCATCAATACTAGTGCCCCCGAACCATCTTGCAGGTATCCTTCTCGAACACTGTTTTTACATCTGCATCATCCAGCTTGCTTACAGAAATCAGATTTCTAGCTAATGCAGGAATATGCAGAACACCCAGAAGTGTTATAACCCTTCCACCTTGCAACTTTAACTTTACTTTTCCGTGACCAATGATTCTAGCCTTCTTGTCATCCCCCAAGAAGACATCACCACCATCATATTTCTCATACTCACAAAACCACTCTCTATGGGGAGTGAAGTGAAAGTCTGCACCTGAGTCAATCAACCATGCCTCATGATCTACATGTGTACTTGAAGAAGCCAAGTACACATCCCCACCTTCATCTGAGGTGGTTTTCACCTCTATAGAATGAGCATAATCAGATCCCTTTCCTTTGTCAGGAGCTTTAGATTTACAGTCCCTTTTGTAGTGCCCTTCCTTTTCGCATTTCCAGCATACCACATTTACAGGTTTTCCTGGAGATTTAGATCTCCCACTTGATGACTTATTTTTGTTTCTCTTCCTGGGACCGTCCTCGTACAGACAAGGAATCACCATTTTGGCTCTCCATATTTTTTTGTCTCATCTCCTTCGTCAACAAGGATGAGACTATTTCATAAAACTGCAAGGTAGTTGCAGTGCTACCTATTGCAATAACAAGACTATCCCACGAATCTGGTAGAGAACATAACAAACTAATGCACTTATATTCATATGAAATTTTGATATCAACAGAGGATAATTGACTTACCATAGTATTAAACGCATTCAGATGCTCTGTCATTGAGTCTCCATTTTTCATCCTCATCTTATACAAATTTTTCCATAGGAACAGTTTATTCACCAGAGACTTAGATTGGTACAAAGTCCCTAACTTGTCCCACAAAGCCTTCGATGTAGCTTCCCCTGATACATTTAGCAATACTGAATCTGAGACACACAATCGTATTGTGCTCTTTACCTTCCGATCTAACTTCTTCCATTCTTCATCAGACACTCCCGTTGGTTTAGTACTCGGATCTACCGTGATCCACTGATCTTTATCCACCAATAGATCCTCCATCTTGAGTTTCCACAAATCAAAACTCTGACCATTAAATTTCTCGATCTCTATCTTTCCACTGCTCGCCATCTTCTTTCACCACCAGAATCGATCTCGCAGATCTCCCACTGAACAGGGTCTACCACAGGCCCGAGCGAAACCCCTCAGCAACAAAGGCATCCCCTTGAAGCCAAAAACAATTCTGATACCAAATGTAGGTTTTAACCCTGTACAGAAATTACTTGCATACAAATTTTAAAACACAAAAAATAAACAATGCGAGAGCATAACACATAAAACACATATACACATAGATTTTCCCCTGGATCCCAAAACCGAGACTACCAGCTTGATTTTTCATTATGTTCCTTTCAATGTTACAATACATATTTATGCATGCTGAAGCATCCAATACCATGGACTGAAAACCATCGTGTCTAAAACCATGGACCAAAAACCATCACGCCCAAAAACATGTGCGAAAAACATGCACAAAACCATAGGTAGGTCCGCCCAACCTAATATAGGGTCCAAAACCAAAATTTTCCAGGGCGCTGCCCCAGACCCCATAGAGTGGGTTTACCTGCACCCCTCAAACCCCCTCTGACTCCTCCTGCTACGCAATCGATGCAACGAAGTGGGGGGCTCTGCCCCCCTTCTAACCCCCCAGTTAACTACGTGGGCTAGTCGTGGAAAGAATATAACACAACCCAACAACTTGAACTGGTTAAACCTTTGCAAGATCAGCCTCGAAAATCCTGACGGCCTCCCATGGCGGATGAAAAGAAAGACAAGGGGGCAAGAGATCCTATCAAAATCTTGCTCGAAGAAGCCCAAGAGTGACAAAGGAACGGGATGATGGACATTTTTACCCAGATCCTTCAACGGCTACCCAGAGGCGATGCATCGGCTTACAAAAGCTACTCTGGAAACACCACACCATTTAAGGTACAAGTTAATTTTGAAATCCCCGTATTCGAGGGTCAGATAGATGCATATGCCGTCGATAAATAGTTAAATCTGCTAGAGGGTTATTTTTCTGTTCAAGATTTTTCCAGTTGGGAAAATATTATTTTTGCTCTTCTCAAAGCAGCCCGCCACGTCAAGGACTGGTGGGAAACCTACTGCGAGCAGAAGGATGAGAGTACAAGCTCACTATTTTCAGCCACACCCACTTGGAATTCATTCCGGGATGCCATCAAGGAGCAGTAATACCCTGTCAGAAGCTACGAGGATCAATAAGTAAAGTGGACCATGCTATGGTAGGGAAGAGACCAAGACATACCATAGTTTACCAATATTTCCCATACCCTTCACACAAATTTGGGTATCAAGGATTCAGAGCAGCATTTGGTACTCAAATATCGTGGCTGCCTGCACAAGTACATCCAGGAAGAAATAGAATTCCTGAACATCTCCTCGATCGGCATGACATACAGATATGCCATCAAGGTCGAGCAAAAGTTTAAACAGAAGAAGCGAGACTTTGTATATATGAATTCGAAGCAAGGGAAAGGGTTCCCCAAGTTGCAGAACCAAGGACAAAGCCAAGACGAGGCAACCCAAGACAACTCGTCGAAGCCGCAGGAAAAGAACAACACCACGAAGTCGAAGAATGTTATGAAACCAACTCACAAAAATATAGAAAAGATAGATCAACGCCTTAGAAATAAGCCTCTTCGAGGGGGAAACCTCCTTTACATTACACAAATGAACAATTCTTAGATGATACAAATGAATAAACCTCCCTTATATATATAGGAGTATAAGGGGTCACAATATAATCAAGCTGACATAACAGCAATAACATAAGGGCACAAAAATAACAATAATGGGTTTCTATGGGGCATACTAATAACAATATGGGGACACTAGGGGCACAATAATAAGAATAAAGGATACGATGACAATAGTAATGGGCGAATCACTAGTATTATAGGGGCCTAACATGCCCCTCTCCTTTCGAAAAGCATTGTCCTCAACGTTTGAATAGTTATGGATGCTTCTGTATAAAATTCTCATCCTCCCATGTGGAATATTTAGCGGACAAGTTCTTCCACTTGATGAGATACTCTGAAATTGATCGATTTCGTAGCTATCGAGTTCTTGTTTCTGTGACTGATTTTGGTTCCAATATAATTTTCCCTTCGTTGTCGAGTTGTGGAAATATTGTTTGAACTGGGAGTTTTTCGCCTATAACCTTCTTTAAACATGAAACATGGAAAACTGGGTGCACTCGAGAAGCTGCAGGAAGCTCCAATTTGTATGCCATAGTACCAATCTTTTGCAACACTTTGTACGGGCCATAATACTTTGGTGATAATTTATTATCCATCTTAGATTGCTTGAGGGAAATTTGTTTATATGGTTGTAGTGATAGGAATACCTAGTCACCTACATCAAAACTTCTTTCTTTGCGACGTTCATCTGCCTGTTGTTTCATTCTATTCTGCACCAACGTGAGGTTATCCTTTAAGAGTTGGAGAACTTGTTGTTGATGCTCGATGTGATGTTCCATTGCTTGAACCTTAGAATTTTCTCTTAAATATGATGTGATGGATGGTGGATGATATCCATAAAGTACCATAAATGGGGTCATTTTTGCTGTAGAATGGAAGGAAGTGTTATACCACCATTCTGGCAGAGGCAACCATTTGACCCATTGTGTCTGTTTATTAGATACAAAGCAATGAATATATCCTTTCAAACATTTATTTACTATCTCAGTTTTCCCATCAGATGGAGGATGATAAGATGAGCTATGAGCTAACTGAGTACCGAGACAAGAAAATAATTATGTCCAAAAATTTTCAGTGAAAATGGAATCTCTGTCACTTACAATAATATTTGGGTTTCCATGAGATTTTGAATTGTTTCCATAAATGTAGTAGAAACTGTATTGGCTTTAAATGGAAGTGTTAATGCACAAAAGTGTGCATACTTGGTAAGTCTGTTAACTACCACCATGATGACACTCTTTCCTTTGGACTTGGGTAAACTTGTGGTAAAATCCATTGAAACCTCCTCCCAGCTTGGAATCGATAAAGGTTGTAATAGACCTGGGGTCTTAATTGTTTCAAATTTATTTTGTTGGAAAACCAAACATTCTGCCACAAACTTATGAATATTCGATTTAAGGCCATCCCAAAAAAATTCCTTCTTAACCCTCTGGTAAGTTTTTAAAAATCTTGAGTGCCCTCCTAAGGGAGAAGTGTGCAACTCCATAAGAATATTTTGTTTGAGTTGGGAATTCTCACATAGGTATAAGCGATCTTTGTACCATAACAAATCTTTTTTCCAGATAAATGTATCAGATGTACTGGGATCTTGTTGTAGCTTTTGAATGAGTGCCCACACTTCTTCGTCATTAGTGCATTGCTCCCTTGCTTCGTTTATCCAATCTGGTTGGATAATAGAAATGGCACACAACAATGCTCCCACATCCTCATCCTTTCTTGAGAGTGCATCTACCACAACATTTTTCTTCCCTTTTTTGTAGATGATTTCAAATTCATAACCCAGCATCTTTGTGACCCATTTTTGTTTCTCTTCAGAGGATAATCTTTGTTTTAAAAAGTATTTAATACTATCATGATCTGTTTTTACCTTGAAGTGTCTTCCCATTAGGTAGGTCGCCATTTCTTAAGTGCATGTAGTATTGCCAACATTTCCTTCTCATAAATAGCTTTGTGTAAATACTTGCCCTTGATTTGACGACTTTCGAAAGCAATGGGTCTTTCATCTTGCATTAAAACAGCACCAATTCCATTTCCTGAAGCATCACATTCCACAATAAAGGTTTTTGTGAAGTCCGGCATAGCTAAGACCGGTTCTTGGCACATTGCCTCTTTAAGATGTTCGAAGGCCTTTGTTGCTTCTGGAGTCCATGAAAATGCATCTTTCTTCAATAATGTTGTTAGAGGTGCTACTATTCTCCCATAATTCTTAACAAACTTGCGATAATACCCTGTCAACCCAAGAAATCCTCGTAGATGCTTTATGGATGTGGGGATTTTCCATTCCTTAATGGCTTTAATTTTGCTAGGGTCTACCTTAACACCTTCATGAGATACTATATGACCCAGATATTCCACCTCTTGTACTCCAAAGAAACGTTTGGAGCTTTTTGCATATAATTGTTTCTCCTCCAATAGTTTGAGCACCCTGTCAACATGTTCAACATGGTCCTTCCAAGACTTGCTGTAGATTGGTATATAATCATAAAATACTAGCACAAATTTTCTAAGGAAGGGTTTGAAAATGGAATTCATCAAAATTTGAAATGTAGAAGGTGCATTGGTAAGGCCAAAAGGCATGACCAAAAATTCATAATGACCCTCATGAGTTCTAAATTCTATTTTCGCAATGTCTTCAGTCTTAATTCTGATTTGATGATCTCCTGAACGAAGATCCAACTTGGTGAAGTAAATTGATCCATGCAATTCATCCAATAATTGATCAATGACAAGAATGAGAAATTTATCTTTAATAGTGAGCTTGTTGAGCTCCCTATAATCCAGACACATGCGCCATGATCCACCCTTCTTGTGCACCAATACTACTAGAGGAGAGAAAGAACTTTGACTAGGTTGAATTATACCAGCCTCTAGCATTTCTGCAACAATACATTCAATTTCACTCTTTTGGGCATAGGGATATCTATACGGCCTAATGTTTGGAGGAACACTTCCTGGAATCAAATGAATAGAATGATCATGATCATGAATAGGTGGGAGACCTTTGGGAGTCTCAAATACCTTGGAATGATTGTCCAAGACATTTTGGAGATTTGGAGAAATAGATGATTTCGATGTGGGAATCTCTAGAGAACATGATGCAGGAGCATTCAACCCAAGGAAAATAATTGTATTTTAGTAGACATAGGGGGGTCATGTGTTTTAGGGAAATTGGTTTCCTAAGTGTTAAGTTAATGTAATGTTTAGGCTTTTATGTGAGTATGATAGGAATTAATTAGATGTGTGAGGATGTTTGTAAATTATCTCGAATAATGGAGAACATGAGTGGTTAATAATGACAAAAGAGTTAGAAGTCAATTATAACTCTTAAAGGTAGTTTCATGATTCGAGGGACTAGAGAGAGTTCTTAGGTATTAAATGAAGTTAGAAGTGGACATAGAGGACATTTAGGAGTCAGTTCAGTAGATCTAGGATTTGAACAAGAATTAGTTCAACAAAACCTTTCTGGTATAAATGTAAGCCTATGGGCATAGTGAAGAAGAGGAGGCCAATGATACTGAAGATAAGGCCTGTGAGAGACAAAAAGTCTCAAATGTAATCATTTGTTTATACTTATATATACAGAGGTTTATTCCTAACTATGTTAGTGTGTGGAATGAGTATTTAATGAATGAATTACATGTAAGCTGCGAATTCGTATGTTTTGTAACAGAAGGTTGTAGGTAGAGTTATGTAGATATGCAGAGGACAGAATGATTCAGAGGAATCATCATGGGTCTTAGAATCCAATTGAAGAAACATAGTGAAGCTCTGGACAAAAGTAGTGAAGTGAGAATTCACAGAGGAGTTAAGCTTAGAGAAGTTGAGCAGTGGAAGCGGAAGAATGAAACCCTTTGAAGAAACATGAACCACAGAGGAAACACTGAAGAAACAGTGAAAACCATAAAGGAAAGGATGAAGGAAGAAGTGAGTCGTCGAAACATAAGTACCGTTGGATCTTATAGATCAACGGTGCAGGAGACAAAGAACGAGAACCATCGATCTCATAGATTGACGGTCATCAAATGCTGAAGGAGGGCGGAGGATAATCGATGAAGAGTAGTTTGCAAAGGTAGGAAAGTGTATTTTGGGCGGAAGAAAGACTGCAAGTGGTATTCTTCCATTTGACTCTGATTCCATTCATATCATGACACGTAGCAGAGAAGTTGTTATCACAAAATCTGACCTTGATAGGCTACTAATCAAGTAGACTCTGAGTAACTCTTTCAAACCAATATTTTGGCTGAGGCTTAGCCTCCTCAACTTGAGAGGGCTCTCTCAATAGGTTTAAGATTTTTGATTAATGATTAGATGGCTAACTCTAGGAACAAAATGGACAAATGTATAACTGGTTGACTGGTTGAATCAAAGACTAGCAAACATCTATTGGGCTATGGAGTCAAGATGATTTTCAACAAAACAACATGATCAACAAACATGGAAGTCAAGGCACTTAGAGTTCAGGTTTATAAATGAAATAGTAACATAGTGAATCAACACAGTTTACAAGCATCTGAAGGAAGTTAGAGCATTTTCCAATGAATTCTAAGTAACACAAGCTCATACCACTGCAAATAAGTAATTGAAAAGGCCATAAGAATATCAAACACATAAACTCCTTGTGAATCTTGAGTAGTCAAACTGATCTCTGTATTAAGTTTTAAAAACCACAGTTTCTTACAATAACACAACTTTCTTTTGCTAATTAAATTACCAACCCTTAAGAATTCGATTCTCAAGCTGAATATAGAGTTTTACAACCTTGGATACTATGATCCATCTTTGGAGGAATTCGAATTCCTAACATTGACAGTTATCTATTCATAAAACAAACTATTTAATTACAACTTGACAACTATTTGTCTTTAAGAGTCATAATACAAATAGGAGTGAAACTCCTAAAACATGCTTTCAAAAACCTTATCTATGTCTTCAATACATTCTTTAATTAGCTTCCAACCCATTTCTTCGAGCTTGATGATGTCCACAGTGCTGTTGCAAAACCTGCTGAGTCATGATCTAACTGTCTTAAAAACTAGGAGACAAAGTTCCTCCTATTAAGGCCCTTAATCCTTTATGCTCATCTTCGAGCAGTTTTGCTGGTGTATATGTGGCATGCATTAATAATACATTGAAACATCATCTTCCATCTGTGCAAAAAGGAAATTCCAACATATGGTGGAAAGGATGAAACATAACTATGCTATGAAAATACTCTGTTTTCGTAGCACAACCCTCATATTACTTATGAAATACTCCTTGAAACTTTGCTATCTACACCACTGCCATTTGAAACTTCACATATGATCCCATGTCTACTAGCAACTTCAAAACTTGAAATTAATTAGACCTTACCTACGGAAAGCATCCATAAGTGCTAAATGATCATCTTTAGCAGTTTTGTAGCGCGTTACGAAACTACTGTGTATGTTATTTTTCAACACGGCCTTCAAAAATCTGTATTTTGGGAGTTTTTTCAAAATTCCATGAAGACTGATATGATCAACCAAAAATCAAAACCACTTACCCTTATAAGATGTTCTTCTTCACAGTTGTTCTTCTTTTTATATGTCAAAATTCTTTTTATGTGCCAAAACTATTTTAATATATATCCTTCACTGCCCATTTTCATCACCCTGTTTCATTATTGTTGTAGACCCTTTTCCAGATTTGGTTAGTTTTATTTCTAGGTCTTCAATTTGCCTCTTCAATCTCTTGTTAGTGGCTCTCAGCTGAGCATTAATTCTCCTTAAAAATCTGGCTTCTTTGATTGCAGGAATAGTCCAGGTAAAGTACTGAGTTTCACTGTTTACTATTTCTGGTTTAGAAGCCTTTTCAGCTTCCCAGAGAACCTTCATCCTTTTGAAATTTGTCCTTTCAGCAGCATGCCCTCTTTCTCTCACTCTTAGTCTAGCAATTTCATTGTTAGCAGCTTTTAACCTTTCTTCCATAACCTTGTAACTAGCCTTTTCAGTTTGAGTGGCAGGAACTGTGTTTTTGTCACCTTCAGGTCTAGGAGATGGTAAGTCTATCAACTCCTCTTGAACAACAAAGGCTTCTTCTGTTCTCTCCAACTCAATATTGGACTCTTGCATCTTCTTGGATTGCCTGGTTAAGGGCTTTTTGGGATTAAAAACAAATGTTGTAACATCATCCTCAAATTCCAGTTTCTTGGAGGGTTTCATTTTCTTCGACTTCCCTTGATCAATTTTTGTCACATCTGCCTGCACTAATGGAGATTCTGTAATATTAATGGCTTTTAAAATATCATTTAAATCACCCTTCAAGCTTCAACCTTCTCCCGAGATCACTGTTTTACCTTTCTCCTTTGTAATTTGACTTCTAGTCAATCTCCTTTGAACTGGTTTATTGGTTGACTGTTTCTGTGTCATTCCTTTAATCTCAGATATCTTTTCCTTTATGGATTTAAGAGTTTCAAGAATGACTACTAGTGTTTTTTTTACTTGCTCTTTCACCTGCTTCCTAGGTTTCAACTTAACATACCTTTTTTCCCTGGACATTATAGACTTGCTGGTTTCTGCTGATGGAGTTCCTCTAACCCTAGGGCTAATGTCTACACCTTGATTTTATGCTCCAAAGTCACATAAAAACAAGAACGAAGACCATTCTTTATTGATCCTTTTGAGCTCATGTAGAACTATCAGTTTAATTAGACCATGATGAAACAATAAAGTTTCACATCCTTGAGATTTGAACTGTACTTTATCTGCCATCTTAGCTACACTTTGATATAAGAAATAAGGCAAATCTAAAGAAATAATACCAGTAAAGTGTAACTAGAGTTTAAAATGATATGAATAAACCTTCTAATATCTCCCTTCACAGGTAAAATAACGTTGAATGTTGAAGAGCAAGTTGGCATAGCTGTCTTTGATGTAGTCTTTGGGAACTACCTTGGTTAAGTCGGTTTCTACAAACTCTGGCTTTAGAAACACCTTACATGGTTCCATGTCGAATATGAAGTTTTTGAACCATGTATCTTGCCCCCTAGGAATTTCTGTCACCAAAGCTATGACCTCTGGAGAAATTTGCAAGTTCAGCATTCCGAACTTTGTGCTTGAGCCAGTGAAATGTAGTGCAAACTCCTTTGTCACCTGAGTATGTCCTCCCTGCAATTTCTTACAAAACTTCTAGTATCTTGCTTTCTTGAAGGCTTCAACAACTGATTTATCTCTGACTAGGACCTCAGTGCTTTCGGGCTCTATTCTTAAACAACGACCAGACCTGTGACGTTTCTTCTCCTCTGTCATCTTTCCTTCTGAATTCTTGTAACAAAACCAGCCTCACTTAAAACTCTGTTGATCAGCCTCGCTTGCCAATGGCGGTCAGGCTTGCCTGAATTATGGATGAGGAAAACCTTGGTGAGAAATGACCAAAGCTTACTGTTCGAAAACAATTCTATTCGAGGGTTTGCATGCAAACTAAAATGATGAGACTAGCCAACCCTTTCGAATTTGAAATTATCTTTCATAATGAGCCCTAAATTCGAAATGATGAGTTTGGAGGGTGGCATGCTTAAGGACTGACTCCTAGCTGACACCTAATAATGAAAATTTTAATGGAATATTAACGGATTGATGTTTGACAAGACTGTTCTACAAATCCGCGCTTTTGTAGCGCACAGGGAAAAGCACTACGAAAAGAGCAGTGTTTTCGTAGCGCAAAACAGACATTTTACACTGTCCGCACTGCGAAAACGTGGTTTCGGGGCTAATTGCAAAAATTTTCAAAATGGTTTAAGCTATGAGTTTCTAAAAGAGTATATGACTCATGAAACATGGAATAAGGTTGTTGGACTTTATTTGGATATGAAAAATGAAACCATTGAGACTCCTAACCTATCACCTACCCACTAAAACATAGGGTGACTTGACACTTATCTAAGACCATGACTAAGAATAATGTAAGCCCTTATTTTGGTGATAATAGAAGTGGAGAGGGGAAACCGATTTATCGGGTGGTTAATCCCGTACTCGTTGTATACCAAAAATAAATATGAACCATTAGATCTATTAAGGGTAGATCAATGATGGAGGTTACAACGCGAGTTGTTTGATGGATGATCAGAGTTTGAATGGAGAGTGCAATGGAAAGGCGATGGATGAGTGCAGACCCGACGACAATTATGAATGCGGGTTTATAATGTTTGAAGTCCGGCTTTATGGTTTGGAGCGGGTTTTCCTTTGTATTCCTGTGTTTCCCATATTTTCCGATAGAATGAATGGTCAGGGTTTTTAATGTAAAAGTGCTAATAATGTGTTCCGACAGTGTGATCACATATCGGGAAGTGGAAGGAGTGTGTAATGTGACCCGTGGAAGAGCTATACCCCAATTGCAATAAAGGTAAAGAATTGATATCTGTGCAAAGGCCGTATTAAGGCAAAAAGGTATGTTTTAAGTGCATTTCTGTTATAAAAGGGTTATAATAGAAATATAGCACCGATAAAGGGTTTTCATGTGTTAAGTCCGGTATAACCAAAGTTTATAAAGTGAAGGTTTAATGTGCGGGCTTAAGGGTTAATGAAGGTTATGAGGAGTTTCTAAGTCCCGATAGGAAGAATTATAATGAAAGGTTTAAAAAAGGTAAAGGAAGGTTAAAGCGAGGTGATTGAGTTCAAGGTGGGTTAATGATTAGACTTGGTTAGTCTATAAATTGTTCCGCATGAGACTATTAAAGGGGACCTTAACCATATTTAAATGAATATTTGACTCCTTTGAGAGTTAAATACCTGGGACAAATGTGTTTATGCATGGTACATGCATACTATGGGTGTAAGCGGGGGTAACCCTGGCATCATTTGGTATCAGAGCAGAATTGTAATTGAAACAATTGGTGTTAAAACAAAACAAAGAAATTCTATGTGAAAGAATTGAGAACAAAGTTATGTGTCAAAGATGTTTATGCAGGCAAGGAAGGATCAGATTCTAATCTGACAGAAAGTAGGCACATAGAGGTGATGTGTAGCAAAACTTGCAGATGCAAGAAACAGAGGACAATCCATTCAAGGTACAAGTGGAATGGTGAAACAAGATCATGCTGAGATCTTGAAGGTGAGGTGATATGTTTTGTTTTGATTTGAGAATGTGTGTTTATACATTGATATGTAGGTGACAACATAAGAAGGTGTGAAGGTTGCAACAATCTAGAGCAAGGAGTGCTCAATTGGTTCCAAAGGAAAGAACTAGAGAGATGCTAAAATACTGAGCTCAAAAGAGAGAAGCTTAGTGAGGCATATGTAGCAAGGAGGAGACTTGTTATTGCAGAGGGATTGTTGCATCTCACAAAGGTAATTCCACAAAGGATGTGGGTAGAATTACCAAGGTAATGAAGGAAGCTGGTAAGACTTTCTAAGTGAAAGAAGAGGAGGTCAGAACCAAGTATTTCATTGTGATTGAAATACAAGAGGAAAATTGTGTTCTTGAGAAGTGCGGATGAGTTGAAGCCTAGAAGGAGAAGAGAGAAGTGCTCAAAGGAGGTTCCAGAGACAGAGAACCAAGGGCTTGCCAAAAGACCAAGTACAGAGGAAATCTTGGTGAGGTAAGTTGCGGCAAGGAGGACTTGTTGTTGTAGAGGATTTAATGCAGCTCATAGTGAGTGAGTGAGGAGCTCATGAAGATAGAGAAGAAGAATATGGCTACTGATAGTCATAGTAGAGGTTCTAAGGAAGACCACAACAGAAGAAAGATGAAGAAAGAGGATGCCAAGGCAAATGGCAAGAGGATGAGTCAAGAGGAAATTGACAAGGAGATTGCAGAGTTAAAAGAACAACTCAATGCATTAAGGAGAATACTTGAGGAAAGCCAGAGACTAGGTTGGGTCTTGAGGAAGAAGCCAGTGAAGTGGCATAAGTTGCAGAGAAGGCTACAACAGAGGCAAGTAAGGTGGCTGATGGAAGAACTCAAAGAAGCTGAGTTGGAAATGAAAATGGAAGTGTCCATTTGTGAAGTAGAACAGGGTGAAGTTCTGAGGGAAGATGAAGACTTGAAGACTGAAACTTCAAGGGAGGCCAAAGGGTCACATGGTTTTAAATTTGACGATTTGTGTATGCTTGCAGGTGAAACATGTAAAGAAGGGCAATTTTCTGATATTGTCATAAAGGAGGAAGAAGACAAGCAGAATCTAAATTCTGTTCTGGAAGAAGATGAGATAGATAGGTCTCATATACAGTTGGGGAAAGATATAAAGAAACCAAGTGAAGGGCTTGAGGAGATTAAAGGGGAGATCATCAAAGAATTTCTGAGTCATAAAGAGAACTTGGAATAGCAAGGAGATATGATGGTTGAAGCATCAAGTGAGACCACAAGGTCTTATGATTTTAAAACTGATAGTTTGTGTATGATGGCAGGTATTGCAGGAGAAAAACAACCTTTTAAAGATATCTTTAGAGTAGATGAATATCTAGAAGTAAAAGGTGAGAAAGAAAACTTCTCAGAAGAAGAAGAATTTGACTGCATACAGAAGAAAATGTCTATGGATGAGTCTATAGAAGCTGTCTTAGAGATGAGGAATCAGGATCTTATTCTGATGAAGAGTGAAGGAATATTGTCTTAGAAAGGTAATAAAATGAGTTTGATTAATGTTATTGATGAAAAACAAATGCAGGAGAATATTAATGAAGATGATGAGACAAGGATAACTCTGGGAGAAGAGTTATAGAGGGACAACAAGGCAAAATGTACTGAAGAAGAAGGACATCTATTGATAGATGTTAAGGAAGAAGAAGTCTATGCAAAAAACTTAGCAAAGGGAAAAAGGACATCTGATGATTTATCAATAACAAAGGAAGGTATGGAAAATTGTGTGAAATTTCCAAATTCTACTCCAATTGAAATTATTGAGTTATATAGAAAATTAGACTTTCAAAGAAGGGAAATGGAAAAACAGAGGATAGATGTTCAAGATAGATTGCTAAAAAAGGAAGACAAAAGAATTGTCATGAATGACAATCATAAGAAAAAGGAGATGGTAATGAAAGTTCAACAAATTGACACTGCAAAAGAAGGAGTTCACTACAATGGACAAGAGCAGAGAGATATTATTGGAAAAGATGATATGGGGGAGAGACTAGTTGACAGTCTCATGAGTTCTTTTGAGAATTCAAAACAACATACTGATGTGCTGACAGAGGAGAAAGAAACAGAGCAGCAAACTGAACTGTTTGCCAAAGGAAGATAAGGCACAGAAGCCTTATGTTTTTTATTTTAACAAGTGTTTTGTGAGTGCAGGTTTTGTTGCAGATGCTGAAGAAAATTTGGCACAAATGAGCAGCCAAATAAAGATGAAAGAAGAAGATTCTATGGAAGAATTCAATCCATGGAACAGAGATGCTCAATTGTTGGAGAGAATGCTAGAAAGTCATGATTCAGTATAGATAGAAATAATCATGAAAGAGGGTAAGGATGAAAGGGAGGCAGTAAGCATAAGAGACAAAGCAAAAGTTGGAACAAGAGAAAAAGTAGAAGAAAAAGTAAACCAACAACTACAAAGTAAAAGTAACCAACAGTAGTTTGAAGAGTTAGTGGACAACAACAACAACCTGAAACAAAGAGAAAGAGGCAGAAGTAAGAGGCAGAGTATGGACCAGTCCAAAGATGTGCTGGAAAAAGAAATTGAAGAATTGTGGCAGCTGATGATGAAACAGGCCATAGAGAGAAAGTTGATGACAACATGAAGGATGATCAATTAGAACTTGAACCTGATTGACAAGGAGAAGAAGATGGAGCAGAAGACAATAAAAGTACAACAACGACAAAAGAACAAAGCATTTGGGCAGCTACAAACTAAAGTTTGGGACCCTGGAGGTTTTTTCAATCAACTTATGAAGACACATGATCAAGAGATCATGAATATTTTCTACTTTGGGAGTTTGATGTAGGAGCATTCAACCCAAGGAAAATCATTGTATTTTAGTAGACATAGGGGGGTCATGTGTTTTAGGGAAATTGGTTTCCTAAGTGTTAAGTTAATGTAATATTTAGGCTTTTAAGTGAGTAGGATAGGAATTAATTAGATGTGTGAGGATGTTTGTAAATGCTCTCGAATAAAGGAGAACATGAGTGGTTAGTAATGGCAAAAGAGGTAGAAGTCAATTATAACTCTTAAAGGTAGTTTCATGATTCGAGGGACTAGAGAGAGTTATTAGGGATTAAATGAAGTTAGAAGTAGACATAGAGGACATTTAGGAGTCAGTTCAGTAGATCTAGGATTTGAACAATAATTAGTTCAACAAAACCTTTCTGGTATAAATGTAAGCCTACGGGCAGAGTGAAGAAGAGGAGGCCATTGATACTGAAGATTAGGCCTGTGAGAGACAGAGAGTCTTGAATGTAATCATTTGTTTATACTTATATATACAGAGGTTTATTCCTAACTATGTTAGTGTGTGGAATGAGTATTTAATGAATGAATTACATGTAATTTGAAAATTCTTAGGTTTTGTAACAGAAGGTTGCAGGCAGAGTTCTGTAGATACGCAGAGGAGAGAATTATTTAGAGGAATCATCATGGGTCTTAGAATCTAATTGAAGAAATATAGTGAAGCTCTGGAGAGAAGTAGCAAAGTGAGAATTCGCAGAGGAGTTAAGCTCAGAGAAGTTGAGCAGTGGAAGCGAAAGAACGAAACCCTTTGAAGAAACCTGAACCACAGAGGAAATTCTGAAGAAACAACGAAAACCATAAAGGAAAGGATGAAGGAAGAAGCGAGTCATCGAAGCATAAGTACCATTAGATCTTATAGATCAACGGTGCAGGCAACAAGGAATGAGAACCATCGATCTCATAGATCGACGGTCATCGAATGCTGAAGGAGCACGAAGGATAATCAGCGAAGAGCAGTTTGCAAAGGTAGTAAATTGGATTTCTTGCGGAAGAAAGACCATAAGTGGTATTCTTCCGTTTGACTCCGATTCCATTCGTAGCGTGACATGTAGCAGATAAGTGGAGAGGGAAACCATTTTATCGGGTGATTAATCCTTGTACTCGTTGTCTACCCGAAATAAATATGAACCGTCGGATCTATTAAGGGTAGATCAATGGCGGAGGTTACAACGCAAGTTGTTTAATTGCTGATCGGAGTTTGAATGGAGAGCATAATGGAAAGGCGATGGATGAGTGTGGACCCGATGAAAATTATGAATGCAGGTTTATAATGTTTGAAATTCGGCTTTATGGTTTGGAGCGGGTTTTCCTTTGTATTCCCGTGTTTCCCATATTTTCCGATAGAATGAATGGTTAGGCTTTTTAATGTAAAAGCGCCAATAATGTGTTCCAACAATGTGATCCCATATCGGGAAGTGGAAGGAGTGTGTAATGTGACCCGCGGAAGAGTGATACCCTGATTGCGATAAAGGTAAAGCATTGATATCTGTGCAAAGGCCGTATTAAGGCGGAAAGGTATGTTTTAAGTGCATTTCTGTTATAAAATGGTTATAATAGAAATATAGCACCGATAAAGGGTTTTCATGTGTTAGGTCCGGTATAACCAAAGTTTATAAAGTGAAGGTTTAATGTGTGGGCTTAAGGGTTAATGAAGGTTATGAGGAGTTTTGGAGTCCCGATAGGAATAATTATAATGAAAGGTTAAAAAAGGTAAAGGAAGGTTAAAGCGGGGTGATTGAGTTCTGATATAAAGGAAAAGGTGGGTTAATGATTAGACTTGGTTAGTTTATAAATCGTTCTGCATGAGACTATTAAAGGGGACCTTAACCATATTTAAATGAAGATTTGACTCCTTTGAGAGTTAAATACCTGGGACAAATGTGTTTATGCATGGTACATGCGTACTGTGGGTGTAAGTGGGAGTAACCCTGGCATCAGAACATAATTATGTAATTACACCTCGTTGTTCCTTCTTTAGAAGCTTTTTCATACCGTTAGAGCTGATTATCTTTCCCGGTTTCCCCGCAATACCCCTTAATTCAACTTCCTTTCCTTCCACACAAATTTTCATGAAAATTAGAAGCTATTGTACCCAAGGATTGTAGCCATTGGACTCCCAGTACAACATCAACACCACCCATTGGAATGGAAAGCATTGGACTATTCAATACATGCTCTGCCATGGACAACTTGATATTATGGCAATTTCCTGAGCAATTTATGGTTCCTCCACTTGCAACCATCACTTGACACTCTGGTGCTGGATATAGGAAGCAATTCAATTCCTTTGCTATCTTACAATGAATAATATTATGGATACTTCCTGAATCAATCAACACTATTACCTTTTTCTTCTTGATATGTCCTTCTATCTTGATATTTTAAGGAGTGGTAATTCCAGCCAATGCATTACGAGATATGGTCGGATTCATTTCTTCTTTATCTAGGGTTTGTTCATGGAATATATCCTATTCTTTTGACATTTCTTGTTCCTTTTCTTCCTCCTCTTCACAATCTATGTAGAATAATTTCTTCTCAGCACACTTATGACCTTTAGTGTATTTGCTATCACAACTGTAACAAAGCCCTTTTTCTCTCTTTTCTTCCAATTTTTGTGGTGTCAACCTTGTAGGTTGTGGAAAGCTAGGGGCAACAACACTTCCATCTTTATAGTTGTGAGTGGTAGGCTTCCTGGTTGCCATAATTTTTCTTTCCATTTTTCTTGCTAACCTGAATGCCTTCTCCAATGAATCAGGTTCCCAAAGGCGAACCTCATGTTGGATATTATCCTTTAAAGTCACTATGAACACATCAATCTCATTCTCCTCTGGAATATCTTTTACCCTTATGTTCAATTTTTGGAAGTCCTCAATGTGCTCCATCATTGAACACTTTTGTTTGAGATTTATCAATTGGCTAAAAAAGGTGTTGCTTTTGTATCCTCATAATGTGCTATCATTTCTTTCATAAAAATTGCCCAAGTGACAATTTTTTTACGAGAGCAAAGCCATCGATACCATACAAACTGATTTGGTTCCAAATATAAAGTTGCGATACGTACCTTTTATGTGTTTTGTAGGTTATGGAGATCGAAAAATTGCTCCAACTATAGTATCCATGTTTCGAGATCCTAGCCATCAAACTTCCTCATATTGATTTTTAGAATATGGTGGGTCTTCAATCCAACATTAGAGTCTATGAAATCATGATTAACATTTCTTTTGTTCTCATCATGAGTTTCCTTTACTACCCTTTCACCATTAGTGACCATTTCTTGTAGCAACTTATTCAAATTTATCTTCAATTCTTCCATCTTATCGTACATGCCATTCATCTTAGCATCCATGCCATTAATCTTAGCTTCCATCTTACTATCCATGTCATTCATCTTAGCTTCCATCTTAGCATCCATGCCATTCATCTTAACTTCATTTACCTTTAGTGAGAGTGAACTTTGCGGTACTTGGTCTTGTAATTTTGATATATCATGTTGCATTTCTTCCTCTTCTTCATGAGTCATGGTAGATCTTTCAGGTTGCTTACTAGGTGTTTCCATTTTCTTTCTTTGGGGCATTAATTAATGCTAATAATTCTTCACTATTCCCTTTGAATTCCTTCAGACTAATTATTCAAACCAATCTTATGCAAAATTAAAAAAAACTACACACCATTTTTTCACTTTGTAAGAGCTCGATATTGAATCTGTTGTATCTCTGTAACTGCCAATCTCAAATATTGGAAATAGTGTCCTACAATAGCCCTTTGAGTCCTCTTTCTAACCTCGCAAGTATGATCAAGATTGGATTCTCCAAGGAAGAGTTATGCCAACTCTCCCATGATGACCTAATTATAGACTAGTTCAGTAGAGCGAACTTGTGTGATGTGCCCTGTGTCACGGTTTTGACCTTAGTATCTAAAACTGATACACAGAAAACTATAGGCCTTCCTCTTTCTGAAACTTCTTACAAAATTTTAGTCTGATGCTCAAAACAAAATTTATGACGATTTTCCCCAGGTCACCTGTTTGAAATGTAATTCGAGAGTCTGCAAAAACGCTAACTTCCTCAGATCATATCTCTACAAATATAGTGAGACAAGCTATGAAATGCAGACCCGTAGTTTAGAATGATTTTGGCTCAAATGGGTTTTTTGTTTAGCTTCTGAAACGTCGCATAAAAAAAGTTACAGCAAAAATTCCATGATGACCTGTTTGGAGCAGCGAAACCCTAGAATCCAAAGCTCTGATACCAAATGTTATGAAACCAGCTCACAAAAAGATAGAAAAGATAGATCAACGCCTTAGAAATAAGCCTCTTCGAGGGGGAAACCTCCTTCATAGTAGACAAATGAACAATTCTTAGATGATACAAATGAATAAACCTCCCTTCTATATGTAGGAGTCTAAGGGGTTACAATATAATCAAGCCGACATAACAATAATAACATAATGGCACAAAAATAACAATAGTGGGTTTCTATGGGGCATACTAATAACAATATGGGGACACTAGGGGCACAATAATAAGAATAAATTATACAATGACAATAGTAATGGGGGAATCACTAGTATTATAGGGGCCTAACAAAGAACGACACAAGAAAGTGGTGTGAGTTCCACAAGAGTCCCACTCACAACACAAGTGAGTGTCGGACCAAGCAGTCGATGGTGGCTGAGTTGAGGGCTTCAGAATCAGATGCATGTTTCGACCCTGAGTCAGAACTAGACAAGGGGAATGGAAAAGGGAAGCAAATCATTGATGCGGAGCCCAACGCCATTGTTTCCACCGCCAAGATCTAGAAGAATGAGCTCGAAGATCCAGAAGAGGGGGAGCGTCTTTTCCACTCACAGATGTGTGTGAAGGGTTTGCTGCTGCAATTCATTGTTGACAGTGGCAGCCAAAAGAACCTCATTTCAGCAAAGGTCATGAAGCGGTTGGGCCTACCGACTACACCACACCCACAACCGTATAGTATCGGGTGGCTTCACCAAGGATGAGATCTCCGAGGTCGCCAGCAATTCTGCATTCCCTACAACATCAAGCCCTTTACAGATGGGGTATTGTGTGATGTTGCACCTCTTGATGTTTGTGATGTACTATTAGGCCAACCATACTTGTGGAGGCAACATGTTGTGTATGAGTCAAGGCCCCGAGCTATTATTATTTCTTTGGGTAATTCATTATACATGATACCGGAGGTAACCCCACCTACCGCCACCTCTTTGATCACTGCTAAGAAAGGCAACAATCTTATCTCCTAGACTAGGAAATTCATTTTCCATCTGGTTCGCTCCCAAAGTAAGGGGAAGATCCTCACCACATCCATGACCTTCGCGAAGGGTTCCTCCACGCAGTAGCAACAGCAAAGGGATACGGTCATGACAGAACACAGGAACAACTTCTCCTCACCCATAGGGGTACCACACAAGTTTCAAGTGGGCGACAAAGTCTGGTTGCATCTGCAGAAAGAACGCCTTACAAGAGCCCATCAGAAGCTCTGACCACTCCAAGATGGTCCTTACACCATTACCAAGGCTGTGGGAAACAATGCTTTGGAGCACAACATTCCCCCATTCCTTCGCTTGCACCGAGTGTTCAATGTTAACCATCCTTGACCATGCTTCCCACCATTATTGGACACATCAGAGGTTGCAGAACAACTCACCAAGGACCGAACTCAGCGGAAGCTTCCTCATCTCAGGGAGGAACTCAATGTAATGGGGACCATTGCTTCATAAGGGGGGAGGAATGATCTAGGTGGATGTTGGTGGCCACCCACCTATCCCACTTGGACACCCACAACTATCTCTTTCAGTTTTTCAGTTTCCTTAATTGTAGCACAATTTACTATTTTTAGCAATTTTTCGGGTCCTGAACTTCAGGAGCCGTTTTGAGGCCCTAAATGACGTTTTTTGGGAAAACCGGGAGCAATATGGCTTATAGACCAATATTTCTCTTCCCAAAGTTATAGTCCTTGGATAGATCTTTCTAATGAGCTATTGTGCGTGTCAAAAAAAGATCGTATGCCAAAGTTACGACCCTAGGAAGTTGATGTACCAATTTACCCAAACGGGGCCCACAGTTTGGCACTTCATCTCCTACGGTTTGGTTTTTTGGATGCTTAGGGTTTTCCATTATTTCTCAACAATAAATAGACCTTTGAGCCTCATTGTAACACAATTAAGAGGCATGTAGCCACACATCTCTTCTCAGAGATAAGTTACCATCAACCTAGCTGGTTTATTTCCATTTCTGTTTGTAAGCATATTTCAGTATTTTACATTAATGAAATGAAGTATTATTTTAGTTGCATCTCTGTCTATATGTTTATCTCTGTATCTTGTTGTGTTCTTGTTTAAATATGGATCAGTGGTATCAGAGCGGTCTACTTTTTCTCTGTTTTTCTTTGCATGCCCCCAACAAGGTCAAGATATAAGGAGTTAGGGCTTGAACTGGTCGAACCTTTGCAAGACCCGCCTCGCAAATCCTAATGGCATCTCATGGCGGATGAAAAGAAAGATGAGGGGGCAGGAGATCCTATCAAAATCTTGTTCAAAGAAGCCCTCGAGTGACAAAGGAACACGATGATGGACAACTTTTCCTAGATCCTTCAGCGGCTACCCAGGAGCGACGCATTGATTTCCAACAACTACTCTAGAAACGCCACACCATTTAAGGTACAAGTTAATTTTGAAATCCCCATATTCGATGGTTAGATAGACATAGATGCCATCGATAAATGGTTAAATCTGCTGGAGGGTTATTTTTCTGTTCATGATTTTTCCAGTCAGGAAAAGATTATTTTCGCTCTTCTCAAAGCAACCCCCCACGTCAAGGACTAGTGCGAAACCTACTGTGAACAGAAGGATGAAAGTACAGGCTCACTATTTTCAGCCGCACCCACTTGGAATTCATTCTGGGATGCCATCAAGGAGTAGTATTACCCTGTTGGAAGCTATGAGGATAAATACATAAAGTTGACCACATTGCGGCAGGGAAGGGACCAAGACGTGCCAGAGTTTACTAATATTTTCCATACCCTTCACACAAAGTTGGGTATCAAGGATTCGAAGCAGCATTTGGTACTCAAATACCGCAGCTGTCTGCACAAGTACATCCAGGAAGAAATAGAATTCTCGAACATCTCCTTGCTTGGCATGGCATACCGATATGCCGCCAAGGTCGAGAAAAAGTTTTAACAGAAGAAGCAAGACTTTGGATCTGTGAATCTGAAGCAAGGGAAAGGCTTCCCCAAGTCACAGAATCAAGGACAAAGCCAAGACGGGGAAATCCAAGACAACCTGTCGAAGCTGCAGGAAAAGAACAATGCCACAAAGTCAAAGAAGGACACAGGAAAGTGGTGTTAGTTCCACAAGAGCCCACTCATAACACAAGTGAGTGTCAAACCAAGCAGTTGTTGGTGGCCGAGTTGAAGGCTTCAGAATCAGATGCATGTTTCGACCTTGAGTCAGAACTGGACAAGTGGAATGGCAAAGGGAAGAAAATCATTGATACAGATCCTAGTGCCGTTGTTGCCACCACCAAGATCCAAAAGAATGAGCCCAAAGATCGAGAAGAGGGGGAGCGTCTTTTCCACTCACAGATGTGGGTGAAGGGTTCACCGCTGCAATTCATTGTTAACAGTGGCAGCCAAAAGAACTTCATTTCAGTAGAGGTCGTGAAGCTGTTGGGCCTACCGATTACGCCACATCCATAGCCGTACAGTATTGGGTGGCTTCACCAAGGACGAGATCTCCGAGTTCGCCAGCAGTGCTGCCTTCCCTATAACATCAAGCCCTTTACAGATGAGGTATTGTGTGATGTTTCACCTCTTGATGTTTGTGATGTACTATTAGGCCAACCATACTTGTGGAGGTGACATGCTGTGTATGAGTCAAGGCCCCGAGCTGCTATTATTTCTTTGGGTAATTCATTATACAGGATACCGGAGGTAGCCCCACCTACCGCCACCTCTTTGATCACTGCTAAGAAAAGCAGCAAGCTCATCTCCTAGACTAGGAAATTCATTTTATGTTTGGTTTGCTCCCAAAGTAAGGGGAAGATCCTCACCACATCCATGACCTCCGCATAGGGTTCCTCCACGCAATAGCAGCAACAAAGGGATACGGTCATGACAGAACACAAGAAAAAATTCTCCTCACCCAAAGGGGTACCACACAAGTTTCAAGTGGGCAACAAAGTATAGTTGCATCTGTAGAAAGAATTCCTTACAAGATCCCATCAGAAGCTCCGACCACTCTGACATGGTCCTTACACCATTACCAAAGCTGTGGGAAACAATGCTTTGGAGAACAACATTCCCCCATTCCTTCGCTTGCACCAAGTGTTCAATGTTGACCGTCGTCGACCATGCTTCCCACCATTACTGGACACATCAAAGGTTGCAGAACAACTCACCAGGGACCCAACTCAGCAGAAGCTTCCTCATCTCAGGGAGGAACTAAACGCAATGGGGATAATTACTTCCTAAGGGGGAGGAATGCTCCAGGTGGATGTTGGTGGCCACCCACCTATCCCACTTGGACCCCCACAACTGTCTCTTTTAGTTTTTCAGTTTCCTTAATTGTAGCACAATTTACTATTTTTAGCAGTTTTTTGGGTCCTGAACTTCTAAAGCCGTTCTAAGGCCCTAAACAACGTTTTTTTGGAAAACCAGGACCGATGTTTCTCTACCAAAAGTTATAGACCTCGGATAGATATTTCTAACAAGCTATTGTGCGCGTCAAACAGAGATCGTATGCCAAAGTTACGACCCTAGGAAGTTGATGTACCAATTTACCCAAACGGGGCCCATAGTTTGGCGCTTCATCTCCTAGGGTTAGGTTTTTGGATGTTTAGGGTTTTCCATTGTTTCTCAACAATAAATAGGCCTTCGAGCCCCATTGTAACACAGTTCAGAGGCATGTAGCCACCACATCTCTTCTTAGAGATAAGCTACCATCGCCCTAGCTGGTTTATTTCCATTTCTGTTTGTAAGCATATTTTAGTATTTTACATTAATGAAATGAAGTATCATTTCCACTGCATCTCTGTGTATATGGTTATCTCTGTGTTTTGTTGCGTTCTTGTTTAAATCCAGATCAACATAGGACCAAAGGTCATGATGACAAAATGTAATAGTCAGATGAGAGGCAAAATGGATCACCCAAACCTGGAAAGACAAGTGACTGAGTGAGGATATCCCAAACCCGACACGAGAAACAAATGAGTGTCATGTTCAAGAGCGACATGCTGCCTATACAAGAGATGTTTCAATTTCATTTTCCCGACTATTTTTAGCGATCACCCCAATTATTTTTAATCACAAGCTTGAAGGGGATATCATATGGTTGTAGTATAAGTTCATTCTTCGAATGAATCCATCCTAGTAAGTTTTATGAGTCCTAGGAAGGAGAAAATCGATCTCGTCATGGTGACAAGTCTTTCACCGTTTAATTTTTACGAGTCTGACAGAAGAATAACTCGGTATCTTTTTCATATTTAGAGAGTTTGAAAAAGAGATGAAAAAGAAAACTCCATCATGTCCCTTTTCGTAATTTGTCTCTCGAACCCAAAAAGGTAGAAAACAATATTCGAGAGAACCTCTTGACCATGTCGACCAAGGTGTACCTTTTTCGTAAATAGTCAATCCCAACCCAAAAAAGGGGTAAATGTATATTGAGATGATGTCAATTCATTTAATTTAACGAGTTCAAAAAGACAAGTACTCGACGATCTTTTCATATTTTGAGAGTCATAAAATAGCTTAAATATGACTTAAGGGGGGTTCCTTTTTTGTTTATTTTTAATGAGTTGAAAAAGAGATAAAACAAAAACTCATTGAATTGGTAAAGAATGATCATTGTAAAGACCAAAAAGAGCCTGTAACTGCACAAAGACAACCACACATCACTGATATCGAGAAAAATAATAAAATATTGGAAAAATTGTGTTTAAAAACTTATAAAAAGACCAAAAGTAAAAACATTTTTACCATTTCATTTGGAGTAAATTGGCGAGTGAATTTTACCTCATTTTCCTTGATTCTTCAGGCAAACAACGTGGGAGATCTAGGACACCATTTCACAAACCATCAACTACAGGTAAGAGCTCTTCCTTTTCTCTTGATTTTCATTCTTATTTCATGCCATTTCATAGGATTTTTAGCTGGTTAAGGGGAGGATTTCAATTTTTAAAATCGAGGTGACTAGCGCGAGTCAACTTATCATCCGCGTTGATCGCCCTTGAGCCCAAAAGGCTCTCGCCCTGCCAACAGGAAAACAATTTAGACAGTCGTGTTGGATGCCAAGCAGAAAATAGAAAGATAAATCCTCTCTTTTGATTGGTTTTTCCAAGATTTTGATCTGTGGAAAGGCATCTAAATGATGTTTATGGGTTGTTTGCAGGAGATTTCAACAAACATGGTCATCAAATGGAAGGAAAGAGGCCATGAGGTAGAATATCACCAAGATGCCCAAAGCATTGAATGTGTCAATTCTTTGAGGGACTGTGGGTTACTGAAGTTCTTTTAAACCCTAGGACTCAGAGCTCAAAATGAGTTGCTACACTATCTGATCGGACTATGGGATGTTGATCGACAGATATTCATCATTGGAGATTAAGAACTAGAGCTGGAAGTAGCTGATATCTACTTCATCACTGGATTGTCTAGAAGAGGGGAGAGAGTCCAACTCTTTGGAGCTCGTACTGGAGGTGAGAGCACCAACACCTTGATTAGAAGGCATTTCTCGGGTGCAGAGACAACTGTGAGCAGGAAGGTGAAGATAGAAACCATTGAAAATCTTCCCTTGAGGACGATTCTACACACCATGGCCCATATAGATGGGGCACAGGCGTTGCATGAGGCAATGAAATCACAATTCCAATATGTAGTGGATTGTCTTGCTCCAACAATGTTCAACTAGTGTGAGGGAATGCTGGTCAACATGAAGAGATAACTGACCAAAGGAAACTTGGGAAAATTGAATCAGTTTAGCTTTGGATCGATTTTGGTCACTTTCTTTTTGGAGTGTGTGCCCCTATTTCGATAGCAGTTGGTAGAGGTGGATGAACCAATTCCAAAAGATCCGAGGTTTCTCATATGGAGTGAGATCATGCCTCGAGGGGGATGAGGCCAGTAGATGCACTTCCCTCCACAGTTATTTAGTTGGCTACGCAAAGAAGTAATCGTCGTGGGTGACTATGCCTATGCAGGCACAGTGGACCGGTGTAGGTAAAACTTGTTTTTTGGAAAATTTTCAAGTCTTTTGATTTTTTATTTAAAGTGTATCTAAGAGTTTACTTGTGATAATTGTGTAGATGTAGGACTGGAAAGGCCTCCTGGCATGTCTCCAATAGCACGGCGAGTAGCACATCAGATAGAAGATGCTCCATACGAGGAAGGAGCAAATCCTATGGTAGAAATGGAACGAAATCTGGAAGTGATTACCCAAGGGATTCCAAAATATGCAACTATAGATGACGTGCCACTGCGATACCAGAGGCATACAGTAGGAGTGTTTGCGAGATTGCATCGGATGTTAGGATGAGTGATCAGGGTGGTCTTGTGCTATCACAAGCATCATGTGGGCAAATAACCTTTTTTCTAGTCGTGTTTATCTGCACTATTGTAGGCTTTGAAAGCCATGTGTCCTAGAACACTTATTTTTTGATATTTTGATGAACAAACTTTGACAGACTCTCTCTCTCTCTCTCTATATATATATATACATACATACATATGCATGTTTCTATTATCTACATATGTGTTCATGATGATGTGATCGATTTTTATAAATGACGCAAATTTCTATCTAAAACACAATTTGCTAATGCATCAGTTAATGTATTCAAATTTCGTGGAATGTGTTGATATGTGTTATAATAAAATTCCTTTCTAGTAATCAAACATGTAGATACATACGCAAAATTTGTGGATTTCTTACTGAGTAATGACTATTTAATTGTGGCAGAATGAGTTGTGAATCTAACTTAACAACCAAATTCCTAATTCCAAGAGCAACTGATTTTGATAACAGTTCAATAACTACATTGTACTCGAAAATATTATTAGTTGTTCAATCGAGGAAAATATCTTGTATATTGATCAACTCACCATAAGGAGAAAAGAGTGCTCAAGCTGTGGAAGATAAGTTCTGTGTGATACAACTGATTTTGATAACAGTTCAATAACTACATTGTACTCGAAAATATTATTAGTTGTTCAACCGAGGCAAATATCTTGTATATTGATCAACTCACCATAAGGAGAAAAGAGTGCTCAAGCTGTGGAAGATAAGTTCTGTGTGATACAACAAGCACAATCAATAAAACCAACATAATAGTTTGACGACATCCATGAACCGAGTGGAACACAAGGTAAGCAGAGGAAACATGTCTGCAAAGCAAACAATCACACCAAAAAATCAACAATGCACACCAATGAATTCACACACTATTGTACAAAAGTAATTACACGGAATTCACAAGCCCGTTGCGGGGCTATGATAACGCATTACCTTCGTAGTCAACCAGCTCATAGGCGCCTTTTTTTAGACACATTTTATGATGTATGGCCTATGCCACATAGGTTCGAACTTTCCAACTCCCAAATTATCATTGGATTGGTCATATAGCAAGACCAAGTCACCTTTAGTGAAAACTTGTGGAGAAAAAGTTTGATCATAATGAGCTTTAACTCATTTTTTCTGTGCTTCCATTACCATCGCAACAATATGGTGGCTCTCATCAAGCCTCTCGAGATAAAGTAACCGCTCCTCTTCAGGTGAGGTATCGGGGAGTAGTTCGATAACTAGTTTTAACGAAGGAATCTCACACTCGATTAGGAGTGTCACCTCTAAATCATATATCAAATGGAATGGAGAGAAACCAATGGTTGTCTTAGCTGAGGTTCGGTAATCCCAAAGAGTCGAGAAAAACATAAGATGCCAATCCTTTTTATGCTTCCTATGGTACGTTGAAGCATAGTAATCAAGACCTTATTAATCGCTTCAACTTAGCCATTGGCCTATGGATAGTAAGAAGTTGAGCTGTCATGATGAAGATCCAACTGAGAAATAAGCTCTACCATCATGTATTGACGAAAATGTGATTCGTGATCAGTGAAAATGGCTTGAGGGAGGCCAAAATGAGCTATGACATGGTTAAAGAGGAACCGAGCAACAGTGATACCGTCAACATTATATGAGGACGCTGGCGGGGCACATTGTTTATGGTTATAAATTTGGCATTCATGGAACTTTTGAATTGCTAAAATACAATCTTTGAAGATAGAAGGCCAGAAATAACTGGTGGGAAGGATCTTCTAAGACATGGCATAGCCTAACATGTGACCACCACATGTCTCAGAGTGTTGGGTCCCTATAATACTAGTGATTACCCCCTTACTATTGTAGTTATACCCCTTATTTATACTGTTGTGCCCCTATTACCCCCATATTGTTACTATTGTGCCACATAGAAGCCCACTATTGTTATTGTTGTGCCCTGCAATATTATTGTTATGTAGGCTTTGATTGTATTGGGACCACTTAGACTCCTATATATAGAAAGGAGGCATTTTCATTTGTATCATCCAAGAATTGTTCATTTATGTAATGTAAAGGAGGTTGCCCCCTCGAAGAGGCTGAATTCTAAGGCGTGGATCTCTCTTTTCTATCATTTTGTGAGCTGGTTTCATAACATTTGGTATCAGAGCTTTGGATTCTAGGGTTTCGCTGCTCCAAACAGGTCATTGTGGAATTTTCGCTATAACATTTTTTCTGTGACGTTTCAGAAGTCGCAAAAAAAACCCATTTGAGAAGAATTGGCGCTGAACCTTGGGTCCAAATTTCAGAGCTTTTCGCGCGATATTTTCGGAGATATGATCTGAGGAAGTTGGCCTTTTTGCAGACTCCTGAATTACATTCAAAACAGGTGACCTGGGGAAAATCGTCATAACTCTCTCTCTGAGGATCGGATTGAAATTTCGTAAAAAGGTACAGAAAGAGGACGGACTTTAGTTTCTTGTCTGTGTGTTTCAGATTCAAAGGTTGAAACAGTGACTCGTGGCACGTCGTACAAGTTTTCTCTACTGAACCAGTCTAAAAGCAAGTCACTGTGGGAGATTTCACATAACTCTTCCTTGGAGAATCCAATTGGGCTCAGACTTGTGGCATTGGAAAGAGGACGCAGAAGGCTACTACAGGTTGCAACTTCAGAATTGGATGATCTAAAATTACAGAGATACATCAGATTCAATATCAGGCTTCTATAAAGTGAAAAAAGGTGTGTAGTTTTTTTTTTTAATTTTTGTGTAAGCTTGGTTTAACGGAATTCAAAGGGCATAGTAAAGCATTATTATCGGTAACTGATGCCCCGAGGAAAGAAAATGCAAACACCTAGTAAGGAACCTGAAAGCTCTAGCATGACTCATGAAGAAGAGGAAGAAATGCTACATGATATATCAAAATTACAAGAACAAGTGCAACAAATGTCACGCTCACAAAAGCTAACAGAAGCTAAGATAAATGGTGTGGAATCTAAGATAAATGGCGTGGAATCTAAGATGAAGGGCATGGAAGCTAAGATGGATGATTTAAAGACAGATTTGAACACAAACATGGCAGATTTGAAGACAAACATGGCAGATTTGAAGACAGATTTGACAAATTTTCTACAAGAAATACTTACTAATGGTGAAAAGGTAGTAAAGGAAACTCATGATGAGAACAAAAGAAATGTTAATCATGATTCCATAGACTCTAATGTTGGATCGAAGACTCACCATGTTCCAAAAATCGATATGAGGAAGTTTGATGGCAAGGATCCCGCCACATGGATATTACAGATGGAGCAATTCTTCGATCTCAATAATGTGCAAAACACACAAAAGGTACGTATGGCAACTTTATATTTGGAACCAAATCAGTTTGTATGGTATCAATGGCTTTGTTCTCGTAAACAATTTATCACTTGGGCAATTTTTACGGAAGAATTGATAGCACATTATGAGGATACAAAAAGCAACACTTTTTTTAGCCAATTGATAAGTCTCAAACAAAAGGGTTCAATAATGGAGCACATTGAGGAGTTCCAAAAATTGAACATAAGGGTAAAAGATATTCCAGAGGAGCATAGGATTGATGTGTTCATAGGGTCTTTAAAGGATAATATCCAACATGATGTGCGCCTTTGGGAACCTGATTCATTAGAGAAGGCATTCAGGTTAGCAAGAAAAATGGAAAGCAAAATTATGGCAACTAGGAAGCATACCATTCACAACTATAAAGACGGAAGTGTTGCCCATAGTCTTCCACAACCTACAAGGTTGACACCACAACAATTGGAAGAAAAAAGAGCAAAAGGGCTTTGTTACAATTGTGATAGCAAATACACAAAAGGTCATAAGTGTGCTGAGAAGAAATTATTCTACATAGATTGTGAAGAGGAAGAAGAAAAGGAGCAAGAAAGGTCAAAAGAAGAGGATATATTCCAGGAACAAAGCCTAGATGAAGAACAAATAAATCCGACCATATCTTGTAATGCATTGGCGGGAATTACCACTCCTCAAACCATCAAGATAGAAGGACAAATCAAGAAGAAAAAGGTAATAGTGTTGATTGATTCAGGAAGCACCCACAATTTTATTCATTGTAGGGTAGCAAAAGAATTGAATTGCTTCCTATATCCAGCACCAGAGTGTCAAGTGATGATTGCAAATGGAGGAACAATAAATTGCTCTGGAAAGTGCCATAATATCAAGCTATCCATGGGAGAATATGTATTGACTAGCCCAATGCTTTCCATTCCAATGGGAGGTGCTGATGTTGTACTAGGAGTCCAATGGCTACAATCCTTGGGTACAATAGCTTTTAATTTTCAAGAACTTTTCATCAAATTTTCTGTGGAAGGAAAGGAAGTTGAATTAAGGGGTATTGCAGGGAAACCAGGAAAGATAATCAGCTCTAATGGTATGACAAAGCTTCTAAAAAAGGAGCAAAGAGGTGTAATTGCACAATTATGTTCGCTAGATGTTTCCACATTGGAATCATCTATTTCTCCAGATCTCCAAAAAGTCCTTGGACAATCATTCCAAGGTATTTGAGACTCCCAAGGTCTCCCACCTATGCGTGATCATGATCATGCTATTCATCTGATTCCAGGAAGTGTTCCTCCAAACATCAGGCCGTACAGATATCCCTATGTCCAAAAAAGTGAAATTGAACGTATGGTTGCAGAAATGCTAGAGGCTGGTATAATTCAACCGAGTCAAAGTTCTTTCTCAGCTCCAGTAGTATTGGTGCACAAGAAGGATGGATCATGGCGCATGTGTCCAGATTATAGGGAGCTCAACAAGCTCACTATTAAAGATAAGTTCCCCATTCCTGTCATTGATGAATTACTGGATGAATTGCATGGATCAATTTACTTCACCAAGTTGGATCTTCGTTCGGGATATCATCAAATCAGAATGAAGATTGAAGACATTCCGAAAACGGCATTTAGAACTCATGAGGGTCATTATGAATTTTTGGTCATGCCTTTTGGCCTTACCAATGCACCTTCAACATTTCAAGGTTTGATGAATTCAATTTTCAAACCATTCCTTAGAAAATTTGTGTTAGTATTTTTTGATGATATACTAATCTACAGCAAGTCTTGGAAGGATCATGTTGAACATGTTGACAGGGTGCTACAACTATTGGAGGAGAAACAATTATATGCAAAAAGATCCAAATGTTTCTTTGGAGTCCAGGAGGTGGAATATTTGGGTCATATTGTATCTCATGAAGGAGTTAAGGTAGACCCTAGCAAAATTAAAGCCATTAAGGAATGGAAAATCCCCACATCCATAAAGCATCTGCGAGGATTTCTTGGGTTGACAGGGTATTATCGCAAGTTTGTTAAGAATTATGGGAGAATAGCAGCACCTCTAACAACATTATTGAAGAAAGATTCATTTTCATGGACTCCGGAAGCAACAAAGGCCTTTGAACATCTTAAAGAGGCAATGTGCCAAGCACCGGTCTTAGCTACACCGGACTTCACAAAAACCTTTATTGTGGAATGTGATGCTTCAGGAAATGGAATTGGTGCTGTTCTAATGCAAGATGAAAGACCCATTGCTTTTGAAAGTCGTCCAATCAAGGGAAAGTTTTTAAGCAAAGCTATTTATGAGAAGGAAATGTTGGCAATACTCCATGCACTTAAGAAATGGCGACCCTACCTAATGGGAAGACACTTCAAGGTAAAAACGGATCATGATAGCCTTAAATACTTTTTAGAACAAAGATTATCCTCTGAAGAGCAACAAAAGTGGGTCACAAAGATGTTGGGTTATGACTTTGAAATCATCTACAAAAAAGGGAAGCAAAATGTGGTGGCAGATGCACTCTCAAGAAAGGATGAGGATGTGGAAGCATTGTTGTGTGCCATTTCTATTATCCAACCAGATTGGATAAACGAAGCAAGGGAGGAATGGAAGAATGACGAAGAAGTGTGGGCACTTATTCGAAAGCTACAACAAGATTCCAGTACTTCTGATACATTTAGCTGGAAAAATGATTCGTTATGGTACAAAGATCGCTTATACCTCTGTAAGAATTCCCAGCTAAAACAAAAGATTCTTATGGAATTGCACACTTCTCCCTTAGGAGGGCACTCAGGATTTTTAAAAACTTACCACAGGGTTAAGAAGGAATTTTTTTGGGATGGCCTTAAATCAGATATTCAAAAGTTTGTGGCGGAATGTTTGGTTTGCCAACAAAATAAAGTTGAAACAATTAAGACACCGGGTCTATTACAACCTTTATCCATTCCAAGCCAACGTTGGGAGGAGGTTTCAATGGATTTTATCACAGGTTTACCCAAGTCTGAGGGAAAGAGTGTCATCATGGTGGTAGTTGACAGACTTACCAAGTATGCACACTTTTGTGCATTATCACATCCATTTAAAGCCAGTACAGTTTCTACTGCATTTATGGAAACAGTTCAAAAGCTACATGGAAACCCAAAGATTATTGTAAGTGACAGAGATCCCATTTTCACTGGAAATTTTTGGACAGAATTATTTTCTTGTCTTGGTACTCAGTTAGCTCATAGCTCATCTTATCATCCTCAATCTGATGGGCAAACTGAGATAGTAAACAAATGTTTGGAAGGATATCTTCGTTGCTTTGTATCTGATAAACAGACACAATGGGTCAAATGGTTGCCTCTGGCTGAATGGTGGTATAACACTTCCTTCCATACAGCAACAAAAATGACCCCATTTATGGCACTTTATGGGTATCAACCACCATCCATCACATCATATTTAAGAGAAAATTCTAAGGTTCAGGCAGTGGAACATCACATCGAACATCAACAACAAGTCCTCCAACTCTTAAAGGATAACCTCGTGTTGGCACAAAATAGAATGAAACAACAGGCAGATCAACATCGCAGTGAAAGAAGTTTTGATGTAGGTGATTGGGTATTCCTACGGCTACAACCATATAAGCAAATGTCCCTAAAGCAAGCTAAGAAGGATAATAAATTATCACCAAAGTATTATGGTCCGTACAAGGTGTTGCAAAAGATTGGTACTATGGCATACAAATTGGAGCTTCCTGCAGCTTCTCGATTGCACCCAGTTTTCCATGTTTCATGTTTAAAGAAGGTTATAGGTGACAAGCTCCCAATTCAAACAATATTGCCAGAACTTGACGAGGAAGGAAAAATTATATTGGAACCGGAAGCAGTCACAGAAACAAGAACTCGACAGCTACGAAATCGATCAATTTCAGAGTATCTTATCAAGTGGAAGAACTTATCCGCTGAAGATTCCACATGGGAGGATGAGAATTTTATGCAGAAGTATCCAGAACTACTCAAGCGTTGAGGACAACACTTTTTTGAAGGAGAGGGGCATGTTGGGTCCCTATAATACTAGTGATTACCCCATTACTATTGTAGTTATACCCCTTATTTATATTGTTGTGCCCCTATTACCCCCATATTGTTATTATTGTGCCCATAGAATCCCTCTATTGTTATTTTTGTGCCCTATAATATTATTGTTAGGTCGGCTGGATTATATTGTGACCCTTAGACTCCTATATATAGAAAGGAGGTTTTTCATTTGTATCATCCAAGAATTGTTCATTTATGTAATGTAAAGGAGGTTGCCCCCTCGAAGAGGCTGAATTCTAAGGCGTGGATCTCTCTTTTCTATCTTTTGTGAGCTGGTTTCATAACACAGAGTGGCATTCATTTAAGACTCGTTCAACCTCTTCAAATGTTAGACATCTGTGAAGAACATAATCAACACCGACTCAGTACAATGTATGACCAATAATCCGATAATGTTGAGACTGATGCCGGATACGGCATCAGTTGGATCAAGACAACTCGGATCAGAAATTTTGGGTCAGAAGATAAAAAATGATATCTCTGTACCACGGGTCAAGAGTGCTGATGAGAAACAAAGTTTCATCAGGAATCTACTCGATAACATTAGTGGAGGTGTTTGCAGAAGGAAGGGTGCAAACTGATTCAGAAAAAAATGAATGACTTCTTTGATTTGGTGACAGTGAACTCCAAATCAAACTCTTGCAGGTTAACAATCCATTTAGAGTATTTGCCCCCAAGCAACTTACGAGTTAGAATATAAGTCATGGGGTTATAGTTAGAAATCATTGTGGTCTTCAGTAGAAGAAAATAATGTCATCCTAGACCAGTACCATAGCAATGGTATTATTAGCCGCGACCAAGTACATGAAATAATCGTGGTCGTAGTCAGGGGGATGCAATAAAGGAGCACTAATGAGTGTTTACTTTAGAGCATCCAAATATTTTTGGGCAATTTAATCCCAAATGAATGGGATCCCCTTATTAAGAAAGCATTTAAATCCTTTTGAAAGCTCAGCGTAATTAGGGACAAAGCGACGAAGAAAATTGGCCTTTCCTTGCAAACTCTACAATTGGTGCAGTGATGAAGGAGGGGGTAAATTTACAATAGCCTCAACTTTCAGAGGATCTATTTGGATGCCTTCTTTGGACACAACAAAACCCAAGAGCCGATCAAATTCGATGTAGAAGACACATTATGCAGATTGAGATGAATATTATAGTGTCGATAATGCAGAAAAACGGCTCGAAGGTGGTCTAGATGGTCACGACACTTAGCAAAATGAGCTGGTAAGTCGTCTAGATAAGGTTGAACAATGTGTTTAATATCATGAAAGGCATATGAAATTTCTCTCTGGAAGGTAGCACTAACGTTTTTGAGACCAAAAGGGAGCTTCTTATAAGAAAAAGTCCCCCATGGACAGATGAAAGCAGTCTTGTGTTGATCAATGGGTAATATGTTAATCTGGTTATAACCAAAAAAACCATCCATAAAAGAGAAGATCTCACTCCCAGTGCACTCATCAATGATTTGATCAATAAAGGGAGTGGGATAGTTATCTTTAGGGCATGTGTGATTGATGTCGCAGTAATCAACACAAACTTAGATTGTTCCCTGCTTTTTAGTAACCGATACGATATTAGAGACTCAATTTGTTAATGGGATAGGGTAAATAAAACCAACCTTTAGAAGCTTTTAAAATTCTCCCTTAATAGTAGCGCCCTTTATGGATGCACGAGACAAAGCCATTGACGAAAAGGCTTCGCATTAGGATACATGGGTATTTCTCGCACCACAATACTCCCTGTTCTGCCTTCATGCTTTAGGGGGCATCTGTTACACAATATTTTGTCACACCTCTTGCACTTCCCTGTGTCATACCATAGAGTGCCTGAAACTTGGCAATTATGTAGTGTACCCATCCTGATATGTAGTCGAGATCCTCCTTGAAGACTTAATGAAAACATGCCTTGAGCCTTTCCTCAAGAAGTAAGCTCCAAACCTTAATTTCAGGGTCAGCGTGACTGTGACACTAGCAACTTGGGCTGATGGCGAGTTGCACTATACTAGCCTCGCGCTTCCAACACACTTTTTTCTTGGATACTCACGCTGATCCCTAAAAGACAAGTTTTCCCAAATAGGTCAAGAAGTTTCGTGATCTAGAGGATTCCAAAACGACGAGTTGGACGTTGTTCATTGTGGATGTGGTCAAGTTCTCCCAATATTTCCCTTTTATCATATCCCTATGAGCTATCTCCTTGAAATGAGCGCCTTCCATTATCTTTGGAGAGATCCTAAATCCCTCTCCCTGCCTATGTATTCATCCTCTTCCATTCCCAAATGGTTGGTCTCTGATTATTTGCACCCTTATGCTAAGATAGTGCCTACATGCTACTCATGTGGATTGGAGAAGGAGTGCTTGGAGAGATTGAGCATGGACTTGGACATTCACTCAAGGAGGGCTTATTGACATCAAGGTTTTGGTTCTATTCTTCCTATTTTATTTCTTAGTATATACAACTGTTGGTTCACTATCCATAAATTCTTGTGTTAATGCATCATTTATCTTAATGCTCCTTGATATGTTAAGTGGATTACATTCAATTATGCTAGTTGCACTTGTATGCTTTGTCGTGTCTTTGATTTCTTGTGAAGGCATTCAAATGTTGTGAGTAGTAGAGCTGAGCCTGAGGAGTGAGCGATCAAGATCTTCAAAAAATGAGTGCATTATAACATCAGAACGAGGTAGGTCTCCCTCCTATTCTCTTATTTCGATTGTAATTTAGGAAAGTGTCTTGTAGATTGTCACGTAAGTTGCTAGTACCACTCATTGGGCTAGAGGGTTCGTCTCTGTTTGTAGAGAGGATTTACCTAGAAAACATGTACCAAATGACACCCAAATCAATCTCAAACAACCAAAGTAGTTATATAATTTTAAATCCATTCACTAGAATACCAATCCACATATTGTTCATCACATAAACCATATTATGTCACTGCAAACCCTGATCAACCATATATCAAAATATATACACTATTGTTCTTAAGCATATCCGCGTATATATGTGCTTTCCATGAAGCATACCTACGTACATATTTCAAAATACTGAAACCTGAAACTGAATCACTTTCATAATGAAATACTCACTAAATCACTTACAGAATTGATCACCGAATTTTGAACCACATACAGATAGCAACATCATTACTATTCAACAAATCATTCCACAAATCATTCAACCTCAAACATCACTGTTAAACCCAGATCATCATGAAATACTTCATTGAAAGACAACATCAAACACAACAAGGCTGATCAAGATGATCAGACATCATATTTAGCAAAACCCTAACACTTCCACTTATGTACGCGACAATTACAAAAACACTTCCATGTATGTACATGACACTTACAAAAACACTTCTGCATATGTACACGCCTTTGATATTTTATACCCACATACAAATATGTCCATACTGCAAAATTGATACGCTACTACTTAAAATTTAATCCTCGTATCCACACACTTTTTCTATAACAAACCTATGTACATATATGTAATTATTGACTCATACCTTCGCTACACAACATAACTTCAGTCAAACCCATACACAGTAACAAACACACGTTAAAAATTTATCATCACATATCAAACCATGTTATGAAACCATCTCACAAAAAGATAGAAAAGATAGATCAACGCCTTAGAAATAAGCCTCTTCGAGTGGGCAAACTCCTTTACATTACACAAATGAACAATTCTTGGATGATACATATGACAAGACCTCCTTTCTATATATAGGAGTCTAAGGGGTCATAATATAATCAGAGCCGACATAACAATAATAATGTAAGGGCACAATAATAACAATAGTGGGCTTCTATGGGGCACAATAGTAACAATATGGGGACTACATGGGTACAACAATATACTAAGGGGGTTGTACTAATAACAATAAGGGGTTACACTAGTAGTATAGGGGCCTAACATGCCCCTCTCCTTCAAAAAGTGTTGTCCTCAATGCTTGAGTATTTCTTGATGCTTCTGTGTAAAATTCTTGTTCTCCCATGTGGAATCTTCAGCGGGTAATTTCTTCCACTTGATGAGATACTCTGAAATTGATCGATTTCGTAGCTGTCGAGTTCTTGTTTCTGTGACCGCTCCAAGTTCCAATATGATTTTTCCTTCCTCTTCAAGTTATGGCAATATTGTTTGAATTGGGATCTTCTGCAAATTTTGAATGAGTGGCCACACTTCTTCGTCCTTCTTCCATTCATCCCTTTATTTGTTTATCCTATCTGGTTGGATAATAGAAATAGCACAAAACAACGCTTCCACATCCTCATCCTTTCTTGAGAGTGCATCTGCAACAAAAATGTTCTTCCCTTTTCTGTAGATGATGTCAAAGTCATAACCCAACATATTTGTGACCCATTTTTTCTGTTCTTCTAAAGATAATATTTGTTCTAAAAAGTATTTAAGACTATCATGATCCATTTTTACCTTGAAGTGTCTTCCCATTGAATAGGTTGCCATTTCTTAAGTGCATGTAGTATTGCCAAAATTTCTTTCTCATAAATAGCTTGCTTGAGATGTAGTCGGAAAAATACCCAATCACCTACATCAAAACGTTTTTCACTGCGATGTTGATCTACTTGTTGTTTCATTCGATTCTGCACCAAAGTGGCATTATCCTTTAAAAGTTGGAGAACTTGTTGTTGATGCTCGATGTGATATTTCACTGCTTGAACCTTTTTCTTCTTGATATGTCCTTTTATCTTGAGAGTTTGAGGAGTGGTAATTTCTTCCAATGCTTTACAAGATATGGTCGGATTCATTTCTTGATGCTTGATGTGATATTTCACTTCTTGAACATTTTTCTTCTTGATATGTCCTTTTATCTTGATAGTTTGAGGAGTGGTAGTTCTGGCCAATGCATTACAAGATATGGTTGGATTCATTTCTTCTTTCTTGATGTGATATTTGTTAGAAAATTATATATTACGGAGCAATGGAACACATAAAATATTGCATAAATATAAACACAGAAAACGCAAAAAATAAGAGAGACACAGATGTACGTGGTTCACCTAGTTTGGGCTACGTCCACCCCGAACAACCAGTCCTTCCTTTCTATTATCCAGCAAAATGAAGAGACACAACCTACAGCGAATCCACTGTAATATCCTCTGTTTTCTCTCACAGTCTCACCTCTCTGTTTCCCACTCACAGAATACACATCTATCACACAGCCTCAAATACAATACCCTCATACAAAGAGAGGGGGTGCCTTCTAGGGCAAAAAACCCTAAACTAAACATAAGTTCTACCGTCAGATCATCCGCCTAATGAACGGCCCAGATTGACTAGAAATTACTATACTTTTACAAGGCAATTTTACAACTGTTTTTAGCTTCGGGGGCGCTACCCCCGAAAAACCCCCACCAAGGGGGGGCTCCCAAAGGTCGCAGCCGCCCCCCCCGGACCCCCCTGCAGCGAATATTTTACGGGTGGCATTGCCGCCCCCATTTCGAACTGGGGTCCTATGTGGCGATACCTTTGAATATAGAAGATAATCAGGCTCCACAATCGACAATCTCCCACTTGGAGACTGATCGTATTAACTCCACCGCTGCTCCATTTGCTGGACAATGACTCCTCTTTGGACCTGGCTGTTTCTCATCTTCATCGTCATCCTTGAAGACCAACTGAAACTGAGCATATTCTCAGTTTCTCCCTGGTTACAACTTTTGTTAGCATATTTGCAGGATTCTGCCTAGTGTGTATCTTTTCCAGCTTCAACTCTCCATCTTCCAACACTGATCATATGAAATGGTACTTGAGTTGTATGCGTTTAGTCCTGGAATGAAATGCTGAGTTCTTTTCAAGATGAATGGCACTTTGGCTATCACTGTATAACGTGCCCATATCATGCTCCTTACCCAATTCACCCATAAACCTTTGTAACAAAATCATTTCTTTACTAGCCTCTCTAGCAACGACATACTCTGCTTCTGTTGTTGAAAGTGCAACAACACTTTGGATTTTTGAAACCCAACTGACAGTTGTTCCTCCAACAGTAAATACATATCCTGTAGTGCTCCTCCTGTTATCTCTGTCACCTGCCATATCTGCATCAACATATCCTTGTAGGTAGATGTTTGAACCACCAAAGCATAATGCTTGATTTGTGGTACCTTTCAAATATCTGAGAATCCATTTCACTGCCATCCAATGTTCCTTTCCTGGATTGTTCATGTACCTGCTTACAACTCCCACTGCATGTGCAATATCAGGCCTTGTGCAGACCATTACATACATTAAGCTTCCAACTACTGATGCATATGGAACTTTAGACATATAATCCATGTCTTCTTGGGTCTTTGGGCACATTTCCTTGCTAAGTTTGAAATGGCTAGCAAAAGGTGTACTAACTGGTTTTGCATTGTGCATGTTAAATCTTTCAACACCTTTTGTATGTACACCTACGATTTTTTCTGTCTCTAGTTATTCTCATACCAAGGATTTGTTTTGCAGCTCCCAAATCCTTCATTGCAAATGAATTTGCCAATTTTCTTTTGAGCCCATTTATTTCTTGCATGTTAGATCCTGCAACAAGCATGTCATCTACATACAATAACAATATAATATAGCTACCATCATTTTTCTTTTTCAAATAAACACAATGATCAGAGTGACATCTAGTATAACCTTGTTCAAACATAAACTTGTCAAATTTTAGATACCACTGCCTTGGAGCCTGTTTTAAGCCATACAAGCTCTTCTTCAACCTGCACACTAGTTTCCCCTTCCCTTTCACCTCATATCCTTGTGGCTGCTGCATATATATCTCTTCCTCCAAATCCCCATGGAGAAAGGTTGTCTTTACATCTAACTGCTCAAGATGAAAATCTTCAGCTGCTACAAGAATTAAAATACTTCTGATTGAAGTCATTTTAACAACAGGAGAAAATATTTCATCAAAATCAATACCTTTCTTCTGTGCAAACCCCTTCACCACAAGTCTAGCTTTATACCTCTATTTTCCTCCATCTTCTTCCTTCAGGCTGTAAACCCATTTATTCTTCAATGTAGTTTTTCCTACAGGCAACCTGACTGAATCCCAAGTCTGGTTATGCATTAAGGAGTCCATCTTCTCTTCCATGGCTACCTCCCACTTCTTCCTGCTTTCAACCTGCATTACTTCTTCATAGCATTCGGGTTCACCGGAATCAGTCAACAATAAATAATATAATGAAGGAGAGTATCGTTCAGGGGGTCTACTTATCCTGGTAGATCTTCTAACACCACTTTCAGGTGTTTGGGGTGCCTGTTGTTGTTGTGGTGGTTGCTGTTGTTGTGGTTGTTGATTATTATTATTTTCAAGCACCTTTACTTTTTCAGTGATTTCATCAAGAACTGCGTATTCATTGTTTTCCTTTTCCTGTTTCTTTTCCTGCAACTGATTCTTATACAAGACCTTTTCATTGAATATTACATCTCTGCTCCTAATGATTTTATGATTTTCGTAATCATATAAGCGATAACCAAAATCATTAACACCATATCCAATAAAGGTACATTTCTTTGACTTTGCCTCAAGCTTTGTTCTATTTTCTTTATCAATATGGACAAAGGCCTCACAACCAAAAGGCTTTAAAATAGAGTAGTTTACCTTTTTACCTGTCCATGCTTCCTCTGGAACACCACCATCCAAGGAACTTGAAGGCCCTCTGTTTATTAGATAAACAACAGTATCTACAGCATCTGCCCAAAACTGTAAAGGCAATCCTGCATGCAATCTCATGCACCTTGCACGCTCCATGATTGTTCTGTTCATCCTTTCTGACACACCATTTTCTTATGGTGTTCTTGGAACTGTCTTCTCTCTGCGAATTCCATGCTCTAAACAGTACCTATCAAACTCTTTGCTGCAATATTCACCTCCATTGTTTGATCTAAGACACTTCAATTTCTTTCCTATCTCAATCTCAACCAAAGCTTTCCATTTCTTGAAAGTATCAAATACATCAGATTTATTCTTAATACAATAAATCTAAGTTTTTCTAGTTGCATCATCAATAAAAGTAACATAATAATGAGAGCCACTGAGAGATGATACCTGAGAAGGTCCCCATACGCCTGTATGCACAAGCTCTAATTTTTCGTTCTTCTTTTCTTTCCCAACTCTGAGAAATCTGACTCTCTTCTGTTTTCCATAAATGCAGTTCTCACAGAAGTCCAAATCAACATTCTTCAAACCCGGAAACAAATTCCTTGAGTGAAGAATCTTCATCCCCTTTTCACTCATGTGTCCGAGCCTATGATGCCATAATGCTGCATCCGCTCCTTTGGAAGTTAAAGCATTAACAAAGTTAGAAATACCATTGCATAAATACAATGTACCAACCTTTCGCCTTTTTCTATTACTAGGGCTCCTTTAGTGACCTTCCAAGCTTTATCTGTGAAAGTTGTCACACAACCTTCACCGCCTAACTACCCTGTTGAAATCAGATTTTTCTTTAGATCTGGAACATGCCTTACCTCCTGTTAGTGTCGGTCTTGAGCCCTCCATCAGTGATCAATAACTCTTTGCATATGCATTTATAGGTGTCTCATCAATGTCAGTTTTGCATCCCGCTAGGCATGCCATAACACTGAATGGAGGAGCTGGTCTTTGTTCCCTTCTTGGCTTTGCTGGATCAGGTCATACAACAATGTAATTGAGTCAGGCTTGTTCTTGTTTTTGTCTTGAGGTCCCATGGTCTTAGGTCTAGGGTTTTGAGTCAAAATCATTTCAAGGTTATGAGTCATGGTCAGTAAGTGCCCAGCAAGCCGGAAGGAGTCTTGTACATACGTTTCATTATCATTTTCTTCAGCTATAGCTCATTTTATGCCTTGGGTTTAAAAACCCTGTTTTTAAGTCCAAGGCCATGTGGAAATTTGAAAAAATAAAGAAATTCTCAAAAATTTGTAAAAGTGCCGGCAATAACCCTGGTTCCTTCACTACAGTCCCTCAGGCGGTCAACCTGCAAAAAGAAAGGAGTCAAACGCATCAAAAGGCTCATTTCAGGACAAAATGACTCCAAAACAGTGTTAAAAAAGAATGTCCAAGTGGAAACATTATAAAGTGGGTTTTTGAGTTAAATTTTTTCAAATGTAAGCATATAAAGGTAAATTCCCTCTTTGAAGACCCTCATTGTGCATTTGAAGGCAAGAAAACACAAGAGAAAGAGGTGAGAAGGCAAATTGGCAATTTGCAGCAAATTCTGGGCTTTCTGAGCATGTGCGACCAAACCACAGGTGTGCGCGACCACGTGGGTGGGCGCGACCAAACGGAGGCCAACGCACAGTGTTAAATAACACGGGCGCGACCAAACGGAGGAGTGCGACCATTCTCAGAGCGTTCGCGACCAAAAACTCTGTCTGCCGTAAAACTCACCCAAACTTCAATTTTCTTTCAAATTTGCTCGGATTTCTTCAAGGTATGCTTCCCTTATGATGTTTATAATCATGTCATGGATGAATAAGGAGGGTTATGGTAATTTTATCATGCAAGAAATTAATGAAAAATAGGTTAAGTGACTTGATGTCTTTGCAAGCTTATGTTAGGTTGTATTGTTTGTTTTTCAAGGTAATTTTTCCTTTATTCCCTTCCATTAGTTTCCCATTATAAATTCACATGTGTTAGAGTGTCATTTTCATTGATCTCATTTGCAAATTAATGCTAGACCCCATCCCAATTTCCTAAAAACCCTAACCCCTCCTAAACCCTATTTCAAATCCTAATTTCTCCCATGCATCCTACTCAAACCCTAACACTTTGTCACACAGCAAATTTATGTATAAAAAACACAGCAAAATGAAAAAGAAACATTGTGAAAAGAAAAAGGAATATGATGGCAAATGCATGCATATGAATATCACAAAAAAACAGAGTAATATCACTATGCATAGCCTAGACAAGACAAGAGCAAAAGAGACATATTGCTGAACATTATACAGGGAATCAAGGTTTGTAAAAACCATTACCAAAGAAGTTGTGCAGAAAGCAGAAGCAATCCACAACTCCATCTGGAAGTTGTACTTTGATGGAGCATACTCTAGAAAGGGTAATGGCGCAGGAGTTTTGTTGATTTCTTCTAAAGATGGAGCAACCTATGATTCCTTTCATCGGGCCTTTGAATGGATGAATACATTTAACTGTCTTTCATACATAAAAGTATATCATGGATAATCCAAGGAATGCACAGTCTTATTTGAGCTATAAAAGATCATCTACAGACAGTGGGAAAGCATCTCTTAATAAGAAATATGGTAACAAGCTCTGAGCTCTGGACAGATGGGTTTATCTGTGTATTTGAATTTGTTTCTGGACGTAAGAGGAAATGCAGGGGCAGATCCAGTTATAGAAACCCATTAACACCTGAAAAACATGGTCAAAATATAACCAAGGTTAAACAAATGTCTCATCCAAATGATTGCCCTGAAATCAATACAAGTGAAGGTTATTTGCAGCACAAGAAGGTTGCTGTTGTTTCAACAGATTAATATGATCAGTTTCCTGATTTGTCCAGCCCTTCAAGAGGTCATGACAGACACCAGAGAAAGTCCAATTGTAAGAAAATCTGATGGTGGGGATAAAGTCCAAGAATGTTATTGGGTTCCAGTTGGATGTGCCAGATTTAAGGAACTTGTCCAGATGGTGTATGTATGCAGAAAGTGGGCTAGACGAGCATCAATGTTGGTTGCTCGTACAATGTTTGCTTGTTGTGTTCTGGATAAGAGTATTATTGTTGCAGATTTCGGTACAAATATAATGTGAAGGTTTGCTCAAGACAATTTCGGTGACACCTCAGTGAGAGGTTCAGTGTAATCTCAGAGAGGATGCTTCAGGAGCTCGGATTAGGCACAGTAGAAGGATCTCGGTACTACCACAAGCAGAAGAAAAGGGTCTCCAGAAGACTCAGTCACCATGTCAATACAGTCTCGGTGTTACCTTGGTTCAGCGCTATTACAGTGACCTCAATTTAATAAATCACATGACCACAGTAATCTCAACTCAGTGATATTTCAATGATACTAGTGCAGTGAATCGGACTCAGAGGCAAGGTAACTAGGTGGCTGTCATGACAAAGTTAACAATATACAGCTGTACATGTTGTCAAAATGAACATTTTGCTGTGGTAAGGTTTGCATAAGAAACATGGTATATTTCCTTAACCTCAAACTCTGTTTTCCTACCCTTCCCTTCATTAAAACCCTAATCCAATTGCTTATCCTTTCCCTAAAAATCCCAGTGCAATTGAAATCCCTCTTCCCTTTTGTCAACATGTAAATGAAGCTTTATTTCCCCTATGACAAAAAGCATTCATGAAGCTGCAAGTATTGTTTAAAGACCTGCTGTTATAGAGTATGGTTGGCAAAGGATTGTTGATGTATTCCCTAGTCCCTTCTAACCATACAAACCTTACCTTTTCCCCATGTTATATGATTAAAACCCTACCCTCTCTACACAGCAAATTTGCATACGTTAATACACAGCAAAGTAAAAACAGTGAAAATGCCATTTGCATAGCCTTATAAAAAAAATAAAGAAAAGTGTCATCTTGCTGTGTATATGTCAAAGATTCAAAGCTGTGTTAAAGTCATCACAAAATTCATCAAAAATACAGCTGCATAATTGTCAAAGGAAACAGTTTTGCTGTGTTAGGGTTTCTCATTAGCATGGTATCATCTCTCTATCCATAAAACTCTGTTTTTCCCTATCTATTCCCCATATGAAAACCTAATTCAAATTGCATTTCCCTTCATGCAAAACTCCCTATACAATTGAATTTCCATCCCCAATGTCAAAACATACAGTGAAATCCTAATTCCCAATGACAAATGCAAAAACGAAACTGCCAGCACCATGGAAAGACTGCTGTTATGAAAATTGTTTGGCAGATTTTGGTGATGGGTTTTATTGTCTCCTTAAACCTATTTCTCTATATCCCCTCATCTCCCTAACTCACAAGACATCATACTCTATTTCCATTGCAAACCTATCACAGTAACCCTTCCCTCCCTTGGTGATCAAACATACAAAATCACTGTTTCCCAAAAGCATTGAATGGCCATTCCAAAGGTTATGAAAAAACAGAGTATGCTCTTAGATGACATGCAAAGGCAAAATTTAAGGAGAGCAGCCTGTTAAAGGTTTATAACTGATGCTGCCCTATTCCCCTATGCTCATGACATCCTTCCCTCCATCATGGAGATTTTCATTGTCCTTTCCCTTGGTGTTCAAAACACAAGTTTTCCCTAATAAAATTTTAATTTGCAAATGGTGAGAGATGGAATGACATGTTTAGCATTATGTGATGTTTTCCTTCAAAATTCCCTGCTTATATATATTTTTCCCTTTCCTATATGTAAATTCCCTCCCCTAACATATCCCTCATGATGTTTCCCCTTGAAAACAGCATACTTCACAGCATTTTGCAGGCAGATTTTGCAGGCAGGGCAACGGTCAATTTGACTTGTTTTTTCCACCTTGCTCAATAACACCATGTCAACCACTGAGACTAATGAGCAAGGTGATGACCGATCATCATCTTCTGAGATTCATACATAGCAGAGGCCTCGTAGGGGAGGCAAGGGTGGTCACCACAAGAGGGAGGAGCCTATATCATTGACAGAGTTGCAGGCTTGCCCGTTGGCACTATCTTGCTTTCAGCATATGGCTTGTTTTCAGTTTTGTGAGAGGCTGTCACACATCCAGCATCACAGGGACTTGGCCCGGTTGTTTGTCCTCCATCTCCATGACAGGCAGGTCACCCTTGCAGGGGTGAATTTTGTATTTTCTCCAGAGGCTATCACAGATGCTACCGGGATACCCAATGTGGGTGAGGTATGGCCAAAGCGCAAGTGGGTGGACCTGGTATACTATGAGCCATATGTTAGGCCTGCCTATGTGCATCACTTGTCAAGGAAATTTCCTATAAAGTTCCTCCGAGCAGAGTATATAGACACCATGAGACTCATTATGCACTACTTCACATGCGAGGGGAGATTCTCACGAGTATTTTCTTGTCATATCCGCATGATGATGCACTTCACCAGAGTGAGGATGATGAACATCTCGGCATACTTATTTCACGACATTCAGAGGATAGCCACTACCTTTCGGAGACAGACCCCAGTACAGCAGCTCCGGAGCCTATGCCATCATGGTCTTATTCAGCTAGTAGTTTCCCATCAGCTGAGCCAGCAGGGCATCCCTTGGGCGGATTTCATCTCCCGAGATGTTTTCACACAGCCACATTCAGGGCCGGATGCAGTTCATGAGGAGGGAGGGCCATCACATCAGCCCGAGACCAGCATCCCGAGACACATGGCTTCTTCTCCTCGGGTCACATATCAGAGAGGTCACAGGACCTTATTTGCAGCAGCCCGACGAGTACTTTCTCTACAGCCAGTGGAAGGGGTCTCGTCTTCATCATCAGAGCAGCGAGTGTTATCTCCACACCAGGTGGAAGGGGCCTCGCTTTCTTCATCGGCACAGGCAGTACAAGAGGGCAAGCAGCCCATGGTTGAGGATGAGGCAGTTGGCGAGGCACATGATGATTTCACTGGTCGTGATGCTCATTCTCCTTCCTCTTCAGATTTCTATGAGCTCAAGGAAGAGAACCTTGTGTTGCAGCGGAAGCTTGAGATGGCTCAGTGGACTATCACTTATTTAGAGCAGCGGACCAAACAGCTGGAGACAGAGAAAGAGTTGGATGAGTTATGGAGGATTCGATTCGACCGAGTCATCAACCGCAGGAGGCCTGGGGACCCACTGCCCAAGGATAGAGAGTTATTGCTCATCCGAGCAAATTGGCGCTTGGAGGGACTGTTAGACAAGGCAAACCGTGACAAAGAGCTGCTCCGGAACATGAAGACACACTACTGGGCAAGATTACATGTTTGCAAGGCGAGAATGAAAATTCTCCAAAGAAAGCTGTCAGAGGCCCGGAAGAAGAAGAAAAGGACAAATCCACTCTGCATCTTGGCTGAGGCATCCCTCACTCATCATGGTACTGATCAGCCTTGATCTAGCATCAAAATCTGAAAATTTTGAGAATTTTGGAGCATTTTGCAAATTTTTGGTAAAATTACAGGTTTTGCCCACGGTTTGGTCTCACCCTGGGTGAGACCATTTTGAAGGGCTGCTCAGAATTTTGCAAACTTGGCATTTTTGGAAAGGGCATGCAAAAAGAAAAATTACCAGTACTTGGGAGCAGCCTAATTTTGAGATTTGAGCCTCCAAAAGCTCAAAATACATCAAAAAAATGACTTTCTGCCCACTTTTTGAGTTGCAGAAAGTGACCTTGGGAGAAATGGTTTTTGAGGGGTCAAATCTACACCAAATTCAGAAATTCCACTTGGGATGGAAAGTAGACAGGCCAAGCTTTCCAATGAGCCATCTTGCACCTGATTTGGACCAGTGGAACCCACTCAAAAACAGCTGTGAAAGGGCGCGACCAGAACTTCTAGGGGCGCGACCAAAAGTTCCAGCTTTGCCAGAATTCACATTTTTGGTCAAAAAACACTGTTTTGACTATGGTTGACCATTTTTACTTGTAGATGATGGATGAATGTAATATTTTCATGGTACTTTGATAGGCTTTATCTTTCTTTACTCTTCTAGAAGCTTCTTTGATGTAAATAGTTAATATTTAATGCATGGATAGGCTTCCTAACTTTTAGAGGCAAGTTGTTGTGCTGGCCTATTATCTAGTGACTGATTTAGAATTAGTTGTAACAGCTCCTAGGAAGCTGAGCTCGACCCCTAGAGGTGGGGGAAGAGGTTTGACCTTCTATATTATGCCTTCTCTTTCTCATTTTGATGGTTGGACTCTTGTGGGAGAAAGCATTATTGTGTATTGTACATCTACTTCTGCAATTTAAGGAAAGGAAGGCCAGGGTTTTGCAGACTTCATTGTGGATTCTTGTGGATCATTGTGTTGATGGTGTGTCTTCTAATTGTTACTGTAAGTTTGTTTATGTGTTACATCTCTCTTTCTTTGCTGTTAATTGAACAAGATGAAGTGATAAAGTTTGAATTCATGCATGCCATGCTCAACTTTTAATTCTGTTCAATATCTATGTTTTCCACTATTTAAAGAGGATTCAAAGTCCTTGTTTGCCCTCTTTAACCTCCTCTCTTTCTTCCCTGATCACTCATCCAAGCCAAAGGCATCAGCACAAGTTCCTACCTTGCCCCAAAGATCCCCCTGCAAAAACTGTGCTCAATCCCCGCACCTTGAATTGCACTTCCACCAATTGCCACCAAAACCCCCAAAAATCATCAAATCAAACCCCCTATCAATTTACTAGCCTAAAATCTTTATTTCTATTTGGTCAGCCTAATTATATTGAAAGATCTATCGAATCTGACCCGAGAGAGCCTTCTCATACCTCGTAGGGCTAGCTACGAGGTGAAATGGTTTGATGTAGCCTTGAAGATTTACCTTCCTCAGCCTAGGGTGAAATCTCAAGCGCTAACACCTCCTTTAATAGCCATTGGTTTCCATTCTGCTGTTTTACAATAACCTTACCCATTCCAACGATTTTACAGGGTTTATCATCACCCAGACGAACTTGTCCAAAATCTCCTTGAACATAGTCATGAAAGTATTTCTTATTAGGTGTGGCATGGAATGAAGCCCCTGAATCTACCACCCAGGAATCAGTAATATTTTCGAAAGAAAGAATCAAAGCATCTTGTAACACCTCACCTGTCACATTTGCTTCATGATTGTTTTCTTGCTGTACATCTCCTTCTTTTCCCTTCCAAGATCTACAATCTTTCTTTAGGTGTCCTTTCTTTCCACATTTCCAGCACACTATCCCCAATCTGGACTTGGATCTGCCTTTCCTTGATTTACTGCGATATCCTGAGCTCTTTCCTCTTTCCATTTTTCTTCCTCTAGACTCTGCACTCAAAGCATTTCCCGATGTCTCACCGGAGCTTTTCCGTCGCATTTCCTCGCTAAGGATAGCACCGACAACATCATCAAACTTTAAAGTACTAGATCTAGAAACGGAGTTACTAATGGCCATTACCAAACCATTCCAACTTTCTGGTAATGAGCACAAGAATAACAGAGCTCTAACTTCATCATCAAATTTTACCCCTACAGAACTTAACTGACTTGTAACTGTATTAAAATCATTTAAATGGTTTGCAACAGATCCACCTTTCGACATATTCATATTAAATAACCGTTTCATAAGAAATACCTTGTTTGAGGCCGAGGGTTTTTCATATAGTTTCGACAACGTCTGCATCAAACCCTCTGTCGTGGTTTCCTTCGAAATGTTGAAGGTGACTAACGCAGCAAGGCACAACCGTATTGTTCCGAGTGCCTTTCTATCGAGAAGGTTCCATTCTTCGTCTTTCATACCCGTCGACATCTTTGTTTTTCTGCCCAATGGTAGGTATAGATCTTTCTAATACAGATAATCTTCCATCTGCATCTTCCACAGCGAGAAGTTTTGGCCGTTAAATTTCTCGACCCTAAACTTACCATCTTCCGCCATTGCTCCCACTCGAACCAGGAACCCTTCTTTCCTGCGAGTTTATCAGCCAAATAGACCTTCGACTCTGATACCAGTTGTTAGAAAATTATATATTACGGAGCAATGGAACACATAAAATATTTCATAAATATAAACACAGAAAACACACAAAACAGGAGAGACACAGATATACGTGGTTCACCCAGTTTGGGCTACGTCCACCCCAAACAGCCAGTCCTTCCTTTCTATTATCCAGCAAAATGAAGAGACACAACCTACATCAAATCTGCTGTAATATCCTCTGTTTTCTCTCACAGTCTCACCTCTCTATTTTCTGCTCACAGAATACACATCTATCACACAGCCTCAAATACAATACCCTCATACAAAGAGAGGGGGTGCCTTCTAGGGAAAAAAACCCTAAACTAAACATAAGTTCTACCGTTAGATCATTCGCCTAATGAACGGCCCAGATTGACTAGAAATTAATATACTTTTACAAGGCAATTTTATAGCTGTTTTTAGCTTTGGGGGTGCTGCCCCCGAAAACCCCCCGCCAGGGGGGGGCTCCCAAAGGTCGCAGCTGCCCCCCCCTGGACCCCCCTGCAGTGAATATTTTATGGGCGGCTTTGCCGCCCCCATTTCAAACTGGGGTCCTATGTGGCGATACCTTTGAATATAAAAGATAATCAGGCTCCACACCCAACAATATTTCACTTTGAACCCTTTTCTTCTTGATATGTCCTTCTATCTTAAGAGTTTGAAGAGTGGTAATTCTTGCCAATGCTTTACAAGATATGGTTGGATTCATTTATTGCTTCTCTGCGGTTGGGTCCTAGCGTATATCCTCTTCTTTTCATTTTTCTTGATCCTTTTCTTCCTCCTCTTCATACTCTATGTAAAATAATTTCTTCTCAGCACACTTATGACCTTGAGTGCATTTGCTATCACAATTGTAACAAAGCCCTTTTTCTCTTTTTTCTTCCAATTGTTGTGGTGTAAACCTTGTAGGATGTGGAAAGCTAGGAGAAGAAACACTTCCATAATTATAGTCGTGAGTGGTGGGATTCCTTGTTTCCATAATTTCGCTTTCAATTTTTCTTGTCCACCTGAATGCCTTCTCCAATGAATCAGGTTCCCAAAGATGAACCTCATGTTGAATGTTATCCTTTAAAGTACCTATGAAGACATCAATCCTTTGCTTCTCTGGAATATCATTTACCCTTATATTCAATTTTTCAAAGTCCTCAATGTGCTCTTCCATTGAACATTTTTGTTTGAGATTTATCAATTGGCTAAAGAAGGTGTTTCTCTTTGTATCCTCATATTTTGCTATCATTTCCTCCATGAAAATTGACCACGTGACAAGTGGTTTACGAGAACAAAGCCATTTATACCATAAAAATTGATTTGGTTCTAAATAATTAGATGTAATACATACCTTTTGTAACAGTGGTACACCATGTAGATCAAAATATTGCTCCATCTATAGTATCCAATTTATTGGATCCTTGCCATCAAACTTCGTTATATCGCCTTTTCTTGATTTTAGGAGCTCGATCTTGAAATGACTATAACTCTATAATTCTGGCTCTTCTAGTTCTGAAATTGCGAATTCAGTATCCCTCTATGTCCTCTTTCCAATGCCACCAATCTGATCAAAATTAGATTCTCCAAGAAAGAGTTATGCACAATCTCCCAAAATTACCTGATTATATACCTTTTCAGAAGAGAAAACTTGTATGAAGTGCCACATGTGACTGTTTTGACCTTTGGTTCTGAAAGAGATATACAGAAAACTATAGTCTGTCCTCTTTCTGTAACTTCTGATGAAATTTCAATCTGATGCTCATAGAGAACGTTATGACAATTTTCCCAAGGTCACCTGTTTAAGATGTAATTCGGGAATCTGCCAAAACCCTAACTTCCTCAGATCATATATCCAACAATATAGCAAGACAAGATATGAAATTTGGAGCCAAGGTTCAAATCAATTCCTTCTAAAATGGGTTTTTTATTCAGCTTTTGAAACTTCATAGCGAAAATTCCACGATGACCTGTTTTAGATGAAATTCTGGAGCTTGCAAAAACCCTAACTGCCTCAGATCATATGTCTGAAAATGTAGCGTGAAAAGATCTAAAATTTGGACGCGATGTTCAGACCGATGTCTTCTCAAATGGGTTTTGTTTTTATATTCTGAAACGTCATAGTGAAAAATTTATAGTGCAAATTCCACGATGACCTGTTTGGGTCAACAAAACCCTAGAATCCACAGCTCTGATACCAAATGTTATGAAACCAGCTCACAAAAAGATAGAAAAGATAGATCAACGCCTTAGAAATAAGCCTCTTCAAGGGGGCAACCTCCTTTACATTAAACAAATGAACAATTATTGGATGATACAAATGACAAGACCTCCTTTCTGTATATAGGAGTCTAAGGGGTCATAATATAATCAGAGCCGCTAACAATAATAATGTAAGGGCACAATAATAACAATAGTGGGCTTCTATGGGGCACAATAGTAACAATATAAGGACTACATGGGTACACCAATATAATAAGGGGGTTGTACTAATAACAATAAGGGGTTAAACTAGTAGTATAGGGGCCTAAAAAACCAACCCATAAGAAAATTATTCAATGTATAGTCATTTCATATCTATTGAATTTGATCCATCATCATAATCCCCAATGCATACTTATTTCAAATCAAAATATTCACTAATAAACCATATCACACACACCAAACACTTTTATCTCCATCTCCTTATATAGCTTAGGCCTTAGCCAATACCATGGGTCAAACCCTTAGTTATTTTGATGGTATTCCTAGATGAGATCAAATATCCTTTGCCGCACTCATTACTATGGGGCCAATGCCATGGTAAAGATCCCTTGTATTTAGAATACCATGGTGCAGAAACTGTACTTGACTTTGCTTCACAAAACCTACATATATGTGACTTTTATTCACAAAATTTGCGTATACTTCTTAAAACTTCATCTTTATCATTCATTTGTTTGCGAATTGATATTCCTTTTTCCAATATTTCTGTCACATCTATTCTGGCTTGAATACTCATTTTTCTACCATCATGTTGGTATTTTTATTTAGTAGGTTTCCATCAAGGACAACACATTTGTCATTATGCCAACAATCTCCCCCATTAAAATTTATGGTAACCACTTTTGTGTTTGGTCACCACAACCTGTAAATACCTGTAGAACATATCAAGATAAGAACCAATATTTGCAAACACCAAGTTACTCTCCCCCCTTGACATCAAGGGAAAAGGGATAACCAATGCTAAGGCTTCTCTCCCTTTGTTGACATGAGCACTGTAGATCTGATCTGCTGAGAATGAACTCTGAATACTGACCATGCTCCCCCTGAGCATATGTTGGATTTTCTGAAGATACAGAAAGAAGTACATGACTCTATGAATCAACTAGACATGAAATTTTCTATCACCAATGACTCATGCTTACATTTATCACCCAACACAATGGGGTTGCATATTTGAATTAACATTACATCACATTCCAAAAATGATGGGATTAAATGACTTGAACACATGAATAAATTATAGAATGATTTATAACATAGGTCTTTACATGATATTTACATCAAGTGACATATATGGAATTTATAACCAAGTCCAAATACCTAATACCATATAGGATCCACACCATAATAATCTATCAGCGGCAACATGAACAACAATATGCACATTTTTATCAATTTGCAAGATAAGACAATGTAGCTTTAATACCATCAACCTATGACCAAGTATGCAACATAAGATTTGCTATGAACTCATTCTCTTGACCTCATCAAGGTCAAATTGTGCTTTCCCTTAGCAGGAAGAGCCTCAATCCATGTTCATCAAAGGCATATGGATCTTTTGTAGCATAACAACATATCTTTTCAGGCATCAATTGACACATCTGAGAGCCAAGAATATCATCATAAAGTAAGATAGGGCAAGGTAGCATCATTCCTCAACATCATCAATATGTGACTAAGTATGCCATGTCTCCAAGTATCATTTAGCATATGTCTTCATGAAACCTGCAGTAACATCATTCTCTTGGCCCATTTTCTTCATGCAAGAAGAACTATCACACCAACACCACTTCATCAATATGCAACTTAAGTAATCATCCATAATATCCTTATTTGTAATTCATCATCATCAACTACTTATCCCTGTGATCCCATATCATTAAGATCATCATGCTTAGAACCATACTCTTCTAGAAACATACCATTTGCATCATATAATGTACATGTAACATGTGTAAGGAACAAGAGAAACACCATATAGTGCATCGATGATAGCAACATCATAATCAAATAATCATAGCATGAGATAACACGATCTACATGTTCTTTCCACAAAGAAGATCAACAGTCCATATCATCACCATAGAGTCTTATATCATCACAAGTCTTATTAGGGGCTCAAACAATATACAAGCATCATCCATAATTTCACCAAAAACAACTCATGCATTATGACAACATCATAGCATCATTCAAAAACTTCAGTAACATGAGTATCTTCAGCAACATCACCAATGATAAGGATCATTATGTACCAAGGAATTATGCAGCAAACATAATTCCAAAAATGCATTATTAGAAGGATAACAAAATGAATCCCCTGAACTTGTGCCAACTTCTTATTGTCAAGGCTGATCATATCAAGTGGTGGTCTGGGTGCAGGTGTAATGGATAATCGTTCAAATCCAGAAATGATTTCTGCAAGTTCAGGTGGAACTTATTCTTGGATTTCCTTTGGAGTATCAGTCATCTACCTCCAAACTTGGCTATTTTGCTAAATTAATAGAACTACTTAATTTTACCCACAATATGACAACCTTTCAATTGCCACAGAATCAAAAGGAATTCAATTTTTTGGTTAATTCCTTATTGCGTCCGCTTTTCCCCCAAACATTATCGCACTAACTCTCCGCCGTTGATCTTACCTTTCAATCCGACAGTTGTTGGTTCACTTGATCAACAAAACTAATCGGCGATCCTCCATCGTTAATCAAAGCTCACTTGATCCAACGGTTAATAGTGATATCAGACGAAGATTGTTAGGTCCCTATACTACTAGTGTAACCCCTTATTGTTATTAGTACAACCCCCTTATTATATTGTTGTGCCCATGTAGTCCCCATATTGTTATTATTGTGCCCCATAGAAGCCCACTATTGTTATTATTGTGCCCTTACATTATTATTGTTATGTCGGCTCTGATTATATTAAGACCCCTTAGACTCTTATATATAGAAAGGAGGTCTTGTCATTTGTATAATCTAAGAATTGTTCATTTGTGTAATGTAAAGGAGGTTTCCCCCTCGAAGAGGCTTATTTCTAAGGCATTGATCTATCTTTTATATCTTTTTGTGAGCTGGTTCCATAAGATTTGGTATCCGAGCTTTGGATTCTAGGGTTTCGCTGCTCCAAATAGGTCATCGTGGAATTTTCACTATAAATTTATTTTTGTGACATTTCAAAAGCGAAAAAAAACCCATTTAAGACAAAATCATGTTGAACCTCGGGTCCGAATTTCAGATCTTATCTCGTTATATTTTCAGAGATATGATCTGAAGAAATTAGGTTTTTTGCAAGATCCAAAATTTTATCTTAAACAGGTCATCGTGGAATTGTCGCTATAACATTTTTTCTACGAATTTTAAGAAGCTAAAAAAAACCCATTTGAGAAGAAATCGGTTTGAACCTCGGGTCTAAATTTCAGATCTTGGATCGCTATATTTTCGGATATATGATATGAGGAAGTTAGGGTTTTTGCAGACTCCCGAATTAAATCCTAAACAGGTGACCTTGGGAAAATCATCATAACTTTCTCTCTGAGCATCAGATTGAAATTTCGTAAGAAGTTACAGAAAGAGGACGGACTTTATTTTGTTTGGGTATAATTTTCAGAACCTAAGGTTGAAACAGTGACACGTGACACGTCGTACAAGTTCACTCTACTGAACTAGTATATAATTAGGTCATCACGGGAGATTGAGAATAAATCTTTCTTTGGGAATCCAATTGCGATCAGACTTGCAGAGTTAGAAAGAGGACTCAGAGGGCTATTACAGGATGAAATTTTAGAACTTAAAAATCCAAAATTACAGAGTTACAGCCGTTTCAAGATCAAGCTCCTAAAATAAAAAAAAAGTGAGACGAGGAAGTTTGATTGCAAGGATCCGGTAAATTGGATACTACAGATGGAGAAATATTTGGATCTACATGGTGTACCACTATTAAAAAATGTACGTATTGAATCTAATTATTTATAACCGCATCAAATTTTATGGTATAAAGGGATTTGTTCTCGTAAACCACTTGTCACGTGGTCAATTTTCACGGAGGAAATGATAGCACATTATGAGGATACCAAGAGCAACGCCTTGTTTAGCCAATTGATAAATCTCAAACAAATGGGTTCAATGGAAGAGCACATTGAGGACTTTCAAAAATTGAATATAAGGGTAAATGATATTCTAGAGAAGCAAAAGATAAATAGTTTTATCTATGCCATGGAAGCTGATATCAAGAGGATGAAAGCATATTGGAAGAAAGGCATGGAAGATTTGAAGAGAGACATGGAAGGTTTGAAGGAAGGTGGGACAAATCTACTACAAGAAAGGCCTCCTAATGATGAAAAGGATCAAGAAACATTAAAAGAAGAGGATATACACAGAGAATCAACCCTAGAGAAAGAAAAAATGGATCCGACCATATGTTGTATTGCAATGGCAGGAATTACCACTCCTCAAACTCTCAAGATAGAAGGACATATCAAGAAGAAGAAGGTTCAAGTAATGAAATATCAAGAAACATCAAAAGAAAAGGATACTCACCAGGAACCAACCCCAGAGAAAGAAGAAATGAATCAAACCATATCTTATAGCGCATTGGTTGGAATTACCACTCCTCAAACTCTCAAGATAGAAGGACGTATCAAGAAGAAGAAGGTTCAAGCAGTGAAGTATCAGGAAGAAAAGTATCAAGAAACATCAAAAGAAAAGGATACTCACCAGGAACCAACCCCGGAGAAAGAAGAAATGAATTTGACCATATCTTGTAATGCATTGGTTGGAATTACCACTCCTCAAATTATAAAGATAGAAGGACATATCAAGAAGAAAAAGGTAATAGTGTTGATTGATTCGGGTAGTACCCATAATTTTATTCATTGTAAGATAGCCAAGGAATTGAATTGCTTCCTATATCCAGCACCAGAGTGTCAAGTGATGGTTGTAAGTGGAGGAACCATAAATTTCTCTGGAAAGTGCCATAATATCAAGCTATCCATGGGAGAATATGTATTGAATATCCCAATGATTAATGTTCCAATGGGTGGTACTGATGTTGTACTAGGAGTCCAATGGCTACAATCCTTGGGTATAATAGATTTTAATTTTCAAGAACTTTTCATGAAATTTTCTTTGGAAGGAAATGAAGTTGAATTAAGGCGTATCACAGGGAAACCATGAAAGGTAATTAGATCTAAAGGAATGACAAAGCTTCTAAAGAAAGAACAACGAGGTGTAATTTCACAATTATGTTCGCTAATGGTTCCCACATTGAAATCATCTATTTCTCCTGATCTCCAGAAAGTGTTGGAAAATCATTCCAAGGTATTTGAGACTCCCAAAGGTCTCCCATGTATTCGTGATCATGATCATGCTATTCATTTGATTCCAAGAAGTGTTCCTCCAAACATCAGGCCTTATAGATATCCATATGCCCAAAGGAGTGAAATTGAACATATGGTTGTAGAAATGGTAGAGGTTGGTATAATTATCCAACCAAATTTGATAAACAAAGCAAGGGATGAATGGAAGAATGGTGAAGCAGGGTGGGAACTCATTCAAAAGTTGCCGAAGATCCCAGTTCCAACAATATTGCCAGAACTTGACAAGGAAGGAAAAATCATATTGGAACCTGAAGCATTCACAGAACTGAGAAGTCGACAGCTACGAAATCGATCAATTTCAGAGTATCTAATCAAGTGGAAGAAGTTACCCGCTAAAGATTCCACATGGAAGGATGAGAATTTTATACAGAAGCATCAAGAACTACTCAAGCGTTGAGGAAAACACTTTTTGAAGGAGAGGGTCATGTTCTGTCCCTATACTACTAGTGTAATCCCTTATTGTTATTAGTACAACCCCCTTATTATATTGTTGTACCCGTGTAGTCCCCATTTTGTTATTATTGTGCCCCATAGAAGCCCACTATTATTATTATTGTGCCCTTACATTATTATTGTTATGTCGGCTCTGATTATATTATGACCCCTTAGACTCCTATATATAGAAAGTAGGTCTTGTCATTTGTATAATCTAAGAATCGTTCATTTGTGTAATGTAAAGGAGGTTGCCCCCTCGAAGAGGCTTATTTTTAAGGCGTTGATGTATCTTTTCTATCTTTTTGTGAGCTGGTTCCATAATAGAGATCTTGCTCAATGTTTATCCACCCAATAAAGTGGTTTTCTCTCTCCACCTGAGTGCTACGTGTCGGTTGATTAATGGAATCACTTAGAATTTCAAAAGACAGCTTACCACTTTTTCTCCACCCGATAAACAACTACATTGATAAAACCGCTTTTCTTCCTTGATTAACACAAGCTTATTGGCGCACGATGACCGTTAGATCTATTGGATCTGTAGATTGAACGGTTCTAGAATCCTTTGGTTTAACACGATTTTGTCATGTTTTATTTTCTCTGTTCTACCAAACTTAACACCTCCGCTACATTTAACTTGTCTCAAACCATATTCTCCGATGTTTTTAATCATAACCAAATTATTTCAAAACACGGAAAACACAAGATTGGCGATGCAATACAGATTTTACATACTCTAATTCAAAAGTCAAACAGGAAATCAACAAAACTCAGAGATATTTCGAAGGAATAAAATGCCTCCAGGATTGACCAATTATACACAAATACACAGAGATACAATTTCTGTAACTTAATCTTATACGGCCTAATCGAGTCAAATCGGTCAAAATCCCTTTACAATCATTTAGAACTTACGTAAATACTATTTCATTCTAACAATCAGATTTTTTATCCATGGATCAAATCTGCCTAATCTTAGACAATATCTAATCTGGTTGATATTCTCCTTGAGATTTTTTTTTTTTGGCAGGTAAGCACCCACGGGGGATTTGAACTAGTGACCTATAGTAAGGAGTGCCTTAATAGTGCACCCATTCACCGTCAATCCAAAGCCCCATGGGAATCCTTGAGAATCTCAACTGAATCTAAACAACTTGAATTAATTATAAAATCACTCAATCCCTAAATCCTAGCTCAAATTCTATCTAGAAAACTTTGTAAATTGACAGCTAAGGGATCCCGCTCCTTTGATTGTAAACTTTTTTTGTATTTTTGGAATAAATTCGAAGCCTTTTGTCTTCAAGCCTCATGCTCTTGCATCATCAAGTCATCCACTAGCAAGGACATCAAAGCAACTTAATCAATCCAAGATCCATGAAAGCATCAACAACTCATAAAATCAAAAACCACTTCTAAATAACATCAATTAGACTATAATCAATCAATTCAGAACCAGAAAGGAAAATAAGAGCTAACTGAAGTATATCAGAACTTTTCCCTAAGCTTGTCCCATTGTTTCTTCATCATAAAGAAACATACATGACTGTCTAAATCAGAACTCACGTAAATATACGACTATCTTTCATAGGATCCATGTACATAAGGTGAAATGTTGATTTTTCATAACTACAACTCCCCCTGAGTCTGTTCTGTCTATACCTGTCCACTGTTATCACATCAAATGCACTGTTAGTAATATGACTATCAACACAACCATGGGAATCATTATCAATATATGTATTACTCCCTGGGAAATTATGCATCATTGATCCCGAGGACTTGATAACCATCTTATGTTCTCATGAGGTCAGGTACCTCACATTACTTCTGCAGTCACTGAGAAAAGTAAGATTTAAGAGAAATGGACTACAGTAGGGTTAATATTCCCTACGTTTCTGACTGAGATTCCTTCTTCCTCCAGATCTGCTTGCAATTTCTAATTATGTGTTGGAACTTATCCCATCTCTTGGTTCTGTTCTACATACTTGACCTGCAATCAGTGGCCTTATGCCAAAATGAGTTACAAGAGAAACAATATCCATAAAACCATCCTTTGTGCCTAGGAACAAATCTTGTCCTTGATCTAGGAGATGTGTGACTTGATTCTAATTTTCCTGGAACAACATTATGCTAGTTTTTGTCATCACATTATGTATGATCATACCCAATGCCTATCTTGTTCAAAGGAGAGCGTTGTTCATTAATAATCTTCTCTAGAGACTCAAATGCTTTTGCCCATTTTTTGATCTTCTCATAATATTCCTTTAGGGTCATAATTTTAGATTCTAATGTTTCACAATGCTTTTCTTTTTATTGAAGTTGTTTTCTTATGCTTTCTGTTATTTTATTGGTTGCTTCTAATTCCATCTTCAACATGTTTATTTATTCAATTATACTATTTTACTTTAATTCAAACTCTTTGTTAGCATTCTTGAGTTTATCATTCTCCTTTAGAGCTTTCATTAAATCATCTATCTCATAACTATTTGATTCATATATTTCCTGATCTTCAAGAGCCATAAGTATAAGATCATATGGATCTGAATTTTCTTGGTCATCAGATGTGATATAACTATCTTTATTAGAGTAAAAGTTTTTCTTATCAAAGAACTTCTTTGTAGCAACATTATTTCCATTTTCTTATGATTTTCTCTATAATGACATTTGTATGCATAATAGACTACTCTTCCACAATAAAAACATTTAAATGGAAGCTTACCTTTGAATTTTCCAGTTCCCACTTGCAACCTTCTTACGAAGTTTGATTCTTCCTCATCTGATATGAATCTTGTGTCTTTGGGTGCTTTCTTCTGTTTCCCTTTATATGTGGCTTTGAAGGATGCTTCTCTCATGTGTGAAGGACTGCCTTTTCTCAACAATAATAACATCTTTTATTTCATCACCAATATTTCTTATGGAAATAACAATTTCATCTGTTCTAAGGGAAAATGTTGCAATGCTTTCATCATCATGTATTTTCAGTGTCTCATACCATATTCTAAATGTTTGGAGTTTAACACTTTTTACCTTGTTGCCGCCTTCATAAATTTGGATAAGCTTATGCCACATTCCCTTTGTTGTGTTCAGCTACATTAATTTCATGAACTCAGACTCGGCCAGACTTCCTAAGATCAAATTTACATCCTTTGCATTGATTTCATACTGTTTCTTTCCTACAATATATGTAGGAATAGAGGTTTGATATTGATATCAACTTTCAATAATTTCCCATATATCAGATCCGAGTGCCTGCACATATGATCTCATCCTAAATTTCCAAAAAACAAAGTTAGTTCCATTAAATAAAGGTGGCCTGATAGAAAATACTCGTTCTTGACTACTCATCTTGACAAATCTCCTTCAATAAATGAAGCTTCTTCTGAAGGACCTTCTCTAATTCCAATTGTTGGTAAAAATACTGGGCGGGGGGGGGGGGGGGTGGTTTGTGAATCAATATTTTAAAAATCACTTAAAATTTTCTTTTCTTATTGAGAATTATGTACGCGACTATACTGAAGTAAAACTGCGTATGTATGCGATTGATATGTAGACAACTAGCGTGTATCCAGTTAACTTACTTTTTAGTTAATTCATCATCTATTTAACTTGAACCAGTGTATCAATAATTCAATAGACATTAATTAAACAATAACCATGTGGAGTAAGAACAAAATAAACCATCACACATAAGAAACACACCAACACACATGAAAACCGAGATTTTTAGGTGGAAACCCAATGTGGTAGAAAACAACTGCTGCTGTCGTCTCTCTCTTCATATTTTATTATAATGAAAAAATTCTTACAATATTGTACTGGCATAGACTCATACCAACACGTAGGCACACACCTACATAAGGATACAACCTTCTCTTGTTCTCCAGCACCCACTGGAAGGGAGATCCAACCCCCTGATATCGTTTACCGACACCCACCAGAAGGGAGATCCTACCCCCTGATCTGATTTACTAGCTACCACTGGAAGGAAGATTTGAATTCTTCACTGAAGGCTCCAACCCTCAACATCTCCACGGACCATGTTTCATAATATTTCATATTGGATCCACCTGAACCAAAAACATCAAATATGTAGGCCATGTTTCATCAATTTTTTAGACTAAAATCACTGTGATCATTTAAGCTTAATATCAAATAATAAAACTGAAACCAATCATCATATCAAATCACTTAATCACTGTACCAAATGAGACCCAAATAAATCTCAAATAACCAAAGCAGTTATATCATTATAAATCCATTCACCAGAATACCAATCCACTATCGTTCATCGCAAAAACTAGATTCTGTCACTGCAAATCTTGATCAACCATATATCAAAATATATATGCTATCGTTCTTAAGTATATCTGCGTATATACACGATTTCCATGAAGCATACTTGCATACATATCTCAAAATACTAAACCGAAACTAAATCACTGTCATACCGAAATACTCACTGAATCACTTACAGAACCAATCACATATTTATGAACCACATACAGATAGAAACATCATTACTATTCAACAAACCATTCCACAAATCATTCAACCTCAACCCTCATTGTTAAACCCAGATAATCATGAAAAACTTCATTGACAGATAGAAACAAACAAAACAAGACTGATCAAGATGATCATACATCATATTGAAAAAAACACTAGCATATGTATGCGACCCTTACAAAAACACTTCCATGTATGTACATGCCTTTCATATTTTATACCCGCGTATAGATCTGTCCATACTGCAGATTTGATACGCTACTACTCAAAATTTGATTCGCGTATGTACACACTTTTTCTATAACAAACCTGTGTACAAACCCATAATTATTGACTCATACATTCGTGGCACAACAAAAATTCAGTCAAACCCATACACAGTAACAAACACGTGTCAAAACATTATCATCACAGTTCAAACCAACCCATAAGAAAATTATTCAATGTATAGTCATTTCAGATCTATTGGATATGATCCATCATCATACTCCTTGGTTCATACTTATTTCAAATCAAACTATTCCCTAATAACCCGTATCATGCACACCAAACACTTGGATTTCCATCTCCTTATAGAGCTTAGGCCTTAGCCAATACCATGGGTCAAACCCTTAGTTATGTTGATGGTATTCCCGGACGAGATAAAATATTTGTTGCCACACTCATTACTATAGAACAATACCATGGTAAATTCCCCTGGTATTTAGAATACCATGGTGTGGAAATTGTATGCGACTTTGCTTCACAAGACCTGCATATACGTGTCTTTGCTTCACAAAATCTGCGTATACTTCTTCAAACTTCATATTTATCATTCCTCTATCTCTAAACTAATATTTCTTTGTCCAATCTTTCTGTCACATCTGTACTGGCCTGAATAATCATTTTTCTACCATCATGTTGGTATCTTTATTAAGTAGGTTTCGATCAAGGACAACACAGTTGTCATAATTCCAACATAAGGTCGATATGTCCAAGATAGAATACTACCAATGTCACAAAATGGGTCACTATAGAAGTGACTGTCCTGACAATTTGAAGAACAAGAAAATAAATGGAGACCAAGCCAATGTTGCCGAATAAGGATTTCCAAAGAAGAATAAGCCCGAAGAACTGGATATAAGGGACTTACACTACTAAGTTCTTTGATCTAAGCCATATTTATTTCATTGTTTGATTTCTAGTATTTGTAGGTTGAACATATTTTTGGAAAAATGTTTTTGATTTGTTTTTATAAGGTTATAGGTTTCCCTCAAGCTTGGAGGGAACCCTCACAAACCTCCAAAGATAAGTATCTTATTACCTTTTTCATTTTTAGTCTTCCTTATCTAGTTTTGATTGCATTAAATACTAATCACATTTCTATTCATATTTTCCTTGTTTAGGAAAACTTCTGAAGACTAAAGGATTATGAAAGAAGGCCTCCCAAGACAAAGCATTAGAATTACAAGATTTATTAAGAAACAAAAAAGTATGTTTTGAACTACAAGGTTTTTCTCTCTTCATATTCATTCTTGATAAACTATTACTAACATCATTGTGTCTAGCTTTCTTTAATCTTAAAAGATTATTGAATGGGTGATTCATCATTAGATAAATCTACCCTCATATCTTTGATTACTCTTGTGGAACCCTAAAAAGGTTCTCTGTGAAAAACCCTAACCTAAGTGTATGCCAATAATTATGGGCGAAACCCTAACATACTTAGGGTTATTAATGAACTCTAAAGAAAATGTTTGATGATTTGATGATATCATGTTTGGGGTTTTTGTATGATTATGAAAAAAACCCATAACTTATTAGGGTTGAAAGGTGATGTCTAAAATCCAAAGCCTTTGAAAAGCTATGGCTTGCTTTTTTATGTATCCCTAGATCATTAGGGTTTGGTAAGGTGTATAAGAAAGACGCTTATAATGTCCTAGAAATGAAATCCTTGGTATATGTGTGTTTATTCGATCAAACCCTAGCCTGATCAAGTTTTTTATATGTCTAAATTTTATTGATATTTGTGTCTTTGGGTTTGACTAACACATGTTATGATATGCTTGTGCATGAGTTGAACTAATTGTCGATGGTCATGAGTCCTAGGGTTTGGAACCAAGTGCTAGTCAAAGTTTGATTCTCTAGAACGATAATATTTGTGAATTCTAGGGTTTTGTAACTAAAATCTATGATATATGATGACAATGTGATAATTCGAGATTGTAAAAGATTTCTAAAATCTGAATTTTAGCTATGATTGTTGAGAATTAGTAAAATCTAATGTTTATAACAAACCATAGTGAAAGCTAGTCATGTTTTTTTTCCAATGGAAAAATCGTAATCTTTCATTAAGTAGAAAAATTACATGTAGTAGATGCCTGTGGCATATGCGAGTACTGTTGATCCATGACCAATTCGAATCAAACTGTAACAAAATATGAATGGCCAAGCCATTTCCTGTACATATTCAGATTGTTTGTCTATATATCAGCATATATAAATATTTACATATTTTGATGAAAAACTCATAAAAAACAACAAAAAATATATATAATTAGGGCCTATCCACCCTATGGTAATCCTGGTCTATATATGGCCTGTGGTGATATTGGTAGAAGTCTGCTCCCATCTGTTCAGAGATTATCCACAAGCCTCGGGGAAGTAGCGAGCCCTCCTTGGAAAGTCTGTCAGCATCTTCATTATATTCCCTGTATATATGATGACAAGAGACTGAGTTAAACACTGCTTTGTAATTGTAGACTTCATCCAAAATATTTTGTAGAGAAATAGCATGACAATGATTTTTGTTGTTGAACCAATTGATAATAATTTTGGAATCCCCATAGATCTGAATAGAAGTGCAGTCATGTGCTAATGCAAAATGGAGCAGATGTCTGAGGGTAATAAGCTCGACAAAATTGTTTGTACCTTCCCCTAGACCTAATTGGACCTTAAAGAAATACTGTTCAGAGACGTATACCATGAAACCCCCTCCACAACCTGTTGGCATTATGATGTACGTGTTGTACTTGATGGAAACTCGCTTGTAGTAGAACAACTCTCTTATGGGAACTAGACGAATCTACAAAAGAGATATCAGATGTGATAGAATGCATGATATTTGTGTTTACAGATGTGACAAAATGTAGGGCACTTCAGAAGTAATGTACAAATGGCAACTCACTCAGATGAAAGATCTCAGTATAGCAGGTTAACAACAAAGAATTATAGATCAGACTACAAAGAATGAAGAAAAGGAGGTATACACAGGTTCACCTTGACCAAGCTGTGTATACATGCAGGTTCACTGTACATAAGTCAGGTATACGTACACACGCACTTTAACAGAAGGAAAAGCGCGTATATGTTGGAAAACTAAGCTTTTGGTCCATGGTATTTGGTCCGAGGTATTTTGACCCATGGTATTGACCCTAGGTATTTGGTCCAAGGTATTGGTCCTAAGTGGTTTTGGTTCATGGTATTGAGAAAGGCCTAAAACTATATAAGGAGGAGAAGGTCATTAGGCCAAGGTGTACAAGAATATCTGATGAAGTGTAAGATCTGGTATGTAGGTTATTGGCTTATGGTGTATTGTTGGATCTGAACCAAGGATGAACCTTAATAGTTGATGAGGGATTAGATCTAATAATGAGCCGGGTTCTTAAGGCTTAAAATGAATTATCATTATGTGGTTTTTCTCATGTATATTCTAGATCTGAATACTGACGCATGTATTATTCTGTAAATGTTATGATTTGGGTATATCTGAAGTTTGGAATAGCTATAAAATTATGAATTAACATTTACAGATGTATGCACTGGTTGACTTTGATAAAAGTGCGTACACATGCTGGTTCAACACAGGGAAGTAGCGTATACCTTATGAATAATGTTTCAGTTGTTTCTATTTGCTGTTATAGATTTATGGGTTCTATTTTGCTGACTGTATTTTGGTGACAGTATTTTGAATGATAAGATTCATGAGTTTCAGTGATTGGTTTATATACTTGATGATTGTATTGTAGCTATGATGTTGTTGATGGGTATAGTATGAAAATTGGATGAAACGTGGCCTTCAAATTATGGTGTTGTGTTCAAGGAGTATCCAGTCTAAAAATTAATGAAACGTGGTCCTTGGTAGAAGAGTGGAGTTTTTCTGTAGGCTGGCACCTACGTACTAGTAAACATATTGGCTAGTACAAGAGCTAGGGTGTTGTAGCTCCCTTCCAGTAGAAGTTGGAAAATGGGAGAAGGTTGCAGCCTTCTATAGGTAGAAGCCTGCGTACTAGTATAAGTCTGCACTAGTACAAGATTGTAAACATATTTTTCTTATTATTAAAAGAAGACAGAGACGATAGCAGCAGGTGGTTTTTACCCACATTGGGTTTCCACCTTATATCTTGGTGTTCATGTGTGATGCTTATGTGTAATGCTTTATTCTGCTTTTACTGCACTGTCTAATTAATCTCTGACATACTGGTTAAAGTTCAATGCATGATAAATTGGGTAAATCAAAAGTTCTCTGCATATACGCTGGTTGCTTTAAGAACAGTCACGTGTACACGCTGGTTCACTTAGCTGAAGTAGCATATACAAATCTGTTTATGGAAATGAAATATTGTTGATTTACAAATACTGATTCCCCCCCCTCTCAGTATTATTTCCAACAATTGGTATCAGAGCAGGTCCTTCAGAAGAAGCTTGATCACTTGAAGGGAGATCCATCATCATTGTAGGTTTTAACCCTGTACAGAAATTACCTGCATACGAATTCTTAAACAAAGAAAATAAACAATGCGAGAGCATAACCCATAAAACACATATGCACAGAGATTTTTCCCTGGATCCCAAAACCGGGACTACCAGCTTGATTTTTCATTATGTTCCTTTCAATGTTACAATACATATTTATACATGCCGAAGCATCCAATACCATGGAACGAAAAACCATCGCGTCCAATACCATGTGCGAAAATCATGCACAAAACCATAGGTAGGTTCGCCCAACCTAATATAGGGTTAGTCATGGAAAGAATATAACACAACCCAACAATCATGAGTAATCAAGAAAGCGTGGGATCCATCAGACCACCAATATTTGATGGGAACAACTTTTTTTATTGGAAGATAGGAACCACAACCTATCTACGATCACTTGGAACAGATGTCTGGGAAATTGTGGAAGGAGGATATACATTTCCATCAACAATTCCTACATATACAGTAGATAAAAAGCAATATGAAACCAATGCCAGGGCTGTCAATACATTATTGGGAATTCTGTCGCAATCAGAGCTTTTCAAAGTTATGCAGCTCAAATCAGTCAAAGAAATATGGGACAAAATCATTCTAAGCTACGAAGGAGACTCTCAGGTAAAACGTGCTAAACTGCAAACTCTCAGAATTCAATATGAAACTTAAGATGCACAATGATGAAAGTATAGCTAGTTACTTCTTATGTATAGATGAGGTTGTTAATTGCATGAAGAATCTGGGTGAAGAGATAAAAGAAGTTACCTTAGTTGAGAAAGTTTTAAGATATTTGTCTACTAAATTTGAATCAAAATTATTTGCCATAGAAGAAAAACAGGATCTACAAACTATCACTATGACACAGCTTCATGGAATCTTAACTGCCTTTGAGATGAGAAAAAGAGGCCCATCAGATATGAGAGAAGTCACATTTAAAGCTTCAGCAAAAGGAAAAGAAGAACTCAATGAATCAGGACATATTTCAAAAGAAGAAGATGAAGTAAACTTTGTCAAGAAGCTTCAACGGGGTTCCAGAAGATTTAGAGTTAAACTACCTTTCAAATGTTTTGCCTGTGGTAGAGTCCATCATTATGCTGCCAAATGTCCTCATAAAGATAAATATGATAAAGGGAAGGAATCTGCAAAATGGAATAGAAAACAAAGTGTAAATAAAAGGAGTTACTATACTCATGAAGACAACGATGGTTTATCAAATAATGATGAAGATGAAAATAGGAATGACTATAGACTTCTAATGGCTTATGAAGATGATAATTTTTGAGATGCTTTAGAAGAAGATGACCTTCATGAAGAAATCTCTAAACTCAAAATCTGTTTAGAAGAAAGGAATATGATTATAGATACCTTGACATATCAACTTGCTGAAAGAGAAAAACACAATGAAAAACTAGAATGTGAAATTGTGGGTCTAAGAAAGGATCTTAAGAAAACAAAATATCTCAATTTGAGATTTGCTAAAGGATCAAAAACCTTAAATGAAATTATTAAATTGTAGCGTTCTCCTCTGATAAAGACAGGTCTGGGATATATTGAAGAAGCATATTAATCACAGAAGCCGTCAACCTCCACTAAAAGCTATCTGGATGCAACAAAGAACACTGAACAATATGACAATCATCGGCAAAGGCATAAAGCAGATCACCAGATAAATCAGGCTCAATTTGTTTCAAGGGTGAACAAAAGTTACAACCAACCTCAGGTAAATCATACTCAATTTTCTTCAAAGATGAATAGAGACTACAATCACCAGGTCAATAGAGTCGATAATTGCAGGAACTTCTTTAATGGTCAATGTTTCTCATGTCATAATTTTGGACACAAAGTTTCTCAATGTGTTTCTTACAAAACCATCATGACTAGAGAAGCACGAAATCAAAGGAATGTGACATGGATTAGGAAAAGCTCCTATAATAACTCTTCTCTTATTGAAAATGAAATAGAATTCTCAATTTGTAACAACTTTGGCCATGAAGAATCTGAATGCAGGAGTAAATTTTGGCAAATATCTCAAAAGGACAAACTCCATTAAATCCCAAAATATGGAGAAAGAAATAACTTCAAACAGAAAGATGTGGTATAGCCTTGTATGTAGAAGGACAAGAAAATCAGTGGTACATCGACAGTGGATGCTCAAAACACATGACAGGTGACAAAGAAAAACTTCATTCATATAATGCCTTAGAAAAGGAAAAGAATGTCTCTTTTGGAAACGACACTCCTGCTGTCATAAAAGGTAAAGGCTCTATTTTCTTGAAAGAAAAGGTTAAAGCTGGGAATGTTATGTATGTAGATGGTCTACAACATAACCTGTTGAGTTTCAGTCAAATGTGTGATCAAGGAAATGAAGTGGTGTTTCGATCAAACAGATGTGTTGTTCGTGAGCTTGATACAGGAGAAACCATGATCAAAGGTACAAGAACTCCAAAAAACTTATACATACTCAAGGGAGGACAAAAATAGTTCTATCTAAGAAAAAATGATGAAAAATGGCTATGGCACAGAAGATTGGGACATATAAGCTTTTCTCAAATAAGAAAGGCATGCAGATTCCAAGCTGTTCGTGATCTTCCAGATATCAGCATTCCTGAAAATACAATATGCAAACCATGTCAATTCCGTAAGCAAACCAGATCTCACTTCATTGAAAAAGAAGGGCCAGCTAGTAAGCCTCTTGAACTTTTTCATACTGATTTATGTGGACCATCAAGGAAAGTGTCACCTCGTAGAGAAGAATACTTTACATTGTTCATTGATGATTTTTCCAGAATGTGTTGGATAGTTCTTCTAAAGCATAAAGATGAAGCATTTGAAAAGTTCAAAGCCTTCAAAGATTTGGTTGAAAATGAATCATATCACAAAATCAAATGCCTCAGATTTGATCAAGAAGGGGAATTTACCTCGGATGAATTATTTGACTTTTGTGAACAAGATGGGATAAAAAGGCAGTTCTCCGCCACAAGGACTCCTCAACAAAATGGAGTGGTAGAAAGAATGAATAGAACTATTCAACAAATGGCTCAAGCTATGCTAGATTAATCTGGAACTCCTGCAACCTTCTGGGGTGAAGCTACATTCGCCACCGTAACTATTCTCAACCAAGCAAATGTTCAAGTAAACAACACTTAAACTCCACATGAACTTTGGTAAGACTCCTACGGTAAAATACTTTAAAGTTTTTGGAAGCAAATGCTATATCAAAAGGACTGATGAAAAACTTGGTAAGTTTGAGCCCAGAGCAGATGAAGGTATTCTTCTTGCTTACTCTTCTCGAAGTAAAGGATGTAAATGTTATAATAAAAGACTTGGGAAAATTGTTGAAAGTATTGATGTTGTAGTTGATGAAGCATACAAAAATCCAAAACAAATAAAAACTGAATATTATGACAATGAAGAACATGGGGATTATTTTCCCACATCAAATCACAATGATTTTGAAGAAGAAACCAATGAAGCACTAGAAGAGGATATAATGATAGAAGAAAAGACTCTGTCCAGGTATGTTTAGAAAAATAATCCAGAAACTCACATTTTAGGGGAAAAAGAGGCAGGTGTACAAACAAGAGAACTATTACAGAAAACTCAAGCTATCTAGCATTATTATCCTCCACCAAACCTCAAAATTTAAATGAAGCATGCAAAGATGAACGTTGGGTCAAGGTCATGAATGAAGAACTTGAGAAAATTGAAAAGAATAATACTTGGGAATTAGTTACAAGACCTCATGATAAGAATATCATAGGAACTAAATGGATATTCAAAAACAAGCTGAATGAAAATGGAGAAGTTATTAGAAACAAGGCCATACTTGTTTGTAAAGGATATGCTCAACAAGAAGGTATAGATTTTGAAGAAACTTTTGCACCTGTTGCTAGACTTGAAGCCATAAGGATGTTTCTTTCTCTTTCTAGTTTTCAGAAATTCAAAGTATACCAAATGGATGTAAAATCTGCCTTCCTTAATGGAGACTTAGAAGAAGAAGTCTATATTGAACAACCAGAAGGATTCATTCTTGGAAATGATGCAAAACTTGTATGAAAACTCAGAAAGGCTCTCTATGGTCTAAAACAGGCTCCAAGGGCCTGGTATTACTGTCTTGACAAATATCTCCACCAACAGGGTTTTTCAAAGGGGTTAGCAGATAACAATCTATATACAAAGATTGACATTGATAAATTGCTAATAATTGTTGTTTATGTTGATGATATCATTTTTGGTAGCAATGAAGAATCCATGAGTCAGAATTTTGCTTCAGTAATGCAACAAGAATTTGAAATTTCCTTGCTTGGTGAGCTTACCTATTTTCTTGGTCTACAAGTTCAACAAAATAAAGATGGTATTTTTCTTTCACAAACCAAATATCTCAAACAGATCTTGAAAAATTACGGCATGGAAGATTCTAAACCAGTATGTACCCCAATGGTAACAGGATGCAGTCTCAGCTCAAATGATGAATCAACAGTAGTACATCAACCAACTTACAGATCCATGATTGGTAGTCTACTTTATCTAACAGGTACCCGACCTGACATCATGCATGCAGTAGGAATAGTTGGAAGATTCCAAGCAAATCCAAAGGAATCACACCTTCAGGCAGTCAAAAGGATTTTCAAATATCTTCAAGGAACACAGAACTTTGGTTTATGGTATCCTAGAGATACATATCTTACTCTTCATGCATATACAGATGCAGATTGGGTAGGAAGTGTTGATGACAAAAAAAGCACTAGTGGTGGTGCATTCTATATGGGTTCCAGGTTAGTGTCTTGGTTCAGCAAAAAACAAATTTCAACTGCAGTATCTATAGTTGAAGCAAAAAATGTGGCTGTTGCATCTTACTGCACACAACTAATTTGGATGATGAAAATATTGCAAGACATTTAGATCACATGTACTCCACCCATCTCCATTCTATGTGATAATACAAGTTTCATCATTGTTTCAAAGAATCCAATCATGCACTCCAAGACCAAGCACATACCCGTCAAATATCATTTTATACGTGAAAAAGTGCTTTAAAAAAGGTCAAATTGGAGTAGGTTCCCTCCAAAGAACAGGTTGCTGATATATTCACTAAACCACTGCCCAAAGAGACATTTGAATATCTCAGACAAAAGCTGGGAGTAGTTGTTGCATCATCCTACTGTTAAATCCTATTTTTTCAGAGAAAGGTAATTATACGCAAGTTTCATGAAGCATAGTCGCATACATATGCAGGATTCTGTGGGCACAGTTGCATATATGTTGGTTTGAGGAAAAGAAGAGGGCCAAACTCAGGAAAAAGGGGTATGATATGGTTCTGTCAAATATCTATTCTGTTTAATGATGTTTACAATCTGCTGATAACATGTGGAAATATGTTGGTCCTCATAAATTGTTGATAACTTGATGTATATCTGATTGATGATGATGCCTTGATATTTCTTACTGATATCTGCAATAATCAGATCTGATAGTGAACATTTGGCACAGGTTCAGGGGGAGCATATGTTTCTAATAATGCATTGTTGGAATTATCTTAGAAGATATTGGTATAGATCCGTATAATTGTTTTGATTCAGGTGACTCTTTTGGTGATGGGATTATACAGGCTATTGATCTTGATGTTGCTGATGGTGCAGATCATATATGGTGTATGATAGTTGCTGATGACTATCATGGTCTTGTTTAGATCGGTATATCATTTAATGTAAATGTCATGCAAAGACCTAATTTGTAACCCCAATATACATGGGATGGATGATGTAATATTTCTTGTTTTTGTCATGTATAAACAATTGGTATATCCTCACTTGGTTGGGAGATGGATGTATGAGTAATTGATGATAGGAAGGTCATCCTCACATAGTTGATTTATAGACTCATGTTATTCTTTTAGAAAATCTTCTTGCAAACTTTGCTAGTGCTCAGGGGGAGCATGGACTCAATCATGAGAGCTCAATCAATACATTTCAACATATCAGAGAATTTAGCATGTACTCAGGGGGAGCATGACCCTTTGCCCTTGATGTCAAAGGGGGAGAGTGACTTGGTGTTGTGGTTGCCATCAAGTCCAAAGGGGGAGATTGTTGGCATTATGATGTATGTGTTGTACTTGATGGCAACTCACTTGTAGAAGAACAACTCTCTTGTATATGGGAACTAGATGAATCTACAAAAGAGATATCAAATGTGATAGAATGCATGAAAGTTGTGTTTACAAATGTGACAAAATGTAGGGCAGTTTAGAAGTAATGTACAAATGGAAACTCACTCAGATGAAAGATCTCAGTACAACAGGTTAACAACAAAGAATTACAGATCAGACTACAAATAATGAAGAAAAATAGGTATACGTAGGTTCACCTTGACCAAGCTGTGTATACACGCAGGTTCACTGTACACAAGTCGTGTATACGTACATACACACTTTCACAGATGAAAAGCACTTATATGTTGGAAAACTAAGATTTTGGTCTGTGGTATTTGGTCCAAGGTATTTTGACCCATGGTATTGACCCTAGGTATTTGGTCCAAGGTATTGGTCCTAAGTGGTTTTGGTCCATGGTATTGAGAAAGACCTAAAACTATATAAGGAGGAGAAGATCATTATGCCAAGGCATACAAGTATCGAATATCTGATGAAGTGTGAGATCTAGTATGCAGGTTATTGGCTTATTGTGCTTTTTGGATCTAAACCAAGGATGAACTTAGCGGTTGATGAGGGATTAGATCTAATAATGAATTGGGTTCTTAAGGCTTAAAATGAATTATCATTATGTGGTTTTTCTCATGTATATTCTAGATCTGAATACTGACGCATGTATTATTCTGTAAATGTTATGATCTAGGTATATCTAAAGTCTGGAATAGCTGTAAAATTATGAATTAACATTTACAGATGTATACACTGGTTGGCTTTGATAAAAGCACATACACACGCTGGTTCGACACAGGGAAGTAGCGTATACCTTATGAAGAATGTTTCAGTTGTTTCTATTTGCTATTACAGATTTCTGGGTTCTGTTCTGGTGACTGTATTCTGGTGATAGTATTCTGAATGATTAGATTCAAGAGTTTCAGTGATTGGTTTATATACTTGATGATTTTATTGTAGCTATGATGTTGTTGATGGGTCCAGTATGAAAATTGGATGAAACGTGGCCTTCAGATTATGGTGTTGTGTTCCAGGAGTATCCACTTTGAAAATTAATGAAACGTGGTCCCTAGTAGAAGAGTGGAGTTTTTTTTGTAGGGTGGCACCTACGTACTAGTAAACATATTGGCTAGTACAAGAGCTAGGGGGTTGTAGCTCCCTTCCAGTAGAAGCTAGAAAATGAGAGAAGGTTACAACCTTCTACAGGTAGAAGCTAGTGTACTTGCATAAGTCTATTCCAGTACAAGATTGTAAACATTTTTTTCTTATTATTAAAAGAAGACAAAGATGAAAATAGCAGGTGGTTTTTACCCACATTGGGTTTCCACCTTATATATTGGTGTTCATGTGTGATTCTTATGTGTAATGCTTTATTCTGATTTTACTGCACTGTCTAATTAATCTCTAACATATTGGTTAAAGTTAAATGCATGATAAATTGGGTAAATCAAAAGTTCTCTACATATACGCTGGTTGCTTTAAGAACAGTCGCGTGTACACACTGGTTCACTTAGTTGAAGTAGCGTATACAAATCTATTTATGGAAATGAAATATTGTTAATTTACAAATATTGATTCACCCCCCCCTCTCAGTATTATTTCCAACACAACCATGTGGTTGGGCAGCTCCATCGAAGTAAGCCCATGGCTTGGATTTATCGATCCGACCCGGTGCTGAGGTTCTGCGAGTGTGAGGGTTTGCCTCTTCTGGGATATCCTGATAAGTTGCTATGGCCTTTGCAATGAGAAGAGGCCAGTGGGAAGTTTCATTCTTGAAAATAATTTTGTTCCAGGTAAGCCATAAGGTCCAACAGATGATGAGAGGTAGGCATTGTGCCTTAGCTCCCTGGTGTGCTGCAATCCAGTTGTTCCATGCTTGGAGAATAGAAGTGCCTTGCCATGCATTATGCATAGAGAGTTGTTGAGTTGTAACTTGCCAGAATTGTATGACAGTCGGACAGAGGAGAAACAAGTGTTCATTGTTTTCAGAGTCTTGTTTGTAGAGAATGCACCAAGTCGGGCCATGAATAGATCTGTGCATAAGGGCATCACCTGTAGGAGTTTTGTTACATAAAACACTCCACATGAAGAGGCGTGCTCAGGGAGGAGTTTTCATTTTCCAGATCTGTTGCCACCATGTTTTAGAGTGTGTAGGCTTGCGATCCAAGAGAAGTTGATTGTATCCCTGTTTTGGTGTGTATTTCCCATGCTCAGCTGGGATCCAAACTAGTACATCTGGGTCATGATTTAGATGTACATGAGCTTCAGACAGAGCTGATAGATATGAATCCCAGGATTGTTGCCATTGTGTAGGAATGTTCAATTCAGGTGTTGTCCTCCAATTTTGTCTGAATATAGTGCTGTGCTCGGGATCGGCGATGTGTGCAATCGTCGAGGTATTCCTGTGCTGTAGGTATTGTATGAGTTCAGGTGGTAAATGATATCTGTTACCCCCTCCTATCTAGGGATCAATACCAATGCGAACAGATGCACCATTGTTAATGCACCATGCCAAGCCTGATATGATGAAAGGCATCAATTGAAGGATTACTTTCCATACTATGGAAATGCCCACCCGAGGCCATTCTGGTAATCTTACCCAGTCCAATAATTGTAGCGGCCATATATATTTGTGGTAGGACACAGTCGTCCAAAGATTCTGTGAAGTGAGAAGGGACCAACTCATCTTGGCTGCAAGAGCTTGGGAAAAAATAGACAGGTATTTTAGTCCCCATCCCCCCCAATTTTTAGGCAATGCGATTTTCTTCCAACTTACCCAAGCAAAGGTTTTACCTTCCTTTTGTCCGTTCCAAAGATATCGACAACATATCTGTTGGATGCGCCCGAGTATTCCCCGAGGGATCCAGGCAAGTGACATCCAATATACAGGGGTGGCTTCCAGGACTGATTTTATCAGGACAAGGCGCCCAGCTCTTGATAGAAATCTATGATTCCATGCTTTCAATCTCTTCTCAATTTTAATCACTAACCAGATCCAGTCAACAATCTGGTAACTGTGGGGTTTGATCCAAAAACCCAAGTATTTTAGACCGTCCGAGAGATTGTGCAAATGATAGTGGAAAAAATGGAGGGCAGCTCTATCCTCCTATGGGGTGGTGTGAGACAGAGTAATAGTAGATTTTGCCTGATTTGCAGCCATACCAGTGGCTTTTTCAAAGAGAATAAGTATGTCATGGAAGGAAGAAGAATCCCTGATGCTGCCATCCAGGAAGATCATAACATCATCAACGAAAAGGAGATGTGTGAGATGACAGAGTTCATTCATTTTCAATCCTTTGAGTCTGCCTTCCCATTTTGCAGTGCCGATGAGCCTACTGAGACCTTCCATCACTATTAGAAACAGAAGGGGAGACAGGGGGCATCCTTGCCGGAGTCCATGTTTGGCATGAAAGAAATGGGATGCAGAGCCATTAATAAGTACACTGAAAGATGCTGAGGATATGCAACAGATAATCCAGTCTGTGAAAGCCAGAGGGAATCCTAAGTGGATCAGGATCATCTTAATGAAGAGCCAGCTGACACGATCAAATGCCTTCGCAAGATCTATCTTGAGGATGATGCTTTTCATATTTTTAGCTTTGATAGAGTGGATGGCTTCCTGGGCAGTGCCTATGGCCTCATGGATCTACCTATTTTGGAGAAAAGAAAATTGCTCAGGAGAAATGTGATGGGAGAGTATAGGGCGGAGCCTGTTTGCGATGATCTTTGCAATGATTTTGTATAGGGTATTGCAGAGAGAGATGGGTCGGAAATCATTGAAGGATGTTGGAGAGTCAGATTTTGGAATGAGAGCAATAAAGGTGGCATTGATAGCCTCATACATTTTCCCAGAGATCTGACACTCTTCTACTACATTGAGGAGGTCATTCCCAATGAGGTCAAAAAAAGCTAAGTAGAATTCAATGGGCCAACCATCTGGGCCAGGGCTTTTATCTTTCTGAAACCATTTTAGAGTCCCTTCAAGTTCATCTCTGGTGACAGGAGAGGTTAGCTCAACTGCCTCTTCCAGATCAACAAAGCTTGGGAAGTGCCCTGCTACTTGAATGATATCAACTAGGTTTGAGGCAGGTGGCTCCTTGTAGAGTTGTTTGAAATGTGAGATACCCAACTGTGATATTTGATTGAAGGTTTTTGCAATACTTCCATCCGGTGAGGGCATTTGCCAAATGGTGTTGGAGGCTTTTCTTCCCTTGGAAAAGTTTTGGAAGTACCTTGTGTTCTCATCCCTAGCTTTGAGCCAGATCGCACGGCTCTTGAGTCTCCAGGTTTCCTCTCTTTCCTTCAGAATTCTGGCTCTTTGATTTTCTAGCTCAATCAAATTTAGCTTGGCTTCAGGACTTAAGAATCCCCTATTGTGTTCGTCCATAAGGTGTGCCAAGGATGATTCAACAGATGTGAGGGTATGGGAATCCCTTTGGAGTTTTTCCTTTGCCCACTTAATAGTAAGCTTCTTGAGATGCAGTAGATTTTGACAAAAGCCCTTAGCCCAAGTGTGTCCTTGGGAGGGAGGATTTTGCCTCTAGAAGTCTGTAACCAGCTTAATATAGGAGGGATCCAGAAGCCAAGATGAATTGAACTTGAACGGGGCTTTGGGCTTGATAGGAGGACCTGATATTTCAAGGTAGATAGGCGAGTGGTCAGAGATGCCTTCGGTTCCAACCCACTACCTATAATGAGATAATCGCTGCATTATCGGATTTTGTTATGCTCTTGACCTGCGAGAAGATACCAGAATACCAAATATGTGAAGAAATATACCTAGAACATAGAACAATGAGAAATAATAGCATGTATTTTATTATTCAGAAAGGAAAGCAATGTTCACTCGCCTCTTTGAGGGGGCAACCTCCAATAGAGATGGGCTCGATTACAAAATAAGACACGACGCTCCTCAAGGGGAGTCTCTATCCTTTATATAGGATTTATACATGCAATACCATGGGTCAGTACCATGGTTCTTATTAATACCATCTCTCTAATACCATGGCCCATTTGCAATTAACTATGGTCCCTTCTCTAAATGTGGGTCAACCACTTACAATTATTAATATGGGCTTTATTGACTCTTTAACTAACTATAACTATGAATCTACCCTATTACATAAATAAGGTGGTTAGGGTTGTACCCTAACATGCCCTCCCCCATAACAATAGCCTTTTCCTAAAGGCTGAAGCTGCGGAAACTGCTAAAGAACAGTGGCTGGTTCCCAGGTCGCATCTTCTAGAGAGGAGTATTTCCACTTGACGAGGACTTCCTTGATCGTGTGGTCACGTAGGTGTTGTTCTCATGTGTCAAGAATCTGTTTAGGTTGGAGCCAGATTGAAACTTCTTCATCCAATTTTGGTAGACTGGTCTGAATTCTGCAATTGTTCCCAACCAATTTCTTGAGGCATGAGACATGGAAGACGAGATGGATTTTTGCAGTGGGTGGCAAGGCTAGCTTGTAGGCTACTTCTCTGATGCACTGAAGTGTTTGATACAGTCCGTAGAATTTTGGAGATAATTTCTGACAACCCTTGTCTTTTAGTGATGTTTGCTTATATGGTTGCAACCTCAAGAATACCTGATCCCCTTCTTGAAATTTGCACTCTGAACAATGTTGGTCTGCCTGTTGCTTCATGCGATTTTGAGCTTGATGGAGATTCTCTTTGAGGTGGGCAAGCATGGTTGCACAATTCTATAGGAGTTGATCCACTACTTGTACCTTAGAGCATCCTTGGATATAAGAAGTAGGTGAAGGGGGGAGTTGACCATAAACTGCTTCATATGGAGTCATCTTGGTGGTGGCATGATAGTTAGTATTATACCACCATTTGGCTAGAGGTAACCATTGTACCCATAGATGTTGCTTTTCTGAAGTGAAACACCTAAGGTAGGTCTCCAGAAATTTGTTGATTGCTTCAGTTTGACCATTAGTTTGGGGATGATAGGAAGTACTAAGTTGTAGTTGGGTACCTTGTAGCCTGAAGAGTTCTTGCCAAAAGTTACTGGTGAAGATTGGGTCACGATCAGACACAATGGAAGTGGGCATGCCATGCAATTTGAAGATCTGGTCCATAAAATATTGAGCCACCAAAGTGGTTGTAAAAGGGGGTGTAAAAATGAGCATACTTAGAAAGTCTGTCCACAACCACCATGATGACACTTGTTGCCTAACTTCGGAAGACCAGTAATGAAATTCATAAAAACCTATATCCAGATTGAGGTAGGGATGGGCAATGGCTGTAAGGTGCCTGGGGAATTGACTGTTTCTCCTTTGTGGTGCTGACACACATCGCACTCAGCTACAAAAGTAAGAATGTCCTTTTTCATGCCTGTCCAAAAGAATGAATGTTGAGTGCGAGCATAAGTCTTCTGACAGCTTGAATGGCCTGCAGTGGGAGATGAGTGCAACTCTGCCAAAATGCGACTTTTGAGGGTGGATGTTGGTGATATCACTACTTTGTCCTCATAGCAAAGAATCTCATCCTGCCAAGAGTAGCCCGCTGTGGAATTTGGATCTGCCTGCAATTTATTAATGAGTTGGGAGAGTGAAGGATGTGAAAACCATTCCTTGCGAGCCTCTTCAATCCACTCTGGAATGGGAAAAGAGATTGCTAGTAGGGTGCTTTCCTCCTAAAATTGGCATGATAAAGCATCCGACACGACATTTTTGTGCCCTTTCTTGTAAATTATCTCATAATCATATCCCAACATTTTGGCTAACTATTTATTTTGTTGTGGCGAGGATAGGCGTTGCTCCAAAAAATATTTAAGGCTTTGATGGTCTGTGCGGATTTGGAAACACCGCCCCAATAAGTATGGTCGCCAGGTATCCACTGCATGTAATATGGCCATCATCTCCTTCTCATAGGTAGATTGTCCTAAATTTGTCCCACTTAGTTGTTGGCCAGTGAAGGCCAAGGGTTGACCTTCTTGCATTAAGATAGCCCCAATACCCATACCTGAAGCATCACATTCAATCACAAAAGATTTGGTGAAGTCGGGTAGTGCCAATATGGGAGTGGAACACATGGCATGTTTGAGAGCTATAAATGCCTGTTGCGCTTCATCATTCCAGAGGAATGAATTTTTCTTGAGAAGGTGAGTGAGGGGTCTAGCAATGTGACCATAATTGTGGACAAATTTGCGATAGTAGCCGGTGAGACCCAAAAATCCTCTCAAACTCTTCAAGGTATTTGGTTGAGGCCAATCTTGCATTGCTTGGATCTTTTTTGGATCCACCCTGACACCTTCACACCCCACAATGTGGCCCAAATACTCGACTTCTTTCATGCCAAAAGAGCACTTGGAAAATTTGACAAATAATTTATGCTTTCAGAGCAGTTGCAAGAGTAGGTCTACATGCTGAAGATGTGTTTCGCAGGTGAGGCTGTAGATGAGGATGTCATCAAAGAAAACAAGGACAAATTTTTTGAGATATGGTTTGAGCAGGTGATTCATGAGGCTCTAAAAAGTGGATGGGGCATTACAGAGACCAAATGGCATGACCATGAATTCATAATGGCCTTCATGAGTTCGAAAAGCAGTCTTTGGAATGTCTACTTCTTTCATTCGATTTGATGATAGTACGAGCAAAGGTCAAGCTTAGTAAAGAATTGAGCCCCATTTAGTTCATCCAACAAATCATCAACAACTGGGATGGGAAATTTATCTTTGACCTTTAGCTTGTCGAGGGCCCTGAAGTCTAGACACATGCCATTCCCCATCTTTCTTGAGCACCATGACCACATCCGATGAATAAGGACTAATGCTAGGACGAATGACACTGGCTTCCAGGAGTTCCTTGATGATTTTTTCAATTTCATTCTTTTGGGTGAAAGGATATCTATGTGGGTGCACATTTGGTGGTTGTGCCCCTGGGACCAAAGTAATGCTATGATCATGTTCCCCTCTCGAGAGTGGAAGCTCATGAGGCTTGTCAAAGACCTACATATGGTTGTTTAAGACCTGTTGCATCTCAGGATGAATATGAAAAGAAGTGGGCTCGAAGGTCTGGATGGCATTAAATTGGGCTATAACTCCATGGTGGCCCTTTTTTAACAAATTTTCCATCCTATGTGAGCTGATGATAGAAGGAGCACATGCCTGGAGTCCGCGGAGGGTCTACATGTGGTCATTCTGCTTAAAGCTCATATATAACTCCTAGAAATCCATTGTGATTGGGCCGAGTGTGCGGAGCCATTCAGCACCCAAGACAATATCACACCCACCCATGTTGATGGCAAACATGTGGGTCTTTAGGTGATAATCCCCCATCTGAAGTTTGACATTTTCATAGTGGCCTTCACATTTCATTGTCCCCCCATCAACAATCTGGACTTGGAAATTAGAGACTGCTCTGACAAAACAATGCACTGCTTCAACAACTCTTTGATGGATAAAGTTATGCATATTACCACTATCAATCAAGATTACTACAGGGTGATGTTTAATAAAACCTCTGATTTTGAGAGTTTGGGGAGAAGAAATTCCTGCCAAAGCATGGAGTGAGATAACTGGTTCTTCTGGTGTAGCTGGGAGCTCATTGTCCGGTTGGTTGTCCTCATCTTCCTCCTCTGGTCCCTCAAATGGTGGGGCTTCCTCAGATGAACTGTGATCAGTAGCATCAATTTGAAAGAATTTGGGTTCCTTGCATTTATGCCCCGGGGAGTATTTCTCATCACAGTAGTAACACAATCCTTGCTTTCTTCTTTCCGCCATTTCTGCTGGTGACACCTTTTGAACCTTAAGTGTTTGGGTAGTGCTCAGAGCCTGGGTGGGGCATCCCTTGGCTATGAAATTTGGACAAGTCGACTGGGCCGCTAACGCGCGTTCTACTTCACGAGCTGTCGTGCAAGCTGCCAACCATGTGACTAGGTGGTGCATCCGGACGTGGGCTTGTACGACATCTTTGAGACCACTGATAAAACATTCCAAGTACAATTCATCTGCTAGACCTCCTGTGCGGAAGGATAATGCTTCAAAGGCTTTAATATATTCTTGCACTGTGCTTGTTTGTAGGAGCTTAGTAAAATGACCCAAAAATTTAGATTCATGGTCAAAGCGGTCAGAAAGGGCTTTTGAGAATATCTGCCAGGTCATTGGCCTTGCATAGTAGCGTCGATGCCATTGCCACCATTGCCATATTTCTTGGTCCAAGTATAGGCTTCCCACACTTAGCTTAGTCACATCATCTCTGATGTGATTCAATGTGAAATATTGCTCCATTTGTGATAGCCATATGGCCGGATGAGAGCCATCAAATTTATACATGTCCAACTTGGGTGGTCGAGGCTGGGACTATTGGTGGTTTCCATAGAAGTGAAGAGAATGGCTAGATTCGCCCTCAAGGTTTTCATTAAAAGCATATGCCTCCGATTGTACCCCCAACTTGCCCTTTGTGATTGTGTCATTTAAGGACTGGATCTGCTTCGTTAATTCCTCCAAATTTTGTTCAAGGGTGTCTATCTTCTCATTGGCCATAGCTTGAGCTTTGGTTTGTACCATGCATAGATTTAGTGCACTTGTCGTTACTGTGAAATTTTTTTTTTTGGGACCACCCAAAATTTTGATGCTGACAAGTGACTGGTACCACCTTGCTCAGCCCGTCGACCTGATTATTATGGGCTAAGTATCCTATAAGCGTCCCGGGGGGGTCTCAGACTTTTTTTTACTCCGAAAGGAGTTTTACTCCTCACTTAGGAATACTGCAGTAGTCGATTCCCAGAAAAGTTAATTCTGCCCAATGTCCTGTGAGAATCACGCCTAGGTATAGGAGCCACAAGTCTCCCTGCACAAATAGTCAGATCTATCGGTGAAACCCTCAACTGCAGAGTATGAGTAGGAATGTGGCAGTGATCAAACCCCTGCTGCTAGATCTGAATGGCGGATCTGATTGTTGCGGCTGCGACAGAACCCAACCTGCTAGATCTGATCTGGAAAAGATGATGCGTGATCTAGAGAGAGACAAGGGAACTATGGTCTCAAGGAGTGTCAGGTGCTACAGATCGCAATATACATAAGGGTCCAACAGTAGTACTCGGCCCAATCTTTCAGGGCACTAACCAAGGAGGATCAACCGTACCCTTAGTCGTACTACCCGACTACCCTATCATATGCACGAGTAATCTCCCCGAGTGTTGTTCTCGGTGTACTGTAGTAGCAAGACAACTGACGATTTATCTATGGCGAGGTTTCAAGTGAGCCTAGGGGGCTTCCGATATACCCAGAGGGTACTTGGAAGACAGTCTGTGCGCGGTTCTGTCTAATGTGCTACTACTCGAAGGGGTACCCACAGGGGTTACAAGGGAGTCCAACAAGCATGACCACCTCTTGTATTTCCTGCATGCATGCCTTCCCAAATACATAGGTTTATGCGCTCAACAACAGATCCCGTGGTTTAAAGATGCCGGAACACGTCTCTAGCCAAAAAAAAATTCTGCTAAAAATGGAGATCCCACTGGCCCTAGAAAGTGCTCTGATACCACTTGTTATGCTCTTGACCTGCGAGAAGATACTAGAATACCAAATATGAGAAGAATATACCTAGAACAAAGAACAATGAGCAATAAGACCATGTATTTATTATTCAAAAAGGAAAGCAATGTTCACTTGCCTCTTTGAGGGGGCAACCTCCAATAGAGCTGGGCTCGATTACAAAATAAGACATGATGCTCCTCAAGGGGAGTCTCTATCCTTTATATAGGATTCATACATGCAATACCATAGGTCAGTACCATGGTTCTTATTAATACCATCTATCTAATCACATGGCCATTTGCAACTAACTGTGGTCCCTTCTTTAAATGCAGGTCAAACACTTACAATTATTAATATGGGCTTTATTAACTCTTTATGTAACTATAACTATGAATCGACCCTATTACATAAATAAGGGGGTTAGGGTTGGACCCTAATAGATTTTTAAGAAGGAAACAATCCAGTCTTCTAGTGAGGGCAGCCTCTCCAACTCTTTTGTTCCTCCATGTTGGCAGGGGTCTGTTCATAGGAATATCAGCGAGGTGAGCTTGATTAAGGAGGTTTTCCATGATATCAAAGAGTGGGTCAATCTGTGCCGATGATCCCCAAGACTCACTATATCCAATGGAGAAATTTAGGTCCCTGCCCAAGATGAGATTGTTTGGAGAGGTAAGAGAGAGATTTAGGAGTTGATTCTAGAATGCCTCGCATCCATGGCACGGCCCATAAACATTCATGACACGGAGATCCATCCCCTGTTCAACAGAAAAGAAATCGAAACCAATGAACCCCTTTCCTCCCCAGGCACATATTAGGTTTATGGTTCGAGGATTGTATCCCAAGGCCAATCCACCTGATCGTCCAGTAGCATCAAGAGCAATGAATTCCCATCCTGGGCTTAAATTCTACAATATCTGAATGATGTGATGGGCTTCACTGAGGGTTTCTTGAAGAAGGATAATGTCTACAGGCTTAGTTGTAAATAACCTGTGCAGGGCTAGCTTTTTGGGCGAGCTAGCCATACCCCTACAATTGAAGGATAGGCATTTCATGGAGGAACCATATCAAGGGTATTCTTCACTCTAAGAACCTGATCTAATGAGGTTTGCCTACCCGAGACCACCTCAGCACCAACCTAGAGAATTGCATGTGAAAGGTAAGATTTGCACCCACGAAGGGGTTTGATGGTCGATGAGGGGAGGGACAACCCAAGACCAGAGAGTGTTGAATGGGAGTCCCTAGAGGGAGGCCGAGATCGCAGGTTATAATGGTGAGGGGGAGCAGGGGAAGGTGATGATGGGGGGGAGGTGGACACCGGTTGAATGGTAGGGGCAGTAGTGGAGTAAACCAGGTGATGGGGGAGAAGGGGCAAGGAATAGATGAGGGAGAGGTGGTGCGATTCTGAGCCAGTGCATTATGCAGATGCTGTGCAGAAGAAGTATGAGCAGAAGATAGAACAGGGGAAGAGGGGAGAGGAGTACCCGATGATCGAGCCACTTCAGCTACTGCCCTGGCTCGAGTCAGAGGTGGAGATGGGGGTCCCAAAGAGTTGCCTGTAGATTGTTGGACTGGTTGGGATGGAGTCGCCTTCCGAGATGTTGCAGGTACTGAAGATGGAGCCTTCCTGGGGGTGTCAAGGGTGTCCTTACCACTGCCTGCCTCCTTTTCCATTGCTGCTTCCTGGGGTTTCGAAACCAGAGGACATTTCTACAAATTCTCTACAAATCTACCTCTGAGATCTATATGGGCTAGGGTTCGATTTTTGGATTTCACTATGGATTTGTCGTAATCCAGAAAGGTGCCAAGGGTATTCACAATCCACACAAACACTTCTTCATACCAGTACTAGAGAGGTAACCCTGGTAACCATACCCATAAAGGTCCAGCTCTTATTTGCTCTCTTTCCGGATCGAAGAGAGGGCTCCATCTTTTCAACAACACTAGCACCATTTCAATATGCCAATATCGTGCAAGAGCCAGGTTCGTGTATTCCTCCAGGGCAAAATGAAGCACAAACCATCCTCGAGGCAGTATCTGGACTTCTGGGAGTTGTATGAAAATCTGTCCCCAGATCTCTTTAACCCACAACCCCAATCACTCTGCCATATAGGTTCTTCCACGAACCCTGCCCACCAGAACTTTCCTTGCTTTTTCTGAAGCTTCCCGCACGGTGAGTCCTTCGCCAAACTTTATGGTGTAATCCTTGCCAGATGCCTTGACGCACCTTGTTTTCCTCTTCCCTGTACGTGGAGTAGTAGGGTGGTCCTGTAATAGATCCGAGTGGCTATTAGCTTCTCAACGTGGCTCCATCGACCTAGCTCGGATGACTGGGGTATCAAAACAACTTGAAGGACGAGATGTATCCTGAGTCTCCTCGCAGCCTCTGGGGTGGATGGACGTCTTCCGTGTCTCTACGGCCACATCAGGGCTGGATCCTAGGCGAGATGAAGGGTTCTTGGAAAAGCAGAGGTCTGCATCGGGCGCAGGGTCGAATAGAGGGGACGAACAGGTAGCCAGGAGGTTGAGGGTACCAGGAGACAGCGACGGGCAGTCTAGAGTAGGTGAGTCTATGGAGAGGGTCCCAATGTGTAGGGTGGAGGCCGTAAGCCCGGGGAGGGAGACAATCGGCGCTGGATGTGAGCTGGACGGTGCTAAGGAGGCGACAAACTGGTCTAGGGTTAGGGTTACAGAATATGGCCTGCTCCAGGTAGGGATCCAGTGAGTAGTCTACGGCGTGCAGCTCCATACCCTCCATGCTATGCCTTGGAATGGTAGACCGACCATTAACCGTCGACATTTGGATGCAGATGCAGGCGAGAAACGATGAGGTGCAGATGTTGTTCGGAGTTGTGGTGACCGCAGCTAACCGTGATCATAATTACGTCTAGGGTTTGAGCAGGTGGAGCTGTAACACGCCATCATCTTGACATGGGTCATAGATTAATGACTTACTCTCAGCTAGTCATGCTTTTACTTTAATGTGAGTTGTGATTGGTTTTTATTTTTAAATCTCATGTATTAAATCTATGTTTTTTCACTAAATCCTAGTAGAAAGTCTAACATATGAATTATAAAGTTGTTAGATGCATTATAGGTCTATATTTGTTTGAATTATTTCTAGGGTTTGAAATATTTTTTAGTAGGGTATGTCATACCTATGGGAGAAATATTGAAACCCTAGATATAATGAAGGTTGTTATATGCTCAAAGTCTTGATGATATAGTATAGGGTTTATAACAAAAACCCTAGAAAGAAGTTGAAAAGTATGCGTCTCTTGTGTACAAATTCCTGCAAATTCTCTACAAATCTACCTCTGAGATCTATATAGAAAATCTGACTATAGATTAACTCGATAATGAAATACACCAAAGAAAAATATTATAATCTACTTCTACTATCAAACTTGCGGAAGCTTAATAAATTTGAGCAAGATCAAACGGAACACATATAACTAGAAGAGGAAACAATAAACATGAAACACAAAAGATACTCAGGGGATAGCCTCAGCTAAAAACCCCACTATTTGTATTATCATACAACGTGGAAATATCTCATAATTACACAAAGCTTTAGCTCTCACAACTATCCAGCTCTTATTACAATCCCTCACTGCTGCTCATAGATAGAATAGACAGTTCATATGCCTTTCGTCTACCCTCCAAGCATCTTATTTCCTTGCGTAGTTTCTCCTGGGTGATCCTACTGTTACCAAGTGTAACACTGATCACTCACACTGATCTCACACCTTGTAAAACTGTGCAATCCTCAAGGAACCTTGTTCCTTTTGCATGGATGAGTTTCCTTTATAGGAAAATTCTTCCAACCGATAGTACAATGTCCCTGTCTTTAATCTCAATTGGGTCTTTGTCTGTACTAACATGCATGAGTTATTTATGAGAGAATCTTCAGTTATCTGGAGTACACTAGTTTCATGCATGCATGCATTGACTAACTGAACTCACAATCAGTTCCACAAACTATTTGGAACTAATCTAACTGGACTTAACTCAGTTAACTGAGCTAACTAATTACAACTCAAATACAACTCATCCTTATCTCCTTAACTAAGGGATAATCTCCTCAATTAAACGAATAACTGTTGCATGACTTCACAAAAACTTCTAGCTTGACTTTCTCCAACTAATTAACTCAAGATGAATTAATTAATTATTTGTCAAGCAACTAGTGAGACTAAATTCGAATTTTAATTCTCAATTTTAATTCAAGGATGAATTAAAATTGGAATATTCTGAATTTTATTTTTAGCATTTCTTGTTGCTATTCTCAACACCTTGTTTGCAACTAAGTTTGGGTATTTGATGTCTAAAGTTAAATGCTTCCATTATTCTGATATGGTTAACTTCATGCTTCTATATATTTGGGTGTACTTGCTATCTAAGTTATGTAGGTACATAATCTTCAAGATGGTGAAGATGTTCATAAGTAAAGCTGATATGATAAGCATGATGAAGAAATTTATCATGGTCATGATAACTCTAAGGAGAAGGATGGAAGCCATGTAAGATTCTCCAATGTCGTAGAAAAGAAGAGGAATATCCCTAAGTTAAGAAAGATATTGAATGAAAGAAATATCCATAAAGTTAAGAGGGAGCTTGGATGAAAGGAATCTCCCTTAGTTAAGAGGTAGCTTGGATGAAATGTTGGGTTGTGTTATATTCTTTCCACGACTAGTCCATGAAGTTAACTGGGGGATCAGAAGGGGGGCGGAGCCCCCCCTTCGTTGCACCGATTGCATAGAGGGGGGAGTCATAGGGGGTTTGAGGGGTGCAGGTAACCCCACTCTATGGGGTCTGGGGTAGCGCCCCAGAAAATTTTGGTTTTGGATCCTATGTTAGGTTGGGCGGACCTACCTATGGTTTTGTGCATGACTTTTTCATATGGTTTTGGACGCGATGGTTTTCGGTGCATGGTTTTGGATGTGATGGTTTTCGGTCCATGGTATTGGATGATTTGGCATGAATAAATATGTATTGTAACATTGAAAGGAACATAATGAAAAATCAAGCTAGTAGTCCCAGTTTTGGGATCCAGGGGAAAATCTCTGTGTATATGTGTTTCATGTGTTATGCTCTCGCATTGCTTATTTTATGTGTTTTAGAATTTGTATGTAGGTAATTTCTGTACGGGGTTAAAACCTACATTTGGTATCAGAGCTTTTTTGGCTTCAAGGGGACACCTTTGTTGCTGAGGGTTTTCGCTCGGGCCTGTGGTAGACCCCGTTCAATGGGAGATCTGCAGGATCGGTTCTGGTGGTAAAAGAAGATGGCAAGCAGTGGAAAGATAGAGATCGAGAAATTTAATGGTTAGAGTTTTGAGTTGTGGAAACTCAAGATGGAGGATCTGTTGGTGGATAAAGATTAGTGGATCATGGTAGATTCGGGTACTAAACCAACGGGAGTGTTCGATGAAGAATGGAAGAAGTTGGATTGAAAGGCAAAGAGCATAATACGATTGTGTGTCTCAGATTTAGTATTGTTGAATGTATCAGGGGAAGCTACGACATAGGCTTTGTGGGACAATTTAGGGACTTTGTACCAATCTAAGTCTCTGGTGAATAAACTGTTCCTACAAAAAAAGCTGTATAACCTGAGGATGAAAGATGGAGACTCGGTGATAGAGCATTTGAATGCGTTTAATACTGTGGTAAGTCAGTTATTGTCTGTTGATATCAAAATTTCAGATGAAGATAAGTGCATTAGTTTTTTGTGTTCTCTACCAGATTCGTGGGATAGTCTGGTTATTGCAATAGGTAGCAATGCAACTGCCTTGCAGTTTGATGAAATAGTCTCATCCTTGCTGACGGAGGAGATGAGACGGAAAAATATGGAGAGCTAGAATGGTGATGCCTTGTTTGTACGAGGACGGTCCCAGAACAGAAACAAAAATAAGTCATCAAGTGGGAGATCTAAGTCTAGAGGGAGATCTAAATCTCCAAGAAAACCTGTAAAGGTGGTGTGCTGGAAATGCGGAAAGGAAGGGCACTACAAAAGGGACTGTAAATCTAAAGCTCCTGACAAAGGAAAGGGATTTGATGATGCTCCTTTTGCAGAGGCAAAAACCACCTCAGATGAAGGTGGGGATGTGTACTTGGCTTCTTCAAGTACACATGTAGATCATGAGGCATGGTTGATTGACTCAGATGCATCCTTTCACTTCACTCCCCATAGAGAGTGGTTCTGCGAGTATGAGAAATATGATGGTGGTGATGTCTTCTTAGGGGATGATAGGAAGGCTAGAATCGTTGGTCACAGAAAAGTAAATTTGAAGTTGCAAGGTGGAAGGGTAGAATCGTTGGGTGTTCTACATATTCCTGCATTGGCCAAAAATCTTATTTCTGTAAGCAAGTTGGTTGATGTAGGTGTAAAGGCAGTGTTCGAGAAGGATACCTGCAAGATGGTTCAGGGAGCACTAGTATTGATGTGGGGAGTTTGGATTGGAACTCTGTACAAGTTGTAAGGTAGCACTGTTTTTGATGGGTGCAACAGTTTTGTGGTTCTTGAAAGTGGAGCAGAAAATCTAGTGGTCTCTGGAGAGAAGACCATGCTGTGGCATCAAAGGCTTGGAAATATTGGAGAGAAGAGCCTTCGAATACTTCATGGTAAGGGTATGGTATAAGGTATGAGTAATATCTCTCTAGATTTTGATTTCTGTGAAAATTGTGTATATGGGAAGCATAATCGGGTGAGTTTCCCCTTTGGTGGTAAGAGGGTGAAACATATATTAGAGCTTGTGCACAGTGATGTGTTTGGACCTGTGAAGGTTCCATCACTGGGTAAGTCTATGTACTATGTATCATTTATAGATGACTTCTCAAGGAACACATGGATATATTTCCTTAAGAATAAATCTGAAGTCTTTGACAGGTTTGAAGAATTTAAGGCTTTGGTGGAAAACCAAACAGAGAAGAAGATAAAGGTGCTGAGGACAGATAACGGTGGAGATTTTTCTAGTAAGTAATTTGAATAATTCTATAAGAAGTGTGGTATAGCACAACAGAAGACTAATCCATATACGCCTCAGAAAAATGGAGTTGTAGAAAGAATGAACAAGACGTTGATGGAAAGGGAAAGAAGCATGCTCAGTGGTGTCGGTTTAGGACAAGAATTCTGGGCAGAGGTGGTGGAGATAGCATGTTACCTGGTTAGCAAACCACTTTCATCAGCGTTGGAGGATAAGACTCCACAAGAGGCATGGATTGGTAATAAACCCTCTCTTTCACATCTGAGGGTATTTGGATGTGATGCATGTGTACATGTTCCATTGGAGAAACGAACCAAGTTGGATAGTAAATCTAAAAAGTGCATCTTTATTGGCTATAAGGATGGTTTAAAGGGTTATAAGCTTTGGAACCCAGTGACAAGGAAGGTTGTGTACAACCGAGATGTGGTGTTCAGAGAGGTGAAAGATGTTATTAAACATGAAGTCCAACCAAAGGAACCTGAGAAGATAGAGTTTGACCTAAAGGAGGAAGAATCATAATCTACAACAGAGGAGGAATCAGAAGATGAAGAGCCACAAACTCCGTGTGTGAGAAGATAAGTTCGAGAAAGAAGGCAGCCAGAAAGGTATAGTCCATCTGCTTTCTATTCAAATTTTTCTTTATCTATTATTGATGATGATCCTAGAACTGTGAAGGAAGCAGTAGATTCAGAGGATGGAAAACTCTGGAAAGAGGCCATGGTTGATGAAATGACATCTTTGGACCAAAATGAGGCTTGGGATCTGGTGGAGTTTCCGGCTGGAAGGAAACCCATTGGCAGCAAATGGGTGTTCAAGAAGAAGACAAATGCATAAGGAAAGGTGGAGAAATACAAAGCTCGGTTGGTAGCAAAAGGTTATTCCTAGGTGCCGAGAATTGATTTTGGTGATATTTTTTCTCCTATTGCCAAGTTAGCTTCTATTAGATTACTTTTATCTGTTGTTGTTGCTTTTGATTTTGAGGTAGAACAGATGGATGTGAAGACAACATTTCTTCACGGGGATCTGGAAGAGGAGATCTACATGAAGCAACCTGAAGGCTTTGCATTGAAGGGTAAGAAAGAACCGGTATGTAAGTTAAAGAAGTCTCTGTATGGGTTAAAACAATCACCAAGGATGTGGTATCAGAAATTTGATACATTTATATGGGGATTTGGCTTCACGAGAAGCAAAGCAAATCACTATGTGTATTTTAAATTAATTGGTGACCGTGTTATTTATCTCGGCTTGTATGTGAATGATATTTTGCTGGTTGGAAATGACAAAGAAATTATCCAGGATTTGAAGATCCAATTGTCCTCCAAATTCGACATGAAAGATCTTGGTGTTGCAAACTATATTTTGGGCATGGAAATTAAAAGAGATCGAGTAAAGAGGAAGCTCTAGTTAAACCAGAGGAAGTATGTCGAGACAATATTGTAGAGGTTTAATATGTAGGATAGTAAACTAGTGAAGGTTCCTATTCCTGTAGGTGTAAAGTTATCTGCTGAACAATGTTCCAAGACACAAGAAGAGGAATAGGATATGTCTCGTGTTCCATATGCAAGTGCAGTCGGTAGCCTGATGTATGCGATGGTATATATTAGACCAGACATTGCACATGCAGTGGGAGTATTGAGTAGGTTTATGTCAAAACTAGGGAAGGAGCATTGGACAATAGTGAAGCGAGTTTTTAGGTATTTGCGTGGCACTAGTGATTATGGTTTGTGCTACCAAGGAAGACCAGGATTGGACAGAGTTTTGGATATTCATGGCTTTGTTGATGCGGACTGGGCTGGAGATCTGGATCAAAGAAGATCTACAAGTGGGTATGTGTTTAACCTATTTGGAGGTGCAGTCAGTTGGATGAGTAAGAAACAATCTGTAGTGGCACTATCAACTACAGAGGTAGAATACATGGCAGCCACTCATGCAAGCAAGGAAACAGTTTGGTTGTAGAGATTGTGTTCAAGTATGGGGTTAGTATAGGGAGCTATAAGGATAGACTATGACAACCAAAGTGCAATTTTCTTGGCAAAGAACCCTGCTTACCATTCAAAGACAAAGCACATTGATGTTCAATATCACTTTGTGAGGGATATGATAGAAGACAAAAAGGTGTTGCTGGTAAAGGTGGACACTTTGAAGAATACTGCAGATGCATTAACAAAATCTGTGAGCTCTGAGAAGTTCTCTTGGTGTAGAGAAACAATGGGTGTTGCAGGGCTGGATAAATGACTAAGCTCTCTTGTGGCCCCTTATGGAAAGAAAACAACAAGTGGGAGAATGTTGGGTTGTGTTATATTCTTTCCACGACTAGCCCATGTAGTTAACTGGGGGGTTAGAAGGGGGGCGGAGCCCCCCCTTCGTTGTGCCGATTGCGTAACGGGGGGAGTCACAGGGGATTTGAGGGGTGTAGGTAACCCCACTCTATGGGGTTTGGTGCAGCAACCTAGAAAATTTTGGTTTTGGACCCTATGTTAGTTTGGGCCGACCTACCTATGGTTTTGTGCATGATTTTTGCACATGGTTTCGGATGCGATGGTTTTCGGTCCATGTATTGGATGCTTCGGCATGTATAAATATGTATTGTAACATTGAAAGGAACATAATGAAAAATCAAGCTGGTAGTCCCGGTTTTGGGATCCAGGGGAAAATCTCTATGTATATGTATTTTATGTGTTATGCTCTCACATTGTTTATTTTCTGTGTTTTAGAATTCATATGCAAGTAATTTCTGTACGGGGTTAAAACCTACATGAAAGGAATCTCTCTAGTTGAGAGGGAATATCATAATCATGATGGACACCTTGAAAGAAGAAATTGGAGAATGCATTTTGAGGAGCTGCTGAGAAAACAAAAGCAAGATTTATTTGTAGAATATGTTTCTACATGTGATGTAGGAAAGGAAGATGTATGATTAAGGAATATTTTGTCAAGATTTGTTTGGAAGTCCTACTATGATAATTTGAGAAGCAACATATGTTGTCTGGAAAACCCTATATATTTTTGTTTAATTATGTACATTTGAAATGTTTCTACTAATTTGGGTTGTGTTTGTACATGTAAATCTATCTGAGGTTTGTAGGTTACATAAGAGAGATCGGGGAGGATTTGTTACCGATTGGGATAAACAGGAAAGTTGAGGCTTTATGTGTGAGAAACATTTCCTGGGAGGGCATTTGGCTGACACTTGGTGTTGATTTCTAGCTCCCAAAGTAGGGAGGATGGCGTTGGTCATGGAGCTCTGACCTCAGATACACACCTAAATCCCTAGGTTGATGGTTAGCAAGTAATACTGATAGTACCTAGAGAGGATAAAAGCTTTAGTCCATGTTAGTCCCACCTGGATAGATTTCCTTGGTTAGGAATCTAGTCCATGGCATCATGACTGTTGATGAGCCCCAAATTTTGGTAACATTTTGGGGCTCATTTGGCCTACTTACCTTGCTCAACCCTTCATTTTTTATCACTTATGCATCATTTCTTAGTATATTCATGTTATTTGTAGGAAGGAGGGCAGTCATTATGCCTATGTGGCTAATACATTTTTATTTTAGGTTTTTTGACATTAAATGGAGCAAAAACCACGCAGATGGAGGCAAGGAGACAGCCAAGGTGGCATTGCGGGTTTATAAGAAGGTTGTCCACAGCTTTGAATGACCTTCCTCGTGATCTCCACCCCAACTCCGAGCTCCAACAGCTATCACCACTGAGCTAGAAGGCAGCCAACGGATTCTACAGGAACAACAGTTTACTTTTAGTTGGACAGCCAAGCCCCACTAATTTATGAGGCCAGCTTGGCCCTCATAATGTATAAATATTGAGGTTGTAGCCTTCGATGGGAACTTTTGAACCTTTGTTGCAGATTTTGAATCACGAGCTATAGCTTTGTTTTGCTCTTTGTAAGCCATTTTTGGCATGTTGTTAGACTTCTGATTATGATCTTTTAATAAAAGGCAGGCAGATTTGAGTTCAATCCTGAGTTCTTAGAGGAGCTATAGCTCTCAGGTTTGGGCCCAACCTGAGAGTAATAGGCCTCATTTCTTTGTATTGTTACTTGTCTTTCCTTTCAGCATTTCGTTTCTTTGCTTTGACATGCATTTGGAAAACAAAGTCTGCTGATTCAAACTTCTTGATGTGATTAAGTAGGTTAGTTGTATGGATAAAGTGCTTTCAACATCTTAGATTAGAGTAGGAGGATTAGAATTCATCAGAGTTCCAAGAAAGGTTGATCGTACACTCACTTCCACCTCTGTTTAGAGATTGGGAGTGTAGACTGTGCCAACCACCAAAAAAATGCAGTTTTACATGTCCATGCATGCTTTAAAGTCATATTTCCATTGGTAGAAGTGTCCATGCATTTAGATCTTGAGCAATAACTCCTTATTTCAGCACCATGCACGATCTCTATCTTAACTTCCATCGCTGTTCTTTGGGTTTTTAATACAACAGTTAGAATAGGTTGATGAATTCTCGGTTTTGTGCAAGACAGAGGTGATTTGTTCCATTTACACTGCGCAGCACCACTCTATCACGTCCTTATCCTTCTCAGCCATGCCTAAGCCATCTCCTTACCTCCCAGCTAGATCATTTGCCCACCATCTCTTCTGTTATCCACGTTGTTTTATCTTTTCGGCCTTCCATTGCCTCTACCCTTCTATCGACCAACCAGCTGTACACACCCTCTCTCCATCTCATCTCTCTGTCCATAGGCCATCAAAAGCTCCTCTCTCATCCTACCTGTCCACCCATACAGCTCATTCACTCCTCCATCACCCAAAACTCCGACTGCAGAACATCCTGTAGAAATTAGCAGACTTCCTGTAGAAATCCCGAGCTTCCTGTAGGATCCCCTGCAGACATCCTGTAGAAGCTTGCAAACACGGTTGCCAGGCACCTGAACGTTGTGAACTTCTGGGGAATGATGTTAGGGATCCCATGGAACCTCTCAGAGTCCTCCTGACCTTTCCCAAGCCTTCCTCCCCTTGAACTACCCCTGCACAGTCAAGACCCAGTGAGAAGCACAGTCATAATAACTCCAACCACTTGAGCAAAAATACAAAAACATGTTCTCTTCAGATGAAAGTGGTTTAAACTCATGCATCTCATCTCACTAGAAGTAATGGCACCATTTGTAGAAGTTGCATTCCCACCATTGCATCATAAGGATTAAGCTGGTCAGATTAGGGTTTACTAGGGTTTCCATGCTTTGTTGGCTTTCAGTTCATTCTTGCAAAGTAGGTTAATTTCCTTTGAGATAGCTTTCGTTCATCACTTAAAAAGCTTCTTTTGAGAACATATAGAAGTTGGCTTGAGCCCTAGCAGACTTGTGCCAGCTGACCAAGTGACAACTGCGACAAGAGCTAGTACTTGTGCATACAGCACCGTCGCTTCCAAGTTTGTTACGAACTATCGGGTTGATAAAATTAGAGAAGGAAGCTCCAGGAGTTGTAGCATTATTGCTACAATACTGGAGCCCACCATCTTTTTGGCGCCGTTGCCGTGGAAGCGTTAGAGTATTAGTAATTGTTGCTTTTCTTCTATTTCCCTACTCTCGCCTTCTGCCAAGTAGTTATTTCATTTCCATTCTGCAAAAGTAGCATAGACATTTCTTGCTTTCATAGATTAGCATTTCAATTCCGCAATTTCAATTTTGCAAGCATAGATTAGCATTTCAATTCTGCAAGCGTAGACTAGCATTTCCATTCCTGCAATTCCATTTGAGCAAAGTAGATTAGTTCTTTCCTACTTTCATTTCAATTCTGCATTTTTATTTCAGCAAGATAGTTAGTTGTAGATCAATCTGTTTCAGTTTTGCAGGTACCAAAGAAAAAAACAAAAGCAATCAAAAAAGTCTTTCCATTTCATGCCTCGTAGGAATCGAGATAAAACAGGCAAATTCTTACCCAACACCCCCACCACATCACTAAGTCACACTTCTCTCTTCTTCGGTGACAGTGATCCAGAAGAACCTATAGGTGAACCTCCTGAGATATACGAAGATCCTATAGCAGAAGAAGAATTAGAGACCATCCCATCTGAAGCTATGGCTGACAATAGAGGAGAAGATGAGAGAATAGAAGGTGCCTTCCCCATCCGAGAAACCAATGGAGACATGAAAATGAAAAACATTAGTCCCTCCGCTCTACCTCACTTCCATGGACTGACTATTGAAGATCCTGATACCTTCCTGTTTGAGTTCGCTGTCCTTTTTCGAACCTATGACTATACTGAAGATGAGCAGAAGCTGAAACTCTTCCCTTCGACTCTTAAGGATGCATCATTACACTGGTTCATGGGTTTACCTGGGAATAGTATCACCACTTGGGCTCAGATGCAGCAAGCTTTCAATACCAAGTATCGGGACTACTGTAGGTCCAAGGAAACCAAGGGGGAAATCTTTCGGATGACCATGGGAAATGATGAGTCCTTAGAGGATTATGAGGAGAGGTTCCAACTTAGCTATAAACGGGCCAGGTGCACACTTGACCCTGAATCCCTCAAGTTGGTCCTGCTCCGAGGAGTCCCTGAAGACCTCTTAGATACCCTTCACATGTTAGCTGGGGAAGATATTTACCAACTGCCTTATGAGGACATCAAGACTGTGTTTAGAAACCACTCTAGGGCAGCCCGGAAACGAGGTAGAGGAAACCTTCTCTCAGCTGGTATTCCTTTCTCCAAGCATGAGTTTGCAAATCAATTAGAAGATCTTAAGAGTGAGGTGATACAGACCATTGCCATGCAACTTGACACATTAAGGATCCAGCAGAAGAAGGAAGAAGCTGAGAGGGCCTTGGCTATCTTCTACCCTAGATGTACAAGGAGACACCCTAAGAACGAATGCCCATTGCATTCGGTTGAAGTGTGCTTCGTTTGTGAGGAGGACCATCCCACAAATCAATGCCCAACCTTACCTGGACTTAAATCCATGTACCAAGGGACAAAAGCCCCCACTGAACCTCTCTATTTCCTCAACCAAAGGAGGCCACAAGGACCTAGACCTTACCAGCAGGGGATGCAAGGGGCACCCCAAGCTTATTACATCCCCAACCAATCGACTCCTATGCCTTCCTGGGGTCCCCCTGCTCATCCTTCCTGGTCCATGCCTCCTCCATGGTCTTATCCACCTCAGTACCCTACTCAGCCCACTACTCATTCATATCACTCACATGCCCAGCCACAGCCTCAGTGGAATGCACCTCAGTCGGGGTGGAGGCCCCAGTACAACACTCCTCCCGCCATTTTGCCTCCGCCACCAGTTCAACCTCAACCATTACCTCCTGCTCCTCCAAGGCAACCTCAAATGCCTTCTCAACCGAACCCGAACCCCAACAATAGACAGGCCCAGCAGGTATACACTGGGGAAACATCATGCCCTACCTATGCTGTGGAGATCCAGGAGATCAATCTTCGATTTGGAAAGACTCTTCCGGATCGCCAACCTCCTCCCCCAGAGGACGAGGAAGACAAACAGGAAAGTGAACCAAAGGCTATTCCACCCTTTCCTGAGAGACTAACAGCCACCACACAACCCAACCCAAAGGAGGATGAGCTTCTGGGAGAGCTCAAGCAGTTGTGTGTGAAAATACCACTTCTCCAAGCCATCAAGGATGTGCCAATATACAACAAACTGGTTAAGGAAAAGTGTTTCAAACACCCAGGCAGGTGAAAGAGAGATGCTTCAACCATCAATGTCTTAGGACAACTGTCTGACCTTATGTTAGGACGAGTCATCTGCCCAAAGTACCTAGATCCTGGGAGTCCTGTAGTAGATGTCCACATCAATGGCACCATCATACCTCACACCTTGATTGATCTGGGGGCTGCCATTAATGTGATGACCAGGGATACCATGCTCAAACTCAATCTTCAGGGTTCTTTGAGGAAGACCTCGACAATCCTGCAACTAGCAGATCGCTCCACTGTGACTCCCGAAGGGATTGTGGAGGATGTCCTGGTATCTGTCGACTCTTAGGAATACCCTGCAGATTTCTTGGTTCTGCAACCCAAGGCAAAGCTTACTGGATATCCTCTTATTTTGGGAAGGCCTTGGTTAGCCACTGCAGATGCTTACATAAGTTGCCGTGCAGGAAACACGACCATCAAAAAGGTCCTATGTCCAAGCAGCTAGTCCTATACCCTCCTACCCAACCCTCCTTAGAGCATGACTTACCACTGTGGTTAGAGGAAGGAGAAGAGGATGAGGTGTACTCAGCACCATTGTGCACCCTAGACACCACTAGAAGAGACCCCCCAACCGAGGATGACTTGATTGAGACCTTGATCCGGAATCCACCTTCCAGTGCGCTATCCTTAGAGAAATTGGTGGAGGATGCCCAAGCTAGCACCTTAGTGGACCTTTGTGCCACCAACCCTGTCACTCCCAGAGTCAAGAATGTGGAGTTCGGTCCTGAGAGAATGTTAAAGATCAGCTCCTCCCTATCTCCTTCCCAGGAAAAGGAGCTGTGTAGCCTGTTGGCCAGTCATCTAGATGCTTTTGCTTGGAGCTATAAGGAGATGAAAGGAGTCCATCCTTCGGTCTGTACCCATCACATATACATCAAAGAGGATTGTAAACTGGTTAGGCAACCTCAGAGGAGAATGAATCCAGCCCTTAAGGACATTGTCAAGGAAGAATTGCAAAAACTGTTGGATGCCGGATTCATTTACCCCATCTCAGATAGTGAATGGGTGTCCCCTCTGGTGTTGGTTCCCAAGAAAATGGGAAGTGGAGAATCTGTGTAGACTACCGAGAACTGAACAAAGCTACCAAGAAAGACCATTTCCCTCTACCTTTCATAGATCAAGTGTTGGATGGGCTGGCAGGAAATAAGTTCTTCTCTTTCCTGGATGGGTTTAGCGGGTACAACCAAATCCAAATCAGCCCGGAAGACCAAGATAAGACCACCTTCACTTGTCCTTGGGGTACCTTTGCCTACCGAGTCCTTCCCTTTGGGCTATGTAATGCTCCTGCTACCTTCCAGAGAGCTGTCTTGAGCATCTTCTCGGAGCTGGTCCATGATGCGGTGGAAATCTATATGGATGACTTCACTCCTTATGGGTCCAACTTCCAGGAAGCATTGTCCAATCTGGGAAAGGTCCTAACTAAATGCATTGAGATGAACCTGTCCCTTAGTCCTGAAAAGTGTGAATTCCTGATGACTGAAGGGACCGTGCTAGGCCATACCATTTCTTGCCAAGGGTTACAAGTGGATCCTAACAAAATTGCTCTCATCAAGAAGGTTCCACCTCCCCAAAAGGTAAGGGATGTCCGGAGTTTCTTAGGATTAGCAGGGTATTACAGGAGATTCATTAAAGACTTCAGCAAGCTAGCCTCGCCATTGTTTGGCCTGTTGGCAAAAGATGTGGAGTTTAAATGGACTGACGATTGTCAGAGGGCCTTGAATGAATTAAAGGACAAGTTGGTGTCAGCCCCAATCTTGAGAGGTCCAAACTGGGCCCTACCTTTCCACATCCACACTGATGCCTCGAAAAAAGCCATAGGGGCAACTTTAGGACAAGTCGAACAAAAACTTCCATATGCCATTTACTTTATTAGCAAAAACTTGTCCAAAGCTGAACTGAATTACACTGTAACCGAGAAGGAATTCTTGGCTGTGGTCCATGCACTGAACAAGTTCCGACATTATATTACTGGCTATCAAACCTTTGTACATACGGATCATGCTGCAATTAGATATTTAATGAATAAACCAGATGTGAATGCTCGTATTATTAGATGGTTACTTTTGTTGCAGCAATTTGATTTGACCATTGTTGACAAACCAGGTAAAGAAAATGTTGTTGCTGACTTTTTATCTAGATTGGATTTGTCTGTAGATGAGGATGGAACAGTGGATGGCCAGATGCCTGATGAACATCTGTTTGCTATCTCAGTACTCTCTCCATGGTTTGCTGATATAGCAAACTACCTTGTTTCAGCACAGTTCCCTCCGCACCTATCTTCAAGAGAGAAGAGCAGAATCATCAAGAAAAGTGCTTCATTTACTTGGATCGGGGGCAATCTGTTCAAGCTTGGCCCTGATCAGATCTTAAGGCGTTGTGTAAGGGAGGAGGAAGTCTTTGATATCCTCCTCACCTGTCATGATGGGCCTTGTGGAGGACATTTTGCAGCAAAGAGGACTGCCTTCAAAATCCTGCAGGCAGGCTACTATTGTGTTGAGGGCCCTGAGGTCGGGTCGACAACAAGGGGGATACCCACCCGGTCCGGAACCTGGTTGGCGGCTCCTTGCCCGTTTGGAGTAGCGGGTCCGACTGGGGGTAATGGGACCAGTTTCCCAATGTGAAGGGTGTGCGTGTGTGTGTAGAGTTTGATGATATTAATCTAAAAGGTTTCTCTGAACTAGTCTTAATTCTAACAGCTAAACAACTTCTATACTAATGTGATCTAATGAAGAGAAACAATACATCTAATCTACGATAACCCGGGGTGTTCTCTTTTGTTATGAGATCTAGAAAGATTTCTAACAACAGCTGGTAATAAATATCATTCAACTGTTATCAGAATATAAATCGATAAAGATAAACCATCCTGCATAAGAAGTTAGGCAGAGTAGTTGTGAACAGCATATCGCATAATCAGTTTTCTATATGTCAAGCATAAATATATGACTCCACCGTACAGAAGTGCCAAATGGTAATACAGACATTCATACAGTAACATATAAAGGACTCAACTGTATATCACTTTAGGGATACTAGCAGAATTTAGTCAAGAGATAAAAGTACCATTTATGACTGATTTCACTAATAAACTTCAAGCAATAATGATTTACTTCTACTTGTTCTAATATTTGCTAAGAGTACAGAAGTGCAACATCAGTAACAGACATTAAAATGCAAACATAAATAAATCTCGATCCATCCATTCATCAAAAACCTCCTCTGAGGGTGCAGAAGTGCATGTTCTGAGGACAAGTTTTTTGACAGATTTTCGGACCCTTCTCCAAATGCCATGAGAAGGGTTAAATACTACTAGCTAATTGATCTTAATTACACAAATTTAGGGAATCGGCTTCAAATGACCGCCCTTTACTAAAAGAAAATTTATTTCTAAAACTTTAAATCTAATTTCTGACCGTTTCTGTATATTCTCTTTAGTGTTGTCAACTGCACAACGCTTTCTTGGGAAGAGTCGGCTGGCTGCCTTCTTCTTTTGCTCGGGAGATAAAAGTGGAAATAACAAGAGTTGGCACCTCCTTCTGACAGACCAGAAGATATTTTCGAAAACCTTTCTCTAGCTGGGTGTATTCGCCGCGTGTATACTTAGCACAACCCAAGTTCTTCTCGAACTGATTTTGCTGTTGCTATTCCGGTTTCCGGTCGTGCGAATGACTGAGTGGGTTAGGAGTCGCGCTGTATGGACAATCCCCTGTTTCGAGAATTGTTTCCGCTCTTTGTTCCACGCTTTTCTGGAGCGTCCTCCTTCTTTTGCGTTTCTCTTTTTGCTTTACCCAGTATGAGCTTCAAGATCTTTTGTGAACACGCTGCTTTTGTGCGCCTTTGACTCTGAGTCCTGGATAGTCTAATTTCATCAGTGCCAGTTGTCTGATAGTCTGGAATCCGCGGTCCTGCTGCATGCGGCATTCGTTTGCGGAGGCATCTTCTCTCTGCTATTTGATTGGAGCTTTCCCCTTTCTCTCAGATGTTTCCTGCATATAGATTTATATCAGTTGCGTGTCTTGCAGTCTACGCAAAGAAGAAGGGAAATGAAAAGATTGACATAAAAGCATTAAACTCTAATGAATGCATAATCCTGACATGCATCATGACTTGACTCTTCGATAAATGCGATGCAATCATTCCTTGATACTCAAGCATGCAGTCATTAATTTCCTTTAAGGTGCGTGCTTGGTCTTTGGGTTTATCGTGTGATGAGTCTTTTCAGATCGCAGATCGCAGCTCGCAGTTTACTGATATCACAGATCGCAGATATCGCAGCTCGCAGATATCACAGATCGCAGATTTTATTCAATGGTTCATGGTGCCATAGCGTGATGTTTGCGATGTGCGATGTCGCATATCGGCGATCGGCGCTTCTTGGAGGTCCTCCTTTTAGAGCGCGTTTGAGATGCATGCGACGCGATGAACTTCGCGTCGCTCTTTCACAGTTTTACTTTTCGCGCTTTAAGTAATGCTTCGACCTTTCTTTGCGATGCGATTTAAGCCTTAGGGAGAAAAATACAAAAATTTAACAAAATATTTTTTGGGATTTTTTGTTCAGGGTCCCCCCTTTGCTCGACGTTATTGCTAATATCAAGCAAAGAGGGGGGGTTGTTGGTGACCACAACAATGGCGATTCACTGTGAAGAACCAGTTATCTCTGCTTGTTCTATTGCATTTTCACTTCCAAAACAAAAAAAAATTTCTTATGTCTAAATTTTGTTATGGACGGATAGAGTATTACCCCTTATCCTGTCAATGATGTTTCGTCACAACTTTTTATTTCATTCTGATTGTTTGCTTCCTCTGGGTTATTTCTTGTATTCACACCTAGACATTACTCAGTCTTTTCAAAGACAAAATAAGGTCTTCTCTGCGTACTGGCTTTGTAAAGTATGCTCATTTGTCGTAGGTAGAGCCTCTGCTGCCCGCAAGCGTCCATAGCCTCGACAGGGTTACCATATTATCCAGCAATGATCCTTTTTCCTGCTTGAGGTTATTTACAACATTCCAGAGAAAAATCCTTTTGACACTTTTCTTTCTTTTTTGATTTTTTTATTCTCTAAAGAACAATGTCTTGGTTTGGTGGCCAAATTATGACACAGTCATTCACTTGATTTACACTTTTGCTGAACAAGCTGGCTCGCGATGAGACCCCTTGTCTTTTGATTGCAACAATCTTGAGTCGTTGCCCTGTTTTGATAGACAGTAGTGGCAAAGTCAGCAAGTTATAATATCTGTGATCATGATAAGCCGGCTCGTGATGAGACCTCTTATTCTTTGAGATATAGTGTTTTCTTGGATTGTTTCTCTGGATGCTGCGATTTTCCTTAACAGGGAGGAAGTCATTGTTTTTCCTTAAGAAAGCTCTGGACGACAATAATAGAGTTTAAGAACAGCAATTTTGCAGAGAATACTTATTTTGCTATTGATGGTACTTTTCATTGCGTTGGCATAAAACAAATTTTTGCCAAAAGTTACTTTCATCCCAGATTTCTTTGTGAAGTTGAAACTAACATCATATTCAGGCTAAATTTAACTCTATCTGTCAATAATAAAAGTCAGATTTTTCGAAAAGTTTTACTATTTATACAAGTGAAATCAAAATCTGATAGAGAAATGGTATATTATTCATAAATACAATTTATGATCACTCACAACCAACCTTATTTATAAAAATAAAACTAAAATAAAACTAAAATTATCCTACAAAAATTAGAAGGATAACCTTCTATGGAAAATACATTTTGAGGATTTGTCCATTTACAGGCAGAGAATCTCTTCTGCCTGTTAAGTCCTGCAACACAAAAGTCGACGGGCCTATGACCTCTACAATCTGAAAAGGACCAAGCCACAGCTTCTGGAATTTCGTATGTTTGCCCTTTTCTTCATGTGCCTTATCCCACTTCAAAACTAAATCTCCCATCTGAAAGTTTTTTCTGGTCATTATGTTCGAATCAAAAGAGGATTTTATCAGCGCTTGGTGGTGAGCATGGGTTTTCTTGGCCTGTTCTCGTTGTTCTTCTAGCTTGATTATTTCCGTTTGCCTTAGTTGTAAGGGAGAAGTGGATACTTCATCAATTTATTGTACTAAGGACAAGGAGGGAATGACTAAGTGAGTAGGAAGAACTGCTTCTCTCCCATAAACTAAATTAAAGGGAGAAGTGCCGATAGAGGCTTTCTTTGTAATTATGTCTGCCCATAGGGCGTTTACTAGCGCTTTATGCCAATTCTTTTGGTTTTGGTCGACTGTCTTTTTGATAATCCTGATTAGGTTCTTGTTCGTTGATTCATCCAACCCATTACCTTGCGGATAGTAGTTGGCAGAATACTTCAGTTTGAACCCTCTGTTGAGCGTGAACTCAGTCATGGTATTTCCAGAAAAATATGAAGCATTATCGAATGTTAAGGCTGTTGGCAATCCAAACCTAGTAATGATAAACTGATCTATGAATTCAATAATGTTTTCAGAATTAGCTGTCTTGAGAGGAACTGCCTCTACCCATTTAGTAAAATAGTCAGTTGCCGTGAGGATATACCTATGTTGTTTAGAGGAGTGAGGAACGATCTCACCTATTATGTCCAGGCCCCATTGGCTGAATGGCTGTTCGATGTTAACCGACTGTAGTGGCATGGATGACCTCTTTTGTTTTCCTACAGCAGTCTGGCAGACTTGGCATTTTCTTACGTGATTGTACGAGTCTTTGAACATCGTGGGCCAGTAGTATCCTGCACGTAAGATTTTGTGCGCGGTGGCTTCTCCAGCATAGTGTCCACCTGCTGGTCCATCGTGGAGTTCCTGCAAAACCTTTTCGGCTTCAGTTTTCTCAAGACATCTAAGAAGCACAAAATCATAATTTCTTTTAAACAGGACATCATTCACGAGTTGGTATTGTTTGGCTTTTAATCTCAGGGCTCTCTTCTTGATGTGATCCAGGTGAAATGGAGCATGCCCGTTCTTCAGGAAATAAATGATGTCAGCATATAATGATTCTGCGTCGTTTAGGCTTACCTCATACGCGTGTACCTCTTCAGACGATTTTTTGGGGATTTTCGATGCTCCAGCTAACATCTTGCAGAAGCCTTGGCCTCGAACAATGTGTGCCGGCTTGATCTCCAGGTCGTATTCTTGCAAGGCGGTGATCCAATTCGCTCTCTTTTCGCCCACATCCTTTTGTATCAGGAGATTTCTTACCGCTGGGAACGGTACTATGACCTTGGTGTGGGCTTTTAGCAAGAATGGTCTGAAATATTTAATCGCTTTAAAAATGACATATGCCTGTTTCTCTACGTCCGAATATTTCAGCTCAGCACCTTGTAAGTATGAGCTAAAGAATGCGATCGGAGCTTCTACCTTTTCTTGATTCGCTTGAGTCAAGATTGCAGCATAAGAATTCTCTGAGGCAAACGTGTATAAGACAAAAGGCTCTGAAAAGTTTGGGGTTGCTAGAGATGGAGCGTTGATGATGGCTTGTTTGATTAAGTTAAACGCTTCGTGCTCGTCTAGACCCCATTTAAAGTTTGAATTCTTTTTTATCATTTTTTGTAAAGGAGAAATAATACGTGAAAAATCTGGGACAAATCTTTTAACAAAATTGATCTGTCCTAGGAAAGATTGCATGGTCTTTTTGTTATGGGGCATGGATATCTCGGAAATTTCTTTGATTCTGTCAGGTTCAATGTGAATGCTAGATTTGGACACTATGAATCCTAGCAATTTTCCTTCACTCAACGCGAAAAAAGATTTCTTCGGGTTAAGCGAGATCCCATACCTTAAACATCTTCGAAAGATTTGCTTCAAATCTTTGAGGTGGTCGTTTCGGTTCTTGGAGTACACAGTTATATCATCCAGGTAAATCACTACCGATTTGTTGACTAAACCTTTAAACGCGATGTCCATGGCCCTTTGAAAAGTAGCGCCGGCGTTGATCAGACCGAACGACATTTTTCGATACGCGTAGGTACCCCATTTAGTTCAGAAGGTGGTTTTTAACTGATCATCTTGGTGTACCAACACTTGGTTATATCCTAAAAATCCGTCCAGGAAAGACATTAACTCTGAGCCTGCGACTGCCTGTAATATTTGCTCCATAGGTGGGAGGGGAAAATTGTCTTTCTGACAGGCTTTGTTGAGGTTCCGGAAGTCGATGCAGATTCTAATATCTATGTTTTTCTTCCTAACGGGTACCATATTGGATACCCATTTGGAATGTCTGACCGGGAAGATTATTCTGGCTCTCAACAATTTATTCAGCTCAGTTTTTATCTGACTTTCCAAGTTGGGGTGGATTTTCCTGAGCTTCTGCTGGACAGGTTTCTCGTTGTCAATCATGGGGATAGTGTGTTGAATGATAGAAGTGTTGTAGGTCTTCAGCTCATCGTAATTCCAGGCGAAGACGTTTTTGTACTGTCGTAGAAGACGGATATATGCTGATTTTTCTTCAGGAGCCAGGCCTTGGCCTAGATTAACGTTTTGCGGCTTCTCATCGGTTCCTAGGTTCACTGATTCATAGTTCAGAGTCGAACTGTAAAGTTTGGCATTAGCTGACCTTTTGAACCGACTTTTCAAGTCGTATAAGTCTTCTAGTTTGACCACCGATTTGGGTATGGCATTATCAGTGTTATTTTGTTGTATCTGGTGATCATGACAGTCTTCGTCGATTATCTGGTTTGAGTAGGATCCTTCGGAGGTGAGGAAACTTACGATGTCTGGGTCGTCGTTGAATACTCTCCAGTTAGTGATGTTGTCAGGGATAGATGGTTTAAAAATCAATTCTATCGAAAACCTATCTGGACTAAAGTCTTCGGAGGGAATGAGTCTGGAGGCTACGTTAGCTAACAGGTCTGCGCTTGCGTTGTGAAGTCTCGGGATTGACGAAATATTGAACGCTGTAAAATGTGCAGTGAGACCTTGTACTAAAGATTGATAGTGCTTTAAATTACTAGACAGGCAGTGTATGGTGTTACGTACCTGTTTGACAACGATCTCGGAATCTCCAAAGACTTGAAGATATTTGACGTTGCAGCCGATTGCTTTGTATAGGCCTTGCACCAAGGCTTCGTATTCCGCTGTGTTGTTCGTGCAATCGAACTCCAGTCTGCATGTGAGCATGGTCTTATTTCAGTCAGGGCTAATCAAAATGCATCCTGCTCCCGCTCCCTCGTTGGATTTAGAGCCATCAAAATATAATTTCCAAAATAAAGAAGTATTTACAGGGTTATCTAAGAAACTAACACATTTTGAATCATCAGTCTGGGAAAAGTTTTCTACTTGGGACAAAACTGAATTTTCTAAATATGGTGATATGTGAGCATTGAAATTTCCGAGGAAAGAGTCTACCGAGTAGTTGTCTATGATGCTGCTGTTGTATGCTATGGCTTCATTCTCTCCTTCCAAATCCGTCACTATGTATTTTTGGTGCAATTCTCGTTCAACCTTTATTTGATTTGGTTTCTCGTTGAAGGGTAACCACATGTGTGACCAGTCGGTCGAAAAGTATCCGTGGAGTTTCTCGGACCAGTCCCTGCTAAGAATCAGGCCATAAAATTCAGGGATGTCAGCCACTAGGATGTCGATAACTTGGCATACCTTGGGGTTAGATGACAGTCTTATGGTTACTTGATTCAGTTCGCCTATCACTTCGACTTGTGATCGATCAAGTTGAACTATGCGCACTGCGGATTTTTGCGGTTGAACGTTGAGTTTGGCACATATTGACTTGGGTAGAATATTGGTTGAAGCACCAGAATCAACCAAGAAGTTTTGCACGTTTCTGTTAAAGATTTCATAAGTGAGGAGGAAAGGAGGATTATGAGATCTAGATCTCCCTCCAATCAAAGCGATGTCATTTGGATCGATTTTATTGATCGTGTTGATTGGAGGCCTTCCTATATTATGGGAAGCTACGACTGTAGGTAAAGGCGTAGTAGGTACGGCATGTAACTCTTTCATCATGATTTTCTGTTGGTGTTTCAATTTGCTCAACTCGTACAGGGTGATATTAGCCCTAGTCTTTTTCATGTCATCGATGATGTTATACTCCATTTCATCCGACACTATTAGTGTCTTTGATGGAGGCGTTTGCTCTGATTGGACTGGGCTAAAAGAGGTCGCTTTAGCAGTTGTTTTCTTTGGTGCGACCCTTTCTTTTGTTGTAGGGCTTGCGCCCTTCTGTTTTGGGATATTCTGGGGAGGATCAAGCTGATTTCTGCTTCGTGTGCTGACCGGAAGTGCTTCTTGATCTTCCTCTTGTGGGAGGATGAAATCCCACATTCCTTGCAGTTCCACCACTTCTTCATCGTCGGTCTGCGTTTCGATGGTGCTCTCTTCTTCTTCTTCTTCAGATTCCACGTTTGAGACCACGTTGGGTGGCTTCGTCTCCATAGGAGGATTTCTCTTAAAACTCCTAAAAGGCTTTCTTGGGGACGATTCTGCTACTTGTTTCCTTATGTCAATCATCTCATTGGACATGGCCATTAATACCTTTTGTAATCCTTCCATGTTGAAAGGATATTTCGTTTGCTTCTTCTTGGTGTCTTCTTTGAAAGAGATTTTCTTAGATTTACGCTCTTCGATTGTAGATCTCTTTTCTAGGGCTACTACACGTCTTTCAACTGCCAACGCCTCAGCCAAATTTTCGACTAAGGTTGTCTTGCTCGCCCTATCTACGAAGATGGCCAAGTTTGAAGGTAAGGCCGTGATGTACCATTCGCATCTTACTTCCTCGCTGGGTTGAGAAGCAGCGGGGATTTTGTTGAGGATCTTGTTGAACCGTAAGTTAAAATCTTTAATGGGTTATCTAGCCTCAGCTTTGAGATTGGATAAATCGTTGATCAGTGTCGCTGTCGATCTATCATCACCGAATTTGGTGAGAAATTGATTTTGAAAAATGTCCCAGCCGGTGATAGATCCGGAGGGCAGCGAAAAGTACCATGACCCAGTTGTCCCTTGCATTGTATAGGGGAAAAGTCGGACCACGACATCTTCGTTGGTAACTCCGTTGAGATTAACAAAAAGCATGAAATTATTGATATGTTCTTCAGCTAGCATTCCTGTTTCTGGATTGAATTTCGGCAGCCATTTCTCAGGATGGGCAGGTATTGGACTTAGGGGTGGAGGCATTAAAACCGCCCCAGGATTGTTCCATGGAGATTGGGCCATCGCTGAGTGACTAGTTAACAAAAGTGCAGAAGATGATCTTTGATGTTGAGAAGATGGAGATGTTACGATCTTCGACGATTGCGGAGGAAGGGTTGTGGGAGATGGATGAGTGTTTTGAGGTGACGACGTGGGTGGTAGACTTCGCGAAGAGGGAGTTGAAATGGACGAAGTGGATGAAAGAGTCTCTCTATCAGACTCTGGAAGTGCTTTCCTTGCTCTTTTCCTAGTAGGGAGAGGGGTTTCAGTTGGCTGGATGCCAAACTTTTCACTCTTCAATCGGGTCAGGGGATGAGCAGGGTTGTACTGCGAAGTGAAAATAAAGAATCCCTGGAGTTTACGGATCAACATTTGAACTTCAGGGGGATCGAAAATAGGATGGTCTGATGTATCGGGGTGTATAGCAGCGATGGATGTCCGAGCGACTTCTAGTTCCGAGTTTAGTCGTACTGGAGAAGTCGGGGAAGTTGGTGAGGGTGATTTGCTCTCAGAATGGTATTTGGATTTTGAATTATGCGCCATTCATAGCTCGTGCCCTCCTTTTAGCGCCAGAAATGTTGAGGGCCCCGAGGTCGGGTCGACAACAAGGGGGATACCCACCCGGTCCGGAACCTGGTTGGCGGCTCCTTGCCCGTTTGGAGTAGCGGGTCCGACTGGGGGTAATGGGACCAGTTTCCCAATGTGAAGGGTGTGCGTGTGTGTGTAGAGTTTGATGATATTAATCTAAAAGGTTTCTCTGAACTAGTCTTAATTCTAATAGCTAAACTACTTCTATACTAATGTGATCTAATGAAGAGAAACAATACATCTAATCTACGCTAACCCGGGGTGTTCTCTTTTGTTATGCGATCTAGAAAGATTTCTAACAACAGCTGGTAATAAAGATCATTCAACTGTTATCAGAATATAAATCGATAAAGATAAACCATCCTGCATAAGAAGTTAGGCAGAGTAGTTGTGAAAAGCATATCACATAATCAGTTTTCTATATGTCAAGCATAAATATATGACTCCACCATACAGAAGTGCCAAATGGTAATACAGACATTCATACAGTAACATATAAAGAACTCAGCTGTATATCACTTTAGGGATACTAGCAGAATTTAGTCAAGAGATAAAAGTACCATTTATGACTGATTTCACTAATAAACTTCAAGCAATAATGATTTACTTCTACTTGTTCTAATATCTGCTAAGAGTACAGAAGTGCAACATCAGTAACAGACATTAAAATGCAAACATAAATAAATCTCGATCCATCCATTCATCAAAAACCTCCTTTGAGGGTGCAGAAGTGCATGTTCTGAGGACAAGTTTTTTGACAGATTTCCGGACCCTTCTCCAAATGCCATGAGAAGGGTTAAATACTACTAGCTAATTGATCTTAATTACACGAATTTATGGAATCGGCTTCAAATTACTGCCCTTTACTAAAAGCAAATTTATTTCTAAAACTTTAAATCTAATTTCTAACCGTTTCTGTATATTCTCTTTAGTGCTGTCAACTGCGCAACACTTTCTTGGGAAGAGTCGGTTGGCTGCCTTCTTCTTTTGCTCGGGAGATAAAAGTGGAAATAACAAGAGCTGGCACCTCCTTCTGACAGACCGGAAGATATTTTCGAAAACCTTTCTCTAGCTGGGTGTATTCGCCGCGTGTATACTTAGCACAACCCAGGTTCTTCTCGAACTAATTTTGTTGTTGCTATTCCGGTTTCCGGTCGTGCGAATGACTGAGTGGGTTAGGAGTCGCGCTGTATGGACAATCCCCTGTTTCAAGAATTGTTTCCGCTCTTTGTTCCAGGCTTTTCTGGAGCGTCCTCCTTCTTTTGCGTTTCTCTTTTTTCTTTACCCAGTCTGAGCTTCAAGATCTTTTGTGAACACGCTGCTTTTGTGCGCCTTTGACTCTGAGTCCTGGATAGTCTAATTTCATCAGTGCCGGTTGTCTGATAGTCTAGAATCCGCGGTCCTACTACATGCGGCATTCGTTTGCGGAGGCATCTTCTCTCTACTATTTGATTGGCGCTTTCCCCTTTCTCTCAGATGTTTCCTGCATATAGATTTATATCAGTTGCGTGTCTTGCTGTCTACACAAAGAAGAAGGGAAACGAAAAGATTGACATAAAAGCATTAAACTCTAATGAATGCATAATCCTGACATGCATCATGACTTGACTCTTCGATAAATGCGATGCAATCATTCCTTGATACTCAAGCATGCGGTCATTAATTTCCTTTAAGGCGCGCGCTTGGTCTTTGGTTTTATCGTGTGATGAGTCTTTTCAGATCGCAGATCGCAGATCGCAGTTTACTGATATCGCAGATCGCAGATTTTATTCAATGGTTCATGGTGCCATAGCGTGACGTTTGCGATGTGCGATGTCGCATATCGGCGATCGGCGCTTCTTGGAGGTCCTCCTTTTAGAGCGCATTTGAGATGCATGCGACGCGATGAACTTCACGTCACTCTTTCGCAGTTTTACTTTTCGTGCTTTAAGTAATGCTTCGACCTTTCTTTGCGATGCGATTTAAGCCTTAGGGAGAAAAATACAAAAATTTAACAAAATATTTTTTGGGATTTTTTGTTCAGGGTCCCCCCTTTGCTCGACGTTATTGCTAATATCAAGCAAAGAGGGGGGGTTGTTGGTGACCACAACATATTGGCCCACACTTCATCAAGATGTCAGAAGGTATATCAGCCAATGTGACCGATGCCAAAGAATGGGGAAACCGACTCAAAGGGATGAGATGCCTCTCCAACCTCAAGTGACTCTTGAGCCATTTGAGAAGTGGGGTATGGATTTTGTGGGTCCAATCAACCCTCCTTCGAGGCAAAGGTCTTACATCATTGTGTGCACTGACTACCTGACAAAGTGGGCAGAGACTAAAGCAATCAAGGCAGCAACAGAAGAAAAGGTGGCTGAGTTCTTAAGGGAGAACATCTTCTACAAATTTGGCTACCCAAGAGAGCTGGTCACCGATCAAGGGAGCCAGTTCACATCCAACTTGATTGAAGACCTACTAGCTCACCACAAAATCAAGCATAGGACTTCCACCCCCTATCATCCACAGGCAAATGAGCAAGTGGAAGTCACCAACAGAGCATTGGAAGGGATTTTGACTAAGGTGGTGAGCAGCAGTAGGAAAGATTGGGCAGATCGCCTGGTTGAGGCCACATGGGCTTACAACACCACCTAGAAGACCACCACCGGCTTCACACCTTATGAGCTGGTCTATGGGAAGAAAGCTTTGTTGTCCATTGAATTTGAATACAACACTGTGAGGATGGCAGCTCAGCTAGACCTAGATCTCAGCCATGCACAACAAGAAAGGTTATTGCAGCTGAATGGACTGGACGAGCATTGGATGCAGGCCCTCCTTCACTCAGAAGTGGTTCAACTTCAGAGAAAGGTGTGGCATGACCAACACCTCAATGACAAGCAATTCCAGCCAGGAGATTGGGCATTGTTGTATGACTCCAGGTACAAAGATTTCAAGGGGAAGCTGAGAACCAGATGGCTAGGACCATATGCAGTGGAAAAATGTCATGACAATGGATCTGTTCTTATTCGGACCATTGATGAGGAAGCCATCCCCATGCTTGTCAATGGGCATCGATTGAAGATCTATAGGAAACCTCTCTCAAGACAAGAGTTCATCAAAACTATGGGGAAATCAGCGATGGTCATAGAGAAGGGTTCTGCCTCTGCTTTGGGCATACCCTGAAAGATCTAAAAAAAAAAAAAAATAAAGATCCTTGGGTGAAAACCTTTCTGAGGCTCCCAAGGCAGGTGGTAGGGGTGAAAACCTCATTGAGGCGCCCCTATTATCTTTCAAAAAAAAAAAAAGGATTTGACAAAAGATCCTTGAGTGAAAACCTCTATGAGGTGCTTAAGGCAGATGGCAAGGGTGAAAACCTCATTGAGGCGCCCCTGCTATCTTTCAAAAAAAAAAAAAGGAAAAAAAAAAAAAAAAAAAAAAAACAATATGCAAAAAAGACAGGGACAGCAAGTTTCTAATGTGGAAATGCATGCAGGTTGCAGGTGTTCTATGAAGGAGAGGAGGTCTCTCAACTCAAAGCCAAGGATCCTTATCATGCTACCAGGAGACCTCACCAACACCTCCTCCAAGAATACTCATCTTCTCCAAGGTATGGGCACGATTTCATCACGGCTTAAGTCTTCTACAAGAAGGCGCAGACTTTCTACAGGAAGGTGCAAACTTTCTACAGGAAGTTCTGTATTTCTACAGGAAACTTCCTGTAGAAGTTCAGGATGGCCTAGAATTCATTGTATGAGGAGATCTAATGACCAAGGATTGGTTTGGACGCATGCAAGCTACTGTTGTCACCCCTACACATTGCTGTCACCTCTTTCTACCACCCCTGTTGACATGCAATGAAGATACCTGCACCATCAAAGCAGATCGTTGAGTTATCAAGAGGAAGCAATTTGTTTTAAGGAAAAGAACGCTGAGATGTCATACCATATCCATCCCAGCCATCCATGAGCTCTGTGAGCATGATCGTGACGCCACTGCCTTCGTCGTGCAACATGCACCCGAGGGGGAAAAACTGTTACAGGACATCTTGCAGGAGTCACGTAACAGTTAAGCCTGCTAGAATGTACACCATTCACAGCGCTTGCCACATGCAATGAAAACGCAGGCGCATGCAGCCGAAGCATCAAATTCATCGTCAGTGGCCTGTGCATATGAAACTTTGGGCCTGTGCAAATCCACCAGCAGCAAATGAATCCACTCATCGTCGTCCAAGAACCGAAAAATCGTGTTGCGGCCGCACAGGTAAGTGCCTCGACCCTTTCCTCCATCGAATTGCATGAATTTTACTTTGAAAATGTTTGCAATTGTGAAGTGAATGGGTTGAGCGGTTGTATTTCCATTCAACTGGCCACGTCGACCAGTTAGTGGTCTAGTCGGATGTTTGGGCGGTGGCCGTGGCAAAAAGGAATGGGCAGTGCACACGCGAGAGCCATCCCGTCGGGAAAAACAAGTTTAAACAGAAGAGACGGCGGCGGATCTGCGGGGAATGATGCGGCAGTAAGGGAACTCGCAGACGAATGATGGAGTGACGTCGTCCAACGGTCCGGCAGGGATAACTCACCCCCGTGCCACAGATTCCGCCGAATTCAAATCTAATCGGCTAGATTGCCACCCCATGCATTTATCATTCACCGTTTGAAACTCGAGTGATTATCCGGATCCCTCTGCAGCTCGACACTCCAAGTCTTTGGCCATTCTAACGCCTGTGAAGCAACACCAAGAGTGCAGACGCACTGCAGTATCCTTCGGAATCCACGCGCTGCTCCTATAGGAAAGCTGTTTCTACAGGAAATCGGGTTCCTCACGTCAGAAGGTGGCGGATTAAAAATGTAAGCTTGAACTCTCGATGCAATTGGTTTTGAGGGTGGCAGAATCGACGTCTAAAGTCTGGTCGTAGAAAATTTTTGCAAATGTTGTCTGCCATTGCATGAATTGTCGTCCTACAGGATGTCAGTGTAATTAAGCTGTGTTAAGGTCCTCAGGGGATAAGCTTCATGAATTATGTGCATGACAGAGGCGTAATTCTACGCTCTATCCCAGTAGACCAAATTTCTTCCGCATTCGCCACCTCCAGCTAACGCAGCAGTTTTTCACCATGCCGGGTGGGTTCATCAGAAGGGAACCAACTGATTCAACGAAGTTAAGAGAAAATCCTGAGGTGGTGGAGCTCTTCACACGAGCGCAATGGATATCCTTCTGTGACAAATTGCAGGGCTATGACGACAAGGTGGCAGAGGAGTTTTTGCAAGCTCTGAGGCCGAAATCCAAAACATTGGCCACCGTTAACTTCAGGGGATTGAGTCTCAGACTCACCCCACAATTCATCAACCGAGTTACTGAGCTCCCAATGGGATTACCATGGGATAAAGAAGAAAGGAAATTGGGCCAGCAAGCTAAGAAAGAATTCTTTCCACCAGAGGAGGAATTCTCAGAAGATAAAAATGGGGTTCGTAGAACCAGTTTACTGCCACCGTGGAATGAAGTTAGCCTGCAGATTATGAAGTACATCACCTGCGAAGGTCGTTTTAGCATTGTATATGGATACCATTTTCGGTTACTCACTGAATTACGACACCAGATGGATCTACCTGTAGAAAACAAACTCAGTCTCCCTTACTTTCTACTATAGTCTCTGATTGAGTGTGCAACCAAGTTGAAAGAAGGCACACCAGACCAGGTAGCCCACCATGGACTCATCAAACTCCTTGTGGAGGATGCGCTCCACACATACAAGGTTCCTCTCTCATGGGAAGCCTTCAAAAATTTGACCAAGGATGGTGATATAAAGACGCTGACCGAAGAGCTCGGTTCATCTAGCAGTGAGGAGAAAGAGTCAATGCCCGCAGCGAAGAAAGAAAAAGGCCAGAAGACCCCGACCACGGAGCAGAAGAAAAAGCAAGAGAAGAAACAAGAGAAAAAGGGTGACAAAGAGAAAGATGACACACCCATTTTGACGGCAAGAGAGAAGAGATTGCAAAGCAGAGTGGACAAGACTGAGAAGGTCCACATCAGCAAAAGTGCCTCGACAACAACTGCAACCAAATCCTTAAAATTAGCTAAAAATTTCCTTTTGATTTTACAGGGTCCTATTTTCTTCAGTTTTAGTTTATTATAAGTCCTTGTAGGAAATCTCTCCTTCCTCAAATATGCCATGACTAAATCTCCTACTTGAAATTCTTTTTCTCTCCTTTTCAGATCTGCTCTTTGTTTATATCTTCTGCTTCTTTCCTGTAATTTATCTTTGACTTCTTCTTGTAGCTTTTGCATTTGTTCAGCAAAATCTTCAGCACTTGCACTTCTGGCTTCCTTTTTTCCCAAATCTCTAAGTTCATATACTCCTCTTGGATGCAACCCAAAGACAATCTGGAATGGGCTCATTCCTGTGCTCCGGTTTGGTGTGTCATTGTAAGCAAATTCAGCTTGAGCTAATGCTAAATCCCACTGTTTGGGATTCTGATGAACCAAGGTTCGTAATATATTTCCCAAGCTTCTATTCACAACTTCAGTTTGTCCATCGGTCTGAGGATGGTAGGCTGAACTAAAACTAAGTTTATTTTCCAGCTTCTTCCAAAGTGTTCTCCAGAAATTCCCTACAAATTTTGTATCCCGATCTGATACAATGCTAACAAGTAAACCATGCAATCTTACAATCTCAGAAAAGAACAAATTGGCTATGTGTGTGGCATCGCTAGTCTTCTTACAAGCAATAAGATGGGCCATTTTTGAAAATCTGTCTACAACAACATATATAGAATCATTTCCTCTCTGAGTTTTTGGTAAACCCAAAACAAAGTCCATACTCACTGCATCCCATGGTCGATCTGGTATGGGCAATGGCTGATATAGACCTGTATTTTGACTCCTTCCTTTGGCATACTGACATACCCTGCATTTCTCAACAAACTTTTTAACATCAATTTGCATTTTGGGCCAATAATAAAAATCATTTACCTGAGCGAAAGTCTTGTCTTGTCCAAAATGACCAGACAATCCTCCACTGTGCTTTTCTTTAATGATGTTTTCTCTCATTGAACATTTAGGAATGCATAATTTGCTGCTCTTAAATAACATGCCTCCTTGAATAAGGTAGTCCATCCATTGACTTTTGTTATGGCTCATTGGATTCTGCATTGTCGTGTAGATATCCCTAAAATCCTCATCATCATGATACATTTCTATCATCTCATCAAAACCTACAACACCCACTTTGAATTCTTGCAAAAGAAAACTTACCCTGCTCAACGCATCTGCCACTTTATTAGACTTACCGCTTTTGTGCTTTATTACAAAAGTGAAACTTTGTAGAAATTCTACCCACTTGGCATGCTTCTGATTTAACTTTGGCTGATTATTAATGAACTGCAAAGCATGATTATCTGAATATAAAATGAATTCCTTTGGCAGTAAGTAATGCCTCCATTTTTTTATCGCCTGCACAATAGCGTAGAATTCTTTGTCATAGGAAGAATGCCTCCTTTTCGCATCATTTAGTTTCTCGCTAAAATATGTTATCGGTCTTTGCTCTTGGCTCAACACTGCTCCAATTGCTTCCCCACTTGCATCAGTTTCCACTTGAAAGACTTTCTCGAAATCTGGCAATGCTAGAATAGGCTTTTCTGTTATTTTTCTTTTCAACAAATTAAAATTCCTATCGGCTACTTCTGTCCATTGAAATGGCTGATTGACCTCCCTGATGGTCTCAAGGATTGGTGCACAAACTTGACTGAACCCTTTTATAAATTTCCTATAAAAACTAGCAAGTCCATGGAAACTTCTTACCTCGAATACACTCCTGGGAGTAGGCTAGTTTCTGATTGCTTGTACCTTTTCCGGATCCATTTTTAAACCTTCTCTGGAAATCACAAACCCAAAATATACCAGCTCCTCTTTCATGAAACTACATTTCTTCAAGTTAATTAGTAGTTTTTTCTTCTGCAGTGTTTTCAAGACTAACTTCAAATGTTCCAAATGTTCCTCTTTACTTTTGCTGAAAACCAGAATATCATCAAGGTAAACAACAACAAATTTACCTGTATATTCTTTCAGGACCTCGTTCATTAGTCTCATGAATGTGCCGGGCGCATTAGTGAGCCCAAAAGGCATCACTAACCACTCATACAATCCACTAATTGTTTTGAATGCTGTCTTCCATTCATCGCCTTCCTGAATTCTAATCTGATGATACCCGCTTTTTAAATCTATCTTTGTAAAATACCTGGATCCACTTAAACAGTCCATTAAATCATCCATTATGGGTAAAGGAAATCTATACCTGACCGTTATCTTATTGATAGCTCTGGAATCGGTGCACATGCGCCATTCTCCTCCCTTTTTTGGACTAAGCACCGTTGGCACAGCACACAGACTCAGACTTTCTCGGATCAGTCCCTTGTCCATCAGCTCTTGAACCTGTCTTGCTACCTCTGCATTTTCCTGAGGAGTTAATCTATAGGCAGCTTTATTAGGTAGGCTTTATCCTGGTGTTAAGTCGATATGGTGACTTATACTCCTAATCAGTGGTAATTCATTTGGCAATTCATCCACAATGATATCCATGTAACTATTTAACACAGATTAAATTTCTTCAGGCAAATCATTTAAATTGGTGGAGGTTAGAATTACCTTTCACCTTCCTACGATAGCGAAATGCACCTCTTCGCTTTTATCAACCTCTTGTAGCAGTTCCTTGCCACTCATCAACATAATACTATTTTCAGGTAGCTCTTTGTCAACATCATTCTTTACTGGCAGCAACGTATGTTTAACTCCGTCCTTCTCTATGGTATATGTATTCCTTCTCCCATCATGAATCGCCTTCCTGTCAAATTGCCACGGTCTTCCCAATAACACATGACATACATCCATGGGCATTATGTCACATAAGATTACGTCTTTGTATGTGCCGATCTGCATTTCCACATTACACTGCTCTGTCACAATGACTTGATGACCCTTCTGTAGCCAAGATACTTTGTAAGGTGCAGGATGCGCTTTCCTTGTTAATCCGAGCTTTTCCACCATCTCTGTAGACACAAGATTGTCAGTACTCCCGCTATCAATTATAACCTTACAGCACTTACCCTTTGACTTGCACGTAGTCCTAAACAAGTTCTTCCTTTGCGCAGGTTCTCCAATCTCCTTTTATGATCTTAACAAAGTTCTTCTAAGCAGCAATGCTTCACCTTCTTCAGGTGGTTCTTCTACAAGTCGAGGTGGTTCCGACTCTGCCTCAGCCACATTTGCACCCCTCTGGCTTGCTGACTTGTTACGAGGACAGTCTCGTGACATATGTCCCCATTCTCCACAGGTATAACACCTAACATCTCTTCCTCGCCCTCTTCCTCTGGGCGCGAATCTCCCTCTACTAGATTCACTCATCTGTGGTGATCTGTTGCTTGAAATCCCTGTGTCAATTTGATGTTGTGTTCCTCTAGATCGGCCAGCTCCTCTACCTCTTGCTGAGCTCTTTCCTATGTTCCTTTGACTTTTTTTTCTTAATATCTTCTCTTCTGCCTTCAATCCTGCTTGATAGGCATCCTCAACAGTTTTCAGACTTAACAGACCAATCTCATCTTGGATCTCATACCTTAGCCCATTAACATATCTAGCTACTTTTTCCAAATCATCCTCTACATGCCCTGTTCTGATACTTAATCTGTAAAATTCTTCAGTATATTCTTTAACAGACATTCCTTTTTGCTTCAGATTTTGCATCTGCTTAAAAAGATTCAAATGATAATCTTTCGGCAAAAACTTGGCTTTCAGTTTACTTACCATTTTATCCCACTGCTTGATTTTAGATTTCCCTTTTCTCGTTCTTGATGTCTGTACCTCATCCCACCAGATGGCTGCATGACCTTTCAATCTAGTTACTGCAAATTTTACCTTCTTGTTCTCTTCAACCTCTTCATAATCGAAGTACTGATCTATGGATCTGATCCAATCCATGAGCTCCTCGGCATTCAGACTCCCTTCATACATAGGAATCTCCATTTTAGGTTTTCCTCCAACCTTTGCCAGCATCTTCAGGATTTTGATATTTTCATTCTCTTCTTCTGCTTCCACATCTGTATCAGATTCTTCTGCAGGACTCTCAGCTCCCTCGTCAGGCGCTCTTCTTTGGGCTGTCTCCATTGCCTCCATTCGTGCACGCAAACTCCGCACTTCTTCTATCAAAACTACATTTGGTTCTGGTCTCCCTCGACCAATTCCTCTCCTTGGTGGCATCTTTACTGTAAACAGTATCTCTTCTGCTCTGATACCAAAAATTGATGAAAAGGTAGTCTTGGATATTACCCGAAATCCCCTTTTCTTAATAAAAATTGGCCCTTGACCTGTGGTAACAACCCACAGGCTTTATCGGAAGCGCTTTAGGCTTTAAGCCTTTTATGACCATGGACATATGAGGAATCAAAGCCACCTTTTTATCAGCGCTCTTAATCACCCATCAGAAGCCACCGCCGGAGCTTTAAAGCTCGCAAGCACCATATTACATGAATCGGGAATGACCCATCATAAATACATGGGAATCATATATATATATATATATATATATATATATATATATATATATATATATATATATATATATATATATATATATATATATATATATATATATATAGATATAACCCCTTTCTATACCCGCGCCCATATATATATATATATAACTATATGGAAACATACAAAAACCCGTTTTTTTTTAAAACGCCCGGACTTCAAATTATATATATACCTTTGCAATTTTCGGCAGGTCCGATATCGGCTGTTACAACCATAAACACATGCCGCGGTCCCGATGACCTCGATGAGGTTGCGGACCCGATCTCCACTTTGCCACAGTTAATGGTTCTATCGCATCCGCCTCCGCCCAATAATATTTCGTTGTGATCGGCAATCGCTCGACGCGCTATACACATATATGCGTTTGTCGATATAGATCCAGACCCGATCTAGCAATTCAACCCGATATATATTATATCGGGTCCGCACTCATCGCTTAAAGGTTCCGATATGATATCGCTCCGTCATCGCCGATATGCCGATGCGATGGTAATTCCGGACCCGACTTGGTCCACAATCAATCTGAATAATCTTTCAAGTCCGCCCAGTACTCCGCTAAGGGGGTTCCGGCGTCAATTCGTTGTGTAAATGGGCCTTTCCATTCGCGGACTCTAATTAACTTGGATTTGCTTTGAGCACAAGAATTCTTTACAATTTATTAATAACAATACAAGCAGATCGCATTGTATGGAGAACAAAAAACAATCAACATACAAAGCCTTCACGGCCGCATAAACAAAGCATTGCATAAACAGTGGATTATTTCATATGAAATACAGGGTCTCGGCCTTGCCAGATTACACTGTAGTGATGACCTCTGTTTTGATACAATCCAAAATACACTTTGAGCTTTTCGCTCCACACCCAGCCTCACTCTCTCCCCCGTACACGATTATATTTTCCCCTTTTTAACTCCATAATTTCTCTAACAAAATCTAACAATAATATTCTATTTCTAAGAGATCTTAACAGCAATCTTCTATCTCTTAGCTTTCATGCACACCTAAGCTAACAAATCTTATCCCCAATCTAAATAAAACAATGCCTTATTTATTACAATAACTAACAATTTGAGAAGTCATCCTTCTCGGTAATAGTAAATGAATTTAACTGTGATTAGCCACAACATGTGGACAATCCTCCACATTGCTGGGTAATGTCGATGCTCCTGCATCACACTTTTACGACTTCAATAGTTTTAGCACCACAGTGTCTAGAGGAGAATGTAAACCTAGCTTGTTAGAAAATATGGGTCAAATATCACCAACATGATACATCAAAAAGCCAAAATGGTTTTAGGTCATTTAAATCCAAGATCAATTCAAACAATATGTTATTACATGTGATGCATTGATCTGTAGATCTAGAAGAATTGATTACTTAATATAAAATGACATTACACTTAAGAAACAATGGCATCAAATTAAAGGCAGGGGGGGGATGGAATGTTACTATTCCAAGAATGTAGATTTCGATCTAAGTACATTCTTAAAGAAAAAATAAAGAAAAGCCACATATAGCGAATTTTGTTGTTATTAAAGATCCATTAGATGTTAAAAATAGTGTTAATATTACTAAAGAAATGGAATTCTATGCATTTTAGCAAGCTCACACTTTGAAGAGAATAAATGATCTAATATAATATAACTCAATATGCATGGTTTTGTTGATGTGAGAGTTAGCACGCCTAGTCAACAAAGGGGAAATGAACCAGACCAAGGCTCTTCACACAACCCCAACTATTTGGGATAGTCGTTCTCAATGGTTTTTAAGGATGTGTTGGCCTTTGGCCTTCTCCTCTTATGAGGGAGAATACCAGGAAAGAATAATTCTAAACTAAACTATACCTAAAGTTACCCTAAACTATGTGTTATCTAAAATGGTACTCGAGTATTGGTTAAATTATGTAAAATCAAAATACTCTAAAACTCGTAACGTATAAATAAATATAATTTATATATTCTATTTATAAATTAAAATTAAAATCCATGATATAATAGCTATTATTACAAAGTTAGAATATTTTACAACAATTTACAACGATGTAATACAATAAATAAACTGAACTAGAACATAAATGAAACTAACTTAGGAAAAAGAAAATGATTTGTTAAAAAAATAAACAATACTTCTTGAAGAAAAATGAAATATTATTCCTAATAAACATACTATAATTATATAATGAATCCCTTCTCTCTTTAAAATGAGGAGTTTATATAATCAATGTTTTTCCTAAATAATAAACATACTATAATTATAAAACTATATTTTTACAAAAAATAGTAATTAGTCTCAACTTTAGGCCTAATGGCTAGTCAATAGATAACATAAAATCAATTGAATAACCAAAGAATGATCCTTGCTAACATCTTCACGGAATGAAGGCAACACGGTAAATTTGTCCCAAGATCACGGAGATAACATGTTTAGTCGAAAAAATCACTTGTAACCAATTATATAAGAAAAGTTACAATGATACTTAATTAGAAAAGAGGGTTGTTACAAAATCTTTGATTTTGTAATGCCCTTTTAAATTTATAAAAAGAGACATCAAACAAAATCGAACCTCAATCAATTGAAAGATATTAATAGAATCATTTATTTAATGCCTTGAGTTTCTAGAGAAATTATGAGCTTAACCTTTAATGATTTTATTTGTAATGCCCTTTTAAATTTAGAAAAAGAGACATCAAACAAAATCATACCTCAATCAATTGAAAGATATTAATAGAATCATTTATTTAGTGCCTTGAGTTTCTAGAGAAATTATGAGCTTAACCTTTAATGATTTTATTACAATATAGGCATCAGATTCATGTGATTTTTTTACTGAACTAGCATAATTTTGTTGCAAAATCGTTTCATTTAACTTACAGGTAGCCATGAGTTTCCCATTTTCTCTAACACGACATTCAATTCAACCATTTAATCGGGTCACAGTGAAAAGTAATTGTTGGCGCCAGTGAATATTTTGTAAAGTTTCTAAAGGATTTTTTTTTCAGATTTACTGTCTAGGTGTGATGTGGTGCTGACATCATCAGGAAAGTCATGACTGTTTGTAGTTTCTAACTTAGCCATTTAGACTGAGTGTCATCAAGATTAAAAAATATCTAGACAAAAGGAAGCTTCTATTTATTGCATAGATATCTATAGAGCCTTATATTAATTATTTTATCTTTAATATGTGCATCTTGCTTTAGGCTATACTGAATATCGATTTTTTCCCTTGTAGGTTCTAAGGGAGACGACTTTGACTAAGATTTCTCCTTCAAAAACCTTGTTTTACCCTTTTTCTTAGGTTTGTTTTCATTCTCATGCATGAGGGATTTTTCATCAGTATACTTGCTATGACAGAAATGTTCAATATTAGGTTTTAAATCTTTGTCATCTTCTAAAAGAGATGGACTAATATTTTGATGAGACTCAAAGTCATTTAAATGTGCAACATCATGTAGAGGTGGGGATGGAATATCCTCACAGGGAACTCGGGGAATGATTTTTTTGTGAGCGAGAGTTTTAAGAAAACAATTTCGTTCAGGAAATGTTTCCCAATCCTATTCCAATTTGCGTAATTGATGCTTGACCAAAATGGCAGTCAGACTATAGTGGATCAGAGACTGCTTAGAATTTGGTTGTCTCTTCTAATAAATCAAAGACATCTTAACAAAAATTTTATACAAGAAATGCAACATAATCAAACTAAACCCTAGGAAAACCATCAACAATCAAATGTGGTAGAGAAAGACCAGACTAAAATGACCTTCATAGGTAGCATATCTTCGCAAAAAAAACAACATGTTCTACCATTGGGGTTTCTGATCGAAAATAGGCATACCTTAGATGTGATACATATACCCTTTCTTTTCCAACAACTTTCTCCATGGAATATTTGAAAGCTTCCTATTTTTGGACCAAATTTCACCTTCAACAAGGAGATGGTTGGTGTCGGAAATGAAATTGACATCAATTATCATGTCTAAATATTCTACTCTGGATTTATGATGATTGAATGTAGTAGCGAAAGACTCATCCAAACTCTAGTTGAAACCATAAAAAAGCTGCAAGAACTCATACCAACCAATGGTTCGAAATATTTTTGCACCCTCTTCATAAGCCTCAAGCAAGTCATTGCCCACATTCTTTGTTTGGTTAAATCGTGACATAGCTAAGAGACGGGAGAATAAAATATTGAAACCAGGAAAGAGACATGTGGCCAAATGAAACCCATGAAACCCTAACCACCACTCTCGACAGGGAAGGATTGAGAAGAAAATGAAAAAGTCAAGATAGATCAAGAGAATGACAAAGTCAATATAGATCGAATCGAGGAAAATCCATAATAGTTCGTCTCAAGGAATAATGATGAGAAATCATTGCGGAGTACCATGATGATAGGAATAAACAGAATTATCGTTGGATCAAGATAGGTGGAAGTAATTGAGACCATGAGTGCTTTTACAATGATATCTATATAGCTACCATGATTGCAAATAATTAGGTTGATGATTGATAATTTTCGGTGTGGTTTATCCTAAGACCAAGGTCATAGACTTAGGTTTTAGAATTATATCATAGGTAAAAGACATGAGATGATAGATAGAACCTCAACAATAGATTAGCAACCAATAACCATGATTCACCAATGATATCAAACATAAGGATATATTAAAAATAGATGCATTTGAATTAGACATAGTTTTTTGGTATTAAAAAAAAAAAAACTTTGAAGTTAAGGCTGCTACAAAATTTCATATTCTGTAGCAGCCTTTCCTATGCAAATATTAAAATGTAAAATTATAATTATAACCCTTCAATAGTTATTTCAATTTCCATGAAAATATCAAGGGTCACTTGAGCTCCACACAAAGAAACATAGGTGAGTGAATCAATCAACAAAGAAAAGATATAAAGAATAAACCCCACAAATTTAGAAAATAAAGGTGAGTATACACATTACATATGTCTATATTTCTATACACACACACACATCCACACACACACACACAATCAAGACAAATCAAACTTTAAAAAGATAAAAGAAAAGAAAAGTAGAATAGAGAGGGGTCCATGTCATCAAGAAATGAATGAGAGGAGATGGTAGTTGGCCTACAAACAATTGGCAGATCAATGGGTCGTACCAATTATATTTTCTTGAAATTCATAAAGAGAGTTAGTTGGAACCAAAGTTACATGTCGGAAACTAAAGGTCCATTCTTCTAATTCGATCTGCAAATGAAGATGAGCAACAATCAGTTAGAGGATATGAGAAAAACCAGTTTAAGATATATATATATATATATATATATATATATATATATATATATATATATATATATATAGAGAGAGAGAGAGAGAGAGAGAGAGAGAGAGAGAGAGAGAGAGAGAGAGAGAGAGAGAGAGAGATATGATGAACAAGATCTAGGATAGGAATTGGCAGATATTACTTCAATACCACTAGTAGAGCCATTGTTGCCACATGCATCCACAGCCTCGGCAAGGCTACCATTTAACCCCAGATTCACCAGTATCCCATCAGTTCAATATTAATTCAGAGTGAAGCATTTTAAACACATGGAAAGTAAATATTTTTTTCTGTGTCTTATTTTTTTCCTTTTTTATGGAATCATTAATTGAAATTCGATGTCGAGGCTTGGTGACTTGCAAATGACACTGCCATTCATAGGACCTAATAGGTGTGAACATGTCGGCTCGTGATGAGACCTCCTATCTTATAATATTGCGACTGTAAGCCATTACCCTGGCTTGGTGACCAGATATGGTAATGTCAAACTTGTTAAGACCTATGATCATAGTAGGTCAGCTCGTAATGAGACCTCCTATCTTCCAATTAATAATTTTATATTTTTGAATTACACTCTGAAAAATTATTAACAACATTCAATAGATGGGGAGGCATATCAGCTTCCTTAAGAAAAGGGATGGCATAAGAAGTTGTTTTGTTCCCATTTTTACATAGGTAGAGTTGTTTAAAACAAATATGTCAATGTTGAGACATAAATATCCTATGAACAAAAGAAAAAATTCAAGAAATATTCATGTAATTAGATTGGAGCAAATATAAAAGCTTACATATCAAAAGAGATGAAAGAAACATTTTGATGGATAATACATGTAACAATCTTATGACTAATGAATTAGAAAAATCTTCCAAACATAGTGATTATGGAATGGGAAAAACAAAAAACAAAAAAACACACTCAAAAAAAGAAAATTGCTCAAAAAACAAAAAGAAGTATGTACATGTATCTCTTATCGTTATTATACAAAGTATTTCTTCAGAATCAGGCCATTGATAGGGAGTGACTCAGATTGACCCTCCAGGATTTGTGGTCAAAATGTGACGGGTCATAAATTTTCTGTAATAGTGAAAGTTCCCAACCATAACTTCTAGAACTTGGAATGCTCTCCCTTATCTTCATGTGCCTTATCCCACTTTAACACCAAATCACCAACCTCAAAGTTTCTATTAGAAGAGGATTTATTGTCAAACCAACATTTGACCAACTTTTGATGTGAATCAAATTTAATTTTGGTCTTATGTATCTCTTCTTCTAGCCTTAATAATTCATTAATCATGTTTTCCATGGTTGATGATTTTATTTCTTGTACACTTTGGGACAACTAAAGAGATCGACTAAAAAATTGTGGTGGTAAAATAGCTTCTCTACCATAAACTAAAAAAAAATGAGAGTTGCCAGTGGAGGCTTTCGAGTAACCCTATCATCCCACAATGAATTGAATAATGTAGTATTCCAATTCTTCTAATTTCTTGATAGAGTTATTTTCATAATTTTGAGTAAGTCCTTGTTTGAGGATTCAACATGACCATTCCCTTACAAGTTATAGTTTGTTGAATATTCCTTTTTCAATGGCATGTGTATCTAATATGTGTGATGAAAACATGATGCATTTTCAAATACTGGAGATTGATGGACACTAAAATGTGTAATTATATGAGTTTCAAGAAATTTGACTACCAAATTAGCATTTACTACATGCAGAGGTGTTGCTTCAACCCACCTTGTAAAATAATTAATTGTTGTTATATGTATTTGTGTTGTTTGTCTAAAGGTGGATTAATAGTTCCAATGATGTCCAAGCTTGATTGTTGAAATGGGGCTTCAATAGAAACAAGTTGTAAGGGAAAAACAGACTTACTTAATCTTCCATCATCCTTTTGGAAAGTCGCACACTTCCTCACTAAGGAATGGGCATCTCTGAGCAAGGTTGGCTAATAATAACATGCCTTTAATACCTTGTAAGCGGCGATAACACCACCAAAGTGACCACCAACAAAACCTGAATGAAGTTCATTGAGAATTTTAGAGGCATCCTCCTGCTCAATACAACAAAGAAAAACCCCATCATAATTTCTCCTAAAAAGAAAATTGTCTATAAATTGATATAGAGCTTATTTCAATCGTAATGCCTTTCGTTGGGTTGAATTAAGATGATAAGGGGATGAACCATTTTTCAGATAAAACCTTATGTCTAAGTACTAAGATTCAACTTCATGATCATTACACAAAACTTCATTCTGTAAAAAAGACACTTTATTGTCAAGAGAGGAGTCATCATGATTTATGGGATGATCATCAAGGGAAAAAATAGATTCAAAAACAAGCTTGCAGAAACCTTGGCCTTTTATTATCTGAGTAGGTTTAATTTCAAGGTCTAACTCTTGCAAGGTATTCATCCACTGAGCCCTTTTTTCACTGATCTCCTTTTAAACAAACAAGTCCCTAGCTGTAGGGTAAGTTACAATTACTTTTGTCCTAGACTTTAGCAGGTAGAAATAAAAATGTTTAACCGCTTTATAAACTACAAATGCTTCTTTTTCAACTAATGCATAATTTAGTTTTTCTCCTTTGAAGGAGGAACTCATAAATGTAACAAGAATTTTTGTGTTTTGATCATTCTTTTGTGTAAGCACAACAACGTAGATTGAATATGGAGCAAAAATGTACAAAAAGAAGTCTTTAGATAAGTCAGGATTAATAAGAGCAAGTGCTTCTACAATAGGTTGTTTAATGGTGTCGAAAGCTTGTTTCTAAGGTTCTCCCCATTTGAATACAAAAGTCTTCTTGACCAAATATTGAAAGGGTTTAACAATCTCTGAAAATCTTGGGATGAAACATCTTACAAAGTTAATTATTCCCATAAAAGATTGTACAAACTTCTTATAATTAGGAGGATTCAAATATTTTATAGTTTGTGTCCTTTCAAGATCAATCATAATACCATATTTTGAGACTATACATCTTAAAATTTTTCCTTCGGTGACTGCAAAAATGGATTTTTTAGAATTCATGGAGATTCCTATTCTCCTACATCTTTCAAACACACTCTTTAAATGTTTTAGGTGGCCTAACCTTCATTTAGAAAATATAGTGACGCCATCCAAGTATATGAATATTGATTCATTAATAATCCATCTAAAATATATGTATGTTTCCCGTTGGAAGGTTTCCCCAACGCTAATGATTCCAAATGGCATCTTCCAATATGCGAAAGTAGCCCAAGGAGTCCTAAATATAGCTTTTAATTGATTGATAGGATTGACTAGGATTTGATTATATCCTAAGAATTCATCCAAAAAGTGTTAATTTTTTCAACTTCGGTCAAATTCCAACTTGGACATATTAGATGACTGATATGATGATTGCAATAGATTCCTCTTTTCTATTGGGTGTGGAGCATGATTATTTAGAGGTCTTTGTTTCATCTGGATGTATACCCCAGGAAGTTTGTACACCCCTCCACGTAGGGGGGTGCAAGGGGGACTTTCTCCCCCCCCGCGGGGGTTCGCAGGGGCCGATCCCCCCCAGTTGGGGGGTCTGGGGCCTAGCGGTCCCCCAACGGGGGTTTCAGGGGCAGCGCCCCTGAAGCTAAAAAAAAAATGTAAAATTGCCTTGTAAAAGTATAGTAATTTCTAATCAATCTGGGCCGTTCATTAGGCGGATGATCTGACAGTAGAACTTATGTTTAGTTTAGGGTTTTGTGCCCTAGAAGGCAACCCCTCTCTTTGTATGAGGGCATTGTATTTGAGGTTGTGTAATAGATGTGTATTCTCCGAGCAAGAAACAGAGAGGTGAGACTGTGAGAGAAAATAGAGGATATTACAGCAGATCTGATGTAGGTTGTATCTATTCATTTTGCTGGATAATAGAAAGGAAGGACTGGTTGTTTAGGGTGGACGTAGCGCAAACTGTGTGAACCACGTATATCTGTGTCTCTCTGGTTTTATGTGTTTTCTGTGTTTATATCTCTGCAATATTCTATGTGTTCCATTGCTCTGTAATATATAATTTTCTAACAACTGGTATCAGAGCCGAAGGTCTATTTGGCTGATAAACTCTCGGGAAGGAAGTGTTCCTCGTTCGAGTGGGAGAAATGGCAGAAGATGGTAAGTTTAGGGTTGAGAAATTTAACGTCCAAAACTTCTTGCTGTGGAAGATGCAGATGGAAGATTATCTGTATCAGAAAGATCTATACCTACCATTAGGCGGAAAAACAAAGATGCCGACGGGTATGACAGATGAAGAATGGAACCTTCTCGATAGAAAGGCACTCAGAAAAGTACGGTTGTGCCTCGCAGTGTCGGTAACCTTCAACATTTTGAAGGAAACAACGACAGAGGGTTTGATTGAGGCGTTGGAGAAACTATATGAAAAACCCTCGACCTAAAACAAGGTATTTCTTATGAAACAGTTATTTAATATGAAGATGTAGGAAGGTGGATATGTTGCAGAGAATTTAAATGATTTTAATACTGTTACAAGTCAGTTATGTTCTGTAGGGGTAAACTTTGATGATGAAGTTAGAGCTATGTTATTCTTGTGCTCATTGCCAGAAAGTTGGAATGGTTTAGTAATGGCCATTAGTAACTCTGTTTTTGGATCTAGTACTTTAAAGTTTGATGATGTTGTCGGTGCTATCCTTAGCGAGGAAATGCGATGGAAAAGCTCCAGTGAGACATCAGGTAATGCTTTGAGTGCAGAGTCTAGGGGAAGAAAAATGGAAAGAGGAAAGAGCTCAGGATATCGCAGTAAATCAAGGAAAGGCAGATCCAAGTCCAGATCGGGGATAGTGTGCTGGAAATGCGAAAAGAAAGGACACCTAAAGAAAGATTGTAGATCTCAGAAGGGAAAAGAAGGAGATGCACAACAAGAAAACAATCATGAAGAAAATGTGACAGGTGAGGTGTTACAAGATGCTTTGATTCTTTCTTTCGAAAATATTACTGATTCCTGGGTGGTAGATTCAGGGGCCTCATTCCATGCCACACCTGATAAGAAATATTTTCATGACTATGTTCAAGGAGATTTTGGATAAGTCCATTTGGGTGATGATAAACCCTATAAAATTGTTGGAATGGGTAAGGTTCTTGTAAAACAACAGAATGGAAACCAATGGCTACTAAAGGAGGTAAGGTATGTTCCAAATCTGAAGAAAAATCTGATTTCAACAGGGCAGTTAGGTGGTGAAGGTTGTGTGACAACTTTCACAGATAAAGCTTGGAAGGTCACCAAAGGAGCCCTGGTAATAGCAAAAGGTGAAAAGGTTGGTACATTGTATTTATGCAATGGTATTTCTAACTCTGTTAATGCTTTAACTTCCAAAGGAGCAAATGCAGCTTTATGGCATCATAGGCTCGGACACATGAGTGAAAAGGGGATGAAGATTCTTCACTCAAGGAATTTGTTGCTGGGTTTGAAGAATGTTGATTTGGACTTCTGTGAGAATTGCATTTATGGAAAACAGAAGAGAGTCAGATTTCTCAGAGTTGGGAAAGAAAAGAAGAGAAAAAAATTAGAGCTTGTGCATACAGATATATGGGGACTTGCTCAGGTATCATCTCTCAGTGGCTCTCATTATTATGTTACTTTTATTGATGATGCAACTAGAAAAACTTGGATTTACTGTATTAAGAATAAATCTGATGTATTTGACACTTTCAAGAAATGGAAAGATTTGGTTGAGATTGAGACAAGAAAGAAATTGAAGTGTCTCAGATCAGACAATGGAGGTGAATATTGCAGCAAAGAGTTTGATAGGTACTATTCAGAGCATGGAATTCGTAGAGAGAAGACATTTCCAAGAACACCACAAGAAAATGGTGTGTCAGAAAGGATGAACAGAACAATCTTGGAGTGTGCAAGGTGCATGAGATTGCATGCAGAATTTCCTTTACAATTTTGGGCAGATGTTGTAGATACTATTGTTTATCTAATAAACAGAGGACCTTCAATTTCCTTGGATGGTGGTGTTCCAGAGGAAGCATGGACAGGTAAAAAGGTAAACTACTCCTTTTTAAAGCCTTTTGGTTGTAAGGCCTTTGTCCATATTAATAAAGAAAATAGAACAAATCTTGAGGCAAAGTCAAAGAAATGTACCTTTATTGGATATGGTGTTAATGATTTTGGTTATCACTTATATGATTACGAAAAACACAAAATAATTAGGAGCAGAGATGTAATATTCAATGAAAAAGTCTTGTATAAGAATCAGTTGCAGGAAAAGAAACAGGAAAAAGAAAACAAGGAATACGCAGTTCTTGATGAAATCACTGAAAAAGTAAAGGTGCCTGAAAATAATAATAATCAACAACCACAACAACAACAACCACCACAATAGAAATAGGCACCGCAAACACTTGAAAGTGGTGTTAGAAGATCTACCAGGATAAGTATACCCCATGAACGATACTCTCCTTCATTATATTATTTATTGTTAACTGATTCTGGTGAACCCAAACGTTATGAAGAAGCAATGCAGGTTGAAAGAAGGAAGAAGTGGGAGCCAGCCATGGAAGAAGAGATGGACTCCTTAATGCATAACCAGACTTGGGACTTAGTCAAGTTGCCTGCAGGTAAAACTACATTGCAGAATAAATGGGTTTATAGGCTGAAGGAAGAAGATGGAGGAAAACAGAGGTACAAAGCTAGACTTGTGCTGAAGGGATTTGCACAGAAGAAAGGTATTGATTTTGATGAAATATTTTATGTTGTTTTTAAAATGACTTCAATCAGAACTATTTTAAGTCTAGTAGAAACTGAAGATTTGCATCTTGAGCAATTAGATGTAAAGACAACCTTTCTCCATGGGGATTTGGAGGAAGAGATATATATGCAGCAACCACAAGGATATGAGGTAAAAGGGAAGGAGAAACTAGTGTGCAGGTTGAATAAGAGCTTGTATGGCTTAAAACAGGCTCCAAGGCAGTGGCATCTAAAATTTGACAAGTTTATGTCTAAATAAGGTTATACTAGATGTCACTCTGATCATTGTGTTTATCTGAAAAAGAAAAATGATGGCAGCTATATTATATTGTTATTGTATGTGGATGGCATACTTGTTGCAGGGTCTAACATGCAGGAAATAAATGTGCTCAAAAGGAAATTGGAAAATTCATTTGCAATGAAGGATTTTGGAGCTGCAAAACAAATCCTTGGTATGAGAATAACTAGAGACAGGAAAAATCGCAAATTAACATTGTCTCAGAATGAGTACATACAAAAGGTGTTGAAAAAATTTAATATGCACAATGAAAAACTAGTTAGTACACCTTTTGCTAGCCATTTCAAACTTAGTAAGGAAATGTGCCCAAAGGCCCAAGAAGACATGGATTATATGTCTAAAGTTCCATATGCATCAGTAGTTGGAAGCTTAATGTATGCAATGGTCTGCACAAGGCTTGATATTGCACATGCAGTGGGAGTTGTAAGTAGGTACATGAACAATCCAGGAAAGGAACATTGGATGGCAGTGAAATGGATTCTTAGATATTTGAAAGGTACCACAAATCAAGAATTATGCTTTGGTGGTTCAAACATTTCTCTATAGGGATATGTTGATGTAGATATGGCAGGTGACAGAGATAACAGGAGGAGCACTACATGATATGTATTTACTATAGGTGGAACAGTTGTCAGTTGGGTTTCAAAAATCCAAAGTGTTGTTGCACTTTCAACAACAGAAGCAGAGTATGTTGCTGCTAGAGAGGCTAGTAAAGAAATGATTTGGTTACAAAGGTTTATGGGTGAATTGGGTAAGGAGCGTGATATGGGCACGTTATACAATGATAGCCAAAGTGAAATTCATCTTGCAAAGAACTCAGCATTTCATTCCAAAACTCAACACATACAGCTCAAGTACCATTTCATACGATCAGTGTTGGAAGATGGAGAGTTGAAGCTGGAAAAGATACATACTAGCCAGAATCCTACAGATATGCTAACAAAAGTTGTAACCAGGGAGAAACTGAGAATATGCTCAATTTCAATTGGTCTTCAAGGATGACGATGAAGATGAGAAATAGCCAGGTCCAAAGAGGAGTCATTGTCCAGCAAATGAAGTAGTGGTGGAGTTGCTACAATCATTCTCCAAGTGGGAGATTGTTGTGTGTGGAGCATGATTATTTAGAGGTCTTCTTTTCAGCCGAATGTATACCCTAGGAAGTTTGTACACCCCTCCATGCGGGGGGTGCGGGGGGGACTTTGCGGGGGGTTCGGCGGGGCCAATCCCCCCGGCTGGGGGGTTTGGGGGCCAGCAGTCCCCCGGCGGGGGTTTTGGGGGCAACGCCCCGAAGCTAAAAACATATGTAAAATTGCCTTGTAAAAGTATAGTAATTTCTAGTCAATCTGGGCCATTCATTAGGCAAATGATCTGACGGTAGAAATTATGTTTAGTTTAGGGTTTTGTGCCCTAGAAGGAAACCCCTCTCTTTGTATGAGGGCATTGTATTTGAGGTTGTGTAATAGATGTGTATTCTCTGAGCGAGAAACAGAGAGGTGAGACTATGAGAGAAAACAGAGGATATTACAGCGGATCTGTTGTAGGTTATGTCTCTTCATTTTGCTTGATAATAGAAAGGAAGGACTGGCTGTTCAGGGTGGACGTAGCCCAAACTGTGTGAACCACGTATATCTATGTCTCTCTGGTTTTACGTGTTTTCTGTGTTTATATTTCTGCAATATTCTATGTGTTCCATTGCTCTGTAATATACAATTTTCTAACATTTTCGGGAGGACCAAAATTGACTTAAAGATCACCTTATTTGGACAAGCGAAAGTTGGTTTTTGAATTTATTTACTAAATCATGTATATTGGGTTAGGTCAGCCCTAAGCACATGTTAAATTGGACAAGTCAGCCTCAACCCGAAGTGGACCCTCATGAAAGCCTATAAATATAATATACCTCAAGCTCATTTGGACACATTGATGAAGCCATCTTCTCTTCTCTTATTGTCTTGGTTTTCACATGTCTAATAGAGAAAAGATCGTGCAAAGGGTCTGAAACTATAGGATCGAAGCTCACACTGATCTAGGGTTTTCTAGATCTCAAACGTTGGCATGTAACTAAGTATTTTCTTCCCTGGAAGATGGAACATTATGGTCCTGACAACGTTTAGGGAGCCTTGGATGCTGGCATAGAGTGTTTATGGGAGTGTCCGGGAGGCTAGGGTTTTCGTTGCTCAGTTTGGTCCCTGGATACACACACAGTATGGTCCTGAGAGAGTTCGGGTTGTCATAGATTCTTGCACATAAGCCTTATGATAGCATCCAGGGTTTGCGTAATAATTGAGTATGTTCGACCCCATATGCTCTCATCTAGTTCACCTGGGAGTTTCCAAATTTGTTCCAGACACAGTCACCCAGTTCTACAGAGAGCATCTAGAACTTCTATAGACGCTCGCACAACCCCTCCTCTCTACATCTGAGACTCAAATATGAGATTTCATTATTCTGAAGATTCCTCTCAGTGACAATAGTGTTCAACATAGTGATAGTAGTATCTAGCAATTGACTACAGTCAGTGACATCACACTACAATCCTTATAATCAGGGTTTTGATTATAAGCATGACTAGATCTGTTTTATAGATATCATAGTTGTTTTGTTGCATATATAAAGTTATGGATCACTGCACTCTCTTTTGCTAAATCATTTGATGACGATCTAGGAAGAAGAATATTTTAAAGGGTTTTCCCCATAGTGGTTTTTTCCCTGGTCTCGGACCAATCTTGGTGTCTATATGTGTGCATGCTTTTCTTTTATTGTTCCTTTATGTTCCACTACATTGATGATGATGATGTTGTTCTTTATATATAATTTAATATGATGATGAATAATGGTGTAGATATGAATAATGTAATGATGATATGGGGTGAACTTAATGTATTAATGAAGAAATGCAATTATCAAAGCAAAAAACAATGTAGCCATATGAAAAATTAACATGGTTTTAGAGTTGGGGTGAAGAAAATCCATGGAGATCACCTCGATGATGAAACCTTTGATGGAAGTAAGAAGATAATGGCAGAGACCTAAAATAATTCTAGGGTTTGAAGAAAACCCTAGGCAACTTTATTATTAGGATTTGATGGATTTTATGAGGTTAGGGTTGGATATAAAACCTTGGTTTATGGAAACAATATGAGATATGGAACCCAGTTGGCCAATGTGAAGATGCTCAAGCACTTGACAAAGATTTTAAGAAGCCTCGGATGGGATAATCCCTAGTAGATCTAGTTGGATAATTAAAGGTAACATTTTAATATGGACCATGGACATTTATGACTCTTGAAGATTGGCTCAAGAGGGAGAGGATCACCTCTCATTGAAGATAAGTATTTCTTGACTTATGATGCCCCTTACTTTGTTTTAGACCTATGGATATGATGATTATGGTTATTTCTTATACTTCCTGCATATGTATTTGAGTAAATGGGTGTTTCTAACCTCCTTGATGATATGTGATAAGTGGATCCCTCTTGAGGCTTATTTGAGATGCGGGAAAGAAAACCTAGATCTGGAAAGAGGTACTTGATGAAAAGGTGACAAGCACTTCAAGCTACCTATGAGAAGGTGTATGTATTTGAATACCACAAGGTATGCATGATATGTTTATTTTCAGCAATAACATTGATGGCTAGGTAAGCCCTAAGGTATGATGAGAATGTCTCCTTGTTTGATGTCTCATACATGCAAATGAAAGTTACTTGGATCTATGTTTCCTACGATGAAATGATGCATCTGATGTTGAACATCTTTATCTTCTTGAATTCTATGAGGCTATCTAATATTGATACATTGATACACTTGATGATTGCCTAACATCCATCTGTTGGAAATCTTGATCCTATAAAGAAGGCTAGCACCTTGAATATAGTAAATGATACTCTTGATACTTTTCATGATGAATTTCATATATAAGGATATATAATTGACTCCTATACATGAGTATGTTGATAATGCGTGTGATACGAGTGATGAAAGCATATGGAAAGAGAGATTGACACTCTTGTTGTTTTGATAAATTTTTATTTGATGACCTTACCTGATCATATTAATCATGATAAGCATGATGTTAGAGATTGATATTCTAGATCTCTTACTACATGTGGTCATGTCTTGACAACATATGGTAAAGCTAAATGCCCTAACTTGATAAAAAGTGTTATTGTGTTCATAATATTTGAGATATGATGTTGCATCTATATGCTTCCTTGAGTATAACCTTTGATGAAAGATTTATATCATGATAGTGATAGCCATGATTGATATATGTTTATGATATAACAGATCTGTTGTTGCTTGACTCTAGTAGAGACGGGTTGATGACATAGATTTCCAATCAGAGGGATAATCTCTTCTCAAGATTCTTACTCTTATTAATATTTGCATTTTGTACTCTTGAAGTGTGATTTATGTGCATCTGACATTTTTGATCTGCAACAAAGTCTTAGATCTAAAGCTTGTAAATAAATTAGTGCTTCTGCTCTGGACACAGACAAAAAACTGGGAAATTTCGTCCCTGGACACACGTATGATAAGGCCAAGGTAGCGTCTAGGTGGCTAAAGACACTCCCATTCTAACTTGAAGGGATCATCCAGGGGTTTGACTATAGTTCACCATCATCTAAAGCTTTCTAAAGCTATTTGAACTCTAAATCAAGGTGTCTTTGACATATTATTCCACTATAATTTGATTTCTAAATTTGTTGGATTAAATTTACAATCATATAAAAATGAAGTATTGTGCATGAAATCGGATGGTCAACTGGAAGATGTCAGGTCCACATATGTGTTGCAGATAACAAGGTCTAGAAGTAGGAAAATCTTGAATGTTTTCCATAACATGAACATGTAGACTAAGATTGTGTTTGCAGGTGACTGGGACATACATATAGATATGTCACTATGTTTGTGCTACAAGAGTTTGGCATGATTTGGTTGATTGATATAGATGAGAAGTCTTTGGTGTTGTGTCATGATGCTTGACAATAACTTGGAATTTTGAATTTATGATTGAGATATGTTTTGATTATCTACGTTAGAAAATTTATTGATTTTCCCTGATGTCTATGCTATGTTGGCATAACGACTTATGTGGGTATTCGGAAAAATGATTTTGTATTGGCCTCCTCATTCCTAGCACAATGGTTGATGTACTGATAGTTTTGAATCAACTTAAAATTGGAACCTACATGACTCATCCTTGGTGTATGAACTTTCACCTAGCAATAGAAATGACTTATGAGAATAACCTGATGAAGTTTGGATTGATATTGCACAACTGAGTACAACTTGTCGGCATGAAAATAAATGAAGTCAAGATTTGGTATGATTTACACCTATCTCCTAGTTGAAAGAATTGATATTGTGATGTTGATGACTTTGATAATGGTTGTGATCTAACTTCTAAACTTTGATAACTTGACTCTGTTGATGTGATGATACAAATATGATTTATGGAAGGCTTATTATGTTGGCTTAGAAAGGAATTATGCTTAGAGCATTTATGTTATGAGCCAACTCACAAAAAGATAGAAAAGATAGATCAACGACTTCAAAATCAGCCTCTTCGAGGGGGCAACCTCCTTTACATTACACAAATGAACAATTCTTGGATGATACAAATGACTGAAACTCCTTTCTATATATAGGAGTCTAAGGGGTCACAATATAATCGAAGTTGACATAACAATAATAATATAAGGGCACAACAATAAAATAGTGGGCTTCTATGGGGCACACTAATAATAATATGGAGGAAATAGGGGCACAATAATAACAATAAGGGCTACAATGACAATAGTAATGGGAGAATCGCTAGTATTATAGGGACCTAACATGCCCCTATCTTTCAAAAAAGTGTTGTCCTCAATGCTCGAGTAGTTCTGGATGCTTCTGTATAAAATTCTCATCCTCCCATGTGGAATCTTCAGCGGGTAAGTTCTTCCACTTGATTAGATACTCCAATATTGATCGATTTCGTAGCTATTGAGTTCTTGTTTCTGTAACTGCTTCAAGTTCCAATATGATTTTTCCTTCCTCTACAAGTTCTGGAAATATTGTTTGAACTAGGAGCTTGTCACCTATAACCTTCTTTAAACATGAAACATGGAAAAATGGGTGCACTCGGGAAGTTGCAGGAAGCTCCAATTTGTATGCCATAGTACCAATCTTTTGCAACACCTTGTATGGACCATAATACTTTGGTGATAATTTATTATCATTATTAGCTTTCTTGAGGGGCATTTTTGTATATGGTTGTAGCTGTAGGAATACCCAGTCACCTACATCAAAACTTCTTTCGCTGCAACGTTGATCTGCCTGTTGTTTCATTATATTTTGCGCCAAAGTGAGGTTATCCTTTAAGAGTTGGAGAACTTGTTGTTGATGCTCAATGTGATATTCCACTGCTTGAACCTTAGAATTTTCTCTTAAATATGATGTGATGAATGTTGGATGATATCCATAAATTGCCATAAATGGGGTCATTTTTGCTGCCGTATGGAAGGAAGTCTTATACCACCATTCAGCCAGAGGCAACCATTTGACCCATTGTGTATGTTTATCAAAGAAAAAGCAACAAAGATATCCTTCCAAACATTTTTTTACTATCTCATTTTTCCCATCAGATTGAGGATGATAAGATGAGCTATGAGCTAACTGAGTACCGAGACAAGAAAATGATTATGTCCAAAACTTTCCAGTGAAAATGGGATCTCTGTCGCTTACAATAATCTTTGGGTTTCCATGTAGCTTTTGAATTGTTTCCATAAATGCAGTAGAAACTGTACTGGCTTTAAATCGATGAGAAAATGCAAAAAAATGTGGATACTTGGTAAGTGTGTCAACTACCACCATGATGACACTCTTTCCTTCGGACTTGGGCAAACCTGTGATAAAATCCATTGAAACCTCCTCCCAACATTGGCTTGGAATGGATGAAGGTTGTAATAGACCTGGGGTCTTAATTTTTTCAACTTTATTTTGTTGGCAAACCAAACATTCTGCCACAAACTTTTGAATATCCAATTTAATGCCATCCCAAAAAAAATCCTTCTTAACCCTGTGGTAAGTTTTTTAAAATCTTGAGTGTCGTCCTAAGGGAGAAGTGTGCAATTCCATAAGAATATTTTCCTTGATTTGGGAATTCTTACATAGGTATAAGCTATCTTTGTACCATAACGAATCATTTTTCCAACTAAATGTATCAAGTGTACTGGGATCTTGTTGTATCTTTTGAATGAGTTCCCACACTTCTTCGTCATTCTTCCATTCATCCCTTACTTCATTTATCCAATCTGGTTGGATAATAGAAATGGCGCAAAGAAATGCTTCCACATCCTCATCCTTTCTTGAGAGTGCATATGCCACAAAATTTTTCTTCCCTTTTTTGTAGATGATTTCAAAGTCATAACCCAACATCTTTGTGACCCATTTTTTCTGCTCTTTTGAAGATAATTTTTTTTCTAAAAAATTTTTAAGACTATCATGATCCGTTTTTACCTTGAAGTGTCTTCCCATTAGGTAGGGTCACCATTTATTAAGTGCATGTAATATTGCCAACATTTCCTTCTCATAAATAGCTTTGTGTAAATACTTTCCTTTGATTGGACGACTTTCGAAAGCAATGGGTCTTTCTTCTTGCATTAAAACAACACCAATTCCATTTCCTGAGGCATCACATTCCACAATAAAGGTTTTTGTGAGGTTTGGCGTAGCTAAGACCGGTGCTTGGCACATTGCCTCTTTAATATGTTCAAAGGCCTTGGTTTCTTCTGGAGTCTATGAAAATGCATCTTTCTTCAATAATGTTGTTAGAGGTGATGCTATTCTCCCATAATTCTTAAAAAACTTGCGATAATACCCTATCAACTCAAGAAATCCTTGCAGATTCTTTATGGATGTGGGGATTTTCCATTCCTTGATGGCTTTAATTTGGCTAGGGTCTACCTTAACACCTTCATGAGATACAATATGACCCAGATATTCCACCTCTTGTACTCCAAAGAAACATTTGGAGATTTTTGCATATAATTGTTTCTCCTCCAATAATTTGAGTACCCTGTCAACATGTTGAACATGATCCTTCCAAGACTTGTTGTAGATTAGTATATCATCAAAAAATACTAACACAAGTTTTCTAAGGAAGGGTTTGAAAATGGAATTCATCAAACCTTGAAATGTAGAAGGTGCATTGGTAAGGCCAAAAGGCATGACCAAAAATTCATAATGACCCTCATGAGTTCTAAATGTTGTTTTCAGAATGTCTTCAGTCTTCATTCTGATTTGATGATATCTTGAACGAAGATCCAACTTGGTGAAGTAAATTGATCCATGAAATTCATCCAATAATTCATCAATGAAAGGAATTGGAAATTTATCTTTAATAATGAGCTTGTTGATCTCCCTATAATTCAAACACGTGCGCCATCATCCATATTTCTTGTGCACCAATACTACTGGAGTAGAGAAAGAACTTTAACTAAGTTTAATTATACCAGCCTCTAGCATTTCTGCAACCATACGTTCATTTTCACTCTTTTGGGAATAGGGATATCTGTAAGGGCGAATGTTTGGAGGAACACTTCCTGGAATCAAATGAATAGCATGATCATGATCACGAATAGGTGGGAGGCCTTTGGGAGTCTCAAATACCTTGGAATCATTGTCCAAGATTGTTTGGAGATTTGGAGAAATAGATAATTTCGATGTGGGAACCTCTGGCGAACATAATTGTGCAATTACACCTCGTTGTTATTTATTTAGAAGCTTTGTCATTCCGTTAGAGTTGATTATCTTTCCAGGTTTCCCTATGATACCCCTTAATTCAACTTCCATTCCTTCTGAACAAAATTTCATGAAAAGTTCTTGAAAATTAAAATTTATTGTACCCAAGGATTGTAGCCATTGGACTCCTAGTACAACATCAACACCACCCATTGGAATGGAAAGCATTTGGCTATTCAATACATATTCTCCCATGGATAGCTTGATATTATGGCACTTTCCATAGAAATTTATGGTTCCTCCACTTGCAACCATCACTTGACACTCTGGTGCTGGATATAGGAAGCAATTCAATTCCTTGGATATCTTACAATGAATAAAATTATGGGTATTTCCCGAATCAATCAACACTATTACGTTTTTCTTCTTGATATGTTCTTCTATCTTGATAGTTTTAGGAGTGGTAATTCCAGCTAATGCATTACAATATATGGTCATATTTGTTTCTTCTTTATCTAGGGTTTGTTCCTGGTGTATATCCTCTTATTTTGACATTTCTTGTTCCTTTTATTCCTCCTCTTCACAATCTATGTAAAATAATTTCTTCTCAACACACTTATGACCTTTAGTGTATTTGCTATTACAAGTGTAACAAAGCCATTTTGATCTTTTTTCTTCCAATTGTTGTGGTGTCAACCTTGTAGGTTGTGGAAGGCTAGGGGAAACAACACTTCCATCTTTATAGTTTTGAGTGGTAGGCTTCCTTGTTGCCATAATTTTGCTTTCCATTTTTCTTGCCAACCTGAATGCCTTCTCCAATGAATTAGGTTCCCAAAGGCGAACCTCATGTTTGATGATATCCTTTAAAGTCCCTATGAACAATTTAATTGTATGCTCCTCTAGAATATATTTAACCCTTATATTCAACTTTTTGAAGTCCTCAATGTGCTCCATCATTGAACCCTTTTGTTTGAGATTTATCAATTGGCTAAAAAAGGTGTTTCTTTTTGTATCCTCATAATGTGCTATCATTTCTTGCATAAAAATTGCCCAAGTGACAATTTGTTTACGAGAGAAATTGTTATGAAACCAAATCAAGAAAAGATAGAAAAGATAGATCAACGCCTTAGAATTCAACCTCTTCGAGGGGACAACATCCTTTACATTACATAAATGAGCAATTCCTGGATGATTCAAATGACAAAACCTCCTTTCTATATATAAGAGTCTAAGGAGTCACAATATAATCCAGCTGACCTAACAATAATAATATAAAGCCACAAAAATAACAATAGAGGGATTCTATGGGGCACAATAATAACAATATGGGGGCAATAGGGGCACAACAATATTAATAAGGGCTATAACTACAATAGTAATGGGGTAATCACTAGTATTATAGGGACCCAACATGCCCCTCTCCTTCAAAAAAGTGTTGTCCTCAACGCTTGAGTAGTTCTGGATACTTCTGCATAAAATTCTCATCCTCCCATGTGGAATCTTCAGCGGATAAGTTCTTCCACTTGATAAGATACTCTGAAATTGATCGATTTCGTAGTTTTCGAGTTCTTGTTTCTGTGACTGCTTCCGATTCCAATATAATTTTTCCTTCCTCGTCAAGTTCTGGCAATATTGTTTGAACTGGGAGCTTGTCGCCTATAACCTTCTTTAAACATGAAACATGGAAAACTGGGTGCAATCGAGAAGCTGCAGGAAGCTCCAATTTGTATGCCATAGTACCAATCTTTTGCAACACCTTGTATGGACCATAATACTTTGGTGATAATTTATTATCCTTCTTAGCTTGCTTGAGGGACATTTGCTTATATGGTTGTAGCCGTAGGAATACCCAATCACCTACATCAAAACTTCTTTCGCTGCGATGTTGATCTGCCTGTTGTTTCATTCTATTTTGTGCCAACACGAGGTTATCCTTTAAGAGTTGGAGGACTTGTTGTTGATGTTCGATGTGATGTTCCACTGCCTGAACCTTAGAATTTTCTCTTAAATATGATGTGATGGATGGTGGTTGATACCCATAAAGTGCCATAAATGGGGTCATTTTTGTTGCTGTATGGAAGGAAGTGTTATACCACCATTCAGCCAGAGGCAACCATTTGACCCATTGTGTCTGTTTATCAGATACAAAGCAACGAAGATATCCTTCCAAAAATTTGTTTACTATCTCAGTTTTCCCATCAGATTGAGGATGATAAGATGAGCTATGAGCTAACTGAGTACCAAGACAAGAAAATAATTCTGTCCAAAAATTTCCAGTGAAAATGGGATCTCTGTCACTTACAATAATCTTTGGGTTTCCATGTAGCTTTTGAATTGTTTCCATAAATGCAGTAGAAACTGTACTGGCTTTAAATGGATGTGATAATGCACAAAAGTGTGCATACTTGGTAAGTCTGTCAACTACCACCATGATGACACTCTTTCCCTCAGACTTGGGTAAACCTGTGATAAAATCCATTGAAACCTCCTCCCAACGTTGGCTTGGAATGGATAAAGGTTGTAATAGACCTGGTGTCTTAATTGTTTCAACTTTATTTTGTTGGCAAACCAAACATTCCGCCACAAACTTTTGAATATCTGATTTAAGGCCATCCCAAAAAAATTCCTTCTTAACCCTGTGGTAAGTTTTTAAAAATCCTGAGTGCCCTCCTAAGGGAGAAGTGTGCAATTCCATAAGAATCTTTTGTTTTAGCTGGGAATTCTTACAGAGGTATAAGCGATCTTTGTACCATAACGAATCATTTTGCCAGCTAAATGTATCAGACGTACTGGAATCTTGTTGTAACTTTCGAATAAGTGCCCACACTTCTTCGTCATTCTTCCATTCCTCCCTTGCTTCATTTATCCAATCTGGTTGGATAATAGAAATGGCGCACAACAATGCTTCCACATCCTCATCCTTTCTTGAGAGTGCATCTGCCACCACATTTTGCTTCCCTTTTTTGTAGATGATTTCAAAGTCATAACCCAACATCTTTGTGACCCACTTTTGTTGCTCTTCAGAGGATAATCTTTGTTCTAAAAAGTATTTAAGGCTATCATGATCCGTTTTTACCTTGAAGTGTCTTCCCATTAGGTAGGGTCGCCATTTCTTAAGTGCATGGAGTATTGCCAACATTTCCTTCTCATAAATAGCTTTGCTTAAAAACTTTCCCTTGATTGGACGACTTTCAAAAGCAATGGGTCTTTCATCTTGCATTAGAACAGCACCAATTCCATTTCCTGAAGCATCACATTCCACAATAAAGGTTTTTGTGAAGTCCGGTGTAGCTAAGACCGGTGCTTGGCACATTGCCTCTTTAAGATGTTCAAAGGCCTTTGTTGCTTCCGGAGTCCATGAAAATGCATCTTTCTTCAATAATGTTGTTAGAGGTGCTGCTATTCTCCCATAATTCTTAACAAACTTGCGATAATACCCTGTCAACCCGAGAAATCCTCGCAGATGCTTTATGGATGTGGGGATTTTCCATTCCTTAATGGCTTTAATTTTGCTAGGGTCTACCTTAACTCCTTCATGAGATACAATATGACCCAGATATTCCACCTCCTGGACTCCAAAGAAACATTTGGATCTTTTTGCATATAATTGTTTCTCCTCCAATAGTTGTAGCACCCTGTCAACATGTTCAACATGATCCTTCCAAGACTTGTTGTAGATTAGTATATCATCAAAAAATACTAACACAAATTTTCTAAGGAATGGTTTGAAAATTGAATTCATCAAACCTTGAAATGTTGAAGGTGCATTGGTAAGGCCAAAAGGCATGACCAAAAATTCATAATGACCCTCATGAGTTCTAAATGCTATTTTCGGAATGTCTTCAATCTTCATTCTGATTTGATGATATCCTGAACGAAGATCCAACTTGGTGAAGTAAATTGATCCATGCAATTCATCCAGTAATTCATCAATGACAGGAATGGGGAACTTATCTTTAATAGTGAGCTTGTTGAGCTCCCTATAATCCGGACACATGCGCCATGATCCATCCTTCTTGTGCACCAATACTACTGGAGCAGAGAAAGAACTTTGACTCGGTTGAATTATACCAGCCTCTAGCATTTCTGCAACCATACGTTCAATTTCACTCTTTTGGACATAGGGATATCTGTACGGCCTGATGTTTGGAGGAACACTTCCTGGAATCAGATGAATAGCATGATCATGATCACGCATAGGTGGGAGACCTTTGGGAGTCTCAAATACCTTGGAATGATTGTCCAGGACTTTTTGGAGATCTGGAGAAATAGATGATTCCAATGTGGAAACATCTAGCGAACATAATTGTGCAATTACACCTCTTTGCTCCTTTTTTAGAAGCTTTGTCATACCATTAGAGCTGATTATCTTTCCTGGTTTCCCTGCAATACCCCTTAATTCAACTTCCTTTCCTTCCGTAGAAAATTTGATGAAAAGTTCTTGAAAATTAAAAGCTATTGTACCCAAGGATTGTAGCCATTGGACTCCTAGTACAACATCAGCACCTCCCATTGGAATGGAAAGCATTGGGCTAGTCAATACATATTCTCCCATGGATAGCTTGATATTATGGCACTTTCCAGAGAAATTTATTGTTCCTCCATTTGCAATCATCACTTGACACTCTGGTGCTGGATATAGGAAGCAATTCAATTCTTTTGCTACCTTACAATGAATAAAATTGTGGGTGCTTCCTGAATCAATCAACACTATTACCTTTTTCTTCTTGATTTGTCCTTCTATCTTGATGGTTTGAGGAGTGGTAATTCCCGCCAATGCATTACAAGATATGGTCGGATTTATTTGTTCTTCATCTAGGCTTTGTTCCTGGAGTATATCCTCTTCTTTTGACCTTTCTTGCTCCTTTTCTTCTTCCTCTTCACAATCTATGTAGAATAATTTCTTCTCAGCACACTTATGACCTTTAGTGTATTTGCTATCACAACTGTAACAAAGCCCTTTTGCTCTTTTTTCTTCCAATTGTTGTGGTGTCAACCTTATAGGTTGTGGAAGACTAGGGGCAACAACACTTCCGTCTTTATAGTTGTGAGTGGTATGCTTCCTGGTTGCCATAATTTTGCTTTCCATTTTTCTTGCTAACCTGAATGCCTTCTCTAATGAATCAGGTTCCCAAAGGCGAACATCATGTTGGATATTATCCTTTAAAGACCCTATGAACACATCAATCCTATGCTCCTCTGGAATATCTTTTACCCTTATGTTCAATTTTTGGAACTCCTCAATGTGCTCCATTATTGAACCCTTTTGTTTGAGACTTATCAATTGGCTAAAAAAAGTGTTGCTTTTTGTATCCTCATAATGTGCTATCAATTCTTCCGTAAAAATTGCCCAAGTGATAAATTTTTACGAGAGCAAAGCCATTGATACCATACAAACTGATTTGGTTCCAAATATAAAGTTGCCATACGTACCTTTTGTGTGTTTTGCACATTATTGAGATCGAAGAATTGCTCCATCTGTAATATCCATGTGGCGGGATCCTTGCCATCAAACTTCCTCATATCGATTTTTGGAATATGGTAAGTCTTCGATCCAACATTAGAGTCTATGGAATCATGATTAACATTTCTTTTGTTCTCATCATGAGTTTCCTTTAGTACCCTTTCACCCTTAGTGACCATTTCTTGTAGCAACTTATTCATATTTATCTTCAATTCGTCCATGTCTCTCTTCAGATCTATCTTCAGATCGCCCATCTTAGCTTCTACACCTTTCTTTAAACCATCCATCTTAGCTTCTACATCTTTCTTTAAACCATCCATCTTAGATTCTGTTCCTTTTTGTGCAAGTGACAATTGTTGCACTTGGTCTTGTAATTTTGATATATCATGTTGCATTTCTTCCTCTTCTTCATGAGTCATGCTAGAGCTTTCAGGTTCCTTACTAGGTGTTTTCATTTTCTTTCCTCGGGGCATCAATTACCGATAATAATGCTTTACTATGCCCTTTGAATTCCTTCAAACTAATTTTTCAAACCAATCTTATGCAAAATTTTAAAAAACTACACACCTTTTTTTCACTTTGTAGGAGCTTTGATACCAAATGTTATGATCTCTGTACTTTCTGATCATCTAGTTCTGAATTTGTGACCTGTAGTAGCCCTTTGTGTCCTCTTTCCAATGCCACAAGTCTGACCCAAATTGGATTCTCCAAGGAAGAGTTATGCGAAATCTCCCACAGTGACTTTATTATAGACTAGTTCAGTAGAGCGAACTTGTACGACGTGCCACGAGTCACTGTTTCGACCTTTGGATCTCCAAAATGCATAAAAGAAACTACAGTCCGTCCTCTTTCTGTACCTTCTTACGAAATTTCAATCTGATCCCCAGAGAGAAAGTTATGACGATTTTCCCCAGGTCACCTGTTTGGAATGTAATTCAGGAGTCTGCAAAAAGACCAACTTCCTCAGATCATATCTCCGCAAATATAGCGTGAAAAGCTCTGAAATTCGGACCCAAGGTTCAACGTGATTTCTTCTCAAATGGGTTTTTTTTTCAACTTCTGAAACATCGCAGAAAAAAGTTATAGCGAAAATTCCACGATGACCTGTTTGGAGCAGCGAAACCCTAGAATCCAAAGCTCTGATACCAAATGTTATGAAACCGGCTCAAGAAAAGATAGAAAAGATAGATCAACGCCTTATAATTCAGCCTCTTTGAGGGGGAAACCTCCTTTACATTACATAAATGAGAAATTCCTGGATGATTCAAATGACAAAACCTCCTTTCTATATATAGGAGTCTAAGGAGTCACAATATAATCCAGCCGACCTAACAATAATAATATAAAGCCACAAAAATAACAATAGAGGGATTCTATGGAGCACAGTAATAACAATATGGGGGCAATAGGGGCACAACAATATTAATAAGGGCTATAACTACAATAGTGATGGGGTAATCACTAGTATTATAGGGACCCAACAGAAAGCCATCAATACCATAAAAACTGATTTGGTTCCAAATATAAAGTTGCAATGTGTACCTTTTGTTTGTTTTGCACATTATGGAGATTGAAATATTGCTCCATCTGTAGTATCCATGTTACGGGATCCTTGCCATCAAACCTCCTCATAACGATCTTTGGAACATGGTGGATCTTCAATCCAATGTTAGAGTCTATGAAATCATGATTAACATTTATTTTGTTCTCATCATGAGTTTCCTTTACTACCCTTTCAACATTAGTAAACATTTCTTGTAGCAACTTTGTCAAATCTGTCTTCAAATCTTCTATTCTTCCTTCCATCTTAGCTTCCATGTCATTCATCTTAGTTTCCACACCATTCATCTTAGCTTCCATGAATTTCTTTAAACCATCCATCTTATCTCTAATTCCATCCATCTTAGATTCCACGCCTTTCTTTAAACCATCCATCTTAGCTTATGTTACTTTTTGTGAGAATGAATTTTGTTGCACTTGGTCTCGTAATTTTGATATATCATGTTTCATTTCTTCCTCTTCTTCATGAGTCATGCTAGAGCTTTCATGTTTCTTACAAGGTATTTACATTTTCTTTCTTCAAGGAATCAATTAATGATAATTATGCTTCACTATGCCCTTTGAATTCCTTCAAACTAATTTTTCAAACCAAACTTATGCAAAATTTTAAAAAAAACTCCACACTTTTTTTCACTTTGTAGGAGCTCGATATTGAATATGATGTATCTCTGAAATTTCAGATCTCCAAGGTCTAAACTTGTGAAACGTGGTATCCCTATGAGTCCTCTTTCTAATGCCACTAGTCTAATCAAAATTTGATTCTCCAAGAAAGAGTTATGCCTAATCTCCCAAGATGACCTGATTATACACTTTTTCAGTAGAGCTAACTTGTACGAAGTGCCAAGTGTCACTGTTTCAATCTTCGGGCCTGAAAATGATGCACATGAAAGTAAAGTCTGTCCTCTTTCTTTAAATTATTACGAAATTTCAATCTGATACTCAGAGAGAAAGTTATGACAATTTTCCCAAGGTCACCTATTTGGGATGTAATTTGGGAGCCTAAAAAAACCCTAACTTAGGTCATATCTCTGAAAATATAGCGAGACAAGATCGGAAGTTCAGACCCAAGGATCATCAAGATTTCGGCTCAAATCGGTTTTTTTTTTTAGCTTCTGAAACATTGCAAAAAAAATGTTATAGCGAAAATTCCACGATGACCTATTTGGAGTAGCGAAACCCTAGAATCCAAAGCTCTGATACCAAATGTTATGAACCAACTCACAAAAAGATAGAAAAGATAGATCAATGACTTCAAAATCAACCTCTTTGAGGGGGAAAAATCTTTTACATTACACAAATGAACAAATCTTGGATGATAAAAATGACTAAACCTCCTTTCTATATATAGGAGTCTAAGGGGTCACAATATAATCAAAGTCGACATAGCAATAACAACATAAGGACACAACAATAAAAATAGTGGGATTCTATGGGGCACACTAATAAGAATATGGGGATAATAAGGGTACCATAATAATAATAAGGGCTACAATGACAATAGTAATGGGGGAATCACTAGTATTATAGGGACCTAACAATTTCATGAGGCAAGCCTCCCGATCCAGATATGTCTATATTCGATAGTTATCTAATGAAGTCAGGATGATGAGTTCCAAGGTATGGCTTTTATTTTGATTATGGTTTTGGTTTTATATCCTGATGATATGCTCTTGATGGTTGATGATCCTATGATTATTTAAATCAGAGGGAGTTAACTTTTGAATCTCGAAATGATGTATCATGACATGATGAATCAATTTTTGGAATTTGAAAATAAATTATATATTGTGAAGCTATTGGAAAATGTTTTCTAATAATAAAAATGAAAATCCTTGGATACTCTGATTTGAATTTCAAATATGTTGTTGAAGTTGACATGGCATTCGAATGTTAATTGAAGCATTGATGTTCTATTTTGAACATCCATCTATATATATATATATATGATGTGCATTGAACCTGAATAAATTGATGGATGAGCCGATTTGTTCACATAGATTTTCCACCGAGCATGCTTTGAAATATCTGCATGAGATATTCTATTTTTGAGGTTGAGATATTTATCCTATGATATGTGATTGCATGGATGTATTGTTTTTTATATAGATTATTGTTAATCACATTTGGATTCTACTTTAGTACGAGATCTTCCATGATATCTTGGATGAGAGGTCCATAGTAGGATTGAGGATGAGTATGATGTTGCTAGCATGGCTAGCTATGAGGAAGGATGAAGAAGCTCCTTAGAGATTTGTCTTAGCATGATCTACATATGACATGGATACACTTTGATGACATAGAATGAGATTCTATTGGCAGAAAATCCCATATTCAGAATTGGGACCAAGATACTCTCATATATTGAGACAGTGCAGCTATTCAAAACAACCTCAAGCCTGTGGTTGGCACCTCCTTGAGAGGGAGAATAATTATCGTATCCTTTTGTGATTTATATGATTATTTATGTTCTGACATGATATTTTATTTGATGTCTTGTATGAATAGGAAATGATTTCTATTGAGATAAGCTGATACCATATTTGAGTATGATGAGAGCAGCAATGATCGAGGAAATTGAGCCAACTATTCCTCCCTGTCTAAGCTCCCAAGGTTAGGAATTGAGATACATGGCTCCTCGGGTTGAGGGAACTTTAGACAATAGGGCATGAACCATATCTGTTACCCGTAGGGTTGAAAATGTTTCTACCCTATCTTCATAGGGTCAAAGAATTTTTCTTGCTTGTCTGGTCTTATCAGAGTATACGCCAGTTGGCACCATACCCACAAGCTGGGCTTGTCGGGAATACCGCTCCTCATTTGGCCAAAGATTTGAGAGTGTACTTGGGTTGTACAACACAAGTCGATTTACATGTAGGCATTCTACCACATGACTATTCAAGGTCATCGATGGGAAGATCAATAGGAAATGGGATGGGTTGAGACAACCCTATGTGATTCCAAGTTGAGATTGAGCTCCTTGATGAGATCCCAGGGTTGTGATGTGTTATCATGTGTGTTTTTATATCCTATTGCTCGGTATGGGGTTGTAGATGTATAGCTCCCCCATGAGATTCCAGGTCGAGATGTGTTCCTCGATGTGGTTCCAGGTTGAGATGTGCTCCTTGATGATATGCTCTTCGATGACGATTGATGATGATATTCCAAGTAGTAGCATGCTGGTAGAGATTATAGGTAGTAGCCTGATGGATAGAGGGTGGTAGCTTAAGTTCCCCTTCGGTAACAAATTCTTCTTCTTCTATATTCGAGAATGTTCAGTATACCAGCAATACAAATCAAGAGATAAGCAGGAATAAGAAACAGATAGATCGAGATGTAAATTTATGATTTGTGATGATGAGATACTTGAGGTGGTCATGCCATTATGACTACATGACAAAGATGATCAAGGATGATACGTGATGACGCTTGAAGACACCAGAATTGCATATTGATTGATGGACACATATTGGCAGGTGGAATTCTCCCTAGTTGAGAGGGAGTGTTAATTTTTGAGACTATGGTCAAAATTTACCTTGGAAAACTTAGATGACTGAGATGATGATTGGATTATATTCCTCCTTTTTAGAGGACCAAAATCAACCTAAATATCACCTTATTTGGACAAGTGAAAGTTGGATTTTGAATTTATGTATTCACTCATGTATATTGGGTTAGGTCGACCCTAAGCACATGTTAAATTAGATAGATCGGCCTCAACCCCAAGTGGACCCTCATGAAAGCCTATAAATAGAATATACCTCAAGATCATTTGGACACATTGATCAAGCCATCTTCTCTTCTCTTATTGTCTTGGTTCGCATATGTTTGACAGAGGAAATATCGCACAAAGGGTTTCAAACTATTGGGTCAAAGCTCGCACTAATCTAGGGTTTTCTGGATCTCAGACATTGGCATGTAATTGAGTATTTTCATCCCCAGACCCTGGCACAATATGGTCCTCACAGTGTCCAGGGAGCCTTGCATGCTGGCACAAAGTGTTTATGGGAGCGTCTGGGAGGCTAGGGTTTCTATTGCTCAGTTTGGTCCCCGAATTCACGTTCAATATGGTATCGAGAGAATCCAGGTTGTCATAGACGTTCACATAGAAGACTTATGAGAGCATCCAAGGTTTGAGGTAGATCAAAGTATGTTTAACCCCAGACGCCCTCATCTAGTTCACCTAGGAGCATCTAGATATGTTCCAGATGCAGTCATTAAGTTCTCTAGAGAGCGTCCAGAACTTCTAGACACGCTCGAACAACCCCTCCTACCTGCGTCAGGGACTCAAATATGTGATTTTAGTATTCCAAAGATTATGCTCAGTGACAATAGTTTTCATCACTGTTGCAGCAATATCCAATAGTTGACTACAATCATTGACAATACACTACAATCCTCGGAATCAGGGTTTTGATGATAAGCATGACTAGATCTGTTTCATCGACATCATAGTTGTTTTGTTAGATAGATAAAGTTATGGATCATTGAACTCTCTTTTGCTGAATCATTTGATGACGATCTAAGAAGAAGAATACTTGCAAGGGTTTTCCCAGAGTGGGTTTTCCCTAGTCTCAGACCAATCCTAGTGTCTATATGTGTGCATTATTTTCTTCTATTGTTACTTTATGCTCCTTTGAATTGATGATGATGATTTTTTTCTTTATATATAATTTCATATGCTAATGAATAATGGTGTAGATCTGAATAATGTAATGATGATATGGGGTGAACTTAATATATTAATGAGAAATGAAATTATCAAAGCAAAGAACAATGTAGCCCTATGAAAAATTAACAAAAAGGACATCTCAGAACCTAAGACACGGTGAACGATCTATTCCATGGGTGGAACTTGGTAATGGCCTTTTTCCAAGGCTTGATTTAAGTGTCAAAAGTCTACATAGAGTCAGATGTCACGTTCTTCTTCCTAACAAGGACTAGATTAGCGACCCACTATGTATGTCACACTAGAAAATAGTCTTAGCTGCTAGGAGTTTATTTAGCTCTTTTTTTACTTTTGACTCAATATTTCGGTTAATCTTCCTAAGCTTATGTTGACAAGGCTTAGTCAAGGGTTTAATAGGAATAATTTGTTGCATAATGTTGGGGTCATAAGTCTTGACATCATCATATGTACAAGCAAATACATATTTGCTTTGCTTGAACAGGTTGCTTGAATCGACTCCTTCATTAGGTGAAAAATTGACTCCTAAATTGACACACTAAGGATTTTATTTGGTTCACAGGTTTATGACTCCAGTTGACATGACATAACTATTATTTTTATAGTTTATATTTTTGATTCTATGATGTAAATCACAAAGATTCTCTAGCCTTACAAAAGATATGGGAATTGGTTTTATCATATTAAGAAGCTCATCAAACAACCATTTTTTATTGTTCTGCAAAAAGTCTTGCACATTTTGTTCATGTGTGACCTCATCAATAACTAAGTCTTTGAAAGTGCTCTCCATGTGTATAAATTCGATTGTTTTCATGTCTTCATCAAATACACGCCAAATAGTAAGAGTATCTGGTATGGAGTGTTTGAAGAGTAATTCAACATAAAATGCATTATGTTCAAAATTATCTACAAGAAGTAATCTTGAAGTGAAATTAGCCAATAGATCAACTTCCTAATTAGAAACTCTAGGTATAGATTCAATATTAAAAGCTAAAAAATTTGACATCAAATCCCATACCTCGTGTTGATAAGCCTTCGAATGAGCTAAAAGGAAATGTATTAAGTTTTTTCCTGTCTGATAATCTCAGAATATCCATAAATTCTTACAAACCTAACTTGCAAGTTGATAGCTTTACATAATCCTTGAATCAACACTTCATATTTTGCAACGTTGTTAGTGCATTGAAATTCAAGTCTACACACAATGAAAATCTTATTACCTTTTGGATCAATAAGCATGCAACCTACAGTAGCTACTTTGATTTAGAGACATCAAAATAAAGTGACCAGACCTAAGACTCATCAGAATCAGACATATTATTAATATCAATAATTTCATGATTTAGAGAAACAACTATTTTGACCTTTTCTAAATCTGATTGTTGTTCTAAATCTGAAATTGTAAAAAAATAAGCAGTAAAGTTACCGAAGAAAGAATCAATAGCTAAAAAATCACTTGGTTTTACTAGTTCATTAGTGTCATTGAGATCAATAATTATGTGTTTCATATAAGGTTCCCTATTAATTCTAATTTTATTAGGTTCCCCTTTCTAGGGAAACCATAACTGATTCAAGTCGATGTCTATGAATCCTTTCAAATGTTGCAGCCAATCCCTACTAAGTGTTAGGATATTCCGACACATAGGATATAGTTAAGTTCAACTTGGTCTAGTATAGAGTTAGGCTAGAGTTAGGTAAAGTGTGTTTCTTTACCGTTGTACATTTTGTAACTTACAATCCGACGGTCACGATATGTAGTGATCCGACGGTTCACTCTCACCTCGGTATTACCGACACTTGATCCGTGGCTTGACACCCGATTGGTCCATGAGTTCTATTTAAAGCGCATGGAGGGTCATTGTTCGAGTAATCCGTGCATGAGAGAAGCTTATGTAAATTTTCATTCTTTGATTAATAAATTGCCTGTAGTACCCACGTTGGGACGGGCCGTGGACTGTTTCCCTCCTTGCACTCTGAGGGTTTTAACCACGTCAAAAATACTGGTGTATTGATTTGAGATCTGGTTGTGAGCGGTGTCCTTTTGGTATTCTTTCTGTGGAACTTACCCTGTAAATTCCTACATGGTATCAGAGCTATTTGAGGGCCGCGTCCGTTGGTGATCCAAATCTAAAGCCGGTAGAACTGCATGCGGCTGTCGTTTCCTAGATCTGTTGTTTCTGACTGCTTTCGGGCCGAGAGGACTGCTCTGTTGCGTTCGGAGCATCTGTTCCAGTGAGGAACCCCTTTCGTTTCACGCGAAAAGGTTTCCGGTAGCCCTAGCTGCGTCATTTTTCAGATCGGGAGGTATACAGTGTTTTTTTTTGCAGTTTACTGTTAATTTCTCTCTGCTTATTTCGGTCTCAGTTTATTTAGCCTTTTTTTTTAACCGGATCTATACCTTTCATTTCTACGTATGCTCTTTGCCCTGCGACTCTGTGCGATCTGAGCAAATCAGAAACAGAAAGGAAGGATTTTTCTCATGCGTATGCTCTTTTCCCTGCACCTTAGTGTGATCTCGGAAAATCAGAAACATTGAGAAAAATATTTAGTTTTTCGGCTAAAGCTAACCTTGAGATTTTTTTTTAAATTTTCTAGTTTTTTGGCTAAAGCTAAGTTCGAGCCGCAAGGTTCGTTTTTCTTTCATATTCGTGTTGGGTTTTGTGTTTTGTGTTTTGTAGGGAAAAAGAGTTTTCTCAAGGCAAGCACGCAAACCGAGGCCCCCCCCCCCCCCCTCTCTCTCTCTCTCTCTCTCTCTAATTTTTTGTATAGATCAATTGGTTCAAAGCTATTTTAGAGAGTAGAGGTCTTGGGTTCAAGTCTCCATTTTGTGGGGGCGGATTTTTTCATTCCCGCACATTCGCGCACTTTGCCGGCAACGTCAACAATTTTTTTTCAAAAAGCCATAACTTCTTCATCCGGAAGCCTTTTTCAGAGCCGTTTTTTTTAAAACCGCCTATTTTTTCGAGATCTATATTGGAACACTTACTTTCAGCATCTTCAGCTTCAGTTTAAAAAAAAAAATGGAAAGTCCATGCCAAGTCATTCTTGACAGCACTAACTACTTCCAATGGGTAGAATACATGGAAGATTTACTTAGAAGTAAAGGTCTCTTCAGAATAGCCACAAACCAAGAGAAGAAACCAACAGATGAAGACAAGGCGGCAAAATGGGAAAATAGACAAGATCAAGCACGTGGTTTGATAGGGATGTCTATTTCTCCTGATCTTAGATTCCACATTGCAGGACTTGAGACTCCTCATGAAGCATTAGAAAAACTTGCTAAAGTTTTTGGGATTAAAAATGAAATTAGATCCCATCAACTTGAAAATGAGCTGCTTACTTTGGATCCTAATAATTTTTCTTGCATTGAAGATTTCTTGTCCAAATTCAAGACCCTTAGATATCTCTTGGAAGGTGTTAAAGTTAAGAAAGATGATGGTAACCTTATTTATTCCATCCTTACTAAGTTGGGACCAGCCTACTCTGTATTTGTTTCCACTTTCCATTCTACAAGGGAAGCTTTCATTTGTCAAGGACAAGAATACAAGGCCCCTTCCTTTGACTCCTTTTGTGATTCCTTAATAAGAGAACAAGAAAAACTCTTACACCTTGGTCTTCTTAATCTTGGAAACTCTTCCACGAAAGCGTTAGCCGCCCAGCAGCACCCAAATTCAAAGAATCCTAAGAAGTCATATCCTCAAAAGAATGGTCCTAAACCATCTCAGCCTCAAAATGAAAGATCATTTCAGCAAAATGATAAGACCAATAAAAACAAATGGAAGAAGACTGATAGACATTGTAACTTTTGTAATCGAGATGGCCACTTAGAATCTAAATGCTTTAAGAAGATGGAAGCCTTGGAAGCCGCAATGAAGAAACATAACATCCATCTGGAGCCTACTTCAACTTCAACTTCCGGAACGGCACTTTCTGCATGTCATCGTCAATCATCTCAGTCTGGTTATGCATTAAATGTATCTTCTTCTTCTTCTCATTCTCATGAGTGGCTCATTGATTCTGGAGCCTCTTGTCACATGGCCAAAAACCAAGCCATGTTTTCTTCTTTAAATGATTGTAACACCAAAAATATATATATTGGTGATGATAGATCTCTTAATGTTGTAGGGACTGGAACTGTTCATCTAGACAATGGTCAGTTCAATGATGTATTATGTGTTCCAAACTTATCCTGCAACCTTCTATCTGTCTATCAGATAACTCATTCAGGTGAAGGTAAAATTGTTGAATTTTCACCTCATGATGTTGTAATCAAGGATCTAAAAGATCCTAAACAGATTCTAGCTACTGGTCTTGCTGATGATTCCAAAAGGTTGTATAAGTTTCACAACTTTGGGTCATCCCATCTTCCCTCAGTATTTGTTGCTCATAATGATGAAGTGAGCAAACTTTGGCATGAGCGGTTTGGTCACTTAAACTATCGCTCCCTTCAGCATCTATGTAAAGAAAATATGGTGACAGGTCTTCCTATGGTATCTTGCAAAGATGGTGTTTGTTCCGGATGTGTACTCGGAAAACATCATCGGGACAGTTTTGACAAACGTGCCTCTTGGCACGCCTCAGCCCCTTTACAGCTTGTGCACAGTGATTTATGTGGTCCTCTTCCTGTTGCTTCATTCTCTGGCTGCAAGTACTTCTTAACTTTCATTGATGATTTCTCCAGACGCACTTGGGTATACTTCTTAAAACTCAAGAGCGAAGTATTTACAACTTTTTTGGCCTTCAAAGCATTTGTTGAAAAACAATCTGGACATCAAATTCTTAAGCTAAGAACTGATAATGGTGGAGAATATGTTAAAAACGCATTCATCAACTTTTGCACCGAAAATGGAATTCAAATGCAACATACTGTTCCATACACTCCACAACAAAATGGTGTAGCTGAAAGGAAAAATCGCACCTTAAAGGAAATGGCTAATTGTATGCTGCAATCTAAAGGACTCAGTCTTAGTTTTTGGGCCGAAGCAATTAATTGTGCAAATTATATAATCAATCGCACTCCTACTAAGGTTCTAGAGAATATCACTCCAGAAGAAGCTTGGAGTTCCATTAAACCAGATGTAAGTCACTTTCGTGTGTTTGGAAGTGAAGCATGGGCCCATATTCCAGATGAAAAGCATAAAGCTTTAGAACCTAAGAGTGAGAAATGTACTTTTGTTGGATATTCTGAAGATGTAAAAGGTTATAGACTTATTCCATTTAAGTCCAAAAATGTTATCATTAGAAGAGATGTAAAATTTGATGAAAATAAATCGGCCTGCGAGCCTAGTCCGGCGGATGTGCCACCTCTTCCTATCTCTTCTATCTTTGAAAACATTTCTTCTTCTGATGATGAAAGCGAGGATGATAATCCTCCCCCACCTTCTCAGGATCCTCAACTTCCAAGATGGGTCCGTGCTACTCGGGATGCAGCAGGTGATCTTGCCGGTGATCCTACAGATCAGCGACGTACACGTTCTCAGTTTGAAAGAGCCTCTTCTTTACTGGCTCAAGCTCCAGTAAATCATGATCCTGACACTTTTGCAGAAGCTTCAGGCCATCCACATTGGGAAGCAGCTATGAATGAAGAATATCATTCATTGATGACAAATGATACATGGGATCTTGTTCCTCTACCAAAGGGACGCAAACTTGTTAGATGCAAATGGGTTTACAGAACCAAGTATGGACCAGATGGGAAAGTTGATAAACATAAAGCTCGTCTAGTTGCTAAGGGCTTTTCACAGGTTGAAGGCATTGACTACACTGAAACCTTCTCTCCAGTTGCCAAAATGAACTCTATCCGCCTTGTTCTTTCCCTTGCTGCCTCTTTAAAATGGGAAGTCCATCAAATGGATGTTAAATCTGCCTTCTTGCATGGGGACTTGCAGGAAGAAATCTATATGGAACAACCCATTGGCTTCATACAAACAGACTCCAGCCTCGTTTGTCGACTTAAGAAATCCCTTTATGGCCTCAAGCAAGCTCCTCGGGCTTGGTATGCCAAAATGGATAGCTTTCTTTTAGAATCTGGCTTTTCTAGGTGTCATTCTGACAATACTGTCTACACCAAGAAAGTGGGCAACTCTCTTATCATCCTTGTTCTTTATGTTGATGATCTTATTCTTACTGGTAGTGATCCCAACCTTATAAACCATGTGAAGTCCAGCCTTAAAAAGAAATTTGAAATGACAGACTTAGGACACTTACACTATTTTCTCGGTCTTCAAGTCTTGCAATCCCAAGAGGGTATTTTCCTTTCCCAGTCCAAGTATGCTTGTGATATTCTTCGTCATTTTCACATGGAAGACTGTAAGCCAGCCCCTTCTCCCTTTCAGTCTGGAGTCAAACTTTCAGTCTCTTGTACTTCTCCTGAAGTTGATGCTACCTTATACCGTCAACTTGTCGGAAAACTCTTGTATTTAACCCATACTCGTCCTGATCTTTCCTTTGCTGTTGGCCTTGTTGCTCGTTTTATGCAAAACCCCCGTGAAAGTCATTGGAAAGCAGCTAAAAGAATACTTCGTTATGTTCGAGGTACAGTACAGTTTGGGATTCATTACAGTGCCAAAGCAGCTCCTCTGTTAGTTGGTTTCACTGATTCTGATTGGGCTGGTGACCTTGATGATCGGAAGTCTACTGCCGGTTATGTCTTCACTCTTGGTTCAGGACCTATTACATGGGCTTGTAAGAAACAGGCTGCCATTTCTCTTTCGTCAGCAGAAGCAGAGTATCGTGGTGCCGTGGAAGCTAGTAAGGAAGCCTTGTGGCTTCGTCAGATCCTATCAGAGTTTGGCTTTGAGCAGCAGCATCCAACCACACTTTGGTGTGATAATCAAAGTGCCATTCAGCTATGCAAAGATCCAGTCCAGCATCAGCGCAGCAAACACATTGAACTACACATGCACTTCATCAGAAAGCTCATTCATGACCATGTTCTTGAAGTGCAATATTGTCCAACAGATGATCAGGTTGCAGACATCTTCACAAAGGCTCTCACAGAGGCGAAGTTCACTAAACTTCGATATATGCTTGGAGTTCAGGAAGTTGTCACTAAGGGGGGATAGGCTCTAGTGCCTCCTTCCTTCTCCTATTGTGTCATATTTGTAAATCCTTCAATCCTATCCCAAGTTGTTCTTAAGGGGGGATGTTAGGATATTCCGACACATAGGATATAGTTAAGTTCAACTTGGTCTAGTATAGAGTTAGGTTAGAGTTAGGTAAAGTGTGTTTCTTTACCGTTGTACATTTTGTAACTTACAATCCGACGGTCACGATATGTAGTGATCCGACGGTTCACTCTCACCTCGGTATTACCGACACTTGATCCGTGGCTTGACACCCGATTGGTCCATGAGTTCTATTTAAAGCGCATGGAGGGTCATTGTTCGGGTAATCCGTGCATGAGAGAAGCTTATGTAAATTTTCATTCTTTGATTAATAAATTGCCTGTAGTACCCACGTTGGGACGGCCGTGGACTGTTTCCCTCCTTGCACTCTGAGGGTTTTAACCACGTCAAAAATACTGGTGTATTGATTTGAGATCTGGTTGTGAGCAGTGTCCTTTTGGTATTCTTTCTGTGGAACTTACCCTGTAAATTCCTACACTAAGAAATAATCTATATACTTCAGGGATATATGCTATTACAATGCCAATTATATGATGAACTCTATTACCAGCAGAAAATTTGATTAAAACAACATTTAATTCACCAATTACCTTGATAAAAGATTGATCTAATTGTAAGATTTTTTTATGTATGAGGGTTTCATTTGATCATTTATCATTTTATAGACATATATTGGCATTAATTTTGAGGATGCTCTAGTGTCAATCCTAAAATTATGAATGCTTTTATTAAAAACCTGCAAGGTCAACAAAAATGGAGGAGGTTCCTTTTTCTAAAAGAAGGACCACCTTCATGATGTTTCAGAACAACACTTCCCATAACAGATTTGACATAAACACATATATCCTTAGTTGTAGGGGAGTTTAGATCAATGATGTGTTGTTGAACTTTTTTCTAAATTGTGGGAACCTTCCAAAGTTTGTATAAGGATATATTAGCCTTTATATTTTTGAGATCATTTATCAGATCATAATATATCCCAGAAATTGTAGGTTTCTAGGTGTTGGGTGTTTTTTTTGTGTCTTTATTGGGTGGAGGCTAGGTTTGTTTCTTAGCTAAGGCTTACTTCATGTGTATGCATATATAGAAACCAATATTCCTCATACACATTAAGTGAAAAATCAAGAGGTTGGACTTCGTCCTTATCTTCAGGGTTATATTCTTCCTCCCTCTCTTCACTATTGTTAGGATTTGAATCATATTTAGATGTTAAGGCTTGCAAAATATTATCCAATCCCTCAGTATTTAGGCCTTCATTTAGGGGAGGGGGCTTATTCGTGGGTGGTCTCTTAAAAGGATATTTAAGTTTCCCTTATCATATTACCTTTTAGTTTTGCCTTTCTTAAGATCAATTATATCATTTGATGACTTATTAACAACCTTCTAAAGGATTTCTAAATCTAATGAGGATTGGTATTTCTTGCTGGTGGTTTTCTTAGAAGTTTTTGATTTCTTACCAGAGGTAGAAGCATAATTAGGTTTCTTATCAGAGATCGGTTTTAGACTTAGGATGTCCTTTTCTACCGATAAAGCCTCTTCAAAAGCTTCTTACAAAGTGGAATTTTGAGTCATTTTAACCCATACAGTTATGTCATGATGGAGAGCCTTAATGTAGTATGCAATAATAAGGTTTTATGGAGGTAGAGACTCAACAAGAATTTTATTTTTAAAAGACAAAAACCTAACATTAAAATATTTAACCTTCACAATTTCAGATTGGACAACTGATCAACCAATACTTTAGGTGGTTTATCATCTCCGAATTTTTCCAAGAAATTTTTTTCAAATTGAGCCCAAGAATTTATGCTTTGAGGGGGCTAGGAAAAGTACCACGTAGTGGCCTTTCCATCAAAGGTGTATGAGAACAATTAGCAAACAACATCCTCACGCCATATGTTTTTATGCCTAATATAAGGCATAAATTATTTATATGATATTCAACAAGAATCTTGGAATCAGGATCATATTTGGGCAAAACATTATGTGGATTTCTGGGTAGTAGATGTTGTACACTTGGTACAACCACAATGTCCCAATTTAACCAGAGGGTTGTAGGGATAATTTTTGTCATTCTCATGGTCATCATGATTATCATCCATCCTTGGTGAATATTTTGACTCAAATGAAATTCCTTCACCAAAATCTCTCGAGGATGAAGGGGAGCTAGGTGGAGATGGTGGAGAATCAAATCCTCCAAATAAGGTTGGTTCTCTGCAAGGTATTTCAGACAAGTCAACTAGTCTTCCATTAAGGATGTCACGTAGCCTATCATTTCCTGAACTAGTAGTTTGAGTGGAAGGACCAGGTGGTTCTATCACTGAAGGCTCTTGTAAATTCAAATCGAGAGGTGTAACGAGACGTGGGGACAAAATTCTATGTAGAGAAGAATTGTGGTCAATTCTTTCCTATGTTCAAATAATTTCACAAGGTGTTTGCAAAATTTGCTCAATTTTAGTTTGGGAATAAGATCTAATCAAGGTGTTTAACTCAACATTTTTTTCTTCAGCTACTGACTGAGATCCTTGATAAGTCTTAATAGGAGGAGGGTTGGTATGACTCCTAGTGATAACTGGGGTCCTAATTGTTTGACTTTTACTACTACCTTTATCCATCTAAAGTCATATTTTCCCTCCTTCTAGCGCCATTTTATTGACACAGGTGTTAGCACACCTATCCAACAAAGGAGAAATGACCTAGACCAAGGCTCTTCACACGACCCCTATTTTTAGAGAAATATTTCAGTGAAAATCACATAAAGAATCACTTGTCAACACGTTTCAAACCAGCCAGTGTGGTTCATCGTCAGGACAAGATGAAAAATCAGAGCATGGAAGCAAGTTTAATAGAGATTCAAGTCATTCCAACGGCTAAAAAGGAAACGACTACATAAGTCGTTTCCTTTTTAGTCGTTGGAATGACTTGAATCTCTATTTAACTTGCTTCCATGCTCTGATTTTTCATCTTGTCCTGACGATGAACCACACTGGCTGGTTTGAAACGTGTTGACAAGTGATTCTTTATGCTATTTTCACTAAAATATTTCTTTGAAACTAGATATGGATCACAAAATCCTAAATTCGAACAACCCCTATTGTTTGGGATAGTCATTCTCGATGGTTTTTAAGGCTTGATTGGCCTTTTGCCTCCTCTTATGAAGAAGAATGTCGGTAAAGATTAATTCTAAACTATACTATACCTAAAGCTATCTTAAACTATGTGTTATCTAAACTAGTACTCAAGTATTGGTTAAATTATGTAAATTCAATATACTCTAAAAAATCATAATGTATAAAGAATTCAAATTTATATATTCTATTAATAAATGAGAATTAAAATCCATGATACAATAGCTATTGTTATAAAGTTAGAATATTTTACAACAATTTACAACGATATAATACAATAAATAAACTGAGCTACAACATAAATGAAACTAGCTTAGGAGAAACAAAATGATTTGTTGAAAAGATAAACAATCCTTCTCGAAGAAAAATGAAATATTACTCCTAATAAAATAAAAACAGAAAAATATTTATCCCTTTCCTTAATGAAATTAAAGACAGAATGAGAAACTGTAACAATACAAGGGACTTGTCCTGTAGTCTTAACACAGTATAACTTTGTTTTCATTTACAGATTTACTTCAAAATAAGAAAAGAAATAAATATGACTATCTTTATTATACTCTAATATATGCTTGGCCAATGCATTAAGGGAATTTTGAGGTCTAAAATGGCCTCCTAAGAAAAATGTACAACCAAAATCAACTTTTTAAGAACCAATAGGATTCAAGATCGTGATGTCAACCATGGGGGATGATTCACCATTTTTGGAGTAAAAAAAGTAAAAATAATAAAAAATAATAAAATAATAAAAGTACTTTTTCAACTCGTATTTTCAATTTATCGCCCAAAGGTTTTGCTCAAATTTCGAGTGGGAGCACTTGTTGGATGAAAAATTTAATTCCTCATCCAAGGAGTACCCATGTTGCATACTTTCGATGGACCCTGCTACACGAAAAATGAGAAATACATGAAAAAACATGATTACAATCACGTTTTTTCTTGTGTTTCTCATTTTTCGTGTAGCAGGGTCCATCAAAAGTATGCAAGATGGGTACTTCTTGGATGATGAATCAAATTCTGCATCCAATGAGTGTTGCCACTCGAAATTTGAGTAAACCTATAAGGAGATAAGTTGAAAATATGAGTTGAACAAATAGTTTTTTATTTTTTCTTCTAAAATTTGATGATGTAATTTAATGTTATTTTATTATTTCCACTATTATTTTATAATTTACTTAGGAGGCCCATTTTAGACCTCAAAAATCCCCTAATGATTTCTTGAATGAAAGAGGAATAGGAAACACAATAGCTTATGATATGTTTATCATACTTTAACCAATGATTGATGAATCAAACTAATAAAAAATTGAGTCAATATCAAGATAAAATGAATAGTTATTGTTCAATGAAACTAATATTGCATCAAATTCCTATCTATGACTAACCTTAATTAACTTGATCATAGTCCAAGTAATTCAAAATCAATAATCAAACTATTCTCCCTAGAATTCAAATTACTTAAGAAGAATAATTGATCTGTTAAAAATGAAACTATGAATCTAAATAAGTGTAAAGAAGATCAACAAAGTAATGAAATTGAGACAATTGTTTACTTGAGAATCAAATCACCAAGCAAACAACATAGTATTTCATTAACCACAATATATAAAAAAAATCATGACCATGGAAGCATAATAAAACAAGAAGTAGATGGAATCAAACCACATCAAACACTTGCAATTAAAATTAAGTCCACAGTCACATATAACAACATCAATCTGTTCAGAAAGTATAGTCCTCTTTCACCCTCCCGGGAATCCCTCCTCTCTTCAAAACGAGGAGTTTATATAATCATTTTTTTCCTAAATAATAAACACACTATAATTATAAATTTGTCTTTTTACAAAAAATGGTAATTAGTCTCATCTTCAAGCCAAATGGCTAGTCAACAGATAACATAAAATCAATTAATAACTGAAAAAAAAGATCCTTTCTAACATATTCACAGACTGAAGGAAACATAGTAAATTTGTCCCAATATCACAAAGATAACATGTTTAGCTAACAAAATTATGATGAAAATGTAGCACGAAATTCCTAATTTAATTTTTCCTTTGATCAAATTAGGAGAAAATTGAAATTCCACATCACTAGACAACTTGAATGAGTTAACTAAGTTGAAATAGTTGCCATCACCCAATTAGCTTAGTTAATTCGAGTTGGGGCATGAATTTGAGTTGTGTACAATGATTCCTAAATTTTAATTTCAATGGTAATAATTTAATTCAGTTAAATTGAGTTATGGTCAGTTAAACTAGTTCCAACTATTGGAGGAACTAGTGGGAGGTCTAGCAGTGGGGTTTAGGCTTAGTGTTTAACCAGTTCAATGACCAATCATCCTAAATTAACTCATGCAATCATGAAATTAGAGTTACCCAATTGATATTGGAGTTCAATGGTAGTGTACTATTAGTTGTAGAATTTTCCAAGTTGTACAAGTGGTGCATGCAGTCAAAGAAAGGCCTAAAGGAATTGCACAATTCTCAACGAGCAATTTCCCTAATTAATAGGGGATAATTCATCATCAAACAGTGCATGTTAGGATATTCTGACACATAGGAAATAGTTAAGTATAACTTGGTCTAGTGTAGAGTTAGGTAAAGTGTGTTTCTTTCCTATGTATTTTTGTAACTTACAATCTGACGGTCACGATATGTTCTAGACATGAAGTGATCTGAGGATTCATTCTCTCCTCAGTATTACCGACACTTGATCCGTGAATTAACACCCGATTGGTCCATGATCTCTATTTAAAGAGCATGGAGGGTCATTTTTAGGGTAACTGTTCATGAGAGAAGCTTATGTAAATTAGCTAAAAGGAAGAATCGCACCTTAAAGGAAATGGCTAATTGTATGCTTCAATCTAAAGGACTTAGTCTTAACTTTTGGGCAGAAGCAATTAACTGTGCAAATTACATAGTAAATCACACTCCTACTAAGGTTTTAAAGAATGTCACTCTAGAAGAAGCATGGAGCTCAATTAAACCAGATGTAAATCACTTTTGTGTTTTTGGAAGTGAAGCATGGGCCCATATTCCATATGAGAAACATAAAGCTTTAGAACCTAAGAGTGACAAATGTATTTTTGTTGGATATTGTGAAGATGTCAAAGGATACTGACTTATTCCACTTAAGTCCAAAAATGTTATCAATAGAAGAGATGTAAAGTTTGTTGAAAATATATCGGCCTACAAGGCTAGTTCGGCGGATGTGCCACCTCTCTCTATCCCTTCTACTTTTGAAAATATTTCTTCTTCAGATAATGACAGCAAGGATGAAAATCCTCCCCCACCTTCTCAGGATCCTCCTTTAGATCCTCAGCTGCCAAAATGGGTCCGCGCTACTCGAGATGCAGTAGTTGCTCATGTCAGTGATCCTACAAATCAGCTACGTACACGTTCTCAGTTCGATAGAGCCTCTACTTTACTAGCTCAAGCTTCAACAAATTATGATCCTGACACCTTTGCAGAAGCTTCAAGCCATCCAGATTGGGACGCAGCTATGAATGAATAATATCATTCATTATTGGCAAATGATAGATGGGATCTTGTTCCTCTTCTAAAGGGACGAAAACTTGTTAGATGCAAATGGGTTTACAAAACAAAGTATGGACCAGATGGAAAAGTTGATAAACATAAAGTTCGACTTGTTGCTAAGGGCTTTTCACAAGTTGAAGGCATTGACTATACTGAAACCTTATCCCCTGTTGCCAAAATGAACTATATCTGCCTTGTTCTTTCCCTTGCTGCCTCTTTCAAATGGGAATTCCATCAGATGGATGTTAAATTTGCCTTCTTGCATGGGGACTTGCATGAAGAAATCTATATGGAACAACCTACTGGCTTTATACAAACAGACTCCATCCTTGTATGTTGGCTTAAGGAATCCCTTTATGGTCTCAAGCAATCCCCTCGGGCTTGGTATGCCAAAATGGATAGATTTCTTTTAGAAACTGGTTTTTCTAGGTGTCATTCTAACAATACTGTCTACACCAAGAAAGTGGTAAAGTCTCTTATCATTCTTGTTCTTTATGTTGATGATCTTATCCTTACTGGTAGTGATCCCAACCTTATAAACCATGTGAATTACAGCCTTAAAAAAAAGTTTGAAATGACAAACTTAGGACACTTGCATTATTTTCTTGGTCTTCAAGTCTTGCAATCCAAGGAAGGTATTTCCCTTTCCCAGTCTAAGTATGCATGTGATCTTATATGCTATTTTCACATGGAAGAATGTAAGCCATCCCCTTCTCCCTTTCAGTCTGGAGCCAAACTTTCAATCACTTGTAATTCCCCTAAAGTTGATGCTACCTTATATCTTGAGACCGGCAATAACGGATGCTTAGAATCTAACAGATTGGAAGAAGAGTGTAGCCAAGGTGAGGAGGATAATATTGGAGGGAGTGCAAGACCATATTGTCTCTAATATCCATGGGAAAGAGACTTTTATGTAAGGTGGCAAGCATTGACAGATTTGTTCTAGAATAGTAGTGACCACAGGAAGTTGGCAATCAAGGACAAGCTTCAGAATATCAAGATGAAAAAGGGTGACACAATACCACAGTACTTGAGCAGGGTCACACAATGTTTTCATAAACTTGGGAGTGTTGGTGTTATGGTTGTATATGATGATATAGTAAGCCTATCACTTCTAGGGCTTCCTAAGAGCTAGCACAACTACCAGGATTAGGTAAATGGGAGGGAGAAGCTACCAAATTGGGAAATATTATGGTTTGATTTGGTATATGAGGAGTTCAGGTGGAACACTAGAGATAAGACCTCATCCAAGGGTGAGGAAGAAGAAAATTGTGCCTTGACTAGAAGGGCAAAGAAATGGAAAGGGACGAAATCCCAATCCAAAGGAGATTTTAGTCAAGGGAGCAAGAATAAAGACTTATCCAAAATCAAGTGCTTTCACTATCATGAACTAGGACACTATGCCACGAAGTTTCCACACAAGAAGGCAAGCAAGAAGCCCTTAAGAGGAGTGATAGGTGAAACTTTGGCTTCACAATTTTCATTAGACTTCACACTCATTACATACATGGAAAGCATAGTGATGGGCAGTGTGTGGTATCTGGATAGTGGTGCCTCATTCCATATGATGGAAAATCAATAATTTTTCAGTGACTTGGAGGAGAAATACCTCCAGATGTGTTATCACTCTGTAATTTCCCAAGGTTGTGAGAGAAACCAAGAGGTAACCACAAAACCACTTGCAAAGCTAGGATCTAGCCCTTCCAACTTCAGAGAGAGATCTCTCTATTCGATTTGGATTTCTGTCTTAAGGTATTATGCTAGTTATTGAGTTCGAAGGTTAGGTTTTTCAAATATTTGGTTGAAACTGCAAGGAAATTCCAAGACTCGTGACTCCTTTTCCCAATGGACTTGGAGATTAAAGTCAAAGAAGACACCTCCGAGCAAAGTCAAGTCTCCTCCTAGCAAATACACCCAAAAGAAGAAATGGCACCATTAAAAGCACCCATCGAAGCAAAGGAAGTTAAGTCGGCCTCAAGGCAGCAAGTCAGCCTAAGGGAGGGAAAATCATCTTTATATAGAGGTTTTCCACTGCCTCAAACAACAAGAAACACACTCTAAAATTAGAAAATATAGAGGACCGAAAAAGAAGTCGAGAAAGGGATGAAGAAGGAGCCTCTTGTGCAGCGAAGAGCAAGAAGTAAGAGTGAAGGTTTACGAACTATTTTAGGGCCAATACCAACCACACCTATGAAGAGAAGGAAGGGCTATCTATGGTTAGGATAGCAGCAGGTCACCTCCCATCATACCTCATCATTTTTGCTACACGCTGGGCCTACTTGGCCTCATATCCAAGTAAAGAAGGAATGACCTCAAGTGAAGGAAAGAGGAGCCATATAACATCAACAAGACCTCTCACACGTGCAAGAATTAGGGTTGTAGTGCTGTCACACTAAGCCTGCCACTATACATCAAGAAGTGACTCGATTGATCAAGAGAAGGGTGAGTCTAAGAAGAATTATATACTTAATATCATAGTGAAAACATAAATATTGCTTATAAGCCAAAGTAGAGAATATTTAAACAGTTTCAACCCTTAATATTCTTTAAACGATAAAGATAGGAAAACATATGGAAAACAAGGGGAATAACAATTTCACAAGAGAGGAAACATCACTAATTTACTGACATAGGAATCCTAGAACAAACTTTATGTATTAATGAAAATGATTACTTCAGTACATGTACAACCTTACATCAAAGATTTGCTTTCTTCATCAAGTTTGAACCCTCTCTAAGTCTTATTTCCGAATACTTATAGAGTACTATTACATCTCACATCAGATTTAAAAAATAAAATATATTTACAATAATATTTGTTTAAGATGCATATATTTTTAGACATAGAAGACGAGAAAATAGGAAAATCTGCTGAAAATTGGTTGCGTTGTTGAGGCTATGTAGGAGTTTGGTGATAACTATTGCTACTTCTCTACAAAGGTTGTTCCTCTTATGCTGAAAATTTTGTGCTTTGGTTACACTTCACTTGATCAATTCTAATAGTCGGTCCCACCTTTCTTCACTTGGGATGGAAAAACTAACCATATTTTTGAATCTTTCATCCACCTCGGTGTAAGTGTAAAAAGTTGGTTTATTGACAAAAAGGTGGTGGATCTCGTGCTGGATATTCAAATCGAACTATATTCCTTGTATGAAGGTTTCTCCACTGATAATTTCTTTAGATTTTGAAAACTTGGAAGCATCAACACCTATGTTACATAGTTGCTCTTGATAGATTTCTAATGGGATCAATTTTCCATTAGAAATCCTGAGAGTAGGCAAGCCTTTTTCCTACAACAATGTAAATTTTTTGTTAAATGTTCTGACTTGCAACTCAATATATTTACCTTTATTTTCCAAATGTATCATCAAATTCCTCTTTGTAAAAATCCTCTTGACCTCCATGACTGTGCTTATTCTATCTGGAATATTCATGTCTTTTATTCCTCCTTGGTTTTGGAATTTAGCAGCTTGATAATCCTTTGTGCCTCTTCTGGCCTGTGCTCTAAATCTGCCTTTGTATTTTCTATTATTGCCTTGACTCTGTGTACAAGTTCTTCCTGCTCAAAAATAATCTGTATTGAAGGCCACATGTTTGTTATGTTGGAATTTATATTCTACCAAATACTATTCTTATCCTCTGCCAACATCTAAATGGTGTAGGATTGATCTTCATTTTTTGTATTTTTTGGATGAGCTTGTAATTTTTCTACAGTTCTGACAAATATGCATTGTCAGTTTTAAGCTTACTCTCCTCCATCTTGGCCAATGTTGTTGATAATATTTCTTTCTCAATCTAAATTGTTGTTAATTCATCCAAAGCTCTAATAAGCTCTTTTGTAGATTTTGAAATTGTGGTTTTCGCTGAAGTCTTTGCAATTGTACCTGTGCCTGATGTAGATGCTCATGTTGCTTCCCACTGTTCTTTTTATTTCAACAGAACTTCCATGCCCTGCTCCATCTTTTGTATCTGTGCATTTTTCTCAATCACTAAAGTAAATAGTTTTTCTTTCTCCATTTCTATATTGGCAACCTCTTTAGCTTGAGGATGTTCTGTGGAGGGAAGCTTCAATTGTTTCCTCAATGCTTGAATGTCTGCTTCCTTGTTCTTGATGAGATCTTCTGATACTTTAATATCCTTAGGGTCATGTCCTAACTTTATGATCAAATCTTCTAGAGATTTGATCCTATTTTCCTTAGAAAAGGATGACATATTCTCAATCTTTAACTGAGAATTCATGTTATTTAAAGATGATTGTAACTTTGAAGCAATCATTGTTGAACTGGTAAGTGTGGAAAATATTAGCTCCCCTATCTGCTTATGTAAATCAATTTGATCTATTTCATGTATTTTTCTGGTATCTATTGAGAAAATGGAGGCTTTATAGCCTTCAACACTCCTAGGAGTTGGCACTAGGGGTTCCATGAAGGCCATCTGGAACTACCCTTTCTCTTAAACAAATGAAGAAACTAATTGGTGTTGTGTCTTAGCGGCCTACTTCCAAAGTTCAGTGTAGGTGGAATCCTTTAAAGCTTCATTCTTTAACTTAATCTCCATGTATCTTGAAAAGATACTCTGTTGAGTTGAAATCTGTGAACTGGATGACACTGGAGACTGGATTGTTGCTTCTATAGTAGGTGATTGTACTGTTTCTTCTACTTGAGTAGAAGGAGTGATAGGAGTCCCTGATAAAATCACTTGTGGTTGGATGTTGTGTGTCCCCTTCCCCTGGAGTTTCATCTTGAATAGTAATTATTTGAGGTCTAAACAAAGGATTAATTGGAGAGTCTGATTTCTGAGTGATATTTGGTTCCTTCTTTTTCCTCCTAAAAACAATAAATTTTTCATCTGGATTTTCAAAATCTATAGGGGACATAGGTTCTCTTTCCCTTTTCAAGTCCTTCTCTTTAGGAATTAGTATCTGCATTCATGATTGGCTAACCTGTTGTTCTTCAGATTCCTGTAGAGTACCCTCTATCCATTCCTCTTGGTTGGCATATTGTTCAATTTCTGACCTCAGTGTGTGTGCATAAGAGGTACTTTTCTATTCTAATCTGAGCTTTGAAATGATGCCCAGGGGATCATATGACCAAGAGAAACTGTGTTTGAATTTCATATTACTCAAAATGGCATCTACTTCCATTGTTGTAGCTCTAGTGTTGATGATGTAGGTTCCTATATGAGCTTTCAATTTAAACTGTGCCTTCTTCTTGTAGGAGACAAAATGAAACTCATGCATATTTAGCAATTTCCTAGTATATTCCAATGCAAAGATCCTAACAGGTACAAAAAATGGCAAACTGTAAGGAGGAAATTCTTATCCATAAATTATGATTTCAGTGTAGTTATAGTATAAATATCAGTCTCCCACTTTAACTTGATCTGAGAAATGTAAAAATTTCTTTATTTTTGGTGAAATCCATGTGATCACACCACTGCTCAGCAAACATAGTGAGGTATATAAAAAATTATCAACATAAATGGTATAAGAATACTCCTCTGAGTTATTTCTAATTAGAGAAGTCCAGTGGTTACCTTCACTATATGTCTTCTGTAAAGGAAAATTAAATTTGTTTGACTAATAAAACAACATAAAGTTCACTAGGTCTGACTAATACTTAAAAATACCTTCTTTGAAATTGACAAACTGGTCATGGATGGAGTTGGCCAAAATTTGACTATAATTAAAAAGGATGGAGGGTTGTTTTCCAACTACAAAAATAGATTAAAAAAAAACCTAACACTATCTCATCTACCCACTGGTCATTATGGTACCCAAGCAGTCAAGTTACCATAGAGATTACCTACTTGGACATTTCAGGAAACATTGAAACTGGATATGGGGGATTGGTCCTGGGTAATTCAACATTTTCTGGAAGAAAATACTCAAAAATATAGGCTCTCTGAGGGAATGTTAATTTTTTATATAATTCCATTAAAATATTAGCAGAAAAAGGATGGTGAGAGGTCTGATAGTCAATTTGCAGGGCCTGGCAGATGCTCCCCTAGGAAATAGATAAAATAACCTCATTGTCATGGGAAATGACTACCATTTGACTTGGGAAATACCTTAGGTGACACTAGACAGAGAAATAAGGGAAGAAGTGAGTCTGGGGGAAAATAAATTGTGGGAGAAACGATTCCCAGACACTCAATTCATCACTTTATCCAAGTATTTTTTCTTTGCCCAGTTACGGAGCTCATAGAGATCGAACTCTGACTGGGATTCAACAATTTTATATTAGGTGTCTATTAAGGGGGACTTATCGAAGTCTGGGACTGGGGGAATAAGGGGATTTGACTCAATGATCTTCCCCTTTCCTTTAAGGTTCGACATTTTTAGAGGAAAAGAACACAGTGAATGGGAGAGAAATGCTAAGAAAACCCTGTGATAGAAGAAAAATTGACAGAGAGAGGTCCGAAGGATAGGGTTACCTTGAAAACAACTGAATATATGAAAGGAATTTTTTGTTGGGGACTGACAGTCAATAGCAATTCATTCTTCATCCCGCAGGATCAATGGCGAGCCAAAAAGGAAGGAAGTATTGGCCCCAAGGATTTATTATAACAATGGAATTAGTTTCATAATGACCTTTTCAACGACTATGGAGCATAGAGGATTTATTGAAAAAAATTGTAGGGCACGGGAATTTAATGAACTAACATTCAATTTCGAAGATGGTGGAAAATTCAAACGTTGAACGAGAAGTGATGTGGAGGGGAGTGACATGGCCGGAGAGGTGGCAGAAACAAAATGGCAGGGGGGAAATGGGTATGTGGCAGGATATGAGTGGCGAAGGGGGAGACACATGGCAGGAGGTGAGAGGCAGATGGACGAGCCATTAGCGGGAGAGAGGAAGTGGTATTTTGAGGGGGGTTTAAGCGGTAAGAGGAATTGGAAGGGAACCCCCTAAAATTCCCCGAGAGATGCCACGTTAGCCCAGGCAGTTTGGGCAGAAACAATGTTTCACGCCTCCTCGCCCCCCCTTGTGTTAACAGTTGGGAGTACAAGGGGGGGCAAAAATACCCCAGCGCCGTAGATCCGGGCAGATTAAATCGCAACCGTTGATTACAAATACATATATAAAAAACGAATAAAACATAATTACTAAGGTTTTCACACCTTATAAAAAATTACATTTTTGGAGTTAAATTGGAATTTTAGCTAGCTCACTTATTGGGGATTAATTTTATTTTTTTCTATATTTTTTATTTCTTTTGTCTTTTCACATAAATATCATTTTTTTATATCCCCTATTTTATTATGTTTTTGTTCTTCTCTTTTTCTTTTTCTATTTTCCTTTTTTATTTCTCCTTTTTCTTTTGATTTTTTTGAAAATAATTTTCAGAATGAAATCATTATTTACAACATCCCATGATATGAAATCAACATATAATCATCAATTGATCCTATAATTATAGGACCCTAACAAGAAGAACATCGAGATGGGAGATGATGGGAGGTATAGCGCAACCGGTATTGGTACATTTACCTTTCATAGGGAATATGGCTCCCCTCTCACGCTCAAGGATATGATGTTTGTTGCAGATCTAAAGAAGAATTTGGTTTATGTCATGGTATTGGAAGACCGCGGCTACGATGCGATATTCAGTAAAGGAAAGACATTCCTAAGGCACATCTCCATAGAAAAAGTGAAGCAGACCAGGGTTTGGGGGAAGAACCTCTACAAGTTGAATCTGGAAGATTGTGCTACCTTGGGCACAAAGGTGGAAAAAGTGCAAAGACGAGATGTTGGAAAATCATGGCATAGAAGAATTGGCCATTTGCATCATGGAGCTTTGAAGATCATGCAACAAATCACCATAGGCCTCCCTAACAGAGCATTAGAGTAGAGAAATACATGCAAAGGGTGTACCTTGGGGAAGTACACAAAAGCAACCTTCAATGATCAAGATATCAGGGCACATGCAATCCTTGAAAGGATCGACTCTGATGTTTGTGGATGATCGAAATCAGGATTAGGGGCAAGAATTAGCTCAAAAATCAAATTGCTAAGAATCACTAAAAACCTGAAAAACCGCGTCTGTCTCGGTAAAACGATCCCAACGCAACTCGTTTCATTCAAAACAGAGTCTATATGAGGAAGATAGAGCCCGCTGACCACTTTGCCAAACAAAAGAAATTTAAAAAAAAAATGTACAATCACTGCACAGTCAGTAGTATGGATTGCTGACGTGGCAGGTGACTTTACAAAGTCAAGGTTTGTCAATGGCCTATCCAAATTCACCAAGTGGCATGTTTTTATTGGTTTGTAAGGTGGAAATGTGGCGTGTTTTCCTTAGTTTAGAGAGGACCAATGAGGAGGGGACAAGTGGAAAACCTGGAGGCCACCACGTGTCCCTCCCCAAAGGTTTTGTTGGAAATACTGAGAGGGGGGTGAATCAGTATTTATTATTTTTTGTTCTAGTGATTGCCAAAAGCATATATAGATATGTATATGTATACATAGAACACAGAAATCAACAATTGGAATAAATGCTTTTATTAAAAAATCAAGACAGTGCAATGAAATAAATACAATATAAGTATAAATCTGATTGTGAATAGTTGCCAAGCTCCAACTTGGACTTCAGTGAGGCCCCAACCTCCAAAGCACCAACTCTGTTTTGCAGTGGTTCTGCACTTAGGAGCACCTACCCCCAATGACTTCAGTCCTATTCAATTCTGATGCTCCAACCCAACTTTGGTATACACTGGTATGCTGTTGCACTCTATTCAGCTTCCGCTGCTTCTGCTGCCACTTTTGCCTCTACTGCTTCCACTATCTCATACTCAGGTTATTCAACACAACAACAGCCTCGCTGTTCTATATATATATTTTTTTATACATTCTCATGCCTTTGTCCATTCATTTTTGCTAGCTCGCTGGCACTTTGGCTTCCTCCTTGCTCGCTTGAGCTTCGGCTTCCTCAACACTCGCTCAACCTTCTGGCTTCCCTTCTCCATTCGCTTTAGCTTCCTATGCACTCGAATTAACCAATGCTTCACGGGACACGTTCAAGAGGAAGAGGGGTCGAATTACAATAGAAATGATGCTTATTGAAAAAATATCAGAGAGGTCCCTCTTTTTTTTTTCAAGTTCACGAGTCACGAACTATTATTTGTTTGTAATATAGATGCCCGAGATCAATTCCAGAAATGAGGCGTTTCAACATATATATATATATATATGAATTCTTTTATTCACAAATTTATTACTTCACGGAAACCATATGAACGAGGCTATAGCCATATAAAGGTCCCACATGCCATGTCATCCTTTTATCGCAATCGCCGCTTCCTGAGGTTCGCACATAACACAGTCGATTGCCAATGGCCGATTCCCCTGCTGGACGCGATATTATATAAACTGCAGTTGATATTCTCGTCAGGTCCGCAACCATTCATCGCAATCAGGGTTTGCCCTTGGCCGAGATCCAACGCGATATCACTATCAGCAATCGCAAGTTGCATATGGTCAGGGCCTTACCTCCACTCTGATTTCCCGATGTGATAATCGCTATCGGCGATCGCAAAGGGGCCACTTTGACACACTGTAATGCCCGCTTCCAAAGTGCCGATGCAATGTGTTGGACCCGATAGGATCCCAAATCTCCCGTGCATATATTTTCAAGTCCGGTTTCCACCTGCGATAGTGTAACGACATATATACGTGAGTTTTGCCGCTGATAGTGTAAATACATATAGATACAAGTATTTCTACCTCTGTTTGCATTAAATGCATATTTATATGGTTTTTGGCCTCCGATAGTATATTTGTATGCATATAACTCTTTTGTAGACTATACAGCCCCCGATGGCTCCTAATGGCTCTGTCTTGGCATTGTTTGCTGTTAAATGCATCCATTGCTCCTCCGATGACTCTATGTGCTCCTCTCGTCTCCATTGTGGCTCCTCTGGCTTGGTCTACTCCTCTTAGCTCCATTTGCTCCTCTTGGCTCCGTCTGCTCCTTTGGTGGCTCTGTCTCCTCCTCTTGAATATTGCCATATTGACATCAATGACAATCTGTGTCCAACAGGTTAGTTATGGCATGCATTAAAATTTGTATGGAGGTGTTGGGGTTTGACCCCATGACCTCCTCTAGACAAGACCAAGCACATAACCATCTCTGCTACGCTTTGTTTCTTAACCTTATAGTTCGCCACATAAACTTAAAGTGTCATCGTTTGAGGTTTAGGGGTTAGGAGGGCCAGCCCTCCCATGTGAACACTCCCTATGGACAGTTACGTAACCACCAGAAAAACGGTCAGTAAACTGCGCCAACTAAACTGTCGGCGTAAACCACAACAGTTACCGCCCTTGTAACCTCTCCACTCAAACCGCCAGGTTAAGGCTAGCAGTTGGCCACTAAATGTAGTATTAGCGCTAAATATGGATTAGCGCTTAATTAATCTGAGATTAAATTTAATTAACTCGCAGTTAAGGTTGGCAGAAATTTTGGTGGTGCCTCCAAATTCGGCCCTAACTCCAAAATTAGCAGAGCTAACTGGAGTTCCTCCAGTTTTAGTGGAGGATTACTAGGAGAAAACAATTTCTGTCATAACTTGGGAAAAATTCGACCAAATGAGGATCAGGAAAAGGTGTTCCTAGATGATTTTGAGGCTTTGAACATAATGGAGTAGGTTTTATAGGTAGAGAGGCACTTCTGTATGTGATTTTTCCATGTTGAAGTTTAAGGAAGCTCAGGGCCACCAGGAGAGGAGGTCAAGCCTAGATTAGCAGTAGTCCAATTACAAAGCTTGGAGAGTCATATTTGGGGTTTTTGGATGCTCTAAGTCCACTGAAATAGGTTTCAGGAGCTGTAGAGCTTTGTAAACTCTATTTTTTTCCATTTTGAGATAATATAGAGACCCAAGCCATGGAAGCTGAACCAAAGAGATGTAGCCTAGGAGGGGTGAACTCCTTTATCAAAAAATTTTGTTAAGTGTTCTTCTTGATGGTTTATTGTATATTTCCTTTCTGTTGTTCAACACTTTTCTTCCATGCTATTCTGCTCATGATTCCAACATAATACTTGACATATATTTACTTGTTTTGATTCACAAACACCTAAGAAGACCTATGCACATGAAGCAATGGACAAGAATTTGTTTTTAAATCTGAAGTTGAAATTAGCACAACAAAACTAACATTTAGCTAAAGATCAGTGGATCTTTCTCAACAGCCTCCACAACCAAGCTCAAGTATTATGTTATATTTATAGATGATTTCTCATGGAAGTGATGGATTTTATTCATGCAGAAGAAAGACCAAACATTCTCTAAGTTTGTTGAATTTAAAGCACTTGTTGAGAAATAAAATGGCAAGAAAGTGAAGGCTCTTAGGAGAGATAATGGTGGTGAATATGTTTCGAATGATTTTAATTTATTTTTTCAAATGAAGGCATTCGATGAGAGTTGAAAACACACCACAACCCACAACAGAATGGGGTGGCTAAGAGGAAGAACAAAAGTATTGTGGGAGAAACAAGGGATGTGTTGCATGACCAAGGCCTGCCACTACACTTGTGGGTTGAAGAATTCAACACAATGGTCTATTTGTAGAATAGGAGTCCTCATATAATTCTCGGGATGAGAACAAAATAAGAAGAATTTCAGGAAAGAAACAAGATGTGTCACACTTCAAGATATTTGGTTCATCAGTTCATTGTTATGTTTACAAGGAATCAAGGGAAAATCTAGAGTCGATGACAACATTGGGCATATGTTTGGGGTACACTGATATAGCTCACAACTATTGAGTGTACCTGTTATCTATCAAGATGACAATTGTTCGTAGACATGTGAAATTCGATGAGGAGAAGGCAAATAGGTGTTATGTTGAGAGGGAGCTTAAGTTGCATTCAGATAAGGAGATTTTGGCTCCAAAGGAAGAAGCTCAAGATGTTGTGCAGTAGCCACAAGTAGAGGAGCAGAGAGTGGAGACACCCACTCATGCAGAGACATCCAAAGAAGGAAGGAAGTAGACTAGAGAAGCTAACATATTATTGCATGATGCTAGAGAAAATGTGGGAGCACCCACATCATAGCGCAGACAAAGGAGGTCATCGAATCACTGCACTGGCTACATGGCCCTAATAACTGAGCTAGTAGAGATAGAACCATCCTCATTTGAGTAAGTAGTGAAACAACCAATATGGGTTGATTCCATGACAGAGGAATATGATTTTGTAGTCAGAAACAATGTTTGGGAAGTGGTCCCAAGACCAGAGGACAAATCAGTGGTGGGTTCGAGATGGATCTACAAGGTGAAGCAACCAAAAAATTGAAGCATCGAGAAACAAAAGGCCACATTTGTGGTCAAGGGGTTCTCTCAGGTGGAAGGAATTAATTATCATGAGACCTTTGCTCCAGTGGAAATGTACTTTTCTATCAGATCAATTTGTAGTGTAGATGGGATGAAAGATCCATTAGATGGACGTGAGGACAACATTCCTCAATGGAGTGATTGAGGAGGAGGTGTGCATTGAAAAAACTGAGGCATTTGAGACCTTTGACACAAAGTCGCATGTGTGAAGACTCAAGTGAGCGTTGTATGGATTGAAACAAGAACCTCGTACTTGGTACACCAGGATCGACAACTATTTCACCACGTTGGGCTTCACCAAAAGTGAAGTAGATGCAAACCTCTACCATATTTTAGTAGAAGGTAAATTGTTGATTATAGTGTTATATGTCGATGATTTGATTTTAACCAGTGATGAGAAGTTAATCAGTTCTTGCAAAGAGGATCTTGCAAGAGAATTTGATATGAAGGACATGGGATGCATGCATTATTTCCTCAGTTTGGAAGTATGGCAAGGAGAAGGGGAATTGTTTGTCTCTCAAGGAAAGTATGCCGACAAGATATTGACGAAGTTTCGCATGGATAATAGAAAACCCATGGACGCTCCTCTAGCAGGAAGTTGGAGGAAGGAGGATGCTACTTCAAGGGAGGAATTGGAAGGTATTATTTACAGGTAGCTTGTGGGTTCACTTATGTATTTGGTGAAAAAATGACCAAACATGTGTTATGAAGTTAACTAGCTTAGTAAAGTAATGGTTAATTCAACCAAACTGGATTGGAAGGCAACAAAAAATGTGTTGAGATACCTCATAAGCACTATTCAGTTTGGAATTTGGTACAAACAGACAGAGGGAGTGAAGCTGCGAGGCTTCACAAATGCATATTGGGCAGGGATTCCATCATAAAGAAAGAGCACGTCAAGAGGAATTTTCAGTGTTGGGTCAACAATAGTTTCTTGGTACAACAGGAAGTAGAGATACGTTGAACTTAGCTCAACATAAGAATATTACATGGTTCTCAATCAAGCAGCATGTGAGGCTATCTGGATGAGGAATATTATTGTTGGATTATTTGGTCAGATGATGGATCCTACTATGATTTACTGTGACAACCAGAGTTGTATCAAACTCTCCAATAATCCTGCTTTTCATTATCGATCCAAGCATATCGACATCCAGTATCACCATCTACAAGATTGTGTGCAAAGGCAGATCATGTTGTTGGAATAGAGGAAGATGATGTAGATTTTTGACAAAGTCTTTTTCAAGACAAAAATTTGAGTTCCATAGAGGCAAGATTGGGGTATCTAATAATCCATTTATTTTGAGAGGGAGTTTTGAAAATGCAGCAAGAAAATCCTAATTTAATTTTTCGTTTCATTAAATTAGGAGAAAATCAAAATTCCACATCACTAGACAAATGGAATGAGTTAATTGAGTTGAAATAGTTTTTATCACTCAGCTAGCTTAGTTGATTCGATTTGGGGGCATGAACTTGAGTTGTGTATAGTGATTCGTAAATTTTAGGAGCCTAGTTTGAGTTAATTTCAGTAACAATTTAATTCAGTTACATTGAGTTATGGTTAGTTAAACTAGTTCCAACTATTGGGGAAACAAGTGGGAGGTCTAACAGTGGGGTGTCACCTCAGTGTTTAACCATTTAACTGGTCAGTCAACCTAAATTACCTCATTCATGCATGAAATTTGAGTTACCTAGTTGAGATTGGAGTTCAAGGGAAATTTACTATTAGTTGTAAAAGTTTCCAAGTTATACAGGTGGTACATGTTGTCAAAAAAGGGCCTAAAGAAATTGCACAATTCTCAATGAGAAATTTCCCTAATTAATAGGGGCTAATTCCTCATCAAACCAGCGTAAGGAAACAAGAGCTTGGGAAGGCTTAAAATTGATTAAGTGTTGGCCAAAGTCAATCAATCAGGTAGAGGATAAAAGATACACTTGCAAGTTGTGCTCTAGCTTGAGCAAGTATATTGTATTCATCCAGATTCTTTGATTAATTCAATACAGATAGGAAGGGGTTTTGAGCAGTTTATTTCCCCTAGATAAATCTTTGTGTATGTGTGTTAAATCATGATGCATGTTTTTTATATGTGTTCTTGATCATGAATTTTCTTCCGTAGATGAGTAGAGTAGATTTGAGTCTTATGTTTTAGTAAATTACATGAGTAGTTTTGAATCTACATTAAAATTCTACAAATCACTTGTAACCAATTATATAAGAAAAGTTACAACGAGACTTAACTGGAAAAGAGGGCTGTTACAAAATATTTGATTCTATAATTCCATTTTCAATTTAGAAAAAGAGACATCAAACAAATTTATACCTCAATTAGTTGAAAGGTATTAGCATAAACCTTTATTTAGCACCTTGAGTTTCTAGTGAAATTATGAGAAATTTATCATAAACCTTTGATGATTTTATCACAATTTTGGCATTAGAGACCTGTAAATATTTTACTAAACTGGAAGATTGTTTTTACCTAATTGTTTCATTTAACCTACAGGTAGCTTTGGCCTACTCATTTTCTGTAACAAGTTGTTTAATTCGGCCATTTAATCAAGACACTGTGAAAATGAATTGTTGGTGTCAGTATATATTTTCTAAATTTCTTAAAGGAACTTTGTTAGCTTTCCTGTCCAGGTCTGGTGTGGTGTTGACATCATCAGGAGAGTCACGACTATTTGAGGTTTTTGACTTAGCCTTTTTAGGTTGAGTGTCATCAAGATTAACAAAGCTCTGGTTAGAAGGGAGATTTTGTTTATTTCATTGATATTTGGAGAGCCTTATGTTAATTATTTTATCTTTAATATGTGCATCATGCTCTGGGCTATACTAACTATCTATTTTTTCACTTGCAGGTTCTGAGGGAGATGACTTCGACTGATATTTCTCCTTAGAAAACCTTGTTTTACCCTTTTTCTTAGGTTTGTTTTCATTCTCATGCATGAGGGAGTTTTCATCAGTATACTTACTCTGGAAGAAATGTTCAATATCAATTTTTAAATCTCTATAATCTTCTAAAAGAGAGGGACTAATATTCTGAAGAGACTCATAGTTATTTAAATGTGGATCATCACACAAAGGTGAGGATGGAATATTCTCACAAGGCACTCAGGGATTAATTTTCCTGGGAGTGAGGGTTTTAAAAAAAACCTTTTCGTTAAAAATGTTTCCCAGTCCTGTTCCAATTTGTGTAGTTGATGCTTGACCAAAATGGAAATCAGACTATTTCAATTTGTGTAGTTGATGCTTGACCAAAATGGAAATCAGACTATGCTGAATCAGAGACCGCTCAGAATTTGGTTGTCTCTTCTTATAAATCGGATACATCTTAACCAAGCTCTTATATAAGAAATGTGGAAAATTGAACTTAAACCCTAGGAAAATCATCAACAATCGTATGTGGTAGAGAAAGACCATACTAAAATGACTTTCAGAGGTAACATATCTTCACAAAAAGATTGTGTTCTACCATAATTAGGGTTTTAGATAGGAAACAAGAATAGCTTTGATGTGATATGTATACCCTTTATTTACCAACAACTTTCTCCATGGGATATTTGAAACCTTCTGATTTTTGGACCAAATTTCACCTTCAATAGGGAGATGGGTGGCTTCGGTAATGAAGTAACATCAATTGTCGAGTCCACATCTCTTACTCTAGCTTTATAACCATTGAATGTAGTAGTGAAAGGCTCAACCACACTCTGGATGAAACCCTAAAGAAGTTTTAGGAACTCATACCAACCAACGGTTTGAAAGGGTTTTGCATCCTCCTCATAAGCCTCAAGCAAATAGGTTCCCATAGTCTCTATTCATGTAACTCGTGACATAGTGGAGAGATGAGAGAATCAAACGTTGAAACCAACAAAGAGACATGTGGCCAAATGAAACCCTTGAAACCCTAACCAAAACTCTTAACAGGGAAGAACCTAGAAGAGAATGACAAAGTCGAGATATATCGAATCAAGGAAAAACCCTAATCATTCGTCTTGAGGAAGGAATAATAATGAAAATTATTTGTGGAGTACCATGATTATAGGCATAAACAATATTATCATTTGATTGAAACAAGTGGAAGCAATTGGGATTGTGAGTGCTTTTACAACAATATATATAGGCATACCATGACTGCAAATAATTAGGTCGAGGATCAATAATTTTCGATGTGATTTATCCCAAGACCAAGGTCATAGAATTAGGTTTCAGAATTATATCATGGTCAAAAGGCCTGCGCTGATAGATAGAGCCTCAATATTAAATCAACAGCTAATAACCATGATTCACCAATGATATCAAACATAGGAATAAATTAAAAATAAATGCATTTGAATTAAACATAGTTTTTTAGTATTAAAAAAAAATAAGCTTTGAAGTTAGGGCTGCTACAGAATTTCATGTTATGTAGTGTCCTTCCTTTGCAAATATTCAAATGAAAAATTCTAATTATATCCCTTCAATAGCTATTTCAATTTCCATGACAATGTCAAGGGTCGCTTGAGCTTCATGTAGAGAAACATAGGTGAGTGAAACAATCATCAAAGAAAATATATAAAGAATAAACTCCACAATTTTAGAAACTAAAGGTGAGTAGACACACACACAAAATCAAGCCAAATAAAACTTAAAAAAGATAAAAGAAAAGCAAAATAGAGTGGGGCCCATGTCATCAAGAAATGAATGAGAGGGGAGGTAGTTGGATTTCCAACACGCTGCCTAGATATTTTAGGATTTTGTGAATCTAGGGAATAAATCCCTTACAAGGGTTGTTGAAAAGTGGTAGCTCAATTGGTCTTCTTCCATGTTTTGATGTATTTCATGGGCATAAAAGGTTATATCTCTAGGAAATTTCCTTTATAATATAAAGTGTTTTTATATTATTACTGTGTAATTATAAAATTGTTTTTTATAATTAATGAATTAAAGTGCATTTAAGCATGTGACTTAAAAAGTGTATTTAGTGAGATTATTAAATAAAGTGTATTTAATAAGTCATTAAATGAGAGCCCTAGATCTAATCTAATCTGGGTCATTAAAAAAAAGTGGTTAGGGAGGTTAGGGTTGAAGTCATTGGGAAAAAGTACAAAAATACATATATAGAGAAGAAGGTAATGTTCATGTGAGTGATTAACATGTGAGACTCATTAATGAGTCTATGAGAGAAAGAAAGGAAGAGGATTGAAATATGTAAAGCACGAGAGAGACACATATTGGGTGTGAAATCCAAGGAGAAAGAAGGCACAAGAACCAAGAAAGGGTATTTCACAAAAGTCGAGGAAACGGGAAGAGGTTGTATTATAATTGACGAGGTTGTATGGAGTTGTCTATAATGCGACTTTTTGGAGATTCTGGTGATGGAATCTGGTGGAAGAAATTGAGGTTAAATCTTGATTTGTTGCAGTTAAAATGGTTTTTTAACTGCATATTTGGATTCAGCACCCTGAAAAACCCCTGGGATGCTTTGATTGTGTAGAAACTAGCGATCAAACTTGCGATTCCAATAAATTTTTGCCGGATTTTGACCGGAAAAACCCACCGGAAAGGCTTCCAAAAAGTCTCATTATAGACAACTGGAGGTTGTATTGTACCTATTTATATTGTACAATCATATCTACACATAAATTGAGGAGTGTTGTTGTATATTGCATTGGGATTTGTGTAGAGTTGGAACACGAATAGAGGCAGCAAAATTGCACAATTTTCAAGGCATATTTGTAGCAGTTCAGTCATTTTTAAAGGTCATACATTACCATATGGATTGTACTTTCTATAATATTTTCATATTAGTATTTGGAAACAGAATTGAGGTGAACATCTGCAATTAATATTGTTTCATTACTGTTGTAAAATTTATGAAGATTGTCCTTAATAAAATATCTTTCTTTAGGTTTTCCCTTATTGGGGTTTTTCCCTGAGCTTGGCCCTAAAATCACTGTGTATTTTAATGTTGTCTAATGTTGTTATTTCCACAACAAAGTTACTTAGTACGATATTTATACTTATAAAATCAAAGTTAAAAGTGAATTTGCTTTGGAATTTTGTTGAAGTTAGAAATCAACCATTACTAAGTGTTTGAAAAAATTATTGAATGAGAACTTAATTATTTTTTAAGATTTGTTTTAACATGGTATCAGAGCTTGAACTTTGAAATGATAATGAACACATTATTTCTTATTGGGATAGTAAGAGTGTAGACATAGTGATCTGCAAGTTTTCAAGTGGAGGGGGAAACTGCTTGTTTATTTTATGTTGGATAGTTTGGAGAAGATGACTTCCAACATAAGATATTGTAGGCTCTAACTCTGTACATAAAGTACCTACATACAAATTCTAAAAATAGAAAACAAACAATGGCAAGAGCATAAAATATAAAACAGATATACATAGATATTTCCCCTAGATCCCAAAGTCGGGACTACCAAATTGATTTTTCATTCTATTCCTTTCAATGTTACAATACATATATATACATGTCGAAGCTTCCATAAACCCCAATCCATTAACCCTAGATTAGAACATAACCGTAGTTCCCTTGACCGGATCTAAAAAATACCATGGGAAGAAAAACATCATGCCCAAAACGATGTGCAAAATCCATGCACAGAACCATAGGTAGGTCCACCCACCTAATATAGGATCCAAAAAAAAATTCATGAGGAGTTTCCCCGGACCTCATGCAGGGGGGCTACAGCCATCGTGTTGTGCTCGATGCAACGTACAGGGGAGGCTATCTCCCCCTGTTGAGCCTCATGATTGCTTCATTTTGACACTCTCCCTTACCTATTTTTCCTTTCCTTGACCGTCATTATCAACTCAATAAGCATCAAACTACAAGTTTTTTGACATGGTAAGGTATTTAATTGTCTTATCTTTCATATTTCATAGTGTTCTTTATTATTGAGTTAATATTTGTATTCGCTACCGAATTCACACAATTCTGTAGCTAATCTCTCTTTCTGTAGTCAATTCCATGGTTTACCAAGATCAAAGGTACCAACTAAGAGAAGAAATATATGGATAGGTGGATATTGATTCCTTTAACGCTTTCCTCCTATTCATCCAAACCATAACATCAAAAGGATTGTTCGATTGCGTGGTCAAAGGGTAAAGTCAATGTGTTTGTTGAATAGGAGAGCGAAAGTCTGAAATTCCTATGCTTCATGATTTGCTTTTCCAAATAGAAAATCGCGAGAAATGATATCTTGATAGTTGTCAAAAGATTAATTTATAACTCTGTTAGCTAAGGTAGGCGTAAAATCCTCGAACAATTATTGACATGAGATTTTATAAATATCGTGCAACAAACATGAACAAAAGTTAATTTTTATGTATGTAACAGTAATGTTTTAAGACTCTGTTTTTACTTTGTTAATGAAGAAAATCCTTTGAAGTTTCAATGTGTAGCTAACTGTTCGATTGAAGTTCTATGAACTCTTGTTTGTGGAGGGCCCCTGCAAATAGTGAAGGTTCTATGTTCACATATCTTTTCTTTATCATTTGTTACAGTTATTCATACATTTTAGAATTTATTTGTAGTCTTGATTTCATTTAGATAGTGATAGCAATATTTCATTAATCGTTCCTTTTTCAAGTTGATTTATAATTATTCTAATGATATTGTAATCACTTTTCGTAGATTTCCTTATGATTTCAGAGTGTTTCATTTCAGAGCTTGACATATTTCTTTATAGTGACATTTTACAATATTTCATTTCAAAGTATGCATGATTTCTTTATGATTTTCATTTCAAAGCATGAGTGTTTGATAGTAAGTAAATGTGTGGTTTTAATTTTGAATAGAAGTTAATTTCATTTTGGTTTTTAGGGAAAGGATTGCTAGAATGTTAGATGATTAATTCTGCTTTTAGAGATTAAATTTGTGTTACAATAGATGAGTTAAGTTTTCTTAATAAGATAGTGTGAATTTGCTTTAAGTTTCATTTTACAAGTGTGAAGAGCATTTTTTATTTCATTAGGAAGGAGTAGGAATACTCAATGTGTTAAATCCATTTTATTTGAAGACAAAGATAGGAATAAATCACATACTTAGAAGTAAATTTCAATAACTCAATCATGCACATTAATAATATGATTTAATAAAAAGGACTTCTAGCCTATATAGTGCACTTGCACTTCACAAGCTTACCAACTCTGGTTAATAATTCATGTAACAATTTAAGACAATTAAATTGACAAACATTTTGGCGTCATTGTCAGGGAAGTGTAAATACAAGTCTTAGTCTTTTTCATTTTGATAAATTAAAAACAACAAACAACAAAAACATGATATGCATAGGGAAAGAGGCTCTAGGGGTATATTTGTAGGTAGAGGGAAGAGTTTAATTCCAACAACATCACTCACCCTACCATGACCTTGTAGTTCCACACCACCCACACAAACTTAAATTACATCCATAAAAGGAAAACACAAACTCCCTGAGGTATTAAGATCCAAAATCCAACCTAGAGGTTCACGAACTTCATCAACAAAATCCATAATAAAAGAAGATGATCCCATATCCCCAACAACATGAGTAATTTTCCTATCTTCAACTAGAGAACAAGTTCTATCTCAAGAGATAGAAGTTCCAACTGAAGAAGAGGAAGAAGAAACCTATTTTAACAAACCATTGATAGAAGAACCAGAGGAACTAGAGGAATATGAAAACCAATTTTGGAACTAGAGCCATATATTAGTTTTGAAGAATATACAATGGCTAGAGAAGGGGAAGAAGAGGTACATCATTTGAATCATGAAGAACCTAGGATTGGAGGAGGAAGAGGAGCAAATAGGGGAGGTGGAAGAGGTGGAGGAAGAGGGAGAGGGAAAGGATAAGATATAAATCTAAAACCCTTTGGATTTCCTATCCTCGATGAAGATACAATTGTGAAAATGAAAAATATCTCACCCTACATCCTTCCAAACTTTCATGGACTAAGGAGTGAAGATCCTGAAACATTCCTCTTTGAATTTGAAATCTTGTCTAAATCATATGATTATCTGCATGATGCTAAAAAGTTGAAATTATTCATTGCAACCCTTAAAGATGCAACATTAAAATGGTTTATGAGTTTAGGAATAAACTCCAGAAGAACATGGGAACAAGTGAAAACTACATTCTTGGAGAAATATAAGGACTACCGTATGCCCCATAATATTAAGGATGAAGTCTTTAAAATGATACAGAAAGAAGATGAAAATCTTGAAGACTTCGTTGAAAGATTTGCTTATAATGTTAAAACGGGAAAAATGAATAATCTAGATGAGGAAACTTTGAAAGCTCTCTTATTGAAATCCATCAGAGATGAGTGGATTGATCTTCTCAATCTAATGGGTAAGGGAGACATTTCTCAGTTATCACTTGGAGAAATTTGTGAGTTATGCACACACATTTCAAGAGGCAAAGAAAGAAGCAGGAAAAATCCAAGAGATCCTCTTTTATTAAGGATTAATAAATTTGCAGTTGGGACAGCAAGTAAAGCAGAATTAGGAAATTTGCTTGATAATTTTAAAACATATATTTAGGGAGTCTTAGTGAACAAATTGACACCCTTAAAATAGAAAACAAGCAAAAAGCTGAAAATGTTGCATTGTCCATTTTTTGCCCTAAGTGCAGAAAGAAACATGCCTTAAGAGAATGTCCTATTGATTTAAATAGTGTATAAACTTATGTTATATGTGCGGAAATCATGATACAAAAGAATGCCCCTCAATAACAGGTCTTAAAGTTGTCTATCAAGAAGAAGGAGTACCAAATCAGGTAGAACCTCTTTGTTTTATTTCTAAAAGACCCTGGCAGAATCCACAACCAAATACAACTCAAGGTTTTAACACTCAACCATTTGCACAATCATCACAAAGTAATTGGACTACCCCAATGCCTTGGCAATCTTGGCCACAACCTTGGTCACAAGGATGGAAAAATCCTTATGGAAAGTACCCTCAATATCCTCAATTTCCACAATTTCAACAATCATATCCTACTTTTCCTCCACAATATTATCCTCAACCTGTTCAACAAACTCAACCCCACAATTTGAATCCACAACTTTCATTACCATTTCCTCAAAGACCAAACCAATTTCCTACCCAACCACTTCCAAATCCGAACAATAATAAAAACTCACAACCTGTTTACAATATGGAAGGACAAAATTTCCAAACTTACATGATAACTCCACTAGATCTAAACAATGTTCAACTTAGATCTAGTAAAATATTAGAGAAAAAGTTTGCATCAGTTGTTATTCAGGAAAGTGAAAAAAAAAAAGATCTCTGAAGAAGGGAAGTCTCTTAATGAAAATGAAAACACTCAAAAACAAGTTACTCCAACACATTCAAATAACTCAACTCCTATTATGGAACAACCTTCAGTATCTATTTCAAAACCACTTTTTCCCGAGAGATTAAAAATTGATGAAGGGGTAGAAAAACAACTTTTATCGCCTCATTATGACATGTTAGATGAAATGAAGAATGTTTGCATAAAAATTCCTTTGCTAAAATCCATTATGGAAATACCAATTTTTAAAAAGATAATTATGGAATTGAGCATTAAAAAACCAGGAAGAAAAAGAAAAGAAGTCAAAAGAATCCAACTAGTTGGAAAAATTGTGGATATCGTGATGGGTAAGACAACAATTTAGAAATATCTTGATCCAAGAGCAACTATAAACATTAATTGATCCCAAATACATTAATTGATCTCAGAGCAGCTATAAACATCATGAGTAAACAAAGTATGAATCAATTAAAACTTTCTAATCTTCAATATGCACCTACATTGTTATAATTGGTAGATAGATCTGTAATCAAACCTGATGGTGTATTAGAAGATATATATGTATCCTTAGATTCTTGGGAATACCCTGTCAATTTTATGATTTTAACACCCAAGAATAACTTAGGAGGACATCCATTGATTCTAGGAAGACCATGGCTAGCTACAGCCGCTGATTTTATAAGATCTGGTGATATGTTTATTTCTTATGAGAAATCAACAAAGAAATTCACAGTGTGTCCACCTACAAAAACAACAATAGAAGCTGAAAATGAAGAATGGATAGATGATGACATTGATATAAGACCAATATTTGCTACTTCACAAATAGATGAGGAAGATCAAATTTTGAATTTAATGGAAAATAATGAATCTTCATCATATTGTGAATCTAGTCAGAGTTTTCAAGAATAATGAAATATTGAATATTTATCATCTCGTCAACAATCCTTACATTCTATCGAAAAATTTGGAAATTCTACAATTGAAATCTTTCAAGGAAAAACTTTGAATATCAATAATAATTTGGAAGAATTTCAAAAGAAATAATTAATAAATATGTTACAAGAACATTCCTCTGCCTATGCATGGGAATATATTGACATGAAGGGAATTGATCCTAATACTTGTATACATCATATCTACATTAAAGAAAATTCTAAACCAATTCGACAACCTCAAAGAAGAATGAATCCAAATATAAGGGAATTTGTTAAGGAGGAACTACAAACACTATTGAATTCCAATTTCATCTATCCAATATCAGACAGTCAATGGGTTTCACCCTTAGTAATTGTTCCTAAAAAAATGGAAAATGGAGAGTATGTATTGACTATAGGGAATTGAATAATGCCACTCTTTTTTTTAAAACTAAAACAGTTAATATATTGATAGATAAATGGTTGGGCCTCAGCCTAATCATCTGACATTACATGGAGGCATGAATACACAAAGCCATATTACACCATGCAACCTTTCCTTTTTTGTTTTCGATATCTGCAAAGTTTGCTCTGCGTAGTGATGATTGAGCTATGGTATGGCTCTCCACACTGGTTCTTCTGAGTTTTTTTTTTTTTAAACCTTGAGCCAGCCTGCATCCCTCGTTGGCTTTGATGTATGCTTCCTTGTTTGAGCTGTGGAGGATGTGAAAAAAGGAGGAGGAGGTAAAATGAACCAGCAGGCCCCACAGCCTCTAGAGAGTATTGTTGAGTGCCAGATTGCTAAAATGCTCCTCTGAGTTTAATGTTTTTATCAAGATTTCTGAGTCCCCGAAGACCTGAAGAGATTTGTGTCCCTGTTCCTGTGCGATCTAGCAGCATTTGAGAAGTCCGAGAATTTCTGCCTGGTTGTTTGTGTTCTGCCCTAGTCCCCAACTGTAGTTGTTAGGTCCCTATAATACTAGTGATTACCCCATTAATATTGTAGTTGTACCCCTTATTAATATTGGTGTGTCCCTATTGTCCCCATATTGTTATTACTGTGCCCCATAGAATCCCTCTATTGTTATTTTTGTGCCTTTATATTATTATTGTTAGGTCGGCTAGGCTATATTGTGACTCCTTAGACTCCTATATATAGAAAGGAGGTTTTTTCATTTGAATCATCAAAGAATCATTTATTTGTGTAATGTAAAGGAGGTTTCCCCCTTGAAGAGGCTGAATTCTAAGGTGTTGATCTATCTTTTCTATCTTTTTGTGAGCTGGTTTCATAAAATTTGGTATCAGAGCTTTGGATTCTAGGGTTTCGCTGCTCCAAATAGGTCATTGTGGCATTTTTTCTATAACTTTTTTCTACGAAGTTTCAAAAACGAAAAAAAAAACCCATTGGAGACAAAATCGCATTGAACCTCATGTCCGAATTTTAGAGCTGTGCGCACTATATTTGCGGAGATATGATCTGAGGAATTTGGTCTTTTTGCAGACTCTTGAATTACATTCCAAACAGGTGACCTGGGGAAAATTGTCATAACTTTCTCTCTGAGAATCGGATTGAAATTTCGTCAGAAGGTACAAAAAGAGGATGGACTATAGTTTCTTGTATATATTTTTTAGAGCCAAAGGTCGAAACAGGGACACGTGACATGTCGTACAAGTTCGCTCTACTGAACTAGTCTATAATCAAGTCACTGTGGGAGATTTGGCATAACTCTTCCTTGGAGAATCCAATTGGGATCAGACTGGTGGCATTGGAAAGAGGACACAGATAGCTACTACAGTTCACAATTTCAAAACTAGATGATCCAAAATTACAGAGATACACCAAAGGCAATATCGAGCTCCTACAAAGTGAAAAACGGTGTGTAGATTTTTTTAAATTTTTGCTTAAGCTTGGTTTGAAAAATTATTTTGAAGGAATTCAAAGGGAATAGTAGAGCATTATTATCAGTAAATGATGCCCCGAGGAAAAAAAATGCAAACACCTAGTAAGCAACCTAAAAGCTCTAGCATGACTCATGAAGAAGAGGAAGAAATGCTACATGATATATCAAAATTACAAGACCAAGTGCAACAAATTTCACTCTCACAAAAGCTAACAAAAGCTAAGATAAATGGCGTGGAATCTAAGATAAAGGGCGTGGAAGCTAAGATGAATGGTGTGGAAGCTAATATTGATGATTTTAAAATAGATTTGAAGACATATTTGACAAAATTTCTACAAGAAATACTTACTAATGGTGAAAGGGTAGCAAAGGAAACTCATGATGCGAACAATGAAGCAAAACGGGAACAGAGCGGTGAGCTTGGGCGGGCGGTGGCTCGAGCGGAGGGTTAGAGTTCAGGAGCACCGGAAGAGTTCAGGAGCACGGGAGTCATGCTGCGGCCAGGACTTCCAGCAAGGGCAGTGTTAGAGTTGAATGGAAAGCGGCAGGGGAGGGAGCCCTGCTCCCTCCTAAAAAGAAGCAATGACCAGTATAGGTAAAGCACCTGCTGGTACCAGAAAAGATGGTATGAACTACAGAGACAGGGCCCATGAAAAGGGAACAGATGGGACCAGAATAAAATAAAACAGCAGCACAAAGGACAAAGAGGAAGAAGACAAAAATTTGGGTTCAAAAGACAGAAAATAGAACAGACCTTGCAAACCAAAAGCAGAAGTCACTCCACGAGTAGTTTTAAATGATCCTGCTCTGCAGGAGCACATGGAACATATGGGAACCTACGCCATTATCTGTAAATTTATGGGACTTTGGCCCACTGAAAAGGCTTTGCAGTCGTGGATCAAATATCATTGGAAGCCCAAAGGAAGTATTAACCTTCATCTAGGGTCAAAAGGATTCTTCACAGTAGTGTTCTCCAATATCGAAGACAAAGACAGAATATTCGAAGGCGGACCCTATTTTTTTGCTACAGAAGGGCTCTATATGAGACCTTGGAGAATGAACTTTGTCCCAGAGAGGGAGACTTTCTCTTCGGTTCCTGTGTGGGTAAGGCTCTACTCTCTACCTCTTGATTACTGGCAAAATGAATCATTGGCAGCCATTGGCAATAAACTAGGACGCTACATCAAAGCTTCTGAAGCTATCAGAAGGGGAAAATACACCTCCTTTGCCAGGATATGTGTGGAAATGGATCTATCAGGAGCACTCCCGGATGAAGTCATCTTGGAGGTTTTGGATGAGGACTAGGTGCAAACGGTAGACTACGAACATATCCCCTTCAGATGTCAAAGATGTCATGAACATGTACATTTACTAAGAGACTGTCCCTTAGGCAAAGAAGATACCAAAGAAAAACGGAATATAATGAAGGACACTGATAATTTCCAGAAAGTGGCTAGCAGAGGAAGGGGGGGGAAAGGACCAAAGCAACAACATACGGAGGGGAAAAAGGGCAATCAGAATAAGTTTCAAGTGCTAGAAGAGCCTGAAGAAGTCACAAGAGAGTTCCAACATCAGCAGGAAGATGCCAAAGAAAAAGGAAACAAAGAGGACACAAACCCTTCGCCAGACATTGACTCTCAAAAAGATGCCATGAGAAGTGATACAGAAATGGACATGGACCAGGAAATGACCCAAAGTGAAACAGATCTAGAAGATCATGAATTACAAGAAATCCTTGACAAGGAAAACTTGGATCTAGAAGGCTTCCTGATGCAAGGAACCAAAGGAGGAATAGATTCTCTGCCTCAAGAAGAATGCAATAGAGTACACCAACTGTTTTTATGGAAGACTCAGAAGCAAGGATAGGAGAAAGGTAAAAATATCCACAAATAGGAGCACAGAGGAGTGAAAACAGTTAAATCAAATCCAAGACTAGCCACCAGAAATCAGGTAAGAAGAGAGGCATAAAAAAGCAACACGAGCTCTTGATGCAATGTGAACAACTAATGATAGATTCGGGTAAGATGAAAGACCTAACCAGTTACTCCTTTACAACTCTTTAATTATGAAGTTCATCTCTTGGAATATTAGAGGTCTAAGTAGTAGAAGGAAACAGAGAATGCTAAGTAATAGAATGAAACTAGCAATGCCGGACATAATCTTCATTCAAGAAAAAAAATGCTCTATTCAGAAAATAAAACAACTCTATAACAAATGGCTCAGCAGATATGAGTTTCTAGAAGTCAAAGTAGAGAACACAGTGGGAGGCATTCTCACGCTTTGGAATCCCCAAAAAGTCAGTATTATAGATGTAGAGGCAACAAGAAATTACTTATCAAACATCATTCAACCATTAGGAATGTCTAAAACCGTCCTGGTTACGAATGTCTATGGTCCTCAAAGAATTGATGAGAAGCTCAGGTTCCTGAACTCTCTGGCGGATCTCAAAAGCAGACATGAAGAAATCCCTTGGGTCATTGGAGGAGACGTTAACATGATTAAATCTCTTTCGGAGAAAAAAGGGGGAACCAGAATCCTCAGTAGAGATTCAATCGGATTCCACTCTTTCACTGAAGACATGAAAATGGTTGATACTGAAATGCAGAATGGTCTTTTTACTTGGAACAATAAAAGAGGAGGCAATGCTCAGGTTGCCTCCAAGTTAGACAGATTTGTAATCTCTAAACAACTAATACTTACTAATACAGAAATATCCACTACTGTTCTCCCATATGGAGGATCTGAACACTGGCCGATTCAATTAGAAATCAAGGGAATTGATGCTCCCAAAAACAGACCCTTCAAATTTGAGAATATCTAGCTCTCCCACCTAGATTTCATCAGCAACATTAAAAAATGGTGGATGGAAGACCTTCGGGTTCAGGGCTCCAAAATGTTCCTCCTTCATAAAAGACTTTAGTACATAAAAGTCAAACTCAAAGAATGGAACAAGAAGGATTTTGGTAACATTTTTGTGAACAAAAAATCAATTGAGATCAAATTGCAGGAATTAAACCAAGCAATGATCACATATGGTTTTGACAAAACCAAAAATGAGCAAGCTAAAAAACTCAATCTAGATTGGGAGAATTTATGCAATCAGGAGGAAATATTTTGGAGACAAAAGTCAAGAGTCCAATGGCTCAAAGAAGGGGAAAGAAACACTAAATTTTTCCACCGTTCCACCTTAGCCAATAGAACGCATAACAGAATCTCTTCAATTTCAAATGAAGATGGGGAGCTTCAGACCTCTCACAAGAATATTGAAAAGGTGCTGGTACAATATTTCAGAGGCATCACCAATGAAAATTATCTAGACAGAGATCACTACATCAAGGAAATTATAAAGAATATTCCCAGGATGGTATCCATAGAAGATAACTTTAACCTGAAAAACCAGTAACCGAAGCAGAGGTCAGTATGGTAATCAAAGACATGCAAAATGGCAAAGCTCCTGGTCCTGATGGTTTCAATGTAGACTTTTTCAAAGCTTGCTGGCAAGTTGTCAAACAGGACATTTTGGAGGTGGTTGAGGACTCCAGAAGTGATCCGGATTTAAACAAGAATGCAATAAAATACAGAGATAACCATGAAGACAAATATGCAGCGGAAATAATATTTCATTTCATTATTGTAAAATACTGAAATATGCTTACAAACAAAAATGGAAATAAACTAGCTAGGGCGATGGTAGCTTATCTCTGAGAAGAGATGTGGCGGCTACATGCCTCTGAACTGTGTTACAATGAGGCTCGAAGGCCTATTTATTGTTGAGAAACAATGGAAAACCCTTAACATTCCAAAACCTAACCCTAGAAGATGAAACGCCAAATTGTGGGCCCTGTTTGGGGTGAGTTGGACAGCCAACTTCCCGGGGTCGCGAATTGGTCATATTATCTCCGTTTGATGCGCATGATAGCCCGTTGGAAAGATCTCTCCGAGGACTATGATGGAAAAGATGATTTTCGACATAAAATCACTAGCAGTAGATTTCCCAAAAAACGTCGTTTAGGGCCTCATAACAGCTACGGAAGTTTAGGACCCGAAAAATTGCTAAAAATAGTAAACTGTGCTATAATTAAGGAAACTGAAAAGCTGAAAGAGACAATTGTGGGGGTCCAAATGGGATAGGTGGGTGGCCACCAACATCCACCTGGATCAAGAAGAAGCAAATCCATGCTGAAAGCCCTCAACAACTCCTTCATCTCCCTGATCCCCAAGCAAGACTCGGCCCTAACTCTTGATAAGTTCAGGCCCATTGCTTTATGCAATGTTGTTTACAAAATCATTTCCAAGACCTTGGCCAACAGACTCAAACCTCTGTTGGCATTATGATTCAGGTGTTGTCCTTGATGGCAAACTCATTCAGGTGATAAATCAAGAAGGACGCAGGAAATATGTTCAGCAAGTGCGTCCCCGCAGGTATACCATACAGAACCCGCGTCCAGGGACGCAGGCCAGCCATTCAGGAGGTGCGTCCGCCCAGTGCACACATTTCAAGGCAGAGAAAAGCACGTGGGGGTTTCTTGTGTGGTATCTAGCCGACGGTTTTGTGTTTCTATGGTGTCGGCTCGTGGTATTGTTCCATGTTTTGGGGAGAAGCTTGCCTATATAAAGCAGAGGAATTCATTTGGATTATGTATCATCTTGGTTGAAGATCTTTTGGTGAGATCTAGTCCAGATCTATGAAGGCGAATCTTCTAATGGACTGTGATCTCTATGGCGCATGATCAGATCTGTGGATCTGAGTGTTTGGGTTGGTTCTGAAGTCCTCATATCTTTTATATCTGAAGGGACGCAGGTTCAGTGAAGGGAAAGTGCGCCGGGACGCAGTACAGTAAAGGCTCAGGTGCGTCTCTGAGGCAAAGGACGCGGCGCGACTGTGTTATTGGGTGCGTCTCTGAAGAAAAAGACGCGGCGCGATAGTGTTTCTGGGTGCGCCGGTCGCAGCAAAGCATAGAGGAACAGTGCGTCGGCACGCAGAACAATGGAAGGTAGACTGCGTCCAGTCGCAGGTCACAGAAAGATAATATGCGTCCCTGTCTTAAGATGATCTGTTGACTGTATATTTCTGTTCATAAGGTGTTCTGGGTTATTTCTGTAATTACTGATCTGATATTTGTAATGGACTGTATCTGTTGTATACTTGTTGATCATTTGATTCTTCATGAAAAGAAGTAGGGGGTTGTAGCTCCCTTCCAGGAGAGACTGGAAAACAAGAGAGAGTTGTAGCTCTCTACAGGTTGCAGCCTGCGTGCTGGTAAAGGACTGCACCAGTACAAAATCATTGTAAAAAGAATTTCTTGAAAGAAGATAGAGACATATTGCAGCAGGTGGTTTTCTCCCGCATTGGGTTTCCACCTTACATCTTGTGTTCTTTGGTGTGACTGTCTATTTTCTTTATTCATGCTCATTATTTATGGTACTGATATGCAAGAATAATTCAAAAGATCAAATAAGGAAGATTTGGTAAATTGCTTGATAATACTGATTCACCCCCCCTCTCAGTATTATTTCCAACAATTGGTATCAGAGCAGGTCCTTCAGAAAAGCTTGATCGCTTGAAGGTAGATCGTTCATCATGAGCAACTACGAGAGAGAAGCATCAATCAGGCCACCAGTTTTTGATGGGACAAACTTCAATTATTGGAAGGTAAGAGTTACTGCATATCTTCAATCCCTTGGTACTGAAGTTTGGAACATTGTAGAAACAGGCTATGCTTTTCCTTCAGCTACTCCTACAGATCCAGCTGAGAAAAAGACATATGAAACAAATGCAAAAGCAGTCAGTACTCTATTAGGAAGTATATCCCAAACAGAATTCATGAAGGTCATGCACTTCAAATCAGCAAAAGAGATATGGGACAAAATGATCACTAGCTATGAAGGAGATGAACAGGTAAAGGAAGCTAAACTTCAAACTCTCAGGATTCAATATGAGACTCTCAAGATGTATAATGATGAAAGTGTGGCTAATTATTTTCTTCGGGTAGATGAGATTGTTAATTGTATGAAAAATTTGGGTGAAGAAATAAAAGAGACTATAGTAGTTCAAAAGATTCTAAGATCATTATCCCCCAAGTTTGAATCTAAAGTATCTGCAATAGAAGAAAAGGAAAATCTCAAAGTTCTCACTATGTCTCAGCTACATGGAATTCTAACTGCTTATGAAATGAGAAAGGGAGGACCATCAGACAGAAGGGAGGCTGCTTTTAAAGCATCAGGCAAAGAAGATTACTATGAAGCAAGCCATGATCCAGAAGAAGAGGAAGAAGAATCAAATTTTGTCAGAAATCTTCAAAGGGGTTCTGGAAGGTTCAGAGGTAAGCTACCCTTCAAATGCTTTGCTTGTGGAAGAGTAGGTCATTATGCTGCAAAATGCTCTTATAAGGATAAAGGAAAGGAACCAGTTAGATGGAATAAGAAACAAAGCACAAATAAGAAAAGCTACTACACCCATGAAGATAGTGATGGCTTATCAAACAGTGATGAAGATGAACAAGGTAATAAATATAGGTTGTTAATGGCATTTGAAGATGATGATTATGAGGATGCTGTAGATGTGGATAACCTTTATGATGAAATTACTAGACTCAAGAGATGCATAGAAGAAAAGAACATGATTATTGATACTCTACAATTCCAAATTGATGAAAAGGAAAAACATCTTGAAAAATTAGAAGGTGAAATTGTTGGTCTTAGAAAAGAAATTGAGAAAACAAAAACTATTAATCTCAAGTTTGTCAAAGGATCTGAAACTTTGGATGAGATTATCAGTGTGCAGCGGTCTCCACTAAATAAGACAGGTTTGGGCTATAATGGAGAAACTTCTCAAGCATCCACTTCAAAAAGTTATCTTGATGCAGCAAGAAGAAATGAGCAAGAACACAAGGAAGATCATCAGGTAAAGCAGGGACAAATGTCAAACAGAAACTATCAGGGGCAATCCAGCTTAAGGGTGAACAAAAGCCACAACCAGCCACAGGTAAAATCTTCTCAATTTGGTTCAAGAATAGATGAAAATAGAAATTACAATCAGTTGGCTGGTAGATCCAATAATCACAGAAGCTTCTTCAATGGACAATGCTTTTCTTGCCATAACTTTGGTCACAAAGCAGCTCAATGTGTTGCGTATAAAACAATCATGACTAGGGAAGCTCAAAAACAAAGAAGTATGACAGGGATTACAAAAAGGACCTATAACAACTTTTCAGCTCTTGAAAATGAAGTTGAATGTTCTATTTGCAATAATTTTGGACATAAAGACTTTGAATGCAGAAGCAGGTTTCCGGAAAGAAAGGTACAAGAGCAGAAAAAGGAACAAGCCTCAGGCGCCAAAACATGGAGAATAAAGGAACCTCAAACAGAAAGATGTGGGATAGCATTTTATGCAGAAGGACAAGAAAATCTATGGTACATTGACAGTGGATGTTCGAAGCATATGACAGGTGATAAAGAAAAACTTGAGTCTTATTCTAATTTAGAAAAGGGAAAGAAAGTCTCTTTTGGAAATGATACTCCTGCAACTATAAAAGGAAAAGGTATTGCTCCTTTAAAAGAAGATGTTAAGGCTGGAAATGTTTTGTTTGTTGATGGATTGAAGCATAATCTACTAAGTGTCAGCCAGATGTGTGATCAAAGAACCGAGGTTATATTCAGATCAAATGGATGCCTTGTTCGTGATCTTGATACAGGTAAAACAGTTCTCAAAGGAAAGAGAACTCCAAATAATCTATACATATTTGATGAAGGACAACAACAATGCTATCTAAGCAAGAATGAAGAGCACTGGTTATGGCATCGAAGGTTGGGACATCTAAGCTTCTCACAAATAAGGAAAGCTTGCAAATATCAGGCAGTTCGCGATCTTCCAGATATCAAAATTCCTGACAACACCATATGCAGATCATGTCAGTTTGGAAAACAAACCAGAACTAACTTTCCAGAGAAAGAAGGATCAGCCAGCATGCCTCTTGAGCTAGTACATACAGATGTATGTGGACCATTCAGAAAAAGAACACCTAGAGGAGAGGAATACTTGATATTATTTATTGACGATTTCTCCAGGTTTGTTTGGTTAGGACTTATGAAGCACAAAGATGAAGCATTCGAAAAATTCAAAACCTTCAAAGCCTTGGCTGAAAATGAATCAGGTCACAAAATTAAGTGCCTAAGATCTGACAGAGGTGGGGAATTTACTTCAAATGAATTTTTCGATTTCTGTGATGAACATGGGATAAGGAGAGAATTCTCTACAGCTAGAACGCCTCAGCAAAATGGAGTTGTTGAAAGAATGAACAGAACAATCCAACAAATGGCTCGTGCTATGCTTGATGAATCAGGAACCCCCGCAACCTTCTGGGGTGAGGCTGCACATACTGCGGTTATTATTCTCAACAAGACAAATGTCCGGGTGAACAGCACTCAAACCCCTCATGAGCTCTGGAGTGGTAAAACTCCTTCGGTAAAGCACTTCAAAATCTTTGGGAGCAAATGCTATATCAAGAATACTGAGGAGCAGCTTGGCAAACTTGATCCTAGAGCAGATGAAGGCATTCTTCTTGGCTATTCTCCACATAGCAAAGCATACAAATGCTACAATAAAAGACTTGGCAGAATTGTTGACAGCATTGATGTAGTGGTTGATGAAAAGGGATATATTCCTAGGCAAATACATCGTGAAGACATCGAAGAAGATGAGAGCTACCCTCAAAGACAGAATGATGAAGAAGAAGAACCTCAAGAAGAATCTCAAGAAGAATCTCACGAAGAAGCAGAAGAACGGACAAGAATAGAAGAAAAGACTCCATCCAGATATGTTCAGAAGAACCATCCAGAATCTCAGATCATGGGACAAAAAGAAGCAGGTATACAAACTAGAAGAACAGTTGCAGAAGCTTCAAGCTATTTGGCATTACTTTCCTCCACCGAACCACAAAATGTGAAAGAGGCATGCAAAGATGAGTGTTGGGTGAAAGCAATGGATGAAGAACTTGAGCAAATCGAAAAGAACAACACTTGGGAGCTGGTTCCTAGACCAAAAGATAAAAATGTTATTGGAACAAAATGGGTCTTCAAAAATAAATTGAATGAAAATGGAGAAGTAATTAGAAACAAAGCCAGACTCGTTTGTAAAGGGTATGCGCAGCAAGAAGGAATAGACTTTGAAGAAACTTTTGCTCCTGTTGCAAGACTTGAGGCCATCCGAATGTTCCTTGCTCTCTCAAGTTTTCAGAACTTCAAAGTATTTCAAATGGATGTGAAATCAGCCTTTTTGAATGGAGACTTGGAAGAAGAAGTGTACATTGAACAGCCAGATGGGTTCATTCTTGGAAATGATCCAAATCTTGTATGCCGATTGAAAAAGGCTCTCTATGGTCTCAAACAAGCTCCAAGGGCTTGGTACTACCGGTTGGACAAATATCTTCATCAACAAGGTTTCTTAAAAGGTTCAGCAGATAGCAATCTGTATATAAAAGTTGAAAATGACAAATTGCTAATACTTGTTGTGTATGTAGATGACATTATTTTTGGCAGCAATGAAGAAGCTATGAGTCAAAGCTTTGCCTCGGTCATGCAGAAAGAATTTGAAATGTCCTTGCTAGGAGAACTGACATATTTCCTTGGTTTGCAAATCCAACAGAAGGAAGGAGGAATCTTTTTATCTCAAACCAAGTATCTCAAGCAGATTTTGAAGAAATATGGCATGGAAGATGCAAAACCAGTATGTACACCCATGGTCACAGGATGTAGTCTCAGTGCAAATGATGAATCTACAGCAGTACATCAACCAACCTACAGATCTATGATTGGAAGTTTACTATATTTGACAGGTACCCGACCAGACATCATGCATGCAGTTGGAATAGTTGGAAGATTTCAGGCAAATCCAAAGGAGACTCATCTTCAAGCAGTGAAGAGAATTTTCAAATATCTTCAAGGGACTCAAAATTATGGCTTATGGTATCCTAGAGATACAGATCTCACTCTTCATGCTTACACAGATGCAGATTGGGCCGGAAGCGTGGATGACAGGAAAAGCACAAGTGGCAGTGCATTCTTTATGGGCTCCAGACTGGTATCTTGGTTCAGCAAGAAACAGAGTTCAATTGCCTTGTCTACAGCTGAAGCGGAATATGTTGCTGCTGCATCTTGTTGCACCCAACTTCTTTGGATGATGCAGACTTTGCAGGATTATCACATCACTTGTACACCTCCTATTCCTATCTTATGTGACAACACAAGTGCAATCAGCATCTCAAAGAATCCGGTTATGCATTCAAAAACCAAGCACATACCAATCAAGTACCATTTTCTCCGGGAACAAGTACTTGAACAGAAGGTCAAGTTGGAGTATGTTCCTTCTAAGGAACAAGTTGCTGATATTTTCACCAAACCGTTGCCCAGGGACACTTTTGAATACCTCAGGCAAAAGCTGGGGGTTGTTGATGCATCATCTTACTGTTGATCATCTTCCTATTGGTGGTATAGGCTCAGGGGGAGCACATAATGCATTGTTGGCATTATGGAGAAGGAGATCTTGGAAATAGCTGCAATATGTCTCTATCTCCTTCATGATGGATTTCTGGTTACAGATCTGGAGATGCATGAGCATAGGGGGAGCATACCCTTTGCACTTGATGTCAAAGGGGGAGAATGAAGCTGAAGATTATGTGGTTGCCATCAAGTCCAAAGGGGGAGATTGTTGGCATTATGATTCAGGTGTTGTCCTTGATGGCAAACTCATTCAGGTGATAAATCAAGAAGGACGCAGGAAATATGTTCAGCAAGTGCGTCCCCGCAGGTATACCATACAGAACCCGCGTCCAGGGACGCAGGCCAGCCGTTCAGGAGGTGCGTCCGCCCAGTGCACACATTTCAAGGCAGAGAAAAGCACGTGGGGGTTTCTTGTGTGGTATCTAGCCGACGGTTTTGTGTTTCTATGGTGTCGGCTCGTGGTATTGTTCCATGTTTTGGGGAGAAGCTTGCCTATATAAAGCAGAGGAATTCATTTGGATTATGTATCATCTTGGTTGAAGATCTTTTGGTGAGATCTAGTCCAGATCTATGAAGGCGAATCTTCTAATGGACTGTGATCTCTATGGCGCATGATCAGATCTGTGGATCTGAGTGTTTGGGTTGGTTCTGAAGTCCTCATATCTTTTATATCTGAAGGGACGCAGGTTCAGTGAAGGGAAAGTGCGCCGGGACGCAGTACAGTAAAGGCTCAGGTGCGTCTCTGAGGCAAAGGACGCGGCGCGACTGTGTTATTGGGTGTGTCTCTGAAGAAAAAGACGCGGCGCGATAGTGTTTCTGGGTGCGCCGGTCGCAGCAAAGCATAGAGGAACAGTGCGTCGGCACGCAGAACAGTGGAAGGTAGACTGCGTCCAGTCGCAGGTCACAGAAAGATAATATGCGTCCCTGTCTTAAGATGATCTGTTGACTGTATATTTCTGTTCATAAGGTGTTCTGGGTTATTTCTGTAATTACTGATCTGATATCTGTAGTGGACTGTATCTGTTGTATACTTGTTGATCATTTGATTCTTCATGAAAAGAAGTAGGGGGTTGTAGCTCCCTTCCAGGAGAGACTGGAAAACGAGAGAGAGTTGTAGCTCTCTGCAGGTTGCAGCCTGCGTGCTGGTAAAGGACTGCACCAGTACAAAATCATTGTAAAAAGAATTTCTTGAAAGAAGATAGAGACATATTGCAGCAGGTGGTTTTCTCCCGCATTGGGTTTCCACCTTACATCTTGTGTTCTTTGGTGTGACTGTCTATTTTCTTTATTCATGCTCATTATTTATGGTACTGATATGCAAGAATAATTCAAAAGATCAAATAAGGAAGATTTGGTAAATTGCTTGATAATACTGATTCACCCCCCCTCTCAGTATTATTTCCAACAACCTCTTCTTCCTTCTTTGATTTCGGGCGAACAGTCTGGTTATGTTGAAGGAAGGCAAATCCTGGACAATATTATTCAGGCCCACGAGTTTGTTCATTCTCTAACTAGTAAAAGGCAGGCCGGTATGATCATGCAATTAGACATAGCAAAAGCGTATGACAAGGTGAACTGGACTTACCTCAAAAAGATCCTCTCAGCTTTTGGATTTGATCATGACTGGATCAGATGGGTTATGGCTTTGGTTACTTCCACCAGCTTTTCAATTTTGGTGAATGGATCACCCTCTGAGATCTTTTTACCTTCCAGAGGCCTCAAGCAGGGCGACCCACTCCCTCCCTTTCTTTTTATCATCTTAATGTAAGGATTGGGACGTACCATTAAAAAGGCTCAAGTCTTAGGAAAGATCAAGGGCCTCCACTTAACGAAGAACGGCCAAGCTTTAACTCATCAGCAATTTGTAGATGATACCATGTTGCAGGGTATCCCCACAGTAAAAGAAGCTACATCGTACAAAAAAATCTTAAATGACTTTGCCTCGGCTTCAGGTATGGAAGTCAATCTCTCCAAATCAAAAAAAAAATTCTTAAACACTAACATTTCTATTCAAAGGAACATCTCCAGAATTCTGGGTTTTCAAAGGGAAGTCCTCCCATCAAAATATTTGGGTATCCCCCTAACGGATAAACCTTTGCACAAAAGTATCTGGGAACCAGTTCTCAACAAGATGCAAGACAAAATCAAAAGATGGACTTACAGAGCATTGAACCTTGCTGGTAGATTGATCTTAACAAAGGTAGTTCTTCAATCTATCCTAGTTTTCTTTTTATCAGCCCTGCCAGCTCCCAAAGGAGTCTTACAGCAATTTAGGAACATTCAGAGAGATTTTCTCTGGGGCAAGGAGGAAACCAGAAAGAAGTGGGCCCTTGTTTCTTGGGATAAAATCTGCAAACCTAAGAGTCATGGTGGCCTTGGCCTAGACGATCAGGAGATTCTAAGCAATGTTTTAGGAGCTAAACTATGGTGGAGATGGGTTAAAGAACCAGGGGCGCAATGGGCTAAAACCTGGAAAGAGAAATATGAAAACTCCTGGCAAACGAGTGATCTCATCAGAATGTGAGGGAACATAAAAGGCTCTCACATCTGGAATAAAGCCTGGAATAACAGAAGCATGGTACAAAACAACAGCTTCTGGGAAATCAGAGCAGGTGATGAGGCTCTCTTCTGGGAAGATAAATGGCAACAAGAACCAATGTTGCTAAGGGAGGACTTTATGGAAATCAAGAAAGAAACTGATTTACAAGGACTAATTAAAGTCAGGGACTTCTGGAATCCTCCTCAGGACACTGAGAAATGGAGAAGATGGAAGAAAATAGAATGCAGAGCGGGCGGCCCCATAAAATCAAAAACAGAAGAACTCACGAACATTTTAGAACAGAGGAAGATCCTGGTCACAGATAGGCAGGATCAATTACGATAGGGGAAAAACAAAGCAGGAATATTTAATATTAAGGAAGCTAAAACAATTTCTCTCAACCTAGCTCCCTGCCGTCTGACTAAATCCTGGCAAAAACTTTGGAGTCACCAAGGGTGGATGAAAATCAAACTGTTAATGTGGTTAGTTCATCACAGGAAAATTTTAACTTGGGATAATATGCAGAGGAGGGGAGTGATGGGGCCTTCTAGATGCCAATTATGTGAGGCTCAAGACGAGACTATGGAGCAAATTCTCAATAGCTATACCTACACCTCCTGGTTGTGGGATTCTTTCAATAGCATTTTTCAACACACTGACAGAGACAAAGACAACATTATTAACACCCTGAACAGGTGGAGAACCAACTTCTCAGAGTATGAGATCCTGAATTTAGCCTAGACCTTTACACCAAGTTTTATTATCTGGAATACCTAGAAAGAAAGGAACAAAAGAATTTTCAAGGATGAAAAAATTACTCCTCTTGGCCTGATGGACTTGATTTTAAAGCAGATAAAAGAGACAATTTCCACCACTGTTCACAGTCATCCCTCTAATCCTCCCACGGCTCTTGAATTAAGAACTCTCAAGCAGCTGGGAATGCATGAGATTATCCTCTATGGTCTGAGTAAAAAAGAAAGAATGGTGGAAAGGGAAAAGGAATTCTGGCATCCTCCACCCAAAGGGTTTCTGAAATGCAACATTGATGGGGCTTCTAAAAGCAACCCGGGGACGGCTGGGTATGGAGGTGTATTAAGAGACGAAGAAGGAAAAATAATTTTTACTTTCCACTCTCATTTAGGCCAAGCCACCAACAACATGGCTGAATTAATGGCTTTGGAGCACTCTCTAGAGCTTCTCAAACATAATAACTACTCAAATGTTCTCATCGAAGCAGACTCTGAGATTTCCATAAATGTTGTCAAGAAAATCAGCTATGGCACTGCGCTGGAAAGGGTCTCAAAACATTGGAGACTAATACAATTTTACCATAGAAACCAAAATCATCTCCAGAGTCTACGTACGGTCAGCTTCAATCATGTTCGAAGGAAGGCCAACAAACTTGCAGATGTGTTGGCCAACCAAGGGGTGATTAATCCTGATTGCAGAATCGAGATGAATTGGCAGGAAAGGTCTCCAAGCATACTAAAAGCTTTTTGTGATGCTCAAGCCACCGAGGAAAAAGATATTTCCGATTGCTGGGCTCAAAGGGCAAGCTATTAATAAGGTTCTTCTAGTCTGTTCTTTTTCCTTCGGCGGACGACTCCTTAATTTAGGGCCTTCTCTGCTTAGCGTTTTCTCCCTGAGGGGTATGAATTCTTATCCCCTTCGCTCCTTGTTTGGAGCCACTAGGGTTCGTCTAAAGTGTCTGAAGGGTTCGGCGGCAAGCTTTTTTCGGCAGCGGGTTTCCAGGTTCAGCGGGAGGAAAGGTTGGTCGGCTCCCACTACGATTTTTCCTCGCGGCTTTTCTTATGGTTCAAAAACTAGGCTTGAAGTGGTTTCTTTGTTGATCGCAAGGCTCTCGGATGGTAAGTGGTTTTGGCTCGTCGAGAGCGATGCCACTCAGCTCTCCCCACGTGGCGGTGGTCAGAATCTTCAAACCACCCTTCCCCACACCTTATTCTCCTTGCATCTTGGTGCTCCGATATCCCTCAGCGCCATCCATTTTAGAGGAAGCTTTCGACGGTCAGATCTCGTCGAGCTAGTTTGGCGGACCGAGAGTGTGTTCACTGTTTGCAAGTTTACCACGGGAGGTTCAACGGGTTTCAACCTTAGTTCTTCTTGGTGGGGCCATTCATAGATACTCGTGTCGTTAAACTTGTGTTTTCTTGTTTTCGTGGGTATGTGTTATTTGTTGGCTTGTCCTATTGTTGGTTCGTCAGGTCTCTTCTTAGTTAGTTTGATCTCGTTGACTTGGTAGGCCTTATGTTTTTCAGGCCTTTTGTAATTATTGTAACATTACCTTTTGGTTATTGAAATAGAAGGAAGGTCTCTTGCTTCAGCAAAAAAAAACTCATGATGCGAACAAAAGAAATGTTAATCATGATTTCATAGACTCTAATGTTGGATCTAACACTCACCATATTCTAAAAATCGATATAAGGAAGTTTGATGGCAAGGATCCTGCAACATGGATATTACAGATGGAGAAATTTTTCGATCTCAATAATGTACAAAACACACAAAAGGTACGTATTGCAACTTTATATTTGGAACCAAATCAATTTGTATGGTATCAATGGATTTTCTCTCGTAAACAAATTATCACTTGGGCAATTTTTATGGAAGAATTGACAGCACATTATGAGGATACAAAAAGCAACACTTTTTTAGCCAATTGATAAGTCTCAAACAAAAGGGTTCAATAATGGAGCACATTGAGGACTTCCAAAAATTGAACATAAGGGTAAAAAATATTCCAGAGGAACATAGGATTGATGTGTTCATAGGGACTTTAAAGGATAATATCCAACATGATGTTCGCCTTTGGGAACCTGATTCATTAGAGAAGGCATTCAGGTTAGCAAGAAAAATGGAAAGCAAAATTATGGCAACCAGGAAGCATACCACTCACAATTATAAAGATGGAAGTGTTGTTGCCCCTAGTCTTCCACAACCTATAAGGTTGACACCACAAAAATTGGAAGAAAAAAGAGCAAAAGGGCTTTGTTACAGTTGTGATAGCAAATACACTAAAGGTCATAAGTGTGCTGAGAAGAAATTATTCTACATAGATTGTGAAGAGGAAGAAGAAAAGGAACAGGAAAGGTTAAAAGAAGAGGATATACTCTAGGAACAAAGCCTAGATAAAGAAGAAATGAATCCGACCATATCTTGTAATGCATTGGCTGGAATTACCACTCCTCAAACCATCAAGATAGAAGGACAAATCAAGAAGAAAAAGGTAATAGTGTTGATTGATTCAGGATGTACCCACAATTTTATTCATTGTAAGGTAGCAAAAGAATTGAATTGCTTCCTATATCCAACACCAGAGTGTCAAGTGATGGTTGCAAATGGAGGAACAACAAATTGCTCTAGAAAGTGCCATAATATCAAGCTATCCATGGGAGAATATGTATTGACTAGCCCAATGCTTTCCATTCCAATGGGAGGTGTTGATGTTGTACTAGGAGTCCAATGGCTACAATCCTTGGGTATAATAGCTTTTAATTTTCAAGAACTTTTCATGAAATTTTCTGCGAAAGGAAAGGAAGTTGAATTAAGGGGTATTGTAGGGAAACCAGGAAAGATAATCAGCTCTAACAGTATGACAAAGCTTCTAAAAAAGGAACAAAGAGGCGTAATTGCACAATTATGTTCACTAGATGTTTCCACATCGAAATCATCTATTTCTCCAGATCTCCAAAACGTCTTGGACAATCATTCCAAGGTATTTGAGACTCCCAAAGGTCTCCCACCTATTCGTGATCATGATCATGCTATTCATCTGATTCTAGGAAGTGTTCCTCCAAACATCATGCCGTACAGATATCCCTATGCCCAAAAGAGTGAAATTGAACGTATGGTTGCAGAAATGCTAGAGGCTGGTATAATTCAACCTAGTCAAAGTTCTTTCTTTACTCCAGTAGTATTGGTGCACAAGAAGGATGGATCATGGTGCATGTGTCTGGATTATAGGGAGTTCAAAAAGCTCACTATTAAAGATAAGTTTCCCATTCCTGTCATTGATGAATTACTGGATGAATTGCATGGATCAATTTACTTCACCAAGTTGGATCTTCATTCAGGATATCATCAAATCAAAATGAAGACTGAAGACATTCTGAAAACAACATTTAGAACTCATGAGGGTCATTATGAATTTTTGGTCATGCCTTTTGGCCTTACCAATGCACCTTCTACATTTAAAGGTTTGATGAATTCCATTTTCAAACCCTTCCTTAGAAAATTTGTGTTAGTATTTTTTGATGATATACTAATCTACAACAAGTCTTGGAAGGATCATGTTGAACATGTTGACAGGGTGCTACAACTATTGGAGGAGAAACAATTATATGCAAAATTATCCAAATATTTCTTTGGAGTACAAGAGGTGGAATATCTGGGTCATATTGTATCTCATGAAGGAGTTAAGGTAGACCCTAGAAAAATTAAAGCCATTAAGGAATAGAAAATCCCCACATCCATAAAGCATCTGCGAGGATTTCTGGGGTTGACAGGGTATTATCACAAGTTTATTAAGAATTATGGGAGAATAGTAGCACCTCTAACAATATTATTGAAGAAAGATGCATTTTCATGGACTCCAGAAGCAACAAAGGCCTTTGAACATCTTAAAGAGGCAATGTGCCAAGCACCGGTCTTAGCTCGACCGGACTTCACAAAAACCTTTATTGTGGAATGTGATGCTTCAGGAAATGGAATTGGTGCTCTTTTAATGCAAGATGAAAGACCCATTGCTTTTTACAGTCCTCCAATCAAAGGAAAGTTTTTATACAAAGCTATTTATGAGAAGGAAATGTTGGCAATACTACATGCACTTAAGAAATGGCGACCCTACCTAATGGGAAGACACTTCAAGGTAAAAATGGATCATGATAGCCTTAAATAATTTTTAGAGCAAAGATTATCCTCTGAAGAGTGACAAAAGTGGGTCCCAAAGATGTTGGGTTATGACTTTGAAATCATCTACAAAAAAGGGAAGCAAAATGTGCTGGCAGATGCACTCTCAAGAAAGGATGAGGATGTGGAAGCATTTTTGTGCACCATTTCTATTATCCAACCAGATTGGATAAACGAAGCAAGGGAGGAATGGAAGAATGATGAAGAAGTGTGGCCACTTATTCGAAAGTTACAACAAGATTCTAGTACATCTGATACATTTAGTTGGCAAAATGATTCGTCATGGTACAAAGATCGCTTATACCTATGTAATAATTCCCAACTCAAACAAAAGATTCTTATGGAATTGCACACTTCTCCCTTAGGAGGGCACTCAGGATTTTTCAAAACTTACCACAGGGTTAAGAAGGATTTTTTTGGGATGGCCTTAAATCGAATATTCAAAAGTTTGTGGTGGAATGTTTGGTTTTCCAACAAAATAAATTTGAAATAATTAAGACCGTGGGTCTATTACAACCTTTATCCATTCCAAGCCAACGTTGGGAGGAGGTTTCAATGGATTTTATCACAGGTTTACCCAAGTCTAAGGGAAAGAGTGTCGTCATGGTGGTAGTTGAAAGACTTACCAAGTATGCACACTTTTGTGCATTATCACATTCATTTAATGCCAGTACAGTTTCTACTGCATTTATGGAAACAATTCAAAAGCTACATGGAAACCCAAATATTATTGTAAGTGACAGAGATCCCATTTTCATTGGAAATTTTTGGACAAAATTATTTTCTTGTCTCGGTACTCAGTTAGCTGATAGCTCATCTTATCATCCTCAATCTGATGGGCAAACTGAGATAGTAAACAAATGTTTGGAAGGATATCTTCATTTATTTGTATCTGATAAACAGACACAATGGGTCAAATGGTTGCCTCTGGCTGAATGGTGGTATAACACTTCCTTCCATACAACAAAAAAAATGACCCCATTTATGGCACTTTATGGATATCAGCCACCATCCATCACATCATATTTAAGAGAAAATTCTAAGGTTCAAGTAGTGGAACATCACATCGAACATCAACAACAAGTCCTCCAACTCTTAAAGGATAACCTCGAGAATAGAATGAAACAACAGGCAGATCAACATCGTAGCGAAAGAAGTTATAATGTAGGTGATTGGGTATTCCTACAGCTACAACCATATAAACAAATGTTCCTCAAGCAAGCTAAGAAGGATAATAAATTATCACCAAAGTATTATGGTCCGTACAAGGTGTTGCAAAAGATTGGTACTATGGCATACAAATTGGAGCTTCCTGCAGCTTCTCGAGTGCACCTAGTTTTCCATGTTTCATGTTTAAAGAAGGTTATAGGCTACAAGCTCCCAATTCAAACAATACTGCCAGAACTTGACGAGGAAGGGAAAATTATATTCGAACCTAAATAAGTTACAGAAACGAGAACTTGACAGCTACGAAATCAATCAATTTCGGAGTATCTCATCAAGTGGAAGAACTTATCCGCTGAAGATTCCACATGGGAGGATGAGAATTTTATACAAAAGCATCCAAAACTATTCAAGCGTTGAGGACAACACTTTTTTGAAGGAGAGGGGCATGTTAGGTCCCTATAATACTAGTGATTACCCCATTACTATTGTACTTGTACCCCTTATTAATATTGTTGTGCCCCTATTGTCCCCATATTGTTATTAGTGTGCCCCATAGAATCCCTCTATTGTTATTTTTGTGCCTTTATATTATTATTGTTAGGTCGGTTAGGTTATATTGTGACTCCTTAGACTCCTATATATAGAAAGGAGGTTTTTTCATTTGAATCATCAAAGAATCATTCATTTGTGTAATGTAAAGGAGGTTGCCCCCTCGAAGAGGCTGAATTATAAGGCGTTGATCTATCTTTTCTATCTTTTTGTGAGCTGGTTTCATAATAGTAGTTGTCTACTCGAGAGTCGTCCTAAGAGTAGACCACACCTCCTACATGAGAGATCCCTGGATTTCCTTTAGAGGTGCCATCGAAGAAAACTGTTACCTTTCCCTGCTTCCTCCACCAGGTTTGGAACTCTACATCTATTGTTCTAATGCGCCAGTCGAGGTTGAATGTGGGACGGGTAGCTGTTTTTTTTCTGTCCCAGACGAGAAGGGTTCCCAGCCAGTTTCGTTCCTTAGTTATGTTGTGGGGAAAAATGCCTATGCAGGATGATACTATCCACCTAAGGTGTGACAGTGCCTTAGCAACAAACGAATATAGCTATTCTGGTTTCTTCCTTTATGAAATGTGAAAGAAGAGGGATCAATAGACTTACCGGTGCCTTCCGTTTGTCCCTCGATCCAGTCTCTCTTCTCTTTGGGAGTCCACAGCTACTTGCCTTCTTGCTTCTCCAGCTTCAACGGGTTCCTGCAAGATCACAAGAGAACAGCTACTTGCGACAAGAGAACAGCTACTTGAGACAAGAGAAGAACTCTACACAAAGACAGATATTCACATTCATAACTAGTTTAGGATTAGAAATAAACTAAACATGCTAATACATCCATACATCAAAAATGCATCAGCATATAGGAGAAACCAAGATAGCTTTATTGATGAATAACAAGGTTCAGGAAGAGATACAACCCAGAGGGCTACAATCCAGCATCTCCTTCCCAGCAAATGGAATTCCTATCTTCACCCCTTTCAAAGCATTAAGCACCCAATAGTTCCAGTCTCAAACCAACAGCAATTCTTTGCAATAACAAAATTCCAGCCTCCTAGATCTCATGGATGAGAGATCCATATATAGATGTTTGGAGAGAGGATGAGTCAGCTTGAGATCTGACTAGTGTCCTCTCCCTCTGTCAATTCTTGAGTCCACTTGGAGGTTCTTGCTTCCACTTGGAGATTTGGAACCTCTTACTCATCACCAGTCGAATTCCCTGAGGCAAGTGTCATTTTGGAAGCTTCCTAGGTTTTGACACCTCGAGAAATGAGCCTGCCACTTGCCCACTCTCGTTCAGCGCAGGTAGCCAGTGTTCCAGTTGACATTCAACGCAGGTAGCCAATGTTGGCTTTGACATTCAGCGCAAATAGCTAGTGTAGCCACTGAAATGATCCTGAATTGACTTGTTTTGAGCAGTTTTAGGTGGAGAACTTCTGTGAATTGCTGTGGTTTGTTATCCTTGTTCCTCTAGGGGACTTTGGATCCCTTAGATTATGGACATTCCATGCTCAATGCTGTAAGGCACAAAAATGTCTATAATAGTTGCCCCCTAAAGTATGAGGCTGTTTATCGGGCGAAATGCTTTATCAGGGGGATCCAAAGTTCATCCAATGCTGAGAGGAGACCTGTAATACAATACAATACATTATTTTTCATACTGCTTTCATGATCTAGCTAAGGCGGGCATTCCCATGCTCAGCTTTATAAATTCATTTTTCTGTACATAGAACAGACAATCGTCTGATGGTAGACTGATAATTTTGATGAAATTATCATCCTTTGAGTAGGATGATTATCTGCTGCAATGATGTACATGTCAAAGTCTTTATCTTTCCTGAATATATATATATATATATATATATATATATATCGCAGCCCGGATGGATGAAACTAGATCCGGGGTCTTCAAACTCGTTCGATCTTCACTCTAAGTACAAGTCGATCCATGTGAGAATTGTTCTGAAGTCGAACATGGAAAGACATCGCTTGATTACCGGTCAATGATGTAAACCGTTAACAAGCGCGAGAGGAATCACCGATAATGATAATGACCCTCAAGGTACTGCAGTACAATTCACGTGGTGTGAATAAAGGACTTGGTGTCGAACACCAAGCAACATCTTTCGGTCGAAGGTCATTGATGTATACCTGTCGCCGGAAGTGAGAAACTTGCCATTGTGGCATGCAAGCTTCAAAGTAGTTAAGGGGTTGTTCCTAGATCAACTTCTTGGATAATGAGCTGATGTCAACAAGAAGCGATCCGTCAAAGGAGGGCCTTAATGAATCCCACATCAGTGACACAGAACGGAGCTAATGATTTTAATGGAGGTGAAAACGATCTGTGACATATGATTCAGGGTGGCGGTCATGAAAGGATGAAGGATAGTGTATGGCAGTGGATGGGACACGGTTGACTTTTCTGAACGACTTCTCTTGAACATATGGCGACACTGATGCGATGGATTGGTAGCATTACCCCAAATATGGATGGTATGGCGAGACCATGGATGTGACCGGTGAATGAAACAACCCAACCCGATTGTGGTACGGAGGAAAAGTGTCATGTTCAAGAGCGACTTGCTACCATCAAAGTTTTCTTTAGTTTCTCCCAATTTTTCCCCAGTCATTGCTGACCAGTACCTCTTTATTTTTTTCAAGCTTGAGGAGGATAACATATGCTTGTTCTATAACTTGCCCTTCGGGCAAGCCCATCGCTATGTTTTAACGAGCCTAGCGATAGTGAAACTCGTTCTCGTCTAAAGACAAGTTTGTCGCTATTTAATGATTTTAACGAGTCTAACGACAAGGATAACTCGGTCCTTTTCATTTTTAGGGAGTCTGAAAAGGTACATAAAGTTAACTCCAAAAGTCCTTTTTCGTCATCTAATCCCTTAAGTCCGAAAAAGTATAAAACAATACAGAAGGGATGAGTTTTCGATAGTTTTAACGAGCCGAACAAAACAAGCGCTCTATCTTTTTGTGTAATAATCCCTCAGGTCCAAAAAGATTAAAATCTAGAGGAGGGATAGCTCTTCAGGTCGCTTTAACGAGCTGGAAGGCCAAAACTCGGCAATCTTTTCATATTTTACGAGTCAGTTGAAAAGAGCTTAAAGAAGACTCGTCTTTTGAGGAACGAGTGATAAACAGGGTTAGCAGCTGATTGTAGGTACAGGTTGGAATTTTCCAATCACGGCAATGTCACAAGGATGGCTAGGTGAAATCACTCTTCACAACTGTTCCTCAAAATGGGTAAACAATCATATGGAGGTGAACGATCGGCCAAAGGAAAAGTGGAGGTGACGGTGCAAACACGACCAAGGCTTTAATGGCTGATGATATTACATTCACAGTGGTTATTTACCGGGATAGTTCATTTTTTAACGAGCTTAAACGCGGGTGGAAACATTTGCTCGATCTTATGTTTATTTTTTAACGAGCATGAACTATGTGCTAAAACTGCTCGGATCTTGCGTTTATTTTTTAACGAGCATGAACTTTATGCTAAAACTGCTTGATTACCCAGTCATATGATAAGAGTGTCTCATGTAAGATTCCATTTTTTATGGAGCTTGCGCCTTACCAAAGCTATGCCCCGCATCCTTTCGTTATGTAAGTTCGGAAACGACTAATCCTACGAGTTTAAAGGGTTACGGGTCCTAAAAATTTAAAAAAATAAATAGCCGCCCCTTGCTAACACTCCAAAAGGTTTGCATGCCCCCAGGCATAAAGCACGATTTCAAGGTTACCCCTCAATTTGCAGATAAAACATTTGTTTTACCGGGAGAGGCCTACCTCTTTCAGGCTACCCAAAGATTTTTCTGTTATTCTTTCAACAAAACACTTCTTCGGCGATGTCTACCGAGATAAACAAAGGTGAGTGACGAGACCCGCCCTCTCACATAACTTTGACAAGAGAATCTTATTCTAGAACAACCCCTCTTCCAACCACGGACGGGGTACGGACTAGTCATATTCTCCCGCGGAAACCTACTCTATACCCAAAGTTTCCCTGCCGAAGCAGGCCAGGATGCATGCCCCCTGGGTTCCAGTCATATCCTCCCAGATTACTCGTGCTCATCAGGAGGACGGACCGTGGGTTGAGACACTTCTTGCGTGAAAAGACCATTTAGGGATGGTATATGACTATTTGCGATGCGTGATCCGGGAAATGAAAGTTGGTCCACGAGCTTGACCACTCTTCCTTCATGCGGAAAACACATTACTCTAAAGAGTGAGGAGACTATAGCTCCGATGCAATATATATAGTCTCGTCCAAGGAGTAGGTTATAATCCAAGGGTCCTTGAACGACCATCACGTTCATTTGAACGGTCTTCCCTTTCAATGTTATAGGCACATTGGGGAGGATCCCTAAAGGTCAACTGGTTCCTTTATCAAAACCTGAAAGATTTCTCATTTCAGGTAAAAGTGTTGGCGAACCAAGTGCTTTCCAAGCAATAGAGGAAAGGATACTCACAGATGCCCCTTCATCAACGATAGTGCCAGCCATTACTATTCTGTATATTTGAACGATAATTCTGAATGGTATGCTTGCTGGCAACCAGGGTCTGCCTAGTTGGTTCCAGTCAAAGGACACAACCAGGTTGCTTGGTGGTGGGACCGAATAAACGGCCGGATATCGCTCTGACGAACTTCCTTCCTGCGATAAAGGAATGGGGGCATTGCCCCCTTGTTCATCAGAGTCAGTGTTGATGAAGAGAATTTGGACGGTGTCGTCTTTATTCTCCTTTGTGATGGTATCATTCGAAGATAGAGCCTCTGAAGGCAAAACCGGGTCAACTGCCGTATCAACCTTTTGACTTTCGTCAGGCATGGATCCAGACGGTTCATCTTCAATGATAGGTGCTTCGACTGACCACCTGAGCGGGCCAGCTGGGTTCTCAACTAGTGAAGGACTTCGCAGGAGTTTTTGATATCCAGGAGGAAGTTGCGCTCGTAAAATCAGGCGATCTTCCAGAACTCTTTTAGCCTCGTCTAAGAAGGGACAACGGTGTATGGCGTGATCGCCTTCACACAGTTTGCAGGGAAATCTAGATTTCCCTCTCTGTCCTGAGACTTCACTTTCACTAGTCGACGGTGAGCTGTCAACATGGCTATCAAAGGTCGACGCTACCAAATTGTGCAAACGGGGAGACCAGTCCCTTAGTATCCGAGGGATGCAAGGACAATCTCTGTGGAAGTGGTCTCCCTTGCATATGGCACATGGTGATTTAGGCCTTGTCAGTGTTGTGTGTGGATTTTTGTCAGACGACACTTGTTTGCCCCCAGTCGCCTTTGGCTCCTTCTTCTTCTTCTCTTTCTTCTTCTTTTCCTTCTTCTCCTTAGGACCCTGGTTTTGTGTTTTACCAGTTCCGTCAAGCGAAGAGGAAGGAGGAGAGGAAGATGAAGTAGAAGGCTGGTGGGAAACTCTGTTCTGGTCTAACTGTTGACTCAACTGTTCAGGAATGGTGGTGTTCTGAACGACATTGGTTGAAAAGAGCCAAACTGGCAGGACAATTGTCAGTCTTAGAAGCGACAATGTGGCCATGTGGGGCGCACCAACATCTCCCCAAGAGGAGAAGGGACTAGGATTTCCACCAAGGGGAATTCCTTGGTTGGTGTGTTCCATTTTTTCAACCTAAAGATCAACGCAGGAATAGGGGTGATTGTTCCGTTTAAAATAAATTTTAACGACGCTTTAGACACAACTTGCTTTTTCAGTTTTAAAGAGTCGAGAAAAAGCTAAAGATGACTCTAGTCTCCTTCGATCTTTTAATGAGCCCGAAGTGACAAATGCTCGGATAGACTTTTTCTGTTATAGAGTCTGAAAAAGGCCAAAAGGAACTGCTCTGGAGTTCTAGGCAGAGGGTGTGCCAAACTTTTCGCAAAACCACAGAATACTTTTTAGGGTACGGGCGGTCGATCTTCCTGAATGCTGTGTTCAGTGCATTGCGATCAGTAGGGCGGCCGACACGGCTTCCTAAGGATAAAGGTTTTATGCCTATAGGCGTCTCCCAATATATACGCTACGGTACGTGGGAGTACAATCCGTATTGGCGCTATCGTCCCTCAGGAGGAATCACCCACCATCCACGAGATCGATAGTCACCAAGCTTAACGATGCCAGAACACGTCTCTAGCCTAGACCTCTATGTTGTGCGTTATGTTGCAAAGCGTTGTTAAGTTCATTCAATTTATTTTAGGTTGATCTTTTTAAAGTTTGCCTTTCGAGGTTCACCATGAGATGTATGATACAAATTCCTAAATGCAGTCTAAAGATGATAAGCAAGCTTTATATCTTTTCAACTTTGAAAATCCTAGCTACTAAGGGAAAAGAAAGACACCATCTTTTCTCAAAGAGCAATCAGCACACTCTAATGCACTTCTCCTAAATCCAACATGCAAACTATCAAATGCAAATGCACAATGCAGGTGTTTGTTTTCCGCTTTCTTAGTATTGATGCCTACAAAGAAAGCTTTTTGCACAACTTTGAATTTGCTTTTAAATGACCAATACAAACAAGTTTACTTTTTTTCGAAATCAGAGAGGGTAGAAGAGATTACACTACTTAACGATTTTCGAAATGAATACTTGTTTTGACACTTAAAAGAGACAAACTCAAACCAATAAGCAAAAGTAAATGTATAATCAATCTGCAAACAGCCAATGAACTCTCTTCTAAGATCACAATCAACAGATCTGAATTAATGGCTACAGGATGACTATTTCACTCATGCAAAGGAAGACTGTAAATGACGCCACAAACACATAAAAACACTCATAGTCTTTTTGTACAAAATGAGGCGGAATGTAAGCAGAGAAAAGGAGTTATCAGACTGGTACCTATGCTGGTTACTGGCCACAAAAATCAGAGATCAAAACAAGGCAAAACAGAGCAGAGAACCCCAGCTGCACTAGGACAAACTGGTTCAGCGCAACCTCAACACAGGGGTTTTGACATTCAGCGCAGGTAGCCTTCTCGGGACCTGCGTTGAAATGCAGAATCCCTTCACTGGGTCTGCGCTGAAGGAGAAACTCTCGTTTCCCTCAGGTTCTGGGTCACAGATTGCTATTTAATTCACTGTTTTACGCCAAATAAAAGCAACAAGCAAGGTGTAATCAAAGGGATGCTTTGAAATGCTACTAAGATCTATCACAAGGATCATCAAATCATTTGTGAATCCATTGTTCAGATCATAGACCAGTCCAGTAACTGGATCAAAGCAGCAACTTTCTACTTTGCATCTGGGAAAGATGAAGTTCAATTGTTGCTGTCAAGTCTATGAAGTAAACAATGATAGAAACACAAATAAAATGACTTAACAGATCTCCCCAGCGGAGTCGCCAATTTGTTGTGGGGAAAAATGCCTATGCAGGACGATCCTATCCACCTAAGGTGTGACAGTGCCTTAGCAACAAACGAATACAACTATTCTGGTTTCTTCCTTTATGAAATGTGAAAGAAGAGGGATCAATAGACTTACCGGTGTCTTTCGTTTGTCCCTCGATCCGGTCTCTCTTCTCTTTGGGAGTCCACAGCTACTTGCCTTCTTGCTTCTCCAGCTTCAACGGGTCCCTGCAAGATCACAAGAGAACAACTACTTGCGACAAGAGAACAGCTACTTGAGACAAGAGAAGAACTCTACACAAAGACAGATATTCACATTCATAACTAGTTTAGGATTAGAAATAAACTAAACATGCTAATACATCCATACATCAAAAATACATTAGCATATAGGAGAAACCAAGATAGCTTTATTGATGAATAATAAGGTTCAGGAAGAGATACAACCCAGAGGGCTCCAATCCAGCATCTCCTTCCCAGCAAATGGAATTCCTATCTTCACCCCTTTCAAAGCATTAAGCACCCAATAGTTCCAGTCTCAAACCAACAGCAATTCTTTGCAATAACAAAATTCCAGCCTCCTAGATCTCATGGATGAGAGATCCATATATAGATGTTTGGAGAGAGGATGAGTCAGTTTGATATCTGACTAGTGTCCTCTCCCTCTATCAGTTCTTGAGTCCACTTGGAGGTTCTTGCTTCCACTTGGAGATTTGGAACCTCTTACTCATCACCAGTCGAATTCCCTGAGGCAAGTGTCATTTTGGAAGCTTCCTGGGTTTTGACACCTTGAGAAATGAGCCTGCCACTTGTCCACTCTCGTTCAGCGCAGGTAGCCAGTGTTCCAGTTGACATTCAACGCAGATAGCCAGTGTTGGCTTTGACATTCAGCGCAAACAGCTAGTGTAGCCACTGAAATGATCCTGAATTGACTTGTTTTGAGCAGTTTTAGGTGGAGAACTTCTGTGAATTGCTGTGGTTTGTTAGCCTTGTTCCTCTAGGGGTAGGAACAACATGTTTAGGGACTTTCGATCCCTTAGATTATGGACATTTCATGCTCAATGCTGCAAGGCACAAAAATGTCTATAACAAGTTATGAGATTGTCATCTAACTTTCTGGGGTAGTTTTCACGAGTTTCCATCAAGGATGCCTTAGCTCTGGCCACCACTGTCAAGGGTGAGGACTTTACATTGTTGAATATCTAGTTATTTTGGGCGAGCCAGATTTTCTAGCAAATGAACTTGGGGATAGAGTGCCAGATCCGGTTCCACAGTGATTGTGCATTGAGAGTCCTTGGATACCTTGCGGTCCAAGTGTAGAAGAGGTCCACAATTGTACCCTGGAGAGGGGCGGGTGCGTTGAGGCCATGAAGGACAAGGGTCCATACCGTTTGGGAAAAGGCACGGCTTATAAAGAGGAGGTGGTCCACTTTTTCAGATGCAAATCTACACATGGTGCACCAATGCAGCCCTACTATGCCTCTGTGAGAAAGGTTCTCATCTGTCAACACTTTCCTATGAATGAGAAGCCAAGTGAAAAAATTCACCTTGGGGATTCCGTATGTGTCCCATTCTTGCTACCAGATGGATGGGTTGTGAGCTTGATTTTGTGTGGGAAGCAAGGCTACAAAACCAAGTGCGGGGGTGTAGACTCCAATCTTCCCCCACTTCCAAAGATCTGAGGCATGTATGTTAACAGGTGCTGAACCCTTCAACTTGTCCAAGAGAAGTTGATTTTGGTGAAGTAAATGTGCGGGCAGATTGGGGAGGACCCAGTCCTCCCATTTTCCTTGTCTGTCCCAAGAAAAAATGTCAGCAAGACTGAACAGGCCATTCTGGGAGAGCCAGTCATGAAGGTCGGATAATTCCACTGAATGTTTTATAGGGGGATTGACCATGATTTTTTCTTGCCATATCAAAGTATTTTCTCCTTTTCCAGACACTCTGTAAAGCTTTTTTTGGAAGGTGGCAAGCCCTTTTCTACATAAGTTCCACAGCGGCATGCCTTTGGGAATACTATCCGCTTGGAGATTTCTCAATGAGACTCCTTTGAAGTAATTGGCTGAATGGATGGTTTTTGTTGGAGTAGATCTGCCAAAGGATTTTGCGACCTAAGGCAATATTGGCCAGGCCAGGGTCTCTAATCTGGAGACCTCCTTCCAGCTTTGGCCTTTTCACTGTGTCCTAACTGACTTAGTGGAATTTCCTCTCGTTTCCTTTGCCTCCTTGCCATTGGAAGTTTCTGAGTAGCTGTGAAATCAGATCCGTGATTGTCTTTGGAGCTAGGAGGAGAGAGGCCTGATAGGTAGGGAGGGAGGAAAGGATAGACTTTATGAGGATTAGCTTGCCAGCGTTGTTGAGCCACTTCCCACCCCAAGAAGCTATCTTGGTTTTGATCTTGCTGATGACTTTAGTCTAGAGTGAGGCTCGGTTAGTCCACAGGGTTAAAGGTAGTCCCGGGTATTGTATTTTGTCCCAGGAGGCATGGCTCGGAAAGTCCAAGATTCTTGCAATTCGAAGGATGGTTTGTTCCTCTGTATTCCAACTGTACACTGCACCTTTTCTTTTATTTATAAGTGCTCCTGAAATGATACAGAAGCTTTGTAGGGTCTCATTTTATTCTTTTGCTATTCGGGTGGAAGCTCCTCCCAACAATAGAGAATCATCTGCGAACAAGGCATGGTTGATTGATTCTATTCCGGTCGTTAGTTAGATGCCCGGGAGAGAACCTTTGTTTATTTCCGCTATTAGTTTCCTGCTCAAGTTGTCTGCCATTATAATGTACAGAAAAGGTGATAGCGGGCATCCTTGCCTTATCCCCCTTGAAGCTTGGAATAAGAGGCAGGTCGACTATTTACCAGCGGGGCTATCCATGGTTTGTCAGTGCGGGCCTTGATCAAGTTCACAAAGGTTGGGCTGAATCCTAAGGAGATGAGGGCTTTGTAGAGAAATGATAATTTTACTCGATCAAAGGCGTTGGTCATGTCCAACTTGATCAGTATCCCTTGATCCTTCCTATGATGGCTAGAGTGCATTATTTCATGTACAAGTATCACATTGTCCAAAATATGCCTTCTTACTACGAACCCTCCTTGACTGGGAGAAATAAGCTTACTTAGTAGGGGCTTCATTCTGTTTGCGAGCAATTTATCAAGAATTTTCTAAGAGACGTTACATAGCGAAATGGGTCTAAATCTGTAAAAGGTAGCTGGATTCACTTCTTTGGGTATTAAGGCAAGAAAGGTGGATTTGGTGCTGCCTCCCACTTTTGCTTTTTTCTGGAAAGCCTTTGTCATTCTTAGAAGTTCATTTTTGATGATTGTCCAACAGGCTCTGTAGAAATGTGCTGAGAAACCATCTGGGCCTGGTGCTTTGTCAGGCTCCATGTCCCATATTACATTGTTGATTTCTTCCTTCGTGAAGGCCTTCATAAAATTTGAATTATTTTCCTCATTAACCAACAAAGGGATCTGGGAGAGGAAGTCATTGGAGATCGCCTCATCTCCTGTTCCATCCTCTGTATATAACCACTGGAAATGATTTTCAGCAGCTTCTTTAACTTGGGTGAAACCTTTGATGACTGTCTGATCTGCTGAGGTGATTTCTGAAATCTGATTTCGGGAGAGGCGGGCTCTGAACTGCTTGTGGAAGAAGGTTGTGTTACGGTCACCTGCTTTCAACCATAGGCTTCAGGACTTAAGTCGCCAAAATTATTCTTCTTTTCTGAAGGATTTGAAAGAAGCAAGTTGGGCAGCTTGTTCCTTCTCCAAATCTTGCATGGTTATATCTTTGCCCTCCATCTCTAGTTGTAATTCTACTAACTTTTGCACAGTTTCTTTTCTCTGTGTGGTGAAAGTGTTGGGAGGCGTTTTGACCCATTCTTTCAGAGCTATTTTGGTTTCTTTCAGTTTTTTCTCCCATACATAACTGGGTGACCCGGTGATCATGATAGACCAGGCCTTGGTAACAACTTCCATAAACCCTTCCTGCTTTATCCACAAAGGGCTGAAGCGGAACGATATAGGCCCCATATTTTCTTCCTCATCCAGTTGTAAGAGGATAGGTTTATGGTACGAGGTGAGATTTGGTAGGATTCTCGATGACACTATTCTCTTTTCCATCAGAAGAGTGCTCTGCATTAGGAATCTGTCTAGCCGGGTTGAGATGTGTGTTGTCCCTATTCTGTTGTTGGTCTAAGTGTATCTCCCCTTCTTGGGTTTAAGATCAAGAAGATCCCACTGCTAAATTATGTCTTCTGTTATCACAAAATCTGACCCTGATAGGCTACTGATCAAGTAGACTCTAAGTAACTCTTTCAAACCAATCTTTTGGTTGAGGCTTAGCCTCCTCAACCTGAGAGGGCTCTCTCACTAGGTTTAGGGTTTTTGATTAATGATTAGATGGCTAACTCTAGGGAAAAAAAGAACAGAAGTATAACTGGTTGACTGGTTGAAACCATGATTAGCAAATATCTATTGTGCTATGAGGTCAAAATGGTCTTCAACAAAACAACATGATTAGAAAAACATGGAATTCAAGGCACTTAGAGTTTAGGTTTATGAATAGAACAGTAACACAGTAAAACAACATAGTTTACAAGCATGTGAAGGAAGTTAGAGCCTTTTCCAATGAATTCTAAGTAAAACAAGCTTATACCAATGCAAATAAGTAATTGAATAGAGCCATAAGAACATCAAACACATAAACTCTTTGTGAATCTTGAGTAGTCAATCTGATATCTGTATTAAGTATGAAAACCACAGTTTATCACAATAACACAACTTCCAACCCTGTGGAATTTGATTTTCAAGCTTAATATAGAACTTTACATCATTGGATACTATCATCCACCTTTGGAGGAATTTGAAGTCCTAACTTAGACACCTATCTATTCAAAAACAAACTATTCAATTACAACTTGACAGCTGCGCTGTCTTTTAAGAGTCCTAATACAAATAGGACAAAAACTCCTAAAACAAGCCTTCAACACCTTTATCTAAGTCTTTAATACATTGTTTAATCAGCTTCCAACCCTGTCCTCGAGTTTGATGATGACCATGATGCTGTTGCAAAACCTGTTATATTATGCCTTAACTACTCTAAAAATTAGGAAACAGAGTTCCTCTTTTTTAGGCCCTTAACCCTTTATGTTTATCTTCAAATATTTTTCTGCTGGTGTATAGGTGTCATGCATTAATAATTTTGTTGAAACATCGTTTTCCACCTGTGCAAAAGGGAACTCAAGCATGTGGATGAAAACATGACTGTGTTTATGAAAATACTCTGTTTGCATAGCATAGTCAACATTTTACCTATGGAGTACTCCTTGAAGCTTTGCTACCTGCATCCCTGCCATCTGAGAGTTCATACACAAGCCCATATCCATTAGAAACTTCAAAATTTGGAATTGATCCATCATTCCCTTCACAATGCATCTATAAGAGCCAAATGATCATCTTCAGCAGTTTTATAGCGCGCTATGAAACTGCTGTGTGTGTTCTTTTTCAACATGACCTTCAAAAATCAGTGGTTTGGGAGCTTTTTTCCAAAATTTTGAGAAGACTGATGTATCAACTAGAAATCAAAATCACATCCCTTCATAGATGTTCTTCTTTGCAGATTTTTTTTCTTTGTATGCCAAAATTCTTTTATGTATGCTAAAAACTCCTTCACTGTCTTTCTTCAACACCTTGTTTCATCATTATTGTAGACCCTTTTTCCAGAGTGGTTAGTTGTATTTCCAGATCTTCAATTTTCCTCTTCAATCCCTTGTTTGTAGCTCTGAGCTGAGTATTAATTTTTCTCACAAATTTGGCTTCTTTGATTGCAGGGATAGTTTAGGTAAAGTATTGTTGTTCACTGTTAACTATTTCTGATTTGGGCACTCTTTCAGCCTCCCAAAGAGCCTTCATCCTTTTGAAGCTTTTCTTTTCGGCTGCATTTTCTCTTTCTCTCGCCCTTAACTTAGCAATCTCATTGTTGGCAGCTTCTATCCTTGTTTACATGACTTCATAACTGGCCCTTTGTGTTTGAGTAGCAGGAACCATGTTTTTGCCTCCTTCAGGCCTTGAAGATGGTAATTTTGACTCTTCTTGAACAAAAAAGGCTTCTTCTGTTCTCTCCAATTCAACATTGGACTCCTGCATCTTCTTGGATTGTCGGGTTAAGGGTTTTCTGGGTTTGAAAACAAAAGCTGCAACCTCATCCTTAAATTCCAGTTTTTTGGAGGATTTCACCTTCTTCGACTTCCTTTGATCAACTTCTGTTACATCTGCCTGCACCAAAGGGGATTCCGTAATGTCAATGGCCCTTAAGATATCACTTAAGTCACCCTTCAAGCTTGAACCTTCTCCTGAAATCACTGTTTTCCCCTTTTCCTTTGCAATCTGGCTCCTAGTAAGTCTCCTTTGAACTGGTTTGCTGGATGACTGTTCTAGTGTTTCTCCTTTAAGCTCAGATATCTTTCCCTTGGCAGATTTAGGAGTTTCAAGAATGACTACTGGACTTTTAGCTACTGAGGTTTTGCTTGCTTTTTCCTTCACCTACTTCCTTGGCTTTAATTTAGCAAACCTTTTTGCCCTGGTCATTGCAGACCTGCTAGCTTCTGCTGATGAAGTTTCTTTGACCCCAGAGCTAGTACCTTCACCTTGTTTTTTTGTTCCAAAGTCACATACAAACAAAAATGAAGACCAATCTTTTTTTACCCTTTTGAGTTCATGTAACACTATCAATTTAATTAGGCCATGATGAAACAGGGAAGTCTCACACCCTTGGGACTTTAGCTAAACTTTATTTGCCATCTTAGCTATACTTCGAAATAAGAAGTAAGGCAAATCTAGAGAAATCATACCAGTAAAATGTAAAAGAAGTTTAAAATGATATGAATATACCTTCTGATATCTGCCTTCATGCGTGAAATAACGCTGAATGTTGAAGAGCAGGTTGGTGTAGTTGTCCTTGATGTAGTCTTCAGGAACTGCTTTGGTTAAGTCAGTTTCTAAAAACTGTGTCTTCAGGAACACCTTGCATGGTTCCATGTTGAATCTAAAGTTCTTGAACCAGGCCTCTTGTCCCCTAGGAATTTCAGTCACCAACGCTATAACCTCTGGAGAAACTTGCATATCAAGCATTCTGACCTTTGTCTTTAAACCATCAAAATGAAGTGCAAACTCCTTGGTTACTTGGGTATGCCCTCCTTGCAATTTTTTACAAAACTTCCAGCACCCTACTTTCTTGAAGGCCTCTACAACTGCTTTGTCTTTTCTTAGGACCTCAGTGTTTTCTGGCTCAGTTCTCAAACAATGGCCAGACTTGTGGTGATTATTTTCCTCTGTCATCTTTTCTTCTGAGTCCCTGTAACAAAACCAGCTTGTTTTGAAACTCAATTAATCAACCTCACTTGTCGATGATGATCAGCCTCGCCTGAATGATGGGTGAATAAATCCTTGGTGAATGATTCCCAAAGCTTTTTGTCGAACACAACTTTGTTTCAAGGGTTTTCATGCAAACTAAGACAATGAGACTGACCAGCTTCTTTGAATTTTGAAATTATCATTCATAATGACCCCTAGATTCAAAATTATGAGTTTGGAGCGGTGGCATGCTCATGGATTGACTTGGAACTGACACCTAATCATGAAAATTCTAATGGGTTTTTTCCGGATTGAGGTTTGACAAGACTGTCTTTACGAATCCGCACTTTCCTAGTGCGCTACGAAAAGCACTGCGAAAAGAGCAGTGTTTTCGTATTACCACACTATCTACGCTACGGAATCGTAGTTTCATAACTAATTTCAAAATTTTCAAATTTTCCTTGAGCTATGAGTTTCTAAACAAGGTTATTGGACTCATGAAACATAATAAAGGGATGTTTGACTTTATTTGGACACAAAAGAAAAACTAAACCTTTGAGACTCCTAACCTAACACCTACCCACTAAGCATGAGATGACTTGACACACTCATCTAAGACCATGCAAAATAAAAAGTAAACTCTTTTTTTGGTGATAACAACTTACACGAAGGGTAACAAAGGATCTCTGCTATTATTGCCCCCTCTTTTTTCTTTTGTATATAGGATGATGTTTAGATCTCCTGCTATTACGATGTTCATAGGAGAATGGCTATCTACAAAGCCAAAGAGTGTTTTCCAACACTCTTTTTTCTCAAGATAAAGGGTGGGAACATAAAGATTAAATAGGGTGAAAGTGAGCTTACTTGCTTTATGTCGAAGCTCAGTGTAAATCCAATGTTGAGTTTCGAAAGAGTTTTCCAGCTGGAACAGTTCCTCCATCCAGACCGTGGCAATTCCTCCTGAGGTTCCCCTTGCGCTTACGGCCTTCCCAACTTTGGTCTTCCAATTCATTCTGCTTAAATCTAGAAGGGCTTCCCCTTCAATTTTTGTCTCTTAGAGCATGAGGATCTCTGGGGTTTCTATTTTCATAAGATCTTTAACAGCTGCTGCCTTCATGGGGTTCCCCAAGCCTCTATAGTTCCAAGAGACTATACGCATTATTTAATTGGGGTAATGGAGGAGAGGCCTCCCTTTGATGGTCGTGTTCTGGTATTTTGGCTTATAGACATTTCTAGAGTGGATTGACTTCCTTGCATTTTTTTGCCTCTCTGTTTCTTCCTCTCTTGCTTCCTTGTGGGATTTCCTCCCTGTCTACTTCGGTGGTCTTTCAAATGCCTCCTCTCCTGATGAGCCTGTTGTTTCCGAGGACTTCTTTCTTATCATGTTTTCATAAGAGGTTGACGAAGAGCTTCTTTCTAAGGAATGAGTTTGGGCAATGGAAGCTTCTACGTTTCCTTCCTCGTTTAATGCGGGATCAACCTGTTTTTCTGCGTCGCTTACTGTAATAGGGGTTTCTTCTTGTGTGTTGAGGGCTGAGAAGGAGTTTGAGGGAAGTCTATTCTAAGGGCTGCTGCCCCTTCCGGCTGTGGCTCTAAGGATGGCGCTATGGGTCCCACTTGAGTCCCTTTCCCTCTCGGTTTACTGGGCTGCTTTGATGAGGCCGTCTTTTGCACTGTTGTCCATTGGTTTCCTTTCCTTTTCTCTGCTTCTTCCTCAGTTTTCTTTTTACAGTTTCTTACAAAATGTCTATATCCATGGAAGTGCCTACACTTGAAAGGAAATTTCTCATAGTCCAGTTCTTGCACATGAGACCATTCTGCCAATGTTATTTTTATAGCTTCTGGAAGCCCCACTTCTAGGTCAACCTCGAAACATATTCTGGCACAGGAGTATTGTCCCTTCCTGTATGCTCTGTCAATGTATTTCCCAAGGGTGTTTCTGATATATTCTAAGGTCTTCCGACTCCAGCAGTGCAGTGGTAAATGAGGAAGGCGCGCCCAGACCGGGATTGCCAAGGGCACATCTTGGCCTGGGTCAAAGTCTGGTGTCCTTTTATTCAAATACAGACCTTGGGGGCCCATGAAGTATGGCCTGTTCCTAAATATAAGGTTCCTATCTTCAATGCATTTGAATATGAAAACAAAATAACCCTTACCAACGAAATGGCATTTTATTCCTTCTGAAACCAGCAGTCGCCAGTTGCGTTGCACCCACGATTCGATGGCTCTTGGTGATGGCCATAGCCCAATGAACTGGCCGATGAGTCCTCTCTCTACAATGTTTAGGGCAACCTGGCAGGGTTCTTTAGCTGGGAGAGCGACGGTCGGGATTTCTTCCATCTTCTTAACGAACTTTTGTTGGGTGACTGAGATTGGACGCTTGCTGCAGTCACCCACTAGCTTCTTGAAGGCAAGAAGCTCAATAGGGAGGGGGAAGGGAGGCGCAGATCTTCCCTATGGAGCCATGGATGTGAGGAGGGGTTTCTCAGAGAGGCACACGCAGAGGTCTACACATGAAAGAAATCTGAATGAAAGCCACTTTAAAAGATCACTTTCCACTTCCTTTCATAGATCGGGTTTTAGATACATTGGCAAGGAAAAAATATTTTTCATTCTTAGACGGTTTTAGTGGGTATAATCAAATCCAACTGACCCTAGAAGACCAAGATAAAACTACCTTTACCTGCCCATGGGGAACTTAAACTTACCGATTACTTCCTTTTTTATTATGTAATGCACCTGCAATATTCCAAAGAGAAATATTAGGCATTTTTTCTGGTCTAATTCATGATTGTGTGGAAGTGTATATGGACGATTTTACAGTTTATGGAAAATTTTTTGAAGAAGCTCTTAAAAATTTGGAAAAAATTCTCATTAGATGTAAAGAAGAAAATCTCTCATTAAGCCATGAATTTTTTTTTATGATGTTTACTGAGGGAATCGTTTTAGGACAGCACATTTCAAGAAATGGAATTAGAGTGGACACATCTAAAGTAGAATTTATTTCTAAATTATCAATTCCAACTTGTCAACAATATGTTAGAAGTTTTCTTGGTTTCACTAGTTATTATATAAGATTCATAGAAAACTTTACAAAAATTGCATCTCCACTTTTCAAATTGCTCACAAAAGACTGTGAATTCAATTGGAATTTTGATTGCCAAAAGGCCTTTGAAACATTAAAGGAGAAAATATCTGAAGCACCCATTCTTAGAGGACCAAATTGGAAACTACCTTTTCACATTTCAACTGATGCTTCAGACATAAATTTAGGAGTTGTACTAGGACAAAAGGATTTAACTCCTTATGCCATTTATTACACCAGTAAAAATTTGACTCCTGCAGAGTTAAATTACACTGTAACAGAAAAGGAGTTTTTAGTTGTTTTCCATGCCATCAATAAATTCAGACATTACATTATTGGCTACAAAACTTTTGTACATACAGATCATTCTGCAATTAGGTACTTAATGAATAAACCTGTCACTAATGGCAGAATTACAAGATGGTTGTTTTTGTTGCAAGAGTTTAACATCACTATTTTGGATCGACCTGGGAAACAAAATACAGTTGCTGACTTTTTATCTAGGATTCAAAATGATAATAATGATGTACCTGTAGAAGACAATTTTCCTGATGAATATATTTTTGCAGTATCTACTAAATCACCTTGGTTTGTAGATATTGCTAATTATTTGGCTACATGGAAGTTACCATCATATTTATCTCCTCAAGAAAAAAGGAAGGTAATTCAAATTAGTGCATCTTATTCATGGATAAATGAAGAATTGTATAAAACATGGCCATATCTGATCATCCAAAGGTGTGTTAGAGAAGATGAAGTACCAGAGATATTGAAAGCTTGTCATGATGAGCCATGTGGAGGACACTTCGCTAACAAAAGAACTTCCTACAAAGTCCTTCTCTTATGATACTATTGGCCTTCCCTTTTTAAGGATGCCAAGGAGTATGTCAAGAGATGTGATAGTTGTCAAAGGATGGGGAAACCTGTTCCCTCTAATGAAATGCCTCTACAGCCTCAGGTACTTATTGAGCCTTTTGAAAAATGGGCTCTGGATTTTGTTGGTCCAATCAATCCACCATCGAGACAAAAAAGGTACATTCTTGTTTGCATTGATTATGTTACAAAATGGGTAGAAGCTAAAGCACTTCCTTTTGCTACTGAAAATGTTGTAGTTTCATTTCTTTTTGAGGATATCTTTACTCGTTTTGGTGTCCCAAGGGAAATTGTAACAGATCAAGGTACTCAATTCACATCCAAGTTGGTACAAAAGATAATGGAGGAGTACAAAATCAAACATCGGAAGTCCACTCCATACCATCCACAAGCAAATGGACAAGTGGAGTCCACCAATAAAGTAATTGAAGCAATCTTCACCAAAAGCATGCATTTGCATAGAAGAGACTGGGGAGAAACACTACGGGGAATACTCCCTTTGAAAGTTTTTATGGGAATCAATTCCTTTTTCCTATTGAGTTTCAAGTAAAAACTTTCAAGACAACAGTTAAATTGGTTCTTGATCTTTCAGAGGCACAAAAACAAAGAATGGAGCAGCTAAATGAACTTGATGAGATAAGACAAGATGCAAACCAAAGAGCCAATCTAGTTCAACAACAGAGATCCAAATGGCATGAAAAATATATCAAATAAAGAAAGTTTCATCCAGGAGATTGGGAATTACTTTTTTATTCAAAGTTCAAATATTTGCAAGGGAAATTTCAAACTCATTGGCTTGGGCCCTATGAGATTGAAACAGACTTTGACAATGATGCAATTAGTATCAAAACTATTGATGAAGAAAGGACCACCTTTCTTTTGAATAATCATCGATTAGGAATCTATCATAAGCCATTGACAAAGGAGGGGTTTATCAAACATTTGCAAGACAACATTGATTTCGAGTTGTTTAAGAAGGATTTTCCTTCTCCTCCAACTAAACTCATAAGTATTTTTCTTTTCTGAAAAAAATAAAAATAACATATATATATATATATATATATATATATATAGATATAGATATATATATGTATGTATGTATGTATGTATGTAATAAAATTTGTATAAACATGAAAACCAACACTATTGGCATGTTTATACAGAAAAATTAGGGTGAAAACCAAGTAATTTTGGCATCCTAAATTTTATTTCCCAATCCCTTTTTATTCTTATCCCTTTTCTTATTTCTAGAATAAAATGGCTACAAAATTGCTAAGAATCTACAGCTTTGGCATAATTCTGCAGCTAATGTTTGACATGGATTAATAATTGGAGCAATTGAAGAAATGATCAAATCCATCCTTAGAAGCGCCTGAAGGCAATACAAAAAGGAGTAATCAAACGTTAGAATCATCAGTTCAAAAGGTATGCAAATATTTAATTTAATAATAAGGGTCAAAACATTAGCGTATGAATTATATGGACATTATACCGTCGGTTCAAAAACCATCATTTCCGAAAGTGAAATGAAAATATCTTGTCATATCAAATAAAAAGTTGTAAATCACCCATTCATCCCTCATCATTACACAACACTCGTCTCAAATTCCGAATTCATTGTTGAAATTTCCCAACTCACATCCATTCATACCCTAACGGTCACTTCACTTGTTTTTCCCTTCACTCTCATTTATACTCTCACCAAAGCCATTATCCCGAAACCCTGACTCATACCTTGTCAAGAAGTGAATTCTGAGGTAAAACTTCTCAACCATGGGCATCATAGTAAGAACAGAACCAAATGGAAGAAAATTCATGGAAGGATATCCGCAGGTGAAGGAAATGTTGCAGAAAGCACAATGGCTAGAGTTCGTGGAAAAGTTTGATGGTTTTAAAAAGGAAGTGACTAAATCATTTGCCAGATATTTTGATGGCATAGAGGTTGAAATTGGAGACATCAAGTTTGTAGTGACATAATCTCTTATTGTTGAAGCTACCAGATTATTAAGAGTTGGAGAGAAATGGTTTAAGAACGGGGACATTGAAGGAGAAGAATGGAAGACCTTCTTGAAAAACCCAGGTATGGATATCACTATTTTTAAGAAAGGAATTCCCAGTACAACACTTAAGGGTAAATGGAGAAATTTGTTGCTAGTAATTCATAAATTTGTCACTTGTGAAGGAAGATTTGGTTGTATGTTCTTTTACCACATTCGTTTGATGATGCATTTTCTTGAAGAGAATGAAATCAATCTTCCTTATTTTCTGTTAAATAGCTTAAGGAAAATGTTTGGGAATGTTCAAAAAAGGATCCAATTCATAGAAAACACCATGTATCACCACGGCCTTATAAAAATACTCATTGAATTTCATCTTGAAAGACTAAAAGATAATTTGGATAACTTCCTAGTTAGAAATCATTTTAAGGAAGAGGATCAAGAATCACCTAGTAGTAGCAAAGAAAAAAGAGGAAGGAAGAGAATATCTGAGAATCCTATTAAAAATTACCTCAACAACAACCACAAGAATAGTCAAAAGATGTGAATCCTATTGCAGAAATTTTAGGAAGCCTTAAAAGGAAATCTGTTAGAAGAAAGAAAGCTAGTAAAAAGGAAGAAAGCACATCCAAGAAAACAGAGGAAGCTAAAATAAAGAAGAAAAGAGTTAAAACTAAAAACCCTCTTCCATCAAATGTAAGAAGAAGTGTCAGGCTTAATCAAAAACCATCTCAACAATCTACAAATTTTGTTAATTTGGAGGAAGAAGAGAAAATGGAAGTTCCATCACCTACTGTCATCTCACATGTTCATAGCCCAGGCCGAAAAACACCAGAAATAGATCCAATACAACAAGAAATCTATGACTACATTGAGTCTCTGGAGAGGAGAGCTGCAGAAAAGGCATCTTATTCTACAATCTATGAAAAATAAATCCAGTCTAACAGTCCATAAGAACCCCCACTTGTGAAAACTCTGAAACAAGAATTCTTTGAGTTGGAGACACTGAATAGACATCTGAAGAAAGAACATGAGACATTAAAAATCTAGAATGAGATACAAAGGACTGAGAACAATTACATGCTTCTATATATGGGATTATGGTATGAAAAGAACAAGAAGTTAAAGAAAAAGAATGAATCTTTGAGAAACAAGGTCATGAGTCTAAAATGCAGGATTTTGATGAAGAAACCCAGAACGACAGTTGCAAGAAAGAAGATAAGGACAAAATTGGATGTTCTGGCCCAAGTTTCTGAAAGAGAGCAGTGATAGAGAAATACTTCCATTTTTGAATTTTTTCATGAGGACATGCAATGGCCTCCATGTGGGGGAATGTTGAGCCTCATTATTGCTTCGTTTTGACACTCTCCCTTACCTATTTTTCCTTTCCCTGACCATCATCATCAACTCAATAGGCATCAAACTACAAGGTTTTTGACAAGGTAAGGTATTTAATTGTATTATCTTTCATCTTTCATAGTGTTCCTTATTATTGAGTTAATATTTGTATTAGCAACTGAATTCGCATGATTCTGCAGCTAATCTTTATTTCTGAAGTTGATTCCATGGTTTACTAGGATCAGAGATTCCAACTAAGAGAAGAAAGATATGGATAGTTTGAGATTGATTCCTCTAACTATTTCCTCATATTCATCCAAACCAGGTCATCAAAAGGATTGTTCGATTGCGTGGTCAAAGGGTAAAGTCAACGTGGTTGTTGAATAAGCAAGTGAGAGTGAAATTCATGTGCTTCACGATTTTCTTTGCCAAATAGAAAATTGTGAGAAATGATATCTCGATAGTTGTTAGAAGCTTAATTTAGAACTCTATTAGCTAAGGTAGGCGTAAAATCCTCGAACAATTATTGACACGGACTTTTATAAATACCATGAAACAAACATGAGAAAAATTTAATTTTTATGTATGCGACAATAATGTTTTAAGACTCGTTTTTACTCTGTTAATGAAGAAAATCCTTTGAAGTTTCAATGCGTAGCTGAATGTTCGATTGAAGTTCTATGACCGCCTGTTTGTGGAGGGCCCCTGCAAACAGTGAAGGTTCTGCATTCACATATCTTTTCTTTATTGTTTGTTACAATTATTCATATGTTTTAGAATTGATTTGTAGTCTTGATTTCATTTAGATAGCGATAGCAATATTTCATTAATTGTTCCTTTTTCAAGTTGATGTATAATGATGCAAATGATAGTGTAATCACTTTTCGTAGATTTCCTTATGATTTTAGAGTGTTTCATTTTAGAGCTTGATAGATTTATTTATAGTTACATTGTACAATATTTCATTTCAAAGCATGTGTGATTTCTTTATGATTTTCATTTCAAAGCATGAGTGATTGATAATAAGTAAATGTTTGTTTTTCATTTTGAATAGAAGTTAATTTCATTTTGGTTTCTATGCAAAGGATTGCTAGAACGTTAGATGATTAATTCTACTTTTAGAGATTAAATTTGTGTTGCAATAGATCAGTTAAGTTTTCTTAATAAGATAGTGTGAATTTTCTTTAAGTTTCATTTTACAAGTGTGAAGAGCATTTTTTATTTCATTAGAAAGGAGTAGGAATATTCAGTTTGTTAAATCCATTTTCTTTGAAGAGTAAGATAGGAATACATCACATCCTTAGAAGTAAATTTAGATAACTCAATCAAGCACATTAATAATTTAATTTAATAAAAAGGACTTCTAACATATATAGTGCACTTTCACTTCACAATATTACCAACTCTGGTTGATAATTCATGTAACAATTTAAGACAATTAAATTGACAAACACACCCATGTGACCCCCCACGCATGGGGCTAGTCATGGAAATAATATAATATGCACCCAACATTATCCCACTTGTTGTTTTCTTTCCACAGGGAGCCACAGGAGAGCTTAGTCATTGGTCCAACCCTGCAACGCCCATTGTTTCTCTACACCAAGAAAACTTATCAGTGCTAAAAAAATTTGTCAATGCATCTACAGTATTCTTCAAAGTGTCCACCTTTACTAGCAACACCTTTTTTTCCTCAACCATATCCCTCATAAAGTGATACTGAACATCAATGTGCTTTTTCTTTGAATGATAAGCAAGGTTATTTGCCAAGAAAATTGCACTTTGGCTATCACAATATATCCTTATAGCTCATTGTACCATCCCCCTACTTGAACACAATCTTTGCAACCAAACTACTTCCTTGCTTGCATGAGTGGCTGCCATGTATTCTGCCTCTGTAGTTACAAGTGCCACTACAGACTGTCTCTTACTCATCCAACGAACTGCACCTCCAAATAAGGTAAACACATACCCACTTGTATATCTTATCTGATCCAGAGATCCATCCTAGTCTATATCAAGAAAGCCATGGATGTCCAAAAATTTGTCCAAACCTGGTATTCCTTGGTAGCATAGACCATAATCACTAGTGCCACACAAATACCTGAAAACCCACTTCACTGTTGTCCAATGCTCATTTCTTGGTTTTGACATAAACTTGCTTAATACTCCCACTGCATGTGCAATGTCTAGTCTAATAAAGATTGTTGCATACATCAGGTTACCAGCTACACTTGCATATGGAACATGGGACATGTCCTCTTCCTCTTCTTGTGTCTTGGGACACTGTTCAGTAGACAACTTTACACCTACAGGAATAGGAACCTTCACTGGTTTACTATCCTACATGTTAAACCTCTGCAATATTGCCTTGACATACTTCCTCTAGGTTAACCAGAGCTTCCTCTTTGTCTGATCTCATTTAATTTCCATGCCCAAAATATAGTTTGAAGCACTGAGATCCTTCATGTTGAATTTGGAGGAAAATTGGGTCTTCAAATCCTGGATAATTTCTTTGTCATTTCCAATTAGCAACATATCATCCACATATAAGACCAGATAAATGACACGGTCACTAATTAATTTAAAATACACACAATGATCCACTTTGCTTCCGGTGAATCCAAGTCCTTGTATAAATGTATCAAATTTCTGATACCACATCCTTGGTGATTGTTTTAACCCATAGAAAGACATTTTTAACTTGCATACCATTTCTTTCTTACCCTTCACTGCAAAGCCTTCAGGTTGCTTCATCTAGATCTCTTCTTCCAGATCCCCATGAAGAAATTTTGTCTTCACATCCATCTATTCTACCTCAAAATCAAAAGCAGCAGCAACAAATAAAAGTAATGTAATAGAAGCTACTCTGGCAACAGGCGAAAAAATATCAACAAAATTGATTCCTGACACCTAGAATAACCTTTTGCTACCAACCAACCTTTGTATTTATCCACCTTGTCTTCTACATTCATATTCTTCTTAAACACCCATTTTCTACCAATGGGTTTCCTTCCAACCGACAAATCCACCAGATCCCAAGCCTTATTTTTGTACAAAGATGTCATTTCATCAACCATGGCCTCTTTCAAGAGTTTACCATCTCCTGAATCTATTGCCTTCCTGGTAGTTATGGAATCATCATCAATAACAAATAAAGAAAAAATTGAACAGAAAGCAGATGGAATGTACCTTTCTGGTTGCCTTCTTTCTTGAACTTATCTTCTCACAACTAGAGTTTTTGGATCTTCATCTTCTGATTCCTCTTCTTCTGTAGAGTCTTATTCTTCCTCCTTTAGCTCAAAATCTATCTTCTCATGTTCCTTTGGTAGGACCTCATGTTTAATAACATATTTCACCTCTCTAAACACCACATCTCAGTTATACACAAACTTCCTTGTTTCTGGGTTCCAAAGCTTGTAACTTTTTAAACCATCTTTATACCCAATAAAGATGCACCTTTGATATTTACTATCCAACTTGGTTCTTTTCTCCTTTGGAACATGTACATATGCATCACATCCAAATACCCTCAGATGTGAAAGAGAGGGGTTCTTACCAATCCATACCTCTTGTGGAGTCTTATCTGCCAACGCTGATGAAGGTGATATGTTAACCAGGTAACATGGAGTATCCACCACCTCTGCCCAAAATTCTTGTCCTAACCCGACACCACTTAGCATGCTTCTTTCCTTTTTCCATCAACATCCTGTTCATTCTTTCTGTAACTCCATTTTTTTGAGGTGTGTATGGAGTAGTCTTCTGCCATGATATACCACACTTCTTACAGGACTCTTAAAATTCCTTCTTGCAAAACTCTCCACCGTTATCTATCATCAACACCTTTATCTTCTTCTCTGTCTAGTTTTCCACTAGAGCCTTAAATTCTTTAAACCTGCCAAAGACTTCAAATTTCTTCCTAAGGAAATATATCCATGTATTCCTTGAGAAGTCATCTATAAATGGTACACAGTACATAGACTTACCAAGTGATGGAACTGACACAGGTCCAAACACATCACTGTGCACAAGCTCTAATATATGTTTCGCCCTCTTAGCACCACAAGGGAAAATCACCAGATTTTGCTTCCCATATACACAATTTTCACAGAAATCAAAATCCAGAGAGAAATTATACATACCTTCTACCATACAATTGCCATGAAGTATTCAAAGTCTCTTCTCTCCAATATATCCAAGCCTTTAATGCCATAACATGTTATTTTCTCCAGAGAAAACTATATTTTCCACTCCACTTTCAGGAACCATAGAACTGTTGCACCCATCAATAACATTGCTACCTTGAAGCTTGTACAGAGTTCCAATCTGAAATCCCCGCATCAATACCAGTGCTCCCTGAACAATCTTGCAGGTATCTTTCTCAAACATTATTTTTACACTTGCGTCATCCATCTTGCATACAAAAATCAGATTTCTTGCCAATGCAGGAATATGCAGAACGCCCAGAAGTGTTCTAATCCTTCCACCTTGCAACTTCAACTTGAATTTCCACGACCAATGATTCTAGCATTCCTATCATCCCCTAATAATACATCACCACCATCATATTTATCATACTCGCGAAACCACTCCCTGTGGGGAGTGAAGTGAAAGGATGCACCTAAGTCAATCAACCATGCCTCATGATCTACATGTGTACTTGAAGAAAAGGCCAAGTGAGAAAGGTGGTTTTCGCCTCTACAAAAGGAGCATCTTCAGATCCCTTTCCTTTCTCAGGAGCTTTAGATCTAAATCCTTTTTGAAGTGCCCTTCCTTTCTGCATTTCCAGCACACCTTTACAGGTTTTCCTGGAGATTTAAATCTCCGTCTAGATTTAGATCTCCCACTCGAGAAATTATTTTTGTTTCTATTTTGGGACCGTCCTCATACAGAAAAGGCATCACCATTCTAGCCCTCCATATTTTTTGGAAACTAACTTTTCACATTTCAACTGATGCTTCAGACATATATTTGGGAGTTGTACTAGGACAAAAGGATTTAACTCCTTATGCCATTTATTACACCAGTAAAAATTTGACTCCAGCAGAGTTAAATTTCACTGTAACAGAAAAGGAGTTTTTAGTTGTTTTCCATGCCATCAATAAATTCAGACATTACATTATTGGCTACAAAACTTTTGTACATACAGATCATTCTGCAATTAGGTACTTAATGAATAAACCCGCCACTAATGGCAGAATTACAAGATGGTTGTTTTTGTTGCAAGAGTTTAACATCACTATTTTGGATGGACCTGGGAAACAAAATACAGTTGCTGACTTTTTATCTATGATTCAAAATGATAACAATGATGTACCTGTAGAAGACAATTTTCCTGATAAATATATTTTTGCAGTATCTACTAAATCACCTTGGTTTGTAGATATTGCTAATTATTTGGCTACATGGAAGTTACCATCATATTTATCTCCTCAAGAAAAAAGGAAGGTAATTCAAATTAGTGCATCTTATTCATGGATAAATGAAGAATTGTATAAAACATGGCCATATCTGATCATCCAAAGGTGTGTTAGAGAAGATGAAGTACCAGAGATATTGAAAGCTTGTCATGATGAGCCATGTGGAGGACACTTCGCTAACAAAAGAACTTCCTACAAAGTCCTTCTCTTATGATACTATTGGCCTTCCCTTTTTAAGGATGCCAAGGAGTATGTCAAGAGATGTGATAGTTGTCAAAGGATGGGGAAACCTGTTCCCTCTAATGAAATGCCTCTACAGCCTCAGGTACTTATTGAGCCTTTTGAAAAATGGGCTCTGGATTTTGTTGGTCCAATCAATCCACCATCGAGACAAAAAAGGTACATTCTTGTTTGCATTGATTATGTTACAAAATGGGTAGAAGCTAAAGCACTTCCTTTTGCTACTGAAAATGTTGTAGTTTCATTTCTTTTTGAGGATATCTTTACTCGTTTTGGTGTCCCAAGGGAAATTGTAACAGATCAAGGTACTCAATTCACATCCAAGTTGGTACAAAAGATAATGGAGGAGTACAAAATCAAACATCGGAAGTCCACTCCATACCATCCACAAGCAAATGGACAAGTGGATTCCACCAATAAAGTAATTGAAGCAATCTTCACCAAAAGCATGCATTTGCATAGAAGAGACTGGGGAGAAACACTACGGGGAATACTCCCTTTGAAAGTTTTTATGGGAATCAATTCCTTTTTCCTATTGAGTTTCAAGTAAAAACTTTCAAGACAACAGTTAAATTGGTTCTTGATCTTTCAGAGGCACAAAAACAAAGAATGGAGCAGCTAAATGAACTTGATGAGATAAGACAAGATGCAAACCAAAGAGCCAATCTAGTTCAACAACAGAGATCCAAATGGCATGAAAAATATATCAAATAAAGAAAGTTTCATCCAGGAGATTGGGAATTACTTTTTTATTCAAAGTTCAAATATTTGCAAGGGAAATTTCAAACTCATTGGCTTGGGCCCTATGAGATTGAAACAGACTTTGACAATGATGCAATTAGTATCAAAACTATTGATGAAGAAAGGACCACCTTTCTTTTGAATAATCATCGATTAGGAATCTATCATAAGCCATTGACAAAGGAGGGGTTTATCAAACATTTGCAAGACAACATTGATTTCGAGTTGTTTAAGAAGGATTTTCCTTCTCCTCCAACTAAACTCATAAGTATTTTTCTTTTCTGAAAAAAATAAAAATAATATATATATATATATATATATATATATATATATATATATATATATATATATATATATATATATATATATATATATATATATATATATAGATATAGATATATATATGTATGTATGTATGTATGTATGTAATAAAATTTGTATAAACATGAAAACCAACACTATTGGCATGTTTATACAGAAAAATTAGGGTGAAAACCAAGTAATTTTGGCATCCTAAATTTTATTTCCCAATCCCTTTTTATTCTTATCCCTTTTCTTATTTCTAGAATAAAATGGCTACAAAATTGCTAAGAATCTACAGCTTTGGCATAATTCTGCAGCTAATGTTTGACATGGATTAATAATTGGAGCAATTGAAGAAATGATCAAATCCATCCTTAGAAGCGCCTGAAGGCAATACAAAAAGGAGTAATCAAACGTTAGAATCATCAGTTCAAAAGGTATGCAAATATATAATTTAATAATAAGGGTCAAAACATTAGCGTATGAATTATATGGACATTATACCGTCGGTTCAAAAACCATCATTTCCGAAAGTGACATGAAAAGATCTTGTCATATCAAATAAAAAGTTGTAAATCACCCATTCATCCCACATCATTACACAACACTCGTCTCAAATTCCTAATTCATTGTTGAAATTTCCCAACTCACCTCCATTCATACCCTAACCGTCACTTCACTTGTTTTTCCCTTCGCTCTCATTTATACTCTCACCAAAGCCATTATCCCGAAACCCTTACTCATACCTTGTCAAGAAGTGAATTCTGAGGTAAAACTTCTCAACCATGGGTATCATAGTAAGAACAAAACCAAATGGAAGAAAATTCATGGAAGGATATCCGCAGGTGAAGGAAATGTTGCAGAAAGCACAATGGCTAGAGTTCGTGGAAAAGTTTGATGGTTTTAACAAGGAAGTGACTAAATCATTTGCCAGATATTTTGATGGCATAGAGGTTGAAATTGGAGACATCAAGTTTGTAGTGACAGAATCTCTTATTGTTGAAGCTACCAGACTATCAAGAGTTGGAGAGAAATGGTTTAAGAACAGGGGCATTGAAGGAGAAGAATGGAAGACCTTCTTGAAAAACCCAGGTATGGATATCACTATTTTTAAGAAAGGAATTCCCAGTACAACACTTAAGGGTAAATGGAGAAATTTGTTGCTAGTAATTCATAAATTTGTCACTTGTGAAGGAAGATTTGGTTGTATGTTCTTTTACCACATTCGTTTGATGATGCATTTTCTTGAAGAGAATGAAATCAATCTTCCTTATTTTCTGTTAAATAGCTTAAGGAAAATGTTTGGGAATGTTCAGAAAAGGATCCAATTCATAGAAAACACCATGTATCACCACGGCCTTATAAAAATACTCATTGAATTTCATCTTGAAAGACTAGGAGATAATTGGGATAACTTCCTAGTTAGAAATCATTTTAAGGAGGAGGATCAAGAGTCACCTAGTAGTAGCAAAGAAAAAAGAGGAAGGAAGAGAATATCTGAGAATCCTATTAAAAACTTACCTCAACAACAACCACAAGAATAGTCAAAAGATGAGACTCCTATTGCAGAAATTTTAGGAAGCCTTAAAAGGAAATCTGTTAGAAGAAAGAAAGCTAGTAAAAAGGAAGAAAGCACATCCAAGAAAACAGAGGAAGCTAAAATAAAGAAGAAAAGAGTTAAAACTAAAAACCCTCTTCCATCAAATGTAAGAAGAAGTGTCAGGCTTAATCAAAAACCATCTCAACAATCTACAGATGTTGTTAATTTGGAGGAAGAAGAGAAAATGGAAGTTCCATCACCTACTGTCATCTCACATGTTCATAGCCCAGGCCGAAAAACACCAGAAATAGATCCAGTACAACAAGAAATCTATGACTACATTGAGTCTCTAGAGAGGAGAGCTGCAGAAAAGGCATCTTGTTCTACAATCCATGAAAAATAAATCCAGTCTAACAGTCCATAAGAACCTCCACTTGTGAAAACTCTGAAACAAGAAGTCTTTGAGTTGGAGACACTGAATAGACATCTGAAGAAAGAACATGAGACATTAAAAATGTAGAATGAGATACAAAGGACTGAGAACAATTACATGCTTCTATATATGGGATTATGGTATGAAAAGAACAAGAAGTTAAAGAAAAAGAATGAATCTTTGAGAAACAAGGTCATGAGTCTAAAATGCAGGATTTTGATGAAGAAGCCCAGAATGACAGTTGCAAGAAAGAAGATAAGGACAAACTTGGATGTTCTGGCCCAAGTTTCTGAGAGAGAGCAGTGATAGAGAAATACTTCCAGTTTTGAATTTTTTCATGAGGACATGCAATGGCCTCCATGTGGGGGAATGTTGAGCCTCATGATTGCTTCATTTTGACACTCTCCCTTACCTATTTTTCCTTTCCTTGACCATCATCATCAACTCAATAGGCATCAAACTACAAGGTTTTTGACATGGTAAGGTATTTAATTGTATTATCTTTCATCTTTCATAGTGTTCCTTATTATTGAGTTAATATTTGTATTAGCAACTGAATTCGCATGATTCTGCAGCTAATCTTTATTTCTGAAGTTGATTCCATGGTTTACTAGGATCAGAGATTCCAACTAAGAGAAGAAAGATATGGATAGTTTGAGATTGATTCCTCTAACTATTTCCTCATATTCATCCAAACCAGGTCATCAAAAGGATTGTTCGATTGCGTGGTCAAAGGGTAAAGTCAACGTGGTTGTTGAATAAGCAAGTGAGAGTGAAATTCATGTGCTTCACGATTTTCTTTGCCAAATAGAAAATTGTGAGAAATGATATCTCGATGGTTGTTAGAATCTTAATTTAGAACTCTATTAGCTAAGGTAGGCGTAAAATCCCCGAACAATTATTGACACGGACTTTTATAAATACCATGAAACAAACATGAGAAAAATTTAATTTTTATGTATGCGACAATAATGTTTTAAGACTCGTTTTTACTCTGTTAATGAATAAAATCCTTTGAAGTTTCAATGCGTAGCTAAATGTTCGATTGAAGTTCTATGATCGCCTGTTTGTGGAGGGCCCCTGCAAACGGTGAAGGTTCTGCATTCACATATCTTTTCTTTATTGTTTGTTACAATTATTCATATGTTTTAGAATTGATTTGTAGTCTTGATTTCATTTAGATAGCGATAGCAATATTTCATCAATTGTTCCTTTTTCAAGTTGATGTATAATGATGCAAATGATAGTGTAATCACTTTTCGTAGATTTCCTTATGATTTTAGAGTGTTTCATTTTAGAGCTTGATAGATTTATTTATAGTTACATTGTACAATATTTCATTTCAAAGCATGTGTGATTTCTTTATGATTTTCATTTCAAAGCATGAGTGATTGATAATAAGTAAATGTTTGTTTTTCATTTTGAATAGAAGTTAATTTCATTTTGGTTTTTATGCAAAGGATTGCTAGAATGTTAGATGATTAATTCTACTTTTAGAGATTAAATTTGTGTTGCAATAGATCAGTTAAGTTTTCTTAATAAGATAGTGTGAGTTTTCTTTAAGTTTCATTTTGCAAGTGTGAAGAGCATTTTTTATTTCATTAGAAAGGAGTAGGAATATTCAGTTTGTTAAATCCATTTTCTTTGAAGAGTAAGATAGGAATACATCACATCCTTAGAAGTAAATTTAGATAACTCAATCAAGCACATTAATAATTTAATTTAATAAAAAGGACTTCTAGCATATATAGTGCACTTTCACTTCACAATATTACCAACTCTGGTTGATAATTCATGTAACAATTTAAGACAATTAAATTGACAAACACACCCATGTGACCCCCCACGCATGGGGCTAGTCATGGAAATAATATAATATGCACCCAACATTATCCCACTTGTTGTTTTCTTTCCACAGGGAGCCACAGGAGAGCTTAGTCATTGGTCCAACCCTGCAACGCCCATTGTTTCTCTACACCAAGAAAACTTATCAGTGCTAAAAAAATTTGTCAATGCATCTACAGTATTCTTCAAAGTGTCCACCTTTACTAGCAACACCTTTTTTTCCTCAACCATATCCCTCATAAAGTGATACTGAACATCAATGTGCTTTTTCTTTGAATGATAAGCAAGGTTATTTGCCAAGAAAATTGCACTTTGGCTATCACAATATATCCTTATAGCTCATTGTACCATCCCCCTACTTGAACACAATCTTTGCAACCAAACTACTTCCTTGCTTGCATGAGTGGCTGCCATGTATTCTGCCTCTGTAGTTACAAGTGCCACTACAGACTGTCTCTTACTCATCCAACGAACTGCACCTCCAAATAAGGTAAACACATACCCACTTGTATATCTTATCTGATCCAGAGATCCATCCTAGTCTATATCAAGAAAGCCATGGATGTCCAAAAATTTGTCCAAACCTGGTATTCCTTGGTAGCATAGACCATAATCACTAGTGCCACACAAATACCTGAAAACCCACTTCACTGTTGTCCAATGCTCATTTCTTGGTTTTGACATAAACTTGCTTAATACTCCCACTGCATGTGCAATGTCTAGTCTAATAAAGATTGTTGCATACATCAGGTTACCAGCTACACTTGCATATGGAACATGGGACATGTCCTCTTCCTCTTCTTGTGTCTTGGGACACTGTTCAGTAGACAACTTTACACCTACAGGAATAGGAACCTTCACTGGTTTACTATCCTACATGTTAAACCTCTGCAATATTGCCTTGACATACTTCCTCTAGGTTAACCAGAGCTTCCTCTTTGTCTGATCTCATTTAATTTCCATGCCCAAAATATAGTTTGAAGCACTGAGATCCTTCATGTTGAATTTGGAGGAAAATTGGGTCTTCAAATCCTGGATAATTTCTTTGTCATTTCCAATTAGCAACATATCATCCACATATAAGACCAGATAAATGACACGGTCACTAATTAATTTAAAATACACACAATGATCCACTTTGCTTCCGGTGAATCCAAGTCCTTGTATAAATGTATCAAATTTCTGATACCACATCCTTGGTGATTGTTTTAACCCATAGAAAGACATTTTTAACTTGCATACCATTTCTTTCTTACCCTTCACTGCAAAGCCTTCAGGTTGCTTCATCTAGATCTCTTCTTCCAGATCCCCATGAAGAAATTTTGTCTTCACATCCATCTATTCTACCTCAAAATCAAAAGCAGCAGCAACAAATAAAAGTAATGTAATAGAAGCTACTCTGGCAACAGGCGAAAAAATATCAACAAAATTGATTCCTGACACCTAGAATAACCTTTTGCTACCAACCAACCTTTGTATTTATCCACCTTGTCTTCTACATTCATATTCTTCTTAAACACCCATTTTCTACCAATGGGTTTCCTTCCAACCGACAAATCCACCAGATCCCAAGCCTTATTTTTGTACAAAGATGTCATTTCATCAACCATGGCCTCTTTCAAGAGTTTACCATCTCCTGAATCTATTGCCTTCCTGGTAGTTATGGAATCATCATCAATAACAAATAAAGAAAAAATTGAACAGAAAGCAGATGGAATGTACCTTTCTGGTTGCCTTCTTTCTTGAACTTATCTTCTCACAACTAGAGTTTTTGGATCTTCATCTTCTGATTCCTCTTCTTCTGTAGAGTCTTATTCTTCCTCCTTTAGCTCAAAATCTATCTTCTCATGTTCCTTTGGTAGGACCTCATGTTTAATAACATATTTCACCTCTCTAAACACCACATCTCAGTTATACACAAACTTCCTTGTTTCTGGGTTCCAAAGCTTGTAACTTTTTAAACCATCTTTATACCCAATAAAGATGCACCTTTGATATTTACTATCCAACTTGGTTCTTTTCTCCTTTGGAACATGTACATATGCATCACATCCAAATACCCTCAGATGTGAAAGAGAGGGGTTCTTACCAATCCATACCTCTTGTGGAGTCTTATCTGCCAACGCTGATGAAGGTGATATGTTAACCAGGTAACATGGAGTATCCACCACCTCTGCCCAAAATTCTTGTCCTAACCCGACACCACTTAGCATGCTTCTTTCCTTTTTCCATCAACATCCTGTTCATTCTTTCTGTAACTCCATTTTTTTGAGGTGTGTATGGAGTAGTCTTCTGCCATGATATACCACACTTCTTACAGAACTCTTAAAATTCCTTCTTGCAAAACTCTCCACCGTTATCTATCATCAACACCTTTATCTTCTTCTCTGTCTAGTTTTCCACTAGAGCCTTAAATTCTTTAAACCTGCCAAAGACTTCAAATTTCTTCCTAAGGAAATATATCCATGTATTCCTTGAGAAGTCATCTATAAATGGTACACAGTACATAGACTTACCAAGTGATGGAACTGACACAGGTCCAAACACATCACTGTGCACAAGCTCTAATATATGTTTCGCCCTCTTAGCACCACAAGGGAAAATCACCAGATTTTGCTTCCCATATACACAATTTTCACAGAAATCAAAATCCAGAGAGAAATTATACATACCTTCTACCATACAATTGCCATGAAGTATTCAAAGTCTCTTCTCTCCAATATATCCAAGCCTTTAATGCCATAACATGTTATTTTCTCCAGAGAAAACTATATTTTCCACTCCACTTTCAGGAACCATAGAACTGTTGCACCCATCAATAACATTGCTACCTTGAAGCTTGTACAGAGTTCCAATCTGAAATCCCCGCATCAATACCAGTGCTCCCTGAACAATCTTGCAGGTATCTTTCTCAAACATTATTTTTACACTTGCGTCATCCATCTTGCATACAAAAATCAGATTTCTTGCCAATGCAGGAATATGCAGAACGCCCAGAAGTGTTCTAATCCTTCCACCTTGCAACTTCAACTTGAATTTCCACGACCAATGATTCTAGCATTCCTATCATCCCCTAATAATACATCACCACCATCATATTTATCATACTCGCGAAACCACTCCCTGTGGGGAGTGAAGTGAAAGGATGCACCTAAGTCAATCAACCATGCCTCATGATCTACATGTGTACTTGAAGAAAAGGCCAAGTGAGAAAGGTGGTTTTCGCCTCTACAAAAGGAGCATCTTCAGATCCCTTTCCTTTCTCAGGAGCTTTAGATCTAAATCCTTTTTGAAGTGCCCTTCCTTTCTGCATTTCCAGCACACCTTTACAGGTTTTCCTGGAGATTTAAATCTCCGTCTAGATTTAGATCTCCCACTCGAGAAATTATTTTTGTTTCTATTTTGGGACCGTCCTCATACAGAAAAGGCATCACCATTCTAGCCCTCCATATTTTTCCATCTCATCTCCTCCGACAACAAGGATGAGACTATTTCATCAAACTGTAAGGAAATTGCATTATTACCTATTGCAACAACCAAATTATCCCACGAATCTAGTAGAGAACACAACAAACTGATGCACTTATCTTCATCTAAAATTTTAATATGAACAGATAAAAAGTAGCTTATCATAGCATTAAATCCATTCAGATGCTCTGTTACCGAGTCTCCATCCTTCATCCTCAGGTTATACAACTTTTTCCGTAGGAACAATTTATTCACCTGAGACTTAGATTGGTACAAAGTCCATAACTTTTACCATAAAGACTTCGCAGAAGCTTCCCCTAATACATTCAACAATACTGAATATAAGACAGAGAACCGTATTTTTCTATTTTCCTTCTGATCCAACTTCTTCCAGTCTTCATTGGACATTTCCATTGGTTTAGTACCCAGATCTACCACGATTCACTGATATTTGTCCACAAACAAATCCTTCATCTTGAGTTTCCACAACTCAAAAATATGGCCATTACATTTCTCGATTTCTATCTTTCCACTGCTTGCCATATTCTTTCACGACAAGAATCGATCCCGTAGATCTCCCACTGAACAAGGTCTACCACAAGCTTGAGAAAAACCCCTCAGCAGCAAAGGCATCCCCTTGAAGCCAAAACAACTCTAATACCAAATGTAGGTTCTAAACATGTATAGAAATTACCTGCACACAAATTATAAAAATAGAAAATAAACAATGGTGAGAGCATAAAACATAAAACAGATATACCCAAAGATTTTCCCCTGGATCCCAAAATCGGGACTACAGATTGATTTTTCATTATATTCCTTTCAATGTTACAATACATATATATACATGCCTAAGAATCCATAAACCCCAATCCATTAACCTTGGATTATAACATAACCATATTTCCCTTGATCGTATCTACAAAATACCATGGATAGAAAACCATCATGCCCAAAACCATGTGTGAAATCCATGCACAAAACCATAGGTAGGTTTTCCCACCTAATATACGGTCCAAAAAAAATTCCCAGGTTGTTGTGCCCATCGCAATGTACAGGAGGGGATTTCACCCGCTTGCACGTGGGGTTAGTCATGGAAAGAATATAGCACACAATATGAGGACCAGCTGGATGGGTTGTCCAACTATTTGCAATAGAAGGTTAGAATAGGTGTGGTTCACAGGGAACACAAAATATGGAGGTTTTTCAACACTATTGTTCTTGTTCTCTCATCTAATCACATTGCAATATAAATTCACAAAGTGAATGAGGCTAAAACATAGATGATGATTCTAGATGGAGTTAGATATCAAATTATCCCTCATTTGGATGAGAAGAAAACTTACAGATAGATGTGGGATACTCTGAAGAATTTTTATCAAGCAAAGAATGAAAATAGAAAGATGTCTCTCAAAGACAAGTTGCACAATATGAATATGGTGAAAGGAGAGAGTGTGGCCTCTTACCTTACCATAATGACTAAGGTAAAGGATGAGTTGGAAACTCTAGGATAATTCATCTCATACTCAAAGTTGGTGTGAATAGCCTTAAAAGGCTTCACCAACGAGTGGGATACTTTCATCAATTGAATAATGGCCCGAAATAATCTTCCCAACATGACAAGGTTGTGGGGTGATTTCATTAAGGAATAAAGAAGAAGAAATTCAAAAAGTGGTAGCCATAAGAATAAGGGTGATGAAGAGAATGTAACCCTTGCAACAAAGGGAAAATGAAAACGAAATATGAACGGGAGTGGGGGATCCACTTCTAAGGAGGACATGAGCAAGGTTTAGTGCTTTGTTTGTAACCATTATGGTTACTATGTTGTTCAGTTACCTAACAAGAAGAAAGGGAAGAAGGGAGAAGCAATCCTGGTGGCAGCTTCGACTACAGTGAGAGACTTTGTAGAAAATTTTGAGAAGGATTTATCCTTGTGTTGACGGTGTTGGACTTGCCAACATTTAGGCGATATCCCCAGTAAGAAGTCCCAACTATACCTCAGACTGTTTGGAGTATAGTCCCAGCAGTGGGTGGTAATGTAGTACCTTAACCACGGTAGCGCACAAAGATAAGTATGATGAATTTGGTTGGAATCAAGTGTGTGACCTTGTAGCAAGTCAAGTGAGATGCATGGGGGTTATAACACGTGGAGGGGAAAAGGAATTGTGCCAATTAGAAGCCTGTAATAGTACACAACTTGAAAGGAACACACGAGCGGAATGATATCACAGTCTAAGATGCAGAATAGTCCACAAGTTAAAGTGATGGGTTAATCCAACAACATGCATCCAACAAGGTTCATACAATTTCATACAAACTAGTTCATAAGTAAATGCATAAGTTACACAACATGCATTACTAAAGAAACCAGAATAGTCTAACTACCACAACAACATATGCATGAAAGCGTGTTGGCTCAGTTATTATTATTATAAGTGAAATTTCCATCCATACATACACCATTGACAACCACTAGCCCCAATAGTGGAACATTACAGTCAAGAACACCTGCTCCTCCAAAGAAGTATACTCGCTCTACGTTGTGGAGAAGCCAAGGCTCGTCACAATACTCCTAAGCCTTCTCTAAGCCTAAGCCTAGCCAAAATCTTGGCTCCCAAAATCCTGTTCTATGAGTTATGAGGTTCTATTTATAACAAAGGGTGGGGTGACCCTTGACATTCCCCTTTGTGACTCTTTGACTACCCTCATGACTCTTCAACTTCTTTATAAATAACTCATTACATTACATAGTGATTGTTCACATTCCACTAATGACACTTGGAATTTCACTTACAACATATTTACAAATAATTTACATTTTCCACATGTACCCATGTTAGACAAAATAGGCTAGAGACAGCCTAATAAGTCAAAACACTATGGCTTAGAAGTTTGGGGAAAGAAAAACTCAACAACCTCTACTTGATGCTTCTCAATGATGTACTAATACAAAGCTTAGTACTGTGCTATGATGTCCCCAAACTTCTTGATGGTGTCTTTCTGATAGCAGACTCTTGCCTCTATAGCTTCTGGGTATATGGTCTTGGAACCTTTTTCCAACTCACCCTGAAGCATTTGCAACATGGTATTAACCATGACAGGACCACCAATGTACTTCAGCATGTTTTATGCACTCATCCCCAAGTCATCGCTAGTGGCCTCTTGCCTTAGCTTCTTGTTGTCTTATTGGGACCTAACCGAGGTTCAGAGTTAATTTAGCCAAACAAATCCCGGTACTACTAGCCCTTTCGGCAACAATCCGTGGAGCGTGGACTGAGGTCTCACCCAAATTAGTATGGGAGGGTGCTAGAACCAGGTTTCCGCACCCTGGAGATGTCTGATAAGTTCACGTGGTCTGCGGTTTGACCCTGCACGTAGGTTGCTTCGTGTGCTTTCCCGTACTTTGCAGCCTGATATACTGCCTTCACGCAGCCCTACCCAGGGGCTAAATGTTGCGCTCTGCGTTATTACCCAAGACCTTACTGGTATTCCAATGTTAGTTAATTAGCTTTGCCTACTTGAGTTCTTTAAGTATACTTAACAATATAAACCATTCATACATGTGCACACAGTAAATAACCAATATATTTTCCAATTATATCAATCATTCATTAACCTAAGAACAAATACATAGAATTATAACAAAAATTTTCTTTATTAACTCCTTCCTTGGTTACAGACTCAACTTCGCCCTGCGCACTCAGCTGCAGAGGTCCGCGCACTCAGCTGCGGACTACTAGGCCTCTGCGCAGTCAGCTGCAGAGCCTTCTCCTACCCTACAACCCAAAGACACACTTCAACTTACGACTCAGTCACTTAGACTCTTTTTCCCACTTCTCTACTTAGAGCCTCACTCTATTTATACAATCCCATGGTCCGCGGACCATGGGTAGGTCTATCCAACCAACATTACATTAAAAAACTAGGGCAGACAACCCTATGACTCTATTATACTTTCGTGCCCCACGCCCGTAATTTGTGGAGCTTTACAACAAGTTCGATCAAAACATGGGCTTTGAGCCCCAAAACATGCCTTGGGGGGATTCCATGCCCAACAGGCCACCAACACAAACATCGTGACTCGCCCTTGAGTCACTTTGTCGACGCGGTGATCTTTGCATGGAGTCCCTCCAACTGTTCTCGAATTGCGCAGAGGTCAGCAGCGCACTGAGCTACTGCTTGCTGGATCTGCTTCATACGCTATTCCGAGACCTCTGTGTCTGAACTACTTCTCTGCATCTGTGCCGATATCCCTTGCATTTGTTTATAGTCCTGCGCCTTTGTCCAGATCCTTGGAGCACGAAGACTGTGCTTCCGCTGGTTAGTCAGATAGCTAGGCCACCCGTGTAGGGCTTCAAGCGGCTACCATTCACTTTGCCTGGGAAAGGCTCTCCATTTAGTTTGACTAGCTGTACTACGCCTCCGTCTGTGACCTCCTTAACCATGTATGGTCCCAACCAATGCATTCTGAACTTTCCCAAGAATTTTTCAAACTTACTGTCATACAGCAGCACTAAGTCATTTACCTTGAAGGTGCGCAACTTAATATGGCGATCGTGCCAGGCCTTTTCACGCTGATTTTGTACTTGCTGATGAAAACCAGCCAGGAACCGTTCCTCCTCAAGTTCTTCCAATTGCATGAGCCTTTCTTCCAGAGCTTCGCAGTCCGTCATACCTGTGAGTGCTGTTATGCACAGACTAGGTACAATATACTCCATCGGCATGACAACTTCCATGCCATAAACTAACCGGAAAGGTGTTTGTCCCGTCAGTTTCTTACACATTGTCCTATAAGCCCATAATATTGCAGGTACATGCAGGTCCCAATCGCTTCATTGCGCGTTGCACACTTTGGTTAGTGCAGTCTCCAATATTTTGTTGAATGCTTCTACTATCCCATTGGCTTGTGGGTGATACGATGTGCTTTTCTGATGATACACCTGGAACTCTTCTATGAGCACACTGATGGTTTCGTTCAGGAAATGTGTACCACGATCACTCATTAAGAGTTTCGGACAGGCAAATCGAATCAACACGTGTTCAAACAAAAACTTCGCAATCGTGGCAGTCGTGCAGTCTTTGACCAGTTGCGCTTCCACCCAATGCGTCAAGTACTCCATCACGGTGATGATGTGTCGCACGTCCATTTTTCCCTAGGGTTTGATAGGTCCCACAAAGTCGATTGCCCACTTTTCGAAGGGCTGCAACGTCATTTTTGGATTCAACAGCATCTCATCCCTCCGCGATGGTTTACTGGTCCTTTGACATATATCGCAGGCCTTACAGTGTGCTTTTGAATCCTGATGAAGGGTTGGCCACCACAACCCTGCGCAGAGAATATTTTATGCGGTCGCTCGTCCTGCATAGTGTCCTCCTGCAATGCCCCCATGTGCTTTCACAAGGATCTGACTTTGTTCAAATTTAGGTACGTACCTTCACAGTATCTCATCATTTCCCATTTTGTATAGGTGCCCCGCGATGACAGAAAAATTCGCCGCGTGCACCACCAGTTCCTTCTTTTATTGGATGGAGTATTCCTTCGGTGCAGTCCCTGTTGTTAGAAAGTGGATTATATCTTCGAAGTGCTCATCTACGACACGCACAGCAAAGAGCTGCGCATCAGGTAATCCTTTCTTCAAACTAGTAGGTTCCTCGCCCATCTCAATACGCGACAAGTGATTTGGTCCTACGTTTAGGCATCTAGGGTTTACCACGACCTCAAAGTCATATTCTTGGAACATTAAGAGCCACCTACATATGCGCCGCCCCAACACAGGCTTATTGACCAAGTACTTTAGCGCGGAATGGTCTGTATACATCTTGAAATGTCCTCCTAGAAATTAGTGTCGGTATTTTGGAGCGCATACACCATAGCCAATCCCTCGCACTCGATTGTGGAATAGTTCTTTTCATCTTTGGACAATCTACGACTTGAAAACGCGATAAGGTGATCCAAGCCCTCTCCGCCTTCTTGTGTGAGCACTCTAGCGCTATACATGACGCATCAACATGGACATGAAACTCCACATCCCATTTTGGGAAGACCAGGATTGGAGCGGAGGCCAATTTCCCCTTTAGGACATCCAGGATCTTCATGCAATCATCATTCCAGCAGAATGTGACATCCTTTTTCAATAGTTTCTCCATTGGTGCGGTCATCTAGGCATAGCCTTTGATGAACTTCCTGTAGTACCCTATGTGTCCCAACGTAGCATGCAACTGTTTAACACTTCGCGGTGCTTCCAAATTCAGAATTACTGCAATCTTCGTGGGGTCTACCATTAGTCCCTGTTTGTAGACCACATGTCCCAGTAGGTTCCCAAAGGGAATGAGGAACGTACACTTCTTAAGGTTCAGCGCAATCTGGTGTCGTCGGCAAGTATCCAACATCAAGAATAAGCTTGCTACGTGGTGCCTAACCAATCCAAATACAATCTAAACATCCAGATAGACCTCCAGGAATTTGTGGATATATTCTTTGAAGGCGGAACCAACTATGCGCGAAAAGATGGTTTGCGCGTTTTTTAACTCAAACAGTATGACAGTGTATTGAAAGTAGCCCCATTCAGTGGTTAAGGTGGTCTTGCTCTTGTCTTCCGACGCGATTTTAATCTGGTGGTACCCTGAGAACCCATCGATGAAAGAATATGCTTCTTGTCCGCCGAAATTTTCTAATACTTCTTCTATGAACGGGATCGGCAATGGGTCATGTACATAGGTGTCATTCAACTTCTTGAGGTCCATGCATATTCTTATCTTGCCCTTTTGCTTTTTCTCCTACACTACCATAGGGCTCACCCAGTCAGATTCTTCCACCAGCTCAATAAATCTGGCTCCGAGCATTTTGTCTAGTTCTACGCGAACCTTTTCCTTGTACTTCGGATTCAAGCGGTAAGGCCTCTGCTTAACCGGCTTTGCATCAAGTTTTAGGGTGATCTTCATCATCCCTAAATCACCAACAATCACCTTTAAGTGTAATCTTGGTCGGGAATAAGTATAGGTACTCACGAAGTAACTCAGTGACCTTATCCACTGTGGCATCATCCCAATAGTCACTGAGCGTTGCATACTTCGGTTCAACCTCCGTTCCAATGTTTACTTGCTTCGTTTTTACCAGCGTGGTGATGTCAGGATCTTCAATCAATGGTCCTTGAACCTCGCGATAGCCTTTAGTTTCTGGAATGTTAATTTTTCATGGATCTTCATCATCCTCCTCAATGTTTACATTGTAACACTCCAGTGTGTAGCTTAGCTGGGTCACCCATTCCGGCTGAAGAACTTCCATTGGATCCTAGGGTATTCTGAATATAGTTGCTTTTACTGCTTGTAGCGCATCATCAACAGTATCCCACCAAAGATCCTCAAACGTGAAGGTTAATAGGAATCCTTCACGCAATATATCCCATTCACTTGTGCCATGGCGGAGCTCCGTCTCACTATACCAATTCATGGGTATGATATCCAGGGTATGACAGAACAAGTGCACCCACTCAGGTTGTGGCTCTTCCTCGTAGACCTTGGTCCATTTCGCGAGGTGTGCACGTGGATCATCCCATCCGTCATACTTGTTTGTTAGCCACATCTGAGGCATCCCAAACCGCATGTGCATCATCCTTCTGCATTCACGCCAGTCCTCAAAACTTCTTTGATGCGTACCCCACCATCTTGCAGGCGTAGCGCGCAGTACCCATTTCAGAGCGTCGAAACGCTGTTGTTCTGGTACTTCTCTTTCAAATTTGTTCAGGAAATCATCCACCTTGGTCAACCCATCATACATAGGCATATCTCTTACCTATGTTTCCACGCAGTGCAGTGACCTTGTAATCATGTTACAGTTGTGTGTGGTTACCTTATGTAACCAATTCTGCCATCGTTCTATTTCCTCGTCCGAATCTGAGGTGCAGGAGCTTTCACACTCCCACGCGATTCTGCCATCCACTGTTGGATTTACCCAGTCCTTCTCCCACGTATTTATCTTGTAGATACAGTCTATATCGTCGTCGCTATCGTAGTCGCGCACTGGCTCTGTGTAGTGCGATCCTTCCACAAGGTCTAAAGGTACCACTATGCGTAGTGAATTTTTCTCAAAAATCATCTTTCCTTCTTTAGATTTATCACTCCACTCATGTCAGTGGCCCAATCTATTCCCAATAGCGCGGGATAGGGATTGTTGTCATCAACAATCTTTATCACTTCGAAATATGCTAGCGCGATCACACCTTCAATATATATCATTATTCCCTGCAATCTTCCCATAGGTAAGATCTTTTGCTAGTTCTCCATTTGAAATTGAATAGGAGACCATTGCAACGCAGGCCTACCCATGTGCTCCCACATCTGCTTTGGTAGGATATTCGCATCCAATCCTAGATCCAAAATCACTTGATCCATTTCATATTCCCCGATCTGAGTGGTTAATCTCATCTCTCTTCCTATTCGCGTTGTGTGCTTCCCTAGCTTCCAAATTACGCGTGATTCTCCTGGTGTGGTTCTAGCACATCTAGTGATGAGTTCTTGCAGCCCCTTCACAACTTTGTTATCACGCAGCAGCTTCATGCATGTCTCCAAAAATGTAGTGAGCATTGATGGGTCCATTTTCGGTTCCAGTTTGTCTTTACTTCCTGAAGTGGAGGCATCCACGAAGCTCTTCTTAGCTTCCATGAATGTCTCCTTAGCGCGCTCTAAATCAAATTCTGGTTCCTTTGTTGGAGCCTTGCGAACCTAGGCACTCTCTTCAGGCTGCTTTCCTTTGTCATCTCCTATCGTGATACCACTTCGGAGCATGATATTTACATTCAGGTCTTTCTCACGCCACTCAAACCTCATCATTTGCAGGTTCTGAGTCGGGGGAGGTTGGAGTGCTCCTTTATCGTGCAACCTCGCTATCAGTGTGGGACAATCCTCTATCTCATGATCAAACTGGGTACAATATAAGCATGATGGTCTCATCGGATTTGTACAATCATGGGAATAATGTCTCGGTCCTCCTCAATTGTAACATATCAGTTGTTCGCGACCTCTTCCTGGTCCCATTCCACCTCGACCTCATTCGCGCACCTAAAATCCAGTGTGCGCCATCCCTGCATTTTGATTGAGGGTTTGTGTTTCGGTTTGAACTCTGTAGGTAGGAGTATGATCTATAATCAATTCATAACTTCTACAGGTGCGCTCATCGCGGCCTACTGACCTGCAAAAATTATATAACAACTGCTGGGAATTCTGTGTATACTTATGTAATAGATGGAAGTTATTTGTAGCATGCTTCCCTCCTATCTGACAAATTGTGCACCATAATGCAGGCTCTGCACTCGGTCCTACTTGTGCCTCCGATCTCAATGGCATTGGTCTTCCTCCCGCCAGGTAGTTTGCGAAGACTAGACAATGGTCTTTGTCGTGTCCCTGGCCTTTGCACTTTACGCACCATACCTCCCCGCGCACTTCAACACAAGTTGTCCTATCTTGTTTCAAACTTTGCATCTCAAGGCACAAGTTTTTCAACTGCACGTGGATCTGTTGAACTCCCAGGTTAGGGTCTTGTATCGGGGTCTCGTGCAGTCTCATTGCAATCTCCAAGGCCTTGGCCTGAGTGGTTAGCTTCTGCTGTGACAATGCGTTCCTTAGATGCGGCATTAGCGATGCTACAAACCATGCGCGGTGTTGCCCATCTGTCAAGGTCATATTGGCTTCACGAATTGTACACTTCAGTCTCTGATCCAGCTCCCAAGGGGTCTCGCCTAGAAGCATCGTGATTTCCTTAAATCCAATGATCGATTATGTCTCTGATTTTGGCCTGCTAAATTCCTTGTTTAGCGCAGCTTGGATATCTATGATCCCTGCGTTCGGATTGTCATTGGAATGCTTAATGTACCAAGTCAGTGCGCGATCCTACAGAGCACTAACCAGTGTTGCTTTCTTTATATTGTCATCTATGACTCCCTGCGCTTCCCATACAGCCCTTACCATGAACCAAAACTGGTCTGGATCTTCATTCCCTACTCCTTTGAACACCAACAACTTTATCGCGCTTGCCATATTGAACTGTGGTGGTGGCGGAGGTGGTGTGGGCGAAGATGGGGGTGAAGATGGTGAAACTGGTGGTGGTGTAGGTGGGGGTGGTATGCGCGAAATTCGCTGCTTTATCAGACTGATCACACTTCTTGGTGAAACCTTCATGATCTCTTCCTCGCTTTCTCGCGGAGGTGAAATTAAGGGGCTAGTTTCTAGTTCTATGCTACCTTTGTTTCTGTAGATCCTCCCACTTTGCGTAGCCCCAAACATCAATTTATTTGCATAACCCACTTTTCACGTCATAGCATTTTAATCCAAGTGTTCAAAGATTTAATGTACTTACCTCGTGGTCCTTTGAGGAAGCGTCGTTCTGCCTCGCTATAGCTGACTGAAGTATCTACCGCGAACTTGGTGATAAATCCTCCTATAATTCGATCGAGCCAGTGATCCATAGCACGCACGATCTTATCTTCCGATGCTTCCAGTCTACGCACCAACTCTGGAGTCCACACAATAGGTTTGTCGAGCCTACACCTTCCTTGACTGTCTGCTAGCCTCGTGATTTACTCGTACAACTCAAAGGAGAAGGATGCAAAGAAAATTTCATGGATTTTTGTATATAAGTAGCAATCTAACCACTCTTCCTTTGATAATTGCGGATTCCTGTTTTCCTGCGCCGCGAACTCGTGAATTTTTCTGTCCAATCACTCTTCAATTCCTTTCTTTGTCGGATTCTAGTGATACGACATCAGACATCTCTATGCAGATCCCGGTCCTGGCAACGAAACCATTTGTTTGCTTATTGGGGCATGACCTAGGTTCAGAGTTAATTTAGCCAAACAATTCCTAGTATTACTAGCCCTTTCAGCAACAGTCTGCGGAGCGCGGACTGAGGTCTCACCCGAAGTAGTATGGGAGGGTGCTAGAACCAGGTTTTCGCACCCTGGAGATGTCTGATGATTTCACGTGGTCCATGGTTTGACCTTGTGCGCAGGTTGCTTTGTGCACTTTCCCGTACTTCGCAGCCTAATATACTACCTTCGCACAACCCTACCCAGGGGCTGAACGCTGTGCTCTACATTATTACATAATACCTTACTGGTATTCCAATGTTAGTTAATTAGCTTTGCCTACTTGAGTTCTTTAAGTATACTTAACAATATAAACCATTCATATAGGTGTGCGCAGTAAATAACCAGTATATTTGCCAATTATATCAATAATTCATTAACCCAAGAATAGATACACAGAATTATAACAAAACTTTTCTTTATTAACTCCTTCCTTGGTTAAAGACTCGACTTCACCCTACGCACCCAGCTGCAGGGGTCCGCGCACTTAGCTGCGGACTACTAGGCCTCTGCGCACTCAACTGCAGAGCCTTCTCCTACCCTACGACCCAAAGACACACTTCAACTTACGACTCAGTCACTTAGACTCTTTTTCCTACTTCTCTACTTAGAGCCTCGCTCTATTTATACAATCCCATGGTCTGCGGACCATGGGTAGGTCTATCCAACCGACATTACATTACAAAACTAGGGCGGACAACCCTGTGACTCTATTATACTTTTGTGCCCCACGCCCGTAATTCGTGGAGATTTACAACAAGATTCAGTCAAAACTTGGGCTTTGAGCCCCAAAACATGCCTTGGGGGGATTCCATGCCCAGCAGTTCTCCATGTACCTGTCCATCTCTAGTCGTACTTGGTTCTTGTGCTTAGCTTCAATGAGGGAACTAATTGACGAGATTCTATGCATTCTTACCATGACATCCAAACTCTTATACAACCGTGCATATGAAGCCTGTATGTTGCTAATGAACGGGGTGAACTTATCATAGTTATGGATTAACATATGTATCCTTGCTTTGTCTAGCTTTGCATGTGGCTTCATCATCTTTGGAAAGTGAATCAGGGCTCCCTTGTACCTCATTATACACTCTCGCACATGGGCGATTGTTATAGACATTTTTGTGCCTCACAGCATGGAGCATGAAATGTCGATAATCTGAGGGATCCAAAGTCCCCAAACATGTTGTTCTTACCCTTAGAGGAACAAGGTCAGCAAACCATAGCTCTGCAAATCAGTATTCCACTGAAAAAACACTCAAAACAGGTCAATTTTGGATCAAAACAGCTGCTCCAAAGGGTACCTGCGTTGCATAGCAGGTGCAACAAAGGCTACCTGCGTTGCAAAGCAGGTAGGACAAAGGCTACCTGCGTTGGGCGTAACTGGACATGTGGAGGAATCTTTTTCTCAAAGTGCCAGTGCCCAGGAAGCTTCTAGAAAGGCATGTGATCAAAATATTCGCCTAATAATGAGTTAAGAGCTTCTAGAACTCCAAATGGAAGGTAGAAACTCCAAGTGAAAGACTGAAGAACAACTGGAGTTGAAGAGCACAGCAAGTCACACATCAACATGACTTGCCTTCACTCCAAAACTCTATATAAGGATCTCATCCCATGGGATCTAGAGGCCGGAATTTAGCGCGAAGAATTGCTGTTGGTTTACAGTTGTGAGCATTGGGTGATTGCTTGAGGGAGGTGAAGAAGAGATTTCTCTCCATCGGGAAGGTGATGCTGGATTGGACCTCGCATGGTTGTATCACCGCCTGAACCTTACTTCCATATATTAATAAAGCATTTGAGGTTCTTCTATTCGCATGTGTTTCAATGATGTATTGTCTTACTTGCGTCTTTGATTTATGCTAATCCTTGAATCATTTATGCATGCATGCTTCTTGAAGTTTCCTTTTCTTGTCTTATTTGCAGGATCTCGTGTAGCTGGGCTCGTGAAAAAGACTTGGAGCTGGGAGCAAGCGGCAATCAAAGGAGATTGGATCGACCATTTGCGCAAGACATCAGTAAGTGGATCTCTTCCTTTTATCTCTTGCATGTCATAAAGAAGAAACTTTAGATAGCTTTGCTTTCAGCTGTTGCTAAGGAACTGTCACCCTTAGAGTGGGTTAGGGTCATTCCGAGTTGGATACTTTCCCCCCAACAGACTGGCGACTCCACTGGGGATCGTGTCTTGTTGGTAGCTTGTGTATTCTTGCTATTCATCTCTTGAACAAAGGGAGTACCGAATCGAACTGCATGCGAGTCCTTCGAATGCAAAGTAGAGGGCAGCTACTCTAGCCCAGTGCTGGGCATGTTCATGATTTGAAGAGCTGATCCACAAGGACTCTTTTGCTCTTTGTGATAGTGTTCATCTTCCTTAATCATCCTCTAGAGTATACTTGACTGATAGCCTCTGATTTGAGCAAAAACCGTTGATTTTTGAGCAAATTGTGACCCGGAATCTGGGAAGGACGAGAGTTGTCTCGTTCAGTGCAGCTGCAACAAAGGCTACCTGCACTGCAACACAGGTCCCGAAGAGGCTACCTGCGCTGCATCCCTGTTTGACAGTGTAGTACCTGCGCTGATCCAGTTTTGCCTTGTGCAACTGGGGTTCCCCACTGTCTGTTGCCCAGTTTTCAATATTGTTTTTGCAGCCTGCTGTCAACCTGTATACCCAGCTGAGACCACTTTTCTTTGCCCTCATTCCGCCTCAGTTGTATGTTGAAACCGTGATTGTTCTTATTGTTTTTCTTGCTTTCATTCACAGTTTCCCGTAGCGAAAGTGAGCTAGTCTTGCTGTGACCTCCTGGATCTAGACCTTTGAGAAAGTGTCGTTGTGATCCTAAGAGCTAGTTTATTGCTGTTCATAGCTACTTGAGCATTTGCTTTCGTTATCTGGTTCGAATTTCAATATTTCTTGGGTAGAAACGAGTAAATCTTAAGGTGTTCTTTTGATTGTTGGACAATACTCGTGTGCTTTCGCTTGAAATTGAATTCGAAATCGTACAACAGCTTTCTTTTTGTCATACACAACATTAAGAAAGAAGAAAAGAAATACTTGCATTGTGCATGTGCATTTTGACAGTTTGCATGTCGATTTAGGGAAAGTGCATTAGTGTGTGCTCCATGATCTGTTTGAAAAGATGATGTCTTTCTTTTCCTTCAGTAGTTAAGGTTTTCATAAGTTGAAAGAATTGAAAAAGCTTGCTTATCATTCTTAGACTGCATTTAGGAGTTGTATATACATCACGTGGTGATCCATAAAGGCAAACTGCTAAGCAAGATCAACCTAAAAAGAACTGAATTTATCTAACAACGCTTTGAAACATAACGAAACACAGTAGAGGTCTAGGTAGAGACGTGAACCGGCGTCGTTAAACATAGTGACTGTCGATCTCTACGAAGGTGGGTGATTCCTCCTGAGGGACGATAGCTCTAATACGGACTTGTGCCCCCGCGTACCGTCGCGTATATTGGGGGACCCCTATAGGAACAAAGCCTTTATCCATAGGAAGCCGTGTCGGCCGCCCTACTGATCGCGATGCAGTGAACACAGCATTCACGAAGATCGACCACTCGTACCGTAAAACGTATTCTGTGGTTTCGCGAAAGGTTTGGCACACCCTTGCCTAGAACTCCATAGTAGTTTCTTTTGGCCTTTTTCAAACTCTATAACTGAAAAAGTCCATCCGAGCATTTGTCACTTCGGGCTCGTTAATACATCGAAGGAGACTAGAGTCATCTTTAGCTTTTTCTCGACTCTTAAAAAGTGAAAAAGCAAGTTGTGTCTAAAGCGTCGTCATAATAAAATTCATTCTAAACGGAACATAATCACCCCTGATTCCTACGTTGATCTTAAGGTTGAGAACATGGAACGCACCAACCAAGGGATTCCACATGATGGGAACCCTAGCCCTTTCTCCTCTTGAGGAGAAGTTGGTGTGCCCCACATGGCCACATTGTCGCTTCCAGGACTGACGATTGGCCTGCCAGTTTGGCTATTCTCAACCGCTGTAGTTCAGACCACCACGGTTCCTGAACAGTCGAGTCAACAGTTAGACCCGTCTAGAGCTACCCTCCAACCTTCCACTTCTTATACGCCTTCCTCCGATCCTTCTTCTTCGAGAGGTCAAGCCGCCAAAAGTGCAGCTCCCATAGAAAAGAAGAAGGAAAAGAAGAAGAAAGAAAAGAAGCAGAAGGAGCCAAAGGCGCCTGGGGGCAAGCAGAAGGTATCTAACGAAAACCCACACACAGCACGGACCGGGCCCAAATCGCCATGTGTCATATGTAGAGGGAACCACTTCCACATTGATTGTCCCAGTATTCCCCGGATACTAAGGGACTGGTCCCCTCGTTTGCACGATTCGGAAGCGTCAACCTCTGACAACCAGGTTGAATGCTTACCGTCGACCAGCGAAAGTGAAGGTTCTAGACAACGGAGGGGAATGAGATTCCCCTGCGAACTGTGTGAAGGCAATCACACCCTTCGCCGTTGTCCCTTTTTAGACGAGGCCAAGAGAGTTTTGGAAGATCAACCGGTGGCACCGGTGCTACTTCCTCCTGGATATCAAAAACTCGCGCCAAGTCCTTCGTTGGTCGAAAATACAGCTGCCCCGCTCATAGGGCCAGCTGAAGTGTCAGTCGATGAAAGTGAACCTACTGAATCCGGACCGGACGAAAGTCCAAAGGTCGAAATGGCAGTTGACCCGGTTCTCCCTTCAAAAGTTTCACCTTCACACACCACAGTCACTGAGGATCCATCTTCAGTTGACGCCCTCACCGAAGAGAGTAAGGATGACACCATCCATATTCTTTTCGTCAACACCGATTCTGATGAGCACCTGGGCAATGCGCCCACTCCTTTATCGCAGGAAGGAGCATCGTCAGGATCATATCCGGCCGTATATTCGGTCCCACCACCAAGCAACCTAGTTGTGTCCTCTGATTGGAACCAACTAGGCAGACCCCGGTTACCAGCCAGTATACCATTTAGAATTATAGTCCAAATATACCAAATGGCGATGGCTGGAACTATCATTGATGAAGGGGCATCTGTGAGTATTCTGTCCTCAATTGCTTGGAAAGCACTGGGTTGCCCGGCGCTTTTGCCTGAGACAAGAAATCTCTCGGGTTTTAACAGAGGAACCAGTCGACCATTAGGGATTCTACCTAATGTGCCTATTACCTTGAAAGGGAAGGCCGTCAAGATAAATTTGATGGTCGTCCAAGGACCCTTGGATTATAACCTACTCCTTGGACGGGACTACATATATTGCATGGAAGCAATAGTCTCCTCACTCTTTTGAATAATGTGTTTTCCATACGAGGGAAGAATGGTCAAGCTCGTAGACCAACTTTCACTTCCGGGATCACGCATCGCGAACAGCCACATACCTATCCTCAATGGTCTTTTTGATCAAGAAGGGTCTCTACCTCCAGTTCTTCTTCCTGATGAAGGCGAGTGATTCAGGAAAGGAAGGATGGAACCCAGGGGGCATGCATCCTGGTCTGCTCTGGAGGCAGAAAAAACCTTGGGTGTAAAGTAGAATTTCCGCAGGAGAATATGACTAGTCCGTACCCCGTCCCCTCCTTCATCTTTGTGAATCTTTCTCTAAGCCATCCTCTTCGAAAGGAAGAAGAAGGACAGGGAGACAAAGAGAGACTGGGAATCTCAGAAGGGGCTGTTAGGATAGGGTTGTTCTAGAATAAGATTCTTTTGTCAAAGTTATGTGTTTGATACAAATGGTCATTCACCTCTGTCTAAATAGGTAGGCTCTACCAAAGAAGGGGATCCGTTTGCGGCAGCAAGTAGGTACCGTCTTTGGGTAAAAGGCCAGCCTCACCCATTAAAACAAATGTTTTAAAGGATAAGTAGGGGCAGCCCCCAAAGAAAGAGATGCTATTTGCTGCAACAAATTGTAACCATCTTTGGATAACCTAATGATAGACATCGCCGAAGAAAGATTATGTTTAAAAGAATTAACAGAACAATCTTTGGGTAACCAGAAAGAGGTAGGCCTCTCCCGGTAAAACAAATGTTTTACCTGCAAATTGAGGGGTAACCTTGAAATTAGACTTACACCTGGGGGCATGCAAACCTCTTGGAAGGCAAGCATAGGCGACTTTTAGTTTTAGGTAGAACTAACCCACTAACCCGTAGATAAGTCGATACCTGGCTTGCACAAAAAGAGGATATGGAGCATAGCTTCGTGAGATAAAGCTCCATAAAAAATAGCTATCTCACACGAGACCTTCCTACTTTGTGACTGGTAAGATACGAGCAGTTTTGGCAAAGTTCATGCTCGTTAAAAAATAAACGCAAGAATCGAGCAGTTTTAGCATAAAGTTCATGCTCGTTAAAAAATAAACGCAAGATCCGAGCAGTTTTAATGCGGACTTCATGCTCGTTAAAAAATAAACATAAGCTCGTGAGTAGGCTTCCCCCAGAGTTCAAGCTCATTCAGAAAAAATGAACCGGTAAATAACCATTTGAGACCGTAAATTCATCAGCCGTAAAAACCTTGGTCGTGTTTGTGCACCGTCACCTCCACTTGTCATTTGGCCGATCATTCACATCCACTTGATTGTTTACCTATTTTGAGGAACAACTGCGAAGAGTGATCTCACCTAGCCATCCTTGTAATACTGCCATGATTGGAAAATTCCAACCCGTACCTGGAATCTGTAGCTATCCCTGTTTATCACTCGTTCCTCAAAAGACGAGTCTGCTTTAAGCTCTTTTCAACTGACTCGTAAAATATGAAAAGATTGCCGAGTTTTGGCCTTCCAGCTCGTTAAAAAGACCGGAAGAGCTATCCCTCCTCTAGATTTTAATCTTTTTGGACCTGAGGGATTATTGCACAAAAAGATCGAGCGCTTGTCTAGTTCGGCTCGATAAAACTATCGAACATTCATCCCTTCTGTATTGTTTTATACTTTTTTGGACTTAAGGGATTAGATGACGAAAAAGGACCTTTGGAGTCCACTTTATGTACCCTTTTCAGACTCTCTAAAAATGAAAAGGACCGAGCTGTCTTTGTCGCTGGGCTCGTTAAAAGGGGTGAAAAGCGACAAACTTGTCTGTAGACGAGAACGAGTTTCCCTATCGCTAGGCTCATTAAAAACATAGCGATGGGCTTGCCTGAAGGGCAGGTTATAGAACAAGCATATGTTATCCTCCTCAAGCTTGACAAAAATAAAGAGGTACTGGTCAGAAATGACTGGGGAAAAATTGGGAGAACCTCAAAGCTTAATGGTAGCAGGTCGCTCTTGAACATGACACTTTTGCCTCCGTAAATATCGGGTTGGGTTATTATCATTCACCGATCCCTTCACCATGGTCTCGCCATACCATCCATACATGGGGTAATGCTACCGATCCATCACATCAGTGTCGTTATATGTTCAAGAGATGTCATTCAGAAAGTGTCAACCGGGTCCCATCCACTACCATACATCATCTTTCATCCTTCCATGACCGCCACCCTGAATCATATTTCACAGATCGTTTTCACCATCATCACTAGCTCCGTTCCGTGTCACTAATGTGGGATTCATTAAGGCCCTCCTTTGACGGATCGCTTCTTGTCGACATCAGCTCACTATCCAAGAAGTTGATCTAGGAACACCCCCTCAGTACTTTGAAGCTTGCATTCCTCAATGGCAAGTTTCTCACTTCCGGCGATAGGTATACATTAATGACCTTCGACCGGGGGACTTTGCGTGGTGTTCGACATCAGATCCTATATTCACGCCACGTGAATTGTGCTGCAGTACCTTGAGGGTCATCATCATTATCGGTGATTCCTCTCGCGCTTGTTAACAGTTTACATTATTGACTGGTAATCAAGCGATGTCTTTCCATGTTCAACTTCAAGAAATTCTCACATGGATCGACTTGTACTTAGTGTGAAGATCGGAAGTTTGAAGACCCCGGATCTAGTTTCATCCATCCGGGCTGCGATATATATTCAGGAGATAAAAACATAGACATGTGCAGCAGATGATCATCCTACTAAAAGGATGATAATTAAAAAAGCAGAGAATTATCAGTCTACTATCAGACGATCATCTGTTTATGTACAGCAAATGTATTTATAAAGCTGAGCATGGGAAATGCCCGCCTCAGCTAGATCATGAAAAGAAAAGTATGAAAAATGATGTATTGTATTGTATTTTGTTACAGGTCACCTCCCGACGATTGAATGAACTTCGGATCCTCCTAATAAAGCATTTCACCCGATAAACGGCCTCATACTTTAGGGGGCAATTGTTATAGACATTTTTGTGCCTCACAGCATGGAGCATGAAATGTCGATAATCTGAGGGATCCAAAGTCCCCAAACATGTTGTTCTTACCCTTAGAGGAACAAGGTCAGCAAACCACAGCTCTGCAAATCAGTCTTCCACTGAAAAAACACTCAAAACAGGTCAATTTTGGATCAAAGCAGCTGCTCCAAAGGGTACCTGCGTTGCATAGCAGGTGCAACAAAGGCTACCTGCATTGCAAAGCAGGTAGGACAAAGGCTACCTGCGTTGGGCGTAACTGGACATGTGGAGGAATCTTTTTCTCAAAGTGCCAGTGCCCAGGAAGCTTCCAGAAAGGCATGTGATCAAAAGATTCGCCTAATAATGAGTTAAGAGCTTCTAGAACTCCAAATGGAAGGTAGAAACTCCAAGTGAAAGACTGAAGAACAACTGGAGTTGAAGAGCACAGCAAGTCACACATCAACATGACTTTCCTTCACTCCAAAACTCTATATAAGGATCTCATCCCATGGGATCTAGAGGCTGGAATTTAGCGTGAAGAATTTCTGTTGGTTTACAGTTGTGAGTATTGGGTGATTGCTTGAGGGAGGTGAAGAAGAGATTTCTCTCCGTTGGGAAGGTGATGCTGGATTGGACCTCACATGGTTGTATCACCGCCTGAACCTTACTTCCATATATTAATAAAGCATTTGAGATTCTTCTATTCGCATGTGTTTCAATGATGTATTGTCTTACTTGCGTCTTTGATTTATGCTAATCCTTGAATCATTTATGCATGCATGCTTCTTGTAGTTTCCTTTTCTTGTCTTATTTGCAGGATCTCGTGTAGCTGGGCCCGTGAAAAAGACTTGGAGCTGGGAGCAAGCGGCAATCAAAGGAGATTGGATCGACCATTTGTGCAAGACATCGGTAAGTGGATCTCTTCCTTTTATCTCTTACATGTCATAAAGAAGAAACTTTAGATAGCTTTGCTTTCAGCTGTTGCTAAGGAACTGTCACCCTTAGAGTGGGTTAGGGTCATTCCGAGTTGGATACTTTCCCCCACAACAGCGATGGAAGGATGTATGTCCTTGAGAGTTTGGACAACCCTTTTGCTCTACTAATGAAATCCATATAGGTGGACAATTGCCTTATGCACGGTGACAAATCTATCATAGAGTTTCTGCATGGTGGCCTCAAGAGTTGATACTTCAATAAGTATCGCTTTCCTCATCTCTGTCATTGCGGAACCTGCAGATTGTTCTACCTTCTGCCTGGCTGCTTGCAAGTTCTTTGCCATCTATTCATTCTCTGCTAATAGGAACTTGACATTTGAGCTTGTGGCTCCTGCATAAGCCAAAGTGGCATCGACCATGGAAACTGGATGCTTTATGACATCTGACACTATCACCCTTTCCTTCATAAATGTCGGTGATGCATGATCATCCGGGAAATTATTTCTTCACACCTGTACAATCTTCTTTTGCAACTTATCAAATGATAGATGTACACATCAATCACCGGATCATCATGAAGGAGAACATCCTCTCCTTGCTTGCTCAGGACTGGCTCTGATACTCGAGGTGGTGGAGACTGCGGGATGACCTCAAGTGCTTTCAGCATGAGGTCAGTGTCTTGGCTCTGTGGCTCTTGCCCCAACTCCATGTCCGTCACTTCAATCAATTTCTCAATTTTCTGAGAAAGTTCCTGATCCTACATCTGCTCCCTCTCTTCTTCAATTGTTGGCTATTATGACTCCTCAACTTGTATGGGTGCAATTTTCTCTATCATCGCACCTTTCCTTTCTTCTTCCTCCTATTTCTGCTTCTCTTCCCTCTCTCTCCTTCTTAGCTCCTGCTCTTCCTTCAACTTCTTCTTTGTTTCCTGCAACTTCCTTTCTGCTTCCTCCAACCTTTTTTTTTCTTTCTTCCTTCACTCTGCCCTCCTTATGTGTTGTTTCCTATTTGACTCCATTTCCAAAGTTGCTTTCTCAATGAAAGGATCTTCTTTGAAATTGTAGCTTTGCTCAGCCTCTGGGTTCTTGACAATCTTCCTCTTACCCTTGTTCTGTGCCAATTTGTTTCTTATTGTTGTTGTTGTTGTTGCTTCCTACAGAGCAGCTTTCCATGTTGTGGATATACTGACTTGTTCATTGAGCTTGGAGGAGTTGTATCAATACCTCCAAGGGTCCTCCCCTACCCAATGAAATATCCTATGGATCCATGGATAGTACACCTTCGCACAATGGTTCTTGCAAATATCGTGGGGATCATACAGATTGTAATATTTTCTATCGAAATCGAACTTCACTCTCTCCTTAGCTTCAACATCTACATCCTTCAAGCTCTTAATCTTGTACAATCCAATCCGTAAAGGAAGATCGGGTCATGGGGCCTTCTTCCTCCTATGTAGCCCTGCTGATAACCCCGTGGAGATGTGATATGAGACCTCTTGCATGACCAAATTTTCCATGGCATACCTTGGTAGAACATGCAGAGGCTTATCTCCGCCAAATATCTTGATGAGGGTGCCACCGGGTGAGGCATACCAATATGCAATGTTAAGTATTGCCTCCATCACTTCTTGGGATGTGAAAAGTGGATCCTGCTCAAAGATCAACTTGTACACCGGGATAATGAAATGGTCATTCATCCTCGCCATAAGTCCTTAATAGCTACAGTTGAAAAGCAACTTGTAATAAATGTTGACAGCAGTCTCCTTTAGTGTCCATGTCCAACCCATTCCAGGAAAATAATGTTTGGCACATAATGCACCAAGTAAATACGCGAACATGTAGAATCTCGCTTACTCATCCTTGGGCAGATTCCAGGCATTAGTCACCTGGAATTTCAACTAAATATCTAACAGATCTAACCAGTTGAATGGCCTTCCATCATTCACCAATTGGTCCAACACAACCACCCAATTTTCTGGAAAGGTCTCCATGCTCTCTTGACCATATAATCAACGTGCAAATATGATCAAGAACTAGAAGGCCTTTTTGAGTGACTCAGTCTTGTAGACATGATTGGGTGTCGCTCTGAACTTCAAACACTCTTTCACCCAATGTTTTATAATGTCTCTAGTGTTCACAAAGTTGTGGGTGGCATGGAAAAGTGAATCCATGCGGTTCAACAACTGAGGTAAATGATACATATGTTGATGGTTCTCTGCCATGAAGTTGACAAGTTGTATCCCACTCATACTGCTCAATGTCATAGTCTCTGGATCTGTGTGTGATATAATCCAGTGGATAATGTACGCACATGGGAAGGTGGGGTATCTGCATGCAACCTTATGTAATCCTAATTTGTGGACATTCATATAAACCTCCCACTCCTCTAGATCTTCCTCGAATTCTCCTACAAATATATCCTTGATTTCTTGCCTCAATGAGCATCTGAGTGTCTACGTAAACTGGAAAATTCACTGACACCTGCTCAAATTCTTCCCCAGTGCTACTCTCAACAGTATCCTTTGATGCAACTCTCTTGGAGGCCATGTTACCTGTAACTGCTAGAGAGTTTCTCAACAAGTGTTGTACCTGGAGATAGAGAGGACACTCATGGCATGCAAATGTTAGCTTAAAACTAAAAGCACTTCAAGAAAAGACCAAACACGAAACTGGGCAACTACTGGGAAGGATTGCACAATCTTGGCTCTTAGAGCTAACTAACTGCCATCTGGAACTCCTCATTGTGCAGTCCCAAGAGTCAGTGGGGAGGTCTTGCTGACTGGAACTGAATAATGCACAGTTCATTCTGGGCATAGGCTAGGAGAGACTACGCATTATGCAGTCTCAGTGGCCAAGGCTCGGGTTTGGCTCTGAGAACTGCGTAGTGTGCAGTTCAAGCTAGGCCTAGGAAACCTCTGCGTAATTCCAAAATCCAAGGTTGAGGCCTTAAGCTCCAAAAATGCGCAGTGCATTCTCTAGAAGACAAGATATGGGCCAAGGAAGCTCAATTCTGCCCAAGGGAAGTGAGAAATTGAACATATATGAAGGATTGAATGATCCTGAGTGCAGATCTAAGTGAATGATAATGCATGCAAGTGAAATGAGTGCAACAATCAATCAAACTTAAGGAAAATGAAGCATGTGGAGAGGGTCAACACAACGACGACTGATAGTGCAAAAAATGGGTAATGCATGCAATACTTGGGAAAGGAAATTAAAAAATTAAAAAAACACTTCTACAAGATAAAACAAGTTGAAGCATCAGCGGTCGTTCAAGAAAACGAGTGAAACAACACTCTCACAAGCTAAACAAACAAGAGCGACAAAAAAAGAAACAAAAGACTAGAAAAGCAAGACTTACCCAAAAAAGTAATGACGATCGCGTCAGAGGTTCCTTGATCTCCTCAGGAATGGTAGAGATCCAAGATTGAATGTGAAAATGAGCTCTAGCAGCGTCCATTAAATAGATTTGATCAATTTAGGGTTTATGATGTGAAGGCCAAAAATCAAGAAAAAAGTGACACTTGATGGAAGTTTCCAAAATAACTCAAGTGTCTCCTTCAGGCTGCTAAAATTAGATCCGTATATTCTAGGGATGATTTTTTTCCTTTTTCTTTTTTGATATTTTGGGGAAAGTTGCCATGCCTTTCCTAGAGAGATTGGGTTGTTCCGAGAATGACTGGGTGACTCACTAGCTCATGCACTGGACAACTTCTGAGGAAGAAGCTTCTACGCAATTGTTGGGTTGAGTGGCTTTGGTCTACCTCTCATGCTCTGCATAGTTTCCTAGCTGAAGGCAGGCTATCAGTTGGCTCTACGCAATTTTGGAGATGAAGTCTCACTGTCAGCTTGGACTGCGCAATTCCCGAGAGTAAGGTTGGTTTTGTTATGCTCTTAACCTGCAAAATGATACCCAAATACATAATATGCAAAGAAAAGATACCCAAAACACAAAATAGCAATGATTTTATTATTCAGAGAGTAATGTTCACTTGCCTCTTCGAGGGGGCAACCTCCAATAGAGCAGAGCTTGATTACAAAATAAGACACAATGCTCCTCGCAGGGAGTCTCTATCCTTTATATATGACTCAAACATGCAATACCACGGGCCAATACCGTGGGTTTTATTAATACCATCTATCTAATACTACGGCCCATTTGCAACTAACTGTGGTTCCGTCATTAATTTCGAATTAACCACTTACAATTATTAATATGGTCTTTATTGACTCTTGACTATGACGTGATCCCATTACATAAATAAGAGGGTTAGGGTGGGACCCTAACATGCCCTCCCCCTTAAGACTAGCCTTGTCCTCAAGGCTGAAGCTGCGGAAACTGCTGAAGAATAGTGGCTGGTTCCCAAGTTGCATCTTCCGGAGAGGTGTCTTTCCATTTGACGAGGACTTCCTTAATCATGCGGCCGCACAGTTGCTTGTCTCGTGTGTCTAGGACCTGTTCGGGTTGAAGCCAGATGGACCCTTCTTCGTCCAATTCAGGTAGACTGGTCTGAATTCTGCAATTGTTCCCAATCACTTTCTTGAGGCATGAGACATGGAAAACTGGATGGATTTTTGTAGTAGGTGGCAAGGCCAACTTGTAAGCCACTTCTCAATGCACTGAAGTACTTGATATCTTCCAAAGAATTTGGGAGATAGTTTCTGACACCCCTTGTCTTTGAGTGATGTTTGCTTATATGGTTGTAGCCGTAAAAAGACCTAATCCCCTTCTTGAAATTGGCACTCTGAGCGATGCTGGTCTACCTGTTGCTTCATGCGGTTCTGAGCTTGATGAAGATTCTCTCGAATATGGGCAAGCATGGTTGCGCGGTGTTGTAGGAGTTGATCCACTACTTGTACTTTTGAGCATCCCTTGAGATACGAAGTAGGTGAAGGTGGGAGTTGACCATATACTGCTTCATAGGGAGTCATTTTGGTGGTGGCATGATAGTTGGTGTTATACCACCATTCAGCCAGAGGTAACCACTGTACCCAAAGGTGTTTATTTTCTGAAGTGAAACACCTAAGGTAGGTTTCTAGACATTTGTTGACGGCTTCGGTTTGACCATCTGTTTGCGGATGATAGGAAGTACTAAGTTTTAGTTGAGTGCCTTGTACTCTGAAGAGTTCCTGCCAAAAATTACTGGTGAAGATCGGGTCGCGGTCGGACACAATAGAATTGGGCATGCCATGCAATTTGAAGATCTGATCCATGAAATATTGAGCAACCAAAGTTGGTGTAAACGGGTGGGGTAGGGCGCAGAAATGAGCATACTTCGACAGTCGGTCCACAACCACCATGATGACTGACTTGTTCCCTGACTTTGGAAGACCTGTAATGAAATCCATAGAAACCTCCATCCAAATTGATGCCGGAATGGGCAATGGTTGTAATGTGCATGGTGTGTTGACGATTTCCCCTTTGTGGCGTTGACAGACATCGCATTCTGCTACGAAAGTAAGGATGTCCTTTTTCATGCCTGTCCAAAAAAATGATCGTCTGGTGCGAGCATACGTCTTCTGAAAGCCCGAATGTCCTGCAATGGGAGATGAGTGCAATTCTGCCAAAATGCGACTTTTGAGGGTGGATGTTGGTGATATTACAACTCTGTCCTTGTAGCGAAGAATATCATCCTGCCACGAGTAGCCCTTGGTGGAATTTGGATCTACCTGCAATTGAGAAATGAGTTGGGAGAGCCCGGGGTGTGAAAACCATTCCCTGCGAGCCTCTTCAATCCATTCTAGAATGGGGAGGGAAATTGCTAGCAGAGTACTTTCCTCCTCAAATTGGCGAGATAATGCATCTGCTACACTATTGTCTTTCCCTTTCTTGTAAATGATCTCATAATCATATCCTAGCATTTTGGCAAGCCATTTATTTTTTTATGGGGAGGATAGGCGTTGCTCCAAAAAATATTTAATACTGTGATGATCTGTGCGGATTTGGAAACGTCGCCCCAATAAGTAAGGTCGCCAGGTCTCGACTGCATTTAAGATAGCCATCATTTCCTTCTCGTAGGTAGATTGGCCCAGATTCCTCCCACTTAGTTGTTGGCTTGTGAAGTCCAACGGTCGCCCTTCCTGCATTAAGACCGCCCCAATACCTGTACCCAAAGCATCACATTCAATGACAAAAGATTTGGTGAAGTCAGGTAGTGCTAAGACTGGAGTGGAACACATGGCATTTTTTAGAGTTGTAAAGGCCTGTTGTGCTTCCTCATTCCAAAAGAATGAATTTTTCTTTAGGAGTTGGGTGAGGGGCTTCGCTATGCGACCATAGTTGTGTACAAATTTACGATAATAGCCTGTGAGACCCAAAAATCCTCTCAAGCTCTTCAAGGTCTTAGGTTGAGGCCATTCCTGCATTGCCTGGATCTTTTTGGGGTCCACCTTGACACCTTCACGCCCCACAATGTGGCCCAAATACTCTACTTCTGCCATGCCAAACGAACACTTGGACATCTTGACAAATAATTTATGCTTGCAGAGCAGTTGCAAGAGTAGATCTACATGCTAAAGATGTGCGGCCCAAGTGCAACTATAGGTGAGGATGTCATCGAAGAAGACAAGGACAAATTTCCTGAGATATGGTTTGAGAATGTGGTTCATAAGGCTCTGAAAAGTAGAGGGGGCATTACAAAGACAAAATGGCATGACCAGGAATTCATAATGGCCTTCATGAGTTCTGAAAGCAGTCTTGGGAATGTCGACTTCCTTCATGCGAATTTGGTGGTAGCCTGAGCGAAGATCCAGCTTAGTGAAGAATTGAGCCCCATTGAGTTCATCCAGCAAATCATCAACCACCGGGATGGGAAATTTATCTTTGACTGTCAACTTATTGACGGCCCTGAAGTCAGGACACATCCGCCACTCCCCATCTTTCTTGAGCAGCATGACCACTGGGGATGAATAAGGACTAATGTTGGGACGAGTGATACCTGCTTCCAAAAGTTCCTTGATGATTTTTTCTATTTCATTCTTTTGGGTGAACGGATATCTGTATGGGCGCACGTTTGGGGGTTGGGCCCCTGGAACCAAGGTGATGCTATGATCATGTTCCCCTCGCGAGGGTGGAAGCTCATGAGGCTTGTCAAAGACCGGCAGATGGTTATTTAAAATCTATTGTATCTCAGGATGAATTGGCAGAGGCTTGGTTTCGACTGCCTGGATGGCATTAAATTGAGCTACAACTCCATGATTTCCCCTTTTTAACAATTTTTCCATCCTATGCGAGCTGATGATAGAGGGGCTCCCGCCTGGAGTCCACGGAGGGTATGTGTGTAGTTATTCTGCTTAAAACTCATATATAACTCCTGGAAATCCATTGTGATTGGCCCAAGAGTGCGGAGCCATTCAGCACCGAGGACAATGTCGCAACCCCCCATGTGTATGGCAAACATGTGGGTTTTCAACTAATAATCCCCCATTTGAAGTTTGACATTTTCACAGCGGCCTTCACATTTCATTGTGCCTCCATCCGCAATTTGAACTTGGAAGTTAGAAACTGGTCGTACAAAAAAATGCACTGCTTCTGCGACTTTTTGATGGATGAAATTATGTGTACTTCCACTATCAATCAAGACTACTACTGGGCGATGTTTAATAAAACCTCTGATTTTGAGAGTTTGAGGGGAAGAAATTCCTGCCAAAGCATGCAACGAAATAACTGGTTCGTCAGAGACATTGTCCTTTTGGTTGTCTTCTTCTAGCGGCTCATGTTCCTCCAGTGGTGGATCTTCCTCTGTTGAGCTGTAGTCAGTGGCATCAATTTGAAAAAATTTGGGCTCCTTCCATTTATGACCTGGGGAGTATTTTTCATCACAGTAGTAACATAGGCCTTGCTTTCTTCTTTCGGCCATTTCCGCAGGCGACACCTTTTGGACCTTAAGTGTTTGAGTCATGTTGTGAGCCTGTGGGGGCGACCTTTAGCGGAGAAATTTGGGCGACTGTATTGGGCTGCTAATGCACGTTCCACGTTACGAGCTACCTTGCAAGCCTCCGTCCATGTGGGAGGGTGGTGCAGTAGGACTTGGGCTTTGATAGCTTCTTTAAGACCGCTGATAAAACATTCTGTGTAGAACACATCTAAGAGACCCCAAGTGCGGAAGGCTAAGGCTTCAAAAGCTGTAATATATTCATCCACTGTACCAGTCTATCGGAGCTTAGTAAGATGACCCAAAAAAGGTGATTCCTGGTCAAAGCGGTCTTGAAGAGCTTTGGTGAATTTGGTCCAAGTCCTAAAAGGTCCAATGCAACGTTGATGCCATTCCCACCATTGCCACCTTTCATTGTCCAAGTACATGCTCCCCAACATAAGCTAAGTCTCATCATCGAAGATGTGATTCAGTTTGAAATACTGCTCCATTTGTGCTATCCATGTCGACGGGTGAGAACCGTCAAATTTATGCATATCCAACTTGGGAGGTCGCTGACTGGGTTGTTGGTGGGTGTGCCAGACGTGAGGAGAGTGGCTAGACTCACCCTCATTGTGTTCGTTGCCATTATACGCCGCCTCGTGGGCTTTCTCCTTGCCCTTCAGGATTATTTTCTCAACCATGCTACATAGTCTGCTAAGCTGAATGTGGAGGGATTGCACTGATTCTTCAAGTTTGTACATCCTTTCATTGGCCATCGCTTGAGCTCTAGTTTCTACCATACACCAACCTGATTTTTTTTTAAATTGGGACCGCCTAAAAAAAAATTCACTAAGAAGTGTATGGTACCACCATGCTCAGCTCGTCGTCCTGATTCTGATGGGCTAGAATAAGCGCCCCGAAAGATCTCAGACTTCTTCTTCTTTTCTTTTCTTTTCTTTTCTTTTCTTTTCTTTTCTTTTCTTTTCTTTTCTTTTCTTTTCTTTTCTTTTCTTTTTCTGAAAACTCCTAACGGAGTTTTACTCCTTCCCCCCCCCCTTTTTTTTTTTTCTGAAAACTCCTAACGGAGTTTTACTCCTTCCTTATCAATACTGCAGTGGCCAAATCCTCAAAATGTCAATGCGGCCAAAAGTCCTACGAAAATTATACCCCGGTATAGGAACCCTTCACAACGACTCCGATCTGGTGGATCTGAGAGATCTGAATGGCGGATCTGATAGCTCTGGGCGGCGAAACAGACTGCTTCTATGGATCTGATGGATCTAATAGAACGGAATGGCTGATCTGCGAACTCGAGACTTCGGGATTGATGTCTGCTGCTGCTACACCCCTTTGCACAAACGGATCTAGAAGAGATGATGTGTGATCCCCCGATAGAAAACGGAACTATGGTCTTGAGGAGTGTCAGGTGCTACAGATCGCAATATACATAAGGGTCCAGCAGTAGTACTCGGCCCAATGTTTCAGGGCTCTAACTAAGGAGGATCGACCGTACCCTTAGCCGTACAACCCGACTACCCTATCGTACGGGCGAGTAATCTCTCCGAATGTTGTTCTCGGTGTACTGTAGCCGCAAGATGGTCGACGGTTTATCTATGGCGAGGTTTCAAGGGAGCCTAGGGGGCTTTCGATATACCCAAAGGGTACGTGGAAGACAGTCCGTGCGCGGTTCTGTCTAATGCGCTACTACTCGAAGGGGTACCCATAGGGTTACAAGGGAGTCCAACAGATGTGACCACCTCTTGTATTTCCTGTGTGCATGCCTCCCCAAATCCACATATTTATGCGCTCAACGACAGATCCCGTGGTTTAAATACGTCGGAACACGTCTCTAGCCAAAAAAAAAATTGCTAAGAAATGGAGATCCCACTGACCCTAGAAAGTGCTCTGATACCACTTGTTATGCTCTTAACCTGTAAAATGATACCCAAATACAGAATATGCGAAGAAAAGATACCTAGAACACAGAATAACAATGATTTTATTATTCATAGAGTAATGTTCACTTGCCTCTTCGAGGGGGCAACCTCCAATAGAGCAGAGCTCGATTACAAAATAAGACACGATGCTCCTCGGAGGGAGTCTCTATCCTTTATATATGACTCATACATGCAATACCACGGGCCAATACCGTGGGTTTTATTAATACCATCTATCTAATACTACAGCCCATTTTCAACTAACTGTGGTTCCGTCATTAATTGCGGATTAACCACTTACAATTATTAATATGGGCTTTATTGACTCTTGACTATGACGTGATCCCATTACATAAATAAGGGGGTTAGGGTGGGACCCTAACAGGTTTCCCTTAAGGATTGCGCAATTCACTAAGGCAAGTCTAGAACTGGGTCAAAACCAAGTCAAGAGATCAGCTTGTGGGTTAGTCAGTAAACCAAGTGAGAAAACACAAGCCAAAATGAAAAAGATAAATCTCAATCAAAGCACAAGTACCTGGGTCGATGCGAGATATGCTGATGTGATTTAGGAGGGAGGCTCCACAACGAAGCATAAGAAAAATTTTGGAGGGTGGTTGTAGCCACTACAACACCTTGGTATCTCATCTTTCAAGTTGTTGTGCCACTAAGTGTAAAAATGTTGGAGTTTGGTTTGTGGATAGTGGGGCATCGCACTACATGATAGAGACTAGAGATATGTTCCTGAGTATGACAAGTATCGACTCAAACATGCGTGTTGAAAATGGGGTGTACACCACACATGCAGTGGGGGGGACTGGATATGTGAGGTTCTAGTTGGAGTCAGGAGGATACTTGGGGGTGACTAGTAATGTGGGTACCAAAGCTACGAGCAAATCTTCTCTCCATGGAATCTTTGGAGGATGATAGATATGTTGTCCTATTTTGTAAAGGATATGTGGTCGTTTATTCGATGGTAGAGAGTAATGATGCATTATGATTTATTGGCATTCATTTTGGAATGATGTAAAAGCTACTAGTTCATCCTGTGGATGTCGATTTTAGGTGGATCTCATGTTCATTGGTAGGGCCAGAGGTAGCTGGAGGAGAGGATACTTCAAGCTTAGTTAGGAAACTGATCCAGGTGGACATTGGTGGCCACCCGCCTATTCCACTTAGACCCCCAACACTATCTCTTTCAATTTTTTAGTTTCCTTAATTGTAGCACAATTTACTATTTTTGGCAGTTTTTCGGGTCCTGAACTTTCAGATTCGTTTTTAGGCCCTAAACAACATTTTTAGGGAAAACAGTGAGACCGTAAAAGTCCCAATCTATTTAACTATTTTTTTTCGGCCTTCTATTCAAGATATTTGTAACAAGGTATTATGATAGCCAAACAAAGATCGTATGCCAAAGTTACGATCATAGGAAGTTGATGTACCAATTTACCCAAATGGGGCCCACAGTTTTGGCACTTCATCTCCTAGGGTTAGGATTTTGTATGTTTAGAGCTTTCCATTATTTCTCAATAAAAAATAGTCCTTTGAGCCTCATTGTAACACAGTTCAAAGGCACGTAGTTGCCACATCTCTTCTTAGCTACCATCGCTTGAGCTTGTTTATTTCCAATTTGTTTTTAATCATATTTCAGTATTTGATATTAATGAAATGAAGTGCTATTCTGCTCCATCTTTGTATTTATGGTTATATCTGTGATTTTTTCTATTCCTGTTTAAGTTCAGATCAATGGTATCAGAGCGGTCTGCTCTTTCTCTGTTTTTGTGTGCATGTCCCCAACAAGGTTAGGATATAAGGAGTTAGGGCTCAAACTGTTTGAACCTTTGCAAGATCAGTCTTGCAAATCTTGACGACCTCCTATGGCGGAAGATAAGAAAGATGAGGGGGCGGGAGATACTTTCAAAATCTTGCTTGAAGAATCCCTCGAGCGATAAAGGAACGTGATGATGAACAAATTTGCCCAGATCCTTCAGCGGCTACCCAAAGGTGACACATCTTCTTCCAGTAGCCACTCTGGAAGCGCCACACACTTTAAAGTACAAGTTAGCTTTTACATCCCCATATTTGAAGGTCAAATAGATGCGGACGCCATAGATAAATGGTTAAATCTGTTAGAAGGATATTTTTGTGTACATGATTTTTCCAGTCGGGAAAATATTAGTTTTACACTTCTCAAAGTCGCCCCCCATGTCAATGACTGGTGCGAAACCTATTGTGAGAAGAAGGAAGAAAGTACACCCTCGCTATTTTCATCTACACCCACTTGGAATTCATTTCAGGACGCCATCAAAGAATAGTACTACCATTTCGAGAGCTATGAGGATAAATACATAAATTGGACCATGATGTGGCAGGGAAGGGACTAAGTCGTGCCAGAGTTTACCAATGTTTTCATACCCTTCGCACGAATTTTGGTATCAAGGATTTTGAATGACATTTGGTACTCAAGTACCACAGTTGTCTACACAAATACATCCAGGACAATATGGAGTTTTTGGACATCTCCTCACTTGGCACGACATACCAATACATTGTCAAGATTGAGAAAAAGTTTAAACAGAAGAAGCTTTAAATGGAAGAAGCGAGACTACGGATATGTGAATTTGAAGCAAGGGAACAACACCCCTAAACTACAGAGAACAGGAAAATTCCAAGGTGGGGCGACCCAAGACAACTCGCCGAAGCTACAAGAAAAGAACAACGCCCCGAATACAAAGAAGGACACAGGAAAATGGTGTGAGTTCCATAAGAGCTCCACTCACAACACAAGTGCATGTCGGGCCAAGCAGTCACTGGTGGCCGAACTGAAGGCTTTTGAATCAGACACATGTTCCAACTCTGAGTCAGAATCTGACAAGGGGAATGACAAAGGGAAGCAGATCATTAACGTGGAGTGCAATGCCATCATGGCCACCACCAAGATCCAGAAGGATGAGCCTGAATATTTAGAGGAGGGGGAACGCCTCTTCCACTCATAGATTTCGGTGAATGGTTCTCCGCTACAATTCATTGTTGACAGCAGGAGCCAAACGAACCTCATTTCAATAGAGGTCATGAAGCGGCCAGGTCTATTGACTATAACACATATTCAAACATACACCATCTGGTGGCTTCACTAAGGATGAGATCTCCACTTCAAAAAACAATTTCGCCTTCCCTACAACATCAAGACCTTCACGGATGAGGTACTGTGTGATGTTGCCCCTCTTGAAGTTTGTGATCTATTATTAGGACAACCATACTTGTGGAAGCAACACTCAGATAAATCCATCCTAGTAAGTTTAACGATTCCTAGGAAGGAGTAACTCGGTCTCGTCAGGGTGAAAATTCCTGCGTTGTTTAAGTTTTACAAGTCCGATGGAGGTGAAGCTTGACATATTTTTCATGTTTAGAGAGTTTGAAAAAGAGGTGAAAAAGAAAACTCCAAAGGTCCCTTTTCGTAGATAGTCCCTTGAATCTGAAAAGGTAGAAGATGATATTTGAGAGTACCTCTTAGTCATGGTCAACTAAAGTATTCCTTTTCGTAAAATAGTCTATCTCAGTCCAGAAAAGGGTTAAACTTATACTAAGTAGACGTCTTTTCATTTACTTTTACGAGTTTGAAAAGACAAGTGCTCGATAATATTTCCATATTTTTGGAGTTTGAAAAGAGATGAAAGAGGAATCCTCCTAGAGGAATGAGTGGTATAAAAGGATAACACCTAGTTCCAGTCATGATGGAACTGCTCAAAACATGTAAGGGTCAAGAGGTTGGCTAATAAGACCACTTATCACAGATTTTCCTGAGGCAGGGATTAAACAAGAAAGTGAAATCATATGATCGGCCAAAGAGATGGTGATGATGGAATGAAAAAACCAAGGCTCATCTAGAAAAAACAGGCTGATAAAAATGGAAATCACAAGAGGTAAAGTGGGAATGGTTTCATTTTTACACAAGCTTGAAACATGGGAAACTATGTTTGAGTATACTTGAAGATGGTTTCATTTTTTCACAAGCTTGAAACATGAGAAAAAACTATGCTTGGATTTGGTTTCATTTTTATACAAGCTTGAAACGGAAACAAACGATGCTTGAGAATGGTTTCATTTTTACATAAGCTTCAAATAGAAACAAACTATGCTTGATATTGGTTTCAGTTTTACACAAGCTTGAAACAAAGATAAACTATGCTTGAGATGAGTTTGCATGCCCCCAACATAATGACTCAATTTGAGGTACATGCCCGCCAAGCTTCATTTAATCCACCTAAGGGGACTAATGGTTACTAATAGGTGGATGGAATGAAGGTTCACTTACGAGATTAAGTGAAAGACTCAACTAGGATTTTACGAGATCTAATAAAAGACTCAGATTGGAAGGGGATTTGTTTCATTTTTTAACGAGCTTGACACAGGAAAAGAACCATGCTCATGACAATGATTACTAAGTGTTTGACAAAATAATTTAATAATAAGTCAATGGTTTTGTGAAAAAAAAAATTACAAGGGTTAGGAGTCAACTTAATGAATAATTCTAAATTTGGCCCAAAACCAATTATTGTCAATAATTTTACAGACTTCTAATTCAAGATTTTGGAGAGGTGGAATCTAGAAAATCGGGATTTCATCTTGAGTGTTGCGCCTTTACAAGGATTATAAGGTAGCTTTATGGAGCTCTACCTGTTCAAGGTATGTTTTTTAAAGAACAAGCTTCTTAAGAATATTTGGTTCTTAATACCTTTGTTATTTTTTGTGTTCGGTTAGTTTATGTTTTCTTTCAATTAGTATGTTTTTCTTTAATTATTGTAAATCTTAAGAAAAGGTGTTAGGATATAAGGCTTTCCATATAATAAAGTCACTTTAGACTTAAATATGTCCATGTTCTCTTTTTGTTTAGAGAAATCATCCCACATTCATAAGTGGAAATGACTTGTTTAGGGAACAATGATATGTAAGGAGGGAAACTTCATTGTGATAAATGCAAGAATTATCTATTGATAATATCATGTGGTGTTATTATTGTCAACATACTACTTTGAGTTTATATATGCACTTCCAATCTATATAAACCTTCACCCATCTATATAAACCTACCTCATTAGGTGATGTAGCTTATTTTGTAATAAAATATATAAACTTTTTTCAGGAAAAGACTTTGATACCAATGTAATGAAGAAAATGCAAAACTAATTACATAAATTATATATATAATAAAAATCAAACATTATTTAGAATAATAAACAATGAATTATGATTATATCAATATTCATTGAAAGCATTTTCATGATAATTTCCATGATACCACTTTAGAGTGTAAATTTACTTATATTATTATATTTTTATTTTTTTAACATAACAGGTAGTAGGGATTATATTAATAAAAAACAAGGAGACGACCCTGGTCCCTTACCTATGTTTTTGAAAATGTCAAAACTACTTGAACCAAGTAAACATAAGATTTATAGTTACCAGGACTATATGACCAACTATAATATAATAGACAAAAATTGTAAACCTTGTTGTAAGACCCCAACAAAAGTGTACACTTGCATAAATACATTATAGACCAAAATTGGAAAGCGGGATTGAGCTACATGACCAAAAAAAAACTCTTGAGAGAGCAGTGACTGCATTAGGTGCTTGGGCCATTTTTGTTTGAACCTCTTGGATGGGGAGACCTCTTGTGTGTTGTAGGAACCACATGACCATTGTTGTCAGGGAGAGTTTTGCTACCAAATGCGGAGTAAAATTCCAGTGTGGAAAAATGAGAGCATATTTGGTGTATTGCTTCCATCTTCCCATTGAGAGAGAACTCCATTTCAGCATGATGAACCAACAGTTTCTGTTCCAAGAAAAATTGGAAGGAGCTTCTTTGATGTTCCACCATATCTTCCAACTTTGGGTGGAGGCTATCAGACCTTAAGAAGAATCCAACATTTTGTTCATAATGTTAGAAGGATAAATATTTTCTAGTGGAACAAAGATTTCCTCATTCTTAAGAAGATACCCTTGAGCTCCAAAGATAGACGCAAAAGAGTTACCATCACCTTAGTCCATGATGCGAAAAGAAGTCAGAACCCAAATACCAAACACACAGAGACACCTTGAAGGGAACATGCTCTTTGGGGAGTTTGATAAATAAGAGGAGAGCGGATGCCGACACGAGGCAACCTACAACAATAAGCCTTAAAAAACCATGTAGAAATCACTTAAGAAAAGAGACAACGAAACAAGTTCACAATAGGACAACTGAATTAAATTCATACTCTCTAAAAAAGTCGTGGTCATTATAGTTGAGATAAGACCAATTAAATCCAACTTGAAGCATAATAAATGGATGTGATCACTTGAAGTTGAACGAAGCTGGAAAGGGTGTCAATTGTTCATCATAGTGTGACACCTAGGGCCGGTTATGACATGAGAAGGTCGAGAGGGAGGCTCCATCCATCCAACAATTACCCCAATAATTCCTCTCACCCCCAACCTTTTATTTTTATGTTTTACCTAATATTTCCCTCAATCCCCACATAAAATGAAAATAATAAATATTTTAGATAAAAAAAACTTTATCTTTATTTGAAGTTTTGTATATCCCATAGTTGTGTATCTATTGAGCCTCTACATCCCACACTTATGTAAGCATCTTATCAATGACTTTGTGGTTCTCAATTTCAATAATCAATGTTATCATAACACATGAGTACTCTATTTTCTAAAAAACCATCTGCATATGTCTAAACACTTTCTTGATCACCAACAAATATATACTAGAAAGATGATGATTATCTCTTGTTCCCATTTGTTGAAATTATTTCTAAAAAATATTTAACTAAAATCTTACATAAAATATGTGAATGGAGCCATACTAACAATGTTTTGTGAATTTCTTTAGCCTATCCTATATTTTTCCATCTTGCTCAAGTCCTATTTTAGGGTCCTTAAGGTTTATTACAATCTACTCAAATAATAGTTTCTCATTGTCTAAACCTATTATGCATTTCCTGAACCTATTCATCCTTTACTCAAATTTTTCTATATACAGCTTGAGCTTATTTTTTATTATCCAAAATTTTTCATATACTACTTGACATTATTTAGCTACGAGCCTTCTTACCAACTATCTCAAGCTCTTTTCACAACTTGGACAATCCTTTATGACTATCTATCACTGCCCACCATGTTTACCACTATCTCGCATACATTTTATGTTGTACAACTTAACTTAAAGTATATTCACTTATATTGTACACCTTTTTTATCACAAAAAAACATATATGCAACACACTACTCTTTTGTCGCAAAAAAAAAAAAAATGCATAACATATTGTATAATTTTTATGTTACCTATGTTGTATCTTTTTTATACATTGAAAATCATATAAATAATATAATGTAACTTCTAACATACTCAAAAATATTTACCATTCCCAATACACAATATGCCAATTTCAACTCTAAACTCTATTTTAGGTTTTCCAAAACCAAATTTTATATTTAAAAAAATATATAAATATTAATTTATATAAAATTTATTAAATTTAATTACTATTTTCTAATTTTAATTTAAATCAATATATTATCTTATAATAAATCAACTTAATGTAACATTTTATTAACCTTTTCATTTTTATCATTATATTGTTATATGTATACTAATCACTACCTTATTTTACTTCTCAATATCTTATCAATATATCTTCTTTTACACACAGCAGATACTAAATTTCATACTTTTTTTCACCGGTTGGAAAACCTATCATAATTCAGTTGTCAAACCACTAGTGAGGACAACCATTTTTAGTTGTTAACCGAGAATGTAGGAGGTTGGCTAATCACCGTTAATGAAGGAAAACCATGCCACCTCGAATAACCACTTGGTCATCCATAAGAGGAAAACTTTCACTTCCACCATATACCTCTAGGTCATGGGCCGTCAACCTGTTTCCTTACATCTGAAGAAGACAAAATCTTAACTAAACAAAAACAATATTAAAACATACTCCAAACTCACCAAACTTCATACTATAATACACAATACTACAAAAAAAAAATTACAATAATAAAATTCATAAAACAAAATATCCTCACATAAATAATAAATAAACTAACACAACCCTTCCTCTATCACAATCTTCACATTCCACCTTGATTGAAACCCAAAAAAATAAAAAAATGCCTTCAAATAAATCTAAACTATTCAATAATTGATTCACTAAAGTACTTCTTACTCATTATCATCATTACGCATGCTGTATCAAACTTATCTATAACACCAACTTATTTGACTTTAAATTATTTTTAAGCCAGTTTCGAGTTCTCATTTAAATTTTCCACTTTAAAATATTTTTATTACAGCCAATTTTTTTGACTTTAAATTCTTTTAAACAAGATTCCAATTCTTATTTAAATGGTTTATTTTAAAACCATTTTAAAAATTTTAATATAGTTTATTATAAAATTGGTAACCCTATATTCGTATTTTTTTATAAAAAGTATAAATGCGTTATATAGAAGATGATGGATCCCAGCAGAGTTAAAACATCATTTATCTGTAAGTTATTTTTAACTTTTTAAATATTTAATAAATATCATGTTAAAATGAATTTATATAAAATTTGTAATATATATATATATGAGTTTGGGTAGTTTAATTGGTAATCAAAAATTTGTGAAATCTATGAATATTGAGAGATTCAAGGTTTAAAACTCTTTTTTTATGATTTTGTAAAGAAGAAGATGAGTAGGAGACTTCATAGGTTTACCAATAGTCACGTGTCAAGTTGACTGTTAGATTCCTCCAAGATACTATATATATACATAAATATCCCTTACACATCAAATATCCCAAAATCTAACAAATATAGATACAAAGTTATAAAATACATACAACAATAAGCTCATGAAGAAAGTGCATCAACCACATAATTTATTATAAAATTTATTATTTATGAGAAGATTTTCACATTTTGAATTCATGATAGAATTTAGTAACATATTGTTTTAGAAGAAAGTCAAGTGTTAAATTTGTAGAATGATGTATTTGGTGGATAGGGTGTGCTGGTGGCGTTGAAAATTCTTACTTGTTTTGGTTTAGTTCTATTTTCATTTTGTGTTCGAAGCTACGTCTTGGAACCACCCATTTGTTGAGATAGTCTCACCCCGTCCCCTAGTTAGGTTGGACACAATGCTTAATCCCCCTTACAAGTATGTCTTGGTTTAGTGTCATTTGGTTCACTGATCCTCACCTATTATAGAGGTTTACCAGTCTCGTGTCATGTTTACTACTATTTAACTACCCAACCTTCTTACTCATATTTGTTACTATTTAACTACCCAACCTTCTTACTGACTATCACAAGCCTATTTTATTAATCATCCAAACCTTCAATATTTACCACTACCTTCAAATATTGTATGTTATATAACTTAACTTAAAATACATTCATTTATACTTCACACCTTTTTACATCATAAAAAAAACACATATGCAACACACCATACACCATTCCTTTTTCAAAAAAAAAAAAAACATGCCTTTAACCTATTGTATACCATTCCTTTGTCACTAAAAAAATACCCTTAACGTGTTGCATCATTAAAGCACACAAGATTATTTATCATTTTTATACATTCAAAGTCATGAAAATAATATGGTGTACTAATATCCCCCAAAATATTCGCCATTTCCAAGCATAAAATATATAATTTTCAACTCTAAATTTTTAAATTTTTTTCAAAACCAAATTTTATATTTCAAAAAATATATAAATATTAATATATATGTATATTTAATTTAATTAAATTTATTAAATTAAATTATCATTTTCTAATTTTAATTTAAATTAATATATTATTTTATAAAATAATAAATTTAACTTGTTTTTGGAGAGGTTTTCTCTAACCCAACTTAATATGATAGGTGTCTTAGATGTTTTTGATGGTGTTGAATCCATTTCCACCATCAAAAACACGATTCAAACACTGCCTCTACAAGATTTTTTGAAATTTTTTTACCCGAATTCCGGCCACTTTTGGTCATCCGGGCAATTCCTCCGCCTCGTTAGAGGACTCCTATATATAATAATGAAGAACTTATCATAGAGAAACTTATTAGAATTGGAATAATCTCAAATCGCTAGGAAATTGGTGGGCGGGGAGCCACGTGTCAATTTAATTTTTTTAATTTATTAAAAGTCAGTGCAACCTACAAACTCTGCAATACACTACAACAGTTGATAAACATTAAGACTAACCATATGCTGAGCATATTCCCTTGAGAATCAATTTAGACCCTCGATTAAAAAAATAAAAATAAAAAGTCAATTGATCCTCATAATCCTTAAATTAAAATAAAAAACCTTCCCTATTAAGTTAAATTAATATATTTTTAAAAAATAGACATTTTATTACATGATGAGAAATTTAACAAAATTTTCATTAATTTTAAAAATTAAAAATTTAATTATTTAGATAAGCATATATATTTTGGAATGGTTTTCACTATTTTAATTTAATTATCAATAATTATTGGGTGGATGGTAAGGATTTAACCTTCATGAAATATTCTAGGATTTTCATAGTAGTTAGTATACACAAATCAATGATTGAGATTTATCTCCAAAGTAGTTATGTCTTTTTTATCCTTTTAATTAAATTAATTAATTAAAAAATTATTGTTTGAATTTGTGTCATATGAAATGAGTTATGGTTTTTTGGGCATGTAGTATTGATAAGCCATAGTAATGGCCCGTGATATTATAACAAAGCCTATTTACAAATTAATAATCTCCATGATAAAGTAGGAATAAATATATTTAATTAATTTTTAATATCTAAATTAAAACTAAGTTTGTTATTTATTTATTTTTAATGTTTTTGAAAAAGAATAATAATAATAATGATAATTTAATTTTAATATTATGGCTAAATTAGATATTAAATTGATATATGAGATTTTTTCATTTAAATTTTATAAAGGTATATATATTTTAATCCTCTTTGAATTTGAACCTATAACATTTTACCAAAGAAAGACATATTTTCTTATTCAGGCTTCTATGATCCATAATGAATTAAGCAAAGTCTTTCGGTAGAAATCACATAAGAGAAATTTTTGGTCGAGGCGTTTTGAACCAACAAGCGTGATTCATCTGAGGACCATGGTTTGCCTCTTCATCTGGTCCTGATGATGAACCACACTTGTTGGTAAATTTTCTCTTATGTGGTTTTTACCGAAAAACTTTGCTTAAAACACATACTCTTAACCATTCTTTTATATATATATATATATATATATATATATATATTAAATTTCTCTCCTTTATATTTATACTTTGTTAATATGAAATTGAGATTTATAATTTATCCATTCCACATACAAAACAAATATATGTAAAATAAACAATTCAATAATGTGAAAATTTTACAAACTATAAAAACTTAGTAGGTACTCTTTCAAATCAAAATTCTTAAGATAACTTCCACACAAAATTGCTTTAACTAATTATGATAAAATCTCACCTTAAATAGTGTTCAACTTGAGACGTTATTGGGTATTTTTTGTTTTGGAATCACCATCCTTCTTAACTACAATTAACTTACATGGTCACTCATTATTGTGGGACCTGCACGTGCAAAGGCAATTACTTCTGGAAAGATGAGAACGAAAGAAAGAAAAATTTGACGTCCACGAGGCTAAAGATAGCCTATGCGACCTCTTTTAGAGTGCAAAACTTGAAAAAAGTTATGCACCTCAAGAGATTTAATCCTCTAAATGGGTCTATATTGGTTTTATATATGCATATAGCATGTGTAACTTTTCATTTTTAAAACTGTATTTTTGAATGCATAAATGGATACAATGCCTTGTAAACTACACCACATAAATTTGCAATTCCAACAAATCATTGCTAGAAAAAATTTAAATTTAAATTTAAAACTAGAATTAATGACTCAAATTTAAAATTAGAACTAATGGCTCCGAGAAAATGACTCCAAATTAATTTAATTTTTTTTAAAGAAAATAGGTAAAATTCTAAAACAAACCTCCTTCTTTATTTGATTGCAAAATCGTGGAACCTGAAGGACACACACTAACTTTAGTCATTTCCTCTGTGCAATTACATTTTTTTTGTGACAGTGCCCACGAGGATCTCGGGTAATGTTTCTCTTCATTATCTTGCATGTTATAGCTTAGATATAACATGTATATAAGATTTTGAAATAGTGGTATGATTGGAAAAAAATGATTTAGCCAAGTGGTTCGAGCAACATCTGTCAGACAGGCATCCACGCAAGTGTTAGACTATTGCAAACCTAAACACATTTCCTCCCCTCCATCATCCACCCTTTAGGTTGTTACATTTCCTCCCCTCTATCATCCACCCTTAGGTTGTTATATTTCTTTTGCTACAACATTTTTATAATAACATCTTAGACATCTTCAATTTCTTCAGTGTATCTCTTTGCACCTTTAAGAGCAATTGCTAGTTAATAATGAAACCAGCCTAGATCCATCGTAACTTTAAATTTACCAAGTATCAGAAAAATTAAAACTCTTGAAATATAACCAATATCTTACCTAACACTACCTTATCAATGTGTAAAAATACCTAACTTTAAATTATAATACACAATACTATTAAAAAAAATTACAATAATATTATTAAAAAATAAAAATAATAAATTACAATAATAAAATTCATAAAATAAAATACCTTAACATAAATAATAATCTAAGCTAACAAAACTCTTCGTCATCTATCGCAATCTTCACATTCCACCTTGATTGAAACCCAATAAAAATAACTAAATAAAATTCAAAAAAAAAAAACTTCGACTAACTCTATTACCACGCACTTTATTCGCTCTAAGTACTTACTCATTATCATCATTACGCACACGGTATTAAACGCAGTTGTTTATAATGAGATTTTTTTGGAAGTTTTTTCGATGGGTTTTTTTGGTCAAAATTCGACAGTAATTTATTTGAATCGCAAGTTTGATAGCTAGTTTCTGCACAATCAAAGTGTTCCAGGGGTTTTTCAGGTGCTGAATCCAAATATGCAGTTAAAAAACCATTTTAACTGCAACAAATCAAGATTTAATCTCAATTTCTTCCACCGGATTCCGTCACCAAAATCTCCAAAAAATCACATTATAGACAACTCCGTATCAAACTTCTCTACACCACCAACTTATTTGACTTTAAAATAGTTTTAAACGGGTTTCCAGTTCTCATTTAAATTTTCCACTTTAAAATATTTTTAAATAATTTTTTAATCGCCGTTTACATTTTTATTGTTTTATATTGAAATTCTTTATTACAGAAATTTATTTGACTTTAAATCACTTTTACTCAAGATTCCGATTCTCATCTCATTGGTCTATTTTAAAATTATTTTAATATTTTCAATATATAATTTATTAGGAAATTGGTTATCTCATATTCAGCTATATTCTAATTTTAAATATTATATTTTTTATAAAAATTATAAATATGTTATAAAGGAAATGAAATCCATTTTAATCTCAACAAAGTTAAGACATCTTTTGTATATAATTTTTTTAAGTTTAATAAAGATATTGTTAAAATGAATTTATAACATTGTTTTTTATTTTGGAGTCAATTTTTATTTTTTTTTCCTTATCTAATTAGAAGTTCTAATTTTTCTCTATAGAATTTCATTAATCTAATTAGGGGTTTTAAGATTGATGAATACACTTAAGTGAATATCTAAATTGTATTAAAGATGGATATTTTTATGAGGATGGGCATACTATCTTATAAAATTATAATAAAAAAAATCATATTTAATGATAAGGAAGTTGGATAGATGATATGGCTAATCAATGAAAAATTAAATTCATTTATTAAAACATAAATATGTTTTTTCTTATAAAATGATATTGAAAACAATATAAGAAAGAGAATGGTTATAACACAAATGCACAAATTATATTTAATTTAAATACTAAATACAATTAAAAATAATGTAATGGGATTTATGTCTTCAAGTGGTAGTACAATTGGCAAAAAACATGTTGGCAAGCCCTTGTGAATTCAAGTGATTGAAAGTTCAATAGCTTTTTTTGGTAACTACTTTGAGCTTATGTCGAGGCTATTTTGTCTATTGAATGGAAGAACAATCTACCCACCAATGGGATGTTATTTGTAAGATAATGTGATCTACACACCAATGAGATGTTATCCCTACATCAATGAGATGTTATCCCTAGGATTGTACGACAATATACACATCAATGGGATGATATCTATAGGATTGTGTGATCTATCCACTAATGAGATTCTTCACTAGGATTGTGCAATGTTCAGTCGAGCTTGGATGCCCCTTGGGATAGTTTTAATTCCCCAAAAGTGACTTCCACCCTCAATCCCTCCCTATGAAATTTGAAACTAAGACTTGGTAGAGACTAAAAGCCACAAAAACAAACTCATCTACACCTCATAGGTTTGATAATTACCATATTAACCATTTAAAATATAAACCACCTTATTATATTATTAAAATTATGTTTATTACTATGTTTAACTAATTTTTATTAAATTAAAAATTTATTATACTATTAATTGTATTATATTATTAATGTTTTGTTTTATTACTGCTATTATAGTTAAAATATAATATATAATTAATTAGTTTTTTAATTTACTTTGATCTGAATCGGATCCTAGAACACTCTCTAAGTTTTCATGAACTCTTTTAAAATCATGCCAAAAATTCAAGTCCTATAAAGATCAAGCTATCGGAAGGAATCCTCGAACAGTGGCAATGGCAATCAATGCGGATCAACGAGGGCCGATGTTCTAGCGCGCAGAATGGCAGACCATGGTAACACGCACTGGCACCAACCAGCAAAGACGGGGGCAAATTTTATTAAACAGAGGCAGTTTCCGATATGCGATTAGCGACAACTCGCTAATCGCATATCGTAGGGTGTCCCCCTCACTGAAGGAAAGCCCTGAGCGCCCGGACTTGAAATGGCTATGAAATGCGGAAAAGTACCGATTTCGGTTCCAACGGAGCGAGATTCCAAAACCGGCAGGATATTGGAAGGACCTCAAGGTGGTAAGCAGTTTCAACTGAGTCTCGCCCGATGCCACATAGCGAGTGACACGCGTCCAGCGGAAGAGAGATAAAACCGCGCGTATCGGACGGGTAATCATCGAGCTACTTAACCGCCCGATATGCACAACGACCACAGGATTTGGGGGGTCCAGATCAACGGCGGAGGCGCGTCCCAATAAATGGCCAGATTTGACAAGTGATAAAGCAAGATTACATGGGATTTGAAGTCTGACATGGACGATGAGTTGGCAGAAGATTTGGTTTTGTGGGCATTCTTGGAGCAAACAGAAATAATGACCGTTCAAACATTTCCAAGAGAACTGACACTCAGTTTGTTATGAAATAGGTGGCCACCTCCCTGCCAGGCGTTACACAGTGAATGATGACGTAGGACAGAGGAATTCAAACAGACAGAGGCAGAGGAACTGGAACACCGGGAAGCAGAAACGAACGGTCAAAAAGCAGATGGCTTTAAAGCCACAACCTGACAGAGAGCAGAAAAAGAAGCGAGTTGAAGTGAGTTAAGGCGAGTTAAGAAAGCCAAGAAACAGAGATTCAGTAGGGAGAGTCAGTGTACTCCTGAGAGACTTGGGGGATCCAAGTACAGTCTTACTGATTTATATCTGTTGTGTGAGACTCAAATTGAGCTCACTGTTGTAAAAACTCTGCTTTGAAAACATAATAGAGAGGCCACCACTGAAGGCTGGACCTGGAGACGTAACCCAGGAGTATTGGGTGAACTCCTCATTAAACTGTTTGTGTTTATATGTGTTGTCTATTGTGTTTTCTTTAACCGCTTCAGTGATTGTGTATTTCGAAATCTTATCAATCCATGCACATGAGTCTGTAATACCTTATTAATTATCTTAGATCAATATCAGATCAAGTGGTATCAAAGCTCTAGGTTGCTAAGGTTAGACAAGCTTGTGTTGGATTGTTAATGAATGATAACTAGATCAAAGCTTAAATTAGGAAAAGAAGAATTGGTTGAATTTGACCCAAAAATTGGTAGAATCTATACTAGGAGGAAAATGTCAGAAGAAAGTCCTTTGGAATTAAACTCTCAATTCATGGACAGTTTCATGACTATGAGAGCCATGGTTGAGGAAATGTATAGAGAATTTAAGAAAGGTAGAGAGGAATATTCATCAAACTCCAAGCGAGATAAAGGAGCAGAAGAATCTCCCCTCCATGACCACTCTAAAGACAAAGGGAAAGAAGAAAAACTTCCCACACCTCCTGATAGTCCTGAAGATAAAAAGAAGAAAGCATCTTTGATTAAATTAGATGTTAAATTCGATTTGCCAATATATGATGGAGAGTTGAATGCAGAGAAGCTGGATAATTGGATTAGACAAATTGATGTGTATTGCAGGGTGCAGAGAATTAACTCAGACAAAAGCAAGATTCAGCTGGTCAGCCTATGCCTTGGAGGCACTGCCTTGGTATGGTGGGAAGGCAAGACACAAGCTGACATGAAGAAGCATGGTAAAAAAATTTCTGTTTGGAGTGAATTTGTTTCTGCAATTAAAAATAAATTCTATCCACTAGCTTACATGCAACAAGCTATGATGAGTTGGCAAACTCTTCGCCAATTAAAAGGGAAAAGTGTACAAAGTTACACCCAAGAATTCTGAAAAAGAGCTTTGATTCTAGGCATTTCATTAGACTCACCTGAGACTTTGCTGAAGTATATAGGTGGTCTACATAATTATTTAAGACATACTATTCTCATGTTTAAGCCTACTAGCATAGATGAGGTATTTGTCCAAGGTACCCATTTAGAGGCTAGAGGCAAGAATGTGGTCCCAGAGGTTGGGGGATCATCCAAACCCACTGCAAGTAAGAACAAGGAAAAGAGAAAACAGAAATGGAAAGAGAGGAAGGCTAATGTTGTACAAAAGACCAAACCTTCCTGCACACACTGCAAGAAGGATGGGCATGATGATGAACACTGCTGGATTTTGCATTCAGAGCTGAAACCCAAGAAGTTCGATGGCAAGCAAAAGAAAGCAGCTGCGACAGTACATAAATATTTGGGGTCAGACTCAGGTGATGAGACAACCATTGCAGCCACAGGTATACAAGGTAAAAATTCTGAAGCATCTTCTAGTAATTCTGTCCAAACTATTGATAGTGAAGAAAATGAGAGAATAACACATGAGCTTTTTCATATTAGAGTTATTTCCAAGCATCAAAAGATTGATACTTTGTTTGATAGCGGCTCACAAGTAAATTTAATTTATGATGCAATTGTAAAGAAACTGGGATTGCTAAACACACCTCACAAAAAGCCATATCCATTAGGTTGGTTATGTGATAAAGCAAAGCTACAAGTAACTAGACAATGTAACCTTAGGTTTGCCATTGGTTCAGCATTTGTAGATGAGGTTGAGTTAGATGTAATTCCTTTAGATATATGTGGAATTTTTTTAGGAAGTCGTTACTTGTATGACAAAAAAGCAATTTTCTATAGAGCAAAAAATAAGTATCAACTCACAAAAGAGGGAATAGAATATGTTGTAAGAGCTCATAAACTCAAAAATAATTATACTCTCATAAACTCAGGATAGATGAAAAGGATTGTAAATTCATGCAAGCAATTTTTACTGATGGTTGTAAGGGAAAAGAAACCTAAACAAACCAATGTATTTGAGGGTTGTAATGCTAAACATCAAGCTGATTTAGAAAAAGTTGTTTCAGAATATGATATACTATTTCAAGAACCTAAAGGTTTGCCACCAAAAATGGAAATTGTACATGATATTAATTTGCAGCAAGATGCTCCATTGCCTAACATCGGAATGTACAGGTTATCTGCTTTAGAGAATGCAGAAATCAAGAAGCAGGTACAGGGGTTGCTCGAGAGAGGGTTCATAAGACCAAGCACATCACCATGTGGATCGCCAATCATGTTGGTGAGAAAGAAGGATGGCTCGTGGAGAATGTGCATTGATTACCGAGCACTGAATAAAATAACGATCAAGAATCGTTATCCCCTTCCTCGCATAGATGATCTATTAGATCAATTGAAAGAAGCTGTTTATTTTTCCAAGTTGGACCTACATAGTGGTTATCATCAGGTCAGAGTAGCAGAGCAAGATGCATGGAAGACTGCTTTCAAGACAAAGCAAGGGCTGTATCAATGGCTAGTTATGCCTTTTGGCTTAACTAATGCTCCTGCCACTTTCATGAGAGTAATGAATGATGTACTCAGGCCTTTTATTGATGATTTTGTAATTGTATATTTGGATGATATTCTTGTATTTAGTAAAACATGGGAAGAACATTTTCAGCATGCAAAGCAGACACTAGATGTTTTGAAAAGGGAAAATCTCTATGTTAAATTATCCAAATGTGAATTTGGCAAAACATCTTTGAATTATTTGGGTCATATTGTAGGGGGTGGTGAATTGAAGATCAATCCCTCTAAGGTCACAGTCATTGTAAACTGTCCTAAACCCAAATCTGCTACTGAAGTATGAAGCTGCTTCCTAGGGGCAACACAATATTGTAGAAAGTTTATTGCTAACTTTTCCTTAATCGCAGCTCCTTTACATGCTTTGACAGGATTGAACAAGGTGTTTCAGTGGGGAGGCAAATAGCAGAAAGCCTTCGACACCTTGAAAGAAAAGATTAGTACAACACCAGTACTATCATTACCCGATCTTCAAAGACCATTTGAGATTGAAACCGATGCCAGTGACTATGCCATGGGAGCAGTGTTGATGCAGCACGGTAAACCCGTATGTTATCATTCTGAGACATTTAATTATGCAATAGTTAATTATCCCACATATGATAAAGAATTGTATGCATTAGTTCAGAGTGTGAAAAAGTGGAAACATTATTTAATGGGAAAAGAGACAATAATACATACTGATCATCAGCCACTTCAATATTTACACTCACAAACTAAGTTGCAGCAATCAAGACACTATAGGTGGATGGGTTTTCTACAACAGTTTCATCTTGTCATCAGATATAAAAAGGGCATACACAATGAAGCTACAGCTATGTTGTCAAGACTAATCATAAATGCATCCACTATACTTAAGCATAACTCAATATTGCATGAAAGCTACATTGAACAGTATGCTCAAGACATAGATTTTAAGGATGTATATGCAACTTTTAGTCGTGGCAAACAAGTAGAAGAATTGGATTATCATGTTAAGGACCAACTCTTGTATCATTTAGGAAAGCTATGCATTCCTCAAACTGAGAGAGTAAAGATAATTCGAGAAGCACATACTTCTCTAATATCAGGTCACTTTGGTGTAAGTAAAATAATTGCACAGCTGCAAAGATTTTGTTATTGGCTGAAAATGCATGAAACGGTTTCTAGATATGTAAGAGGGTGTACCATGTGTGCTAAAAGCAAGCCCATCAATAGAAAACTAGGCTTGTACACTCCACTACCAGTTCCTTCTCATCCTTGGGAAAGTGTTTCCATGGACTTTGTTGGAGGACTGCCTAAATCTAGAAAAGGTCATGACTATTTATATGTTTTTGTGGATAGGTTCAGTAAAATGTGTATTTTAATACCTTGTAACAAACAAATTACAGCTAAACAGACAGCAAAGTTGTTCTTTCAACATGTATGGGTTCATTTTGGATTACCCACATCCATTATATCGGATCGAGATTCCCGATTTGTTGGGAAATTTTGGTCAAGTCTGTAGGAACTGATGGACACCAGACTGAAGAAGAGCACAACTTTTCATCCGCAAACAGATGGCCAAACCAAAGTAGTCAACAGGATAGTGATCCAGTTGCTCAAAGGCTATTGCAACAAGCATCCCAAGCTTTGGGATGAACATTTTTGTTATGTGCAGCATGCTTACAACCGAGCTAAACATTCTTCTACATAGAGATCTCCTTTTGAGACCTGTTTTGGTTTCACAGCAAGGTCTCCCTTGGATTTTGTCTTTGGTAAAGACATAGCGGTTGATGGACAAAGCGATGTGGACAAGACAACCAAGTTCATTGAACAGGTCCAATAGATCCACCAGGCAGTACAAGAACAGCTGGAAAAGAGCCAAGCCAAGTACAAGGCAAGGCATGATAAGCATCGGATTGAGCATAGTTTCCAAGTTGGTGATCAAGTCTAGCTGTATATCAACAAAGACAGAATGCAAGGTGAAGGTAAAAAGCTAAAACCGATAAGGTATGGACCTTTCAAGATACTTGAGAAAATTGGTGAGAATGCTTTTCGCCTTGATTTACCAGCTTACATGCACATCTATTCAGTTGTTAATGCAGAAAGCTTGAGACTATTTGAACCTTCATTGATTGAAGATCCCGAAGAGCAGAGTCAGTTGCCTTCTATTAATGAGCTGTTGTCTGAATATCTCAATGAGTTGCAGGAAGATATAGTTCTGGATAATAAGGTGAGAGCTACACGCAGAGGGGATGTTGAGTACCTCAGGATTGGGCTCAAAGGTTCAAAGCCAAGCAATGCAAGATGGAGAGAAATTGGACAAGCGAGGAAGCTATATCCTCACTTGATTGATGCTTAAAACCAACTTTTGGTGGTCCAAAATATTTTTCAGTGGGAAGGTCGTGATCTGAATCGGATCCTAGAACACTCCCTAAGTTTTCATGAACTCTTTTAAAATCATGCCAAAAATTCAAGTCTTATAAAGATCAAGCTATCAGAAGGAATCCTCAGACAGTGGCAATGGCAGTCAGTGCAGATCAACGAGGGCCGATGTTCTAGCACGCAGAACGACAGACCATGGTAACACGCACTGGCACCAACCGGCAAAGATGGGGGCGAATTTTAGTAAACATAGGCAGTTTTTGATATGCGAATTGGACAAGTCGCTAATCGCATATTGCAGGTTGTCCCCCTCAGTGAAGGAAAGCCCCGAGCGCTAGGACCCGAAATGGCTATGAAATGTGGAAAAGTACCGATTTCGGTTCCAACAAAGCGGGATTCCAAAACTGGCAGGATATCGGAAGGACCTTGAGGTGATAAGCGGTTTCAACCGAGTCCCACCCGATGCCACACAGCAAGTGACACGCGTCCAGCGGAAGAGAGAGAAAATCGCGCGTATCGGACGGGTAACCATTGAGCTACTTAACCGCCCGATATGCACGACGACCATAGGATTTGGGGGGTCCAGATCAATGGTGGAGGCGCGTCCCAATACATGGCCAGATTTGACAAGTGATAAAGCAAGATTACATGGGATTTGAAGTCCGACATGGACGATGAGTTGGCAGAAGATTTGGTTTCACGGGCATTCTTGGAGCAAAAGGAAATAACAACCATTCAAACAATTCCAAGAGAACTGACACTCAGTTCGTTATGAAACAGGTGGGCACCTCCCTGTGAGGCGTTACACAGTGAATGATGACGCAGGACAGAGGAATTCAAATGGACAGAGGCAGAGGAACCGGAACGCCGGGAAGCGGAAATGAACAGTCAGAAAGCAGATGGCTTTAAAGCCACAACCTGACAGAGAGCAGAAAAAGAAGCGAGTTGAAGTGAGTTAAGGTGAGTTAAGAAAGCCAAGAAACAGAGATTCAATAGGGAGAGTCTGTTTACTCCTGAGAGACTTGGGGGATCCAAGTACAGTCTTACTGATTTATATCTATTGTGTGAGACTCAAATTGAGCTCACCGTTGTAAAAACTCTACTTTGAAAACATAATAGAGAGGCCACCACTGAAGGCTGGACCAGGAGACGTAGCCCAGGAGTATTGTGTGAACTCCTCATTAAACTGTTTGTATTTATATCTGTTGCTTGTTGTGTTTTCTTTAACCGCTTCAGTGCCTGTGTATTTCACAATCTTATCAATCTGTTGCATAAAATAACATAGGCACATCCATGCACATGAGTCTATAATACCTTATTAATTATCTTAGATCAATATCAGATCATACTTAAATATGAAAGTATGTCTTTTCATTTTCACTTTTTCTTTGTTTAGCCTATGTATTTTGGAAAGACCGATCATTATTTTTGCTTCATAGTCACTTTCTTTAAATGTAACAATTGATTTCACAATTTTTTAAATGTTGTGTTAGTGATTTTAAAATTAACTCTTAGGATGTCTATGATTTTTAGGATGCCCATATAATCTTTATAAGGAAAATGTAAATTTTTAAGTAACTTTTATTTCATTTTATTTTTTAATTTCAAGAAATAATAAAATATATTACATCTTCTTCATGTATCTACATTCAAAACAAAACATATTTTAGATGAAGGATATTATATTTGTTTGAAGTTTCCTACTTTGTTTTGTAGTTGTGTTCTTACTAAGGATGCATTTTTTTATAGTTGTATTTTTACTAAGGATGTATCTTTTACACTCTACATTTGTAAGCATCTTATATCTACATTCAAAACAAAACATATTTTAGATGAAGGATATTATATTTGTTTGAAGTTTCATACATTCTTTTGTAGTTGTGTTCCTACTAAGGATGTATTTTTTTTGTAGCTGTGTTCTTACTAAGGATGTATATTTTACACTCTACATTTGTAAGCATCTTATTAGTGACTATGTTTTCTTGAGCATGATCATTCTCAATTTTAATAGTCAAAGTTATATTGTCTTACAAATACTCTATATTATAGTAGTACAAACTCATTCACATATGCCTATTTGAATGCTTTCTGAGTCACGATTTCTAAAGTATATCTATATTATAAGATGGTGATTATACATTGCTTACATGCACTAACATTCTCTGTAATAAATAATCGGCTATCCAACATAAAATTTGTGATTGGAGTCAATTAACAATGGTGGTGATAATTTGCTTTATCCCCCTACACCTTTTTTAGTTTGCTCTAATTTCTATTTTTGGGGTTCTTGAGATTTGTTACAACCTACCCAAACCTTTGTTTCTCATTGTCTAGGCCCATTACACATCCTCTAGACAGGTTTTTCCAAGTTTGAATTCTATTATTTACTACATGAGCCTACCTTCGTATTGCCAAAGTATATTATAAGCTACTTGTTGCTAATTCTACTTACTCAACCTTGTCATCTTCTATCCCAAACTTATTTTTCAATCATTCAAACCTCTTCCATGCCTCTATTACCCATCCATGATTATATAATTCTACCCACAATGTTTACAACTGCCTCAAAATGTGTGCATATTTATTATATACTATACAAATTACCTTAAAATGTATAGATTCCTATTACACCCCTTTTTACCACCAAAAAACACACATATATAACATATACCATTTGTATACATTAAAAAACATGCTTTTAGAATGTTATATCATTTTCGTGCCTTAAAAAGCTTGTCTATAACATGATATTTATTTTCTATATATGGGAAAGAATGGAAATAGCATGTTATATTTTAACATGTTTTTTTTTTTTAATTTCAAAAAGAATACTGATTTTTACTCGCACATCTTAACATTTAAAATATATTAATTTTAATATTAAATTTTAATTTTTAAAATTATGCAATTGATTAAATTAAATTAGTTAAATTATAATTATAATTATAATTATAATTATATAATAGTATTATATTAATAACTATCACTATCTTAATTAAATTATCGTATTAAATGATAAAATAATATTATGGTAAAAATCTAATTTATAAGGTTATAAAATACATATAACAATAAGCTCCTAAAGCAGAACGTACATCAATAACATAATTTAATATATAATTTATTATTGAATATGGGAAAATTTTTAATTTTGAATTCACACTTAAACTTAATACCAATAAGATTAAAAATAAAATTTGTCAATTTCATTTCACTTAAATAAATTTAATTATAAAACAATTGAAAATTTAAATTGACAATTTTCTATTTACAACTGCAGGTTGTAATGGCACTAAGTTTGTTGGTATAATCATTACTCTTCTTTTTTTATGTTGATGATATCGTTCTTCTTGCAAAAAGTCATGATGACCTAGACAAGCAGCTTAAGACTATCCATGTCTATTGCTCCAAGATGGGTATGACGGTTAATACCAACAAGACTAAAGTCATGATCATTAAATCCAAAAAGATCATCCATGGTAGTTTCGTCTATGATAACCATTTCTTAGAGCATGTTTCTTCTTATAAATACTTGAGTATTGACTTTTCTCATCAGCTCAACTCGAATTATAACATTGAGAAAATGATTATTGGAGGCTAGAAAGCTTATTATGAGCTTGAAAACAATTGTAAGTCGACTGATCTTTGCATTTGGAGTAAAAAAAGGTTCCTCTTTGAGACTCTCGTCACCCCCGTTGTCTTATACAGATGCGAAGTTTGGGTTGTAGTATATCCATAGAGTCACGGAGAAAGATTGACATGATTCAAAAGTAATTCATAACCTACAACCTAGAGATCAAGGGAAATACTCCTTATCCTATCTTCTTGATCGAAGTTGGCTTGTCCCCCATTGAAAGTATGACTATGTTTTGATATTTGATGTATAAGAAAAAACTTTACAAAATAGAATCCAAGAGGCTCCCAAAAAGTGCTTCTAAATTTAGTCAAAACCCCCACCTTCGCCTTAAAGTGCAGGTGGCATAAGGATGTCGAGTCTTAGCTCAACCATTGGGGGATTAGGGATGAGATAATTGTGGGAACCAAGGATAGTGTTAAAGATATTAGTACCTCCAATTTTAAGGACAAGTTGCGGGATGATAAGGAGCTAGAGGGTAAAAGGAAACTAAGATACTATAAGGAGTGATCAACCCCACCCTCAATAACCAGAATTATCTCTCTATGTGGACCAGCACTAAGAAAAAATTGAACATCGCTAGGATAAGAACTATTTCTCATGAGCTTTGAAGTGAAACCAGATGGTGGTCTACTCCTAAGACTCCCTGGGACGATAGAATCTGTTAGATTTTCAATACTAAGAGGGTGGAAGATGAAAAAAACTTATTTTTAGACTTCGCGGCTCTTACTCACATCTGCTCTCAATTCCCTAACATCTGCCACACTTCACATCTTCTTGACTTATTAAGTCAACACAACTATAACGATTTTGGAGTGCTTCTTTCCCTTTTTTTTGATCTAGAAACAAGGTTGTGAAGAATCACAATTAGATTCTTTTTCTTTTCTTGAGATCTGATAGACCGCATTAACCTTAGAGAACGTTAAACATCATCGTCATATTTAAATTTAAATTTAATAGATTAGAATTTAATAAATAAACAAACCTAATTCTTAATCATAACTTGTAGCATAGTTATTTTTAGTTTGGATGTGTCCTTTTATTTTCATTTTTCGATTCGTGTGGAGAAAGCAAGGGTACAAGGTGTGATGGTTTCGCACTTCGAAGACTGTGAAGCATATTGAGAGTGTCAATGTGCCCAATGTTGTGGGAGATACTTTTAGCATTAGTGTTTAGTGTCATTTTCCATTCATAAGTCTTTGCTAACTTTAGCAGTAGTGTTTAGTGTCATTTTCTATTCATAAGTCTTTGCTAACTTTAGGATGGAAATGGAGATTTCATATGGGGTATGTGTGAATTTGTTAAATATCTTAGTTTATAAATTAAAAAAAAAAAATTATAATTAAAAAATAATAATTAGGTATATATTTTATTTTTATTTTTATATTCTTAATTATATATATAATTTTTTAAATAGTAAGGTGTATATAATTTTTTATTTAGAAGATAGGAAATTAAAATAATTATCTTAATTTATATTTTTATGTGATGGTTTTTTTTTTCTCTCTTTTTATTTAAAAAAAGGGCGATTTATTTTTCCATTTTAATTTATTAGCATTATATATAAAAATATGTATGTGATTCTAAAATGTCGCTTCTATTTTTACTATAGACATACTTTACTTCTTTTTAGGTGGTAAAATTATGGTTTATCCATGCAGGGCCTAAAATATTTGGCTCATCCAAAATCAAAATGAGAATTACGATGATAAATATCTAAGGTTTTATAGTCTTTTCTAGACATGTTTCAGTGACATTTGAACTTTGCATCATTGAAATGTTGAAATCCATTTGTTGAGGTTGAACAATGTGTGTGTCATGAGATTTTTTATCCCTTGGAATTAATGGTGTCATTTTTTTCCAATTTTTACATGTTTTGAGTTGGATTTGGCTTGTAGAATTCCAATTATGTCTCGATAATAAATGTTAAAACCATTCGCTTGTTCTTTGATTCTTAAAATGAGTCATTCTTTATTTGTTGCATCTTTAGTTGTGCCAAGATACATCATGTGGACTTTATAACATAATTGGAAGAGATAAGTTATGTAGTAATGTTAATAAATTAAGATAGGAAAAAAATGAATTTTGAAGTTTGATGTAAAAAGAGAAGAGAGAAATAATATGAACAATATATGACTAAAAACTTGTAAAAATGATAATTAAAGTTTTATGGAAATAATGTACCTTATTTCTAGATATTTGTCTTAAAAGTAGCTTCCTCATATCACAATGAGACTAAGACGACCAAATTTAGTGTTGTGGGGATCCATTAACACCATTCAATTTAATCATCTTTAATGATGCAAGTGCCAATGGGGTATTTATTCTGTGATTTATTCCCCAATTTTATTATAAGCTTCTTGACACCATTTAGTTGCCCAACTTATTACCAACTATCCTAAGCCTATTTTTTAATGGTCCAAACCTCTTCCCATGACTTGGAAAACCTCTCTATGATTATCTACTACTATCTATAATGTTTACCATTGTTGAAAGTGCAACAAGAAATTCCTTATTTAAATTTCCCTTGAATTAAATTAGGAGAAAAATGAAATTCCACATAACAAGACAACTTGAATGAGTTAACTGAGTTGTTATCACTCAATTAGCTTAGTTAATTCGAGTTGAGGGCTTAACTTGAGTTGTGTAAAATGATTCCTAAATGTTAGGACCCTAGTTTGAGTTTAATTTCAGTTGTAACAATTTAATTCAGTTAAATTGAGTTAAGGTCAGTTAAACTAGTTCTTGTTGTTGGAGGAACTAGTAGGAGGTCTAGCAGTGGAGTGCAACTTCAGTGTTCAACCAATTAACTGATCAATCAACTAATAATTAACTCATGCATGCATGAAATTCGAGTTACCCAGTTGAGATTGGAGTTCAAGGGTAGTGTACTATTAGTTGTATAATTATCCAAGTTGTAAAGGTGTTACATGCAGTCAGAGAAGTGCCTATAGGCATTACGCAGTTTTGGAAGGAGATTTCCCTAATTAATAGGGGGATAATTCCTTGAGAAACAACACAAGGAAATAGGAGCTTGGCAGGTAGGAAAATTGGCAAAGTGTTGGCCAGAGTCAGTTTGTTAGTTAGAGAGATAGATTATACTTCGGCAAAGGTTGCTCAAGCTTGAGCAAGCATTGTATTTATTCTCTATTTTTTGTCTAATGCAATACATATAGGAAGGGGTTTTGAGAAATTTATTTCCCCTAGATAAATCCTCATGTATGTATGTTAAATCATGATGGATGCTTTTGATATATGTTCTCAATCCCGAATTTATTTCCGCAGATGAGTAGAGTAGATTTGAATCTTATGTTTTAGAAAATTACATGAGTAGTGTTGAATCTACAATTAATTTATACATGGTATCAGAGCTAGATTCATAGTAGAGAAGAGAATTCAAAGTTTTCTTTGCAGGAGGTTCGAATTTCAATATCAGTGTTGCAGGTTTTCTCCAGGACTGAAAAGATGGTTTCCAACGGACTTAGGCTCGAGTATGCTTTGGAAGGAACCACAAATTTTGTGGCATGGAAGATCCACATGGAGGCAGTATTGGATGACAATGGGCTACTAGAATACATCAAGACAGATGTAGAAAAACCCTTAGCATCTGATTCTTATGATCTCACTCAGTGGAAGAAGGATGTGGCTAAAGCGAGGAGAATCATATTGGAGGGAGTTCGAGATCATATTGTCTTGAATCTCCATGGGAAAGAAACTTCATTCGCGATGTGGGAAACACTGATAGATTTGTTTGAGAACAATAGTGACCATAGGAAGATGACACTCAAGGACAAGCATTTTAGTATAAAAATTCAAAAGAATGAATCATTTCCGTAGTACCTGAGCATGTTTACACAGTTTTGTGATGAACTTGGTGGGGTCGATGTTACTGTCCCAGGAGAAGATTTGGTAGCTATAGCTCTTTTGGTTCTTCCCAAGAGTTGGCACAATTATTAAGATTTCGTAAATGGTAGAGAGAAACTACCAAGTTTTGAATGGTTATGGTTTGATCTAGTGCAGGAAGAAATAAGGTAGAGCAACAAAGACGGGACTTCAACCAAGGTTGAGGATGAGGAGAATTGTGCCTTGGATGGAAAGGAAAAGAAAAGGAATGGGAATAAATCCAAATCCAAAGCAGAATATGGTTAGGCAGGTAAGAAGAAATACTTGTCAAAAATCAATTGCTTTCACTGTCATGAGCTGGGACATTATGTCGTGAAGTGTACACACAAGAAGGCGAGTAAGAATCCCTCAGGAGGAGTGGCAAATGAAGCGTTGGCTTCACAGTTCAAACTTGATTTCACCTTCATCGCTTGTATGGTAAACTCGATGATGGGTGTCGTGTGGTATCTGGATAGTGGAGTCGCATTCCATATGACAGGAAACCGAGAATTTTCAGTGACTTGGAGGAGAAAGACCTCCAGATGCACATCGAGATGAGAGATGATGGAAGGTATAGCATGACCGGTATTGGTATAGTTACTTTTCAGAGGGAGTTTGGCTCCCCTCTCAAATTAAAAGATGTCATGTATGTTCTGGGTCTGAAGAAGAATCTTGATTCAATTTCTATGTTGAAAGACCGTGGCTAAGATGTGATATTTATCAAAGGTAAGGATTTCCTTAGGCACATCTCCATGGAACAAGTGAAGTGGATCAAGGTTTGAGTGAAGAACCTCTACAAATTGGATGTAGAAAATTGTGCATCAATGAGCACAAAAGCAGAGAAGGTGCAAAGATGCGACATCAATAAATTATGGCATAGGAGACTTGGCCATTTTCACCATGGAGCTTTGAAGATCATGGAACATATTTTTACAGGACTTCCCAAAGGTGCACTAGAGCAGCGAGATACATGCAAAGGGTGTACATTGGGGAAGTACACCAAAGCCACCTTTCATGATTGAGACAATAAAGCGCAAGAAGTCCTTGAAAGGATTCACTCGGATGTGTGTGGGCCTTTCTCGATAGCCTCCACGTCCAAGCACATGTATTATCTTATATTTGTAGATGATTTCTCACGTAAGTGTTGAATTTTCATCATGTAGAAGAAACACTAGATTATCCAAAGTTGTTAAATTTAAAGCACTTGTTGAGAAATAAACTAGCAGGAAAGTGAAGGCACTTAGGAGTGATAACAATGTAGAATATGTGTCGAATGAGTTTAATAACTTATGTGCAAAGGAAGGCATTTGAAGGGAGTTAATAGCACCCCATAACCCACAACAGAATGGGGTGGATGAGAGGAAGAATAGAAGTATTGTGGGAGTTTCACGGGCGATGTTGCATGATCAGGGCCTACCTCTACACTTGTGGGCTGAAGCATGCAACACAATGATATATGTGCAGAATAGGATTCCTCATCAGATTCTCGGGATGAGTACACTAGAAGAAGATTTTTCAAGGAAGAAACCAGATGTGGCAAGCTTCAGGATCTTTGGTTCATCAGTTTACTGTCATGTTTATAAGGAGTCAAGGAAAAATCTAGAGTCGAAAATAGGGTTGGGCATATTTGTTGGGTACACTGATACACCTCACAACTATCAGGTGTACATGTCATTTCTCAGGACGATAGTTGCTCCTAGAGATGTGAAGTTCGATGAAGAGAAGGAAATAAGGTGCTCCCTTAAGCGGGAGCTTCAGTTGCATCCAGATGAGGAGATTTTGGCTCCAAAGGAAGAACCTCGGGATGTTGTGGAGAAACCACAGGTAGAGGAGCATAGAGTGGAGGCACGTACTCATGCAGATATATCTAGAGAAGGAAGGAAGTGCACGAGGAAGATGACAACTAATTGCATGATGCTAGAGATAATGTGGGAACACCAACATCACATCACAGGTAGAGAAGGTCACAAGATCGGTACACTAGGTACATGGCTATGATGAGTGAGCTAGTTGAGACAGAACCATCCTCATTCGAGGAAGCAGTGCAACAGGAAGTATGGGTCGATTCCATGGTAGATGAATATGATTCCATAGTCAGAAACATTGTTTGGGAAGTGGTCCCAAGACTGGATAACAAGTCAGTGGTAGGTTCAAGAAGAACCTCAGGATGTTGTGGAGCAACCACAAGTAGAGGAGAAGAGAGTGGAGGCACCCACTCATGCAGATACATCCAGAGAAGGAAGGAAGTGCACCGGGGAAGCTCACAGGTTATTGCATGATGCTAGAGAGAATGTGGGAACACCAACATCTTAAAACAAGCATAGAAGGTCACAAGATCGGTACACTGGGTACATGGCTTTGATGAGTGAGTTAGTTGAGACAGAACCATCCTCATTCGAGAAAGTAGTGCAACAGGAAGTATGGGTCAATTCCATGGTAATTGAATATGATTCCATAGTTAGAAACATTGTTTGGGAAGTGGTCCCAAGACTAGATAAGTCAGTGGTAGGTTCGAGGTGGATCTATAGGGCGAAGCAAACAGTAGACAGAAGAATCGAGAAACACAAGGCCATATTTGTGGCCAAGGGTTCTCTTAGGTGGAGGGAACTGATTACGAGGATACCTTTGCTCTCGTAGCACGATACTCTTCTATTAGATCAATTCTAGCACTTGCAGCGCAGATGGGATGGAATATCAATCAGATGGATGTGAGGACAATGTTCCTCAATGGAGTGATTAAGGAGGAGGTGTACATTGAACAACCAGAAGGATTTGAGACCTTCGACAGAGAGTCGCATGTGTGCAGACTCAAGTGAGCATTGTATGGATTAAAACAAGCACCTCGTGCTTGGTACACCGAGATCGACAACTATTTCACCAGGTTGAGCTTCACCAAAAGTGAAGCAGATGAAAACCTTTACCATATTATTGTTGAAGGTAAATTGTTGATTATAGTATTATATGTCGATGATTTGATTTTAACTAGTGATGAGAAGTTGATCAAACCTTGCAAAGAGGATATTGCAAGAGAATTCGAGATGAAGTACATGGGACTCATGCATTATTTCCTCGGTTTGGAAGTATGGCAAGGAGAAGGGGAATTGTTTGTCTCTCAGGGAAAGTATTCCAATGAGATACTGAAGAAGTTCCCCACGGAGAGTAGCAAACCCATGGACACTCCTCTAGCAGCTAGTTGGAGGAAGGAGGATGCCACTTCAGGTGAGGAAGTGGAGGCCACTATTTATAGGCAACTTGTGGGTTCACTTATGTACTTGGTGAACACATGACCAAACATGTGCTATGCAGTTAACCAGCTTAGTCAAGCAATGGTTAAGCCAACCAAATTGTATTGGAAGACAAACAAACATGTGTTGAGATACCTTAGGGGCACTACTCAGTATAGCATTTGGTGTAGATGAACAAAGGTAGTGAACTTGCAAGGCTTCACAAATGAAGATTGGGTGGGAAGTGCATTAGATCGGAAGAGCACTTCAAGAGGAATTTTCAGTATTAGTTCAGTAGCAGTTTCTTGGTACAACAAAAAGCAGAGATTAGTTGCACTCAGTTCAACAAAAGCAAAGCACATGGTTTCTAGTCAAGCGGCTTGTGAAGCTATCTAGACGAGGAATATTCTTGTTGGGTTATTTGGTAAGATGATGGATCCCACTGTGATTTACTGTGACAATCAGAGTTGTATCAAACTCTCTGAGAATCAATTTTTTCATGATCTATCCAAGCATATCGACATCTGGTATCACCATCTACGAGATTGTGTGCAGAGGAAGATCATGTTGTTGGAATACATTCCTATAGAGGAACAAGATGCAGATATTTTGACAAAGGCTTTGTCAAGAGGAAAATGCAGAAGTAAATTCCTGTTTTAATTTTCCCTTGAATTAAATTAGGAGAAAACCAAAATTCCACATCACAAGACAACTTGTATGAGTTAACTGAGTTGTTATCACTCATTTAGCTTAGTTAATTCAAGTTGAGGGCTTAACTTGAGTTTTGTACAGTGATTCCTGAATCTTAGGAGCCTAGGTTGAGTTTAATTTCAGTTGTAACAATTTAATTTAGTTAAATTGAGTTAAAGTTAGATAAACTAGTTGTAACTGTTGGAGGAACTAGTAGGAGGTCTAGTAGTGGGGTGTAACTTCAGTGTTCAACCAGTTAATTGATCAATCAACTAATAATTAACTCATGCATGCATAAAATTCCAGTTACCCGATTGAGATTGGAGTTCAAGGGTAGTGTACTATCAGTTGTATAATTATCCAAGTTCTACAGGTGGTGCATGTAGTCAGAGAAGGGCCTATAGGGATTGCGCAGTTTTGGATGGGGATTTTCCTAATTAATAAGGGGTTAATTCCTTGAGAAACAACACAAGGAAATAGGAGCTTGGCAGGCAAGAAAATTGGCTAAGTGTTGTCCAGAGTCAGTCTGTGAGGCAGAGAGATAGATGATACTTATGCAGAGGTTGTTCAGGCTTGAGCAAACATTGTATTTCTTCTCTATTTTCTAACTAACACAATACATATAGGAAGGGGTTTTGAGCAGTTGCTTTCCCCTAGATAAATCCTCGTATATGTGTGTTAAATAATGATGCATGCTTTTGATATATATTCTCAATCATGAATTGCTTTCCGCAAATAAATATAGTAGATTTAAATCTTATGTTTTAGAAAATTACATGAACATTATTGCATCTACAATTAATTTCTACAAACCTTAAAGCATATGCATGGTTGTTGTACATTTTACAACTTAAAGTACATTCAATGTTACTATACACTTTTTTGTGCCATGAAAAAATATATATGTAACATGTGGTAAAAAAAATATATGTAACATGTGGTACGATTCCTATACATAAAAAAACGTATCTTTAACATGATCATTCTTTTGTTACTTAAAATACATGTCTACAATATAAGATAATGTGTCTTTTCTGTGCATTAAAAAAATATAAAAATAACATGTTTATTTTTATTAAAAAATAATAATAATAATAATAATTAATTTACAGTCTTTTTAATATACCGCAGGGAAAAAATACACTATTCCCATTCCTAAAAATTTATTACTTTCACTTCTAAATTTTAATATCTTAAAATATATATAAATACTCATTTATATTTCAATTAATTAAATTAAATTTTTAATTTTTAATTTTAATCTAAATTAATATATAAAAATAAACTTATTTTTATAAACAACATTCTCTTACTTATATATTGTTATATATAGTGAGATGTATAACAACACTACCTCTCAAAACATACAAAATCATATCCATCCCAGTATATTGGAATGATATCACCACCTGCACATTCCCAGTATATTGGAATGATATCACCACCTGCACATTGCAGGTGCCAAACTTTACTTTACACTTAGATATAGTAGTATACAACGCCCACAATAATAAATTCATGGAACAATGTATACCAACCAAATAAATAAAAATATCAACTAATACTACTCCCCATCTATCAAAATCTTCACATTCCAAAGCCCAATAAAAGTAATTTTAAATAATGTTCAATAAAAAATGACTTCATGTAACTCTCATCGATCACATAATCACGAAAGTGATTAAAGTACTTCTCAATCATTATCACCATTTCGCATGCTAAAACATTAACCTATTAGACTTTAAATTACTTGTAATTTCCATTTAAATGGTTTAAATTAATTTATTTTAAAAAAATAATTTTTATTTTTTATTCTGTAATTTATTATCAAAATATGAGTTAAATAATTTTAGTGATAACATTTTATTGGTGAGATTTTGGTGATAATATTATATTGGTAGTAGATCATTTTTAACATAATTTTAATAATAACATTTTATGAGTAAAGTGCCCATCCCATAATGAGTAGATCATCTTTCTATCCAATATATAACTAAAATAAATTTAATTAAAAACAAATAAAAAATAAAAAAATATACTATATTAATAATAACTATATATAATATTATTAATTTATATTACACTAATTAATAATATATATATATATATATATATATATAATATTATTATTTTATATTATATTACTTAATGTATATAAGGTTATTAAATATCCTTCGTAAATTTAGGAATTTCAAATCAAAAACAATTGAAACAATGTCTAGTTTTTTTGGTTAGTCATAAGTGTTTTTTTTTTTAATCTATTTCCTTATAATTTTGAATTTTTTATTATTATTATTATTATTATTATTAAATTTCAGTTTTCTAATAAGATTTTAATTTTTTTAACTAATAAAAAAATTAATATATTACAAAAATAAAAATAAAAATGTTTATTTTATATTTTATACTAGTAAATAAATAAATATTTATAGAATTTAGGTTTCTGTGATTCATATCAAGTTTATTGAGGAGAGCTTTTGGCAAAAATTACATCAAAATACATTTGTCGTTTCGAACGAACTGTGGTTCATCGTCAGGACAAGATGAACCACACTTGCTGGTTTGGAATGCATCGACAAATGTATTTTGATGTGATTTCCGTGAAAAATCTCAATAAAAATAAATATTTATAATCAAAACATAACTAGCATAAAATTAATAAATAAATACATTACTATAGTATTTGCTTTCGAGAATGACTAATAAGGTGACTTGAATTTATTAAGGCATGTAGTATTAGTAAGCTATAATACTAAAACTCTCCATTAAAAATCTCCATAATAAAGATAGATTGAATCTCCATAGTTAATAATCTTGTCACATGATTTCACATATATGTTTAACGGATATATTAATTCTTTTAATAATAATAATAAATAAAGTTATAATTTAGTTAATTTGTATGATTTTTAATCTTGGTAATGTAAGATGTGTTATGAGGTAAGTGTTTTGGTGTCTTTTCATATTTACCAACCATTTAATTTAGATGGCTACGCTAGTTTAATAATAAAGAATTTATAACTTAAATATGTAAATCTGTTAATTCTTATAAATAATATACAATTAATAATAATCTAAATTTTAAAATCAAAATCTGATAAAGTGTATGAGACCTCATTATTTATTATAATTGAAAGTTGATAAAACTATATATGTTTTAAAATAGCATCATCTTATCATAATAAGGCTAACACAAAATTATTCAACATTGTGTGGGAATCGTTAGCACCATTTAATTCCACTACCTTCAACTAAACAATGACAACTTGGAGCTTTTGTTCCACCAAAGTAGCTTAGGACTTACCATTGACCATAACCATTGGCACACATCCACAAGTGTGAGCACAAACACTAGGATGCCATTTGGTAGGTCTTGAGTCTAGTGGGGCTATATTAGCTTCGTTCATTCATTGACCTTACAAACTATCATTGACAAGTCTTAATTTTTAAGAGGGAGAAGTATACACATTATTTTATTTTATAATTTTTTTAGGTGCATAATAAATATTGAGTTAAGATGAATCTACAATGATATTATTTCACTATTTTAAGTGAATTTAACTTAAGTTTGTCCCCTCTATTTAGGGTCTCTCTCATTTGATTAGAGGTAATGGGTTCAACTCTTAACCAACTGAAAAGGACATAAATAGAAGCATTAGGGTGATAGTGAGGATGGAAGGCCTTTACACCCGTGAAGTGAAAGTGCACATTTGAACCTCTCCATTTACGAGGGAAATTTAAAATAACAAAACTTGTCTTAAACATGACTATTTAGGAAATGAGGAATTTACACACAATTTGTTTTATAATTCCTTTATGGTATCTTAGAATTGCTTTTACAACTGTAAAACATCCTCTTCCTTTTTAATTGAAATCCACCTTCTCTATTTGGAGTTCCCTCATCTAATTAGAGGTCATGGGTTTATTCCTTGAATAATTGAAATGGGCCCCACTTAAAAGCATGATGTTGGGGTAGGTGTGGAGATTGAAAACCTTTTCTCTACAACCACCACCCTTACGCGAGTGGGGATGAAAGTGGGATGGGGTGAAGATGTGCATTCTACAAACCAAAGATTCCTATTAGGGAAATGTTTTGAGACCAAATCATAAAATAAACAACCATTGATAGCATTACAAAATTTCAACATTAAATATTATGATATTAACACTCTAAAATTGCAATTACAATAAAGGTTTTATGGCAAAATTCCAATAATGAAAAATTGGAAAAGGTCAAAATTTTATATTGTGTATCCTTCTTCAAAATATATTCATTTGGATATGGTGAGGTGGAATCACGAAAACATTCCATTTAGCAATGGTGAAGTGGAAACCCACATGGCACATGAAAAAGATGTGGCTACCAAAAAAGTTGTATAAATTAACAAATCAATATATTCAACACATTCTTTGCTTGGATAGGAATTGTAATAACAATAATGAAAAGGAGAATATACTCAAACATCCATTAGATGAAGTTGTTGGTGTTAGCACATGAGACAATATAACACCCCATCTATGGAATGTGTCCAATTTGGGGGTTTATTAATATTATTATTTTAATCAATATAATTTTAATTAATAGTTGGATGACTTGGATTTGTTTCAATCCATTTTTCATACAATGACCATTGAGGGAGTCATAATTGTTTAGGCCAACTCTCAAATCCTCTTCCATTGTCAACATACCTTTGGCCAGCTCTCAAATCCTCTTTTGCACAAGCCTCGTCATAAGCCTTGGAGATATGCCAAATTTCCAATAGTATATGCCTTTCCCAAAAAAAATTATTAGGGATTAGGGATGTCCCCCAATAGTCTACAAGGTCTAAGACATTGTCCATTACTAAGAAGGCCATGCTTTGAAATCGCCTCTCAAGGTTTAAGGCATTGTCCATTTCTAAGAAGGCTATGTTTTTTTCTTGTTCCCTCATCTGATATTATTGCATTATACATTCATGAAGTGAATGAGGCTAAAGTATGATTCTAGATGGAGTTAGAGATTGCATTATCCCTCATTTGGATGAGAAGAAAAAAACCAAAAAGATTTGGGATACTCTGAAGAATTTATATGAAGCAAAGAATGAAAATAGAAAGATAGCCCTCAAAGACAAGTTTCATAATGTGAAGATGGCCAAAGGAGAGAGTGTTACCTCTTACCTTACTAGAATGACTCAAGTAAAGGACGAGTTGACAACTATAGGGGAAGTCATCTCAGATTCAGAGTTGGTACCAATAGCCTTAAAAAGCTTCACCAAAGAGTGGGATACTTTCATTGATGGAATAATGGCTTAAAAGAATCTTCCTAACTAGACAAGGTTGTGGGGTGATTTTAATTCAAAAAGAAATGCGAAGAGTGGCAACCATTAGAATGAGGGTGATGAAGATAATGCAGCCCTTGCAATAAAGGGAAAAGGAAAAGTAATATGAAGGGGAGTGGGGGATCCACTTCGAAGGATGACAAGAGAAAGGTTTGGTGCTTTGCTTGTAACCTGTATGGTCATTGTGTTAGTCATTGCCCTAACAAGAAGAAAGGGAAGAAGGGAGAGGCAATCATGTTGGTAGCTTCAACTGTAGTGAATGAATTTGCGGAGAAGTTCGACAAGGATTTCTCCTTGGTATCACATCTTTCAAGTAGCAGTGTCGTTAAGTGTGAAACCACTGGAGTTTGGTTTTTGGATAACAGGCATCACACCACATAATAGGGGCTAGAGCTATGTTCCTGAGTATGACAGGTATCGAATCATACATGTGTGTTGATAATGGGCTGCACACCTCACATGAAGTGAGGGAGACTGGATACGTGAGCTTCCAGTTGGAGTCAGGAGGATACTTGTGGGGTGGCCAGTGTTGTGGGTACCAAAGTTGCAAGAAAATATTATTTTCATGGTAGGTTTGGAGGATAACGGATATCTTGTCCTATTTTGTAAAGAATATTTGATGATTTATCCGATGGGAGAAATTAAGGATGCATTATGAGTTATTGGAATTCGTGTGCGCAGGATGTACAAGCTAGCAAGTCATCTTGTGGATGGCGAGTCTGATTGGATCTTATGTTCAGTGGTAGTGTGAAAGGCGGCTGGAGGAGAGGACACTTCTAGCTTAATTAGGAAACCATCATGGTTTGAGATGGCAGAGGAGGATGCTCATGGTAGGAGAGAAAAGCATTCTAGGAGCATAAGAGACTAGCACACGTCTTCAATTTGAGGAACCAAGATAGGTAGCATGACCAACTCCCGAGTCAGAGGGAGTTTCTATGGTAGACAGTATGATGGGTTTGCAGAGAGATCTTGGTGGTGGAGTGACCTCCCTTGCTGAGAGGGAGTGTTGAAAAGTGTTAGCTTAGTCGGTCTTATTTCATGTTTGATGTATTTCATGAGGGGGCCAAAGAAAAGTCTCTAGGAAAGTGACTTTATAGGATTGAAAATTGTACAACATGAGAGAGAGAGACATATTGGGTGTGAAATCCAAGGAGAAAGAAGGCATAAGAACTAAGAAAGGGTGTCGCATAAAAATCGAGGAATGAGAAGAGGTTGTACTATACCTGAGGAGGTCTTACTACACCTATTTATACTATAGAATCATAACTACATAGAAATTGAGGAGTGTTTCTATAGATTTCAGTGGGATTTGTTGCAGAGTTGCATGCAGTTTGAGGCAACAAAACTACACAGTTTTCAAGGCACCAGAAAATGTAGCATACCATATAGTACCATACAAAATTTACTTTTTGGTGGATTTTCATATTAGTATTTGGCACCAGAATCGAGGTGAACATGTTCATTTAATACTATTTCATTACTACTTTAAATTTTTTGAAGATTGTCCTTAATAAAATATATTTCTTTGGGTTTTCCCCTGTTGGGGTTTTTCCTTGGGCTTGACCCTAAAATCACTGTGTGTTTTAATGCTGTTTATTATTTTTCTTTCCACTTCAAAGCTACTTAGTACAATATTTCTACTCATAAAATCAAATTTAAATGTGAAGTTTCTTTGGAATTTTGTTGAAGTTAGAAATCAATGATTACTAAGTGTTTGACAAAACCATTGAATAATAAGTTAATGATTTTGTAAGATTTTTTTTAACAAGGGTCATGAGTCAACTTGATGAAGCATTATAAATGTGGCCCAACACCAATTTTTGTCAATAATTTGATAGATTTCTAATTCAAGATTTTGGAGAGGTGGAATCTAGAAAAATAGGATTTCATCTTGAGAGCTACGCCTTTACATGGATTATGAGGTAGCTTTATGGAGCTCTGCTTATTCAAGATATGTTTTTTAATGAAGAATATTTTATTCTTATTACCTTTGTTATCTTTTGTGTTTGATTAGTTTGTGTTTTCTTTGAATTAGTATGTTTTTCTTTATTTATTGTAAATCTTAAGAAGAGGTTTTAGGATATAAGGATTTCAATGTAAGAAAGATACTTTAGACTCTAGAATATGTCTATGTTCTATTTTTGTGTAGATAAATCATCCCACATTCATAGGTGGAAATGACTTGTTTAGTGAACAATGATATGTAAGGAGGGAAACTTTATTGTGATAAACACAAGAATTGTCTATTGATAATATCATCTGGTGTTATTATTGTGAATATCTTCCTTTGAGTTTATATATGCACTTCAAATCTATATAAACTTTCCTCATATAATGATGTAGCGTGTTTTGTAATAAAATACATAAACTTTGTTTAGGAAAAGACTTTGATACTGATCTAATGAAGAGAATGCAAAATTAATTACACAAATTATATATAAAATAACAATTAAACAAGCTTTAAAATAATAAACAATGAATTATGAATATATTAATATTCATTGAATGCATTATTATGATAATTTCCATGATATCACTTTAGAGTGTAAATTTAATTATATTATTATATTTTTATTTTTATTCTTTCAATAGAAAGGGTATTAGGGATTATATTAATAAAAAACAGGGAGAGGGCCCTAGTCGCTTACATTTGTTTTATGGAAATGTCGAAACCACTACAACCAAGTAAACATAAAATTTACTGTTACTAGGACTATATGACCAACTATAACATAATAGATGATAGCTACAAACCTTGCCGTAAGACCCCAACAAAAGCATACACTTGCATAAATACATTATAGACCAAAATTGGAAAGTAGGACTGAGCTACAAGACCAAAAAAGAACTGTGGAGAGTGCATTGACTATATTAGGTGCTTGGGCCATTTTTGTCTGAACCTCTAGGATGGTGATAGCTCTTGTGCAATGTAGGAACCACAAGACCATTGTCATCAGGGAGAGTTCTACTACCAGAGGAGGAGGAAAATTCTACCGTGGCAACACGAGAGCGGAGCCGACATATTTCTTCCTTCATCTTGTTGAGAGAGAACTCCATTTCAACCTGATGAACCGATAGTTTCCCTTCCAAGAAAATTTGGAAGGAGCTTCTTTGATGTTCCACCATATCTTCTAACTTTTGGATGGAGGCCATTAGACCTTGAGAAGAATCCAACATTCTGTCGATAATGTCATAAGGATAAATATTTTCTAGTGGAACAAAGATTTCCTCATTTTTATGAAGAGATCCCTGAGCTCTAGAGACAATCACAAAAGAGTTACCATCACCCTAGTCCATGACATAGAAAGAAGTTGGAACCCAAATACCAAACACACAAAAACACCTTGATGAGAGCATGGTATTTGGGGAGTTTGATAAATAGGAGGAGAGGGGATGTCACCACGATCCAACCTACAACAATAAGCATCAAAAATCCATGTAGAAGTTGCTTAAGCAGAGAGACGATGGGACAAGATCACAACAGGACAAATGAATTAAATTCATACTATCTCTAAAAGTTATCGTCACTACAGTCAAGAGAAGATGCATTAAATCGATCTTGAAGTGGAATAAATGGATGTGATCACTCGAAGTTGAAGGAAGCTGGAAAGGAGGCCAAATTTTAATCAGAGTGTGAAACTTGGGGCCAGTTATGATAGGAGAAGGTCGGGAGGGAGGTTTTTTCCATCTAACAATTAAAGTCAGCTTCCAGAGAGATGATGGAAAATTTATATGTGATCTCCTCCCCAAGCGCAATACCATGTATGACAAAGGAGGGGGTCATGAAGCAATATCCAAATGGGAATTAATTATTTTTTTTAAATCCAACCATGATTAGGGGATAGGGGAGAAACTGGTAAACCAATTAACTTAAATATCACCATGATTAATATAGGAGTCTTTTTTGGCAAGTTCACTTGCTATTGAATTTAGTTTCCTGTATACATGGAATAAGTGCACCTCATCATACTGAGAAATTAGGATAAGAATACTTTGACAAAGGGATGGAGAATTAGGACTAATTGTCTTATTGGCTTTGGTGAACTGGCATATGACCAACATAGAGTCCCCAAAGACATTAACTTTAGAAATTTTGAGATCTCTAGCTAACTCTAGACCTTTCCAAAGAGCGAGGAATTTTGCATGGTTATTTGTTATTGTTCCAAGACCCCATGCTACTTGAGATACCAATTTTTCATCAGGGCCATAGATGACCCCCCCACCACTCTAGCCTCCCAAACTTATATTATTATATTATTAAAAATATGTTTATTATTATATTAAAATCAATCTCTAATAAATTTATTTATTAATATTATGTTTTTCTTTATCAATATTTATTAAAATGAAATATACAACCTACTTTTCCACTAAATAATGTTTTCATTTGATTGAATATAAAATTGTACTTATTCTCCTCTTATTATTGTTTTATGTTTTACCTAATATTTCCCTATCACTCATTGAAATGAAACAATATTTCCTTCCCCCCACCCTATTGTTTTTATTCTTTACTCAATATTTCCAACTACTCCCACCTTTTTCATTTGGATGGGGTTAGGGTAAATATAGGGTAAAACATAAATATATTTTACCCCAATAGTTCCCCTCATCCCCACCCTTTTATTTTTATGTTTTAGCTAACATTTATCTCAATCCCCATAGAAATGAAAATAATAAATATTTTAGATTAGTAAAACTTTATCTTTATTTGAAGTTTTGAATTTCCCATAGTTGTGTCTCTATTGAGCCTCTACATCCTACATTTATGTAAGCATCTTATTAATGCCTTTATGATTCTCATTTTCAATAATCAATGTCATCATAACACATGAGTACTCTATTTTCTAAAAAATCATTTGCATATGGTTGTCTAAACACTTTCTTGATCATCAATTCCAACAAATATATAATGTAAAGATGGCGATTATCCCTTGTTCCCATTTGTTGAAATTATTTATGTAAAATATTTAACTAAAATTTGACATAAAATATGTGACTAGAGCCATACTAACAATGATTTGTGAATTTCTCTAGCCTATCCTATACTTTTTTCATCTTGCTGAAAGTCCTATTTTAGGGTCCTTAAGATTTATTACAATTTATTCAAATAATAGTTTCTCATTGTCTAAGCCTATTACACATTTCTTGGACCTATTCATCCATTATTCAAATTCTTCTATCTTATTTTCTTATTATCCAAAGTTTTCCATCTACTACTTGATACTATTTAGCTTCCCAACCTTCTTACCAACTATCCCAAGCCTATTTTTTTAATTTTTCCAAACCTCTTTCCACAGCTTGAACAACCTCTTTATGGTTACCTATCACTACCCACAATGTTTACCACTATCTTCAGATAAATGCATAGTCATTTTATGTTGTACAAGTTAATTTAGAGTGTATTAACTTATACTGCACACCTTTTTCATCACAAAAAAGCACATATACAACAAATTATTCTTTTGTAAAAAAAAAACATGCTATAACATGTTGTATAATTTTTATATTACCTAGAAAGCATACTTGCGAGATGATATGTATTTTCTATACATTGAAAATAATATAAATAATATAATGTGCATTCTAATATACCCAAAATATTTACCATTCCCAATACACAATAGGTCATTTTCAACTCTATACTTTATTTTGTTTTTTCCAAAACCAAATTTTATATATTAAAAATATATAAATATTAATTTATATAAAATTAATTAAATTTACTCAATTAAATTATTATTTTCTAATTTTAATCTAAATCCACCTATCATATTATAATAAATCACCTTTATGCAACACAGTATAAATTAACTTAAATAACTAAACTTATCACCTTTATGCAACACAATATAAATTAACTTAAATAACTAAACTTAATGTAATAGGATATAAATCAACTTAATGGAACATCCTGTTAACCTTTTCTTCTTTATCATTATATTGTTATATGTATATTAATCAACACTTTACTTTAATTCACAATACCTTATCAATATATCCTCCTTTACACATAGGAAATACCAAACTTCATACTATAATGCACAATATTATGAGAAAAATTACAACAATAAAATTCACAAGATAAAATATCCTAATATAAATAACAAGTGTAATATGCAGCATTGCTGCTTAGTACTTGCCTCTCATGAAAAAAGTATTTGATATAAGAAATTATTATAACTAAGATAAGAAGAATATTGCTACTATTAAAAAAATATTTATATTTATAGTCATTTTTAACATATTTTTCTAAGTAGATTATTATGTTGAGTAGTGAAGTTATTTTTATAAGTACTATGTTAAATGGAATGAGAAGCAAATCAACTTTTATATATTGATCCTTTTATGTTTTAAAAATTTATTAGAGTTGTTATACACATTATTGTTTTAATGTATAAAGCATGCATCCATGTTTTCACTATATAAAATACACATCCAAACTTCATAACATATACAATGCACATCAATGTATATCATAAATGTGGTGTGCCAATTTGTATTATTGATTTAATTTTCTAGTGTTTTCAATATATAAAATGTCCATGGAGGTGATTAGAAAAATCACTTTTATAAAGTATAAGTATGTTCACTTATTTGATCATTTCCTTTCATCATTAAAAATATTAATCATATACAATCACATAATGTTATTACAAATTATTCTTGCAATAATTGTAATAGTATTCTAAATAACATTAAATTCAATGTGATTGGTGTAACATAATAGCAATTGCTATAGACATTATCATTGTTAAACTTTTTAAAGTAAATTTGTTAATTTTTAAAACTCACACTAATATCCAAAAGCATGAGTATCTAACTTTACAAAAATGCCATATTTCATGAGTTTAGAATAAAGCATATAAATATGTTGCACAAAATAGTTTATAAAAAAATATATAATTAAAAGATAAAGTATTTATTTAATTCATAATAATAGGTAAATAATTAAAATATCTATTAATTTATAATGGGAAAAATAAAATAAAATATTTATTTATTTATAATAATTAATAAATATATACAATATTTATTAAATTTGTAACAAGTAAATAAGAATAAAAATGTTAGAAAACACTTGATACAAACATATAAGAAAATGATAAATAAAATATATATTTAACTAAAATAAGAGTATTTATTTAATTCAAATAAAATAAGATTATATAAAATAGAAAAGATTTCCTTGTCTTACATAATAATTCAGCCCTAAATAACACAGAGAATAAAGTAGATATTAAACTCATAAAAGAGGAAATTAATAAATTAATTGTACTCGACTATGAGCGCTACAAAAGAGCCTTACACCTTATAATTGCTAGTATAGAAGAACAAAATAATGAAGACACATTAGAAATAGTTAAAGAACAATTAAAAAAAAATCTCAAATTCAAACAACTTATCTCACAGAATCAATAAGGGTAGGAAAGATAATTGAGCATAAACACAGACTAATTCGTGTCAAGGTTTGTTGTAATGAGCATAAATTGGATATACTCGGGAAATCCCCAAGGCTAAAAGGAACATGAACCTTTATAAACGAAGATCTCATTCCAGAAGACCAAGCTACGCTTAGGAAAGAAGTCCAAAAGGTCAAGGAGGCAAGAAAAGAAGGGAAATGGGAAATCATTAGGAATAGGAAATTTATTAGAGATAGAGTCCCAAACACATGTGATAAATAGGGACTTTCATCACTTCAGATCCTCTTCTAGAACTGTCGTGGTTTTCCATGGTGTAAAGGCCCTATTTTAAGTTAGACCTTAAGTGATATTGATCTTATTCTTTTAGTTGAAACTTGGGAACATGACAAATCTAGGGTCCCTCACCTTGACGGATTCATTCTTTGGTCATCTTGGAATAAGAAATTCTTCCAAAGGGGTTTTGGTGGTATAGCCTGTTATATAAGGAACATTGTTTCCTCTCACATCCAACTTCATAAAATCGACCCCTTCAATCAGTACATTTCGATCGACATCTTTGATTCTACCACCAATATGTTCTTTCTTGCAATATGTTATTTCACTCCTATCAATTCTACATCCTATAAGAAAAACAACTTGGATAAGGGTTGTCCTTTCAATACCCTAGAAAAATACATATGCAACCTAAGGAATGAAGGTAATATCCTTTTTCTTGGGGACTTTAATGTTAGAACTGCTACTAACCAAGATATTATGTTAAGTAATGACTCTAACCCCGACCCCTTGTGGCTTGTTGAAGATAGTAACTTAACAAATAGATTCAAGATAAACTCTGAAGACATCATCGAGAACTTATTCGACACCGAGCTCCTCAAACTTCATAGTTCCCAAGACCTAATCATTTGTAATGGTATTAACAAGCGGTCTCTTTGTGGTCAGATGACTTGTTTCCATGGGCTAGGTAGCAGTGTCGTGGATTATGTGATTTATGACACCCATGTCCTCAACTATATTACAGATTTTTAGCTATTTAACGAGTACAATCCTGACTCTGATCACAAACATCTGTTTTTGTCCCTCAATCTTGTTATGCACACAACCCACATGCAGGAGACTAGTGAAAGCAAAAGACACAATCACTTCGATAGAAGTAATGTCGACCTTTCCTTAAGGGATTTAGACTCCCTGACTTATAATAGCAACATTGATCAAATTTATTACTATTTTACTTCTACCCTTTCCACTACCATTAGAAAGTTCTCTAATGAGACTTAGTGTAAGAAAAAAATAGAACTTCCAATCCTTGGTATGACAAAAACTGTAAAATTGTGAGGAAAGTGATCAGGGACACTCCTAATGAAATTAGTAAGCTTCATAATATAATTATATACAGAGATCTCATCAAGAGGAAGAAGAGGTGCTATATTAATAAGAGACAGGAGGATCTTCTCCACCTTTCTAAAGTTGTGCCCAAAAGGTTTTGGTGGAATGTGCTTGTTTGTAAAACTAAAAATAATCATTCTATCCCCCTGGAAAATTAGGACAACTATCTTAAGAAGTTGTATGACTCTCTAGACACCATGGGCACCATATTAAACAATCCTATTAAGGATTATATATTTTCCCTGGAAGACAATGAGTCTGGGATTAATAAGATCGCTAATTGGGAAGCTAAATATATTCAAGGATACCAAGCTGAGATCTTTAAAATGGGAAGATCTATCATCACTCCTCATCTCCACAAGCTTCTCAATTTGTCTACAAAACATGGCTTCCCTAAGCTTTGGACAAAAAACCTTATTGTTCCTATCTTTAAAAATGGGGACAAAAGCGTTCCCTCTAACTACAAGACCATTATGATTAGCCACATCCTAGCTAAGCTATATGGGATCATTTTGGAAAAGAAGCTTAGCTACTCGAAAACCGTGGTAAAAGAGATAAAGAGAAAGATGGTTTTAGGAGACATCACTCAACTATTGACCATATTTTCACTCTCAGGATCATTGCTGAGGAAGGTCGCAATAGTAAAGTCAATCTCTTCTGTTGTTTTGTGGACTTTAGAAAATCTTTCGATATTGTTTCTCAAAATAAGCTCTCGGAGAGACTTGAAGATATCATGGTTCCTCCAGAATTGAGGATTTTTCTGATCTACCTCTACGACACTGTCATTGCCAAGCTTATGACCAACAAAGGGTGGTCTAAAGATATTAAATACAATATCAGGGTTAAGCAAGGATGTCCCCTATCCCCTACCATTTTTGGCATTTACATCGATAAGCTTGAGGAGTGTCTGGAAACTGCAGGTTGCAAGGGCACCGAGCTTGGTGGTATAATCATTACTCTTCTCCTTTATGCTGATGATATTGTTCTTCTTGCAAAAATCCATGATGACCTACACAAATAACTTAAGACTCTTCATGTCTACTGCTCCAAGATGGGTATGACAGTTAATACCGACAAGACTAAAGTCATGATCATTAAATCAAAAAATACCACCCATGGTAGTTTCGTCTATGATAACCATTGTTTAGAGCAGGTTTATTCTTACAAATATTTGGGTATTGACTTTCCTCATCGACTCAACTAGAATTATAGCGTCGAGAAAAGGATTATTGGAGGCTAGAAAGCCTATGAGCTTGAAAACAATTGCAATTCGATCGATCTTTGCATTTGGAGTAAAAAATGGTTCCTCTTTGAGACTCTCGTCACCATGTTGTCTTATACGGATGTGAAGTTTGGGGTTGCAGTATATCTAGAGAGTTGTGGAGAAAGATTGAGATGATTCAAAAGCAATTCATAACCTACAACCTAAATATCAAGGGAAATACTCCCTATCATATCCTCTTGATCGAAGTTGGCATGTCCCCCATTGAAAGTACGACTATGTTTAGATATTTGATGTATAAGAAGAATCTTTACAACATGGAATCCAAGAGGCTCCCAAAAATTGCTTCTAACTTTAGTCAAAACCCCCACCTTTGCCTCAAGCGCGGGTGGCATAAGGATGCCCAGTCTTGGCTCAACCATTGGGGGATTAAGGAGGAGATCATCATGGGAAGCAAAGATAGTGTCAAAGATATTATTACCTCCAATTTTAAGGACAAGTTGTGGGATGATAAGGAGATGGAGGGTAAAAGGAAGCTAAGATACTATAAGGAGGTGATGAACCCCACCCTTGATTACTAGAATTATATCTCTGTGTTGACCAGTACTAAGAAAAAAATGAACATCAGTAGGATAATAACTAATTCTCATGAGCTTTGAAGTGAAGCCGAACGGTGGTCTACTCCCAAAATTCCCTGGGATAATAGAAACTGTCAAATTTGTGATACTAAGAAGGTGGAAGATGAAAAACACTTCCTTTTAGACTTCCTGAATCTTACTCACATCCGCTCCCACTTCACTAACATCTGCCACACTTCCAATCTTCTTGACTTATTAATCCAACCCAACTATAGTGATCTTAGAGCGCTTCTTTCTCTTGTTTTTTATCACAGAAATAAGATTTTGAAGAATCACAATTAGATTCTTTTTCTTTTCTTGAGGTTTGATAGACCATATTGGTCTTAGTGGACGTTAATCATCACCACCACCATCATCATCATTAAATTAGACCTTATTATAGTTATAATGAAATTTATGTAAAATGGAATATATTGATTTTAATGTCCTTTGTATTTTGTATTTTGGTGAGTGTTTGTTGTTTTAATTTTGTTAATGATATAATTTAATGGGTTCAAATAATTATGTTTTCTTTTTCCCTTGGAACATCTGGGCAGATCAACCCCGAAGTGAATCTTTTAAAGCCCATCAGCCAAACTAGCAAGGCCTAACCCCAAGGACATCGAGGAGAATTGACCTGACCCTGTGACCTCCTGATCAACGAGGTACTTAACAATGGGGACTCGACCAGTTGAGCTAACCCTTGGGGCTCGTTCCAATAATAATGTTATAAAAAATGAGATAAAAAATAATAATTAGTTATATTGAATTATTTATAAATGTATTAATTATATTAATGAATTTTAAGCATTAGAATAATTATGAAGGTTTTAATGAGATATCAATTTTTTTTCAAAATTTATACTGGGAAAAGAAATCAAATGTAATAAAATCTAAAAATTAAAATAGTTAAATGTATTAAAATATGCATCCATATTGAAAATGAATTTACTTTGAAATAAACTAAAAATTATATAACTTAAAATATGTAAATACATATGAATAATTAATAAATTCATTATGTATAATTGCTTATCAATTGTATCTTAAGTGTATTAAAAGACGCATCCAAATTGAAGATGAGTTTAAGTTGAGATGAATGCCTTCAATGCTCACACCTTTAACAAACATTAAGATACCAACATGAAATTATGTTTCAATCTCGCAGATATGTAGAGAGAGAGAATATTTCCTTGCAAGAAGGAGGATAGTCGAACACTTATAACCAGAGCTTTCTTTAAAAAAAACACTACTTTGCTTAAGCCAAAAAAAGAAGAAACCATTACTAGTTAACTAATATAGTAATTAATCCTCAATGCAATTAATCCACAATGCAATGATGAGTAGGAAAGGTATGGAATCTATAGTGGTGAAATTTTATGATAAAAAAGAAATCTCATTATTGAAAAGAAGTTTTACCAAGTTTATGGTCATGTCACCTCTTTTCAATTTTGAATAATATAATAAGATAATATTTTTTTCAAAAAATAATGAGATTTATTTTGTTGTACTGAGAGGTGCTCTCTATTCTAGTATGGTAGAGATGTAATGTAATGTCATATAAATATTGACAAAACAAAAACTATGTTAAAGAAAAATTATTTCATAAAATAATTAAAAAAAAAAATTACTATATTATTATTATTATTAATTTTTGTTGGGTAGTTAAGGTAAACTTGACTTGGTCAAGTTACTGGTGGTTTTTGAGCTCTAGGTTTATGAGAACTCATGGAATTCAAGTGGAATATAGAATATTTAAAGGGGGAATTAAAATGTCCTAAATCCATATTAACGCTGGATCTACCAAGCTTCGAGAGGGATCAAATATTCTCAAGAGATTTGATCCCTCTTAGCGCTTGGTAGATCCAGAGTTAAGATGGATCTAAGATAGTTTTGAAAAAGTTTAACATTACTTTATGTAAATAGTAATGTCTTTCAAATTAATCACATCATTAGGATTTTGTCGACGTTTCAAACCAACCAATGTGGTTCATCCTCAAGACAAAGGTGAAAAAATCAATCGATCCTCAAGAATAAATAGCATGGATGCATCTTGGCCCAGAGTTAGCTGTTGGAAATTAGTCGTTAGTAAATTAGTTATTAAGGTAAATAAATTAGTATTATAAATTAGTTGTTAGGAATTAGTTACTAAAATATTATTTAGTCACTAAAGACATGAAAGGTGTCTACTTGATCCCTTGTTCCCGTGGGATTCCCTACATTGAAGAAACTGGTCGGTCGATTAACCAGAGAATCCATGAGCATGCAACAAACATTAGGCACAATCATTCCCGCTCTACTCTAGCTGAGCATGCGGAGAAATCCAAGCACCATGTTTGCGTTGAGGACTCTAGAGTCATTGCTAGGGTTGTTCACTTCGACCATAGGAAGTTTAGAGAGGCTATTGAGATTGAGAGGCATGCTAGCAATCTCAACATGGATGACGGTTGAAAATTAAGTAAGAGTTGGATTCTTGCCCTCTCTTCATGATTCCACTCCCTGTTTCCCCCTTTTTTTAGGGAAAGATTCTCTTTAAAAATAAATTGTTTTTATTAAACTTATTTTAGTAAATATTCTATTTGAACCCTTGTAATATTATTAATTTTATTTAGTTACTATAATTTAATTTATTTATTAAAATAAATCAAGTCTAAGTTTATATCTAAATATTATTTGTATTATTTAATAAATTATTTATTACCTACTTATTCCTAATTCCGAATTCCTATAATTTTATTATTTAATTCTTGCAATATTATAAATTAATTAATTTAATATATATAATTAAAATAAATAAATTCCTAATAGCAACTTTATAACTAAATAATATTTTAGTAACTGATTCCTAATGATTTTACTATTATTTTAATTAATTTAATAATCATTTAATTCTTGCAATATTATAAATTAATTTATTTAATATACATAATTAAGATAAATAAATTCCTAACAACTACTTTATAACTAAATAATATTTTAGTAACCAGTGCTTAACAACTAATTTATAATATTATTTTATTTACCTTAATAACTAATTTACTAATGGCTAATTTCCACCAGCTAATTCTGGGCCATGATGCATCCATGCTAATTATTCTTGATGAACCACATTAGTTGAAATGTCGACCAAATCCTAATGATGTGATTAATCCTAAAAACATTACTATTTACAATATGGATCACAAAAGTCTTAGATCTAACATTACTTCATGTTTTATTGGTTTGTTTGATTACTAATATGTGTGAATATCTATTCACAAATCTAGATTTACGCTGATAAGATGTAACTCCATGGCATTTAAAAAAACAAAAAACAAAAATATTCACAAATCCAAGTTTAAGATTAAGTTGTAAGATGAAATTCAAGCTAGAGCATTTTGAAAAAATAATTTTAAAACATTAAAAAGTGTCTTGACAACCTGAGCTAAAACCCTTTACATGCTTAGTGTTTATGTATTTCAATCCATTGTCACATTTCTACCAACCAATTATGCCATAATGTTAGTGTATAGATTGTAAATGTTAAAAGCACTATAGTTATGAATACCACAAAAATTGACCACCATTCCTTAATCCTAATAATTATAACTTCCTTAAAATTGTGTCAACCATTTTCAATAAAGAATATGAAAGGAATAGAATCGAAAATAGGACCGTATCTCTTTTAGTAATGAGTCATTATTAATGGGTGAGGCCAAACTATGAATGATGAAGATAGTTTTCTTAACATGAACAAAAAAAATCTATGCATCATTAAATCAATAATTAATTTTATTACAAACTTGTTAGAGTGAGATTTTTTTATTTATTTTTATTTTTTTAAACAAATTTTTATTTATCATAAATGAATTTCAAACTCTGTAAAATTAGTAATATCATTATCTTCGGTTACTGATAAAGTTAAAATATAATTTTTATAAAATTAAAAAAATATTTCTATAATTAAAAAAAATCAAATAATAAAAAATAAAAAACAAAAAATAATTTAAATATTTAACAATTATTATAAAACTCACTAAAAATATTTTTATCACAAATCAGTAATAAAAAAACAAACATTTTAGATTAGAATATACTCTATTTCCTACAAATATAATATGATGATGATGATAGTGATTAACATCCGAAACCAAATAATAATCTATCGGAGTTAAAGAAACAAATAAACTAACACTACTCTTCATATCACAATCTTCGCATTCCACCTTGATTGAACCCTATAAAAATAAATCTAAATTATTTGATAATAAATATATATGATATATTATCATGCACTTTAGTCACTAAAGTACTTCTCACTCATTATCATCATTACGCATGCTGTATCAAACTTATCTATAACAATAACGTATTTGACTTTAAATTAATTTTAAACAAGTTTCGGAGTTCTCATTTAAATTTTCAACTTTAAAATATTTTTATTACAGCAAATTATTTGACTTTAGATTCTTTTAAACAAGATTCCAATTCCTATTTAAATGGTTTATTTTAAAATAAATTTTAATTAATTTTTCAAAATTTAATATTCTTTATTGTAAAATTGGTTACCCATATTCGTAATTTTTTTTTTTCTTTTTATAAATATCAGGTTAAAATGAATCTATTAGAGGCTCTATGAGATTGATGCTTAACCAAGTGAAATGAGCTACACCTATAAACATGAGAGTGACCCTGTAAATAGATATATAAGGGTGGACATTGAAAATGCATATTTATTTAAAAAAAAAAATCAATTATAAAAAATATATAAATATTATATTATAATATAATTATTTATTTATAAAATTTTAAAAATAAAAATAAAAAATATAATCAAAATGTTACATTTATTGATGGTGAGTTTGGATTCAATGTGGCATATGAAGATGGCATGGTTATGAAAAATTAAATTTATATATTAAAACATAAATATGCCTTTGGTTATAAAATGAATTTTAAAGCAATATAAAAAATAGAAGGGCAAAAAAAATGTATAATTTATGTTTCATTTAAATATAATTTAAAATAATGTGATGATATTCATGGTTTTTTATTATATTAATATTTATATAAAAAGTAGATGGGCTAAAAATAAATGTATAATTTATATTTCATTTAAATATAATTTAAAATAATGTGATGATATTCATGGTTTTTTATTATATTAATATTTATTGAAGTGTTGCCCTGATGATTGTTATGATTTTTTTGGTAATTAGGTTGAGTTTATGTTTGAGTTAGTTTTTTAATTAAATGTAAAAAGAATTTACCATATTATTAGGATGTTATCTCTAAGATTGTGTGGTATTATCTTGAGGATTTTGGAACATTCAATTAACCAATGGGATGCTATCTCTAAGATTGTGTGATCTACCTACCAATGGGATGCTATCCCTAAAATTGTGTGAGGCTCAGTGGATCCTGGACGTCACTTGGAATAGTTTTAATATCCCAAAAGGTGAAGTCCATACTCAACTCATCCCCATGAAGTTTGAAGGTAAGACTTGGGGGGGACTAAACCCCACAGAACCCAACTGGCTTACACCTCATGGGTTTGATGATTACCATGTTAATAATTTAGAATATGAGCGGCCTTGTTATATTATTAAAAACATGTTTATTATTATGTTTGACTAAATTTTAATAAGTTAATTTTATTATATTATTAATTTTTTGTTTTATTATTATTATTAGTATTATATTAAAATACAATATATAATTGTCAAAGGAAAATAGCTCAAGTGGTAGTTAGCACATTTAATTCCCCCTCCACCAGGTTCTATTCTCCAAAGACATATTAGTTTGTGTGGCAAAAATTCGAACATGTTGAAAATCATGACGAGTAATTTCTATAGGCCAAAAAAATGAATATCTTGATATTGATGTGAATAATGGCAGTCGTTATGATTCGATCCTGGATTTTGCCAAGAATAATTCTCCAAAGTTATTGATTCACCAATTACCATATATATATTAATCAAATTAATTTTCTAATTTTATTAAATATGAAATTACGTGTCTTTTCAATCATGGTTTTTCTTTGTTTTTGTTTTGCCTTTGTACTTTACAACAAGACCACTTTTATAAATGTTACTGTTAGTTCAAAGCCATTTTTTTCACTTTTCCTTATGTTGGGTATGTGTTATATTATTTCCACGACTAGTCGCACATGTAGACCTATCCATGGTTTTGAGCATGAGTTTCGCACATGGTTTTGGGCATGATGACTTTTTGCCCATGGTATTTTGTAGATCTGGTCAAGGGAACTACGATTATGTTATAATCCGAAATTAATGGATTGGGGTTTTATGAATGCTTCGGCATGTATATATATGTATTATAACATTGAAAGGAATATAATGAAAAATCAATCTGGTAGTCCTGGTTTTGGGATCCAGGGGTAAATCTCTGTGTATATTTATTTTGAGTTTTGTGTTCTCATCATTGTTTATTTTATGTTGTAAGAATTCCTTTGTAGGTAATTTATGTACAAGTTTAAAACCTACATTTGGTATCAGAGTTGTTTTGGCTTCAAGGGGACGCCTTTGCTGCTGAGGGGTTTTTCTCGGGCCTATGGTAGACCTTGTTTAGTGGGAGATATGTGGGATTGATTCTTGTGGTGAAAAAGATGGTAGACAATAGAAAGATAGAGATCGAGAAATTTAATTGTCAGAGTTTTGAGTTGTGGAAGCTCAAGATGGAGGATCTATTGGTGGACCGAGATTAGTGGATTGTTATAGATCATGTTTCGACACCAACAAAATGCCGACAGGAGACTGGAAAAAACTAGATCAGAAGGAAAATAGCACAATATGATTGTGTCTCTCAAATTTAGTATTATTGAATGTATCAGGGGAAGCTATGACAAAGGCTTTGTGGGGCAAGTTAGGGACTTTGTACCAATCTAAGTCTCTGGTGAACAAACTGTTCCTATGAAAAGAGTTATATCACCTGAGGATGAAGGATGGAGACTTGGTGACAGAGCATCTGAATGCCTCTAATACTGTGGTAAGGCAATTGCTATTTGTTGATATTAAAATTTCATATGAAGATAATTTCATTAGTTTGTTGTGTTCCCTACCATATTCGTGGGATAGTCTAGCTGTTTTTTTTTTTCACTTACTGGTTCACGGATACCCGGGTCAGTGGGTAGCCGCTACGTCCAGGGTTTTTAAACACTGAGTGGACCCCGAAGGGCATCAACACCCTCAGCCTATTTACTGACCTAACCCCAAGAGCTTTTGGGATTGGACCCTGTGACCTCCCATTGGCGAGGCACTTGATTTGACTGATTGAGCTAACTCTTGGGGCTGGGATAGTCTAGCTGTTACAATAGGTAGCAATACAAATACCTTGAAGTTTGATGAAATAGTCTCATACTTACTATCGGACGAGATGAGATGGAAAAATATGGAGAGCCAAAATGGAGATGCCTTGTCTGTACGAGGATGGTCATAGAAATGCGGAAAGGAAGGGCACTACAAAAAGGACTGTAGATCTAAAGCTCTCGAGAAAGAAAAAGGATCTGATGATTCTCCTTCTACAAAGGTGAAAACCACCTCAGATGAAGGTGGGGATGTTTACTTGGCTTTTTCTTCAAGTACACATGCATATCATGAGAAATGTTTGATTCACTCATGTTCATCCTTTCACTTCACTCCCCATAGGGAGTGGTTCTATAAGAATGAGAAATATGATGGTGGTGATATATTCTTAGGGGATGATAGGAAGGCCAAAATCGTCGGATGCGGAAAATTCAAGCTGAAGTTGCAACGTGGAAGGATTAGAACACTTCTTGGTGTTCTTAATATTCCTACAATGGCCAAAAATCTGATTTCTGTAATAAAAATGGATGATGCAGGTGTAAAAATAATGTTCGAGAAGGATACCTGCAAGATGGTTAGGGGAGAACTAGTATTGATGTAGGGAGTTCGGATCGGAACTCTGTACAAGCTTCTGGGTAGCATTATTATTGATGGGTGCAATAGTTTTTTGGTTCCTGAAAGTGGAGCAGAAAACCTAGTGGTCTCTAGAGAAAAGGCCATGCTATGGCATCAAAGGCTTGGACATATTGGAGAGAAGGACCTTTGAATACTACATAGTAATGGTATCATAGAAGGCATGTATAATTTCTCTCTAGATCTCGACTTCTATGAACATTGTGTATATGGGAAGCAAAATTAGGTGAGTTTCCCCTCTGGTGCTAAGAGGGAGAAAGGGATACTAGATTTTGTGCACAATGATGTGTTTGGACCTGTGTCAATTTCATCACTAGGTAAGTCTATGTACTATGTATAATTTATAGACAACATCTCAAGGAATATATGGATATATTTCCTCGATAAGAAATTTGAAGTCGTTGACAGGTTTAAGAATTTAAGGCTCTGGTGGAAAACTAGACAGAGAAGAAGATAAAGGTGTTGAGGACATATAATGGTGGAGAGTTATGTATGAAGGAATTTCAAGACTTTTGTAAGAAGTGTGGTATAGCACGACAAAAGACTACTCCATACACACCTCAGCGAAATGGAGTTACAGAAAGAATGATCAGGACGTTGATGGAAAAGGAAATAAGAATGTTCAATGGTCTTGGGTTAGGACATGAATTCTGGGCGGAGGCGGTGGAGACTGCATGTTGCCTGGTTAATGATCACCTTCATCAGTGTTGAAGGATAAGACTACAAATGACGTATGGACTAGTAAGAAACCCTCTCTTTCACATCTTAGGGTATTTGGATGCGATGCATATGTACATGTTCCAAAGGAGAAAAAAACTAAGTTGGATAGTAAATCTGAAAGGTTCATATTTATTGGGTATAAGGATGGTTTAAAAGGTTATAAGCTTTGGAACCCATAAACAAGGAAGGTTGTGTACATATGAGATGTGATTTTAGAGAGGTGAAATATGTTATTAAACATGAAGTCCTACCAAAGGAACTTGAGAAGATAGAGTTTGAGCTAAAGGAGGAATAATCAGACTCCACAACAGAACATGAATCAGAAGAGGAAGAGTCACAAACTCCAATTTTGAGAAGATCAGTTTGAGAGAGAAGGCAACTAGAAAGGTATAGTCCATCTTCTTTCTGTTCAAATTTTTCTTTATCCATAACAGATGATGATCCCAAAACTGTCAAGGAGGCAGTGGATTCAGAGGGCGACAAACTCTGGAAGGAGGCCATGGTTGATGAAATGGCATCTTTAAAAAAAAATGAGGCTTGGGATCTTGTGGAGTTGTCGGTTAGAAGGAAATCCATTGGCAACAAATGGGTGTTTAAGAAGAAGATGAATGTAGAAGGAAAGGTGGAGAAACACAGATCTCGGTCGATAGAAAAAGGTTATTCCCAAGTGTCAGGATTTGATTTTGGTGATATTTTTTCTCCTGTTGCCAATTTAGCTTCTATCAAATTACTTTTATTTTTTGATGATGCTTTTGGTTTTAACGTAGAATAGATGGAAGTGAAGACACCATTTCTTCACGGGGATCTAGAAGAAGATATCTACATGAAGCAACTTGGAGGCTTTGTGGTGAAGGGTAAGAAAGAAAGAGTATGCAGGTTAACAAAGTCTCTATATGGGTTAAAACAATCACCAAGTATGTGGTATCAAAAAATTGATACATATGTATGAGGACTTGGCTTCACTTGAAGAAAAGAGGATCACTGTGTGTATTTTAAATTAATTGGTGACTGTGTTATTTATTTGGTCTTATATGTGGATGATATGTTTCTAATTGGAAATGACAAAGAAATTATCCAGGATTCGAAGACCCAATTATCCTCTAAATTTGACATGAAATATCTTGGTGCTGCAAACTATATTTTGGGCATGGAAATTAAATGAGACCAGGCAAAGAGGAAGCTTCGGTTAAACCAGAGAAAGTAGGATGAGACAATATTGCAAAGGTTTAATATGCAGGATAGTAAACTAGTGAAGGTTCCTATTCATGTAGGTGTAAAGTTATATGTTGAACAATGTTCCAAGACACAAGAAGAGGAAGAGGACATGTCCCGTGTTCCATATGCAAGCATAGACGGTAGGCTGATGTATGCAATGGTCAGGGTAAATTTTAGGGGCTAATATTCCTAGGTGGGCTAATTTTCTATACTTTTTCCAAAAAAAGATTTGCTAATTTCAATTTTTTTCTAAAATTATTTGCCCAAATTCTATAGTATAAAATTATTTTACCCTAAAAATCGCCAAAAATTTATATAGAGACAGCATAAATTTATTATAAATTTGAATATGTTTACAAAATTATCTCCAAACATTTTATAGATTGCATTTTATGTTTAGTGGGATTCGCCAAGGTTTTTAAACTTTAATATAAATATCCATCCTTAAAATTTTCCTTGGCAATGGTATGTACCAGACGAGACATTACACATGCAATGGGAGTATTGAGTAGGTTTATGTCAAAACAAGGGAAGGAGCATTGGACATCAATGAAGGGGGTTTTCAGGTATTTACATGGCACTAGTGATTATGTTATGTCCTACTAAGGAAGACCATGATTGAACAAAGTTTTGGACATTCGTGGCTTTGTTGATGCAAATTGGGCTAGAAATATAGATCATAGAAGATCTACAAGTGGGTATGTGTTTAACCTATTTGGACGAGCAGTAAGTTGGATGAGAAAAAGATAGTATGTAGTGGCTCTTTCAACTGTAGAGGCTGAATACATGACAACCACTCATGCAAGCATAGAAGTAGTTTGGTTGCAGAAATTGTGTTCAAGCATGGGGTTGGTACAATGAGCTATAAGGATAGACTGTGACAACCAAAGTGATTTTTTTTGCAAAGAAACCTACTTATCATTCAAATAAAAAGCACATTGATGTTTAGTATCACTTTGTGAGGGATATGGTTGAGGACAAAAAGGTGTTGCTGGTAAAGGCAGACACTTTGAAGAATGTTGCAGATGCAAATTAACAAAGTCTATGAGCACTGAGAAGTTTTATTGGTGTAGAGAAACAATGGGCATTGCAGGGTTGGACCAATGAATAAGCTCTCCTATGACCCTCTGTATGGAAAAAAAATAAGTGGGAGAATGTTGGGTGCATGTTATATTCTTTCCATGATTAGTCGCATGCGCGAACCTATCCATGGTCTTGGGCATGATTGTTTCTTCCCATGGTATTTTGAAGATCCAATCAAGGGAACTGCAATTATGTTCTAATCTAGGGGTAATGGATTGGGGTTTTATGAATGTTTTGGCATGCATATATATGTATTGTAACATTGAAAGGAATATAATGAAAAACGAATATGGTAATCTGATGCAGGAGCATCCGAATGAAGAGGCGACAACTGGGAGATGTTTTTTATTTTCGTTTTATTTTGACAGATAGAGAGGAAAACACTTCAAGTTTCTGTTTCATTTAGTTTCATTTTGTGTCATTTTAAATTAAGGCTGAATCAGCCATTGTTAGTTTTTAAATTAGACAAAATAGGATTAGTTAGGAACTTGTTTGAAGAAAAGATTTAGTAACGGAAAAGTAACTTAGGAACAGTTCCTCAGATTGTAAAGGAACTGCTGATAATATATTGAAAAGGAAAAATCAAAGATGATGGAAGGGCTGCCATCCAGGGAGGAGAGAGATCCCTGAAGCTGTAACCCAAAATTATTTGAACTTCTATGATAGCTAACAATTCAAAATCTATCATTTAATAAAGTAGATTAAATTTCATTACGTTCTCTATGCATAGATGTCTCAGGCATCAAAATGAAAGCAAGACAGTGAAACCATTTCTTTTCAAAGATTCGAACAAGCATCGACAAGCATATAGTAACAAGCAGTGTTTCAAGACCAAGAATCAAACAAAGGTACACCAACACATAGATTTTGTTTCTCAACAAAACAAACCCCAGGTACTATTACATTCTGCATTTAAACAAAAAAAATATTTCCTGTACATGGTAATTTCATTTTTTTTTTCATTCAATAAAAATTCACTGTACAAAATAGTGAAGGGTTCCAAACCCATGAAACCAAAACACATTACAGTCCACAAGCTATGCCTAAAACTTCCAGTGAGGGCATGAACACCTCAAAGATCGCACACAGATACAAAGGACCCAAAACATCAAGGGTATAGCCAAGTCACAACAAGAGCAAGCGACAGAGCAACTGCTGCAAAACTAGACACACAACAAAGCCACCAAGAAACTGTTATAGCTATGGAAAGACCCTACCCGGGTTTTCCCCAAGCCTGCGAATAGTCCCCAGGATGAAGCTGTGGAGTAGCGCTTCCCTGGAAGGGCCCGCACACCACCACAAAGTAGGGCAGCGGTCAATATTGAGCCACGAAAATAAAAAAGATAACAGTGAATAGCCAACTGGAAGGAGAACGAGGACCTTACCTGGAGAAGAACCGTTTCGAGACGAAGGACGAGAGCCGAGACCCACAACAGAGGGTTTCCACCAGTGAATGAGCCATGAACATGCTTTGCCTGCTCACCAAGGAGCCAGAGCGTTAGGACCTTTAAAAATAGGGAGTGAAATTGAAACCGAAAGGAGAAGCTTACTTGAAATTGAGGGCACCGAGTCGTCCTGTGCAGCAGCCAAGCAGTGACCTGAGATTTGCAGAGCCGAACCATAACCAAACCCCACATCAACAAACAAATCACCACAAAATGAACAGAAACGAGCTCAAAGCAAATAACAGAGACAAACAGACTTGCGAGAGGAAGAGAACCTGAAACCCTCCAAACACCAGAGCAATGAGTTGCTACAGAGAACGAGTAGAAGCATAGCAATGACAGAACACAGAAAACGAGTAGAGGCATAGCACCAATAAACCACAGAGAACCAACAAAGCACATTAAACCACCATACGGAGCAAACAGGGCACAATACTTACCATCCATCGTGAATACCAGGCGAGAACACAGAGCACCCACAGAGCAAAACCATCGCACAGGAGAAATGACCTCCAAAACCCCTCAGTGAAAGTGATAACCCTTAGTCGCAAGCCCGAGGTCAGTACAGAGGGCGGGCAACAAACATTAAACCACAATAAAGACACACACCAAAAACCCTGCCACCAAACTTAACTTGGAACCGAAGAATTAAACGGTCAATAGCCACGCGTCCCTCCTCGGGATCACCACCATAATCCTTGTTTTTGGATCCAGGGGTGAATCTCTGTGTATATTTGTTTTATGTTCTTGCCATTATTATTTTTTTTAAAGAATTCGTTTACAAGTAATTTTTGTACAAGGTTAAAACCTACACCTTATGTAACAACTGATTTCACAACTTTTTAAATGTCGTGTTAGTGTTTTTAATATTAACTGTAATTATTGGTTTCACAACTTTTAAAATGTTGTGTTATTTCCTTTATTATTAACTCTTATGAGTTCCATAAAATCTTCATAATGATGGGTAAATTTTTAAGGTAATCTTTACCACATTTTTTTATTATGTAATTTCCAATTGATAAACATTAGTTATTATGTATTTCAATTTCAATAAAAAATCAAACAATTATGTCCCCTTCCTGTATTCACATTCAAAGCAACACATATTTTAGATGAAAGAAATTACATTTCTCTAAAGTTTCATGCATTTTTTCTCATTGTGTCCCTACTAAGGATGCATCCTCCACATTCTACACTTGTAAGCATATTATTAATCACTAATGGCTTTTTGAGCATGACCATTCTCAATTTTAATAGTCAAAGTTATCTTGGCCTATAAGTACTCTATATTCTAGTAGTACAAATACATCCACATATGCCTACTTAAATTTTTTCTTAGTCTAACATATATCTATAGTATAAAATGGTGATTATATATTGCTTCCATTCTCTAAATGGTCTGTAATAAATATTCAACTAAGATCCAACATAAAATTGTGGTTGAAGCCAATTAAGAATAGTGGTGGTGAATTGCTTTATTCCCCTTTATGCTTTCTTTCAATTTGCTCTAATTTTTAATTTTGGAATTATTGAGATTTGTTACAACCTACTTAAACCTTAATTTCTCATTATCTAATCCCATTAAACATTTGCTTGGACATGTTCTTCTGAATTGAATTATATTATTGGCTCTCTGAACCTACCTTCTTATTACTAAACTTTATTATAAGCTACTCATTATTACTTCTAGTTGCCCAACCTGGTCACCTTCTCTTCCAAACCGCTTCCATGCCTTAACTACCCCTCCATGTTATCTACTACTACCCACAATATGTACCACTACCTCAAAATATGTGTATATTTATTATATGTTATATAGCTTAAATTAAGACCCACAATATTTATCACTACCTCAAAATGTGTGTATATTTATTATATGTTATATAACTTAAATTAAGATATATACCTTCTTGTACCATGTAACATGTATCGTTTTTCTTTTAAAATGTTATATCATTTTTGTGCCTTAAAGAGCTGGTCTACAATGTAATGTTTATTTTCTATCGGTTGGAAAACATGGAAATAAAATGAATGTTATATATATTTATATATATAAATAAATAAATAAATAAATGTTATATTATTTTTTTTGCTTTAAAGAGCTTGTTTATAATGTGGTATTTATTTTGTATCTATTGGAAAGTATGGAAATTATATATATATATATATATATATTTTCTAAATAAATGCTAATTATTGCTTACTTGAATTTTAAATTTAAATTTTTAAAGTTGTATAATAGTCAAATTAGTACATTTTTAATTTCATTTTTCAATCAATATATATATATATATATATATATATATGAGTCTCAAAGGTAGTACAATTGGTGATCGAAGTAATGTGACATTTATGAAAACTGAGAGATCCAAGGTTCAAATCCCCTGTTTGCGACCTGGTTTACGACGAGGACAGGTTGTAGATCCCCTACAATTTACTCTTAGTTACGTGTCAAGCGAGTTACTAAATTCTTCTGAATATATATATATATATATATATATATAAATAATATCTTATCAAATGTTAAAATAATGTCTATCCTTTAAATGTTATAATAATGTTTATCTCTTCATATCAAATATGCCAAAACTAACAGATATGAATACAATGCTATAAAATACATATAACAATAAGCTCATAAAGAAAGTGCATCAACAACATAATATATTATAAGAAGATTTTTGCATTATGAATTACAATAAAATTTAATAACGTATTGTTTTAAAAGAAGGTTAAGTGCTAAATTTGTGGAATTAAGTATTTGGTGTACAATGTGTGATGGTGGTATTGAAAACTCTTGGTTGTTTTGGTTAGTTTTATATTCATTTTTTTCTCAAGGCTACACCTTGGAACCACCTATTTGTCGTGACTATCTCACCTCGTCCCCTAGTTAGCCTGGACACAATGCTTAATCCCCCTCACAACTTTGTCTTGGTTTAGTGTCACCTGGTTCATTGATCCTCACCTCTTCTAGGGGTTTACCAGTCTTGTATCATGTCTGCTACTATTTAGTAACCCAACCTTCTTACCAACTATCACAAGCCTATTTTATTAATCATCTAAACCTTTTCCCACAACTTAGAGAACCTTTCTGGGGTTATCTATCACTACCCACAATGTTTACAAGTACCTTCAGATACATGTATAGATGTTGTACAACTTAAAGTACATTCACTTATATTTCACACCTTTTCACATCATAGAAAAGCACATATGCAACACACCATTCCTTTGTAAAAAAAACATGCCTTTAACATGTTGTATACCATTCCTTTGTCATGAAAAACATACCTTAACATGTTGTATCATTTTAGTGTTGCCTAAAAAAACACACCTACAAGATGGTGTATCCTTTTTTATACATTGAAAATGATGAAAATAATATGGTGTAGCTTTTAATATTCTTCCCCCTCCAAAAAAAAAAAATTCATAAAATATATTATTTTCAACTTAAATTTTTTTTTTTTTCCAAAACCAAATTTTATGTTTTAAAAAGGCATAGTTTAATATATAGACGAAATGGCTTTTTTTCATGAGAATTTTTCTGCTTAATTTTAATCAAAATCCTGCCGAAATTTTTAAAAACTTAAGTTTAAATTGTTTAATCTGTATAATTTGAGCGCCCCAGGGAGTTTTTTAGGGTGTTGAATCCATTTATGGATTCAAAAATGCATTTTAACAATAAAATAATCTAATTCTTTTGTGAAATTGTTTTGTCAGATTTCGATAAAAATACTATTTTATCTATAAGTTAGACTACATCTTTTAAAAATATATAAATATTAAAATATATCTAACTTAATATCAAATTATTATTTTCTAATTTTAACCTAAATCAATATATTATTTTATAAAATAATAAATTAAATTGTTTGCCTAGAGGTCCTCTCCAACCCAATAGGATAGAAATGTTCTAATGTCTTATCCTGTTAAACATTTTGACTAGATCAAATTACATAAAAATAAAAATAAAATATATAATATAAAATTTATAATTATAAATATAATCATAATTAATAATTAAATGAGCTTAGATCCATCTTAACTCTAAACCTACTAAATACCAAGAAAAGACAAAACTTTTGAGATATAATCAATACCTTACCTAACAATACCTTGTAAATATGTAAAAATACCAAGCTTTAAACTATAATACACAATACTACTAAAAAAATACAATAATATTATTAAAAAAAATAAAATTACGCTCATAAAAATCATAAAAACAAAATAGCTTTAACATAAATAATAATATAAACTAACAAAACTCTTCATCTATCACAATCTTCATATTCCACCTTGATTGAAACCCAATCATAATAACCAACTTAAAAAAACAAAACACTCTAAACTATAAGATTATATATATATTTTACCATGCACTTTTGCGAATAAATAGATATATTATATATTACCATGCACTTTATTCACTAAAGTACTTCTTACCCATTATAATCATTACGTAGGCTGTATCAAACTTATCTACAACACCAACTTATTTGACTTTAAAATAATTTTAAGTAGGTTTCGAGTTCTCATTTAAATTTTCTCTTTAAACAAATTTTTAATGGCCGTTTACATTTTTATTGCTTTATATTGAAATTCTTTTTATTACAGCGATTTATTTGATTTTAAATTTACTTTTACACAAGTTTTCAATTCTCATCAAATTGTCTATTTTAAAATTATTTTTAATATATAATATATAATTTATTAAGTTGATAGGTTGATAGGATTTTTATAGTGAGGTTTTCTCTCACAACACGGTAGACGATTCGTCATCCTAACAAATATGACAAATCAACGGTTGTTAAAGAAGCCGACAGTGTCACGGTTGACAAATGTGCATGTTACACGAGGAGTACTTTAATAGTTTCTAGTGGGAAAGTTCTATTTCCAACCCCATGACAAAGTAAATGCGTCTTGACATGCGCCCAATATAACACGATATAACACGTCGCTATTTTTTTTCTCTCTCATCACCGCACGGCGTGTTATATCGTGTTATATCGGGCCCATGTCAGGGCACATTTACTTTGTTATGGGGTTGGAAATAGGGTTTTCCGTTTCTAGTGTGCTCTCGCTGTTAGTGATTCTGCTGCAAGAAACACGTTGTCTCCAATCGCTCTCAATCCTCTGCCATCACTCGCTTGATCGCCTTCCTCTGCCTTCTCTTAACTTAGTAGATCCCAGAAACTAAAACTGAATTCGATTTAACAGACTTTGAATAAGCCGAAGGGTTGTTTCCAACAAAATCCCTAAATAACCTTATCAACAATCTCTGTTATTTTTTAAGCGTTGTAGTGGTTTCAACTATTCGGTTAAAATTAGAAGTCTAAGATCTTCCAGAATCGGACCCCTGGGTTATCCCTGCAAACAAAATACAATAGAGCAATAAACATTTTATTATGAATCACACAAATTTTAACAAATCACAAAGTAAACCATAATAAAAGCCCGAAACCTTAAAAAAATGACCACATAGAATTTATATCAATGATCCAACCAAAACGTGACAAGTGGAAAACATGGATAGGTATCAGAGGTTTGTATATTGGAGTTTTGAAATGATCAGAACATGGCACTTTCTGCAAACTTGCGATATAACAGACACGACATTATATTAAATAGTCACGATAAAACACATCAGATCCACATATCATATCGGCGATCGGAGATTAAGTCTAATCGGAGGGGAAATGCTATTTCCAACCCTATAGCAAAGTTAATGCGGCTTGACATGGCCGCTTGATAGCCCGATATAACACGCTGTTTTTTTCCCCTTAGTCATCACTGCACGCGTGTTATATTTGGGTATCGAGCGGCCATGTCAGGCGCATTAACTTTGCTATAGGGTTGGATATAGGAGTCGCCTAATCGGAGGTGCCATTTGAAAGTTCCGATATGGGTGGATGCAATTTAATGATTAAATTGTAACTTAAATCAAAATCAGGTCCGTGTATCGGAGCTTTGAGCAAATAAGAGGTTATGCAATATCGCACATTAGCAATTGCAAGTGAAGTGATACCGCTCATCAGCGATTGGAAGTTTTAAGTTGTGACACATAATAAAAACGTCGATATGATAATCATAACACCAAAAGGGTTTTTTTATATGTGTTGTGTTATGTTACAAAAGGTTTCAATAGTATTAGTTTATCACTCCGGCAATAATTTATTATTCAAAGGCCCATTTTAACTTTGGTTCAAGATAAAAGGATTAAAGTCATACGGTAATAAAAGTCTTGGAATCGGGGGCTATTTGATTCAAATATTCTAATTAATGAATAATAAAACAAAGTTTTATTAAAATAAGATTAAGAAAAATTGAAAATAAAATAGGGTAAACTAGGCAAAAATAAAATAACCAATGATTCAAAAACCAAATGCAAATTTTAAAATAGGGTCTCTACAGTTATTATGATAATAATAAATTCAAAATGGGGTGTTGTGTTTTTTTTACCACAACAGAACCTAAACCATCCTTCTCCAAAGTACACAATTTGGACCAAGAGCAGAGGAAAAGAAGACTCAATAATGGCCTTCGAATGCTCCATATGTAGATACTTTTCCCTGTAGGAAAAATTTCCTAGTGCAATGGCTACCTCTCTGCCCATGGATAAGTCTCTATGATCTAGATGTTTCACAAGGGTATGTATTTAATCAATTTAATTATGTTAATAGCCCCCGAGATCAAGATCTATTGTAAAGTGGCTATAGGCCATAGCCCTTTATCATAAATCAATCGAGATTTTTTATAACAAAATATATCATATATTAGAGTTTCTGGATTTTGGATATCAAAGGAATTCCTTCCGAAATCCTCGACATCATAAGTCTTAGGCCCATTTAAAAGTGGTTGTAGTTTATTGGGGGGAGGACCCACAGTCCACATCATTGCTTCGCTCCCGCATATCGGAGATAGTGCGTATCAGAGATTTCCTTTCAAGACACATTCTAAGAACTCTGATACTTCGATATGGTGTTCCTGCACATATTCTTATATGCCAATCCCGCCGATATGCTAATAAAACATATCCCTCCGATCTCCGATCTTCGATACAACACTCTCTCCATTCTTTGATAGCGATATAAAATCCAATCTCTGACTTCCGATAATCATATCCCTCCAATCTCCGATCACTGATATCCCATTGCACCTTCGATCTCCGACCTCCGATATGTCATTTCATTCCGATCTTTGATATCTATTTCCCCTCCGATATGCAGATCTGATATGGTCTATAAACGGAATTCAAATATGATATTGTGTCCACTCCATATCGTGACCTCCCAAAATTGGCATTTTTGTTTGTTTGTGTATATTGTAATAAGTTCTGATATATCGACACTTTACCATTTCACATCTTTTTAAAATTTGTCACGTTCAGAATCACCAATTGCTAATGTGCCTGTAGTTCTGATGTGCGATCACCGATCATCGATATGTTTGATTACTGGGACCTCCAATTGCAATCATCGATATTCTATGTTGCTAGACCTCCAATATATTAGAGCTATGATATTTGATGCGATGATATGTTGATATTGTTGGATCTACAATATGTTTGATAAAGTGCCCAGTTTAGCTTGCTGCTAAGTTTGATTATTTTCTGTTGATAACCATTGAGAAGATTAGCTGACAGGATGACGCTCTTCACGGTATTAGTCTTTGTTTAAGCTTTTTCTTATGTCTATTTTGGGTTGGATCTCAACACGTGGTTGAGTGGTTGTTGATCGATTGATTTATTTGATTCAGAAATCCTGGATCAAACTGTTACTTCCTCCTTATCGACCCTGGGTTCATCCCCGTTTCAAAATACAACAAATTAGTGAGTTCTATTATTAAATTTAGACGAAAACCAAATTGAAAACTAAACGAACTTCCCACAAAACCATAGAAAATATATTTTTAATTATTATAACAATGACCCCATATGGAAGTGACAAGTGGCAGGAATCGAGTGGGATCGGAGAAAATCTCATCGCAACTCTTGAAATGGGACAACACAAATCTTTACAATATTGGGTAGCTCCGATATGGACCAAATGTGAAACCATAATGAATTCGTTTTAATAACGATATCGGATCCATTATATCAATGCTTTGTTTCAGTGATGTGATATCAGAGGTTTCATTCAAAAGTTCTGATTAGACAACCGGACGCGATATTTCAATTAATCAACTTTAATAAGCAAATCAGGTCCGGATATCGAAACAAATAGTATGTTGTAGCTCGGATATCTGAGATGGATGAATATCGACAAATCAGAGTGGAGGCCTTTAGGCATATAACCGACCAGAGGTGAATGGTTATCACATATTAGAGATCAGACGTTTCAATGAGTGGAGAGACATAACAAAACTCCAATAGGGATTCTTCGATATACGAGAGGGAAGACGAATTATGAGATATGTGGGTATTCCATCCAATAAACTACAACCACTATTAAATGGGCTCAGGACTTATGATATCGTGGATTTTGAAAGGAATCTTCCGATATTAATAAGTCCCTAGGTTTCGATATGTCATAGCAACTTTATCAAAAGACCACATTCACTTTATAATATAATCCAAAGACACATTTTGGAAAATCTAGCCACTAATAATAATAATGAAGATCTTGGTCTCAGGGGCTATGTTTTATTAATCTAAGATGTTTAAACAAAAACTTATTTACAAAGTTTATTAACATACAAACTTAATCAAACTTAGGCAAACTGTAAAAATAAAACAAGTGTAAATAAAAGGCAAATTAGACTTGAAATTAAGTAAACACACTCAAAACCTACATGCAATGCAAAAACGGTCCCCATAATTTTATTATATGACTAAAATAAAAAATTAAATGGGGGGTTGTTGAGTACTACAACAGGTTCCTAAACAAACTCAAAGCATAACTACCAAGCCATAAAAGAAAGTCACACAAGTCTCGAGGTAGAAGTAGACTGGATCAGAAATCCTCTTGAACACTCAAGACAACAACACATGTTGTTGATTTGATAAATGCATCTTTGACACTTTTTGATCATGCAATTCTACTAAGAAGAGACCATCCATATTGTTAGGGGGATCTTGTGTTTCTGAAATTTTCTTGCAAAAACTATCTGTGAGGAGCCCCATGAGACACTTAATGAGTCACATATGGACAATCATGCTATGAGGCATATATCCCGAGAGATCATCTCCCGAAAGAAACTCCATTTAAGAAAATCATCCATTGATTGAAGATATCTTCCACTCGCAACAATATTTCCTTTTTGAAGCAAACATAAAAGCTAGAGGATTTTATGCAGGAAGGGGGAGATGATTGATCATCTACAATTGAATTGTAGACAATCACTAACGTTCGAAAATTACGGGCTGCTTGTGTTGAGATCAGACTGAAAGAAGAAGGAAGTAAATGATTGGTAAAGATAGAAAAAATGAAAATGATCTCAAAAGATTATGAATAGAGCTAAAATATGGAAATGACATCTGTGGAAACAATCAACAGTTGAATCATAAGAATATACAACCAAATATTATAATACTTAACGAATGGAGTAAAACAAAACCAGATCAGTATAGCACCATTGGAGAAATATAAAGCAGAATGACAGAGGTGACTAAGCAGCATGACGCTGACAGAAAAGGGAGCACATGTTCAGGGGGAGTTGTACAAGAAATTGTCTAAGTAACAATGGAAGAAGCAACATGATAAGAAATATTAGCAGGTCGAGGAAACACAACTGTTGTTGAGATATCCTTCAAATAGGCAGTAAAATTGATTAAGAAATTGTTGGGCGCCCCATTTTCCATTGATGCCAAAGGCAAAGAGAATACAAAAAGGAGAGGATCTGGGAAAAGGAGTCACCGATAACCCTCTGTGCTTTACCCCCAGCCCCGCGCCCTTGGTTCTTTAATTTCCTCTTGACCATGGGCCAACCCTTATATCAAATCTCCCTTATCGGTGGTTTCCAATCGAGGTTTTTACTCTGGAGTCATGATATTTAGGTTTTGCTGATAGCCCTTAGTGCTTCAGCCCCAACCCTTGGTTCTTTAAGTTGTTCTAGACCATGTATCGAAGCCCCCTTAGCAACACTTTTTCAAGTGACCACTGCTGCAAAATGTCGATATCCATCAACCTCTGATATGCAACGTGTGATGTGATGTCATCATTACCACGTGGCACTTCTTGACTGGTGACACATGTTACCCTGATATGCCCCCATAGCCCCCCTCAAAATTCCAAAGCTGCATGACATGTGTCCTTCTGTAGTACCACGTTATGCTGTCGTCATCATCCACGTGTCCTTATTGGAGCCAGTCCTGAGCTGTACGCGTCATCATCGGGTCCAATCCTGAACTGCCACACATCCTGCTAGAGGAAAGAGAAAAGGGCCCACTCGCCTATGGTTTTGCACTGAATTTATTTTTTAACCATGTTTCGGCGTTCCTTGACGGTTTATCACGCAATTGACACTTTACCATTTCGCAACTTTTAAAAAGTTGGCACGTTCAGAATCACCGATTTTTTATCGCTGATGTGCTTGCAGTTGTGATGTGCGATCGTTAATCGCCGATATGCTTGACTGCTAGGGCCTCCAATTGCGATCATCGATATTTTATGCTGCTGGACCTCCGATATATCATAGCTCTGATATTTGATGCACTGATATGACAATATTGCTGGACCTTCGATATGTTTGATAAAGTGCCCATTCTAGCTTGCTGCTAAGTTCAATTTATTTATGTTGATAACCACTGAGTAGTTTGATCGACAAGATGACGCTCTTCACGGTATTAGTATTTGTCTAAGATTTTCCTTCTGTCTATTTTGGTTTGAAACTTGACACATGGTTGAGTGGTTTTCGATCGAATGATCTATTTGATTCAGAAATCCCGGATGGAACTATTACTTCCTCCTTATCGACCCTGGGTTCATTCCTGTTTAAAAATACAGAGGAGCAGTGAGTTCTATTATTAAATTTAGATGAAAACTGAATTGAAAAATATACAAAATTCCCGCAAAACCATTGAAAATGGATTTTTAATTATTATAACAAGGACCCCATATGGAAGTGACAAGTGGTAAGAATCAAGTGGGATCAGAGAAAAGCTCATCTCAACTCTTGAAATGAGACAACACAAAATATTTGCAATATTGGGTAGCTCCAATATGGATCGGATGCGAAACCATAATGAATTAATTTTAATAATTATATAGGATCCATTATATCAAAGCTTTGTTTAAGCGATGTGATATCGAAGGTTTCATTCAAAAGTTCTGATTAGACAGGCGGATGCAATATTTTGATTAATCAATGTTAATACGCAAATCGAGTCTAGATATCAGACAAAATAGTATGTCGGAGGTCGGAGATCAGAGATGGATGAATATCGGCAAATCAGAGTGGAGGCCTTTAGAGATATTGATGATCAGAGGTGAATGGTTATCACATATCAGAGATCAGAGGTTTTGAGTGGAGATACATAACAAAACTCCGATAGGGATTCTCCGATATATGGGAACGGAGGAGAATTACAAGATATGTGGTTATTTCATCCAGTAAAAGGCAAACAAACTCTAATTATGCCCAAAATCAATAGAAAAATTGAATGGTTTTTTCAATTACCATGACAGTGGCCCCTGGAAGTGACAAATGCCAAGAGCTGAGTGGTATCGGAGAAATGGATATCGGAACTTTTAACAATGGCACAAAAAAAAACACTAATATTGGGAGGCTGAGAGATGGAGCATACACGATATCTTATTGAACTCTTCTTAATAACTATATTGCATCCATAATATCATAGGTTAGGGTGGAAATTAAGCGCAATATTATATTAAATCATTGTTAATACACATATCGAGTCTGGATATTGGAGCTTGGAAGATATCAGAAGTCGGAAGTCGGAGGGGTATGATTATCAAAGGTTGGAAGGACTGGCATATCAAAATATCGGCAGAATTGGCATATCATAATATCGGGGCTTTTTAAAAGAGGGCCTTAAACAATTGTTACGATATTGGGTTGCTCCGATAAGGAGCAGACTTGATAGCGCACTTAACTCAATCTAATACAAGCATCGGGTCCGGAATATCGGAGGTTGAGAATGAACAACCCCGATATATGGTTTCCTGGGTCACATGACAGGAAAAGATCACAAATAATGGCTGTGGAATGACTATGTTATGTAAACCCTTTATTAAACCTCGTTAAATTATTTATCAAGCGGAACAAATTTTTTATGTCAGCGTTTTTTATTGCGTGTCACCACTCAAAACTCTAATCTCGAATCTCTAACTCCAATCTCCGATCTTTGACTTCGATCTCCGATATCTGACTTTGGTCTCTGATCTTCGATCTTCGATCTCCGAATCTGATCTCCGATCTTCGACTATCTCCGACTCCGATCTTTATATCTCTGATATGGACCTCTCATCTCTAATATGTGATATGGACTCCCATCTCCGATAGCGATGTTCCAATCTCATCGATATGCCAATACAACATATCCCTCGGATCTTTGATAGTGATATTCCAATCGCGTTGATATGCTAATACAACATATCCCTCCAATCTCCGATAGCGATATTCCAATCCCGCTGATATGTTGAAATGACATATCCCTCCAATCTTCGATGGTGATATAACCTCTCACTCTGATCTCCGATAATCTCTCCATCGCCGATATTCCAATGTACCTTCCACTCTGACTTCCGGTATCTGCCAAGCTCCGATATCTGGACCCGATATACGTATTAACAATGGTCTAATCGGAACATCGCATCTGCTGCTTACATCAAAACTTTTTACATGCCAACATCAAAGCCATATCGCCGATCTCGATCAACGAATAGACATATTAGCGAATCAACAGTCGGTGGGTTCAGGCCATATCGCATATTGACAATCGATGTTTTCAAAGTGTCAACCTTAATAAATTTATGATATTCGATGTTGCGTTATACAAATGTGCCTTTAGTGTTAAAACGTTGGGGAGGACTGAATTAAAATTAGCGAAGGATTTTATTAAAAAACCAGAGTAGGACCGAGCCTTTTTCTCTCTCCTCCAATAGGACGCGTGGCAATGTAAGATTTGTTCCAATAAGGGACATGTGGTGGAATTTAGTGTTTGATTTTGATAAGCCATGTGACATCTGATGTCAGTAATGATGTGTTAGTGTAACAACTGACACGTGGTAAGTAGATTCAATATTTTTAGGGCCATAAAGGGCCAAATCAGGTTGACACGTGCCACCATTCATGAGGTGACAGGATGATGTCAGATTGAAGATCAATGATTGCAGGTTGAGGCATGTCGCCACTCAAAAGAAGATCTTCCAATTGAAATCCTCCGATTGAGGGGCTCCGATGTTGGGCCTGGCCCATGGTTACAAGGAGCTTAAAGAACCAAAGACAGGGGTTGATAACTAAGGGTGATCACACGTCGAGGATCACACCAATGTGATATCAACATTTTGTAAAGAAGCATAGCGACGTTTCTTCCAATATACATATCAAGGAAACACCCGTTACCGGAAGCCCAAAAGGTATTGAGGACAAGTGGCACAAGGCGGGCGACAACAATTTGAATAGTTGTTTTATCTATTTAAATCATAAAGTTGGGCGGGGAAGTTTAACAAAGCTTTTATATGATAAAACCTACTGCAGGCCCTCTCCTATCCCCTCTCCACGTGGATCAACCCACGTCACACATTTGAGATTGAAGAATTAGTATTGTCGTTGCTCCAAAGTAAAGTGTCGATTTCAAAGAATCGGCTCTCGTCCCCAGCTAAAGGGTAAGCCCTTAAGGGCTTTCACCCCAGGTGCTGATTATGTAGATTTCGCTTAAGCCCTGGGGCTAGTCATATCAGAAAGCCTTGCACCCTGTGTCGTATAAAGTGGCATACAATACAAAAGCTCATATTTCGTTAAGCTCTGATATATTGGCCTACGGTCTCACCTCTAGTCACAAAACTAAGAAATTCTAAAGGAACAAAGCGCAAGGGGTTGGGGAGGTATCCGTGAAGAAATAAGGTGAAAATCGCTCGATAAGACCATATAAAGAGGAAAATATATATGAGTCGGAAACTGTTACGCCAATTTCAAAGGCAGAAGGAGAATATAGCAGGGTGTAAGCAGGATTTTCACAATGTATGAGAGAAATGGATATCACAACTTTTAACAATGGGCACAAACAAAAAATGCAGATATTGGGAGGATGCCATATGGAGTGCATGAGATATCTTATTGATCTCTTTTTAATACGTTAGTCCTAGGGAGAAAGAGGAGTAGTACCAAAGAGAAGAGTGAGAAGCAGTTCAAAGAAAAGTCATCGGGAGCCAAAGGAAAGCCATCGGAAGCCAAAAGCAAGAGCCAAGACAAGCCAAGGAGGAGCAGATCTAAGAGAAGATCGAAAATTCCCAAAATAAAGAGCCAAATGTGAAGAACAATGATATCGGAGAAAAATCATTGCTCAAAACTCTGATCTCCGATCTTTGATATGGACCTCCGATCTCTGATATGCGATATGGACCTCCGATCTCCGATGTGTGATATGTACCTTTGATGCGATATGAACTTCCGATCTCCGACTTCTGATATGTGGACCCGACCTGATTTAGGTTAACGATTTAATTATTAATTTAATCGCATTCGCCACTTTATCGCAACTTTTGAATGGCACCCCTGATAAGATCCTCCAATTTCCGATTTCCGATATGGTCATGGACTCGATTGCCTTTATCATAATGTTTCTAATATAATATCGCATCCGCCTCATCAAAACTTTCCTATATCGCACGTTTTTCACGCTGTGACATGCTAAAGCTTCCAATACCCAAAACCTCTGATACCCATACAAAGAACAATATTTTCTTTGATGTCTAACCGACCTATATTGTCTCTCACTCCGATCTATGATTTCTCACTCTGATCTCTCACTCTGATCTCCGCTCTCCAATCTCTCGCTTCGATCTTCGATTTCTCACTCCGATCTCTGTTCTTCGATCTCTCACTCAGATCTCCGATCGCTAATATGGACCTCCGATATTCGATCTCAAATCCATAATATCAGAGGTTAGGGTGGAAATCAGACACACTATTATATTGAAGTTTGAATATTTGTGTTTCAAAACAACTAGCCACTTGTAATATAAAGTCTTTGTCCCTAATATTACTTTGAAAAATAAAGCCACTTTAACATTGAAGCTTGGCCTTGGGGACTATGTTAATTATTTATTAAAATTTAAAACAAAAAAATATTTAAAAAAATAATAAAAAATAATGTACATTTTAGATAGAGGAGGAATGACCTGTTATAGAGTTTTGTGAACCCAACGTTTCGGACTACCAAGTGAGTCCATCATCAGGGGATGCGACAATAGATATTCTTCAAACAATACATTTTATAGGTTTCATAAGGGTAAGGCAGTGAAAAATATTCATTCTTCAATTAGTCGTTGTTTTACTTACTTCCATATTCCCCACTTCTCCTATCGGCGTTGCTTTGCGCCTCTCGATGCAAATGCTAGTTATAAAATTGGTTATCCTCTATCTCACAATATTATATATGTGTTTGTGTGTGTGTGTTATATAAAAAATAAGATCCATCTTAATCTCAACATATTTTTAAATCTTAATATCATTCTTTTTTAAATATTTAATAAATATATTGTTAAAATGAATCTATACGGGTGACATTGCATTATTTCTTATTTTGAATTGATTCTTCTCTGTAGAATTGAATTTTCCTTAGGGGCTTTAAGATTGATCTTTAATCAAGTGAAATGGTACATTTATAAACATAAGGGTGAACCTTTAAATTAAAGGCGAATATTTTTTTATAAAGATGGACATAATATTTTATAAAATTATAAAAATAAAATAAAATATATAACAAAAATATCATTAAATAGTCGGGGAAGTTCGATCCGACCTCACACATAAATATGACATGGCCAACTAATGAAAAATTGATTTCATTTATTAAAATATAAACTTTTTTTCCTTATAAAATGATATTGAAAACAATATAAAAAAGAGAATGGCTAAAAAATAAATGCACAAATTATATCTACTTTAAATACTAAATACAGTTTAAAATAATGTGACAAGATCTATGTTTGTGGGTAGTAGCATAATTGTCAAAAATCATGTTGGCAAGCGCTTGTGAATCAAAGTGATCAGGATTTCAATCCCTCATACTTGTCTCACCAACTAAACTTAAAAAAAATGTGATGAGATTTACATTGGTTTTTGACAATATTAATACTTGTTGAAGTATTGTTATGATGATTTCCATAGTTTTTCTTGGTAACTATGCTAAGCTTATGTCGAGGCTATTCTATATATTGAATCGAAGAAAAATATACCCACTAATGGGATGTTATTTGTAGGACTGTGTGATCTACACACTAATGAGATGTTATCCCTAGAATTGTAAGACAGTCTACACACCATTGGGATGATATCTCTAGGATTGCGTGAGGCTCAATCGAGCTTGGATGCCCTTTAAGATCATTTTAATTATCTCAAAAGCAATTTCCATCCTCAACTCTTCCATATAAAATTTGAAACTAAGATTTGGTGAGGATTTAACCCCACAAAAAACAACTCATCTACACCTCATAGATTTAATAATTACCATATTAACTATTTAAAATATAAACCACTTTATTATATTATTAAATTATGTTTATTATTATATTTAACTAATTTTAATAAATTAATTATATTATTAATATTTTATTATTATAGCATTAAAATATGATATATAATTAAATTTTTATCAAATTAATTTTCTAATTTACTGAAATTAAGTGTCTTTTCATTTTCAATTTTTCTTTGTTTAGCCTTTGTACTTGCAACAAGGCCACTTTTATAAATGCTATTGTTACTTCAAAGCCACTTTTTCTTCGTAACATTGGATTTCACAACCTTTTAAATGTTGTGTTAGTGCTTTTAATATTAACTTTTAGGATGTCTATATAGGTATAAGTAATTTTTACCATATTTTTTTCTAATTATGTAATGTTCAATCGATAAACATGGCTTAATGATGGCTTTTGATTTCAACAAATAATAAAAAAATTAGTTTAGTTCTCTTTAATGTATTTGCATTTAAAACAAAAGATATTTTAGATAAAAATTAGTTTAGTTCTCCTTCATGTATTTGAAGGAGAAATAAACACATTTTAGGTAAAAATTAGTTTAGTTCTCCTTCATGTATTTGCATTCAAAACAAAATATATTTTAGATAAAAAATATTGCATTTGTTTGATGTTTTATAATTTTTATTTGTTCTGATTTGTGTTTTAAAATGGTATATTTTTATATTTTATTTTTAAAAGCATTTTATTAATGGCCCTATCTTCTTGATATTTCATTTACATTTTATATTTATAAACATTTTATTAGTAACTATGTTTTCTTGAGCATGACCATTATAAACATTTTATTAGTAACTATGTTTTCTTGAGCATGATCATTCTCAATTTTAATAATCAAAGTTATCTTGGTCTATAAATACTCTATATTCTAGTAATACAAATTCATCCACATATAATACTTAGTAATACAAATTCATCCACATATAATACTTATTTGAATGCTTTTCAATCACCCTTTCCAAAGTATATCTATATTATAACATTATGATTATACATTGTTTTCCCACACTAAAAAGTATATCTATATTATAACATTATGATTATACATTGTTTTCACACACTAAAATTCCCTGTGATAAATAAGCAATTAAGATCCAACATAAAATTTGTGAGTGGAAAATGGTGGTGGTGATTTGCTTTATCCCCCTATTCATTTTTTAGTTTTCTCTAATTTTTATTTTTGGGTTCTTTAGATTTGTTACAACCTATCCAAACCTTCGTTTGTCTTTGTGTAAGCCCATTACAGATTACCTAGACATGCTTTTCTAAATTTGAATTATATTATTTGTTATATGAGCCCACCTTCTTATTGCCAAATTTTGTTATACGCTACTTGTTGCTAATTCTAATTTCCCAACCTTATCACATTCTATCCCAAACCTATTTTTCAATCACCCAAACCTCTTCCCATAGCTCCACTGCCCCCATGATTATATACCTCTACCCACAATATTTACCACCACCTTCAAATGCGTGCATATGTATAGATTCCCGCTAGACAACTTTTTCCACCACAAAAAACACATATGTAACATGTATCGTTTGTATACATTAAAAAACATGTTTTTAGAATGTTATATCATTTTTGTGCCTAAAAAGGCGGGTCTGTAATGCTATATTTATTTTCTATGTATTGGAAAGCATTGAAATAATATGTTATAATTTTTTTGCGTACTTTGAAAAGGAATGCTAACTATTATCCACTATTCTTAATATTTAAAATATGTTACCTTGAAATTTAAATTTTAAAATTGTATAAATAATTAAATTAATTTAGTCAAATTGCTAAATTATATATATATATGTATATATATCTTAACTAAATTATCTTATTAAATAAAATAATATTTATCCCCTTATCTATCACATATGTCAAAATATAACTTATGTCAATTCAATGTTATAAAGGTTGGAAATTGTTATAAATGACTTAAATTGCAGTTAATTGTTGAAAAGGTTGTCAATTAATGTCTCTATATGCGAGGGTAGTGTGGGAGGTTTGGTTGTATGGTGGAACCCTAATTAGGTATTTTTTCAAAGACTGGATGGTCAATACTTCAATTTTGATGGGAAGATTTAGATATGTTAGGACAAAAGAGCTTGTTTTTTTAATGATAGTTTATGGTCCTTCCACTACTAGGGATAAGATCCATTTTCTAAAGAAACTTATGGATACTAAACAAATAATCGATGATTCCTTATGGGTTGTTGGCAACGACTTCAATCTCATAAGATCGTTAGAGGAGAAGAAAGGAGTACGCAGGTTGGACCAATAATTCGTTGCCTTCGATGGATATATCAAGCAGTTGCAACTAGTAGACATCCCAACAATCAATGGTTTATTTACATGGAATAACCATCGAGGAGGAAAAAATCAAGTAACTAGTCGTTTGGATCATTTCTTCTATTAGAGGGAGTTTTACATAAGGATATATTTGTTGAAGCTACATTTTTGCCATACATGGGGTCAAACCATCGACGACCAATTACATTAGAGCTCGAATTGAAGGAAGCCCCACTCAATCAACTGTTTCTCTTTGAACATTTCTGGCTTTAGACCATAGGTGGACCTGCTAAATAAGTGGTGGTTGGATATTGGCGTTTGAGGTAACACTAAAATGCACACTTTCCAACTCAAGCTAGAGGAGTTAAATATTATAGTTAAACAATGGAGCAAACATATTTTTGGCAATATTTTTTAGGGTAAGATAAATTTGTAAGGGAAAATGTCAAGGATACAACAACGTATCATCCTCGTAGGTAAATATCCTTAGCTGGTGGTAGCAGAGGCAGTGACTATTCACAAACTGGAACAACAATGATAATAAGAAGAGACATCCGGGAAGCATAAGTTGAGGGTACAATGACTCAAGGAAGCAGAACGAAATTAAAAGTTCTTCCATAATTCCATGATTTAACGACACAATAATAATATAATCTCTCTATTATTGGGGAAGATGAGGAATGGAAGTTACAACACCACAAAATTGAACATGAATTGGTAAGATATTATAATGATATCTTGTCTGGGAGTTACTCCTAGATGAAACCAACTATTAATACAGTTCTTCAACATATCCCAAAGATACTTAGTAACGAACAAAATATCACTTTGATGAGAATGATCTCATTTGAATAAGTTGAAATGGTGGTTATGAATATGTCTAATAATAAGGCACTAGGGCTTGCTGAATTCGCTTTAGATTTATTTTAGGCATGTTTGTGTTTCCTTGGTAAGGAGATTCATGAGCTAGTTGAAGAATCAAGATAGACAAGATCCATTCATGCAAATACTTAATGTAACTTTCTTCACACGCGTTCCTAAAGCAGGGCTCTTGGAGAGCTCTAATGGCTTCTGACCTATTTCTCTATGCAATGTGTTATACAAAATTATCTCAATAGTAATTGTCAATTGGTTGAAACTACTTCCACTTTTAATATCCCCAATAAAAAATATTTTGTGGAGGGATAACAGATTGTGGATGGAATTATTGTGGCACAAGATATCATGTATACTCTGAGGGTGTCAAAATGTCTAGGGTTTGATTATTAAACTGGACCTATCTAAGACTTATGATAGAATAAGTTGGACATCCTTTCTTTAGGTTCTACAAGCTTTTGGATTTTCAAAGAAGTGGATATTATGGGTGTCGTCTCTTATATCATCTATGTTATTTTCTATGTTGGTCAATGGTTCACCTTCTCCCAACTCTACCCGTTCTAGAGGGTTGAGGCAAGGTGATCCTTTATCATCGTTTCTCTATATATTAGCAATAGAAGGACTCGAGGGATGTTTTAGAAAGTGTGTGACTTGGGACATATATATGGCCTTTGTTTATATGGTCTTGATCTTCCTATTTCCCATCAACAATTTGTTGATGATGTGATCTTATTTGGGCTACCCACTTGGAAAGAGGTAAAACAAATGTATAGAATTCACCAAATATTTATGGATGCTTTATATTTTTTCAACTATCGAGAGATTATTCAAATGTGGTTAACTCCAACTCTGGGATTTAATGAAGGCCACCTGCCTTCCAAGTACTTAGGGGTACCTCTTGTTATGTATCACAATAGGAAAAATACTTGGGAATATTGTATTGAAAGGAATCGGTGAAAGGTCAGTAACTATGATTTCCGGGAACTTAATTTTCTAGGTCGCCTAATATCGACCAAAGCAGTATTACAAGCAATGCCAAATTATCAACTATTAGTTATGCCTATTCGAAGTACAGTTTGTCAACACCTACACTCAATCTAGAGTAACTTCTTGTGGAGAGGTACAACTAAAATGCATAAGTGGGCCCTTGTTGGATGGAATAAGTTGACTACACCAATATTGATTGGGGGATTGGCCCTCTACGATCCTTAACTGATAAACTCTGCTTATGGTATTAAATTGTGGTGGATCTAGATTCAAGGAGGCCCACATATATGGAAATAAGCATGGATTCAAATGTATTTTCCTTTGCACACACAGGAGGAGCAATTATGTTTTGAAGGAAAAATCCTAGGTTTTGGTACCTAAACATGGGCGTAGGAAGGTCAAGACTTTGTGAGACTTTATGGATTTTGGGAGGTCAAAGGGGGAATGATAAAATCCTTCTGAGAGGATTCTTGGCACCAACACTCTCCTTTGGAAAATAATGAGAGTCTCCAATCCATTAAAATTCTATCAAAGGCCTAAGGGGCCTACAAGTTTTTATATTTCTAGAAGCCATTAGGTGAGAATCATTATTGGAGACAATGGAAGGATAGACGCAATTGGACCCATAAAAATTATTTGCACCCATGGGAGGAATTCCAATAGATATTTCATAATAGACTAATAAGAGTCTCCCAACAACAAGATATTATACGTTGGGGGCAAAAATCATCAGGATAATTTTCATTAAAATAACCATACACCTTACTTGTAGGGTTTCAAATAGATGAGGAGGAAACACTATGGAATTGGTTATGGGAGGGCTTTGGGTGGCCAAAGATTTCAACTTTTGTCTGGTGGTGTTCACTCACATGGGATCACCTTTGAAGAAAGGGTTACAAGGGCTTGTCTCTATGTCTACTATGTTCTCAACTAGAGGAATCAGTAGATCATATTTTTATTACATGTCTTTTCGCCAAAGTATTTGGAAACTTTGAAATGAAAAAAATGACCATGTCTTTATTAAAAGAAATTATCTTCCTTAACATCAGGGAAATTGTAATAATCCCCCCTTTCACTTCGGAGAATTGGAAAGTGGATGAGTATGAGGATCACATTTTATAAATCCTTGACCTCCATCCTTCTATGTTTATCTCCTCTCCATCCATTATACAGGGTCCAAGTAATTCCAATGAGAATTAATTTATACCACCTCCAACATCCTTAATAAAATTGAGTTTTGATGGAGCTTCCAAAGGCAATCCTAGACTTGCAGGTTATGGTGGGATCATCAGGGATGAGAACTCCTGCCCTTTGCATGTTTATGCTTTTTCCTGTGGTGATGCAACATACAACCTCACCGAATTCCTGACACTTGAGAAAGGTCTACAAATTGCCTCCAGAGAAGAGTATAGTCTAATATAGGTTCATGGAGACTCTCAACTTTTCATACACTGTGTACGTAAGTTGCTACATGACCAGTTGGTAGATAAAATAACCCACTGTTGGCACCTTTAGGATGTGGTTTCAATATTAAAAATTTGTCGTCAAAATTTCACTATATTATTCGTCAACACACGACGAGAAGTTAATAAGGTAGAAGACACTTTGGAAAATTGGGATAACATAGAGAGACACCTAGCTTTGGATGAATCATGGACAATTGTGTCATGTAGGGAGGACATTCATAAAATTAAATAGTGGATGGAACATGACAAATTATAAGTGGACAATAATGTCCCTGATGGCGGTGGCATTATGGTTAACGTGTTCTATTAAGAAATATGAATAACATGTCAATCAAATGTATGGAAAATGGGGTGGTGACCCTTGGTTTGAGAGCCATGCTCTACCCTTAATATCATGTGCTCCTCGTGTGGCTCTGTATGAAATTAATTTTGACACAAGGTTCTTTCCCTTAATGCCTAAGATGGGTAGGATATATCATGGAGGATTGGTCGCAGATGAAGGATCTCCTGACACATAGGTAGATCTCATTCACTAGCATATGAATCTTGAGTTTATTGGGCAGGTTAAGGAATGTGCCTTGTCGTACACCTATCTTGCCATGACTATCACTCACAAAGGTTATCTCATTCAATGACTCTGACCTCTCACGTACTCACCCTGCTATATATACATGGGTATGCTCTTAGGGTGGCGACATTTTTAAGTTGTAGTTTTTATTGCTGAAGGACCTCAATTGTCAAGTTGTGATTGGATGAGAAGGGTGGTCTCCTATGGTCTCAAGGGAGGTTTGTTTTCTTGTCACTCTCCTTTGATTTCATGTGTTTGTTCACCAGTGAATCCCTCAATGGTTTGGTTCTTACATGGCAGTTCAGTTAATTACCATAAGGGTCAATTTTCTTTGTGCTCTTCTTACATAACTCAGGGTCAAGTCCTTCTTTCAAACTGGTGGTCATGTTGCCTACCACAACGCCTCAAATCTCTAATTCTGCCAAAATTTATCTCAGTTGCCTTGTGTTGGTTTTCAGAGTTTGCTACCCTAGTAATGTCTCCATTTGGTTTTGACATTTTCTACTGCTCAGTTTCAACTACAGTTTCCCTAAATTTTATGCCCTTTCATACTTTTTTTTTCCACTCAAACCTCGGGGTTTCGAGGAGTTAAGTTTGTCTTATGTTTTGGAGCATCGTGGCTATCTAATCTTCCTTCTTCAACCACATAGTTCGCTCTTTCTTGCTACTATAGTGGTTGTTTTTTTCTTGGCGTAGAGGTCCTACTCACCCTTGTCACTACTGATCCTCGTCCCTTTGCTTCCGAGCATTGTATTTTTCCTCCATGTCCAAAGTTCATATGCAAACATGGCCCTTCAGCAGAGATTACCTAAGTGCCATGGTGGTGCACTAGGTCTGTCTTCTTCGTGTTGTCGACATTTTTTTGGATGGGAGTCCATGGCCAACCACTTTGCTTAGTTCCTCTTGAATTGAGGAAGGAAATTATTTACCTAGAGGCAAATGAGTTTGGGGATCCATATACTTTTATGATTCCAAGATTGGAAGAAACAACCTCAAGTGGGTTCCTGATCTAGGGGAATTTCACAAGCGAAGGCTTCACTTCCTTCATTCTATCTCTTTGTATCATCAATTGGAAACATTGTTAAGTATGGTCATTTATGATAAACATGTCGACAATTACAAGATGTTTGCATGTCATTGCAGGTCAAGAGGAGATCAAGAGAATTCTACGAGACATTTGCTATTACTTGGATGACATCATGGCCAGGTTGATTAGGGTGGAGTGGTTTGTTGTATCTGATTAAGATATCGATTCAAATGAGTAGCAGGAGGTCCCCGCAGTCATTAAAGCTCTTGTTGGGATATCTCCCTAGGCAAAATCCTCTACCCTCTTTCTCGTCATCATCTTAGATTAATAGTCCACTAAGGGTATCACACTAGTCTTTATGTTTGGTTTATATGTTTTTTGTGCCAAGTTTTACAATGGAATGACATCTATGCCAATGGGTTAATGATATGTTATCGTGGATCACCATTTTGTACTTTTGTCTAAGTCCGTTTCAGATTCAGATGGAGACAATTGTTTTGTAAACTTTTTTGTTATAATTACCTTATTTTATATTGACTTAGAGACTAGTAGCAATGGTGTCTATGCAATCACCTCTGGTTGAAGACCTAACTTTCAATGATATTTTTTTATTATATAAAAAGCTATCAATTTATCATTAATAAAAATTTATTAACAAAACTTACAAAACAATACATATGACAATAACCTCATTAAAAAATACATTAATAATATAATTTAATATAGAATTTATTCAATATAATTCATTATGAAATATAAGAAGGTTTTTACATTTTGAATTCACATTACAACTTTTGTTAAAAGATTAAAATTAAATTTGTCAATTTCATTTCACTTAAATGAATTTTTTTTTTTTTTAAAAAGTTAACATAAATAAGCAAAGCTAATTCTTACCCATAACCTGTAGCACATTTATTTTTAGTTTGGTTGTCTTTTTATTTTATTTTTTCTATTCCCGTGGAGAAAGGAAAGGTGGTGTGAAGGTTTCACAGTAGATCGTGAAGCATATTGACAGTGTCAATTTGCCCAATGTTGTGGGAGTTACTTTTACATTAGTGTACAGTGTCATTTTCTATTCGTAACATTTAGATACTTTTATGATGGACAATTCATACGTGGTAGGTGTGAATTTGTTAAATATCTTAGTTAAATAAATATTTACAATTATATAAATTTAGTTAGAAAATAAGTGCTATATAGTATTTACAATTATATAAATTTAATTAGTAAATAAGTGCTATATAGTAATTAGTGTTTAGTTTAAATATAGTTAAATAGAGTTTTAATTGTTAATTGTTAATCACTTAAAGTTTTTATAAAAAATATAAATGAAAGTGAAAATAGTGGGTTAAAATGATACTTTTTGGTGAGCACCATACTTCAATGATTATAATGAAGCTTTATAACTTGATCTTTCTGACACTGTTTCATTCAAATTGATATAGAGAAACTTAATTTCAAGTGAATGAGATGTCAATTCCAAGAAACTTGTTTTGCACAAACACTTGTTTCCAACAAAGTTCATAACCATTGTACATGATTGATATAGAGTTTAATGCAATTGTGTTTGTGGCAATGAAGGAAGGGGAATATGTAACAAAACTTTTATAGTTATCTCTTAAATGATGCCCTATTTTACACATGATTGCTTTCTTTTGCAGAGCAAAATGGAGTTGGGATGATCTATAATTTGTAATTTAGTATTAAATCAATTTTAAAATCAAATTATAAAGACAATTTAATTAATAATTATGAATAACACAACAACAATTGTTTTACTATTAATTAAAACAACTAAAGTATAACTAGCCGAGTTATATAGATTAAATTACTAGTAACTCTAGATAGATATCAAAACACTTAGTTTCTAATCAAAATATTTAGTTCCTTAAACATTTCATATCTCGAAAAAAAAAAAAAAAAAAGAAAAAAAAAAAAAAAAAACAAAAACAAAAACATTAAAAATTTTAAACATTAAAATAAATAAAATATATCTTTAGCCTTTTTAAAGTGTTTTCCAGATATTATATGTTTATCTATGATTTGTGATTTAGTATTACATTGGATGAATTTGACACATTCACTTTGAATAAATCCAGGAATAAAGTTACAATAGATTAAATCACTTTAACAAAATTCACACATTAACTTTTTGCATGGTAACTGAGACCAATATTTTGTACTTGGTTTGAGGAAAGAAGGTAAAACAACTTTAACAAACCAATATATGAGAAATTGAAGACTAACTTTTGAATAAATTCCAAACAATCTCTACTTCCACAACAACTTGAAACATAATTCATAACTTCAAGGTGGAATCCTGATGTAGGAGCATTGGCTCTCAAAGATCAAGCTCGAAGTATCTAGTTGGACCTAAGGGTCTAGACGTTAGCCAAGAAGGGGCCATTGTAAAATTTCATGTAAAACAATATTTATTTCTTAGCAAGCGTAGATAGGGAATCTATTTAGTGGTTCATTTAACATTAAGGCTGACTCAACCATTATTAGTTTTTAAATTAGGCAAACAAATCAAGTTAGGATTAGTTAGGAACTTGTTTGAAGAAACTGTTGAGCAACTGAAAAGTAACTGAGGAACAGTTCCTCAACTGTAAAGAAACTGCTAATAATGTATTGAAAAGAAAAAAAGAGGGAGGTTGGATAAGTTAGTTAGCCAGCGAGCCAGCCAGACTAGCTAGTTAGAGTGTGATTGTAAGCCCACGGGCAGAGTTGTAAACAGAGGCCACTGATATTAGAAGATTAGGCCTGAGAGAGAGATGGTATAAATGTGTATATATATACATAGATTTAATTCCAATACTTTGTATAAATGTGTGTTTGAATATCGAATGGTGAATTATGAATGAATCGTGGTACTCTGTGTGAATCAGAGATTTGCATGAACTATAAATGCGCAGGCGAAGTTCGGCGAACACAAAGGGGAGAGCGAATACACAGAGTAAAGAAGAGAGAAGAGGAATGATTCAATGGAATCATAATGGATCGTGAATCCAATTGGAAACCCAAATGATACTCTGGAGAGTCAGTGATTAAAGAATTACAGAAGTCAAGCTCAGGAGGGAGTCACAGGGGAACAACGGAGGATGAAGACCCGGAACCATTGAATAACTGGAAACCACAGAAACACCGAAGAAATAGCGTAAAAAAAAAAAACAAAGTATGAGAGGAGCGAAGAGTTGAAGAATCAGTGCACAGGGACCGTTGGATCTAACAGATCAACGATTGAGATTAGATCACAAAGATCAGAGAGTTTGAATCGCATCGCAACTTATTAAGTAAACGAGCCCGACCCCAAGCGATTAGTGATTGCGACTTGTGATTAAGTGATGGAACGAGGACCATTAGATCTAAGAAGAGGATCAATGGTGGAATCTTAACCGCATTTCGGAGAAGGAATAACCCTTGGGCCATAAAGAAGTGCGACGGGCGATGCTGATGTGATCAACGAAGTGATTGCATCGCAAACATTCAATGGTGCTTTATCGGCGCGAGAGTATATCACATGCGAAGTGAGCGGACCCGATAGGGTTATATAGGCGTAGCTTATATATGTTTTGAAGTCCGTTATGTTAATCGCATATCGGAGGAGACAAGGTTCATGTGTAATGAGACCAGCGGATATTGCGATTAGTGATAGCGATAAAGGTAAATCTCGGAATATGTGCAAAGACCGTATTTAAGTGGAAAAGGTATGTTTATGTGTATTTCCCTTATAAAGGGTTTATAATGCAATAAGCGCGATATGTGGTTTCCATGTGTTAAGTCCAACATTACCAAAGTTATAAAGTGGGGGTTGGTATATATGCGAGCTTAAGGATTGCGTAAGGTTTATAAGGGTTGAGTTATAAAGTCTCGACATAAGGATTTAAATAAAGGGAAAGACTGGGCTATTGTAATGAAATCATTCTGCATAAGAGACTGATAAAGAGGGTCGTAATCATTGATAAATTATAGTTTTGACTTGCTAGAGAGTCTAAAATTCCTGGGGCAAATATATATATGCATAGTTATATGCATACTATGGGTATACCGGGGTAGCCCTGTGTCATTTGGTATCAGAGCCAAGTTAATTTTTTTTTCAGGAAACTTAGTAGGTTATGTTTTTTGGAAGAAAGAAGACAGACAGGAGGTCTGTAGAGGAGAAGAAATCATATTATAAATCTGAAAAGGTGGAGGCAAATGTAGAAAGGAAAGTCAGACAGTAAAATCTAACAAAGCGACGGTTGATTTCTCGAGAAGAATGAAGATCCATTCGAATGTTGAAGAGTGGAAGCAGACTGCCTTGTGAAATCATGCAGGCAGGTGGAGATCAGGTTATTTGAATCTGATAAGTAGAAGGCATGAGATAAGATAAGAGTAAGTGATACTCTTAAGAAGAGATTGCAGAAGCATAAGGAAAACATAGTGATGTTTGTTCCTTGAGGAAAGTAGAGATTCATTCAAATATGAAGAATGGATGGAGACTGTTTGTGAAGCCATGCAGTGGCAGTGAACCTGAAGAATCCAATTGAAAGTTGGATAGAGAGGATAAGAGTGTTCTCAGAAGGAAGCTGAGCAGAAGCATTTTAAAGTGGCCATAGAAATTTGGCAGCAACAAGCGTTTGAAAGCTTGGGAATGGTCTTTGTTTTAAATAACATTGATACACAGGTGATAGCAAAGGAAAGTGAGAAGATTGCAGCAACCTAGAGCAAGGAGTGCTCAAATTGGTTTCAGAGGAAAGAACCAGAGAAATGCTAACAGACTAAGCTCAGAGGAAAGAAACTTAGTGAGGCATATGTAGCAAGAAGGAGACTTGTTACTGCAGAGGTAGTGTTGCAGCTCACAAAGGCAATTCCACAAAGGATGTGGGTAGAATTGCTAAAGGATGAAGAAAGCTGGTAAGAGTTTCTGAGTGAAAAAAGAGGTGGTCAGAACCTAGTATTTCAATTGTGATTGAAGTACAAGAGGACAATTGTGTTTGTAGAAGAGGCAAATGAGTTGAATCCTAGAAGGAGCAGAGAAAAGTGCTCAAAGGGGTTCTAGAGATAGAGAACCAGTGCTTGCCAAAAGGCCAAGTTCAGAGGAAAGCTTGGTGAGGTGAGTGGCAGCAGGGAGGACTTGTTGTTGCAGAGGCTTAGTGCAGCTCATAGTGAGTGTGAGAAACTCATGAAGATGGGGAAGAATATGACTACAAATAGTCATAACAGAGGTTCTGAGAAAGACCACAGTAGAAGAAAAGTGAAGAAAGAAGATGCCAAGGCAAATGGCATATGGAAGTAGTTGACTGATGAAGAATATGAGAGGGAGAAGGCTGAGATAATAGTCCATCTTGAGGTACTGATGGAACTGTTACAGAGGAAAGAGGAAGACCAGAGGTGTGGTTTTCGTATGAGAAGAAAGATAAGGTGGCATAGGCTACAGAGGAGGAAAGAGAAAATGATGAATGCTTGACTGAAGGAAGAATTACTTAGAATAAGTGAGTATCAGGAGGAAGACTTGAAGACTGAAACTTCAAGTGAGACCAAGAGGTCTTATGGTGTTAAATTTGATAACTTGTGTATGTTTGCAGGTGGAACATGTGAGGAAGGACAATTTGCTGACATTGTCATCAAGGAGGAAGAAGACATGCAGAATCTAAACTCTGTTCCGAAAGAAGATGGGATAGCTAGGTCGCATATAAAAGTCCATACATAGTTGGGGAGAAGTGTTGCTTTTCAGCATATTGTAAGGGGTAAGAGTAAAGAAAGTTTGGCTTATGATGATGGCCAAAAGAAAGAAGAAGTGGAGAAGGATATCAAGCAACCAAGTGGAGGTCTTGAAGAGGCAAAATATATTAAAGAAGAAGGACTAAACTCTCATCAAAGGATCAGTGAATGGGAGACAGAATTGGAACTACTGGAGAAATGGCTGAAAGCACCAGTAGGGAAGAAAGAACCTGATGAAGATTACAAGGAAATTGCAGAAGAAGAAGTTCACTATTGTGAACCCGAGCGAGGAGACATCCTTGGAACGGATGATGTGGAGGAGAGACTAACTGACAGTCTCATGAATTCTTTTGAGAATTCAAATCAGCAGACTAATATGCTGATAGAGGAGGAGAAAACAGAGCAGCATACTGATGTGTTGCCAAAGGAAGAAGAGGCACTGAGGCCTTATGTTTTCTATTTTAATAATTATTTTGTGAGTGCAGGTATAGTTGCAAATGCTGGAGGAAATTTGGCACAGATGAGCAGCCAAATAAAAATGAAAGAAGAAGATTCTATGGAAGAATTTAATCCATGGAACAGAGATGTTCAATTGTTGGAGAGAATGCTGGAAAGTCGAAATTCAGTGCAGACAGAGATAACTGTGAAAGAGGGTAAGGATGAAAGGGAGGCATCAAGAACAAGCGAGGAACAAGTAAGGAACCAACAACTACACGGTGGAAGTAACCAACAACAATTTGAAGAGTTAGTGGACAGCAGCAACAACCTGAAGCAGAGAAAAAGAGGTAACAGTGAATGGAAGAATATGGACCAACCCAAAGAAATGATAGAGATGGAGATTGAAGAGTTATGGCAGTTAATGATGAAGCAGTCCATATGGAGGAGGTTGACAGCAGCAGAAAGAATGCTCAATTAGAACTTGAAACTGATTGACAAGGAGAGGAAGATGAAATAGAAAACAGGTGACATACAACAACAACAAAGGTGCAAATCATTCAGACAACTACAAACCAAAGTTTGGGACCCTGGAGGTTTCCTATTAACACATGAAGTCACATGATCAAGAGATCATGAATGTTTTCAACTTTGGGAGTCTGATGTAGGAGCATTGGCTCTCAAAGATTAAGCTCGAAGTATCTAGTCGAACCTAAGGGTCTAGACATTAACCAAGAAGGGGCTGTTGAGTCTTGAAAATGTCATTCATTTCCATTACACTTTCACTATTATGTCCATTATATCACCTCCATTTCACCTCCATTTCACTACTATGTCACCACATTCATCCCATTTTCATTATCATTGGGCCACTTTTATGTTTTTCCAATCTTTATTAATTCTAAGCCTTTGAAGTGAATTTGTGGTTAAAAATTAGAAAATAATGTGCATATGCTTATACCTAACAAATGGGTTGAGATTATTGACATGTGTAGGTTGAAAGGAGGCTTCTAAAAGACCCTTATGTGGCACTCTAAGGCCACATTCGAATTTGAGTGGAAAGAATCATGGGATCATGAGGATATGTGTCACATCTCCTAATTATATTGTAACTCTAAGAAGACATGTGTCTTATCAGTTCCTATTTTGATTAGGACTCTAGAGGTAGAGGGAGAGATTCATGGACTCTCATTAATGAGATGGATTCTCATCTTTTTGTATAAATAGGAGATCTCTCTCCTTCATTTGTTAGTCTTTTAGCTTGTGAGTTCTTAAGTCTTAGCTTGTTAGCTTGTGAGATGGCTTTGGAAAGCTTTGGAGAGCTTTGTTGTACTTTGTAATTTTGAAGAATTTGAATAAAGCTTTGATGTTCTCAACATGGAAGGAGATGTGAAGTAGATGTCATGGAGCATATTAGAATGTAAGGTAGAGTAGATTTCATTTTGTAATTTTTCTTTGATTTCATTATGTTATTTGATTGCTTTTGAGTTTGATAAATTAGATTTTCCATTCATGAAATTTTAATTCATGTAAGTGTGTTCAACCGGTTGATTGTAGATTAGTTTTTCTTTATATGTTTTTGCATCAACTAGTAACATGAGATTTACCTCTCTGCTGACTTTGTTTTTTTTAGCTTTTCAATTTCAGTTATGCTTTGATTTCAGTCTTATTCATTTGCTTTGTTAGTTAGTTTAGATATCAGATTGCTCAAGTTATTGATGATTACCTCCGAAAGCCATAGCGAGACTAACTGGCGAGGGGTCAGACTATGAATTGATGTGATTTGTTTTTATGTTTACTTTTCTGCAATTAGATATCAGATTGCTCAAGTTGTTGATGATTACCTCCGAAAGCCATAGCGAGACTAACTGGCGAGGGGTCAGACTATGAATTGATGTGATTTGATTTTAAGTTTACTTTTCTGCAATTAGATATCAGATTGCTCAAGTTGTTGATGATTACCTCCGAAAGCCATAGCGAGACTAACTGGCGAAAGGTCAGACTATGAATTGATGTGATCTGATTTTAGTTTTACTTTTATGTAATTAGATAGTAAATTGTTCATATCATTGACGGTTACCTCCGAAAGCCATAGCGAGACTACTGGCGAGGGATCAAATTATGAATGTGTAATTTGATTTTAGTTTTACTTTTCTTGAAATTTTTTATTTCTTTGAGTGTAATAGCTTAACTTTTATTTCCATATTTAGACAAGTAGCAGAGACAGTGATTTCATGACCAGTATTTCATCTTTTGCTTGATTGAAGTAGTTGCATACGTACACTTTTGTTTAAGTACTAATTCCATCAATAACATGTTTTAAAATCTTTTGAAGTGCTAAGTTTTGGAAGTTATCATTAGGGACATGGACCTTGTCTTGAAATCTACATCCATACTTGACCTTTAAAAGTATTCTTAAGACCTTAGAATAGGATTTCCATTTGCATTAGATACTTTAGGAGATCAACAAGAACAAAACCCCAAAACAAAATAAAATCTATAAAACAACGAAGTAAGAAAAAGGTTACCTAAGCACATATGGTGCACCACACTTCATCAGTTTACGATACCCGGATTGATAATTTATGTAGAGAAATTTAAGACGTTAAATTGACTAGACATTTCGGCGCCGTTGCCGAGGAAGTGTAAATAGGAGACCTTATTTCTTACATCTAAATTTTTTTTTAATAATTCTTGAGTATGCTCTCCTCCTGCACTTTGTGTGATCATATGCTCTCCTCCTGCACTTTGTGTGATCTGGAGGATCAGAAAAATGATTGTTATGTAAAAAATTTTAAAAATTCTTGAGTATGCTCTCCTCCTGCACTTTGTGTGATCTGGAGGATCAGAAAAAGAATTGTTATGTAAAAAAAAAAAAAAAGGAAAAAAGGGAGACAAAATAAACTTCATCATTTCAATTGATTCAAAAAAAAAATAAAATAAAAAATAAATGAAACCCAACTGCTTCGATAGGTTCAGCTGTCCAAGATTGACTGGTTATGGTTTATAGTGGTCCTCAAAACACTGTATCCTATTTTAATAAGGTTTTGCAACTTAGCTGCGAAATGTAGCCTGATTCCGCAACGAGTTGAGAATGCTGCAGCTGATTTCAAGGTTTAGCAGGTTACAGGCGTCCAATGAAGAAACCGACCACATGGGCATCTCCGGAATTGTCCCGACATGGATCCTATCCTAGTCATTCAGCCAGACTGATACAAAAATCAGCCTAAGACCTCAGTCAAAGTCCTGCTTTTAGCATGTTTTCCTTGAAGTCTTTGCTGCCTGAAAGTGAAATTCATTAATCCTTCTTATAAAAATTTACAATTTCAGAGAAGAAAAAAAAAAGGAAAAACAATCTATGGCTATCTTCAATCCTAGCTTTCAATGTGGCCTCAGTAGAAAATCTGCATCCCTGTTCAAGCTTTGGCCTAAAACAAACCTGCAACATAAAAAAAATGCACTGTATATGTGAAAAAGAAACCAAGGGATCGAATCTTAAATGATTAGGTAACAATAAGAAGGTGAATGCAAATTTGTAGATCCATGTTAACTCCATTAAGGAGCCTCAGCATTGTCCCAACCTGAAAATAAATCAATAAGCTCAATACAAACATTGCTGCCACTTAGATTTCCACCGCCTCCAAAACCTGCGGTATAAACGATCTAAGCTACAAGCTTCAACAAAATTATTAAATCGTTGTTTTAAAAATCCAAGGTACCATTATAAAATAAAAACAACTACTACAGTAATCGTTTAGCAACCTGTGGGTTGGGCGTCATCGTTTGACATTTCCTCTCTGGTTTCTTTGTTAATAAACTAGTAGAGAAAAGAGTTGTTCCCGTATCAGGTAAATACAAGAGCCATTACACAACAAATGAAAGCCGGAAGGCCGAATGAAACAAATTCATAAAATGCAGAACAGTAAAAGACATTAACTCAGAAAAACGTAAACAACAAAAAATGTCAAACTTCACATGCACGATTTGGCCAAACGGAGACGAATTTGAAAAAGAGAAAACATGGGTTTTTTCACCAGTAGGGTCAATTAGATAACCTAAAAATCGTTTCAAGAGATTTGTGGCAGTTTGGGAGAAATTATCGGTTCTTTGGAGCCCATTTTTGCAGGCCGCGAGGAAAAGAACGGAATTTTAATTAATGAATAGGCTGTGATTTAATTCGGCGTGCCTGAGAAAGGGGAATTTTAATTTGATTATGTGCTGGCACTTACTCTACCACGTCTTCCACCCTTTGCCACCACGTTTCCTGCCTTTTATTTCCACCTATTGACACCTGTAATCCCAATTGAAGACGGCTCTGCTTGTGAATTAATTCCATTATGTGAACTAGTTGAGTACGCCTTTGTCATCTTCAACCGAACTTCTCCACTCCAACTGTTTAACAGCTAAATTGGATAACTTGACCAAGTGAATACGACTCTTTTACATCCATATTTCTTGGACTATGATAGTGGAGTTTGAGTGCATAATTATTCTGTGTGGAGGAGTGATCGCTCACGGTGGTAGAACTGCATGGTATAATGCACTGAAATTTGATTTTATAATGCGTTAAAGAGGAGAATGTGAGTGATATTTATTTACTCATTTTCTACTCTTAAAAAACCCATTCACATGAACTTTATAAACGAATGAGTGGTGAAGAAGATAATTAGTGGATTATTCATTCAGCATAACTCTATTTTCAATTGGTGATTATGGTAATGGGTAGCGTGGTACTTTCAAATTCTCGCTGGTGAAAATGTGAATGAGGTAGACAAAATTGGCCAATCCGGATGATCATCCATATTTTATAATGAATAGGGCACAGACAATAGAAAATAGAAGCATGACAACAAAGGGAAATGGGTTGTTTTATGATTTAGAAACTGGAAGGAGTGGAGGTTTTATCATGATGTGCCTTCAGTTTTTTATCAAACTATAAGTTGAAGCTTTATTGCTCATTTTTCCTTAGCAGTCTGAAGTCTGATATAACTACTACAACAGTGTAATCTTCGAATTTTGGTCCTGAAAATAAGTTATGACAATCCTAATACACTTAAAGGTTCAATAAGTATTATCTTGTTTGTTTTTCAAGTGAGATTTTGGGATTGTTTGCATGCTAATTGTGGGCTGATCTGAATCATATCAAAGTTTGGTGCATTATAATGGTATTCTTGAAATCATTGGTTTTCGTTTGATCTTGAAAATAATCTATCATTTCTGCATACTAGCTCTTGCATATTTGCACTCTTGCATAAGCATCTTTTTGATAGTCGAAGTGCTCTAAAATTGTTCCCGTGCCTAATTGCTAAGTAACCAAAAGATTAAATTCATATTCAAGGTTTAATATTCAGAAGGCAGTAGGAAAGTGACACTTCGGGTTAATATATATATATATATATATATATATATATATATATATATATATAAGCAGCAAAAGAGTAGGTACCCTGGTTTGCTCCATATGCCACTACCATTCACAGAGTTTCTAAATGCAGACAATGAAGAAAATAACTTAAAAACTGATGGTTCACTATTTCAGCCACTTTCCGCAGTTGATTCAACTTTCCCCAGCTGGTTCAACTTTCCGCAACTGTTTTTGTTAAACTCTAGGTTGCAGGTGTCATCAAGCAAAACAAGCCACATGGGTAGCTGGGGGAACGTCAGTACATGGATGGTGTCCTATTCATTTGATCCAATTCGATGAAAAAGACCCCGGTCAAAGAGAAGTCAAGTTGTATGTTATCACTAAGTCGCCACACTAAGTCACTGCATGTCAAGAAAAAAAAATAATTTTGAATTAATGAAATGAATAAGTTATTTGCTCACTTTTCTGAAGGTATTGATTAATTTTGAACTGATGATGAAAGATGAATGGCTAAATTTGTATTCAAGATTTTTAGCTACAGAAACCATGCACATTCTGCACCTGAAGTCCAATTCCGCAGACTGAAAAAAAAACCTCATTGTTCAAATCAGCCTAATCTTCTCATACAAAATCAGATTTTGATGATTCAAGTATCGTTGGAAATATCTCAACAAGATCTACACAATGAGAAATCCATCATTAGAGTTTGAAATGGCAAATAATGAAATAAATTGCTGAAAAGAAACAACTTTCAACTTGGGGCACCAATTTCAAAGCAGGTATAAATTCTTTTGATTTTTCCTTCGAGAACTTGTTTCATTAATACAAATTCTTAGTTTTGTGTGTAAATATCATAACTAGAGAGATTGATCACCTCTCTCCTTTGATAATCTTACATTCCATTGCAGAAGAAGTATTAGTTTTTTTGCAGGTTCTAGGAGGAAGGACAAGTGACTACAAGAGAATGGTGTCTCTCTAAGAGACCAATTTGTTTCATAAGAGGATGATCAACAACAAAGAGGAAATATGTTGATGCAAAATCAGATCCAAACACTTGAAAAACTTTCAGATACTATTGACTCCATCACATCCATACCTCATAATAAACCATTCATCTCATTTTCCTCTATATTTTCCATTTACATTCACATACACTTTCCATCTCTTTTTGTCCATTCATAACCCACAAATAAAAGCAAGAGGCTCATTCACATGCTTATTGCCCATTTCCATTTCTATTCTCCATTGCCATCTTCCATTTTCATCTTCCATTTCCTGTCATTTTCATTCTGTAAATAAGCCATGCTTCAATGCAAATTATTGAGTCCATAGTCCTTTGAGTCTAAGTTCCTTGTAAAGACACCTTGAGGCTTGCATGCCTTAATGGCAAGTTCTCATGCTGACAAACAATGGGAATACATTAATGTCCCTTGTTCATTAGATCTTCTAGGTGATTCGACATCAGCAAAATCATTCGTACCTAGCAAGATGTGTTTGGGCATCTTGACTCTCATTGTCATAAATGGTGAGAGTTCTCGTGTTGACTAGTGGCATCCATTAATGGCCACTAAGTCAACAATTTCCTATTATGTTCGACATCAGAACATCTTTTCACATAGTAGGAATTGTGCCAATGAGTTTTGAAGACATGAAGACTATTATTTTCAGCATTTTGGAGCAGATTCAGCAAGTTTTAGTAGAAGCAATAAAAAGTCATCTTATCTCTTCATCCATGACTCCTCTTATTCAGCCACTTGAAGAAAAATATGATCAGAATTTTGCGGCCACCACACATACAACTTATCCATTCCAAAGGGTAAGTTAAGGTACGTAATTTTCTAACTTTTGACCATAGAATTCCATAAAAAGCTAGAATGATAATTGTTGGAAAAACATTTCTCTTCCTCATTTCATAAAATTGTCAATACCATCAGTTGGTGGGGGGGGGGAATACATTCATCTTCATATCTTTCCATGTCCATATCATACTCAGGAGCCCACATACTTCCAACATATATTAACTATTACATTGTTATTATGAGCATACAATGGCTTTTCAAAAAAAATGCTTAAAGGATAAATTGGATACAAACAAAATCATGGTTGTCACACAAGAACCAACCATCATGCAATCCAATAAAGATATACTTTGCAACAATAATCAAAATATCATTATGCAAAGTTCAAAGATCAAAATAGAATGCAACAACCAAAAAAAAAAAAAATTTTGGTTGTAACACAAGAACCAACCATGTTGCAATTCAAGTAAAACACTTTGCAAAAATATGAAGTTATCAAATGATATCATGCAAAGTTAAGCCAAAGCTCAAGGATCAAAAGAGTTAATGTAATATATATTGCATGAGGACATGCAATAGCTTCAGTTGGGGGGTATGTTGAGTCTTGAAAATGTCATTCATTTCCATTACACTTTCACTATTATGTCCATTATATCACATCCATTTCACCTCCATTTCACTACTATGTCACCACATTCATCCCATTTTCATTATCATTGGGTCACATTTATGTTTTTCCAATCTTTATTAATTCTAAGCCTTTTAAGTGAATTTGTGGTTAAAAATTAGAAAATAATGTGCATATGCTTATACCTAACAAATGGGTTGAGATTGTTGACATGTGTAGGTTTAAAGGAGGCTTCTAAAAGACCCTTATGTGGCACTCTAAGGCCAAATTCGAATTTGAGTGGAAAGAATCATGGGATCATGAGGATATGTGTCACATCTCCTAATTATATTGTAACTCTAAGAAGACATGTGTCTTATCAGTTCATATTTTGATTAGGACTCTAGAGGTAGAGGGAGATATTCATGGACTCCCATTAATGAGATGGCTTCTCATCTTTTTGTATAAATAAGAGATCTCTCTCCTTCATTTGTTAGTCTTTTAGCTTGTGAGTTCTTAAGTCTTAGCTTGTTAGCTTGTGAGATGGCTTTGGAAAGCTTTGGAGAGCTTTGTTGTACTTTGTAATTTTGAAGAATTTGAATAAAGCTTTGATGTTCTCAACATGGAAGGAGATGTGAAGTAGACGTCATGGAGCATATTAGAATGTAAGGTAGAGTAGATTTCATTTTGTAATTTTTCTTTGATTTCATTATGTTATTTGATTGCTTTCGAGTTTGATAAATTAGATTTTCCACTCATGCAATTTTAATTCATGTAAGTGTGTTCAACCGGTTGATTGTAGATTATTTTTTCTTTATATGTTTTTGCATCAACTAGTGACATGAGATTTACCTCTCTGTTGACTTTGTTTTTTTTAGCTTTTCAATTTCAGTTATGCTTTGATTTCAGTCTTATTCATTTGTTTTGTTAGTTAGTTTAGATATCAGATTGCTCAAGTTATTGATGATTACCTCCGAAAGCCATAGCGAGACTAACTGGCGAGGGGTCAGACTATGAATTGATGTGATTTGATTTTATGTTTACTTTTCTGCAATTAGATATCAGATTGCTCAAGTTGTTGATGATTACCTCCGAAAGCCATAGCGAGACTATCTGGCGAGGGGTCAGACTATGAATTGATGTGATTTGATTTTAAGTTTACTTTTCTACAATTAGATATTAGATTGCTCAAGTTGTTGATGATTACCTCCGAAAGCCATAGCGAGACTAACTGGTGAGGGGTCAGACTATGAATTGATGTGATCTGATTTTAGTTTTACTTTTCTGTAATTAGATATTAAATTTCTCATATCATTGACGGTTACCTCCGAAAGCCATAGCGGGACTACTGGCGAGGGATCGAATTATGAATGTGTAATTTGATTTTAGTTTTACTTTTCTTGCAATTTTTTATTTCTTTGAGTGCAATAGCTTAACTTTTATTTCCATATTTAGACAAGCAGCAGAGACAGTGATTTCATGATCAGTATTTCATCTTTTGCTTGATTGAAGTAGTTGCATACTTACACTTTTGTTTAAGTACTAATTCCATCAATAACATGTTTTAAGATCTTTTGAAGTGCTAAGTTTTGGAAGTTACCATTAGGGACATAGACCTTGTCTTGAAATCTACATCCATACTTAACCTTTAAAAGTATTCTTAAGACCTTAGAATAGGATTTCCATTTGCATTAGATACTTTAGGAGATCAACAAGAACAAAACCCCAAAACAAAACAAAATCTATAAAACAACGAAGTAAGAAAAATGTTAACTAAGCACATATGGTGCACCACACTTCATCAATTTACGATACCCGGATTGATAATTTATGTAGAGAAATTTAAGACGTTAAATTGACTAGACAGGGGCCATTCTAAAATTTCATGTAAAATAATATTTATTTCTTAGAAAGCGTAGATAGGGAATCTATTTAGTGGTTCATTTAACATTAAGGCTGACGCAACCATTGTTAGTTTTTAAATTAGGCAAACAGATCAAGTTAGGATCAGTTAGGAACTTTTTTGAAGAAACTGTTGAGAAATTGAAAAGTAACTAAGGAACATTTCCTCAACTGTAAAGAAACTGCTAATAATTTATTGAAAAGAAAAGAGTGTGATTGTAAGCCCACGGGCAGAGTTGTAAATAGAGGCCGCTAATATTAGAAGATCAGGCCTGAGAGAGAGATGGTATAAATGTGTATTTTTATATACAGAGATTTAATTACAATACTTTTTATAAATGTGTGTTTGAATATCGAATGGGGAATTATGAATGAATCGTGGTACTCTATGTGAATCAGAGATTTGCATGAACTATAAATGCGCAGACGAAGTTCGACGAACACAAAGGGGAGAGCGAATACACAGAGCAAAGAAGAGAGAAGAGGAATTATTCAATGGAATCATAATGGATCGTGAATCCAATTGGAAAACCAAATGATACTATAGAGAGTCAGTGATTAAAGAATTACATAAGTTAAGCTCAGGAGGGAGTCACAGGGGAAGAGCAGAGGATGAAGACCCGGAACCATTGAATAACTGGAAACCACAGAAACATAGAAGAAATAGTGTAAAAAAAAACCAAGTATGAGAGGAGAGAAGAGTTGAAGAATCGGTGTGCAGGGACCGTTGGATCTAACAGACCAACGGTTGAGATTAGATCGCAGAGATCAGAGAGTTTGAATCGCATCGCAACTTATTAAGTGAACGAGCCCGACCCCAAGCCATGGAGGATTCACTAGGGGAGTAATACCATACCACATGCATTCATATTGGGGGATATACATTGAGGAAAGAATGACATAATATATTGAGCATATAATAAGGGGTAAAGGGTTTTTATATTCGCAAGTATAAAAAATGGAGCTCAAAGTTAATGAAAAAATATAAAGGGGTATAAAAAATGTTAATTAAAATATGGATACCTACAGTATCTAGTGAAAGTAGGGTTTTTTTTAAATTGGGAAGGTGTATTGGGTTTTTATTGGTAGGGGGTTAAACACTGTTGTTTTTAGAGGTATTTTCCAATATGTAGTCAAATTAAGGGTATTGTTTAGTATGACATGAATGCATGTGCTATGTCAGAGGTTCATTGAGTGAAGCCCCTGTGCCCCAAGCGATTAGCGATTGCGTCTTGCGATTAAGCGATGGAACGAGGACCATTAGATCTATGAAGAGGATCAACGGTGGAATCTTAATCGCATTTTGGAGAACGAATAACCCTTGGGCCGTAAAGAAGTGCAACAGGCGATGCTGATGTGATCAACGAAGTGATTGCATCGCAAACATTCAACGGTGCTTTATCGGCGCGAGAGTATATGACATGCAAAGTGAGCGGACCCGATAGGGTTATATGGGCGCAACTTGTATATGTTTTGAAGTCCATTATGTTAATCACATATCGGAGGAGATAAGGTTCATGTGTAATGAGACCTACAGATATTGCGATTAGCGATAGCGATAAAAGTAAATCTCGGAATATGTGCAAAGACTGCATTTAAGTGGAAAAAGGTATGTTTATGTGTATTTCCCTTATAAAGGGTTTATAATGGAATAAGCACAATATGTGGTTTCCATGTGTTAATTCCAACATTACCATAGTTATAAAGTGGGGGTTGGTATATATGTGAGCTTAAGGATTGCGTAAGGTTTATAAGGGTTGAGTTATAAAGTCCCGATAGAAGGATTTGAATAAAGGGAAAGACTGGGCTATTGTAATGAAATCATTCCACATAAGAGACTAATAAAGAGGGTCGTAATCATTGATAAATTATAGTTTTGACTCGACATAGAGTCTAAAATTCCTGGGGCAAATATATATATGCATAGTTATATGCATACTGTGAATATACGTGGGGTAGCCCCGCGTCAAATCCTATTAATACCCCTTGTACACTAGTAGAATTAGTTTGGATCCCACACCCCAACCTTCGCATTGTAAAATTTGAATCCCCTAAAATTAAATGAAGAGCTCAAGTTCATTGCATTGGATTTGCCACCAACGAAGTGTCCAACTCGGCTAGTTTCAAATCTTTTGAAATGTTATACAAGACATTAATCATAGACACATGAAAAGAAAAAAATAAAAAACTTCTTGAATTCAAGAAGATTAATTTCTTGAATTCTTGAATTTAATTAAGAAAAAAAATAACTTAAAAACTTATTTAATTCAAGGTCAATTTTTTTGAATTCTTGAATTCAATTTCTTTAAATAACATTAATTTCTTGAATTGTACTTTGGTGATAGGAATCATAAAAACTATGCCTCAATAAAACAAATTCAACAAAGTTAGGAAATAAATGCTCACAATATCCTAAAAATTAATAACTATATAGCAATAAAACTTTCTTAATAAAATTAGGAAAGAAATACTCACAAGATTCTAAAAATTAATTGTTTTTTATTGATTTAATTATATTCTAAAGACTAATGGTTAGTTGCTTCATGAAAGAAAATGTGAGGGGAAAAAAGTAAAGTCAAATTGAAAATGAACAAGAAGAAAATAACTATGATTAATGGAATTGGAATTGAAAATAGAAAAAAAAACCATAGAAAAAAGACAAAAAAATATTAGTCAAACTGAAAAGTAATAAAACTAAAAATAAAAATAAATAAATATTGGAAATAGTTTTTTTAATTATTTTTTCTTCTTTAAAATTTGTCATCTTAAATTGAAAATATGGAGGAAAAAATATAATTCATGAAAATGGAAACAATTAATTAAGAAAAAAGTTAAGTAAAAAATAAATAAAACTAAACAAAAAAAGCACTGACTGATAGAAAAATGAAGTTATTAAACAATACCTATAATAAGACCTCAACTAATCACCTTACAAATAAATATATTTAAATAATCATAAAAAATAACAAAATTTGCATTGACCATGTTAAACTATGGATAAGAGAGAAATTTTTTTGGTCAAAGGTAAATTAATACACAATCAAGATACATCATGTGGACTTTACAACATAATTAGAAGAGTTGAGTTATATAGTGATGTTAATAAATTAAGATAGGAAAAAAATGTTTTCTGAAGTTTGACATAAAAAGAGAAGAGAGAAACAATATATATCGTATATGATTAAAAACTAGTAAAAACGATATTTAAAGTTTAATGAAAATAATGTATCTTATTTCTAGATATTTGCGTTAAAACTAACTTCTCATATCACAATGAGACTAAAACAACAAAATTTAGGATTATGGGGATCCGTTAACACCATTCAATTCAATCACCTTTAATGATGCATTGGATGTAAGTGCTAATGACGTATCTATTCCCAAATTTTATCATAAACTGCTTGACACCATTTAGTTTCCCAACCTTATTACCAACTATCCTAAACTTATTTTTAAGGTTCAAATCTCTTCTCACTTGGACAACCTCTATAATTATCTCATATTAAGTATAATGTTTACCACTACCTTAAGGTGCATACATGGTTATTTTACAATGTAATGTATACATGGTTATTTTACAGTGTACAACTTAAAGTATATATATAAAATATGTTGTACCATTCCTATACTTCAAAAACATATCTTTAATATATATTTTTTTGTTATTTAAAATACATACCTACCATATTCTATACATTAAAAAATATAAAAATAACATATTTACTTTTTAATGTAACCAAAGAAAAAATACCCAAATATGTTACTTTTCTTCTGAATTTTAATTTCTTAAAATATATAAATACTAAATTTATTAAATTAAATTATTACTTTTTAAATTTTAATCTACATTAATATATAAAAATAAACTTATTTTTATTTTTATAAATAGCATTCTCTTACTTCTATATACCTCTCAATACATACAAAATCATATCCATGCCAGAATATTGGAATGATATCACTCCTTACACATTGCAGATGCTAAACTTTACTTTACACTTACATGTAATAGTATACAACGCCCACAATAATAAATTCATGAAACAATGTACCAACAACATAATACAACTTCCCATCTATCATAATCTCCAAATTCCACTTTGATTAAAGCCCAATAAAAGTAATTTAAATAATGTTCAATAAAAAATGACTTCATGTAACTCTCACACACTTCATTCACGAAAGTGATTAAAGTACCATTAAAGTACTTCTCAATCATTATCACCATTTCGCATCCTTGATCAAACTTATTTATCACAACAACTTATTTGACTTTAAATTATTTGTAAACAAGTTTCTAATTTCTATTCAAATATTTTATTTCAATTTATTTAAAAAAAAAATTCAATTTTTATTTATAATTTATTGTAAAAGTATGGGCTAAAACATTCTAGTGATAACCTCTTATTGGTAGAACACTGATGATAATAACATCACATTTGTGGGTAGATCATCCTTCACACAATCTTAGTGATATCATTAAAGCGTTTTTGGCAGGATTTTGATAATAACATATATTGTATTATTAATAATTATATATAATATTAATAATTAATAATTTATTCATTAATGGATATAATGTTCTAGAATCTTTCATAAATTTAAGAATTTGAAGTTTAAGAATAATTGACACAAAGTTTAGTCTTTTTGAAGTTAGTTATAAGTTATTTTCTTGCTTTTTCAATTTTAATTTATTTCTTTGTAATTTTGACTTTTTATTTTCTTTTCCTTTCTTTTTTTTTACTATTTTTAATTTAGTTTTACAATAATACTTTATTTCTTTTCGCTAATAAAAAAATAATATATCATAAAAATAAAAATAAAAATAAAAATATTTGCATCATACTTTACATTAGGAAATAGGTAAATATTTATAATCAAAGCATAACTAAAGTAAAACCAATGAATGAATACATTATTATAGTCTTTTCTTTCGGCAATGATTAATAAGGTGAAGTAAATTTATTAAAGAATGTATTATTAGTATGTCATGCTATTGGGGCATGGCATTGTAACAAAGCTATTTATATATTAACAGTCTCCATGATAGAGAAAAGATGAATCTCCATAGTTAAGAATCTTGTTACATGATTTTATATATACATGGGGGTGTGTATGTTTAACTTATATATTGATTCTTTTAATAATAATAATAATAAATAAATAAATAAAATGATACTTTAGTTATTTTTTATGATTTTTAATCTTGGGAATGTGAGATGTGTTATGAGACAAGATTTTGATGTCTTTCCATGTTTACCAACCATTTAATTTATATGGCTATGTTAGTTTTATAATAAAAAAATTATAACTTAAAGATGTAAATCTATTAACTCTTATAAATAATAAACATTAATCTAAATTTTAAAATCACAATCTAATAAAGTGTATGATACCTCATTATTTATTATGATTTAAAGTTGATAAATCTATATATGTTTTAAAATTTACTATCATCTTATCATAATGAGGCTAACACAAAATTATTCAACATTGTGTGGAAATAATTAGCACCATTTAATTCCACTACCTTCAACTAAACAATGACAAATGGGAGCTTTTGTTCCACCAAAGGATCTTAGTACTTTCCATTAACCATAACCATTGGCACACATCCACAAGTGTGAGCACAAACACTAGCATGCATCATTGGCACACATCGACAGGTGTGAGAACAAACACTAGCATGCCATTTGGTAGGTCTTGAGTCTAGTGGGGCTATATTAGCTCCCTTCATTCTTTGAACTCACAAACCATCATTGAAAAGTCTTAATTTTTTAAGAGGGAGAAGTGTATACAATAGTTTATTTTATAATTTGTTTTAGGTACATAATAAATCTTGAGTTAATATAAATCTACACTGATACCATTTCACTATTTTAAGTGAATTTAACTTAAGTTTGTCCTCTCTATTTGGGGTCTCTATCATTTGATTAGAGGTAATGGGTTCAACCCTTAACCAAGTGAAAAGGACATAAATAAAAGCATTAGGGTGATTGTGAGGATGGAATACCTTCACACCAATGAGGTGAAAGTGCACATTTCAACCTCTACCTTTATGAGAGAAATTTAAAATAATGCAAACCTATTGTAATCATTATTATTTTAAGAAACGATAAATTTACATATTTTTTTTTATTCCTTTATATACTTAATAAACATCAACTTAAGATGGATTTATATGTTATGTGAATGTGTGTATCAAACACCAATTGGAGACACCCATATTATGGTAGCTTAGAATTGATTCTACAACTGTAAAATATCCTCTTCCCTTTTAATTGAAGTCCAACTTCTCTATTTGGAGTCCTCTCATCCAATTAGATTTCACAGGTTCAATCCTTGAATAATTGAAATGAGCCCCACTTAAAAGCATGATGTTGGGGTAGGTGTGAAAATTGAAAACCTTCTCTCCACAACCCTCACCCTTATGTCAGTAGAATGAAAGTGGGATGGGTGAATATGTACATTTTACAAACCAAAGAGTCATATTAGGGAAATGTTTTGAGACCATATCATAAAATAAGCAACCATTAAGAACATTACAAAATTTCAATGTTAAATATTATGATATTAACACTCCAAAATTGCAATTACAAAAAGATTTTATGCCAAAATTCCAATAATGTAAAATTGGAAAAGGTCCAAATTGTATATACTGTATCCTTCTTAAAAAAATATTCATTTGGCTATGGTGAGGTGGAATAAGAAAAGCATTACATTTGACCATGGTGAAGTGTAAGTCCACATGGCACATGCAAATGATGTGGCTACCAAAAAGGTTGTATAAATGAACAAATCAATATATTCAAGACATTTTTTTCTTAGATAGAAATTGTAATAGCAATAAGAAAAAGGAGAGTATACTCAAGCATCCATTAGATGGCGTTGTTGGTGTTAGCACATGAGACAACATAAAACCCCATTTATGGAGTGTGTCCATTTTTTGGGTTTATTAATATTATTATTTTAATCAATATATTTTTTATTAATGGTTGGATGACTTGGATTTGTTTCAATCCATTTTTCATATAATGACCATTGAGGGAGTCATAATTGTTTAGGTCAAATCTCAAATCCTTTTTCATTGTCAACGTACCTTGGGGTAGCTCTCGAATCCTCTTTTGCACAAGCCTCGTCATAAGCATTGGAGCTATGCCAAATTTCCCATAGTATATGCCTTGACCAAAAACATTGATTGGGGACTAGGGATGTCACCCAATAGTTTACAAGGTTTAAGATATTGTCCATTTCTAAGAAGGCTATGCTTTGAAATCACCTCTCGAATCCTTAGCATGAAGACATGTGGGAACCCTTAAATAAAGACCTACAAAAAAACGTCCATTTTCACCCTAGAACCTTCCAATCATCCCTTCAAGATCACACTCTTATTCATTTTTACATTTTTATTAAAAATTCTATTCATAAATCAAATATAAAATAATTGATAACCAACATTTAATGTACAAAGAGAAAAGAGAAAGGGAGAAATTAATAAATAAATAGAAAGGTAAAGTAGAATAGATCCATCCTATCCCTAACATTATTAAGTAGCTTAGAGTTTACAAATACTTTTTAAAACCCCTTTGAGTACTCAATAAAGATTAGGTTAAAATGATATTATGTAGGTGGTATTTCATTTCTTCTCATTTTGAAGTCATCCATTTCTATTTTGATCCAGACTTATGCAGAAACACAACTGAATACATAAATAAACATGAACACATAGATGCAACAAAAATAAATTTTCATTTCATTAATATCAAAGAATTGTAATATGGTTACATACAAAATGGAAATAACTAGCTTAGGCGATGATATCTTATATTTGAGAAGAGATGTGGTGGCTATATGCCTCGGAACTATGTTACAATGAGGCTCAAGGGCCCTTTTATTATTGAACATAAAAAGGAAACCTTAAACAACCAAAAAACTAACTGTATGAGATGGAACAACAAGAGTTTGTGGGCCCTGTTGGGGTTAGTTGGACAACCAACTTTCTGGGGTCATAACTTGGTCATATGATCTCTGTTTGGGGTGTACGATACATTGTCAGAAATATCTCTCCGAGTACTACAACATTTGCAACAGGCCTTTGCTTATGGCTATTCGCTTATTGCGGACCTCAAAAAAGCATCGTTTAGGGGGTCAAAACAACTTCTGAAGTTCATGACTCGAAAAAATGCTAAAAATAGTAAATTATGCTATAAACAAGGAAACTGATGAAACTAATTGGAGGTCCAGGTGGAATAAGCAGGTGGCCAACAATATCCACCTGGATCATATTTGGAATCTCCTCCTTTTAATCATAGACTCTAAATTTGATCCTTAATTACATGAAATGAGATATACCTAGAAGTATGAAATTAAGAGTGTGAATAAACATTAAAAATACATATTTCCATAAAAGCGAGTGATGAAATTATACATTTATCTAATTAAAAAAAAATAGTTCAAAAAAATGTTGAAAATATTATATAATGAAATAAGATACAACATAATACATAGTCACCCACAAAAATAAACCAATACTAATTATATCTATCCATCAAAATATCAAGACACTATTTGTTAAAAAATAATTATAAACCAATGTGATAAAAAAAAAGAGATTACACAAATTATATCTCGAAACAAATATCAAGCACAATTCACAAATTATATCCACAATTCAAATAATGTGATGTTATTTACATTGGTTTGTGACTATATCAGTATTCAATAAATGTGGTGATGATTAGCATATCTATCAAAATATCAACACACTGTTAAAAAATAATTTCAAAACCAATGTAATAAAAAAATAACGGAAAGAAATTACACAAATTATATCTCAAAACGAATATCAAACACAATTCACAAATTATTCTCAAAACAAATATGAAACATAGTTCAAATAATGTGATGTTATTTGATGTGGTTTGGGATTATATTTAATATTTATTAAATGTGGTAGTGTTTTTTTTTTTTTTTTTTAATTATAATTTTTTGTGTAAGTTTCTTCAATAGATTTCTATTAATGATAAAATATGTTATATTAACTTTTCGTATTTCAAAAAATCATTTTGGGAAATCATCTCTATAATGAGGGGTGATAAAAAAGACACCATTACTATCAGTGAGTAAAAAAATACAATGTTTTGACTAATTTGAGACTTTGATAAAATTAAGGAAGACTATATTGAGGCAATATAGTTATAAAAATATAGTGACTGTTGTTATACCAACTAAGCAACTACCTTCATGTTACATTTATTTTATTATGAAAAGACTCAAACAAAATCAAGTTGTGTTTGAAACTGGCATGCCGACACCCCACTATAAAGACTAGTGTTGAAAACAGGTAATACCCTGTTGTAGAGACAAGTGCAATAGCCATGGTGGACCGTTAGTCTAAAATGATGATCAGAGAGAGAAGAGAGGAGTTTGCCTGAGGAGAATTACCAATAGGAGCGTTAATAAATGCTGGTACTTCATGCTGCTCATCAGACTCAGTACCCAAGTTGGATACCACAAACCACTCCACCATTGTTAGCCTGACCATGATATCATCGAAATTGCAATGTATATCCTGAATAATTCTCTTTATTTACTCATGACCTGCAAATAATTTGTAATTGTCGACCTGTTTACCATGAATAACCATATGGAGCAATGTTTCCAACTGATGATGTAGAGAAAGGGAATGAAGGAAGTGAAGCTCCCACTTCAGGAATTTCCCTAGATAAGGAACCCATTTGAGGTTGTTGCCTCCAACCTTAGAGTTAGAAAAATATATGCAATCCCCAAATTCCTTTGCCTCTAGATGGAGAATTTCATTCCTCACTTCTGGAGGAACTGAGTCAAAGTGGTTGGCCACCAGTGCCCATCCATACAAACGCTGATGAAAAGAAGAAGATGAATTGGGTGCACCACCACAGCGACTTGGCAATCTCTTTTGGGGGGCCATGATTACATAGGAACTACGGTAGTGGGAAAAAAAACTGACACTGAAGGCAAATGGTTGGGGATACACAATGTTAAGAGTGAAGAGAAATTCTAAGTAAGGAGAACATCATCAACTATGAGAAGAGAGGAGAGAAAATTTTGTGGCGGAGAGAGGTATAAAGAGATACCACGAAAATTGAAAGTAAATACCAACCCTAACTCCCGGTAAACTTAAATGTGTGAGGGAGAGATAGAATGTGAGGTCAGAGACACAAAAATAAACGAATTGTGTACAATATGAAAACCAAATGGAAAAGGCACCTGGGTATGAAATTCCACAAACCAACATTGGACAATTGGAAGAAATTTCATTCGAATCAAAGAGTTGGGGTGATGAGGTGGGAAACATCGCCACGAGTTTGAAAGAAGGACCAAACCCCATGTTATGTAGGAAGACCACGAAAAACAATAAACTCTGCTTAAACTCACAGAACTATAGAGACGATATCAGGAAACTAAGTGAATAGATGATGAACAAAAGCATGAATATGAAGGAGAATGAAAAGGAAACAAACCTCCCATGGGTCTAGAAGAGACAAACCTATGCATTCGGAAACAATGTGACAGTTGAAAACCTTCATCAACAAAACCAATAGCATAGAAATGTCGCCACCCTGAGAAATTTCCCATGCATTTATAATGAGGCGTGGCCGTGAAAGGTCCAAGTCATTGAGTGAAGAAACCAAAGTGTGTGAGTTCCATGGAGATCTAGTGTATGGTTGGGCACACTCTTTAACAATCACAAGGTACAAAAAAATCATATGCTCATGAATGGCATATGTAAATTGTGTGTCAGGAACTCCTCCACCCACCAATAGTTCACCATGAGAAATCCTACACATTGCAGCTGCAAAGGAATGAAACTTGATGCCAAAGAGGATGTCGTATTCAAACCCATATTCTCGAATTTGAGCCGATGGGATTAGGGTAGGTGATCCAGAGGTTGTGAGCAATAAAGATTCCACACAAGGGCCAAGCGGTGACAGGTGGATAACATGGCTCTCGATCACAAAGCTGCCAACCCATGCGCGATTCCAATGTTTTGCATGTTAATCACATTTCATGACCCAACTGTGACTCTTAATACCAGCCCCATCAGGGATAAATGTGGTGACGATCAGCATGACTCCTTTTGGAGTATTAACGAACTTTGTATTATTATGTTATAAGAAATGTGTTTATTATTATGTTTAATTTATTTTTTAATAGTAAAATTTAATATATTATTAATATCGTATTTTTTTATTATGTTTTATACATCAGAATATAATATTCCATTTATTTTTTATTAATTTAATATTTTAATTTAATTTAATTTTAACTTTTGCTTATAATTTTATTAATTTTTAATTTATTTTTTAAGTGTTATTGATGCTTCTAAGTTGTTTTTTTTTTACTTTTACTTATGCAACTACGAGTCCATAATTTTTCAAATGTTGTTTATTTAGTTTTAAAAGTGATGCTTAATGTTTCCACAAAATTTTCATAATGACGAGGCAAACTTTTAAGTAATCATTACCATGTCCTTTTATCATGTTATATTCAATTATTAACTATTGGTCACTAATGTATGTTAACTTCAAACAAATAATAATGAAATGTTGCCTCCTTCCTCCATTTGCATTCGTCAGTCCAGGTAGTAACTCTCCAAAGACATAAAAGACTGATTTGTCTGCTTATTCCATAGGTATGTTATTGTTTTATACATTAGGAGTGATTGTTCAGTTCATCTTTCGATGACTGTTCACATTCCTGATTTATTTATTTTACAAATTCCCCAATCATGAAGATTAGGTGTCAACATTCCCCCCCTTAATCTGAAGGGATGTTGGTGAGTCCAAGAATCATTCTGAATCGTTCAAGATTTTCCTTTCCAAGTGCTTTGGTGAATATGTTTGCAATTTGGTCATTTGTGGAACAATGATGGAGATGGATTGTTTTGACCTCAACATGATGTCGAATCAGATGATATTTAGTATTTATATGCTTTGTTCGATCATGGAACTTTGGATTCTTGGCCAACTTTATTGCAGAGGTGTTATCAATCATGAGTGGAGTTGATTGTACTTGTTTTACCTGCAAATCTTCAAGAATTTTCCTGAGCCACACAATTTCTTTCGTTGCTTCAGCTGCTGCCACGTATTCTACTTCAGTTGTGGAATCTGCTGGAACTGATTGTTTGCGTGATCTCCAGGAGACAACTCTTGATCCAAGACTCATAACATATCCTGAAGTAGATACCCCAGTTTCTTTGTCTCCATCGAAGTCTGAATCAGAGTATCCAATCAAGCTGAAGTCGTCCACCTGTGTATACTTGATTCCAAGGTCTTGAGTTCCCTTCAAGTACCTTAGAACTCTTTTTGCAGCAGACCAATGTCCCTCACAAGGCTTTTGCATGAACCTGGAGAGGATTCCAACAGTAAATGAAATGTCTGGTCTGGTAGTAGTGAGGTAGATGAGACTTCCTACAAGCTGTCTATACTTTGTTGCATCCTCAAATTCCTTTCCTTCAATAGATGTGAGCTTTAAGTATTGTTCCTTTGGAGTAGAAAGAGGATTGCACTCTGTCATGCCAAATCTGTTTAACAAATCTCCAATATATTTCTTTTGAGAAAGAAATATGGATTTTGGATGTTGGGTTACTTCAATGCCAAGATAGTAATGAACATAGCCCAAATTAGTCATTTCAAAACTTTTCCCTAATTCCTTCTTTATGGATGAAATGTATCTTTCATTGTTCCCTGTCATTAAAAGATCATCTACATATACCACAAGATACACAACTGTTTTGCCAACTTTCTTGACAAATAAAGTTGCATCATCAAGATCAAAATGATTGAAGTTGAGTTTCAGAAGATGCTCAGTTAGTTTTTCATACCAGGCTTGCGGTGCTTGTTTGAGGCCATACAAGGACTTCACAAGTTTGCATACTTTATGTTCACGTCCTTTCACAGCAAATCTTTCAGGCTGGGACATAAAAACATTCTCTTTTAGATCTCCATTCAAGAATGCAGTTTTTACATCCATTTGATGGACTTTCCAACCGTTTTGAGCTGCTAGTGCAAAGAGTGTCCGGATGGTGGCCCATTTTGCTGTGGGGGCAAAAGTTTCCTCATAATCGACCCCTTCCTTCTATGCAAAACCTTTTGCCACAAGCCTAGCTTTGTGCTTGTCAAGTGAGCCATCAGCTTTGTATTTGTTCTTGTAGACCCACTTGCAGACAATTGGTTTGTTTCCAAATGGAGGATAAACCAACTTCCAAGTGCCATTCTTTATGAGGGCATCATACTCCTTTTTCATCGCTTCTTTCCATTCATCATGAGAAGAAACTTCTTTGAAGGAAGTTGGTTCAAAATCTGTAGACAAGTTCAATTCACAATCATAAGTAACATCCATATCAACAGGTGAATTAGAGTCATCTACATCACCTCCATTTTGTCTGTTTGAATTTCTGGTTCCTGTTTTTCCAATTTCATCAGGATGAACACTTTCAAGTGTCTTTGTCAACCATTTTGGGGGACCTTTCTGAGATGGTCCAGGCTGCTCTGTTGATTGATTTAGGACTGAATCAAGATTGAGTCTCCCAATTCTATCAATTACATCAATTAAAGCATCATCCGTTGTTGGAGTTTCATGCGGGGGAGATTGTTCTTCAGAAGAAGATTCCACATGTTGTTCTAGTATAGGAATCCCCCCTTCAAGATGTGGAATCTGATTATCAAATTCTTGAAATGATTTTGTTTTTGCGAATCTATCCAAGCGATCAAGTTGCCGCTCAACAACATTGTCAGATTTGGATGATTCAAGAAAAATGACATCTCTAGATACAACAAACTTTTTATTTACTTCATCATAGAGGCGGTATGCTTCAGAGGTGTTTGAATACCCCAGGAAGATACATTTACGACTTCTAGCACCAAGTTTGTTTCTATGTACCTTTGGTATCAAAGCATAACAGTTGGAACCAAAGATCCTGAGATGTTTTACCGAAGGAACATGTCCATACCACAATTCATAAGGAGTCTTGTTTCTTATAGCATTAGATGGACATCTATTCTTTATGTATGCAGCATATAGAACAGCATCAACCCAAAACATTATCTTTACATTTTTGAAGAAAAGCATAGATCGTACCATATTCAAAATTGTTCTATTCAGTCTTTCTGCTACACCATTCTGTTGGGGATTATAAGGTACAGTTGTTTGATGTTTGATCCCATGTTGGCGAAGATAGTTTTCAAATTCATTTGATGTATATTATTTTCCATTATCAGTGCGAATAGACCCAATATGAGATTGTGCATCATTTTCAATCCATTTATGAAAATTCTTGAATGTTTGAAAAGCATCAGATTTGTTCTTCAAAAAATAAACCCAACACATTCTGGTGTAATCATCAGTTGTGGTAGGGGGGGGCTAGAGCCAGGAAGGAGGTCGCCATTGCCAGCCAGGAGGTGGTGGTCATTGTAAGCCGGTCCATTCACAGATGGGTCATAGCCAAGGGGTCGTTTTCATAGCCAGGAGGTGATAACTATTGGCAGTGATAGAAAGATGGATCTACTCATGGGAACCTTACGTGCATGAACCTATACTCAGTGAACTGTTCGACGTGATCTTTCCCCCTTGCCCAGTTCGACGTTCACTTTTGGGCGTAGGAGGGTTGTTGTCCCCACCTGTTGCAATACCCCGTGCCCTGGATGGAGATGGTTTTCCATTTTTGACCAGTTCGACGTTAACTGGAGGTTATTATATTTGTGTTACCAGTTCTCTTACCCCCCAGCCCTGGAGAGGAGGTAGTCAGTCAGTCAGTCAGTCAGGTGAGGCAGGTTAGGAGGCAGTGAGTTAGTCAGTAAGTTTGGATCTTTACCAATAGCACAAAGAAAGCCCAGTGTTACCAGTTATCAATACCCCTGCCCTGGAGGTAGGTTTTCGTGCCATGTGTGAACTAATTACTGTAAGCGATGATGGCAACAAGTAGCACCGTGAGTCACTGGTTTCACTTTTTTGATCTCTTTTCCAGCCTGAGATTGTATCATGTCTGGTTCCTTACTTATCTTCCTATTGGTTTACTTCTGGTTTTGCACTCTTACCAGAGGAACAAAATCTACCTACACGCACTCTTACCTGACATGGGAATAAGGTTATTGGGCCAGAACTCTACTCTCGCCTACCCCATTGTGTGAAACATAAAGCAGTAGAACCCGAACCATGCTGTTTGAACTGTACCTCGTCCCCCCCATGCATGCTGTGGGGGAACTGAAACTCATGCATGGTGTGGGAAACACCAATCAGTAGAACCCACTGGACAAGCGGTGTGGGACTGATTATATATAGATCTCTTATGGTAAGGTAAGCTAAGGCAAGCAGCTACCATTTCACCAATGGACTTCTACATGATGGGTGCGTCCGGGCATGCTTGTTAATGATGGTAAACCGGGGGCGCTACATGTATATATAATAAGCCCTGCTATCGTCTTCCACCTTTGCTATTCCACCTTTGCTATACGATTTATGTAATGTCCTATGGGCTCCTGCGTCATAAACTTGGTAAACTGGTCCCGGATCAATGGAATAACTCTAATGGAATCACTCTATAGCATCAATTCTAAGTGTAAAGGCAGAAGCTATGCATAGGCATAGGAGCTACTTATCGACGTATATGATGAACCCGTAGCTTACCCACTACCCTCACCTGAACCAGCAGCAAAGCGCCAAACAAAGGCATAGCGACCCGTCCAAGGTATTCCCCCACCCTGGTACGCCCGCCAAGCAAGCAAAGGTAGGGGCAAGCCTCCCCACCAGCGGAGACTAAAAAAACAAAGGTAGCAAACAGCATAGTATTAGGGGCAAAGAAAGCTAGGACGGAGCCAGCGAAGGCAGAGCCCACATCCCTTCCTGTTCCTTATATAGTTTCATCTCCCTAGCCATATCCAATCGGAGACCGAGTCTAACCTTGAATAGCATCAGAATCAAAGCCAGCATTCGAACCATTTCCAGCCCAAGATTATAATGCTTCATCATTACTGCTTTCGTTACTTGCTTAGTTACTGGCTTATGAAATGACTGCTGGCCGGGTTCCCACCCCATACCCCTTCACTTACCGATACGGAACAGGAGTTACTAGACTTTATGGATGATGCGTTGTAACATATGATGCACCTGTTGAGGATCATACTCATTCATAGAAAACCACCGCTCATTGTCGATCTTTGCTGCCATAATAGCTGCCGATCATTGCAAGGAGGTAGGTCATTGTCAGAAGGTCAGCTAATAAACAGTCGCCTGGAGGTATTTTCCAGAGGGTCCGCCGATAGTCAATCATTCCAATCATTGTCAGTCGATCATAGTTGATCGATCATAGCCAAAGGGGCGGTGCCGAGATAAGAAGGAAGCCCCCATCAATCAATGAATACCCGAGAATATATGTCCCCTATCAAGCACCTTACCCGAGAGAGAGAGGTTACCCTTCACTCATACCCGAGAGAAGAAAAAGAAGTCCTTACCGCCAGAGGATATATGTCCCACTCTAGATAGTATAAGATATAATGCAAGTAAGTTACCGCACCTATACCTTAAAGGGGCCTTAATCGAATGGATCCGCTTATCTACCATCTTAAGCACCACCGTTGGGGGCAGACACTCAGTTCGGGTGGACCAGATATTAGAAAATATTCTAATTTGCCATTTTCATTTAGAGAAACCTTGTTTTGATATTGACTGCTTAATGCCATAAAAGAGTAGGATCTTATGAAGAAATTGGGGTGTAACATGATGGTGCTCGGTCGGTACCGCATAAAGGTGACAGGATTTGAACTTATGACTCTCTGTACCCACAACAGATGCGCAGATGCGCCACACCCTTTTGAGAAAAGAAATTCTGTCCGAGCCACTATGGATCACTAGCACCTTCAGTATCTTAATGCACGCTGTTACGTATATCAAAATGACATCTCGATATAGCCGTAAGTCTCAGATCAAGTCAGGCGGGAGGGTTGACTGACCTTTAGCAGACAGATATCGCTTCACTGCCGGATGGCTTGCTTGGGATTATGTGGTTGGTCCATCAGAGCTACCTCGTTGGATGGGGACGAGCTTATGACTGCTAGGAAATGCACACTTGCCTTTAGGATTCTTAGGAGAGATGTACGAGCAGCTAGAGAACCAACCGGGCGGAATAGCGTGGATGGCTTTGATGGCATGAAACACCCTTATTCTTAGACCTCTTAGCTTCTGTGTTTACTAACCGCCTAGGGAGAGTCGGGAATCATCCCTAAGATTATAAGCACCGGATTGGATTAGTTGATCCCTTACCCCAGTCACGACTTTGGTAGGTGGGCTAACCACATGTTCCACACATTCTAGTTACCCAATAACTAGCCCTTCCCTTAGAGATAGACCAAGTGCTTACGATTCTTAGTAGCATCTATCGCCATATTCCCTTGTAAGGATCCCATTTAGCTTAGAGCTCAACACGTAGAATTATCACGGAGAGAGTCCCATCAAGGTACAATCTCTCAATCCCAATACGAGGAGGGCTACTCTGTCGTCCCAATACGATCCAATCTCAAGTACCAAGTATGATCCAATCTCACGTACCCATCATACCCAGCAGCTCACGTACCCATCACTCCCCAGCTCACGTACCCATCATTCACTGAATCATTAGCTCTCTGACTTTATACCCATCTCACGTAGCGATCATTCCCAGCTTTAGGCCCCATCGTTCCCGTCTATTGGCCCGATCAACTCCACGTCTCACGGCCCCTTCATTCACAGATCACGGCCCAATCAACTCCACATCTCAAGGCCCGATTAGAGTCTGCATTCAGTACGCTTTACCCAGATTACCCAGGCAATCCGCATTACCGCTTTCTGTTCAATCCGCTTTCCCCAGTCCGCTTTCTGTACGCATCTGTCCGCATCTCACTTTCTGTTAAATACGCACCTGCCATAGTAGGGGGGGCCCTACAACATACACAACTGACAACACATCTTCGGGGGTGAGACGCTTAGCAAGTAACTTATCAAAATATTGATCGTATGGGGAGTTTGCTGGGGAATGAACAGAAAGTGAGGCGTGACTCGTAACATTACTTTATAGGGCCACCTATGAGACTCTTACTTATGATGCAGACATATCACTGATATGCATGCCGCATGTACGCCTAGCATAGACTCTTCCCTCCCTGGCATACCATTACTAATAGTGGGTAGTAGTGGGACTACCTAGGATAGGGTGGTCCCATGGGCCTACCACTAGTGGTGCCTACCAAACTATGCCTACCACGGGTAAGCTTGATTCACCTTTCAAGATCACTATACTGGGTTGACTTTTCATAACCTTACCTTCGCTCAGGGAGGACGAGCACCTTACCAAGCAGAGATAACTCAGGTCATACCTCTTCCTTGACCTGATCTAACTCTTTGAGGGGCCAAGGAAATAAGGAGAAAGGGCCAAGACTTAAACCGCGACCAACCAAATAAGGCGCAGGACCAACCAAATAAGGCGACCTTACCTTACTCAGTTAGAAGGAAGGGGTTGACCTTGCTTGACTTGATGGGACCAACTCTTCGAGCTCTGGTAATACCCAGCCAGCCATTCATTCTAAATACTCTAAAGGAAAGAAGAGTCTCGCCCCCTCGTGACTAAAACAGATACGCTCAGGGCCAAAACTGCTAAGGGCATTCCATCCGGCTCCAGCATCTGGATAATATGAAATGCGACGTGGCCAAAACAATCAATGCATGGGAAAGAATATCCCGAAAAGATTGAAAATGGATTGAAATACCAACTATATACTTACTGCCTTATAGTATTACCTTATACTAGGTATATAAGTGTATAATAGCAGTGATATAACCTTAGCCTAATGGTAATAGACATACTATATACGACTATTACTAGGATATCACCACCGTCCTATTAGCAGCATCAGCTCGCACCACTGGTTATCCATAGATGCTGCCGAAGTAAAAGATCGTCAACAAGGGCGTTCTAGTGCGTTGTATATTCTTACTTATCTAATACTTGTATCATTTCATGATGATGCCATGTGAATTGCTAGGAACATGTTAAGTATATAGCTAACCTAATAACGAACGTTTTGTAAAGGGACTAGAGCAGGCTACCGTGAAAAAGAAAACACGATCTTATTTTTCATTGGAACTATTATATGTCCAAGGTTCAATATCGAAATCATTTTCGAAGTTTTCCCTGATTGTTTCAACAGAAAATTCAAAAATACCTTGACCTTATTAGAATGGGTTCAAGTCAAATAGCAATGATTTGAAACACTTTTTTATACACTATTTTGTAAACCTAAGGACTTGATCATATAGATATGTAAAATACAGGATTTCCAATCATAGCAAAAGAAAGAAAGGGAACGGATACTCAATTGAGAGTGAGTAAACAGAATTATATGCATAAAGAATATATCTCATCTATGCAGATATAATAATGTGGAAAGCCGTATTCGACGAAAGTCGTATGTAAGGTTTGGAGGGAGATCTTTCATACCTTTAGGGATCCACCCTACAATATGGAGTAAAAAAGCAAAAATAAATGATTTTCAGCCTTTTTGAAATAGCCAAATTAGTAGGGTTTTAATGCTCGACCAGGGGGGAGAGGGATGCTGCTTGGAAGAGTTAGGAACAATCTCATCAATTATATCTAATCCCCATTATTCAAATGGTTGTTGGATATTCACTGGCTGTAATGGGAATGCTAGTTTCATTTCTCTTCCAGTTGCAGTTTGACAAATTTTGCATTTTCTTGCATAGTCATGTGCATCCTTGAATAACATTGGCCAATAGTAACACCTGCATGCAGGATTATGTGAGTTTTGGTATTTCCTCCGATATGACCTCCAGCTGGTCCATCATGTAACTCTTGCATAACCTTTTCAGCTTCAAGTTTTTCTAGGCATCTTAATAACACTGAATCATAATTTTTTCTAAATAATACATCATCAATTAATTCACACTGATTTGATTTCAACCTTAAAGCACACTTTTTTTTTTTTTTTTTAATTGAGATGCATAGGAGCTTATCCATTCTTTAAATAAAACTTCAAATCAACATATTGTGATTGTGCATCGTTGAGGCTTACCTCTGATATTTGCACTTCATTACCTTGGTCTTCTTCTATTGATAAATGGGAAGCTCCAGTTAGCATTCTAAAAAAACCTTGGCCCCTAACAATTTTAGCTGGTCGGATTTCTACATCATACTCTTGAAGTGCAGTGACCCAATTTTCTCTTTTCTCCCCCACTTCTCTTTGAATCAATAATTTCCTTACTGCAGGGTAAGGTACTAATATTTTTGTATGATTTTTTAGGAGAAAAGGTCTGAAATGTTTCAAGGTTTTAAAGACAGCAAAAGCTTGTTTTTTAGCAGTTGAGTAGTTTAGCTCGACACCCTGTAAATTGGAGCTGAAAAAAAGATAGGTTCCTCAATGTTTTGATCATTTAGCTGTGTTAAAAATGCTACATATGATGTATCAAATGAAAATGTGTATAATACAAAAGGCTTAAGAAAGTCCGGAGTTGTTAAAGAAGGAGCATTGATAATGGCTTTTTTTATTAACTGAAATGACTCTCTTTCATTTTTACCCCATTTGAAGACTGGATTCTTTCTTATCATTCATTGAAGGGGTAAAACAATCTGTGAAAAATCGGGAACAAATCTTTTTACAAAATTAATCTAGCCTAGGAATGATTGCATGGTCTTTTTGTTATGTGGGAGAGGAATCTTTTAAATTTCTTGGATTCTATCAGGATCAATATAAATTCATTTCTTGGACACTGTGAATCTGAGAAGTTTTCCTTTTGCTAATGCAAAGTATGATTTTTTGGGATTTAGAGAAATGCCATATTTCTTTCATATTTCAAAAATATGCTTTAGGTCATTCAAATGATTGTTTCTGTTCCTAGAGTAGACTGTAATGTCATCTAGCTAAATAACAACTGATTTATTAATCCGACCTTTAAAAGCAATATCCATGGCGCATTGAAACGTAGCAACTGCATTGATAAATCCAAAAGGCATCTTCTGATAAGCATATGTCCCCTACTTGGTCTTGAATGTGGTCTTTAGTCTGTCATCTTGATGTACACGAATCTGATTATATCCTGAAAATCCATCTAGAAAAGACATTAACTCAGAGCCCGCAACTGATTGCAATATTTGCTCCGTGGTAGTCAAAGGAAAGTTATCCTTTTGACAAGCTCTTTTTAAATTCCTAAAGTCAATACACATCCTAATATCTCCATTCTTTTTCTTGATAGGAACCATATTTGATACCCATTTTGAGTGTCTAATGGGAAAGATTATCTTTTCTTTCAGAAGTTTGTTTAATTCAGATTTGATTTGGATTTCAAGGTTTGGATGAATCTTCCTAAGCTTCTGTTGAACTTGTTTCTCATTAGAGGTCATCGGTGTAGTGTGTTGAATTACAGAGGTATCATTGGTCTTAAGATTTGAATAATCCCATGAAAAGACACCTTTATATGTTTTCAACAATTTGATGGATGATATCCTTTCTTCAGATGATAAACCAAGACCTAGGTTGATGTTTTGAGGCTTTTCAAATGTGCCTAGGTTTACCACTTCAAATCTCAAAGTAGAACTCTGAGTTTTGGAGTTGGTAATCTTTTTAAATCTGTATTTCAAATCATAGAGATCTTCCATTTTGACAAAAGATTTTGGAATTGAATTTTGATCTTGTTTATGGTTGATTTGCAAGTCATGTTCATGTTCATCTGTGATTTGTTCCTCATAAGATCCTTCTGATGTACGGAAATCAATTATATCAACATCATTATTAAACACTCTCCAATTTGTTACATTATCAGGGATGGATGGTATAAAAATTAACTCTATAAAAAATCTATCTAGACTAAATTCCTCTGCAGGTATAAGCTTAGATGCTACATTGGCAAGTAAATCAACAGTTGCATTTTGTAATTTGGGGATTGGAGAAATGTTAAAAGTAGTGAAGTAAGAAGTAAGATTCTGGGCTAAGGATTCATAATGTTTGAGATGCCAAAACACACGATGGATTGTCTTTCTTACATGTTTAATAACTATCTCATAATATCCATATACTTGCAAATACTTGACATCAAGGCCAATGGTTTTGTATAGCCCTTGAATTAATGCTTCATAATCTGCAGTATTATTAGTGCATTGAAATTCAAGCCTGCAGGCTAACATGGTTTTCTCTCCTTGCGTGCTGATTAAGATGCATCCAGCACCTACACCATCTTCAGACTTGGAACCATCAAAATAAAGATTCCAGAATAATGAATAATCTACAAGTTTATCGGCTACATCTATACATTTGGAAGCGTTTGTTTGCGAAATTTTTTCTATCTGAGATACTATAGCATTATCTAGAAAGGGAGATCTTTATGTGTTAAAGGATCCCAAGAATGACTCAACTGAGTAGTTTTCGATGATATTATTGGTGAAAGCTACTGGCCCATTTCTCCCTTCAAAATCAGTGACTGTGTACTTCATGAATTTCTCACGGTCTACTCTAATTTGGTTAAGTTTACCATTATATGGCAACCACTTATGAGACCAATCAGTTGCAAAGTATCCGTGTAACTAATCAGACTAATCCCTAGTTAAAATTAAACCATAGAATTCAGGGATATCAGCCATTAGAATATCGATTACCTATGAAACTTATGGGTTGGAGGAAACCCAGATTGAAACTGATATCATTTTTCCAACTACTTCTAATTTTGTCCTGTCCAATTGAATTATGTCTACAATAGATTTTTGAGGTGTGATATTTAATTTAGTGAACACAATGCTTGGCATAATGTTTGAAGAGGCTCCTGAATCAATAAGGAAATTATTGATGTTTTTGTTAAAAATCTCATAAGTAAGAAGAAATGGAGGAGTATGAGAGATATATTTGTCACCTATTAGAACTAGATTTGTAGGGTTTACTTTGTTTAAAGGTGAAGGAGGCTTTCCCATATCTTTAGAAGCTTGAGTGACTACAGCGGTTGGTAAATGAGCTACAAGAACTTCTTTTAACTCTCTAACTAAGATTTTCTGTTGTTGTTTTAGTTTAGTCAATTCATGTAATGAAATATTTACTCTCTTCCTTTTCATATCTTCGACTATATTGTATTCCATTGTATCCGAGTTTACTAATGTTTTGGAAGTAGTCGGAGGATCTAATGGAATAGAGTTAGTTTGAGTAGCCTTGGATTTCTTGCTTACTGTTTTCTCCTTTACAAGAGTAGAAACTTCCTGTTTCTGATTTGATGTTGACATATCAGTAGAGATTTTACTTCTTGTAGTTACTAGCATAGCTTACACATCCTCTTTAGTTGGCAGAATAAAATCCCAGATTCCATTTAACTCAACTTCTTCATCTATTTCTGCTTCTTCTTTGGCTGATGAAGCTTCTTATGGTTCTTGAACAGATTCTGCATTTGAAATTGTATTTGGTGGTTGGGATGTAGAAGAAGGATTTATTTTAAATGAGCGAAATGCTTTCTTGGGAGTAGATGATTCTGTAACCTATTTCTTGATTTCGACCATTTCATTTGACATGGTCTTTAGCACTTTTTGAAGGCCTTCAAGGTCGAAAGGGTCCTTTAGAGATTTGTTTTTTGAATCTTCCTTGAATGCCATTTTCTTTGATTTCATTTCTTCTATCTGTGATCTCTTTTCTAAGGCAATAATTCTCCTTTCTGCAGACAACGCTTCTTTCATTTTTTCTACAAGGGTATCCTTATTGGCTCTATCTACAAAAAATGCGAAATTAGAGGGAAGGGAGGATATATACCACTCTATTTGTACATCCACTCTAGGTCTAGGAGCAGTTGGGATTTTTTTTAGTAACTTGTTGAATCTGGAGTTGAAGTCTTTGATCCTTTCATCTGAACTTGCTTTTAGGTTGGAAAGATCATTGATTAAAGATGCCATGGTTCTATCATCACCAAATTTTGCAAGAAATATTTCTTCAAAAGCGTCCCAGGTTCTTATTGAGCCTGCTGGAAGGGAAAAGCACCAGGATCCTGTAGATCCCTGGAGAGTATAAGGAAACAATCTGATAACAACATCTTCATGTGAAACTCCATTAAAGTTCATGGCTAACATAAAGTTATTTAGATGTTCTTCAGTAGGAAGACCATCATTAGGATTATACTTAGGTAACCATTTTTCTGGGTTTGTTGGAAGAGCATTTGGATTAGCAACTAGTACAACACCAAGGTTTGTCTAATGTTGAGCAGGTTGATTGGCCATAACTTGTGTTGAGGGTTGTGAAGATCAGGAGCTAGATCCAAAGGTATATAGGGATGGTGAAGAACTTACTACTGGACTAGTAATACTGGTAGAAACACTAATTATTTGAGTTGAAAAAATGGATAATTGAGAAGAGGCAAATTGAGTAGAAGTGAATGGGGGAGTAAATGGAGGGGAAGATGATGTGATCTCCTTGGTATCTGATTCCTATTTTGATGTGACAGCTTTCTTACGTTGTGAATGAATGGGAAACTCAAAAGGGGTTACTCCAAGATTTTCACTTTGTAATCGAGTTAATACACTAGTATCTCGTAATAGGGAAGTGACATTTTTTCAGAAGCTTCAGTTTTTTCAAGTTTCTCAACAGAAATGGATATCTGTTCCAATTTATGTATTGAGTGAACTTCAAGAGACTCAGGAGTGTAATATGAAGAAGGTACTTGTCTTAATACATTAGGAGGCGAGGGAGAGGTTTCTACAACTTCAGATTTCTGATTTGGAGATTTTGAACGAGATCTAAAAGATGTAGAAGATCTGGAGGGGTTTTGACTCTTATGAATGTTTTTCAATTGATATTTATATTTATATGCCATTCATAGTTGGATTGGCCCTCCTTCTAGTGACAAAATGTTGAAGCCTCAGAATTCTACTACTCCAACATGGGGGATGATCACCTATTCTGGACCTTAAAGACATATCCTTTTCCGTTTGGTATGGTAACTCCGACTAGGGATGATGGGACCAGTTTCCTAATCTGGGTTTGAAAATGATTGTGGGTGTTTTTCAAGTGATTGCAATAAGAATAATGATTACTAAATGACCTATTCTGACATGCAAATCTCTAATTAACTTAATCTAATAGAAACCCGGGCTGTTCTGTGTGATATGCGATCTGAAAAAGATATATATTTGGTACATGGTAATAAAGATCATTCACGTGTTAAAAAGAGATGATAACATGTAAAGACGATTCCTTTGACTAAATAGTTAGTCAAAGAAATGTGGAAATTATATCGCATATATTTAATGATCATATATGAAAATAAATGCTTTCAGCTAAGTATTATACAATAATGCAATTAACACATAACAGAAAGAACATACTCCATATAAAATTCATGAAACGAAATGTTATCACTAATTTAATAAAACATAATTGATCATACAAGATAAAAGTACCATATGTGTGAGGTTCTGCTCATTTGACTAGTGACATAGATTAGATCCTTTCTGTTGGGTGTGGAGTCTGATTATCTTCTTTATTCAGAGGTATCACCACATTGGACCCCAGTTCATAATGTGGTGGCGCCACTGCTCGTAATATTTGCGCTGCAAGGGGGGTCTGGGGGGGGGGGCAACGATCTTTAGGAGGCCCCCCTGGCAGGGGATCAGGGGCAGCATCCGAAAAGCTAAAATAGATGTAAAATTTCCTTGTAAAATGTTGTAATTTCGTAGTCAATCTAGGCCATTCATTAGGCAGAGATCTGATGGTAGAAGTTATGTTTAATTTAGGGTTTTTTTTCCCTAGAAGGCAACCCCTTGCTATATATAAGGGAATTGTATTGCATCTATGTAGATCTGTATTATGAGTGAGAAAGAGAGAGGAGATTGTGTGAGAGCGAAGAGGGAATTACAACGAATCTACTGTAGGTTGTATCTCTTCAGTTTTTTGGATAATATAAAAATAAGGACTCACTGTTTCCCGTGGACGTAGCCGAAATTGGGTGAACCACGTATATCTGTGTCTCTCTTGTTTTATGTGTTTTCTGTGTTTATATTTCTGCAATATATTTTATGTGTTCCATTTCTCCGTAATATAAAATTTTCTAACGATTGGTATCAGAGCCGAAGGTCTATTTGGGTGATAAACGAGCAGGAGAGAAGGGTTCCTGCTTCAAGTGGGAGTAATGGTAGAAGATGGTAGGTTTAACGTCAAAAAATTTAACGGCTAAAACTACTAGCTATGGAAGATGCATATGGAAGATTATTTATACCAGAAAGATCTGTACCAATCATTGAGCGGAAAGACAAAGAAGCCGACGAGTATGACAGACAGAGAATGGGATATTCTTGAGAGAAAGGCACTTGGAACAATACGACTGTGCCTAGCGGCGTCGGTAGCCTTTAATATTTCAAAGGAAACGACAACAAAGGGTTTAATTTCAGCATTAGACAAACTATATGAAAAACCCTCGACCTCAAATAAGGTATTTCTTATGAAGCGTTTATTAAATATGAAGATGTCAGAAGGTGGATCTGTTGCTGATCATTTAAATGAATTTAATACAGTTACCAATCAGTTAAGTTCTATAGGGGTAACTTTTGATGATGTATTTAGGGCTCTATTATTTCTGTGCTCACTGCCAGAAAGTTGGAATTGTTTAGCTATGGCCATTAGTAACTTTGTCTTTGGATCTAATACTTTAAAGTTTGATGATGTTGTCAGTGAAATCCTTAGGGAGTAAATGCGATGGAAAAGCTCCGGTGAGACATCAGGTAATGCTTTGACTGCAAAGACTAGGGGAAGAAAAATGGAAAGAGGAAAGAGCCTAGGATATCGCAGTAAGTCAAGGAAAGGCAGGTCCAAGTATAGATCGGGGATAGTGTGCTGAAAATGCGGGAAGAAAGGACACCTGAAGAAAGACTACAAGTCTCGGAATAGAAAAGAAGGAGATGTGCAACAAGAAAACAATCATGAAGCGAATGTGATAGGTGATGTGTTGCAAGATGCTTTGATTCTTTCACTAGAAAATATTATTGATGCCTGGGTGGTAGATTCAAGGGCCTCATTCCATGCCACACTTAATAGGAAGCATTTTCATGATTATGTTCAAGGAGATTTTGGACAGGTTCGATTGGGTGATGATAAACCCTGCAAAACCATTGGAATGGGTACAATTTTCATAAAACAATAGAATGGAAATCAATGGCTATTGAAGGAGGTAAAGCATGTTCCAGATCTGAAAAAAATATAATTTCAACAAGGCAGTTGGGAGGTGAAGGCTATGTAACTACTTTTACAGATAAAACTTGGAAGGTCACTAATTGAGCCATGGTAATAGAAAAATGAGAAAAGGTTGGTACATTGTATTTATGCAATGGTATTTCTAATTTTGTTAATGATTTAACGTCTATAGGAGCAGATACGACATTGTGGCATCATAGAATTGGGCACATGAGTGAGAAGGGTATGCAAATTATTCACTCAAGAAATTTGTTGCCAGGTTTGAAGCATTTTGATTTAAAATTATGTGAGAATTGTGTTTATGGAAAATAGAAGAGAGTCAGATTCCTCAGAGTTGGGAAAGAAAAGAAGAGTGAAAAATTAGAGCTTGTGCATACAGATGTATGGGACCTACTAAGGTATCATCTCTCAGTGGGTCTTGCTATTATGTTACTTTTATTGATGATGCAACCATAAAATCTTGGATTTATTGTATTCGAAATGAATTTGATGTATTTGATACTTTTAAGAAATGGAAATATTTGGTTGAAAATGAGACAAGAAAAAGGTTGAAGTGTCTCAGATCATACAATAGAGGTGAATATTGCAGCAAAGAGTTTGATAGGTACTGTTCAGGGAATGGAATTCATAGAGAGAAGATAGTTCTAGGAACACCACAAGAAAATGGTGTGTCAAAAAGGATGAACAAGACAATCATGGAGTGTGCAAGGTGCATGAGATTGCATGCAGGATTGCCTTTACAATTTTGGGCAGATGCTATAGATATTGTTGTTTATCTAATAAACATAGGGCCTTCAAGTTCCTTGGATGGTGGTATTCTAGAGGAGGCATGGATAGGTAAAAAGGTAAACTACTCATTTTTAAAGACTTTTGGTTGTGAAGCCTTTGTCCACATTAATAAAGAAAATAAAACAAAGATTGAGGCAAAATAAAAGAAATGTACCTTTATTGGATATGGTGTTAATGATTTTGGTTCTCTTTTATGATTATGAAAAACACAAAATCATTAGGAGTATAGATTTCATATTCAATGAAAAGGTTTTGTATAAGGATCAGCTGCAGGAAAAGAAACAGGAAAAAGAAAACAGAGAATACACAGTGCTTGATGAGATCACAGAAAAAGTGAAGGTGCCTGAAAATCATAATGATCAACAACAAGAACAAGTACAACAACCAAAATAGTAACAAGCACCTCAAACAACTAAAATTGGTGTTATAGGATCTACCAAGATAAGTAGACCCCCTAAACGATACTCTCCTTCATTATATTATGTATTGTTGACTAATTTTGGTGAACCAGAATGTTATGAAGAAGCAGTGCAGGTAGAAACCAGGAAGAAGTGGGAGCAAGCCATGAAAGAAGAGATGGACTCCTTAACACATAACCAGACTTGGGACTTAGTCAGGTAGAACAACATTGTAGAATAAATGGGTTTATAGGTTGAAGGAAGAAGATGGAAGTAAGAAAAGGTCTAAAGCTAGACTTGTGGTGAAGGGGTTTGCACAGAAAAAGGGTATAGATTTTGATGAGATATTTTCTCTTGTTGTTAAAATTACTTCAATAAGAACTATTTTAAGTCTAGTAACAACTGAATATTTGCATCTTGAGCAGTTAGATGTAAAGACAGCCTTTCTCCATGGGGATTTGGAGGAAGAGATATATATGCAGCAACCACAAGGATATGAGGTAAAAGGGAAGGAGAAACTAGTGTGCAGGTTGAAGAAGAGCTTGTATGGCTTAAAACAGGCTCCAAGGCAGTGATATCTAAAATTTGACAGGTTTATGTCTAAACAAGGTTATACTAGATGTCACTCTGATCATTGTGTTTATCTCAAAAGGAAAAATGATGGCAGCTATATTATATTGTTATTGTATGTAGATGACATGTTTGTTGTAGGTACTAACATGCAAGAAATAATTGTGCTTAAAATAAAATTGGCAAACTCATTTGCAATGAAGGATTTGGGTGTTGTAAAATAAATCCTTGGTATGAGAATAACTAGAGATAGGAAGAATCGAAAATTAACATTGTCTCAGAGTGAGGACATAGAAATGGTGTTGAAAATATTTAATATGCAAAATGCAAAACCAATTAGTATACCTTTGGCTAGCCATTTCAAACTAAGTAAGGAGATGTGTCCCAAGACTCAGGAAGAAATGGATTATATGTCTAAAGTTTCATATGCATTAGTAGTTGGAAGCTTAATGTATGCAATGGTTTGCACAAGGCCTGATATTGCACATGTAGTGGGAGTTGTAAGCAGGTACATGAACAATCCAGGAAAAGAACATTGGATGGTGGTGAAGTGGATTTTCAGGTATTTGAGAGGTACCACAAATCAAGCATTATGCTTTGGTGGTTCAAACATTTCCCTACAGGGATATGTTGATGTAGATATGGCAGGTGATAGAGATAATAGGAGGAGCACAATGGGGTATGTGTTTACTATAGGTGGAACAACTATCAGTTGAGTTTCAAAACTGCAAAGCATTGTTGGACTCTCAACAACAGAAGTAGAGTATGTTGTTGCTATAGAGGCTAGTAAAGAAATGATTTGGTTACAAAGGTTTCTGGATGAATTGGGTAAGAAGTAAGAGTTGGGCAGGTTATAGAGTGACAGCCAGAGTGCCATACATCTTGCAAAGGAATCTGCTTTTAATTCCAAGGCAAAACATATACAACTCAAGTATCATTTCATATGGTCAGTGTTGGAAGATGTACAGTTGAAGCTAGAAAAGATATACACACTAGCTAGAATTCTGCAGATATGTTAACAAAAGTTGTAACCAGGGAGAAACTGAGATTTTTTTCGGTTTCAATTGGTCTTCAAGTATGATGAAGAAGATGAGAAATAGCCAGGTCCAAAGTGGAGTCATTGTTCAACAAATGAGGCAGTGGTGGAGTTGCTATAATCAGTCTCCAAGTGGGAGATTGTTGGGTGGGGAGCCTGATTATATTGTTTATTCAGAGGTATCGCTGCATTGGACCCCAGTTCATAATGTGGTAGCAACGCCACCCGTAATATTTGCACTGCAAGAGGGGTTTGGGGGGTGGGGGGTGGGGGGAAACGATATTTAGGAACCCCCCCGAAGCTAAAAATAGATGTAAAATTTCCTTGTAAAATGTTGTAATTTCATAGTCAATCTGGGTCATTCATTAGGCAGAGATTTGACGATAGAAGTTATGTTTAATTTAGGGTTTTTTTCCCTAGAAGGCAACCCCTCACTATATATAAGGGAATTGTATTACGTCTATGTAGATCTATATTCTGAGTGAGAAAGAGAGAGGACATTGTGTGAGAGCGAAGAGGGAATTACATTGGATTTGCTGTAGGTTGTATCTCTTCAGTTTGCTAGATAATATAAAAGGAAGGACTGGTTGTTTCCTATGGACGTAGCCCAAATTGGGTGAGCCATGTGTATCTGTGTCTCTCTCGTTTTATGTGTTTATATTTCTGCAATATATTTTATGTGTTCAGTTGCTCTATAATATATAATTTTCTAACACTTTCTTCAATCAAATTATTCTCCAAGCATACAAAAGTGAATCAACAATAGACAATAGTTTGATATTCAAAAGTAATGACCATGTTCCTTAATTTCATCAAGGCATATACAAACTTACAAAAGTGCATTCTTTGCAAATGTTTTTTGATAAAATCGTGGACTCTGTGGTGAAGTAAAATTATAAGTGCAAACACGAACTAATTCCTCTAGCCCGACAATGGGTCTAGCCACAACAGTTACATTCTATGGAATATTTTCTTAGGTTAGAATCAATCAAGAGGGCCTCCCTCTTGGTCGCTTATCCTGCTTGATGATGTCCTCGCTTGCTCGCTCCAACAATCTCCTGCTTCCTTCTTCAAGCAACTGAAACAAGTAAACAACAACAACACACAAACATAATAATAGAAAAATTGCAATTCAACCTACTTAATGAGTCAAGAAGCATTAAGACACAAATATGTAATATTACAAAACATGTAAGAAATCAATCGATAGTTGCATATATTAATATCAAAGAGAGATTACAACCATTCGTCTTGACATCGCAGTCTTCCTCTGACAAGACCGTGTTCCCACACAATTTTGCTAGCACTTCATGATGGCTTCAAAAAAAATAGTTTAAATACTATTCCCTTTAGGCTTCACTCCAAACCAAACACACTTCTCCCTCACACAACTAGATGGCTACAACTAGTAATAGGTTGCTTGTCTAAAATAGTATACTCACACTCAGCCAAAACTCTAACTCTGTAACTAGTTTGTGCTTGGGAAGAAGGGAGGTTTATATAGGAAATATGGATGGGAGATGGATCCTCTTCTCATGGGAGAAAGACTTATCCCTTGAAGTTGTTCCATAATTATAGGGGAAAGGAGCCCAAAATGTCATCCTTGACCCCATCCAGCCAAACCATTTACTAGACTTCCGTTACGGAGCTTCTAGAGATGGAAGCTTTAGATCTAATTTAAAAAACTTTCCATAATGGGACCAATGCGACTAAAACATAGCTCAGTCGCACCAATCGGCTTGGGGAATAGTGCTAATATCTACATATTGGTGCGAGGGAGACAAAGGTCATTAGTGTCGGTCTTGTAAATTGGGCAAAACAGAAGTTTCAGAAGAAATGGTGCAAAAGGGAAATGATTTGCTCATGAAGAGGGACATAATGGGAGTTTCTCCATGAAAGAAAAGCATAGGGGATTCACTATAGAGGTCCTCCAGGATCAAGGAACAGGGAGTACAGGGACAGTGAAAAAATTCTATGTAACAGATGCCCCCTAAAGCATGAAGGCCGAGCCATAGTGAGGGATGAAATGCTTTATAAATCAGTGTGGGGAACCGGTCTGCCGTCGGGAAACCTACAAGGAAGTGCAGATACATATATATAAACTGAGATCTCTGTCAAATGATACATGAATCATGGCATGGATGCAGCCATCTAGAGAATGATCATGTAAATGGATCCAGGCATGGGCGCAGCCATCCGTCAAAGAGGATCATAATGAAACCAAGGTATGGTCGTAGCCATCCAATAATGAGAAGGATCACATATGATAACTCATGGTCTGGTCACAACCAACCATCTAAAAGAGACATGCATATCATCATAACCATGTCACACTACTTCACAACCTGGACTTTTTGTAATATGATTCTAGGGTCTTGTGCTCCAACACAACCCGATAAAGGTATAGATTCTAACATGCGAATAGATGTGTTGACGTCGAACATGCTAGAAAGTTGCTTGATTACCAGTCAATGATGTAAATTGTTAACAAGCGCGAGAGAAACCACTAATAATGGCAATGGCCCTTAAGGTACTATAAACACAATTCATGGAATGTGAATACAGGAATTGAAGTCGAACACCCGTGAAATAACTCGATCTAATTCCAATGATGTGAACTCGTCATCAAGTGCGAAGAACTTGCCATTAAGGCATGCAAGCTCTAAGGTACCGGAAGGGAGTCTCTCGATCAACTTCCCGGATAATGAGTTGTTGTCGACAGAAAGTGACCACGTCGAAGGGGGGCCATAATGAATCCCACATCATCAACGCGACATGAGAGGATGCAAAAATGACTTTGGATGATACAAAGAATTAGAGTTAAGTGTAACTACAGAAGGACAACTCTTGAACATATCGGTGACACAGCTGGAATTTTGGCAACTTTTGGATCCATAGGATCAGTGGTCATGGTGACATGGTAGAGATCAAATGGAAGGAAAAAATGAAAGGCCCAAACCCAGGAAGGTCAATGATACAAAGGAGGATATCCCAACCTGACACGAAGCAAAGAGTGTCATGTTTAAGACTAAGCTACTGACACGACTCGATAGATTTCCAAATTTTCCCCCCACCATTTCTGCGAGTACCCCAATTATTTTTTAATCGCAAGCTTGAAGGGGATAGCATATGCTTACACTGTAAGTTCATCCTTCAGATGAATCCAACCTAGTAAGTTGAACAAGCCCTAGGAAGGAGAAGTTGGTGTTCGTCATGATGACAAATCCGATGTCATTTAATAGTTTAACGATTCCGACAAAGGTGTAACTCGGTATCTTTTTCTTGTTTAGAGAGTTTGAAAAAGACATGTAAAAGAAAACTCCACATGGTCCCTTTTTGTACATTTTTGTCTCTCAAGCCCGAAAAGGTAGAAAACAATACTTGAGAAAACTACTCGACCATTTCAGTCAAGGTGTACCTTTTTCATAAATAGTGCCTCCAAGTCTCAAAAAGGGATAAAATTATACTGGGCACACAATGTTTCACATCCTTTAATGAGTTTGAAACGACAAGGGCTCGACCATCTTTTCGCTTTTAAAGGGTCGAAAAAGAGTTGAAATTAGACCCCCCATTTTTATTCTCTTTAACAAGTCAAAAAGGGAAAAATACTCGACGATCTTTTCATATGGGTTTAACAAGCCAAGAAAAGAGTTGAAACATGACTCATCGTCATCGTCGAACACCCATCACCTGTCACTACACAAGTAAGGCAAAGTGTATTATTGAGTCCTTGAGGCAAAATAGGTCAAAAATATTTACAAAACCTGATATTTTCATGAAAAATTGAATAAAAAGGGGAAAGTAAATATATTTTTACCATTTACTATTTTACCTTTGCAGTGAAGACCTTTTACCCACTTTTTCCCTAGTTTTTCCAGAGCGGATTATGGGAGATATGGGAGGTCAATCGTCGAGCCGTTAGTTCCAGGTATCAGTTGATTGAGGTTGATCCTCCTACGCCACGCGATCCATGGATGGCCCGTTGGAGTCGTTTGATGTCCACGATCACTAGGGGTCAGCAAATGTCCTACAGACTAGCATTCTTTTCATGGCTATGACGACATAAAATCATTGTTGAGGACTGGCCGTACATCGACACTGATTTCCGTGGAGACCTGGATATGCCCTTGCGAGATGGGGAGGAATTTGATGACGAAGGTAAAAAATCAAATCAAATTTTTGATTTTGATGATTTTTAAAATTGTTTTTGGTATATGCATTCTTATAACATTTCTCTTGTGTATGCAGATGTTGGACCAGAGTGGCTAGTCGGGATGTCCCCGATAGCCAAGTGTTATCCTAGTCCTATTGATGTTGTCTCCCCTTATCAAGAAGGGAGCAATAATGAGGAGGAGATTGTGAGGAACCCCAAGGGGTTGACTCATGGTATCCCTAAGTATGCTCAAATAGGAGACATGCCTCAGCGGTACCAGAGACACACAGTGGGAGTCTTAGATCGGATCCGCTGATTACTGAGTCACATAGTACAAGTTGTCTCGTGCTAACATGACCACCATACTGAGTAGTTCCTAGGTCTAGTACTTACATATTTTTTGAGGCCTGCGTGCCACAGATGTACGAGGCTTGCGAGTTGCCGATGTTATTAGGGACATACATATTATTTTTTAGGGTTTTGATGTATCAAACATTATCTCTCTCTCACACACACACATCTATATATGTTATTAGGGACATACATATTTTTTTTGGGGTTTTGATGTATCACACACACACACACACACACACACACACACACACACACACACACACACACATATATGTTGTATTTCCATGTTTATTATGGTACAAATGGTTTGTCTTATCTTTTACATGTTTCACAAATGTCTATCCAACACGTAATTAGCTAATGCATCTATTAATGTATTCATGCATCTAGGAATATGATGATATGTAATATAATCAAAATGTCTTTCCAATAGATGGATACAGAGATACATTCATAATATTTGAGGGTTCCTAATGGAATATTGCCCGTTGAGTTGAAGGACGACAAGCTGTGAATCTAGGTTGACAACCAATTCTCTAATGCCTAGAGCGATGGCTTCTGATAATAGTTTGATAACTACACTGTATTAAGCAATGTTGTTGGTTGTATGACCTAGGTAGTGTTGGCTAGTTGAATTGTTTATGAATTGAACATTCAAGTACCACATTAATTGTCAACCAGGGAAAGTCTTTTTATTCCAAAGGCTACTGCGTACTGTATGTACTCAAAATCTAAAAGCATTGAAAAGCTGTAGTATACGTGATTCTTACGCTATGTCATTACAGTACTTGTTAAATTAAAAGAAATTAATTAAAACTACAAATCTGGAAAACGAAATGATGGATGCTCTGTTGGTAGAGGATCAGGACCCTATCCTCCAGGTGGGGACGTTCAACACCTGCCCCTGTAATCAGATTTACTAATGCACACTGCACTCTCATTCACCGGTGAGAAACAAACTCAAATGATTAATGAAACAGAGTACTAGCAAAACAGAGAATACCAGAGGTAATGCTACCAAATCCAAGCAGAGTACCAGAAAGAAACTATTGCACACTTACACACTTGACAAGAAAGTAATTGGATGAATCTTGTGAGGAAGGTGGGCCCAGTCCCTCTCACAAGATTCCCCAGGAAAACGAAGACTGGATTAAGTGCTCAAAACAGTTTTATATTCATCTGCCAAAAAGATTTAAATACAATAGAGTTCAGACTTGTTGATGTTCTCAGAATCTCTTCTTACAGACTGACCATAGACACCGACCAATCCCCTTTTCATGTAGATGTCTCCTCTTTATACAGGAGACATCTATTACAATAAAGTATTACAGCCCATTCAGTTAACCCATCTTATAAAAAATAAGCAATTCAGAATGCTGTTACAACAATATGATAATACGTTCTTTCTTGAGCTCTGACTGTTACACAGCGGGTAACTGACTTCGACCATCTTCTCGAGATCTTCATATTCCTTTGCCATTTCCCCATGCTGTTCTTGATTTAGGCCATGCTGACTGTGTTCTTCTTGCTTTAGACCTCCGCTTGATTATGCCACGTCAGGGTTCTTTAAATAGTTGCCATCTGTTATTCGCGGCTGTTACAAAATAGCTTGCTTTAGGTGATTGCTGTTGCTGACTGTAGCAACTACGGAGTTGCTGCTTCTGGTGTTGCAGCAACTGCGTAGTTGTTGTTTCTGGTGTTGCAGCAACTGCGTAGTTGCTGTTTCTGGTGTTACAACAACTATACATTATAATTCCTACAAGCTAAAGGCAATTACTTGGCAGTTTAGTCAGCATTTCCAAGGATAAGTATAAAGATATTCATGAATATGAAATAAACAATTAAACATAGATATGCGGGAGGTTACTTCGTACCTTGGGGTCATTATGTCATTTATAAAATAAAAGCTTTCAACTTATGACTGCAAAAGGATAATAATATGGCAAAAGATAAGGTCAAAAATAGGTCAATTGTGAGTCCCAACATCCCCCCCAACTGAAGAGATTGCATGTCCCCATGCAATGGCTACTCTGAGTCTGAGTCGGAGAACTGGGACGAACAATGCAGATTGCTAAGACAATCGCTGTAGGGAGTAACATCAAACTTGTTTCGGAAACCACAAACAGTTTGTATATGCTTCCATGCTGCTGCTTCTTCTCTGTTAGAAAGTCCGAACTGGCCCTTATATTGATCACCAGACAACGCTGCATGCATTCAACATACTGAGGTACCCTTGAAAGTGCTACTTGTAGATTCGATGGGTTATACGGGTGATATTCCTGCCTTTCTGCGGGGCAGTTATCCCAAAACAGTTTATTTGCTTTAACAACCAAGGATGCTTTGGTCTTTACATACTGCTGACAGTCTGTTAGGACCTCTGTTTGCAGTCTCATGACATGATCCTTCATATCAGAATCGCTTACCATTTTTAAGTGTTGTGAGATGAAAGTGGCAGCGTTCTGTGGTTCAGCTCGAATCCACAGAAGACAATTCTGTTCGTTTTGGTGGCCTGAGACATAGGCATTCTGCCAGGTAAGTTGATTAGCCAAAAAGGAGATGAAGGCTCTCAATTGTATGTCACCAACTACAGGTATCATGTTCATGTTCGTTTCTTCAGACACGGCCTCATTATGGAGGTATAATTCACATAGCAGGTTTTGATCGCTTTTGGGTGCCTCTGCAAAGGTCTGCATAAACTGCTCTGCTGTGACCACTTGATGAGGCCTCCCCTCTTTGATAGCCTTCAGCTGAATGAATGCAAGTCTTTCCCTCAAAAATGTAGCATAGTTAAAAGAGGGTTTCCTTGTGGCAAGCATTCTTTGACATAACTCAAACATCTGGGACATTCTGTGTTTCAGTTCCTTGATTTCTTTATACTGGGCCCTACACTGTTCCAGTGCTTCCCAGTTCTTATAAGCATGATCAAACCAGGTCCCCTTTTGTTGTTCGAATGCTTTGCCTTGAGACTGCTGATATTCTCTCCACCATCTACCTTTTAATTCCTGAAAACTTTCTGTTTCTATACATGCATCACTAACAGTGGAAGGCTCTGTTTGCATACAGGCATCAATCAGAGTCATCTGCTCTGTTGAAGTGGGCTGGGATGATCCAGCATCTCTCTCTCCATTTCTGACCAGAGTTTCTTCCTCCTGTTGGACTAATTCATTTTGCTCCAAAGTAATTTTGGTGGACCGGGGTGAATCTGTCTCTTTTTCTTCGACTTCTCCTTGCTTCTTGCTGGGCGAATTCAATTCTTCTTTATTCCCTTCTGAAACTATTTGCTCTTCCTCCATAATAATCTGGGTAGGCCGTGATGAGTCTGTATCTTTTTCTTCTTCTTCTAGCTCCTTGGCAACTTGAATAGGGCTAGGTGAGTCCAGTTTTTCTTCATTTTCTCCTGAAATTATTTCTTCTTCTATAACAATCTGGGTAGGCCGTGATGAGTCTGTGTCTTTTTCTTCCTCCTCCATAATGCTCTGGGTATGCCGGGGTGAGTCTGTACCTTTTTCCTCATTTTCTTCTATATCTTCTTCTTGTTCCATAACACCTTCAGTGTTTCTTTCTTCATTTCCTGGTTCTTGTGTAGCTTCTTCTTGCATAGCAGATTGGGTAGGCCGGGGTGAATCCTTGTTTTCCTCTTTCTTTTCTTCCTGCATAGTGTCGGGAAGCTCCTCTGTTTGTTCCTGTGCAGTCTCTGAAGAACTTACTGGTTCTTGTGTGTCAGTAAGCTCCTGGTCTTGTGCAGTTTCAGATGAACTTACTGGTTCTTGTGTGTCAGTAAGTCCTTGATCTTGTGCAATTTCAGGTGAACTTACTGGTTCTTGTGTGTCAGTAAGTTCTTGATCTTGTGCAGTTTCAGGTGAACTTACTGGTTCTTGTGTGTCAGTAAGTTCTTGATCTTGGTCCTGCATGTTCTCTGGATGACCTGTTGGTTCTTGTGTAGCAACAGGTCTCTCTGACTGCACTTCTTCTGAAGATCCTGTTGGTTCTTGTGTATCAACAGGTCTTTCTGACTGCACTTTTTCTGCAGATCCTATTGGTTCTTGTGTAGCAACAGGTCTTTCTATTTCAGCAGAGAATTGTGGGATTTCTACTTCAGCATCAGCAGACTCCTTTGTTTCATTTTCAGCATCGGAGGCTTCCTTTATTGGTTCTTGTACTACCTTATATCCTGCCTGAGTATATATTTCACCACAATTTGTACACATATATTCGTTATCTTTACTTTTCTCTGCTGCAGACGCTACTCTTGCTAAAACATGCAGGTTGAATTCTTTCTGATATGCTTCCCTGACCCTTATTATCTCTTCCTGGTAGTCCTGAATCTGAGATTTCAGAAACTCAATTTCTTCTTGCAGGGCGGGTATAGTAGGCTGATCTTGTGGGACAGTAGATTCCAGTGGAGGCAGAGGTTCTACTTCGTCAATTTGATCAGTATTCCCCACAGGTGGTTCTTGTGTGTCACCTGGGGTAGTGGCTGTTTCTTATGTTGCAGCCACTTGGTCACTATCATTCTGGGTGTCGGCAGCTGGTTCTTGTGTTCAGCTGTCTTAAGATATGATGCCATGAAGCTATGAACACTCTGCATCTCAGCCTCTGTGGGTGAGGGAGAGGGATTTCGAGGAGTGGCTGGAGTGCGGGTTTTTAAAGCGATGGGTGGTGAACTGGAGGAATTAGGGGATTCAACTACTACCGATTTTCTTTTTGGTAGGGAAGCAGGGAATTGAGGTGTTTTTCTCTTTCTGCTGGCCTTTAAGGTAGGGACAGTAGTCGGGGTAGTAGGTGCTTTGGTTGAAACCCTAGTTCTTCTTCTTTTTGCTGGGGTCTTCTTTACCTGCTGCATTTTTCGTTTAAGCTGAGTAATTGGGATATTATCGTCGGAATCATCAGTAGAAATACTGAGTATGGGAGCGGAGGGATTGGTTCTTTTGGGAGATGTGGTTAATTCCACTGCTGCTTGTTCATTCTCAGTAACATGCAGGGGTATTTGCTGGGGTTGTTCGGGAATATGCTCTGTTTGCTGAGGGTTTTCCAAAGGGATTTGTTCAGGCATGTCGTCCGTTTGTTGAGGAAGCTCTTGGTCTTGCTGAGGTGTGTCCTCAGCTTGACGAAGAGTTTCCTCTTCTTGATGAGGACCTTCATGCTTAGGCTGTGGAATTCCTTCCTCCAGATGGGGATTAATGGGGGGTGGAGGGATGTTTAGAGCGAGAGCTCTGTTAATCAGCAATTGGATTAAGCGATGGTGTTTTAGGGAGAGAACTGGATGCTTCGCTTTCATAGCATATCGTGCCATATTTTTGAGACAACCCAGCAAATAATATGGCATGTTCAATAATTGACCATTTCTTAAGTGATTTAACAGGAAGAAGTCATGCTGGTAGATTACCTGGTAACGACCTTCGCACGTCAGATATTGCTTGACGAATTCAGCGACTTTTGGCCATGGTTGAGGTAACGACCGCAGTGCTACACCTCTGCCCTTGGTTTCTACTTCCTCGCCTGGTCGGAGAAAGTCTTGCTGTGCATTCAGAATCAGGTGCTTTCTGCTGAACCACCGTGTACCAGTGGCTGGGAGTCCGGTGACTTCAGCTATGATTTCTTCCGTGACCGGAACTTGAATTCCTTGGACGACCGAGAATCCTTCTGTCAAATTGCATGTGAATTCCAGGACTTGCTGCTCGACAAAGTCCGGAAGTCTCCTGAAATATTCTATCCATCCAACTTGCAAGAAAATTTGGTAAATTTCCAGAAAGAGTTCCAGGACTGCTGTCGTGGCTGGTTCATGAGTAATGAGGGTTCCTCCCATGGCTGTTGTCTCGGTAAATCTTTAGAATTCAGAGCCGAGCTACCGATTTCAACTCAGAGTATACATCCCAAATGGTAACATGCCGTAGTTTTTACATACAACTGGGAGAATTAAGGGTGGCAGTGGTTGGCATGGTTTGTCATTATGAGAATTGCTTCAGTAATCCCCCCCCTTCCTACGTGTAAATGATATGATTGGGAATGCAATCATTTGATGGACCTATCAACCTTTTTCCGCTTATCTATTATTTAATGCTCATTCATAAACGTGCGTACCTTCGTACTTTACCTTTTTGATCGCTGCGTCAAAAAGTCTTTTCTTGTCTGCCGTCAAATTATAATAATTACCGCAGATCTGAAAGCACGGGAATATGGGTGATTTGTAATGATAATGACGGGAAGTGGTAGTAAGGTGCTGTAATCATCACGAAGGGTGGTATATTTTATCAGGATTTGTTCGTGAGGCAATTTTGCTGCGAAGGATATTTCGTGATTGGGAAGCAATATCGTGGCACCGGGACTGGTGTTGCAGCAACATAAAATTACCGTAGGGGCAACAGGGATTGGGGGAAAACATTTGTGAAAACGGGGAATGTGCTGGAGTAATGGAACTAGTGTTGCAGCAACAGGAATGGTGTTGCATCAACAAGGATGGTGTTGCAGCAACAAGGATGGTGTTGCGGCAACGGGAAATGGTGTTGCAGCAACAGGGATGGTGTTGCAGGAACGGGAAATGGTGTTGCAGCAACGGGAAGTGGTGTTGCAGCAACGGGAAGTGGTGTTGCAGCAACGGGAAGTGGTGTTGCAGCAACAGGAATTGGTGTTGCAGCAACAGGAAGTGGTGTTGCAGCAACAAGAATTCGGAGTCCACACAGTAATTCCTTTCGAGGCTTTTGTTCTCAGCTACTTCCCCATGCTAACATCTGCAAAATACCGAAATGTAATGTCGCAATCCTTGGCAGGATTTATTAGTTTCTAATAAAAAAAATGTCTAATCCTAAAAATTACATAAATAATAGAAATTCAAGTGCTTTGAGGGACATCAAGTTCCCCTGGAAAAGAATACTGTTTTATTGCCACGCAAGTGGCTTTAAAGTCCTCTTTGGAAACTGGCCGCTGATATAACCGAAGTCGGTAGCCATTCACTAACAGTGGTGTTCTGCTTCCATCAATTGTTAATAGTCTAACCGTTCCATTTGGGAAAACAGTATCCACTTCATACGGCCCTAGCCATCTTGTTCTCAGCTTCCCTTGAAAGTTCTCGAAACGTGAATCATAAAGTAGAGCCCAGTTACCTTTCTGGAACTGCTTTTGCTTAATGGTTCTGTCATGCCATCTGCTCCTTTGTTGCTGTATCATAGTTGTTTGATGGACGGCATCCAGTCTTTTCTCATCCAATTCCTGCAACTGCTGCAACTTGGTTGTCTGTGCATCAGTTAAATCAAGGTTAACAGCTAAGGTAGTTCTTAAGGTTTTAATATCAAACTCTACAGGAAAAATAGCATTCTTTCCAAAAACCAATTCGTAGGGTAAAAATCCTGTTGTGTTTCTCCAAGTGGTTCTGTAGGCCCAAAGAGCCTCGGGCAAGCGCTGAAACCAATCCCTTCTATTCTCCTTTATCGTTTTTGTTAAGATAGCTTCTATGACCTTGTTGGTGCTTTCCACCTGCCCATTTGCTTGGGGGTGGTATGGTGTGGTCATCTTATGCTTGATATGATATTTTTCGAGCGTATCTTTGAAACCATGAGAATTGAAAGGAGGTCCTCCATCAGTGACTAATTCTCTGGGTAGTCCAAATCTAACAAAGATTTCTTCAAATAAGAATGTTAGTACTGCTTCTTCATTAGCTTTAATGAGTGCTTTGGCCTCTACCCATTTAGTCATGTAATCTGTGCATACTAAAATGTAAACTCTTTGATTAGATGGAGGATTAATGGGACCTACGAAATCTAATGCCCATTTCTCAAAGGGTTCGAGAGTTACCTGGGGGTTGAGTGGCATTTCATCCCTATGGTTGGGCTGGCCCATTCTCTGACAGCTGTCACAAGCCTTCACATATTTTCTAGCATCTTTAAAAAGTGATGGCCAGTAATAACCCATTCTAAGTACCTTGTGAGTTGTTCTTTTATATGCAAAATGTCCTCCACAAGGACCATCGTGACAAGCTTTCAGTATGTCATCTCGTCTTCCCCAACGCATCTCCTGATTTCTTGATCTATTCCTGTGTGGAACAGACACCCGCTTATCCAGCTGTACCTAGCACTTTGCTGGATGATCTTCCTTCTTTCCCTGTGTGATAGGTGTGATGGTCATTTTCCTGCAACTAGATAATTGGAAATGTCTGCATACCAAGGTGAGTGAGCAGATACTGCAAATAGATACTCATCAGGAAAAGAATCATCTACTGGAACATTTTCATCAGTTTTTAAACGAGAAAGAAAGTCAGCAACTACATTTTCTTTTCCTGGCCTATCTACAATTCTGATATCAAATTCCTGTAATAGTAATAACCACCCGGTGACTCGAGCATTGGTAATTGATTTATTCATTAAATACTTGATGGCCGAGTGGTCAGTATGCACAAAGGTAGTATAGCCAGTAATATAATGCCGAAATTTATTAATAGCATAAATAACTGCTAAAAATTCTTTCTCAGTTACTGTATAATTTAACTCAGCTGGTGTCATGTTTTTGCTGATGAAATAGATAACATATGGGAGATTGTTTTCTTCCTGACCCAGGACAGCTCCAATTGCCGTATCTGAGGCATCAGAGGAAATATGAAAGGGTAATGCCCAATCAGGTCCTCTCAAAATAGGAGCTGTGGACAACTGATGCTTAAGTTTATTGAATGCATTCTCACAGTCATCAGTCCACTTGAATTCAACATTTTTCATTAATAACACGAACAAAGGAGAAGCTATTTTAGAAAAATACTTAATGAATCTTCTGTAATATCCGGCATGTCCTAAAAAACTTCTCACCTCAGTTTGTGTTTTGGGGATAGGAAGGTTCTGAATCACCTGAATCTTAGCTGGATCGACTTGAATTCCTAAAAATGAAATGAAATGACCTAGTACAATACCCTGATTCATCATCATGTGGCACTTTTCAGTGCTTAAAGCGAGGTGTGCTTCTATGCACCGCTTAAGTACTTTTTCAAGGTTTTGTAGAGCATCTTCGAAGGTCACTCCATAAGGAGTAAAGTCGTCCATGAATATTTCTAATGAATCGTTTAACATATCAGAAAAGATTCCTATCACCGCTCTTTGAAATGTCGCTGGAGCGTTACACAACCCAAATGGAAGTACTCTATAAGCAAAAGTTCCCCATGGGCTGGTAAATTTGGTTTTGTCCTGATCCTGGGGTGCAATCCTAATTTGGTTGTATCCACTAAACCCATCCAAGAATGAGAAGAATTTCTTACCTGCTAAATTATCCAATACTTGATCAATAAAAGGTAAAGGGAAATGATCTTCCTGGGTTGCTTTATTTAATGATCTATAATCTACACATACTCGCCATTTCCCATTCTTCTTTGGTACAATTACGAGTGGAGAAACCTACTCACTATCAGATATTGGATATATGAATCCTGCATTTAAAAGTTTTTGGAGTTCCTCCTTCACAATTTCTCTAAGGTTAGGGTTCATTCTTCACTGGGGTTGACAGACTGGCCGGGATCCCTCCTTAATATATATACGGTGAGTACATAATTCAGGGGAGATCCCTTTCATCTCTGTGTAGTCCCATGAAAATGCCTCTTTGTTTGCTTGGAGTAACTTTATTAATTTATGTTTTTCATCATCAGTCAAGTCAGGATTTATATTCAGCGTTTTACCAGGTTCAATTTCAACTGTTGTGCTCTTGGAAGGGTTGCCTAATGCTGTCTGGCATAAGTTTTCATCTTTCATATTCTGCTGGGATTCAGGTTCTAGGATTGCAGTGAAGTGGTTAAATGTTTCTAGATTAACCGAAGAGGGTTCAGAAATAAAACTGCTAATTAGTTCATCTTCGGTGGAGTCTTTAAAAGTCAAAGCTTGCCCAATAGTTAATATCGGTTGGGTTTCCTCATCCTCATAGGCTACCCATATGGAATTATCACTATTAATCATGGGAGTGGCATGAGGATAGAGGGTCAACTGTTTAGTTTCTTGTCCATTGGAGATGGTCATTGATCCAGATCTACAGCTGACGAAAGCATCAGCTGTAGCCAACCAAGGTCTCCCTAGAATCAACGGATGACCCCCCAACTTTGTTTTCGTTTGTAATACCACAAAGTCGACCGGGTAATTCCATGATTCTACAGAGATTATAAGGTCTTCAATGACCCCTTCAGGTTTGATCGTAGAACGGTTAGCTAATTCTAAGATAGTTGGAGTTTCCCTGATAAAGTTTTTTAGCTGGAGCAATTGAGCTGTTTCGAGTGTCATGATATTTATTGCAGCTCCTAAGTCTACTAAGACTTTAGAGATAAAGGTTTTTCCGACCTGGACTGTTACTGTAGGGTGACTAGGGTCACCATACTTCACAGGATAATCTTTTTCAGTCATTAAGGCAGTTAATTCTCCCATCACATGAACTGTGAGGGGGTCTTTAGCCTTCCTTCCAGGTTTTTTTACACAAATGTCTCTAATAGTTCTAGCATATATAGGAACATCCCTTAGTGCTTGCAATAATGGGATTTTGACATACAAGTTCTGTAGCTCTCCTAAAAGATTGAGGGTCGGTTGCTCAGGTGTTTTAGTGAGAGTCAGCCTTTCAGGGAATGGTGGATCTACTGTTTGGTCATTATTGTTAGGTGCTGATTCTGCTGTTTCAGCACTATGGTTAGCTGGTTTCTCTTTTCTAGTCTCTTCTTTGTCAGAGTCCGTAATATCATCTATAATAGGTTTGACTATTCTCCCTGAGCGAAGGTGAATATCATTACATTGCAGGGGAGAGATAGGTTGATTTTGAATGTCAATAACTTGCAGGGCCTTATTATTATTTGGATTAGGGTTAGGTTGTACAGGCAGCTGTGGTCTCATTGCCTGATTATTCGGAGGATTATTAGATGGTAAGGAAAGAGATTGTTGTTGTTGAGGAAAAGGTATCTGTTGGGATGCCCAGTTTGGGTTCCATTAATTAAAATATGGTTGCTGGGGAGCCCAAGGATTCCACATAGTAGGGTCAGGAAAATGAATATTTGGTTGCTGCATAAGTGGAAAGTTCATTGTGTTGAAGGGTGGGTATTGCATTTGATTCATGGGTGGGTAAAAAGGAGAATTATTATTCCAACGATTGAATGTTGTATTAGAGCTCGTACCTTGTCTTTGCGGCCATTGCCTCCTCTGTGTCATTAGGTACATTGCTTCAGCTTCTTCTTCAGTTGTCTGCAGTGCTGCTTTGATTCCAGGCAGAGAGGGGCATTGCTGTGTTTCATGATCCTTCTCGCAGATTGTGCATATAGGTATCCTATCCAGTGGGCATTCTCTGAGTGGATGTTTTTCTCTGCATTTTGAACAGAAAATGGCCAGAGCAGCTTCTGCTTCTGCCTGTTTCTTCTTGACCTGCAGAGCATCAATTTGTGAAGCAAAAGAACTTAGCATTTCAGTTTTAAATTCTTCTAATAAGTTACCTATCTCAGCTCTTGTTGCTCCTCCACTGGCTGACTTCTGAACCCTTGAATACACATTATCTCTGCTTTTTGATCTGCCTGCCGCTCCCCTTGAACACCTCATGCAGAGCTTAATAATTTCATCAAAGGGTTCTTTGGAAATGTCCCCTTTCCCAAGCATGTTCAACATGTCCAGGCAATCATCTCTTACCCCTTTCAGCAGTATGGTCTTCAAAATGTCTTTGCTCATATTAGGATGATCAGACCGCTGCAGATTATACTGTAATCTTTCCACGAAATCTTCCAAATTTTCGTCCTCTTTCTGGACCATTTTAAACAATTCTTCCTTTCTTTCTCTTGTCCGGCAGTAGTCTTGATACTTGGCCAGAAATCCCTCTTTCATCTGGTCCCAGGTGGTGATTGCCTGAGCTCCTAAGCTCATAAACCACCTCAATGCGTTCCCTTTTAGTGTTGCTGGAAACAATTTCAGCTTCTGATTAGGACTTATGTAATCATAGCTTCTACACAGTATGTCGAATTCAAAGAGGAATTCGTCCGGGTCTTCGGAGGATAACCCATGAAAATTGGGTAATGCCGAGAGTGGAATATTTTTCATGGGGGTTGTTCCTCTCGGGAGCTCCCCAATAGGGAATTCTAGGGTAGAGAGCGAGTTTTCCCCTCTCCCTTCTGTTCTGTTACCCTCCATTGGTCTTTTCCCTGAATCACTCGCTTTATCTTCTGTGTCTTTTGTTTCTTCAGGTTCTTCTACCGGTTCCTCAGTGTACTCTGGTGCTTCCAACTTCCTTTCAGGTCCTATTACTTCCTCCGTCTGTTGGTCTGTTTGTGAGGAGTATTGGATCTGAGGTCTCCGAGAACTCATCCTCTATGATGCTTCGGCCTTAGAGATGATTTCGTCGATGTAAGTCTTCCTTCCTCCTTTGCCGCCTGTAAAATTAGGTTTCTTGCGTCCTCTCATACACCTGTTATTTTCACAAAGAAACCATTAATGCTTTTAGAATTCTTTAGTTGCCTTCCCCGGAAACGACGCCAAAATGTTGGCTAGTTGAATTGTTTATGAATTGAACATTCAAGTACCACATTAATTGTCAACCAGGGAAAGTCTTTTTATTCCAAAGGCTACTGCGTATTGTATGTACTCAAAATCTATAAGCATTGAAAAGCTGTAGTATACGTGATTATTACGCTATGTCATTACAGTACTTGTTAAAGTAAAAGCAATTAATTAAAACTACAAATCTGGAAAACAAAATGATGGATGCTCTGTTGGCAGAGGATCGGGACCCTATCCTCCAGGTGGGGACGTTCATCACCTGCCCCTGTAATCAAATTTACTAATGCACACTGCACTCTCATTCACCGGTGAGAAACAAACTCAAATGATTAATGAAACAGAGTACTAGCAAAACAGAGAATACCAGAGGTAATGCTACCAAATTCAAGCAGAGTACCAAAAAGAAACTATTGCACACTTACACACTTGACAAGAAAGTAATTGGATGAATCTTGTGAGGAAGGTGGGCCCAGTCCCTCTCACAAGATTCCCTAGGAAAACGAAGATTGGATTAAGTGCTCAAAACAGTTTTATATTCATCTGCCAAAAAGATTTAAATACAATAGAGTTCAGACTTGCTGATGTTCTCAGAATCTCTTCTTACAGACTGACCATAGACACCGACTAATCCCCTTTTCATGTAGATGTCTCCTCTTTATACAGGAGACATCTATTACAATAAAGTATTACAGCCCATTCAGTTAACCCATCTTATCAAAAATAAGCAATTCAGAACGCTGTTACAACAGTATGATAATACGTTCTTTCTTGAGCTCTGGCTGTTACATAGCGGGTAACTGACTTCGACCGTCTTCTCGGGATCTTCATATTCCTTTGCCATTTCCCCATGCTGTTCCTGATTTAGGCCATGCTGACTGTGTTCTTCTTGCTTTAGACCTCCGCTTGATTATGCCACGTCAGGGTTCTTTAAATAGTTGCCATCTGTTATTCGCGGCTGTTACAAAATAGCTTGCTTTAGGTGATTGTTGTTGCTGACTGTAGCAACTATGGAGTTGTTGCTTCTGGTGTTGCAGCAACTGTGTAGTTGCTATTTCTGGTGTTGCAGCAACTGCGTAGTTGCTGTTTCTGGTGTTACAACAACTATACATTATAGTTCCTGCAAGCTAAAGGCAATTACTTGGCAGTTTAGTCAGCATTTCCAAGGATAAGTATAAAGATATTCACGAATATGAAATAAACAATTAAACATAGATATGCGGGAGGTTACTTCGTACCTTGGGGTCATTATGTCATTTATAAAATAAAAGCTTTCAACTTATGACTGCAAAAAGATAATAATACGGCAAAAGATAAGGTCAAAAATAGGTCAATTGTGAGTCCCAATAGGTAGATACCTTGAAGGTTAATCAACTCACCGTTACGGTTGTAGATAGCCGATGTTGTGGATGATAGGTTCCGGGTACTTTGGAAAGAACCATTGGTGAAACCGACATGAGGAGCTGCAGACATCTGCAAAGCAAGAAAAGCATAATAAACAGGAAGGTTGTTTGAAAACTTATCACAGCAAACCATGCTATACAGAAATGAATCACACACTAATGTACATAAGTAACCATGCAAGATGACCTAAGCATAGTAATTTTTGAGGTAAAGCCTATTTCGGGGCTTATCGAGAGGATTTCCTTCATAATCAATAAGCTCGTAGGCCCCTTTTTGCAAAACACATTTTACGATATAGGGCCCGTGCCACATAGGTTCGAACTTTCCTGCCCCCAGCTTATCATTAGCTTGGTTGTATAGTGGGACCAAATCACACTCAGAGAAAGCGCGAGGGAAGACCGACTGGTCGAAATGGTATTTGACCCGTTTCTTTTATGCTTTGATGACCAAGGTAGTGAGACTGTGAGTCTCGTCCAGTCTTTCTAAATATAAGAGGCGTTCCTCTTGAGGTGATGTTTTAGGGAGGAGTTCAACAAATAACTTAAGTGAAGGAATCTCACATTCAATCGGCAATGTTGCTTCCAGACCATAATCTAGCTAGAATGGTATGAAACAAGTGGCGTCTTTGGTTGAAGTTTGGTAGGCCCACAGAGCTAAAAAAAGCATGAGATGCCAGTTTGACTTGTGCACCCCAATAGTATGTTGAAGCATGGTGACCAAGACTTTTTTCACGGCTTCAACTTGGCCGTTGGCCTGAGGGTAATTTGGGGTTGAGCCATCGTGGTGCAAGCCCAATGCAGATGTCAGTTTTGCCATCATGTAATCTCTGAAATGGGATCCATGATTTATGAAAATGGCTTGGGGTAGGCCAAACCTAGAAATAACATGGTTAAGAAGGAATTGAGCCATCGTCCTACCATCTGCCGAATATGTAGGCATCACTTCGGCCCATTTGGTGAAGTAATCCACAACAACGATAATGTAACCATGCCCCTCGGCCGAACGAGGGTTACATGTCATATAATCGATGCCCCATTTGGCAAAGGGACCAACGGTAATGACGGGGTGTAGGTGAGCGGGTGGGGCGCGCATCTTTTGTTGGTAGATTTGGCATTCGTGACACTTGTGGACAACAAGAATGCAGTATTTGAAGATGGACAACTAGAAATAACCAACGCGAATGATTTTCTAAGTTGTAGCATAACCAAACATATGACCACCACATGCTTAGAGTGGAAATAATTGAGAACTCTTTTAGCTTCCTCAATTGTGAGGCATCGACGAAGAACAAAATCGACACCGACACGATATAAAGTATCACCAATAATGTGGTAGGGTTGAGAATGATGCTGAATCCTTCAACGATCATCTTTGGTCAACGCGGACCGAAATGTGGAGGTTTGGAGATACACGATGATATCACCGTACCATGGATCAAGGGTGCTAATCAGGAAAATGGTCTCATCTGGGAGTTGTTCATCTGCACCAGTAGGGAGAGCTTTGGAGGGAAGGGAACAAATAAATTTAGCGAAAAGAAGTTACTTCTTAGATTTGGCCGTAGTGAAGACCAAATCAAATTCTTGCAGGATAAAGATCCATTTAGAATACTTGTCCCCCAGCAACTGATGAGTTAGGATGTAGGTCATAGGGTTGCATTTATAAATCACTATAGTCATTCATAAGAGAATATAATGCTGAAAACATTGAACAGCCTGGACGGCGGCCAAAGCCAACTTCTCGACATGTGCATAACGTGTTTTTGTGTCGAGGAGATTCTAACTCAGGTAGTAGATAACGTGTTCACCACCTTTGTCGTCGTCTTGAACCAACACCATAGCTATGGTGCTAGGTTTTGCGTCTAGGTAAAGGAAGTAATCTCGATAATAGCCCAGTGGATGTAATAGAGGAGCATTTATGAGGACAACCTTAATATTGTCAAAAGAGTTTTGGGCTATCTCATCCCATGCAAAGGGTGTTCCTTGTTTGAGCAACTGGGTAAATCCTATAACTAGCCCAGCGTAGATGGGTATATAACGATGAAGAAAATTGGCCTTTCCTTGGAGGCTCTGGTGTAGTGAAGATGGAGGGGGTAAGTTTACAATGGCCTTGAATTTTAGTGGATCCAGGTAAATCCCATCCTTGGAAACGATGAAGTTGAGGAGTCATCCTGATTCCACGCAGAAAACACATTTATGTGGATTTAAGCAGATGTTATAGTGCATGCAGCATAAAAAAATCTGCCAAAGGTTGTTTGGGTGATCTTGTTGCTTACGAGAATGGGCAGGAAGGTCATCCAAGTAAGGTTGGACAATGTTGCAAATATCATGAAACACATAGGACATTGCCCGCTGAAATGTGTCCCTAGAATTTTTGAGGCCGAAAAGGAGCTTCTTGTATGCAAAAGTACCCCATGGGCAGATAAAGGCTGTCTGCTCTTGGTCAACCAGTGCGATATTGATCTGGTTGTAACCAAAAAAACCATCCATAAAGGAAAAGATCTAGCTCCCAGCACATTCATCAATGACTTGATCAATGAAGGGAGTAGGATATTTGTCTTAGTACAAACACGATTAAGATCTTGATAATCCACACAAACACAGATCGTGCCTTGTTTTTTATTCATCGAGATAATATTGGACACCGAATCTATAAGGGGATGGGATAAATGAACCCAGCTTTGAGAAGCTTTTCAACTTTGCCCTTAATAGCAGCAGCCTTTCTAGGGTGCACTGGACAAACCATTGGCGAACGGGTTTTGCATTTGGATACATTGGTATTTCATGCACCACGACGCTGGGATCAACGCCAGGCATTTCTTTGTAAGACCATGCAAACACATCATGGAATTCCTGAAAAGACGAGTATATGTCTTGATCTTAGCTGGAGAACAAGATACCCCGATATGAATGTGTTCAACGACACCGGGTTTGATAGAAATGTCAATCAGTATTGTTTGGGTAATATTACCCAAATTTCCTTTTGACCATAATTCATGATTAATAGTTGGTGGTGGAAATGGAGAAGAGGACTCTTTGAAAGAGGTAGATATGACCGTCGGGCGAGGTAGGAACGAGGAGAGATGATGAGTATCGATCCATGGTGGTTCCTCGAGAGACATAATTTCCATGATACCTTCATCAACAAGGAAGGTTTCGGCTAAGGGATCAGATGATTTCAAAGTGCAAAGCCAGGGGGATTGAGAATACATATCGAGAGAGGTCTTCGAGATATGAGAATCAAAAGATGCAGAGTTCGTAGCTGAAACAATTTACAAGTAATTGACTTCAGTGGGACTAAGCGGCATGATGTCACCCCAAGCATCAACCAGATCTGGTGCCGGTATGACCCAGGGGTCAGATTTGACCATGATCATGTTGACGGAGGCAACATGAGGGGGTGGGAGTGGAAAAATCCCCATTAAGGCAGAATGTTTGGAGAGACCTACCCCCACACTCTCAAAGGGAGAACCAGAGTGCTTGACATACGAAACGTTGCCATCAGATGAGGAAGAAACAAAGAAAGACAACTGATCAACAATGACAATCCTCCCTTGATGGAGAAAAAGGATCACACAAAACAAAGAGGAGGCCAAGACATGCATGGCATGAGTCCAAATTCGGCTGAGTAGAAGATTATAATTGAGATTGGCATCAACAATCTCTACTTCGATGTGCACAGTCTTGCCTTCCAAGGTGATGGCAAGATTGGGTAAAACACCGAAGGGTCATGAATCGTGCCCATCGAAAGCTTCTAATGTGTTCGGAGACTGGTTCAGTGTAGGGGAACCAATAGTGTTCCATCATGCAGTTGACATGATGCAGGTGTAAGCACCTTCATCAATGATAGTGCGGTGGATTTTATTTTCATTAATTATTACCTAAATAAGAAAGGAAATCTGAGGGAGTGTCGGAACATGGTTCTCTAGATCGAAACAGATCAAATTAGAATCGGTGGGATCAATGCCCCCAATAGCTGATAGCAAAGATTTCCGTTGTGAGGGGAAGATTTGGAGTACCTTGAGAGCCGACATAGCGGTCGGCGCCTGAGCCAAATCTTCAATAATATTGTAATACTGAGTGTCTCGGGCGTTGGGATTATATGAGGATTTCCATAGCACACCTAGAGAGGGTCGTCGTTGAGCAAAATCAGGGTTAGAGTGCTCGATTTCCAGAGGGCCAGAACTTGGGGTAGAAGAAGAAGGTGGAACTTCTTTTTCTTTCCCTACTGTGGGAGCTGGAGTTTGATAATCCTTCGATCGGGTAGCCACATTAATGGGCATTCTCATCATGAACACTTGAGATCCAGAGGAAGCATATCAGGGTTGGTCTACCATTTGAGTTTGCTAAGACGGAAAAGGCTCTTTGAGGATAGCAGGGGTCCCCTTGATTAAATGACTAACTTCGGATCGTCATGGACAATCCTTAGTATAGTGATCCTCCTCGCAAATGAGGCATGGATAATTAGGTTTTTGTTTCAATGATTCGCGGGAAGAAAATTTGGGAGGACCCTGTTTCGGGGCATCGGCTTTAGCTTTTCCTTTGCCTTTCTTTTTTCATTTTGAGGATTTGTCTACTATAGTAGATTGGACAACATGGACCTCTGAGGTTTTACCAAGGCCTAGAGGATTTTGAGATGAATTGTTGGGAGTAGTATTCGAGACCGACTTCTGTTTGGAAGAAGTTTTGGTAGGGGTCTGGGATATTGAACCAATAACTCCATCAATGGGAGGGATGTCGTGTGACTTCGATGTCGCAGGATCGGATGATGGCCGCGAAGCATTGGGTAATAATTCGTCTAAGGTGCCAAACTGAGAGTAGACTAGGTCCAAGTACTGGGCACGAGCAATGTCTTGCTCTTCAGTGACGCATCCACCCATGGCTATATAGCAGGAAATTGGGGCTATGAACGATTTGATAAACCATTAGGTGAGCAACTGATCAACTATTTCGAACTTGATCAGTTGATGTCTACATTTCCATTCATGGATATGGTTAGAGATGTGCATCGTAGTGTCTTTCTTAAGCGAAGTGAGCAGATAGGTACCCGTTTCATAACGAACCGACAGTTGAAAATTCTTGAGAAACGCCATTGCTAACGAATTGAAGTAATGAAAAGTACTTCGAGGTAGCTCGATGTACCATTTTGCTGCGGAACCCATGAGGGCTCGTTGGAAAAGACGAAGACAAATGGAATCGTTCATGTATGAGTTCAACGAGCACCAGAGGTGATATGTCATCACATGGGCCTGAGGATCTTCTTTGGCTTTTCCATCGAACTTTGGGCACTCACTTGGTATCTTGGACATCACCGGAGGCTAGTATGGTGAATGAAGAATTGGATCATTCATAAGACGCGATACATCCGGCAACTAAAGTGTAGCCAAGAAAGGTAATTGAGTGTTAAAAGGCATGGGAGGTCGATAGGCGGGCCCATAAGGAGGATCGCGTCCCTACTGGTAAGCATGGAAAATTTTAGGGGCTAATGTTCGCCCAGTGGGCTAATTTTCCATGATTTTTCCACAAAAAAGATTCGCCAACTTCCAATTTTATAAAAGACGATTCGCCCAAATTTTAGAATATAAAATTATTTTACCTTAAAAATCGCCAACATTATATAGAGACTATATATAAAATAATTATAAATTTGAATAATTTTACAAATATATCAATAAACATTTATAATTTGCATATTAGGGATTAGTGAGATTCGCCAATGTTTTAAACTTCAAGAAAATTTTCCATCCTTAAAATTTTCCTTGCTGGTAAGGATTTTGACCCCACAATAGTGTATTTTGGCCATATGGCATCTGAGGTTTCCCCCATTGCAGATTACATTAACCAAAGGGAGGATTTAGACCTTGAATACCTTGAAACTGTCCATGCATAGGTTGCTGGTAGGCAACGTATGGGTTAAAAGGCTGTTGAGCCTGTTGACCTTGGACATATGGGTATGGGACCTGTTGTCCTGGAACATAGGGTTGTTGGGCCTGTTGTCCTTGAACAAGAGGGTTTTGGACCTGCAGTCCTTGGGCATAAGGTTGATACGCTTGTTGCCCTTGGACGTAGGGATTTTGTACCTGGTGCCCTTAACCGACAGGATTCTAAACCTGTTGACCCTAGACAAGAGGATTCTACACCTACTACTGTAGGATTTGACCTTGAACCTATCCCTGTAAGGGTTTCCCTTGTTGATAGGTATACAAGGGTTGTTGCTGCCTAGGTTGGTTTCGCTGACCTTCTGGTTGCAAAATTTGTCCCTGGGTTTGCAAAGGTTGGCCCTGCGAGGGTATGGGTTGAGAGGTATGCAGAGCATATTACATCTGATGCTACGTGACCTGCTGTAACTGTTGAAAGGGATGACCTTGCAGTTGTTGCAGGTGACCTTGCTGTGGAATAATTATTGTGTTGTGTTATATTCTTTCCATGACTAACCCACGTAGTTAATCAGGGGGTTAGAAGGGGGGTAGAGCCCCCCGTTCGTTGTGCTGATTGCGTAGCAAGGGGAGTCACAGGGGGTTTGAGGGGTGCAGGTAACCCTACTCTATGGGGTCCGGGGCAGCGCCCCAGATAAATTTGGTTTTGGAGCTATGTTAGGTTGGGTGGACCTACCTATGGTTTTTCACTCATGGTTTTGGATGCGATGGTTTTCGGTCCATGGTTTTGGATGCGATCATTTTCGGTCCATGGTATTGGATGCTTCAGCATGTATAAATATGTATTGTAACATTGAAAGGAACATAATGAAAAATCAAGCTGGTAGTCCTAGTTTTGGGGTCTAGGGGAAAATCTCTGTGTATATGTGTTTTATGTGTTATGCTCTTGCATTGCTTATTGTGTTTCAGAATTTGTATGCAGGTAATTTCTATATGGGGTTAAAACCTACATTTGGTATCAGAGCTGTTTTGGCTTCAAGGGGATGCCTTTTTTGCTGAGGGGTTTCACTCAGACCTGTGGTAGACCCTGTTCAGTGGGAGATCTACAAGATTGATTCTGGTGGTGAAAGAAGATGGCGAGCAGTGGAAATATAGAAATCGAGAAATTTAATGGTCAGAGTTTTGAGTTCTGGAAACTCAATTTGGAGGATCTGTTGGTGGATAAAGATCAGTTGATCGTGGTAGATCTGGGTACTAAACCAACGGGAGTGTCCGATGAAGAATGGAAGAAGTTGGATCAGAAGGCAAAGAGCACAATACCATTGTGTGTCTCAGATTCTGTATTGTTGAATGTATCAAGGGAAGCTATAGTGAAGGCTTTGTGGGACAAGTTAGGGACTTTGTACCAATCTAAGTCTCTGGTGAATAAATTGTTCCTACAGAAAAAGCTGTACATCCTGAGGATGAAAGATGGAGACTCGGTGACAGAGCATCTGAATGCATTTAATACTGTGGTAAGTTAGTTATCATCTGTTGATATTAAAATTTTAGATGAAGATAAGTGCATCAATTTGTTGTGTTCTCTACCAGATTCGTGGGATAATCTGGTTATTGCAATACGTAGCAATGCAACTGCCTTGCAGTTTGATGAAATAGTCTCATCCTTGCTGACGGAGGAAATGAGAAGGAAAAATATGGAGAGCCAGAATGGTGATGCCTTGTATGTACGAGGACGGTCCCAGTAAAGAAACAAAAATAAGTCCTCGAGTGGGATATCTAAATCTAGAGGGAGATCTAAATCTCTAGGAAAACCTATAAAGGTGGTGTGTTGGAAATGCGGAAAGGAAGGGCACTACAAAAGGGACTATAAATCTAAAGCTCCTAATAAAGGAAAGGGATCTGATGATGCTCCTTCTACAGAGGCGAAGACAACCTTAGATGAAGGTGGGGATGTGTACTTGGCTTCATCAAGTACACATGTAGATCATGAGGCATGGTTGATTGACTTAGGTGCATCCTTTCACTTCCCTCCCCAGAGAGAGTGGTTTTGCAAGTATGAGAAATATGATGGTGGTGATGTATTCTTGGGGGATGATAGGAAGGCTAGAATCATTGGTCATGGAAAAGTAAAGTTGAAGTTGCAATGTGGAAGGGTTAGAACACTTCCGGTTGTTCTGCATATTCTTGCATTTGCCAGAAATCTGATTTCTGTAAGCAAGCTGGATGATGCAGGTGTCAAAACAGTGTTCGAGAAGGATACCTGCAAGATGGTTCATGGAGCACTGGTATTGATGTTTAGGAGTTTATATTGGAACTCTATACAAGCTGCAGGGTAGCACTGTTGTTGATGGGTGCAACAATTCTGTGGTTTCTGAAAGTGGACCAGAAAATCTAGTGGTCTTTGGAGAGAAGACCATGCTGTGGCATCAAAGGCTTGGACATATTGGAGAGAAGGGCCTTCGAATACTTCATGGTAAAGGTATGGTAGAAGGTATGAGTAATAGCTCTCTAGATTTTGATTTCTGTGAAAATTGTGTATATGGGAAGCAGAATCGGGTGAGTTTCCCCTTTGGTGGTAAGAGGGCGAAATAGATATTAGAGCTTGTGCACAATGATGTGTTTGGACCTGTGAAGGTTCCATCACTGGGTAAGTCTATGTACTATGTATCATTTATAGATGAATTCTCAAGGAATACATGGATATATCTCCTTAAGAAGAAATTTGAAGCCTTTGACAGGTTTAAAGAATTTAAGGCTCTGGTGGAAAACCAGATAGAGAAGAAGAAAAAGGTGTTGAGGACAAATAACGGTGGAGATTTTTGTAGTAAGGAAGTTGAAGAATTCTATAAGAAGTGTGGTATAGCACAGAAAAATACTACTCCATATACACCTCAGCAAAATGGAGTTTTAGAAAGAATGAACAACACATTGATGGAAAGGGCAAGAAGCATGCTCAGTGGTGCCGAGTTAGGATAGGAATTCTGGGCAGAGGCGGTGGAGACAACATGTTACCTAGTCAACAGATCACCTTCATTAGCGTTGGAGGATAAGAATCCATAAGAGGTATGGATTGGTAAGAAACCCTCTCTTTCACATCTGAGGGTATTTGGATGTGATGCACATGTACATGTTCCAAAGGAGAAACGAACCAAGTTAGATAGTAAATATGAAAAGTGCATCTTTATTGGGTATAAGGATAGTTTAAAGGGTTATAAGCTTTGGAACCCAGTAACAAGGAAGGTTGTGTACAACCAAGATGTGGTGTTTAGAGAGGTAAAAGATGTTATTAAAAATGAAGTCCAACCAATGGAACCTGAGAAGATAGAGTTTGAGCTAAAGGAGGAAGAATCAGACTCTACATCAGAGGAGGAATTAGAAGATGAAGAGCCACAAACTCCGGGTGTGAGAAGATTAGTTCGAGAAAGAAGGCAGCCAGAAAGGTATAGTCCATTTTATTTCTATTCAAATTTTTCTTTATCTATTACTGATTATGATCCCAGAACTTTGAAGGAAGCAATAGATTCAGAGGATGGAAAAATTTGTAAAGAGGCCATGGTTGATGAAATGGCATCTTTGCACAAAAATGAGGTTTGGGATCTGGTGGAGTTGTCGGCTGGAAGGAAACCCATTGGCAACAAATAGGTGTTCAAGAAGAAGAGAAATGTGGAAGGAAAGGTGGAGAAATACAAAGCTCGGTTGGTAGCAAAAGGTTGTTCCCAGGTGTCAAGAATTGATTTTGGTGATATTTTTTCTCCTGTTGCCAAGGTAACTTCTATTAGATTACTTTTATCTGCTGCTGCTGCTTTTGATTTTGAGGTAGAACAGATGGATGTGAAGACAACATTTCTTCATGGGGATCTGGAAGAGGAGATCTACATGAAACAACCTGAAGGCTTTGCGGTGAAGGGTAAGAAAGAACTGGTATGCAAGTTAAAGAGGTCTTTGTATGGGTTAAAACAGTCACCAAGGATGTGGTATAAGAAATTTGATATATTTATACGGGGACTTGGCTTCACCAGAAGCAAAGCAGATCACTGTGTGTATTTTAAATTAATTGGTGACCATGCTATTTATCTAGTCTTGTATGTGGATGATATGTTGCTGGTTGGAAACGACAAAGAAAATATCTAGGATTTGAAGACCCAATTGTCCTCCAAATTCGACATGAAAGATCTTGGTGCTGCAAACTATATTTTGGGAATGGAAATTAAAAGAGATCAGGTAAAGAGGAAGCTCTAGTTAAACCGGAGGAAGTATGTCGAGACAATATTGCAGAGGTTTAATATGCAAGATAGTAAACTAGTGAAGGTTCCTATTCCTGTAGGTGTAAAGTTATCTGCTGAACAGTGTCCCAGGACAGAAGAAGAGGAAGAGGATATGTCCTGTGTTCCATATGAAAGTGCAGTCAGTAGCCTGATGTATGCGATGGTCTGTACTAGACCAGACATTTCACATACAGTGGGAGTATTGAGCAGGTTTATGTCAAAACCAGGTAAGGAGCATTGGACAACAGTGAAGTGAGTTTTCAGGTATTTGCATGGCACTAGTGATTATGGTTTGTGCTACCAAGGAAGACCAAGATTGGACAGAGTTTTGGATATCCGTGGTTTTGTTGATGTGGATTGGGCTGGAGATCTGGATCAGAGAAGATCTACAATTGGGTATGTGTTTAACCTATTTGGAGGTGCAGTCAATTAGATGAGTAAGAAACAATCTGTAGTGGCACTATCAACTACAGAGGCAGAATACATGACAGCCACTCATGCAAGCAAGGAAGCAGTTTGGTTGTAGGGATTGTGTTCAAGTATGGGGTTAGTACATGGAGCTATAACGATAGACTGTGACAGCCGAAGTGCAATTTTCTTGGCAAAGAACCCGACATATTATTCAAAGACAAAGCACATTGATGTTAAGTATCACTTTTTGAGGGATATGGTAGAAGACAAAAAGGTGTTGCTAGTAAAGGTGGACACTTTGAAGAATACTACAGATGCATTGACAAAATTTGTGAGCTCTGAGAAGTTCTCTTGGTGTAGAGAAACAATGGGTGTTGCAGGGTTGGATAAATGGCTAAGCTCTCTTGTGGCCTCCTGTGAAAATAAAACAACAAGTGGGATAATTTTGGGTTGTGTTATATTCTTTCCACGACTAACCCACGTAGTTAACGGAGGGGTTAGAAGGGGGGCGAAGCCCCCCATTGGTTGTGCCGATTGTGTAGTGGGGGGAGTCACAAGGGGTTTGAGGGGTGCTGGTAACCCCACTCTATGGGGTCCGGGGCAGCGCCCCGGAAAATTTTGGTTTTGGACCCTATGTTAGGTTGGGTGGACCTACCTATGGTTTTGTGCATGATTTTCGCACATGGTTTTGGACGGGATGGTTTTCGGTCCATGGTTTTAGACGCGATGGTTTTCGGTCCATGGTATTGGATGCTTTGGTAGGTATAAATATGTATTTTAACATTGAAAGGAACATAATGAAAAATCAAGATGGTAGTCCAGGTTTTGGGATCCAGGGGAAAATCTATGTGTATATGTGTTTTATGTGTTATGCTCTCACATTGTTTATTTTCTGTGTTTTAGAATTCATATGCAGGTAATTTCTGTACGGGGTTAAAACCTATAATAATCTGCCCTTGCTTCTGCGTGGAAAGCCCTTGCTGCAATGAAGGTTTCCCTTGCGGTAACAAAGGCTGCGCTGGTTGTTGCAAAATTTGTCCTTGCTATGGCAAGGGTACTTGAACAGTGCCCGGGAAATTACCGAACTGAATCTGGCCATAGCCAAGCTGGATCTACTTCCCAGATGGGATGGTGTAAGGTTGATTAACCAATCCTTGAGAAATATATGGAATGTAAGGATTTTGGTATTGGACCTGAGCCCCATAGGGCTGCTGATATTGAACATTGTTCAATCCAGACGGACCACCAGGATTCTGAACCTATTGGTACTGGACATTGCTTGATCTAGTAGGGTCAGCAGGGTTGTAAATAATACCAGAAGAGGGTTGGTTTATACCAAGCATGTGAGCTTGTGAGCTGCTCACATTAGTGTCACCTGACACCATAGAGACATTCAGGTTCTGCCCCCAGGTAGTGGCACAATCTAGCCACTAGCTAATGGGACAGAAGAACTGGTAGAGACAATCTTTGAAACCGCTGGTTGCGACTGACACGTAACTGGGATCGATGGTACAAGAGTGTTCGAGACGGTGGGCTACACTAGGATTGACGTAACGACTGGTTGGGAGGTTGTGTTCATGACGAACGAACCTGACATAGGCCTGATGCCTGACACCCAAACAGAATTATGGTAGAGTGATGAGGCACTAGTTGTGCCTGAAACTAAGTGCCCTAAAGAAACATAGCCGGGTGGCAAGCTGGAAGATTACCCTCTGAATAAGGGAAACCCTCTGGAGGGAACTATAACTGTAATTATTCTCCCTCAACAGTGTGTGGAGTTGAGACTTTGGACTCATTTGGAGAAGTGTCTGGAGCATCGCCTTCAGGTTCCATGTCTGGAAACAAACGACGACAGACAACCGAACCAAAGGAACACCCGGTTGATCGTACAGGCTGTAAGGGAACTGTGGTGATATCTCAATAGCATCAAACAAAGTGTTCAGAGGGTAGATAACCAGTCCAAGCTAACCATCAGGGGTCGGCAAGTTCTTTGGAGTTCGAACGAGATTATCTGGAGATTCTGGGTCAAGACCAGCAGATGACCCTGAATCAAAAGTAGGCGGAGGATGGGATGATAATGGTTGAACACTCAAAACAATTTCGAGTTCAACATTTTGGTCCCCAGATGGCTCTGATAACTGAGGAAGTGGCTCCTCAGACAATATTTTAGACGAAGGAGAGAGAGAGGAAATGGGTAAACCAGATGGTTCAACCATGGTGACCTTGTCTTAGCCATCAGAACAAATAACTTCAAGGCTTTAAAATGTCCTTTTAAGGGAACTCAAGATTTGATAAAAAATCTAACAGGATGTTTTGGATCGTGGGAAATATATTATTTAAGATGCATAAAAGACTAATGTTCTTTAATTTTTTAAGAGTCGAGAAAGAAACAAAGATGAATCTATCGCTTTCGATTAGAAATGAGCTCGAAAGGGCAAGTGCTCAGATGATCTTTTAAGTTTAATGAGTAAAAAATATCAAATGACTACTCTGGATGATCTAGGTAAATAGGATTACCAAGCAACTGTGAACTGCAGAATACCTCCTAGTGAACCAAGAAGTACAAGTAGTCAATCTCCCTGAATGCTGTGTTCGGTGTCTCATGTTCCCAAGGTGGCCGACTCGACTTCCTAAGGATAAAAGGAATGCAGCCTAGTGGGGTATCCCGTTATATACACGATGATACGGGGAGTAGAAATCCATGCTAGTGTTGTTAAATTCTGAAGCTAATGACAACTGCTAGGTTTATAGACACCGAAACACATCTCTAGCCTAGACCTTCTGGATGTGATTGTTAATGCCAAATGTGCTTTAGGTAAATTGAATTCATTTTAGAGTTGATCTTGAGTTAAGTTTTAGTTTTCATGGCTTAGCGATGCTACTCGAAAAACCTAAAATTCAACTAAATGGGACAAGACCCTTTCAATTCGATGAAATGCCCACAATAGAGAGGGTAGAAACTACTCAATCAAATGCAAACAACTAAGCAACTGAGAAAGAAATGATTTTTCACTACTTCACTTTTTCGGAAAATAAAATAATGAAAAATGCATTCCAATTCCTAATTTCCTAACAAGCACTTATCTATTAGTCCTTTCGAAATGAAAAAATTTCTCTTCCTTTTCAAACGCTGATGCAATTCTAGTTCTTAAGAGATGTGAATCATAATGAAGCAACAAGCTAGAATTTCATATTTTCTCATGCAACAAACTTTTGCATACAATCTTTCAATGAAAAAAAATTCAAGACTATGAGCTCTTCAAGTAGATGAAAAAATGAAAAGAGAAGTTCATTCAGATCGATGAAACACCGACTTTTCCAAACATAAGACCGACAATGTAACTATGCCGAAAAAGACATTCAAATTAGTAAACAAAATTTTTTCAAACTTGTGCAAAAAGAGGTCAAAGTCATAAGAGGGACCAAAAACAAATGCAAGGACCAAACACACCCACAACCAGACTTGATGAATCCACAAGTTGTTGAAAGGACGACTAGCTAGATTTACTAGTGTCACTGGCCACTCAATGACTCGATCAATCAAAACAGCAAGATGACAAGCCTACAAGCAAGCAAAACCAAACGAAACGTAGCTTTCTAATCAGGGAGAAAATAGTCAAAAGGCTCATAGGGTCAAGAACACAAGAGCATAACACACTAGCCAAGATTGGGGTCTAGCCCTAATCTTCACTTACAGGAATCAACGCGACTGCATAACTGAAAACAAGCGCCAGAGGCGGGTCGCCACGACTGTTCCTCTACAATTCGCCCTGATCGGCGTGACAGTCAACCGATTAAATGTGTTGTTCGAAGGACCTAAGGAAAAGTAAAAAAAAAAATCAAAACAGGGACTAGATATGCTACTATGGATTTTAGACTTAAGCCAGTAAGCAAGAGAAAAGCAACAGAACAAAAGAGAAAATGCGAAACTAGCAAAGTTCTCACAAAATCATGAAATCCAAAACAAACAAAAGGATGGGACCTCCCTAGTGGAGTCACAAATTTGTGGTTAAGTAAAATTATAAGTGCGGACACGAATGAATTCCTCTAGCCCGATAATGGGTCTATCCACAACAGTTACATTTTATGGAAGATTTCCTTAGGTTAGAATCAATCAAGAGGGCCAACCTCTTGGTCACTTATCCTGCTTGATGAAGTCCTCGCTTGCTCGCTCCAGCAATCTCCTGCTTCCTTCTTCAAGCTCCTGAAACAAGTAAACAACAACAATACATAAACATAATAATAGAAAAATTGTAATTCAACCTACTTAATGAGTCAAGAAGCATTAATACACAAATATGTAATATTACAAAACATGTAGGAAATCAATTGATATTTGCATATATTAATATCAACGAGAGATTACAACCATTCACCTTGACGTCACAGTCTTCCTCTGACAAGACCGGGTTCCCACACACTTATGCTAGCATTTCGTGATGGCTTCAAACAACAATAGTTTAAAGACTCTTCCCTTTAGGCTTCACTCCAAACCAAACACACTTCTCCCTCACACAACTAGATGGCTACAACTAGTAATAGGTTTCTTGTCTAAAATAGTATACTCACACTCAGCCAAAACTCTAACTCTGTAACTAGTTTGTGCTTGGGAAGAAGGGAGGTTTATATAGTAAATATGGATGGGAGATGGATCCTCTTCTCATGGGAGAAAGACTTATCCCTTGAGGTAGTTCCATCATTATAGGGGAAAGGAGCCAAAACTGTCATCCTCGACCCCATCCGGCCAAACCATACTTCCATTACGAAGCTTCTAGAGATGGAAGATTCAGATCTAATTTAAAAAAATTTCCATAACAGGACCGGCGTGACTAAAACACAGCTTAGTCACACCGATCGACGCGGGGAATAGTGATTTGCTCATGAAGAGGGACATAATGGGAGTTTCTCCATGAAGGCAAAGCATACATGGTTCACTGTAGAGGTCCTCCAGGATCAAGGAACGGGGAGTACAGGGACAGTAACAAAATGTTGTGTAATAGACCCTTCTCTAAATGCATGAAAAGGGTATAAATACTATTTAAATAAAGTTTAAAAATAGGTTATACAAAATATCTGAGGAGGTTTCAAACAACCTTCCTCTTAACTAGTAACTAACTCTAAAAATAAAATTGATTCGATGACTTGAGGCTATGAAAATGTCTTGCTGTCTGCCAGCTTTTCCTTGAGGTTGCATATGCTTGACATTGGTTTTACTTGAGGAGGTGCTCCGAATTTCATTTTGACCTGTCCTGCAAAGATGACATCTATAAGAGGTCGCAACATTCTTTGTATTGAATTGATGAACAATTCAATGCCATAATTTGACTATGAGGTTTGACAAGAAATTTCCGATATGCCTCCCAGTCGGTCTTTGATATTTTCGTGATTGCCTCTCTTTGGATTTTCATCTTTGATTTCCAGTTTTTATCCAAGTATTTCATATCTAGCAGTGACTTTGGATCACATTCTTTTATCAAGTTGGTGGTGTGCAAAATATGGTTGACTTCCTTTATTATATTCATTTCCTCTCCTGCTACTCTTGCTACTGCCAATTTTGCCTGCTTAATCCATGTATCCCAATCTATGAATAATATGTCTTTGTGTGTTTCTTCAATCACTGACATATTAGCGCTTCTTCCTTCTTCAGATTCTTTCCATTTAACATAGTGGAGATATTAGTATTTAAGTCATTAAACTCAATTCTCTGATCAATTGCCTTATCTGTTAATTGATCACTGGTATTCAAATAAGGGGTGATATGGGACATTTTATGGAAGAATAGATCTTTTTTTTCTGACAGAATGGAGTTTAGCTCCAATGCCTCTTTGATGAACTTATCAATAGTGGGGACATATTTATATTTTTCCATAGTCTCTTGAAACTCTTGGATTTTCATATTCTTTGCTGAGATATCGGCTTCGTGGCTTATCCTAAGTACTTCCATACATTACTGCAATTGGAATATTCATTTTGTGGCTTGCTTGTTCACATTTGTTTTCTTGATTTCCAGTTGTTGTTCAAGTTGTGCTATCCTTTCTTCTATTTCTCTTAACAAAATAGATACTTCAGTGGCCTTATCAATGGTGGCAGTATCATATGCCCCTGCAAATTGTGACAACCTGGTTAAATTTTCAGTTTGATTTGAATGAATATCCTTCTAGACTATATCCATTGGTTCATTTAGTGGTGGTATTTCAGGTGTTTCCACTCTCCTTCTCTTCCTCTATCTTCTTACTACATCCTTATGCAGTGGGTTGTAGAATACATCTAAAGGAGGTATTTCTGTAACCTTTAGGATAATCTCAGATGTCGAAAATGTAGGTATGATTTCTGCATTCTGTGCATTTATCTCTTGTTCATTGATTGGCTCAGACTCTGAAACTTTCTGAGTTTGCTGTGGAGCACAATATCCTATAGTTTCTTGGAAACCTATTGCTTTGGTAGTATCTTGGAGTTTTTTATTAAACTGGTCCCATTCCTGCTCCATATCGTTGCTTTCACCTTTGGGACCGGTATCCTGAGTTAGGTCACTTATGACCTGTTTCTCGGCTGATTTTTTGCTAGATTTTACCATAGTCTCTATTTCCTATGTCTTCCCTGTGTTCTGGGCTGCATTCTTCTGAGATTTTGTTCGAGAATTTGGTTCCTCGCTGTTAATGGTCACACTGGGCATAGGTTTGTTACCATTTCTTAACAAATCGAAAGGGATTGTTTCAAGCCTCTGATTTCTAGATTCCTGCAACCTTTCAAAGTCGTTAGGATTCAAATTCACTTTTTCCCAATTGAATGCTTGTTCAAATGAATCATTTGATTGTAATAAATCTTCAAATTCATGATATTCATGGATAAAGGGTTTTACCTTTACTGACGTAGCTAAATTTTGTGCTACTTTCTCTGGGTCAAATTGCCTCTTTGGCAGAGTAGCCAGTCTGAGCCTCTCTAAGTTCTGTAGTTATTTGTTTGCATGGTTGAAGTTCACTAATGAAAAAGCACCACACCGGATGGGAAAGGATGACCATAGTGATTTTTTTCTATCTTTCAAAGTCTTGGTTAATCCTTTTCCAATAGTTTGGTGAGCTATTTCTCTGGCTAACAGCTTGTTGGGGGCATACAAAGGAAGTACATATGGTTCTGTTGTACTACCGTAAACTCTGATATATGTGAACCATTGCTCAACAAAGTGCTTGCCTACTACAAGAAGGTTTGTAGTGGCTTCCTTAAAAAATCTCAGGGCTGTTTTAGAAAAAATAATTTGATGTAATGGTAGCATAACACCATTGCATATATTGTCAAAATGGGGTATAAAATGGGATTTCCATAATTGTTTGTCACTAATATGGATGGGGTATGGGTCTTGCAAGGTCCATTCCCAACCCATAATTGGAAACTTAGTATAGAAATAGATAGATTCCATGATATAAGCACTCATATAAGATGGAGGAAATACTTTTGTGGAGGTGAATCTCTTTTGATGATATTCAAAAATAGTAATAGCTAAGTTGTCGGATAGGATAGTAGCCCAATTCATCATATGAGAATTGATACAATCATGGCATTACATTTACATATGTGCCAGAATCTACTAAACAATTATGGACATTATAAATGAAAATTTCATATGTTAATAAAAACAGAGGGTAGAGAGTTTTAGCTCCAACATACTGAGGAACAAGCTCGAAAGTCAATATTTTAAATAATGGCATAGCGAAGGGAACAGACGAGTCGTCCCACATAACACCCGAATACCGGGCATAACTCTTAAAGGAGGATATGTGCATGCTACTTTATGCGAGAGTATTATTTTGTCATCCTAAAGGAGAGATTTTATGAGTGGGATTTATTATATAATAACATCTCGTGGACATGCCACTCTGGTAAAAGTGGTTCATCCTTATATTGAGAAAGAATACATCATGTACTCATCATCATCTTGCAGTGACTCATGAAGCAGCCTTCCCACTCTTGACACCGAGCCTGGAAACGTAATCCACATTGGACGAACTTCGTTATCATATCATTGAGTTATGGTTGTTTATGATTATTGCTTCTTATTGGTTTCCTATTTCTTGTTGATGGTTTGCTAAAGTGTTGTTAGAATATGCATTGCTCATGATTTCACAAAGGAAATGTAAGCGTTAGTAAAAGGTGTTATATAATGGGGATTTTTTTTTGAAATCGCTCATGAAAATCACCTGGAACAAGGTCTGACGGCTTGACAACTACATATTGGGCTGACATGTCTTGGCCACATAATGTTAGGTTAAAAATTTAGGCTGTAGCGAAGTCTATTATAAGGGATACTCCCCTAAAGCCTAAAGGTCGAGAGTTGGCAGGAGCTACAACACTTCTACTACATGAGGTCGATGTTTAATCAACATTAGACTATGCATGCAAAAGGTTTGACCCAAAGCCCGAGGCTCGAGGATAGGTAGGACCTACCTCCTCTCCTCATTGGGTTAGGGGTTTTTTCAACATAATATGTAGCGTTGAGTTTCTCAAACTCGATACTTGAGTTTTGGTGGAATTTTACATAAAAGTATGTTATGTTGGGCTAATGGTATTAACCGCCAATGATTAATAAATTTATATGGAATTCTAACATCGCCTGAAGGTTTAATGTGTAACACAACACAATTAGATGGATAACAATAACATGTGGCTATTTAGATGGCTTAACGAGGGCCAAAGGCCACATATTAACACTGCGACTATGCATAACAATGTGAGACTTTTGTGAATTATGGCCAGTTAACAACCTAAACCTGATTATACAAAAGGTTTGGTAATTCAAAAACACATGTTTAGATGAGTGGTTATATATATGCCACAAACTCATTTACACATTATATAGATATACAAACTATTCATAAAAAATCAAACTCGGTAGGACATGAATAAATGGTGATTATAATTGCCCAGATATCAATATTGAGGCCCAAAGAGAGCAAAGACCCAATTAAGTTTCAAAAGGAATATGTGTGTATGTTGTTCATGAAACGCTTCCCAACTATGGTGGTTATTTACACAAACCATTCAAATTTTAATCAAAAAATGAAGTTCACACCATAAGTTAATTTCAACTAGGATTCATTGCATTATGACTGAGACAAAGCTATGATTGTCTAGACTTAAAATTCATGACCATTAGGCAATGAGAGAAATTGATCATACATAGGTTGTTTCATCCACGTGTCATTAATCGTAAAACATGGTGCATCTGACCATTTATAAAGCAAATACAATGGCTCGTCCAACTAGTATATAAATAAAATACAAATTGCTTGGCTCAAACACGTTATATATATATATATATATATATATATATATAGATGTAGATAGATAGATATAGATATATGACGTAATTTTCAACATTAATTCAATAAATAATTCAATCTATCTTTATTACTGTGAAATAATCATGTACATTGCAAATAACCATAATCATCTGCATTCTAATTCCATTAACATCTCAATTTGTTATCCATCGTGCACAAAGGGAGAGGATTTAAATCATTCCAAAATATTTCACATAAATACATATACATAAGAGTTATAACTTAGCATTCATAATCAACAAATGTAGACAGGGCTACTTGTCTAGTTATGCTGATTTCAGCTAGTGAATGGAGAAGGAATTCTCAGTACCCTCCCATTAGTAGTATTGTTATGTTGAACTTTGTATCGTAATGAACCACCCCAATTCCAGGTTCAGATTTTGAGAACTAGCTTCATAGGGGTAATACACCAATTGGGTTGGGAGATTAATTTCACTTGCAAATGGTTTACTAACAGTTTGGAAAGCACTGGTGGTTTCACAACTGCAATAAGCACTAGTGACTTCACATCCAATCACAAGACCTGTGTTTCCCTTTATGGGTGTTTTCACATCAAGAGACAAGCACTGGTGGTTTCACAACTGCAACAAGAACCATTGGTTTCATAGTCTCAACAAGCACCCAATGTTTTCAATTCAATCTCTCTATGCCTGAACTAGTAACACCAGTTAAAAATATAGAATGGTTCAATGGCCCAACGCAAGTCAGAGTGCCCTCTATGAACACCCATGTTGGTCATCAAGTTCTACAGCCACTTCCTCAAAGTGAAAATTGAACCCTTGTCTAAGTCTAGGCCAACATATTTGTGGCCACATTGTTGTGTTTGCTAATATTATACGAGGGCATTGAATTAACCCCATTGTGCATTCCCTTACATGCTACCTCATCACTCAAGAGAAGCAGAGGTCTTGATGGCATTGCCCAACCATCTTTCCCCTTCGCCTTCCTAGTAGTCTTTCATCAATTGACTCAAAGAGAAACTACTTAGTTGCGTTAATGGTTTTGGTTAGAACATGGAATGGCTACCATTTAATTTCAACAAAGTGCAGTATTGCAGTCTAAGTTAAGCAGTTGAACTGATAATTCTCTCTCTCAAACTCTATCCCATCATCCATTCTCTAGCAAATTTTAATTTCAATAATGAAAATTAAGTAAATATCATAATTAATAATTGCTAAAGTAAAACATTAATATATAATTAATAATTTTTAAATTTAAATAAAGAATTAATACGTGTCAACACCTCGATCTGAGCATTAATGAATTTCAACACCAATAATTCAATTATGTGTAAACAATGTTTCTTCCAGCAATAGATATCCTGCTATAATGCACAATTAATACAAAATATTTACAAATGTCCTAGTCATTATAGGGGATGTTACATATAAACAGGAATAAGAAGGAGCATTTCTAACCGTCATTTAAGCATTCAAGTATGTTCTTAGGAGAGTGAAGGAGTAGACATAAGGCTCATACCTCATGAATCAACAAGAAGTGAAGTGAAGCCAAGTTAGAGAAGATTTAGGTGAGGGTTTTTGGAATAATTTTTGGGAAGGGTTTCTATTCTATTTTAAGCCTTTTGAGGTCGAGTTATATTGTTAAAAAGGCTTGGTTAAGGTTTTGTTGAGGAAGTTGAGTTGTGTTTTTAAAGAGGTCGAGTTCAGGGCCTATTGGACTAAGTTTTGTTGGACTTGTTCTAGTTTTGAGGTTGAGTTTTGGTCCTAGTTTGAGACCAAGTTGCAATCCTTATTGGAGACCGAGTTGTAGCCTTAGTTGGATACAAGCTGCCAAGAGGGAAAACCTTCTTTTGAATAAGTTGTAAGCCTAAATATTGTTTCTTGAACAACAAAACAATTATAAGTTGGTGCTTAATGAAGATTTGTGGCCTCATCTTCTTGATAGGTTAGAGCTTGCTATTTTTGTACATTTTTGGTTATATAGGATTTGTGTTCACACAAGTGGTTGTAATAAATTAAAGACTATTTAGAAAGTGTTCAAGTGTTCTTTCTTCAAGTTCTGATTTCCACTTTTACTTTTGTGCTCATGCATAGTGTTGATGATTGATTATGTGGTGTGATTTTAGTCTTAAGATTAATAAAGTAAAAATAATTTAATTTATGTGATATTAACTCACCCATATCTCAGTATCATTGTGTATTTCCAACAAAGAGAATGACTTTGAAATGATAATGACATCTTTTATTTTTTTAAGGTTTTTTGTTTTTTTAGTTCACTATACTGGAGATCGATACTAGTTACATGCATGAAAAACCCACCTTTTTCTAGGTGAGCCGATTATCTTTCATGTATAAATGGCTCTAAAGGAGTGATCATGTCAATATTGGTGTGACTAGAACCTGAGTGGGGAGGATAATAACAACTCCTCCCTACCACCCAAGCTACACCCACTTGACTTTTTTCGTGTGGTTCAATCTACTGTAGATCGATACTAGCTACATCCACGAAAAACCCACTTGTGTGTAAGTGAGCCAATTATCTTTCATGTAGAAATGAATCCCAAGGAGCAAAAATGTCAATCTCAGTGGGAACATAACTCGAGTGGGGAGGATAAAAGCGATTCCTTTAAGGTAGGATTGAAATATGTGAAATATGTTTCTTTTCAAATTTTTATATAGAATTCAAGTTATAGGAATTTTATACACATTATAAACTAACTTAGTTATTTAAACTAAATGATTGGTAAATATTGATCCATGATAGACATTAAAATACTTATTCATGACACATTTCACAGTATCAATATTTAAAAGAAAAACATAAATTAACTAAATTATAAAAACAACAATTATTATTATTATTATTATTCAAGGAGATTCACCCCATTTTATCATGGAGATTCTTGACTTATAAATAGACTTTGTTACAAAATCATGACTTGTCAATATCATATGTCCAAAAAATTATAACTCATTTCACAATCAAAGTATATATATATATATATATATATATATATATATATATAAACATTTTTTAAATTTTGTACATTGAGAGATTTGATCCCACTTGGAACTTGATAAATATGAACTTAAGATGGATCTAGGCTATTAGAAAAATAGAAGAGAGAGCAGAGAGTGATTTTTCACAACACAAATCTCACATTGTATATTATTCATTTCAACAATTACATATATAGGAAATTACACACTGAATTTGACACCTAACTCCAACTAATTACATAGAATCAATGACATTACTTCCAACACATAATGACAACTCACACAATTGTAGAAAATCTGATGTAGGTTAACCTGATAATGCAATATAAATCAAAGTAGAATACTATAACCTACTTCTACTATCAATTTACGAAAGCTTAAAGATCAAGCTGAACAATACCACCAGAAGAAGAAGAATCAATCGCACAACACAAATGAAAATACTTTGGGGAAAGCCTCAGCTAAAAACCCCACTCTATTGTATTATCATACAAGGTGGAAATACATAGGAATTACACAAAGCCTTAGCTCTCACGGCTAGCCAGCTCTCAGTACAATCCTCACAGATTCTCAAAGGCAATCTTGGCTTCTCTCCAACCTTTCTCTCTTCCCTCCAAGCTCCTATTTCCTTGAGTTGTTCCTTGTGGATGATTTCATGTTACCAAGTGGAAAACCTCCTACCAAGTGGATGATCCCCTCCAAAACTGTGTAATCCTCAAGGATTAAATCCTTTATTGCATGCATGATTTTTCTCTTTGAGAAAACACATGCAACTGATAGTACATTGTCCTTGAATTTAATCTCAACTTGGCATTTCTCAGAATAGACATGCATGAGTTTTTTATGAGGGAATCTTCAGTTAACTGGAGTAGCACTAGTTGAGTGCATGCATGCATCAACTAACTGTTAACTCACTAAATTTGGAAGATATTTCTCGCAAAATCTTTAGCGCTCATTTTGGTCAACTAGCCATCATATTTATTTGGCTAAGTGGGATGTACTATCACGGCGCTCGTTTCTCCAATTATGAAGCATGGCTGGCTGATCCCACTCACATCAAACCTAGTGCCCAAATAGTTTGGCCAAGAGTAGGCCAAGAAATATTGAATGGGGATGTAGGTGGAGGTTTTCGAGGGATAGTGACCTGAAAATGGAAAGTACTTGTTTAAGGGTGCAAGGTATCCATTTCCCATAATTTCAAATGTGAGCTATACACTCCAAGTGACCTCTGAAAATGTGAAAACTTCTTATTTCTTATACAGAGATAGACTGTAGGGGCATTCACCGGACATGTCACCTCTAAAAAGAGGATGAGTTCCAGAGGCTACCTGGCCCTCTACATGCTCTGCGTAAAGAAATAATGAAGTAAACACTTAGAAGTCATTGACATACACATACTTGAAGTTTGATGTCTTGCGGAATAAAACAAATAACTTTCTGCAGCTGTATAGGTGATTATGTGTGTATGCAAGTTATGTATATTTTCTGTTTAACACTTTATATCAGTTTTTTTTAGCATACCATCTTCAGCAAATAAAGACATCAAAATGATGAAGCAATTCACCCCTCTTGGGCTACATCTGCTGGACCAAGCCTCTCAAACTAGGCTTGTCCTCTTGTATTAAAAATGCTACAAAGGCTAATACAAGAATATGAGTGTCTTGAAAGACAGATCTGACTGTAAATACAGAATCAGAATATAGGAATTAGCTAAACATGCTCTTTCTTAAGCACTAAACAGTGAAATTGTACCTTATATAGTACTTTCCCCAATTGGCCCTGGTGGCCCTTTAAACTTGCATGGAGAATTTCGAGGTGAAGATGACCTCAATTGGTTCTGAAACCTCTGCCATTAGACTCAGAAGGTCGAAAATAGCAGACATAGGCTTTTGAATCACCAAAAATCAATGAACATAGCCCCCAAACAGCTCAAGCACTGAAATAGCCCTAGTGGCCCTGAAAGCTTCCCTGAAGCTAAACAGTGAGAAGACTACCTCAACAAGAAAAACGAGCTGTAGAAATGGATTCAAAATGCTGAAAAATTCAGGAATGACCTTCGTTCTACATTCACTGGCTGCACAATTCCCAATGCAACTCCCAAACTGATTTGGCCCTAGTGGCTCCTCGAACTTCCACGAAGAAAAATCACCTGCAAACGACCTCAGATGGCTGTGAAACCTATGCCAATGGCTTCAGAAGGTCGAAGAGACACAAAATAAAAAAACAATTCGTCCAAAAAGGACTTTCCTAGCCAAAGTTATGGCTCATTAAAGTTTCTCCATTCTACCCTAGAAAAACTCCAAATAAAACTGGCTAACTGCCAGATAACCCCGACAAATAGGCAATTCCGCCATTTTTGGAACGCTCTGCCAAAAATCTTCCAACTTGACTATCAGTTAACTGCCAATAAATCCGGCATGTGACCGGAAATCTCGGGCTGGTGGTTTGCATTGGAGTTCGTGCCAGCAATTAAGGGTTTAGACCCACGGTTTTGGGTGCGTAGTCATATGTATGGGGGTTGGCCGTTAGGGGCTGGCCCCCTTAGGTCCCCACCCAACGGAACCTTGAAACTCAAATTAATTTTGTTTCGCTTTCATAACAGGAGCTTCCTACGTAATGCGTTGGTAAGGTGGAGTAGGCGGCCATGTGAAGTCGCAGGTTCAAACCACAATTTGACCAAAATTTTTAACATGCGCCCATTAATGCTGATGTCACTTTGGGCCACGTGGTGCCCTCCGGGCCTGCCACGTAGCATCTTGCCATTCGCTTCCCAGAAAGAATATTCTCTAGAATATTCCAGGAATATCCTATTTTTTTTTTTTTTGAAAATATTCAAAATTTCAATGTTATTGGGAAATTTTTCTTTTTGGCATAACTTCCTCATACGAAGACCGTTTTTCAAACCGTTTGCAGCTGCAGAATCAGGAAGACGAGCTCTCTCCAGTCATTCAGATTCAAACCAATTCTGAGCACTTTCATTTTTGACCATTTTACGACACTTGATCCTGAGCTCCTGATCACATAGAGGCTGCATAGTTATGGGGATTTTCTAAAGAAGCAATGGGGTACATACCCATCTTGTCATATTTGAATTTTTTTTCTAGGACTTTCCACCCCTGAATCATATTGAAGGGTTCTTCATTCTATTTCGCGAACTTGGCCGGGAATGATCTATCATATATATCTTGAGGCTCGGGAAGATGATACATTTGTTTCAAATATTCGGATTTAAATGATCCCATCAGCTCCATCTTTGAATTCTTGAATTGTCTGACTTCAATATTTACATTCTCCACTACCCATCTAACCATATCCGTGTGTGGTAGTATCTTGGCTCTTGCTCCTATTCTATGAAGAAAAGAGCAAGCAACGTCTCTGAATTAAACTCAGTTCTCTAAATTATGTTGTTTGTTGCTTAAGGCAACAACAGATTAAATTAATGTTACTCAATTATGTTGTTCGCTGCACCTGTTACTATTGCGGTCGCCCTTTTTTCCTACTTTAATTGTGCATCCCAATCTGTAAATAGAATGTCTTTATGGGATTTTTTTATTTTTGGTAAATCAGCCTTTCTCCTCTCATCAGAGTGTTGCTAGGTAATAAATTTAGAAATCTTTTTATGGATTTCTTCATATTCAAACTTTGAAACCAATCACTTGATTTGTCAATTTATTACTTGTTTCACAGTAAGGATTGATATGTGGGAGTTTCCGGCAGAACATCTCTTGTTGTTGTATCAGTAGGGAATTTAGCTTGATTGCTTCTTTGATGAGCTTATCTATATGAGGGTTATCTTTGAATCTTTCTACCATGGCCTGCATTTGGAACATTTGTGAGTCTTTTTCTGATATGCTTGCCTGGTGTTGTAACCTCATTTGTTGGAATTCCCTCTAAAGATGAGCTACATGTTGTTCTAATTTCTGATTGGTACTCTGTTTTTCTTGTTCTAATTGTTTTTCAAGTAGAAGAATTCTCTGTTCTTTTTCTTTTAGTAGCATTCAGACTTGTGTTGATTTATTAGTGGTCGTTGTGGTATATGCACCTGCAAACTGTGACAACTTCGTGGGGTTCTCTGATGGGTCAACATGAGTGCCTTTCCACACAACTTCCATTGGTTCGTTCTCAGGAGTTGCAACAGCTGTGGTGTCTAATTTCCTCTTCTTTCTTTTTCTTTTTACCACAACCTTATGTGTAGGGCTGTAGAATATGTCGAGCAGAGGTATCTCTTCAATTTTTAAGACAATATCAGAAGTGAAAAAGCCAACATAACCTCAATCTCTTGAGTGTTTGTGGTCTTTTTCTCTATTGTCTTTGGATTTGATCTGTGTTGAGTCTGTTTGGGGGTTTGAATTCCAGATGTCTCCTCAAGACTTGTGCCTATTTGGAGCTTCTGATTAAATTTCTCCCATTCCTTGTCTAGGTCAATGACTGAAATCTTCCCTATTTGAGCTGAAGTGTTGATGACCTCTATATGTTTCTTGGCCAAAGCCTGCTCGGTTGTTTCCTTAGTATTTCCTTCTGTATCTTTCTCAAAACTTTTATTAGGACTTCCTTCTCCATTCTGAGATTGTCGCTTTGAATGTTCTAAATCGTGAGTTGATTTTTCTTTCATTTCTTCATCAAACTTTTCATTAGAACTTCCCTCCAGGCTCACGCTAGGAGTAGGTTCTCTTATTTGTTCAATTTGTAATAGGTCTGATGGGACCTTTAACAATATTTTATTTATATATACATGGAAATCATTAATATCATCCGGGCTTAATTGTAATGATGCTAAATGTAGGACTTGTGCAAATGATTCGGCTCCTTGAAATAGGTCATCAAATGGATCATGCTCATAAGCAAACTGCCTGACTTTAACCATGGTGGTGAAGTCTTTAGAAACTTGATTTGGGTCATACTATCACCTTGGAATCGTGGCCAATTTTAGAGATGTAATATTCTCTATTTCTTTTACTGTATGCCCATAATCATGTAGTGCAAAAGCACCACACTACAGTGGAAAGGTTGGCCAAATAAGCTTTTTCATTTCCTTTAGGGATTTGGTTAAACCATCCCCTGCTGTTTGGTAAGCTATTTCTCTTGCCAATAGCTTGTCGGGAACATAATATGGGAGGACATGTGGAGCTGCAATGCTCCCAAAAACTCTGATATAAGTGAATGTTTCTTCATCGAACCATCTTGTGACTAGAAATATGTCTATCTTGGCTTCTTCGGAAAGCCTGGGGGCTGTTTTATCAAAAATGGTTTTATAAATATGCAACATAATACCATGGTAGATTTTGTAAAAATGGGAATTGAATTGGGATTCCCACAATATTTTATGATACACATGGATGGGGAGAGGGTTATGTACAGTCCACTTCCAACCCATGTTTGGAAATTGAGAGCAAAAAAAAATGGCGTCCATTACATAAGTGCTCATATAAAAAGGGGGAATAGTCCTTGAGGAGATATTTCTCTTTTGCACATACTGCCTAATAGCCATAGCTAAATTGTCTGATAAAATATAAATCCAATTCATAATCATTGTGTTAATTGTTGCTTCAATCATTGGAAGCCATTCTATAGAAAATTTGGTACTATCAACTTTCCCAAATAATCTACACATCATCGCAATTGCGAAATTATGTGGACCCGAGAGGGATGAAATTGGATACATACGGGATTTATCTTGTTTGAATTTTCCTGAACTTGACCTCCAGTTCCGTGTAACGTCCAATGGGTCCTCATTCTCTTTGGAAAAATGTTCGAGGAAATATTTGTCATCGAGATTTTGAGGCTCTGGTAGATGGTATATTTGATGCAAATTATCTGGTGTGAAAGACCCCATGACCTCATGTCTTGCATTTCTAAAAGTTTTGTCTGAAATATTCACATTATCAATCACCATTTCACCATATCTATGTATGGTAATAACTTGGGCCTTGTAGTTATTCTGTCTAAAAACAAACATGCTGCCTCAAAGTATGAAGCATCAGATGATTCTTCGACATCAACTGTTTCCTCAGTTTCAAGTGGCCTCGGTTTCTCTTCTTCCAGTAAGTTATACATGGCCTCCCACGATGTGGTTCCTTTGTCATCAGAGAAGAGTGTGTCATGTCAAATTTCTCAGATGTAGTAGCTTTTCCCTTCTTCGCCATCTTTTCAAACATTGTTTCCCTTGGAGGTTACCTAAAATTGAGCAAAGGAGATTATCGGATAAACACACAGAGCGAAAATGACAGTGAACATACAATGATACAGTTAATTCTAAGAGATGATAAGGAAGAAGATTTTATTCAAAAATGCATATGAAAGATATCGAATCACATCGAGCCGTTTTAAACATAAATGCCATTAAAACTCATTAAATATGCGCTAAGATATTCTCATTATTTCCTTTATTATTCATTTAAGCCATCGCATCGCAAATGTGTAAAAAATACTTCAAGTTGATGAGTTAAAGAGCGCAATGTTGATTATGCGATCGTGATAAAGATTATTGCAATATCACAAATCGCAACATCGCACTTTCAGTTATGCATTATTTTGAAGTTATTTGGTATCTTGCGACATGCGACGTAAGTGACATACCTTTTATACTTTTGAGCACATTTCATTTGAATGAATTATTGTTGCATAAGTGGACATTTTAGTATGCACTAGATATGATCTAAGTTATAAAAATTATCACATGTTTCCATCGGGTTCGGGTCATATCGCATTCCGCAACTTTTCGTGGTTCACAAGTTCGGCTTTTGTGTAAAAGGCTGCGATGTGATGAGTGTTAGGATTTTTATGTTGCAATATCGCAAGTCGTGTATTCTAAATTTTTTCTTGTTTGTGCTTTTATAAATGCTGCTATGCGATTGGTATAGGTAATTTATTTTATAAGAAATGCTTTAAGCCTTAGTTTTAATGAAGAGCTTAATGATACCATACATCTATTACGATGGTCGCTCTTATCGCAATTCGCAAATTCCAATTGTTAATTAACCTCTGACACATAAGGTCTAATGATATGCGATAAAGCGAGAATAGCTAGTCATAAAGGGATTTTGGCTCAATATCCTATGTTTATTAGAAATTTTATTTATAGTAATTCAAAAAGGAAGCTCTTATGTGCTAAGTTTTTTGGAGAATTTTTATAAAGGGTCCCCATTTATCAATAGAATATTAATTATTAAATCAATAAATGGTGGGGGGGGGGGGGTTGTTGAATAGTACAACAATTGGCGATTCACTGGAAGGACCAGTTATCTCTGATTATTTTGAAACTTCTAAAACTTCCAAAATAAAGATAGTTCAGAAAACAGGAATTACATGAAATTTAAGATAAGTAACATTTCTCTGAATAAGAAAAAAAACTCACCTAATTATCATTCACTTGATATCCTCTTCAAAATGAAAATTCCTTTGTCTATATCAGTCTTTACTTGGTTTAAAGATAAAGTAGGGGCCTCTTGCATATTAGCTTTTAGATGTACTCATTTGCCACAGGTAGAGCCTCTACTGCTAGCAGTCGTCCATAGCCTTGACAGGGTTACCTTTTAACGATCAATGATTCAGTATCCCATCCAAATAAGAGTGCAATTTTTAGAGATGAATTCAGACTCATATACTTATTCTCTTCTCTTTCTTTTTAAACAGTTTATTTTTCTTCTTAAAATTTTCTTTTTCCTACTTAAAAGTCATTGTCTTGGTTTGGTGGCAAAACATGACAACACCATCCACTGGTTGTAATTCAACCAAACAAGTTGGCTCATGATGAGACCCCCTATCTTTTGATTAAAAATAATCTCAAGCCATTACCATGTTTTGATATGCAGTATTGGTAATTTCAGTCTATTACTTCCCTGTGAACATGGTAAGTCGGCTCGTGATGAGACCTCTTATCTTTTAACTTTTATTATATTTTAGAATTACACTCTAAAAAGAGAAAGGTTTTTGGATGGGGAGAACCATTGATTCCTTAAGAGTTTTTAGATGACAAATATAGAGTTAAAGGTGCTTATCTATAAAGAGTTTTTTTTACTTTGTTAGAGATACTTTTCTTGATTGATAATAGAACAAGGTCTCTTTATGAAGTTGGGATTTCACAAAGAATAAATATTTTTGGTGGAAACGAGAAGATTTCAGAGAGATAGAACTTAGCTTATTTTCGAATGTCATTATTATTTCCTTAACAATCTCTACTTATACGAGCGAAAAATAAAAAATATTTGAAGAGATTTTTTATTGTGAAGCCAAAAGTAAATACTATTTAACTTTCTTTTCCTAGGAAAAATAAAGGCGATATTGTACAAGGGATAGAAGAGGTTATCTTCTATGAAAAATATTTCTTCAAACTCTGCCCCTTCATGGGCAAAGAATCTCTCTTGCTTGATAAATCTTGCAATAGAAATGTTGATAGGCCAATTTGTTCTATAGTCTGAAATGGGCCAAGCCACATTCTTTGGAATTTGGTATGCTTACCTTTTTCCTCATGTGATTTATCCCACTTCAATACAAGATCTTTGAGTTGAAAAGATTTAAGACTTACAAAAATTGGATTAAAATTAAGATTTGACTAACTGTTGATGATGTGTGATGCAGGAGCATCTGCCTCTTTTCTAATTTAAAGAGGAATCCAAGAGGAACGATGAAGACGTGGACAATCAAGCTGGAAAACAGGAGGAAAATCTGCTCTAAAACAGATTTAAAGAGGATTTGATGGATTGTTATCTACGTGCATGTATTTTGTAGAACTTTGTTAGAGGAAAATCAGGAAAGGATCGGATCAATCCTTCCAATCTAACACTTCTTGTATGTATATAAGACAGAGATCGTGAGGGCGTGAGATCTCTATTTTGTGAGGAAATGTTGAGTGAGGAAAAAAATGTAGTCGAGTGCGAGCTTGTTTCTTAAGGCTGAAATGCCTTAATATGTAATTGTTCTGTATTTATATGAAATCATGCTTTAGTGTTGTGTACGTTATGTGTAAATCCTGTGTTGCGTGTTGGATCGATCATCGATGATGAGCTAATTTAACGTTTAACTGATATATAGTAAGAGCAAGTGAGGATTGCGTGTTAGCAGTTGCCTGATGTGGTTTTCAATCTGTATTTCTAATAGAAATCGTGAATATTTTATGTTTAATGTCATCCTGGTAGTGCGCAGTTTAACAACTGAAACATAGAGAACGACTTCACAGAGATTGGAACGAAGGCGAATCCATATATGTCAGGAAAGTGCACGTGAAGCGTTTCTGGTTTTGAAAGGCTCGGGATTATATTAATCACGATGACTGTCCAGGTTGTGGACCGAACATCCCTCACGTGGAAGCTTCATTTCCTGCGTTTATCCATATATTAAGCTAGCTATCATAGATTGCTATGGTTTGAACGCTGGACGGTGACTGTATTTAGGATCTACGTGTCACAGATTTTGTGCATGGTGAAGTTGTACTGTGGAACGCTATTGATTGGTGTTTCTCTAAGGAGACAATCCTACACAGTTTGATCGCAGCGGAAGCGTGGTGCTGTGACATGACCGAAAAATCATTTTGGTAAGGCGTATTCAGTGGAAGAAAACCCATATATTGTTCCTTGAGCGCCAGAAGGATTGTATTTTTTTGGCTTAATGAAGATCCGCGTAAATAGAGTTAAAAGGTTTTAATCCTAAAACGCTTCCATCGAGGCTTCGTGGGCCATAACCCACAGGCCCAGGGACGAAATTTATACATGAAAGGAGATTTTGGCAATACCCCAAGATTTCTTTTCATCAAGTGGTATCAGAGCAGGGAAAGGATTTCCTGCGAGAAGGGAGAAGAGGTACAGTTGTGTTAACGCTGGAGCGTTTATGATCTTACCGTCGTGCAGATGGCAGTAGCGGAAGGTGAGAAGATTTGCAGCAACCTAGAGCAAGGTGTGCTCAATTGGTTACAGAGAAGAGAACCAGAAAGATTCCAAAAGACCGAGTGCGGAGGGCTTGGTGAGGTATCGTGTAACAGAGGAGACTGTTACTGCAGAGGTTGGTTGCAGCTCACAGAAGATCATGAAAGCAGTTCTACTGAAGAAATGCAGTGGGTAGAATTGCTAAGGACCAGGAGAAGTATATGACCAGGAGGTCATAATTTTTTTTTACCTCGGGAGTCTGATGCAGGAGCATCTGACCCTTTTCTAATTTAAAGAGGAATCCAAGAGGAAAGATGAAGATGTGGAAAGTCAAGCTGGAAAACAAGAGGAAAATCTGCTCTAAAACATATTTAAAGAGGATTTGATGGATTGTTATCTACGTGCATGTATTTTGGAGAACTTCGTTAGAGGAAAATCAGGAAAGGATCGGATCGATCCTTCCGATCTAACACTTCTTGTATGTATATAAGACAAAGATCGTGAGGGCGTGAGATATCTGTTTTGTGAGGAAAAGCTGAGTGAGGAAAAAAATGTAGTCGAGCGCGAGCTCGTTTCTTAAGGCTGAAATGCCTTAATATGTAATTGTTCTGTATTTATATGAAAGCATGCTTTAGTGTTGTGTACGTTATGTGTAAATCCTGTGTTGCGTGTTGGATCAATCATCGATGACGAGCTAATTTAACGTTTAACTGATATATAGTAAGAGCAAGTGAGGATTGCGTGTTAGCAGTTGCCTGATGTGGTTTTCAATATGTATTTCTAATAGAAATAGTGAATATTTTATGTTTAATGTCATCCTGGCAGTGCGCAGTTTAACAACTGAAACATAGAGAATGACTTCACAGAGATTGGAATGAAGGCGAATCCATATATGTCAGGAAAGTGCACGTGAAGCGTTTCTGGTTTTGAAAGGCTCGGGATTATATTAATCACGATGACTGTCCAGGTTGTGGACCGAACATCCCTCACGTGGAAGCTTCATTTCATGCGTTTATCCATATATTAAGCTAGCTATCATAGATTTCTATGGTTTGAACACTAGACGGTGAGTGTATTTAGGATCTACGTGTCACAGATTTTGTGCATGGTGAAGTTGTACTGTGGAACGCTATTGATTGGTGTTTCGCTAAGGAGACAATCCTAGATAGTTTGATCGCAGCGGAAGCGTGGTGCTGTGACATGACTGAAAAATCATTTTGGTAAGGTGTATTCAGTGGAAGAAAACCCATATATTGTTCCTTGAGCGTTAGAAGGATTGTATTTTTTTTTTGGCTTAATGATGATTCGCGTAAATAGAGTTAAAAGGTTTTAATCCTAAAATGCTTCCATCGAGGCTTCGTGGGCCATAACCCACAGGCCCAGGGATGAAATTTATACATGAAAGGAGATTTTGGCAATACCCCAAGATTTCTTTTCATCAATGTGCATGTATGATTTTGGATTTATCTCTTTCTTCTTCAAGTTTGAGGATTGGTTATTTCCTTAATTGCATAGAAAAGGAAGGAGTTTTTTCAATAAATTGAAGTAGGTCTAGAGAGGGAATAGCTACATTTGTAGGAAGAACAACTTCCTTTCCATCGACCATATTAAAAGGAGAAGTGCCTATTGAGGCCTTCTATGTTATCCAATCTACCCATAGAGTATATGTTAAAGATTTATGCCAGTTTTTCTGACTCTGATCAATAGTTCGTTTGATGATTCTTATGAGGTTTTTATTTGTTGATTCAGCTAAACCATTTCCTTGAGGATAATAGTTAGCAGAATATTTAAGTTTAAAACCTCTTTTAAGAGAAAATTCTATCATGGCATTGCTTGTGAAATAGGTTGCATTGTCAAACATGAGGCCAGTTGGTAGACCAAATATGGTAATAATAAATTGATCAATAAATTCAATAATTTTTTCAGAATTGGCTACCCTGAGTGGAATTGCTTCCACCCACTTAGTGAATTAATCAATTGTTTTAAAGATATATCTATGTTGCTTTGAAGAGTGAGGAACAATCTCACCTATTATGTCTAGTCCCCATTGCTCAAATGGTTGTTCAATGTTGACCAACTGTAATGGCAATGCGAGTTTCCTTTGTCTTCCAGTAGTTGTTTGACAATTTTTTCACTTCCTTACATATTCATGTGCATCTTTGAATAAGGTTGGCCAATAATAGCCAACATGCATGATTTTATGTGTTGTTGTGTCTCCTCCAAAATGTCCACTAGCTAGTCCATCATGGAGTTCTTGCAGAACCTTTTCTGCCTCAGATTTTTCAAGGCACCTAAGTAAAACAGAATCATAATTCTTCCTAAACAAAACATCATTGATGATTTCATATTGCTTAGATTTTAATCTCAAAGCCCTTTTTCTTTTGTAACTGAGTTGCATAGGGGCATATCCATTTTTCAAATAAAAGATGATATCAGCATATTTAGATTCAGTATCGTTGAGGCTTACCTCACATATTTGTATATCATCACCTGAATCTTCTGGTGTTGGTAGGTTGGATGCTCCAGCTAACATTATGCAAAAACCTTGACCTCTAACAATTTTAGTTGGTCTAATTTCAATGTCATATTATTGCAGTGTTGTTACCCAATTTTCTCTTTTCTCACCTAATTCTCTTTGCATCAGTAAATGTCTCATTGATGAGAATGGAACTATTAATTTAGTTTGATTTTTAAGAAGAAAAGGTTTGAAATGTTTTATTGAGCTGAAAACAGAAAAAGCATGTTTTTGAACATATGAGTAATTCAATTCATCACATTGCAAATTGGAGCTAAAGAAAGAAATTGGTACTTCAACTTTCTCATCATTGACTTGAGTCAAAATAGTTTCATATGATGTTTCGGAAGCAAAAGTATATAAAATAAAAATGATTAGAAAAATTTGGAGTTGCTAAAGAGGGAGCATTTATAATTGCTTGTTTGATCATATTGAAAGCTTCATGCTTTGTATGTCCCCATTTAAAAGCAAAATTTTTCTTGATCATAGATTGGAAGGGTAAAGCAATTCGTGAAAATTCAGGAACAAATATTTTGACAAAATTTATCTGACCTAGGAAATATTGCATGGATTTTCTGTTGTGAGGTAAAGAGATTTCATGATTTCTCTTATCCTATCACGATCTATATGGATGCCATCTTCAGATACAATAAATCCAAGAAGTTTACGTTCACATAAAGCAAAGAAAGATTTCTTTGGATTTAGAGAGATTCCATATATTATACAACATTCAAAGATTTCCTTTAAGTCCTTTAAATAATTACTACGCTTCTTTGAATATACAATTATATCTTTTAAATAAATGACCACTGTTTTATTCACTAAACCTTTGAAAGCTATATCCATGGCTCTCTGAAATGTTGCACTAGCATTGATTAATCGAAATCACATCTTTTGATAAGCGCATGTTCTTGTTGTAGCGACTGCAACCACCCTCCAAATTGTTTGCCTGCACCCAATTTCGGAGCCTCCCTTAAGAGTTTCACTTTATGACTGCACACACTTGGTTCACTCCGTGAGCTCCTATGAGTCTTCGGATTCGCCTGCTTGTCCATTCCACCCAATCTTTTGCATGTTTATGTCAATGTCATGCTTGTGACCATGTTCTAGTCATGCTCAAGGTTTTCGCTTCGTGTGTACATGTTGTGTTCGCTATGAAAACATCTGTTGCACTCACACATGAATCCACATTCCCTATCATGCTAGCATCATCATGGTCGATCAACGATCAATCACAAGTGTCGCGCTTGTTGCTTGCAATGTTGGTCAGTCATGTTGAACATGTGTGTCTGGATGGTTTGAGTCGTCTCATCGTTGAGTCCTGTAAGTGTGTGTTTGAAGGATCACATATGCATCTTTCACTTGTTCACACACTTAGTCATTTTTTTGAAGCTCTGAAGACCAGAATCCCCTTTGAAAACCCGACCATCACCCCACCATTGACTTGATTGATTGTCACCCAGAACAGTGTAGAAGCACCAAGCAATTCATTTCAAGCTGCATTGCCCGCAAGAAAATAATCAATCTTCGAGCTGGTCAATTGGAGGATTTTACCCGTTAGCCACCCTGGGACTCATTTCCCTCAAAAAATGTGCAGAGGCTGTAGACCTTGCCTGCTCTGTTGGCTGGGAAAATTGTGCAGATAGGCCGGACAGACACCTAGTGCTCATCTTTATCTCCCTCAGAAAATTGCGCAGTTTTTCCAACCAGTCCTCCCAACAACCGACCAATTGCTCACCCAGAGAATTGCAGAGTTTTCATGAGAAATTCCTCTGCTGCCCAACAATCCACTCAGCTCAGAAATTGCATAGAGGTGATCAAAAAGTCAGCCTCCAGCATTAGCGCAGTTTTTCTCATCTGCAGCTCCAAGCAGCAGACTGCCAGTTCCCTCCAAGAATTGTGCAATTTTTTCTACCAAGCTCCAGCATTTGACTTCTAGTTCCCTATAGGAATTGCACAGTTTTTGCTACCAGTGACCCAGCAGCAAACTGCCAGTTCCCTCTAGGAATTGCGCAATTTTGGCTGCCAAGCTTCTAGCCCATTCCTCCAAAAAATTGCACAAATGCTATCTGCCAATCCTCCCTGTAGCCCAGCTTGTTCCTCCAAGAAATTGCACAAATTTTACTGTCAAGCACACGCTACCTTCTCGTTCCAGAAAATGCGTAGACTTTTTCTGCCCTACCTTCTCGTAGCTCAGATTGTTCCTCCCAAACTTTGCACAGTTTTTCCCACCAGCCGTGCGAGACCTCGTGGACAGTCACTGTCGACTTGGATTGCCCATCTTCATCACTTAGTGACCCTTGTGTAGTTCTCATCAGCAGTGCCTGAAGCCATCATCCATCCTAGCAACCTTGTTGCCTATCCCGGTCACCTACATCCGAAATGATCATGTGTCATGGTATACTAGGAGGTTTTTGGATTTGATGTTATCTCATCATGAGTGAATTTAGGTACAAGGACACAAAAAAACATGGCGCAATGATGAATGGGATGAATGAAGGGAGCACATGCAGAAGGATGGTTCACCAATATACAAATGAGTGATGGATACGAAGAGATGTGCTCGTGAACAAATGATCATGCAAAGATGTGTTCACGGATGGACATACGAGGAAACATACAAGATGTGCTCACGGATAGACGAATATTCACCTTTCGCGAACAGATGAGCTTGTCAAGCCTTCCAAGATACAAGCAAGGTGCAACATTTAGAAGCAACATCAAGCAAACCAATGACCATCAAAGACTCCAAGCACTTTTCCATGCGGAGGTGAATATGTGACACACCATGAAGACATCCATCACCCAGTAGCACTGCAGCTCAACATGTACTCTAGTAGTAGCATGAATGTACCAACACTTCCATGTCAAGTCATGTCGTCCACATCTCTATCGTGGACCATGTTGTCAATCAATGTAATGTAATGTGGAAGTCTAAGAGACCCACTTGTTGTACAAAGAGTCATGTAAAGTCAAAAATTCATGGAAGTCAAACAGTCATGAGGGTAGTCGAACAACCAAAAGGGTCAGTTTCACCCTTAGCTATAAATACTTGCTCATTTGTACATGCAAAGGAATTTTCACCTCATCTCCTCCCACATAGCCAAGAGAGTCTGTAATATTTTATTTGAGGAGTAAGTATTGGCTCCAACGCCTCGCACACGAGGTTAGTGATGTATGGTGTAACGATGTGTCTTGGAAATTTTGCTTCATTCAAAAGCCTGCTAATAGGCCAACACATTTTCACACATGTATTGTAAGTGTTGTAAGATTAATCTTGAACACTTGTAATGCATATTGCTTTAACCTGTGTTGAATGCTTGAACTTATTTCACTTGTTGTAATACATAAGATGTTAATGAAAATGTGCCATATATGGTGTTAATGATGTCTCGCCTGTGGTAGCTACCTCCTTGGACATCAGACAAACCTTTCACATAAAACTTGCTATAACAACCATTGCACTCGTGCAGACTCATCCGCTAAGCGTTTTACGTGTTATATTCCCTTGTGTGTTGTGACTTCCACATTTGTGTAGACTACTCCTCCAGAAGTTGTGCACGTCTTTTTGTGTTGTGTGTTCCTAGCATAGTTGGAGCTTCCTCCCAACCAACTTGGGACTCTCTCTCACCCTCTCCTCTACAGTGAAAGAACCATTGACATAAGTAACACTAGAAATCACCAAGCACACAAACCTCACTTCTTGAAGGTGAAGAAAAACACTCTCTTGTGCAGACAAGTAATATTTGAGGCAAATCCTTAAGGAAATTGCAACCGGGCCATCATACTGGTTGGGACTCCCAAACGAAAGAGTGTGAGGTCTAGTTGGGACTTCATACCAAGTTGATCCCCCCAATGTTGGTGGGTCCAACATCATCAACATTTCTAGCACTAGAAGGAGGGTAGCCAATTGTATATGGGTGAACATCCCCTCACACTCATTCATCAACCATCTGGTCAAGGCAGTAACTCACACTCCCTCTCACCTACACACGACTCCATAGTTAGTTACTCCTCATCTCGCAGGATTGAACATGAGATTCTGTATCATTAACTTCACTCCGTACATCCCATCACTCGCCAATTCATGAAAGCAGTCAGACTGATCCCAGGCATACAACATCCTCCATACGCATCAAGAAATCCAAAAGCCAGTCCTACAGGAGTTGTTCTATCGTCCGTGGAGGAAGTGGTCCTTACCACACTTGAAGTTCTGGCAGAAGCTATTGAAGACAGAGAGGAAGCTCTGATCTTCCAGCAAGGCGAACAAGACACTCTTGTGATCTTGGGATTGAACTCCAGTAAAGGAGGCAGAGGGGAAGGCAATGGAGAAGGCAAAGGTGGATACGAACCAATGGACTCAGAGTTGGAACCATAAACTTGTGAAAGAGAGGAGGAGGACGAGGAAAGAGAAGAGATGGCTAACCCAAATCTGGAATGGACGACTCAGGGACCATTAGCTCTCTCGGTTATTCTGCACAAGAAGCCAAAGCGAGTAGAGATAATGAACATCAATTTCAACCCTGACAGCATGGTGAAGGCATAATATCACTTGGACAACTTCTACCTATAGTTGTGGACCCTTGAGTTACAGTATGACGACATAGCATGTAGATTGTTCCCATGTACTTTGGAATTTCATGTAGCTACATGGTATCACAGCATTCCACCAAACTCTATATAGAACTGGGGTGCATTCAAACCTATCTTCCTTGAGAATTTCGTTGATGACAAGACCCCAGCCATGCTACTCAAAGAGTTGGAAAGACTAAAGATGGAGGGAAAAGAAAAGGTAAAGGACTTCAATAAGAGGTTTACACGCATGTTGAACAAATTTTCAGCAGACACCAAACCTCATGACTCCATCACGGTTGATTACTACACGTCCACACTTCTGACCAATATTGCGCAGTTCATCAAGCGAGCTACGAAACCAACACTCTTAGAAAACTGTGAAGAGGCTATTGTTGTTGAGAAAGTCCTGCACATAATTGGAGTCATCAAGGATGATGAATCAGCAAAGGACTCCAAAGATGCAAGTAGAAAGTCCCAAGCGATGGCGAGTAAGGGTAGATACAAGGAAGCAACTAATATTGAAATACTCACTCACCTCGTCAAGAACTTGACCACGGAAGTGTCCGAGCTAAAAGAATGGAAAACATACACATTTGCAAGCAGTGATCTACCTAGGCAGAGACAGGCCAATATCTCATCACGCAGCAACTGGTTTGCTCCAAAAACTGAGCAGAAACCTGTGTTCCAGGTCAAATAGTGTGCAGATCCTAAGTTTTGTTCCTTCCACGAAGAACATCACCCTGAGAACTCTTATTCGAACTGGAGGTGAGTCATAATCTCTATCTACAGTCATACACTCGATGTGGAAAGAAATATGCAGGAGCAGCCGGAAGACACTGATGATAACGAAGAGGTTGCACCTAATGAACCATCAAGCTCTTAGCATGTGGTAAACGCGTATTAGTGCTCGCAAGTAGTGTCGAAGATGAACACCGAGAAACAACCCCAAAAGAAAAATGATCGTTACAACTTTAGGAGTAAAGAGGCTCCCATTACACTTGCGGAAGCACAAGAAAAGATGAGACTATTGTTGAGGAAGGATGATCCACCAGCTGTCCCAAAGAAGAAAACACAGAACAAGTCCAGGAAGATAGCGACAGACAAGAGTACCTCCATGAGCAGCTAACTGCAGAACACTCTGTTGGACAATACGAACACTCATTCTACTCTGGACACCTCGGTGAGCATACCACCTCTGGACTACAACATTGCTGATGACATGAAGAAAAATCAGGCAACATTAGTTTGTTCAAGTTAGCTAAGATCTAGAGCCAGCGAGACATCTTGTTGCTCGCATTGGGACAAACAGCAACAGATGACGTAGCCTCTACTAGAAAGGGAGCAAGCACACCTCCCGAATCACTTTCCACTGTGCTTAACACACTATGAATGGAAGAAGCAAACTCAGGTTGCCCTCCATTCCTACTTTCATCTGAAGTTTTTAATTATAATCTTCAAAACTGCATGGTTGATTCAGGCGCGACGTCCAACGTCATGACACTCTTAATTACTAAAAATATCAATGCAGAATGGAGCAAAACATCCATGCGAATCATCCAACTTGATCGAACATTGGTACCAACCATTGGTGAACTGCGAGACATGATCATCCGACTATCTCATGACAGTCGAGTCCACCAATGCATCAACATAATTGTTGTGGACAGACCAGAAGCATATGGTCTACTACTCTACAAAGACTGGTCCAAGGAACTAGACGAATATTTTGTTATAGGCTGGTCTCACATGTGGCGTTCATACAAGGGAAAATGCAACCAAATCTGGGTGTTATTCAAGAGGTATATGAAATAAAATGTCACTCCCCTTAATGGTGAGAATGAACCGTTGGCCTTCGCAAAACTCATGCTTGGAAACTTCCTCCTAGAAACAGCATTAGGGTATCTTGCATGACCAACTCCAACCCCACCAGACATGCAATTGGGAATCCTTCCTCGCCCAAATAATGGTAATGAAGCATGTACAATGCATTGTACCAATAGTACAGTCACAGTTACAACAGTAGTAGTAGCAGTATTGGCATGTCAAACGGTTTGTGTACAGTCAAGTTGTGGGCCATGGATTTTGATGGACCAAAGGCACATGAAGGCTCAAGAAACGGGAATATCTTAGTCGCCCAAAACAACATAAAATGCATGATTTCAAGCTGCTTGAAGATCGAGTGCACAAAAAAAGTTGCTCAGTATGAAGCACTCGTGTTGGGCTTACAAAGGGACATCTACCTCAACGTGGTCTCACTCAAAGTGGAACTGCAATTCGTGAACAATGTGGATGCTTTCAAGGACATAACAGCTGATGAAGATGAGCATGAGCACCCTGTGAAAACTATAGTTGATGGTAAGAAAGGAAATCCCGTCCCCAAGGGTGTGGCTTCTCTCAACAAGCTCTATGATTTGCAGAACTTCTATCAAGGGCCAAAAATAGAAGAACCCATAGGTTCACCACTACGAACGAGTGAAGCAACCTGAGAACTAATCACCATCCCAGGATAGCAGTCTTGGTACAAAATTTACACCATAGCAACAACAAGCTTTTGACCGCTTGATCAAACAGTACCAGGATGTGTCCGCGTGGGCAGATGATGATCTGAGTACAGACGGCATGTGAATAATACAACACGTGGTTCCAGGTAAAGGAGGAGCCAAGCCATTGTAGCAAAAGCCAGGTAAAACACATATGTCATTGGAACTCCTTGTACAAAAAAATTGATTAAGATTTTGGATGTTTGGACTACTTACAATGTTCGTCAGCATACATGGGTTTCTAACTTAAGTTTTGTACGTAAGAAATCCAGGGAAATCCTCTTATGCATTGATTTCAGAAACTTGAAACATTCCCGGAATAAAAACAACTACCCTGTGCCTCTAATAGAGCCTATGTTGCACACAGTATCTGAAGCAGCAGTATTGTCTCCACCTAAAGGTCTTTTGGGATACCGCCAGGTTCTGGTAGTGGAACCTGATAGTCTTATACTGGTCTACGAGAAGGTTGGCTCACATACGTACCATCTTCCATCACTTGACGAGAGGATTGACAACTTTCCTGTCAATGGCCAAGATCTCAAGCATCACTTCTAGTACGTTGGGCCGCGCCCTGTGCCATGTACATAGTCTACTGGTTGCTTGTTGTTTTCATCTTGTTTGCTTTTCCTACTATCTTTGTTTTTACTTTGTTTGTTTTGCTTACTATTTTTGTTTACATTTGTTCTGATTGTTTGATATATTACTATTTTTTTTTGGAAATAAGTGTTGCCAACTACTACGTTCCGGCTTTTGAATAGTGTATGTGGCTGAAATTTGAAGAGAATTGTGACACTGCAGCACTTGGCCAGTCTTGTGTCCATCTTCTCTATGCTTGGTTATAACCTTCGGCCGATGATGTCTTGATAGAAAATACGAACTGTCTCCAAGGGAATTTTTGGTCCAACCATGAACCTGTTTCCACACTAGGAAACCCCATGCCTGTACTCAGCCTTTTGCTCCATGTGTTCAAGCTCATCCAACTAGTAGAAATGGAGAAGGGGAAAATCTAAATGAGAAAAACTTTATCAGAGGTCTTACATGCTTCTCTAAAGGAACAACCTCTTATGCTCTCAATAAGTTAGGATCCCTATTCTGCCCCAAAAATAAATAAGTGCCTAGGCACAGTTCTCTTGAAAAATACAAAGGCGAAAGAGGAGAAATGCTTCCTGCATAGAGAGGTGAAGCATGCAAATCCACCAGGGTACTGACCAGGCTCGATCACAGTGGAGAAATGTGTGTGTTCCTGCGTGACTCCATCGGGGTATTGTCCAAGCCTGCCGGTAGCAGAGCAACAGCAGGGATGAAAAATTATACTCTAAAAATCTTCAACTCGCGAGCTAAACTACCCTTCCCAGATTCGAAGCATTGTGATCAAGTTGAACTTTTGATTGTGTTTGAACCAAAATAGAGAAGTTGGATTTTTACCAGTGTATCACCAAGTGTTGTAGCAGCTACAACCACCCTCCAAAATTTTGGCTTGCACCTAATTTCGAAGCCTCCCTTGAGAGTTTCGATTGATGACTGCACACACTTGCGTTCACTCCATGAGCTCGTGTGAGTCTTCGTATTCTCCTACTTGTCCATTCCACCCAAGATTTTGCATGTTGATGTCAATTTCATGCTTGCGACCATGTTATGGTCATGCTCAAGGTTTTCACTTCGTGTGTACATGTTGTGTTCGCTATGAAAACATTTTTCACACTCACACATGGAGTCACATTCACTGTCACGCCAACATCATCATAGTTGATCAACGATTAATCACAACTATTGCGCTTGTCACTTGCAACCTCGGTCAGTCATGTTGAAAATGTATGTCTGAATGGTTTGAGTCATCTCATCGCCGAGTCATGTAAGTGTGTGTTTTTAGGATCACATATGCATCTTTCGCTCATTCACACACTTAGTCATTTTGATGAATTTCTGATGATCGGACTCCCATTTGATAGCCAGATCATCACCCTGCCATCGACTCAATTGAATGTCACCCATAACAGTGCAGTAGCACCAAACAAGTCATTTCAAGCTGCGCTACCTGCAAGAAAATCAATCAACCTTCAAGTTGGTCAACTGGAGGAATTGACCCGGAAGCCACCTCGGGATTCATTCCCCTCAAAAATTTTGTAGAGGCTGCAGACCTTGCCCACTCTATTGGCTGGGAAAATTGCTCAGACATGCTGGATAGACGCCTAGTGCTCATCCCTGTCTCCCTAAGAAAATTGTGTATTTTTTCCAGCCAGTCCTCCCGACAGCCGATCGGCTGCTCACCTAGAGAATTGCGTAGTTTTCATGAGCAAGCCCTCTGCTACCCAACAGTTTGCTCAGCTCATAAATTGCACAGAGGTGATTAGCAAGCCGACATCTAGCATCAATGTAGATTTTCTCACCAATAGCTGCAAGTAGAAGACTGCCAATACCCTCAGGAATTGCGCAGTTTTTGCTGCCAAGCTCTAGTAGTTGACTTCCAATTCCCTCTAGGAATTACACAATTTCTATTGCTAGCAAGGATAATTTTAGGGGACTTCCAATTCCCTTTAGGAATTACACAGTTTCTATTGCCAGCAAGGATAATTTTAGGGGCGAATGTTCGCCCTTTGGCGAAATTAAGGGGTTTTAAATTTTTAGTGGGCGAATATTTTGTATCATAGTACATTTTTACAAATCACCTCAAATAGCCCACCTTATTTTAAGGGAGAGGGTAAAAAAGGTAAATTTAGCCCTTGAAAGTAGGACTTACAAACTTCCATTAGCCCATTTCCAAGAATAGGTTTTATTTAAGTGAATCCATTCGCCCATTTTCAAGAATAGGTTTTATTTAAGTGAATCCTATGGGCCAAATACCATATTTATAAAAGAGGTATGGTAAATTAATAAAAATATAAATAAATGAGAGGTATGGTAAATAAATAAAACATTTTTTATATTTACTCCATAAGTCACCTTATATACATGTAAGGGTGTAAACAAATAAAAATATAAGTAAAGTGGAGGTATGGTAAATAAATAAAACATCTTTTTATACTTAATCAAAAGGTATGGTAAATAAATAAAAATATAAATAAACTAGATGTATCGTAAATAAATAAAGCCTCTTTTTATATTTAGTCCATAACCCTCGTTCTATTTATGAAGGCTCAAGAAAGAGGTTTTATTTAAGTGAATCCTATGGGCCAAATACCATATTTGTAAAAGAGGTATGGTAAATTAATAAAAATATAAATAAATGAGAGGTATGGTAAACAAATAAAACATTTTTTTATATTTATTCCATAAGTCACCTTATATTTACCAACACTCAAAAAATGGGTTATATTTAGGTGAAACCTATGGCCAAAATACTATGGGACAAATACCATGGACTAGATTGTTATTAATACCATGCAAAAAATCATTATTAACCATAATATTAGAATTAATAAAAATAAAAATGACACATGGTATTGACCCATGGTATTCACCAAAATGGCACATGGTATTGACCCATGGTATTCACCTGGAATGTAGCCTATTTAAATGGGGGAATTAAACCAGCATGTGGCCTATGCTAAGATTCACTATGACTTTAAAAAGTTTTATTATTTAGTGAAAGACTCGCTAAGATCTTACAAGATATTATAATTGAGTAAAATATTCGCCATGCCTGGTGAGAGATTCGCCAAAAAATTATATATACATATTATATTATTGATAAAATCGCCTTCCATTTTTCCTATATACCATGGAGATTCGCCCATTTATTATATTTATAAATTTAGGGGGGGTTCTTAAAATTTTCCCTGATTGCCAGTGACCCAACAACCTACTTCTAGTTCCTCCAGGAATTGCACAGTTTTGGCTACCAAGCTTCCAGCCCGTTCCTCCAAAAAATTGCGCAAATCTTGTCTGCCAATCCTCCCTATAGCTTGGCCTATTCCTCCAAGAAATTGCACAAGTTTTACTATCAAGGCCCCACTACCTGCCCAATCCGAAAAATGTGCAGATTTTGTCCTCCCTACCTTCCTGCAGCCTGGACTGTTCCTCCCAAAATGTGCGCATTTTTTTCCACCAGCCGAGCCAAACCTCGGGGACAAACATTATCGACTCATATTGCCCATCTTCATCACCCAATGACCCTTGCGCAGTTTTCATCAGCAGTGCCTGAAGCCATCATCCCACCTCGCAACCTTGTTGCCTTTCCCAGCCACTTGCATCCTAAATTATCATGTATCATGGTAGACTGGGAGGTTTTTGGATTTGATGTCATTTCGTCATGAGCAACTACATGTATAGGTACACCAACAAACATGGTGCGACGAACGAATGAACGAATGGATGAATGAAATATGCATGCAAAGAGATGTGCTCACGAATGGATGATCATGCCAAGATGTGTTCGCGGACAGATGGATGAGCAAACATTCAATATGTGCTCATGGATGAATGAACGGACGAACATGCACCTTTCATGAAAAGATGAGCCTGCCAAGCCTTCCAACATATAAGCTGTTGAGATTTGCAAGAATAAATGCTAAAGATAGAAAATGCTAAAAATAGCACTACTATAAATAGCCGACCTATAAATAGCAGTTCAGCCATTGGAGATCTTAGCAACAATGGGTGAAAAGTGAGAGTGCTAAAAATAGATTTTCTAAAAATAGCATTTCAGGATCCCTTCTTATTTTAGTCAGTCCCTAGTCTAAACATAGGAAGTAAAATTTGAATTTGATACCAACAAAAGTTTGGAAATTAATTAATTAATTCATCTTGAGTTAATTAGTTAAGGAAAATCAAACTTGAAGTTAAGGAAGATCAAGTGTTTTGCTTTAGTACATTGCATTACCAGGTGATCTACAGTGGGAATTTCTACATGGTATCAGAGCAAAGGTGATCAAGGAAGAACAATATACAAGTAGGATAAGTTCGAAGTTTGGTTTATGAATATTGAATTGAGTTCTTATCACATCTATTTTATTGATGGTGTTCAGTGGTTTAAGACTCGAATATGCCCTTGATGGTAGTTCGAATTATATAGCCTGGAAGGATCACATGGAGGCAGTATTAGAAGATAACGGCCTAAAGGACTTCATTGATGAAGAAGTGTAGAAGACGACTGATGCTACTCAACTGGTGGAATGGAAAAAGCGTGTGGCTAGAGCAAGGAGAATCCTCTTGGAGGGAGTTCGAGATCACATAGTCTCAAGTCTCCATGGAAAGGAGACTCCGTTTTCGATGTGGAAAACATTGAAAGATATTTATTAGAATAGTAGTGATCAGAGGAAGTTGGGACTAAAAGATAAACTTCGAAAGATCAAGTACGAAAAGGGCGACACAATCTCTACGTTCCTGAACAAGCTTACCACTTGCAGGGATGAGCTTGCAAGTGTAGGGGTCGTGACTGTTGATGACAACATGGTGAGTCTAGCACTCCTCGGTCTTCCTAAGAGCTGGAATAGCTACCAGGACTCGGTAAATGGAAGAGAGAAACTGCCAGATTGGGAATGAATTTGGTCGAACCTAATGCAAGAGGAGATAAGGTAAAGCACCAGGGTTGGATCTTCATCAAAACAAGATGATGAAGAAAATCTAGCTTTAGCGAGTAAAACTAAGAAAGGGAAAGGGAAGATGTCCCAATCCGAATCTTCTCATAGTGGGAAGAAGGTTGACAAGTCGAAGGTGAGATGCTTTCACTGTCATGAAGTGGGCCATTATGCTATGAATTGTCCACAGAAGAAATCCAAGAATGGTTCCTCAAAGGGATCTGATGGTGATGCACTAGCTTCACAATTTGAGATGGATTTCTTGCTTATCGCATGCATGGTTTCATCCATGGTGGGATGTGTTTGGTACCTGGACAGTGGAGCCTCTTTCCACATGTCAGGTGACAAGAATATTTTTAGTACCTTGGAGGAGAAGGATCTCCAGATGCGGATTGAGATGGGCGATGATGGAAAGTACTGTATCTCAGGTGAAGGTACAATTGTGTTTCAGATGGAGCATGGTGCTCTTCTCACCCTATCTCTGTTAATTATGTACCAGGCTTGAAAAATAATCTTTTGTCTATTGCTATGCTAGAAGATAAAGGCTATGTTTTAGTCTTTAGTAAAGGAAAAGTTTTCCTGAGGCATATCGGCACTAGATAGGCCAATCGAATAGGGATTCGAGTAAAGAATCTCTACAAGCTGGAGGTAGATGACTGTGCTGCACTGAGTTCCAAAGCAAAGGTGGTGCAAAGCGAAGATGTTGGCGAGCTATGGCATAGAAGACTGGGCCACTTGCCTCATGGGGCCTTGGAGATCATGCAGCAAATTTCTACCGGATTACCCAAGGGAAAACTTGACTAGATGAGTACATGCAAAGGTTGTACCTTCGGTAAGTATGCGAAATCTTCCTTTTAGGATCGGAATAGTAGAGCTGGAGCAATCCTGGAGTGAGTTCACTCAGATGTCTGTGGACCATTCTCTATAGCCTCCACCACTAAACAAAGGTACTATGTTATTTTTGTTGATGATTTTTCTCGTAGATGTTGGATCTACTTTATCCAAAAGAAGGATCAAACCTTCTTGAGGTTTTGTGAGTTTAAAGCCTCAGAAGAGAAAGAATCTGGGAAGAAAATAAAAGCCTTGTGCAGTGACAATGGTGGAGAGTATATTTCCCAGTAGTTTAAAGACTTATGTGCAACAGAAGGAATTAAACGGGAATTGACGACACCCCATAACCCACAATAGAATGGGGTGGCCGAAAGGAAGAATAGATCTATTGTGGGAGCAGCTTGAGCGATGTTGCATGACCAAGGCCTACCACTTCATCTGTGGGTTGAGGCATGCAATACAACAATGTACATTCAGAACAGAAGTCCTTGTCGTATTTTGGCGATGAAGACACCTATGGAGGCTTTTTCAGGGAAGCGACCAGATGTGAGTCACTTCCACATCTTTGGATCACCAGTTTTCTGTCATGTGACCAAAGATGCTCAGAAGAAGCTAGACCCAACAACTGAGTTGGGGATACTTGTGGGGTACACAGATACAGTCCACAACTATCGTGTGTTTCTGCCTGCCAGTCAAAGGACCGTAGTGCGCAGGGATCTAAAGTTCAACGAGCAGAGAGCCATGCCAGTGTCACTTGAGAGGGAGCTCAAGTTGCATGGTGGTGAGGAACTTTTAGTTCCAAAGGAGGAGGAGCCTCCTGATGATGTGGATCAGCAACATGTAGAGGATCCAGTAGTGGATACCACCACTGTTGGACAGTCTTCCAGAGACAGGAAAAAACGCTCGTGGGAAGCTGACAGATTGATGCATGATGCGAGAGAGAATGTGGGGCAACCATCCTCTCAGCACAGACAAAGGAGATCTCTTGAGAGATACACTGGCTACATGGCCCTAGTTGGGGAGTGTGTAGCGACCAAACCTTCCTCTTTTCAGGAGGCTGTGTAGCAACCAGTCTGGGTTGATGCAATGGTAGAAGAGTATGATTCTATAATGCGAAACAGTGTGTGGGATGTTGTCCCTAGACCTACAGACAAGTCAGTGGTTAGTTCCCGATGGCTTTACAAGGTAAAGCAGGTAGTTGATGGCAGTGTTGAGAAACACAAGGCAAGGTTTGTTGCCTGAGGTTTCTCACAGGTTGAGGGGATCGACTACGATGAGACCTTTGCTCCCATAGCAAGGTACTCATCTATCAGATCGATGCTAGCTCTATCAGCTCAGATGGGTTGGAAGATCCATCAAATGGATGTGAAGACAACGTTCCTCAATGGGAAGATTGAGGAAGAGGTATACATTGAGCAGTCTGAAGGATTTGAGACCTTCGATCGTGAGTCACATGTCTTCCTACTCAAGTGAGCACTGTGTGCGCTGAAGCAAGCACCCCGTGCTTGGTATACCAGGATCAACAGCTATTTCACTGGATTGGGCTTCACCAAGAGTGAAGCAGATGCGAACCTTTACCACATCATGGTAGAAGGTAAGCCATTGATTATTGTACTTTATGTCAATGATCTGATTTTGACAGGTGATGATCAGCTGACCAAATATTGTAAGGAGGACCTTGCAAGAGAGTTCGAGATGAAGGACTTGGGCCTCATGCACTACTTTCTAAGCATGGAAGTGTGCTAGAAAGATGGGGAAGTATTTTTGTCTCAAGGAAATTATGACAATGAGATACTCAGGCACTTTCACATGGAGAAGTGCAAGCCCATGTAGACTCCTCTAGTTGGGAATTGGAGGAAGGAGGATGCTACTTCAGGTGAGGTAGTAGCTACTACTGTTTATCGATAGTTAGTGGGTTCACTCATGTATTTAGTGAACACATGACTTGACTTATGCTTTGTGGTGAACCAGCTGAATCAAGCTATGGTTCAACCTACCAAGCTATTTGGGAAGGCAGTGAAGCATGTGCTGAGATATGTTAGAGGCACTACACAATACGGATTATGGTACAGACAGACAGAGGGAGTGAAGCTGCAAGGCTTCACAGATGCGGATTGGGCAGGTAGTCCATCAGACCGGAAGAGCACTTCTGGAGGAATCTTAAACCTTGGTTCAACTACAATTTCTTGGTATAGCAGGAAACAGAGATTAGTTGCACTTAGCTTAGCAGAGGCTGAATACATGGCTACTAGTTAGGCAGCATGCGAGGCCATTTGGATGCAAAAGATTCTAGTGGGAATGTTTGGTCAGATGTTGGATCCTATGGTGATATACTGTGATAATCAGAGTTGCATAAAACTATTTGAGAATCCAGTGTTTCATGACAGGTCCAAGCATATAGATATCCATTACCATCATCTACGAGATTGTGTGGTCAAGAGGATCATGATGTTGCAGTCTATTTCGACCGAGGAGTAGGACACAGATATTTTGACTAAGGCATTGTCAAAATGCAAGTTTGAGTTCCACAGAGACAGGATCGGGGTTATTGATAATCACTTTCTTGTTGAGAGGGAGTGTTGATATTTGCAACAAGAAATGCTAAAAATAGAAAATGCTAAAAATAGCACTGCTATAAAAAGCCGAGCTATAAATAGTAGTACAGACATTGGAGATCTTAGCAACAATGGGTGAAAAGTGAAAGTGCTAAAAATAGCTTTTCTAAAAATAGCATTTCAGGATCCCTTCTTATTTTAGTCAGTCCCTGGATTAAATATAGGAAGTAAAATTCGAATTTGATATCAACATCAGTTTGGAAATTAATTAATTAATTCATCTTGGGTTAATTAGTTAAGGAAAATCAAAATTGAATTCTATGTGAGGACATGCAACAGTTTCTCCTTTGATTAAGGAATTTAACCTTCAGTTAAAGAGATAAGGATGATTTGTAATTAGTTGAATTAGTTTAACTTAGTCAAGTCCAGTTAGATTAATTTAACAGTTTGTTAAATTAATGAGAGTTCAGTTAGTTAATGCTTGCATGCATGTAACTACTGTAATTCAGATAATTGAAGATTCACTCATGGATAACTCATGCATGTCAGTTTAGTCAGAGACCCAGTTGAGATCAGATGGAGGGACAGTGTACTATCAGTTGCTAGGATATCCCTTGGTGAATATTTCTTGCATGCAGAAGGAATAGTATTCCTTATGGATTGCACAGTTGGACCTAAGGTTACAGTGAGTGTGATGAGGCCAATTCACACATGTGATATCATTGACCCAATCAAAACTGCACAAGGAAATAGGTGGCTTGAATGGCTTGAGGAAGATATATTCTATGTCTATTGAGTCCGTGAGTTGTATTGTTTGATTGCAGAGAGAGCAGGATAGCTTGAGAGCTGATTCTTTTTGTAACTTGAACAAGATTTCCACTTGTATGATAATACAGAGTTGGGGTTTTAGGCTGGTGCTTTCCCCAATGATATATCTTCTGTGTTATGGTTGATTACTTCTCATTCTCAGTTATATCTGTTCATGCTTGATGTTGCTCATGTTTGATTAAGCTTCCACTAAATTGTTTGTAGAAGTAGATCAAGTGTTTTGCTTTAGTACATTGCATTACTACATGATCTACAGTGGGAATTTCTACATAAGCAAGGAGCACTGTGTAGAAGAAACATCAAGTGAACCAACAGCCATCGAAGACTCCACACACTTTGCCACGCGGAGGTGAAGTTGTGACACACCATGAAGAGATCCATCACCCAACAACACTCCAGCTCGACATGCACTCTAGTAGCAACATGAATGTACCAACATTGTCATGTCGAGTCATGTCATTAGTCATGTCATCCACATCTCTACTGTGGGCCATGTTGTCAATCAATGTAACGTAATGTGGAAGTCCAAGAGATCCACTTGTTGTACAAAGAGTTGTGTAAAGTAGAAAATTCATGGAAGTCAAATAGTCATGAGGGTAGTTGAACAACCACAAGGGTCAGTTTCACCCTTGGATTAAAATACCCCCTCATTTGTACATGCAAAGGAATTTTCACCTTAGCTCCTCCCACATAGCTAGGAGAGTCTATAATGTTTTCTTTGAGTAGTAAATAGTGGCTCCAATGCCCTACGCACGGGGTTAGTGATGTATGGTGTAATGATGTGTCTTGGAACTTTCACTTAATTCAGAATCCTGCTAATAGGCCAACACATTTTCACACATGTATTGTAGCTATTGTAAGACTAATCTTGAACACTTGTAATGCATGTTGCTTTAACCTGTGTTGAACACTTGAAATTATTTCACTTGTTGTAATACATAATATGTTAATGAAAATGTGTTGTATATGTTGTTAATGTTGTCTCGCCCATGGTGGATACCTCCCCGAACATCAGACAAACCTTTCACATAAAACTTGTTGCAACAACCGTTGAACTCATGCAGACTCATCCGCTGAGTGTTGTACGTGTTATGTTCCCTTGTGTGTTGTGACTGCCGCATCCATGTGGACTGCTCCTCCGGAAGTTGTGCACGTCCTATTGTGTTGTGTGTTCCTAGTAGAGTTGGAGCTTCCTCCCAACTGACTTGGGACTCACTCTCACCCTCCCCTCTACAGTGAAAGAACCATTGACACAAGTAACACTAGAAATCACCAGGAATGCGAACCTCACTTCTCGAAGGCAAAGCAGACCACTCTCCTATGCTGACAAGCAAGAGTTGAGGCAAATCCTTAAGACAGTGACAATAGGGCCGGATGAGAATCCCACACCAAACGGTGTGAGGTATAGTTTGGACTTCATACCGGGGTGATCCCCTGAATGTTGGCGGATCCAACACCATCAAAAGTTCCCCATTTGGTTCTAAAGGTGGTCTTTAGTTGATCATCTGGATGTACGAGAATTTGATTATAGCCTAAAAATCGATCTAGAAAAGACATTAACTTTTAGCCTGCAACTAACTGCAGTATATGTTCCATAGGAGTCAGTGGAAAGTTGTCCTTCTCATAAGCTTTGTTGAGATTGTGCAAGTCTATACAAATTTGAATATCACCATTCTTTTTCTTGACTGGAACTAGGTTAGAAACCCACCTTGAATGTCTAACAGGAAAAATTATTTTGGCTTTGAGAAGTTTATTTAATTTAGATTTGATTTGATTTTCTAAGTTTGGGTGAATCTTTCTCAACTTCTGTTGTATAGGATTTTCATCGGATATCATAGGAATGGTATGTTGAATGATGGAAGTATCATATGTTTTAAGATCTTCGTAATTCCATGAAAAAACATTTTTATATCTTTTCAGCAAATGACTAAAGGCAAATCTTTCATCAGGTGTAAGACTAAGACCTAGATTAATATTTTTTGGTGTAAGATGAGTTCCAAGATTTACTAATTCAAACCTAAATGTTGAACTTTTAAGCTTTGAGTTAGTTGGTTTCTTGAATATTTTCTTAATATCATATAGATCTTCCAGCTTAACTACAGATTTAGGTATGGGATTTACACTTGTTTTTTGCTTAAGCTGGCTATCGTGTTGGTCTTCATCTATTATCTAGTCATCATATGAGCCTTCGGATGTTGGTAAAAACTCGCCAATTGGTGATGTTATCAGGAATAGAAGGTCTAAAAATTAATTCTATAGAAAATCGATTAGGACTATAATCTCTTGGTGGTATGAGATTGGATGCAATGTTAGCCAAAAGATCAGCACGTGCATTTTGAAGTCTTGGAATTGGGGAAATATTAAATGCTAGGAAATGTGAGGCAAGGTCCTAAAATAATGATTGATAATGCTTCAAATGTCCAGAAAGATAGTGAATAGTATTCCTCACCTGTTTGATTACAATTTCTGAATCTCCAAAAACTTGAAGGTATTTGATATCAAGGCCTATGGCTTTATACAATCCTTGAACTAATGCTTCATATTCAACAGTATTGTTTGTGCATTCAAATTCAAGTTTGCATGCCAACATAATTTTTTCTCCTTCGGGGATAACCAATATGCAACCTGCGCCAGCTCCATCATTAGATTTAGATGCATCAACAAATAATATCCAAAATAAAGAATTGGCTACTGGTTTATCTACAAAATTGATACATTTAGAAGAATCTATTTGCGAATAATTTTTTATTTGTGATGTAACATAATTTTCCAAAAAGGATGAAGTATGGGCATTAAAATTGCCTAAAAATGATTCAACTGAATAATTTCCAATGATATTACTACTGTATGCGACAGACTCATTTTCTCCTTCCAGTTCTGTGACGATATACTTTAAATGTTTATCGTGGTCAACCCTTATTTGATTTGGCTTACCATTATAAGGAAGCCACATATGGGACCAGTCTGTTTCGAAATAGCCATGAAGCTTTTCAGACCAATCTCTACTAAGGATCAAACCGTAGAATTCAGGAATATCGGCCACAAGCACATCAATCACTTGACATACTTTCAGGTTGGATGAGAGTCTAATGGTAACCTGATTGATTTCTCCTATGACTTCGACTTGAGATCCATCTACTTGTACAAGGTGAACATCAGATTTCTGGGGTTCGAAATTCAATTTTTCACAAACTGTTTTTGGAAAAATGTTGGATGAAGCTCCAAAGTCAACTAAACAATTGTGAAAATTCTTATTAAAAAACTTTAAAATTCAAAAGAAAAGGAGTAAGGGATTTAGATCTACCACCAAGTAAAGCAACATTAGTTAAACTCATTTTGTCTAATGAAGTATTGGGAGGCCTACCCATTTCATGAGCAGCCTAGGAAATTACAGCAACAGGAAGAGGAGAAGTGGGGATTGCTTTTAATTTTTTGAGCAATAGATTATGTTGATGTTTTAGCTTGATAAACTCATGGAACATGAGGTTAACTCTATTCTTATTCATGTCTTCGACAATGATGTATTCCATCTCATAAGATACTAGAAAGGTTTTGACTACAAGTGCAGGATTGGATTGAGGAGGAGACGTTTTGAGTATATTTGGGAGAATATTTCTTACCTATTGCTTTATATTTGAGAGAAGGAGTTGATGATTTCTATTTTTGATTTGTTTGGGGAAAAGAAATAGTACTCTTACTTCTGGTAGCGATAGGTAAATCTTCTTCTAATTCTTCATTATCTGACAAAGGAAGAATGAAATCCCACATTCCTTGTACTTCAATTGTCTCTTCGTCATCAGTTTGTTCCTCAGCTGTTGATACTTATTCTTCCTCCACATATCATTCAACATTTGATATTGTATTTAGAGGTTTAGGATCAGAGGGGGGATTTCTTTTGTAAGGTCTAAAATATTTCCTAGAAGAAGTTTCATCTACCTGCTTTTTAATGTTGACCATTTCATTGGACATAGTTTTAAGTACCCTTTGCAAACCTTCAAGATCGAAAGGATATTTAGGTGCTTTCATTTTGGATTCATCCCTGTGATGAGCCCCAAAAATGGACAATTATTTGGGTTCATCCAACCTCCTAAGTTGACTTAATCCACCATTCTCATTGGTTTATTGCATGTTTTTTATTATTTTTATGTTAATAGAGTGAATTTGGTTAGTCATTATGCCAACAAGTCTAATGGGTGCTTTGTGTAGCCTTTTTGGTCAACTTGGAGACAAAATTGAAGGTCTTAATGAGCACTTCGCAGCCAAATTCGTGGGAGAACAAGCTAGAGGATTTGTAGGAAGGTGTCCCCCTCATTTATGGGCCCTTACCTCGAATTCTCCACCATCAGCTCGGAGTTCAAGGGCCACCGAATCAATCAGCTCAAGGGCAGCCAAGCAAGTCAAGTTGGACTGCTGTTAACTACAAGTCTTGGGCAGCCAAGTCCCTAAATTTTAGGAGGACTGTTGGGTCCTCAAATTGTATAAATAAGAGGGCTCAAGACCTCATTTCAGTTAGTCATTTTGGGGAGCTAGTTGGTAGGCAATTCGTTTAGCTAGTTAGTCAATTTGGTTTTTGCTCTTTGTAAGCCAGTTTTGGCATGACATTAGATTTTTGATTATGAATAAAGGCAAGCAGATTTGGATCTAATTCTGAGTTTTTAAGGGAGCTATAGCTCTCAGGTTAGGGCCCAACCTGAGAGCAATAGACCTCCTCTGTTTTGTAGTGTTATTTGCCTTTCGTTCCAGCACTTTGTTTCTTTCCTTTGACATGCAATTCGAAAATACAATCTGCTGATTTGTTTTTTTATGTGATTAAGTAGGATTAGCTTATGGTTAGATTGCTTTCAGTTGCTTAGATCAGAATAGGAGAGTTGTAACTCATTGGAGCTCCAGAAAAGGTTGAGAGGACCTCACTGCCATCTCTGTTAGAGATTGGGGTGCAGTCTGAACCAACCACCAAAAAAACGCAGTCTTAGGCTTTCATGCAAGCTGCCACATAGTTATTTTAATTATAGATCCATGCATGCACTCTTTCTCCACTTTAGTTCTCTGTTCCTGAGCCATCACAAGCCTCATTTCCATCCTACCTATTCACCCATACACTTCCTCCACTCCTCCATCACCCAAAACTCCAACCACAGACCTTCCTGTAGAAATTCCTGAGTTTCCTGTAGGATCCCCTGCAGACATCCTGTAGAAGCCTGCAAACTCGGTTGCCGAGCACCTGAACGTTGTGGACTTCTGTGGACTGATGCTAGGGATCCCCTGGGACCTCTCCTAGCCCCCCTGACCTTTCCCAAGCTTTCTCTCCCTTCGCACCACCTCTGCACAACCAAACCCTAATAAGAAACAAAATCATCATCACTCCAACCATTTAAGCAAAAATACAAAAACATGTTCTTTTCAATAAAAGTAGTTTAAGTTCATGCATTTTACATCATTAGAAGTAATGGCATCATTTCCAGACGCTTGCACTCCACCCATTGCATCCTAGAGGTTAAGCTAGTTAGATTAGGGTTTACTAGGGTTTCCATGTTTTGGTTGGCTTTTAGTTCATTTTTGCAAAATAGATTAATTTCCTTTAAGATAGCCTTCGTCCATCATTTAGCAAGCTTCTTCTGAGAGCATATAGAAGTTGGCTTGAGCCCTAGCGGACTTGTGCCAGCTGACCAAGTGACAGTTGCGACAAGAGCTAGTACTTGTGCATATAACACCGTCGCTTCCAAGTTTGTACGAACTACCGGGTTGATAAATTAGAGATAGGAAGCTCCAGGAGTTGTAGCATTATTGCTACAATACTGGAGCCCACCACCCTGAAGGTGACCTTTTTGGATTCTCTTTCTTCTAATGCATTCTTATTTTCTAAGGCTAAAATTCGTTTTTCGACAACGATGGCTTCTTTCATGTTTTCAGCCAAAGTTGGTTTCGTAGCTCTATCGACAAAAATAGCTGCATTTGAGGGAAGAGCAGAAATGTACCATTCATTTTGAACTTCAGTGCTTGGCCTGGATTCCACTGGAATTTTGTTTAATAATTTGTTAAAATGGGAATTGAAGTCCTTAATTGGCTCTTTAGATTCAGCTTTCAGGTTGGAGAGATCATTAAGAAGAGTAGTCGTTGAGCGGTCATCTCCAAACTTGGTTAGGAATTGTTCCTGAAATGCATTCCAACTATCAATGGAACCAGATGGTAATGAAAAGTAAGAGAATATTGTTGATCCTTGTAAAGTATAAGGGAATAATCGTATAACTGTGTCTTCTTCTACAACTCCATTTAGGTTTATGGACAACATGAAGTTGTTTATGTGTTCTTTGGTGGGAAGACCATCATCGGGATTGAATTTACGTAACCATTTCAATGGATGAGAAGGTAATGGATGTGATGGCACTGCCATTTTAACATATCCTAAATTTTTCCATGGTCTTTGAGCCATTATGGGTATCTGTGCGGAAGAAGATGTACCAGTGGTTGAAGGTGATTGGGTATAGGAGGATTGTGCTCTTGTACCTATGTAAATCATGATATGAGATGGTGAGGTGGATGATTGAGTTTGTGATGAAGATGATGAAATGAATGAGGGAGTTTGTGGTGATGATGAAAGAATCTCACTATGAGTTTCAGACTCTAATTTCTTATTTTTCCTTCGAGGAGGAGGTAGAAGAAATTCAAATGGAGGAATTCCAAATTTTTCACTTTGTGATCTAGTTAATCTTTGAGAGGAAGGAAAATGTGAAGAAACACTCTCTTTAGATAATTCATATTCTTCTTGAGGAAGAGAAATCCCTTGTAGTTTATGAATTAAAGACCAAACTTCGGGAGTTTTGCAGATGAAGGGTGATCTAATTTCTTTGGGGAAACACTAGTGGATTGTAAGGATTTTTTCACAACTTCACGTTTAGGATTTAGGGATGTGGAATGTGACCAAGAAGTCAGAGGTGATGGTGATGGTGATGGTGAGGGATTTTTACTCTTAGAATGGCTTTCTCATTTAGATTTTCTTTCCATTCACAGTCAGGCCCTTCTTCTAGCACCAAAATGTTGAAGCCTCGAAATTCGCTCTGACAACATGGGGGATAACCACCCGGTTCGGACCTTAAAATAAACTCCTTTTTCGTTTGGTGTAGTGGCTCCGACTTGGGATACTGGGACCATTTTCCCAGTGAGGATTGATTTGGTAATTTTTTTGGGGTGATATAAGATATAACGAAGAATGATTTGACTAATAATGATCTAATATAAACAATAAACATATGCATATATTTTATTCCAACATTACCTTACTATAGATATACCAGGAATAAACTAAGAAATGCGATCTATAGAGATGTCTCAAAGAAACTGGTAATAAAGATTATTCAGCTGCCAAATGAAATGAAATCGTGAATGATAATTGTTTTGGCTAAATAGTTAGACAAAGCAATTGAGAAAACTTTATCACATATAGTAATTTTTCATGTATCCAATAAGGAAACAGAGCTGAAACATCATACACAAGTGAAATAATGTAGAACTATAACTCAGATTTTCATACATAAGACAATCAAAGAAAGAGTATTGCTAATGCATAAACAAAACACGATAATAAGAAAAAAGTACCATATATGAAAGGTCCTACTCGTGGACTCAGCAATATTGATCCACTTTCATCCAATCAAATACACTCTAAGAGTACAGAAGTGCAATCTCAGTAGAGTATACTTCGATATTAAAAAAAAATAGACCATGTTCCAATAATTTCATCAAAACCTTCATAAAAATATAGAAGTGTAATGTCTAAAAGTGTTTTTGATAAAATCTTGGACCCCTCTCTAAATGCATGAGAGGGGTTTAAATACTATAATACATGCCTCAAAAATAGATTATTACAAAAAACATTAAGGAGGTTTCAAACAACCTTCCTCAAAGTAAGAAAAAGTAAAACTAAAAATAGAACTAAACTAATGACAAGCTTCCTTCAACTTGAATTATCTTAGTTGGCTACTTTTTTTTTTCCGGGGAAAAAAGCACAACTTTTTATTATGATAATAAGAAGTTTACATACAATTGTTCTTAAGCCATGCTGGGCTCATTAGTACATTCACAGCTCAACCCTCAGGGAGCATTTCTGCTGATTGTAACCTGTAGTAGTCTTCCTCCCGGGAGGAGGAATAAAATCCATAAATCAAAATAGCAAGTGTAAACCGGAGTCTCCGGAGTCTCCTTCAGAAACAACCCCGTACAGTAAAAAAAGTATGTCCACCAGCAATAGTAATGTTCCAAAAATATTAAAAAGAGGTCTGAATACTATGATCTATCTGCCGAATGATAAAACTACTAAGGAAAAATATATACAAAATATGTAACAGTATATAGAGAAACTGTAAATAATGCCATCAAAAATGGAGCTGATCATATTCTGAAATTACTGTTGCTGATCATAAGGAGGCTGGTCTGTTCTGTAAGACTGCCCCTGATGTATCTCTTCTATCGCCCAGCTGCCCGGATCCTGTTGTAGACCAGCCTTAGATAGCTGATCTCCTTCTTCGTTCCTTTCCCTGTAGATATGGCATAATGAGAACATGTTAAAGAATGTCTTCAGATATAAAATCTCTTCAACAATTGTCATCAAAATTTGATTTTGACAAGCAGCTAAACCATTGATCCAATTTATAACATTAAGAGAATCCCCAAATAGCTGAATAGAGTTGATGTTTTTGTGTTGTAGCCAGCATAATAGGAGACGTAAGGAAGAAAGTTCTGCAAAATTATTTGTTCCTGTACCCAGCCCAACTGAGGCTTTTAGAGTATGTTCTGAATTGATATGTATGCACATGCCTGCACCAGCCCTATTGTTTTGTGAGGCTCCATCAAAGAAACCACAAGGGATATCCTCCTATATAATGATGTTATTTTGGTTTGTTCTGGATTTTTTTTCCTCAGGAGGAGGCAGAGCAGAATAAATGGCTGTGATATTAGAGGCAATAACAGAAGTCGGTGTGTTTTGATCTTGGAACAGACTCTTATTTCTCGCAAGCCACATACCCCAGCAAAAGATAATAGGCAAGTTCCTCATATTCCCTTCCGAATAAGTTTGCCACCATTTCCTCCAAGTATCGCCCAGCGGATCATTTCCCCACTGTGCATTTACCTTGAGAAAACCAGTGACCTCCTCCCAAATCTTCCTTGAGAAAGAACAGGTGGTGAAAAGATGATTTGTAGTTTCCTCATCAGATTTGCACAAAGGACATCGCCCTGGACCAGCTAAAAACCTAGATTGTAGAATTTCCCATGTTGGAGCCTTCCTTTTTAAAATACACCAGAGAAAGAGCTTGGATTTGGCAGGGCTTTTGAGTTTCCATAAAACTTTGGACCACCATTCCGGAACTCCCCATCCTATCTTTCCCAAAAGAAAAGAATATCCCTCTTTTGGAGAATACCCCCCAGATTTGCTGTGAGCCCACATTAACCTGTCAGGTTCCTCTCTTATCCTAACATTGGATCGTTTTAGTTCTTTGATGAAGCCTGTCCATTCATTCTTCCATCTAGCATTTAGCCCTAACTCTTCATCATCCTTCCAAGCCTATCCCCAAATAATAGACTGCCCAACTCTTTCCACCTGATTTATTGAGGTGATACCTTTGGACTCAAGATGTCGAAGAAGCCCTGGCGATAAGGCATAAGCTTCATTACACCCAACCCAAGGGTCTCTGCCAATCCTGATTTGTCTGCCATCTCCCACTTTCCATGCTAACCCTTGCTCAATCACTGAGAATGCATCCACCGTGGCCTTCCAAATTACAGAAGAGTTTTTTGCCTTCTTATTCTGACTCTGAATCCAATCTTCCAAAGGCATTGGATCTATATACTTCCTTTTAACCACCCTTGTCCACAGGTTTTCTATAGTTATAAGCCTCCAACCTGACTTTGCTACTAACGAAGTGCTGAACTCAGGAAGTCTTTTAATCCCCCAACCTCCCCACTCTTTTGGTCTGGCCACTTTGTCCCATGCCACCCATGGTAAACCGGAGGATTCCTTAGAGCCTGCCCATAAAAATCTGCAACAAATTCTTCTGATTTTCTCCATTACACCTTTAGGAATCCAAGTTAGGGCAGCCCAGTAAACTGGGATGGCTAACAAGACTGATTTAATAAGAGTCAACCTACCTGCTCTGGACAACCATCTATAGCTCCAATGTGAAATTCTGGCTTCAATTTTTGCTATGATCCAGTTCCAATCTTCTTTTCTGTAAGCAGCTGGTTTTAACCAAAAACCCAGGTATTTGAAGGGGACATCCAGAGATTGGCTAGGAAAAGGAAAAAGATCGGCCAAATGATTTCTTTCCCTTCTATCCACATCTGCCAAACAAACTTGTGATTTCACAGAATTTATCTGCATTCCAGTTGCTTTTAGAAAAAGATCAAAGATGCATTTTATCTCCTTTAATTCGCTGTAATTACCATTAGTAAAAATCAATATATCATCAACGAAAAGAAGATGGGTGATGTAGAGATTTATTGCTACCTCAATACCTTTTACCTTATCCTCACTTCTGGCTTTATGTATCAGTCTACTAATCCCTTCAGCCACAAGGAGAAACAGGAGAGGGGATAAAGGACACCCTTATCTGAGGCCTCTCTGGCTAGTAAAAAAGGAAGAGGCAGCTCCATTGACCAAAACTGCAAAGCTGACATTTGTAATGCACCCCATGATCCAGCTGACAAATGGATAGCTGAATCCCACATGAGTTAGAAGCATTCGTAGATAGAGCCAGCTTATCCTATCATATGCTTTGCAAAGGTCAATTTTGAGAACTGCACCCTTCTTTTTCTTCATTTTGACACTATGGATTACCTCCTGAGCGACCCCTATAGCTTCATGGATTTTTCTGCCATCCAGGAACCCAAATTGTTCCATAGATATGTTCCTTGACAAGATTGGAGCTAATCTGAGGGCTATAACCTTTGAAATAATCTTGTAAATGCAGTTACACAATGAAATTGGTCTGAAATCTTCAAAACTTTCCGGCTCATCCTTCTTTGGTATGAGAGCAATAAATGTTGAATTAAATGGTCTATAGATGTCTCCTTTCAGTCTTGACTCTTCAACTACTTCAGTTATCTCGTCTCCAATTTGATCAAAAAAATGGAGAAACAATTCTATTGTCCAGCCATCAGGGCCTGGGCTTTTGTCTTTGCCCATAAGCTTCATAGCTGCTTCAATCTCTGCCTTAGTGGCCAGAATTGTAAGATCTTCAGATTCATCTTCCTCAATGAATCTGGGAAAACATTGCACAGTTTTAAAGACTTCTGCAATAGTAGCCTCTCCCTGATCAGCAAAAATGTTTTGAAAATGTCTTTTCCCTAAACCAGAAAGCTCTGGAAAGGACCTGACATCTCTTCCTTCTTCATCTTTAAGGAGCCATATAGTGTTTATTGATTTCCTTCCTTTTGCAAAATTATGAAAAAATTTAGTGTTTTCATCCCCAGACTTTAGCCAAATTGCCCTGCTCTTTATTCTCCATTCTTCTTCCCTTTCCAAAAGAATTTTGGTTTGCTGCTTCTCCAAAAGAAGGATTCTATCCTTAGATTCTTGAGATGAGTATCCGTCTGAATCCAAACCCTCCATCTGTTTCAGCTCCTCCCTTATACAGATCAGCTCCTCATTTTGTTTCAATTTCCTATCCTTTGCCCAGGAAATTGTAGCTGATTTCAATCTTTTTAAATTTTCCATGAACAAAAAGCTTTTCTCCTCGCCTGCATTGTGTTCAGGGTGAATCCAAGTTTTTTTAAACAGATTGCTGAACGTTGGATCTTGTAGCCAAGCAGGATTAAATTTGTAAGGGGCGGGGGGTTTGTGAGGAGGAGTAGATATGTCTAAGAAAATCGGGAAGTGATCCGAATTCCCTATTTCCTCAACCCACTGTCTGATCAAAGGAGCATTGGAGGATAAAGAGTCCGACAGCAGGAATCGATCTAATCTTTTGGCAATCCTGTCTGCTCCTATCCTTCGGTTCCTCCAAGTAGGCTTTAGGTTAATCGAGAGAGGGTCAATAAAGTTATTCTCTGTGATGAGATTATGGAAAAAATCTGTAAGAGGATCTTCTCTCGCCGATGGTCCCCAAGCTTCAGCTCTACCCAAAGTAAAATTTAAATCACCTCCCATAATCATCACAGGTGCTTTCAAAACAGATTTTGTCATCAATTCATCCCAGAAAAATTCCCTGCCTTGACATGGCCCATAGATATTTACTATGGTGATGGGGAAAAGGAAATCAGGGGATATTATCTCCATTCCCATAACATTCTTCATCCCCCAGTTATTGAGAACTTTAACCCTCCCTTCTTTGTACCCAATTGCAATTCCCCCCGAATGTCCAAAGACATCCATAGCACTGAAAGTCCACCCAGGCAGAAGGGAATTAAGCATAGGTTCAATCTCATAAGCCTTCCCCAGGGTTTCTTGTAGAAAAATAACATCTGCTTTTGAGTTGAAAATCCATTCTTTCAAGGCCAATTTTTTAGGTTTGCTGGCCAAACCTCTGCAATTCCAGGATGTCAGGATCATTTGATTACTCCCTCAGGGGGATGTGCTGCTCTAAGAACCCCCGGGATGGAATATTGTTTACCATCTGCAACATCCATCTTTGCTTTAAGTTTCGCCTTGGACAGATCAGATTTCCGTCCACGTTTGTTTTTGGATTTGCTCTGTGAATGTATCATTCCCAACCCACCTAAAGACCCCTGAGTTACTTGGTTCCCACCCAAAGATCTCAGATTGTATGGGCAAGGAGTCCGGGTCACAGGGAGAGAGAGAGGAGGCCATTTGTCTTCACAATTTATATCCAGAAGCGGTAAGGTTTCAGTTAATGTTTCCACATCCGGATTTAACATTATATGATCCATATTATCAACATTATAATTTGCTTGCTCTTTATATGACAAAGAAGCAATATTATGATTTACATAAGGATGCTCAGGAGATATAAAAGAGGAGATAGGAGTCCCTGAGCACTTACCCTTCTCCGATTCGTCGGATTGGTCTTGATTTGTTTCCTCGACGAACCCTTTCACAGCTTCCTGGTCTTTAGCTATTTCCTCGACGACCCCTTCCATAGCTTCCTGATCTTTTCCATTTTCCACCGCCATTTCCTTAGATTGTTCGCATTCATCCGCTGGCCCTTTCTCTGTCTCCTCTGCCTCCAGATTCATTGGGTCTTGCGGCTCCGGCAAGTCCTGCTCCATCGTCATCTGAACATCGTCTTGAACATTTACTCTGTGAGCAGTTGTCCTATGAAAATGTCTCCTTCTTCTCTTATGTGGACAATCGTTTGCCATATGCCCATACTCGTGGCACCAATGGCATCTAAAAGGCAAGTATTCGTAGTCTAAAATCTGCTCATATACATATTCATGGAATTGTAGATTTATCTTTTGTGCCAGGCCCCCGCTCGGTTTGAGCATGACTAGAATGCGCGCAATTTCCCTATTTTCGTTGTCAAGAAAGACATATCCGCATCCATGTATGCCCCCAACCTATTACCGATGGTTTTGAATACTTCCTCAATCCATAGTAAGGAGGGTAGACCCGGAGCACGCACCCAAACAGGAAATACATCCGTGCGCTCCTTGATAGCATCAAACAAAGGAGACCATTTTTTTAACAGAACAGGTATGTTATCAATATGCCATATACGCTGCAGGACCCAATCCGCCGATTCTCTGTCAGCAAATCTGAACTTGAACCAACCTTTTGCTAATACTAGGGCTTCGAAATGTACAGGTCTCTCTGACGTGAAACTTCTTTCACCCCATTCTTGAAGAAAATCAGATGTATATAGCTTACCTCTGACTCTGCCTACCAAAGTGCAGTCTGCAACCGCTAGAGCTTCTATCATGGACACCTCCATCCCCAGTACCAGATTGTCCGCTATCACCTGTGTTCCAATGGGTCTTTTCTGCTTCCTTGTAGCTCCTTTTTGCCTTGAGCTTTCCACCGCCGGTCTTCTTCCTTCACGATCCTCGTTATTATCTTGGGTTATCTGTGCTGAGCCCAATAGGGTTTCTGATTCCCACAAAGGCGGGATCTGTCCTGAAAGTCCCAAATCGTCATTCCCAGAGAACAAGTTATCCGCATCCAAGCCATCATTACCTTCCTGCCCACCTACTAAAGAAACGCCGAGCTCGCTTGTTTGAGTCTCAAGTTGGCCTTGGGGTTCTCTTGGAAGGGAAATCCTCATAATCGAGGTTGAAACTCCTGGAAATCTAGGTTGCTCGAAGCCTGCTGGAAACCCTAAATGGGTTATTTCTTCAAGCCCCTTAGGGTTTGTAAACCGAGTTTTCAGTGATTTACCCTTTGGGTCCGTGGGCAAACTGGCCGCATTCACCCCTCTCGATTCAGACCCTTTCTCTGGTTGTATAGGGCCGACCTCTGAGCCATCATTCTGAACCACTCTGTCCGGCCCCTTGCCTTGGGATAAAACCTGAGGGGTCTCCGCCTGAGATACAGACTCCAGTCTAGGAATTTCTACAGACCCAAAATAGTAATCCACATTCTAAGAATTGATTTCCTTCCCCCACATGGAGAGAATATCTTCAACATCTGGGTCCAGTGCTAAAAACTCGGCGGGTTTAACCATGGTTGAAACTTTCCAAGGTAAAAAGACTACCGACAGAACAAAGTGAACGGAGACAGTAGACAGATGACAATAATAATGTTTTACATTACCGACCAAAAGAAAATTCCAAAACACGGTTTAACCTCCATCTGCCAGTTGCAATAGCTGAAAGGAAAGCTCCCGCGTCGGCAGCTGTGCAGGGCGTCAGGTCTCGACTGCCTACCCAAACCCTGTTCGAGGTTCAGTTCTCTGACCAAGACTCAAAACCCTCCCCTGCTCCATTCCTCAGAGAAATCCGATTGAGAGTCCTTAGTTGGCTACTTGATCTTTGAGATTGAAAATATCAACCATTGGTTTGACCTGGGGTAGCTAGCCGATAGTGGATTTTAACTGTCCTACAAATATGGAATTTGATAGAGCTGGAACCATTTTTTGTGTAGAGCTAATTAAGCATCACAGAGTCATCCACTAGCTATGTGGTTTTACCAAATACTGCCAGTATGTCTCCCAATCCAGTTTGGTTAGCTATCTAATTTCTACTTCTTTGGTTTGAGTTGTTTGTTTCCACTGTTGTTCCAGCTGTTTGATATCTGGAAGAGCCCCTGGTATGCATTCATTTACAAGGTTGGCACTGTGGAGGTTTTCATTAATGGCCTTAATTATGTTGTTTATTACACCTGTTGCTGTCACTGTCGCCCTTTCTGCCTGCTTTAACTGTGTAACCCAATCTGTAAATATAACGTATTTATGGGATTCTTCTATTCTTGGTAAGTTAGATTTTCTTCCCTCATCCTATTCCTGTCAGGTAATAAATTCAAAAATATTTTTACGGATTTCTTCATATTCAAATCTTAGATCAATCACTTGATTTTTCAATTTATTACATGTTTCACAGTAAGGATTGATTTGTGAGAGTTTCCGATAGAACGTCTCTTGTTATTGTATCAATAGGGAATTTAGCTTGAATTCTTCTTTGATGAACTCATATGTTTGAGGGTTATATTTGAATCTGTCTACCATGGCCTGCATTTGGCAAATATGTGAGTCTTTTTCTGATATGCTTGCCTAGTCTTGTAACCTCATTTGTTGGAATTCCCTCTGAAGTTGAGCTACCTATTGTTCTGATTGCTGATTGGCACTATGTTTTCCTTGTTCTAATTGTTTTTCAAGTAGAAGAATTCTCTATTATTTTTCTTTTAGCAGCAGTAGGAATTATGTTTCTTTATCAATGGTTGTTGTGGCATAGGCACCTGTAAAATGTGACAACTTCATGAGGTTCTCTGATGAGTCAACAACAATGACTTTCCACACAACTTCCATTTATTTGTTCTCAGGAGTTGTAATAGACGTGGTGTCGAATTTTCTCTTCTTTCTTTGTCGTTTTACCACAGCCTTATGTGTAGGGCTATAGAATATTTCAAGCGGAGGTATCTCTTCAATTTTTAAGACAATCTCAGAAGTGGGAAAAGCCATAATAACCTCAATCTCTTGATTGTTTGTGATCTCTTTCTCTGTTGTCTCTGGATTTTCTCTATGTTGAGTCTATTTGGGGGTTTGAAATCCAGATGTCTCCTCAAGGGTTGTGCCTATTTGGAGCTTCTAATTAAATTTCTCCCATTCCTTTTCTAGGTCAATGATTTGAATCTTCCCTGTTTGAGCTGAAGTGGAGTCAACCTCTGTATGTTTCTTGGCCAAAGCTTGCTCGGTCCTTTCCTCAATATTTCCTTTTTCATATTTCTCATAACGTTTATTGGAATTTCCTTCTCCATTCTGATATTGTTTCTCTAAATGTTATGACTCGTGAGTTGATTTTTCTTGCGTTTCTTCATCATAATTTTCCTTAGAATGCCCCTCCAGGCTCATGCTAGGAGTAGGTTCTCTTATTTGTTCAATTTGTAATAGGTCCAGTGGGACCTTTAACAATATTTTATTTCTATATACATGGAAAGCATTAATATGATATGGGCTTAACTGTAATGATTCTAAACGTAGGACTTGTGCAAATGATTCGGCTCATTGAAAGAGGTTGGAAAATGGATCCTCTTCATGAGTAAGCTGTCTGACTTTAACCATAGTGGTGAAGTCTTTAACAACATGATTTGGGCCATATTGTCTCCCTAGAATCATGGCCAATTTTAGAGATGTAATATTCTCTATTTATTTTACTGTGTGCCCATAATCATGTAGTGTGAAAGCACCACACTGCAATGGAAAGGTTGGCCAAATAAGTTTTTTCATTTCCTTCAAGGCTTTGGTTAAACCATCCCCTTGTGTCTGGTAAGCTATTTCTCTTGTCAATAGCTTGTCGGGAACATTATATGGGAGGACATGTGGAGCTGCAATGCTCCCAAAAACTCCAATATAAGGGAATGTTCTTCACTTAACCATCTTGTGACTGGCAAGATGTCTATCTTGGCTTCTACGAAAAGCTTGGGGAGTGTTTCATCAAAAATGGTTTTATAAAAAGGAAACATAATATCATGGAATATTTTGTAAAAATGGAAAATGAATTGGGATTCCCACAATATTTTATGATACACATGGGTGCGGAGAGGGTTTTATAAAGTCCACTTCCAACCCATGTCTGGAATTGAGAACAAAAACTAATGGCATCCATTACATAAACGCTCATATAGAAAGGGGGAATAGTTCTTGAGGAGATATTTCTCATTTACTTATATTCCCTAACAACCATAGATAAATTTTCTGATAAAATATGACTCCATTTCATAATCATTGCGTTAACCGCTGCATCAATCAATGGAATCCATTATATAGAAAAATTGCTACTATCAACATTCCCAAATAATCTACACATCATCGTAGCTGTGAAATTATGTGGACCCGAGAGGGATGAAATTGGATACATACTAGATTTCTCTTGTTTGAATTTGCCTGAGCCTGACCTATAGTTTAGTGTAACGTCCAATGGGTCCTCGTTCTCTTTGGAAAAATGTTCAAGGAAATATTTTTCATATAGATTTTGAGGCTCTCGTAGATGGTACATTTGACGCAAATCATCTGGCGTGAAAGACCCCATGACCTCATGTCTTGCATTTCTGAAAGTTCTATTTGAAATATTCACATTATCAATCACCCATACGGTAATATCTTGGTCCTTGCAGCTATTCTGTGTAAAAAAAAACATGCTGCCTCAAATTAGGAAGCATCATATGATTCTTCGGCATTAGTTGTTGCCTTAGTTTCTAGTGGCCTCATTTTCTCTTCTTCCAGTAAGTTATACATGGCCTCCCACAATGTGGTTCCTCCGTCTTTGTTGCAGGTGGTATCGGAGAAGAGTGGTGTCATGTCCGATTTCTTAGATGTAGTAGCTTTTCCCTTCTTTTCCATCTTTTCAAACGTTGTTTCCTTCAGAGGTTCCCTAAAATTGAGAAAAGGAGATTATCGGATAAACACATAGAGTGAAAATGACAGTGAACATACAATGATACAGTTAATTCTGAAAGGTAACAAAAAATAAGCTTTTATTTGAAAATGCAGAGGAAAGATATCAAATCACATCGAGCCATTTTAAACATAAATGCCATTAAAATTCATTAAATAAGCACTAAGATATTTTCATTATTTCCTTTAATATTCATTTAATCCATTGCATTGCAAATGCGTAAAAAATCATTCAAGTTGATGAGTTAAAGCAGGCGATGTTGATTATGCGATTGCGATAAAGATTATCGCATTTCACAACTTTTCATGGTTCACAAGTTTTGCCTTTGTGTAAAAGGTCATGATGCGATGAGTGTTAGGATTGTTATGTTGCAATATCGCAAGTCGTGTATTCTAAAGGTTTTTCTTGTTTGTATTTTTATAAATGTCGCTATGTGATTGTGACAGGTACTTTATTTTATAAGAAATGCTTTAAGCCTTAGTTTTAATGAAAAGTTTAATGATACCATAAGTCTATTACGATGGTCCCTCTTATCGCAATTCGCAGATTTCAATTGTTAATTAACCTCTCACACACAAGGTCCATTGGTATGCGATAAAGTCAGAATAACTAGTCGTAAAGGAATTTTGGCTCGATATCCTATTTTTATTAGAAATTTTATTTCTAGTAATTCAAAAAGGAAGCTCTTATGTGCTAATTTTTTTGGAGGATTTGTATAAAGGGTCCCCATTTATCAATATAATATTAACTATTAAATCAATAAATGGGTGGGTTGTTGAATAGTACAACAGGTAGTATGACAGCTGGGCAATGATGAGGTTGGGAGTTTGATTGGATTATTTATAAAAGTCGTAGTCACTCAGTGTTCTAAGTCAAGTGGATGGAAGGTCGGGATGTTTAATAGCCGGGCGATTTCATTAGTTCGGTAGCTTTATAGTCAAGCCTTATGGAAGTTGGGAGGTTGGGTAGTTTGATAAATGATAATGTTGAAGTCAAAGGTCGGGAAAATTATTTATAAAATAATCGTAGCAACTCTGTGTTGGTAGTCAGGTGTTCTTCGGTAGTTTCAGAGTCAGTCATCACTGAAGTCAGGAGGTCAGGTAGTTTGATAGCCAGCAATGTTGAATTCGGAGGTCGGGCTGATTATTTATAAAAGAATCATAATGACTCTGTGTTGGTATTCAGGTGGTCGGAAGGTCATATGTATTTTTTACAAAATGTTTTTGGGTCTGACTTCTGACTTTATATATATATATATATATATATATATATATATATATATATATATATATATATATATATATATATATATATATATACATTGTTTTTATACATTTTGTGATGAACAAAAGAAAAAATTGTAGAAAAGACAAATAAGGGAGACTAGAGTTTCAACAACTAACTCTAAAAGAACAAAAAAGACAAGATTAATGTTGAGATTGTAATTTTTTATTTTTTTTTATTTTGTTTTTTTATGAGTTGAATGTATGGTCAGGAGACCAGGCAATTAGACGTTTTTTGTTTTGTTTTATGATTCTTTTATTTTATCCTGACCTAGAGTAGACCATATTCGGGTGAACTCATTAGGTCTGGTAGTTTGATAGTACGATAATGCCAAGGTCGATAGGTCAGCTAGAAGTCTGGTAATGATGAGGTCGGTAGGTCGAACATATTATTTATAAAAACAATTATGGTCAGTTTGAGTTCCTGGTCGTGTGGTCGGAAGGTCGAGTACTCGTGAGCTTGTATTTTTTTAGAAAATTTTCCTGAATCGGACCTACGACTTAAGTATTAAAAAAAACATTATTTAAGGATTTTGTTTTTATTTATTTTGTGAAACACAAAGGGAAAATAAAGGTTTTTGTAAACATGAAAACAATAATGCAAATTATTCGTTGAATATTTGGATTATAATTTTCATACCAAATAATTACAAAAAAAACACTGTGAAAAGAGTTTACTGTGTGCACACTGACAATTATTTTCTTGACTATCAACTCAGTTATTGATATCAATATTCTATATGGTATATGACACTATAAATTCTTTCTATAATTTCAATAATTAATCCTTAAAGTCTATATTTCCTTTCTGCTTTTGTTTACTTTTATATCTAGTTACAATTATATTCAGAGAAAAACACATCAGACAATTGAATACAAGAACATAGTGTAGCAAGGAAACACAAATGATCAATATATTTTAGACCTCTATCATGCAACAACATACTCCAGGTCTTATATGAAAAAAAAGGAATGGTCCATTACAATTGTGTAACAACCCTGGTGAAAATTCCATGTAATAAAAGTTAATAAACACAAAAGTAATAACCATGGTTGATGGGACACTTATTCCAAGAAGAATGTTGGGTAAGACATCCTAGTGTGTATGTTCAGTTGGTTTATTATGGCTAAGGAAATTGGCAAAGGAAATGGCTAATTCTTTGGAAAGGAAAAATGGCATTTTGGCACATTTATTTATGAAAATAATGGAAATTAGGAGAAAAGGAAGGTGAAAAGTCACAGGTTACATGTGAGGAGGAAATTGAAGGAAAATAATGGAAAATGAAGAAAAGAGAGGCCTAATTGATAAAAAGGCTTATGAGGATCAGTTTGTAACATTTTTTCATTTTAGGTTTGGAGCTCTTTCATTATTCTCTCTCACTCTCACTCTTGGACACTTAGAGTTTTCTTGGATCACTTTTGCATTGGAGCAAGAAAGGAAAATAAGGAAAGAAGAAGGAAGGAGAAACAAAGGAAGAGCATAATCAAGCAACTACAAGAGTATTCTTTATAGGTATAGATTGGCATGTGTGTTTTCCTTGCTAGATTTTGCATGCATGGTATTGCATGTGGTTCTTTTTTTGTTAAGGCATGGGTTTTTCCAGGTGTGACAGTGTTTTCAGCCTAGCCTTGCCATTTCCAGATAGGCATGGTGTGATGGGGTTCTCATGTTTTTGTTGCGCTGGATTGTCAGATGGATTCGAAGCTAAGTGAGGTGGATATATGAATGATAGAATTCAAGGTGTAGTAACTCCTTAACCAGAATGTGGGTTGTGGTAAAGCCAGATTTTGTGTTTCCTCAGTGGGCCTAGGAATACTTGATGGTGAATGGTAGGATATACAGTAAAACCAAGAGGTGTTTTCCCTTGACCAGGCCTATGAATCCTTGTCAGTGAATACCGAGATATACAGTAAAGCCTAGAGGGTGGTGTTTCGGTTTAGGGCCTAGTGATCCCTCGATCAGATTATGGATTGCGATAAAGCCTAAGAGACTAGGAGGCATGAAAATTCCTTACGGTGTCGGTGGAGAAATCCAGTGGCATCCATGCTTGTTTTGGCCTAGTGATCTATTTGAGATCATGGTAAAGATTGTTATTACATGTTTATTATGTTGGCTTAGTGATCTGAGATGGACTATGGTAAAGCCTGGCTTCTATTGATGAGGGCGAGGTGGTTCAGCCTTGATATTCCCTAGTTGATTCTTTTGGTTTGAGTCCCACATTTATGCTTGGAATATGGCATGGGGGTGAATGGATGAAGAGATAATTGGCTCATCCATTCTATGTTCAGGAGGAATGTGGAAGTCCCATCCCAGGTTGGATTTTACATTCATTAATAAGAGGTTATCTCCTTGATGTCTTATGTACAAATGTACTAGTTTATATGTGGATATTATGGATTATGTATCCTTGATATTTTTGTTGTTATTATGCTAGTTATAAGCATGTATTATGACAATGATGATGTATGTCTTTCCTCATGGTTTGATTTGTAAATGAATGAACAGTGTATCTATGACCTAATAGATGATAATGCAGCTAATGATATAAGGGAACAATGCTTCTTAGATATTCTCATATAAGTATGAAACCTCTATGCTTAAATCTGTTTTTTATACCTGTAGACTACACATTTATGATATGTTTGACGAAATCTTTGTCGTGGCTACTAGGGCTCCAGTCAAGCCCTCGTTCAAGTAATTTCATTCACATCATCATTACCTTGTTATATTTATGTTATGAAGATGTCATTTAATTCTAGGCAGTGACCTGGGTTCTCTGCCTGAAAAAGTGGCTCAAATCCTGGGGACACTGGCACAACACTGAGCAAAATAATCCATAGACACTAGCATGGCATGCTGTGGGAGCATCTAGATTCCTTTAGACGCTGGAATTCCCATAGCATGGGAGAGTATGAGGATTAATTGGTCTGAAAACTTAGTGGGACCTAGGGGCTGGTTTCTGGAAGAATGGGATGGTTCTTGGGAGTCCTTTTGTTGATGTGGAAGGTTTGTATGATGTGTTTCTATCGATTCCACTTCCTTAAGATCACATAGGAGGTTGAATCCCATCGTAGTAGCCTCTCGTCACATGTTTACCTTGGTTGGATGGTTACTTAGGTAGATGTGGGAGGACATTGTTATAGACTGGTATCAAAGAATGCTTCACCCCTTGGATTGGATGTGTGGTGTGTGTTGGTCATGCATTCATGTCAGTTGCACGTATGCTAATCATCCTTGTGGTCTATATGGTCGTTGCATATGCATGTTGTCGGTCATGGTTGTAGTGGTGTCACCATGTGGAAGAGGATGTCATTCTTGTTGTGAAGTGTGTCTTGTGTATGATTGGTTACATGTTGTTTATGCTTGTGTATTGTCAAATGTACACTGGTATGGTTGTGGTTGTCATGCATGATGTCATGGTATGTATAGTTGATATGGCCATGCATTAATGACTGGCCTCTAGCTAGACTGATGGTTACATGGTGATATGCTTATGCGTTATATGTCTATATGTTATGATTATGCTACACATGTACTACGTTGATTGGTTGATTTTGTAGATGATATATCCTCCCTAAATTTTCTTAGGTTGGTCTATTGTGATTTGGTTTAGCTGACATAGTATGCCTTGCAAGAAAGATATCAAAATGACTAGCAAGATGGTAAATTAGATTAGCAGCGTGGTGTTGGGAACTCTTATGACTTAGAAGACACATTAAGAAGCTTGAAGGAAGAAATAAGGAGTTGTAGGGCAGACAGTGATAAAATCATGCAAGAATAAGAGAAACAAGTTGAGGTTAATGCAATATTCTTTCATATTTTGTCATAATTGTAGCAACAAAGTCCACTTCAGATCAACCATGGACATGAGGACATCACTAATGGCGCATATGGAAATAGGTCTCATGGTGGTCATAAGTCAAATAGAGATGATAAAGTGAGAGATGGCAAGTTTTTGGATACTCTGGATAAGAGAGGTGATGGATATAGGTATTATTCTAATTTTGGTTCTGACACGCATCATGATCATCATCATTATCATCCTTACAAGAGGAGTGATAGGGGATATTTTCTAGATTAATTTAAGAAAGTAAATCCACCTAATTCTGATGGATACTTGAAGAAAATAGAAGATGCAGAGGCTTAGATACTTGGAATGAACGAGTTCTTTGAGTTGCATGAGTACACAAAAACCATGAAGGCCAAAATTGTTATCTTTGTCCTGAAAGGTAAAGTAGATATCTAGTGGGAAGATGTGAAGTGGGTCAAAGACATCAAGACAGAGGACTTGAGTTGGCATGGGTTCAAGAGGATTTTTAGGAAGAAGTACTTGTCAGAAAGGTACTACAACAATAAGGCCAAAGAATTCTATGAATTAAAGATGGAATCAATGACAAATGAAGAGTACACGACCAATTTTCTGGAGCTATTGAGGTATGTATTGTATCTTAAAGATGAGAAGGCTAAAGTTCAACGATTTGTTAGTGGTTTTCCATTAGCATTTAGAGATCGTATTGAGTATGATTCACCTCAATCAGTAGAGGAAGTTATTGGGAAATTGAGGCATTGCTATGAACAGTCAAATCGTAAGAATGAATCTCAACAAGGATGGAAAGGGAAGGATAAGGATAAAGGTAAGGGTAAATGGCAACCAAAAATAACAAGGCCTCATAATGCATAAGAGAAATAAAATGTGGCACCACAAAATAAGTTTAATGTAGCTAGACAAGGACATGAGTCACAACAACAACATAGAGGTGATGGTATTGGATAGTTGGAGTGTTGGATATGCAGTAAGCAACACCTTAAGTGATATTGTCCACATAATCAGAGTGGTAGGCCTCAAATATATAGTGAACAAGAGGTGCAGATTGTTGGGATGTTGGTTATAGCATTCCTTGTATATAAGCATCACTGGATAACAAACAGGTAGACCATCAGACATCTATCATTGAGATGGACGGTAAGATTTCGCATCAACTTGTTTCTATTTTGATTGACCCTAGATCTAATTATAGTTATGTTAGTCTTGACTTGGTGGATAAGTGTGGTTTGAATAAATAAGTGCATGTAGAATCTTGGTTAGTATAGTTGGGTATAGGTACAAAGAAGTAAGTTCATCATTGGGTAAGAGCTTGTGCATTTGATTTGAATGGTATGCCTACCGCAACACATTTGAATGTATTACCATTGGGATCATACAGTATATTGTTGGGCATGGATTGGTTGTATCTTCATAGAACCAAGATGGATTTTTATGACAAATAAAGTGAGTTTGTGGATGATAATGGGGAACTACGAGTCTTGTAGGGAAAGAAGAAAGCCATATCAGTTAGGATGGTGACAACTATGCAGGAAAAGCGTAGTTGTGGAAAAGGGTGTGTGTTATTGGTAGTGCATATTTCTAGTGACAAGGGTAAGGAATTTGAGGATGCAGATGTTTTGTGTAGGTACTCACTTATATAGCAGTTTCAAGATGTATTTCTTGAAGATATTTTAGAGTTTACACCTCATAGAGAAGTAGACATTTCTATTGAGTTAGTGTCAAGGGCAGATCCAGCGTCAAAAGCACCTTACAGGATGAGTACACCTGAGTTCGCAGATTTGAAGCTATAGTTAAAGGAAATGTTGGAAAAGGGATACATTAGGCCAAGTGTATCACCTTGGGGCTCACCAGTATTGTTTGTGAAGAAGAAGGCTGGTAATCTCACATTGTGCATTGACTACATGCAGTTGAACAAAGTGACCATCAAGAATAGGTATTTGTTCTCGAGGATTGATGACTTGTTTGATTAACTGAAGGGAGTAGTAGTGTTCTTGAATATTGATTTGAGATTCGGATATCATTAAGTACACATTAAAGAGGAGTACATTTACAAGAGAACTTTCTGAACCAGGTATGGGGATTATGATTTTTTTCTAGTGCCATTTGGTTTAACTAATGCTCCAGCTACATTTATGTGCTTGATGAGTAGTGTGTTGTGTGTGTACTTGGAAAAGTTTGTTAATGCGTTCATTGATGATATATTCGTATATTCTAAAAATGAGGAAGAGCATGTCGAGTATTTAGCAGCAATGTTGAGTGTTTTGAGAGAGGATCAGTTGTATGCTAAACAAAGCAAAAGTAGTTTCTTTCAGACTGAGGTACACTACTTGGGACATGTTGTATCCAAGGAGGAATAACAGTAGATCCAGAGAAGATAAGAGCTATCATGGAGTGGGAAACCCCCAAGAATGTGGATGAAGTGAGATCTTTCATGGGGTTGGCATGCTATTATATGAGGTTCGTTAGGAACTTCTCACAGATTTCTTATTACATCATTGTAGAGGAAAGGTAAGAAGTTTGAATGGACAAAGGAGTGTGAGGCCAGTTTTGATCAGCTCAAGTAGTTGTTGACACATGCACTCGTGTTAAAGATTGTAGATATGGACAAAGAATTTGTAGTATGTACAAATTCTTGCAAGAGAGAACTTAGTGGATTCCTTATGCAAGAAGGACAAGTCATGTGCTATGAGTCATAGAAACTAAATGAGCTTGAGTGGAACTACCCTACACATGATCTTGAGTTGGAATTGATCATACATGCATTGAAGATGTGGAGGCACTATATTCTAAGCAGTAGGTTTGTATTGATGAGTGATCATAGTGGTTTGCAACATCTATTTGACCAACCAAATTTGAATGGCGGTAAGGCTTGGTGGTTGGACACGATCAGTGAGTTTTATTTTTAGATTAGGTATATTAAAGACAAGGAGAACATGGTGGTAGATGCTATTAGGAGGCGGATATATATAAATCACATAGTAGTTATGAGCTCCTATGGGATAGACTTATAGGATAGGATCTTATAGGCTGGTCAGCAGGATGTCAGGTATATGGAGATTGTGCACATGTTGTAGCAAAATACAGGTACATGTACAGGTAGTGGTACAGGTACAGGTACAAGTGCAGGTTTACAGGATGTGGATTATTGTCTTACAACAAATGGATTGGTTAGGTTTACAGATAGGATATATGTGATAGACAGTAGTGAGCTGAAGAAGGTGATATTGAAGGAGTTTCATGCAAAACCATATTCAGGTCACCCAGGTTATCAGAAGACACTGTCTGTAGTGAATAAATTATATTATTTTTTGAATCTGAAGAAGGATGTAGCAGAGTTTTTGGCGACGTGTTTTGATTGTCAGCAGGTGAAGGAAAAGTGTAACCATCCAGGTGGAATTCTACAACCAATCTAAATTCCAAAGTGGAAATGGGAAGTCATTTCCATCGAATTTAGTATAGGTTTTTGTAGATAGTGAGACAACTTGATTCCATCAATGTTGTTGTGGACAGGTTGACAAAGGTTGCACACTTCATTCCAGTGAAGTATACATACTCATCTAGCGATGTAGCACACGTATTCATTAGATATGTGGTCAGATTGCATGGTGTTCCAAAGAATATTGTGTCAGACAGGGATGTGAAGTTCACTTCCAAGTTTTAAAAGGAGTTATTTGTAGGATTGGGCACAAAGTTGGCCTTTAGTATAGCTTATCATCCATAGACATATGGATAGACAAAGAGTGTCAACATGATATTGGAGGACATGTTGAGGATGTATGTGATGCATCATCAGAAAAAGTGGGAAGAGTATCTTCAACTGGTAGGGTTTTCTTACAACAATGTGTATCAAGAATATTTGAATATGAGTCCATTTGAGGGATTGTATGGGCAGAGTTGCAATACTCCCATAAGTTGGAGTAATCTAGTTAACAGGGTGTGGATTGGTTCGGACATGTTAGTGGAAATGGAATAGGAAATGTAGGTAATCAAAAGGAATTTGAAAGCAGCACAAGATAGGCAGAAGAGCTATGTGGATCAGAACATGTTGATCAAGGAGTTCCAAGTTGGGGAACAAGTGTACTTGTACATCAAACCAAAGAAGAGATCCTTGCAGATTGGATCATGTGCCAAGATGGTACCACGGTTTTTTGGACCTTTCACGATTATTGAGAGGATTGGGCCAGTAGCATATCGAATTGCACTTCCTATGACAGTGTAATTCCATGATGTTTTTCATGTGTCATTACTTAAGAAGTATGTTAAAGATGTTGATCATGTGATTGATTGGTCTGTATTGTAGGTGGAGCCAGATGGATAATTCCAATTGGAGCCTCAGTGTATATTGCAAAAAAAGGTACTCATGTTGTGGAACCGAGCAATTTAGCAGGTTAAAGTGCAATGGAAACACTTTTTACCCGATGAAGCTACATGGGAGATGGTGGATCAAATGCGGGTTATGTATCCTTCATTGTTAGTCGATTGAGGCAAATAAGTTTTGGTATGATGTTTGGTATATATTTTGGCATATCTTTTGGTGTGATATTTTGAGATATGTACATATGTATATGCATGTAAATACTACCATGAGATATGTTTTAAATATCTAATAAGAGTTATGGGTATCATGTCATTATAGTTTTCATGTTTTTATGTTGTCATGTTGGTTTTCATTTTAGCAGGGTGATCATTGTGAATACTACATCGAGCTACGATATAAAGCTCCATGGGCAATATGTTCTCTTTGCAACTGTTTTGCTGAGGTATAGGTGTGGTTGAACACTGAGGATGGTGTCCCCCAAGAGGGAGGGTTCTATAAAATCTCTGGTGAAAATTCCATGTAATAAAAGTTAATAAAGACAAAAATATTAGCCATGGTTGATGGGACACTTATTCCAAGCTGAATGTTGGGAAATACATCCTAGTGTGGGTGTTCAATTGGTTTATTATGGCTAAGGAAATTGGAAAAGGAAATGGATAAGCATTTGGAAAGGTAAAATGGCATTTTTGGCACATTTATTTATGAAAATAATGGAAATTAGGAGAAAAAGAAGGTGAAAAGTCATAGGTTGCATGTGAGGAGGAAATTGAAGGAAAATAATGGAAAATCAAGAAAATAGAGGCCCAATTGATAAAAAGGCTTCGAAAGAACAATTTGTAACCTTTTTTCAGTTTAGTTTTGGAGCTCTCTCATTCTTCTCTCTCTCTCTCACTCTTGGACACTTAGAGTTTTCTTGGAGCACTTTGGCATTAGAGAAAGAAAGGAAAAGAAGGCAATAAGAAGAAAGGAGCAAGCAAGGAAGAGCAGGATCAAGAAGCTACAACATTATTCTTTACAAGTATCAATTTGCATGTGTGTTTCCCTTGCTAGAATTTGCATGCATGGTGTTAACACCCAGGTTGTTCCCTTTGACTCTAAGGGAATACGGCCGGGGTAACCACTAAACAATCTTTGGATTACAGTGCCTAGCCACACTGTAATCAGAGAGGGCTCTCTCTTTATAATTTGTCTCTGTTCTGATGGTGTCTTAGGCTAGTTATTATGCTCAGGTTTTGGTTTATGTTTTGGTTGAAGGACTTCTTTCAGGGCTTAAGGTGTAGTGTTCAGAGAATAGTATATCATTGGGCAATGGAGTCTAGAGTTGTGAAATGCAGGAGTGGTGATGTTCGGACTGCAGAGCCTATTGTGTATCTTTAGACAAACAAATTTAAACTTAAGTGGTGAAGCATGGTCAGCCAACAGAAAGAAATTAAGAATTTTCTATTGAGCTGGTGATATGAAAGTGAAACATGTTGCACAGGAGCAAACTCGAATTCCTGTAACAAAGCTCACTGTGAAAGGTATATTCTGAAAGTGCAGCAATTAAGAATTACACTTATCAAGATTACAGCTGAAGAAAACATTCATTAACAACATAGATTGAACTCAGGGTATTCCTTGAATAAGTCCTGAAGGTTATTCTTTTTCCTTGTTGCTAAATATTCAGAAATTAGAAACATATATGGATTGTAAAAAATTAAAGCACATGATAGAGAGAGTTACAGAAACTTATTGTATTGTGAAGTACACAGGAATCCTGCAGTTTTCAACAGACACCAGAACACATTCAACACTTCAGAAATCCGAGAAATTCCATCACTTTCTTTATTAGACTCTGAAAGGATTACAGCATAAGAACTTCTTCAGGAGAAATCAACAACAACCCTCCAAGCTTATGCGAGGGGCAAATATATACAAAACGTATTACAAAATATCTGAGTGCTGAGTTATCTCAGAATTGAATATCTTCACCAACGTTTCAAGATATTTAGATCAGAAAGTTATTACATCATTTAATACATAGTAAATGCATCTTTATGCTTTGTCAAAAGATATTTTGGCCTTTGGAGGCCGCTGAGTCGGTTGGAGTGATCTGTATTAATACCGAGGAATGCGCTTTTGGAGCTGTCCTGCTGTAGCTTCTCGGCCTAGACATCTGTAGCTTTTCATCTTGATTTGTTGGCTGTAGGTTCTGCTGAGTTGGCTCAGCTTTCATCTTTAATGCATGCTGATTTTATTAAATTGTGTTCTGCATGACAGTTCATATTTTTATCAACAAAATTTGGTGGATGGCTCACTGTTTACAAAATCGTTTGTATTGCTTTGGTCCACCAGTCATGTGTAGGTAATTGATGCCTGAGGATAGCATCCATAGTCTCCTCTGCCTCTGTATACTTATAAAAATTGGGAGGGGCCTCAAACAGGTGTTTGATTTCATTCATTATAAAAAATAAATTCTCTACTCTGTTATAGAGAGTCTGTCTTGTGGCTGGCCCTGTTTCCTCCGAGGTGCTGGGCTTCTCATTGATCTGACTAGTGGCAAATGTGTTAACCCTTTTGGCATACTGGTCATGTGTAAACAATCTCCCTGCGCTGTTCAGTAAGCTAGGGAGCCCTCTGTTTTCTAACACCTGAAACTTCTCCAAAAATTTGTTCACCTCAGTCTGCATATCCTGGGTTCTTCTTTCCAATGTCTGCACTAAGTTTCTCAGTGTGAGAACCCTTTTGATCAACTGAATGTGCTCAGTTTTGTTTGGAATTCCCATGGCAACCAACTGAGTGCTTGTCCTATTGTTAAGCACATTGATCATCCTGGTGGCTATCTCAGGCATGTTGCTTAGAGCAGCTCTTGCTCTCTGAATTTCAGTGTGTGCTTTTGGAATAAGGTCCAACTGCTCATGGATTGTTTCAATATATTGCCATTTCTCATTGATAGATTGACCAATGTGAGCCCACATCACTATTTTAAGCTCGGCCACCACCTTATCTAATTTGAGCTCATTTTCTAGCTCTTTGATTTTATCTTTGAGGGCTTTTATCTCCCTACCCTTTTCTGCCACAGACTGCTTGGATTTATCATATCTGTCATTCACTTTGGCCAATTTATCCCTGGTGTCATTCAGCTTCGTCATTTGAGCTTCCAGGGCCTGGATCTCATTCCTCAGCTTTTGCATGTCCAGGCTTGGGGCCTGCTCTGTTGCTGGTGGTGCTGCTGAGGTGGATGTTGCTGCTTGTTTTGGCTGTTGAGGAGGAGGAACGGTAGGTGGAGCAGTTTCCTCAAGATTTATTACTTCAGGAGGAGGCTGGGAGGTCTGTCCTTCTTCTCTTTGTTTCAAAGCTGCTTGTAATGCTGCCTGCGCAGCCTCTGATTCTCCCAGCTTTTCTTGTGCCTGGATGAGTTGTTTGTAGAGAGACACCAGCAAATCTGTGGCTTCTTTATCATGCCTTTGCTGGGCAACCTCATCTGTTTGAGGGTGAATTGTGGCTGGCATTTTTATCTTTTTCTTCAACGCAGCCATGTCTGCATCCCTTAACTTCAATATCTCCTGGATGCCCTTGATATCTTTGGGATCATATCCAATCTCAATAATTATATCTTCTAAGGACTTGATTTTGTTGTCCTTAGCCTGTGATGATGCCCTTTCCAACTCAAGTTGGGCAGCTGTATTATTAAGGCTATTTTCTAGCCTATAGTTGTCCAAAGTTTTGTCTGCCAAGGAGGCATAGACCATCTCACCTGTTTGTTTGTGCAACTCAATTTTATCCATTGGGTGGATGTCTTTGGCAAGGACCTCAAGATTGGTCCTTATATAATCTGCATGAGTTTGGGGCTGTGCTACAGCTGGTAAGAAATGACTCATGATCATCTTTCCTTCACTGACATCAAAAGCAGACATCAGTCTTTGCTGGTTGGTGGGAGCCATCTTCAGCAAGTGATTATACAACTGTATTTTGATGGGCTCACTCCTTTTCTTTATGTCTATGAACTGCTGTTTGATGCCCAGTTCACCCTCCCTTTGCTGGCTAGAGGAGCTGACTTCTCCTCCCACAGTTCTATTCTGTTCCCCTTGGAAGGAACTTGCAGATACTATCCTGCTAGGTGGGCCCATGCCCAGAGACTGCCCTGTTGGCATTTCCTCATCAGAGAAAGGGTTCATTCTCTGTCTTTTCTCACCATGACTTTCTGATGTGGTCAAGGGAGTCTCTCTGTCCCTTTTTCTGCTAGTATCCTCCTTTTGTGGAGTTTGGAGGATTGAGGCATCAACTGATGTTTCTTGCCTAAGAGGCACTGTATTTTGTGCCTGCTATTCTGTGGAAATTTGGGCTTCAACTGCCCCTTCTTGCTGTAGGGGCTGCTCTTTATTATGCTGCCCTTCTTCTTGCTGCAATTCTTGTTTTTGTTGTTGTACCTGTTGCTACTGTTGCTGCACCTTCTCATGCTGTGGCCGTTCAGTATCCATTTCTTTTTCCTTGCCCTTTCCAGATATATCTTCAGTGGCTTTGGGTGCTTGCTGGTTTGCAGTCGAGGAGGATGCAACTGCTCCCACTTGTGTGCTTGGCAGTGAAAACACCTGTGAACAAAGTTCAAGGTCAGCCATCTTTTTAAGATTCCTCATTGCTCTTTGATTCAACTCTTCTTGTGTAACCGGCTCTTCTAGGGTTCCTCTCCTCCATTTTGCTTGGTTAGCATGTTTTTCAATGTGAGGTATTTTTAGATGATCATAGCCAGAGAGCCTATATCTGAGCCTTCTCAAAGTGATGAAGTGGTTGGGGTCATAAGGTTTCCAGAGGAAACTAGTTTGAAGGCCAAGGGACTCAAGCATCCTGTCTGCTTCTTTCCAACCTTCCTCCCTTTGGTTATAGACAAAGTGGCCCAGTTGGTTCCTGACTTTCAACTGTGCTTTCTTGCCTTTGCCTGAGAAGTGAAGCACATCAACATTGCCAAACTGCCTGAAGTATTCTAGGGAAAATAGCCTCATAGGCACATATCTGGGTAGTCTGTAGGGAGGCAGTTCACACCCATACATCCTGATGACGGTGTGGTACTGGTAAAAGTACCAGTCCCTAATACTGTATGATTTGGACAGCTGCAGGATCCTTTGCATTTCATCTGTGAGCCTTGGAGGGGGTGAACCCATCATTATTGACATAGCTGGGTGAATGAACTGATCTATGAACTCACAATAGGTATAAGGAGTTTCACCCCTACAATGGAAAACAAATGACCAATAGACCACTGATCTTGGATTGCCTTGGGCATCCTCTCTTCTGATTGGAAAAGAGAATTTCTGATGTTGATGATATAAGATCAAGTGGTAAATGTAGGAGGTATACCTGAACACTCTTTCTCTTGCCAGGTTCATTAGTTGCTCATGTATTTTTTCTGCTATATAGGTGGCATAGTCATAGCAGATAGGAGACTTGCCAGGAGCAAACATGAGCATGATTACCAACACAGTTTGATCAACGAACTCAATGGAGTTGTAGCCCAAAATGGGACTAATCATGTCAGCCAGATCTCTGCCCAGTTGGTTGAGGTATACTTGATTGATAGGAGGATACTTCACAGAGTCAGAGCCAATGTATAGCTGGTTTAGTTTGGTAACCTAAGCATCTGTCATTCTGGCTCCTCGATTTATCAGGTCTACAAGTGATAGAGGGACCAATTTCTTCTCAGTTCTGAAGCAGAGCATATCCTTGATAGCTTCTGGGGTGACATAAAACACAACTGATCCTGAAGGGTCAAGAACTGCCCTCTGAGTGGGGTCATAATTTTCAGCACACAGATGGATTAACTTAGGGAATTGGTTAACTTGAGGGAGCTTGAAAATAGGGAGGAATGAGCTCCATATGCCCAGCACATCTGTTCCAGCCTCATGCTTAGCCTTCAGTTCATTAAGCAGATGAATGTGGAACTTAGTACCCATCAGCATTTCCTCTGAAATCTGATAGTCCATGTCTGCCAGAGACTGCCATTCCAATTGTCTCTGAGGGGCATTTAATGGAGCAATGTTTAATGCTATTGGAGCCACTGGTGGATCCATGACTTCTCCTAGGATTTATGGATAGAGTTGCTATGCAGAGCCACCCAAGAGTTTTATTTGAGGGAGAAAATGTGAAGTGTAAGGAACAGAGGGTGAGTGAGACAGTTGCAGTAATTGAAATACTGCTTAAAGGACTGAAAAAACAGTAGCAGGACTGAGCAAAGTGTTTTCTGTGGTGAATTTGGCCAGTTAAGGTTCCTAGTTCACAACTGCGTGAACTAGCTGTGATTTTTAACTCAATTTGTGAAATGCGGCCCTGCAGGAGTTTAATGGCTTTACTGGCTGGATATAAGTGCAGGTCACAGTGTGTTTAACGGTGAAAACAGAGTTTGAAAGTCTGTTAACGGTTTATTTGCGGAATTATGTATAAACCAGGTTTATGGGATGATTTTGAAGAATACCTGGTGAATTCGTCGGCAAGAGTTGCGAATGCAGGTGCAATGGAGGCTCTGGCGGTCTCGGAATCGAATTTAGCAGGCTGGTGCTGGTTTGGACGTGAGTAGCATGCAGAAATAACAGTAGTGTCTTTTGCCAAAAATGGAAAAAACATGAAATTTTGGCCTAAAAATGGATTTTTGGAAATATTGGCGCATTTTTGGGATAACGTCAGCATGACGTCATCGAGTGGGGTCGGAGTCGGATGACGTCAGCATGACGTCATCGGGTGAGGTGGCAAGATGCTATTGGTCCACGAGATGATGCGGTGGCAGACACATTGGCACGGGGGCGGACAAAAGGTTGACGCGATGGCGGGGTGGCAATGACGTGGGGATGACGTTGGATGAGCGGATTGACCGAAACCGGAAACGGTTGGTGGTTTTATGTCGCACCGCTATAGCTACGGAGGTGGAATGTGTTAGGCGTACCTCCGATGCATTGTGGGGAAGGCGTGTGGCGGGCACCTGACGTCACCTTCTGACAGATATCGGAAGGTATCTGTCGGACGTCGGGGCCGCTCCGATATGAACGAGGGCCGTCAGATCACATGGGTCCGATCCGACGGTTGACGGAAGGGTAATCTGATCGGACAATACGGATGGGGGGGCGGGATTAATCTATTATTTGTTTTGGAAGCTGCGCCCGGCGGAAAACATTAGGATATGGGTTTTTGTAAATTTTTTCAATATATTTTGAAAAATCAAACATATGCGCCGAAACTTTGGATAAGCGGCAAAAGGTGGGTTTTTTGGGTTTTTTCACAATTTCAAAGGGGTTTATGGGTAGGAGGGGGTTTTATAAGGTTTCTCTTTACAATCGGAGGTTTAATGGATGAAATGACTTTAAAGAAGGGAGAGGGGTGAGGTTTAGGTTCATCAAAGTGACCATATGCCAATTTGATCCCTGACAGAGGATTTATTGGCTATAATGCCAAGGGGAGGGTATTTATACAAAATTTAGGGTTTATACACCATGGTGTTAATAATAGTAGGGGAAGGGTGACATAGGGGAATTACATAGTAGAGTTAGAGTTAATATGGGGGAAAATGTGAATGAGGGGGGGAATCACTAAGTTTATTTGAAACTTACTTAGTTTAGGGAGTAGATCAAAATGAAAAGAATCTTAGACAAGAAATGTGGCTCCTAAAAAGATTAAGAACCACCATGAAACCATAATCTCTTCCATGAATCTCAACTGATGAGGGAGTGTTAGTAATGAAATGGAAAAAAAAAGGAAGAAGGGAGGTTAGACATGCTTCTTGCTTGCTGCAACTTGATGAAGAATAACACCTCCATTTATTGATTTTGCTTTGGTAAACAAAGTTAGCACACATGTAACTTATAAGAAATGACCTTTCTACAACCCCAACTGCCTACCCATCTATTTGCCTAGCATTTTTTAATTCTTCTTGGAGGGTGCACTTAGGCTTGCAGACCCTTACTTGCCCTTTCTTTTCTTTGGCTTTTTCTTTTGTTTTTCTATCTACTTCTACCCTTATTTCTTCCAAGGTCCCAGATTAAGCTGTTGGGAGCCTTTCTTCTCTACCTGAACTACTTGTCTGCCAAGATTAAACAGTTTGGACAGGCTTCTTTCTCTATTCTACAACTGAAAATTTAAAACATGACATGATCCAGATTAGACTGTTGGACCATCCATCAAAATTTTGAGTCCATACCAAGCTATAAGCACAGATTGTATTCTTATGGAAATATGTGATCTTTGCATCATCAAAGCAGAGCATATTTGGACCTTTTCAGTGCCAATCATGAAATATGAAACCTATTGGTATAGGTAGCTAACAGTGGCTCCACATGGGGATGGTGTTTCATTTGAAAGACCAAGAACAGTAGGTCAGATTGCCTTGCTCCTTGACTGCTCTTGCCAATCTTGAAGTTTTCTGCTTTGAAATGCCAAAATTGTGTGCTTCTCTTCTTGGTAGACCTCTGATTCTATTCACCTTTTGCTGGCAGTTTAAGAAAACTTTGAGAAATTGCATTTTTACATGTTGACAGAAAAGTAATATATACATCTGGATATGTACAAGGGAAAACTCAGGCTGCACTTATGGGTAATATTCAAAATAGTGCTTAAGCATCCTGCCATTCATAGGACCTTCATCCAAATCAGTTTCATCGAGACTTTTAAGGAAATAAGTGTTGTTTCCTTGTACTGCTTGGACAGCAAATGGTCCTCTCCAAAGGGAATCAAATTTTCCATGTTTTCCCTTATCCTCTCTTCTTGAATCCCACTTGAGGACTTTGTCACCAATGTTGAAATCTTCTGCCTTAGTTCTCCTATCAAAAGCCTTCTTTAATTTTTCTTGTAGAACTTGAACTCTGCTGAAAACTTGGTCTCTAGTTTGCTGTAAACATATGATTTGATTGATTCTTCTTTGCATATCATTTGGTTCAGCTTGGCTTTCTTGAAGAAGTTTCATAACAGGCACTCCTAGTGATGAAGGAAATTTGGCCTCTAATCCATAAACCAAGTCATATGGGCTGGTCCCAATTGATCTTTTGGTTGTTAGTCTATCTGCCCATAGGGCATTCACAAGCTTCTTGTGCCAATTCTTTTTGTTCTCTTCTAGTACTTTCTTTATGATGTTCACCAGACTTTTATTTGATGACTCAGCAAGGCCATTTCCTTGGGGATAGTATGCAGTAGAATGGCCCAAGGTGATGTGAAATTTATGGCAGAAGTTCACCATTTTCTTGGATCTGAATGCAACAACATTGTCTGTTATTATTTTATCAGGACAGCCAAATCTAGCCAATATGTTGTTCTCCAAAAACTGAATGATAGTGGAATCATTTGCTTGTCTGCATGGAACAACTTCAATCCACTTGGTGAAGTAGTCTGTGGCTGTTAAGATCCATCTATGTTGGCCTGAGGATGAGGGATGAATTTCCCCAATGAAATCCAAGCCCCATTGTTGAAAAGGTCTTTCTATTGCAATAGGCCTTAGGGGAAGTGGCAGCAACTGTCTCTTTCCCTCAAACACTTGACATTTATGACATGAGGTGGTGAATTTCTTGACATCAGAGAACATGGTGGGCTAGTAGTACCCAGCCCTTAGTATTTTATCCACAGTGGACTTCCAGTACAAGTGTCCACCACAGTCACCTGCATGAAATTCCTTTATGATATTGTCAGTTTCATTCTCAATTAGGCAGTTTAGCAATATGCCTTCATGGTTTTTCCAAAATAAATTTCCATCCATAACACAAAATTTAGAAGCTTTCATTTTTAAGAACCTACGTTTAGTTCTGGACAATCCTGGGGGAGCACACAGGTTTTGCAATATATAACATATATCAGAGTACCAAGGGGATTGTTCAAAGGCTACATTGATCTTTGGAGTCGCCAGCTCCGGTTCATTGTCCAGCTGGTTGATGTCTAAGGCTTGGAAATTTACTTCTGTCATTAGTTTGGCCAAACCTTGTCCTTTTATTAGTTTTGTAGGTTTTATCTCAATATCAAATTCCAAGATGTTGGCAATCCACTTTCCTCTTCTGCCCTCTAAGTTTTCTTGGGTGAGAATGTCTTTGATAATAGGACTTGGTACATAAGCTATAACATGTGAATAAAGGATGTAAATCCTAAAGTCCTTAATGGCTTTGACCAAAGCATAAGCTTGCTTTTCCATGATTTGATACTTTAAAGGTGCATCTCTAAGAGCTTTGCTAAAGAAAGCAATTGGCTTCTCATTTCCTTGGTCATATTTTTGCAATAAAACAACAGCAATAGTATGCTGGGAGGCAAAAGAGAAAATGATAAATTCTCTGTCAAACTGAGGATTGGTCAACACTGGGGTTTGGGTAAGGGCCAGTTTTATACCTTCAAAGGCTTGATTGGATTCAACAGTCAATTCTTCAACAGTCCATTTGACTTTTGAATCTTTCTTTAGCATGTTGTTTAATAATCTGATTAGTTCTGCTAAGTTTGGGATAAACCTTCTCAAGAAATTGATTTTTCCCAAGAATCCTTGCAACTCTTTGACATTTCTTGGGTGGGGCATTTGTAGGATAGCTTGTATCCTTTCTGGGTCAATTCTAATGCCATCTTTAGAAATGATGTGGCCCAATAGCTTACCTTCCTCTAAACCAAATAGGGATTTCTTGGGATTCAAGGAAATTCCATATTTTCTGCATTTTAGGAAGATCTGTCTCAAATGTTTTATATGTTCTTGGTTTGATTTTGAGAAAGGTGTAAGGTCATCTAGGTAAATGACTAAAAATTCATGAATCTCCTTGGCAAAAGCAATATCCATTGCTCTTTGAAATGTTGCCCCTGCATTTTTCAATCCAAAAGGCATCTTTACATATTTGAAAGTTCCCCATGGGGTTGTGAATGTTGTTTTGTCTTGATCATCAGGGTGTACCAGGATTTGATTGAAGCCTGAAAATCCATCCAGTAATGAGATCCTTGAGGCCCCTACCACTCTTTGGAGAATGTGATCCATCTTGGGTAAGGGATAGTTGTCTTTGAGGGATACTTGGTTCAGATTCCTTAAGTCCACACACAGCCTAATTTCACTAGTATTCTTTCTTGTAGGGACTAAGTTGGAGATCCATTCAGAGAATCTGATTGGTGCTATGATGCCTGCCTTGAACATTTTCTGTACTTCTTGTTCCATTGCTGGGAGAAGCATAGGATTGATTCTCCTCAATTTTTGTTTAAAGGGCTTTTGATCAGGTTTGAGAGGGATTGTATGCTGGATAACAGAGGTATCATAGGACTTTAGGTCCTCATAACTCCATGCAAAGATATCCTGGAACTCTTTGAAGAGGTCAATGTATTTAGGCTTTTGGTCAGGAGGTAAAGAAGCAGACAATTTGATTATTTTGGGTTTGTCAATTGTACCTATGTTGCATTCTTCAATGGCTGCATTTAAGGGCTGCATTTTTGGTTTTCAGGGAATATCATTTGAATCAAAGATGTCCTCTAGTGGAGTTAAGCCTGTTGGTAGAAAGTTGTCTTTCAGCTCTATGATTTCAGTTTCAGCATTGGCCACTTCCTCACAATTGATTGATTGAATTTGCTGAATGTTGTCTTTGTTGAAAATAGTTGGATTTAGCATCTGTTTTGCTGTTCTAGGTGATATTGGGTGAGTAATATGTTGAAACTGTATTTGTGATTGACTTGCTGTATCAAGTATTTGTGATTGACTTGTTGTATCAAGTATTTGTGATTGACTTGCTCTATCAGTGTCAATATTTAATCCTGCAAATTCTTGTTGCAGAGTTAAAAAATGGTTTATTTGCTTGTCATCCTCAAATACTTGCCAATCATTAACATTGTTTGGAATGGAGGGTCTGTGTTTTACCTCAGCTGTAAAACAATGATGGGGCTCAAAAGGCAGCTTGCAGGTACTTGCAAAGGTGGCTAAACTATGAGCATGCAGATTGTGGGTTCTAGGAATTTTAGTGATTTGGAATTCAGAGAAAAAGTTTAGTACCTCAGCAACAACAGACCTATAAGTCCTTAGTCTTTTGTCATTGGTGACAAAATTTCCCTTCACTTGTTGAATAACTAAATATGAATCACCCATGACTGAAACCCTGACAGCTTGTAAGAACTTTACTAACTTGAGGCCTAGTAACAAAGCTTCATACTCTGCCATGTTATTAGTACATCTGAAGTTCAATCTATAGGCTCTGCCTTCTGCATGACTATTTTCTTTATTGTGTACCCAAACTCCAGCTCCTGCCCCTAACTTGTTGACTGAGCCATCAAATTCAAGGAACCATAGAATATCCTGTTGGGAAGGAGATTTAATGATCTGTTCATGGGCTGGCAATGTGAGTAGAAGTTGTGGTTTTTTCTCTAGCTTGTCTTCTAGGACAGTTTCATCATTTGATCGGGTATGCTTGGTATTTAGAACAACAGCAGTATCTAGTGTTTGATTGACTATTGTTTCATGGGTGGTAATTCTTTCTTTTGAGTCTTCCTCCTGTATGAGTATCTTGGTTTCAACCTCACCTTTTGAGGGAGTAGTGCTGTCATTGAAGAGAATGTATGAGTCTATGTCTGAATGGACAGCATATATGGGAAAATTTTGAGGCTTTTCTTCACTGCTGACCATATATTTCATGAGTGTTTCTCTGTACAGTCTTTTTGGTTGCCCAAAAATAGAGATGGTGGCATATGACATGTCTAATTGTAGGGAACCTTGGAGTTTAGCTCCCCATGATCTTGATAACAACATCCCATACTTAGGTGGGATATCAGCAACTACCACATCCATTAGGATTGTTTTGTTTGGGTATTGAACCAAGGACACACATAAATCTTTTATGAGACCCAGACACTTGACTTGGCTAGAGTCAAAGGAAAACAGGTCCTTGTATGGTCTTGTTATGTCTAGATTCAATCTCTCCATGACTGCTTTTGGCATGAGATTGTGAGAGGCACCTGAGTCAAACATTGCATTATGTAATATTTTATCATGAATATGTAAGCTAACATAGAAAGGTAACACCCCTGTGACTATCATTTTTCCATCCACTGCTGGGCCAAACAGTAATTTTGGGGTGTCATCCAACATGTTGACATCATCTTTGTTGCTAGTGAGTTAAAGGGACTTCTTGATCTGTAGTTTATAGATGTCATGCTTGGCTAGTTCTGAGAGAGGGATTGCTATTTTTAGTTTTCCAATTTCAGTTTCTAGGTCAAAGGGTTTTTCAGATTGGGTCTTGGGGTTATGGATAACAGTCCTTTCCTTGTTCATTAAATCTTCTTCTTGATTTTTATCTTGACTTTGGGACTTGCCTCATTTACTCATCTCTTGGGGAGTAATATTTAAATTAGGCTGAGAAGGTGAAGTGGCCAGCGGCTGCTGTTTTAAGGACAGTGGTTCAGTGATCTCTTCAATAATCACTTCTTCTGTAGGTGAATTTGTTTTGTCATTAGGTTCTGTGACTGTGACTCTTTCAGGCTGTTGATTATCCTTTATCTTTTCAGGCTGGTTTACATTCACAGTTCTGCTCCTTAGCTTATATTGTTTATGGACTTCATAGACAGCAGTGTCATAGCCTTGTTTAAAGTCAAAGGATTCACCTGATTTAGTTTGGAATAGTTTGATTTCATCCTCCTCATGATCTTCTTGTGTTAAGAAAACTTGACTTTCACCATCTAGACCCATTAAATTAATCTCAGGATCTTCATTGGGCTTTGTGGATGTGGAAGTTTCTGCATAATTTTCTTGGAAAGGGGGTCTTATGTCTTGGTCAGTATTGGGCTTGCCAATGCCTGGGTTTTGAGTTCTCCTAAAATTTGGATTCCTAGGAGGGTTGTTTTGTGGTGCTTCCCATGATGATTTTCTCTCAACCGATTCCACTCTATCACCCAATATTTTCATTCCATTGAGTATTGCATCCAGTTTTTGATCAAAGGCAGAGGGTTCCTCTTTGAAAACAGTCCTTTTTTCCAACCTTGCTCTGTTTCTTTTGGCAATCAGGTTGGCTTCCACTGTGACAACAACCCTTTGGGCTTCTGCAAGGGATTGAGTATCTCTTTCCTTCAACTGATAGGCCATGTCAGGGTCAAAACCATCAGGGAATTTGTACAAAGCTAAATCAGGAGGGGGTCTTAAATTTTGTGGGATTGCGTTATATACATTGTTGAATCTTGCACAATACTCCAAAACAGTCTCTTGGGGACCTCTTTTGATAGTGTCATATTCCCCAAGTATGTGCAGAGGATCCTTTTTCTTCTCCCATCTGCTAGTAAAGGCTTGATAAAGCTCATCAGGAGTTGTGATGGAATTTGCATTCAGGGATCTAAACCAAGTTCTTACACCCCCCGTTAGGCTTTGCACAAACATCCTCATTCTCACACTATCATCATCAATTTCATAGGTCTCAAAATGGTCTTGCATCCTTTTGGCATGCTGGACAACTGTCAGAGGGCCATTGGAGTCAAAATATGAGATTTTGGTTTGGTAATCTTGGGGTAGAGCTACAACATTAGCTGGTATCTGCAAGGGTGCATATCTGTTAGCCATATTTACAGGGTTTAGAGGATTAACAGGGGCAGCTGGGATAATAGGAACAGTAGGTACCACAGGGGTAATAAGTAAGGGTGAACCTAGAGTGTTGGTCAAGGGGATATGTGCAGTGGATGAAGATGTGAGAGGAGGACTTTGAGATCTGGATGGTGAACTAGGGGAACTAGGGGTAGACCGGAAAAGGACCTTGCATGGGGTAGAAATAAGGCTGGGATGATCTGAATCTGAGGTTAAATCAGCAGGTTGCTCCTACCTTTGCTGCCTCCTAATGTTTCTAGGGATGGTATTTGGATTATCAACAATGATGGGTGGATTAGGGTCAGGATTTGCCCTAGTATGCTGTGGATTTTTCTTGGGAGCCAGCTTCTAACTGTTTTTATGATTTTATAGGAAGTTTTTATATCTGCAAGGACTGGATAAAGATTTTGGAATGGCTATATATATTCCAAAGTTCAGATGAAGACTCACTGAAAAATCTCTTACCTAAAGCTGTCAATGTGATACAGAAACAATTTTGAAGGCTTCCTGACAAATTTTCAGGTTTGATTTGTAGCTTTGAGAGATGTATAGAAATTGGAAAATCCTAAGAAGTCCCCAGTGTAGTCGCCAATTATGTTAACACCCAGGTTGTTCCCTTTGACTCTAAGGGAATACGGCCGGGGTAACCACTAACTAATCTTTGGATTACAGTGCCTAGCCACACTGTAATCAGAGAGGGCTCTCTCTTTATAATTTGTCTCTGTTCTGATGGTGTCTTAGGCTAGTTATTATGCTCAGGTTTTGGTTTATGTTTTGGTTGAAGGACTTCTTTCAGGGCTTAAGGTGTAGTGTTCAGAGAATAGTATATCATTGGGCAATGGAGTCTAGAGTTGTGAAATGCAGGAGTGGTGATGTTCGGACTGCAGAGCCTATTGTGTATCTTTAGACAAACAAATTTAAACTTAAGTGGTGAAGCATGGTCAGCCAACAGAAAGAAATTAAGAATTTTCTATTGAGCTGGTGATATGAAAGTGAAACATGTTGCACAGGAGCAAACTCGAATTCCTGTAACAAAGCTCACTGTGAAAGGTATATTCTGAAAGTGCAGCAATTAAGAATTACACTTATCAAGATTACAACTGAAGAAAACATTCATTAACAACATAGATTGAACTCAGGGTATTCCTTGAATAAGTCCTGAAGGTTATTCTTTTTCCTTGTTGCTAAATATTCAGAAATTAGAAACATATATGGATTGTAAAAAATTAAAGCACATGACAGAGAGAGTTACAGAAACTTATTGTATTGTGAAGTACACAGGAATCCTGCAGTTTTCAACAGACACCAGAACGCATTCAACACTTCAGAAATCCGAGAAATTCCATCACTTTCTTTATTAGACTCTGAAAGGATTATAGCATAAGAACTTCTTCAGGAGAAATCAACAACAACCCTCCAAGCTTATGCGAGGGGCAAATATATACAAAACGTATTACAAAATATCTGAGTGCTGAGTTATCTCAGAATTGAATATCTTCACCAACTTTTCAAGATATTTAGATCAGAAAGTTATTACATCATTTAATACATAGTAAATGCATCTTTATGCTTTGTCAGAAGATATTTTGGCCTTTGGAGGCCACTGAGTCGGTTGGAGTGATCTGTATTAATACTGAGGAATGCGCTTTTGGAGCTGTCCTGCTATAGCTTCTCGGCCTGGACACCTGTAGCTTTTCATCTTGCTTTGTTGGCTGTAGGTTCTGCTGAGTTGGCTCAGCTTTCATCTTTAATGCATGCTGATTTTATTAAATTGTGTTCTGCATGACAATTCATATTTTTATCAACAAAATTTGGTGGATGGCTCACTGTTTACAAAATCGTTTGTATTGCTTTGGTCCACCAGTCATGTGTAGGTAATTGATGCCTGAGGATAGCATCCATAGTCTCCTCTTCCTCTGTATACTTATAAAAATTGGGAGGGGCCTCAAACAGGTGTTTGATTTCATTCATTATAAAAAATAAATTCTCTACTCTGTTATAGAGAGTATGTCCTGTGGCAGGCCCTGTTTCCTCCGAGGTGCTGAGCTTCTCATTGATCTGACTAGTGGCAAATGTGTTAACCCTTTTGGCATACTGGTCATGTGTAAACAATCTCCCTGCGCTGTTCAGTAAGCTAGGGAGCCCTTTGTTTTCTAACACCTGAAACTTCTCCAAAAATCTGTTCACCTCAGTCTGCATATCCTGGGTTCTTCTTTCCAATGTCTGCACTAAGTTTCTCAGTGTGAGAACCCTTTTGATCAACTGAATGTGCTCAGTTCTGTTTGGAATTCCCATTGCAGCCAACTGAGTGCTTGTCCTATTGTTAAGAACATTGATCATCCTGGTGGCTATCTCAGGCATGTTGCTTAGAGCAGCTCTTGCTCTCTGAATTTCAGTGTGTGCTTTTGGAATAAGGTCCAACTGCTCTTGGATTGTTTCAATATATTTCCATTGCTCATTGATAGATTGACCAATGTGAGCCCACATCACTATTTTAAGCTCGGCCACCACCTTATCTAATTTGAGCTCATTTTCTAGCTCTTTGATTTTATCTTTGAGGGCTTTTATCTCCCTACCCTTTTCTGCCACAGACTGCTTGGATTTATCATATCTGTCATTCACTTTGGCCAATTTATCCCTGGTGTCATTCAGCTCTGTCATTTGAGCTTCCAGGGCCTGGATCTCATTCCTCAGCTTTTGCATGTCCAGGCTTGGGGCCTGCTCTGTTGCTGGTGGTGCTGCTGAGGTGGATGTTGCTACTTGTTCTAGCTGTTGAGGAGGAGGAACGGTAGGTGGAGCAGTTTCCTCAAGATTTATTACTTCAGGAGGAGGCTGGGAGGTCTGTCCTTCTTCTCTTTGTTTCAAAGCTGCCTGTAATGCTGCCTGTGCAGCCTTTGATTCTCCCAGCTTTTCTTGTGCCTGGATGAGCTGTTTGTAGAGAGACACCAGCAAATCTGTGACTTCTTTATCATGCCTTTGCTGGGCAACCTCATCTGTTTGAGGGTGAATTGTTGCTGGCATTTTTATCTTTTTCTTCAAGGCAACCATGTCTGCATCCCTTAACTTCAATATCTCCTGGATGCCCTTGATATCTTTGGGATCATGCCCAATCTCAATAATTATATCTTCTAAGGACTTGATTCTGTTGTCCTTAGCCTGTGATGATGCCCTTTCCAACTCAAGTTGGGCAGCTGTATTATTAAGGCTATTTTCTAGCCTGTAGTTGTCCAAGGTTTTGTCTGCCAAGGAGGCATAGACCATCTCACCTGTTTGTTTGTGCAACTCAATTTTATCCATTGGGTGGATGTCTTTGGCAAGGACCTCAAGATTGGTCCTTATATAATCTGCATGAGTTTGGGGCTATGCTACAGCTGGTAAGAAATGACTCATGATCATCTTTCCTTCACTGACATCAAAAGCAGACATCAGTCTTTTCTGGTTGGTGGGAGCCATCTTCAGCAAGTGATTATACAGCTGTATTTTTATGGGCTCACTCCTTTTCTTTATGTCTATGAACTGCTGTTTGATGCCCATTTCACCCTCCCTCTGCTGTCTAGAGGAGCTGACTTCTCCTCCCACAGTTCTATTCTGTTCCCCTTGGAAGGAACTTGCAGATACTTCCCTGCTAGGTGTGCCCATGCCCAGAGACGGCCCTGTTGGCATTTCCTCATCAGAGAAAGGGTTCATTCTCTGTCTGTTCTCACCATGACTTTCTGATGTGGTCAAGGGAGTCTCTCTGTCCCTTTTTCTGCTAGTATCCTCCTTTTGTGGAGTTTGGAGGATTGAGGCATCAACTGATGTTTCTTGCCTAAGAGGCACTGTATTTTTTGCCTGCTGTTCTGTGGAAATTTGGGCTTCAACTGCCCCTTCTTGCTGTAGGGGATGCTCTTTATTATGCTGCCCTTCTTCTTGCTGCAATTCCTATTGTTGTTGTTGTACCTGTTGCTGCTGTTGCTGCACCTTCTCATGCTGTGGCCGTTCAGTATCCATTTCTTTTTCCTTGCCCTTGCCAGATATATCTTCAGTGGCTTTGGGTGCTTGCTGGTTTGCAGTCGAGGAGGATGCAACTGCTCCCACTTGTGTGCTTGGCAGTGAAAACACCTGTGAACAAAGTTCAAGGTCAGCCATCTTTTTAAGATTCCTCACTGCTCTTTGATTCAGCTCTTCTTGTGTAACCGGCTCTTCTAGGGTTCCTCTCCTCCATTTTGCTTGGTTAGCATGTTTTTCAATGTGAGGGATTTTTAGATGATCATAGCCAGAGAGCCTATATCTGAGCCTTCTCAAAGTGATGAAGTGGTTGGGGTCATAAGGTTTCCAGAGGAAACTAGTTTGAAGGCCAAGGGACTCAAGCATCCTGTATGCTTCTTTCCAACCTTCCTCCCTTTGGTTATAGACAAAGTGGCCCAGTTGGTTCCTGACTTTCAACTGTGCTTTCTTGCCTTTGCCTGCGAAGTGAAGCACATCAACATTGCCAAACTGCCTGAAGTATTCTAGGGCAAATAGCCTCATAGGCACATATCTGGGTAGTCTGTAGGGAGGCAGTTCACACCCATACATCCTGATGACAGTGTGGTGCTGGTAAAAGTACCAGTCCCCAATGCTGTATGATTTGGACAGCTGCAGGATCCTTTGCATTTCATCTGTGAGCCTTGGAGGGGGTGAACCCATCATTATTGACATAGCTGGGTGAATGAACTGATCTATGAACTCACAATAGGTATAAGGAGTTTCACCCCTACAATGGAAAACAAATGACCAATAGACCACTGATCTTGGATTGCCTTGGGCATCCTCTCTTTTGATTGGAAAAGAGAATTTCTGATGTTGATGATATAAGATCAAGTGGTAAATGTAGGAGGTATACCTGAACACTCTTTCTCTTGCCAGGTTCATTAGTTGCTCATGTATTTTGTTTGCTATATAGGTGGCATAGTCATAGCAGATAGGAGACTTGCCAGGAGCAAACGTGAGCATGATTACCAACACAGTTTGATCAACGAACTCAATGGAGTTGTAGCCCAAAATGGGACTAATCATGTCAGCCATATCTCTGCCCAGTTGGTTGAGGTATACTTGATTGATAGGAGGATACTTCACAGAGTCAGAGCCAATGTATAGCTGGTTTAGTTTGGTAACCTGAGCATCTGTCATTCTGGCTCCTCGATTTATCAGGTCTACAAGTGATAGAGGGACCAGTTTCTTCTCAGTTCTGAAGCAGAGCATATCCTTGATAGCTTCTGGGGTGACATAAAACACAACTGATCCTGAAGGGTCAAGAACTGCCCTCTGAGTGGGGTCATAATTTTCAGCACACAGATGGATTAACTCAGGGAATTGGTTAACTTGAGAGAGCTTGAAAATAGGGAGGAATGAGCTCCATATGCCCAACACATCTGTTCCAGCCTCATGCTTAGCCTTCAGTTCATTAAGCAGATGAATGTGGAACTTAGTACCCATAAGCATTTCCTCTGAAATATGATAGTCCATGTCTGCCAGAGACTGCCATTCCAATTTTCTATGAGGGGCATTTAATGGAGCAATGTTTAATGCTATTGGAGCCACTGGTGGATCCATGACTTCTCCTAGGATTTATGGATAGAGTTGCTATGCAGAGCCACCCAAGAGTTTTCTTTGAGGGAGAAAATGTGAAGTGTATGGAATAGAGGGTGAGTGAGACAGTTGCAGAAATTGAAATACTGCTTAAAGGACTGATAAAACAGTAGCAGGACTGAGCAAAGTGTTTTCTGTGGTGAATTTGGTCAGTTAAGGTTCCTAGTTCACGACTGCGTGAACTAGCTGTGATTTTTAACTCAATTTGTGAAATGCGGCCCTGCAGGAGTTTAATGGCTTTACTGGCTGGATATAAGTGCAGGTCACAATGTGTTTAACGGTGAAAACAGAGTTTGAAAGTCTGTTAACGGTTTATTTGCGGAATTATGTATAAACCAGGTTTATGGGATGATTTTGAAGAATACCTCGTGAATTCGTCGGCAAGAGTTGCGAATGCAGGTGCAATGGAGGCTCTGGCGGTCTCGGAATCGACTTTAGCAGGCTGGTGCTGGTTTGGACGTGAGCAGCATGCAGAAATAACAGTAGTGTCTTTTGCCAAAAAAAAAAAAACACGAAATTTTGGCCTAAAAATGGATTTTTGGCAATATTGGCGCGTTTTTGGGATGACATCAGCATGACGTCATCGGGTGGGGTCGGAGTCGGATGACGTCAGCATGACGTCATCGGGTGAGGTGGCGAGCTGCTATTGGTACACGGAGATGATGCGGTGGCAGACACATTGGCACGGGGGCGGACAAAAGGTTGACGCGATGGCGGGGTGGCAATGACGTGGGGATGACGTTGGATGAGCGGATTGACCGAAACCGGAAACGGTTGGTGGTTTTATATCGCACCGCTATAGCTATGGAGGTGGAATGTGTCAGGCGTACCTCCGATGCATTGTGGGGAAGGCGCGTGGTGGGCACCTGACGTCACCTTCTGACAGATATCGGAAGGTATCTGTCGGACGTCGGGGCCGCTCCGATATGAACGAGGGCCGTCAGATCACATGGGTCCGATCCGACGGTTGACGGAAGGGTAATCTGATCGGACAATACGGATGGGGGGGCGGGATTAATTTATTATTTGTTTTGGAAGCTGCGCCCGGCGGAAAACATTAGGATATGGGTTTTTGTAAAGTTTTTCAATATATTTTGAAAAATCAAACATATGCGCCGAAACTTTGGATAAGCGGCAAAAGGTGGGTTTTTTGGGTTTTTTCACAATTTCAAAGGGGTTTATGGGTAGGAGGGGGTTTTATAAGGTTTCTCTTTACAATCAGAGGTTTAATGGATGAAATGACTTTAAAGAAGGGAGAGGGGTGAGGTTTAGGTTCATCAAAGTGACCAGATGCCAATTTGATCCCTGACAGAGGATTTATTGGCTATAATGCCAAGGGGAGGGGTATTTATACAAAATTTAGGGTTTATACACCATGGTGTTAATAATAGTAGGGGAAGGGTAACATAGGGGAATTACATAGTAGAGTTAGAGTTAATATGGGGGAAAATGTGAATGAGGGGGGGGAATCACTAAGTTTATTTGAAACTTACTTAGTTTAGGGAGTAGATCAAAATGAAAAGAATCTTAGACAAGAAATGTGGCTCCTAAAAAGATTAAGAACCACCATGAAACCATAATCTCTTCCATGAATCTCAACTGATGAGGAGTGTTAGTAATGAAATGGAAAAAAAAAGGAAGAAGGGAGGTTAGACATGCTTCTTGCTTGCTGCAACTTGATGAAGAATAACACCTTCTCCATTTATTGATTTTGCTTTGGTAAACAAAGTTAGCACACATGTAACTTATAAGAAATGACCTTTCTGCAACCCCAACTGCCTACCCATCTATTCGCCTAGCATTTTTTACTTCTTCTTGGAGGGTGCACTTAGGCTTGCAGACCCTTACTTGCCCTTTCTTTTCTTTGGCTTTTTCTTTTGTTTTTCTATCTACTTCTACCCTTATTTCTTCCAAGGTCCCAGATTAAGCTGTTGGGAGCCTTTTCTTCTCTACCTGAACTACTTGTCTGCCAAGATTAAACAGTTTGGACAGACTTCTTTCTCTATTCTACAACTAAAACTTTAAAACATGACATGATCCAGATTAGACTGTTGGACCATCCATCAAAATTTTGAGTCCATACCAAGCTATAAGCACAGATTGTATTCTTATGGAAATATGTGATCTTTGCATCATCAAAGCAGAGCATATTTGGACCTTTTCAGTGCCAATCATGAAATATGAAACCTATTGGTATAGGTAGCTAACACATGGTATTGCATGTGGTTCTTTTAGTGTTATGGCATGGGTTTTTCCAGGTGTGACAGTGTTTTCAACCTAGCCTTTTTATTTCTGGATATCCATGGTGTGATGGGGTTCTCATGTTTTGGTTGAGCTATATTGCTGGATGGACTTGAAGCAAAGAGACGTGGATATACGAATGATAAAACACATGGACTAGTAACCCCTTGATCCGAATGGATCCTAGAGCACTCTCTAAGTTTTCATGAACTCTTTAAAAATCATGCCAAAGATTCGAAGTCTTATAAAGATCAAGCTATCGGGAGGAATCCTCATGACAGTTGTGAATTGCGATCAGCGCGGATCAACAAGGGCCATCAATCTAGTGCGTAGAGCAGTGGACCATGGTAACGTGTGCTGACACCAACCAGCAAATGCAGGGACAAATTTAAGCAGCAGAGGTAGTTTCTGATATGTGATTAGTGACAAGTCGCTAATCACATATCGCAGGGCAAACCTCTCAGTGAAGAGAAGCCCCGAGCACCCAGACCCGAAATAATTATAAAACGCAGAAAATATTGTTTCGGTTCCATCAGAGTGGGATTCCACAAAACCGACAAGATATCGGATGGGCTTCGAGTGGTAAGCGGTTTCAATCGAGTTCTTCCCGATGCCATACTATGATTGCCAGGCGTCCCAGCGGAAGAGAGAGAGAACCGCTCACATTGGATGGGTAAACATCATGCTACTCAGCCGCCCGATATGAACGACAACCGTAGGATCTAGGCCCCCCAAATCAACGGCAGAGATGCGTTCCGATGGATGACTAGATTTGGCAAGATTATAAAGCAAGATCATGTAGGATTTGAAGTCCGATATGGATGATGCATTGGCAGAAGGTCGTCTTTCGCAGGCATTCTTGGAGTTAACGGAAAAAACAACCATTTCAAATATGTCTAAGAGAACTGACACTCATTCGTTATGAAATAGGTGGCCACCTCCCTATGAGGTGTTATATAGTGACTAATTACGTAGGATAGAGGGATTCAAACAGACATAGGCAGGGGAACCAGAAAGCCAGAGAGGGGAAAAGAACATTCAGGAAGGGGAATTGGCTTTAAAGCCACAATCTGACAGAGAGAGAAGTAGAGCAGTAAGCAGTAGGCAGTAAGCCGAAAGCAGAGAGAAGAAGTTGAGCTAACTTACAGAAGCAAAGGCAGCATCGAGTCAGAATTAGAATAGAGGCAGAGAGGGTTAGAGAGTTTGTGTACTCCAGAAAAAGCTTGAGAGGTTCAAGCACACTCCTCTATAATCCCTATCATGTATAAGTCTCAAATTGGGCTCATACTATTGTGACCAATAGAGGTCAAGAGTCAGTAAGGAGAGTTTGTGTACTCCAGAGACTTGGGGGATCCAAGTATAGTCTTACTGATTTATACCTGTTGAGTGAGACTCAAATTGAGCTCACCATTGTAAAAACTCTGCTTTGAAGACATAATAGAGAGGCCACCACTAGAGGCTAGACTAGGAGATGTAGCCCAGGAGTATTGGGTGAACTCCTTATTAAACTTGTTGTGTTGATATGTGTTTCCTATTATGTTTTCCTTAACTTTTTCATTGCCTGTTTATTTCGCAATCTTATCGATCCGTTGCATAAAATAACATAAGCACATCCATGCACATGAGTCTGTAATACCTTATTGTTTGTCTTAGATCAATTTCATATCAAGTGGTATCAGAGCTTTAGGTTTCTAAGGTTAGACAAGATTGTGCTGGATTTTTTTTGTTGAATGCTAACTAGGACAAGGCTCAAATTAGGAGAAGGAGAGTTGGTTGAAGCTAACCTAGAAATTGAAAGAGTTTATCCTAGGAGAAAAATGCTAGAACAAATTCCCTTGGAAGCAGACTCCTAGTTCATGGACAGTTTCATGGCCATGAGAGCCATGGTAGAAGAAATGTATAGAGAATTTAAGAAAGGTAGAGGTGAAGATTCATCAACCTCCAAATAAGATAAAGGAGTAGAAGAACCTCTTCTAGTTTCCCACCCAGAAGGCAAAGGAAAAGAAGAAAAAAACTCTCCACCATCTCCCCCATCATCCCCTTCATCATCATCTTCTTCACATAAAGAAAGCCCTGAAAAGAAAAATAAGAAACCTTCTTTGATTAAAGTTTGATTTTCCAGTTTATGACGGAGAATTGAATGTATAAAAACTAGATAACTAGATTAGACAAAATGATGTATATTGTAGAGTGAAAAAAATCAATTTAGAAAGGAGAAAGATTCAGCTGGCTAGCCTACGCCTTGGTGGAACTACCCTAGTATGGTGGGAAGGGAAGACACAAGCTGATTTGAGGAAGCATGGTAAAATTCTTTCTATCTGGAACAAATTTGTTTCTGCCATTAAAAACCAATTCTATCCACTAGCTTATATGCAGCAAGCAATGATGACTTGGCAAACTCTTCGCCAATTAAAAGGGAAAAGTGTACAAAGCTACACCCAAGAATTTATAAAAAGAGCTTTGATTCTAGGAATTTCTTTAGACTCACCTTAAACTCCGTTGAAGTATATAGGTGGTCTACATAGCTATTTAAAGCACATCATTCTCATGTTTAATCCTACTAGCATAGATGAGATATCTGTTCAGGCTACACATCTAGAGGCTAGAGGCAAGAATGCGAACCCAGAAGGATTTCAGAAGGATTTGGGGTCAGACTCAGGGGATGAAACAACAATCACAGCCACAGGTATAAAAGGTAAAACTTTTGAAGCATCTACTAGTAATTCTACACAATCTACTGATAATGAAGAAAATGAGAGGAAAAGACATGAGCTTTTTCATATTAGAGTTATTTCCAAGCATCAAAAGATTGATACTTTGTTTGATAGTGGCTCAAAAGTAAACTTAATTTCTGAATCAATTGTAAAGAAGATGGGATTACTAACCACACCTCACAAGAAGCCATATCCATTGGGTTGGGTATGTGATAAAGGAAAGCTACAAGTGACTAGATAATGTAAACTTAGGTTTTCTTTTGGGTCAGCATTTGTAGATGAGGTTGAGCTAGATATCGTTCCCTTGGATATATGTGGAATTTTTTTAGGAAGTCCTTACTTGTATGATAGAAAAGCCATTTTCTATAAAGCAGAAAATGAGTATCAACTCGTTAAAGATGGATTCGAATATATTGTAAGAGCTCATAAACTCAAGAATAATTATACTCTCATAAACTCAGGGAAGATGAAAAGAATTGTAAATTCATGCAAACAATTTTTATTGATGGTTGTAAAGGAAAATAAACCTGATAAAACCAATGTATTTGAAGGATATAATGCTAAACAACAAGCTAATTTAGAAAAAGTTGTTTCAAAATATGATACGCTATTTCATGAACCTAAAGGTCTGCCACCCAAAAAGGAAATAGTACATGATATTAATTTGCAGCAAGATGCTCATTGCCTAACATCAGGAATGTACAGGTTGTCCACTTTAGAGAATGCAGAAATCAAGAAGAAGGTACATGCGTTGCTCAAGAAAAGGTTCATAAGACCTATCACATCACCATGTGGGTCTCCAATTGTCTTGGTGAGAAAGAAAGATGGCTCATGGAGAATGTGCATTGATTATCGAGCACTGAATAAGATAATGATAAAAAATCTTTATCCCCTTCCTCGCATGGATGATCTATTAGATAAGTCGAAAGAAGTTGTTTACTTTTCCAAGTTGGACTTGCATAGTGGCTACCATTAGGTCATAGTTGTAGAGCAAGATGCATGGAAGACTGCTTTCAAAAGAAATCAAGGATTGTATGAGTGGTTAGTTATGCCTTTTGGCTTAACTAATTCTCCTGCTACTTTCATGAGAGTAATGAATGATGTACTCAAGGCTTTTATTGATGATTTTGTCATTGTATATCTAGATGACATTCTTATATTTAGTAAAACATGGGAAGAACATTTGAAGCATGTAAAGCAGACTCTATATGTTTTGAAAGAAAATCTTTATGTTAAGCTATCAAAATGTGAATTTGTCAAAACATATCTGAATTATTTGGGTCCATTTGTAGGGGGTGGTGAATTGAAGATAGATCCCTCTAAGGTTGCAGTCATTGTAAACTGGGCTAAACCCAAATCTGGTACAGAAGTTAGAAGCTTCCTAGGAGCAGCACAGTATTGGAGAAAGTTTATTGCTAACTTTTCCTTGATCGCAGCTCCCTTACATGCTTTAACAGGATTGAACAAGGTGTTTCAGTAGGGAGGCAAACAACAGAAATCCTTCGACACCTTAAAAGAAAAGATTAGGACAGCACTAGTACTAGCACTGCACGATTTTCAAAGACCCTTTGAGATTGAAACGGATGCCAGTGACTATGCCATGGGAGCAATGTTGATGCAGCACGGTAAACTCATACGTTATCATTCTAAGACATTTAATTCTGCAATAGTTAATGTTGTTGGGAAAAGTATCCAATACGGAATGACCCTATCCCACTCTAAGGGTGATAGTACCTCAGCAACAACTGAATGCAAAGCTATTCAAGATTATTTCTTTATGAGATGAGAGAGAGAAGAGAAGGATGATTCACTAACCGTTATCTTGCGCTTAGTGGTTGATCCTATCTTCACTCCTTACTGCTTGCTCCTAGCTCCTTGCTCTTTCACCGGCCCAGCTACACGAAGATCCTGTAAAAGCACAAGAAAAGGAAACTACAAGAAGCATACATCCATAATCGATTCAGGGATTAGCATAAATCAAATATACAAGCATCGATTCACCATAAAGACACATGCATATAGAAGAACCTCAAATACTTTATTAATGGAAGAAGTAAAGTTCTGAGAGAGTTACAACCATAATAGGCCCAATCCAGCAACACCTCCCAGCAGAAAGAAATCTCCTCTTCACCTCCTTCAAGCAATCACCCAATAGTTCTATACACAAACCAACAACACTTCCTTACTTGCACAAAATTCCAGCCTCCTTAGACCTCATGAGAGAGCTCTATATATAGGATATTTGGAGAAAGGATGAGTCAGCTTGAGCTTGGCATGAAGCTGACTAGTGTCCTCTCCCACTTTAGTTATTCTTCAGTTCTTGAGTCCACTTGGAGATTCTTGCTTCCACTTGGAGATCAAGACCCTCTTACTCATCACAAGGCGAATTCCTTGACCCAAGTGTCAGTTTGGAAGCTTCCTGGGCAATTGACACCTTGCAGAATGACTGTGCCACTTGGCCAATCTCGCCCAGCGCAGGTAGCCTTCATTGCTTTTGACATTCAGCGCAGGTACAGAGTGGAGCAGTTGACATTCAGCGCAGATGCTCAGTGGAGTAGTTGACATGATCCAGAAACAGCTTGTTTTTGAGTGTTTTCAGGTGGAGAACTGATTTTCAGTGCTGTGGTTTGCTGACCTTGTTCCTCTAGGGGTAGGAACAACATGTTTAGGGACTTTGGATCCCTTAGATTATTGACATTTCATGCTTCATGCTGTTAGGCACAAAAATGTCTATAACAGTTGCCCCCTAAAGTATGAGGTCGTTTATCGGGTGAAATGCTTTATCAGGAGGATCCGAAGTTCATTCAATTGCTGAGAGGTGCCCTGTAATAAGATACAATACAATACATTATTTTTCATTCTGCTTTCATGATCTAGCTGAGGCGGGCATTCCCATGCTCAGCTTTATAAATTCATTTTGGTACATAGAACAGATGATCGTCTGGTGATAGACTGATAATTCTCTGCTGAAATTATCATCCTTTGAGTAGGATGATCATCTGCGGCAATAATGTACATATCAAATGTCTTTATATTTCCTGAATATATATCGCAGCCCGGATGGATGAAACTAGATCTGGGGTCTTCAATCTCGTTCGATCTTTACTCTAAGTACAAGTCGATCCATGTGAGAATTACGTTGAAGTCGAACATGGAAAGACATCGCTTGATTACCGGTCAATAATGTAAACCGTTAACAAGCGTGAGAGGAATCACCAATAATGACAATGACCCTCAAGGTACTGCAGTACAATTCACGTGGTGTGAATAAAGGACTTGGCGTCGAACACCACGCAAAATCTTCTGGTCGAAGGTCATTGATGTATACCTGTCGCCGAAAGTGAGAAACTTGCCATTGAGGCATGCAAGCTTCAAAGTACTGGGGGGGTTGTTCCTAGATCAACTTCCTGGATAATGAGCTGAAGTCGACAAGAAGTGATCCGTCAAAGGAGGGCCTTAATGAATCCCACATCAGTGACACGGAACGGAGTTAATGATTTTAGTGGAGGTGAAAACAATCTGTGAAATATGATTCAGGGTGGCGATCATGGGTGGACGAAGGATAATGTATGGCAGTGGATGGGACACGGTTGACTCTTTCTGAACAACATCTCTTGAACATATAACGAAACTGATGTGATGGATCGGTAGCATTACCCCAAATGTGGATGGTTTGGCGAGGACCATGGTGATGAGACCGGTGAATGAAACAACCCAACCCGATGTGATACGGAGGACAAAGTGTCATGTTCAAGAGCGACTTGCTACCATTAAAGCTTTGAGGTTCTCCCAATTTTTCCCCAGTCATTTCTGACCAGTACCTCTTTATTTTTGTCAAGCTTGAGGAGGATAACATATGCTTGTTCTATAACCTGCCCTTCGGGCAAGCCCATCGCTATATTTTAACGAGCTTAGCGATAGGGAAACTCGTTCTCGTCTAAAGACAAGTTTGTCGCTATTTAATCATTTTAACGAGTCTAACGACAAGGAAAACTCGGTCCTTTTCATTTTTAGAGAGTCTGAAAAGGTACAGAAAGTTAACTCCAAAATTCCTTTTTCGTCATCTAATCCCTTAAGTCCGAAAAAATATAAAACAATACAGAAGGGATGAGTTTTCGATAATTTTAACGAGCCGAATAAAACAAGCGCTCGACCTTTTTGTGCAGTAATCCCTCAGGTCCAAAAAGATTAAAATCTAGAGGAGGGATAGCTCTTCCGGTCACTTTAACGAGCTGGAAGGCCAAAACTCGGCAAACTTTTCATATTTTACGAGTCAGGAGAAAAGAGCTCAAAGAAGACTCGTCTTTTGAGGAACGAGTGATAAACAGGGATAGCAGCAGATTCCAGGTACAGGTTGGAATTTTCCAATCATGGCAGTGTCACAAGGATGGCTAAGTGAAATCACTCTTCGCAGCTGTTCCTCAAAATGGGTAAACAATCATATGGAGGTGAACGATTGGCCAAATGGAATGGAGGTGGTGGGTGCAAACACGACCAAGGCTTTTTATGGCTAATAAATTTACGATCACAATGGTTATTTACCGGTACTGGGTTCATTTTTTAAAGAGCTTGAATGCACCAAAACACTGTTCAAAAGCTTATGTTTATTTTTTAACGAGCATGAACTATGACGCTAAAACTGCTCGGTGATAAGTTCGCATGCCCCCAGCATAATAACGCAAGTCGAGGTGCATGCCCCCCAAGCTTCATTGCATTCAACTCGGTGGTTGGAATGAAGGTTTACCTTTGAGGAAGGGGATTTGTTTCATTTTTTAATGAGGTTGACACAAGATAAGAACCGTCCTCGGAGTCCAAATCCATCAGACATAGAAGGTTTCATATTCCACTGTAGCCACTTCCACCAGATTACTTGGAGGCGGTAGGGCAAAAGTACCCATTAAGGCAGGGTCTTTTAGGAGACCTACTCCGATATTTTGGAGCGAATGATTCCTTCCATGGATCATTGGAATGCTTCCCGTAACTTGTGGACTGTTGGGGAGAAAAGTTTGTTGGTCGACGATTGTAATTCCTCCTTGGAAGGGAAATGCAATATTCCTGAAGTAGGTCGACACAACTGCGGCCATGGCATAGATCCATGGTCTTCCGAGTAGGATGTTGTAATCGAGGTTTCCATCAATTACTTCAACATCAATTCCTACTGTTTTGCCCCCGAGTTCAACTTGCAAGTTACTTAAAATCCCATATGGAGTGTATGATCGTCCGTCAAATGCTTTTAACGTCGTTGATGATTTCGACAAGGGTGGTGAGCCTAAATCTTTCCAGCAACTCATCGACATAAGACATGTAGATGCCCCCTCATCAATAATTCTTCGATGAACAGTTTTGTTGAGGGCTTTCACTTGAATAAGGAAAGCTAGTTGAGCTGGCAACTGAGGGTCATATCCTTTATGATCAAAGGCGACAAGATTGGAATCCATTGGGTCAATTCCACCTATTGCTGATAATAAAGCTTGTTCTTGGGAGAAGCAATTTTGCGGTACCTCAAGTGTCGACATAACGGACGGCGATTGGGCCAGGTCCTCTATCTGTGCTATTTTCGCACAAGGATTAAATGTCGATTTGTTTACTGCTCCCTTTTGCGACTTTATTATTGGTTCAGGGACAACTTCGGTCAAAGTTGTTGTTGAACTACTAGGTTGTTCGTTAGCCTTGTTGTTCGACAGCTTTGGATTCCTGTAATCCTTATTCCTCGTCAAAGCATTATTTTGCTGCTTTGAGGTAGACAACATAAGCACTTGGGATCAGGAAGCATTTTGATTAGCAACTAGATTTTGACCTGGATTAGGAAACGGATCAGTCAATACTGCTGGGGTTTTTGAACTCTTAAAGAGTTTCTTAACTTCAGCTATATGTGGACAATATTTCGTCCAATGATCCTCATCGCATATATGACACCCTGCTGGGGGTTTCCTTTTTCTCCCTTTCTTTTTCTTCTTGCCCCCTGGTTGCTTCAGTTGTTTTCCCTTGTCGGTCGACATGGCATTTACTTTTGAGGCAAGAAGTTCTTCATTTGCATTTTGACTATAAATTTTGTGCTTGCCAATCACGCCATCGCTGGCGTGAGAGTCATTGTTTGATTTAGGAGGAGGAGGAATTGAAAATTCCGGTCTAGGAGCGTTGGGTATTTTGTCGTAGAGCGTGCCAGACTGAGTATAAACTAAGTCCAAATACTGTGCACGAGCGATAACTTGCTCCTCTGTTACGACTACCCCCTTGGCCACATCTTCCGTTATAGCAGGAAGTAACGACTTTATAAACCATTCAGCTAACAGTTGATCGGGAACATATGTTTTCACCATCCTACGACGACGACGCCACTCATGTATATGATCAGATATGTGGGTGGCAGTCTTCTGTTTGAATTTGGTAAGGAGTTCTGTTCCCATTTCATACCTTATCGGTAATTGAAAATGGGTTAAAAAGGTTGTGGCTAAGGTACTGAAGTTGTCGAACGAAGCTCTAGGCAATTCAATGTACCATTTTGCCGCTGGACCCGTTAACGTCCTCTGAAAGAGGTCAAGTCTTATCGAATCATCATTCAGGGTGTTCGATGAACACCATAGATGGAATGTCATCACATGATTCGACGGATCTTCACCCGGATTTCCATTAAATTTAGGAATATCTGACGGAAGTTTATGCGGAATCGCTGGCCACCAAGGAGCATAAGCAATTGGATCATTCGTCAGCCGGTTTAGATCTGGTAATTCTAGAGTTGCCACAAAAGGCAACTGTTGATTCAGGTTAGGCGAAGTATACCCAGGATAAGATGGGATCACCTGAGCAATGGGTCTTTGCAAACCAGCATAATGCTGGCAACTTTGACAAGGTTGATGGGCATAACCATTATAGTATGGTTGCCCATTACTTACAAAGACTTGTTGCTCAGGTCCTTGATATGATTGATGGAATGGCGGTTGTTGAGATTGAACCAGCTCTGGTTGTTGGACCATTTGCTGTTGACCAATACTGGATGATTGACCGAGATGAGGAGTCACAGTACATGTTTGAGCCTGAGTCGCTCCAGATAAGGAGGCACTACCCTGAGATTGTGATTGAGTCGTTGAGACAAGAGGTTGTTGTATTGCAACCTGAGAAACTTGGGGTTGACATACAACAGGTGGAGCTTGTACTTGTGACACATTCACTATAGCAGGTATGGTGGGAATATTCGACACAGGGTGTACTGGTTGCATTGAATATACAACCCCTGGTTGTTGAGGCAGTATTGGTACCCAACAGTTGGATGTAATTCCAGTTTGACCTGAACTTTGTTGTAAACTCCCATATGGTTGTTCTCTGGGAGGGAACAATGAAAGAACATACTGCCCTCCATATGGTGGAAATCCAGTACTTAAAGGGTAAATTGGCCTTTGAAGACACATTGGATCAATTTGTTGAGTTTCAACATAAGAAATACCAGATGATAATCTGGATGAAGAAATAGGAACTAACCATGTCGTTGTCCCTGATTGGACTCCGGCTTGTTGTTGACAATTGGCCGGGACAGATGGTATACCAGTGAACATCGTTGGAGTAGTAGCAGGAGGCTCTGCTGCTGCTGTGTCAGACGACACAGTCCTAGATGTCGACGGTTGTTCAGACATATCTAGTCTATCCAAAAGATTTCTTAGCGATTCTACAGGAACTTCCACTTATGGTGGACTAACTTCGAAGATCAACGAGGGAAAGGTGATGATTATTCCGCTTAAAATAAATTTTATAACGACGCTTTAGACACAACTTGCTTTTTCAGTTTTAAAGAGTTGAGAAAAAGCTAAAGATGACTCTAGTCTCCTTCGATGTTTTAACGAGCCCGAAGTGACAAATGCTCGGATGGACTTTTTCAGTTATAGAGTTTGAAAAAGGACAAAATAAACTGCTCTGGAGTTCTAGGCAGAGGGTGTGCCAAACCTTTCGCAAAACCACAGAATACGTTTTATGGTACGAGTGGTCGATCTTCGTGAATGCTGTGTTCACTGCATTGCGATCAGTAGGGCGGCCGACACGGTTTCCTATTGGATAAAGGCTTTATTCCTATAGGGGTCTCCCAATATATACGCGATGGTACGTGGGAGCACAAGTCCGTATTAGTGCCACCGACTCTCAGGAGGAATCACCCACCTTCGTCGAGATCGACAGTCACTACGTTTAACGACGCCGGAACACATCTCTAGCTTAGACCTCTAGATGTTTGCGTTATGTTTCAAAGCGTTGTTAGGTTCATTCAATATATTTTAAGTTGTTCTTTTTAAAGTTGGCCTTTCAAGGTTCACCACGAGATGTATTGATACAAATTCCTAAATGCAGTCTAAGATGAGAAGCAAGCTTTTTCAATCTTTTTGACTTATGAAAATCTTAACTACTGAGGGAAAAGAGAGACAAAATCTTTTCACACAGATCAAAGAGCACTCGCTAATGCACTTTTTCCCTAAATCAACATACAAACTTATATGCAAAATGCAAAGATGCAGGTATTTCTTTTCTCTTTCTTAATGTTTGTGCGACAATACAAAAAGAAAGTTGTTGTATAATTTTGAATTCAATTTCAAGTGAAAGCAAACAAGCTTGTCCAAAATCAAAAGAAACCTTAAGGTTTACTTGTTTCGACACTAGAAATATATAAACTCAAACCAAACGACGAAAGCAAAAGCTCAATCAGTTATGAACAGCAAATAAACTAACTCTTAAGATCAATACGACACTTTATCACAGGTCTAGATCTAAGAGGCCACAGCAAGACTAGTTCACTTTCGTTATGGGAAACTGTAAATGTATAAGAAATACACAAAGAACAAACACAGTTTCTTTATAAAACTGAGGCAGAATAGTGACAAGGAAAGTTGGTTTCAGATAGGCCCACTGACTGGTAACAAACAACAAAAACAAGAGTGAAAACAAGGCAAGAACCAGCAGGAAACCCCAGCAGCACAAGGCAGGACTGGCCCAGCGCAGGTGGAACACTACCTGTTTGACCTTCAGCGCAGGTAGCCCCTTTGGGAACTGCACTGAAATGCAAACAACCTTTGTACAACCTGCACTGAAGAACGAAACTTTGGTTTCTGGTGGTTTCTGGGTCACAGATTGCTCAAAAATTCACAGTTTTTGCTCAAATCAGAAGCTATCAGTCAAGGACACACTAAGGGATGACAAGGAAGATGAAAAGATATCACTAAGAGCTTATTAGAGTCCTTGTGGATCAGCTCTTCAAATCATAAACTTGCCCAGAAACTGAGCTAGAGTAGCTGCCCTCTACTTTGTATTTGAAAGATTCAAACACAGTTCGATTCGGTACTCCCTTTGTTTATGAAATGAATAGCAAAAACACAATCAACCAATAAGATACGATCCCCAGTGGAGTTGCCAATTTGTTGTTGGGAAAAGTATCCAATACGGAATGACCCTATCCCACTCTAAGGGTGATAGTACCTTAGCAACAACTGAATGCAAAGCTATTCAAGATTACTTCTTTATGAGATGAGAGAGAGAAGAGAAGGATGATTCACTAACCGTTATCTTGCGCTTAGTGGTTGATCCTATCTTCACTCCTTGCTGCTTGCTCCTAGCTCCTTGCTCTTTCACCGGCCCAGCTACACAAAGATCCTGTAAAAGCACAAGAAAAGGAAACTACAAGAAGCATACATCCATAATCGATTCAGGGATTAGCATAAATCAAATATACAAGCATCGATTCACCATAAAGACACATGCATATAGAAGAACCTCAAATACTTTATTAATGGAAGAAGTAAAGTTCTGAGAGAGTTACAACCATAATAGGCCCAATCCAGCAACACCTCCCAGCAGAAAGAAATCTCCTCTTCACCTCCTTCAAGCAATTACCCAATAGTTCTATACACAAACCAACAGCACTTCCTTACTTGCACAAAATTCCAGCTTCCTTAGACCTCATGAGAGAGCTCTATATATAGGATATTTGGAGAAAGGATGAGTCAGCTTGAGCTTGGCATGAAGCTGACTAGTGTCCTCTCCCACTTTATTTATTCTCTAGTTCTTGAGTCCACTTGGAGATTCTTGCTTCCACTTGGAGATCAAGACTCTCTTACTCATCACAAGGCGAATTCCTTGACCCAAGTGTCAGTTTGGAAGCTTCCTGGGCAATTGACACCTTGCAGAATGACTGTGCCACTTGGCCAATCTCGCCCAGCGCAGGTAGCCTTCATTGCTTTTGACATTCAGCGCAGGTACAGAGTGGAGCAGTTGACATTCAGCGCAGATGTTCAGTGGAGCAGTTGACATGATCCAGAAACAGCTTGTTTTTGAGTGTTTTCAGGTGGAGAACTGATTTTCAGTGCTGTGGTTTGCTGACCTTGTTCCTCTAGGGGTAGGAACAACATGTTTAGGGACTTTGGATCCCTTAGATTATTGACATTTCATGCTTCATGCTGTTAGGCACAAAAATGTCTATAACAGTTAATTATCCCACATATGATAAAGAATTGTATGCATTAGTACAGAGTGTGAAAAAGTGGAAACATTATCTAATGGGCAAAGAGACAGTTATACATACTAATCATCAACCACTTAAATATTTACACTCACAAACTAAGTTGTAGCAATCAAGACACTATAGGTGGATGGGTTTTCTACAATAGTTTCATCTTGTCATTAGATATAAAAAGGGCATACACAATAAAGTTGCAGATATGTTGTCCAGACCAATCATAAATGCATCTACTATACTTAAGCATAACTCAGTATTGCATGAAAGCTACATTGAACAATATGCTCAAGATATAGATTTTAAATATGTATATGCAACTTTAAGTCATGGCAAACAAGTAGAAGAATTGGATTATCATGTTAAGGACCAACTCTTGTATCATTTTGGAAAGTTATGCATTCCTCAAACCGAAAGAGTAAAGATAATTCGAGAAGCACACACTTCTCTAATATCAGGTCACTTTGGGGTAAGTAAAACAGTTGCACAGCTGCAAAGATTTTGTTATTGGCCAAAAATGAATGAAACTATTTCTAGACATGTAAGAGGGTGTCCCACGTGTGCTAAAAGCAAGCCCAACAATATAAAACTAGGCTTGTACACTCCACTACCAGTTCCTTCTCATCCTTGGGAAAGTGTTTCCATGGACTTTGTTGGGGGACTGCCTAAATCTAGAAAAGGTCATGACTATTTATATGTTATTGTGGATAGGTTCAACAAAATGTGTATTTTAATACCCTGTAACAAACAGATTACAACTAAACAAACAGAAAAGTTGTTCTTTCAGCATGTATGGGTTCATTTTAGATTACCCACTTCCATTGTATCTGATCGAGATTCCTAATTTGCTGGGAAGTTTTGGTCAAGTGTGTGGGAATTGATGGACACCAGACTAAAGAAGAGCACAACCTTTCATCCACAAACATATGGCCAAACAGAGGTGGTCAACAGGACAGTGATCCAGTTGCTCAGAGGCTATTGCAACAAGCATCCCAAGCTTTGGGATGAACATTTATGTTATGTGCAACATGCTTACAACCGTGCTAAACATTCTTCTACACATAGATATCCTTTTGAGACCTGTTTTGGTTTCACACCAAGGTCTCCCTTGGATTTTGTCTTGGTAAAACCATAGTGGTTTATGGACACAGCGATGTGGAAAAAGCAACCAAGTTCATTGAACAAATCCAAGAAATTCACTAGGCAGTACAGGAACAGCTGGAAAAGATCCAAGCCAAGTACAAGGCAAGGCATGATAAGCATCGGATTGAGCATAGTTTCCAAGTTGGTGATCAACTCTGGCTGTATATCAGCAAAGACAAAATGCAAGGTGAAGTTAAGAAGCTGAAGCCAATAAGGTATGGACCTTACACGATACTTGAGAAAATCGGTGAGAATGATTTTCGCCTTGATTTTCCAACTTACATGCACATCTATTCAGTAGTTAATGCAGAAAGCTTGAGACTGTTTGAACCTTCATTGATTCAAGATCCCAAAGAGCAAAGTCAATTGCCTTCTATTGACGATCTGTTGCCTGAATATCTCAATGAATTCCAGGAAGATACAGTTCTGGACAAGAAGGTGAGAACTACACGCAGAGGGGATGTTGAGTAACTCAGGATTGGACTCAAAGGTTCAAAACCAAGTAGTGAAAGATGGATAGAAATTGGGCAAGCGAGGAATCTATACCCTCACTTGATTGATGCTTAAAAACCAACTTTTGGTGGTCCAAAAGCTTTTTTAGTGGGAAGGAATGATCCAAATAGATCCTAGAACACTCTCTAAGTTTTCATGAACTCTTTAAAAATCATGACAAATATTCAAAGTCTCATAAAGATCAAGCTATCGGGAGGAATCCTCATGACAGTTGCGAATTGCGATCAACGCAGATCAATGAGGGTCATCGATCTAGCGCGCAGAGCGGTGGACCATGGTAACGTGTGCTGACACCAACCAACAAATGCAGGGACAAATTTAAGCAGCGGAGGTAGTTTCCGATATGCAATTAACAACAAGTCACTAATCGCATATCGAAGGGAAAACCTCTCAATAAAGAGAAGCCCCGAGCACCCGGACCCGAAATAATTATAAAACGCAGAAAATATTGTTTCAGTTCCATCAGAGTGGGATTTGACAAAACTGGCAGGATATCGGATGGGCTTTGAGCAGTAAGCAGTTTCAATCGAGTTTCGCCCGATGCCATACAGCGATTTCCACGCGTCTCGGTGGAAGAGAGAGAGACCACTCACATTGGATGGGTAAACATCATGCTACTCAACCGCCCGATATGAATGAAAACTGTAGGATTTGGGGCCCCCAGATCAATGGCGGAGACATGTTCCGATGGATGACCGGATTTGACAAGATTATAAAGCAAAGTCACATAGGATTTGAAGTCCGATATGGACGATGCGTTGGCAGAAGGTCGCGTTTTGTGGGCATTCTTGGAGTTAATAGAAAAAACGGTCGTTCCAAATATGTCCAAGAGAACTGACACTCATCCGTTATGAAATAGGTGGCCACCTCCCTATGAGGCATTATACATTGACTGATTACGTAGGACAGAGGGATTCAAATGGATAGAGGCAGGGGAACTGGAAAGCCAGAGAGCGGAAACGAACAGTCAAGAAGCAGAATTGGCTTTAAAGCCACAAACTGATAGAGAGAGAAGCAGAGCCATAAGCAGTAGGCAGTAAGCTGAAAGCAGAGAGAAGAAGTCGAGCTAACCTACAGAAGCAAAGGCAGCGTCAAGTCAGAATTAGGATAGAGACAGAGAGGGTCAGAGAGTCTGTGTACTCCAGAGAAGGCTTGAGAGGTTCAAGTGCACTCCTCTGTAATGCCTGTCATGTATGAGTCTAAGATTGGGCTCATACTATTGTGACCTATAGAGGTCAAGAGTCAGTAAGGAGAGTCTGTGTACTCTTGAGACTTGGGGGATCCAAGTACAGTCCTACTGATTTATACCTGTTGAGTGAGACTCAAATTAAGCTCACCATTGTAAAAACTTTACTTTGAAGACATAATAGAGAGGCCACCACTAGAGGTTGGACCAAGAGATGTCACCCAGGAGTATTGGGTGAAATCCTTATTAAACTTGTTGTGTTGATATTTGTTGCCTATTATGTTTTCCTTAACTGCTTCATTGCCTTTATATTTCACAATATTATCGTTCCGTTGCATAAAATTATAATGGCACATCCATGCACATGAGTCTGTAATACCTTATTGTTTGTCTTAGATCAATTTCAGATCTAACCCCTAAACCAGACTGTGGGTTGCGGTAAAATTAGATTTTTTGTTGCCTCAGTGGGCCTAGGAATCCTTGCTGGTGAATGGTGGGATATAAGGTAAATCCAAGAGGTGTTTTACCTTGACTAGGCATTGGAATCCTTGCCGATGAATGGAGGGATATACGGTAAAGCCTAGAGGGTGGTGTCTTGATTTAGGGCATAGTGATCCCTAGATTAGACTATGGATTACGGTAAAGCCTGAGAGACTGATCTGAAATGATCATATGTTAAAATTGAAGTAGAATTGATTATGCCAACAGTGAAAAGAATGTTAACTTAAAGTGTTGAAACTGTGAGAACTGTTTGAGAAGAAAGACTTTAAGACAAATGAGAAAACATAATATGCAAACAGAAGTGAAAATAACAAATACAAAGCGATACTAGACAACAATATTGATTACGGAGTTCGTCCCTGATGGACTACGTCTTTGGGTCTGCTTTCTAGATGGGCGACTGCTTTATTAGGATTGAATCTAAGGAGGTTGATTACACAACAAATTGACCAAATTGAATGTGCACATAGCCAATTCTAGTCACTTTCAAAAGAAATCTCTCTGAACTAGCTTTCCAACGCCTATCACGGTTCCTAATTCTGACTCTCGATGCTCCTATTACACTGAAAACAAAAACATCCTTTAACCTCTAGAATCTGCATACAAAAACTCAAAACCACTCCATTCCTCTTCATGAAAAAAAAGGTACTTTTAAAGGGTTTCAGATACATTCGAGGTCTTCCCAGCCAAGATTGGCATGAACTCTGAAATTAGGAGCTGCAATTATGTTCTCATGTTCTCGATCTTGTCACTATTTGCCACCTACGAACATTATACATGGTCTTTGAATTAATTTAAAAAACAAACTGTAACAAAAGCCCAAAATAGGACTTTGAGTTATCACCGAACTATTGGCGGTCATGATAGAGCGTGGAGTAGATAACGGTTAGCATGTGAACTATGGGGTCTAACTAATGTCAGACACTTGGTGGCTACCCCTAATGGTGCGATAACAACGTTGATCACATGGCACTTTCTCCATCTGACAGTTTCATTCTGATATGCGGTTTCGTTGCTGCGGTTACAATAAAATGTGTGGTTACTTCCCTTGTTCACATGTTATAGCCTGCCACGGTAGTTGCTGCAGTCTACGGTGATCTCCACCCGATTAGCATTTGTTGTTCATATGACTACTATCCCTGTGCAGTTTAGGCTAGCGGTTAGGGGGCTGTGATATTATATTTTGCAATGTTTTTGTAATATAGTTTGTTTGAATAGCTCGAGAGGGTTTAAACTTAGGTTTATGTATTTTTAAAAAAAATTATTACATGGTTTTATTACATAGTATTGCAATAGGTTTTCAATAGATTTTGTAATGGTTTTATAATATGGTTTGGTTTGTAAGAGTCCGAGAAGGTTAGGACTTTAGAGTTATGGTTTTTAGACTTAGGTTTTGATGTTTTCCTCCATATTTTTTAAGGCTAGGGTTTAGTCATAGGTTTTAGCCTTACATAAAAAAAACCATTTACATCAAATTCTCACAAAGTGACATTTGTGACAATCGTAACATGATGACGACAACCAAACCCGACAACATAGATGACAAACCATATCCTGGCGAACTGACGACAACCAACATGTTGACAACCAAATCCTATGAGTCAGATGATAATCACATGTCGACAACTAGGTATCAAACCATATCACCATGAAATCCATATACATTACCGGACAACCTGAATGATAAACATCACTGTCGAAGCTGACGACATCAAACTGAATGTTGATGACGACATTGAACCTGTGTAACTAATCTAACGATATCCTCTTAGATCAGTGCACTCCACTTGAAAGCTTTTGGACCACAAAATTTTGACTTAAATAGATAGTTGATGAGGATAGAGCTCCCTCACTTTCCATATTACCCTGATGATGTACCAATACATTCGATCAACCACCTGAAAGTGATGACCCTGACGATGCTGACCATGGCACATTTGAATCAGTAACCTATTCCATCCATTTGCAGTATAAACAACTTGTGAAGATGGTAAAACAACCTGTTATGAACATGGAAATTGATTTCTTTCCATGAAATACCACGAGTTAGTGATTCATAATCATCTTTGAAAATAATCTCTATAAGATATTGTTCGATACCATTGACATGTATTAACAATCTATTTTTCAGAATGACAAAGACAATCAAAGACATTTTTGACATCATACCAGCTACTTGACTTGTGATACTTTACTAATTCATGATTACTAAGTGAACTTGCCGCAAATAACCCATCAAACTGTAAGGTGAATACTACTGCAACTTAGTTTGATTTTGGAAGTTGAAGTGGCTGTTGATTTGTTTGAATCACTATTTCTTTATTATTAAATGATGTTTCCATTGATTAGCACCTACCCCTGATGCATAAGTTTCCATTAAATAATTTGACACTGCTTTAGGAAAGGGTTTGATATGAAAACAAATAGGCTTCCTCTCCACTTTAAAAGAGGCTTCCAAACTGTTTGAAACGTGAAATGGTGGCACAATACAAGAGAAATTTAACTCTGACTTTCCCCAATATTGACCTGCATCCCTGTAACTATTAACTTCCAGACTTGGACTGAATTGATTCATTCTGACATTAGGAAGAGGAGCTTTAGGAATCAACTGTAATTCATGTTGTATTCCCTACTTATAAGTAAGATGTTTGGTTTTTTTAAATAAAACTGGAAAAGTTTCTACTTCGATCAAACTAACTTTAAGTTGAGACTCATAACTTGAACAAACATCATGTCGACTCTTATGTTGTTCCTTTACACACATGATTACAAATCTCTTATTTGAACTTATTAATCGCTTCATCTGATTAGCAACAATTAAATTCAATTGATTTTTACTTTGATATGCCCTGACAATAAATTCAACCCCATCTTTCTTAAGGTGATATTTATGCTCTCTCCTGTAAAATACTACATCACAATCATAAAGATAAGGACTTCCCAAGACAACTCCACATATGTCTACTAGAACCACATATAATTCCACTTCATCAATGTAATAAGCTGTAATGGAAAATATTAATCGACACTGTTTTGTGACTTTTATCTGAGTTTATTTATTTAGCCATCCTAATTAGTAAGGTCTTGGATGATTCCGTGTCTCCAAACCCAAGTTTTTAACTAAATATTCAGATATTAATTTTGCCTATGATCCACTGTCAAACATTGTATGTATCTTTGTGTGCTTAGAATTTATCCTTATGTTAAATAATTTAACTCTTTTATCCTCATTTGAAGGATTTATGTTTGATGAAGATGCAATAGTATTCGAACTTGAACCAATGTCAGAAATTTTACTTGTCGAAACTATAGTAGTTATCCTCCTTTCATCACCTGAATCTGAGCCTAGATCTTGTTGGACTGTTGCAATTGCTTTCTTTTCATCCTTCTCCTTAAGGAACTTTTTGGGCTTAAGTTCTAGATGAAGTTTCCAACACTTAGATAAATCATGACGGATTCTCTGGCAATGAGAACAAGTAGGTATTTCCTTCTGAGCTATTGCTGATTTCTTTCTCTTCGAATTGTTCTTCCCTTTACTGTCATTGGAATCTTTGATTTCCAACTCTTTGGATGATTGTGGTGAAAACTTGAATGGTCTACCACCTGATTCAATATGTATGGCTTGAACACACACTTCATCAAAATCATCAGGATTAAACATCAATAATGTATGCTACAAATATGAATGTAAATTGTCGATGTATTTTAATAAAGTTTCACGTGTATCCAATGAAATACCAAGCGCCAATGCTTTCTTTCTGAACTCCTGAGTAAACTCCTGAACACTCTGCCCTTTACCTTGCCTCAAATGCTACCAATCAATAACAGCTTGCTGCATGTATCCTAAAGGATAGAATTGTTTCCTAAGAGCTTTTAAAAACTTAGACCATGAAGAGATGACTTTACCTTTCCACTTTACATCTATCTAAGTTTTAATTTCCCACCAGATTAAATTTTTCCCTCCCATTCTAAGTGTATCTAACTAAATTTTCGTTTTATCGTCAGAAATGTTCTAAATATGACAATACACTTCTAACTACTTAATCAAGTTATCTAGGTTTTTAGGATTCATTTCACCATCATAAATAGGTAACTCAAATTTTACATCAAGTTTCAAAAGAGATGTTTTCTTAGGTTTCTTTTCTGTTTTAGATTCTACACTGGAAGAAGAAGAAGAAGAACATGATGATGGAGATGATGGAGGTGAAGGTGGTTTATCATCCTTGCCTTTACCTTTTTCCTTCTTTGATGTCTTTGAAGAAGAAGCTGCATCTCTCGCCTTCTTGTCTTCGTAAATTTCTCCCAACATATGCTACATAGTCAAGAATGCTTGTTGAAACTGTTCATCACTCATCTTAATTTCTGTATTTTCACCTGCATCATATCCTGTCATGGTCGAATTATGAACGACTCTTCACTTTCCAATTTTTGGATCAATCTACTCGGGGATTCCTTCTCCATGTTGCGACTTTGACCTGGTTAACATCCAATGGAAAATTCTACAAACGAAACCTACTCTAGTACCAATTATATGATCTGAAATGATTATATGTTAAAAGTGAAGTAGAATTGATTATGCCAACAATGAAATGAATGTTAACTTAAAGTGTTGAAATTGTGAGAAATGCTTGAGCAAAAATACTTTACGACAGATGAGAAAACATAAGTAAGATGCAAAACAGAAGTGAAAACAGCAAATACACAACAATACCAGACAACAAGATTGATTATGGAGTTCGTCCCTGATGGACTACGTCACCGGTTCACTTTCAAGATGGGCAACCGATTTATTAGGATTGAATCTAAGGAGGTTGATTACACAGAAAATTGACCAACCTTAATGTGCACACAACCACTTCTAATCACTGTCAAAATAAATCTCTCTTAACCATATTTCCAATGCCTATCACGATTCCCAATTCCGACTCCCGATGCTCCTATTACACTGAAAACAAAAACAACCTCTAACCTCCAAAATCTGCATACAAAAACTCAAAACCACTCCATCCCTCTTCATGAACAAAAAAGGTGCTTTTAAAGGGTTGTAGATACATCCGAGCTCTTCCTAGCCAAGATTGGCATGAACTCTAAAAGTAGGAGCTACAATTAAGTTCTCATGTTCTCAGTCTTGTCACTGTTTGCCACCTAGGGACACTATACATGGTCTTTGAATTAATTTTAAAAACAAACTGTAACAAAAACCCAAAATCGGACTTTGGGTTATCACCGAACTGCTGGCAATCAGGATAAAGCACAGAGTAGATAACGGTTAGCATGTGAACTCTGGGGTCTAATCATTGTCGGACAGCTGGTGGCTACCCCTAAAGGTGAGGTAACAATGCTGATCACATGGCGCTTTCTCCCTCTAACAGTTTTGTTCCGATGCACAGTTTCATTGCTATGGTTACAATAAACTACGCAGTTACTGCCCTTGTTCACATGTCACAACCTGCCATAATAGTGGCTGCGGTATATGGTGATCTCCACCCGGTTAGCATTTGTTACTCACATGACTACTACCCTTGCGCAGTTTAGGCTAGCGGTCAAGGGACTGTGATATTATATTTTGCAATGTTTTTGTAGTATAGTTTGTTTGAATAGCCCGAGGGGGTTTCAACTTAGGTTTATGTATTTTTAAAACATTTTTATTACATAATATTTCAATAGGTTTTCAATAGATTTTGTAATGGTTTTATAATATGGTTTGTTTTGTAAGAGCCCGAGAAGGTTAGGACTTTAGAGTTATGGTTTTTAGACTTAGGTTTTGATGTTTCCCTCCATAGCTTTTAGGGCTAGGGTTTAGTCATAGGTTTTAGCCTTACATAAAAAAACAATTTACATCAAATTGTCACAAAGTGACATTTGTGACAATCATAACATGATGACGATAACCAAACCCAGCAACATGGATGACAAACCATATCCTGGTGGATTGATGACAACCAAGATGTCGAAATTCAAATCCTGCGAGGCAGATGACAATCACATGTCGAAAACTAGGTATCAAACCATATCATGATCAAAACCATATACATTACCAGACAACTAGAACCATAAACATCAATGTCGAAGTTGATGACACCGGACTGAATGCTGATGACAACGCTGAACCTGTGTAACTGATTTGATGAGATCCTCCTGGATCAGAGACTAGGAGATAGGAAAATTCCTCACTGTGTAGGTGGAGAAATCCGGTGGCATCCATCCTTGTTTTGTCCTAATGATTTGATTGAGATCATGGTAAAGCCTATTATTACATGTTTATTGTGTTTTCCTAGTGATCCAGGATGGATTTTTTTTTCTAAGTAAAGGTAATCTATTAATATGTACAGAAAAATACGGAGAGGACGAAGCCTCAACCAAGTTTAACGTAGAGTATCAACAAAATCTGGACTACCACAACATTGGGGAAACTAGTCCACAGAGAGCATAAAAACCAAAAATGGTATCAATTCTTGAGTCTAGAACCCACAACAGAAACAGTGAGATGATGCCCTGAAATATAGTCCAGATAGAATACCAGATTCCATCCAAAACTAACAAAAACAAAAAGACCAGATAGAAAACACCTAGAAGCCACATCTTAACACCAGGTAGCCATGTCCGAACCCTTGACAGCCTCGTCCATATATCTGGCTGCCATTTCCAGCCACTTGGAAGCCACGTCAACCTAGTTGAAGTCATCCGGGATGGGTTGCTCAATGATTGGGCATGCCCACTCATCCACCTCATCCCTGGAAACTCTACCATGTGGCTCTCCACCGTCGCCAGATGCAACCTACAGAGCAGACCCGTCATGACTCGAACCACCAGAGGGGCACGTGGCAGCAAAGCTACTCCCTTCACCATGTTGATTGCCACCAAATTTCTAGCCATGCGAAGTGAAGAGGCCCTCGTCTATCCCATTCTTACCAGTGTCTCTGCAGTTACTACATTTGGGAGCGTCCTCCTGCGGCAAGTTGGAATTGTCGACCTAAGAGGTCGTCTGAGTGTTTTCTTCAGTGAAGAGGATGGAATAGTAGCGGTAATGACAAGCCTATTAAAGGAGCTACAGAACTTGAATTGGGTTGAGTGGGGAGCTGGATGAATGGGCAAAGGAAAATTAGCTGAGTGGATAACAAATTCACCATGAACAACACCTGAAGAACAAACCAGACCCTGCCCACTTCTAGTGCTTGGATACCTACCCGCCTCATGAAATGGAGGATGATGCAGTTCAGGGGAGGGAGAGGAGGTGGCACGCTCAGGGAACCGCTCAGTCGGAGGGCAAGAACTACCTCCCCGAGTTCCTCCCTTTTGAATTCTCATACGATGTCTCACCATGCTGATATCGCCAGCTGAGCACTCAGAGGGAGCAGTGATAGGAGGCACAAAGACATAGGGAGCTATAGTAGAGGAATTGTGAGGTGCAGAAGGGTCATTCTGAGCCGAGGTTAGAATGCAAAGACCAGAATGGGAATGGTGAAACCCATTACCAAAATTCGCACAGCATACTATCCAGCAGCGATGGCCTGTTGTAGTGTGAAGGTTGGGTTCATAGGCTTGAGGCGGGTAGGTGCAGTGGAGCAGGGGAGATTGTGAAAGAATGAACCGAGGTACCTCCATATCCAAACAGTAAATTTCTTTTTGCCGCTTTAGACCTGCATTGAATGTTGCCTGCAGTGTGTCTTGAAGGTGCCTAAGGGTGGTATGGGGAGGGGTGCCATCAGCCAAGTGGTCCGTCCCCTCACCCCCATCCTTCAAAGTGTTCATTAAAACCATAACATGTCGCCTACATCTGGGTGTGATCCAAGATGGATTACGGCAAATCCTGGTTTCTATGGATGAGGGTGAGGTGGTTTAGCCTCGGGATGCCCTAGTTGGTTCTTTTGGTTTGAGTTCCACATTCATGCCTGGAATGTGGCACGGGGGTCAATGAATGAAGAGATAATTGGCTAAGCCATTCTATTGTCGGGTGGAACATGGTAGTCCCATCCTAGGTTGGATTTTTCATTCATTAATAAGAGTTTCTCTCCTTGATATATTATGTACAAATGTACTAGTTTATATGTGGATTTTATGGGTAATGTGTCCTTGATATTTCTGTTGTTATTATGCTAGTTATAAGCATGTATTATGACAATGATGTTGTATGGTTTTCCTCATGTTTTGATTTGTAAATGAATGAACAATGTATATATGACCTAATAGATGATAATGTAGCTAATGATATAAGGGAACAATGCTTCTTAGCGATTCTCAGATAAGTATGAGACCCCTATGCTTAATTTTGTTGTTTACACCTATAGATTACATATTTTTGATATGTTTGATGAAATGTGTCTCATATCTAGTAGGGGTCCAGTCAATCCCTTGTTCAAGTAATTGCATTTGTATCATCATTACCTTGTTAAATTTTTGTTATGAAGGTGTCATTTAATTCTGGGCAGTGACCTGGGCGTTGGGCTTGAAAAAGTGGGTCAAATCCTAGGGACGTTGGCACAACACTGAGAAAGCTATTCCCTAAACACTGACATGCCATGTTGTGGGAGTGTCCAGAACCCTTTGGATGCTAACATTCCCATAGCATGGGGAGATTCTAGGGGTTAATTAATCTAAAAAATCAGTGGGACCTAGGGGCTTGTTGCCAGAAAGGTTGGGATGGTTCTTGGGAGTCCGTTTTCTAATGTGGAAGGTATGTAGGTTATATTTATGTCGATTCCACTCCCTTAAGCTCACATAGGAGTCTGAATCCCATCATAGTATCCTCTCATCACATGTTTACCCTAGTTGGCTGGTTACTTGCGTGGATGTCATAGGAGGGTGTGATAAACTGCATTTAAACAAATTTGGCAAAAAAACATATGTCTTGTTGAGACAACAAAGTTGAATCTATTCAAAAACTTGGAAACAGATTGCTAAATATACAATAAATGTCAAGTGGCCAAGAAATACACATAGTTTTGTGTTTGTCTGTGTATTCTATTGCTAGAAGAACAATTTTCATGAACATTGATCCAACTGAAGAAATAATGTATGACCTTCATTGTTAGAACAACAATCTGATAACTCTGATTCTCTAGTTGCAGTTGTATTCAGACCTAAATACTTGACACAAATGAATACAATAACATAGTAATTGACAAAGAAGTTTTTGACAAAATGTGCAAGTATTTGCTCAATTCCTTCTCCTAGCTTTGTGTATAATGAATCTTCTGCTGGGACTCTAGGTATACCTAGTGTGCAACCAAAGTTCAACATGGAATCCATTATCATGTTGTGCTTCACCTTATAGGCATTCTGGTTTTCATGAAGATATTAACACATATACTTAACAAGAAATAACAATGCAACGAGAACTAGTGGAATGTATCTTGTTGAGGAAACCTTACAACATTGCTCAAAAGAATAGTAAGTTTAATGTGCCATAGACAATGATAAATATTTTAACAAGAAATATATGAGTCTTCTATGATATAAGTATTGTTAATGTGAACAGGGATCAAAACACAATTATGCCTACAACAATTAATATTCTTGCATTCAATTTAAATAAGCAATTGTTGATAATTCAATTTAAATAAGCAATTGTTGACAAGTGGAAAAAAACCTCTTAGTAAAATTCAGTATGTGCTCAATCACGGTTCCAATTATTTTATTTTATTTTGCTTGGTATGGCTGTATAGCACCTGTAACGAGGTCTCATTGTCTATCTAAAACTAAAATTAAAATAATATCTATAGTTAAATCTAGTCATTGGTCATTGATGACCATGAATATAATATTTTGCAAGATAATCAAAATTATGTATTTGGAGAATTTGCACCACTTCTGTTACATAGCACAATAGATATTATAGCTTCAATAATTGAAGCAACTAGCCCATGCAAATGTGCATACTAGTTCTCACTTGTATATTGTTAATTTAGCAAATATTACTTGAACAAGGTTTGTAGATCTATGGATAAAATATAAATGACTGTGATGATTGTTTGTTTGAGTCTATTTGTACACTTGCACTATGTTTCGATATGTCTAATATGAAAAAAGTAGTTGTACAATTTTCTTATAATTGTTTCATTTGCAATGAGAACACTGCAACCAATTTCTTAAAACAACACCTGGATACTAGAAACATTGAACAATAGAAATGTATCAATGATTCACAGGCTTATGTTATAAACTCATTACTGCCATATTCATATCGACATATAGAGGAAATAGGTCTTACAATACAATGAATTTGTTTTGATGTTAGCATATAAATATCTGCAATACAAAAACAAAATATATTTTTTTGAGATTATGTTCATCAAACACTTGCTCCAAAGTCATGTACATTATGCATGTACCAATATAAACTACAATAATCGTTTAAACAATGACTTAATCAATCTATAACTAAAGGGTTTAAATGAGAATAATAGTACGTGTTAGCGCTTGAATTTGGCCTCAGGCTGAAAAAGACAAAATCCAAGGCAACATCAAACCACTTAGCCTCGTAGCTAGGCCTACGGGGACAGGAGATGGCTCTCTCCGGGTCTATCTCGGAAAAAGGTCTTCAAGGGGCTGAGATGACCTATAAAAAACATTTATTTTAGGCTAGTAAACTGATAGGGAATGTTTGATTTTAAATTTTTAGGGTTTTGTTGGAAAACTGAGCACGGCAATTTTGGGTGCGGGGATGAGACACAGTTTTTGCAGAGGTCTTTTTGGGGCAAGGTAGGAGATTGTCTTGATTCCTTTGAAATAAGTGAATGGATAGATGTGACCGGTGAGGAGCTAAGGGGAGCAAGAAACCATCGAGAGTTCTCCTTAAACAGATGAAAACACAGATATTAAGCAAACTTAAAGGCAGAGCATAGAAACCATGAATTCTACCTTAACACTTCATTTACTTAATTTTCAGAAGAGAATAGCAGGAAAATGATGCACATAACAAACTTACATGTACATGAGAGAAACACACCATCAACACAAATCACCACAGGAATCCCAAATAGTGCTGCAAAACCCTGGTCTTTCCTTTGCCAAAATTTCAGAGATACAAAGAGTAATACAGTCTAAGCTTATCCCTCAAGAGTCCAACCATGAAAATGACTAAGAAAATACATAATATAGGCAAGTTAACACATTCCCTTGCCTCTAGGGGTCGAGCTCATCATCTTAGGAGCTGTTTCAACCAATTCTAAACTGAGCACTACAATCTAGGCAATCAAAACAACTTGCCTCTATAAGTTAGGAAACCAATTCATTCATTAATTTTTTGCTATTTTATGAATGAATCTTCTAGAATAGGTAAATAAGTGTCATGTCAACATGAAATTACATTAATTACATCAAGGAGGGTGAAAAATCCCACCAAAATTCAAAACTGGTAAAATGTTGCGTTTTCATGAGCTGAAGATGAAAAATTGAGAAAATGTCTTGATGCGTAGCGCGCCATTTCTCAACACGTAGCGTGCCTTTGAGCCCACTTTTGGGGCACTTCCCGGCATCCAAATGAGGCACAAGTGGGCTTTTTGGAAAGTTCTGGATGTCTTCTCTCCAGCCCAAGTGGAATTTCTCAATTTGGTGGCCATTTGCCCCTCCAAAAATGCAATCTCCCAAGACTGCTTCCTGTGTGTCCAAAAAGTGGCAGAAGGTCATTTTTTGCTTGTTTTTTGACCTTTTGAGGGCCCAAACCTCAATGAAATTTCTTGGCAGTGGCTGAGCAAGTGTAATTTGTCATGACAAATCCAAAAATGTTGAGTTTTTGTGAAATGGACCTCCCCAACTTCAGGGTAGCGCGCGGCGCGCTACGCGTTGAGGGCAAAAACCTGTTTTTAGCAAAAAAAAATTCAAAATTGACCTAAATTGCTCCAAATTTTCTGAATTTTGAGCTAGAGGTGTATCATTGAGCACCATGCTCCTTCAAGGTGGCTTCAGCCAAAATCTGAAGTGGATCGGGCCTTTTCCTCCGTTTTAGTGCCTTGGCCAAGCGTGCTTTGAGTACCTTCATTTTCGCTTTGCACACATGCATGCGGGCCCAATAATGATTCTTCATGTGGCGGAGCATATCTTTGTCCCTGTTTGCCTTGGCTAGCAACTTCTCTAAATGAGTATTCACCCGAATGAGCATAGACCCTTGCTCAATAGGTGTCAAATCACCAGGTCTCTTGCGAGCCAAGTTCCGGTCTTCTCGGATCCTCCACAACTCATCAAGAGTGTGTTCATCCTCTAACTGCTTGATGCGCTGCTCTAAGTATGTGATTGTCCAATTTGCCATTTCCAACTTTTGCTGCAACAAGTCATTTTCAGCCTTTTGTTGCTGAATGGTCTCCTTTAGCTCTAAGCTAGGAGAGCTATATCAAGGTCAACAATATCTCTGTCTGGATCACCTGATGGCCCCTCATCAATCATGGGTTGCTTGCCTCTCTCCTATACCTGTGCTACTGTTGAAAGCGAGGCCCCTTCCACCTGATGTGGAGATAACACTCACTGTGCTAACGAAGAAGGCGAGACCCCTTCCACCTGGTGTGGAGATAATACTCGCCGTGCAGATCAAAATAAGGCCCTGTGGCCTCTCTGATATGTAACACATGCTGGAGTGCTGACATGCTCAGGCTCTGGAATGTGAAACTGCTGTGAAGGCCCTCCCTCATCATGGACAATCTCACGAGGTGGCTGTGGCACCATGAAGAAGTCGCGAGAAATGAAGTCTTCCCAAGCAATACCCTGCTGTGCCAACTGATGCATCACTATGATCTCGATCAGTGCATAATGATATATACTCTTGTGTTGCTGTGTGGGGTTCTTCCTTTGCACTACGGGCACCATCTTCTCTATATTTTGACACATGAAAAATGGAATGTTCATCATCCGTACCCGGGTGAAATGCATCAACAAACGGATATGGTACGAATATAAACATGAAAATCTGCCCTCACAAGTGAAATAGTGCATAATGAGCCTCATCAAGGGTGCATACTCACCCCTTAGGAATATGAAGGAAAAACAACAGTTAGGTGTCTCATGCACCCGGGTTTGATATATGGTTGATAATGAAATCTGTCTAGCTGCTGGCGCTTGTTCCACTCTTCCCCAACATTTGGTATCCCGGTGGCTTGAGCAACAATTTCAGGTGATAGGGTGAAATCCACTCCTACAAGGTTCACATGACCATTGTGCAAATGTAGGACAAACAAGCGGACTATTTCTCTGTGGTGTTGAATTTGTGAGATCCTCTCACAATATCCGAAGCATGATTGATACTGAAAACATGTCATTGCAAGTGGACAAGCTTGCAACTAAGCCAGAGAAGTGGGCTCCTCCCTGACATGTCGACCACCCTTACCACCCTTGTGATGCCTCCTTGGCACTTATACCTCCGGTGTTGAATCACTGTCATAACTCTGCTGATAATATGATTCGGTTTCTGACATGGTTTTGAAGGCAAGATGGCTGAAATGTATTGCTGACTTTGCACTCAATTAACTGTTGTTTGACTTTTTCAAATGTTGTCACCAAGGTGATATAAATACAAGGGAATTGTTAGGGATAGGGGAACATGAGGGAATTAGGGACAATCAACATAAAGAAGGAATTTAGGGAAGACAACATGGGAAATCACAAAATTGTGGGATTTTAAGGTGAAGTAGGGTTTGGGAATTTAGTAGGTTTTAGGGATTTTAGAGAGGAAAATTATGAAATTTTTATGGGAAAATTTGAAGGAGAATGTTGATGAAAATGAGGGAAAAGAGGGATCACAAATGGGCAACCTTGGACAGCAAAACAAAATTTGAAACCCTAGCACCATTAAAACTTTAAATCTTCCACAGTAATGTAGGGTTTTGACTTCTCATTTTCATGGCATTTAAACATATTAATTTCTCATTAATCTTGCAAAACCAAATCTAGCCATGGAGGAGAGGCCTACCTGCAATTTGCTTGAGAGAAAAAATGATTTGATAGCTTGCTGGCAATTTTTTGGGCGAAAAACCCAACGCGTAGCGCGCCTTTGACGTGTAGCGCACGTGCAAATTTGTTCTAAGAAAGGAAGCCTGATGCGTAGCGCGCCCCTGACACGTAGCACGCCCTCCCTGATGCGTAGCGTGCCCCTGACGTGTAGCGCGCCCTCCCTGATGCGTAGCGCGCCTCTGAAGCTGCCCAATTTGCTCAAAAACTCTTGAAATCGCCTTTGCAAGGATTCACTTAGCTTGTGAGAGGCAAATGAGTTACTAATGAAGAGTGATGTGCTTTTATAGGCTTCCTTTAGATTTTTATTTGCCCAAAACCCACTTTATAATGCTTTTTTTTTTTTGTAAGCTGAGGTGGGACTCTTTCTATTACTATATAGAAAATAAAACAGAACATAGTATCAAAACATATTAACTCGCCCTCATGGGGAAACCGAGTATTTTAGCCATCTAAAGTTTTTAATGGCCGACCAAAAATAGAAAGCCCAAAGTCTGATTATCCTTGCAAGATGAACTAAACAGTCCTGAGTACTCCTAATCCTACTGGTCTGCATAAAGTATATTCCCTTATCTAGAACATGCAAAAAACTATATTTAACTAGACTATGTACTTTCATATACATATCTTTTCTCAGACATCTTCAGTTGCAGGTTGCTGGTTTGCTCCTCCGTCTGCTCCCTGATGTTCTCCCTTCAATAGCTGTTGTAATTCATCCAGTTTCTTCTCTTGCCTCTCTAAAGCAATGTGGATGAACCTCAGTTCCCTACGCAATTCAGGGCCTCCCTGCGCTATTTCCACCATCTCAGTAGCAACTTGCTCTAATGCTTTTGCCAATAACCTTTTCATTACCCAGTAAATGTGGAGAGATTGCTTGAACAGAGACATTCTGCCCCTGGTGTTGCCTGGGTCATGCAGTAAGAATTCCCAGTCCTCCATTTCTGCGTCAGATTGGCCTTGTAAAGACTCCTCCTCCAAATGCTGCATAATTCTTCTGACCTCTGGATTTGTATTCTGCTGATAGGCCCTCTCAGCCTGGTGAATTCTCTGCTCCATCGATCTCCTTGTTTTTTTGGCTGGTTCCGCTTCCTGCTTCATATTCTCGCCTTTGTCGCCTTCATTCCTGCTCTGCCCCCGACCTCTCTTGCCGCCCGTATCCATCCTGCTTCTCGTTCCCTTATCACTTCTTCTCCTGCCGTATCTTCTTACGCGTTCCACCTGCGGTGCTGGCTGATCCTCTTTTGACTGCTGGTTGACCCAACCACCTGTTGATCTGCCCTGTGCTTTATACTTCCTGTTAGCTTCGCGACGGGGGTCTTCATCCTTAGAATCGTCCTCAATCTCAAAAATTTCTGCCGTGAGCTCCTCTTTCACAGCAGCCTTGCCTTTCCTGTCCCTATTCTTGTCAGCTGCAATAATCAGCTCCTCCGCCACCCTAGACTTCATCCTGGTTTCCATGCTATCTCCAATTATATCACGGGGTATGTTCTGGTGCTGGCTAAAGATCTTCCTGTCTCGCTGTCTCGCTATTGTCCTAACCTCTACACGCTGAATTGGAAAGAAACTAACCTGCTACCTTCCCTTACCCGTCTGGGCACTTATTACCTTTCTGCCATCAAAGTATGCCACTATATCGGTGATGCATTGCCGCCATTTATTATCCGGGATGTTGCCTCTCCTGGCCATCATTCCTTGTTTATCATTTACCGTCTGAAGTTCTGACATGCCGCTCCACCATCCTCTCCGATCGCATGCATTAATTATTTCGCGGTGGGAGTGATCCTGAGATGCCTTCCACACACGCCGCCGGTGTACTGCACTGTGCATTTCCATCATATCATTCCTCTGTCCATACTGACCTGCATTCATTAACCAAGATCTCCAGTCCCACTCACCTATCCATCTCATTAATCCTCGCGTTCTCGCTCGTTGCCTGATCATGATCCTCATTAATAATCATTGCCAAGTCTACCCAATCTCTGTTGGCACACACCACTTTCCATTGGCTGTCTACAATGCTGCCTCGTCCTTTACAACCCTAGTTCGCCAGGAAGTCGGCCGTGCGGTTCCCATTCTGCCTTACATGGTTAAATAATTTGTATTCTATCCTTTTTAGCAGACCCGCTATCTCTTGGACAATTCCGACAGTTCTCCAACTGCTGGTAATTCATTCCCAATCTCTTCCATTGCTAAGTTTCTTCAATATTTCAATCGCAATCTGAGAGTCACCAACTATTTCCAAGTTTGTATAACCATTTCTGATTGCGATTCTCAGCCCCTGGTGGATCGCCCAAAGTTCATCCTCATTATTCGTCATTTCCCCGCCCCATTCAACATAAATCCACCTTACCTGCTTCTGACTATCGCGAAATATGCCTCCGAAACCAGAATTGCCAGGATTCCCTTTCGCTGCTCCATCAAAGTTTAATTTTATGAAGTTATCTCTGGGGTAAATAAATTTATCTAAATTTTGGGCTCGCGCGCTATGCCTGATGTCCTGCTTATGATACACCATCTCATACTTTAAGTTTAAACTATTCAGGATCATCTCCTCTGTTTGATTAGCCTTCCAGTCCTCCACGTCCTATTTCTCCACCAAGATTGTTTCCCTCATTAGACTGGCCGCTCGTCTCCATATAGTTTCTGAATCTTTTATTTTGTCCTGGAATATCCGACGGTTCCTTTCTTTCCATATCATCCGTAGCACGAAGCCTGCAATAAGATCCCAAGCTCTGCTAACAACTTTACATTAGAATTTCTCCTTGTTCCATTGGAAAATTATTGCGTTAATGTCTCTGGGAACTATCTCAGATTTTCCGAATATCTTTCTTGTATCTATCCATAATTTCTTAGTGAACGAACAATTAATTAGGAGGTGATTTCGAGTCTCCTCTTCGTTTTTACAGAGACAACATCTTGAGGGTCCACTGAAGCCTTTTTTTTGAATTCTGTCCCAAGTTAGGATCTTGTTCTTAGCTGCAAGCCATATGAATAGGGAAACTTTCGGTCACCAGTTGCTTCCCCAAATAATTTTCCATTCGAGATTCTCCTCATTTATAGCCTGTGTGTCCGCTAAGTAGTATGCCTCTTTGACAGTGAAAGATCCTTTCATGGAGTTCCCCCATCTAAGAATGTCCCTTCCTGTACGAGCTCTAATTTTCCTGGAATCCACCTCTTTCATATAAGCTTCTTGTTGCTCTTGATTTAGCTCGCAGTCCCATTCAATTGGTTCTATCCACTTTCTCCAGATTCCATCCAATTCATTACCTTTCGAATAGTATTTGACACATTTTTGATTTCCCCCTATTATTTCCTGTAGCTGTTGGACCGTCTGAATTCTGTTCATTTTTTCCTTCTGCTGCCATTTTTCATCCCAGAAGTTGGCTTCCTCGCCGCCTCGAATTTCCCAGAAAGTATGGTTTTCTACTATATCTCTATTCTGTCGAGCTAGATCCCAGATTGTTGAACCCTTGGGGGTTTCTCTTTGTCTTAAAATTTCAACTATTGTGTCTAGCATATTGTATTTGAGTCTCCAAATGGCTTTCCACAGGTCATTACCCTCTCTTAACCATCGCCACCAGAGCTTCACTCCTAACACTTTGTTGAGTTTTTCCGGGTCACGTAAACCCAATCCTCCTTTTTCCTTCCTCTCTGTTAGGTGTTTCCAAGAAACTAGGGTCCATTTTTTCTATTGATTCGCCCCTCTCTAGATAAACTTTCTCATGATCTCTATAATCTTTGAACAGACTCCTAAAGGAGCCGCCATTATCGACAGAGGATATATGGGAATATCTTGGAGGACTGATTTCACCAGCACTACCCTTCCTGCCATGTTTAAAGTTCTAAAAGCCCAGTTCGCTACTCTATTTCTCAATTTTTACAAGACTCCTTGCCAATTTTTCAATTTTTTGGATGTGAAGTCCAGTAAATTCCCCAGGTATTTCGTAGGCAGCTCTCCTCGTTTAAAGCCCATCAGTCTTGTAAGATGAGTTTTAATCTGTTCCATAGTGTTAAATATAAATACACAGGATTTGTCTCTATTAATTTCCAGTCCGGAGGCTTCAGCAAATAAGTCCAAAATCCTCTTCAGCTGTCTCACTTCTTTTACAGTTGGTTCCCCAAATAACATAATATCGTCAACGAATTGCTGATGGGTTAAGGGCAGATCATTACCCCATAGCTTCAAGCCCTTGATTTTGTTCGCTGCCCGTTCTTTTTTAATATATCTACCAAGGCCCTCTGCTGCCAATATGAAAAGAAACAGAGATAATGGGTCTCCCTGTCTAATTCCTCTAGACGCATTAAAAGTTTTTGAGGGGGTTCCATTAACAAGTATGGAGAAGTTCGGAGTTGTAATTAGACTATGAATCCATTTTACCCATCTCTTACTGAAGCCAAAACTTTCCAGGACTTCTTCCAAGTATTTCCAATTCAGTCTATCATATGCTTTCGACAGATCTAATTTAATCATCATGCCCTTTTGTTTTTTCATTTTTAATGAGTGGATAACCTCTTGGGTTACTACTAGACCATCTAGGATTTGTCTACCTTCTACAAAACCCGTTTGTTCAGTAGATATTAACTTGTCCAACAGGGGTTTCAATCTTTTGGCGATCAAGGTTGTTATTATCTTGTAAATAACATTACACAATGCTATGGGTCTAAAACCTTTGGCATCTTCTAAATTATCATTCTTAGGAATCAGAGCATAGAAGGTAGAGTTAATGGCAGGCCATACCTTCTGGTTCATCCGAGATTCTTCTATCAATTCTAGGATTTCTCTTCCCAGAAAATGCCATCCCGCTTGGTAGAATTCGATCGTGAAGCCATCTGGACCTGGAGCTGTACCTTTTTTCATGGATTTTACTACTTCTTCTATCTCCTCTAAGTTGGCAGCTCTCATCAGAGCGTTATTTTGGTCTTCTGTAACTAATCGTGGAATGGCCGAGCATATTTCCTTTATTGCTTCCGATCTGTCTACTAGAGGCTCAGCTAGGATATCTTTGTGATGTTCCACCAGCACTTGCTCAATTCCTTCTTGCTCAACTACTCTTTCGCCATTCTGGTCTTTGATGGATAATATCCTATTTCTTTGTCTGTGTTGAATCATTGCCTGATGGAAGAATTTTGTGTTCCTTTCCCCTTCCCTTAACCATTTTATTCTTGACTTCTGCCTCCATAGAATTTCTTCTTGCTTTCGCCTTTCCTCTAGTTTTCCAAGAATTATCCCTTCTTCTCTAATGCTCTCCTCTGTCCTGCCTTCTGTTATTATCTTTTGTTGCAGTGATTCCATTTCTCCCTCTAGTTTTTGTTTGTCCTCCATAATGTTACCAAATTCCTCCTTATTCCATTTCTTGATTCTCCCTTTCAACTCTTTAAGTTTCAGTTGGAATGTATGCATCTTTCCTTTACCCTGAACTGTACTTTGCGTCCACCATTCTTCCATTTTCTTTATGAATCCCGGGTCCCTTAACCAAAAGGTTTCAAATCTGAAGGGTCTCCTTCCACGATTCCTTTTAATATCCACCTCCAGTCTGATAGGCCAATGGTCAGATCCAAGAGATGGCATGATCTTCGCTTCAACGAAAACGTCCTTGTTCATAATAGTTTCTGATACTAGGAAGCGATCAAGTCTCGATGCTATCTGATTCTTGCCCCCCCCCTATTGTTCCAGGTGCAGATTCCATTGATAGTTTGAATGTCTACAAGTCTTAAATCATCTATCATATCATTGAACATTTCCATGTATTGATCTGACTTTCTTATCCCTCCCTTTTTCTCCTCTAGGGATCGGATTAAGTTAAAATCGCCTCCTATAACCCATGCAGACTCTGGATAAATTCTACGAATTACTTTCATGTTTTTTATAAAGCTTTCTTTTTCTCCTGGGTTATGTGGGCCGTAAACCCCTGAAATGACTACCTTTTCTTTCGTTCCTACTATTCTACCAATGCCTGTAAGGATTCTGGTCATACTGGTCCAGCCTTCTAGGATTATGTCATTTGGGTTCCACAAAATTGCAATTCCTCCCGCAGATCCAATAGCATCTTGCCCCATAACTTCGTATTGAAGCTTATTTTTGTTGATTATTTCTTCCAACTGCTGCACTGTAATTTTCATTTCCTGAAGAATCATAATACTCGGTTTGTCCTTTTTCAATTTCTCTTTCATGTACCTCTGTTTTCCTTTACTATTCAGACCCCTAATATTCCAGCTGATGATAATCATTTAAAACTTTTGATAGGAGGGGAAGAATACCTCTGACAGAGGTATCACTTTACCTGAATTTATCAGCGTTTCTCCCACAGTCTGAATGGCTTCACTCAACGTTTTCCGTCCTCTTTTCCTGTTGTTTTTGCCAGAGCCGTCCATTCCCATCTGACCATTCTCCTGTTCGCTTGCTATGGTTATCTGTTTATCCATGTTCTCCCCTTTTTTTCCTTGTACTTTTGAAATGCTTCTTTGTACAGTTGTTTCTGTTTCTCTGGTATGAATCTGTTATCCAGGTTTTTCCATTCCTGAATTAACTGTTTCATGATTTTTTCCTCCTCCACCTCATTTTCCTTCTGGCTTTCCACTTCCATCTGGGTTTGGTTTGTTACTGTTTCTGACTTTCCCACAGCCCTTTCTTCAACTGCTTTCCCCGTATCTGTTTCTTTTCCCTTTATTTCTTTAACTATTTCCATTGGCGTATTTCCAAGATCTTCTTCATCCTCCAGGTTCACTTCATAATCCTCGTTTTCGTCTTGGAGGATTTGAAACTTGTTTTGACTCGCTGTATTAAGGGGCTTTTCTTGTGTCTGAGTTTTGGAGCCATCTTTGCCTTGTTTCTTCCTTCTTGTAACCTGTTGAAAATCCCTATCTGCCTCTTCCGTTTTTTCTGATTCTCTTTGATGTTCTTCTTGATTTCTATCAAACCCTTCCTCCTTATTCAGCGGACATTGTCTATATAGATGGCCGTATTCATGGCACTTTCGGCACCTGAACGGAATATGTTCATAGTCTATTGGCTGTTGCCAGATTTCATCGTGATATTCTAGCTCAATATATTCTGGAAGGGGCTCTGCTATATTCATATATACACAGAGCCTTGCATATGATGTATACTTGCCTCGCTTTGTTGCCTCTGCTATTTTGACAAAGCCCCCGATTGTTTTCCCAATCCCCTCTAGGATTTCAGGATCCCAAAATTCCACTGGTAAACCAAACAATCTAACCCAGATTGGGGCGGCCAACATTCTTTCTTTTTCAGGGTTATATCTTTCTTCCCAGTATTTCATAAACAGACCCGCATTATTCATAAAATACGGTCCTTCCTCAAAAACCCTTTCTTTGTCCTCCAGATTCGCGAAGATGGCTGTAAAAAACCCTTTTGCTCCCAGTTTCAGATCTATATGTCCTTTTGGTCTCCACCTTTGATAAATCCACCTGTACAGTTCTTTCTCAGTTGGCCAATACCCTACAAACTTGCATATCAGTGCATGGTCCTTCATGTAGCAGTTATATTCCTCAAGTTTGTTGCAGGGAATGACATATCTAGGTTGTTTTTGTGCCCTTGGAAGACATTTCCCACCCATCCTCTTTTGCCATAGGTTACCCATCACTGGTGCGTTATTCTCCTTCAGATTACGCTGCGTTCCGCTTGCACTAGTTTCACCTGCTACAACATTTTTATAGGAGGGGATCTCTCCCCTCCCCTGCCGATTTTCCATTTCCTCCTCAGCTCTAATACTTTTAATGTTTATCCTCATTTCTCTGCTGAATACTTATCACTTAATTCGTTTATGCTCCGAGATTACCTTGCTCAATCCGCCTGCCGTGCCTCTCTTCGACTTCTGCCCCACGATTTCCGCCTGCAGCTCTGGATTGCTGCTCCGTCCGCTTACCCTAGCCTGCAAACGCGACCCGCCTCATCTCCCAAAAGCGTAAACTTCCACTTTATAATGTTTGAGTGTTGACACTTTTTTGAATTAATTGGCTCTGACTTTTGGTTTCCTTTCTTTGAGAAATTGGTTGAAATGATGTTTTCTTCTAAAAATTTTTGCAGGGATAGCTTCTAAGATGCTTTGGCAAAGGAGACCAAGGCTGCACTTCGACATTTGGAGAATTTGAAATTTTGAGAATTTTTACAAAAACGAGATAATGACCTTTTTTTTTCAAAAACAGAGTTTTGAAAACAAGATGAAAATTTAGCTGTACAATAGTGAGAATTATTGAAATGATGTTTTATGAAGGACATCCATCTGGCCTGCTGGTCCTTTATGACCTCTCAAGACAAAAATTGACTCAACCCTAGACCTAAGACCTTGAAATTTAAAGCAAGATGAATGACCCTTTGAAGATTTTATTAACTTAAACAAACCTGAACCAGCAGTGCCAAACAGGAGGGGAATAAAAGACACAAACTCCCTCCATCGGGATTATGGCATGCCTAACAGAATGCAACATGATCACACTGATGGGACACCTAATCATGAAATGCAAAGAGCTTTGATCTCTGGTGGAGGGCGACTAGACCGACTCTAACAGTACGCATAATATCTTGAAAGTTAAATTCCTATTTGGAATTGAATTCACAAGATTGAACATATAAGTTTTGGTTGAACATTTAAATAAAAGCTTCAAAAATATTTTCGGATTTTGATGCTATCCAACCAATTTTTTACATATTTTTTGGAACATATACATATGCATAATTTAAAGTAAATTAATAACAATTTCCAAGTCATAGAGGAGAGAAAATTTGCCTATATTTGAGTATTGTGCTGAAATGATAAACTAGGAATAAGTGAATCTACAATTTTTTAATTTCTGATTATAAAAAGATGTAAATTGCAAAATTTTCATAATGAATCTTAAATAGCATTATTAAACACTCATTGGGAATCTAACAACACAAGTCATAGAATAAAATTAGAGGCATTTATTAAGTAATTAAAATCATGCACTAACATAAATTCCACAATTCATTACACATGAGCATTGAAAATGGTATTGAAAAAAGATGGCATTTCAAAATTAATTAAAAACATTCAAGTCGACATTTTTCACTAATTCTGGACCCTTTGCGCCAACAAATAAAGGTCTATAAATACTAAAATGCAATAAAATAAAATAGGTCTTGGAACATGAAAATCAATAGTTTTTTTCTGAAACGAAAGACTGAATTCTGAAATGTTGTATGTTCAATTGAAATATGGCAGGAAAACATGGATCTTCTATTAGAAAATTATATATATTACAGAGCAATGGAACACATAAAATATTGTAGAAATATAAACATAGAAAACGCATAAAACAAGAGAGACACAGATATACGTGGTTCACCTAGTTTGGGCTACGTCCACGGAGAAACAAACAGTCCTTTTATTATATTATCCAGCAAACTAAAGAGATACAACCTACAGCAGATCCGCTGTAACTCTCTCTTTGCTCTCAATCTCCTCTCTCTTCCTCACTCAGAATACAGATCTACATAGACGCAATACAATTCCCTCATATATAGTGAGGGGGTGCCTTCTAGGGCAAAAAACCGTAAACTAAACATAACTTCTACCGTCAGATCATCCACCTAATGAACGGCCCAGATTGACTAGAAATTAATAGACTTTTACAAGGCAATTTTACATCTATTTTTAGCTTTTGGGGCACTGTCCCCGAACCCCCGCCGAGGGACCGCTAGCCCCCGAACCCCCCGGCTAGGGGGGATTAGCCCCCCTGGACCCCCGCAGGGGGGGGGGGGGACAAGTCCCCCCCATGTGGAGGGGTGTACAGTCTTCCTGGGGTATACATCTGACTTAAATCTTTGAATACAGAAGATAATCAGGCTCCACACCCAACAATCTCCCACTTGGAGGCTGATTATAGCAACTCCATCGTTGCATCAATTGCTAGACAATGACTCCACTTTGGTCTCCTCTCAGAATAAAATTAGAGGCATTTATTAAGTAATTAAAACCATGCACCAACATAAATGCCACAATTCATTACACATGAGCATTGAAAATGGTACAGAAAAAAGATGGCATTTCAAAATTAATTAAAAACATTCAAGTCGATATTTTTCACTGATTCTGGACCCTTTGTGCCAACAAATAAAGGTCTATAAATACTAAAATGCAATAAAATAAAATAGGTCTTGGAACATGAAAATCAATAGTTTTTTCTGAAACCAAAGGCTGAATTCCGAAATGTTGTATGTTCAATTGAAATATGGCGGGAAAACATGGATCTTCTTCTCATCTTCAGAGTCTTCATAATTGATACTAGGTAGTAGGTCATGTGCATGTACTTCAATATAAGCTACCCATTGTGAATATAAGTCATACAATGTAGAGAAATAAATGGGAGGAAGTTGATTGATGTTGATATGACAATTGGAAGTTAATCCTTATGCCTCTTTCTTCTCCCTCTGATATTTGACCTCAAACTCGACAATGAGCCTGATTTTCTCAAAATGCAGTTGCAAATTTTTTTGGAAACTTTGTTGTGTCCAAACTGTATTTTTTTTTACTTCTACCTGGTCCTTGGCAACAAGATATTTTGTGGGTAGTTTTAATTCTCTTCAAACTGCTTCTTTTAATGATTTTCTACCTAATAGGTCAAATTCTTCTATAAATTCTATTCCTTTTTCCCAAATTGATAAATATTTGTCATATGCAATTTGTATGCATGCTTTGATTTCTTTTTGGTCTCTCTCCCTACAGCTTAGCAAAGAAAGCACCAATATTTTGTCTCTCTTAGAAAATCTTGGAATTTCAGTCAATTGAAATTGGTTTTCCCATTCAGTTATAGAGAGAAACTTCCTTTTAATTAATTTCTCTTCTTCTACTAACAAATCAATTCTTTCACTTAAATCTTTAATTTATTGATAAACTATTGATATTTTATCCACTTTTTATAGAACTTTGCTTGATTCTTCCTTAAAATTAGACAAATTTGTAAAGCTTGATCTTTAGAAATATCGAGACTCTGTGTTGCCTGTTGATTCTCATTCACTTGATATTTAAGAGATTCAATTTCCTATTGCACAACCATGACAATAATTGCAAAATTGTTTTCTACTTCTTCCTTCCAGATACAGGTTTGATCTTCCAGTCATTTTCTCAGTACCCAAATCTTTTCATGTTTTGCATTCGCTTGTTCCAATTGTTTTTGAAAATCATCTTACATATTTTTTTTATACAATAAATCCTTGAATTAAATTAGTATAATGTCGCTGCCAATTTTCTTCACTGAACAATTCATGTTTCTTCAATTTTTCCTGGAAAACTTTAATTTTCTCTAAACTATCATAATATGAAGATGCAATCTTAGTCAAATGAAACTAATTGTATTTGACAAAATATCCTAAACCTTGGGAAGATTCATGAGATTTTTCTTTTACATCTCCCTGAACCTGGTAGTTAAATTCAGATACAGTTTCCAGAGTATCATGTTTTATTTTGTTTGTTCTTTGGACAACTGATTTTGTTTGACTGTTAAAATAATAATCTGTCAAAGATGGAATAGTATCTGCAATTGTCTCTAATTCAAAAACCGATTTAAACAAGAATGATTCCTAGTTAATCTTAGTAAAAATCGGAGTTACTGATGCTTAAGGAGATATAGTAGAAATAATATCCACTCTTCTATATGATTCCATTTTTTTCTCATTTTCCTTGGTACTAGTTTCAATAGATACTTGTTTTTCCTTGTCCTTAGGTACTTCCATTTCTTTGACTTTTGCACTTTCTAGTTTCTTTTGATTTGTTTTCTAAGGAGAATTAATGATAGCAATCTATTGTTCAGTTGTTTCTTCTTTTTCTACAGTATTTTCTCTTCCTGTAGTTTCATGTTCATCTTTTAGATTTTGCATTGATGTGGATTCAATTTCATCACCTATGACAACAAAACCTTCTAATTTTTCAATTTCTACTTCTTTTCCCTTCTGGGAAACAATAGAAGCCTCTGAAGTGAGCTCATTGAAATTAAATTTCAAAAATTCAGTAGACTTTAACTCTTTGAATGAAATGTTGAGGTGTAGATCCTTTTCCTTTAGAAAATTTGCATACAATTCCTCTCTAAATTCTTGCAATTGTCGTCTTGATTCACTATGTAGGACTTTGCCTCTTTGGACAACTTGTTGAAAATCATCAATGCATATAAAAACCTCATTGAAAGGTGGTTCCTGATGAATAATTTTTTTAATATAACTAATTGTTATATAATGATGGCCAATGAAACCTTAGGGATCATAGTCATAATGGGGCAAAGTAAATAACCAAATTTCCTCAAGCTCTTTGGCTTCTATGATTTTGTGCCCTTTGTCCCGGATATTAATGTCCCCAAAATTTATTGGGAAGTTAGGTCAGAATTTATTTTGTACCTTACTCAATTTTTTGGGTTGCCCATACAAAACAACTTAATTAGCCACTTCTCTCAAAGTGTTATATACCTAGGGCGGATAATATGGGGTACAAAGGGAGGTATGCAAGGGAATAATGTAATAATGGGATGGGCCATAGTAATAAATAAGGTGGTTAACCCGTATCATGTAAGGGACCACACGTAGTTAGTAATAATGTAATGGGCCCATGGTATTAGATAGATGGTATTGAGGGAACCATGATAATGACCCATGGTATTGTATGTATGAGGCATATGTAGAGGCTAGAGACTCCACATTGAGGGATGTCAAGGATTATTGTATGAACAGGAATATGGCTTGTGAAGTGTTCTCCTTCCTTAAGGAGTGAATGTATGGTGTTGCCCTACCTTAAGGGTTTGATCAATAAAGAAGAATTTCTATCTATTCAATCTTGTTAATTCTGGGTTTATTTCTATTATCTTATATTTTCAGATCAGATCTATAAAAAGTGGTATCAGAGCACTTTCTTGGGCAAAAGTGGAGAATTTTTTTAATTTTTGCAAGAACTTTCTGGGGTGGCGAGTTTGCAGGTCAGATCTATATGTTTTGGAGAAAATCTACAAAATATAATTGTAGATCTATATTCTTTGTGAAAATATACCTGATTTCAAAAAAAAAATCGACTGAATCGGAGTCTAGATGAAGAAGATATCACTAATCTAAAAATCAGTGGTGTTGTAGACATTTTTCGGGGCAGCGAGTTTGTGGTGCATATATGTATGTTTTGGGGAAAAATATGTAAAATATAATTGCAGATATGGATTTTTCGTGAAAAAATACCCAAATTCAAAAAACAAATCAGTCGAATCAGAGTCCGGATGAGGGAGATATTGCTAATTTAAAATCAGCTATTTTTTCAAATATTTCTTGTGACAGCGGAGCAGTTGCAACACAGATTTGAAATTCCAGTGTCTGGATCAGGATTTCTATCACATGGGCAGATGCAGAATGTTTGTTCCATTTCCCAAAATAGATCATAATAGGGATTTTGAGCAATATTGACTAAACTGTGACAATTTCAAATTTTCGCCAAGTAAGTGATTTTTTTCAAAACCCTCTTCATGGAGAGGCTATGTTTTGCAGGAAAAGATAATGGTCCTACTATTGAAGAATTCATACAGAGACAAAGGTTCACATATGGGAGACTTTGGAATATTTCAGTGGGGCTTAATATGAAAGAGGAGGCTAACAAATAGTGGTTATCACTTTACTACAAGCAGTTACCCAAACTTTCAGATGCAGAATTTGAAAGAGTCCTTTTAAACAAATGGTCTCGGGCTAGAAAAAAGGAGAATGAGACACGTAAGGGGTTATTTTCTATGGGTGTCTCCTTATTGCAGGTTCATGGATTGATTCAAAAGGAGAAGATCATTGTGTCTATAAATCCTAGTTGCAAGCATACTTTTATTAATGTTAATTTGGCAAAAAAAATGCAAGTTCCTTCAAAATACATTGAAAACAGACAGGTCGATAATGAGGATGTTCAAGTTTGTAAGGATTTGAAGCTTTCTATGGATAAGTATGTGTTGCATGGTGATTTTTATAATTCAAATATGGATAACCTAGATGTTGTTTTTGGCTATCCTTGGATGGAATTCGTGGGTACTATCAATATTAATGTGCAGAAGAAATTATTGAAGCTCTGGTACAAAAAGAATAAAATTACATTACAGGATATTTCCATCAATAAATAGGTAGAGTCCACGGAGGTTGAAGCAAAAGATGTTCCAGGGATTGACATATCAGATGATGAGCCTTTGATGACCGAAAATCAAACACAAACAGAGGCTGAAGTAGAAAAAGCTACAGGTGCTCATACATCAGATGAGGGCTCAGTGGTTGAAATAATATTGGAAGATAAGACACCACAGTAGGCACCACAGCAGGGTGAATTAAAGAAAAAGACACTGTGGGTTAAAACTTCAACATATCATCACCCACATCACCTCGCAAGAAAACAACCAACAAGATGGCAACCAATTAACCACAAGGACAACAATCCCCACATGATAGATAGCGAAGAGTGAAAATCCACCTACTACACATCAACACAGAAGAGCTGCCACGGTCAACTTCTATCTCAAGCGAGCGAGGCACTAGCGAGATCAAGGGTTCACCTTTCTCTTGGATGGCTAGATGCATGTGCATGGTACCAATGGACTACTCTTTTGAGTAGATCTTATTATTTGTTTTCTTCCCATGTTTCAGGGACGAATCATGTTAAGGGAGGTGGAATGTTATATACCTAGGGGGGATAATATGGGATACAAAGGGAGGTACCCAAGGGAATAATGTAATAATGGGATGGGCCATAGTAATAAATAAGGTGGTTAACCCGTATCATGTAAGGGACCACAAGTAGTTAGTAATAATGTAATGGACCCATAGTATTAGATAGATGGTATTGAGGGAACTATGGTAATTACCCATGGTATTGTATGTATGAGGCCTATATAGAGGCTAGATACTCCACATTGAGGGATGTCAAGGAATATTGTATGAGCAGTCATATAGCTTGTGGAGTGTTCTCGTTACTTAAGGAGTGAATGTATGGTGTTTCCCTACCTTAAGGGTTTGATATCAATAAAGTGAATCATTTCTATCTATATTTAGATCTTGTTATTTTTAGTGTTTATTCTTGGGTTTATTTCTATTATCATATATTTTTGGGTTAGATCTATAACACAAAACCAGTCATTCCGGAATAAATTGGGGTAGAATATGGGGACCAAATTCGCTGTCAAAAACTCTAATGTAGGAAAATAATTCTTCAACAAACCAATGACCTATTGATTCTAGACCTTCTTTAATATTATCAATTATTTTGGGAAGTATTTTTCCAAAGAACACTTGATGAAAAGGAATCAAAGCATAGTGGCACATATCATAAAAATGGTATTTAAAATTAAACTCCCATAGAATAGGAGCATAATTTTGAATTGGTATTTGCTATTCATATGGGTAATTCCATTTCATGAGGGGAAATGGGACTGAGGCAATAACAATGTCTAACAAATAGGCATACATACAAAAAAATATAATTGAACACAGGGGGAGATGATGCTGACAACTTCACTGAATCTGTGATATTTCGTGACAACAACTCAACATCCCGGTTTCGGTCTTTCCCTTGATTCAAAATGTTATAGATTATTGGAATCCATTTAATTTCAAAATGCTTAGGATCTTGTTCCCCATATAATTTTCTTAGCATTTTAATAAGAAATCTAACATGCTTCTTAAAAATAGCTATTGGATAATCCTTTTTTCCTTTGAGCTTGAAACCTTATGTTTCTTCTTTCAATTGTTCTTCATTTACTATATAATAATTCTCTTGACATATCTTCAAGACACTACTTTGAAATTTATGAAGGAAATCAAAATTAAGTGATATTTGTGGGACGCTGAGCTTATATATGGTCGATAACACTTCAAATTTTCAGGAGGCTATCACAATTTCTTGATGGTCAGATATTGTTCAGGTATTAATATTAACATGAGAGAGAATCCATGAAATCATCTCATAATAGGGAAAAAAATGGCCCTAGTTGCTACTTTATGTAGCTCTGTTGCTCTAATTGTTTCAAACAACTTTTTCTTTAGTATATCTTGGACTTTTTAACCATTCCCTTTGCTCCAAGAATTCAAATATATCCTGCTAGGTCATTGTACCTAATTTTTATGTCTTGTAGGTTGAATTTGACATGAGTAATGCGTCGAAGTTCACTTCTTCATGCTCCAATATTATGTCGCTCTTAGGTTCTTTTTTATGTCACTTCTTTAAGCTCCAATATTATTTTTCCTTCTTCATCAATTTCTGGAGATATTGTGTTAGCTGAGAGCTTGTCATCAATAATGTTATTTAACCATGAAACATGGAAAACTAGGTGTAGTCAGAAAGATTCAGGAAACTGCCATAGTACCAATCTTTTATAACACCTTGTAAGGACCAGAGTACTTGGGTAATAATTTATTATCCTTCGTATCTTTCTTGACGAACATTTGTGTGTATGGTTGTAGTCATAAAAATACCCATTTTCCTACGTCAAAACTTATTTCATTGTGATCTTTATTTTCCTATTGTTTCATTCAATTTTGTGCCAGAGTGAGGTTATCCTTTAAGAGTTCCAGAACTTGATGTTTATGCTCAATGTGATCTATTCCTGCTTGAACCTTAGAATTTACTCTTAAAGATGATGTGATGGACCATGGATAATATCCATAAAGTTCCATAAATGGGGCCATTTTTGATGCAGTACGGAAGGAAGTGTTACACCACCATATAGCCAGAGATAACCACTTGACCCATTGTGTTTATTTATTAGATATAAAGCAATGAAGATATCCTTCCAAAAATTTGTTCACTATCTCTGTTTTCCCATCATATTAAGGATGATAATGTGAGCTATGAGCTAATTGAGTACCAGGACAAGAAAATAATTTTTTCCAAAAGTTTCCAATGAAAATTGGGTCTTTGTCACTTACAATATTTTTCGGTTTTCCATGTATCTTTTGAATTGTTTCCATAAACGCAGTATCGATTGCATTGGCTTTAAAACGTTGAGATAATGCAAAAAAGTGTGTATACTTGGTAAGTCTACAACTACCACCTTGATGACACTCTTTCCTTCGGAATTGGGTAAACTTGTGATAAAATCCATTGAGACCTTCTCCCAACACTAACTTGGAATGGCTAAAAGTTGTAACAGAACCAAGGTCTTAACTTCTTAACTTTATTCTGACATTCTGCCAAAAACCTCTAAATATCAGATTTAAGGCCATTGCAAAAAAATCTCTTCTTGACCCTGTGGTATGTTTTTAAAAATCCTGAGTGCCCTCTGATGCCCTCCTAAAGGAAGGTGTGTAATTCCAAAATAATATTTTGTTTGAGTTGGGAGTTCTTACATAGATGTAATCTATCTTTGTAACATATGAATCATTTTTCTAAATAAATGTATCATATGTATATGGAAGTTAACTACCCAACCCATGCCAGGAAACTACAGTTGGTTACAGATTGCATCAAGAAGGTACGCAAACATATAGAATTTTGCTTGCTCACTCTTGGGTAGACTCTGGGCATTAGAAACATGCACTTTCAGCTAAAGAGCCAACATATCTGACCAGTTGAAGGGCCTTCCTTCACTCACAAATTGATCCAACACAACAACCTAACTCTTTGGAAAGGTCTGTTGAAAAGTGTGCAACAAGAAATGCTTGTTGAGAATGCAACAAGATGATGGAGCTTAGTGAAAAGAGTCGCCTTCACTAAGTGGGCCTGCAGGCAAATTATGGCGCGAGTTCTATTTTTTGATCCCAGCAGGGATGATCACAGTATGGGTGATCACAGTATGGGTGATCATAGTATGGGTGATCACAGTATGAGTGATCACAGTATGAGTGAACAAAGTATATTTTTAGACTGGCTGTCCAAAATAGAAAAGTCAAATATTATTGTCTCATAATAATATTTGGACTATAAACTTGATCTTATTCTCTTGGAGCACTTCAGTTTGAGCTACAAATGTGGCACATGCAGCTGTCAAAAGGAAGTATGATTTCTTTGTGGGTCAGTTGAGTTGTTGCATGCATGACTTCAGTTAGAACTCAAGTGAGTTGAGTTTAGTGGACTAGAGGTGTAGTTGATGGAGTTGTGTTCAGTTCAGCTTTGTTAAACTTGTTGTATTTAGTCTAACTGGAAAATAGACTAGAGATGAGTTGGGTGAATTAGTTATTAATTAATTCACAAGTTATTAACTCATAATGCAACTATAGAATATGTTATCACAAAATCGTGTACTAAGGGCTGCTACTTAGCAAGATCTCATGCAACTATTTCAAACCAAGCTTAAACTAAGGCTTAGCCTCCTTAGTTAGAGAGGGCTCTCTCACAGATTTTTGATAGGAATTACTAACTAGAAAAGATGGCTAACTCTTCAAACAGTACATGAAAATAAGCTGGTTGGAACAACGAAATAACACTTCTTCCATTGGGCTCATGGAGTCAAACACTTCTGCAGTAAACTATTAACTACTCAATCATGGAAGCCAAGGCATATAATGTTTAAACACTCAGAACATTTCTCAAAAAGAACCTCAACTCATAAACATACACAGGAAGTCTGAGCACTAGGTGAATTCAGAGTGATTGCATATTTAGTGAGCTGTAAAACATAAAGGATAAAGACAAAACCACATATATTCTGAGCTTTGAACACAAGATGAATCTTGGGAAGAAAAAGTAATCTTTCTATTACTGTCAAAAGTCTTTTACATAAGCTGATATAAAAAACTCTGTTTTTTCATAAATCTCCAACCCCACTTACATCAGAGTTTTCACTATATATAGGAAAACCAAAACTAAAACTACCTTGAGTCTCCTCCTCAAGCATGAGGGGAGAGCTCGATGGTCTATCATTAACTAACCTTATCTATTTTTAAACAAACTTATTAAATACATAAGGTATTGTGCTGTAAATACATAGAGTCCTAATTACATTGAAAGTCCAACTCTATCTCCTCGTATGCATGATGCCTTTCTTGAGCTTTGACACCTGTACATTTTCTGTTGTGGCTGAGATATGTTGAAGGAACATTCACTGAACAAGCTGGCCTCGGGTGCTAGCTGTGTAGATGGCTCATTAATTAGTAAAGATGAGTACCCTATTTTCACGGTCCCTGTCTTCCATTCTTCTTTACTATTTAAAGACCACGCTCCAAGCTCTTTAATCCTTCAATAACAACGCATAACACCATATGCCTCATGATCTGGATGCCTTGTGGACTGAACAGGTGTACAAACCAAAAATCCCGGTAACCCTACCAGAACCCTAGTAATTCGGTCATAAAGTGCCTTTAAGAAAACTTTAGCAAAAAAACAAAATATTTCACTTTTTCTTCAAAACTTACACCTGTCACTGTTTGAGTTGCTATGATAGCCTTGTATGATCTCCCTCCTGTCCTCAAGGCATTCCTTTCAAAATTCGCTGACCTCATCCTCAAATTCATTGTTTTCTTATAAAACAGCATCTACAGTAGTTTCGTAGCGCGCTACGAAACTACTGTTTTTGTCAAAACAAAACATATTTATCTTGAAGCGCTTTCTGCTTAAACTCATGATTTCTTCAGACATTTTGTACAGGTGTTAGGGACCTAAATAATTTCAAAATGATGGAACTTGAACCAAAATTTATCAAAACTTGAAAAGCACCTTTCCTCTTAAGTCAGTGAGCTAGTTTACCTAGCTTCTTCTTCAAACTGCTAACCTCTTTCTTCAAAGCCTTATTTTCTGGTATCAGGCTCATGTTCAGCTTTCTTATGAGTTTTTCTTGCTTAAGTGTTGGTACCATCCATGAAAATACATCAGACCTTGAGTCAGCTTGCCCCAGTAGACTTGTGCTGCCTTTTAATACAGCCCTTCTATAACTAGCATATCTCACTGCACGTTCTCTAGAAAAACTCTTTATCTGAGCCACTTTTTCCTGGGTTGTTCCTGCCTGGTTCTTGATAGCTATGACATTTCCTCCTTGGCTAATAATAACCTTTTTACTCTTATCTTTACTCTTGGCTGCATGCACTGTTTTAGTCAAAACTTCAAGAAACTCTGTACTAGGCATTTTTACAGCTGCCTCCTCTTTATGCACTTTCTCGGCCTCTTTCATTTGTCTTCTTGTAATTGGCCTCCGTGGCTTGAACACATATTCTTCACTAGGCTCCTCAAACCGTAACCTTTTCGAAGCCTTTGATTTCTTCATGCTCTCTGGTGAGGATTGGGTTAAGTCAATGTGCATTGGTTGCACTGGCTGGTCCTGCTCAAACTCTATTGGCTCAATCTGCACTGACTGATCTTGTTCAAGTTCAATTGCCTCAAGTAAATCAGTTAAACTAGCTTTTGACATAGGACTTTCTTCAACAGCAATTGACTTGCCCTTTTCCTTGCTTAACTGACCTCTGGTTTTTACTCTTGATACCTTTTCAACTTCACTTGGTGCAGGTGCATCCTTCTTCTGTTTGACCTTCTCTTTTGATGATGATTGAGGTGTCTCCTTGATCACCAAAGGCTTCACTGGTTTCTTCAACTTGGTTTTGGACTTCTTCTGATCTTTCACCTCCTTTCTGAGCTCAGCAAGAGTAGGTTCTTCAATTGCTTTTTCTCTTTCCCTAACAGGAAATGGAGTAAGGCCTGTCTTGCTCTGAAAGCCAGCCATAAAAATAAAGGAGTTCCAATCTTTACCAATCTTCTGCAAACCATCTAACACTAACAACTTTACCAAACCATGATGAAACAGTGAAGTTTCACAGTCATCTTTTTTCAGTTGAATTTTATCACACATTTTACTAAGGCTTCTGAACAAGTAGAAAGGGATATCTATTGATGCTTTGCCTGTGAAATGTAACAAAAGTTTAAAATGATATGAATAAACTTTGTTATACCTCCCTTCGCATGTTAAATATTTTTGGATGCATGTGAGGAGCAGGGCAAAATGTTCCTTCACGTAACTCCTTGGCACAGCTTTTGTGAGATCCTCATTTACATAAGGCTCCTTCAAAAATTCCTTACAGGGGCTCATGTCGAATTTAAAATTTTTGAACCATTCATGACCACCTCTAGGAATCTCAGTCACATCAGAAATGGCTTCTGGGGATACAGGGAATTCTAGCATTGACACCTTAGAGTTTAAACCAGTAAAATTCAATGCAAAAGCTTTTGTTACCTCTGCGTGCCCTCCTTGCAACTTCTCACAAAACCTCCAGCAACCAGCACTTTTAAAAGCTCTTGCTACACCTTCATCCTTTAACGTAATATCAAGCCCCTCCGGTTCTGTTCTTTGGCACCTACCGGATCGATGTTCCCTTTTCTCCATTTTACTTTGAAAACTTTCGGACAGAGAACTAACAGCAGCTTCAACTCAGAAGGCAACTTCAAACTTTGGAATGCAGGCTCGCTTGCAATCAGGTCCTTTTAAATGAAAACTCGGGCTCCTTTTCGCTTCAATAATCTTGTCATACAAGCAAGTCAGTTCACGCACTAATAACAAATATCATAACACTACCATACATCATAAAATCACTTTGAATGATGTTTATGTGCGTGGTTTTGAACCTCATAGCGGAATGATGACCCATAATGACCTGGAGAGGACATCAACTGACAATATATGGACGGACCTAATGACTCATCCCCCCAGACTTGACATTTCAAGAAAACGCGCTGCAGAAACCCCGAATCCCCGATTCCGTAGCGCAAACAGTTATAAATAAACAAAATTCGCTACGAAATGGCTGGTAGATGACACGCTACGAAAAGGCGGAAACATCATTGCGCTGCCAAATTGGCCAATCAGACTGCGCTGCGAAACTGCGCAAAGGACCAATGACGCAAACAAGACAAGACATGCCTTAAAGAATTATGATGGAGGATGACTAACGGTTTTTGAAAATGATTCACATCAATACCTTTTTAAAACATGATCCCTAAGTAACACACATAGGACCATAACCATTTGACACACATCTTTTGACAATGAAATTTTTTTTTTGTTTGGGAAAACATTATGTACATGAACTGTAGTACATGGACTGTAGTTCTAGGTGATAACAGAATACATCAGTTAACTTAGTTGCATGTCAGTGCATGTTCAATTCAACAGGGACAGGTGTTAGAGGATCAGATTTCTATCAGTTGTGACTATAGTTGTGCATGATGATTTGCACAATCAAAGGGATTGAGTATGCCAATGAATTGGCCAATACCAAGTATTATAGCCTCTGCTCACGTCTTTCCCAGTGTGAGTGATTATTTGGAGGTTAAATACAAGTTTTGTAAACCATTCTCATTCATTCTTGAGCAGGTATTGAGCTGTGGAGGCAGGCAAGCAGCGGGGGAGATTTGGAGATCAGATATGAGTTGTATTGTGTGTAGCATGTGGAGGTAGTACTGAGTACTTGTGAGGAGTATTATACTATGTATTGTTACATGATTCAATCACTATAATATACAGATAGTTGGGGTTTTTAGCGAGATGCTTTCCCCGGGAAAATACTGTGTTGATATGTGTGATTGATGCTTCTATGTACGCATGTGAATGTTTCTGCTTCTGTAAATTGATGATAAATGTAGAGGAGGTTATGTATTATGCATGTTCTGCTTATAAGTGTATAATTAGGATAATCTATGTGAATATGTGTCATATTATTCAAAATTTCTACATGGTATCAGAGCTGCTTGATTTGTAGAAGAGATTTTTACAGGATATCAAGCGAGGATTGATCATCAGATCTATTATTCAGGAAGTGTTTACAATTTATTTCTTCAGGAAGATTTTGTGATCGGGCCAGGTAGCCTCTGGATTGATCCTTCTTTTGGAAGGTGAGATATCCAGTGAATGCCCAGACAGTCAATCTCTGTACAAGAAATACTTTGTTCTCATGAATTCTAGATCATAAGTGGTTGAGTTTTTGAGCTGGTGGAATTCGAATTTAATTCCAAAGCAAGAGATAAACTCATAAACATTCAATGTGAGAATGGAGACAGTATGCCCCAGTATCTCAGGAAGTTCACCCAATGCTTGGATGAGCTGGGAAGTGTGGGGGTGACTGTCGGATGAGGATGGTGAGTCTAGCACTCCTTGACCTTCCTAAGAGTTGGCATAGCTACAAAGACTCGATGAATGGAAGGGAGAAACTGCTAGGATGGGAGAGACTTTGGTCGGATCTTGTGCAGGAGGAGATTAGATAGAGCACCAGAGACGGTTCTTCATCCATGCAGGATGAGGAGAACTGTGCCGTAGCGACTAAGGTGAAGAAGGGGAAGGGGAAGGTTTCTCTTTCCGAATCCAGTTCTTCCAATGATGGGAAGAAGGTTGACAAGTCGAACGTGAGATGCTTTCGTTGTCATGAGTTGGGTCATTATGCTACTAATTGCCCAAAGAAGAAGTCCAAGAAGGGATCCGGGGAAGGATCTGAAGGTGAGGCAACCTCACTTGCTTCACAGTTTGAGTTGGACTTCACACTCTTCGCATGCATGGTTTCATCCATTGTGGGAAGTGGTTGGTTTCTTGACAGTGGAGCTTCTTTCCACATGACCGGTGACAAAAGTTTGTTCAGTACTTTGGAGGAGAAAGATCTCCAGATACTCATAGGGATGGGTAATGATGAGAAGTATAGTGTCTCAGGTGTAGGCATGGTTATTTTTCAAAGGGAGCATGGAGCTCGCCTTACCTTGACCGATGTCAAGTATGTACTAGGACTGAAGAGAAACTTGGTGTCGATCGCGATGCTGGAAGACAGAGGCTATGATGTAGTCTTCAGTAAGGGAAAGGTTTTCCTTAGACACATTAGCACTAGACAGGTGAAGCAGATTAGTTCACGGGTCAAGAACGTGTATGCTCTTGAGGTTCAAGATGCATGCAAAGCCTTGAGCAGCGAGGCAACTGATGGAGAATTGGTGGTTGAGAGGGAGCATATATTACCTCTCAACATGCAGAGCCAAAAGAAGTCTCAGACGATTGTGGAGGAGCCACGATTGGTGCAGCAGCTTCAGGAAGTTGTGGAGTAGCCACAATAAGGGAAGCTGAGAGGAGATCGAGTAAAGACATCTACTCATGCAGAGACCTCCAGTAGGGGGAAACTTCGAGCCAGGTGGGCTGAGGGATTGCATGCAACCATACCTCTAGGTAGGAGGTGGGGCGATGTGGATTGATTGTCCCAAGGAGGAGGGGCAGGATCCTTGAGGTACCCAACCTCTTGGATGAGACCTTGCTACGGGAGCCCTGATGTGTAGTAGCAGGAACTGACTGATTGGGTAGAGACAGATGCGGATGGACTGGCAGAGAGAGCGACAGTGCAAGGAATCCCAGGACAGCGCATAGCTAGTGTTGGCCGCTCTAATTGTTTTCACAATTCGAGCTCCACATAAATTGTCAACCCGAGAAGGTCTTTTTATTCCAAAGGTAATAGCGCACTGGATATGCTCAATTTCAAAAGCAGTTCGATGTTGTAGTAAAAGAAAGTCACACACAATTGTTAAATTCAGCAATCTATCAATTCACAGTCTACTTAATTAAAGCTGAAGTCAATTAACTTATAGCAGACACGATTTCTCTGTTACAGCAAAAGGGAAATAAATGTATAAGAAAAGAAATCATTCAACTATAACAGGAACAGGACCCTATTCCTTGGTGGGAACTTCAGCACCTGCTGCCTGGCACTAATCACACTGCAAAAGAAGTAACCTTAAGAGGTCAAGACCCTATTCCTAGGAACAGGAATCTTCAGCACTTGGCCTCTCTGTTCTAATCACACTGCAAGTAAAAGAAAGCAATCAATGGAGCAAGACCCTATCCCTCTGTACAGGGATCTTCAGCACATGCTCTCATCATCCACTCGTGCAATCAATACATGTAGCGCTAAGAAACAGAGTATCACAAACCATGTAACTAGTGTTCAGCAACAGAACTAAATACAATGCAAATACATAGGAAATAAACAACTACAGGAATAAAGGGGTGGATCTTGTGAGGAAGGCGGGCCCTTTCCTTCTCACAAGATTCCCCAAGAGAAAGAATTAAACTAGAATGCTCAAAACAGGTCTTTATTCATCTGTCAAGAAACTGGTACATACAAAAAGGAGACTAGCTCCTGTCTCACACAATGCTGTTCTCAAAATTACAGTTCGATTCCCCCTAATGATGATGTCTCCTCTTTTTAAAGAGGAGACATCATTTACAATTTTACACAAGAGCGGATATCTCGATTCTGTTCAAAACAAGACTATTCTGTTCTTTTTTTAAAAAGAGATACTGTTACAACCGAGACAACAGTCATGCTATCTTTACAATAATTCAGGTAACCGTATCTTCGGCCTGCTGCTATTATCCACAAAAAGTTCTTCAGAATCGCAAATTACGCATAACGGAATTTGCGTGCTTTGTCGGCTGTTTCAGCAGCTGAGTTAACTGTTTCAGCATCGGGACCAGATGTTTCAGCAACGGGACCAGCTGTTTCAGCAACGGGACCAGCTGTTTCAGCAACAGGACCAGCTGTTTCAGCAACGGGACCAGCTGTTTCAGCGACGTAGTCGGCTGTTCCCGCAACTCAGTCAGCTGTTTCAGCTACAGCCGCTCGTTCTCATCAAGGCATATAACTTTATCTGCGATCTTCAACTTATGTTAGCAACAATGCACTTCAATAATTGATAAAATATAAGAGTATTATGGAATTAAATGTAAGACAGATTAACCATATAATAAAGAGAAGGTTTCCATATACCTTAGGATATAGTGAATGAAAAAGACATTGGAGCTTATGGTTTTGAGAGTAAAATGATATCAAAATATATAACAAAATGGTACATATTGGAGTCCTAACATCCCCCCCAGCTAAAAATGTTGCATGTCCTCAGGCAACCCCTTCGTCTGAATCAGAGTCTGAGTACTGGGACTGGCAATGCAAATTACTCAGGCAGTAGCTGGAGAAAGTGGCGTCTGTAGGAGCTCGGAATCCGCTGTTGGTCTGCAACTGTTGCCATGCCGAGGCTTCCTCTTCGTCAGTCAACAGGTAATGATTTTGATACTTTTCTGAAGGCAGCCATAAGATTGGAAAACGGAAATGATACCCAATCCAGTTGACTCCACAATGCTGAATGCAATCAATATACTTAGGGACTCTATACAATGCAGCGTGAAAATTGAGAGGGTTAAAAGGATGATAATCCTGTCTTTCCTTATCTGATTGCTGCCAAAAGAGATCATTGGCCTTCAGTGCAGCAGGACCCTTCATTCGAATATGCTCTTGACAATTAAAAAGGATTGAAGCCTGTAATTGCTCTATGTGCTCGCTCATACCTGGCTTCTGCAAGAATTCATAGTACTGTGCTATAAACATGGCTGGGCTTACCGGCTCTGGCCTAATCCACAGGAGTTTATTCTCCTCATTATGACTGCTTGTATTGAACGCAGTCTGCCAAGTGAGCTGATTAGACAAAAATGAAGCAAATGCCCTAATTTGTATATCACCTGAAATTGGAATAAGATTAATTCTTCTTTCTTCAGGCATGGCTTCATTATGAAGGTAGAGTTCGCACAGCAGATGCTGGTCGCTTTCAGGGGCCTCCTTGAAGGTCTCAACAAATTTTTCTGAAGTCAGTACTTCATGTGGTCTACCATGTGCTATTGATTTAATTTGAAAGTAAGCTAGTCGTTCAGCAAGAAAAAGAGCGTAGTTTACAGAAGGTTTCCGTGTAACCATCAACTTTCGCACCAATGAAAACATCAGGGCTATCCGTTCCTTAGACTGTCTAGCTTCCTTCTTATATTCCCTGTGCTCTTGCAGTAATTGCTCCAAGTTCTCCCAGTTAGTGTATACAAAGTTTTGCCATTGCAACAGCAACCTTTCAAAGAGCTGTTATAGGAATTTTCTCAGATATGCTGAATGACTGTATGGAAATATTTATGGATGATTTTACCCCCTATGGTGTGTCTTTTGAAGAGGGATTACAAAACCTTGAGAAAGTACTAGAAAGATGTAATCAAGCCCACCTTTCCTTAAGTACCGAAAAATGTCACATGATGATGAGTGAGGGAATAGTGCTTGGACATTTTATTTCATCTCTAGGTATTCAGGTAGATCCATCTAAAATATTAGTCATTCAGAATCTTCCTGTTCCTAAAACTCAAATTGATGTGAGAAGTTTTTTAGGACATGCTGGTTATTATAGGAGATTTATTAAAGATTTCTCTAAAATAGCTTCTCCATTGTTTGTATTGCTTATGAAAAATGCTGAATTCAAGCGGACTAGTTCTTGTCAAAAAGCTTTTGAAGAACTGAAGCATCAGCTGTCTACTGCTCCTATTTTGAGGGGGCCTGACTGGAATCTTCCATTTCACATATCCTCTGATGCTTCAGACAGTGCTATTGGAGCAGTCCTGGGACAAGAGGAAAATCATCTTCCTTATGCTATATACTTTATCAGTAAGAACATGACCTCTGCTGAGCTTAACTATACAGTTACCGAGAAAGAGTTCCTTGCAGTAATCTATGCCATTAATAAATTCAGACACTATATTACTGGTTATCCTACGTTTGTGCACACTGATCATTCAGCTATTAAATACTTAATGAACAAATCTGTTACAAATGCTAGAGTTACCAGATGGCTATTACTATTGCAGGAATTTGATATTACAATTATAGATCGGCCTGGTAAAGAAAATGTGGTGGCTGATTTTCTTTCACGGTTAAAAACTGATAATGATATTCCAGTGGATGATAGTTTTCCTGACGAATATTTGTTTGTAGTTTCTGCTCATTCTCCATGGTATGCAGATATTGCTAACTACTTGGTTGCAGGAAAACTACCAGCACACCTGTCATATAGGGAAAAGAGAAGAATTGTTCAACAAAGTGCCAGGTATAGCTGGATCAGCGGATGTCTCTTCTATACTGGGCTTGATCAGGAGATTCGAAGATGCATCAGAGAAGATGAAGTGTATGACATACTGAAAGCTTGTCATGATGGCCCTTGTGGAGGCCATTTTGCTGATAAAAGAACAGCGCATAAAATTCTGAGGATGGGTTACTATTGGCCCTCACTATTCAAGGATGCAAAGAAGTATGTAAGGGCTTGTGATAGCTGCCAGAGAATGGGTCAACCCAATCATAGAGACCAAATGCCACTAAACCCCCACGTAGTTTCTGAACCATTTGAAAGATGGGCCTTGGACTTCATAGGACCCATTAACCCTCCATCCAATCAAAGAACCTATATATTAGTCTGCACAGACTATATGACTAAGTGGGTGGAAGCCAAAGCACTTATTAGAGCCAATGAAGAGGCTGTTTTGTCCTTCTTGTTTGAAGATATTTTCACTAGATTTGGAATCCCCAGAGAGCTAGTTACTGATGGAGGACCTCCATTCAATTCTCATGGTTTCAAATCTACTCTTCACAAATATCATATTCAACATAGAATGACCACACCATACCACCCCCAGGCCAATGGGCAGGTGGAAAGCACAAACAAAGTTTTAGAAGCCATTCTAACTAAAACAGTAAAGGACAACCGAAAGGATTGGTCCCAAAGGCTCCCTGAGGCATTATGGGCTTACAGGACTACTTGGAGAAACACTACCGGTTTTTCTCCCTATGAATTGGTTTATGGTAAAAATGCTATTTTTCCTGTGGAATTTGAAATTAAAACTTTAAAGACTGCCTTAGTTGTTAATCTTGATTTGAATGATGTGTAGACAGCTAGATTGCAGCAACTTTTGGAGTTGGATGAAAAGAGATTGGATGCCATTCACCAAACAAACATGATTCAGCAACAAAGGATGAAATGGCATGACAAAATTATCAAACACAAGCAGTTCCAAAAAGGTAATTGGGCCTTGCTGTATGATTCTCGGTTTGAAAATTTTCAGGGAAAGCTACGTACACGTTGGCTTGGACCGTATGAAGTAGAAGATGTCTTTCCAAACGGAACGGTAAGACTTGTAACAATTGATGATGCTAAAACACCTCTACTAGTCAATGGCCATAGGCTTCGTTTATACGAGCGCCCTGTTTCTAAAGAAGATTTCAAGACTGCTTGCATGACTGATATTCATTATCTTTTTCCAGGGGAGTCTTCTGCTCCTCACAGCACTTAATTTTCTGCACTATATTTTTAGTAGTAGATTAGATTTAGCACTAATAATCCCTGTCAAGGATTGGCATGTTACAATTGAATTTTGCAGATTCTGGAAAGGCAATAAGGAGGACAGATTCATCATGAGAAGATCTGAAGCTTTAAATCAAGAAGCTTCCGCCCATCATTTTATCCTCTTCCCTAAAGTAATATCCCTCCATTACTTCTATCATTCCCACCACTCCCGAAATATCTTCCTTCAGTCTGTGTTACCCATCCCTTACTGCTGAAATAAACCCTTATCATTCACAGACCTAAGTCAGTTATCACAATTTTCTGATTTTTCCCGTTGCTGAAACACCTGTTTCAGCAACGTAACACCAACTTTTTCCGTTGCTGAAATACCTGTTTCAGCAACATATCATTGATTCTACCCATTGCTGAAACACCTGTTTCAGCAATATATTATCAATTTCCTCCGATTGATGAAACACCTGCTTCAGCAATGTATCGTTCATTTGTCAATTGCTCACACATCAGTCTCAGCAACTTGTTATTATCAAAGCAGCATCTCTCTTTGACAACATATAAGCTTTCTGGTCCTTCACGATCATACTTCAGATCCTTTTGGTGAAAATTATTTGCAATATACCAGAATCAATTACACAGACCCTTCTATGATCATTCAAGGCTATTGCAACCGACACTTCGAATTATTAAAGGTAAAGTATAAGGTATATGGTTTTAATGTAATTCGGTTAAATCATATTAAAAGAGAGGATTTCATTTCATAATGATTGCATATCTCCCCACGTCCAATCATTATTATACCATACGTAGGGGGGGGGAATTCCAAAAATGGAATGATTATTTCGCATGCACCAACCTGCCGCCTGTTATCATATCCATTTTTGCCGTCATTTAGACTACGCAGCCATTGTTGCAACAACTAAGTCTGATCAGGGTCTGAGAATACTGAATTGTGCCTCTGCGGAAAAACTCAGAGCTTTAGCCATGGGAAAGGCGGCCATTAGAAATGAGCCCGGCTCCATAAGTCTTCTACAGCTCTTTCCTGAAGCATATCAGATCTTCCAACAAGCAGGGTGGACAGCATATTTTGAAAGGTTGGGAGATTTTAACGCAGAAGAAGTATTAGAATTCGCACAGAACTTTGAAGGCAATTTCTCAGTGGTCCGAGGGGTTCGCATTTCAGTGACAGAGGATGACATAGTTCAGGTATCAGGGTTGCCAGCTGAGGGCATTCGCTGGTTTAGCAGGAAGACGGTCGTTCTTAACGCGCAGCAAGACTTTTTGCGCCCGGACGAGCAAGTGGAACCTAGAGGCCGCGGGGTCAGTCTGCATTCACTTCCTCAACCATGGCCATCAGTGGCAGAATTCGTCAAACACTACCTCACATGCGAAGGGCGTTATCAGGTAGTGTACAACCATGACTTTGTTCTGCTGAATCATTTGAGGAATGGAAGATTGGTTAATATCCCTTATTATCTGCTTGGTTGTATTAAAAACATGTCGTATTATTGTAAGCAAGCCAAATCTCCAATGACATCCCTTACCCATCACCGCTTATGCCAGCTGCTAATACAGAGGGGTTTTGCTCAGCAAAATCCCCCTCTGCAGGCCCTACCTGAAATTCCTTTGCAGGCCCCACCTGAAGTCCCTCTGCAAGCCCCACCAGAAATTCCCCAACTACCTGAAATTCCTTTGCAGGCCCCACCTGAAGTCCCTCTGCAAGCCCCACCAGAAATTCCCCAACCACCTGAAGTCCCTTTGCAAACCCCACCCGAAACTCCTCAGCAAGAGAAAACGTCCCAATTGTCTGAAAATCCTCATAAAGAACAACAGGAGGAAACCCTCAATTCTCCCGTCAACCCAACCCCGAGCTCACCTCAGTTAGCAGAGCTAACACCCTCTACTATTCCTGTCCCTAGTGACGATTCTCCAACACCCCCTTATTCACCCATTAAGAAAAAAAGGAAAACCCCAGCAGTCACAAGTTCTAGACCACGGACAAGGTCCACATCCAAAATTCCTACCTCTCCGCAAAACCCTGTCCTGAAGAAAAAGCACTCCCATTCAAGAAAAAGGAAAGGCAGCGATTTTGCTGCCTTCCTACCAAAAAGAAAAAGGACAAAGACTGTTGAGGCAAAATCTACCTCCATTTTCCCTAACCCTGCCACTATTGCATTGAAACCCTTATCCCCATCCCGAACTCCCCAGCCGGCCTCGTCCGAAGACACTGTCACACAAAAATCAGTGCCTCGGGATAATACGACATTGGTTATGGATCAAGGAGTGACTGCTCCACAAGAACCAGTCACTCGCCCAGTGACTGTAACACAAGAACCAGTCACTGAGGAAGAAGAATACACCAAGCAGGTCGATAATGGGAAATGCCCAGTGACTGTTCCACAAGAACCAGTCACTGAGGCAGAAGAATTTACAGAGCAAGTTGTTAGTGAAGAATGCCCAGTGACTGTTCCACAAGAACCAGTCACTGAGGCAGAAGAAATTACAGAGCAGGTTGTTAGTGAAAAATGCCCAGTGACTGTCCCACAAGAACCAGTCACTGAGGCAGAAGAATTTACAGAGCAGATCAATACTGAAGAATGCCCAGTGACTGTCCCACAAGAACCAGTCACTGAGGCACAGGAACACAACAAGCAAGATGATAGTGGGAAATGCCCAGAAACTGAAATGCCAGAACTAGAGACTGAAATACCAGAACTGGAGATGGAAATACCAGAACTCGAGATTGAAATATCAGAATTGGAGATTGAAACACAGGAATCCATTCCTAACCCGGTGGATGAAACACAAGAACCACCCACTGTGGTACCAGAACTGGAGACCGAAACACAGGAATCCATCCCTAACCCGGTGGATGAAACACAAGAACCACCCACTGTGGTACCAGCATTAGTCACTGAGAAGCAAGAATTCATGACTGGTCCGATAGAGGAAATACAAGCACCACTCACCGTGGTTTCAGAACTAGTTGCTGAGGAACAAGGATTTATTCCTGATAGAGCACGAGGACTATTTACTGTGGTATCAGAACTAGTTACTGGTGAACAAGAATCCATTCCTGGCACGATGGATGAAACACAAGAGGCACCCATTGTGGTGCAACAACCAGCTACCACTGTGCATCAGCAAAATATTCCAGCAGAAACAACTAGCATACAAGGCCCACATACGATGGCATCTCTACTGTAGGAAAATGAGTTCCTGAAGTCTGAAATAGAAGCTTACAAAGCTGAGTTAGCCATGGCTCGAGAGGCTTTTGAAAAAGAACTCAATCTCCATACATTAGCACAAGTAGCCTCAATGCAAAACAGGGAGACATGCATAGAATATATGTGCAAAGAGTGTGGCATCATTTATCAGAATGCAGGCTATAAAGTAGTTGAAATTTCACTCCCTGAGACAATTATGACAGAGGGAACACAAGAGGAATGCCCCACTACTCCACAAGAACCAGTAGGACCTCCTATGATGCAAGAAGAAGAAGAAGAAATCGAACAAGAGATATCTCATCCTTTGGGGACTGATGCAGCTATCTCGGCAGAAGAAACACTGCCAGAGCACACCACTATTGATTCAGATATTTCGGCAGAAGAAACATTGCCAGAGCACATGACTATTGATTCAGATATTCCAGCAGAAGAAACATTGCCAGAGCACATGACTATTGACTCAGATATTCCAGCTGAGGAAACATCGCCAGAGCATACTACTATTGATACAGCTGTTTCGGCAGAAGAGACACTGCCTCAGCACACTACTGGTGTAAGTATCCCGACAGAAGAAATAATGCCCCAATACATTTCCTCTGAGGCAGCCATACAGACAGAGAGAATAGTGCCCAAACCTACTACTTCTGTTAAAAAGACACAGACTCGGCCATGGGACCCATTGGAACAATTCAACAGATGGAAGAAGGAACATGCTGAGAAACAGGATATAGTATTACAACAGCATAAGTTGCAATGGCAAAACTTTGTATACACTAACTGGGAGAACTTGGAGCAATTACTGCAAGAGCACAGGGAATATAAGAAGGAAGCCAGACAGTCTAAGGAACGGATAGCCCTGATGTTTTCATTGGTGCGAAAGTTGATGGTTACACGGAAACCTTCTGTAAACTACGCTCTTTTTCTTGCTGAACGACTAGCTTACTTTCAAATTAAATCAATAGCACATGGTAGACCACATGAAGTACTGACTTCAGAAAAATTTGTTGAGACCTTCAAGGAGGCCCCTGAAAGCGACCAGCATCTGTTGTGCGAACTCTACCTTCATAATGAAGCCATGCCTGAAGAAAGAAGAATTAATCTTATTCCAATTGCAGGTGATATACAAATTAGGGCATTTGCTTCATTTTTGTCTAATCAGCTCACTTGGTAGACTGCGTTCAATACAAGCAGTCATAATGAGGAGAATAAACTCCTGTGGATTAGGCCAGAGCCGGTAAGCCCAGCCATGTTTATAGCACAGTACTATGAATTCTTGCAGAAGCCAGGTATGAGCGAGCACATAGAGCAATTACAGGCTTCAATCCTTTTTAATTGTCAAGAGCATATTCGAATGAAGGGTCCTGCTGCACTGAAGGCCAATGATCTCTTTTGGCAGCAATCAGATAAGGAAAGACAGGATTATCATCCTTTTAACCCTCTCAATTTTCACGCTGCATTGTATAGAGTCCCTAAGTATATTGATTGCATTCAGCATTGTGGAGTCAACTGGATTGGGTATCATTTCCGTTTTCCAATCTTATGGCTGCCTTCAGAAAAGTATCAAAATCATTACCTGTTGACTGACGAAGAGGAAGCCTCGGCATGGCAACAGTTGCAGACCAACAGCGGATTCCGAGCTCCTACAGACGCCACTTTCTCCAGCTACTGCCTGAGTAATTTGCATTGCCAGTCCCAGTACTCAGACTCTGATTCAGACGAAGGGGTTGCCTGAGGACATGCAACATTTTTAGCTGGGGGGGATGTTAGGACTCCAATATGTACCATTTTGTTATATATTTTGATATCATTTTACTCTCAAAACCATAAGCTCCAATGTCTTTTTCATTCACTATATCCTAAGGTATATGGAAACCTTCTCTTTATTATATGGTTAATCTGTCTTACATTTAATTCCATAATACTCTTATATTTTATCAATTATTGAAGTGCATTGTTGCTAACATAAGTTGAAGATCGCAGATAAAGTTATATGCCTTGATGAGAACGAGCGGCTGTAGCTGAAACAGCTGACTGAGTTGCGGGAACAGCCGACTACGTTGCTGAAACAGCTGGTCCCGTTGCTGAAACAGCTGGTCCTGTTGCTGAAACAGCTGGTCCCGTTGCTGAAACAGCTGGTCCCGTTGCTGAAACAGCTGGTCCCGATGCTGAAACAGTTAACTCAGCTGCTGAAACAGCCGACAAAGCACGCAAATTCCGTTATGCGTAATTTGCGATTCTGAAGAACTTTTTGTGGATAATAGCAGCAGGCCGAAGATACGGTTACCTGAATTATTGTAAAGATAGCATGACTGTTGTCTCGGTTGTAACAGTATCTCTTTTTAAAAAAAGAACAGAATAGTCTTGTTTTGAACAGAATCGAGATATCCGCTCTTGTGTAAAATTGTAAATGATGTCTCCTCTTTAAAAAGAGGAGACATCATCATTAGGGGGAATCGAACTGTAATTTTGAGAACAGCATTGTGTGAGACAGGAGCTAGTCTCCTTTTTGTATGTACCAGTTTCTTGACAGATGAATAAAGACCTGTTTTGAGCATTCTAGTTTAATTCTTTCTCTTGGGGAATCTTGTGAGAAGGAAAGGGCCCGCCTTCCTCACAAGATCCACCCCTTTATTCCTGTAGTTGTTTATTTCCTATGTATTTGCATTGTATTTAGTTCTGTTGCTGAACACTAGTTACATGGTTTGTGATACTCTGTTTCTTAGCGCTACATGTATTGATTGCACGAGTGGATGATGAGAGCATGTGCTGAAGATCCCTGTACAGAGGGATAGGGTCTTGCTCCATTGATTGCTTTCTTTTACTTGCAGTGTGATTAGAACAGAGAGGCCAAGTGCTGAAGATTCCTGTTCCTAGGAATAGGGTCTTGACCTCTTAAGGTTACTTCTTTTGCAGTGTGATTAGTGCTAGGCAGCAGGTGCTGAAGTTCCCACCAAGGAATAGGGTCCTGTTCCTGTTATAGTTGAATGATTTCTTTTCTTATACATTTATTTCCCTTTTGCTGTAACAGAGAAATCGTGTCTGCTATAAGTTAATTGACTTCAGCTTTAATTAAGTAGACTGTGAATTGATAGATTGCTGAATTTAACAATTGTGTGTGACTTTCTTTTACTACAACATCGAATTGCTTTTGAAATTGAGCATATCCAGTGCGCTATTACCTTTGGAATAAAAAGACCTTCTCGGGTTGACAATTTATGTGGAGCTCTAATTGTGAAAACAATTAGAGCGGCCAACATTTTGGCGCCGTTGCCGGGGAAGGTAATTATAGATTTCAAAAAGCATTTATCTATTTTTTCTAATGTGCAGATTGTATGAGAGGACGAGGAAACCAGAAGAAAAATAATCGCGCAGGTGGCAAGGGCTGGGGAGGACGAAAAACGTTTATTGACGAAATCGTATCAAAGGCTGAATCATCACAAAGACTGAGTTCTCGAAAGTCAAAATTTCAGCGTTCCCCTCAGTCAGATTACAGAACAGAAGAAGTTGTGGGTCCTGAACATACAGAAGAAGTTGTGGGTCCTGAAAATACAGAAGAACCAGCAGTCAGCGCTGAAGAGTCAGAGGAAAGTAGCAGAATAGAAGAACATATCGAGGAGATAGTAGAAAGCGTTGGACGACCGGTAGGAAATATTGAAGAACCAATAGAGGATTCTGACGATCGAGAAAGTGCAGTAGGAGGACCAACAATGGAAGACAACAATGATAATCTCCTCTTTGGAGGAGGACGTACAGGTCCTGAAGAAGAAAGAAGGGATGAAAATTCTCTTTCTACCTTGGGATTTCCCATCAGTGATCTTCCTGCAGGAACAATGAAAAATATCCCATTGTCTGCCCTACCTAACTTTCATGGTTTATCTACTGAGGATCCTGATGAGTTTCTTTTTGAATTTGATATTTTATGCAGAAGCTATGATTATGTTACTAATGCTCAAAAGTTGAAACTGTTTCCAGCCACCTTAAAAGGGAATGCCTTGAGATGGTTCATGAGCCTTGGGAGCCAGGTAATCACAACATGGGAGCAAATGAAACAAAATTTTTTGCTTAAATATCAAGACTACTGCCGGACAAGAGAGAAGAAGGATGAATTATTCAATATGGCACAAAAATCGGATGAAAGCTTGGAGGACTACATCGAAAGATTGCAATACAACATACAGAGATCCGATCATCCAGATATAAGTAAGGAAATTCGTAAAACAATATTACTTAGAGGGTTAAGGGATGATTGTTTAAATATGTTAAATATGCTTGCTAAGGGAGATATATCTAAAGAATCATATGATGAGATTTGTGAACTTGCTAAAAGATGTTCTAGGGGAGCTGCAAGAAACAGAATAAGAGATTCCACCTATTCAAGGGTACAGAAATCAGCCAATGGAGGAGCAACAAGAGCAGAGATAGGTAATTTGCTTGAAGAATTTAAAACCGAAATGCTAAGTTCTTTTGCTTCGCAGATTGACACTTTGCAGGTTAAGAAGAAGCAGGCTGAGGCAGAAGCAACTCTGGCTGTCTACTGCCCGAAATGTAGAGATAAGCATCCACTAAGGGAGTGCCCAAGAGATAAAGTACCAGTTTGCACCCTTTGTGAGAAAGATCATGAGACAGAACAATGTCCATCTCTACCGGGGATAAAAGCAGCGATGCAGCCAACAGAGGAAGAAGCTGAAGCAGTCTACCTGCTAACTCAAAGAAGACAGTGGCAACCTAAAGGGCAAGGTACGAATTCTGGTATGCCATTTAATCGTTGGAACAATTATTCTGCTTTTGGCCAAACAGGCTACCCCCCCTTCAACCAAATGCAATATCCACTTTTCAATCAAATGAGTTTCCCACCCATGCAAATGCAAAACCCTCCCTTTGTTGATCCTTCAATGTGGACTCGGCCTCCACAGCAACCACCTCCTTTCAATCCTTGGAACCCAAGTTGGAATAATCAATCACTTCCATACCCAAATCAGATGCCTCAATTCCAACAATCACTCTCTCTGCCATCAAATGCCCCACCAAACAACCAAATGAGACCCCAACTACCCGCGCAACCAAATCCTAACCCCAACAATAAAGCTGTGCAAGTTATTGAAATTCAGAATCAGTCTATATCCCCTACTATGCAATGTAATGATATTCATTTGAGATCTGGAAGAGTAGTAGAGCCTATTATTGATGATATAACTGATTCAGATAAAAATGAAACCGAAAAGCAAAAAGAAGCTCAACCACCTTCTAACAAAAATGCTGAATCAACAGAACCTCCATTCCCCGAGCGTTTGGTTTTAACCAAAACAACTGAAACACCTGCTTTTAATTTTATGGGGGAATTGCAAAATTTGTATATTAAGATTCCACTTTTACAAGCATTAAAAGATGTACCAATTTATGCCAAAACATTAAGGGATATTTGTGTGAAGAAACCTGGTAGGAAAACCAAGGATCCCCTTACAGTACATGTGATGGGAGACTTGTCTGCATTAATATCCGGAAAAACCCCTCCTGTAAAATATGGTGATCCTGGCCATCCTACTGTTACAGTACAGATTGGTAAAGCAGTAATCCCCCGGGTTTTGGTAGATTTAGGTGCAGCAATTAATATAATGACTCTGGAAACTTCACAATTGTTACAGCTGAATAACACAATCAGAGATACACCCACCATTTTAGAGTTAGCGGACCGTTCCACAATTAAGCCAGAAGGGGTTGTTGAAGACCTGCTCATTTCAGTTGAATCCTGGAAATATCCAGCTGATTTTGTTGTATTGCAAACTAAAACAAAGCTGGGGGGACATCCCTTAATTCTAGGAAGGCCATGGTTGGCCACAGCTGATGCATTTATAAGTTGCAGATCTGGTTCAATGACAATTTCTAATGGTTATGAAACAAAACAGTTAACTCTTTATCCTCACGCCACGCCAGTAGTTAATAATGAAGATTCTATATGGATGGATTATGATGATAATGCTGTTCAGCCGATTCTAACTATAGGACAAGCTTTAACTCTTAAAGACAATACAGAAGATGAAATAATCAATAATTTTATTTGTGAACCTTCTTCTGTTATTGCTGAAACACACAATCAATTGACTGCAATTTTTGAAACTGATATACAAGAAAAGATTGAACCTGAAGATTCATCTCAAACTTTAAACACGATCCCATCTAAGAGCGTAACAGTTGAAATTGAACCCGGTAAGACATTAAACATAAATCCTGATTTAACAGACACTGAAACAGAGCAGCTAATGAAGTTATTACACAAATATAAGGAGGCATTTGCCTGGGATTACACGGACATGAAAGGTATTTCTTCGGAATTATGTACTCATAGAATTTACATTAAAGAAGGATGCCGACCTGTTTGTCAACCCCAAAGACGGATGAATCCTAATTTACGAGAAATTGTTAAAGAAGAACTTCAAAAATTGCTTAATGCAGGGTTTATATACCCCATATCTGACAGTGAATGGGTTTCCCCTTAATGCAGGGTTTATATACCCCATAGGCTGCAGCAATGTGAGAGGCACAAGTGTTTTGCACAGTGCTAGGTGGCACAGAGAGGTGTGCAATGGTGCGAGATGCATGGAGATGTTGCAGTAGTGAAGATTTCAGAGAAGGAGCACTTGTCAGCAGCAGGTAGAGCTTCAGCATCAGAGGGTGTTTCTAGCCCAACGGGGAGGTCAGTTGGGAGGTGCAGTGCGGATGCAATGCTGGGAGATAGAACCAGCAGCAGCACGGATGCAGTCAGAGATCAAAGTGACAGAGGCTAGAGCAGTCAGATACTGAAGAGCATAGAGATGCAAATTTTTCAGTTGATAGAGGCAATATCCGTCAGAGACTTTGATGACAGAGCAAGTGGACCGACTAGATGTGTTGCATGCAGAACATTCCAGAGTTACAGGGTCGGGTTTGAGAGGAAGCCTTTCTTGTTGAGAGGGAGTGTTGAAAAGTGTGCAACAAGAAATGCTTGTTGAGAATGCAACAAGATGATGGAGCTTAGTGAAAAGAGTCGCCTTCACTAAGTGGGCCGGCAGGCAAATTATGGCGCAAGTTCTATTTTTTGATCCCAACAGGGATGATCACAGTATGAGTGATCATAGTATGGGTGATCACACTATGAGTGATCACAGTATGAGTGATCACAGTATGGGTGATCACAGTATGGGTGATCACAGTATGAGTGATCAAAGTCTATTTTTAGACTGGCTGTCCAAAATAGAAAAGTCAAATATTATTGTCTCATAATAATATTTGGACTATAAACTTGATCTTATTCTCTTGGAGCACTTCAGTTTGAGCTACAGATGTGGCACATGCAGCTGTCAAAAGGAAGTACGATTTATTTGTGGGTCAGTTGAGTTTTTGCATGCATGAATTCAGTTAGAACTTAAGTGAGTTGAGTTTAGTGGACTGGAGGTGCAGTTGATGGAGTTGTGTTCAATTTAGCTTTGTTAAACTGGTTGTATTTAGTCTAACGGCAAATAGACTAGAGATGAGTTGGGTGAATTATTTATTAATTAATTCACATGTTATTAACTCGTAATGCAACTATAAAATACATCATTTAACTTAGTTGCATGTCAGTGCATGTTCAGTTCAGCAGGGACAGGTGTTAGAGGATCAGATTGCTATCAGTTGTGACTATAGTTGTGCATGATGATTTGCACAATCAAAGGGATTGAGTATGCCAATGAATTGGCCAATACCAAGTATTATAGCCTCTTCTCACGTCTTTCCCAGTGTGAGTGATTCTTTGGAGGTTAAATATGAGTTTGGTAAACCATTCTCATTCATTCTTGAGCAGGTATTGAGCTGTGGAGGCAGGCAAGCAGCGAGGGAGATTTGGAGATCAGATCTGAGCTGTATTGTGTGTAGCATGTGGAGATAGTACTGAGTACTTGTGAGGAGTATTGTACTATGTATTGTTACATGATTCAATCACTATAATATACAGATAGTTGGGGTTTTTAGCAAGATGCTTTCCCTGGGAAAATACTGTGTTGATATGTGTGATTGATGCTTCTATGTATGCCTGTGAATGTTTCTGCTTCTGTAAATTTATGATCAACGTAGAGGAGGTTATGTATTATGCATGTTCCGCTTATAAGTGTATAATTAGGATAATCTTTGTGAATATGTGTTATATTATTCAAAATTTCTACAAGGTCTTCGTGCTCTCTTGACCGTACAAGCGGCATGCAAAGATGATCAAGAGTTGGTATGCCTTCTTGAGTAACTTTATCTTGTAAGCTTGGTTGGGTGTTGTCCTAAACTTTGATGGCTCTCTTACCTAATGCTTCAAGATGTCTTTGGTGTTCACATTGTTGTTGTGGGTATAGAAAAGTGCATCCATGTGGTTCGTTGGTTGTGGCAAGTGATACATTTGATGATACTTCTTTGTCTTGAAGGTGACAAGTTGTGTTCCATTGGCACTTCTCAATGTCATCATGTTAGGATCGATATGTGAGACAACCCAGTGAATGACATATGTGCATGGGAAGGTAGGGTACCTGCATGGAAGCTTGTGTAATATTGACTTGTGGATGTTGACATAGACTTGTCGATCTTCCAGATATTCCTTGAAACTACCTACAAATATGTCTTTGATTCCCTGCCATGTAATCTTCATGTCCTTGTCTATGAAATTTTTTGTGTTTGTATAAACTGGGAAGTTCATTGACACCTATTCAACTACATCTCCAGTATTCATCTGAATTGTGTCCTTTCATCCATCTCTCTTGGAAGCCATGATACGTATACTATATAGAATATTATCAACAACTATTGTACGTGGAGATAGAAAGGACACTCACAACATGCATATGTTAGTTAAAACAAAAATCACTTCAAGGATTGATCATTCAACAAACTGGGCAACAACTGGGCAAGATTTCGCAACTCTGACTGTTAGCGGTGAGGGACTGTCAGTTGGATTTGTGCATTGCACAATCCTAGCTGCCAGTGAGGGGGATGATGATGAATGGAACTGCATAGTCCATTATGGCTTGCTAGTGATTGGAACTACATAATGTGTAGTTCAATCTCGCTAGATGCTAGTTGGGACTGCGCATTGTGAAATCCTAGTGGTTACAACTCTAGGACAGTCTCTTAGGACTGTACAATGCACATCTAGAGACAACCACTGGCAGTGTTTGTGCAATTTCTAGAGCCAAGGCAAAGCCTTGAGTTCCAGAAATGCATAGTGCATGCTCGAAAGAGCTAGATTCGAGACAAAGTAGCCCAGATCTTCCAAGGGCCAACTTGGAAACGAGTGGATCTGAATGTGTGTGCAAAGGCTAGTGCAGATCTGAGTGGATACTGATGCATGCAATGAAATAAAATTCAAGAATCAATCAAATAGAAGAGTAACAAAGCTTGGGGAGAGAGTCGCCACAATGGCTATCGTTAGTGTAAAAACAAGGTTACGCATGTGACACTACAGAAAGACAATGAAAAACTTAAAACAACAATTCTACAAGTTAAAACAAACCAAAATGCTAGTGATCATTTAGTAAAACAAGTAAATCAACACACACATAAGCCAAGCAAAAAAAACCGACACAAAAAGCAACAAAAGACTTTGAAAAGAAAAACTTAGCCAAAAAAGTTGTGTCGACTATACCTAAGGTTCCCACATGCCTCGGGACTACCAGAGATCCAAGATCAAATGTGAGAATGAGCTATGGTAGTGTCCATTAAATAGATTCAATCGTTTTTAGGGTTTATGACATCAAGGCCAAAAATGTAGGAAAAAAAAACAAGTGGTGGCAGTTTCTAAAATTTACTCAAGTGTAACTCCAACTAATAAAAACATATCCCTATTTTCACGGGATGATTTTTTGCATTTCACTTTTTTCTTTTTCAGAAAAGGTTTTCATGCATGCATGGAGAGATTGCACAGTCCTGGATGTTGGAAATAATACTGAGATGGGGGGTGTTATCAGGAAAACTAGTGTCTATTCAGAGTTGCTAGTCCAACTAAGACGGGTAGCTATCTTAGAAACAAACAAAATAAAGTCACTTGTGTTTTCCTTTACGAGAGATATATGAGAAATAAGCAAAGAGTACCGACCTCAGTCTTTTGCTTGGCTCCTTGCTTGTTTCCTTTCCCCTTTGACAGAATCTCGCCACTCCTTCCTTACTTGTCCCGCTTCAAAAAGCACTCGTAGAGTCAAAGCAGCATAATACCATCAAAGCATAGAGATCTATCACCATAAATAATATAGGATCAGATGTATATTAACCATACAAATGCATATATCAATACAAGATTCAGAGATATACAAGAATATGGAGGAAAAATCAAATAGATTTATTGATAAAAGTAGTAGAAGAGAGGATTCCAACCCATTGGTCTGACCCAACACCATCCTCCTAGCATGAAAGCCCTCTTCACCTCATACAAAGCAAGATCACCCAACAATGTCTCCATAGAGAAACCAACACTTCCTTGCAAATTACAAAATTCCAACATTTGGATCTCTGGGATGAGGGATCCATATATAGATGTTTGGAGGGGGGTGAGTCAGCTTCTGGGATTTTGATTAGTGTCATCTCTCTAATGGTTCTTGGTTCCACTTGGAGATTTCATGATCTCTTACTCATTCTTGGGTGAATTCAGAGAGGCAAGTGTCAAATGAGCAGCTTCTAGAAGATTCTCAGGGTCTCCACCTAGCAAACTGCTTGTGCCATTTGTCTACTCTCACTCATCGCACCCTATAGAAGGGCTTTCCAGTATGCATCGCACTTTTTTCATGTGGCAGGTGAGCTGCATTGCACCCTTAGCACTGGGCAGTCTGTATGGTCCTTCTTTGACTAGTTCTGAGTAGTTTTTCCTAGAGAACTTCTGGGATATGATGTAATCATCTGACCTTGCTCCTTTAGGGTATGAAACAACACTTTTAGGGACTTAGAAGCCCTTGGTTTATGGACATATGTGATTGGGGTTGCAGTGCCCAAATATGTTTATAACAGTTGCCCCCTAAAGCATGAGGTCGTAAATTTTTTTGATTTCGAGTGAAATGATTTATCATGAGGATCCGAGGTTTTTTGGAACTGGAAGGTGACCTGTAATAAGATACAATACAATAAATATTTTCATGATCTATCTGAGGTGGGCATTCCCATGCTCAGCTTTATAAATTCATTTTCATGTACATAGGACAGACAACCGTCTGTGTAGCAGACCGATGATTCTGGTAGAGCCATCATCCTTTGGTTTGGATGATTATCTGTGCAGCAATGATGTACATTTGATGTCTTTATTTTCCTAAATATATCACAGCCCGGATGGATGAAACTAGATCCGGGGTCTTCAAAACTCGTTCAATCTTCACCCAAAGTACAAGTCGGTCCATGTGAAAAGATGTTCTGATGTCGAACATGGAAAGACATCGCCTGATTACCAGCCAATGATGTAAGCTGTTAACAGGCGCGAGAGGAATCACCGATGATGATGATGACCCTCAAGGTACTGCAGTAAAATTCACGTGGTGTGAATACATGAGTCGATGTTGAACACCACGCAAAATCTTTCGGTCGAAGGAAATTAATGTAAACTTGTCGCTGGAAGTGAGAAACTTGCCATTGAGGCATGCAAGCTTCAAATTACTGAAAGGGTTGTTCCTAGGTCGACTTCTTGGATAATGAGCTAATGTTGACAAGAAGTGACCCGTCGTAGAAGGGCATTAATGAATCCCACATCTACGACATGGAATGGAGCAAATGATTTTGTGGAGGTGAAAACGATCTGATGATACGAGGTTCAAGGTGGCGGTCATGAAAGAATGAAGTGTGAAGGTATTGCAGCGGATGAGACACAAGCTAGGTAGGTGAATTATCTGAGCGACTTCTCTTGAACATATCAGTGACACTGAAATGGATTGGTATCATTAACCCCAAAAGTGGATGGTACGGTGGACCAATGGTGATATGACTGGTGAACAGAATAACCCAACCTGACTCAATCATGGTGATGGAGTGAAAGTGTCATGTTCAAGAGGGACCTGCTACCAATAAAGTTTCTTCAAGTTTTCTTCCCAATTTTCCCCAATCATTTTTGACCAGTACCTCTTTATTTTTGTCAAGCTTGAGGAGGATAACATATGCTTGTTCTATAATTTTCCCTTCGGGCAAACCCATCGCTATGTTTTAACAAGCCTAGCGATAGTGAGACTCGCTCTTGTCTGAATGGACAAGTTTGTTGCTATTGTTTTAACGAATTTAACAACAAGGATGACTTGGTTCTTTTCAATTTTAGAGAGTCTGAAAAGAGACATAAAGGAAACTCCAATATTCCTTTTTCGTAATATAATCCCTCACGTCCGAAAAAGTATAAAACAATGTGAAAGGGATGAATTTTCGATAGTTTTAACGAGTTGAACAATACAAACGCTCTATCTTTTTGTGTAATAATCCCTCAGGTCCAAAAAGATTAAAATCTAGATGGATGGCACTTCCAATCACTTTAACGAGCTGGAGAGGCCAATTGCTCGGCAATCTTTTCATATTTTACGAGTCAGATGAAAAGAGCTTAAAGGAGACTCGTTTTTTGAGGAACAAGTGATGTTTTCAGATAGTAGCTGGTTCCAGGTAATGTTTGGAACTTTTCAATCATTGTAGTGTAAAGAAGGTGGCTAATAGGATCACTCGTCATAGTTGTTCCTCAAAAGGGGTAAACAATCAAATGGAGGCGTATGATCGGCTAAAAAAGAGTGGAGGTGATGATAAGAACACGACCAAGGCTCAAAAGCTGATAATAATGCGATCACAATAGTTATTTACCGGAGGTGGGTTCATTTTTTAATGAGCTTAAACTCTGGTGGAACATATGCTCATTGCTAGGTTTATTTTTTAATGAGCTTGAACTTCACGTAAAACTGCTCATGTGATTCATATAATAAGGATGTCTCATCGATAGGTTGATTTTTTAAGGAGCTTGCCCCATTTGAAATTTTGCTCCGGATCCTTTCATTATGTAAGTTAGGAACGACCAATCCTACGAGTTTAAAGGGTTAAGAACCTATAAACTAAGAAAATAAATGATCGTTTTTCACTTTCATGCAAAAAGAATTGCATGCCCCTAGGTATAGCGAAGTAGAGTTTCTAGGTTACCCTTCAATTTGCAGACAAAACATTTGCTCTGTCGGGAAAGGCATACCTTCTGACAGAGGTATCTTATTCCAATCGAATCCCATTTTCCTAAACAAACGGGTGTGTTAGACTAGTCATATATCCTTTGCGGAAACCTACCATATACCTAAAGTTTTCTTGCCGAAGCAGGCTAGGGTGCATGCTCCCTGGGTTTCAGTCACAATCACCGAATCACTCACGCTCATTAGGTGGACGGATTGGAGATTGATGAGAAATTCCTTGCACAAAAGGACCAGTTAGGGATGGCATTTTACTATTAGCTATGTGTGAACCAGGGAATGCAAGCTGGTCTACAAGCTGGACCACTCTGCCTTCATGCGGAAAACACATCACTAGAAAGAGTGAGGAAACAATAGCTCCCATGCTATAAATGTACCGACGCCCAAGGAGTAGATTGTAATCTAAAGGTCCTTGGACTACCATTACATTCAGATAAATGATTTTCCTTCTCAAAGTTATAGGCAAATTTGGAAGGATCCCTAATGGTCGACTGGTTCCTTTGTCGAAGCCTGTCAAATTTCGCATCTCAGGCAAAAGCGATGGCAAACCAAGCACTTTCGAAGTAGTTGAGGAAAGGATACTCACAGAAGCCCCTTCATCTATGATGGTACCAACCGTGACCATTCTGTAAGTTTTCACTATGATTCAGAATGGTACATTAGATGGTAGACGGGGTCTGCCTAGTAGATTCCAAATGAAGGAGACGACTAGGTTGCTTGGAGGTGGGACCGAATAAACGATCGGATACATCTCTGACGAACTTCCTTCCTGCAGTAAAGGAACGGGTAGATTGCCCCCATGTTCATCGAAGTCTGTATTTAGAAAAAGAATTTGAACAATGTCGTTCTCATTCTCTTTGGTGACTGTATCATCTGAAGGTAAATCCTTTGAAGACAAGATGGGGTCGACTGCCATCTCGACCTGTTGACTTTGGTCCGATGTGGACTCAGAGGGTTTATCTTTAATGATAGGTGCTTCGACCGACAAAAAAGGTGTGTCAGTCAGATTTTCAACTAGCGATGGACTTGGCAAGAGTTTCTTGTATCCAGGAGGAAGCCGTAGCGGTGAAGCAGGATGGTTATCCAAGACTCTTTTAGCTTCATCCAGGAAGGGACAACGGTGGATGGCATGATCGCCTTCACACAGTCTACAAGGAATTTTAGATCTTCCTTTTTGTCCAGTGACTTCATTTTCACTAGTTGACGGTGTACTCTCAACATGATCGTCAGAGGTTGACGACACCAGATTGTGCAAGTGGGGAGACCAGTCCCTTAAGATCCATGGGATGCAAGGACAATCTCGATGATAGTGGTCCCCTTTGCAGATGACACATGGAGATTTAGGTTTGGATGGTGCAGTGTTTTGATTTTCACTAGACGATGTATGGTTGCCCCTTTTTGTCGTTGGCTCCGTCTTCTTCTTCTCCTTCCCTTTCTTCTTCTTCTTAGTACTTGGTTTTTAGTTTTACTAGCTTCACCAAGTGGAGAGGAAGAAGGAGAGGGAGAAACAAGCGAGGTAGAAGGTTGGGGGGTAACTCTAGTATCATCTAGTTGCTAATTTGATTGCTTAGGAATCATGGTGCTTTGAACGACAGAGGTCGAGAAAATCCATACTGGCAGGCCAATTGTCAGTCCTAGAAGGGACAATGTGGCCATATGAGGTGCACCAACATCTCCCCAAGAGGAGAAAGGACTAGGATTTCCCCCAAGGGGAAATCCTTGATTAGTGGACTCCATTTTCTCAACCTAAGATCAACGAGGGAACTTTGATGTTATTCCAATTAAAATAAATTTTAGATGCTTTGACACAACTTGCTTTTTCAATTTTTAAGAGTCGAGAAAAAGCTAAATATGACTCTAGTTGCCTACAATTTCTAGTGAGTTTGAAGTGACAAGTGATTAGATGGACCTTTTCCTTTAAGGAGTCTAAAAAGGAACGAAAGAGACTACTTTGGAAATCTAGACAGATGGATTACCAAACCAATCGAAAAACTATAGAATACTTTTTACAGTACGGAAGTCAATCTTCCCGAATGTTGTGTTCAGTGCATTGCGATCGATAGGGTGGTAGACACAGCTTCCTAAGGATAAAGGATATAGCCTATTGTGGTCTCCCAATATATACTTGATGGTACGTGGGAGAACAAGTCTATACTGGCACTTGTTGTCTCAAAGAGGAGGAATCACCCAACCTATGATGAAAGCGACAGTTACCAGGCTTTACGACGCCGGAATACGTCTCTAGCCTAGACTTCTAGATGTTGTGCATTGGGTTCCAAAGCGTTTTTATGTTCATTGAATTTATTTTACAGTTGATATTTCTTAAGAAGTTTTCCTTTAAGGTTTACCACATGCTGTAGATATACAACTCCTAAATATGCAATCTAAGATGATAAACAGTCGTTTACTCTTCTTTTTGCAATGAAAATCCTAGCTACTAAGGAAAGAGAAGCGAAATCCTTTCAACATAGAGCAGAGAGCACACACTAAATGCACTATCCTAAATCAAAATCAACAAGCAGTCTAAATGCAAATGCACATGCATGTATTTGTTTTCTGCTTTCTTAATGTGTGAATCACAAAAAGAATGCTAAATACAAATCTAAATTATCTCTTCTTTCAAAGCGACAGTACTAACGATTTTCTTTTCAAAAAACAAAAGGAAGACAAGACGACACTTTGCGATTTTGAATTGAAAATTGATTTTGACACTTGAAATACTATTAATTCAAATCAAATACAAGGGTAACAGTGTAATCTACTATCAAAAAGAGGAGGATTCTTTTCTTTGACTGAAAACGACACTTGCGACACTTTCAAATCAAAAGACGACAGTTCGATTAAGCTACTATTTTGTAAAGGAGAACTGTAAATGGCAAAAAATACATAAAAACATTCACAATTCTTTGTACAATGGAGGCTAAATAATGCAAAGGAAGGGGGTTTCAACAGTGGTCTACTGATCACAGACAACAAAACTCCTGAATAAAGCTGAATACAGTGAAGAAAAAACCAAAATTTGGAGGCCGAAACAGTCTTACCTGATCATCACACTTGTAACACAGGGAAACAGGGATGCATCCCAGCTACTGCACCCGGGAGGTGTGATGCATCTAGTCTGCCAAAAAGGAGACAGTGCGATGGTCCAGGGACGAGAATTTAACTTGGTTTTTGGCCACAGTTTGTAGCTTAGTTCAGGTATTTAGGCTGAGCTAATGATAGTCAGTAAATACAAAGTATAGGGGCTGATCTAATGAGGTTACTTGAGCTACCTCTAGGGCACTTAGGATGTTTGCAAGTCAGTTGTTCAGTTCATAAACAAACCCAAAGTTTGACTGAAGCAGCATTGATCTACTTTGTACTTTCATAGCAAATGCAGTTCGAACGCTAGCTGGCTTAACTTCATACTTTGTCTGTAGTTTATGAAGCAAACAAATAGAGAAAAGCAATCAAACTATTCACTCCCCAGTAGATTCGCCATTTTTTTATCAGGAAAACTAGTGTTTATTCAGAGCTGCTAGTCCCACTAAGACGGGTAGCTATTTTAGAAACAAACAAACTAAAGTCACTTGTGTTTTCCTTTATGAGAGATAGATGAGAAAGAAGTAGAGAGTACCAACCTCAGTCTTTCGCTTGGATCCTTTCTTGTTTCCTTTCCCCTTTGATAGAATCTCGCCTCTCCTTCCTTACTTGTATTGCTTCAAAGAGCACCTGTAGAGTCAAAGCAACATAATTCCATCAAAGCATAGAGATTTATCACCATAAATAATATAGGATCAGATGTATATTAACCATACAAATGCATATATCAATACAAGATTCAGAGATATACAAGAATATGGAGGAAAGCTCAAATAGATTTATTGATAGAAGTAGTAGAAGAGAGGATTACAACCCATTGGTCTGACCTAGCGCCATGCTCCCAGCATGAAAGCCCTCTTCACCTCATCCAAAACAAGATCACCCAACAATGTCTCCAAAGAGGAACCAACAACACTTCCTTGCAAATTACAAAATTCCAACCTTTGGATCTCTGGGATGAGGGATCCATTTATAGATGTTTGCAGGGGGGTGAGTCAGCATCTGGGATTTTGATTAGTGTCATCTCTCTGATGGTTCTTGGTTCCACTGGGAGATTTCATGATCTCTTACTCATTCTTGGGCGAATTTAGAGAGGCAAGTGTCAAATGAGTAGCTTCTAGAAGATTCTGAGGGTCTCCACCTAGCAAACTGCTTGTGCCATTTGTCTTCCCTCGCTCATCGCACCCTATAGAAGGGCTTTCAAGTATGCATCGCACTTTTTGCATGTGGAAGGTGAGATGCATCGCACCCTTAGCACTGGGCAGTCTGTATGGTCCTGCTTTGACCAGTTCTGAGTATTTTTTCATGGAGAACTTCTGGGAGATGATGTAATCAGCTGACCTTGCTCCTTTAGGGTATGAAACAACACTTTTAGGGACTTAGAAGCCCTTGGTTTATGGACATATGTGATTGGGGTTGCAGTGGCCAAATATGTCGATAACAGGGGGTGAATCAGTATTATCAAATCAATAATTTAATTTTCAAAACTGATTTGTATATGCTATTTCAGCTTAGTGAAGTAGCGTGTATACGCGACTGTACTTAATGCAACCAAATTATATGCAAAGATCTTTTGATTTACCCAAATTATCATGTATTGAACTTTAAACAGTATATCAAGAATTCATTAGAAAGTGCAATAAAAACATATTAAAGAATCACACATAAGCAACACACATGAACACCAAGATATAAGGTGGAAACCCAATGTGGGTGAAAACCACCTGCTGTAATCATCTTTGTCTTATTTTAATAAGAAATTTATGTTTACAATCTTTATACTAGTGCAGTCTTATACCAATACGCAGGCTTCTACCTGCAGAAGGCTACAACTTTCTCTCATTCTCCAGCTTCTACTGGAAGGGAGCTACCACCCCCTAGCTCTTGCACTAGCTGATATGTTTATTAGTACATAGGTGGCAGCCTACAAAAGGTTGTACCTTCTCTTTTCTTCCAGGGACCACGTTTCATAAATTTTCAGATTGGATCCATCAACAACATCATTCAACCATCAAATATATCTGCATCAACCAATCTCCTTTTGAACCAACCACAACCGAATCAATCAATCATTCTATCAATCTTATCATTCAGAATGTTGTCACCAGAATACAGTAACCAGAACCGAAGAAATAACCCTGAAAATTGCACCAGCAAATAGAAGAAACTAAAACATATTTTATAAGGTATATGCCACTTCCATGTGTCGAACCTATGTGCATACGTGCTTTCCTCAACGCGAACTTGTGTACAGATTTGCAAATGATGTATATGTTGTTTTGATATGCAGAACTAGCATGTGTACGCACCTTTTCTAAAGCGATCCTACGTACAGATTTGTAAATGATGATTTAAATATTACAACAATACCAGACTTGAGTCATACCTAGATCATCACATTCACAGACTACAACATGCGTCAGTTATTTAGATAAATGATCAAACCACATAAAGATAATTCACTTCAAGCCTTAAGATCCTGATACATCATTAGATCTTATCCTTCATCAAGCGCTAAGGTTCATCCTTGGTTTAGATCCAACAATGCACCATAACCCAATAACCTGCATACTAGATCTCACTCTTCATCAGATATTCAATGCTTGAGTGCCTTGGACTAATGATCTTCTCCTCCTTTTATATTTTTAGGCCTTTCTCAATACCATGGATCAAAACCACTTAGGACCAATACCTTGGATCAAATACCTAGGGTCAATACCTCGGATCAAATACCATGGACCAATACCATGGATCAAAATACCATGGACCAAATACTTCGGACCAAAACTTAGTTTTCCAAGGTATACATGCTTTCCTTTCTGTGAAAGTGCATGTGTACATTATACGCTCCTTTTGTTATGTTAACATGCATGTATACGTGGCTTGGTCAATGGTTAAACTGCCTATACCTCTCTTTCTTTATTCTGTGAAGACTGATCTGTCATTCTTTGTTTTTTTCCTGGTATATTTTTTTCTTTCATCTAAGTGAGTTGCCTTCTGAACTAATTCCTTGAAGCTGTCTTGCATTTCATCACATCTGTAAACACTACTTATCATGCATTCTGTCACATCTAATATCTCTTTTGTAGATTCATCTAGTTGCCATATACAAGTGAGTTGTTCTACTACAAGTGGGTTTCCATCAACTACAACACATACATCATAATGCCAACAATCTCCCCCTTTGGACTTGATGGCAACAACAACCACACCAAGTCATTCTCCCCCTTTGACATCAAGGGAAAAGGGTCATGCTCCCCCTGAGTGCATGCTGAATTTTCTAATATGCTGAAGTGTGTTGATTGAGCTCCCCTGATCGAGTCCATGCTCCCCCTGAGCATAAGAAAAGTCTACAAAAAGATGTTCTAAAAGAAGAACATGACTCTATACATGCATCACAAATGACCTTCCTATCACCAATGACTCATACATACATCCATCTCCCAACCAAGTGGGGATATACCAAATTTGACTCATCCACCCAACCAAGTGGGGATATATCAATTGTTTATACATGACAAAAACAAGAAACATTACATCATCCATCCCATGCATAGTGGGGTTACAAATTAGGTCTTTTTCATGACCATTACATTAAAATATATACATGACATATATAACAAAGACCAAATATATTCAACAAGACCATGATAGTCATCAGCAACTATCATCAGCAGCATATGTCAATCAGCATCCAGACCAACAACATGTTCTCCCCCTAAACTTGTTCCACCTGAAACAAAATCTGCATCAATATCTTCTAAGATAATGCCAACAATATGCATTATTAGAAGTATATGTTCCTCCTGAACTTGTGTCAGATATTCACTGTCAGATCTGATTATTTCATATATCAGAAGAGTTATCAAGGCATCATCATCAATCAGATATATATCAAGTTATCAACAACTTAGGGAGCCAACATATTTCTACATGTCATCAACAGATTGTAACCATCAGCAAGCAGAGCAGATAATTCACTAAACCATATCAGACCCCTTTCTCCTGAGTCTAGCCCACTATTTTCCTTCAAACCATCATATACACGACTATGCCCATAGAAACCCGTGTACATACATGACTACGCTTCATGAAACTCGCGTATAACCACCTTTTTCTGAAGAAAATAGGATTTAATAGCAGGATGATGCAGAAACTACTTCTTGCTTTTGTCTAAGATATTCAAATGTCTCTCTGGGCAGTGGTTTAGTGAATATATCAACAACCTGTTCTTTGGAGGGAACATACTCCAATTTGACCTTTTGTTCAAGCACTTGTTCACATAGAAAATGATATTTGATGGGTATGTGCTTGGTCTTGGAGTGCATGATTGGATTCTTTGAAATATTGATGGCACTTGTATTATCACATAGAATGGAGATGGGTGGAGTACATGTGATTTGAATGTCTTGCAAGGTTTGCATCATCCAAAGTAGTTGTGTGCAGCAAGATGCAGTAGCCACGTATTCTGCTTCAGTTGTAGATAATGCAATTGAACTTTGTTTCTTGCTGAACCAAGACACTAACCTGGAACCCATATAGAATGCACCACCACTAGTGCTTTTTCTGTCATCAACACTTCCTGCCCAATCTGCAACTCTATATGCATGAAGGGTAAGATTTGTATCTCTGGGATACCATAAACCAAAGTTCTGTGTTCCTTGAAGATATTGGAAAATCCTTTTGACTGCCTGAAGGTGTGTTTCTTTAGGATTTGCTTGGAATCTTCCAACTATTCCCACTGCATACATGATGTCCGATCGGGTACCTGTTAGATAAAGAAAACTGCCAATCATGGATCTATAATTTGGTTGATGTACTGCTACTGATTCATCATTTGAGCTAAGACTACATCCTGTTATCATTGGGGTACATACTAGTTTAGAATCTTCCATTCTATTTTTTCAGGATCTGTTTGAGATATTTGGTTTGTGAGAGAAAAATACCATCTTTATTCTGCTGAACTTGTAGACCAAGAAAGTAGGTGAGCTCACCAAGCAAGGACATTTCAAATTCTTGCTGCATAACTAAGGCAAAATTTTGAATCATGGATTCTTCATTGCTACCAAAAATGATATCATCAACATACACAACAATTATTAGCAATTTATCAGTGTCCATCTTTGCATATAGATTGTTATCTGCTGGCCCCTTTGAAAAACCTTGTTGGTGGAGATATTTGTCAAGACAGTAATACCATGCTCTTGGAGCCTGTTTTAGACCATAGAGAGATTTTCTAAGTTTACATACAAGTTTTGCATCATTTCCAAGAATGAATCCTTCTTGTTGTTCAATATAGACTTCTTCTTCTAAGTCTCCATTAAGAAAGGTAGATTTTACATCCATTTGGTATACTTTGAATTTCTAAAAACTAGAAAGAGCAAGAAACATTCTTATGGCTTCAAGTCTAGCAATATGTGCAAAATTTTCTTCAAAATCTATACCTTCTTGTGGAGCATATCCTTTGCAAACAAGTCTGGCCTTGTTTCTAATAACTTCTCCATTTTTGTTCAGCTTGTTTTTGAATATCCATTTAGTTCCTATGATATTCTTATCATGAGGTCTAGGAACAAATTCCCAAGTGTTATTCTTTTCAATTTGCTCAAGTTCTTCATTCATGGCCTTGACCCAACATTCATCTCTGCATGCTTCATTCACATTTTGAGGTTCAGTGGAAGATAGTAATGCTAGATAGCTTGAAGCTTCAACAATGGTTCTTCTAGTCTGCACACTTGCCCCTTTTTCTCCTAATATTTGAGCTTCTGGATGATTTTTCTGAACATACCTGGATGAAGTCTTTTCTTCTATCATTATCTCTTCTTCTGGTGATTCATTGGTTTCTTCTTCAAAATTAGTGTGATTTGATGTGGGAAAATGATCCTCATCTTCTTCATTGTCATAATCTTCAGTTTTTATCTATTTTATATTTTTGCTTGCTTCATCAACCACAACGTCAATACTTTCAATAATTTTCCCAATTCTTTTATTGGAACATTTATATCCTTTACTTCGGGAAGAGTAACCAAGAAGAATACCTTCATCTGCTCTGGGTTCAAACTTACCAAGTTTTTCATCAGTCCTTTTGATGTAACATTTGCTTCCAAAAACTTTGAAGTATTTTACAGTAGGAGTCTTACCATACGAAAGTTCATGTGGAGTTTGAGTGTTGTTTACCCGAACATTTTATTGGTTGATAATAATGATGGTGGCGAATGCAGCTTCACCCTAGAAGGTTGCAGGAGTTCCAGATTCATCTAGCATAGCACGAGCCATTTGTTGAACAGTTCTATTCATCCTTTCTACTACTCCATTTTGTTGAGGAGTCCTTGCGGTGGAGAACTACCTTTTTATTCCATGTTGTTCACAAAAGTCAAAGAATTCATTTGAGGTAAATTCCCCTCCTCGATCAGATCTAAGGAATTTGAGTTTGCGATCTGATTCATTTTCAACCAAAGCTTTGAAGGATTTGAACTTTTCAAATGCTTCATCTTTATGCTTTAGAAGACCTATCCAACACATTCTGGAAAAATCGTCAATGAACAATATAAAGTATTCTTCTCCACGAAGCAACGTTTTCCTTGATGGACCACATAAATCAGTATGAACAAGTTCAAGAGGCTTACTAGCTGATCCTTCCTTTTCGATGAATTGAGATCTGGTTTGCTTACCGAATTGACATGATTTGTATATAGTATTTTCAGGAATGTTGATATCTGGAAGATCGCGAACAACCTGGAATCTGCATGCTTTTCTTATTTGAGAAAATCTTAGATGTCCCAATATTTTGTGCCATAGCCAGTTTTCATCATTTTTTCTTAGATAGCACTGTTGTTGTCCTCCCTTGAGTATGTATAGATTGTTTGGATTTCTTGTCCCTTTAATCACGGTTTCTCCTGTATCAAGCTCACGAACAACACATCCATTTGATCGAAACACTACCTCATTTCCTTGGTCACACATTTGACTCACACTCAACAGATTATGCTTTAAGCCATCAACATACATAACATTCCCATCTTTAACTTTTTCTTTCAAGAAAACATAGCCTTTACCTTTTATGACAACAAGAGTGTCGTTTCCAAATGACACACTCTTTTCTTTTTCTAAGGCATTATATGAGTGTAGTTTTTCTCTGTCACCTATCATGTGTTTTGAGCATCCACTGTTGATGTACCACTGATTTTCTTTTCCTTCTACATACAAGGCTATACCACATCTTTCTGTTTGTGGTTCTTTCTTTCTCCATATTTTGGGATTTAATGGAGTTTGCTCCTCTTGAGATATTTGCCAAAATTTTCTCCTGCATTCAGATTCTTCATGGCCAAAGTTGTTATAGATTGAGCATTCTATTTCATTTTCAAGCAGAGAAAAGTTATTATAGGAACTTTTCTTGATCCCTGTCACATTTCTTTGATTTCATGCTTCTCTAGTCATGATGGTTTTGTAAGCAACACATTGAGAAAATTTGTGTCCAAAATTATGACATGAGAAACACTGACCATTAAAGAAGTTCTTGCGATTATCGAATCAACTGACCTAGTGATTGTAGTTTCTATTGATATTCATCTTTGAAGCAAATTGAGTACAATTTACCTAAGGTTGGTTGTGGCTTCTATTCATCCTTGAAGTAAATTGACCCTGTTTTAGCTGGTGGTTTGCTTTATGCCTTTGCTGACGATTGTCAAACTGTTCACTACTCTTTGCTGCATCAGGATAGATTTTAGTGGAGATTGAGGGCTTCTGTGCTTGAGATGCTTCTTCAGTATATACAAGACCTGTCTTTATCAAAGGAGAACGTTGCACTTTGATAATTTCATTTAAGGTTTTTGATCCTTTAGCAAATCTAAGATTGAGAGCTTTTGTTTTCTCAAGATCCTTTCTTAGACCCACGATTTCACATTCTAGTTTTTCATTGTGTTTTTTTCTTTCAGCAAGTTGGTATGTCAAGGTATCTATAATCATATTCTTTTCTTCTAAACAGATTTTGAGTTTAGATATTCTTCATCTAAAGCATCCAAAAATTCATCATCTTCATAAGCCATCAGAAGTCTATAGTCATTACTATTTTCATCTTCATCACTAATCGATAAACCATCACTATCGTCATGAGTATAGTAGCTCTTTTTACTTAAATTTTGTTTTCTATTGCATTTTGCAGATTCCTTCCCTTTATCATATTTATCTTTATGAGGACATTTGGCAACATAATGACCAACTCTACCACAGGAAAAACATTTGAAAGGTAGTTTACCTCTAAATCTTCCAGAACCCTGTTGAAGGTTCTTGACAAAGTTTGCTTCTTCTTCTCCTTCTGAAATATGTCCTGATTCATTGAGTTCTTCTTTTATTTTTGCTAAATCTTTAAATGTGGCTTCTCTCATATCTGATGGACCTCCTTTTCTCATCTGAAAGGCAGTTAAGATTTCATGCAACTGTGTCATAGTAATAGTCTATAGATCCTGCTTTTCTTCTATGGCAGATACTTTTTATTCAAACTTATCAGAAAATGATCTTAAAACTTTTTCAACTAAAGTAACTTCCTTTATCTCTTCACCCAGATTCTTCATGCAATTAACAATCTCATCTCTACGTAATAAGTAACTAGCTATACTTTCATCATTGTGCATCTTGAGAGTTTCATATTGACTTCTGATAGTTTTCAGTTTAGCACGTTTTACCTAAGAGTCTCCTTGGTAGCTTAGAATGATTTTGTCCCATATTTCTTTGGCAGATTTGAGCTGCATAACTTTGAAAAACTCTGATTGTGACAGACTTCCCAATAATGTATTAACAACCTTGGCATTGGTTTCATATTGCTTTTTTACCTACCGTATCTATCGGAATTTATAATGGAAATGTATATCCTCCTTCCACGATTTCCCAGACATATGTTCCAAGAGATTGAAGATAGGTTGTGGTTCTTACCTTCCAATAAACAAAGTTGCTCCCATCAAAGATTGGCGGTCTTATGGATCCCCCACTTTCTTGATTACTCATGATGATGGATCTTCCTTCTAGCGATCAAGCTTCTTCTGAAGGACCTACTCTTATACCAATTGTTGGATATAATACTGAGAGGGGGCGTGAATCAATATTATCAGATCAATAATTTAATTTTCAAAACTAATTTGTATACGCTATTTCAGCTCAGTGAACTAGCATGTATACACAATTGTACTTAATGCACCCAGCATATATGTAGAGATGTTTTGATTTACCCAAATTATCATGTATTGAACTTTAAACAGTATATCAGGAATTCATTAGACAGTGCAGTAAAAAAAGATTAAAGCATCACACATAAGCAACACACATGAACACCAAGATATAAGGTGGAAACCCAATGTGGGTGAAAACCATCTGCTGCAATCATCTCTGTATTCTTTTAATAAGAAAATTATGTTTACACTTTTTGTACTGGTGCATTCTTATACCAGTACGCAGGCTTCTACCTGTGGAAGGCTACAACCTTCTCTTGTTCTCCAGCTTCTACTAGAAGGGAGCTACCACCCCCTAGCTCTTGCACTAGCTGATATGTTTACTAGTACATAGTTGTCGGCCTACAGAAGGCTACAACCTTCTCTTTTCTTCCAGGGACCATGTTTCATAAATTTTCAGACTGAATCCATCAACAACATGATTCAACCATCAAATATATCTGCGTCAACAATCTCCTTTTGAACCAACCACAACCGAATCAATAAATAATTCTATCAATCTGATCATTCAAAATGTTGTCACCAGAATACAGTAACTAGAACCCAAGAAATAACCCAGAACACTGCACCAGCAAACAAAAGCAACTAAAACATATTTTATAAGGTATACTCTACTTTCATGTGTCGAACCTGCGTGCATATGCACTTTCCTCAAGGCAAACCTACGTACAGATATGCAAATGATGTATACGTTGTTTTGATATGCAGAACTAGCATGTATACACGCCTTTTCTAAAGTGAACCTGCGTACATATATGTAAATGATGATTTAAATATTACAACAATTCCATACTTCAGTCATACCCAGATCATCACATTTACAGACTACAACATGCGCTAGTTATTCAGATAAATGATCAAACCACATAAAGATAATTGACTTCAAGCCTTAAGATCTTGATACATCATTAGATCTTATCCTTCATCAAGTGCTAATGTTCATCCTTGGTTCAGATCGAGCAATGCACCATAACCCAATAACCTGCATACTAGATCTCACTCTTCATCAGATATGCAATGCTTGAGTGCCTTGGCCTAATGATATTCTCCTCCTTTCATAGTTTTAGGCCTTTCTCAATACTATTGATCAAAACCACTTAGGACCAATACCTTGGATCAAGTACCTAGGGTCAATACCTCGAATCAAATACCATGGATCAAAATACCATGAACCAAATACTTTGAACCAAAACTTAGTTTTCCAAGATATACACGCTTTCCTTTCAGTGAAAGTGTGTGTGTACGTTATACGCTCCTTTTGTTTTGTTAACCTGCGTGTATACATGGCTTGGTCAATGGTGAACCTGCATATACCTCTCTTTCTTTATTCTTTGAAGATTGTTCTGTCATTCTTTGTTGTTTTCCTGGTATAACGTGATCTTTCATCTAAGCGAGTTGCCTTCTGAACTTATTCCTTGAAACTACCCTGCATTTCGTCACATCTGTAAACACTACTTATCATGTATTCTATCACATCTGATATCTCTTTTGTAGATTCATCTAGTTACCATATACAAGTGAGTTGTTTTGCTACAAGTGGGTTGCCATCAAGTACAACACATACATCATAATGCCAACACTGGGCAGAGCCAAGGAACTTACCGTCACATGCATCAAAAAACAATAGAGGGAATACTTCTTCACAATTACTAGGCTGAGTGGTTTTAGGATGCCTCTCATGCTCTGTGCAATTTCCTAGCTAAATATGGGCTTCCAACTGGGACTGTGCATTTCTGGAGCAAAGCTCACTACTGGGTTGATTTGCACAAATCCTGAGAGCAAGGCAGTCTGTTGGACTGTATTGCACAATTCTTGAGAGCAAGGCAGTATTCCCTCTAGGACTGCGTAGTTTTCCAAGGCAGTGCAAGAATCGGTTTCAACCAGGCCATGGGGTCATCTTCTGGTTAGACAGAAAATCATGTAAGCAAACACAAGCTATAAACTGAAATATAAACTCAATTGAAAGCACAAGTACCAGGGTAGTGCAAGACACGTTTTTGAGGTTTTAGTAGGGAGGTTCCAAAATGTAGCTTAGGAAAACATTTAGAGGATGATTGTAGCCAATACAACATTGGAGAGACATTGGTATAACTCTAGCTCTCTGTATGGACCTTGTCTCATGTAATGTGAGTCTAACTCCTCCAAAAGTATTGTTCGATTCTTTGATCGTCATGGCTTCCTCACTATCTTGAGTTAAATATGTAGTCCTAACCATTCTCTTGATTTGTTAGCTCACATACCAATCCTAGTGGATTGAGTTGTTTCGATTGGGGATGTGGGGAATATTTATGCACAAGCAATATAGACTGTCAGAGTTTAATTTTCATCTCCAGTGTTGCTCCACTCCCATCATATCTGGACAGTACCCTGATGAAGTCACTTCAGGAACATAAGCATTGCTGCACTGCCAGCGAGCCTCGACAGTACCCCGGTAGAGTCACTTCAAGAACACAAGCATTGCTCTGTTGCCAACGAGCCTCAAAATTAACCTGGTGGAGTTACTTACTTCACCTCCCTAAGTAGGAACCCTTTCTCTTCTTTCCACTTTATTTTATTTTTTCCATTTTCTTTTTCAAAGAACTGTGCAAAGGCTCTGTTGTTGGGAAAAGTATCCATTCAGAACGCCCCTATCCCACTCTAAGGTGTGATAGTGCCTTAGCAACAAACAAGGAAAACTATTTTCGTATTCTTCTTTATGAAATGTAAACGAAGAGGAAGGATGTAACTAACCTGTGTCTTTCGCTAGTTTGTCGATCCACTCGCTCCCCTCTTTGTTCGCTTCCTGCTGCCCGCTCCCTCACTGGCCCAGCTTCACCAAGTTCCTGCAAGATCACAAAAGAGGAAACTACACAAAAGACATAGATTTACATTCATAACTAGCTTAGGATCAGTTTTAAGCTAAACATGCATATATAACAAAGCATCATTGATACACAGCATGTAGGAGAAACTCAAATAGTTTTATTGATATGATAAGAAAGTCCAAGAGGAGATACAACCAAGTGAGTCCCGATCCAGCATCTACCTCCCAGCAAAGGAATCCCTTCCTCACCTCCAACAAATCATAAATAACCCAATGTACTAATCTCAATCTCAAACCAACAGCAATTCTCTGCAAAGTACAAAATTCCAGCCTCTGGATCTCTGGGATGAGGGATCCATATATAGATGTAAGCAGAGAGGATGAGTCAGCTTATGTTTTGACTTGTGGCTTCTCTCTGTCAGTTCTTGCTTCCACTTGGAGGCTGAGAGCCTCTTACTCATCACTGGTCGAATTCAGTGAGGCAAGTGTCATTGAGGAAGATTCTGGAAGCTTCCATTGTCTGTACACCTCGCGGAATGACACTGCCATTTGGCATTTCTCACTCAGCACACCTTGGTAGTGCATTTAGGTGCGTTGCAACGCACCTAGCTAGTGTACTGGGGTGCATTGCAACGCAGGCAGCTAGTAGAGCATCTGAATTGATCCTGAATTGACTGATTCTGAGTGGTTTTTGGTGGAGAACTTCTGGGAGAAGCTGTCATTGGTTGACCTTGTTCCTTTAGGGGCATGAACAACACTTTTAGGGACTTTGGATCCCTTGGATTATGGACATTTCATGCTCAATGCTGTAAGGACAAAAATGTCTATAACAGTTGCCCCCTAAGGTATGAGGTCGTTTATCGGGTGAAATGCTTTATTAGGAGGATCCGAAGTTCTTTCAATGCTGGGAGGAGACCTGTAATAAGATACAATACAATACATTATTTTTCATACTGTTTTCATGATCTAGCTGAGGCGGGCATTCCCATGCTCAGCTTTATAAATTCATTTATATGTACATAGGACAGATAATCGTCTGATGGTAGACCGATGATCTGGATGAAATCATCATCCTTTTGGTAGGATGATTATCTGTGCTGCAATGCTGTACATGTCAATGTCTTTATTTTTCCTGAATATATATCGCAGCCCGGATGGATGAAACTAGATCCGGGGTCTTCAATCTCGTCCGATCTTCACTCTAAGTACAAGTCGATCCATGTGAGAAATGTTCTGAAGTCGAACATGGAAAGACATCGCTTGATTACCAGTCAATGATGTAAACTGTTAACAAGTGCGAGAGGAATCACCGATAATGATAATGACCCTCAAGGTACTGCAGTACAATTCACGTGGTGTGAATAAAGGACTTGGCGTCGAACACCACGCAAAATCTTTCGGTCGAAGGTCATTGATGTATACTTGTCGCCGGAAGTGAGAAACTTGCCATTGAGGCATGCAAGCTTCAAAGTACTGAAGGGGTGTCCCTAGATCAACTTCTTGGATAATGAGCTGATGTCAACAAGAAGCGATCTGTCAAAGGAGGGCCTTAATGTATCCCACATCAGTGACACGAAACGGAGAAAATGATTTTGATGGAGGTGAAAACGATCTGATGATATATGGTTCAGGGTGGCGGTCATGAAAGAATGAAGTATAATGTATGGTAGTGGATGGGACACGGGTGACTTCTCTGGATGACTTCTCTTGAACATATCGGCGACACTTGTATGATGGATTGGTAGCATTTACCCCAAAGGTGGATGGTATGGCGAGACCATGGTGATGTGACCGGAGAATGAAACAACCCAACCTGACTCAGGCACGGAGTGGAAGTGTCATCTTCAAGATCGACTTGCTACCAATAAAAGTTCTTTGAGTTTCTTCCCAATTTTTCCCCAGTCATTGCTGACCAGTACCTCTTTATTTTTGTCAAGGTTGAGGAGGATAACATATGCTTGTTCTATAATTTTCCCTTTGGGCAAACCCATCGCTATGTTTTAACGAGCCTAGCGATAGTGAAACTCGTTCTCGTCTAAAGACAAGTTTGTCGCTATTAATCTTTTTAACGAGTTTAACGACAAAGATAACTCGGTCCTTTTCATTTTTAGAGAGTCTGAAAAGGTACGTAAAGATAACTCCGGAAGTCCTTTTTCGTCATCTAATCCCTTAAGTCCGAAAAAGTATAAAACAATACAGAAGGGATGAATTTTCGATAGTTTTAACGAGCCGAACAAAACAAGTGCTCGATCTTTCTGTGCAATAATCCCTCAGGTCCAAAAAGATTAAAATCTAGAGGAGGGATAGCAATTCCGGTCACTTTAACGAGCTGGAAGGCCAAAACTCGGCAATCTTTTCATATTTTACGAGTCAGACGAAAAGAGCTTAAAGAACACTCATCTTTTGAGGAACGAGTGATAAAACGGGTAGCAGCTGATTCCAGGTAAGGGTTGGAATTTTCCAATCACGGCAGTGTCACAAGGATGGCTAGTGAAATCAATCTTCGCAGTTGTTCCTCAAAATGGGTAAACAATCAAATGGAGGTGAATGATCGGCCAATGGAAAAGTGGAGGTGATGGTGCAAACACGACCAAGGCTTTAATGGCTGATAATGTTACATTCACGGTGGTTATTTACCAGAGGATAGTTCATTTTTTAACGAGCTTAAACGCGGATTGAAACACTTGCTCGATCTTATGTTTATTTTTTAACGAGCATGAACTATGTGCTAAAACTGCTCGATCTTATGTTTATTTTTTAACGAGCATGAACTATGTGTTAAAACTGCTCGATCAATCCAGTCATATGATAAGAATGTCTCATTTAAGATGCCATTTTTTATGGAGCTTGCGCCTTACAAAGCTTTGCTCCGGAATCCTTTCTTTATGCAAGTTCGGAAATGACTAATCCTACGAGTTTAAAGGGTTAGAGGTCCTAAAAATTTAAAAAATAAATAGCCGCCCCTTGCTTGCACTCCAAAAGGTTTGCATGCCCCCAGGTATAAAATATGATTTCAGGGTTACCCCTACTTCACTTCCGCCAAAACATTTGTTTTACCAAGAGAGGCATACCTCTTTCAGGTTACCCAAATATTGTCTCATTTGCGCAGCAAGCAAAACACTTCTTCGGCGATGTCTACCGAGATAGACAAAGGTGAGTGACAACGGGCGCCAAACACATAACTTTGACAAAAGAATCTTATTCTAGAATAACCCCTATCTCAATCACGGATGGGGTACAGACTAGTCATATTCTCCCGCGGAAACCTACCCTATACCCAAAGTTTTCCTGCCGAAGCAGACCAGGATGCATGCCCCCTGGGTTCCAGTCATATCCTTCCGAATCACTCGCGCTCATCGGGAGGAGGGACCGTGGGTTGAGACATTTCTTGCGTGAAGAGACCATTTAGGGATGGTATATGACTATTTGCGATGCGTGATCTGGGAAATGAAAGTTGGTCCACGAGCTTGACCACTCTTCCTTCGTGCGGAAAACACATTACTCTAAAGAGTGAGGAGACGATGGCTCCCATGCAATAAATATAGTATCGTCCAAGGAGTAGGTTATAATCCAAGGGTCCTTGAATGACCATCACGTTCATTTGAACGGTCTTCCCTTTCAATGTGATAGGCACATTGGGGAGGATCCCTAAAGGTCGACTGGTTCCTTTATTGAAGCCTGTCAGATTTCTCATCTCAAGCAAAAGCGATGGCGAACCAAGCGCTTTCCAAGCAATAGAGGAAAGGATACTCACAGATGCCCCCTCATCAATGATGGTGCCAGCCATGACCATTCTATATATTTGGACGATAATTCTGAATGGTATGCTTGCTGGAAAATGGGGTCTGCCTAGTTGGTTCCAGTCGAAGGATACAACTAGGTTTCTTGGAGGTGGGACCGAGTAGACGGCTGGGTATGACTCTGATGAACTTCCTTCCTGCGATAAAGGAATGGGTGGATTTCCCCCGTGTTCGTCGGAGTCTGTGTTGATGAAGAGAATTTGGACGGTGTCATCCTTATCCTCTTCAGTGACTGTATCATTCGAAGATAAAACCTCTGAAGGCAAGACCGGGCCAACTGCCGCCTCGACCTTTTGACTTTCGTCTGGTATGGATTCAGTCGGTTTATCCTCAATGATAGACGCTTCAGCTGACCACTTGAGCAGGCCAGCTAGATTCTCAACTAACGAAGGACTCGACAAGAGTTTTTTATATCCAGGAGGAAGTCGTAACGGTGAAACCGGACGATCTTCCAAGACTCTTTTAGCCTCGTCTAAGAAGGGACAACGGTGGAGGGCATGGTCGCCTTCGCACAATCTACAGGGAGGTCTAGCTCTCCATTTTTTTCCTGGAACTTCACTTTCGCTAGTTGACGGTGTACTTTCAATATGGTCATCAGAGGTTGACGACACCGGATTGTGCAAACGAGGAGACCAGTCCCTTAGTATCCGAGGGATGCAAGGACAATCTTTGTGAAAGTGGTCTCCTCTGCAAATGACACATGGTGATTTAGGCCTGGTCAGTGCTGTGTGTGGATTTTCATTAGACGACACTTGTTTTCCCTTATTTGCCTTTGGCTCCTTCTTCGTTTTCTCTTTCTTCTTCTTTTCCTTTTTCTCCTTGGGAACTTGGTTTTTAGATTTACCAGTCCCGTCACGCGAAGAGGAAGGAAGAGAAGAAGAATTAGAGGAGGTAGAAGGTTGGTGGGAAATTCTGGACTCATCTAATTGCTGATTCGACTGTTCAGGAATAGTGGTGTTCTGAATGACATTTGTTGAGAAGAGCCGGACCGGCAAGCCAATTGTCAGTCCTGGAAGCGACAATGTGGCCATATGGGGCGCACCAACATCTCCCCAAGAGGAGAAGGGACTAGGATTTCCACCAAGGGGAATTCCTTGGTTGGTAGGCTCCATTTTCTCAACCTAAAGATCAACGCAGGAAAAAGAGTGTGAATATTCCGTTTAAAATAAATTTTAACGACGCTTGGACACAACTTGCTTTTTCAATTTTAAAGAGTCGAGAAAAATCAAAAGATGACTCTAGTCTCCTTCGATTTTAATGAGCCTGAAGTGACAAGTGCTCAGATGGACCTTTTCCGTTAAGGAGTCTGAAAAGGAACGAAAGGGACTGCTCTGGAGTTCTAGGTAGAGGGTGTGCCAAACCAATCGCAAAACCGCAGAATACTTTTTAGGCTACGGGCGGTCAATCTTCCCGAATGCTGTGTTGAGTGCATTGCGATCAGTAGGGCGGCCGACACAGCTTCCTATGGATAAAGGTTTTATGCCTATAGGGGTCTCCCAATATATACTCTATGGTACGTGGGAGCACAATCCGTACTGGCACTTGTTGTCTCTCAGGAGGAATCACCCAACCATCAGTGAGGCAACAGTTACCAGGTTTTACGACACCGGAACATGTCTCTAGCCTAGACCTCTATGTTTTGCGTTAAGTTCCAATGCGTTGTTAAGTTCATTCAATTTATTTTAGGTTGATCTTTCTTAGAAGTTTGCCTTTTTGGATCACTACGAGATGTAGATACAATTCCTAAATGCATTCTAAAGATGATAAGCAAGCCTTTATCTCTTTTCAACAATGAAAATCCTAGCTACAAGGGGAAAAGAAAGACACAATCTTTTCTCAAAGAGCATAGAGCACACTGTAAATACACTTTTCCTAAATCAATCCATACAAACTGTCAAAATGCAAATGCACTTGTGCATGTATTTGTTTTCACTTTCTTAATATTGATGCCTAAAAAGAAAGTTGTTGTACAAATTTGAATTCGATTTCAAGTGAGAAACATAAACAAGCTTCTTTCGAAATCAAAAAAGATGATTACGACACTTTATGATTTTGAAGTAAACACTTGTTTCGACACTAGAAATTCATAAATTCAAACCAAAAGACAAAAGTAAAAGTGTAATCAACTGTCAACAACAAACAAACTTACTCCTAAGATCAAAACGACACTTACGACAGGTCTAGATCTAAGGGCGACAGTATGACTAGTTTGCTTTTGTAATGGGAAACTGAAAATGATGTAAAAAATACACAAAAACAAATACAATTTATTCTATACAACTGAGGCGGAATTAAGGCAAAGAAAAGGGGTTTCAGATAGGTACACACACTGATAACAGGCTGCAAAAATCAGAGACAAAACTTAGCAAAAAGAAGCAAAGAACCACAGATGCACAGGGCAAAGGCTGATCAGTGCACCTGTTGCACAGAGAAACTGAATTGCAGCGCAGGTAGTCCTCTCGAGACCTGCGTTGAAATGCAGATTCTCTTCACAGAGCCTACGCTGAAGCAGAAACGAGAATTGTCTCTGGGTTCTAGGTCACGGTTTGCAATTTGATCTATGGTTTTTGGCCGGATAAAAGCTATCAACAAGGTACAATTAGAGGGATGATTCAAAGGAGGAATAAGAGCTATCACAAAGGGTTGTTAGAGCATTTGTGGATCAGCTGTTCAGATCATAAACAGGCCCAGTGAATGGACTAGAGTAGCAGATCTCTACTTTGCATTTGTAAATGGCAAATGCAGTTCGATTCGCCACTCCTAAGTTTATGAGAAGCACAACGATAGAAACACAAATAAACTAACTAGATACGATCCCTAGTGGAGTCGCCAATTTGTTGTTGGGAAAAGTATCCATTCAAAACGCCCCTATCCCACTCTAAGGTGTGATAGTGCCTTAGCAACAAACAAGGAAAACTATTTTCGTATTCTTCTTTATGAAATGTAAACGAAGAGGAAGGATGTAACTAACCTGTGTCTTTCGCTAGTTTGTCGATCCATTCGCTCCCCTCTTTGTTCGCTTCCTGCTGCCCGCTCCCTCACTGGCCCAGCTTCACCAAGTTCCTGCAAGATCACAGAAGAGGAAACTACACAAAAGACATAGATTTACATTCATAACTAGCTTAGGATCAGTTTTAAGCTAAACATGCATATATAACAAAGCATCATTGATACACAGAATGTAGGAGAAACTCAAATAGTTTTATTGATATGATAAGAAAGTACAAGAGGAGATACAACCAAGTGAGTCCTGATCCAGCATCTACCTCCCAGCAAAGGAATCCCTTCCTCACCTCCAACAAAGCATAAATCACCCAATGTACTAATCTCAATCTCAAACCAACAACAATTCTCTGCAAAGTACAAAATTCCAGCCTCTGGATCTCTGGGATGAGGGATCCATATATAGATGTAAGCAGAGAGGATGAGTCAGCTTATGTTTTGACTTGTGGCTTCAATCTGTCAGTTCTTGCTTCCACTTGGAGGCTGAGAGCCTCTTACTCATCACTGGTCGAATTCAGTGAGGCAAGTGTCATTGAGGAAGATTCTGGAAGCTTCCATTGTCTGTACACCTCGCGGAATGACACTGCCATTTGGCATTTCTCGCTCAGCGCACCTTGGTAGTGCATTTAGGTGCGTTGCAACGCACCTAGCTAGTGTACTGGGGTGCATTGCAACGCAGGCAGCTAGTAGAACATCTGAATTGATCCTGAATTAACTGATTCTGAGTGGTTTTTGGTGGAGAACTTCTGGGAGAAGCTGTCATTGGTTGACCTTGTTCCTTTAGGGGTATGAACAACACTTTTAGGGACTTTGGATCCCTTGTATTATGGACATTTCATGCTCAATGCTGTAAGGCACAAAAATGTCTATAACAGGCACATATTTATTTCATGAGGCGGAAGAGGGATCCCAACTTATTGAGAGCAGAGGAGGTATTTCCTTCAGAGAAGGATGTTACATATACCTCTGACATACTTGTTAAGGTTTTCCCCCTAACCTTACTCTATATGACTGAGTTGACAAGGCCTAACCGAATATAGAAAAACTAATTAGAGTAGGTGGTACTAGTTAAAGTGCAAGCGTTGTGTTTTCACCAAGACTCACTCTGAAAATAACATATTTTCAATCAAGGTATCATTGATTGAAAGAACGCAAGATGCTCACAAAGAGAGGGAATATATAGATAACCAAATGTTGATAGTTGTACAATTCCTCTTGTGTTTCACCGAGCTTGTCTCAAGAAGCCAAACAAAGTTTCATGTGAAGCTAAACCTACGGGTGTAGAGAAAAAAAACAAATCAAGCAAAGGGAAAAAGTAAAATGAAATAAAAACAAGTAATAAAAGAAAACATGAAAGAAATTAAATAAGAAAGAAAATCAAAGAAGAAAGAAAACACTACTCCTACAACTACACTAAAAAGTGCATGAGCCTACTCATGTGAATTGATATTTCCAATGTAGCCACTAGTGCATTGGGTGGCTCACATAAGTGAAAGAACAGTTATCAATAAAGATACTAAGACAAACAAATACACAAGAAAGATAGAGCAAAACCAACACGCCCAAAGTTTGAATGCGTCCACAGAAAATAAAAAGGTGAAAGCACATCATAGACACTTTGTGGATGTACCATGGCATGGAAACACATTGTGTGCAGACAACAAGCATGTACACTCTTTTGACCTTGACATACGAGAAAATATGCAGAAAGAAGAGAACTTGTGTTTCGCAACATGAATTTCTACATATGAATCCTCCAATGCATGAGCGATAGGATCGTGAGATTCTGGTAGAGGGTGTAAGATGTGCAGATCAGATTGATTTTCAATGTGTGCGAGAGAGTGATGAGGAGCTTGAGTTGGTTCAACAGATTTTTTATCAAGAGTGGAACTAACCTCAAGATAGTGAGTACCTAACATAGCCATCAGCTCTAGTTGAAGTGCCTCGACAGCTTGCGGGGTTTCCACTTCGCCAGCAGGTAGATCATAAAATACTGGTGGTTTGGAAAGATCAACAACAAATGAATCAGAATCGTGATCGAATGAAGGAGTAAATAGATCACAATAGCCACAGTCAGAAAATTCGATATGTACATCGGCATCCTCATGATATGATGAATCATACACAGAGATTGATGAGAAACAAAAAATTTCACCCTCTAAATTTCTAGAAAGAAAAGACGATAGATTGGGTGGATTCAAAAAGGAACATTTTTCCTCTCCGCAATCAAATGACTGACTAACATCCTGTGTGTCCTGTGAATGATCGAAATTTGAAACATCTGGGAATGAATTTTCACAAGACAAATAAAAAATGGCAGGATCACAAAAGATGTCAAGGTAGAGCGGACAAGGTGCGGACCGAAGGAGGTCATCCTTCACAGTGGTTTCTTCTTTAGATTCCCACACATACTCATAAAAAATGACAGCACAGGTTGGCTGCTTAATACCAACTTCGTCGACAACTTGATCCTCATGAATATCACATGTGGAGTCCAGAATGGATGAGCACAAGACACCAAAATGTGGAGGATTAAAAGAATGAGAGGATGGAGGTCGAGAAAATAAGTTTACGTGAAAAACAACAGGCTTTCAGTCCAAATATGCACAGATATACAGAGCGGGTGGGGTGGGAGGAGGTGACGGCTCAACAGATGGGTTCACAACTTCTCCCACCTTGTCCTACGGAGCTAGATTTGCTTGATGAGGAGCAAACAGAATGTCACCTATCACAGCAATTGTGTCCATATTGGGTTTGGAAGCTCTAAAACCAAGGTATGCTGCGAGGGGTTTGAATGATTCTAGCATGTGAGGGTTTTTAGATGCATGAAGAAGATACTAAAACCTTTCTCTAATTCCCAATCAATTTCATCTGTGATGATTTTTAGATACGTGAAGAAGATACTAAAACCTTTCTTTGAGAAATTCCCAATTAATTTCATCTTCAGGGATTTAAAAAACTAGATTACAGAAGTGATCCAAAAATTGCACAATAGATTCATCAAGTGATTTCCATAATTGATTTTTTTTATTGAGTAATTGACAGAAAGAATGGAACAACTCATCAATCATGTGATCATAAGAGTGAATGGAGGTTGCAGGCAATGTGCGACACCACTTCCTGACACACCCTTTGAATGTGTAAGCGAACAACCCATAGGAAATGTCATTTGAGTGGATCTCATTCCAGTGATAGAAGCCTACAAAGGAAACTCCATGCCCTAAGAATGTTGCTCTGCCTTCACCCTCATACTTAAAATGTGACAAGTCATTAAGGATGTCCTTCGACACTTCGAATTCATCTGCATGATAAAAACATGCCAGAGGTATGATTGTAATGTAAGTCATGAATGTAATCTCCATCCTCATCTTTGATGGCCCTTGTGATCATTCGTTTCACTCTTATGCTCAGCCACAGCCTGAGTGGAATGCACCTCATCAGGGGTGGAGGCCCCAATACAACACTCCTCCCGCTTCTTTCCCTCCACCACCTACTCTTCCACAACCATCGCCTCCTCCTCCACCAAGGCAACCCCAAATGCCTACCCAACCACGATGCCATCCATCTCCATCTCAATTTCACACCTCCTCTCAACTACCCGTACCATTTCCAAAGCCATACAATGGAGTAGCTCAACCCAATTGCAAAGCTGAGGCACAACATGTGCAAATGACTCCTTCTGAGCTCAATGATCTTCACCATGGCTCAGGAAAAGCATTGCAAAAAAGAGATCATCTTGAAAGCATTGAAGGATCACATCCAGCAAAAGAAGCAAAAAGATGGTGGGCCCCATTATTGTAGCAATAATGCTACAACTCCTGGAACTCCCTTCTTTAATTTTATCAACCCGGTAGTTCGTAACAAACTTGGAAGCAACGGTGCTGTATGCACAAGTACTAGCTCTTGCCGCAGCTGTCACTTGGTCAGCTGGCACAAGTCCGCTAGGAGCTTAAGACAACTTCTATGAGCTCTTAGAAGAAGCTTTTTAATTGATGGATGAACGCTAACTCGAAGGAAGCTAATCTAATTGCGAAAAGAAAATGAAAGCCAAAAAGGAACGCAAACCCTAGCAAACCCTAATTCTACCAGCTAGTCCTACTGACGCAAAGGAGAGCATGCAAACTACGAAAAGAGATGCCATTACTTCTAGGAAGGTAAAATGCATGTGTCTAAGTTATCACTATCTGAAGAAAACATCTTTTCGTATTTTTGATTAAGTTGTTAGAATTATCATGCATGTGCTTTTAACTAGCTTTTCACTGTGCAGAGGTGGATCAAGGAGGAGAAGCGCTTGGAAAAGGTTGGGAAGGTTCAGAGAGGGTCTAAAGGGTCCCTAACACCCTTCCAGAGAGTCTCACAAAGTTTGGCTGCCAAGAAATCGTGTTTATGAGCTTCTACAGGAAGTCTGCAGGGGTTCTACAGGATGTTCAGGATTTCTACAGGATGTTCTGTGATTCTTCTACAGGATGTTTCGAAATGGGATTTTGGAGCATGGATGGAGGGGAAAAGATGGAGGAATGAGTATGGAGGTGAAATAGGGGTGTGAAGAGGTCTAGGACTTGGGGAATGGAGTTGAGGAGAAGGTGTAGATGGTGAGATTTGTTCAAGGAGGGATGAGATGATGTTGCACAAGAAGATGAGAATCATGGCAAAGTAAGTGAATGAGGTAAATGTAAGGTAAGGGTTCTGAGTGAAGGATGAAACAGGTAGGTTGGATGGGGTATGTGCAGGTAAGGAAGGGTAATAGGTACTCTGCAAGTGGTATTTCAAACTGAACACACAAACACTTATAAAACCTATGACCTAGTTACTTTACTCTATTATGACCTAAGTAACAACAAAAGGAAATGAACAACAGTTTATTTGAAATGAAATGCGTGAACTAACTCATGGCACTAAGAAATCATAAACTGAAGCATTTAAACACTACTAATATCAGCATCTACAAAAGAGGATTACAACACTAAGAATTGCATGGCAAAGCAAAACAATGTTTTTGTTGGCAACAAAGTCACATTGGTCCCAGCTCATGATTCCACTGAGGGGGAGGTGAGATCCAAGGTGTTTGGTAGCCTTTTTCTGAAGATCTTCCCTATGATTAACCTATCAAGCAAATCTGAACATGAAAAACTATTTTACACATAAAAAAACAAACTAAATAACAACACAAGAGTTAGATCTAAATAGCAGATTTTATTCTAAGAATGTAGCAAAAACACATAAAGATAATCAAAGGAGGTATTGGGCGCTTGAGATGGGCCCAACCCCAAGAGCTACAGCCTCCTAAGAGAGATTTAGAGCTGGTGCAAAGCTGGATTCATCTTTATTGATCAAGAAATGAAGAGTTACATCAAAACTGTCCACAAGAAGGACTTGAAAATGAGCTGAAAGCAAAGCTAATCTATTGCATAAAAATCGAATTACAAACTAGCTAAATATTGGCTACAAAATGACTAACCACTAGCTACTATCTACTGGCTAACTAGCTAACATCCACTGGCTACACTGGCTAACCAAAATGAGGCCCTAAGCCTTCTTATTTGTACAAATTGAGGACCCAACAGTCCTCCTAAACTTTAGGGACTCGACTGCCCAAAACTTGGAGTTAACAGCAGTCCTACTTGACTTGCTTGGCTGCCCTTGTGCTGATTGATTTGGTGGCCCTTGAACTCCGAGCTGATGGTGGAGAATTCGAGGAAAGGGCCCATAAATGATGGGGACACCTTCCTACAAATCCTCTAGCTTGTTCTCCCACGAATTTGGCTGCCAAGTGCTCATTAAGACCTTCAATTTTGTCTCCAAGTTGACCAAAAAGGCTACACAAAGCACCCATTAGACTTGTTGGCATAATGACTAACCAAATTCACTCTATTAACATAAATATAATCAAAAACATGCAATAAACTAATGAGAATGGTGGATTAAGTCAAATTAGGAGGTTGAATGAGCCCAAATAATTGTCCATTTTTGGGGCTCATCATCACCCCCCTACTGAAAGTGTCGCTCATCCTCTGAGCAACCAATCTCTCTCCTCATCTTTGATGGCCCTGGTGGCCTCCTTGGCTAAAATCTCGGCCAATTTCTCCTTCTGCTGCCCTTTCTCCAAACTTCTTGTAGAAACAGTTCTCTGTCTTCCTGTAGAAACAGTCTGCTAACTTTTTGCTGCCAATTTTCTCTGATTTTGGTTGCTTGGCTGGGGGTGCCTTCTCCTTGAACTGTGCTGCTGCCTGAAAGCTGACGAATCCAACACAAATGGCAAGTCTAATGTATTATAAAATCACACAAGTACAATGAACTGCCCGAGAATAGATATTGCATGCCAAAGCTGGATGGGAAAATGTGTTTCCAGGCCTTTAGCTGAATCAAATGGCATTCTTAATCTTGGATTTGAACTCTGCTAAGAATTGATAACAGAAGCAGAACAGAACATAAGATAGATCAAGGGCAGAGAAAATATGACTTGCTCACATATCACTGCATGAATCAGCATTTCCCTTCAATCTGAAATTGCTTCAAAACAGGCCAAAAATGAGAATTCCCAAGTTTTGTTTCAAGCTGTTGTATAACCAGGAGTAGAGCAAAACTTCATACCGAATCACACTTTTAAGAATTATTTCACATGGAATAATCTGGCTATTGCAAAAGACCTTGTGAACCCCTTGGAAGGTATTGAAATAAACAAATCTAACCAGAACAACACCAGAACTTTCCAGTTTGTTTCATGGTAGATTCACTTCATGCAAAATCACTGTTTTTCCATTAGTTAACTTTAATTCAAATTTTTGTTCCTAACATGACAATACTTTCCGACTGCGGCAGCTTTCTCTTCTTCCCCTTTCTGCTCTTCTTCCTCACTATTAGAAGGATTGATATCATAGGTGAGGGCTTGTTGGTCTTTAAGATACAATGCATAGGATCTAGCTGGTTGTCTCCATTGCAGGGCTTCTATTGCCTAGCTGGCTGTGCAGGCCATCTGGGCTTCTCTCTCCTACAACTGTTGTTTTAGTATCAATATTTCAGCTGTTGCCTAAGACTTCCTCTCTTGGTGCTGCTTTATCCTCATTTCAACATCAGGCTGTGTCTCTTCCCTTGGCTATTGTTTCTCTAAATTCCTTTTGCTTGTCCTCCATGTGGTGTTGAGTGTTTTTTTTTTTTTCTAAAAAAAAATGCTCAGGTGAGAAAGTAGGTGTTATCACAAAATCAGTACTAAGGGCTGCTACCTAGCAAGATCTCATGTAACTATTTCAACCAGACTTCAGACCAAGGATTAGCCTCCTTAGTCAGAGAGGGCTCTCTCACAGATCATGAATATGGATTTAGGACAAGGAAAGATGGCTAACTCTTTAAACAACACATGAAAATAAGCTGGTTGGACAAATATCAAATTAGTCTTCATTGGGCTTATGGAGTCTCACACATTCAGTAAACAAAAGCACAGTTATTTCATGGAAGTCAAGGCTCTTTACATCAGATGTTCAAACATACTTTACATAAACCACAGCTTGCCAAGCATACAGGAAGTCAGAGCATTAAACATGAATTCTGAGTGATTATGCTGTAACAAGGCTGTAAAAGAACATTAAGAGAATAAACCACCATTACATTTGAACAATATAATCTATTGAGAATCTTGAGAAGAAACAACAGCTGTTTTTCTATTACTGTAATAAGTCTTTTACATCAGCCAAAATAAAACTCTGTTTTTCATAAATCTCCAACCCTACTTACATCAGAGTTTTCACCATATATAGGAAAACCCAAAACTACTACTATCTTGAGTCTCCTCAACAAGCATGAAGGGAGAACTCGATGATCTACCATTAATTACCCTTATCTATTTCTAAACCAACTAATTAAATACATGAAGTGTTGGGCTGTAAATACATAGAATCCCAATTATATTTCAAATCCAACTCCATCTCCTCGTATGCATGATTCTCCTTGGATCCTTGACAGCTGTACAATTTCTGTTGTGGCTGAGACATGTTGAGGAACATTCACTGAACGAGCTGACCCTCGGGTGCTAGCTGTATAGATAACTCATAAATTGGCAAACCTGAACACCCTATTTTCACGGTCCCTGTCTTCCATTAGTCTTCATGTACTAAAAGACTATGCTCCAAGCCATTTAATACCTTTAATAACCACGCATAATCCAATATGCCTCATGATCTGGACGCTTTGTGAACTGAACAGGTGTCCAACCCAAAATTCCGGTAACCCTACCAGAACCCTAATAATTCGGTCATAAAGTAGCTTTAGGAAGACTTTAGCAAAAAACAAAATATTTCACCTTTTTCTCCAACACTTACACCTGTCATTCTTTGAATACCTGGATAGCTTTATATAGTCTCCTTACTGGCCTCGAGTCATCCTTTTCAAGATTTGCTGACCTCAGCATCAATTTCATTTTTTCTCATAAAACAGTCATCTACAGCAGTTTCATAGCGCGCTACGAAACTGCTGTAGATAATCAAAACAGAACATATGAATCTTAAAGCACTGTTGGCTTAACTTCATGATTTCTTCAGCTACTTTGTACAGGTGTTAGGGATCCAAAAAGGTTACAAAATGATGGAAATCAAAATTTACCAAAACTTGAAAAGCAACTTTCTCCTTGGATCAATGAGCTAGTTTACCTAGCTTCTTCTTCAAACTGCTAACCTCTTTCTTCAAAGCCTTGTTTTCTGCTCTTAGGCTTGTGTTCAGCTTTCTCATGATCTTTGCTTGCTTAAGGGCTGGTATTGTCCACAAATATGCATCAGACACTGAATCTTTTGTTTTCAATTCTAGTTTGAGATTGAATTATTTAGCTCCAGTTGCTACGAAACTGTTGTTCTGCCTGAAAAATGGGTCTTGGGACAGAGCTCATATCTTCTCACAGAAAACGTATTTGGAAAAACTAAAGGAGGTTTCTGTAAACCAATACGTTTTTAACAAAAACCTCTTTTGGTTTTTTAAAACACTTCTCCAGCTGCCCAGTATCTGTCTTTGAAAAAGAGGTGTAACACAGGAAATTAAAAAACTGCACCTACAGCAGTTTCGTAGCGCAACGTTAGTCACTCGATTCTCCCAGCTCATAATCAATCTGAAGAAAATGAAAGATGTTTTTCTAGTTCAGTATGTTAGAAATAAAAACCTCTTTCCGTTTTCGAAAATATTCTTTCAGCCGCGCTAAATACCTCCTGGAAGCTAACTGCTTAAAACAGAGAAGTATGCTTGTAACAAACATCACCTACAGCAGTTGTAGCCAGTGTACCAATATGGAGATCTCTCATTTTGAACCACACCACCTGAAGGTGGTCCTGTAATCAATGGATTACCATCCCCATCACCATTGCTCCTTCTATGCCCGGTTCATGCAATTCAACACAATTCCACAAGCCCGGGCTTTACTCTGGGCTAAATCATCAAGGCTTCTTCCAAGGAAAGAGTGCTCCAGATAAACCCAATGAAACACCATCTGCTGGGGTACTAAAAAACCTTACAAACTGACAACTGTTGATGCAAACCCAATGGATTTTGATAAACATGACAGCTGGGAAAGAATAACTATAGATCCGAACAAATCCCCAATTTCGTAGCGCAGCCAGTGCAAAATATGAATTATGCGCTACGAAATCACCTAAAACATGTTGCGCTGCGAAACTGCCAAAACGATTTATGTGCTACAAAACACTTTGTCCTCAAGCTAGTGTGAGCTATTTTGGCAATCAAATTTTCAGTGATAACAGTAGGTAGAACTGAAAACAGAGGGATAGCTGAATTTTCACCTTTTTCTGAAACCAAACAAGGAATTTTCCATGTGCTTCTCCTTACAACATCAAATTGCAATATTTCCCTTTGTTTTAAACTGCTTTTGTAGTGAATTTGACTCTCTGCTTTTGAAAAGAAGAATTTTGTTTTCATAGACAGAGTACAGAGATCAAGTTTTCTTCTCAGCACACATACAGATATGAAAATTTAAAATTTTCCATACACAGGCTGGCCCCCACAGTTGCATACATCTTCCCTACAGGAGAATTTTAAAAATACGAAACATGGACGAGAATCATGATGCAGAAATGACTGGGAAACCCAGTGCAATACATAGGCAAACGTTTTTCTTCCAATTCACTGGCAGATTTTTCTCTGATTCCACAATCTGATGCTGTCCAATTCACCACCTTTTCAAAACATACCATGCATAGAGGAGTTTTCTCGAGCATACCTCGTTTTGAGCTTGAAATTTTCTAAAAATCCCGTGTTTTCTTTCTGCAGGGCTGTTTTCTGCCTTTCCTGTAGACGACTTCCTCTAGAAATGCCTGTAGAGCGCCTTGCACCTCTGAGCGAGCCTAATACACATCAGAATCTAGAAGACAGGTAGAGAAACTGGTGGAGGATGACTAGTTAATCATTTTGTGCAAACTTCAGTTGATGATGTGGCAAGTGCAGATGAACAGCAGTTCGTGAATTTCAGCCGAGCCTTCTTTAGTTGCTGCGTGATTTGTGGTGAGCTGGCAGGAACATGTGTTGGCCATGTAGACAGAAGTGTTGTCACGAATATCAAGTTTCCCACCTATGATCACTCCATCAATCACATTGTAGGTCAAACAGTCACCATTACTTGTTTCCCAATTTCCTCCTGAGATGGTTGAGCACACGTGTCTTACTCACCCACCAAGCGCTGTTGAACTAGATGCGGGTGGCCAGTTAGCTGGCCACCGATATTTTCTTAATCCTGACCATCTCATTGCTCATGCAGTTTCTAAATTACATTCACACAATCAGAGGAATTAGTTTCAGTCACGTACCTGGAAGTCGAACGGCTGCTTGTGAAGCTTTTGCTGCTACATGCTCATGTTCTGCTGCTGCATGCTTGGATCCGTTGGTTGCATGAGGGCTTGGATGATGATTTTTTATTGCTTTTCCTTGTGCAGGTGTCCTCTGACCAGATCTAAGCTGCATGCATTTGTTTCCACGTTCAAATCTGCACCTTCAAGCTGCTGTTGCTGCAATGTCGCAGAAACAGAACTTCTTTTCGCCATTTCTCCCAAACGGTAAAGCGGATTGATCTGAAACTTGCTGAGCATGTTTCTATCATCATGATGCATCTCCCATAGCAAAATCGTGATCAATGGATGCACGGATTTTGAGAAAAATGGAAAATGGCTTAAGATTTCAGAGCTCGATTTCTCAAAAATCGTGCATCGGAATCGGCTGAAACCTCTTTGGTAGGTTACCATCACTCACATGCATATCCCCATGAAACAAGTTTTGAAACGGATGCACGGATATGGAGAAAATGCAAAAATGGCTGATGGTGATGGAGGTTGATTTCTTGGAAACCGTGCACCGGAATTGCATGGAACTACTCAGGCATGTTGCCATCAACCTTGTACAATTCCTCATAAAACGGTTTGTCAAATGGATGCATGGTTCTCAAGTTAAGGCAAAAGCAAATTTTGTTCTATGTCTTTTTGCTTCAAGGCTTTTTGCAAGTGGTTGCATGGAAGGAAAAACTGAGCTTGGGCTGTGATGCAGGTATGGAGATGATGGAGGAGGAGTTGGAAGATTGCATGAGGACTTCTGAACCCTTGAGGAAGCTACCATGTTCGCCAAACCACTTTTTGAAATCCATGTCTAGTTTCCCACAATTTCTACAGGAAGTTCTTGTAGAAGCACAATGAGAAGCAGAATGAGGTGGAAAAAATGATGGAGAAAGGAAAGGGATGGCCACACAAGTGCTTGCAGGTCTAATCAACAGATTCCCACCATTAGATTCACTTTTGAAATTGGAATTGGCTCGTCCAAAGGTTCTACAGGATGTTTCCTATAGAAATACAGAGCTTCCTGTAGAAGGCACAAAAAAGATTCCTTTAACCTTGATTTGAGTGCTCCTCCTGTCATGAAACGTCCTTCTTGCAACCTGCAATGTCATTGCTGCAACATGAAATTATTCAATGGAGATTAGCTTTATTTTTCTTTTCCTTTTTTTTTTTTTTTTTTTTTGAAAAAACAACTAGGGCGCCTCATGGAGGTTTTCACCCTAATTGCCTGCCTTGGGCGCCTCCAAGGGAGATTTTCACCCAAAGATCTTATTCTCTTTTCTCTTTTTTCCCAACCCATTGACCACCTCATGGAGGTTTTCAATCAATGAGCCAATCTAAGGTGCCTCCGAGGAGGTTTTCACCTTAGATTTCTATTTTCTTCTTTTTTCATTTTTTTTTCCTTTTTCTTTTTTCTCTTTTTTTCTTTTTTTCTTTTCTTTTTTCTACCCTACCCTACTTGAAAAACAAAATCGTTCTCAAGTATAAGAATACTTCCAATGGATCCATGTGCACATCGAGATTAGAGAGAAAACGATGTGAAGGCTCGGAATGCATGCTTTGATAGGTATCCAGATCTCAGAGACCAAATGATCTGACCTTGAAGGGATCAAACATAGCTGAGGAAGAGTGTATTGCTGCAACTTAGTGACTATCTAGAACCATGTCTCAATATAGCTTTAATATCCTTGGTCCTTTTGCTGATCTGGATCATTCTTCATGTCACTTTCTATCATGACTTTCTCATCTTCCTCCTTTTGCTGATCTTTCTCTTGAATACATGGAAGATTTGATGGTAACCATGAGGGAACTCCCTCGATCTCTGATTTTGATCTCTTCTCTTCATCAAGTACAATACATGGTTCTTTGATCTCCTCTCTTGAATCTTCTTTTTCCCTTGGTCCTTCAATGTTGTCAATATAATCTCTGTTTTGCAACACTCTTCCTGAGCTTTGGTGAACATAATTGAGCTCAGAAGGAGTCATTTGCGCATGTTGTGCCTCAGCTTTGCAATTGGGTTGAGCTACTCCATTGTATGGCTTTGGAAATGGTACGGGTAGTTGAGTGGAGGTGTGAAATTGAGATGGAGATGGATGGCATCGTGGTTGGGTAGGCATTTGGGGTTGCCTTGGTGGAGGAGGAGGCGATGGTTGTGGATGAGCAGGTGGTGGAGGGAAAGAAGCGAGAGGAGTGTTGTATTGGGGCCTCCACCCCTGATGAGGTGCATTCCACTGAGGCCGTGGCTGAGCATAAGAGTGAAACGAATGAGCAGCTGGTTGTGCATAATATGGATCTGTGAAGGAACAAGGAGGAGGTGTGAACCAGGAAGGATGAGCAGGGGGACCCCAAGAGGGTATGGAAGTGGTTTGATAGGGGTCATAAGATGTACCTTGCATTCCCTGCTGGTAAGATCTAGGTCCATGCGGCCAACTTTGGTTCATGTAATAGAGTGATTCAGTGGCTCCTTTGGCTCTCTGATATGCAACTTTGAATCTGGGTAAGGAAGGGCACTAATCTGTAGGATGGTATTCTTCACAGACAAAACACACTTCTATGGAGTACAATGGACATTCGTTCCTAGGATGCTTTCTAGTGCACCTAGGACAAAAAATGACCAAAGCCCTCTTGGCTTCCTCTTGCTTCTGTTGGATCCGCAAGGTATCCAGTTACATGGCAAGAAACTGCCTCATATCACTCTTGAAATCTTTGATATGATTTTCAAATTCATCTTTGGACAAGATGCTGCTCCCAACATTTCTGCTTGTAGCCATTCGCTTAGAGGAATGTTTTCTTCTTCTTCTCCCCTAGAGGTTCTTTAAATATGCCTTGATGTCCACCCAGGGGTTCTTCTTAGTCACAGCCATCGAAGAAGAGAGAGAAGGTTGGCTGTGTGAAGTAGTGAGGGTGTTGTGCAATCATTTTTCTAACTTATCTCTACTCCTACAAGGCATGAAATGAAATCTTTTTGGTTGATTTTTGCTTTTTTCTACTTCTACCTGCAAAACTGAAATAGATTGAACTGCAACTAACTATCTTGCTAAAATGAAAATGCGGAATTGAAATGAAAGCAGTAAAGGACTAACCTATTTTGCTCAAATGAAATTGCAGGAATGAAATGCTAAGCTACGCTTGCGGAATTGAAATGCTACTCTACACTTGCAAAAATGAAATTGCGGAATTGAAAAGCTAATCTATGAAAGCAGGAAATGCTAATCTACTTTTGCATAAACAAAATTGTATAATGGAAATGAAATAAAATACTTAGCAGAAGATTGTAGTGGAAAATAGAAGAAAAGCGGCAATCACCAATACTCTGACGCTTCCCGGCAACGGCGCCAAAAAGATAGCAGCCAAATTCTGGGGCCCCAAAAATGGACAATTATTTGGGCTCATTCAACCTCCTAATTTGACTTGATCCACCATTCTCATTAGTTTATTGTGGTGGGCCCCAGTATTGTAGCAATAATGCTACAACTCCTGGAACTCCCTTCTTTAATTTTATCAACCCGGTAGTTCGTAACAAACTTGGAAGCGACGGTGTTGTATGCACAAGTACTAGCTCTTGCCGCAACTTTCACTTGGTCAGCTGGCACAAGTCCGCTAGGAGCTTAAGCCAACTTCTATGAGCTCTTAGAAGAAGCTTTTTAATTGATGGATGAAAGCTAACTCGAAGGAAGCTAATCTAATTGCAAAAAGAAAATGAAAGCCAAAAAGGAACGCAAACCCTAGCAAACCCTAATTCTACCAACTAGTCCTACTGACGCAAAGGAGAGCATGCAAACTACTAAAAGAGATGCCATTACTTCTAGGAAGGTAAAATGCATCTATCTAAGTTATCACTATCTGAAGAAAACATCTTTTTGTATTTTTGATTAAGTTATTAGAATTATCATGCATGTGCTTTTAACTAGCTTTTCACTGTGCAGAGGTGGATCAAGGAGGAGAAGCGCTTGGGAAAGGTTGGGAAGGTTCAGAGAGGGTCTAAAGGATCCCTAACATTCTTTCCGAGAGTTTCACAAAGTCTGGATGCCATGCAACCGTGTTTATGAACTTCTACAGGAAGTCTGTTGGGGTTTCTACAGGATGTTCTGTAATTCTTCTACAGGATGTTTCGAAATGGGATTTTGGAGCATGGATGGAGGGAAAAAGATGGAGGAATGAGTATGGAGGTGAAATAGGGGTGTGAAGAGGTCTAGGACTTGGTGGATGAGGCTAAGCAGTGATTGGATTTGTTCAAGGATGGATGAAGCGATGTTGCACAAGAAGATGAGAATCATGGCAAAGTAAGCGGATGAGGCAAATGTAAGGTAAGGTTTATAAGTGAAGGATGAAACAGGTAGGTTGGATGGAGTATGGGTAGGTAAGGAAGGATAACAAGTACTCTGCAAGTGGTTTTTCAAACTGAACAATCAAAGACATGCAAGAAAACAAAGATCTAGTTATGCTACCCTAATATGATCTAGCTAACAGTAACAAGAGTGGACAACAGCTTTATTTGCAAGGAAACCATGTACAACATGTGAGCAAGAACAGTCCAAAAGATCTGAATGCATGACTAAATCCTACCACTCTATTCCAAACATAAAAAGCTACTTTAACCATCAAAAGAAATCTAAATAACAAAGAAAGATCTAAATCTAGATAGCAGATTTTATTTTAAGAACGCAGCAAAACACATAAAGATAAACAAAGGAGGTATTGGGCGCTTGAGATGGGCCCAACCCCAAGAGCTACAGCCTCCAAAGGGAGATTTAGAGCTGGTGCAAAGCTGGATTCATCTTTATTGATCAAGAAATGAAGAGTTACATCAAAACTGTCCACAAGAAGGACTTGAAAATGAGCTGAAAGCAAAGCTAATCTATTGCATAAAAATCGAACTACAAACTAGCTAACTAATGGCTAACCAAAATGACTAACTGGCTACACAATGACCAACCACTAGCTAACTATCTACTGGCTAACTAGCTAACATCCACTGGCTAACCCCAAATGAGGCCCTAAGCCTTCTTATTTATACAATTTGAGGACCCAACAGTCCTCCTAAAATTTAGGGACTCGGCTGCCCAAGACTTGGAGTTAACAGCAGTCCTACTTGACTTGCTTGGCTGCCCTTGTTCTGATTGATTCGGTGGCCCTTGAACTCCGAGCTGATGGTGGAGAATTCGAGGTAAGAGCCCATAAATGAAGGGGACGCCTTCCTACAAATCCTCTCCCTTGTTCTCCCACGAATTTGGCTGCCAAGTGCTCATTAAGACCTTCAATTTTGTCTCCAAATTGACCAAAAAGGCTACACAAAGCACCCATTAGACTTGTTGGCATAATGACTAACCAAATTCACTCTATTAACATAAATATAATAAAAAACATGCAATAAACTAATGAGAATGGTGGATTAAGTCAAATTAGGAGGTTGAATGAGCCCAAATAATTGTCCATTTTTGGGGCTCATCATCACCCCCCTACTGAAAGTGTTGCTCATCCTCTGAGCAACCAATCTCTCTCCTCATCTTTGATGGCCCTGGTGGCCTCCCTGTCATGCCAAGCTTCTGAAGTGATGCCCTCTTCTCTGTCAAAGACAATTCACCAGCATTTTGTGTGAAAGCAAATATACCATCAAACTATCACCTCTCAGCTCCAAAGTAAGATCTTCACAGAAATCATCAAAGATGAACATCTTGCCAACAATCCTCAAATGCTAAGTTGGACCAGTTAGCAGAATGAAGCCATCACCAAATCACCCCACTTTTCAAAGGCTTTGGTAAGCAGGTTATTGTGCTTAAGCATATTAGTAAATGGAATAAGTAGCAATATACGAACACACCCAAGTCCCAAGTTGAAAACACCTTCCTCTTTTATAAATTTCACAAACATCAGTGAAACAAGGAGACACAAGACAACCAATCAAAACCAAGCCAAAATAGTGTAGCACTGGAAGACAGTGAACAAACAAGATGCTCAGTGCGCAGCATGCTTTTCTCTTTGCTTCTTCCCACTGCCTGTGCTTCTTTTCCTAGAGTATCTGCATACCCTTTCTTGCCTTAAAATATAGTGGAAGCTCCCTCTTTCACTTCTCCTTCAGCTTGGGAGAGGTACTTAGGGCAGCCAGCACAACTGCTGCCTCCCTAGCTAGGATTTCGGCCGATTTCTCCTTCTGCTTCCCTTTTTCAGGACTTCCTGTAGAAAGTCCTGTAGCTGATGTTTGGCTTCCTGTAGAAGCCATTTTTACACTTCCTGATTTGGCTTGCATGGCTGGGGGTGTCTTCTTCTTCAATTTTGCTGATGCTAGTTCCAAGACCTTGAGACCTGACTCTCTAGTGGTGAATGCTGCCTACACTAGCATCCTCACGTATCAAACTTGAAAATTTTGAGAAATGTATGCAAATTTGACTCCATTTCAGCTACCTGTTCGTCAAGGTGAATTAAGAAGCTCTGATATGAGTCAATCCCTTTGAAAATTGCATGGAAGTAATCATCTTCGATCTTATCTCTCTTTGCCAAAAGGCCCTTGGTGTCCACTTTCTGATTTATCTTGTTGTCGTTTTCACCAGCATCATTTACAGCAGTTCTTAGAACTTCATCCATATTAGTATCCTTGCTGCCTGGATCCAACTGAAATGTTCTACTAATTTTTTTGGCACAAGATGCAACTTCTTTGGAAGAGACAACTCTGGCTGGTCCCTCAGTCTCTTTCTCAATATCCATCTCAAAACGTGTAGACATTATCATTTTAATTAATTGGGTTTCCTTTACTGATATTGCCTCAACAAGCTTTGTCAAAGGCTCATCAAGAAGCTCCACATGGTTTTTTTACAATTCTCCAAAGCTTGCAGCACTTTCTTTTTTTTCAGAAGCATTTCTCTTGCAGAAGATTCCTTGCCAGCCTTTACACTAGCAGCAGCCTGGAGTTTAAGTTTGTCCACAGCTTCTGTTAACCTCAGAAATCGAGATCTTGCACGGTTTTCTCTTTCAGAACTGCAAACTCGATGAAGAAAAGTCCAAGCTTCTCTGCTTTGGAAGGATATGCCATACTTCCTATAGAACTTCTTCTTGTAGAACTCTCGTCAGCTTGTGAAGGATGTCACTGCGCCTCTAAATGAGCCCGGTACGTGGGAGAATTTTAAACTAGACCGAGAAGCTCGGTGGAGGACGACAAGTTAACAGCTTGTGCAAACTTCAATTGACGATGTGGAAAGTGCAGATGAACAACAATTCGTGAGATTCAGCCGAGCCTACTTTAGTTGCTGCATGATTTGTGGTGAGCTGGCGAAAACATGTGCGCTGGATTTTTAGAACTGCAGTGATGTTATGAACTGCATGTCTTCATCTATCTGTCAATCATCTGATGTCCTGTGCACTGGAGTTCAACAGATCTACCACTAACTGTGTTTTTCAAATTTTTCATGAATGACCATACACGTATGCTGCGTGATTTTTCCTTGAGCGCTAGAGAACTGGATGTCAAGTTAACCTTGCTATATTCATGGCTTAATTTCACCATTCCATTCGTTCATGCAATGCTTAGACTAGATTCATGCAATAGATGAACAAGGTTTAGTCACGTACCTGAAGTCAAACGGCTACTTGTGAAGCTTTTTGCTGCTGCATGCTCATGTTCTGCTGCTGCGTCCTTGGATCCTTTGGTTGCATGAGGGCTTGGCTGATGATTTTTTATTGCTTTTTCTTGTGCAGGTGTCCTCTGACCAGATCTAAGTTGCATGCATTTGTTTCCACGTTCAAATCTGCACCTTCAAGCTGCTGCTGCTGCAATGTCACAGAACCAGAACTTGTTTCCGCCATTGCTCCCAAACGGTAAAGCGGATCGATCTGAAACTTGTTGAGCATGTTTCTATCATCATGATGCATCTCCCATAGAAAAATCGTGATCAATGGATGCACAGATTTCGAGAAAAATGGAAAATGGATGAAGATTTCAGAGATCGATTTCTCGGAAACCGTGCATCGGAATCTGCTGAAACTTCTTGGGTAGGTTACCATCACTCATATGCATATTCCCATGAAACAGGTTTTGAAACGGATCCACGGTTATGGAGAAAAGGCAAAAATGGCTGATGGTGATGGAGGCTGATTTCTTGGAAACTGTGCACCGGAATTGGCTGAAACTGCTCAAGCATGTTGCCATCACCCTTGTACAATTCCCCATAAAACGGTTTGTCAAATGGATGCATGGTTTTCAAGTTATGGCAAAAACAAATTTTGTTCTATGGATTTTTGCCTCAAGGCTTTTTGCAAATGTTTGCATGGAAGGAAAAACTGAGCTTGGGCTGTGATGCAGGTATGGAGATGATGGAGGAGGAGTTGGAAGATTGCATGAGGACTTTTGAACCCTTGAGGAAGCTACCATGTTCGCCAAACCACTTTTTGAAATCCATGTCTAGTTTCCCAAAATTTCTACAGGAAGTTCCTGTAGGAGCACAATGAGAAGCACAATGAGGTGGAAAAAATGATGGAGAAAGGCAAGGGATGGACACAATATGGATCTGTGAAGGAACAAGGAGGAGGTGTGAACCAGGAAGGATGAGCAGGGGGACCCCAAGAAGGCATGAAGGTGGTTTGATAAGGGTCATAATAGGTCTCTAATGTCCCTTGCAGTTCCTGCTGGTAAGATCTAGGTCCATGTGGCCTCCTTTGGTTCAGATAACGGAGTGATTCAGTGGCTTCTTTGGTTCTCTGATATGCAACTTTAATTCCAGGCAAGGAAGGGCACTGATCTGTAGGATGGTATTCTTCACAGATGAAACACACTTCTAGGGAGTGCATTGGACATTCGTTCCTAGGATGCTTTCTAGTGCACCTAGGACAAAAGATGACCAAAGCCCTCTTGGCTTCCTCTTGCTTCTTTTGGATCCACAGGGTATCCAATTGCATTGCAAGAAACTGCCTCATATAACTCTTGAAATCTTCTATCTGATCTTCAAATTCGTCTTTGGACAAGGGACTGCTCCCAACATTTCTGCTTGTAGCCATTTGCTCCAAAGGAATGGTTTCTTCTTCTTCTTCCCTTGAGGTTCTTCAAATATGTCTTGTTGTTCACCTAAGGGTTCTTTAATCACAGCCATTGAAGAAGAGAGAGAAGGTTGGCTGTGTGAAGCAACGGGGGCATTGTGCAATCATTTTTCTAACTTATCTCTACTCCTACAAGGCATGAAATGGAAAGACTTTTTTGATTGCTTTTTGTTTTTTTCTTTGGTACCTGCAAAACTGAAATAGATTGAACTGCAACTAACTAGCTTGCTAAAATGGAAATGCGGAATTGAAATGAAAGCAGGAAAGGACTAATCTATTTTTCTCAAATGAAATTGCAGGAAAGAAATGTTGGTCTACACTTGCAGAATTGAAATGCTAATCTACGCTTGCAGAAATGAAATTGCGAAACTGAAATACTAATCTATGAAAGCGGGAAATGCTAATCTACTTTTGCATAAACGAAATTGCATAATGGAAATGAAATAAACTACTTAGAAGAAGATTGTAGTGGAAAATAGAAGAAAAGCGACAATCACCAATACTCTGACGCTTCCCCGGCAACGACGCCAAAAAGATGGTGGGCCCCAGTATTGTAGCAATAATGCTACAACTCCTAGAACTCCCTTCTTTAATTTTATCAACCCGGTAGTTCGTAACAAACTTGGAAGCGACGGTGCTGTATGCACAAGTACTAGCTCTTGCCGCAGCTGTCACTTGGTCAGCTGGCACAAGTCCGCTAGGAGCTTAAGCCAACTTCTATGAGCTCTTAGAAGAATCTTTTTAATTGATGGATGAAAGCTAACTCGAAGGAAGCTAATCTAATTGCAAAAAGAAAATGAAAGCCAAAAAGGAACGCAAACCATAGCAAACCCTAATTCTACCAGTTGCTCCTACTGACGCAAAGGAGAGCATGCAAACTACTAAAAGAGATGCTATTACTTCTAGGAAGGTAAAATGCATGTGTCTAAGTTATCACTATCTGAAGAAAACATCTTTTTGTATTTTTGATTAAGTTATTAGAATTATCATGCATGTGCTTTTAACTAGCTTTTCACTGTGCAGAGGTGGATCAAGGAGGAGAAGCGCTTGGGAAAGGTTGGGAAGGTTCAGAGAGGGTCTAAAGGATCCCTAACATTCTTTCCGAGAGTTTCACAAAGTCTGGATGCCATGCAACCGTGTTTATGAACTTCTGCAGGAAGTCTGTAGGGGTTTCTACAGGATGTTCTGTAATTCTTCTACAGGATGTTTCGAAATGGGATTTTGGAGCATGGATGGAGGGAAAAATATGGAGGAATGAGTGTGGAGGTGAAATAGGGGTGTGAAGAGGTCTAGGACATGGTGGATGAGGCTAAGGAGCGATTGGATTTGTTCAAGGATGGATGAAGCGATGTTGCACAAGAAGATGAGAATCATGGCAAAGTAAGCGGATGAGGCAAATGTAAGGTAAGGTTTATAAGTGAAGGATGAAACAGGTAGGTTGAATGGAGTATGGGCAGGTAAGGAAGGATAACAGGTACTCTGCAAGTGGTTTTTCAAACTGAACAAACAAAGACATGCAAGAAAACAAAGATCTAGTTATGCTACCCTAATATGATCTAGCTAACAGTAACAAGAATGGACAGCAACTTTATTTGCAAGGAAACCATGTACAACACGTGAGCAAGAACAGTCCAAAAGATCTAAATGCATGACTAAATCCTACCACTCTATTCCAAACATAAAAAGCTACTTTAACCATCAAAAGAAATCTAAATAACAAAGAAAGATCTAAATCTAGATAGCAGATTTTATTTTAAGAACGCAGCAAAACACATAAAGATAAACAAAGGAGGTACTGGGCGCTTGAGATGGGCCCAACCCCAAGAGCTACAGCCTCCAAAGAGAGATTTAGAGCTGGTGCAAAGCTGGATTCATCTTTATTGATCAAGAAATGAAGAGTTACATCAAAACTGTCCACAAGAAGGACTTGAAAATGAGCTGAAAGCAAAGCTAATCTATTGCATAAAAATCGAGCTACAAACTAGCTAACTAATGGCTAACCAAAATGACTAACTGGCTACACAATGACTAACCACTAGCTAACTATCTACTGGCTAACTAGCTAACATCCACTGGTGTTGTTGGGAAAAGTATCCAATACGGAATGACCCTATCCCACTCTAAGGGTGATAGTACCTCAGCAACAATCAAAGCAAAGCTATTCGAGATTACTTCTTTATGAGATGTAAGAGATAGGAGAAAGAGATCCACTAACCGTTATCTTCCGCTAATGGTTGATCCAATCTTCCCTCTTTGCTGCTTGCTCCCAGCTTCTTGCTCTTTCACTGGCCCAGCTACACCAAGATCCTGCAAAATCACAAGAAAGGGAAACTACAAGAAGCATACATCCATAATTGATTCAAGGATTAGAATAAATCAAATATACAAGCATCAATACGCCATTGAGACACATGCATATAGAAGAACCTCAAATGCTTTATTAATGGAAGAAGTAAAGTTCTGAGAGTGTTACAACCATAAGAGGCCCAATCCAGCAACACCTCCCAGCAGAAAGAAATCTCCTCTTCACCTCCTTCAAGCAAATCACCCAATAGTTCTATACTCAAACCAACAGCACTTCCTTACATTCACCAGATTCCAGCCTCCTTAGACCTCATGAGAGAGCTCTATATATAGGAGTTTTGGAGAAAGGATGAGTCAGCTTGAGGCTGGCATGAAGCTGACTAGTGTCCTCTCCCACTTCAGTTATTCTTCAGTTCTTGAGTCCACTTGGAGGTTCTTGCTTCCACTTGGAGATCTAGATCCTCTTACTCATCACAAGGCGAATTCCCTGATCCAAGTGTCATTTTGGAAGCTTCCTGGGCATTGACACATTGAGGAATGACTGTGCCACTTGGCCAATCTCGCCCAGCGCAGGTAGCCTTCATTACAGTTGACATTCAGCGCAGGTACAGAGTGGAGCAGTTGACATTCAGCGCAGATGCTCAGTGGAGCAGTTGACATGATCCATAATTTGCTTTTTTTTGAGTGTTTTCAGGTGGAGAACTGATATTTAGTGCCGTGGTTTTCTGACCTTGTTCCTCTAGGGGTAGGAACAACATGTTTAGGGACTTTGGATCCCTTAGATTATTGACATTTCATGCTTCATGCTGTAAGGCACAAAAATGTCTATAACAACTGGCTAACCCCAAATGAGGCCCTAAGCCTTCTTATTTATACAATTTGAGGACCCAACAGTCCTCCTAAAATTTAGGGACTCTGCTGCCCAAGACTTGGAGTTAACAGCAGTCCTACTTGACTTGCTTGGCTGCCCTTGTGCTGATTGATTCTGTTAACACCCAGGTTGTTCCCTATGACTCCCAAGGGAATACGGCTGGGGTAACCACTAACCAATCTTTGGACTACAGTTTCTAGCCAAACTGTAATCAGAGAGGGCTCTCTCTTTATGATTTGTCTCTGTTATGATAGTATTTTAGGCTAGCTATTATGCTAAGGTTTTTGTTTATGTTTTGGTTGAAGGATGTCTTTCAATAACCAAGATGTAATGTTTAGACAGTTGTATTTTATTGGGCAATGGAGTCTAGAGCTGTGAAATGTTTGAAATGCTTCAGTGGGAATGTTCAGACTGCAGGGCCTATTGGGTATCTCAACAAACAAAATTTAAAGCTTAAGTGATGATGTATGATGATGCATGTTTATCCAATGAAAAGCAATTAAGAATTCTCCATTAAACTAATGATGTGAAAGTGAAATATATTGTTCAGGAGAAAACTTGAATTCCTGAAACAAGGGTCACTGTGAAAGATATATTCTGAAAATGTAGCAATTAAGAATTACACTTATCAAGATTATAACTGAGGAAAAACATTCATTAACAACATAGATTGAGCTCAGGGTATTCCATGAATAAATCCTGAAGGCTATTCTTTTTCTTTGTTGCTAAATACTTAGAACTTAGAAACATTTATGGGTTGTAAAAGATTGAAACACAAAAACGAAGAGAGTTACAAAAAACTTATTGTATATGAGATGCACAGGGATCCTGCCAACTTCAACAAACACCGTGAACGCATTTAAACAACTCAGAACTTCAGAAATTCCATTACTTCTGTTATTAAACTTTGTCAAGATTACAGCATAGGAACTTCTTCAAAAGAAATCAACAACAACCCCTGCAAGCTTATGCAAGGGGCAAATATATACTGTCGGTAATACAAAATATCTAAGGCGTTGAGTCATCTGAGAAATAAATGTTTCACCAACTTTGTACAGAACAACAGATAAGAAGTTATTGCTGCTTTTAATACAACATCAATGCTCATTTCTATCAGTCAGAAGATATTTTGGCCTTTGGAGGCCACCGAGTCAGTTGGAATGATCGGCTTTAAATGCTGGAAAATGCACTGATGTGGCTGCTCTGCTGTAACTTTTTGGCCCTGTCACCTGTAGCTGTCCATCTTGACTTGCTGGCCGAAAGTTCTACTGAGTTGGCTCAGCTTTTATCTTTTCATGCATGCTGATTTTACTAAGATTTCCTGTGCATCCCAATTTGTATTTTTTGATGAAAAAATTGAAGAACGGCTTCCTGGTCTATAGAATCATCTGTATTGCCTTTGTCCACCATACCTGTGTGGGCAATTGATGCCTAATAATTGCATCCATAGTCTCATCTGCCTCCGTGTATTTATAGAAGTTAGGAGGCACTTCAAATAGGTGATTTATTTCATTCATTATAAAGAATAAATTCTCTACTCTGTTGTAGAGACTTTGTCCTGTAGCTGGCCCTGTTTCTTCTGAGGTGCTGGGCCTTTCAGTGATCTGACTTGTGGCGAATGTATTGACCCTCTTGGCATACTGCTCATGGGTAAGTAGTTTCCCTGAACTGTTCAGTAAGCCAGGGAGACCTCGGTTCTGTAATACCACAAATTTGTCCATAAATATGTTCACCTCGGTCTGCATGTCTTGGGTCCTTGTCTCCAATGTCTGCACTAAGTTTCTCAGTGTAAGGACCCTCTTTATCAACAAAATAGTCTCAGTCCTGTTAGAAATTCCCATAGTTGCTAACTGAGCACTTGTCCTATTGTTGAGCACATTGATCATCCTAGTGGCAATTTCAGGCATATTGCCTAGAGCTGCCCTTGATCTCTGAATTTCTTTCTGTGCTTTTGCAATGAGCTCCAGCTGCTCATGGATTGTGTCAATATACTGCCATTGGTCAGTAATAGACTGGCCAATATTGGCCCATAGCACTGTCTTGATCTCAGCCACTACTTTATCCAGTTGGAGCTCCTTCTCTAGCTCTTTTATCCTGTCTTTGAGGGCTTTTATTTCCCTGCCCTTTTCTGCCACGGTCTGCTTGGATTTGTCATATCTTTCATTTAATTTGGCTAATTTTTCCCTGGCCTCATTTATTTCTTTCATTTGTGCTTCCAAGGCCTGAATCTCATTTCTCAACTTTTGCATGTCCAGGCTTGGGGCCTGCTCTGTTGTTGCTGGTGGTGCAGAGGTGGATGGTGTTGCCTGTTCTGTTTGTTGAGGAGGAGGAACAGTAGTTGGAGCAGCTTCCTCAAGGTTAATTACTTCAGGAGGAGGCTGGGAGGTCTGACCTTCTTCTCTTTGCTTCAAAGCTGCCTATAATGCTGCCTGTGCAGCCTCTGATTCTCCCAGCTTTTCTTGAGTCTGAATTAGCTGCTTGTATAGAGACACCAGCAAAGTTGTGGCATCTTGATCATGCCTCTGCTGGGCAACTTCATCTGTTTGAGGGTGAATGGTGGCTGGGATTTTGATCTTTCTTTTCAAAGCTGCCATGTCTGCATCCCTCAACTTCAATATCTCTTGTATGCCCTTGATATCTTTGGGATCATGCCCAATCTCTATAATTATATCTTCTAAGGACCTAATTCTGTTGTCCTTTGCTTGAGAGGATGCTCTCTCCAACTCAAGTTGTGCAGCTGTATTATTAAGGCTATTTTCTAGCCTGTAATTGTCCAATGTCTTGTCTGCCAAGGAGGCATACACCATCTCACCCGTTTGCTTATGTAATTCAATTTTGTCCATTGGGTGGATGTCCTTGGCAAGGACCTCAAGATTATTCCTTATATAATCTGCAGGAGACTGGGGCTGTGCTACAGCTGGCAAGAGATGACTCATGATCATTTTGCCTTCACTCACATCATACGCAGACATCAGTCTTTGCTGGTTAGTGGGAGCCATTTTCAACAAATGATTGTATAGTTGTATCTTTATTGGCTCATTCCTCCTCTTTATGTCTATGAACTGCTGTTTGATTCCTCCTTCAGCTTCTCTTTGGTGGCTTGAGGAGCTGACTTCTCCTCCTATTGTTCTGTCTTGTCCCTGCTGGAAGGAGCTAGCAGATGCTTCTCTACTAGGTGGGCCCATGCCTAAAGACTGCCCTATTGGCATTTCCTCCTCAGAGAAAGGATTCAGTCTCTGTCTTTTCTCACCATGACTTATTGATGTGGTTAAGGGAGTCTCTCTATCCCTTTTCCTGCTTATATCCTCCTTTTGTGGAGTTTGGAGGATTGATGCTTCAGCTAATGTTTCTTTCCTAGGAGGCACCGTGTTTTGTGCCTGTTGTTCAGTGAAAATTGGGGCCTCAACTGCCCCTTCTTGCTGTGGGGGCTGCTCTTTGTCATGTTGTCCTTCTTCTTGCTGTAATTCCTGTTGTTGTTGTTGTTGTTGTTATACCTGCTGCTGTTGTTGGTGCACCTTCTCATGAGGTGGTTGTTCGGTCTCCATTTCCTTTTCCTGGCCTTTGCTAGATATATCTTCAGTGGCTTTGGGTGCTTGCTGATTTGCAGTCGAGGAGGATGCAACTGCTCCCACTTGTGTGCTTGGAAGGGAAAACACCTGTGAACAAAGTTCAAGGTCAGCCATCTTCTTTAGATTCCTCACCGCTCTTTGATTCAGCTCTTCTTGTGTAACAGGCTCTTCTAAGGTTCCTCTCCTCCATTTTACTTGGTTAGCATATTTTTCAATGTGAGGAATCTTCACATGATCATAGCCAGACCGCTTATATTTGAGCCTTCTCAAAGTTATGAAGTGGTTGGGGTCATAAGGTTTCCAAAGGAAACTAGTTTGAAGGCCAAGGGACTCAAGCATCCTGTCTGCTTCTTTCCAACCTTCCTCCCTTTTGTTATAGACAAAGTGGCCAAGTTGGTTCCTGACCTTCAACTGTGCTTTCTTACCTTTGCCTGAAAAGTGAAGCACATCAACGTTGCCAAACTGCCTGAAATATTCTAGGGCAAAAAGCCTCATAGGCACATATCTGGGTAGTCTGTAAGGAGGCAATTCACACCCATATATCCTGATGACGGTGTGGTTCTGGTAAAAGTACCAGTCCCCAATGCTATATAATTTGGATAACTGAAGGATCCTTTACATGTCATCAGTGAGCCTTGGAGGAGGTGAGCTCATCAACATAGACATAGTTGGGTGGATGAAGAGATCTATGAACTCACAATAAGTATAAGGAGACTCGGGTCTACAGTGGAAAGCAGAGGACCAATAGACCACTGATCTTGGATTGCCTTGGGCATCCACTCTTTTGATTGGGAAAGAGAACTTCTGATGTTGATGATATAAGATTAAGTGGTAAATGTAAGAGGTGTATCTGAACACTCTTTCTCTTGCCAGGTTCATTAATTGCTCATGTATTTTGTCTACTCTATAGGTGGCATAGTCATAGCAGATAGGAGACTTTCCAGGGGCAAACATAAGCATCATCACCAGCACAGTTTGATCAACGAACTCAATTGAATTGTAGCCCAAAATGGGACTAATCATGTCTGCAAGATCTCTACCCAATTGGTTGAGGTATACTTGATTGATAGGAGGATACTTCACAGAGTCAGAGTCAATGTACAGCTGATTTAATTTGGTGACCTGAGCATCTGTCAATCTGGCTCCTTGATTTATCAGGTCTACAAGTGACAGAGGGACCAGTTTCTTCTCAGTCCTGAAGCAGAGCATATCTTTGATAGCTTCTGGAGTGATATAGAACACAGCTGAGCCTGAAGGGTCAAGAACTGCCCTCTGAGTAGGGTCATAGTTTTCAGCACATAGGTGGATCAAATTAGGGAAATGATTGACCTGAGGAAGCTTGAATATAGGGAGAAAAGAGTCCCATATGCCCAGCACATCTGTTCCAGTGTCATGTTTTGCCTTCAATTCATTGAGCAGATGGATGTGGAACTTGGTTCTCATTAGCATTTCGTCTGAGATTTGATAGTCCATGTCTGCCAGAGGTTGCCATTCCAATTCTCTCTGAGGGGCATTCAATGGAGCAACGTTCAACGCTATAGGAGCTACTGGTGGATCCATGGTTTCTCCTAGGATTATAGATGGGTGTTGCTATGCAGAGCAACACAAAGGAGTTTTCTTTGACGGAGAAATGTGAATTACTCAGGGATAAAGGATAAATGATCAGCTGCAGCAATTGAAATACTGCTTTAAGGTGTAGATAAGACTAATGTCTGGTCTTAATCTCTCTCTTATAGCAAGTAGGTATAATTTGAGTAACTGGTTCGCGATTGCGCGAACAGAGTGTAGTCTCTTGGTGAAATCTAGGCAAACAAGGCTCAGCTGATGATTTTCAACATTACAGTTGCAAATGGGGACTAGGCACAGGGATTTTGCCGGCAATTTGCAAGTTTCTTTGTCTCTTAAGTTTTTTGAGGGAATTTACAGACAAATCAGGTGTATGAAGGATTTACGAGGAAAAATACCTGGTATATAGCGAGCAACGGTCACGAATGCAGGTAGAAATGACGCGCCGAAGGTCTCCAGGTCGAATTTAGCAAGGTGGTGAACGTTTGAACGTAAAAACCATGCAGAGAAAGCAACAGCGTTTGGGCAAAAAGTATGAAAAACGCAAAAATTCGGCCAAAATATGGATTTTTTGGGACATTGGCGCCTTTTTTGGATGACGTCATCGGGTGGGGTCAAGGCCGGATGACGTCAGCATGGCGTCATCAGGTGATGTGGCAAGGTGTGATTAGTCCACGGGGATAATGAGGTGGCAGGCATATTAGCACAGGGGCGGACAAGGGCGCTGACGCGACGGCAGGGTGGCACTGACGTGGGTCTGACGTTGGCCGGGCGGATCGACTGAAACCGGAAGTGGTTAGCGGTTTTTCATCGCACCGCTTTTGATACGGCAACGGAATTGTCAGGCATACCTCTGATAAGCTGTGGGGGTGACACGTGGCAGAGGCCTGACCTCACCCTCTAACAGATATCAGAAGGTATCTGTCGGACGTCGGGGCTGGTTCGATATGGATGAGGGCTGTCGGATCAACGGAGTCCGATCCGACGGTCGACGGATCAGTGAGGTGATCGGACAATACGGAAGGGGGCGGGATTATTTTAATATTTCTTTCGAGATCTGTGCTCGGCGGAAACCTCTTGGGATATGGCGGATTGTAAATGTTTTTTAATGCATTTTCAGAATAAAAATAATACGGCGCCGATACTTTGGATAAGTCGAAAAAGTGGGTTTTTTATGTGCTTTTTTCGGATAAAGCGGGTTAGGGGTAAAAGGGGTTGTTCATAAGGTTTTCTTAGCCAACAAAGGGTTTAATGGGTCAACTGGATTCAGAAGGGAGAAGGGGGGTAAGGCTTAGGTTTCTCAAGCTGACCAGATGTCAATTTGATCCCTGACAGAGAACATATGGTTATAATGCCAAGGGGAGGGATATTTATAGAATGATTGGGGGTTTATACACCATGGTGTTATAATAATAGGGAAAGGGTAACATAGGGGAATTATATAATAAATGTTAGGGGTTAATATAGATGAAAAGGGTGGATGGGGAGTAATAACACTAAGTTCATTTGAAAATCACTTAGCTTAGGGAGTAGATCAAAACAAGAAGAATTTTTAGACAAGAAATGTGGCTTTTAAAGGACTAAGAACCACCATAAAACCACCAATTCTTCCATGAATCTCAACTGATGAGGGGATGTTAGTAATGAATGGAAAAGGGGAAAATTGGGAAGTTAGACATGCTTCTTTGCTTTGCTGCAACCTGATAGAGAAGAAGGACTTCTCAATCCATTGATTTTGCTTTGTGAAATAGGTTAGCACACCTTCAATTGTAAGGAATGACACTTCTGCAACCCCATCTGCCTACCCATCTATTTGCCTAGCATTTTTTGTTTCTTCTTGGAGGGTGCACTTAGACTTGCAGACCCTTATTTGCCTTTTCTTTTCTCTGGCTTTTTCCTTTTGATTTTCTATCTAATGCTACCCTTATTGCTTCCAAGGTCTTAGATTAAGCAGTTGGGAGCCTTACTTCTCTACCTAAGCTACTTGTCTGCCAAGATTAAACAGTTTGGAAAGACTTCTTTCTCTATTCTACAGCTGAAAATTTAAAACATGGCATGGTCCAGATTAGGCTGTTGGACCATCCATCAAAATTGAGTCCATATCAAGCTATATACACACCTTGTCTTCTCTTGGAAATATGGGATCTTTGCATCATCAAAGCAGAGCATATTTGGACCTTCCTCTGCCAATCATGAAATATGAAACCTATTGGTATAGGTATCTAACAGTGGCTCCACATGGGGATGGTTTTTCATTAGAAGGACCAAGAACAGCAGGTCAGAATGCCTTGGCCTTTGACTGCTTTCACCAATATTTGCAGTATGCTGCTTTAAAATGCCAAAATTGTGCTCTTCCCATCTTGGTAGATCTCTGATCCTATTTGCCTTTTGCTGATAGTTAATAAACTTGAGAAACTGCATTTTTACATCCTACAGAGAGTAATATATACACTTGAATATGTACAATGGAGACTTGGACTGTACTTATGGGTAGTAGTCAAAATAGTGCTTCAGCATCCTGCCATTTACATGACCTTCATCCAAATCAGTTTCATTAAGACTTTTAAGGAAATAAGTATTGTTTCCTTGTACTGCTTGGACAGCAAACGGTCCTCTCCAAAGGGAATCAAATTTTCCATGTTTTCCTTTATCTTCCCTTCTTGAATCCCACTTGAGGACTTTGTCACCAATGTTGAAATCTTCTGCCTTAGTCCTTCTGTCAAAGGCCTTCTTTAATTTTTCTTGTAAAACTTGAACTCTGCTGTAGACCTGATCTCTGGTTTGCTGCAAGCATATTATTTGATTGATCCTTCTTTGCATATCATTTGGTTCAGCTTGGCTTTCTTGAAGAAGTTTCATAACAGGAACTCCTAGTGATGAAGGGAATTTGTCTTCTAATCCATAAACCAACTCATATGGGCTGACCCCAATTGATCTCTTGGTTGTCAGTCTATCTACCCATAAGGCATTCACAAGCTTTTTGTGCCAGTTCTTTTTATTTTCTTCCAGCACCTTTTTTATGATGTTCACCAGGCTTTTATTTGATGATTCTGCAAGGCCATTTCCTTGGGGATAGTATGCAGTAGAATGGCCCAAGGTAATGTGAAATTTGTGGCAGAAATTCACCATCTTCTTAGATCTGAAAGCAGCAGCATTTTCTGTTATTATTTTGTCAGGGCAGCCAAATCTAGCCAATATGTTATTCTCCAAAAACTGAATGATTGTTGAATCATTTGCTTGTCTGCACGGAGCAGCTTCAATCCACTTAGTGAAATAGTCTGTAGCTGTTAGAATCCATCTGTGCTGGCCTGAGGATGAGGGATGAATTTCCCCAATGAAATCCAAGCCCCATTGTTGAAAAGGTCTCTCTGTTGCAATAGGCCTTAAGGGAAGTGGCAGTAACTATCTCTTTCCCTCAAACACTTGACATTTATGACATGAGGTGGTGAATTTCTTGACATCAGAGAACATGGTGGGCCAGTAGTAACCAGCCCTGAGTATTTTATCCACGGTGGACTTCCAATACAAGTGTCCACCACAGTCACCTGCATGAAATTCTTTCATGATATTGTTAGTCTCATTCTCAATTAAGCAGTTTAACAATATCCCTTCATGGTTTTTCCAAAGTAAATTTCCATCCATAACACAGAATTTAGAAGCTTTCATTTTTAGGAACCTACACTTAGTTCTGGACAATCCCGGTGGAGCACACAGGTTTTGCAATACATAACATATATCAGAGTACCAAGGGGATTGTTCAAAGGCTACATTGATCTTTGGAGTCGCCAGCTCCGGTTCACTGTCCAGCTGGTTGATGTCTAAGGCTTGGAAGTTTGCTTCTGTCATTAGTTTGGCCAAACCTTGCCCTTTTATTAGTTTTGTAGGTTTTATCTCAATATCAAATTCCAAAATGTTGGCAATCCACTTTCCTCTTCTGCCCTCTAAATTTTCTTGGGTGAGAATGTCTTTAACAATGGGACTTGGTACATAAGCTATAACATGTGAATAGAGGATGTAAATCCTAAAGTCTTTGATAGCCTTGACCAAAGCATAAGCTTGTTTCTCCATGATTTGGTATTTTAGAGGAGCATCTCTAAGAGCTCTACTAAAGAAAGCAATGGGCTTTTCATTTCCCTGGTCATCCTTCTGTAACAAGACAGCAGCAATTGTGTGTTGGGAAGCAAAAGAAAATATGATAAATTCCCTGTCAAATTGAGGATTTGTTAGGACTGGGGTTTGGGTGAGGGCCAATTTTATTCCTTCAAAGGCTTGGTTGGCTTCAACTGTCCATTTCACTTTTGAATCCTTCTTTAGCATATTATTCAGTAATCCGATCAGTTCGGCTAGGTTTGGGATAAACCTTCTCAAGAAATTGATTTTCCCCAAGAATCCTTGCAATCTTTTGATATTTCTTGGGTGGGGCATTTGCAAGATAGCTTGTATCCTATCTGGGTCAATTCTTATGCCATCCTTTGAAATAATATGTCCCAACAGCTTGCCTTCTTCCAAACCAAACAGAGACTTTTTGGGATTTAAGGAAATTCCATATTTCCTGCATGTTAAGAAGATCTGCCTCAAGTGTTTCAAATGTTCTTGGTCAGATTTTGAGAAAGGTGTGAGGTCATCCAGATAAATGACAAGGAAGTCATGAATTTCTTTGGCAAAAGCAATATCCATTGCCCTTTGAAACGTTGCCCCTGCATTTTTCAATCCAAAAGGCATTTTTACATATTTGAAAGTTCCCCATGGGGTTGTAAATGCAGTTTTGTCTTGATCATCAGGGTGTACTAAGATTTGATTAAAACCTGAGAATCCATCAAGTAATGAGATCCTTGAGGCACCTACCACTCGTTGAAGAATGTGATCCATCTTGGGTAAGGGATAATTGTCCTTGAGGGATACTTGATTCAAGTTCCTAAGATCCACACAAAGCCTTATTTCACCAGTTTTCTTTCTTGTAGGGACCAAATTTGAAATCCAATCAGAAAACCTGATTGGTGCTATGATGCCTGCTTTAAACATTTTTTGTAGTTCCTTTTCAATTGAGGGGAGAAGCATGGGGTTGATCCTTCTCAATTTCTGTTTGAATGGCTTTTGATTAGGCTTGAGAGGGATAGTATGCTGGATAACGGAGGTGTCATAGGATTTTAAATCCTCATAACCCCATGCAAAGACATCCTGAAACTCTTTGAAAAGGTCAATGTATTTGGGTTTTTGGTCAGGAGGTAGAGATGCAGATAGCTTTATTATCTTGGGCTTATCAATAGTGCCAATGTTGCATTCTTCAATGGCTGCATTTAGGGGCTGCATTTTTGGTTTTCTAGGGATGTCATTTGAGTCAAAGATGTCTTCTAATGGAGTTAGGCCAGTTGGGAGAAAGTTGTCTTTCAGCTCTATGATTTCAGCCTCTACCATAGCTACTTCCTCATGATTGGTTTGCTGAATGTCTAGTATGTTCTCTTTGTTGAAAATAGTTGGATTTAGCATTTGTTTTGTTGTTTTGGGTGATATTGGGTGGTTAGTCTGTTCAAACTGTATTTGTGATTGACTTGCTCTTTCAAGTATTTGTGATTGACTTGCTCTTTCAGTGTCAATATTTAGTCCTGCAAATTCTTGTTGCAAGGTCAAGAAGTTGTTTATTTGTGCATCATCTCAAATACCTGCCAGTCTTTGACATTGTTTGGGACAGAAGGTCTGTGTTTTACCTCAGCTGTAAAGCAATGATGGGGCTCAAAAGGCAATTTGCAGGTACTTGCAAATGTGGCTAAACTATGGGCATGCAAGTTATGGGTTCTGGGAATCTTAGTAATTTGAAATTCAGTGAAGAAGCTTAATATTTCAGCCACAACAGACCCATAAGACCTCAGTCTCTTGTCATTGGTGACAAAATTTCCCTTCACTTGTTGGATGACTAAATCTGAATCCCCCATAATTGAGACCTTTGTGGCTTGTAAGAACTTTACTAGCTTGAGGCCTAGTAAAAGAGCTTCATATTCTGCCATATTATTAGTACACTTGAAATTCAGTCTATAGGCTCGGCCTTCTGCCTGACTGTCTTGTTTATTATGTATCCAAGCTCCAGCTCCTGCCCCTAGTTTGTTGACTGACACATCAAATTCAAGGAACCATAGGATCTCTTGTTCCGGGGAGAGGTTGATGACCTCCTTGTGTGCCGGAATTTTAAGTTGAAGCTGTGGTTTGCCATCTGGTTTGTTTTCTAGGGCAGTCTCCTCACTTGATGGAACCTGTTCGCTTTCTTGAGCAGCAGCTGTGTTTAATGTTTGCTTAATCCTTGTTTCTTGGGTAGCAGTTTGCTCATTGGTGTCTTCCTCTTGTATGAGTGTCTTGGGTTCAACCTCATTGTCTGAGAGAGTTGCATTATCATTGAAGAGAATGTATGAGTCTATGTCTGAATGGACAGCATATATGGGAAAGTTTTGAGGCTTTTCTTCACTGCTGACCATGTATTTCATTAATGTTTCTCTGTATAATCTCTTTGGTTGCCCAAAAACAGTGATGGTGGCATATGACATATCTAACTGCAGGGAACCTTGAAGTTTAGCCCCCCATGACCTTGATAATAGCATCCCATACTTGGGTGGGATGTCATCAACTACAACATCCATTAGAATTGTTTTGTTTGGGTACTGAACAAGAGACACACATAGATATTTTATTAGGCCTAAGCACTTGACTTGGCTGGAATCAAAGGAGAACAGGTCCTTGTATGGTCTCGTAATATCCAGGTTCAATCTTTCCATGACTGATTTGGGCATCAGGTTGTGAGAGGCACCCGAGTCAAACATTGCATTGTGTAATATCTTGTCATGAACATGCAGGCTGACATAGAAAGGTAAAATGCCTACACCTGTTGTCTTTCCATCCACCTCAGGGCCAAAAAGTAGCTCTGGGGTATCATCCAACACATTAACATCATCTTTGTTGCTAGTAAGTTGGAGGGATTTCCTGATTTGTTGTTTGTAAATGCTGTGTTTGGCCAATTCTGAGAGAGGAATTGCTATCTTCACTTTACTAATTTCAGTTTCTAGGTCAAAGGATTTTTCGGATTGGGTCTTTTGGCTGTGGATGACATTTCTTTCCTTGTTCACTAACTCTTCATCTTGATTGTTATCCTGATTTTGAGGCTTGCCCTTCTTGCTCATCTCTTGAGGAGTGACACTTGGGTCAGGGTGCAAGGATGATGCAGCCATGGGCTGCTGTTTTGAAGGAGCTGGTTCAGTGATTTCTTCAATGACTACTTCTTTTGCAAGTGAATCTGTTGGGTCATTTGGCTCTGTAACTGTGGCTCTTTTGGGCTGCTGATTATCTTTTATCCTTTCAGGCTGTGTTACATTTACAGTTCTGCTCCTTAGCTTGTATTGCTTATGGACTTCATAAACAGCTGTGTCATAGCCTTGTTTGAAGTCAAATGACTCACCTGATTTGATTGGGAACAGCTTGATTACCTCATCCTCATGGTCTTCTTGTGTCAAAAAGACTTGACTTTCACCATCTAGACCCATTAAGTTAATCTGAGAATCTTCATTGGGTTCACTTGATGTGGAAGTTTCAGCATAGTTTTCTTGGAAAGGGGGTCTTATGTCTTGGTCAGAATTGGTCTTGCCAACGTTTGGATTTTGATTTCTCCTAAAATTTGGGTTCCTAGGAGGGTTGTTTTGTGGTGCTTCCCATGAGGACTTTCTCTCAACCGATTCCACTCTATCCCCTAATCTCTTCATACCAGTGAGTATTGCATCCAGTTTTTGATCAAAGGCTGAGGGTTCTTCTTTGAAGGTGGTTCTCTTTTCTTTTGGCAATCAGGTTAGCCTCTACCGTGACAGCAACCTTTTGGGCATCTGCAAGGGTTTGAGGGTCTCTTTCCTTCAACTGATAGGCCATGTCAGGGTCAAAACCATCAGGGAATTTGTACAAAGCTAAATCAGGAGGGGGTCTTAAATTTTGTGGGATTGCGTTATATACATTGTTGAATCTTGCACAATACTCCAAAAGAGTCTCTTAGGGACCCCTTTTGATAGTGTCATATTCACCAAGTATGTGCAGAGGATCCTTCTTCTTCTCCCATCTACTAGTAAAGGCTTGATAAAGCTCATCAGGAGTTGTGATGGAATTTGCATTCAGGGATCTAAACCAAGTTCTTACATCCCCAGTCAGACTTTGAACAAACATCCTCATTCTCACACTGTCATCATCTATTTCATAAGTTTCAAAATGGTCTTGCATCCTTTTGGCATGCTGAATAGCTGTCAAAGGGCCAGTGGAGTCAAAATATGAGATTTTGGTTTGGTAGTCTTGGGGTAGAGCTGCAGCATTAGCTGGTATCTGCAAGGGTGCATATCTGTTAGCCATATTCACAAGGTTTGGGGGATTCACAGGAGCAACTGGGATAAAAGGAACGATGTGTGCCACAGGGGTAACAGGTGTAGCAGCACCTAGGGTATTGTTCAAGGGGATATGTGCAGTGGGTGAAGATGTGCAAGGAGGGCTTTGAGATGTAGATGGTGAACTGGGGGAGACAGGGGTAGACCTAAATAGAACTTTGATTGGGGTTGGAACTGGCTCAGGGTGGGCTGTCTCAGGAGTCAAATCACTAGGATTTTCCTGCCTTTGCTGCTTCCTAATTATTCTAGGGATTATATTAGGATTCTCAAACACAGCTGGTGGATTTGGGTCAGGGTTTGACCTAGTGTACCTGTTTTCCCTTTTAGGAGCCAGCTTCTGAACTTCTTTTTGAGTATTTTCTAAGATATTTTAGGATTGTTTAAGGGACTGATTAAGCCTTTTTAGAACCACTGTCTATGGACAGACAACGGTTTGAAAAGTATGCTTGGTCCCCAGTGGAGTCGCCATTTATGTTAACACCCAGGTTGTTCCCTATGACTCCCAAGGGAATACGGCCGGGGTAACCACTAACCAATCTTTGGACTACAGTTTCTAGCCAAACTGTAATCAGAGAGGGCTCTCTCTTTATGATTTTTCTCTGTTATGATAGTATTTTAGGCTAGCTAATATGCTCAGGTTTTTGTTTATGTTTTGGTTGAAGGATGTCTTTCAATAACCAAGATTTAATGTTTAGACAGTTGTATTTTATTGGGCAATGGAGTCTAGAGCTCTGAAATGTTTGAAATGCTTCAGTGGGAATGTTCAGACTGCAGGGCCTATTGGGTATCTCAACAGACAAAATTTAAAGCTTAAGTGATGATGTATGATGATGCATGTTTAGCCAATGAAAAGCAATTAAGAATTCTCCATTAAAATAATGCTGTGAAAGTGAAATATATTGTTCAGGAGCAAACTTGAATTCCTGAAACAAGGGTCACTGTGAAAGATATATTATGAAAGTGTAGCAATTAAGAATTACACTTATCAAGATTATAACTGAGGAAAAACATTCATTAACAACATAGATTGAGCTCAGGGTATTCCATGAATAAATCCTGAAGGCTATTCTTTTTCTTTGCTGCTAAATACTTCGAACTTAGAAACATTTATGGGTTGTAAAAGATTGAAACACAAAACGAAGAGAGTTACAGAAAACTTATTGTATATGAGATGCACAGGGATCCTGCCAACTTCAACAAACACCGTGAACGCATTTAAACAACTCAGAACTTTAGAAATTCCATTACTTCTGTTATTAAACTTTGTCAAGATTACAGCATAGGAACTTCTTCAAAAGAAATCAACAACAACCCCTGCAAGCTTATGCGAGGGGCAAATATATACTGTCGGTAATACAAAATATCTAAGGCGTTGAGTCATCTGAGAAATAAATGTTTCACCAACTTTGTACAGAACATCAGATAAGAAGTTATTGCTGCTTTTAATACAACATCAATGCTCATTTCTATCAGTCAGAAGATATTTTGGCCTTTAGAGGCCACCGAGTCGGTTGGAATGATCTGCTTTAAATGCTGGAAAATGCGCTGATGTGGCTGCTCTGCTGTAACTTTTCGGCCCTGTCGCCTGTAGCTGTCCATCTTGACTTGCTGGCTGAAAGTTCTACTGAGTTGGCTCAGGTTTTATCTTTTCATGCATGCTGATTTTACTAAGCTTTCCTGTGCATGCCAATTTGTATTTTTTGATGAAAAACTTGAAGAATGGCTTCCTGGTCTACAGAATCATCTGTATTGTCTTTGTCCACCATTCCTGTGTGGGCAGTTGATGCCTAAGAATTGCATCCATAGTCTCATCTGCCTCTGTGTATTTATAGAAGTTAGGAGGCACTTCAAATAGGTGATTTATTTCATTCATTATAAAGAATAAATTCTCTACTCTGTTGTAGAGACTTTGTCCTGTAGCTGGCCCTGTTTCTTCTGAGGTGCTGGGCCTTTCAGTGATCTGACTTGTGGCGAATGTATTGACCCTCTTGGCATACTGCTCATGGGTAAGCAGTTTCCCTGCACTGTTCAGTAAGCCAGGGAGACCTCGGTTCTGTAATACCACAAATTTGTCCATAAATCTGTTCACCTCGGTCTGCATGTCTTGGGTCCTTCTCTCCAATGTCTGCACTAAGTTTCTCAGTGTAAGGACCCTCTTTATCAAAAAAATAGTCTCAGTCCTGTTAGAAATTCCCATAGTTGCTAACTGAGCACTTGTCCTATTGTTGAGCACATTGATCATCCTGGTGGCAATTTCAGGCATATTGCCTAGAGCTGCCCTTGATATCTGAATTTCTTTCTGTGCTTTTGCAATGAGCTCCAGCTGCTCATGGATTGTGTCAATATACTGCCATTGGTCAGTAATATACTAGCCAATATTGGCCCATAGCACTGTCTTGATCTCAGCCACTACTTTATCCAGTTGGAGCTCCTTCTCTAGCTCTTTTATCCTGTCTTTGAGGGCTTTTATTTCCCTGCCCTTTTCTGCCACGATCTGCTTGGATTTGTCATATCTTTCATTTACTTTGGCTAATTTTTCCCTGGCCTCATTTAGTTCTGTCATTTGTGCTTCCAAGGCCTGAATCTCATTTCTCAGCTTTTGCATGTCCAGGCTTGGGGCCTTCTCTGTTGTTGCTGGTGGTGCTGAGGTGGATGGTGTTGCCTGTTCTGTTTGTTGAGGAGGAGGAACAGTAGTTGGAGCAGCTTCCTCAAGGCTAATTACTTCAAGAGGAGGCTGGGAGGTCTGACCTTCTTCTCTTTGCTTCAAAGCTGCCTGTAATGCTGCCTGTGCAGCCTCTGATTCTCCCAGCTTTTCTTGAGTCTGAATTAGCTGCTTGTATAGAGACACCAGAAAAGCTGTGGCATCTTGATCATGCCTCGTTGGGCAACTTCATCTATTTGAGGGTGAATGGTGGCTGGGATTTTGATCTTTCTTTTCAAAGCTGCCATGTCTGCATCCCTCAACTTCAATATCTCTTGTATGCCCTTGATATCTTTGGGATCATGCCCAATCTCTATAATTATATCTTCTAAGGACCTAATTCTGTTGTCCTTTGCTTGAGAGGATGCTCTCTCCAACTCAAGTTGTGCAGCTATATTATTAAGGCTATTTTCTAGCCTGTAATTGTCCAATGTCTTGTCTGCCAAGGAGGCATACACCATCTCACCCGTTTGCTTATGTAATTCAATTTTGTACATTGGGTGGATGTCCTTGGCAAGGACCTCAAGATTAGTCCTTATATAATCTGCAGGAGACTGGGGCTGTGCTACAGCTGGCAAGAAATGACTCATGATCATTTTGCCTTCACTCACATCATACGCAGACATTAGTCTTTGCTGGTTAGTGGGAGCCATTTTCAACAAATGATTGTATAGTTGTATCTTTATTGGCTCATTCCTCCTCTTTATGTCTATGAACTGTTGTTTGATTCCTCCTTCAGCTTCTCTTTGGTGGCTTGAGGAGCTGACTTCTCCTCCTATTGTTCTGTCTTGTCCCTGCTGGAAGGAGCTAGCAGATGCTTCTCTACTAGGTGGGCCCATGCCCAGAGACTGCCCTATTGGCATTTCCTCCTCAGAGAAAGGATTCAATCTCTGTCTTTTCTCACCATGACTTATTGATGTGGTTAAGGGAGTCTCTCTGTCCCTTTTCCTGCTTATATCCTCCTTTTGTGGAGTTTGGAGGATTGATGCTTCAGCTGATGTTTCTTGCCTAGGAGGCACCGTGTTTTGTGCCTGCTGTTCAGTGAAAATTGGGGCCTCAACTGCCCCTTCTTGCTGTGGGGGCTGCTCTTTGTCATGCTACCCTTCTTCTTGTTGTAATTCCTGTTGTTGTTGTTGTTGTTCTACCTGCTGTTGTTGTTGGTGCACCTTCTCATGAGGTGGTTGTTCGGTCTCCATTTCCTTTTCCTGGCCTTTGCTAGATATATCTTCAGTGGCTTTGGGTGCTTGCTGATTTGCAGTCGAGGAGGATGCAACTGCTCCCACTTGTGTGCTTGGAAGGGAAAACACCTGTGAACAAAGTTCAAGGTCAGCCATCTTCTTTAGATTCCTCATCGCTCTTTGATTCAGCTCTTCTTGTGTAACATGCTCTTCTAAGGTTCCTCTCCTCCATTTTACTTGGTTAGCATATTTTTCAATGTGAGGAATCTTCACATGATCATAGCCAGACAGCTTATATTTGAGCCTTCTCAAAGTTATGAAGTGGTTGGGGTCATAAGGTTTCCAAAGGAAACTGGTTTGAAGGCCAAGGGACTCAAGCATCCTGTTTGCTTCTTTCCAACCTTCCTCCCTTTTGTTATAGACAAAGTGGCCAAGTTGGTTCCTGACCTTCAACTGTGCTTTCTTACCTTTGCCTGAAAAGTGAAGCACATCAATGTTGCCAAACTGCCTGAAATATTCTAGGGCAAAAAGCCTCATAGGCACATATCTGGGTAGTCTGTAAGAAGGCAATTCACACCCATATATCCTGATGACGGTGTGGTTCTGGTAAAAGTACCAGTCCCCAATTCTGTATGATTTGGATAATTGAAGGATCCTTTGCATGTCATCAGTGACCCTTGGAGGAGGTGAGCTCATCAACATAGACATAGCTGGGTGGATGAAGAGATCTATGAACTCACAATAAGTATAAGGAGACTCGGGTCTACAATGGAAAGTAGAGGACCAATAGACCACTGATCTTGGATTGCCTTGGGGATCCACTCTTTTGATTGGGAAAGAGAACTTCTGATGTTGATGATATAAGATTAAGTGGTAAATGTAAGAGGTGTATCTGAACACTCTTTCTCTTGCCAGGTTCATTAATTGCTCATGTATTTTGTCTGCTATATAGGGGGCATAGTCGTAGTAGATAGGAGACTTGCCAGGGGCAAACATAAGCATCATCACCAGCACAGTTTGATCAACGAACTCAATTGAATTGTAACCCAAAATGGGACTAATCATGTCTGCAAGATCTCTGCCCAATTGGTTGAGGTATACTTGATTGATAGGAGGATATTTCACAAAGTCAGAGTCAATGTACATCTGATTTAATTTGGTGACCTGAGCATCTGTCAATCTGGCTCCTTGATTTATCAGGTCTACAAGTGATAGAGGGACCAATTTCTTCTCAGTCCTGAAGCAGAGCATATCTTTGATAGCTTCTGGAGTGATATAGAACACAGCTGAGCCTAAAGGGTCAAGAACTGCCCTCTGAGTAGGGTCATAGTTCTCAGCACATAGGTGGATCAAATCAGGGAACTGATTGACCTGAGGAAGCTTGAATATAGGGAGAAAAGAGTCCCATATGCCCAGCACATCTGTTCCAGTGTCATGTTTTGCCTTCAATTCACTGAGCAGATGGATGTGGAACTTGGTTCTCATTAGCATTTCCTCTGAGATTTGATAGTCCATGTCTGCCAGAGGTTGCCATTCCAATTCTCTCTGAGGGGCATTCAATGGAGCAACGTTCAACGCTATAGGAGCTACTGGTGGATCCATGGTTTCTCCTAGGATTATAGATGGGTGTTGCTATGCAGAGCAACACAAAGGAGTTTTCTTTGACGGAGAAATGTGAATTATTCAAGGATAAAGGATAAATGATCAGCTGCAGCAATTGAAATACTGCTTTAAGGTGTAGATAAGACTAATGTCTGGTCTTAATCTCTCTCTTATAGCAAGTAGGTATAATTTGAGTAACCGGTTCGCGATTGCGCGAACAGAGTGCAGTCTTTTGGTGAAATTTAGGCAAACAAGGCTCAGCTGATGATTTTCAACATTACAGTTGCAAATGGGGACTAGGCACAGGGATTTTGCCGGCAATTTGCAAGTTTCTTTGTCTCTTAAGCTTTTTTGAGGGAATTTACAGACAAATCAGGTGTATGAAGGATTTACGAGGATAAATACCTGGTATATAGCGAGCAACGGTCACGAATGCAGGTAGAAATGACGCGCCGAAGGTCTCCAGGTCGAATTTAGCAAGGTGGTGAACGTTTGAACGTAAAAACCATGCAGAGAAAGCAACAACGTTTGGGCAAAAAGTATGAAAAACGCGAAAATTCGGCCAAAATATGGATTTTTTGGGACATTGGCACCTTTTTTGGATGATGTCAGCATGACGTCATCGGGTGGGGTCAAGGCCGGATGACGTCAGCATGACGTCATCGGGTGATGTGGCAAGGTGTGATTGGTCCACGGGGATAATGAGGTGGCAGGCATATTAGCACAGGGGCGGACAAGGGCACTGACACGACGGCGGGGTGGCACTGACGTGGGTCTGACGTGGTGATGACGTTGGCTAGGCGGATCGACCGAAACCGGAAGTGGTTAGCGGTTTCTCATCGCACCGCTTTTGATACGGCAGCGGAATTGTCAGGCGTACCTCCGATAAGCTGTGGGGGTGATGCGTGGCAGAGGCCTGACGTCACCCTCTGACAGATATCGGAAGGTATCTGTCGGACGTCGGGGCCGGTCCGATATGGATGAGGGCCGTCGGATCAACGGGGTCCGATCCGACAGTCGACGGATCAGTGAGGTGATCGGACAATACGGAAGGGGGCGGGATTATTTTAATATTTCTTTCGGGATCTGTGCTCGGCGGAAACCTCTTGGGATATGGCGGATTGTAAATGTTTTTTAATGCATTTTCAAAATAAAAATAATACGGCGCCGATACTTTGGATAAGTCGAAAAAGTGGGTTTTTTATGTGCTTTTTTTGGATAAAGCGGGGTAGGGGTAAAAGGGGTTGTTCATAAGGTTTTCTTAGCCAACAATGGGTTTAATGGGTCAACTGGATTCAGAAGGGAGAAGGGGGGTAAGGCTTAGGTTTCTCAAGCTGACCAGATGTCAATTTGATCCCTGACAGAGAACATATGGCTATAATGCCAAGGGGAGGGATATTTATAGAATGCTTGGGGGTTTATACACCATGGTGTTATAATAATAGGGAAAGGGTAACATAGGGGAATTATATAATAAATGTTAAGGGTTAATATAGATGAAAAGGGTGGATGGGGAGTAATAACACTAAGTTCATTTGAAAATCACTTTCAGTAGGGGGGTGATGATGAGCCCCAAAAATGGACAATTATTTGGGCTCATTCAACCTCCTAATTTGACTTAATCCACCATTCTCATTAGTTTATTGCATGTTTTTTATTATGTTTATGTTAATAGAGTGAATTTGGTTAGTCATTATGCCAACAAGTCTAATGGGTGCTTTGTGTAGCCTTTTTGGTCAATTTGGAGACAAAATTGAAGGTCTTAATGAGCACTTGGCAGCCAAATTCGTGGGAGAACAAGGGAGAGGATTTGTAGGAAGGTGTCCCCTTCATTTATGGGCCCTTACCTCGAATTCTCCACCATCAGCTCGGAGTTCAAGAGCCACCAAATCAATCAACACAAGGGCAGCCAAGCAAGTCAAGTAGGACTGTTGTTAACTACAAGTCTTGGGCAGCCGAGTCCCTAAATTTTAGGAGGACTGTTGGGTCCTCAAATTGTATAAATAAGAAGGCTTAGGGCCTCATTTTGGGGTTAGCCAGTGGATGTTAGCTAGTTAGCCAGTAGATAGTAGCTAGTAGTTAGTCATTTCATAGCCTTGTTGTAGTCATTTTGTAATTCGATTTGTATGCAATAGATTAGCTTTGCTTTCAGCTCATTCTCAAGCTCTCCTTGTGGACAGTTTTGATGTAACTCTTCATTCGTGATTAATAAAGATGAATTCAGCTTTGCACCAGCTCTAAATCTCTCTTGGGAGGCTGTAGCTCTTGGGGTTGGGCCCATCTCAAGCGCCCAGTACCTCCCTTGTTTATCTTTATGTGTGTTTGCTGCGTTCTTAAAATAAAATCTGCTCTTTAGATCTTGCTTTGTTATTTTGGTTGTTTTTGTTGGTTAAAGTAACTTTTTATGTTTGGGAATCGATTGGTAAGAGTTTGTCATGCATTTAGATCTTTCGGAATGTTCTTGCTCACGTGATGTACATGGTTCTCTTTCCAAACGAGGCTGTTGTTTATTCATTTCATTGACAGTTAGATTAAGTTAGCTAGGACTTAGTTTTTTTGCAAGAATTCATTGATTCGGTTGAATGTGAATTTTGCAGGGCATCTCTATCACTCACTCACATGGTCAAGCTTCATCAGAGCCATCTTATTCATCCCATATCTAGGCTTCTCGCTTCACACCCATCCTCTTGCCCACGTAACCCTACCTTCTTCTCCATTGTTGTCTCAACTACCTTAAAGCCAAATCAGCCTTCCACATATCATCTCACCACTCCATCCATCAGTTCCTGGGTCACTTCAGACCCCCATCCTACCTCCATAACCATCCATGCATCTTCCATCAATCACCCATCCTCAAAAATCCTCTTTTCAGAACATCCTGTAGAAATCTCTGAACATCCTGTAGAACCCCTGCAGACTTCCTGTAGAAGCTCATAAACACGGTTCCTTGGCAGCCAAACTTTGTGAGACTCTCTGGAAGGGTGTTAGGGACCCTTTAGACCCTCTTTGAACCTTCCCAACCTTTCCCAAGCGCTTCTCCTCCTTGATCCACCTCTGCACAGTGAAAAGCTAGTTAAAAGCACATGCATGATAATTCTAATAACTTAATCAAAAATACAAAAAGATGTTTTCTTCAGATAGTGATAACTTAGACACATGCATTTTACCTTCCTAGAAGTAAAGGCATCTCTTTTAGTAGTTTGCATGCTCTCCTCTGCATCAGTAGGACTAGCTGGTAGAATTAGGGTTTGCTAGGGTTTGCGTTTCTTTTTGGCTTTCAGTTTCTTTTTGCAATTAGATTAGCTTCCTTCGAGTTAGCTTTCATCCATCAATTAAAAAGCTTCTTCTAAGAGCTCATAGAAGTTGGCTTAAGCTCCTAGTGGACTTGTGCCAGCTGACCAAGTGACAGCTACGGCAAGAGCTAGTACTTGTGCATACAGCACCGTCGCTTCCAAGCTTCTTACGAACTACCGGGTTGATAAAATTAAAGAAGGGAGTTCCAGGAGTTGTAGCATTATTGCTACAATACTGGAGCCCACCATCTTTTTGGCGCCGTTGCCGGGGAAGCGTCAGAGTATTGGTGATTGCCGCTTTTCTTCTATTTTCCACTACAATCTTCTGCTAAGTAGTTTATTTCATTTCCATTATGCAATTTCGTTTATGCAAAAGTAGATTAGCATTTCCCGCTTTCATAGATTAGCATTTCAATTCCGCAATTTCATTTCTGCAAGCGTAGATTAGCATTTCATTCTTGTAATTTCATTTGAGCAAAATAGATTAGTCCTTTCATGCTTTCATTTCGATTCTGCATTTTCATTTCAGCAAGATAGTTAGTTGCAGTTCAATCTATTTTAGTTTTTGCAGGTACAAGAAGAAAAATACAAAAATCAACCAAAAAGATTTCATTTCATGCCTTGTAGGAGTAGAGATAAGTTAGAAAAATGATTGCACAACACCCCCACTGCTTCACACAGTCAACATTCTCTCTTCTTCGATGGCTGTGATTAAAGAACCCTTAGGTGGACATCAAGGCATATTTAAAGAACCTCTAGGGGAGAAGAAGAAGAAAACATTCCTCGGGAGAAAATGGCTACAAGCAGGAATGTTGGGAGCAGTACCTTGTTCCAACACGAATTTGCAAATCAGCTGGAAGATTTCAAGAGTGATATGAGGCAGTTTCTTGCCATGCAACTGGATACCTTGCAGATCCAAAAGAAGTAAGAAGAAGCCAAGAGGGCTTTGGTCATCTTTTGTCCTAGGTGCACTAGAAAGCATCCTAGGAACGAATGTCCAATGCACTCCCTAGAATTGTGTTTCATCTGTGAAGAATACCATCCTACAAATCAGTGTCCTTCCTTGCTTGGACTTAAAGTTGCATATCAAAGAGTTAAAGGAGCCACTGAATCACTCTATTATATGAACCAAAGGAGGCCACATGAACCTAGATCTTATCAGCAGGAAGTGCAAGGGACATCCGATACCTATTATGACCCCTATCAAGCCACTTTCATGCCTTCTTAGGGTCCCCCTGCTCATCCTTCCTGGTCTACACCTCCTCCTTGGTCATATTCTCCTTGTTCCTTCATAGATCCATATTATGCCCTACCAGTTGCTCATTCATTTCACTCTTATGCTCAGCCACAGCCTCAGTGGAATGCACCTTATCAGGAGTGGAGGCCCCATTACAACTCTCATCCCGCTCATTTTCCTCCACCACCTGCTAATCCACAACCATCGCCTCCTCCTCCACCAAGGCAACCCCAAATGCCTACCCAACCACAATGCCATCCATCTCCATCTCAATTTCACACCTCCACTCAACTACCCGTACCATTTCCAAAGCCATACAATGGAGTAGCTCAACCAAATTGCAAAGCTGAGGCACAACATGTGCAAATGACTCCTTTTGAGCTCAATGATGTTCACCAAAGCTCAGGAAGAGTGTTGAAAAACCGAGATTATCTTGAAAGCATTGAAGGACCACATCAGGAAAAACAAGATTCAAAAGAGGAGATCAAAGAACCATGGGCTACACTTGATGAAGAGAAGAGATCAGAATCAGAGATCGAGAGAGTTCCTTCATGGTTACCATCAAATCCTCCATGTACTCAAGAGAAAGATCAGCAAAAAGAGGAAGATGAGAAGGTCATGATAGAAGGTGACATGAAGAATGATCCAGATCAGCAAAAGGACCAAGGATATCAAAGCTATATTGAGACATGATTCCAGACAGTCACTAAGTTGCAGCAGTACTTTCTTCCTCCAGCTATGCTTGATCCCTTCAAGGTCAGATCATTTGTTCTCTAAGATCTGGATACCTATCCAAGCATGCATTTCGAGCCTCCACATCATTTTGTCTCTAATCTCGATGTGCACATGGCTCCATTGGAAGTATTCTTATACTTGAGAATGATTTTGTTTTTCAAGTAGGGTAGGGTAGAAAAAAGAAAAAAAGAAAAAAAGAAAAAAGAAAAAGAAAAAATGAAAATAAGAAGAAAAAATAAAAATCTAAGGTGAAAACCCCCTCGGAGGCACCTTAGATTGGCTCATTGATTGAAAACCTCCATGAGGCGGTCAATGGGTTGGAAAAAAGAGAAAAGAGAATAAGATCCTTGGGTGAAAACCTCCCTTGGAGGCGCCCAAGGCAGGCAATTAGGGTGAAAACCTCCATGAGGCGCCCTAGTTGTTTTTCAAAAAAAAGAAGAGAAAAAGAAACAGAGAAATAAAACTAATTCCATTGGCTAATTTCAGGTTGCAAGAAGGACGTTTAATGACAGGAGGAGCACTCAAATCAAGGTTAAAGGAATTTTTCTTGTGCCTTCTACAGGAAGCTCTGTATTTCTACAGGAAACATCCTGTAGAACCTTTGGACGAACCAAATTCAAGTCTAAAATGGAATCTGATGGTGGGAATCTGTTGATTAGGCCTACAAGCACTTGTGTGTCCATCCCTTGCCTTTCTCCATCATTTTTTCCACCTCATTGTGCTTCTCATTGTGCTTCTACAGGAACTTCTTGTAGAAATTGTGGGAAACTAGACATGGATTTCAAAAAATGGTTTGGTGAACATGGTAGCTTCCTCAAGGGTTTAGAAGCCCTCATGCAATCTTCCAACTCCTCCTCCATCATCTCCATACCTGCATCACAGCCCAAACTCAGTTTTCCCTTCCATGCAAACACATGCAAAAGGCCTTGAAGCAAAAATACCTAGAACAAAATTTGTTTTTGCCATAACTTGAAAACCATGCATCCATTTGACAAACCATTTTATGGGGAATTGTACAAGGGTGATGGAAACATGCTTGAGCAGTTTCAGCCAATTCCGGTGCACGGTTTCCAAGAAATCAGCCTCCATCACCATCAGCCATTTTTTCATTTTCTCCATAACCGTGCATCCGTTTCAAAACTTGTTTCATGGGGATATGCATATGAGAGATGGTAACCTACCCAAGCAGTTTCAGACGATTCCGATGCACGGTTTCCGAGAAATCGATCTCTGAAATCTTCAGCCATTTTCCATTTTTCTCGAAATCCGTGCATCCATTGATCACAATTTTTCTATGGGAGATGCATCATGATGATAGAAACATGCTCAGCAAGTTTCAGATCAATCCGCTTTACCGTTTAGGAGAAATGGCAAAAACAATTTCTGGTTCTGTGACATTGCAGCAGCAGCAGCTTGAAGGTGCAGATTTGAACGTGGAAACAAATGCATGCAGCTTAGATCTGGTCAGAGGACACCTACACAAGGAAAAGCAATAAAAAATCATCAACCAAGCCCTCATGCAACCAAAGGATCCAAGCATGCAGCAGCAAAACATGAGCATGCAGCAGCAAAAAGCTTCACAAGCAGCCGTTTGACTTTAGGTACGTGACTAAACCTTGTTCATCTATTGCATGAATCTAGTCTAAGCATTGCATGAATGAATGGAATGGTGAAATTAAGCCATGAATGTAGCAAGACTCCCAGTTCTCTAGCACTCACGAGAAAATCACGCAGCATGCGTGGATAGTCATTCACGTGGAAGATGAGAAACACAGGCAATGGAAGATTTGTTGAACTTCAGTGCACAGGGCATCAATTGATTAACAAATAGAAGAAGACATGCAGTTCATGATAGCACAGCAGTTCATATGGGCCAGCACACGTTTTTGCCACCTCACTCCACCAAAAATCACGCAGAGTTAATGAGCGCTCAGCCGAAACTCATATACTACTGTTAACTTGCACTTGCATCATGTTCAACTGAAGTATACATCCTTTGCTTCCTCAAAATGATTAACCTATCATCCTTCGCTGATTGTTTTGGCCTGTTCAAAATTCTTCCGCCTACCAAGATCGTGTAGAGGCTTATAATAACGAGACATCCACATCTGTTTTGGGTCCATCTGAGTCCTACACAGTATAGACAAGTACCCAGATGATGCTCAGGTCTGGAAACCAATTGGGTCTTCCGGATATTGATCAGATCTGATTTTTCAAGCCCTCTTCAGCTATGGCCGAAACATAAACATGGATGAGGCGGGGCAGTAATCCAAAGCTTGAACAAGAAGTTATTGACATACCTCCAACTCCAACAGGAGAAGGAAAATATGGTGCATTTCCTGTGTCCCAGACTATTACAACAGCTCTCATTATTGCAGCTTGGTACTCTTCCAATATTGGTGTGCCATTGCTTAACAAATGCCTACTTAGTTTTTTTTGGATGCAGATACCCAATATTCCTCACAATGTTGCACATGTGTGCCTGTTCATTTTATGGTTTTCTGACAATTTCATGGTTAGAAATTGTACCAATGCAGTTCATCGTCTCCAGGAGACAGTTTCTTGAGATATTGGCATTGAGCTTCATTTTCTCCTTCTCGGTTGTTTGTGGCAATATTTCTCTGCGCTATTTGCCAGTCTCCTTCAATCAAGCTATTGGGGCAACAACTCCCTTCTTCACAGCGATATTTTGCATTTATAATAACATGTAAGAGGGAGTCTTCTGTGGTTTATATGGCCTTGGTACCTGTGGTATTTGGCATTGTTATTGCAAGCAACAGTGAGCCATCATTCCACCTTTTTGGCTTTTTGGTTTGCCTAGGATCAACTCCTGCCAGAGCATTGAAGTCAGTTGTTCAGGGGCTCCTGCTTACCTCTGAGGCAGAGAAGCTTCACTCTATGAATTTGCTCATGTACATGGCACCAATTGCTGCGCTGTTATTGCTCCCTGTTACTCTTTTTGTGGAGGGTAATGTATTAGCTATTGCTATTGAAAAAGCCAGAGAAAACACCTTTATCATATTCCTGTTGCTTGGAAACATGACCATGGCTTATCTTGTGAATTTAACCAACTTCCTTGTTACCAAACATACGAGTGCCCTTGTTACCAAACATACGAGTGCCCTCACGTTGCAGGTTTTAGGAAATGCCAAGGCCACCATTTCTTCCATATGATTGCATATACTTGCACACTCATAACAAGGATGAGAATTCACTAGGAAAAGCAGCAGGCAGTGGGAAGAAGAAAAGAAGCATGGTTTCATGACAGGAAGAGGAATGAGGGAAAAGGACAAGCTGTTGAGGCCAAAGCAGGGGGTGGTAAAATAACACAAATGCCAAGGGAGAAGCGGTTGAAAGCATGAGCAGAGAAGACTGAAAAAGGCCAAACAAGTAGGGACACACCCAAGGCAACCACAACACAGTTCAAGGAGAAGGCACCCCCAGCCAAGCAAGCAAAATCAGAGAAAATTGGTTCTACAGGAAGTTAGCAGACTGTTTCTACAGGAAGACAGAGGACTGTTTCTACAGGAAGCCAACGAACTATTTCTACAGGAAGTTTGAAAAGAGGGAAGCCAAAGGAGAAATCGGCCGAGATTTTAGCCAAGGAGGCCACCAGGGCCATCAAAGATGAGGAGAGAGATTGGTTGCTCATAGGATGAGCAACACTTTCAGTAGGGGGGTGATGATGAGCCCCAAAAATGGACAATTATTTGGGCTCATTCAACCTCCTAATTTGACTTAATCCACCATTCTCATTAGTTTATTGCATGTTTTTGATTATATTTATGTTAATAGAGTGAATTTGGTTAGTCATTATGCCAACAAGTCTAATGGGTGCTTTGTGTAGCCTTTTTGGTCAACTTGGAGACAAAATTGAAGGTCTTAATGAGCACTTGGCAGCCAAATTCGTGGGAGAACAAGGGAGAGGATTTGTAGGAAGGTGTCCCCTTCATTTATGGGCCCTTACCTCGAATTCTCCACCATCAGCTCGGAGTTCAAGGGCCACCAAATCAATCAACACAAGGGCAGCCAAGCAAGTCAAATAGGACTGTTGTTAACTACAAGTCTTGGGCAGTCGAGTCCCTAAATTTTAGGAGGACTGTTGGGTCCTCAAATTGTATAAATAAGAAGTCTTAGGGCCTCATTTTGGGGTTAGCCAGTGGATGTTAGCTAGTTAGCCAGTAGATAGTAGCTAGTAGTTAGTCATTTCATAGCCTTGTTGTAGTCATTTTGTAATTCGATTTGTATGCAATAGATTAGCTTTGCTTTCAGCTCATTCTCAAGCTCTCCTTGTGGACAGTTTTGATGTAACTCTTCATTCTTGATTAATAAAGATGAATTCAGCTTTGCACCAGCTCTAAATCTCTCTTGGGAGGCTGTAGCTCTTGGGGTTGGGCCCATCTCAAGCGCCCAATACCTCCCTTGTTTATCTTTATGTGTGTTTGCTGCGTTCTTAAAATAAAATCTGCTCTTTAGATCTTGCTTTGTTATTTTGGTTGTTTTTGTTGGTTAAAGTAACTTTTTATGTTTGGGAATCGATTGGTAGGAGTTTGTCATGCATTTAGATCTTTCGGAATTTTCTTGCTCACGTGATGTACATGGTTCTCTTTCCAAACGAGGCTGTTGTTTATTCATTTCATTGACAGTTAAATTAAGTTAGCTAGGACTTAGTTTGTTTGCAAGAATTCATTGATTCGGTTGAATGTGCATTGTGCAGGGCATCTCTATCACTCACTCACATGGTCACGCTTCATCAGAGCCATCTGATTCATCCCATATCTAGGCTTCTCGCTTCACACCCATCCTCTTTCCCACGTAACCCTACCTTCTTCTCCATTGTTGTCTCAACTACCTTAAAGCCAAATCAGCCTTCCACATATCATCTCACCACTCCATCCATCAGTTCCTGGGTCACTTCAGACCCCCATCCTACCTCCATAACCATCCATGCATCTTCCATCAATCACCCATCCTCAAAAATCCTCTTTTCAGAACATCCTGTAGAAATCTCTGAACATCCTGTAGAACCCCTGCAGACTTCCTGTAGAAGCTCATAAACACAGTTCCTTGGCAGCCAAACTTTGTGAGACTCTCTGGAAGGGTGTTAGGGACCCTTTAGACCCTCTTTGAACCTTCCCAACCTTTCCCAAGCGCTTCTCCTCCTTGATCCACCTCTGCACAGTGAAAAACTAGTTAAAAGAACATGCATGATAATTCTAATAACTTAATCAAAAATACAAAAAGATGTTTTCTTCAGATAGTGATAACTTAGACACATGCATTTTACCTTCCTAGAAGTAAAGGCATCTCTTTTAGTAGTTTGCATGCTCTCCTCTGCGTCAGTAGGACTAGCTGGTAGAATTAGGATTTGCTAAGGTTTGCGTTTCTTTTTGGCTTTCAGTTTCTTTTTGCAATTAGATTAGCTTCCTTCGAGTTAGCTTTCATCCATAAATTAAAAAGCTTCTTCTAAGAGCTCATAGAAGTTGGCTTAAGCTCCTAGTGGACTTGTGCCAGCTGACCAAGTGACAGTTGCGGCAAGAGCTAGTACTTGTGCATACAGCATCGTTGCTTCCAAGTTTGTTACGAACTACTGGGTTGATAAAATTAAAGAAGGGAGTTCCAGGAGTTGTAGCATTATTGCTACAATACTGGAGCCCACTACACCCTCATACTTAAAATGTGACAAGTCATTAAGGATTTCCTTCGACACTTCGAATTCATCTGCATGATAAAAACATGCCAGAGGTATGATTGTAATGTAAGTCATGAATGATGTGTAGAGATTCAGAACAGCCTTTGAGGACTCAGTTTGTCATCTGGCCCTCCTTCTAGTGCTAGAAATTTTGACAGTGTTGGACCCACTAACATTTTAGGGGATCTCCCCGGTAATAATTCCCAACTAGACCTCAAACCATTTGGAGTAGGATTCCCAACCATGGGTAGTAAAGTGTTGAAGCCCCGAAAATCAGGTCGACAACAAGGGGGATACCCACCCGGTCTGGACCTTGGTTGGCAGCTCCTTATCCATTTGGTATAGCGGGTCCGACTGGGGATAATGGGACCAGTTTCCCAATCTAGGGGTGTGTGTGTGTGTGCAGAGTTGGATGTTTGCTGATCTAAGAATACTTAAAGCTAATCTAATTCAAACTTTTAAACTAACTCTATGCTATTGTAATCTAATGAGAAACAACACATCTAATCTATGCTAACCCGGGGTGTATTTCTTCTATTATGCGATCTAAAAAGATTTCAGACAATAACTGGTAATAAAGATCATTCAACTATCATAAGAATGGAAATCAATTCAAGATGAACCACTTTGCATAAAAAGTTAGGCAAAACAGTTGTGAACATCATATCACATAATAAGTTATTCATATATCAGACATAAATAAATGACTCCACCGTACAAAAGTGCCAAATGGTAACTCACACATTCATGCAATAACATATAAACAACTACAGACTGTATATCACTTTAGGAATATAAGCAGAAATGGCCAAGAGATAAAAGTACCATTTATGACTGGTTCTGCTCATAAGCTTCAAGCAACAATGATCTATCTCTCTTTGCTCCAACATCTACTAAGAGTACAGAAGTGCAACATCAGTAGCAGATATCAAATGCAAACATTAATAAACCTTGATCCATCCATTCATCAAAACCCCCTCCAAGGGTGCAAAAGTGCATGTTCTGAGGACAGGTTTTTGACAAATTTATGGACCCTTCTCCAAATGCATGAGAAGGGTTTAAATACTGCTAACTAAAATAACTTAATTACATAAATTTCGGATACGGTTTAAATGACCACCCTCTTTCTTAAGAAAAACTATTTCTAAAAATTGAATCTAATTCCTGACTATTTCTGTATTTGCTCCTCAGTGCTGCGAGCATGCAACATTCGCCTGGGAAGAGTCGGCTGGTCGTCTTCTGCTTTTGTTTGAGCTATGAAAATAGAAATGGCAAGCGCTGGCACCACTTTCTAGTAAACTAGAAGATATTTTTGAGAATCTTCCTTTGGCTGGGTGGATTTACTGCGTGTATACTTGGTAATAACCCAAATTTCTCTCAAACTGCTTCTGCTTTTGCTATTTCGGTTTCCGGCCTTGCGAATGACTAAGCAAGTTAGGGACTTTGCTTTCTGAACAATTTTCTTAGTGATGCGCGATTAGCGCTAGGCGCTAATCGCGCATCGAAAACTGCCTCCGTTCTTTGTTCCGGGCTTTTCTGGTGCATTTTCCGCCTTTAGCGCTTTTTCCTTCACCAGGTAGAAGTTTCAGGATTTTTCGTAAACATGCTGCTTTTGTGAGCTTTTTGACCCTGAATGTTGAATCACCTATTGACCTCAGCATCTGTTGAGTGATACTCTGGAATCTGCGGTTCTGTTGCATGCGCCATCCGTTTATGAAGTCATCTCTTCTCTGTTCTCCGAGTATTGACGCTTTCCCCTTTTCCTTAGATGTTTCCTGCTCATTGCTTCATATTGTTTCCTGTTTTTCATTCCTGCAGTTCACGCAAAAGAGTAATGATAATCAATACTGATACGAAAGCTCTGACCTCTATGAATGTATAAAATCATGACACTCATCATGAACTGACTCTTCGAAAAACACAAAACTGTCCTTCTTGAATACTTTGGCGTACATTCATTAATTTCTTTTAAGGCGCGCGCCTAATTTTGGTTTATAGACAGCTTTTCTTGAATGTTGAGCCGAGGAAATTTGCGATGGGCGATAGCAGCATCGCGTCATCGCATTACCTAGATGTGTCATTGCAACTTTTTCAGATTAGATTATCGCAGATCACGTTTATCGCAGATTTCAAATCGCATTTATCGCAGATCGCAGATCGCGACGAGTCGTTAACTCATTGGGTGATGCTTATGCGATATTGCGATATGCGACGTCGCACATCGGCCATCGGAGATTTCTTAATATTTTAAGTTAAGAACGCTTCATAATGTACGCGATGCGATGAATTTCGCGTCGCCTCTTTGCAGTTTATTATGCTCATAAGGAAATGCTTTATTCTCTTCTCGCGATGCGATATAGTTTTAAGGAGTTAAATACAAAAGTTTTTATAAAAATGTTTTTTTTTGGATGTTTTATAAAGGGTCCCCATTTGCTTAGTGTTATTGCTAATACTAAACAAAGAGGGGGGTTGTTGGTGGCCACAACAATGGCGATTCACCTGGAAGAACCAGTTATCTCTATTTTTCTGTTGAATTCTAACTTCCAAAACAGAAAAAATTTCATAAGTCTAAATTTCGTTATGGACAGATAGAGTACATTATGCCTTATCCTATTAATGATATTTTGTTTCAACCTTTTTCTATTCTAATTGCTTGCTTCCTCAGGCTTTTTCCTTGTATTTACATCAGCCATTACTTGGTCTTGTAAAGGTAAAATAAATTCTTCTCTGTGTGCCGGCTTTTAAAATATGCTCATTTGTCGTAGGTAGAGCCTCTGCTGCCAGCAAGCGTCCATAGCCTCGACAGGTTACCTATTACCCAGCAATGATCCTTTATCCTTCCTAAGGCTATCTACAACGTTCGAAGAAAAATCCACATTGACACTTTTTCCTTTTTTATTCTCTAAAGAACAATGTCTTGGTTTGGTAGCCAAATTATGACACAGTCATTCACTTGATTTACACTTTTGCTGAAAAAGCTGGCTCGTGATGAGACCCCTTGTCTTTTGATTGCAACAATCTTGAGTCATTGCCCTGTTTTGGTAGACAGTATTGGCAAAGTCAGCAAGTTATAATATCTGTGATCATGATAAGCCGGCTTGTGATGAGACCTCTTATTCTTTTAAGAAATAGTGTTTCTTGGATTGTTCCTCTGAATGCTGCGGTTTTCTTTAGCGGGGAGGAAGTCATTGTTTTTCCTTAAGAAAGCTCTGGACGACAATAATAGAGTTTGAAAACAACAGTTTTACAGAGAACCCTTATTTTTCTCTTGATACCTTTCATTGTGCTGATATAAAACAATTTCTTCGCTAAAGGTTGCTTTCATCAAATTTTTGAAGTTGAAACTAGTATCATATCTAGGTTAAAGTTTTTTAACTCTATCTGTCTATAATAAAGATCAGATTTATGAAAAATTTTGTTATTTATACAAGCGAAAAGCTCAAAATATGAAAGAGAATTGATGTCTTTTCCGTGAATACCTGTAGTAACCATTTACAACTGGTTTTATTATGCAAAAGAAAAGAAAAACAAAAACTATTCTACAAAATAGAAGAATAATATTCTATGGAAAATATTTTTTGAGGATTTGTCCATTAACAGGCAAAGAATCCCTTCTACCTGCTAAATCCTGCAACACAAACGTTGATGGGCCTATGACTTCAACAATCTGAAAAAGACCAAGCCACATATTTTGAAATTTCATATGTTTGCCCTTTTCTTCATGAGCCTTATCCCATTTCAAAACTAAATCTCCCATCTGAAAAAATTTTCTGGTCATTATGCTTGAATCAAAAGAGGATTTTATCAGCACTTGGTGATGAGCATGGGTTTTCTTAGCTTGTTCTTGTTGTTATTCTAATTTAATTATTTCCATTTGTTTTAGTTGTATGGAGGAAGTAGATACTTCATCGATGTATTGTACTAAAGACAAAGAGGGGATGACTAAGTGAGTTGGAAGAACCACTTCCTTCCCATAAACTAAATTAAAGGGGGAAGTGCTGATTGAAGCTTTCTTCGTTATTCTATCTGCCCATAAAGCATTTACCAAAACTTTGTGCCAATTCTTTTGGTTCTGGTCAACTGTTCTTTTAATAGTCCTGATTAGGTTTTTATTTGTTGACTTAGCTAACCCATTACCTTGCGGATAGTAGTTGGCTGAATATTTCAGTTTGAACCCTCTTTTAAGTGCAAACTAAGTCATTGCATTCCCAGAAAAGTATGATGCATTATCAAACATTAGAGCTGTTGGTAATCCAAACCTAGTGATTATAAATTGATCTATGAATTCAATAATATTTTCAGAATTAGCTGTCTTGAGGGGAACTGCTTCTACCCATTTAGTAAAATAATCTGTTGCCGTGAGGATGTATCTATGCTACTTAGAAGAGTGAGGAACGATCTCACCTATTATGTCCAAGCCCCACTGACTGAATGGTTGCTCGATGTTTACTGGATGTAGTGGCAGGGACGGCTTCTTTTGTCTTCCAGCAGTTGTTTGGCAGACTTGACATTTCCTTTCGTAACTTTGTGAGTCTTTGAACAACGTAGGCCAGTAATATCCTGCACGTAAGATCTTATGTGCAGTAGCATCTCCAGCATAATGTTCGCCTGCTGGTCCGTCGTGGAGTTCCTACAAAACTTTTTCAGCTTCAGTTTTCTCAAGACATCTAAGAAGAACAGAATCATAATTCTTTCTAAAAAGAACATCATTTATGAGCTGATATTGTTTAACTTTCAATCTCAGAGCTCTTTTCTTAGTGTGATCTAGGTGTGATGGAGCATATACGTTCTTAAGATAATAAATGATGTCAGCATATAATGATTCTGCATCGTTTAGGCTTACCTCATACAGTTGTACCTCTTCAGATGGGACTTCAGGGATTTGTGATGCTCCAGCCAACATTTTGCAGAAGCCTTGACCTCTTACAATGTTTGCTGGTTTGATCTCAAGGTCATATTCCTGTAAAGAAGTGATCCAAGTTGCTCTTTTCTCACCGACATCCTTCTGTATTAGAAGTTTTCTTACCGCTGGAAACGGTACTATGATCTTAGTATGGGTTTTAAGTAAGAAAAGTCTGAAATATTTGACCGCTTTGAAAACAGCATAGCCCTGTTTCTCTACGTCTAAATAATGGAGTTCAGCACCTTGTAAATTTGAGCTAAAAAGCGCAATTGGAGCTTCCGCTTTTTCTTGATTTGCTTGAGTTAGAATCTCAGCATAAGATTTCTCTGAGGCAAATGTGTATAAGATAAAATATTCTGAAAAATTCGGGGTTGCTAAAGATGGAGCATTAATAATAGCTTGTTTGATCAGGTTGAATGCTTCATGTTCATCTTGACCCCATTTAAAATTTGAATTCTTTTTAATCATGGTTTGCAAAGGAGACACAATTCGTGAAAAATCTGGGACAAATCTCTTTACAAAATTGATTTGACCAAGGAAAGATTGTATGGCTTTTTTATTATGAGGTAGGGATATTTCAGAAATTTCTTTGATTCTGTCAGGCTCAATGTGAATACCGGATTTTGACACTATGAATCCTAGAAGTTTTCCTTCACTTAATGCGAAAAAAGATTTCTTTGGGTTAAGTGAAATCCCATACCTTAAACATCGTTGAAAGATCTGTTTTAAGTCTCTGAGATGGTCACTTCGCTTCTTGGAGTACACTATTATATCATCCAAATAAATTACTACGGATTTATTGACTAAACCCTTGAATGCGATGTCCATGGCTCTCTGAAATGTAGCGCCGGCATTGATCAAACCAAATGGCATCTTCCGATATGCGTATGTGCCCCATTTAGTTCTGAATGTGGTTTTCAATTGATCATCAGGATGTACCAGCACTTGATTATATCCTGAAAATCCATCCAAGAAAGACATCAGTTCTGAGCCTGCTACTGCCTGTAATATCTGTTCCATAGGTGGGAGAGGAAAATTGTCTTTTTGACAGGCTTTGTTGAGATTCCGAAAATCGATACAGATTCTAATATCTCCGCTTTTCTTTCTAACGGGTACCATATTGGAAACCCATTTGGAATGTCTGACGGGGAAAATTATTCTGGCTTTTAATAACTTGTTTAGCTCAGTTTTTATCTGATTTTCTAAATTGGGGTGGATCTTTCTCAGTTTCTGTTGGACAGGTTTTTCGTTGTCAATCATAGGAATAGTGTGTTGAATGATAGAAGTGTCGTACGTCTTCAGCTCATCGTAATTCCATGCAAAGACATTTTTATATTGTCTCAAAAGATGAATATACGCTAGTTTTTCTTCCGGGGCCAGGCCTATGCCTAGAGTAACATTTTGTGGTTTATCATCGGTCCCTAGGTTTACTAATTCGTAGTTCAGAGTTGAACTGTAGAGCTTTGAATTGGCAGGCCTTTTAAACCGATTTTTCAAATAGTATAAGTCTTCTAACTTAACCACCGATTTAGGTATAGCATTATCAGTGCCATTTTGTTGTATTGGTCGATCGTGATGGTCTTCTTCAATTATCTGATTGGAGTAGGATCCTTCGGAAGTGAGGAAATTTACAATATCAGGATCGTCATTGAATACTCTCCAATTTGTAATGTTGTCAAGGATGGATGGTCTAAAGATCAATTCTATTGAGAATCTATCCAGACTAAACACTTCGGAGGGAATAAGCCTAGAGGCTACATTAGCCAAAAGGTCTGCGATTGCGTTTTGGAGTCTTGGGATTGAAGAAATATTGAATGCTATGAAATGCTCAGTCAGATCTTGTACTAAATATTGATAGTGTTTTAAATGACTTGATAGGCAATGTATAGTATTATGTACCTGTTTGACGACAATCTCAGAGTCTCCGAAGACTTGAAGATACTTGACATTCAACCCGATTGCTTTGTATAGGCCTTGCACCAAGGCTTCATATTCTGCTGTATTGTTTGTGCAATCGAATTCGAGTCTGCACGTAAGCATGGTCTTATTTCCTTCTGGACTAATCAGAACGCATCCTGCTCCTGCTCCTTCGTTAGATTTAGAGCCATCAAAATATAATTTCCAAAACAAAGATGTATTTACAGGTTTATCTACAAAATTAACACACTTTGAATTATCAGTTTGGGAAAAAATTTTGACTTGGGATAAAACTGAATTTTCTAAGTAAGGTGATATATGAGCATTGAAATTGCCGACAAAAGAATCTACCGAGTAATTGCCTATGATACTGCTGTTATACGCTATTGCTTCATTTTCTCCCTCCAATTCCGTTACTATGTACTTCTGGTGTAATTCTCGTTCAACCTTTATTTGATTCGGTTTGCCATTATAGGGTAACCACATGTGTGACCAGTCGGTTGAAAAGTATCCATGGAGTTTCTCGGACCAATCCCTGCTAAGAATCAAGCCATAGAATTCTGGGATATCAGCCACTAGAATGTCAATAACCTGACATACCTTCGGGTTAGATGACAATCTTATGGTTACTTGATTAAGTTCACCAATCACTTCTACATGAGATCGATCAAGCTGAACTATGCGCACTGCGGATTTTTGTGGTTGAACATTTAACTTGGCACATATTGATCTGGGTAAAATATTCGTTGAAGCACCAGAATCTACCAAACAATTGTGCACATTCTTATTGAAAATTTCATAAGTGAGAAGAAAAGGGGGAGTGTGAGATCTTGATCTTCCTCCAATCAAGGCGATGTCAATTGGATAAATCTTATTGATTGTGTTGGTTGGAGGTCTTCCCATGTTGTGGGAAGCTACAGCTGTAGGCAAAGATATAATAGGCACGACATGTAATTCTTTCATCATTATCTTCTGTTGATGTTTCAATTTGCTCAATTCGTAAAGGGTAATATTAGCCCTAGTCTTTTTCATGTCGTCAATAATATTGTATTCCATTTCATCTGACACTATCAGTGTTTTTGATGGAGCTGTTTGATCTGGTTGGACTGGGCTAGATTGAGTCGCTTTAGCAGTCGTTTTCTTTGTTGCGACTTTATCTTTTATTGCAGAGCTTGCACTCTTCTGCTTAGGGGTAGTTTGGGGAGGATCAAGTTGATTTTTTCTTCGTGTGCTAACCGGAAATGCTTCTTGATCTTCTTCTTTTGGGAGGATGAAATCCCACATTCCTTGTAATTCCACAACTTCTTCGTCATCAGTCTGTCCTTCATTGGTACTGTCTTCTTCTTCCTCTTCTTCAGATTCGACATTTGAAATAGCGTTGGGTGGTTTCACATCCATTGAATGACCTCTTTTAAAAGCTCTGTAGGGCTTTTTTGAAGAAGTTTCTGCTACTTGTTTTTTTATGTCAATCATCTCATTGGACATGGTCTTTAACACTTTCTGCAATCCTTCCAAATCGAAAGGATCTTTTGTTTGTTTCTTCTTGGAGTCTTCTTTGAAGGTGACTTTTTTAGACTTGCGTTCCTCTAACACAAATCTTTTTTCCAGGGCTATTACGCGTTTATCTACTGCTATCGCTTCTGTCAAGCTTTCAACTAAGTTTGTTTTATTTTCCCTATCCACGAAGATTGCTAAGTTTGATGGTAAGGCCATAATATACCATTCACATCGTACTTCTTCATTGGGTTGGGAAGCAGTGGGAATATTCTTGAGGATCTTATTGAACTGTAAATTGAAATCTTTGATGGGTTCTCTAGCCTCGGCTTTAAGGTTGGATAGGTCATTGATTAACGTTGTTGTTGATCTGTCATCACCAAACTTGGTGAGGAATTGACTTTGAAAAATGTCACAACTTGTGATAGACCCGGAGGGTAATGAAAAGTACTATGACCCGGTTGTTCCTTGCATTGTATAGGGAAAAAGTCGAACAACAGCATCTTTGTTAGTAACTCCGTTGAGATTGACAGAAAGCATGAAATTGTTTATGTGTTCTTCTGCTAGCATGCCTACTTCTGGATTGAATTTGGGTAGCCATTTCTCAGGATGGGCCGGTATTTGACTCAAGGGTGGAGGCATTAAAACTGCACCAAGATTATTCCATGGAGACTGGGCCATCGTCGAGTTGCTAGTGAATTAAAGCGCAGAAGATGATCCCTGTGGCTGGGAAGATGAGGATACTATGATTGTAGATGATTGAAGAAGGTTTGTGGGAGTTCCGGTAAGCGGATGAATGATGGTTTGGAACGAAGATGTGGGTGGCTAACTTCGCGGTGAGGGAGTTGAAATGGACGATGTAGATGAGAGAGTCTCACTGTCAGACTCTTGTGGTGTTTTCCTTGCTCTTTTCCTGGTGGGGAGAGGGAATTCATTTGGCTGGATGCCCAAGTTTTCACTCTTTAATCTGGTCAAGGGATGAGCAGGATTGTACTGCGAAGTCACGCTGCTTTGAGATTTATCAGACCTCTGAGTAGAAATGGAAAATCCCTGGAGTTTGTGAATCAGAGTTTGAACCTCAGGGGGTTCAATGGTAGATTGGTCTGAAATATTAGGGTGTGTAGCAGCGGTTAATACTCGAGCGACTTCTGACTCAGGATTTAAACTTGCTGGGGAAGTCGGGGGAGTTGATGAGGGTGATTTACTCTCAGAATGGTATTCAGATTTTGATTTAGGTGCCATTCATAGTTCGGGCCCTCCTTCTAGCACCAAATATGTTGAAGCCCCGAAAATCGGGTCGACAACAAGGGGGATACCCACCCAGTCCGGACCTTGGTTGGCAGCTCCTTATCCGTTTGGTATAGCGGGTCCGACTGGGGATAATGGGACCAGTTTCCCAATCTAGGGGTGTGTGTGTGTGTGCAGAGTTGGATGTTTGCTGATCTAAGAATACTTAAAGCTAATCTAATTAAAACTTTTAAACTAACTCTATGCTATTGTAATCTAATGAGAAACAGCACATCTAATCTATGCTAACCCGGGGTGTATTTCTTCTATTATGCGATCTAAAAAGATTTCAGACAATAACTGGTAATAAAGATCATTCAGCTATCATAAGAATGGAAATCAATTCAAGATGAACCACTTTGCATAAAAAGTTAGGCAAAACAGTTGTGAACAACATATCGCATAATAAGTTATTCATATATCAGACATAAATAAATGACTCCACCGTACAAAAGTGCCAAATGGTAACTCACACATTCATGCAATAACATATAAACAACTACAGACTATATATCACTTTAGGAATATAAGCAGAAATGGCCAAGAGATAAAAGTACCATTTATGACCGGTTCTGCTCATAAGCTTCAAGCAACAATGATCTATCTCTCTTTGCTCCAACATCTACTAAGAGTACAGAAGTGCAACATCAGTAGCAGATATCAAATGCAAACATTAATAAACCTTGATCCATCCATTCATCAAAACCCCCTCCGAGGGTGCAAAATTGCATGTTCTGAGGACAGGTTTTTGACAAATTTCTGGACCCTTCTCCAAATGCATGAGAAGGGTTTAAATACTGCTAACTAAAATAACTTAATTACATAAATTTCGGATACGGTTTAAATGATCGCCCTTTTTCTTAAGCAAAAATATTTCTAAAAATTGAATCTAATTCTTGACTATTTCTATATTTGCTCCTTTGTGCTGCGAGCATGCAACATTCGCCTGGGAAGAGTCGGCTGGTCGTCTTCTGCTTTTGTTTGAGCTATGAAAATAGAAATAGCAAGCGCTGGCACCACTTTCTAGTAAACTAGAAGATATTTTTGAGAATCTTCCTTTGACTGGGTGGATTTACTACGTGAATACTTGGTAATAACCCAAATTTCTCTCAAACTGCTTCTGCTTTTACTATTTCGGTTTCCGGCCTTGTGAATGACTAAGCAAGTTAGGGACTTTGCTTTCTGAACAATTTTCTTAGCGATGCGCGATTAGCGCTAGGCACTAATCACGCATCAAAAACTGCCTCCGTTCTTTGTTCCGGGCTTTTCTGGTGCATTTTCCACCTTTAGCGCTTTTTCCTTCACCGGGTAGAAGTTTCAGGATTTTTCGTAAACATGCTGCTTTTGTGAGCTTTTTGACCCTGAATGTTGAATCACCTATTGACATCAGCATCTGTTGAGTGATACTCTGGAATTTGCGGTTCTGTTGCATGTGGCATCTGTTTATGAAGTCATCTCTTCTCTGTTCTCCGAGTATTGACACTTTCCCCTTTTCCTTAGATGTTTCCTGCTCATTGCTTCATATTGTTTCCTGTTTTTCATTCCTGCAGTTCACGCAAAAGAGTAATGATAATCAATACTGATATGAAAGCTCTGACCTCTATGGATGTATAAAATCATGACACTCATCGTGAACTGACTCTTCGAAAAACACAAAACTGTCCTTCTTGAATACTTTGGCGTACATTCATTAATTTCTTTTAAGGCACGCGCCCAATTTTGGTTTAGAGACAGCTTTTCTTGAATGTTGAGCCGAGGAAATTTGCGATGGCCAATAGCAGCATCGCGTCATCGCATTACCTAGATGTGTCATCGCAAATTTTTCAGATTAGATTATCGCAGATCGTAGATCGCATTTATCGCATATTTCAGATTGCATTTAACGCAGATCGCAGATCGCGACGAGTCGTTAAATCATTGGGCACTGCTTATGCGATATTGCGATATGCGACGTCGCATATCGGCCGTTGGAGATTTCTTAAGATTTTCATTTAAGAGTGCTTCATAATGTACGCGATGCAATGAATTTCGTGTCGCCTCTTTGCAGTTTATTATGCTCATAAGGAAATGCTTTATTCTCTTCTCGCGATGCGATATAGTTTTAAGGAGTTAAATACAAAAGTTTTTATAAAAATGTTTTTTTTTTGGATTTTTTATTAAGGGTCCCCATTTGCTTAGTGTTATTGCTAATACTAAACAAATATGGGGGTTGTTGGTGGCCACAACATAAAGGTAGCGCCTTGATCGCATTAGTGCATAGAGGCAACTATGGTAACTTTGTCGAAAGCAAGTGTGTGACCTTGGTGGGAGTCAAGTGAGATGCATGGTGGTTCTACACACGAAGGGGGGAAAGTAAGTGTGTCCCTTAGAAGCCTATAATAGTAGGCAGCTTGAAAGGAACACAGGAGCTGAAAGACATCACAGGATGGAAGCGAAATATTCCAAAATCCAAAGTGACAAATTAACACAACAACACGTCTTCAACAAGATTCGTGTAATCACATACAAAATAGTTCATACACAAATGCGTAATTTAAATAACATATATTTCTAAAGTAAAAATAAAAGTTGAACTACAATAACAACATATGCATGAAAACGTGTTGGCTCACTTATATTATTAAATGAAGTTCCATCCATACATACACCATTGATAGCCACTAGCCCCAATAGTGGAACGTTACAGTCAACTCTGCCTGCTCCTCCAAAGGTGTGTACTCACTCTGCACTGTGGAGAATCCAAGGTTCGTCACAATACTCTCCAAGCCTTCTCTAACCAATGCCTAGGCAAAATTTTGGCTCCCAAAAGCCCATACAATGAGTTATGAGGTTTTATATATAATAAAGGGTGGGGTGACCATTGATATTCCCCTTTGACTTTGACTTCCCACATGACTCTTCACATTACATAATGATTGTTTGCATTCCGCTAATGACACTTGGAATTTAACTTACAATATATTTACAAATAATAATACAATTTCCACGTATACCCATGTGGGAAAAAATAGGCTTGAGTTAGCCTAATAAGACAAACACCATCATTCGGAAGCTTGGGGAAAGACCAACTCGGCAGCGTGCTCTTAATGATCTCCAGTGATGAACTAATACCAAGCTTGGTACTGTGCTATGGTGTCCCTGTACTATTTGGTGACATCTTCCTAGAAATGGACTCTTGCCTCCATGGCTTCGGAGTATATGGTTTTGGAAACTTTGTCTAGCTTATCTTGGAGCATGCACAACATCGTCCTAAGTGTACCCAAACTGTCGATGTACTTCTGCATGTTGTCTATGCTGAGCTTCATGTCATCGTTGGTAGCCTCTCGCATCAACTTCCCGATGTACCTGTCAACCTCCAACATGACTTGGTTCTTCTTCATGGCTTGAGTGAGGGATTTGATTGAATGGATCTTGCTTGTCCTCACTATGACATCCAGACTCCTAAACAATCGTGCGTAGGAAGCCTCAATGTTGGTGATGAGCAGAGGGAGTTTTTCATAGCTCCAGATCAACATTTGAATGGGTGCTTTATCTAGTTCTACCTGTAGCTTCATCATCTTGTGTAAGTAAAGCAGGGCTGCCTTGTACCTCATTGTCCATTCCTGTACATGTGCAATAGAAGTGTGTATGTCTTGTAGAGTTTGGACCATATTTTCACATCACTACTAAATAATATACAGATGGAAAAACGACTTATGCATGGTGACAAACCTATTGTATAGTCTCCGCATGGTGGTCTCAAGAGCTTATACTTCAGTGAGTATCACTTTCTTCATTTCTTTCATAGCAGATCATGTTGATCGTTATGTGCTCTGCCTGGCCTCCTGCAAGTCCTTTGCCATCCGGTCATTATCTGCTAACATTAACTTGATAATTGAACTCATGGCCTCCGCATGAGCCTTAGAGGCATTGGCCAAGGCAGATATTTTCTTCTAACATTAGACACAATCATCCTTTCCTATATGTGCATAGGTGATAAGTGACGATCTGGGAGTTGTTGTCTACGCGCATGTACAATCCTAAGATGTGACTTTTTGAATGACAGATTGTACACACCCATTGTTGGATCTTCATCAAGGAGGACAACCTCTCTTTACTCGCTTGGGACTGGTTCTGATACTGGAGGTGGTGGAGACTATGGTGCAACGTCGGATGCTCTCGACATGAGGTCAGTGTCTTGGTGTTGTGACTCTTGTTCTAACTCCATGTTTTTCACTTCAACCATCTACTCAATCTGCTGAGCAAGTTCTTGAACCTGCACCTATGCACCCTCTTCTTTATCTATCAGCTTCTCTAATTCCTCAACCTATATAGGCACAATTTTCTCTATTTTTGCACCTTGCCTTTCCTCATGTTCCTGTTTCTACTTTTCTTCCCTTTCTCTCCTTCTCAACTCCTACTCTTCTTTGATATTTTTCTTTGTCTCTTGCAACTTCCTCTCTACATCCTCCAACCTTTTCTTCTCTTTCCTTCTGTGCTCTATTCTCCTTTAACGTTGTCACCACTTTTCATCTATCTACAAAGCTACTTTCTCAACAAGGGGATCTCCATTGAACTTGCAACTTTTCTCATCCTCTACACTCTCGGAAATCTTACTCCCTCTTGCCTTTGTCCTATGCCAATTTTTTTCTCACTGCTGTTGTTGTTGTTGCTTCTTGTGTTGTTGTTGCCTGCCGAGTTTCTTTCCATTCCAAAGCCATGATGACTGGTTTATTTAGCTTAGAGGAGTTGTAACTATACCTCCAAGGATCTTCCTCTAGCCAATGTCATGCCCCGTGGATCCATGGATAATGCACTCTCCCATAGTGGTTCTCAGATATGAGATGGGGTCATACAAAATGCAACTCTTGGTGTTGAACTCAAACTTCCTCAAGTCCTTGGTCTTGGCATCCGCATCCTTCAAGCTATGAATCTCATACAATCCAACTCAAAAAGAAGATAGGTGGTTCTGAATGTGTGTGTGAAGGCTAGTATAGATCTGAGTGGATAGTAACGCATGCAATGACAACAAATGCAGGAATTAGTCAAACAGAAGAGAAACAAAGATTGTGGTGACGGTCGTTGCAATGATGATCGTTAGTGAAAAAGAAAGGTTATGCTTGTGACGCTACAGAAAGACACCGTAAAACTTAAAATAAAACTTCTACAAGTTAAAACAAACCAAAACGCTAGTAGTCATTCAGTAAAACAATGCACTCATAAGCCAAGCAAACAAAAGCGATATAAAAAGCAACAAAAGACTTTGAAAATCAAAATTTAGCTGGAAACATTGTGACGACTGTGCCAAAGGTTCCTAGATGCCTCAAGAATGCCAGAGATCCAAGATTGAATGTGAGAATGAGTTATGGTGGCATCCATTAAATAGATTCGATCATTTTTAGGGTTTATGATGCAAAGGCCAAAAATCTAGGAAAAAGCAACAAGTGGCAATAGTTTCTAAAATTAACGCAAGTGTAACTCCAACTAATAAAAATAGATCCCTATTTTCTAGGGATTTTTTTCACCATTTTTCGTTTTTATTTTTTGGGAAAGGTTTTCATGCATGCATGGAAAGATGGTGTAGTCTTGGGGAGAACTGGGTAACTTACCGGCACATGCATCAGACAACAACTGAGGGAATGCTTCTGCACAATTCCTAGGCTGAGCGGCTTTGGGATGCCTCTCACGCTCTGTGAAATTTCCCAAATAAAGATGAGCTGCTAACTGGGACTGTGCAATTCTGTAGTCGAATCTCACTGCTAGGTTGAGATGCGAAATTCCTGAGAGAAAGGCAGTCTGTTGGGCTGCACTATGCAATTCCTAAGAGCAAGGCATTCTACCCTCTAGGACTACACAGTTTTCCAAGTCAGTGCTAGAACCAGTTTCAACCAAGTCACAGGGTCATCTTTTGGTTAGAAAGCAAAGAAAGTAAGCAAAAACAAGCTGTAAATTGGAAAATAAACTTAATTGAAAGCACAAGTACCTGGGCAATGCAAGACGAGCTACTGAGGTTTTAGTAGGGAGGCTCCAAAATGAAGCTTAGGCAAAATTTTGGAGGGTGGTTGTAGTTGTTACAACATTGGCGACACACTGGTAGAAATCCATCTCTCTATATGGAACTTGTCTATTGTAATGCGAGTCTAACTCCTCTAGAAGTATTGTTTGGTTCTTTGATCGTCATGGCTTCCTCACTGGCTGGAGTTAAAGATGTAGTCCAACCATTCTCTTGATTGGTCAACACACATACCAAGCCAAGTTGATTGAGTTGTTTTGTTTTTGTATGAGGGGTATATTGATGCACACGTAATATAGACCGTTAGATTTTAAGTTTTATCTTTTGTGTTTTTGCGCTTCCAGCGGTCCTAGACAGTACCTCGGTGGAGTCACTTCATGAACACAAGCATTGCTCCGCTATGAGCTAGCCTGGATAGTGCCCTGGCAGAGTCACTTCAAGAACACAAGCATTGCTCCACTACCAGCGAGACTAGACAATACCCGGTGAAGTTACTTTCTTCACCTCCCTACACAGGAAGCCTTTCTCTTCTTTTAGCTTTATTTTATTTTTTCCATGTCTTTTCCAAAGAACTGTGCATAGGCACTTGTTTATTTCATGAGATGGAAGAGGGATCCTAACTTATTTAGAACAGAGGAGGTTGTTCCTTCAAAGAAGGATGTTATATATACCTATGACATTCTTGTTAAGATTTCCCCCTCACCTTCATCTACTTGACTAAGTTGACAAGTTTAACCAAATATAGAAAAACCAATTAGAGTAGGTGGTACTAGTTAAATTGCAAGGGTTGTGTTTTGACCAAGACTCATTCTGAAAAGAACGTATTTTCCATCAGGGTATCATTGACTGAAAGAAGGAAATATTCTCAAAAAGAGAGGGAATAGACAGATGACCAAATGGTTACAGTTGTACAAGTCCTCTTGTGTTTCACCCAGCTTCTCTCAAGAAGCCAAACACAGTTTCATGGGAAGCTAAACCTATGGGTGAAAAGCAAACACGAAAGAAAGCAACAAGAAAGAAAAGAAAATAAGAAAGCAAACACTACTCCTACTCCTACGCTAAACAATGCATGGGCCTACTCATGTGAAGTGATATTTCCAATGCAGCCACCGACGGATTGGTGGCCCATGTAAGTGAAGGCACAGTTTTCAAGAAATATATCCAAACAAACCAATACAAAAGAAATATAGAACAATGAAAACCAACATGATCGAAGTTTAAATGTGTCCATAGAAAAGAAAAAGGTGAAAGCACACGAGAGACACTCTGTGGAGATACCATGGTGTGGCAACACACTGTGCATAGACAACAAGCATGTACACTCTTTTGATCTTGACATACAAGGAAGCATGCAGAAAGAAGACAACTTGTGTTTCACAACATGACTTTCTACATATTACTCCTCCAATGCGTGAGCGATAGGATCGTGAGATTCTGGTGGAGGGTGTAAGATGTGTGGATCATATTTATTTTCAATGTGTGTGAGAGATTGATGAGGAGATTGAGGTGGTTCAACATATTTCTAATCGGGAGTGAAACTAACCTCAAGAGAGCAAGTACCTTACATAAGCATTAGTTCGGGCTGAAGTGCCTCGACAACTTGCAGGGTTTCCACTTTGTCAGTAGGTAGATCATCAAATACTGGTGGCTTCAAAAGATCAACATCAAATGAATCATAATCATGATCGAATGAAGGAGTAAAAAGATCACAACAACCACAATCAAAAAATTCAAGATGTACATCGGGATCCTCATGATCTGATGAATCATACAGAGGGGTTGATGAGAAACATAATTTTTCACCCTTTGAATTTCCAGAAAGAAAAGATTATAGATTGGGTGGATTCAGAAAGTAAGATTTGTCCTCTCCATAGTCAAATGACAGACTGACATCCTCTGTGTCCTATGAATGATCGGAAGTGGAAACATCCAGGAATGATTTTTCACAAGACAAATAAAAAATGGCAAGATCATAGAAGATGTCAGGAAAGGGTGGACGAAGTGTGGACAAAAGGAGGTCATTCTTCACCGCAAGTCCTTCTTTAGATTCCCACAGATACTCGTCAAAAATGACAGCACAAGTTGGTTGCTCAACACCAACTTCGTCCACAACGTGATCCTTGTGAATATTAAATGCGGAGTCCGAAATGGACGAACACAAGACACCAAAATTTGGAGGATCAACATAATGAGAGGACAGAGATCAATAAAACAATTCTACATGAAAACCGATAGGCTTGCAGTCCAAATTTGTATAGAGATCCAAAGCATGTGGGGTGGTAGGAGGTGACAGTTCAACAGATGGGTTTGCAACTTCTCCCACCTCATCCTATGTAACTAGAGCTATTTCATGAGGAGCGGACGACAGGTCACATGTACCAGCAACCGTGTCTATCTTAGGTTTGGCAGCTCCAACACCGAGGTATGTTGGGAGGGGTTTGAATGATTCTAACACGTGAGGATTTTTAGATACGTGAAGGAGATATTGAAACCTTTCTCTGAGAAATTCCCAATCAATTTCATCTTCGTGGATTTGAAAAACGAGATTACAGAAGTGATTCTAAAATTGCACAATAGATTCATTAGGTGCTTTTTGTAATTGCAAAACTAAAATATTGAGTGCTTGAAAGTCATAACGACAGAAAGCATGGAACAACTCATCAAGCATGTGATCATGAGAGTGAATGGAGGTTGTTGGCAATGTGCGACACCATTGCTTGACGTGCCCTTCGAACATGTAAGTGAACATCCCATAGGCAATGTCATCTAAGGGGACTTCATTCCTGTTACAGAAGCCTGCAATGGCAACTCCGTGCCTTATGAAGGTTGCTCTGCCTTCGCCCTCATACTTAAAATGTGACAAGTTATCCAGGACGTCCTCTGACACTTATAATTATTTTGCATGAGAAAAACATGTCGGAGTTATGATTCTAATGTAAGTCATGAATGATGTACAAAGATTCAAAACAGACTTTAAGGAATCAGCTTGTCATCTGCCCCTCCTTCTAGCTCAAGAAATTTTGATGGCATTGGACCCGCCAACATGTGAGGTGATCTCCCTGGTAAGAAGTCCCAACTAGACCTCAGACCACTTGGAGTAGGAGTCCAAGTAGTGGGTAGTAAATGTAGCGCCATGACCGAGGTAGTGCGTAGAGGTAAGTATGGTAACTTTTTCGGAATCAAGTGTGTGACCTTGCAGTGAGTCAAGTGAGATGCATGGGGGTTCTACACCTGAAGGGGGAAATTGAAGTGTGTCCCTCAAAATCCTATAATAGTATGTAGCCTGAAAGAAACACACGAGATGAAATACATCAGAGGCTAGAAGCAGAATAGTATACAATCCAAACTGATGGATTAACACAACACCACATCTTTAACAAGATTTGTACAATCACATATAAAACAATTCATACACAAATGCATAAGTTAAATAACATACATTGCTAAAGTAACCAAAATAGTCGAACTACAATAATGACATATGCATGAAAATGTGTTGGCTCATTTATATTATTAAGTGAAGTTTCATCCATACATATACCATTGACATCCATTAGCCCCAATAGTGGAACGTTACAATCAACACCGCCTGCTCCTCCAAAGGTGTGTAGTCTCTCTGCGCTGTGGAGAAGCCAAGGCTCGTCACAATACTCTCCAAGCCCTCTCTAACCAATGCCTAGCCAAAAGATTGGATCTTATAATCCCTATAATGAGTTATGAGGTTCTATATATAGCAAAGGGTGGGGTGACCCTTGACATTCCCCTTTGACTCTATCACTTCCTTCATGACTCTTCACGTTACATAATGTTTTTTTACATTCCACTAATGACACTTGGAATTTCACTTACAATATATTTACAAATAATAATATAATTCCACATATACCCAAGTGGGACAAGATAGGCTTGAGTGAGCCTAACAAGACAAACACCATCATTCGGAAGCTTGGGGAAACACCAACTTGGCAACATCCTCTTGATGATCTTGGTTGACAAACTGATACCAAGCTTGGTACTATGATATGATGTCCCCGTACTATTTGGTGATGTCTTTTTGGAAACGGACTCTTGCCTCCAGGACTTCCAAGTATATGGTTTTGGAACCTATGTCTAGCTCATCTTGGAGCATATGCAACATCATCTTGAGAGTAGCCAAATTGTCTATGTACTTTTGCATGTTGTCTGTGTTGAGTTACATGTCATTGTTAGTGGCCTCTTGCATCAACTGCCCCATGTACCTATCAACCTCCAACATGACTTGGTTCTTCTTCATGGCTTGAGTGAGGGATTTGATTGAAGGGATATTGTGTGTCCTCACTATGACATCAAGACTCCTGAACAATAGTGCATAGGAAGCCTCAATGCTGGTGATGAGTGGAGGGAGTTGCTCATAGTTCCGGATTAACATCTGAATGTGTGCTTTGTCTATCTCTGCCCGTGGCTTCATCATCTTGTGAAAATAAAGAGGGGTTCCGTTGTACCTCATTGTCCTTTCTTATACATGTGCAATACAAGAATATATGTCTTGTAGAGATTGGACCATCTTCGTGCACCTCCATTGAAAAGCATACAGATGGACAACCTACTTGTGCACGATGACAAACCTTCTTTACAGTCTCCTTATGGTGGTCTCAAGAGCTAATACTTTAGGAAGTATCACTTCATTTTTTCCATAGATGATCATGTTGATCATTTTGTGCTCTGCCTGGCCTCCTGTAAGTCCTTTGTCATCCTGTCATTTTATGATAGCAATAACTTGACAGTTGAACTCATGGCCTCCACAGAAGCCTTATAGGCATTGGTCAAGGTAGTTGGATGTCTTCCAACATATGACACAATAACCCTTTGTTGTATGTGTGCAGGTGATGAGTGACCATCCAGGAGATGTTTTCTGCACACCTAGACAATATTAAGATGTGACTCATCAATTGACAGATTGTACACATCCATTGTTGGATCGTCATCAAGGAGGAAAACCTCTCCTTGCTTGCTCGATACTAATTCTGATTCTGGAGGTTGTGGAAATTGTGGTGCGACCTTAGATGCTCTTGGCATGAGGTCAGTGTCTTGGTCCTGTGGCTCCTTTTCCAAATCCATGTCTGTCGCTTCAACCATCTGCTCTATCTGCTAACTAAGTTCCTGAACCTGCACCTGTTCACCCTCTTCTTCATCTGTCGGTTGCTTCGATTCCTCTACCTATGTAGGTGCAATTTTCTTTGTTTGTATGCCTTTCCTTTCCTCATGTTTATTCTTTTCTTCCCTTTCTCTCCTTCTCAACTCCCTCTCTTCTTTGAGCTTCTACTCTGTCTCCTGTAACTTCCTCTTTGCATCCTCCAACCATTACTTCTCTTTCCTTCTGCGCTTTGTTCTCCTTTTGCATTGTCGCCTCTTTGCATCTATCTCCAAAGCTACTCTCTCAACATGGGGATCTTCTTTGAACTTGTAGCTTTGCTCATCCTCTGTGCTCTTGGAAATATTCCTCTTTCCTTTCTCATGCACCATTTTTCTTCTCAATGTTGTTGTTATTTCTGCTTCTTGTGATGTTGCTTCCTACTGAGTTGCTTTCCATTCCAGAGCCATGCTAACATTTTCATTGAGTCTAGATGAGTTGTATCAATACCTCCAAAGATCTTCCTCTGGCTAATGAGATGCCCCGTGGATCCATGGATAATACTCTCTCGCATAATGGTTCTTGCATATGTAGTGTGTGTCATACGGATTGTAACTCTTGGTGTTGAAATCAACCTTCCTCAATTCCTAGACCTTGTCATCCACATCCTTCAAGCTTCAGATCTCGTACAACCCATATCGCAAAGGAATAACAGGACATGGTGCCTTCTTCTTATGCAATCTTGCTGACAACCTTGTGGAGATGTGATATGCAACCCCTTGCATGACCAACCTGTCTGTGGAAAACCTTGGTAGCACATGCAGAGGCTTCTCCGCACGAAACACCCTAATGAAGGTGTCATTAGGTGAGGCATACCAATATGCAATGTTAAGCAATGTATGCATAACTTCTTTGGACATGCAAGGTGGATCATGTTGTAAACCATGGTGATGAAGCGGTCAGACAGCATCGCTATGACTCCTCGGTAGTTGCACTCAAAGAGAAACTTGCAATAAATTTTCACAGCATCTTGCATGTGACATGTTAGCCTTCAGGCCTTGTTGTTTAAACAATATCTTAAATACCATAACATATATATTCCTCATATAAAATAAAAAAATGTTTCATTAAAAGAAAATACTACTCTCTATCTAAATGAATTAAATTTACCTATTCAAATTATCACTTCAGTTTAAAATTAAATTAATATATTCTATTTTAAAACACAAAAAACTAACTTAAACTAACTTATCTTTGTAACGTTAAATTTCTTCTCCATATCTATAACCTTTTTATTATTATATGTATACGAAAAATCACATTTATTACACTACCTTATTAGTCATTTCCCCTTCGTGGCTGCAAGGACTATTGTAATCATTTTTTTATGTGCTATTAGTGGACACAAGGATCAAGGAAGTCATTTTACCTTTTAATCGAAGGTTTTTTTCGTATTGGGATGAATATTCCTTCCCATCCAATGAAACATGTGGCCATCTTATTTGGCCTCATATGGAGGCAAATAGATGCAATATTTATGATATATTTCATGAATTCAAGATCATTTCTCTAACATAAAGGTAATGCTAGATTAATGTTAGCATTAGTTATTAATAATTTAATTTTTAATATATCATTAAGACGGATATAAACCTATATTTCATTAACGAGTGGTGAGCATGAAAATTTCATTAACAAGTGGTGAGCATGAAAACAATAACAAGTGGGTTGCATCCACAAGTGGCTCATGCAGGTGAAAACAGGTGGTCTGCATGAGGATGCAAGTGGCGAGCAAAGGTTTCGGCTATTAGACACATTATGGCTCCAATGGAAATTCTTTGAAAATCTCGTTGCTAAGGTTGCCCAACTGATACAACTTCTGCAAAACCCCGCAATTTATGTGAAGCCCCAAAAGCAACAATGGGGATAATGCATATATTTGAAGCTTCAATGGGGAAGACCCATTAGAGTATCCATGGCTAAGGATCTCAAGTACCGGACCTAAACGTGGGAAAAAGAAGCTCCTGCCTAGTTGTAACACTAGCTTTGGCATCTATCTACCCATTGTACAGGCTCTCCCTTAGTCGTAATGCTAGCTTCAGGAATATTTGAACAAATACACTAATTACGCTAGCTTTGGGAAGATTTGAAAAAATACAGTGATTAGAAGCTTGATCACCATTGCCCAAAAGATGATGTCCTAGCTTAGCAAGTTGTTGAAGCAGTTGATTATGTCGATGAACCAGCTTTCCTTTGCATGGATAAGGATGGTTCATCTAACAAGGCTTCTTCTGGAAGGACCTATCTAAACTAGTGATGGGGATGGCCTATGTAATCAAGATTCTCCTTCAATGACCTATTTGAACCAGTTGATAACCATCAAGTAAGCAGTCCTATCAGCCAGTATGCACAGTTACGCACTGCAGGGAGTCAAGGCTTATTTCTTTCTAGGTCCCATGACAAGCAAACCTGCTTTATCTGTACCATTATCTATTATTAGTCATTGAAATTGAGAGATACTGATCATTTCTGGAAAGTACACTATGAATTCATTAGAAGAGTGCAGGAAGTAATAACATATGACCAAATAGTTGCAAAGGACTTACCGAAATAGGTATCAGTTATTGGAAGGAAGTTACGTTCAGGGCTATCAGTCCAATCCAGTTCAGGAAGGCCAATGAGTGGTAGGTCTCAACTAAGGTATTTTTATCCTAATTTCTCTTGGCTTACCTTATCCTTGGTCCTGGAAATTGATGAGCCCATCCCAAGACACTCTTTTCCATGCCTTATCTTCTTCCTGACAATTGATGAGTTGATCCCAAGTGTTATAGACATTTTTGTGCCTTACAACATTGAGCATGAAATGTCCATAATCCAAGGGATCCAAAGTCCCTAAAAGAGTTGTTCCTGCCCCTAAAGGAACAAGGTCAACCAATGACAACTTCTCCCAGAAGTTCTCCACCAAAAACCACTCAGAAACAATCAATTCAGGATCAATTCAGATGCTCTACTAGCTGCCTGCATTGCAATGCACCCCAGTACACTAGCTAGGTGCATTGCAACGCACCTAAAAGCACTACCAGGGTGCGCTGAGCGGGAAATGACAAATGGCAAGCTCATTCAACGAGGTGGAAAGACCATGGAAGCTTCCAGAATCTTCTCCAATGACACTTGCCTCAATGAATTCGACTAGTGATGATTAAGAGGCTCTCAACCTCCAAGTGGAAGCAAGAACTGACAAAGAGAGGCCACAAGTCAAAACATAAGCTCACTCATCCTCTCTGCTTACATCTATATATGGATCCCTCATCCCAGAGATCCAGAGGTTGGAATTTTGTACTTTGCAAAGAATTGTTGTTGGTTTGAGATTGAGATTAGTACATTGGGTGATTTATGCTTTGTTGGAGGAGAGGAAGGGATTCCTTTGCTGGGAGGTAGACGCTGGATGGGGACTCACTTGGTTGTATCTCCTCTTGGAATTTCTTATCATATCAATAAAACTATTTGAGTTTCTCCTATATGCTTGTATATCAATGATGCTTTGTTATGTCTGTATATTTAGTTTATATCTGATCCTAAACTAGTTATGAATGTAAATCTATGTCTTTTGTGTAGTTTTCCTCTCTTGTGATCTTGCAGGAACTTGGTGAAATTAGACCAGTGAAGGAGCAGGCAACGGGAAGCGAACAAAAGAGGAGAGCGAATGGATCGACAAACTAGCGGAAGACACCGGTTAGTTACATCCTTCTTCTCCATTTACATTTCATAAAGAAGAATACGAAAATAGTTTTCCTTGTTTGTTGCTAAGGCACTATCAGATCTTAGAGTGGGATAGGGGCATTCCGAATGGATACTTTTCCCAACAACAAATTGGCGACTCTGCTGGGGAACGTATCTTGTTAGTTTATTTGTGTTTCTATTGTTGTTCTTCTCATAAACTCAGGAGTGCCGAATCGAACTGCATTTGCCATTTACAAATGCAAAGTAGAGATCAACTACTCTAGTCCATTCACTGGGCCTGTTTATGATCTGAACAGCTGATCCACAAGTGCTCTAACAGCCCTTTGTGATAGATCTTAGTCCTCCTTTAAATCATCCCTCTAATTGTACCTAATTGATAGCTTTTATCCGACCAAAAACTATAGATTAAACTGCAAACCGTGACCCAGAACCCAGAGACAATTCTCGTTTCTGCTTCAGCGCGGGCTCTGTGAAGAGGTTCTGCATTTCAACGCAGGTCCTGAGAGGGCTACCTACGCTAAAGTTCAGTTTCTCTATGCTGGGGGTGCGCTGATCAGCCTTTGCCTTGTGCAGCTGTGGTTCTCTGCTTATTTTTGCTCAGTTTTCTCTCTGATTTTTGCAGCCTGTTATCAATGTGTGTACCTATCTAAAACCCCTTTTCTTTGCCTCAATTCCACCTTAGTTGTATAAAGAAACTGTATTTGTTTTTTGTGTATTTGTTACATCATTTGCAGTTTCCCATTACAAAAGTAAACTAGTCATACTGTCGCCCTTAGATATAGACCTGTCGTAAGTGTCGTTTTGATCTTAGGAGTGAGTTTGTTTGCTGTTCACAGTTGATTTAGCTTTTACTTTTGTCTTTTGGTTTGAATTTATGAATTTCTAGTGTCGAAACAAGTGTTTACTTCAAAATCATAAAGTGTCGTAATCGTTTTTTTTTATTTCGAAAGAAGCTTGTTTGTGTTTTTCACTTGAAATCAAATTCAAATTTGTACAACAACTTTCTTTTTAGGCATCAATATTAAGAAAGTGAAAACAAATACATGCATATGTGCATTTGCATTTTGACAGTTTGTATGTTGATTTAGGAAAAGTGCATTTACAGTGTGCTCTATGCTCTTTGAGAAAAGATTGTGTCTTTCTTTTCCCCTTGTAGCTAGGATTTTCATTGTTGAAAAGATATAAAAGCTTGCTTATCATCTTTAGACTGCATTTAGGAATTGGTTATACATCTCGTGGTGATCCAAAAAGGCAAACTTCTAAGAAAGATCAACCTAAAATAAATTGAATGAACTTAACAACGCTTTGTAACCTAACGCACAACATAGAGGTCTAGGCTAGAGATGTGTTCTGGCGTCATAAAACCTGGTCACTCGTCGCCTCACTGATGGTTGGGTGATTCCTCCTGAGAGACGATAAGTGCCAGTACGGATTGTGCTCCCACGTACCGTCGAGTATATATTGGGAGACCCCTATAGGCATAAAACCTTTATCCATAGGAAGCCGTGTCGGCCGCCCTACTGATCGCAATGCACTGAACACAGCATTCGGGAAGATTGACCGCCCGTAACTTAAAAAGTATTCTACGGTTTTGCGAAAAGTTTGGCACACCCTCTACCTAGAATGCCAGAGCAGTCCCTTTCGTTCCTTTTCAGACTCCTTAACGGAAAAGTCCATCTGAGCACTTGTCACTTCAGGCTCATTAAAAATCGAAGGAGACTAGAGTCATCTTTTGCTTTTTCTAGACTCTTTAAAATTGAAAAAGCAAGTTGTGTCTAAGCGTCGTTAAATTTTATTTTAAACGGAATATTCATACCCTTTTTTCCTACGTTGATCTTTAGGTTGAGAAAATGGAGCCCACTAACCAAGGAGTTCCCCTTGGTGGAAATCCTAGTCCCTTCTCCTCTTGGGGAGATGTTGGTGCGCCCCATATGGCCACATTGTCGCTTCTAGGACTGACAATTGACTTGCCGGTCTGGCTCTTCTCAACCAATGTCATTCAGAGCACCACTACTCCTGAACAGTCGAATCAGCAATTAGACGAGTCCAGAATTTCCCACCAACCTTCTACTTCCTCTAATTCTTCTTCTCTTCCTTCCTCTTCGCGTGACGGGACTGGTAAAGCTAGAAACCAAGTTCCCAAGGAGAAAAAAGGAAAAGAAGAAGAAAGAGAAAAAGAAGAAGGAGCCAAAGGCAAATAAGGGAAAACAAGTGTCGTCTAATGAAAATCCACACACTGCACTGACTAGGCCTAAATCGCCATGTGTCATCTGCAAGGGAGACCACTTTCACAGAGATTGTCCTTGCATCCCTCGGATACTAAGGGACTGGTCTCCCCGTTTGCACAATCCGGTATCATCAACCTCTGATAGCCATGTTGAAAGTACACCGTCAACTAGCGAAAGTGAAGTTCCAGGACAAAAAGGGGGAATTAGACCTCCCTGTAGACTGTGTGAAGGCAACCATGCCCTCCACCGTTGTCCCTTCTTAGACAAGGCTAAAAGAGTCTTGGAAGATCGTCTGGTTTCACCGGTGCGACTTCCTCCTGGATATAAAAAACTCTTGCCAAGTCCTTCGTTAGTTGAGAATCCAGCTGGCCCGCTCAAGTGGTCAGCTGAAGCATCTGTTAGCGCTTGAAATTTCACCTCAGGCTGAGAAAGGTAAACCTCAAGGCAACATCAAACCACTTAGCCTCGCAGCTAGCCCTACGGGGCAGGAGAGGGCTCTCTCCGGTCTATCTCGGTAAAGATCTTCAATTGGTGAGATGACCAATAGGGTAACACTGATTTTAGGCTAGTAAACTGATCAAAGGGTTGATTTGGGGTTTTTAGGGTTTTTGGTGGCAAATTGAGGAGATGGCAATTTTGGGTGGGGGGATTGGACACATTTTCTGCAGGGGGTTCTTTGGGGCGAGATAGGAGACAGTATTGATGCCTTAGATTGAGGTGAATGGATGAGAAAGACAGGTGAGGAGCTAAGGAGAGAAAACAATAACTTTGAATTCTCCTTAAACAGTAGAAAACATTGAAATTAAACAAACTTAAAAGCAGAGTATGACAGTCATGAGTTCTACTTTAACACTTCATTTGCTTGATGTGCAGAAGGAAAAGAAAGGAAATGATTCGCATAACACACTTACAAATACATAGAGAAACACACCATCAATACATGTAACCACAAGAATCCCAAAAAGGACTACAAAACCCTGGTTTTCCTTAGCCAAAAATTGCAGAGATACAGTGAATAATACAATGATAGCTTCTCCCTCAAGAGTCCAACTTTCCAACCTCTGAAAATGATTAAGAAAATACATAATATAGGCAAGCCAACCTCTTCCCTTGCCTATAGGGGTCGAGCTCATCCTTCTAGGAGTTGTTTCAACTAATTCTAAACTGAGCACTAAAATCTAGGCAGTCAAAACAACTTGCCTCTATAAGCTAGGAAACCAATTCATTCATTAAATACAAGCTATTTCATGAATGAATCTTCTAGAATAGGTAAATAAGTGTCAAATCAACATGAAAATACATAAATTACATCAAAGAGGGTGAAAAACCCCATAAAAAGTCAAAACTAGTAATAGCTGGGCGAATCCATGAGCTGTAAGTGAAAAATTATGAAATTTGCCTGATGGGTCGCGCGCCAAATCCTGACGGGTCGCGCGCCTTGGAGAGCCCTTTTGGGGAACGTCCAGGTTTCCAAATGAGGCACGAGTAGGCTTGTTGGAAAGGTATATGAGTCTACGTTCCAACCCAACTGGAATTTCTGAATTGGTTGTCATTTGCCCCTCCAAAATTGCAATCTCCCAAGACTGCTTTCTGTGTGTCAAAAATGTGGCAGAAAGTCATTTTTTGCTTTTTTTTTTTACTTTTAGGAGGCCCAAAACTTCATAAAATATCTTGGCAATGGGTGAGCATGTGTAACTTTTCATGCCAAATCCAGAAATTCTGAGTTTTTTGAAAAAAGAGTTTCCAAGTGAAAGGGTCGCGCGGGGGGTGAGACCCGTCAAGCGGAAAAACCTGTGTTTGGCACAAAAATTTCACAATTGACAACATTTTCTCCAAATTTCTTGAAATTTGGGCTGGGAGTCCCCAATAAAGTACCATTCTCAGTCAAGGAGGCTTTGGCCAAAATTTGGAGTGGATCGGGCCTTTTCCGTCGTTTTAGTGCCTTGGCCAACCTCCTTGGATCTGGCGATTGCAATTTTGACATTTCTCTAAAACCATGACACCTGTGCAAAAAGTGAAGGAGGTTTTTCTTCTTTTGCATGTTATGGACAAAAAAATCTCTCAGTTTTCCAAAATTCATCTTTTATTGCTCTGGAACATCATTTGAGCGCGACTTGTCCCGTTGTGTGAAATAAGGAATTTTGTCGAAATGGAGCGAAATGAAGGGGATAGGGAGCTTCTAAATTCTTGGAGAAATTTTTGGGAGTGGGGAGGGATGTTAGGAAGCAGGGGGAAGTGGAATCTCAGAGATTGAGCGAGGGGAAGGGGTCCAAAAGGGCAAAACACAGGCCAAACCTAGAAAATTGCCAGGTTGTAGCTAGAAACTAGGGTTTGTGCAAAAATGAGGAATTTGGGGGATCTCAGTGATGGGAAGCATTTGATAAGGTACATGAAGGATAGGGGAATGTGTATGAACATCTGGATACAAGTTTTGCCAATGATTTGACTGTCCACGAAAAATCACCTTCAAAACCCTAGGAGAGGGAAATGACCTTTCCTAGGCGCAACTGAAGCATGAACAAGATGTAAAATGACTCATTAGACACTGACATGATAATGAAAACCCTATGAATGATGATAGACTCAGCTGAATAGTGACATAGATTGGCATTTGGGCAATTTTAGAAGGAGTGAAAGCAAACCCTAGACCTAATGCCTAGTGACCAAATTTTGCTTGAAAACTCTTTGAAATGACAAAATTTGACTTGGAAACTCTGAGACCACTTTGTAAGAGCATATTTGATCACTGGAGGAAGGCTGGAAAGACTGACACTAACATTGGCTCCAATGGGGATGGTAGCTCCTTGGAGGTGCCAAGAACCGCAGACCTCTGGGAGAGCAGACCAGTGCTTTCAACCATTGGGCGATGGAGTCATTATTTCGGCAAACGACACAAGACTTTGACTCATTTATTGAATGATAACTTGACTGAAAACTGACTGAAACTTAACTAAAGCTTGACTCAAACCGACTCGATGGCAAACTGAAATAACTTGAAAAACTCACTCAACAGACCAAACACAAATGACTCATGACTGACTTAACTAAAACAAGAACTTACAAAGCTTATTGAAGGGCAGCAGTGCATCAAGATTTGAAATCATGATGACAACCACCTGTGTTTCTTACAAGACAATATACATCAAACTATATCAAAATGCCAATGCAACCAATCAAGAAGATGGCTTCTTGACTGATTCTTCCTATCAGAACTTCTGGTCAACAGTACAAACCTATCACTGGGCATCCAAAAACATAGTTGACCATATTCTCCTTCATCACTGAATACTGCAATAATCACCTTCATTGTTGACTGCAACAGGGCTGCCATTGGATCTTGAAAAACATGAAGTTTTGCCACTACCACCTCCTGCTGAAAGAACAAGGTATCCTTTGCTTCAAATTCTGATCTGCCTTCATCATGTGCTTCAGTAAAAGTATGCTCATGGGCTTCAAAAAACTCTGAACTAGTAGATGAGCAGATCTCCTCTTGAAAAAACATTTCAGCACATGAAACATATGAAGAATCTGAATGGAAATCCTGAATGTTTTGTTCTTCTATGGTGTGAATGTGCTGTAGGTCATCTTGATATGATATCACAACCAAATTATCAAGTTCCTTATTAAATTCTTCAATATTATCAAACACAATATTATCATTTACATCGTCTACCACAAATTCACTCAAAGAAACTTTTTCACTTGCTTGAGCAAAGATCTCACCTTGCTGTTCATGAACATCTGAATCCAAAACTCTGTCTATGATCTCAACAGTAGAGCTCTCTTTGATGGGCTTCAACACAAGGTATGCTTGGTCATCACAATCTGAATCTAGTTCTGAAGTAGCTATCCTAACATTATCACATTCTGAAATCTTGTTTTCTTTTGTGGGAAAATCTGAAACAAGCTCTTCTCTTTCATCATTTTCAGCCATATTATCTTCAACCTGCTGATCTTGATTCTGCTGCAAAATTTCCTGATCATCTTGATAGGTATCCACTAGGTTCTCTTCATGTTGCTGAAATGGATTCTCATACAGAGCCTCCATGATCTCAACATCCATGAAATTATCATCTTCATAATATTTCTCAAGGCTTTCAATAAAACTATAAGCATGCTTGCAACAATCATGAACCAAATTTAATGATGGATAAGATGCTTGATATCTTTCAATAAACAAGGCATGAAAATCCTTTAAACAGTAAATACAGGTCGGCGGCAAATTTTCATAGCAGGATTGAGCTGCACCTTCCAGAGTGGCCAGGAATATTTTCATTAAGCAATCTTAAGGAAAATCCACCTTCAACTTGCGAATATGCATATGAAATCTAACTAGATGTAAAGCAGCATCCTTCTTACCATCATCATTAAATGTAGACAAATTCCTTGACCAATCTACCTTTGGAATTTTATTTGGAAAACCAGGGATGTGATCTCGTCTCAAGGGAGCGTATCTTCTTGCAATCCGATCCATCTTGAAAAGCTCAAAGCTATTGATCTCTTTGCAGTGAAGTCACCATGAAGCATTGATCTCTGGAGTTTTCAGTGAAGGAGTCGCCATTGAATGATTTCAGCCTTATCAGTGTCTGATCGTTGTTCACCATCAACAATTAGATCTGAACTTCATACATGTACTGGGGCAAAATGCAAATGAAGTGCTATATTCACAAGCTCACGGAGATGGACTGAAGCAGCGTTTATCTACTTCCACTTATGCAAAACAAAAGCGTTTCGAAGGCTACCTGGCATAACTTCAGGCTCCGTCTAAGACTTATGAAACCAACACATCAATCCATAAACAATTTTTTCTCCCCAGTATGGTCGCCAGTATGTTAGCGCTTGAAATTTCACCTCAGGCTGAGAAAGGTAAACCTCAAGGCAACATCAAACCACTTAGCCTCGTAGCTAGCCCTACGGGGCAGGAGAGGGCTCTCTCCAGTCTATCTCGGTAAAGATCTTCAATTGGTGAGGTGACCAATAGGGTAACACTGATTTTAGGCTAGTAAACTTATCAAAGGGTTGATTTGGGGTTTTTAGGGTTTTTGGTGGCAAATTGAGGAGATGGCAATTTTGGGTGTGGGGATTGGACACAGTTTCTGCAGGGGGTTCTTTGGGGCGAGATAGGAGACAGTATTGATGCCTTAGATTGAGGTGAATGGATGAGAAAGACAGGTGAGGAGCTAAGGAGAGCAAACAATAACTTTGAATTCTCCTTAAACAGTAGAAAACATTGAAATTAAACAAACTTAAAAGCAGAGCATGACAGTCATGAGTTCTACTTTAACACTTCATTTACTTAATGTGCAGAAGGAAAAGAAAGGAAATGATTCACATAACACACTTACAAGTACATATAGAAACACACCATCAATACATGTAACCACAAGAATCCCAAAAAGGACTGCAAAACCCTGGTCTTCCTTAGCCAAAAATTGCAGAGATACAGTGAATAATACAATGATAGCTTCTCCCTCAAGAGTCCAACCTTCCAACCTCTGAAAATGATTAAGAAAATACATAATATAGGCAAGAAAACCTCTTCCCTTGCCTCTAGGGGTCGAGCTCATCCTTCTAGGAGCTGTTTCAACTAATTCTAAACTGAGCACTAAAATCTAGGCAGTCAAAACAACTTGCCTCTATAAGCTAGGAAACCAATTCATTCATTAAATACAAGCTATTTCATGAATGAATCTTCTAGAATAGGTAAATAAGTGTCACATCAACATGAAAAGACATAAATTACATCAAAGAGGGTGAAAAACCCCATCAAAAGTCAAAACTAGTAATATCTGGGTGAATCCATGAGCTGTAAGTGAAAAATTATGAAATTTGCCTGATGGGTCGCGCGCCAAATCCTGACGGGTCGCGCGCCTTTGAGAGTACTTTTGGGGCACTGATAGGTGTCCAAATGAGGCACGAGTAGGCTTGTTGGAAAGGTCTGTGAGTATACTTTCCAACCCAACGGGAATTTCTGAATTTGGTTGTCATTTGCCCCCCCCAAAATTGCAATCTCCCAAGACTGCTTTCTGTGTGTCAAAAATGTGGCAGAAAGTCATTTTTTGCTTGTTTTTTGACTTTTAGGAGGCCCAAAACTTCATAAAATCTCTTGGAAATGGGTGAGCATGTGTAACTTTTCATGACAAATCCTGAAATGCTGAGTTTTTTGAAAATAGAGTTGCCAAGTGAAAGGGTCGCGCGGGGGGTGAGACCCGTCAAGCGAAAAAACCTGTGTTTGGCACAAAAAATTCACAATTGACAAAATTTTCTCCAAATTTCTTGAAATTTGGGCTGGGAGTCCCCAATAAAGTACCATGCTCAGTAAAGGAGGCTTTGGCCAAAATTTGGAGTGGATCGGGCCTTTTCCGTCGTTTTAGTGCCTTGGCCAACCTCCTTGGATCTGGAGATTACAATTTTGACATTTCTCTAAAACCATGACACCTGTGAAAAAAGTGGAGGTTTTTCTTCTTTTGCATGTTATGGACAAAAACCTCTCTCAGTTTTCCAAAATTCATCTTTTATTGCTCTAGAACTTCATTTGAGTGTGACTTGTCCCAATGTGTGAAACAAGGAATTTTGTCGAAATGGAGCGAAATGAAGGGGATAGGGAGCTTCTAAATTCTTGGGGAAATTTTTGCGAGTGGGGAGGGATGTTAGGAAGCAGGGGGAAGTGAAATCTCAGATATTGAGCAAGGGGAAGGGGTCCAAAAGGGCAAAACACAGGCCAAACTTAGAAAATTGCCAGGTTGTAGCTAGAAACTAGGGTTTGTGCAAAAATGAGGAATTTGGTGGATCTCAGTGATGGGAAGCATTTGATAAGGTACATTAAGGATAGGGGAATGTGTATGAACATCTGGATACAAGTTTTGCCAATGATTTGACCGTCCACGAAAAATCACCTTCAAAACCCTAGGAGAGGGAAATGACCTTGCCTAGGCGCAACTGAAGCATGAACAAGATGTAAAATGACTCATTAGACACTGACATGATAATGAAAACCCTATGAATGATGATAGACTCAGCTGAATAGTGACATAGATTGGCATTTGGGCAATTTTAGAAGGAGTGAAAGCAAACCCTAGACCTAATGCCTAGTGACCAAATTTTGCTTGAAAACTCTTTGAAATGACAAAATTTGACTTGGAAACTTTGAGACCACTTTGTAAGAGCATATTTGATCACTGGAGGAAGGCTAGAAAGACTGACACTAACAACGTCTATCATTGAAGATAAACCAAATGAATCCATACCAGACGAAAGTCAAAAGGTCGAGGCGGCAGTTGACCCGGTTTTGCCTTCAGAGGTTTTATCTTCGAATGATACAGTCACTGAAGAGGAAAAGGATGACACCATCCAGATTCTTTTCATCAACACAGACTCCGACGAACATGGGGGAAATCCACCCATTTCTTTATCGCAGGAAGGAAGTTCGTCAGAGCGATATCCGGCCGTCTACTCAGTCCCACCACCAAGCAACCTAGTTGTATCCTTTGACTGGAATCAACTAGGCAGACCCCGGTTTCCAGCAAGCATACCATTCCGAATTATCGTTCAAATATACAGAATGGTCATGGTTGGCACCATCATTGATGAGGGGGCATCTGTGAGTATCCTTTCCTCTATTGCTTGGAAAGCACTTGGTTCGCCATCGCTTTTGCCTAAGATGAGAAATCTGACAGGCTTCGATAAAGGAACCAGTCGACCTTTAGGGATCCTCCCCAATGTGCCCATAACATTGAAAGGGAAGACCGTTCAAATGAACGTGATGGTCGTTCAAGGACCCTTGGATTATAACCTACTCCTTGGACGAGACTATATATATTGCATGGGAGCCATCGTCTCCTCACTCTTTAGAGTAATGTGTTTTCCGCACGAAGGAAGAGTGGTCAAGCTCGTGGACCAACTTTCATTTCCCAGATCACGCATCGCAAATAGTCATATACCATCCCTAAATGGTCTCTTCACGCAGGAAATGTCTCAACCCACGATCCGTCCTCCTGATGAGCGCGAGTGATTCGAAGGGATATGACTGGAACCCAGGGGGCATGCGTCTTGGTCTGCTTCGGCAGGAAAACTTTGGGTATAGGGTAGGTTTCCGTAGGAGAATATGACTAGTCTGTACCCCGTCCGTGATTGGAAGAGGGGTTGTTCTAGAATAAGATTCTCTTGTCAAAGTTATGTGAGTTGGCGGGCATCGTCACTCACCTTTGTTGATTTCGAGCAACATCGCCGAAGAAGTGTTTTGTTTACGCTGTAAATAGAACAATCTTTGGGTAACCTGTAAGAGGTAGGCCTCTCTCGGTAAAACAAATGTTTTGGCGGAAGTGAAGTAGAGGTAACTTTGAAACTCTGTTTTATACCTGGGGGCATGCAAACCTTTTGGAGTGCAAGCAAAGAGCGATTATTTATCTGTTTTTTGGATTAGTCGTTTCCTAACTTGCGTAAAGAAAGGATGTGGGGCAACACTCGAAAGCTTGCCGGTTTTTTTTTTTGAGACATTCTTATCATATGACTGGATTAATCGAGCAGTTTTAATACATAGTTCATGCTTGTTAAAAAATAAACATAAGATCGAGCAAGTGTTTCAATTCGCATTTAAGCTCGTTAAAAAATGAACTATCCTCTGGTAAATAACCACCGTGAATATAAATTTATCAGCCATTAAAGCCTTGGTCGTGTTTGCACCGTCACCTCCACTTTTCCATTAGCCGATCATTCACCTCCATTTGATTGTTTACCCATTTTGAGGAACAATTGCGAAGAGTGATTTCACTAGCCATCCTTGTGACACTGCCGTGATTGGAAAATTCCAACCCTTACCTGGAATCAGCTGCTACCCGTTTATCACTCGTTCCTCAAAAGACGAGTCTTCTTTAAGCTCTTTTCATCTGACTCGTAAAATATGAAAAGATTGCCGAGTTTTGGCCTTCTAGTTCGTTAAAGCGACCGGAAGTGCTATCCCTCCTCTAGATTTTAATCTTTTTGGACCTGAGGGATTATTGCACAAAAAGATCGAGCGCTTGTTTTGTTCGGCTCGTTAAAACTATCGAAAATTCATCCCTTCTGTATTGTTTTATACTTTTTCGAACTTAAGGGATTAGATGACGAAAAAGGAACTTTGGAGTTATCTTTACGTACCTTTTCAGACTCTCTAAAAATGAAAAGGACCGAGTTATCTTTGTCGTTAGACTTGTTAAAAAGATTAATAGCGACAAACTTGTCTTTAGACGAGAACGAGTTTCATTATCGCTAGGCTCGTTAAAACATAGCGATGGGTTTGCCCGAAGGGAAAATTATAGAACAAGCATATGTTATCCTCCTCAAGCTTGACAAAAATAAAGAGGTACTGGTCAGCAATGACTGGGGAAAATTGGGAAGAAACTCAAAGAACTTTTATTGGTAGCAAGTCGCTCTTGAACATGACACTTCCACTCCGTGCCTGAGTCGGGTTGGGTTGTTTCATTCACTGGTCACATCACCATGGTCTCACCATACCATCCATCTTTGGGGTAAATGCTACCAATCCATCACATAAGTGTCGCCGATATGTTCAAGAGAAGTCATCTAGAGAAGTCAACCGTGTCCCATCCACTACCATACATTATCCTTCATTCTTTCATGACCGCCACCCTGAACCATATATCATCAGATCGTTTTCACCTCCATGAAAATCATTTTCTCCGTTCCATGTCACTGATGTGGGATACATTAAGGCCCTCCTTTGACGGATCGCTTCTTGTCGACATCATCTCATTATCCAAGAAGTTGATCTAGGAATACCCCCTTCAGTACTTTGAAGCTTGCATGCCTCAATGGCAAGTTTCTCACTTCTGGCGACAGGTATACATCAATGACCTTCAACCGAAAGATTTTGCGTGGTGTTCGACGCCAAGTCCTTTATTCACACCACGTGAATTATACTGTAGTGCCTTGAGGGTCATTATCATTATCGGTGATTCCTCTCGCGCTTGTTAACAATTTACATCATTAACTGGTAATCAAGCGATGTCTTTCCATGTTCGACTTTAGAACATTTCTCACATGGATCGACTTGTACTTAGAGTGAAGATCGGACGAGATTGAAGACCTCAGATCTAGTTTCATCCATCCAGGCTGCGATATATATTCAAGAAAAATAAAGACATTGACATGTACAGCATTACAACACAGATAATCATCCTACCAAAAGGATGATGATTTCATCAAAATCATCAGTCTACCATCAGACGATTGTCTGTTCTATGTACAAGAAAATGAATTTATAAAGTTGAGCATGGGAATGCCCGCCTCAGCTAGATCATGAAAACAGTATGAGAAATAATGTATTGTATTGTATCTTATTACAGGTCTCCTCCCAGCATTGAAAGAACTTCGGATCCTCCTAATAAAGCATTTCACCTGATAAACGACCTCATACTTTAGGGGGCAACTGTTATAGACATTTTTGTGCCTTACAGCATTGAGCATGAAATGTCCATAATCCAAGGGATCCAAAGTCCCTAAAAGAGTTGTTCCTGCCCCTAAAGGAATAAGGTCAACCAATGACAGCTTCTCCCAGAAGTTCTCCACCAAAAACCACTCAGAAACAGTCAATTCAGGATCAATTCAGATGCTCTACTAGCTGCCTGCGTTGCAATGCACCCCAGTACACTAGCTAGGTGCGTTGCAACGCACCTAAAAGAACTACCAGGGTGCGCTGAGCAGGAAATGACAAATGGAAAGCTCATTCAACGAGGTGGAAAGACCATGGAAGCTTCCAGAATCTTCTCCAATGACACTTGCCTCAATGAATTCGACTAGTGATGAGTAAGAGGCTCTCAACCTCCAAGTGGAAGCAAGAACTGACAGAGAGAGGCCACAAGTCAAAACATAAGCTGACTCATCCTCTCTGCTTACATCTATATATGGATCCCTCATCCCAGAGATCCAGAGGCTGGAATTTTTTACTTTGCAGAGAATTGTTGTTGGTTTGAGATTGAGATTAGTACATTGGGTGATTTATGCTTTGTTGGAGGAGAGGAAGGGATTCCTTTGCTGGGAGGTAGATGCTGGATCGGGACTCACTTGGTTGTATCTCCTCTTGGACTTTCTTATCATATCAATAAAACTATTTGAGTTTCTCCTATATGCTTGTATATCAATGATGCTTTGTTATGTCTGTATATTTAGTTTATATCTGATACTAAACTAGTTATGAATGTAAATCTATGTCTTTTGTGTAGTTTTCCTCTCTTGTGATCTTGCAGGAACTTGGTGAAATTATACCAGTGAAGGAGCAGGCAGTGGGAAGCGAACAAAAGAGGAGAGCAAGTGGATCGACAAACTAGCGAAAGACACCGGTTAGTTACATCCTTCTTCTCCATTTACATTTCATAAAGAAGAATACGAAAATAGTTTTCCTTGTTTGTTGCTAAGGCACTATCACACCTTAGAGTGGGATAGGGGCATTCCGAATGGATACTTTTCCCAACAACACCAAGGCACTCTTTGCTAGTGGTAAGGCTCAACCAAGTTAAATGTATACAAACCTCCTTCAGCCACCAGGCTCAGATATTTTTCTTGGTAAAGTTATAGTTATACCTTTCGCACCACTACTATAATGAATTCACTATATTTCTTCCACAAAAAGTTACCCTTTGAACCTATATGTATTTATATATATATGAACATAGTATTTAGAACTCTTAAGCTTGTCTACCTTACCTTAATCTAATGCTATTGCTTTTCTTCTTATCCATTTTCTTGAGCTATTTCATTCTTTAGTTTAGCTAGTTGGACGATGGGATTTGGTCTTGCTGCAATAAATTACTCTCACATTCATCTTGCTGCATTAGCTAAGTGGAGTTCCTCCATTCCTTAGGCTAGTTAATAAAGAAAGAAATAATCATAATAGCTCCCCTGCTTTCTCTCTTACTTTATTGATAAGAACTCCATTTATTAGGAAGTATGGTTTATAAAGATGAATACTTTATAATCAGAGCCATTGCCTAGATTATCGCTTACTGGCCTGGCTTAAGTTACGAGGGCAGCAACAAGTTTTTACCTAGGCTTACCTACTGATGGAACCAACCGACCTAGACATTGTATTTACATTGTCTTATTACCTCTCACTTAGTTTGTTGCTCATCATAGCTAGGTTGTGGGACAACCCTTCACCTCGATGTTTGAAGATTAAGGGAATAAATATTATGGTGCAAACTTGACTTTGATTCACTAACAGTGAGGGACTTTCACAGATATTAGATCTTTGTGCTCTTGATGAGCTACGACATGTATGTCTTTCAAGTAATAAAGATTTAAAATTATATGTGTATACAGGTGTGCTACATGCAATAGTTATTCAATTTATTTTATATTACATTGGCCTCTCGATTTTTTGTGAAACTATAAAAAATATAATACAGTAACTAATATAAAAATATAAAGGTAATATGAAGAAAAAAACTTGGTTGTAGGCGGGCCTGCATGCCAACTAGGTACCCCCTCTTCCCATTAAACGCGTGTATTTTTGAACCCTTTGTCTATCTTGTATCTAAGTGCTACTTGTATTTTTTCTATCTTTTACTAGCTCAATTACTTGCTGAAAAGGAACGGGTCTTGACATAGATGGACTCTACAACTAAATTGGCGAGAGTCTATTGCATATCATGGCTACAATTGCATTACTTCTCCTAATAGCCTTGATAGTTGTGGGAGTATATTATATGCTCATAACACTATGGCATCGTGTGTTATTTTTTAGAGGTGGATGATTGCCTCCAGGCTCCATGCGATTTCCATACATTCGAAAAATGCTTCAATTATTCTCCTAACATCCTAATGTCTTCTTCTCTTTCAAACATAAGAGGTGCTTAATATTTCCTTCTTTGTTCTTCTCTAGCCAAAGCTCGAGTTCCACATTGCTCTTGATTCATTCATTAGTGATGTCTAGGAGTATTAGAATGTTCCTCCAAAATTGTCTTCACCAGTCATTGAACACCAGTGTGTAGTTGCAAATCCATACAGATTGAGGGTGCACTAGAGAAGCTTCCAGGTGATGCATAGTTGATTGAAATAGATAGCTGGAATTCTATATTCAACAACTCAACTAAATTCAACAAGTGTTGTTCTCTTTATGTGTTTTCCAGAATTAGAATAGATTTCTTTCTTAAGTAGGAAAAAATATTTTTTATAAAACATACTTTATAAATTTTGGAAGTTCTTTCTTTAGCACAGTTTTCTACGAATAGAGCCCAATGAAAAGTCTAGAATAGGAGGGTGAAAATCCCAAAAAGGTTTGCGTGCCTTTGGGCCATATTTCTTCCCCTAATATGTTGTCCCATGCACACTAGGCACTAGAGAAAATTTATTCCAACTTGTTTGTAACCCATGACCCTCTGGTTCGATTATTAAAGCAAGGGTGTGGAAGTAAAATTATTCATCTATTTTTTATGTGTGAGCTTCAAGTAGTGAATCAATTTTATGAGTTTTTGGTAGCAGGTATATTTTACTGAGTTAACTAGAAAGCAAGAGTTGGTTTGACAGTTAGTTCCACTTTTTTTGTTCCAAATTTTGTCAGTGTGATGTGTTTTAATTTTATGAGTATAGATCATATTTTAGTTTGGATAATAGTTAAAATGATCAGGCTATTGGGTTTTTTAACTATGTGTAGTAAATTGTTACATTGAGCTGAAAATTTTAACATTTCCATACTCCATTTGTTTTCATTCATTGCTAACACTTTATGATATAGTTGTTTTACTATTGCCTAATATTATTTGGGAATTCCTAGCTAATTCATACACTTGCAAAGATTGTTTATCAACATTTTGTCAAACACTTTTAGAAATATGCAAAGCAAAAACCTTTATTTTCCCATTCTTCTGCTACTATCCATAAAGTGGCTAGGTGGTATATCATTATGTGTCCCTCTCTGGTTCTCTTTCCAGGGATTAATTTCTTCTCTTGAAACCATACCAGTAGAGTTTTGCACAGATTGGTTTCACCAATATTATCCTATATTTGGATGAAATTCTATCTCCTGCGTTATGTATGGGTATTATGAGGGTTTCATTCAATTTATTTTGGTAATCCTTAGTGCGGGTTGGATTGAAAATAGATTTGATATGAGGATTTCATTCAAATTATTTTGGGAATACTTGCTTGGTGTTAATTTGAACATATCATTGATAACTCTCCATCCTAATTGTTAATTATGTATTATTTCTGCATTCCGTTATCCAATTAATTTGTAAGAATTTATTTTTGAAATATGTCATATATTTTTGGTCACAACAGCCCAAAATTATGCCAACATTTCTTCATGTATCACCATGTTTCTCCAATTTAATCAAGCGCGTGTCTACAATTCATTACATAGCTTCAAAATCTGGCTTTAAAAATAAAGCGCAAACCATCAATTCCAAAGGAAACATGAAATGAAAGCTACTAATATACTCCTACTCTAATATGTGCCCAAAGGAAGATAACATGAAATTAAAGTTATTAATCTACTCCTACTCTAATATAGGCCCATAGGAAGATAAAAAATGGTTATTTTAATATGCCATAAACATCATCATAGAATTGTTGAATATAGTTAGGGTTTGATGGATTTTCATGTCCAACACATGGTCTCCATATAGAATTGTTGAATATAGTTAGGGTTTGATGGATTTTCATGTCCAACACATGGTCTCCATACAGGAAAGTTTGAGGGTAGTTTTTGTTGGTATACTTGTTGCATCGGTGGCAATATCATTGTACTTAGTAGAAGACTTCTGGGTCTTCAATAATGAGGGTCACCCGTAATCACAGTGGCTAGGTTAAGTGGAGAATTGGTGTAGTTTATGTATGGCAATGAGTTACAATTGTTACAAGCCATGTACTGGAATACAGTGGATGGTTGAACTCTACCCGATGCACTTTATTGGTCAGGTGAATCTAATTGTATTCTTCTCCATATACTTTGGAAAATGAACCCTTGTCAACAAGCGTAGCCTTTTCACTTTCAACAAGAATGAAGTTATAATCCTTTTTACTACTACCATATTCTTGCAACAAAATTGTACAAATTCCTTGTAGATTCAAACTACATATTGTAATATGCTAAAACAACTGACTTGAATATACTCTACTCATCAACAGAAACAATAAACAAACAATGCAATCATGAAGCATAAAAGAGAAATAATTCAATCATAAATAACTCAATAATTTTATGGGGAAAGACACAACTAAAAACCCATGCTATTTGTAAATTGCATTAACCAAAAAATATGAGAAGATTGCAATGATTTTCTCAAGCTTGAGAAACCTATGCACTATCTAAATCTATCTCATTGATTCACAAACAAGCTCAAGCCAATATTTAGCCAATTCTATTGCTTGTTGTTGTCACCTTCCGAAAAGAAAGTTTCATTTGTACAAAGAGGGCAAAAGAACATAGATGTTTGAATCTACACTCCAAGCCATAGAAGCACTCAAATCTAAATAAGACACCATCCAATGGATAGTGCTCAGAATTATATTTCCAATGATATATGGAACTCCTCAAATGGACTCCAGAATCAAAAGTTAGAGCAGTTTGAAAGTTACCCTTGAAAACCAGAAAACAAAGGAAAATGTTTAAGTTTAATCCCAGATCCCGCAAATCGGAGTTTTATAAAGAAAAAGAAAGGGAAGTGTGAGAAAACTTGTTATTATCGATTGGAGGTCCATGGCACATAGTTTATTGGTGATCGGAGGTCTGAAGCACATCGACAAATCACAAATCAGTGATCGCACCTCACAGCCATGCGACATATCGGCGATCACAACTGCCCAAACAAATCGCAAATCGGCAATCAACGATTTCAACTGGTCACTCTTAAGAAATCCTAGGAGGAATGTGACAATAAGTGTAAATCACCGGAAGGGCTGAAAATGATTTGCAAAGGAAATCAACAAAAAACCAAGGGCAGGCGAACCTTTTCTCTCTCCTCCAGGGGCCCATGTGGCGAAATACTATTGGTCCCTATGGGACCATGCGAAGACTAACATCATCATGACATGGTAGTACGGAGGACATGTGGCATGATGATCTGACATTTTCAAGGGTCCTATGGGGGCATATTCAAGTAACACGTGTCACCACTCAAGAAGCGACATGTGGCAATGATGATGTCATCAATCAGAAATAGATGATCGGGGGTAGCAATGCGTTGTACATCACAAGGAATTTTTCAATTGTGAACCTCTGATTGGGGGAAGCTCCAATAAGGGGGCTAGCCTATGGTCACAGGAAGGGCGAAGAACCAAGAGCTAAGTAGGACAAGTGGTCCTGCATATCGGCGATCGCAAGTGTCAAAGGGAGTAAAACAAAGGAAATGTTATGAAATTGTTGATTGTGATATCCTGGGTAGGCCCAGTAGGCGTTCTGCGGTCATAAGATATAGAGGTCACAGACTCTCCCTTATCCTTTTTTCAAGTGGGCCAGACTGCATCACACATTGGATATCACAATGTTGGGGAGGAGGCATCAAAGGCGAGCATTAGAAACCATCAATATGTGGGATTCTATGTAGCAATGGGAAAATACCCCTATAGAGGAGTCTGAAGGCCCTAGAGCCCAAGGACTAAGCACCTGGTCATAGCCCTCGGTCACATGAAGAAAAAGGGGCTAAATTGGATCAGAACACCTCGTCCCGTAAGGACTTTTAATGGGAAATCCTGATGTGATAACTCCGCAATGAGGTAATGCATAACTTTAAAGGTGTGGTGGGTCAGCAGCTGAGGCATTTAAGAGAGGAGATGGAGCTTTCAAAAAATCGGCATGGGTTGACCCAGTAGGCCCCCTTGTGACATGAAACCAGGTTCGACACTAGAGAGTAAATGGAGACATGGAAGCTTGGGAGGACTTGATGATCTAGCATGGTGTTCCATGTAGAGGGAAGAGGAAGTACCACCCAAGCGACCTCTGCTTCTATATTGTTGCATTACACTAATAGTTGACCGCTCCTAGTTCTAGAGAATGAAAGATTCAATTAGTAAAGGCAGAAGCGACCGGAATCAGCTGGGTGGCACAGGGGGCTGGACCATGGGCAAGAAACAACCCAGGGATGGGCATGGAGAGATTTTGTTGGAGTTTCCATCTAATTGTTGACCTGTTTTGTAATCATGTAATGTATCAAGAATTTAATGAAGTAATTAATCTTTTGTAGTCATTTTTGGGCCACAGAGCCATCCCGGGTTGAGACAGCTAGTCGATCTAACAGCTGAGGCTTGGTTGAATATATTTTATTGTAATTAGTAGTCAAGGATCCCCTCTCGGATAAATAGTGGGAAGCAACACATCACAATGGTTCAGAATCCTAAATAAAGAACTACATGTTATTTTCAAGGATGTATGACTTTATGATATGCGTCTTTCAGAATATTAAGGAAATGGTGGTGATTCCTCCTTCGAGTACTACAGTATGTTACCCCCTTGTTTAAATTCCATTATGTTCATGTTTCCTCTCTGATTTCAGGTAATCGTAGCTATTAGAAATGTTTCATACGTTATTACAGATTCATTTGTATTGACTTGTTAATGCATGTGCCTGTATGGATCTTTGATATTATATCTTTAAAATTACGCTCCATGAATCATCGCACCCAGTCCTCTTTCATCCATTATGTCTACCTGTAACTCAGATAAGTGTAGAATTATTGATGCTTCAAGCTCTATGTGATGAGTGTAGAATTATTGACACTTCAAGTTCTATGTGATGAGTTATTCTATCTCCTCATCTTCTCTCATTGCTATGCCAAAGCTTATTAAACTGTAGGTCCTTGAACTACTCGGCCTCCACTAGTTTATACATATATTTTTGTGAGTTGTATATGTGAAGAAGTACCAGAAATACATGGCTTATTCCTTTAGATGAATGAACCAACCCATGTTGTCTATTATACATATAAATACATATTTACAAATATATATGTGATTTCTCCAGCTTCCTGAGAATCATATGAGACACACAAAATCTAGATGTTCCAAGCACTGGTCTTGTAAGAAATTTGAGGTTGTCTTTGGAAGTGACAACACTTGCCAAGCTCTTTTTTCCTTGCGTAGTTTCCTAAGGAATTAGCCCATATTTAATTGGTAAATTCCACAAATATGAATTATGCAATCCTCATAGGTATTCCTATGATTTCATGAACCACCTGTACAATTCAGATGATTATACAACTAAAAGTTCATTGTCTCTGAACTCCAATATCAACTGGTTCTTTCTCTAATATGACATGCATGATTTAATTATGAGTGAATCTTCATTTTACTGGTTAATCAGTGTTGGTTACACCCCACTACTAGATCTCCCACTAATTCCTCCATCAGTTGGAACTAGTTTAAATGAATTTAACTCAATTACACTAAATTAAATAATTACAACTCAAAATAAAATCAACCAGGGCTCCTAAAAAGTAGGAGACACTCTACATGACTCTAGTTAGACTTCCAACTCAAATTAACTAAGCCAACTAAGAAAATTTAACTAGATAACTATTACAAGTTGTCATGAGATGTGGAATTACAATTTAATTCAAGAACAAAATTATATTAGGATTTTCTTATTGCAATTTCAATACTCCCTCTCAATAAGAAAGTGATTATCTTCTACCTCAATCCTGCCTCTATGAAACTTGAATTTGGATCTTGACAATGCCTTTGTCAAAATATATGCATCCTACTTCTCTATAAGAATGTACTCCAACAATATGATCCTCCTCTGCACACAATCTCGTATATGGTGATACCGGATGTCGATATGCTTGGACCGATCATGAAAAACTAAATTCTCGGAGAGTTTGATATAACTTTGATTGTCATGGTAAATCATTGTAGGATCCATATGCTAAACAAATAACCGAAAAGGATCTTCCTCATCCATATAGCCTCACAAGTTGTTTAACTAGCAGCCATGTACTCTGCTTATGTTGAACAAAGTGCAACTGATCTCTGCTTCATGTTGTACAAAGAAACTGTTGTTGACCCAATACTGAATATTCCCCCTGATGTGCTCTTCATGTCAGATGGAATCCTTGCCCAATCCGCATCTATGAGGCCTTGAAGCTTCACTCCCTCTGTTCGTCTATACCAAAGACCAAACTGAGTGGTGCCTTTGAGGTATCTCAACACATGTTTAACTACCTTCCAAAAGAGCTTTGTTGGCTTAACAATGGATTGACTATGTTGGTTAACTGAAAAACACATGTACGGTCGTGTGTCCACAAAATACATAAGTGAACTCACAAGTTGTCTACAAATAGTAGCCTCCACTACTTCACCTGAAGTAACATCCCCCTTCCTCCAATTTCCTACTAGAGGATTCTTCATGGGTTTGTTTCTCTCTATGTGGAACTTCTTCAGTATCTCATTGGAATTCTTGCCTTGAGAGATGAACAGTTCCCCATCTCCTTGCCATACTTCCATCCAAAGAAAGTAATGCATGAGCCCCAGGTCCTTCATCTCGAACTCTCTTACAATATCCTCTTTGCAAGATTTTATCAGCTTCTCATCACCTACTAGAATCAAATCATCGACATATAATACTATAGTCAACAATCTACTTTCAACCACAATATGGTAACGGTTCAGATCTACTTCACTTTTGGTGAATCCAAACTCAGTGAAATAGTTATCAATTCTGGTGTACCAAGCACAGGTGCTTGTTTTAGTCCATACAATGCTTGCTTGAGTCTGCATACATGTGACTCTCTATTGAAGGTCTCAAATCTTTCCTACTGCTCAATATATACCTCTTCCTCAATCATCTTGTTGAGGAATGCTTTCTTCACATCCATCTAATGTATCTTCCATCCCATTTGCACTGGAAATGCTAGAATAGATCTGATTGAAGAGAACCTTACTACTGGAGCAAAGGTCTCATTGTAATCAATTTCCTCCACTTCAGAGAATCATTTGGCCACAACTTTGGCTTTGTGTTTCTCCACACTCCCATATGTTTCTTGATTTACCTTGTAAATCCATCTAAAGCTCACCACTGACTTGTCTGCTAGTCTTGGGACCACTTCCCAAACATTGGCTTTGATAATGGAGTCATACTCATCAACCATGGAATCAACCCATATTGGTTATTGCACTGCTTCCTCGAATGAGAATGGCTCAAAATCTACACTCTCGCTCATCAGATCCATGTAGCCAGTGTACTGATCTGGTGAACTCCCCTGCCTGCACTAAGATTTGGGTACTCACACATTCTCTCTAGCATCACGCATCAATCTGTCAACCTCTCTAGTGTGCTTACTTCCATCTATGGAAGTCTCTACATCATTGAGTGCTTCCACTCTCTTCTCCTCTACATGTGGCTTCTCCACATCATCCCAAGGTTCCTCCTTTGGAGATAAAATCTCCTCATCTACAAGTAACTAAATCTCTCTCTTAAGGGAACATCTCATGGCCTTCTCTTCATTGAACCTCACATCTCTACAAACCATTATCATCTTGTTGGATGGAAAGTACACCTGATAGTTGTGAGGTGTATTAGTATACCCCACAAATATGCCCAACTCAACTATTGGCTCTAACTTTTTCTATATATCCTTTGTAACATGACATTAGACTAATGAATCAAAGATCCGAAAGTGTGCCACACTTGGTTTCTTACTTGAAAAATCTTCTTCCGGTGTACTCATCCAAGAATTCGACGAGGGATTTTGTTCTACAAATAAACAGTTGTGTTGCATGCTTCAACCAACAAGTGCAACAATAGGCCCTGATCATGTAACGTCGCTCATGGAACTCCCACAATACTTTTTTTCTTCCTTTCAACCACCCCATTCTTTTGTGGGTTATGAGGTATTACTAACTCCCAAGCCTTATAATGCGCAGAAGTTCTTGAATTCATTCAACACATATTATCCACCATTATTTCTTTTGAGAGCTTTAACTTTCTTACCAATATCTTTCTCGACAAGTGCTTTAAATCCAAAAAATTTAGTGAACGTATGATCTTTATTCTACATGAATACAATCTAGCACTTATGAGAAAAATCATCAACAAATATTACATAATACCTATGCTTTTCTGTGGATGTTTTCGAGAATGGTCCACACACATCTAAGTGAAATCTATCAAGGATGGATTGCGCTCAAATGTATTTATCAAGAAAGGAAGTTGTGGTGTACTTCCCCAATGTACACCCTCTCCATGTGTCTCTTTGCTCTATTGTATCCTTGGGAAGTCATATAGAAATTTTTTGCATGATCTTCAAAGCTCCATGGTGCAAGTGACCCAATATTTTATGCCACAACTCACCAACGTCTCGGCTCTGCACCTTCTCTGCTTTAGTGCTCAAAGCAACACAATCTTCTACATCCAATTTGTAGATGTTATTCACTTGAACCCCGATCCACTTCAACTATCCTAAGGCTATGTAACGGAGGAAATACTTTCCCTTGCTAAATATCACATCGTAGCCATAGTCCTCCAACATGGAAACTGGAACCAAATTCTTCTTCAAACCCAGAACATACATGACATATTTTAATTTGAGAGGAGAAATAGGGTCCTTCTTAGAGGTAACATTACCAATGTCAGACGCACTATATCTCCCATCATCTCCCATCTCGATGTGCATCTCGAGGTCCTTCTCCCCAAGTCACTAAAAAACCTTGTTTTTCAGTCATATGGAATTATGCTCCACTATCTAGGTACCACACACTACCCATCACCAATGTCACCGTGCAAGTGATGAGGGTGAAATCGAGTTTGAATTGTGAAGCAATAGCTTCACCTTCCACTCCTCCTAATGGATTCTTACCAGCCTTCTTGTGCGGACACTTTGTAGCATAGTGTCCCAACTCATGATAGTGAAAAAATTTAATCTTCGACATGTCCTTCTTCTTGTCACCCTGACTAGAATCTGATTTGGAATGGGATGAATTACCCTTCCCTTTATTTTTCTTTCCATCTAAGGAACAATTATCCTCATCATCATGCTTGGATGAGGATCCATCTCTGGTGTTCCACCAAATCTATTCTTGTACCAAGTCGTACCACAATTTCGCCCACTCTGGTAGCTTCTCCCTCCCATTAACTGAGTCCTTGTAACTGTGCTAGCTCCTCGAAAGGCCTATAAGTGCTAGTCTCACCAGATCTTCTTTAGAATTATAACATCAACACTTTCAAGCTCATCCCAACATTGAGTGAACCTTGTCAATTATTTTGGTATTGTGTAGCCCTTCTCCATCTTGATCTTTCTGAGTTTGTCCTTCAGTTCCAGCTTCCTGTGGTCACTATTTTTGAAACAGGTTTATCAATGCCTTCCACATTGCAAGTGGAGTTTATTTATCGTGAAGGTTCAAGACAATATGATTGTGAAATCCTTCTAGGATCATCCTTCTTGCCTTTGCCACACATTTTCTCCACTCTGCCAGATCTTGAGCATCAACTGGCTTAGTAATGTCTTTATCTATGAATTTCTTAAGCCCATTGTCTTCCAACACTACCTCCATCCTATCCTTCCAAGAAATATAGTTCGAACTACCCTCAGGGGCATATTTGAGTCTCAATCCGTAGAACGCCATCCTACTAGCTCTAAAGTATGATACTGCAAATTTGATTTCTCCTACAAAATACAAACTCGTATTCTCCTCTTCTACAGTGATTTCAACTCTGATACGATATAGATTCAAAGTACAAGTTGTAATATGCTAAAACAATTGACTTGAATCTACTCTACTCATCAACAGAAACAATAAACGATCGATGAAATCATGAAGCATAAAAGAGAAAGAATTCAATCACAAATAACACATTAATTTTATGGGGAAAGCCACAGCTAAAAACCCCTACTATTTGTATATTGCATTAATCATAAAATATGAGAATATTACAATTATTTTCTCAACCCCGAGCAACCTCTGCACTATCTCAATCTATCTCACTTATTCCCAAACAAGCTCAAGCCAATACTTATTCAATTTTGCTGCCTGTCAAACTCCTATTTCCTTGTGTAGTTTCCTAGGTAATTAGCCCATACTTAATTGGGAAATTCCAGAAATATGAATTGCGCAGTCCTCATAAGCCTTCCTCTAGTTACATGCACCACTTGTACAATTCAAATGATTATACAACTAATAGTACATTGTCCCTGAACTCCAATCTCAATTGGGTATTTCTCTGATCTGACATGCATGAGTTAATTATGATTGAATCTTTAGTTTACTGGTTGAGCAGTGTTGGGTACACCCCACTATTGGATCTCCCATTAATTCCTCCATCAGTTAGACTGAATTGAATAATTACAGCTCAAAATAAACTCAACTAGGGCTCCTAAAAAGTAGGAGTCACTCTACATGAGTCTAGTTAGACTCCCAACTCAAATTAACTGATCCAACTAAGTCAAATTAAATTAGTTAACTATTACAATATTTTATGAGATGTGAAATTACAATTTCATTCCTAATTTAATTCAAGGACACAATTAAATTAGGGTTTTCTTGTTTCATTTTCAAAAAAAAAATCCAATGATGCAAGCAGTGCTACCCTCATTGGATGCTTTTTAAAGCTTCAAGATTGGTGCACATTTCTCTATCGTTTCAAGCTCATCTCTTACCCAAGTTTTGTCCTTATCATAGTTTTCAAGGATCTGCTTACATCATGGCTTGCCATTATGGTGTGAATTTTCCCTTTAAGTCTCATAAATATGTTCTAATTTTGCTTCACCATCATTATTATAAACATGTTTTTTCCATTTTCTCAGTTGCTTGTTCTCCACCTTTTTTTTAACCTCAATATTTTGGCTTTCAATGTGTGTAAAATCAGCAATCTAGAAAATGTTTGATACCACTTAAAAGGATGGTCATCCCCTTGATTACGATCTGGGCTACCATGTTAAAAAACACCTTGCATGGAAAACATAGATCTTTCTACGTCTGATGATTATATTCCTCTTGGAACAATATATTCTTAAAAGCAAGTGGTGCACCAACAACGCGTTTTCAGCAGAGAAGTACATATTAATCCCCTTTCATTTTTATTTGAACCATATTTTTTTGAAGTGAATGCTTCCTAAAATTACCGAATATTGAAACAAATTTTCTTTCACAATCCACCTTCCATCAAAGCCTTCCCATCCACTTTGATTATCACCGTTACGCATGCTTAATCGAACTTATCTATAACACCAATTTATTTGACTTCAAGTTATCTTCAAACAAGTTTCTTATCATTTTTTCATTTAAATTATTTTAAAACGAGTTTTCAATTCTTTTTTAATTTTTTATTCTTTAATTTATTATAAAATTGGTTAGCGTGCACTTGGATAATTTCAACTTTCCGAATATTAACTTTAGTGTGGAAATTATAAATGTATTACGTTAAATTAACCTAATAATTAATAGAATAAATTTATTGATAAAAATCATAAAATGAAAATAAAAATTATAAGATAATTAAATGTAATATTTATAATGGTGATGATTAATGTTTACTGAGCTTTATATAGATTATTAAACTTTAAAAAATATAAAAGATTAATTGGAAGTTTTTAATATTTATTTTTATGTTTAAAAAGAAATGAGCGAAGTGTTCCTGGATTATTATAGATTTGTTGACTTAATCAGTGAATAAGGTTGGTAATGTGAAAAATATATTGAAAGTTAGATTGAATGTGAATAAAAATGGACAATCTAATAGAAAGTGTTTTTCATCTTCAACCCTCTTAGGATCACACGGGTGACAAACTCTTTCATCCCATGTTTTGGGAATCGACCAATGCCCAATTTCACTATGAAGCTCATGAGAATTAGTTCTTACCTTGGCAATGTCCATTTTGTTCTTAACACTAGTCAAGATAATATCATTTTTGTTTCCGAGATTGGGGTTGATCACCTCCTTATAATATCTTAGTTTCTTTTTTTCCTCTAGGTCTTTATTTCCCAACAAATTCTTCTTAAATTTGAAAGTTATTATATTTGTAATATTATCCAGATTCTACAAGTTGGTCTCCTTTATTCCCCAATGGTCCAATCAAGATTGTGCACCCTTACGTCATCCACGCTTAAGACAAAGGTGGGGGTTTTGGCTAGATTTTGAAGCAATTTTAGGAAACCCCTTAGGCGTCCATGTTGAATAATGTCTTCTTATACATAAGAAACCTAGTCATACTCATACTTTAAATGGGGAAAAGACTTGCTTCAATCAAGAGAATAGAGTATGGAGTATTTCCTTTAATATTGAGGTTGTAGGTTATAAACTTGCTACCTCGTACTATTTGGTGATGTCTTTCTTGAAACGGACTCTTGCCTCCAAGACTTCCAAGTATATGGTTCTGGAACCTATGTCTAGCTCATCTTGGAGCATACGCAACATCATCTTGAGAGTAGCCAAACTATCTATGTACTTTTGCATGTTGTCTGTGTTGAGTTGCATGTCATCGTTAGTGGCCTCTTGCATCAACTGCCCCATGTACCTATCAACCTCCAACATGACTTGGTTCTTCTTCATGGCTTGAGTGAGGGATTTGATTGAAGGGATATTGTGTGTCCTCACTATGACATCGAGACTCCTGAACAATAGTGCATAGGAAGCCTCAATGCTGGTGATGAGTGGAGGGAGTTGCTCATAGTTTCGGATTAACATCTGAATGTGTGCTTTGTCTAGCTCTGCCCGTGGCTTCATCATCTTGTGCAAATAAAGAGGGGCTCCCTTGTACCTCATTGTCCATTCTTGTACATGTGCAATAGAAGCATGTATGTCTTGTAGAGATTGGACCATCTTTGTGCACCGCCATTGAAAAGCATACAGATGGACAACCTACTTGTGCACGGTGACAAACCTTCTTTACAGTCTCCTTATGGTGGTCTAAAGAGCTAATACTTCAGGAAGTATCACTTTCTTTATTTTTTCCATAGATGATCCTATTGATCGTTCTGTGCTCTTCTTGGCCTCCTGTAAGTCCTTTGCCATCCTATCATTTTATGATAGCAATAACTTGACAGTTGAACTCATGGCCTCTGCAGAAGCCTTAGAGGCATTGGTCAAGACAGTTGGATGTCTTCCAACATATGACACAATAACCCTTTGTTGTATGTGCGCAGGTGATGAGTGACCATCCAGGATATGTTGTCTGCACACTTGGAAGTGACCCATCAATTGACAGATTGTACACATCCATCGTCGGATCGTCATCAAGGAGAAAAACCTCTCCTTGCTTGCTCGATACTGATTCTGATTTTGGAAGTGGTGGAAATTGTGGTGCGACCTTAGATGCTCTTGGCATGAGGTCAATGTCTTGGTCCTGTGGCTCCTTTTCCAAATCCATGTCTGTCGCTTCAACCATCTGCTCTATCTGCTAACTAAGTTCCCGAACCTGCACCTGTTCACCCTCTTCTTCATCTTTCGATTGCTTCGATTCTTCTACTTGTGTAGGTGCAATTTTCTTTGTTTGTATGCCTTTCCTTTCCTCCTATTCATGTTTCTTCTTTTCTTCCCTTTCTCTCCTTCTCAACTCCCTCTCTTCTTTGAGCTTCTGCTTTGTCTCCTGTAACTTTCTCTTTGCATCCTCCAATCATTACTTCTCTTTCCTTCTACGCTTTGTTCTCCTTTTGCATTGTCGCCTCTTTACATCTATCTCCAAAGCTACTCTCTCAACAAGGCGATATTCTTTGAACTTGTAGCTTTGTTCATCCTCTGCGCTCTTGGAAATATTCCTCTTTCCTTTGTCATGCGTCATTTTGCTTCTCAATGTTGTTATTATTTCTGCTTCTTGTGATGTTGCTTCCTATCGAGTTGCTTTCCATTCCAAAGCCATGCTGACATTTTCATTGAGTCTAGATGAGTTGTATCAATACCTCCAAAGATCTTCCTCTGGCTAATGAGATGCCCCGTGGATCCATGGATAATACTCTCTTGCATATGTAGTGTGTGTCGTACGGATTGTAACTCTTGGTGTTGAAATCAACCTTCCTCAATTCCTCGAGCTTGTCATCCACATCCTTCAAGCTTCGGATCTCATACAACCCATATCGCAAAGGAAGAATAGGCCATGGTGCCTTCTTCTTGTGCAATCTTGTTGACAACCTTGTGGAGATGTGATATGCAACCCCTTGCATGACCAACCTGTCTGTGGAAAACCTTGGTAGCACATGTAGAGGCTTCTCCGCACGAAACACCCTAATGAAGGTGTCATTAGGTGAGGCATACCAATTTTCAATGTTAAGCAATGTATGCATAACTTCTTGGGACATGTAAGGTGGATCATGTTGTAAACCAGGGTGATGAAGCGGTCAGACAGCTTCGCTATGACTCCTCAGTAGCTGCACTCAAAGAGAAACTTGCAATAAATGTTCACATCATCTTGCATGTGACATGTTGAGCCTTCAGCCTTGTTGTTTAAACAATATCTTAAATACCATAACATATATATTCCTCATATAAAATATAAAAATGTTTCATTAAAAGAAAATACTACTCTCTATCTAAATGAATTAAATTTACCTATTCAAATTATCACTTCAGTTTAAAATTAAATTAATATATTGTATTTTAAAACACAAAAAACTAACTTAAACTAACTTATCTGTGTGACGTTACAATTTCTTCTCCATATCTATAACCTTTTTATTATTATATGTATACAAAAAAATCACATTTATTACACTACCTTATTAGTCCTTGCCCCTTCGCGGCTGCAAGGACTATTGTAATCGTTTTTTAATGTGCTATTAGTGGACACAAGAATCAAGGAAGTCATTTTACCTTTTAGTCAAAGGTTTCGTATTGGGATGAATATTCCTTCCCATCCAATGAAACATGTGGCCATCTTATTTGGCCTCATATCGAGGCAAATAGATGCAATATTTATGATATATTTCATGACTTCAAGATCATTTCTCTAACATAAAGGTAATGCTAGCTTAATGTTAGCATTAGTTATTAAGAATTTAATTTTTAAGATATCATTAAGAAGGATATATACCTATATTTCATTAACGAGTGGTGAGCATGAAAACAATAAGAAGTGGGTTTCATCCACAAGTGGCTCATGCAAGTGAAAACAGGTGGGCTGCATGAGGATGCAAGTGGCGAGAAAAGGTTTCGGCTATCAGACACATTATGGCTCCAATGGAAATCGTTTGAAAATCCCGTTGCCGAGGTTGCCCAACTGATACAATTTCTGCAAAACCCCACAATTTATGTGAAGCCCCAAAAGCAATAATGGGGATAATGCATATATTTGAGGCTTCAATGGGGAAGACCCATTAGATTCTCCATGGCTAAGGATCTCAAGTACAAGACCTAGATGCGGGAAAAAGAAGCTCCTGCCCGGTCATAACACTAGCTTCGGCATTTATCTACCCATTGCATAGGCTCTCCCTCAGTCGTAATGCCAGCGTTAGGAATATTTGAACAAATACACTAATTACGCTAGCTTCGAGAATATTTGAACAAATATAGTGACTAGAAGCTTGATCACCATTGCCCAAAAGATGATTCCTAGCTTAGCAAGTTGTTGAAGCAATTGATTCTGTCGATGAACCAGCTTTCCTTTGCATGGACAGGGATGTTCATCTAACAAGGCTTCTTCTGGAAGGACCTATCTGAACTAATGACGAGGATGGCCCATATAATCAAGATTCTTCTTGAATGACCTATTTGAACCAGTTGATAACCTTCAAGTAAGCAGTCCTATCAGCCAGTATTCATAGTTACGCACCGCAGGGAGTCAAGGCTTCTTTCTCTCTAGGTCCCATGACAAGCAAACCTGCTTTATCTGTACCATTATCTATTATTAGTCATTGAAATTGAGAGATACTGATCATTTCAGGAAAGTACACTATGAATTCATTGGAAGAGTGCAGGAAGTAATAACATATGACCGAATAGTTGCAAAGGACTTACCGAAATAGGTATCAGTTATTGGAAGGAAGTTGCGTTCAGGGCTATCAGTCCAATCCGGTTCAGGAAGGCCAGTGAGTGGTAGGTCTCAACTAAGGTATTTTTATCCTAATTTCTCTTGGCTTACCTTATGCTTGGTCCTGGAAATTGATGAGCCCATCCCAAGACACTCTTTTCCATGCCTTATGCTTCTTCCTGACAATTGATGAGTTGATCCCAAGGCACTCTTTGCCAGTGATAAGGCTCAACCAAGTTAAATGTATACAAACCTCCTTCAGCCACCAGGCTCAGATATTTTTTATGGTAAAGTTATAATTATACCTTTCGCACCACTACTATAATGAATTCACTATATTTCTTCCGCAAAAAGTTACCCTTTGAACCTATATGTATTTATATATATATGAACATAGTATTTAGAACCCTTAAGCTTGTCTACCTTACCTTAATCTAATGCTATTGCTTTTCTTCTTATCCATTTTCTTGAGCTACTTCGTTCTTTGGTTTAGCTAGTTGGACGATGGGATTTGGTCTTGCTGCAATAAATTACTCTCACATTCATCTCGCTGCATTAGCTAAGTAGAGTTCCTCCATTCCTTTGGCTAGTTAATAAAGAAAGAAATAATCATAATAGCTCCCCTGCTCGCTCCCTTACTTTATTGATAAGAACTCCATTTATTAGGGAGTATGGTTTATAAAGATGAATACTTTATAATCAGATCCATTGCCTGGATTATCGCTTCCTGGCCTGGCTTAAGTTATGAAGGCAGCAACAAGTTTGTACCTGGCCTTACCTACTGATAGAACCAACCGACCTAGACATTGTATTTACATTGTCTTATTACCTCTCACTTAGTTTGTTGCTCATCATAGCTGGGCTGTGGGACAACCCTTCACCTCGTTGTTTGAAGATTAAGGGAATAAATATTATGGTGCAAACTTGACCTTGATTCACTAACAGTGAGGGACTTTCACAGATATTAGATCTTTGTGCTCTTGTTGAGCTATGACATGTATGTCTTTCAGGTAACAAAGATTTAAAATTATATGTGTATACAGGTGTGCTACATGCAATAGTTATTCAACTTATTTTATATTACATTGGCCTCTCAAGTTTTTGAGAAACTATAAAAAATATAATATAGTAACTAATATAAAAATATAAAGGTAATATGAAGAAAAAAACTTGGTTGTAGGCGGGCCTGCATGCCAACTAGGTACCCCCTCTTCCCATTAAACGCATGTATTTTTGAACCCTTTGTCTATCTTGTATCTAAGTGTTACTTGTATTTTTTCTACCTTTTACTGGCTCAATTACTTGCTGAAAAGGAACGGGTCTTGACATAGATGGACTCTACAACTAAATTGGCGAGAGTCTATTGCATATCATGGCTATAATTGCATTACTTCTCCTAGTAGCCTTGATAGTTGTGGGAGTATATTATATGCTCATAACCCTATGGCATCGTGTGTTATTTTTCAGAGGTGGATGATTGCCTCCAGGCTCCATGGGATTTCCATACATTCGAAAAATGCTTCAGTTATTCTCCTAGCATCCTAATGTCTTCTTCTCTTTCAAACATAAGAGGTGCTTAATATTTCCTTCTTTGCTCTTCTCTAGCCAAAGCTCGAGTTCCACATTGCTCTTGATTCATTCATTAGTGATGTCTAGGAGTATTAGAATGTTCCTCCAAAATTGTCTTCACCAGTCATCGAACACCAGTGTGTAGTTGAAAATCCATCCAGATTGAGGGTGCACTAGAGAAGCTAACAGGTGATGCATAGTTGATTGAAATAGATAGCTGGAATTCTACATTCAACAACTCAACTAAATTCAACAAGTGTCGTTCTCTTTATGTGTTTTCCAGAATTAGAATAGATTTCTTTCTTAAGTAGGAAAAATATTTTTTATAAAACATACTTTATAAATTTTGGAAGTTCTTTCTTTAGCACAGTTTTCTACTAATAGAGCCCAATGCAAAGTCTAGAATAGGATGGTGAAAATCCCAAAAAGGTTTGCGTGCCTTTGGGGCATATTTCTTCCCCTAATATGTTGTCCCATGCAGACTAGGCACTAGAGAAAATTTATTCCAATTAGTTTGTAACCCATGACCCTCTGGTTCGATTGTTAAAGCAAGGGTGTGGAAGTAGAATTATTCATCCAGTTTTTATGTGTGAGCTTCAAGTAGTGAATCAATTTTATGAGTTTTTTGTAGCAGATATATTTTACTGAGTTAACTAGAAAGCGAGAGTTGGTTTGACAGTTAGTTCCACTTTTGTTGTCCCAAATTTTTCCAGTGTGATGTGTTTTAATTTTCTGAGTATAGATCAATTTTAGTTTGGATAATAGTTAAAATGATCAAGCTATTTGGTTTTTTAACTATGTGTAGTTAAATTGTTACATTGAGTTGGAAATTTTAACATTTCCATACTCCATTTGTTTTCATTCATTGCTAACAATTTATGATATAGTTGTTTTACTATTGCCTAATATTATTTGGGGATTCCTAGCTTATTCATACACTTGCAAAGATTGTTTATCAGCATTTTTTCGAACACTTTTAGAAATATGCAAAGCAATCCCCTTTATTTTCCCATTCTTCTGCTACTATCCATAAAGTGGCTAGGTGGTATATCATTATGTGCCCCTCTCTACACACAGCTTGATCGGGTTGACCATCTAGCTCTACCATATGGTTCACTTTCTAGGGGTTAATTTCTTCTCTTGAAACTATACCAGTAGAGTTTTGCACATGTTGGTTTCACCAATATTATCCTATATTTGGATGAAATTCTGTCTCCTATGTTATGTATGGGTATTATGAGGGTTTCATTCAATTTATTTTGGTAATCCTTAGTGCGGGTTGGATTGAAAATAGATTTGATATGAGGATTTCATTCAAATTATTTTGGGAATACTTGCTTAGTGTTAATTTGAACATATCATTGATAACTCTCCATCCTAATTGTTAATTATGTATTGTTTCTACATTCTGCTATCCAATTAATTTGTAAGAATTTATCCTTGAAATATGTCATATATTGTTGGTCACAATAACCTAGAATTATGCCAACCTTTCTTCATGTATCACCATGTTTCTCCGATTTAATCAAGCGTATGTCTACAATTCATTACATAGCTTCAAAATATGGCTTTACAAATAAGGCGCAAACCATAAATTCCAAAGGAAACATGAAATGAAAGCTACTAATATACTCCTACTCTAATATGTGCCCAAAGGAAGATAACATGAAATTAAAGTTAGTAATCTACTCCTACTCTAATATGGGCCCACAGGAAGATAAAAAATGGTTATTTTAAAATGTCATAAACATCGTCATAGATTTGTTGAATATAGTTAGGGTTTGATGGATTTTCATGTCCAACACATGGTCTTCATACAGGAAAGTTTGAGGGTAGTTTTTGTTGGTATACTTGTTGCATCAGCGGCAATCTCATTGTACTTAGTAGAAGACTTCTGGGTCTTCAATAATGAGGGTCACCCCTAATCGCAGTGCCTAGGTTAAGTGGAGAATTGGTGTAGTTTATGTATGGCAATGAGTTACAATTGTTACGAGCCATGTACTGGAATACAGTGGATGGTTGAACTCTACCCAATGCACTTTATTTGTTAGGTGAATCTAATTGTATTCTTCTCCATACACTTTGGAAAATGAACCCTTGTCAACAAGTGTAGCCTTTTCACTTTCAACAAGAATGAAGTTATAATCCTTTTTACTACTACCATATTCTTGCAACAAAATTGTACAAATTCCTTGTAGATTCAAACTACATATTGTAATATGCTAAAACAATTGACTTGAATATAGTCTACTCATCAACAGAAACAATAAAAAAACAATGCAATCATGAAGCATAAAAGAGAAATAATTCAATCACAAATAACTCAATAATTTTATGGGAAAAGACACAACTAAAAACCCCTGCTATTTGTAAATTGCATTAACCAGAAAATATGAGAAGATTACAATGCTTTTCTGAAGCTCGAGAAACCTATGCACTATCTAAATCTATCTCACTACTTCACATACAAGCTCAAGCCACTACTTAGCCAATTATATTTCTTGTCGTTGTCACCTTCCGAAAAGAAAGTTTCATTTGTACAAAGAGGGCAAAAGAACATAGATGTTTGGATCTACACTCCAAGCCATAGAAGCACTTAAATCTAAATAAGATACCATCCAATGGATAGTGCTCGGAATTATATTTCCAATGGTATATGGAACTCCTCAAATGGACTCCAGAATCAAAAGTTAGAGCAGTTTGAAAGTTACCCTTGAAAACCAGAAAACATAGGAAAATGTTTAAGTTTAATCCCAGATCCCGCAAATCGAAGTTTTATAAAGCAAAAGCAAGGGAAGTATGAGAAAACTTGTTATTATCGATTGGAGGTCCATGGCACATAGTTTATTGGTGATTGGAGGTCTGGAGCACATCGGCAAATCACAAATCAACGATCGCACCTCACAACCATGCGACATATCGGCGATCGCAACTGCCCAAACAAATCGCAAATCGGCAATCGACGATTTCAACTGGTCACTCTTAAGAAATCCCAAGAGAAATGTGACGAAAAGTGTAAATCACCAGAAGGGCCGAAAATGATTTGCAAAGGAAATCAACAAAAAACCAAGGGCAGGCGGACCTTTTCTCTCTCCTCCAAGGGCCCATGTGGTGAAATACTATTGGTCCCTATGAGACCATGTGGCGACTAACATCATCATGACATGGTAGTACATAGGACACGTGGCATGATGATCTAACATTTTCAAGGTTCCTATGGGGGCATATTCAAGTAACACGTGTCACCACTCAAGAAGTGACACGTGGCAGTGATGATGTCATCAATCAGAAATAGATGATCGGGGGTAGCAACGCATTGTACATCACAAGGAATTTTTCAATTGTGAACCTCTGATTAGGGGAAGCTCCAATAAGGGGGCTATCCTATGGTCACAGGAAGAGCGAAGAACCAAGAGCTAATTAGGACAAGTGGTCCCGCATATCGGCGATCGCAAATGTCAAAGGGAGCAAAACAAAGGAAATGTTATGAAATTGTCGATTGCGATGTCCTGGGTAGGCCCAGTAGGCATTCTGCGGTCATAAGATATAGAGGTCACAGACTCTCCCTTATCCTTTTTTCAAGTGGGCCAGACTGCATCACACATTGGAGATCACAATGTTGGGGAGGAGGCATTGAAGGCGAGCATTAGAAACCAATGATATGTGGCATTCTATGTAACAATGGGAAAATACCCCCATAAATGAGTCCAAAGGCCCTAGAGCCCAAGGACTAAGCGCCTAGTCATAGCCCCCGGTCACATGAAGAAAAAGGGGCTAAATTGGATCAGAATTCCTCGTCCCATAAGGACTTTTAATGGGAAATCCTGATGTGATAACTCCACAATGAGGTAATGCATAACTTTAAAGGTGTGGTGGGTCAGCGTCTGAGGCATTTAAGAGAGGAGATGGAGCATTCAAAAAATCGGCATGGGTTGACCCAGTAGGCCCCCTTGTGACATGAAACCAGGTTCGACACTGGCAGAGTAAATAAAGACATGGAAGCTTGGGAGGACTTGATGATCCAGCATGGTGCTCCATGCAGAGGGAAGATGAAGTACCGCCCAGGCGACCTCTGCTTCTATATTGTGGCATTACACTGATAGTTGACCGCTCCTAGTTATGGATAATGAAAGATTCAATTAGTAAAGGCAGAAGCGACCGGAATCAGCTGGGTGGCACAGGAGGCCAAACCATGGGCAAGAAACAACCCAGGGATGGGCATGGAGAGATTTTGTTGGAGTTTCCATCTAATTTTTGACCTCTTTTGTAATCATGTAATGTATCAAGCATTTAATGAAGTAATTAATCTTTTTTAGTCATTTTTGGGCCACAGAGCCATCCCAGGTCGAGACAACTAGTCGATCTAACAGCTGAGGCTCAGTTGAATATATTTTATTGTAATTAGTATTCAAGGATCCCCTCTCAGATAAATAATGGGAAGCAACACTTCACAATGGTTTGGAATCCTAAATAAAGAACTACATGTTATTTTCAAGACTGTATGACTTTATGATATGCGTCTTTCAGAATATTAAGGAAATGTTGGTGATTCCTCCTTCGAGTTCTAAAGTATGTTACCCCTTGTTTAACTTCCATTATGTTCATGTTTCCTCTCTGATTTAAGGTAATCGTAGTTGCTAGAAATGTTTCATACGTTCTTACAGATTCATTTGTATTGATTTGTTAATGCATGTGCCTGTATGGATCTTTGAGATTATATCTTTAAAATTACGCTCCATGAATCATCGCACCCAATCCTCTTTCATCCATTATGTGTACCTATAACTCAGATAAGTGTAGAATTATTGATGCTTCAAGATCTATGTGATGAGTGTAGAATTATTGACGCTTCAAGCTCTATGTGATGAGTTATTCTATCTCTTTATCTTCTCTCATTGCTTTGCCAAAGCTTATTAAACTGTAGGTCCTTGAACTACTCAGCCTCCACTAGTTTATACATATATTTTTGTGAGTTGTATATGTGAAGAAGTATCAGAAATACATGCTTATTCCTTTAGATGAATGAACCAACCCATGTTGTCTATTATACATATAAATACATATTTGCAAAGATATATGTGATTTCTCCAGCTTCCTGAGAATCATATGAGACACACAAAATCTAGATGTTCCAGGCACTGGTCTTGTAAGCAATTTGAGGTTGTCTTTGGAAGTGACAACACTTGCCAAGCTCTTTTTTCCTTGCGCAGTTTCCTAAGGAATTAACCCATATTTAATTGGGAAATTCCACAAATATGAATTATGAAATCCTCATATGTATTCCTATGATTTCATGCACCACCTGTACAATTCAGATGATTATACAACTAATAGTTCATTGTCTCTGAACTCCAATATCAACTAGTTCTTTCTCTAATCTGACGTGCATGATTTAATTATGAGTGAATCCTCAGTTTACTGGTTAATCATTGTTGGTTACACCCCACTACTACATCTCCCACTAATTCCTCCATCAATTGGAACTAGTTTAAATGAATTTAACTCAATTAGACTGAATTAAATAATTACAACTCAAAATAAACTCAACCAGGGCTCCTCAAAAGTAGGAGACACTCGACATGACTCTAGTTGGACTTCCAACTCGAATTAACTAAGCCAACTAAGTCAATTTAACTAGATAACTATTACAAGTTGTAATGAGATGTGGAATTACAATTTAATTCAAGAACAAAATTATATTAGGATTTTCTTATTGCATTTTCAACACTCCCTCTCAATAAGAAAGTGATTATCTGCTACCCCGATCCTGCCTCTGTGAAACTCGGATTTGGATCTTGACAATGCCTTTGTCAAAATATATGCATCCTACTTCTCTATAAGAATGTACTCCAACAATATGATTCTCCTGTGCAAGCAATCTCGTATATGGTGATACCGGATGTCGATATGCTTGGACCGATCATGAAAAACTGAATTCTCAGAGAGTTTGATATAACTTTGATTGTCATGGTAAATCATTGTAGGATCCATATGCTGAACAAATAACCCAAAAGGATCTTCCTCATCCATATAGCCTCACAAGTTGCTTAACTAGCATCCATGTACTCTGCTTATGTTGAACAAAGTGCAACTGATCTCTGCTTCATGTTGTACAAAGAAACTGTTGTTGACCCAATACTGAAGATTCCCCCTTATGTGCTCTTCATGTCAGATGGAATTCCTACCCAATCCGCATCTATGAGGCCTTGAAGCTTCACTCCCTCTGTTCGTCTATACCAAAGACCAAACTGAGTGGTGCCTTTGAGGTATCTCAACACATGTTTAACGACCTTCCAATAGATCTTTGTTGGCTTAACCATGGATTGACTATGTTGGTTAACTGAAAAACACATGTATGGTCATGTGTCCACAAAATACATAAGTGAACCCACAAGTTGTCTACAAATAGTAGCCTCCACTACTTCACCTGAAGTAACATCCCCCTTCCTCCAATTTCCTACTAGAGGATTCTTCATGGGTTTGTTTCTCTCTATGTGGAACTTCTTCAGTATCTCATTGGAATTCTTGCCCTGAGAGATGAATAGTTCCCCATCTCCTTGCCATACTTTCATACCAAGAAAGTAATGCATGAGCCCCAGGTCCTTCATCTCGAACTCTCTTACAATATCCTCTTTGCAAGATTTTATCAGCGTCTCATCACCTATTAGAATCAAATCGTCGACATATAATACTAAAGTCAACAATTTACTTTCAACCACAATATGGTAACGGTTCGGATCTACTTCACTTTTGGTGAATCCCAACTCAGTGAAATAGTTATCAATTCTGGTGTACCAAGCACAAGGTGCTTGTTTTAGTCCATACAGTGCTCGCTTGAGTCTGCATACATGTGACTCTCTGTTGAAGGTCTCAAATCTTTCCTACTGCTCAATATATACCTCTTCCTCAATCATCTTGTTGAGGAATGCTTTCTTCACATCCATCTGATGTATCTTCCATCCCATTTGCACTGGCAGTGCTAGAATAGATCTGATTGAAGAGAACCTTACTACTGGAGCAAAGGTCTCATCGTAATCAATTCCCTCCACTTGAGAGAATCATTTGGCCACAACTTTGGCTTTATGTTTCTCCACACTCCCATATGTTTCTTGATTTACCACTAACTTGTCTGCTAGTCTTGGGACCACTTCCCAAACATTGTTTTTGATAATGGATTCATACTCATCAACCATGGAATCAACCCATACTAGTTATTGCACTGCTTCCTCGAATGAGAATGGCTCAAACTCTACACTCTCGCTCATCAAATCCATGTAGCCAGTGCACCGATCTGGTGAACTCCTCTGCCTGCACTAAGATTTGGGTACTCCCACATTCTCTCTAGCATCATGCATCAATCTGTCAACCTCTCTAGTGTGCTTACTTCTATCTATGGAAGTCTCTACATCAATGAGTGCTTCCACTCTCTTCTCCTCTACATGTGGCTTCTCCACATCATCCCAAGGTTCCTCCTTTGGAGATAAAATATCCTCATCTACATGTAATTGAATCTCTCTCTCAAGGGAACATCTCATGGCCTTCTCTTCATTGAACCTCACATCTCTACAAACCATTATCATCTTGTTGGATGGAAAGTACACCTGATAGTTGTGAGGTGTATTAGTGTACCCCACAAATATGCCCAACTCAACTATTGGCTCTAACTTTTTCTATGCATCCTTTGTAACATGACATTAGACTAATGAATCAAAGATCCGAAAGTGTGCCACACTTGGTTTCTTACTTGAAAAATCTTCTTTTGGTGTACTCATCCAAGAATTTGACGAGGGATTTTGTTCTACAAATAAATAGTTGTGTTGCATGCTTCAACCAACAAGTGCAACAATAGGCCCTGATTATGTAACGTCTCTCATGGAACTCCCACAATACTTTTTTTCTTCCTTTCAACCACCCCATTCTGTTGTGGGTTATGAGGTGTTACTAACTCCCAAGCCTTCTAATGCGCAGAAGTTCTTGAATTCATTCAACACATATTATCCACCATTATTTCTTTTGAGAGATTTAACTTTCTTACCAATATCTTTCTCGACAAGTGCTTTGAATTCAAAAAATTTAGCGAACATATGATCTTTATTCTACATGAATACAATCTAGGACTTACGAGAAAAATCATCAACAAATATTACATAATACCTATGATTTTCTGTGGATGTTTTCGAGAATGGTCCACACACATCTGAGTGAAATCTATCAAGGATGGATTGCGCTCAAATGTATTTATCAGGAAAGGAAGTTGTGGTGTAATTCCCCAATGTACACCCTCTTCATGTGTCTCTCTGCTCTATTGTACCCTTGGGAAGTCATATAGAAATTTGTTGCATGATCTTAAAAGCTCCATGGTGCAAGTGACCCAATATTTTATGCCACAACTCATCGACATCTCGGCTCTGCACCTTCTCTGCTTTAGTGCTCAAAGCAATACAATCTTCTACATCCAATTTGTAGAGGTTATTCACTTGAACCCCGATCTACTTCAACTATCCTAAGGCTATGTAACAAAGGAAATACTTTCCCTTGCTAAATATCACATCGTAGCCACAGTCCTCCAACATGGAAATTGAAACCAAATTCTTCTTCAAACCCGGAACATACATGACATCTTTTAATTTGACAGGAGAACTAGGGTCCTTCTTAAAGGTAACATTACCAATGTCAGTCACACTATACCTCCCATCATCTCCCATCTCGATGTGCATCTCGAGGTCCTTCTCCCCAAGTCACTAAAAAACATTTTTTGTCAGGCATATGGAATTATGCTCCACTATCTAGGTACCACACACTACCCATCACCGATGTCACTGTGCAAGTGATGACGGTGAAATCCAGTTTGAATTGTGAAGCAACAGCTTCACCTTCCACTCCTCCTAATGGATTCTTACCAGGCTTCTTGTGTGGACACTTTGTAGCATAGTGTCCCAACTCATGATAGTGAAAAAATTTAATCTTCGACATGTCCTTCTTCTTGTCACCCTGACTAGAATCTGATTTGAAATAGGATGAATTCCCCTTCCCTTTATTTTTCTTTCCATCTAAGGCACAATTATCCTCATCATCATTCTCGGATGAGGATCCATCTCTGGTGTTCCACCAAATCTATTCTTGTACCAAGTCGTACCACAATTTCGCCCACTCTGGTAGCTTCTCCCTCCCATTAACTAAGTCCTTGTAACTGTGCCAGATCCTCGGAAGGCCTATAAGTGCTGGCCTCACCAGATCGTCTTTAGAAATTATAACATCAACACTTTCAAGCTCATCCCAACATTGGGTGAACCTTGTCAAGTATTTTGGTATTGTGTATCCCTTCTCCATCTTGATCTTTCTGAGTTTGTCCTTCGGCTCCAGCTTCCTGTGGTCACTATTTTTGAAACAGGTTTATCAATGCCTTCCACATTGCAAGTGGAGTTTATTTATCGTGAAGGTTCGAGACAATATGATTGTGAAATCCGTCTAGGATAATCCTTCTCGTCTTTGCCACACATTTTCTCCACTCTGCCAGATCTTGAGCATCAACTAGCTTAGGAATGTCTTTATCTATGAATTTCTTAAGCCCATTGTCTTCCAACACTACCTCCATCCTATCCTTCCAAGCAATATAGTTCGAACTACCCTCAGGGGCATATTTGAGTCTCAATCCGTAGAACGCCATCCTACTGGCTCTGAAGTACGATACTGCAAATTCGATTTCTCCTGCAAAATACAAACTCGTATTCTCCTCTTATATAGTGATTTCAACTCTGATACGATGTAGATTCAAAGTACAAGTTGTAATATGCTAAAACAATTGACTTGAATCAACTCTACTCATCAACAGAAACAATAAATGATTGATGAAATCATGAAGCATAAAAGAGAAAGAATTCAATCACAAATAACACATTAATTTTATGGGGAAAGCCACAGCGAAAAACCCCTGCTATCTGTATATTTCATTAATCATAAAATATGAGAATATTACAATTATTTTCTCAAGCCTGAGAAACCTCTTCACTATCTCAATCTATCTCACTTCTTCTCAAACAAGCTCAAGCCAATACTTAGTCAATTTTGCTGTCTGTCAAACTCCTATTTCCTTGCGTAGTTTCCTAGGTAATTAGTCATACTTAATTGAGAAATTCCACAAATATGAATTGCACAGTCCTCATAGGCCTTCCTCTGATTACATGCACCACTTGTACAATTCAGATGATTATACAACTGATAGTACATTGTCCCTGAACTCCAATCTCAATTGGGTCTTTCTCTGATCTGACATGCATGAGTTAATTATGATTGAATCTTCAGTTTACTGGGTGATCAGTGTTGGTTACACCCCACTATTGGATCTCCCATTAATTCCTCCATCAGTTAGACTGAATTGAATAATTACAGCTCAAAATAAACTCAACTAGGGCTCCTAAAAAGTAGGAGTCACTCTACATGAGTCTAGTTAGACTCCCAACTCGAATTAACTGATCAAACTAAGTCAAATTAAATTAGTTAACTATTACAAGATTTTATGAGATGTGGAATTACAATTTCATTCCTAATTTAATTCAAAGACAAAATTAAATTAGGGTTTTCTTGTTTCATTTTCAACAAAAACTTTTTCAATGATGCGAGTAGTGCTACCCTCATTGGATGCCTTTTAAAGCTTCAGGATTGGTGCACATTTCTCTGTATTTTCTAGCTCATCTCTTACCCATTGGATGCCTTTTAAAGCTTCAGGATTGGTGCACATTTCTCTGTATTTTCTAGCTCATCTCTTACCCAAGTTATACCCTTATCATAGTTTTCAAGGATCTGCTTACATCGTGGGTGGCCATTATGGTGGGAATTTTCCCTTTAAGCCTCATAAATATGTTCTAATTTTGCTTCACCGTCATTATTATAAACATGCTTTTTCCATTTTATCGGTTGCTTGTTCTAAACTTTTTTGTAACCTCACCGAAAGAAAGTAGCACAGCCCAGTCCCGTTCCCTATGAAGCAAACGGTTTACGCTCCCATCTCCATCATCTCATTACGAGATGAATTACAGGCAGGCGGGAAAGAGACAAAGAAAGCGAGATTAGATCCGGTCCCACAGAGCTTGTACCGCAGAGATATAATGGAATGGGCTTACAGAAGCGTCATGAGATTAGCTGGCACTAACAGAATGGATTTCACTATCTTTCAATGTATGTAAAATCAGCCACCTAGAAAATGTTTAATACCACTTAAAAGGATGGTCATCTCCTTGATTACGATCTGGGCTACCATGTTAAAAAACACCTTGCATTGAAAACATAGATCTTTCTACGTCTGATGATTATATTCTTCTGGAAACAATATATTCTTAAAAGCAAGTGGTGCACCAACAACGCGTTTTCAGCAGAGAAGTACATATTAATCCCCTTTCATTTTTATTTGAACCATATTTTTTGAATTACCGAATATTGAAACGAATTTTATTTTTGTTCTTTTACCATTTTCTTAGTAATGGAATTGCTTATTTAATATTTCTGGTGGAAATTTAACGTAGGTTGGTTTAGTATTCCTCCTCAACACCATTTCAAGCTATAAACAGAAAGATGGTGAATCGTTGGCTTAGTCATAACTATTTCGCTCTCGTTTCATTTATCAAAGTCTTCACAATCCACCTTCCATCAAAGTCTTCCTATTCCACTTTGATTAAAGCCCTGTGAAAATGACTGTGAAAATGACTTCAATATGACTCTAGTATTATATACTACCATGTACTTTATTCACTAAATTGATTTAAGTACTTCTCTCTCATTATCACCGTTACGCATGCTTAATCAAACTTATCTATAACACCAATTTATTTGACTTCAAGTTATCTTCAAACAAGTTTCTTATCATTTTTTCATTTAAATTATTTTAAAACGAGTTTTCAATTCTTTCTTAATTTTTTATTCTTTAATTTATTATAAAATTGGTTAGTGTGCACTTGGATAATTTCAACTTTCGGAATATTAACTTTAGTGTGGAAATTATAAATGTATTACGTTAAATTAACCTAATAATAATTAGAATAAATTTATTGATAAAAATTATAAAAATAAAAAATTATAAGATAATTAAATGTAATATTTATAATGATGATGATTAATGTTTACTGAGATTTATATAGTTTATTAAATCTTAAAAAATATAAGAGATTAGTCAGAATTTTTTAACATTTTATTTTTATGTTCAAAAAGCAATGAGTGAAGTGTTTCCGGATCATTATAGATTTATTGACTTAATCAGTGAATAAGATTGGTAGTGTGAAAAATATATTGAAAATTAGATCAAATGTGAATAAAAAATGGACAATCTAATAGCAAGTGTTTTTCATCTTCAACCCTCTTAGGATCACACGAGTGACAAACTCTTTCATCCCATGTTTTTTTGGGAATTGACCAATGCCTAATTTCACTATGAAGCTCATGAGAATTAGTTCTTACCTTGGAAATGTTCATTTTGTTCTTAAGACTATTGAAGGTAATATTTTTTTTTTTTCGAGATTGGGATTGATCACCTCCTTATAATATCTTAGTTTTTTTTTTCCTCTAGCTCTTGATTGCCCAACAAATTCTTCTTAAATTTGAAAGTTATAATATTTGTAATATTATCCAGATTCTGCAAGTTGGTCTCCTTCTTTATTCCCTAATGGTCCAACCAAGATTGGTCATCCTTATGTTGTCCACGCTTAAGACAAAGGTGGGGGTTTTGCCTAGAGTTAGAAGCAATTTTAGGAAACCTCTTAGACGTCCACGTTGAATAATGTCTTCTTATACATAAGAAACCTAGTCATAGCCGTACTTTAAATAGGGAAAAGACTTGCATCAATCAAGAGAATAGAGTATGGAGTATTTCCTTTAATATTGAGCTTGTAGGTTATAAACTTCTTTGGGATCTATTCAAGCTTCCTCCACAACTTGCTATATATATTACAAACTAAACCTCACATCGATATAAAATAATAGGTGTGATGAGAATCTCAAAGATGAGCTCCTTTTTATCCAAAATCTAAATATTTGTCGACTTACAATTGTTTTCAAGCCCATAGTAAGTTTTCCAACCTTCATTTATCTTCTTCTCAATGTTATAATTCTAGTTCAGTTAATGATGGATGTTGATTCCCATATATTTGTATGAAGGAACTTCCTCCAAAGAGTTTTTATAAGTGACAATAACATAGGCGATATTTTTGGATTTAATTACCATGACTTTAGTTTTAGCGCTATTAACACCCATACCCATATTGGAGCAAAAATATTGGAGGATTTTGAGATGCTTGCCAAGATCGTAATGGCTCCTTTCCAAAAGAACAATATTGTTAGCATAAAGGAGAAGTGTTATGACAACAAAAGTGAGTGTGGGCCCAACACAACCTACATCTTCTAAATACTCCTCTAGCTTATTATTGTATATGCAAAAAAGGGAAGGGGATAAGGGACATCTTTGATTGACTTTGATATTGAATTTAATTTCTTTTGACCAACCCTCTATGGTTCTAATCTCAGAAATAAATGATGTAGGAAAATCCACTTTTCCCGTGTCTTCAATCTCTCCATTAAAGTTCTTGTATCATTTGCATGAATAGTTAACAAGGATGTATTCATTCATTAACATATCTTATAAGAAATTGACTAACGATTCTTGGTCTCCACCATTCAATACATGCAATGAATTTAATTTCATTAAATCTTCAATAGGATTTCTTTGTCGAATTCACTCACATAGGCACTTAATTCTAACAATTCCAGATTTTAGTAATTCTTCAATCATCTTGCACATAAACACTTCATACACATAAGATATGAAATTTCATGTCATTAACAAAACTTATACATACAAAACACTCAAAACATTTGTTTCTTTTCATTCACTCTCTATGGACATTCATTTAGTCATTCTCTCCTTTCCTTACACTTACTCTCTTTTTTTTATTTCCCATAAGCTTACAATAGATATAATTTATAAACATCACAATTTTTTCTAGATCCTAAAATCACTCCATAAATCATATTTTCATAAATCCTAAAATCACTCCATAAATGTGAATTTTCTAAATTCTAAAATCACCCAATCTATCCTAGAATCCCTCATGCATTTCAAGGAAAAATAGTTTTTTCCTTATGGAAAGAATATCGTTATCCATAGTTTTTCTAAAAATATGGTTCATTAATTATAAAACTTATAAAATATACCAACTTGGAAAATACAATCTATTTACATAAAAGAATATGAATTCTTGTCAAAAATCATGACCTCTTTTTGAATTTTTTTCATGTCGAAGACTCAATGACTTGGAAGCTCTAATGCTCGTGCATCAGACTCCCAAGGTAGAAAGCGTTCATGACCTCCTGGTCATGTATCATTAATTCCCAAATCCTCGTGGATCCCAAAATTTGAATTGTAATCGATCACTTCCTTATTCATGTTGATGTTTTATTTTTGTTGCCACTGTCTTCTTCAACCTTCCAAGTTTTCAAACGTTATGCTGTATTTGTCCACTCTCTTTTTTGATGTACTCTTGTACACTTATTTTCCTTCTTACATTAGTGTGCAATTTTTCATGCACTTCCATCATTAGTATTTTCCGTGTCCAAAATTTCCTTTTGCTGCGACATGTTATTATCACCACTTACTTGTAATTGAATCTCTATTTTGAAAGATTTTATGACCCCAATGGTCACTTCATTGTTTTCATAGCTTCTCTTCTCGCACTCTTCATCATCATGCATCTTTTCCAAGATGTATAATACACTTGAATGTCTTCTCCCTTGTTTCTCCACAAATTATAAAGTATTTCCTTCTTCAAAATTATCAATTTTGACTTCGTCTTCATTATTGTCATCAAATAAAATTCCTTGGTTTATATATTCAGAAATCTTACTATTTTCTTCATTTGATACCTTAAGCACTCCTTTTATGCTTGCAACTTCCACGCAATATTCTCCACCAATCCTTGTATTGATCAACCATTCTTCCAACATCCTTAGCTTTTCTTAAAAATTTGTTAGCATCAAGTCTGAATGATGCTCTTCCTCTTTATGCTTCATTTGACTATTTCCATGAGTTAATTATTCTATGTCCTCTGCATCAACATGTTTCTTTAATTGTCTATCAGTAATTTCTTTGTTCATTAATGTATGGTTTTCTTCATGAGATAATGCTACCTCATCCTCTATCATAATGAAATTATAAGTTTGTCTTCCTTTTATGCCTTGAGAAGACATTTCTTTTTCTTCCTTCACCTTCATGATAGTTTTAGGTGACTTTCCATCACCATCCACAAAATAACCAAGCAATGGTCCTTTCTCTGGTTCACAAATGCATGGATTATTATCGATTGCCTTGAGCTCTTCATTCTTATGTTGACTACTTAACATATGTTTCAACTTCACTTGTAACTTGTGCCACTTCACCTTTTTCCGTAGCACCCATCCACATCTATGGTCTTCACTATCTTGTTGTAACAGCTCCATAAGCACATTCAATCGTGCTTTCATTTCAGTATGTTCCCTATTAAACTTTTCATCACTCATCTTTCTTTTTATGTCAGTTGCCTTGACACATTCTTTCCTTCTCCTGTATATTTCACCTGAACCTTTGTAATGACCCTTTGCGGTCATCTTTCTCTCTATCTTTGTGAGCTTATCCATGCTCAACAGTGAACTATAGCCAAGCCTCTCCTTGATACCACTTGATGCAAGAAAATCCACTTTTCCTGTGTCTTCAACTTCTCCATTAAAGTTCTTGTAGCATTTGCATGAATAGTTACTAGGCATGTCTTTATTCGCTAACATCTCTTATTAGAAAATGACCAATGATTCTTGGTCTCCACCACTCAATACATGCAATTGATCCGAAGGGAAAATGGAATCCACCCATGGTATTCATCCATGCATGGAATTTACCCATGGTATTTTAAGTGGCATCCACCCATGGTATTTACCTATCCATGGAGTTTACATGTGGTAAAAGGCTATAAGTAACAAGTCACATTTTGTAAAAGGACAGATGGTCCACCACAATGTAGAATTTACAATTATTATTTGATTTAGTAAAATAAAAGTTTCTTTGTGGTTTTGTTATTGTGTTTTCCCTGTATTCTTATGTCATTTTGATTTTTCATATATTGGGGGCCTCCTCCCCCAAGATCCATTTCATTTTTTTAGATCTTAGGGGCCTCCCCCCAAGATCCAGATCACTGGTATCAGAAGCGAGGTTACGATTCCATGAGAATGAGGGTTTGATTCATATTTTAGTTTCAAATTTTTGCAGCAATATTCAACACGCTTCAATCACGTGCTACAACCTCCACATAACACTTTCTTGGGCAAAGCGGGAAGAATTTTTCTTTTTTCAATTTTTTTGCAGGAATTGTTTTGGGTGGCGAGTTTGCAAATCATATTTGAAATTTTGGTACAAAATTTACAAAAAAGATAACATATCTAAATTCCTCGGGAAAAAATACCCAAATTAAAAAAACAAATTGATCAAATCGGAGTCCAAATGAGGTAGATATCGATGATTTAAAATCGGCTATGTTGCAAACATTTTTCTGATGGCAATTCATGGATGGAAACACTCCTCTCATTTTTTGTAGTTTTTGTGCAGAATTTTAGAAACAAATATTGTAGAACTGAGCTCCTCTCCAAAAATCACCCAATTTCAAAAAAAAAATGGTCAAATAGGAGTTCAGATGAGGGATATATCTCTGATTTAAAATCAGTTATTTTTTTAGCACTTTTGTGATGGCTGAACAGTTGCAGCACGAATCTAAGTTTCCAAAGTGTCCAGATAGGGATTTCAAACACATGGGAAGATGCATAATGGTCATTTTGTTTCTAAAAATAGGTTATAATAAATATTCTGAGTTATATTGACCAAGTTATGTCCATTTTAAATCTGAAGTTGCATTTAGAGTGAGTTCCCTTTAGAGACGTGCCCTCCCACCTCACTTTAGTAGGCCCATGCTTCACATTCATTAGTTTCAGCATAGCAGCATCTAGCTTGGGTTCTTTGGAGACGTGCCCTCCCACCCCATGCTATGTAGGTACCTGCTACTTCATCAACAGTCAACACCACGGTTATGGGTCAACCACAAAAAATCCCTTTCATCGAATTCCATTTGTTAGGCCACACATTGTTAGTATCACAATTGGTCACAAGAATTACAGGCTATCTCTATCCTTGGATCTTTGTTTGTCATGATTATGGGTCATCCACAAACCCACAATTTATCGAAGTCTAATTTCTAGGTTGTACACTATCAGTATCACAGTTGTTCACAAGCATTACATGGTATCTTTATCCTCGGATCTTCGTTCATCACGGTTATGAGTTAACCACACAAAACCCTTCTCTTTAGTGACTCTTCATATTCAACAAAGGCTTCTCTGGAGATAACTTCACTCAATGGGGACCATTGCTTCTTAAGTAGGAAGGAATGATCTGAAGGGAAAATGGCATCCACCCATGGAATTTACCCATGGTATTATAAGTGGCATCCACCCATGGTATTCATCCACCCATGGTATTTATCCACTCATGGAATTTACCCATGGTATTGTAAGTGGCATCCACTCATGGTATTATAAGTGACATCAACCCATGGTATTCATTCACCCATGGTATTTACCCACCCATGGAATTTACCTATGGTATTTTAACAAAAAAAAGCTACAAGTATCAAGTCACATTTTGTAAAAGGACAGATGGTCCACCACAATGTAGTATTTACAGTGATTATCTATTTTAATAATAAAAAAATTCTTTGTGGTTTGGTTATTGTGTGTTCTCCTCTTTTCTTCTGCCATTGCATTTTGTAAAAGGACAGATGGTCCACCACAATGTAGTATTTACAGTGATTATCTGTTTTAATAATAAAAAAAATCTTTGTGGTTTGGTTATTGTGTGTTCTTCTCTTTTCTTCTTCCATCACATTTTGTAAAAGGACATATGGTCCACCACAATGTAGTATTTACAGTGATTATCTATTTTAATAATAAAAAAATTCTTTGTGGTTTGGTTATTGTGTGTTCTCCTCTTTTCTTCTACCATTTCAATTTTTCAGATCTTGGGGGCCTCCTCCCCAAGATCCATTTCAAATTTTTAGATCTTGGGGGCCTCCCCCCAAGATCAGGATCAGCAATGAATTTATTTTCACTAAATCTTCAATAATATTTATTTGACCAATTCACTCACATAGGCACTTAATTCTACCAATTCTAGATTTTAGGGATTCTTCAATGATCTTGCACATAGACACTCCATACAGATAATATATGAAATTTCATTTCATTAACAAAACTTGTACATACAAAATACTCAAAATATTTGTTTTTTTCATTCACACTCTATGCCCTGATTCTACATTCATTTGGCCTGAATTCTCTCATTTCCTCACACTTACTCTCTTTTTTAATTGCCCATAGGTTTACAATAGATATAATTTTTTTCTAGATCCTAAAATCACACCATTAATCACCCATAAATCAGATTTTCCTAAATCCTAAAATCACTCCATTAATAACCCATAAATCACTCCATAAAACATATTTTCCTAAAATCTAAAATCACTCCATTAATCACCCAAATATCACTCCATAAATCAGATTTTTTGAAATTGTCAAATCACCCAATATATCCTAGAATCCCTTATGTTTTTCAAGGAAAAATAGTTTTTCCCTTATGGAAAGAATCTCACCTATCCATAGATTTTCTAAAACTATGATAGTTCTAAAACTCATAAAATATACCAAATTGGAAAATATAATTTATTTAGATAGAAGAATATAAATTCTTCTCAAAAAATCAAGACCCCTTTTTGAATCTTTTTCACATCGAAGACTTAATGGCTTGGAAGCTCTAATGCTCATGCATCAATAACATTCTCGTACAACCTTGTCACAACAACCCTCAGCTTGAGAGGAGCCATTAGATATTTTGGCCTCTTCCATAGCTTTGTTTTAAGAATGACGTAAAAATATTTTATAAATTCAACAAAGGGACATAAGAGATCAACTTGGAAAATATAATTTATCTAGATAGAAGAATATAAATTCTTCTAAAAAATCAAGACCCCTTTTTGAATCTTTTTCACATCAAAGACTTAATGGCTTGAAAGCTCTAATGCTCATGCATCAATAACATTCTCGTACAACCTTGTCACAACAAACCTCAACTTGAGGGGAACCATTATATCTTTTGACCTCTTCCATAGCTTTGTTTTAAGAATGACGTCAAAATATTTTATAAAGTCAACAAAGGGACACAAGAGATCAATTTATTTATTTTTTTACTTTTCTTCTCATTATTTGCACGTTAGTTATGTAACGTTGCGTCGGGTGCCATGGCACTTGTGCCCATTGGGCAGCTTATGGAATGCATCATGCATCTGCAATTGTAACTTTTCATTTTTTAAATAAAAGGTTACAGATTTTTCCACTGGAAAAAAAGAGATCAATTTTTTTATTGTGGGATTCCTTGTAATTATCTTACAACTAACAAGATGGCTCATAGTTGAATGATATATCCTAAATCCGGTGTGTCCTTTAGCTCTTTTATCATCGCTTTCGAGCCAAATGTTAATCTTCTTTTCCAAAACAAGTTTGTATAGCTTGGTTAAAATGTGTCTAATCGTAATAGTCTTATAATTAGAGGGAATGCTTTCAACCCTGATCTTAAAGATAGACACAATGAGGCTATGCGTCCAAGGCTTAGTGAAGCCTTACTTAATTGCCAAATCAAAGAGCTTGTGTATGTGCATGATGAGGATAGGTTTTCCCATTTTAAAAATTTAAGCTTGTCAACCTTCAATGTCCTTAGTTTTCCCACTAGCAAGTTGTTCAACCCAAAACTCAATGTCTTCAAAAGAAAACATATCATCCTCTATAGGGGAATTCAAATGGTGTTCATGGTGTTATGATATTTATAGAGGTTTTTAAGATAAATATTCTAGTTCTTTAAGGGAATCAAATGATTTTCTTTAGTTTTATGAATTAGAATTTTCCTCCAAAATTTTATAGGGTCATAATTAGAGAGGTGTTGTAAATGTTTTTTCTTTCTACTTATATAGTATCTCCTTCTTTTAATAAGAACGTTGTACATATTTATCTTATCAAATTTTAAGGTTTTGTCAGGAGCATTCCTAATCGCTTTTCTAGCAATTTTAGAGTCATTATCATGATACCAAGGGTTGGTATTCATATTATTCTTTTTATATGACTCCTCGATAAAGAACTTGCTAATGCTAGTAGAGAGGATTGTAGTAAAATTATGATAGAGGTTTTCAATGTTATCCTTATAAGAGGTGTAAATCCCTATTTAAATCCTTTAAGAAGAGATCCATTTTACTCTTGTAAAAAAACATGTGGCTTTGACTCTCACAATTCTCATGCATGTATTTATTTTGCATGAAAAAGTTTAGAGTTAAGATTAAAGGTCTATGATCAAAGTGAGGCTCATGGTCATTTAAGAGATCAAAATCTACACTTTGATTGGAAACAAGGATATTAGATATCGCATAATCCACAGCACTACTTTCAAGCCCATGAATACTGGTCATCTAGTTGGACTTTGGTCACTTGATTACACCGTTGTGAATTACAAGATCTTGAGAACTAAAAAATTTAGCTAACTCAATACCAAATAAATTCTGAATTATATCTTTAGAGTTTCTTCTAAATCTACTTACGAAATCAAGATTCTCATCTAACCAAAAAAAATTGAATCATTACATAAAAAATAGCTATATTAAATACACCTCTAAAATTAATTTTTTTAACAAAAAAAATTAAAATTACATATATTAAATTAAAAAATTTTAACAAAAAATTTAAATTACATATATTAAATTAAATTTAAATTTAAATATATTAAACTAATAAAATTAACTCTCAATTCTACGTATTATTTATATATAAAAGAGGAGGAAAAAAGCAAAAACTATATATCCCATAGTAAAAGAAGACGGATGCTACAACCTTTACGGATTATTTTGAAAAAAAAAACCATGTTTTCTATCTTTTCTCTTCCACCGTTCTAGAAATATCCAACAATTTTCAATTTTATGATAGTAAGTTTATAAATTATATATGTAAATTTATGAGATAATATGAATAATAAAATTTAAAACAATTAATTGGAAACGAAAAATTATAAAATTATGCAGGTCAAAGTCATAATCCAACATCTTTGTGACCCATTTTTGCTTCTCTTCTGAAGATAATCTTTGTTCAAAAAATTATTTAAGACTTTCATGATCTGTTTTTACCTTGAAGTGTCTTCCCATTAGGTAGGGTCGTCATTTCTTAAATGCATGTAGTATTGCCAAAATTTCCTACTCATAAATAGACTTGTGTAAATACTTTCCTTTGATTGGATGACTTTTGAAAGCAATGGGTCTTTTTTCTTGCATTAAAACAGCACCAATTCCATTTCCTGAGGCATCACATTCCACAATAAAGGTTTCTGTGAAGTCTGGTGTAGCTAAGACTGGTGCTTGGCACATCGCCTCTTTAAGATATTCAAAGGCTTTCGTTGCTTCTAGAGCAAGGAAAATTTTAAGAACCTCCCTAAATTTATATGTATAATAAACAGGCGAATCCCCATAATACATAGGAAAAATGGAATATAATATGTATATATACTTTTTTTGGCAAATCTCTCACCAGATTATATTATCTTGTAAAATAATGGTGAATCACTAGTACAAAATGGCGAATCATGAAGAAATCCAAGGGTTGTTGCAGTTGCTTGGCACCAAGAGGGTATTCAAGAAGAAACTATAAAATAACTTGACTACATTATTGGAGAATCATAAGAGCTTAACTAGTTACAATCAAACATGCCACTTTGACTAAATCATACAGATCCGAAACCAACAGTTTCCACCTAACAATTTCTTTCAAAAGTGATAGTGCAATGATAGTTGAGATACTCTCTAAATTTATAAAGAGGTGACGTTGGAGAAGAATCTTTAATGGATCATTTGAGATGGTTGTATTTACATGTCTCAAAAGCATAACAAGTAAATCAATAGACGACTGCATTAAGGCACTGTCACTCTTTCCTGATGTTAGGACCATTTAAAATCTAAGGAGGTAATATTGCTACTATGAATATCAATAGATGGAAGGGGAAGTCTCAATAGTCAAACCAAACATTTCACAAAATGTGATATAACTCCTTCATACTTAGATTTGAGACAATGCCCTAATAGTTGTATAAAAGGGTCTAACATCACTATTAAATATTAATCACTCTTAGCTACTTTTAGTTTTTTCATATGGTTCTCAAGAAGTCTCAGTGCAAACACTAAAATTAGATACCTATTGGGTGTATCTAGCTTATAATCAGTAGGTCCCTTCATTGAATTTTTATATGAGTCCAATGATCTTGAAGATGCTAGGCTAGGTTTAATAAACAAAGTAGTCTTCCTACCCATATTTTCTTCCTCCATACCATCCTCAATCAATCCATATACAAAAAAATATATAAATTTGTCTGACTTAATGATGCATTAGCCTGGAGATTGGTTGCTAAATAGTGTAACATGGACTCAATATTAACTTTTTCTTTTGGTGTAAGTGTTCTATGAAGGTTGCATCTAACATTTACCAACAATGTACTAGCATGCATAGAGAAAGTAATACTCTGAGGAATTAACTGCAAACTTTCAAAAGATTTGGTACTCCTTGTCTCCTTCACTTTGAAGGAAATTTTTTCAACTTTCTTTTCTTCGGCGACTTCTCCCATGATATCATTTTCTGCAACTTCTAGAAGTTGTTGCACACAATAATCAATATTTCCAATGTCTAGGGAAGATTTAACTTTCGATAAGACAAGGGGACAAAAAGATTAATATCTATATATACATATTAATTATATATAATGTATACCTTAGTCAAAGTCAAAGTTTTGTTCACTAGGTTTTTCGTTTCCAATATCAATCCAAGGAAAAAACAAATTGTCATTAATTTAGTATAGCAAAACTATGCCCACAAGGCTTTGGATTGACGGTGAATAGATGCACTGTTAAGACACTCAGTCACCAATGTAAATCCCCCGTGGAAGTTTACCCCAAAAACTATATAATAAGAAAGAAACATAATTGCCCCGAATAACCAGATTGGTTAAGAGCAACATGCTCCATACAAAAACAAGGGTCAAATGTGCAAAGCAGAAACAACTTAATCCACCTATCTATTTGGTTGCAGTGGTTCCTCATACTCAAGGTGAAAACCACAACGTAGTGAAAAATTCCTTCAAGATGCAAACACATTGAGGTTTGTGCCTTGAGTTTTCTGCTTCCTCTTAGCACTAAATAGATCTCGAGCTTGAGATGGATCCATCATAAGAAAGAATCTTCCCTTTTTTGTCATTTGGAACATTATGCATACACTCATGCATGGACACACAAAGTAATGGACATATCCCCCATCTAGGTTGTAGAATATACCTCTTGCGGCCATTAGGACTAAAACCAATAAAAATATCTACCTGACATAAAGGATCATCTAACAAGGCTTCTTCTGGAAGGACCTATCTGAACTAGTGACGAGGATGGCCCATATAATCAAGATTCTTCTTGAATGACCTATTTGAACCAGTTGATAACCTTCAAGTAAGCAGTCCTATAAGCTAATATTTATAGTTATGCACCGCAAGGAGTCAAGTCTTCTTTCTCTCTAGGTCCCATGACAAGAAGACCTACTTTATCTGTACCATTATCTATTATTATTCATTGAAATTGAGAGATACTAATCATTTCAGGTACATTATGAATTCATTGGAAGAGTGCAAGAAGTAATAACATATGACCGAATATTTGCAAAGGACTCACCAAAATAGGTATCAATTCTTGGAAGGAAGTTGCGTTAAGGGCTATCAATCCAATCCGGTTCGGGAAGGCCAGTGAGTGGTATGTCTCTGTTGGTCAGGTAAATCCCCTCTGCGGACAGAGGCGATCTCACTAGCCTAAAACAGAACTAGCCACAATCAAACCACGCTGCTACGCAAGTTCCTAGTTATGCATCAAAGGTGAATTAAGAAGACCAACCTGGAGTCCAACGCTATGATTGAAGCAGAGTTGATATTCCCGCTCCCTCGCTCCAGCAGATCATAAACGGACACCTACACATGCAAAGGAAGAGACAGATACCAACATAACATCTACCAAGGCACAACTATATTTCAGTCAGAAAGGAAATAAATCAACACATCACCATAATAGACAATGAGATTGGAACTATAATAGCAGTCGCTCATTAATTAATAATAAAAAGGAAAAGTTACAACCATGGTTCTGACGTTGAACCTCTCCTGGCTGGGCGAGTAACTATATGTGTCTTGCAATGCATCTCCTCTCCGGCAGCATAACCTCTCCAGCATTCACTAGCATTCCTCCAAGAACTCAAGAACTCAACATCTAGCACTCCATGACTAATGACTATCACTAGCTTGTCCAATGCATAAGGACAAGCTTATATAGATGAAGAAGGGAGGAGGATACGATGAACCGGGACACCTATTGTGGATTAACATTATCCCCAAAAGCCATTAAAGATGGAGATAGGATAGAGCTCGACATAAGATTGATTTTTTATCCTCAAAAAGCTCCATGTAATGAAGGAAACAACAGTCGGGCGTGCGTTAAGGCAAAAAGCATGACCAAACTTGGTTGGCGCGACTGTTGCTCTAAGACAGAGCGCCAATGGTCTCGCCCTCTTTTGAGGATCTCCATGATTGGCGCGGGTAAGATACTGTGGACTTGCGCCAATGGAAAAAGAGCACTTTTCAGGGATAATCTGTGGGAGGTGTCTTCAGGGAACATGAAGTACATACTCAGGGGAACATAATGCAAGTGTTTTAAGACTTTGTCACTTCTTATAACTCCCGGGATGAGTCCTCCAAGGTACGACAAGAGGAGTAATAGGGATGGTGACAAATTACTGTGTAACAGATGCCCCCTAAAGCATGAAGTCCGAGAGGTGGAGAGGGGTGAAATGCTTTACAAGAACACACAAGAACACATAAGAACACATATAGCTACTGCCGCCGAGGATCTGTATTAAGAGACATGACTGATAGTTCAATTATATGATGTACGTGGTATGGTCGCAGCCATCCATAAGAGAGTACATAAATAATCTAGATCCATAGTATGGACGCGGCCATCTGGTTAGGATCAATGAATTGACTCAGGCATGGTCGCAGCCATCCAGTGAATGAGTCAAATATCAAGAATCACGCCTGGATTACAACAGACACAATCCAAGGTCTTGCGCTCCATCTCGACCTGAACAAGAGTACAAGTTCAAACATGTGAATATATGAGCTGAAGTCGAACATGCATGAACATCGTCTGATTACTAGTCAATAGTGGAAACTGTTAACAGACGCGAGAGGTACCACCAATAATGACAATGGCCCTCAAGGTACTATAGGTACAATCTACGGCGTGTGAATCAATGATATGAAGTCGAACACCCGTAGAATTATTCGATCGGAGGCCAATGATGAAAACCTCACGTCGAACACGAAGAACCTGCCATTGAGGCATGCAGGCTCCAAGGCACCGGAAAGGAGTCTCTAGATCAACTTCCTAGATAATGAGTTGAAGTCGACAGGAAGTGACCTTGATCGAAGGTGGGCCATAATGTTTCCCACATCATCGACACGAGACAGAGAGATAATGTTGTGAATCAAGATTGTGCGAACTATCAGAGGGAGGTTGTTTCTTTGCAGAGGTCAACTTCTCTTGAGCATATCGGCGGCACGGTAATGGAATTGGCAGTATTCGACATCAATGTATCAAAGGTCATGATGACGAGGCAATGAGTGGATGAGAGGTCAAATAGGGTACCCAAGTCCATGGAAGCAAGTGAAAGATATGAGATGAGATATACCCACCCCGGACACGAAAGCAAAAAAGTGCCATGTTCAAGAGCGACATACTGCCGTCACGGTAATAATTATGGTTCAAAAATTTTCTTTTCCCCCCGCCATTTCTGGCGAGTACCCCAGTTATTTTTAACAAGCTTGATGGGGATAGCATATGCTTGTGTTGTGACAAAATCCGATGTCATTAAGTTTTAACGAGTCTGACAAAGGAATAACTCGGCGTCTTTTCATGTTTAGAGAGTTTGAAAAGACAGCAGAAAAGGAAACTCCAGGGATGTCCTTTTTCGTAAAGTTGTGTCTCTCGGGCCCGAAAAAGTATAAAATAATACCCGAAAGAACCGCCTGATCGTTACGATCGCGGAGTACTTTTCATAATTAGTGATTTCGACCTGAAAAGGTAAAAAAGCGATCAAAACCACGTCGTTTCGTAACCATTAACGAGTTTGAAACGACAAAAACCCGGTAATCTTTTTATGTTTTAACGGTCGTCAAAAAGAACTTAAAACGACCGCCCCTTATTAACATTTAACAAGTCAAGAGGAGCGACTCAGCAATCTTTTCCTCTTTAAATGGTCAGAAAAGAGCTAAAAGCGGACCTCCATTTTTATTTTCTTTAACGAGTCAAAAAGGAAAAATACTCGGCAATCTTTTCATATTTTACGAGTCAGAAAAGAGCGTAAAGGCGACTCGTCCTGAAGGAACAAGTGGTATAAAGGATAGCAACTGGTTCCGGTAATGGTGGAACTTGCTCGAAACATGTAAAGGTTAAGAGGCTGGCTAATAAAACCACTCATCGCTGCGGTTCCTCAGGAAAGGAGAAACAACCAAGTGAAAGCATATGATCGGCCAAAAAGATGGTGGCGATGGAATGAAACAACCAAGGCTCATCTAGCAGAATTTAGCGGATAAAAGGCAATCACGGGATGTAAATGGGTTCATTTTTACACAAGCTTGAACCATGGAGAACTTTGCTTGTTAAAAAAAAATTTGTTGCATGCCCCCAGCATGATCATACAAATCGAGGTACATGCCCCCCAAGCTTCATGGCATTCACGGAGTGGATGGAATGAAGGTTTACTTGGAAAGACTCGATTTTGAAGGAGGATGCATGCCCCCCCGGGCCAACTGCCGTCATCAGAATGACAGAGTGGATGCTGGGGCATTTCCCGTGGAAATAAGACCATTTAGGAATGGTAGATGACTATATGTGAAGTGTGAACCGGGGAATGAAAGTTGGTCTACGACTTTGATTGTCCTTCCTTCATGCGGAAAACACATCACTCTGAAGAGTGAGGACACAATAGCACGTATGCGATAAATATAGTCTCGTCCAAGGAGTAAATTGTAATCTAACGGACCTTGGACTACCATGACACCCATTTGAATAGTCTTCCCTTCTAACGTGATAGGTACATTGGGAAGAATTCCTAAAGGTCGAGTGGTTTCTCGATGGAAACCTGTAAGGTTTCTCATCTCAGGCAGAAGCAGTGGGGAACCAAGTGCTTCCCAAGCTGTTGAAGAAAGGATACTCACAGGAGATCCCTCATCAATAATTGTACCGGCCATAACCATGCGGTAGACTTGGACTATAATTCGAAATGGTATGGAGGCTGGTAACCGAGGATTGACTAGTTGATCCCAATTGAAGGAAACAACTAGGTTGCTTGGAGGTGGGACTGGATAGACAGCCGGATATGATTCTGATGGACTTTCTTCCTGGTGCGAAGGAATGAGAGGGATGCTCACTTGATCATTAGAGTCTATGTTGATGAATAGAATTTGGACGGTGGGATCTTCATTCTTTGCAGTGATAACATCATCTGAGGAGGTAACTTCTGAAGGCAAAACCGGGTCACTTGTAAGCCGGACCGTTTGACTTTTGTCTGGTTTGGATTCAGATGTAAGATCATCTAAGTTTGGAACTTCTGAAGGCAAAACCGGGTCACTTGTAATCTGGACCTTTTGACTTTTGTCTGGTTTAGATTCAGGTGTAAGATCATCTAAGGATGGAACTTCTGTAGGCAAAACCGGGTCACTTGTAATCTGGACCTTTTGAAAGACCGGGTCAACTGTAATCTGGAACTGTGGACTTTCGTTTGGTTTTGACTCAGGTGGTTCATCTTTGATGATAGAGTGGTGCGTAGATGATGAATGTAAATCAACACTCGTTCCGACCAGGGACTGGTCTGGAACAGGCGGAGCACAGCTAGGTTCAGGAAGAAAAGGCTGGACCAAAGAGGAATCATGCTTGATCACTTGGTTAGTGGAGAGATGATCTGCAGTTGCAAAAAGACGCTGATATCCAGCGGGTAGTTTGGGTAAGGGAGCTGTCAGACTTGCAAAAAGACAAGAGGCTTCATCCATAAGTGGACAAAGGCGAAGGAGATGATTACCTTCACAAAGTCGACAAGGGAAACGAACCTTCCCTTTTCTCTTACCAACTGACAAGGTATCGTCGATTGGCGATGACAAGGAGTGAGTCGGGTCACGGGACCATATATCTAGGATCCTGGGAATACCAGGACAATCAGAAAGAAAGTGGTCCTCCTTGCATAATGGACAAGGAGACTTAGCCTTCCGCGGAGGAGCAGAAGGTGGTTCCACTTCAGATATTTTCGTGGTAGATGCGACCTTTCCCTTAGGAGACTTCTTCTTTTTGGTCTTCTTCTTCTTTTTCTTAGCCACCTGGTTACTGAAATCCACGGTTTCACCAAGCGAAGTAGAAGATGAGGACGCAGCAATGGGCGAAGAAGGGAAGGGGTCCACCTTAGAATCAACATGGTGTTGTTCGGGTGGAGGAGGTGGTGGCGAAACAGGAGTCATCACACTTGAGACCATCGAGTTTGAAAACAACCATACGGGTAAACCAATGGTCAACCCAGGCAAAGACAATGTTGCGATATACTGAACACCGACATTTCCAACAGAAGGAAATGGACAAGGGGTCCCATCAGGAGGAACACCTTGGCCGGTGGGCGCCGGGAAGGCTGCCATTGAACAAGAAATAATCCTACTCAAGCTAACGCAAACAAAATCTAATTGGGTAGATGTTATCGTGGCCAATAAATTTTAAGACATTGAACTTAACCTTTTCATTTTTTAAGAGTCGAGAAAAGGGTAAAATATGACTCTAGTCTCCTTCGAATATTTAATGAGCACGAAGTGACAAGACGCTCACAGGCACCTTTTCGTTTAAGGAGTCCGAAAAGGATCAAAAGTGACTGCTCTGGAATTCTAGGTAGAGGGTGTGCCAAACTTTTCGCAAAACCACAGAATACTTTTTAGGGTACGGGTGGTCGATCTTCGTGAATGCTGTGTTCACTGCATTGCGAATCGTAGGGCGGCTGACACGGCTTCCTATGGATAAAGGCTTTATTCCTATAGGGGTCTCCCAATATATACGCGACGGTACGTGGGAGCACAGTCCGTATTGGCACCTATCGTTTCACCGTGGAGGAATCACCCAACCACTCGACGATAAAGTACCAGGTTTAAAACGCCGGAACACGTCTCTAACCTAGACCTCTAGAGTATTTGCGTTATGTTCCAATGCGTTGTTATGTTCATTGAGTTTATTTTAAAGTTTATCTTCGATTATGTTTCAGTTTTTTGGTCCTACCGTATGTGATATCTCAAAATCTTCTTAAATGCAACTATATGCCAAAATTATATCATTTGATTCGATGAATTCTATCTACAGGAGGGTTGAGATCTTTACACAAACAAAGTGATCACTCAACAAACAACAAAGATCCTAATGCAGCTAATAACAAGAAATGAAATTTTTCTTTTTCTTTTTAATAGCAACAAATAACAATAAATGCTAACTAATATGATGCAAAATATTTTTTGTTTTTCTTTCCTTTAAGATGGAATGATGCATTTAAACAAATCTTAAGAGATATGCACAATCCAAGTTCACTCAATGAAATAGAACCAATTCTGAAACACAAAAATGAACTATGCAAGCAAGGAAAAACACAAAGACTTTCACTGAACCATGTAATCTAAGTTCGAATGAAGTCAAGTGAAATCCAAAGAGGTTAGAAGTGAATCACTCAGAGTATAGAAGATCAAGCTTTAACAAATCACTGGATAGGTGCAGAACACAACCAACAAGCTGACTGGATAATCAAGAGACCGAAACTTCCCACAGAAGGCTAGACATGCAAAGTCACTAGATGTTCTAGGGCTGAGACGAAAATCAATAGAAATAAGCAAACAGCTGAAGGATAAAGGCTAAGACCAGTCAAGCAGAGGTTCAACACACTTCCAGAGGCTCTAAGAGATATAAAAAGAGACTGAAAGAGCTTTCCACCCACACACAGGCAAAATTTACAGGGCTGGCGCGACTGTCAGCCTGCAACTTGCGCTACCACAGGATTGGCGCGAGTTGCCTTTGAGCAACATGCGCTAACTGGCGCGACTGTCAGAGTAATAACCGCGCCAATTAAGCTTGCCGGCTAGAAAAATAAATGATACGACCTTAGGTCGGGTTGACAGTGCTCAGATGGGTCAAACAGTAAAGAATAAACTCAAAACTGACTCAGGAAGCTCATTCACTCAAGCAAGCAGAAGAAAATTAACATGCAAGACAAATTCCAAATAGCTGATCCCCAGCGGAGTCGCCAAATTGTTGGTCAGGTAAATCCCCTCTGCGGACAAGGCGATCCCACTAGCCTAAAACAGAACTAGCCACAATCAAACCACGCTGCTACGCAAGTTCCTAGTTATGCATCAAAGGTGAATTAAGAAGACCAACCTGGAGTCCAATGCTATGATTGAAGCAGAGTTGATATTCCCGCTCCCTCGCTCCAGCAGATCATAGACGGACACCTGCACATGCAAAGGAAGAGACAGATACCAACATAACATCTACCAAGGCACAACTATATTTCAGTCAGAAAGGAAATAAATCAACACATCACCATAATAGACAATGAGATTGGAACTATAATAGCAGTCGCTCATTAATTAATAATAAACAGGAAAAGTTACAACCATGGTTCTGACGTTGAACCTCTCCTGGCTGGGCGAGTAACTATATGTGTCTTGCAATGCATCTCCTCTCCGGCAGCATAACCTCTCCAGCATTCACTAGCATTCCTCCAAGAACTCAAGAACTCAACATCTAGCACTCCATGACTAATGACTATCACTAGCTTGTCCAATGCATAAGGACAAGCTTATATAGATGAAGAAGGGAGGAGGATACGATGAACCGGGACACCTATTGTGGATTAACATTATCCCCAAAAGCCATTAAAGATGGAGATAGGATAGAGCTCGACATAAGACTGATTTTTTATCCTCAAAAAGCTCCATGTAATGAAGGAAACAACAGTCGGGCGTGCGTTAAGGCAAAAAGCATGACCAAACTTGGTTGGCGCGATTGTTGCTCTAAGACAGAGCGCCAATGGTCGCGCCCTCTTTTGAGGATCTCCATGATTGGCGCGGGTAAGATACTGTGGACTTGCGCCAATGGAAAAAGAGCACTTTTTAGGGATAATCTGTGGGAGGTGTCTTCAGGGAACATGAAGTACATACTCAGGGGAACATAATGCAAGTGTTTTTAGACTTTGTCACTTCTTATAACTCCCGGGATGAGTCCTCCAAGGTACAACAAGAGGAGTAATAGGGATGGTGACAAATTACTGTGTAACAGTCTCAACTAAGGTATTTTTATCCTAATTTCTCTTGGCTTACCTTTCCCTCCCAAGATACTCTTTTCCATGCCTTATGCTTTGTCCCAACAATTGATGAGTTGATCCCAAGGCACTCTTTACCAGTGGTAACGCTCAAACAAGTTAAATGTATACAAACCTCCTTCAGCCACCAGGCTCAGATATTTTTCTTGATAAATTTACTGTTATACCTTTAGTACCACTACTGTAATGAATTCACTATATGTCTTCTGCAAAAAGTTACCCTTTGAATCTGTATGTATTTATATATATGAAAATAGTATTTAGAACTCTTAAGCTTGTCTGCCTTACCTTACTCTAATGCTATTACTTTTCTTCTTATCCATTTTCTTGAGCTACTTCGTTCTTTGGTTTAGCCAGTTGGACGAGGGGATTTGGTCTTGCTACAATAAATTACTCTCACATTCATTTGGCTACATTAGCTAAGTAGAGTCCCTCCATTCCTTTGGCTAGTTAATAAAGAAAGAAATAATCATAATAGCTCCCCTACTCGCTCTCTTACTTTATTGATAAGAACTCCATTTATTAGGGAGTATGGTTTATAAATATGAATACTTTATAATAATAGCCATTGCCTGGCTTATCGCTTCCTGGCCTCGCTTAAGTGACGAGGGCAGCAACAAGTTTGTACTTGACCTTATCTGCTGATGGAACCAACTGACCTAGACATTGTATTTACATTGTCTTATTACCTCTCACTCAATTTGTTGCTCATCATAGTTGGGTTGTGGGACAACCCTTCACCTTGTTGTTTGAAGATTAAGGGAATAAATATTATGGTGCAAACTTGACCTTGATTCACTAACAGTGAGGGGCTTTCACAGATATCAGATCTTTGTGCTCTTGTTGAGAACTACGACATGCATGTCTTTCAGGTAATAAAGATTTAAAATTATATGTGTATACAGGTGTGCTACATGCAATAGTTATTCAACTTATTTTATATTACATTGGCCTCGCTAGTTTTTTAGAAAAATTACTATACAAAATATAATATAGTAACTAATATAAAAATATAAAGGTAATATGAAAAAAAATAACTTCGTTGTAGGTGGGTCTGCATGCCAGCTAGGTAGCCCCTCTTCCCATTAAACGCATGTATTTTTGAACCCTTTGTCTATCTTGTATCTAAGTGTTACTTGTATTTTTTCTACCTTTTATCAGCTCAGTTACCTACTAAAAAGGAACGGGTCTTGACATAGATGGACTATGCAACTAAATTGGTGAGAGTCTATTGGATATCATGGCTACAATGGCATTACTTCTACTAGTAGCCTTGATAGTTGTGAGACTATATTATATGCTCGTAACACTATGGAATCGTGTGTTATTTTTCAGAGGTGGATGATTTCCTCCAGGCTCCATGGGATTTCCATACATTTGAAAAACGCTTCAGTTATTCTCCTAGCATCCTAATGTCTTCTTCTCTTTTAAACATAAGAGGTGCTTAATATTTCCTTCTTTTCTCTTCTTTGGCCAAAGCTAGAGTTCCACATTGCTCTTGATTCATTCATTATTGATGTCTAGGAGTATTAGCATTTTCCTCCAAAATTGTCTTCACCAGTCATTGAACACCAATGTGTAGTTGCAAATCCATACAGATTGAGGGTGCACTAGAGAAGCTTCCAGGTGATGCATAGTTGATTGAAATAGATAGTTGGAATTCTATATCCAACAACTCAACTAAATTCAACAAGTGTCGTTCTATTTATGTGTTTTCCAAAATTAGAATAGATTTCTTTCTTAAGTAGGAAAAATTGTTTTTTATAAAGCATACTTTATAAATTTTGGAAGTTCTTTCTTTAGCATAGTTTTCCTACGAATAGAGCCCAATGCATAGGTCTAGAATAGGAGGGTAAAAATCCAAAAAGGTTTTCGTGCTTTTGGGGCATATTTATTCCCCTAGTATGTTGTCCCACGCAGACTAGGCACTAGAGAAAATGTATTCCAACTTGTTTGTAACCCATGACCCTCTGGTTCGATTATTAAAGCAAGGGTGTGGAAGTAGAACTATTCATCTAGTTTTTGTGTGTGAGCTTCAAGTAGTAAATCAATTTTATGAGTTTTTTGTAGCAGATATATTTCACTGAGTTAACTAGAAAGCAGGAGTTGGTTTGAAAGTTAGTTCCACTTTTGTTGTTCCAAATTTTTTCAGTGTGATGTGTTTTAATTTTCTGACTATAGATCAATTTTAGTTTGGATAATAGCTAAAATGATCAGACTATTGGGTTTTTTAATTATGTGTAGTAAATTGTTGCATTGAGCTAGAAATTTTAACATTTCCATACTCCATTTGTTTTCATTCATTGCTAACACTTTATGATATAGTGCTTTTACTATTGCCTAATATTATTTTGGGATTCCTAGCTTATTCATACACTTGCAAAGTTTGTTTATCAGCATTTTGTCAAACACTTTTAGAAATATGCAAAGCAACAACCTTTATTTTCCCTACATTCTTCTGCTACTATCCATAAAGTGGCTAGGTGGTATATCATTATGTGTCCCTCTCTACACACAGCTTGACCAGGTTGACCCTTTAGCTCTACCATATGGTTCTCTTTCCAGGGGTTAACTTCTTCTCTTGAAACTATACCAATAGAGTTTTGCATAGATTGGTTTCACCAATATTATCCTATAATTGGATGAAATTCTGTCTCCTACATTATATATGGGTATTATGAGGGTTTCATTCAATTTTTTTTGGTAATCCTTAGTGCGGGTTGGATTGAAAATAGATTTGAAATGAGGATTTCATTCAAATTATTTTTGGAATACTTTCTTAGTGTTAATTTGAACATATCATTGATAACTCTCCATCCTAATTGTTAATTATGTATTGTTTCTGCATTCTGCTATCCAATCAATTTGTAAGAATTTATCCTTGAAATATGTCATATATTTTTGGTCACAATAGCCCAGAATTATGCCAACCTTTCTTCATGTATCACCATGTTTCTCCAATTTAATCAAGCGCGTGTCTACAATTCATTACATAACTTCAAAATTTGGCTTTACAAATAAGGCGCAAGCCATCAATTCCAAAGGAAACATGAAATGAAAGCTACTAATATACTCCTACTCTAATATGTGCCCAAAGGAAGATAACATGAAATTAAAGTTACTAATCTACTCCTACTCTAATATGTGCCCAAAGGAATATAAAAAATGGTTCTTTTAATATGCCATAAACATCGTCACAGAATTGATGAATATAGTTAGGGTTTGATGGATTTTCATGTCCAACACATGGTCTCCATACAGGAAAGTTTGAGGGTAGTTTTTGTTGGTATACTTGTTGCATCGGTGGAAATCTCATTGTACTTAGTAGTAGACTTTTGGGTCTTCAATAATGAGGGTCACCCCTAATCACAGTGCCTAGGTTAAGTGGAGAATTGGTGTAGTTTATGTATGGCAATGAGTTACAATTGTTACAAGCCATGTACTAGAATACAATGGATGGTCGAACTCTACCTGATGCACTTTATTTGTCAAGTGAATCTAATTGTATTCTTCTCCATACACCTTGGAAAAGGAACCCTTGTCAACAAGTGTATCCTTTTCACTTTCAACAAGAATGAAGTTATAATCCTTTTCACTACTACCATATTCTTGCAATAAAATTGTACAAATTCCTTGTAGATTCAAACTACAGATTTTAATATGCTAAAAAAATTGACTTGAATATACTCTACTCATCAGCGGAAACAATAAAAAATCAATGCAATCACGAACCATAAAAGAGAAATAATTCAATCACACATAACACAATAATTTTATGGGGAAAGACACAACTAAAAACCCCTGCTATTTGTATATTGAATTAACCAGAAAATATGAGAAGATTACAATGCTTTTCTCAAGCTAGAGAAACCTCTGCACTATCTTAATCTATCTCAATGCTTCACATACAATTCAAGCCAATACTTAGCCAATTCTATTGCTTTTTGTTGTCACCTTCCAAAAAGAGATTTCCATTTGTACAAAGAGGGAAAAAGAACATAGATGTTTGGAGCTACCCTCCAAGCCATAGAAGCACTCAAATCTAAATAAGACACCATCCAATAGATAGTGCTCGGAATTATATTTCCAATGGTATATGGAACTTCTCAAATGGACTCCAGAATCAAAAGTTAGAGCAGGTTGAAAGTTACCCTTGAAAACCAGAAAACAAAGGAAAATGTTTAAGTTTAATCCTAGATCTTGCAAATTGGAGTTTTCTAATGCAAAAGTAGGGGAATTGTGAGATAACTTGTGATTATCAATTGGAGGTACATGGCACATATTTTATCAGTGATCGGAGGTCTGGATCACATCAGAAAATCACAAATTAGCGATCGCACCTCACAGCCATGCAACATATCAGCGATCACAACCACCCAAACAAATCGCAAATCGGCAATTGGTGATTTCAACTGGTCACTCTTAAGAAATCGCAGGAGGAATGTGACGATAAGTGTAAATCACCAGAAGGGAAATGATTTGCAAAGGGAATCAACAAAAAACCAGGGGCAGACAAACCTTTTCTCTCTCCTCCAGGGGCCCATGTGGCGAAATACTATTGGTCCCTATAAGCCCATGTGGCGGCTGACATCATCATGACATGGTCGTACGAAGGACACATGGCATGATGATATAACATTTTCAGGGGTCCTGTGGGGGCATATTCGACTAACACGTGTCACCACTCAAGAAGCGACATGTGGCAGTGATGACGTCATCAATAAAGAATCGATGATCGGGGGTAGCAACACATTGTACATCACAAGGAATTTGTCGATTGTGAACCTCTGATTGGAGGGAGCTACAATAAGGGGGCTAGCCTATGGTCACAAGAAGAGCAAAGAACCAATAGCTAAGTAGGACAAGTGGTCTCGCATATCGGCGATCGCAAGTGTCAAAGGGAGCAAAACAAAGGCGATGCTATGAAATTGTCGATTGCAATATCTTGGGTAGGCCCAATCGACGTTCAACGATCACAAGCTATAGAGGTCGCATACTCTCTCTTATCATTTTTTCAAGTGGGCCAGACTGCATCACGCATCGGAGATCACAATGTTGTGGAGGAGGCATCGAAAGCGAGCATTAGAAACCATCGATATGTGGGATTCTATGTAATAATGGGAAAATACCCCAGAGGGGAGTCCGAAGGCCACAGAGCCCGAGGACTAAGTGCCTGGTCATAGCCCCTGGTCACATGAAGAAAAAATGGCTAAATTGCATTGAAATGCCTCGTCCCGTAAGGACTTTTAATGGGAAATCTTGATGTGATAACTCCGCGACGACGTAATGCATAAATTTAAAGATGTGGTGGGTCAGCAGCTAAGGCATTTAAGAGAGGAGATGGAGCATTCAAAAAATCGGCATGGGTTGACCCAGTAAGGCCCCTTGTGACATGAAACCAGGGTCGACACTGGCAGAGTAAATGAAGACATGGAAGCTTGGGAGGACTTGATGATCCAGCATGGCATTCCATGTAGAGGGAAGATGAAGTACCGCCCAAGTGACCTCTGCTTCTATATTGTGACATTAAAATGATAATTGACCACTCCTAGTTTTGGAGAATGAATGATTCAATTAGTAAAGGTAGAAGCGACTAGAATCAACTGGGTGGCACAGGAGGCTGGACTATGGGCAAGAAACATCCCAGGGATGGGCATGGAGAGATTTTGTTGGAGTTTCCATCTAATTGTTGACCTATTTTGTAATCATGTAATGTATCAAGCATTTAATGAAGTAATTAATCTTTTTTAGTCATTTTTGGGCCACAGAGCCAACCCAGGGCGAGATAGCTAGTCGATTTGACAACTGAGGCTTGACTGAATATATTTTGTTGTAATTACTATTCAAGGCTCCCCTCTTGGATAAATAGCGGGAAGCAACACTTCACAATGGTTCAGAATCCTAAATAAATAGCTACATGTTATTTTCAAGATTGTATGACTTTATGATATGTGTCTTTCAGAATATTAAGGAAATGGCGGTGATTCCTCCTTCGAGTACTATAGTATGTTACCCCCTTGTTTAACTTCCATTATGTTCATGTTTCCTCTCTGATTTCAGGTAATCGTAGCTACTAGAAATGTTTCATACATTCTTACAGATTCATTTGTATTGACTTGTTAATGCATGTGCCTGTATGGATCGTTGAGATTATATCTTTAAAATTGCGCTCCATGACTCATCGCACCCAGTCCCCTTTCATCCATTATGTCTACCTGTAACTCGGATAAGTGTAGAATTCTTGATGCTTCAAGCTCTATGTGATGAGTGCAGAATTATTGACGCTTCAAGTTCTATGTGATGAGTTATTCTATCTCCTTATCTTCTCTCATTGCTCTGCCAAAGCTTATTAAACTGTAGGTCCTTGAACTACTCGGTCTCCACTAGTTTATACATATATTTCTGTGAGTTGTATATGTGAATAAGTATCAGAAATACATGGCTTATTCCTTTAGATGAATGAACCAACCCATGTTGTTTATTATACATATAAATACATATGTACAAAGATATATGTGATTTCTCTAGCGTCCTGAGAATCATATGAGACACACAAAATCTAGATGTTCCAGGAACTGGTCTTGTAATCAATCTGAGGTTGTCTCTGGAAGTGACAACACTTGCCAAGCTCTTTTTTCTTTGCGCAGTTTCCTAAGGAATTAGCCCATATTAATTGGGAAATTCCACAAATATGAATTGTGCAATCCTCATAGGTATTCCTATGATTTCATGCACCACCTATACAATTCAGATGATTATACAACTGATAGTACATTGTCTCTGAACTCCAATATCAACTGGTTCTTTCTCTAATCTGACATGAATGATTTAATTATGAGTGAATCTTCAGTTTATTGGTTAATCAGTGTTGGTTACACCCCACTACTGGATCTCCCACTAATTCCTCCATCAGTTGGAACTAGTTTAAATTAATTTAACTCAATTAGACTATATTAAATAATTACAACTCAAAATAAACTCAACCAGGGCTCCTAAAAAGTAGGAGACACTCTACATGACTCTAGTTAGACTTCCAACTCGAATTAACTAAGCCAACTAAGTCAATTTAGCTAGTTAACTATTAAAAGTTTTCATGAGATGTGGAATTACAATTGAATTCCTAATTTAATTCAAAAACAAAATTATATTAGGATTTTCTTATTGCATTTTCAACACTCACTCTCAATAAGAAAGTGATTATCCGATACCCTGATCCTACCTCTGTGAAACTTGAATTTGGATCTTGATAATACCTTTGTCAAAATATATGCATCCTATTTCTCTGTAGGAATGTACTCCAACAATATGATTCTCCTCTGCACACAATCTCATATATGATGATTCTGGATGTCGATATCTTGGACCAATCATGAAAAACTGAATTCTCAGAGAGTTTGATATAACTTTGATTGTCATAGTAAATCATTGTAGGATCCATATGCTGAACAAATAACCCAAAAGGATCTTCATCATCCATATAGCCTCACAAGCTGCTTAACTAGCACTCATGTACTCTGCTTATGTTGAACAAAGTGCAACTGATCTCTGCTTCATGTTGTACAAAGAAACTGTTATTGACCCAATACTGAAGATTCCCCTTGATGTGCTCTTCATGTCACATGGACTCCCTGCCCAGTTCGCATCTATGAAGCCTTGAAGCTTCACTCCCATTGTTCGTCTATACCAAAGACCAAACTGAGTGGTGCCTTTGAGGTATCTCAACACATATTTAACTACCTTCCAATATATATTTGTTGGCTTAACCATGGATTGAATATGTTGGTTAACTAAAAAATGCATGTACAGTCATGTGTTCACAAAATACATAAGTGAACCCACAATTTGTCTACAAATAGTAGCCTCCACTACTTCACCTGAAGTAACATCCTCCTTCCTCTAATTTTCTGCTAGAGGATTCTTCATGGGTTTGTTGCTCTCTATGTGGAACTTCTTCAGTATCTCATTGGCATTCTTTCCCTGAGAGATGAACAGTTCTCCATATCCTTGCCATACTTTCATACCAAGAAAGTAATGCATGAGCCCCAGGTCCTTCATCTCGAACTCTCTTATAATATCCTCTTTGCAAGATTTTATCAACTTCTCATCACCTATTAGAATCAAATTGTCGACATATAATACTATAGTCAACAATTTACCTTCAACCACAATATGGTAAGGGTTCGGATCTACTTCACTTTTGGTGAAGCCCAACTCGGTGAAATAGTTGTCAATTTAGGTGTACCAAGCACAGGGTGCTTGTTTTAGTCCATACAATGCTCGCTTGAGTCTGCATACATGTGACTCTCTATTGAAGGTCTCAAATCCTTCCTACTGCTCAATATATACCTATTCCTCAATCATCTTGTTGAGGAATGCTTTCTTCACATCCATCTGATGTATCTTCCATCCCATTTGCACTGGCAGTGCTAGAATAGATTTGATTGAAGAGTACCTTACTGGTGGAGCAAAGGTCTCATCGTAATCACTTCCCTCCACTTGAGAGACTAATTTGGCCACAAATTTGGCTTTGTGTTTCTCCACACTCCCATACGTTTCTTTCTTTACCTTGTAAATCCATCTAGAACTCACCACTGACTTGTCTGCTGGTCTTGGGACCACTTCCCAAACATTTTTTTTGATAATGGAGCCATACTCCTCAACCATGGAATCAACCCATACTGGTTACTGCATTGCTTCCTCGAATGAGAATGGCTCAAACTCTACACTCTCGCTCATCAGATCCATGTAACCAATGTACCGATCTGGTGAACTGCTCTTCCTACACTAATATTTGGGTACTCCCACATTCTCTCTAGCGTCATGCATCAATCTGTCAACCTTTCTAGTGTGCTTCCTTCCATCTATGGAAGTCTCTACATGGGTGAGTGCTTCCACTCTCTGCTCCTCTGCATGTGGCTTCTCCACATCATCCCAAGGTTCCTCCTTTGGAGCTAAAATCTCCTCATCTACATGTAACTTAATCTCTCTCTCAAGGGAACATCTCATGGCCTTCTCTTCATTGAACTTCACATCTCTACAAACCATTATCATCTTGTTGGATGGAAAGTACACCTGATAGTTGTGAGGTGTATCAGTGTACCCCAAAAATATGCCCAACTCAACTATTGGCTCTAACTTTTTCTATGCATCCTTTTTAACATGACATTAGACTAATGAATCAAAGATCCGAAAGTGTGCCACACCTGGTTTCTTACTTAAAAAAACTTCTTCTAGTGTACTCATCCCAAGAATTCGATGATGGATTTTTTTCTATAAATAAACAGTTCTGTTGCATGCTTCAACCAACAAGTGCAACAATAGGCCCTGATCATGTAACGTCGCTCATGCAATTTCGAAAATACTTTTTTTCTTCCTTTCAACCAGCCCATTCTACTGTGGGTTATGAGGTGTTATTAACTCCCATCGAATGCCTTCTGACGAGCAGAAGTTCTTGAATTCATTCGACACATATTATCCACCATTATTTCTTTTGAGAGCTTTAACTTTCCTGCCATTATCTTTCTCGACAAGTGCTTTAAATTCAAAAACTTTAGCTAACATATGATGTTTATTCTACATGAATAAAATCTAGCACTTATGAGAAAAATCATAAACAAATATTACATAATACCTATGCTTTTCTGTGGATGTTGTCGAGAACGGTCCACACACATTTGAGTGAAATCTATCAAGGATGGCTTGCACTCAAATGTATTTATCATGAAAGGAAGTTGTGGTGTACTTCCCCAATGTACACCCTTTGCATGTGTCTCTCTACTCTATTGTACCCTTGGGAAGTCCTATAGAAATTCGCTGCATGATCTTCAAAGCTCCATGGTGCAAGTGACCCAATATTTTATGCCACAACTCATCGATGTCTCAGATTTGCACCTTCTCTACTTTAGTGCTCAAAGAAATGCAATCTTCTACATCCAATTTTTAGAGGTTATTCACCTGAACTCCGATCTACTTCAACTATCTTGAGGCTATGTAACGAAGGAAATCCTTTCCCTCGCTAAATATCACATCGTAGCCACAGTACTCCAACATTGAAATTGGAACCAAATTCTTCTTCAAACTCGGAACATACATGACATCTTTTAATTTGAGAGGAGAACCAGGCTCCTTCTTAAAGGTAAAATTACCAATGTCAGTTGCGCTATACCTCCCATCATCTCCCATCTCGATGTGCATCTCAGGGTCCTTCTCCTCCAAGTCACTAAAGAAGCTTTTTTTTTGGTCATATGGAATTATGCTCCACTATCCAGGTACCACACACTACCCGTCACCGATGTCACCATGCAAGTGATGAGGGTGAAATCCAGTTTGAATTATGAAGCAATAGCTTCACCTTCCACTCCTCCTAATGGATTCTTACCAGCCTTCTTGCGCGGACACTTTGTAGCATAATGTCCCAACACATGATAGTGAAAAAATTTAATCTTCGACATGTCCTTCTTCTTTTCACCCTGACTAGAATCTGATTTGGAATGGGATGAATTACCCTTCTTTTTATTTTTCTTTCCATATAAGGCACAATTATCCTCATTGTCATGCTTGGATGAGGATCCATCTCTGGTGTTCTAACGAATCTATTATTGTACCAAGTCGTACCATTATTTCTCCCACTCTGGTAGCTTCTCCCTCCCATTAACTGAGTCCTTGTAACTGTGCCAGCTCCTAGGAAGGCCTATAAGTTCTAGCCTCACTAGATCGTCTTTAGAAATTATAACATCAACACTTTCAAGCTCATTCCAACATTGGGTGAACTTTGTCAAGTATTTTGGTATTGTGTAGCCCTTCTCCATCTTCATCTTTCTGAGTTTTTCCTTCAGTGCCAGCTTCTTGTGGTCACTATTGTTTTGAAACGGGTCTATCAAGGCCTTCCACATTGCAAGTGGATTTTAGTTATCATGAAGGTTCGAGACAATATGATCGTGAAATCCTTCTAGGATAATCCTTCTCACCTTTGCTACACATTTTCTCCACTTTGCCAGATCTTGAGCATCAACTGGCTTAGAAATGTCTTTATCTGTGAATTTCTTAAGCCCATTGTCTTCCAACACTACCTCCATCCTATCCTTCCAAGAAATATAGTTTGAACTACCCTTAGGGGCATATTTGAGTCTCAATCCATAAAACGCCATCCTACTAGCTCTGAAGTATGATACTACAAATTCGATTTCTCCTACAAAATACAAATTCCTATTCTCCTCTTCTATAGTGATTTCAACTCTGATACCATGTAGATTCAAAGTATAGATTATAATATGCTAAAACAATTGACTTGAATCTACTCTACTCATCAACAGAAACAATAAACGATCGATGAAATCATGAAGCATAAAAGAGAAAGAATTCAATCACAAATAACACATTAATTTTCTGGGGAAAGCCATAGGTAAAAACCCCTGCTATCTATATATTTCATTAATCATAAAATATGAGAATATTACAATTATTTTCTCAAGCCTGAGAAACCTCTGCACTATCTCAATTTATCTCACTTCTTCCCAGACAAGCTCAAGCCAATACTTAGTCAATTATGTTGCTTGTCAAACTCCTATTTTCTTGCGTAGTTTCCTAGGGAATTAGCCCATATTTAATTGGGAAATTCCACAAATATGAATTGTGAAATCCTCATAGGCCTTCCTCTGATTACATGCACCACTTGTACAATTTAGATGATTATACAACTGATAGTACATTGTCCCTGAACTCCAATCTCAACTGGGTCTTTCTCTAATCTGACATGCATGAGTTAATTATGATTGAATCTTCAGTTTACTGGTTGATCAGTGTTGGTTACACCCCACTACTGGATCCCCCACTAATTCCTCCATCAGTCAAACTGAATTGAATAATTACAGCTCAAAATAAACTCAACTAGGGCTGCTAAAAAGTAGGAGTCACTCTACATGACTCTAGGTAGACTCCCAACTCAAATTAACTGATCCAACTAAGTCAAATTAACTTAGTTAACTATTACAAGATTTTATGAGATGTAGAATTACAATTTCATTCCTAATTTAATTCAAGGACAAAATTAAATTAGGGTTTTCTTGTTTCATTTTCAACAAAAACTTTTTCAATGATGCGAGCAGTGCTACCCTCATTGGATGCCTTTTAAAGCTTCAGGATTGGTGCACATTTCTCTGTATTTTCTAGCTCATCTCTTACCCAAGTTATACCCTTATCATAGTTTTCAAGGATCTGCTTACATCGTGGCCGGCCATTATGGTGGGAATTTTCCCTTTAAGCCTCGCAAATATGTTCTAATTTTGCTTCACCATCATTATTATAAACATGTTTTTTCCATTTTATCGGTTGCTTGTTCTCAACCTTTTTTTGTAACCTCAATATTTTGGCTTTCAATGTGTGTAAAATCAGCAACCCAGAAAATGATTGATACCACTTAAAAGGATGGTCATCACCCTTGAAAACATAGATCTTTCTACGTCTGATGATTATATTCCTCTTGGAACAATATATTCTTAAAAGCAAGTGGTGCACCAACCATGCGTTTTCAGCAGAGAAGTACATATTAATCCCCTTTCATTTTTATTTGAACCATATTTTTTAAGTGAATGCTTCCTAAAATTACCGAATATTGAAACAAATTTTCTTTCACAATCCACCTTCCATCAAAGCCTTCCTGAAAATGACTTCAATATGACTCTAGTTTTATATACTACCATGTACTTTATTCACTAAATTGATTTAAGTACTTCTCTGTCATTATCACCGTTACCCGTGCTTAATCAAACTTATCTATAACACCAATTTATTTGACTTCAAGTTATCTTCAAACAAGTTTCTTATCATTTTTTCATTTAAATTATTTTAAAACGAGTTTTCAATTCTTTTTTAATTTTTTATTCTTTAATTTATTATAAAATTGGTTAGTGTGCACTTGGATAATTTCAACTTTCGGAATATTAACTTTAGTGTGGAAATTATAAAGGTATTACGTTAAATTAACCTAATAATTATTAGAATAAATTTATTGATAAAAATCCTAAAATGAAAATAAAAATTATAAGATAATTAAATGTAATATTTATAATGGTGATGATTAATGTTTATTGAGATTTATATAGTTTATTAAACTTTAAAAAATATAAGAGATTAATCGGAAGTTTTTAATATTTTATTTTTATGTTTAAAAAGAAATGAGTGAAGTGTTCCTGGATTATTATAGATTTGTTGACTTAATCAGTGAATAAGGTTGGTAATGTGAAAAATATATTGAAAATTAGATTGAATGTGAATAAAAATGGACAATCTAATAGAAAGCGTTTTTCATCTTCAACCCTCTTAGGATCACACGGGTGACAAACTCTTTCATCCCATGTTTTTGGAATCGACCAATGCCCAATTTCACTATGAAGCTCATGAGAATTAGTTCTTACCTTGGCAATGTCCATTTTGTTCTTAACACTAGTCAAGATAATATCATTTTTGTTTCCGAGATTGGGGTTGATCACCTCCTTATAATATCTTAGTTTCTTTTTTTCCTCTAGGTCTTTATTGCCCAACAAATTCTTCTTAAATTTGAAAGTTATAATATTTGTAATATTATCCAGATTCTGCAAGTTGGTCTCCTTCTTTATTCCCCAATGGTCCAATCAAGATTGTGCATCCTTACGTCATCCGCGCTTAAGACAAAGGTGGGGGTTTTGGCTAGAGTTTGAAGCAATTTTAGGAAACCTCTTAGGCATCCATGTTGAATAATGTCTTCTTATACATAAGAAACCTAGTCATAGTCGTACTTTAAATGTGGAAAAGACTTGCTTCAATCAAGAGAATAGAGTATGGAGTAGTTCCTTTAATATTGAGGTTGTAGGTTATAAACTGCTTTGGGATCTATTCAATCTTCCTCCATAGCTCACTAGAGTATTTCCTTTAATATTGAGGTTGTAGGTTATAAACTGCTTTGGGATCTATTCAATCTTCCTCCATAGCTCACTATATATATTACAAAACCAAACCTCACATCCATATAAAATAATAGGTGTGATAAGGATCTCAAAGATGAGCTCTTTTTTATCCCAAATCTAAATATTTTTCGACTTACAATTGTTTTCAAGCCCATAGTAAGTTTTCTGGCCTCCATTTATCTTCTTCTCAATGTTATAATTCCAATTCAGTTAATGATGGATGTTGATTCCCATATATTTTTATGAAGGAACTTCCTCCAAAGAGTTTTTATAAATGACAATAACATAGGCGATATTTTTGGATTTAATTATCACGACTTTAGTTTTAGCGCTATTAACACCCATACCCATATTGAAGCAAAAATATTGGATGATTTTGAGATGCTTGCCAAGATCGTAATGCCTCCTTTCCAAAAGAGCAATATTGTTAGCATAAAGGAGAAGTGTTATGACCACAAAAGTGAGTGTGGGCCCAGCACAACCTACATCTTCTAAATACTCCTCTAGCTTATTATTGTATATGCCAAAAAGGGAAGGGGATAAGGGACATCTTTGATTGACTTTGATATTGAATTTAATTTCTTTTGACCAACCCTCTGTGGTTCTAATCTTGGAAATAAATGATGTAGGAAAATCCACTTTTCCTATGTCTTCAATCTCTCCATTAAAGTTCTTGTATCATTTGCATGAATAGCTACCAAGGATGTATTCATTCATTAACATATCTTATAAGAAATTGACTAACGATTCTTGGTCTCCACCATTCAATACATGCAATGAATTTAATTTCATTAAATCTTCAATACGATTTCTTCATCGAATTCACTCACATAGGAACTTAATTCTAACAATTCCAGATTTTAGTAATTCTTCAATCATCTTGCACATAAACACTTCATACACATAAGATATGAAATTTCATTTCATTAACAAAACTTGTACATACAAAACTCTCTATGGACATTCATTTGGTCATTCTCTCCTTTCCTTACACTTACTCTCTTTTTTTTATTTCCCATAAGTTTACAATAGATATAATTCATAAACATCACAATTTTTTCTAGATCCTAAAATCACTCCATAATCACCCATAATCACTCCATGAATTACATTTTCCTAAATCCTAAAATCACTCCATAAATGAGATTTTTCTAAATTCTAAAATCACCCAATCTATTTTAGAATCCCTCATGCATTTCAAGGAAAAATAGTTTTTTTCCTTATGGAAAGAATATCGTTATCCATAGTTTTTCTAAAACTATGGCTCATTAATTATAAAACTTATAAAATATACCAGCTTGGAAAATACAATTTATTTACATAACAAAATATGAATTCTTGTCAAAAATCAAGACCTTTTTTTGAATTTTTTTCATGTCGAAGACTCAATGGCTTGGAAGCTCTAATTCTCGTGCATCAGACTCCCAAGGTAGAAAGCATTCATGACCTCATGGTCACATATCATTAATTCCTGAATCCTCGTGGATCCCAAAATTTGAATTGTAATCGATCACTTCCTTATTCATGTTGATGTTTTATTTTTGTTTCCACTGTCTTCTTCAACCTTCCAAGTTTTCAAACATTATGTTGTAGTTTTCCACTCTCTTTGTTGATGTACTCTTGTACACTTATCTTCCTTCTTACATTAGTGTGCAATTTTTCATGCACTTCCATCATTAGTATTTTCCATGTCAAAATTTCCTTTTGCTGCGACATGTTATTATCACCACTTACTTGTAATTGAATCTCTATTTTGAAAGATTTTATGACCCCAATGGTCACTTCATTGTTTTCATAGCCTCTCTGCTCACACTCTTCATTATCATGCATCTTTTCCAAGATGTATAATACACTTGAATGTCTTCTCCCTTGTTTCTCCACAAATTATAGAGTATTTCCTTCTTCAAAATTATCAATTTTGACTTCGTCTTCATTATTGTCATCAAATAAAATTCATGGGTTTATATATTTAGAAATCTTACTATTTTCTTCATATGATACCTTAAGCACACCTTCTATGCTTGCAACTTCCACAAAATATTCTCCACCAATCCTTGTATTGATCAACCATTCTTCCAACATCCTTAGCTTTTCTTAAAAATTTGTCAGCATCAGGTCTGAATGATGTTCTTCCTCTTTATGATTCATTTGACTATTTCCATGAGTTAATTATTCTATGTCCTCTGCAACAACATGTTTCTTTAATTGTCTATCAGTAATTTCTTTGTTCATTAATGTATGGTTTTCTTCATGAGATAATGCTACCTTATCCTCTATCAGAATGAGATTATAAGTTTGTCTTCCTTTTATGCCTCGAGAATACATTTCTTTTTCTTCCTTCACCTTCATGATAGTTTTAGGTGACTTTCCATCACCATCCACAAAATAACCAAGCAATGGTGCTTTCTCCGGTTCACAAATGTATGGATTATTATCGATTGCCTTCAGCTCTTCATTCTTATGTTGACTACTTAACATATGTTTCAACTTCACTTGTAACTTGTGCCACTTCACCTTTTTCGTAGCACCCATCCACATCTATGGTCTTCACTATCTTGTTGTAACAGCTCCATAAGCACATTCAATCGTGCTCTCATTTCAGTATGTTCCCTATTAAACATTTCATCACTCATCTTCCTTTTTATGTCAGTTGCCTTGACACATTCTTTCCTTCTCCTGTGGATTTCACCTGAACCTTTGTAATGACCCTTTGCAGTCATCTTTCTCTCTATATTTGTGAGCTTATGCATGCTCAACATTCAATTGCAACCAAGCCTCTCCTTTGTAGTAAATCTCCTCTTCTTGTTACTCAATACCTCATCAAGTTTTGTTCACTAGGTTGACATTTTAGTATTTTGTCTGGTTCTCTCCTTAGAACCTTCTTGAGCCCTCCTCTACTCCTTTGGTTGTTGCACTTACTTGGTTTACTTCTTTTGAGAACTTCTACTTGTTCCATGCTTCCTCTACTACAAGTTTCTTCTGCCACAATTCTTTCTTCACTTGTTCTCTCTGTCACAACTTCCAAGCTATGATCCATTATCACTCTCCTTTAGCTTCCACCTACAAACATCAATTCCTCTAAACAAATAAATTTAGAAATATAAAATTGAGTTTACATATTACACTGATGCAATTCTCCAATCTCCTTCTGTTGCACAACTCTAATGTTTGTATAATCAACTATCATTTCTTCCAATCTCAAAGAGCACAATAATCTATAAATCTCTTCTTTGAAGATATCACCGACTTTGATACCACTTGATGCAGGAAAATCCACTTTTCCTGTGTCTTCAACTTCTCCATTAAAGTTTTTGTAGCATTTGCATGAATAGTTACTAGGCATGTCTTCATTTGCTAACATCTCTTATTAGAAAATGACCAACAATTCTTGGTCTCCACCACTCAGTACATGCAATTGATCCGAAGGGAAAATGGAATCCATCCATGGTATTCATCCACGCATGGAATTTACCCATGGTATTTTAAGTGGAATCCACCCACGGTATTCATTCACCCATGGTATTTACCTATCCATGGAGTTTACATGTGGTATTGTAACCAAAAAAGGCTATAAGTAACAAGTCACATTTTGTAAAAGGACAAATGGTCCACCACAATGTAGAATTTACAGTTATTATTTGCTTTAGTAAAAAAGAGTTTCTTTGTGGTTTTGTTATTGTGTTTTCCTTGTATTCTTCCATCATTTCAATTTTTCAGATATTAGGGGCCTCCTTCCCCAAAATCAATTTCAATTTTTTAGATCTTGGGGCCAGATCAGTGGTATCAGAAGCCAGGTTACGATTCCATGAGAATGAGGGTTTGATTCATATTTTAGTTTCAAATTTTTGCAGCAATATTCAACACTCTAATCACGTGCTACAACCTCCACATAACACTTTCTTGGGAAAAGTGGGAAGAATTTTTCTTTTTTCAATTTTTTTGCAGGAATTGTTTTGGGCGATGAGTTTGCAAACCACGACTGAAAATTTTGGTACAAAATTTACAAAAAAAAATGTATCTAGATTCCTTGGGAAAAATACCCAAATTCAAAAAAAAAATTGATCAAATCAGAGTCCAAATGAAGTTGATATCGATGATTTAAAATCAGCTATGTTGCAGACATTTTTTTGACAACAATTCGTGGATGGTAACACTCCTCTCATTTTTTGTAGTTTTTGTGCAGAATTTTAGAAAAAAATATTGTAGAACTAAGCTCCTCTCCAAAAATCACCCAATTTCAAAAAAAAATGGTCAAATAGGAGTTCAGATGAGGGATATATCTCTAATTTAACATCAGTTATTTTTTTAGCACTTTTGTGATGGCTGAACAGTTGTTGCATGAATCTAAGTTTCTCAAGTGTCCAGATAGGGATTTCAAGCACATGGGAAGATGCATAATGGTCATTTTGTTTCTAAAAATAGGTTATAATAAATATTTTGAGTTATATTGACCAAGTTATGTCCATTTTAAATTTGAAGTTGCATTCAGAGTGATTTCCCTTTAGAGACGTGCCCTCCCACCTCACTTTAGTAGGCCCCTGCTTCACATTCATTAGTTTCAGCATAACAGCATCTGGCTTGGGTTCTTTGGAGACGTGCCCTCCCACCCCATGCTATGTAGGTACCTGCTACTTCATCAACAGTCAACATCACAGTTATGGGTCAACCACACAAAATCCCTTTCATCGAAGTCCATTTGTTAGGCCGCACATTGTTAGTATCACAATTGGTCACAAGAATTACAAGGTATCTCTATCCTTGGATCTTCATTTGTCATGGTTATGGGTCAACCACAAACCCACAATTTATCGAAGTCTAATTTCTAGGTTGTACACTATCAGTATCACAGTTGGTCACAAGCATTACATGGTATCTTTATCCTCAGATCTTCATTCATCATGGTTATGAGTTAACCACACAAAACCCTTCTCTTTAGTGACTCTTCATATTCAACAAAGGCTTCTCTAGAGAGAAATTCACACAATGGGGACCGTTGCTTCTTAAGTAGGAAGGAATGATCTGAAGGGAAAATGGAATCCACCCATGGTATTATAAGTTGCATCCACCCATGGAATTTACCCATGGTATTCATCCACCCATGGTATTTATCCACTTATGGAATTTACCCATAGTATTGTAAGTGACATCAACCCATGGTATTCATGCACCCATGGTATTTACCCACCCATGGAATTTACCTATGGTATTGTAACCAAACAAAGCTACAAGTATCAAGTCGCATTTTGTAAAAGGACAGATGGTCCACCACAATGTAGTATTTATAGTGATTATCTATTTTAATAATAAAAAAATTCTTTGTGGTTTGGTTATTGTGTGTTCTCCTCTTTTCTTCTACCATCGCATTTTGTAAAAGGACAAATGGTCCACCACAATGTTTATTTCGAGGCCTGCAAAAACATCATACCAATAAACAATTAACTCGCACCAATAGTAGGCACGAAATTATTCGTTGAACAAATTTAAACAAAAATGTAGTGCTCAAGCAAACAATCCATGAGAAAACAATTTGTGTTTTGGTGAATTAATATATATACTAGCATTATGAAAAAATTGACCCAAATATAAACAACAACATAGTAATAAATTCCAGCTTCCTGTGTACTCTAATATTACAAATTATGCCCATGACCAAACACTTACATACGTGTTAATCACTGAACACGTAAAATTGAACCACTTGCTTTAGATCATCATACTTTTAACTTATTCACATACATGGCATTCAGTTCTTTATTTGGAAACAATGTTGCCCACTTAAATAACCTAATCAAGACAAAAACTTACTACCCCACAACCTCCTTTATTAAACCATGAACCTATTTAAATAATTTATATCCTTCCACACCACAATGCCAAACTCTACCTTACACCTTAATACAATATTATGAAATACACACAATAATAAATTCATAAAACAAATTACATCAATAACATAAATAAAATATGCCCTAGTATAACTCTTCATCTATCAAAGTCTTCACAATCCACCTTCCATCAAAGTACAATCCACCTTCCACTTTGATTAAAGCCCTATGAAAATGACTTCAATATGACTCTAATATTATATACTACCATGTACTTTATTCACTAAATTGATTTAAGTACTTCTCTGTCATTATCACCGTTACGCATGCTTAATCAAACTTATCTATAACACCGATTTATTTGACTTCAAGTTATCTTCAAACAAGTTTCTTATCATTTTTTCATTTAAATTATTTGTAAACGAGTTTTCATTTAAATTATTTGAAAACGAGTTTTCAATTTTTTTTTTAATTTTTTATTGTTTAATTTATTATAAAATTGGTTAGTGTGCATTTGGATAATTTCAACTCTCCGAATATTAACTTTAGTGTGGAAATTCTAAATGTATTACTTTTAATTAACCTAATAATTATTAGGAAAAATTTATTGATAAAAATTAAAAAAAAAATAAAAAAATTATAAGATAATTAAATGTAATATTTATAATGATGATGATTAATGTTTATTAAGATTTATATAGTTTATTAAATCTTAAAAAATATAAGAGATTAGTTAGAATTTTTTAACATTTTATTTTTACGTTCAAAAAGCAATGAGTGAAGTGTTTCCGGATCATTATAGATTTATTGACTTAATTAGTGAATAAGATTGGTAGTGTGAAAAATATATTGAAAATTAGATCAAATGTGAATAAAAAATGGACAATCTAATAAAGTGTATTTCATCTTCAACCCTCTTAGGATCACACGAGTGACAAACTCTTTCATCCCATGTTGTTTTAGGAATTGACAAATGCCTAATTTCACTATGAAGCTCATGAGAATTAGTTCTTACCTTGGCAATGTTCATTTTGTTCTTAAGACTTGTCAAGATAATATTATTTTTGTTTTTGAGATTGGCATTGATCACCTCCTTATAATATCTTACTTTTTTTTTCCTCTAGCTCTTGATTGCCCAACAAATTCTTCTTAAATTTGTAAGTTATAATATTTGTAATATTATCCAGATTCTGCAAGTTGGTCTCCTTCTTTATTCCCTAATGGTCCAACCAAGATTGGGCATCCTTACGTCGTCCATGCTTAAGAAGAAGGTGAGGTTTTTGGCTAGAGTTAGAAGCAATTTTAGGAAACCTCTTAGGCGTCCACGTTGAATAATGTCTTCTTATACATAAGAAACCTAGTCATAGTCGTACTTTAAATAGGGAAAAGACTTGCTTCAATCAAGAGAATAGAGAATAGAGTATGGAGTACTTCCTTTAATATTGAGGTTGTAGGTTATAAACTTCTTTGGGATCTATTCAATCTTCCTCCACAACTTGCTATATATATTACAAAACTAAACCTCACATCCATATAAAATAATAGGTGTGACGAGAATCTCAAAGATGTGCTCCTTTTTATCCCAAATCTAAATATTTGTCGACTAACAATTGTTTTCAAACCCATAGTAAGTTTTCCAACCTTCATTTATCTTCTTTTCAATGTTATAATTCCAATTCAGTTAATGATGGATGTTGATTCCCATATATTTGTATGAAGGAACTTCCTCCAAAGAGTTATTATAAGTGACAATAACATAGGCGATATTTTTGGATTTAATTATCATGACTTTAGTTTTAGCGCTATTAACACCCATACCCATATTCAAGAAAAAATATTGGAGGATTTTGAGATGCTTGCCAAGATCGTAATGGCTCCTTTCCAAAAGAACAATATTTTTAGCATAAAGGAGAAGTGTTATGACCACAAAAGTGAGTGTGGGCCCAACACAACCTACATCTTCTAATACTCCTCTAGCTTATTATTGTATATGCCAAAAAGGGAAGGGGACAAGGGACATCTTTGATATCGAATTTAATTTCTTTTGACCAACCCTCCGTGGTTCTAATCTTAGAAATAAATGATGTAGGAAAATCCACTTTTCTTGTGTCTTCAATCTCTCCATTAAACTTCTTGTATCATTTGCATGAATAGTTACCAAGGATGTATTCATTCATTAACATATCTTATAAGAAATTGACTAACGATTCTTGGTCTCCACCATTCAATACATGCAATGAATTTAATTTCATTAAATCTTCAATAAGATTTCTTCATCGAATTCACTCACATAGGCACCTAATTCTAAAAATTCCAGATTTTAGTAATTCTTCAATCATCTTGCACATAAACACTTCATACACATAAGATATGAAATTTCATTTCATTAACAAAACTTATACATACAAAACACTCAAAAAATTTGTTTCTTTTCATTCACTCTCTATGGACATTCATTTGGTCATTCTCTCCTTTCCTTACACTTACTCTCTCTTTTTTTATTTCGCATAAGCTTAAAATAGATATAATGTATAAACATCACAATTTTTTCTAGATCCTAAAATCACTCCATATAATCACCCATAAATCATATTTCCCTAAATCCTAAAATCTCTCCATAAATGAGATTTTTCTAAATTCTAAAATCACCCAATCTATCCTAGAATCCCTCATGCATTTCAAGGAAAAATAGTTTTTTCCTTATGGAAAGAATATCGTTATCCATAGTTTTTCTAAAACTATGGCTCATTAATTATAAAACTTATAAAATATACCAACTTGGAAAATACAATTTATTTACATAAAAGAATATGAATTCTTGTCAAAAATCATGACCTCTTTTTGAATTTTTTTCATGTCGAAGACTTAATGGCTTGGAAGCTCTAATGCTCGTGCATCAGACTCCCAAGGTAGAAAGCGTTCATGACCTCCTGGTCACATATCATTAATTCCCGAATCCTCTTGGATCCCAAAATTTGAATTGTAATCGATCACTTCCTTATTCATGTTGATGTTTTATTTTTGTTGCCACTGTCTTCTTCAACCTTCCAAGTTTTCAAACGTTATGTTGTAGTTGTCCACTCTCTTTTTTGATGTACTCTTGTACACTTATTTTCCTTCTTACATTAGTGTGCAATTTTTCATGCACTTCCATCATCAGTATTTTCCATGTCCAAAATTTCCTTTTGCTGCGACATGTTATTATCGTTACTTACTTGTAATTGAATATCTATTTTGAAAGATTATGACCCCAATGGTCACTTCATTGTTTTCATAGCTTCTCTGCTCGCACTCTTCATCATCATGCATCTTTTCCAAGATGTATAATACACTTGAATGTCGTCTCCCTTGTTTCTCCACAAATTATATAGTATTTCCATCTTCAAAATTATCAATTTTGACTTTGTCTTCATTATTGTCATCAAATAAAATTCCTTGATTTATATATTCAGAAATCTTACTATTTTCTTCATTTGATACCTTAAGCACTCCTTTTATGCTTGCAACTTCCACGCAATATTCTCCACCAATCCTTGTATTGATCAACCATTCTTCCAACATCCTTAGCTTTTCTTAAAAATTTGTCAGCATCAAGTCTGAAGGATGCTCTTCCTCTTTATGCTTCATTTGACTATTTCCATGAGTTAATTATTCTATGTCCTCTACAACAGCATGTTTCTTTAATTGTCTATCAGAAAATTTCTTTGTTCATGTATGGTTTTCTTCATGAGATAATGCTACCTCATCCTCTATCAGAATGAAATTATAAGTTTGTCTTCCTTTTATGCCTTGAGAAGACATTTCTTTTTCTTCCTTCACCTTCATGATAGTTTTAGGTGACTTTCCATCACCATCCACAAAATAACCAAGCAATTGTCCTTTCTCTGGTTCACAAATGCATGGATTATTATCGATTGCCTTGAGCTCTCCATTCTTATGTTGACTACTTAACATATGTTTCAACTTCACTTGTAACTTGTGCCACTTCACCTTTTTTCATAGCACCCATCCACATCTATGGTCTTCACTATCTTGTTGTAACAACTCCATAAGCACATTCAATCGTGCTTTCATTTTAGTATGTTCCCTATTAAACTTTTCATCACTCATCTTTCTTTTTATGTCAGTTGCCTTGACACATTCTTTCCTTCTCCTATAGATTTCACATGAACCTTTGTAATGACCCTTTTGCGGTCATCTTTCTCTCTATCTTTGTGAGCTTATCCATGCTCAACAGTGAACTATAGCCAAGCCTCTCCTTTGTAGTAAGTCTCCTCTTCTTGTTAATCAATACCTCATCAAGTTTTCTTCACTAGCTTGACATTTTGGTATTTTGTTTGGTTCTCTCCTTAGAACCTTCTTGAGCACTCCTCTACTCCTTTGGTTGTTGCACTTACTCGGTTTACTTCTTTTGAGAACTTCTACTTGTTCCGTGCTTCCTCTACTACAAGGTTCTTCTGCCACAATTCTTTCTTCACTTGTTCTCTCTGCCACAACTTCCAAGCTATGATCCATTATCACTCTCCTTTAGCTTCTACCTACAAATATCAATTCCTCTAAACAAATAAATTTAGAAATATAAAAATGAGTTTACATATTACACTGATGCAATTCTCCAATCTCCTTCTGCTGCACAACTCTAATGTTTGTATAATCAACTATCGTTTCTTCCAATCTCAAAGAGCATAATAATCATAAAATATCTTCTTTGAAGATATCACCAACTTTGATACCACTTGATGTAGGAAAATCCACTTTTCCTGTGTCTTCAACTTCTCCATTAAAGTTCTTGTAGAATTTGCATGAATAGTTACTAGGCATGTCTTCATTTGCTAACATCTCTTATCAGAAAATGACCAATGATTCTTGGTCTCCACCACTCAATTCATGCAATTGATCCGAAGGGAAAATGGAATCCACCCGTGGTATTCATCCACGCATGGAATTTACCCATGGTATTTTAAGTGGCATCCACCCATGGTATTTACCTATCCATGGAGTTTACATGTGGTATTATAACCAAAAAAGACTATAAGTAACAAGTCACATTTTGTAAAAGGACAAATGGTCCACCACAATGTAACATTTACAATTATTATTTTCTTTAGTAAAAAAAAGTTTCTTTATGGTTTTTTTATTGTGTTTTCCCTGTATTCTTCTGTCATTTCAATTTTTCAGATATTGGGGGCCTCCTCCCCCAAGATCCATTTCAATTTTTTAGATCTTGGGGGCCTCCCCCCAAGATCCAGATCACTGGTATCAGAAGCCAGGTTACGATTCCATGAGAATGAGGGTTTGATTCATATTTTAGTTTCAAATTTTTGCAGCAATATTCAACATGCTTCAATCACGTGCTACAACCTCCACATAACACTTTCTTGGGCAAAGCGGGAAGAATTTTTCTTTTTCCAATTTTTTTGCAGGAATTGTTTTGGGCGGCGAGTTTGCAAATCATATCTGAAAATTTTGGTACAAAATTTACAAAAAAAATAACATATCTAAATTCCTCGGGAAAAAATACCCAAATTAAAAAAAAAACAAATTGATCAAATTGGAGTCCAAATGAGGTAGATATCGATGACTTAAAATCAGCTATGTTGCAGATATTTTTCTGATGGCAATTTGTGGATGGAAACACTCCTCTCATTTTTTGTAGTTTTTGTGCAGAATTTCAGAAACAAATATTGTAGAATTGAGCTCCTCTCCAAAAATCACCCAATTTCAAAAAAAAATGGTCAAATAGGAGTTCAGATGAGGGATATATCTCTGAATTAAAATCAGTTATTTTTTAGCACTTTTGTGATGGCTGAACAGTTGCAGCATGAATCTAAGTTTCTGAAGTGTCCAGATAGGGATTTCAAACACATGGGAAGATTCATAATGGTCATTTTGTTTCTAAAAATAGGTTATAATAAATATTCTGAGTTATATTGACCAAGTTATGTCCATTTTAAATCTGAAGTTGCATCAAGAGTGAGTTCCCTTTAGAGACGTGCCCTCCCACCTCACTTTAGTAGGTCCCTGCTTCACATTCATTAGTTTCAGCATAGCAACATTTGGATTGGGTTCTTTAGAGACGTGCCCTCCCACCCCATGCTATGTAGGTACCTGCTACTCCATCAACGGTCAAGATCACGGTTATGGGTCAACCACACAAAATCCCTTTCATCGAAGTCCATTTGTTAGGCCGCACATTATTAGTATCACAATTGGTCACAAGAATTATAGGGTATCTCTATCCTTGGATCTTTGTTTGTCATGGTTATGGGTCATCCACAAACCCACAATTTATCGAAGTCTAATTTCTAGGTTGTACACTGTCAGTATCACAGTTGGTCATAAGCATTACATGGTATCTTTATCCTCGGATCTTCGTTCATCATGGTTATGAGTTAACCACACAAAACCCTTCTCTTTAGTGACTCTTCATATCCAACAAAGGCTTCCCTGGAGAGAAATTCACACAATGGGGACCATTGCTTCTTAAGTAGGAAGGAATGATCTGAAGGGAAAATGGCATCCACCCATGGAATTTACCCATGGTATTATAAGTGGCATCCGCTCATGGTATTCATCCACCCATGGTATTTATCCACTCATGGAATTTACCCATGGTATTTTAAGTGGCATCCACCTATGGTATTATAAGTGACATCAACCCATGGTATTCATTCACCCATGGTATTTACCCACCCATGGAATTTACCTATGGAATTGTAACAAAAAAAAGCTACAAGTATCAAGTCTCATTTTGTAAAAGGACAGATGGTCCACCACAATGTAGTATTTACAGTGATTATCTATTTCAATAATAAAAAAATTCTTTGTGGTTTGGTTATTGTGTGTTCTCCTCTTTTCTTCTGCCGTCGCATTTTGTAAAAGGACAGATGGTCCACTACAATGTAGTATTTACAGTGATTATATGTTTTAATAATAAAAAAATTCTTGTGGTTTGGTTATTGTGTGTTATCCTCTTTTCTTCTTCCGTCGCATTTTGTAAAAGGACAGATGGTCCACCACAATGTAGTATTTACAGTGATTATCTGTTTTAATAATAAAAAAATTCTTTGTGGTTTGGTTATTGTGTGTTCTCCTCTTTTCTTCTACCATTTCAATTTTTCAGATCTTGGGGGCCTCCTCCCCAAGATCCATTTCAAATTTTTAGATCTTGGGGGCCTCCCCCCAAGGTCCGGATCAGCAATGAATTTATCTTCACTAAATCTTCAATAATATTTATTTGCCCAATTCACTCACATAGGTACTTAATTCTACCAATTCTAGATTTTAGGGATTCTTCAATGATCTTGCACATAGACACTCCATACAGATAATATATGAAATTTCATTTCATTAACAAAACTTGTACACACAAAATACTCAATTTTTTTTTTTTTTCATTCACACTCTATGGCCTGATTCTACATTCATTTGGCCTGAATTCTCTCATTTCCTCACACTTACTCTCTTTTTTAATTGCCCATAGGCTTACAATAGATATAATTTTTTTCTAGATCCTAAAATCACACCATTAATCACCCATAAATCAGATTTTCCTAAATCCTAAAATCACGCCATAAATCAGATTTTCCTAAATTCTAAAATCACTCCATTAATCACCCAAATATCACTCCATAAATCAGATTTTTTGAAATTGTAAAATCGCCCAATATATCCTAGAATCCCTTATGTTTTTCAAGGAAAAATAGTTTTTCCCTTATGGAAAGAATCTCACCTATCCATATATTTTCCAAAACTATGATAGTTCTAAAACTCATAAAATATACCAACCTGGAAAATATAATTTATTTAGATAGAAGAATATAAATTCTTCTCAAAAAATCAAGACCCCTTTTTGAATCTTTTTCACATCAAAGACTTAATGGCTTGGAAGCTCTAATGCTCATGCATCAATAACATTCTCATACAACCTTGTCACAACAACCCTCAGCTTGAGAGGAGCCATTAGATATTCTGGCCTCTTCCATAGCTTTGTTTTAAGAATGACGTCAAAATATTTTATAAATTCAACAAAGGGACATAAGAGATCAACTTGGAAAATATAATTTATGGTAGAAGAATATAAATTCTTCTAAAAAATCAAGACCCCTTTTTGAATCTTTTTCACATCAAAGACTCAATGGCTTGGAAGCTCTAATGCTTATGCATCAATAACATTCCCGTACAACCTTGTCACAACAAACCTCAACTTGAGAGGAGCCATTATATCTTTTGACCTCTTCCATAGCTTTGTTTTAAGAATGACGTCAAAATATTTTATAAGGTTAACAAAGGGACATAAGAGATCAATTTTTTTTATTGTGGGATTCCTTTGTAATTATCTTACAAGTAACAAGATGGCTCATAGTTGAATGATATATCATAAATCTGGTGTGTCCTTTAGCTCTTTTATCATCACTTTCGAGCCAAATGTTAATCTTCTTTTCCAAAACAAGTTTGTATAGCTTGGTTAAAATGTGTCTAATCGTAATAGTCTTATAATTAGAGGGAATTCTTTCATCCCCGATCTTAAAGATAGACACAATGAGGCTCTGCGTCCAAGGCTTAGTGAAGCCTTACTTAATTGCCAAATCAAAGAGCTTGTGTATGTGCATGATGAGGATAGGTTTTCCCATTTTAAAAATTTAAGCTTGTCAACCTTCAATGTCCTTAGTTTTCCCACTAGCAAGTTGTTCAACCCAAAACTCAATGCCTTCAAAAGAAAACATATCATCCTCTATAGGGGCATTCAAATGGTGTTCATGGTGTTATGATATTTATAGAGGTTTTTAAGATAAATATTCTAGTTCTTTAAGGGAATCAAATGATTTTCTTTAGTTTTATGAATTAGAATTTTCCTCCAAAACTTTATAGGGTCATAATTAGAGAGGTGTTATAAATGTTTTTTCTTTCTACTTATATAGTATCTCCTTCTTTTAATAAGAATGTTGTACATATTTATCTTATCAAATTTTAAGGTTTTGTCAGCAGCATCCCTAATCGCTTTTCTAGCAATTTTAGAGTCATTATCATGATACCAAGGGTTGGTATTCATATTATTCTTTTTTATATCACTCCTCGATAAAGAACTTGCTAATGCTAGTAGAGAGGATTGTAGTAAAATTATGATAGAGGTTTTCAATGTTATCCTTATAAGAGGTGTAAATCCCTATTTAAATCCTTTAAGAAGAGATCCATTTTACTCTTGTAAAAAAACATGTGGCTTTGACTCTCACAATTCTCATGCATGTATTTATTTTGCATGAAAAAGTTTAGAGTTAAGGTTAAAGGTATGATCAAAGTGAGGCTCATGGTCATTTAAGAGATCAAAATTTACACTTTGGTTGGAAACAAGGATATTAGATATCGCATAATCCACAACACTACTTTCAAGCCCATGAATATTGGTTATCTAGTTGGACTTTGGTCACTTGATTACACCATTATGAATTACAAAATCTTAAGAACTAAAAAATTTAGCTAACTCAATACCAAATAAATTCTGAATTATATCTCTAGAGTTTCTTCTAAATCTACTCACAAAATCAAGATTCTCATCTAACCAAAAAAAATTAAACCATTACATAAAAAAATAGCTATATTAAATACACTTCTAAAATTTAAATTAAAAAAAAAAAAAAAAAAAAAATTACATCCATTAAATTAGATTTTTTTATCAAAAATATAAATTACATATATTAAATTAATAAATTTAAACATATTAAACTAATAAAAATAACTTTCAATTCTACGTATTATTTATATATAAAAGAGGAGGAAAAAAGCAAAAACTATATATCCCAAAGTAAAAGAAGAGGCATGCTACAACCTTTACGGATTATTTTGAAAAAAAAACCGTTTTTCTATCTTTTCTCTTCCACAAAAATTGGCCATGCAAACTTCTACAATATCCTAGAAATATCTTATATCCATTCTAGAAATATCCAATTTTCAATTTTATGATAGAAAGTTTATAAATTATATATGTAAATTTATGAGATAATATGAATAATAAAATTTTTAGAAACGAAAAATTGTAAAATTATGCATGTTATAGCGTGGTTTTTTGGCATTTTCTAATGAAATTATTGGATTAAAAAACTAACAGATATTAATTTTAATTTTGAGATGTATAAATGTCTTTTTTTTAACCAAACAAGAAATTTAAATTTATAATAATTTATTATTATTTAAATTAGAATTGATTATTTTCAATTTTGAAATGTATAAATGTTTTTTTACCGAGTGTAAATTTGTATTAATTTATTATTGTTTAAAATAGAATTAATTATTTTTTATTTTGAAATGTATAAAGGTTTTTTTTACTAAGTGTAAGTTTCTATTAATTTATTATGGTTTAAATTAGTTTTTAAAATGTTATTTTTAATATTAATTATTTTTTCTTTTAATTTAATAGTATTATAAATATAAATATAAAATTGAGTCATGGTGTTTTTTAAAATTGTTTTTGTTTGGTTAAGATTTTGTCTTTTTGGACATAAGAAAATAGGTTAGCAACTCAAGATCCAAAGGCATTTACCAGGAGTAAAAGTCTTGCTCCCTTAAGGAGCATCTTATGAAACCAGCTCACAAAAGATAGAAAAGATAGATCAACGCCTTAGAAATAAGTCTCTTCGAAGGGGCAACCTCCTTTGCATTACACAAATGAACAATTCTTAGATGATTCAAATGACAAAACCTCCTTTCTATATGTAGGAGTCCAAAAGGGTCACAATATAAGCAAAGCCAACCTAACAATAATAATATAAAGGCACTTAAATAATAATAGTGGGATTCTATGGGGCACAATAATAGCAATATGGGGATAATAGGGGCACAACAATAACAATAAGGGATACAACGAAAATAGTAATGGGGGAATCATTAGTATTATAGGGACCTAACATGCCCCTCTCCTTCAAAAAAGTGTTGTCCTCAACGCTTGAGCAGTTCTGGATGCTTCTGTATAAAATTCTCATCCTCCCATGTGGAATCTTTAATGGGTAAGTTCTTCCGCTTGATGAGATACTGTGAAATTGATCGATTTCATAGCTATCGAGTTCTTGTTTCTTTGACTGCTTCAGGTTCCAATATGATTTTCGCTTCCTCATCCAGTTCTGGCAATATTGTTTGAACAGGAAGCTTGTCACTTATAACCTTCTTTAAGCATGAAACATGGAAAACTGGGTGCACTCGAGAAGCTGCAGGAAGCTCCAATTTGTATGCCATAGTACCTATCTTTTGCAACACCTTGTACGAACCATAATATTTTGGTGATAATTTATTATCCTTCTTAGCGTGCTTGAGGGACATCTGTTTACAAGGTTGTAACCATAGGAATACCCAATCACCTACATAAAAACTTCTTTCACTGTGATGTTGATTTGTCTGCTATTTCATTCTATTTTGTGCCAAGGTGAGGTTATCCTTTAAGAGTTGAGAACTTGTTGCTAATGCTCGATGTGATCTTCCACTACTTGAACCTTAGAATTTTCTCTTAAATACGATGTGATGGATGGTGGATGGTATCCATAAGGTTTCATAAATGGGGTCATTTTTGTTGCAGTATGGAAGGAAGTGTTATACCACCATTCAGCTAGATGCAACCATTTAACCCATTGTGTCTGTTTATCAGATACAAAGCAACGAAGATACCCTTCCAAACATTTGTTTACTATCTCAGTTTTCTCATCAGATTGAGGATGATAAGATGAGCCATGAGCTAACTGAGTACTAATACAAGAAAATAATTATGTCCAAAAATTTCTAGTGAAAATGGGATCTCTGTCGCTTACAATAATCTTTGGGTTTCCATGTAGCTTTTGAATTGTTTCCATAAATGCAGTAGAAACTGTACTCGCTTTAAATGGATGAGATAATGCACAAAAGTGTGCATACTTGGTAAGTCTATCAACTACCACCATGATAACACTCTTTCCTTCAGACTTGCGTAAACCTGTGATAAAATCCATCGAAACCTCCTCCCAACATTGGCTTGGAATGGATAAAGGTTGTAATAGTCCTGGGGTATTAATTGTTTCAACTTTATTTTGTTGGCAAACCAAACATTCCACCACAAACTTTTGAATATCCAATTTAAGGCCATCCCAAAAAAAATCCTTTTTAACCCTGTGGTAGGTTTTTAGAAATCTCGAGTGCCCTCCTAAGGGAGAGGTGTGCAATTCCCTAAGAATGTTTTGTTTGATTTGTGAATTCTTACATAGGTATAACTGATCCTTGTACTATAACAAATCATTTTTCCAGCTAAATGTATCATATGTACTGGGATATTGTTGTATCTTTTGAATGAGTGCCCACACTTCCTCATTATTCTTCCATTCATCCCTTGCTTTGTTTATCCAATCTGGTTGGATAATAGAAATGGTGCAAAGAAATGCTTCCACATCCTCATCCTTTCTTGAGAGTGCATCTGCCCCAACATTTTGCTTCCCTTCTTTTGTAGATGATTTCAAAGTCATAATCCAACATCTTTGTGACCCATTTTTGCTACTCTTATGAAGATAATCTTTGTTCAAAAAATTATTTAAGACTATCATGATTCATTTTTACCTTGAAGTGTCTTCCCATTAGGTAGGGTTGTCATTTCTTAAGTGCATGTAGTATTGCCAACATTTCCTTCTCATAAATAGATTTGTGTAAATACTTTCCTTTGATTGGACGACTTTTGAAAGCAATGGGTCTTTCTTCTTGCATTAAAACAACACCAATTCCATTTCCTGAGGCATCACATTCCATAATAAAGGTTTTTGTGAAGTCCAGTGTAGCTAAGACTCGTGCTTGGTACATCGCCTCTTTAAGATATTCAAAGGCCTTTGTTGCTTCTGGAGCAAGGAAAAATTTAAGAAAGTCCCTAAATTTATATGTATAATAAACAGGTGAATCCCCATAATACATAGGAAAAATGGAAGGCGATTTTATTAATAATATAATATGTATATATAATTTTTTTGGTGAATCTCTCACCAAATTATATTATCTTGTAGAATAATGGCGAATCACTAGTACAAAATGGCGAATCACAAAGAAATCCAAGGGTTGTTGTAGTTGCTTGGCACCAAGACGGTATTCAAGAAGAAACTATAAAATAACTTGACTACATTGTTGGAGAATCATAAGAGCTTAACTAGTTACCATCAAACATGCCACTCTAGTGACTAAATCATACAGATCTAGAACCAACAGTTTCCACCTAACAATTTCTTTCAAAAGTGATAGTGCAATGATAGTTGAGATACTCTCTAAATTTATAAAGAGTGGATGTTGGAGAAGCATCTTTAATGGATCATTTGAGATGGTTGTATTTGCATGTCTCAAAAGCATAATAAGTAAATCAATAGAAGACTGCATTAAGGCACTGTCACTCTTTCCTGATGTTAGGACCATTTAAAATCTAAGGAGGTAATATTGCTACTGTGAATATCAATAGATGGAAGGGGAAGTCTCAATAGTCAAACCAAACATTTCACAAAATGTGATATAACTCCTTCATACTTAGATTTGAGACAATGCCCTAATAGTTGTATAAAAGGGTCTAACATCACTATTAAATATTAATCACTCTTAGCTACTTTTAGTTTTCTCATATGGTTCTCAAGAATTCTCAGTGCAAACACTAAAATTAGATACCTATTGGGTGTATCTAGCTTATAATGAGTAGGTCCCTTCATTGAATTTTTATATGAGTCCAATGATCTTGAAGATGCTAGGTTGGGTTTAATAAACAAAGCAGTCTTCCTACCCATATTTTCTTCCTCCATACCATCTTCAATCAGTCCATATACAAAAAAATATAAATTTGTTTGACTTAATGATGCATTAGCCTGGAGATTGTTTGCTAAATAGTGTAACATGGACTCAATCTTAACTTTTTCTTTTGGAGTGAGTGTTCTATTAAGGTTGCATCTAACATTTACCAACAATGTACTAGCATGCATAGAGAAAGTAATACTCTGAGGAATTAACTGCAAACTTTCAAAAGATTTGGTACTTCTTGTCTCCTTCACTTTGAAGGCAATTTTTTCAACTTCTTTTTCTTCGACGACTTCTCCCATGATACCATTTTATGCAAATTCTAGAAGTTGTTGCACACAATAATCAATATTTCCAATGTCTAGGGAAGATTTAACTTTCGATAAGACAAGGGGACAAAAAAATTAATATGTATATATACATATTAATTATATATAATGTATACCTTAGTCAAAGTCAAAGTCATGTTCACTAGGTTTGTCGTTGCCAATATCAATCCAAGGAAAAAACAAATTGTCATTAATTTAGTATAGAAAAACTATGCCCACAAGGCTTTGGATTGACGGTGAATAGATGCACTGTTAAGACACTCAGTCACCAATTCAAATCCCCCGTGGATGTTTACCCCAAAAACTATATAATAAGCAAGAAACATAACTGCCCCGGATAACCAGATTGGTTAAGAGCAACATGCTCCAAAACAAAAACAAGGGTCAAATGTGCAAAGCAGAAACAACTTAATCCACCTATCTATTTGGTTGCAGTGGTTCCTCATACTCAAGGTGAAAACCACAACGTAGTGAAAAATTCCTTCAAGATGCAAACACATTGAGGTTTGTGCCTTGAGTTTTCTACTTCCTCTTAGCACTAAATAGATCCCGAGCTTAAGATGGATCCATCATAAGAAAGAATCTTCCCTTTTTTGTCATTTGGAACATTATGCATACACTCATGCATGGACACACAAAGTAATGGACATATCCCCCATCTAGGTTGTAGAATATACCTCTTGCAGCCATTAGGACTAAAACCAATTAAAAAATCTACCTGACATAAATTGAGCACCCCCCAACAGCTTAGGCAGCAGCATGGTATTCACCCATTGGATGAAGACTTTGTATTATAACTAGAAATTTCCCCAAAAGGTGCAAAGAAAGGCTGATAGGATTCTCAAATGAAAAAAATGTACTTTGGTTTCCATAATCAAGAAAATAATAAGTGAACTTTGATTTGGAATATTTAATTTTGGATGATGCAATTGTCTTTGAGCTTCACATTGACTATTGTGTATCACCATTTTTTTTTATAAAATGGTGGTCATATATCTGAGGGGAGTGCAGTTAATGAAAACAATGAAGGTAGGAAATCATATCTCCAGGTTTTCATAGTACATCATAATGCAAAATAACACATAAAAGATTATATCCATGAGATTTATAATGTAAAATAACACATAAAAGATTATATCCATGAGTTTGACAATCTTATGGACATCTGAACAAGTTTTGCCAACATACATTTACTTCTCTTGTTTTTCTCTTTTGGTCATTCTCTATGTTAAATGTAATGAATTTTCCAAGGAGACATATAGTTTCTATTTTTTGGGCAGATGCTCCTTCCTGTCCCATTTTTGTGACAAATGGAAACTAATACATCATAAAGCACATATGCATGTAATCTTTCTACATTTTTTATAATACAATGTCTTAGTTTTGAGTAATCTTTTGTAACAAATATTAGCAGTACCTCATTTGTGTCTAGCATTTTGCTTGTACAAATGTTAAACACAAAATAATACCAGGTTAAATTATGTCTGCAGCCTCAATACACTCAAGCATATGTAAATGTTATTATATATGTTTTCCCAAATTTCCAAAAAAATAGTGTTCCTATTATATATAGATATTTAAAAATTAAATTTAAAAAAAGATTTTTAAAGTGGGTCATTGCTTAATTTATGGGATTCCAAAGAAAGATGACACACTTTAGTTAAGCAGTATACAACTAACACATCTGAATGCTTCATCCTATTACGGCGATGGTGATGACTATTTTTTTTTTTAAATTTCTTTTATTTCAAAATTGTAAAATAAAAACTTATCTATTTTTCCTATACATTAAAAGATATATCAATATTAATAATAAAATAAATACAATAAATCTTAATTCATTTAAATTATACTTTTTTATTTAATTGAAATAAAGATAAAAACATATCTATCAAATTGAATATTATATAATAAAAAAATAAATACAATAAATCTTAATTCATTTAAACTATATTTTTAATTTATATTAAAATGTTGTTTACATTAAAATTAAAATCTCCTTCCTATAACCAAAAAAAAATTATGTACATTCGAACCACTTAAATGTTTAAAATATCATAGTTTAAGCATTCATTTTTTTCTACTTTTGTTATGTTAGAGATTACTTTTTATAAGTTTTAAAGAGTTTTATATTGAATAACAAACTTAATTTTTAATTAAAAAATCGAAATACCTTTCCCTTTATAGGATTGATAAGCTTTCACTAAAATCAAATCAGCTATGACGTCAAACTATATTTATATTTAAATAACTAAGTAATCTGTTGAACAAAGTTCCAATACTTGTCATTTTCAATGAATCAATATCTTAACTATGTTTTTAATTAGCGCTTTCACTAACATCAAATCAGCGATCACAACAAAACTATTATCCATCAACTATAACAAACAAACCATACTTTGTATCAATAAAGTAAGTTGCTAAGTAGAGTTTAATTAATATTTTGCCATTTCAAAGGAACTAGAAACTATGGTGTGCCTTCAAAAAGAGTCAATGTCTTAGTTATATTTTTATATGGTGAAGATTATTTATATTGGGAGAAACTAGGTAAAGTAGAGTTTTAGCTAGGGTAGGGAGATCTCCATTAAAACAATAAAAAAAAATTAGTTTTAGAAGGAAATCTTTGTTACTTAAAAAATTTAAACTGCAAATTTCAACATATAAAATATTAATATTTTAAAATGCTTTAAGGATTTATATTAAAAATTAGATAGAAAACTATGTTCCAGGAATAAGGGTTGCTTCAAATTTATATTCAAGAGAGAAGAGATTGACAGCTACTGAGACTATAGATTTAGTCAAGTGTGTGAAAGGACTGAAAAAAGAAAATGTTGCATGTATTTAGATTTTGATGCCTGCGTCCTAAGCAAATTGAACAATGAATTCTAGGTTGTACCAAGTACGTTATTATCTTGTAGTTTTCATAATTCTATCATCTTAATTGTTATATTTTGATATAATTATTCACTAAGTGTTGTACTTGGACACTTCATCAATGTCAGGGTTCTCTTTATAAAAACTCTTGGAGTTTCATGTGATTGGTGTCTGAATATATAATCTTCAGATATTTGTAGTACCAATTAAGCATGGAAAACCCAGATATATAGGTATAATGGTCAAAGTACAGGATGTATTAAAATATATAGGTAGCTAAGTAGCTTCCAAAACGTTATCTGATCACATATCTCAAATAGATGGGTGTGCTTGATACCAGCCTAGATATCCCATACCATACAAGAGGTCAATATATATAGATATATTAGTTATGGGATAAGACCAAAATCTACAAAAATAGCATGAAAAACAATTTCTTTGAGAGTGAGATGCATTGATATCCATCTCTCTTCCCTGTTGGGAAACTGATCCCTCCCCTTTCCTGTTCAAATCCAATCCTTCTACCACCTTCCGACAATTGCCCAACATGGAATGTGGATGGTACAATCCTGATTCATGATCATCTTGGATTAAAGAAAGGCCATTAGACTGTACAAGCATGGCCATTCTCTCATCCACTAATGCTCTAGTTGCAGCAGGCCTTTCAACAGTAGTGGGCTTTATGAGCTATTCCACTTCTTCTTATTCTTCTTCTATTTTATAGGAAGAGGCATAAATTCCCAATTCTCGTAGCTTGGTAGGGGAATTCTCTCCATTTCTCTCATGGAAAAAATTTCTCCACCTTTTCTTCTCAATTGGACTCTCAGATTCATTCAGACTCTGCTCCATGTTGTGACCTGCAAACTGATTTTGAGAGCAACAATCTCTAAGGTGGGGCTTGACCTCTAGGTCCCCATGATCTTGTCTGTGCATGTACATCAATGGAGTCACTTTCATTGGAGAGTAATTTGGCTTCACACTGTTTGTAGGAAGCTTGGAGAACAAATTTGCAAGCTTGGCTCTTGTGTCTTCAAGGCATGTTGATGTCGATGCTTCTGATGCCAATGTCTTTTGTGCTTTCTCTAATATGGTCTACAAATATTTACCTGTTGTGGTCACCAACAACCCCCCTCTTTGTTTAAGTATTAGCAATAATACCAAGCAAAGGGGGACCCTTAACAAAAAATCTCAAAAATATTTTTATCAAAATTTTTGTATTTAACTCCCTAAAAGCTATATCGCATCGCAAAGAGAGAAGGAAGCGTTTTCCTATGCGCATAAGTAAGCTGCAATGAAGCGATACGACATTCATCGCATCACATATTTTTGAAAGCGCCCTTAAAAGAAAACCTAAGGAATCGCCGATGGCCGATATGCGACGTCGCATATCGCAACGTCGCATAAGCAGCGCACAATGAGCAAATGAAAATTGCGATATTGCGATTTGCGATCTTACAAACTGCGATATTGTGATTTGCGATCTGCGACGAATGAGACTATTAATTGCTGTGATACGAATCGCAGAAACCACTCATCGCAAAGTTTCTTCGGCATGATCTGTAAACCTAAAATCGAGCGCTCACCTTAAGGGAAATTAATGATTGCACGCCTGAGTATCCAAAGATGATCGTGTTGCGTTTTTCGAAGAGTCAAATCATTATGAGTGTCATGATTGTGCATTCATTAGAACTTAAAGCTTTCATGTCAATCTTTTCGTCATTTCTCTTCTCCCTTGCGTAAACTATAAGGCAGCAACTAATATAAATCTATATGCAGGAAACATCTAAGGAGAAGGGGAAAGCGCCAATACTTGAAGAACAGAGAGGAGATGCCTTCGCATATGGATGCCGCATACAACAGAGCCGCGGATTCCAGAGTATCACTCCACAGACACTGATGAAAATAGACTATCCAAGACTCAGAGTCAAAGGCGCACAAAAGTAGCATGTTTGCAAAAGATCCTGAAGCTCAGATTGGATAAAGCAAAAAGAAAAACGCTAAAAAGGGATGATGCTTCAGAAAAGCCTGGAACAAAGAACGGAAGCAATTTTCAATACGTAAGATTGTTTAGGCAACGAAATCCCTAACTCATTGAGTCATTCACACAGCCGGAAACCGAAACAGCAACATCACAATCAGTTTGAAAGAAATCTAGGTTATACTAAGTATACACACAGCAAATACACCCAGCGAGAGGAAGATTTTCAAAAATATCTTCTAGTTTGTCAGAAAGAGGTGCCAGCTTTTGTTATTTCTACTTTTATCGCCCGAGCAAAAGGAAAAGACAACCAACCGACTCTTTCCAGGCGAACCTCGCATTGCTTACAGCACTAAAGAGCAGATACAGAAACGGTTAGAAATTAGATTCAATTTTTAGAAATAAATTTGCTTTAGTAAAAGGGCGGTCATTTGAAGCCGTTCCCTAAATTTGTGTAATTAAGATTAGTTAGTTAGTAGTATTTAACCCTTCTCATGGCATTTGGAGAAGGGTCCGGAAATTTGTCAAAAAACTTGTCCTCAGAACATGCACTTTTGCACCCTCGGAGGTGGTTTTTGATGAATGGATGGATCGAGATTTATTTATGTTTGCATTTTAATGTCTGCTACTGATGTTGCACTTCTGTACTCTTAGTAGATGTTAGAAGTAAGTAGAGATAAATCGTTATTGCTTGAAGTTTGTGAGTAAAATTAGTCATAAATGGTACTTTTATCTCTTGATTAGTTTTTGCTCATATTCTCAGAGTGATATACAACTGAGTTGTTTATATGTTGACGTATGAATGTCTGGCTTACCATTTGGCACTTTTGTACGGTGGAATCATTTGTTTGTGCTTAACATATGAATAACTTATCATGCGATATGCTGTTCACAACTGTTTTGCCTAACTTCTTATGCAGAATGGTTTATCTTAATTGATTTATATTCTTGTTTAGTCAATTTAACGTCTTAAATTGCTCTACATAAATTATCAATTCAGGTATCGTAAACTGATGAAGTGTGGTGCACTATATGTGCTTAGTTAACCTCTTTCTTACTTCGTTGTTTTATAAAGTTATAATGTTCAACTCTTCCTAACCCTCTGCTTCCAACATATAGTACTATGTTAAGCACGATTAAGAAGTAGTCAGAAATAAGTCCAAAAAGTAATCAAGCTCTAAGGTGACAAGTAAGAAAAACCACTTTAAAGACCAGTTATAATGTTCAACTCTTCCTAACTCTCTGCTTCCAACATATAGTACTATGTGAAACGCGATTAAGAAGTAGTTAGAAATAAGTCTAGAAAGTAATCAAACTTTAAACTTGCAAAGAAAGAGCTTGAAAGAAATAACTTGAAATGAAACTGAAAGCAAAGCATAAAAACCACTTTCTAATGGCACTAGACACCATTCATGCTGCTGCAAATAAAAAGGTAAGAAAATCACTTTAAAAACCAATGATAATGTTTATCTCTTCCTAACTCTCTGCTTCCAACATATGGTACTATGTAAAACACGATTAGGAAGTAGCTAGAGATGAGTTTAAAAAGTGATCAAAAATGAGAAAAATCCACTTTAAAGACTAGTTATAATATTCAGCTCTTTCTAACTCTCTGCTTCTAACATATGGTACTATGTAAAGCACGATTAGAAAGTAGTTAAAGATTAGTCTAAAAAGTACTTAAAGCCAGCTGTAATTTATTAGTATTCTGATCTCTAAAAGATAAACAATTTATGATAAAGAGACCATCAATATGTTAACATACAACTTTGAGAAACTAAACTAGAAGTAAGCTAGAAAATCAAAGTAAAGGCAGCAACTTTGAATCTGTCAACTGAAAATACCATCAGATATAAAGCAAATACAACAAAGACACACAATCCCGGGAGAAAATAAAATGCAGTAATTCAAACTGTACAAGGCAGGGGCCCCCTACTACCTATGAAATCAAAGCAAAATTAAACACACTTGCATAAATTAAAATTGCATGAATGAAAATCTAATCTACCTTACATTCTACAAAGCAATATTTACAAAATGAAATCTAATCTACTTACATCCTAATATGCTCCATGACATCTACTTCACATCTCCTTCCATGTTGAGAACATCAAAGCTTTATTCAATTTCTTCAAAAGTGCAAAGTACAACAAAGCTCTCCAAAGCTTTCAAAAGCCATGGGACTAACAAACTAAAAGGATTAGGAAAAGACTAAAGAAAAGACTAGCAAATGAAGGAGAGAGATCTCCTATTTATACAAAAAGATGAGAGCCATCTCATTAATGATAGTCCATGAATCTCTCTCTCTACCTCTAGAGTCCTAATCAAAATAGGAACTGATAAGACACATGTCTTTTTAGAGTTACAATACAATTAGGAGATGTGACACATATCCTCATGATCCCATGATTCTTTCCAACCAAATTCGAATTTGGCCTTAGAGTGCCACATAAGGGTCTTCTAGAAGCCTCCTTTCAACCTACACATGTCAACAATCTCAACCCATTTGTTAGGTATAAGCATATGCACATTATTTTCTAATGTTTAACCACAAATTCACTTAAAAGGCTTAGAAATAATAAATATTGGAAAAACATAAAGGTGGCCCAATAATAATGAAAGTGGGATGAATGTGGTGACATAGTAGTGAAATGGAGGTGATATAATGGACATAATAGTGAAAGTACAATGCAAATGAATGACATTTTCAAGACTCAACATACCCCCCAACTGAAGCTATTGCATGTTCTCATGCAATATATATTACATTAATTCTTTTGATCCTTGAGCTTTGGCTTAACTTTGCATGATATCATTTGATAACTTCATATTTTTGCAAAGTGTTTCACTTGAATTGCAACATGGTTGGTTCTTGTGTTACAACCATTTTTTTTTTATTGTTGCCTTCTATTTTGATCTTTGAACTTTGCATAATGATATTTTGATTATTGTTGCAAAGTATATCTTTATTGAATTGCATGATGGTTGGTTCTTGTGTGACAACCATGATTTTGTTTGTATCCAATTTATCCTTTAAGCACTTTTTCAAAAGCCATTGTATGCTCATAATAGCAATGTAATATTTAATATATGTTGGAAGTATGTGAGCTCTTGAATATGATATGGACATGGCAAGATATGAATATGAATGTATTCCCCCCCCAACTGATGGTATTGGCAATTTTATGAAATGAGGAAGAGAAATGTTTTTCCAACAATTATCATTCTAGCTTTTTATGGAATTCTGTGGTTAAAAGTTAGAAAATTCTGTACCTTCACTTACCCTTTGGAATGGATGAGCTGTATGTGTGGTGGCTGAAAACTTCTGATCATTTTCTTCTTCAAGTGGCTGATCAAGTGGAGTCATGGATAGAGAGATAAGATGACTTTTTATTGCTTCTACTAAAACTTGCTGAATCTGCTCCAAAATGCTGAAAATAATAGTCTTCATGTCTTCAAAACTCATTGGCACAATTCCTACTATGTGAAAAGATGTTCTGATGTCGAACATAGTAGGAAATTGTTGGCTTAGTGGCCATTAATGGATGCCACTAGTCAACACGAGAACTCTCACCATTGATGACAATGAGAGTCAAGATGCCCAAACACATCTTGCTAGGTACGAATGAATTTGCTGATGTCGAGTCACCTAGAAGATCTAACGAACAAGGGACATTAATGTATTCCCATTTTTTGTCAGCATGAGGACTTGCCATTAAGGCATGCAAGCCTCAAGGTGTTTTTACAAAGAATTTAGACTCAAAGGACTATGGACTCAATAATTTGCATTGAAGCAGGGCTTATTTGCAGAATGAAAATGACAAGGAATGGAAAATGGAAATGGAAAATGGCAATGGAGAATAGAAATGGCAATGGCAATAAGCATATGAATGAGCCTCTTGCTTTTATTTGTGGGTTATGAATGGGCAAAAAGAGATGGAAAGTGTATATGAATAAAAATGGAAAATATGGAGTGGAATGAGGTGAATGGTTTATTATGAAGTATGGATGTGATGGAGACAATAGTATCTGAAGGTTTTTTCAAGTGTTTGGATCTGATTTTGCATCAGCATATTTCCTCTTTGTTGTTGATCATCCTCTTATGAAACAAATTGGTCTCTTAGAGAGACACCATTCTCTTGTAGTCATTTGTCCTTCCTCCTGGAACCTGCAAAAAAAACTAATACTTCTTCTGCAATGGAATGTAAGATTATCAAAGGAGAGAGGTGATCAATCTCTCTAGTTATGATATTTACACACAAAACTAAGAATTTGTATTAATGAAACAAGTTCTCAAAGGAAAAATCAAAAGAATTTATACCTGCTTTGGAATTAGTGCCTCAAGTTGATGTTGTTTCTTTTCAGCAATTTATTTCATTATTTGCCATTTCAAACTCTAATGATATATTTCTCATTGTATAGATCTTGTTGAGATCTTTCCAATGGTACTTAAATCATCAAAATCTGATTTTGTATGAAAAAGATAAGCTGATTTGAACAATGAGGTTTTTCTGGCTGCGGAATCAGAGAATAGCTGCGGAATCAGAGAATAGCTGCGGAATTGGACTTTAGCTGCGGAATGTGCACAGTTCTGTAGCTAAAAATCTTGAATAAAAAGTTAGCCATTCATCTTTCATTATCAGTCCAAAATTAATCAATACCTTCAGAAAAGTGAGAAAATAACTTGTTCATTTTATTGATTCAAAATTATTATTTTTCCTTGACATGCAGCGACTCAGTGTGGCGACTTTGTGATAACACACAATTTGACTTCCCTTTGACCGGGGTTTTTTTCATCAAATTTGACCGAATGAATAGGACACCATCCATGTACTGACACTTCCCTAGCTACCCATGTGACTTGTTTTGCCTGATGACACCTGCAACCTAGAGTTTAACAAAACAGCTGCGGAATCTGTGATTGGCTGCGGAATGTGCAGAGTGTAGAAAGTACTGTGAAATGGAGTGGTTGTGTGTGTGGAAGAGAAAAAACAAATGTACCCCTCATCCCACGGGACTCCTGGGAAGACACTGCCAACCGCCATACAATTTAATCAGTTCCAAAATTGTTACAATCCATTCCTACTTTTATATATCTTTGATGCATAAGACAATAGAATGGTTGCCAATCAAAAATTTGCCGGATTCTGTTCTTAAATTCTTCAAGATTGTCATTGTCCAATTACAGAACTTCTGCCAACACTGCTTCTAGCTATTTCCCAAACGATTTTTTCATTCACTTCATCCCACAAAACTTCAACCTTGGTACCGTATGAAAGAATACGGAAATCTCTACCTTTACGCAATGCCTTATGATACTAAATGTTTGAAGGCGTTGTGAGTCAAGATACGTCCACATGAAAACCAATTTCATATCTAGGAGTTTCAATCGCTGATCAGAAAGATTGAATTTATAAATTGCTCCACTTTAGTTCCATTTCTTCCCAACATTTAACCGGCAGCGACTTCATGGGATTTAATGACAGAGAGTCGTGTTCAATTGAAACACGTCTCTAAACATGTGTAAAGTCGTGTAATTGGTTGTATATGCCAGCATGTAATTGATCCCCATTAGAACTCCTTCCCTCAGGTACGCGGAGTTAATCAATTAATTAAACTATCAGTTAATAACTCAATTTTTTCACGCGCGGCAGTCAAAAATGGGCTCCAAATAACCGAAAATTTGTCCCAGACCGCCACGAATTTCCTCAAACGGTTTCTGGGTTATCTAATTAACCCACCTGGAAAAAAAACCCATGTTTTAGTTTTTTGAAATTCATCTCCATGTGGGAAAATCGAACATTTGAAGTTTGACGTTTTTTCTGTGTTTACGTTTTTTTTTCTGAGTTTTACTGTTCTGAATTGTTGCATTCGGCCTTTCTTGTTTGATCTACTGTTTTGCAGGTGTGTTACACAGCCCGGCTTGCTCAATACGCTCCCGTTCATCAACCCTATTAAGCTTGTGATCTTTAGACAGAGGGACAGAGTTGAAGGATTGGGGCGACTGATTGTCACAGGTTATCTGAAACGTTTCCAAACAATTGCTGTAGTGATTAATAATGATTCCTTGCATTTTTAAAACAACGAATTAAGAATTTTGTTGAGCTCAGGTTGTTTATATCACAGGTTTTGTAGGTGGCGGAAATCTAAGTGGCAACAATTGAGCTTATTGATTCATTCTAGCTCAGATCAATCTCCAAATAATTATGGTGAATGTTGAACTCATCCCATGAAGTAGACCTATAATCTGATGGATATAATGGGAGAGGAAATTGGCTCCAACAGTAAGAGGATTTGACCCCTGAAATAAGATAAAATTCAGCTAACAAATTTGTCCTTTTGTCAGCAAATGCAATCGGCTTACATGCTCTCGCCCTTGGAGAAAAATGACTACTCTGCCCTTAATAATTTAATGAATCACCAGAGGCTACCTTCAAGAATTCGACCCTCTGTTTCTAATCGATAATGTAGCTATCCAAAGGTGAAATCAACTCAAAAATCTGCCACTAAATGATGAATGCCTCCTACAGGAATCAATAGGTCAAAGCTTGAACAGGGAGGCATATTTTTTTTTATTGAAGCCATAGTGAAAACTAAGAATGGAGATAGCCATAGATTGTTTTTCTCTCTTTTTTTTTTTCTCTGAAATTGTAAAATTTTATAAAAAGGATTAATGATTTTCAATTTCAGGTAGCAAATACTTCAAGAAAAACATGTTAAAAACAAGACTTTGACTGAGGTCCTAGGCTGGTTTTTCATCGATCTGAGCTGGGTGACTAGGATAGGATCCATGTCGGGACAATTCTGGAGATGCCCATGTAGTCGGTTTTTTCATTAGATGCCTGTAACCTGCTAAACCTTGAAACAGCTGCGGAATTGTTAGCTAGCTGCGGAATTGTCAGATAGCTGCGGAATCAAGGCAGTTTCTGCAGCTAAGTTGCAAAACCTTTATTTGAACAGGACACAGTGTTTTGAAGACCACTACAAAGCATAACCAGACAATTGTGGACAATTTGAACCTATCAACGCAGTTGAGTTTCATTTTTTCATTTTTTTTTTTTTTTATTGAATCAATTGAAATGTTTGAAGTTTATTTTGTCTCCTATTTTTTTTTTTTAACAATTCTTTTTCTGATCCTCCAGATCACACAGAGTGCAGGAGGAGAGCATACTCAAGAATTATTATTTTGTTTTTTTTTTTACTTAACAATCCTTTTTCTGATCCTCCAGATCACACAAAGTGCAAGAGGAGAGCATACTCAAGGATTATTAATTTTTTTTTTAGATGTAAGAAATAAGGTCTCCTAATTACACTTCCCCGGCAACGGCGCCAAAATGTTTAGTCAATTTAACGTCTTAAATTGCTCTACATAAATTATCAATCCAGGTATCGTAAACTGATGAAGTGTGGTGCACTATATGTGCTTAGTTAACCTCTTTCTTACTTCGTTGTTTTATAAAGTTATAATGTTCAACTCTTCCTAACCCTCTGCTTCCAACATATAGTACTATGTTAAGCACGATTAAGAAGTAGTCAGAAATAAGTCCAAAAAGTAATCAAGCTCTAAGGTGACAAGTAAGAAAAACCACTTTAAAGACCAGTTATAATGTTCAACTCTTCCTAACTCTCTGCTTCCAACATATAGTACTATGTGAAACACGATTAAGAAGTAGTTAGAAATAAGTCTAGAAAGTAATCAAACTTTAAACTTGCAAAGAAAGAGCTTGAAAGAAATAACTTAAAATGAAACTGAAAGCAAAGCATAAAAACCACTTTCTAATGGCACTAGACACCATTCATGCTGCTGCAAATAAAAAGGTAAGAAAATCACTTTAAAAACCAATGATAATGTTTATCTCTTCCTAACTCTCTGCTTCCAACATATGGTACTATGTAAAACACGATTAGGAAGTAGCTAGAGATGAGTTTAAAAAGTGATAAAAAATGAGAAAAATCCACTTTAAAGACTAGTTATAATATTCAGCTCTTTCTAACTCTCTGCTTCTAACATATGGTACTATGTAAAGCACGATTAGAAAGTAGTTAAAGATTAGTCTAAAGAGTACTCAAAGCCAGCTGTAATTTATTAGTATTCTGATCTCTAAAAGATAAACAATTTATGATAAAGAGACCATCAATATGTTAACATACAACTTTGAGAAACTAAACTAGAAGTAAGCTAGAAAATCAAAGTAAAGGCAGCAACTTTGAATCTGTCAACTGAAAATACCATCAGATATAAAGCAAATACAACAAAGACACACAATCCCAGGAGAAAATAAAATGCAGTAATTCAAACTGTACAAGGCAGGGGCCCCCTACTACCTATGAAATCAAAGCAAAATTAAACACACCTGCATAAATTAAATTGCATGAATGAAAATCTAATCTACCTTACATTCTACAAAGAAATATTTACAAAATGAAATCTAATCTACTTACATCCTAATATGCTCCATGACATCTACTTCACATCTCCTTCCATGTTGAGAACATCAAAGCTTTATTCAATTTCTTCAAAAGTGCAAAGTACAACAAAGCTCTCCAAAGCTTTCAAAAGCCATGGGACTAACAAACTAAAAGGACTAGGAAAAGACTAAAGAAAAGACTAGCAAATGAAGGAGAGAGATCTCCTATTTATACAAAAAGATGAGAGCCATCTCATTAATGATAGTCCATGAATCTCTCCCTCTACCTCTAGAGTCCTAATCAAAATAGGAACTGATAAGACACATGTCTTTTTAGAGTTACAATACAATTAGGAGATGTGACACATATCCTCATGATCCCATGATTCTTTCCAACCAAATTCGAATTTGGCCTTAGAGTGCCACATAAGGGTCTTCTAGAAGCCTCCTTTCAACCTACACATGTCAACAATCTCAACCCATTTGTTAGGTATAAGCATATGCACATTATTTTCTAATGTTTAACCACAAATTCACTTAAAAGGCTTAGAAATAATAAATATTGGAAAAACATAAAGGTGGCCCAATAATAATGAAAGTGGGATGAATGTGGTGACATAGTAGTGAAATGGAGGTGAAATGGAGGTGATATAATGGACATAATAGTGAAAGTACAATGCAAATGAATGACAATTTCAAGACTCAACAATTCTTATGATAGCTGAATGATCTTTATTACCAGTTATTGTATGAAATATTTTTAGATCGCATGATGAAAGAATCCTACCCCGGGTTAGTATAGATTAGATGTGTTGCTTTTGTTAGATTACAGTCGCATAGAGTCAGCTTAGAGTTTAGAATTAGATTAGCTTGAAATTACCTTTAGATTAGCATCATCAAAATCTACACACACACACACATCCTTTAAATTGGGAAGCTGGTCCCATCATCCCCAGTCGGACCCGCTACACCAAACGGGCAAGGAGCCGCCAACCAGGTTCCGGACCGGGTGGGTATCCCCCTTGTTGTTGACCCGACTTTGGGGCCCTCAACATATTTGGCGCTAGAAGGAGGGCACGAACTATGAATGGCAACCAAGTCAAAATCCAAATACCATTCTGAGAGTAAATCACCCTCATCAACTCCCCCGACTTCTCCAATACGGTTAAACCCGAAATTAGAAGTCGCTCGAGTATCCACCGCTGCTACCTACCCTAATATATCAGACCAACTGATCATTGAACCCCCTGAAATTCAAACTTTGATTCGTAAACTCCAGGGATTCTCTATTTTTTCTCAGAGGTATGATAAATCTCACAGCAGCGTGACTTCGCAGTACAATCCTGCTCATCCCCTGACCAGATTGAAGAGTGAAAAATTTGGTATTCAACCAAGTGAACTCCCTCTCCCTACTAGGAAAAGAGCAAGGAAAACACCACCAGAGTCTGACTGTGAGACTCTTTCATATACTTCGTCCATTTCAACCCCCTCACCGCGAAGTCAACCACCCACATCCTCATCCAAAATCACTCATCCATCTTCCACAACCCTTCCTCTTCAATCATCAAAAATCATAATATCTTCATCTCCTCAGCATCAGGGCCCGTCTTCTGCACTTTAATTAACCAGTGGCTCAACGATGGCCCAGTCTCCATGGAAGAATCCTGGAGCGGTTTTGATGCCTCCACCCCTAAGCCCAATACCGGCCCATCCCGAGAAATGGCTACCTAAATTCAATCCAGAAACAGGCATGCTAGCCGAAGAGCATATCAATAATTTCATGCTTTCTGTTAATCTCAACGAAGTTACCAACGAGGATGCTGTCGTCCGGCTTTTTCCTTATACAATGCAAGGAACAGCTGGGTCATGGTACTTTTCGTTACCTTCCGGGTCCATCACAAGTTGGGACATTTTTCAAAGTCAATTCCTCACCAAGTTTGGTGATGACAGATTGACAGCGACATTGATCAATGACCTATCTAATCTTAAAGCTGAGACTAGAGAACCCATTAAAGATTTCAATTTACGGTTCAACAAGATCCTCAACAAAATTCCCGCTGCTTCTCAACCCAGCGAGGAAGTAAGATGTGAATGGTACATCACGGCCTTACCATCAAACTTGGCTATCTTCGTAGATAGGGAAAACAAGACGACCTTAGTTGAAAACTTGACTGAGGCGTTAGCAATAGAAAAACGCGTAGTTGCCCTAGAAAAGAGATCTGCAATAGAAGAACGCAAATCTAAGAAAATCTCTTTCAAAGAAGACACCAAGAAGAAGAAAACGAAGGATCCTTTCGATATGGAAGGATTACAAAAAGTGTTAAAGGCCATGTCCAATGAGATGATTGACATAAGAAAACAAGTAGCAGAGACTTCTTCAAAAAAGCCCTACAGATCTTTTAAAAGAAATCTTCCCATGGAGATGAAACCACCCAATGCTGTCTCAAACGTCGAATCTGAAGAAGAAGAAGAAGAAGAGAATACCACTGAGGGGCAGACCGATGATGAAGAAGTTGTGGAACTACAAGGAATGTGGGATTTCATCCTCCCACAAGAAGAAGATCAAGAAGCATTTCCGGTTAGCACACGATGCAAAAATCAACTTGATCCTCCCCAAACTACCCCTAAACAGAAGGGCGCAAGCCCTGCAACAAAAGATAAGGTCGCAACAAAGAAAACAACTGCTAAAGCGACCCAATTTAGCCCAGTCCAATCAGATCAAGCACCTCCATCAAGAAAACTGATAGTGTCGGATGAAATGGAGTACAACATTATCGATGACATGAAAAAGACTAGGGATAATATCACTCTTTACGAATTGAGCAAATTGAAACATCAACAGAAAATAATGATGAAAGAATTACATACCGTGCCTACTACATCTTTACCTATAGCTGTAGCTTCCCACAGCATGGGAAGACCTCCAACCAACATGATCAATAAGATTGATCCAAATGACATTGCCTTGATTGGAGGAAGATCAAGATCTCATACTCCTCCTTTTCTTCTCACTTATGAAATTTTCAATAAAAAAGTGCACAATTGCTTGGTTGATTCTGGTGCTTCAACGAATATTTTACCCAGATCAATATGTGCCAAATTGAATGTTCAGCCAAAAAAATCCGCAGTGCGCATAGTTCAACTTGATCGATCTCAAGTCGAAGTGATTGGTGAACTTAACTAGGTGACCATAAGATTGTCGTCTAACCCGAAAGTATGCCAGGTTATCGACATTCTAGTAGCTGATATCCCTGAATTCTATGGTTTAATTCTTAGCAGGGATTGGTCCGAAAAATTCCACGGATATTTCTCAACCGACTGGTCGCACATGTGGTTACCCTACAATGGTAAACCCAATCAAATAAAGGTTGAACGAGAGTTGCACCAAAAATACATAGTGACTGAATTGGAAGGAGAGAATGAAGCAATAGCATACAACAGCAGTATCATAGGCAATTACTCAGTAGATTCTTTCCTCGGCAATTTCAATGCTCACACCTCACCGTACTTAGAAAATTCAGTTTTGTCCCAAGTTGAAAATTATTCCCAAACTGATGATTCAAAGTGTTTTAAATTTTTAGATAACTCTGTAAATACATCTTTGTTTTGGAAATTATATTTTGATGGCTCTAAATCTAACGAGGGAGCAGGAGCAGGATGCGTTCTGATTAGCCCAGACGGAAACAAGACCATGCTTACATGCAGACTTGAGTTCGATTGCACAAACAATACAACGGAATACGAAGCCTTGGTGCAAGGCCTATACAAAGCAATCGGGATGAATGTTAAGTATCTTCAAGTCTTTGGAGATTCTGAAATTGTCGTCAAACAGGTACGTAACACCATACATTGCCTGTCAAGTCATTTAAAGCACTATCAATCTTTAGTACAAGATCTGACTTCTCATTGCATAGCACTCAATATTTCGTCAATCCCAAGACTCCAAAATGCGAGCGTAGACCTGTTAGCTAACGTAGCCTCTAGACTTATTCCCTCCGAAGATTTTAGTCCCGATAGGTTCTCAATAGAATTAATCTTTAGACCATCCATCCCTGACAACATCACCAACTGGAGAGTATTCAATGACGACCCTGACATTGTAAATTTCCTCACTTCTGAAGGATCCTACTCAAATCAAATAATTGACGAAGACCATCATGATCACCAAATTCAACAAAATAGCACTGATAATGCTATACCTAAATCAATGGTTAAGTTAGAAGATTTATATGATTTGAAAAGTCGTTTTAAAAGGTCTGCCAATTCTAAACTCTACAATTCAACTCTGAATTATGAATTAGTGAACCTAGGAACCGATCAGAAGCCGCAAAACGTTAATCTGGGCCACGGCCTAGCCCCTGAAGAAAAATCAGCATATATCCGTCTTCTGAGACAATACAAAAACGTTTTTGCATGGAATTACGATGAGCTGAAGACATACAACACTTCTATCATTCAACACACTATCCCTATGATTGACAATGAAAAACCTGTCCAGCAGAAGCTCAGAAAAATCCACCCCAACTTAGAAAATCAGATAAAGACTGAGCTAAACAAGTTGTTGAGAGCCAGAATAATTTTCCCCGTCAGACATTCCAAATGGGTATCCAATATGGTGCCCGTTAGAAAGAAAAACGGAGATATTCGAATCTGTATTGATTTCCGGAATCTCAACAAAGCCTGTCAGAAAGACAATTTTCCCCTCCCACCTATGGAGCAAATACTATAGGCAGTAGCGGGCTCAGAATTAATGTCTTTCCTGGATGGATTTTCAGGATACAATCAAGTGCTGGTACATCCCGATGATCAGTTAAAAACCACATTCCGAACCAAATGGGGCACATACGCATATCGGAAGATGCCATTTGGTCTGATCAATGCCGGTGCTACCTTTCAGAGAGCCATGGACATCGCGTTTAAAGGTTTAGTCAATAAATCGGTAGTGATTTACCTGGATGATATAACAGTGTACTCCAAGAAGCGAAGCGACCATCTCAAAGACTTGAAACAAATCTTTCAAAGATGTTTAAGGTATGGAATTTCACTTAACCCAAAGAAATCTTTTTTCGCATTAAGTGAAGGGAAATTACTCAGATTCATAGTGTCGAAATCTGGTATTCACATCGAACCCGACAGAATCAAAGAAATTTCCGAAATATCCATTCCCCATAACAAAAAGGCCATGCAATCTTTCCTTGGACAAATCAATTTTGTAAAAAGGTTTGTCCCTGATTTTTCACGTATTATTTCTCCTTTACAAAATATGATAAAAAAGAATTCAAATTTTAAATGGGGCCTAGATGAGCATGAAGCATTCAACTTGATCAAACAAGCTATCATCAACGCTCCATCTTTAGCTACCCCAAATTTTTCAGAATCCTTTATCTTATATACTTTTGCCTCAGAGAAATCTTATGCCGCGATTTTAACTCAAGCAAATCAAGAAAAGGCGGAAGCTCCGATCGCATTCTTTAGCTCGAACTTACAAAGTGCTGAGCTCAATTATTCAGACGTGGAGAAACAAGCATATGATGTTTTCAAAGCGATCAAATATTTCAGACCTTTCTTACTTAAAGCCCATACCAAAGTCGTCGTGCCGTTTCCAGCGGTAAGAAACCTGTTGGTACAGAAGGATGTGGGCGAAAAGAGGGCGAATTGGATTACCGCTTTACAAGAATACGATCTTGAGATCAAACCAGCAAACATCGTCAGAGGCCAAGGCTTCTGCAAGATGTTAGCTGGAGCATCGCAAATTCCTGAGAACTCGTCTGAAGAGGTACATACATATGAGGCAAGCCTAAACAACGCAGAATCATTATATGTGACACCATTTATTATCTTAAGAACGGGTATGCTCCATCACACCTGGATCACACCAAGAAAAGAGCTCTGAGATTGAAAGCTAAACAATACCAGCTCATAAATGATGTTCTGTTTAAAAGGAATTACGAAGGTGTCTTGAGAAAACTGAAGCCGAAAAGGTTTTGCAGGAACTCCACGATGGACCAGCAGGTGGACACTATGCTGGAGAGACTACTGCACATAAGATCTTACGTGCAGGATATTATTGGCCCACGCTGTTCAAAGACTCATACAATTACGTAAGGAAATGCCAAATCTGCCAGACTGCTGCAGGGAAACAAAATAAATCGTCCATGCCACTACAGCCGGTTAACATCGAGCAACCATTCAGCCAATGGGGCTTGGACATAATAGGTGAGATCGTTCCTCACTCTTCTAAGCAGCATAGGTATATCCTCATGGCAACAGATTATTTCACTAAATGGGTAGAAGCAGTTCCTCTCAAGACAGTTAATTCTGAAAACATTATTGAATTCATAGATCAATTTATCATCACTAGGTTTGGATTGCCAACGGCCTTAATGTTTGATAATGCATCATACTTTTCTGGAAATGTAATGACTGAGTTTTCACTTAAAAAGGGTTCGAACTGAAGTATTCTGCCAACTACTATCCGCAAGGTAACGGGTTGGCTGAATCAACAAACAAAAACCTAATCAGGATTATTAAAAGAACAGTTGACCAAAACCAAAAGAATTGGCACAAAGCGCTGGTTAATGCTCTATGGGCAGACAGAATTACGAAGAAAGCTTCGATCGGCACTTCTCCCTTTAATTTAGTTTATGGGAAAGAAGTGGTCCTTCCTACTCACTTAGTCATCCCCTCTTTGTCTTTAGTACAACACATCGATGAAGTATCTACTTCCTCTTTGCAATTGAGACAAATGGAGATAATCAAACTAGAAGAACAACGAGAACAAGCTAAGAAAACCCATGCTCATCACCAAGCGCTAATAAAATCCTCTTTTGACTCAAACATCATAACCAGAAAGAACTTTCAGATGGGAGATTTAGTTTTGAAATGGGATAAGGCTCATGAAGAAAAGGGCAAGCATACGAAATTTCAGAAGCTGTGGCTTGGTCCTTTTCAGATTGTAGAAGTCATAGGCCCATCGACGTTTGTGTTGCAGGATTTGGCAGGTAGAAGAGATTCTTTGCGTGTGAATGGACAGATTCTTAAAATGTATTTTCCATAAGAAGATCATTCTTCTATTTTTGTAGGATAGTTTTAGTTTGTTTTTCTCTTTCTTATAAATAAAATCAGTTGTAAGTGATCAGTGAAAATAATTCATGAAAGAGCACACTAACTCTCTATCAGATTTTGATTTCGCTTGTACAAATAGCAAAGCTTTTCGAAAAATCTGATTTTTATTATTGACAAATAGAGTTAACTTTACCCTGAATATGATATTAGTTTCAACCTCTCAAAAGACTTTGATGAAAGCAACCTTTGGTAAAAAATTGTTTTATGTCAGCACAATGAAAGGTATCATCAATAATAAAATAAATATTCTCTGTAAAAGCTGTTGTTTTCAAACTCTATATTGTCGTCCAGAGCTTTCTTAAGGAAAAACAATGACTTCCTCCCTACAAAAGGAAACCGCGGCATTCAGAGAAACTATCCGAGAAAACACTATATCTCAAAGAATAAGAGGTCTCATCACGAGCCGGCTTATCATGATCACAGATATTATAACTTGCTGACTTTGCCAATACTGTCTATCAAAACAGGGCAACGACTCAAGATTGTTGCAATCAAAAGACAAGGGGTCTCATCACGAGCCAGCTTGTTCAGAAAAAGTGTAAATCAAGTGAATGACTGTGTCATAATTTGGCCACCAAACCAAGACATTGTTCTTTAGAGAATAAAAAAAGGAAAAAGTGTCAAAAAGGATTTTTTTTCTCTGAAATGTTGTAAATAACCTCATGCAGGAAAAAGGATCATTGCTAGATAACATGGTAACCCTGTCGAGGCTATGGACGCTTGCGGGCAACAGAGGCTCTACCTACGACAAAGGAGCATATTTTAAAAGCCAGTACGTAGAGAAGACCTTATTTTATCTTTAAAAAGGACCGAGTAATGTCTAGTATGAATGCAAGAACTAAGCCTAGGGAAGCAGACAATTGGATAAAAAGAAAGGTTGAAACAAAGTATCATTGACAGGATGAAGGGTAATCTACTCTATCTGTCCATAACAAATTTAGACATATAAAAAAAAATTCTGTTTCGGAAGTGGAGATGTCAATAGAAAAGCAGAGATAACTGGTTCTTCACAGTGAATCGCCATTGTTGTGGTCACCAACAACCCCCCTCTTTGTTTAAGTATTAGCAATAATACCAAGCAAAGGGGGACCCTTAACAAAAAATCTCAAAAATATTTTTATCAAAATTTTTGTATTTAACTCCCTAAAAGCTATATCGCATCGCAAAGAGAGAAGGAAGCGTTTTCCTATGCGCATAAGTAAGCTGCAATGAAGCGATGCGACATTCATCGCATCGCATATTTTTGAAAGCGCCCTTAAAAGAAAACCTAAGGAATCGCCGATGGCCGATATGCGACGTCGCATATCGCAATGTCGCATAAGCAGTGCACAATGAGCAAATGAAAATTGCGATATTGTGATTTGCGATCTGCGATCTTACAAACTGCGATATTGCAATTTGCGATCTGCGACGAATGAGACTATTAATTGTTGCGATACGAATCGCAGAAACCACTCATCGCAAAGTTTCTTCAGCATGATCTGTAAACCTAAAATCGAGCGCTCACCTTAAGGGAAATTAATGATTGCACGCCTGAGTATCCAAATATGATCGTGTTGCGTTTTTCGAAGAGTCAAATCATTATGAGTGTCATGATTGTGCATTCATTAGAACTTAAAGCTTTCATGTCAATCTTTTCGTCATTTCTCTTCTCCCTTGCGTAAACTATAAGGCAGCAACTAATATAAATCTATATGCAGGAAACATCTAAGGAGAAGGGGAAAGCGCCAATACTTAAAGAACAGAGAGGAGATGCCTTCGCATATGGATGCCGCATACAACAGAGCCGCGGATTCCAGAGTATCACTCCACAGACACTGATGAAAATAGACTATCCAAGACTCAGAGTCAAAGGCGCACAAAAGCAGCATGTTTGCAAAAGATCCTGAAGCTCAGATTGGATAAAGCAAAAAGAAAAACGCTAAAAAGGGATGATGCTTCAGAAAAGCCTGGAACAAAGAACGAAAGCAATTTTCAATACGTAAGATTGTTTAGGCAACGAAATCCCTAACTCATTGAGTCATTCACACGGCCGGAAACCGAAACAGCAACAACACAATCAGTTTGAAAGAAATCTGGGTTATACTAAGTATACACACAGCAAATACACCCAGCCAGAGGAAGATTTTCAAAAATATCTTCTAGTTTGTCAGAAAGAGGTGCCAGCTTTTGTTATTTCTACTTTTATCGCCCGAGCAAAAGGAAAAGACAACCAGCCGACTCTTTCCAGGCGAACCTCGCATTGCTTACAGCACTAAAGAGCAGATACAGAAACGGTTAGAAATTAGATTCAATTTTTAGAAATAAATTTGCTTTAGTAAAAGGGCGGTCATTTGAAGCCGTTCCCTAAATTTGTGTAATTAAGATTAGTTAGTTAGTAGTATTTAACCCTTCTCATGGAATTTGGAGAAGGGTCTGGAAATTTGTCAAAAAACTTGTCCTCAGAACATGCACTTTTGCACCCTCGGAGGTGGTTTTTGATGAATGGATGGATCGAGATTTATTTATGTTTTCATTTTAATGTCTGCTACTGATGTTGCACTTCTGTACTCTTAGTAGATGTTAGAAGTAAGTAGAGATAAATCGTTATTGCTTGAAGTTTGTGAGTAAAATCAGTCATAAATGGTACTTTTATCTCTTGATTAGTTTCTGCTCATATTCTCAGAGTGATATACAGCTGAGTTGTTTATATGTTGATGTATGAATGTTTGGGTTACCATTTGGCACTTTTGTACAGTGGAATCATTTGTTTGTGCTTAACATATGAATAACTTATCATGCGATATGTTGTTCACAACTGTTTTGCCTAACTTCTTATGCAGAATGGTTTATCTTAATTGATTTATATTCTTATGATAGCTGAATGATCTTTATTACCAATTATTGTATGAAATCTTTTTAGATCTCATGATGAAAGAATCCTACCCCGGGTTAGTATAGATTAGATGTGTTGTTTTTGTTAGATTACAGTTGCATAGAGTCAGCTTAGAGTTTAGAATTAGATTAGCTTGAAATTACCTTTAGATTAGCATCATCAAAATCTACACACGCACACACACATCCTTTAAATTGGGAAGCTGGTCCCATCATCCCCAGTCGGACCCGCTACACCAAACGGGCAAGGAGCCGCCAACCAGGTTCCGGACCGGGTGGGTATCCCCCTTCTTGTTGACCTGACTTTGGGGCCCTCAACATTACCCTGCACCTCTATTCTCAACTGCAAGCGCCTTTGAACCTACATTGACATTTACAAGAGATAGATTCCATTCAGTCATCACGTCGCTGAAACGGGGGAGAGATATTATGTTTGTCAATTTGAATAATTTCAGAAAGAAAAAAAAAATCATACCTCCAACTAGTCATGGAGTCTTCTCTGAACTTCTATCTGAGCTCTCAAAGCATTAGCAATCTGCATTGCTCTATAAACATAATGATAATCAGAAAATCAGTTCAAAACCAAAGGGATTATTTGATTTTGCAGCTCATTTTTCTTCTGCAGATTTCTTATTACTTACTCCTTATGATTTGGTGCGATGCTACTATCCTGAGCCATCCTACTTAGGCAATGTACACCATCAAAACTTCCTACTGAAAAAATTGTAATAATAAGAAGAAATCTCTTAGAATGGGAAGGGTGGGGGTGGAGTTGAGGGTGGGAGAAGGGTGGAGGTGGGGTTAAGGGTGGAAGGTGTCATCTTAGGTAGGTTCATGGTGCCACTACAGGGAATGGTTTGTAGAACTAGGCTTCTCCATTCCCTGGTGGGGTTGAAGCATTCTCTTCTAGGCCCTGATCCATGAAGCTTTTTAGATGCTTCACTAAGGATCGAGGAGGACCAAGGGAAAGGAAGTGAGGTTACTAACAACTAAAGTGAGATAGATAGCTTTAGAAAAGTCCTTATAAAGGTCCCAGGGAGCTTGTAGAAATGCAAGGCAATATAATTTTCTATGTAGAGATACTTCAAAAGGTTATTTTTCGAGCTAAAAATATCAACCATTCCTATCATTATTGGAGGGTGAAAGGTGAGGGTAGGAGGTAAAATCATTTAATTTGAGGATGGGGATGGGATGAAGCTCTCTTATTTGAGAAAATGGATAGGTGAAGTTGTGTAACTTGCAACAATGATATATGGAAGCATCCTCTGACTACAAGAAAATTTTTCAATGTTTTTTAAATTCCAATTTAGAAATCTACTAACCACCATTGCTTCTGTCAACGTTGACTTTGTTGTGGCGCTACTTCCCAAGCCTGTATTTCTGCAACAATCAATCAACACATGATATAGTGTTAGGTTGCTAAAATAGGTTGGCCATTTTCACGGTTTGAAATGTTATTATACTAGTGAGGCAAGATTCCCAAATAATTCTCAAGACCCATGAAGAAATATTGCCCATATAATTCTCACGAATTAATATTTCCATTGCAATACCCAAGAGTGAAACAATCACTTGAAAATTCAAAGCTCCTCATTTAGAATTCCAAGCTTCTCAAGGTTCAAGAGCTTCTGGAGGCAACTTGATATTAGACTTAGTTTCCCAATGTTCCCTATGCGGTCCTGTAACAACATTATTTTTCTACAATCTTTACCATTAATACATGGACATCAAAAATATCACAAATTATAGTAGGAAACAGTTGGAGATTAGAGTTCCTTCCTAAGGCTAGATGAAAAATCATGTCAAAATTCAATCACATCCATGGCTTTGAAGCTTGTTTGAAATTTCCTAGTATATAACCAAAAACATAATTATAATGTTAAACTTTAGGAATAATACTGGAAATGGTTACCCTATTAACTTGAATTTTAATAAATTCAATGCTAAAATGGTAAAACTATTAGTGTATCTTATTGACAGTAAATTTTATCACAAAATAAAGGTTTATTTTACTTGAGAAAGCATAATATATTGCAGTTAAGCATGAAAAAATATTTGTATCCATAATTTAAATCAAGGGAATTGACTCTAAAAAACCAATACATTTATCATAATAGGAATCCATGTGTACAAGTGTACTTTCCACAATTATTGTGAAATTGATGTAAACCAAGAAAAGAAGACTCAATGGACCAAACTGTGTTCTACTTCCGAAATTGTTGACCCATCTCAAAATAATGGTGAGTAAGAATGTATCCCATTACTACATCTTAATTTAAAATTCTAAAACTTGCTAGCTAGGCTTGAAACATTTGAACTATAGATCCTGTACCAGAACCAAAGGGAGACAAAATGTTTTGCGTCTCCTCGCAAGCTATATAACCAAAGAAAAACGGTAAACCAAATAGCCTAATCAAAAGCTTTCTCCCAATCATCCACTTCACTGGAAGAGTACTTATTTTGATTCTCTTGAGAGGATGAAACTTCAGTGGAACCCATAGATGTTAGAGGCTTGGAAGATGGTTGGGCTACATTAGTTGACCAAGTCTCTCCTGCATTATATTTCTCAAGAGCTCCATATGGATTTCTTCTTGTTAAAATAGGATTTCTCTGGAATTGCCATACTGGCCTTGATACTTCAATACTTGACCAATCCTCGCCCATGAATCCTCCATCCACACACTTTATTGCTCATTTTTAATTTTTTTCCATGCATTAGCCTTTTCTGATGTCCCATCTTTTGTTGCATAGGCATTGTGATTGGTTAATCCACCATTATGAGGGAGTACAATAGAACCTCGATATATAGAAGCATGATCCACACGTTTAAGAGCAGTTGCAACCCTCACATGATCTGTAAATATGGCTAATGCATTCTTTTCATTTAGCCATACAAGTTCACACTCGCCTCCAAATCTCAAAATTAGGGAACTCATTTATGTTCTCGTGGTAAATCAAACAACGCAAGGACGAGCCTGGGATCCATATCAACAAATGAATTGAAAGGTGGAGCTTGCATTAACCCTATGGTAGGAAGTGACCCTTTGGGCATTATGCTACGTATGGGGATCATGACTTATGTGTGGTCTGTATGACCAGAAAACATTTTGGTTCTGATCCAGCTGAATATATGGAGAGGTTCCATATTTCTGCAAGATGTCTCAACATATCCCTTTTTTCCTTTAGCATAGGACCAAAAGCATGCACACGAATGCTGCTTGAGCGGGCTTTTGTTTTCCCCAAAACCAAGTATCTGAACCTTTCCTCAACAACTGAAGCCCATTGTAGTTCTCTATTGATCAACTCATCCAGAAGTTATGAAATTTGTTCATTCACCCCTTGCAGATCAACTATTGTGCAAATGCCAAAATATTTCTTCTTCTCCAAAATTAGACATTCTTCATCACATGCAAGATTTTTCTGGCCCAGAGGCACTTTACTTGATTTTGACTACACTGGCTAAAGGGGAGTAGGCAATTTGTGAAGAACAGAGGCTTTAAAGACAGGATCAACTCCGGTATTGTTGCCTCTAGCATCACATGGAAGCTTTGTAGTCAATCGACCACATGAACAAGTAATAGTCACTAGCAATTCACATCTAGTATCAGGGCATGGAAGAGGTGGGTGACATGAAGCAGTACAAGTATGCCTGCAATCTCTCTGAGGAGCTCCAAAAGGTTTCCCACATGAGATTCTACTTACTGATGATGAATTTTCCTTGGAAACTGAGTCACATGGAGGTAGATGGCATGTCCTAGTACACACATGCATTCCACATTGTCGTGGTTTCCCACGGATCTTGTTGCATCTAATGTCCTGAGAACCACATGGCACATTTTTTAGAGCTACATGACCCCCTACACATTCTTTTGCAACAGGAACAGTACAAGGAGGGAAATCCTTGATATGGAAATCATGAGTCGCAGGATGACCACATGTCTAAGGAATGGAGCAGGGATATGAGCACGAAGGAATGGGTGTTCCACAAGGGACTGGAGGAGAAATTGAGGTCTTCCCACATGCACAAGAAATATCAGTGAAAATAGTTTCAAGGCAGGGTGGATAGTGGCCACTATGGCAAAGTTCTTGGCAAAAATGCTACCCACATTGCAACTTTTTCCCACAGGGCATTTGACATAAATGTGGATCCCAATCACCTAAATGATTAATTGAACCCCCTCGATTTCCAAGAGGGCAGCCTCTTTCACTGCATCTATGTCTACCACAATTTTTCTTTTGTTCACAATGCTCTTCACATGTGAATTCATCATTCTCCTCGACGGATACCATGGTCTTCCAGCAAGGGACCGTCTTAGATGATGATCCACATCAACATTTTTTATTAACAGAAACCAAACAAGGAGGACATTTATACAAAAATGTTTTCCAAATGGAAGAAGCTTCTCACATACCTCTGAGCAGGTTGGTACGCTATCCATACAACTCTTCCTCTGATTTTGCAGCTGAGTTTTACCACAGGGGCAAGATTTGACCTTCCTAGGTGATAGTTCACACTCTCCACATTCTCCAGGATGACATATCTTGTTGCACTTATGATTCTGAGAGGAAAGGATTTTCATGCACGGGTTCTTACATGCAAATACACCAATTTTCTAGTCTATTTCCCCTTGGATCTCCATATCGCCACAAAGTATCATCTCCTCCTTTTCCCCACAAAAGCATGAAGCTTTTATTAGAACCTTGCAAGGATCACATGGGCCTTCATGGCAGACATTGTCACAATAATGGTGTCCACATTTGAGAGGCTTTTCGCAGCACTATCCACATGATTCAATTGATTTATGATCAGAACATCTCCTTGTAATTGTTGTTTTACCACACAGGAAACATTAGGGGGAGCCATTACTGAGCAAGGTGGGAAAGTCCCTGGATGACATTGCAGAGTACATTTATGTGAGAAACTAGGAGTTTTCTTTTCCTTTTCAAGCGGATTCTCACATGGTCCTCCACATGAATGTGGAGTGAGATAATATTCTACTTCTGGCTCTTGCACCTTCCCAAAAAAACAATAGTAATGAAGATGATCTGGGAGTGAAAGTTGCACAAACTGATAACTAGGGCATCTCCAGTTGGAACCTTGACTCTGCCTAGCAGAAAAATCTACAGAGGATGGAGCTCTTGCCCATTTCCTTACACAATGCAGGTGAAAAATGGCATAACAACTACCACAAGACCAAATTGCTGCTGATCGTCCAACTATTTCATATCATATCATGAAGTCAACCTTTAATATATCCTTTATTAAGCTTCTCTTCAATTTTCTGCACTAGCTTTGGTACACTGGATCTATCCAAATTTGTCTTCTCCCTACTATCCTACTTTGTCGATAGACTCGTAGCTCAAAGGAGGATGAAGAAGATTCTGCCTCCAATCCTGGTTGTTTTTCACCATCTTCCTATTCCTGAAACCCTTCATTTCTCATCTCTACTAACCTGTAGATTGTGTGAGTTGATTTTTTTCAATGGAGGGGTTCATAGGGTCCTCATTTGTATAATTTTGTCCATGGATGGATACCCCATTTCGCCTGTCATTATCACAATCGTTGATACTCTCAACATTCTCTTTCCCAAGAATGCCCTGGTTTGCATTATGTATAAAGGTTTGATTGCAGAGTCCATCGAAGACAACAAGTGTAGCAAATAATAACTTCTTTGTGGCTATACCTGACGAATTCGCAGCCATGGAACTCGCTCATAGAGTGTGAAGTTCCGAAAATGGAGTTGGTGGAAATCATAGGCGTAACGACAAATATCACAAGAATAAAGATAGAGTTATTAGACAGGTGTCACAAGTCAGTAAAAATGGTAGACAAAATTGTGAGGTTAACTGATTTAAAAGAAAGGCCTATCAGCCTAAATATATAATAATTAGCTACTGCTCATAGACTTGAAGCTTGGAAAATAAACTTGGAAGTACATACATTAGATATATTATAAGGGGCATTACATGGAACATATCCCAATCAGGTTTCATAAACTCTCCTACGAAAATGTTGTTGTAGGCTACAGAAGCAATATGAATGGTATGTGATGTAGGACCCCTTGGCTAGAAATCATCAGAGGCTCTTATAACAACAATCTATTTGGAATTGTATAAACAATTAAATACAAATTTGTTACTGTTACAGTCAAGGGAGAGAAAAGATTGGTCAGATTGTTTGTTTACTACAAGCAAGCATACACAATTCTATGGCACTGACCTGTAAAGACCATCAAGATTATGACTCATACAAGCAATTATCCCATTATTAAGGAAATTTTGAGCAATATAAGCCTCCATTACTTGCTAATATTGGCTGTCCAATTTAACACGACCACCATGGCCTACACCTAATGTCTCGATAATATTCTGGACGTCCACTTTGACACCATTAATGCCAGCACTTGCTAGATATGAGTGGACATTGTCATAAAATTGAAACACAATTTTGGGATGGACTAAGCCCAATCCATTTAATTTTATGCATTCTAATGTCTCGTCTAGTTGGTGAAGAAGAATCCCATGAGGCTAAATAGGGAATGACAATTTTGAATTATAATGCTCCATTCTAGAAACATCAGGCTTCACTCCTCCCTAGTAACTAGTGATAGCATGCCAAAAATAAATTTACTTGGAATAATAAAAATTTAATATAAATTGAGAAAAAAGTAGCATGCGAAATCAACTATGGAGGAAAGTAGTTTGCATATACAAATTATAGTTTAAATATGTTGACTTGTCACTAAACAAAGAATGTAGCTTATGAATTTAGGAGGCAAGTGCTAGAATAAAGGGTTTGGAGCATATAGGTAAATAAGGAGTATAATTGAGTAATTCCTAATGGACAGCTAAGGTAGCTTACCTTAAATTGTGGGTCTTCTTTGCTTCTATAACAATGTGTCTAAGGCCCAAAGCAGGATCCTCTTGTCTTTGACCAGTCTTTCCATCTTTTAGAAACTTATAATTCTCTTTTACATGTGTCAGCTGATTTGAAAAATTGAATTATGAGCCCATAGAATGTTTAGAGTTCCACTAGAAAATTGAGCATCAAAATGAAATTATCTTCAGATTATAAGAACTTTGAGAATAAAAAGGAAATTATCTTCATATTGCAAGAAGATTCAGGATCAAAAGGAAATTATCTTCAGATTTCAAAGAGAGATGAATTATTGTCTTCAAATGTCATATTTGAAGAAAAAAGAAGGTCAAGCCTACTTTTTTGTATTTCCAACTGGAGGAGGCTTTGCATTAGATTCCATTTCAACAGATTTCTAGCCATCATCAAGAAGTGGAAACTTTGGAGGGGTGACCCCTTTCTCTAGTCTGTTAAAGAAATACAAAAAAATCATAAACATTTGGAACTAGACCCTTAGAATAAGGTCACAGTGTAACTACATCTTGACAAGAGTTGATATACAATTACAGAACATAAAAGGGGGGCGGGAAAAATAATATAACTTTCTAAACCTTGTTTTACACCCTCAGCTATGACATCTGTGGAAAATGCGTCCCATGTACACCACCCAAACCAATTGAGTATATCAGGTAACTGCAAGAGAAATATTCAAATCATAAGACTACAAAGAACCAGTGAGAACTTATAATGACTTAGTAAAACAATACATGGATCTGTGTCATTCTCAATTAAAAGTCAAGATGAGCTAAACATTTTAGCACACGGAACAAATTCAGACACCATTGGAAAGAACCAAGCTTCAATTCCATGTGAAATTACCATCTTCCTTTCACGATGGGAAAAGGTTAAAGACTGCCTCTCAACAACTCTGTGCTATCAATAATTAATGTTAATCATATAACATTGATTTTGAAATATGAGAAGTTCCAAAAGAGAGAAAGTTAAATAAGAAAGTTTTAGAATGTCTCTCAACAACCCTGCGTTATCAATAATTGATATTAACCATATAACATTGATACTAAAATCTGAAAAGTTCCAAAAGAGATGAAATTAAATAAGAAATTTGAAACATGGAAATGTTCTCACTCTACTGCACTAGTAATCACTTCATATGGATCTGTTCCAGCACCAACAAAAACTGAATAAACTCCTTGAGTTGTCTCAACAGTAGGATCTCCTGGAATGCCAAATATGAAGTAAATTCAAGAGAAAATCAGAATGTCTATTTCACTCTAGGGAATTTAAAATTGATTCATATTAAGAAATCCCTGTAATTCTTACCACTTTCCAGACATATTTCAAGCTCATTGTTTTCATTTCCTTGCAAAACTGCTCTGAAAGATCCTTCCAACAGTGGCAAGAAAACAATATAGATTTTTGGCTCTCCAATGCCATTGCCCACACCAGTGCTCAAAGGTGAACCTTCACTACCCTCAACTAGAAAAAATTGAGTCTCAAATAGAACATCTCTCCCATAGGAGCCCATCCTCTGTGTCATACACTAGATCATCAAGTGGAACAAAGACATAAAACGAAGGCCTTTGCAAAAATACATATAAAATCATCCATCATAACCCATAGAAAAGAATAGTGATCAGAATAACCAAAAAAGTCCCCAAAAAGTGAACTTCTTGCACTATCAGAATGCATTGTAAACATCTTGCACATTGAAGTTGACATTTTCTGAATACAAGACACTGAAGAAAACATCCAAATTGAAGACAAAATATATCCTAATACAGTAGTCTCCTACATGATATTTTATTGCATTATTAAGCATGTAATCTTCAGTATGTCCTTCAAAAAACATATCAAAAGTTCAAAACCAAAAAACAAGAGATCCAAATATCATTCTGGTGTTTATTATCATACATGAACATGTAGTTTCTTCAGATATTAATGAAACTCATTCTTGACCAAATCATGTTGCAACTAAAAAAACATAAAACGATAGATTCCAATACCTAGCATTCTACTACTTTGGGTTTTACATAAGTAGATCATGTAAACTATTAGACTATTGAAAAAAATAACAGTCAAAATGACCTTCAAATTAGGCTTCTGAATACAAGATCAAGTTCCCCAAAAAAAAGTGTAAAACACAAAATCAAATCGAGGTAGGCTTCTAAATACAAGATCAAATTCTCCCAAAACAAAGGTGTAAAACACAAAAGAAAATGCAGCTATGCTTCTGAATACAAGATCATGTTCCCCCAAAAAGTTGTAAAATACAAAAGCAAATGCAGCTATGGTTCTGAATACAAGATCATGTTCCCCAAAAAAGGTGTAAAACACAAAAGCAAATGCAACATTCTGTTGCTTAAGATGTACAGAACCAAAATACATTTTTCTGTAATAGAAAGACTAGTAAAATGTATCAGATCATTACCCCATAGAAAGCCACATCAAAAAAGTTAACATAACAAACAACCTTCAAATTAAGCTTGATTTTGAACCCCTAATCTTCAGAAACAACAATTTCCCATGAACAGTTTCATTTATGAGATAAGTGAGGGCATGCCAAGGAGATGAGGTTAGTCCAAATAGGCATCTGGCCACCTATGACCAAGTGGAATGTGTGTTCTAAAGATGCAGAAAATGATGTAGGTTGCAATAAGGAATATCATCAGAATTTGGGAAATCTCAGATAGTAAGTGGGAAAGAAGAAAAGCCGGAAATGTGTCGGGAATATTAGAAGTCACTATAGCCAGAGAAAGTTACCCCATACCCCGATATGCCACAGTAACCCAAAACTATGGCAAGGGAACAAATAAAAAATGGGAAGTATCTAAGGACCGCATTGCAAGCAGTGCAGACAAAACAAAAAACTACTAGACAGATATATAGTACTCCTCAAACCTAGTCAAATATCCATGTAGCATTACCAAAATAGTGCAAACCGGATCTACTTACCTTCGAGAAGAAGTGCTACTCCACCACCATCAAAATCACACACAGTCATACCAACATCCAAGCAGATCTTCCATTAGAATGCCCTCTCTGTCGCAACAGTTTCCAGAATTCCTAGGAAGGCCTTAAAACTAGTGGCTCAAACTTGGAGTTCTTTATAGTCCCAATAGTTACAAGCTCTATAACACCAAACCCCAGCACCCCATCTGTGAAGGGAAGGCACACCACTGTGTGGTATTAACACAGAGTTCACGAGAAGTCAATGTCTACTGAGACTAGTTTCATGCCTCCCCTGTTACATCGTTTATCTCTGGATTTAGCTCCTTCATCCAGCCCACCATGTGGTCGAAGGATCGATTCTCCTGGACGAGCACCACTATTGTTTTTATAGGTTTGGGTATTTCCATCTTCAATCCTGTAGCTGCAATGTACAATAATGCATGTAAACTTAGGGCTTTAGCTGGTCGTAACTCTTAGGATACTCTTTTAAGGGTCGGGTTCTGCATGAATCAGTGAATGGGAACGTAAGGAAGCCTGCCCCACCTGTAGTGTCGTTGCCATTTATGCCTAGTCATTCTGCGATAATATCAGAAGGATGATCAATACCACTATGTAAGCAAGCCCATAGTGCAAGCAACATCCATCATAAGTCCGAAGGCACTGCGGAGGTTGTATGCCATTTTTCGACCTGCACGAATGGAAATTGTATAACTTATATAGGAGAATCCCCCAAATTCAACTCTGCCCTCAATTTTCAATTTGCAAACCAGGAAATCTAGGGGCGATTACAACTAGATCCAACCTTCAACCCATGAAATCGCCAAATTCAACTCTGCCCTCAATTTTCGATTTGCAAACCAGGAAATCGGGGGCGATTACAACTAGATCCAACCTTCAACCCATGAAATCAGACGACTGCAAGCAAATGCAATCTCCCAAATCAGGCAAATCGGGCTTTGCATTGTTTATTGCCTTTTATTTTTTTGGACTAAAATGTAATAAATATTTATTTTTTAAATAAATTTTCGGCTAACTATAGAAAATGGGTATAATATAAAAATTTCACCCCTCCAAAATATAAAACCCCTTAAATTTCGCCTTTGGGCTAAGATTTTCCCCTAAAATTTTATATGTTCTGGAGTCCATGAAAATGCATCTTTTTTCAATAATGTTGTTAGAGGTGGTGCTATTCTCCCATAATTCTTAACAAACTTGCGATAATACCCTGTCAACTCGAGAAATCCTCATAGATGATTTATGGATGTGGGGATTTTCCATTCCTTAATGGTTTTAATTTTGCTAGGGTCTACCTTAACACCTTCATGAGATACAATATGACCTAGATATTCCACCTTTTGTACTCCAAAGAAACATTTGGAGATTTTTGCATATAATTATTTCTCCTCCAATAGTTTGAGCACCATGTCAACATGTTGGACATGATCTTTCCAAGACTTGTTGTAGATTAGTATATCATCAAAAAACGCTAACACAAATTTTCTAAGGAAGGGTTTGAAAATGGATTTCATCAAACCTTGAAATGTAGAAGGTGCATTAGTAAGGCAAAAAGGCATGACCAAAAATTCATAATGACCCTCATGAGTTCTAGATGTTGTTTTTGGAATTTCTTTAGTCTTCATTCTGATTTAATGATATCCTTGATGAAGATTCAACTTGGCGAATTAAATTGATCCATGCAATTCATCCAATAACTCATCGATGACACGAATGGGAAATTTATCTTTAATAGTGAGCTTGTTGAGTTCCCTGTAATCTGGACACATGCGCCATGATCCATCCTTCTTGTGAACCAATACTACTGGAGCAGAGAAATAACTTTGACTAGGTTGAATTATACCAGCGTTTAGAATTTATAAAAGCATATGTTCAATTTCACTCTTTTGGACATAAGAATATCTGTAAGGCTTGATGTTTGGAGGAACACTTCATGGAATCAAATTAATAGGATTATCATGATCACGAATAGGTGGGAGGCCTTTGGGAATCTCAAATACCTTGGAATGATTGTCCAAGACTTTTTGGAGATCTGGAGAAATGGATGATTTCAATGTGGGGACCTCTAGTGAACATAATTGTGCAGTCATGCCTCGTTGTTATTTCTTTAGAAGCTTTGTCATTCCATTAGAGCTGATTATCTTTCTTGGTTTCCCTGCGATACCCGTTAATTCAACTTCCTTTCCTTCTAAAGAAAATTTCATGAAAAGTTCTTGAAAATTAAATGCTATTGTACCCAAGGATTGTAGCCATTGGACTCCTAGTACAACAACAACACCACCCATTGGAATGGAAAGCATTGGGCTATTCAATACATATTCTCCCATGGATAGCTTGATATTATGGCACTTTCCTGAGCAATTTATGGTTCCTCCACTTGCAGCCATCACTTGACACTCTAGTTTTGGATATAGGAAGCAATTCAATTCCTTGGATATCTTACAATGAATAAAATTATGGGTACTTCTCGAATCAATCAACACTATTACCTTTTTTCTTCTTGATATGCCCTTCTATCTTGATAGTCTGAGGAGTGGTAATTCCAGCCAATGCATTACAAGATATGGCCGGATTAATTTTTTCTTTTTCTAGGGTTTGTTCCTGGTGTATATCCTCTTCTTTTGACATTTCTTGTTCCTTTTTTTCCTCTTCTTAAAATCTATGTAAAATAATTTCTTCTCGGCACACTTATGACCTTTAGTGTATTTGCTATCACAACTGTAACAAAGCCCTTTTTCTCTTTTTTCTTCCAATTGTTGTGGTGTCAACCTTGTAGGTTGTGGATGGCTAGGGGCAGAAACACTTCCATCTTTATGATTGTGAGTGGTATGCTTTCTTGTTGCCATAATTTTGTTTTCCATTTTTCTTACCAACCTGAATGACTTCTCCAATGAATCTGGTTCCCAAAGGCAAACCTCATGTTGGATGTTCTCTTTTAAAGTCCCTATGAACACATCAATCCTATGCTCATCTGGAATATCTTTTACCCTTATATTCAATTTTTGGAAGTCCTCAATGTGCTCCATCATTGAACCCTTTTGTTTGAGATTTATCAATTGGCTAAAAAAAGTGTTGCATTTTGTATCCTCGTAATGTGCTATCATTTCATCCATAAAAATAGCCCAAGTGAAAATTTGTTTACGAGAGCAAAGCCATCGATACCATACAAACTGATTTGGTTCCAAATACAAAGTTGCAATGCCTACATTTTGTGTGTTTTGCTGAATATGGAGATCAAAAAATTGCTCCATTTGTAGTATCCATGTTCCGGTATCCTTTCCATCAAACTTACTCATATCCATATCGATATTTGGAGCATGGTGGTTCTCCGATCCAATGTTAGAGTCTATGAAATCATGATTAACATTTATTTTGTTCTGATCATGAGTTTCCTTTACTAACTTTATGCCATTAATAAGAATTTCTTGTAGAAACTTTGTCAAATCTGTCTTCAAATCTTCCATGCATTTCTTTAAATCATCCATATTAGCTTCCACGCCATCCATCTTAGCTTCCATGTTGTCCATCTTAGCTTCTATGTCATTCATCTTAGCTTCTACGCCTTTCTTTAAACCATCCATCTTAGCTTCCACACCATACATCTTAGCTTCTACATCTTTCTTTAAACCATCCATCTTAGCTTCTGTTACTTTTTGTGCGAGTGAAATTTGTTGCACTTGGTCTCGTAATTTTGATATATCATGTTGCATTTCTTCCTCTTCTTCATGAGTCATGCTAGAGCTTTCAGGTTGCTTACTAGGTGTTTCCATTTTCTTTATTCGGGGCATCAATTACCAATAATAATGCTTCACTATGCCCTTTGAATTCCTTCAAACTAATTTTTCAAACCAAGCTTATGCAAAAATTTAAAAAAAACTACACACCCTTTTTCACTTTGTAGGAGCTCGATATTGAACCTGATGTATCTTTGTAATTGTGGATCTCCAAGGTTTGAAATTTCTTCCTACAGTAACCATGTTAGTAATATTTCTAACCCCAAAAGTCTGATCAAGATTGGATTCTCCAATGAAGATTTATGTCAAATTTCCCACGATGACCTGAGTATAGACTAGTTCAGTAGAGCGAACTTGTACGACGTGCCACGAGTCACTATTTTAACCTTAGGTTCTGAAAATGATACCCAAAAAAACTACAGTCTATCCTCTTTCTGTATCGTCTTACGAAAATCCAATTTGATGCTCAGAGTGATAGTTATGACCAGTTTCCCAAGGTCACCTGTTTGGAATGTAATTCGGGGGTCTGCAAAAACCCTAACTTCCTCAAATTATGTCTGCAAAAACCCTAACTTACTCAAATTATATCTCCGAAAATATAGCGAGACAAGATCTAAAATTCGAGTGCGAGGTTCAGCGATATTTAGTCTCAAATGGATGTTTTTTTTAGCTTTTGAAATGTCGCAGAAAAAAGTTATAGAGAAAATTCCACGATGACCTGTTTGGAGCAGCAAAACCCAAGAATCCAAAGCTTTGACACCAAATGTTATGAAACCAACTCACAAAAAGATAGAAAAGATAGATCAACGCCTTAGAAATAAGCTTCTTCGAGGGGGAAACCTCATTTACATTACACAAATGAACAATTCTTAGATGATTCAAATGACGAAACCTTCTTTCTATATATAGGAGTCTAAGAGGTCACAGTATAACCAGAGCTGACCTAACAATATAAAGACACCTCTCAAGAGAAGAGCGTTGCGTTGTGTGACCAGATTGTCTAGGATAGTCATATTAGTGGGGGTGCTTTTACAGCCCTGAATATGCTTTATGATTCTCACAGGATAACCTTCAGTCTCACCAAGCTTGCAAGTTTTTCAAACGATGGCTAAGGCCATCTGGTAACGAATTGCAACTGACAAATAGTAGTTCTCCATTAATCTGATGGCAGAAATTATTTCTATAGTCTAACATCAAAATCAATGACTCAACTATACAGTGGGCATGGGAGGGAAACCCCTTACAGCATAAAAATAAAAATAATGAAAAAAATATAAAATAAAAAGTAATATAAAAAATTTATTTTGAATTAAAAAAATAAAAATAAAATTAAGCTTTAAAATAAATGGCTAAAAGGAAAATTTATTAAATTATAAATAAAATAAAATTTAGAAATTAATTGATTAATTAAATACAGATTTAGAAAAATAAGATTAATAAATATAAAACTAAAAAAATAATAAAAGGAAAAACTTTAAAACTTTATAAATAATCAACCAAATCGAATATTTAAATTAAAAATTGAATTAAATAAAAAATATACACAAGAAGAAAATTTTAAAATATATTGAAAAAAAGAGCATATGAATAAAAGTTAATAAGGTATGGGAAAATTTCTCGGGTGTTAGATTTCGAGCCAATGGAGGGGTAGGGGCGAGGTGTGGGGAGTTGAATGTCCAATCTGCGCCATGCATTCATATATGCAAACAACTATTCCTTCCTTACACAAGCATATGGCATACTACTCTCCATCTAAGGGCTCTTGGTTGGGATATCTTGGTTCCCCGTTTAGCTAGTGCGTTTGCAACATCCCCTGACAGTAGATAGGACAATTCCCCTGCAGAACAAGGTTTGCGGGGCTCGAAACATGTCTGCCACAACTCAATGTTGGGCGGAAAGCTATGTGTTTCTACTTTGGTGTGGAGGACGGTGTATTCCAATGTCAAAGGCTCAATATGCATGGTAATTTTGGTAGGTTCTATCCTTGGGGATGTTAATCTCCAATGCATGCATTGGATACTAAGCATCAATGAGGGGAGAAAACCAAAGGCAACAATGGAGGAGACCTTTAGGATGCTAATGGTAACTATGGTGGCAGCTTGAGTAGGAGAGAGTGGTGATAGGAAATAATTTGTCCTCGATGTGAAGTAGGTTCAAGCCCAATGGGCTAGCCAATACTAAGTAATTCATTATATGTCCAATTCCACCTACTTTGTCAATTATTTCAATGGTTTAGCTTATGTTTGGTAGTTGTTGGCTTGTAGTGTTCAGAGTATAGTGGTGGTGAGCATTAGTTCTGGTATCCCTGAGTATTGGTGGTTGTTGGACCCTACTCAGAGTCTTCTTCTCTCTTCCCATCAGTCGCTCCATCTCAAAAGAAGCTTCTAAAAACCTCCCTCGCAATTCAAGTTTTCTTGGGCTTTAATTTTACTCAATTCTATATTTTATAGTCCCCTTCGTTTCTATGCTTTCTATGTGATATCCTAAATTTGGTTCCTAGTAACCTAGTGTAGAAACCACCAACAGAGGATGTGTTGCTACCAAGAGTCTAGAGGTAGAGGTCCTCAAGGCTGATCACTAGCCCAATCCCAAGTTAAAAATGACATCATCATTTTCACTCCTCCACTCCTCTGAAAATCAAAGAGGAAATTCATCAACTTGAAGCCTTGACCAATAATGATCGCCAAGCCTATTCAGACTATGAAATCCAAGTTGAAGTAGCCAATTGGGTTCCTTATCTTAGACATATGAGGGGAAGACAAAGCCAATATTTGAACTCCACTACCCTCCACTAGAAAATGAAGACACTCTTGGGTAGGGCCCTTAAGGAAAAACAGGAAGACTACAACAAAATTATCTCCTTCTTGAATGAAATCCAACATGTTCAATGCCATTAGTGATCTCTCCTTTCCAGTTTGGATGCTTGAATTGCTCACATAGAAGGTATCTCCAATGTTGTTGGAAACCTCCAACACCAAGAAAAATCAATGCTCAAGATATGGCCCTATTCACTTCATATGATTCTTGATATTATATTTAGCCATTTGACACATGCCTTTTACTTTTAGCAGTTTGGTTTACTTTAGTTGTCATGGACTTAAAAATGATATTTGTTGGCATTTTGTTAAACCTATATTGTTGTTCATTGTCAACAAAACTAGTTTCGCTAAAATAAAAATGTGACCAGACTTAGCCTAAAAAGTGTTATCTGATTTTGTATGGAGTCATTTTTAGAAAACACAATTTCAAATTAAAAAAAAAAACAAAAGATATGAGAAAATGGAAGTTATTATCACTTGTCCACCCTCAGTCTCCGTCCTTCATCCAGCTCTCGCCCCTTTACACCCTTACCAACTTCCTCCCTTTTTACATAGCCTAAATGAATAATTTCAATCCTCTAAGTAGGGAAGATGGTCCGACTTTACACCTTTACCCACTTCCTATCCCTTGTTGTCACCTAGAAAAATAACATCACTTCAGGCGGCTTGAAAGGAAATAGGTAAGTAAGAGGGTAAAATGGGCTAGCAAAGGTATACTTTCATTATGCTTTTTGGGTAAGAGGTGGGTATGCTATATTTTCCTTATGCCTTTTGGGTAAGAGGGCACCGGTAAAGTGGATAGGAAGGTCATACTTTTTTATGGCTATATATTTTAAATATTTAATGTTCCTTCAGTTATTTTTATTTTTATTTTTTTTAAGATTATTTGGAGATGCAAAAGGTAGATTAGGTTGTATATATATAATTTGATTTATTTATATTATGAGAATGATGATGATAATAATAATAATTTAACATCTATTAAGATCATACTTCATTTATTGGACCTTAAAAATGGTAAATATTACTACAATTTATTTAAAATCTTATTTCCATACTCGAAAAGACTTTGAAATTGAGTTCTAACTTGAGTGTATGTAGGACAAGTTGGCATTGATGTATGTCGCAGTGTTGTAGATGTGTTGGTTGGCTGGCATTGATGTCAACCTGGTTGCTTGGGTTGCAGTTGTGTTGGATATGCATGTGTATAGGTGGTTGCAAGAGTATTGTGTATGGTTTAGGTATAGATGGTCCTTGGCATGTCTACTAGCTTGGACAAGCTTGGATATGATGATGATCTCATTGATCATGTTGCTGCATACAAATGATGGTGGCTAATTTAGGAATTGGAATTGAGTAGCCTTGTTGATTGGTCTCCATGTCCCGAATTAGGTATCTCATGTTGATGATGATATACCTTGGGCTTGGAGAGGATCTACATGTGAATGTGGATTCTTAATATGGTTGTGCAAGTGTTGGAGGATGTTTGACAAGTTCTGGAGTGGAACACTGATGGCAGGGATGTTGCAGAGAAGTGTGATAGCACAGATGCTTATTATGGTTTTTGGTTGGCATCCTAGTCAACCTAGCTTGACTTTGGATGATGATGGATTTTCTACAGATTGTTGGAGTGTTGTAGAGGGTACAATGGATTTCTAAGGTCTTGCAGAAAGATATCAACCATTGGAGCAAGTTTGAGCAGGTTCTTAGTAGAGGAAAGATGATATTGAACATCCTCTGCCATAGTCGCTTATATGATGGTCAAGGGATTGTTATGGGAATAAGTACCCTAGGGCTTTGGGTTGGAACCCCAACAAAGTAGAAGCAGACTACAACAACAAACACTCATACAAATTAGGCAAAATGATTATATAAACAAACTATGTAAGAGTGACCGTACCCATATTTCCTTCGTTTGAGTAGGTCCCGTAGGATTCAGACCCTCTGCAACTCCCGATGTTCTTCAGACCTGAAAATCATCCAATTCAAACGTACATAGCAGTATAGAAGTAAAGCATATTCACGAAATTTGACGTTATATCATATAAGCAAATGATTTATCATACATCAAGACAACATTCATATATGAATTACAACATAATTTGATTCATAAACAAAGTTAATTTCGGAAACAAGACAACATTTCTTTTATTGCAGTAAGCTATAAATAACATGGAGACAATTCACTTGAGTCTTCTTCTTCTGGCTCCAAGCAGAACCATTCTCTGGATTCGTCCTATCCCAACCTTCAACAATCTTCCTCCATAACCAGAACCATGATAACTCAAGCAAGAGGGAGAATATCTATAATCAAGGAAATAAAGGTTTCCTGAAACTTGGGGAAGTGCATGAGGCACAAGGATTCATCAGACTCAGTTAGGGATAGTCTCAGTATAATAACTCTATCTCTTCTCTTCCTTTAGGCCTTCCCATAGAAGTCTATTTATACTTCTCCCAATTAGTTTTTTAGTTGGGAAACAGTTTTGAAAGATTTGGGCCACAGGCAATAGGAGGTAATCAATAGGTAAAACCCATGAACTCTACCCATAATTAAGGAAATTTATTTTTTTTAAGTGTTTTAACACATATACGCGGGTTGGGTATTGACTAACCCATGTGTACACGCTTTTATCTCAGGGAAAAGTAGTGTACAGGGAATAAAACACTGTTTTTAATATATTTGGACCAAGTCTGGAAGAAGGGGTTTCCCTAGGCCATAAACCAAGAATCACAAATACTAAGGGTGATAAATGGTGATATAACAAATGCCCCCTAATATATGAGGTCAGAAGGGGTACATGATGGCCAAAATGTATTAAGTGTATGGAAATAATCTTGTCAAAACTGAGAAGGACTTCACCAGAATTCAGCTTGCAAGCCATCAAAAAGAGATCAGAAAGAAAATGTTGTTTGAGGCAGGCATACCCATGCTCAGAGAAAGTAAATAATGTCTACATATCAAGTACAAGCGGATCCAATATGTATACAAATACAAAGAACTGAAAGTACATAATGGATCATCTGATCGTGATCGAAAAAGTACATGTCTGAATATCACATATAAGAAGATGGTCAATGATGCTGAAGAATGAAGCTGATCACTGATGTCAAAAATTGATCCCAATAGTACCAAATGAACATGATGGAAGAAAATGATACTGCATCGCAACTTAGATGCCATCATATAAGATGTCGTTGTGAAGAACTGCAACATATACGATGGATGGTGTTAACTAGCAACAACAGGAGCAACTGACAAGTGAACCAAAACATACTGATGCAACCTGAGGTCTTCACCAACCACCACGGTACATTTCTACACAATGGGAATAAATGATCTGAGGTCGACCATGTGAGAAATCATTTGATTACCAGTCATTGATGTATATCGTTAACAAACACGAAACTACTCACCGATAATGAAAATGAGAGTCAAGGTACCCAATACAATCTAACAAGTGCGAATAAATGAGTTGAAGTCAAACACTTGAAAGAATCTACCAATTAGGGGACAATGATGGTTTCCCACTATCGATAGCAAGGGAATCTGCCACTAATGACTGCAAACCCCAAGGTACTGCCAAATGGACTCTAGATATTTGTCCTAGAGCAAATGAGTTGTAGTCGATAGGAAAAGATCTGCTAGAAGGAAGACATTAAGGCATCCTTCATCAATCTACTGCGAGTGTAACCCGTAGGCCAATGATATGGAAGGAATCTGATGAAAAAGATGTAGTAACCCAACTGAAGCACGTTTCTGGTGTACACAAGATGTAGCTAGCGCACGATAGAAACCCGCTAAACCAACCAATAATGAAAGATGACATAGAGGCGAGGAATCCACCAATAGGGTCAAATGGAAACCAAGGCACTGCATGAATCCTAATGTGTGATAATGAAAGCTGATGTTGAACACAAGGGAAACCACTCAGTCAAAGACCCATGATATTGATCGATGTTGAGCACAAGGTGACCTATCAATAATGAAAATAGGGCCAGGGTGCAGCTCTAGGCCTGCCCTTAGAGCAATATGTCGTCGTCGATAAGGACAAGACCCGCTAGCAAGAAGTCAATGGAGACCTTCTCAAACCGGCATGAGCAAAGGACCAATATAACTTATGTGCTTAAAAACATGACACTGAAAACCAGGGATGGCCGACTGAAAAATAGGTCAGGAGACACCGCAAAGAGGCCAACTCAGGCTTACCTCCCTTGAACAAAATCATGACTCGATGATGATTATATGGCAGCATATAATAACTCTATATAAGTTCGTCATGTAGGAGGCATGAACAAACTCTCCATGTGATTGAAAGAGGTAACCAATTGAAGGAGTACTGACTCAATGACAAGGTTAAGGCATACCTATGTTAAAATAAATCCTGCCCAAAATGGAGGAGAGATTTTCTTTTGAGTGCTTTCTTCAAGGGCGACACGACTGACTCTAGCTGCCCACAAAATATGGAAATGTTGTCTCGTTCCCACTCTTTTTGGAATATATAATTTTTTTTTGTCTTTTTCTTTAAGCTGGAAAAAGAATAAATGAATGCTATAGTACAGTGGAAATAATGAGTGTCAGAGAAACAAATGATCTAGTTCCTGGGATGGGAACATTCCTATGCTCAATGCAGGGAGGCGAAACTGGTCAAGGACATTCAAAGGGATGTCCTTTCCATGGGTCAAAGGATGCGTCAAGTTGCAGAAGTTAAGTGATTGAATGGTTGATTTTGTAGAAGACATGGTCAAATAAGTGGCTTAAACACGAGTCCAAGTGAAGTCAACTCAAGGTCAAAAGGTGCAAATAGTCAAAATGCAATGCAGTAGTACAACTCAACACAAAGGAGCCTCTAGGGTATAAGGCCAGAAATCAGTGCAAAAGGAAGGAGAATGTGTCTTCAACGCACAAGTCATGGTGGAACTAAAGAGGACTCCTGAGCCTACTCAATATAGCAGCATGGGCAATCAATGTCAGCAAGGTTCTAACTAAGATTCCCATGTAAAGGATTCTCTACCATCGTATCATGATTTAAAAAACGGTGAGTGAAAATGGTTTTCTAACCAAGATACGATGGAGTCGACCCTATGGCTAATGTATCGCTAAACAGAGGCTAGTATGCAAGATGCAATGGAAAAAATGGTTTTCCCTAAGCTATATTCCAGTGAGTGAATGATACCTGCCATGACAAGAAAGCAGTCATGGGACCGAAATAACATATTGAATAAGTCTCCAAAATATCTTGAAAAAAAACAACCCATTCTCGACATTCCAAGCCCATAGGTCAAAAAATCCATGAGACAAAAATCAATTTTTGAAAATATTTTGCAATTTCAAAGTTATATAATGACTTTTGGACTCACAATTTTTTCATTTCTGTTTGGAGCAAAGATTTGTGGATAAAAAAGGAACAAGCTTTCCTCTAAATAATTGGACTATTCAAATCACACCAAAGTTATTAGGTAACCCTCAAATAATGCTTATAATGTTTTGTGATAATTTTTATAAGTTTTCTTAAAGTTTTGACCGTGGGAATTTATGCCCAAAAATCCAACTCTACGTACACGCGGGTTAGATGTGATCAACTAGCGTATACGATGGCCCTACATGCGACTGTGTGTAAAGGGAACCCACGTGTACACGCGTTAAAGTTTAAACACAAAAACTAACGGTTGAAACTCAAATTTTTTGCGGGATGACCATCACATGGAGAGAAAGAGAGCATACCACAACTGAAAATGAGGTAATGAATGACCAAAATGCACTAGACGCATTGAGAGGTTGTGGCTTATTGAAATTCTTCAAAATGCCAAACATGAAAGCCAACACACGCCTGCTCAAACTGTTGATCAACTATTGGAGTGCATAGGTTGATGCCTTCATGATAGACCAGATGCCTTTACGGATTGAGGTTGAAGACACTTTATTACAGGTCTGTCCCAAAGAGGGGAGGTCGTGCATTCCATTGGCAGGACAAGAAATAGTCTTTCAGTAGAAGACTATGTACATATATATTGTCCTAGACACCTAGAGAAGATTGGAAGTTAGATTCCAATCAAACACGTGGAAATTTTATCTCTGAGGATTCTACTATTTACCATTGCAAGGGTAAATAGATCAGCTTCACTGCATCAGGCATCATGAGTGTACATGAGCCTAGCAGTGGAATGCCTTACCATGGTTTTCAACTGGTGCACGCCTCTTCTGACCAACATGAAGAGCCAATTGACCTCTATTCAGAGGGGTTAGACAAAGAACTTTGGATATGGGACTATCTTATGCTCATTCTTCTTCGAGAAGGTACCTGGGCTATGTCCCAAAGTATCTATCTCCATCAGCAACACTCGAGATCCTAGGATGGGCAGATGGGCTCACTTGATGAAATGCCTTGGAGGCGGGGACGTGCCTAGGACAACTTTTGATGGTGAGTTTTTTTCTTGGTGGGACCAACAGATCATCGCAGTCGACAACTACCTGTATGCTAGTATGGGTTTCCGAGGAGATCCAGATTTCGTGTTGCCACCAAACGCCGCATGGGTAGACATAGGTAACAATTTTTTAAGTTTTTGTAAATTTTTAATATTTTTTAGATTTTTTAATATGAAATGAACTTAGAAATATTTTTGATGAGACAAAATACTGACAAAATGACCATGTTCTAGATGTGGGTCCAATGAGACCATATGGATTTCTGAGGCACAGGTCTCGTGGAAGAGGTGCCGAAGAGGCATCAGCGAAGACAGAGAGAGTCCTATATGCGGTTCAGAGAAACTTGGTGAGGATGACTCACCAGGTCCCTATGATATCCATAGAGGATCTTCCTGAGGAGATGCAGCGCCGCGTGGTAGGGGTACCACGAGATTGGGTCCACATACTTCGGTGTGTAGCTAATGCAGTAGTTAACTTTTTAGCCGCTCATCCTGAGCTGGGTCGATAGACAGACCGATGTATGACTCAACACGATTATGGGCATGAACCCAAATTTTGAGGGCATTTCATCCCAATTTTGTATATCATTTTTTGAACACTTTACCTATATACAGGCGATTTTATGATATATATACAGATTAAATTTTTTTTATGTTTGTTTAATTTGATGAATGATTAATATGCCAATCTAATGCTTGATTAGCAATAGAGTCTGCTAATGAATTCTCAGATCGTGGAATGTGAACATATGTAATATAAATAAATGATCATTGCAACATTCTCACTCTAAAAAATTGGCGATATAAATAAGGATCACAAACCCGATAAATGTTATTTAATTATGACACTACCAACTACGAGTCTAGATAAACTACCAACAAATCAATCCCATAAGAAATTACTTCGGATAGTAAATTAATAATGGCAGTATATTCGGAAATGTTATTCAAAGCAGGGCCAATACATACTCCCCTCGACACCATCAACTGGCCAGAAGGATAATAAATCACCCAAGCTGCGGGGGCAAGATTCCGAGTATGCCGACTAGCACCATCGGCAAATCCAAAATATACCAAATCATCCATCCACACCTACCAAAGCAGATAAAAAAATGTCGATATCACAAAATGCCAGACAAATATGTACAAAAATACAATATATACAAACAAGCAATTGCTTGGCCGGAACCTAAGCAAAATATTTCTTAAGGTAGAGCCCATTTTGGGGCTCCACCAGCTTGTTCCCTTCAAAATCAATTAATTCATAGGCCCCTTTCCCCAAAACGCGCTTGACTACAAAGGGTCCATACCACATAGACTTGAATTTGCCTGCCCCTGGGGCGTCTTTGTCTTGGTCATAGACTAAGACAAGGTCACCTTAAAAAAAAACCAGAGGACGGACAACTTTATCATATTGAGTTTTAACCCTCTTATTATGGGCTTCATTTATTATGGCGGCATCTTGATGTTGCTCATCGAGATGTTCCAAATGAACGAGACATTCTTCGAGACTAGACGTCTTTGGAAGAAGTTCTACAACTAGCTTAAGGGACGAAATTTCACATTCGATAAGAAAAATAGATTCCAGCCCGTAAACTAATTGAAAAGGAGTAAAACGGTGGCAGACTTCATCAAGGTTTGGTATGCCCATAGTGCCAGGTACAACATGATGTGCCAATTGGATCGATTTTTATCAATTGTTCTTTGTAGGATAATCTTAAGTGACTTATTCATAGCTTCGACTTGCCCATTGGCCTGAGGATAATATGGAGACAAATGGTCTTGCCGGAAGCCAAACTTGAGAGCCAATTCGGTCATCAGTTGATTTTGGAAGTGACTGCTATGGTCAGTGACAATCTCTCTTGGGATACCAAATCGTGAAATAACCTGGTTGAAGAGAAACAAGGTTGTTGTTTCACTAACGTTTTTGTAAGTAGGCATGGCCTCAGCCCACTTCATAAAGTAGTCGACGGCCACAATGACGTACTTGTGATTTGCCACCGAAGGTGGATTACAAGTAGTGAAGTCAATGCCCCACTTCGTAAATGGACCGACAGTGATAACAAGAAAAAGTGGAGCTGGATGCGCACACATTTTCTGAGTATAAATTTGATAAAGGTGGCAACGTTTAACTGCTTCAATACAATCTTTGAAAATTGAAGGCCAAAAGTAACCTACACGCAAAATTTTCTGGGATGTTGCAAGCCCTAATAGATGACCACCACAAGGTCCATTGTGGCAATCATTAAGTACAGACTCCTCTTCTTCCAAAGTTAAGCAACGCCTAAGGATTGAGTCAACCCCTCAGCGATATAATGTATCACCAATGATAACATAGTTTTGGCAAGGTGACATAACTTTCGACGCTCATATTTGGAGGAAGTAGGTGGGAACTTTGAAGTCTAGAGATATATAATGATATCTCCGTACCAGGGATCTTGTGAAGAAATGAGGAATAAATGTTCATCAGGGAAATTTTTCTCATAAACAGTGGTTTCTTCACAAGGCAACTCTGAAATTAATTTCGCAAAAACCAATGACTTCTTAGATTTGGCTTACAAGAACTTGAGATCAAATTCTTGCAAAATAAAAATCCATCGATTATACTTTCCCCCAATCACTCGCCTACTTGCGACAAACTGAAAAGGATTGACAACCACTAAGACGACCATTTTGCGTAGTAGAATGTAATGATGAAGCTGATGGACAGCATGGACAGCTGCCAAAGCCAACTTCTCGATAGGAGAATAGTGTAAGTCAGGTCCTACTAAGACTCGACTGAAGTAGTATATTACATGCTCACTGAGAGCATCATCCTCCTAAACCAGAACCATACCAATGGTTGATTCTGCCGCAGCGAGATACAAAAGGAAATCTCTGCCATAATCTGGTGGACCCAACAATGGAGCAGAGATTAATGAATATTTCAAAGCATCAAAATATCGTTGCATGAAGTCATCCCATAAAAATGGAACTCCTTTCTGAAGTAAACACATAAATCCTTTGGTAATCTCGGCATAGTTTATTATAAATCTTCTCAAGAAATTTTCCTTTCCTTCGAGACTTTGAAGTTGACGAATGGAAGATGAGGGAGGAAATTTAATTATTGCCTCAACCTTGAAAGGATCAACTTGAATCCCTTCAAGTGATACGATGAATCCTAACAGCCGACCAGATGTGACCACAAAAAAACACTTATTCGGATTCAACCAGATTTTATAAAAACAACATCTCTAAAAAACTAACCGAAGGTGGCTTGGATGATCGATTCTCTTTCGAAAATGAGCATCTAAGTCATCCAAGTATGCTTCGATAACATGTTTGATTTCGTGGAAAGCATAGGGCATGGCCCACTGAAAAGTAGCTCCATCATTTTTAAGACCAAAAGGCATCTTCTTGTATGCAAACGTGCCCCAGGGAAAAGTAAAGGTTGTCTTGTGTTGGTCCTCTGGATGGATAGTAATTTGGTTGTAACCAAAGAATCCATCCATGAACGAAAAAAATTCATTACCCATGTTGGGTGCTAAAAGGTGTCTTTTAAAACTCCTAATTGCCTCACATTAATTATCAACCCAAGCAAGCCCTTTTATTCCAAGAGTGTACACAATATGTGCAAGCTATGAATATAGAGAGTAATGATTTTTAAAATGAAATATAAAACTTTGATACAAGAGTAAACATATGCGTTATAAAACTCAAACTGCAACTGTTAGTGGAAATATTCATCAAGACTTAATCCTCAACTGAAATCATAATCAAATCTCCAACAGGCAATTCAAATGGAAATGATTGCAACCGAGAGTTTAGTAGCATTAACCAATATCTTTCAGTTGATTCTATAATAACCACACTTTTATCATAATCAACATGATTCAATGCCTTAACTGATAATCAATTCTACAGTAAGCATAAATGGAATCAAATGACAAAGCTACAAATCACATAAGGAAAGTAAACTAACTTCAATACAGGAAATCGGAAAATAGAAAACACGATAAACTCACAGAGAATGGAAAAACATAAAACCAATCAAACTTGCGTAAATTAGAAAGATATAACACAAAGGATAACAGTTTGATCCACCAAAGGCTGGGTCCTTAGCCACCAGCAAATACTGTTGAGCTACTTCAGAGAATACAAATGAACAACAACATAAATTATGTATTAATCATTGAACTCAATCCTCATTACAATACAGTCGTCTTCCTCAGAAGCACGAGACTGTAAATTAAAACTATAATTTGAAATAAACAGAGATCGATCCCTTTTCCTCCTACAGTTTTCACTTTTATGGTCAAAAAAGGGTAAAAGACAAGGATAATTTTAGGGGCGAATGTTCGCCCTTTGGCGAAATTAAGGGGTTTTAAATTTTTAGTGGGCGAATATTTTGTATCATAGTACATTTTTACAAATCACCTCAAATAGCCCACCTTATTTTAAGGGAGAGGGTAAAAAAGGTAAATTTAGCCCTTGAAATTAGGACTTACAACCTTCCATTCGCCCATTTTCAAGAATAGCTTTTATTTAAGTGAATCCATTCGCCCATTTTCAAGAATAGGTTTTAATTAAGTGAATCCTATGGGCCAAATACCATATTTATATAAGAGGTATGGTAAATTAATAAAAATATAAATAAATGAGAGGTATGGTAAATAAATAAAACATTTTTTATATTTACTCCATAAGTCACCTTATATACATGTAAGGGTGTAAACAAATAAAAATATAAGTAAAGTGGAGGTATGGTAAATAAATAAAACGTCTTTTTATACTTACTCAAAAGGTATGGTAAATAAATAAAAATATAAATAAACTAGACGTATTGTAAATAAATAAGAAATAGTCTATAACGCGACTTTTTGAAAGCTTTTCCGGCGGGTTTTTCCGGTCGAAATCCAGCAGGAATTTATTGGAATCGTAAGTTTGATAGCTAGTTTCTGCACAATGAAAGCGTCACAGGGGTTTTCGAGGGTGTTGAATCCAAATATGCAGTTAAAAAACCATTTTAACTGCAAGAAATCAAGATTTAACCTCAATTTCTTCCGCCGGATTCCGTCACCGGAATCTCCAAAAAGTCGCATTATAGACAACTCCAATAAATAAAACCTCTTTTTATATTTAGTCCATAACCCTCGTTCTATTTATGAAGGCTCAAGAAAGAGGTTTTATTTAATTGAATCCTATGGGCCAAATACCATATTTGTAAAAGAGTTATGGTAAATTAATAAAAATATAAATAAACGAGAGGTATGGTAAACAAATAAAACATTTTTTTATATTTACTCCATAAGTCACCTTATATTTACGAACACTCAAAAAATGGGTTATATTTAGGTGAAACCTATGGCCAAAATACTATGGGACAAATATTATGGACTAGATTGTTATTAATACCATGCAAAAAACCATTATTAACGCTAATATTAGAATTAATAAAAATAAAAATGGCACATGGTATTGACCCATGGTATTCACCAAAAGGGCACATGGTATTGACCCATGGTATTCACCTGGAATGTAGCCTATTTAAATGGGGGAATTAAACCAACATGTAGCCTATGCTAAGATTCACTAGGACTTTACAAAGTTTTATTATTTAGTGAAAGACTCGCCAAGATCTTACAAGATTTTATAATTGAGTAAAATATTCGCCATGCCTGGTGAGAGATTCGCCAAACAATTATATATACATATTATATTGTTGATAAAATCGCCTTCCATTTTTCCTATATACCATGGAGATTCGCCCATTTATTATATTTATAAATCTAGGGGGGGTTCTTAAAATTTTCCCTGGTAAAAGATAAATGTGATCCCTCAGGATCGGGAGATCTTGAAGGACTCACAACTGAATGCTATCTTCTGACATTCTTCTTATTTATCATTGATCCTCCTGATTTTTCCTCTGGCCTGACTACAATCGACGCACCTCATTCATCCTTTGTTGGTTTACATTGTTCCATCTCTAGGGAACAACAATTATTCCTTTCGTTATTTTTCTGCATAAAAAAGAATAAGAGTTAGTTGCGGTTGCTAAATCTTAATCGAGAGTAGTTCATTTGTTTCTTATCATAATCCATCAATATATTAGCATATCAAGGTATAAAAGAGATAAGAAAAGAGGAAAAAGGAAATGTAATTGAGAGTAAATACATACCCATTGCATAACTCAACATACTCCCCTGCTTACCTTGTTTCATGTCATGAAAAGTAAATAGTTCTTATGCAATGCAGTTAAAGATTAGGTTGGAGAGAAAGCTTCAAAAATTGGTCTAAATCCATGATGTTGAGCCAGGAGCGCAAAGGCAGGACTTTCTTTCCCTTCAGGCAACTCGTAGTCAGCCCGATACCCTTCAGGAGGATACCAAATAATGGGACTCCTAAATCAGCATCCCAACCAATAAGGTCCTTCTCTCAAAATAAAATTGATGTAGGTGACTATCCGGGCCGTAGAATCTTTGAAATTCCGATAATTAAATGGTTTCCTATCTTTCACACTATTAGTGGCGATTGTCCATTTGAGCTTAGATGCAATCAGGAATCTTTCTTGAATGGAGAGGAAATATGATATTCCTTTCTACACAATCTCCTTATGTATGGGCGCTAAAGTTTTAATCACCCCCTCTATTTTCATCAGATTTTTATGGTTGGCTAACATTTGTAAAGGGTGTTTAGGTTCACTCCTCACGCAGAGATCCAATCCATGTTCCTGTCTTTGGAATGCATTATAAGCTTTAAACCATTTGAGTTGGTTAACTGCAAATGAGATAAAAGCCTAGAATTAAACGTCTCCAACAAAAGGATTATGGTTCTTTTCCACCTCGTCTTCTAATATGAAATTGTGCAGATAGAACTCACAAAGAAGCCTCTGGACCTTTGCACCATGTTGCTTGCAGCAATTTACAAAATCTTTAATTGTCCCTAATTCAATTGGTTTACCAGCTCTTTTGGCTTTCATTTTCAATAACAGGTGTCGTTCTAATAAGAACAAGGAATAATTGGTGGTGGGAGACCTACACGTCAGGACATCCGAATACAGTGAGCAGGTGGTGTTTTTCTGACTCATGACTTTGTCTAGCTTGAATTTTACCTTCTTGTTACACAGTAATTTGTCACCGTTGGTCACCGTCCCTGTTACCCCTTTCCCGCACGGTGGAGGACTCGTTTCGGGACCTGTGAGCAGTGACATAGCCCAAAAACACTTGCAATATGTTCCCCTCAGTATGGACTTCATTTGCCCTGAAGACACCTCCTACAAAATATCCCTAAAAAGTGCCTCTTTTCCATTAGCGCGGGCCCACAAAGTAACACCCACGACCATTGGCGCTCTGTCATAGAGAAATACTCGCGCCAACCAAATTTGGGAAAGATGTTTGACAAACATGCACTCGGATGTTTTTTCCCTTCATTGTCATTCAGTCCTTTTGGGATAAAGTTGGCCTTCTAGATGTCGAGACTCATCATCTATCCTCATCATCTATCCACAGCGGCCTTTTGGGGATAATGTCAATCCACAATGAGTGTCTGGATGCATTGTATCTTCTTCCCTTCTCCATCTATAAAAGTCCATGCTCATGCACTTGACAAGTTAGTTCTTGAGTTCTGAAGTATTGATGATAGTGCTAGTATTGATTATACTTGTCTTGAGTGAGGTTATGCTGCTGGAAGTCTGAGCTGTATCCACAAGTAAAGAGAGAGAGAGATCTATTGCAAGGCATATGTAGCTGCTCGCCCAGCCAGAGGAGAGATTCAACGTCAGAACATTGGTTGTACTTTTCTCTGCTTGTTCATTAATAAACGACTATTATTATGGTTCCAATCTTACTGTTCATAATGATGATGTTTGATTTATGTCCTTTCTGACTGATATATAGTTGTATATCGTGGATTTTATGCTTGTATTCTCTTCGTTCTTTGCATGTGCAGGTGTCCATACGCGGAGATCGCTAGGATTGTGACCTGCCGGAGCTAGAGAACGGGGATATCAACTCGTCTACGACAATAGCGTTGGATTCCAGGTTGGTTCTTCTTATCCACTTTCGATTTACAACTAGGAACTTGCATAATAGCGTGATTGATTGTTGCTAGACCCATTTTGGGCTAGTGGGATGGCCTCTGTCCGCGGAGGGGATTTACCTCTCCAACAATTTGGCGACTCGGCTTCCTATGGATAAAAGGTTGTAAGCCTATAGGGGTCTCCCAATATATACTCGACGGTACGTGGGAGCACAATCCGTACTGGCACTTATCGTTTCACCATGGAGGAATCACCCAACCACTCGACGGTAAGCTACCAGGCTTTACGACGCTGGAACACGTCTCTAGCCTAGACCTCTAGAATGTTTGCGTTAGGATCTTTGTTAATTGCTTTGTGATCATTTTGTTTGTGTGAAAAGATCTCAACTCTCCTGTGGAGCATAGTTCTTTTCTAGTGTCAAGCTCCTTAAAAAATGAAACTAGGTTTGGGTGGAGCATAGTTCCTTTCCAGTGTCAAGCTCCTTAAAAAATGAAACTAGGTCTGGGGTGGAGCATAGTTCCTTGTCTTGTGTCAAGCTCGTTAAAAAAATGAAACAAGGGTTATGAGGATAGTTCTTTTACTGTGTCAACCTCATTAAAAAATGAAACAACTCCCTTTCCAAATCGAGTCTTTTGATTAAGATCTCGTAAAATACAAGTCGAGTCTTTCACAGATCTCGAGAGTGAACCTTCATTCCATCCACCTCGTTGAATGCAATGAAGCTTGGGGGGCATGTACCTCGATTTGTGTTATCATGCTGGGGGCATGCGAACTTATAACAAGCATAGTTTTTCGTTTCAAGCTTGTGTAAACATGAAACCGAATCCAAGCAGAGTTCTTCATGGTTCAAGCTTGTGTAAAAATGAACCCATATCTGATTTACATCTCGTGACTGCTGCCTATCTGCTAAATTCTGCTAGATGAGCCTTGGTTGTTTCTTTCCATCGCCACCATCTCTTTGGCCGATCATATGCTCTCACTTGATTGTTTATCCTTTCCTGAGGAACCGTAGTGATGAGTGGTTTTATTAGCCAGCCTCTTAACTATTATATGTTTTGAGCAGTTCCACCATTGCCGGAACCAGTTGCTACCCTTTACACCACTCGTTCCTCTAGGACGAGTCTCTTTTAAGCTCTTTTCTGACTCGTAAAATATGAAAAGATTGCCGAGTATTTTTCCCTTTTTTTTAAAGAGAATAAAAATGGGGGTCTACTTTCAGCTCTTTTCCGACCGTTTAAAGACGAAAAGATTGCCGAGTTATCCCTCTTGACTCGTTAAACGTAAATAAGAGGCGGTCATCTTTAAACTCTTTTCCGACTGTGTAAAAATGAAAAGATCGTCGGACCCTTGTCGTTTCAGGTTCGTTAACGGTTTCGAAACGACGTGGTTTTGATCGCTTTTTTACTTTTTCAGGTCGAAATCACTACTTATGAAAAGTACTCCTCGATCGTAATGGTCGGGCGGTTCTTTCGAGCATTGTTTTATACTTTTTCAGGCTCGAGAGACACAACTCTACGAAAAAGGACACCCCTGGAGTTTCCTTTTCTGCTGTCTTTTCAAACTCTCTAAACATGAAAAGACGCCGAGTTCTTCCTTTGTCAGACTCGTTAAAACCTGATGACATCGGATTTTGTCGAAATGACGCACCACAAGCATATGTTATCCCCATCAAGCTTGTTAAAAATAATTGGGGTACTCGCCAGAAATGGCAGGGGAAAAAAGGAACCATAACTATTGTCGTGCCGGCAGTATGTCGCTCTTGAACATGGCACTTCTCTGCTTTCGTGTTTGGTGGGGATATCTCATCTCATTTTTCACTTGCCTCCGTGGATTTGGGTAATCCTATTTGACCTCTCATCTGCTCATTGCCTTGTCATCATGACCTCTGATCCATTGATGACAAATACTGCCAACTCCACTGTCGTGTCGCCGATATGTTCAAGGGAAGTTGACCTTTGCAGAAAAACAAACTCTGATAGCTCATATAATCCTGATTCACAACATTATCTCTCCGTCTCGTGTCGATGATGTGGGAAACATTATGGCCCACCTTCGATCAAGGTCACTTCCTATCGACTTCAGCTCATTATCCAGGAAGTTGATCTAGAGACTCCCTTCCGGTGCCTTGGAGCCTGCATGCCTTAATGGCAGGTTCTTCGTGTTCGACGCGAGGTTTTCATCATTGGCCTCCGATCGAACGATTCTACGGGTGTTCGACATCAGATCACTAATTCGCACGCCGTAGATTGTACCTATAGTACCTTGAGGGCCATTATCATTATTGGTGGTACCTCTCGCGTTTGTTAACAGTTTCCATTATTGACTGGTAATCAGACGATGTTCATGCATGTTCGACGTCAGCTCATATATTCGCATGCTTGAACTTGTACTTTCGTTCGGGTCGAGATGGAGCGCAAGACCCTGGATTTTGCTATTGTAATCCAGGCGTGATTCTTGATACATGACTCAATCACTGGATGGTTGCGACCATACCTGAGTCTATTCATTGATCCTAACCAAATGGCTGCGCCCATACTATGGATCTAGATTATCATGTACTCTCTTATGGATGGCTGCGACCATACCACATACATCATGTACTTAAGCTATCAGTTGTATCTCTCGATGCAGATTCTCCGCGGCGGCTACATATGTTCTTGTAAATAATTTCACCCCTCTCTCTCTCTCAGGCTTCATGCTTTGGGGGGCATCTGTTACATAGTAATTTGTCACCGTTGGTCACCGTCCCTGTTACCCCTTTCCCGCATGGTGGAGGACTTGTTCCGGGACCTATGAGCAGTGACATAGTCCAAAAACACTTGCAATATGTTCCCCTCAATATGGACTTCATTTGCCCTGAAGACACCTCCTGCAAAATATCCCTAAAAAGTGCCTCTTTTCCATTAGCGCGGGCCCACAAAGTAACACCCGCGACCATTGGCGCTCTGTCATAGAGAAATACTCGCGCCAACCAAATTTGGGAAAGATTTTTGACAAACGTGCGCTCAGATGTTTTTTCCCTTCATTGTCATTCAGTCCTTTTGGGATAAAGCTGGCCTTCTAGATGTCGAGACTCATCATCTATCCTCATCATCTATCCACAACGGCTTTTTGGGGATAATGTCAATCCACAATGAGTGTCTGGATGCATTGTATCTTCTTCCCTTCTCCATCTATAAAAGTCCATCCTCATGCACTTGACAAGCTAGTTCTTGAGTTCTGAAGTATTGATGATAGTGCTAGTATTGATTATACTTGTCTTGAGTGAGGTTATGCTGCCGGAAGTCTGAGCTGTATCCACAAGTAAAGAGAGAGAGAGATCTATTGCAAGGCATATGTAGCTGCTCGCCCAGCCAGAGGAGAGATTCAACGTCAGAACATTGGTTGTACTTTTCTCTGCTTGTTCATTAATAAATGACTATTATTATGGTTCCAATCTTACTGTTCATAATGATGATGTTTGATTTGTGTCCTTTCTGACTGATATATAGTTGTATATCATGGATTTTATGCTTGTATTCGCTTCGTTCTTTGCATGTGCAGGTGTCCATACGCGGAGATCGCTAGGATTGTGACCTGCCGGAGCTAGAGAACGGGGATATCAACTCGTCTACGACAATAGCGTTGGATTCTAGGTTGGTTCTTCTTATCCACTTTTGATTTACAACTAGGAACTTGCATAATAGCATGATTGATTGTTGCTAGACCCATTTTGGGCTAGTGGGATCGCCTCTGTCCGCAGAGGGGATTTACCTCTCCAACACTTCTCTAGCTTTTCTTCCGCCTTTCTACACCTGTAAAAGGTCTCATTCTCCGTTATAGTTAGTTCCCTAGCTGTTTCTGCAGCTCTTGATATCTCTGCAGGGAAACTATCTCTTGTTCAAATCATTTGAAAACGAGCTGGGCTTGTGCCAATTCCTCTTGAAGATTTAGTAAAATCGGGTCATGGTGTGTCAGTATGTCCGTCTAAGTGCCTATGCTACAAAAGGGGATATCCTCTATTTGAGTGCCTGTGCTACAAGAGGGGATATCCTCTGTCTGCACTTCTTCATTGTGGGAGGTCCAAACCTCCGTCTAAGCAGCTACATCTACTAAATCTGCATGCAATCCTGCTTGAGTGGTGATTGTTAGAGTTGGTATCACCTTACTTTTAGTCCTTGTAGCCCTACCTTCACATAATTCCATTTGCACGACCACATTTGCTACCTCAGGGGTATTGTCGGAATTTGTTCCATTGTAATTTCCTTTATTTTTCTTCGGAGCCTCTTAACTGTCCTATGAAGCTTCTGGTGTTCTTTTCTTAGCTTCTTCAATTTCGTTTTGGCTCTGTGCCTATTCTAAGGAGTAATTGGTCTAATAATAGTCTCGCTAATAGCCTCTTTCTCGAAAGAGCCTAGTTGTTCACCCTGGCTTTGTTCCAATAAGACCGCATCTCCAGATTTATTATCGGACTCCCGAATAACCTCTGTCTCTACTTCCTCTTCTTGGCCTATGACTTCTGTGTCTAGACCTTCATGACTATTTTCCATTGGGAGTGTGTCACTAGATTGGTTCTCTAATTCCTTAATAGCCTCTATACCCACTTCCTCTTCTTGGGTTGTATCTTTTAGGGGAGGTAGAATTCCGATATGGCCAGAATTCCTTGGAGATTGGGCTTCTCCTAAGTTAGGATTAAGTGTTTCTTCAGGTTTCATGTAGATGTTCATATTGGCCAAGACTTGGGCCATCCCTGCCTCGAAGTCCTACAAAACATCGTCTTGAGAACTCATATTTGGTGTTGGAGGAGGCACCACTTCATTTTCTCGTTCATTGTCGGAATGCCATACTCCTTCCTGCAGTGAGTCAGGTCTATCTCCTCCCTCAAGTTCTAGTTCAAGAATTATCTTGTCCCTCTGACTCTGGTTGCAAGTCCTGTACTACCGGGCTAGATAATTCTATTGATTGACTAGCGTTGCCTTGAGGATTTTCAGACGTTCCCTAGTCTGAATTCAACCTTGTAGATCATCTATGCTTGTGATGTCTGCTTCTTGAAAGGGCAGTCCTTTCTATTTTTGGAACAGGGTTAGGTGCTCGCAGGTTTTCACCTCTTTCGAGGGCAGTTATGAGATCATCCCATGTTGATTTCTGTTGGGTAAGGTTGTGACTAACTATTAACCTGATCAGACAATGGTGGCTAACTACTGTCTCTGGGTGTTGAGACCATCTCAGCCTCTCGGCAGTGTCATGCAATAATGAATTCAACAGTGTAGGCAAATTAACAGAACATTTTTGTTTTAAGACTGCTAAAAGTTTGAGTTGTCATGGCCTTACCACGTCTCGACGTCCATCACAGGTGATATAGTTCTATACAATTCGTGCCAATTCTCCCCATGGCTCTCCGAGATAAGATGGCCAAATGCCTTAGCGCTTCTTAATTAGCTCTTGTCCTTCATTCCTAAAAATCTCCATAGCGTCGTGCAACTTTGGTCGCTTGTTAGCCCATACTGGTCCTTTTGCCGGCAACCCAGAAACTTCTGCTATCACAGCATCTGTTACGGTGATTTGTCTACCTCTCACCAAGGATTGCCCATTCTGTAGATGATGTATAAATTCAATGGCGATTTCCTCATTGGGGGGGTTGAAATCTTGTAAAATATGTTGTCCATCTGGTGTGAGCTAGAATTTCCCTGGATCCATTGGAGAGAACCAATATTAAAGGTTCTCGGTGCACTGTTTTCCCTCCCATGATGCTTGAGTTCATCCTACCTCTGCAAAAAATTAGTGCAGTGGAGAAAACATAGCAATGCGCAGAGCCGAGAGATGGAATAGCAAGTAGTTGTAACAGCTCTATCAGATGATGTTTTATAAAAATAAATATAGTTAAATCAAGGACTGTTATAATGCCACATGCTCTGTGATTATGGGATGTCGTATTATTCTACAAAATTGAATAAAACAATGACAACTTATGCATGAGAATTTTGGAGGTCCCTGCCCCCTCTCGAAATTAAAGGTTGTCTATGACCGAATGGACGAAAAGATGACGTTCTGGCGGCGAAGTACAGGGGTGATGGCAGAGTACGTATATTAATGAAAGGATCATAAAAGGATATTGGAGTAATGAAAACAAGGCATGTAACAAGAATTATTAATAAGTGATAAGATGTCATGAGGTGATGCGATAAATAAAAAGGATAGCATACGTAGGAGATGATACCTTACTGTCGTTATTCCACTTGAAATTGATGTGATTGATTTTAGAAAAGATTAACTCATGCATAAAGGTTCAAGGTGAGTTAGGGAAATAATCTCTCCGTAAAAAAAATAGAAAAATAAGAAGAGGTCGTTGTAATAATTATTGATGTAGGAAATAAAACTTCAATACCATAAGCAGAGCTTCTATTGCCTGCAGGTGTCCATAGCCTCGACAGAGTTGCTTTCCAACCCTTAGGAGCCAGGATTCTCTATGTATAGTTGGGGAAGTGCATTATGATGTCCACAGTAGAGATCAATGTGCTGGAATGGTAACCAGATGAACACATTGCCATTCACTGGGAAGTAGCAGAGGTGGGCAAGCCAACTCATGATGAGACCTCCTGTTCCAAGGATTTTGTTTCTTGATGCATCCATTGGATCATATCCCTGGTGTGGTGGCCATAGTGGGAATGCCACTTCGCCACATCCCTATGAACATGGTAGGCTGGCTCATGATGAGACCCCCTATCCTCCATTTGTAGATCAAAAAATAAAATTGTTAGTGAATTTTGTTATATATATATATATATATATATATATATATATATATGTTTTTTTTACACTTCCCATTTTATATATATAGGGTGGCCCAGTACTCCTTAAGAGTAGGGATGGTGGAAAAATTTTAAACATTTCAATAGAAAAAATATACCCATAATCTTATTGATAATAAGTAGAGAGAATTATACTAGAGGGAGTAGAACTAGCATGGTGAAGATAATCAATTAGTATCATTTATAGCAGAAATGAGGACAGTAAAGTGATATAGATAATTCTGTCCTTTCTTTTTTGATCATCACAAATCAATCATGTTAGAGATAATAATGTTAAAGATATTCGCCTAGTTCAGTAGACTCCGTACTTGTTGTCCTCATATATGTATTGTACTTTATACCATAAAGAGGATTATAAAAAAAATGAGCTGGGATTGGCTAGGAATGATCATGCAAGGGGAAGAAAAGGGTTGTTCTAAAAAATACTCACAAAGTGTTTTTCCCTCAAGGAAACATCAAAAACACTCGAAAAGTGATGTTCCCTTTAGAGAACAGTAGTTGTTCCCTGTAGGGAATAGAAAAAAACACTAAGAAAAGTGATGTTCCTTTTAGGGAACAGCAGTTGTTCCCTGTAGGGAACAACAAAAGAAAACACACAAAAAAGTGTTGTTCCCTTTAAGGAACAACAGCTGTTCCCTGTAGGGAACAACAAAAGAAAACACACAAAAAAAGTGTTGTTCCATTTAAGGAAAAGTAGTTATTCCTTGTAGGGAACAACAAAAGAAAGCACATGAAAAAGTGTTGTTCCCTTTAGGGAACAACAACTCTTCCCTATAGGGAACAACAAAAGAATGCACACGAAAAAGTGTTCTTCCCTTTAGGGAACAACAACTGTTCCCTCTAGGGAACAACAAAAGAAAATAGAGAGAGAAAAAAACACAGATAGATAATCATCCCTACTGATCTAAAAAACAGAAGGGCTATGATACAAACAATAGAAAAAATAGAAAAAACAATTATATTTACAAGTCTCAAAAATAACTTTTTTTTACAAGACTGGTGCTGCCAAAGAGTTGCCTTCTGCAGCAAGAATTTGTATGGTAGAATCTTCGCGTATTTGTTGGCAAAAGGATTCCCTTGTAAGCAGTCTATGGTAGAGGTGTACCCGATGCCCATTTTCTTTAAAGGAATAGCCAGACCCATCAATGGTGGCTAATGTAAGGGTTCCATTATCGTGCACCTCTTTTATCTCGTAGGAACCTAACCATCTAGTCTAGAGTTTTCTCGGGAAGTCCTAGAACATGGAATCATATAGAAGCACCCAGTCACCTTCATGGAATATATTTTCTTGATGAAGGTGTCATGCCATTTTTCTCTTTATTGTTGAATAAGTGTAGTATGTTGAAGAGCCAATAGCCGAATTTCATCTAATTCATTTATTTGTTGTAATCTGTTAATCTATGCCTCATTCAAGTCCAGCCCCACTTCTTGGGCTATCCTTAACGTCTGAATTTCAAATTCTATGGGGAAGATAGGTTCCTTACCAAACACCAACTAATGTGGGGAGTATCCTGTTGTATTCCTCAAAGTCGTGCAATATGCCCACAGGGCTTCTGGCAATCGGGTAGTCCAATCATGTCTATGGGAGGCAACTGTGTTTGTTAAAATGGCCTCGATTACCTTGTTGGTAATTTCTACCTGGCCGTTTGCCTGCGGGTGGTATGGAGAGGTGATTTTGTGAAAAATGTGATGATTTTTTAGTGTAGCAGCAATCTTATGGCCTACAAATTTTGGCCCTCCATCCGTAATTATTTCTTTGGGCAAACCATACCGCACGAATATTTGAAAGAGAAAATTGATTACTATTTCTTCTATTGCTCTTGGTAATGCTACTGCTTCCACCCATTTGTTTAGTCACGTATTTTGTTGCAACCAGTATATATGACTTTTGATTAGATGATGGTTTTATTAGGCCGATGAAATCTAACGCCCAGCATTCAAATGGTTCGATGACTAGTTGTGGGTGTAGGGGCATCTCGTCAGACTGGCTGGGGCGGCCCATTCTTTGGCAGCTATTGCATTCCTAGACAAATATATTGGCATCCTTAAAAATCGTGGGCCAATAATAGCCCATCTGTAAGATTTTATGTCTGGACCTGCGGTCTGCAAACTGTGCATTGCACGGTCCATCATGGCAAGCTTTGAGGATATCATAAATTTTGTCTTCCCGGATACACCTACAGATATGCATATCGGCTCTTGTATCAAAGAGGTATCCTCCAATCCAGGAGAACCGAATGCTGCGTTTCACTATTAATTTCCCTTCTCTGGGCGTCAGGTGTTTGGGTAGTTTTCCCACTGCTTAGTAATTCACGACATATACGTACTAGGGTGTTTTCACAGTCACAACAAATAGGTGCTCCTCAGGGAACTGGTCTTCTACTGCCACTACGTAGTCTGTTCTTGGCACTCAGGAGAGGAAGTTTGCTACCAGATTTTCCTTTCCTGGTCGATCCTTGATCGTTATATCAGATTCTTGCAAAAGGATTAACCATGTGCCACTCTTCCACTCATAATAGATTTATTAACTAAATATTTGATAGTAGAGTGATCAGTATACAAGACCACATGGTATCCTATTATATAGTGTCTGAATTTATTAATAGCGTAGATTACAGCTAGAAACTCCTTCTCTGTCACTGTGTAATTCAACTCAGCAGGAGTTAAATTTTTGCTGATGTAGTATATCGCATAGGGTTTCTTGTCTTCTTCTTGGCCAAGAACTTCTCCAATGGCTGTATCTGATGCGTCTGATGAAATCTGGAATGGTATATCCCAGTTCGGACCTCGTAGTACTGGTGTTGTTGATACTAGCCATTTTAATTCTGCAAAGGTAATGTCACATTTGTCAGTCCATATAAAATCAATATTTCCTGTTAGAGCATATAACGGTGCAGCAATTTGGGAATTTTTTTTTATAAATATCCAACAATATCCAAAAAATCCAAAAAAACTACGTACCTCTGTTTGAGTGCAGGGGGTAGCTCGTAAGAGGATTACCTGTATTTTTGTTGGATCTGCCTGAATTCCAGCTGTTGAGATGTAATGGCCTAGGATCAGGCCCTCTGTTATCATTATATGGCATTTCTCGTGGCTTGAGCAGAGCCTAGTAGAAATGCATCTTTCCAGGACTTTTTCCTATGTTTGTAATGCTTGCTCGAAGTCATCTCCATAGGGTGTAAAATCATTCATGTATACCTCTAATCCCTCGTTTATCATGTCTACAAAAATATTGAGTATGGCTCTTTGGAATGTAGCAGGTGCATTGCATAGTCCAAAGGTAATACCTTGTAAGAAAACGTCCCCTAGGGGCAGGTGAAGGTAATCTTATCTTGGTCTTTAGGGGAATTTGGATTTGGTTGTAGCCACTGAAGCCATCCAGGAAAGAGAAGAATTTTTTACCTGCCAATGTGTTTAGAACCTGATCGATAAACAAAAGGGGAAAATATTCTTTTTGCATTGCTTTTTTAAGCTCTCTATAATCGATGCATATATGCCATTTCCCATCCTTTTTAGGAACCACAACTAATGGAGAAACCCATTTACTGTCAGATATAGGATAGATAAAATTCACATCTAATAGTTTCTGCAATTCATCTTTAACAATATCCTTTAGGTGAGGGTTTAATCTACGCTGAGGTTGTCGAATGGGTCTTGCATCTTTTTTAGTGTAGATGTGGTGCATACATAGTTGAGGGTCAATCCCTTTCATATCCGGGTAATCCCAAGCGAAAGCCCCTTTATATTTCCTAAGGATTTGAATAATCTTCTACTGCTGGTCATTACTCAAGTTTTTGTTAATGTTAAGGATTTTCCCTGGCTCAATTTCAATAGGTTTGCTATTATAGACAGTTGTTGTTGGTATTGTTTGGTCATTGATATCTTTTAAAGGATCTTCTTCAATTTCGTTATCAAGGACTGCTTCAATCATGTGACATTTTAGATTAGATATGACAACAGGGTGGTTAATGTAAGTGTTAATAATATCATCTTTTGTTTGGTTTTTAAATTCAAGAGCATCTACTACAGTTAATGGTGATCGAATATTTTCAGTTAAATATGTTACAAGCTGCTTCCTAGTTTTTATTATGGTTAGGCTTGGCTGAGCTGGAGGGTATAAAGCTAGGTTTTTCACATCATTCCCTCTATTTATAGTCATACTTCCTATTCGGAAGCTTATATAAGCATCTGCAGTTGCTAGCCAAGGTCTTCCTAATATTAGAGGATGTCCATCTAGCCAGTTTCTAGGATTAATAATCAAGAAATCTGCTGGGTATTCCCAAGAATCTACAGACACCATCACATCCTATAATGTCCCTTCTGGTTTAATAACTGAATGGTCAGCAAGTTCCAGCAAGGTCGTAGTTGGATCTAAGGCTGTGATGCCAAGTCTCTCACAGGTTGTTGTTGTGAGAATATTAATGGCTGCCCCTAAATCGACTAACGCATTGGGAAAGGAGCATCCATTTATTTGTACTGTGACAATAGGGTTTCCTGGGTCTTCATATTTCACTGGTGTCTCTCTGCCTAACAATAGATCAGACAAAGTTCTGACTACATGGACAGTTGGTGTTACCTTTATTTTCCTTGTAGACTTCTTGGTACACAATTCCTTAATGGTTTTTGCATAGATTGGAATGTCCTGAATAGCCTGGAGGAGGGATATTTTACTTAAAGATTTTTTAATTCTCCCAGGAGATTGAAGTCGGGATATTCGATTGGGCGAGGTATAATCAATCTTTCTGGGAATGGCGGAGAAGAGGTAATGGTATGTTCGTGACTTTTTTGCTTGACTTTATTCTCCCTTTGAGGTGTTTTTTCTACAGTTAATGACTTATTTGGGTATGGTTCTTCCAGTTGCAGATTTTTATCATCCTCTGGCATGATTATTCATCCAAACCTCAATTTGAGTTTATTACATTCTCTCAACTCAGTTTTGGATCTAGACCTTCAATGATTTGTACCGACTAGACTGGTCTGTTGTTAGGATTTGGGTTGGGTTGGGCTGAGAGTTGCGGTTGTAGATTGGATTGAGGATTCTGTTGCAACGTATAAGGTGCTGGTATCATTGGTTGAGGCAGGGGGACTGTCCCTACTGGCTGGTTTGTGAGTCTTTGCTAGCTTGATTGCTAGTTTTGGTTTTGTGAAGTGGAGGGGGACCATTGAGATGGATATGGGTTGTTATGCCAGAATGATGCAAAGTAGGAGGTATTTGGCCAACTATTGTTCGGATTTGACTGATTAGACCAAGGTGGCATGGGGAATGCTTGTGGTGGCCAATTAGGAAAAGGTGGTTGGTTCTACAATGTAGCTCCTGTATATTGCTGGAAATTATGTTGTGAAGGCTGAAAGAATGAAGATGGGTTGGTAGGCATACCTATTTTCTGTGCTTTCCATTGGTGATGTTGGTTTAATAGGTATAGTGGTTCTGCTTCTTCCTCTGCCTCCTTGAAGACCAATTTTAATCCTGGGAGCAATGGGCAATTTTCCGTGGCATGTTCCTTAGTGCATATGGCACAAGTCTGTACCATATCCAGTGGGCATTCTTTATGACTATGTTTCTTTCTACATCGAGGGAAAAAAATAACCAAGTTCTGCTCTACTTCGACTTGCTTCTTCTTGGCTTGCATGATGTCTAACTATGTTGTCAAGGTTCCCAAGATATCCGTTTTGAAATTTTCCAGCAGGTTGCCGATTTCAGCATGAGTAACGCTTCCTCCAGAGACTTTGTTGTCCTTGGTGATTGCATCATGTCCTGCTGGTTTCAGTCTTGTACTACCCCTCGCGCACTTGATGCACAAATCAATAATATTAGCATAGTCTTCTTGATATATATCACCTTTACCCATGATATTTAATGTCTCTATCCACTGGTCTTTCATCCCTTTAATCATCGTGGTTTTTAGAACATTATCAGGCAGATTTGCATAAGGATACATTTGGAGGTTATATTGGAAATGCTCCACATACTCTTCCAAAGTTTCGCTAGGCCTTGCTACCATTTGTAATATCTCATCTTTTAGTTCCCTAGATCTGCAATAATCTTGATATTTTTTAAGGAAGGTAGTTTTCATTTGGTCCCAATCGTTGATGGTGCCTCCACCCAGTCCCATAAACCAACGCAGGGCCACTCCCTTTAAAGTGGAGGGAAACAACTTTAGTTTCTAGGGGTCAGTGGTGTAATCATAACCCCTACATAGGACATCAAATTCAAATAGGAATGCATCCGGATCTTCTGAAGTGAGTCCATGAAAGGTGGGAATGTTTTGTAGAGGGATAACTTTCATGGGGGCATTAAAAACTATGTCAAAAATAAGATACTGAAGTGTAGAGGTCTGGGGTGGTTGTGGATTATTGGCCATTTGGTCAAAGATATGCCAGTATCCTTCTGGGATCTTCAGAGCTGGAGAGTTGTTCCTAGGATGTCCAAAAGAGGCGGGAATGATCTTAATAGTGCTCCCTTGATTTGGGACACTGGGGGTCCTCTGCTCAATTACTACCTCAGGAGATCTTGATTCTGCTGGTTTAACGTCAGATTTACCTGTTTCTCCTTCTCCTTCATGGAGGTTACAAGAATTCCCTTCTTGTGAGGGAATCGATCGTGAATTTTCAATATATTGAAAACTTGGTTCAGTCCCTTTAGTTTTACTGTGAACCTCAGCATAGGCTACAGATGGTGATCCTGTGGCTTGAAGGGAGACAGTAGGGTGTCTACAAGCAACGGTTTGGGGTCCTACTAATGGCTGAGACTCAGCTTTCCTTATGATTTCATCAATAAAAGTTGATCGTCCAAGGGTCACCGGTCCCTTAGATTTTTTAGGTTTGGCATGTGGAATTGTATCATTTTCTGGTATTTTCTTCTTAGTCATTCATGCAAAAATTCAAACGTTTATTTCTACCTTAAATTCCTAGGAATTTTATTGGAAAGCGAGCGGAGGAGCAGGTATTTTACTTGCTCCGTACGCAGGTTCTTACCTTCTATTTTTAATACCTAGTTCTCCCTCAGCAGACAAACATCAAACACCTACTCTACTTCTCTGCAATTGTGCTAAAAATCGGGCGGAGGAGCAAGCACTTTACTTGCTCATTACATAGGTTCTTACCTCCCATTTTCAATACCCAATTATTTCCTAGCAACAATTATCAGATATACATCACTCTTTGTAAAATGGCGACACTCTCCCCGGCAACGGCACCAAAATGTTGGGTGCTAAAAGGTGTCTTTTAAAACTCCTAATTTCCTCACATTAATTATCAACCCGGGCAAGTCCTTTTATTCCAAGAGTGTACATAATATGTGCAAGCTATAAATCCAGAGAGTAATTCTTTTTAAAATTAAATATAAAACTTTGATGCAAGAGTAAACGGATGCATTATAAAACTCAAATTGCAACTGTTAATGGAAATATTCATCAAGACTTAATCCTCAACTAAAATTGTAATCAAATCTCAAACAGGGAATTCAAATTGAAATGATGTCAACTGAGAGTTTAGTAGCATTAACCAATCTCTTTCAGTTGATTCTATCTAAATCACACTCAATGTCAATTAAGAAATTCAAATGAAATGATGTCAACCGATAGTTCAGTTGCATTAACCAATCTCTTTTAGTTGATTCTATAATAATCACACTCTTATCATAATCAACAAGATTCAATGCCTTAACTGATAATCAATTCTACAGTAAGCATAAATGGAATCAAACGACAAAGCTCCAAATCACATAAGAAAAGTAAATTAACTTCAATACAGGAAATCGGCAAATAGCAAACAAGATAAACTCACAGAGAATGGAAAAACATCAAACCAATCAAATTTACGTAAATTAGAAAGATATAACACAAAGGATAGCAGTTTGATCCACCAGAGGCCGGGACCTTAGCCACCAGCAAATACTTCTGAGCTACTTCAGAGAATACGAATGAACAACAATGTAAATTATGTATTAATCATTGAACTCAATCCTCATTACAATACAGTCGTGTTCCTCAAAAGCACAAGTCTGTAAATTAAAATTACAATTTGAAGTAAATAGAGATTGATCCCTTTTCCTCCTACAGTTTTCACTTTTATAGTCAAAAAAGGGTAAAAGATAAATGTGATCCCTTAGGATTGGGAGATCTTGAGGGATTCACAATTGAATGCTATCTTCTAACATTCTTCTTATTTAGCATGGATCCTCCTGATTCATCCTTTGGCTTGACCGCAACCAATGCGACTCATTCATCCTTTGTTGGTTTACGTTCCGTCTCTACGGAACAAAAACTGTTCCTTTCGTTGTTTTTCTGCATAAAAAGGAATAAGAGTTAGTTACAGTGGCTAAATCTTAATCGAGAGTAGTTCATTCATTTCTTATCATAATCCATCAATATATTAGTGTATCAAGGTACAAAATAGGTAAGAAAAGAGGAAAAATGCAATGTAATTGAGAGTAAATACATACCCATTGCATAACTCAACAACCCGCACATTCATCAACAATTTGATCAATAAAAGGTGTGGGGTAATTGTCTTTTGGCCAAGCTTTATTCAAATCCCTAAAGTTGATACATACTCAGATCATTCCTTGCTTTTTATCTACCGGGATTGGATTGGAAACCCACTCCATTAGAGGAACGGGGTATGTGAAACCTGCCTTAAACAACTTTTCAACTTCAACTTTAGTAGATGTTGCTTTCCGAGGATTGACCAGTCAAAGCTTCTGATGAATATGTTTGGCGTTTTCGTATGTCTTGATCTCATGATGGACTATAGTAGATGTTGCTTTCCGAGGATTGACCAGTCAAAGCTTCTGATGAATATGTTTGGCGTTTTCGTATGTCTTGATCTCATGATGGACTATAAATGGATCAATTCTAGGCATTTCCTCATAGGACCAAGCAAACACATCTTGAAACTCTTTAAAGAGGTTGGTGTAAATTTGAATTTCTTCAGGGGAACAATTGGCTCCGATGAAGACATTTTCTATAACGTTAGGATTCCTAGAGATGTTTATAGGTATAGTTCTTGAGATAATCGACATATTACCTTCGACAGATAATTGTGCTGGAGCCAAAGGGTTTGAAACTATATAAACATCACTAGTAAGTAGATTGGAGAACCTAGATTCAACTTCATGCAATGGAGGAAGAAAATATGAACAATGATGTAAATCTTCCCATGGTCGATCCACACCCATCATTGCCTCCAAAATTGCTTCTTCAGATGGTAAAACTATATCTAAGAAATCCGGACCTGAAGTAGAGTCAAGGGTCCAAGATGGAGCCACATCACCATCTAACTCCTCTTGTGAAAAAGGAGTGGGATGGTTGTCTATAGAGTTAACTATAGATTGATAGCTAAGTTCTACTGTAGACATGGGAAATGTCATTCCACCAACTTGCCCTCCATCTAATGTGGTGGTTGATGAAGGTAAGGTCCAAGGGTCCGGAAAATAATGAGTTCGAAAGAACTCTTTCCATGAATGTCCCCTCGAGGATGAAATTCATTGATTCTAGCTGTAGGAGCAGGAAGGTCAAATATACCCATTAACGAAGAGTACATCCCAACTCCTAAATTCTCAATAGGTTTATGGGGATTATGCACTAATGGAATGGTAGAATCCGAAGTTGCATGGGATTCACTTGGAGAATAATCTAACTGATTAATTTTAACAATTCTCCCCTCATGAAGAAAACAGACGATGCGGAATAAAGATGAGACTATGGCATCCATCTCGTAAATCTAATTCCTTCCTAAGAGGAGGTTATAATCTAGGTTGGCATCAATGATTTCCACCTCAATGTTTATGTCCTTTCCAGCAACACATATAGGAAAGGTCGGGATAATTCTATGTGGCCTATGAGAATGTCCATCAAATGTTGTCAAGAGAGTCGGTGAAGGAACAACTGAAGGTGATCCAATGGCCTTCCAACATGACACAAACATTACGCATGTGGAAACTCCCTCATCTATAACTTTCTGAAAAATATTGGTTTTTCGATAAGTGGACTTTATCTGGAAATCCATATGGTGAGGAAGTCTCTTTTTGATATTCAGTATATCAAAAGTGATCACTAAAGAATTCTTTGGATCTATTGCACCGATTGCCAAAAGCAAAGCACTTCTTTGAGCAGGACACGACTGGAGTACCTCCAAAGCAGACATAGCACAAGGAATTTGAGCCAGATCTTCTACAATCGAGTAGTTTTGGGCTACCCTAGCATTAGGGTTAATAGTCGAGTGCTTTGTGAAACCTTTCGGTATCCGAGGTATAGACTCAGTAGAGGGTCGCTCAATATGAAGTGTGTCTATGGTTTCAAGAACACATTTAGCCTTAGATGTTTTTGTTTCACCATAATCATGTGCTCGCATAGCGACGTCGATATGAGAGTTCATCATATAAACATTTAAGGAATTTTCCCCTTCCTGGTTGCCCTCTGTGGAGGTACCAGCATTCAAATTTGCACTAGCAAGTAATTGCTGCCCTTGGGGAAAAGGGTTAGTCAAAACAACTTGGGACCTAAAGGACCCTTACTACACTAATAAGCATTGATCATCTTGTATCTTAGGGCAGAGGTGAGTCAAATGATCTCCATTGCATAACTTGCATGGAAACTTAACCTTTTTCTTGGACTCTTTTCTACCCTCACTTACACCGTTGTCAGGTTTGTTCGCATTGCGTTTCCCTTACTGGTTCTTCTTCTTATCTCATCCCTTCCTCTTCCCATCAGACTGTTAATTTCCTTTGGGGTTAGAGGCCTGGACGACGTTTATAAAGGTAGGTTGGGAAGGTGTAGGTGTAGACGGTGCTGCCCGGTTAGAAGAAGCAGTTTGTAGAGACAACTGCTACAATTGATTCAAAAGGTTCATCATATTCGCGTCAATTGATCCAACTATACCATTGGCATGAGGGTCTGGCTTTGGTTTGGCTAAATTGACCTTAGATCTAGGAGCATCATGTAGGATTTTCTGAAGAGTCCCAGACTGAGAATATATCAGTTCTAATTGCTGGGCTCGAAAAATAGCCTTCTCTTCTGAATAAACACCGGAAAGAGAAACATCCTTTGAGATCTCAGGTTGTAATGATTTGAGAAACCATTCGAGAAGGAACTCTGGTGGAATTTCGACTTTGATAAGACTTTTTCTCCTTCTCCATTCCTGGATGTGATCTGAAATGTGAGTTGTGGTGTCTTACTGAAAGTTAGCCAGAAGTTTAGTTCCAGCTTCATAGCGGATAGGCAACTGAAAATGGTTCAAGAAAATATTAGCCAAATCAGTGAAAGAAGTATAGGTGCCCCTTGGCAACTCTATATACCATTTGGCTGTATTTCTGGTTAGCGTGCGTAGAAATAACCTCAACCTGATCGAATCATCTATTAGGGAGTTGGATGAGCACCATAAGTGAAACGTGGTCACATGGTCTCCCAGGTCTTCACCACTCTTCCCTTTGAACTTTTGAATATCTAAGGGAAGTTTAGTTGGGACCGGAGGCCAAGCCGGATTGTACCTAATTGGATCATTCTTCAATTTAGTTAAGTCTGGCAAATTAAACATGGCCAGAAAAGGAGGTCCTGGCGGACCTTGGGAATTCCATCCAGAGTGGGCGGGGTTCCCAAAGGTTTGAAAATAATGACCTAGATTTTGAAAGGCACCAGGTTGCCAGAAGTAACTCGTAGAGCCTACTGAACCAAAAGTTGATCCTTGTGGTCCAACAAAATTCAGAGTTTGACCAACTCTTGCCAAAAATCCTCTGTAACCAGTGAAGTTACCCCCTAACGAAGTATTGAAAGGAGCTGACAGCCCCTGATAAGGGTTCCATGCATTAGCAAAGGGTGGAAAACTTTGAAACGAATTGACTGAAGAATACGCCACATTCCTTTGTTGGCCGAAAAATTGATTCCCAACTCCTATCCCACTAACCGCAGGGTTTGTCCAACTCTAGAAGGGGTTACTACCTTGACTTGTGAAAGGAAAAGGCATTGACCCTACTGTCAGATTGGAATGTGGCATATGACCACTTCCAAACATGAAACCCTGAAAAGAAGCTAATCCACTCATCATGGATGTAGAGGTGGTCGATGGTATCTTCAAAGGAACTGAAGGAATACCTTGAGACGGCATTCCAAAAGGGAAGAACCCAAAACTGGATTTAGTAGCTTGAGAACTTCCACTCGTTGATGGAATGGAAGTAGACCCAAATATAGTCGTGCTGGGAGTATTAGAAGGGATGGAAATAGTTCCCCCCCCCCCCCCCCCTTGTACAGATATGGGAGTCTGCATGCTCGCAACACTCGTCATAGACGCCATGCTTCCAACAGTGGTCATCGAAGGAATAGATGTATGTAAACCTGGGCTTGAAGGCCTATGAGTCGGAGTTCCAATGTATAACAAAACGTCTAGATGGTTAGGAGGGAGAGGATAATTCGAAGCCACAACCGACTCTAAAAGCTCTTCTACTTCGATACTATCTTCCGACTGGAAGAGTACTCAAGAAAGAACTGATGTGTTCCTCTCTAACTCTATACTGGTACCAAGTCTATCTTGTGAACTAATGCCCCCAAGCAGAGGATCAATCTCCGATGTGCCTACCGCCACTGGTTGAAAACCACTGGCAGAATCGCTCGTATGCCTTCTAGGAGAAGGCTCCGAACTCATAGGTGATAGCCCACAAAGTCTCATAGACCGTCGAGATGGTTGGTCAACCACTTTGAATTATTTAAAAGATCTAATTAAAGACTCAAAAAATTATACAACGAGGCCGACTAGGAGCACAGAACACTCACTAAAATTTCCCTAAAGATATCAACAATCAAACAACTCTCAAGTATTTCTGCTCCAGGTGATTAGGACCAGACACCAAAATACAAGAAAGTTAATAACAAGGGCCTTCCGAAAATAGATTGGGGTAATTACACCCGAGGCCTACTAGCGAAGGTATGAGAGGTAGTTACGCTGACCTCCAGACAACAGCCTTTGCCAGTGCAAGTCGCCAAGCTTCGCAAGGGTTCCCTCCAGAAGTACTGCTGAACGTGATACAACATCAACCTCAGGTGCCACGGGATTCCCCTCTGTAGCCACCTGTGTGGTTCCTAGGAGAGGCAACTATAGTCACCAACTCATATCAGAAGTCAAACAGAACAGTTGTGAGGTAGGATCCGACAAGTAAGAGAGGGGGTATCTCTCATTCTTATATTCACTAACCCTCGTGCTTTAATCCCATTCACGGAGCTTTCCCGGTCTCCCTAACGCTATTGGATTTTGCTCATTAATCAAACTTCTATGTTTTGTAATTTAGAGCAGCCTTGGAGAGTTACTCTCCTCTCTCCTAATCCAAGGCCCTAATAAACCTAAACTTGTTGGTGTATTATGATGACAATACAAAATTTATAGTTTATTTTAATTAAGCACTTGATTTTAATGGTTGTTATTTTAAGTCAAGGGTATAGATGGAAGTGAAATGAATGGTGTTTATATGACGCAAAAGAAACCAATGAAAAACTAACTACATGAATGTAATCATTTGTTCTTCGATGCAAAGAGATCTCTATGTGGGTTTTACAAAACTTCTATAAAGCAAAATACTTTTTCTTTTCTTTTCTTGAAACACACTTCACACATACAAAAACTAAAAAGACTACAAAATTCTTTATCAATGAAAACTACCCTAATGCAAGGTATAATGAATATGCAAGATCCTAAATCACTCCAAAAAAAAACGAAAGCAATTGTTTATAACTATTAATGAACCAACTTAAGTATTGAAGAGAATACAAATTTTGAATACAAAATTCTCTCCAAACAAGAAGGACAAATCGCAAAAGATTGCATTTCACTTTAAAAAATCAAAAGAAACCAAAATCAAACTTGGCAAAAGAAAACAAAAACAATACTTTTTGAGATCTTTTCTTTTTCAAGAAACAACCAAAACAACTTTTTGAAATCACTCTAAATGCCACTCAAATATCGAAAGATGAGCACAAGGAGTCCTTGCAAGTTAAAAACTCGAAAATGAACTAAAACTTGAGCAAAAAGGCTTCAACTTGTACTAAACGACCCAAACAGCAGAAAAGAGCTTGACAAACTAACCAAGAAGCCAAGAAAGAAATACTTTCAAATTTGTCAAAAAGATTTTCAAAAAGAAAGAAAAGCTATAAGGCCACAAAATGACAGAAAGAAAAGCAAGTAGATCAAAAACCGAGCTTGACACTGAGATTGAAAACAATCTCCTATTTTAGAGGACCAGAACAATCAAGAACTTCTGAACAAAGTCTTGTGTGCCAAAACACCAATTACAAACTCGCTCAAAAAGCAAACCTAGGCCAAATATTTTCAATGAGGAAGAGACTTCGAAATAGTAAGCTTGCAGAATAATGAAATTCTTCAGACAGAAATTGATCACTCAGAGACTAAGCAGACCAGGCAACAAATCTTTCTAGGTAGAGATATTTGAAAAAACAATGCAAAAAATGGTATATGTGACTGTGTTCAAACACAGAGGTTTGTACACGCACTTCTGATAAAGGAAACTTGTGTATACGCGGGTTCACTTCACAGAAAAAAGCATGTGTACACTACTGTAAATAGAGTAAAAGGCGTATACAAAGCTTTGCAAGAAAATTAAAAAACAAAACCAAGTCAAAAAGATCATACTTAAGGTCTGAGACTCTAGTAGACCAAATAAGACTGTAATGGCAAGAAAACCAAAGACTGAGCCCTGATTGACACTAAACAACCCAAACTAGGAATAACAAGATTGTTATCCCCAGTGGAGTCACCAATTCTGTTATGGGAGTAAGTACCCTAGGGCTTTGGGTTAGAACCCCAACAAAGTAGAAGCAGACTACAACAAGAAACACTCATACAAATCAGGCAAAATGCCTATATAAACAAACTACATAAGAGTGATTGTATCCGTATTTCCTTCATTCGAGTAGGTCCCATAGGGTTTAGACCCTCTGCAACTCATGATGTTCTTCAGACCTGAAAATCATCCAATTCGAACATACATAGCAGTATAGAAGTAAAGAATATTCACGAAATTTGACTTTATATCATATAAGAAAATGATTGATCATACATCAAAACAACATTCATATATGAATTACAACATAATCTGATGCATAAACAAAGTTAATTTCAGAAACAAGACAACATTTCTCTTATTGCAGTAAGCTATAAATAACATGGAGAAAATTCACCTGAGTCTTCTTCTTCCGGCTCCAAGTGGAACTGTCCTCCGGATTCATCCTATCCCAGCCTTCAACAATCTTATTCCATAACCAACACCATGATATCTCAACCAGGCGGGAGAATATCTATAATCAAGGAAGCAAGGGTTTCCTCAAACTTGGGGAAGTGCATGAGGCACAGGGATTCATCAGACTCAGTCAGGGATAATCTCAGTATAATAACTCTATCTCTTCTTTTCCTTTAGGCCTTCCCATAGAATTATATTTATACTTCTCCCAATTCGTTTTTTAGTTTGGAAACTATTGGGAAAGACTTGGGCCATGGGAAATAGGAAGTAATCAATAGGTAAAACCCGTGAACTCCGCCCATAATTAAGGAAATTTAAGTTTTTTTAAGTGTTTTAACACATATACGCGGGTTGGGTATTAACTAACCCATGTGTACACACTTTTGTCTCAGGGAAAAGTAGCGTACAGGGAATAAAACACTATCAATAATATATTTGGACCAAGTCTGGAAGAAGGGGTTGCCCTAGGCCATAAACCAAGCATCACAAATACCGAGGGTGATAAATGGTGCTATAACAGGGATCAACTAAAAATTCTCAGTCACTGGCAGGCAAGCCTATGGGAGCGACTGAAGTTTAAAGTCGCATGGTACCTGTGTTGTGGGAGCGCCTAAGGTGTTTTCATGGGTTTTGCTCCACATTCCCCATGCTACTCAGCTAATTTTGGTGATGTGGCGATGTTATTGATCAGAATTTTTCAGCATATGGTCAGAAAAGTTTGTGGGGCATCTTGACACTAACCAAGGTTGAAGATATCAAAAGGGCTAGTGAGTAGTTGATTTGGTCAAGAAGTCAATCTCAACCAAATCTGAAGTGTGTGAAAAGAGTTGTTGAGTGATCAATAACCTATATAATTTACTAAGTGACTCAACATATAAAAATGATAAATAGAAGAGAGTTTTGAGTCTATTTGGTTGGTTGTTGTGAGAGTGTGAGGGTATGTTATTGTGGGGGCATTATGAGTGAGTAGATTTTTTTGAAGTTACTCACATTGTATTGCAAAGAGTGTGTAAGAAGAATTCAAATCTTATGTATTGCAGAGTGGAGAAGATTTGGTAACTTGTGGTGATTTTGAGAGTAGTGTTTCTATGTGAGTAGAAGAGAAGAAACATCCTTCTCCGGGAAAAGGTTTTATTCAAATTTTTATGAGAAAAATGTTGTTGGATTTCTCATGTTGAGTGAATTGAGAACGCAGTGTAAAATATTCTGAAACGTGGTTTGCATGGAGGAAGTGAAGGCATGGAGGCTTCAGTATAGATAGTGATTTGGCTAATTCAGTAGTAGGAAGAGTTTTCTCCATCCAATAGGAGTTGGACAGTCCAATGGTGGTTGAGCAAGGATTGTTGATCATGGGAGCTTCCAGCGGATGGTAGTCTGTAGATCCGTAAGAGAAACAGAGTTATGAATTGATAGATGACAACATATTGTAGAGAAATCCAAGTATTCTGGCTTATGGGTGTAAGCTAATCCATGTACAATTTGTTCAACAGATTAATAAAATATTTGAGCAACGCAGTAGCAGCAAGGTGGTTTTCTCCCGAAACTGTTTCCACCAGAAATACTTGTGTTCTTATCTGTGCATGCTTGTGTTAATATTTCTCATGGTTATTATATTTATTTTATTGTTGCATACATGTTTTGATGCACCAATGTTTTGAATGTGCATGGATATTTGAAGTTGTGGAAAAATATTTAAAATTGGTATAAAGGCCATCACTACTAATTCACGCCCTCCCCCAATAGTGATCATTGTTTCCAACAATTGATATTAGAGCTAGTGCTCTTGAATGAAGCTTGACTACTTGGAGAGTAGATCATAGATTATGGCCAAAAGAAAGAGGAGGATGTTCAAAAGCCAAAGAATTTGAAGAAGGAAGAAAATCAGTCCATTGCAAAAGAAGTTGCAAATTCCGAAATCTCAACTAAATCAAATGTGTCACGAGGGAATATGTTGAAAGAAATTTTTAATTATAATTTTAATGATTCTATTGAGATTTATAGTCAATATGAGAAGAGTATTGTTGTCATTAAGGCTGAATATGAATCAAAAATGGTTGTGATCAAATAATTAGTTGCTCAAATATATAAACTAACAACTGCACGTAGAGATCATAAGAAAATGTTGTAGATTTGTGATGAGAAGGGGAAAAATCTCAAGTAGGAGCTCACTACCTTGAGAACCCAGTTGGAGGATTTAAAAAGAAACTAAGAAGTAATATGCAGCAAGAAAAAAGAAAAGAAAGATTATGTTGAGGCACTTGAAAATGCAGTAGAAAATTTGAGAAAGAAAATTGAAGAAAAAGACCATGAACTTGAAAAGGTTAAGAAAAACATAACCATGGAAAATTTAGGGGCTAATATTCATAGGTCGGCTAATTTTCCATGATTTTTCGAAAAACAAGATTTGCCATTCCATTTTTTGTAAAAATGATTCGCCCAAATTTTACAATATAAAATTATTTCACCTTAAAAGTTGTCAAAATTGTATAGGGATTATATATAAAATTATTATAAATTTTAATGATTTACAAATACATCAATAAAGATTTTAAAGTTTGCATATTAGGGACTAGGGAGATTCCCCAATGCTTTTAAAATTAAAGATAAGTTTATATTCTTAAAATTTTTCCTGTTACATAGCAGTGAGAAAATCAAACTCTAACCTTCAAAGAGGAGATGCAAGTTCATATGTAGGAAAAATTAACAAGATAGATTCAAATAAGCCTACAACGAAATTTGAGTGTAGCCATGACAATGTTGAAGAAAAGAGGCAACAATTTCATGAGTAGTAAAGAAGATAATCGAAATGAGTTCCTATGCCCATAAAATCATTCACTCCTAAAGTTGATAGTAGCAAAATTAAAAGGAGAAATCATAATTCATTTGCTCCTTTGATGAACAAGATTGAGTGTTTTAATTGCCATCATTTTGGACATATAGCAGCATTTTGTGGGATAATTTTGATACATCCATGCAGTAGTTTGAATAGAAAATAATGAGATCTTCCTTTAGGTATGCAAGTTCATCTAATGGTTTGTGTTATGCTTGTAACTATTTTGGCCATAAGACCATTGATTGCAGGTCTAGTACAAGAACTTGGAAATATAGCACGAGGAACAAAAGATTAGATATTTTGGCTTCTTATCTTGGTCATGTAGAATGTTATATGTATTACAACATTGGACACATGGCCAAGGATCTCCTAATTCCTAAATCCATGAGACTATTAGTACAAAAGTAGTAGCCAAAAAGACATTCACAACAAAGGATCCAACCAGGAGCTATGAAAAAGAAAAAGGAGGAAAAGTTAAGAAAGTGTGGTATTGTTCTTTGCTCATGTAATGACGATGACAAATGGTATTTGATAGCATATGTTCACATCATATGTCAGGAGATAAGAGAAAATTTCACTTATTGAATAAAGTCAAAAGTGGTCATGTTATTTCTGAAGGAAGTGAATCAACAAGAATTTTGGGAAGTGGAAAGGTTGACCTTAGTGAGAATAGGACCAATGTTGAATATATATGGCTCATTGAGTGCCTAAAACACAATATTTTATGTGTGAGGCAAATGGTTGATGGAGGTAAGGAAGTGGTCTTTAACTCCAAAGGTTGTTTCATCAAGAAAGACGAATCAAAGAGAGTAATTGCTAGAGAATTTGAGACCCAAAATAATTTATATGTGTTGAAGGGAAGAGTGAAAAGTAAGAAGAGACCAAGAGAGTAATCTTCCTCATCAAATTTAGAGTAAAAGAGATCAACACATTTTGCAGTCTGCGCTTGCATGTTAAATCTTTTAGACTCCATGATCCGGATCTTGGGGGGAGGCCCCCTAGATCTAAAAGATTGAAATGGATTTTGGGAAAGAGACCCCCAAGATCTGAAAAATTGAAATGCCGGAAGAAAAAGAGGAGAATGCCAAATTAACAAAACCAAAAAGAATTTTTTATTAAAACAGAGAATAACTGTAAAAGCTACATTGTGGCAGACAAACTGTCCTTTTACAAAATGTGACTTATTACTTATAGTATTTTTTAGTTACAATACCACGGGTAAATTCCATGGGTAAATGAATACCAGGGTGGATGTCACAATATCTTGGGCAAATACCATGGGTGAATGAATACCATGGGTGGATGTCACTTACAATACCATGGGTGGATGCCACTTACAATACCATGGGTAAATTCCATGGGTGGATGAATACCATGGGTTGATGCCATTTTCCATTTGGATCATTCCTCCCTCCTTAAGAAGCAATGGTCCCCATTGTGTGAAGTTCCCTCCTACGAAGCCTTTGTTGAATATGAAGAGCCACTGAAGAGAATGGTTTTATGTGGTTAACCCATAACCATGATGAACGAAGATCCGAGGATAGAGATACCATGTAATGCTTGTGACCAACTATGATACTGATAGTGTGCGGCCTAAAAAATGGACTTCAATGAAGTGTGGGTTTGTGGATGACCCATAACCATGATGAACGAAGATCCGAGGATAGAGATACCATGTAATGCTTGTGACCAAATGTGATACTGATAATGTGCGACCTAGCAAATACACTTCGATGAAGTGTGGGTTTGTGTATGACCCATAAACATGACAAATGAAGATCCGAGGACAGAGATATCCTGTAATGCTTGTGACCAACTATGATGCTAACAGTGTGCGACCTAGCAAATGGACTTCGATGAGAAGGATTTTGTGTGGTTGACCCATAACTGTGATGTTGGTTGTTGATGAAGTAGTAGGTTCCTACATAGCCTAAGGTGGGAGGGAACATCTCCAAAGAACCCAAGCTGAATGTTGCTATGATGAAACTGATGAATGTGAAACAGGTTCCTACTAAAGCGAGGTGGGAGGGCATGTCTCCAAAGGGAACCCACTCCGAATGCTACTCCAAAATTAAAATGGACATAAATCAGTCAATATAACTCTGAATATTTATTATAACCTGTTTTTAGAAACAGAAGGATCATTTTGCATCTTCCCATGTGTTGGAGATCCTTATCTAGACACTCTGAAATCTTAGATTCGCATTGGAACTATTCTACCGTCACAAAAGTTTTAAAAAATAGCTAATTTTAAATCAAGGTATCTCCCACATCCGAACTCCGATTCGACCCATTGTTTTTTTGAAATTGGGTGATTTTGTGAGAGGAGATCATATTTGCAATCATTGTTATGAAATTATGCACAAAAACTTCAAAAATTTATAGGAGATTCGTCATCCACCAGTTTTCGTAAAAAAAAATAAAAATACAACATAGTTGATTTAAAATTAGCGATATCTCCCTCATCCGGACTCCGATTCGGCCGATTTTTTTTTTTGGTATTTTTCACAAGGAATCCAGATATGGTATTTGTTTTTTGTAAAATTTGCATGAAATATTTCAGATCTGATCTATAAACTCGCCACCTAAAAAAAATTTTTACAAAAAAATGAAAAAAAGAAAATTTCTTCCTGCTTGTCCCAAGAAAGTGCTCTATGGAGGTCACAGCACGTGCCTGAAGTTTGTTGAATATTGCTGCAAAAATTTGAAACTGAAATATGCATTAAACCCTCATTTCCATGGAATCATAATATGCTCTGATACCACTGATCTGGATCTTGGGGGGAGGCCCCCAAGGTCTAAGAGATTGAAATGGATCTTGGGGGCGAGGCCCCCAAGATCTGAAAAATTGAAATTACGAGAAGAAAAAAAGAGTAGAATGCCAAATGAACAAAACCACAAAGAAATTTTTTATTAAAATGGAGAATAATTGTAAAAGCTACATTATGGCGGACAAACTGTCCTTTTACAAAATGTGACTTGTTACTTATAGTATTTTTTAGTTACAATACTACGGGTCCATTCCATGGGTGAATGAATACCATGGGTGGATGTCACAATACCATGGGAAAATACCATGGGTGGATGTCACTTACAATACCATGGGTAGATGTCACTTACAATACCATGGGTAAATTCCATGGGTGGATGAATAACATGGGTGGATGAATACCATGGGTTGATGCCATTTTCCATTCGGATCACTCCACAATGGATGTGAGGCATTCATAGGCTCAGGGGGAGCATATGGTACCTTTTAATTTTTGCATGTAATTATTTCATGATGGTATTGGTGATTATCTCTTTGATCATATTTTTAATTAATGATGGATTTTTGCTATTGATGTTGTCTTTGCTAAGGTTGTAGAATTTCCCACTGTAGTTCAACAGATTATGCAATATACTAAAGAAAAATACCATATCTACTTCTACAACAAACTTGTGGAAGCCTAATCGATTATGAGCAAGATCAAATAGAACACATATAACTAAGAATGAGAAAGAAATCACACATGAACACAGAAGAATACTCTAGGGAAAGCCTCAGCTAAAAACCCCGATCTCTGTAATATCATACAAGTGGAAATATGAATGGATTACACAAAGCTTTAGCTCACAAGCTATCCAGCTCTCAGTACAATCCCTCAATACAACTCATAGATTGAATAGACACAACGTATGCCTTCCCTCATCCCTCCAAGCCTCCTATTTCCTTGCGCAGTTTCTCCTGGGGTCCAATGCTGCCAACTGTGTGAATTTACCTCTCACACAACACTTTAAACTCAAAAGTAATTGCGCAGTTCTGAAGGAGATAATTCCTTCTGCATGGATGAGTTTCCTATATAGGAAAAATCCTCCAACTGATAGTACACTATCCCATCATCTAATCTCGACTGGGTCTCTGACTGAACTGACATGCATGAGTTATTTATGAGAGAATAATTAGTTATCTGAAGTGCAATAGTTACATGCATGCATGCATTAACTACTAAACTCATAATTAATTCCACAAATTGTTGGAACTAATCTAATTAGACTTAACTTAGATAACTGAGCTAACTAATTATAACTCAAAGTACAACTCATCCTGATCTCCTTATCCAAGGGATAACTTCCTCAATCAATGGAGAAACTGTTGCATGTCTTCACATAGACTTCATGTTTGATTTCCTACAACTAATTAACTCGATGAATTAATTAATTATTTTACAAACAGCTGCTAAGATCAAATTCGAATTTTACTTCTCAATTTTAGTTCAGGGACTAACTAAAATTGGAATCTATCTCGAAATTCTATTTATAGCAATTCTATTTTTAGAATTTCTATTTTATCATTCCTTGTTTCTATTTCCAACACTGGTACCTGAGATGCTATTTATAGCATTTCTTGTTGCTATTTTCAACACTCACTCTCAACAAGAAATGCATTCAGCTCGAACCCGATCCTGAACCATTGGAATGTTCTGCATGCAACACTTCTCCCTAATGTTGTTGCTCCTGCAACTCTAGGAACAAAAAAATATCCAAACTGAATCAGAATGATGCCTCTGTCATCAAAGTCTTTGACTGCTATTGCCTTTGTCGACTGAAGACTCTGCACCTCTATTCTCTTCAATATCTGACTGATCTAGCCTCTATCACTTTAATCTTTGACTGCATCAATCCACTGATTCCTGCTGCTGCTGGTCCCATCTCCTAGCACTACATCTACACTACACCTCCTCTCATCATGTTGCATCGTGCTGCCCACTGTTGAACTGCAACTCAATTACTGAGAAGTAAGTAACTGATCTCCCAACTGACCTCCATGTTGGGCTAGAAACACCCTCTGATGTTGAAGCTCCATTTGCTGCTCCATCCACATCTGTCTCTACCCACTCAACCAGTCTTACTACTCCTCATTGGGGTTCTCGTAGCAAGGTCTAATCAAATAGGTTGGGTACCTCAATGATCCTGCCCATATTCTAGCCTTCTTGGGATTGTCACTCCACATCGCCCCACCTCCTACCTAGAGGTATGGATGCATGTGATCCCTCTGCTCACTAGGCTCAAAATTTCCCCCTACTAGAGGTCTTTGCATGAGTGGATGCTTCCACTTGGTCTCCTCTCAGCTTCTCTAGTTGTTGCTACTCCACAACCTCCTGAAGCTGCTTCACCAATTGTGGCTCCTCCACCATTGTTTGAGACTTCTTCTGGTGTTGCATGTTGAGAGGTAATGTACTCTCCCTCTCAATCACCATGCCTCCATCAGTTGCCTTGCTCCCTCAAGTCTTTGCATGCATCTTGAACCTCAAGAGCATACAGGTTCTTGACTCATGAACCGATCTGCTTCACCTGTCTCGTGGTGATGTGTCTAAGGAAAACCTTTCCCTTACTGAAGACTACATCATAGCCTTTGTCTTCCAGTATCGCAATCGATACCAAGTTTTTCTTCAGTCTTGGGACATACTTCGCATCTGTCAAGGTAATGTGAGCTCCATGCTCCCTCTAAAAAACAACCATGCCTACACCTGAGACACTATACTTTTCCTTATTACCCATCTCTATGAGTATATGGAGTCTTTCTCCTCCATGGTACTAAACAAACTCTTATCGTCAATCATGTGGAATGAAGCTCCCCTGTCAAGAAACCAATTGCAACCCATCATCGATGAAACCATGCATGTGATGAGGGTGAAATCCAACTCGAACTGTGAGGCCAGTGCCCACCTTCTGACACTTCCAAGGATCCTTTCTTGGATTTCTTCTGTGGACAATTTGTAGCATAATGGCCCACCTCATGACAATGAAAGCATCAAACTTTCGATTTGTCAAACTTCTTCCCACCATGGGAAGAACTCAATTTGGGATGAGAATTCTTCTCCTTCCCTTTCTTTTCCTTACTCGCTAAGGCGCAATTTTCTTCATCCTCCTTGGATGAAGAAGAATCTCTGGTGCTTCTTCGTATTTCCTCCTGCATCAGATCTGACCAAAGTCGTTCCCAATCTGGAATTTTCTCTCTTCCATTTACCGAGTCTTGATAGCTATGCCAGCTCTTAGGAAGACCGAGGAGAGCAAGACTCACCATGTCATCATCAACTGTCGTGATCTCTACACTTCAAAGATCATCCCTGCAGGTGGTGAGCTTGTTTAGATATGTGTGTCACCCTTTTCACACTTGATTTTCTGAAGCTTGTCTTTCAGCGCCAACTTCCTCTGATCGTTTCTATTCTGATATAGATCTTTCAATGTTTTCCACATTTAAAATGGTGTCTCCTTCCTATGGAGACTCGAGACTATGTGGTCTCGAACTCCCTCCAGAAGGATTCTCCTCGTTCTAGCCACACATTTCTTCCATTCCGCCAATTCTGTAGCATTAGCCGTTGCTGGCTTGGGGACTTCTTGATCAATGAAGTCCTTTAGAATGTTGTCCTCTAATACTGCTTCCATGCGATCCTTCCAGGCTATATAATTCGAGTTGCCATCAAGGGCATACTCGAGTCTTAAACCATTGAACACCATTGGTGAAATTGAGATGTAATAAGAACTTGATTTCTATATTTAGGAACTTCAACCTTCAAACTTATCCCTTCTTTGTATACTATTCTTCTCTTTGATCACCTTTGCTTTGATACGATGTAGAATTTCCCACTGTAGATCAATAGATTATGCAATATACTAAATCAAAATACTAAATCTACTTTTACAACAAACTTGCGGAAGCTTAATCGATTATGAGCAAGATCAAATAGAATACATATAACTGAGAATGAGAAATAAATCACACATGAACACAGAAGAATACTTTGGGGAAATCCTTAGCTAAATCCCTAATCTCTGTAATATCATATAAGTGGAAATATGAATGGATTACACAAAGCTTTAGCTCACAAACTATCCAGCGCTTAGTACAATCCCTCAATACAACTCACAGACTGAATAGACACAACATATGCCTTCCCTCATCCCTCCAAGCCTCCTATTTCCTTGCGTAGTTTCTCCTGGGGTCCAATGCTTCCACCTGTGTGAATTTACCTCTCACACAACACTTTAAACTCAAAAGTAACTATGCAGTCCTGAAGGAGATAATTCCTTCTGCATGGATGAGTTTCCTATATAGAATAAATACTCCAACTGATAGTACACTATCCCATCATCTGATCTCAATAGGGTCTCTGACTGAACTAACAAGCATGAGTTATTTATGAGAGAATATTCCATTATCTGAAGTGCAGCAGTTACATGCATGCATGCATTAACTAATTGAACTCACAATTAGTTCCACAAACTGTTGGAACTAATCTAACTAGACTTAACTCAAATAATTGAGCTAACTAATTACAACTCAAAGTACAACTCATCTTGATCTCCTTAATCAAGGGATAACTTCCTCAATCAATGGAGAAACTGTTGCATGTCTTCACATAGACTTCATGTTTGATTTCCTACAACTAATTAACTCAAGATGAATTAATTAATTATTTTACAAAGAGGTGCTAAGATCAAATTCAAATTTTACTTCTCAATTTTAGTTCAGGGACTAACTAAAATTGGAATCTATCCCGAAATGATATTTATAGCAATGCTATTTTTAACATTTCTATTTTATCATTCCTTGTTGCTATTTCCAACACTGGTACTTGAGATGCTATTTATAGCATTTCTATTTTTAGAATTTCTTGTTGCTATTTTCAACAAAGGTGTGATCAAGAAGAGAGATGGCACATGTTCAAGGGGAGCACTTTATATGCTTCTAATATTTCAATGGAATTGTGTCTCCTTGGAGGAGTTGACTATGCATCTCATGCTATGTGCTCATCAGTTACATATGTTTATATTTTGCTCATGCATGGATTCTATGTTTCCTACATGAGTTGTGTTATCCAGAAATCTAGTGTCCATGCAGAACTGCTAGTCCCACTAAGATGGGTAGCTATCTTAGAAACAAACAGATTAAAGTTACTTTCGTTTTCCTTTACGAGAAGTAGATAGAGGAGGAGCAAATAATACCAACCTCGATATTTCGCTTGGTTTCTTTGCTTGTTCCTTCTCCTTTCTAATAGGTCTTTGACGCTCCTTCCTTGACCACTCCGCATAAAAGAGTACCTATAAAGTCAAAGCATCATAATACCTTCAAAGTGCAGAGATCTACAATCATAAACAATATAGGACCAGATGTATATTGACCACACAAATGCATATATTATCAGAAATACAAGAATGTGGAGGAAAACTTGAATAGCTTTATTGATGTAAAGATTAGAAGAGAGGATCACAACCAATTGATCTGACCCAGTGTCATCCTCCCAGCATGAAAGCCCTTCTTCACCTCATGAAAAGCTTAGATCACCCAACACTATGATGTTCCACCAAGAAACTAATAGCACTTCCTTACAAGATACAAGATTCCAGCCTTTGGATCTTTGGGATGAGGGATCCATATATAGATGATTGCAAGGGTGTGAGTCAGCTTCTGGGATTTTGATTAGTGTCTTCTCTCTGATAGTTCTTGATTCCGCTTGGAGAGTGATGATCTCTTACTCATCCCTGGGCGAATTCAGAGAAGCAAGTGTCACAGGAGAAGTTTCTGGAAGATTCCATGATCATCCACCTTGCAAATTGTCTCTGCCATTTGTCTACTCTCACCCATTACACCCTATAGAAGGGCTTTCTAGTATGCATCGCACTTTTTGCACTGAGAAGGTGAGATGCATCACACCCTTAGCACTAAGCAATCTGTATGGTCCAGTTTTGACCAATTCTGAGTAGTTTTCTGTGGAGAACTTCTGGGAGATAATGTAATCAGCTGACCTTGTTCCTTTAGGGCATGAAACAACACTTTTAGGGACTTAGAAGCCCTTGGTTTATGGATATACTTCATTGGGGTTGCAGTGCCCAAATATGTCTATAACAGTTGCCCCCTAAAGCATGAGGTCGAAAATATTTTGATGTCGGGTGAAATGCTTTATCATGAGGATCCAAGGTTTTTCAAACTGGAAGGCGAACTGTAATAAGATACAATGCAATACATTATCTTCATAACATTTTCATGATCTAGCTGAGGCAGGCATTCCCATGCTCAGCTTTATAAATTCATTTTCATTTACATAGGACAGACAACCGTCTGTGTGGTAGACTGATGATTATGATAGAGCCATCATCCTTTGATTCGGATGATCATCTGTGCAGCAATGATGTACATTTGATGTCTTTATTTTCCTAAATATATTGTAGCCCAGATGGATGAAACTAGATCTGGGGTCTTCAAACTCGTCCAATCTTCGCCCGAAGTACAAGTCGATCCATGTGAAAAATGTTTTAGATTCGAACATGGAAAGACATCGACTGATTACCAGCCAATGATGTAAGCTGTTAACAGGTGCGAGAGGAATCACCGATAATGATGATGACCCTCAAGGTACTACAGTACAATTCGCGTGGTGTGAAAATGAGACTTGGCGTCGAACACCACACAAAATCTTTCAGTCAAAGGCCATTGATGTAAACCTGTCACTGGAAGTGAGAAACTTTCCATTGAAGCATGCGAGCTTCAAAGTACTGAAGGGTTGTTCCTAGTTCGACTTCCTGGATAACGAGTTGTCATCGACAAGAAGTGACCTGTCATAGGAGGGCCTTAATGAATCCCATATCTATGACACGGAACAGAGCAAATGATTTTGTGGAGGTGAAAATGATTTGATGATACAAGGTTCAGGGTGGCAGTCATGAAAGAATGAAGCGTGAAGGTATTGCAGCAGGTGAGACACAAGCTAAATTGGTGAATTCTCTGATCGACTTCTCTTGAACATATCGGTGACACTGAAATGGATTGGTAGCATTAACCCCAAAGATGGATGGTACGGTGGACCAATGGTAGTATGACCGGTGAATGGAATAACCCAACCCGATTCAATCATGGTGATGGAGTGAAAGTGTCATGTTCAAGAGCGACTCGCTACCAATAAAGTTTCTTCGAGTTTTCTTCCCAATTTTCCCCAATCATTGCTAACCAGTACCTCTTTATTTTTATCAAGCTTGAGGAGGATAACATATGCTTGTTCTATAATTTTCCCTTCGGGCAAACCCGTCGCTATGTTTTAACGAGCCTAGCGACAGTGAAACTCGTTCTTGTCTATATGGACAAGTTTGTCACTATTGGTTTTAACGAGTTTAACGACAAAAACAACTTGGTCCTTTTTCAATTTTAGAGAGTCTGAAAAGGGACAGAAAGGAGACTCCAGTAATCCTTTTTCATCATATAATCCCTTAAGTCCGAAAAAGTATAAAATAATACGAAAGGGATGAATTTTCGATCGTATTAATGAGCTGAACAAGACAAGCACTCGATCTTTTTGTGTAATAATCCCTCAGGTCTAAAAATATTAAAATCTAGAGGAGGGATGGCACTTCCAATAACTTTAACGAGCTAGAGAGGCCAATTGCTCGGCAATCTTTTCATATTTTACGAGTCAGATGAAAAGAGCTTAAATGAGACTCGTTTTTGAGGAACGAGTGATATTTTTGGGTAGCTGCTAATTCCAGGTAAGGTTTGGAATTTTCCAATCACAATAGTGTCACAAGGATGGCTAATAGAATCACTCGTCGTAGCTGTTCCTCAAAAGGGGTAAACAATCAAATGGAGGCGTATGATCGACTAAAACAGAGTGGAGGTGATGGCAAGAACACGACCAGGGCTCAAAAGCTGATGATAATGCATTCGCAATGGTTATTTACCGGAGGTTGGTTCAATTTTTAATGATCTTAAACTCTGGGGGGAACATTTGCTCATTTCTTAGGTTTAATTTTTAACAAGCTTGAACTTCGCATAAAAACTACTCGTGCCAGTCGTATAAAATGGATGTCTCATCGATAGGTTCAATTTTTAAGGAGCTTGCACCATTCAAAACTTTGCTCCGCTACCTCTCGCATGCAAGATAGGGATGACCAACTATTTTCCTAGGGGTTAGTTAACTACTAAGGTTAGGTAGGAAAATCTTTTCTTTTACTCCACCGGCGCCATTTGGCCCCTGCGAAGGCGAATGGTCGATTGGACCACTCACCTAACTTAAGCGGTTGAAATTAGCAGAATTAAAGAGTTAGCATTATGCTGGTCACTTTTCACTTGCGCACAAAAGGTTTGCATGCCCCCAGGTATAGCGAAGTATAGTTTCCCAGGTTACCCTTCAATTTGCAGACAAAACATTTGTTCTGTCAGGAAAGGCCTACCTTTTCCAAGCTACCCCTCAATTTGTAGAAAAAACATTTGTTCTATCGGGAAAGGCCTACCTTCTGACAGAGGTATCTTATTCCGGTCCAATCCCATTTTCCTAAACAGACGGGTGTGTCGGACTAGTCATATATCCTCCGTGGAAACTTTACCCTATACTTGAAGTTTTCCTGCCGAAGCAGACCAGGGTGCATGCCCCCTGGGTTTCAGTCATGGCCACCGAATTACTCGCATTCTTCAGGTGGACGGACTGGAGATTGATGAGACATTCCTTGCATGAAAAGACCAGTTAGGGATGGCATTTGACTAGTAGCTATGTGTGAGCCAGGGAACGAAAGCTGGTCTACAAGCTGGACCATTCGGCCTTCATTCGGAAAACACATTACTCGAAAGAGTGAGGAGACAATGGTTCCTATGCTATAAATATAGTCGCGCCCAAGGAGTAAATTATAATCTAAAGATCCTTGGACTACCATTACTTTTAGATACATGGTTTTCCCTCTCAAAGTTATAGGCAAACTTGGAAGGATCCCTAACGGTCGACTAGTTCCTTTGTCGAAGCCTGTTAGATTTCGCATCTCAGGCAGAAGCGATGGCGAACCAAGAGCTTTCCAAGAAGTTGAGGAAAGGATACTCACAGAAGCCCCTTCATCTATGATGGTACCAACCATGACCATTCTGTAAGCTTGAACAATGATTTGGAATGGTACATTAGACGGTAAACGGGGTCTGCCTAGTAGATTCCAATCGAAGGAAATGACTAGGTTGCTTGGAGGTGGGACCGAATAAACGGCCGGATATGACCCTGACGAACTTCCTTCCTGTGGTAAAGGAACAAGTAGATTTCCCCCATGTTCATCGGAGTCTGTGTTTATGAAAAGAATTTGAACGGTGTCGTTCTCATTCTCTTCGGTGACTGTATCATCTGAGGATGGACCTTCCGAAGACAAGACCGGGTCGACTGCCGCCTCAACCTTTTGACTTTCATCTGGTATGGATTCAGAGGGTTTATCTTCAATGATAGATGCTTCGACCGACCACAAAGTTGTGTCAGTCGGATTTTCAACTAGCGATGGACTCGGCAAGAGTTTCTTGTACCCAGGAGGAAGCCGTAGTGGTGAAGCAGGACGGTTATCCAAGACTCTTTTAGCTTCGTCCAGGAAGGGACAATGGTGGACGACATGATTGCCTTCACACAGTTTGCAAGGAAATTTACATTTTCCTTTCTGTCTAGAGACTTCGTTTTCACTAGTTGATGGTGTACTCTCAACATGATCGTCAGAGGTTGATGACACCGGATTGTGCAAACGGGGAGACCAGTCCTTTAAGATTCGAGGGATGCAAGGACAATCTTGATGATAGTGGTCTCCCTCGCAAATGACACATGGAGATTTAGGCTTGGACGGTGCAGTGTGTGGATTTTCGCCAGATGACGCACGGTTGCCCCTTTTCACCTTTGGCTCCTTCTTCTTCTCTTTCTCCTTCCCTTTCTTCTTCTTCTCAGTTACTTGGTCTTCAGCTTTACCAGCTTTACCAAGTGAAGAGGAAGGAGGGGAGGGAGAAACAAGCGAAGCAGAAGGTTGGGGGGTAACTCTAGTATCATCTAGTTGTTGATTTGATTGCTCAGGAATCGCGGCGGTTTGAACGACAGAAGTCGAGAAAAGCCATATTGGCAAGCCGATTGTCAGTCCTGGGAGGGACAATGTGGCCATATGAGGTGCACCAACGTCTCCCCAAGAGGAGAAAGGACTAGGATTTCCCCCAAGGGGAAATCCTTGGTTGGTGGACTCCATTTTTCTCGACCTAAGACCAACGAGGGAACAGTGACGTTATTTTGATTAAAATAAATTTTAGACGCTTTGACACAACACGTTTTTTCAATTTTTAAGAGTCGATAAAAAGCTAAAGATGACTCTAGTCGCCTTCAATTTTTAATGAGCCTGAAGTGACAAGTGCTCAGATGGACCTTTTCCTTTAAGGAGTCTGAAAGGAATGAAAGAGACTACTCTGGAAATCTAGACAGAGGGATTACCAAACCAATCGCAAAACTGCAGAATACTTTTTACGGTACGAAAGTCAATCTTCCCGAATGCTGTGTTCAGTGCATTGCGATCGATAGGGTGGCAGACACGGCTTCCTAAGGATAAAGGATATAGCCTATTGTGGTCTCCCAATATATACTCGACGGTACGTGGGAGCACAAGTCCGTACTGGCACTTGTCGTCTCAAAGAGGAGGAATCACCCAACCTACGATGAAAGCGATAGTTACCAGGCTTTACGACGCCGAAATATGTCTTTAGCCTAGACTTCTAAATGTTGTGCGTTAGGTTCCAAAGCGTTTTTATGTTCATTGAATTTATTTTACAGTTGATCTTTCTTAAGAAGTTTGCCTTTCAGGTTCACCGCGTGATGTAGATATACAATTCCTAAAATGCAATCTAAGATGATAAACAATCATTTAATCTTCTTTTTGCAATGAAAATCCTAGCTACTAAGGAAAGAGAAGCAAGATTCTTTCAACATAGAGCAGAGAGCATATGCACTGTCCTAAATCAAAATCAACATGCAGTCTAAATGCAAATGCACATGCATGTATTTGTTTTTCGCTTTCTTAATGTGTGAATGACAGAAATAATTCTAAGTACAAATATGAATCATTTCAAGCGACAGTACTAACGGTTTTCTTTTCAAAAGACGAAAGGAAGATAATGACGACACTTTGTGATTTTGAATTGAAAACTGCTTTTGACACTTGAAAAACTATTAATTCAAAACAAATACAAGAGTAACAGTGTAATCGACCATCAAGAACAGTGAGATTCTTTTCTTTGATTGAAAACGACACTTGCGACACTTCCAAATCAAAAGACGAGAGTTTGATTACACTACTTCTTTGTAAAAGAGAACTGTAAATGGCGCACAATACATAAAAACATTCACAATTATTTGTACTATGGAGGCCGAATCATGCAAAGAAAGGGAGTTTCCACAGAGGTATACTGATCACAGATAGCAAAACTCTTGAGTAAAGCTGAAGAGAGTGAACAAAAAACCAAAATCTGGAAGCAGAAGAGGTCTTATTTGATCATCGCACCTGTAACACAGGGAAAGAGCGATGCAGCGCACCTACTACACACAGGAGGTGCGATGCATCCATATTCCCAAGAAGACAAGGTGCGATGGTCCAGGGACGAGACTTCAACTTGGTTCTGGTCACAGTTTGCAGCTCAGTTTAGGGGTTTAGGCCGAGTAAATGATAGTCAGTAAATGCAAATCACAGGGGCTGATCTAATGAGGCTACTTGAGCCACCACCAGGGAAATTAGGATGTTTGCAAATCAATTGTTTAGTTTATAAACAAAACCCGGAGATAGACAGAAGTAGCATTGATCTACTTTTCACTCGCATAGCAAATGTAGTTTGAAGGCTAGCTGGCTTAACTACAGGCCCTGTCTGTAAGTTTATAAAGTAAACAAATATAGATAATCAAACAAGCTATTCGCTACCCAGTGGAGTCACCATTTTGTTATCGGGAAATCTAGTGTCTATGCAGAACTGCTAGTCCCACTAAGATGGGTAGCTATCTTAGAAGCAAACAGATTAAAGTTACTTTCGTTTTCCTTTACGAGAAGTAGATAGAGGAGGAGCAAAGAATACCAACCTCGATCTTTCACTTGGTTCCTTGCTTGTTCCTTCTCCTCTCTGACAGGTCTTTGCCGCTCCTTCCTTGACCACTCCACTTCAAAGAGTACCTGTAAAGTCAAAGCAGCATAATACCTTCAAAGTGCAAAGATCTACAATCATAAACAATATAGTACCAGATGTATATTGACCACACAAATGCATATATTATCAGACATACAAGAATGTGGAGGAAAACTTGAATAGCTTTATTGATGTAAAGATTAGAAGAGAGGATTACAACCAATTGATCTGACCCAATGTCATCCTCCCAACATGAAAGCCCTTATTCACCTCATGAAAAGCTTAGATCACCCAACACTATGATGTTCCACCAAGAAACCAACAACACTTCCTTACAAGATACAAGATTCCAGCCTTTGGATCTCTGGGATGAGGGATCCATATATAGATGATTGCAAAGGGGTGAGTCAGCTTCTGGGATTTTGATTAGTGTCTTCTCTCTGATAGTTTTTTATTCCACTTGGAGATTGATGATCTCTTACTCATCCCTAGGCGAATTCAGAGAGGCAAGTGTCATAGGAGAAGTTTCTGGAAGATTCCATGATCATCCACCTTGCAAACTGTCTCTTCCATTTGTCTACTCTCACCCATCGCACCCTACAGAAGGGATTTCCGGTATGCATCACACTTTTTGCACTGAGAAGGTGAGATGCATTGCACCCTTAGCACTGAGCAATTTGTATGGTCTAGTTTTGACCAGTTCTGAGCAGTTTTCTGTGGAGAATTTCTGGGAGATGATGTAATCAGTTGACCTTGTTCCTTTAGGGCATGAAACAACATTTTTAGGGACTTAGAAGCCCTTGGTTTATGGACATATGTGATTGGGGTTGCAGTGCCCAAATATGTCTATAACAAGTTGACATGCAATTGGCTTGTTTCATGCATTTTGGGTTGATGATTCTATGCATGTATTAGTGTCATGGATATTAGTATTATGATGGTGCGTGATGATTATAAGTATGATGGATGTTTCATATTATTGTTGCTACATTTGATAATGCTTATGTTTTTTAGTATGGTTGTTGATGTGATGTTGTTGTTGTCATTACGTCATTATATGTTGCTACCAGTTTTTGGATATTTTATAGAGGATCATACTCCATATGATGGTTGTTGTTGCTGCCATGTATAGTTGTAGAGAGTTGAAATATTGGGTTTTTTGGATGCTATATTTTTTATTCATGATGTTCATATATGTTTTTGGTTCATGATGATGGTGATGTGTATTATTGATGAGCTACTGTGTATTATTATGTGTTGATGGTTACTATTACTGAGATATTGATTTATGGCTAGTGATTTGGAGAGACTATCACATTTCTTCTTATATGCATTGATATTATCTTGTTTTCATGCATGGAGGTGAGCCATGGTGTTAGCCATGTATTGAGTGTATATTTCAGCTATGCATTTTGATGCTTCATCTCTTGGTGTCATTTATTATTGATATATATTATTGATGGAGCTTGTATTATGCTTATGAGATCATGGGTTATTATTGTAAATCATTTGGTATTGGTCATAAAGTCATGAGCCATGATTGGAATATGTTGCATATTGAGTCATGAGAGTTGGTTCAACCATGTATGGGCTTTTTTTGTCATTGTACAATTATTTTGAAGCCATGTAATAGGATCATGAAGCCCTGTACTTTGTTGCATATAATTGAGTCATAGTCATTGGTCCATGTGGAGTAGCCTCTTGCATGTGGTAAGGAGGCATTGAAAGCTATGCATATCAATACATATTCAACCATGGAGATTTTTGTGTTCAATGGAGTATGGTTTTCCATACTGTTGTGACTTGTCATTATGGATTTGTTTCTACCGTGTCTACTTCAGAGATATGTTGCATCTAGATAGTCGTTGTTCATATTGATGTATTTGTTTTCTACTACTGGATAGTTCAGTTTGGAGAGGATGTATTTGATGATGTTGCCTTAGAGTTGGTTAGATATATGCTTTTGTTGATATGGAGTTGATCGTAGTTGTTTTTTGCTAGATGATCATATTTGTTGTTGTTTCTATGTGTTGGTGATATGATTTGCTACTGCTACTATGACATGGATTATGTTATTTTTGCTTCAGGGGAGAGAGCATGTGTTTCAGTTTTTGTCGTTGCTGAGTGAGAGAGTTTATTTTTTTTTCGGTAGGATATGTATATTTCTTCTCTAGTGTGTTGATGATTCGACATAGCTTGTTTCCAGGGGTATTTTATTGCACATATTTTTCAGTTATGTAGGGAAATGTTGTTATTATTTCAGTATTTCACTCCATTTTTCATCACCTGCATATGATTGTGAGTGGAGTTTGTGTTTTTGTTGATGGAGACCCTTGCATGTAGAGGAGTATATAGCATTCATCCTTGACATGTTTAGCCCTTTTCCATTATTATTAAAGGGGGTGAATGTGATGATGTTTGATCATATGATTGCTTCAGTAGGGGTTGAGATCAATGCCAAGGGGGGAGATTTTTTACATTGATATGTGTTGCGGTGTTGCAGATGTGTTGATTGGTTGGAATAGATGTCAACTTGGTTGCTTGGGTTGCAGTTGTGTTGGATATGCATGTGTATAGGTGGTTTCAGGTGGATTGTGTATGGTTGAGGTGTAGATGGTCCTGTTGTAGTTGTTGCAACAACCTCCAAAATTTTGGCTTACACTCAATTTCGAAGCCTTCCTTGGACTTCTACGTTCTTGTCGCAAACATTATAGCTCATTTCATGAGCTTTCTTGTAGTGTTTTGTTCCCTGTTGCATGTTATGCAAATTGTTGTCTTTTGGCTTGTTTGGCTATTGAACAATGTGTATAAGCATATTCTAATGGTTTCAAAGGAATTTATTTGTGTATATGAGTTGTTATAACTATTTAAAGATTTTTTGTACTTGTTCACAAAATTTGAGCATTGTCGCACAAATGTCACCACAGTCATCCCAAAGTCTATCTTAAGTGTCACACTTGTTGTACCTAGTCGCAAAGTTGTCACATGGACATAAATGATTTTTTTATGTGTTCGTATTATCTATGTTTTCGTGTCTTCAAAGTATTCTAAGTGTGTGATCACAATCAAAGTTCATCACTTATCTCACCGATCCCACACTTAGCCATGATTGGGAAAACTTCCCAATCGAGAAACCTAGCCTCACCGGGCCTCTCCCGAGTTGTCCACTGTGCAGTTCCACCCCTCTAGATGTGATATTGTTACATGAGATTTCATAATGCACATTTCTTTCCTCCCAAGACTACTGCACATTTTATGTGCCCAAGCCTCGACCTTGACCTCCAAAATTGTACAGTCATGTCCCTAGCTCAGCCTAAACTATGCACTTCACATTCTCAAGCCTCAAGCCCATCCCCTGAGTCCTTGAACTACACAGCTAAGCATTAGACCAACCTCCCTTAACTCCCAAAACTACCTAGTTGGCTCTCCCAGTTTCCATTCCCTCATCCTATCCCCACTGGCTTTGGAAACTGCATAATCTTATCCTTCAGACCTGCCTGAGTTGCGCACTATGTGATTTCAGAGCTCGAGATCTTCCCCTAAATAATGAAGATTTTCACTGTGCAGTCACTTAGTCCCTCTTCCCAGTCTGTCACTTGTTTCGGGCTCAGTTGGTGGATCAGAATGCATCATATTACACTAGGGGGTTTTCGAACTAATGTTGTCTTGTCATGAGTGAATTGCAGGAAAAGGTACCTTATCATGTCATAAAAAGATGATGGAGAAGGAGAATGAGGAGGGAAGAATGCTTAAAGACTCTCTTGTAGTCAAACTTACAACTTGATCGATCAAGAGAAAGAGAAGGGACACTAGTTTGCGACCATTATCCAAGACTAGAGATCATTAAAGATTTAGCATCACAAAGCCATGTGAAGGTGAAGAGAAAGAATATTCAAGAAGAAATCCAACACTTAGTAGCAATAGTGACTTAACATTTCCACATCATCAAGCAGTCCATGTCAGCAGTGTCATTTCATGCCATGTCATGAGTGGTCATATGACACATCACTATTGTGGATTGTTATGCCCTAAATCTACTCAGGCTTAGAAAGGCAAGTCTAGGGTAACATCAAACCACACATAACTTGGTAGCTAGCCCTACCAGGTCGAGAGAGGGCTCTCTCCTTGTCAATCTCAGGAAAATATAGCAAATGAGGCTTGATATGGCTGAAGTAAAGACTAAGTTTAGGCTAGGTATATGCTCGGAGGAGTTTGACTGAGTTTTATGTTGGTTTGCTGGATCAAATGTGAAAGGTAGTTTTGGGACCGGGGAATGGACTTAGCCTTGCAGAGGTTTCTGTGGGACGAGGTAGGCAAATGCTTTAGTACTTCAGATTAGGTGTAATGGTGAGTCTTGAGACTGGTGAGGGGTTGGATAGGGCATGAATGTGTCATGAGTCCTCTTCAAATAGTAGAAAACAGGTAAAACCAATGAAACCCTAAGGTAGAGCACTACAACATCAATGATTTCCACCTTTATACTTGATTCATTTAGTTAACTAGAAGAGAGAGAGATAATGGCACACATAAACATATGATAACTTGAATTACAGAAGGAAAAACAATACTAAGTCACCTTGCCACAAGAATCCCACAAAATGCTGCAAACCCTGGTCTATTTCCTTGCCAAACTACAGAGATGATGTACAATACTACTGAAAGCATTCACAAGAGTCCAACCTTTACAAATGAATGAAAAAAAACATCATATAGACCTCCAAAACACCTGTGCTATCCATCAGGGGTCGAATCCATGAGAAGAGGGGCAGTTTCAACCATATCTAAACTAGGAACACAAAAATAGGCAGTGGAACAGCTTGCCTCTTAAACCTAGGAAACCGATTCATTCAACTCCAAACCACCTACAACTAATGTATCTACCTTATCAAGTAAATTTTTATCATTTTTACATCATAGTAGATCAATTTACATCATGTCACATCATGAATTTGACCATAATAGAGAAAAATTCCAACTAGAAGAAAACTAGGTGAAAAACAGAGTTTTTGAGCAAAATTGGCACTTTTCATCCTGTGCGTAGCGCTTTTTCCAAGCTAATTTTGGAAGGCTTCCCGAGGTCCAAATCAGCTATAGGATAGCTCGTTGGAAATCCCTGTAGGTCTACTTTCTAGAAAAACTTGAATTTTTTGATTTGGAGGCAAATTGCCCCTCCAAAATCGCAATCTCCCAAGACTACTTCCTGTGTGGCCAAAAGTGGTAGAGAGAGCATTTTTGGGGTGTTTTTGGCCCTTTTGGTGACCAAAAACTTGTCAAAATTTCCTAGTAATTTTTGAGCATGCACAACTTTTCATACGGAATCCAAAAATGCAAAGTTTCTTCACATGGAGGTCCCTATCAAAAGCGAGCGCCAGGTGGCGCTACACACCTGCCGAAAAAACCTGTTTTTTCCATGAAAAATTCAAAATTGACAAAAAGTTCACCAAATTTCTTGAAATTTGGCATCAGTGATCTATGTCAGGTGCTATGCTAGGCCAATGAAGCTTCAGCCAAGAATTTGAGCTTATATTTCTCTTTCTTGCTCCTCAAAGTCTTCCTTAACTTGGCTTTTAGGCTCCTTATCCTTGTTTTACAAATTTTGTTTTGTGCCAAATAGTGATAAGCCATGTGGCGCAACATCTTTTTCTATTGATTGGCTTTCTCAAGTAGCTTCTCCAAGTGCATATTCACCTTTTCCAACACATATTCCCAGTCATTGTCCTTTTTGCACTCTTGGACTTTTGCCGGTTTTCTTTAATGACTTGCAGCTCCAAGATTTCTTGTTTGTCCTCCAATTGCTTGTTTTGTTGCTCAAGGAAACTTATAATCCATTTATCCCTCTCAATATTAAGGGATAAGGCTTGGATTTCAGCTTCTTTCTCTCTAATGACCTCCTTGAGCCTTGAGTTTTGGGAGATCAAATCAGTATCCTTCTCCTGAATCAAAACAAAATCTCTCTCTTGACCTTCAGAAGGCCTTTCATCATGCAATGGTTGCTTCCCTTTATCCTATACCTACTATGCTAAAGAAGAAGGAAAAGCCCCTTTCACCCCGGGTGAAGATAGCATTTGCCTTTGGTCTGATGAAGAAAATGAGACCCTTTCCACCCTAGGTGGAGATAATACTCGTTTGGCAGCTGCAAATAATCTCCTTGTGCCCTTTTCATAAGTGACAAATACTGACACACCTGTAGTTTGAGTCTCATGAACCTCTTGCTAATTTGAAGGCCCTCCTTCCTCTTGAAACACTGATGGGGTCACTTGAGGGCCTTTGAAAACCTCATGTGAAATGAAAGTATCCCATGAAACATTCAACAAGCTCAGCTGACGCAACACAACAATTTTGATCAATGAAAAATGATAAATGTTGTTGAACTATTGAGGAAGAGGTTTCCTTTGTACCAATGTAGCCATTTTCTCAATATTTTTGCATATGAAATATGGGAGGTTCATCATCCTCACTCTAGTGAAATGCATCAATAATCTAACATGGTAAGTGTACAAGCGAGAAAACCTCCCTTCACAGGTGAAATATTTGATAATAAGCTTCATGAGTGGAGCATAAGTGTCATGTAGGTATCTGAAAGGAAAGACCCTACTAATTTTCTTTTGATAAATAGCCTTGATATAAGGCTCATAATGCTCTTTGCCCACAAGCTAACCTTTGTTCCACTATTCACCCACATTTGGAATACCTGTTGCTGCAGCTATGGTTTCAGGTGTCAAAGTGAAGGAAACACCTGCTAAGTTCACCTAGCCATTGTGAAGATGAAGGACAAATAACCTAGAAATTTCATAGTGGTATTTCACCCTCTCCACCATCTCACAAAACTGGTAACAAGACTGATGTTTAAAGCATGTTATTGCAAGAGGGCAAGCTAGTAACTCTGTGAGTGTGGTGGGCTCCTCTCGGATGTGTTTTCCTCCCTTATGTGGTTTTCTTGGTGCATGAATCTCTTGAGAGGAATCACTCACAGTTTCCTCATCCCTTTCATAAGCTGAATCTGTCTCCATATTTGTAAATGTATAGTGTAAAATGATGAGTATGAGGATATTTTCTCAAGAATAGGTGGATGTTGTTTTCTTCTTTGGGATTTAATGAGTAGACTAAGAATATAAGTGAAAAGGAGGTTTTGATGCTGGCTATAGGGTTACTAGGGAATGATAGGTTTTGGGAAATGAAGATTAGGGTTTTGGGAATAGTGGGAATTAGGTGTAGGGCTTAGGGTTTGGTGATAGGGGGTAAGATGAGTGTCAATGAGAGAGGGAAATGGAAATGAAATTAGGGAAATTTAGTGGAGAGGGATGGGATATGGGAAAATTATGCAAGGGATTAAAAAACAGCAAGAATAACAAAACCCTAGATAGTTTTTTGCAAGATACTGTGAAGAAACTTAGGGTTTGATTTTTCACCATTCAAAACACCGTCAAGGATGACAAAACCTCTTGGTATGGCAAATGGGAGGATGTACTTACTTGAATAGATGTTATTTGCAAAATTTATAGGCTTGGAAAATCGATGGGATGAGTTTTTAGGTTGGTTGATAGGTGCGTCGCGCCAACGCCCAAGTGCGTAGCGCCTGGCAGGTGCGTCGTGCCAAGAAAAACCTTGAAATTTGCTGCAGTTTGTCCTCTCTATCCTCAAAGCGAGATTTTCTTCTTGTTCTCTCTCACTTTTAGCACAAATGAAGTCTTCTAACACCAAGAGCACTTTATATATATTTTGACTTTAATTTTTCATTTAGAAAACCCACTTTCTAAAGTTGCTTTTCACTTTGCTTTTAAAAACCCTGTTTTTGCAATTTGGCTCTCTTTTTTGTCATTTGATGGATTGATGCTTGGATGTTCTTGTCTCTTTTGCAGTTGTTGGAGTGCTGGAGTTTGGCAAGGTGACCCAGGGCTACAGATGGTGCTTTATTACATATGAAAACAATAAAATTACATAAAATTTGTACATGAAATGGAAAAACCCTGTTTTCACCTCGAAACAGAGTTTTGAGGTAAAAACCCTTTATGGATCAAATCATCAGTAGAATTTGTGATTTTATGAATTGATTAAACATCCTCATGTGCATGCTGACCTCTTATTGAGCTTTTGAATACCATGGTGACAAACCCTAGACCTAATGAGACCTAAAACCCTAAAAGTGATCTTTTGCAAATGTAATGACAAAATGACTGTAAATGACTTAAACTTGTTAAAATAGGCCAGCAGGTAAAGACCACGAGGGAAATTTTGATAATGAACCACTACCATCAGATGATCCATGATCCTAATGGAATGCAGCTGATCAGATGGGACACCTATTATGCATGCAAAAAGAGAAATTTTAATCACTGATGGAGGGATGAAGGTACCGACACTAACATTGGCTCCAATGGAGATGGTAGCTCCTGGGAGGTGCCAAGAACCATAGATCTCTAGAAAGTAGACCAGTGCCTCTTCTATTGGGCAAAATGGAGTCAATAACTTCAAACTAAAACTAATATGTTGACTCAAAACTGACTCAATTACAAGACTGAAAACTAACTCAAATAACCCACACTAAATAACCAAAAATTGAAATCAGACCTTCAGTTTTATAGCCTTCACTTCGGGCCCCAAACTGAATGAATGATGACAGTACACACTTTGCAATGAAGGAAATAAAATGGTATGTATAGTGATATATGTGATAGCAGAAAATATCTCAGAGATAGTACCGTTTCAGCAGTCGACCATTGACCGACCCTCCTGGACAATCTTCCCTGTTCATTTCTTTCAGCAGAAAAGCATTTTGACCCCGATATGCAGCAATCCTGTATGGTCCCTTCCACAGATTCTCGAACTTGCCATGCTTGCCTTTGTCCTCGTTTCTGGCATCCCATTTAAGCACTATGTCTTCAATCTGAAATTTGTCCGCCTTTGCCTTCCGATCATAGATTTTCTTGATTCTCTCCTGCAGCCTGAAGGTATTCTAAAAAACTTCCTCTCTCATCTGCTGGAAATGGATCATTTGGTTTATTCTTCAATGTAAATGATCTTCCTCGCTGCCAGCTTCCTGTAGAAGTTTAAAAACCGGGACTGCAAGAGATTTCGGGAACACAGTGTCAACACCATATACAATCTCGAAAGGATACATGCCTATTGATTTCTTCTGACTTACTCTATCCGCCCATAGTGCATTAACCAATTTCTTATGCCATCTCTTTTTGTTTGTTTCCAGTAGCTTTTTATTGATGTTGACCAATGATTTGTTTGAAGATTTCGCCAATATGTTACCTTGTGGATAGTATGCAGTAGAATGTCCCAAGGTAATGTTATATTTGCTACAAAAGTCAATCATCTTTTTGGACTTGAAAGCTACTGCATTATCTATAATCAACTTGTTAGGACAGCCAAAACGTGACAAAATAATGTTTTCAAGAAACTGAATTATTACCAAGTCGATGACCTGCCGAATGGAAATTGCCTCAATCCATTTTGTGAAATAATCTGTCGTTGTTAAGATCCACTTGTGTTGAGCTAAAGATGTAGGATGAATCTCGCCAATAAAATCTAGGCCCCACTGTTGAAATGGAGCACTAACTTCGACCGGATTGAGAGGTAAAGGCTGTAACTTTCTCCTTCCCTGAAAAATCTGGCATTCATGACAGCTTTTGACAGTTTTATATACATCAGCAAGGAGGGTAAACCAATAATACCCCGCTCTCAAAATCTTATTGGTTGTTGTCTTCCAAAATAGGTGACCTCCAAAGTCTCCTTTGTGAAAATAATTGATGACCTATTTTGCTTCCTCCTCAACCAAACAGTTCAACAAAATACCACCGGGATCTTTCCAATAAAGTGCATTGTTCATAATACAAAATTTAGCAGCCTTCAATTTTAGAGTTCTACCTTTATTTTTGGCCATATCCGGTGGCGGTGAAAGGTGCTGAAGCACATATACAATATCTGAATACCAAGGAGAATGGAGAAAAATTTTAGATACCTGAACAAGTGAACTTTCTTCATCTTCTTCGGACATAGCAGCAATCAGATTTATGTCCAAGGCATGCAAATTAGACTCCGCCATCAATTTTGCTAGACCCTGCCCCTTGATTAGCTTTGTTGGCTTTATCTCCAAATCATATTCTAGCAACGTTGTGATCCATTTACCTCTCCTCCCTTCAGGATCTATTTGTATCATAACATCCTTTACAACTGCATTAGGGACATAAGCAAGGATATGAGAATGAAGAATATATACCCGGAAATATTTCAAATCTTTCACCAAGGCAAGAGCTTGCTTCTCAATAATGTTTATTTTAAGGCTGCATCTCTTATTGTCCTATTGAAAAAAGAAATTGGCTTTTCAAGTTGGTCTCTTGTCTGCATTAGCACTGCTACCATAGTATGATCAGAAGCAAATGAACAATATGAAATTCTGGGAATAATCCAGGCTGATTAAAATCGGAGCTGAAGAAAAAGCTAACTTTACCAGGTTGAAAGACTTCATGGCTTCTTCGGTCCACTTGACCACACTATCCTTCTTCAACATATTTGTAATCTCCCTCAAATGTTCAGCTAGATTTGGCACAAAACGACGTAAGAAGTTCATCTTACCGTTAAATGCTTGGATCTCTTTCTTACTACGAGGAAAATCAATTTTCTGAATAGCTTCTACTCGAGCAGGATCAATGTGGATGCCTTCTTTGGATATTATGTGACCAAGAAGCTTTCCCTCGTCCATGGCAAACAAGCTCTTTTTGGGATTGAGATATATGCCATATTTTCTACAACGTTGAAAGACAAATTTCAGATGGTAAAGATGCTCCTCATCTGAATTTGAAAAGACAGTCTTATCATCAAGATATACTACTAGAAACACATCTTTTTCATTTGCGAAGGCGATGTCCATGGCCCGCTGAAATGTTGCACCAACATTCTTTAAACCGAACGACATCTTAGCATAATGGAATGTCCCCCATGGAGTGGTGAATGTTGTTTTGTTCCTGTCATCCTCATGGACCAGAATTTGATTGTAGCTAGAATATCCATCGAGCAGCGACATACGAGATGCCCCAACTACTCTTTGGAGTATGTGGTCCATTTTTGGCAATGGATAATTATCTTTCAAGAAACCTTATTAAAATTTCTGAAATCAATGCATAATCTAATCTCACCTGTCTTCTTCTGCATGGGCACCAAGTTGGAGATCCAATCTGAAAATCTTATTGGAACGATTATACCAACTTTGTACAATCGATTCACCTCTTTCTCTATTGATGGCAGCAACTTCGGATTTATCCTTCTCAACTTTTGATGAAATGGCTTTTGGTTTGTCTTGATTGGAATGATATGTTAAATTATACTCTTATCATACTCCTTCAAAATATATATAGTCACATGCAAATACATCAGAAAATGAAGAAAATAAACTAATGTATTTTTCTTTTACCTGAGGAGGTAATGCTTTTGACAACTTCACCATCTTTGGATTTTCTGTTGTTCCAATATTCACATCCTCAACTCCCTTCTCGGTTGACACCAAACTAGGTTTCCAGGATACATCATCTTGATCAAACAATTCCTCTAAAGGTATTAGGCCTTTAGGAATAACATTGTCCTTCAGCAACAAAACTTCCATCTACCATCATCTTGCTCACCATCGATAGAAGTATCTTTGTATTTGCCTTCATTTTGCAGAAATTCTTTAATCTCTTTGTCATCTTGAAACACCTGCCAATATCTTTGATTATCATGGATAGCTGGGCAATGCTTCACATGAATTTCAAACTTATTGTTTGAATTCATCGGGATCTTTAAATTACTTGTAGTTGTAGCAAGGGAATTTGCAATAACATTTTGTACATGACGGACACATGTTAAAGCATAATCTAGAAACAACCTCAAAATATCTAAAACTGCATTACAGGAAGCCCACATTCGAGGATGTTTGGCTTGATATTCACCCTTGACTTGCTTGATTACTAATTCGGAGTCGCTATAAACTGAAATTCTTTTTGCATTCAACTTCTTGAGGATTTTCAAACCAGCAATTAAACCCTCATATTCAGCTTCATTATTGGAACAATCAAAAGCCAATTTATATGAACAAACTCTTACATTACTCAGAACTTTGTTTGGTAGGAAAATAGGGCTACTTATCGAAATACCAATTACGGAACCATCCTTACCTACTGCTCCATCAAAGTCCATACTCCACAAACCGGCTTCGTCCTCCAAGTGCTGAAATTCTGCTTGCTCACTATCAAGCCTTTGTCTTTCTTGATCAAGTACGGCTCTGAAATTTTCTATGATCTCTAGAATATCTTCTACTTCAACTAATTGACTATTTACATCATTAAAACTATCAGAATAAATAACAAAATATTCTAAATCAATATGTACATAATTGATTGGATGATTCAAAGGTTTCTCCTTGCTTGTGATCATATACTTCATCTTTTTCTCCCGATATAATTTCCTCAATTAACCAAACACGGGAATAGTGGCATAGGAGAAATCTAACTACAATGTCCCTTTGAGTTTTGCGCCCCACTATCTAGATAAAAGCATGCCAAATCTAGGAGGAATGTGGCCACAACCACATCCATGAGAACATTCTTTGCTGGAATCTGATCTAAAGTGACAAAAAAATACTTAATGAGACCAATACATCTGACCCTACTAGAATCAAAGGAATAAAGATCATGGTACTTGCGAGTGATATCTAAACCCAATTTTTCCATAATTTCCTTTGGCATCAAATTATGAGATGCTCCTGAATCAAACATGGCGTTGTGCAAGACATAATCATGCAATCTAAGGCTGATGTAAAAAGGAGCTACATCACTATCCTCAGATTGACCTTCTAATGTCGGACCAAAGATAAGCTCGGGCTGATCATCCTCCACATTAACCATATCAGACAATGGATCTATATTCAAAATCTTTGACACTTGGCCTTTATAGCTGCTATTCTTCATTAATTCAGTCAAATTTATTGACACTTTTAACTTAGCAATCTCATTCTCTATGTTAAAGGTTGTAGTTTTCTCTACCTCTTTGAGTGGAGCATCCTTCTTTTCAATCTTCTCCTTTGCTGCACTTGGCTGATTTGACTTTTCATTTGCTGATTGTGTTTTGCTAGTGGTAGGATCTGCTGGCTCCTTTCCTTTTTTCTGCACATTTGGAGAATCATTCTTTGGTGGTGTTGCTTCCTTCCACTTTTGAATTGGATTGATGGGTACATCCCTACTCCTGAGTGAATATTGTCGTTGTTGGGCTATCAATGCATTCATATATCCCCTCTAATATTCATCGGATTCTTCTTCTAGGACTGTTTCATTTGCTAAGATAAAATCTTCATCTTTTTATACAGCTGGGTTTTCTGAATACTCTTCATCCTTCGTGATATAGATTGGCAAACCATCAGGTGTAAAGAAGTGATTCTCTTCTCCTATTATATTCTCATCATCATCTGATTCCAGACCATGTACAAAATTCTGTTGTAATGGTGTTTTGACTTGTTGTTGTGCTGCTTGGTCTTGAGCTCTTTGCTCTCGTTGTTTGATTTTGAACTGTGGTTGCTACTGACCATGGAAATTTGGATTTCTGATCTGTGTCTTGGGCTTGTCTACAATATTGAGTCTATCAAACATCTTTTCAATCTTGCGAAGCAAATGATCTGAGGAAGAAGCTTCATCCTTTATGGTCACTTTCTTCTCGATCTTCATTCTAGCTCTCTTAGCTAGCATATTTGCCTCCACACTCACTGCAATTTTCTGCATATCCTCCATGTGGCCGGGTCTCTTTCTCTCAATCCATATGCCATGTAGGGATCAAATCCATCAGGAAATTTTATCAAATCCAGCCCCATTGGTGGCTTTATATCAGCTGGAATAGCATTATAAATAGTATTGAATCTGTTAAACACACATGGACAGCAAGAGAAATATGAAAGATAAATCATGAGAGTGAAATTTTTATTAACAAGAGATATACATTTATAGTACAATATGTGACCATTGGGTTTCACATCCCAAGGTCTCTTGGACTCCTTTTGTCCATTCGACTTCCACACTAACCCATTGAGGATTAGGTGTCCAACATTCCCCCCCTAATCCGAAGGGTTATGTATGAGTCCAAGAAGAGAGTTGTAATACAAAATGTGCAAAAATGCATGGTAGCACTAGGCTGAATGTGCTCTATGAAATGTTGGTATAAAGGGCGGTGGTCTAAGGATGACCACCAACACTGGAATGCTGAGTGCAGTTCCCAGAACTCTTCCAAAACTGGCAAGAAGCTGAAGTCTTCTGCTAGAGGAAGTGCTCCTATTGTTTTGAAGAGGGAAACCTTCAACCAATAAAGGGAGGTCTCACCCTGCATAAAAAGGAGAACTTCAACCTGAAAAGGGAAGTCTCAACCTGTGATGGTTTAAGGATGACCAACAACTATGGAATGCTTAATGCAATTCTTGGAACTCTTCCAAAACTGGCAAGAAGCTGGAGTCTTCTGCTAGAGGAAGTGTTCTCAATTTTTGTTCCTGGAATTCTTCCGAAACTGGCAAGAAACTGAAGTCTTCTGCTAGAGGAAGTGTCCCAGATTTCCAACTGAAGGCATGCTCAGGGGCATGTTTGTTTCTAGCTACAACTCTGGATTTGGTATGGTAGGTTGTGGCTCAGGCTCGCTTGATGTGGCTTTGAAGCTTGTAGATGACCATCATTTCCCCCCTGTCAGATACAAGGTGAGAAGACGGAGAAAACTCAACTGCAAGATTGTTCAATACTCTGGAACAAGTTCTGACATGTGATTGGAATATCTTCTTGGCTGTTGATGCCCATTGCCAAGAAGCGATCCATCCAAGATGAATCTTTGTTCTTACAAGATGTTTGTTTCTGAAGCATCTGTGTGAAGAATGGCTAGTTTTATGACAATGCTTACATGGATGAAGATCAAAACAGTGATCTTTCAGATGGCCAACTCGGTCACAGTGTTGGCATTTTACAATCTGTTGTTGTTTTTGTTGTTGTTGTTGCTATGGAAGAGGGGCAGGGTCTGGAACAGCTGAATCTGAACTGTCATGAGGAGTAGGTGAACTGTCATGAATGAATCCAGCACTCTGAAACTGAATGGGCTTTGAGTAGTCTGGAATATGAAAAGTCAAGTCCTTGTCATATCCAAGAACAGTTCTGTGCTTGTTGTGGACAAGCTATTCCCAAGGTCTGATGATGGGTTTTGGAAGTGCAGACTGAGTTTCTGTGTCTGCATGTACAATTGCTGCTTTATTGGGTATTAAATCTGAACCAACTGTAACATTATTGTCTCGCTGTTTATGGGAGTCTGTTTCAATATTCTGAATAGAAACAAGTTCAGAATGATGACGCCACTGCTGTAATTCTTCCTGTTGTAGCTTTGTCTCAAGCTGCAAAAACTCAATATTCTCATGTGCATTTTGGAGACAAATTTTAATATTGGAAAGAGAGGTTTTGTTGATCTTAACCATCTCATCAACAGTGGAAAGTATTAAATTATTCAGTAGTTTCAAAACATCATCTATTCTATCCATTTCAGACCAATATAATCAGAGAAGTGATGTTATCTTCAACTACAAATTGGTCTATAAAATGATAAATAATTGCAACTATTAGATGAGTAGCAGGATACCAGACAGCACAGTACCAATTTCAATGTAGCAAATGACTCGCTGCTTTAATGTACTTGAATACAATTTAGATGCATATCACCTATGGATATAATGAGTATTTCAGCCTCCAATTTGACTCCTTAATTAATTTGGCATAGGAAATATATTTGGAACACAAACTCGCCCTTGACACCTTGAGATTTCAGAGCACAATTAAATCTGGTGTAATTTCTCCACAAAGATCTCAGCCTTTGACAGTCAGATGGAGCCAAGAATAAACAGTTTTTTGTTTGCTATGTTCAGCCCTTTTTCGTTGGTGTAAACACTAGCAAGAAACCCAACCTCTTCACTGTTGTAGCAGCTCCCACACACTGATGCTCTGTGTGACTCGGCCTTCCTAATGGAAGAAATATATATCTGAAAAAATATGCAGAGCGCTTGAGAAAGCAGACTTGACTTCCACACTCATTGAAGTTTATGTTCAATGCTTTAAACATTGTGTATATAATTCAAACTGTTTCACCGAATCATATATATATATATATAAGGAGAGCACCAAGAGTACTGCATTATGGATAACACAGAATTATACAGGCACACGTTCAAGGAAGTTGAGGCATATCAATGTAATCTTCAACGCTCATGTGCAGAATAAGAACAAGGAACCAATCTTTTGTGAGAATACTTGGTCACAAAAGCTAGAATAAATACAAAACGTTAACTCTTTCCCTTTGGGATGAAATCTTCATCCTTCACTGAAGTCAGCTGGAAGTTAGTTTCCTCTTGCAAGACAAATAATGCAAGTCTGAGTGACTTCCAATAGCTACATAATGACACCAACGCACGAGGTTTAACTTAACTTATTGCTTCAACACATAAATTCCATATCGGGAGTCATTTAAGAGTCCGCATAAATTCTAGGGATGCAGAGAATCAACCATCGACACTTAATAATGAGCATATAAAACTTCAGTGTAAATGTAATTTGGCACGGAAATATATATGACAGGACGCATGTGCGTTTGGTAACCAGGAAGGATGGGTGTGATTGGTAGCCGAAATAGGAAATGTTAAAGCAAAAATGGAAAATCTGCCACGCTGAGCTCTGATCCAACATAGATTTCTAACATAAACACATTCTTCCAACATGAGTTTCGGGGATTTCCAAGCGCAATTCTAAAGATTTCTTTTGCAGCTTCATAATAGAGACCATAGGCTTAATTCCAATGCTCATATATGCCATCACTTCCTTTACAACCTTTCAAAGACTTTTCAACACATAAAAAATATAACATGACTTTTAGCGTTCATGGTTTATCAACGCATTGAACAACATGTTTATGTGACAAAACGAATTACATAGTTGTAGCTTGGAGATAGAAAGAGACTGTGGCTTGGAGCACCATTCAACATGATGGTTGCATTTCCAGTTCTGCTCTCAGCGTTATCACACCACGCTGAGATATCTCGCTTGCTATGATTTCAAAATAAAACAATCCTAGATCTCAATGGCGGGACAGGAGGAGCGAATTCAATGAGAGAAAACCTGATGACCAGACAGCCAAGGAGTCCACGATCCCTTCCAAAACACATCTCCACGCTTCCGCTGCGCCACGCTCAGCACATCTCCACGCATGAACAACACATCTCCACGCATGAAAAGGTCACCACATCTATTTTAATACATCGGTTATTTTTTTTATTTTTTTGAATGAGACAGCGTAGTATTCCGAAAGTGTAGTATTCTGGCACAGCGTAGTGGATAGGTGTGATGTCGCTGGAGGATGGCAGTATATGGGCAGTAGCGCAAGGGCGCATGGTCAAAAGGGAGCACCGTTAGGTTACAACATACCAGTCAACACAATATTGAATATAATGAGCCATCGCTCTTAGTTTATCAGCACACCGAGCAACGTGGAATTGAGCACAGTTAGTAGAACTGCGTGCCTGCTACAGTATTAATGGAGCAGAACTAATATATCAATGGAACACATATATATACCAGAACTGTATATCAATGGAGCAGAACTGTATATCAATGGAACGCATATATCAATGGAACGCTGGCCATCAGTGTTTGCGTGGAGACTGAGACAGTGAGACAGCGTTGTATGGTGTATTCAATAGCGTAAGAAACCTAGAACCTGGAGAACTAAGGTTTGAATGATAGACATAGCATGAATATACGGTTTCAGTCATGCGTGCCAAGGCTCAGGAAGATGAAGGGTTTCACCTATTTGGTAAGCGACTATTCGAGTGGACGAAGAATGAATACAGTTACCCAAACCTAGCCATCTTTTGGTGAGCGTTATGTAAAAACAAACTCAACGGAGCAAAGAATAATACCATGTCAGAGAATAATGGTAAATCACAGATGGAGTAGGTCTGGCAATGGAGCACTATTATACTAGTGTGGAGACAGCAGCAAAAGCTCGAGCGTTACTGAGATTATCAAGCAGAGGGTAGACCCTGATTACCAAGTAGAGGGAAGACCCAGATTACTGAAAAATGGCAGAAGGGAGTTACAATGACAGTTAGAAGCCAAAAATGGCGTTGGAGAAATGACAGAGATTGCAGCTAGAGTTTAGCTGAGGGCAGAAATGACCTGCACATAAATGCCATAAAACAAATGGCTCAAATTAATTATGCAGGGCAGGAATACGCCTGCTCTGATACCATGTTAAACACACATGGACAGCAAGAAAAATATGAAAGATAAATCATGAGAGTGCAATTTTTATTAACAAGAGATATACATTTATAATACAATATGTGACTGTTGGGTTTCACATCGCAAGGTCTCTTGGACTCCTTTTGTCCATTCGGCTTCCACACTAACCCATTGAGGATTAGGTGTCCAATAGAATCTAACACAATAATCATGAACACTTTCACCAAAATTCCTCTTTATGTTTTCATACTCGGAAAGAATTTGGAGTGGATTTTTCTTTACCTCCCAACGATCCAGAAATTGCCTATGAAGAACCGCCAATGAATTGATAGTCCCAGCCAGCAATGCTCTGAAACACTTTTGCACTTCGCCTGCAAAAATTTGTACAAATAATCTCATGGTCACATTTTCTTCATCTATCTCATGAAGGTCAAAGAAATCGTTCATCCTATCCACATGCTATTGCACTGTGATACCTTGGGTAGCATCAAACAATGGAATTTTACTTTGGTAATCAGCAGGCATAGCATCCAAGTTTTGTGACAAAACGAGAGGTGCATATTGGGAAACCATTACTCTAGGTGGATTTGAAACTGGCCTTGGGGATGTAGGAGGAGTTGGAACAACAATAGCAGTCGATGTAATGGGTGTATGAGGTGTAGAAGGAGGGGGAGAAATATGAGATGCTTGAGGTGTTGAAGGGGTTGATGGGGGAGAAGAGACAGGGGATCTCTGATCATATATGGTGGGATGCACGGGAATGGTGGGGATAAAAGGAGATTCAGTAGGAATTTCTGAACCAGATACAACAGCGGATGAACCAAGAGTTGCGGATGCAGATTCTAAGAACTCGGGAATGTTTATAGGTATAATGGAAGTTTTAAGATTCAATATGTAATCATCAATTGATCTATTAGCCCTTTCAGTTTCAAGATCTTTGACAGACTCCGGATTTAGAATAGTAGAACCAACTGCATTTTCAGATTTAGTTTCAAACAATGATAGATCAAAATGTTCATCAAACTCAAGATCTTCAAGGTATTCAAAAACAACTGGACATGAATGAGATCTAAAAATGGGAATCACAGAACCTGATTGCCCAAGAATTCTTGGAATGAGATTTGGGTTTTCATACACGGGAGGAGATTCAGGATTAGGATTGGCCCTGGTTTATCGTCTGGAAGCCAGTGTGTTGAATTACTCCCAAAAATCAAATGGAAATTACCAATTTGTCATCCTATTAGATTCTAACCTCATCATCCAAAAGTATAGAATTTCTTCAAGATACTAGGGTAATAGCTTTCAGTTCAGATGTTCAGTTCATAAACTAAACCGGAGATTGACTGAAGCAGCATTCATCTACTTATGCACTTGCAAAGCAAGAGCAGTTTGAAGGCTACCTGGCTAACTTCAAGCTCCGTCTATAGTTTGCAAAGAAAACAACAATAGTCAAACAAACTTTTCTTCCCCAGTATGGTCGCCAATATGCAATGGCCTAAATCTACCTCAGGCTAAGAAAGGCAGGTATAGGGTAACATCAGACAATGCTTAACCTGGTAGCTAGCCCTACCAAGTCGGGAGAGGGCTCTCTCCTTGTCAATCTCAGGAAAATATAGCAAATGAGGCTTGAGATGGCTGATGTAAAGACTAATTTCAGGCTAGGCATATGCTCGGAGGAGTTTGATTGAGTTTTATGTTGGTTTGTTGGATCAAATGTGAAAGGCAGTTTTGGGTCCGGGGAATGGACTCAGTCTTGCAGAGGTTCCTGTGGGGCGAGGTAGGAAAATTCTTTAGTACTTCATATTAGGTGTAATGGTGAGTCTTGAGACTAGTGAGGAGTTGGAGAGGGCATGAATGTGTCATGAGTCCTCTTCAAACAGTAGAAAACATGTAAAACCAATGAAACCCTAAGGTAGAGCACTGCAACATCAATGATTTCCACCTTTATACTTGATTCATTTAGTTAAGCAGAAGAGAGAGAGATAATGGCACACATAAACATATGATAACTTGAATTACAGAAGGAAAAACAATACTAAGTCACCTTGCCACAAGAATCCCACAAAATGCTGCAAACCCTGGTCTATTTCCTTGCCAAACTACAGAGATGATGTACAATAGTGCTCAAAGCATTCACAAGAGTCCAACCTTTACAAATTACTAAAAAAACACATCATATAGACCTCCAAACCACCTGTGCTATCCATCAGGGGTCGAATCCATGAGAAGAGGGGTGGTTTCAACCATATCTAAACTAGGAACACAAAAATAGGTAGTGGAACAGCTTGCCTCTTAAACCTAGGAAATTGATTCATTCAACTCCAAACCACCTACAACTGATGTATCTACCTTATCAAGTCAATTTTTATCATTTTTACATCATAGTACATCAATTTACATCATGTCACATCATGAATTTGACCATAAGAGAGAAAAATTCCAACTAGAAGAAAACTAGGCGAAAAATGTAGAAATTTTGAATAATATAACACTTATTCACAAAGATTATCCTAATTATACACTATTTGTGGAATGCATGCATAATACATAACCTCCTCTACTATTTATTATCAATTTTCAGTATTCAGAAACAATCCCATGTGCACATTGAAGCATCAATCGCACATATCAACACAGTATATCACGGGGAAAGCATACAGTTGAAAACCCCCAACTATATGTATATTATATTGATTGAGAGCATGTAACAATACATAGTACAATACTCCTTACAAGTACTCAGTACTATCTCCACCTATTACACACAAACTAGCTCAAATCTGAATCAATCACAGGTTCAAATCTCCTCCGCTGCTTGCCTGCCTCCACTGCGCAATCCTACATGAGAATAGATGAGAATGGCTGATCCATACTCATATTTCCCTTGGCTGAACCACACAATCCTCATTGGCAATACTCAATCCATTGATTGTGCAAATCTCATGCACAACTATAGTCACAACTAACAGCTGTCTTGCCCTTTCACTCACCTCTAACACTTGTCTCCAGTGAATTGTCCATGCACTGAGTTAATTGATGTATTATTTAGTTGATTTATGAGTTAATAATTAGTGAATTAATTAATAATTAATTTACATCACTTATCACTAGTGTATTCTGCAGTTAGACTAAATACAACTAGTTCAACTAAGTCAAACTGAACACAACTCCATCAACTCCTCAATCAACTCCACCAAACTCAATCACTTGAGTTCTAACTGAAGTCCATCATGCAATAGCTCAACTAACCCATAATAAAAGCGTATTTCCTTCTGGTAGTTGCATGTGCCACATTCGTAGCTCGAACTGAAGTGCTGCAAGAGGATAAGATAATGTTTATAGTCCAAATATTATTAAGAGCTAATAATATTCGACTGTTCTATTTTTAGCCTGGCAGTCTAAAAATAGACTCCGCCCATATGTCTAAAAATAGAAGTCCATCTATTTTTACCAACATGACCAATCATCCACAAATAGCATCCTGCAACTCATAGACCATGATCCATATGTCTAAAAATAGACATAGTCTAAAAATAGACTTTGCGCCAAAAATAGCCTGCGGGCCCACTTAGTGAAGGCGACTTCTTTTCACTACGCTCCATCATCTTGTTGCATTTTCAACACTCCCTCTCAAAAAGATATGGATTATCTGCAATCCCTATCCTGCAACTCTGGAATGTTCCGCATGCAACACATTTTCCCGGTCCACTTGCTCCAACAACACTTGGAACAAAAACACTCCCAACTGACACTCCGTTGGGCTAGGAACATACTCTGATGCTGAAGCTCTACCTGCTGCTGACAAGTGCTCCCTCTCTGACATCTGTGCTACTGCATCATCTCCATGCATCTCGCACCATTGCACACTTCTCTGTGCCACCTAGCACAATGCAAAACACTTGTGCCTCTTGCATTGCTGCAGCCTGTTAGCTATGCGCTGTACTGGGATTCCCTGCACTATCTCTCTCTGCCGCTCCATCTGCATCTGTCTCTACCCAATCAGTCAGTTCCTGCTACTCCACATCGGGGCTCCCGTAGCAAGGTCTCATCCAAGAGGTTGGGTACCTCAAGGATCCTGCCCCTCCTCCTTGGGACAATCACTCTATATCGCCCCACCTCCTACCTGGAGGTATGGTTACATGTGATCCCTCAGCCCACCTAGCTCGAAGTTTCCCCCTAATAGAGGTCTCTGCATGAGTATATATCTCTACTCGATCTCCTCTCATCTTTCCTTGTTGTGGATGCTCCACAACCTCATGAAGCTGCTGCACCAGTCGTGGCTCCTCCACAGTCGTCTGAGACTTCTTCTGGCTCTGCATGTTGAGAGGTAATATACGCTTCCTCTCAACCACCAAGTCTCCATCAGTTGCCTCACTGCTCAAGGCTTTGCATGCATCTTGAACCTCAAGAGCATACAGGTTCTTGACCCGTGAACCAATCTGCTTCACCTGTCTAGTGATGATGTGTCTAAGGAAAACCTTTCCCCTACTGAAGACTACATCATAGCCTCTATCTTCCAGCATCGCGATCGACACCAAGTTTCTCTCCAGTCCTGGTACATACTTGACATCGGTCAAGGTAAGGCGAGCTCCATGCTCCCTCTGGAAAATAACTATGCCTACACCTGAGACACTATACTTCTCATCATTACCCATTGCTATGAGTATCTGGAGATCTTTCTCCTCCAAAGTACTGAACAAACTCTTGTCACCAGTCATGTGGAAAGAAGCTCCACTGTCAAGAAACCAACCACTTCCCACCATGGATGAAACCATGCATGCAAAGAGTGTGAAATCCAACTCAAACTGTGAAGCAAGTGCCTCACCTTCAGATTCTTCCTTGGATCCCTTGTTGGATTTCCTCCGTGGACAATTTGCAGCATAATGGCCCACCTCATGACAATGAAAGGATCGCACTTTCAATTTGTCAACCTTCTTCCCATCATTGGAAGAATTGGATTTGGAAAGAGAACCCTTCTCCTTCCCCTTCTTTGCTTTGGCAGCCAAAGCGCAATTTTCTTCATCAGATGCCTTTGATGAAGATCCGTCCCTGGTATTCCGCCTGATCTCCTCTTGCACAAGATCCAACCAAAGTCTCTCCCATCCTGGCAATTTCTCCCGACCATTGACAGAGTCCTGATAGGAATGCCAACTCTTTGGAAGACCAAGGAGAGCCAAGCTCACCAAGTCCTCATCATCGACAGTCACCCCCACACTTCCCAACTCATCCCGGCTTGGGTGAACTTTGCTAGATACTTGGGCATACTGTCTCCATTCTCACACTTAATGTTTCTGAGTTTATCCTTGAGCTCCAACTTCCTCTGGTCACTCTTGCTTTGGAATAAATCTGTCAACGCTTTCCACATCAAGTATGGAGAAGCCTTTCCATGGAGGAAGGATACAATGTGATCCTTCACGCCCTCCAACAGAATCCTTCGACACTTTTCTGTCTTCTTTTTCCAAGCCTCAACGTGAGCAGCATCAATAGGCTTTGGGACCTTAGCATCTATGAACTCCTTCAACCCATTTTCATCTAACACCGCCTCCATCCTGTCTTTCCATGCAATATAATTCGAGCTACCTTCAAGAGCATACTCCAATCGCAATCTGTGTAAAGACATTTCAACTTTGACACCAAGAAAACACTGCTGCAAATTCGAATTCCACTAGCTCAAAACTCAACCGCTTCTGATCTAAAATTCGTGAGAACAAAATAATTCTCGTACAGAGATTGACTATATGGGCTTTTACCGGATATCTCACCTTCCAAAATAAGGATGAATCCAGAGGCTACCTGGCCCGATTACAGACTCTGCCTGAAGAAATAAAATTTAAACACTTTCTGAATAATAGATCTGATGATCAACTCCACTATGATACCATGTAGAAATTTTGAATAATATAACACTTATTCATAGAGATTATCCTGATTATACACTATTTTTGGAATGCATGCATAATACATAACCTCCTCTATTATTGATCATCAATTTGCAGTATTCAGAAACAATCGCATGCGCACATTGAAGCATCAATCACACATATCAACACAGTATATCACGGGGAAAGTATATAGCTGAAAACCCCCAACTATCTGTATATTATATTGATTGAGAACATGTAAAAATACATAGTACAATACTCCTCACAAGTACTCAGTACTATCTCCACCTGTTACACACAAACTAGCTCATATCTGAATCAATCACAGGTTCAAATCTCCTTCGTTGCTTTCATGCCTCCACTGCGCAATCCTGCATGAGAATAGATGAGAATGGAAGATCCAAAATCTTATTTCCCTTGGCTGAACCACACAATCCTCATTGGCAATACTCAATCCATTGATTGTGCAAATCTCATGCACAACTATAGTCACAATTGACAGTTGTCTTGCCCTTTCACTCACCTCTAACACTTGTCTCCACTGAATTGTCCATGCACTGAGTTAACTGATGTATTCTTTAGTTGATTTTTTTTTTTTCTCAGTAAAACTATGCTAAGTAATTATATTATGTACAAAAGATCATTACAGGCAGTAAAACAGGTTTCCCATGGCCATCTGTGGCACTGTGGGTTGGCAGCTGCCTTTAGCAGAGAGATGTGTCCAAGCTGCCTCAAAACTTATCAAGATTTTCCTTTTAACATTAACCTTGCCCATGCAGGGGCTGTGACACAAGAAACCACCCTCGCAGGGGCGACCGTGGACATGTGCAATCGCCCAGAAAAGACTTACTAACTGAAACAAAGTCACAAAAAGACCTGCAGACGAACTAAAAGACCCATACAAAAACATTTGATTTATCCCAAACATAGAAAGCGACCGAGACAGAAGACCTTAAAACTGGACCTGGACAAAAAGATGGATGACGGAGCCAATGTCTGCTACTCCTCCGGTTCCTCCTCAATGATCGGGACCCAACCATATTCTTCCAGGAGTCCTGCCCGTTCTTCTCCTGCCTTGGACGTCGACGCCTCCTGCGTCTGAGGTTGGGCGGGTGCCTTCTCAGGTGCTCCCTTTGTCTTTTCCTTAGCCCTTCCCGATTGGTCATCGGAGGGCGCTTCTCTGCTGCTTGATCCGTCGTCATCCTCCTCTGTGTCCCTAACGAAGAGGACTGGAATGTGTGCACTAAGGTGTCCCAAATTAAACACTGCGGTGCCAAACGCTGGAAGCGCTGGTGGTCCTTCAATTGGGTTGCCCGTATCCAAGAACTGTGATGCCTGTAGGTGGGGAGTTCCAGCCCGTCTATAACAGTAGCAGCAACAACAATGGTGGTGGGTATCCGCTGCTGGAGGGCGTGAGGAGCCCCCACGACCAGTTTCACGTCTGCACGGCTGTCTTTCTCTTGGCCTAACCATGTTGACAATGGAACTGGCCGAGTGAAACAGGGATGCCAATGCAGCGCTGCTCTTCTCGGCACCTGAAGATAGTTCTTTGATGCCCCTTCCTTGAATAGCAGAGAATTCAAAGTCCTCAGCGTCTGCCAGAAGGCAGAGAATGTCCAGGCTCGACTGCGCAGCGTGCCTATCTTGCTGAGAATGGTGTGACCCCATACCTTCATCCAACTTAAATCCATTAACATTCCCTTGAACCTTGAGCGCCATGAATGCGCCCTGCCCTCACAGCAATCCGCCTTTAATTTCATTAAGGGTTCTGAGCGGGGGCCTCCACATTTATGTCTTCGGCGGCGTCCCTGGTGTCCTTCCGCTGGCTGGCTCGTGTCATCACCTGCTAGCCATGTGGCTTGGCACTCTCTCCTGTGCTAACACCCGCATCCGGGTGGCTTGCATCTTTCTGGATGAGGCATTCGCATTCCTGTGCTTGGAGGTTGTTTTGAATGATATCCGTGGATCCTGATAGGATGACCTGATCATTTTCAACCCCTACATTGGCCAATAGGTCGGCTATCTTGTTGCCTTCTCTTCTTATGTGATTGAATGAGATGTCTCTGTTATTTCGGAGATACTGTTCCATGATGTTTAGCCTCGCTTCTAGTCTCCAGCTGGGGGCGATTTTCCAGGCTTGGGAACCATTCTGTATGCGGGTGGCCATGTTGATGAGTAGCTGGGAATCCCCTTCCACAATCAAGGGTTGGAGATTGAGCTTTTCCGCTTGTAGGAGACCTTGCCAGAGACCTTCTAGCTCGGCTGAATTGTTAGTATCCCATCCCATATTCCCAAAGTAGATTTGCAGGGGAGTGCCTTCATAGTCCCTCAGAATTCCTCCGAATCCAGCAGCTCCAGGATTGCCCTTGGAGGCCCCATCAAAGTTGAGTTTGAAAGAATTAATTGGGGGGGCTTTCCAGCAGCTATCATCTTTGCTGTTGCTATTGGAAGGTTGCTGCTTGTAAACTTCTTGTGGCAGTTGCAGATGCCAATTGTCGAGGATGTTTCTCTCATTGTCTGTTGAGGGGAGATCCTCCTTCGACCAAGTTCTGAGAATCATAGTTTCGTTGAGATTCCCTTGAAGCCTGTGCCATATTTCATCAATATGGGAGCTTGTGTTTTTGAAGATACGTTTATTTCGTTCCTTCCAGATATTCCATAGGATTAGACCCGGGATGATTTTCCACAGGTGGTTGAGGATCTCACAGTTGTAGGGGCTTTTTGGCCATTGCCTGATGGTGCTGATGATGTCTTCGCCCTCTCTGCATCTTTTTTGGCATCTGAAGCTCACTTTTTCCCAGATCTGGGTGGCTAAGGGACAGGTAGCTAAAAGGTGCTGGAGGGTTTCTTCGTCTTGAAAGCAATTATGACATATAGAAGGGCCTTGGAAGCTTCTTCTCCTTAGTCTGTCCCAAGTGAGGATTTTTTTGTGTCCTACTAGCCAGAGGAAGTAGGAAATTTTGGGCCATAATCCGAGCTCCCAAAGCTTGCTCCATAAGGGATCAGTCGAAGGTGGAAGATTGCTGATCAACTTGTAGGCCTCGGCTGAGGTGTAAGTCCCCTTGGGTAGATAACCCCATCTGAGAATGTCGTTGCCTTCATGATACCGAATTCTTCGTTTTCTTAATTCTTTGTCAAGGTCTTCCATCTCTTGACTGGTTGCGTTTGTGAGAAGTTGATTACTGTGTCTCCATTTTCTGTAACCTTGCTCTATTTCCTGTATCCAAAAATGATGGACTTTATCCCGTTGCTGCTCCTGCCTATTAGGTAGCAGAGTTGGAGGAAGAACACTAGTTAACCTGGGCAATTGGTTCCAGGCGTCTGTCCAAAATCTAGCTAATCTTCCATTCCTGATCTCCCAGAAGCTGTGCTGTTGGATTAGGTGATAGTGCTGCTTGGCGGCATTCCAAATTAACGACCCTTTTTCAGTGGGTGTGAACCTAATGAGTTCTTCTTGAGGTCTGTGGTTAGCATATTTGGCTGTCCAGATTTTGACCCAAGGCTTTTCTGGGTTAGTGATCCATTGCCACCAGATCTTGGCATTCATGATGGAGTTACTATGCTCTGGGTCCCTAAGTCCAATGCCGCCCTTGTCTTTGGGCATGCATACAGAAGACCATTTAACCAGAGCCCATTTGCGATTTGTTGCTGAGCTGCCCCAAAGAAAATCACGCTGTAGGCTTCTTATTCTCTTTAGGACCCACTTAGGTGCTGCAAGAATTGAGAAGAGATAGAGAGGCATGGCCTGAAGGACAGATTTGATGAGCACCACCCGACTGGCGAGGTTTAGAGATCTGTAGGTCCAGAGGTTGAGGCGGGACTCAAGTTTTTCAAGGAGGGAGCTCCAAGCGGGAAGTTTTAAGGCAGAAGCAGTGAGAGGAGCGCCGAGATATTTGGAGGGGAGGGTGGCAGCGGGGAAGCCAAGAATGCGAGTGACAGCAGATTTGACTTGAGGAGGAGTATGAAAGAAGAATATCTGCGACTTGGAGGTGTTGACATGAGTTCCAGAAGCCTCAGAGAAGTCGTTGAGGAGGGATTTGAAGCGTGTAGCTTCCTGGGCAGAGGGATAACCAAAAAGCATGGTATCATCAACAAATTGCTGATGAGAAGTGGCAGGGGTGTTGTGGACCGAGATGCCTTTTAGCTGCTGAGAGTAGAGGGCATGTTTGATGTGTCTGCCAAGACCCTCCGCCATCAGAACAAAAAGGAAGGGGGATAAGGGGTCACCTTGCCTAATACCTCGAGAGGGCTTGAAAGGACGGGAGGGGATGCCATTCACCAGGATGGAGAAGTGAGTGGAGGTGATAAGGCTCATAATCCAGCGAATCCACATGGATCCAAATCCAAAAGCTTTTAACATATGATGAATGTAAGTCCAACTGAGCTTGTCGAAAGCTTTAGAGAGATCCAGTTTGAGAATCATACCTGCCTGCTTTGAGTGCTTGAGGGAATGGATTATCTCATGCGTGAGGAGGATGCCATCCATTATTTGTCGCCCTTCCACGTACCCCGACTGTTCCGGAGAGATAAGTAGAGGTAAGAGGGGCTTTAACCTGTTTGCTATGACTTTTGTTATGACTTTGTAGATGACATTACAGAGAGCTATGGGCCTGAACTTGTCAGGAGTGATGGAATTCTCCTCTTTGGGGATGAGTGTGATAAAAGTGGAATTGAGGGAGGGGAGGAGCCAGCGCATGGCCCTGGATTCCTCAACAATCTGCCACACCTCCAATTTTATCATGTCCCAAAAGGCATGGAAGAATGTGGTGGTAAATCCATCTGGGCCTGGGGCCTTACCTTCTTTGAGCTGGGCCATAGCGTCATCTACCTCCTGTGGAAGAATAGGGCGCATTAGAAGCTCATTGTGATCCTCCGATATGATTTTTGGCACATTTCGGATTATTTTCTCAATAGCCGGTTGCCTGTCGTTTACTGGTTCCTGATGGACATGTTGGAAATGGTTGAGGAGTACCTCTTCAATTTCTTCATGCTTCTCGACTTTTTCCCCTGTCTGTTTTTGGATGAAGGGGATGGTATTGTGCATCCTTCTCTGCACCGTGGTTCTGTGGAAAAATTTGGTGTTGCGCTCCCCCTCCTTCAGCCATCTGACCCTTGATTTTTGCCTCCAGTAGATTTCCTCCTGCTTTCTCCTTTCTTCAAGCTGACTGTGAATGAGTCGCTCTTGGTTCAGGGTGGTCTCCGTGTGCCCTTCAGTGATTATTTTTTGTTGGAGGTTCACCAGCTCTTGATTCAGATCTTGTTGCGCCTTAAATATGTTTCCAAAGGTCTCCCTATTCCATCTTTTGAGCTGACTTTTTAGAAATCTTAGCTTCTGTTGGAATTGATACATCTGTGCGCCTTTCGGAGGGATGAAAGATGCCCATGTGGTCTTGACGAAATCCTTGAATGCAGGGTGCGAAAGCCAGAAACTCTCAAAGCGGAAGGGTCTTTTTGTTTGATCCCCTGGTCTTCTCCATTGTAGAGCAATTGGCCAGTGATCCGACCCCGTGTGTGCAAGAATTTCTGCTGAGATATCTCCGCCTAGGTGCACTGAATTGTCGGAGATTAGAAATCGATCTAATTTGGAGGCGATTTGGGATTTCCCAGCTCTACGATTGCTCCAGGTGAAGGTGCCATTGCAAAATGGCAAGTCGATAAGGGATGCAGCTTGGATGAAGTCTTTGAAGCGTGCTACTTCCGGCTCCAATCTGATTCTCCCTCCTATCTTTTCCTCGCTATTGGTGATCATATTAAAGTCCCCTGCCACTATCCATAGCGGGTGACTTCTGTTATTGCTTAGGGCTTCAATGGTGTCTAGGAGCCTGATTTTGCTGCCTGTATCTTGCGGAAAATAAACATTAGATATGTTGCCATGAATATTGGTTCCCAGTATGTGGAAGGCTGCTTGAATGAGATGATGAGAGGCATGAAAATCTGTGAGAGTTACCGCTTGGGTATTCCATGCTATAGCAAGCCCTCCAGAGGCTCCCATGGCGTCTACAGCAACCGAACGACAGCCTGGCCAAGCCTTGGATAGTATGTCGCCTAGAGTGGAACTGTTACATTTGGTTTCCTGGAGAAAGCACATCTGCGGCTTTTCCATTTTAATCATGTTTTTTAACATCCTTAGTTTTCCGGGGCTGTTAAGCCCTCTTAAATTCCAGGATACGAGCTTCATGGATTAACTACTGTTGGAGGGCCTGTAGTACTTCGTTAACTTTGCATATCTGCCTGAATCTACCAGGATTTTCCCTACCTCGATAGTTCGCTGGAGATCTGTCTTCCGTCCTCTCTTTTTGGAGTCTTTTGGGCGCAGGTGGCTATCCCAATGACTGCCTGGTTGTATCCCAAGTTGGTGTTGATGATAGGCCCTTGAGATAACCAATTCGAGCTTATTGAGTTGAAGCTCTGATATGGAGTCATATGCCCGTTTTTTGCATGCTGCTTCTAGTTCCAGAATGTCTAAACCATTTAGATCTATGCTCTCCGGCTCTTCGTCCATTCGCTCCACTTGCTCGCTGTCTTCCTTATTGATTTCTGGGTCCTGGGGAACATCTTCCTTTCCATCAACTTCCATGTTCTTGTGAATCGTCTCTGGATCTTTCTGATCTCTGCTTAGGATAGAAGGGGAGGCGCTGGGGGAATGAGATTTGGAGGGAAGATCAGAGGGGGGCGGGTGGGATGAGGAAGAAGGGCGCGAGGGGATGGGTTCAGAGGTGAGGGGTTGTTCTTCAGGGGTTTGGGCAAGTATATCAAAGCTGTTCTTGGATGCTGGATCTATGGGTTTGTTTGGCTGGGGTTTGGATCCATTTTGAGGCTTTTTGTGCGAGCGTTTCCTATTTGTGACTTTGGTGAAGCCATCTTGGGTTTGGTTTTCAGAAGGTGCAGGGGAATTAGCTTTGGCATTGAGAGGGCAGTCCCTGAAGAGATGCCCCAGAGCATGGCATCTTCGGCATCTAAAGGGAACGTGCTCATAATCTAGAGGCTGGGTCCATTCTTCATCTCTGTGGGAAAGAGTAATCGACTCTGGTAGGGCTTCATTCAGGCGGATAAAAACACAGATTCGAGCATAGGATATATACTTACGCGATTTGGTTTCTTCTGCCGCTCTGATGTATTCTCCTATTCCATTTCCAATACGCTTGAGTATGTTTTCTTCCCAATATTCATCTGGAAGAGAATATAATCTGATCCATACCGGGGCCCAAGTGAGGTCTTCTTTATCAGGGTTAAATCTTGGAATCCATTTCCTCATATAAAGTCCTGCTGCATTAAAAAAATAAGGCCCTCCTTCCAGGACTCTGTATTTGTCCTCTAGGCAAACAAAGATTGCTGTGAAGAAGCCCTTCGGCCCCAGCTGAAGGGTGACATCTCCTTTGGGTTTCCATTTCGCCGCAATCCATCCGTATAAAGCTCTTTCAGTCGGCCAGAACCCTATGAACTTCCCAATGAGGGCATGTTCAGTCATGTACTCTATTCTCTTTTCTATGATGTCTCCAGGCAGCTCGATTCTTGGCCGTTCTTTGGCTACAGGTCGGCATGTAGAAGAGGAGATTTTCTGCCTTTGATCTGGATTTTCATGTCCTTCTGGCTCGTGACCGTCCTTGTTTATCCGGTGTCCTGTCTCGTTTTCATCATTGTGCTGTTGTTTCCCTTTGCTCAGGATTTCCTGGTTCACTGAGCCAAAAATGACTGTATTTTCAGGCGGGTACTGTGAGGGGGAGGGCTCTGACGCCCCCCCCTGAGGCTGATCCATTGCCTCTGCTAGTACTCTGCAGCTCTGTCACGCTGCAGCGCGTTTCTTGCAGGCTTTGTGCGATTGCTGCACAGTGCCGACGGCTCCGTTGCGGGTTCTTTGCCAAACCCTAGTTCATCTGACCCTTGACCGGCTGCATCAGATTTTTATTCTTTAGTTGATTTATGAGTTAATAATTAGTGAATTAATTAATGATTAATTCACATCACTTATCACTAGTGTATTCTGCAGTTAGACTAAATACAACTAGTTCAACTAAGTCAAACTGAACACAACTCCATCAACTCCACCAAACTCAATCACTTGAGTTCTGACTGAAGTCCATCATGCAATAGCTCAACTAACCCATAAGAAAAGCGTATTTCCTTCTGGCAGTTGCATGTGCCACATCCGTAGCTCGAACTAAAGTGCTGCAAGAGGATAAGATAATGTTTATAGTCCAAATATTATTAAGAGCTAATAATATTCGACTGTTCTATTTTTAGCCTAGCAATCTAAAAATAGACTCCGCCCATATGTCTAAAAATAGAAGTCCATCTATTTTTACCAACACGACCAATCATCCACAAATAGCATCCTGCAACTCATAGACCATGATCCATATGTCTAAAAATAGACTTTGTGCCAAAAATAGTCTGCGGGCCCACTTAGTGAACGCGACTTCTTTTCACTAAGCTCCATCATCTTGTTGTATTTTCAACAAAAAACAGAGTTTTTGAGCAAAATTGGCACTTTTTCATCTTGTGCATAGCAGGGTTTTTCCTGTGCGTAGTTCTTTTTCCAAGCTAATTTTGGAAGGCTTCCTAAGGTCCAAATCAGGTGTAGGATAGCTCGTTGGAAAACCCTGTGAGTCTAATTTCTGAAACAACTTGAATTTTTTGATTTGGAGGGTCTTTGCCCCTCCAAAATTGCAATCTCCCAAGACTACTTCCTGTGTGGCCAAAAAGTGGCAAAGAGAGCATTTTTGGGGTGTTTTGGCCCTTTTGGTGACCCAAAACTTGGCAAAATTTCCTAGTAATTTCTAAGCATGCATAACTTTTCATAAGGAATCCAAAAATGAAATTTTTTTTCAAAAGGAGGTCCCTATCAAAAGCAAGCGCTAGGTGGCGCTACGCACCTGCTGGAAAAACCTGTTTTTACCATGAAAAATTCAAAATTGACAAAAAGTTCACCAAATTTCTTGAAATTTGGCATGAGTGATCTATGTCAGGTGCTATGCTGGGCCAATGAAGCTTCAGCCAAGATTTTGAGCTTATATTTCTCTTTCTTGCTCCTCAAAGTCTTCCTTAACTTGGCTTTTAGGCTCCTTATCCTTGTTTTACAAATTTTGTTTCATGCCAAATAGTGATAAGCCATGTGGCGCAACATCATTTTCTTCTGATTGGCTTTCTCAAGCAGCCTCTCGAAGTGCATATTCACCTTTTCTAACACATATTCCCGGTCATTATGCTTTTTCTCAATCAACTTGCCCTTTGCCCTCTTGGACTTTTGCCGATTTTCTTTAATGACTTGCAGCTCCAAGATTACTTGTTTGTCCTCCAATTTCTTGTTTTGTTGCTCAAGGAAATTGATAATCCATTTAGCCCTCTCAAGATTAAGGGATAAGGCCTGGATGTCAGCTTATTTCTCTCTAATGACCTCCTTGAGCCTTGAGTTTTGGGAGATCAAATCAGTATCCTCCTCCTAAATCAAAACAAAATCTCTCTCCTGACCTTCAAAAGGCCCTTCATCATGCAATGGTTACCTCCCTTTATCCTTTACCTGCTTTGTTGAAGAAGAAGGCAAAGCCCCTTTCACCTTGGGCGAAGATTGCATTTGTCTGTGGTCTAATGAAGGAAACGAGACCCCTTCCACCCCAGGTGGAGATAATACTCGTTTGTTAGCTACAAATAATCTCCTTGTGCCCTTTTCATAAGCGACAAATATTGGCACACCTGTAGTTTGAGTCTCGTGAACCTCTTGCTGATTTAAAAGCCCTCCTTCCTCTTGAAACATTGATGTGGTCACTTGAGGGCTTTTGAAAACCTCATGTGAAATGAAAGTATCCCATGAAACATTCAACAAGCTCAGCTGATGCAACACAACAATTTTGATCAATGAAAAATGATAAATGTTGTTGAACTATTGAGGAAGAGGTTTCCTTTATACCAATGTAGCCATTTTCTCAATATTTCTGCATATGAAATATGGGAGGTTCATCATCCTCACTCTAGTGAAATGCCTCAATAATCTAACATGGTAAGTGTACAAGCGATAAAACCTCCCTTCACAGGTGAAATATTTGATAATAAGCTTCATGAGTGGAGCATAAGTGTCTTGTAGGTATCTGAAAGGAAAGACCCTACTGATTTGCTTTTGATAACTAGCCTTGATATAAGGCTTATAATGCTCTTTGCCCACAAGCTTACCTTTGTTCCACTGTTCACCCACATTTGGAATACCTGTTGCTGCAGCTATGGTTTCAGGTGTCAAAGTGAAGGAAACACCTACTAAGTTCACCTGGCCATTGTGAAGATGAAGGAAAAATAGCCTAAAAAGTTCATGGTGGTATTTCACCCTCTCCACCATCTCACAAAACTGGTAGCAAGATTGATGTTTAAAGCATGTTACTGCAAGAGGGCAAGCTAGTAACTCTGTGAGTGTGGTGGGCTCCTCCCGGATGTGTTTTCCTCCCTTATGTGGTTTTCTTGGTGCATGAATCTCTTGAGAGGAATCACTCACAGTTTCCTCATCCCTTTCATAAGCTAAATCTGTCTCCATATTTGCAAATGTATAGTGTAAAATGATGAGTATGAAGAGATTTTCTCAAGAATAGGTGACTGTTGTTTTCTTCTTTGGGATTTAATGAGTAGACTGATAATATAAGTGAAAAGGAAGGTTTTGATGCTGGCTGTAGGGTTACTAGGGAATGATAGGGTTTGGGAAATGAAGATTAGGGTTTGGGGAATAGTGGGAATTAGGTGTAGGGCTTAGGGTTTGGTGATAGGGGGTAAGATGAGTGTCAATGAGAGAGGGAAAGGGGAAGAAAATTAGGGAAATTTAGTGGAGAGGGATGGGATATGGGAAAATTATGCAAGGGAGTAAAAAAAAACAAGAATAACAAAACCCTAGATAGTTTTTGCAAGATACTGTGAAGCAAATTAGGGTTTGATTTTTCACCATTCAAAACACCATCAAGGATGACAAACCTCTTGGTATGGCAAATGGGAGGATGTACTTACTTGAATAGATGTTATTTGCAAAATTTATAGGCTTGGAAAATCGATGGGTTGAGTTTTTAGGTTGGCTGACAGGTGCGCCGTGCCAATGCCCAAGTGCATAGCACCTGGCAGGTGCGCCACACCAAGAAAAACCTTGATATTTGCTGCAATTTGCCCTCTCTATCCTCAAAGTGCGATTTTCTTCTTGTTCTCTCTCACTTTTAGCACAAATGAAGTCCTCTAACACCAAGGAGCACTTTATATACATTTTGACTTTAATTTTTCATTTAGAAAACCCACTTTCTAAAGTTTCTTTTCACTTTGCTTTTAAAAACCGTGTTTTTGTAGTTTGGCTCTCTTTTTTGTCATTTGATGGACTGATGCTTGGATGTTCTTGTCTCTTTTGCAGTTGCTGGAGTGCTGGAGTTTGGCAAGGTGACCCAGGGCTGCAGATGGTGCTTTATTACATATGAAAACAATAAAATTACATAAAATTTGTACATGAAATGGAAAAACCCTGTTTTCACCTCAAAATAGAGTTTTGAGGTAAAAACCCTTTATGGAGCAAATCATCAGTGGAATTTGTGATTTTATGGATTTATTAAACATCCTCATGTGCCTGCTGACCTCTTATTGAGCTTTTGAAGACCATGGTGACAAACCCTAGACCTAATGAGACCTAAAACCCTAAAAGTGATCTTTTGCAAATGTAATGACAAAAATGACTGTAAATGACTTATACTTGTTAAAATAGGCCAGCAGGTAAAGACCATGAGGGAAATTTTGATAATGAAACACTACCATCAGATGATCCATGATCCTAACGGAATGCATCTGATCAGATGGGACACCTATTATGCATGCAAAAAGAGAAATTTTGATCATTGATGGAGGGATGAAGATACCGACACTAACGTGGATCATGCATATTTTAATCAAAATGTGTTGTAAAGTGGAAGTCAAAAGAACACACACGGAATGTAAAGAGTCATGTAAGTTGAAAAGTCATAGGAAGGCAAACACTCATGAGGGTAGTTAAAGAGTTGCCCTTGGTTATATATACTCCCTCATTGTATGAGCAAAGGACTTTTCACCTTCGCTCCTCCCACAAGGAATTAGAGAGATAAGCTAGTTCTTTGAGGAGCAAGGAGTGGATCCAATGTTCCACTACTAGAGCTAGTGATGTACATTGTAAACATGTGTCTTGGAACTTTTACTTAATAACAGAAGCCTTCAAGGCTAGCATGTTCTTCATGCATGGATTATGAATGTTTGTAAGACTATTCTGCAGATGTTTGTATTTCATGTTTGCTTTCACATGTGCTAAGATAGTTGAGCTATTGGGGTTATTTTAGTACTTAAATTATTGGGAATGTGTTTTAATGGTTTTTATTGTTGTCCCATACTTGTGGACTATTCTATAGGATATTAGACATATCCCTCTTCATTTTTTGGTTGTAACGACAATCGCATCCTCTGTATACTATTCTGCTAGATGTTAGATGGATCCTTCTACTTCATGTGTGTCTCTTCTTGGGTAGTACTACTACCTCTCACTTAGAGGCTCACTTTTCTCCCTTCTACACAATAGAAGAACCTTGACACATTTAAAACTAAACACTCACTAGGCACACCTTCTTGCTTTTTGAAGAAACCATTGCATCCCTCTCTCTTGGCGACAGTTAGAGTGAAGGCATATATTTAAGATATATGACAATGGGGCAAATATTCCAGATGGGGATCCTACACCAAACGATGTGAAGTCTAATTAGGACTTCACATCAAGGAGACCTCTTAGTTAACGGATTTCCTACATCTTCAATAGTGGCACTAGAAAGAGGGCCAAATGACAAGTTGCGTTCGTTGAGTTTTGTTTGAACCTCTTATATAAAATGGCTCATACTCAAATATTACTCCCAGGGTGTTTCTCTAATTTTTCTCTTTATCAATTTTCAATCCCCAATGAGCCTCTCTATCACTTTTCCAAAATAAAGTTTGATGGTGAGGATGGAACATCCATAACTAAGCACATTTATGATTTTCTTAAATTTTGTGAATCTTACGAAATCAATGATGAAGAGTTTGCTTGTGTGCTTTTCTTCCTCACCCTTGAAGGTTGTGTTAATCGATGGTGTCATACCTTGTCACATACTTCCATCCATTCACTTCATCGGTTCCTTGGGGGGATTCATCAAGCCTTTGATAAGTATAACTATCGAGATGTTTGTAAAAGAATCAATGTATTAAGAATGAAGCCTAATGCATCAATTGAGGATTCTTCTGATCGATTCCTTCACCTTTGTTGTCAAATTTCTGAAGAAGACATGAATTAGGATTTCTTGAAACAAGAGTTTGAGTGCTTTGTTCTTATCTCTTTACACGTGAACCTAAAATGCTTGATTTTCCTGCTTCCCCAACTCTTGTGAATCATGAGACACCTCTAATTTCAGATGAGGAAACTATTATTACTTTTGTTCCTTGTCCTCCTCTTTTTCTAGTCCTGATGTGGGTGCCTCCTTATGGTGATTGTGAAGTTGGGAAATATGGAAATCAAATTCTTAATCCACCTTCTCATTCTTCTTCTATTTTTCATGAGTTAGATTCAATGGAGGAAATCCCAGAATGGCTCATGAGGCTAATGGCGAATACTAACTTCCCCATTTTGTAATATAATGTTACCAATCATAACTCTAGCCTCTAATCTGATCTAGATTTCCATGATCATCTATCATCTACATGTCATGTCTCTTTGTACTATGATCTACCCGATCAATCTACTCCACCATCTAGTCTTTCGCACTCTCTTGATTTTCGCGTTGTTGGTTCAAATTGCGATCAGATACAAGGAAGTCACTTTACATGAGTAGAGGAGTAGGAAGGTGAAGATGCTTTCAATCTTTATCTATTTTCAAAAATCCTCCATGCAAATATGATGCGCTTCCATTCTTGGATGATTTTCAATCTGTTAATCTCGGTAGTGAATCAAATGTAATTAATTCTTTCAATCAATCTGTAGCCTCAGGTGACAATAATTATAATGATGATGACTTTATTGAAGTATGCAATCACGAATGCCCAGGTGTATCAAGTGATCTTTTGGTTTCTCATGAAGATTTTACTAAATTGGATCCAGAATCTGATTCAGTCAAAGAAGATGTACTTATTGAAATTTCCTCTTCATATCACTATCCCTTGTGCTCTACTATTTTTTGTGTATCTATATGCGACAAGGGTACTCCATCTTCTTCAATTCCATCATCCAATGAGTTAACCTCACAATTGGCACAAGTTGGTGAGGTTATTCATGATGCAAATGAAAACAATCAAATATTTGATTACTCTTCCCGACCCTCATCATCTCTTCACTTGCATGAAGTCAACTCTTCAAATCAGATTTTTCATGAAAATTACTCGATTCATTTATCTTTGTATTTGTGATCAGAAGAACATTTTGACTTGAGTAATCTGGTTGTTGAAGTTAAATAATCTGGTCAAACCATTGACAAATATGGTTCCCATCTAGCGAGAAGTGGTCTTATTGAATCCAGTGGTAGAAATTATCCTCACACCATGCACGATCTCGTATAATCTTCAAAATGATATTTTACAATTCTAGAAAGTTTCGGGACCTACTACGGAGTCGAGGCACTTCAAGTTCTGTTGATGGTTATGCCAGGATCTCATGACTCTGGTAAGCCCCCCGCACTAAGTCAGATATGGTTTCTCCTGCACAACCCTTCTCTCTACATGGTTTCACTCGATGTAAATTTTGTTTTGAAAAAAGTTTGGTATTTTGGGTATGATCTTTCAAATTTTCAATATTTTACTTTTGACAGGATTCAGGAATCTTTTACAGTTTATTCATCTTCATGCAATTCTCTTGCATCAAACTCAGGTTTGGAATGTGTATCTATCATAGAGTCATGGAATTCTGAAGTTTATCATTTCAAAGACTACATTTGGATGAATCAATCATGCCTATCAAAGTCATCTCTTAATAGACAACTCCTGATTTTTCTTATGAATTTTTTTATTGCAAATCTCCCCCTTGATCACACCTAAAATCCTCTTGAGTAATAATGAATGCATGATTTATCACACAAATCAAGTTCTTCTCCATTCACCATGTCTTGATTGGTCTCATGTATTTGTTGTGCTGACATCCCTTTTAAATCATTTTCATGATGATAATGCTTGCACAAATTGTCACCAGTTACAGGAAAACAATATGTCACATTTGGTTTGAGAGGAACTTGGTTCAATTGTTTAGAGCATTCGCAGAACTGTTCAAATTGATTTATCTTTGTTTATTACAAAATAGGAATTTGATGCTTTAATTATCTCATCTATTCATTATTTTGTCTTTGATGAGTGTCATTCATGTTATCAATTTCCCACCAGTATATCCAATGGAAGTTGTTTTACATCCTTCAATATTCATCATTCAGCATATCACTAATTGGATTTTTTTCAAGCAGTTAGGACACTTCAATCTCCACTAATGGTTATGTCAGGTCCTCATTGTCTCGACATGACTGTTCAAAATGATTAGATATATTTTCGCTCACAAGATTCTAGTTATTTTCCTGTGCCTCTAATTGAAAATCCATCTTTTCAGAGATTTCAAGGTTTTCAAGAGGATCATCATGAATTTTAAGATCCAATAGTTGCATAGTTGGAGAAATATTACTTAGAAAGCTCCATTGCAATAAACAAGTTGTAGTCTTTTCTCGTGCTTGCTAAGCAGGATGACACAGAATAAGGTGCATTTGCAAGAAGTCTTTGACGTTTGTCTGATTATGCTTTCCGTCAAAGAGGTAAGAGTGTGAATTGGATGAGAGTAGTGGTTGTGACACGTATTTCTACCCACGGGAAAGACCTTCAATTTTTTGTGCAAATTATTAAAGCACTCATCTTTTCTCTTGCACGTTGCTTTATATCTATTTTAATCGATCACATATTTTTTATTACAGGTCGGGAATGATTACAATGGCTACATTGGAAATTCCATTATATGTGACCCTGACCTTCTATTTGTTAGGTTAGGAGTAGGATTAGTTGCATCCTAGTTTTCCTTATCTTGCACTCATCCTGTGTTGTTCTCTTTAGTCTCTCTTGCCTTTTCTTAAATTTCTCTTGCATTATGCTTTGGTTAAGCCTCTTTTGCTTGTCTTCTAGTTTTGTTTCCTTTTTGTGTGTTTTCTTTCCTTTCTTCTTCATCATGTGAATAAGTGTTCTGCTTGGACTTGTTTTGGATTCTTAATATGTGTGTGGATGAAGTCTAAATAGTCTTGTGACACTTCAAAAATTTGGCTAACCTCCAGTCTATCCTCCTTGTGTTGGTTATATCTTTTGGCTGATGAAGTTCCAAAAGAAAATATGATCTGTCGGTAAGGAGAGTTTTGGTCCAACCATGAACCTGTGTCAATTTCGGAAACACATGCCTACACTCGGTCTTTATGTTTCGATGTCTGCATGCTTATCCAACTAGTATAAGTAGAGAAGGGGAAAAATCTAAATGAGCAAACCTAAATTAGAGGTCTTTCTTCACAGAGAGGTGAAAGAAGAAACTCATTTGGGGTACTATCTAGGCTCGCTCGCAACGAAACAATGTTTGTGTTCCTGCATGAATCCACCAGGGTACTATCCAGGCCTACTAGCAGCGAAGCAACACCATAGATGAAAAATTATACTCTGAAAATATTAGGCTCGCGAGCTACACTACCCTTCACAACATGAAACATTGTGATATTTCTTAATATGATGTTGTGCTCAACCGAGAAGGTATAAATGGGACGCATCTATTCATGGGGTAAGTGGGAAGGCTAAAGTATTTTCATGATGAATCAATACTCCCTGAAGAATCAAGGCCCTACACAAAAGAAGTTATTCGAGATAGAGAAGATGGAGTTCAATGAGTGTGTCACCAAGTGTTGTAGCTTATGATCCCCAGTATTGTAACAAGAATGTTGCAACTCCCAAGGCTACCAACTTAAATTATCAACCTGGGGTTCGTACAAACTTAAGAGGTGTCGACACTATATGTGAAACATACAATGTGTCATTATTTCGTTGATCTGATGTAATGGAGTGAATTCCACAAAACCAAAGCCTAAAATAATTGCAGAAATGGAAATGTTACTTTGAAAATAAATTAATCCTAAGCAAGAACAAAAGTTTGTAATTCAAATCCTAAGAGCATGAATTCAAATAAATAGGCCTAATCTACTTTCTAAAAAGGCATGTCCTAATTGGTGTTTATTATTCCTAAATCATGGATTTAGAGCCTAGGGGTCATGATTCAAGCCTAAGAGACAAAAACCAAGATTTTGGAGAAAATATGGTCAAGTTTACATGTGCTACAAGAGGGCTACATAAGTGCTATAGGAGGTCTTGTTTTACTATAGGAGGAGATAACTTGCCGAATTCCCAAGTAAATCAAATAAAAATGGGATGGGAATTTTTCTATTTGTTAAGTAGGATGTCTTAGGAATCCATTCCAAGTGGAATCACCTCAAAATATCCTTGTTAACATGTGCTACAAAATAACAAAAAGTTACTGCTCTAAAAAATGGAAATTCGAGAACTAGTGAGCTAGTTAACCTATCAAATGCCTAACCTAATCAAGTGAAAATGCATTGGGGTAAATTTTCTTATTAACTTGAATGTTTTTATGACCTAATACAAGTGGAATAAACTCAAATGAAGCAAATTAAAATGTTCTAAAAAATAGTAGAAAATTACTGCTATTTTGCAACAACGGACTTCCATAAATTCTAGATTTGTGTTGTAAACCAATCCAAGTAGCTTAATGATGAAGATGAATTTAATTTTTTTCTAAGGACACATCATGTTTGTGACTCTGTAAATCACCTTCAAAATAATTTCAATCATTTAACCCAATCATAAAACAAAGAAGCATCAATACTGAATGCAAAAATAGGAAAAACAAGAATAAAATATGTATGTGAATAACAATTGAAAAGAAGAAAATAAAATTATAAAAAAGGGCTCTAAGGCACCTGGGATGGCCAAGAACAATGATACTCAAATTCCTATTAAGGATACAAAGCTTTAGAAGCTAAAAATGACACCAAATTTCATTATTTGAATCAATCCAAGTACATGCTTGCTAGAAATGAAAGTGGAGCTACAAAAATACAATTTTTCTCCACAAGAAGAATAAAAAACACATGCCCCTAGAGGAAAATTCGAATTGGTAATTATAAAAAATGATGAGGAAGAATTATCCTTGAAAGGAGGAAAATTTCCCCTCCAAAATCCCTCAAATAGTGGATTTGGTTCCCAACACTAGGAATCTACATTAAATGGCAAGGAACACATTCCTAGATTTTCTCAATCATGGAGCTCCTGAATTTGTCAATGATTTCATAATATTTTAGTTATTTATTATCCAATATTCATCCTCTTTTAGTAGGGAGAAAGTCTCTAGATTATCTCCTCCTCTAAATATTCATAATCTACCCATTATTCTCACAATATTACACCAAAATAAATAATATTAGGCACAAATAGGAAATTATCTCTAAACCTTCCTAATGGACATATTAAAGCTAAAAAAACATTAATAAGTGTAGAATGAGAGATTTAATATAGCCTTTATGTGCCTAGGAAAGGTTAGATGGGCCTTAATTTGTGTCTAATTTGGAGGCCCATCATACCCCTGTATTGAAACTGTTGCTCATCCTCTAAGAAACCTATCCAACTTCTTACTCTGTTGTTCTTATTTTATGCCTCAGGTGTCTTTTCATGAAATTCCCTTCCTTAGCTCAATTGAATATGATTTGGATGGTTTCCTACATTCTATGGCTTCCATGGATAGACTTGCCATAGTGGCAAGTTGTACCTCTTTTTCTTGCAGTTGCTATTTTAGCATTATGGTTTATGCTTGTAGTTGCTCCCTCGTGATTGAATCTCTCAACCTTAAGTTGTTTAATTATTTGATCCTTTCATTTACTTATTCCTCCATGAGGCCCACATCTTCTACCTTTTTGGATTTTGCAATTTGCATCCATCTATGTGTTCTATCTCTTTCCTTCTCCAACTAAGAGAAGAGTGGTATAACAAATTTCTTAGGTATAATCCTACCTCCGTCAACAAATTTGTAGTAGGATTCTAGATTGGGTTGTGGACCAGGCTTTGAGATTTCTTGGATACCTTTTTCCTCTTATTTTGGTGTGGCTGCCTCTTCCTGTAGCATCTCCTGTTGCTCCTGTAGCAACCCCTGTTTCTCTTGTAGCAACCCCTGTTTTTCCTATAGCAACCCCTGTTTTATCCTATATCTCTTTTGTTTCCTCTTGTAACAGGGAAGTTTTTGTCTTAAGCCTCTTAAATGTGACTGCTCTAGTGGTGGTCCTCCCTATGGGTGAAATTTTACCTCTTGTAGCACTCTATTAGCCTCATGTATCAGATTTGTTCTTCTTATAGTAGTGATGTTCCTTCCTATAGAAATTGTGTTCTTCCTGTAGCAGTTTTGTTCCTTCCTGTAGCACACAACCTGAATCGTATAGAAATTAATATTTGCATTCCAAGATGTGGTGGGTCCACCTTTTATTTCTTTTATTTTTATTTGTGTTGATCTTTTCCATTATTTTTTCTTTTTCAATTTTTTTCATTGCATTCAAAATAAACTCAAAGTGCTTTGAGTTAACTGAGTTAGCCCTCACCTACCCCTTCACACTCCTTGTCTTCCATAATGAGTAAATGATTACATATCACTTTCTGAATTTCTTTTCACTTATGTCTTTCCCTCTCCCCCATGTGTGGGTGTCTTGGTGGAAAAGTGAAGTTAACTGCTAGATAAGGTCAAGGCTTCCCTACTACTAATTTTAGCTATAAAAAACATTTTCCTTCATACACTTACAAAAAAAATTGAACTAAAATAAGTTTGTAGGAGAGGTTTTTAAGATTTCATACCTAGGCCTTACCCTTGATGTATTTTTGCAGGTGATATTGAGGTTTTTGATATGATTGTTGAAGCTGCCTTTGGTGGTTCTAAAGCTACTAGTGATGATCCTTTGATGGTTGCATGCTACTTATGAACAAAGGTAATGGTTTATATGTTGGCTTCTTGAGGTGTCATCTTCTTATGCTTGTTGCTACATGCATTAGCTTTGCTCTAAAATTTGTCCCTTTTAAATGTTATTGAATGATCAAAGTTGTCACTGTAGGTCTTGTTTATGGTGGATCAAGCTATTTTTGTATGATCAATGACCTTGTACTAGCCCTGTATAAGTTTTGTGTCTGCCCAAGATCGAGCAGATTATCCCTCAATGCTTCATGTTGGTCAATTATTCATTCTGGTGCTTCTAAGTGCTTTTGATTTTGGTTCTAGAGGGCTTGTGCAGACTGCTACAGGATTGTGTGTCTTCCTATAGCAGTCATATAGACCCTCCTAGGATCATTATTTCCTTCAGGTGATACCTTTAAAATACTAATAACTCATGAGTAATTTGTGGACAAGTATCATATGCTTTTTTTATGGTGGAAGGGATGGAAGAAGGGGTCAAAATGGGTTCTTTTCATGGACAAAGATGAAAATGAGAGTGGATAAGATGTCAAGTGGTGTGAAAAATGAATGATGAGGCTATGGTGGACCTATCTCAACATGTCCTAAAGAATAAATGACCTTTTGGCCTCTTTCTCCAATCAGATCTACCTCTTGTAGCAATTTTGGTCCCTCCTGTAGTATTTCAAGACAACCTCCTATAGCATTATTGTTTTATCCATATCTCTCAAATGGTAGAATGGATTGAACTAAAATTGTTTTATCATGTTTTCATCATCCTTATGCACCTCCCCATAAAAAATATTGGCTAATGGATGCACGAATCACGAGAAAAATAAAAAATGGTTGTAGGTGATGGAAGTTGATTTCTTGAAAAGTGTGCACTAGAATTCGCTGAAACAACTCGGCCAATGGATACATTGTTTACAAGATATGATAAAAACATTTTTTGCTCTATGTATTTTGGCCTCCTATAGCAAAACAAAGCCCTCCTGTAGAATTTTAGGACAACGAGGAAAATGAATGGGAAAAGCTTGGAAATGATGGGTGGATGTTGGAAATGGATGAGGGTGATGGATTGGCATGGCCTTGGTCCTATTGGAGCATTTGAGAAAAGGAGGAGAAAGTCCAAGTTTGACTTCCTTTGACTAGATTTTTGACCAACTTTTTCTTTTGGTGCTAACTTGTTTTTGTTGCTTGCAAAGGTTGGAGAGCACATGCATTCATTAGAGAGAGATACATGGAGAAAATCATTTTTTTCTTTTAATTTTTTCATTTTTTTCTCTTTTCATAGGCCTACTAGCTACCTCAATGAGGTTTTCAACTAGTAGGATTGCATAGGTGCCTCAAAGGAGGTTTTCACCTAGGATCTTTTATTTTTATCATATTTTCTCTTTTTTTCAACCCATTGACCCCCTTATGGAGAATTTCAATCAATGATCCAATCTTAGGTGCCTTAAAAGAGGTTTTCCCTAGAGATTTTATTCTTTTCCTTTTTTCTCTTTTTCCATTTTTTTTATCTTTTTTTTTTATCCTACTCTACTTGAAAAAAATAAAATCTCTTTCAAGTATAGGAATACTTCCAATGGAGCCATGTGCACATCAAGATGACATATAAAATAATGTGTAGGCTTGAAAGATATGATTTGACATGTACCTGAATATGAGAGACCAACTGCTTTGACTGAGATGAGATCATGAATTGTTGAAGAAGAGTGTGTTTATGCAACTTAATGATTTTCTGGAACCATATTTCAATATAGTTGTGATTCCCCTGGTCCACTTGCACATTTGGATCTCTTTATGTGTCCTCTTCTACCATGACATTCAAATCTTCCTCTTTTTTCTGATTTTTGTCTTGAACACATGGAGGATCTGATGGTAAACATGAGGGAACTTTCTCAATATCTGATTCTGATGTCTTCTCTTCATCAAGTGCATCCCATGATTCTTTGGTCTTCTCATTTTAATCTTATTTTTCTAAATGTTGTCCTTCAATGACGTCAAGAGAATCTCTTTTATGCAATAGTCTTCCTGAGCTAATATGAATACCATTTAGATCAAGAGGAGATGTTTGGAAGTGTTGTACCTTAGCATTGTAAGTGGGTTGAGCTAATTCCTTGTGTGGGTTTGGAAATGGTGATACATGTAATTGAGTGGGAGTGGATCTTTGAGATGGATGTGGTTGAGGTTGTGGTCGTGGTGGAGGTGGATGGTAGGGATAACATAGAGTTGGGTATGGAGGATATTGAGGAAAATATTGAGGATATTGTGGATTTCTCCCATAAGGTTCTTTCCAACCTTTTTTCCAATGTTGGTTTTGGGGTTGAGATGACCAAGGTTGCGAAGGAAAGGGTGTGTTCCAAATACTTTGAGATATATGTACATAACCTTGAAATTGTGAATCATATTCTTGCATTGTACCAAGTTGACCAGGCTACCATGGTCTTCTTTGAACTACATCACATAGCTTCTTTAGTGATGGAATTTCTCCATTGTTCTCTTGGTAAACTTCCTTCAACCTTGGTAATGATGGGAAATATATAATAACATGTGATTCTGCATGAAAAACACAAATATCATCATCTTGTTTTCCCTCATCTTACATTCTTAACATTTCTACTTGTTCTCTTAGATTGCTAAGAATTTTGTTTTAAAGTCATCAAACAAATTTCCAAGTTTAGCTTGACTTACCAATCTGGATGTTGATTTACTTACTCTTTCCCTTCCTCTTGATATGTGTTTGCATGTTTCACAAATTTCTTCAAATGATAATTGGTATACATCACCTGTACTCATGAGTTCAAGGAGATCAATCTACTCATCCCTAATTTTTCTAAGTAAGAGGGTTTTTAGTGTGTCAAATCCCAAATGATTTAATTTTTCCCTCTTAACATTATACATGAATCTCTCTATTACATCCTCAAGGCTCTCATTTTCTATTTGAGTCATTATAAATATTTCTTCCTTAATATCATGATCTTTATATTTTTCTAGAAATATATTTTTCATATCATTCCATGACCTTATTGAATTATTCCCTAAACTCATGGACCATTTAAGATCTCTATCCTTCAATGTTGTTGGAAACAATCCCAATTTTTGAGTGTTTAATAAGTAACAATAAGATTTACAAACAATTTCAAATTCAAAGAGAAAGGTTTTCGGATTCTCTGACCTCATACCATGGAAGTTGGGAAATAAATATGGAGGGATGTTCTTCATATGCACACTAACATCAGTATCTTGTATGGGGAATCCAAGTGGATCTTCTTCATTGTCATCATCTCCATCCATTTTTTCTACCTTCTCTATCACCACTTCTTCTACCTGCAAAAGTGGATAGTGGTGTGGCTCTTACTACACCACATGATTAAATGGGGGGGAGTTGGTTTTAAAGAATTATTTTTTTGATTTTATAAAAAAAATTGAATGAGAATGCTAATGCGATGCAATTTTCTGTTCTTGAAATGACATATGCCTAATGCAATTTTTTGTGTTTTTGCAGAAAGTAAAAGAAATGAATCGACTAGGGAAGAAAACAGTACATACTTTGACACCTCGCTGACAACGGTGTCAAAAATTGATGAACCCTAGTATTGCAACAAGAATGTTGCAACTCCCAAGGCTACCAACTTAAATTATCAACGCAGGGTTCATACAAACTTAACAGGTGTCAACACTATATGGGAAGCATACAATGCGTCATTCTTTCGTTGATCTGATGAAATGGAGTGAATGTAATGAAATAAAATCCCAAACTAATTGCACAAAATGGAAATGTTACTTTGAAAAGAAATTAATCCTAGGCAAGAACAACAATTTTTAATTCATGAAATCCTAAGAGCATGAATTCAAATAAATAGGCCTAATCAATTTTGTAAAAAGGCATGTCCTAATTGGTGTTTATTCTTCCTCAATCATGGATTTAGAGCCTAGGGGTCACGATTCAAGCCTAAGAGACAAAAACCAAGCTTTTGGAGCAAATATGGTCAAGTTTTCATGTGCTACAAGACTACTACATGAGTGCTACAGAAGGTGCTACAAGAGGTCCTGTTTTACTACTAGAGGAGATAACTTGTTGAATTCCCAAGTGAATCAAATGAAAATGGGATGGGAATTTGTTTTTACTAATTAGGATTTATTATGACTCCATTCCAATTGAAATCACTCGAAAATACCCTGTTAATACGTGCTAAAAAATAACAGAAAATTACTACTCTAAAAAAATTGAACTTTGAGAACTAGTGAGCTAGCTAACCTATAAAATTCTTAACCTAATCAAGTGAAAATGAATTGGGGTAATTTTTTTTTAATGAATTGAATTATTTTATGACCTAATCCAAGTGGAATCAACTCAAATGAATCTCATCAACATGTTCCAAAAAATAGCAAAAAATTACTACTATTTTGCTACAAGAGACTTCCAGAAAGTCTAGATTTGTGAACTAGTAAAACAATCCAAGTATCTCAATAATGAAGATGACTTTTAAAAGTTTTCCTAAAGATTAATCATGATTGTGACTCTATAAATAACCTACAAAATAACTTCCTTCAATCATTTAACCCAATCCTACAACAAAAGAAGCATCAATATTGAACGCAGAAATAGGAAAAACAAGAATAAGAGATGCATGTGAATAAGAAGTGAAAAGAAGAAAATAAAATTATTAAAAAAGGCTCTGAGGCTCCTGGGATGGCCAAGCCCAAGTATAATCATGGTCCTATGAAGGAGACAAATCTTTAGAAGCTAAAAATGGCCCCAAATTTCATTATATGAATCAATCCAAGTACACCCCTGCTAGAAATGAAAGTGGTGCTGCAAAAATACAAGTTTTCTCCACAAGAAGTCTAAAAAACACATTACCCTAGCAAATTTGAATTTTTACTTATACAAAATGATGAGGAAGAATTCTCCTTGAAAGGAGGAAGCTTTCCCCTCTAAAATCCCTCAAATAGTGGATCTGGTTGGCAACACTAGGAATTTACATTAAATGGAAGGGAACACATTCCTAGATTTTTTTAGTGACTGGAGCTCCTAAATTTTTCAATGGTTTCATGATATTTTTTTCATTTATTATCCAATCTTGATCCTCCTGTAGTAGGGAGAAAGTCCCTATATTATCTCCTCCTCCAAATCTTCATAATTTGCCTAATATTCTCACAATATTCTACAAAAATAAATAATATTAGGCACAAATATGTAATTATCTCTAAACCTTCCTAATGAACATATTAAATCTACAAAAACATTATTAAGTGTTGAAGGATAGATTTAACATATCCTTTATGTGCCTAGGAAAGGTTAGATGGGCCTTAATTTGTGTCTAATTTGAAGGCCCATCAGTAGTTGTTGCAACAACCTCCAAAATTTTGGCTTACACTCAATTTCTGAGCCTTCCTTGGTCTTCTACATTGTTGTCACAAACATTAGATCTTATTTCATGGGATTTCTTGTAGTGTTTTCTTCCCTATTGCATGTTAGGTAAATTGTCATCTTTTGGCTTGTTTCGTTGTCGCGCAATGTGTATAAGCCTATTTTGATGGTTTCAAAGGTATTTCTTTGTGTATATGATTTTTCTAACTATGTTAACATTTGTCGCAGTCATTCACAAATTTTTTTAGCACTGTTGCACAAGTGTCATCACGGTCGTCTCAAAATATATCTTATGTGTTGCACTTTTTGTACCTAGTCATAAAGTTGTCACACAAAAGGAAATTATTTATTTATGTGTTCGTATGATCTATGTTTTCATTTCATCAAAGTATTCTAAGTGTGTGATCATAATCAAAGTTCATCACAATTCATCACCTATCTCACCGATCCCGCACAACTATTTTTGGGAAAACTTCCTGACCAAGCAACCTAGGCTCACTAGGCCTCTCCTGAGATGCGCACTATGCAGTGTCACCCCTCTATCTGTTACCTTGTTGCTTGACATTGTGCAATGCACAGTTCCTGCCTCCTAGGACTGTTGCACTGGGCAGTTTCTGTGCCCAAGCCTCGACCTTGACCTTCATAATTGTGCAGTCATTTCCCTAGCCAGGATTAAACTACACACTTCACATCCTCAATCCTCAATCTCATCCCCTGATTCCTTTAACTGCACAGTTGTGCAGTATCCCAACGTCCCTTGACTCCCAGAACTATGCAATTGTCTTTCCCAATGTCCATTCCCTCAGCCTGTCCCCACTAGCTGTAGAAACTACACAAACTTATCCTTCAGACCTACCTGAGTTGTGCACTGCATAGTATCATAGCTCAATCTCTTCCCCTAGCTGTTGGAACTACACACTACACAGACAATGAGTCCCTCTTCCCATCCTGTCACTTGTTCTAGGTTCAGTTGGTGGATCATAATGCATCATCTTAGACTAGGATGTTTTCGGATTAATGTCATCTCGTCATGAGTGAATAGCAGGAATAGATACGTTATCATGTCATGGAAAGATGACGAATAAGGAGAAGAAGGAGGGAATCATGCTTAAAGACTCTCTTGTAGTTGAACTTGCAAGTTGATTGATCAAGAGAAAGTGAAGGGACACTAGTTTGGGACCACTATCCAAGACTAGAGATCATTGAAGATTCTGCATCACCAAGCCATGTGGAGGTGAAGAGAAATCATCTTCAAGAAGACATCCAACACTTAGAAGCAACAATAACTTGATAGTTCCACATCATCAAGTAGTCCATGTCAGCAGTATCATGTCATGACTGGTCATACACCACATCACTATTTTGGATCATGTAGATTGTATTCAAAATGTGTTTTTAAGTGGAAGTCCAAAGAACACACATGGAATGTAAAGAGTCATGTAAGTTGAAAATTCATGGGAAGTAAAACAATCATGAGGGTATGTAAAGATTCACCCTTCATTATATATACTCCCTCATTGTATGAGCAAAGGACTTTTCACCTTTGGCTCCTCCCGCAAGGCATAAGAGAGATAAGCTAGTTCTTTGAGGAATAAGTAGTGGCTCCAATGTTCCACTACTGGAGAGAGTGATATACATTGTAAAAATGTGTCTTGGAACATTTACTTAATAACAGAAGACTTTAAGGCCAGCATGTTCTTCATGCATGGATTATGAATGTTTGTAAGACTATTCTGTGGATATTTGTATTTCATGTTTACTTTCACATGTGCTAAGATAGTTGAACTATTTTGGTTATTTTTAGTACTTATCTTATCGAGAATTTTTTGTAATGGTTATTATTGTTGTACCATCCTTGTGGGATATTCTACACGATATTAGACAAATTTTTCTTCATTTTTTAGGTGTAATGGTTGTCACATCCTCTGTGGACTATTTTGTTGGATGTTAGAAAAATCCTTCTAGTTCATGTGTGTCTCTTCTTGGGTGGTACTATTACCTCTCACTTAGAGGCTCAGTTTTCTCCACTCTTCGCAGTATAAGAACCTTGACACATTTAAAACTGAACACTCTCCAAGAACACCTTCTTGCTTTTTGAAGAAACCATTGCATCCCTCTCTCTTGCTGGAAGTTAGAGCTAAGGAATATCTTTAAGATCTATGGCAACCATGCCTATATTATGGATGGGTCTCCCACACCAAGCAATGTGAAGTCTAATTGGGAATTCACATTAGGGAGACCCCTTGGTTGACGAATTTCCAGAACTGTCAACAGGTCCTTGGCATGTCTACTAGCTTGGAGATGATGATGATCTCCTTGATCATGTTGTTACATATAGATGGCGGTGGCTACTTTAGGAATTGGAGTTGAGGAGCCTTGTTGATTGGTCTCCATGTCCCGAATTAGGTCTTTCATGTTGATGATGTTGTACCTTCTGCTTGGAGAGGATATACATGTGACTATGGATGCTTGAGATGGTTGTTCAGGTGTTGGAGGATGTTTGACAGGTTTTGGAGCCGCATACTGATGGCAAGGATGTTGCAGAGAAGTGTGATGGACTAGATGCTTAGTATGGTTGTTGGTTGGCATCCTAGCCAACCTAGCTTAACTTGGGATGATGATGGAGTTGCTACAATGGATTTCTGGAGTATTACAGAGGGTGAAATGGATTTCTGAGGTCTTGCAGAAGGTTATCAAGCAGTGGAGCAAGTTTGATCAGGTTTTGAGTAGAGGAAAGATGATTTTGAGCATCCTCTGCCACAACCTCTTGCATGATGGGTCAAGGGAGCAGTTGAAAAGTCCCAGTCATTGGAAGGCAAGCCTATGCGAGTGACCGAACTTTCCAGTCACACGAAAACTATGTTTTGGGAGTGACTGAGGTGTTTTCGTGAGTTTTTCTTTGCATTCCTCGCGCTACTCAACTAATTTTTGTGTTGGGGTGATGTTATTAATAAAAAAAAATTGGCATATGATCGGAAATGTTCGTGGGACCCCTTGAAGCTTATCAAGGTTGAATATATCAAAGGGCTAGAGGTTTATAGGCTGATTTGGTCAATAATTATATCTCAACCAAAAACGAAGTGTGTGAAAAGAGTTGTTAAGTGATCCATAACCTGTGGCATTTACTATGTGTCTCAACATTGTTGTGAGAGTGTGATGGTAAGCTATTGTGGGGGCATTATGAGTGAGTAGGATTTGTTGAAGCTACTCACATTGTATTGCAGAGAGTGTGTATGAAAATTTAGATCTTATGTATTGTGAAGTGGAGAAGATTTGGCAGCTTGTGGTGAGCTTGAGAGTAGTATTTCTGTGTGAGTAGAAGAGAAGAAAAATCCCTCTCCGGGCAAAGTTTTTATTCATATTTTTATGAGCGTAATTCTAGAGATGTTGGGTTTCTCACATTGAGCGAATTGAGAACCTAGTGTGAAATATTCTAAAATGTGGTTTGCATTGAGGAAGTGAAGGTGTGGAGGCCTCAGTATAGACAAGTGGTTGGGTGAGGATCGTTGGTGACGAGAGCTTCTAGTGGATGGTAGTTTTTAGATCCATAAGATAAATACAATTCTGAATTGATAGATTCCAACATACTGTAGAGAAAGGCAAGTCTTTTTGCTTATGGGTGTAAGTTAATCCATGTACAATTTGTTCAGCAGATTAATAAAATATTTGAGTAGCGCAAAAACAACAAGGTGGTTTTCTCCCTAAAGTGCTTCGACCAGAAATACTTGTTTTCTTATGTGTGCATGCTTGTGTTGATATTTCTCATGGTTTTTTCTCATGGTTATTATGTTTGAGTTTATTGTTGCATATATGTTTTGATGACCTAATGTTGTGAATGTGCATGGATATTTGAAGTTGTGGAAAAAGATTTAAAATTGGTATAAATGTCATCGTTGATGATTCACCTCCACCTCTCAATAGTGATCATTGTTTCCAACATGACACTATAGGAGAAAATTTATTTCATCTTCAACCCTTTTAGTGTCATAAGGATGATAGATTCTTGCATCCCATGATGTTTTCAGAATTGTCTAATGCCCAATTTTAGTATATAACTCTTAGTAGTTAGTTCCTATTTTAGCAATGATGATTTTTTTCTTTCTACTAGTCATAACTAAAAGATACTATTGATATTTTAAATTAGGTTAACAAACCTCTTGTAATATCTCAACTTCATTTTATTTTCTAACTGTATATTGCACCATAAATTTTCATTAAATTTAAACATAAGAATATTTTTAATAGTGTTGGTATCCTGTTGAATCATATTTACCCATATACCCCAATGATTTAGTGAAGACTTTGCATCTTGATGTCATTCTCGCTTGAGCTGCTAGTGGTTATGGCTGAAGTTGGAAGCAATTTTTTGGAACCTTTTTCTCATCCATGTTATTTATCTTATTCTTGTACTTTAATAACCTAACCATAGTCATGAACTCAATGGGAGAGAGGATTTGTTTTATGAGGAGGATAGGCTTTGGTGTATTACTTTTATTATTAAAATTATAAGCCATAAAATTCTTTTGAATTTGCTCTATCCTTCTCCAAAATTCTCTAGCCATACTACAACCCTAGACTTCACATCTATATAAGATAATGGGAGTGACAAGGGTATCAAATATGAGCTTTTCTTATCCCACAACCAAAGTCTAGCAATTTGCATTGGTTTTGAAGCCCATAAAAATATTTACAATATCAATGTGTCCCTTTTTCAAGACTATAGTTCAAATTGATCTTATAATGAATGTTGATTCCAAGATATTTATATAAAATCTCTTTCTCCAAACTATTTTTTTCATATAAGAAAGTGCCATAAGTAACCTTATGGGATTTGAATATCATAACATTTGTTTTATCCGTGTTCAAGTGATACGCCATACAAGAGAAGAAGTCCTTAAGGATTCTTAAATGATTATTAAAGTGATAGGGATTGTATACTATAAGAAAAACATCATTAACATAAAGAAGAATATATCAAGTTTATTTGGGATTATCTTAATTAATTTTTAATTATAAGTTTTTGGTTTTCATTGAATTTTAAAATTTCAATATTATATATATAATTTGGCTTTGATAAATATTTTTTATTATTTTAGTTTTAGATTTGGTTTGAAATGAATAAATTTCCTTGTTTTATATATATATATATATATATATATATATATATATATAGATAGATAGATATACATTCCTAGGAATGGTGGGGAAAATAGTTAGAAATTGCATTGCTCAGCCAAGGCTAGGTTGCTTTTGTGGTGCCTTTTAAGGAAGTTCCAACCATGGGTAATCTACAAAATCATCAAAAGTAAGTCCTTGGTTGGTGTTCCTTATGCAAATATGGTGAAGAGCTGATGGCTCACTTGTTCATGACATGTCCTTTCTCATTGGGGATATGGGTTTGCTGCAAAAATAAGCTTGGTTTTGGAACAACATGGCAAAGGGAGTCCTTCCAGGATGCATGGAAATATTGGTGGGATCAAATAAGTATAAAAAAATATAGGTATATTACCTCACAATATGTTGGTAGGTGTGGATTTCCAAGAACAAATCTATATTCCAGGAGCAATTATCATCCCCCAATAAGGTGGTTGCTCAGATTCTTGCAATATATTCACTACTTCCCTCTTTAGATATAGTTCATGTTCCTTGAAATATCACTATTGAAGAAATCAATCTTGCTTTACCTTGGGCCTATTTTGATGGAGCTTCACTTGAAAATGGCTATTGTGATGGTGTGGTTGTTCTTTTCCTTCAAGTTAACCATTCCTTCAAACGTCATAGTAGTCTAGGAAGAGGAACAAATAATTTTGTTGAATTATTATCACTTAAATACCTTCTTCTTTTTCCATGGAAAAGGGTTATAGGTCTTTACAGGTATTTTGGGACTTTATGATTATTGTGAACTAGTTCAATGAGGTTCAAAAATGTCACAACCACCTAGTAGCCCATTGTCAAAGAGATCCTATGCATCAAATGTGTTTTTGACTATGTTTCATGTTTCCATATCTACAAGGAATTCAATACAAAAAAAAAACTCTCTCTCTCTCTAAGGAAGGTACTTCTTAGAGTTTGGGAGTATGAGAAATCACTAAAAACTAGAGGACAATGCTTAGAATTACTTCCATAGGCCTTTCAATGAAGGCCTTCTACACTCTTGGTAAAATACAAGATCAAAATATATGTTATTGTCTTTTAAATTTTTGATACCTCATGATTAGATGATGTCGTATAATATTATAACAACTTTATTCAAGTTGAAACTATTATTTTTTCTTTCATGTATGCAATTTATAGGCCATAGATATTTTATTTTTGGCATGTTTTTCCAGATATGATCAAATTGGTTTTAGCCAGTACTGTGAGAATGGTGCAATCAATAGAATGTAATTTTTCATTATCTAATGAAAATTGCAAAAAACAAATTGAGGAAATATATGTGTTTTCCCCAATTTGGCTTATTTTCTACTTAATTTTTCCTTTTTTAAATTTATTTTTCTTCTTTTTTTAATAATTTTTTTTTATAAAAAAAATTATATAAAAGTTTTGGATTTTTAGACTGTAATTTTAAGCTCCAAAAAAAGGATGGTGTTGTTGATAGCACCTATTTTTAAATTGTGGGCTAATTTTAAGATTCATGTTTCAAGGATACTGATTTTCAAGGCCATGATTTCAATAATGTTGTAATTTTAATCTTGAAAGAAAGAGTGGATGCCACTGGGAGTGCCAATTTTCCATTCAAGGATTGATTTCAATGTTTTCGTTTCAACAATACCAATTGTTAATTTATAGTTTCAAAGTAGTTACGATTTTAACCTTGGGAAAAAATGGTGCCACTATCAATGCCACTTTTTGATTGGGGGATTAATCTTAATACTTCCATTGGAATTATTATGAGGCTTTTAGAACCATGGTTGTAAAAGATAATAATTTTCACTCTGAAAAGAAAAGTGTTACCAGTAACACCTATTTTCAAAATGGGGTTAAAAGAATCATTAAATGCAACTAATAAAAGAAGAAGAACTTGTGAGAGTTCTCATCAATTTCGTAATTATTTTTAAAATCTAGAATAGGCCCATCATATCCCCATGTGTGTGTGTGTGTGTGTGTTTGTGCGCACACGTGCACACATGTGGCTGTGTCATATCACAATGAGACTAGCACAACCATATTTAGTATTACAAAGAACCATTAACATCATTCAATTAGGTTGCCTAAAGGGTGACAAGTCACAAATAAGTGTATCTATTTCTCCAAAGTCACTTAGCACTTGAACCTAACCCTCGATATTGGCATGCATCCACAAGCATGAACACAAACACTAGTACATATCCATATAAACCATGATTCTTTAAAAAAAAGGAAAGCTAACATCATTTTATTACAATGAGGCTAATGCAATCATATTTAGCATTATGCGGGAACAATTAGCACCATTTCATTCCATTTCCTTACTAAGTAATAACAAGTGGAAAGTATCTATTTCACCAAAGTCACTTAGGACTTTCCCTTGACCAATTCTATTGGCATACATCCATAAGTGTGACCACAAACACTAGCATGCCACATGGTATAACTTGAATCTAGTGGGACTATATTAGCTCCCAACATTGATTGACCTGACAAGCCATCATTGACATTCCCCGAAGTTTTTAGAATAGAGAATTTTACACATAAGTTTGTTTTATAATCCTTTTAGGCAAATCATAAACATTGAGTTAAGATGGGTCTATGTTCATATCATTTCACTACTTTGTACAAAATTTAGGTAATGTTTTTCCCCTCTATTTGGGATCTCTTTCATTCGATTAGAGGTAATGTATTCAACCATTGACAAAGTCAAAATGGGATATATATAAGCATTAGGGTGATAATGAGGATGGAAAACCTCCGCACCCTTGAGGTGAACGTGCATGTTTCAATCTCCACCCTTATGGGGGGGATTTAAATAACACAACCCTATATTAACCTTGATTATTTTAGGTAATAAGAAATTTACATGTATTTCTTTTCATAATCCCTTTATATATTTAATAAACATAAACTTAAGATGGATATATATGTTGTGTGAGTATGTATGTCAAATAATAGTTGGAAATTCCTATCTTATGGAATCTTAGAATTGCTTCTATAATAATAAAATCACTTCCTTTTCTCCCACTCAATTTAATTGAAATCCACTTCCTCTGCTAGTAGTCTTTGTCATCTAATTATAAGTCGTGGGTTCAATCCCTAAATAAGTGAAATGATCCCCAACTAGAAGCATGGTGTTGAGGTAGGTGTGGACATTGGAAACCTTCTCTCCACAATCCCCACCCTTATGTGAATGAGATGAAATTGGGGTAGGTGAAAATGTGCATTTTTCCAACCAAAGAGTCGCACTAGGAAAAAAGATTCAGATGAAATCATAACATACACAACCCTTCATAACATCAAAACATTTCTACATTAAAAACAATGATATTGACACTTCAAAATTACAATTGTAATGAAAATTATATGAAAATATTATAATGAAGATAGATCATAAAAGGTAAAAATGGTATATTGTTTATCCTTCTAAAAATATTCCATTTGGTCATGGTGAGGTGGAATACCACAAAAAGTATTCGATTTGTTCATGGTGAAGTGAGAGTCCATGTGGCACATGAAAATGATATGTCTACCAACTAATTTGTATAAATGAAAAAATGAATCCATTCAACACATTCTCTATTTGGATATGTAGATTTTTACTTGTAGAATCAACAAACTTATGTGATATGCTAAAACAAAAGACAAGAATATACTCTACTCTTCAGTGGAAACCAAAATTGATCAATGAAAACACTAAGCAGAAAAGGAAGAATTTCAATCACACATAACACAATATTTCCCTAGGGAAAGCAATTTCTCAAACCTCCAAATATCTATATTGCATTAACCATAATATCTGAGAAAAAATATAATGTGTGTTCAACCCTGAATAATTCTTGCACAAGTACAATCGATCTCTCTGCTTCACAAACTAGCTCAAGCCAACACTTAGACAATTATGGTGCCTTCCAAGCCCTTACGTCCTTGCACAATTCCTGAGAGAATTAGCCCATATTTAATTTGGAAATTCTCCACTCATGACTGTGCAATCCATCCATAGGCCCTCAACTGATTGCATGCAGTATCTGTTTAATTATGAAAATTATACAACTCATAGTACACAATCCCTGAACTCTAATCTCAACTGGATCTTCCTATGAACTGACATGCATGAGTTATTTATGAGTGAATCCTCAGTTAACTAGTGGAGCAATGAAGATGCACTGGTACCCATCTCCACTACTAGACCTCCTACTAGTTCCTCCAACTATTTGAACTAGTTTAACTGTCTTTAACTCAGTTAGACTAAATTAATTAATTACAACTCAAAAGAACTCAACATGGGCCCTTAAAATTTAGGGATCACTCTACATGACTATAGATATACTTCCAAATCAAATTTACTAAGCCAACTTAACTTAATTAATTGTTACAAGTTGCTATGAGAATAGAATTTCAATTTATTTTCTAATTTAATTCAAGGACACATTAAATTAGAATTTCTAGATGCAATTTTCAACATTTCTTGTTGTTATTTTCAACACTCCCTCTCAACAAGAAAGGAATTCAACTCTATCCCCATTTGGTACTGTTAGAAAACTATATATTACAGAGCAATGGAACACATAAAATATTGCAGATATATAAACACAGAAAACGCATAAAACAAGAGAGACACAAATATACATGGTTCACCCAGTTTGGGCTATGTCCATGGAGAAACAACCAGTCCTTCTTTTATTATATTATCCAGCAAACTGAAGAGATACAACCTACAACAGATCTATTGTAACTCCCTCTTCGCTCTCAATCTCCTCTCTTTTCCTCACTCAAAATACAGATCTACATAGACGCAATACAATTCCCTCATACATAGTGAGGGGTTGCCGTCTAGGGAAAAAAAACCCTAAATTAAACATAACTTCTACCGTTAGATCATCTGCCTAATGGATGGCCCATATTGACTAGAAATTACTAGATTTTTACAAGGAAATTTTACATCTGTTTGCGGGGGGGGCAAGTCCCCCCCACACCCCCCCGCGTGGAGGGGTGTACAATCTTCCTGGGGTATACATCCGGCTGAGACCTTTGAATACATAATATAATCAGGCTCCACACCCAACAATCTCCCACTTGGAGACTGATTATAGCAACTTCACCGTTGCTTCATTTGCTAGACAATAACTCCACTTTGGACCTGACTGATTCTCATCTTCTTCATCATACTTGAAGACCAATTGAAACTGAGTAGATTCTTAGTTTCTCCCTGGTTACAACTTTTGTTGACATATTTGCAGGATTCTAGCTAGTGTGTATCTTTTCCAGCTTCAACTGTCCATCTTCCAATGCTGATCGTATGAAATGGTACTTGAGCTGTATATGCTTAGTCTTGGAATGAAATGTAGAGTTCTTTGCAAGATGTATGGCACTCTCGCTATCACTGTATAACCTGCCCAACTCGTGTTTCTTAACCAATTCATCTACAAACCTTTGTAACCAAATCATTTCTTTACTAGACTTTGTAGCAGCAACATACTCTGCTTCTGTTGTTGAGAGTGCAACAACACTTTGTAGTTTTGTGACCCAACTGACAGTTGTTCCACCTACAGTAAACACATACCCTGTTGTGCTCCTCCTGTTATCTCTATGACCTGCCATATCTGCATCAACATATCCCTATAGAGCAATGTTTGGACCACCAAAGCATAATGCTTGATTTGTGGTACCTCTCAAATACCTGAGAATCCACTTCACCACCATCGAATGTTCTTTTCCTGGATTGTTCATGTACCTGCTTACAACTCCCACTGCCTGTGCAATATCAAGCCTTGTGCAGACCATTGCATACATTAAGCTTCCAACTGCTGATGCATATGGAACTTTAGACATATGAGCCATTTCTTCCTGAGTCTTGGGACACTCCTCCTTACTTAATTTGAAAAGGCTAGCCAAAGGTATACTAACTGGTTTTGCATTCTGCATATTAAACCTTTTTAACACCTTTTCTATGTACTCACTTGAGACAATGTTAATTTGCGATTCTTCCTGTCTCTAGTTATTCTCATACCAAGGATTTGTTTTGCAGCACCCAAATCCTTCATTGCAAATTAGTTTGCCAATTTCCTTTTGAGCACATTTATTTCCTACATGTTAGAACCTGCAACAAGCATGTCATCTACATACAATAACAAAATAATATAGCGGCCATCATTTTGCCTTTTGAGATAAACACAATGATCAGAGTGACATCTAGAATAACCTTGTTCAGACATAAACCTGTCAAATTTTAGATACCACTGCCTTGGAGCTTGTTTTAAGCCATACAAGCTCTTCTTAAACCTGCACACTAGTTTCTCCTTCCCTTTTACTTCATATCCTTGTGGCTGCTGCGTATATATCTCTTCCTCCAAATCTCCATGGAGAAAGGTTTTCTTTACATCTAACTGCTCAACATGCAAATCTTCAGCTGCTACTAGACTTAGAATAGTTCTGATTGAAGTCATTTTCACAATAGGAGAAAATATATCATCAAAGTCTATACCCTTTTTCTATGCAAACCCTTTCACCACAAGTCTAGCTTTATACCTTTTTCTACCTCCATCTTCTTCCTTCAACTTGTAAATCCATTTATTCTGCAATGTTGTTTTACCTGCAGGCAACCTGAATAAGTCCCAAGTCTGTTTATGTGCTAAGGAGTCCATCTCTTCTTTCATGGCTTGCTCCCACTTCTTCCTGGTTTCTACCTGCACTACTTCTTCATAACATTCTGGTTCACCAGAATCAATCAACAATACATAATATAATGAAGGAGAGTATCGTTCAGGGGGTCTACTTATCCTAGTAGATATTTTAACACCACTTTCAGGTGTTTGAAGTGCTTGTTGCTGTTGTGGTTGTTGTTCTGGCTGTTGATCATTATGATTTTCAGGCACCATCACTTTTTCTATGATCTCGTCAAGCACTGTGTATTCTTTGTTTTATTTTTCCTGTTTCTTTTCCTGCAGCTGATCCTTATACAAAACCTTTTCATTGAATATGACATCTCTGCTCCTAATGATTTTGTGTTTTTCATAATCATAAAAGCGATAAAACAAATCATTAACACCATATCCAATAAAGGTGCATTTCTTTGATTTTGTCTCAAGCTTTGTTCTATTTTCTTTGTTAATTTGGACAAAGGCTTCACAACCAAAAGTCTTTAAAAAAGAGTAGTTTACCTTTTTACCTATCCATGCCTCCTTTGGAATACCACCATCCAAGGAACTTGAGAGCCCTCTGTTTATTAGATAAACAACAGTATCTACAGCATCTACCCAAAATTGTAAAGGCAATCCCGCATGCAATCTCATGCACCTTGCATGCTCCATGATTGTCCTGTTCATCCTTTCTGACATGCCATTTTCTTGTGGTGTTCCTGGAACTCTCTTCTCTCTACGAATTCCATTCTCTAAACAGTACCTATCAAAATCTTTGTTGTAATATTCACCTCCATTATCTGATCTGAGACACTTCAACCTTTTTCCTGTCTCATTTTCAACCAAAGCTTTCCATTTCTTGAAAGTATCAAATACATCAGATTTATTTCGAATACAATAAATCCAGGTTTTTCTGGTTGCATCACCAATAAAAGTAACATAATAACGAGAGCCACCAAGAGATGATACCTAAGCAAGTCCCCATACATCTGTGTGCACAAGCTCTAATTTTTCGCTCTTCTTTTCTTTCCCAACTCTAAGGAATATGACTCTCTTCTGTTTTCCATAAACACAATTCTCACAGAATTTTAAATCAACATGCTTCAAACCTAGCAACAAATCTCTTGAGTAAAGAATCTGCATCCCCTTCTCACTCATGTGCCCCATCTTATGATGCCACAATGCGGTATCTTCTCCTGTAGAGGTTAAAGCATTAACAGAATTAGAAATACCATTGCATAAATACAATGTACCAACCTTTCCTCCTTTCGCTATTACTAGGGATCCTTAAGTGACTTTCCAGGTTTTATCTGTGAAAGTAGATACGCAACCTTCACCTCCCAACTGCCCTGTTGAAATCAGATTTTTCTTTAGATCTGGAACATGCCTTACCTCCTTCAATAGCCATTGATTTCCATTTTTTTGTTTTATGAAAACTGTACCCATTCTAATGATTTTACAGGGTTTATCATCACCCAATCGAACCTGTCCAAAATATCCTTGAACATAATCCTAAAAATGTTTCCTATCAGGTGTGGCATGGAATGAGGCCCCTAAATCTACCACCTAGGCATCAATAATATTTTCTAATGAAAGAATCTAAGCATCTTGCAACACATCACTTGTTACATTCGCTTCATGATTAGTTTCTTGCTGCGTGTCTCCTTCTTTTCCCTTCTGAGACTTGCAGACTTTCTTCATGTGTCCTTTCTTCCCACATTTCCAGCACACTATCCCCGATCTAGACTTGGATCTGCCTTTTCTTAACTTACTGTGATATCGAGGGCTCTTACCTCTTTCCATTTTTCTTCCCCTAGTCTCTACAGTCAAAGCATTACCTGATGTCCCACCAAAGCTTTTTCGTCACATTTCCTCCCTAAGGATTGCCCCGACAACATCATCAAACTTTAAAGTACTAGATCCAAAGACAGAGTTATTAATGGCCATAACTAAACCATTCCAACTTTCTAGCAATGAGCACAAAAATAACAGAGCCCTAACTTCATCATCAAAAGTTACCACTACAAAACTTAACTGACTTGTAACTGTATTAAAATCATTTAAATGATCAGCAACAAATCCACCTTCTAACATCTTCATATTAAATAAACGCTTCATAAGAAATACCTTATTTGAGGCCGAAGGTTTTTCATATAGTTTCACCAATGTCGACATTAAACCCTCTGTTGTTGTTTCCTTTGAAATATTAAACGCTACCGACGCTGCTAGCCACAGCCGTATTGTTCCAAGTTCCTTTCTGTCGAGAATATTCCATTCTATGTATGTCATACTCATCGGCTTCTTTGTCTTTCCACTCAATGGTAGGTAAAAATCTCTCTGATATAGATAATCTTCCATCTGCATCTTCCACAACTGGTAGTTTTGGCCGTTGAATTTTTCGACTCTAAACCTACCATCTTTTGCCATTGCTCCCACTCGAACCAGGAACCCTTCCCTCCTACGAGTTTATCAGCCAAATAGACCTTCCACTCTGATACCAGTTGTTAGAAAATTATATATTACAGAGCAATGGAACACATAAAATATTGCAGAAATATAAACACAGAAAAAGCATAAAACAAGAGAGACACAAATATACATGGTTCACCCATTTTGGGCTACATCCATGGAGAAACAACCAGTCCTTCTTTTATTATATTATCCAGCAAACTGAAGAGATACAACCTATAGCAGATCTGTCGTAACTCCCTCTTCACTCTCAATCTCCTCTCTTTTCTTCACTCAGAATACAGATCTACATAGATGCAATACAATTCCCTCATATATAGCGAGGGGTTGCCTTCTAGGGAAAAAAAACCCTAAATTAAACATAACTTCTACCGTCAGATCATTCGCCTAATGAACGGCCCAGATTGACTAGAAATTACTAGACTTTTACAAGGCAATTTTACATCTGTCTGGGGGGGAAGAAGTCCCCCCCACACCCCCCCACATGGAGGGGTGTACAATCTTCATGGGGTATACATCCAGCTGAGACCTTTGAATACAAAAGATAATCAGGCTTCACACCCAACAGGTACCTTTGGAATGTTTTGCTTGCAACACTTCTCTCTAGTGTTGCTGTTGCTACAACATCTGAAACTGAAAAAGCATCCAAACAAAATAAATTGAATCAACTGTGTCTACAACTGTCTACATGGAAAATTATGTTGTTGTTGCCTCTGCTATTGAGCCTCCTGCTCTGGTGTCAACACTGTTATGCACTCCTCAGTATATGATTGACATTAATCCTCCTAGTGCTGAATATTGTGGGACCCCGTAGCAAGGTAATGATCCATGAGACAAAAAACACCTCAATGGATTATGCCCAATTTTTCAACCCTTGGGATAATTGCTTCACATCATTCCACCTCTCACTAGAAGGTATGGCTGCATGTGCTCCCTCTTCCCACTTGGCTCGAAATTTCCCCCTACTTGATGTCTCTACTTGAGTGGATGTCTCCACTCGGTCTCCTCTCTGCTTCTCCAATTGTGGCTGCTCCACAACTTGTTGAGGCTACTTCTAAGGCTACTTCTAGGGCTGCATATGAGGCTGCATGTTGAGAGGTAATTCACGTTCCCTCTCAACCACCAAATCTCTAACCTTTTCCTTGCCCCTCAAGGCTTTGCGTTCATCTTCATCCTCGAGAACATACAGGTTCTTGACTCGCACAATGATCTATTTCATTTGTCTCATGGCAATGTGTTTAAGGAAAACCTTTCCTTTGCTAAACATCACATCGTGGCCACGGTCTTCCAATACCGCGATGGAAACAAGATTTTTATTTAGTCCTGGAACATACATCACATATGATTCTGAGAGGGGAGCCAGATTCCCTCTTAAAGGTAATTGTACCAATGTTAGTCGTGTTATACCTCCCATCATCTCTAAACTCTATGTTATGTTTGAGGTCTTTATCCTCCAAGTCACTGAAGTGATCTCTATTCCCCATCATATGGAACGAGGAACCACTGTTAAGATACCACTTGCTTTTCCATTATAGTGTTGGCGATGCATGCAATGAGAGTGAATTCAAGTTCGAATTGTGAAGCTAGAGCTTCACCTGCTGCTGCTACTACAGGTTCTTATTGCTTGCTTTCTTTTGTGGGAAATTCATGGCATAGTTCTCGTACTCGTGATAGTGAAAACACTTGATGTTCGACAATTCCTTCTTCTTGCTACCCTCCTCACCTTGGGACTTCTCTCCCTTTGCTTTCTTTTATTTGCTGACTAATTCAAAGTCCTCTTCCACTTCTTTGGAAGAGGTCCCGTCTCTGGTGTTCCACCGAAACTGTTCTTGTACCAAGTCGGAGGACAAATGCTCCCACTCTAGTAGCTTCTCCCTCCCATTAATTGAGTCTTGGTAATTATGCCAGCTCTTGGGAAATCCTAGAAGTGCTAGACTCACCAGATAGTCTTCTGCAACAATAATCCTGACACTTCCGAGCTCATCCCGACATCGGGTGAACTTGGTCAAGTACTTCGGAATTGAGTCACCCTTCTCCATCTTGATCTTTCTGAACTTGTGCTTCAATGCTAGATTCTTGTGGTCACTGCTATTTTGAAACAGGTCCATCAATGCCTTCCATATTACAAATGGAGTTTCCTTGCTATGGATATTCGAGACAATGTGATCTTGAACTTCTTCTAGGATAATCCTTCTCGCTTTTTCCATGTACTTTCTCCATTCAGCCAGATCTTGAGCATCTAATCCTAGAGGATTCATAATATCAATATCTATGAATTCCTTCAGCCCTTTTGTCTTCTAGTACTACCTCCATCACGTTCTTCCAAGCTATGTAATTCGAGCTGCACTCTAGGGCATACTCAAGTCTCAAATCATAGAATGACATTTTGTTGACTCTAAAGTATGAACTGCAAATTCAAATTTACCTACACAAAAAAATCGAATTCTCCTCTTCTATAACGTCTTCAGCTCCAATACCATGTATATTTTACTTGTAGATTCAAAATATTATGTGATATGCTAAAATAAAAGACAATAATCTACTCTACTCTTCAGCGAAAACCAAAATTGATCGATGAAAACACTAACCAGAAAAGGAAGAATTTCAACCACACATAACACTATTTCTCTAGGGAAAGCCATTGCTCAAAACCTTGACTATCTATATTGTATTAACCAGAAGACCTGAGAAGAAAATACAATGATGTTCAACCCCAAATAATTCCTGCCCAAGTACAATCTATCTCTCTTCTTCACAAACAGCTCAAGCCAACACTTAGATAATTTTGCTACCTATCAAGACCCTACTTCCTTGCGCAATTCCTGAGAGAATTAGACATAATTGGGAAATTCTCCACTCATGACTGTGTAATTTATCCATAGGCCCTCAACTGATTGCATCCACTAACTTTTTAATTCAAAAAATTATACAATTGATAGTAAATTGTCCCTGAACTCTAATCTCAACTGGGTCTTCCTCTGAACTGACATGCATGAGTTATTTATATGTGAATCTTCAGTTAACTAGTGGAGCAGTGAAGATGCACTGGTGCCTGTCCCCACTATTAGACCTCCTGGTAGTTCCTCCAACTATTTGAACTAGTTTAACTGACTTTAACTCAGTTAGATTGTATTAATTAATTACAACTCAAAAGAACTCAACCTGGGCCCCTAAAATTTAGGGATCACTCTAGATGACTCTAGATAGACTTTAAACTCAAATTTGTTGAGCCAACTAAGTCAACTTAACTTAGTTAACTATTACAAGTTGCTATGAGTATAGAATTTAAATTTAATTCCTAATTTAATTCAAGGACTAACTAAATTATAATTTCTAGATGTTATTTTTAACATTTATTGTTGCTATTTTCAACAGGATAGGAATTGTAATAACAATAAGAATAAGGAGAATATATTTCAGCAATTGTGAGATGGAGATTTGAACAAGCGATTTTTAGTGTTATGCACATGAGATGGTACAACACCCTATCCATGGAGTGCAACCATATTTCGATTGATTAATATTATTATTTTAATATCAATATAATTATGATTAGTAGTTGGATGCCTTGGATTTGCCTTAACTCCTCTTTCACACAACCACAATTAAGAGGGTTATAATTTTTTAGGCCAATTATCAATTCCTCCTCCACTCTCAATGTACCTTAAGCCAACTCCTAAATCCTACTTTGCATAAGACTCGTTATAAGCCTTAGAGTTGTGATAAATTTTCATTTGGTGCGAAAAATTAATTAGGGACTAAGGATGTCCCCTTAATAGTCTACAAGGTCTAAGAGATTGGTCATTCCTAGGAAGACTATGCTTTCAAGTCACCTATCAAAGACTTAACACAAATATCTATGGAAACTCTTAAACAAATACTTATAGAAATCCTCCATTCACCCCAAACACCTTCTAATCCTCCCTTCAAGATCATACTCTTATTCATTTTTATGTTGTAGTAAAAATTTAGCTAATAAATTAAAATAAAAAAGAATTGATACTCAACATCTAATGTGAATTGAGAAAAAAGATAAAGATAAAATAAAAAAATTATAAAAAATTAAATTAACTTAGTTCAATCTTAACCTTAAGAGTTAAGCACCTTAAAATTTACATGTAAATTTAATATTATATGAAAATGAATCTATGTTATTGTTGTTTGATTGCTTCCCATTTTGAAATCATTCCCTTCTATTTGGACTTTCCCGTCCAATTAGAGGTTCTAGATTTTATCATTTACTAAGTGAAATGAGAGACACCTATGAGGGATGAAAATACACATTTTTAATTAAAAAATATTAATTATAAAAAGGAAAACAATACTACATAAAAACATAATTAACATTAGATAAAAAATTAAAAAATATAACAAAAATATTACATTTAGCCATAGTGAATTCAAATCCAATATACCATGAAGATAACATGATTAATAACAAAGATAAATTAACTAATAATAAAGTTTGTCTATCAAAACCTAAATTCACTTTTTGGGGCTTCGAGTATGCTTTAAAACAACATTTTCTTGGCTAAGAGCTCATCTTCCTCAAATGTAAGGAAACAAGTTAACGATCCAATGCCTACAGACATCTTGTTGGAGCCTTCGTTAATTTTGAAGAGTTTTGACCAGTTTTGACCAACCGTAGGGTGGGAAAGGACAAATGGCAGCAACAGTTGGGCGACGGAACGTGCAGTTGTGAAAAGGTGATAGCAAGGTGGCAGTGGAAGGCAAAGGAAACCGAGGAGATGGGAAAGCGCAGAGGCAGACAAGGAAGCAAGCAGCCGAGCGAGAATTGGCAGTCCAGGCAACCGAGAAGTATATAAAAAGAGGAAGAACGAAAAGGAAGAGGTTTTTGTTGTCGATTTTTTTTTATCGTTGGGGTTGTTGTTGAGGACAGACCCACCGGAATTTGAAGGATTTGGTTGCTGAGGAGGTACACAGACATAAGAGCAGAAGCAGGAAGAGCTAGAAACTAAGGAACTGGGTTGCGGAGCAGATCTGACACAAGCTACTGAGCCGGGTATTTTATGTATTGTTGATGGCGATATGCCAAGTTATACTATATTCTGTTCTGTTGCTTTAATGTAATCAGAGTTGATGGTTGTTAAGACTCATAATGCATTGTGCATCATGTTTTGTGGGCTTATTAAAATTTTAAATAGTCTCCTTGTTGCATGAAGATGGTGCTTGCTAGATTGATACTAGAATGTTGTTAGTTCTGTGGTATTTATGATGAATCCATGTGTATGAGTTTAGGGTATCATTATCTCTGTTTCATGTATTATGAATGCATATGTGTATGACTGCCTGTGTTCAACTGACATCCCCTCAACTCCATGCTAAGCCCTTCTCCCCTTTTGGTTGTGGCGTGCTTCGGGTGAGACTCCTTGCCCTTTGGGGTGAGGTGAAAATGCCAGTGTTGTCCTTGACTATAGTGGACCATTGTTTGCCTTCCATGTCTAAACCCGGGGTCTTTTCCCTGATGACTCTTTCGAGCCAATAAATGGTTCCATTTCCAGGACCCGAAATTAGAAGAACTAGTTCAGAATATGGGGTCAAGGGTGTTTAAGAGAGAGATCGGAAACTAGTGGAACCACAAAGCAGACCAATTCGTGCCAGAAAGGCTGCCTACAAGAATCAGCCAATCGAAAAGGTGCGTAAAGGGATCTTATACACTGATAGCTCAGACGACCAATATGAAATTTTCTGGTGCAAATTCCCTGAGGACCTGTACAATTGGTTGAGGGAACTAAAGTGGAAAAGTCCTTCGAGCAGATCAGCGAGAGCCTGCCATAGTTGGACTTCGTCTGAGACTACACTATTACAACAGCTAGATAATGAGCGGACGAGAGAAGTTGATTTCTAGGTGAGAACTACGGCGGAAGGATACATAGTTGAGTTTGCTACAGAAAGCTATCAGTCCTACTCAAAGGAAGAGGCAGTGTTCAACTCCGAGCTAAGGGGGGAATTGATAGGGGAAATCCCGACGTGGATTAATATGCTTGTTGTAGAAGAGGGACTATTATCTCTATCTGCTACCAGGATGGAAGCGTAAAACCCTAGTATCTAGGGAAGGAACTAAAGGGGAAAATGCTGCCCACAAGGGGATAGGGATGTTGCGGGGGGATGGATGCAGAAGGATTAAAGAGAGCGAGGGATGTTAGAGCACAGAGAAGGGCACTGCTAGTGAATAAGTGGCAGGAAAGAGCAGCTCGGGCCCTAGGGAAAAGAAGGAGAGGGTCTTGCCCGATAGGAGTGGAAATGGAAAAACCTCGAGCTGAGATGGAGGGGGAAGAGGATTCTAGGCCACCCGAAGATGGGACGAAGGGATGTTGGAATCGGGAAGAGGAGGAAGGACATTCCCTACAGGTTGCGGAAATAGGATTGCAACAGGGAACTGGAGGAGGACTATCTCAGAATGTTGCGGATGTGGGATCGCAACCGGGAGCGTATGGGGGATCCTCCCTGAAGGTTGTGGAAGAAGAACGCAAGATTAGCACCCATGTTGGCACGAAGATGATGACAATATGGGTGATGGAATGAGGAAGTTATTTGACGAGGATCCAACATCCACCAAAGTTTAGTAGCGCCAACCCCAAAACACAAGTGGCTTTTTCCCCAACCTTCCCCTAGTACCTTATCACAAACTAGAAGAATTCATCTTTAACCTAGCCAAAGCAGCGCGAGTATACAGTGCGCGAGAAAAATGCAAAATTGGTCTCAATACTGGGAGTGATACCAGAACCGGCTATAGCAGTAACTTGGGACTACAAGGGTCACTATAGCCAGAAACCAGCGGTTTTGTGTTATTAGCCAATATTCAGAGCAGTATGGCGGGATAATTTACAAGATACCTGAAGTTTGCAGGTAAGGGGAACAAGGATGTGGAGCAACATTGGTACCTTTGCGAAGCCATCTGGACGGTTCGTCAGACTTCGGATAACGTTCGGACGGTGGAATTCCAAACCACGCTAAGGGAACGGGCCCTATGATGGTTCATAAAGTGGGTAGAGCAGAACCAGAACCCAACCATAGATTGTATTAACAGGGGATTCATGCAAGAATTCAATGTACCACAAACTGATCAATAAGGGGTATCGTGTTGGGTGTGGAGCATGATTATTTAGAGGTATTTGTTTCAGCCAGATGTATACCCCAGGAAGATTATACACCCCTCCATGCGGGGGAGTGTGAGGGGGACTTGTCCCCCCCATGGGGGTTCGGGGGGGATCATCCCCCCCGGTTGGGGGGTCTGGAGGCCAATAATCCCCTGATGGGGGTTTCGGGGGTAGCGCCCCTGAAGTTAAAAACAGATGTAAAATTGCCTTGTAAAAGTATAGTAATTTCTAGTCAATCTAGGCCGTTCATTAGGCAGATGATCTGATGGTAGAATTTATGTTTAGTTTAGGGGTTTTTTCCCTAGAAGGAAACCCCTCTCTTTGTATGAGGGTATTGTATTGAGGCTGGGAATATATGTGCATTCTCAGAGTGAGAAACAGAGAGGTGAGACTAGGAAAGAAAACAGAGAATATTACAGCGGATCTGTTGTAGGTTGTGTCTCTTCATTTTGTTGGATAATAGAAAGGAAGGACTGGCTGTTTGAGGTGGATGTAGCCTAAACTGGGTGAACCACGTATATTTGTGTCTCTCTTATTTTATGTGTTTTCTATGTTTATATTTCTGCAATATTTTATGTGTTCCATTGCTCTGTAATATATAATTTTCTAATAACTTGTATCAGAGCCGAAGGTTTGTTTGGCTGATAAACTCGTACGAAAGAAGGGTTTCTCATTCTAGTGGGAAAAATGGCGGAAGATGGTAAGTTTAGGGTCAAGAAATTTAATGGCCAAAACTTCTCGATGTGGAAGATGCATATGGAAGATTATCTGTATTAGAAAGATCTGTACCTACCATTGAGCAGAAAAACAAAGAAGCCGACGACTATGACAGATGTAGAATGGAACATTCTCGATAGAAAGACACTCAAAACAGTACGGTTGTGCCTTGCAGCATCGGCCGCCTTCAACATTTCGAAGGAAACAACGATAGAGGGTTTGATTTAGGCATTGGTGAAACTATATGAAAAACCCTCGGCCTCAAACAAGGTATTTCTTATGAAACAGTTATTTAATATGAAGATGTCGGAAGGTGGATCTATTGCAGACCATTTAAATGATTTTAATACAGTTACAAGTCAATTAAGTTCTGTAGGGGTAAACTTTGATGATGAAGTTAGAGCTCTGTTATTCTTGTGCTCATTGCCAGAAAGTTGGAATGGTTTAGTAATGGCCATTAGTAACTCTGTTTCTGGATCTAGTACTTTAAAGTTTGATGATGTTGTCGGTGCTATCCTTAGCAAGGAAATGTGACGGAAAATATCTGGTGAGACATCGGGTAATGCTTTGAGTGCAAAGTCTAGGGGAAGAAGAATGAAAAGAAGAAAGAGCTCAGCATATCGCAGTAAATCAAGGAAAGGCAGATCCAAGTCTAGATTGGGGATAGTGTGCTGGAAATGTGGAAAGAAAGGACACCTAAAGAAAGACTATAGATATTGGAAGGGAAAAGAAGGAGATGCACAGCAAGAAAACAATCATGAAGCAAATGTGACAGGTGAGGTGTTACAATATGCTTTGATTCTTTCTTTCGAAAATATTACTAATTCTTGGGTGGTAGATTCAAGGTCCTCATTTCATGCCACACCTGATAAGAAATATTTTCATGACTATGTTCAAGGATATTTTGGACAAGTCCGTTTCAGTGATGATAAACCCTGTAAAATTGTTGGAATGGGTAAGGTTCTTGTAAAATAGCATAATGGAAACCAATGGCTACTAAAGGAGGTAAGGCATGTTCTAGATCTGAAGAAAAATCTGATTTCAACAGGGCAGTTAGGCGATGAAGGTTGTGTGACAACTTTCACAGATAAAGCTTGGAAGGTCACCAAAGGAGCCCTGGTAATAGCAAAAGGCGAAAAGGTTGGTACATTGTATTTATGCAATGGTATTTCTAACTCTGTTAATGCTTTAACTTCCAAAGGAACAGATGCAGCATTATGGCATCATAGGCTCGGACACATGAGTGAGAAGGGGATGAAGATTCTTCACTCAAGGAATTTGTTGCCGGGTTTGAAGAATGTTGATTTGGACTTTTGTGAGAATTGAATTTATGGAAAACAGAAGAGAGTCAGATTTCTCAAAGTTGGGAAAGAAAAGAAGAGCGGAAAATTAGAGCTTGTGCATACAGATGTAAGGGGACCTGCTAAGGTATCATCTCTCAGTGGCTCTCGTTATTATGTTACTTTTATTGATGATGCAACTAGAAAAACTTGGATTTATTGTATTCATAATAAATCTTATGTATTTGATACTTTCAAGAAATGGAAAGCTTTGGTTGAGATTGAGACAGGAAAGAAATTAAAGTGTCTCAGATCATACTATAGAGGTGAATATTGCAGCAAAGAGTTTGATAGGTACTGTTCAGAGCATGGAATTCGCAGAGAGAAGACAGCTCCAAGAAAACCACAAGAAAATAGTGTGTCAAAAAGGATGAACAAAACAATCATGGAGCGTGCAAGGTGCATGAGATTGCATGAAGGATTGCCTTTACAATTTTTGGTAGATGCTGTAGATATTATTGTTTATCTAATAAATAGAGGGCTTTCAATTTCCTTGGATGGTGGTATTCCAGAGGAAGCATGGACAGGTAAAATGGTAAACTACTGCTTTTTAAAGCCTTTTGGTTATGATGCCTTTGTCCATATTAATAAAGAAAATAAAACAAAGCTTGAGGCAAAATTTAAAAAAAAAAATTACCTTTATTGGATATGGTGTCAATGATTTTGGTTATCACTTATATGATTATGAAAATCACAAAATCATTAGGAGCAGAGATGTAATATTCAATGAAAAGGTCATTTATAAGAATCAGTTGCATAAAAAAAAACAGGAAAAATAAAACAAGGAATACATAGTTCTTGATGGGATCACTGAAAAAGTGAAGGTGCCTGAAAATAATAATAATCAACAATCACAACAACAGCAACCACCACAACAGCAACAGGCACCCCAAACCCCTGAAAGTGGTGTTAGGAGATATACCAGGATAAGTATACCCCCTGAACGATACTCTCCTTCATTATATTATTTATTGTTGACTGATTCTGGTGAACCCGAATGTTATGAAGAATCAATGCAGGTTGAAAGCAGGAAGAAGTGGGAGCTAGCCATGGAAGAAGAGATGGACTCCTTAATGCATAACCAGACTTGGGACTTAGTCAGGTTTCCTGCAAGTAAAACTACATTGCAGAATAAATGGGTTTACAGGCTGAAGGAAGAAGATGGAGGAAAACAGAGGTACAAAGCTAGACTTGTGGTGAAGGGGTTTGCACATAAGGAAGGTATTGATTTTGATGAAATATTTTCTCTTATTGTTAAAATGACTTCAATCAAAACTATTTTAAGTCTAGTAGCAGTTGAAGATTGCATCTTGAGCAGTTAGATGTAAAGACAACCTTTCTCCATGGGGATTTTGAGTAAGAGATATATATGCAGCAGCCACAAGGACATGAGGTAAAAGGGAAGGAGAAACTAGTGTGCAAGTTGAAGAAGAGCTTGTATGGCTTAAAACAGGCTCCAATGCAGTGGTAACTAAAATTTGACAAGTTTATGTCTGAACAAGGTTATACTAGATGTCACTCTGATCATTATGTTTATCTGAAAAAGAAAAATGATGGCAGCTATATTATATTGTTATTGTATGTGGATGACATGCTTGTTGTAGGGTCTAACATGCAAGAAATAAATGTGCTCAAAAGAAAATTGGCAAATTCATTTGCAATGAATGATTTTGGAGCTACAAAACAAATCCTTAGTATGAGAATAACTAGAGACAAAAAAAATCACAAATTAACATTGTCTCAGAATGAGTACATACAAAAGGTGTTGAAAAGATTTAATATGCACAATGCAAAACCAATTAGTACACCTTTTGCTAGCCATTTCTAACTTAGTAAGGAGATGTGCCCAAAGACCCAAGAAGACATGGATTATATGTCTAAAGTTCCAAATGCATCAGCAGTTGGAAGCTTGATGTAGGTAATGGTCTGCAGAAGGCCTGATATTGCACATGCAATGGGAGTTGTAAGCAAGTACATGAAAAATCCAGGAAAAGAACATTAGATGGTAGTGAAATGGATTCTCAGATATTTGAGAGGTACCACAAATCAAGAATTATGCTTTGGTGGTTCAAACATTTTTCTACAGGGATATGTTGATGCAGATATGGCAGGTGACAGAGATAACAGGAGGAGCACTACAGGATATGTATTTACTGTAGGTGGAACAACTGCCAGATGGGTTTCAAAAATCCAAAGTGTTGTTGAAATTTCAACAACAGAAGCAGAGTATGTTGCTTCTACAAAGGCTAGTAAATAAATGATTTGGTTACAAAGGTTTATGGGTGAATTGGGTAAGAAGCATGATATGGGCACATTATACAGTGATAGCCAAAGTGCCATTCATCTTGCAAAGAACTCAACATTTCATTCCAGGACTAAACACATACAGCTCAAGTACCATTTCATACGATCATTGTTGGAAGATGGAGAGTTGAAGCTGGAAAAGATACACACTAGCCATAATCCTACAGATTTGCTAACAAAAGTTGTAACTAGGGAGAAACTGAGAATATGCTCAGTTTCAATTGGTCTTCAAGGATGATGTTGAAGATGAGAAACAACCAGGTCCAAAGAGAAGACATTTTCCAGCAAAAATGAAGCAGCGTGGAGTTGCTACAATCATTCTCCAAGTGGGAGATTGTTGGGTGTGGAGCATGATTATTTAGAGGTCTTTGTTTCAGTCGGATGTATACCCCAGGAAGATTGTACACCCCTCCAGGCGGGGGGGTGCAGGGGGAACTTGTCCCCCCCACGGGGGTTGGGGGGGGACCATCCCCCCCGGCTAGGGGGTCCGGGAGCTAATGGTCCCCCGGCGAGGATTTCGGGGGCAGTGCCCCCGAAGCTAAAAACAGTTGTAAATTTGCCTTGTAAAAGTATAGTAATTTCTAGTCAATCTGGGCCATTCATTAGGCAAATGATCTGATGGTAGAATTTATGTTTAGTTTAGGTTTTTTTGCCCTAGAAGGCAACCCCTCTCTTTGTATGAGGGTATTGTATTGAGCCTGGGAATATATGTGTATTCTCAGAGTGAGAAATAGAGACGTGAGACTGTGAGATAAAACAGAGAATATTACAGCAGATCTGTTGTAGGTTGTGTATTTTCATTTTGTTGGATAATAGAAAGGAACGACTGGTTGTTCAGGGTGGACATAGCCCAAACTGGGTGAACCATGTATATCTGTGTCTCTCTTGTTTTATGTGTTTTCTATGTTTATATTTCTACAATATTTTATGTGTTCCATTGTCTGTAATATATAATTTTCTAACATATCGGAGTTGTGGGAAATTAAGAAGAGGGAGGGAGAGACTGCTTGGGAGCTCATGCAAAGGCTTAAGGATGCCATTTCCAAGCTAAGTTACACCTTGGACCTGAACCACCAGTGGGACTGGTTCATCAAGGCGCTCTTTCCCTTGACCAGGACACCATTGACACAACAGAAGATAGGAGCCCTGAAGGATGCCTTAGAGCAAGCATCTCAGGTAGAAGCAATGGCAAGATATCCCCATGAATACCAGGGAGGGACAAGTCTGCAAGATCCAGCAATCACGGGCTTTGAAAGCCAGATCGCGAACCTGACCGAGAAGCTGAGGGATCTTCAGCCCATATGACTGGTCATGACTGATGTTTGGTGCACCCATTGCTTGGTGGAGGGGCACGTTGCGATAGAATTCCCACAACTGCGGGGTCTTAACCAACTAGGAGGGGTGGCGGGGTCATCTGGAACCACTCCAACTACAGGGGTTGTGGCCATCGGGGCACAAGGACCCTTCCCAGGAAGGAATAATGCAGATTTAGACGAAATTTGTAGAATGTATGGACACCTGCCACGAATGTGTCTAGTTCTACAAAAGTACTATAGCGTCCCCAATAACAACTACTGCAAGTTCTGTGCATCGACTACTCATCACACCGATCAATGTCGAGCGTTGGATGCTCTGGGAGAAAGGCTGGACATATCCATGTTTAGAGTCAATGAAGCAAATCGAGGGGGGCAAGGAGGAAATGGACGCGGAGGAAGATCGGGGGTCAAAGGACCCCTAAGATGATACAATTGCGATCAGGAAGGACATGTCGCAAGGGAATGCCCACTCTCGAGAAGACCATGGTGTTTTCAGTGTAGAGTTAACACCCATGCGATGGAAGACTGCCCAAAGCTCATCGTGAAATGGGAAGAGAGGAGCAGATAGCGAGGGGCTAACTTGGTGAATGTCGAGCCTTGGACCGACAAGGGTCTTCCCGCAACAATATCAATATAGTCACCCAAGGAGGGAAGAAGACATTGGAAGATCACTATGTCGAGGAACCCCCTATAATCGTTAAAGCAACGTCACCACCAAAGGCGTATTAGCCCAAGCGCCAAAAGCAATATTACCAAGAAGCAGCCAAATTGTTCCAAGGGATGACTGAAGATAGGGACACCCAAGGCCCACAGGTCTATGGGCCCAAACTTGCCTAACCCAATGGGGAATGGTTTAAAATGTTCTTAAAAATTGTTGAAGATGAGACCATGCTAATGGAATTACGGAAAATCTTAAAATCCGCGGTGTTCATAGAGCGAGAGGACACGGGACAACCATGTGAAGCCTGGTTAGAGAAAGCTTCCAGGAGGGTGAAGCAGAATAAGAAGAGAAGTGGGAAGGAATTCTAAATCAATGCGCAGGTGGTAAGATTCCAAATTAAGGACACCATGCTAGATCTAGGGTCAGACATAAAAATCCTACCCCGGAAGACTTGGGAGGGAATGGAGAAGGCGTATCTGAAGAATTCGCCAATTTAGTCGAGAATGGAAAATCAGTGTTGTATACTGCCCATCGGAAGATTGGAGAATGTAGAGGTCGATGTAGCAGGAGTAAAATCACACACTGAGTTCGAAGTAATAGACATTATGGGGGATAAAGACCCATATCCAGCACTCCTGGGGATTGACTGGGCATACGGAAACTATGCCATCATAGATTTGAAGAAGGAACTTATGATCTTCGAAGCAGAAGGACTGAGGGTGATTCGGCTGCTGGACCCTTATCAAGGACCCAGGCTTATAGAGCCAATGGATGACATGGAAGAACCAGGGATGTTAGATCAGTTGTATACACTCACGGAAAGAAAGAGGGAAGACTACATAAATCCTACAGCCGGAGGATCAGTTAGTTGGAGGAGCATCCAAAGTTCAAAAGCTAGCTCAGAAGCTGCATGGGGTGGATATGAACTGATAACCTGGCAATGTGCAAAGATAAGTTGAGTAAATTGGGGAGATATAGGAAAGGATGACATCCTGAAGTATTGTGGCCTTGAACTGATAGATCGGTTCCTAGACAGGATGGACCAGGATGTACCGGAAGACGAGAGAATTCCCTTTCTGGACATTGTGCTCATGGCAACACCCACAAGATGGTGGAAATCACACTACCAGGTATTGAAAGACTGGAAGGATGCAAAGCGAGCAATGAAGGAAAGGTTTAGCAAGAAAGAAGAGCGGCCACCAGACCAAAAAGAATACATGGGAAATTCAAGTCCCAAGGAACATGTCAAAGGGTGCATCACCAGCTGGGAAAGCTGAGGGCTTCCAAAGAACCTGTGGGTTCATGCCTTTATACACACCCTCAGTGCCATACCCTGGGCGTGGTACATCCATGAAGAACTACGACGACAAACAGCTTCTTGGGATGCCTTGGAAACATAGTTCATTGGAAATTTTCCATTCATGGATAGTGAAGCACAAATGACAGAAGCACTTCAAGCAGTGAAAGGGGTTTTTTTCACCCCGGAGACGCTAGTTAAAAGGGAGCATGAAGAAAACTTCCTGCAATGCTTATTTGACATGGAATCTCCAGGATTTGTGACCTATGACAGAATCGACGTAGAACTAGAAGAAGACAGATTGGAAGGTCTTAGACACCTAGCCTTTGAAGAAACAGAGGGAGAAAGGGGGATCCAGGTGCCCATCTCCTACCAGTGAAGCTGAGAAAGTAGAATTTAGGGACGGAGGATAAACCCAAGACAGCATCAGTGGGAGATTACTAGGACGAACAAACCACTAAAGAAATTTTTTATTTACTACGAGAATACCGGGACCTGTTCCCAGCTTCGTTAGCTGAACTCAAGGCGATAAAAGGTAACTTGGGAGAGATGAAAATTGTTCATAAGCCAGGAGTCCGACCAGTGAAGAACAGACCATACTGACTGAACCCAAGGGTCAAAGAGAAAGTTAAAAGGGAGATTGATAAAATGTTGGATGCAGGAATCATTTTCCCGGTTGATGAAACTGATTGGATAAGCCCTATAGTGATTCAGAACAAGAAGGATGCGACCAAGATTAGATTAAGCATTGACTATAGAAGCTTGAACAATGCACGTGTGCCGACCTGTTCCCCACGCCTTTCAGCGACAAAGTCCTAGACAATGTTGCGGGGAATGAGGCTTACTCGTTCACAGATGGCTTCTTAGGCTACCATCAAGTCCGAATAGCGAAGAAGATAAAAGGAAAACAACATTCATGACGAAGTGGGGGTCGTACACGTGCAATGTAATGCCATTCGGATTAAAGAATGCGCCAACAGTCTTTTCAAGGATTGTAATAGCATCTTTCTGAGACTACATTCACAAGTTCCTGAAAGTCTACATGGATGACTGGATAGCATACAACCTGTTGAAGAGGCATACCAGTCTATTGAGAGTAATGTTCAAAAGGTGCAAACAATTACAGATCTATTTAAATTTGAAAAAGTGCATTTTCTCGGTTCCCTTCGGAACCCTGCTGGGAAATATTGTTTGCAAAGATGGAGTCTGCGTGGACCCTGCCAAAATAGTAGTAATCGTCCACATGGAACCACCCTGCAACATAAAGCAACTAAGAGAAACTCTAGGCCATACAGGGTACTACATGTTTGGTCAATTTAGTGTGTTCTAAATTGCTAATTAAAATGTCAATCCGGGATTCGTAAACTGTCGAAGTGAGGTGTACTATATGTACAAGATAACCATTTTCTTAGTCTTTTGTCGTTTTTGAGTTTTTTTAGTTTGTTTTTGGATTTATCTTTTATGGATTCCCTAGTGTGTGATGGGGAAATTGAAAGTTAAGTATGGATGGTAATGGTGATTTCTACAGTGATTTTCCAAACTTAAAAGTGTTCAAAAAGAAAGCTCTAAACTAACTGTAATGAAATCAATTCTCAAGAGGAAGCAAATGAACCAAACAGTGAACTAGTGACAATGGCCTAGTATCCTTACTGCTGCATGACAAAGAAAGTCAAAAATGAACTTAAAGCAACTCAAAGACTGAAAGCAAAGCAACTAAATCACACTACTTCAACCCCTGTTTTGATCCTTTACCCTTCAACTCAATCTGCCTATGGGGAGTAATCATAAACAAGCTGAGTAATATGATATCTAAATTGCAGGAAAATTAAATTGCATAAAAGGAAACTAAGATTTAACTAATCACACTACTTCAACCCCTGTTCTGATCCTTTACCCTTCAACTCAATCTGCCTAAGGGGATTAATCATAAACAAGCTGAGTAATATGATATCTAAATTGCAGGAAAGCAAGTTAAATCATACTACAATAAGTAATATTCTGATTCCTTACTAATAGAGTCACTTGACTATAGAAAGGAAATCATAATGAGATGAGTAATATGATGTCTAACTAGCAGAAAAATAAATAAGCAAAACGCAATTTGAAAAATGACAGTGCTGGAATTAAACTTCAGGAAATGAAAATCAGCAGCAAGGACAAGATGATCTCATGTCAGTGGTTATCAAAAAAAAATATGTAAATCTGCCCGGGTTACCTACAACAAAACCTGTAAAAGAAGCACTGATCAGCTAACAGTTAGAAAAGAAGCATAAAGGAAATATAGACAGCAAATGAACATCAGAACAACACACTATATATACAAGCAATGATTAAAAAAAATAGTAAATGAAAGCAAGTAAGAAACTATACAAAGCTTTGGTGTACAGGGGCCCTCTGCAACCTCAGCCAGTCAATCACTTAGTCACAAATCAGATTCAGAAAAACTGTCTTCTCATGTATTTAAAGCAAAGTGAAATGCAGTACAGTGGGCGACAACAGTCAAGATTACAATAAAAAAGCTAATCTATTCAGCGTATATCAACGCGTTATTTATAAGAAGAAGGTGCTGCAACTAATTCCTAGATTTATGCTACCAAGAGACACGTAAATCTCCTTGAGCCGAGATCTAGCGTGATGGGCATGAATTCATGGAGTGGTGGTTGCTTGGTTCAGTTCACGGGCTGCTCTCCAGGTGTGCCAGTACCTCCAGAAACTAAGGATCGTGCCACGCAAACCTTCACGTGGGCAAAACAGAGCCGTGCCACCGCAAAACTCCTCATTTGGCCCTTCTTTTGACCATCTTTGACCGCGACTGTTTATGAGTGATTTGGCTGATCTGAGGGGACACACCCCATGTACACGTCACGTGCAGCTTACCCATGTGGTTGGTTTCTCCATTGGACACCTGTAGCATAGCCTTTAACAAAATGGCTGTGGAAACTTGGGCTGGCTGCGGAAAGTGACAAGTTTCCGCAACTGCTTGAACAAAAATCTAAATCAAACAACAGTCATAAACATAGTTAGGAAACCATTCCATAAGCTCTTTTTAGACTATTATGCAACGATTTGACAGCTTGGTGGATGAAGTAAATGGAAAAAGAAGGCTGAAAGGGTATATAGGGAAGTGCAGGTTTGGGACTCAACATACCCCCACTGTGAAGGTGTTGCATGTCCTCATGCAACCAAAATTTAGTCACCCCTTTCTAATCCATATGTTCTGATGCTTCTGCTAGGACATCTAGCCCTCTTTTCTTCTTCTTTGGTGCTACCACCATTCTTGGTTTCCTTATTAGACATATGAACTTGAGATTAATCAATGCTCTTCTCAACTTTTTGCATTTTTTCTTCAGCTTCTTGTTTTTCTTTTGCCATAGTCCTAAATGGAGCATAGTGTTATCATGAATAATTTTATCTACCATGCTCTGCTCTTTGAGTGCTTCATTTTCCTGCTTGATATGCCTGTTTAGGACTTCTAATTCAAATACCTCCTATTTTAAGGACTGAACTTGTGCATCTAGTGGCAGAGTGGTACTTGGACCTGCAGCTGATTTTTCTAATGATTCCAAGTAGTCATATACTTCTTGTTGATTGGGGTCTACTTCAGGTGTCTTTCTTGGACTGAGTTCAAAATCTAGTGGAGGAGGAGGACTGCTCTCTAACTCTGGCCGAGAAGGGCTTTCATCATGTGGAGGACTGATTTCAATGCTTGGTTGAGGATGAGGTGGACTACGGCCAGTTGGAGTTTTCTCAGGTGTCTCTCCACCCAAGTCAATGAAGTGGGGCCATTTTATTTGTGTTTTACTCCCTTTTCCTCTTAACCTTGTGCTTCTCCTTAAGTATGGTGGACCAATACTCTTTTCTTGTATACTCTGTTTTCCTTTTGCCTTTTTCTTTGCTATAGCAGCAGCTTGAAGATGTACTAATCTTTCTGACAGTGGTTGATAATCCTCCTCTATGGATTGCTCAGGGGATGGGTAGACTTCTTGGATGGTCCTTTGGCCTTTTTCTTTCTTTTGTTTCTTGTCTTTAGCTCTATCTTCTTCTTCTTTTTGACTGGTTTCTTGAGTTTCTATAGTAGGGGAGTCTTGGACTGTAGTGCTCTTTTCTCTTCTTCTACTTTTTCTTGGTGTCTTCGGTGTGCTACTTTCAGAGGCCTCAGATGGCTCTTGGAAGTAGTTTCTTATCAAAAATTGCTCCCATGTATCTTTGTTTTTCCTTAAGTGGTCTTCAATAAGAATTTTTATAAGTCCATGATGGTATAGATGAGGGTCTATATTGCCTATGTGTTTTTGGACTGTAATGCTCGTCTTCTTCAAACTCAAGAGTAAGAAATAAGGCAAATTAAGAGTCTGATTTTCTAAGAAATTCATCAACAGTCTAGCATGGTACATATACATCGAACCGAAGCGTCCTTCACAGGTGACAAATTTTTGGATAACTAACAGTAGACTAGCCCATTCTTCCTTCAATGCATGAACAGGAATTCCTTTAGTAAACACGGTGGTGTCCATACCCGGGTTTCTTAGCATGATTCTCCATGCTTGTTCATCCACGCTTTTATTTTTGAACCATCTCTCACCCTCCTGAGGTAAGCCTGTAGCAGCTGCTACTGTTGTTTCGGTCACCGTGAGCTTCAAATCTCCAATCTCCACTTTCTGACCATCAAATGACCGTGTAAAAGCCTTGGTTACTTCTTTGTTATAGCCTTTAAACCTTTGAATGAACCGTAACCATTTAGCTTTATTCAATAAATCCTTGGCTTGAGGGTAACCTTCTAGATATTTCGGTCCTTCTAGCTCTGCCCTGAGTAGCTTTCCCATTCCTTTCCCTGTTTTAAATTTCAACCGAGGATGCAATTGCATATGAGGATTTTAGCAGAGGACAGTAACTCAGTTGCAGGGTTTATGGTAAAAGTTAATGGCTGCAATCGATAGCAGGTAAAGGGAACGCTTCGGATTTCAGGCGGAACAGAGGATAAACAGTAGTGAATGGGTTTACAAACTGAAGTGTGTGTATATGAAAGGAAGGTCTTAAATGAAATGGTAAGTGACCGGTAGTGGAGGCGAGATATTTTTTTTTTGAATTAACGGCTGGGTACAGGAGATCACACGTTTTAATAGATAGCTGCGGAAAATACGGTGAGGAAGAGCCGTAAAGAGATTGGTCACATCTTATGAGCGCAGGTGGCAAATGACAGTGCAGTCAACTTGAGTTTAAACCCGAAAACCCATCATGAGACCGTTAAGAAATGAATGCATGGTGTATGGAGTAATTTCGTGGGATAGGAGTGGGTAATGGAGCTATCATATCGAATCATTGCACATAGTAGAACTTTTCATGGTTTGATAACTATGTATAATCATGACTTTAATTGCTATTTGATAAAAAAAATTTCTCATACCTTTGGAAACTTTGTCATTTCTTTCCCATAGCTTTTAACCGACTGTTCTTTCTTGATGCCTTGGAGATGCTCCATGTCTTCATGGCATTTGCTCACTTACACCTACATTTTCATGATTTTCGTACTGACATTTTGACTGTGAATTTTAAAAACAGAGTGGTGGTGGCTGCGGAAATCGTTTCTAGCTGTGGAAATTGTTTCTGGCTGCAAAAACTGTTTCCAGCTGCGGAAACTGGGACAGCACCCACTTAGCTGAACAAATATGGTTAGAAAAGAACTAACAGAGTGAAAATAGTTCTGAAAGGAACTTTTATTGATGAAATGAGAATGAAATGAGTGAAATGGCATGAAAATGAAGCGGAGTGAAGTGAAGAGAAAATGTGAATGAAATGGAGATGGAGTGGAATGGCGAATGAGGTGGAGTGAAGATGGAAAGAGAAGGAGAGGAGATTTTTTTTTTGGAAAATATAGAGTGTCAAGTGTCCTTGATTTTCACTCTATATTTTCTGTATAAGACTGCCAATCTATGATTGGTTTTCAGGCTTATACAATTTTTTTTTTTCTTTTTTTTTTCTTTTTTTTTTTTAACTGAAAGAATCAAAGGCTAGGCTGGTGGGTAAGAAGGATTCTTCTCCACCAACTTTATTGCAGAATTCTCTTGGAATATCTTGACAAATTCTTCTTTTGAGAGTGGCTTATGATAAATTTTCAATCAGTGGCCATTCACAAGAAAAGAAATCTGAAATTCATCAATGGTCTTGATTCTTACTGTTGCATTATTAAAGACTTTGTCAATTTCATATGGCGCAAGCCAATGGGTCTGAAATTTACCTTTAAAGTCTTTGAACTTGGAATCAAACAGTAATGCCCAATCTCCCTCTTGAAACTTTCTCTATTTGATGTATCTATCATGCCATTTAGCTCTTTGATGTTGAACTAGATCAGTCTTTAAAATTGCTTCTTGTCTGATCTCATCTAGCTCATTCAACTACTCCATTCTATGCTTTTGGGCTTCTGATAGATTCATCCCCAACTGGACTGCCATCTTGAAAGTCTTGACTTGAAACTCAATGGGGAGCAGGACTTCTTTCCCATAAACAAGTTCATAGGGAGAATGTCCTGTTTTATTCCTCCATGTAGCTTTGTAGGCCCATAAGGCTTTAGGAAGCCTTTCTGCCCAATATTTTCTATGTAGATGAACAGTTTTGGTGATGATGCTCTCAAGAACTTTGTTTGTAGACTCCACTTGGCCATTTTCTTGCGGATGGTAAGGAGTAGATTTTCTGTGCTTGATTTTGTATTCTTCCATCAGCTTCTCCATCAAGTTAGATGTAAATTGACTTCCCTGATCTGTCACAATTTCTCTTGGAACACCAAAACGAGTAAAAATATCCTCAAAAAGAAATTGAACAGCTAAATTTTCAGTGGCAAAAGGCAATGCTTTGGCTTCTACCCATTTGGTGACATAATCAGTGCATACCAATATATACTTTTTCTGTTTAGATGGTGGATTAATAGGTCCAATGAAATCTAAAGCCCATTTTTCAAAGGGTTCGATGAGTACCTGTGGTTGTAATGGCATTTCCTTTGAAAGAGTCGGTCTCCCAACTCTTTGGCAGCTATCACACCTTCTGACATATTGTTTTGCATCTTTGAAAAGGGAAGGCCAATAATATCCCAAAGAAAGGATTTTATAGGCCGTCCTTTTGTCAGCAAAGTGTCTACCGCATGGTTCATCATGACATTCCTTGAGGATGTCAGGCATTTCATCTTCCCGAACACATCTTCTGATCACACAATCTAGCCCTGTTTTAAACAATTCATTAGAAATCCATGAATAACTTGAACTCTCCTGAATAATTCTTCTTTTTTCACCAGGAAATAAATGTGGAGGTAGCTTTCCTGTAACCAAATAGTTAGCAATATCTGCATACCAAGGAGTCTTAGTAGTTATTGCAAATAAATACTCATCTAAAAACTTATCCTCTACAGGGGAATCTTCATTAGTATTTTGGATTCTAGACAAGAAATCAGCTACTGTATTTTGTTTCCCTAGTCTACCCAACACAGTAATATTGAATTCTTGTAAAAGTAAGAGCCATCTTGTAACTCTGCCATTAGTAATAGGTTTATTCATGAGATATCTAATTGCAGAATGATCAGTATGGACAAAAGTTTCATAGCCAGTTATATAGTGTCTAAACTTATTGATTGCATGAACAACAGCTAAGAATACTTTTTCAGTCACAGTATAGTTTAACTCGGTGGGAGTCAAATTTTTACTGGTGTAGTAAATGGCATAAGGAACTAAATCCTTTTGTCCCAACACAGCTCCTAGAGCTGTGTCTGAAGCATATGTGGAAATATGGAAAGGAAGTTTCCAATTTGGCCCTCTCAAAATGGGTGCTTCAGATATTCTTGTTTTCAAAGTTTCAAATGCAGATTGACAATCAGGATCCCATTTGAGTTCACAGTCTTTTGTAAGTAATTTGAAGAGTGGAGATGCTATTTTGGTGAAGTTTTCAATAAATCTTCTATAGTATCCAGTAAATCCAAGAAAACTTCTAACATCTTTTTGACAATTTGGAATAGGCAACTTGGAGATGACTTCAACTTTTGATCTATCAACTTTAATCCCATCCCCTGAAATATGATGTCCTAAAACAATCCCTTCAGTAAACATCATAAAGCATTTTTCATGACTTAATGATAAGTTTGTTTCTTTACATCTTATAAGGACTTTTTCCAAATTCTCTAATGCCTCTTCAAACGAATTACCATAAGCTGTAAAATCATCCATATAAACCTCTACACAATCATGGATTAGATCGGAAAAGATTCCTAGTACTGCCCTTTGAAATGTTGCGGGTGCATTACACAATTCAAAAGGAAGTACTTGGTAAGCAAAAGTTCCCCATGGACAGGTAAATGTGGTCTTGTTCTGATCTTCAGGTGCTACCTGAATCTGATTATAGCCACTAAAACCATCCAAAAATGAAAAATAATTTTTGCCTGCTAAAGTATCTAATACCTGATCGATAAAGGGTAAAGGAAAGTGATCCTTCAAAGTTGCTTTGTTCAATTCCCTGTAATCAATTCATACCCTCCATTTACCATTCTTTTTAGGTACTATAACCAAAGGAGAAACCCATCGGCTATCTGAAATTGGATAAATGAAGTTTACATTAAGTAGTTTTTGGAGCTCTTCTTTCACTATCTCTCTAAGGTTTGGATTCATCCTTCTATGAAGTTGTCTGATTGGTCTACTGTTTTCCTCAATGTAGATGTGATCAATGCAAGTCTTAGGGTCAATACCTTTCATATCAGTATATTCCCATGCAAATGCAGTAGAATGTTTTTGCAAGATTTTGGTTAGTTCTTCCTGTTGTGATCTTTCCAAATTTTTGTTGATATTCAATGTTTTACTTGGAAAGATCTCAATGGCGAAACTACCAAACTCTTCCATAGAGAAAAGAGACATTTGTCTAGATGATAGATACTCAATGTCAGAATCTAACTGAAATTGTGTGTGGTCATATTCTGAAGATGTTTCAAAGTTTTCTAATGTGTTCAGAATTTGACTATCTTCACTAACTTCAGAAATGGTAAAGACAGGTTGTATAGTATCCTCATCATCAATCCACTCATTATCTCCTATTTCTGTAATTGCTTTTGCTGGAGGATACAGATTGAATTTTTTTGTCGAATTACCATCAGAAATATACATATCCCCAGACCTACAATTGATGAAAGCATCGGCTGTGGCTAGCCAAGGTCTTCCTAAGATAAGAGGGTGTCCTCCTAAATTACTCTTGGGGGTTAAAATCATGAAATCTATTGGATATTCCCAAGAGTCTAAGGAGACCGAAATGTCTTCTAATACACCATCTGGTTTGATAATTGATCGATCTGCAAGTTGCAGTAAAGTAGGTGTAAAAAGAAGATTAGGAAGTTTCAGCTGTTCCATAGTCTGTCTACTCATAATGTTGATAGCAACCCCTAAATCAATCAAAGTATTTGGAATTTCTACCCCATTGATATGTGTTTTGACAATTGGACTACCGGGATCTACATACTTCTGCATAGTAATTTTTCCCATCATGATATCTGCAATTTTTCCTACCAGGTGGATTCTTCTTGTATCTCTAGGTTTCCTTCCTGGTCTTTTAAGACTCAACTCCTTTATTGTTTTTGCTAGAATAGGAATCTCTCTAATGGCTTGTAACAAGGGAATATTGATACAGACATTATTCAATTCATCTAGAAAATCATAGTCGGGCAACAAGATTTGTTTTTCCACCCCTTTGTCAATTTGTAATCTTTCAAGAAAAGGAGGTGTGGATGAAGATGCAGGTTGCTCAACTATAGGAGTTGTGGGGGTTAGCTCTTTTTCTTTTTCTTTCTGAGTGCTTGGGTTTTGAAGAGATGCTTCAGAACCTTTATTGGCTTCAAGAGAATCTTCCTCAGAAATTCTTTGCTTTTGGGCATCTATAGAAGGGTTATTTAAAACTCTACCAGATCTGAGTTGTACATCATTGAGAGGAACAATCATATAGGTATGAAATTGTTGACCTTCTACCATGTAAGCATTTTGAGGGTTTTTATTATTGGGGTTTGGCAATGGCTGAGAAGGAAGTTGATTTGACTTCTGTTGGAATGGATTATGGAAGCAAGAGTTGAGAATTTGGGTTTTGTTGAGAAGGTTGTTGTTGTTGAAATGGCAATGATAGTTGTGGATTTTGATTTGGAAGTTGTGGAGCTTGTTGGTTTTGAAAAGATGGAGGATATTGATAAAATTGAGTAAATCTCCCATAAGGATTTTGTATGCCTTGTACCCATGATTGAAAAGGATTTTGAGGTTGGGACCAAGGTTGTTGCCAAGGATTCCAATTTGGTGGGGTTTGAAAGTTCATAGATTTGTTAAACCCTTGGTTTTGTTGCCCCTGCCAAGGTCTCCTTGTAACAAAACAGAGAGACTCAATTGTATTTGGATCTTCTTGGAAGACAGCTTTGAGCCCAGGAATTGAAGGACAATCCTTGGTCTCATGATTCTCTGAACAAATCGCACATGTTTCTACAACTTTTGCATCCAAGGGACATTCCCTGAGAGCATGTTTCTTTCTACATTTTGGGCAAAAGATGGCTAAAGCTTCAGCTTCTGCTTTCTGCTTATTATGGATCTTAAGAGTGTCTAGTTGCTCACTAAGACTCCCTAAGATATCAGTTTTGAATTCATCAAGCATATTGCGAATCTCAGCCCTACTTACGGATCCAGTTGCAGATTTGTTTGTTCTGATGAGAGAAGGATCTCTAGGCCCTTTTCTAGTTTTAGATTTTCCTCTTGAGAGATGGACACACACCTCTACTATATCATGAAGTGGAAGTTGAGATATGTCTCCTTTTCCCATCATGTTCAAAATATCTATCCATTCATCTCTAATGGCTTTTAATAGAAGGGCTTTCAAGGTTTCCTCATCTAAGTTACTCATTTTTGCTCTTTTCAGATTGTATTGGAATCTTTCAAGTAAATCCTCCAAGTTTTCATCTTCTCTTGTACCATTTTAAATACTTCATCCTTGTGGTTGGTGGGCATACAATAGTCCAGGTGTCTATCCAAAAATGTTTGTTTCATATCATTCCAAGTCCTAATCGATTGAGTGAGTAATCCCATGAACCATTTCAAAGCAACTCCTTTCAATGTTGAAGGAAACAGTTTGAGTTTTTGAGAGTAACCCAGATAATCATAGGTTCGACACACGACCTCAAACTCAAATAGAAATGTTTCAGGATCCTCATTTCTTAACCCATGAAATTTTGGGAGGACAGATGGTGAAATATTTTTCATTGTTGCTCGAGAATCCTCATCGACTATAGGAAATCCAAATGAGTTATCTCCATCCCTATTTCCCCCATTGTTACCTCTACCTCCTCCATTATTTCCTCCTCCCCCTCCTCTACCTCTACCAAATCCATTAACTCCCTCCTCTGTCATGGTAGCTTCCTCAGAGATTTCAAAGTCCTCTGGTTCCTCTACTAATGGCGAACGAGGAGTAATTTCTCCCTCTTCTTCCTCAGGTGATTCTACTTCTTCAATTACAATGTGTCTCCCTGTAGAAGGAAAGAAAGGATCTTTTCCTAATTCAGATTCGATGGATGGTGTGGAAGAGTCTCCTAACTCAACTACTGCCTCTTGAATTCCAGGAATCTTAGGGCTAGGAGTGTGGGTTGGTGATGATGGAGGTGTCTCTTGTCTATTCCTTGAAGTAGATGGAGTTGTGAAAATTGAACTCTTGGCTCTAGCTAAAAACCTTCCCCTAGAATCTCTTGCTCTATGCATATCATTTTTATTTTTCTTCAAGTCGGGCTAATAATTCTCTTTCTGATCTTCCAGGTCACTCTAGGTGCAAGAAGAGAGCATACTCAAGAGACTATTAAACTAATAACTTTCTCTTTTCTGATCCTCCAGATCACACTAAGTGCAAGAGGAGAGCATACTTTGAGAGGTTATCAATTTTCCTTCCTTGAAATTTTTTTTTTTTTTTTTTTTTTAAGGAATTGGCTACCTAGTTTCACTTCCCCGGCAACGGCGCCAAAATGTTTGGTCAATTTAGTGTGTTCTAAATTTCTAATTAAAATGTCAATCCGGGATTTGTAAACTGTTGAAGTGAGGTGTACTATATGTACAAGATGACCATTTTCTTAGTCTTTTGTCGTTTTTGAGTTTTTTTAGTTTGTTTTTGGATTTATCTTTTATGGATTCCCTAGTGTGTGATGGCGAAATTGAAAGTTAAGTATGGATGGTAATGGTGATTTCTACAGTGATTTTCCAAACTTAAAAGTGTTCAAAAAGAAAGCTCTAAACTAACTGTAATGAAATCAATTCTCAAGAGGAAGTAAATGAACCAAACAGTGAACTAGTGACAATGGCCCAGTATCCTTACTGCTGCATGAAAAAGAAAGTAAAAACTGAACTTAAAGCAACTCAAAGACTGAAAGCAAAGCAACTAAATCACACTACTTCAACCCCTGTTCTGATCCTTTACCCTTCAACTCAATCTGCCTATGGGGAGTAATCATAAACAAGCTGAGTAATATGATATCTAAATTGCAGGAAATTAAATTGCATAAAAGGGAACTAAGATTTAACTAATCACACTACTTCAACCCCTGTTCTGATCCTTTACACTTCAACTCAATCTGCCTATGGAGAGTAATCATAAACAAGCTGAGTAATATGATATCTAAATTGCAGGAAAGCAAGCTAAATCATACTACAATAAGTAATATTATGATTCCTTACTAATAGAGTCACTTGACTATACAAAGGAAATCATAAACAGATGAGTAATATGATGTCTAAGTAGCAGAAAAATAAATAAGCAAAACGCAATTTGAAAAATCACAGTGCTGGAATTAAACTTCATGAAATGAAAATCAGCAGCAAGGACAAGATGATCTCATGTCAGTAGTTATAAAAAAAAAATATGTAAATCTACCCGGGTTACCTACAACAAAACCTATAAAAGAAGCATTGACCAGCTAATAGTTAGAAAAGAAGCATAAAGGAAATATAGACAGCAAATGAACATCAGAACAGCACACTATATATACAAGCAATGATTAAAAAAAATAGTAAATGACAACAAGTAAGAAACTATACAAAGCTCTGGTGTACAGGGGCCCTCTGCAACCTCGGCCAGTCAATCACTTAGTCACAAATCAGATTCAAAAAAATTGTCTTCTCATGTATTTAAAGCATAGTGAAATGCAGTACAGTGGGCGACAACAGTCAAGATTACAATACAAAAGCTGATCTATTCAGCGTATATCAACGCGTTATTTATAAGAAGAAGGTGCTGCAACTAATTCCTAGATTTATGTTGCCAAGAGACACGTAAATCTCCTTGAGCCGAGATCCAGCGTGATGGTCATGAATTCATGGAGTGGTGGCTGCTTGGTTCAGTTCACGGGCTGCTCTCCAGGTGTGCCAGTACCTCCGGAAACTAAGGGTCGTGCCACGCAAACCTTCACATGGACAAAACAGAGTCGTGCCACCACAAAACTCCTCATTTGGCCCTTCCTTTGACCATCGTTGACCGTGACTGTTTATGAGTGATTTGGCTGATCTGAGGGGACACACCCCATGTACACGTCACGTGCAGCTTAACCATGTGGTTGGTTTCTCCATTGGACACCTGTAGCATAGCCTTTAACAAAATGGCTGCGGAAACTTGGGCTGGCTGCGAAAAGTGACAAGTTTCCGCAGCTGCTTGAACAAAAATCTAAATCAAACAACAGTCATAAACATAGTTAGGAAACCATTCCATAAGCTCTTTTAAGACTATTATGCAACGATTTGACAGCTTGGTGGATGAAGTAAATGGAAAAAGAAGGTTGAAATGGTATATAGGGAAGTGTAGGCTTGGGACTCAACACTACAGAAGGTTCATAAGAAACTATGCAACCATAACAGCCCCAATGGAGAGACTACTAAGGAAGACGGAGGAATTCATTTGGACAATAGATTGTTAAGAAACACTGGACAAACTAAAAGAAAGATTAGTAAGTGTGCCCATATTGGTGTACCCTGACTGGAACAAAATGTTCCATGTACATATTGATGCGTTTGGAATAGCACTAGGAGCAGTCCTTGCACAACCAGGAGAGAAGATGGATCATCCAATGTACTATGCAAGCATAAAGCTCTCCACGGTGGAAAAAAACTACACAACAACAGAACGAGAAGCTCTAGAAATGGTCTACTATCTCCAAAAGTTTAGGCACTACCTACTGGGTGTGCCATTCAAATTTTTCACAGACTATTCTACACTGAAATACCTAGTAAACAAGCCAGTACTGGAAGGAAGAATATGCAGATTCTACACTGAAATACCTAGTAAACAAGCCGGTACTATTTCAAGAGTACACATTTGAAGTAGTTGTTAAGCCAGACAGACTTAATGTAGGCCCAGATCACCTTTCTCGCCTGGAAATAGGGGAGAATGATGGAGCAATAGACGACCAATTACCTGATGTCGATTTATTCAGGATAGAAGCCATACCCGACCACCTGCATGAAATTGCTACTTTGCTCACAATAGGTAGTTGTCCACAGGGCTACACCGCAACACAGAAAAGGAACTTAGTGGTCAGAGCAACGGATTACCAACTCATAGCAGGACACCTTTACAAAATGGGCTTAGACCAGATACTCAAACGCCATGTCCTACATCACGAAAGAGAAGATATCCTATGGGAGTGCCACACAGGGGTCGTGGGAGGCCATGTAGGGGGTATGGAAACTGCAAGGAAAATACTAGAAGTAAGACTATGGTGGCCCACTGTACATAATGATTCGAAGGCATTCACCAACGAATGTGATGAATGTCAAAGAGTTGGAAGGCCTTCCCAACACGATGAGCTATCACTACACCCAGTCCATACGGTGCAGATATTCGATAAGTGGGTAGTAGATTTCATTGGTCCAATATCCCCACCAGCAAGACACTCTAAAGCCTGATACATAATCACCACCACAGAGTACCTATTGAGATGGGCAGAAGCCACACCAGTAAAATACTGCACAACAGAAACAACGATGCGATTCATTTTTGAAAATATCATCTCAAGGTTCGGATGCCTGAGGAGCCTCACAAGCGACCCGGGAACACACTTCCTAAATGAGACAATTCAGGTCCCATTAAAAACTTTTATGGTACAACATCAGAAGAGCAGTCCTTACCATCCATAAGCAAACGATGCAGTAGAGACATTCAATAAGAGACTGGAAAAAGGGCTAACCAAAATCGCTTCAGCCAACCGAGATGAGTGGGATGAAAGAATTCCAGCGACACTCTAGGCATATAGGACAACAGTTAAAAGACTCCACAAACAAACTCCATTCCATCTCATATACGACAGAGAGATGGTGGTGCTAGCGGAGTTCATACTACCTGGCATGTTGATTTCAGAGGCAACAGGTATGATTGATAGCAGTGCCTTGTGGGATAGACTGAGCCAGCTGTTAGAGCTCGATGAAACACGATTCCTGGCAGAGTTCCATCAATCTGTTGAGCAACGAAGACAGAAGGCTTTGCATGATAGGCACATCAAGAAGAAATAATTCGAAGTCGGTGACCAAGTGCTCCTCTATGACAACAAGTTCCTCAAGTTCCCAGGAAAACTACAGATGCACTGGTTAGGCTCATTCATAATTTCACATATAAAAGAATCAGGTGCGGTAAGACTCGCGCAACTGGATGGAGTCCTACTGCCAGGATGGGTGAATGGCGCATGCCTAAAACCCTTCCGCAAGTAATAAAAAAAATAGCATAATAAGGTTGCGACTAGTAGAGAGATACTGCAACTCATTTGGGGTCGGGGGGGGTAGTGTTAGTAGTGTCAGCAAGCTTAGCTGGCAGGAATAGTAGCCGTGCATGTCAAACCTCGTAAGCAGAATACACGTAGGTTCAAAATTTTTCCAAAATTGATGGCCGCACACATACACGTCCCATCCGTTGTACCAGTAGTTATTTCCTAATTAAGTAATCAATAAGGCAATTGTCAAGGTAGGGTCGCAAAATATTTCCCGTTAAGCAAAGAATTAGTTAATAAATAAGCCTTTCACGGCAGAATAGAGACACCATGCAGCCTACTCTGTACCTTCCAAACCCACGACATAGTTGGCACGTACCAGTCGGCCGACGAAGGCAAAAAGATAGCTAGAATGCATGGAAAGGTCGTTGGAGTAATTAGTTGATTAAAGCCTCGTCAATTAGGGGACATCGTGTCAGAATCGACTACATAAATCACAGGAGAATGTAGGGAATGGTAGAATTTCAAACACCAGAAGGATTCCAGGAGCACTCGGAAGAACAGGAGTAGGACAGGAGAAACAGAAGACCACCAGTGCAAATTGTTTACCGCAGGAGCGGAAAAATGGCAAAGAGAATCATATCAGTCCCACAAACCACTCTAGATGCAAGAATCGAAGTTCTGGACGACCTTTATGGGAAATATGACCAGTCGAACCTCATCGACAACGACTTCATAGATGGATTCCAATTTCCAGCAATGAAAAGGGAGGTATACGCAGAAGAATTTCAACGGGAGGATGGCACTAGAGCCTCCATAATCAAGGGAGAGTTCAAAGTGCTAAATAAGTCCACGCTGTTCAACCTAAGAAATATTCCTATGTTTGGCACCCAACTAGTTGCCATGCAATGCACCAAGCTACTAGCAAGTAGGATGCATGGAGGTTCGGTATGGATGGACAGAGAATACCCGATCCATGCCGAAGATATCTATCGATTGAACGGGTTGGAAAACATGGGGAATGCAGTCAACACAACATCCCAGGCTGGGGCAAAGCGAGGGAAGAAACCGATGGAGGACAATAGCTAGACCCGCTATGGGATGGAGCGGGGGGGAAAGGCGCGAAGCTAGATAGAATCAACAAAGATAACATCAGGTTCACCTACTACCTTATTGCAGGAAAGACGATGAGGCACATCACAAGAAATGAGTGCACCCTAGACATAATGTCAATAGTAGAACACTACTACCAAGGTGAGATACTCAACTAGATAGCCTTTGTACTCAACAAACTCTTTGAGGCATGTGAGGATGTCTACCGGCGGAACACTGACTTTATGTTCGGATATTTGGTAATGGCGATGGCAATGTGGAAGTGGAGGCCACCACCAAAGAGGCAGATGGCAACTATTACTAAAGATCAGCCAATTTCTCTCGGATATGAACCATGGAGGGCATCGGGGATCCCAACATAAAAGAGATCAATGAAACAACCTTCAAGAGCTAGTATGCATAGATGGTGGATGCCATTCAGTCCACAGAGAGAATACCCAGGACTCTCCTGGATGAGTTCTCAAGCAACCTCTAGTTCGGGGCCTCGCACAAGCATACTTATCTCAGACCATGGTGTGTCAACCCCACCACATTCAAATTAAGGCCACAAATATTTAGCCTGATAGAGGAGGCCTTGTGCAGAGAAGTAGAGTCCTGGCTGAGAGTGGCTTGCAAAATAACAGAAGGGAAGCCCAGGTACCTGTTCAGATCTTTGACGCCACAGAACCGAGAGGGATATGGTGCAGAAAGCAGTAGGAAACGAGCGGCAACTGAAGTACTCTAACCAATGGTGCTCCAAATGGAGGAGAAAATGTTCGAGGTAAGTAGGACACTCGCAAGCTTCGAGCCAGGTGAGTGTGACTATCCCGAACATTTTCAAGATTCAACTATGTTGTTCCCCATTATACCGCCACCCCTCTCAATGAAACCTCCCATGGGTGTAGCCTAGGCTCCCTCCCCAACACCAGTACCCAGGCCACAAAAGAAGCAAGTTATCCGCACCCCCCAAGTCAAAAATCCGACTGCCAAAAAGCCGAAAGTTAGCACCCCAGCCCCAGTTGTCGACCTCACTGTTGAGGTCGAACACCAAATTCCTGCAACTGCCATAGTTGAGGAAATCCCTGCCACCGCAACCGCTACAGTACAACTGTCGTGGGAGTCATCCCCGCAAACAACTTCCACCTCTACAATGGTGTCCGAGCTCTTCCCCTTCGGCCATTGACGACCATCTGTGAAAGTAGAAGTTCAGTCAACTGGATGGAAAGAAGGTGCCACCTCGACCTTAGGGATGCCACCCACTAAGAGTACAACACCGATGCTGGGACTGGACCCACTAACTGGAAGATGCCTGGATACCAGTTGGTAGGGAGAAAGGACTGGCCCGTACCTACCCACTCTCCCTATAAATATCACAGCCCCCCCAAACCCTAGTATCACCCCAGCAACACCACAGTTCATCCCACCATCACAACAACCATCCCAGCAAGAGCATTCACCCACCTCACATTTCGATAAGTCCATTGCAAGCAGCCTACCCTTACAACAACAATTTCCAAAACCATACACAATATGAGCTGATACACTCTATCACTAGTCATCAACCCAGATATTTTCTTGCATTCAACAAGTAGCCCACAAGGCCGAGAGCCTACATGAGAAACTGGATAAGGAACATGAGTAGCAGAAGATGCAATTGCTCGCAATAACGGAAGAACGAGACTGCTTGCAAGAGGAAAATATAGGATTGCAATCACAAGTGGATCATCTTACTCAGAGGTTCCAATCCATGTGGCCAACCATCACCAAAGCCAACACGGAAGCACCGATGGACATGTCCACATGCGCCTTGATCGACTGTTGTGATCATATACAGACGGCGTGCATACACCTAGCAACTACAAATGTAGAAATGAAGAGGAAGCTAGAGACCGTCAGGTCTGCGCTGCCAGACCCTGTAGAAATCTATGAAATCTCAGTCGAAAGAAAGGTACGAGAGCTTGAGACAAAGAAACAAGCACTAGCCGACACCCTCATCGATGGATACACCTTAATGGGCAAGGTCCACGACTGGTTAAGCATTCTAGCTCTGAAGAATCACCAGGTCTACCCGTTGCGAGAGAAAATTCAATCTCCATTCATCGGCACAAGGGCGTGCATAGACCCTGCTTAGCTCCAACAAATAAGTGAACAAATCGACGTCCTCCAGGCCCAGGTTGACGCAATTGAGGAGGAGTCGGCAAGGATGAAAACAGTAATCTGAGACTTGTGGCCCTCGGTTCAGATGCATGTCCTACTGTTAAAGGAGGCATGCAACTCAAGCAACCATCAATTGGATGACCTGTAGATCTAACGACTGACAACCTTAACATCACAATCAGCTGAAGTATTCACACAAAGCGCAGACACAATCCTCGCAAACTAGGACTTGGATATCCAGCGATACAATGAGTTCAGGCAGCAGACAACAACAACAGTCCCTGAGTTGGAGCCTTCATTTGGAATGGAGGAGCCACAAGGTCAAGAAAGGGCCACAGAAACAAATTCCACACCACAGGCTAGGATTGAGATGGAAGAGATGCCTATTCCACAAGAAAGTATCGCAGCAACAGAGGTGTCGACACAATAGACAGTGGAAACAATGTCAGTAGCAACACAATCGCCACCCATAGAACTCATGGAAACAACAACAGAGCCGCCAAAGGTCGAAATGAGTTGACTCAGGGACGAGTCAAGAAATTCTGGTTGGGGCCTGTTGGAGCCTTCGTTAATTTTGAAGAGTTTTGACCAGTTTTTACCAACCATAGGGCGGGAAAGGACAAATGGCAGCAACAGTTGGGCGGCAGAACGAGCAGTTGTTGAAAGGTGATGGCAAGGTGGCAACGGAAGGCAAAGGCATCCAAGGAGACGGGAAAGCGCAGAGGCAACCAAGGAAGCAAGCAGCCAAGCAAGAACTGGCAGTCCAGGCAACCGGGAAGGATATAAAAAGAGGAAGAACAGAAAAGAAGAGGTTGTTGTTGTTGTTGTTGATGTTGGGTTTTGTTGATCATTGGGGTTGTTGTTGAGGACGGACCCGCCAGACTCTGAAGCATTTGGTTTCCGAGGAGGTACACAGACATAAGAGCAGAAGCAGGAAGAGCTAGAAACCAAGGAACTGGGTTGCAGAGAAGATCTGGCCCGAGTTACTGAGCCGGGTATTTTATGATTGTTTATGGTGAGATGCCAAGTTATACTGTATTCTATTCTATTGCTTTAATGTAATCAAAGTTGATGGTTGTTAAGACTCATAACGCATTGCGCATCATATTCAGTGGTCTTATTAAAATTTTAAATAGTCTCCTTGTTGCATGAAGATGGTACTTGCTAGATCGATACTAGAATGATGTTAGTTCTGTGGTATTTATGATGAATCCATGTGTATGAGTTTAAGGTATCATTATCTTTGTTTCATGTATTATGAATGCATATGAGTATGACTCCCTGTGTTCAACTGATATCCCCTCGACTCCATGCTGAGCCCTTCTCCCCTTTTGGTCGCGGCGCGCTTCGGGTGAGACTCCTTCCCCTTCAGGGTGAGGTGAAAATGCCAACGTTGTCCTAGACTACAGCGGATCATTGTTGGCCTTCCGTGCCTTAACCCAAGGTCTTTTCCCTGATGCCTCTTTCGAGCCAACACATCTGGAAAGAGTGAAAGTTTGTCCCCTTACGGACCACCAACAAGTTATTCCAAGTGGTATGGTTTCCCTTGAATGCCGATAATGAATCAACTTGCATCCATGAATTTTCTAGAAATGATTTTCTTTAGTGCTAATTTGACAACTCAATTATAATAATTTTTTCCACTATTTAAAAAACATAAATACTTTTCTATGGTTAAAAAATGTCTTTAAACCCAATATACCCAATATAATAAATATAAAAAGCCAAACACTAACACAATTAAATAAAAAACAAATGTCAAATATAATTCAAAATAATAAAATAATTTGTAATTATTTCAACACTCATTGAAATGTTGTCATGATGATTGCAATGCTGGCATTTTGGCATATGAGCCAACTTGTACTATTATATTATTGAAAATATGTTTATTATTATGTCAAACCAAATTTTTAATAAGTTAATGTTATTGTATTATTAATGTTGTGTTATTATTTTTTTTAATTATGTTTTATATAATAAAATATAAAATATAATTCTTTTACAATTAATTTACTTGAATTTGATGTTTAGTATGATCTTCCATGGTTGGTTTCCTTTTTTGTTTTGGCTATTTTTGTGTAGCAAACGTATTTTCATAAGTGTTATGGTTGTTTTTAAGTTTTTTGTAAAATGTAAGAAAGAATTTTACAAATTTTTAAATGTTAAATTAGTCATTTTAAAAGTTTTAACATTATATTATTTTCCATTTATATAATGTTTATTTATTAAAGTTTTTATGGCGGGTTTCCTCATCTAATAACCCTTGCAATCATAATAACAATTTGCTACCAATTTCCTCAAGCAAGTGAATATTTTCTATACTTATGTTTGTATGATGAGTATGGACATGCATCTAGGATTTTGGATAGTCTTATTAACCTTTTGGTTGTGCCAAAATCAAGGGAATTTCATCCTGCTAAAATTCACTATTGCACCTTGGCTCTTCTATGTAGACCCTAACCCATGGCAATGATTTCAGAGGTTATATGAGCTAGTTTAATTATCAAGCTTTCACCAACAAGTGTTTCCATTCAAAACTGAATTTTTCTTTGGCCTGTATTTAGGGTCTTGTTGTTTCTTATTATGGATAGAATATCTTTTCTCCTTTCTTCTATGACATAATGTTGGGTGAGGCTCCACTCCTCGACCCTTCCATAGTTACTGTATTCTCTCTCCGGGAATCTTAAGAATTCCTCCTATGCAAACTCCCTATACATCGCACATTTTCATCCTATGTTGCCTTCAAATTATTTATGGCAATGCTTGTCCCTTTCTCACACCTTGTCACCATGTTGTTATAAGTTCTTTGTTCATCCCTTATCCCTCTTTCTTCAAGCTCCCTCTTCCCAAATATCATGCCAAGGTTTGGCCCTTCCTCAAGACATTGAGGATGACACAGAAGGAGACACCAAAATCCTTCAACAGTATAGATAAATACGAAAAGGTCTGCAAGTTCTTATTGGGAGAATACTCCTCAAGCCATATATTAGGAAATATATATTGTTGAATATGGAGCTTAAGTAGAGAACCATTTCATCCCATACATGGAAGTGGAATGGGATGTTAGACATTGGATTCTGGATATAGGAAATACCAACACCAAGCACATCTACACCTTCATACCATTGACATATACTAGTAGATCAAGATTATAATGGGATAAATTTTAGTGGAGAAGGATGATGCCCAACAAGAGATCCTCCTTTGCATTAATGAATTGCAACTTCAACTTAAAATACTAAACGCCCTAATCTCTCTACTGATGAAAAATTTATTTGATATGTAGTCCTCTAGCTACGGGGAGGACATAGTCGACTCTAATTCTATATAGGTGAACTCCCCCACCATTTGAATGTTTAAGTTTTTAATTTCTGCTCTCTACTTTTGGATGAATAATAAGCAAGATATCTAGAACTGTAATGGGTTTAGTTTTCCTGGTATTTCTACAAACTCTATCAAATTTTTCAATTCGTATAACCATGCCATAAATTTTGGACTATTTTTATGGCCTAAAACCACATACTTGTGCTACTAATCAAGTTTCCGTAATCACAAACCAATAGGCACACATTAAACATACTATATTTTTTTATTGAAGGAAATATAAAATCAGATTAACTTACAAAAAAAATCCTTCAATAATCACTAATCACTAGTCACTAAGTTCTTTCATCTTCAATAAATAATAAAAAATTGTGTCCCCTTCCTCCATTTGCATGGAGGACAACACATATTTCACATAAAAGAGCTTGATTTAATATGAAATCCCATGCATTTCCATAATTGTGTCCTTACTAAGGATGATTCTTCCACATCCTACACTTGTAAGCATCTTATTAGTGATTATTATCTTCATAAACACACCATTTCTCAATTTTAATAGTCATCTTGGCTTATGCATACTCTATTTTCTAGTACTGCAAATTCATCTACATGTACCTCTTTAAACACTTTCTCAGTTCAAAATTTCACATATATATATGATGATGATGATTATCCATTGTTTCCATGCATTAAATTCATCCCTAATGAATATTCAACTAGGATGTAGATAATACTTGTGAGTGGAGCCAAATAACAATTGTTACTATGAATTGCTTTACTGCACCCTATATCTTTTCTAGTTTTCTTACAACCTATACAAACCTTACTTTGTCATTGCGACGACCTATTTTACCCCACCTAAACATGTTTTTTTGTTTGTTTATCAAGTTGTCTATGATCCTCCAGGCTTGATTTGTGGCTTGAGGAGTCGTGACCCAAGGGAATCTAATCCATCAAAGTCACCTGGGATCGCGTCCGGCCTAGGCCACCCTAGCCTTTAGTTGACTGGATTTTTAGCATGGCTCCTCCCCCTAACACATGGCACAACCACCCCAATGAGGCTCATCCTCAACTGGTTGTGCTCATAAAACTTGACCCCACCTAAACATATTATTCAAATACTCAAATTATATTACTAACTATTAAAACATATACTCTTATTATTAAAATTTATTCTTATTACTAAAATTTATTATAAACTACTTAATACTACTTCTAATTACCCAACCTATATCTCAAGCCTATTTTCCATTCACTCAAACCTCTCCCACGACTTAAACCTCTCCCATGACTTTTACAACTCTATTGTGATAATCTATTACTATTCGCTCTATTTACCACTACCTCAAAATGCATACATAGTTATTATACGTTATATGACTTATGTTAAAGTACATGCACTACTGCGACACACTTTTTGCACACACAAAAAAACATATGTGTTATTTTTATGCCTCAAAAAAACATGCCTTTAGCATGTTGCATCATTTTTATACCTGGAAAACTATATAGATATAACCTAATGTGTTTTTTCTATATATTAAAAAGCATGAAAACAACATGTTTTGATTTTTTATATGCTCCAAAAATGCTAATTAATACACACTACTCCGAAGGCCTAAGATAGGTTACTTTCAACTCTCGATATTAATTTTTTTATAATTTACTACATTACCTAACTATTTATTTGCATTTAAAATACACTATGTATTAAATTGAATGATCAAATATTTAATTTATTAAAAAAAACAAAAAAATTATTTTTAATATAATATTTTTTTATTTTTTTTATTATTATATAGAAAATATTCTGAAGTGTTATCTAATTATTTTAGATACTTCAACTCTCTATATTAATTTTTTTATAATTTACTGCATTACCTAACTATTTATTTGCATTTAAAATACACTATGTATTAAATTGAATGATCAAATATTTAATTTATTAAAAAAAACAAAAAAAAATATTTTTAATATAATATTTTTTTTATTAATATTTATTTATTTTTTTATTATTATATAGAAAATATTCTGAAGTGTTATCTAATTATTTTAGATATTACAATTTTAGGTTCTAATTTTTTTAAATAATTTTTAGTAAAATCAATTTTTTTTTTGTTATGTTTTGATTTTTTATATTTTCTAAAAATGCTAACTAATACACACTACTCGGAAGGCCTAAGATAGGTTACTTTCAACTCTAGATATTAATTTTTTTATAATTTAGTACATTATCTAACTATTTATTTGCATTTAAAATACACTATGTATTAAATTGAATGATCAAATATTTAATTTATTAAAAAAAAATTATTAATTTCTATTTATTTTTTTAATACAATATTTTTTTATTAATTTCTATTTATTTTATTATTATTATATATGTATAAGCGAATATCCTAAAGTGTTATCTAATTATTTTAGATATTAAAATTTTATGTTGTAATTTTTTTAAATAATTTTTAATCAAATCATTTTTTTTGGGTTATGTTTTGATTTTTTATATGCTCCAAAAATGCTAACTAATACACACTACTCCAAAGGCCTAAGATAGGTTACTTTCAACTCTCGGTATTATTTTTTTTATAATTTACTATATTATCTAACTATTTATTTGCATTTAAAATACACAGTATTAAATTGAATGATCAAATATTTAATTTATTCAAAAAAACAAAAAAAAAAAAACTTTTTTTAATACAATATTTTTGTATTAATTTTTATTTTTATTATATATATATATATATATATATATATATATATTATATATATATATATATATATATCATCCAATATCTTAAAGTGTTATTTAATTATTTTAGATATTGAATGATGAAATATTTAATTTATTAAAAAAAAACAAAAAAACTTTTTTTTTAATACAATATTTTTGTATTAATTATTATTATTATTATTATTATTTAAAATACACAGTATTAAATTGAATGATGAAATATTTAATTTATTCAAAAAAACAAAAAAAAAAATAACTTTTTTTAATACAATATTTTTTATTAATTTTTATTATTATTATATATATATCATCGAATATCCTAAAGTGTTATTTAATTATTTTAGATATTGAATGATCAAATATTTAATTTATTAAAAAAACAAAAAAATTATACAATATTTTTGTATTAATTTTTATTATTATTATTATATATATATCATCGAATATCCTAAAGTGTTATTTAATTATTTTAGATATTGAAATTTTAGGTTGTAATTTTTTTAAATAATTTTTTATCAAATCATATTTTTTGTTATTTAAAATCTATTTTTAAATATATAAATAAATTCAACAAGAGTGAGATACAAAATAAATTCAACACTTTAAAAATTCCCAAAAACATTTAAATAAATTATATAAAATTTCACCTATCAAAATCGTAATTTAAACAAATTCTTAATAAATTTCAAATAAATTTAACTAAAATACAACTCACAAAAACTTTCAAACCATAAAACAATTAAACTATAACCCATCTTAATCACACAACCTTATAAATATATTTAAATAATATTTATTTTTTAATACTGAAACTCCACTTTATACCAATATAGATATATTTAAATAATATTTATTTTTTAATACCGAATCTCCACTTTATACCAATACAACGATGTAAATCCCCAATAACAAATAAAAGTCATAAAGAAAGGTGCATAACAACCTAACTGAAAGTACAAACTAATGTAGCTCCTCATTCCAAATCTTCACATTTCGCTTTGATGAAAACCCAATAAAAAGATTTATTCGTTGTTAACATTACACACGCCTTATCAAACTTATTCATGCCACTAACTTATTAAACACGTTTACATTTTTTATTGTTTAATTTATTATGAACTATATGAGGACTTTCACACTTGTAAATAATTCATTATAAAAAACAACAAACATGAATCATGTAAATTTTATTTAAATTATTTATTTGTGATGTTGAGAGGTATTTTTTTTTAGCTTTGAGTAATAAAGGTTGTTTTGTTTAAAATTTTAAATGGTTAAAATAAAATAGAGATTAAATTAAAAAATATAAAATAATAATACAGCTTGAGTGAGCTTAATGGTTAAGAGTATGTGTTTCCTCGTAAGAGTTTACAGTTTCAAAACCAGAGGGGGTAGAGTATGTATGTCTTGGTAGATTTAGTAGTCAAATCACTGTGCGGAGGTGGGTCCCTTGTACCACAAACAAGGGGGTCTCATACACCAATTTGATGTGGGGGGTCTCATACACCAATTTGGTGTCTGGCTTGGCTGTGACCTTAAAAATGGATATTATTATTATTATTATTTATAAAAAAATTTAGTGGGTATAGTTAGAGAAGTTAACTCCATATCTACCCAGCATTGATAGAGATCAAATTTCTTTTCACTCTAAAAAGAATTTGCACCTCAAAAACTTTGATCCATCTAGAGCTTTGTAGATCTTGAGTTAAGATGGATCTAGACTAGTTTATTTTTTTACAATAATATATTTAATATGAATTCAACATATTATTTATTAAAATTGCATTGAATTAGATGGGAAAGATAAAAATTATTCCTCTACAACTCAAACTAAATTTAATTGAAAATTTTATTAAGTATTTATAGTTACAAAAATTTATGTACTTCAAAAATAAGAAATACACATAAATTTATATTAATTTATTATTTTTTATATAAGTTAGTTTTTTTCCTTTTTCTTCCGCTTTTTTTTGTTTTTTTACATTGAATATTCCATTTTTTTCTTTAATTTTTAATTAATGTCATTATATATAAGTGTATATATGTAAAGAGTCAATTAGATTTATTTTGGGTGGTTGAGATACATGTTGTTATTATCATTTTTCAAATTCTATTTTACAAATGACATGTCAAGCTCTTAATGAGTAGATTATTGCAATGGCTTCAAGCCTAGTTGTTGATTGACATTATGCCTTAAAGATTGTAAAATTTACCTTAAGTATTATCCTTAAATAAAAGAAATACTCAAAAATTTACAAGAACTTGAAAAAAAAAAAAAATCCATATTCATACACATAAGATATTGTAGATATTCCAGCTATAAAAATACCTTGTTTCTCTTTGGGAAATAAAATTATGGTGTATCCCATGCCAACACTGACAAACTTAGCCAATTCAAGATCAAAATTAAAATGCTCCTGATAAATTTGTAATGATTTATAAACCTGTCTCGACAATTTTTCATTGAAATTAAATAGATTTGAATTTCTCATCATTAGAAGTTGCACAATGTGTACGCCCGAAGACTTTTGATACCTTTGAATCTATATGTGGAATTAGTGTTGTCAACTCCACCTAATTTCTACATGTTTTGAGTTGGATTGGCTCATTGAATTCCAATTGCCTCTCATTAATAAATGTTAAATCATCCATTCTTTGGCTTCTTAAAATGGTTTTTATTTATTTATTACATATTTTTGTTGCGACAACATACATAAGGTGCACTTAACAACATAGATGAAAACGATGATCATGTAATGTTTTTAAAGCTAATAAATTAGGATTTAAAAAAAAAATGATACTTTATGTGTATTGTGAAAAGAGAAGAGAAAGATGACCTACAATATATAACTATATATAACTAAAAAAGAGTAGAGGCACATCTTATCCCTAATTTTTATTATTATAAAAACTAGCTTTCTTATATCATAGTGAGACTAACCTAACTAAATTTTGCATTGTAGTGATCTATTAACACCATTTAATTTGGTTGCTTTCAATGAGGGAGGTGCCAATGGGGTATTTATTCCGCTAAAGATGTTTAGTATTTGAACCCTGCACCAACCACCAACATACATTGATAAGTGTGGGCATAAGCATTAGCACATATACATCTTTATTGTTCATATATTTAAATTAGCATCATCTTACCACAATGAGGCTAACACATCCTATTTAACATTATGAGCAAACCATTAGCACTAATTTCACTACCTTTAACTCAGCGACAAATGGGGGATTTGTATTTCACCAAGTCACTTAAGACATACCTCTAACCACAATGGTAAGCACAAATCCACGAGCATGAGAAAAAGCACTAACATGTCACTTGGTAGGACTTGAATTCAGTGAGGGATTTAAAAACACTAACATGTCACTTGGTAGAACTTGAATTCAGTAAGGGATTTAAAAACACTAACATGCCACTTGATAGGACTTGAATTCAGTGAGGGATTTATTGTCCCCATCCTTGTTAACTCTACAAGCCATTGTTGACAAACCTTTAACCTTTTACAAATGAGAATTTTATATATAATTTTTTTAATCTTTTTAGATATATGATACATCTTTTTTTCTTTCTTAATCTTTTAGGTATATGATAAATATCTAAATAAAATAGATTTATGTTAATATCATTTCACTACTTTTAAGTGAATTCAGTGGAAATGTAATTCTTCTATATCAACTCCCTCTCATTCAATTAGAGATTATAAGTTCAACCCTTGACCATGGGAAAAGGGCCTAGATAGAAACATGGGGTTGTAATGATCCCCGAAGCCATTTTATGGCGTGAAGGTGTATTTTTTTTTTTGTAAATTAAAAAACTTTATTGCATCAGAATGTCTTCAAAACCAGAGTACATGTTGTTACTTATAATCATATATGGGGATTCTCATCGCCTCCAGGGAAATCAGGAGAATCCTCTAACTATCCTTCTCAAAGAGACCCAAAAAACAAACCAGACATTCTTGTTAGAGTCACATTGAAGATGCCCTTCAACATGGGCTAGCCTTGCATTGAGCCTATCCACGAAAAAACTTTGGTTCCTCAACAACCTTTTAATATCCTCCAGCAAAGCAAACACATTGTATCCCTCCATTTGTTTATCCTTCAGTACCAAACCAAGAAAGGTCTTCATATGCTAGCGTAGTGCAAATAAGTTGACGTATTGTTTTCTCTATCCCTTGGTGTGGCCAAGGTTGGGAACTCAGCAAGAGACCTCCTCTAATATCTCAGAGTTAGAATAAGATTGCTTCTCGGCACCCACCATGATCTCTAAATTTCTAGTTTCTCACCGAGTCTTAGGAGGTACAGCATTAAAATAAGGCGTAGCCAAGTCATGGGAAAATAGTTGGGCCTTGTGTTGGCCTTGTGAACTACTGTCGCCACCACCCGTCCCAGATCCAATGTGTTTCCTGGGATGCATGACAAGTGAGAGGGGCTCATACCTCAAATTTCCACAGGAGCACACGTGACCAAAAGTCTAACGAGAATGCCCAAATGTTACATGAACACTTGTAGAACATAAACTGACAATATAACCAACATTGACTCTAACCAATTCACACCAGATTAGGCCAAGAGACGAATCACTCCTACCAAGCACGCAAGGGCAATAATCACCCCAACCCTTGAAACCCATTGTATTCTGAGAATTCAAACAAAGCCATGTCTAAAGAGAAATTGAATTTACAAGTTGGAAATCTATGTCAAGTTGGCCTACATAAACATAATTCGACCCCCCTCTCCTCAATAGTTGCGACGGTTCGGTGATTAAAACTTGTATAAATACAAGTCTTTTTGCCTCCAAATTCAGTGATTAACTTAGTCAAGGAGGAAATAGAAGATTCAGACCTAAGGAGATGAACAAGGAGGTTCATATTTCATGAACCTAGGAGTTGTTTTAAGGAGCAAGATTCAGTGTTCTATCTCTCTTTTGATTAAGGCTTCTTGGAGGATTATTCTGAACAATTTTGAAAGTTGTCTTCTATTGGAATTCATCCTTTTTGGTGGTATATTTTGGAGCATAATTATGAATATTCTGGAGGTACTACTTCGACCTCGTTGTGGCACAAAATTCAGTCTAAGACTCAACCTATTTCAGATCTGTGACAGAATGTGGAAACACAAACTCTGGTACATTGTGGAAACTTATACTAAGGAAAATTGTAGTATATTGACAGACTTGACTTTGGCAGACCTTAGTCCTTGAATGTGGTAGACTCAGATCTATGACTATGTCTTGTGACAAAGCATAGTGACAGAAACTTCAACCTTGTAGAGTGCAGACGTATGCTCGGTTTGGGAGCAACATCTTTTTGTATCTTTTGAAGCACATTTGAAACTATCTTGAAGACATGCTTAGAGTAGATCTGGATCAGTCTATGAGGTGACTTTGAATTAGTTTATGAGCAAAGTTTGCACTATGTTGAGAGCATACTTGGATCAGGTTTTCTATCAGACTTTGAAGTTCTTTGAAGCCTCTCTTTTGGGGACAAACTTGATGTTCTTTGGAGCAGTTTTGAAGATTTTATTAGAAACATGTAAAGCATCTTTGGAGTAGTTTGTGAAGAAGTTTATTGTAGTAGTTATGAATTTATCTAGATGATGTTTTGAAGCAATTATTAAAGTCTTTGAAGCAATTAAAGGTTGGAGCCTTATTGAAGTATCGTACAAGTTGGAGCCTGCTTTGCTAAATAGAGGATTGAAGCCCTCATACAAGGTTGGAGCCTTGTGAGAGACTTGGTTGGACACTGGATTTATATTTGAGGATTAGACTAGTTAGAGATTTTGTTGTATAGGTTGGGGCTTGAATTTTTGTAAAGGAGGATTGGTGTCCTCACTATCTTCATCAATAAATTTTTTTTGTTCTATTTCTTGTGTTCTGATTTAACTTGTGATAGAAATCTTAATTGGCATAATATAATAATTGAAAGAAAGACTGATTCACCCCCCTCTCATAGTGTTTCCAACATGTTGGGGGCGAGCTGCGCCCCCAGCCCTTTAATGCCCATCACATCGATAGGGTGGCGGCTCACCCCATGAGGCCCCCTTTCATTCTTTGTGCCCAAGGGTGAAGGTGTACATTTCAACTTTCACTTTTAGGAGGCAAATTTAAACTAAGACAAACTTATATTAACCTCTTAAAATTTACATCTAATATATGTTTCTTTAAATATTTGTAAATGCTTGATGTGTACTTAATAAGCATCAAGTGGGTGACTTTTGTATAAATAATAATAGGGAATACATATCTTGTGGTGTTTTAGTATTGCTTTTATGATTATAAATTTTTTCTTTTTCTTTTTTAAATTCAATTTAAGTAATATTTAATTTTTTATTTGAAATCTCTCCTATCTAAATAAAAGTGTGGTTAATTATTTAAAGTTTTGGTATTTTATGCTAGAATATAGCAATACAAAGGTGTGTTTAACTATTCTAAATTTTGTTTTTTCTTATTTAAATATAATGATATAATTCTTTGTGAGATTGCAATTTTTGTTATTTAAATTATATTTTTAAATTTGTTTATAGATTCAGCTGAATAAAAAATTCCTGAAACATAATTACAACTAATCCTTGCTGTATTTCAAAGTAATATTAAATTCGAATATAAATATAAATATAAATAAGAGCTAAAATGAGAGCTGAGAGCTAAAATGAGAGCTAAATGAGTTGAGCGTGTGAAGTTGTACTGCCAAAACCTCCCCACCCTTCAAAACCAAAGTTTCATTCCGGATCATAACAGAAACAACCCCTGAGAATCCCACCCTTCAAAACCAAAGTTTCAGACCGAATCATAACAGAAATAACCCGTGAGAACATTACAAGAAAATGAATTTCCATTGGGCAGTGGTGAGCTAGCAGTCAACATGGTACGCGAAAATGACGCAGCCAGCAAAAAAAACTGTATCAATGAACAGACGAATCTATTCAACACGTTCTGTAGTTGTGGATAAGGACTGTAAGAACAGTAACAAAGGGGAGATTCTGGTCGAGCAGTCCTCGGATTCAAATTTGACTGGCCGGTAGTTGGTGTTCTGCACGTGAGAAGGCACGGCACCCCAACCATGGAGTGTGTCCATTTGTTGGTTTATTAATATTATTATTTTAATACAATTAATAATTCTGATTAACAGCTGGATGCTTTAGATTTGTTTCAACCCCTATTTCACGCAACCACCATGGAAAGAGTCTTAGTTGCCTGCAAGGCAAGCAAGCAAAAACAAAAACATAGGGAAAGTCCATCAGATAAGACAAACTTTACCAGGATCATATGTTGGAATTTGGGTTCGAACCTGTGACCCCAGGCCTCTACAGCCTGGAATTGTCTTTACCCCACAATTTTGGGGCAGGACAGGACATTGAGGTACAGTTTTGGGTTGAATAGGGCATTGATTGTTTCTTGGTCTGCCCATTAGGGACTTTAATGGGTACCTGAGATTTAGCGATGGCCAGCTGAGTGGACTGAATTCGTGGCATTACAGTTCTGCCAACTGTAAGAACTTTGCTGAATTAGCGGCACCTCCTGAGGTTATGGAGGACCATTAGGAGTTAGGACCCTTTAGCGAAGGGACAGGAGGGCGTCCCTGGCCCAGTTGGCACAGTCCATTTGTGCAAATCACCATCGTTGTTGATGGAGTTGAATTCAAAGCGACAGGCCCGAGGAATTTCAATCCAAAATTAGGTGAGTTTTGTAAGAAAAAAATATTCACAGCTGTTTCTTGTTCTAGGGTACCCACAATCTGTGTGGGGTTCGATTTTGTTTTTTTAATTTTTTATAACCTTTTATAAATCCATTGGGATTCTTCCTTCTTCAACAAAGTAATCTTGTGCCTAATCTCCTCTGCGCAATTTTGGCTATTTAATGGACAGTTACACATCACCATCTAATAATCTCTGAGGCGAGGAGGAATCAGTGCGAGCATTAGGGATTGGATTGATTGATTCGACTTGGTGAGAGCTGGCAAGCCAGGTTATGCTTCCTCTGCTGTCTGGTTCTTCTCAGAGGCCATTAATAGCTTCATCTGCACCCCTGCAAGGTCAGTACAATCCTTATTCTAATGCCCAAATCGTTGATTTATTTGCTTTCTGTAAGTGGGTAAATTATTTTGGTTCGTTGTGATGCAGGCTTTGGTGTCAGAAACATAAACATGAATGGTGTTGTACCCATTTTGAAGACCAGTCAGCAGCCATCCTCATCTTCCTGCTTCCATCCTCCTACAGCAGGTTTAACAAATATGCAAACATGGGAGAATAATACTAGATTGAAACTGAATCCAGCTCCACCCTCAAGGCCAGCAGCAGAAATTAGTTCAAAATCCATGGCTCCTCCACCATCAACCAAATTAAACCTTCCACCATGCACAACAAATTCCACAGGATCTTCCAGCAGCATGACTTATGGGTCTTGTCCTCCAAGCTCCTCCCACTCGGGCTCTGAAGAAGAGGAGCAACAGCAGCAGGGGCAGCAGAAGGAGAAGAAAAAGAATGTAATTGATGAGAGAAAACAGAGGAGAATGTTGTCCAACAGAGAATCTGCAAGGAGGTCCAGAATGAGAAAACAACAGCACTTGGATGAGCTCAGAGCGCAGATAGTCCAACTGAGGGCAGAAAACAATCATATTCTCAGCAAATTCAATCTTACCTCGCAGCATTATTTGCAGGTGGAGGAGCAAAATCGTATTCTCAGATCTCAAGCCATTGATTTGTATCAGAAGCTTCAGGCTGTGACCTCCATGCTGCAGCAGCAGCAATCTCTGGGTAACTTTGATGATTTGGATTTTCAGAATTCAGCCTTCTGCTGAGCCTTCAGTTGCATCTGATATTCTTCAGTAAGCCTTCCAACACCATACCCAGCTTTAGATCATCTACACAATTTTGTGATGCACTGGATATTGAAGAGGCCTCATAGAGACCCAATTACACAGGTGTAATGTGAAAGAGATCCATGTATCCGCCTCTTTGTTCTGCATATCAATTTTCACCATTTCATTTATTGTAATAGGCATAGATGCATGGCTAGGCTTCCTTATTTCTAGAGAACTCTCATTTTCTTGCCCTCTGGTAAGTTCAATTTGCCCAGAAGGAAATAAAAAAGCTTGTCCCTGCGCCATTAATTTCTAGCAAGATTCCCTTGCAAGCACCAGTTTTGATTTGATTGAAAGTAGTTTCAATTTTTCTCTGTTTGAAACTTGTGAAACTCATTTACAAATCTAGTCTGGAGCGACGATCAGTCACAGGGAAAATCCCACCATTGGATTCCTTCTTCAGCTACAACAGCAGTTAGGGTTATATTGGTCAACTTCAGAAGCTTGCAACTTCAAGTCCAACATAAAAGTTCATGGATAGTTATTCAAAACTTCCTACAAATATATGTCCATAGAGATTTTATTTTTTTAGGTCGCTGTATAGTGAACTCCTTTTGGAATCCTGAATGAGATTTCATTGCAGAAATTGTATTAAGAATGAGATTCTGTTTTTTCCCGGTGGAGTTAGGGTCATATCATCCATGGGAGGGAGGATTAATTGTTTGAAGTTTTTAAAACCAGAATGGCCTGGTTTTTGGTGAATGCAAAGAGGCTTTCTGCATTTTCTAAAACACAATATAAGTATACATCTTTAAAAAAATATATCAATAGATGAGACTAAATAATTGGATGGGATGAGGAGGGAAAATCTCAGTTTCACCAAAAAAAAATATTGAGTAAATGAGATTATCTGCTGGGATTGGATCAAGAGGGAATCTGAGCTTCACCAGAATCTAGTTCTGGATGGTAATAATTTTATATAATCAATCTATCACTGACAAAATATGACATGACCCAAATCAGATCTCAGATCTTCTGACCATATGTTGTCCTATTGTTCAGTGTGTATTATTCTAATTATGTTTGGCTTATTCATATTTTTCTTAACCAATAAGAAAATTTCCTCCCCTTTACTAAAAATATGAAATTTATGTTTTGCCCCCTTTATTAAAAAACAATTTTCAATTAATTCAAAATCCTTTACATTTTTGAATATTGCAATCACATACCAGTTTTGTTAATATTATTTGTTTTACCAAATAAAAGCCAAAACCAAAATTCCAGCTAGACATTTATAACCAGTCTAGATCTCAATACTGTTATGAGAAGTATACCCAGTAGAATAGCATATAAGAGCAACTATGATTCAATTATAAATTGGATTTTTTTTTATCCATAATTTATGCGATTGTTATTTGTTACATTGAAATGATAATTTCCAATCAGATTAAATAAATGTTAAAAATAAATAAATTTAATAATAAAATTGATATAACCATTTTCAATAAAAATGTAAATAAATTAATATTAAAAATTCCATATGCATTGATGCAAATGAGATCACAAATGTACAAACATCTTTGATTCCTCACAACAAAATCAAAATTTATAAATACTATATTCTACCACCTTCCAATAGAAAGGACACTTTTCACCAACAGTATATACATGTGTATATACCTTTCAATAGAAGAGACACTTTTGACAAAATAACCATATATACATGTGTATATACAAATAAGATCCACTTGTCAATCCGTTTCATGTACATACACAATGATGTTATTACCTTTCAATAGAAGAGACACTTTTGACATAATAACCATATATACATGTGTATATACCTATAAGATCCACTTGTCAATCAGTTTCATGTACATACACACTGAATTTATTGATTTATGATTCAATTTGTTTGATTATGATCGCTGTTATTGTCTTTATTTCTTCTCGTTGTTATGATTATTGGTGGCTGCTTTGGTCGTTCCGTATTTTCTAGAATAAGAATCTTGGATGAATTTATATTTTGGATTCTTATATTTCTCATATAATATATTGAAGTTTTTTTAGTTTTGAAAAAAATTGGTGAAAAAACATTATTCAAAACATATGATTTTGAATAATTACATAAAAATTGTATATATTTTGAAATAGAATAATATGAATTTAGTCTTTAATGGCAACAATTTTCAGTTAATCTACCTTTTAGGTTGAATTTAAATCAGGTTACAACCCAAAATCCTGATTAGAACAGAATTAGACCAAATTATAGGGCAAAATCCGCCGAAATAAATAGTGGATATGATGGACTCTATCCCTCAGTATCAACTACATTCAGTGGACTGCTCATTTTGTTAGGAACCCACACTCATTAAATATGGTGTTTACTATTGTCTTTAACAAAATATTTACATCACCAGTAATATATTAACTTAGAAATAATAAAGGCATCGTCAATTTTATAAATAAAATAGTTTTTTCATTGGGTTGTTTAATTTATAAATAAAATAAAATTTTTCATTAGAATTACGCTATATTTTTGTTATTGTTGTTTAAAATACATTTTTGAATGCATAAATGTATTCAGCCTCTTAAAAAAATTTAAAGCACTTGAATTTTTATATATTAAATAATTTAAACTCAAGTTTTTAAAAAAATCTGTCAGATTTTTATTAAAAATAACTAGAAAATATACCCTGAAAAAAATCATTTCCTCTGTTAATTAGACCAAACCAATGTAAATAATTTCTAACACCAACTACTTAATGTGAGATGAAAGCTTTTGCAGTGGGGAATCATTTCCTCTATAAATTAGACCAAACCAATGTATATAATTTCTAACACCAACTACTTAACCTGAGATGAAAGCTTTTGCCGTGGGGAATCGTATCGACATCAACATGTGACATTATTGAGCCGAGAGGCTCATTCACCCGGTATGATATGTAACGCTGTCAGGTCTGCCATTAAAATTTTGCTCATCATGATCTAAGTAAAGAAAATTAAAAATCTAAAAATAAAAAAAATTAAATAACTATACTAAAAATTTAAATAATGTAGACTTATAAAAAAATTTACATATAAAAAAATTAGATCCCTCTAGACTCATATTGAATCTGTATTTAAAATAAATTTATACTGATGTTATAGTTTAATGGCCATAAAATATATTTATAAATAAAATAGATAAATTTTAATAACAAGAAATATGATATTATATATGCCAAAATATAATATATATACTAAATTTATTTTATTTTAAGAGTTGTACAGATTTTTTTTTTTTTTTTTAATTTAATTTAATTTTATTATATTTAATAAATCAAAAATTTTAGATGCTTCTACGTTTATCATCAGTGATGTGCACATTTTAATGAAAAGTTTGTATTTTCTTGCAATGGACACTAAAGCCTAAAGTATTTAGTGGATTTCTTTGAATGATGCTTAGTGTTTAATTTCGAGAATTAACATGCAATGTGACTTCATAGTTTTATAATAGTTATATACGAATGAAAATGGTATAGTGGAATTTACATTAAAAGATGCTATAAGTAATATTTAAGAGATTTTATTAAATTATAATTATGAGTATTTATTAGTTTAAATTTATCTTAATTTTAGATCTATCAAATTTTGAGAGATATCAAATATCTTAAAATGCAAATTTTAAAGTAAAAATAGATTTCAAAGTAAATCTTGAATTAAGATGAATCTATGCTGGTTTAATGGTCAATTCATCTTCACCTTAAATGCAACATATTTATAACTCGCTTTCTATATTTTCATGAAGTCATTGAAATCTTAGTTCTTAAACTTATTAAATGATCAATCTATATATTCCTTAAATGCCATATATTTTCATTAATTCATTCAAATAGATTTGAGTCATAACCATGTCAGAATGAGGATTATTAATTACGTTGATATGTCAAAACAATGGAATAGAGTTTTTAAAATTTTTATTTAATTATTAATAATTATTAAGCGGATGGTAGGGATATAACTTATATGAAATATTATAAAATATTTTATTTTATATTATAAAGTAGTTATGTCATTTCTACCTTTTTAACTAGAGTAAATAATTAAAAAACTATGATATAAACATGACTTATGGTTTTGGGCATGCATTATTAGGAAGTTGTGTTATTGATTCATGGTATTGTAACAAAGCGCATTTATAAATGAAGAATAATTTCCATGATAAAGTGGGAGTGGATCTTGATGATTAAGAATATTGTTACATTTTTTTTAATATATATGTTTAATTTAGTTAATTTTAATCTTGGAAATATGGAATGATCGTAGTCTAAGTAGTTTAAATTGATGACAATTTCATGCCAAGAAAAGAATGGTTTTTCCGGCCCAATTTTGACGAAATCGAGTGGAAATTTTTGGAAATCTAGGTTACAATTTTCAAGTTTCATAATTTTAGGTGCTCTAAGGGTTCTTGAGAGTGTTGAATCCATTTCCACCATTAAAAAAAAAGATTCAAACATGTTTATGAGAGATTTTTCGGATAAATCACATGATATTTCATTTGTCGGCCCGTTTCGAACCAACCAGTGTGGTTCATCGTTAGGACAAGTTGAAGAATCAGATCTAGCTTTGCATGTTAAATAGTCAGAGCAGAACACCCAAGGGCTATAATTCTTGACCAAGTAATGGCTATATTGACTAATGGCTAAATTTGACCGAGAAATGGTTAGTTGAACTGAACTAGGGGCATAACCTTTATTTAATTAAATATGTTAATTCAATTTGATTATTAAATTGATAGTTAGTTATATTCTTATTAAATTAAACGTTAAAGGGACATATGAATATATGGCTATAGTGACTAATGGCTAAATTTGACCGAGAAACGGTTAATTGAACTGAACTAGGGGCATAACCTTTATTTAATTAAATATGTTAATTCAATTTGATTATTAAATTGATAGTTAGGTATATTCTTATTAAAGTAAACGTTAAAGGGACATATGAATATAGAAGTTTTAACTATTTTATAAACTTTTAATTATAAATATATATTGAAATAAATGAATTTTAAATTACTATTTAGTAATATAAATATATAAATATTAGAGTGATTTAAGGGTTAGAAAGGATATTTTAAATAATTTAAATTTAATTAATTGTTTATTTAAGGGTTAAATAAGCATATTATCATAGATTGATTTCAAGATTATTTTCCTTTTCTTAATTAATTGAATTAAGTTAAATAAGTTAATTTAATTTTATTATTAAATTGATAGTTAGTTATATTCTTATTAAATAAAAGTTAAAGGGCCATATGAATATAGAAGTTTTTAACTATTTTATAAACTTTTAATTAAAAATATATATTAAAATAAATTAATTTTAAATTAATAGTTAGTTATAAAAGTTATTAACTAAATATAAATATATAAATATTAGAGTGATTTGAGGGTTAGAAAGAATATTTTAAATAATTTAAATTTAATTAATTGTTTATTTAAGTGTTAAATTAGCATATTATCATAGATTGATTTCAAGATTATTTTTCTTTTATTAATTAAGTTAAAATTATTAGAATATAACTAATAGCATAAACTAAATGCTATTAAAATACCTCAAACTATATCAACCACTCCACAAAGAACCAAGGTCACAGGATACGAGAAAACAAGGGGAAATTTGCTAAAAAAAACAACAAGAACAAGCTATAACCTAGGGGGGAAGAAGGGAAGAAAACGACTAGGAAGAGAGGGCTGGACTCAGCAACTACTGATCTTCCAGCCATCCTCTCTATTGAGATTGCTCGACCTTTTTTCAATCTCAAGTTTCGCAATTCCATCACCGGAAATTTAGGGAAGCCCTTGAGATTGAAAAAAGGCTGAGCAATCTCAATAGAGAGGATGGCTAGAAGATCAGTAGTTGCTGGGTCCCAACCCTCTCTTCCTAGTCGTTTTCTTCCCTTCTTCCCCCCCTAGGTTATAGCTTGTTCTTGTTTTCTTTTTTAGCAAATTTCCCCTTGTTTTCCCGTATCCTGTGGCCTTGGTTCTTTGAGGAGTGGTTGATATAGTTTGAGGTATTTTAATAGCATTTAGTTTATGCTATTAGTTATATTCTAATAATTTTAACTTAATTAATAAAAGAAAAATAATCTTGAAATCAATCTATGATAATATGCTAATTTAACACTTAAATAAATAATTAATTAAATTTAAATTATTTAAAATATTCTTTCTAACCCTCACATCACTCTAATATTTATAATATTTATATATTTATATTTAGTTAATAATTTTTATAACTAACTATTAATTTAAAATTAATTTATTTTAATATATATTTTTAATTAAAAGTTTATAAAATAGTTAAAAACTTCTATATTCATATGGCCCTTTAACTTTTAATTTAATAAGAATATAACTAACTATCAATTTAATAATCAAATTAAATTAACTTATTTAATTTAATTCAATTAATTAATAAAAGAAAAATAATGTTGAAATCAATCTCTGATAATATTCTTATTTAACACTTAAATAAATAATTAATTAAATTTAAATTATTTAAAATATCCTTTCTAACCCTTAAATCACTCTAATATTTATATATTTATATTTGGTTAGTAACTTTTATTACTAACTAGTAATTTAAAATTAATTTATTTTAATATATATTTATAATTAAAAGTTTATAAAATAGTTAAAACTTCTATATTCATATGTCCCTTTAACGTTTAATTTAATAAGAATATAACTAACTATCGATTTAATAATCAAATTGAATTAACTTATTTAACTAAGTAAAGGTTATGCCCCTAGTCCAGTCCAACTAACCGTTTCCCAGTCAAATTTAGTCATTAGTCAATATAGCCGTTACCCGTTAGTCAATATGGCCATTACCTGGTCAAGAATTAAGGCCGTTGGATGTTCTGCTCTGACTATTTAACATGCAAAGCTAGATCTGATTCTTCAACTTGTCCTGACGATGAACCACACTGGTTGGTTCAAAACGTGTCGACAAATGAAATATCACGCGATTTACGCCGAAAAATCTCTCATAAACTTGATATGGATCACAGAAGCCTCAATTCAACAAGATTCAAACACTCATAGTTTTAGATTTTTTGATTAAAAAAATACATGTCGAAGTTTGACGAGAATATCACCACCTAGGGGAAATTCTAGCCTACCTACACAATTCTATGAAATATATTATAAAATAATTATTGATCAATAATTTAAATTATATAGCTCTTATTAACATATGCAAATCGATCGGTCTGCAACTTCTGTTAGGCGATGATTCGGCTGCCCTTGCTAGGGTTCCTGAACAAGCTTGCTGCCCATCTCCATTACGCCCTCGGCTCTCCCGTCCCTCCTCGGCGCTGATCATCTCCACATGGCTCCGCCTTCCGGAGGGTTGGGCTCTGCCCCACCCCCCCCTGCTTCAAGCCCCTCCTTTGTGTAGAAATTTCCGTTTTCCCACCCCGGTTTTCAGTTTCACCTTATTTCTCCCATGTAGTTAAATGCCCTTTCCCATAACCATACATTTAACAAGCTGAAAAAATAAATATTGTTGAAAACACAAACTCTGGAAATTTTACAGAATGTTGGAAATTGCAGAAATAAAAATCAGCAGTAATAAACATCCATTAAAACACATTTAAACACTGAGATTTTTGGTCAACTTGACCCTGGAAAAACCCCCTACAACTCTTGGGGAAAACCAGTTTGAGAGCTCTTCTTTATTTCTGGAAAATGCCCTTTTACAGTGAGAAAATTTTCAGCAAAAAAAATCAGCAAAACAAATTTTTCCAGCAAGCAAACTTATCTGTTTTTCAGCTAACAGACAATCTGAAAATGCGCTGTACGGACCGTACGGATGTGCGGACTGTACGGACGTACGGATGTACGGACCGCACAGACTATACAGACTGTACAGACGGCCGTACGGACTGTACGGACAGACCTCGAAATTTGTGCAGAAAATCGCCTCCTCGATATTCGTGCCTGAAAATCAATTTTTCCCTGTTTGCTCACAAAAATCTGCCTTTTTCTGCTTGTTCTTTGAGCTGTACGGATTTTCTGAAGTGCTGCCTTGGTATGTGTGCCAAACTGCTGCCTCTTCCTCCTCCTTGTCCAGAAATCTCCCTTGCTCTCTTACTCTCCTTCTCCCAATCTGCTCATGAAAGAATGAATGATCTTTTTCCTCCTTTTCCTCCCTTAACCCAACCCTAAATGACTTTTGGGTGATCCCTAAATCCAATGGCTGAAATAGATTTAGATCAATGGCTGAGATTAAATGCTCATTTAAATCTCACTTTCTATTTTTTAATTCACCCCACTTTAATAAAGACCCACTTAGTCATTTATTTCCAAAGTCACTTTTCCTTTCTAATTTTTCATTGACTTTATAAAAGTCACTTTAAAATTAGACTTAGTAACTTTATCACTTAAAGTCACTTTTAAATTAGATTTAACTTTATAAAAATTATGAAGTCACTTTAGGAGAAAAATTAAATTCTTTTGGACACTTTTCCCTAGGCCAAAGATCAAAGCCTTAGGGAACCACCTGTCCTCCGGTACCAAATTTCAACACTCCCTCTTACCGAGGAAGGTGTTCCTCACCATACCCATCTTGTCTCTGAAGTAGACATGCTTTCCCCGTGGTAAGACTTTGGTAAGAATATCTGCAACCTGCTCATCAGTGGAAATATACTCAAGCTTCACAGCTCCCTTCTGAACATAGTCTCTGATGAAATGATATCTGATCCCGATATGCTTTGACCTGTCATGAAATACTGGATTCTCCGTGAGTTTAATGCAACTCTGATTATCACAGTAAATCACTGAAGGTCTCAACGGCTGACCAAATAAGCCAAACAACATCTTGCGAAGCCAGATGGCCTCACAACTAGCTATACTGGCTGCCATATACTCTGCTTCCGCTGAACTCAGTGCCACTGACTGCTGCTTCCGGCTGAACCATGACACTACTGCTGAACCCAACCCAAAACAACACCCTGAAGTGCTCTTCCTATCAGAAGCACAACCTGCCCAATCAGAATCAGTGTATCCTGCCAATCTCACTCCATCTCCCTGCCTGTGGTCCAGACCATAATCCACTGTCCCCTGCAAGTACCGCAAAATGTGTTTTGCAGCCACCCAGTGAACCTTCCTAGGCTCACACATAAACTGACTCATCGTGTTAACTGCAAAACAGATATTTGGTCTAGTGTTGACCAAATACATCAAGGAACCAATCAGTTGCCTGTACAATGTGGGATCCACCAACTCGGAATCCGAAGCATAAAGCTTCTTCCAGTTGGTGATCATCAGTGTCGACATGGGTCTACAATCCTCCATGTGGAATCTGCTAAGGATGTCCACAATATACTTCCCCTGCCCCAGGAAGAAATGCCCCTCCTCCTGCCACACCTCCAAACCCAAAAAGTAATGCATCAAGCCGATGTCCTTCATCTCAAACTCCGCCGCAAGATCTCTCTTGCAGTGCTCTATGAGTCTCTCTGCACCTGTAATGACCAAGTCATCCACATACAACACCAGAATGAGAGGCTCCTCACCAATCACAGTAAAGTAAAGGTTCGGATCTACCTCACTCTTTGTGAAACCCATCCCCTACAAGTATGTATCTATCTTGGAGTACCAAGCTCTGGGAGCTTGCTTCAGGCCATAAAGGGCCTTCTTCAATCTGCACACATGGGACTCCTTCCCATGCACCTCAAAGCCCTGTGGCTGCTCAATGTACACCTCCTCCTGTATGAAGCCATTGAGAAATGCGGTCTTCACATCCATCTGGTGGATCTTCCAACCCATCTCTGCTGCTATCGATATAATGGAGCGGATCGAAGTATATCGAGCCACGGGAGCGAAGGTCTCCTCATAATCAACTCCCTCTACCTGGGATAACCCTCTAGCCACAAACATCGCTTTGAATTTCTCAATGCTGCCATCTGCAGCATGCTTTACCTTGTAAAGCCATCTGGAAGTAACCACGGATTTGCCCTCAGGCCTCGGCACCACCTCCCAAACATCATTCTTCATGATAGAAGAATACTCCTCCTGCATGGCCTCTCTCCAGACCTGCTGGCTAGCTGCCTCCTCATAGCTAGAAGGCTCAGAGTCAAGGATGCTGGTAACCATCGCCATATAGCTACAAAACCTCTCAGGTGGTCTACTCTCTCTGACCGGTCTCTTCGGCTCAGCAACAGATGTGGCATCTCTCAAGGTGTCCTAAAGCCACTTGGGATTCCTCTTCCCTGAGTATGCTTCTCCCATAGGAGAATGAAACTCCTCCTCCTCATCACCATCAGTAGCCTGAACTCCTGACTGTCTGTCTGTTGTCCTCCTGCCTGCACCTGAACCTGTAGACGTTGAGGTACCATGTGAACTGTCCATCAGTGGACTCCCTAGTGAACTGCTCTACATGCTGCTCGGAGCACCACCCCTCTGGCTCGGCGAGCCACTGCTCACTGATGGACCTGACATCCTCATAGATGTACCTCCGGATCCTCCTGATCCCTGCCCACTGGATCCCTGCGACTGACTCAACTGCTGCTGAGGGTCTAGCTGATCCAGATACTCTAACTCCCGTGACCTCCTAAAGGCCTTGTCCTCCTCGAACTTCACATCCCGTCTGACAACAACTCTCCTCTGTGCAGGAATGTAAATCCGAAAGGCCTTTGAGGTCTCACTGTAGCCCACAAAGATACCCTTCTCTGCGGTGGGCTCTAGTTTGGTCCTCTTCTCCTTGGTTATATAGGAGTATGTAATGCATCCAAAGATATGAAGATGACCAATATTAGGCTTCTTCCCAGAGAAAGCCTCCTTCGGAGTCATGTGCCCCAAGGCACGATGCGGACTCCTGTTCTGCAAGTAAACAGCTGTGTTGCAGGCCTCTGCCCATAAGAACAATGGCAACCCCTGATCATGTAACATGGCTTTGGCAGCCCCTATGATGGATCTGTTCTTCCTCTCCGCAACCTCGTTCTGCTGGGGGTTGTAAGGAACAGTGAACTCTCTCCTAATGCCTGCCTCCGCACAATAGTCAACAAAATCTCCAAGGGTGTACTCTCCTCCATTATCCGACCTCAGGGACTTGATCTTTCGACCTGTCTGTGTCTCCACAAGAGCTCTGAACTCCTGAAACCGCTTGAAGACCTCACTCTTGGTCTTCAAGAAATAAATCCAGGTCCTCCTGGAGTGATCATCAATGAATAAAACATAGTACTCATATCCACTCAAGGAAACATGAGACATCTGACCGCTCACATCAGAATGAATCAAATCAAGTATCCTAGTCGCTCTGCTGTCACTGCTGGGAAAAGGGGATTTGGCAAACTTGCCCATCGAACAACCTCTACAAGTATCAAAGTGATCAGTACTGAAATCTGGCACACCTGTAGTGATCTCCCGCAATGTCCTCAAGGCTCCATGATACATATGTCCCATCCTGCGGTGCCAAATCTCACACAGCTCAGAACTGCTAGCACTGCTGTCGGTACTACTGCTCAATGCCAAAAAGGGCTGAAATGCAAACTTGTACACCTTTGCATGGCGTACACCTATCACTCTAGCTGAATCAGCTGGAGTGCCCCTGGGATACATCAACACCTGTCCTCCCCTGAACAGTACCTCATATCCTCTGTCCTCCAAAGCTGAGACGGATATGAAGTTCTTCCTCATCCCTGGCACATAAAGAACGTCTGACACCTTCAAGGGAGGTTTGGACTCCCTCTGAAATGTCAGTGTCCCCACCCCGACTGCTCTAACAACTCTGTCATCACCGAGTACTACCTCTATATAAGTGCCACTCTCTGAAAGCTCTGAGATGTACTCACGGACTCCTGTCATGTGACGTGAAGCCCCACTGTCCACATACCAAATACCTGAAGATGCTCCGCTAATCAAGGGAAAAGCATGCTCCCTCTGAACCTGTGTGGCAGGTGATCCTGCACTAGAGGACTCACACGTAGTGAACGCAAACTCCCGATCAAAGCGACCTATAAAGTCCTCAATCTCTGCTGAAGCTGCCACGTCCTGGTTCTTCCCCTTCTTCTTCTTCTTCTCCAGACACACAACTGCATAGTGTCCCATCTTCTGACAATTCCAACACTTCACCTTGGAATAGTCCTTCTGTGTGTTCCCCTGTTTACATTTACCTTTGCCTTTGCCCCCACCACCGCTTGTGGAAGCCTGCTTCTTCCCTTTGCCTTTCTTGCCTCCTGCCACCAGTGCTACGTCCTCATCCTGCTTAACTGGCTTGGCTGCCCCAAGCTGTCCTTTCCTGATCTCTGTCTGAATGCAATCATCCCAAAACCTCTCCCATGTGGGAAGGGTCTCACGTGCACAAACCCCATCAGCAAAGTTCAACTATGAACGGGGGAGGCCATTCACTGCAATCCGCACCAACTCAGTGGGTGGAATGGCCTCTCCAATCGCTGCCAACTCATCTCTCACATTGGTAATCTTTGTGAGATATCCAACTGTACTATCATTACCCATCTTAATGTTCTTCAGCTTCTCCTTCAGGACCATCTTCCGGTTCTCATTGGTACTCTGGTAGAGATTGGACAATGCTGTCCACACCTCGTGGGCATTGCTCTTTCCTCTCACATGAGGAATGCAATGGTCTTTGATTCCGTCTATAATCAGCCTCTTACCCTTGTTGTTCTTTTTATTATAAGCTGTCAACTGAGTAGCATCAGTAGGCACAACAACATGGTTCTGTGCTGTATGCACCATGATATCCCAGACTTCTGCCTCCTCAAAGATACTCTGCATTCTCTCCTTCCAAACGCTGTAATTTGTATGCCCATCCAACCTATCCTCCACCCTCAATCCCAATGACATCCTGCTGTCCTAAAACTGAAAAATAGCACTGCTGTGGTAAATATAAAACTGTTGTTTATGAAAAATCAGCTTGCTGGAATTTTCTGAGTGAAAAATCAGCAGCTTTAATTTTTCCTTTTGCTGTCCCAAACTGCCCTTCAGCACTCAAGCTCTGATACCATGTAGAAATTTCTGTTTTCCCACCCCGGTTTTCAGTTTCACCTTATTTCTCCCATGTAGCTAAATGCCCTTTCCCATAACCATACATTTAACAAGCTGAAAAAATAAATATTGCTGAAAACACAAATTCTGGAAATTTTACAGAATGCTGGAAATTGCAGAAATAAAAATCAGCAGTAATAAACATCTATTAAAACACATTTAAACACTGAGATTTTTGGTCAACTTGACCCTGGAAAAACCCCCTACAACTCTTGGGGAAAACCAGTTTGAGAGCTCTTCTTTATTTCTGGAAAATGCCCTTTTACAGTGAGAAAATTTTCAGCAAAAAAATCAGCAAAACAAATTTTTCCAGCAAGCAAACTTATCTGTTTTTCAGCTAACAGACAATCTGAAAATGCGTTGTACGGACCGTACGGATGTACGGACTGTACGGATGTACGAACCGTACAGACTGTACGGACTGTACAGATGGCCGTACGGACTGTACGGACAGACCTCGAAATTTGTGCAGAAAATCGCCTCCTCGATATTCGTGCCTGAAAATCAATTTTTCCCTGTTTGCTCACAAAAATCTGCCTTTTTCTGCTTGTTCTTTGAGCTGTACGGATTTGCTGAAGTGCTGCCTTGGTATGTGTGCCAAACTGCTGCCTCTTTCTCCTCCTTGTCCAGAAATCTCCCTTGCTCTCTTGCTCTCCTTCTCCCAATCTGCTCATGAAAGAATGAATGATCTTTTTCCTCCTTTTCCTCCCTTAACCCAACCCTAAATGACTTTTGGGTGATCCCTAAATCCAATGGCTGAAATAGATTTAGATCAATGGCTGAGATTAAATGCTCATTTAAATCTCACTTTCTATTTTTTAATTCACCCCACTTTAATAAAGACCCACTTAGTCATTTATTTCCAAAGTCACTTTTCCTTTCTAATTTTTCATTGACTTTATAAAAGTCACTTTAAAATTAGACTTAGTAGCTTTATCACTTAAAGTCACTTTTAAATTAGATTTAACTTTATAAAAATTATAAAGTCACTTTAGGAGAAAAATTAAATTCTTTTGGACACTTTTCCCTAGGCCAAAGATCAAAGCCTTAGGGAACCACCTGTCCACCGGTACCAAATTTCAACACTTTGACACTCCAAAAATCGTAGGTGCTCCAAACGATTCTAGCCCCATCCAAAATGACACCATCCGCACCGATCCTGACAATATCAATAGTGAGGACACTGCTGCTAGCCATGAAGCAGCCAAAAACAAAAGTACAGATCAGAGCAACTCGATGCCAAGGTCAAAAGCGTCCTCGGCGACGTGCATTCCCAAGTCGGCCGAGCGAATCAAAATAGATCTTCCCAGTGATCGAATCAATAAACACATCCAATATATGAGGGATCATGCACTCATAGGCAAGTTCCTCGGATTCTGGCCCACTGAAAAAGCCTTGCATGGATGGATCGCCTCCAAATGGAAGCCCAAAGGACAAGTCACCCTGCAGCTTGGCCCCAAAGGTTTCTTTACCGCCATCTTTAACTGTCTGGAAGACAAAAATCGCATCTTCGAAGGAGGACCGTACTTCTTCAACTCGGCAGGCCTGTATCTTCGTGAATGGAAAGCAAGGTTCAATCCAGACAAAGAGGACTTCAACTGGGCTCCGGTATGGATACACATGTACTCTCTTCCCTCGGAATACTGGAACGAGGAGACCTTAGAGGACATTGGCAACAACCTAGGTGCCTTCATCAAAATCGCCGAGGAAACCAAATCCAGAAGATACAACTCCTACGCCAGGATCTGTGTGCACATGCATTTGGCCAAAGAACTCATGGATTCGGTAAGTCTATTTCATGACGATTTTGAATGGATCCAAACTTTAGACTACGAGCATATCCCTTTTCGATGTAGAAGGTGCCATGAACATGGCCATCTTTTCAGGGACTGCCCTTTGAATCTTCAATCTAAAGTTTCTGCAACTGATGCGAGTAAAGATGCTGAGGGTTTTACTAGGGTCTCCAGTCGTAGAAAACAGGCCAAGAAATCTCCTGCTGCTCCAGAAGCTCCCAAGAATCCTGAAACAAGGAATAGTTTTGAAACCTTGGCTTCACAAACCATCGTGGAGGATCATACCTTCATTCCACCTTCAGATCCTTCCCCCTCCTCTCCAAAGCCTCCCCCAAATTCTTCAAACTCGCCCTCAAAGTCCGTTTTCATTAGCTCTCCCGTCTCAAACTCCAGTGATAAAATTCAAGACTCTGACACAACCCTACAATCTTCCACCATGGAGATATAAGGATCTCTAGCTCCCAGTATTCATCAAAAGCTAGCTGAGGAGGAACAGAACAAACCGATACACATGGAGGAGGAACCAGAAAGTGTAGATCTAGGAGGTCTGGACATTCTCAAACTGGAAGCGGCGTGTCGACAGAGAGAATTCAATGACATTCCCCCTAGAGATATAGACAGACTTGAAGTTGTTTTAACTAGAGCTCAGCAACACAAATACCTTGGCATCTAGGCAGGCAGTCCTTGGGATGGTAAAAAAATCCTGAAAGATTCGAAAAAAAGAGGGCGCAAAACGGATCTGCAAAGAACTATTATTATTGGAGAAATGCTGGTGGACTCAGGAAGATTCCCCAAGCTAACCAAGTTTTTCAAATCTCTTCCCCATGGTTCCTCATGAAGCTAATCTCATGGAATGTGCGAGGGCTTAATAGCCCTGCAAAACACCGAATGCTAAAAAAATTGATCCAGCAAGAAAAGCCTTCATTAGTCTTTCTACAAGAAACCAAAGGCCATAGCGCTGTATTGGAGAAAATTCTGAATAAAGTATGGATAGGATGTCGATCAGTCTCTGTAGATGCCTCAGGAGCTTTTGGAGGGCTAGCAATCTTGTGGAATCCTCAGATTCTCTCCCTACAAGATTTTCATGCCTCTCATTTCTTCATCCAAACTACATTCCACCTAATTGGGTCCAATATCCATGGTCTTCTCACTAATGTGTATTTTCCTCAGGACACTCAACAAAAGCTGGATTTGCTGAACACACTCACTGCTCTTAACTCTGGCAGGAGCCATCCCCTTTGGATAAGTGGTGGTGACTTCAATATCATCACAGCGTTGGAGGAAAAATCAGGAGGTCGAGCAAGACTGGAAGGAGACAGCATAGGCTTTAAAAACTTTATAAACAACAATCAACTAATGGACATTCAGACCTCGAATGGTATGTATACATGGACCAATAAAAGGAGGGGATCACAGCACATAGCTTCAAGACTGGACCGATTCCTTTTGACGGATAATGCCATTCACCTGGGCGGCGACTTCCACGCATCCATCCTGCCTCATGTAGGCTCGGATCACTGGCCCATTATGCTACAATGGTCACGACCAGGGTCTAAGAGCAACAGACCTTTCCGCTTCAAATCCTTTTGGTTCTCACATCCCAATTTCAAAGAAGTGGTCATCGCTGCCTGGAAATCCTTTGTTCCCCCCGCAGGAGCCAAAATGTTTCAATTTCAACAAAAGCTAAAATACCTTAAGCAAGTGCTGAAATCTTGGAATCGCACTCAGTTTGGCAACATATTTGATCAAAGGAAAGTGCTGGAGCAGCAAATGAGCACTCTGCAACAATGTATCATCTCTGAGGGAAGAACGGAGGATTATGCACTTCAGGAACAGACCCTCCTTTCTCAGATTGAAACACGAAGGCAGCAAGAAGAAACTCTCTGGCGACAAAAATCCAGGATCAGATGGCTTAAGGATGGGGAGAAAAATACTAAATTCTTTCACAGGTCAACCATTCAAAGAAGAATGCACAACAACATTGCATTCATCAACAACCGGCAAGGGGAGCGACTGGAGATGCATGAAGACGTGGCACAGGAATTCCAAGATTACTTTCAGGACATTCTTAAGGAACCCCCGGGTTGTAGAAATCAAGCTATACAAAATATAGTGCAGCACATTCCTAAAATCATAAATGAGGATCACAACAAAAAGCTGCTTCAGCCTATTTCAATGCAGGAAGTGGAGGACGCAATGGCCCAGCTCAAGGATGGTAAAGCGCCCGGGCCAGACGGATTCACAGCCAATTTCTTCCATGCTTTCTGGGAGCACATCAAACAAGAGGTCTGGGAGCTGGTGGATGAATCTAGATCGATGCACTGGGTCCTTCCCTCCCTGAACACGACATTCATAGCGCTCGTTCCTAAAGTGGAAGATTCCAATACACCTGACAAGTACAGGCCGATTGCGCTATGTAATGTAATCTACAAGCTTATTTCCAAAGTCGTGGTGAACAGGCTCAAACCTCTTCTCCCTCTCCTCATCTCACCAGAGCAGACGGGCTATGTAGAAGGGTGCCAGATTCTGGATGGTGTCATTCTTTCCCACGAAGTGATCCACTCCCTCAAGATACTGAAAAAACCAGGTATGATCCTCAAACTAGATCTCTCCAAAGCATTCGACAAGCTAAGCTGGTCCTATATTAAACACACCTTATTAGCATTTGGCTTCAATGCCACCTGGACGCGATGGATAATGAATCTCATTTCCTCCCCTAGCTTTTCCATCCTTCTTAATGGTTCCCCTTCCTCTCCATTTCATCCTTCTCGAGGCATTTGTCAAGGTGATCCTCTCTCTCCATTCCTTTTTGTTCTCATGGCCGACGGGCTAAGCCGCCTACTTCATTTTGCTTCTAATTCTCACTCCTTAAAGGGTATCTCGTTGCATGGCCAACTCCCATTACTCACCAATAGTTTGTCGATGATAATATGCTCTTTGGCCATCCATCAGTTCAAGAAGCCTCTGCCTTTAAAATCTTGCTCAATCCTTTTTCAGAAGCCTCTGGCACCACCATCAATGCATCCAAATCCTAGCTCTTTTTCTTCCATACTCCCGTTCTCACTTAGAGGAACATAGCCAGGATTCTGGGGTTTTCAATAGCCAAGCTTCCTTCGAAATATCTGGGAGCTCCCTTGTTTGATTCTGCTATCAAACATGCCTCTTGGAGGACCCTCCTTGACAACTTAGAAACCAGGTTCTCCTCCTGGACTTACCACTCTCTTAACATTGCTAGCAAGATTATCCTCATCAAATTTGTTCTTCAAGCCATGCCACTGTATCTGTTCTCAATTTTGGCTGCCCCGAAATGGGTTCTCAAGAATATTCGCGATATTCAAAGAAATTTCCTTTGGGGTTCCTCGGGCCACAATAGAAAATGGGCTCTGGTCAAATGGACGGAAGTTTGTCTTCTGAAATCAGCTGGGGGACTAGGCCTGAGGGATCCCCTTCACAGCAACAACATCATGGGTGCGCGCATATGGTGGAATTGGATCTCTAAACCGCACACTCCCTGGGGTCGTCTCTGGCAGGCCAAATATGCTCCAGGAAGTTCAAAGGAGGAGTTAATCCGTTTCAGTTCAACCACTCCTGGCTCGCTAATTTGGAATGCTGCCAAGATACATAGTGCTTTTGTTCAAGCGCACAGCTTCTGGGAAATTCACTCAGGCACCACTGCGAGATTTTGGGAAGATTCCTGGCAACAACTTCCCAAACTTGCCTCTCTCTTTAACAAACCCAAGTGGCAAGCAACCATGCAGCAAAATGAACAAATCCATGTTCATCAATTCTGGCAACAACAATCTCCCCAAGGCTTTCAACTTTGGAGACCGGAAAACACTTGGCAGGCCAATTGGTAGGAGGAAACCTATGATGAGATTGATCAAGAGCTTAAACTCAGGAGAATCAAACTTTCTGATCAGAAAGACCGTTTGAGATGGGGATATACTACCAAGGGCATGTTCACTACCAAGGAAGCATATCAAATCCTTCATCACCCCATTCAGATAATAAAAGATCAACTATGGGATCAAGTCTGGCAACCAAACATATGGCCTAAGGTCTCCACTTTCCTTTGGCTTCTCAGCAAAAAAAGGATCCTCACATGGGATAACTTACAAAAGCGAGGATTTATTGGGCCTTCTAGATGCTCCAACTGCAATCTTCACTCAGAGAACATTAATCATCTCTTGGATACTTGCCCTCTAGCAGCTCAAATGTGGGAGAGAACAGCACTGTGTAACAGATGAACAGGTAGAAGAGAAGGAGATATCATAAACACCATCAGGACCTGGCCACAGAATCTTTTCCAAAGTCCTATTCTCAATGCTCTCTGGAACCTCCTTCCGGGCTTTGTCTATTGGATAATCTGGAAGGAAAGAAACAGCAGGATCTTCAAAAATCACAGTTCACCTCTTGACACTCTTTGGCTTCTTCTCAAGCAGAATCTTCAAGAAACTCTAGCTCTCAGACAATGGCAAGACTCAGATATGCCAGTCTTACCTCAGGAACGTCTCATTCTTGCCAACTGGAACTTAGATCTCACCTCTGTAGACCTCATCAAGGCCAATACTTCTATCCACTCTGAGTCTGCACACTCTTGGTCTCCTCCGTCCATCCACCCCTACAAGCTGAACTTCGACGGAGCGGCTAAGGGCAATCCTGGGCCGGCTGGATATGGTGGCATCATCAGGAACACGGAGGGCTCTGTTCTGCATATGTATCATGGTTCGATGGGTAGAGACACCAACAACGCTGCCGAGATTGAAGGCTTATGGCAAGGGTTACGCACAACAGAAACAGAAAATTTTCTCCCTTTAGAGGTTGAAGGGGATTCTCAAATTCTCATAGAAGCTGCTATTTGGATACAATCAGGATCCTCAGCTGCAAAGATAGCTTTGAGTTGGAGGCTTCTAAGTAGACTGGAACAAATTGAAGAATGGCTCAAAACTCCACGCAACATTTCCTTCAAGCACATCCGGCGAACAACTAACAAGGTTGCAAATAGACTAGTTAATCAAGGGGCCGATCAGCAGCTCCCCTTCTTCTCTAGTTCGTTGAATAGTTCCAATGATCCACAACTCAAAAGCAACTACACACTCTTGGTGCAACAAGATCTATCCCTCTCGGATCCGGGTGTCTAACGGCAGTACAGGTACGTGGATTGCTGTTTGGATGGGCGCATGGTTAATCTTCACTACCACTCAGCCTCTCACAGCTCTGGCCATAACTTCCCCTGTGCTCCAGATTAATGATGCTTGAATGATGCCAGTACATCCTATTTTGCCGATTAATTTCTTGATCATGGCACTCTCAACTTGCCACAATCGTGTTTCTCCCTTTCGCTTTGGTCCCTCCTTTGCAGATGCAACGGTTTGCTCTCGAACTTTCTCAACAGTAAACTGGGCTTTGGTTCATTGGAGGAACTTCTGGCTTTGCCCTCAAGCTACCCTCTATTTCCCTTGCTCTCTCGCTAGCCATTCGTTTGTTGCTCTCCCTTTCAGCTTTCTAAGTGCTGAAGCCAAGTTTGTTTTCATCCCTAACCACTTCCATTGTTTACCAAGTAGCCCGGATCACCCTGCGCCTCTAGTTATGCCGAAACTTCGATATCGGACTCCTCAACTTTCTGCTCGGAATTCCGCATAGATAGGTACCCAACTACTCAAAGTGGATGGGGTAGGGGCAGAGGATTGCACATTGTAGCTCCGAGCTCCTTCCAATCCTAAACTAACGCTGCTTGGTTACAATTCCCCCGTAGTCATGGCACTTTCTCCTTTATGGCCACGGTCACCATTGAGCTTAGAGAGCTCAATTCAAGTCAAGAGGCTGGTTCCCATAGGGCGACTACGGATAGGCCAGCGGAAGACAGACTAGGCTCCATCCAGACAAACTTCGAACAGAGCAAAGCTTCAGGCTCTGGCAAAAGCAAAGCTTCTCAAAGCATGAAGAATCAGGCGGGCTCCTCTGATGACGACGATGATTACAAGTATGGATGCCATCATCGAGGAACCGCCTGACCCCTCTCCTGATGTTTAAACAGGTTGGTTCTTTTTGGTTTTCTTGGAATTCAGCAAGCTCGAGAAGGTTCACTTATCACCTTCCTAGATATCATGATAAATGCATTAGCTCAAATTGCCAGTTTCTCATGCGAAAGGGGCATTCTGCCAACCTTCAGTTTTCAGTTTCGGTTGTAGTCACAGCTACTTTTGTATTCAGTAATGGGTTGTCGCATAGTTGGTCACAGCTACTTGGTCTAGTTTTACTGTTTTGGTTGTCGCATAGCCCCGGTTTAATTCTCAGTTCCATGTACAACTATGGGGTTTTCTGGATTTTTGCTTTAGTCATGATCAGGCTCTTTACAGCTCTTGAGGGCAATACTCAGCTGGGTTTTTGCATACTGATCTGCTATGCTTGTAATCATGCCGCTTCTTTGGGCTAGCTTTACGAGGCCATGGCCTCGGTGTAAATTATTAACTCGCATCAACTTCGGTGTGAAACATGAAGGTGGAAAATGCCTAAAGAAATTTGGGAAGAATGAGTGTACATTTTGCACATCTCGGGCAGTTGAATCGAAAAAACATTTCATTTTGGAATGTGATGCTTTCAAAGACATCAGATAAAGTTATGAGAACATGTTAGCATCACTTTCTTGGCATTGTCTTTTCACTGAGGGGATTGTTGGAAGGTTGGGCTAGCTCATCATCAATTTGAATCGGAAAAGGATTAAACTGTAAAAAGCCATAAACTATTTTTAGTCTCGTGGACCTTAAAATATCATTTCATTTCATTGATTAAAATCAATTTCAAACATATGAGATGTTTTTACATTAATTGTGATGTTCCTTTTCATACTCACGTTTTGTGTTGATGGGATTTCTTTATCAGTGATTTATTTTAATCCGTAGGCCCACACTTTTTGGCTTTTCAAGATTTAAGGTCTTTCATCATATTTATAAATGTTTATTACCAATTAATTATGGAATAGTTTTTAAGTGCGATTTTTTAGAGTTTCTGGCAGATTTCTGGTTAGAATTCGGTGAAAAAAATTGTGGCCAAATCTTGATTTGTATTGTTTAAACTGGTTTTTTGACTACAAATATGGGATTCAACACCTTCAAAATCCCATGAGGCACTTTGATTGTGAAGATTTCATTTGTCAAACTTGTATTTTCAATAAATTCTTATGAAATTATAGACAAATTAGATCAGAAAATAAACCAAAAAACTTTCCAAAAAATCACACTTAAAAAATAATGTCATATATATACATTTAATTCATATCACCCACCAAAAAAAACTAAATTTTAAAACCATAGTATTTCAAGCAAGCTACAAGATCTATGCAAAAAAAAGTTAAAGGGAGCATGTCAATTTTTTCTCGTGGCCCAAAGATACTCTAATCAACTTGGAAATCTCACGCTTGGAAATGCTCCCACAAACCTACATAATCAAGAGTCACCCTTGTAAATGCTCCCACAAACCTACATAATCAAGAGTCACCCATAAGAATGGACTTGAGGGAGCATGTCATTACCCCACTATGATCCACATATTCATTTTTGAGCCAACACTATTAACCACCATGGACGTCGTTATAACCATTTAAGTGAAGCCACCTCCATTAATGATACGCCCTCTTTAATGTATTTTGTTGGACACCTAATCCTCTATGGGTTAGTGTGGAAGCCGAATAGACTAAGGAAGTCTAAGAGACCTCGAAATATGAAACCAAGAGCCACACAATGTACTATAAATGTATATCATTTGTTAATAATAAATGTACTCTCCTGCTTATCTTTAATATTCTGTTGCTTCCATGTGTGTGTTTAACATGGTAACATAGTGGGTGATCTCCTACCCTGCTCAAGTATGAGCCACTTATTTATGTGAGCTTGTTGTTTTGTGGCCTTTCTATACATGTCAGTCCTGTACCTCTGTTCTAGACTGCCATCTCTGTAAAATCTCTATTGTCGAATGAGTTGGTCGAGAGTTAAACATTATACCATACCCTGAATTTCGTGAACCGCCTTAATATGCTTTCCAAAATCTATTTACATCTGGTTGGAACGCAAGACGTAAATTTGGCTCTCTTCCCCATGAAATCCTAGTATATACGCTCTTTATCTGTGCGTTCATTGAAGTTCAAAGTTTATATGTTGAGTTACAGCGTTACTCCTACAGTAAATTTCGGTTGTATTTATATATCTGTTGAGATTATTGTGACCACTATATCATTTGGTTCATAGCTGCTCCAATCTGAGTTTGGTTTGGAATTGACTTGTGGTCTCGTCAAATTTAGGACTTTGCCATCTAAGCCTATATGTCTATTACCTCTAAGGAAACCTTGAATTTTTCCTCTGGTAATGGTGAGCATTCCTTTTGAATACGGAAGCATACCTATGCTGGAAGAGGTGTCTTCAAAGCCTTGAATGCATCAGTCTCAAATTCATATCCACAGAAAAGTTGAAAGAGTCCCATCAGAAATCAAAATCAATTCACCCATGAATGGCACCATAGCCTCAGTCTTTCTTTGCTTTCAAACCTGGAAATCCTATTGAAACTCAAACGCCACGCATTCTCCTCGCCTGCCCCAGCCTATGTGTTATCTGTCAAGCTTAACTATATCATTGTCTCCTCCGTAGTATTACCTCGTTCACACTTTAGTCCCTACCACTTCAGTTCACACTCCGGTATCAGAGCTCCTCCATACCACGTCTCCAATATAAACTGGCGGAAGTGTTAAATTTATAGAGGAACAACAGAAAACCCAACATCTTGAGTCAAAAGCTGAAGGGGAGCAAAAGTCGTCTGATCAATAGATCGACAGATCTAACAGTCATCGCTTGGAGAAGATGCGCGGAAGGTAGCCAGTGAAAAAGGTGGTATTTGCACGGGAAACGGTATTTCAGGGGCATAAAAAGTGGTAAGCTGTAATATAGTGAGTCTGCCTGATTCCACTCACCACACGACATGTAGCCACTAGAGGAGAGAGAAAAACCACCCATTTCGGATGGGTAATCGTCACGCAAGTGTTCCTTCCAAAATTGCTAAAGACCATCGGATCTTGTGAGTGCAGATCTATGGTGAAGGATGGTCATGCAAGTTTGATTAATCGCAGAAAGGATATCAATCGCCATATCGTGGGATTGAAATTTACGGTGGAGAATGAACCCGATAAAGTTAAACCTCGGGAAATGTACGAAAGATGCAGATTGGTGAAAAGAACGCCAATATATACCTCCATGGTCTTTACTTCAAAATTTTGGTATCCATTGAACGCTGCTCCATCCATCAAGTCTACGAAGGCTCCTACTGCCAAGCCAGCCAAGGCTGCTAAACCAGTTGCCCTAGCAAAGAAGCCAGCTACAAAGAAGGCTTCTCCAGATGTGTGCAGGTGAAGTTCAGCGATTACACAGAGAGAGATACATGAAGAGGAGGATCATAATGGATCATTGAATCCATTAGAAGGATCAAAGTCCAAGCTCAGGAGGGAGTGCACAGTGAAACACTGAAGAAATAGCGTAAAACATAAGCAAAGAGAAGAGTGGAGAGGTGAAGAGTTGATGCACAACAACCATTGGATCTGGAAGATCAACAGTCAGGATTAAATTGCGAGAGTGGAACAAGTAATATCACATCGCAATACATCAAAGGGAGACATTAGTCTTGAGCTAAGTGCGATATGCGACATGTGATTTAGGAGTGGACCCGATGAATTATATACTGCAACCTAGAACCCATCGGATCCATAAGTCATGTTGGATCAGAACTTTTAAGTGGAAGAGGCCAGGTGTGAAGGATGGTGCGATAGCCGATAGTCGATAGTGATAAGCGCTAATCAGAGATCAGGAAAATCGGAGATCGGAGTTCGGGGGAAGCGGTGCAGTGGAAAGGCTTCGAGAGACGGACCCGACGATATTTATAGAAGTGAGTGTATGAATTTTGAAGTCCGGCTTATGCTGCCGGAGTGGGGTTTTCCTTTGTTTTCCAGTGTATTTCTATGTATTGTGATATGTGGTGTGACCAAGGCAGACTGCGATGAGCGATTGCGATAAAGGTAATCTCGGGGAATGTGCAGAGCCTGGAGAATAGGCGGAAAGGTATGGATTATGTTGTTTTATGTTTTATTCAAAATTGAGTGGGGACGATTGAAATTCCACAGCCTGGAACTACTGTATGCTGCTTTGAATGCATTGAAGGCTATTGTGCATGAGTGTTAGTGTTATATGGTGTATGGTCGATGAAATATAGAAGCTAATCTCATTTCTGTTGGGGTCTTGTTATTGCTGGAAAAGAAGAGCCTGTGGGCTGCAAACCTGTCAAGCTGGACATTCTGTTAAGGAAACAATATCAGGCTTGCTGTGTAGAAATTGAGGCATAAGACATTGTGAAGTGAGAACATGAGCAAACATCAGTGCAAATTAATTCGTGTGGCAAATTAATTTTCTAAAACCATTATTGTTTCTACAAGTGCATTTTTGGTCATTTTTTGATTTGATTGTTTGAATAATGGAGAAAATTCATGGATTATTAGAGTTATTAAGCAGTCTAATCTTATCTACTAGTGAAAGCACAATTAAAGTCAGCAAAGACACTCTCTTTGACATCCAAACCTGTCTGTAGTATACACAAGAAAAGATATAATTTTTGGAGCTTGAATCTCAGCTACAACAAGAAGAATTAAAACAGAGGAGTCATCATTCTGAACCTGTTTCTGTTCAGAACAATGAAACAGACTCCCATAAGTAGCAAGTTGATTCAGATCCAGTGACCAATAAAGCAACAAGGTTACATGCAGAAGCAAAAATTCAGTCTGCATTTCCCAAGCCAATCATCAGACCTTGGGAAATGGTCTTGTATATGACAAGGACGTGTCCTTTCATATTACAGATTACTCAAAGGCCATCCAGTTTCAGAGCGCTGGATTCCTTCATGACAATTCATATCTAGCTGTTCCAGACTTTGCCCCTCTTCAACAACAATAGATTGTGAAATGCCAATACTGTGACTGAGTTGGCCATATGAAAGATCACTGTTTTGATCTTCATCCATGTAACCACTGTCATAAAACTAGTCATTCTTCAAACAGATGCTTCAAAAACAAACATCATGCAAGAACAATGATTCATCTTGGATGGATCGCTTCTTGGCAATGGGCTTCAACAACCAAGAAGAGTATCATATATATAGGATTTTCTCATAGCCGATAATAATGAGTAATTACAGTTGTGTGTAATACACACAAAACACCGAAGTTGTGTCTGCATTTCCAAAGAAAGTCAGCTAGTACAACATAGTTTGAATTCAATGTTGCAATTATCATTAATTAATGTTCTCAATGAGAAAGTTTAAAATCATTAATATAGAATGGATTTCAGTTAGTTATAATTGTCTAGAAAAATTAAAGGAAATGATTTATATTAATGTAGGATGATGAGTTATATGATCAAGATCCTAGGAGTACTTACCCATTTTATCTTTCCTGTGGTCATAAAACACCTTTCCTCCTCCTACCACCTCTATAGACTTGGTGTAGATATTGGAATATATTAAAGAATAAATAAAATAAAATAAAAATTGGCCTAAAAATACTAAAAGGAATATAGAGATATTATCAGAATTAACGATAATCACGTCAATTGGTGTGTCTATTTTGGGATAGGGCTTATAATTATTAGGTGGATGGTGGGAATTTAACAACCACAAAATATTCTAGAATATTCACAGTAGTATACACAAATCAAAGGTTGAGAATTATCTCCAAAGTAGTTATGCCTTCTTTTCCCATTTAATTAAATTGATTAATTAAAAAAAATGTCATACAAATGATTGTCATATGAAGTGGGTTATGGTTTTTTTGGGCATGTGGTATTGATAAGCCATGATATTGGTCCATGGTATTGTAAAAAAAAACCTATTTATAGAATAAGAATTTTCATTGTAAAGTGGAGATAAATATTTTTTTATAGCAACATGAGATTGATGTTTATCCGTGTTTACCAACCATTTAATTTATATGGCTGCACTATAATATATATATATATATATATATATATATATATATATATATATATATATATAGAGAGAGAGAGAGAGAGAGAGAGAGAGAGAGAGAGAGAGAGATGTCAACTAATTCATAATAAAACCTTCTTCCTTTTTAAACCAGAATGAGAATTTTGTATTTATATGCAAGTCTATGCTTGGATCACAACAAATACATCATGTAGTACATTGCTATATCTTCAAAATTTCTTCTTGGACCCTCTTATCCAGCAAAACTACAATTTCTTCTAGAAGAACTCCAAACTAGACAACAAAAAATGAGGTTTTGTAGGTATATACCTTACAAAACCAACCCACCAAAAAACGAAATTTACATATCATACTATTATTGGTAGATAATGCAATCTTTTATAATCGTGTAATGTCAATCCATTTAGCTATAAGGAATAAGAGAGGACTTGATTCGACCATTGGTTTTTAAATATCACAATATTAATTTATACCCTTCACTAGCACATAAGTTTGCATCTTTATTAGGATCACAAAGAACATAGAAATATGCTATTGAAAAGAGCCATTTCATTGTTTTGTTAGGATATTCCAACACATAGGAAATAGTTAAGTACAACTTGGTCTAGTATAGAGTTAGGTAAAGTGTGTTTCTTTACTATGTACATTTTGTAACTTACAATCTGACGGTCACGATATGTAGTGATCCGACGGTTCATTCTCTCCTCGGTATTACCGACACTTGATCCGTGGCTTAACACCCGATTGGTCCATGATCTCTACTTAAAGAGCATGGAGGGTCATTTGTAGGTTAACCATTCATGAGAGAAGCTTATGTAAATTTTCATTCTTTTATTAATAAATTGCCTGAAGTGGCCGCGTTGGCTCAGGCCGTGGACTGTTTCCCTCTTTGAGGGTTTTAACCACGTCAAAAGTACTGGTGTATTGATCTGTGATCTGTTTGTGAGCGGTGTCCTTTGGTGTTCTGTCTGAGGAACTTACCCTGTAAATTCCTACATGGTATCAGAGCTATTTGAGGGCCGCGTCCGTTGGTGATCCAAATTTGAAGCCGGTAGAACTGCATCCGACTACTGTTTCCTAGATCTACTGTTTCTGACTGCTTTCGGGCCGAGAGGACTACTCTGTTGTGTTGGGAGCATCTGTTCCAGTGAGGAACCCCTTTCGTTTCATGCGAAAAGGTTTCCGGTAGCCCTAGCTGCGTCATTTTTAAGATCTGGAGGTATACAATGTTTATTTGCAGTTTACAGTTATTTTCTCTCTGTTTATTTCGGTTTTCGGTTTATTTAGCTTTTTTTATTACCGGATCTATACCTTTCATTTCTGTGTATGCTCTTTGCCCTGCGACTCTGTGCGATCTGGGCAAATCAGAAACAGAAAGGAAGGATTTTTCTCATGCGTATGCTCTTTTCCGCTGCGCCTTAGTGTGATCTCGGAAAATCAGAAACATTGAGGAAAATATTTAGTTTCCAGCTAAAGCTAACTTCGAGCCGCAAGGTTCGTTTTTGAAAATATTTAGTTTCCGGCTAAAGCTAACTTTGAGCCGCAAGGTTCGTTTTTTTTGTATGTCCGTGTTGGGTTTTGTGTTTTTTGTTTTGTAGGGAAAAAGAGCTTTCTCAAAGCAAGCACGCAACCCAAAGCATCAACCCCCCCCTCTCTCTCTCTCTCTGAGAGTAGAGGTCTTGGGTTCAAGTCTCCATTTTGTGGGGGCAGATTTTTTCATTTCCGCACATTCTCGCACTTCGTCGACGAATTCATCAAATTTTCTTCAAAAAGCCATAACTTCTTCATCCAGAAGCCGTTTTCAGAACCGTTTTTTTTAAAACAGCCTAATTTTTCGAGATATTTCCATTGAAACACTTAGTTTCAGCATCTATAGCTTCAGTTTCTGTTAAAATGGAAATTCCATGCCAAGTTATTCTTGACAGCACCAACTACTTCCAATGGTGGTCCTACATTGTGGATTTACTTAGAAGTAAAGGTCTTTACAGAATAGCCTCAGGCCAAGAGACCAAACCAAAAGATGAAGATAAGGCAGCTAAATGAGAAAATAGGCAAGACCAAGCACGTGGGTTGATAGGGATGTCTATTTCTCCAGATCTTAGATTCCATATTGCAGAACTTGATACTCCTGATGAAGCAATGAAACAGATTACTAAAGTCTTTGGAATTAAAAATGAACTTAAAGCCCATCAACTTGAAAATGAATTGCTTACATTGGACCCCAATAATTTTTCTTGCATTGAAGATTTTTTGTCCAAATTCAAGACCCTTAGACTTCTCTTGGAAGGTGTTAAGGTTAATAAAGAAGATAGTAGCCTTATCTACTCCATTCTTACTAAGTTGGGTCTAGCCTATTCTATGTTTGTTTCCACCTTCCATTCTACAAGAGAAGCCTTCATTTCTCAAGGACAAACCTACAAGTCCCCTTCCTTTGATTCCTTTTGTGATTCTTTAATAAGAGAACAAGAAAAACTCTTACACCTTGGTCTTCTTCATCTTGGAAACTCTTCTAAGAAAGCGTTAGCCACCCAACAGCAACCAAATTCAAAGAATCCTAAGAAGTCGTATCCTAAAAGGAATGGTCCTAAACCAAACAAGGGTCCTAAGCAATTTCCGCCTCAAAATGAAAAATTATTTTAACAAATTGATAAGACAAATAAAAACAAAGGGAAGAAGACTGATAGACATTGCAACTTTTGTAATCGAGATGGCCACTTAGAATCCAAATGCTTTAAGAAGATGGAAGCCTTGGAAGCAACAATGAAGAAGCATAACATCCATTTGGAGCAATCTTCAACTTCAACTTCATCTTCAGGAATGACACTTTCTGCATGTGGTTGTCAAGCATCTCAGTCTGGCTACGCACTAAATGTATCTTCTTCTTCTCATTCTCATGAGTGGCTCATTGATTCTAGAGCTTCTTATCACATGGCCAAAAACAAAGCCATGTTTTCTTCTTTAAATGATTGTAACACCAAAAATATATATGTTGGTGATGATAGATCTCTTAGTGTTGTAGGGACTGGAACTGTTCATCTAGACAATGGTCAGTTTAATGATGTATTATGTGTTCCAACCTTATCCTGCAACCTTCTATTTGTATATCAGATAACCCATTCAGGTGAAGGTAAAATCGTTGAATTTTCACCTCACGATGTTGTAATTAAGGACCTAAGAGATCCTAGACAGATTTTAGCTACTGGCATTGCTGATGATTCTACAAGGTTGTATAAGTTTCACAACTTTTGGTCATCAAATCTTCCCTCAGTATTTGTTGCTCATAATGATGAAGTGAGCAAACTTTGGCATGAGCGATTTGGTCACTTAAACTATCACTCTCTTCAGAATCTATGTAAAGAAAATATGGTGACAGGTCTTCCAATGGTATCTTGCAGAGATGGTGTTTGTTCTAGATGTGTACTCGGAAAACATCATCGGGACAGTTTTGAAAAACGTGCCTCTTGGCACGCCTCAACCCCTTTATAGCTCGTGCATAGTGATTTATGTGGTCCACTTCCAGTTGCTTCATTCTTTGGCTATAAGTATTTCTTAACCTTCATTGATGATTTCTCCAGACGCACTTGGGTATACGTTTTAAAACTCAAGAGTGAAGTATTTAACATGTTCTTAGCCTTTAAGGCCTTTGTTGAAAAAAAATATGGACATCAAATTCTTAAACTAAGATCTGATAATGGCGGAGAATATGTTAAAAACACATTCATCAAATTTTGCACTGAGAATGGAATTCAAATGCAACATACTGTTCCATATACTCCACAACAAAATGGTGTAGCTGAAAGGAAGAATCGCACCTTGAAGGAAATGGCTAATTGTATGCTTCAATCTAAAGGACTTAGTCTTAATTATTGGGCAGAAGCAATTAACTGTGCAAATTACATAATAAATCGCACTCCTACTAAGGTTTTAAAGAATATCACTCCAGAAGAAGCATGGAGCTCAATCAAACCAGATGTAAGTCACTTTCGTGTTTTTGGAAGTGAAGCATGGGCCCATATTCCAGATGAGAAACATAAAGCTTTAGAACCTAAGAGTGAAAAATGTATTTTTGTTGGATATTCTGAAAGATGTCAAAGGATATAGACTTATTCCACTTAAGTCCAAAAATGTTATCATTAGAAGAGATGTAAAGTTTGCTGAAAATATATCGGTCTGCGAGCCTAGTTCGGCGGATGTGCCACCTCTCCCTATCTCTTCTACTTTTGAAAATATTTCTTCTTCAGATGATGAAAGCGAGGATGAAAATCCTCCCCCACCTTCTCAGGATCCTCCTTCAGCTCCTTAGCTTCCAAAATGGGTCCGTGCTACTCGGGATGCAGCAGGTGATCTTGCCGGTGATCCTACAGATCAGCGACGTACATGTTCTCAGTTCGAGAGAGCCTCTTATTTACTGGCTCAAGCTTCAGTGAATTATGATCCTGACACCTTTGTAGAAGCTTCAGGCCATCCAGATTGGGAAGCAGCTATGAATGAAGAATATCATTCATTATTGGCAAATGATACATGGGATCTTGTTCCTCTACCAAAGGGACGAAAACTTGCTAGATGCAAATGGGTTTACAGAACCAAGTATGGACCAGATGGGAAAGTTGATAAACATAAAGCTCGTCTTGTTGCTAAGGGTTTTTCACAAGCTGAAGGCATTGACTATACTGAAACCTTCTCCCCTGTTGCCAAAAATGAACTCTATCCGCCTTGTTCTTTCCCTTGCTGCCTCTTTCAAATGGGAAGTCCATCAGATGGATGTTAAATCCGCCTTCTTGCATGGGGACTTGCATGAAGAAATCTATATGGAACAACCTATTGGCTTTATACAAACAGACTCCAGCCTTGTATGTCGGCTTAAGAAATCCCTTTATGGTCTCAAGCAAGCTCCTCGAGCTTGGTATGCCAAAATGGATAACTTTCTTTTAGAAAATGGCTTTTCTAGGTGTCATTCTGACAATACTGTCTACACCAAGAAAGTGGGCAAGTCTCTTATCATTCTTGTTCTTTATGTTGATGATCTTATCCTGACTGGTAGTGATCCCAACCTTATAAACCATGTGAAGTCTAGCCTTAAAAGGAAGTTTGAAATGACAGACTTAGGACACTTACATTATTTTCTTGGTCTTCAAGTCTTGCAATCCAAGGAAGGTATCTCCCTTTCCCAATCCAAGTATGCCTGTGATATTCTACGCCATTTTCACATGGAAGACTGTAAGCCAGCCCCTTCTCCCTTTCAGTCTGGAGTCAAACTTTCAGTCACTTGTACTTCTCCTGAAGTTGATGCTACCTTATACCGTCAACTTGTAGGAAAACTTTTGTATCTAACCCATACTCGTCCCGACCTTTCCTTTGCTATTGGCCTTGTTGCTCGGTTTATGCAAAACCCACGTGAAAGTCATTGGAAAGCAGCTAAAAGAATACTTCGTTATGTTCGAGGTACAATTCAGTTTGGGATTCATTACAGTGCCGAAGCATCTCCTCTATTGGTTGGTTTCACTGATTCCGATTGGGCTGGTGACCCTGATGATCAGAAGTCTACTGCAGGTTATGTGTTCACTCTTGGTTCAGGACCTATTACATAGGCTTGCAAGAAACAAGGTGCCATTTCTCTTTCTTCAGCAGAAGTAGAGTATCGTGGTGCCGTAGAAGCTAGTAAGGAAGCCTTGTGGCTTCGTCAGATCCTGTCAGAGTTTGGCTTTCAGTAGCAGCATCCGACTACACTTTGGTGTGATAATCAAAGTGCCATTCAACTTTTCAAAGATCCAGTCCAACATCAGCGCAACAAACACATTGAACTGCACATGCACTTCATCAGAAAGCTCATTCATGACCATGTTCTTGAAGTGCAATATTGTTCAACAGATGATCAAGTTGCAGACATATTTACAAAGGCTCTCACAGAGGCGAAGTTCACTAAACTTCGATTTATGGTTGGAGTTCAGGAAGTTGTCACTAAGGGGGGATAGGCTCTAGTGCCTCCTTCCTTCTCCTATTGTGTCATATTTGTAAATCCTTCAATCCTATCCCAAGTTGTTCTTAAGGGGGGATGTTAGGATATTCCGACAAATAGGAAATAGTTAAGTACAACTTGGTCGAGTATAGAGTTAGGTAAAGTGTGTTTCTCTACTATGTACATTTTGTAACTTACAATCCGACGGTCACGATATGTAGTGATCCGACAGTTCATTCTCTCCTCGGTATTACTGACACTTGATCCGTGGCTTAACACCTGATTGGTCCATGATCTCTATTTAAAGAGCATGGAGGGTCATTTGTAGGTTAACCGTTCATGAGAGAAGCTTATGTAAATTTTCATTCTTTTATTAATAAATTGCCTGAAGTGGCCGCGTTGGCTCAGGCCGTGGACTGTTTCCCTCTTTGAGGGTTTTAACCACGTCAAAAGTACTGGTGTATTGATCTATGATCTGTTTGTGAGCGGTGTCCTTTGGTGTTCTATCTGAGGAACTTACCCTGTAAATTCCTACATGTTTTTCTAATGATTTTCATAACACTTTCTAATGTTTTGTCCCTCGAAGAGGAGCACTTCACCAAATGTTGAATATGAAGGAGGGATTCTCCAAAAATAGTGACAGAAACTACTTAATTTTCTTTGACTAACTAAATCGTGAAGGGCATAAGCTTCAACTTGGTTGTTTGTTATACATTATAAGCCTAAGCCCAACGAATACTCAACAACTTTGACTTCCATAAGCTTCAACTCGGTTGTTTGTTATACGTTATAAATCCCATGAATACTCAACAACTTTGACTTGGTTAGATCGATACACAACGCCACCTCCTACCACCCCTTATTCATAATATAATGTCATGATTACAAAATTTCCTCTTGAACATAGATTCATAGGTAAATTATATATAAATATATATTTTTATATAAATATTGAAAATTTTTAACTATTCATTACTAAATTTATTTACTTCAAACTTATTATATAAAACAAATTATATATATGGAATAATTTTTAATAAAAAAAATAAAAAAATCATTAATAATTAATTTAAAATTTAAACCCATTTTTAGTTTTAATAATCTCAACCAAAATAAATATGATATAAATATTCAAAATATGAAATAATATCAAGTAAACAAATAACTATCATAAGAAAGAAGAGAATGTTGTTATGATCTTTGTGCCTAAAATTATAAGACACTAATAATTACAGTCCTTTTCAAGGGGGAAACCTTCCTTTACAAAGAATACAATGTATAAGACAATATTTGATGATCCTAAGACTAGACCTTCTTAGTGTATATATAGGAGACAAATGGTACATTATAATAAAATGGGATTGTGAGGGTTTCTAGCCTACATAACAATAAAACGATAGAAATGTAATCATTCAATATCTACGGCTTAATAATGGGTTTTTGGATTAACACTGGGCTTAACATGCCATGGTGTCCTCAACAATTGACTATCTGTGGGTGTTTCTACATGAACAACTCACCTTCCCATGTCACTTCTTCCACTGGTAGGTTCTTTAATTTGATGAGGTACTCAGTAATTGCTCAAATTCTTAGCTTCTTAATCCTTGTTTCCAAAATTATTTTTGGTTCTAGTATTATTTCCCCTTATTCATTAATATTTGGAAGAATAGTTTGGACTGAGATCTTGTCGCCGATTACCTTTATTAAGCAAGAAACATGGAAGATTGGATGTACACGTGAAGATGGAGGAAACTCCAATTTGTAAGCCATTCTTCAAATCGACCTCTGCAACACCTTATAGGGGCCATAATACCTCAAAGCTATTTTTTTGTCCTTTTGGTTCTTGAGGGCCATCTATTTATATGGTTATAGTGTCACAAACACCCAATCCTTCACTTCAAATCCCCTTTTATTGTGATGTTGATCTGGTTTTTTTCACCCTATTTTGTGCCATAACCAAGTTGTCTTTCAATAGTTTAATGGCATCTTGTTGGTCATTGTATGTGGTATTTTAATACTTGAGCCTTTATAATCCCTTTCAAGGGTGATGTGATGGATGGAGGACGATATCCATAAAGTGCCATAAATTGTGATCTTTTTGATGGAGTATGGAAGGATGTGTTGTACCATAATTTTTCCAAGGAAAACCATTTGACCCATTGTGTTTGTTTGTGATATGCAAAGAAACATAGATATCCTTTTAAACATTTATTCATTTTCATAGTTTTCCCATCAAATTGAGGTCAGTAAGATGAGTTGTGAGCCAATTGAGTACCCAAACAAGAAGATAACGTAGTCCAAAAGTTTCCAGTATAAATAGGATTTCTGTCACTTACAATAATCTTTGGTATTTGATGTAGCTTTTGGAATGTTTCCAAGAATTCTTTTGCCATAGTACTTGCGTTAAAAGGATGAGAAAGAGAGAAAAAGTGGGCATACCTTGTCATTCAATTTACCACTACCATAATGTCATTATTCCCTTAAAAATTGGGTAAACCAGTAATAAATCATTTGAAACTTCTTCTGAGCATTGGCTTGGTATGGCTAATGGTTGAAGGAGCCCCGAGGTCTTGATAGTCTCTCTTTTATTTTTTTGGCATACCATAGATTCCTTCACAAAAAATTTCACATCTACTTTAAGACCTTCCCAAAAGAATCTTTCTTGATCTTACGGTATGTCTTCAAGAACCCTAAATGTCCTCCTACATGAGAAGCGTGTAATTCCAAAAGGACCTTTTATTTCAGTTTAGAATTCTCACATAAGTATAAGTGATTTTTATACCATAAGAAGTCATTTTTCCATGTAATTTTTTCTGCTGCATTGGGGTCCTTCTATAGTTGTTGAATGACATTTCATTTATTCTCATCTTGCTTTCATTGTATCCTTGATTCTTCCACCCAGTCATATTGTGGAATGGAAATAGCACATAGTAAACCATTTGTGTCTTCCTCTTTCCTTGAGAGATATCCACATGGACATGATGAGGAGTCAATGGATAAAAGGAGAGAGGAAGGTTCTCTTGATTGGATGGATACTCTCAAAAGTCTAAGGGTTGAGCTAAGGAGCTAGAAGGATGACAATAAGAAGCTTCTTAGGGCCTAGGAAAAGGCAATTATAAATTAATGTAGTCATACTATAAGTCCTATCAGACCTACAAAGACAAAGGCAACATGAACTAGAATCTAGCTACAAGTTTAAGCAGATTTCCTTTGGAATTGGAAGGAAAGAACCAAATATTAATGGTACAAAATGCAACATATCTAAGAAGAGACATAGAAAATGAAGTGCAAACACAGTAAGGGGTGGAACTCGTTTGAATACCTCAGAAGGGAGAACAGGAAGCCCCAAACAATTTCCTAGTGCTATGAAAAAAATGCACTGATAGTAGGGAAGGAAGGGATAGGACTGCATGCCAAAATAATTTTAGAAGGAAAAACCTCCTAATTTTGATGGAGAAGTGAATAAGGTATAAGAAGAAAAAGCATGACTACTAGGGATGAAAAAATATTTCAGGGTTCATAACTACTATGAAAACATGAGGGAAAGAGTGACCATATTTAGTTTTAAGGTTAAGGCCGAAATTGATGGGAGGATTTGAGAAATGTAAAAGATATCATAGAGAGGGAATTCTCCTAGAGGAGATTTGAGAGGTATTTCAAGAAAAAATACCTATATGAGGGTATTATGACAACAAGGCCAAGGAGTTTTATGAGCACAAGCTAAGGAAGTTGTCAACTGATGAATATACAACCAAATTCCTAGAATTGTTGAGGTATGTATCTTACCTCAAGGATTAGAAATCAAATATTGAAAGGTATTGTTATCACAATTTTAGTTATTAGTTTTTGAAAGCGATGACAGTTTCAGTGTTAGCGCCAATTTGTAAAAAATAGTGTTAAAGCGCTGACAACAGGAGCGTCAGTGCCAATTTGTAATAAACAGGGTTAAAGAACTGGCAACAGAAGTGCTAATTTTATCGTATGTTTGAAAAAAAATGTGTTGACAACGAGAGTAGCAGCTCATTTTTGTAAAAATGGTCAGTTAGAACTCTGTTTTTCCAATACAACACAATAATTTTGGGAACGATTTCCAAACAAATGAGAACGAATTTTACAAAACCGAAAGAGGTTTTTGTCCATAACAGACCCATTTAAAAAAAAAAAAAAACATCTCTTTGTTTTCTAATACATTTCACGGTTTTGAAGTTTCGAAGGGATCACTAGGCCCTATTTTTTAGGAATTCGTGAGGAAAAAGCTCATAGGCAACTGTTGACTTGGATTCCACCTCATCAAATGTGACTTGTTGATCCTTATCTCTAGCCATGGATCTAGCAACAACATGATTTTTAGATGCAGATAGGCTTGGAAAGATGTTTATGTGCATGAATTTGGGAGATACGCTTTATCTCTTTTATGTTTAGCAGTTTGTAATTAAGTATGAAGGAGAAACTTATTAGAGTTTGTAATTTTCTTATAAAGAAAAGCTATGTAATGTAATTGAGGTTGGGTTTTGAAGGCTGTCAGACTTTGTATTCTTCAGATTTTGATTAATTAAGACTATAAGATCATACTTATTCTCTGATGCAAATATTCTTGTGCCCACAATTTCATGTCTCTTTTTTCTTCTATGCGATTGTTTTCCTTTCTATGTTAATTCATTTAATGTTTCAACTTTAGTATTTGAGTAGAGGCTAATGAATCATAATTCTTCACTGATCTGTTTCAATAGTACTCATATATTTATCACCCTTGTCCTTTAAAGAAGATTTTGGATTCATCTTGTATGCCCAACTATAGTGGATTGTTTCCTTCCTTCAACTTTCGACTATAATGATAAATTGATGTTTAAGAAATTGTTGTCTACCTTACCTTTTCCAATCATTGACCATATAACTAGCATATTACAGATATTTTTTATTTCATGTGCTAGACTCCATTACCGAATGGATTGTCTTTATTTCCCAACCAAACTCCTTTTTTCAAAACTCCTCACTCTACATATGATCTAGCCGTCGATCTCATCAAATAGCTAGTTAGTTGTGGCTGAGTTACAAAAGGGATCCCCCCTTGAATTAAAAGGGATTGCTTTTAGTTCAAAATATTGGTTATAGGTTACCTTAGTTTCCTCCTTTCACATCCAAGGAAATTTCAGAGTGATAACATTTTGGTGCCGTTTTCGGGGAGCGAAAGTGAAATTTTCCCCAGGAGAATGACAAAATATAGGTTTGATTGCTGATGGTGAACAACATTCAGACACCATTGAGTTGTACATCATTCACCCCGCAACTCCATTTTCATATTCTAGAAGTCAAAAATTTCATGGTAGCTCCACTGTCTTAAGAATTCAGAGCTTGAACTGCAAATCTAGTTGCCTAATCAATAAAGATGACATGGTATATCTTAAATCATGTTTCTATTGAAAGTTTTAAAGAATATTTAGACAATTTTGATGATGATCATATTGACGAATCTTTTTCAAGGTTTTTACCTATGTATTTGTAGGAGCAAACAATCTCACAACGGAAACTAAATCAACATACACAACACAAACCAACATAAAAAACACAAAGATTTTAATGTGGTTCACCCAACCAATCTGGGCTACATCCACCAAACAGAGGCATCAGTAATCTTATTATTATTCAACAGGAGATTACAAAAACATAATTCCTCACACCCTCTCAGCTCACATATTCTCTACGGGCTTACATTTTATAGCTGGGAGAAGAAAACTGAATCATAAATTCTCTCACAACAAATATAGGATGCAATAACTCCTCCTCAGGAATAAATGGAGCTAATTTAGCAACAAATCCTATTGTTGTCACATTCATGAGATTTTTTCCAAATTTAATTAACAGAAAATCTCAACAATCTCCACCTTGACAACAATTAGCCTGATACCCTGTTCCTTTATTATTTTATCTTTTCTGCAAGCCAAGAGAAGCCAGACACCAACGTAGCTTCTCTAACAAAACTGGTTTCGTGAACATGTCTGCACAATTTTCCTTTGTATGCACTTTTTCAAGAGAGACTCCCCTTTCAGTGATAACCTGTCTTACAAAATGGTACTTGATAGGTATATGCTTTGATTTACTATGATAGGCCAGATTCTTAGCTAGATGAATTGCACTTTGACTATCACAAAATAACTTGATGTTGTCCTGTAACCTACCAAACTCACCAGACAAACCTTTCAACCAAATCGCTTCTTTGCAAGCATGTGAAGCAACTATGTATTCTACTTTGGTAGTGGATAAAGCAATAATGTTCTGTAGCTTCGACATCCAGCTTATAGCTCCACCTGCAAGAGTAAAGACATACCTTGATGTTGACCTTCTCTTATCCAAATCACCTGCAAAATCGGAATCAACATATCCGCAAACAAATTCACTACTCCTGTTATAAGTGATACAATAATCACTTGTGCCTCTCAAATACCGAAGCACCCATTTCACTACAGACCAATGTTCTTTTCCTGGATTTGCCATATACCTGCTGACAACCCCAACTGCATGTGAAATATCTGGTCGAGTACAAACCATCGCATACATCAAACAACCTACTACATTGGTATATGGAATTCGAGACATATATTCTTTTTCTTCATTTGTATTAGGACATAAACTTGAAGAAAGCTTAAAATGGGAAGCTAAAGGGACTGAAACAGGCTTCAAATTGTTCATACCAAACCTCAAGAGTATTTTCTCAATATACTTCTGTTGTGATAGCCACAGCTTACCATTGCTCCTGTCTTTGAAAATCTCCATGCCCAAAATCTGTCTTGCTGCTCCTAGATCTTTCATATCAAATGTCCTAGCCATCTGAGCCTTTAACCTGTTGATCTCTATTATGCTTTTGCTTGCTAAAAGCATATCGTCAACATACAACACTAAGATAATGAACATGCCATTACTTAATTTCTTAAAGTAAACACAATGATCATATTCACTTCTTATATAATTTTGACTCATCATGAAAGAATCAAATTTCTTGTACCATTTTCGAGGTGACTGCTTCAGACCATACAATGATTTCTTGAGCTTGCAGACAAATTTCTTGTTGCGATTTTGAACAAACCCTTCCGGTTGTTCCATGTAAATCACCTCATCTAAATCTCCATGTAAAAATGCAGTTTTAACATCTAGTTGCTGTAATTCTAAATCAAGTAAAGAAACTAATGCTAATACAATTCGAATTGAAACAATTTTTACAACTAGTGAAAATATCTCATGAAAATCAATGCCTACTTTATGAGAAAAACCTTTTGCGACCAACCTTGCTTTGTACCTATCCTCTGTATCATCAACAGCCCTTTTCAATTTGTAAACCCATTTACATCCCACAGTTTTCCTGTCTTTAGGAAGTTCTACCAGATCCCATGTGCCATTCTTGACTAATGCCATCATCTCGTCCTTCATAGCTTCTTTCCACTTTTCACTTTTAGAACCTTCTATAGCTTCCTGATAGCACAAAGGTTCATCATCATTAGCGGTTAAAGCAACTGAAGTAACATAATCATCATACCTTTTAGGAGGACGTTTCATTCTTGTGGACCTCCTTAAAGATATTTCTGGTACTTCCACAATTTGCTGATTATTATCTGTAGGAACTTCTTCATGATCTGCATCTGAAACATGTTCGTGATCTAAATCTGAAACTTGTTCATGATCTACATCTGAAACTTTTTCACCTTGACTATCATCAGTATTTGAACTGGTTTCAAACTGAATGTGTTGAAGCTTAGATACATTATCGTGTTTCAACTTATCATCTACATCTGGATTTTCAAGTGAAGATTCATTAAATTTTAAATCTCTGTTAATGATGATCTTGTGAGTAGTAGGATCCCACAATCTGTATCCCTTAGTCCCATCACCATATCCAACAAAGATATATCTTTTTGATTTAGGATCTAATTTAGAATGCTAATGTTTCGGAACTAGAGCATATGCATCACAACCAAAAACTTTAAGTTTAGAATAATCACAAGGATGACCTTTCCATACCTCTTGAGGAATTTTGCATCCTATTGCAGTTGATGGTGATCGATTTATCAAATAGCAAGCTGTAGAAACCGCTTTTGTCCACAATTCCTTCTACAAATTGGCGTTACTAAGCATACTTCTTGCTCTCTCTAAAAGAGTCCTGTTCATGCGTTCAACAACTCCATTTTGCTGAGGAGTATATACAGTGGTTTTATGTCTTTCGATCCCAGCGTCCTTGCAATAATTATCAAATTCCTTTGAAGTAAACTCACCACCATTGTCAGTTCTTAAACATTTAATGGTTCTTCCAGTGATGTTTTCAACTAATGCTCTAAACTGTTTGAAAACTGTAATACATCAGACTTCTTCTTTAACATGTAGACCCACACTTTTCTAGAGAAATCATCAATAAAAGATACAAAATATGACGATCCTCCATATGAGGTTGTAGGAGATGGACCCCAAACATCAGAATGGATATAATCAAGGATTCCCTTACTAGTATGTGTTCCAGTTTTAAACTTATGCTTGCTTTGTTTCCCAAATAGACAATGTTTGCAAAAATCTAACTTAACATACTTTAAATTAGGAAGTAACTTACAATTAGATAAAATATTTAAACCTCTTTCGCTCATATGGCCCAACCTTTGATGCCATAAATGAATACAATTACTGTCGTTTTCAGATACTGTAGAAACATGATCTGACTCTGTTCTTCCTTCTAACTGAAAAAGATTTCCAACTTTCTTTGCTTTCATTACTAGTAAAATTCCTTTATAAACTTTCATTACTCCACCTTGAATAAATTTTTTATATCCATTAGTGTCTAGTACTCCTAGTGAAATGAGATTTTTTCTTAGTTCAGGTACATGTCTTACATCAGTTATAATTTTATTGTCCCATCAAACATTTTAAGCTGGATGCTTCCAAATCCCACAATGTTACATGTGACATCATTTCCCATGTAAAATACTCCATCATTGATTGATTTATAAGTTTTAAACCATTCTCTATGAATGCACATGTGATTTGTTGCACCAGAATCTAACAGCCAACGTTGATCATGATTAGACAAACTAACTGATAACACTTCATCACTCATACCTAAAATGGATGCCGAACCTGTATCTATCGTGTTTGCTTCTTTCTTCTCTGTCGAAGAGTCTTCTTTGGATGTTTGCTGTCTCTTCCAACAGTCCTTCTTCAAATGTACCGATTTGCCACAAAACCAGAACTTTACCTTACTCTTCTTCCCTTTCGATTTTGAACGCGAGTTGTTGTGCTTACTGAAGCATCTTTCTTTAGAACGACCTCTGACCATCATTGCTTCTGATGTAGAAGTTTCTGAATTTGACCTCTTCCTTGTTTCTTCGGACAACAAAGCTCCAACAACATCATCAAATTCAAGAGTTTATGATGAACTAAGACTTATAGAAGTAACAAAATGATCCCATGACTCGGGCAACGAGCATAATAAAGTTATAGCTTTATCTTTTGATTCAAAATTTACTTCTATACTTTCTAACTGCACCAGGAGAGTATTAAAGGTATTCAAATGATCAGTAATAGATGTACTTTCCTTCATGCGCAAACTGTACAACTGTCGCTTCAAAAGAATCATATTGGTTAAGGATTTTGTCATGTACAGCTTTTCAAGATTTGTCCACAAACCAACAGCAGTTTTTTCTGACACGATGTTAAACAAAACATCATCCGCCAAACACAGTCGAATGCCACTCAGTGCTCTTTCATCCAAGTCACTCCATTCATTATCTGTCATGGTGTAAGGTTGTTTAGATTTTCCCAACAAGGCCTTCGCCACGCCTTGTTGCACGAGTAGATCATACATCTTCACTTTCCAGATCTCGAAGTTGTTTTTGCCATTGAACTTCTTGATCTCAAATCGAGCACTTTGAGTTTTTGCCATGTTGTGTCACACAAAATCTCCAATTGCAACTTTTAATAAATGAAGTTTTTATTTAAAAATGCCTTTGCCTTATACTATAATGCCTTTACCTTATAACAAAATGCCTCTGCCGTATCATATCATGGTAGATTAAAATTTCAAAAAACCAAAAAATATGATATAAATATAATATCATATATAATACAAATCATACAAATCGTTTCTTTTGTTTTGTAAAACAAAAGACATTTCATAACACCTTTATAAAAAACTTCAAATCGACCTGTTGAAATAACTGAATCCGTTGGCACTGCAATGGCTACTTCTCTCTCCACTGCCTAATGGATCGCTTCTCTCCTCTGCTTGTTTATCTCAGATTATCTTTCATCTACCTGCAGCGGCTGCCAGCAAACACAGCATAGTGTAATGTTTAAATTTTAATGTGAAATATTCGTTCACTACCTTCTCCAGGTAAAATCATTTTCAGCGTGCTGGGGCCAATGTAACAAAGTTACCCGGCTTGTATAAGAAGAGGCGACAGTGTGAGAAATCTCCCCGGGTTATATCAGAAGAGACGGTCAGTGTAACAAATTTCTCCATTTATTTTTTGTGACGGTAACGATGAGCAATAAGCACACATTAATAATCATTTCAACAGTTCAAACCTCCAGTCCACCGCACTGAGCGCAGTTCCAACCTCCAGTCCACCGTACTGATTAACCTGGCCACACAGTTCACCGCTTGTTCAACAGTGCCTGGCTCGCAGTCGTAACTAGCTTACACACAGACAAATGGTCCACGGTCGAACAGGCCACGGCACTGTGTATGTGCGCTGATCCAGAGTCACTGCCTGTCACACACAGCAGACTTGGCGTATCTGTCACATGCAACAGCTCAACAACATTGCTCTGATAGCAATTGTAGGAGCACACAATGCAAAACAGAAATAAAATAAGCATACACAACACAAACCAACATAAAAAACACAAAGATTTTAACGTGGTTCACCCAACCAATCTGGGCTACATCCACCAAACAGAGGCATCGACAATCTTATTATTATTCAACAGGAGATTACAACAACATAATTCCTCACACCCTCTCAGCTCACATATTCTCTACGGGCTTACATTTTATAGCTGGGAGAAGAAAACTGAAGCATAAATTCTCTCACAACAAATATAGGATGCAATAACTCCTCCTCAGGAATAAATGGAGCTAATTTAGCAACAAAGCCTATTGTTGTCACATTCATGAGATTTTTTCCAAATTTGATTAACATAAAATACCAACAGTATTTACATTCATGCAAATGTTCTTTCGATGATAAGATTCATTTCTTAGAAGCATTTGTTGACAAAATTGAGAAATAAATTGAAAATTTAGAGGCTCAAATTCAGTCCCAAAATTTTCACTATCAAAATCTGCCTATTGAAAATCTTTTCCTGCCGAAACAAGAGGATATAGTGATGCCCGATGATTTTCTGATTGAAGAATGTTTTGTTTTTTAACAAGAATTTGAAAATTCACAATTAGAACAATGGTTTGACATAAAGATGACACATGAACAGACCAACCATAACAATCAGATTGTAGGGTGCCTTGAAGGTCAACAAATTAACTATGGCATTCATGTCTTTTATGATCCTATAGCTTCCTATTTGGAACATTTTTTTAGCTTGTGTGTCCAACCATGTTTTCATTGTGGATACAAGATTTATCATGAGTAGCCATTTCCATTAAATTTTTTAGTTTTCATTTTAACGAAGCATAATCAAGGAGCTACATTATTTGAGCAACTACTGGACTGGTTACATTGGAATTTTTGTATCATTTAATCCAGAAATTATTTCAGCAGTTTAGAGTAGGTAGGTGTGATCAATAAGCTTGCTGGAGAAGCATCTCCTTCATAAAGTGCATTTTCAGTTTGCTACATTTTTCAGTTTCAGTTTATAGTGTAGTGTACAGTTTAGTTTGGATTAGAGTTTGGTTTTAGTTGCAAAATAAGTGCAGGTTGCAAGTTTCAGTTGTTGAGTTGGGATCAACCCAATGGATCAGGTCTCTAGTATATAAAGATTCTTGTTGCCATCTATGATTGACAACATACCTATGAAGCTAGCTATTATCACAATTTTCGTTGTTAGTTTTTAAAAGTGCTAACAGTTTCAGTGTCAACGCCGATTTGTAAAAAAACTGTGTTAAACGACTGGAAATGGGAGTATTACCGCCAATTTGTAATAAACAGAGTTAAAGTACTGACAACAGAAGTGTTGACATTATTGTATGTTTGAAAATAAAAAAAGGAAAATGGGTTGATAAAGGGAATAAAAATGCATTTTTGTAAAAAATGCTCAGTTAAAACTCAGTTTTTTCCTGTACAAAACAATTATTTTGGGAATACTTTCCAAATAAATGATAGCAAATTTTACAAAACCGAAAGAGGTATTTGTCTGTAATAGACCCATTTTAAAAAACCTCTCTCAGTTTTCTAATACATACCACGGTTTTGGAGTTTCAAAAGGATCATTGGACCTTATTTTTCAGGAATTCGTGAGGAAAAGGCTCATGGATAGTTGTTGACTTGGATGCCACCTCATCAAATTCGAATTTTTGATCCTTATATCCAACCATGAATCCAACAACAACATGATACTTAGATGCAGACAGGCTTGGAAAGATGTTTATGTGCATGTATTTGAGAGATACACTTTATCTCTTTTACTTTTAGCGGTTTCTAATTATGTATGAAGGAGAAACTTGTTAGAGTTGGTAATTTTCTTATAAAGCAAGGCTATGTAATGTAATTGAGATTGGGTTCTTATTATTTGATGCAAATATTCACGTGCCAACAATTTCCTATATGTTTTTTCTTCTATGGGATTGTTTTTCCTTTCTTTGTTAATTCATTTAATGTTTCAACTTTAGTATTTGAGTAGAAACTAATGAATCAGAATTATTCACTGCTATGTTTCAATAGTACTCATATATTTATCACCCTTTTCCTCTAAATATTCTTTTGGATTCATCTTGCATGCCCAATTGTAGTGGATTTTTTCCTTCCTTCAATTTTTGGCTACAATGATAAATTGATTTCTAAGAAATCGTTGTCTACCTTGCCTTTGCCAATCATTGAACATATAACTAACATCTTGGAGATATTTGTTATTTCATGTGCACGACTCGATTTCCCAATGGATTGTCCTTATTTCACAACCAAACTACTTTTTTTAAAACCCCTCACTCTACATATGATCTAGCCATCAAGCTCATCAAATAGCTAGTCAGTTTTTGTTGAGTTATAGAAGGGATCCCCCTTTGAATTGAAAGGGAAAGCTTTCAGTTCAAAATATTGGTTAGAGGGCACCTTAGTTATTTCCTTCCACAACTAGGGAAATTTTTGAGTGATAACAGGTATCTCAGTGGGTTTCCACAAGAATTTAGGGATTGTATAGAGTTTGATGACCCGCAAATGTTGGAGGAATCTATTAGGAAGTTGAAGCATTTTTATGAATAGTTCAAGCATAGGAATGAGTTCATAACGGATTGGAAGGAAAAAGGAAAGCTTGAACAGAAGGGAAAGGGGAAGAAGGTAGCAAGTAAACAACCTAGAAGAGGGAATGTAGATCCTACCACTTCTAACAGGGGTGAGTTTCAATAGAGATTCACTGCTATTGGTAGAGATCAATTATCTTAGCCTAAGGAGATGAAGCCAAGGAGTTCAGAAGAGAGCCTTTGAAGTGTTGGACATGTGGAGAAAACCATAGGAAAAGTGATTGTCCTTAGTGACCAAAGAATGAATTATGACTGTAGAATTTGTAGAAAGCGAAGACAGTAAATGATGTGGCTCGGATTATACCACACATCTATGTAGCATTAAATACTAAACAAGCTAATCACCAAGCCTTAGTAATTGAAATGGAAGGTACAAACAACTAGCTTGTTTCGATTTTAATTGATCCTAGTTCCAATTTCAGTTATGTTTGTCCAACAATGGCAGAGAAGTGTGCATTGAAGAGTACAACAAATGAGAGTTTGTGGTTGGTTCAGCTAGCCACTAGGACTAGAAAGCAGGTTGAGTAGGTGATAAAATTGTACCCAGTCACACTGGATAGTATGCCTATGATAGTGTACTTAAACTTACTACCATTGGGTTCATATGCTTTTTAAATCGACATGGACTGACTGGCAAGGCATAGGACAAAGGTTGATTTCTTCAATAAGTTAGTTCAATTTGTCAATGACACAGGAGAAACAATAAAGCTAAAAGGGAAAATAAAGTTGGTGATAGTAAGGAAAATCACCATGATAAAATTAAAGTGATGCAACAGAAAGAAGTGTGAGTTGTTCACTATCCAAGTGACTAGTGATCATGAAGACAAGAAAAATTGAGAAGAACACCCTATTATGAAGCAATTCAATATTTCTTGGAGAAATTTTAGGATTGTTGTCAAAGAGAGAGATTGAATTCTCAGTTGAGCTACCATCGAGATCAGTGTCAATGTCCAAAGGCCCATATCAGATGAGTACCCCATAATTGGTAGAGCTAAAATTATAGTTGAAAGAAGTACTAGATAAAGGATAATTAGTCTTACTGTGTCACTTTGGGGAGCACTTGTGTTATTTGTGAAGAAGAAGAATAAAACATTGAGGTTTTGCATAGATTACCTACAACTCAATAAAGCCACAATCAAGAACCAATATCCCATGTTGAGGGTTAATGATTTATTTGATCAGCGAAGAGGAGCTATGGTCTTCTCAGAGATCAATTTGAGATCTAGGTACCATCAGTTATGCATCAAGGATGAAGATATTCATAAAATGACATTCAAAACTAGGCATGGGCACTATGAGTTCATAGTTGTGCCATTGGGGCTCACAAACACCTCAACAACCTTTAAGTGTTGATGAATAATGTTTTAAGTTCATATCTGGATAAATTTGTGCTAGCTTTTGTTGATGATATCTTGGTGTTGTAGAAGCTACAATACCCTCAAAATTTTTGGGTTACATCCAAATTTCAGAGCCTTCCTTGTTTTTTCCTTTGATGGTTGCAAACACTCGAGATCATCCCATGAGATCTTGTGAAGTATTTTCACCCTTTTTCTTGTTTGACCAATGTCGTCTTTTGGCATATTGATTTCTTTGTCATGCTTTTGACCTTGTTCTGGTGAGTTTGAAGGTTTGTATTTGTGTGCTTGGGTTGTATTCGCTATGTGAACACCATCTATACTCACACACAAAGTTGTAAGCACTGTTGCGCAAGTGTCGTCACAGTCATCCGAAGGTCTATCTCAAGTGTCGTGCTTGTCGCTTTCATCTTTAAGACAATCTCACCAAAGGCATGTTTTGTCTTACTATACTGGTGGTCTTTGTTGTCTCGTCGTCAAAGTATGCTAAGTGTGTGATCATAATGTCACGTCTGCACAAGTTCACTTACTTTCAACACTTAGCCATTTTCTTGAAAATCTATCCGACAGGAAAACCCCCTTCCAATAGACCCTGACTGAGCTGCACTGCACAGTCTCAACCCTCAGTAACCCTGCTCTGCTACCCAAAACTATGCAATGCTTGAGGCTGTCCTCCAGGTCAGGTGCACTACGCAATCCCGGGGTTGAGCAGTCTGTCTGCTTCCCATAACTGCGCATAAAATGCCTCCATGCTCAAATCGAACTGCACATTTCTCAAGAAAATTCATCAAGCCTTGCTTTGGTCTACCAAAACCATAAACTACACTGAGACTTAGGCCTGCACTGCTCTTCAAAACTGCGTAGACATGCCCAGTTGATCCTTCTACTGCCTTGCTCTACATTTTTCTTGAAAATTGCACATGCATGATCAACAGGTCCTCTGCTTCCCTACTTCGTACTGCCTTCAGAAACTTCTCAGTCCTATCTGGAAGGTCTTATGCTATCTATCTTGCACTATTCCTAAAAACTGCAAGTCATGCCCAACTGATCCCTCTATTGCCTTGATCTGCACTTCTCTTGAAAACTGTGCAGGCATGATCAACAAGTCCTCTACCACCCTATTATGCATTGTCTGGTAGGTCATTTGCTGCCTGTCCTGCAATGTTCCTCAAAATTGCATAATCATTACCAGCTGATCCCCTTGCTTCCTTGCTCTGCACTGCTCTTGAAAATTGCGCAAGCATGACCAATAGGTCCTCTGCTACCCTGCTCTTCATTGCCTTCATAAACTGCATAGTCCTGTATGGCAGGTCCTCTGTGCTTATCTTGCATTGTTCCTCAAAACTACGCACTATTGCCTTTCTCTGCACTATTCCTCAAAACTGTGTAGTCATGATTAGTAGGTTCCCAGTAGCCCTATCATGCCTTGCTTAGGAAAACTATGTAGAACTGCCTAATAGGCCCCCAACAAACCTCTATTTCCTTCCCTCCAAGAACTGCGTAGAAATGTTCCTCGTCATCCCACCTTGCAACTGCTATTGGTCTCCTTCACTGTGCAATTTTGCATCTTAATGGTCACTGCGCAGCTTTTCCCGAGAGTGTAGGTTATCCACCTAGAGTCCCTCATTCCAGCCTGAGCTATGCTGTCTCAGTGAGTTGTCCTCCTTCCCTGTCACCTGAAACATGAGAACAATGCATCATGATATACTAGGAGGTTTTGGATTTAATGTCATCCCATTAAGAGTGAATTTCAGGAACAAGTACACTAATAGATCATGGTGAGACGACGAGCTGGATGAAGAAGGAGCACACATGCTAGAAGACTTGCTTGTAGCTGGACGGACGGACCAAGCACATCAAGCAACAAGAAAAATAAGCACATGCATGGAACCATCAAGCAAGACCAATGACATCGAAAACCCCACATCACTATGACATGCGGAGGAGAAGACAAAGCACACCAAGAGTACATACATCACTCAGCAACACAACATCTTCACATGGACACCACAGTTAGCTAGTACATGTCAGTAGTGTCATGTCAAGTTGTGTCATGAGTTATCTTAGCCACATCACCTCTATGGGCCATATTTGTTGTAACTCAATGTAATGTAAAGTGAAGTCCAATGGATGCACATAAGAAGTTGAAGAGTCATGTCAGTTGAAAATTCATTCGAAGTTGAACGGTCATGAGGGTAGTCCAAGAGTCACAAGGGTCAAACATCACCCTTGGCTATATATATCCCTCCCATTGTATGAGCAAGGGAATTTTCACCTTGGCTCCTCCCTCATAGCCTTGAGAGTCTATATTTTGTTCTTTGAGGAGCGATGAGTGGCTCCAATGTCCCACTACCGGGACTAGTGATGTATGGTGTACAAATGTGTCTTGGGACTTTTTCTTAATTCAGAATCTTGTTAAGGCCAACACATTTTCACGCATGTTTTGTTCATGTTTGTAAGACTACTCTTTAAACATTTGTAATGCATGTTTTCTTAACCTGTACTAAGTTAATTGAACTACTTTGGTTATTTTAGTACTTACATTGTTGAAGATGTGTTGTATTTTTTACCATTGTTGTCTCGTCCGTGTGGACTACTCCGCAAGACATTAGACAAACCATTCCTATTTACTGGTTACAACGACTGTCACCTTCGTGTGGAATACTCTGCTGGAAGGTGTAGACGTTTTCACTTTCACTTCGATTTTAACGACTACCGCATCTGTTGTGGACTACTCCATTGGATGCTCGATAAACCCTTGTTGGTTCATATGTGTCTCTCCATGGGTGGTACTACTACCTCTCATCTATAGGCTCACTTTTACTCTCTCCCTTTACAGTAAAATAACCTAGACACAAGTTACATTACGCACTCACCAAGCATACTCCCCTCTCTTTTCAAAGTTACAAGCATAACACTCTCATGTGCTGAACAACAAGAGCTAAGGAAAATCTCTAAGATAATGGAAACGAGCCATTGTATCGATGGGACTCCTACACCAAATGGTGTGAGATCTAGTTGGGACTTCATACCAGGTGTTTGGTCAATTTAGTGAAGTCTAAATTGCAACTTTTAAATGTCAACCCGGGGCTCGTAAGCTGATGAAGTGAGGTGTACTATATGTACTTAGGTAACTGTTTCCTTAATCTTTTGTCGTTTTTAGCTTTTTTTTTTAAAGTTTGCTTTCAAATGTATCTTTCCTACTGTGATGTGATGGAAATAGAATAAAGCAAGTGAAATGTGGATGATTGTGGTGATTTCTAAATGATTTCTCAAAGCTTAAAAAGTATTCTACAAGAAAGCTTGAACAACAACTGCAATAAAATCAACTCTTAAAGGAAAATGAAGACATCAAATAAAAAGGACTAATGACATCGGCCCAGTATCTCTGCTGCTGCATGAAAATGAAAATGAAATCTATATTAAATCCAACTAAAAGTAAAAACAATTATCTCACACTATTTCAACCCTTCAACTCAATCTTCTCTATGAAAAGATATCATGAAATGTTAATCAATGTGAAATTGAAGTGAAACTACATAAAAGAGACTAGTCACAAATACTTAACTTCCTCTTAACTTCTTGCCTTTCAGCTGAATTTATCATGTGAGAAACAGTTAGGAATAAGTCAAGTAATGTGAGTTCTAAAGCAAACTAAATCAAGCTATTCTAAGTAATATTTTGGCTCCCAATAAAGATATTTGATTATGAAAAAGGAACCATCAATAGATGAACAACTTGATATCTAAGAGCAGAAAGTAAATATGCAAATGACAATAAGGAAAATCAAGGCTGCAAAACAATGAAGGTCAGCAACATAGACAAGATGATCACGCATGTCACTAGTTATGAAAAGAAAAGAAAGGAAAACTGTCCCGGGCACGCCTAAGAAACCTGCATAACACACTGATCAGTCATGAACATAAAAGTGCAGAAATGTAAATCAGCAGAAATCAAAGTTTATGTACAGCTATTATACATGATGAAAAGAAATAAAAACGCAGCAATTAAAAGACATCTGTACAACTATTATACATGAAACAAGAAAGAGAAATGCAGGAAATTAAAGATTACTATACAAGGCTTCAGCAAACAGGGGCCCTCTGCCTACTTCAGCCGGTTCAAGGAGCAGTTATACGCTTAAGTGTAAAAACATCTTCTCATGTATTGACAGCAAATGTAAAAGTACAGTGGGGAGCTCAAAATTACAAAGCGATTACAACAACGACTAACTATCCAGCGTTCAAAGACGCTTTATTTATAACAGAGGAAAGCAAACTAACTTAACGAAAACTAAGCTATTCAAGCAGCTGTGTAAAAACACGCAATCTTGCTGCGTCCTCGGATTTAGGCAACGGTCGTTGTGGGCATTCAATCTGCTGTTGGATTCATGTTTCCCACTATCTTCGTGGCTGAGGAAGATGCCACCTGTTCTTCACATGCTCCAAAACAGAACACGCAGAGCCGTGCCACCGCCAATGACTTCTGTTGATCGTATTTGCCTCCTCGTTGACCACGGGTTTTTATGACCGGTTTGGGTGAGCTGGAAGGACACACACCATGTCCTTGGTTCCACGAACTTGCCCATGTGGCTCTTCTTCCCGGAGGACACCTGGAACATATCATTTAATAAAACAACTGCGGAATCCGGGGTTGGCTGCGGAAACCGGGATCAGCTGCGGAAACCCTGTGCGAGCTGCAGAAACGCAGCACTTTGAACCAAAATTCTAAACCAACAACAGTCATTAGCATAATTAGAAAACCATGTAAAAATTCCTAAAATACAATGATTTGAGCAATTTGATGGCGGGAATGAGTGGCAAAAGAAGGAAATGAATAGGAAAAGGAGGCTGAGAGGATGTGTAAAGAAGTGCAGGTTTGAGGCTCAACATACCCCCACTGTGAAGGTGTTGCATGTCCTCATGCAACCAAAACTTTGTCATTGTTTTTCAATCCATGTGCTCAGATGCTTCTGCCAAAATATCTAGCCTTCTTCTCTTTCTCCTTGCTGCCAAAATTGTCCTTGGTTTTCTGACTAAACACCTGAATTTCAAATTGATCAATGCCCTGCTCAGCTTCTTACATTTTCTCTTCAATTTTCTGTTCTTCTTCTGCCAGAGTCCTAAGTGAAGCATGGTATTGTCATGGACAATTTTGTCCACCTTGCTTTGTTCTTTCAATGCTTCGTTTTCTTGTTTAATATGCCGGTTCAGGACTTCTAGCTCAAACACTTCCTGTTTTAAAGATTGGACCTGTTCATCAAGAGGCAATATAGTGCTTGGACCTGCAACTGATTGCTCCAAGGTCTCCAAATAATTGTATACCTCCTGCTGGTCAGGGTCAATTTCAGGTGTTCTTCTTGGGCTATGTTCAAAATCAAATTCTGTTTGAGGTTCTGGCTGAAAGGGACTCTCTTCACGTGGAGGAGTGGACTCAACACGTGGAGGACTCGACTCAAGGTAAAGCTGAGTTGGAGCCTTTTCAGGTGTACCTTCTCCCAAATCAATGAAATGTGATTGTTTTTCTTTAGTCACACTCATTTTTTCTTTAAGTCTACTGCTTCTTCTCACTTGTGCACTAGTGCTCTTTTGCTGGGCACTCTGTTTTTCTTTCTGTTTCTTCTTTGAGAGGGCAGCAGCTTGAAGTTGTGCTAGTCTATCAGCCAAGGTTTGAGAGTCTTCTTCTACTGAAGGTTCAGGTGATGGATATGATTCTTGAACAATTGTTTTCCCTTTATCCTTTTTCTATTTCTTGGTTTTATCTCCCTCTTCCTCTTCTTCTTGAGCAATTTCTTGAGTTTCTACTGTAGGAGGATCTTGGGCTGCAACATCTCTTTCTCTTCTCCTACTTCTTTTTGGAATTCTAGGGGAACTTCTAGAGGCTTCAGTCACCTCTTGGAAATGGTTTATGATTAGAAACTTTTCCCATGTATCCTTGTTATTCTTCAATTGCTCTTCTATGAGAATTCTAATGAACCCGTGATGATACAAGTGGGGTTCAATATGGCCTACATGCTTTTGGACAGTGGAACTCATTTTCTTTAGGCTTGCTAAAAGAAAGTAGGGTAAATTGAGGGCATGGCCTTCCATGAAATTCATCATAATCCTTGCATGGTACATATACATAGTGCCAAAGCGGCCCTCACATGTGATAAACTTTTGAACAAGTAATAACAATGCAGTCCATTCTTCCTTAATTACATGCACAAGAATCCCTTTAGTGAATATTGAAGTGTCCATACCTGGGTTCTTAAGCATGTATTTCCATCCCTGATCTTCCAGCCCTCTGTTCTTAAACCATCTTTCTCCCTCCTGAGGTAGACTGGTTGCTGTTGCTATGGTGTTCTCTGTTATTGTGAATTTCAGGTCCCCTACTTCCACGGTGTGTCCATTGAAGGATCGAGCAAATGCTTTCGTTACCTCCTTATTATACCCTCTGAATTTTTGAATAAACTTCAACCACTTTGCTTTCTTTAATGCTTCCTTCGTCTATGGATACCCTTCTAAATACTTCGGACCCTCAGGTTCAGCTCTAAGCAGCTTCCCCATCTTCGGCTCTCAACTTCGGCTGAAGCTTTGACTGTGTGTGGATGCTCAAGGAGGATGCTCACGGGAAAAAAACAGGTGGATTACGGCTGTAAGTGGAGTAGCCGTAACGTAATGCAAGGCGTATTGCAGAACTGTAATCGGGGTTTGAAACAGAGCTGTAGAGTTTGCAGCGGAAATGAGAGTGGAAATAGTGTGAGTACGAGGGAGTAGAAGACAAACACGAGAAATGAGTTCAATGCATGCGGAAATGGAGTGATAAGTGGATGGAATAACGGCCGAATCCTTTAGAGTCGGGTGGCTTACGCACACGTCTCAGCGTTGGCTGCGGAAGTTATGGTGGAGGAGAGACGTAGTACAGTAGGTCACTTCTTCCTCGTACGGCCAATAAATGAAAACGCAGTCCCATTTCGAGTTTGAATTAAGAGTGATTATGGAACCGTTAGAAAGGTATGAGGTGGATGAAGCATTATCGTGGAGGAGGAGTGGGATGATCTTGCCGAATCATTGCATTTAGTGGCTCTTTCCACGATTTAATAACTATGCATAAAATGACATTAAATTTTTGTTTGGAAAAGATTTTGATCATACCTTCATAAGTTTGCCATTTGTTGATTAAGGTTGCTGACCCATTATTGCTTTATGATCTTGCAGATGCCTCATATCCTTGCTGCCCTTGGTGATGATGATACCTCTGACTGTGATTTTTGAAAACAGAGTAATCCTGGTTGTAGAGACAGAGTGTGCTGGCTGCGGAAATCGTTTCGAGCTGCGGAAACTGGTGTTAGCTGTGGAAATGGTTCCCAGCTGCGGAAACTGAGACAACACCCCTTTAACTGCACAAAATAGTTAGAAAAAGAACTAATTGAATGACATAGTCCTGAGAGGGACTTTTATTGATGGAATGGAATGAAATGAATGGAATGAGATGGAAGTGAAGTGGAATGGAGATGAAGATGAGATGGAGATGAAGATGGAAATGACAAGTGAGGTGGAGTGAAGATGGAAAGAGAAAGAGATTTTTTATTTTTTTTGGAAAATATAGAGTGTCAGGTGTCCCTGATTTTCACTCCATATTTTCTGTATAAGACCGCCAATCTGAGATTGGTTTTCAGGCTTATACACATTTTTTCTTTTTCTTTTTTCTCTCTCTTTTTTTTTTTTTTTTAATTCAGAAGAAAACAAAGACTAGGCTGATGGAGGAGAAGAATTCTTCTCCACCAGCCTCATTGCAAAATTCTCTTGAAACATTTTGACAAAGTCCTCTTTTGAGAGTGGCTTATGATAAATTTTCAATCGGTGGCCATTCACAATGAGAGGAGTTTGAAACTCATCGATAGTCTTGATTCGAACTGCTCCATTGCTAAAGACTTCATCAATCTCATATGGCCCAAGCCAATGAGTTTGAAATTTTCCTTTGAAGTCTTTAAACTTTGAATCAAACAGTAACGCCCAATCTCCCTTTTGAAACTTCTTCTCTTTGATATATCTGTCATGCCACTTAGTTCTTTGGTGCTGAACTAGATCGGTCCTTAAAATTGCATCTTGTCTTATTTCATCTAGCTCATTCAACTGCTCCATTCTGTGCTTTTGGGCTTCTGATATACTCATCCCCAACTGAACTGCCATCTTGAAGGTCTTGACTTGGAACTCAATGGGGAGCAAGACTTCTTTCCCATAAACAAGTTCATAGGGAGAATGTCCTGTTGTGTTCCTCCATGTAGTTCTATAGGCCCATAAGGCTTCAGGAAGCCTTTCTGCCCAATCTCTTCTGTGGAGATGAACAGTCTTGGTGATGATGCTTTCAAGAACTTTGTTTGTGGATTCCACTTGACCATTTGCTTGCGGATGGTATGGAGTAGATTTTCTGTGCTTGATTTTGTATTCTTCCATCAGCTTCTCCATCAAGTTAGATGTAAATTTACTTCTCTGATCTATCACAATTTCTCTTGGGACACTAAAACGAGTAAAAATATCCTCAAAAAGAAATTGAACAACTGAATTTTCAGTGGCAGAAGGCAATGCCTTGGCTTCTACCCATTTAGTAACATAATCAGTGCAAACCAATATATACTTCTTTTGTTTAGATGGTGGATTAATAGGTCCAATGAAATCTAAAGCCCATTTTTCAAAGGGTTCGATGAGTACCTGTGGTTGTAATGGCATTTCATTTGAAAGAGTTGGTCTCCCAACTCTTTGGCAGCTGTCACACCTTCTAACATATTGTTTTGCATATTTGAAGAGGGAAGGCCAATAATATCCTAAAGAAAGGATTTTATAGGACGTCCTCTTGTCAGAAAGTGTCCACCGCACGGTTCATCATGACATGCCTTAAGGATGTCAGGCATTTCATCTTCCCGAACACATCTTCTGATCACACAATCTAGCCCTGTTTTGAACAATTCATTAGAAATCCATGAATACTTTGAACTCTCCTGAATGATTTTCCTTTTCTCATTAGGAAATAAGTGTGGAGGTAGCTTCCCTGTAACCAAACAGTTAGCAATATCTGCATACCAAGGAGTTTTATCAGTTACTGCAAACAAATATTCATCTGGAAACTTATCATCTACAGGAGAATCTTCGTTAGTATTTTGGATTCTAGACAAGAAATCAGCTACTATATTTTGTTTTCCTGGTCTATCTAACACAGTAATATTGAATTCTTGTAAAAGTAAAAGCCATCTTGTAACTCTGCCATTAGTAACAGGTTTGTTCATGAGATATCTAATTGCAGAATGATCAGTATGGACAAAAGTTTCATAGCCTGTTATGTAATGTCTAAACTTGTTAATTGCATGCACAACAGCTAAAAACTCTTTTTCAGTCACAGTATAATTTAACTCAGTGGGAGTCAAATTTTTACTGGTGTAGTAAATGGCATAAGGAACTAAATCATTTTGAACCAACACAGCTCCTAGAGCTGTATCTGAAGCATCTGTAGAAATATGGAAAGGAAGTTTCCAATTTGGCCCTCTCAAAATGGGTGCTTCAGATATTCTTGTTTTTAAAGTTTCAAATGCAGATTGACAGTCAGGATCCCAATTGAATTCACAGTCTTTTGTAAGTAATTTGAAGAGCAGAGATGCTATCTTGGTGAAGTTTTCAATAAATCTTCTATAATATCCAGTAAATCCAAGAAAACTTCTAACATCTTTTTGACAATTTGGAATAGGTAACTTGGAGATGACTTCAACTTTTGATCTATCAACTTTAATTCCATCTCCTGAAATATGATGTCCTAAAACAATCCCTTCAGTAAACATCATAAAACATTTTTCATGACTTAATGAAAGATTTGTTTCTTTACATCTTATAAGGACTTTTTCCAAATTTTCTAATGCCTCTTCAAATGAATTACCGTAGACTGTAAAATCATCCATATAGACCTCTACACAATCATGAATTAGATCAGAAAAGATTCCTAGCACTGCCCTTTGAAATGTTGCGGGTGCATTACATAATCCAAAAGGAAGTACTCGGTAAGCAAAATTTCCCCAAGGACAGGTGAATGTGGTCTTGTCCTGATCTTCAGGTGCTACCTGAATTTGATTGTAACCACTAAAACCATCCAAAAATGAGAAGTAGTTTTTGCCTGCTAAAGTATCTAATACTTGATCAATAAAGGGTAAAGGAAAGCGATCCTTCAAAGTTGCTTTGTTCAATTCCCTGTAATCAATGAAAACCCTCCATTTACCATTCTTTTTAGGTACTATAACCAAGGGGGAAACCCACGGCTATCTGAAATGGGGTAAATGAAGTTTACATTAAGTAACTTTTGGAGCTCTTCTTTCACTATCTCCCTAAGGTTTGGATTCATCCTTCTTTGAGGTTGTCTGATTGGTTTACTGTTTTCCTCAATGTAGATGTGATGAATGCAAGTATTAGGATCAATACCTTTCATATCGGTATACTCCCATGCAAATGCAGTAGAATGTTTTTGTAAGATTTTGGTTAGCTCCCCCTGTTGTGATTTTTCCAAGTTTTTGTTGATATTCAATGTTTTTCCTGGAAAAATCTCAATGGCAGAACTACCAAACTCTTCCATAGAGAAAAGAGACATTTGTCTAGATGATAGACACTCAATGTCAGAATCCAAATGAAATTGTATGTGGTCATATTCTGAAGATGGTTCAAAGTTTTCTAATGTGTTCAGAATTTGACTATCTTCACTAATCTCAGAAATGGTAAAGACAGGTTGTATAGTATCTTCATCATCAACCCACTCATTATCTCCTATTTCTGTAATTGCTTTTGCTGGAGGATACAGATTGAACTTCTTTGTCGAATTACCATCAGAAATATACATATCCCCAAACCTACAACTTATGAAAGCATCAGCTGTGGCTAGCCAAGGTCTTCCTAAAATAAGAGGATGTCCTCCTAGATTACTCTTAGGAGTTAAAATCATGAAATCCACTGGATATTCCCAAGAGTCTAGGGAGACTGTAATGTCTTCTAATACACCATCTGGTTTAATAATTGATCGATCTACCAATTGCAATAAAGTAGGTGTAAAAAGAAGATTAGGAAGTTTTAGCTGTTCCATAGTCTGTCTACTCATGATGTTGATAGCAGCCCCTAAATCAATCAAAGTATTTGGTATTTCTACCCCATTGATATGTGTTTTGACAATTGGACTACCAGGGTCTACATATTTCTGCATAGTAATTTTTCCCATTATGATATCTGCAATTTTCCCTACCAGGTGGATTCTTCTGGTATCTCTTGGTTTCATTCCTGGTCTTTTAAGGCTCAACTCCTTTATTGTTTTTACTAGAATAGGAATTTCCTTAATGGCTTGTAACAAGGGAATCTTGATACAGACATTCTTCAATTCATCTAGAAAATTATAGTCAAGCAACCAAATTTGTTTTTCCACTCCTTTGTCAATTTGTAATCTTTCAGGAAAAGGAGGTGTGGATAAAGATGCAGGTTGCTCAACTATTGGAGTTGTGGGGGTTAATTCTTTTTCTTTTTCTTTTTCTTTTTGAGTGTTTGGGTTTTGAAGAGATGCTTCAGAACCCTTATTAGCTTCAAGAGACTCTTCCTCAAAAATGCTTTTCTTTTGAGCATTTATGGAAGGTTTATCTAGGACTCTACCTGATCTGTGTTATAGACATTTTTGTGCCTTACAGCTATAAGCATGAAATGTCCATAATCCAAGGGATCCAAAGTCCCTAAACATGTTGTTCCTACCCCTAGAGGAACAAGGCTAACGAACCACAGCAATTCACAGAAGTTCTCCACCAGAAACTGCTCAAAAACAAGTTAATTCAGGATCAATTCAGAAGCTCCACTAGCTGCCTGCGTTGAAATTCAGAGGCTACACTGGCTAGTTGCATTGCAACGCAAGTGGAAGCACTACCAGGGTGCGCTGAGTGGGAAATGACAAATGTCAGGGTCTCTTGTGAGAGGTGTCAAGACTGTGGAAGCTTCCAAAATCTTCCTCCATGACACTTGCCTTGTTGAGTTCGACTAAGTGATGAGTAAGAGGCTCTTAGTCTCCAAGTGGAAGTAAGAACTGACAGAGAGAGAGGACACTAGTCAGATCACAAGCTGACTCATCCTCACTCCAAACATCTATATATGGATCTCTTCTCCATGAGATTTGGAGGCTGGAATTTTGTTATTGCAAAGAATTGCTGTTGGTTTGAGATTGGAATCATTGGGTGCTTAATGCTTTGAAGGGAGGTGAAGATAGGAATTTCATTTGCTGGGAGGTAGATGCTGGATTGGAACTCTCTTGGTTGTATCTCCTCCTGAACCTTGTTATTTCATCAATAAAGCTATCTTGGTTTCTCCTATATACTGATGTGTCTTTGATGTATGATTGCATTAGTATGTTTAGTTTATTTCTAATCCTGAACTAGTTATGAATATGAATCTATGTCTTTGTGTAGTGTTCCCTTCTTGTGATCTTGCAGGAACCTGTTGAAACTGGGCGAGCGAGAAGGCAAGTAGCTGGGAACTCTCAAAGAGAAGAGAAACTAGATCGAGGGACAAACGGAAGACACCAGTTAGTCCATCCATCTCTCTTCATTCTTAATTCATAAAGGAAGAATACTAGAATAGATGTTTCTATTTGTTGCTAAGGCACTGTCACACCTTAGGTGGATAGGATCGTCCTGCATAGGCATTTTTCCCCACAACAAATTGGCGACTCCACTGGGGAGATCTGTTTAGTCATTTTATTTGTGTTTCTATCATTGTTTGTTTCATAGACTCAACAACAACAATCGAACCGCATCTGCTATTCTCAGATGCAAAGTAGACACCTGCTGCTTTGATCCAATCACTGGATTTGTCTATGATCTGAACAATGGACTCACAAATGATTTGATGATCCTTTGTGATACATCTTAGTCCTCCTTCAAAGCATCCCTTTGATTGTACCTTACTTGTTGCTTTGATTTGGCCTGAAACTGTAGATTAAATAGCAAACCGTGACCCAGAACCCAGTGAGGAACTCTCGTTTCTCCTTCAGCGCAGGCTCTGTGAAGAGACTCTGCATTTCAACGCAGTTCTCGTGAAGGCTACCTGCGTTGAAATTCAGTTTCCCTGTTATACAGGTGCGCTGATCCAGTTAGGCCTTGTGCAGCTGGGGTTCTCTGCTCTGTTTTGCCTTGTTTTGATCTCTGATTTTTGCAGCCTGTAACCAGCATAGGTACCTGTCTGATAGCCCCTTTTCTCTGCTTAAATTCCGCCTCCTTTTGTACAAAAGACTGTGAGTGTTTTTATGTGTTTGTGGCATCATTTACAGTTTCCCTTTGCAAGAGTGAAATAGTCATCCTGTAGCCCTTGATTCAGATCTGTTGATTGTGATCTTAGGAGAGAGTTCATTGGCTGTTTACAGTTGGTTATACATTCATTTCTGCTTTTGGTTTGAGTTTGTCTCTGTTGAGAGTCAAAACAAGTATTCATTTCGAAAATCGTTAAGTGTTGTAATCTCTTCTACCCTTTCTGATTTCGAAAAAGTAAACTTGTTTGTATTTGTCATTTAAAAGCAAATTCAAAGTTGTGCAAAAAGCTTTCTTTTTAGGCATCAATATTAAGAAAGCGGAAAACAAACACTTGCATTGTGCATTTGCATCTTGATAGTTTGCATGATTGATTTAGGGAAAGTGCATTTAGAGTGTGCTGATTGCTCTCTGAGAAAAGATGGTGTCTTTCTTTTCCCTTTGTAGCTAGGATTTTCATTGTTGAAAAAGAGATAAAATTTGCTTATCATCTTTTAGATTGCATTTAGGAAGTTGTCTATACATCTCGTGGTGAACCCCAAAAGGCAAACTTCTAAGAAAGATCAACATAAAATAAACTGAATGAACTTAATAACGCTTTGTAACATAACGCACAACATAGAGGTCTAGTCTAGAGACGTGTTCCGGCGTCGTAAAGCCTGGTGACTGTCGATCTCGCTGATGGTGGGTGATTCCTCCTGAGGAACGATAGCGCCAGTATGGATTGTGCTCCCACGTACCGTCGAGTATATATTTATTATTGGGAGACCCCTATAGGAATAAAACCTTTATCCTTAGGAAGCCATGTCGGCCGCCCTACTGATCGCAATGCACTGAACACAACATTCAGGAAGATTGACCGCCCGTACCTTAAAAATTATTCTGCGGTTTTGCGAAAAGTTTGGCACACCCTCTACCTAGAACTCCAGAGCAGTTCCTTTTGGCCTTTTTCAGACTCTATAACGGAAAATGTCCATCCGAGCATTTGTCACTTCGGGCTCGTTAAAACATCGAAGGCGACTAGAGTCATCTTTTGTTTTTTCTCGACTCTTTAAAACTGAAAAAACAAGTTGTGTCTAAAAGCGTCTAAAATTCATTCAATTCGGAAACATACTTCCCCTGTTTATTTTAGTTGATTGAGTAATCCACAATCATGGAAGAAAGTCAATTGAAACCCCGTCGCTCACGGAGGCTTACGAGTCAACCGTCTTTGTCTCCGGAATCGAAACCAGTACGGACAAAGCGAACTCGTTTAACCGGTTCCAAATCTCCTCTTAAAGTTAGAACAAGTGTTCCGATGACATCGGAGGTTCCAGTTACTCCAAACATTTCTGGAATCCCTGCCTCTACAGAAGAAGTTCAACAGCCACAGAGGGACAGTGATACTGATCCTAGTTTGAGAGTAAACACTTGTGTTACCGAACCAGTTCCATCAGTAACCGGTCCGGAGAGTGGTGCTCTTCAAACATCTGTCGCTGTTGATACAACCCCTTCTTCAGCACCAGAAATATTTTACGGACCTGACGGTCTTCCTCTTCCACCTGGTCTGATTGCGATTGAAGAAATTGTAGAAGACCCTCCAACAAGTACTCCAACTCACTTTGGAGTCGGGGTCACTCTATATCCTTCTTCAGAAGTTAGTCTACCACCAGCGGAAGTTCCTGTAGAATCGCTAGGGAATCTCTTGGATAGACTAAATATGTCTGAACAACCGTCAACATCTAGGACTGTGGCACCTGACACAGCGACAGCAGAACTCCCTGCCGTCACTCCAACAATGTTCGCCGGCATACCATCTGTCCCAACTAGCTCTCAACCGCTGGAAGGAGCCCATTCAGGGGCTATTACGACAGTATGGTCTGTTCCTGTTTGTTCTTCTGGAATAATACCCGGCAACTCTTATGTTGAAACTCGACAAATTGATCCGTTTGGAGGTCAATTTGGGCAATCCGGTCCCCAAGGGCAAACAATCCCCTTCAGTGCCGGGTCACCACCGTATGGGGGGCAGTATGCCCTTTCATTACCCCCTCCGGGAGGCTATCCATACGGGAGTTCACAACAAAGTTCAGGTTACACTGGAATTGCTTCAAGTGGTTGGGTGCCTATGCTACCTCAACAACCAAGGGTTGTGTATTCGATGCAACAGTGTGTACCTATGTCGAACATCCCAACTACACCAGCGATTGTGACGGTGTCGCAAGTTCAAACGTTGCCTGTTGTATGTCAACCTCAGATTTCTCAGGTTGTAATGCAACAGCCCCTTGACCCTGCGACTCAACCACAATCGCCAACTAGTGGGGCGACACAGGTCCAAACGGGTACAATTACCCCACACCTTGGTCCAACGGTTAGTATAGCGCAACAACACATGGCTTCTCAACCATGGCTGGTGCAATACCAACAACCACAATTCCAACAAGTATACCAAGGTTCTGAGCAACAGATCTTTGCAAATAGTGGGCAACCGTACATTCAAAACGGTCAAAATCAACCATTTTATAATGGTCTTGTCCACCAACCTTACCAGTCATACCAGCATCAGCTGCATTATGCTGGTATGCAAAGACCAACTGCTCAGGCGATCCCATCGTATCCTGGGTATGCTTCACCTAACCTGAGCCAGCAGTTACCATTCGTGGCAACTCTAGAGTTACCTGATTTACATCGGTTAACAAACGATCCAATTGCTTACGCCCCATGGTGGCCAGCGATTCCACACAAACTTCCATCAGACATTCCTAAATTTAATGGAAATCCGGGTGAAGATCCATCGAATCACGTGATGAAATTTCATCTATGGTGTTCGTCAAACACCTTAAATGATGATTTGATAAGGCTTCGCCTCTTTCAGAGGATGTTAACGGGTCCAACGACGAAATGGTACATTGAATTACCTAGAGCTTCGTTCGACAATTTCAGCACCTTAGCCACTACCTTTTTAACTCATTTTCAATTACCTATAAGGTATGAAATGGGAACGAAAATCCTTACCAACTTCAAACAGACAACGGCCACTCACATATCTGATCATATACATGAGTGGCGACGTCGTCATAGGATGGTGAAAACATACGTTCCCGATCAGCTGTTAGCTGAATGGTTTATAAAGTCATTACTTCCTACCATCACGAAAGATGTGGCTAAGGGGGGAGTCGTAACGGAAGAGCAAGTTATCGCTCGAGCGCAATATCTAGACTTGGTCTATACTCAGTCTGGCACGCTCTATGACAAAATACCTGACGCCCCTAGACCGGAATTCTCAATTCCTCCTCCTCCTAAATCAAGCAGTGACTCTCACGCCGGAGATGGCGTGATTGGTACGACAAACACAAAATCGACAAAGGCTACATCCAAGAAAGCCCGTAAGGTTTCAGATCAAAATGAAAAAGGCGAAATTCTTTCTTCGGAAGTAAATGCCGTATCGACAGATAAGGGAAAAGAAACTAAACAACCAGGAAGCAAGAAGAAGCAAAACAAAGGGAAGAAGAAGAAACAGGATGAGCCATCACCTGAAGAACCTTCTTCAAACCCTCCTAGAAATAGGAAATATCCATGTCAAATATGTGATGAGGATCATCGGACAGGAGAGTGTCCATACAAAGCTGAGCTGAAGAAATTCTTTAAGAGTTCGAAAACCTCAGCAGTGTTAACTGATCCGTTTCCAAATCCAGGAACAAATTTGGTTGATAGTGGAGATGCTTCCCCGTCTCAAGTGCTAATGTTGTCAGTTTCAAAACAGCAAAATGATGCTTTGATCTCGACAAGGAACAAAGATTACGGGAATCCACAGCTGTTGAACAACAAGGATAAAGATCAACCAAGTAGTTCGACAACAACTTCGACAAAAGTTGTAACACCACCAATAATACCTGAATTAACAATAAAACTGCCAAGGGGAGTAGTACACAAGTCGACATTTAATCCTCGCGCTAGGGCAGCGCAGCATTATAACATAGTGGAAGATTTGGCCCAATCGCCATCCGCTATGTCGACTCTTGAAGTACTACAGAATTTCCCATCGCAAAGGCAGGCTTTGTTATTAGCTATCGGTGGGGTTGACCCAAAGGATTCCAATCTTGTATCCTTCGATCATAAAGGATACGATCCTCAGTTACCGGCTCAACTAGCTTTCCTTGTTCAAGTGAAAGCCCTCAACAAAACCGTTCATCGAACGATTATTGATGAGGGGGCATCCACATGTATTATGTCGATGAGTTGCTGGAAAACATTAGGATCTCCAACCTTGTCGTGATCTTCGACAACATTAAAAGCATTTGATGGACGATCATATACCCCATATGGTATCCTGAATAACTTGAAAGTAGAACTAGGAGGGAAAACAGTAGAAATAGATGTCGAAGTCATCGATGGGATACTTGACTACAACATCCTACTAGGAAGACCATGGATCTATGCCATGGCAGCTGTCGTGTCGAACTATTTTAGAAAGATTGCATTCCCTTTCCAAGGAGGGATTACAATCGTCGACCAGCAAAACTTCCTCCCCAATGGTTCTCAAGTTACGGGAAGCATTCCAATGATCCATGGGAGCAACCATTCGCTTCAAAATATCGGAGTAGGCCTACTAAAAGACCCCACATTAATGGGAACTTTCGCGCTTCCACCTCCAATCTATATAGGAGAAGTAGCATTGGTAGGAGCCTGCAACATGATATCTTCCACACAAAAGATTTCAGAGAACGATATTGACATGGATCATGAAATGGTTTTTCCCCCAATCCCAACGGAAATATTGTAGCAATCAATGTTCCTAGCTTGGAAGGCGAACCCAAATCAACGCTCATCGTGCGTTTGGGTAGATAGGTCTAGAGAATATGGTACCCCAATGGATCCTTGGTCGCAAGTGCATGGAACCGACGAAGGAATCATACAATCAATGTTGATTGAGGGGGCACCATGGAATGATAGGCACCATCGTTCCTTTCTTCCGGATTGTGAAGAAGATACTCAAGGTGACCTTTATCATCCTTCAGTCTTTGAATTCCTATCAAATACTATAAATACGGTGGATTCTGAGCGGAACATATCTAGTATAGAAGAGATTATAGCCATAAATATCTCGACCAAAACAGATGTTGTAGAGAATATTTATGTCAGCAAATGTTGTTCTCCTTCAGAACTGGAAATATATAACGCTCTTTTTCGCGAATTTAGAGATGTCTTTGCTTGGTCATATGATGAAATGCCAGGCATCGACTCGAGTATCGTTGAACATGAAATTAAGATGTATCCTGATGTCAAACCAGTAAGACAACGGCTTTGGCAGGTGCACCCCAAGAAAGCCGCTGCCATTAAGGTAGAAGTTGAAAAACTTCTCCATACTGGTTTCATCTACCCGGTTCCTCTAACCGATTGGGTATCGAATATTGTCCCTGTTATGAAAAAACAAGGAACAATTAGAGTGTGCGTCGATTATAGGGATGTAAATCAAGCTTGTCCAAAAGACAACTACCCTACACCCTTCATCGACCAGATAATTGATGAATGCGCCGGATGTGAAATCTTTTCATTTATGGATGGATTCTCCGGATATAATCAAATAAATATCCGCCCACAGGACCAGTCAAAGACTGCATTTATTTGTCCGTGGGGCACATTCGCATATCGAAAATTACCCTTTGGTTTAAAGAACGCCGGGGCGACGTTTTAGAGGGAAATGAATTATGCCTTCCATGACATTAAGAACATCCTTCAACCATACCTCGACGACCTTCCAGCTCACTCGCGAAAGCGGACTGATCATCCGCAGCATTTAAGAGCGATATTTCTACGTTGCCGACACTACAAGATACGACTCAATCCACACAAATGTGTATTTTGCGTCAGTTCTGGTCGTTTACTTGGCTTTGTAGTCTCCAAGGATGGGATTCGTCTCGACCCCTGTAAGGTTCAGGCAATCATAAATTTGCCTCCACCTTCAAATTTGCTTTAGATTCAGAAACTCCAAGGGAAAGCAAACTTTCTGAGGAGGTTCATTCCAAATTACGCAGAACTTGCTAAAGTTTATACTCATCTTTTGAAAAAGGATGTACCTTTTGTCTGGGATCAGGTGGCGCAAGCTTCCTTTGACGATCTGAAAGATTCTCTAGTAAAAGCATCATTAATGTATGCCCCAGACTACCAAAGAGATTTTAACCTATATCTGGCTGCAGCGGATACGACCATTGCGATGGTTTTAGTTCAAGAAGTCGATGGAATTGAACATCCTATATATTATTTAAGTAAAAACTTGAATGATACAGAAAGCAAATATTCTTACGTTGAAAAGCTAACACTCGCTGCTGTTCAAGCGATACAAAGATTTCGACATTATGTCCTCTTTCGGAAAACTACCATTCTATCAGATTGCAACCCCATGACTTATATATTGTCGCGACAGTTGCTGGGGGGCAAATATTCAAAATGGATAGCAATCCTTCAAGAGTTTGATCTGGAATTTGTAAAATCCAAATCAAAGAAAGCTTTGGTTTTCGTAGAATTATTATGCGATCTCCCATCGTCGTCCAACGATGAAACATCCCAAGAATCAATCGTGGACGAAAGTTTGTTTCTGATATCCACAAGCGATGAGTGGTATGGAGATATAATCGTTTATCTCCAAACCCAAAGATTTCGGCCAAACACCTCCCACTCAGAACAAAAACGTATTAGATACCAAGCAAAAGACTACATGATCGTCGGTGATACACTTTACCGTCGTGGTGTCGATACGGTTCTGAGGAGGTGCCTCACCCATGAGGAAGCCGAAAAAGCCCTGAATGAGTGTCATTCAGGCGCCTGTGGGGGGCATCAATCTGGTTATGCTACAACACAAAAAATCTTACGAGCAGGATACTTCTGGCCAACCATGTTCAAAGATTGCATAACCGCAGTCAGAAGTTTCCATGCTCGTCAGATTTTTGATAGCAAAACCAGAAGACATCCCGCTCCGCTACAGCCAATAGTAGCTGTGGGGAATTTCGCCAAATGGGGCATCGATTTCATGACATGTAACCCCACCTCGACCGGGGGGCATGGGTATATCATAGTCATGGTTGACTATTTTACCAAATGGGCCGAGGCGATGCCTACATTAGATAATACTGGTGAAACAGCTGCCCTATTCTTTTTCAATCATGTAGTCGCCAGATTCGGCGTACCACAGGCTATAGTTACAGATCATGGATCGCATTTTCGCAATCACATGATGGTCGAATTAGCTGCCAAACTAGGGTTGTCTCACGACAACTCTACCCCATATTATCCGCAAGCTAACGGGCAAGTTGAAGCAATCAACAAAGTCCTGAAGTGCATGCTGCAAAGGATGATTGGGGTTCACAAAAGAAGATGGCACCTAATCCTCTACTCAGCTTTGTGGGCCTACCGAACATCGGTAAGGAATGCAACTGGATTCACACCTTTCCAACTGGTGTATGGCCTGGAAGCAATCCTACCAATCCAGTGTGAAATCTCGTCTCTTAAACTCGCAATTGATCTCCTCCCTGGAACTTCAGAAGAAGAGGCTCGTTTCTTGGAATTAATCCAATTGGATGAAACCCGTCGTGATGCCGCATTGGCTAACGAAGCCCATAAGAAATGAGTCAAGGCGCAGTTCGACAAGAATGTCAAACCCCGTGTCTTCTCAGAAGATGATTTGGTCTTGCTTTACGACCAAGAATCCGATAAATTGGGAGCTGGTAAATTTAAGTCTTTATGGATGGGCCCCTATATTGTTAAAATGGTATTAGCAAAAGGAGCCTACGAGTTAATGGATTATGACGGAATTCCACTGGCGCAACCTCGTAATGGGTTGTACCTCAAGCGTTACTATGCCTAATAGTAACCTGTATGCTTTTGTTACATTTTTGTTTTCGCTAAAGTGTTTATTTTGGTTAAGTAATCCACTTTTTACATTTATTGCACATGTCAAATCCATTGGAACCGTGTGTTGGATATGCCGATGGAGCGAGTCGTAGTTTGCGGAATCTATCCTCCGCAGCCTGGGCCATTTTTGATCCAAGTGGCGAGTTAGTAAGTTTCAGAGGTGTATGTATTGGTCAATCAACGAATAACATCGCTGAGTATAGCGCGTTGATAGAACTACTCTCTGATGCCATCACCCATGGTATACGCCGACTAATCGTCAGGCTAGACTCACAACTCGTAATACTGCAACTCAATTGTATCTACTTTGTTCGAAATCCAGCTATTTATCGCAAGTTCTTAAGGGTTAAGATTTTGGAAAGAAATTTTGATTTTATTCAATATCAACACATTTCCAGAAACTTAAACACATTAACCGACTCATTAGCAAACTATGTGTTAGATAGACATTTGCAAAATTGATAAAGAGAAAAGCATCATCAATGTTTCACATATGGATCACATAAACCAGAATAAAACTCCGAAAATAAAAAATATATATAGTTGTTTATGGTTTACATATAATGTTCTGTAACCAAGACAAAATCGGTCATATGACCCAAAAACTCAAAATGCTAGGGGGCACCCTAGTCTAATGATGCTCGTGATAGCAAGTCACGGCCTGTGCAATCATGCGCAAGAGACGAGTCCATCGTCTGGGCACACCAGTAGTATGCTGCTGTAGCTGCAACGGCAACTCGTCAATCCTCACATCTGGAATACCGAGAGTAAGGCTCTCGACCTGCTCCTGCACAACTGAAAGAGTCTCAGCCACATCAAGATCACGAAGGATAACTCTCCTGGTAGCCTCTCCTGCTGGGGCAACAACTGGCACTCTCGGACGGGCTACTGGGCCAACAGGACCAACATCTGCATGTACACATGAGTTTGATTAAAGTCTTGATAGAATAAAGCACAAGAACATTATAAACAAAAAACAATAAACAGTGATATGGTCAGAGATTTTACCAATAGCACCCCACTGCTCGCCAGCCGGCAATGCTAAATCCGGATCACCCCGGAAATCCATGCCAACATATGGATACTCGGCATAAAACATCTCCTGACGATCGAACCACCTGAAGAAGGTATCAGAAAAGGAAATCTGAGACTGGCCTACATGCCGAGACATGTGAACAACCCATCTCTGCATACGTGGTTTGGTAGGAGAAGGTAAGTCAAGTGCAATGTACTGAGGCTGCATCAGTGGTATCCTCTCCAAGGCAAAGACGGTCAAAATAGAACCGAACCCAAAGTTCTTCAATCTTCCGGTCTTTACCTTGGTCAGCTGTTCTTTCATCACCAGAAGTACTGCATCACACCAGTTGAACAATTTCGGTTGGAGGCATTCCAAGGCATGCTGCATATAGGACCTATTGGCTACATGAAGAGAAGCACTACCGGCCATCCTACCAAAAGTAAACAAGATAGCCCTGAGGGGCCTGTCGGTGACATCACGGATGACGATCTTGCCATCTTTACTCGGCTGAGATCCTTCGCTACAATACTGGCGAACATAATCTCTCACAGAATCGCTCCCCCGGACCGAACCTGACAAAGAGATGGGGGCACCTCGCCTCGACAAACCAGTCAAGAAATAGATGTCCACTACTATCAAGGGGATGGACTTGCCCCTAATCTGAAAAACTTGGTGGTCAGGATCCCAAGCATCGAGCAAATACTGCAGTAGGTTGATCTGCTGTCTCATGCTAGAGATGCGGAAGAACTTCAGCAAGCCACAGTTCCTCAACGCGTTCACTGTAACTGGATCATGTAGGGAAATCATGTCCTCTTCTTCATGCTCTCGTTCTCGCCATGTAAGGGTCATTTTTCTCAAAGATCCCTGCAAAACAAACAAGAGAAGGAGTAAGATCCTGATTTTGATGCAAAACAGGCAAAATTTTCATCAAAAAATGTGCAACAAGTTCCTCTTTTTCGCCCAACGCACCTGCAGGAGTGGTTCACCTGCGTTGAATGTCAAACTGCCTTCATACTGGCTGACATTCAGCGCAGGTTTCGCTAGGCACAGGGTGCGTTGATAGGAAAACGAGTTCATGAAACCCCAGGGGCTCAGAAAAACAGGAAAAGAGGCACAGAATGCAAAAAGGAAACCATGAAAAGAAAGAGCTAGGGTTTAGCTCCTACCTGGTCCAGACGGCGCCGAGAATCGTCCACAGAATCTCCCGAAATCAGCTGATGAAAATCGAAGAGGAAGAGGCACCTCCAAAGCTCCAACAAACCAAGTGCAAATGAAATGGTAAAATGAGAGGTAAAAAACACTTTTTAATTGCTTTTCACGTAGTTCAAAGTAAAATATTAGTGTGTCAATCTCATTTTCAAACAAATATTGTTTATTTCTAACTCGTTTGATGAAGCAGTCGAAGATACAGTACTATCTGTTGAAAGAACAAAGCTATTTATGGTAAAAATCCAAAACAAGACCATCATCGAGCAGTTTTAGCATACAGTTCATGCTCGTTAAAAAATAAATGCAAGATCCGAGCAGTTTTAGCGCATAGTTCATGCTCGTTAAAAAATAAACATAAGATCGAGCAAATGTTTCCACCCGCGTTTAAGCTCGTTAAAAAATGAACTATTCTGGTAAATAACCACCGTGAATGTAGCGACATCAGCCATTAAAGCCTTGGTCGTGTTTGCCCACCACCTCCACTTTTCCATTGGCCGATCATTCACCTCCATATGATTGTTTACCCATTTTGAGGAACAGCTGCGAAGAGTGATTTCACTAGCCATCCTTGTGACACTGCCGTGATTTGGAAATTCCAATCCTTCCCTGGAATCAGCTGCTACCCCTTTTTATCACTCGTTCCTCAAAAGACGAGTCTTCTTTAAGCTCTTTTCATCTGACTCGTAAAATATGAAAACATTGCCGAGTTTTGGCCTTCTAGCTCGTTAAAGTGACCGGAAGAGCTATCCCTCCTCTAGATTTTAATCTTTTTGGACCTGAGGGATTATTGCACAAAAAGATCGAGCGCTTGTTTTATTCGGCTCGTTAAAACTATCGAAAATTCATCCCTTCTGTATTGTTTTATACTTTTTCGGACTTAAGGGATTAGATGACGAAAAAGGACTTTTGGAGTTAACTTTATGTACCTTTTCAGACTCTATAAAAATGAAAAGGACCGAGTTATCCTTGTCGTTAGACTCGTTAAATGCATGAAATAGCGACAAACTTGTCTTTAGACGAGAACGAGTTTCCCTATCGCTAGGCTCGTTAAAACATAGCGATGGGCTTGCCCGAAGGGCAAGTTATAGAACAAGCATATGTTATCCTCCTCAAGCTTGACAAACATAAAGAGGTACTGGTCAGCAATGACTGGGGAAAAATTGGGAGAAACTCAAGAAAACTTTGATGGTAGCAAGTCGCTCTTGAACATGACACTTTTCCTCCGTACCACAATCGGGTTGGGTTGTTTCATTCACTGGTCACATCACCATGGTCTCGCCATACCATCCATACTTGGGGTAATGCTACCAATCCATCGCATCAGTGTCACCATATGTTCAAGAGAAGTCGTTCAGAGAAGTCACCTATGTCCCATCCACTACCATACATTATACTCTTTCATGACCGCCACCCTGAATCATATGTCATCAGATCGTTTTCACCTCCATCAAAATCATTAGCTCCGTTCCGTGTCATCGATGTGGGATTCATTAAGGCCCTCCTTTGACGGATCGCTTCTTGTCGACATCAGCTCATTATCCAAGAAGTTGGTCTAGGAACACCCCCTTCAGTACTTTGAAGCTTGCATGCCTCAATGGCAAGTTTCTCACTTCCGGCGACAGGTATACATCAATGACCTTCAACCGAAAGATTTTTCGTGGTGTTCGATGCCAAGTCCTCTATTCACACCACGTGAATTGTACTGCAGTACCTTGAGGGTCATCATCATTATCGGTGATTCCTCTCGCGCTTGTTAACAGTTTACATCATTGACTGGTAATCAAGCGATGTCTTTCCATGTTCGACTTCAGAGCAATTCTCACATGGATCGACTTGTACTTAGAGTGAAGATCGGACGAGATTGAAGACCCCGGATCTAGTTTCATCCATCCGGGCTGCGATATATATTCAGAAAATAAAGACATGGAAATGTACAGCTTTGCAGCACAGATAATCATCCTACCAAAAGGATGATGGCTCTTTCAGAATCATCAGTCTATCATCAGACGATTGTCTGTTATATGTACATGAAAATGAATTTATAAAGCTGAGCATGGGAATGCCCGCCTCGGCTATATCATGAAAAAGTATGAAAATAATGTATTGTATTGTATTGTATTACAGGTCTCCTCCCAACAATGAAAGAACTTCGGATCCTCCTAATAAAGCATTTCACCCGATAAACGGCCTCATACTTTAGGGGGCAACTGTTATAGACATTTTTGTGCCTTACAACTATAAGCATGAAATGTCCATAATCCAAGGGATCCAAAGTCCCTAAACATGTTGTTCCTACCCCTAGAGGAACAAGGCTAATGAACCACAACAATTCACAGAAGTTCTCCACCAGAAACTGCTCAAAAACAAGTCAATTCAGGATCAATTCAGAAGCTCCACTAGCTGCCTGCGTTGAAATTCAGAGGCTACACTGGCTAGTTGCATTGCAACGCAGGTGGAAGCACTACCAGGGTGCGCTGAGCGGGAAATGAAAAATGTCAGGGTCTCTTGTGAGAGGTGTCAAGACTGTGGAAGCTTCCAGAATCTTCCTCCATGACACTTGCCTTGCTGAGTTCGACTAAGTGATGAGTAAGAGGCTCTTAGTCTCCAAGTGGAAGTAAGAACTGACAGAGAGAGAGGACACTAGTCAGATCACAAGCTGACTCATCCTCACTCCAAACATCTATATATGGATCTCTTCTCCATGAGATCTGGAGGCTGGAATTTTGTTATTGCAAAGAATTGCTGTTGGTTTGAGATTGGAATCATTGGGTGCTTAATGCTTTGAAGGGAGGTGAAGATAGGAATTTCATTCGCTGGGAGGTAGATGCTGGATTGGAACTCTCTTGGTTGTATCTCCTCCTGAACCTTGTTATTTCATCAATAAAGCTATCTTGGTTTCTCCTATATACTGATGTGTCTTTGATGTATGATTGCATTAGTATGTTTAGTTTATTTCTAATCTTGAACTAGTTATGAATATGAATCTATGTCTTTGTGTAGTGTTCCCTTCTTGTGATCTTGTAGGAACCTGTTGAAGCTGGGCGAGCGAGAAGGCAAGTAGCTGGGAACTCTCAAAGAGAAGAGAAACCGGATCGAGGGACAAACGGAAGACACCGGTTAGTCCATCCATCTCTCTTCATTCTTAATTCATAAAGGAAGAATACTAGAATAGCTGTTTCTGTTTGTTGCTAAGGCACTGTCACACCTTAGGTGGATAGGATCGTCCTGCATAGGCATTTTTCCCCACAACAATCTGAGTTGTACTTCATTGAGAGGAACAATCATATAGGTAGGAAATTGTTGACCTTCCATCATGTAAGCACTTTGAGGGTTTTTATTATTGGGGTTTGGCAATGGCTGAGAAGGAAGTTGATTTGACTTCTGTTGGAATGGAAGCAAGAGTTGAGAATTTGGATTCTGTTGAGAAGGTTGTTGTTGTTGTGGAAATGGCAATGATAGTTGTGGATTTTGATTTGGAAGTTGTGGAGCTTGTTGGTTTTGAAAAGATGGAGGATATTGGTAAAATTGAGCAAATCTCCCATAAGGATTTTGCATACCTTGTACCCATGATTGAAAAGGATTTTGAGGTTGGGACCAAGGTTGTTGCCAAGGGTTCCAATTTGGTGGGGGTTGAAAATTCATAGAGTTGCTAAACCCTTGATTTTGTTGCCCCTGCCAAGGTCTCCTTGCGACAAAACAGAGAGATTCAAGTGTATTTGGATCTTCTTGAAAGACAGCTTTGAGCCCAGGGATTGAAGGACAATCCTTGGTCTCATGATTCTCTGAACAAATTACACATGTCTCTACAACTTTTGCATCCAAGGGACATTCCCTTAGAGCATGCTTCTTTCTACACTTTGGGCAAAAGATGGCCAAAGCCTCAACTTCTGCTTTCTGCTTATTGTGAATCTTAAGGGTGTATAGTTGTTCACTAAGACTTCCTAAGATATCAGTTTTGAATTCATCAAGCATGTTGCCAATCTCAGCCCTACTTACTGATCCAGTTGCAGATTTGTTTGCTCTGATGAGAGAGGGATCTCTAGGCCCTTTTTGAGTTTTAGATTTCCTTTTTGAGAGATGGACACATAGTTCTGCTATATCATTGAGTGAAAGTTGAGATATATCTCCCTTCCCCATCATGTTCAAAATATCTATCCATTCATCTCTAATGGCTTTTAATAGAAGGGCTTTCAAGGTCTCCTCATCTAAGTTGTTCATTTTTTCTCTTTTCAAGTTGTATTGAAATCTTTCAAGAAAATCCTCCAAATTTTCATCCTCTTTTTGCATCATTTTGAATACCTCATCCTTGTGATTGGTGGGCATACAATAGTCTAGGTACCTATCCAAAAATGTTTGTTTCATATCATTCCAAGACCTAATGGATTGAGTGAGTAATCCCATGAACCACTTCAAGGCTGCTCCTTTCAATGTTGAAGGGAACAGTTTGAGTTTTTGAGAGTCTTCCAGATAATCATAAGTTCGACAAACGACTTCAAACTCAAATAGAAATGTTTCAGGGTCCTCATTCCTCATCCCATGGAAGTTTGGGAGGACAGATGGTGAGATGTTTTTCATGGTGGCTCGGGAGTCCTCATCAACTATAGGAAATCCGAATGAGTTGTCTCCATCCCTATTTCCCCCAATGTTACCTCTACCTCCTCCATTGTTTCCTCCTCCTCCTCCTCTACCTCTACCTCTACCAAATCCAGTTGCTCCTTCCTCTGTCATAGTAGTTTCCCTAGAGACTTCAGAGTCTTCTGGTTCTTCTACAAAGGGTGAATGAGAAGGAATTTCTCCCTCTTCTTCAGATGATTCTACTTCTTCTATTACAATTTGTCTCTCTGTAGAAGGAAGGAAAGGATCTCTTTCTAGTTCAGATTCGATGGAAGGTGTGGGAGAGTTGACTCCTGCCTCTTGAATTCCAGGAATCCTAGGGCTAGGAGTGTAAGTTGGAGATGATGGAGGTGTCTCTTGTCTATTCCTTGAAGTATATGGACTTGTAAAAATCGAACTCTTAGCTCTAGCTAAAAACCTTCCCCTAGAATCTATTGCTCTATGCATGTCATTTTTTATTTTTCTTCAAGTCGGGGTAATAATTCTCTTTCTGATCTTCCAGGTTACTCTAGGTGCAAGAAGAGAGCATACTCAAGAAACTATTAAACCAATAACTTTCTCTTTTCTGATCCTCCAGATCACTCTAGGTGCAAGAGGAGAGCATACTTTGAGAGGTTATTAATTTTCCTTCCTTGAAATTTTCTTGTTTTTTTTTTTAAGAATTGGCTACCTAATTTCACTTCCCCGGCAACGGCGCCAAAATGTTGGTCAATTTAGTGAAGTCTAAATTGCAACTTTTAAATGTCAACCCGGGGCTCGTAAGCTGATGAAGTGAGGTGTACTATATGTACTTAGGTAACTGTTTCCTTAATCTTTTGTCGTTTTTAGTTTTTTTTTTAAGTTTGTTTTCAAATATATCTTTCCTACTGTGATGTGATGGAATGGAATAAAGCAAGTGAAATGTGGATGATTGTGGTGATTTCTAAATGATTTCTCAAAGCTTAAAAAGTATTCTACAAGAAAGCTTGAACAACAACTGCAATAAAATCAACTCTTAAAGGAAAATGAAGACATCAAATAAAAGGACTAATGACATCGGCCCAGTATCTCTGCTGCTGCATGAAAATGAAAATGAAATCTATATTAAATCCAACTAAAAGTAAAAACAATTATCTCACACTATTTCAACCCTTCAACTCAATCTTCTCTATGAAAAGATATCATGAAATGTTAATCAATGTGAAATTGAAGTGAAACTACATAAAAGAGACTAGTCACAAATACTTTAACTTCCTCTTAACTTCTTGCCTTTCAGCTGAATTTATCATGTGAGAAACAGTTAGGAATAAGTCAAGTAATGTGAGTTCTAAAGCAAACTAAATCAAGCTATGCTAAGTGATATTTTGGCTCCCAATAAAGATATTTGATTATGAAAAAGGAACCATCAATAGATGAACAACTTGATATCTAAGAGCAGAAAGTAAATATGCAAATGACAATAAGGAAAATCAAGGCTGCAAAACAATGAAGGTCAGCAACATAGACAAGATGATCACGCATGTCACTAGTTATGAAAAGAAAAGAAAGGAAAACTGTCCCGGGCACGCCTAAGAAACCTGCATAACACACTGATCAGTCATGAACATAAAAGTGCAGAAATGTAAATCAGCAGAAATCAAAGTTTATGTACAGCTATTATACATGTTGAAAAGAAATAAAAACGCAGCAATTAAAAGACATCTGTACAACTATTATACATGAAACAAGAAAGAGAAATGCAGGAAATTAAAGATTACTATACAGGGCTTCAGCAAACAGGGGCCCTCTGCCTACTTCAGCCGGTTCAAGGAGCAGTTATACGCTTAAGTGTAAAACAATCTTCTCATGTATTGACAGCAAATGTAAAAGTACAGTGGGGAGCTCAAAATTACAAAGCGATTACAACAACGACTAACTATCCAGCGTTCAAAGACGCTTTATTTATAACAGAGGAAAGCAAACTAACTTAACGAAAACTAAGCTATTCAAGCAGCTGTGTAAAAACACATAATCTTGCTGCGTCTTCGGATTTAGGCAACGGTCATTGTGGGCATTCAATCTGTTGTTGGATTCATGTTTCCCACTGTCTTCATGGCCGAGGAAGATGCCACCTGTTCTTCACGTGCTCCAAAACAGAACACGCAGAGCCGTGCCACCGCCAATGACTTCTGTTGACCGTATTTTCCTCCTCGTTGACCACGGGTTTTTATGACCGGTTTGGGTGAGCTGGAAGGACACACACCATGTCCTTGGTTCCACGAACTTGCCCATGTGTCTCTTCTTCCCGGAGGACACCTGGAACATATCATTTAATAAAACAGCTGCGGAATCCGGGGTTGGCTGCGGAAACTGGGATCAGCTGCGGAAACCCTGTGTGAGCTGCGGAAACGCAGCACTTTGAACCAAAATTCTAAACCAACAACAACCATTAGCATAATTAGCAAACCATGTAAAAAGTCCTAAAATACAATGATTTGAGAAATTTGATGGAGGGAATGAGTTGCAAAAGAAGGAAATGAATAGGAAAAGGAGGCTGAGAGGATGTGTAAAGAAGTGCAGGTTTGAGGCTCAACACCAGGTAGATCCCCTTTATTGTTGGGTCCAGCACTGTCAACAAAATGGTGTTAGAGGGAGGCTAGATGACACTCTATGCCCATAGAGTCTGGTTTAATCTCTTATTTAAAATGGCTCTTTCTGAAATCATAATCCTCGCATGTTTTTCCAGAGAGATTAATTGTACCATCCCTGTAGAACTCATTCATGACCTGTCCAAACTTAAATTCAATGGTGAGGGTGAATACTCTTGTTGTGAACATCTCTTTCAAGTTATCCATCTCTTTTTGTGTAACAGAGTAGATTCCAAATATGTCATGGCTAGATTACTCACCCTCACATTTGAAGGTTGTGTTAATAAATAGTGTCATACATTACCCATTGCTTCTATCCATTCGATCGCTCAGCTTGCCAAGGTGTTGTGTAAAGATTTCGATAAGTACAGCCACCGAGATGTCTATAAAATAATTTGTCATTTAAGAATGAAGCTTAATGAATTAGTTGAGGACTTTGCTGATCATTCCTTCACCTCTGTTGTGAAATTCCAAAAAAAAAAATTGAACTTAGATTTCTTGGGACAAGAGTTTAAACACATGGTTCATGTTTCCCAATATGATGAACCCCCTGTGTGATGCTGGAAAGTGTTCCCTCTGTGGATAGAGGCAACCCCTCTAGCCCTAGAGTGGGTCTAGTCACAACAAAGACAGATCAAAAATTGATTTCCTTAAACAGTCATCGTTGGAGGCCTACCTCAACTAGTGGTCAATGAAGTTTTGTTTTGCTGCTCTAGCTTCCATTTCCTTCTCCTCAATGAGTGATCACCTGAAACAATGCAAAGAAAATACAACAAAGCACGTAACCAGGAACAACAATGATCTATTTACTCACAAAGTCAATAAGTCATGAGCTATCAAGTAAATTACATACAAGACATAGGAAAACATCATTGATTGTATTAATAATGAATCAAGAGCAAGCTTACAACCAAGTCTTGATGTCGCAACCCTTCTCAGAGGGTCCAGCCAGTATGTTTCTCAAGAAGTCACTCTTCAAGGATGAATCTCCCAACATATAATGTCTCTCTCACACTCATAAGCTTTAACACTAAGTTAAGGGCACTCCACAACCTTCCACAAACTATCAAAAATCCCACAGTTGTCACACTCACACCAAAGCTATCTACCAAACTCAAAAGCAACATCAGCACTGTACAACCAAAAGAACTCCAAAAACTAGCAGATCATAGCAATGGTGAGTGATTTTATAGGAGAAGGAGTCTCCATGAAATGAGGGAGAGGGAGCTTATCCTCAAGGGAGGTTGCACAAGAGGCGGAACCACCATCCCAGAGGTGGAAAGGCGACCCAAACTAACCCAACAACCAGGTCTAGAGACATCTAGAAGGCCGACTGTTTGAACTAATTCGCCAAATTTGGATCGTCGCGGGTCATGAACTGGGGACTAGCGACGACGTCGCAACGATATAGTGCATGACAGGGAATTGTCACGGATTTTAAGGGTTTACTAGCGACAATGTAGGAACTTAGTCAAAAAGGGTCAATCTTCAGCATTAGAGAGCATTTGCTTAATCTTCTTGCATAAGTGGGAAGATATGAACATGTTTATTTGATACATGACACAGCAAAGGGATTGAGATGAGGACAGTGACAAATTACTGTGTAACAGATGCCCCCTAAAGCATGAAGCCCGAGAGAGTGGGAGGGGTGAAATGCTTTACGAAACTGTCTGAACTGGAACCACTTTGAAGATCCTGCAGGCGCAAGTACAACTGATATCTGTGATAGTGAAATACATATAGTCTAGGCATGGGCGCAGCCATCCATAGGACATATAAAACTTGGTCTGTGGTATGGACGCAACCACCTAGTTGATAAGACCATAATAATGACAAAGGTATGGTCACAGCCATCCATGAAGACTCAGGCATGGTCGCAGCCATCCATTTAAGAGTCATATATGTAATCATGAACCATCATGTAGCCCGAACATCTATAATCTTAGCTCGGGGTCTTGAAACCCAACTGATCATAGTACAAATTCTATCATGTGAATAGATGTGCTAAAGTCGAACATGATAGAAAGTCGCTTGATTACAGGCCAATGATGTAAATCGCTAACAAGCACGAGAGAAACCACCAATAATGCCAATGGTTCTCAAGGTACTTCCCAATACAATCCACTAAGTGTGAAAAATGAGTTGAAGTCGAACACTCGTGGAATCACCCAATCGAAGACCAATGAGGAAAGTCTATTGTTGGGCATGAAGAACTTTCCATTGAGGCATGCAAGCTCCAAGGTACTGAAAGGGATCTCTAGATCAATCTCCTGGATAATGAGCTGATGTCGACAAGAGAAGATCCATCGCAGGAGGGCCATAATGTTTCCCCCATCAATGACACGAGATAAGGAACAAGTGGTAGATGGTGGAACAGAGGATCAGAGGAGGAGGCAAGGGTGTAAACTGTAGAAGGATTATGCTCTTGAACATAACGGTGACATGACTTCGGAATGTGGCAGCATTTTGATACCAAGGGATTGGAGGCTTGATGAAAGCAACATGGATCAGATGGAATGAGGCAAAATGACAACCCAAACTCGCGGAAGGCCAACTGATGATATATGGATATCCCAACCCGACAAGAAGCAAAAGTGTCGATGTTCAAGAGTGACTAGCTACCATAGATAATCAATGATGATTTCCAAATTTTCCCCCACCACTACTGGTGAGTACCCCAATTATTTTTGAAAACAAGCTTGAAGGGGATAACATATGCTTGTAATATAAGTTTGACCTTCGATCGAATCCAACCTAGTAATAGTTTAACGAGCCCTAGGGAGGAGAAGCTCGAGTCTCGTCATGGTGACGAGTCCAATGTCGTCAGGGTTTAACGAGTCCGACATAGGTAAAACTTGGAGTCTTTTTCACGTTTAGAGAGTTTGAAAAAGACATGGAAAAGAAAACTCCAGGGGGGTCCTTTTTCATAGATTTGTGTCCCTCGAGCCCAAAAAAGTATAAAATAATACTCGAGAGAACCACTTGATCATTACGATCAAGGAGTAATTTTCATAATTAGTGGCCTCGATTCGAAAAAGTAGAAAAGTGATCGAAGACACGTCATTTTGTAACCAACATTGAACTTGAAACGATAAGAGTCCGACAATATTTTCACATTTATACGGTCAGAAAAGAGATGAAAGTGGACCACCTTTTATTTCGTTTAACGAGTCAAAAAGGAAAAACTCGGCAATCTTTCATATTTTACGAGTCAAAAAAGAGGTTAAAGGTGACTCGCCCTAGAGGAACGAGTGGTATAAAGGGTAGCAACTGGTTCCGGAAAAGGAGGAACTGCTCAAAACATGTAATGGTCAAGAGGCTGGCTAATAAAACCACTCATCCGGTTCCTCAGGAAAGGAAAAAAGACCAAGTGAAAGCATATGATCGGCCAAAGAGATGGTGGCAATGGAATGAAACAACCAAGGCTCATCTAGCAGAATTTAGCAGGTAAAATGGAAATCACGAGATGTAAATCGAGCATGGGTTCATTTTTACACAAGCTTAAACCATGGAGAACTCTGCTTGGATTCGGTTTCATGTTTACACAAGCTTGAAACAAAAAACTATGCTTGTTATAAGTTCGCATGCCCCCAGCATAATGACACAAATCGAGGTACATGCCCCCCAAGCTTCATTGCATTCAACGAGGTGGATGGAATGAAGCTTCACTTTCGAGATATTGGAAATACTCGACTTGGATTTTACGAGATCTTAAACAAAGACTCGATTTGGAAAGGGAGGTGTTTCATTTTTTAATGAGGTTGACACAGTAAAAGAAAGATCCTCATAACCCTTGTTTCATTTTTTAATGAGGTTGACACAAGATCAAGAACTTTCCTCAAGACTCCTTGTTTCATTTTTTAACGAGGTCATCACAAGATCAAAACTATCCTCGAGACACTCGGTTTCATTTTTTAATGAGGTTGACACAGGAACAAACTATCCTCAGAACTCCTGTTCATGGGCCATATGAGAACATGGCTCCCAAGAGGTCTTCGTGGGATGGAAGAAATGCAGTCTAGGAGGAACACATGTCATGAGGAACTAATGACAGATCGAGCTCTAATGCCCCCAGTACATGATGTACGAGACCATATGCATGATCGTCAACAGAGGCGGAGAGAGGATGGGTAGCCACATAATTGACCTGTGGCAAGGAAGGTACTGCTTGCGAGAAAGAACCAATAGGGGATGACGGTGGTACAGGAGGCATCGGGTGACTAAAGAACGACAATTGATCAATAGTCACAATTCTTCCATCGTGCGGAAAACAAACCACATGGAAAAGTGAAGAGACAAGGGCCCCCATGGCATAAACATAGTCAGGGCCAAGGAGAAGACTGAAATCTAAAGCACCTTGGACAACCATCACGTCGATACAGATGGTTTTGCCTCCCAAAGTAACAGGAAACTTCGGGAGGATCCCTAAAGGTTGACTGGTCCCTCCGTCAAATGGTAACAGATTCTTCATGACTGGCACAAGCTGTGGGGAACCCAAAGCTTGCCAAGTAGTGAAAGGCATGAGGCTAACCGACGCACCCTCATCCAAGACAGTGCCATGTACTGCCTTATCATAGGCATGTACTGTAATCTAGAAAGGCACGTAGGATGGAAGGCGGAATGTAGTCAAATGACTCCAGTCGAAGGAAACGACTGAAATACTTGGTGGGGGTATTGTATGATTGCCCCTTGCTCTACAGGAACCGAAGAAGGACCCTCTGAATTATCTGGGATAGGAGGGTCGTTCTCAGACTCAGGAGAATCTGACGAGATGAGAAGAACATGAATAGAATGATCATGATGCTCTTCTGGAATAGAGTGATCAACAGGTGGAGAATCCAAGTCGACACTCTTTTTGACCAATGGTTGGTCAGGAACGGGCTGAGCATAGCCAGGTTCAGGAAGAGAAGGGTGGACTAGAGAAGAACCTAAGTTAATCTCTTTGTCGACTGGGAGAGGGTCTGAAGAGAGCCTCTGATAACCAACTGGAAGTGGAGGCGAAGAAGCTGTGAGACTTTCCAAAATGGCGGAAGCTTTATCCATGAGCGGATAAAGGTGGAGGGGATGGTTGCCTTCACACAATCTACAGGGGAATCAAAACTTCCCTTTCTTCTTACCACTGCCAGTTGATAGGGTAGCATCGTCATGAGCTTCAGAGGACAATGAGGGATGAGTTGGATCGTGAGACCAAACTTCTAATATCCTCGGAATAGTAGGACAGTCACGAAGAAGATGGTCATCCTTGCACAATTCACAAGGAAACTTAACCTTCCGCGAAGGATTAGAAGGTGTCATGACCTGAGATGTACTTGGAGCAATAGTTGCATAGGTGGCCTCGCGCTTATCAGACTTCTTCTTCTTAGTATCTTGATTAATAGATGTGAAACTTTCACCAGGCGAAGGAGGAGATGAAGGCAAGGAAATAGGGGAAGAAGGCGCAGGCTCAACCTTGGAATCAACGTGTCATGGTTAAGATGAAAGAGATGGTGGAACAAGAGTCATGACGCTCGGGCCCACCAAGGTTGAAAACAACCACACGAGAAAACTGATGGTTAACCCAGGCAAAGACAATGTTGCCATATACAAAGCACCGATATTTCCAAATGGAGGAAACGGACCAGGATTTCCATCTGGGGGAAGACCTTGGCCAGTAGACTCAGCGAATGTGGCCATCAAGAATGAGCCTAAGAAACACTCTTATCACAACCAAAAACTCGAACTGTTACCAGGAATATTTCGTGGGCAGTAAATTTTATGATGCAGGAACAAAGCTTGACCTTTTCATGTTTCAAGAGTCGAGAAAAGGACAAAAAGATGACTCTATCTCTTTCAAGGTTTAATGAGCCTGAAAGGACAAGTGCTCAGATGGACCTTTTCTTTTAGGGAGTTCGAAAAGGAACGAAAGTGACTACTCTGGAGAACTAGGAAAAAGGTTTACCAAACAACCTGTAAAACTGCATATACACCTTGGCAATCATATGAAAACCAAGGACTTTCCATATGGTAGTCAATCTTCCCGAATGATATGTTCGGTGCATTACGGTTTGCAAGGTAGCAGACACAACTTCCTAAGGATATAGGATTATAACCTAGTGGGGTCTCCCAACATATACTCAACGGTACTAGGAGCGCAAGTCCATGCTAGCAGCTATTGGATCACAAAAGGAGGAATCACCCAACCTTAAGCGAAAACAATAGAGACTAGGTTTAACGACGCTGGAGCACATCTCTAGCCTAGACCTCTAAATAATGTGCGTTATGTTCCAATGCATTATTAGGTTTACTCAGTTCATTTTAGAGTTGATCTTGAATTATGTTTCAATTTCCAGGCCTTACTGTATGTATATCACAACCTAGGATGCAACTAGAATGAATGAAGCGTCTTTCATTTCGATAAACTCCTACTTACAGAAGGGTAGAGAGATCATTCCCAAACCAAGCAAAAACCAAGATCAACAAATGCAGTCACTCAAAAACACAATTTATAAACACATCAATCCCTATAGTGCATGGATACTACTAATGAGAGATTTAAAACTTGCCTTCTAATTTTTCAAACGTGAAAAACTTGGAATGCAAAATACACTTTCACTTTCGCATACTAATGAACGCAATCTTTTGATTTTGATAGCTTTGAATTCTAAAGAAACAAACAAGCAAGCGTGAAACTGATTGACCCAAACAATTGTAATCTATGTCTAGTAGTGAAACAATTGAATCAATATGGGAATTGGTTCAACAAATAACACTAAACATCAATTAGCAAGAAACAAGCGATGAAAAACTTCAAGCAAACCAACAGGAGGGTTGCGGATGAATCTTGAACAGACAAGTAACCAAGCCAAATAATTCAAAACTTGAAAAACTAGGTCACAAAGCCAAAAAATACAAGATTCACTTCAATGAAACCGCAAAGTGAGCACCTTAACTAAAAGCAATCGAAACAAGCTAATGAGAGACAAGAAACAATATGGGATAAACAAGATTGATGAATTCAGGAGGTAAAGTTGTAAAAACAACTTTACAGGAATCGTCACAGGTATTACACTGACAACTAGAGACTAGTCGCTAGTATTACACTGACAACTAGAGACCATCGCTAGTGTTACACTAGAGACCGTCGTAGGGGTTACACTGACAACTAGAGACTGTCGCTGGTGTTACACTGACAACTAGAGACCGTCGCAGGTGTTACACTGAAAACTAGAGATCGTTGCAGGTGTTCACTGAAAACTAGAGCCTAGTCACTAAAGTACACCTGTTTTCAGTGACGGTCCGATTTTAGGAGTTGTCATGGGAATTAAACTAGAAAACTGAGATGAAAGCCAAATGGTTGTGGGTACAAAGCTAGAACATTAGCGACGTCGTTGCGACTATTAGGCTATCTTCAGCGATGATCTTAAAAACAATGAAAATGAATAAAAAAACTCCCAAACAAAGGCCAGAATATCCTTACAGATAGTAAAGGGATTACCCAGATTGACCCAGGTAACCTCAAAGCCTGATGGTTTAACCCAAAAAATTGAGAGACACTAAATCAAAACCAAACAAAAGCAAACAAGAAAAAACATATGAAGGACTCCCCAGTGGAGTTGCCAACTTGTGATGCAGGAAAGTGTTCCCTCTGCGGACAGAGGCAACCCCTCTAGCCCTAGAGTGGGTCTAGTCACAACAAAGACAGATCAACAATTGATTTCCTTAAACAGTCATTGTTGGAGGCCTACCTCAACCGGTGGTCGATGAAGTTTCGTTACGCTGCTCCAGCTTCCGTTTCCTTCTCCTCAATGAGTGATCAACCTGAAACAATGCAAAGAAAATACAACAAAGCACGTAACTGGGAACAACAATGATCTATTTACTCACAAAGTCAAGAAGTCATGAGCTATCAAGTAAATTACATACAAGACATAGGAAAACATCATTGATTGTATTAATAATGAATCAAGAGCAAGCTTACAACCAAGTCTTGACATCGCAAGCCTTCTCAGAGGGTCCAACCAGTATGTTTCTCAAGCATTCACTCTTCAAGGATGAATCTCCCAACATACAATGTCTCTCTCTCACTCATAAGCTTTAACACTAAGTTAAGGGCACTCCACAACCTTCCACAAGCTATCAACAATCCCACACTTGTCACACTCACACCAAAGCTATCTACCAAACTCAAAAGCAACAACAACACTGTACAACCAAAAGAACTCCAAAAACTAGCAGAAAAAAGCAATGGTGAGTGATTTTATAGGAGAAGGAGTCTCCACGAAATGAGGGAGAGGGAGCTTATCCTCAAGGGAGGTTGCACAAGAGGTGAACCACCATCCCAGAGGCGGAAAGGCGACCCAAACTGACCCAACAACCAGGTCTAGAAATATCCAGAAGGCCGACTGTTTGAACTAATTCGCCAAATCTGGATCGTCGCGGGTCATGAACTGGGGACTAGCGACGACGTCACAATGATACAGTGCATGACAGGGAATCGTCGCGGATTTTAAGGGTTTACTAGTGATGATGCAGGAACTTAGTAAAAAAGGGTCAATCTTCAGCATTAGAGAGAATTTGCTTAATCTTCTTGCATAAGTGGGAAGATATGAACATGTATATTTGATACATGACACAGCAGATGGACTGAGATAAGGACAGTGACAAATTACTATGTAACACCCTGATTTCCCTTCCTCCCCAACTCTTGAAAACCATGACGCACATCAGATTGCATAGGAGGAGCCCAAAAACCCATTTGTTCCTTGTCCTCCCACTTTTTTGGTCTCAATGTGGGTGCCCCCTTGTGGTGATTGCAAAGCGGATAAATCTGCACAGCATGTCCCCAACCCATCTTTTGATCTGTCTCCCATTTCTATGGAGGAATTTCCAGAATGGCTCAGGAAGCCTATAGCGAAGAATCACTCCTCCATGTCGAGAGTGACTATGCTAGCTTCACTATAAATTTCATTTCATGTGACCCCATCCATTTAGATGTTAGGATAGGAGTAGGATTAGTTGCATCTTAGTTTTCCTTTTCTTGTACTCGTTTTGCAATCACAGTTCGTCATTTTTCCTTATTTTGGTTTTACATCCTATTTGCTTTAGTCATTTTTGTTTTCTTGTCTTCTGGTTTGTTTCCTTGTTATGTATGCCTTTCCTCTCGTCTTTTTTTCCTTTCATGTTGATTTTTCCGTTTTCTTGCACTACACGAATAAGTGTTGTGTCTGCAATGTGTTCTAGTTTCTGAATGGGTATGTGGTTGAAGTTCAAAGAGTCTCGTGACACTGCAGTGCTTGGCCAGTCCTGTGTCCATTTCCTTTGTGTTTGGTTGTAACTTCTGCTTGATGAAGTCTTGATGGAAAATGAGATCTGTTTGTAAAGAAATTTTTGGTCAAACCATGAACCTATGTTCAGTCTGCGAAACCTCATGCCTATACTCAATTTTCTTCTCCGTTGTGTTCAAACTTATCCAACTAGTAGAAATGGAGAAGGGAAAAATCTAAATGAGCAAACCTGAATCAGAGAACTTTATATGCTTCTATAAAGGAACAACCTATCCTACTCTCAATAAGTCGGGACCCTCTTCCACCCCAAAAATAAATTAGTGCCTATGCATAGTTCTCTTTAAAATAAAAATAAAAAAGGCGAAAGAAGAGAAAGGTTTCCTACGTAGAAAGGTGAAGTAGATAACTCCATCGGGGTACTATCTAGGCTCACTGGTAGTGGAGAAATGCTTTTGTTCCTGCGTGACTCCACCGGGGTACTGTCTAGGCTTTCTGGCAGTGGAGCAACACCAAAGATGAAAAACTATACTATGAAAATCTTAAGCTCGTGAACCAAATTATGCTTCCTGATTTGAAACACTCTGATCTGGCTAAATTTTGTGTTGTGTTCAACTCAGTCGGTACAAGGTGCACTATGTCTATCCATAGGGTAAGTGCGGATGTTGAAGTGATCTGCAAAATGAATCAATACTCCCTGAAAGGCCAAGGCCCTGCACTACAAATGAACCAAAATAGAGAAGCTATTATTCGACCACTGTGTCACCAAGTGTTGTAGCGGCTGCAACACCCTCCAAAATTTTTTCGTGCATCCAAATTTCAGAGCCTTCCTTAGTTTTTCCTTTAATGGTTACAAACACTCGATATCATCCCATGAGTTGTTGTGAAGTTTTTTCACCCTTTTTCTTATTTGACCAATGATCATCTTTAGGCAAATTGATTTCTTTATCATGCTTTCAATCTTGTTTTGGTGAGTTTAAAGATTTTTCTTTGTGTTCGTGGTTTGTCTTCACTATGTGAACTCCCATCATTCTCACACACAAAGTTGTAAGCATTATCGTGCAAGTGTCGCCATGGTCATCTGAAGGTCTATCTCAAGTGTCACGCTTGTCGCTTTTAGTTTTAAGACAGTTTCACCTAGGGCATGTTTTGTCTTGTTATACTAGTGGTTTGTGTTGTCTCATTGTCAAAGTATGCTAAGTATGTGATCACAATGTCACGTCTGCACAATTTCACTTGCTTTCAACACTTAGCCATTCTCCTGAAAATCTGTCCAACCAGACAACCCCCTTCCATCGGACCCCGACTAAGATGCACTGTGTAGTCTCAACCCTCAGTAATCCTGCTCTGCTGCCTAGAACTATGCAATTCTTGAGGCTGTCCTCCAAGTTAGTTGCACTATGCAATCCCGCAGGTGAGAAGTCTGTCTGCCTCCCAGAACTATGCACAAAATGCCTCCATGCTCAAAATGAAGTGTGCATTTCTCAAGCACAGTCATCAAGCCTCCATCTGGTATGCCAGAATCCTACACTGCACTGAGATCTGGGCCTACAATGCTCTTCAAAACTACATAGACATGCCCAATTTATCCTTCTGCTACCTTTCTCTGCACTGCTCTTGAAAACTGCACAAGCATGATCAACAAGTCCTCTACTTCTCTTCTTTGCAGTGCCTTCAAAAACTACGCAGTTGTAACAACCCTTATGAAAATTCCATGTAAAATATATAAATACCATGGATGATGGAACACGTATTCCAAGCTAAATGGTGGGAAGGATATCCTAGTGGGTGTTCATTTGGTTGTTTATGGCTAAGGAAAGTGGCAAAGGCAATGACTAAGGATTTGGAAAGGCATGAAGCATTAATTGGCATTTTATTTATGAAAATAATAGAAATTATGAGAAAAGGAAGGTGAAAGGTCATAGGTTGCATGTGAGGAGGAAAATGAAGGAAAATAATGTAAAATGAAGAAAATAGAGGCCTCATTAATAAAAAGAGTTATGGGGATTGGTTAGCAAGCTCTTGGCTCAAGCTTCTTCCTTTTAGTCTGAATCTTTTGTCAGTTTAGTTTTGGGAGCTCTCTCATTATTCTCTCTCTCTCTCATACTCTTGGATACTTAGAGTTTTCTTGGAGCACTCTTGAAGGGTATGACATACTTGAATTCTTGGAGCAAGAAGGAAAAGGAAGAGTAGGAAAGCACAAGAGAACATCATCATCAGTAGCTACATTAGATTTCTTGCAGGTACTTAGTTTCATGTATGATTTCTTCACCAGTTTTGGCATGCATGGCACATGCATGTGGTTTCTTGGGTTTGATATTTCATTGGCATGGAGGATGGCTAGGATTGACAATGGATTTCCTAGCCTTGCCTTTTCCTGGATACCCATGGTGATTGTGGGTTTACTTTCATTGTTTTTTTTGGTTGGTTCTCATGTTTTCTTAGCTTGGGTTGAGTTATTAGTCTTGGAAGCCCTGGTTGAACAAACACTCTGGAAGCCCTGTAACAACTTGGGTTGAGTTAATAGCCCTCGAAGCCCTGGTTGAACAAACGCTCTGGAATCCCTGTAACAACTTGGGTTTAGTTACTAGTCCTAGAATCCCTAGTTGAACAAACACTCCAGAAGCCTTTGGTGGGTTGAGCTACTAGTCTTGGAAGCCTTGGTTGGAAAAATGCTCTGGAAGCCCTATATAGGTTGTGGGTTGAGTTACTAGTTCTGGAAGCCTTGGTTGGACAAACGCTCTGGAAGCCCTGTAAAAGTTGTGGGTTAAGTTACTAGTTATGGAAGCCTTGGTTGGACAAATGCTCTGTAAGCCTTGGAAGGCTTGGATGGAGACCAATCTGATGATGGTTTTTGGTGATGTCCAACCGTGAGGTGGAATCACTATTTGATGGGTTGAGGTGGATGGCCTCTCGAAGTCCTGGATGAGTTTTGATTGATGTACTCTCTAAGATCCCACATTCATGCTTGAAATATGGCATGGGGGTGATTGGATGAAGAGATACTTGGCTCTGCCAATTTATGGTCGGGTGGAACATGGTAGTCCCATCACCAGTTTGTTCATTGCATTTATTAATGAAAAAATCATTCCCTTGGTTCTCATGTGCGAATGTAATGATGTACATATGGATTTTGATGGCTGATATGTTTACTGTATTTCTATTCCTATTATGTTATTTATATGCACATTTAACTTAGAGGTTGTTACAGAGTCGTATCAGAGCATGGTTCAAACACTTGGACTAGATGGGCTCTATCATAGGTGAAATGAAAAACAAAGGTTAAATTTTAGACCTTTCTTTCATATCTGTTATAAATTTTCTTCTGTGGCATATTAGAAGTTGAAAATTTGTCCATATTTAAGGTAAATCCCAGTGATAATGGGTTAAAAATTTTAGATATTGGTTCACAATACTTTAGGAATTATGATCTAAGGAAGATGACCTTCCTGAATGCACCTTTAAACATGTCATGTTGGAATTGCTGCAATAACTCAGCTTCTGTAGGCCTTCAAAAGATGAAAAATTTTCCACATTGAGGGATCATACCACTTATTATGTGGTAGAAATTTTAGATATTGGGTCACAATATTTTAGGAGATATGAGTAGAGGGAGTCAAGCCTTCTGAATGCTCCTAAAGTTAGTCCTCAAATAGGTCACACTGAGATTTTTGTTATAAATTTTCTTCTGGGTGCTCGCATGAGCTGAAATTTTTTCCAAAATGAGGGAAAATCCCACTTATATTGTGATAAAAATTGCAGACATTTATTTGCTATATTTTAGGAGATATGACCGGTGGAAGTCGAGATTTCTGGATACTCCTTGAATTGTGCACCAAATATGATTGTGTTGGTATTTTGTTATAACTTCTCATCTATGAAATCTCAGAAGTTTAAACTTGAACCATAGTGAAGGAAAATACCACTGATCATATTGTTTAGTTTCCATAACTTGTACTACTACAATTTAGGATATATGCATTGAATCATTCACTATATTAGTTGCATGCAAAGTGTTTGATGAAATGTTTAAATGGTTTAATGATTAATTGCATACAAACTATTTGATAAAATTCCCCAATGAGTATGTTGTTTGTGGTTGGGGATAGTATTGATGTGTAGTAGTATTTCTGTAGTTGATATATGCTTACTTGTATGAAAATAGTTTTCTATATTAGTTTGCATGTAAAGTGTTTGAAGAAATGCTTACATGCAAATGTAATAGTAAAATAGTTGTTTGAAGAAAAATGTAAAAGTATGGTAATTGTTTGAAAAAAATGTTTTTTTTTTGGATGGGATAGTATTGTAGTATGATAATATGGATGTATCTGATATATGCCTATTGGCATACAAATAATTTGAAGAGTTGTATGTGGGGAATTTGAAAGGTTGCATGCAAGGAATTTGAAAAGTTGCATGTAAGGAAATTGAAAGGTGGCATGTTTTTAGTTATTACGCCGTAAGGCGTTTCCCTCTGGGATGAACTCCCTCCAATGATACTGTGTACCTAGGTGGGCCGTTGATGTTGTGTGTTAGACGATTAGAACATTTTAAACCGTTGGATCACGTGTTAGGTGGAGAATGTTGTGGCAAAGTAGTTAAAGTAGTTTTCCAGGCACGAACGATCCATACTTGCTAATAATTGAAGTAGAAGGGGTCGTTTTGCAGGTAGTGAGACTGAGCAAGGGCTCGCGTCTGACCGCACAGAGAAGCAAAAGACCGTGGGAATGGGTAATTTTGCACGCAGTGACCTTTGTTATACGAGGGGCTGAGAAAAGGCTGATGTCCGACCGCACAGAGAATCAAAAGACCGTGGGAATGGGTCCGTCAAGGTTCTGCTGATTGAACGATGAGACTACGTTTTCAAAGTTTTCAGCACCCATCGCGACCAGAAAATTTGCATATGACACCGCCCTTGAAAAGATTCTGGGTGACCAGACATTTTCTTGATTTGCAAGATTCAGAGTCACAAGACCGATGCCATCATCATCCAGGTTTGAAAAGGATGTTCACAAAGAATATGGAGGTCGGGCCAGGTTTGAAAAGGCTGTTCACAGAGAATATGGAGGCCGGGCCCAAAGTTGCTGAAATTGTAAATATTTGTGAGAGATTAGAGTCAGAAATCTGAATCCGCCCTCAAAGTGAGAACGTTGGTACTAAACTAAATAACATAATGGAGGGCCCTAGATGGAAAAATTTGAAAAAAGCTGCAAGATAAATGGCGCTGAGAAACGTATGTCCTTCATTCTTCATATTCTGAATGTTTTCTTTGTTTCATTATGGCTGACATTATCATTTTTGACAGAATTTGTTGTTGCAGAAAAATGTTGAGTTTAGTGATTGCATTGCCAAGTTTATGAAAGAATTTGATATAGATGAATCCCAAAATTATTTGGAATAGTTTGGACTGGTGTTGAAGCAGGTGGAGAACGAAGCAAGTTTTTGACAGAATTTGTTTTTGCAGAAAAATGCTGAGGTTAGGGATTGCATTGCCAAGTTTATGAAGGAATTTGATATAGATGAATCTAGAAATTATTTGGAACAGTTTGGAGTGGTGTTGAAGCAGGTGGAGAACGAAGCAAGTTGCATCACTGTTCATGATGGCTTGTGATTTGAAGGCAAGGGGATCTCTCTGCGTGTGTAAATGTGTAGGTAAGAATTGAATCAATGTATTTGATGAGTGGATTTATGAATGGGAAAATATTTTCAAAATTATTAGTGGATGTTTTAACCTTCATTGGATTTATAAGGATCTTTTTACCACTATGTGATTGCTCTGGCCAATTTATACTCTGGGAAACTACTCTGGAAAACCTGTATTTACTTTGTATTTGTTCTCAAAGTGTGTGTTTCAATTCAGTGAAAATCTCTACCGGCGTCAAACCTTGATGCCGTAGAGCTTGACAGTGTAGGCCACTGTTGAAATAGGGCAGAGGAATGGATCGGGTATAGAGGGGCGTGTAATGGAGATTTTTGGAAAATAGAGTCTTGGAACAAGAGAATGCCTACGGATTGTGGGTAAAGAACATGGTTCAGAATGCAGTAGGAGAATTTGGAATTTGTGACCGGGGTTCATAAGGGACTGCATTCCAGCCATGACGTCTCACTGCCTATATCGACCACCATTACCATTTCTTGTTTCTGAGGTGGGTTGCCCATGCCTACCTGCACAACCAAATTCATAACTTATTAAATTTATCAAATTTCTAGTTAATTTGTGGTTAATTTTTTTTTGATTAGGTAAAAAAGAATTCTCAGTTATTTGGATTTTTTCAAAAAAAAATGTTTATGATAAAATTGCATAATATTTCTTTGAATATGCGTTGTGACAAAGTATGTTCATTGTTCAACACGGACTAAGTGTTTATCACAGTTTTTTGGTACCATTTTTAAAATATTTTATTAATATGAACAGATGTTAACAAAATATGTTTATGGTTCAACAAGTACTAAGTGTTTATTGCTCAACTTGCATTAGATTAAAGCTACTTACAGTTTTTTAGTATCATTTTAAAAATATTTTATTAACAGGAAGAGATGTTAAGATTGGATCAAATCTCACAATATTAAAACTAACCCATTTAAACTCAACATAAAAATTATAAAAAAATGAAACCTAAACTTTTTTGTCTTTTTGTTTATATTCTTGACTAAAATACTTTGTTGTCCCAAGAAAAAACATAATGGCATTCGTCTCATATCTAGGAAACTGGAAAAAACTAAACTTCCAGTATTTGATGATGTATTACTTCTAGTGTTTGATGATGTATTTGGAGTTGAATATAAACAGGATTTCTCTTATTTTCCGGGAAACTGAAAAATCCAATTTAAATTAAAGTGTTTGATGATGAATATAGGTACAAGGATGTAAAAGGGAAAGTCTTCATTTTTTATCAAAGTGATCTCAAATTTAGTTAATTTGATTAGAGTGTTTGATGATGAATATAGGTATGTTTGCAAGGATGTAAAAGGTAAAATCTTTATTTTTCATCAAAGCAATTTCAAAAAAAAATTATAAGTCAACTTTAGCTTGATAAGCATTAAGACTAAACATAAGTTGAGCATATTCCCTTGAGTTTAAAAAATTAAACAATATATATTAATAAATCATTAATTGAAATATCTCATTAATATACATTTTGATTGGCATTATTATAATTTTTTTGGAACATATTTTAATACAATTTAATGAAATTTATAAACGGAGTAATTAATGAAATGATTTTAAATTACTCTTTTATATATATATATATATATATATATATATATATATATATTTTTTTTTTTTTTGATTAATTTTTTTTATAAAATAATATTTATTAAATGATATCAATTATAGTCTAAATATAATTGATATCATTTAATAAATATTATTTTATAAAAAAATTTAATCAACAAAATATATATATATATATATATATATATATATATATATATATATATATATATATATATATATATATATATATATATATATATATATATATATATATACATACTAATATATTTTAATTTATTATTTTATTTATGGAAACTATTAAAATATATTTAAGATATTTTTAATAAAAATCAATAAAAATTATATATATATATAATTTTTATTGATTTTTATTAAAAATGTCTTAAATATATTTTAATAGTTTCCATAAATAAAATAATAAATTAAAATATTTTATACTTTATATACTTATTTTTTAGGCAAGGATATAATTGATATCATTTACTAAATATTATTTAAAAGAAAAAATTAATCAACTATATATATATATATAGATAAAACACAAAACTTCAAGCCCACCTTCTTCAAGTGCCAATATAATATCATAATATACATTCTCATTTTCTAGAGCGTTTGTCTACATCTGAACCCACTGTTCATGTTCATTTTCACTACATGGTATTCTCAACCCGATTGTCCAAATGGGAGAGTTATATTGAAAATTTTCTTGAATAGAACATTTTCCTTTTGATAAGAGTTCACCTTCATTTTCTTTCTTTGGGCTAAAAGCTCTTCAATTTTTTGTTGTAGATGGCAAACTTAATTCAAAGCTTTGAGTACTTGTTCTAACATTGTTTGTTTTCCCAACACAACAAAATATCCAAATTCCATTGAATAAAACGTTGGAGAATGTCGTCAATTTCCCAAAACCCTATATATTGAGCAGAAAAACCTTATATATTGAGCAGAAAAAAGGATAGACGAAGATTTTCTTCTAAGAGCAATGATCTAAGCTGAGAGAAAAACACTTTCATTTCTCTATGGCGCTCTGCAGAAAAACCCTATATATTGAGCAGAAAAAAGGATAGACAAAGATTTTCTTCTAAGAGCAATGATCTAAGCTGAGAGAAAAACACTTCCATTTCTCTATGGCGCTCTCTTTCAATCATTCTGTGATTCCTTTTATCAAGCATGATGGAGCCTAAAATTTCCACCTTACCTTACCCAAGGGGTAAGGAGTCTCACCTTAGGCATGTCGCGACTAGAATTAAGAAGGTTTAGAGGGATATCAAGGGTGATGCAGACATTAAATTATCAGTATCCTAAATAAATCATTCATCACAACATCATACTGTTACAGTTACCATATTCATCCAGAAAAAGGCCATTAATTTAAAATTTTGAGCGGGTTTGTAAACCAAAACAATACACTTGATCATAGTGTTAATGAAATTGGTTCATTCATATTAACTTAAAGGAAGACTCATTACAATATACATCCAACGTAAAGCCTTTAATAGATACATAAGATACCATAGCCACAGGATGCCTTAGACCTCTGGTCAAGTCTAGCTTTGGCCACTCCACAACCTCTCAGGTCCTCAGGACCCTATTCTTCTATGCTTCTGACCCCTGCTAGATACCAACCCCCTCTCTGTGCTATCTTATGCTTTTATCTTCTCTTTTGCTGTTCCCACTGCCAGTTCTATTCAGTTGTCTTTGCCCTCAACTGATTTCTGCTTTCTTCCTTGCTTGATTGTTCCTACTTGCTCTCGAAACCTTGCAGCAACTACCCATCTACTATATGTTCTTGCTTCCCTCCCCGGTTGTCATCTCCGCAACTCGACTATTGCTCCTGCCACTTGTTCTCCACCTTGATTCTTTCAAAACTTCAAAATTCAAAATGAAGGCCCTAATAGGGCCCGACCAGAGTTCTTTTACTCGTCCCCGATTCAATCTACCTCAAGCATTGTGGGTTATGTTGCTGGTCCTACGGATGTTTCTGCCTACTGTTGCACTGGTCCTTCCTTCTACGAGGTTACTGCTTCAATTGATTTTACCACATGATGGCCTTCTTTTCCAAATGAAGGCCCAAATTCAGGGACAACCATGGTCATTTCTTATATGAAGTTGTTATAATCATTGAGCACTGCTTGCCATGCATTCATTATTGAGTCAGCCTACTTGATAAAGTCATCTACCGTGATGGAGGTTGGTTCACTCAGCGTGCGACTTTGTAACATGTTCCACTATGCTTCATTGTTGTTGCATACCTCTCGGAGAGCAAGAACATGCACACAGACTGGTGGTTGGAGGTCACAAATTTTCTTTTTGTTCTTTGCAAACTATTCCTCTATTTGTTGGACTTGTGCCTCAATGGAGGTGATTTCTCCATCAATCTTCTTCAACCGAACTGAGTTTGTGGAATTTTTGTTGTATTCAATGTATTTGTAGCCGCTTGCGAAGGGCATAGGTAGGCTGATTCTTTTGAGCGAGGTTGTCCGACCAGTCATACATGTTTTCCATTAGGGCATAAACATCTACAAGTGCTTCAACAAGGGACTGTTTTGTAGCAGCAACCTTGTTGATCTTTTCATCGATTGACTGGGTGTAACTCTCAGTCGGATCAGGCAGCATTGATTTGACTATTTCCAACTTCTTTTTCATCTTTGTGTTTGTGGCTAGCAAGCCTAAACACGCTGCCTAAATGTGTTCACAACATTTTCCTAATGTGCAGGATGTAAAGTCTTCGGGAGCTTTGATGACAAGGTCTGAGACTGTCATCCAAAGGGCCCGAAACTTATCTATGACTGGATCTACTTGTGCTTGCAAATCCTGGTTTTCCTGTCTAAATTTATCTCTTTCCTCTGTGACCATTTGCAATTGCCTTTTCTACTCCTCATGCTCTTGGACAAGGTCATCGTGTATTTTCTCCACTCTTTGTGCAAGTTGTTAGATAAATCCAAACAACTGTGATGATGACTAGTGTTGTAGAGTCTTTGCCTGAATCGTGTTTGGATATAGGAAGTTACTCTGAATGGGTAGGTCGTTGGAAATGGATTTTTCTAAGTGGGATCGAGGTGAAGTGGCTAGATGTGAAACTGTGGTGAACTGGGGAATGGGTGGAATGATAAATAGGTTTGGGATTAGTGGGAAATTTATTGGGAAGGCAATCTAGTAAGGTTTAGTTCTCGTAGACTGTGGTGTGGACATGAAGGCAAGAAAAAGTATGCATTCAAGGATCACTGCAGTAAGGACCACACATCATCAGTCAAGGGTAAGTCAAGGGTAAGTCTGATACAACATGGTATGTATAATTAGTGTTTGCATTTGAATTTTGAGTATCATCTCTCACATGTGTTTTGTAGGACAGTGTAATTATTATGTTCGTGTATTCATTTGGGTCTTGTTCATTAATGCATGTGCAGGAAGGAGGAAACTTCAAGACAACTCGGACACGTACTAGAAGGACATGTGGCACCAAAGTACCATTACTTGAAGCAAGCACGATAGTACCTTAGCAAGTGCAGGTGATCCAAGAAGTCGTGTCAAGTCAAGCATCATTTATTTTCAAGAGTCAGTATTGTAAAAGATCATGATTGTAAAATTGTAAAAGAGTCATTATTGTAAAAAAAGGTCAATTTGCTTAGAGTTGAAGAGGCATTGTTGGGAGGTATAGGAGTTATTGTTGGATGATTTCATGGTTAGGTTGTAGGTCATAGTGTGAATGGGTAATTTGTCAAGTACAATAAAATCATTGTAAATTATATTGTATCGTGGATCATATTCCCTGGTACGGGAGTCCACACTCTTGTTTCATTTCTGGTCATTATAGGGTGGCAGGGAGGTGCTAGGCTAGTGCATGAAGTTACCTACAGGTTGGAGCCTATGAAAAATTCAGCGTGGTAGATTGCTCTAGGATGTTGGGGCATCCATTCAGTTGACTACTGAAGAAACCAAGGCGTTAGGGCATCTTTCCAGTGGGAGCTGGAGAAGAATGATTTTATAGAATTCTAGGGAGTTGTAACTTTCATTTCAGTTAGGGCTGAAGATTAAAGAATTTATTACTCACATGCAAACTATTACTAATAAATTTCCACACTTAATTTACATATTAGAAATTCTAACAAAATATACATTTTGGAGGTTCATTACTGCTTCTTCAGGTCTTCGTTTCCTCCAAAAAATTTCGATGCAACTTAAAATATGGAAGGACAACCACAATGTTCTTCAGAATATTATATTTCTTCTCTAACCTCTTTCGTTATAATTTACTACTTGCATTTAAACTTGAAAAAGGATGTTTCAAGATCAAATACCATTTTGATAATTTATGTCTTTACAACCAATTCATTATCAATGGGTTTTAACATATTTTATTAACAAAATCAATTTATTTTAATGAATATAATACATGTTTTAAAAATATCTTGATATTAATTAAATTTTTCGTTTAAATAATGATTTCTTAAATAACCATATCCAAATTGATATGGATACCCAGTTGTTGTTCGCGTGGATTCATTTGTTTACCTTCACCTTCAACTAGGCAATCTTTATCCAGATACGAAGGTGTCTAAACAACTTCAATGGCTATTTATGACTATTTTTATTCCATTTTATAGCCACTTTAACCCCCGAATAGGGTTTTGGGCATGGCTTCCTCAATTGAAACTCATTATCATCGACCCTTGCTTTCAAAAATGCCCATTCACATTTCAATATTCTCCACACTCTATGCCTTACGGTGTTTCCTTTGCAACATTAGGTGCAAATGCTAGTTATGTTACAAATGGAACAAGTGAAATGTTTTGACTTAATCTCATACAAAATGTATGAGAAATAAAAATAATTTTCTTTTCAAGTGTGCTTAAATTTTGTAGAGCTCTGGAGATACCATTTCCATACTTGGACATTGGAGATTCAGGCCATTATAATAGCTTCCTCCTTCCACCTTAGTGTGCATCATGGATAGTAAGAGGGTATGCTTATAGGTTGTTTGAATTCTTGATTAAATGTGTGATACGTGTTTGTGCTTATAAAATTGTATGAAGGAACACTCTTGTTATAATACGGTTGTACTAACACAATATGTGTTGAGATAACTGATATGCACTTGCGTGAAAGTGGGTGCTTGTTTTAGTATTATGACTATGATTATGAGTTGATTCCCGACTATGACATGGTTGTTAGTATTGGTGAAATCTGATTTCAAATTAGTAGATACAATATCTTGATTTTTGGAACATGTGACTGACTGTGTATGGATTATATGTCACTTACGTGTTGATTTCATGATACCTACTTACAACCTTGTATGTTAGGTTACATTTTTGAATATTTTGATTACTTGCATCAGTCTTGTAGGTTAATTACAAGAACTGATTGATTATGTTCGACTACATACGATTATGCGTATTGGTAATTGGTTTGGAATTGCTTATGCATACTGTTGGTTGCATGTGGCACTGTGTACAATGGAGTAATGGTTGTTGTCATGCATGAGGTCATGGTTTGTGTAGTTGATATGGTCATGCATTGATGACTGGACTCTAGCTGGAGAGATGTGTATATGGTTTGGTACTCATTTTTTAAGTGTGTATATGCAGTTGTTATGTGTGTATGGTCTTGGTTATGATTATGCATGTGTAGTAGGTCAAATATGCTTTGTGAAGTCATTATATGCAATTTAGGTAATCATAGTGCTATTAGATGTTATGATGCTAATATGTTGGCTGAGATAGAGTAGAAGATGCAGATCATTATAATGAGGTTGCAACATTAGACTTTGGGATAAGAGCAGATCATCATACAGGTAGTGTATGTTTGGCATGTAATTTAAGGATTATATATGCCTTAGGGTTATATACATTAGGTTTATGAACATGTATTTGATGTTATGGTTACATTCATGATAGATGTTAGATGATTAGTGTGGTTATATGCACATGTGTCAGATAGTCAAGAATGATAGTAACCTATAGTTGTATGCATTTCTATTTTTGTTTTATATTAGATAACTTGATGATTATGTTGTATGTTGTTGATGAGTATGATATATATCTTATTGTTGTTATATTCTATTAAATTGATGATTAGGGTAATTTCATTGTGATATTGATGTTATAATTTGGATTGGTCATATGTGTGATGGTTATGTTCATTGCCTTGCAGATCTTGATGTTATATGTATTGTGTTAACCTGGTTTGACCTATGTAGATGGTTATGGTTGCGATATTCAGGTATGAACTAACATATTTGTGAGATGGTGTCATATTAATCTAGATTGAATTTGCATATGTGTGAATGATATTTGTATATGAGTTTACGATGTGAACATGTTAGTTATATATTGTTATGGATATCATGATCTTATGAGTGCTTGAACTGACGTGTTGTAAAGTTATTGATTGTGCAAACAAGATCACCTCCATTGAGATACATTAAGGTATCAATTGCTTATGCCATATATTTGGTGCTTGACTGTTGGTTATGTCATCTATTTGATTTATTTAACATGGTATGAATGTTTGATGAATTGCTTAATATGAGTATGTGTTCAAATGATCTTGTTTTAAGATGATTGTACTAAAATATATGTGTTGAGATCGTTGATATGTACTTGAGTATCGTAGGTGATAGTTGTAGTATTATGACTGATGACTATGAGTTGACTACGGATTATGACATGATTGTTAGTCTTGGTAACGATTGATTTCAAATTAATAGATATGATTGTCTTGATATTTTGAACATGAGGTTGACATGTGTGATTAGTTGTAGGGTAACATGCTTGGTATTAGCATGACAAGGTAATAGTTGATGTGTCTATATAACTAACAACTGGGTGGTGTGACAACATATAGTAAGCCTTGATTCCAACAAGGTAAAAAAGGTAAAAGAAAGGAATTGGGAAAGGATTCCTTTGGCTATGTTTGGAAACACTAATTTCGAACTAATGAGTGCTTTGCACATAGGAAGTATTCTTAACCTTGATTTTGTTTGACATTATGTGGATATGTGCTATATTCATGAACATGCACTTGACATGTATATTAGCTAGTCTTTAGCTACAGGTGGATCTGTTAAAGGATTGGAGTCCCTTGAGAGATGGCATGGATGTGTTCAGTTGCAAGAAGCATGCTTGGCACAATTAGATGAGGTAACTGGTGTATTATTATGCTTAATTATACATTGACAGTTATGTGTTTATGGTAGCATGATGTAGAGAGTTGCATGGAAGATAGGTTGCCATGAAATCTTGAAGTTAGATCAGGTTGAGCTTTCCTTGGGAAGCATGGGGATTGATTCCTGGTGTCAGTCTTTTGCTTTTGGTCTTTTGAGCTTGATTTGTGGTTTTGTTTATGTCTGGTGTAAGGCCTTGCCACTTTGTTGTAGTGTCATATCGTTATGGGCTTTCGTGGTCTTCTTCTTAGTTTTCTCTTGTCTTCTCTTTTATTGTTTTGAGTCTTGGGAATTGGTTGGGAAAGAGGAAAGTTGATGAAGCTCAGGGAGAGATGTGTGGTACCCGAAAGGTAATTTAAGATTCGGATGAAATGTAGTGCATGAGTGAGCACAGTGGAAGGTAAGGCTATGGTAGTCGGTTGGACTGGCTAGGTCGATTGTGGTAAATGGACGATAGTAGTATAGTCATGAGAAAGGTAACAAGAAAGGTAAAGTAAATAGATTTGAGGTTTCATATGCCTCGGCTGTGTTGGGGAACTATTGTGCTCAATGTTGCGTGTGTGTTTCATGAATAAAGGAATTTCTCTTAACCTAGACCTTAGATTATCTGGTAATTATGTTATGATCATGATTATGCTGATGTTTATATATGTATACATGAATGTATGTATGTCATTGTATGAAAAGATGATGATTGTTTTATGGTAATGATTATATATATATATATATATATATATATATATATATATATATATGTATATATATATATATATATATATGTATATATATATATATATATATATATATATATATATATATATATATATATATATATATATATATATCTATGTATCTATGTCACTGTCTGATAGGGATTACCAGGGATCATTCCTGTGAAGGTATAATTGCTTACGCAACTGAATGACATGAAGAGGTTCCTAGTTCATGAGGAATTAAGTGGGAAGAGTAGTCATGAAAAATATACGAGGTCAATATCATGTGGTTATGAGTTGATATTATGTGATTATATTATGACTATGTTGTGGACATGTTATACCAAAGGATACACCAACAGAATGAAAGCAGCGTGGTTCGTGGCTTACTAAGATAAGCATGGATAAGACACTGGAAGTAGGGTTGCTTGGTATAGTCAGTGTGGTTCTGGATGTGTGGTACTACTGTTATGCATATGTTGTATATGTTGGACATGTTGCGTATATGATGTATGCACTTGTGGTGTTGTGTATACATAGCATGTGTACATGTTATTTTGGAAATGTTATGTATAAGATGGTACAAATAGGGTTGTGCTAATATTGCATATGGGGTTTTTTATACATATTATATTGTCTTCATGAAGTATATGCGACGTGTGTGCATATCGTGATCTATGCATGTTGGATATGCAGTGTCATGTATAGATAATGCTATGTACATGTTGGGAATGCAACGCTATGTACAAGTGGTGTTGCGTGCATGTTGTACATGTGGTGCTATGTACATATGATGTGGTGTGCATGATTGTACGAGTGGTGCTGTGTGCATGTGGTGCCGTGTACATGTTGTACAAGTGGCGCTGTGTGCAGGTGGTGTTGTGTACATGTCTTGCTTGTGGTGTTGTGTGCATGTGGTGTCGTGTACATGTCATGTGTGTGGTACTGTGTACATGTGGTATTGTGTACATGTTGTACAAGTGGTGTGGTGTAAATATGGTGTTGTGTACATGTTGTGAATGTGGCGTCGTGTACATGTGATGCTGTGCACACGTTGTGCAAGTGGTGTGGTGTATCGATGGTACTATGTACATGTTGTACATATGGTAATGGTGCATGTGTGGTATTGTGCGAATGTCATACATGTTGTGTTGAAGGCATGTGGTATTATGTATGTGCATCATGTAGTCGTGGTATTGCGGTGTGTGTTACTCGTTGTGTTGTACTCTATGTAGGTACATGTATTGGGCGGTATTGCACATCGGGTATAGATGGATGCACTATGGTGTACAATGGTTGTAGGTGCATGCATTGTATGTTAGGTGTAGGTGCATGTATTGCATGGTGTTGTGTGTCAGGTGTGGTTGTATGTGTGTGATGCACACTATGCATATGTGCACTTGGTAGAGGAGAAGGCATTGAGTGTTTGCTGGGTGTGGCAACTGATCCGGTGTCTATACAAAAGAACCAAGGAAAAAGTAAGGACTGATGAAGGATAGGTATCGGTATTGTATTTCAGTTTTATCACGCATGTGAATTATGATTATGCTATATGATGATTACATGTGAATTATGATTTTGGTTTATGATCTATGATTCTAATTTATGATCTATGATTCTGATTTATGATGATTACATGTGATATATGATTTTAATATATGATGGTTTTGTTTTGAGCTAACCTAATGTAATATTTTTATACAAGTAGATTTGGTCAAAGATGCTAGTTTGATTTCTTGTGATAGGAAGCGAATAGGATTCCAAGTGTACCTTATTGACAAACTACCAATGAGGTATGATTTGAAGTTATTTCAATTTATTTTGAATCTAATGGAAGTTATGTTCTTGGTACAGGAAGCATGAACATGCCCAGTTGGGTGGTTGAAATTGAATGCAATAGTATGATGGTAGAGCACTTCAGAAATAGGGCCATTGTGGGACACTGGTACCCAATTGTGTCCATTGATTTCCATGACCACGCTATGAATGATATGATGGTTTTAAGGCAGGGATATTACTTTGTTGTTGTATCTTCTGATGTGAGGAAGCCTTGCCAAGGGATGGAATTCCCAGGATTGGGGTGCCAGTGGAACTTGGAAGGTGAGTGACTGCATGGAAGGGGTGACCAGATTCCCGAAGGACTGTGTAGCAGAGAAGGGAATGTCACAAATGGATTTTTTTTATTAGCATTGCCAGATGGAATCAGATGCACATTTGGAGTGCAACCTGGAACAATGAGCTGGTAACTATTCACTAAGAGGACAAGTGGCGTAGGATTATAGCGCTAGACATTGGATGCAGATTTGACTTTGTAGTGGATTTTGGACTTCCTGGGAAGGAGGTGAATCCTGGTATTACTCTGAGGGTGGAGGTGTGAGCCTCTGATTCCTTTGTTGATTGATACGGGCATTGTATCCTTTATTTGTTGGTTAAGAAAATGTGTATATGTGTATATCATTGTAAATACCGTAATGACTTGTGTTATAAAGTTCCAATATGCGGTATGGTTTTTATCTGGTCATGTTGTCATGATGTTTTGATTTTGAGTGGGTCATTCATTGTAAATAATGCAACGAGTTGTGTTATAAAGATCCATGGGCAGTATGTTTTGTTTTTAGCAGTCATGTTGTTAATAGGTGTCATTGAACACCAAGGATAGTGTTCCCCCAAGGGGGAGGGTTCTATAAAAACCCTTCCGAAAATTCCATGTAAAATATATAAATACCACAGATGATGGGACACATATTCCAAGCTGAATGGTAGGAAAGATATCCTAGTGGGTGTTCATTTGGTTATTTATGGCTAAGGAAAGTGGCAAAGGAAATGGCTAAGGATTTGGAAAGGCATGAGGCATTAATTGACATTTTATTTTTTAAAATAATGGAAATTAGGAGAAAAGGAAGGTGAAAGGTCATAGGTTGCATGTGAGGAGAAAAATGAATGAAAATAATGGGAAATGAAGAAAATATAGGCCTCATTAATAAAAAGGCTTCTGAGGGTCAGTTGGCAAGATCTTGGCTCAAGCTTCTTCCTTTCAGTGTGAATCTTTTGTCAGTTCAGTTTTGGGAGCTCTCTCATTATTCTCTCTCTCTCTCTCTCTCTCTCATACTCTTGGATGCTTAGAGTTTTCTTGGAGCACTCTTGGAGGGTATATCATACTTGGATTCTTGGAGCAAGAAGGCAAAGGAAGAGTAGGAAAGCACAAAAGGGCATCGACATCAACAACTACATAAGATTTCTTGCAAGTACAGAGTTGCATGTATGATTTAATCACTAGTTTTGGCATGCATGGAACATGCATGTGGTTTCTTGGTTATGATCTATCATTGACATGGAGGATGGCCGGGATTGACAGTGGATTGCCTAGCCTTTCCATTTTCTGGATAGCCATGGTGATCATCGGTTTAATTTCATTGTTTTTGTTTTGGTTGGTTCTCATGTTTCCTTAGCTTGGGTTGTGTTATTAGTCCTGGAAGCCCTGGTTGAAAAAACGCTCTAGAAGCCCTATAACAGCTTGGGTTGAGTTACTAGTCCTCGAAGCCCTGGTTTAACAAATGCTCTAGAAGCCCTGTAACAGCTTGGGTTGAGCTACTAGTCCTTGAAGCCTTGGTCGAACAAATGCTCTAGAAGCCCTAGAAGGAAAGGATGGAGACCAATCTGATGATGGTTTTTGGTGATGTCTGACTGTGAGGTGGAATCATTATTTGGTGGGTTGAGGTGGGTGGCCTTTGGAAGCCCTGGACGAGTTTTGATTGATGTGTTCCTTGAGATCCCACGTTCATGCTTGGAATATGGCACAAGGGTGATTGACTGAAGAGACTTGGCTCAGCCAACCTATGGTTGGGTGGAACGTGGTAGTCCCATCACCAGTTGGTTCATTGCATTTATTAATGAAAAAATTCATTCCCTGGATTCTCATGTGCAAATGTAATGATGTATATATGGATTTTTATGGTTGATATGTTTATTTTATTTCTATTCCTATTATGTTTTTTATATGCACATTTACCTCAGAGGTTGTTACAGCAATCCTATCTGGCAGGTCCTCTACTACCTGCCCTACATTGTTCCTCAAAACTACACAGTCGTGCCCAGCTGATCCCCCTGTGCCTTGCTCTACACTGCTCTTGAAAACTGTGCAAGCATGATCAACAGGTCCTCTGCTGCCCTGCTCTGCACTGCATTCAGAAACTGCATAGCCATGTCTAGCAGTTCCTCTGCCGCCTGTCCTGCACTGTTCCTCAAAACTGTGTAGTCATGCCTTGCTAATCCCCCTACTACCTTGCTCTGTACTGCTCCTGAAAAATACGCAGGCATGATCAGTAAGTCCTCTGCTGCCCTACTCTACATTGCCTTCAGAAACTGCATAGTCCTATATGGCAGGTCCTATGTTGCCTATCCTTCACCGTTCCTCAAAACTACGTAGTCATGTCTAGTAGTTCCCCTGTTGCCTTGCTCAATATTGTTCCTCAAAACTACATAGTCATGATCAACAGGTCCCTAGTAGCCTTGCCATGCCTTGCTCTGGAAAACTATGCAGAATTGCCTTGCAGACCCCCAGCAACCTTGTCTTTCCTTTCCTCCAGGAACTGCATAGAAATGTTCCTTAGTATCCCACCTTGCAACTGCTATTGGTGTCCTTCACTGTGCAATTTTCCCTCTCAGTGGTCACTGCACAGTGTTTCCCCATAATGCAGGTTGTCCTCCTAAATTCCCTCATTCCAATATGAGTTGCGCCAATATGAGTTGCGCGCTGTGTTGTCTTAGTGAGTTTTCCTCCCTCCTTGTCACTTGGAACATGCACTACAAGAAAAAAGGACATTGGTGAGGGGCAAAAAATGTCACCATAAGCTCATTGGTGACGGTCAAAAGACCCTTCGTCACCAAAAAATGAACGTCACCAAAAGGTGGCATCGCCAAAAGTATAGGTGTTGTAGTGACATTCAAGGTTCATCACTAATAATGAGTTATAATGATGGATAGCGACCGTCACCATTTCATATGAGCAATGGTGACAGACCATAGTTTCCGTCACCAAAAACTGAACATCACCAAAGGTGGCGTCGCCAAAAGTATAGGTGTTATAGTGACATTCAAAATCTATCACCAATAATGATTTATAATGACGGAAAGCAACCGTCACCATTTCATATGAGCAATGGTGATGGACCATAGTATCCATCACCAAAAACTGAACGTCACCAAAGGTGGCGTCACCAAAAGTATGGGTGTTATGGTGACATTCAAGTTCCGTCACGAATATTGATTATAATGACGGATAGCGACTGTCGCCATTTCATATGAACAACAATGATTTATTGTGATGGATCTTTCATGGTTGTCACTATTGGTGCATATATATGGTGACGTTCATTGACCATCACCAAAAGCTGCATTACCAGAAGTATAGGTGTTTTGGTGACATTCAAGGTCCATCACAAATAATGACTATAATGACGAACAACGACTGTCACCATTTCATATCAACAACAACGATTTATGGTTACGGACCTTTGAGGGTCGTCACTATTGATGCGTATATATGGTGGCATTCATTGACCATCACCATTTCATATTTTGGTGAGGGTTGAAAAATGTCACCAAAGCTCATTGGTGATGGTCAGAAGAGCCTCCATCACAAGAAATTGATCATCACCATTCCATATGGATGTCAGGGCATGATGGAATCGAACCACCAACCTCCTGCTTGTAAAGAAGGTGCTCTTCCATTGAGCTAGAACCCTTTAAAGAATTAGACTTTTAAAATTTAGACCTTGAAACTTCATAAATTGTAAATTTTACAACTTTCAATAATTAAAGTCTCGACAATATTTTACTAAATAAGCAAAGCAACATCGAAGCTGTAGGTCTCTATCTAATGGTTATGGAAGTTATGAAAAGTGGGTGGAGGGAAAAATAATTATGTATAAGAGAATCAATATGTTCAGTTGAATACTTAATTAGAAGTGAAACTCTCAAGACATTTATAATCTATAAATAACCTATAACTAGAAAATGCACCAAATATTGCAAAGTAAATGTCATAAGTGGATAGCATATGGAAGAAGAACATTGATGAAGACATATGCAATATGTTATAGGTTGAGTGAAAGAAAAATCTCAATGTCGTTGTTGTTTGTTGTTTAGATATCTGAATGATATCTAAGCTTATGTGCAAATGTAACGCAGATCTCCGGAAACTATGAACAACATATGATAAAAAAATTATATATATATATATATATATATATATATATATATATATATATATATATATATATATATATATATATATATATATTTCCCCTTTACATAAACCAACATGCAATTTGGAATTTCACAAGTCTGCACTCAAAACATGACAGCGACAAACAAACAAAAAAAATTGACTTGGACAGAAAGCAATAGCTTCACCTTCATTCTTGAGTTGCTTCTGTTACTTTGATTTCATTCATGACCTTCTTTATCTGACAAAGAATCAAAATCATCACTAGTATTAAATTCATCCAACACAGACTTTTGATATCCCATTGACATCTGCTTTTTGTTGCCATGCCTAAAAATCCATGGAGTTTCCTGTCGATAGTAGAATAAGATGTGTGTATGTTGCTGAAGAACACATTCCTTATTAACCATTGTTACCTGACAGAAACCAGTGAGACAACACAATATCAACGTACACAAAATCCACTACCGAAATATATTCATAACTTAGCAAAGAAGCCTAAAATATGTTCTTAATTAATAAACTTTGTATTTGGAAATACCGTTTCTTTAGATTTAAAAAAGACTATGTTGTACAACATTTATGTCTATTTATCGAGGCAATTATATCATAGCATATGTCACATAGTAGCAATCTACACTACCTAAAGTAAAAAGACAAATTTGCTCAAGAAAATAGATTTAGAAAAGAGCTTTGAAAACTATAAGTTTGTCATCAAAGCTTTAATTAATTTAACAACAAACTAGTTGGAATTTGAAAATCAAAATCATTCATAGGAAACGAATAGGACAATGGCCAAAGTCGCTATTCATACAAATAAAGCTAGAGTCACTATTGCCATTGCAGATAACTAAAATTTTTGCAATGGTATAACAGTTAGAGCTTATTTGTCGGGAAGACTCATCAATGCCATCATTTTTTTCCATGGTCTGTTGTGGCTCTAGATCCAGATCATATAACTTTCCATTCTCAAGTTCTACCTTTCAAGTACTGATTTATGGCTCACCCTTTAAAGCACAATTCTACTACTCCATTTTATTTTGTTTTGTCAAGATAATTGATAGAACCTTCCTATCCTTTGTTTTACATCATCAATAACCATCCATCAATTATATAAAGAACAACAGAGACACAATAAAGGCCAAAGATGTGCTTGTTGTATACCTATGTTCTAGGACTCATGTGACCTTACTGGTGCAAAGAGCTCACCCTGAAAAAATAACATCCACGTGGAATTTACAAGTCTTTTTTAAATCAAGCTCCAAGTAAACCAATCAAAATATGAACATCCTTTTAATCAATAAAATCTCTGACTTAAAATAAAAGTGGCCTAGAATTGAATGTTATATCAACCATGTCAAGTAACTAACATCGGGTGAGAAATACAAGCCATGCATATTGGATTAGTGAAATAATTGATTTGGTAAAGCTCAAAAACATATGACTTAGAAATAAGAAACGCAAATAAATGACTTAGAACTAAGACATGAAGTTTCCCTTTCAACCATGTCATTAAATAACTCTTCTTTATGTCACTTACCATTAAAAATTTTATGATACCAGGTGGAAGTGGTATTGTAACATTAACCTCTAATAGTCTGTGTCCACGACTTTTTCTCAAGATCCGCTCCATTACTAGCATTTGGGGCTAGATAAGATAAATGCAAAAACCATCAACATGAAAATGAAATCTATATCCTTGTAAAAAAATGGGAGGAAAAAAAATATCCACAAATTGAAACAAACTGTAGGATACCTGATTCATACAACATGATTATCTTGTCATGAACAATAAAAAATAAATCAGGAGAAATGTAATTTTTGCCACATTTTGACAATGAAACATTTTTCATATTCTATGAACAATTGATGAAAAAAGTCAGTTAAGGCTTGTCAGCATCACAATTATAGTAAAACATAAAGGAACCACTCCAACACATATATAATCCTAAACATAAGTATCTATACATGTAAGTATTTATTGAGGACATTGTATTTTGTGAAAATATGGAAGTCAAATATTTGAAATAACACAATTTATGGTACCACTGCCTTACAAAGTCCATTCATTCAAGTATTTACGAAGTCCCTTCAAGAATTTCTTCAAATTTCAAAGTTCAAACAATTAACATATAGCCTAAAAAAGCTTAGATTTGAAAAGGAGATAACACAAATAAGTAAAGTATATATCTCACATTTATATATCCTAATTTCGAGATATTGAAATGACACTTTTTAGCATACTATTGTGAATTCAGCCCAAAATGCTAGAAAAAAATATTGATGGTTATTTTGCTAATATAGAAGTTTTATACATACATTTATTTAAACAGTTAGCTTGCAATCTCAAACATATCTAAGGATGCATACAATACGTTGCATCTTTAGCGCTGGTGTGTGAACTTGAGACAACAAAGTCCAAAATTTAACAGTTTGCCTACAATATGCACTAGCCCAATAGGTGAACAATAGTATTGTAGGTATGCGTTATGAATATATGTATTGTAGGCCAATAAGATTATGGTTGGAACAGTCATGTCCAACCCTTCCAAGTTTGCCTATAATTTTCACTGGTCTAATAGGTGAACAATAGAACTGTAGGTGTGCATTCTGCAGATGTACCTATGGAGAAGTCATAAAATATAGTGCTACATTATTTCTCCTTGTGCATCTTCCTACCCTTCCATTTATAGAGACCACTAAAGATGGTTCCAAAAGTTGGTTTCACTAAAGAAAGTTTTTATTGTTTAATGATCATCTATGACTATGTCATATATAATAAATGAAAAGCCAATGGCCAGTCCTCTGCATCCTCATGAAAATGCTATTATGAAATGTAAGAGGCATGGGTCCAAAGGTTAAATAAAGGTCACTTAATAGAAAGATCATCCTAGAAGAATATAAAAGAATATAAAAGAATATAAAAGAATGGAAGACACCAAAAGGAGAATATAAAAGAATGTTGAAGAAATCTCTATAAGGGCCAGAGGGCAGAAGTGGAGGGATAGCTACATGGATGACCTTGGAAATATTGGATGTTTTGGATGTTAATAAAGGCAGATTCCGGATAACCTTAAGGTTCCCTCCAAAATATGGGACAAACATTTCTACCTCACTAATGTTTATTAGTTTATGGTCCTGTTTTAACAATCCTCAAGCCTAATTGCTAGAATATGTTATCTAGAGAGAGAAAGTCTTGAATAACTTACAATGGATTGTTGGTGGGATGTTGAACATAATTCTAGGGGTGCATGAGAAGAAAGGTTGGTTGTAGCCTATATGCAAAAATCCAACTTCAATTTTGTATGATTTTATCCAAAAGGATTTGCACATTGACATTACCCATAGAAATGGATATTTCACTTGGAATAAAAAGATAAATGGGAAAGGTTTTGTTATGAAAAGATTACACATATTTCTTCTTAACAAAGACTGGATAGAGGGTGATTTTGACTTAGATTCTCTCATCCATAGAGGAACCCTCTCAAATCATTAGCAGTTCAAACCCTCTTAGATCTTTGGGTGATCTCTCTAATCATAGAAAATGATGACAAACCACACAACGACCCCTTGAAATTAGAGCTTATGTGGCCCTCTCACTCTGATTTCCTTGTTAAAATTTAGAAGTTGTGGCAAGATTATCAAGTGGTGGGATCCAAAATGTTTATCATGCAAAAGAAACTCCAACATCTCAAAAATCCAAACTAATAGTTTGGAACAAGGAGATCTCTCATAATACTCTTAAAAGAGAAGAAATTGTTGAAGCTACGAATGCAAACCCTTCAATCATCTCTTGAAATAGTGATATTATCAATAGATTTTTGAAAGAGAAGGAATCCTTGGATTTAGGAATGCAAACCCTTCAATCATCTCTTGAAATAGTGATCTATCTCTAGATTTTAAAAATAAGGAAGTTCATCCAATAGCCAAGTTGGAGGAGAGCTTTAAAAAAAGAGGAAATTTTCTTGTGTCATAAATATAGAGTTCATTGGCTTCAAGTAGTGGACCCTAACTTTATATTCTTTCATAATCTTGTGTTGGTCGAAAATCAATTAAACACATCTCTAAAAAGACAACAAGCATTGTAGACATAATGAAATGGAAAGGCACAATAATCTCTATATGGAAGCAGTAAATTACTTCAAAAAACTCCTTTCAGAGCATGGAAAGAGTTTTGAAGCAGAAATGACGTAATTCTCAAATTTTCCCAAGCATGGTCTCCAAGAAGGCCATTGAGAACTTGCTTAATCGCATTCAAGGGCATGGTATCGATGGGTTCCCTACTAAATTTTTCCAAATGGCATGGGAGATCATTAAAATAGACTTCCTAGAAGCTATTGAAGAATTGAAGAAATCAAGGGTTATGCTCAAAGCGTTGAACACAAATTTTGTTATGAAACTAGCTCAAGAAAAGATAGAAAAGATTGATCAACGCCTTAGAATTTAGCCTCTTCGAGGGGGCAACCTCCTTTACATTACATAAATGAACAATTCTTGGATGATTCAAATGACAAAACCTCCTTTCTATATATAGGAGTCTAAGGAGTCACAATTTTTTCCAGTCGGCCTAACAATAATAATATAAAGCCACAAAAATAACAATAGAGGGATTCTATGGGCACATTAATAACAATATGGGGGCAATGGGGGCACAACAATATAAATAAGGGGTATAACTACAATAGTAATGGGGTAATCACTAGTATTATAGGGACCCAACATGCCCCTCTCCTTCAAAAAAGTGTTGTCCTCAACGCTTGAGTAGTTCTGGATATTTCTGCATAAAATTCTCATCGTCCCATGTGGAATCTTCAGCGGATAAGTTCTTCCACTTGATAAGGTACTCTGAAATTGATCGATTTCGTAGCTGTCGAGTTCTTGTTTCTATAACTACTTCCGGTTCCAGTATAATTTTTCCTTCATCGCCAAGTTCTGGCAATATTGTTTGAACTGGGAGCTTGTCGCCTATAACCTTCTTTAAGCATGAAACATGGAAAACTGGGTGCAATCGAGAAGCTGCAGGAAGCTCCAATTTGTATGCCATAGTACCAATCTTTTGCAACACCTTGTATGGACCATAATACTTTGGTGATAATTTATTATCCTTCTTAGCTTGCTTGAGGGACATTTGCTTATATGGTTGTAGCCGTAGGAATACCCAATCACCTACATCAAAACTTCTTTCACTGTGATGTTGATCTATCTGTTGTTTCATTCTATTTTGTGCCAACACGAGGTTATCCTTTAAGAGTTGGAGGACTTGTTGTTGATGTTCGATGTGATGTTCCACTGCCTGAACCTTAGAATTTTCTCTTAAATATGATGTGATGGATGGTGGTTGATACCCATAAAGTGCCATAAATGGGGTCATTTTTGTTGCTGAATGAAATGAAGTGTTATACCACCATTCAGCCAGAGGTAACCATTTGACCCATTGTGTCTGTTTATCAGATACAAAGCAACGAAGATATCCTTCCAAACATTTGTTTACTATCTCAGTTTGCCCATCAGATTGAGGATGAGAAGATGAGCTATGAGCTAACTGAGTACCAAGACGAGAAAATAATTCTGTCCAAAAATTTCCAGTGAAAATGGGATCTGTGTCACTTACAATAATCTTTGGGTTTCCATGTAGCTTTTGAATTGTTTCCATAAATGCAATAGAAACTGTACTGGCTCTAAATGGATGTGATAATGCACAAAAGTGTGCATACTTGGTAAGTCTGTCAACTACCACCATGATGACACTCTTTCCCTCAGACTTGGGTAAACCTGTGATAAAATCCATTGATACCTCCTCCCAACGTTGGCTTGGAATGGATAAAGGTTGTAATAGACCCGGTGTCTTAATTGTTTCAACTTTATTTTGTTGGCAAACCAAACATTCTGCCACAAAATTTTGAATATCTGATTTAAGGCCATCCCAAAAAAATTCCTTCTTAACCCTGTGGTAAGTTTTTAAAAATCCTGAGTGCCCTCCTAAGGGAGAAGTGTGCAATTCCATAAGAATCTTTTGTTTTATCTGGGAATTCTTACAGAGGTATAAGCGATCTTTGTACCATAACGAATCATTTTTCCAGCTAAATGTATCAGACGTACTGGAATCTTGTTGTAGCTTTCGAATAAGTGCCCACACTTCTTCATCATTCTTCCATTCCTCCCTTGCCTCATTTATCCAATCTGGTTGGATGATAGAAATAGCGCACAACAATGCTTCCACATCCTCATCCTTTCTTGAGAGTGCATCTGCCACCACATTTTGCTTCCCTTTTTTGTAGATGATTTCAAAGTCATAACCCAACATCTTTGTGACCCACTTTTGTTGCTCTTCAGAGGATAATCTTTGTTCTAAAAAGTATTTAAGGCTATCATGATCCGTTTTTACCTTAAAGTGTCTTCCCATTAGGTAGGGTCGCCATTTCTTAAGTGCATGGAGTATTGCCAACATTTCCTTCTCATAAATAGCTTTTCTTATAAACTTTCCCTTGATTGGACGACTTTCAAAAGCAATGGGTCTTTCATCTTGCATTAGAACAGCACCAATTCCATTTCCTAAAGCAACACATTCCACAATAAAGGTTTTTGTGAAGTCCGGTGTAGCTAAGACCGGTGCTTGGCACATTGCCTCTTTAAGATGTTCAAAGGCCTTTGTTGCTTCCAGAGTCCATGAAAATGCATCTTTCTTCAATAATGTCTTTAGAGGTGCTGCTATTCTCCCATAATTCTTAACAAACTTGCGATAATACCCTGTCAACCCAAGAAATCCACGCAAATGCTTTATAGATGTGGGGATTTTCCACTCCTTAATGGCTTTAATTTTGCTAGGGTCTACCTTAACTCCTTCATGAGATACAATATGACCCAAATATTCCACCTCCTGGACTCCAAAAAACATTTGGATCTTTTGCATATAGTTGTTTCTCCTCCAATAGTTGTAGCACCCTGTCAACATGTTCAACATGATCCTTCCAAGACTTGCTGTAGATTAGTATATCATCAAAAAATACTAACACAAATTTTCTAAGGAATGGTTTGAAAATTGAATTCATCAAACCTTGAAATGTTGAAGGTGCATTGGTAAGGCCAAAAGGCATGACCAAAAATTCATAATGACCCTCATGAGTTCTAAATGCCGTTTTCAGAATGTCTTCAATCTTCATTCTGATTTGATGATATCCTGAACGAAGATCCAACTTGGTGAAGTAAATTGATCCATGCAATTCATCCAGTAATTCATCAATGACAGGAATGGGGAACTTATCTTTAATAGTGAGCTTGTTGATCTCCCTATAATCCGGACACATGCGCCATGATCCATCCTTCTTGTGCACCAATACTACTGGAGCAGAGAAAGAACTTTGACTCGGCTGAATTATACCAGCCTCTAGCATTACTGCAACCATACGTTCAATTTCACTATTTTGGACATAGGGATATCTGTACGGCCTGATGTTTGGAGGAAAACTTCCTGGAATCAGATGAATAGCATGATCATGATCACGCATAGGTGGGAAACCTTTGGGAGTCTCAAATACCTTGGAATGATTGTCCAGGACTTTTTGGAGATCTGGAGAAATAGATGATTCTAATGTGGAAACATCTAGCGAACATAATTGTGCAATTACACCCCTTTGCTCCTTTTTTAGAAGCTTTGTCATACCATTAGAGCTGATTATCTTTCCCGGTTTCCATGCAATACCCCTTAATTCAACTTCCTTTCCTTCCGTAGAAAATTTGATGAAAAGTTATTGAAAATTAAAAGCTATTGTACCCAAGGATTGTAGCCATTGGACTCCTAGTACAACATCAGCACCTCCCATTGGAATGGAAAGCATTGGGCTAGTCAATACATATTCTCCCATGGATAGCTTGATATTATGACACTTTCCAGAGCAATTTATTGTTCCTCCATTTGCAATCATCACTTGACACTCTGGTGCTGGATATAGGAAGCAATTCAATTCTTTTGCTACCCTACAATGAATAAAATTGTGGGTGCTTCCTGAATCAATCAACACTATTACCTTTTTCTTCTTGATTTGTCCTTCTATCTTGATGGTTTGAGGAGTGGTAATTCCCGCCAATGCATTACAAGATATGGTCGGATTTATTTGTTCTTCTTCTAGGCTTTGTTCCTGGAGCATATCCTGTTCTTGACCTTTCTTGCTCCTTTTCTTCTTCCTCTTCACAATCTATGTAGAATAGTTTCTTCTCAGCACACTTATGACCTTTAGTGTATTTGCTATCACAACTATAACAAAGCCCTTTTGCTCTTTTTTCTTCCAATTGTTGTGGTGTCAACCTTATAGGTTGTGGAAGACTAGGGGCAACTGCACTTCCGTCTTTATAGTTGTGAGTGGTATGCTTCCTGGTTGCCATAATTTTGCTTTCCATTTTTCTTGCTAACCTGAATGCCTTCTCTAATGAATCAGGTTCCCAAAGTCGAACATCATGTTGGATATTATCCTTTAAAGACCCTATGAACACATCAATCCTATGCTTCTCTGGAATATCTTTTACCCTTATGTTCAATTTTTGGAACTCCTCAATGTGCTCCATTATTGAACCCTTTTGTTTGAGACTTATCAATTGGCTAAAAAAAGTGTTGCTTTTTGTATCCTCATAATGTGCTATCAATTCTTCCGTAAAAATTGCCCAAGTGATAAATTGTTTACAAGAGCAAAGCCATTGATACCATACAAACTGATTTGGTTCCAAATATAAAGTTGTCATACGTACCTTTTGTGTGTTTTGCACATTATTGAGATCGAAGAATTGCTCCATCTGTAATATCCATGTGGCGGGATCCTTGCCATCAAACTTCCTCATATCGATTTTTGGAATATGGTGGGTCTTCGATCCAACATTAGAGTCTATGGAATCATGATTAACATTTCTTTTGTTCACATCATGAGTTTCCTTTACAACCTTTTCACCATTAGTAAGTATTTCTTGTAGAAAATTTGTCAAATCTGTCTTCAAATCTGCCATGTCTGTCTTCAAATCTGCCATGTCTGTCTTCAAATTTGTCCTCAAATCTGCCTTCAGATCATCCATCTTAGCTTCCATTCCCTTTATCTTAGATTCCACACCATTTATCTTAGCATCTGTTAGCTTTTGTGAGCGTGACATTTGTTGCACTTGTTCTTGTAATTTTGATATATCATGTAGCATTTCTTCCTCTTCTTCATGAGTCATGCTAGAGCTTTCAGGTTCCTTACTAGGTGTTTTCATTTTCTTTCCTCGGGGCATCAGTTACCGATAATAATGCTTTACTATGCCCTTTGAATTCCTTCAAACCAAGCTTATGCAAAAAAAAAAAAAAAAAAAAAACTACACACCTTTTTTTTCTTTGTAGAAGCCTGATATTGAATCTGATGTATCTCTGTAATTTCGAATCATCCAGTTCTGAAATTGTGACCTGTAGTAGCCTTCTATGTCCTCTTTCCAATACCACTAGTCTGATCCAAATTGGATTCTCCAAGAAAGAGTTATGCACAATCTCCCGCAGTGACTTGATTATAGACTAGTTCAGTAGAGCGAACTTGTATGAAGTTCCACGTGTCACTGTTTCAACCTTTGACTCTGAAAAATATATAAAAGAAAACTAACGTCCGCCCTCTTTCTGTAACTTCTTACGAAATTTCAATCCAATGCTCAGAAAGAAAGTTATGACGATTTTCCTCAGGTCACCTGTTTTGAGTGTAATTCAGGAGTCTGCAAAAAGACCAACTTCCTCAGATCATATCTCCGAAAATATCATGCGAAAAGCTCAGAAATTCGGACCCAAGGTTCAGCGTGATTTCTTCTCAAATGGGTTTTTCTTGAGACTTCTGAAACTTCACAGAAAAAAAGTTATAGTTAAAATTCCACGATGACCTGTTTGGAGCAGCGAAACCCTAGAATCCAAAGCTCTGATACCAAATGTTATGAAACTAGCTCAAGAAAAGATAGAAAAGATTGATCAACGCCTTAGAATTCAGCCTCTTCGAGGGGGAAACCTCCTTTACATTACATAAATGAACAATTCTTGGATGATTCAAATGACAAAACCTCCTTTCTATATATAGGAGTCTAAGGAGTCACAATATAATCCAGCCGACCTAACAATAATAATATAAAGCCACAAAAATAACAATAGAGGGATTCTATGGGCACATTAATAAAAATATGGGGGCAATGGGGGCACAACAATATAAATAAGGGGTATAACTACAATAGTAATGGGGTAATCACTAGTATTATAGGGAGCCAACAAATTTTCTAATAAAAAACACCCCATAGGAATGAGCTTTGAGTTTTAATAGCTTCAGGGAAATATCCTTATGCAATTTTGCATTTAAGATTATAACCAGGATTATCTCTTTGAGATTTAAGATGAGTATTGATTTCAGATGAACAAGGAGATTTGCCAGGACACCAAATCTTCAATTTCCTTGTGATAGTCCAAGAAGTCACCCACTCTCTAAATACTAGGAGGATGCGATGTTCTCAAGATTGATCTAGCTAAAGCCTACAATAAGATTAGATGGGACATTCTTCATGAAATTCTACCTAAACTAGTTTCTCAGCCCAATAGGTCAAATGGGAGTAACATTTCTTTTCTTTTGCCTCCTTTGTTCTTCTCATCAATGAGGGTCCCTCTGATTTCTTCAAGGCCTCTCGAGGACCTCGGCAAGGTTTCCCTCTCTCCCTACTCATTTTCACTATTCTCATGGAACCACTTGGTAGAACTTTGGTTAAGGACACTTGGTAGACCCAATGAAAGATTCCACCCTAGTTAGTAAACCTACTCTAAGGTTTTTCTGTTCCCATTATGAGGTTATTCAGTCATTTTCTGAGTTATGGTTGGATAGATCCTTGAGACAAGGTTGTTCATACCCTGAAGGCACATTCAAGGCACTTTATCAGTTTATGTGGAACTCTGCCACATTCCCTAAGGAAAATTATGTATTGCTGAGATTTGGTGAAAGCTTTCTTGAGGTTTCAGTGAAGCAAGAATACATCTGCAAAGTGATCCTGAACTACAATTTCTCTTTCCATAGAGAATTACGCAGATCATTTCAGGTTATGCAGGCTGTAGAAGAGTACAATTCGACTAGTAATTTAAAAAAAATTAAACTATTTGACAGAAAATGTTGTGAAATATTGGTGGAACAACTACTGGTTGTTGAATAAGTCAATTCTGTGTATTGTGCCATCGAGAGATCATATTATAGTTGACTAGAATATTTTGTGTTTGTAAAGTGATATCTGTTGTTGTGTAAAGATCTATTGAATTTCTATTGAAACCCCTAGAATTAAAGCCCTAGGAAGGAACAAAAATCACCCTAGGTCACTACAAAATTTACCACAAAAATAAAGAAATATTAATTTAAAGAATATGTCGCATTTTATGTTTGATGGGAACAAATAATGAACAAATATATCTGACACCCTATGGTATAAATTTACAGCAAGTCTAGGCAGAAGCTTACAATAATATATCTATCTGACACCCTATGGTATAAATTTACAACAAGCCTAGGCAGAAGCTCTAATAACAAAGATGGATTGTTAGCTTTAAAACTAGTTTTAGGGATGGCAGTGAATGAGGGTGTTCAAAAATTCAAAGAATTAGTGATTCTCTGTTAGTCATAGAATGGATGAAGGGGGAAAGGAAATTAGAAAACTTTACTCTAAGCCCCATCTTTGAGGAGATCTTGAATATTAAAAATGCAATAGCTGATGTTTTTTAAATGCATGTTTACAAAGAAAGGATTAGGAAAGCAAACTTATTATCAAAAGAGGTACTACATATGGCTCCTGGATATTAGCACGGGTGAGAAAAGCAAGAAGACAATCTTGTTGAATATGATCCAAGTCCCTTTATGTGAATTCCTATCACTAGAAATCCTCAGAAGTTAGTTTGGAAAAAAATGTTTATTTGTCGAGAGATTCTAACATAGTTGCTCCAATCACAACTACCAGAACCTTAACAGTGATAACTATATTTGGTGGTACGGACATACAACCTATTTCATTGTCCCCATCTTTATGTGTTCTTTGTGAGCTGACTCCAAAACCTTTGATCATTTCCTTCTATAGTGCACCTTTCCCAGGGAGGCATCCCAAAATGTGACAGCGGACCTAAGCATGAATCCTGGAAAATTTTGGCAAATAGAGTCACACAACTTGATTTTAAATTAGAGTAGATTGCATCTTGAGACGTGAAGGATGGGTACACACTACTCACATTTGTATACTTTTAAAGTTTTCTAGCAATATTCTTTTTAAAAACTATACATTTGAAAGGAAAAACATTGATTTTTAACAATGAAATTCCTAGTATGTAAAGAAACTACTTGAGATTTAGCACTTTGTTGACAACGTTGTTGTAATTTCCCCCCAAAAAGACATAACCTGTAATATATGTTACAACTTGCAATATTCCAGATGTTCTCTTTCTTGGGTATGCCATTCCCTTTCGGATGTAAACCAGAAATTGCCCGGCTGAAATCTAGTGCTTCTCACCAGTATTGACATCATTCTACCAAATTTTGTTAAAATTCATTTTTATTGTGCTTCTAGGAATAACCAGAGCATTGGCCATTTCACTCATAAAGAAATTTTATGTACATTCCCTTCTATAGAAGACAAGGAATGAAGTTAAGATTAATGCCCTTGATCCAAGGACATGTTGTTGAGCAACATGTCAACGACAGGTATGTTTACATATCAGGATAAGAAATAAAATATGAATGAAAATTGAGTGCTTGTTTGTGGCCAAATGAGTGGATAATGAATCAAATGATTATGTCCATTGCTTTGCCACACTTATTTTACAATGGATTTAATACATTGGGTATTTAAGTGAGATCGCATATACATTTTGTGATTATTGTAAAGTATCTATTTATATATATTGAACAAATCCTCTAGAGTGGATGATAATCTTGATTCAAGTTCTATAAGGATACATCATTGAGTGTTGTAACACTGTTTTGGTCAAGTTATAGGCCCAAATTTGGTCTCTTTGAATATTTGTACATTTTTAATATGATTTCCATTTTGATTTATTAATTTTAAAAGAAAAAATAACTTTAACTCTCGCAATACATATTTTGTAGTCTGTTTTATAATATTTAATTTAATTTATTGCACAATATTAGATTCATATATCTACCATATCATACATAGATCCCATGATTTATATATAGTACAATGATTATAAATATTTGAATTCTATAGAAGTGTAGAATGAAGCAAACATAACACAAGCACTCCAACATAGGAACTCACAACTTCCTCTCCTTTTAGGCAACAATCACTCGAAAACTTACAAAGTTTTAAGTTTGCAATTCAAACTGATGGAACCAAAGTAAACTTACCAACGTTATCTATCTAAATTTTCTTTGCCTCTTTCTTTAATTGACTTTTCTTCATCTCATTCTAAAGTTTTCATTTTGTATGTTTTTAATATTTAAATCATTTTTACAGATATTGTGACTGCAAACTACTAGATTTATAATGGTGTTTTCTATAATCATAACATTTTGAGATAAAGTCAACTTGTGTATTTCAAATTTTACTTCTACTAGATTTATTATGTCCTCGTACTTTTACATCCATAATGCTTCATCCTCGCTCTACTTATATGCACCAAACTAGCCTGCAAGTTGTTGGCTACTTATATCACTAGTTCTGAAGAAATTTTGCAAGAAAAACTAGTGAATAAAGACACTCTTACTACAAAAGTTAATGGCTTCCACTCCAAATCAGCTTATAGCAGTGGAGATAGTGCCAAATCGATGTGATAAATTATTGCTGAATTTATTAACACCAATAAGGTTGTGGACACTAGCTGAAAGAGTTTGGATCCAACAGTGAAAAGCAAGAAGCTTTTCTCTAGTGGGCTAGGTTCAAATCCATCCATTTCAGCCTTTTCTTGGAGCCATGGGGGCACCTTGAGGTAGTGATTGTAAACGCACACAAAAAGATTACATAGTCTCATTACCCATGCTCACATAAGTTGATCAAAACCCACCCTCATGTCCCTCAAATTAAAAGTCAACTGGGTCTGGCTCAAGTGGTTGAGAAAATTATTGTTATCCATAGTTTTAAAACTCGGCTTCAGACTTTAACTTGATCACTTATCAACTCAGGTTACAAGTTTCAACTCAAACTCGAATCAACTTGAATTCTATGACTTGGTTTTCAACTCAGATCAAGTTGAATTAAATGACTCAGTATTCAACTCAGATTGTTCAGGCCATATTGTTACCAAACTGGCCCAAATTGGCCCACCCAACCTAGTTGAAGGCCAAGTTGGCTCAGTGGCCAATCAACTTGACTGGTTTGACCAATTTTAAAACTATGGAGTTATCTTCCCCACCCAAAGCTCATTCCCACAAGTGACATGGAGAAATCTTAACAAATATATTGTTGTAACTTTGTTGTAACTGCTTCAAGCCCTATTATTGACGGGGATTTGCAACCTAAAAAATCTAGGGTTTACCCAAGGTGCCAACCTTAGAAAGTATGGTTTTCCCCAAGATATGTTACTGGGAAAATAAAAGGTTGTGGAGGGTTCTCACATATAATACAGTAATACCTAGCCAGTTGAGTCACAAATGAAAATAGCCAAGGTGAAATTAGTAAAGGTGGCAAATGGCATGCAAATAGCCAAGGTGAAATTAGTAAAGGTGGCAAATGGCATAAGATTGGGTTTGGGCTGGGGATTGTATGTCAGTTAGCAAACTTTCACTGCCATATTTTGTTGAGAAATCTCAAGAGCCCTGAAGGTAAAGGAGGATATCAAATTCCAAGTGGATTCCTGTTTAATATAGTCACATGTGCTAACTACACCACTGAGATCTATCAATGGTTGGGATTCAATATCGCAACACAGACAGTTGCTGGCTACACCTTTCTGGCTGTAGCAACTTTTATTATGACTAACTGGGCTCTTGCCAAGCACCGCCATTTGAAGAAGGTGAGTCTCTTCTTTGTTAATACTTCAATCTGCAATCAATTGCTTAAGATAAGTGTAACAACAAATAATGCTCTTACATATTTATGGGCATGAAATTTCTGGCCAAGGGCATGGGCATTGGCAGGTACATTACCAGTGAGACTTTCGTCGTGGGAGGTTATCAGTGGGCTATTTATTTCTACCCTGACGGCAAGAGTGCACAACACAATTCGCTTTATGTTTCGGCTTTCATCGCGCTGGCCAGTGAGGGCACGAAGGTTTGTGCTGTCTTCGAATTAACGTTGGTGGATCAAAGTGGGAAGGGCGAGCACAATACGTTCCACACTCATTCGGGCCCGGGGCTGGAGAGAGGGCATTACACTCTTAAGCATCGAGGAAGCATGTGGGGTTACGGACGGTTCCGCAAACAGGCTGCACTTGAAAAATCCAATTACCTCAAGGATGATTGCTTGATATTAAGTTGCAAAGTAGGTGTTGTGGAGTCTGCCACCTAATACACTAGGTTGCACTCGCTAGCTGTTCCTGAATCAGAGTTAGGTTTACACTTTGGTGCAGTTTTAGAAAATCAAGAAACCTCAAATGTAATTTTTGATGTGGGTGGGGAGAAATTTCATGTTCATAAACTCGTATTAGCTGAGATCTATCAATGGTTGGGATTCAATATCGCAACAGGGACAGTTGCTGGCTACACCTTTCTGGCTGTAGCAACTTTTATTATGACTAACTCAGCTCTTGCCAAGCACCGTCATTTGAAGAAGGTGAGTCTCTTCTTTGTTAATACTTCAATCTGCAATCAATTGCTTAAGATAGGTGTAACAACAAATAATGCTCTTACATATTCTTACAACTTCTGTATTCTAACTTCTGGATTAACCTGGCTTACAGTTGTTTGATGGCAAAGATGGCAGACCCAAATATCCAAGGCGATGGGTGATATTACCTCCTTTCCTATGAAAAGGATGCTTATTAATTCTGGGGACACTTTCGTTGGTTTCTATATTGAATTGTCAACAAAACTTGGGCCCTTTTCTGGTTCAACAATGTCTAAAATTTGGTGGCTTTAGCAGGATGGGACATTGTAATTGACTGTTTTGTGGCTGTAATTTATTTAATTGTGCTTGCTTAAGAAGCTAGTAAGAGTGAATTTCTCACCTGGGTATGTTCCAGGTATTTTAAATGGAGAATTTTTAATTACTATTTTTGTTGATTTTTGAAGTTACACAGATCTGTTCTACATGTACCATCCTGGTACTTGCTTTGCTATTTTCTCACATATAACTACTGCTTGCATTAGTGTGATTACTTTTTGGGATATGACTGTTGCAACTCATTTCTTCCATGGATGATGATGAACGATTGAATTCCCGTAACTTACGATTCCTATTTTTCTGTTACAGATGGACCCTAATTGCATATGTTTATCTTTAGTTCTCTTGATTATATGTTTTTTGTCCTTTTTGCATATTATTTATGATTCCATGTATTATGAACTTTATCTTTGCAGAGAGAGAGGTAGCTTAGAATTATGATTCTGGCCGTCTGTGTTTTTTTATTGCAGATGTATCATTTTATTAGATTAGGAAAAAATATTTTATATTGTCATTTGCAGATCCATGAGGTTGCAAAGAACATGGATGGATATCTCGAGTTACATAAACCGCTGACAATATGAAATAATGATTTCTCAGATGTATGCAACCGTGAGATGCATATTAGACTCGATTTTAAATGGGCCCATACTAGTGTGCACGTTCAATGCACCTTCACAAACACAACGACAAGCACCAAGAGCTGATAGATCACCCTACCCCCAACCAAGCCAAGTTATGAAATGCACCTCGCTTCTCTCGGTGCGATTAAAAAAGAAAAAAACTCAACTCTGAATAGCATAAGCATAGTTGTAACTCTAAAATTCTTTCATTTTTGAGTGTATGTCGGTTGGAGAATCAGATTATTGTGTTCTCGGTTAAATACTTTGATTTATAAAGTTTTGCGGCTGCTTTATTCTCCATTCATCCGGTTGTAACTTTTCCTTGCAGGGCAATGCTGCAAGAGAAAGATAGGAAAAAAAGGCGATCGATTGGAACGCCTCATCGAAATTGTGGAAAAACTGAACAATGCCCATTTGAAGATCCAAACCTTAAACCCTAAATCCCATCTGAAGCCCACAGTGGGTATAAGGCCCAAAGTTTTCTCTGGGTAGCAAAGTCATTCTCTCTTCTCTTTCTCAAAATAGTAAAAACCAATACCCCAAATCCACAGCCAAATTTTGAGGGGTTAGAAGATCCAAAAACTCCTGTAAAACAGCCAAAAGGCCAAAGCCAAAGCCCATTTCTGAGGATTTTATGATACCCAACACATTAATCAAACTCTTTTAGGTGATGGAGTCAAAATTAAGAGATGTCTAGGGTTACTTACTTGAGTTAGCCATGGAAATCTCACTAACTTCATTAGGATCGAGCCAAACTTTTCCTTTACCACACTTGAGGACTCTCGCTGCTAGCCATTTCTGTAACTTTAACGACACCATTTTCGCCTACTAATCGAAGCTGTTTCAGCAAATCCACAGTAGAAATGCACCGGCACAGTAGAAATGCATCGCCGCCCTAAAAAATGATCCAAAAGAGAAGCTCCTGGTCTATCTATAAAAATATATAGAGAGGAACACTAGGGTTTGAGGAGCGATGACCTAACCCAAGCTTGGCCTTCGGAGTGAAAGGAAAGAACATCGGTAGAGTAAGCGTTCCATATGAACCTTAAAAATCCAAGTGCGTTATCTTGTAAAATCTTAAAACTTTTGCATTATGTTCTTTCATTATACATTCACAAACCAAATTTCATTTTTAATTCTAACCAAGACATAAGGTGAATTGGAATCAACAAAAATCTTAAAACTTTTGCATTATGTTCTTCATCCTACCTTCACAAATCAAATTTCATTTTTAATTTTAACCAAAGACATAAGGCAAATTGGAATCAACTTTGTTTAGTTTTTTTATGTGGAATTAGAAAAGAATTTGGCTCATTGTGATAAGGCTCAAGGAATAGACCTGGAGAGTTTCGGCTCTAGCTAAGTCATAAATTAGTGGTATATCAAGTTAATGGGTTATTGGATATAATGTTGGTGTTATGGTGACGATGGATAGGTTTAATCTTGCTTATATTACTCCAACAAATTACCAATTCACCATGATAAAAGAAAAATTAAAAATCTTAAAACTTTAGAAAATTCCTATGGGAGAAGAACTCTAGGGAAAATATGGCACCAAAAGCCAGTCAAGTTATAGGCTTTTATACCATTTTGTACTTAGTATGTTTATAGGGTGTATCTTCTCATATATGGGCAAGTTATATATAATAGTATTTTTATGTGTTACATTATATTGATATTTTAAAAGTTGGGTTCAATGTTATGGTATATCAAAATATATTTTTTATACAAAGGGAAAATCTATTATAACTCGGTTATCAAAGCAGCAGTGGGGATAGTCATTACTGGTTGTTATCCTCAAATGCAATGGGGGTAGTCATTATTGGTTGATATCCTCAAATGTAGCGGGGATAGTTATCATTGCTTGCTATCCTCAAATACAGTGGGGATGGTCATTATTGGTTGTTATCCTCGAGTTATAGCCTTTTATACCAGTGTGCACTTAGTGCGTTTGTAAAGTGTATCTTCTCACATGTGGGTTAAGCTATATATAATAATATTTTTATATGTTACAATATGTTAAGGTGAATAATATATCTATCTGACACCCTATGGTATAAATTTACAGCAAGCCTAGGGAGAAGCTCTAATAACAAAGATGGATTGTTAGCACAATAAAAATGAATTTTAACAAAATTTGGTAGAATGATGTCAACACTCGTGAGAAGCACTAGATTTCAGTCGGGCAATTTCTGGTTTACATCCGAAATGGAATGGCATACCCAAGAAAGAGAACATCTGGAATATTGCAAGTTGTAACATATATTACACGTTATGTCTTTTTTGGGGGACAATTACAACAACTTTGTCAACAAAGTGCTAAATCTCAAGTAGTTTCTTTACATACTAGGAATTTCATTGTTAAAAATGAGTGTTTTTCCTTTCAAATTTATAGTTTTTAAAAAGAATATTGCTAGAAAGCTTTAAAAGTATACAAATGTGAGTAGTGTGTACCCATCCTTCACTTGTCAAGATGCAATCTACTCTAACTTAAAATCAAGTTGTGTGACTCTATTTGCCAAAATTTTCCAGGATTCATGCTTAGGTCAGTTGTCACATTTTGGGATGCCTTCTTGGGCAAGGTGCACTATAGAAGGAAATGATCAAAGGTTTTGGAGTCAACTCGCAAAGAACACATAAAGATGGGGACAATGAAATGATCTGTTATTGAAATATCATATGTTATAATGGTCAATAAGCATGAACAACCACATAAAATAGGTTGTACGTCGGTACCACCAAATATTGTTATCACTGTTAAGGTTCTGGTAGTTTTGATTGGAGCAACTATGTTAGAATCTCGCAACAAATAAACATTTTTTTCCAAACTAACTTCTCAGGATTTCTAGTGATAGGAATTCACATAAAGGGACTTGGATCATATTCAACAAGATTGTCTTCTTGCGTTTCTCACCTGTGCTAATATCCAGGAGCCATCTGCAGTACCTCTTTTGATAATAAGTCTGCTTTCCTGATCCTTTCTTTGTAAACATGCATTAAAAAAACATCAGCGACTGCATTTTTAATATTCAAGATCTCCTCAAAGATGGGGCTTAGAGTAAAGTTTTCTAATTTCCTTTCCCCCTTCATCCATTCTATGACTAACAAAGAATCACTAATTCTTTGAATTTTTGAACACCCTCATTTGTTGCCATCTTTAAAACTAGTTTTAAAGCTAACAATCCATCTTTGTTATTAGAGCTTCTACCTAGGCTTGCTGTAAATTTATACCATAGGGTATCAGATAGATATATTATTGGGAACAAATAATGAATCAGTCATTTCATGTATAAATCTGGCAAATGAGGAGTAGCAATAGGTAAATTTGTTCAATAACACTTGATTTCAAATGTAATTTATGTTTTTAGATCTAATAATGTTCCTATGGTTCTAAAGTTACAAGAAGAGGTCCTAAGGCTACAAAACTAAAAAATAAAGTGAATTGGTGAGGTGGGCCATCCTACCTCATTAATCACTTAGACACCAAAAGCAAATTATAAAAGCACATGGAGGAGCTCATTCACACTCATTTGCACTTGTCTGCCATCCTAGCAATGAGCTCCATCCTCTCCTTTGAAAAAAAGTGTGATTCCATAGCCCTCACTGGCAAAAAATGACTCTCGTTGCACACCTGGACAACACGTTGCGCACCTGAACAGCACGTTGCACACCTAGACAGCACGCTGTGCACATGAAGCCTTCACTGCGCACGAGGTAGAGTTGTCCAAAATTATTGTTTGACCACCAAAATTCATTTTTCAAAGCTCCTCTTCAGTCATTTCATCCTCCAGGCTCTATAACAAGTAAGTTTAATAATTTTCATGCCCTCCTTTGCTTCATATGTCAAGAAAATGATTAAATACTTCTTCTTCTAGGGTTTACATGATTTTCATGGTTTTGATCCTCAAACGATGAGTTGTTGCCCTAAACCCTAGATTCCTTGTCCCTACACCTTTGTTTAACTAATACATCATTTCCATCCATCATAAAGCCTTATCCCCTCATTTTCTATCATTTTCCTCTAAACCCTAATCTACCCTACCTCTTTCTAGGATATGTGAGTGTTTTGGCCTTTTCCACCCCCTTCCCTCACTCATTTCCCAAAATTCCTTTTTCCCCTACTCACTCACATCATCCCCTACCCTCCTAAATTTCCTTACAAATTTAGGCAACTCATAAGTCCATCATACCACCTCGTTCCCTCACAGCAACAAATTTTATTGTTTTTTCTTGCCTTTCACCTAGGGTTTGAAGTATGGAGCCTCACTCATCACCATCAGAGAAGAGGAAGTACAAAGGGGGGAAAGATACTGAGGTTTGAGCCTTCTAATTGCAATGAAATCACCTCCTCCCCATTTGTCATGAAATGCTTTGAAGATGTCAATTGTTTAGGGTTTTGTCAAAGAGTGCAGGAAGTAGGTTACCATGAGCATCTCATAGGTATATTTACCCTCACTTTGAAGGAAGACAAGATCACCATTACAAGAATTGATTTCATGTTTTCAGTGGATTCCATCTCTTAAGCTACAAGCATACCAAACCATGGTGAAAATTGGTTTAAATGCATGAACCTAGACCTAGAAGAGTACAAAAGCTACTTGAAATCACAATACGAAGGAGCTCACTCACATGTTTTCCCATTCAGATACTTGTTGGAGAGATATGCACCATTGATGAAGGTTTTCATGAAGTTCTTCAAATGTGAGGGCAGATTTTCTAGGCTATATCAATACCACATAAGACTGCTCATGCACTTTACAGCTGCCAAGTCTCTAAATTTGTCCAGCTACTTGTATAGAAGCCTAACCAAAATGTCTGAAAGGGTGCAATTGAAAGGAAAAGTGCATTATCCCAGTGTCTTTCACCATATCCTGATAAAGATTATACTTCTCCATCAGTGGAAAGAGAAGAGCATGACATGGGACACCTTCATTGAGGTAGCCTTGAAAACGCATATAACCACTTCACCAAGCCAACACCAAATCATGTCAGTACAACCCATGGAGGTGGGGTCATCAAGAAAACATGATGATATTTCCAAGGAACCTAGGCCTGAGGTGACCAAGACATATCAAAGAGGTAGAAGCCTTATGTTTTCTCCTCAAATTGAGGAAGGGGCCAAGCCTACTACATCAACAGAACAGGGATCACCATCACATCATGAGCTTCTTTGCATGATGAGGAGCCCATTGAGCATGAATTTGACATAGTTGACTTGGAGGCACATGATGAGAATCAAACCTTGCAATAAGTCATCAAAGAGAAGGATTCTTAGATCGTGGAGCTCAAGGACAATTTGGAAAGGGCCAAATTCATCATTTCATTCCTTGAGCAAGAAAACAGACAACTTAAGGCAAAACAACTAGTCATGGAGAAAGAGAAATTCAAAGCCAAGAAACAAGAGATGAAAGGCAAGGGAGTGGTGGACCATGAGGACACTTAGCAACATGAAGGACATGTGGCAAGGAAGAGACCAAGGACAATGGGTCTTATGAAGGCACTTCAAAGGGAAAGAGAACAAAAGCCACCAATGGAAGAATTGACCTTTGAAGAGAGTTTTGCCATGGAAATAAATGAGGACAAAGAATTTTGGCTTGAAAAAGTAAATTTCCACCATGAGAAGCTCCTTGATAAGGCCAACAGTGACAATAAGTTTCAAAAGAAAATGGCCATCCATTATTACACAAGGAATCAGGTTGTCAAGGTCAAAATCAAGTAGTTGAAGGAAAAACTCAAGGAAACCCTAATCAGCCAAGAGGAGAAGGGTAAGTTAAATTTTCTTTCTGATGAATCCATGATTGCATAACATACCTCATCGGGCATCTCTGGACAAATTTTGGGAGGTTTTGGAGAAATTTTTGTGTTTTGGTGCAACCTTGCAATTTTTTGGCAATTTTTTGTCTAGGAGTGCAACAAGCTCACGCTGTGATTCTTCCTCAAGGATCCAAATGATGGAAAATCAACATTTTTGGAAGTATTATGACCCCCTCTCAAAACCCATTTACCCATTTTCCTAGTTTGGGTCTTAGCTTTGAAATTTTTTCAAAAAAGAGGCCAAAAATCACCTTTCTACCCCTCTTTTTCCATTTCGCTATGCACCTGGAGACACCTTGGGAGAATGGCCATATCTCAGCCAAAAATGGGTCATTTTGAGTGTAAAAATACTCTAAATACATCTAACGTCTCCCATATTTCTAGAAAAGGCTTCAGATTTGGATTTGGACATCAGAAAGGAACTCAAAAATGGCCTCCAACAGCTCGCTGCAGACCTAGAAATTTTTGAGACTTTTGTAAAATTTTCACTCTGTAATTTTTTGTAATTCCTAGTTTTACTTTGGTAAAAGTCAAAAAGGTGAAGTAGATGAATGTTAGGGGTAAAATTAGATGTAAATAATGGGTGGTTAGTCTTTGTAAGCTATATTGATGTAAATTTGACCTCATTTATGAGAGATGTCGGAGTCAAAGTTAATTGTAGAAGTTGTTTTTAACTTCCCTAAACATTAGGGTTTGGTTAGAACACCTCACGGAATAGTTCCTAGAGTCATGGATTCAACCCCTAAGAGTGGACGGATGTTGTTTTGGTCTTTATGTATCAGTTTCTCAGTGATAGAACAGGTTGGATTTCAGAGGAGAGAACTATTGTAGCTTGTACTTAGACATTTTTCTGGAAATCAAAGGACACAATTTGCAACTATTATCTAGGAATTCATTTTCTGTAAGTTTGTGATGTTGTTTTTTATTTGTTATAGCTTTATATGAAAGATATTTATCTTCTATTTCCAATCATAAATTCTTCAATGGTTTTCCTTACATTTTATAAACAAAATTCTTTGCATAAAGCTCTGTTTTGATGGAAAAATCATTATGTGTTACTTTCTTTCTTGCTTAATGAATTCATGTTTCATGCTCATTAAGACCTTTTGCTTCTTCTAAACACTACAATACATCGAAAAAAAATCTAAGATCCATCACAAAAGTAATTCTACCTTTCTCCTTTATATCTTTGTTGTTGTAACCCTTTGATCCTCTAACCTAGCTACCTGGTTTTTCTCCCTTATCCAGCAACAAAACCCTAAATTTTCCAAAACCCACCTAAGCCTAGCTATCTAGCCTAAAATTATTTACATTCCAGTCATCTCTTGGCTATGATTTCATAGAGAGATCCCTCTATGGTTTGGTAAGGCTATCTACTAAACTAAAAGCTTGGTTTGTGGTTACCTCCGTTGATCTCCTCATCAGCCTCAAATATTGTGGAGGATAACAGAGGGAATGACAACTAAGGAGTACCAAGGTGTTCTAGTGAATGTAAGGTTCCCAAGTCATGGAAAAATGTAATGCTAGTTGTGAGGTCATGGATACCAAGGTGTGTTAGTGTAAGGGCCTGATTCCTATTATTAGAGCCTCAATCTATTATACACTAACAGATCTATTTTCCTGTTAATTTATAAATAATAAAAGGAGCTTGCTGACCTTTTCACATAGCTTTAAACATTTAACATCTAATCATTTTATCATAAGCAACATAAATTAAGGTGAGCATTCCATTGATATCAACTTAACAAGAGTAGTCCATGGAAAAATACCTGTTCCAGCGGTTGATGATGATACCTTTGTCTGATAGCTCCAGCTGAACGCTCTTTCTGGCTGACCCAACCGGATTTACCTCCCAGCCAACTAGGAAACAAATTCCTAGCCCAGGAAACCTCCACAGGTTCCCTAGCCCTCCGTGCCCAAGTCCAACCAGATATAGTGTGTCCTCAAGAAGAATGTGCAAAACTAGATAATGATATTTCCTCCTCTCAAATCCAAGAAACCTCCACAGGTTTCCAAGGTCTCCCAAAATCATAACAAGGCCAAACAATCACAACCAACCCCCACAATCCTAAGCAAGACTCCCCCTCCCCCTCTTCTTCCTTCCTCCTTCCCTTTTATACCCTCTTTCCTCAACCACCTCTCATTAATGTCATTAACTCTCACCCATCCTTGGTTGACTTCTCTTCCAAGCTAGAGTACATTTGGAATTGTGATATGAATTTAAAATTGAGAATTTAATGGGGAAGTACATTTGGGAATGTGAAGTGTAATTACATGGGGAGGACCATGTCTCCTCCTTAGTAAATGTGAAGGTACATTGGGGAATGTGAAATGAATAAATATATATTGATGATAAGATGGAGAGGACTTTGTCTTCTCCTTATTAAATGTGAGGGTACATTGAGGAATGTGAAATGAATAAATATATATATTGATGATAAGATGGAGAGGACTTTGTCTTCTCCTTATTAAATGTGAGGGTACATTGAGGTGTGTGAATGAATAAATATATTTTGAATTAATGGAAGGAGACCATATCCTACACAATATTCAAATTGAGAAGGTAAGTGGGGAATTTGAATAATGGAAATCATAAATTTATTTTAGACCAATATTTCTCAATATTTTCAGATAATGTAAATATTAACACAATTTGTAGGATAAGATTTAAGTGGGGCATTACATACACCCCTCCTTCAGAAAACTTCGTCCCGAAGTTAGAATGAAAAGATACAAGGAGTTTGAAAGCATAGCAAACCAGAAAGAGTTATAGCATTAAAATTTGATGAGTCAGATAATGGCATTACTTCCCATCAAGAGTCTCCAACTGATCTATAGCTTCCTATCCATCTTGACCTACTTCCGTTCCCACCCTATCCATCCTCTGCTGCTCTATCAGTGGCAACGGCCATACTAACCACTGATAAAACCGACATGGTGGAAGCATCGAATACCTCGACCGAACTTTCCCCAGCAGGCATCTGGCAATCGTCATCACACGTCTAGGGGGAGCGTTCAGCTGTCCTCCCCACGATTCCAGGTTTCAGAGGATACACGGTGGGAAACACCTCCACCCCTCCTTCAGAGCACGGACCACACTACAGAGCTGGTTGGACTTGTCATCGAATAATCCAGTCAGGTCGTCTTGCCACCTGTCATTTGCATTTTACTCATGTCATAAGAGTGCATATCAAGTAGATACCAAATGTAATAGAACAATGTACATCGTACCTTTCCTCATTGGTCATCTCGACCTTCCCCAATGGAATAATATATCTTGGTTATCATATGGTTCTTTCCAACCTGTAGTTTAGTTCTCATCCATGCATATATACAACCACAAAATAGATATCGGTACATGATCTTAAACATCATGTTTATTAAGCCCAGTGTCCACGTGTCAATTTTTGTTGCTCCTACTGGAAATAAATCTTACATTAGATAAATCATAATTTCACTAAGTCATTGATTAGATAAATCATATCTATATAAGCCTATACGATGCAACAATAACTTTGACAAGTCATGCACTAGATAAATTGTAACCAAGTAAGTCATACATTTGGTCATACATCCAACATGTCCATCATCAATATCCAATCCATCAATCGATTTTCACGTGTCCAACCAAATGTATATAATGTTCATAAATAACATGGAACTGCAAAATAGAACCTTAACATAGGTGGCTATCTATGTTAAAATGGGCATCATAAATGCTCATGTGACATCCTTGTGGAACCCCTCAATAACAATTAGAGTTGAAACAGATTCAACTGTCCATCATGGAAAATAGAATTTGAACCCGTATATGCTATATGGTGGTACCAAAACCAAGATAATAGCAAGCAACAAATTAGTGCACTATCAATTCCACTAGGAGGTGTTAGTATAAGTTTTATGCATATAATTTCTTTAAAACCTTAGTGAATAGATAAGTCCCAATCTTCCAAACCCATTTAATTAATCTTGAAAATAAAATAAAAACTCCAAACTTCAGAACTGTTTCCAACATGATTTTCATACTTTATTTTTTTGTAAATTGAGAGGAATGTCCTGTAAATGTCAAAAGGTTCAAATTTATTATATATTTAATCATTGTTTACTAGTACTAAAACAATCTTGTGATATATATTGCAGCTCACAATATGACCAGACAATTGAAAAATAATTAAATGAACGGAATAATTTCCTTTTCCCTGTTGCTATTAGTATTTCCTCTAAATGGCACCGCATTTCTAAAGATGCCTACTCCTTTCATAAGTGGCCAGTGACCACAAAGTTGCGAAGAAAGTTGAGGGTCTTTTTATCCAAAACTAGCAACACATTACTTTTCACGATATTTTTATTCAACACTAGAATAAGGGTAAATGTGTATCCTAATATTTTCACTAGAAAATTCTACCCCACTAGACCATCTTTGTAAGGCCTCCATCTGTTATGCACCATGCAATAATTGTTGGCATTAGCTTGCTATTCAACTTCCTAAATCTTTCCAAGATAACCCCTGCATACTTGGTTCGAGATATAAAGATACTTTCATTTGTTTGTTCGACTTTAATACCAAAAAATATCTCAATAAGCCCATTTTTGTTATTACAATTTCTTTCTCGACTGCTAATCTAGATTCTTCTATGGATAGATTATTTCCTGTAAAAATAAAATCATCTACATACAAGAAAATAATTATAATTTCACCTTCATTGCTAACTTTGATAATTTCACCTTCATTGCTAACTTTGATGTAAACTGTTTGGCTTCCTGCTACTTTTACTAAAACCATTGCTCAATAGTTACGAGTCAATGCAGCTATACCAAGCATTTGGAAACTGCTTTAACCCACACAATGCTTTTCTTAACTTATACGTCATTGGGAAAAGTTGATTTTACATCCATTTGATGGACTTATCATTTGTATTGAGCTACTATTGCCATGACAACTGTAACAGTTTCCATTCTTTGTACAAGAGCAAAGGTTTGATTATATTCTCTTCCATATTGTCGTTTGTACCCTTGACTACAAGTTGTGCTCTGTGCCTTTCAATTATGCATTATACATCATTCATGGGTTTATAAACTCACCTCACACTAATAACTCCTTTTTCTGCTAGAAGATTTACTATCTATCAGGTCTCATTTTTCTCAATTGTTTGGATTTCTTCATCCATGTCATCACACCATTTTCTTTCTTTTACTACATTCTCAAAATAAATAGAATCAGATTAAAAAAAATATAGCAAAACTCACAAAATCATTATCATCATCTTCACCCTTGGATATCTCATATATTTCTTACAAGTAGAAAAGAGTCTTCATCTTGATGCACCAGATACCATTTTCTCATCAAGCTATGGTACACTACTAGCCATCTCAAAACTGCAAAATAAACACCAAAAATCCTCCAAATCTTCTTCTCCATTCATACCTTTTACTTCTCTTTTGCATATAACGATGAATAATCTTCTTCTCTATTCATACCTTTTACTTCTCTTTTACATATATAGATAAAACAGCTCTGCAAGTTTAGAAACTAACTTCCACAATTCTAATTTAATTGTCAATAAAGTTTCAGGATCCATAGTTTGAGTAAATGAAAAATGTTACGCTGGTAATATATGATAAAAAGAAAGAATATATTCATAAACCCAGCACTTCAATTATCATCGAAATTTAGAAAAAGAACTAGGAGAAATAAAACACAACCATCTAAAATTTCCTAAATAATGGATCAGTATATAAATCATGGTTGAGGCCACCATAAGTTGTTAGATTCGAAGGCTGATATCGATACTCGAATTGGTCGTTGAGACATGCGAGGCCAAGGGAATCTCAATCGCCAGACTATCAATTTCCCATTCTAGTTATATATCGATATATTCATTTTCCGATCCATTACCATTACCAACCCACTGCTATTAACTGCTACTGAATCCAATAATGGAATGCTGCATTTTGCCAAACGGTTCTTTTTTTACATCACACCATACTTCTGCTTCGTTCAACTTCCATATGCGAACAGAGTCATGGCCCTTGTGCTCCACTAGCACCTCTTGCCCATTGTAATCCCCTAAATTTTCAGGACTAATCCTTTTGCATCTTTGTGGCAACGGGATTTCTGTCCACAGCCCGTCGGCAATATTGAAGGCTACCATGAGATTAGGGATGGGATTCAGGGGATTGGGAGGCAGAGACACCCAGTAAAACTTGCCATTACAGAAGATACCCTTTCCAGTAGGCCGAATATGGTCCGGGACCATCATGGAAACTTGATTCCAGGCGTTGGATTCTGAATCATAAATACACATCACAATTCTTCTCCTGCTACTAGAATATCTGCCCAACAGGAGAGTGCAACGCCTTGTGGAATAATTGAAAGCCAATCCATTGAAAACGAAAGCAGGTATTGGAGGACGAGGCAACTGTACCCAATTCCTGGTACTGGGAATGCCTATGGAAAGATCAACATATCCCCTTTTCTATGACAATAGAAGATGCCCTTGCAAGTATTCACAACGACAACGACGTGATTGAGCAAAGGAACTTTGTACATGTCTGAACTGCGTTCTTCTATGACCCAAGAATCCATGTCATCTTTTGCATTCCAATGGATCTGAATAAAAAACCCAAGGGTGGAGTACAGCGACCAAATTGGAACAAGTCCTTCGAAGGCATCATGGGAAGACAGTAGATGTTTCCACTGTTTGCACACAGTCCTCATTTTGCCAAGAACCCTAATGGGCAGCCTCGCTAAAATCATATGCAGCAACTCTTTTGGAATCCTTTGCCATATTTCAGCTTCTATTGCTACAATATTTCTATTTCACAGAAAATATAAGAAATATTTTTCTTCCTGTTGAGGCTGCAACTCTTCCTGGAAACCTCCCAGCACTTCTGCGCAGTCCGCTCTATTTTTCAAGATCCAGAATTACCTCAACAACATACACAAAGATCATGGCATTCCAAAACACCACACTACATATTCATAAGAGCAACCTTTACAAAAGCATCTGACTGAAATTCATTCCTAGTTACATAACTATGAATCAATTTACCTTCTTCTAGAGTTTCTAAATGATCACAAGCTTAGAGCACACCTACCACTGTAACTGAGTCCAGAATCACACCCACCAGCTACAGCTGATGAAAGAATGCGAATACCTCCTTATATGATCTATGATTTCTCAGTGCATAACCGAGAAGCATTGTAGAGCATTAAACCACACTCAATTTAGATGTTTTCTCAACATTTGACATGAACCTCGACAGATCCAAATTTAGGATAGAAATGATTTCATCCACCACAAAACGTTGGAATTGAACCATTTATGCCTATATGATAATGAACTTCTTGCCCTATTGCAAAGTTGATATGTCACTAAAATCCTAGTACCAATGGGAACGTAAAGTCAATTGGGAATATGCCTTCATTTTACATTTGGTACTACAGTGTAGGTGTTTGCCCACTCAGCCGGTTTGTGGCAAACTCTCATAATTACATTCCATGGGTTAATATTTTTCCTAGAATTTTATCATAAAATAGTCGGTCATCTCCTGGACTGCCATACTTGGCATACATGCTTACAATGTTGTTATCTCACAATGGATTTGTTAAAGGCCACTTATAACTATTTGGGTATGATGTTTTTAGCTCTCTCAAGGTGCACGGATATCAGCATAGGCTTGCGATAGAGCAGCATCAGGGTCAATTAGTAAACCTCGATAGCTCTTGTCCTACAAAATATCCATATCCTCCTTCAATGAACGATCGTTGCATTTGTCATGGAGGTTGTTGTTATTGTTTCATTGTGTTTTGGGGAGAAAAAAGTGGTGATATGCATGATACGTATGTAAGCGTTCCAGTAATCTCTTAGTTCAAAATTAGCATAACCTAGGGAACATTGTGTAGATGTTATCATTGTTAACTATAAGTATCCATTGAGATTGTGAAATCCTTCAATGAAAATTTGTTATTGGGTAGAATCATACTTGAGGAACTTAAAAACACACATGATTCAAATTGCAATGAAATAAACCCAAAATTTTGATATTCCTGAAAGGACCTTAACTGTGATGGTTCTGTAATTGACAGTTTACAATTGAGTATTAAACCAACCAGTGTGCAAGCATTCGAGTGGTCCACTGAATTGAACCTAGAAAGTCTGATCCTACTTTGATAACATGATATAGTGAACTAATCTCCTCAACCCCATCCTTTGAATACTACAATGCCAACCAATGCCTTCTACATATATGGCAGGTTTGAATCTCCTCAAATAATATTAAGGTTTCTATCCATAATTATCCAAATTGGCCAATATGCCAACTAATCTACCCTTAATCATTCCTAAAACTAATGGTAAACCTAAAGAAGATCCCTCCAACCACATTATATCTGTAGGGGAGATATATTAACTGTTGGTTGTAGTTTTTCATGTTATACTTTAAGGGCATGATTATTGTTTGATCACTCACAATCTCAACTACATGCGTACCTAAGGCACTATTATGGATGAAATTAAGTTGATACCAATACAACTAGAAATTGGTACAGAAAAGCAAACCATGAAATATTAATTGAACCAACAAGGTCAAGGATGGCTTAGACAAAAGAAAAGGTTCACTCTTGGAATTCTTCATTCGTAAACACTGTTAGTTGTTCACTTACCAAGCTTGTAAAATGTAAAGTAAATGTGAATACAAAGGTCTTATGTTCAAATCCCCTATTTTCAAATGGCTCCAGAAAAATTAATGGTTGGATAGGTATTTCCTCTGATTTAGTTGGTTGGCCCCTTCTTTGGCATTCATCACAATACCTCACATATTCCTTTGCATCCTTATGCAATGTTGGTCAATAAAAACCTGTGGAGAGTACTTTCTTAGCAGTTCTTGTGGCTGCAAAATGTCCACCACTAAGTTAACCTAAAACATTAAGCGTCTCGAACCACTTCCTGCATGTTCACACTCAAACCTCTGCATGAAGTTCCAACTCGAGCTACATTTCTCAATAGTTGGTAGCAGTCCCACATTCCCCTTTAATACTCGAGCTTGGTTTAATGATTACATGTCGCAGCATGACCCAGAATCAGTGCCTTCAACCCTTCACAGATACCCAGGCAGCAAGGTATCAAATCAATAAATTATGGATGTGGTAGGATAGTTATAATCCTGTGGCATGCGGAAAGGGGATGCTTGTACCCAGTTCAAGCAGGAAGCTCACACTCTTTACCTACTGAATGTTGGCATTCATACAGCTGACATTAGCCATTCATGGAAAGAGGACAAGGGCTTCATGAGGAAGGTGCTCATGCCTGGCTGTGGTAATGGATGATGTGAACGACAGACATCCACCTACCATTATTTAAGAGGAACCCCTTTATAGAAGACACAACTAGCAACAAACGGGCAGATGAAGCAGGACCCTTACTTGAAGAACATATGGATAAGCTTGAGGCAAATCTTTTGTTTCAATATCTGCTGCAATGGTTTACTTAATTTTTGTATTGGGGAATTGTGTGGCCAAAAGTCATAGCAATAGATAGCTTTCTATGTTCAACTGTGATAGTACTTAGGACTAGGCACTGTTCTAAGCTCCATGGGGTTATCATGGTAAATTTTGTATATTTTGCAAATTTTTCTCTTCAAAGTGAAAGCAACTGATAGTGGCCATCTGAATTGTGGATCTCTCTTTGGAGAGAATTATATATATATATATATATAATGTAGAAACATAGAATATCTCTTGCTTTGAGACACTTGTGTTGACTGGCAAAACAGGTGGCCAAAGTTATGGCTGTAAAGTTCAGGGGCATAACAACTAACAAGCAATGATCATGACATATCCATCCCTATAAAATTTGTGTGTATAAGCTCAAGTATTGTTTATCCCAATGATGGAATATGCAATTGCTCGTAGGACATTCACTATTCATTCATAGATCTATAAATTTTTAAAAAGACTGACAAAAACTACCATTATTTCCTTGGGAAAATGTATCATATACATATTTCTCAATTGAAATATAATTGTTAAGAAAAGTTAAAATCCATACAGGTTCTTAACAGGTGGATTTGCAGACAGGGATTCTTTACATCCACTTTTACGTCCATGGATCCCACCTTATCCAAGGAAACTGTTCACTCTTTTGTTAATTTCAATGTCACGGACTCAAAACGCAGTGAATACAAAATGAAATATCAACTCAAGGCAAACTCAACAATATTTGGGTGCAAAATAAATCAATAACTCAACTTATAAAAGAAATCAAGGAACACATACTAAAAAAAATCATGAGCATCAACTCAGCAAAACTCGACAAAACTCTAAAAAAAGTTGTCAATATGCTTGAGATATATATAATAGTCGATGTACCAGATTCCCGAAATAGGACAAAGTATAAACTGACTTCTGCCTCAAGGATCTGATACTTGCCATTGGTTGATGTAGCCATAGTGTTCATTACCTAGTCAAGATCTCGGCCTTCATAGTTCTGGTCCTTTCCTTGATGTATATATATACCACAACAAAGTGACTCAAATTTTGTTGCTTGAACTGGATTTTAATCTTGTCACAGCAAGGTAATATGTCTTAGCTGATGTTACTCTTAAGTATATCACTAGGACACCTTCTCATACTTGAATCACGAGAATAGGTTTTATATACCTTATAACAATCATTTCTTCAAGGAGATATGTCACTGTTATTTATGAAAAGTTTCGGTCACTTTATCGTGATAAGGTTAACTGCAGGTCTACGCATATATCACAATCTGTCCACAAATTTTCACATCTACAGGAAGGCATCTTTCAATTACGGGACTGAAACTGAAACAATTCAACTAGCAACATTCAAGCATACCTTCTCTGCCTATTCTTTGATGAGAATGACTTATACCAATGATATAGTGAAATGGTGAAGGCCCGACTGCTGACATCCTTATTATTGATCTGTCTTTTGAATTTTCACTCAGAATTGATGCCTGTCAGGTATATATATAACCCTAGTGCTGCTGCAAGGTAACGATGGGACTCGATCTGGCAAGTGACACCTTCCGCTTTGCTGGGAGACAAAATTAATGCTGATGATTGGATGATCAGACTGTAGGCTGGTGCAGTGCACACATTCAGCGCTGCCTACGGGCATGCCATTAATGTGTACATGTGATATATCATAGATTGGAATGTGGCCACAAGAATATATTAGATTTGAATCTAGATCACAAGAATTAACTCTCGCTTGAAATGATTAGAGTGTAATTAGACAATAGGTAAATGTGCAAACTTCCTTGTTCATAGGCCGATCTGAAGAATAAGATGAAAGCATAGAATTTTCACAGTTCGACTTCTTTGGGCAGACACAAAACAAGAATATATATACAAGACACTTCATATCCATATCGCTGTAGATAAGGCACAACCTTTCACTGTTGAAGAGAAAACACATTGCTACAGGAGTGATACCTTTTCAGAATAGGCCGAGAATCAAATTCGCTATATAAGAATTGTCACGCAAGGTCCAACCAGCGAGTGATTTATGAGGGACCAATGCCAACCGATCAAGGTCGCAAGCCTTAAATGCTATCATAGAAGCTATTCTTAAACTGAGCCTCAGAAAACACTTTAATTTCAGAGATTGTCCACAAAATTCATCCAAGAATGCGGGATAAGTCTCTGCTCTTTTATGGAGTTCAAACAGATCGCAATTATGCTATGGATCATGCACGAACTTCACCTCCTTTGCTAGCCTACGAGGCACTGAGAAAAGATCCAAACGATGCGACCATCAAGCCATTGTAACATCTAAATTGTCCAAAAATGAGACCGCATATATAAGGATGCCTTAGGAGTAGACCAAGGTTGCTGAAGTATAAACATCAATCATGCGATTTACTTTAAGGTGATTCAGAAATCATGCCCAAGTTTAGTAAAACAAGACCACATGAGTATTTTAGAACAAGACCTAGGCCGCAGGATAGATAAATCAAGGGGCTGCGTATGTTTCACATGTTTGTCACCAAATTACTCTTAATGATTAGACTAAGGCTGCAGGGACAATCTGTAAATACCTTAGGATCACAAGACAGAGAGATGTTGTTTAACTGCATTCCTACCTTATTTCAATGTGAATTTTGAAATATAGCTTCCATGGTTGAAAGCCAATAGACTGATGCATGCATAGGAAGCACAGGGCATGCGTCTGAAGCATGTATGGAATTAGACGTTTATAGTGGTATAACATTTGTCCTTGCCATTGATTTGTAAATTTCTTCTTTACAAAGGGCTTACTTATCGTATTTTGAGCTTATGTCTGTTTCTCTCAGATAAAGCTTGTTATATTTTCAGAACAGGCAGGCAGACTTAGACAGGAATTGGAGATCATGCACTTGAAGCATTTATAAATCTTCATTTTTGGAGCATCTTCACAATCAACGGCTTCACAAAATTTAAGTGAGCATTTGAAGCAAAATACAAACAGATTGGATAGGGACGTGTTATCACGCAAATCTGGAAAGCACCAGTCCGAACAGAGAAACTTTCAACCATGACAGGATTGACTGTGTAAAAGTGTCGTTGGTTTGAATTACACCTATGTACTCTGTTCTTGGATTTTACAGCACAACTTGTTTTAAATTACTGAAGATATTGGTTTTTTTTAATATCCATCATCAACAACAGGACTGCATTCTCAAAGGCATACCTCGAAGCAATGTGTTATGCGAGGGATCCTTCGTTACCAATAAGAGTGAAAAGAGAATGAATGCAAGAAAGTGGTAAGCAGAAATCATCTTCGAATTCAAGACAAACAGATTCATTATAAATATAAATTGAAAACCAAATCATATTGCAGAGAATTGTATTTTAATTTGAATTGCTATCGTATTGGGTCAACTGTCCTTGTTTGTTTGCAAATGAAATGCTCAAGTGCACCTCCATAGATCAATTTAAAAGCCCAAGAGTAATAGATGGCCTTTACAGTGAATAACTAAATTTCTGTTGATTTGCCAGTATTCCGTCTAATTGTCGCTGTTTCAGTGAATGCATCTATTCATGGACCAAATCCAAGTTAAGAATCTCGCATTCCATTTTAATGTTGTAGTGAGAAGTATAATAGTGCGATGAAAATCAGATTGATCATTCTGAACTAAATAATAGTTGCTGACTAATACAGGGTTGAAGCAATAATTTTTCCCTGGTTGCTCTTCAGTTTGATTGAATTTCTGGATCCGAGTACATCTCCAAGGGCTCCAAACCAAAATCTTCCATGTGCCCGGAGATGTTGGTTGGCACTACGATTTGCATCGATGAATGACTCGATCCTGAGATGTATTGACACCGCGCCTTTGAAAATATGGCCAAACCAATCAGGCTTTTTGCTAGTGGAAGAAATGTCAGAGTCAAACCAAATGCGAATGGAATACGGATTCCTGTCATAAGTAAAGGCCAGTAGCCATGGGCGGGGATTCGCATCAAACGACAAGGAGGCTTGTGGAAAGTATGAATTGCGGGTTTAGTAGGCTTTGGGTCCAGATTTTGAACCAAAGCTCTGATACCATGTGTAAGGGCCTGATTCCTATTATTAGAGCCTCAATCTATTATACACTAACAGATCTATTTTCCTGTTAATTTATAAATAATAAAAGGAGCTTGCTGACCTTTTCACATAGCTTTAAACATTTAACATCTAATCATTTTATCATAAGCAACATAAATTAAGGTGAGCATTCCATTGATATCAACTTAACAAGATTAGTCCATGGAAAAATACCTGTTCCGGCGGTTGATGATGATACCTTTGTCTGATAGCTCCAGCTGAACGCTCCTTCTGGCCGACCCAACCAGATTTACCTCCCAGCCAACTAGGAAACAAATTCTTAGCCCAGGAAACCTCCACAGGTTCCCTAGCCCTCCGTGCCCAAGTCCAACCAGATATAGTGTGTCCTCAAGAAGAATGTGCAAAACTAGATAATGATATTTCCTCCTCTCAAACCCAAGAAACCTCCACAGGTTTCCAAGGTCTCCCAAAATCATAACAAGGCCAAACAATCACAACCAACCCCCACAATCCTAAGCAAGACTCCCCCTCCCCCTCTTCTTCCTTCCTCCTTCCCTTTTATACCCTCTTTCCTCAACCACCTCTCATTAATGTCATTAACTCTCACCCATCCTTGGTTGACTTCTCTTCCAAGCTAGAGTACATTTGGAATTGTGATATGAATTTAAAATTGAGAATTTAATGGGGAAGTACATTTGGGAATGTGAAGTGTAATTACATGGGGAGGACCATGTCTCCTCCTTAGTAAATGTGAAGGTACATTGGGGAATGTGAAATGAATAAATATATATTGATGATAAGATGGAGAGGACTTTGTCTTCTCCTTATTAAATGTGAGGGTACATTGAGGAATGTGAAATGAATAAATATATATATTGATGATAAGATGGAGAGGACTTTGTCTTCTCCTTATTAAATGTGAGGGTACAATGAGGTGTGTGAATGAATAAATATATTTTGAATTAATGGAAGGAGACCATATCCTACACAATATTCAAATTGAGAAGGTAAGTGGGGAATTTGAATAATGGAAATCATAAATTTATTTTAGACCAATATTTCTCAATATTTTCAAATAATGTAAATATTAACACAATTTGTATGATAAGATTTAAGTGGGGCATTACAGTTAGGGAATGCTAGGGCATGCGAACATGTGCTAGACAGTATGAAGACATGTCAAACAAGCTAAGATGTGCCAAGTGATAAGGTATGCCAAGATGTACAAGGATGTGACAATGCATGCCAGGGTCTGTCAAGGAAAACAAATGGAAAAACAAGTTAAACTACAAGGAAATGAGCACATAATAGGGTTAATAAGTCATCAATTTACCTTTTCCATGAGTGGCATGCTAGGCACACCAACACTAGGTGCCAATAGGTGCCAAGTGCCAAGTGTCAACACATTCTAAGTGCCAAATCTTCCTTTGTTTCTTCTCATATAGTTTCCAATAATTGATCTCAAATAAATTTAATATTAAACCATGCCAAAGCAATATACCAAGTCATCTCAATGCATGCCAAACATGCTAAGACTTGCCAAGTGCCAACACGTGCCAAGTGTCAATGTGTGTCAGAGAGTGTGATGCATGCTATGAAGTGAAGAACATATCGAAAAGTGCTAAGGTGTGCTAGAGAGTGCCAATGCATGTTGAGGATAATTAGGGAGTACTAGAACAACACAAGGGAGCACTAGGTCAAAATGCATGGAAGTGAATGAATATGAGGGTGTGTCAGGGAGTGTCAATGAGTGCTAGTTGTCATGCCAAGGAGGGAGTGACAAGGTATGCTAAGCATGGGTAAGGCATGCTAGGGAATATCAGGGAATGTCAAGAAGTGCTAGAGTGTGCTAGGTAGTTCTGGGGTGTGCTAACATGTGCCAAATAGTGCCAAGGCATGTCAGGTGCTAAGACATGTTAGGATGTGCAGGGTGCCAGAGTATGCCAATATACGTCAAGGAGTTTCAAGGCAACAAAAGGAATAACCAAGCTAAAATGCAAGGAAATGAGCACATAAGAGGGTTAATAAGTCGAGACTTTATCTTTTTCAAAAGGGGCATGCTAGGCACACTAATAATATGTTCCAATACATGTCAAGTACCAATGTGTGCCAAGTGATAATGTTTATCAATGAAATATTATGCCAAGGTGTTCCAAGGCATGCTAGGGACTATAGGGCATGCCAACACATGATAGGGGAGTGTTATGTTATGCTAGGGCATACCAACATGTGGTTGGGCGTCCTACTCATGGCAAGATGTTCTAGGTACAAAGATGTTCCAGGTACAAAGATATTCCAAGACATGTGAGGTGCCAAGGAATGTTAGTGTACTGTTCCAAAGCATGTTAAGGTGTTCCATGAGTGTTGAGGAGTGTTAGGTCTCTCTCATTAATAGAATTGACAAAGCTTGGTTATGTATTAAATAATATAGTTCCTACACACACTAGTGGAAGATTATTTAAAGGAAATTTGCTAGATAATAAACCTAATAGAGATGAATCATGTGTTGACTCATATGAACTCATTGGAATGATCAATGATGAATTTTTTTTTTTTTTACGTCACCAAAAGCAACCAAAAATAGAGTTGGTGAGGGTCAATAAAAGATCGTCACTATAAGTGTCACCAAAGAGAGAATTAGTGATAGGATTTTAACGACCCTCACCAAAAGTGTCACTAAAGAGAGAATTAGTGACGGGCCTTTAACGACCCTCACCAAAAGTGTCGTTGAAAGTGGCTTTGGTGAAAAACCTTAAAGGACCATCACTATATACACTTATAACAATGATTTTTTAAAGATCGTCACCATATGCGACATTGGTGACGGACCTTCAAGGTCCGTCACACGCATGAAGCGTCATCAAAAACTCATTGGAATGATCAATGATGACGAACATTTATTGAGCATCACCAAAAGTAACTAAAAATATCATTGGTGACGGTCAATAAAATATCGTCATTAGAAGTGTCACCAAAGAGAGAATTAGTGATGGGTCTTTAATGACCCTCACCAAAATTGTCACCAAAGAGAGAATTAGTGAAAGGCCTTTAACGACCCTCACCAAAAGTGTCATTGAAAATGGCTTTGGTGACAAACCTTAAAGGACCATCACAATATACACTTACAACAATGCTTTTTAAAGATCGTCACCATATGCGACATTGGCGATGGACCTTAAAGGTCCGTCACAGGCATGACCCTCACCGATGACCTTTTTTCTTGTAGTGATGAGAACAATGTATCATGCTAGAATAAGAGATTTTGGATTTGATGTCGTCCCGTCATGAGGGAGTTTCAAGAACAGGTAGACTGATAGATCATGGCGAGATGACACGCTGGATGAAAAAGGAGCGAACATGCTAGAAGACTTATTTGCAACTAGACAAACGTACCAAGCACATCAAGCAACAAGTGAAAGAATCATATGCATGGAATCTGTTATCACTCAGATTTTCCTTGAAGTCGTTAGAAGAAGGAAAGGGGTCTGAGGTAACCACAAACCAACTTTTAAGTACAGAATCGAGCCAATATGGACTCAGAGAGGGCTCTCTCTTTAAGATTTAGCGTTGTTTTATGAGATATTAGGCTAGTTATGAAAGCTTGGGAGTTTCGATTATGTTTGGTGGTGGAATTCAGGAGCAGATGGATAGAATAGAGTATTTCAGGCCATTGGGCTATGGAGTCAACTGAAGATGGCTTAATTGGATCACGTTTTTCAACAAAGGATGGCTTCACAGGGAAAGATAGCTAAACAGGAAACAAATGGTAACTTGAAAAGATGGGATGGACTTAAAAGGGAAGAAGGGCAATTAAGAATCCTTCAACATGTTTTAAGAAGAGGGAAAGTGAATGATCATTAATAAAAAGAAATTAAGAATTTCTTATTAAATGACCAAATGATAAACTAAGAAGCAGGAGCAATTAAGAATTCCTTGCCTATGATAGTTTAGAAGAAAACATTAAGAATAAAACAAATTTTGAAAACAGATTGCACTTAATCACTTTCTGAGTTATACTTTTTCATTTTAATATTCAGATATGAAACAAAATTGAAATATTAAACGAGAAAATAGTAACACATGAGATATAAAATAATTATTTGCCCAGTGTTTGACACATAAATCCTGTGAAAATTCCTTTGTATTATCTCTTCATCCAGCCAGCCATACAAGAGTTGATCAACAACTTTTCTTTTCCAAAATGATAAGTCTATAGAAATGTCTAAGAATCCACCTTCAATACTTCGAATGAGGGAGTATTTAAACAAAAGTTTACAATAAAATATCTCTTAACAAGAGAGATATAATCTAGGAAACCTAGCTATATGTTATATAAAAGTAGAGACAGATGGTCTCGAATATAGAAGATAGATGTGAACTGATGACTTGATGTCCTTATTTTTGTGAATGAGCTGGAGGCAGGCCCTATGATGGAGCATCTTGTTGTCTTCCTCATAAATCTGTGCTGGTTGTTCTTCTTTTCATCTTCTTACTGATACTCTTTGACCTGTTCTGATACTCTTTACCTATTTGATCCTTATTCACCAACATTGACTATGATAAATATTTGAAAATTTACTTTTTTACCAGAGCAAATTACATAATTTCTGTCATATTCGTCCACCACTCTTCCTTTGGTATTCTGGTTATTTGAAGTTTTCTAAAGATTTCATCAGCCTCAGTGTACTTGAAAAAATTAGGCTGAACTGGAAACAAATGTTTTACCTTGTGTTCCACATAGAAAAGGTTCTTTAGACTGTCATAGAGAACTCTGCCTGTAGGTAGTGCCTTTGGTGCAGATGCACTTGCTGATGAACTGGCTTGGTTATCTGCATATTTAGCCAATTTGTCCACATAATCTTCATGTCTCATTAATTTATCATTAATTACTAAAGGACTAGGAAGTCCTTTGCTCTGCAAAATGCCAAATTTCTTCATGAAATCATTCATCTCCTCTTGCATGTTCTGGCATCTTCTTTCCAAATTCTACATAAGTGACTTTTTGGTCAATACCTTTTTGATTTCTAAAATGGTCCCTGTTCTGTCCTTAATGCCCAGCTCTTCTAGCTGGTACTTATTTTTTCTGTTCAAAAAATTTAATAGCCTGATGGCTTCCTCAGGCTTCCCTCCTAATTCTTCCTTTGTCCTCTGAATTTCTTCAAGAGCCACTTGTACTAAATCAATTTGTTCAAAAATTATTTGTATAGATGACCAAACATCATTTATTGACTGTGTGATGTTGGTCCAAAGAATCTTCCTGATGTCTGTCAGGGGCTTTTAAAGAGTGAGGTCCTTTTCCAATGTTTTCAGTTGCTATGCTAAGCCTTTATTCTTTCTTACTTCTTCAGCAAAATTAATCTTGGCGACATCATATTTTTGTTCTAGGCTAACAAATTTTTCTTCCATTGATTTTATTAACTCCTCTGTGCTCAATCTTGAAGTTTGTGATGGTGTTGTTCCTGTACTTGTACTTGTAATTGCTTCAACTGTGACCAAATGGACATTAGGTGCCAGAGTTGTTGCAAGTGTTGAAGGGACCGCTGTTGAGACCACTGGTATCACATTTTGAGGCTAAGTGGTCGACTCACTCTGCCTGCTTTTCAAAGATTTCTCCAATTCCTGTTCAGTCTCCTTTAACTGCTCATTTAGCTTTAGGACTAAGTCCATAAGCTCTTCTTCAGACCTCTTTTGTATAATCTCAACAGTTTGTGGATGCCTTGATGGAGGTAATTTTAGCTGTTTTCTTAAGGCAACTATGTCTTCATCTTTCTTTTTAATCAAAGCCTTTGCAACCTTAACATCTTTTGGGTTATGGCCCAATCCAATAACCAACTCCTCCAAAGATTTAATTCTATTGTCTTTAGCCTGTGAGGAGGCTCTTTCCAGCTGTAACTGAGCAGTTGTATTATTCAAAGAATTTTCTAATCTTTGGGCCATCATAGCCTTACTGGTTAATGTAGAATATATCATTTCCCTTGTCTGCCTATGTAGTTAAATCTGATCCAGGGGGTGAATGTCCTTTGCCATAACCTCAAAATCAGTTTTGAGGTAGCTGCTATTGACCGAGGTTGTTTGATTTTAGGCTAGAAGAAGCTCATCTGCATCTTGGCTTCTCTGATGTAATAAGCTGACATCAACCTAGTTTGATTTGTGGGGGGAATTTTCAAATACTGATCATAAACCTGGGCCCTCAATGGTTCACTCTTAGCCTTGATTTCTTTAAATTTATTTTTGATATCTAGGTTCTCATTTCCTATAGGCTTGAAAGATGACACTTCAAAACTTTTTTGCCTTTCTAGTTCTTATCTTTGTGAGCTAAAAGGTGTCCCACCTGCTGGGAATGTTTGTTGACTGTCTGCACCTTCTTTCCTCTGGCTCTCTATAGTTTCCTGAAAAAATTCCTCTTCTGAATGAGGATTTAGCCTGAGCCTATTAGCACCAGGCTGGTTTGATGGGCCACTGGCAGGGGTAGCTACTTCCCTGTCTCTCTTTTTATTCATTTCCTCATTTAGAGGAGTCTGCAAAATTGGGGGTTCTCCCATGTTGACTTGAGTTGGGTGGGCCTGTGTTTGAGCCTGCTCTTGAGAAGTTTTAGGCTGTTTAGACATGGTTGATTGTTCTGTGGCTTGAGTGCTGGTCTCTTTTTCCCTTGATGTCTCTGCACGTGGTGCACTGGTCTCCTGTGAGTGCCTTTGTGAGGTATCAACTGTTGAGGCACTAGTCCCTGATGTTGGCTTTTGAGAAGTCTCAAACTGCACCTGTCCAAAAGAATCCAGGTCAAGTGTTTTTTCAAGATCCTTCATTACATTTTCTATATTGACCTGCTCACTATCTATTTCTATTAGGGTCCCTTCCCTCCATTCATCCATGTTGGCAAATTGTTCAATCTCTGGGATTCTGTGATGCAAGTATGGTGACAGTCTATTTTTCATCCTTCTATCACAGATGAAACTATGGGGATCATAAGGAATCCAATTAAAACTTTTGTTTAGTTTCAGATGGTCTTCTAAAATTTGCTCTGCTGCTTTCCATGCTTCCCTAGTGTTACAGAGGAAAGGGCCTAATTGATCCTTGATCCTTAGTTGTGCTTTCTTCTTAGCCTTAGTAAAATGAATCAAGTCTGAGTTTATTATCTGTCTATAGTATTCCAATGCAAACAATCTCATTGGAACATATTTTGGTAGCTTGAAAGGGGAAATCTCACACCCATATATCTTGATTTCTGTGTAATTCTGGTATAAATACCAGTCACCCACTCTGTACTGTTTGGAGAGCTGAAGGATCCTTTTAATGTCATCACTAATTCTAGGAGGGGAAATCCCTGTCAGCAAGGTGGTAGCTGGATGAACAAACTAATCAATAAACTCATTATATGAGTAAGGGCAAGCAAAGGATCTATGGAAGATGGAAGTCCAAAAGATGACAGACCTTGGATTACCCTTAGTATCAAGTTTCTTGACAGAGAATGGGAATTTGTCTGACTGATAGTAGAGTATGAGGTGATATATGAAGGTGGTATACTTGAAAACCCTTTCATTCTCCAGTCTCATGAACTGGTCATGAATTTTGTCAGCAATAAATGAGGCATAATCATACTTGACAGCAGGGGGCTGTCTAGGGGTAAAAATAGACATCAACACTAGGGTCAACTCATCTACATACTCACTAGTGTTGAATCCCATGACTACAGATATCATATCAACTATGATTTTACCCATATCTGTGAAGAAAACTGACCCATAAGGAGGGGGATCTGTAGTCTGATATTCCTTTAGTATGAAAGTTTGGCAGAGGCGATTAAGTTCAGATTGGGACATTTTGGTTGCTTTCTCAAGTAAATTCCCAATGGAAATGGGAGTGAGGGCTTGACTGGGGTGAAATTGGAGCATCTCATTGATTGATTCAGCGGTTATTGTGAAGAGGACTGTTTGGTTGGGAGACATGACTGCTCTGCAGATGGGGTCATAATTTGCATGGCACTGATGGATTATATCTGGAAAAACATGCACAGAGGGGAGGAAGTACATTGGGAGGTTGGATTCCCACAGTCCCATGACATCATATCCATTTAAGTAGTTATCTCTACATTGGCAAAAGACTTTGAGGTGGTCTTTATCAGTGGTTAAGTCTTTTATTTGGAAGTCCTTATCTGCTAGAGGTAGATAGTCTAAATCTTGATGAGGGGCATTAATGGGTGCAACATTCAGAGCTACCGAGGTTTCCATTCTAGTTCTTGTGGATTCAAAAGGAAACTACAGTTTTCTTTGTAAACTAGGGAAAATAGAGGGTCTTGGGGACTTGAATAACGAAAGTAATAACTGAATTATGGTGAATTTTGGCTTTTTTAGTTAATTTGCAGTGGAAAACAAGTATTTGTAGGGTTTTTTTATTGGGAAATTGATAAATACCTGCTTTTGGGGGACACGCAACGGAATGCAGATACTGGGTGTGACTGAATGGCTCGGGGTGACGTCGGTTGTAAAGCTTGGAGCAGGTTGGTGGCTGAAAGCTCAAACTAGTTGACCTCGACATTTTGTTTTCATGGGTGTACAGGTTCGTAGAATAAAATGATGAAAATGACTTGTTTTGTTTTATGTACAAAGTCAAGGATTGGCGGGTTTTGGGATTTGGATGGGTGACAACAGCGGGGAAACGACATGATGTTTTGTCGTTTAGTTAGAAGGTGACAAGTTGTTTATATCGCACCGCTTATGGGAGGGGGCGGTATTTAGCCTTGGGCCAGTGATTCCATAGAACGGATGACGCATGGTGGAGTTACTATGCATAAAACCGCTTTGTGATCGCACGCTAAATTGCGGTCGCAAAGGGTCGTGCGATATGCTTAATAGTCATCGGATGTGGGAGATGTGATCGGATGGTTATCGGGGATGAGAAGTAACAGGGGTTTAATGAGGGTAGGCCCGATATACTTAAGAGTTATTTAATCATATCGGGGGTGACAGGATTGGTCGAGAAGGTTATTAATTAACTGTGAGGGCTAATTAATCCCTTTTTAATGTGGCAGGGGGTCGGGGTTCTTAATGTGTTACTGATTAACTCATTAATCCAATTTATTAATGTATTATGGTTATAATTTAACCAAAGGGGTGGGATATTAACATTTCGAGGTTTTTTACATAGTTAATGTAATATGGGAATCGATAGATTTTCATAGGGGATTTACGTATTTATACAAGTTAATAGTTAATATGAAATAATGAACAGAAGAGCACTAAGTATAAAACATTTGATGTGTGTATTTAAACTTAGGCTAAGTGAAAAATGAGGCTTTTAATGGAAAATGTTTTAATTTCCCTAATTAAAATAGGATTTTACTTAGGAAAAAAACTTATGAAGGAGAATGAATGATTTATGAAGGGATATAATATTGATGAATGGGCTTAAGTACCTAGGAATTATAAATTATTGGGCCAAGGGTCCGGTCCCTCCAGAAGTCAGAGAAATGCTCTGAGCCCCTCAAATTTAATAAATACCTTGGTACTTAGAGGAAATTAGTGAAAATTTTAGGGGAAATGAGTAGGGGAGTTAATTATTTTGACTTTGCTTGCTTGATGTGCCTTCCATGTAATATATGTCATTTGCCTTATGATGAAAGTAAAACGATTTACACATTTTGAACTCATCATTCACCACATGTTATTCTACAACCATCATCTAGTTACCCTACCTACTTAACCTAGCATTTTTACTTCTTTATTAGGGTGCACTTAGATTGGCAAACCCTTATCAAACTTTCTTTTCTTTTACATGGTAATGCCTATCTAAGTCTACACTTATTACATCCAAGGGCTCAGATTAAACTATTGAGCTCCTTTTCTCTCTACCTATCTACTTATCTGCCAAGATTACATTGTTTGGATAGATCTTTATTCTCTATTTCTACAACATGAAATTGAAAAATGAATTAGCCAAGCTTAAACTGTTTGACTATTCATGAATTGTGGCATAGGTGACAAGTTGCACACAATTTTTTATTATACAAAAGTAAAAAAGTAGTGGCATTTAGACTTGCACACTTTCATGGTCTTTTCTTTTTGTTGGGGTTCATTTTCTTTCCTTTTTTGACCTTTTCTTTATTCTTTTTACCCTTTGATTCTTTTCCTAGGGTATACCCTCTTTACATTTTTTAATTTTTTTTAGTTTTTCACAAATATGGAAAACCTTTGCAACAAGTAAAGGTATGAACATATTTCAAAGCTAAACCAAGTCAATCATGATATATGACACCTATTGGTATAGGGGCATAATAGTGGCTCCACTTGGGGATGGCTTTCCCTGGTGGGAAGTCAAGAACAGTAGATCAGATGGCCTCTGAATGACTTTGACTGTGCTCTATAATCTTCTTTTGCTTGCTGCTTCATTGTATGTATGAAAGTGATACTCTTGAAGCTTAGGGCCTTCTCTTTGGGCTTCAACTCCAAAATATTACTGTCCAATGAAAACAGGGACATTACAAAGGATATAATATGTACAAAAAGAACCTGGTGACATTAGTATGTAGGATCAAAGTAATGTTTTAACATCTGATCATTGACTGGTCCTTCCTTTGCTACTGTACCATTTAAGTTTTTAAGAAAATATGTATTGTTTCCTTGGAAAGAATAGATGATGTATGGTCCTTTCCATAGGAAGTCAAGCTTCCCATGTTTCCTCTTATCCTCTCTTCTGGAATCCCATCTTAGCACTTTGTCTCCAAGGTAGAAATATTTTACCTTGGTTCTTCTATAAAATATCTTCTTAAGCTTCTCCTGCAATACTTGGGATCTTTGGTACACCTCCTCTCTAGTCTGCTGCAAATTGATAGTCTGGTTTATCCTTCTTTGAATATCATTGGGTTCCACTTGAGCTTCTTGGAGTAGTTTCATAACAGGAACCCCCAATGATGAAGGAAAAATAGCCTCCATGCCATATACTAACTCATAAGGACTGGTTCCAATGGATTTTTTGGTTGTAAGCCTGTCTGCCCATAATGCATTTATCAGTTTCTTGTTCCAAGTCTTCTTGTTTTCTTCTAATAGTTTTTTAATGATATTAATTAGACTCTTGTTGGAAGATTCAACCAGTCCATTCCCTTGAGGGTAATAGGCTGTGGAATGGCCCAGTGTAATGTGGTACTTGTTACAGAAATTGATCATCTTCTTTGATTTGAAAGTTGTAGCATTATCAATAATGATTTTAGTAGGGTAGCCAAACTTGGACAATATATTGGTCTCTAAGAAACCTATGATCACTGTATCATTGGCCTGTCTGGAGGGGATGGCCTCTATCCATTTAGTAAAATAGTCAGTGGTAGTGAGTATCCATTTATGTTGGCCAGAGGAGGGAGGATGGATTTCACCAATGAAGTCAAGACCCCATTGTTGGAAAGGCTTCTCGGTAGAAATGGGTTTCAGGGGTAAAGGTAATAGTTTTCTCTTGCCCTCAAAAATTTGACATTTATGGCAAGAAGTGACAAATTTCTTCACATCTGCAAACAAGGTTGGCCAATAGAATCCAGCCCTTAGGATTTTATCTGCAGTTGATTTCCAATAGAGGTGTCCACCACAGTCTCCTGCATGAAATTCTTGGAGAGCCTTGTCAGCTTCATCTTTTAACAAACAATTCAATAAAATTCCTTCATGATTTTTCCAAAAAAGAGCATTATCTAAGATACAAAATTTTGAAGCTTTCATTTTTAAAAACCTATTCTTTGTTCTGGACAACCCTGGAGGAGCTTGCAGGTTTTGTAAAACATAAATTACATTAACATACCAAGGTGAGTATGAAAAGGCCTGGCTGATTTGTGGAGTTGCCATCTCCTATTCGTCATCTAGTTCATTTATGTCCAGGGCTTGACAATTGGTTTCTGCCATGAGTTTGGCCAATCTCTATCCTTTTATCAAATTTTTAGGTTTTATTTCAATATCATACTCTAAGATGGTAGCAATCCACTTACCCCTTTTGCCATCAATTCCACCCTGAGTTAAGATGTATTTGACAACTGCATTAGGCACATAAGCTATCACATGAGAATATAATATGTAGACTCTGAAGTCTTTAATGGCTTTTACAAGTGCAAAAGCTTGCCTCTCCATGATTTTGTATTTTAATGATGCATCTCTGAGTGCTTTACTAATTAATGCTATAGGTTTTTCACATCCCTGGTCATCCTTTTGTAATAAAACAGTTGTTATAGTGTGTTCTGAGGCAAAAGAAAAAATTATGAAGTCTCTATCAAATTGAGGACTTGTGAGGACCAGTGTTCTGGTTAAAGCCATTTTGATTTCTTCAAATGATTGTTTGGCTTCTACTGTCCATTTGATACTTGAATCCTTTTTTAGCATGTCATTTAGTAGTCTAATGAGTTTAGCTAGGTTAGATATGAATCTTCTCAAAAAATTTATCTTCCCTAAGAAAACTTGAAGTTCTTTAATACTTCTTGGATGAGGTATCTATAGTATAGCTTCAATTCTGGCAAGATCAATTCGAATGCCATCCTTGGAAATGATATGACCTAAAAGCTTACCTTCTTCCATACCAAACAAGGACTTCTTTGGATTTAAATAAATACCATATTTTTTGCATTTTAGAAATACTTGTTTGAGATGTTCCAAATGCTGTTGATATGATTTAGAGAAAACAGTTAAATCATCCAGATATATAACAATAAAATCATGAATTTCTTTAGCAAATGCAATGTCAATTGCCCTTTGGAAAGTTTCTCCTACGTATTTTAGTCCAAATGGCATCTTGAGGTACATAAAAGTGCCCCATTTTGTTGTAAAAAAAGTTTTTTCTTAGTCATGAGGATGAACCAGGATCTGGTTATGTCCTGAAAACCCATCTAAAAGAGAAATTCTAGAAGAACCTACTACCCTTTGCAAAATATGGTCCATCTTGGGTAAAGGATAGTTATCTTTAAGGGAGACCTTATTCACATTTCTCAGATCAACACATAATCTTATTTCCCCAATTTTCTTCCTAGTAGGCACTAAGTTAGATACCCACTCTAAAAATCTAATAGGGGCAATTGTTGGAGAGGTAAATCCCCTCTACGGATAGAGGCGATCCCTACTAGCCCAGCAAGGGTCTAGCAACAATCACACAATGCTGCCACGCATGTTCCTAGTTACAATTAAACAAGAAGTAAAGAGCACCTACTTGGATTCCTGCGCTGTCGTTTGGCGAAGAGATGTTGCCTTCGCTCCTTCGCTTCAGCTGGTCACAATCCTCCGCGATCCCCGCGAACGGACACCTGCACACACGAAGAGAAAGCAAACGCAAGCGTGAAATCTAGTAAAAGTAACTATATGTCAGTCAGAAAAGACATAATTCACATTTACCCATTACATAGACAAACGAGAATGGAACAATAATAGCAGTCATCTATTATTAATCAGAATAGAGAAGAGTACAACCAAATGTTCTGACGTCGGTAACCTTCTCAGGAGGGGCCAGTCAGCATGTATCTCAAGCATTCACCTTTGAGGATGGTTCTCCCAAGACAAACAACTCTCTCTCTCTCACACAAATGTCACAAACAACCTTCCCTAAGCAATCAATCACTTCCACACCTAGCACACCAAACCTATAGCAGCAATCTGAGCACTACAAGCTCTGTACAATCCAAGCTATTCCAAGCTAAGTCTAACTATGTCCAACTAGCTGCTCATGGTGAGAGTTTATATAGGAGAAGGAGTCTCCTAAAAAGGTGGAAGGATGAGCTTATCTTCAAGGGAAGTTGTTGGAAAGGGTCGAATAGACATGCCATAGAAGGGAGTCGACATTCACAAAGCTAACAACCAAGCCTGGAGAGATTTGGAAGGCAGGTTGTTTGAACAAATTCGCCCAAACTGGATCAGCGCGGATTATAGGGAAACTGCCGCACTGTCAGCGCATATCAATAACTGAAGAAGTCACGTCAGCGCAGAAGAACACGGGAAAGGCGCGCTGTGGACCATCGCGGAAAAGTGATGTTCTTCCGCGATGGCAGCGCACAGCATACACTGGAAGGCGCCTGTCATCGCGGTTATTTTAGGAACAGACGCGCTGATGAACAAAACTTTGGAAAAATGGGTTTTTAAGCCAGTTCAGGGAGCAAGCACTTAGTGATTGTGAATTATGGGCACAGCAGGGTGACTGACAGGAAGGCAGTGACAAATTACTGTGTAACAGATGCCCCCTAAAGCATGAAGACCGAGAGAGTGGGAGGGGTGAAATGCTTTACAACACACGCCAAACTGGAATGCCACCAGGAAGGACCGAAAATCTCTGACAATCAAGTACATGCAGTCTAGGCATGGGCGCAGCCATCCAAAAGACATGCGAGAATGGTCTGTGGAATGGATGCAGCCACCCAGTCAAGGAGACCAAAAACTGATAAGGTATGGTCGCAGCCATCCATGAAGACTCAGGTATGGGCGCAGCCATCCATCAATGAGTCATGTAATGATCATCCACAATTCGCAGCCTGGACCATAACAGACAAGTATCCAGGGTCTTGCGCTCCATCTCGACCCGAATAAAGTACAAGTCCAAGCATGTGAATACAGGAGTCGAAGTCGAACACGAGTGAACATCGTCTGATTACCAGTCAATGATGAAAACTGTTAACAGACGCGAGAGGTACCACCAATAATGACAATGGTCCTCAAGGTACTATAGGTACAATCCGTGGTGTGTGAATCAATGAGTTGGTGTCGAACACCCACGGAATCATTCGATCGAAGGCCAATGATGTAAGCCTTGCGTCGAACACGAAGAACCTGCCATTGAGGCATGCAGGCTCCAAGGCACGTGAAAGGAGTCTCTAAGTCACTTTCCCGGATAATGAGTTGGAGTCGACGAGAAAGGACCTTGATCGAAGGTGGGCCATGATGTTTCCCACATCATCGACACGAGACAGAGGTACAATAGTTTGTGTGAGATAGCGAACGAGGTTGCATTGTGGCAGAGGACAACTTCTCTTGAACATATCGGCGGCACTGTAGCGGGTTTGGCAGTATTTGACATCAAATGAGCAGAGGGTATAGTAATAATGGCAATGGGCAGATGAGAGGTCGAATAAGATAACCCAAACCCACGGAGGCCAGTGAAAAACAAGATGAGATGGTCCCACCCAGACACGAAACAGCGGAGTGCCATGTTCAAGAGCGACGTACTGCCGACACGACTGTAATCATAGTTCCATTTTCCCCACCATTTCTGGCAGGTACCCCGATTATTTTTGGACGACAAGCTTGACGGGGATAACATATGCTTGATGTGTGTCATTTCGACAATATCCGATGTCATCAAGTGTTTAACGAGCCTGACAAAGGAAAAACTCGGCGTCTTTTCTTGTTTAGAGAGCCTGAAAAGACAGCAGAAAAGAAGACTCCAGGGGGGTCCTTTTTCGTACAGTTGTGTCTCTCGAGCCCGAAAAAGTATAAAACAATGCCCGAAAGAACCGCCCGACCATTTCGATCGAGGAGTACTTTTCGTAAATAGTAACTTCGACCCGAAAAAGTAAAAAAGCAGTCAGAAGTACGTCGTTTTGGAGCCAATAACGAGTGCGAAACAACAAACACCCGACAATCTTTTTAGTTTAAACGGTCGAAAAAAGAGCTTTAAAAGTGACCGCCTCTCGTTCCGTTAAGGAGTCGAGAGGGGGACTCGGCAATCTTTTCATCTTTAAACGGTCAGAAAAGAGCTGAAAGCAGACCTCCATTTTTATTCTCTTTAACGAGTCAAAAAGGGAAAAATACTCGGCAATATTTTCACATTTTACGAGTCAGAAAAGAGCTTAAAGGTGACTCGTCCTAGAGGAACGAGTGGTATAAAGGATAGCAACTGGTTCCGGCAATGGTGGAACTGCTCAAAACATGTAATGGTCAATAGGCTGGCTAATAAAACCACTCATCGCTGCGGTTCCTCAGGAAAGGATAAACAACCAAGTGAAAGCATATGATCGGCCAAAGAGATGGTGGCGATGGAATGAAAACAACCAAGGCTCATCTAGCAGAATTCAATGGATAAAAATGGCAATCACGAGATGTAAATCGGGTATGGGTTCATTTTTACACAAGCTTGAACCATGGAGAACTCTGCTTGGATTATGTTTCATGTTTACACAAGCTTGAAACGAAAAACTATGCTTGTTATAAGTTTGCATGCCCCCAGCATAATAATGAAAATCGAGGTACATGCCCCCCAAGCTTCATTGCATTCAACAAAGTGGATGGAATGAAGGTTCACTCTCGAGATCTATGAAAGAATCGACTTGTATTTTACGAGATCTTAATCAAAAGACTCGATCTGGAAAGGGAGGTGTTTCATTTTTTAATGAGGTTGACACAGTAAAAGAACTTTCCTCGGACTGCCGTGTTTCATTTTTTAACGAGCTTGTCACAGGACAAGGAACTGTGCTCCAGAGACTTCATCATAATGAACGGGAAGTGGAGGCCCCCAAGAAAGTGGCTCCGGAGGGGAGGCCAACATCTTGGAAATCAGGACCTAATGCCCCTAGGACACTATGCACGATGGTGTCATCACTGGGTACGGGTACGGGGTGGGTGGCCACGTAGTTGATTTGCGGCGAGGCAGATGCAACTTGTGGATGAAAGCCAGGAGGGAAGGACGAATGCGCGGGAGGGGCTTGTGGACGAACGAACGATAATTGATCGAATGTCATGATTCTTCCGTCGTGTGGAAAGCAGACCACACGGAAAAGTGAAGAAACAAGGGCTCCCATGGCATACACATAATCACGACCAAGGAGAAGACTGAAGTCTAGAGAACCTTGGGTAACTGAGACGTCTATATAGACAGTCTTGCCTCCCAAAGTAATAGGAAACTTTGGGAGGATCCCTAATGGCTGACTCGTTCCTCCATCAAATGCGGTGAGATGCGGTGCGACAGGTACAAGCGATGGGGAACCCAAAGCTCGCCAAGTAGTAACGGGCATGAGACTAACCGATGCTCCTTCATCTAACACAGTGCCGGGCAGCGCCTTATTGCAAGCATAGGCAGTGACCCAGAAAGGCACATGGGACGGAAGGGGAGGGGCAGTCAAACGACTCCAATCAAAGGAGATGACCGAACTATTTGGTGGGGGAACCATATGGTTGCCCCCCTGCCCCGAAAGAACCGAATCTAAATTCTCCGGAGAGGTTTTAGGAGAACCTTTATCAGGCTCAGGAGAATCCGAGGAAACGAGAAGAACATGAGAACTTTGCTCTCTCGAAACAGAGTGGTTGAGAGGAGGTGAACTCGACTCAACACCCTTTCCGACCAATGACGGGTCTGGGACAGGTTGGGAACAGCCAGGTTCGGGAAGAGGTGCCGGGACAAGAGAGAAATCTGAAGCAATCTCTTTGTCGGCAGGGGTGCGATCTACAGTTGTAGAAAGACGTTGATAACCAGCGGGAAATGGATTCGGGGGAGTGGCGAGACTTTCCAACACAGCAGAGGCTTTGTCCATGAGTGGACAAAGGTGAAGGGGATGTTTGCCTTCACAAAGTCGACAGGGGATTCGAAACCTCCCTTTCTCCTTACCATTCCCAACTGATGAGGTAGCATCGCCATGATCATCGGTGGACGATGAAGGGCGGGCCGGATCGTGAGACCAAATTTCTAATACCCTGGGAATGCCAGGGCAATCACGAAGGAGATGGTCCTCCTTGCATAATCGACAAGGAAACTTGACCTTCCGCGGAGGAGCAGAAGGTGACCCGACTTCAGGTATACTGGAGGGGATAGCTGGACTAGAGGGGGGAACTGTGTGTGTAAGCTCTCCCTTAGGGGACTTCTTCCTCTTGGTCTTCTTCTTCTTCTTCTTAGCCACCTGGTCACTTGAGTCAAGACTTTCACCAGGCGAAGCAGAAGCTGAGGACGTAGAAGTAGGCGTCGAAGGGGAGAGGTCCACCTTTGGATCAACATGACGTTGTTCAGGTGGAGGGACTGATGGACTAACAGCCGATACGGTAGAGACCAAAGAGGTTGAAAACAACCACACGGGCAACCCGATAGTTAACCCTGGTAGGGACAATGTCGCCATGTACGGAGCACCAACATTCCCAAGAGGAGGGAATTGTCCTGGATTCCCATCAGAGGGGGAACTTGGGTTGGTGAATCCCGGAAAAGTTTCCATAGCAGACGAAAACGAAACCTACTCAAGCTAACGCTCACAAGATCCAACTGGGTGATTTTATCGTGGCCAAATTAATTTTAAGACGCAAGAACCAAACTTGACCTTTTCATATTTCAGGAGTCGAGAAAAGGACAAAAGATGACTCCAGTCTCCTTCGAATGTTTAATGAGCACGAAGTGACAAGACGCTCACAGGCACCTTTTCGTTTAGGGAGTCCGAAAAGGATCAAAAGCGACTGCTCTGGAACTCTAGGTAGAGGGTGTGCCAAACTTTTCGCAAAACCACAAAATACTTTTTAGGGTACGGGTGGTCAATCTTCGTGAATGCTGTGTTCACTGCATTGCGAATCGTAGGGCGGCCGACTCGGCTTCCTATGGATAAGGGATAAAAGCCTAGTGGGGTCTCCCTATACACTCGAAGGTACGTGGGAGCGCAGTCCGTATTAGACCACTATCGAGTCACAGAAGGAGGAATCACCCAACCTAATGTGAAACAACAGTGACTATGTTTTAAGACGCCGGAACACGTCTCTAACCTAGACCTCTAAATATTTGCGTTTAGTTCCCATGCGTTTTTAGATTCATTTGGTTCATTTTACAGTTGATCTTGAGATTAAGTTTCGATTTCAAGTTCTATCGTATGTTCGCTCACAATTACGTAGATGCAATCTATATGCAAAAGAATTTCGTTTTGTTCGATGAATTCTAGCTATGAGAGAGCAAAGAATTTTAAACCAAACCAAACGAACACAAACAAACAAGTAGCTAAATGCAACTAAAGCGAGGAAAGGAAACTTTTCTTTTGAAAATGCAAGCCAACGAAATGTTCTTTTCCTTTTCGAATTTTTAAAGCAAGCTACCAATTTGATTTCTTTTCAATGACATAAAGCATCTAAAGGAATTTGGAGGAACCTGAACACCAAGTAAACTACTTAATGAGAGCACACAAAGTTCCCGAAACACTCAACCAAAGTTTCGAAATCAAAAGAAACAAAGCAATGCACGAGCTATGTGATCTAAGCTCTGCAAAACAAGCAAGGATCGCAAGCAAGGAGGAAGCGAAAAAGACCACTTGGAAACACAATCCAAAACACTCTAACAATCACTGAACAAACGCGAAAACAAGTCTAGAACCAGCTGGTCAATCAAGCAAACAAAGATCCTCACGGTAGGCTTGACACACACACGGCCACTAGATGTCCTAGGGCTCAGAGTGCGAAATCAATAGAGAAAAGCAAACACCCGACGGACTAGAGTCAGGACCAGTCAATTAGAGACTCAACACAATCCAGCAATTGCAAAAGTGATGATGGAAACACGAACCAAGCAGCGAAAGCAAAAGAAGGGAAGGTATTTGCAAACTCAAAACTGAGCAAAACGAAACCCTATAAAGCTAAGCTCCGTAATCAAACAGTTCAAAGTTCAGACAGTGAAAAACAAGTCATTAGACAGGTGGAGAGAAGAAGGGAAAGTCACAGCAAGAGGTTCAGGAGGCCAATTTGGTCAAAAATGAGTTTTTCAGGCTCAGCGCGGGTAGCCTTCAGCAACTCGGCGCTGACAGGGGGAGGCCTGTAGCAACTTTGCGACGTCAGCGCGGAAGGACAGGGAAAAAGCGCGCTGTCTCAGAAAAACGAGGTCAGCGCGGAAATAAAACACACAGACGCGATGACGGAAACCACAAAGAAGCGGGGGCGCGATGTCAGCGCGGAAGAACACGAATAAAGCGCGCTGCCCTTGAAAACGAGGTCAGCGCGACTGTTAGACGTACAGGCGCGATGAAGAGAAAACCAAAGAACAGGGTCGCGATGTCAGCGCGACTGTTCAGAAATAAAACGCGCTGAGAGCAAAAAACAAGGAAAGCCAAAATAAAAACTTCCAGAACCAAAGGCAGGAGCTTTTCAATAATAAAAATGCTTCCCAGAAGCACCCAGAAAGTTCATAAGCAACAAAGACAATCCCAAAAACTCGGAAAGAGGTCAATCAAAACCAAACACAAAAGTGGACTCAAGAGACAATAAGGCTGCTCCCCAGCGGAGTCGCCAAATTGTTGGAGAGGTAAATCCCCTCTACGGATAGAGGCGATCCCTACTAGCCCAGCAAGGGTCTAGCAACAATCACACAATGCTGCCACGCATGTTCCTAGTTACAATTAAACAAGAAGTAAAGAGCACCTACTTGGATTCCTGCGCTGTCGTTTGGCGAAGAGATGTTGCCTTCGCTCCTTCGCTTCAGCTGGTCACAATCCTCTGCGATCCCCGCGAACGGACACCTGCACACACGAAGAGAAAGCAAACGCAAGCGTGAAATCTAGTAAAAGTAACTATATGTCAGTCAGAAAAGACATAATTCACATTTACCCATTACATAGACAAACGAGAATGGAACAATAATAGCAGTCATCTATTATTAATCAGAATAGAGAAGAGTACAACCAAATGTTCTGACGTCGGTAACCTTCTCAGGAGGGGCCAGTCAGCATGTATCTCAAGCATTCACCTTTGAGGATAGTTCTCCCAAGACAAACAACTCTCTCTCTCTCACACAAATGTCACAAACAACCTTCCCTAAGCAATCAATCACTTCCACACCTAGCACACCAAACCTATAGCAGCAATCTGAGCACTACAAGCTCTGTACAATCCAAGCTATTCCAAGCTAAGTCTAACTATGTCCAACTAGCTGCTCATGGTGAGAGTTTATATAGGAGAAGGAGTCTCCTAAAAAGGTGGAAGGATGAGCTTATCTTCAAGGGAAGTTGTTGGAAAGGGTCGAATAGACATGCCATAGAAGGGAGTCGAAATTCACAAAGCTAACAACCAAGCCTGGAGAGATCTGGAAGGCAGGTTGTTTGAACAAATTCGCCCAAACTGGATCAGCGCGGATTATAGGGAAACTGCCGCGCTGTCAGCGCATATCAATAACTGAAGAAGTCATGTCAGCGCGGAAGAACACGGGAAAGGCGCGCTGTGGACCATCGCGGAAAAGTGATGTTCTTCCGCGATGGCAGCGCACAGCATACACTGGAAGGTGCCTGTCATCGCGGTTATTTTAGGAATAGACGCGCTGATGAACAAAACTTTGGAAAAATGGGTTTTTAAGCCAGTTCAGGGAGCAAGCACTTAGTGATTGTGAATTCTGGGCACAGCAGGGTGACTGACAGGAAGGCAGTGACAAATTACTGTGTGACAGCAATAATCCCTGCTTCATACATACATTTAATTTCTTTTTCAATTAGTGGTAGTAATACAGGGTTTATTCTTCTGAGTTTTTGTTTAAAGGGCTTTTGGTTTTCTTTTAGAGGTATAATATGGTGAATAATAGAGGTGTCATATGATTTCAAATCCTCATAACTCCAGGCAAAGACATCCTGGAATTCTCTCATGAGTTCAACATATTTTAACTTTTGATCAGGAGGTAAAGATTTTGATAGTTTTACCATCTTTGGATTGTCCTCTATACCTAAGTTGTATTCCTCAATATCCGCTTTTAATGGTTCCATCTTTGGTTTCTGAGGAATGTCATTGGAATCAAAAAGTTCTTCTAGAAGAGTTAATCCTTTAGGCAGATTATTGTCTCTTAAGTTGATAACCTCTGTTTCTTCTTCAATTATCTCATCAAGGTCCATTTGTTTTAGGTCTTGAACTTCCTTCTGTGTGAATTTTGTGGGATGAAGCATTTGAATTGAACTTTCTTCTAAAATGTTTGTTTCTACCTCATCTATTTGATTAGAGTTAATGTCTGTATCAACATCTATGTAACTATTAGAAAACTCTTCATATAAAGTTAAAAAGTTATTGATCTGCTCAAACATAGGAGAGGGTTGGAGGCAGGTACCTAGGAGATTTAAGGTTGTAGGAGAGAGTGGAGGGTAGTCTAAGCCGGGTGAATCTTCAATTTGAATGGAGGGCGTAGTATGCTTATCAGACGGGCTCAAACAAAATGGAACAGACTGGGCAGCTATCAGTGATCGTAGATTGGAAGCAAAGGGACTAGAGCCCATCCATGTTTGGTGGTGCTTCCAGATATCCTGGTCGGGGTTGGGGTCTGCCTCGTAGTCTATGTCATCCATCTCCATCGGAACCGACAGTCACGGTCAGCTGAACAGCGGATGTCGCGGAGGCAGCAAAACTAGGAGCTAGGTTACCAGGTGTGCTTCACGGTGAGTCTCAAAGCAAATGAATGTAGCAGGGATGGTGTAACCATGCAGGAAGGGGCTGAATTGTGAAGCAGGTCAGCGAAGTGCGTAATTTGTAGCAGTCAATCCCTGGGGTTATGGCCCCCGAGGCCTCCATGGATGGCCACAACAGTCTTGCAGAGCTCCCTCATTGCCAAACTCCAATCGACTTTCACTTATTTATAAAAGTGGGTCACATAAAATCTTTTTTTAAAGTGGGCTAATTAGACTGTGTTTGGAGGGGGGGGGTGGTTTAAATCTAACATTATCATTCACTTCCGCACATTCACACACTTCGCCGACATCTTCAAGAACGTTTCTTCAAAAAAGCCATAACTTCTTCATCCAGAAGTTGTTTTTAGAGCCGTTTTTTTAATCGACCTAATTTTTTGAGATCTTTTCATTGGAACACTTAGTTTCAACATCTACAGCTTCAGTTTATGTTAAAATGGAAAGTCCATGCCAAGTTATTCTTGACAGCACCAACTACTTCCAATGGTGGTCCTACATTGTGGATTTACTTAGAAGTAAAGGTCTTTACAGAATAACCTCAGGCCAAGAAACTAAACCTAAAGATGAAGATAAGGCCGCAAAATGGGAAAATAGGTAAGATCAAGCATGTGGGTTGATAGGGATGTCTATTTCTCCATACCTTAGATTCCATATTGTAGAAACTTGATACCCCTAATGAAGCAATGAAACAACTCACTAAAGTTTGTGGAATTAAAAATGAAATTAAAGCCCATCAACTCGAAAATGAGTTGCTTACGTTGGACCCCAATAATTTTTCTTCCATTGAAGATTTTTTGTCCAAGTTCAAGACCCTTAGACTTCTCTTGGAAGGTGTTAAGGTTAAGAAAGAATTTGGTAGATTTAACTATTCCATTCTTACTAAGTTGGGACCAACCTACTCTGTGTTTGTTTCCACCTTCAATTCTACTAGAGAAGCCTTTATTTCTCAAGGACAAGACTACAAGTCCCCCTCTTTTGATGAATTTTGTGATTCTTATTAAAGAGAACAAGAAAAACTCTTACATCTTGGTCTTATTAATCTTGGAAACTCTTCTAAGAAAGCCTTAGCCGCCCAACAACAACCAAATTCAAAGAATCCTAAGAAGAAGTATCCTAAAAAGAAAGGTCCTAAACCAAACACGGGTCCTAAGAAATTTCAGTCTCAAAATGAAAAATTAATTCAAAAAAATGATAAGGCAAATAAAAACAAAGGGAAGAAGACTGATAGACATTGAAACTTTTGTAATCAAGATGGCCACTTAGAATCCAAATGCTTTAAGAATATGGAAGCCTTAGAAGTAGCAATGAAGAAGCATAACATCCATATGGAGCACTCTTCAACTTCAACTTCATCTTCAAGAATAACACTTTTTGCATGTGGTTTTCAAGCATCTCAGTTTGGTTATGCAATAAATGTATCTTCTTCTTCTCATTCTCATGAGTGACTCATTGATTTTGGAGCTTCTTATCACATGGCAAAAAACAAAGCCATGTTTTCTTCTTCAAATGATTGTAACACGAAAAATATATATGTTTGTGATGATAGATCTCTTAGTGTTGTAGGGACTGGAATTGTTCATCTAAACAATGGTCAATTTAACGTTGCATTATGTGTTCCAACCTTATCCTGCAACCTTCTATCTATATATCAGATAACTCATTCAGGTGAAGGTAAAACCGTCGAATTTTCACCTCATGATGTTGTAATTAAGGACCTAAGAGATCCTAGACAGATTTTAGCTACTGCCATTGCTAATGATTCTACAAGGTTGTATAAGTTTAACAACTTTGGGTCATCAACTCTTCCCTTGGTATTTGTTGCTCATAATGATGAAGTGAGCAATCTTTGGCATGAGCGATTTGGTCACTTAAACTATTTCTCCCTTCAAAATCTATGTAAAGAAAATATGGTGATAGGTCTTCCTATGGTATCTTGCAGAGATGGTGTTTGTTCCGGATGTGTACTTAGAAAAAATCATCGGGATAGTTTTGAAAAACGTGCCTCTTGGCACGTCTCAGCCCCTTTACAGCTTGTGCATAGTGATTTATGTGGTCCACTTCCAGTTGTTTCATTCTTTGGCTATAAGTATTTCTTAACTTTTATTGATGATTTCTCCAGATGCACTTGGGTATACTTCTTAAAACTCAAGAATGAAGTATTTAACATGTTCTTGGCCTTTAAGGACTTTGTTGAGAAATAATCTAAACATCAAATTCTTAAGATAAGATCCGATAATGGCGAAGAATATGTTAACAATAAATTCATCAACTTTTGCACTGAGCATGGAATTAAAATGCAACATATTGTTCCATATACTCCACAACAAAATGGTGTAGCTGAAAGGAAGAATCGCACCTTAAAGGAAATGGCTAATTGTATGCCTCAATCTAAAGGACTTAGTCTTAATTTTTGGGCAAAAGCAATTAATTGTGCAAATTACATAGTAAATCATACTCCTACTAAGGTTTTAAAGAATATCACTCCAGAAGAAGCATGGAGCTCAATTAAACCAGTGTAAGTCACTTTCATGTTTTTGGAAGTGAAGCATGGGCCCATATTCTAGATGAGAAACATAAAGCTTTAGAACCTAAGAGTGAAAAATGTATTTTTTTTGGATATTCTGAAGATGCCAAAGGATATAGACTTCTTTCACCTAAGTCCAAAAATGTTATGATTAGAAGAGATGTAAAGTCTGCTGAAAATATATTGACCTACGAGCCTAGTTTGGCGGATGTGTAACCTCTCTCTATCCCTTCTACTTCTAAAAATATTTCTTCTTCAGATGATGACAGTGAGGATGAAAATCCTCACCCACCTTCTCAATATCCTCCTTCATCTCCTCACCTTCCAAAATGGGTCTATGCTACTTGGGATGCAATAGGTGCTCTTGCAGGTGATCCTACAGATCAATAACGTACACATTCTCAATTCAATAGAGCCTCTTCTTTTCTGGCTCAAACTTTAGCGAATTATGATCCTAACACCTTTGTAGAAGCTTTAGACCATCTATATTGGGATGCAACTATGAATGAATAATATCGTTCATTATTGGAAAATCATACATGGGATATTGTTCCTCTTCCAAAGGTACAAAAACTTATTAGATGCAAATGGGTTTACAGAGCCAAGTTTGGACCAGATGGAAAAGTCGATAAACATAAAGTTCGTCTTGTTGCTAAGGGTTTTTCACAAGTTGAAGGCATTGACTATACTGAAACCTTCTCCCCTGTTGCCAAAATGAACACTATCCACCTTGTTCTTTCCCTTGCTGCCTCTTTCAAATGGGAAGTCCATCAAATGGATGCTAAATCTTCCTTTTTGCATGGGGACTTGCATGAAGAAATCTATATGGAACAACCTCTTGGATTTATACAAACAGACTCCAACCTTGTATGTTAGCTTAAGAAATCCCTATATGGTCTCAAGAAAGCCCCTTAGGCTTGGTATGCAAAAACGGATAGCTTTCTTTTAGATACTGGCTTTTCTAGGTGTCATTCTACAATACTATCTACACCAAGAAAGTGGGTAAGTCTCTTATCATTCTTGTTCTTTATGTTGATGATCTTATCCTTACTAGTAGTGATCCCATCCTTATAAACCATGTGAAGTCTAGCCTTAAAAAGAAGTTTGAAATGACAGACTTAGGACACTTTCATTATTTTCATAGTCTTTAAGTCTTGCAATCCAAGGAAGGTATTTCCATTTCTTAGTCCAAGTATGCATGTGATCTTCTACACCACTTTCACATGGAAAGTTGTAAGCTAGCACCTTCTCCCTTTCAGTCTGGAGCCAAAATTTCAGTCACTTGTACTTCCCCTGAAGTTGATGCTACGTTATACCATCAGCTTGAACAATGTAAACTTTGAAACAGGAACTCTCGCCAAAAATCCTCGAAAAAACATAAAAAACAATGCTAAAAACGAAAAGTGTGTATACTGGAATGATGATTTTTTTTTTAGGGTCAATTTTGATCACGTTTTAAAAATGGCAGTGAAAACGAAATTTTCATGCAAAAAAAACCTTGAAAACGAAAAAGTGTTGATACTAGAACGACGATTTTTTTTTTTAGGGTCAATTTTCAACATTTTTAAAAAATGCTAGTAAAACTGAATTTTAATGTGCAAAAAAATAGTTGTTGATGAGGAAAAAACACACACTAATGTTTTTGGTAGAATAACATTTTTCTTTCCTAAGTGTCCAATTAAAAGAGTTAACTAAAAACATATAACCTGTATAGGAGAATGGCACACGGGTAGAAAGCTTCAATTTTTTTTACGCTTTATGAATAATAAAAGCAAATTCATAATGAAATATTTGTATTTTCATACATTACATATTCACTTGCAACAACCTCTCGGTCCGGTAGACTAAAGACATTTTAAACATCTTTCAAAGAAATATATTACATGTAAATTAATATTAATCAAATAAAAAACATAATATAGGAAGAAAAACCAGCAACATAAAAGTGAGACGAAATTCTTAGTTGGGTAATTCCATCTGACGAATTTGAAGTAAGAGGGCGATTGTGAGAATCACCCTTGCCTCTTTTTTCTTGCTGATATGATGACAAAATCCAAGAGGTGGCGAGGCGAGGGCGATTCTCATAATCGCCCTATTACTTCTTCCTTAGTGATGGATACCATTAGAAGCGCTTCCTCAGTGATGGATACCATTATTGGTTGACCATGGTCTGCTTCCTTTCTCTCTGTGCCAACTTCCATGAAAAACAGAGGATGCGAGAGCAATGCTGAAGTGCCACTATTAGAATTTTGAATGAGAGCGTGAGAATGCATTACACAATGCAAGGGTGTTGTTTATTTGGGAAATTTTAAGGTAATTTTTTTTTCAAGAAATTTAATTCCGAGAGCTTTTGAATAATTTTTTTTGTGGAAATGGATTTCTCAAAATTGATTATTGTAATTTAAATTTCCAAAAATTTCCAACATTTTTCAATATCTTAAAAAAAATATTCTACTATTTTCCAAACAAAATTGTAACCCCATACTATGGTAGTACAATTTTCATTCTAATTCCCTATGGACGTCGGTTGTGGAAGCGAGGTCACCTTCAAAACCATAACAACGTCTGAGTTGCTTGTCGTAGGATGTAGCTATCAGAATAAGCAATCAACGGTGATCAACAAGGATCCAATCCATAGAAAGCGATAGCCGGCAAAGGTGCAAATAACATTCCTTCCCTTCACTATCATTAATAATGAAAAACTGATAACATTTCTTATTTGCACCACAAAAAAAGATTCATAAAAATGGGTTGAGGTTGAAGCAACTGCTCTTCTATCTATTTTTAAAATCAGACAATGGGCTTTGACAAGTAGGGTTTGGATCTCAGCATGGTCTATGTAGACCTTATTTTGTTGAGCGGCTATACGATACATGGCTTCTGTACAAGATATATATTCTCCTAAAACAAAACAATAAATGCCAACATTATTATAATTATGAGATGTGAAAGTAATATTTTCTCGGAACAAAACAATAAATATTTCTCTTTTCTTAAATAAATAAGTTTTCTTTCTTATTACTTATTTTAGTGATATAATTGATTATTTTGAAATGCCAAAATGTAATATTTCCTGTTACATATCTCCCATCTCCGAAAAGCAATTGAGCAGGGAGTAATAAGTGGCATAAAATGTTAAAGCCAACTAGTGTTTACATATAAAGATAAACAATAGTACAAATACAAGCATCTCATTGTACTTTTCTAAACCCAAAATCACATGTCATTATGTCTTAGAAAATAAATTATGTGTATAGTCTAGATAGAAAAGACAAGTGCTTTGAAACAAAACCTTTGACATTATTAGAATAATTGATTAGATGTGAAAGTATATTTATATATTCCCAAACAATAAATGCACTCATTTTCGTGTCACGATCTTTTAAATAAATGAATATTTGTCATCCTAACGATATTACTTGAATGAGGTTTTGTCTACCACGTCCGTAGAAGTGATAGGAGTTAGAGACCTAATTTTGGAGTCGCGCTAAAAATGAAATTCTTAGGAGGGAAATTCTGAGAATCGCCCTCGCCTCGTTTTATGACAGAATCCAAGAGGTGGCGGGGCGAGGGCGATTCTCAGATCTGTCATGTGGTAACTCGAATGTTATGTAATCATTAATGTTTCTCCATAAATTTGAGTGGAAGTGATTACGTGATTATTCATAATATTCAGAATTTTATTAGTTATCATCGAAACTCGTTGATTAAACTTATTTCTCGTAGAGTCAAATGAATGATAAAAATATTCAAGTTTTTTTGTTTGGTATCTGGCTTGTTTGAATTTAAGAAAAATAGTCATGTTCCTTAGCTCTGTTGGATAATCCAACTATTGTTATGAAACTATTCAAAAGAAAATCATGTTTGAGTATTGAACTCGATTATAAATTAGGTGTGAATCTTGTTATCGTAAAAAAAGTTCTAAAATGAATTTAACTTTGTCCTTCCTGCTTTAGAAATAGTCAACTCTCTGTTTTCTCTTAATGTCATACCCTATAGGACACTCATACATATATTAAGAAAATTTATCAATCGAACATTATTTCCACTCATACATATATTAAGAAAATTTATCAATCGAACATTATTTCCATGGAAGTTCATTACCTGGCATATTTGTTGGTCTTCTGGTGGAATTGAAGTACATGGACCAAAGGGAAAACTGATAGTAAATCACACGGTAGCTAGGTTGGGTAGTAAACTTGGTCGCATTAAATGCCAGCCATTCAGAAAGCGTAAACAACATTCAAACTGACAACATAAAAATGAAATCAAGCCGGAGGATGGATAACATCCATTTAAGTAAAGACTTCAACAAATTGCGAGTAGGTGGCTACGTAATTAATATGAGTCTTAGGGCGGCTATAGATTCATGCATCTTGGCCGGATCCAGAGGGGGTTCACCATTAATGGCAACTACTACTTCTACCTCATCCTCCTTACTAATGTCAGCAGAGATGGTGCGGTGGCAAACGTGAAGGTGAAGGGGTCGAATATGAGACGAAATTCTTAGGAGGGCAATTCTGAGAATCGCCCTCGCCTCGTTTTATGACAATATCCAAGAGGTGGTGGAGCGAGGGCGATTCTCAAAATCGCCCTCGTAATAACTTCGTCCACTTTGACATGTCCATGCCATGTGGAAGTGGACGAAATTCTTAGGAGTGCAGTTATGAGAATCGCCCTCGCCCCGCCATCTCTTGGATATTGTCATAAAATGAGGCGAGGGCGATTCTCAGAATCTCCCTCCTAATAATTTCGTCTCATATTCGACCCCTTCACCTTCACGTTTGCCACCGCACCGTCTCCGCTGACATTAGTAAGGAGGATGAGGCAGAAGTAGTAGTTTCCATTAATGGTGAACCTCATTCCTCCTACTTTCACACACGCCACTCTGCAAACAATCAACATAATGTTACCTTATAATCATTTAACCTTTCAAAACTTAGGGTAGATTTCATCAGAATTAAAGCAGAGAAAGTTGAATATATACCGTCTATATTGGATTGGCACGATTCCAGCCTTCGAGATGGCGAGATGTTGGAATGCAGGCATGGACATGGAAATTTTATTTTCGTGATCGAATATCTTGAACATGTTAGATCAGTTTCTGTTTACGTTCGGTTGAAATTTCAGTCATCTTTATTATTATGTGGCATTCCCTCTTATTATTGGTTGCAATCTAACAAATTCCTGTCAGATCGATTTCTCTTTGGATCGCCACTATGTACTGAGGGATGAATACCATGGTGCTTCCTTAATTCTCCTTAATACCTTCTGGATCAAAAGACCACTCAAACCAAAAGGAAAATCCACAATGACCATTCGCGAGTAGGCGTGCCAGGGTGAAATAAAGAGCGGTTGAATCACTCGCCAAACAAAGAGATTCAGATGGATTGCGTTGGTGGAAGCTGCTAGCGGCAATAACCAACAAATATCCATGCGAATATTAACTTTTATACATCTCTAATTCTACCCGTTTATCATTATTATTCATATTTACTTTTTCATATAATACAATTTAAAAATTAGGTACATGGAGAGTTCAGGTCATAGTGAACCCTCTCACTATTAAATGGAATAAATGATGGCATGGACATGTCAAAGTGACGAAATTCTTAGGAGGGCGATTCTGAGAATCTCCCTCGCCCCCACCACTTCTTGGATATTGTGAATCGCCCTCCTAAGAATTTCGTCTCATATTCGACCCCTTCACCTTCATGTTTGCCACCGCGCTGTCTCCGCTGACATTAGTAAGGAGGATGAGGTAGAAGTAGTAGTTGGAATTAATGGTGAACCCCCTCTGGATCCGGCCAAGATGCATGAATCTATAGCCGCCTGTTGTGGCCAGGAACAACCCCCCTTCTTATTTAGTTTTATCACTAATACTAAATAAGTAGGGACCCTTATTTAAAAAATTTTAAAAATCGATTAATACTTGTATTTCCTTTTTCAATAAAACTTACTATCATAAACTCAGGAGAATACCCTCGAAAAATCTAAAAAGACTTAAGTTTTATGATAAGTTGGAATAAAATCACTCCTTAAAGCGCGTTGCATTGCAAAAGCGGTAATGGATGCCTTCCTAAAATTAGAATTCTAAGATTGCGAAATCGCGATGCGAAATCACGCATCAAAAGACGCTCATCGCATCGCATGCCTTAAACATCACTTACGCTGAAATGCCTTAAACCACCAATATGCAATGGCACATCTCGCAAATCGCATTTCGTAGAAAACACATTGATGGATGATTACCACACACAACGGATTTGTGATATTGCGATCTGCGATATTGCAAAGCAAATCGCAAAATTGCCTTATCGCAGATCTTCAGGGCTCGTTGTTCGAAAAAGATTTTTCCATAAACTAAGGCCCAGTTATGTGTGTTAATGTTAATCAATGAGTTAGTTGGAAATCATTAATGAAATATGGTTTTGATCTTATCGAAGAGCCATTTCACGTAAGGTGGTATATTTTATATGTTTTCCGCATTTAAAGCTTTCCCGTCACCTTTTTCTTATCATTATTCTCACCTCATTTGTAAACTGCAGGAGCGAAGAGCAGAGAAGTATACATAGCAGTGTTTAGGATATTATGGGAAAGAAGGGTAAAGCTCCAAGTTCTGAAGATAAAGAAATGACGCCCTTATACACAGACACCACCTGTAACAAAGATGTCGGTATTACTACTTGGGAAGGCATGTACAGTCTACTCGAGGAAGAAAATCCCAAGGTAATGGAGGTTACAGCTACTGCAAGCTCACACGGGTCTTCTGAGGCGTCTATTACAGAACTAGCATGTTCATTCTTGCACAGGATAGCGGCGAGGCCCAAAATTCTTCCATACATAGACATGGTTAAATGGGTACTAGATAATGCTGATATCACGTATAGAGAATTTAAAGCTCAAAACCACGAACTCATAGAGTCATTATTTTCACAAAATTTAAGCTTTATATCCTCTAACAAAAAGCGCGCAAGAGGCGAAAATCACACCAGGGAAGCCCGGATCAAGAAATGGAGGCAGTTTCCGATGCGCGATTAGCGATCGCCAGGAAAAACCCCTTGAGATGGAAAGCCTCTAATCGCTCAATCACCTATAAGCCCGAAAATTTGTAGGAAAAAGCGCTAAAGGAAAAAAGCAAAACTTGAACTCTAGACCAGTGGTATTTATCAGATATATCATCAATTGGTATGTAGATATCTACCAAATGTACAACATCTACAGACGAACTGGAGACAAAAGGCTCAAGAAAGGGCAGAGTCAATCAAAAGGTTAACCAAGTTGAATTGGGATTCTTACTGGGCATACTTGGTAAAACCACACAACTAGTGCATGACTCTCAAATGTATCATCAATTCTGTCGAGAAGATGGCGCCAGCACTTGCCGATTCTGTTTTTGCAGGACAGCTAAAATCGGAAGTCGGCCAACCAACTCTCCTCAAGCAAATGCTGAACGCTTGCGATTACAAGGAACAAATACACAGATAGTTAGTTGTTAGTTTTAGTTTTAGATTCAATTTTAGTTTTAATTTTTCTTTATTTTTGCCTAAAATGAGGACGGTCATTTAAACCACATCCTACATTTTTGTAATAAATTATTTTTAGATTTAGTTAGTAGTATTTAAACCCTTCTCATGCATTTAGAGAAGGGTCCTGAAATTTGTCAAAAACTTGTCCTTAGAACATGCACTTTTGCACCCTCCGAGGAGGTTTTGATGAATGAATGGAACAAGATTTATTGATATTTGCGTTTAATATCTACTACTGATGTTGCACTTTTGTACTCTTAGTGGATGTTGGATTAAGAAGAGATAAATCATTATTTCTTGAAGCTCATGAGTAGAACTAGTTATAAATGGTACTTTTATCTCTTAACTATTTCTACTTATGTGTTAAGGTGATATTCATGTTCAGTTATTTATATATGAATGCGTGAATGCTTGAGTTATCATTTGGCACTTCTGTATGGTGATAGCTATTTATTTATGTTTAATATATGAGTAGCTTATTATGCGATATGTTTTTCACAACTGTTTCGTCTAACTTTTTATACGAAATGGTTTATCTTTATTGAATTCTTTTCTCATAGCAGTTGAATGATCTTTATTACCAACTGTTATTTGAAATCATTTTAGATCGCATAACGGAAAGATTACATCCCGGGTTAGTTTAGAATTAGATATTTATGTTTATTAGAATACAATTGCATGTTGTTAGATTAGATTTAGAATAAAATCATTTTACTTAGGAATTATTAGAAAAGAAATATCAATTCTCAACACACACACACATATATTGGGAAACTGGTCCCATATCCCCAGTCGGACCCACTATACCAAACGGAAAAGGAGTTGTTAACCAAGGTCCAGACCGGGTGGCTACCCCCCTTGTTGTAGACCCGATTTTCGGGTCTTCAACACCGCCCTAAGACTCATATTAATTACGTAGCCACCTACTAGCAATTCGTTAAAGTCTTTACTTAAATGGATGTTATCCATCCTCCGGCTTGATTTCATTTTTATGTTGTCAGTTTGAATTCTGTTTACGCTTTATGAATGGCTGGCGTTTAATGCGACCAATTTTACTGCCCAACCTAGCTACCGTGTGATTTACTATCAGTTTTTCCTTTGGTGCATGTACTTCAATTCCACCAGAAGACCAACAAATATGCCAGGTAATGAACTTCCATGGAAATAATGTTCGATTGATAAATTATCTTAATATATGTATGAGTATCCTATAGGGTATGACATTAAGAGAAAACAGAGAGTTGACTATTTCTAAAGCAGGTAGGACAAAGTTAAATTCATCTTACAACTTTTTTTACGATAACAAGATTCACACCTAATTTATAATCGAGTTCAATACTAAAACATGATTTTCTTTCGAATAGTTTCATAAAAATAGTTGGATTATCCAACAGAGCTAAGGAACATGACAGTTTTTCTTAAAGTCAAACAAGCCAGATACCAAACAACAGCACTTGAATATTTTTATCATTCATTTGACTCTACGAGAAATAAGCTTAATCAACGAGTTTCGATGATAACTAATAAAATTCAGAATATTATGAATAATCACATAATCACTTCCACTCAAATTTATGGAGAAACATTAGTGATTACATAACATTTGAGTTACCACATGATAGATCTGAGAATCGCCCTCGCCCCGCCACCTCTTGGATTCTGTCATAAAATGAGGCAAGGGCAATTCTCATAATCACCCTCCTAAGAATTTCATTTTTAGCGCGACTCGAAAATTAGGTCTCTAACTCCTATCACTTCTATGGACGTGGTAGACAAAACCTCGTTCAAGTAATATCATTAGGATGAAAAATATTCATTTATTTAAAAAATTGTGACATGAAAATGAGTGCATTTATTGTTTGGGAATATATAAATATACTTTCACATCTAATCAATTATTCTAATAATGTCAAAGGTTTTGTTTCAAAGCACTTGTCTTTTCTATCTAGACCAGACGTTAATTTCACTATACACATAATTTATTTTCTAAGACATAATGAGGATTGACATGTGATTTTGGGTTTAGCGAAGTACAATGAGATGCTTGTATCTGTACTATTGTTTATCTTTATATGTAAACACTAGTTGGCTTTAACATTTTATGCCACTTATTACTCCCTGCTCAATTGCTTTTCGGAGATGGGAGATATGTAATAGGAAATATTACATTTTGGCATTTCAAAATAATCAATTATATCACTAAAATAAGTAATAAGAAAGAAAACTTATTTATTTAAAAAAAGGGAAATATTTATTGTTTTGTTCCCAGAGAATATTACTTTCACATCTCATAATTATAATAATGTCAGCATTTATTGTTTTGTTTTAGGAGAATATATATCTTGTACAGAAGCCATGTATTGTATAGCCGCTCAACAAAATAAGGTCTACATAGACCATGCTGAGATCCAAACCCTACTTGTCAAAGCCCATTGTCTGATTTTAAAAATAGATAGAAGAGTAATTGCTTCAACCTCAACCCATTTTTATGAATCTTTTTCTGTGGTGCAAATAAGAAATGTTATCAGTTTTTCATTATTAATGATAGTGAAGGGAAGGAACGTTATTTGCACCTTTTCCGGCTATCGCTTTATGTGGATTGGATCCTTGCCGATCACCGTTGATTGCTTATTCTGATAGCTACATCCTACGGCAAGCAACTCAGATGTCATTATGGTTTTGAAGGTGACCTCGCTTCCACAGCCGATGTCCATAGGGAATTAGAATGCAAATTGTACTACCATAGTATGGGGTTACAATTTTGTTTGGAAAATAGTAGAATATTTTTTTTAAGATATTGAAAAATGTTGGAAATTTTTGGAAATTTAAATTACAATAATCAATTTTGAGAAATCCATTTCCACAAAAAAAATTATTCAAAAGCTCTCGAAATTAAATTTCTTGAAAAAAATTTTACCTTAAAATTTCCCGAATAAACAACACCCTTGCATCGTGTAATGCATTCTCACGCTGTCATTCAAAATTCTAATAGTGGAACTTTAGCATTGCTCTCGCATACTCTGTTTTTCATGGAAGTTGGCACAAATAGAAAGGAAGCAAACCATGGTCAACCAATAATGTTATCCATCACTGAGGAAGTGCTTCTAATGGTATCCATCACTGAGGAAGAAGTAATAGGGCGATTCTGAGAATCGCCCTCGCCCCGCCACCTCTTGGATTCTATCATCATATCAGCAAGAAAAACGAGGCGAGGGCGATTCTCACAATCGCCCTCTTACTTCAAATTCGTCAGATGGAATTACCCAACTAAGAATTTCGTCTCACTTTTACGTTGTTGGTTTTTCTTTCTGTATTATGTTTTTTATTTGAATAATATTAATTTACATGGAACATTAAGGTTGTTATGTGTTCAACATTTGTATTATGTAATTTTCGCATTCATTTTTATGTTAATCATTATTTTTTGAAAAAAACAGTGATTATTATTATGTTTTGACATGAAATTCATATAAAAAAAACTATTAGTTAACCATTTTTAGTTAAAATTTTCCTATAAAAATTGTGATTTTGTCATGTCGTCTCTAGCAAAAAATTACAAAAAATTATCAAAACTTGTAGTTTTTTAGTTATATTTATGTTAAAAATGGTTTTTTTTTGTCAATTGTTAAAAAATATTGCTTTTAGAGATAATTATTTCATTTAGATTGAAATATGATATAACTACGTATAAATATGTAGAATATCGAAAATTCAAAATATCGACCTTCTTCTTTAAATATACAAAACAATAAAAACCTCACTACAAAAAATAAAATTAAAATAAAAACATGAAAATATGAAGAAGAAGATCACTTCAAAAATTATTAAATTTAGAAAATAATTATTTACATTTCATACATTAGAAAATTTAAAGTCAAAAAATAGGTCTTTTAAAAAAATGGCCTGATGCATAATTACCACTTTTTTAAATCAGCATGAAAATCACTACCATTCTAAAACATAATGTACATAAAAAAATTCAAAGTGCCAAAAACTATGCTCTAAAAAAGACATGTGTGTTCTGCATCACCCCTTTTCAAAATCGGGTCACTTTTTTGCTATCTCTACAAAACGGGTAACAGTATCAGTTCCCGTTTCAAAGTTTACATTGTTCTTGTAGGAAAACTTTTGTATCTGACCCATACCCATCATGACCTTTCCTTTGTTGTTGGCCTTATTGATCGGTTTATGCAAAACCCACATGAAATTCATTAGAAAGAAGCTAAAAGAATACTTCGTTATGTTTGAGGTACAATTCAGTTTGGGATTCATTATAGTGCAGAAGCATCTCCTCTATTGGTTGGTTTCACTAATTCTGATTGGGCTGGTGACCCTGATGATCGGAAGTCTACTGCAGGTTATGTCTTCACTCTTGGTTCTGGACCTATTACATGGGCTTGCAAGAAACAAAGTGATATTTCTCTTTCTTCAACAGAAGCAGAGTATCGTGGCGCCATAGAAGCTAGTAAGGAAGCCTTGTGGCTTCGTCAGATCCTATTAGAGTTTGGCTTTCAACGACAACATTCGACTACACTTTGGTGTGATAATCAAAGTGCCATTCAACTATGCAAAGATCTAGTCCAACATCAGTGCAGAAAACACATTGAACTACACATGCACTTCATCGGAAAGCTCATTCATGACCATGTTCTTGAAGTGCAATATTATTCAACTGATGATAAATTTGCTGACATATTTACAAAGGCTCTCATAGAGGTGAATTTTACTAAACTTCGATTTATGGTTGGAGTTCAAGAAGTTGTCACTAAAGAGGGATAGGCTCGAATTTCTCCTTCCTTCTATTGTGTCATATTTGTACATCCTTCAATCCTATCCCAAGTTGTTCTTAAGGAGGGATGTTAGGATATTTCGACACATAGGAAATAGTTAAGTATAACTTGGCCTAGTGTAGAGTTAGGTAAAGTGTGTTTCTTTATTATGTACTTTTGTAACTTACAATCCGACGGTCACGATATGTTCTAGACATGAAGTGATCCGATGGTTCATTCTCTCCTCTGTATTATCGACACTTGATCTGTGGCTTAACACCGGATTGGTCCATGATCTCTATTTAAAGAGCATGGAGGGTCATTTGTAGGGTGACCGTTCATTAGAGAAGCTTATGTAAATTTTCTTTATTTTACATTAATAAATTGCCTGAAGTGGTCACATTGGCTTAGGTCGTGGAATGTTTCCCTCTTTGAGGGTTTTAACCACATCAAGATTACTGGTGTCTTGATCTGTGATCTGTTTGTGAGCGATGTCCTTTGGTATTCCATCTGAGTAACTTACCCTGTAAATTCCTACGTGGAAACTTAGACCATGTCAACTACGACAGCTTCAACCATGACAACTACGGCAACTTCAACCGTGGAAATATGGAAACTTCGACCATGGTAGCTTCTATTATCACTTAGATTTTCCTTGAAGTTGTTGGGAAGAGGAAAGGGGTCCGAGGTAACTACAAACCAACTTTTAAGTATAGAATCTAGCCAATCTGTACTCAGAGAGGGCTCTCTCTTTATGATTTAGCTTGGTTTTGAAAGATAATAGTCTAGTTGTGAAATTTAGGAGTTTTGATTGAGTTTGGGTGGTGAAATTCAATAGCAGAGGAGTAGGACTAACTAGTTTAGGCCATTGGGCTAATGGAGTCAAAGAAGATGGCTTAACTGGATTTGGTTTCTTAACAAATGATGGTTTCACAAGGCAAGATGGTCAAACAGGGAACAAATAAAGACTTGGGATAGATAGAATGAACTCAAAATGGGTAAAGGGCAGTTAAGAATCCTTCAACCTATTTAAAAAAGGAACTTGAATGATTACTAATAAAGATCAGTTGATTATTCTTTACTAAATAATCAAAATGAACGAACTAGAAAACAGGAGCAATTAAGATTTCACTGTTTATCCTAATTCAGAAGAAAACATAGAGAATAATAACAATTGAAAACAGAGTGCAATCAAGCATATTCTGAATTACTCTTTTTCGTTTATCATTCAGATATGAAACATAGATGATATAAGAAACAAGGAAAACTTTAAAACACAAGGTATAGAGGACTTATTGATCCGGTGTTTGATTCAAGAAATCTGTGGAAAGTCCTTTGCATCAATTCTTTATCCAGCAAGCCATACAAAAGTTGGTCCAATAGCACTTTATTCCAAAATAATCAGTATTACAGCAATGTCTAAGAATCCACCCTCAATACTCCAATTGAGGGAGTATTTATACAAAAAAAATTACAAAAAATATCTCATAACAGAGTGAGATATATTCTAGGATGACTATGAATAAATTACAAGAAAATAGAGACAACTAGTCTCGAAGATAGGAGAAAAGGTAAACTGATGTTGTGTTGTTCCTATTCTCGCTAAGTGTGCTGGAGGCAGGCCCTATGATTTGGCTTGCTGCTGTCTTCTTTAGTAACTCTGTGCTGGCTGCCCTATTTTGACTGATACCCTTTACCTATTCTGATACACTTCAACCTGTTTGATCTCTGTTCATCTTTGTTCATTACTTGCTATAGTAAATAACAAAAATTTACATTTTACCAAGGATAATTTTACAAAATTTCCAATATGTCTTCCCACCATTTTGGCTCTGGAAATCTATGTTTCTGAGGTTTCCTCGGGGTCTCATAAGTTTCTTTATATTTGAAAAAGGTAGGCTGGATTGGGAACAAGTGCTTTATCTCATGCTCAACATAGAACAAGTTCTCCAGACTATCATAGAGAACTTTTCCTGTAGGCAATGCTTTTGTTCCTGATGCACTTGTTGATGAACCTGCTTGGTTTCCTGCATACTTATTCAATTTCTCCACATAGTATTTACGAGTCATTAGTTTATCATGAATAACTATAGGACTTGGCAAACCTTTACTCTGCAAAACATTAAATCTCTTCATGAAGGCATTGACTTCTTCCTACATGTCATGGCACCTTCTCTCTAAGTTCTACATCAAAGTTCTTTTAGTAAAAAGCCTTTTAATCTCCAAAATTGTCCCTGTTCTATCTTGAATGCCAAACTCTTCAAGCTAGTACTTATTCCTGGTATTCAAAAATTGTATGAGATTATTGGCTTCTTCAGGCATATTTCCTAATTCTGCCATTGTCTTCTGAATTTCTTCCTGAGCTAGTTTCACTAAATCAATTTGCTCAAAAATTATCTGAATAGATGGCCAAGCATAATTTATTTATTATGTGATGTTGTTCCAAAGAATTTTCTTGATTTCTGACAGAGGTTTGTCAAAACTAAGATCTTTCTCCAATGATTTCACTTTGTTTTCTAACACTTTAATCTCTCTTGTCTTTTCTGCAACACTTATCTTTGAGAGATCATACGTTTTCTCTAAATTGGCATATTGCTCTTTTACCTTATTTAGTTCTAAAAATTGTAGTTTCAGGTCCTCCATTGATTTTATTAACTCCTTTGTGCTCAAATTAATAGTGCTACCCTATGCTACTCCTGTTGTTCCTGTTGTTGCTATACATGTAACTGCCTCTGCTGTGACTGCTGGAATATTTGGTGCCAATGCTACTCCAAGAGTTGATGGGACTACAGTTGAGACTACTGGTATCACATTGGGAGGTTGAGAGGTTGACTCTCCCTGCTTGTCCTTCAATGCTTTTTCAAGTTCTTGTTCAGTATCAGTCAGTCGTTCATTAAGCTTTAAGAGAAAATCCATCATTTCTTCTTCAGATTTTTCTTTATAACCTCATCAGTCTGTGGATGCCTTGAAGGAGGCAGCGTTAGTTGTTTCCTTAGGGAAGAAATATCTTCATCTTTATTTTTGATCAAGGCTTCTGTAGCCTTTGCATCTTTGGGATCATGACACAATCCAATAATTATTTTTTCTAAAGACTTTATTCTATTATCTTTGGCCTGGGAGGAAGCCTTCTCCAAGTGTCCTTGGGCAGTAGTGTTATCTAAATAATTTTTCAACCTTTGGGCCATCATTTCCTTACCAGTCAAGGTTGAATAAATCATTTCTCCAATTTGCTGATGCAATTCAATCTGATCCAAAGGATGAATATCCTTTGCCATGACTTCAAAATTTGTTCTGAGATAATCTGCTGCTGATTTAGGCTGCTGCACCTTTGGCTTAAAATAGCTCATTATCATCTTGCCTTCTTTGATGTCATAGGCTGACATCAATCTCTGTTGATTTGTAGGAGCCATCTTCAAATATTGGTTATAAACCTGCAGCCTCAATGGATCATTCCTGGCTTTTATTTCTGTAAATATTTTCTTGATATCTAAGGCATCTTTCCCTGGTGGCCTGAGAGATGATACCTCTGCACTATGCTGCCTTTCTAGCTCCTGTCTCTGTGAGCTAGTGGATGTTTCTCTCAATGGAAAAGTTTGCTGGCTAACTACCCTTTCTTTTCTCTGACTATCTATAGTCTCTTCAACAAATTCCTCCTCTGAAAGGGGATTTAGCCTTTGCCTTTTTGTACCAGGCTGCTCTGAGGGTCCACTGGCAGGGATAACTACTTCCCTGTCTCTCTTTTTATTCCTTTCCCCATTTAGAGGAGTCTGCAAGCTTGGAGGTGTTTCTACATTAGTTTGAGCTAGAGGAGTTGGCATTTGAACCTGTTCTTTGGAATTTTCAGGCTGCTTAGACATTGTAGACCATACTGTCTTTTGAATACTGGTTTCTAGTTCTTTTCCCTTTAATGTTCCTGTGGTTGGTGTGCTTGTTTCCTTTGAAGGATTCTGAGAGGTTCCAGCACTGGAGGCACCAACTCCTGATCTTTGAGATAACTCAAATGGTACCTGCCCAAAAGAATCCAGGTCAAGTGTTTTCTCAAGATCTTTCATAACATTCTCAATATTGACCTGTTCACTATCATGTTCTACTAGGGTACCTTCCCTCCATTCATCCATATTTGCAAATTGTTCAATTTCTGGAATCCTATGGTGAATGTATGGTGACAACCTGTTTTTCATTCTCCTATCGCTAATGAAACTATTAGGGTCGTATGGCCTCCAACCAAAACTTTTGCGCAAACTTAAGATGATTTTCTAGAATTTTCTCTGCTTCTCTCCATGCTTCCCTATCATTGCAGACATAAGGGCCTAACTAATTTTTTATTCTGAGTTGAGCTTTCTTTTTGGCTTTGCAAAAATGAACCTGGTCTGTATGTATCATTTATCTGAAATATTCCAATGCAAACAGTCTCATTGGAACGTATTTTGGTAATTTGAAGGGGCAGAGCTCACATCCATATATCCTGATTTCTGTATGGTTCTTGTATAGGTACCAATCACCTATTCTATACTGCTTGGAGAGCTGTAGGGTTCTCTTGATGTCACCACTGATTCTAGGAGGGGAAACCCCTGTCAATAAAGTGGTTGCAGGATGAAAAAATTGGTCAATGAACTCACTGTATGAGTAAGGGGACTCATAAGATGCATGGAAGATGGGGCTCCAAAAGGTAACAAACCTTGGATTGCCTTTATTGTCAAGTTTCTTCACAGGGAAAGGGAAGTTCTCTGACTGATAATACAACATAAGATGATAAATGAAAGTGGTGTATTTAAAGACTCCTTCATTGTCCAGTCTCAGGAATTGGTCATGAATTTTGTTGGCAATATAGGAGGCATAGTCATATTTAATAGCAGGGGGTTGTCCAGGAGTAAAAATTGACAACAACACTAAGGTTACATCATCAACATACTCACCGGAGTTGAATCCCATGATTAAGGCTATCATATCAACAATGAGCTTTCCTATGTCTGTAAAGAAAGTCTGTAGATAAGGAGGTGGGCCTTTAGGCTGATGTTTAGGGTCCATGAAAATCTGACAGATGCGAGTCAGTTCTGACTGAGACAATTGGGAAGATTTCTCAAGTAAGTATCCCATAGAAAGGGGAGTGAGAGCTTGTTCAGGGGAAAATTGCAACATTTCATTAATGGATGCAGCTGTTATGGGGAAAAGGATTGTTTGACTTGGGGACATGACAGCTCTGAGATTAGGATCATAGTTTGCCTGGCATTGATGAATCAGATAAGGGAAAACATGGACTGAGGGGAGAAAATACCTGGGAAGGTTTGATTCCCATAGTCCCAGGATATCTGAGCCATTTAGGTATTGGTTTCTGACTTGGAAAAAAACTTTCAAGTGGTTCGTGTCAGTGGATAAGTCCCTTATCTGAAAGTCTTTATCTGCAAGAGGCAGATAGTCTAAGTCTTTATGAGGGGCATTCATGGGTGTAACAGACAGAGCCACCGGGGTTTCCATTTTTGGTTCTTGTGGATTCAAAAATGGAATTGGGGTTTTCTGTGGAGAATAGACAAAACAACAGGTTTTGGGAACCTATGTAGTGAAAGAAAGTTTGGACTTGTACTGAATTTAGCTCTTTCTTGTGGAATTTTTAGTATAAAACCAAAACTTACAGGGTTTCAGTGGAAATTGGATAAATACCTATAATGGGGAAGTGAATAGTACAATGGCAAGTTGAATAACAGGCTCTAGAGTACGTTGCTGCAAATTTTCTGACCAGGTGGCGGTTGGAAAGCTTTAGCAGTTGATTGGGACATCGCTTTGCATGGGAACACAGTTTGCCATATAAAACATTGAAAATGACATTTCATTGGTTTTACTCACAAAATCTAGGTTGGCGGGGTTTTTTTTATTATCGGGCGGATGACGTAAGCGGGAAAAGATGTTTTGTCGCATGCGGAAGGCGGTAAGCGGTATGGGATCGCACCGCTTTTGGGGTCGGGTGGTATTCGGCCGGGAGCCAACGATCCCACTAATCGCTTGATGTGTGGCGGAGGTATGGGGTGGAAACCACTTGGTGATCGTGCGTTAATGCATGGTCACCAAGGGGGGCGCGATATGGATAAAGACCGTTGGATGGGGAAAGCATGATCAGACGGCGAATGGGGGCACGATCGGGCGAGGTTTAATGCGAGCGGGCCCGACACAATAAAAAATCATTTAATTGTATCAGGGATAATATGATTGGTTGGGGGGTGGTTCTTAATTAACCGTGAGGGTTAATTAATTCCAATTAACGTAGCAGAAGGTCAAGGTTCTTAATGGGTTACTGTTTAACCCATTAATCCTATTTTAACACTGTTTATGGTTATATTTAACCAGGGCAGGATATTTAATGTTTTGGGGATTTCTATATATATTTAATAATACGGGATAGGGTGAACTTTTTCGAGAGTTATATAATATAAGTCAGAAATTAATATGAAACAATGTGATAAAAAGCGCTAAGTAAAAACATTAGAGTATACATTTAAACTTAGGCTTAAAGTGGAAAAGGGGTTTTTATGTGATATTGTGCATTTTTCCTAAGTAAAATAGGATTTTACTTAGGAAAAGACTTATGAAGGCGAATGAATGATGGTTTTGAGTACCTAGGCTTTTGAAATTATTGGGCCGAGGGTCCGGTCCCTCCAGAAGTTAGAGAAATGCTCCGAGCCCCTCCAATTTAGCAAATGCCTTAGTCCTTAGGGGAAATTAGTGAATAATTAAGGAAAATGAGAAGGGGAGTTAATCATTGTGACTTTGATTTGATTGTGATGTCTTCAATGTAATGTATTCCTTGGCCTTGCAATGAAAGTGAAAATAGCACATTTAGAGATATTATCCATCACATGTAATTCTACAACATCATCTACCTACCCTACCTCCTTTAGCCTGACGTTTTTCTTCTTTATTAGGGTGCACTTGGACTGGAAAACCCTTATCACACTTTTTCTTTTACATGTAGAAATCTATCTAAGTCTAGCCTTATTACATCCAAGGGCTCAGATTAAACTGTTGAGCTCCTTTTATTCACTCTACCTATCTACTTGTCTGCCAAGATTAAACAGTTTGGTCAGATATTTATTCTCTATCTCTAAAACATAAAAATTGAAAATATGAACCAGTCAAGTTTAAGCTGTTTGACTACTCATCAATTGTGGCATAAGTTACAAGTTGCACACAATTTGTTTATTACATAAGAGTAAAAAGTAGTCGCATTTGGACTTGCACATTTTCCTTGGTCTTTCTTTTGGTGGGGTTCATTTTCTTTCATTTTTTTTTGACGATATGGAAAACCTTTGCAACAGGGAAAGGTATGAACATATTCATAGCCCATCAAGTCAATCATGAAATATGACACCTATTGGTATAGGAGCATAAAAGCTTCAACCAAAAAAACTACGGCAGTTGTGACAGCTTCGACCAAGGCAACTATTACAACTTCGACCACGGTAGCTTCAACCACGGCAACTACAACATCTTCAACTATGGCAGTTGTGACCATGGAAACTATGGAAGCTTCAACCACAACAACTACGACAACTTCAACCATAGAAACTATGAAAATTCAGCCATGGAAACTATGGCAACTTCTTTGCTCCTAGCTCGAACCTATGGGAGACTATTTAACCCAAGAATAATTCCACAAACTTGTCTTCCTTGCTTTTCTAGGTTGCGGCTGCTTCTCTACCTCTTGTCTTGTCCCCACCGAAAAACCTGAGCTTGAATGGAAGAATTTAGGTTTATATTTATAGTGGTATTTCCATATTTTGAAGGGACACGTCTCTTTGCCAAGGGTTATGAGCCTACTCAAGTCGGCTTGGACAGTTTGACAATTTTTTAAACATGTTAATTTCAAAAATTGATTTCTCTTCAATGATAAGGAATTAGGAGGCAAGTGAGTACACATTGGAAAGATTATGACCTCCTCTATAAGTTGATATAGTATTCCCTTCAGTATATGTCCTCTAATGATGGAAATATATTTTTTCTTTTATCATATGCATACTTTTTCATAACATCCCTATTAAAGAATTTCTTTTATGGAATTAGAGCATCAAGTGGAATATCATTTTTTTTTCACTATTTTGACATGCTAGTGCATGTGATCTTCATGCATTAGGATTTCATACAAGGACTAGGGTTTCTTTGACATATTCATACATCTAGGGTTACTATATTAGGGATTCATCACATGGGAATTATGAGCATCATTCAACAAGACTAGGGTGCCTTTTCAATATATCTTTATGGGCATCTTCAACAAGGTAACTTCTTTTTTAGGGTATCTCCAACAAAGCTTGGGCAATGTATATAAGGGAAAGTTATTGGCTTTCCATAATTAATGACCGACATGGCTAGCTTCAACAATGAAGACATGATATCATAATGACATCATTTCTAGCACTTCGTTATGGCAAGTGCATCTAGAATTTCATTAATATACACATGCACCTAGGGTCTAGTCAATTAATTAGGGTTTAGGTCTCCTAGGGTTTGCACAATATCTAGGTTGGTTTCATCAATTCAACTATGATGCCATCAATGACAACTTTACTCAACACAAAAGCGTTGGAAAACCGTATAGCTTCTCAACCTCATCTTCCGGTTGCTTACAGGAAGCTTTCTCCCAATCCTCCACTAGTTGATGAAGTGATTGATCAGAATCTGAATCTAATCAATCCCACTCTCTTTGAACATGAATCCCATGAGTCTATTCCCAACCAACCATTGGTTTATAAAATGGTTGACTCAATTCCACCTTCATTTGATCATACATGTCCCATAGAGAGTGAGTTCATACTGCTCAAGTTCTTCTTGTTTCTTTAGATTATAATGAACAGGGGGGAAATCCTCTTGTTCCCAAAACATAGGGGAGAAATTATCCTATTCCCATAGCGCAAGGTGGAAGTTCTCCCATTCCCTCAACACCCCCTCCAAGTAGTCTGACCACTTCCTTTGATTGGAGTCGATTGGCTAGATATCGTCTTCCTTCTTATGTACCCTTCAAGATCATAGTACAGGCTTATAATGTGGTTCTACCTAGCACAGTAATAGATGAAAACGCATATGTTAGTCATTTTTCCTCAACTACTTGGAAAGCTTTAGTTTCTCTGTAGCTTGTGCCTGTTACCCAAAATCTTTTGGCTTTTAACAGAGGAACTAGTCAACCATTAGGGATCCTTCCTGAGTTGGCTATTACTTTGGGAGGAAAGATTGTCTATATCGATCTGATGGTAGTCCAACACCATTTATATTTTAATTTACTCGTTGCACATGAGTATGTTTATGTCATGGGAGATATTGTCTCTTCACTCTTTCATGTGATGTGTTTCCAGCATGAAGGAAGAATCATGATTATTGACCATCTTTCGTTTTTTGGTCCTAATTTGGCTCCCAATCAACTAGAATCCCTAAATAGTCCTTATATGCAAGTGGTATCTTCCCCGCCACAGGTTAACTATGTGGAAACATGTTCCATGCTCGTGACTATTGATGATCTAGTAGAGGATATGATGAATCATTTACTAGGGGTATTGGAGTCTAATCTATCCATTGGATCTTTTGATATGTATCCCTTCTAGAGCATTGTTCTTCCATTTGTTGAGAACCTCTTGGAAGACATGGCCTCTTTTAGGTCATGATCAAGGTTCCTGGAGCATAGTTCATTTTCTTGTGTCAAGCTTGTTAAAAAATGAAACAAGGTCCTTGGAGCAGAGTTCCTTGTCTTGTGTCAAGCTCGTTAAAAAATGAAACAAGGTTCCCAGAGCAGAGTTATTTTTCTTGTGTGAAGCTCATTAAAAAATGAAACAAGCTCTTATGAGGATAGTTCTTTTACTATGTAAACCTCGTTAAAAAAATGAAATAAGTTCTTATGAGCATAGTTCTTTTCCTGTGTCAAGCTCGCTAAAAAATGAAACAAATCCCCTTTCAAATAGAGTCTTTGATTAGATCTTGTAAAATCCCAGTAGAGTCTTTAACTTGATCTCGTAAATGAAGCTTCATTCCATCCACTTGTTAGTATCCAGTAGTCTACTTAGGTGCATGAAATGAAGCTTGGGGTGCATGTACCTCGAATTGAGTCATTATCTTGGGGGCATGAAAAATTATTTCAAGCATAGTTTTCTCTGTTTCAAGCTTGTCTAAAAATGAAACCAACCTCAAGCATCGTTTCCTATGTTTCAAGCTTCTGTAAAAATGAAACCATTTTCATCCTATCCCTCATGATTGCCATTTTGAACATCCTATTTTTTCTAGATGAACCTTGGTTTTCTCATTCCATCGTCGCTATCTGCTTGGTCGGTCATATGCTTTCACTTGTTTTTTTTTACTCTCTATTGAGGAACCATTGTGATGAGTGGTCTTATTAGTCAGCCTCTTAACCTTTGCGTGTTTTTAAGTAGTTCCATCTAACTGGAACCAGTTTCTACCCCTTATACCAGTCATTCCTCCAGGAGGAGTCCTCTTTTATCTCTTTTCAAACTCCTATAACATGAAAATATTATTGAGCACTTGTCTTTTAGAACTCGTAAAAGTAAATGAAAAGACTTCTACTCAGTATAAGTTTAACCATTTTCCTAACTGAGATAGACTAGCTACGAAAAAGGAATACCTTAGTTGAACATGGCTAAGAGGTTCTCTTGGGTATTGTTTTCTACCTTTTCGGACCTAAGGGACTACCTATGAAAAGGGACATTTGGAGTTTTCTTTTTCGCCTCTTTTTCAAACTCTCTAAACATGAAAAATGTGTCGATTTTTACCTTCATTGGACTTGTTAAAACATCAGCCAATGATGGACTTGTCAAACATGATGAGGTCGAACCACTCCTTCTCAGGGTTCATTAAATATAATTAGAGGGATTCGTCTGAAGGATGAACTTACATATCAAACATATGTTATCCTCCTCAAGCTTCTTAAAAAATAAAGAGGTATTAACCAGTATGGTTGGGGAAATTGGGAAAACAAGGGATTCCAATTTTCTAATGGAAGTGAGTTGCTCTTGAAAATAACACTCTTCCACTTCATATTTATGGTTGTTGGGTTGGGTAATATGCTTGTCTTTTAGTTATCATGCCATTTTCAGAGCCTCCATTTCGGTTTTGGGTCAATGTTTCCAACTCCATTCAGTTTCATTGGTGTGTTCGAGAGAAGTCATTCAGTTGATCTTTGCTATGATACTCTTAAACCTTCATTTCATGTATATCTTTCCTTATCCAGTTCCATTTCAACATCATTCTAATCATTCTATCTCAATCATGATACCCTTTTCGTGTTGTTGATGGGTGATACATCAAGGCCCTCCTGCGACGGGTCGCTTCCTGTCAACATTAGCACATCATCAAGGAAGTTGACTTAGAAACACACCTTTGGTACCTTGGTTCTTGGATACATCACTAACAAGTTTCTTTGCTCTCGAAAATAGGTTTATACCAATGGGCTTCAATCGAAAGGTTTTGTGTGGTGTTCGAAATCAACTCATTCAGTCACACCACATTGAATGTACTTGAGTACCTTGAGAGCCATTAACATCATCGTTTATTTCCCTCGCATCTGTTAAAAAATTACATCATTGGACAGTAATCAGATGGTGTCTACTATGTTCGGCTCCAGCTCATTGATTCACATGGTTAGACTCATACATTGGTTGGTTGTGTGAACGAGATAGAAGACCTCAGATCTAGTTTCATCCATCTGGGCTATGATTTCAGGAGTTATACAAAGATAACAATGGATGATGCTCGTGATCATATTGAAAGTCATCCAGTCATGGGTCCACTAGTTGCATCTGTGGACATGTCATTTGATCATTATACATGTTATGTGAGCTTATGAGCTGAGAATAGGTATGCCTCCCTCAGAATAAAAAGATGTCATGTTGTAAATGTATTGTAACAGATGAATCTTGTTGGTTGTCCTTGATCCTGACTTGTCACAAGATAAATCATTTCAGTCATCAGTTATCATATCTGACTTTGTGCTTTAGGGGTCATTTTTTTATATGCCATTTTGTCACATCCGACCAGTGAGCTTCCTAATGGGATCAATCAACATCATATTCCCCCTTGTCACCATCTTGCACAAATCCCTAAGAATGTTCCCTTCATCTGTTGGGTCCCTATAATACTAGTGATTACCCCATTACTATTGTAGTTATACCCCTTATTTATATTTTTGTGCCCCTATTACCCCCATATTTTTATTTCTGTGCCCCATAGAATCCCTCTATTGTTATTTTTGTGGCTTTATATTATTATTGTTAGGTCGGCTAGATTATATTGTGACTCCTTAGACTCCTATATACAGAAAGGAGGTTTTTTCATTTGTATCATCCAAGAATTGTTCATTTATGTAATGTAAAGGAGGTTCCCCCTCGAAGAGGCTGAATTCTAAGGCGTGGATCTCTCTTTTCTATCTTTTTGTGAGCTGTTTTCATCACATTTGGTATCAGAGCTTTGGATTCTAGGGTTTCGCTACTCCAAACAGGTCATCGTGGCATTTTCGCTATAACTTTTTTTCTGTGATGTTTCAGAAGTCTAAAAATACCCATTTGAGAAGAAATCGCGCTGAAGCTTGGGTCTGAATTTCAGAGCTTTTTGCGCGATATTTGCGGAGATATGATCTGAGGAAGTTGGTCTTTTTGCAAACTCCTGAATTACATTCAAAATAGGTGACCTGGGGAAAATCGTCATAACTTTCTCTCTCGGGATCGGATTGAAATTTCATAAGAAGGTACAGAAAGAGGATGGACTGTAGTTTCTTGTATGTGTGTTTCAGATTCAAAGGTTGAAACAGTGACTCGTGGCACGTCGTACAAGTTCGCTCTACTGAACCAGTCTAAAAGAAAGTCACTGTGGGAGATTTCACATAACTCTTCCTTGGAGAATCCAATTTGGCTCATACTTGTGGCATTGGAAAGAGGACGCAGAAGGCTACTACAAGTAGCAATTTCAGAACTGGATGATCTGAAATTACAGAGATACATCAGATTCAATATCAGGCTTCTATAAAGTGAAAAAAGGTGTGTAGTTTTAATTTTTTAATTTTTGTGTAAGCTTGGTTTAACGGAATTCAAAGGGCATAGTAAAGAATTATTATCGGTAACTGATTCCACGAGGAAAGAAAATGCAAACACCTATTAAGGAACTTGAAATCTCTAGCATGACTCATGAAGAAGAGGAAGAAATGCTACATGATATATCAAAATTACAAGAACAAGTACAACAAATGTCACGCTCACAAAAGCTAACAGAGGCTAAGATAAGTGGCGTGGAATCTAAGATAAATGGCGTGGAATCTAAGATAAAGGGCATGGAAGCTAAGATGGAGGATTCGATGGCAGATTTCAAGATAGATTTGAAGACAGACATGGAAGAATTGAAGAAGTTGCTACAAGAAAGGGTCACTAATGGTGAAACGGTAGTAAAGGAAACTCATGATGAGAACAAAAGAAATGTTAATCATGATTCCATAGATGCTAATGTTGGATCGAAGAATCACCATATTCCAAAAATCGATATGAGGAAGTTTGATGGCAAGGATCCCGCCACATGGATATTACAGATGGAGCAATTCTTCGATCTCAATAATGTGCAAAACGCACAAAAGGTACGTATGGCAACTGTATATTTGGAACCAAATCAGTTTGTATGGTATCAATGGCTTTGCTCTCGTAAACAATTTATCACTTGGGCAATTTTTACGGAAGAATTGATAGCACATTATGAAGATACAAAAAGCAACACTTTTTTTAGCCAATTGATAAGTCTCAAACAAAAGGGTTCAGTAATGGAGCACATTGAGGAGTTCCAAAAATTGAACATAAGGGTAAAAGATATTCCAGAGGAGCATAGGATTGATGTGTTCATAGGGTCTTTAAAGGATAATATCCAACATGATGTTCGCCTTTGGGAACCTGATTCATTAGAGAAGGCATTCAGGTTAGCAAGAAAAATGGAAAGCAAAATTATGGCAACCAGGAAGCATACCACTCACAACTATAAAGACGGAAGTGTTGTTGCCCCTAGTCTTCCACAACCTATAAGGTTGACACCACAACAATTGGAAGAAAAAAGAGCAAAAGGGCTTTGTTACAGTTGTGATAGCAAATACACTAAAGGTCATAAGTGTGCTGAGAAGAAATTATTCTACATAGATTGTGAAGAGGAAGAAGAAAAGGAGCAAGAAAGGTCAAAAGAAGAAGATATACTCCAGGAACAAAGCCTAGATGAAGAACAAATAAATCCGACCATATCTTGTAATGCATTGGCGGGAATTACCACTCCTCAAACCATCAAGATAGAAGGACAAATCAAGAAGAAAAAGGTAATAGTGTTGATTGATTCAGGAAGCACCCACAATTTTATTCATTGTAGGGTAGCAAAAGAATTGAATTGCTTCCTATATCCAGCACCAGAGTGTCAAGTGATGATTGCAAATGGAGGAACAATAAATTGCTCTGGAAAGTGCCATAATATCAAGCTATCCATGGGAGAATATGTATTGACTAGCCCAATGCTTTCCATTCCAATGGGAGGTGCTGATGTTGTACTAGGAGTCCAATGGCTACAATCCTTGGGTACAATAGCTTTTAATTTTCAAGAACTTTTCATCAAATTTTCTACGAAAGGAAAGGAAGTTGAATTAAGGGGTATTGCAGGGAAACCAGGAAAGATAATCAGCTCTAATGGCATGACAAAGCTTCTAAAAAAGGAGCAAAGAGGTGTAATTGCACAATTATGTTCGCTAGATGTTTCCACATTGGAATCATCTATTTCTCCAGATCTCCAAAAAGTCCTGGACAATCATTCCAAGGTATTTGAGACTCCCAAAGGTCTCCCACCTATGCGTGATCATGATCATGCTATTCATCTGATTCCAGGAAGTGTTCCTCCAAACATCAGGCCGTACAGATATCCCTATGCCCAAAAAAGTGAAATTGAACGTATGGTTGCAGAAATGCTAGAGGCTGGTATAATTCAACCAAGTCAAAGTTCTTTCTCAGCTCCAGTAGTATTGGTGCACAAGAAGGATGGATCATGGCGCATGTGTCCGGATTATAGGGAGCTCAACAAGCTCACTATTAAAGATAAGTTCCCCATTCCTGTTATTGATGAATTATTGGATGAATTGCATGGATCAATTTACTTCACCAAGTTGGATCTTCGTTCGGGATATCATCAAATCAGAATGAAGATTGAAGACATTCCGAAAATGGCATTTAGAACTCATGAGGGTCATTATGAATTTTTGGTCATGCCTTTTGGCCTTACCAATGCACCTTCAACATTTCAAGGTTTGATGAATTCAATTTTCAAACCATTCCTTAGAAAATTTGTGTTAGTATTTTTTGATGATATACTAATCTACAACAAGTCTTGGAAGGATCATGTTGAACATGTTGACAGGGTGCTACAACTATTGGAGGAGAAACAATTATATGCAAAAAGATCCAAATGTTTCTTTGGAGTCCAGGAGGTGGAATATTTGGGTCATATTGTATCTCATGAAGGAGTTAAGGTAGACCCTAGCAAAATTAAAGCCATTAAGGAATGGAAAATCCCCACATCCATAAAGCATCTGCGAGGATTTCTTGGGTTGACAGGGTATTATCGCAAGTTTGTTAAGAATTATGGGAGAATAGCAGCACCTCTAACAACATTATTGAAGAAAGATTCATTTTCATGGACTCCGGAAGCAACAAAGGCCTTTGAACATCTTAAAGAGGCAATGTGCCAAGCACCGGTCTTAGCTACACCGGACTTCACAAAAACCTTTATTGTGGAATGTGATGCTTCAGGAAATGGAATTGGTGCTGTTCTAATGCAAGATGAAAGACCCATTGCTTTTGAAAGTCGTCCAATCAAGGGAAAGTTTTTAAGCAAAGCTATTTATGAGAAGGAAATGTTGGCAATACTCCATGCACTTAAGAAATGGCGACCCTACCTAATGGGAAGACACTTCAAGGTAAAAACGGATCATGATAGCCTTAAATACTTTTTAGAACAAAGATTATCCTCTGAAGAGCAACAAAAGTGGGTCACAAAGATGTTGGGTTATGACTTTGAAATCATCTACAAAAAAGGGAAGCAAAATGTGGTGGCAGATGCACTCTCAAGAAAGGATGAGGATGTGGAAGCATTGTTGTGTGCCATTTCTATTATCCAACCAGATTGGATAAACGAAGCAAAGGAGGAATGGAAGAATGACGAAGAAGTGTGGGCACTTATTCGAAAGCTACAACAAGATTCCAGTACTTCTGATACATTTAGCTGGCAAAATGATTCGTTATGGTACAAAGATCGCTTATACCTCTGTAAGAATTCCCAGCTAAAACAAAAGATTCTTATGGAATTGCACACTTCTCCCTTAGGAGGGCACTCAGGATTTTTAAAAACTTACCACAGGGTTAAGAAGGAATTTTTTTGGGATGGCCTTAAATCAGATATTCAAAAGTTTGTGGCGGAATGTTTGGTTTGCCAGCAAAATAAAGTTGAAACAATTAAGACACCGGGTCTATTACAACCTTTATCCATTCCAAGCCAACGTTGGGAGGAGGTTTCAATGGATTTTATCACAGGTTTACCCAAGTCTGAGGGAAAGAGTGTCATCATGGTGGTAGTTGACAGACTTACCAAGTATGCACACTTTTGTGCATTATCACATCCATTTAAAGCCAGTACATTTTCTACTGCATTTATGGAAACAGTTCAAAAGCTACATGGAAACCCAAAGATTATTGTAAGTGACAGAGATCCCATTTTCACTGGAAATTTTTGGACAGAATTATTTTCTTGTCTTGGTACTCAGTTAGCTCATAGCTCATCTTATCATCCTCAATCTGATGGGCAAACTGAGATAGTAAACAAATGTTTGGAAGGATATCTTCGTTGCTTTGTATCTGATAAACAGACACAATGGGTCAAATGGTTGCCTCTGGCTGAATGGTGGTATAACACTTCCTTCCATACAGCAACAAAAATGACCCCATTTATGGCACTTTATGGGTATCAACCACCATCCATCACATCATATTTAAGAGAAAATTCTAAGGTTCAGGCAGTGGAACATCACATCGAACATCAACAACAAGTCCTCCAACTCTTAAAGGATAACCTTGTGTTGGCACAAAATAGAATGAAACAACAGGCAGATCAACATCGCAGTGAAAGAAGTTTTGATGTAGGTGATTGGGTATTCCTACGGCTACAACCATATAAGAAAATGTCCCTAAAGCAAGCTAAGAAGGATAATAAATTATCACCAAAGTATTATGGTCCATACAAGGTGTTGCAAAAGATTGGTACTATGGCATACAAATTGGAGCTTCCTGCAACTTCTCGATTGCACCCAGTTTTCCATGTTTCATGTTTAAAGAAGGTTATAGGTGACAAGCTCCCAATTCAAACAATATTGCCAGAACTTGATGAGGAAGGAAAAATTATATTGGAACCGGAAGCAGTCACAGAAACAAGAACTCGACAGCTACGAAATCGATCAATTTCAGAGCTTATCAAGTGGAAGAACTTATCCGCTGAAGATTCCACATGGGAGGATGAGAATTTTATGCAGAAGTATCCAGAACTACTCAAGCGTTGAGGACAACACTTTTTTGAAGTAGAGGGGCATGTTGGGTCCCTATAATACTAGTGATTACCCCATTACTATTGTAGTTATACCCCTTATTTATATTGTTGTGCCCCTATTACCCCCATATTGTTATTTCTGTGCCCCATAGAATCCCTCTATTGTTATTTTTGTGGCTTTATATTATTATTGTTAGGTCGGCTGGATTATATTGTGACTCCTTAGACTCCTATATACAGAAAGGAGGTTTTGTCATTTGTATCATCCAAGAATTGTTCATTTATGTAATGTAAAGGAGGTTTCCCCCTCGAAGAGGCTGAATTCTAAGGCGTGGATCTCTCTTTTCTATCTTTTTGTGAGCTGGTTTCATAACATCATCCCCCAGAGTTTCAACCCTAAACTACATCATCTAAGCTAGTTTTAGGACCTACATTCCCTGTATGCCTACTGGGGTGTGATCACCTACAGGTTTCTCCACTGTGGCCAGCGTTGGTCACCAACAGGTTGCTCCCCTTTGCACCTGTGTTGGTTCTAGAAATCCAGGAGAATGACCGGGATTCCGGAAGCTTCCCCTTCTAGGAGTTTCTAGAAGTTATTTCAACTACTTACCTTGGATAAAACATTTGGATCCTATCCTACCCTACTTAGGAATTTTCACCACTTATCCTTTGATCTTATCCCTCCATCAAAGGTGGATCTCAAACCCTAGATTGGTAATTGGATAAGAACTCCAAACTTACCCTACTTCTCTATATATTTCCAGCCTTCTATGTGGTTGGGGGTTGGCTTTTGGAGAGTGATTTTTCCCTTATGATGCTGCAAGGAATGGTTATTATCTCATGCATTTAGGGTGATTGGAGGTGCATATTGTGACAAGGAAAGGACAATTCAACAACTTGGCGAAGCTCTTCTACAAGATCAACTACTACTTATGGTTGTAATCTCCTTGCATTTATATTAATGAAAATATATCATTATTTTCCTATATGTGATGTTGTTATTTCATATATTTCAATACCATGTTGATTTATTGAATAAATTATTTCAATGATACTGCATAGATCTTGTAGTTTATTGGCTTGTGTTATCTGACTGTGTAGGTTCTAATTTTGGCATTTGGAGCTAGAATTAGAGCTTCCGAGCTAAAGAAGGAGCGAAGTGTGTGAATGATTCCAGCTAGACTCACTCCGTCATCTATTTACTTTAAGGAAAAGAAATGGGTTCCTTTTCTCTTTTTTGTTCTAGGTTAGCCACTGACCTAGGGGAGATACTTTTTCCTGCAATGTAAATCACATATAACAACAAGGATAAAATGAGATATGATTTACAGAATGAGTGATCACATAGAACACTCATTACCATTTTATTCATGCACACAACATACCCAAATAATGAAGATAGGTATTTTTAACGGTGTTGTATACCGCCAACATACAGGGGGTCTCCCCGATGTGAAGTCCCAATCAGACCTTACACTGTTTGGAGTAGAAGCTCCATCCAGAGTATTGGCCCAACAAAAATATCACAAAGGTTCGAATTGGTTTCAATGGATAGCATAAGATATTACATACATAAAATTTGAATAAGAAATTAAGTTGACATTGTGAAACATAGATTACAATGTGTAAAAGGATACCTTCATGAGTAGGAGATGATAGTGAGTCTCTAAAAGGAAGTAACAGTACTAACCTAAGAGAGAGACATAAGGGCATGAAAATATTCATTAGCAAAATAGTTCACATAATGGTTGTTAAAGCGAATACAACACACATTCAACTAGATGAGTACCAAAGCCACCAAAATAGTTCAATTTCTCCAGTACATATGAACACAACATATATCGTAAACATCCCAAGAATAGTCCTAAAACATTTGTGATACATGCATGAAAATGTGTTGGCTCATAGAGCTTTAATTAGGTGAAAGATCCAAATACACAGTTACAATGGTGATGCACTAGTTCCAATATTGGAACATTAACTCACTTCTTTCTTCTCCAAAGAATAGTTTTCTCTCCTATGCCAAGTAGAGAATCGAAGACTATATCTCCAAATATTAATCCTCCAAAATCCCCTTGCTTTAGTTATGAGGTTGTTGTTGGGAAAAGTATCCATTCAGAATGCCCCTATCCCACTCTAAGGTGTGATAGTGCCTTAGAAACAAACAAGGAAAACTAATTGAGTATTTCTTCTTTATGAAATGTAAATGAGGAGGAAGGATGTAACTAACCTGTGTCTTCCACTAGTTTGTTGATCCAATCACTCCTCTCTTCAGTGGCTCTCAACTCCTTGCTCCTTCACCAGCCCAACTTCACCGAATTCCTGCAAGATCACAAGAGAGAGAAACTACACGAAGATATAGATATACATTCATAAAAAGCTCAAGATCATATTAAGCTAAACATGTAAGCATAACAAAACATCATTGGTACATAGCATGTAGGAGAAACTCAAATAGTTTATTGGTAGAATAAGAAAGTCCAAGAGGAGATACAACCAAGTGTTTCCGATCCAACATCTACCTCCCAGCAAATGAATCCCTTCCTCTCCTCCAACAAAGCATAAATAACCCAATGTACTAATCTCAATCTCAAACCAACAACAATTCTCTGCAAAGTACAAAATTCCAGCCTCCTGAACCTCTGGGTGAGAGATCCATATATAGATGTAAGCAGAGAGGATGAGTCAGCTTATGTTTTGACTTGTGGCTTCTCTCTGTCAGTTCTTGCTTCCACTTGGAGGTTGAGAGCCTCTTACTCATCACTAGTCGAATTCATTGAGGCAAGTGTCATTGGAGAAGATTCTGGAAGATTCCAGGGTCTTTCCACCTTGTTGAATGAGTTTGCCATTTGTCATTTCCCGCTCAGCGCACCCTGGTAGTGCTTTTAGGTGCATTGCAACGCACCCAGCTAGTGTACTGGGGTGCACTGCAACGCAGGTAGCTAGAAGAGCTTCTGAATTGATCCTGAATTGACTGTTTTTGAGTTGTTTTTGGTGGAGAACTTCTGGGAGAAGCTGTCATTGGTTGACCTTGTTCCTTTAGGGGCAGGAACAAATCTTTTAGGGACTTTGGATCCCTTGGATTATGGACATTTCATGCTCAATGCTGTAAGGCACAAAAATGTCTATAACAGTTGCCCCCTAAAGTGTGAGGTCGTTTATCGGGTGAAATGATTTATTAGGAGGATCCGAAGTTCATTCAATGCTGGGAGGAGACCTGTAATAAGATACAATACAATACATTATTTTTCATAATGTTTTCATGATCTAGCTGAGGCGGACATTCCCATGCTTAGCTTTATAAATTCATTTTTATGTACATAGGACAGACAATTGTCTGATGATAGACTGATGATCCTGCTGAAATCATCATCCTTTGGTAGGATGATCGTCTGTGCTGCAATGTTGTACATGTCAATGTCTTTATTTTTCCTTAATATTTATCGCAGCCCGGATGGATGAAACTAGATCCGGGGTCTTCAATCTCGTCCAATCTTCACTCTAAGTACAAGTCGATCCATGTGAGAAATGTTTTGAAGTCGAACATGGAAAGACATCGCTTGATTACCAGTCAATGATGTAAACTGTTAACAAGCGCGAGAGGAATCACCGATAATGAAAATGACCCTCAAGGTACTACAGTACAATTCACGTGGTGTGAATAAAGGACTTGGCGTCGAACACCACGCAAAATCTTTCGGTCGAAGGTCATTGATGTATACCTGTCGCCGGAAGTGAGAAACTTGCCATTGAGGCATGCAAGTTTCAAAGTACTGAAGGGGGTGTTCCTAGATCAACTTCTTGGATAATGAGATGATGTCGACAAGAAGCGATCCGTCAAAGGAGGGCATTGATGTATCCCACATCAGTGACATGGAATGGAGCAAATTATTTTGATGGAGGTGAAAACGATCTGATGATATATGGTTCAGGGTGGCGGTCATGAAAGAATGAAGGATAATAAATGGTAGTGGACGGGACACGGTTGACTTCTCTGGATGACTTCTCTTGAACATATCGGTGACACTTATGTGATGGATTGGTAGCATTTACCCCAAAGGTGGATGGTATGGCGAGAACATGGTGATGTGACCGGTGAATGAAACAACCCAACCCGACTCAGGCACGGAGTGGAAGTGTCATGTTCAAGAGCGACTTGCTACCAATAAAAGTTCTTTGAGTTTCTTCCCAATTTTCCCCAGTCATTGCTAACCAGTACCTATTTATTTTTTTCAAGCTTGAGGAGGATAACATATGCTTGTTCTATAATTTGCCCTTCGGGCAAACCCATCGCTATGTTTTAACGAGCCTAGCGATAGTGAAACTCGTTCTCGTCTAAAGACAAGTTTGTCGCTATTAATGTTTTTTAACGAGTCTAACGACAAAGATAACTCAGTCCTTTTCATTTTTAGAGAGTCTGAAAAGGTACGTAAAGTTAACTCCAAAAGTCCTTTTTCGTCATTTAATCCCTTAAGTCCGAAAAAGTATAAAACAATACAGAAGGGATGAATTTTCGATAGCTTTAACGAGCTGAACAAAACAAGCGCTCGATCTTTTTGTGCAATAATCCCTCAGGTCCAAAAAGATTAAAATCTAGAGGAGGGATAGCACTTCCGGTCGCTTTAACGAGCTGGAAGGCCAAAACTCGGCAATCTTTTCATATTTTACGAGTCAGATGAAAAGAGCTTAAAGAAGACTCGTCTTTTGAGGAACGAGTGATAAAACGGGTTAGCAGCTGATTCCAGGTAAGGGTTGGAATTTTCCAATCACGGCAGTGTCACAAGGATGGCTAGTGAAATCACTCTTCGCAGTTGTTCCTCAAAATGGGTAAACAATCAAATGGAGGTGAATGATCGGCCAATGGAAAAGTGGAGGTGACGGTGCAAACACGACCAAGGATTTAATGGCTGATAATGTTACATTCACGGTGGTTATTTACCGGAGGATAGTTCATTTTTTAACGAGCTTAAATGCGGGTTGAAACACTTGCTCGATCTTATGTTTATTTTTTAACGAGCATGAACTATGCGCTAAAACTGCTCGATTTTCCAGTCATATGATAAGAATGTCTCATGTAAGATCCCATTTTTTATGGAGCTTGCGCCTTACAAAGCTATGCCCCGCATCCTTTCGTTATGCAAGTTAGGTAACGACTAATCCTACGAGTTTAAAGGGTTAGACCTACAGGTTTAAAGGGAGGACCTAAAAATTTAAAAAATAAATAGCCGCCCCTTGCTTGCACTCTAAAAGGGTTGCATGCCCCCAGGTATAAAACAGAGTTTCAAGGTTACCCCTACTTTAGTCCGATAAAACATTTGTTTCAGCGAGAGAGGCCTACCTCTTACAGGTCACCCAAAGATTGTTCTATTAATCTTTCAAACAAAACACTTATTCGGCAATGTCTACCGAGATAGACAAAGGTGATTGACTCAGTTCTGTCAACTCACATAACTTTGACAAGAGAATCTTATTCTAGAACAACCCCTCTTCCAATCACAGACGGGGTATGGACTAGTCATATTCTCCCGCGGAAACCTACCCTATACCCAAAGTTTTCCTGCCGAAGCAGACCAGGACGCATGCCCCCTGGGTTCTAGTCATATCCTTCCGAATTACTCGTGCTCATCGGGAGGACGGACCATGGGTTGAGACATTTCTTGCGTGAAGAGACCATTTAGGGATGGTATATGACTATTTGCGATGCGTGATCCAGGAAATGAAAGCTGGTCCACGAGCTTGACCACTCTTCCTTCGTGCGGAAAACACATTACTCTAAAGAGTGAGGAGATGATGGCTCCCATGCAATATATATAGTCTCGTCCAAGGAGTAGGTTATAATCCAAGGGTCCTTGAACGACCATCACGTTCATTTGAACGACCTTCCCTTTCAATGTGATAGACACATTGGGGAGGATCCCTAAAGGTCGACTGGTTCCTTTATCAAAGCCTGTCAGATTTCTCATTTCAGGCAAAAGCGTTGGCGAACCAAGCGCTTTCCAAGCAGTAGAGGAAAGGATACTCACAGATACCCCCTCATCAATGATGGTGCCAGCCATGACCATTCTGTATATTTGGACGATAATTCTGAATGGTATGCTTGCTGGCAAACGGGGTCTGCCTAGTTGGTTCCAGTCGAAGGAGACAACTAGGTTGCTTGGTGGTGGGACTGAGTAGATGGCCGGGTATCACTCTGACGAACTTCCTTCCTGCGATAAAGGAATGGGTGGATTGCCCCCGTGCTCGTCGGAGTCTGTGTTGATGAAGAGAATTTGGATGGTGTCATCTTTATCCTCTTCAGTGACTGTATCATTCGAAGACAAAACCTCTGAAGGCAAGAGCGGGTCAACTGCCGCCTCGACCTTTTGACTTTCGTCGGGTATGGATTCAGCTGGTTCATCTTCAATGACCGGTGCTTCAGCTGACCACTTGAGCGGGCCAGCTGGATTTTCAACTAACAAAGGACTCGGCAAGAGTTTTTTATATCCAGGAGGAAGTCATAACGGCGAAACCGGACGATCATCCAAAACTCTTTTTGCTTCGTCTAATAAGGGACAATGGTGGATAGCATGATTGCCTTCGCACAGTCTACAGGGAGATCTAGCTCTCCCTTTTTTTCCAAGGACTTCACTTTCACTAGTTGACGGTGTGCATTCAACCTGGCTATCAGAGGTTGATGCCACCGGATTGTGCAAACGGGGAGACCAGTCCCTTAGTATCCGAGGGATGCAGGGACAATCTCTGTGGAAATGGTCTCCATTGCATATGACACATGGCGATTTAGGCCTAGTCAGTGTTGTGTGTGGATTTTTGTCAGACGACACTTGTTTGCCCCCAGTCGCTTTTGGATCCTTCTTCTTCTTCTCTTTCTTCTTCTTTTCCTTCTTCTCCTTAGGAACTTGGTTTTTTGTTTTACCAGTTCCGTCAAGCGAAGAGGAAGGAGGGGAGGAAGAATTAGAGGAAGTAGAAGGCTGGTGGGTAACTCTGGACTGGTCTAACTGCTGATTCGACTGTTCAGGAATAGTGGTGTTCTGAACGACATTGGTTGAGAAGAGCCAGACTGGCAAGCCAATTGTCAGTCCTGGAAGCGATAATGTGGCCATATGGGGCACACCAACATCTCCCCAAGAGGAGAAGGGACTAGGATTTCCACCAAGGGGAATTCCTTGGTTGGTAGGCTCCATTTTCTCAACCTAAAGATCAACGCAGGAAGAAGGTTATGAATATTCTGTTTAAAATAAATTTTAACGACGCTTATACACAACTTGCTTTTTCAATTTTAAAGAGTCAAGGAAAAGCAAAAGATGACTCTAGTCTCCTTCGATGTTTTAACGAGCCCGAAGTGACAAATGCTCGGATGGACTTTTTCCGTTATAGAGTCTGAAAAAGGCCAAAAGGAACTGCTCTGGAGTTCTAGGTAGAGGGTGTGCCAAAATTTTCGCAAAACCGCAGAATACTTTTTAAGGTACGGGCGGTCAATCTTCTCGAATGTTGTGTTCAGTGCATTGCGATCAGTAGGGCAGTCGACACGGCTTCCTAAGGATAAAGGTTTTATGCCTATAGGGGTCTCCCAATATATACTCGACGGTACGTGGGAGCACAATCCGTACTGGCGCTTATCGTCTCTCAGGAGGAATCACCCAACCATCAGCGAGATCGACAGTCACCAGGTTTTACGACGTCGGAACACGTCTCTAGCCTAGACCTCTATGGTGCGTTAAGTTACAAAGCGTTGTTAAGTTCATTCAATTTATTTTAGGTTGATCTTTTTTAGAAGTTTGCCTTTTTGGATCACCACGAGATGTATGATACAATTCCTAAATGCAGTCTAAAGATGATAATCAAGCTTTCATATCTTTTCAACAATGAAAATCCTAGCTACAAAGGGAAAAGAAAGACACAATCTTTTCTCAAAGAGCATAGAGCACACTGTAAATGCACATTTCCTAAATCAACATACAAACTGTCAAAATGCAAATGCACATATGCATGTATTTGTTTTCACTTTCTTAATATTGATGCCTAAAAAGAAAGTTGTTGTACAAATTTGAATTCGATTTCAAGTGAAAACATAAACAAGCTCCTTTTTCGAAATCAAAAAGACGATTACGACACTTTATGATTTACTTGTTTCGACACTAGAAATGCATAAATTCAAACCAAACGACAAAATTAAAAGCTTAATCAACTCTGAACAGCAAACAAACTCACTCCTAAGATCAAAACGACACTTATGACAGGTCTAGATGTAAGGGCGACAGTATGACTAGTTTACTTTTGTAATGGGAAACTGCAAATGATGTAACAAATACACAAAGAACAAATACAATTTCTTTATACAACTGAGGCAGAATTGAGGCAAATAAAAGGGGTTTCAAATAGGCACACTGACTGACAACAGGCTGCAAAAAACAGAGATAAAACTGAGCAAAAGGAAGCAGGGAACCACAACTGCACAAGGCAAAGGCTGATCAGCGCACCCTCAGCACAGAGAAACTGAACTTCAGCGTAGGTATCCTTCACGGGACCTGCGTTGAAATGCAGAACCTCTTCACAGAGTCTGCGCTGAAGCAAAAACGAGAATTGTTTCTGGGTTCTGGGTCACGGTTTGCAGTTTAATCTACAGTTTTTGGCCGGATAAAAGCTATCAATTAGGTACAACTAGGAGGATGATTTAAAGGAGGACTAAGATCTATCACAAAGGGTTGTTAGAGAACTTGTGGATCAGCTGTTCAGATCATAAAAACAGGCCCAGTGAGTGGACTAGAGTGGCAGATCTCTACTTTGCATTTGAAAATGGCAAATGCATTTCGATTCGGCACTCCTGAGTTTATGAGAAGAACAACAATAGAAACACAAATAAACTAACAAGATACAGTCCCCAGCAGAGTTGCCAATTTGTTGTTGGGAAAAGTATCCATTCGGAATGCCCCTATCCCACTCTAAGGTGTGATAGTGCCTTAGCAACAAACAAGGAAAACTAATTGAGTATTTCTTCTTTATGAAATGTAAATGAGGAGGAAGGATGTAACTAACCTGTGTCTTCCGCTAGTTTGTTGATCCAATCACTCCTCTCTTCAGTGGCTCTCAGCTCCTTGCTCCTTCACCGGCCCAACTTCACTGAATTCCTGCAAGATCACAAGAGAGAGAAACTACACGAAGATATAGATATACATTCATAAAAAGATCAAGCTCAGATTAAGCTAAACATGTAAGCATAACAAAACATCATTGGTACACAGCATGTAGGAGAAACTCAAATAGTTTATTGATAGAATAAGAAAGTCCAAGAGGAGATACAACCAAGTGAGTTCCGATCCAACATCTACCTCCCAGCAAAGGAATCCCTTTCTCTCCTCCAACAAAGCATAAATCACCCAATGTACTAATCTCAATCTCAAACCAACAGCAATTCTTTGCAAAGTACAAAATTCCAGCCTCCTGAACCTCTGGGTGAGAGATCCATATATAGATGTAAGCAGAGAGGATGAGTCAGCTTATGTTTTGACTTGTGGCTTCTCTCTGTCAGTTCTTGCTTCCACTTGGAGGTTGAGAGCCTCTTACTCATCACTAGTCGAATTCATTGAGGCAAGTGTCATTGGAGAAGATTCTAGAAGCTTCCAGGGTCTTTCCACCTCGTTGAATGAGTTTTCCATTTGTCATTTCCCACTCAGTGCACCCTGGTAGTGCTTTTAGGTGCGTTGCAACGCACCCATCTAGTGTACTGGGGTGCACTGCAACGCAGGTAGCTAGAAGAGCTTCTGAATTGATCCTGAATTGACTGTTTTTGAGTTTTTTTTGGTGGAGAACTTCTGGGAGAAGATGTCATTGGTTGACCTTGTTCCTTTAGGGGCAGGAGCAACTCTTTTAGGGACTTTGGATCCCTTGGATTATGGACATTTCATGCTCAATGCTGTAAGGCACAAAAATGTCTATAACAGAGGTTGCTTTTATAACAAGAGGAATGACCTTTCATCTCCCCTTGACTGTTGGTTTACCCTCATGAATCTTGGACTTATAATATTTCCTTTGAACATATAAACAACTCTATAACTTCTAAATGACCTTTGGAATTCTCTATGTGACTTTTTGCCTTCTACTAAAGACATTTTTTCCATATATGATGAAGTGACTTTTCATATTCCACATATGACTCTTGGACTTCCACACATTACATTTTTTCCTTTTCCATTTAATAATTACATCACTCCATTCCAAATGATGTGGCATGACACATGGAAACACATTGACCATTATGATGACACTTGTACAAGTTACAACTTGGCCATAATGACATGGACTTTATGATGAGGTTCCAATGACAAGTTGTCTTCCATGTCGCTTCAGCTTACATTATTAATGGTAGATTTGATCTATGCTTCGTTTTCATGAAATATCCACTTTGTTTCTTATCTTCCCCCTCCAAAGTGTCTTGTATGAACTTTGGAATCCTTTTAGCCATCATGCAATGTCTTCTTTCTATTTCATTCCATGATCTGTTTCATGTCTCCATGATAGCTCTCTTTGTTCTTCTTCTCCGTAGGTTTTTGTTTATGCTTTCTCCTTGCTATATTCTTTAAGCATTACCTTATCATTATAGGAATGTACTCCTGCCAATGAAAATCATTCATGAAAAAGATAAATCAATCTCAAAAACATATATTTTATGACTACCTAGCTAATGGAATGATCAACTCATGATAGGCTTGTGAGAGGGTTAAAATAAGAAGATTTGATTAAGATGGCACAACCAAACTCACAAATGGCTTAAGATGGATCCATTATTCATATTTATTGTGCCATGCACTATGAAGAGGAGCTCTCCTTGGTCCAACACAGTGGTGGAAGCTGAAGGGACAAAGTGGGAAGGCTTCATGCTTCAAGATTGCATCATCCACCCTAAAGAAGAGAGGGGAAGGGTTAAATGTGAAGTTTAACTAGTCAAAGGGCTAAGAGGGAGCCTCCTTTAGCCTTCCCTATTGTGCCATGAACTCAAAGGAAGGGCCATAAGTAAGCCTAGGGCACAGAGTTCATAGGGGAAGGGGGAAGGATGAAGGCATCATCCTTAAAGACTATGCCATGCGCTCAAAGGGAAAGGAGATTCTTGAGAAAGTGCAGATTGACTATTCAAGGGCTAAGAGGAGGCTTCCTTCAGCCTTCCCTATTATGCCATGTGCTCTGGATGAAGAGGCTAAGAGAGGCATGGGTGCAGAGCACATTGGGGAAGAGAGAAGGTGAAGGGTTCAATCTTCAAGGGTGTTCCATACACTCAAAGGGAGAGAAGGCTTGAAAGGCAGCACAAGTTTCTTCAACAAGGGGTCATTATTGCTCTGGAGTGTTCTTTTCACTGTAGGCTAGTGCATTTTGATCCAACAGTGGGTGCTCAACCATTTGGAGTTATCTTTTCATTGAGGGAGGCCATAAGAAGGAAACCACTTTTCCTTAGAGGGTTTTCACTGTAGTGGGAGGATAGGAGGGTCTTTGCATTACATGTATTTCCTTTAAAAAAGGGTGGAAGAGGTCCATGTTGTTAGCTAGGAGTTATCTACGTGTCATGCAAAGAATAGGCGTTCAAAACTCAGTGTAGTGAGCCAATATAAGCAAGAAGGGTTAGGTGGTTTCCTTTGGAAGGTACATAATGTGAAATAGATTGGAGGTGATCTTGAGGAGGAATTAGTGCACAAATATTTCTGAATAAGTCTCTATTAATGAGTCTCATGAAAATTTTAAACTCCTCACTTCATAAGGGGGTTCATGCCTCCACAACTTACACTGGGCAGAAGGACTAACAAGGGCTCCAAAATGGCTAAGTGTGACACTAACATAGTAAAAGGGAGAAACGCATCCGAAAATTACTCAAACATGGATCACAATAGAAAACCATCCATACAAGGTAGAATGATACACAAGACTCATGCATAAAAATCACACCTCGAAATGACGACAAAGTGACACTTATTTCTAAGTGCGAAGTTGAAAAGACACATTATGATACTTAGAACACAAGTTGCGACAGAAGTGACGATTGTGATCAAAAGGTGCACTAAGCTATAGGAATGTTTCTAGTGCATATTCTAATGACATGTAATACCATCCAATGTAGAATAATGTTCCATAACTAACTTTGGTAATACGCAAGGGTGAGACACACGCAGGAGCGAAAACAACAAAAGCGCCACTTGTGACAGGAGGAAAACATGAAGATGACACTTGCAAAATGCAAACAACCTTGGAAATGAAACATGCCAGAGTGAAGATAACATGAAAAAAACACTAATTAAAGTGGAAGTGAGCAAAAGTGACAAATGCGAAAACGACGATGTGCAAAAGCGACAGTTGAGAAAATTCACCGAAATATAAGTACAATTGCAACCAAAGTAAGGGGGTGTGTCAACAAATGGGTGCATTAACTACCAACATGAGTTGAACATCGCACAGATACTATCTCGATGGACGGTTCTATTCTTGTTTGATCTTGCCTAAAGAAAGTGCGGTCCTAAGTTCAACCAAGACTGTGCATGTGTGAGCAAGTGACTTTGATAGTTAAAAATTAGAAGAATACTTTAAAATATTGAAAAATATCAATCAACCATGAAGGGACCATGGAGCGATAGATCGTAAGACCCTCAGTAGGCTCCAAAATTCAAGTGTAGGAAAAATTTTGGAGGGTGTTGATTTCAGTGTCAACACTTGGCGACACACTAGTCCATATTCTTTGTTTAGGTTTAATTTTATAAGTGCAAGACTGTAGTCTTGCATATTACCTTGTCTTCCATACTTAAATTGGTTAGAGATATAGTCCCTTACATTCCCTTAAGTTTGAACACATATCAAGGTGTTGACAGTGCTAGACCCACCAACATTCAAATGGTCTCCTCAATATGTGGTCCCAATTAGACCTCACACCATTTGGGATAGGAGCCCCATCTGGAATATGGTATGGTTTCCGGTTTCTTAAATATTTTCCTTGGATATAACTATGAGCAAGACAGAGGAGTGAAAATGTGCCTTCAAAAAGCAAGTAAGTGTGCTTGGTGAGTGTTTGGTTGTAGGTGTCTCAAGGTTCTTCTACTACAGAGGAGAAGGAAAGTGAGCCTCTAAGAAAGAGGTAATAGTACCACTCTGGTAGAAATACATACAAACAAGAGATATCTATGTAACATCCAACGGAATAGTCCACAAACATGTGATAGGAATTGATCCCATTACAACAAATTCTCAATATGATAATCACTAAAATAAGCAAATAGTTCAACTACTTTAGTATAGGTGAAAACAAACATGAATCGTAAACATTCACATAATAGTCTTACAAATATTCATGATCCATGCATGAAGAATGTGTTGTCCATCAAGCTTCTTATATTAATTATAAGTCCCAAGAAACATGTATACATCGAACACCACTAGCTCCAATAGTGGATCATTGAAGCCACCACTTACTCCTCAAAAGAACTAGCTTGTCTCTCTAATGCCTTGTGGGACGAGCCAAGGTGAAATTCCTTTGCTCATATAATGAGGGTGTATATATAACCAATGGGGATATGCTTCACCTCCATTGTGACTCTTTGACTACCCTTATGACTGTTTGAATTCCTACATTTTCACTTTACATGACTCTTCATATTGTGTATGTGTCCTTTGGACTTCCACTTTACAATACATTTTGAGTAGATAATTACATAATCCACAATAATGATGTGGTATATGATGACTCATGACATGACATGACACTACTAACATGGACTGCATGATGACATGGAAATTTCAAGCCATTATTGTTTCTCCTTTCTATGTGTCTTCTTGACTATGCTCTTTTGTTTACCTCCATATGGCTTAGAGGTAAAGAGTCTTCAATGATGTCAAGTCTTGAGTTGTGGTCACAAACTATTGTCCCTTTCATTTGTGTTAATTGATCACCTTGCATAACCAGCTACAAAAATTTCTTTTAGCATGTTTCCCTTATCCATCTCCTTCTTCATCATCCTGTCATGGACTGAGAAACCCCTAGTCTAAGATGTTGCATGTTGATCCACTGACTGAGTCAGAAGCTAGTGACAGGCTGAGGGAGGGGCTCAGTGAGTGTGCAATTTCACATCTCAAGAAGTTAGGGTGAAGCTTGAGTCTTGAGATTGTGTAATGCGTAGTTCCAGCTGGACTAGGTAGGCAGATTGGGCAGTTTTGGGACTCAGCGAGCCAGGCTTAGGGTTTTTGCATTGTTTCAGCCAACTATGAAATTCTGGAAGGCAGGGAAGACCTGGTGATTGCAAAATTTCATAGCTCATGAGCTCAAGGGCTGGGCTTGAGCTCATATACTATGCAATCCACAGTTGGGGCTAGCCTAGAGGGCTGAATTGCACAATTTTAGAGGTGAAGGTACGGGCTTTCGCACTGAGACTACACAGTGCATAGTCCTCAGAGGCAAGAACTATGAATTGCATATGGTCAAGAGGTAGGGCTGTATCTTGAGGGTTGGGACTGCGTAATGCACAGTTCAGGAAGGACAGATGAGGCTAAGTGACTTGAAATTTTCCGAAATTTGACTAAGTGTGGGATTGCTAAAGTTGATGTGCATAATGGTAGGACTTACCTGTGATCACACACTTAGAGTACTTGAATACATAACATAGATCATCTAAAACACATAAATACATTCTTCTCTCAGTGTGAAAACCTTTGCGACAACTTAAGACAAGTGTGACACTAAAGATACACTTTGCGACGACTGTGACGACACTTGTGCGATAGTGCTTACAAATTTGGCAATGAGTGTGATGGATGTTTACATGGTAATACCAACTCATTCAAAAAAAAAACCCTTGAAACCACCAAAATAGGCTTATATATATCATGCAACACTTATCATGCAAAAATATGACATTTTGATTTTTTTGCAAAAGGAACCAAAAGACTTATAGAAAACACATGGAATGGATCTCAATGTTTGCAATGACAATATACAAGACCAAGATAGGCTCTAGAATTTGGTGCAACCCAAAATTTTGGAGGGTGTTGTAGCAGTGACAACACTTGGTGACACACTGGTAGAATTCCAGCTTCTATGTCTTGGTTGACTCTTCTGTGCAAGGTCTTTGTTCTTTGGGGAGTATTCATTCATCGTGCAGATCACATTGGCTTCCCCATTTCTCCCATGAATGAACATGGTCTCGTTTATGCCTTCTCGATTTGAACACAATCATAAGATTTAACAGTATCACAATGTCTCGAATTGGAAAGGGTAGTGTAGTTCGCGAGCTTTATATTTTCAATATATTTTTTCATCTCTTGTGTTGCTCCGCTACTAGAAGGCTTGGAAAGTGCCCCAGCGAAGTCACTATAGGAACACAAACATTGCTCAGCTACCAGGAATCCTGGACAATACCTCGGTGGAGTTTCTTTATGCACCTCTTTGCATAGGAATCCTTTCTCTTCTTTCGCCTTTATTTGTATAGTTAAAGAGGATTGTGCATTGGCACTTACTTATTTTATGGGCAGAAGAGGGATCCCAACTTATTGAGAGCGGGAGAGTTTTTTCCTTTAGAGAAGCATATAGAGACTTCTGTTTTAGTTTTGCTTGTTTAAATTTTCCTCTTTTCCTCTTTTACTAACTAGATAAGCATGAAGACACCAAAACATAAGAATCAAGTGTGGGCATAAGGTTTCTATAATAGACGCAAGTAACATGGTTCAGACAACACTCTCCTTACAGATGGATCATCTTATCCTTCACAACTTCATTGGCCAAAACATGTAACCAACACAAGGAAGGAGGACTGAACGTTAACTAAATGTTGTGGTGTCACAAGACTCTTTTTAATTCATCCACACACAAAGAAGTCAGAAAACATGTTCACGAGCAATGTTTATTTACATAACAAAACAAAACGTAATACCAAAACAATAAACAAGAAAATAAACTCTGTACATATGGTAGGGCACAGCCCCAGATCATCATTGAAAATAATGTTTCAAGTATTGGCAAGTAACATGAAGAGAGTCAATCTTCTCGACAAGTGATTGAAGACAATATGTGTGTTGGCTAAGGTTTTCGTGTATGGTGAATGGTCTAATCCACAGGGATTGGAACTTAGTATGTTTTCCTTTGTCTTCGTGGGCTTTGTCCCACTTTAATACAAGGTCACCCACACCAAATTTATTTTTCCCTATAGACTTCTTATCGAAACACCTCTTGATACAACTCTAGTGAAGAGAATTTTTCTTTTTATTTTTTTCTTTCTTCCTGCAGCTTGTGAAGGTGTCTATCCTACGCTAAATTCCTTTGAAAGTTGGAGGGAAGGAAAATAGGTTTTTGGGGGTAGGATAGATTCTTTTTCATACACCAAGGAGTAAGGAGACATATTCAGATAAGGTTTTGGAGTGACTTGGTCAGCCCATAGGGAATTCACCAAAGCAGAGTGCTAATTCCTCTGTTAAGAGAAAATGGTATTCTTGATATTGTAGATGAGGTTTTTATTTGTAAACTCAACAACACCATTTCCCTGTGAATAGTAATTAGCTAAATGTTTCAATACAATTCCATTTTCCAATGTAAAATCATATAATATTAATGATGAAAAATATGTTGCATTGTCAAAAACAGGTTAAGTCAGAATGTCAAACCTGGTAATGATATTCTAGTTAAGGAAGCTAATGACTTCCTAATCATTCACTTGTTTGAGTGGAACTGCTTATGCCCACCACGTGAAGTAGTCTGTAGCAGCAAGAATGTAGTGATGTGTCTTTGATGAGTGAAAAAATATTTCACCAATAATATCTAGGCCCCATTGTTAACATGTTTCTTCCACTACAATAGTCTGCAACAGGGCGGCCTACTTCTTTCCATTATCAGCACACTTTTGACAGACTTGACACTTGTGGGCATAGGCATGAGAATCTTTGAATAATGTATGTCAATAGAAACTATCCCGCATAACTTTTTGCATTGTTGTGTTACCCGTGAAGTTTCCTCCAGCTGGTCCATCATGGAGATCACGCAATATTTTCTCTGGATTGTGTGCTTCCAAACATTTGAGTAGTACTCCATTATGGTGCTTTCTAAAAAGCACCCCATACACCAACTGATAAGATAATGCTTTTATTCTGAGTACCCTCTTCTGTCGTGCAGATAATTGTGAGGGCAATGTGTCTTGCTTAAGATACTTGTTAGCTTGATGGGGCCTGACCCAGGTTTGGAGTTAATTAGCCAAACAAATCCCTACACTACTGGCCCTTTCGGCATCAGCCCGCGGTGCGCGGGCTGAAGTCTCACCCGAAGCAGTATGGGGGGATGCTAGAACCAAGTTTCTGAACCCTTGAGATGTCTAAGGTGTCAATTTAGTCTAACTGTACCTACCTTCACGCAAGTCACTTCGCGCGCTATCCTGACCTGTGATACCTTCGTGATCTGTTATAATCACCTTCGCACAACCCTAACCACGGACTAAGGTGCTTTCATGCTACTAGGGCAACGATCTGGTTACTATTTCCCCAAGTCACACCACGTATCTTACTTATCTTCTTACAATTGTTAGTTAACTTCACGTAACTAGATAATTTACCTTATATTCACTTAATCAACACAATCATATATGTGAAGAGATTTAAGAACTAATACTAAAACACTCATAAAATAAACAGTAGAAATATAGAAAAACCAAACATGGTGGAAAAGGCCTTAGCCTTACAGCATTCCTCACATTCTCATTATTAAAATAATTTTTATAATACATATAAATACATGAGGAAGTTTGTCTCAAGATAGTCTGTCTATCTTGAACAAACTTGGTTGTGATATTTTCTCAACAAAACATTAATCTAGGAGAACTTAGTTGGAGAGAATCTCTCATTCTAACTAAACTCCCTAGTTTGAGGAACTAACTCCTAATTCTCAAGATTTGATTTGTTTAATTATAATTTTGGATTTATAATTGTTTTATTACGAGAGTGAGGCTAACATTACCACCCTTAATGATAAATCAAAAATAAGAACAAGGAACCCTCTTCCAAGTTCTCAAGTTGATCCTAAGAAAGCATTGCCTAAAAAAGCGCCAAAGCTGGATGCTGAAGAAACTACAATATGAAGAGACCATGAGTCAGCTGCACATCTGATTCATCTTTGAATGTCGCTTGAAAACTCCATCACATGCCAAGCTACAAAAGGATCCAACTGTCCTTTGCTTGAAATCGGCATCCTGTGTCCACTGAAAAAATTTGATGAACGCCCACTGGAGTATTTGTTTGTCCACTGACAAAAGTTGATGAATGCCCATTAGCGAATCTGCTGATGATGATCACCCACTAGCTGATGATGTTGAAAAACAACTCACTATTGTTTTTGTTGTGTTTGAAAACTGCTCACTGCTAACTTTGCTGTCGATTGCCCATTGGAAAATTTGTTGATGCTCACTCACTGATGAAAATGCCCACTGGCTGCTTCATTGATGTTGTCGAGACTTTCAGTCTGACAACCACTGTCAATTCATTGAAATTTTCCCGCATTTGTCAGTTGAAAGGAGAGACAATCTTCTTCAAATTATTTTTAAACTCCCCCCCTTCAGGTGTAGGAGTGTTTCACTGGTGTACTCCCCCGTTCAACTGCACGAGAGTACCATCTTCATTTTTACTGTTGGCTGCAATATGTGTGAGTGAATTTGATTGTAAAACTTATACAATCTTCTAACCGTGGTTGCCCATTCCCATGGGTCAATCCATGAGTAATTTATCTTCAATTTGGTTGATTGTTGTTGTTTTCTGCATTGTGCTGATGAATGATTTGACTTTCTACAATGGTGACAAGGATGGAGATCAAAACATTGATTTTCCAGATGACTGGTTCTTTGACAAAGAAGGCATTTTGGTCTGACTTCAACTTCAGTTTGCGCACATGTCTGTTTGTCTGCAACTTCAGTTTGTGTGTATTTATGTTTCTCTTCAACTTTCTCAGAACTAGCCAATGTAATTTGTGCAAGAATCCCTACACTGACAAACTTAATGGGCCTCAAATAATCTGGGATATGCAAGTTGGCGTCATCTTTGACATATCCTAAGCCTCATCAATTTCTATTACTTTGGATTTCTTCCCATGGCTTGATGATTGGTTTGAAAGAAAGTTGAACTAGATCAGGGACCACTTCGACACTTGAAGTTGGTTGGATCAGTGACTTGGAATCATCACTCTTCTCTAGCAACTCAGTTCTTTGTAGTTGTGACTCCAGTTGAAGGAACTCAATCATTTCATGTGCATGTTGAAGATGCACTTGGATATTAGCAAGATTTGTTTTGCTGATGTTCACCATGTCGCCAGCTGATGATAAAATCAAATTGTTAAGAATTTGGGATAGTTGAATGTGTGTCGCCATGTTATCTTGCTCACTTTGAATTCAGGCTCGCTTGTATTGTTGCTTATTGCTGATGCTTTAAACACTTGCTAGAGTTTTATAACTTGGTTGCTTGAACTCTTGATTTCACGCTCGCTTGATGACGATTGCTTTGCTTGAATGCTTCACTGACACTTTGTGAATGCTTCAATCAACTTCACACTAGCTCGTTTGTTGTACACGTCATGCTTTGAATTTTCGCACTTGATTTTGACACGCTCGCTTGCTTGGTTGTTTTAATGACACACTTGCTTGCTTTTTTGTTTGAATGACACGCTCACTTGCTTGGTTTTTTGAATGGCACGCTCCTTTGATTTATTGCTTATTGCACTTGCGTTTAACATTGGCTTGATTTGATGCTCACTTGAAGAATAGAATACTAAAATTCACACTCGTTTGATGATGATTTCTTGCTAGATGGCTTGGCTGAACTTGCTTAATTGATTACTAACACTTTGTGCTTTCTTTAATGTATTCACTGAATGTACTGATTTAAAAAAGGAAGGGTGTCGAACAATGTCGAAAATGCACCTAAGAGACAAATGACAAGTTCAATCTTGATGACTTAGTTGAATACTTACTTGACTTAATCTATTCACCTTAACAATTCAAATTAGGGTGTCGGTTACAACCAAGAATGCACCTCTACAATTCAGTTAAAAAATGTTTATATGCAAGTGATACAAAAAGTGTTGATGATGTTGATGTCATCTTGGCTCGAAATGCTTGATTTTGTAGCGTCCTTAACTTGATTTCTTTGATTACATGATGTGAAATGTGCTTGCTTGGAAAATCGTCTTATCAAGTTGATGATGTGATGCTTTGTGCTGTTGTACTTAAGCTTGATTACAGGAGCGTGATTAAGCGTTATTATACTTAAGCTTGCTTATGTGCATGTAATTGTTTAAGCATAATACAAAAAGAGCATTTTGATCATCTGAACACAAGTCATGCACACGCATTCATTACACACGATGTACCTAAGATCCCCTTATTCAATTTCAGGCAGATCTAGGACACAAGCACCACAAAAAATTATGACTTTATTAATTTCTGGAGTACATCATTCTTCAATGTCACAACATTGTCGTGGAATCTTTTCAATGAGAATGTCACACTTGTAAACTTTGGAAACAAATTATCTTCAAAAACTGCCTGCACTGACTCAATCGCTTTCAAAGTAAAATATTACTTTGAATTACAATAATAACTTTCACTTATCACTTCAAATACAAAAATTCACTTATGACTTCAAATATGACTTCAAATATAACTAAATGAAGTTCACCTTACCACTCCACATTTACAAAACACAACTTATCACTCCAAAAATGTTGTACAAATTAAAAAACATACCCTTATTACCCCCATTAACTTTATCATTAACTCTATCATTATTACAGATATTTAAAATAATGCTTTCATAACCTTATCTCTCCAAAAGAAACACTTTATCTTCATTTTTTTTTAATCCCTTATTTAACCATTCCAACTTGACTTATACTTTTAATACACGCTTGGTATGCCCATTTTAAAAAAAAGCATTACTTTAAATGAACTTTAGTGCAAAACTCATTTTAAAAAATAAAAATAACCACGTGGCCTTTGAATTTTTGTTTTTTAATATTTGACTTTAAAGAATATGGGCTGCTTCGTTCTACTCACATACCTTTCAAAGAATCCAAGCGGGAACTTCAACGATGCATCGAGTGTAGCAGGCCACTTCTACGCAGGTAATTCACAGTGTCTTACGCTGGTCTTCTGATAGAGATCTCAAAAAAAATTACCACATTTTTTTAGGACTTAAGATCTTTAATTATCACTTTCTATCAATTAATTCCAATCATGGATTGAACCAGACGTCACGACATATTATAATTGCACTGCCCTCGTAACAGGATCATAGGATTATGAATAACCCATTTATGATAGACAGAGCCGATGTTAATGTACATAATGGTAAAACAATCAGAAGCCTCACGTGGAGCAGTTCAATTATTTCACTCCTCTCTCCATCTTGGTTCCTGTCCACGAAAGGGTTTCCTCGTCCACTGGGGCTACTGGAGCAAATTTCCGATTGCGCTCGGCCCGTTAGAATAACTCCGCCATTTCGATTGCTACAATCCCAGCTGCTAAAAATACATTTAAGTAATTACCCAGAGTTTATCTCCTAATTCATGAGTTTATCTCCTCATAATGTACGTACAGATATCAATCACTGATCTTCTGGTTGTCGTTTCATGAAATAATTTCATCTCAATCCTCCACAATTTGTGATGTCTCAATGGAAATCGTCTTCGTCCAGCTCTCGTTGATCGCTCCTGGCCGTCTGCACCCCTCAATTTACTGCCAACTCCGCCACAACTTCATACGATCTCAGTTCCGGCATGCACTCCATGGCATAAAATGCGACGGTAAAATTAAATTTTGGCGAGCGATAGCATCCAGTGGTCGGGAATGGAAGGATTATGAAGACGATGTATAGGAGAAGGACCTCGCGTGTGCTCTGCACTTACTGGAATCTCTTGAAGAGTGCCCGCCTTCTGAAGATTTACAGCAGCGGAGGTCACAATTGAGCGAATAAGACATTACCTTGGCTGCCACGTCCAATGTTCGAACCCCACACTATGGCACGAAGCAAGGAGATCCGAGAGGAAATTCCACGATTTGATGGATGCGGCCCGTCGTCATGCCCAGCGACGTACGGTTTACCTGGCAAAGCGGCGGGGGGATCCCCAGCAAAGTCTACTGCTTACAGGCAATCGCTGCCGCTTGCACCACGACACGGTCCTCTCTCAGGGCACTCAGGATCAACAAGGCTTAATACCCTGGAATCGAAAGCGAAACATTCTGATTGATAGGTTTGATGGTCAAGCACCTCTAGACTTCATCCAAGAGCCTGATCCCAAACTTTTTCGGTCTCGAGAGAAAACTGAGGAAGAAGAAGAACTCGAGGAGTTTGTGAATTTTGAGCGTTATCGGGATTTAATTAAGCAGCAGCATAGAGGATTCAAGATGAAGAGGGTCTGGAGAATGTTGATCAAGAGCTGGAGGCAAGAGCTGTTGCACCTTTTTTTTTATCAGACAAGTTAAATCCCAGATCACGATCAGTTTAACTCATGACCAAGGGACAAGACGAAGGATGCAACCTCGAAGATTGAATATATTACGGAATTTGGGGGCATAGCAGAAAGAGATGATTTCAAGTCAGCAGGAGTCTCTACACCACCATCACCTCCATCTCAAGCTGATATATTGAACCGGCCTTCATCTGATCGTATACTTGAGGCACTTCATATGGATCTAGCTGCCGCTGTGACTCCTGATTGGGAAAGAAATCACAAAGAGCCTAAACAACCTGCCAGCACTTCATCAGCAATAAAAAAGTTGAACAAGGCTGCAAGTAGTACTAGCCCACCGGAGAAATAGCTGCAGAGGATAATGAGCAAGCAACTAAACAAACAAATTAAAAAGGATATTGTCGTGGAAATGGCAGCAGCAGAGGATAATGAGCAAGCAACTAAACAAACAAATTAAAAAGGATATTGTCGTGGAAATGGCAAAAAGGCATGAGCAGGAGAGCAGACAATTTGAAGCAGAGTGTGGACGAACCACAATACAGACAAAGATGGTGTCCTTGGAATTTACATTCAACAATCCTATCTTCTCTGACCACCAACACGTCTTGGAGACGTTGCCTTCTCCTGGATCGTCCCCCGTTACAGAATCAGAATGCGTTGTTGATGATGTTGTGACAATCAAGCTCACTAAACAAGAGTTACAGTGTTGCTACCACCTTATCCAATATATGTACACAGGACATCTAAAAGATCCACCAGATGCAAAGAGCACAATCATCCTCTTGCATCTCGCCGATCGTTTTGCCATCACATCATGCATAAAGGATCTTGCTTACGCTCTTCAGAAGTTACCCAATACAGTAAGTGGTTGTCTTCAACTTCTAGGGCTCCCCGAATCCTTGAAAGCATCCAAGACAGTACAGTTAGTAGTGGAACATTTCAGCAACTACTTTGGACCACTGCATCCATGGGCGGCCTCTCACTAGCGATCTCCCTGATGCATGCCATTGCAATATCGTCCAGATTTGTGACCTCTCCAAACAATTTAATGAGTACACCTCAATCTATTCCCATATAATAAATGTTGCCACTGTTTTGATGTTGATTTCAAGGCCAAAGACATTTTAATTAGAATATCAAACTGCAAGTGCACATTATGCGACTAATATGGGTTTCGTGCACCATAAGACAGTAAAAATGCAATTCATACCCAATATACTTAATGCATAAAAACAGGAAATAGATACACAGAATTGATGCAAAACTTCTCTTTATTAATGCTTCAATGGTTATAGACTCGACTCACCCTGCGCATTCAGCTACAGGGATCAGTTGCAGACTACTAGATCACTGCGCACTCAGCTACAGAGCCTTCTCCTACTCTACAACCCAAAGACTCGACTCTACACTTAGATCTTTTGCTATGCTTCTATTCCCTCATCCTTGCTTCCATTCCTTATTTTACAACTTAGGGCCTCGCTCTATTTATAAAATCCCATGGTCCGCGGATCATGGGTATATTTCTAAAGCCGACATTACATTACAAAAATGAGGGCGAATAACCCTATGACTCATTTACAACTTCGCGCTCCGTGCCCACAAAATGCGAAGTCTTTCCATCGGATTCACAACTTTTAGCCAAAATCTAGGCTCTAAGCCCCAAAAACTTTCCTTGGGGGATCCCGCACCCAACAGGCCCCCAAGACAAACATCATGACTCACCCTCGAGTCACTCTGTAGAGATCTTCGCATGGAGACCTCCCAACTCTGCCTGGACCGCTCCAAGATCGGCAACGCACTGAGTAGATGCCTCATGCACTTCCTGGGCTAGTCAGATGGTTGGGCCACCTGTGTATGGCTTCAACTGACTACCGTTTACTTTTCCTAGGAAGAGTTCGCCATTCAGTTTCACCAACTGCACCGTGCCACCATCTATGATTTCCTTAATAACATACGGTCCCATCCAATGCATTTGGAGCTTCCCCGGGAATTTATCAAACTTGTTGTCATATAACAACACCAAATCATTCACCTTAAACATGCACAACTTGATATGTCGATCGTGCCAGGCCTTTTTGCGCTTCTTTTGTACTTGCTAATGGAATCCAGCCAAAAATCGTTCTTCTTCAAGTTCCTCCAACTGCGCGAGCCTCTCCTCTAGGGCTCCGCGGTTTGTCATACCTATGAGCACTATTATGCACGGACTAGGCATGATATACTCCATTGGCATTACAGCTTCCACTCCATAGACCATCCTAAAAGGCGTATGTCCCATCAGTTTCTCACATATTGTCCTATAAGCCTATAATACTATGGGTACACGCAGGCCCCGATCACTTCGATGCACATTGCATACTTTCATCAGCGTAGTCTCCAATACTTTGTTAAACACCTCTATGATCCCGTTAGCCTGTGGGTGATACGGTGTGCTTCTTTGATGATACACCTAAAACTCTTCTGTCAGCGCGTTGATCGTTTCATTCAAGAAATGTGTACCATGATCGTTCATCAAGATCTTCAGACAATTGAATCGTGTTAGTACGTGTTCAAACAGAAACTTCGTTGCCATCGTGGTCATGCAATATTTTACTAGCTACGTTTCCACCCAACGCGTCAGGTATTCTGTCGAAGTAATAATTTATCTCACGCCTGTCTTTCCTTGTAGTTTGATAGGTCCTACAAAGTCAATCGCCCACTTTTCGAAGGGCTGCAACATCATTTGTGGATTCAAAGGCATCTCGTCCCTCTGTGATGGCTTACCCATTCTTTGACATACATCGCATGCCTTGCAATGTGCTTTTGAATCCTGATGAAGGGTCGACCACCACAATCTTGCGTGGAGAATCTTCTGTGTGGTTGCTCTCCCTACATAATGATCTCCCGTGGGGCCCCCATGAGTGTCCATAAGGATGTTACTTTGTTCAAACTCTGGTACATACCTTCGCAATATCTCATCATTCCCCATCTTGTATAGATTCCCTGCATTGACAGAAAAATCTGCCACGCGCACTGTTGAGTCCCAAAGCTACACTTCCCTATATTGTTGGCATTATGATTCAAGTGTTGTCCTTGATGGCAACTCACTCAGAGGTTGGTACAGATGCTCAGAAGTTGGTACAGGTAATGGCAACTTAATTAGAAGACAGATCCTAGTACAGCTTACCAAGGAAGTTCATACACGCAGGTTTGTTAAGCCCAAGTCGCGTGTACACGCAGTTTGGCTTCAGAAAAAGCGCGTGTATGTGGAAAAGTACCTTTGGTCCATGGCGGTTAGTCCTTGGAAGTTGTGCCTATGGTTTCGGACCATTGTGTCTCGACGGGCGTGTCGATCCCTAGTTTTGAAGTTGATGGTATTGTGTTTCTATGGTTTTGGCTCTTGGTATTGAACAAGGCCTAAGGCTATATAAGGAGAAGATCACTAGGCAAAGATGTGTGTGTGGGTGTCTGACGCAGTGAGAGGATCTGGTATTGCTGGTTATCTGTTCGGGACGCTTGGTAAGGGTCGGATCTGACAGCAAAGGCAGAAGTAATCATTTCTAGATCTGCACGCGGGTTGCCTTTGGAGAAAGCGCGTATACACGCGGTTTTGGTACAGTGAAGTAGCGTATGCATGATAAGGGTTGATATTTCAGGTTGTTGCTGATTCTGGTGGTTGTTGCAGAGTTCTAGATTCTGGTTTGGGTTCTGTGTTCTTGATGACAGGGTTTCAGTGATTCGGTATTGGGTTGTTTAATGAATTATGATGCAAGTATAAGTTGATGATTGTATTGCGGTAATGTTTGCTTTGTACTCTTGGATCCAGTCTGAAAATTGATGAAACGTGGTCCCTGAAGGTTGTAGGGTCAGCACCTACGTACTAGTAAATGGATCAGCTAGTACAAGAGCTGAGGGGGTTGTAGCTCCCTTCCAAAAGTAGTTGGAAAACGAGAGAGAGGGTTGTAGCCCTCTGCAGGTTGTAGCCTGCATACTGGTAAAGGACTGCACCAGTATATTGTAAAAGAAGTTTCTCATTAAAGAAGAAAGAGACGAATTGCAGCAGGTGGTTTTCACCCACATTGGGTTTCCACCTTATATCATGGTGTTCATGTGTGTGGCTCTTGTGTGATGTTCTGTTCTGTTATACTGCACCTGTTTACTGTTAAATTGCTTAATAATGTTCTGATGCATTTACTGAAGATAAGATTAACTGAATCATAAGATATCTGCATATACGCTAGTTGCTTTAGACACAGTCGCGTGTACACGCGGATTCACTTAACTGAAGTCGCGTATATGTTTCTGAGTATGAAATTGAAAAGGTTTTATTGATCTGATAATACTGATTCACCCCCCCCCTCTCAGTATTATTTCCAACATATATACCTTTTCAGCCTTCTTTTTCCATTTACTTCATCCACCAAGCTGTCAAATCATTGCATATTAGTCTAAAAAGAGCTTATGAAATGGTTTCCTAACTATGTTTATGACTATTGTTTGATTTAGATTTTTGTTCAAACAGCTGCGGAAACTTGTCACTTTCCGCAGCCAGCCCAAGTTTCCGCAGCCATTTTGTTAAAGGCTATGTTACAAGGGTCCAATGGAGAAACCGGATACATGGGCAAGCTGCAAGTGATGTGTACATGGAGTGTGTCCCCTCAGTTCAGCCAAATCACTCATAAACAGTCGTGGTCAACGACGGTCAAAGGAAGGGCCAAACGAGGAGTTTTGCGGTGGCACAGCTCTGTTTTGCCCACGTGAAGGTTTGCGTGGCACGGTCCTTAGTTTCCGGAGGTACTGCCACACCTGTAGATCAGCCCGTGAACTGAATCAAGCACCCACCACTCCATGGATTCAACTGTCATGATGACCATAACGCTAGATCTCGGGCCAAGGAGATTTACGTGTCTCTTGGCAGCATAAAATCTAGGAATTAGTTGCAGCACTTTCACTTATAAATAATGCGTTGATATACACTGGATAGTTAGCTTTGGAGATATAATTTTGATTGTCGTTATCAGCCCACTGTACTGTGCTTTACTTTGTTTTATTACTACACTTTAAATACATGAGAAGACAACATTCCTGAATTTGATTTGTGACTAAGTGATTGACTGGCCGAGGTTGCAGAGGGCCCCTGTACACCAAAGCTTTGTATGTTTTTATAATCCTTGCTTGTATATATATATTGCGTTGTTCAGATGTTTATTGCTGTCCATATTTCCTTTATGTTTTCTTTTATAACTGTTAGTTGATCAGTGCTTCTTTTACAGGTTTTTGTAGGCAGCCCCGGGCAAATTTACATATTTTTGATAACTACTGACATGAGATCATCTTGTCCTTTCTGCTGATTTTCATTTCCTAAGTTTAATTCCAGCACTGTCATTTCTTTCAAGTTTTGTTTTGCTTATTTAATTTTCTGTTACTTAGACATCATATTACTCATCTGTTTATGATTTTCTTTCTATAGCCAAGCGACTCAATTAGTAAGGAATCAGAATATTACTTGTTGTAGTATGATTTAGTTTGCTTTCCTGCAAGTTAGAGATTGAATTACTTATGTCATTCTCAAGAGTTGAAATATGAATGAGTAGTTAAATCTTAGTTTCCTTTTATGCAATTTAATTTCCTGCAATTTAGATATCATATTACTCAACTTGTTTATGATTACTTCCTATAGCCGGAGTGAGTCAAAAGGTGAAGGGTCAGAATGTGGGTTGAAGTAGTGTGATTTAGTTTGCTTTGCTTTCAATCTTTGAGTTGCTTTAAGTTCAGTTTTTATTTTCTTTTTCATACAGCGGTAAGGATACTGGGCCATTGTCACTAGTTCACTGTTTTGGTACATTTACTTCCTTTTAAGAATTGATTTTATTACAGTCAGTTTGAAACTTCCTTTTTGAGAACTTTTAAGTTTGGAAAATCACTGTAGAAATCACCATTACCATCCATACTTAACTTTCAATTTCGCCATCTCACACTAGGGAATCCACAGAAGATAAACCCAAAAACAAACTAAAAAACTAAAAAACGAAAAAAGACTAAGAAAACGGTTATCTTGCACATATAGTGCACTTCACTTCATCAGTTTACGAATCCCGGATTGATATTTTAAATAGAAATTTAGGATACACTAAATTGACCAAACATTTTGGTGCCGTTACCGGGGAAGTGAAACTAGGTAGCCAATTTCTTAAAAAAAAATAAAAATTTCAAGGAAGGAAAATTGATAACCTCTCAGAGTATGATCTCCTCTTGCACTTAGTGTGACCTGGAGGATCAGAAAAGAGAAAGTTATTGGTTTAATAGTTTCTTGAGTATGCTCTCTTCTTGCACCTAGAGTGACCTGGAAGACCAGAAAGAGAATTATTAGCTCGACTTGAAGAAAAATAAAAATGACATGCATAGAGCAAGAGATTCTAGGGGAAGGTTTTAGCTAGAGCCAAGAGTTCGATTTTCACAACTCCATCTACTTCAAGGAATAGACAAGAGACACCTCCATCATCTCCAACCCACACTCCTAGCCTTAGGATTCCTGGAATTCAAGAGGCAGTAGTTGAAATAGGAGACTCTCCCACACCATCCATCGAATCTGAATTAGGAAAAGATCCTTTCTTTCCTTCTACAGGGAGACACATTGTAATTGAAGAAGTAGAATCACCTGAGGAAGAAGAGGGAGAAATTCCTCCTCGTTCACCATTAGTAGAGGAACCAGAGGAATTTGAAATCTCTGAGGAAGCTATCATGACAGAAGAGGTAGTTAACGGATTTGGTAGAGGTAGAGGTAGAGGAGGGGGAGGAGGAAACAATGGAGGAGGTAGAGGTAACAATGGGAGAAATAGGGATGGAGATAACTCATTCGGATTTCCTATAGTCGATGAGGATTCTCGAGCAACAATGAAAAATATTTCACCATCTGTCCTCCCAAACTTTCATGGGTTAAGAAATGAGGATCCTGAAACATTTCTATTTGAGTTTGAGGTCGTGTGTCGAACTTATGATTATCTAGAAGACTCTCAAAAACTCAAACTGTTTCCTTCAACATTGAAAGGAGCTACTTTGAAATGGTTCATGGGACTACTCACTCAATCCATTAGGACTTGAAATGATATGAAACAAACATTTTTGGATAGATACCTGGACTATTGTATGCCCACCAATCACAAGGATGAAGTATTCAAAATGGTGCAAAGAGAAGATGAAAACTTGAAGGATTTACTTGAAAGATTCCAATACAGCCTGAAAAGAGCAAAAATGAGTAACTTAGATGAGGAAACCCTGAAAGCCCTTCTATTAAAAGCCATTAGAGATGAATGGATAGATATTTTGAACATGATGGGAAAATGAGATATATCTCAACTTCCACTTCATGATATAGCAGAGTTATGTGTCCATCTCTCAAGGGGAAAATCTAAGACTGGAAAAAGGCCTAGAGATCCTTCTCTCATCAGAGCAAACAAATCTGTAACTGGATCAGTAATTAGGGCTGAGATTGGCAATATGCTTGATGAATTCAAAACTGATATCTTAGGGAGTCTTAGTGAGCAACTAGACACTCTTAAGATACACAATAAGCAGAAAGCAGAAGCTGAAGCTTTGGCCATCTTTTGCCCAAAATGTAGAAAGAAAAATGCTCTAAGGGAATGTCTCTTGGATGCAAAAGTTGTAGAAACATGTGTGATTTGTTCAGAGAATCATGAGACCAAGGATTGTCCTTCAATTCCTGGGCTCAAAGCTGTCTTTCAAGAAGATCCAAATACAATTGAGTCTCTCTATTTTGTGGCAAGGAGACCTTGGCAGGGGCAACAAAACCAAGGGTTTAACAACTCTATGAACTTTCAAACCCCACCAAATTGGAATCCTTGGCAACAACCTTGGTCCCAACCTCAAAATCCTTTTCAATCATGGGTACAAGGCATGCAAAATCCTTATGGGAGATTTGCTCAATTTTATCAATATCCTCCATCTTTTCAAAACCAAAAAGCTCCACAACTTCCAAATCAAAATCCACAACTATCATTGCCATTTCCACAACAACAACAACCTTCTCAACAGAATCCAAATTCTCAACTCTTGCTTCCATTCCAACAGAAGTCAAATCAACTTCCTTCCCATCCATTGCCAAACCCCAATAATAAAAACCCTCAAAATGCTTACACGATAGAAGGTCAACAATTTCCTACCTATATGATTGTTCCTCTCAATGATGTACAACTCAGATCTGGTAGAGTTTTAGATAAACCTTCTATAGATGCCCAAAATCAAAGCATTTCTGAGGAAGATTCTCTTGAAGCCAATAAAGGTTCTGAAGTATCTCTTCAAAACCCAAGCACTTAGAAAGAAAAAGAAAAAGAGTTAACCCCCACAACTCCTATAGTTGAGCAACCTGCATCTTCATCCACACCTCCTTTTCCTGAAAGATTACAAATTGACAAAAGGGTGGAAAAACAAATCTTGTTGCCTGACTATGATTTTCTAGATGAATTGAAGAATGTCTGTATCAAGATTCCCTTGTTACAAGCCATTAGAGAGATTCCTATTCTAGCAAAAACAATAAAGGAGTTGAGTCTTAAAAGACCAGGAAGGAAACCTAGAGATACAAGAAGAATCCACCTGGTAGGAAAAATTGTAGATATCATGATGGGAAAAATTACTATGCAGAAGTATGTAGATCCCGGTAGTCCAATTGTCAAAACACATATCAATGGGGTAGAAATTCCAAATAATTTGATTGATTTAGGGGCAGCTATCAACATTATGAGTAGACAGACTATGGAACAGCTGAAACTTCCTAATCTTCTTTTTACACCTACTTTACTGCAACTTGCAGATCGATCAATTATCAAACCAGATGGTGTATTAGAAGACATTTCGGTCTCCTTAGACTCTTGGGAATATCCAGTAGATTTCATGATTTTAACTCCCAAGAGTAATTTAGGAGGACACCCTCTCATCTTAGGAAGACCTTGGCTAGCCACAGCTGATGCTTTTATCAGTTGTAGGTCTGGGGATATGTATATTTCTGATGGTAATTCAACAAAGAAATTCAATTTGTATCCTCCAGCAAAAGCAATTATAGAAATAGGAGATAATGAGTGGGTTGATGATGAGGATACTATACAACCTGTCTTTACCATTTCTAAAGTTAGTAAAGATAGTCAAATTCTGAACACATTAGAAAACTTTGAAACATCTTCAGAATATGACCACACACAATTTCAGTTGGATTCTGACATTGAGTATCTATCATCTAGACAAATGTCTCTTTTCTCTATGGAAGAGTTTGGTAGTTCCGCCATTGAGATCTTTCCAGGTAAAACATTGAATATCAACAAAAACTTGGAAAGATCACAAGAGAAAGAGCTAACCAAAATCTTGCAAAAACATTCTACTGAATTTGCATGGGAGTATATTGGTATGAAAGGTATTGACCCTAAGACTTGCATTCATCACATCTACATCGAGGAAAACAGTAGACCAATCAGACAACCTTAGAGAAGGATGAATCCAAACCTTAGGGAGATAGTGAAAGAAGAACTCCAAAAACTACTCAATGTAAACTTCATTTATCCAATTTCAAATAGCCGATTGGTTTCTCCTTTGGTTATAGTACCTAAAAAAATGGTAAATGGAGGGTATGCATTGATTACAGGGAATTGAACAAAGCAACTTTGAAGGATCACTTTCCTTTACCCTTTATTGATCAGGTATTAGATACTTTAGCAGGCAAAAAGTATTTTTCATTTTTGGATGGTTTTAGTGGCTATAATCAGATTCAGGTAGCACCTGAAGATCAGGATAAGACCACATTTACCTATCCATGGGGAACTTTTGCTTACCGACTACTTCCTTTTGGATTATGTAATGCACCTGCAACATTTCAAAGGGCAGTACTAGGAATCTTTTCTGATCTAATCCATGATTGTGTAGAAGTTTATATGGAAGATTTTACAGTTTATGGTAATTCGTTTGAAGAGGCATTAGAGAATTTGAAAAAAGTCCTTATAAGGTGTAAAGAAACAAACCTATCGTTGAGTCATGAAAAATGCTTTATGATGTTTACTAAAGGGATTGTTTTAGGACATCATATTTCAGGGAATGGGATTAAAGTTGATAGATCAAAAGTTGAAGTCATCTCCAAGTTGCCTATTCCAAATTGTCAAAAAGATGTTAGAAGTTTTCTTGGATTTACTGGATACTATAGAAGATTTATTGAAAATTCACTAAAATAGCATCTCTACTCTTCAAATTACTTACAAAAGACTGTGAATTCAAATGGGATCCTGATTGTCAATCTTCATTTGAAACTTTTAAAACAAGAATATCTGAAGCACCCATTTTGAGAGGGTCAAATTGGAAACTTCCTTTCCATATTTCCACAGATGCTTCAGGTACAACTCTAGGAGCTGTGTTGGGTCAAAAGGATTTAGTTCCTTATGCCATTTACTACACCAGTAAAAATTTGACTCCCACCGAGTTAAACTATACTGTGACTGAAAAAGAGTTCTTAGCTGTTGTTCATGCAATCAATAAGTTTAGACATTATATAACATGCTATGAAACTTTTGTCCATACTGATCATTCTGCAATTAGATATCTAATGAACAAACCTGTTACTAATGGCAGAGTTACAAGATGGCTCTTACTTTTACAAGAATTCAATATTACTGTGTTGGATAGACTAGGGAAACAAAATACAGTAGCTGATTTCTTGTCTAGAATCCAAAATACTAATGAAGATTCTCCTATAGAGGATAAGTTTCCAGATGAGTATTTATTTGCAGTAACTACTAAGACTCCTTGGTATGCAGATATTGCTAACTATTTGGTTACAGGAAAGATAACTCCACATTTATTTTCTAGTGAAAAAAGAAGAATTATTCAGGAGAGTTCAAATTATTCATGGATTTCTAATGAATTGTTTAAAACATGGCTAGATTGTGTGATCAGAAGATGTGTTCGAGAAGATGAAATGCCTGACATCCTCAAGGCATGTCATGATGAACCATGCGGTGGACACTTTGCTGACAAAAGGACGACCTATAAAATCCTTTCTTTAGGATATTATTGGCCTTCCCTTTTCAAAGATGCAAAACAATATGTCAGAAGGTGTGACAGCTGCCAAAGAGTTGGGAGACCGACTCTTTCAAATGAAATGCCATTACAACCACAGGTACTCATCAAACCCTTTGAAAAATGGGCTTTAGATTTCATTGGACCCATTAATCCATCATCTAAACAGAAAAAGTATATATTGGTATGCACTGATTATGTCACTAAATGGGTAGAAGCCAAAGCATTGCCTTTTGCCACTGAAAATTCAGTTGTTCAATTTCTTTTTGAGGATATTTTTACTTGTTTTGGTGCCCCAAGAGAAATTGTGACAGATCAAGGAAGTCAATTTACATCTAACTTGATGGAGAAGCTGATGGAAGAATACAAAATCAAGCACAGAAAATCTACTCCTTACCATCCGCAAGCAAATGGCCAAGTGGAGTCTACAGACAAAGTTCTTGAGAGCATCATCACCAAAACTGTTCATCTACACAGAAGAGATTGGGCAGAAAGGCTTCCTGAAACTTTATGGGCCTACAGAACTACATGGAGGAATACAACAGGACATTCTCCCTATGAACTTGTTTATGGGAAAGAAGTCCTGCTCCCCATTGAGTTTCAAGTCAAGACTTTCAAGATGGCAGTCTAGTTGAGGATGAATTTATCAAAAGCCCAAAAGCACAGAATGGAGCAGCTGAATAAGCTAGATGAGATCAGACAAGAAGCAATTTTAAGGACTGATCTAGTTCAACATCAAAGAGCTAAGTGGCATGACAGATATATCAAAGAGAGAAAGTTTCAAGAGGGATATTGGGCGTTACTGTTTGATTCCAAGTTTAAAGACTTCAAAGGTAAATTTTAGACCCATTGGCTTGGGCCATATGAAATTGACAAAGTCTTTAACAATGGAGCAGTAAGAATCAAAACCATTGATGAATTTCAGATTCCTCTTATTGTGAATGGCCACCGTTTGAATATTTATCATAAGCCACTCTCAAAAGAAGAATTTTTCAAGATGTTCCAAGAGAATTCTGCAATAAGGCTGGTGGAGAAGAATCCTTCTTCCCCACCAGCCTAGCCTTTGTTTCTTTCAGTTAAAATAATAATAATAATAATAATAATAATAATAATTTTGTATAAGCCTGAAAACCAATCATAGATTGGCAGTTTTATACAGAAAATATAGAGTGAAAATCAGGGACACCTGACACTCTATATTTTCCAAAAAAAATCTCCTCTCCTTCTTTTTCCATCTTCACTCCACCTCATTTGCCATTCCACTCCATCTCCATCTCATTCACATTTTCGCTTCACTTCACTCCGCTTCATTTTCACTCCATTCCACTCATTTCATTTTCATTTCATCAATAAAAGTTCATTTCAGGACTATTTTCACTCAATTAGTTCTTTTCTAACTATCTTTGTTCAGCTAAGTGGGTGCTGTCCCAGTTTCCGCAGATGGAAGCAGTTTCCGCAGCCAGAAGCAATTTCAACAGTCAAAAACGATTTCCGCAGCTACCACCACTCTGTTTTTCAAATTCACAGTCAAAATGTTAGTGCAATAATCATGAAAATGTAGGTGTAAGTGAGAAAATGCCATGAAGACATGGAGCATCTCCAAGACATCAAGAAAAAACAGTTGGTTAAAAGCTATGAGCAAGAAATGACAAAGTTTCCAAAGGTATGAGCAAATTTTTTTATGAAATAGAAATTAAAGTCATGATTATGCATAGTTATCAAACCATAAAAAGTTCTACTATGTGCAATGGTTCGATATGATAGCTCCATTACCCACTCCTATTCCACGATATTACTCCATACACCATGCATTCATTTCTTAACGGTCTCATGATTGTAGGTTTTAACCCTGTACAGAAATTACCTGCATATGAATTCTTAAACAAAGAAAATGCGAGAGCATAACCCATAAAACACATATGCACAGATATTTTTCCCTGGATCCCAAAACCGGGACTACCAGCTTGATTTTTCATTATGTTCCTTTCAATGTTACAATACATATTTATACATGCCGAAGCATCCAGTACCATGGACCGAAAAACCATCGTGTCCAATACCATGTGCCAAAATCATGCACAAAACCATAGGTAGGTTCGCCCAACCTAATATAGGGTCAAAAAAAATTTTCCCGGGGCGCTGCCCCGGACCCCGTAGAGGGGGGCTACCCGCCCCCCCTGTGACCCCCCCGCTACGCAATCAGTGCAACGAAGGGGGCTTACCGCCCGCCTCTAACCCCCATTTAACTACGTTGGTTAGTCGTGGAAAGAATATAACACAACCCAATAATCTCCCACTTGTTCTTTTCTTTCCACAGGGGGCCACAGGAGAGCTTAGTCATTTTTCCAACCCTGAAACACCCATTGTTTCTCTACACCAAGAGAACTTCTCAGAGCTCACAGATTTTGTCAACGCATCTGCAGTATTCTTCAAAGTGTCCACCTTTACCAGCAACACCTTTTTGTCTTCTATCATATCCCTCACAAAGTGATACTGAACATCAATGTGCTTTGTCTTTGAATGATAAGCAGGGTTCTTTGCCAAGAAAATTGCACTTTGGCTGTCACAGTCTATTCTTATAGCTCCCTGTACTAACCCCATACTTGAACACAATCTTTGCAACCAAACTGCTTCCTTGCTTGCATGAGTGGCTGCCATGTATTCTGCCTCTGTAGTTGATAGTGCCACTACAGATTGTTTCTTACTCATCCAACTGACTGCACCTCCAAATAGGTTAAACACATACCCACTTGTAGATCTTCTCTGATCCAGATCTCCAGCCCAGTCTGCATCAACAAAACCATGAATATCCAACACTCTGTCCAATCCTGCTCTTCCTTGGTAGCACAAACCATAATCACTAGTGCCACGCAAATACCTTAAAACCCGCTTCACTGTTGTCCAGTGCTCCTTCCCAGGTTTTGACATAAACCTGCTCAATACTCCCACTGCATGTGCAATGTCTGGTCTAGTACAGACCATTGCATACATCAGGCTACCAACTGCACTTGCATATGGAACACGGGACATGTCCTCTTCCTCTTCTTGTGTCTTGGGACACTGTTCAGCAGATAACCTCACACCTACAGGAATAGGAACCTTCACCGGTTTACTATCCTGCATATTAAACCTCTGCAGTATTGTCTCGACATACTTCCTCTGGTTTAACCAGAGCTTCCTCTTTGCCCAATCTCTTTTAATTTCCATGCCCAAAATATAGTTTGCAGCACCAAGATCTTTCATGTCAAATTTGGAGGACAATTGGGTCTTCAAATCCTGGATAATTTCTTTGTCATTTCCAACCAGCAACATATCATCCACATACAAGACCAGATAAATAACACGGTCACCAATTAATTTAAAATACACACAATGATCTGCTTTGCTTCTGGTGAAGCCAAGTCCCCGTATAAATGTATCAAATTTCTGATACCACATCCTTGGTGACTGTTTTAACCCATACAGAGACTTCTTTAACTTGCATACCAGTTCTTTCTTACCCTTCACTGCAAAGCCTTCAGGTTGCCTCATGTAGATTTCCTCTTCCAAATCCCCGTGAAGAAATGTTGTCTTCACATCCATCTGTTCTACCTCAAAATCAAAAGCAGCAGCAACAGATAAAAGTAATCTAATAGAAGCTACCTTGTCAACAGGAGAAAAAATATCACCAAAATCAATTCCCGGCACCTGGGAATAACCTTTTGCTACCAACCGAGCTTTGTATTTCTCCACCTTTCCTTCTGCATTAGTCTTCTTCTTGAACACCCATTTGCTGCCAATGGGTTTCCTTCCAGCCGGCAACTCTACCAGATCCCAAGCCTCATTTTTGTGCAAAGATGCCATTTCATCAACCATGTCCTCTTTCCAGAGTTTTCCATCCTCTGAATCCACTGCTTCCTTCACAGTTCTGGGATCATCATCAGTAACAGACAAAGAAAAATTTGAACTGAAAGCAGATGGACTATACTTTTCTGGCTGCCTTCTTTCTTGACCTGATCTTCTCACAGCCGGAGTTTGTGGCTCTTCATCTTCTGATTCCTCCTCTGCTGCAGAGTCTAATTCTTCCTCCTTTGGCTCAAACTCTATCTTCTCAGGTTCCTTTGGGTGGACTTCAGATTGAATAACATCTTTTACCTCTCTGAACACCACATCTCGGCTGTACACAACCTTCTGTGTGACTGGGTTCCAAAGCTTATAACCCTTTAAACCATCCTTATACCCAATAAATATACACTTTTCAGATTTACTATCCAACTTGGTTCGTTTCTCCTTTGGAACATGTACATATGCATCACATCCAAATACCCTCAGATGTGAAAGAGAGGGTTTCTTACCAGTCCATACTTCTTGTGGAGTCTTATCCTCCAACGCTGATGAGGGTGATCTGTTGATCAGGTAATGTGCAGTATCCACCGCCTCTGCCCAGAATTCCTGTCCTAACCCGGCACCACTGAGCATGCTTCTTGCCCTTTCCATCAACGTCTTGTTCATTCTTTCTGCGACTCCATTTTGCTGAGGTGTATAGGGAGTAGTCTTCTGCCGTGCTATACCACACTTCTTACAAAATTCTTCAAATTCCTTGCTGCAAAATTCTCCACCATTATCTGTCCTCAGCACCTTCATCTTTTTCTCTGTCTGATTTTCCACCAGAGCCTTAAATTCTTTAAACCTGTCAAAGACTTCAGATTTCTTCTTAAGGAAATATATCCATGTATTCCTTGAGAAGTCATCTATGAATGATACATAGTACACAGAATTACCCAGTGATGGAACCTTCACAGGTCCAAACACATCACTGTGCACAAGCTCTAATATCTGTTTCGTCCTCTTACCACCAGAGGGGAAACTCACTCGATTCTGCTTCCCATACACACAATTTTCACAGAAATCGAAATCCAGAGAGCTATCATTCATACCTTCTACCATACCTTTACCATGAAGTATTCGAAGGCCCTTCTCTCCAATATGTCCAAGCCTTTGATGCCACAACATGGTCTTCTCTCCAAAGACCACTAGATTTTCTACTCCATTTTCAGGAACCATAGAACTATTGCACCCATCAACAACAGTGCTACCTTGCAGCTTGTACAGAGTTCCAGTTCAAACTCCCCGCATCAATATCAGTGCTCCTCGAACCATCTTGCAGGTATCTTTCTCGAACACCGTCTTTACACCTGCATCATCCAACTTGCTTACAGAAATCAGATTTCTGGCCAATGCAGGAATATGTAGAACACCCGGAAGTGTTCTAACCCTTCCACCTTGCAACTTCAACTTTACTTTTCCCTGACCAATGATTCTAGCCTTCCTATCATCTCCTAAGAAGACATCACCACCATCGTATTTCTCATACTCGCAGAACCACTCTCTATGGGGAGTGAAGTGAAAGGATGCACCTGAGTCAATCAACCATGCCTCATGATCTACATGTGTACTTGAAGAAGCCAAGTACACATCCCCACCTTCATCTGACGTGGTTTTCGCCTCTGCAGAAGGAGCATCATCAGATCCCTTTCCTTTATCAGGAGCTTTAGATTTACAATCCCTTCTGAAGTGCCCTTCCTTTCCGCATTTCCAACACACCACCTTTGTAGGTTTTCCTGGAGATTTAGATCTCCCTCTAGATTTAGATCTCCCACTCGATGACTTATTTTTGTTCCTGTTCTGGGACCGTCCTCGTACAGACAAGGCATCACCATTCTGGTTGTCCATATTCTTCCGTCTCATCTCCTCTGTCAGCAAGGCTAAGACTATTTCATCAAACTGCAAAGCAGTTGCATTGCTACCTATTGCAATAACCAGACTATCCCACGAATCTGGTAGAGAACACAATAGACTGATGCACTTATCTTCATCTGAAATTTTAATATCAACAGATAATAATTGACTTACCACAGTATTAAACGCATTCAGATGCTCTGTCACCGAGTCTCCATCTTTCATCCTCAGGTTATACAGCTTTTTCCGTAGGAACAATTTATTCACCAGAGACTTAGATTGGTACAAAGTCCCTAACTTGACCCACAAAGCCTTTGCCATAGCTTCCCCTAATACATTCAGCAATACTGAATCTGAGACACACAATCGTATTGTGCTCTTTGCCTTCCGATCCAATTTCTTCCATTCTTCATCGGTCACTCCCGATGGTTTAGTACCCGGATCTACCGCGATCCACTGATCTTTATCGACCAACAGATCCTCCATCTTGAGTTTCCACAACTCAAAACTCTGACCATTGAACTTCTCAATCTCGATCTTTCCACTGCTCGCCATCTTCTTTCACCACCAGAATCGATCTCGCAGATCTCCCACTGAACAGGGTCTACCACAGGCCCGAGCGAAACCCCTCAGCAACAAAGGCGTCCCCTTGAAGCCAAAACAGCTCCGATACCAAATGTAGGTTTTAACCCTGTACAAAAATTACCTGCATACGAATTCTTAAACAAAGAAAATGCGAGAGCATAACCCATAAAACACATATGCACAGAGATTTTTCCCCGGATCCCAAAACCAGGACTACCAGCTTGATTTTTCATTATGTTCCTTTCAATGTTACAATACATATTTATACATGCCGAAGCATCCAGTACCATGGACCGAAAAACCATCGTGTCCAATACCATGTGCCAAAATCATGCACAAAACCATAGGTAGGTTCGCCCAACCTAATATAGGGTCCAAAAAAAATTTTCCCGGGGCGCTGTCCCGAACCCCGTAGAGGGGGGCTACCCGCCCCCCTCAAACCCCCCGGACAGGGGGGGCTGCCGCCCCCCCTGTGATCCCCCCGCTGCGCAATCGGCGCAACGAAGGGGGGCTTCCGCCCCCCTCTAACCCCCCGTTTAACTACGTGGATTAGTCATGGAAAGAATATAACACAACCAAACAATGATGGATTTTTGGGTTTAAACTCAAGTTGACTGCACTTTCATTTGCCACCTACGCTCATGAGATGTGACCAATCCCTTTACGGCTCCTCTCCACCGCATTTCCTGCAGCCATCTATCAAAATGTGTGATCTCCCGTACGCAGCCATTAATTCAAAAAAAATATATCTCACCTCCACTCTGTTCACTTACCATTTCATTAAATATCTTCCTTTTCATACACATGCATTTCAATTTGTGAACTTATCTGCAACTGCTTATCCCCTGTTCCACCTGTACTTTGAAGCATTCCCATTACCTACTACCGATTGCAGCCACTGCATTTTACCATAAACCCTACAACCAAGCTACCTTCCCCCTGCTAAATCCTCATACGCAATTGCATCCTCAGTTGAAATTTAAAACAGATAAAGGAATGGGAAAACTACTAAGGGCAGAGACAGAAGGGCCAAAATATCTAGAAGGTTACCCTCAAGCCAAGGATTTGCTGAAGAAAGCCAAATGGTTGCGCTTCATACAAAAGTTTAAAGGCTATAACAAAGAAGCAACCAAGTCTTTTGCACAGTCTTTCGATGGTCAAATGGTGGAGATTGGAGATTTGAAGCTCACGGTGACCGAAACAATAGTAGTAGCTGCCACAGGCTTACCCCAAGAAGGTGAGCGATGGTTCAAAAAAAAAAAAGCGTGGATGAACAGGCATGGAGAATTATGCTAAGAAACCCAGGTATGGACACCACTGTGTTTACTAAAGGAATTCCTGTTCATGCATTGAAGGAAGAATGGGCCAGTCTGCTGTTAGTTATCCAAAAATTTGTCACTTGTGAAGGACGCTTTGGTTCGATGTACATGTACCATGCTAGACTGTTGATGAATTTCTTAGAGAATCAGACTCTTAATTTGCCTTATTTCTTACTGTTGAGTTTGAAGAAGATGAGTATTACAGTCCAAAAACACATAGGCAATATAGAACCTCATCTATATCATCATGGACTTATAAAAATTCTTATTGAAGACCAACTAAAGAAAAAAAAAGATACCTGGGAACAATTCTTGATAAGAAACTACTTCCAAGAGCCATCTGAGGCCTCTGAAAGTAGTACACCAAAGACACCAAGAAAAAGTAGGAGAAGAGAAAAGAGCACCATAGTCCAGGACTCCCCTACTACAGAAACTCAATAAGTTGGTCAAAAAGAAGAAGAAAATAGAACTAAAGACAAGAAACAGAGGAAAGAGAAAGGAAAAAGGACCATCCAAGAAGTCTACCAATCACCTGACCCATCCATAGAGGAGGATTATCAACCACTGTCAGAAAGATTAGTACATCTTCAAGCTGCTATAGCAAAGAAAAAGGAAAAAGGGAAACAGAGTATACAAGAAAAGAGTACTAGTCCACCATACTTAAGGAGAAGCACCAGGATAAGAGAAAAGGGGAGTAAAACACAAATAAAATGGCCCCACTTCATCGACTTGGGTGGAGAGACACTTGAGAAAACTCCAGCTGGCCATAGTCCACCTCGTCCTCAGCCAAGCATTGAAACTAGTCCTCCACATGATGAAAGCCCTTCTCGGCCAGAGCTAGAGAGAAGTCCTCCTCCTCCACCAGATTTTGAACTCAGTCCAAGAAAGACACCTGAAGTAGATCCCAATCAACAAGAGGTATATGACTACTTGGAATCATTAGAAAAATCTGCTGCAGGCCCGAGTACCACTCTCCAACTAGATGCACAAGTTCAGTCCTTAAAGCAGGAGTTATTTGAATTAGAGGTTCTAAACAGGCATATCAAGCAGGAAAATGAAGCACTCAAAGAGCAGATCAAAGTAGATAAAATTATTCATGATAATACTATGCTCCATTTGGGACTATGGCAAAAGAAAAACAAGAAACTGAATAAAAAGTGCAAAAAGTTGAGCAAAGCATTGATCAATCTCAAATTCAGATGTCTAATAAGGAAACCAAGGATGGTGGTAGCACCAAAGAAGAAGAAAAGAGGGCTAGATGTCCTAGCAGAAGCATCAGAACATATGGATTAGAGGGGAATGACTAAATTTTGGTTGCATGAGGACATGCAACACCTTCACAGTGGGGGTATGTTGAGTCCCAAACCTGCACTTCCCTATATACCCTTTCAACCTTCTTTTTCCATTTACTTCATCCACCAAGCTGTCAAATCATTGCATATTAGTCTAAAAAGATCTTATGAAATGGTTTCCTAACTATGTTTATGACTGTTGTTTGATTTAGATTTTTGTTCAAACAGTTGTGGAAACTTGTCACTTTCCGCAACCAGCCCAAGTTTCCGTAGCCATTTTGTTAAAGGCTATGTTACATGTGTCCAATGGAGAAACCGGCTATATGGGCAAGCTGCAAGTGACGTGTACATGGAGTGTGTCCCCTCAGTTCAGCCAAATCACTCATAAACGGTCGTGGTCAACAACGGTCAAAGGAAGGGCCAAACGAGGAGTTTTGCGGTGGCACGGCTCTGTTTTGCCCACGTGAAGGTTTTCGTGGCACGGTCCTTAGTTTCCGGAGGTACTGGCACACCTGTAGATCAACCCGTGAACTGAATCGAGCAGCCACCACTCCATGGATTCAACTGTCATGATGAATATAATTCTAGATCTCAGGCCAAGGAGATTTACGTGTCTCTTGGCAGCATAAAATCTAGGAATTAGTTGCAACACTTTCACTTATAAATAACGCATTGATATACGCTGGATAGTTAGCTTTGGAGATGTAATTTTGACTGTCATTATCAGCCCACTGTACTGTGCTTTACTTTGTTTTATTACTGCACTTTAAATACATGAGAAGACAACATTCCTGAATTTGATTTGTGACTAAGTGATTGACTGGCCGAGGTTGCAGAGGGCCCTTGTACACCAAAGCTTTGTATAGTTTCTTGCTTTCATTTACTGTTTTTATAATCATTGCTTGTATATATATATAGATATATATATATATATATATATATATATATATATATATATATATATATATATATATATATATATATATATATATATATATATATATATTGCGTTGTTCTGATGTTCATTGTTGTCCATATTTCCTTTATGTTTTCTTTTATAACTGTTAGTTGATCAGTGCTTCTTTTACAGGTTTTTGTAGGCAGCCCCGGGCAAATTTACATATTTTTGATAACTACTGACATGAGATCATCTTGTCCTTTCTGTTGATTTTCATTTCCTGAGTTTAATTCCAGCACTATCATTTCTTTCAAGTTTTGTTTTGCTTATTTACTTTTTTGTTACTTAGACATCATATTACTCATCTGTTTATGATTTCCTTTCTATAGCCAAGCGACTCAATTAGTAAGGAATCAGAATATTACTTGTTGTAGTATGATTTAGTTTTCTTTCCTGCAAGTTAGAGATTGAATTACTTATGTCATTCTCAAGAGTTGAAATATGAATGAGTAGTTAAATCTTAGTTTCCTTTTATGCAATTTAATTTCCTGCAATTTAGATATCATATTACTCAGCTTGTTTATGATTACTTCCTATAGTCGGAGTGAGTCAAAAGGTGAAGGGTCAGAATGTGGGTTGAAGTAGTGTGATTTAGTTTGCTTTGCTTTCAATCTTTGAGTTGCTTTAAGTTCAGTTTTTATTTTCCTTTTCATACAGCAGTAAGGATACTGGGCCATTGTCACTAGTTCACTGTTTTGGTACATTTACTTCCTTTTGAGAATTGATTTTATTACAGTCAGTTTGAAACTTCCTTTTTGAGAACTTTTAAGTTTGGAAAATCACTGTAGAAATCACCATTACCATCCATACTTAACTTTCAATTTCGCCATCTCACACTAGGGAATCCACAGAAGATAAACCCAAAAATAAACTAAAAAAACTCAAAAACGGCAAAAGACTAAGAAGACGGTTATCTTACACATATAGTGCACTTCACTTCATCAGTGTACGAATCCCGGATTGACATTTTAAATAGCAATTTAGGACACACTAAATTGACCAAACACGCACCACTAGTTCCTTCTTCCGCTAGACAGGGTAACCTTCCAGCGCAATTCCAGTTGTTAGAAAGTGAATTAGATCTTCAAAATTTCCATTCGCCACGCGCACAACAAAAAGTTACGCGTCGAGTAGTCCTTCCTCCAAACTGGTAGGTTCCTTGCCTGTCTCAATGCGCCACAAGTGGTCTGGTCCCACATTCAATCAGCCAGGCTTCACAACAACTTCAAAATCATATTCTTGGAACAATAAAATCCACCTGCATATGCGCCCCCCAACACAGGCTTATTGACCAAGTATTTCAACGCGGAATGATCTGTATACATATTGAAGTGTCCCCCTAGCAAGTAGTGTCAATATTTCTGGAGCACATACACCATAGGAAGTCCGTAATGTTTAGTGGTGGAATAGTTCTTTTCTGCTTTAGATAATCTACGACTCACGAACACGATAGGGTGATCCAAGCCTTCTCCACCATCTTATGTGAGTACTGCCCTCAGCGCTATAAACGATGCGTCAACATGAATATGAAATTATTTCTTCCAGTTCGGGAAGACAAGAATCAGCGAAGTAACTATCTTCTCCTTCAATATATCTAGGCTTTTCTTACAATCATCATCCCAACAAAACGTGACATCATTCTTCAACAGTTTTTCCATTGGCACAGTGATCTGGGCGTAACTCTTGATAAACTTTATATAGTATCCCGTATGTCCCAAGGTAGCGCACAACTGTTTCACATTGTGCGGTACCTCCAAATTCAGAATCACCGCAATTTTCGCAGGGTCTACCATCAACCCTTATTTACAAACCACATGCCCCAACAGGTTCCCAAAAGGAACGAGGAACATACATTTCTTGAGGTTGAGCGCGATTTGGTATCTTCGGCATGTATCCAGCATCAAGCGCAGGTTTGCTACATGGCACTTAACCAGCCCAAATATAGTCCAATCATAAAAATAGACCTCCAAAAACTTATGAATATATTCCTTGAATGTCGCAACAACCACGCGCGAAAAGATGGTTGACGTGTTCTTCAATCCAAACGGCATGATAGTGTATTGAAAGCAACCCCACTTAATCACCAAGGTTGTCTTGTTCATATCCTCTGGCACGATTCTGATCTAGTGATACCCTGAGAACCCATCAGTGAAAGAATATGCTTCCTAACCGCCTACATTCTACAACACCTCATTTATGAACGGATTTGGGAAAGGATCATGTACATATGCATCATTCAACTTTTTGAGATCCACACATATTTTTATTTCGTCCCTCTGCTTATTCTCTTGTACCACCATCGAACTTACCCAATCGGATTCCTCTACAGGTTCAATAATTCCTGTTGCGAGCATCTTGTCTAATTCTACACGACCTTCTCCTTGTATTTTGGGTTTAAGTGATACGGCCTCTGCTTAACTGGCTTCGCGTCAGGTTTCAACATGATCTTCATTACCCCTAAATCTCCAATTATTCTCTTTAAATTCATAAACTTAGTCAGGAATAAGTCCTGATATTTGTGGAGTAATTCGACAACCTTGTCCACTGTCACGTCTTCCTAGTAATCCCCAATCTTTGTGAATTTAGGTTCTACCTCTGTACCAATATTTACCTGCTTAGTCTTTACCAGCGCGGTTATGTCAGGGTTCTCGATTTGTGGTCCTTGAACCTCGCGCTGGCCTTCTGTCTCTGGAATATCAATGTTCCATGGATCTTCATCCTCTTCCTCAATAGTTATGTTATAACACTCCAACGTGCAACTTAACTGGGCAACCCATTCAGGCTGAATCAACTCTACTAGCTCCTGTGGCATCCTAAAGATGGTTGCTTTTACTTCTTGTAGCGCTTCATCAATACTATCCCATCCATCCTCAAAATTGAAGGTCATCACGAACCCTTCGTGCAGAACATCCCATTCACTTGTCCCATGCTAGAGCTCTGTTTCTATATACCAGTTCATTTGTATAACATCTAGGGTGTGATAGAACAGGTGCACCCACTCAAGTTGAGGCTTTTCCCCATAGGCTTGCGCGGATCATCCTGCCCATTGTATTTTTCTTTCAATCGCACTCTAGGCTTTCCAAATCATGTGCACATCATCCTTCTACATTCGCACCAGTCATCAAAGCTCCCTTTCTGCGTACCCCACCACCTCGCAGGTGTAGCGAACAGTACCTAATTCAAGGCCTGGAAACGTTGTTTTTCTGGCACCTCTCTTTCAAATTTGTCCAAGAAGGAATCTACCTCAACCCATCATAGGTAGGCAAATCTCTCACTTCTGTCGATACACAGCGCATTGATCTTTTCATCATATTACAGTTAAGCATGGTTACCTCGTGTAACTAATTCTGCCATTACTCTATCTCCTCATCTGAATCCGAAGTACAAGGGTTTTCGCGCTCCCATGAAATTCGTCCATCCGCGGTGGGATTTACCTAGTCTTGCTCTCACGCAATTATCTTGTAGATGCAGTCCAAATCATCATCACTTTCATAGTCGCACACCGGCTCTATATAACGCGATTTTTTAGTCGGGTCCAGGGGTATAACTACGCATAGAGACTTCTTCTCAAAAATAATCTTGCGCTTCTTCAGATTAATCACCCCATTCATGTTAGTGGCCCAATCAATTCCTAAGAGTGTGGAGTAGGGATTCTTGTCATCAACAATCTCTATTACCTCGAAGTCTGCTAGCGTGCTCGCTCCCTCAATATCCACAGTGATTCCCTGCAATCACCCCGTGGGCAGTATCTTCTACTAGTTCGCCATCCGCAGCTGAATAGGAGACCACTGCAGCGTAAGTCTCCCCATGCGCTCCCATGTCTACTTTGGCAGAACATTCGCATCTGATCCTAGATCTAGAATTACTTGGTCCATCTCATATTCTCTAATTTGCGCAGTTAGCCTCATTTCTCTTCCCATTCTTGTCTTATGTTTTCTAATCTTTCAGACTATGCACGGTTCTCCTGGAGCAGTCCCAACACATCTGTTAATGAATTCATGTAATCCTTTTACAACCTTATTGTCATGTAGTAACTTCATACATGTTTCTAGGAATGTCATGAGCATAGATGGGTCCATCTCCGGCTCTGGTCTATCTTTTCTTCCTGAAGTGCAGGCATCAACAAAGCTCTTCTTAGCTTCCATGAAGGTCTCTTGAGCGTGCTCCAAATCAAACTTCGCTTCTTTTGCCGGAGCTTTGCGAACCCAAGTACTATCCTCTGGCTATTTTCCTTTGTCATCTCCCATCACAATTCCACTTCGGAGCACAATGTTCACATTTGGATCTTCCTCGCACAGCTCAGACCTCATCATCTACAGGTTCTGAGTCAGGGGAGGTAGTACCACTCCCTTGTCACGTTTCCTAACTATCAACATAGGACAATCTTCCGTCTCATGATCAAACAAGGTGCAATATAGACATGATGGACGCGTTGGGTTCATACAATCGTGGGCATAATGTCCCGGCCCTCCACAATTATAGCATATTAGTTGTCCACAACCTCTTCCAGGTCCTCCTCCACCTCAGCTTCATCTGTGCCCCTGAAATCCTATTCGCGCCATCCCTGCATTCTGGTCTAGGGGTCGTGTTTTCACCTGAACTTTGTATGTGGGAGTTCTATCCATCATCAGCTCATAGCTTCTACAATTGCGCTCATCATGTTCCCCCAATCTACAAAAATTACAGAACAACCGTTGCGAAGTCTGTGTGTACTTCTGTAACAAATGGCAGTTGTGAGTAGCATGCTATCCACTCATTTGAGCTGAAATAGTTCTACACTTCGGGTCCAAATTTTAGAGCTTGTCTCGCTATATTTGCGGATATATGATCTGAGGAAGTTACGGTTTTTGCAGACTCCCGAATTACATTCCAAACAGTGGACCTGGGGAAAAGCGTCATAATTTTTTTTCTGAGCATCAGATTGAAATTTCATAAGAATTTTCAGAAAGAGGACGGCCTCTAGTGTTCTATATATCAGGGTCAGGTAGTAAGGTCGAAACAGTGACACATGGCACTTCGTACAAGTTCTCTACTGAACTAGTCTATAATCAGGTAACCGTGGGAGATTTGGCATAACTCTTCCTTGGAGAATCCAATCTTGATCTGTCTTGTACGGTTATAAAGAGGAGTCAAAGGGTTACTGCAGGACACAGTTTCTGATATTCGAGATCCGCAGTTACAGAGATACAACATATTCAATATCGAGCTCTTACAAAGTGAAAAAAAGGTGTGTAGTTTTTTTTAAAATTTTGCATAAGATTGGTTTCAAAAATTAGTTTGACGGAATTCAAAGGGAATAGTGAAGAATTATTAGCATTAATTGATGCCCCAAAAAAAGAAAATGGAAACACCTAGTAAGAAACCTGGAAGCTCTAGCATGAATTGTGAAGAAGAGGAAGAAATTCAACATGATATATCAAAATTACAAGACCAAGTACAACAAATTTCACTCTCACAAATGGTAATTGAAGCCAAGATGAATGGCATGGAAGCTAAGATGGATGGCATGGAAGCTAAGATGAATGGCATGGACACTAATATGGGATAATTGAAGATAAATTTGAATAAGTTGCTACAAGAAATGGTTACTAATGGTGAAAAGGTAGTAAAGGAAACTCATGATGAGAACAAAAGAAATGTTAATCATGATTTCATAGACTCTAATGTTGGATTGAAGACCCACCATATTCCAAAAATTGATATGAGGAAGTTTGATGGAAAGGATCCCGAAACATGGATACTACAGATGGAGCAATTTTTCGATCTCCATAATGTGCAAAACACACAAAAGGTACGTATTGCAACCTTATATTTTGAACCAAATCAGTTTGTATGGTATCGATGGCTTTGCTCTCGTAAACAAATTGTCACTTGGGCAATTTTTACAGAAGAAATGATAGCACATTATGAGGATACAAAAAGCAACACCTTTTTTAGCCAATTGATAAATCTCAAACAAAAGGGTTCAATGATGGAGCACATTGAGGACTTCCAAAAATGAACATAAGGGTAAAAGATATTCCAAAGGAGCATAGGATTGATGTGTTCATAGGAAATTTAAAAGATAATATCCAACATGAGGTTCGCCTTTGGGAACCTGATTCATTGGAGAAGGCATTCAAGTTAGCAAGAAAAATGGAAAGCAAAATTATGGCAACCAGGAAGCCTACCACTCACAACTATAAAGATGGAAGTGTTGTTTCCCCTAGCCTTTCACAACCTACATGGTTGACACCACAACAATTGGAAGAAAAAAGAGAAAAAGGGTTTTGTTACAGTTGTGATAACAAATACACTAATGGTCATAAGTGTGATGAGAAGAAATTATTCAACATAGATTTTGTAGAGGAGGAAGAAAAGGAACAAGAAATGTCAAAAGAAGAGGATATGCTCTAGGAACAAACCCTAGATAAAGAAGAAATGAATCCCACCATATCTTGTAATGCATTGGCTAGAATTAACACTCCTCAAACTATCAAGATAGAAGGACATATCAAGAAGAAAAAGGTAATAGTGTTGATTGATTCGGGAAGTACCCATAATTTTATTCATTGTAAGATATCCAAGGAATTGAATTGCTTCATATATCCAGCACCAGAGTGTCAAGTGATGGTTGCAACTAGAGGAACCATAAATTTCTCTAGAAAGTGCCATAATATCAAGTTATCCGTTGGAGAATATGTATTGAATAGCCCAATGCTTTCCACTCCAATGGGTGGTGTTGATGTTGTACTAGGAGTCCAATGGCTACAATCCTTGGGTACAATAGCTTTTAATTTTCAAGAACTTTTCATGAAATTTTGTGCAGAAGGAAAGGAAGTTGAATTAAGGGGTATTGCAGGGAATTTGGGAAAGATAATCAGCTTTGACGGTATGACAAAGCTTCTAAAGAAGTAACAATGAGGTGTAATCGCACAATTATGTTCGCTAGAGGTTCCCACATCCAAATCATTTATTTCTCCAGATCTCAAAAAAGTGTTGGACAATCATTCCAAGGCATTTGAGACTCCCAAAGGCCTCCCACCTATTCGTGATCATGATCATGCTATTCATTTGATTCTAAGAAGTGTTCCTCCAACCATCAGGCCGTAAAGATATCCCTATGCCCAAAAGAGTGAAATTGAACGTATGGTTGTAGAAATGCTAGAGGCTGGTATAATTCAACCTAGTCAAAGTTCTTTCTCTGCTCCAGTAGTATTGGTGCACATGAAGGATGGATCATGGCATATGTATCCATATTATAGGGAGCTCAACAAGCTCACTATTAAAGATAAATTTCCCATTCCTGTCATTGATGAATTATTGGATGAATTGCATGGATCAATTTAATTCACCAATTTGGATCTTCGTTTAGAATATCATCAAATCAGAATGAAGACTGAAGACATTCCGAAAAAAACATTTAGAACTCATGAGGGTCATTATGAATTTTTGGTCATGCCTTTCGGCCTTACCAATGCACCTTCTACATTTCAAGGTTTGATGAATTCTATTTTCAAACCCTTCCATAGAAAATTTGCGTTAGTATTTTTTGATGATATACTAATCAACAACAAATCTTGGAAGGATCATGTTCAACATGTTGACAGGGTGCTCAAACTATTGGAGGAGAAACAATTATATGCAAAAAGCTCCAAATGTTTCTTTGGAGTACAAAAGGTGGAATATCTAGGTCATATTGTATCTCATGAAGGTGTTGAGGTAAACCCTAGAAAAATTAAATCCATTAAGGAATGGAAAATCCCCACATCCATAAAGCATCTACGAGGATTTCTCGGGCTGACAGTGTATTATCGCAAGTTTGTTAAGAATTATGGGCGAATAGCAACACCTCTAACAACATTATTGAAGAAAGATACATTTTCATGGACTCGAGAAGCAACGAAGGCCTTTAAACATCTTAAAGAGGCAATGTGCCAAGCACCGGTCTTAGCTACGCTGGAATTTAGAAAAACATTATTGTGGAATGTGATGCCTCAGGAAATGGAATTGGTGTTGTTTCAATGCAAGAAGAAAGACCCATTGCTTTCGAAAGTCATCTAATCAAAGGAAAGTATTTACACAAAGCTATTTATGAGAAGGAAATGTTGGCAATACTACATGCACTTAAGAAATGGCGAGCCTACCTAATGGGAAGATACTTCAAGGTAAAAATGGATCATGATAGTCTTAAATACTTTGTAGAACAAAGATTATCCTCTGAAGAGCAACAAAAATGGGTCACAAAGATGTTGGGTTATGACTTTGAAGTCATCTACAAAAAAGGGAAGAAAAATGTTGTGGCAAATGCACTCTCAAGAAAGGATGAGGATGTGGAATCATTGTTGTGTGCCATTTCTATTATCCAACCAGATTGGATAAATGAAGCAAGGGATGAATGGAAGAATGATGAAGAAGTGTGGGCACTCATTCAAAAGTACAACAAGATACCAGTACATCTGATGCATTTAGCTAGAAAAATGATTCGTTATGGTAAAAAGGTCGCTTATACCTATGTAATAATTCCCAAATCAAACAAGAGATTCTTATGAAATTGCACACTTCTCCGTTAGGAGGGCACCCAGGATTTTTAAAAACTTACCACAGGGTTAAGAAGGAATTTTTTTGGGATGGGCTTAAATCGAATATTCAAAAGTTTGTGGCAGAAAGTTTGGTATTCCAACGAAATAAAGTTGAAACAATTAAGACCCCAAGTCTATTACAACCTTTATCCATTCCAAGACAACGTTGGGAGAAGGTTTCAAAGGATTTTATCACAGGTTTACCCAAGTCCGAAGGAAAGAGTGTCATCATGGTGGTAGTTGACAGACTTACCAAGTATGCACATTGTTGTGCATTATCGCATCCATTTAAAGCCAATACAGTTTCTACTGCATTTATGGAAACAATTCAAAAGCTACATGGAAACCCAAAGATTATTGTAAGCAACAGAGATCCCATTTTCACTGGAAATTTTTGGATAGAATTATTTTCTTGTCTCGGTACTCATTTAGCTCATATCTCATCTTATCATCCTCAATCTGATGGGAAAACTAAGATAGTAAACAAATGTTTGGAAGGATATCTTTGTTGCTTTGTATCTGATAAGCAAACACAATGGGTCAAATAGTTGCCTCTGGCTAAACGGTGGTATAACACTTCCTTCCATACTGCAACGAAAATGACCCCATTTATGGCACTTTATGGATATCATCCACCATCCATCACATCATATTTAAGAGAAAATTCTAAGGTTCAAGCAATGGAACATCACATTGAGCATCAACAACAAGTTCTCCAACTCTTAAAGGATAACCTCACGTTTGTGCAGAATAGAATGAAACAACAGGCAGATCAATATCGCAGCGAAAGAAGTTTTGAGGTAGGTGAATGGGTATTCCTACGGCTACAACCATATAAACAAATGTCCCTCAAGCAAGCTAAGAAGCATAATAAATTATCACCAAATTATTATGGTTCGTACAAGGTGTTGCAAAAGATTGTACTATGGCATACAAATTGGAGCTTCTTGCAGCTTCCCGAGTGCACCTAATTTTCCATATTTCATGTTTAAAGAAGGTTATAGGTGACAAGATCCCAGTTCAAACAATATTTCCAGAACTTGAAAAGGAAGGAAAAATCATATTGGAATCGAAAGCAGTCACAGAAATAAGAACTCGACAGCTACAAAATCGATCAATTTCGGAGTATCTCATCAAGTGGAAGAACTTATCCGCTAAAGATTCCACATGGGAGGATGAGAATTTTATACGGAAGCATCGAGAACTACTCAATCATTGAGGACAATCCTTTTTAGAAGGAGAGGGGCATGTTAGGTCCCTATAATACTAGTGATTCCCCCATTACTATCATCATTGTAGCCCTTATTGTTATTATTGTGCCCCTATTGTCCCCATATTGTTATTAGTGTGCCCCATGGAAACCCACTATTGTTATTGTTGTGGCCTTGTGTTATTATTGTTATGTAGGCTTGATTATATTGTGACCCCTTAGACTCATATATATAGAAGAGAAGTTTAGTCATTTCTATCATCCAAGAATTATTCATTTGTGTAATGTAAAGGAGGTTGCCCCCTCGAAGAGGTTGAATTCTACAGCGTTGATCTATCTTTTCTATATTTTTGTGAGCTAGTTTCATAACAGCTTCACCTCCTTGTAGACTGCATATGCCATCTTATCAATGATGGGATAGTTAATTTATGGCCCTTTTAAGTTGGCACTTATGAAATATATTGGCCCCTCATTATTTTGATCATCCTTTTTTGTAAGCACAGCGGAAAGAGAAGTGTCGGAAGCGAAAGTATAGAGCTGAAAATGTTTATTGAAATGTTGGGTGTGGGGCTTGATTATCTTCTTTCCAGAGGTCTTTATTTCATCTAGATGTATGCCCCAAGAAGATTGTACACCCCTCCATGCAGGGGGTGTGGGGGGCAGCACCCCCGAAGCTAAAAAATATATGTAAAAGTTACTTGTAAAATGTTGTAATTTCGTAGTCAATCTAAGTCGTTCATTAGGCAAATGATCTGATGGTAGAATTTATGTTTAATTTAGGGTTTTTAGCCATAGAAGGAAACCCCTCGCTATATATGAGGGAATTGTATTGTGGTTGTGTAAATGTGTATTCTAATCGAGAAAGAGAGAGGAGATTGTGTGAGAGTGAAGATGAAATTACAGTAGATTTGTTGTAGGTTGTATCTCTTCATTTTGCTGGATAATATGAAAGGAAGTACTAGTTGTTTCTCCATGGACGTAGCCCAAATTGGGTGAACCACGTATATATGTGTCTTTCTTGTTTTATGCATTTTTGTGTTTGTGTTTCTGCAATATTTTATGTGTTCCATTGATCTGTAATATATAATTTTCTAACATGAAATTTGGGATGTACAAGGCAGGTGCTTCTGCAATAGCTTGCTTAATATAGGAGAATTCATTTTTTCCCCTTTTTTAGAACTTTTATATCGCATCCTTCTTTACCATGTCATGCATGAGTTTCACAATTTGAGCGTAATCAGAGATGAACTTGTGGAGAAATTTAATCTTCCCCAGGAAGGACTACTTAGTTTTCTTGTTTACTAGGAAGGGAATATTTGTAATAGCTTTGACCCTTTATGGGCATACTTTAATCCCACTCTTTGCAATAATGTGGTCTAAGAAATTACCCTCGAACACAACAAAAATATTCTTCTTTGGAATAAGGGATATCACATATTTTTGACCTCGCTCGAGAATTTTCTTCAGATGGCATAAGTGATCATAAATCTTCTTGGAAAACACTGTGAAATCATTAAGATAGACCACTATGCTATGCCCAATCAATGTGTTAAAGGTGATGTCCATTGCATGTTGAAATATCACACTGACATTGACTAGCCCAAATAGAATTCTTTGGAATGCAAATGTGCCCCACTTCGTGTGAAATGTAGTTTTTAGTCTGTAAGGATCTGAGACCAGAACCTCGTTGTAAGCTGAATAACCATCCAACAAAGATAACATATCTAACCCCGATATTGTCTATAGTATCTATTCCATAGATAGCATAGGGTAGTTTCCTTTGTCTGAGGTGTGGTTCAAGTTGTAGAAATCAACACACAAGCGGATTTCCCCGAACTTCTTCCTCACTAGGACCAGATTTGATACCCAGGTTGAATGTCGCACTTTGTAGATGATCCAAGCATCCAGCAATTTCCTTAACTCCTTTTAAATCAGAGGCTCAAACATCATATGTACCTTTCGCAGCTTCTTTTGGAAAGGCTTGGCCCCTTCTTTGATTGGAATAATGTGTTGGTTTATTCCTGTGTCATAAGTTTTGAGCTCGTCATTTTTCCACAGAAAAACATCTTGGTACTGCTTAAATAAGAAGATGAAGGTTTGTCTCTCTCGTGGTGTGTAGCAAGTACCAATATTGACAAAATTCATATATTTCTCTCCCAGATTTATCTATTCGTGCTGTAACATTGTACTATGGTACTTTTCATTGATTGGCCCTTGGAAGTGATTATGAAATTCATACATCTTTTCCAGTGATACCACGTCTTTCGACATGGGGTTTTCCTTGTTTGCACAAGATGCATATTTCAACACTCTCTTGTGCTCATCTTCATCGGTAGTTACATACTTGAATACATCAGTGTTTGCCATAAAGTGCAGTATATGTCATATGACGATTTTAGAATCACCTACAGCTTTGAGGATCCCAATAGTGAGGTCAATGGCCTTCTTTAAGCCCAAGATGAGTGCTTCGCATTCTACGATGTTATTCATGCACTCAAATTCCAAGTGGCTTGAGATCAAATGTTTTCTTTGCCATGGGTCTACTAAAACAAAACCAGCTCTAGAGCCATCCTGTGTCTTCGAACCTTTAAAATACAATGTCCAAAAATCATATGTACAAGGACTATGCACTACACTAGTACGATTACTACTACTACAACTAACTCTACAACTGTCATTTCGCCAGTTGGACAAGGAAGGAGTTCCAACTATGTGTCGGGTAGAACTAGGGAAGGTTGAACAAGATAGCACCCTAGATCAGTTTCTAAAAGTAAATTTCCAAAGATAAGATCTGTGAAAGCATCTGGCTCATTAATTCCCTCAAAGGGAGTGCCAATATGTTTCATGTAAGGCTCTGAGTTTACCCAGATTTGGTTATTTTTCCCTTGTATGAAAGCCGTAAATGTGACCAATCCTTAGCAAAATAACCTTGTAATTTGTTGGACCAGTGTCTGTTTAGCATAATACCGTATGCTTCTAGAATGTTCATAATTACTATATTTATACATTGGTGAACTTGATGTTTGGATGATAAGTGAATAAGCACATTTCTGAGTTCACCTATGGCATGGACAAGAGTCATGTCCAGCTGAATTATTTGTGCATCTGTCTTATCCCATTTTTCATTAATTTTATTTGCTACAGATAAAGGAATTATGTTTACAAATGCACCAAAATCACCTAAGCAATTGTGCACATTGTAATTAAAAATTTCAAATTTTAACAGAAATGGAGGGTAGAGTGTGTTGGCATCTAGTGTTAAAGAATTAAGCACAAAATCGAAGGGAGCAGAGGACTTACCAAATCCCTTCTGTGAAGAAGCATTATTACCTTAGGAAAACTATTCAAGAACATGAACAAGTAGTTCCCGCTAGCTTGCAATCCTTCTAAGTTCAAAGAGAAAAATGTTTGCATGAGATTTCTTCATGTCTTCGACGATATTATAATCAAGTGCGGTAGACATTGCCAAAGTGTTTGCAAAAGTTGCTTTATCTACTACTTCCAGAATGACGGGCTTACTTTTGCTGTCCATGAAAGTATTTTTCATTGTAGCCCAATTACTGCTCACGGTGGTCTTCCTTGACCTCTATTTCAACTCTTCCAACTCATTTCACAAATACTTGATGGTGCGGGTCAAGATCTCAAGGTCGGTAGCTTCCTTATCCTTGGCCTTACTCGCAGAGGTCTGAGACCATTTTCTTGTGTCTTTAGAGTCCTTTGATAACTCATCATCTATGATGGCTCCAATCGCATGCAAGTCCTTTTCAACTGCAATTTCCTCTTCATATTTTTCAGCCAAAGTTGGTTTTGTAGTTCTCTTCATGAACTACGCAATGCTTGTCGTTAAGGAAGATGTGTAATAATCAATGGTGATGGAATCATGAGGTTATGTATTTTCTGGAAATTTATTTATAATGTGATCAAACCTCTGATTAAATTCTTTCACTTTCTCTTTTTTCTCCATCTTAAGATTGCCCAACTCGCTCAATAGCATGTCAAGGGTTTTATCATCAACAAACTTTTCAAGAAACAATTTCTTAAAACCCCTCCAATTCTAGATTGATTTTGAAAGAAGACTATAATACCATACAGATGTTGTGCCATCTAAGGTAGAAGGGAGAATTTTACATGCAACGTCATCATAACGTACCTCTAACATATTCATATGTAGGTAAAAGTTGTGGTATACCTAGGGGGGATAATATCGGGTACAGAGGGAGGTACCCAAGGGAATAATGTAATAATGTGATGGGCCATAGTTAATAAATAAAGTGGTTAACTCACATCATGTAAGGGACCACAAGTAGTTAGGAATAATGTGATAAGACCATTTTATTAGATACATGGTATTGAAAAACCTAGGGTATTATATGTATGAAGCTTATATAGAGGCTAGAGACTCCCCATGGAGATATGAAAAGGATTATTGTATGGACAAGCATATGGCTTGTGGAGTGTTCTCCTTCCTTAAGGAGTGATTTTATGGTGTTGCTCTACCTTAAGGGTTTTGATTAATAAAGAGAAGCATTTCTATATTTAGATCTTGTTATTTCTGAACATATTCCTATTTGCATATATTTGCAGGTCAGATATATTATAAGTGGTATCAGCGCAATTTCTTGGGCAAAGCGGGGAGATTTTTTTTATTTTTGCAAGAATTTTTTAGGGCAACGAGTTTTCAGATCAGATATGAGACCTATGGTGCAAAATTTGCAGAAACAAATTGCATATCTGGATTCTTTTCTAAAAAATACCCAAATTCAAAAAACAAATCAGCCGAATCAGAGTCTGGATGAGGGATATATTGCTGATCTAAAAATCAGTTGTGTTGTAGAAATTTTTATTACGAAAATTCATGGACGTCGGATCTCCAGTCAATTTTTGTAGTTTTTGTGGGGAATTTTGGGAAACAAATCGCAGATCTAGATTCTTTGCTAAAAAATACCAAATTCAAAAAAAAATGGTCGAATCAGAGTCCAGATGAGGGAAATATCGTTGATTTAAAAATCAGTTGTGTTGCAGAAATGTTTTTGACAAAAATTCGTGGATGTCGAATATCCAGTCATTTTTTGCAGTTTTTGTGGGGAATTTTGAGAAACTATTTGCATATCTGAGATCCTCTTGAAACATTACCCAAATTTAAAAAACAAATCAGTTGAATCGGAGTCTGGATGAGGGAGATATCGCTGATTTAAAATCAGCTCTTTTTCATAATTTTTTGTGACGGCGGTACAGTTGCAACACGAATTTGAAATTCCAGAGTGCCCAGATCCAGATTTCTATTAGATTAGAATATGAAAATTAGTCATTCCATTTCCAAAAATAGGTTATGATAAGGATTTTGAGCCATGTTGATCAATTTGTGTCCATTTTAAATATTCACCTAAGTAAGATATTTTTTTCAAAACCCTCTTCATGGCTTCTAGCAAGATTTTTTTTCAGGGAAAGATAATGGTCCTACTATTGAAGATTTCATAAAAAGACAAAAGTCATTATGGCCAAAATATTGGAAAACTTTCACATGGCCTCTTTTTCAAGATGAGGCTGCCATATGGTGGAGCTCACTTGACATTAAGAAGTTGTTAAGCCTTCCTGATGAAGAATTTGAAAAAATCCTTTTAGACAAATGATCGCCTACTAGAAAATAGGTGAATGAGACTTGTAAGGGGCTATTTTATGATGGTATCTCCTTATTATAGGTTCATGGATGTATTCATAAGGAGAATATCATTGTGTCTATTAATCCTAGTTGCAAATATAATTTTATTAATGTTCAATTGGCTAAAAGATTGCAAGTCCTAGCCAAACAAATGGACCACACACAGGTTAATAATGAGGAGGTGCAAATTTATAAATATTTGAAGACTTATATGGACAAGTATGTATTGCATTCTAATTTTTATGCTTGAGATATGGATAATGTGGATGTTGTTTTGGGATACCCTTGAATGGAATCTATTGGTACTATCAATATTAACGTGCTGAAAAAATTCATGAAGCTCTCGTATAAAAAGAAGAAAATTACATTACAGGATATTTCCATCAATAAATAGGTAGAGTCCAAGGATGCTGAGGAAGAAAATGTTGCAAGTACTGACACATCAGATAAGGAGTCTGTGGTTGAAGTAATACTGGAAGATAAGCAACAATTGCAGGCACCACAACATGTATTAGATACCAATCAGGCTCCATTAAGTGGTGAATTAAAGAAAGATACACCATTGGTTAAAACTTCAGCATATCACCACCTACATCACCCAGCAAGAAAACAACCAATGCGATGGCAACAAATTAGTAACAAGGACAAAAACCCCCGCATGACAGATAAATAGGTGTGCCAATCCACCTACAGCACATCAACACAGAGGAACTGCCAAGATCAACACCCATCTCAAGCGAGCGAGGTACGGCTAGATTGAGTAATCACCTGTCTCTGGGATGGCTAGATGCATGTGCATGGTACCAGTCTACTACTCTTTTGAGTATATATTATTATTTGTGTTCTTCTTATGTTTTGCGAACGAAACATGTTTAAGGGGGGTGGAGTGTAGTATACCTAGGGGGGATAGTATGGGGTATAGAGGGAGGTACCCAAGGTAATAATGTAATAATGTGATGGGCCATAGTTAATAAATAAAATGATTAACGCACATCATGTAAGGGACCACAAGTAGTTAGGAATAATGTGATAAGCCCATTGTATTAGATACATGGTATTGAAAGACCCATGGTAATGACCCAGGGTATTATATGTATGAAGCCTCTATAGATGCTAGAGACTCCCCACTTTGCCCAAGAAAGTGCTCTGATACCACTCGTAATATATCTAACCTACAAATATATATAAATATGAATATGCCCAGAAATAACAAGATCTAAATATAGAAATGATTCTCTTTATTAATCAAAACCCTTAAGGTAGGGAAACACCATACAATCACTCCTTAAGGAAGGAGAACACTCCACAATCCATATGCTTGTCCATACAATAATCCTTTTCATATCTCCATGGGGAGTCTCTAGCCTTTATATAGGCTTCATACATACAATACCATGGGTCATTACCATGGGTATTTCAATACCATGTATCTAATACAATGGGCTTATCACATTATTCTAACTACTTGTGGTCCCTTACATGATGCGAGTTAACCACTTTATTTATTAACTATGGCCTATCACATTATCACATTATTCCCTTTGGTACGTCCCTTTGTACCCCATACTATCCCCCCTAGGTATACTACAAAAGTTGTCGAGGCGGTCCTCCGCTTTCACTGCTTTTTTAGGTCCATACTTCATTCGTCTAACATCCACTGTAATAGTCCGCATAGATGAGACAGGCATTGCAACCATTACAACACATTATCAATATGATAATCACTAAAATAATTGAAATAGTTCAACTACTTTAATACACATGAAAACATACACGAATCATAAACATTCACAAAATAGTATTACAAATATTCATAATGCATGCATGAAGAAGGTGTTGGCCATCCGGCTTCATATATTAAGTAAAAGTCCCAAGACATGTATACATCGAACACCACTAGCTCTAGTAGTGGAGCATTGGAGCCACCACTTGCTCCTCAAAAGAACTATATTTTCTCTCTAATTCCTTACGGGAGGAACCAAGGTGAAATTCTTTTGCTCATACAATGAGGGTGTATATATAACTAATGGGGTTATGCTTCACCTCCCTTGTGACTCTTTGATTACCCTCATGATTTTTTTTACTTCCTATGACTTTTCAACTTTATATGACTCTTCATATTCTTTATTTTCCATTTAGACTTCTACTTTACAATACCTTTTGAGTAGATAATTATATAATCCACAATAATGATGTGGCATATGATGACTCATGACATGAAATGAAATGACATTATTGACATGGACTGCATGATGACATGGCAATGTCAATCCATTATTGTTGCTACTTTCTATGTGTCTTCTTTAGTATGCTCTTCTATCTACCTCCATATGGCTTAGAGGTAAGGAGTCTTCAATGATGTCAAGTCTTGAGTTGCGGTCACAAACTAGTGTCCCTTTGCTTTGTGTTGATTGATCAACTTTCATAACTAGGTACAAAGATGTCTTTCAGCATGTTTCCCTTCTCCATCTCCTTCTTCATCATCCTATCATGGACTGATAGAGTATATGTTTCTGCAATTCACTCATTACAAGACGACATCAGACTAATAAAACCCTAGTCTAAGATGTTGTATGTTGATCCACTGACTGAGCCGGACCCAGGAGACAGGTTGAGGGAGGAGCTCACTGACTGCGTATTTGTGCAAATTAGATAGTCAAGGGTGAAGCTTGAACCTTAAGACTGCGCAATTCATAGTTCAGGCTAGACTAGTTGGGAAAATTACGCAGTTTTGGGACTCAGTGAGTCGGGTTGAGGGGTTTTGCACTGGTTCATCCAATTTCATAGTTATCGAAGGCAGAGAAGACCTGGTGATTTCACAATTTTGCATCTTAGGATCTCAAGGGTTGTTCTTGAGCTTAGCGACTGCACAATGCACAGTTGGGGCTATATTGGAGGGCTAAATTGTGAAATTTTGGAGGTTAAGGTCCGGACTTGGGCACTGAGGCTACGCAGTGCGTAATCGTGGGAGGCAAGAATTGTTCATTGTGTAGTTTCAAGAGGTAAGGTTGTAGCTTAAGAGATGGGACTACACAATGCACAGTTCAAGAAGGTCGGATGAGGCTAAGTAACTTGATATTTTTTAAATTTGACTAAGTGTGGGATCGATGAAGTTGATGTGAACAATGATAAGACTTAACTGTGATCACACACTTAGAATAATCGACAACACAACATAGATCATTCAGAACACATAAATATATATCTCCCTCAGTGTGACAACCTTTTCAACAACTTACAACAAGTGCGACACTAGATATACACTTTGCAATGACTGTGATGGCACTTGTGTGATAATTCTTACAATGTTATGGAACCAGCTCACAAAATATAGAAAAGATAGATCAACGCCTTAGAATTCAGCCTCTTTGAGGGGGAAACCTCCTTTACATTACACAAATGAACAATTCTTGGATGATACAAATGACAAAAGCTCCTTTCTCTACATAGGAGTCTAAGGGGTTACAATATAACCAAGCCAACCTAGAAATAATAATATAAAGGCACAAAAATAACAATAGTGGGATTCTATGGGGCACAATAATAACAATAAGGGATACAATGAAAATAGTAATGGGGGAATCACTAGTATTATAGGGACCTAACATGCCCCTCTCCTTCCAAAAAGTGTTTTCCTCAATGCTTGAGTAGTTCTGGATGCTTCTGTATAAAATTCTCATCCTCCCATGTGGAATCTTCAACGGGTAAGTTCTTCCACTTGATGAGATACCTTGAAATTGATTGATTTCGTAGCTATCGAGTTCTTGTTTCTTTTACTGCTTCAGGTTCCAATATGATTTTTCCTTCCTCATCAAGTTCTGGAAATATTGTTTGAACTAGAATCTTGTCACCTATAACCTGAAACATGGAAAACTTGGTGCACTCGGGAAGCTGCAGGAAGCTCCAATGTGTATGCCATAGTACCTATCTTTTGCAACACCTTGTACGGACCATAATAGTTTGGTGATAATTTATTATCCTTCTTAGCTTGCTTGAGGGACATTTGTTTATATGGTTGTAGTTGTAGGAATACCCAATCACCTACATCAAAACTTCTTTCTCTATGATGTTGATCTTCCTATTGTTTCATTCTATTCTGTGCCAAGGTGAGGTTACCCTTTAAGAGTTGGAGAACTTGTTGCTGATTCTCGATATGATCTTCCACTGCTTGAACCTTAGAATTTTCTCTTAAATATGATGTGATGGATGGTGTATGATATCCATAAAGTGCCATAAATGGGGTCATTTTTGTTGTAGTATGGAAGGAAGAGTTATACCACCATTCAGCCAGAGGCAACCATTTGACCCATTGTGTCTGTTTATCAACTACAAAGCAACGAAGATATCCTTCCAAAAATTTGTTTACTATCTCAGTTTGCTCATCAGATTGAGGATGATAAGATTAGCTATTGTTTTGGGAAGTTTTAGTGTCTACGGATAAATGCTTAAACCCCTAGACTAGTAGCTAAGTCTAGAATAACATTTCAAAGTATTCTCTACCTTTTCTATAAGAAATAGATTAAATAAGAGAACAGAGAAACCTACTTGTAGCTTCCGCTTGTTCCTTATCTCCCTTGACTGATTCTGTCACTCCTTCCTGTACTTAAGTTGCTTGAAAAGTACCTGAACACAGATAGAAACAAGAACCCATCAAAGCATATGATAATGATCTATTGATTAAATATAGCATGGAATCAAGTACATGATAAACATATGAAAGTATCAATGAATAACACAAGCATATCGAAAAAGCTTTGAAAACTTTATTAGTAAAAGGAAGAGTTACAACCCAATTTTCCTAATTCAAAATCACTCTTCCAATTCAATCCCATCCTCTTCTCATAACAAGCAAGACACTTGGACATCGTTACAACACTTGCAATCAACTCAAGTCTCATACTAACAACATCTTCCTATAATTCAATAATTTCCAGCCCCTCATCACTTAGATGAGTGGTCTTCTTATAGTTGAATGAAGGAAGTTATGCCATAAATGGTGATAATGAATGCCCTCCCAAACTTAGAATTTAGTTCCATGGAGGAAGGGATAAAGGGATTGATGTTCCTTAACTCCCTTCCTCATCCAAATACGAAACCAAAAGAGTGGATAGCTTTGAGAAACTTCTAGAGGCAACCAATGGATAAGGAATCTTTCAAACCCTCACGTAAATTCATTCAAATTCGCCCAACACAGGCCAAAGAGGGACCAAGTGTGTTGCAATGCACACTGACAGTGTATTGGCTGCACTACAGCACACCCTAATGAAGGCCTACCTGCGCTAATCTTCTTAGAGGCAGTTTCTAGATGATTTCAATGATGGAATTTCTTGGGAAGCTAGACATTCTGATGGTTGGCTTTGTTAGTGCATGTAACAACTATATTAGGGGTTGATGGGCCCTAATAGTACTGATCTATTAGTTGGGGTTGATGTACCCAAATGGATCTGTAACAGTTGCCCCCTAAAGCATGAAGTCGTAAATATATATGTCGAGTGAAATGCTTTATCATGTGGAGAGGAGGTTTCGAAGCAGAAGGTGACCTGCATCAATTACAATACATATATCATGATAATTTGATTTTCTCATGAAATTTCTGAGGGAAGGCATAACCATGCTCAGCTTATAAACTTTCATTACATGTACAAATATAGTCATCTACAGATATAGACCCATGAATGGATGACCATGAATGTAAGGCCATTGTACATTTGATTTAGTACTCCTGAAAATATCGCAGCCCGGATGGATGAAACTAGATCTAGGATCTTCAATCATGTTCAATATTTCCCTCAAGTACAAGTCTAACCATTTGAATAGATGTTCTGAAGTCGAACATGGGAAGACATTGTCTGGTTACCAACCAATTATGTAAGTCGTTAACAGATGCGAGAGGAATCACCGATAATGATAATGACCCTCAAGGTACTACAATACATTTCGCATGGGGTGAATAAATGATTTGATGTTGAAAACCATACAAAGTCTTTCGATCGAAGGCCAATGATGCTAACCTATCACCGGAAGTGAGAAACCTGCCATTAATGTATGCAAGCCTCAAGGCACTGAAGGGGTGTTTCTAAGTCAACTTTTTGGATAATTTGTTGATGTCGACAAGAAGCAACTCATCACAGGAGGGCCTTGATGTATCCCACATCAATGACACGAAACGAGGTAAATGATTTTCCAGATGAGAATCAACTGACGACAGAAGGTTCTGGAATGGCAGTCATGAAAATGAAGGTTCATGGTATTGCAAAGGATGAAGTTTGAACTGAAAGACTTCTCTTAAACATGTCGGCGACACTAAGATGAATTGGTAGCATTGACCCACAACAAAGTAATGGATGGTGTTATAGACCAACGGTGTGATAACCATCAAGCTGAATGACCCAACCCACATAGTCACGGTGATGAGGTGAAAGTGTCATGTTCAAGAGTGACTTGCTACCATAAAGTGTTTTCCCCTTTTTCCAATTTTCCCTAGTCATTGCTGATCAGTACCTCTTTATTTTTAATCAAGCTTGAGGAGGATAGCATATGCTTGTTGTATAATTTCACCCTTCGGGTGAATCCATCGCTATTTGATGCTTTAACGAGTCTAGCGAAGGTGAAACTCGGTCTTGTCTAGATGGACAAGTTTGTCGCTATTTGATGTTTTTTAACGAGTTTAACGACAAAGATAAGTTAGTCCTTTTCATGTTTATAGAGTTTGAAAAGGGACGAAAAAAAAACTCCACAAGTTCTTTTTCGTAAATTAATCTCTCAAGTCCGAAAAAGCATAAAATAATACAGGAGAGATATCATTTCCTATCCTTTAACGAGCTGGAAAAGACAAGCGCTCAGCGATCTTTTCATATTTAGAGAGTCTGAAAAGAGCTTAAAGAGAACTCCAAGGGGGTTCCTTTTTCGTTTTAACAAAGCTCGAAAAAGAGATAAAAGTTTTCCTTGTGATCAAAGATGTTCAATTTACATTTGAGCACGTCAAATTCTACCTTTCAGTTGTTACACCTACTCAAAACACCATCAAAGTGGATTAAAAATACCTGTATCATGGATAAAATGAATAAAAACTAATGTTTACTCGATTAATGTGTAAGAAATAAACACAAAAACAAGTTTTACCATTTCACATTTACCCTTTGACTTTGGTGCTCTGGAGCAATTTTTACCTCGAAGTTCACTAGCTGATTGCGGAGGATTCAGTGGACCATTCCTTGTGCCATCTGGAATAGGTAGGAGCTATCTCTATTCTCTCATTTCATTCCATATTTTCAGTTTTAAGCAAAAATTTTGAGTGTTTTAGGCCCCTAGGGTTTTAATTTTAAACTTTGGGATCAACACACCATTTCAACATCGAAAGGTGCACTGCATTGCATACACCTAGAAGGCTGCATGCATTGCAGCGCACTGTCTCTAAGGTAGGGGCACGCTAAACACAAAACTCAAATTTGTATAGTTGTTTTCTCCCAAATGTTTCACTGCTTTTTGAAAAAAATGGATCCTAATTTGTATAATGGTTGCATTACAGACATTCATCAGATCAAAATGGTGATTATATGGAGAGAACAAGATCATGAAGAACAAGATATGATTGCCCTAAATAATCAGGGTACAGTTGAGGCCCTAAAGAATTGCAGGTTACTCAAGTATTTCCGACTATCTAGCATGCGACAGCACATTGAGCTTTTACAGTTCCTTGTTCGTTCATGGGATCCTACTGATCATGCCTTTCACATTAGGGGCAAAGTGATCCCATTTACCATCGATGACATCTATTTTCTGACTAGACTGTCGAGGCGGGGTGCCTCCATCTCACTATTAGGATTTGCCAAAGGAGGTGAATTAGTGAGAGACTATATATGACAATTCTGCCAGGAAGGTACTCAACCTAGTAGAGACGGAAAGATTAACATCAGGGATGTTAGTGATTTACCATTGAGGAAAATCCTCTTTACCCTTGCCAAACTGGCTGGCAGCACGACACTACACTTGGCAAACAGGTCATACATGCAGTATGCTTTAGAGTGTTTAGAGCCAAAAGTGTTCAACTGGTGTGAGGTAGTTCTTTCATCAACGAAAGAACAACTGACCAAGGTGAAAAGTGGAAAGACAAAGAATTTTGGCTATGGGTCGATCCTGATTTCTTTTGCCTTGGAGAGAATTCCACTTATGCAGCCACAACTTGTTTCACTAGGTGTATCTGGACCTAGAGATCCATGGATGCAGAGATGGGTAGATCTTATGGCTAGGCATGCTGGTCAGTCATTGATCTCATTTACCCCTGCATTCTTTGAGTGGTTTGATTGACAGGATATGGCCATCACAGAATATCCATATTCAGGAATGGATTTCCATGGAGATCTAGACTTGATGTTGCCAGTTGGAGCATAGTGGGGTGCTATCGGTAAATTGTTTGACCAAAGTGTTTTTTATTTTAAAGTTTCTACTTTTTTTGTGTTTTTTTATTATTTCCAAGACTAAACAAAACATTTTTTATGTATGCAGATGTTGGACCTGTTCGACCTATGGGACACCAACAAGAGGTAGGTGGGCCAGGATAGAGACCTGTTGGGAGAGAAGTTCTCCAAGACTTGGATTTAGCAGAGACATTGGCTGAGCTACAGGATCACATAGATGGTTTGACCCTAGGCATTCCAGATGTCCGGATCGAGGAGTTACATATGCGGCTGTAGCACGACACCATTGGTGTGCCGAGTCATTGGATGAGACTATTACGCATGATAGCACAGGCTGTGACCTGTTATCATGAGAAGCACTAGTCTACTTAGATGTCTTCTGCATACATTTTGAGTTTTTGGGTCAGATGACCAATTTTTGTCTTGGACACAAACAGTTTGTAAAAACTTTTAAAACAACTATCTATTTTACTTTCAAAGTTTTATTATGGTTAAGTGATGCAATCCTATTCAACTAATGATGTGAATTGAAAATATTTACTTTACATATGTCGCAAATGTCTATTTAACACATAATTCGCTAAAGAATCAGTTAATGTGTTTAGATTTATGGAAATATGCTGATATTGAATAAACTCAAAATACCTTTCCAAAATATGAACTCTAAGGAACATGCAATGAATTACTGGGTTTCGGAAAGTACAGATGCCAGTCTAGCCTAATGATGATTCGGCGTATGCCAAGTGAAATGGCATCAGAGAGGAGTTTAATCAACGCACTATACTCAGCGATATTGTTTGTCGATCATCCAATACATATCCCTCTAAAACTCACTAACTCGCCGCTTGGAGCGAAAATGGCCCATGTTGCAGAAGATAGATTATGCATACTACGACTAGCCCCATCAGCATAACCACCAAATGGTTCCGAAAAGTTTGACATCTGCAACAAATATGAAGTGGATTACTTAACCAAATAAGAACTCTAAAAGGAACACACACACACATGCAATCAAAGCATATATACAGTGAGTTTTACTACACTTAACTAAGCATAGAAACGTTTAAGGTACAACCCGTTTTGGGGCTGGGACAATGGAATCCCATCATAGTCCACTAACTTGTAGGCACCTTTTGTAAAAACATGCTTAACAATATAAGGGCCCATCCATAGCAGTTCAAATCTTCCCGCTCCAAGTTTATCAGACTCCTTATCGTAAAGCAAGACCAAGTCACCTTTTGAGAAGACACGAGGCTTGACAGTTTTATCATATTGCGCCTTAATACATTTATTATGCGCCTCGTTAGCCAATGCATCATCACGATGGGTTTCATCCAGATGGATTAACTCCAAGAAACACATTTCTTCTTCAAAAGTTTCAGGTAGCAGGTCAATCGCGAGTTTGAGAAACGAGATTTCACATTGGATTGGTAAGACTGCTTCCAAACCATACACCAACTGGAAGGGTGTGAATCATGTCGCATTTCTCACCGAGGTTCAATATTCCCACAGAGCTGAGTACAGGATTAAATGCCAATTCCTCTTATGAACTCCAATCATTATTTGCAACATGGCAAGCTTAAGGACTTTGTTGATAGCCTCAACTTGTCCATTAGCTTGCGGGTAGTATGGAGTAGAACTATCATGTGACAGTCCTTATTTGGAAGTTAATTCAACCATCATGTGACTACGAAAATGCGACCCATGATCTGTAACTATAACTTGTGGTACACCAAACCTGGTAACCACATGGCTGAAGAAAAATAAAGCAGTCGTTTCGCACTCTTGTTCAATGTTGACATCGCCTCGGCCCATTTGGTAAAATAGTCAACGGTGACTATAATATGTTGAAAATAGCAACAAGAAATGCTAAAAATAAAGGTGCTAAAAATAGCACTACTATAAATAGCAATTTGGATACCAATACTGGATTGGGCAATAGGGAATGAAAAATGGAAGTGCTAAAAATAGAATTCTATTTTTAGCAGTTCAGGATGGATTCCTATTTTAGTTAGTCCCTGGACTAAAAATAGGAAGTAAAAATCGAATTTGATATTAACAACAGTTTGTAAATTAATTAATTAATTCATCTTGAGTTAATTAGTTAAGGAAAATCAATCTTGAAGTATATGTGAGGACATACAACAGTTTATCTATTAATTGAGGAATTTATCCATCAGTTAAAGAGATAAGGATGAGTTGTAATATTGAGTTGTAATTAGTTGGCTCAGTTAACTGAGTCAAGTCCTGTTAGATTAATTTAGAAATTTGTTAAATTAATGAGAGCTCAGTTAGTTAATGCTTGCATGCATGTAACTATTGTATTTCAGATAACTGAGTATTCACTCATGGATAAATCATGCATGTCAGTTCAGACAGAGACCCAATTGAGATCAGAGAAGGGACAGTGTACTATCAGTTGGATGAATATTTTTCCTATAAAGGAAGATTATCCATGATGAGGATTTATCTCCTTCTGGAATGGGTAGTTGGATCAGAGGTTAGTGAGTGTGTGAAGAGGCCAATTCACACAAGTGGCTGCACTGGACCCCAATCAAAATTGCACAAAGAAATAGGAGGCTTGGAGGGCAGACCAGAGGTTAGATAGAGGTCTTTGACTGTCTATGAGCAGCAGAGGTATTGCAGAGAGAGCAGGATAGCTTTTGAGCTGATTCTTTTTGTAATACTGGCTATATTTCCACTTGTATGATAATACAGAGTTGGGGTTTTAGGCTGAGGCTTTCCTCTGGTAAATTCTTCTGTGTTATGTGTGATTTATCCATATCAGTTATATGTGTTCTTATTGATGTTGCTCATGTTCGATTAAGCTTCCGCTAAATTGGTTGTAGAAGTAGATCAAATATTTTGCTTTAGTTTATTGCATTATCAGGTGATCTACAGGTGCGAATTTCTACATAATATACCCATGCCCCCCGGCCAAGGTGGGGTTACATGTCATAAATTCAATGCCCCATTTGGCGAATGGACCAACAGAAACGACTGGATGTAGTGGTGCAGGTGGTAATCTGGTTTTACGGTCAAATATCTGGCAATCATTGCAACTCCTGACAACAAGAATGCAATATTTGAATATGGTTGGCCAGAAGTAACCAGCACGGAGAATTCTCTATGCAGTAGCGTAACCAGATAAATTCCCCCCACAAGCACCTGAATGACATTCATACAAAGCTTTTTCGGCTTCCTCATGAATGAGGCACCTACGTAAAATCGTATCAACACCACGACAATAAAGTGTATCACTAATGATCAGATAATCTTTCACTTGGTATTGAGTACATCGTTGTTTAGAGCGAGAGGTATTAGGCCGAAAAGCTTGGGTCTGGAGATAGACCAGTATATCCCCATACCACGGATCACTTGACGAGATAAGAAATAGAGACTAATCCAAGATTGATGCTTCTGATGTTAAATCATTGGAGGATGAGGGAAGATCACAAATTAACTCGACAAAGACAAGAGATTTCTTTGATTTAGATTTGATGAATTCCAAATCAAAATCCTGCAAGGTAACTATCCATTTAGAATATTTCCCCCCCAACAATTGACGTGATAAAATGTATGTCATAGGGTTGCAATCCGATATAATGGTAGTTTTACGAAGGAGGATGTAATGACGAAATCGCAGCACAGTTTGAATGGCTGCCAAAGCTAACTTTTCAACATATGAATACTTACTTTATGTATCATCGAGATTACAACTCAAGTAATAAATAGGATGTTCAGTTCCACTTTCTTCTTGGACTAAAACCATACCAATGGTTGTATCTGCAGCAGCAAGATACATGTAATAGTTTTTTTGATAGTTTGGTGCATACATTAATGATGCTCTAATAAGGGACTCTTTAAGAGCATCAAAAGAAGCTTCCGCAACTTGGTCCCAATGGAAGGGTACCCCTTTCTTCAATAGGTGCGTAAAATCTTTAGCCAATTCAGCGTAGTTTAGAATGAACCTCCTCAGAAAGTTTGCCTTCCCTTGAAGTCTCTGTAACTATAACAAGTTTAAAGGTGGAGGCAAGTCGAGGATTGCCTGAACCTTAATTGGATCAAGTCGAATTCCATGTTTTGAGACTACGAATCCAAGCAATCGATCGAAGCCAACACAAAACAGACACTTATGTGGATTGAGTCTTATCTTGCAGTGTCGACACCGTAAAAATATTGCTCTTAAATGTTGTGGGTGATCAGTCTGCTTTCGTGAATGAGCAAGCAAATCATCAAGATAAGGTTGAACAATGTGCTTGATGTCATGGAAGGCATAATTCATTGCCCTTTGAAATGTAGCCCCTGCATTCTTCAAACCAAAAGGTAACTTTCGATAGGCGAATGTGCCCCACAGACAAATAAAAGCAGTTTTCGATTGGTCCTGTGGGTGGATATTGATTTGATTATAACCAAAAAATCCATCCGTGAATGAGAAGATTTCACATCCGGCACATTCGTCAATAATCTGGTCAACAAAAGGTGTGGATAATTGTCTTTTGGACATGCTTGGTTTACATCCCTATAATCAACGCACACTCGGATTGTCCCTTATTTTTTCATCACTAAAATAATATTAGATACCCAATCAGTAAGAGGTACAGGGAAAAGGAAGCCATCAAGCAAAAGTTTTTCAACCTTTGCTTTAATGGCAATGAATTTCTTAGGATGAATAGGTTGAAGCCGATGTCGTACTGGTTTGAGATCAGGGTACATTTTAATCTCATGTTCAACAATACTTGAGTCAATGCTGGACATCTCCTCGTAAGACCATGCAAAAATATCTCTAAATTCATGAAACAAAGCACGGAAATTATCAAGTTCCAATGGAGAAAAAGATTTGTCAACATGAATTTTCTCTACAATGTTAAGCTTGGTCAAAATGTTTATAGAAATTATTTCTTCTATGTTTGACAAATTACGCTCAAAATCTACAGTATTTACTCTAACAGAATTTGACAAGAAATCAACGATCGATGGGTGGTTTAGTTCATTTGAATAATCTTCAATGTCATCTGGAAGGTGGGAATGATGATGATAATCCTCCCACGATTCCTCTCCTATCATCATTGATTGGGTTATTCCTTCATCCGTAGAATGTATACATGAAAAAGGATCCGAAGAGGTACCATATTCTAATGATCTATCTACCCATACAACTGTTGAATGCGGATTTGGGTTTGCCGCACAAGCCCGAAAGATTGATTGCTATGATGATTCAATGGGGCTTAACGGCAACACCTCACTATTACCATCAACTCCAAATTGGTTGGAAATCCTCGTGAAATCAGATGAGGTAGAGGAAATCATGTTGCAAGTCTCTACTCTTGCCACTTCGCCAAATCAAAAGGTGACGGGAGGGTAAAAGTACCCATTAGGGAAGGATCTTTAAAGAGACCTACTCCAACACTTTGAAGTGCCAGCGGGGGTGCGTGTACCAACGGAATGCTTCCTGTAGCCTGTGAACTATTGGCAAAGAAGGCTAGTTGATCAATGACTATGATTCCACCCTTGAAAGTGAATGCAATAGTACGAAAGTATGTGGAAACCACAGTAGCCATAGCATATACCCAAGGCCTTCCGAGTAAAATGTTGTAATCGAGGGGTCCATCAACTACCTCAATTTAAATAGTGACTGTTTTTCCCCCTAGTTTGATTTGCAGGTTACTCAAAATCCCACATGGAGTATATGTTCTTCCATCAAAGGCTTTTAACGTAGTTGGTGATCGTGACAATGGCAGTGAACCAAGTGTTTTCCAGCAGCTCATGGACATAATGCAAGTAGATGCTCCCTCATCAATAATAGTTCGGTGAACATTCTTATTGAGAGATTTTACTTGGATTAGGAAAGCTAATTGTGCCGATAACTGTGGTGAATATCCCGCATGGTTAAAAACCACAAGATTTGAATCCGTAGGATCTATTCCACCTATCGCTGATAGTAAAGCTTGTTTTTGGGAGGGACAGTTTTGCAACACCTCAAGTGTCGATATCGCAGAAGGTGATCGAGCAAGATCTTCCACTATGTTATAGTTTTGAGCTACTCAAGAACGAGCGTTGAATGTCGATTTGTGCACAACCCCATTTGGTGGTTTTATCGTCAATTCAAGTACAACTGGTGGAATAACTTCAGATGAAGTCGAGGTCGAAGTATTAGGTTGATTAGTGGCCTGATTATTCGACGACGATGGATTTCCATAATCTTTGTTTCTTGTTGACACCAAAACATCGCTTTGTGGCTTTGTGATGGATAACATGAGTACTTGGGATGTGGAAGCATGGTCTGTTGCAACCAAATGTGTCTCCGAGGTTGGAAATAGATCTGTCAACACTGCTGATGTGTTTGAACTCTTTAAAAGTTCAGAGACCTCAGAGCAATGTGGACAATATCTTGTATAATGCTCGTCATTACATATCAGACATGGATAACGAGGTTTCCTGGCCACGATAGAGGAATCAGATGATTTCTCTAGAGGGGAATTTTCTTGTTTCTTTTTGTTGTTCTTCCCCTTTTTCTTACTTCCTAGTTGCTTTGGAATTTTTCCTTTGTCAAATGACACGGCATTAATCTCGGAGGCAAGAGTGTTTTCTAATGCATTAGTAGTTTGATTGGAGACAACAATAGTTTGACCAAATGGTCTTCCTACTGCTTGCATGCTTGAAGAACCAATCACACCGTCACCAACATCAGAGTCTTTGCTCGATTGTGGAGGTGATGGAACATTGAAAGTTGGTCTAGGTGCAATAGAAATTTTATCATAGACTGTGCCGGATTGTGTGTAAATCAAATCCAAGTATTGGGCACGAGCAATGACTTTCTCTTCTGTGACAACCCCACATTTTGCCACATCCTCGATGATTGATGGCAATAAGGATTTTATGAACCACTCAGCTAAAATCCGATCGGGAACATATGTCTTAACCATTCGACAATGACGCCAACACTCATGAATATGATCTAATATATGGGTAGCAGTAATGTATTTAAAGTTGGTTAGGAGCTCCGTTCTAGTCTCGTATCTGATAGGTAACTGGAAGTGGGTCAAAAAGGTAGTGGCTAAAGTGTTGAAGTTATCGAAAGAAGCTCTTAGTAATTCAATGTACCATTTAGCAGCTGGACCAGTAAGTTTTCTTTGGAAAAGACGAAGTCTGACCAAATCATCATTCAAAGTGTTTGGTGAACACCATAAATGAAAGGTCATAACATGATTTGATGGATCTTCTCCAAGATTTCCATTAAACTTCAGAATGTCAGATGGTAACTTATGCGGAATTACCGGCCACCAAGGTGCATATAACATTGGATCATTGGTGAGCCGGTTTAAATCTGGTAATTCTAAAGTTGCTACAAATGGCAACTGTCGATTCAAGTCAGGTTGAGCATACCTAGGATATGACGGAATTTCCTGTGCAATAGGTCTTTGAATACCAACAAAGGGCATCTGCATTTGGTAACCTTCATATGGTTGTTGAAAAAAACCAGTATAAGGTGGTTGTTGATAACCAGGTTGAGTTTGTGGTTGTCCATAACCTGCAAAGCCTTGTTTTCCAGGACCTTGGTAAGCTTGAGATTGACCAAAACCAGGTTGAGATTGTGAAACAAGTCCAAACTGGGGTTGGAACTGCTCGAATTGGGGTTGTTGAAATTGCGGCTGCCACGGTTGTTGAACCAACTATTGTTGTTGTTGGTACAACTATTGTGGACTTAACTGTTGTTGTCCAACAATGAAAGGTTGACCCGGTTCTGAAGAAACTATACCAGTGTAAGCCTGGGTTAGTCCAGATAAAGGTATACTAACCTGAGGTTGTCGTTGAACTCCAGAAACAAGTGGTTATTGTGTAACAACTTGAGAAACTTGAACTTCTTGACTTGAAACATGTGGTTGCAAGGTAGAAGGATCAGTTTGTACCGATTGAGATACAACAGTTTGAGCTTTTGACTGTGGTACAATAGTAAAACAGGTGTAGTAGGAATAGTTGACACAGTTTGCAATGGTTGTGTTGGATACACAAGCCTTGGTTGAACTGGCATTGTTGGTTGCCATTGACAAACTCTAATTCTAGGTTGACTTGAATATTGTGGGATATTACCATATGGTTGTTGTTGGGTCCCTATAATACTAGTGATTACCCCATTACTATTGTAGTTGTACCCCTTATTAATATTGTTGTGCCCCTATTGCCCCCATATTGTTATTACTGTGCCCCATAGAATCCCTCTATTGCTATTTTTGTGGCTTTATATTATTATTGTTAGGTCGGCTGGGTTATATTGTGACTCCTTAGACTCCTATATATAGAAATGAAGTTTTGTCATTTGAATCATCCAAGAATTGTTCATTTATGTAATGTAAAGGAGGTTGCCCCCTCGAAGAGGCTGAATTCTAAGGCGTTGATCTATCTTTCTATCTTTTTCTTGAGCTGGTTTCATAACATTTGGTATCAGAGATTTGGATTCTAGGGTTTCGCTGCTCCAAACAGGTCATCGTGGAATTTTTGCTATAACTTTGTTCTATGACGTTTCAGAAGCTAAAAAAAAAACCCATTTGAGAAGACATCGTGCAGAATCTCGGGTCCAAATTTCAAAGATTTTCAAGCTATATTTGCAAAGATATTATCTGAGGAAGTTGGTCTTTTTGCAAACTCCTGAATTACATTCCAAACAAGTGATCTGGGGAAAATCGTCATAACTTTTTCTCTGAGCATCAGATTGAAATTTCGTAAGAAAGTACAAAAAGAGGATGGATTTTAGTTTCTTGTATATATTGTTTAGAGCCAAAGGTTGAAACAGTGACTCGTGGTATGTCGTACAAGTTTGCTCTACTGAACTAGTCTATAATCAGGTCACTGTGGGAGATTTTGCATAACTCTTCCTTGGAGAATCCAATTTGGATCACACTAGTGGTATTGGAAAGAGGACACAGAGGGATACTATAGGTTGCAATTTCAGAACTGGATGATTTGAAAGTACAGAGATACATCAGAGGCAATATCGAGCTCCTACCAAGTGAAAAAAGGTGTGTATATTTTTTTAAAGTTTTGCTTAAGCTTGGTTTGAAAATTTATTTTGAAGGAATTCAAAGGGCATAGTAGAACATTATTATCGATAACTGATACCCCGAGGAAAGAAAATGCAAACACCTAGTAAGCAACCTGAAAGCTCTAGCATGACTCATGAAGAAGAGGAAGAAATGCTACATGATATATCAAAATTACAAGACCAAGTGCAACAAATGTCACTCTAAAAAAAGCTAATAGAAACTAAGATAAAGGGTGTGGAAGCTAATATGGACGATTTGAAGATAGATTCGAAGACATATTTGAAGAGAGATATGGCAGATTTGAAGACAGATTTGACAAATTTTCTACAAGAAATACTTACTAATGGTGAAAAGGTAGTAAAGGAAACTCATGATGCGAACAAAAGAAATTTTAATCATGATTTCATAGACTCTAATGTGGGATCGAAGATCCACCATATTCAAAAAATCGATATGAGGAAGTTTGATGGCAAGGATCCCGCAACATGGATATTACAGATGGAGCAATTTTTTGATCTCAATAATGTGAAAAACACACAAAAAGTACGTATTGAAACTTTATATTTGGAACCAAATCAGTTTGTACGGTATCAATGGCTTTGCTCTCATAAACAAATTATCAGTTGGGCAATTCTTACGGAAGAATTGATAGCGCATTATGAGGATACAAAAAGCAACACTTTTTTTAGCCAATTGATAAGTCTCAAACAAAAGGGTTCAATAATGGAGCACATTGAGGAGTTCCAAAAATTGAACATAAGGGTAAAATATATTCCAGAGGAGCATAGGATTGATGTGTTTATAGGGAATTTAAAGGATGATATCCAACATGATGTTCACCTTTGGGAACATGATTCATTAGGGAAGGCATTCAGGTTAGCAAGAAAAATGGAAAGTAAAATTATGGCAACCAGGAAGCATACCACTCACAACTATAAAGATGGAAGTGTTGTTGCCCCTACTCCTCCACAACCTATAAGGTTGACACCACAACAATTGGAAGAAAAAAAGAGCAAAAGGGATTTGTTACAGTTGTGATAGCAAATACACTGAAGGTCATAAGTGTGCTGAGAAGAAATTATTTTACATAGATTGTGAAGAGGAAGAAGAAAAGGAGAAAGAAAGGTCAAAAGAAGAGGATATACTCAGAGAAAAAATCCTAGATAAAGAAGAAATGAATCCAACCATATCTTGTAATGCATTGGCGGGAATTACCACTCCTCAAACCATCAAGATAGAAGGACAAATCAAGACGAAAACGGTAATAGTGTTGATTGATTCAGGAAGTACCCACAATTTTATTCATTGTAAGGTAGCAAAAGAATTGAATTGCTTCTTATATCCAGCACCAGAGTGTCAAGTGATGGTTGCAAATGGAGGAACAATAAATGCTCTGGAAAGTGCCATAATATCAAGCTATCCATGGGAGAATATGTATTGACTAGCCCAATGCTTTCCATTCCAATGGGAGGTGCTGATGTTGTACTAGGAGTCCAATGGCTACAATCCTTGGGTACAATAGCTTTTAATTTTCAAGAAATTTTCATGAAATTTTCTATGGAAGGAAAGGAAGTTCAATTAAGGGGTATTACAGGGAAACCGAGAAAGATAATTAGCTCTAACGGTATGAAAAAGCTTCTAAAAAAGGAACAAAGAGGTGTAATTGCACAATTATGTTCGCTAGATGTTTCCACATTGGAATCATCTATTTCTCCAGATCTCCAAAAAGTCTTGGACAATCATTCCAAGGTATTTGAGACTCCCAAAGGTCTCCCACCTATTCTTGATCATGATCATGCTATTCATATGATTCCAGGAAGTGTTCCTCCAAACATCAGGCCATACAGATATCCCTATGCCCAAAAGAGTGAAATTGAACGTATGGTTGCAGAAATGCTAGAGGCTGGTATAATTCAACCAAGTCAAAGTTCTTTCTTTGCTCCAATAGTATTGGTGCACAAGAAGGATGGATCATGGCGCATGTGTTCGGATTATAGGGAGCTCACCAAGCTCACCATTAAAGATAAGTTTCCCATTCCTGTCATTGATGAATTACTAGATGAATTGCATGGATCAATTTACTTCACCAAGTTGGATCTTCGTTCAGGATATCATCAAAGTAGAATGAAGACTGAAGACATTTCGAAAACAGCATTTAGAACTCATGAAGGTCACTATGAATTTTTGGTCATGCCTTTTGGCCTTACCAATGCACCTTCAACATTTCAAGGTTTGATGAATTCAATTTTCAAACAATTCCTTAGAAAATTTGTGTTAGTATTTTTTGATGATATAATAATCTACAACAAGTCTTGGAGGGATCATGTTGAACATGTTGATAGGGTGCTACAACTATTGGAGGAGAAACAATTATATGCAAAAAGATCCAAATGTTTATTTGGAGTCCAAGAGGTGGAATATCTGGGTCATATTGTATCTCATGAAGGAGTTAAGGCAGGCCCTAGAAAAATTAAAGCCATTAAGGAATGGAAAATCCCCACGTCCATAAAGAATCTACGAGGATCTCTCGGGTTGACATGGTATTATCGCAAGTTTGTGAAGAATTATGGGAGAGTAGCAGCACCTCTAACAACATTATTGAAGAAAGATGCATTTTCATGGACTCCGGAAGCAACAAAGGCCTTTGAACATCTTAAAGAGGCAATGTGCCAAGCACCGGTCATAGCTACACCAGACTTCACAAAAGCCTTTATTGTGGAATATGATGCTTCAGGAAATGGAATTGGTGTTGTTTTAATGCAAGATGAAAGACCCATTGCTTTTGAAAGTCGTCCGATCAAGGGAAAGTTTTTACACAAAGCTATTTATGAGAAGGAAATGTTGGCAATACTCCATGCAGTTAAGAAATGGCGACCCTACCTAATGGGAAGACACTTCAAGGAAAAAATGGATCATGATAGCCTTAAATACTTTTAGAACAATGATTATCCTCTGAAGAGCAACAAAAGTGGGTCACAAAGATGTTGGGTTATGACTCTGAAATCATCTACAAAAAAGGGAAGCAAAATGTGGTGGCAGATGCACTCCCAAGAAAGGATGAGGATGTGGAAGCGTTTTTGTGTGCCATTTCTATTATCCAACCAGATTGGATAAACGAAGCAAGGGAGGAATGGAAGAATGACGAAGAAGCGTGGGAACTTATTCGAAAGTTACAACAAGATTCTAGTACGTCTGATACATTTAGGTGGAAAAATGATTCGTTATGGTACAAAGATCGCTTATACCTCTATCCGAATTCCCAGCTAAAACAAAAGATTCTTATGGAATTGCACACTTCTCCCTTAGGAGGGCACTCAGGATTTTTAAAAACTTACAACAGGGTTAAGAAGGAATTTTTTTGGGATGGCCTTAAATCAGATATTCAAAAGTTTGTGGCGGAATGTTTGGTTTGCCAACAAAATAAAGTTGAAACAATTAAGACACCGGGTCTATTACAACCTTTATCCATTCCAACCCAACATTGGGAGGAGGTTTCAATGGATTTTATCACAAGTTTACCCAAGTCTGAAGGAAAGAGTGTCATCATGGTGGTAGTTGATAGACTTACCAAGTATGTACACTTTTGTGCATTATCACATCCATTTAAAGCCAGTACAGTTTCTATTGCATTTATGGAAACAATTCAAAAGATACATGGAAACCCAAAGATTATTGTAAGTGACAGAGATCCCATTTTCACTGGAAATTTCTGGACAGAATTATTTTCTTGTCTTGGTACTCAGTTAGCTCATAGCTCATCTTATCATCCTCAATCTGATGGGTGAAATGGTTGCCTCTAGTTGAATGGTGGTATAACACTTCCTTCCATACAGCAACAAAAATGACCCCATTTATGGCACTTTATGGGTATCAACCACCATCCATCACATCATATTTAAGAGAAAATTCTAAGGTTCAAGCAGTTTAACATCACATTGAACATCAACAACAAGTCCTCCATCTCTTAAAGGATAACCTCGTGTTGGCACATAATAGAATGAAACAATAGGCAGATCAACATCGCAGCGAAAGAAGTTTTGATGTAGGTGATTGGGTATTCCTACGGCTACAACCATATAAGCAAATGTCTCTCAAGCAAGCTAAGAAGGATAATAAATTATCACCAAAGTATTATGGTTCGTACAAGGTGTTGCAAAATATTGGTACTATGGCATACAAATTGGAGCTTCATGCAGCTTCTCAATTGCACCTATTTTTCCATGTTTCATGTTTAAATAAGGTTATAGGCGACAAGCTCCTAGTTCAAACAATATTGCCAAAACTTGACAAGGAAGGAAAAACTATATTGGAATGGGAAGCAGTCATAGAAACAAGAAATCGATAGCTACAAAATCGATCAATTTCATAGTATATTATCAAGTGGAAGAACTTATCCACTGAAGATTCCACATGGGAGGATGAGAATTTTATACAAAAGTGTCCATAACTACTCAAGCGTTGAGGACAACACTTTTTTGAAGGAGAGGGGCATGTTGGGTCCCTACAATACTAGTGATTACCCCATTACTATTGTAGTTGTACCACTTATTAATATTGTTGTGCCCCTATTGCCCCCATATTGTTATTACTGTGCCCCATAGAATCCCTCTATTGTTATTTATGTGGCTTTATATTATTATTGTTAGGTCGACTGGGTTATATTTTGACTCCTTAGACTCCTATATATAGAAATAAGGCTTTTTCATTTGAATCATCCAAGAATTGTTCATTTATGTAATGTAAAGGAGGTTGCCCCCTCGAAGAGGCTGAATTCTAAGGCGTTGATCTATCTTTCTATCTTTTTCTTGAGCTGGTTTCATAACAGTTGCCCTCTAGAATAAGGAGGATACAATGAACAAGCAAATTTCTCTCCATATGGTGGCAATCCAGTATTTAATGGATACATAGGTCTTTGTTGACCAAATTGCCCAGCCTGATACTGATATGCAAGATCAAACTGTTGAGTTCCCATTAGAGAAGAACCAGGTAAAATTCCAGTTGAGGACATGGGTGATGACCATGGTGTAGAAGCAACCCATGAGTGGGTTCCAGATAATGATTGGTAACCAATCAGGACGGACAATTCACCATACAGGTGTGACTCAGGTGTGGTAGAAAACATCAAAGAAGTTACAACAGAAGATTCTATTGCAGCTGCATCAGATGATACAATCTGGGACGTTAACGGTTGTTTAGCCATAGTTAACTGACCCAAAAGTTGTCCTAAAGATTCGACGAGTACTTGAAAGGAAGTAGGATCAAATGAAGCAAAGTAATCGAGAGTAGTAGGGTAAAGATAAAGCCTAGTTCCAAAGTGAACCGACGTTCTAGGTGTGGAATCTTCTACTAATTCCTCCTCTATGGCAATCAAACCTGGTGGAAGAACTTCACCGTCAGGTCCATAAAAGATTTCTGGTGTTGATGAAGGTATATTTTCAATAGTTACTAATGTCTGAGGGGTAACCGGCTGATCGTCTCCTGGTAAAGTAATAACTTTTGAATGTTCAAATTCGAAGTCCAGATGTTTAGGTAAATGAACAACAGTTTCAAAGGGAGGTTCCTGAACAACTTCAGGTTCAGATGTAACTTCTGTTTGAACTGGGATAGATTCTGGATTAACTTCTGCTTGGACTGATTCAAGTTCAGAAGTACTTTCTTGTTGAACAATTTCAAGTTGAGTATCAACTTGTTGTTAGACAACCTCGGTTACTGTTTCACTAGGATCAGTGCTAATGTCCTCAGTTAATTGTGAAACTTATTCTTTAGGAACAAATGTACCAGAAATAGTTAGAGTAACTGGAGTCTCTATACTTACCGAAATAGATGTTTCAGGTAACTCAGATGAAGAACTAGGATTTCTTGATGTACTAGACTCAGTTAAACGAGACTGCTTTGTCTGAATTGGTGTCACTTCGGGAAGCAAAGGAAGTTTGCTCACTGTTCTCTGCAAAAGATGGGGTATGGGTTGATGTTCCTCCACTATTGCTAATTAATTTTATTATCAAAAAAGAAATAAACAAAAAGGGGTAACTAGGCAAAAGGTTTACCAGTCAACTGTGAACTGCAGAATACCTCCTGGCAAACCAAGACGTACGAGCAGGAAATCTCCTCGCATGTTGTGTTCAGTGTATCACATTTGCAAGGCGATCGACTCGGTTACTTAAGGATGAATAGAAACCTAGAGTTTTCCTCCCATATATACCCAAAGGTATGTGGAGGCCCAGTCCGTATAAGCGTTGTCTAATGCAAAACCGCACAGTGAGAGCATTCCCATATACTTTACGTACTGTAACACGGCCCTATATACCTGAAGGTATGTGGATGAGCTACGATATAATCATGTACATCGAATGAGGTATCACACTCGGGATGTATTGCAGACAAGTTAGCGACAACTGCTTTGTTTAACGTCGTCGAAACACGTCTCTAGCCTAGAACCACTAAATGTTCTCGTTAATGACAATGCTCCATTAGGTAAATTGATGTTTATTTTAAGTTAATCTTGCTTAGGAATTTACCTTTCAAGTTCACCACGTGATGTATTCTAAAAATTCTAGGAATGTAATTATCATGATAAGCATTCTTTCCATTCAGTTTAACGATGAAAATCCTAGCTACTTAGGGATAGAGCAATCAGATTTTTTTTTTATCAAAGAGAAAAGAGCACAATCTAAATGAAAATTCCCTACACTACTCATTTCAGCACGCACAAACTCTTTTCAATGCAACATTCATGTATTTCTTTTCAATTTCCCTTAATGTGGATGATTAAAAAGGAAAACTAATGCACAAACGATCAACAAAGTCTTTTCATAAAAATGACGATTTCGCGACAATTTCTTTTCAAGGAAAGGAAGACTCTACGACACTTTTAACGAAGAGACTAATCATATGCACATATCAATCAATCGATCTTTCATGAATGAAGATTTTACGAAAATTCAACTTTTGATGGAAAAGACGATTTTACGACACTTTCTTTCGCTAAAGATCAATCGATCAAAACTAACTTTTGACTATAGATTGAAAATGATAAAGTAAATACATAAGAAACATTTATCAATCCTAGTCTAAGTAGGGCCAAATTAAGGAGATGAAAAAACTATTTTCAGAGACAAAACATCATTTACATTCAACAACTCATTCAAATAAGAGAAAATTGGCAAAAACTTTCAGTTCCTAGATGGGAAACTGACCCTCAAGGGATCAACAAAGGTAGCAATGAAAGACAGTGCGCTGAAGAACATTGGATCTATGCGTGAAGTGCACTGTAGTGCACTGTGTCCTTCATTGGACTACGCTGGTGACAGTAAGCCTTTTTGAAGGCAATTTTGACACATTTTCGGCTCAATTTTCAATGAAAGAAGAGTGAAATTCAATCAACGACCACAAGTACGATATGTAGAAATGTCTTAAGAGGTTGATAAGCTACTAAGATGGATGATCGCTCCCCAATATGGTTGCCAATTGTTTTTGGGAAGTTTTAGTGTCTACGGATAAACGCTTAAACCCCTAGACTAGTAGCTAAGTCTAGAACAATAGTTGAAAGTATTCTCTACCTTTTCTATAAGCAATAGATTAAATAAGAGAATAGAGAAACCTACTTGTAGCTTTCACTTGTTCCTTATCTCCCTTGATTGATTCTGTCGCTCCTTCCCGTACTTAAGCCACTTGAAAAGCACCTACACATAGATAGAAACAAGAACCCATCAAAGCATATGATAATGATCTATTGATTAAACATTGCATGGAATCAAGTACATGATAAACATATGAAAGCATCAAGGAATAACACAATCATATGGAAAAGTTTTTGAACAATTTATTAGTAAAAGGAAGAGTTACAACCCAATTTTCCTGATTCAACATCACTCTTCTAGTTCAATCCCATCCTCTCCTCATAACAAGCAAGGCACTTGGACATCATTACAACACTTGCAATCAACTCAAGTCTCATACTAATAGCATATCCCTATAATTCAATAATTTCCATCCCCTGATCACTTAGATGAGTGGTCTTCTTATAGGTGAATGAAGGATGTTATGCCATAAATGGTGATAATGAATGCCCTCCAAAACTTAGAATTTAGTTCCATGGAGGAAGGGATAAAGGGATTGATGTTCCTTAACTCCCTTCATCTTCCAAATATGAACCCAAAGGAGTGGATAACCTTGAGAAACTTCTAGAGGCATCCAATGGATAGGAATCTTTCAAACCCTCATGGAAATTTGCTCAAATTTGCCCAGTGCAGGCCAAAGAGGGACCAAGTGCACTGCAATGCACACTGACAAAGTATTGGCTGCACTGTAGCACACCCTAATGAAGACCTATCTGCGCTGATCTTCTTAGAGGCAGTTTCTGAATGATTTCAGTGATGGAACTTCTTGGGAAGCTAGACATTCTGATGGTTGACTTCTTTAGGGCATGTAACAACTGTATTAGGGGTTGATGGGCCCTAATAGTATTGATCTGTTAGTTGGGGTTGATGTGCCCAAATGGATCTGTAATAGCTATGAGCTAACTCAGTACCAAGACAAGAAAATAATTTTGTCCAAAAATTTCCAGTGAAAATGGGATCTTTGTTGCTTACAATAATATTTGGGTTTCCATGTAGCTTTTGAATTGTTTCCATAAATGCAGTATAAACTATACTCACTTTAAATGGATGAGATAATGCACAAAAGTGTGCATATTTGATAAGTCTATCAAATACCACCATGATAACACTCTTTCCTTCGAACTTGCGTAAACCTGTGATAAAATCCATCGAAACCTCCTCCCAACGTTGGCTTGGAATTTATAAAGTTTGTAATAGTCCCGGGGTCTTAATTGTTTCAACTTTATTTTGTTGGCAAACCAAAAATTCCGCCACAAACTTTTGAATATCCGATTTAAGGCCATCCAAAAAATATCCTTCTTAACCCTGTGGTAAGTTTTTAGAAATCCTGAGTGCCCTCCTAAGGGAGAGGTGTGCAATTCCCTAAGAATCTTTTGTTTGAGTTGGGAATTCTTACATATGTATAACTGATCCTCGTACCATAACGAATCATTTTTCTAGCTAAATGTATCATATGTACTGGGATCTTGTTGTATCTTTTGAATGAGTACCCACAGTTCCTCATCATTCTTCCATTCATCCCTTGCTTCATTTATCCAATCTGGTTGGATAATAGAAATGGCGCAAAGAAATTCTTCCACATCCTCATCCTTTCTTGAGAGTGCATCTACCACAACATTTTGCTTCCCTTTTTTGTAGATGATTTCAAAGTCATAGCCCAACATCTTTGTGACCCATTTTTGCTACTCTTCTGAAGATAATCTTTGTTCTAAAATGTATTTAAGACTATCATGATCTGTTTTTACCTTGAAGTGTCTTCCCATTAGGTAAGGTCGCAATTTATTAAGTGCATGTAGTATTGCCAGCATTTCCTTCTCATAAATAGCTTTGTGTATATACTTTCCTTTGATTGGATGACTTTCGAAAGCAATGGGTCTTTCTTCTTGCATTAAAACAGCACCAATTCCATTTTTTGAGGCATCACATTCCACAATAAAGGTTTTTGTGAAATCCGGTGTACCGAAGACTGGTGCTTGTCACATTGCCTCTTTAAGATGTTCAAAGGCCTTTGTTGCTTTCGGAGTCCATGAGAATGCATCTTTCTTCAATAATGTTGTTAGAGGAGCTACTATTCTCCCATAATTCTTAACAAACTTGCAATAATACCTTGTCAACCAAAGAAATCCTTGTAGATGCTTTATGGATGTGGGGATTTTCCATTTCTTGATGTTTTTAATTTTGCTAGGGTCTACCTTAACACCTTCATGAGATACAATATGACCCAGATATTCCACCTCTTGTACTCCAAAGAAACATTTGGAGATTTTTGCATATAATTGTTTCTCCTCCAATAGATTGAGCACCATGTCAACATGTTGGACATGATCCTTCCAAGACTTGCTGTAGATTAGTATATCATCAAAAAATACTAACACAAATTTTCTAAGGAAGGATTTGAAAATGGAATTCATCAAACCTTGAAATGTAAAAGGTGCATTAGTAAGGCAAAAAGGCATGACCAAAAATTCATAATGACCTCATGTGTTCTAAATGTTGTTTTTGTAATGTCTTCAGTCTTCATCCTGATTTGATGATATCCTGAACGAAGTTGGTGAAGTAAATTGATTTATGCAATCCATCCAATAATTCATCAATGACAGGAATGGGAAGTTTATCTTTAATAGTGAGCTTGTTGAACTCCCTATAATCTGGACACATGTGCCATGATCCATCCTTCTTGTGAGCCAATACTACTGGAGCAAAGAAAGAACTTTGACTAGGTTGAATTATACCAACCTCTAGCATTTTTGCAACCATACGTTCAATTTCACTCTTTTGGACATAGAAATATCTGCAAGGCCTGATGTTTGGAGGAACACTTCCTGGAATAAAATTGATAGCATGATCATGATCACGAATAGGTGGGAGGACTTTGGGATGCTCAGATACCTTGGAATGATTGTCCAAGACTTTTTGGAGATCTGGAGAAATGGATGATTTCGATGTGGGAGCCTCTAGTGAACATAATTGTGCAATTATGCCTCGTTATTCTTTCTTTAGAAGCTTTGTTATTCCGTTAGAGCTTATTATCTTTACTGGTTTCCCTGCGATACCCCTTAATTCAACTTCCTTTCATTCTGCAGAGAATTTCATGAAAAGTTCTTGAAAATTAAAAGCTATTGTACCCAAGGATTGTATCCATTGGACTCCTAGTACAACATCAGCACGACCCATTGGAATGGAAAGAATTTGGCTATTCAATACATATTCTCACATGGATAGCTTGATATTATGGCACTTTCCTTAGCAATTTATGGTTCCTCCAGTTGCAACCATCACTTGACACTCTAGTGCTGGATATAGGAAGCAATTCAATTCCTCGGCTATCTTACAATGAATAAAATTATGGGTACTTCCCTAATAAATCAACACTATTACCTTTTTCTTCTTGATATGCCCTTCTATCTTGATAGTTTGAGGAGTGGTAATTCCAGCCGATGCATTACAATATATGGTCGGATTCATTTCTTATTTTTCTAGGGTTTGTTCCTAGTGTATATCTTCTTATTTTGACATTTCATGTTCCTTTTCTTCCTCCTCTTCACAATCTATGTAAACAAATTTCTTCTCGGCACACTTATGACCTTTAGTGTATTTGCTATCACAACTATAACAAAGCCCTTTTGCTCTTTTTTCTTCCAATAGTTGTGGTGTCGAACTTGTAGGTTGTGGATGGCTAAGGGCAACAACACTTTCATATTTATGATTGTGAGTGGTAGGCTTCCTTGTTGCCATAATTTTGCTTTCCATTTTTCTTGCCAACTTGAATGCCTTCTCCAATGAATCTGGCTCCCAAAGGAAAACCTCATGTTGGATGTTATATTTTAAAGTCCCTATGAACACATCAATCCTATGCTCCTCTGGAATATCTTTTACCCTTATATTCAATTTTTTGAAGTCCTCAATGTGCTTCCATCATTGAACCCTTTTCTTTGAGATTTATCAATTGGCTGAAAAAAGTGTTGCTTTTTGTATCCTCATAATGTGCTATCATTTTATCCATAAAAATAACCCAAGTGACAATTTGTTTACGAGAGAAAAGCCACTGATACCATACAAACTGATTTGGTTCCAAATATAAAGTTGCAATACGTACCTTTAGTGTATTTTTCACATTATGGAGATCGAAAAATTGCTCCATCTGTAGTATCCATGTTCTGGGATTCTTGCCATCAAACTTCCTCATATCGATCTTTGGAACATGGTGATTCTTTGATCCAACATTAGAGTCTATGAAATCATGATTAAGATTTAGTTTGTTCTCATCATGAGTTTCCTTTACTACCCTTTCACCAATAGTAAGCATTTCTTGTAGAAACTTTGTCAAATCTGTCTTCAAATATCCCATGTTTGTCTTCAAATCATCCATTTTAGCTTCCACGCCATCCATCTTAGCTTCCACGTCATTAATCTTAGCTTCTATGCCTTTATTTAAACCATCCATCTTAGCTTCCATGCCTTTCTTTAAACCATCCATCTTAGCTTCTATGTCTTTCTTTAAACCATCCATCTTATTTTTTGTTACTTTTTGTGCGAGTGAAATTTGTTGCACTTGGTCTTGTAATTTTAATATATCATGTTGCATTTCTTCCTCTTCTTCATGAGTCATGCTAGAGCTTTCAGGTTGCTTACTAGGTTTTTCCATTTTATTTCTTTGGGGCATCAATTACCGATAATAATGCTTCACTATGCCCTTTGAATTCCTTCAAACTAATTTTTCAAACCAAGCTTATGCAAAAATTTAAAAAAAACTACACACCTTTTTCCACTTTGTAGGAGCTTGATATTGAATTTGATGTATCTTTGTAATTTTGCATCTCCGAGGTCTGAAATTGCTTCCTGCGGTAACCCTCTAAGTAATATTTCTAACCCCGCAAGTCTGATCAAGATTGGATTCTCCAATGAAGATTTATGCCAAATCTCCCACGATGGCTTGAGTATAGACTTGTTCAGTAGAATGAACTTGTACGACATGCCGCAGGTCACTGTTTCAACCTTAGGTTCTGAAAATGGTACCCAAAAAACTACAGTCTGTCCTCTTTCTGTAAATTCTTATGAAAATTCAATCTGATGCTTAGAGAGAAAGTTATGACGATTTTACCCAGGTGACCTGTTTGGAATGTAATTCAAGGGTCTACAAAAACCCTAACTTCCATAGATTATATCTCTAACAATATAGAGAGACAAGATCTAAAATTCGAAGCCAAGGTTAAGACCGATTTCTTCTCAAATGGGTTTTTTTTAGCTTCTGAAACTTTGTAGATAAAGTGTTATAGCGAACATTCCACAATGACTTGTTTTAGATGAAATTCTGGAGCTTGGAAAAACCCTAATTGCCTTAGATCATATCTCTGAAAATATAGCGAGACAAGATATGAAATTTGGATGCGAGGTTCAGCATGATTTCATCTCAAATGGGTTTTTTTCGCTTCTGAAACGTCAAAGAAAAAAAGAAAAAAAAAAAAAGAAAAAGAAAAAAAAAGAGTTATAGAAAAAATTCCACGATGACCTGTTTGGAGCAGTGAAACCCTAGAATCCAAAGCTCTGATACCAAATGTTATGGAACCAGCTCACAAAATATAGAAAAGATAGATCAACACCTTAGAATTCAGCCTATTTGAGGGGGCAACCTTCTTTACATTACACAAATGAACAATTATTGGATCATATAAATGACAAAACCTCCTTTCTATATATAGGAGTCTAAGGGGTCACAATATAACCAAGCCGACCTATCAATAATAATATAAAGGCACAAAAATGACAATAGTGGGATTCTATGGGGCACAATAATAACAATAAGGGATACAATGACAATAGCAATAGGGGAATCACTAGTATTATAGGGAGCTAACATACAACTTTGGGAATGAGTGTGACAGATGTTTACATGGTAATATCAACTCATTCACACAAATATAACCCCTTGAAACCACCAAAAAAAACTTATATTGTTATGAAACCAACTCAAGAAAGAGATAGAAAAGATAGATCAACACCTTAAAATTCAGCCTCTTCGAGGGGGAAACCTCCTTTACATTACATAAACGAACAATTCCTGGATGATTCAAATGAAAAAACCTCCTTTCTAAATATAGGAGTCTAAGGAGTCACAATATAATCCAGCTGACCTAACAATAATAATATAAAGCCACAAAAATAACAATAGAGGGATTCTATGGGGCACAGTAATAACAATATAGGGACAATAGGGGCACAACAATATTAATAAGGGGTACAACTACAATAGTAATGGGGTAATCACTAGTATTATAGGGACCCAACATGCCCCTCCCCTTCAAAAAAGTGTTGTCCTCAACGCTTGAGTAGTTCTGGATGCTTCTGTATAAAATTCTCATCCTCCAATGTGGAACCTTCAGCAGATAAGTTCTTCCACTTGATAAGATACTCTGAAATTGATCGATTTCGCAGCTGTCGAGTTCTTGTTTCTGTGATTTCTTATGGTTCCAATATAATTTTTCCTTCCTCGTCAAGTTCTAGCAATATTGTTTGAACTGGGAGCTTGTCGCCTATAACCTTCTTTAAACATGAAACATGGAAAATTGGGTGCAATCGAGAAGCTGCAGGAAGCTCCAATTTGTATGCCATAGTACCAATAATTTGCAACACCTTGTAAGGACCATAATACTTTGGTGATAATTTATTATCCTTCATAGCTTGCTTGAGGGACATTTGCTTATATGGTTGTAGCCGTAGGAATACCCAATCACCAACATCAAAACTTCTTTCACTACGATGTTGATCTGCCTATTGTTTCATTCTATTTTGTGCCAACACGAGGTTATCCTTTAAGAGTTGGAGGACTTGTTGTTGATGTTCAATGTGATGTTCCACTGCTTGAACCTTATAATTTTCTCTTAAATATGATGTGATGGATGGTGGCTGTTACCCATAAAGTGCCATAAATGGGGTCATTTTTGTTGCTGTACGGAAGGAATTGTTATACCACCATTCAGCCAGAGGCAAAAATTTGACCCATTGTGTCTGTTTATCAGATACAAAGCAACGAAGATATCCTTCCAAACATTTGTTTACTATCTCAGTTTGCCCATCAAATTGAAGATGATAAGATGAGTTATGAGCTAACTGAGTACCAAGGCAAGAAAATAATTTTGTCCAAAAATTTCCAGTGAAAATGGGATCTCTGTCACTTACAATATTCTTTGGGTTTCCATGTAGCTTTTGAATTGTTTCCATAAATGCAGTAGAAAATGTATTGGCTTTAAATGGATGTGATAATGCGCAAAAGTGTGCATACTTGGTAAGTCTGTCAACTACCACCATGATGACACTCTTTCCCTCAGACTTGGGTAAACCTGTGATAAAATCCATTGAAACCTCCTCCCAATGTTTTCTTGGAATGGATAAAGGTTGTAATAGACCCGGTGTCTTAATTGTTTCAACTTTATTTTGTTGGCAAACCAAACATTCCGCCACAAACTTTTGAATATATTATTTAAGGCCATCCCAAAAAAATTCCTTCTTAATCTTGTGGTAAGCTTTTAAAAATCCCAAGTGCCCTCCTAAGGGAGAAGTGTGCAATTCCATAAGAATCTTTTGTTTTATCTGGGAATTCGTACAGAGGTATAAGAAATCTTTGTACCATAACGAATCATTTTTATAGCTAAATGTATCCGATGTACTGGAATCTTGTTGTAACTTTTGAATAAGTGCCCACACTTCTTCGTCATTCTTCCATTCCTCCCTTGCTTCATTTATCCAATCTGGTTGGATAATAGAAATGGCACACAACAATGCTTCCACATCCTCATCCTTTCTTAAGAGTGCATCTGCCACCACATTTTGCTTCCCTTTTTTGTAGATGATTTCAAAGTCATAACCCAACATCTTTGTGACCCACTTTTGTTGCTCTTCAGAGGATAATCTTTTTTCTAAAAAGTATTTAAGGCTATCATGATTCGTTTTTACCTTGAAGTGTCTTTCCATTAGGTAGGGTCGCCATTTCTTAAGTGCATGGAGTATTGCCAACATTTCCTTCTCATAAATAGCTTTGTGTAAAAACTTTCCCTTGATTGGACGACTTTCAAAAGCAATGGGTCTTTCATCTTGCATTAAAATAGCACCAATTCCATTTCTTGAAGCATCACATTCCACAATAAAGGTTTTTGTGAAGTCCGGTGTAGCTAAGATAGGTGCTTGGCACATTGCCTCTTTAAGATGTTCGAAGGCCTTTGTTGCTTCCGGAGTCCATGAAAATGCATCTTTCTTCAATAATGTTGTTAGAGGTGCTGCTATTCTCCCATAATTCTTAACAAACTTGCGATAATACCCTGTCAACCCGAGAAATCCTCGCAAATGCTTTATGGATGTGGGGATTTTCCATTCCTTAATGGCTTTAATTTTGTTAGGTCTACCTTAACTCCATGAGATACAATATGACCCAGATATTCCACCTCTTGTACTCCAAAGAAACATTTGGATCTTTTTGCATATAATTGTTTCTCCTCCAATAGTTGAGGCACCCTGTCAACATGTTCAACATGATCCTTCCAAGACTTGCTGTAGATTAGTATATCATCAAAAAATACTAACACAAATTTTCTAAGGAATGGTTTGAAAATTGAATTCATCAAACCTTGAAATGTTGAGGGTGCATTGGTAAGGCCAAAAGGCATGACCAAAAATTCATAATGACCCTCATGAGTTCTAAATGTTGTTTTCAGAATGTCTTCAGTCTTCATTCTGATTTGATGATATCTTGAACGAAGATCCAACTTGGTGAAGTAAATTGATCCATGCAATTCATCCAGTAATTCATCAATGACAGGAATGGGAAACTTATCTTTAATAGTGAGCTTGTTGAGCTCCCTATAATCTGAACACATGCACCATGATCCATCCTTCTTGTGCACCAATACTACTGGAGCAGAGAAAGAACTTTGACTCGGTTGAATTATACCAGCCTCTAGCATTTCTGCAACCATACGTTCAATTTCACTCTTTTGGGCATAGGGATATCTGTACAGCCTGATGTTTGGAGGAACACTTCCTGGAATTAGATGAATAGCATGATCATGATCACGAATAGGTGGGAGACCTTTGGGAGTCTCAAATATCTTGGAATGATTGTCCAAGACTTTTTGCAGATCTGGAGAAATAGATGATTCCAATGTGGAAACATATAGCGAACATAATTGTGCAATTACACCTTTTCGTTCCTTTTTTAGAAGTTGTGTCATACTGTTAGAGCTTATTATCTTTCCTGGTTTCCCTGTAATACCCCTTAATTCAACTTCTTTTCCTTCCATAAAAAATTTCATGAAAAGTTATTGAAAATTAAAAGCTATTGTACCCAAGGATTGTAGCCATTGGACGCCTAATACAACATCAACACCTCCCATTGGAATGGAAAGCATTGGGCTAGTCAATACATATTCTCCCATGGATAGCTTGATATTATGGAACTTTCCAGAGCAATTTATTGCTCCTCCATTTGCAACCATCACTTGAAACTCTGGTGCTGGATATAAGAAGCAATTCAATTCTTTCGCTACCTTACAATGAATAAAATTGTGGGTACTTCCTGAATCAACAACACTATTACCTTTTTCTTCTTGATTTGTCCTTCTATCTTGATGGTTTGAGGAGTGGTAATTCCCGCCAATGCATTACAAGATATGGTCAGATTCATTTGTTCTTCATCTAGTCTTTGTTCCTGGAGTATATCCTCTTCTTTTGACCTTTCTTTCTCCTTTTCTTCTTCCTCTTCACAATCTATGTAGAATAATTTATTCTCAGCACACTTATGACCTTTAGTGTATTTTCTATCACAACTGTAACAAAGCCCTTTTGCTCTTTTTTCTTCCAATTGGTGTGGTGTCAACCTTATAGGTTATGGAAAACAAGCGGCAACAACACTTCCGTCTTTATAGTTGTAAGCGGTATGCTTCCTGGTTGCCATAATTTTTCTTTCCATTTTTCTTGCTAACCTGAATGCCTTCTCTAATGAATCAGGTTCCCAAAGGCGAACATCATGTTGGATATTATCCTTTAAATACCCTATGAACACATCAATCATATGCTCCTCTAGAATATTTTTTACCCTTATGTTTAATTTTTGGAACTCCTCAATGTGCTCCATTATTGAACCCTTTTGTTTGAGACTTATCAATTGGCTAAAAAAAGTGTTGCTTTTTGTATCCTCATAATGTGCTATCAATTCTTCCGTAAAAATTGCCCAAGTGATAAATTGTTTACGAGAGCAAAGCCATTGATACCATACAAACTGATTTGGTTCCAAATATAAAGTTGCAATACGTACCTTTTGTGTGTTTTGCACATTATTGAGATCGAAAAATTCTCCATCTGTAATATCCATGTTGCAGGATCCTTGCCATCAAACTTCCTCATATCGATTTTTGGAATATGGTTCATCTTTGATCCAACATTAGAGTCTATGAAATCATGATTAACATTTCCTTTGTTTGCATCATGAGTTTCCTTTCCTCCCCTTTCACCATTAGTAAGTATTTCTTGTAGAAAATTTGTCAAATCTGCCTTCAAATCTATCTTCAAATCGTCAATCTTGGCTTCCATGCCCTTTATCTTAGATTCCACTCCCTTCATCTTAGCTTCTGTTAGCTTTTGTGAGAGTGAAATTTGTTGCACTTGGTCTTGTAATTTTGATATATCATGTAGCATTTCTTCCTCTTCTTCATGAGTCATGCTAGAGCTTTCAGATTTCTTACTAGGTGTTTGCATTTTCTTTCCTCAGGGCATCAGTTACCGATACTAATGCTCTACTATGCCCTTTGAATTCCTTCAAAATAATTTTTCAAACCAAGCTTAAGCAAAAATTTAAAAAATCTACACACCTTTTTTCACTTTGTAGGAGCTCGATATTGCCTCTGATGTATCTCTATAATTTCGGATCATCCAATTCTAAAATTATGACCTGTGGTAGCCCTCTGTGTCCTCTTTCCAATTCCACCAGTATGACCCCAATTGGATTCTCCAATGAAGAGTTGTGCCAAATCTCCCACAGTGACCTAATTATAGACTAATTCAGTAGAGCGAACTTGTACAACGTGCCACGTGTCCCTGTTTTGACCTTTGGCTCTAAAAAATATATACAAGAAACTACAGCCTGTCCTATTTCTGTACCTTCTTACAAAATTTATGATGATTTTCCCCAGGTCACCTGTTTGGAATGTAATTCAGGAGGCTACAAAAAGACCAACTTCCTCAAATCATATCTCTGCAAATATAGCACGAAAAACTCTGAAATTCAGACCCGAGCTTCAGTGCGATGTCTTCTCAAATGGGTTTTTTTTAGGTTCTGAAATGTTGCAGAAAAAAAGTTATAGTGAAAATTCCACGATGACCTGTTTGGAGCAGCGAAACCCTAGAATCCAAAGCTCTGATACCAAATGTTATGAAACCAGCTCAAGAAAAAGATAGAAAAGATAGATCAACGCCTTAAAATTCAGCCTCTTCGAGGGGGAAACCTCCTTTACATTACATAAATGAACAATTATTGGATGATTCAAATGATAAAACCTCCTTTCTATATATAGGAGTCTAAGGAGTCACAATATAACCCAACCGACCTAATAATAATAATATAAAGCCACAAAAATAACAATAGAGGGATTCTATGGGGCACAGTAATAACAATATGGGGACAATAAATAGGGGCACAACAATATTAATAAGGGGTACAACTACAATAGTAATGGGGTAATCACTAGTATTATAGGGACCCAACATATATACATCGTGCCACACTTATCATGTGAAAATATGACATTTTTATTTTCATGCAAAAGGTACCAAAACACTCAGAGAAAACACATGGAATGGATTTCAATGTTTGGAATGACAATATACAAGACCAAGGTATGCTCTGAAATTTGGTGCAGGCCAAAATTTTGGAGGGTGTTGCAGCGGCGAAAACACAAGGCTTGCCTAAACTCAATTGTTTTGATATAGGAAAGGGTAATATATAACTATGAGTTTAAGATAATCAGAGTATCGGTTTTCATCTCTGGTGTTGCTCCACTGCCAGCAAGCCTGGACAATACCTCAATGGAGTCACTATACAAACACAAGCATCACTTCACTATCAGCGAGCCTAAACATTACCCTGGTGAAGTTACTTGTTTCACCTCACTATGCAAGAAGTCTTTCTCTTTTTTCACCCTTTATTTATTTTATTTATAGAACTATTCTTAGGCACTTATTTATTTCACGAGTGGAAGAGGGATCCTGACTTATTGAGAGCAGGAGAGGTATTCCTTCAGAGAAGGTAATATATACCTTTGATATTGGTTTTGTTGCTAATTTATTATCCACTTACCTTTCTCTACTCGATTGGATCAACAAGGGAAACCACTATTTACTTATAATGTCAAGTTTAGGAATGAGGATCCTATAATAGATAAGGGATTTATAGTTCGACCAAAGACTTTATGTTCGAGTGGATCGTATTTTCCATTCAAACATCATTGAATTTAAAGATATGTAAACCCATATAGAGGAGGTAATACATTAGCCAATCATTATTTGCCATCACAATTTCCCTTTTCAAGTTTGCCACATTTCCTTGTTAGAAAAACAAGAGCATCTTTCATGCAAAGTATTATAAAGAAAACATGAAAAAAAATAAAGAACAAAACAAATAAGCAAGGTAAAATACAAAGAAAATGGATATTGAACCCAAAGGCATCATGTAAGGCAAAAATACGAAAATAAAACAGATGCAAAGACTAGATAGAGAGCACGAAAGAAGGTGGATGCAATGCAAAGGAAACTAAATGCAACTAAGCCTACTCCTGACCTAACCAGCTAGAAGGTCTGGGTTAAGTGTAATGATATTTCCAATAAATCCATTGTAATAAGTCTCAACCTGCAAACACAAAGATAAGAACAATTATAACTGATATATGATAATGTGCAACAGAAAAGATAGAAGCTTGGAAATTTTGCATCAAACATTGAAGGTCTTTCTTAAAAGAAGAAACATGTGTCATATCACCTAACTTTATCCAACCTACCAAATTACCTTCTCGATGAAATCCATAATCAAATAAAACTTGATGGTTCCCTATGAATGTACCTATACTTATATTGTCTTCCTTAGCAAACATCAAGAGAGATCAGAACTTTCTTTTAGCAAATGGACTTGCTAAGTAAGATGCTTCTAACTGATTATAGATTGGATCATGAAATTCAAAAAAATCCTCTTGAAAAACCTGAAATCCTTGAAAAGATAATTTCTCAATTAATGGCATGGAATCAGGACGAGAATCTTGTAAGGGAAAATGAATCTGATCATATTTAGAAGGCTTGTCAAGATAGTGAGGACCTGACATAACCATCAGTGAAGGTTGAAGTGCCTCAACTACTTGACAAGTGTCTAAATATTGAGATGATAAAACATAAATATCAGTTGATGTAAAACAACCATCATTAGGTACACTAGTGGGAAAATGATCAATTGAATGAAAATTGTTAGAACAAGAACCATGATCAGATGGGTTGATTAAGACATAAGATTCTCAATTAGGAGACAACAAAGATTAGTTTGAACAGCTTCACAAATTATTTGAATGAAAGAATCATCTTCCTCATATGTTGAATGTGACAAACCATCAACATTTGACTGGATTCAACCCAAACTAACATCATAGTCATTAAAAATTAATGTCAATATGGAAAACATATGAAATCAGTCGAGATGTAGTGGTTGAAAAAGAGGAACTTGATTCACCAATTAAATCAAGCATTCACTAACACTGAAGAGGAGATATAGTGCCAAAATGAAAATTATTAGCATTAGAATATTAAAAATAAATAATAAGAGTTGATTACATCAATGGAAGGTATGCATTCCAAACCTGAGTTTAATATGAGATATATGCATGAGGAATGATAAATTGAAACAAAATAGTTTAATCTAACCAGAGACAAAATACTGAAAGCTTGAAAATTTATATCTGAAACACCACACAACTTTCAAGAAGGAATTTACATTAAGTGTGTTATCTCATTTGATTAAGTTTGAGAAAATTTAAATTTTGACAATTACAGTTACAGCGAAAAATTTGTAATAAACAAGGAACAATGTTGATGAAGGGACTATCAACGCTCTTGTAATTTTGAAAAAAAAAATGCTGACAACAGGAGTGCTAGCGTTATCGAGTGTTTGATATTATAGACAAAAGAGATTTCGCGGATAACCATGGTATCAGTGCCAAAATGATGAAATTCAAATATTTTTGTTATATTGCACTGACATATTCCACATCAGCAAAAAGGGTAATCATTTCTCAAACACGCTCTATTAGATCTGAAAAGAGAGATAACGTCCTAAAGGGATCGTTTCCACCACCGAAGAGGTATGTGAGGTTAAAAATGATTGAAGGGTTAAATCTTTTGTAATATACTGTTAGTCAGTTATCATAGTACATGGAAACACACATTTTTTAATAAATTACCGCATATAGAAATTCACCTGTATCGATTATGATTTTGTTATCCTCTATGCTAAAACACTCGTTTTGTTGAGTGCTCACCAGAGATCAAGGATCGAATCCCGATCCATTGTTTTTGTATGTTTGCTAGGCTGTGAAAGAGAAATGGGAAAAAGTGGAAAGTTGAACAGGAGCGAGAAGAAAGGGCTTGATATTCTTGAGGTATACCCGAAGATCCAACAACGATTTTGGCAGGACGGATGGGAAGAATTCTTCAAGCGATGCACCGATTTTCACAATGAAGTGGCCCGAGTGTTTTCTCAGGCCTTTGATGGACATTGAGTAGAGGTTGGAGGAATTTCTTTTAAGGTGACAGAGGAATTAATATTTGAGGTTACATGTCTACTCACAGATGGAGAGAAAGCTTTCAGAAGCCACATCTTGTCTAGAGCTGATGTGTCTTTCTTTTTAAATGGTGATAGCGTGATTATCAAAGATTGCAGGAAAGGAACTCGAGAACATAAGCTACGCAATAGAAATCCATTTTTGAATGAATGACAAGGTGTGATTCCTAGAAAAAGAGATAGAAAAATGATGCACTTTTCAGTCCTTGTTTTTAGCCTGATTTACATCAAGTCGGTTTGATTAGATGTAGATATGTTTTCAAAGACATTTTACATGCATGTACTTAATGATTTACATTTTTATTTTTAGATTATTGTAATTAAATATAAGCTAGAAACCTTCTTTAGCTATTGTATTTTCTATATAAATAGTTTTTGAAGAAGGAAAAAGGGTTGGAATTTATTTTAAATATAGGCTTTTTATGTATTGTGTGATCAGATTATAATAAAGCAGTATATGTGAGCATCTTTGCTGAAATTCATGTGTCATAATTCTCTTTCCGTCTCTTGGTTTAATATTTTCTTCAATATCTGAATGCTAAGTGGTTTGAAATTGGAATTCATATTTATGTGCTCCATTTTCTTTATGTTTCAGATATTTTGTTACTTGTTTTTCACATATATATCACACTAATTTCCTTCATTATCCTCCAACTTTCCTAAAAGTTGTCAAAGGAATTGTTACTATCTCACTTTTGTGATGTTTTCTCACTGAAGCTATGATTATATAAGCTTGATTGGGTCAAACTCCATGCCCAATGGTGAAAATTTCCTACAGTCCAACCAACCTCAGGTTTTCTTAAATAAATTTGGCCATAGGACTTATTGCAAACATTCTACCACTGTGACTTTAGGTAGTTGATTTTTAGGGAGAGAACCCTCTCTAGGTTGAAGGGTCAGCTTTCAACCTCAAAGAGGTTTGAGGTTACCTTAGATTTTTTCCTGTAGCCAGGGTTTTTTCTAAGTGATAACACAGTGAAACCATGCAAAGGGAAGAATTATGTGAGAAATCCATGTATACTCTCACATTTATCATGGAGAGACTATCTAGAGTTAGTTATGCATTGACAGTCATCTGAGTCATGGTTTAGCGATATGTATGGGATTATGTTGTCATTTTACAATTGTGTATTATCATTTTGGAAGCCATGTAATAGACCTATGCAGCCCTGTACTCTATTTCACATCATTTTTTCATAGTCATTGGTCCATGTGAAGTAGCCTCTTGGATATGGCAAAGGAGACATTGGAATCAAGATATATATATATATATATATATATATATATATATATATAGATATAGATATATATATATATATACACATATATATCAGTTTACTTTTAGCCATGAAGATGTTTGCATTCAGTGGAGTATGGTTGGTCATATTGTTGTGACCTATCACTGTGTATTTGTTGCTACTATGTCTACTTCAGAGAGATGTTACTTCTAGATAGTCATTGTTGCTACTGATGTATGAGTTATTTTCTACCGGATAGTACATTATGGAAAGGATGTATTTGTTGACGTTGCTTCAGAGTTGGTTGGATATATGGTGTTGACCAGAGTTGTTGTTTTTGGTTGGTCATATTATGTTTTTGTTGCTATATTATCATGATTTTATCTATTATCGTTATTATGACATGGATTATATTGTTGTTGCTTCAGGGGAGAGAGCATGTGTTTTCAGTTATTGTTGTTGCTTCTTATTTTCATGTTTCCTTGGGAGTGAGAGAGTTTATTGTTGCTGCCCATAAGAGATGTATATTGCTACTCTAGTCTGTTGTTGATTGGGAATAGCTTGTGTCCAACAGGAGTTTAGTGCACATAATTTTCAATCATGTGGGGGACAGTTGTTGCCTTTCATTCTTGCACTCCAGTGTTCATCACTTGCATATGATATTGAGTAGAGTATATGTTTTTGTTGATAAAGCCCATTGCTTGTAGAGGAGCATATAACATTTTTCCTTGACATGTTTATCCCTTTTCTAATGACGTCAAAGGGGGAGAATGTAAGAACAAGGATCAATTTTCAGATGGTTGCTTTCAGATGAGGTTGTCATCAATGCCAAAGGGGGGGATTATTGGCATTGATGAGTGTTGCAGTGTTGCAGATGTGTTATTGGTTGTCATTGATGTCACCCTAGTTGCTTGGGTTGCAAGTGAGTTGGTTATGCATGTGTATGTGTGGCTATAGGTGGTTTGTGTATGGATGATATGTAGATGGTCATTTGTATGTCTACTAGCATAGAGATGTGACTAGCAGGTGTTGCATATAGAGTGTGATTAGAGGATGTCATGACCCTCATGATCATGTTGTTGTTGTTAAGTTGGATGGTGGTGTGTTGCACTAGTTTGGATGCCTTCTCATGATGATATTCTTGATCTTGTTGTTGCATACAGGTTTTCGAGGATACCTGACATGTTCTAGAGCTGCATACTGAAGGCAGAGTTATTGTGGAGGAGTTTTATGGCCCATGTGCTAGTATGGTTGTTGGTTAGCATCCAAGTCAACCTAGTTCGACTCATGATGATGATAGTGATATGGACAGTACTTGATGCAGTTTTGTAGAGGTGTCAGTGAATTCCAAAGGTCCTACATAGGACTTTCAAGCTCTGGAAGAATTTTGGGAAGGTTTTGAGCTTAGGAAAGATGAGTTTGATCATCCTCTACCCCAAACGCATCGATAATGGGTCATGGGAGCGATTGAAAAGCTCAAGTCACTGGCAGGCAAGCCTCTGGGGGAGACTGAGGATCTCCAGTCGAATATAGCATGTGTTGTGCATGCGACCGAGGTTTTTCACAAGAATTTGTCTACATTCCTTGCACAACTCAACTAATTTTGACATTGAGGCGATGTTCTTGATGGGAACGTTTTGACATATGGTCAGAAAAGGTAATAGAGTCTCTAGAAGCTGATTAAAGTTGAAGATATAAAAAGTCTAGTGGAGTTAGTGGTTGATTTTCTCAAGAATCCTATCTCAACCAAATTTGAAACATGTAAAAAGAGTTGTTGAGTTATCCACGACCTGTAGCATTTACTAAGTTACTCAACACAGAAAATTGATAAATAGAGAAAGGCTTTGATTCTATTTGGCTAGTTGATTGAGTGTGTGAGAGTGTGCCATTGTGAGGGCATTGAGAGTGAGTATAGATTGCATCATTTGCTCACATTGTTTTTTCAGAGTTATATCAGAGAATTGTGTGCAAAACTCAGAGATAGAGTTGAGAAGAAGATTCATAATTTATGTGTTGTTTGTGGGAGAGAATTGGTATCTTGTGGTGTGTTAGAGAGCAGAGATTGTTGTGAGTAGAAGAGAATAAATAACCCTCTCCAGGGAAAAAAAAATTATTCATATTTGATGAGCAGAATGATGGAGTTGTTAGGTTGCTCATGTTGAGCGAATTGAAAATCCAGTGTGAAATATTTTGAAATGTGGTTCACATAGAGGAAGTGAAGGCGTGAAGATTCATAGTAGACAGTGATTTGGTGGATTCAATAGAAGGAAGAGATTTCTCCTTCCAATAGGAGTTCGATACTCCAATGGTAGTTGGGTGAGGATCGTTGGTCGTGTGATCTTTGAATAGATAGATTTTTGTAGATCCATGAGAAACAATTTTCCTGTCTGATAGGTGCAAACATACTATGAAAGAAGTTGAGTCTTCCAGCTTATGGGTGTAAGTTAATCCATGTACAATTTCTTTAGTTGATAATAAAAGAATTGAACAATGCATCAACAGAAGGGTGGTTTTCTCCCGAAATGGTTTCCACAAAAAATATTTGTGTCTTCATGTGTGCTTATTTGTGTTAATTCTCTCTATGGTTATTATGCTTTGAGTTTATTTCTACTTTCATGTTTTGATAAGCTAATATTGTGGATGTGTGTTGCTAATTGAGAATCCGGAAAAAAAGATTAAAATTTATATAAAGGCCATCACTATTGATTCAACCCCACACCTTGCCCCTCTTAGTAGTGATCTAGTTTCCAACACATTGTTATAACTCCAATGGTACCAATTCCAAATTGGTACATTGGTTTGGCATGACTCTCTCCCTTTCCAAGAATACATAAAATTCATCGCATTCTGTAATAAGAGAAAAATTTAAGAGAGGGCTCAAATGGTTGAGTTTTACATGCATAATTTAATATTTACTGACATGAATATGTGGGATCCAAACTCATTGATGGGAGATGTGAAATTGATGGCCTTAGCCTCCTGGCTCACCCATGAAGAGACAAAATTTGAATATATCAAAAGAATAATGGCCATAGAAGTAGATGAGCCCCTGTGGATCAGGGCAAAGTTAAGAGGCCCTCATATCATCATTAGTAACCATAGGATCATAGGTATTGGTGACACCTAATCATCAGAATTAGGTGAATAAGTGTAACTGATGTAAATAAATAATAAGAAATATGAATAGTCACCGAGAGATGAAGTGAACAGTCTCTCCCTCATGTATATAATAAAGACCAACCTGAATGAATATGAATGAATTGTTTTTGAGGAGTTACTGCCTGGTCTGACATGGTATCAGAGCCAGTGCCATTTTTGGCTTCTAACTGCCATTGTAACTCCCTTCTGCCATTTTTTAGAAATCTGAGTTTTCCCTTTGCGTGATAATCAGGGTCTGCCCTCTACGTGATAATCTGGGTAACGCTTGAGCGAGGAAGCCATAAATGTTGTTGAATACTCCATACGCTGCTGCTCTCTCCACGCTGGTATAACAATGCTCCATTGCCAGACCTGCTCCATCTGCTATTTACCATTATTCTCTGCTCCGTTGATTGACTTTGTTTTTTATGCTGCTCCTACAAAACACTCACCAAAATATGGTTAGGTTTGGGTAACCGTATTCAGTGAATAGGCCCTAATTGACATTCATTCTTTTCCCGCTCGAGAGAAGGAGGCCCTACTCCCATCACTTTGGGTGAAAGCTTACGAAACGAGTGAAACCCTTCATCTTCCAAACTTGTATAGACATTCTTCTACTTACCAAATTGATGTTTCAATTGTCTCTTGCTCGGAGGTTCTATAAGATACTTACCTGAGTTCTTTTTACTGTCGCATGGAAAAAGGAGAAGTTATATACACCTATAGGGTTTTATCTCCTGGAGCTTTAGCATGCATGACCAAAATCATATATTCGTGCTATGTCTATCATTCAAACCTTAGTTCTCCAGGTTCTAGGTTCCTTATGCTTCTCTCTCCACATTGATGGTCAGCGTTCCATTGATATTCTATATGGATAGAATATAGTTCTGCTCCAAGCACGCATTAGTTCTGCTCTTTGACTAGCTGGTCTGAAAAAGAAGTACCTACCACTTGATTTGCATCCCAAGAAGAATTGAAGACTGAGAGAAAAAAAAAAAGAGATGTATTTTCCAATGAAAATGTATGCAGTCAAGGTGTAAAGCATAGTATTTGAACTTTCATGCAAGTTATGGTATCTTGGTACTCGCGGGATGATATTGCCTATTATATTTCCATCCAAGTTTTTGGCAAATTCCAATTTGCGTCAGAATTCCGATTCACTTTTGAGCAGTTGATATTGTTTATCTTTTATTTCTCTTGAATTGCAACCATATCGTAATGCAAAAAAAATGGTGATATTCTATATGGATAGAATATAGTTTTGCTCTTTGTATATTAAATCAATTTCTTACCCAATCAAGAAGGAAGAATAAGGCTGTATTATTTTGAAGCACATTTTGCCAGCAGAAGTATTTTTTTACAATACATAGATTTTTTTTGCGAGTAAAAGTATTTTTTTTACAGTATGCATTCAATCATGTCTATTGTACCTCTGTTCGTGCAAAACATTTGTCATACAATTATCGTTATGAAGAAGGTACACTTCCATCAAGTTTATTATGGCATGCTAGATTTGTACATTTGAACTATGACAGCCTCCGCTTGTTGAAGAAAAATAGTGTTGCTAGTTTGCCTACAATTCCTAGGAAACTTAAGCAAATTGATGCTTGCATTCTAGGAAAGCATAGCAAACAGTCTTTTCATGATTCACATTCAAGAGCACATAGAAAATTTGAACTCATTCATTCAGATTTATGTGGTCCAATGCCTATTCCTTCTGCAAATGGAAATAAATATATGATGGCATTTATTGATGACTACACCAGAATGTGTTGGTTTTATATATTGAAGAACAAATCTGATGCTTTTCAAACATTCAAGAACTTTCATAAATGGATTGAAAATGATGCACAATATCATATTGGCTCTATTCGCACTGATAATGGAAAATAATACACTTCAAATGAATTTGAAAACTATCTTCGCCAACATGGGATCAAACATCAAACAACTGTGCCTTATAATCCCCAACAGAACAATGTAGCTGAAAGAATGAATAGGACAATCTTAAATATGGTGCGCTCCATGATGTTTTTAAAAAATGTAAAGTTGATGTTTTGGGTTGATGCAGTTCTATGTGCTGTATATATAAAGAATAGATGTCCATCTAATGCTATTAGAAACGAGACTCCATATGAAATGTGGTATGGGCACATTCCTTCGGTAAAGCATCTCAGGGTCTTTGGTTCCACCTATTATTCCTTGATACCAAAGGTACATAGAAACAAACTTGGTGCAAGAAGTCTTAAGTGTATCTTCCGGGGGTATGTTATCACTTAGGTTGTTCCCCAAAGTTGTAAGAAAGGGAATATGGCCGAGGTAACCACATACCAATCTTTATGATACAAATTCTAGCCAATCTGCATCCAGAGAGGGCTCTCTCTTTATGATTTAGCTTTGTTTTGAAAAGTGTTAGGCTAGTTATGAAGTTCAAGGATTTTGTTTTGTGTTTGGATGGTGGAATCCAATAGAACAGTGAGGTAAACTGAATAGTTCAGTCCATTGGGCATGATGGAGTCAAAGAAGGATAGCTTTCTGGATTAAGTTTCTTAACATAGGATGGCATTACAGAGCAAGGTAGTCAAACATGGAACAATTTCAAAGGCTGAAATCAGATGGAATGGAGTCAAATGGGTGAAGGGCAGTTAAGAATCCTTCATCATATTAACAGAGGGAAAGATGGATGATTACTGTTAAGGAGAAATTAAGAATTCCTTAGCAAATACTCAATATGAAAGAATCAGGAAACATGAGCAATTAAGAATTCACTGTTTATTCTAATTCTGAAGAAAACATAGAGAATAACAAAGACTGAAGACAGAGTGCAATCAAGCAAATTCTGAATTATTCTTTCTCTCTATTATTCAGATCATGAAACATAGATGATATAGTAAACTTAGAAACTGTAAAACACAAGTTAGAAGGGACTTATTGATCCATAAGATGATTCAAGAATTCTGTAACAGGTCCTTAGCATCAATTCCTCATCCAGTAGGCTAGACAAAAATGGTTCCAACAGCCTTTTATTCCAGACAATTTCAGTATTATAGTCAAAAACTATGAATACCCACCAACCAACCCCAAATACTTCGTTTGGGGGGGTATTTATACAAAAATATCAAAATATCTTACAAAATATCTGATAGAAATAATATCTGGTGATGACTAACGCCTTTTTTACAAAAAGATAGAGACAAACAGTCTCAGAAACAGGGAAACAATAAATTGACGCTGTGCTGGCCGTTCCTTCTTTATTGGATGTACCGGAGGTAGGTTCTGCAAGTCGGTTTGCAGTTGTCTTCCACTGATATTCTACGATGGCTGCTCCATCGTTGCTGGACATCCTTTGACCCCAAGAGGAATTTACAGGATCCCCAACATGTCTTCCCACCATTGTTGCTCTGGCAATTTATGTCTTTGAAGTTTCCTCAAGGTTTCATCAGCTTCAGTATATCTGATAAAATTAGGCTGGAGCTGAAACAGATGTTTTACTTCATGTTCGATAAAAAATAAACTCTCCAAATTATCATAGAGACTTTGGCCTATGGAGAGAGCTTTTACTCATGAAGCACTCGTTGATGAATTAACTTGATCACCCACATATGTGTTCAACTTATGTACATAATCTGCGTGTTTCATAAGCCATTCGTTATTTCCTAAAAGACTTGGCAGCCCCTTTTTCTACAAAACTGTAAACCTTTCCATGAAAGAATTAATTTCCACTTGCATATCCTGGCATCTTTTTTCTAAATTTTGCATTAAAGTTCTCTTGGTTAGAACCTTTTTGATTTCCAAAATAGTGCTTATTCTATCTGGGATGCCAAGTTGTTCCAACTGTTCTCTATTTCTGTAATTCAAAAAATGTATGAGCTGGTTGGCTTGATCAGGCATTTGTCCTAATAAAGCTCTTGCTTTTTGAATTTCTCCATGTGCTACATTCACTAAGTCAACCTGCTCATAGATAGTTTGGATAGATGGCCAAACATTACTTAGGGATTGATTGATGTTGGTCCAAAGAATACCTTTGATTTATGCCAGAGGTTTATCCATAGTGAGATCCTTCTCTAATGTCCTCACTTTATTCTCTAATGCCTTAACCTCTCTTATTTTCTCTGCCACACTTAGTTTGGATTTATCATAACTTTTTTCCACCTTTTCCATTTTTTCCTTTACATGCTTCAACTCTGACACTTGGAGTCTCAATTCTTCCATGGCCTTTATTCATTCCTCTATGCTCATACTTGTACTGTTGCCTGGTGCTGTTGCTGCTCTTTTTGTACCTGTAATTACTTCTACTGTAGGTGTTGGGACATTGGGAGCCAACGCTACTCCACTTGTTGAGGGGACTGCAGTTGTGACCATGGGGATTACCTCAGGTGGCTGGGAGGCCGACTCTCCCTGCTTCTCTTTTAATGCTTTTTCTAGTGCCTGCTTTGTATCAGTTAATCTTTCATTGAGTTTCATGAGCAGGTCCATCATGTCTTCCTCTGATTTTTGTTGCACAACTTCTGCGGTCTGTGGATGCATGGAAGGAGGTAGTTTCAACTGTTTCCTCAGGGCAATAATGTCCTCTTCTTTCTTCTTTATAAGTGCCTTTACACCTTTAGCATCTTTGGGATCATGTCCCAGTTCAATGATGATTTCTTCTAAAGATTTAATCCTGTTGTCCTTGGCCAGAGAAGAGGCTTTCTCCAAATGTAATTGAGCAGAGGTATTGTCCAAGGAACTTTGCAACTGATGGGCCAACATTGCTTTGTCAGCCAGTGTAGAATAAACCATTTCTCCCGTTTGTTTATGAAGTTCAATTTGGTCCATTGGATGAATATCTTTGGCTAGGACCTCCAAGTTTGTTCTGATGAAATCTGTTGCTGACTGGGGTTGCTACACCTTTGGCTTAAAATAACTCATTATCATTTTACCCTCTTTGATGTCATATGCAGACATTAATCTTTGTTGGTTTGAAGGGGCCATCTTTAAGTATTGATTGTACATTTGAATCCTTACAGGCTCATTTTTAGCCTTAATTTCTGTGAAAGCTCATTTAATGTCTGAGGACTGTTTTCTTTGTGGCCTGGTGGACGATACTTCTACACTATGTTGCCTTTCTAGCTCCTGTCTATGTGAGCTAGTTGATGTATCCACCACTGGGGAGGTTTGTTGGCTGACCACCCTCTCACCTCTTAGACTGTCTGTTGTTTCTTCAATGATTTCCTCTTCTGATAGAGGATTCAGCCTCTGTCTCTTTGCTCCTGGTTGTTCAGCCGGTCCACTGATAGGTGTGGCCTCTTCTCTGTCTCTTTTCTTGCCTTTTTCCTCATTTAGAGGAGTTTGTAATGCTGGGATCTCTGCTGCTTTAGATTGGGCAGGAGGAATTTGCACTTGTTCCTGTTCTCTAGACCCCCCTGGCTGATCAGTCATGATTGGTTGTTCCATTGTTTCCACCTCTTTTCCCTTTGAAGTCCCTGTGACTGATGCACTGGTTCTCTATGCAGGCTACTGAGAAGTTCCAGCAGAGGATGTCCCAACTCCTGATTGTTGAGGCCACTTGAAAGATACCTGTCCAAAAGAGTCCAGGTCAAGGGTTTTTTCAAGATCTTTCATAGCTTTTTCCATCTTTTCTTGTTCACTAACTTCCTCTACTAATGTCCCTTCTACCCATTCTTCCTGATTTGCATACTGCTCAATTTCTGGGATCTTATGATGTACATACACTGATAACCTGTTTCTTACCCTTCTGTCACTTATGAAACTACATGGGTCATATGGTACCCACTCAAAACTCTTCTTGAATTTAAGGTGGTTTTCTAATATGTTCTCAGCATCTTTCCATGCATCCTAGAATTGATTACATAAGGGCCTAACTGATTTCTGATTCTTAGCTGGGCCTTCTTCTTTACATTACAAAAGTGGTTTAAGTCTGCATAGATGAGCTACCTGAAATATTCTAATGCAAATAACCTCATAGGCACATATCTAGGCAACTTGAATGGGCATAGTTCACATCCATATATTATGATTTCAGTGTGATTCTGGTAAAGGTACCAGTCACCTATCATGTATTGCTTAGACAACTGTAAAATCTTCTTCATATCACTAGTAATTCTAGGAGGAGGATCTCCTATCAACAGAGCGGAGGCTGGGTGTACAAATAAGTCAATGAATTCACTATAGGTATAAGGGGAGTCACATTCATGGAAAACTGAGCTCCAAAAGATCACAGATCTTCGATTTCCCTTTGGGTCCAGTTTCCTAATGGGAAATGGAAAGCTGTCTAGCTGATAATATAACAACAGATGGTATATGTAAGAAATGTATTTGAAAACTCCTTCTCTATCCAAATTCAGGAATTGGTCATGGATTTTGTTGGCTATAAAAGTGGCAAAGTCATACTTGACAGCAGGGGGCTATCCTGGAGTAAAGATAGATAATAGAACCAGGGTGATATCATCCACATATTCGCTGGATCTAAATCCTAAGATCAAGGATACCATGTCAAGAATGATTTTTCCAGTCTCAGTGAACCAGAAATGCAAATAGGGAGGTGGGCCTTGGGGCTGGCAGTTTGGTTTCATGAACATCTGAGCAATACGGGTTATCTCTGAGTTGGGTAATTGAGAAGCTTTTTCAAGCAAAAATCCCATGGAGAGATGAGCAAGGGGCTCAGTGGAATGGAAATGTATCATCTTATTGATGGATTCAGCAATTATGGAAAAAAGGACTGTTTGGGAAGGTGACATAACTACTCTGTGGACAGGGTCATAGCTGGCATAGCATTGGTGAATGATATCAGGAAAAACATGGACTTAGGGAAGAAAGTACATGGGAAGGTTTGAATCCCATAGTCCAAAAATGTTAGAGTTGGTTAGATGACTATTTCTGATTTGGTAGAAGGTCTGAAGATGATTTTTGTCACCAGTTAAGTCTTTTATCTGGAAATATCTGTCAGCCAAGGGTAGATAATTCAAGTCTTTATGAGGTGCATTCATGGGCGCGACATTCAGGGCTATGGGGGTTTCCATGTTTGGTTCTTGTGTTTTCAAATAGGAATTTGGGCTTTCTATGGAGAATTGGACCAAACAACAGGTTTCAGGGTCTCTTATGGACTAAACAAACTGATTTCAGCTTAAAGTTGGCTTTTTCAGGTAGAATTTCTCTATGGAAAAGTGAATTTGCAGGTTGGCAGGGTAAAAACAGATAAATACCTGGATTTCAGAGGCAAAACTGTGAATTTGCAGGTCGAATGGCGGACTGCCGAGCACGACGCTGGACTTTCTTGGCTGGTGACGGGCTAACTTGCTCAAATAATCGACTGGACATTCTTTGCATGGAGCAAAGTTTGCAGAAAATTGGGGTGAAAATGACATTTTATCATTTATTTAGCGAAAATCGATTTGGCAGGTAATTTTTGGCATTTATTGAGCAGATGACATCAGCATGACATGACAGTTTGTCATTTAGCGGGGGCTACGGGATGGTGAGGTGGCAGTGATGTCAGTGAGGGGTCATCGGGGGGGCGGTAAGTGGTTTTGGCCCGCACCGCTTATGGGCTTAAGTGGTTTCGGTCGAGAGGGCCACGAGCAACGCGGGTGGTCGACACGTGTCCCGGTACGAGCGGTGATATCGCCAATTCCCCGGACGTTAAAGTGCAGTGGCGAAGGGGGTCACAAAATGATCTACAGTCGTTGGATCTGGGGCCGTTGATCTGACGGCGGGCGCTGTACTGAAATGACGGGTGGTTAATGCGCGGGGGCCCATGTATTTAAACCATGGTTCTAATGTTTTCAGGCGCGATATGATTGTTTTGCGGGGTGATTTGTTAATTAATTAATGTGGGGTTAATTAATTTCAAAACTGTGTGCGGGGAATGGTTATTATAAGGTTTCAAATAAACCTATAATTCCATTAAAACAACGATATATGGCTATAGTTTAGCCAGGGGCGGGAATAATAAAGTTTTGGGGTTTTGCATATATTAATACAATATGGGAAAGGGGAATAAGTATAGGGAGTTTATACAATAATGTTAAATAGTTAATATGAGAAATGATATAAAAAAAAGCGCTAAGTTATAAAGTTTAACAACTTAGGCTTAAGGAAAGAAGGTTTCCATGTGATTGTGTACAATTTCCTAAGTAAAAAGGGTTTTACTTAGGCTTTTTATGAAATGGGATGGAGTGATTTGGTGATATTGAGCAGATCTCAATATCTCTAGGGGGAGATTAGTAAGTGACTTGGGAAAAGGATGGAGGGGAGTTAATCATGCTTTGCTTGACCTGGATCCAAAATATAAAAACTGCCATGGTACTAGTGATAACAATAGGATGAGGGCTTTGAGAAACAAAATAAATCACAAGTATGCTTCTACAACACCAAAACTACCTACCCAGCCTACTGTACCTAACATTTTTTATTCTTTTTCTTTAGGTGCATTTGGACTGGCAAACCCTCAACAATTTTCTTTCCTCTTCATGATAAACTTATCTAAAATATGCACTTATTTCTCTCAAGGGCTCAGATTAAACTGTTGAGCTCCTTTGCTTCTCTACCTATCTACTTATCTGCCAAGTTTAAACAGTTTGGACGGATTTTTATTCTCTATCTCTAAAACAGGAAATTCAAAACATGAACTGGCCAAGATTAAACTATTTGGCCATTCATTAATTGTGGTAAAAAACTCAACGAGCTGTACATGATGCTTTCTTTAAAGAAAATGAAATAGTAGTGGCATTTTGACTTGCACACTTTCCTAGTCCTTTTCCTTTAGGGTTCATTTCTTTTCATTTTTTCTTTTTACCATTTATCTTTTCACCCTTTGATTTTTCTTTTAGGGTATAACCTCTTTACATTTTTTAATTTCTTTTATTTTTGAAAATATGGAAGACCTTTACAATAAGAAAAGGTATGTACATATTGCAGAGATAATCAAGTCAATCATGAAATATGACACCTATTGGTATAGGAGCATAACAGGGTATTCAAACACCTCCAAAGTATACCGTCTCTATGATGAAGTTAATAAAAATTTTGTTGTATCTAGAGATGTAATCTTTCTTGAATCATCCAAAAATTACAATGTTTTTGAGCAACAACTTGATCGCTTGGATAGATTCGCAAATGCAAAATCATTTCAAGAATTTGTTAATCAGATTCCACATCTTGAAGGGGGGATTCCTATACTAGATCAACATGTGGAATCTTCTTCTGAAGAACTCTCTCCCCCGCATGAAACTCAAACAGCGGATGATGCTTTAAGCGATGTGATTGATAGAATTGGGAGACTCAATCTTGATTTAGTCCCAACTCAATCAATGGAGTAGCCTGGACCATCTGAGAAAGGTCCCCCAAAGTGGATGATAAAGATACTTGAAAGTGTTCATCTTGATGAGGTTGGAAAGACAGGAATTAGAAATTCAAACTGGCAAAATGGAGGTGATGTAGATGACTCTGATTCACCCGTTGATATGGATATTTCTTATGACTGTGAATTTAATTTGTCTACATATTTCGAACCAACTTCCTTCAAAGAAGCTTCTTCTCATGATGAATGGAAAGAAGCAATGCAAAAGGAGTATGATGCCCTGATAAAGAATGGCACTTGGAAGTTGGTGGATCCTCCATTAGGAACCAAACCAATTGGCTGCAAGTGGGTCTACAAGAACAAGTATAAAGCTGATGGCTCACTTGACAAGCACAAATCCAGGCTTGTGGAAAAAGGTTTTGCACAGAAGGAAGGGGTCAATTATGAGGAGACTTTTTCCCCCACAGCAAAATGGGCTACAATCCAAACACTCTTTGCCCTAGCAACTCAGAATGGTTGGAAAGTCCATCAAATGGATGTAAAAACTGCTTTCTTGAATGGAGATATAAAAGAGAATGTTTTTATGTCCCAGCCTAAAGGATTTACTATGAAATGACATGAACATAAAGTATGCAAACTTGTGAAATCCTTGTATGGCCTCAAACAAGCACCGCGAGCCTAGTATGAAAAACTAACTGAGCATCTTCTGAAACTCAATTTCAAACATTATGATCTTGATGATGCAACTTTATTTGTCAAGAAAGTTAGAAAAATAGTTGTATATCTTGTGGTATATGTAGATCATCTTTTGATGACAGGGAACAATGAAAGCTACATTTCATCCATAAAGAAGCAATTGAAGAAAGGTTTTGAAATGACTGATTTGGGCTATGTTCATTACTATCTTGGTATTGAAGTAACTCAACATCCGAAGTCCATATTCCTTTCCCAAAAGAAGTACATTGTAGATCTGTTGAACAAGTTTGGCATTACAGAATGCAATCCTCTTACTACTCGAATGGAACAAAACTTAAAGCTCACATCCATTGAAGGAAAAGAATTTGAGGATGCAACAAAGTATAGACAACTTGTAGGAAGTCTCAACTACCTAACTACTACCAGACTAGACATTTCGTTTGTTGTTGGAATCCTCTCCAGGTTTATGCAAAAGCCTTGTGAGGGACATTGGTCTGCTGCAAAAAGAGTTCTAAGGTACTTGAAGGGAACTCAAGACTTCGGAATCAAGTATACACAGGTGGACGACTTCAACTGTTGGAAATAATACTGAGAGGGGGGGTGAATCAGTATTATCAGATCAATCAAACTTTTTTTAATGCTCAGAAACATATACGCTACTTCAGTTAAGTGAACCAGCGTGTCCACGCTACTGTGTCTAAGGAAAACAGCGTATAACCAGAAAACTTATAATTCAGTTAGTTTATCTTCAGTTAAGTGCATCAGGTCATCATTCACCATATTAAGAGTAAACAGATGCAGTATAACAGAACAGATCATCACACAAAAGTCACACACATGAACACCATGATATAAGGTGGAAACCCAATGTGGGTGAAAACCACCTGCTGCAAGTCGTCTCTATCTTTCTTTAATAAGAATTTCAGTTTACAATCTTTTGTACTGGTGCAGCCTTATACCAGTACGCAGGCTACAACCTGCAGAAGGCTTCAACCTTCTCTCGTTCTCCAAACTTCCTTGGAAGGGAGCTCCAACCCCCTTTGCTCTTGTACTAGCTAAGATACTAGTACGTAGGTGCTTCCCTACAATCTTCTTTCCTTCAGGTACCACCTTTCATCAATTTTCAGACTGGATACTCCTGAAGCACAACATTACAATCTGAAGACCATGATTCATTCACAGATCATATAAAACAACCAATACTAGCATCATCAATCTTTGAATCACTGAACCACTGAAACCCTGTCAAACCCAGTCACCAGAACACAGAGCATATTACAGAACACTACAATAACAATCAGATCCAGCTGCAACCAAAAAATCAAGCTCCAAAAGATATACGCTACTACTATGAAGGAAACCCGCGTATACACGCGGTTTTACCGAAGACAACCTACGTACAGATCTAAAAATAATCTTTCATAACTTGCAGTTGTACCATATTTCAGTTATACCCAGAACATAGCATTGCGTCAGTATCCAGATCTAGAAATTCGCATAATCAACCATATAAAGATAGTTCATTTCAAACCATTTGATCCCGATCTCTCCTTAGATCTTGTTCTCCATCAACCGATGAGATCTCTCCTTAGCTCAGATCAAGCAATACACCATCAACCAATAACCTGCATACTGGATCTAATACTTCATCATATATTCAAGACCTTTCCGATACGTTGCCTCATGATTTCCTTCTCCTTATATAGCCTTAGGCCTTGTTCAATACCAAGAGCCAAAACCATAGAAATCCAATATCATCAACTTCAAAACTAGGGATCAACACGTCCGCCGAGACGCAACTTCCAAGGAATAACCGCCATGGACCAAAGATAAGTTTTCCACATACACGCGCTTTTACTGAAGCCAACCAGCGTGTACACGCGACTTGGTACATAGCGAACTAGCGTGTATCTATTTTTCTTCATACTTGTAGACTGATCATCAATTCCTTGCTGCTATCCTTCTGCACTATGATTTGCTATCAGTGTGATTTGCCATCAAGGACAATACTTGTCTCATAATGCCAACATCAACTTGATTGGATACTCTGATTCAAACTTCAATGGAGACAAAGAAACTGGGGTATCTATTTCAGGTTATGCTATGAGTCTTGGATCAGGAGCTGTCTCCTAGAGATCACACAAACAATCAGTTCCAGCAAATTCCACAATAGAAGCAGAATATGTGGCAGCAGCTGAGGCAACAAAAGAAATTGTGTGGCTCAGGAAAAGTCTTGAAGATTTGCAGGTAAAACAAGAACAATCAACTCCACTCATGATTGAGAATACCTCGGCAATAAAGTTGGCCAAGAACCTAAAGTTCCATGATCGAACAAAGCACATCAATACTAAATATCGTCTGATTCGACATCATGTTGAGGCCAAAACAATCCATCTCTGCCATTGTTCCACTAATGAGCAAATTGCAGACATCTTCACCAAAGCAATTGGAAGAGAAAATATTGAACGATTCAGAACGATTCTTGGACTCACCAACATCCCTTCAGATTAAGGGGGGGAATGTTGACACCTAATCATCAGGATTGGGTGAATAAGTGTAACTGATGTAAATAAATAATAAGAAATATGAATAGTCATTGGGAGATGAAGTGAACAGTCTCTCCCTCATGTATATATTAAAGACCAACCTGAATGAATATGAATGAATTTTTTTTGAGGAGTTACTGCCTGATTTGACAAATATAAATGGCACGTTGGTACCAGCCTATATAAAGAAAAAAGAACATGCAATATTACACTTTAAAGATATTTTCATATTACTAGGTGTTATATGTAAAATTCACTTTTGCGGACAAAAATGAACTCCCTAGATCTAGTGGTATGATCTAGAACAACAAAGGGAAAAATATATATATGTTTTCCTTAGAGAGATTAAAATATGGAAAAGATACCTACCTGGAATCTGTAACAATTCCTTCTCTTCTCTTTGCTTGTAAGCTCTAATCCTAGCTTCACACGTTATTAATGGAACTTGCAATAATGACTAAAACAAACAAAGGAACTAAAATATCCACATGTCATAATCCAATATCTCTATTTAATGAGTCAGTGTGGTATTGAAATACATAAGTATAACACCAATATAGGAAAACACGATTCTTTTTGTATTAATAAATAAATGAGAGAGTTAAAACCATATATAGAAGTTGACTTTGTAGATTTCTCCCAAAATGTCTTGTCCTTCCTTGTCATAAAGCAAACCTTCACACTCAACCCTAATGTAAATGGATAATGATTCATTAATCTCAAAGTAGCAGCATGAGGGCACTATAAAGGCTCCAAATTCTTGTTGGAAAATCTAACTAGGTTCGGTCTTCATTAAATGTATTTGAGTCATCTTGTAATGTACTTGTCAAAAGAATAAAGAAAATAATTTTTATTATTATTATTTTTGTTACTTATTAAAGCATATGCTTCATGCTTGGGTCACCATGTTTTAGTTCAAAGTCCCCATTGAGGACTTCTAGGATTTACTCTGAGTCAATAGAGTCATTTTACTTTTAAAGAGACACTTTTTGGGCTTTTGAATCATGTAAAAAGGTTAAGTATTGACTCAAATGTAATTTATTCATCCTCCACACCAAGTCAACCTAAGGACACTAAATCGACCTCACATGGATCCTATATATACAAGCAAGTCGAATTCATTTGGAGCACATCATCTCAACCAAGTTCTATATCTCTAAAGAAGTTGGGAAGTGCAAATTCTGAAGCTGGTAAGCCAAAGGAAGTGAGAGTTGGGTGGAGTCTAAGGAGAAGAAGAAAATCTAAATTTTGGTGCCTCTCTCTCTCTATTTTGTGCCCTAGATTGGGAGATCTAAGTCTTCCAAGTTTCACTGATGCCGAAAGTTTCCTAATGCCAAAATGTTGCCTAGTCGAAGTTGATGGAAAGGAGGTCGAAAATATGGGAGGCTGACTTGGTGTGGAGGGAAGGTATGAGATTTTTCTAGGGTGAAGAGTCTCAAAGAATACTATTTAAAGGAAGAATTTTCTTGACTGGGTTTTCCCCTCGAGGGGAGTTTTTCCCTGGCATAGTGCCTATATATGATGTCCATTATTTTATGTGTTATTTCTTTGGTAATTGCTTGATGAACTAAAATAAATAAGATATAAATAATCATAATAACAAATCAAGAACATCACAAGTAATTATCAAGAAAATAAATTATTTATGCCTTTTTTATTTTCTAACATGGAATCAGAGATTTGGTGAAGAAAGAAGAAAAAGGCAGTCTCAAGCACTTGATCAAGGAACCATTCAAAGGATTATCTCAAGGGAGAAATCTACTATATTCAAGGAACATGTATAACACAATCAAGGGAGAGAACAAACTTGAAGGAGCCTCAAATTATAGTTCTTGGAAGAAGAGGATTGATCTAATCCTTAAAAAGAACAAGGTACTATACTTGGTCAAAGGAAAAGTAAAGAAGCCTACAAATGACTCAAGTGATGCTGACAAAATGAAATTCAGGGAACTAGAATTGGTGGCCATGACTCTAATGGTAGAAGGAATAAAGTAAAACCTTGTCCCATTCATAGTCAACATCAATCATGCTCAGGAAATGTATGAAGCCTTGTCAATGTTATTCACTATTAAGAACATTGGTCAAGTAGCAAGTTTGAAGAATGAGCTAAGGACCACAAACATGAATAAATAAGACACATTGGCATCCTTCTTTGTAAAGATAGCAAGAATCAGGGATGATATTTTGGCCATTGATGAAATTATTCCACACAAAGAACTCATGATCACTGCCCGATTAGGATTTCCACCTACTTGGGGTACATTTGTTGCAGGACTTAACAGTTGGAAGGTAGCTCCCACTTTTGAAGAAACATGGACTACCTACAATCAATAATAATTAAGGATCTCATTAGTTTCCATTCCTGAAGGAGTGTTAAATGCCTACATTGCTCAACATAAAGGAAAGAAATCGAAATGATGGAGGAAGAAATTTGACATGTCTAAGGTAGAATGTTATCAATGTCATAAGAAGGGTCACTATAGGAGTCACTATTCCGAAAATCAAAGAAACAAGAAGAGGGAAAGGGATCAAGCCAACATTGCTGAAGAACGAGACCCAAAGAAATTCAAGCATGAAGAATCTAACATTAGGAACTTACACCACTAAGTCCTTTTCTTTTAGTCTTAGATATTCTATTTTTGTAATTTTCATGTTTAGGATTTATAGGTTTTAACATGGTTTTTTTTTAATACTTTTTCTTTTGTTTTATAATTTTATAGGTATCCCTCAAGCTTTGGAGGGATACCCCAACAAATCCCAAAGATAAGTATCCCACTTCCTTTCAGTTTTTGGTTTCATGCATTTATTTAAGTATTGATTATATTAAAACTAATCATCATTCTCCCTCTATTGTCTTGACTAGGAAGACATTTGCTATATCCTCAAGGAGTATGGAAGAAAGCAACCAAAGATAAGGTTTGTCAAGAAATAAAGGTATTCCTTAAACCACAAAACATTGACTTATTTATTAAATGTTTATTCATTTGACGATTTGTTACTAACATTGTTTTGTCTAGCTATATTGAATGATATTGATTCTTATTTTTGGGTTATTCGTCACTTGATAAATCTACCCGACTCCTATTCTTAACTAATTTTATAGAACCCTAGACAGGTTCTCAAGAAACCCCTAACCTAAGGGTATGTTAATGTGAAGATTTGAAATCCTAAACTATTTAGGAATATTGTGAAATGTTATTTGAATTTTTATTGATGATGTCACATTTGTAATTTTGGTATGATCAGGAAAACCTAACTTGTTAGGGTTGAATGATAAAGTCTAAAATCATGAACCTTTGGAATATTGGTAATTTTGGGATTGGTATGTTCCTATATTGAAATCCTAACTCATTAGGGTTTGGTGGAATGTGTAAGCAAAACCCTTATAATGTCTAAGAAATGATTTCCTTGGTATGTGTGTGTTTGTCTGATCAAACCCTAGTCTAATCAAGTTTGTTGTATGTCTAACTCTTATTGATATTTTTGAGGTTGGGTTTGAAGATCACGTGATATGAAATGCCTTTGCATGATGATGAAACCCTATGTGTATATAGATATTTCCTTTTGTTTGAAACCGTATCTTGGTCTAGTTCAATATATATCTAATGTATTAATGTTGTGAGGACATATGATATGTTTTTGCATGGTAATGTATTCCTAGATACATGTGTTGACCTAGTTATTGATGGTCATAAGTCTTAGGATTTAATATAATTCCTTGTCTAGGATTCTAGGATGATGATATTTGGAAATCTAGGGTTTTACAATTAAACCCTAGTAGGAATTAAATTCTCTAGTATGTGTGATATAAAAATTGAGATATATTTATATAATGGTTGTTGATATTGTGAAAAAAAAATCTAGGGTTTTGGAGTTAAACCTTAGTAGAAGTAAAATCTCTTATGTATAATGACAATATGATAATTTGAGATTTGTGTAAGTTCATTGAAATCTCATTTTTGGTTGGGATTGATGGTTGATTGAAATATAGGGTTTTCAACTAACCCTAGTGGAAGTTGGTCATGTTAATGACTAAGCTGTTATTGGCTTTGATTAATTCTCATGTATGAAATCTAGGATTTGTATAAAACCCTAGTGGGAAGTCTAACATATGAATTTTGAAAGTTGTTATATGCCTTGTAGATCTATATTTTGTTTGAATTTTTTCTAGGGTTTTATATATGTTGTATTAGGGTATATTACTTCTTTGAATGAAACAATGAAACCCTAGATAGAATGAAAGTTGTTATGTAGTCTATGGTTTATGACAAAGTCCTTAGCAATGTGTTGAAGAGTATGTGTCTCTTGTTTTAGTATCTGATATATGTAAGGTTGAAATGCTTCTGTAATTCTAATATGGCTATCTTCATGCTTCTATAGATTTGGTTGTACTTTTTATCTAAGTTGTGCAGGTACACAATCTTCAATATGGTGAAGATGCTCATTGATGTGATAAGAATGATTAGGATGATGATAACTATGATAAAATGGTTGGAAGCCACGAAAGATTCTCCGATGAAGAAAAGAAGAAGTTGATCTCCCTAAGAAAGCCTAAATCGAAGAGATATCCCTAAGATTAAGAGGGACTCTAATAAAGAGATGCTCCCTGGTTGAGAGGGAGGGAATAGCTTGGTTTTGATTGAAGAATGAATTTCGAAGGATATGTTGTTGCATGAGAAGTAAGAAATGAAAGTGTATGATAGATGAATCTTATGTTAGATATTTGGTTGATAGTCCTACTATGAAAATTTAAGAAGCAACATCAAGTTATCTGAAAGACACCGAAGGTTTGTATTTGTTTATGTACATGTGAAAATATATTATTTATTGGGGTTGTGTTTGTACAGGTGAATCTCTTGAAGGATTTTCTAGCATGCTAGTTACCAATCAGTTTATTGGGAGAGATTGGTCCTCCTTAGTCTATTAGATCAAGGAGTGTTGAGGCTTTGTTAGTGAAGCATTGCCTGCGAGGACATCTGGTCGGCACTTTGTGTTGATGTCTAGGTACCAAAGTTCGAAAAGGTGGTGTTGATTATAGAGCTTTGTTTTGATACACACCTAAATCTTTGGGTTGGTGGTTAGCAAGTAAGCCTCATGGTACCTAGAGCAGCTGAAAGCTTGAGTCTAACTTATTCCCACCTAGATAGATTTCCCTGGTTAGGAATCTAGTTTGTGGCATTGCAGTTCCTAAATTGTTGAGAGACAAATGGATAGATTGTCCTAGTCAGGAATCTAGTCCATGGAATTTGGTGCCTAAAGTTCTTTATTGTTCATATAGTTTGAGATCTTCCATTATACTTGTCTATGATGAATACCTCCCTAGTTAAGAGGGAGTGTTGGAAAATTTAACTAGGTTTGATCTTCATTAAATGTATTTGAGTCATCTTGTAATGTACTTGTCAAAAGAATAAAGAAAATAATCTTTATTATTATTATTGTGACTTATTAAAGCATGGGTTTCATGCTTGGGTCACCATGTTTTATGTAAAAGTCCCGATTGAGTACCTCTAGGATTTATTCTGAGTCAATAGAGTCATTGTACTTTTAAAGAGACCCTTCTTGGGCTTTTGAATCATGTAAAGTATTGAGTAAAATGTAATTTGTGTATCCTCCACACCAATTCGGCCTAAGGACACTAATTCGACCTCACATGGAACCTATAAATACAAGCAAGTTGAATTCATTTGGAGCATATCATCTCAAGCAAGTTCGATATCTCTTAAGAAGTTGGGGAGTGCGAAGTCTGAAGCTGGGAAGCCAAAGAAAGTGTGATTGAGTGGAATCTAAGGTGAAAATGAAAATCAAAATTTTGGTGCCTCTCTCTCTTTTTTTTGTGCCCTAAATTGGGAGATCAAAGTCTTTAAAGTTTCACTGTTGTTGGAAGCTGCCTGATGTCAGAAGTTGTTGCCTAGTCAAAGTTGTTGGAAAGGAGGTAAAAAATATGGGAGGATGACTTGGTGTGGAGGGAAGGTATGGCCTTTGTCTAGGGTGAAGAGTCTCAAAGAATACTATTGAAAGGAAGGATTTTCTTAACTAGGTTTTCCCCTCGCGGGGGGTTTTCCTTGGCATAGTGTCTACATTTGGTGTCTATTATTTTATGTGTTATTTCTTTGGTAATTGCTTGATGAACTAAAAGAAAGAAGATATAGAGAATCATAATAAAAAATCACGAACATCACAAGTAATTATCAAGAATAAGAAAATATTTCTGATTTTATGATTTTCTAACAAATCTAACCCAATAGTCTCCAAAAGCCAACCCAAACTCCATGGGAGGTAGTAAATTTATAGGGTAAACATGGTAGTTTAGGATTTACCAATCTAGGCTTAAGATCCACCAATGAGGGAGGATAATCTCAAGGGATAAGAGACATGACCACTAGAGTAGGATCAAATAGGAATTTGAGATCTCTATCCATGGAAAATGGTTAAAACCACCTTAGAAGCTTCTGGAAGGAGAAGATTCAAAAATGTTTTTTGATTTTATTTTCTCGAAATTCTAGAATCAATGCACCTACATAGTAGAGAAACCTGCACTGATCAACGCAGATTCTCATTTATGAAAATTGCATCCAATGCAGGTGGACAGGCATGTAGGATGCATTGGGGCTAAAAACATGGTTTTTAAGCAAATAGACCCAAAAACGCAAACTTTTTGGAGAAGTGATGCTTATGTATTTGCAAAGGGATTATGAAAAGGTTGTTAGAAGATGTTGATTGATCTGGTTTTCAGGCATTTTTGGGCTGATGTGAAAAAATGGCCTATAACAAATTTCCCCCTAAAGTAGAAAGTCAAAAGCAATGGATGAGGACTAAAGTTCTTTACCTTATGACAATTGTATATCAAGAACAAATTGGTCGAGATAATCATCTATTACAATACATATTATCATCATGATATCATTACTAAGGGAGGCATACCAATGCTCAGCATATAAACCAATATTACATGTACAATGATCAAGAAGTCTCTTCCATTGATGATAGAAAGTGGACCCATGCTTGGATGATTGTCTAGATTATCATAGCCATCACACTTTTTAATCTTGTATAAATCCTGAAATCTCAACCCGAACGGATAAAACTAGATTGGGGGCCTTCTACCTCATCACTTTATAGTAACGAGTCTATCCATGTGAATAAATGAGTTGTAGTTGAACATGGTAAGATGCCATCTAATTAACTGCCAATGATGCAAGTCGTTAACAGATGCAAGAGAAGCCACTGATGATGTTAATGTCTCTCAAAGTACTATAATACAATCTATGTGGTGTGAATAGATGAGCTGAAGTTGAACACCACTCAGAATCTTTTGGTCAAAGTTCGAAGATGAAGACCTTTCGCCAAGAGCGAGGAAACTTTCCATTGATGTATGCAAGCTTCAATGTACCGAAAGGAATTTCTAAGTCAACTTACTAGATAATGAGTTGATGTCGACAAGAAGTGACTTGTCATAGGAGGGCCTCCATGTATACCCCAGCACCAACACAAAACAGGTATTGTTATGCAACCAACTCATAAATAGATAGATCAACGACTTAAAAATTAGCATCTCTGAGGGTGAAGCCTCCTTTACATTACACAAATGAACAATTCTTGGATGATACAAATGACAAGACCTCCTTTGTATATATAGGAGTCTAAGGGGTCACAATATAATCAGAGCCTACATAACAAAAACAATGTAAGGGAACAAAAATAACAATAGTGGTCTTTTATGGGGCACAACAATAACAATATGGGGGATACATGAGCACAACAATAACAATAAGGGGGATACACTAGTATTATAGGGACCTAACAGGTATCAATATTTGAGACAAAACGATGTTGATTAAGAGTTGGTTCAGGAACAACAGACATAATGAAGGCTTAAAATTATTGTAGCAGATATCAATTGAAGGACTTCTCTTGAATATATTGACGACACTTTAAGGAGTTGGCACTATTGACCCAAACCGATTATGGAGGATTTTGATATGGTGTGATAAAACAAAGAGGCAAGAAGATTTCCAAACCAACAATCACGGAGATGGAGGGAAAGGGTGTCATGTTTAAGAGTGACTCACTACCATTAATGGGTTAAGTACCATGTTTTCCCAATTTCCCCAACCATTTTTGGTCAATACCTCTTTATTTTTGACAACCTAGAGGAGGATAACATATGATTTATCTATAAGTTCACCCTTTGGATGAATCCTTTAGAGTAATTTTAACAAACCCTGAGAAGGAGTGGTTCAGCCTCGTCATGTTCAATGAGTCCAACGTTGTTTGATGATTTTATGAGTCCAGCGAAGGTGTAAATCGGTGCTCTTTTCATGTTTAGAGAGTTTGAAAAGAGGCGAAAAAGAAAACTCCAAAGATTCATTTTCATAAATTTAGTCTCTTAAGTCCAAAAAGGCAGAAAACAATACCTAGGAGAACCTTTTAGTCATATTCGACTAAAGTATTCCTTTTTCATAAATAGACTATCTCAGTATAGAAAAGTGTTAAACTTACACTGGGTAGATGCATTTTCATTACTTTAACAAGTTTGAAAAGACAATTGTTATGCAATATTTTCACATTAGAGGAAATTTTAGCCTAAAAGTGCCCATGAAATTTTCACATAATTTCCATGTCATAATATGTAAACCAATCAAAATCCTTTAAATTTAAAAAGAGATACATGTAACTATTTTGGAGAGAAAAGAAGAAAAACTAAGTATTTTAATTGTATTTTTGGCTTATCTCCTTATATGTTTATTCAAATTTCAAGTGTAGACACTGGTTGGAGACAGAATTAAATTATGTATCCACTGAGCACCCATTATGCATACTTTTGATAATACCCACTTTGACAAAAAATTCAAATACATTAAAAAAATGTGTTCAAGATGCCTTTTTAATGTATCTGCAATTTTTATCAATGTGTGTCTTCTCAAAAGTATGCATAATAGGTGCTCGTTGGATGCGGAATTAAATTTCGCATCCAACAAGTGTCTACACTTGAAATTTGAGTAAACCTAAAAGGAGATAAGCCAAAAAAAACAATTAAAAAGGTAGTTTTCTTCTTTTCCCTCCAAAATTCATAACTATTATTTTATTATTTTAACTATTATTTTACTATTATTCCTTAGGAGGCCACTTTTAGGCTGAAATTTCCTCTAATGATGTTTTGGGAGTCTGAAAAGAGTTGAAAGAGGTCTCCTAGAGGAACGAGTGGTATAAAGGGTAGCAACTAGTTTCGATCATGATGGAACTACTCAAAACACATAGAGGTAAAGAGGCTAGCTAACAAGACCACTCATCGCAACGGTTCCTCTGGAAAGGGTAAAAAAACTAAGTGAAAGTGTATGATCATCCAAGAATATGGTGACGATGGAATGAGAAAACCAAGGCTCATCTGGCAGAAACAGGCTGATAAAAAGTGACAATCACACGAGATAAAATTAGAATGGTTTCATTTTTACACAAGATTGAAACATAGGAAACTATGCTTGAAATTGGTTTCATTTTTACATAATATTGAAACAAGGAAAAACTATGCTTGAGAGATAGTTTCATTTTTACACAAGCTTGAAACAAAAGAAAAGTATGCTTAAGATTAGTCTTCATGCCCCCAACACAATAATGCAATTTGAGGTACATGCCCCCCAAGCTTCATTTCATTCACATAAGTATACTATTGTTTACCAATAGGAAAATGGAATAAAGATTCATTTACGAGATTAAGTGGAAGAATCGACTTGAAATTTACGAGATCTAATCAAAGACTCGAATTGGAGGGAAATTCGTCTCATTTTTTCACGATCTTGACACAGTAAAAGAACTATGATCAAGGGATCTTGTTTCATTTTTTAACGAGCTTGAGTTAAATTGAGTTAATTTCAGTTAAACTAGTTCCAACTTTTGGAGGAAATAGTAGGAGGTCTAGCAGTGGGGTGCGACTTCAGTGTTCAACCAATTAAGTGATCAATCAGCCTTAATTAACTCATGCATGCATGAAATTTGAGTTACCCAGTTGAGATTGGAGTTCAAGGGAAGTGTACTATCAGTTGTATAATTATCCAAGTTGTATAGTTGGTGCATGCAGTCAGAGAAGGAGCCTATAGGGATTGCACAATTCTAATTGGGAATTTCCATAATTAATAGGGGGCTAATCAAAGTCAAGCTTAGTCTTTTTATTATTTTGGTCATTCTGTAAAGTTTTGTTATGATACCTTAGAGATCAAGTTATTAGTCTTTTGAAAGAAGTGTGAGATCGTGTGATTAGTTTGATTCTAAGTTAGGGTTATGTTAAAAATGTGTCAAGTAATGATGGAAATAGTCATTGATTTTCTAAAGTCTAGGTTTAGTAAATCTAGGGTTAATGTATCATCCAAGTCATGGATAAGGTCATAGTGTGTTTGGTGTTTTATCATTGGGACAAGTCAGTGGTGTCTTCTCAGTTAGTTACATAGTCAAATCTGATTGCACATTGTATCATTGTCAGCACTTGCAAGTACCAAACATGTAAGAGTTTTGTTATGTTTCTTCCTCGCGTTGCGCGTTCTTGTTGTGCTTTAAGAGGTGTTATGGTTTCTTGCACCTTGATGACCTCCAAGTTCTAGAAGTTTGTTTTTCTTGTTCATTTTGTGTTTAATACATCAAAATTTATCTCAAAATGTTTAAGAGGGCACTCAGCTAGTATGTTTCACATCTATTTCTTCATCGCTATGCTTTTCTGTTGTGCTACTATCAAAGAATATAAGATATGAAGAAAATCAATGATTTTGAACTTATTTTCATAAGTGGAGTTTCAAAGAGGTTTCATGATGTTAACATCATCTACCAACTATTTTTGTCGGTCAGATATTTCAACACTTGGTTAAACCCATGCAAATGAAATTCGTTGCACTTTGTTGTTGCGCTTTTGTTGTAGGTGGTGATTTTCAAGAAGGGAGGTTTGAAATTTGGAAAAATGTTTTCTAATATGTCTTTGATTATTCATGGGTGTCTTCCACCTGTTTAACACATTCAAAAGTATGGGAGATGGTTGGAAGTATGCAAAGGATGAACTTGTTGTGTTTTGGCTATAGGGGATTTGTTGTGTTTTTAACTGTTTTACCAGTTAACTTCAAAATCAGTTTCTGGCCAAACGTAGATGAATATTGAAAAAAAAAAGAGGTGTTTTTCAAACACAAGATAAATAATAAAAAAATCCTTCATTTTTGTAACAGGTTTCATTTATTGGAAGGCTCAAATGAATCTTTACAGCCTATTTTTTAGATTTCGTCATTTCTTGTTTTAGTAATGATTTTTAGGCATGGATTCCGAGGAGATGGAAAAGAATTTTTGGAAACTGAGAGAGGTTTCTCTCAAGGAAAAGCTCATATACAAAAACCTCACCTGGTTTTTACACAGGTCTTACATTTTTGAAATTAAATGTGCCACTTTGAGACTCATTTTTCACAATTTCGCCAAGCGAGATTTGTTGACAGAGTTCTAGAATTTTTTGAAATTCGACTTGGCGGACCTCCAACTTGGCATAGTTGAATCCAAATTTATTTGGATGTTGAAGTTTGAAGATTTTTCTACCCAATCCGATGATTTTCTCTTTAGTTAGCATATTTTTGGTTAGTCAAAAACCAAACCCTAAATAGTAGGATATGGGTAAAGTTTCCAAATATTTTATACCTAAAACATTGTAAGCTCTTCCTGTCTTTGGGAAAAGGATGGATGTTGACTTCCTTAGTCCAGGGATGATGTAATTGTATATACTTCATGAATTTTAGTCTGCAAAGGATTGGTTGGTCAGAGTTAGAGAAAGAAAACATTGTGCATTGTACTTTTCCATTTAAAAGTTTCCAGTGAATGATGAAGGTCGAGGTCTGATTTTTCATGGATTAATGTGTTGATTTATGATGGTGATGTTTTCTCCTGTGTATATGAGTTTTTCTCTTCTTATAATCATGCTTGAAATTTTATGTCTTCATGTTTAATTAAGCAAAATTTGTTTCAAAATTCACTTTTTAAGTGCTTTGTTGTGGCTTATTGAACATTTAATGTTTTTCTTCCATTGAGATATCTAGAATTCATCCTCAACTAGATGCTTTAGATGTTGTCAATTCCATTATTCATATGTTTTAGGGTCCTATAATTTATAGGATCTCAAGGCGATTGAGTATTTTATCTCATAAATCTCATATTGTAAATAATTGTTAATCTGCAAATGATTTCCAAAAAAAGAAATAGAATAAAAATGAAAAGAGGGTATAAATAAATTAAAAAAGGAAAACAAAAAACATTGAAAAAGAATAAAAGATAGAAACCCATAAAAGTAAATAAAAATAAAAGAAAATAATACTGAAAGTGTTGCAAATCTAAATGACACCACTGATAAGTAGTTCTCTTCATGATTGATTAATAAATGTTTTGTGCGGCGTGCTTAAAATGCCACAATGACTAGTTATTTGTTTAATCATACAGTATAATCATGGTTAAACATGTTTGAATTTTTGTAAATTAGATCAAAGAATAAATATTTTCCAGACAATTTAATCTTGGCGAATCAGTAGTTAGGTAGAAAATGACATTAATTCAACTGTTTAATCTAAATCAATAGGAGAAATAAGTGATAGGATTTAAGTAGTTTTTTATTTTCATTAAAGAAAATAATTATGGGTTTTCTAGCCTAAATGCACCCCTTTAGAAAAATAAAATGTTAGCTTAATTAAAGGGTAGGCAGAAATAGTTGGTTTTATAAATGTATTTATGTGCCCTTTACTCGAAGTCTCAATGACATTGTAAAAAGAAAAGTGCACGATGGGATAATCTATATTCATAACATGTTTTATATTCCAAACATTATCCTAAGTTTTAAAAAAACAAAAAATCAAAGGCGCATATAGACAAAAAAAAATGTTGTTTATGGTTAAAAGGGGGCCGCAGTCAAAGCATCGGGATTCTCCACTCTTCACGATTGAAGACACTCATTTATTTTCGACGCCCCCACTCCATACTACCTTTACCACCGGGGGGGTCTGAAAGGGTGGTATTCTCCACCAGGCCCCATCTTTACATGGCGTCTTCTCCTCATTTCGCACCCCACCCCCCAAGACGATACCACTTACCGCCTCCTACCCTCTCTGAGAACCATCTTCTCCTCATCCCTTTATTGTGTCCCTACCTGACACTCCAGCCAGTCTTATCACGCCATGTTTCATAGTCATTGCCCAATTAAATGACTTCCCAACAAAATTACCATTGAGCATTCAATTTTCCTTCCATCGTTCGACTTCAACAGTCCCACGCTAACCTCCAACAGAACTTGACATCCTTCCTTAAAAAAAAACCTTCAACTGTCCTCTTTGTCCCTTTCACTGCCTTATTCTCCTTAATTACCAGGTTTCTCTGCAAATTTACCAGATTCAAATGATTATTGAAGTAGATAAAATTGTCAATGTTCAATGTCCCCTCCCTTGATGGCTCATAACCTCAAATTTATCTCCGGTAAGCTTTTCCTTCCATCATCGTTAATTGTTCACTAATCTAAATATGCCTCCAAAGAGAAAGAAATAGGAGAACCATGTTAATCCATTAATCCCTCCATCCATAGACTTAGATCATATTCCATTAGTTGATAGGGATTATAGGATCAGTGAGACATAGTGCGACTGTGAATTTTTGGAGCTTTACTATTGGCTGGAGGACAAACATGTTGACAAAAAATATGAAATTGGACTCTGGGAATCCAATATTCCTCACTATATTTTCCCTCTGACCTTCCATGCCCCTGAATTCACCAGGAAATGCCAATCCTGTTATGTTCCCAGCCAAAGAGCCATTATGACCCCTTCTAGTGAGATCATTTTTCAATCACTTCCCAATCTAGAAACAAGATGATGCTAGCTCCCCAAACCAAACTCTATCAGAAGCTTGATTTTTCTAGAAGAGCCAAGATTTTCGAGATCTTCTTACCAGAAAATGCCCAATTACCAAAGACGAATCCTCCATACCCTTCAATCTTCCCTGATCAATCTAAACAGATTATAACCATAATTTCATACATTCTGGGTTATTATTTTGATTAGTGGGTAGATGAACCTATTCTAGGCTTCCTTTCCATTTTTTCCACAGATAGCAAACCATCTATTTTGTTTACTTTCAGTAAATTCCTCGACGATAACATCCATGAGCAGTTTCTTGAATTTCCAACAGAACAAGTGTTTAATTACACTTCAAATTTATTTTATATGTTTCTATATTATCAAGCAGACATGTTCAGTTTTTCCATGCAGAAGCTAGATGAAGAGGGAAACCAGAAGCCTATAATATTTTGGACTTCTTTAGTCATGAAAGAGCAGTAAGAATTCTCCTATAAAAAGTTCATTGAAGATTTTGTTCACCCAATTATGAATATCCTAAATAGCTCAGAACAACCCAGAATCAATGAAGACATCAAAATGATTTTGCGTTTGACAGATCAAGCCAGGACTAGAGATTGGTATTTATACCAAAATTATACATAAATCAGAATTTATGGATGCAATTTAACACCATACAAGCTCCCAAAACTATTAGGATTATTTCCTAATAGAGGATTTTTTCCCTTGAATATATCAAACAAATGCTAAATTCAAATGATATTCACTTTGTGGTGGCAAAGAAGAAGTCCCAGTTTCAAATAAATACACATGTGGGCCCTTTCATATGCAACACAAGGTCAGTAGGAGAAGAGGTAGATAATATCCTTAAAGATATGAAATTCAGCCTGAGTTTCACATGGTCTTATGACCCTTGGGGTATCATTTCTAAGCTGAGAATAGAAAACAAAACTAATTAATATGTACATACCTCAAGGCCTGAGATAGATAAATATGTCAACCTATCAAAATGGGCAGAGAATACATTGCAAGAAGCTAAAGAACAATTGTTTTCAACTTCAAATTTATAGACTCCCACTCCTCAAGAGAAAACAAGTAAAAGACAGAGAGAGGAGGGATCATCATCAACAACAAGTAGTGAGGCCAAGGAGTTCAAAATCAATTACAGGAAGAGAGCCAACATGACTCCTAGGTTAGATGCAGAAAGGGAGGTAGAATATCAACCTGCCATCATAATTGTAGAAACACCATCTACAAGCAGCAAGTTTGATACATCTCCTACTGGACCTCAATATCACAGGATCAAAAACATACAGAGCTAGTTTCATAGAATATCCAAGAAGAAAGGGAAGAGAGTGTTTTTGACAGGTACAAAGAGACTAAACTTAAGAATGAAATTCTTAAGAACAACACCTACAATCAGTTTTGGAAGCATACTTCCAGTTCACAGAGAAGATTACTATCAGTTTTTGATACAAAACAAGGAAAGATGCAGATGGCCTTCCTTGAGGCCCAAATTCCACATCCAAAGACACCAGCAGACTACAAGAGCACATCATTTGAATTCAGCACTAAAGATATGCATCTCATTGATCAAATGGAGATGCATAAACAGACCAGTGAGATTATTTCCTCTACCTTAACTAACATTTCCATGTCATTGTCAAAGCTACAAGTTTCATATGCAAATATTCAGTCCCACTTAAAAATGGAAAAGGTATCTTCTTTAGAAAAGGACAATAGGATCAAATCTTTGGAAGATTTGGTAGTCAAGATAAGATATTATCCTAAAGATATAAATGTTGCAGAGGATATCATCAAGAAGAAAAATCCAGAAATTGCAGCATTGAGAAAGCAGCTGAAACGGCCAGCTACAAAGGATCTCTTGACTAAAGATATTGCAGAAAATGAGACACAGAAGGCTGACATGATGAAGCTAATCATAGAGAAGAATGTTCAAATTAGACATATGGAGGTATAAATGGAGAAAATGATCAAAGAGAAAGAACATAGTCAAAGGGTATCCATAGTCCCCCTAGATGTTATACCCATCACTCAAGTCCCAGCTACAGGAATAGCAACTCCAGCAACTTCTTCAACTCAAAATACAAGTGTTGAATAGGTGACAAAGACACTAGAAAACATGTCAATCCAGTCAGAAGAAGTTAATAAGTTGCATGGACAGCTCAAAGCTCTGCAAGAACAAAAAGTCAGAACTAAAGCTTCTCATTTGGTTGAAGTACAGAAGTCACAAAGGCTGCTAAAGAGGCTACAAAAGGTGGAGAAGGATACATCAATTGGTAAAACCTTGGCCCAAGCCAAGGAAACCATTTGAATGAGTGTTCTAGACTCCATCAATGAGATTTGGTGATGCATCCAAATAATTTTTGAACAGAAAGAAATGATACAAAAATCCATTGAAACCATTGTTCAAGTTTTTGGGTTGTGTTATATTCTTTCCACGACTAGCCCACATAGTTAACCGAGGGGTTAGAAACTGGGTGGAGCCCCCCCTTCGTTGCGCTAATTGCGTAGCAGGGGGAGTCACAGGGGGTTTGAGGGGTGCAAGTAACCCCACTCTATGGGGTCCGGGGCAACACCTCGGAAAATTTTGGTTTTGGACCCTATGTTAGGTTGGGCAGACCTACCTATGGTTTTGTGCATGATTTTCGCACATGGTTTTGGATGCGATGGTTTTCGGTCCATGGTTTTGGACGTGATGGTTTTCGGTCCATGGTATTGGATGCTTTGGCATGTATAAATATGTATTGTAACATTGAAAGGAACATAATGAAAAATCAAGCTGGTAGTCCCGATTTTGGGATCCAGGGGAAAATCTTTGTGTTTATGTGTTTTATGTGTTATGCTCTCGCATTGTTTATTTTGTGTGTTTTAGAATTAGGTAATTTATGTACGGGGTTAAAACCTACATTTGTTATCAGAGATGTTTTGGCTTCAAGGGGACGCCTTTGTTGCTAAGGAGTTTCGCTCGGGCCTGTGGTAGACCCTATTCAGTGGGAGATCTGCGAGATCGATTCTGGTGGTGAAAGAAGATGGCGAGCAGTGGAAAGATAGAGATCAAGAAATTTAATGGTCAAATTTTTGATTCACGGAAACTCAAGGTGGAGGATCTGTTGGTGGATAAAGATCAGTGGATCACGGTACATCCGGGTACTAAACCAACGGGAGTGTCTGATGAAGAATGGAAGAAGTTCGATTGGAAGGAAAAGAGCATAATACGATTTTGTGTCTCAGATTCAGTATTTCTGAATGTATCAGGGGAAGCTACGACGAAGGATTTGTGGGACAAGTTAGGGACTTTGTACCAATCTAATTCTCCGGTGAATAAATTATTCCTTCGAAAAACGTTGTATAACCCGAGGATGAAAGATTGAGACTCGGTGACAGAGCATCTGAATGTGTTTAATACTGTGGTAAGTCAGTTATCATCTGTTGATATCAAAATTTTAAATGAAGATAAGTGCATTAGTTTGTTGTGTTCTCTACCAGATTCGTGGGATAGTCTGGTTATTACAATAGGTAGCAATGCAACTGCCTTGCAGTTTGATGAAATAGTCTCATCCTTGCTGACGGAGGAGATGAGATAGAAAAATATGGAGAGCCAGAATGGTGATTCCTTGTCTGTACGAGGATGGTCCCAAAACAGAAAAAAAATTAATTCATCGAGTGGGAGATCTAAATCTCCAGGAAAACCTGTAAAGGTGGTGTGCTGGAAATGCGGAAAGGAAGGGCACTACAAAAGGGACTGTAAATCTAAAGCTCCTGACAAAGGAAAGGGATCTGATGATGCTCCTTCTGTAGAGGAAAAAACCACCTCAGATGAAGGTGGGGATGTGTACTTGGCTTCTTCAAGTACACATGTAGATCATGAGGCATGGTTGATTGACTCATGTGCATCCTTTCACTTCACTCCCCATATAGAGTGGTTCTGCGAGTATGAGAAATACGATGATAGTGATGTCTTCTTAGGAGATGATAGGAAGGCTAGAATCATTAGTCATGGAAAAGTAGAGTTGAAGTTGCAAGGTGGAAGGGTTAGAACACTTCCGGGCGTTCTACATATTCCTACATTGGCCAGAAATCTGATTTCTGTAAGCAATTTGGATGATGCAGGTGTAAAAACAGTGTTCGAGAAGGATACCTGCAAGATGGTTCGGGGGGCACTGGTATTGATGTGGGGAGTTCGAATTGGAACTTTGTACAAGTTGAAAGGTAGCACTATTGTTGATGCGTACAACTGTTCTGTGGTTCCTGAAAGTGGAGCAGAAAATCTGGTGGTCTCTAGAGAGAAGACCATGTTGTGGCATCAAAGGCTTGGACATATTGGAGAGAAGGTCCTTCGAATACTTCATGGAAAAGGCATGGTAGAAGGTATGAGTAATAGCTCTCTGGATTTTGATTTCTGTGAAAATTGTGTATATGGGAAGCAAAATCAGGTGAGTTTCCCCTCTGTTGGTAAGAGGGTGAAATAGATATTAGAGCTTGTGCACAATGATGTGTTTGGACCTGTGAAGTTTCCATCACTGGGTAACTCCATGTACTATGTATCCTTTATAGATGACTTCTCAAGGAATACATGGATATATTTCCTTAAGAAGAAATCTGAAGTCTTTGACAGGTTTAAAGAATTTAAGGCTCTGGTGGAAACTAAACAGAGAAGAAGATAAAGGTGCTAAGGACAGATAACGGTGGAGAGTTTTGCAGTAAGGAATTTGAAGAATTCTGTAAGAAGTGTGGTTTAGCACGGCAAAAGACTACTCCATATACACCTCAGAAAAATGGAGTTGTAGAAATAATGAACAAGAAGTTGATGGAAAGGGAAAGAAGCATGCTCAGTGGTGCTGGGTTAGGACACAAATTCTGGGTAGAGGCCATGGAGATAGCATGTTACTTGGTCAATAGATCACCTTCATCAGCATTGGAGGATAAGATTCCACAAGAGGTATGGACTGGTAAGAAACCCTCTCTTTCACATCTGAGGGTATTTAGATGTGATGCATATGTACATGTTCCAAAGGAGAAACGAACCAAGTTGGATAGTAAATCTAAAAGTGCATCTTTATTGGGTATAAGGACGGTTTAAAGGGTTATAAGCTTTGGAACCCAGTAACAAGGAAGATTTTTTACAGCCGAGATGTTGTGTTCAAAGAGGTGAAAGATGTTATTAAACATGAAGTCCAACCAAAGGAACCTGAGAAGATAGAGTTTGAGCTAAAGGAGGAAGAATCAGACTCTACAACAGAGGAGGAATTAGAAGATGAAGAGCCACAAACTCCGGGTGTGAGAAGATTAGTTCGAGAAAGAAGGCAGCCAGAAAGGTATAGTCCATCTGCTTTCTGTTCAAATTTTGCTTTATCTATTACTGATGATGATCCCCGAACTATGAAGGAAGCAGTAGATTCAAAGGATGGAAAACTCTGGAAAGAGGCCATGGTTGATGAAATGGCATCTTTGCACAAAAATGAGGCTTGGGATCTGGTGGAGTTGCCAGCTAGAAGGAAACCCATTGGCAACAAATGGGTGTTCAAGAAGAAGACAAATGCAGAAGGAAAGGTGGAGAAATACAAAGCTCGGTTGGTAGCCAAAGGTTATTTCGAGGTGTCGGGAATTGATTTTGGTGATATTTTTTCTCCTATTGCCAAGGTAACTTCTATTAGATTACTTTTATCTGTTGCTACTGCTTTTGATTTTGAGGTAGAACAGATGGATGTGAAGACAACATTTCTTCATGAGGATTTGGAAGAGGAGATCTACATGAAGCAACCTGAATGCTTTTCAGTGAAGGGTAATAAAGAACTGGTATGCAAGTTAAAGAAGTCTCTGTATGGGTTAAAACGGTCACCAAGGATGTGGTATCATAAATATGATACATTTATACAGGGACATGGCTTCACCAGAAGCAAAGCAGATCACAGTGTGTATTTTAAATTAATTGGTGACCATGTTATTTTTTTGGTCTTGTATGTGGATGATATGTTGCCGGTTGGAAATGACAAAGAAATCATCCAGGATTTGAAGACCCATTTGTCCTCTAAATTTGACATGAAATATCTTGGTGCTGCAAATTATATTTTGGGCATGGAAATTAAAAGAGATCGGACAAAGAGGAAGCTCTGGTTAAACTAGAGGAAGTATGTCGAGACAATATTGTAGAGGTTTAATATGCAGGATAGTAAACCGATGAAGGTTCCTATTCATGTAGGTGTAAATTTATATGTTGAACGGTGTCCCAAGACACAAGAAGAGGAAGAGGACATGTCTTGTGTTCCATATGCAAGTGCAGTCGGTAGCCTGATGTATGCGATGGTCTGTACTAGACTAGACATTTCACATGCAGTGGGAGTATTGAGTAGGTTTATGTCAAAACCAGGGAAGGAGCACTGGACAACAGTGAAGCGGGTTTTCAGGCATTTGCGTGGCACTAGTGATTATGGTTTGTGCTACCAAGGAAGACCAAGATTGGACAGAGTGTTGGATATTCGTGGCTTTGTTGATGCGGACTAGGTTGGAGATCTCGATCAAAGAAGATCTACAAGTGGGTATGTGTTTAACCTATTTGGAGGTGCAATCAGTTGGATGAGTAAGAAACAATCTGTAGTGGCACTATCAACTACAGAGGCAGAATACATGGCAGCACTCATGCAAGCAAGGAAGCAGTTTGGTTGCAGAGATTGTGTTCAAGTATGGGGTTAGTATAGGGAGCTATAAGGATAGACTGTGACAGCCAATGTGCAATTTTCTTGGCAAAGAACCCTGCATATCATTCAAAGACAAATCACATTGATGTTCAGTATCACTTTGTGAGGGATATGATAGAAGACAAAAAGGTGTTGCTAGTAAAGGTGGACACTTTGAGGAATACTGCAGATGCATTGAAAAAATCTGTGAGCTTTGGGAAGTTCTCTTGGTGTAGAGAAACAATAGGCATTGGAGGGCTAGATAAATGACTAAGCTCTCTTGTGTCCCCCTATGGAAAGAAAACAACAAATGGGAGAATGTTGGGTTGTGTTATATTATTTCCATGACTAGCCCACGTAGTTAACCGGGGGTTAGAAGGGGGTGGAGCCCCCCCTTCATTGCACTGATTGCGTAGTCAGGGGAGTCACAGGGGGTTTGAGGGGTGCAGGTAACCCCACTCTATGGGGTCCAAGGCAACACCCTAGAAAATTTTGGTTTTTGACCCTATGTTATGTTGGGCAGACCTACCTATGGTTTTGTGCATGATTTTCGCACATGGTTTTAGACGCGATGGTTTTCGGTCCATGGTTTTGGACGCGATGGTTTTTGGTCCATGGTATTGGATGCTTTGGCATGTATAAATATGTATTGTAACATTGAAAGGAACATAATGAAAAATCAAGTTGGTAGTCCCGATTTTGGGATCCAGGGGAAAATCTTTATGTATATGTGTTTTATGTGTTATGCTCTCGCATTGTTTATTTTTTGTGTTTTAGAATTCGTATGCAGGTAATTTCTGTACAGGGTTAAAACCTACACAAGTAAGGGAAAAGCTGGGAGACATGCCCATAGAAGCTTCCAACATCATCAAATTTCTGAATTCAAAAGAATAAGTATGAACTTGAAGAGTTAGGAATTAGTGACATGACTTCCACCATCTTGGAAGTCAAGAAGGTTTTGACTAAAATAAATCTCATTGATCAATTGGACGAAAAGTGTGAAACACTAGAGTTGGGAGTGAACGAGTTTTCCAATAGGATTGAAGCATTAATTTAGAAAGGATTGCCCAACATATATGTGATTAATGAAAAACCGATTACTCAAGAAGATTATGTTTTAAAGATGAAGGAAGTGGCCAAAACAAGTATTAAATTAAATGGTATAAAATGCAGCATGACAACTAGAGAATTCTTAGAGACAATGGGAACTGACTTCTTTATCCAGAATGAGGTAAAACATGTCTTCACAGTAAAGCCAACATTTTCAAAGTATACTGAGGTTGATGAGATTTATCGAAGGGTAATTAATTTAACCATTCCATATGAAAAAAGGTGGGATGAACTATGTAATCTATTGGACTAGAAAGTAATTCGAATGCAGTAAGAATATCAGCCAGCACATCAGCTAGCACAACACGGTTATAGGTTGATTCATCAACCAAATCCTCCAAAACAGAGCCACCTCTTTACGTAGTTATCCACCTTTCCTATGGTTCATCAAAAGATCAATTTTATTGTTTAGGATAATGCTAATAATACACTGTCGGTTGAGGCAGCGATTTTGTAATTATTTTTATAAATACTTCATTGTTTGAAGTATTATGGGTTGATTGTTGAATATAAATTCCTCTGTAAATTGTAATTTTTCAAAGTTGCTGGAAGCATCAATAATATAGGGACATTTTCACAGGATTCATGTGGAGTAGTAAAGGGCAATGTTTCTCTTTAGTTTAAGTGTTTAATCATTGTCTCCTTTCTCTATTGTTTTTGAAAATCTTAATTACATAACAAAAATGGTGATGAATAGGATATGTTATACATAACACCCTATTCTGGCTATTAGTAATTTATATGTTTTTGTTGAAGTCAAACTAACGAATTCTTCGTTGCTCCTTAGTTTCTACTGAATCTTACATTTCTTCTGTTTCATAATCCATTTAAAATTCTGAAAGATCCAACTAGTGCAACCTAGCTTTCCCTATGAAACTCCTTCAAATTTTGATGTAGATCCAATTAATCTTTAGACTCCATGGCCCATTGGAATTATAACGATTTAATAAACCAAGCATTCCAATAAAAAACAATCAGTACAACAATAACTAGCCTAAAATTCACATGAAACATAGCTAAACTTTATAGAGAGATCCCTCTCTGAAGCTGGCAGGGCTAGATCCCAACTTCCAAAGTGGTTTTGATGTTGCCCTATGTGTTTACTCCCTCAACCTCAAAAATACAGAACAACAACATAGTGGTGACCATATTGGGGAAGAATAGTTTTTAAATTGAAAAGTAATTATTCCCTGGTAGTCAATCAGTATTTATATAAATAAAAACTCTTATATCACAATGAAATACACGATCTAAGGTTGTGATCTTGTATATATTTTAGTATGTTATTATTTTTAATTTTATTAGTTGTGTGATGAGTTTTCAATAGATCTGGCTCCTAAAAGAATTTTCACTAGAGCTCACCTTTTTTCCCCTGGGAAAATCAGTAACTTTCATTAATATTTGAAAATTACATAAGCAGATGCCGCGGCATTACTGTCATTGTTCATACAAAATTCACCTTTTCAGGTGTTTCTCAGTGTCATAAACAAAAAGTTGCTAGTTACATCCATTGATCTGTGCTTTACAGCCTATTCGCTATTACAAAATGATTCTATTTATAAATATATCAGCAGTTTCATATTGGTCTCCATTCACTGTTAGCTGTTGGGACTATTGTCCCTCTGTTGCCTCTGATCTATATATGGCCGGTGGTAAAACTGATGTTCATCTGACCCATTCTGCTCCACTATTTGTCCATTGCCTCGGGGAAGTGACGAGGCCTCTTTGGATAGTTTGTCAGCCTCGCTATTGTGTTCTCTGTAAATATGCACACAAGTAAAATGATCAAATGCTGCTTTGAGAGTGAGAGTATTGTGAAATAAATTGCTGAGTGTGTGAACATGGCAGTTTGTCACATTATTAATCCAATTTACAACCACCATTGAGTCCCCAAAGACATTGATCTGTGAAATTCGGTGAGATAAAGCAAAGTGAAGTAGATTATGTAATGCAGAGAGCTCAGCAAAATTGTTGGATCCAATTCCGAGACCCAATTTAGCCACTAGAGCTCACCTAGATCCCAACCCTGCTGAATTTTTAGATAATCTAGAGAAATTAGTGAGAAAGAGAAGTCTTACAGAGAGCCAGGGTAGTAATAGTCCTTTGTCTAGGTTCAATTCTCTTCCTGAGAATAGTCCTTTGTCTAGGTCTAACTCTCTTCCTGAGAAGTTTGAAATTATTCAAGACATAGATTTTGATTTGCCTTTCATGCATAGTTTATTTAGGACAAAATCTGAGAGCTTTGTAGATCAAACTATCATTGATGAAGCTTTACTACGACCATATATACCCCAAACTCAGCATCCTGAATTAGATCCTGATCTAGAATACCTACAACAATTTGATAAATTACAGGGTCTAGTCTCGGTTTTGGACCAAGCCATTAAAGAAGCTTATATTCAACAATCTGTTGAATTTTCAGCTTTAACAATTGCAGTAGCTTCTTTGTCCACCCAGTCTTCCTAGTATATTAATCTACAACCCCCTAGTCCTACTCATTCTATAGTCTCTACTTTTTCACCTATAACAACTCAGAATGTTGTTCATACTATCCCTGTAGTTATTACAACTACACCTTCCACAGGTCCATCTTCCAATCAAATTCTCAGCCCAGCTATGGCAGCTAGGTATGCACCTTTGGTGTTACCAGACCAGCTAAATGTTATGCCTGCAGACTATCAATCCAAAATTCTAACGTTTGATAACACTGGTTCTCATACTGCTCAACAACATGTGGATAAAATGAATGATGTCTTTGACCTTCAAGAAGTAGATGAGGCTAATGTAAAGATGAGATTGTTTGCTCAAAGTCTAGGAGGTGATGTCAAAAAGTGGTTTAGGAGTTTACCTACAGGAAGTATAGCCAACCTTGATGCATTCCATCAAACTTTCTTAGCTAGATGATAAATCAAGAAAAATCCACTTCAACTCCTAAATGAATACAAAAGACTTAAAAGGAAACCTAATGAAACTGTGGAGGAATACTGTGAATAGTTTAACATTGTTTACAATGTAATTCCTACAGACATCAAACCCTCCCCTGGCCTAGATTTAATTGATTTTCCTAATGGTTTTGATGTAGACATGGAGTATCAACTTAGAGAGAGAGACCCTACCACTTTAGAAGAAATGCAAGCCAATGCTATAAAAGTTGAAGCTAACATCTTAGCCAAGAAGGCCAAACTAAAATTTGAACGTAGGGTTACCATTAAAGAAGAGCCTTCCACTTCTACTTCTGATCACAAAATTGATAACCTAGTGAGGGTAGTGGAAAAGATGATGTAGAGAGTAAACATAAATGATCAAGCTTAAATGAGAGAAAATAAAATTGCTCCTCAAACTAGGAATCAAAACTTCAGAAGGAATGTCCCCCAGATCAAACAACAAGAAAAAAAGGGTCTAGACCAACAAGTCCAGCCTCCTTTTCAGGAAAACTATACTGATGATGAGGGTAATATAATTGAAGATTTAGATGACAGTCAAGTAAATCTTATGGGAATAAATGACGATGAAATTGTTTTCTCACTCAAGAGGAGTAGGAACTTTTCCTCCTAAATCAAACGAAACTTGACTCTGAGGAATCAAATGAATATAAACAAGGTTTTGGGAATGACATTATAGAATTCCATGGGCAATATAACCTTAGGAGAAAAAATACTTCAGTCACTCTCAACAGTAAGAACTCTGAGAATCATGCTAAGAAATCCTCTAACATTGATGCTAGGAAAACCACAGACAATTCTCCTAAGAAAACTGTTGATAATTCTGGCCAAAAGGAAGTAGAAAATCTTGTCAAAAATATAGTTGATAGTGTTTCCAAAACTACTCAAACTGATATCCCAACCACAAGTCAGTGAAAAGAACCTATATCAAAAGAAATTACTGATCAATCTGATTTTCCCAACCTGATTAAGATTCAAACATTGTTCAACATTGAGAATGAATTAGCAAAACTAAAAATTAATATTCCCCTAATGGAGTTAATGAACAAAAATATGTACCAACCTCAAGTGATGAAATCTCTAAACATAGGGGAAAACACAGACTCTATTAATTTGAATGATGACCAGCCTGAACTCTTATTTGGGCCAGAAGTTGAGGGTAAACCATTGGAAGGGGGTGTTCTTCCATTTTATGTTAGCCTAAATATTCATGATAAGATCCTCCATAATGCTATGTTAGATTCAGGTACTTCGCACAATTTAATGCCTAAAGTTGTTATGGAAAAACTAGGACTTGACATTACCAGGCCTTATAAAGATTTATATTCCTTTGATTCTAGCAAACTAAGATATTTAGGTCTCATCAAAGACATGTGTATTGTTTTAGCTCAAATCCCATCCAAAATTCTGGGAATGGACATAGTGGTTACAGATATACCCCCTAAGTATGGCATGATGTTGTCATGCTCATGGGGAGCAAAGTTACAAGGGAACCTACAAATGGATATGACCTTTTCCACCATACCAGCATTTGGACAACAAAGAAGATTATATGGGGAAACTTTGATGAAATTGATGGTGAGTAGTCAAGAGAAGCCTCACAACTATCCTCTTTACTCTATCCACTCAAATTTAGACTCTTTCATTCTTTATAATGATGGAGACATCAACACTCAGGTTACCAAAGAAAAAACTGATATTTCTAAAATAGATCCAAACCAAACACAAGTAGTAGAAAAAAACACTCTTCATGAACCTCTTTGGAACATGAGCTTTGATGGCTCTTATAGTAAAGAGGGTTCTGGAGCAAGAGTGTGGGTTGCAAACACAGGAAACAATCATGTTGAAGGTCATTCATACAAACTCAATTTTCAGTGTACAAATAATATAGCTGAGTATGAAGCACTTATAATAGGATTGAAATTGTTGAAAAAATTGGGTGCCAAGAGAATCTCCATTCAAGGGGATTCTGAGTTAATTATAAAACAAATTAAAGGAGAGTATTTTTCCAAGCACCCTAGATTAGGAGAATACAGAAATGTTGTGCTTGATTTTCTAGAGAGTTTTCTAGAATATGACCTTTCTACAATTCCTAGAAATCAAAATATCCTGGCCAATAGTCTGGCTTTTTCAGCTAGCTCTTGTAAAATGCCTTACCCTAATCGACAGTATACAGTGGAAGTGAAACATCGACTAGTTGTACCAGATAATATGAAATATTGGCAAGTGTTTGGAAATGATAAACAAATTGAAATCTTTCTGCAGTCTAAGGATGAATATGAAGATGATAGTATAGACTTAGAGTGTAAATTAGAAAATCAAATAGTTGTACATTCTAGTGTAGAAAAGAAGTTAGACAACTCAAATGTAAATACACATATAAATAAAGTTGTAAATAAATTAGAATTGGTTGAGATAGATCCAGAGAAATCAGAGTTTGAAACACTTCAGTTAAAGGATAATGTTTTACCTAGAGGTCTAGTTCCACTGGAAGAATTATTTGATTTCAATGATGTGGTTAAGAAGATTGATCCCACAGGGGCAGCAGTGGAAGAATGCAACATAGGCAGTGAAAAAGATCCTAAAATGATAAAACTATCCAAATCACTGTTAGTTGCTGAAAAACAAAAATACATTGCTTTATTCAAATAATTCAGTGATGTTTTTCCCTAGAGCTATGAAGATCTAAAAACTTACGATACAGAGATTATACAACATAACGTTCCAATTAAGGAGGATCAGAAACCATTTAAACAAAAACTTTGAAGAATAAATACAGTATTGATGCATCTAATTGAGAAAGAAATTAAAAGATTTTATGACTCTAAAATCATAGTCCCTCTTAGGTATTCTAAATGGGTTTCCAATATAGTACCAACTAGGAAGAAGATAGATTAAATTAGATTATGCATAGATTTTAGAAACCTTAATAAAGTTTCCCTAAAGGACAACTACCCTTTACCAAAAATGGATCACATCTTACAAAAGGTAGTTGGATCTTCTAGGATTTCTTTATTAGACGGTTTCTCGGGTTATAATCATGTTTTAGTTCACCCTGATGATCAAGATAAAAAATATTTTACTACTCCATGGGGTACCTTCATGTATGTGAAGATGTCATTTGGGTTAATGAATGCTGGAGCCACATTTCAATGAGAAATGGATATTTCCTTTCCTGATGAAATTGGTAGGTTTATTGTGATCTATCTAGATGACATTGTTGTTTATTCCAAGACTGATGAACATTTTTTACATCTAAGAAGAGTATTTGAGAAATGCAGAAGGTTTGGAATTTCACTAAATCCTAAGAAAACACCTTTTGGCCTTGAAGAGGGAAAACTTCTAGGTCATATCATCTCCAAGGAAGGTATTAAAATTGATCCCAAAAGGATTGAAGCCATTTTGAAAATCAACCATCCTAGAAATATCAAGGAACTTCAATCATTTATTGGCAGAATAAAATTCCTAAGGAGATTCATTCCCAACCTTGCAGAACTCCTCATAAACATAACAAATATGCTGAAAAGAGATTCAGAAATAAGATGGAACATTGAGGCTAGGAAATCATTTGATCAAGTTAAATAAGCATTAACAAAAGCACCAGTCCTAATCAATCCAGATTTCACTAAGGATTTTATAATCTTTTCTTTTCATCTGAACACACAATTGCAGTTGTCCTTTTACAGAAAAAAAATCATGGATTTGAACAACCCATTGCTTTCTTTAGCAAGGCTTTAAGGGATACTGCATTAAAATATAACATAATGGAAAAAAAAGCCTTTGCATTAATAAAAGAAATCAAAGATTTTAGGGTGTATATCCTCCATTCTCACATAATTTCTTATGTACCAAATGCTGTGGTCAAGGATATTTTAACCCAAAATGGACCAGATGGTAAAAGAGGCAAATGGATTTCCATCATTCTTGAGTATGACATATAAATCAAGCCCACCAAACTTATCAAAGGACAAGGGTTAGCCAAATTGATGGTTGAGTCTAACTTTAATGCATTTGATATCAACTTTGTAGCTACATTAGATGATCAAGAGGAGCAGGTGATTCCACAATTAGATGAGGCTTTTATGACCTCGCCTTGGTATGCAGTCCTCATTTTTGTTTTATTAAATTTAAATGCTCCTCCTAGTTTAACTAAGACAAAGGCTAGATTTCTAAAATCAAAATCAGTGAAATTTTGCATCATAGGTAATGTTTTATATTGGAAAGATGCTGGTGGAATTTTACTGAAGTGTTTATTGAAAGATGATGCAAAAAGAACAATGCAGGAATTCCATGAAGGTGATTGCGATGGACATCTATACTGGAAAACCACGATTAACAAGATCCTTAGAGTTGGTTTCTACTGGCCTGCCATTTTTCCTGATGTTCATAAGAAGGTAACCTCTTGCCAAAAATTCCAAATATTTGAGGGGAAAAGAAAACTATTGCCTTTTGCTTTAAAACCCATATCTATTGAAAGTCCTTTCCAACAATGGGGATTGGATTTCATTGGAGAAATCCATCCACCATCCTCTGCCCAACACAAATGGATCCTCACAGCTACTGATTACTTCACCAAATGGATTGAGGCCACACCTTCCAGATTGGCTACTAATGTTGTTATTATCAAATTTATGGAAACCAATATCCTGTCTAGATTTGGATGTCCCAACAAGATCATTACATACAACGCTGCAGCTTTTAAGTCCAATAAAATGATAGACTTCTATAATAAGTATCATATTACTTTAGGACATTCAAATGCTTATTACCCACAGGGTAATGTTGAAAATAGCAACAAGAAATGCTAAAAATAGCATTGCTATAGATAGAATTTCAGGATATATTCCAATTTTACTTTGTACTTGAATTAAAATTGAGAATTAAAATTTGAATTTAGTGTCACCAAATGTTTGGAAAATAATTAATTAATTCATCCTGATTTAATTAGTTGGAGAAATTCAAACATGAAGTCTTTGTGAAGTCATGCAACAGTTATCCCTTTGATTGAGGAAGTTATCCCTTAATTAAGGAGATAAGGATGAGTTGTATTTGAGTTGTAATTAGTTAGCTCAGTTAACTGAGTTAAGTCCAATTAAATTAGTTCCAAACAGTTTGTGGAACTAACTGTGAGTTCAGTCAGTTGATGCATGCATGCACGCAACTAGTGTTCTCCATATAACTGAATATTCTCTCATAAATAACTCATGCATGTTAGTTCAGACAAAGACCCAATTGAGATTAAAGGCAGGGACAGTGTACTATTAGTTGCAAGAATATTCCTATGAGGAAATCTCTTGCATGCAGAAGGAATTCATTCCTTGAGGATTGCACAGTTTCTACAGAGGTCAGAGCAGTGTGTGAGGTGAGAATCACACAGGTTACAGCTGGATCACCCAGGAGAAACAATGCAAGGAAATAGGAGGCTTGGAGGGCAGAGGAGAAGGTTTGTGAGAAGCCTTGTTTTCCTATGAGCAACAGTGAGGGATTGTACTGAGAGCTAGATAGCTTGAGAGCTAAAGCTTTGTGTAATCCTGAGATATTTCCACTTGTATGATAATACAGATAGCGGGGTTTTTAGTTGAGGCTTTCCCCAGAGTATTCTTCTGTTTTTCATGTGTGATTGATTCTTCTTCTCTATTATATGTGTTTTGTTTGATCTTGCTCAAATCCATTAAGCTTCCGCAAATTTGATTGTAGAAGTAGATAAAGTATTTTTCTTTAGTACATTGCATAATCAGATTAATCTACAGTGAGAATTTCTACAGGTAATGGGTTGGTTGAATCCTCAAATAAGAGTCTGGTAAACATTATTAAAAAATTGTTAGAAGAGAACAAAAAGTCATGGCACAACAAGTTAATAAATTCACTTTGGGTTGATAGACTTACAACAAAGAAATCAATTGGCATGTCACCATACCAATTGGTTTATGGGATGGATGTTGTTTTTCCATCTTCATTAGGAGTTCCACTTGTTAGCACCTGGATTGAACCTTAGGCTAAAGGAAGGAAATTCCAGGGTAACCACAAACCACGTTTAGCCAAGTAGCTAGCCCTACTAGGCAAAGAGAGGGCTCTTTCCATAAGGATCACAGCCAAATTGACTCGATATAGAAATTGATATTAGGCTAGGTATAGTAGCACAAGGTTTGATTTTGAAGGGTTTTGCTAGATCAGGAGGAGCCATATAGTTAGGGCAAGGAAATTAGGTCAAAACTGCAGGGTGTTTGATGGGGCAAGGTAGGCACAATGATCAGAATCTTAGGGTTTGATGGATGAGGTGGAAAGATAGGTAAGGAGCTAGGAAGAGCATGTAAACCTCATGGATTCTTCCTAAACTGAAGAAAGCACAGACTGTGCAATGTCTACCCAAAACAGAGCATAAGAGTTATGGATTCTGCCTTTCAGACTTGTATACATTCACATAAAGAGTATGAAATGATGAAATGGAGTCACCAATAAATTTTAACACATCAAAACATAAGAAAAATTGAACTGAGCATCATACCACATGGATCCCAAAGAAATAGTTGCAATTTTTCATTAATCTCCTGCTTTAACTGGTACAAAATGATGTATATCAAAGCCTAAGCATCCCATTGAGTCCAATCCTTTACAATGAGAAAGAAAAAGAAGATATGGACCTCAATTCAACCTCCTCCCATCCTCACGGGTCAGATCCCTAAGATGAGGAACTAATCCATCAAAAGTTTAACAAGAAACTGGAATCTTGGCAACCCTAACAACTTGCCTCTAAAGGGAAGGAACTAATTCATTTGACTTCAAGAGAACTTTTGATCTAATGAATCTCCCCTCCAGAAACTAATATTCATATTATTTACATGCCTAGTCACCATTTATATAAGTAAAAAAATCATCCATGAGAGAAAACCCAAAAATTATAGTCATGGCACAGTCAAGTGAAAATTTAGCAGAAAATTGTCCTATGCGCAGCACCAGAAGGCTATGTGCATCACTTTTTGCAGGGCCATTTTGGAGGCCTTCCTGGTGTCCAAATTGAGCTCATGAAAGATCATTTGAAAGCCTGTCCTATCTAATTTCCAAATATGTATTTAGTTTCCCATTTGACCCCTCAAAAACTATTTCTCCCAATACTTGTTCTATGCGCAACGCCATGGTCAAAAAGAGGGCAAAAAGGTCATTTTTTGGGTGTTTTCTGACCTTTTGACCAACCAGTTTTGCTCCAAAAGCTTAGAAAATGAACAAGGAGCATGCTTAAATCATTTGAAATCCAATGGTGGTCTTCTTTTGGTCATTGGATGCTCCTAGGAAAAGCGCAGCGACAGTGGTGTTGCGCATACAACCAAATTAGCATAAAATTGTCCTATGCGCAGCACTTTTTTCAGGCCACTTTTGGAGGCCTTCCCAGTGTCCAAATTAGGCTTGAGATAGCTTATAGATAGCTCGTTGGAATTATTTTCAAGTCTAATTTCCAAATATGCCTTTAGTTTCCCATTTAGAGTTGATTTGACCCCTCAAAAACGGATTCTCCCAAGTTTGCTCCAGAAGTGCAGCAACTCTCCTGTGACACCTGTAGGTTTGACATTTCTCCAAAACCATGACACCTTTATAAAAACTGAATGAGTTTTTTCTTCCTTGTTCTATGATGGACAAAAAACTCTCTCACTTTTGTCAAATTCATCTTTTCTTGGTCAAAAACACAGTTTGAAGAAAAACTGGCCCTTATGTGTGGTGAATGACTTGTCCCTTGGAATGACTTCTTGAAAAATGATGGAGACCTGATGTTGATGATATGAAATGGCCTCATACATGCTGATATCCCTTATTCCTCCTCTGCTCAGATATTTTTGATTCCATAGCAAACCCTAGTTCAGTGGGAGAGGAAATTAGGGTTTAGTGAAGGGAAAACAGGGGATTTGTAGAAATTTATAGGAATGAAGGGAATCAAAGGGGATAGGGGGCTTCTAAATTATTAGGAAATTTTTGGGAGGTAGGAAGGATGTTAGGAAGTAGGGGAAACTGGAATTTCAAGGATTTGAGTGAGGGGAAGGGGTCCAAAAGGGCAAAACACAGGCCTAGTCTAGAAAAGTGTCAAAAGCATAGCAATAAGCTAGGGTTTGTAGAAAAATGATGATTTTGAGTGATAGGAGTGATGGAAAGTATTTAGGAAGGTATATTAAGGATAGGGGAAGGTGTAAGAGCATCAGGATACAAATTTTGTTGATGATTTAACCATGAAGGTCATGAAACCAAGAAAAATGCCCTCAAAACCCTAGGAGAGGGAAATGAGAGGAATGGGCATGGGAAAAGGTCAAGGGAGGCAGATGGAGCGTAGGTGAGTGAGATATCAATGGATAAGAGTGCAAATGATCCTTCCCTTGGTATTTGATGGTCTTTATACCTTGTTTAGATTTTCAAAATTAGTCTTGGGACCCACTTTTTCTTTCTCAAACTTGACTTGTCTTTTACAATTTACCCTTGGAATTGATCTTCTGATTTGATTTTTGTGGAGCGATAAAAAGGTGTCTTGTGAACTCCTAATTACCTCACATTAATTATCAACCCAGGGACGACTTTTTATTTCAAGAGTGTACTCTGTCTGAGGCGGCTATTTACTTAAGAGTAATGTTTTGCAGTATAGAGATTAAAACCCGCAAGTAAATGAATGCTTGAAACAAAATCTAAAGCAAGAAACTGAAATGTTCTAAACTAAATCATTCATTCAAATAACCATCAATCGAGGATATGGTAGCAATAACTCAGTCCTCTAGAAATTGATGAAGGAAAAAGGAATTAGAGTATGGATCATGGATCTGGGAGCATAATAGCGTCTGCTGTGTCTCACGACAGCCTTGATCCTCCTCTCACACCAAAGCAATAAATGCAAGAAAAAGGAAATGGAACAGCAAGAAAGCAGAATGGAATGGCAATTCAGAAAATGAAATAGCAAGTCTAAAATGGAACGGCCGTAAATGGAATAGCAACTGGAATTAAAAGAACTGAACGACAAACTCTAATTTAATGGAAGCAAACAACAACCAAGCCAAATCAAATAAATTAGAAAACAAAAGGAAATAAAATGGCAACTAATTGGAAATGAAATATGGAGCAGCCTACGGTGCTGAAATAAATAATGCACACAGCGCACAGCGATATTAAGAAATGGTAATCTGAGTCCGATACGCAAATATTAATCCTGGTTAGAAAGGGTAGCGATTGCAATTCATAATGGAACCACGATGTCAATTGAACAACAATCGTATGAAGTATAAACCATGGACAAACATAATAATACCAGCTTAAGAAGGTTGCAGCTTGATTACTCTGCAATTAAATCATTTTGTAGAGAACATCAATGTTACATTAACGACTTTCTTGTTGCAGAGAGCGATATATGAAATATAACAGAACTGCAATATAAGATAATAAATCACACCAGATTACCAATACAAACCACGCATAAATCAAAAAGATAATATACAGCAGCAGCAGCGTATTCCGCCATAGGCTGGGCCCTTAGCCGCCAGCGGATGCTGCGGGATCACTTCAGAATAAGAAGAATGAACAGCAATTCCCAATTCATTTATTAATCAGCCAATTGGAATCATTACAACAGCAAAAGCTACAGCATGAATAATCCACCACCGTTGTCCATCATTTCTCTATCATTCTTCCATCATCACGTCTCTCTCCAATCTGCCTCCGTCTCTGATCTTGGGTTTCATTAAATAGAGAAAGATCAGAGTATAGATAATTACAATCATGATTTCTCTTACAAATTTAGGTTGATTCCAACCCATTGATCAACAAGAACAAGGCGGATTTGGGTTTGCAGCTAAGATTTGGAGGGCGGCCGCAACAGCAAATCCCAGAAAATCGTGTTCAAAGAACCCTGCGTTTCTCCCTGTACAAGCCGAATTTGGGAAAACTGTTCTTATTGAAGATAATTGGGCCCGTTCTGGACAAAACCCATGTTCCAGATTTTCCAAATTCGTCTTCATTTGCTCAGAATATTAACCGCAAAACTGTCACTCCTTAAACCAGCGAATTTCTGAGTTGGCTGATTTAAAAATCAAATCTTCAATTTGGAAGTTACTTTGGAGGCTAAGAATGGCGAATGATGTTACAACCAACTTATTAGAACTATCATTGATAAATTAATGCATAATAATCAATTTATTAAAAATAAAAGAGAATAAATAACATTCATCCATGAGAGCATAAATTATTTATAAAATGGATTTAAATGATAAATTATAATAAATGTCATGATGAAGAATGGTGGAAATGGGTGGAATAAACCTTCACAAGCGAGAATAATCATGGCATATTAACGACCCCACAATTTTCTTAGTGGATTTGGAAACATAATGACTTTGAAACTCTTTCTTTTGGATGATGAAACTTTGAACTTACAACACTTGGAACCATGAGAATTATTACATATTAAAACCATAAAATTACATTTTTGCTTGAATATTCAAATTACAAACTATTTTGCTGATGAAATCTTGTTTATTCTTACTCCCTCACTTGCTGGTCTTTTATGCAGGAGATGGTGTTTTAGTGGACCTTGGAAACCCTAAGACCTAATGGAGACTTTGAATGGTTGTAACCATTATGAAAATGACTGTCATGATTGATACAAATGGCATGATAAAAATAACTTTATGAATAATGTACAGTCAACAAGATATGAAACTATGGCAGCGAGTAATCACATTTAGAGAAGAGTGATGTTTTTGAACTAGGACTAGCATCAGTGACCAATTTTTTGCATGACCTAGTGGAATGATAAAAAATTCTAAGTGGGACCCTTAAAAAGATATGAAAAGAGGATTTTTTATCACTGATGGCAGTGTGAAAATACTGACTCTAACATTGGCTCCATTGGGGATGGTAGCTCCTTGGAGGTGCCAAGACCACTGTAGACAAAGTAGCCTTGTCCATTGGGCATGGAGTAAAAAAAAAAAAAAAAAACTCAATCTGAAATACATGACTGAATATTGATGACTCAAAGACACAAACTGACTTTTACTCAAATGAAAACTGACTCAATACTAAAACATAACTGACAAACTAAAAAAGATGCTCAAAATGGAGCTTATTCAATAAAACCTACTCTAACTATTCCATTCATCACCTGATCAAGTGAAATCAAACAACCAATGAAACCAAGTAAGCATTATGGCTGTTGTTTGAATTCTCCCCAAGTGCTTGTTTATGAACAAGAACAGAGAACTACTGAAAGGCACTCCCATGAAAATTTGTCAACAAATTGAATCTTGATGAAATTACAAAGCACGAGCCCACCTACTGACCTCAAGAATGCTGTGAAAGTATCTTCATCGTAATACATATTGATTTCCAGCCCATCTAATACGTTACTGCTCCACTCTAGGTAGTCTTCGTACTTTTGTTTTAAAATTTTCCTTACATCTATGTTTTCTTTCTTTGATGACTGCAGCAAATTGAAAAAAGGATCCTGAAATTGACGAATGACTAATTTTTCTTGATGATCAACACAAAACAAAAATATTCTTCATTACTCTCCTGACATGACTGCAAATCTTGGTATGAGCTTTGTAATGAAACTCCTGCTGAAAAAGACAATGAAGTCAGTTGTCAGATCAAGTTGATATCAACATTCTTTTCAGGCTCATAGTTAGCTAATGGAGGACTTTTACTACAGATATCATCCAACACATTAGCTATTGGGTCATGAAAAACTTGCAAAGATTGTTGCAACCTATTTTCCATCAGTTGTAATGAGACTGCATGAAACTCTACAGGTTGCTCATCCTTTGCTTTAGATATATTATGAAAATTTTTCTTTAAAAATTGAAATGTTTCAAAACATAGTGGTACAGAGTGATCTTGCATCATTTGATCATATGTTTCAGCTTCCAAGACTTCATCTGCAATTTGAAATTCAATGGAACTCGGTGGCTGCAAATCTAGAGCTAGGGAGGCTTCTATGTCGCAAATTATTTCCTCGAACAATTCATGAGAAGGTTTATCCTTTATAGTGTTGACCACTCACTTATCTGCTTGCTTATAGTTTTCTCTTATTTTTACAAATGAGGAGAAACACAAGGGTAAGGAGCTCTGATCAAAATTTTGATTATCCTCTTGATTGTCAAGATCAAAACTCAATGAATGTTGATTTCTAATCGCATCAAAGTTACCTCTGATGAACTGAAATGAAGTAAAACAAAGAGGCAAAGATCCTTCACTTACTTCCAAATTTTTAGCACTTTCCTCATCACTATCATAGCTGATATGCTTCGGCTGATTACTGTATTCGAGCTGCTGAAACTGAACTTCCTCCTCCCACAAACTAGCTGCTGATTGCTCTGCAAGATTAGCTTCTGTTTGGAGAACATAATAATTTTCGTACTGATAAACCTTTGGCAGATCATCAATATAAGTAATGTCACCAATCATACACATTATTATTATCATATTGTTTCTCCTCGGATTGATCTACAAATCCATTTTCAAATCTATGGTAGCTAGGGTTAGCAAGAAAATTTTAGGGCTAGCAATCTTTTCTTTTGCTGGGACAGGTGGGTCATGGTGATCTTGAATAGAAAATTCATCTCTCAAGGTGATTCTTTGCATCATTTCTTCCATTTTACTTACCAAAATCTCAAGCTTTACCTCTGAAGATGTTAGGTGCTTTACAATGTTCTCCCTCTCTTCTTCCTTCAGCTTTGCCCTTCTGATCAACAAATTAGCTTCTACATCTACTGCACCATTCTGTGTTGGCATTATTATTCTGGTTTGTCTCTATGGTACAGGTGTTGTACTTGATGGCAACTCACTCAAGTGGAAAAACTCTATTCAGGCTCTCAAAATGATGGAAAATAAGAGGTTCGCAGGTGCATCGTTCAAAAGGTGCGGACCCGCAGGTTCGCTGACCAAGAAGTGCGGACATACCCGCAGGTTATCCGTTCAGAAGGTGCGGACCCCAGTTCACTCACTCCAATGCACAGAAGCGTGCTCACGTGGGGTTTCTTATGTTTGGCCCTTGGTATTTAGCCCGTCGATTCATGATCCTATGGTTTTGGCCCGTGGTATAGGATCTAAATTATTGAACCCCGGTTGGATCCCTTGTATTGGTTTTCGATGGTTTTGTCCCATGGTGTGAATAAGGGCTTGACTATAAAAAGGAAAGGAGATCACTTGGCTAGACACTTGTGAAATTTGAATATCTTAAGATCTGAAATTTTGGGTGATTGGTTTTAAAAGCTAGATCTAAATCAAGGTGAAAACTTAAGGCGAATCTATTGATAAGTCGTGATCTCTCGGGCGCATGACCAGATCTGTGGATCTGACTGTGTGTGGCACATTATAGGACTGTTAATTTGGCTCTATTCAGAGGCCCGCAGGCGATCCACAGCGCAGGTGCGGGGGTCCACAGCACAGCAGAAGGCGTAGGTGCGGGAATCTGCAGCGCAGCAAAAGACACAGTGCGAGGTACGTAGAGCAGCAAAAATCACAGTGCGGAGGTACACAGAGGAACAAAAGGACCAGTGTGGGGATACACTGTCAGGCAGATAGTGCAGGTGCAGATCTGAGCTGAGGTACGCAGTGCAGCGGAAGGAGTAGGTGCGGAGGTACGCAGAGCAGAAGAAGGACCAGGTGCAGATCTACACAGTTTAGGCACAGAAAAGCTGTGGATATCCGCAGGTTTATATTGGTGAAGTTGTGGACTTTTCTTGAAATATTTGTTGGCTGCCTTTTATCTATTGCTGCAGAGTTCTGGGTTTAGATTACTGGTATTACTTTTCTGTTTACAGCATTCTAAGAAGTTGGGTGATTCATTGGTTGATTGTATAACGAGATTGGGTGATTCACATGTACTTGATAATTATTTGATCTTCTTGGATCCAGTCTGAAAATTAATGAAACATGGTCCTTAAAGAAGTAAAAGAGAAAAGGGGGTTGTAGCTCCCTTCTAGGAGAGACTGGAAAATGAGAGAGAGTTGTAGCTCTCTGCAGGTTGCAGCCTGTGTACTGGTAAAGGACTGCACCAGTACAAAATCCTTGTAAAAGAAGTTTATAATTGAAAGAAGATAGAGACATATTGCAACAGGTGGTTTTCACCCACATTGGGTTTCCACCTTATATCTGGTGTTATTTGGTGTGCCTATCTATTTTTCTTGTTCTTGTTCATTATTATATGGTACTGACATACAAATTAATGATCAATATCTAAAGAATAAATTAAAGTATAAATCTGGAAGGTATATTGAAAAGAATTTGATAATACTGATTCACCCCCCCTCTCAGTATTATTTCCAACAATTGGTATCAGAGCAGGTCCTTCAGAAGAAGCTTGATCGCTTGAAGGAAGATCTTTCATCATGGGAACCTATGAGAGGGAAGCATCAATCAGGCCACTGATTTTTGATGGGACAAACTTCGTATATTGGAAGGTAAGAGTTACTCCCTATCTTCAATCTCTTGGTATAGAAGTCTGGGATATCATAGACACAAGGTACGCTTTTCCATCAGCAACTCTTACAGATCCGGCTGAGAAGAAGAAATATGAAACAAATGCAAAGGCGATCAATACTCTTCTAGGATGTCTATCTCAATCAGAATTCATGAAGGTTATGCAGTATAAATCCGCAAAAGAAATATGGGACAAGATTGTTCTGAGCTATGAAGGAGATGATCAAGTAAAACGAGCAAAACTTCAAACCCTCAGAATTCAGTATGAAAATATCATAATGTACAATGATGAAAGTGTGGCTAGCTATTTTCTTCATGTAGATGAGATCGTTAATTGTATGAAAAATTTGGGTGAAGAAATAAAAGAGGCCATTGTGGTTGAAAAAGTTATAAGATCTGTGTCCCCTAGGTTTGAATCTAAAGTTTTTGCAATAGAAGAAAAATAGAATCTACAAAACCATAAAATGTCACAGCTGCACGGAATTCTAACTGCTTATGAAATGAGGAAAGGAGGTCCATCATACAGGAGAGAAGTTGCCTTCAAGGCTTCAGGCAAAGGAGAGTACTATGAGTCAGGACACGTGTCAGAAGAAGAAGAAGAATCAAATTTTGTCAGAAATCTTCAACGGGGTACTGGAAGATTCAGAGGTAAGTTACCTTTCAAATGTTTCGCTTGTGGAAGAGTAAGTCACTATGCTGCCAAATGTCCTCATACGGATAAGATTGACAAGGGGAAGGAACCTGTTAGATGGAACAAGAAACAAAATGCAACTAAGAAAAGCTATTACACTCATGAAGACAGTGATGGACTATCAAATAGTGATGAAGATGAACGAGGTAATCACTATAAACTGTTAATGGCTTTTGAAGATGATGATTACATGGATTCTATATATGTGGATGGCTTTTATGAAGAGATTTCTAGACTCAATACATGTTTAGAAGAAAAGAATGTGATCATTGATACTCTGCAGTTTCAACTTGATGAAAAAGAAAAATTTCTTGAGAAGTTAGAATGTGAAATTGTTGGCCTTAGAAAAGAAATTGTTAATCTTAAATTTGTTAAAGCATCTGAAACTCTAGATGAGATTATCAATGTACAACGTTCTCCACTAATCAAGACAGGTCTAGGATATAATGGAGAAACTTCTCAAGCATCCACCTCCAAAAGTTATCTTGATGCAGCAAGGAGGAGCGAGCAAAGGCCTAATAGAAATCATCAGGTAAATTAGGGGCAATCCACCTTAAGGATGAACAAAAGCTACAACCAGCCACAAGTAAAATCTTCTCAATTTGCCTCAAGAATGGATGATAATAGAAACTACAATCATTTGGCAGGTAGATTTGATAATCGCATAAGTTTCTTCAATGGTCAATGTTTCTCTTGCCATAACTTTGGTCATAAAGCAGCTCAATTTGTTGCCTATAAGACAATCATGACTAGAGAAGCTCAAAAACAAAGAAGTATGTCTAGAATCACAAAGAGGACCTATAACAACTTTTCCGCCCTTGAAAGTGAAATTGAATGTTCTATTTGTAATAACTTCGGTCATGAAGATTCTGAATGCAGGAGCAGGTTTCGGAAGACAACTCAGAAGGAACAAATCTCAAATGCCAGAACATGGAGAATGAAGGAACCGCAACCAGAAATATGTGGGATAGCTTTATATGCAGAAGGACAGGAAAATCACTGGTACATCGACAGCGGATGTTCGAAACATATGACAGGTGATAAAGAAAAACTTGAATCATATACTGCTTTAGAAAAGGGAAAGAAAGTTTCTTTTGGAAATGATACCCCTGCAGCCATAAAAGGAAAAGGCACTGCTCAGTTGAAAGGAAAGGTCAAAGCTGGGAATGTTTTGTATGTTGATGAGTTGAAGCATAATATACTAAGTGTCAGTCAGATGTGTGATCAAGGAACTGAGGTAATATTTCGATCAAATGGATGTAGTGTTTGTGATCTTGATACAGGGAAAATAGTGATCAAAGGCATAAGAACTCCAAATAATTTATATATATTTGAAGAAGGACAACAACAATACTGTTTGTGCAAGGATGATGAACACTGGTTATGGCACCGGAGATTGGGGCATCTAAGCTTTTCACAAATAAGGAAAGCATGCAAATACCAAGCAGTTCGTGGTCTTCCAGATATCAAAATTCCAAACAACACAATATGCAAATCATGTCCGTTTGGTAAGCAAACCATAACTAACTTCCCTGAGAAGGAAGGATCAGCTAGCAGGCCTCTTGAGATAGTCCATACAGATGTATGTGGTCCATTTAGGACAAGGTCACCTCGAGGAGAAGAATACTTTATATTATTCATTGACGACTTCTCCAGGATGGTTTGGTTAGGAATTATGAAGCACAAAGACGAAGCATTCGAAAAATTCAAATCCTTCAAAGCCTTGGCTGAAAATGAATCAGATCACAAAATTAAGTGTCTCAGATCCGAAAGAGGTGGGGAGTTTACCTCAAATGAATTTTTCAATTTCTGTGAAGAAAATAGAATAAGAAGGGAATTCTCTACAGCTAGGACTCCTCAGCAAAATGGAGTGGTAGAAAGGATGAACAGAACAGTCCAACAAATGGCTCATGCTATGCTTGATGAGTTTGGAACTCCCGCAACCTTTTGGGGTGAAGCTGCATTTTTTGCGGTTGTTATTCTCAACAAAACAAATGTCTGAGTGAACAACACTCAAACTCCTCATGAGTTCTGGTATGGCGAGACTCCTTCGGTAAAGCATTTCAAAATTTTTGGAAGCAAATGCTATATTAAGAATAATGATGAACAACTTGGAAAACTTGAACCTAGAGTAGATGAAGGCATTCTCCTTGGTTATTCTCCCCACAACAAAGCATATAAGTGTTACAATAAAAGACTTGGAAGAATTGTTGACAGCATTGATGTAGTGGTTGATGAAAAAGGATACATTCATAGGCAAGTAAATTATGAAAATATCGAAGAGGATGAAGACTACTCTCCAAATCAGACTGATGATGAAGAAGAACCTCAAGAGGTACTAGAGGAACAGATAAGGATAGAAGAGAAGAATCCATCCAGGTACGTTCAGAAGAATCATCTAGAATCTCAGATTTTGGGGCAGAAAGAGGCAGGGGTACAAACAAGAAGAACAATTGCAGAAGCCTCAAGCTATTTGGCATTGCTCTCCTCCACGGAACCACAAAATGTAAGAGAGGCATGCAAAGATGAATGCTGGGTCAAGGCAATGGATGAAGAACTTGAGCAGATCGAAAAGAACAACACTTTGGAGTTGGTTCCTAGACCAAAAGATAAGAATGTCATAGGGACAAAATGGATCTTCAAAAATAAGTTGAATGAAAATGGGGAAGTAATTAGAAACAAGGCTAGACTTGTTTGTAAAGGGTATGCTCAACAAGAAGGAATAAACTTTGAAGAAACTTTTTCTCCCGTTGCTAGACTTGAGGCCATCCGAATGTTCCTTGCTCTCTCAAGCTTTCAGAAGTTCAAAGTATTTCAAATGGACGTGAAATCAGCCTTTCTGAATGGAGACTTAGAAGAAGAAGTGTACATTGAGTAACCAGATGGTTTCATCCTTGGGAATGATCCAAATCTTGTATTCAGACTAAAAAGGGCTCTCTATGGTCTTAAACAGGCTCCAAGGGCTTGGTACTACTGTTTGGACAAATATCTTCATCAACAAGGTTTTTCAAAGGGATCAACAGATAGCAATCTTTATATAAAAATTGAAAATGAAAAATTGCTAATACTTGTTGTGTATGTAGATGATATTATCTTTGGCAGCAATGAAGAAGCTATGAGTCAAAGCTTTGCCTTGGTGATGCAGAAAGAATTCGAAATGTCTTTGCTTGGAGAACTGACATATTTTCTTGGATTGCAAATCCAACAAAATGAAGGCGGGATCTTCTTGTCTCAAACCAAGTATCTCAAGCAGATTTTGAAGAAATATGGCATGGAAGATGCAAAACCAGTATGTACCCCCATGGTCACAGGATGTAGCCTCAGTGCAAATGATGAATCAGCAGCAGTGCATCAACCAACCTACAGATCTATGATTGGAAGTCTACTTTATTTGACAGGTACCCGACCAGACATCATGCTTGCAGTGGCAATAGTTGGAATATTTCAGGCAAATCCAAAGGAAACTCATCTTCAGGCAGTGAAGAGAATTTTCAGGTACCTTCAAGGAACTCAAAACTATGGCTTATGGTATCCTAGAGATACAAATCTCACACTTCATGCTTATACAGATGCAGATTGGGCCGGAAGCGTGGATGACAGGAAGAGCACAAGTGGTGGTGCATTCTTTATGGGTTCTAGATTAGTATCTTGGTTCAGCAAGAAATAGAGTTCGATTGCTTTATCTACAACTGAAGCGGAATATGTGGCTGTTGCATCTTGCTGCACTCAACTCCTTTGGATGATGCAGACCTTGCAGGATTTTCAAATCACTTGTACACCACCTATCTCCATCTTATGTGATAATACAAGTGCAATCAACATTTCAAAGAACCCAGTCATGCATTCAAAGACCAAGCACATACCGATCAAGTATCACTTTCTCAGGGAACAAGTGCTTGAACAAAAGGTCAAGTTGGAGTATGTTCCTTCTAAGGAACAAGTTGCTAATATACTCACCAAACCATTGCCCAGGGAGACCTTTGAATACCTCAGGCAAAAGCTGGGGGTTGTTGATGCATCATCTTGTTGTTGTATCTCATCTGTTGGTTGTATGCAAGTTTCATATGGGGTATACGCGTACATTTTCTGGGTTGCGGATTGGTCGAAGATCGAATGGCACAGGTTCAGGGGGAGCATATATTCTTCTAATAATGCATTGTTGGCATTATGGTAGAAGATCTTGCAGGAAGTACAGAAGGAGAACATGGATGATTATCTAAATATTGTTGCAATATGTCTCTATCTCTTTCACGGTCATTTATGGTGTTTGGTGGATTATGGTTCTTCTTGAAGAATTTTTTTCTTCTTTTGCAGATCTGATCTATAGTCAAGGGGAGCATGATCAGCAAAGCAAAGGCTTAAGCATGTTCTCAGGGGGAGCATAACCCTTTGCCCTTGATGTCAAAGGGGGAGAATGAGGTTGAGTATCTTGAGGTTGCCATCAAGTCCAAAGGGGGAGTTTGTTGGCATTATGATTCTGGTTTGGCTCTATGGTACAGGTGTTGTACTTGATGGAAACTCACTCAAGTGGAAAAACTTTGTTCAGACTCTCAAAATGATGGAAAATAAGAGGTTCGCAGGTGCATCGTGCAAAAGGTGCGGACCCGCAAGTTCGCCGACCAGGAAGTGCGGACATACCCGTAGGTTATCCGTTCAGAAGGTGCAGACCCCAGTTCACTCACTCTAATGCACAGAAGCGCGCTCACGTGGGGTTTCTTATGTTTTTCCCTTGGTATTTAGCTCGTTGATTCATGATCCTATGGTTTTGGCCCGTGGTATAGGATCTAAATTATTGAACCCCGGTTTGGATCCCTTGTATTGGTTTTTGATGGTTTTCTCCCATGGTGTGAATAAGGGCTTGGCTATAAAAAGGAAAGGAGATCACTTGGCTAGACACTTGTGAAATTTGAATATCTTAAGATCTGAAATTTTGGGTGATTGGTTTTAAAAGCTAGATCTAATTCAAGGTGAAAACTTAAGGCGAATCTATTGACAAGTCGTGATCTCTCGAGCGCATGACCAGATCTGTGGATCTGACTGTGTGTGGCACATTGGAGGACTGTTAATTTGGCTCTATTCAAAGGTCCGCAGGCGATCCACAGCACAGGTGTGGGGGTCCGCAGCGCAGCAGAAGGCACAAGTGCAGGAATCTGAAGCGCAGCAAAAGACGCAGTGCAAGGTACACAGAGCAGCAGAAATCACAATGCGGAGGTACGCAGAGGAACAAAAGGACCAGTGCGAGGATACGCTGTCAGGCAGACAGTGCAGGTGTGGATCTGAGCTGAGGTACGCAGTGCAGTGGAAGGAGTAGGTGCGGAGGTACGCAGAGCAGAAGAAGGACCAGGTGCGGATCTGCGCAGTTCAGGCACAGAAAAGCTGCGGATATCCACAGGTTTATATTGGTGAAGTTGCAGACTTTTCTTGAAATATTTGTTGGCTGCCTTTTATCTATTGTTGCAGAGTTCTGGGTTTAGATTACTAGTATTACTTTTCTGTTTACAACATTTTGAGAAGTTGGGTGATTCATTGGTTGATTGTATAACGAGATTGGGTGATTCACATGTACTTGATGATTATTTGATCTTCTTGGATCCAGTCTGAAAATTAATGAAATGTGGTCCTTAAAGAAGTAAAAGAGCAAAGGGGGTTGTAGCTTCCTTCCAGGAGAGACTGGAAAACGAGAAAGAGTTGTAGCTCTCTGTAGGTTGCTTCCTGTGTACTGGTAAAGGACTACACCAGTACAAAATCCTTGTAAAAGAAGTTTCTAATTGAAAGAAGATAGAGACATATTGCAGCAGGTGGTTTTCACCCACATTGGGTTTCCACCTTATATCCGGTGTTCTTTGGTGTGCCTATCTATTTTTTTTGTTCGTGTTCATTATTATATGGTACTGACATACAAATTAATGATCAATATATGAAGAATAAATTAAAGTATAAATCTGGAAGGTATATTGAAAAGACTTTGATAATACTGATTCACCCCCCCTCTCAGTATTATTTCCAACATTCTGCATCTCTTCAAGTGTTGCAAGGTTCCTTTCCCTCAGTTGAAACTCCATTTCTGAATCAAAGGAATCTAGGTAGTGCAAAAGAGAGGATCCAGGAGGAGGCCTTATATTAGCAAGCATCGAAAAATAGATTTGGTTAAACCTGGCAGCAAATTGTTGTATTGTCTCCCCTGGTAGTCTTTTCAGTTGGTTATACTCTTCTAGAATCAAGAAAACATTTTGTTTGACCACCCACTTGTCAAGGAAAACTTTGACGAACTACTGGAAATCTGAGATGCTCGCATCAGGCACGTTTTTTAACCAACTCTTGACTTTTCCTTGCAAAGAAAGAGCGAATAGCCTGATACTGACATCCTCTTAATTGACTTCAAAAAGGTCAAGGAAAGTCTCAAAATTCTGCATATGTCTCTCAACAGTGATATTGTCATATTCACCATCAAACCTTGGCAGGTATAGGTAATGATTTTCAGGGAAAGCATGGATTATAGGAGGTAAGATGAGTGGTTTGTATCGATCTGGAATTTTACAAGGTGTAGGAGTATATACAGAAGTTGTAGAATCAGTCTTGGTCTCTTTAGGCTCATCAGTTTGAAGATGGTCATCATAAGATTCAGAATAAGGGTCTTGATCAAGATCAAAGGCGTACGAAGAATTTGTTTTCACAATCTTTAAAGGGAAGGAATCACATGTAGGTCTAGGATATTTTCTCAAATACAATATACTTTGTAAAACCTTTTTGACATTCTCGGGAAAAGAGAAAAAATAATTGATGACAAAGAACATAATGTCTTGGATGAAATTCCAACTTGAATACCTGATCTTTCCATATTTTCCTTTCATGTTTCTGTTGGTCGGGTTCATCCTCCAGTGGAGTCTTTGGATATGATCTCGAAACTGATTTGGAGTCACCAAGTGAATGATTTCAGCCTTCCTATGTCTGATCGTTGTCCACCATCAACAATCAGATCTAGATCTAAACTTTGATGATATTTCCCAGGGAATACGAAACCTTTCGCTCGTTCCCCAGTATGGTCGCCACTATTTTAGCACCTAGATTGAACCTCAAGCTGAAGGAAGGCAATGCCAGGGTAACCACAAACCACTCTTAGCCAAGTAGCTAGTCCTACTAGGCCAGGAGAGGACTCTCTCCGTAAGGATCTTAGCCAAATTGACTGGATCTATAAACTAATATTAGGCTAGGTATAGTAGCACAAGGTTTGATTTTGAAGGGTTTTGCTGGATCAGGAGGAGCCAAATAGTTAGGGCAAGGAAATTAGGTCAAAAATGCAGGGTGTTCGATGGGGCAAGGTAGGCACAACGATCAGAACCTTAGGGTTTGATGGGTGAGATGGAAAGACAGGTGAAGAGCTAGGAAGAGCATGTAAACCTCATGGATTCTTCCTAAACTGAAGAAAACACAGAATGTGCAATGTCTACCCAAAACAGAGCATAAGAGTTATGGATTCTGCCTTTCAGACTTGTATACATTCACATAAAGAGTATGAAATGATGAAATAGAGTCAACAATATATTTTAACACACGAAAACATAAGAAAAACTGAAATGAGCATCATACCACATGGATCCCAAAGAAATAGCTACAATTTTTCATTAATCTCCTGCTTTAACTGGTACAAAATGATGTCTATCAAAGCCTAAGCATCCCACTAAGTCCAATCCTTTACAATGAGAAAGAAAAAGATTATATAGACCTCAATTCAACCTCCTCCCATCCTTAGGGGTCGAATCCCTAAGATAAGGAACTAATCCATCAAAATCTAAACAAGAAATTGGAATCTGTTGACACCTAATCCTCTGCGATTGGGTGAATTTGGAATGTGAACAGTCATCAAGAAGATGAACTGATTAGTCACATTCATGTATATAACAATAGCTACCTAATGAAATAAACGAATCAGTTTTTCTGCCAAGTCTGGAGTTACTCCTGGCCTGACATGGTATCAGAGCCAACCCTTTTTTTAGCCTTTGTGCCCCTTGTAACTCCTCTGTCTGCCATATCCCCTCAGGTCTGACGTGCTGCCACTGCCTCTGTCCTGACATGGTTAACGCCTGACATGGTGAACGTTTGAGATTCTTCAAACTGAGGCTGCGTGAATGGTGGAAGGAGCCATTTCATTTTTCTGAAAAAAAAAAAAGACAGTAAAACTTTCAGGTATCAAAGCGTTTGAATTGTTGAATATATTAACGCTGGTATGTTTATATGGGTTGAAACTGCATTGAATGCATATGCTGGTGTATTAAACTGTATTGATCGCTAGTATTAAACTATTTATATGATATTTGGAACTGTGTTGAATGTGCTCGTATGGTGTATTGAACGCTGGTATGTGCTCGTATGGTGTATTGAACGCTGTTTTAAATGGTAGTTGAAGTGCTGAGTTGAATGTATTAACGCTGTATTAACTGCGTTGAATATATAACGCTGTATTGAATGGAGAACGCCTAGAGTTTCATATATTAATGTTGTTCCTTTCAGAATTTATCGTTTCAAATTTTGTGGATGCCATCGACCTATTTGTAAATTGTTCAACCTCATCTTCTTGTGACATCGTACCATCTTCCCCGAGCTTGTTTTTGGAAACACATTCGCTGGAAGCATCCTCGTAGGTGCTCTGATGTAAGGGTCAGCCTTCAGTGCTTCATGTGCATATTAAGCGACATTGTGGGAGATGGCTCTTCCTTTGGAATAGCAACAGTTATATCATAGATCGCCGGAACAAATGACCGAAGGTTGCTGACAGCTGAAACAAAGCCCTTGGTACGTGGAAGATTTGAAGCGGATGAGGGCGATGGTATGTAAACTGTGGAAATGACAGTCTTTCCATATATTGTGCATAAACCGTGAACTGAGTTATAACCTTGGACTGTATATTGTATATAAACCGTGGCCTGAGTTATAACTGTGGACTGTATAAACCGTGGACTGAGTTATATTGTGCATAAACCGTGGAGTAAGTTATAACCTTGTCCTTTTACATCAGTTTGGACTTGGCGGTCATCGTTTCCGGCAGTGTATGGAAAGATTCAGTCCTATAACTAGGAGCTGCAGTCGATAATTGCGACATCGATTTTGTTGTATCATTGTAATAAGTATAAGGTGAAACCGAGTTTGCATCATTGTAATAAGTATTCAGATAATCTTGTAAGTATTGAAGTTATGTATGGATGAACAGCTGGTATTATTCTGGATGCTTTTATCTAACATTAGAGGGATTTGAAGAAGATATAGTGCATAAAGTTTTAGCCTTTGAGAATGCCTTTTTGAGTGCAATTTCATTTTTTTTATCAGCAGAAGTTTTTTTATCAGCAGCAGAAGTAATATTTTACATAATGCATTCAATCGTCTCTATGGTAGGAATAGTTCTCACTGGCAAGGAGAACTATCCTGAATGGTCCCGGATGATAAAGCACACCTTCATCTTCAATGAGTTGTGGAAAGGAGTGTGTGTCGGAGAAGGAGCCAATGACCCAGTGCAGCCTACATCAGACAAAGAGCTCGTCATTTGGGATAACAAGAATAGCAAAGCATATGCATTAATCGCATCATCTACAAATGAAGAAGTAAGTCGCCATATTTCATCATATTCAACTACCTTTGAAGCTTTACAAAAGCTCAAAGAACTCTATGACTCACATTCTGCACTTGAAGTTGTTCAGCTCATGATTAAACTCTTCACTCTTGAACTAAAAAATAATGATCCTCTTGCTCTTGAATCTGAAGTAAAATCCATAATGCATGATATCAAATCCACTAAGGTTGAGCTGGATATCCCTCTTATTTCTTTTCTCAAGGCACTCTATCCTACTTACTCCAATTATCTTGAGTCTTTACAAGCAAATGGAAATCTTAAAGATATAACCTTTGACTCTCTTGTGAAAAAGTTTGCTGAAAGAGAGAAAGCCTTTGGAAAGAAGACAGTCTCTGAATCTTCTGAAGAGACTGTTTGCCTTGCTCATAAAGAAAAGCATCCTGCTCAAGATTCTACAAGAGGAAGAGGTGGACGAAGAGGAAGAGGAAGATACTTCAGAGGCAGGGGGGGTAGACATTCTCAAGCAGAAAAAGCAGATCTGCATTGCATTCGCTGCAAACGAAATGGATCACATGATGCTTCTACATGCAAGCTACCATGGGACAAAATTGAGCAGAAAAGAAACCAGCAGAAAGGTAAAACTAATGATACAGACAAAGGTAAAGCACCTGAATCCGCTCACTATATTGAGGCACAATGTAACATTGGAGTAAATGAAGATTTGTTTAATGCTTCACTTGCTTCTTCGAAAAATGATTGGTTACTTGATTCAGGAGCAACCTGTCATATGACTCATAGGAAAGATTTTTTTGAAGATTTCACTGACAATGTTGATGGAGCAGTATACTTTGCAGATCAGTCAAAAATCAAGTCATCAGGGCTTGGCACAATCAGGTTTAAACTGCCTGGTCTTCTAGACTTTCTTCTGGATCATGTTCTATATCTCCCGCAACTCAAGAGAAACTTGCTGTCCTTGGTCCACATCCGCTAGCAAGGTCACTCCATTCATATGTTTGATGGCAAGCTTGAGGTAAGAAAAGCATCTGACCACTCACTTGTCATGAGGGGAATAGAAGAAGAAAGGCTTCTCAAACTGCAAGGAACCTCTGCTCATGCACAGCATTTCTCATATATTTCTCATCATGAAGAAGGTACACTTCCATCAAGTTTATTATGGCATGCTAGATTTGGACATTTAAACTATGACAGTCTCCGCTTATTGAAGAAAAATGGTGTTGCTGGTTTGCCTACAATTCCTAGGAAACATAAGCAATGTGATGCTTGCATTATAGGAAAGCATAGCAAACAGTCTTTTCATGATTCACATTCAAGAGCACATAGGAAGCTTGAACTCATTCATTCAGATTTATGTGGTCCAATGCATGTTCCTTCTGCAAATGGAAATAAATATATCATGACATTTATTGATGATTACACCAGAATGTGTTGGGTTTATTTATTGAAGAACAAATCTGATGCTTTTCAAACATTCAAGAATTTTCATAAATGGATTGAAAATGATGCACAATCTCATATTGGGTCTATTCGCACTGATAATGGAAAAGAATATACATCAAATGAATTTGAAAACTATCTTCGCCAACATGGGATCAAACATCAAACAACTGTACCTTATAATCCCCAACAGAATGGTGTAGCAGAAAGAATGAATAGAACAATTTTAAATATGGTACGATCCATGATTTTCTTCAAAAATGTAAAGATAATGTTTTGGGTTGATTCTGTTCTATGCGCTGCATATATAAAGAATAGATGTCCATCTAATTCTATAAGAAACAAGACTCCTTATGAATTGTGGTAAGGACATGTTCCTTCGGTAAAACATCTCAGGATCTTTGGTTCCACCTGTTATGCTTTGATACCAAAGGTAAATAGAAACAAACTTGGTGCTAGAAGTCGTAAGTGTATCTTCCTAGGGTATTCAAACACCTCTAAAACATACCGCCTCTATGATGAAGTAAATAAAAAGTTTGTTGTATCTAGAGATGTCATTTTTCTGGAATCATCCAAATCTGACAATGTTGTTGAGCGACAACTTGATCGCTTGGATAGATTCGCAAAAACAAAATCATTTCAAGAATTTGATAATCAGATTCCACATCTTGAAGGGGGGATTCCTATATTAGATCAACATGTGGAATCTTCTTCTGAAGAACAATCTCCCCTGCATGAAAATCCAACAACGGATGATGCTTTAAGTGATGTAATTGATAGAATTGGGAGACTCAATCTTGATTCAGTCCCAACTCAATCAACAGAGCAGCCTGGACCATCTCAGAAAGGTCCCCCAAAGTGGCTGACAAAGACACTTGAAAGTGTTCATCCTGATGAAATTGGAAAAACAGGAACCAGAAATTCAAACAGACAAAATGGAGGTGATGTAGATGACTCTAATTCACCTGTTGATATGGATGTTACTTATGATTGTGAATTGAACTTGTCTACAGATTTTGAACCAACTTCCTTCAAAGAAGCTGCTTCTCATGATGAATGGAAAGAAGCGATGAAAAAGGAGTATGATGCCCTCATAAAGAATGGCACTTGGAAGCTGGTTGATCCTCCATTTGGAACCAAACCAATTGGCTGCAAGTGGGTCTACAAGAAAAAATGCAAAGCTGATGGCTCACTTGACAAGCAAAAATCTAGGCTTGTGTCAAAAGGCTTTGCACAGAAGGAAGGGGTCGATTATGAGGAAACTTTTGCCCCCACAGCAAAATGGGCCACCATCCGGACACTCTTTGCACTAGCTACTCAGAACAGTTGGAAAGTCCATCAAATGGATGTAAAAACTGCATTCTTGAATGGAGATCTAAAAGAGAATGTTTTTATGTCCCAGCCTGAAGGATTTGCTATGAAAGGACATGAACATAAAGTATGCAAACTTGTGAAGTCCTTGTATGGCCTCAAACAAGCACCACGAGCATGGTATGAAAAACTAACTAAGCATCTTCTGAAACTCAACTTCAATCATTTTGATCTTGATGATGCAACTTTATTTGTCAAGAAAGTTGGCAAAACAGTTGTATATCTTGTGGTATACGTAGATGATCTTTTAATGACAGGGAAAATGAAAGCTATATTACATCCATAAAGAAAGAATTAGGAAAAAGTTTTGAAATGACTGATTTGGGCTATGTTCATTACTATCTTGGCATTGAAGTAACCCAACATCCAAAATCCATATTTCTTTCTCAAAAGAAATACATTGGAGATTTGTTAAACAGATTTGGCATGACAGAGTGCAATCCTCTTTCTACTCCAATGGAACAAAACTTAAAGCTCACATCTATTGAAGGAAAGGAATTTGAGGATGCAACAAAGTATAGACAGCTTGTAGGAAGTCTCATCTACCTCACTACTACCAGACCAGACATTTCATTTACTGTTGGAATCCTCTCCAGGTTCATGCAAAAGCCTTGTGAGGGACATTGGTCTACTGCAAAAAGAGTTCTAAGGTACTTGAAGGGAACTCAAGACCTTGGAATCATACACAGGTGGACGACTTCAGCTTGATTGGATACTCTGATTCAGACTTCGAAGGAGACAAAGAAACTAGAGTATCTACTTCAGGATATGCTATGAGTCTTGGATCAGGAGCTGTCTCTTGGAGATCACACAAACAATCAGTTCCAGCAGATTCCACAACAGAAGCAGAATATGTGGCAGCAGCTGAAGCAACAAAAGAAATTGTGTGGCTCAGGAAAATTCTTGAAGATTTGCAAGTAAAACAAGTACAATCAACTCCACTCATGATTGAAAACACCTCTGCAATAAATTTGGCCAAGAACCCAAAGTTCCATGATCGTACAAAGCACATCAATACTAAATATCATCTGATCCGACATCATGTTGAGGCCAAAACAATCCATCTCCGTCATTGTTCCACAAATGAGCAAATTGCAGACATATTCACCAAAGCGCTTGGAAGAGAAAAGCTTGAAAGATTTAGAACGATGCTTGGACTCACCAACATCCCTTCAGATTAAGGGGGGGAATGTTGACACCTAATCCTCTGCGATTGGGTGAATTTGGAATGTGAACAGTCATCAAGAAGATGAACTGATCAGTCACATTCATGTATATAACAATAGCTACCTAATGAAATAAACGAATCAGTTTTTTTGCCAAGTCTGGAGTTACTCCTGGCCTGACAGAATCTAGGCAACCCTAACAACTTGCCTCTAAAAGGGAGGGAACTGATTCGTTTAACTTCAAGAGAACTTTTGATCTAATGAATCTCCCCTCCAGTAACTAATATTCATCTTTTTTTTTTGTAAGTAAAGACTAATCTATTAATAATAAAAGGAAAAATATTTACAAAGAGGTTTTAGCCTCTGAGGGGGTCATAGCCAGCCCTCTTTCAAAAAGACTGTTGCAGCTAACACCTGACCTACTGGTTACAGATAAGCATCGATTCTTTGTTGTGAGCCGCTCTATAACAAAATGCAGTACTCTGCGGCTAATACAAAAAACTAGAAAGCCAAAATCGTGACTTAGAAGATGATAAAAGACCATACAGATGATATCATAAGCAGACCCAGCAGAGAGGAACATCCAAAAAACTAACATCCTGAGAAGACTTGCTGAGGCGTATTAATCCTGAGACGGCAAGTCTGTATCTTCTTCGTTTCCCTTGCCGGGAGAGCTGACCCAATGAACCATCACATTTTCTTTTGCTTCCAACGTGCTGCACCCTGGAGGAGTCACAAGGTGGAGAACGCTGCCAGAGAATTGCGCCGGCGCACAGGCAATGATTTCTTCATTGGAGGATGCTTGCTGATGGCGGGAATCTTCTTGCTGCACTTCTTCCTGTACCACTGAGGGATTGTTGAGGACAACCCCTGCTTTGCTGCCTTGAGAGTCACTGGAGTTTGTGGAGAGAGACCTTTCCTTAGAAGTTTCAACAGAATCTGAGAGCTCATCTTCTTCCTCTGAGAAGATGACAGTAATGAGAGCAGAGATAGTTGGCCTATTGAGCCTGCTTTTAAATTTGAAGCGGGCAGAGTGAAGGGAGCTATTAAGGGACGGACCAGATTGATCTGAAGGCGGAGAGGCTGGCGGGACAGTATTTAATGGAGAGATACGCCGTGGACCAGAGCCACCACGTCCCCGAGAGCATCCACGGGCTGCTGAAAGACTGCCCCGACGTGAAATGCCACGAGGTCGAACCATAGCGGAGACGAAAGACCAAATAAAGGTGCTGAGGGAATGAGGGAGAAAACGAGATGACCCTCTGCTATCGAACGGAGACTGGATTAAACAGACCCCAGAAATGGAGACCCCAATGGAAAACCCAACACAGAGAATGTGACAAACCACGAGATAAAGCCCCGCCCTGAAAGACTGACTCGAACACCCTTCCCAGACTCCCTCGACAGAGACCGAAATGAGACCACTTACAACGATGAACCAGAGGAAAATCAATTGACTATACCAAATATTCGCTGAAGAACGCAGAGCTAAATACCTGAAGCTGGCTGGGAGCACGCAGTTGTGAAACCATGGAGGCTTCCAATTGCGTTGCCCTACTCCTAAATCCTGCATACATGAACAACAGAGAATGTCCCTGCCAAAAAATCCCCGAGCTGAACTGCAAATGTCTGAAACGGCCAGAGCATATGAGCTGCAAATAAATCTCACCATCCTATAATTCCTTACCTTCTTGTCTTGAACCGGATGCCTCATAAATGCGAGGTGATGTTCTGCTACGAACCGCCTTACTTACCCGCTGTGAAGGCAGTAAATATCTTGCCACAATCGCCCTTCGACCCTGCGGACTTGCCAGGTGCCGGCGCTATTTGCTTGAGCATTAACTGCTCATAAAGGCACCCGCATCCGGGTGTGATCCTTCCTTCGATTTCATATCACTGTTTACTATTGTTGTGAAGGTAGAGAGTTGATTCCCTGATGCTATACTGGAGATTGAGCCTTCAAAAAATTCCCTTCCACTATCCACTCCTAGATTGGCAAGAAAGTCAGCCAATTTATTCCCTTCCCTTCTAATATGTTTGAAGGAGATGGCTTGGTGATTTGTGGGTCATTGCTTGAGCATCTCTAGACGAGTGGCCATTATCCAACTGCTGCTTACCTTATACACTGGGGATCCCTGCATAAGCTTTAAGGCTATGTTGATTATAATCTGAGAATCCCCTTCCGATATAAGAGGGAAGAGTCCCTTTGCCTGCGCCAAATTTAGTCCTCTCCATAGACCTTCCAATTCCGCCGCATTATTTGTGTTCCAACCAATTGTACCGACAAAGGTGATTAGGGGATTTCCCTGGGAGTTTCTGATGCAACCCCCAAATCCCGTTTTCCCCGGATTTCCTTTCGAAGCTCCATCAAAGTTGAGCTGGAATACGTTAATTGGAGGCGGAATCCAACTGTGAGGAGAATCTATATGCCTTGGGGGGTTATCATTTTTGAGGCCCGAATGCTTTAGTTGAATCTGCCAATTGTCCCATATGGCTTGTTCCTGCGGGAGAGTTGGGAAGTCCTCTTTAGACCAGCCTTTAATAGACATAGTTTCTTTAATATTATGGTGCATTCCTATCCAAATCTGCTCTATCAACTGTGCTTGATCTTTGAATATCCTTCTGTTTCTCTCCTTCCAAATGTTCCACATTAGAAGTCCTGGTAGGAGTTGCCAAAGTTTTTTTAAGAGTTTACTTTGATATGGCGTTTGGCTCCAGGTGCGAAGAGTCCCTTTGATGTCCCCAATCATTCTTCCATCCTTCTGACAGTGGAATGTAGCTTTTTCCCATAACTTCCTTCCTAGCGAGCAGGTTTGCATAAGATCCAATACTGTTCCTCTTCCTGTTTGCAGTTGGGGCACATAGATGGCCCGGAAAAAATCCTTTTCCTGAGATTGTCCCATGTGAGGATCCTATTGTGAGAGAGCAACCACAGAAAGGTTGAGACCTTCGGCCAAATGGAGGGGTTCCATATCTTATCCCATATGTTATCCTTGACTATCTTTTCTTTGATAATTATTTTATAAGCTTCCCTGGTTGTGAAGGTACCCCTTTCCTCATAACCCCATCTGAGAGTATCCGTGCCTGCCGAGGTGAGAATTTTTCTTTTTTGAAGTTCTGAGGAAAGAGAAATTTGAGTTTGCTCCGGACTGAGGGGTATTATCTGCTTGGCCTCTTTCCACGTTCTGTGTTCTTGGACATTATTTGAGTTCCAAAAGTGGCTTACCTTATCATGTTGATTTATGTTTTGATCAACAATTCCTGGAATGGTGTTTCTAAGATTTGGTAGCTGTTGCCATGAGTCTCCCCAGAATCTAGCTGTGTTGCCATCCTTCACCTCCCAAAAACTGTGCTTTTGAATAATATCTCTGTGTTGAATGGCTGAATTCCAAATAACCGATCCTTTACTGACTTCTGACATTCGAATTCTCTCCTCTATGGGCGTATTGCTTGCATATTTCGCTGTCCAAAGGGAGGCCCAAGGAGTACTAGGATTGGAAAGCCATTTCCACCATATCTTGGCTCCCATTACCATGTTACTATGTTCTGGGTCTCTTAGCCCAATTCCTCCTGCTTTTTTGGGAAGACACGCTTTATCCCATTTGACTAAACCCATTTTATATTTGGTCCCATTCTTCCCCACAGGAAATTCCGCTGAAGCTGTCTGATGGCCTTAAGAACCCACTTGGGTGCTGCTAAGATGGAGAAAAGGTAAAGGGGCATGGATTGGAGAACTTCTTTGAGTAGAACCAGCCGGCTTGCTAGATTAAGCGCTCTATGAGTCCAAAGAGATAGTCTTGGTTCCAGTTTTTCTAATAGACTTTTCCACGAGGAATGCTTGAGAGCCATGGCAAATAATGGAGCCCCCAAATATTTAGATGGAAGAGTAGCTATGGAGAAGCCAAGGATGCGAGCAATAGCTCTCTGGGTGGTGGGAGGAGTGTTGAAGAAGAAAATCTGGGATTTAACTTTGTTTATGAGAGCTCCAGAAGCCTCCGAGAAGTCTGCAAGAATAGATTTAAGAGATCGAGCTTCTTGAACAGACGGATGACCAAAAACCATGTTATCATCAACGAATTGCTGGTGCGAAAAGGCAGGGGTTTGGTGGAAAGCTAACCCTTTGAGCTGATGTGAAAGGAGGGCTTATTTAATACTTCGTCATATCCCTTCCGCTAGGATAACAAACAGAAAGGGCGAGATAGGTTCCCCTTGACGGATTCCCCGAGATGGACGGAAGGTGGGCGAAGGGATACCATTGATGAGAATAGAAAAGAACGAGGAGGAAATAAGACTACTAATCCATCTGATCCAGAAGGGGGCGAAACCAAAGGCTTGGAGGATCTTATGCATGTATTCCCAACTAATGCTATCAAACGCCTTAGATAAATCAATTTTGAGCAACATACCTGGCTTTTTTAATTGCTTGAGTGAGTGGATTATTTCATGGGTTAATATTATCCCATCCGTAATCTACCTTCCTTCAACATAGCCAGCTTGCTCTGGAGAGATGATAAGGGGGAGCAGGGGCTTCAATCTGGAAGCTATCACCTTGGACACAATCTTGTATATAATATTGCATAGAGCGATCGGTCGATATTTATCCGGTGTGCTGGACTCCTCTTCTTTTGGGATTAGTGCTATGAATGTTGCGTTCAGGCCTGGGTACATCCACCTTAGAGTATGCGATTCTTCCGCCACCTGCCACACTTCCCATTTGACCAGGTCCCAGAAATGGTGAAAAAAAATGGAGGTAAATCTGTCTGGTCCTGGCGCTTTCCCTGCTTTGAGCTGAAGTGTCGCCGCTTCCACTTCCTGAAGACTTATAGGCTTGAGAAGGAGAGTATTATGGTCTTCAGTGATTAATTTGGGTATATTTCTGATGATTTTATCAATAGCCTCTGTTTTGTTTATGTCAGGTTCCTTATTCATCTTCTTGAAGTAATCAAGGAACACCTATTCTATTCCTTCATGTGTTTCAATTTTGCTGCCTTGTTCATTGTTGACGTGAGAAATATGATTGGTCATTCTTCTTTGCATTGTGGATTTGTGAAAGAATTTCGTGTTCTTTTCACCCTCTTTCAGCCATCTAATTCTTGATTTTTGCCTCCAAAGAGTTTCCTCCTGTAATTCTCTCTCAAGTATTTGAGTTTCCAGGGATTGCTCTTTCTTGGTTAGATCTTCTGAGCGACCCTCATTTATCATTCTTTGCTGCACCACTTTCATCTCTTGATTGAGAGCTTCCTTCCCTTTGAAAATGTTACCAAAGACAGAGTGATTCCAACGCTTTATTTCCCCCTTGAGGTATTTCAGCTTCTTTTTAAAAATGGACATTTTTGTACCTTCCGTTGGGTTGCATTTTTGCCAAGATGTTCTGACAAATTCATGGAAGTCCGGGTGAGCTAACCAAAAAGTCTCAAACTGGAAGGCACGCCTTATATTGCCGCCAGGACAGTTCCAATGTAGGGCTATTGGCCAATGATCAGAACCGGAGAATGATAGAATAGAAGCTGTGAATGCTCCTCCTAGATGGACTGCATTGTCAGAGATTAGAAAACGGTCAAGACGCGATGCTATCTGTAATGGTGCTGCCCTTTTGTTATTCCAGGTGAAGAGGCCATTGTTGGTAGGAATATCAATCATCCAATTATCCCGAATGAAATCTTTTAATATAGATCCTTCCCTGTTTATTCTACAGCTCCCTCCTTTCTTTTCCTCCAATGATGCGATCATATTGTAATCTCCTCCAGAAATCCATAGAGGGTGTTTCCTCTCTGTGTTAAGTTGCGTTAGAGCATCCAATATTTCAACCTTGTGTTGGGTGTCTTGAGGAAAGTATACATTTGTAATGTGACCATATATATTGGTTCCAATTATATGGAATATAGCCTGTATGAAATGTTTATTTGCATGAATATTTGCTAGTTGAATCATTCTTGCATCCCAGAGCACTGCAGGACCTTCGGATGCTCCCTGAGCATCCACAGCTGTTACTAGTCCCCCTGGCCAAGCTTTAGTTGCTACTTTTTCCAAAACTGTAGTATTGCATTTTGTTTCCTGCAAAAAGAGAATTGCTGGTTTTTCCTCCATTAGCATGCGTTTTAAAAGTCTTCCTTTCTTTGGGCTATTAAGCCCTCTTATATTCCATGAAATCAGCTTCATTGGGAAGGCTTGGGGTGGGTATTGAAATACTTGGTAAGCTTGGCATATCTGCCTGATTCTACTAAAACCTCTCCAATCTTGATGGTTCTCTCTAGAGTAGATTTTCTTCCCCTTTTTTTTTTGTCTTTGGTGATAAACTTTCCATCCCATTGACTGCTGATTTGGACCCCTAGTGAGTACTTTTTCTGGGCTCTGTTGAGGACTGCCACTAGGTTATCCACTTGTCTTTCAGGTATTTTGTCGAAGTTCCCTGTTTTACACGCTTGTTCCAAGCCCAGGATATCTAGCTCGCCAATATCTATTGATTCTGTATCCTCCTCCATAATTTGAGGCTCGTGATCGCCTTCCTTCTCCTTTTCTGTATCAGGGTTTGTGCCATCTGTATCCATATCAGAGATGCTCCAGGATTTTGAGGCTGTCTTGAGCTTGTTGCTTTCTGGTTCTACACTCTTTTCCCCCTTTTTGGATTGGGATCCTTGAATTTTTTCCTGAGTACCTTCTTTTTCATTGGGGGTTGAGTTATCTGGATCTTGCTGATCCTCATTGGCTAGAGCTTCAAAACTGTTACTTGTAGAAGGTTTTGATTGAGCTCCTGAGGGCGTCTTTGTGGGTGCTACTGATTTCTTATTTCCCCTTCTTCGATTTGTTACTTTTGTGAAGCCATCTGACGATGTATTTTCCTGGTCATTTTGAACTGAGGGTTTGTTGTTCAATGGACAGTCTCTGAACAGGTGACCTAGGTCATAACATTTCCTGCACCTAAATGGAACATGCTCGTAATCAATTAACTGGATACATTCCACATCTTCATGAAAAAGACTCACCGTATCCGGAAGAGGTTGTTTCAGGTCCATGTAAACCCAGATTCACACATATGAGGTATATCTCTGCGTCTTTGTGTCTTCTGCTACCTTGACGAAGTCTCCCATCACCTTGCCTATCGCTTTGAGAGAGTCCTCTTCCCAATATTCCAATGGCAAGGAGTACAGCCTGATCCACACCGGCGCCCAGCTCGGGTCTTCCTTATCAGGGTTGAATCCTTCAATCCATTCTCTGAGAAATAATCCGGCCGAGTTGAAGAAATAAGGGCCTCCTTCGAATACTCTGTTTCTATCCTCCAAGCAGTTGAAGACTGCAGTGAAAAATACCTTCGGCCCTAGGTGCAAGGTAATGTGTCCTTTTGGATGCCATTTGACATTTATCCAAGCTCTCAACGCTTTCTCGTTTGGCCATATTCCAATTAATTTGCCTATGAGAGCATGATCTCTCATATATTGGATTCTAGCATTGATGCGATGACTTGGTAGCTCCACCTTGGGTCTATATGTGGCTACTGGCTTGTAAGTCGATGAGCTTACTTTCGGCTTGTCTTGATGTGCTTTTCCTGTCTCGTTCTGCTGATCTTTGCTATTGCTTCCTTCATCGTGCTCCTGTCCCTGCTCTGAACCCGCTATATTCATTTTCTGGTTGTCGTTTGTTGGAGGAGGCGCCCCTCCTTCCCCCGGAGGGGGGTTCATTGAACCCACCTGCCAAAACCTTCAATCTATCGAATACTAATCTGCCGCTATCTAACTCTGGTGGTCGTTGTGCTAAGGACCTGCCGTTGCAGGTGAGTACAGAAACCCTAAAATCGCAGAAAACCTAGATGCAGAGCCGCCGGGCAGTAACTAATATTCATCTTATTTACATTCCTAGTCACCATTTACATCAGTAAAAACATCATCCATGAGAGAAAACCCAAAAATTATAGTCATGGCATAGTAAAGTGAAAATTTAGCAGAAAATTGTCCTATGCGCAGCACCAAAAGGCTATGTGCAACACTTTTTGTAGGGCCATTTTGCAGGCCTTCCCGATGTCCAAAATGAGCTCATGATAGCTCATTGGAAAGTATGTCCTGTCTACTTTCCAAATCTACATTTATTTTCCCATTTATATTTTATTTGACCCCTAAAAAACTATTTCTCCCAAGGATGCTTCTATGCACAGCGCCATGGTCAAAAGAGGGCATAAAGGTCCATTTTTGGGTGTTTTTTGACCTTTTGACCAACCAGTTTTGCAACAAAAGCTTAGAAAATGCACAGGGAGCATGCTTACATCATTAGAAATCCAATGGTGGTCTTCTTTTGGTCATTGTATTCTCCTAGGAAAAGCGCAGTGCCATTGGCGCTGCGCATAGAGCCAAATTAGTAAAAAATTATCCTACGCGCAGCGTCAGAAGGCTATGTGAAGAACTTTTTGCAGACCACTTTTGGAGGCCTTCCTGGTGTCCAAAGTAGGCTTGAGATAGCTCGTTGGAAATATTTTCAAGTCTACTTTCTAAATCTGCCTATAGTTGCCGATTTGGAGTTGATTTGACACCTCAAAAACTGATTCTTCCAAGGTCTCTCCAGAAGTGCAACAACTCTCCTGTGACACCTGTAGTTTTGACATTTCTCCAATACCATGACACTTGTGTAAAAAATGAATGATTTTTTCTTCCTTGTTCTATTATGGACAAAAACCTCTCTCACTTTTCTCAAATTCATTGTTTCTTGGTCAGAAATACAGTTTGAAGAAAAACCGACCCTTATGTGTGGTGAATGACTTGTCCCTTATAATGACTTCTTGAAAAATGATGGAGACCTGATGTTGATGATATGAAATGGAATCATACTTTTTGATATCCCTTATGCCTCCTCTTCTTAGATATATCTGATTCCATTGCAAACCCTAGCTCAGTGGGAGAGGAAATTAGGGTTTAGTGAAGGGAAAACAGGGGATTTGTATAAATTTATAGGAATGAAGGGAAATAAAGGGGATAGGGGGCTTCTAAATTCTTAGGAAAATTTTGGGAGGTAGGGAGGGATGTTAGAAAGTAGGGAAAACTGGAATTTCAAGGATTTGAGTGAGGGGAAGGGGTCCAAAAGGGAAAAACACAAGCCTATTCTAGAAAAGTGTCAAAAGCTTAGCAATAGGCTAGGGTTTGTAGCATGGTAAATTTTAGGGGCACATTTTAGCCCAAGGGCGAAATTTAAGGGGTTTTTCATTTTAAAGGGGCGAAATTTTTATAAAACACTCATTTCATATATTTAGCCCAACTTTTATTTAAGAAAAGACTCATTTGACCTTATTCGCCTAGTTTGGGAAGTTATATTCCATTCCAATCGCCCGATCTTTGCTTTGCAATGTTCAATTTGCTTGCAATGGCCCATTTTCTGGTTTGGGAGGTTGTATTTGGTCCCAATAAATAAAAATATAAATAAAGTGGAGGTATGGTAAATAAATAAAACATATTTTTATACTTACTCCAAAGGTATGGTGAATAAACAAAAATATACCCCGGATGCGGGTGATGGCATGTCAGACAGGGACGAGCCACATGCCCAGCATGTGCCGCCCCGTGCCAACATTGCAGAGTAATGGCTCACTGCCGCCGAGGTATAATATTCAGCCGCCCGAGCTCTTGGCATTCAATGCTGAGCAGGGTGAAGCGACGGGGATGCAGGAAGCAGTTATGGAGGGCTCTTTTCGAGGGAATGTTGAGAGATTTTACAGGGAAGACAGATCAATGCAGATGCATTTGCTTGGTAAGGCCTGGGTGGTGCAGGCTCGGAAAGATTCTGGACGGGTGGGCGCTCTCCTCCCTCAAAACGCAGCCACTGCAATCCGTCATTGCGAATCTGGTGAATGTCTCAGAAGGGAACGAAACTCCAAGAGCAATTGGAGTGAATTTGAGGCGAAAAGTGAAGTCTCTCGCTCGGGCAAAGTCTGCTCCGGGTTTGCTACTTCTGTGCGTGGTCTTTGGGCAGTTGAGTTCCGCCCTGCATCATTTCGGGTACTGCTATCCTTTGGCAGTCACAGCGGGGACTTCAAGCCCACGAGCTCGGTCCTGGAACAAGCTGAAGAAGACGTGGAGTCTATGGCACGATTGCGGGAGAGACAACCGAGCAGAAGGGGACCGGGGCGAGGTGCTTCTTCACGCCCCCCTGCAGCAGATGTGCACCATCACTGCTGCTGCTGCTACTGCCACAGGAGAGCGAAAGCCACCCCAATTCAAGCCAATCAGTTCATGGAGGTCGGCAGCTCCAGTGGAGGAGAGCCTGTGCTTCCAGCATTTGGCTCAGTCGTTTTCACCTTGGGCAGTTCGAAGGATAATGCAGGCATCAGTGCACATATCTCAGTTCTCTTTACTAAGGTTCCTGAGGAGAATGAAGATGGAAAGCCACCAGTTTCGGCTGAGCAACTTCCAGAAGGCAATCGTGAGGAAAGTCCAGTGCTGCAGCCATCAATTGAAGAAGGAACTTCTGGGAAAGAGCCCAAGCAAGCCCCTCCCCAACTTCCAGAGCAGGAACCTCTGGCCACTGCAAAGGATCCTATGGCAATGTGGGCAGGCATCCCTGAAGGCCAAGGATGGTGCTACGTCGTTGAGGAAGAGCCTGAAGATTGATCCCCAGAGGCACTCTCCGGCCCTCTCTTCTCTCTCTCGGCTATGGTCTAAATCAAAGGTCTCGGCGGGTATTTGGATTATGCTACGTTACTGTGTCTGTTTATTTTCAGTTCTTAATTATGTCATGTATATTGCGGTCATGCGTCTGGGCAAGGTTTCCCGTGAGTTTTTTGAATGGAAGCCCCTGCGTGGGCCGTATCGCTACTGTCTGAGCTCAATTCTGTTTCATGTTCTGGTATAGCCGTGTCATTACTGTCTTATGTTTTGGTCTGTTCTGGAAGTGTTTTGGTATGTTCTGGAGGTGCTGCCCCTGCGAGGGAGCATTTTGTGTCAAGCTAAGCTATCCAAGGTGCCATAGTTGACCCTGGACAACCTGTCTCTCTGTATGTAAAGTTTACTTGTAAATATAATATAATAGATTAGCTAGTTTTACCGAGAAAAAAAAAAGAATAAACAAAAATATAAATAAACTAGAGGTATGGTAAATAAATAAAACTTCTTTTTATATTTAGTCCATAACCCTCTTTCTATTTAAGAAGGCTAAAAAAAGAGGTTTTATTTAAGTGAATCCTATGGGCCAAAAACCATATTTATAAAAGAGGTATGGTAAGTTAATAAAAATATAAATAAACGAGAGGTATGGTAAATAAATAAAACATTCTTTTATATTTACTCCATAAGTCACTGTTGGTTAGGTAAATCCCCTCTGCGGACAGAGGCGATCCCACTAGCCTAAAACAGAACTAGCCACAATCAAACCACGCTGCCATGCAAGTTCCTAGTTATGCATCAAAGGTGAATTAAGAAGACCAACCTGGAATCCAACGCTGTAGTTGAAGAAGAGTTGATATTCCCGCTCCCTCACTCCAGCAGATCATAAACGGACACCTGCACATGCAAAGGAAGGAACAGATACCAGCATAAAATCCACCAAGGCACAACTATATTTCAGTCAGAAAGGAAATAAATCACACATCACTATAATAGAAAATGAGATTGGAACTATAATAGCAGTCGCTCATAATAGACAGGAAGAGTTACAACCAAGGTTCTGACGTTGAACCTCTCCTCTGGCTGGGCGAGAAACTATATGTGTCTTGCAATGTATCTCCTCTCCGGCAGAATAACCTCTCTATGCTTCATTATCACTCATGACAATCATAACTAGCATTCCTCCAAGAACTCAAGAACTCAACAACTAGCACTCCATGACTAGCTTGTCAAATGCATAGGGACAAGCTTATATAGATGAAGAAGGGAGGAGGATACAATGAATCGAGACACCTATTGTGGATTAACATTATCCCCAAAAGCCATAAAGGATGGAGATAGGATAGAACTCGACATAAGACTGATTTTTTATCCTCAAAAAGCTCCATGTAATGAAGGAAACAACAGTCGGGCGTGCGTTAAGGCAAAAAGCATGACCAAACTTGGTTGGCGCGACTGTTGCTCTAAGACAGAGCGCCAATGGTCACGCCCTCTTTTGAGGATCTCCATGATTGGCGCGGGTAAGATACTGTGGACCTGCGCCAATGGAAAAAGAGCACTTTTCAGGGATAATCTGTAGAAGGTGTCTTCAGGGAACATGAAGTACATACTCGGGGGAACATAATGCAAGTGTTTTTAGTCTTTGTCACTTCTTATAACTCCCGGGATGAGTCCTCCAAAGTACGACAAGAGGAGTAACAGGGATGGTGACAAATTACTGTGTAACAGATGCCCCCTAAAGCATGAGGTCCGAGAGGTGGAGAGGGGTGAAATGCTTTACAAGAACACACAAGAACACATATATAGAGTTGCCGCCGAGGATCTATGTTAAGATACATGACTGATAGTTCAATTACATGATGTACGTGGTATGGTCGCAGCCATCCATAAGAGAGTACATAAATAATCTAGATCCACAGTATGGACGCAGCCATCTGGTTAGGATCAATGAATTGACTCAGGTATGGTCGCAGCCATCCAGTGAATGAGTCAAGTATCAAGAATCACGCCTAGACTACAACAGACACAATCCAGGGTCTTGCACTCCATCTCGACCCGAGCAAGATTACAAGTCCAAGCATGTGAATATATGAGCTGAAGTCGAACATGCATGAACATCGTCTGATTACCAGTCAATAATGGAAACTGTTAACAGACGCGAGAGGTACCACCAATAATGACAATGGCCCTCAAGGTACTATAGGTAAAATCTACGGCGTGTGAATTAATGATCTGAAGTCGAACACCCGTAGAATCATTCGATCGGAGGTCAATGATGAAAACCTCACGTCGAACACGAAGAACCTGCCATTGAGGCATGCAGGCTCCAAGGCACCGGAAAGGAGTCTCTTGATCAACTTCCTGGATAATGAGTTGAAGTCGACAGGAAGTGACCTTGATCGAAGGTGGGCCATAATGTTTCCCACATCATCGACACGAGACAGAGAGATAATGTTGTGAATCAAGATTGTGCGAACTATCAGAGGGAGGTTGTTTCTTTGCAGAGGTCAACTTCTCTTGAACATATCGGCGGCACATTAATGGAATCGGCAGTATTTGACATCAATGTATCAAGGGTCATGATAACGAGGCAATGAGTGGATGAGAGGTCAAATAAGGTACCCAAGTCCATGGAAGCAAATGAAATATATGAGATGAGATATCCCCACCCTGGACACGAAAGCAGAAAAGTGCCATGTTCAAGAGCGACATACTGCCGTCACGGTAATAATTATGGTTCAAAAATTTTCTTTTCCCCCCGCCATTTCTGGCGAGTACCCCAGTTATTTTTAACAAGCTTGATGGGGATAGCATATGCTTGTGGTGTGACAAAATCCGATGTCATCAAGTTTTAACGAGTCTGACAAAGGGAGAACTCGGCGTCTTTTCATGTTTAGAGAGTTTGAAAAGACAGCAGAAAAGGAAACTCCAGGGATGTCCTTTTTCGTAAAGTTGTGTCTCTCGGGCCCGAAAAAGTATAAAATAATACCCGAAAGAACCACCCGACCATTACGATCGAGGAGTACTTTTCATAATTTGTGATTTCGACCTGAAAAAGTAAAAAAACGGTCAAAACCACGTCATTTCGTAACCATTAACGAGTTTGAAACGACAAAAACCCGGTAATCTTTTTATGTTTTAACGGTCGACAAAAAGAACTTAAAACGACCGCCTCTTATTAACATTTAACGAGTTAAGAGGAGTGACTCGGAAATCTTTTCCTCTTTAAATGGTCAGAAAAGAGCTGAAATCAGACCTCCATTTTTATTTTCTTTAACGAGTCAAAAAGGAAAAATACTCGGCAATCTTTTCATATTTTACGAGTCAGAAAAGAGCGTAAAGGCGACTCGTCCTGAAGGAATGAGTGGTATAAAGGGTAGCAACTGGTTCCGGTGATGGTGGAACTTGCTCGAAACATGTAAAGGTCAAGAGGCTGGCTAATAAAACCACTCATCGATGCGGTTCCTCAGGAAAGGATAAACAACCAGGTGAAAGAATATGATCAGCCAAATAGATGGTGGCGATGGAATGAAACAACCAAGGCTCATCTAGCAAAATTTAGCAGATAAAAGGCAATCACGGGATGTAAATCAGGTATGGGTTCATTTTTTCCACAAGCTTGAACCATAGAGAACTCTGCTTGGATTCGGTTTCATGTTTACACAAGCTTGAAACGAAAACTATGCTTATTAAATTTTTACATGCCCCCAGCATGATAATGCAAAATCGAGGTACATGCCCCCCAAGCTTCATGGAATTCACGGAGTGGATGGAATGAAGGTTTATTTGGAAAGACTCGATTTTGAAGGAGGATGCATGCCGCCCCGGGCCTCAGTGACGCGCCCGGGTCAACTGTCGTCATCAGAATGACGGAGTGGATGTTGAGGCATTTCCTGTGGAAATAAGACCATTTAGGAATGGTAGATGACTATATGTGAAGTGTGAACCGCGGAATGAAAGTTGGTATACGACCTTGATCGTCCTTCCTTCGTGTGGAAAACACATCACTCTGAAGAGTGAGGACACAATTGAACGTATGCAATAAATATAGTCTCGTCCAAGGAGTAAATTGTAATCTAACGAACCTTGGACTACCATGACGCCCATTTGAACAGTATTCCCATATAATGTGATCGGTACATTGGGAAGAATTCCTAAAGGTCGAGTGGTTTCTCGATGGAAACCTGTAAGGTTTCTCATCTTAGGCAGAAGCAGTGGCGAACCAAGTGCTTCCCAAGCTGTTGAAGAAAGGATACTCACAGGAGATCCCTCATCAATAATTGTACCGGCCATAACCATGCGGTAGACTTGGACTATAATTCGAAATGGTATGGAGGCTGGTAACCGAGGATTGCCTAGTTGATCCCAATTGAAGGAAACCACTAGGTTGCTTGGAGGTGGGACTGGATAGACAGCCGGGTATGATTCTGATGGACTTTCTTCCTGGTGCGAAGGAATGAGAGGGATGCTCACTTGATCATTAGAGTCTATGTTGATGAATAGAATTTGGATAGTGGGGTCTTCATTCTTTGCAGTGATAACATCATCGGAGGAGGGAACTTCTGAAGGCAAAACCGGGTCACTTGTAAGCTGGACCTTTTGACTTTTGTCTGGTTTGGATTCAGATGTAAGATCATCTAAGGATGGAACTTCTGAAGGCAAAACCAGGTCACTTGTAAGCTGGACCTTTTGACTTTTGTCTGGTTTGGATTCAGATGTAAGATCATCTAAGGATGGAACTTCTGTAGGCAAAACCGGGTCACTTGTAAGCTGGACCTTTTGAAAGACCGGGTCAACTGTAATCTGGAACTTTGGACTTTCGTTTGGTTTGGACTCAGGTGGTTCATCTTTGATGATAAAGTGGTGCATAGATGATGAATGTAAATCAACACTCGTTCCGACCAGGGACTGGTCTGGAACAGGCGGAGCACAGCTAGGTTCGGGAAGAGAGGGCTGGACCAAAGAGGAATCATGCTTGATCACTTGGTTAGTGGAGAGATGATCTGCAGTTGCAAAAAGACGCTGATATCCAGCGGGTAGTTTGGGTAAGGGAGCTGACAGACTTTCCAAAAGACGGGAGGCTTCATCCATAAGTGGACAAAGGCGAAGGAGATGATTACCTTCACAAAGTCGACAAGGGAAACGAACCTTCCCTTTTCTCTTACCAACTGATAAGGTATCATCGATCTGCGATGACAAGGGGTGATTCGGGTCACGGGACCATATATCTAGGATCCTAGGAATACCAGGACAATCAGAAAGAAAATGGTCCTCCTTGCATAATCGACAAGGAGACTTAGCCTTCCGCGGAGGAGCAGAAGGTGGTTCCACTTCAGATATTTTTGTGGTAGATGCGACCTTTCCCTTAGGAGACTTCTTCTTTTTGGTCTTCTTCTTCTTCTTCTTAGCCACCTGGTTACTAAAATCCAAGGTTTCACCAGGCGAAGTAGAAGATGAGGACGCAGCAATGGGCGAAGAAGGAGAGGGGTCCACCTTAGAATCAACATGGTGTTGTTCGGGTGGAGGAGGTGGTGGCGGAACAGGAGTTATCACACTCGAGACCACCGAGTTCGAAAACAACCATACGGGTAAACCAATGGTCAACCCAGGCAAAGACAATGTTGCGATATACCGAACACCGACATTTCCAACAGAAGGAAATGGACGAGGGTTCGCATCAGGAGGAACACCTTGGCTGGTGGGTGCCGGGAAGGCTGCCATTGAACGAGAAATAATCCTACTCAAGCTAACGCAACAAAATCTAATTGGGTAGATGTTATCGTGGCCAATAAATTTTAAGACACTGAACTTAACCTTTTCATATTTTAAGAGTCGAGAAAAGGATAAAAGATGACTCTAGTCTCCTTCGAATATTTAATGAGCACGAAGTGACAAGACGCTCACAGGCACCTTTTCTTTTAGGGAGTCCGAAAAGGATAAAAAGTGACTACTCTGGAGACTCTAGGTAAAAGGTTTCCCAAACAATCCGTAAAACTGCTTATACACCTTGGCAATCAGATGAAAACCAAGGACTTCCCATACTGCAGTCAATCTTCCCGAATGTTGTGTTCAGTGCATTACGGCTTGTAAGGCGGCAGACTCGGCTTCCTATGGATAAAGGATAATAGCCTAGTGGGGTCTCCCGTATATACGCGACGGTACGTGGGAGCTCAGTCCGTATTGGCACCTATCGTTTCACCGTGGAGGAATCACCCAACCACTCGATGATAAACTACCAGGTTTAAAGATGCCGGAACACGTCTCTAACCTAGACCTCTAGAGTATTTGCGTTATATTCCAATGCGTTGTTATGTTCATTGAGTTTATTTTAAAGTTTATCTTCGATTATGTTTCAGCTTTTTGGTCCTACCGTATGTGATATCTCAAAAACTTCTTAAATGCAAACTATATGCCAAAACTATATCATTTGATTCGATGAATTCTATCTAAAGGAGGGTTGATATCTTTACACAAACGAAATGATCACTCAACAAACAACAAAGATCCTAATGCAGCTAATAACAAGAAATGAAATTTTTTCTTTTTCTTTTTAATAGCAACAAATAAAAATAAATGCTAACTAATATGATGCAAAAGATATTTTGTTTTTCTTTCCTTTAAGATGGCATGATGCATTTAAACAAATCTTAAGAGATATGCACAATCCAAGTTCACTCAATGAAATAGAACCAACTCTGAAACACCAAAATGAACTATGCAAGCAAGGAAAAACACAAAGACTTTCAATGAACCATGTAATCTAAGTTCGAATGAAGTCAATTAAAATCCAAAGAGGCTAGAAGTGAATCAATCAGAGTATAGAAGATCAAGCTTTAACAAATCACTGGATAGGTGCAGAACACAACCAACAAGTTGACTGGATAATCAAGAGACCGAAACTTCCTACAGAAGGCTAGACATTCAAAGTCACTAGATGTTCTAGGGTTGAGACGAAAATCAATAGAAATAAGCAAAAAACTAAAGGATAAAGGCTAAAACCAGTCAAACAGAGGTTAAACACACTTCCAGAGGCTGTAAGAGATATAAAAAGAGGTTGAAAGAGCTTTCCACCCATACACAGGCAAAATTTACAGGGCTGGCACGACTGTCAGCCTGCAACTTGCACTGCCAAAGGATTGGCACGAGTTGCTTTTGAGCAACATGCGCCAATTGGTGCGACTGTCAGAGTAATAACCGCGCCAATTAAGCTTGCCGGCTAGAAAAATAAATAACACGACCTCAGGTCGGGTTGACAGTGCTTAGAAGGATCAAACAATAAAGAATAAACTCAAAACTGACCCAGGAAGCTCATTCACTCAAGCAAGCAAGAGAAAATTAACACGCAAGACAAACTAGCTTCTCCCCAGCGGAGTCGCCAAATTGTTGGTAGGTAAATCCCCTCTGCGGACAAAGGCGATCCCACTAGCCTAAAACAGAACTAGCCACAATCAAACCACGCTGCCACGCAAGTTCCTAGTTATGCATCAAAGGTGAATTAAGAAGACCAACCTGGAATCCAACGCTGTAGTTGAAGCAGTGTTGATATTCCCGCTCCCTTGCTCCAGCAGATCATAAACGGACACCTGCACATGCAAAGGAAGGAACAGATACCAGCATAAAATCCACCAAGGCACAACTATATTTCAGTCAGAAAGGAAATAAATCACACATCACTATAATAGACAATGAGATTGGAACTATAATAGCAGTCACTCATTAATTAATAATAGACAGGAAGAGTTACAACCAAGGTTCTGACGTTGAACCTCTCCTCTGGCTGGGCGAGCAACTATATGTGTCTTGCAATGTATCTCCTCTCCGGCAGCATAACCTCTCTATGCTTCATTATCACTCATGACAATCATAACTAGCATTCCTCCAAGAACTCAACAACTCAACAACTAGCACTCCATGACTAGCTTGTCAAATGCATAGGGACAAGCTTATATAGATGAAGAAGGGAGGAGGATACAATGAACCGGGACACCTATTGTGGATTAACATTATCCCCAAAAGCCATAAAGGATGGAGATAGGATAGAACTCGACATAAGACTGATTTTTTATCCTCAAAAAGCTCCATGTAATGAAGGAAACAACAGTCGGGCGTGTGTTAAGGCAAAAAGCATGACCAAACTTGGTTAGCGCGACTGTTGCTCTAAGACAGAGCGCCAATGGTCGCGCCCTCTTTTGAGGATCTCCATGATTGGTGCGGGTAAGATACTGTGGACCTGCGCCAATGGAAAAAGAGCACTTTTCAGGGATAATCTGTAGAAGGTGTCTTCAGGGAACATGAAGTACATACTCGGGGGAACATAATGCAAGTGTTTTTAGTCTTTGTCACTTCTTATAACTCCCGGGATGAGTCCTCCAAAGTACGACAAGAGGAGTAACAGGGATGGTGAAAAATTACTGTGTAACAGTCACCTTATATTTAAGAACACGCAAGGGTGTAAATAAATAAAAATATAAATAAAGTGGAGGTGTGGTAAATAAGTATAACCTCTTTTATACTTACTCCAAATGTATGGTAAATAAATAAAAATAAAAATAAACTAGAGGTATGATAAATAAATAAAACCTTTTTTTATATTTAGTCCATAACCCTCTTTCTATTCTATTTAAGAAGGATAAAAAAAGGTTTTATTTAAGTGAATCCTATGGGCCAAATACCATATTTATAAAAGAGGTATGGTAAATTAATAAAAATATAAATAAACGAGAGGTATGGTAAATAAATAAAACATTTTTTTATATTTACTCCATAAGTCACCTTATATTTAAGGACACTCAAAAATGCGTTATATTTAGGTGAAGCCTATGGGCCAAATGTTGGAAATAATACTGAGAGGGGGGGGGGGGTGAATCAATATTATCATATCAGAAAAACCTTTTCAATTTCATACTCAAAAACATATACGCTACTTCAGTTAAGTGAACCAGCGTGTACACGCTACTGTGTCTAAAGCAACCAGCGTATAACCAGAAATATTATGATTCAGTTAGCTTATCTTCAGTAAATGCATCAAGATATTATTAACCATATTAATAGTAAACAGGTGCAGTATAACAGAACAGATCATCACACAAAAGCCACACACATGAACACCATGATATAAGGTGGAAACCCAATGTGAGTGAAAACCACCTGCTGCAAGTCGTCTCTTTCTTTCTTTAATAAGAAACTTCAGTTTACAATCTTTTGTACTGGTGCAGCCTTATACCAGTACGCAGGCTACAACCTGCAAAGGGCTACAACCGTCTCTCATTTTCCAGCTACTTCTGGAAGGGAGCTACAACCCCCTCAGCTCTTGTACTAGCTGATCCATTTACTAGTACGTAGGTGCTGACCCTATATAAGGCTACAACCTTCTTTCCTTTAGGGACCACGTTTCATCAATTTTCAGACTGGATCCATGAGTATAAAACAAACACTGCTTCAATACAATCATTAACTTATACTTGCATCATAATCACCCAATAATGAATCACTGAAACCCTGTCATCAAGAACACAGAACACAAACCAGAGCCCAGAACTCTGCAACAACCACCAGAATCAACAGCAACCTAACATATCAAATCTTATTATGCATACGCTACTTCGCTATACCAAAACCGCGTGTATACGCACTTTCTCCAAAGGCAACCCGCGTGCAGATCTAGAAATAATTACTTATACCTTCGCTGTCAGATCTGACCCTTGCCAAGCGTCCCGAACAGATAACCAACAATACCAGATCTTCTCACTTCATCAGACACACCTTCATCCTCCCTTTGCCTAATGATCTTCTCCTTATATAGCCTTAGGCCCTTCACAATACCACGGTCCAAAACCATAGTAACACAATACCATCAACTTCAAAACTAGGGATCGACACGCCCGTCGAGACGCCATGGTCCAAAACCATAGGCACAACTTCCGAGGACTAACCGCCATGGACCAAAGGTACGTTTTCACATGTACGCGCTTTTACTGAAGCCAACCTGCATGTATACGCTGATTTTCCTTAATGAACCTGCGTATATCTCTTTCTTGTCCTGCTGTACTAAGATCTATCCTCTGATTAAGTTGCCATCACTTGTACCTACTTCTGAGTGAGTTGCCATCAAGGACAACACTTGTATTATAATGCCAACAATCTCCCCCTTTGGACTTGATGGCAACCACCACACCAAGTCACTCTCCCCCTTTGACATCAAGGGCAAAGGGCAGAACAAGATATTCTCTTCTTTGGTATACCTTCTACTGTCCATACTCCCCTTGAGTACATGCTGAAGTCTCTGATTTGGCTCCCCTTTGTATATGCCAAGTTGTATCAATCCATCCATGCTCCCCCTGAGCAGATGCAGGTTCTAAGACCAGCAATAACTATCATATATGATCTGTACCATATGCATAAGCCTGCAATACCATTGTTGTAGCTCTGATACCACTTTTTGTAGCTCTGATACCAATTGTTGTAGATCTGATCCAAGATATATGATAACAGAAATAACCCAAGAACAATAAGATTGAAATAGATAGAAATTATTCTTTATTAATCTCAAAACCCTTAAGGTAGGGCAACACCATACATTCACTCCTTAAGGAAGGAGAACACTCCACAAGCCATATGCCTGTTCATACAAGAATACTTCTCTTCATCTTCATATCTCTCCATGTGGAGTCTCTAGCCTTTATATAGGCCTCATACATACAATACCATGCATTATTACCATGGTTTCCTCATACCATCAACTAATACCATGGGCCCATTACATAATTATTAACTACTTGTGGTCCCTTACATGACATGGGTTAACCACCTTATTTATTACTATAGCCCATCCCATTATTACATTATTACCTTGGGTACCTCCCTTGGTACCCCATATTATCCCCCCTAGGTACATAACAACCATTCCTAAGATGTATCATTTAGTTTCATCAGCAATTTCTAACCATAATGCCAACAATGAATTATTTGAAGTATATGCTCCCCCTGAGCGTGAGCCAACCATGACTGAACCATTTCCTGATTCTGTTCTGCTACCCTTTATGCTCCCCCTGAGCCTGAGCCAACCATGACTGAACCATTTCCTGGGTCTGTTCTACTGCCCTTTCTACATATACGCGACTTTGCAGCCTGTAACTCGCGTATATACACGACTTGTTTTCATTATATCAGCGTATGCAAGATGGAATACTGAAATTCATCACTTTCAGATTCCCCTGTGTCTGTTATGTCAGCTGACTGAGTTATGCCACAACTTTCTATCTCTGTCTTCTTCAATTCCTGGAACTGTGATGATGTATGGTCCTCTTGTTTTGAATTTTGAAATCTGCTCCTGCATTCCCTTGCTTTATGCCCATATTTGTTGCATGTATAACATCTTACATATTTCATGTTCCTTCTATCGCAATAAATTGCTTTGTGTCCATATGCATTGCAGGCAAAGCAATATCCTCTGAAATACCTGGGATGCGATGATCTTTTGTAATGGTCTTGAACCATTCTACTTCTACATCTGGCTGCAACATGTCCAAGATTATGACATACATAACATTCAACATTATTCAGTGGAGGAAATAATTGTCTATCACGTCCATAGTCTTGAGGAATTTCTTTCCTTGGTTGTTCCTTGTTGAGCATTTCATATTTCTCATTAGAGTTTCTTGCCTCACCTTGTGAACTAGATTCACCTTCAACATATTCATGAAAACCAAGACCAGTTTTGATGGCAGGAGACCTTTGACTATTAAGAATATCGTCCAAGACTTTAGTACTATCTTGAAATCGTAAAAGCTTATCCTTTTCTTCTAATTTACCTTTCAAGATATTTACCTCAACTTGATGTTGTTCTTCCTTTTTCAGATACTGATTCCTTAGGTCTTCTTCAGCTTTTCTTCCTTCTTCCACTTGTCGCTTTAGTTTGATCACTTCATGTTCTTGATCTTCAAGAGCTTCTCTGTTCTGTTCTCTTGATATTTTAAGATCTTCTTTTAGAGAGAGGATCTTTGATTCAAGTCTCTGAATAGTTATGCTCTGCTCCTTTACTATATCCTGCAATTGCTCTCTTACCCTGGTTTCTGTCTCCAATTGTTCATTTAATTTGGTAACTTCTTCAGTTTCTACATTCTTGTTTTCATGTGCCATGAGACTTCTAATATCTTCACTATTATTGGATGAAGCATTCTTCTCTTCATGTGCCATGAGACTTCTAATATCTTCACTATCATTGAATGAACTTTTAATATGGGTATAATAGCTTCTACCATCTTCTTCATATATCTTTCCTTTGTTATGAGGGCATCTAGCAGCATAGTGACCAACTCTACCACATAGAAAACATTTGAAAGGTAGCTTACCTTTGAACCGTCCAGTTCCCTGTTCAAGATTCTTGACAAAATTTACCTCATCTTCTTCCTCTGACGCTTCGAATGTGGCTTCTGATGGTACCTCTTGTCGCATTTCAAAAGCAGTTAAGATCCCGTGAAGCTGTGACATGGTGATTTTCTGCACATTCTCCTTTTCTTCTATGGCAGATACTTTAGAATCAAATTTAGCAGACAGAGATCTCAAAACATTTTCAACTAAGACAACTTCCTCAAATTCTTCACCCAGATCCCTCATACAATTTACAATCTCATCCATACGCAGGAAATAATTAGCTATGCTTTCATTACTATGCATCTTAAGAGTTTCATACCGGATTCTGAGAGTCTGAAGCTTTGCTCTTTTTACCTGATCATCTCCTTCGTAGCTTGTAACAATCTTGTCCCATATTTCCTTAGCAGCTTTGAAATGCATGATCTTCATAAATTCTGATTGTGTCAAACTACTCAATAGGACAGTAACAGCTTTGGCATTGAGCTCATATTGCTTTTTCTCTGCTGGATCTATAGGATTTTTTGATGGGAATTTGTATCCTCCTTCTACGATTCCCCAAACTTCTGCTCCAAGTGATTGTAGATATGCAGTGGTTCTTATCTTCCAGTGGGTAAAATTGTTCCCGTCAAAGACTGGTGGCCTGATGTGTTCCTCTCTTTCTGGATTAGCCATTCTGATGGATCTTTTCCTTCAAGCGATCAAGCTTCCTCTGAAGGACCTGCTCTGATACAAATTGTTGGAAATAATACTGAGAGGAGGGGGGGGGGGGGGGGGTGAATCAGTATTATCATATCAGAAAAACCTTTTCAATTTCATACTCAGAAACATATACGCTACTTCAGTTAAGTGAACCAGCGTGTACACGCTACTGTGTCTAAAGCAACCAGTGTATAACCAGAAATATTATGATTCAGTTAGCTTATCTTCAGTAAATGTATCAGGACATTATTAACCATATTAATAGTAAACAGGTGCAGTATAACAGAACAGATCATCACACAAAAGCCACACACATGAACACCATGATATAAGGTGGAAACCCAATGTGGGTGAAAACCACCTGCTGCAAGTCATCTCTTTCTTTCTTTAATAAGAAACTTCAGTTTACAATCTTTTGTACTGGTGCAGCCTTATACCAGTATGCAGGCTACAACCTGTAGAGGGCTACAACCCTCTCTCGTTTTCTAGCTACTTCTGGAAGGGAGCTACAACCCCCTCAGCTCTTGTACTAGCCGATCCATTTACTAGTACGTAGGTGCTGACCCTACAGAAGGCTACAACCTTCTTTCCTTCAGGGACCACGTTTCATCAATTTTCAGACTGGATCCATGAGTCTAAAACAAACACTGCTTCAATACAATCATTAACTTATACTTGCATCATGATCACCCAATACTGAATCACTGAAACCCTGTCATCAAGAACACAGAACACAAACCAGAGCCCAGAACTCTGCAACAACCACTAGAATCAACAGCAACTTGACATATCAAATCTTATTATGCATACGCTACTTCGCTATACCAAAACCGCGTGTATACGCACTTTCTCCAAAGGCAACCCGCGTGCAGATCTAGAAATAATTACTTATACCTTCGCTGTCAGATCCGACCCTTGCCAAGCGTCCCGAACAGATAACCAACAATACCAGATCTTCTCACTTCATCAGACACACCTTCATCCTCCCTTTGCCTAATGATCTTCTCCTTATATAGCCTTAGGCCCTTCACAATACCACGATCCAAAACCATAGTAACACAATACCATCAACTTCAAAACTAGGGATCGACACGCCCGTCGAGACACCATGGTCCAAAACCATAGGCACAACTTCCAAGGACTAACCGCCACAGACCAAAGGTACGTTTTCACATGTACGCGCTTTTACTGAAGCCAACCTGTGTGTATACGCTGATTTTCTTTAATGAACCTGCGTATATCTCTTTCTTGTCCTGTTGTACTAAGATCTATCCTCTGATTAAGTTTCCATCACTTGTACCTGCTTCTGAGTGAGTTGCCATCAAGGACAACACTTGTATTATAATGCCAACACCAAATACCATGGGCCAAATTATTATTAATACCATGCAAAAAAACATTATTAACCCTAATATTAGTATTAATAAAAATAAAGATAGCACATGGTAGACCCATGGTATTCACGTGGAATGTAGCCTATTTAAAGTGGGGAATTAAAGCAACATATATCCATCTTTACTTTGGATCTACTAAGCCAAAAGGGATCAAATATTGTGATATTAAAACTAGCATAGAGTGAAAATTTATTTGATCTCTCTCAGGGCTTGGTAGATCAAGGGTAAAAATGGATCTTGTAATTTAATGTCACTTAAACATTTTAACTTGGTTAAAATAAAAAATAAAAAAATTAAAATCAATTATTAATTTTATTAATTTTTATAAATTACTAATAGTAGTTTTTAAGCTCGAGGTTTATGATAACCCATGGTATTGACCCATGATAATACCATGGTATTCATGTGAAAATAGACTATTTAAAGGGGAAATTATATTAGCTTAGATCCATCTTAATTCTGGGTCTACCAAATGTTGAGAGGGATAAATAGATTTCATCCCTCTAAGAGTGGTAGATGTGGAGTTATGATGGATATAGGTTGGTTTTTATGATAATGAAGATATTACATAGCCTTATGAAATTATACTGTAAAACAATTCTTAAGGTGAATGGTTAAAGCTACATTTAGTCAATTCACAAAATTTAGTAAAACATACCAATATCTCCATTAATATTGGTTTTTATGATTTAACAAAAAAAAATCAAAATTCAAAACAGTGAAATCTTTGCAGAAGAGAGATAATCGCTGCCCATATTTCCCACCATTTTTCAAACGTTCTCAATATGATATCTTCATGAAAAAGTTAAGGTACTGATGTTGGATTAGTTGTTTGAAAAATATGTTGGTTTTTACAACCTTTCATCTTCTCTATTATTCTTAGTTTGTCGTAATGATCTGTAGGGGTTGGGCCACTGCACCATATTGTCCTAAAAGGTGGAGATTGTGCACCAAAAAGGAAATTAATCCACATGTTACAATGTTGTTGAAAAATTAAAGACGTATGAAGGTAGTGGATTATGCTAATAAGAAATTTAGATTGGGTGGATTATGCTAATAAGCAATTTAGATTGGGAGAGACGTAATTAAATTTTATTATTTAATTGGAGATTTCCAATTAAAACAATAATAAATCTACATTTATATATTTATATATTGATTGGAAGGCTTCTGACAATGGTCACTTCTTTCCATTAGATCCCCTTCAGGCCTTTGGGATACCTACTACTTTCTTATATTATATAGTTGGGGCTTGCTACTTGTTGGCGTGTTGGGGTAAACAAACTTGATGTGTTTTTTTTTATCTCACAATTGGAGTATAGGGAATAAGAAAGAAATTTGATAGCTTCACAAAAATGGTAGCTTGACAAAAGTGGTAGAGAAAAGATTAATCACTTGTACCTTGACAGAACTGGTGGTCAAGATCAACACCTACAAGAACTTTGTTGTGGAATATTATCAAAACTAATAAAAGGATATGAAAGAGTGTACAGTAAGAACCTTGACAAACACGACCACTGAAACTTGCAACATTGTTTGTAGGAAGAGAAAATTATGTTTCTTTTTTCCAAACATGTATGTTAGTATATTACAATTTAATGAATATGTTTTCCTATTATCAGATATGGTTTCATAATTTAACAAACCATTCGCCAAGACTTCACAATGTTTTGTTTTATTATCCAGTGAAAGATTTGCCAAGATCTTACAAGATTTTATAATTCAATGAAAATTCACCATGACTTTACAAGATAATATAATCTGGTGAGAGATTTACCAAAAAAATTATATATACATATTATATTATTGAAAAAATAATCTCCCATTTTTTCTATGTATCATGGGGATTCGCCCATTTATTATACATATAAATTTAGAGTGGTTCTTAAAATTTTCCTTGGTTTGTAGAAAAATGATGATTTTGAGGGATATGAGTGATGGAAAGTGTTTAGGAAGGTATATTAAGGATAGGGGAAGGTGTAAGAGCATCAGGATACAAATTTTGTTGATGATTTAACCATGAAGGTCATGAAACCAAGAAAAATGCCCTCAAAACCCTAGGAGAGGGAAATGAGAGGAATGGGCATGGGAAAAGGTCAAGGGAGGTAGATGGAGTGTAGGTGAGTGAGATATCGATGGATAAGAGTGAAAATGAGCCTTCCCTTGGTATTTTATGGCCTTTATACCTTGTTTAGATTTTCAAAATTAGTCTTGGGACCCACTTTTTCTTTCTCAAACTTGACTTGTCTTTTACAATTTACCTTTGGACTTGATCTTCTAATTTGATCTTCTTGGTGGATTTGGAAACATAATGACTTTGAAACTTTTCCTTTCGGATGATGGAACTTTGATCTTAAAAACTTGGAACCATGATAATTATTACATATTAAAACCATAAAATTACATTTTTGCTTGAATATTCAAATTACAAACTATTTTGCTGATGAAATCTTGTTTATTCTTACTCCCTCACTTGCTAGTCTTTTATGCAGTAGATGGTGTTTTAGTGGACCTTGGAAACCCTAAGACCTAATGGAGACTTTGAATGGTTTTAACCATGATGAAAATGAATGTCATGATTGATACAAATGGCATGATAAAAATAACTTTATGAATGATGTATAGTCAACAACATATGAAACTATGCCAGCAAGTAATCACATTTAGGGAAGAGTGATGTTTTTGAACTAGGACTACCATCGGTGACTAATTTTTTGCATGATCTAGTGGAATGATAACAAAACTTTGAGTGGGACCCTTAAAATGATATGAAAAGAGGATTTTTTATCACTGATGGGAGTATGCAAATACTGACTCTAACACCAATTATGAAGATAATTTAGGAATTGCAAGTGGATCCTAATGACATCGAAAGGAGGATTGATCAGACTATTCAATTTTAGAAATCCAGGGAAGAAGTCTACAATAAAGCTCAGGTCATCCAGGAGAATATCAAAATATGTTTGATAGAAGAACTAAAGCATATGATTTCACCTTGGGTGACAGAGTTTTAAAATGGGATTCTAGAAGAGAGGACAAAGGAAAGGATGGAAAATTTGACAATCTATGGACAATACCTTATATCATTGATGCTTTTAGAGGACATAATGCTTTTTTTTCTCAAACATCTAGATGGAACAGAAATGCCTGGTGGACTTGTGAATGGAAAAATGTTGAAGCATTATTTCTCTTAGCAATAGAGGTTTTCTTACATCAAGCCATTGTAAATATCATTTTTTTATTATGTTGATTGGGTGACTTATTGATAGAAGTTGAAGCTCACAGAGAAGTCCCTAATCTTAGATTGAAATGTTACCATAATTACTTCAACGACAAAAGAAATCAGGTATAGATATTGTTGAAGTGGAACACTCAAGGCTACTGATCAAATGTTCTTGGAACCTCACATGGAGAGTGCCATTCCCAACTGGAGCCACTGTTAGGGTCCTATAATTTATAGGTTCTCAAGGTGATTGAGTATTTTATCTCAGAAATATCATATTGTTAATAATTGTCAATCTGCAAATGATTTCCAAAAAAAATAAATTAGAATAAAAATGAAAAGAGGGTATAAATAAATAAAAAAGGGAAATAATAACATTGAAAAAGAATAAAAGATATAACCCCATCAAAAGAAAGAAAAAATATATATATATTGAAAGTGTTGCAAATCTAAATGCCACTACTATTAGATAGTTCTCTTTATGATTGATAAATAAAGCTTGTGTGCAGGTTGTTAAAATTCCATAATGACTAGTTATTTATTTAATCATACAGTATAATCATGTTTAAACATGTTTGAATTTATGTAAATTAGATCAGAGAATAAAGATTTTCCAAATACTTTAATCTTGGTAAACCAGTAGTTAGGTAGAAAATAACATTGATTCAATTGTTTAATCTGAATCAATAAGAGAAATAAGTGATAGTATTTAAGTAGTTTTCTATTTTCATAAAACAAAATAATTATGGGTTTTCTAGCCTAAATGCACCCCTTTAGAAAAATAAAATGTCAGCTTAATTAAAGGGTATGCAGAAATAGTTGGTTTTATAAATGTATTTATGTGCCCTTTACCCTAAGTCTCAATGACATTGTAAAAAGAAAAGTGCACGATGGGATAATCTATATTCATAACATGTTTTATATTCCAAACATTATCCTAAGTTTCAAAAAAAAAATCAAAGGCGCATATGGACAAAATTTGTTTTGTCGTTTATAGTTAAAAGGGGGTCGCAGTCAAAGCATCGAGATTTTCCACTCTTCACGATCGACGACACTAATTTATTTTCATCCCCCCTCTCCATCCTACCTTTGCCACCGGGGGGGTTAGAAAAGACAGTATTCTCCATCGGGCCCCATCTTTACGTGGCGTCTTCTCCTCATTCCACACCCCCCCCCCGAGTCGATACCACTTACCACCTCCTACCCCCTTTGAAAACTATCTTCTCCTCATCCCTTTACCGTGTCCCTACCTGACACCCCCACCACTCCTGTTGCACCACGTTTCATAGTCGTTTCCCAATTAAATGACTTCCCAAAAAAATTATCGTTGAGCATTCAATTTGTAAAGACCATACTATATATATATATATATATATATATATATATATATATATATATATATTTCCTTTTGTTAATCACACTAAAAAATAACCAGAAGAGAAAAACATTGGGAATTCAAATTTATTCAGCACTATCTAACACATCCCTAAATTTCATTTCACTGAACATATCATAAAATTTACATATATTTAACTAAGGCCATAAAAAAATCATACAAAAGAATATTGTAACACATATGTACCATTCACCAGAAGACGAGACTCCACTTGATTTGCCATTACTTGTCTTCCCTTGTTGTCGGCCACCTCCAAGTGTGAATGATGATGTACTTGATTCAAATGCAATGACCCACCAGTTAACCTCCCAGCCTACTCCTTGGGTACTCTTAGTCCCCGCAAACCCCCGAGCTGCAATGGGGTTGTACAATGGAGGAATGCAATAGCTGGCAGAGGAGAGCACTCCTTGGCTCAAGAGTCCCCTCTCTAAAATCCTCTACCTCACCAAACTCACTATAGTTTCGTAATCACTACTCTAACATAGTCTCATCCATCCAACAATAGGATTCCAAAAAGTCCCTTCTCACATGGCTTGCCCCTTCTTTTATAGGAGTCCTCAAAGGTGACACTTGGCATGCCATGCATAATTAATTATTTTTTATAATTCAATAGTTTGATTATTCACCCACCCATGTGTCACTCTCTCATCAAGGGTCTCCAAAATTATTTACTTAAATTTTAATTTAAATCTAATATTTTCCTCACCTCAACAAGATTCCTATTTCTTCTCCTAGTTGCCTCTTGATCCCCCTTTTTATTCCTTAATCTATGTTTATTACTAAAGTCAATTAATGAGTCAAGATTTGATCCCCTATCTACTCCCTAATTTAACTCAAGTTATCTCTTAAATGGATATTCTTATGTTGGTTGTTGCCACATGGAGGTTCTCTACATTTCTCTAAAATTTAATTTATTAATCTTATTTTAATTCAACCTCTGCTTCTCTTAATTAGGTTTAACTATATTAGGATTAATCTTTATCCTTACAATTAGGTCCCTCTTTCCCCTTTTACCTAATTAAACTACATAATCTACCTACTATTTTCCAACATGGGGAGGATAGAGTTTTTAAGGTAACCTATTTTATTTCTTCCTATGATCCTCTTAACCCCAGTTTTATTTTTTATTTAATTACCACGGTTCCTAACATCAATTACCCTTGATGTAAATTTACCTAGTTTTCATTTCTTGATTATATTTATTAATTTATTTATTTTTTTATGATTCCAAGGGTGCCAAGTTTGGTCGTGCCCTTCAAGAACTTCCCTTGAAGTTCCAAGGGTGCCACGCCAAATAGTTTATTTATGATGCCAAGGGTGCCAATTTGGTCGTGCCCTTCAAGAAATTCCCTTGAAGTTCCAAGGGTGCCACACCACTTGCCCTTCAAGCATTCAGTCACTACGAGGGGAAAGTATAGGTGCAACGACATAGACCACTATCATCTCTTATGTTGCCTGCTATAGTGAGACTAATGGTGTCGGGGATCAAGGAATCTACCTTGATGCGCACCCCTCGGTAAAATCCTCATGCTCGACCCAACTTTGGGACCTGCCCTCATGACATCGTGATCTTCAAGGCGAAGGTGTTTCCACCTTTCCAGCCCAAGTCACGGTGGGAGTTCTAGTGGGTGGGATGAGGGACACTGTCCCACCCCTCCCATGTAGTTCCATCCACTTGTACAACCCCATCACCCATATGTGAGTCATTTGGCCAAGAAACTAATCTGTGCATGCAACCACTAACATCTCATCAGAATATAGATAAACACATATAGCAGGTTTCAAAATTGACTTTGAATTTCAAAGATAAAATAATATAAATTTTTCATCAAACCAGTTGTCATCGACTCGTCATATGCAAGTGCCTCTAGTGGTTTCCTGCCATACTCAATACTCATTAGTAACAAGGTTTCTCAGTGTTAGTCATTGTCATAATAGCATCATTAACAACACCTAGTCATTCACATCATTATTCATTGTAAGCCCGAACTAATGAAAGTAGGTAACATAGGGGACACATCCATCATGGATATCATCATCAAAACATTAATGGAAACATACATATCCATTAAGCTATCAACATCGTAACATCAATAGAAATATACCTATCCATCAAATTTATCATCATCATGATTTTAATAGAGAGCATACATATCCTTTACTACCATCATCATCATAAATTCAATAGAGACAAAACTTAACTATTTAATGTTACAATCATCATAATACCAATATATAACATACATAACCATTCATGCTATCATAATATCAATGGAGAGCATACATAAACATCACAACCATGAATATCTCAATCATTAACAATAGCATCATGTGCCCGGATCCTCAACCTGAGGTCCTCAAAGAATAATGTGTGGGCCTTAGGGCTAAATAAATGTTAGTGTCATATCACTGTCAGTCAACTAGAGCGGGCATTACATACACCCCCTCTTAATAATAGACTTCGTCTAGAAGTCCTTGGAATAGGAAAGGAAAACGGTGACACATCTCCTCAGCGTCCCCCCAAGTCGCTGAAATGGGACTATAATTGTCCCACTAGACCTTAACCTGGTCCACTAACCATCATCTAAGCTACAAAGTTCGATGGTCCAGTATGCAAACTGGTTCGGTCATCACTGTTCCCTCATCTGAAACCTACAAATGACTAAAGTCAATAACATACGAAGGATCTGAAATATAATGACGTAAAACAGAAACATGAAACACATCATGCATACGTGCTAAAGATGGAGGTAAGGCAAGCCTATATGCCACCGACCCTTTCCTTTCTAAGATTTCAAAAGGTCCCATAAACCATGGAGACAATTTCTCCCTTTCCAAATTTTATAGAGCTTTTTTGGGGACTTACTCTTAGGAACACCCTATCCCCCACTTCATAACTTCGGTCTACCCGATGAGCATCAGCATAACTCTTTTGTCGATCTTGTGCTTCTTTTAGCCTTCTCCTAATCATAGTCATTTGTTCTTCCATCTCTTGCACCACTTCTAACAAAACTAGTCATGCATGCATGGGTCCAAAGGTCTCAAGGGTTCAACATAGCTCTGATACCAAGTGTAAAGACCAGATCCATACTATATATATATATCTATATATATATATATATATATATATATATATATATATATATATATATATATAGATATATATCCTTTTGTTAATCACACTAAAATACAACCAAAAGAGAAAAACATTAGGAATTCAAATTTATTTAGCACTATCTAACACATCCCTAAATTTCATTTCACTGAACATATCATAAAATTTACATATATTTAACTAAGGCCATAAAGAAATCATACAAAAGAATATTGTAACACATATGTACCGTTCACCAGAAGATGAGACTCCACTTGATTTGTCGTTACTTATCTTCCCTTGTTGTCAGCCACCTCCAAGTGTGAATGATGACGTACTTGATTCGAATGCAATGACCCACCGGTTAACCTCCTAGCCTACTCCCTAGGTACTCTTCTTCCCCGCGGACCCCTGTTGGAAAAAATACTGAGAGGGGGGGTGAATCAGTATTATCATATCAATATAACTTTTCTCTTTCCATATTAAGATTCATATATGATGCAACAAGTATATATCCAGTAAACATATGATTCAGTTAGTTGATCTCTAATGAGTGCATCAGAACATTATTAACCATATGAGCAGTAAACCGAAGCAGTAAAATAGAACAGATCATCACACACAAGAAGCACACATGAACACCATGATGTAAGGTGGAAACCCAATGTGGGTGAAAACCACCTGCTGCAAGTCGTCTCAATATTCTTTAATAAGAAATACCTTTTACAATAGTTATGTACTGGTTCAGACTTATACCAGTACACAGGCTTCTACTTGCAGAAGGCTACAACCTTCTCTCATTCTCCAGACTCTCCTGGAAGGGAGCTACAACCCCCTTTGTGCAGGCTGCTACCTGCTGAAATGCTCCAACCTTTTCTTGTTTTCCAGCTGCTACTATAAGGGAGCTACCACCCCCTTGGCTCTTGTACTATCTGATGTACTAGTACGTAGGTTCCGACCTACCGAAGGCTACAACCTTCTCTTTCTTCCTCCAGGTACCACGTTTCATCAATTTTCAGACTGAATACACTGAAGCACAACATCATAATCTGAAAGGCCACGTTTCATCCAATTTTCATACTAGACCCATTGGAGCTCATAATCAATTAATACTAGCATCATCAATCTCTGAATTACCCCATACTGAATCAATGCTTTCACCAAAGCCCACCTGCATACAGATCTGCAAATATTTCCTTATAACTTTGCAGCTGTTCCATACATCAGATATACCCAGATCATACCATTCATAAAACATACGTCAATAATTCAGATCTAGTCTATCAAACCAGATAATGATAAACATTCCAATCCTTAAGATCCTGATCCATCAAGTATCAAATAGATCTGCAATCAACCAACTTCCTTGTGCATAAACTGAATTAATACTTTCTCAACACACAACAACCAGATATCAAATCAGAACCTTGAACACCGCAGTAATAGATAAAAACAGCTAAAACATATTTCAAGTAAAGTCCGCAACTTCACCAACAGAAACCTGCGTACAGATCTATAAATTCATTCTTTCAAACATTCAGATATTAGTTAACCCAAATTATCAAATTTATAGATCAAGCGTGCGCCACATATCACAGATCAAAATCATATAGAGATACCATTATTCCAGCCTTAAGATTTTGACCCATCAATAGAACTTATCCTTCTCCTTGCGCTCAGGTTCCTTCTTTATTCAGATCCAGATCTGCACCATAACCCAATCACAGTATTCCAGATCTAGCACTTTATCATATATTCAATAATTTAGAAGATGCCTTGCCAAATGATCTCCTTCCTCTTTTATAGCCTTAGACCTTTCACAATACCATGGACCAAAAACCATAACAATTCAATACCATGGACCCAATACTTGGGATCAATTCTTTTGGATGCAATACCACAGACCAAAACCATAGGATCAAAAACTGTCGGACTAATACCATGAACCAACCATAAGATTTCCCATGTGTGTGTGATTTTCCTTGCATGAAAGTGCGTGAACTTTTCTCTGCATGAAAGTGTGTGAACTTTTCTCTACACGAAAGGAATTTTTCTCTGCATGAAAGTACGTGAACGTTTCTCTGCATGAAAGTGCGTGAAATTTTCTCTGCATGAAAGGAATTTTTCTCTGCATGAAAGTGCATGAACTTTTCTCTGCATGAAAGAAACTTATTCTCTGCATGAAAGTGCGTGAACTTTGCTGCACTATAATTTATCACCTGAGATGATTTGCCATCAAGGACAACACTTGTCTCATAATTCCAACAATCTCCCCCTTTGGACTTGATGGCAAAGCTAACTTGTCATACTGAGAACTGTCATCTGATTCCTTTGAGTTGTCTGGCATCCCATGCATTCAGTCACATCTGATATCTCTTCTGTAGATTCATCTAGTTATAAATAAGTGAGATGTTCTTCTACGAGTGGGTTGCCATCAAGTACAACACATGCATCATAATGCCAACAATCTCCCCCTTTGGACTTGATGGCAACAATACCAAATCACTCTCCCCCTTTGACATCAAGGGAAAAGGGCGGACCAAGATATTCTCTTCCTTTGATAAACATTCTGCTGTCCATACCCCCTGAGTGCTTGCTGAAATTTCTGAATGAGCTCCCCTTTTATATATGCCAAGGTGTACCAATCTGTCCATGCTCCTCCTGAGTACATGCTAAGTCTCTGCACTGCTGAAGTGTGCTGTTCATGCTCCCCCTGACTGTAGGCAAGATCTGCAAAAATATGTTCTACAAGAACATGACTCTATCATAAATGACCTTCCTATCACCAAAGACTCATACATACATCCATCTCTCAACCAAGTAAAGATATGCAAATATTGACTCATCCACCCAACCAAGTGGGCTTATACCAGAAGTTTACTCATGATAAACAGGTACATTACATCATTCATCCCAGGCATAGTGGGGAAACCAAAATAGGTCGTTACATGACCTTGATAACAAAAGACATATATGACATAGAGACGAAATATCTAGAGCAAGACTATGAAAGTCATCAATAACTAATATCAGCAGCATCTGTCAATCACTATTCAGATCAGCAACCATGTTCTCCTTCTGTTCTCCTTCTGCAGCTGATCCACCTGAACCCAAAATAGCTTGTGTACTCAAACCAAAAGCTTCTAATGTAATGCCAACAATGCATTATCAGAAGTTTATCTGCTCCCCCTGAACCTGTTTCAGATGGTCTCTGTCAGACCCATATCAAACTTCCTTCAACAAGAGTTTGTCCCCACTGATTTCCTTCAAAAACACCATATACGCAACTACATCCACATAAACCTGCGTATATACGCGGATGTTCTTCATAAAACTCGTGTACAACCATTTCCAGATCAGCAACCTGTAAATGTCCTGTAGCAAGGTATGTCTGCATATAGATATCAACTCATCCTCTTGAAAGACATCATAGCCATCTCATCAACATCAAGATCTGCATGATCTTATATATCATCCATGTATCATCATTCGGGGAAATCTGTATCAATCAACATATGTAAGTATCAATCTGTCATTTCATCATCATCATGTCTACAACAATGCAATTTTGAGTAATCATTCATGTATCTAGCACTATGTATCTTGAGATCAAGCCTTCTTGATATCATTCAACAACAACAATCCTTATCCACATGAACGCCAAGAACTATAGGAATCCTGCATCATAATTGTATTATATGATCTTTATAAGTGACTCATCATTAAGTAATGAAGACAAGCATTGTACTTTTCCTTATCCTTATAAAGATCACCATGTAAGCACTATATTAGAGAATCAACCACAAATCTAATCTGATCATCAACTATGTAACCCCAAACATCATATGATATTTTCATGGACAACTCATAATCATATCATAGCAAGATGTATCCTAAGCATCATCACCAGGGACTACTAACCATAATTCCAACAATGCATTATTAAAAGTATCTGCTCCCCCTGAACCTGTGCCATCTATTTACTGTCAAATCTGATCACGCATATATCAACAAGAAGTATCAAGACATCATCATCATCAAGTTAGGATCAAGACATTTCCACACATCATTAACAGATTGTAACCATTATCAAACATGTCAAATAATGGACTGAATCATATCAGACCCTCTTTCTTGAGCCTGTCCCTACTGCTTTTCCTCAAACAATCATATACGCGACTGTGCAGTGACTAACTCGCGTATATACGCGACTTTCCTTTATGAAACTTGCATATGAAATTCAGGATACTGAAGTTTCACACTTTCAGCTCTTTCTGAATTTGTTGTGCCTGTACATTGTGTTGTGCCACATTTTTCTGACTCTACTTCCTTTTTCTTCCATATCTTCAAGCGTGATGATGTTTTCTCCTTTTGGTATGGTGCCCGTACCTTGTTCCTACATTCCTTTGCTATATTTCCAAGCTTGTTGCATGCATAACATCTTACATGTTTCATATTCCTTCTGTAGCAATCAATAGCTTTGTGACCGAACATATTGCAAGAAAAACAATATCCATTAAAGTACCTGGACTGTGATGATCTTTCTTGAATCATTCTTCTTCTGCATCTGGCTGCAACATGTCCAAGATTATGGCATACATAACATTCAACATTATTCATCGGAGGAGTAAAAGATTTTCTTTCAAGAATTTCTCTCCTTGGCTGTTGATGGGGTCGACTTTTCATCTCCTTGTTGAGCATTTCAGATTTTACATTAGAGTTCCTTGTCTTATTTTCTGAACTAGATTCACCTTCAATAGATTCATGAAAACCAAGACCAGTTTTGATAGCAAGAGACCTTTGACTACTAAGAATATCATCCAAAATATTAGTACTATCTTGAAATCGTAAGAGCTTGTCCTTTTCTTCTAATTTATCATTTAGAATATTTACCTCAACCTGAAGTTGCTCTTCCCTTTCACGATGCTGCTTCTTCATGTTTTCTTCAACTTTTCTTTCTTCTTCCAACTGATGTCTTAGTTCAAGAACTTTGTTTTCTTATTTTTCAAGAGCTTGGAGAAGTTCTTTATTCTGCTTCTTTGATTCTTCAATATATTCCTTTAGCGAGAGGATTGTAGCTTCAAGCCTTTCATAGTAACTGGATCTATCTCTGAGTTTCTTGATTGTTGTGCTCCTTTCATTGACTTCACTTCTTAAAGATGTCACTTCATCTTGCAACTTTTGGCATTGATTTTCCTTGTCCTTGAATAACTTCCTTACCTTGTTTCCTTCCTCTAGTTGAGCTTTTAGTTTGGCAGCTTCTTCTTTGAAGGCACATTCCCTTTTGTTTAATAGATCTTGTTGATCTCTAATTTTGTCTTTAAGTCTTTTAAATTCTGCCTTTATTTGATATCTTTCTTGCTCACCCATAAGAGCAAATTCAGTTATTTCACCATCACTTTCATCATCTTTAGATGGATAGATATCTCCAGAGGATAACAAATTCATACCTGATAGTTCTGATGCTTGTTCATCTTCATTCTGAAGTGATTCTAAATCTGAAGTTCTTCTTCCACATATTCCCTAATCGATGCTCCCACTGTCATAGTTCTTCTGAGATGTCTTCTTCTTATTAGGTGCTTTCTTCTTAAGCCTCTTTCCCATTTTTCCACGGATCTCCTTCAAGCGATCAAGCTTCTACCAAAGGACATGCTCTGATACCAATTGTTGGAAATAATACTGAGAGGGGGGGGGGGTGAATCAGTATTATCAGATCAATATAACTTTTCTCTTTCCATATTAAGATTCATATGTGATGCAACAAGTATATATCCAGTAAACATATGATTCAGTTAGTTGATCTCTAATGAGTGCATCAGAACATTATTAACCATATGAGTAGTAAACCGGAGCAGTAAAATAGAACAGATCATCACACACAAGAAGCACACATGAACACCATGATGTAAGGTGGAAACCCAATGTGGGTGAAAACCACCTGCTGCAAGTCATCTCAATCTTCTTTAATAAGAAATACCTTTTACAATAGTTATGTACTGGTGCAGACTTATACCAGTACACAGGCTTCTACCTGCAGAAGGCTACAACCTTCTCTCATTCTTCAGACTCTCCTGGAAGGGAGCTACAACCCCCTTTGTGCAGGCTGCTACCTGCTGAAATGCTCCAACCTTTTCTTGTTTTCCAGCTGCTACTAGAAGGGAGCTACCACCCCCTTGGCTCTTGTACTAGCTGATGTACTAGTACGTAGGTGCCGACCTACTGAAGGCTACAACCTTCTCTTTCTTCCTCCGGGTACCATGTTTCATCAATTTTCAGACTGAATACACTGAAGCACAACATCATAATCTGAAAGGCCATGTTTCATCCAATTTTCATACTAAACCCATTGAAGCTCATAATCAATCAATACTAGCATCATCAATCTCTGAATTACCCAATACTGAATCAATGCTTTCACCAAAGCAAACCCGCATACAGATCTGCAAATATTTCCTTATAACTTTGCAGTTGTTCCATACATCAGACATACCCAGATCATACCATTCATAAAACATACGTCAATAATTCAGATCTAGTCTATCAAACCAGATAATGATAAACATTCCAATCCTTAAGATCCTGATCCATCAAGTATCAAATAGATCTGAAATCATCCGACTTCCTTGTGCATAAACTGAATTAATACTTTCTCAGCACACAACAACCAGATATCAAATCAGAACCTTGAACACCGTAGTAATAGATAAAAATAGCTAAAACATATTTCAAGTAAAGTCCGCAAATTCACCAACAGAAACCTGCGTACAGATCTATAAATTCATTCTTTCAAACATTCAGATATTAGTTAACCTAGATTTATCAAATTTATAGATCAAGCATGCGCCACATATCACAGATCAAAATCATATAGAGATATCATTATTCCAGCCTTAAGATTTTGACCCATCAATAGAACTTATCCTTCTCCTTGCGCTCAGGTTCCTTCTTTATTCAGATCCAGATCTGCACCATAACCCAATCACAGTATTCCAGATCTAGCACTTTATCATATATTCAATAATTCAGAAGATGCCTTGCCAAATGATCTCCTTCCTCTTTTATAGCCTTAGACCTTTCACAATACCATGGACCAAAAACCATAACAATTCAATACCATGGACCCAATACTTGGGATCAATTCTTTTGGATGCAATACCACAGACCAAAACCATAGGATTAAAAACTGTCAGACTAATACCATGAACCAACCATAAGATTTCCCATGTGCGTGTGCTTTTCTCTGCATGAAAGTGCGTGAACTTTTCTCTGCATGAATGTGCGTGAACTTTTCTCTGCATGAAAGTGCGTGAACTTTTCTCTGCATGAAAGGAGCTTTTCTCTGCATGAAAGTGCGTGAACTTTTCTCTTCATGAAAGAAACTTATTCTCTGCATGAAAGTGTGTGAACTTTGTTGCACTATAATTTATCATCTGAGATGATTTGCCATCAAGGACAACACTTGTCTCATAATTCCAGCAACCCCCAAGCTGCAATGGGGTTGTACAATGGAGGAATGCAATAGCTGGCAGAGGAGAGCACTCCATGGCTCAAGAGTCCCCTCTCTAAAATCCTCTACCTCACCAAACTCACTATAGTTTCATAATCACTACTCTGACATAGTCTCATCCATCCAACAATAGGGTTCCAAAAAGTCCCTTCTCCCATGACTTGCCCCTTCTTTTCTAGGAGTCCTCATAGATGACACTTGGCATGTCATGCATAATTAATTATTTTTTATAATTCAATAGTTTGATTATTCACCCACCCATGTGTCACTCTCTCATCAAGGGTCTCCAAAATTATTTACTTAAATTTTAATTTTAATCTAATATTTTCCTCACCTCAACAGGATTCCTATTTCTTCTCCTAGTTGCCTCTTGATCCCCCTTTTTACTCCTTAATTTGTGTTCATTACTAAAGTCAATTATTGAGTCAAGATTTGATCCGCTATCTACTCCCTAATTTAACTCAAGTTATCTCTTAAATGGATATTCTTATGTTGGTTGTTGCCACATGGAGGTTCTCTACATTTCTCTAAAATTTAATTTATTAATCTTATTTTAATTCACCATCATCTTCTCTTAATTAGGTTTAACTATATTAGGATTAATATTTATCCTTACAATTAGGTCCCTCTTTCCCCTTTTACCTAATTAAACTACATAATCTACCTACTATTTTCCAACATGGGGAGGGTAGAGTTTTTAAGGTAACCTATTTTATTTCTTCCTATGATCCTCTTAACCCCAGTTTTATTTTTTATTTAATTACCACGGTTTCTAACATCATTTATCCTTGAGAAATTTACCTAGTTTTCATTTCTTGATTATATTTATTAATTTATTTTTATTTTTTTATGATTCCAAGGGTTCCAAGTTTGGTCGTACCCTTCAAGAACTTCCCTTGAAGTTCCAAGGGTGCCATGCCTAATAGTTTATTTGTGATGCCAAGGGTGCCAAGTTGGTCGTGCCCTTCAAGAAATTCCCTTGAAGTTCTAAGGGTGCCACACCACTTTCCCTTCAAGCATTCAGTGACTACGAGGGGAAAGTATAGGTGCAATGACATAGACCACTATCATCTCTTATGTTGCCTTCTATAGTGAGACTAATGGTGTCGGGGATCAAGGAATTCTCCTTGACGCGCGCCCCCCGATAAAATCCTCATGAGCGACCCAACTTTGGAACCTGCCCTCATGACATCGTGATCTTCAAGTCGAAGGTGTTTCCACCTTTCCAGCCCAAGTCATGGCAGGAGTGCTAGTGGGTGAGATGAGGGACACTGTCCCACCCCTCCCATGTAGTCCCATCCACTTGTACAACCCCATCACCCATATGTGATTCATTTGGCCAAGCTACTAATCTATGCCTGCAACCACTAACATCTCATATAGATAAACATATATAGCAGGTTTCAAAATTGACTTTGCATTTCAAAGATAAAATAATATAAATTTTTTCATCAAACCAGATGTCGTCAACTCGTCATATGCAAGTGCCTTTGGTGGTTTCCTGCCATACTCAATAATCATCAGTAACAAGGTTTCTCAGTGTTAGTCATTGTCATAATAGCATCATTAACAACACCTAGTCATTCACATCATTGTTCATTGTAAGCCTAAACTAATGAAAGTAGGTAACATAGGGGACACATCCATCATGGCTATCATCATCAAAACATCAATGGAAACATACATATCCATTAAGCTATCAACCTCATAACATCAATAGAAATATACCTATCCATCAAATTTATCATCATCATGATTTTAATAGAGAGCATACATATCCTTTACTTCCATCATCATCATAAATTCAATAGATACCAAACTTAACCATTTAATGTTACAATCATCATAATACCAATAGATAACATATATAACCATTCATGCTATCATACTATCAATGGAGAGCATACATAAACATGACAACCATGTATATCTTAATCACTAATAATAGCGTCATGCGCCCAGATCCTCAACCTAAGGTCCTCAAAGAATAATGTGTAGGCCTTAGGGTTAAATAAATGTTAGTGTCATATCACTATCAGTCAACTAGAGCAGGCATTACACAATTTTCCTTCCCGGGTAACCATTCGACTTCAACAGTCCTGTGCCAACCTCCAACAGAACTTGACATCCTTCCTTAAAAAAAAAAACTTTAACCATCCTCTTTGTCCTTTTCACTAGCTTATTCTCCTTAATTCCCAGGTTTCTTTGCAAAGTGACCAGTTTCAAAAGATTATTGAAGTAGATCAAATTGTCAATGTTCTGTCTCCCCTCCCCTGATGGCTCATAACCTCAAATTTATCCCTAGTAAGCTTTTCCTTCCATCATCGTTAATTGTTCATTGATCTAAATATGCCTCCAAAGAGCAAGAACTAGGAGAACCCTGTTAATCCATTAATCCCTCCATCCATAGACTTAGATCATATTCCATTAGCTGATAGGGATTATAGGATTAGTGAGACACAGTGCGACTGTGAATTTTTGGAGCTTTACTGTTGGCTGGAGGATAAACATGCTGATAAAACAGATGAAATTGGACTCTGGGAGTCCAATCTTCCTCACTATATTTTCCCTCTGACCTTCCATGCCCCTGAATTCACCAGGAAATGCCAAGCCTATTATGTTCCCAGCCAAAGAGCCATTATGACCCCATCTGGTGAGATCCTTTTTTCAATCACTGCCCAATCCATAAACCAGATGATGCTAGCTCCCCCTGTGGAAAATAGTGCCCCATTTTCCTTATAAGCCCTCACCGAACTCTATCAGAAGCTTGATTTTTCCAGAAGAGCCAAGATTTTTAAGATCTTCTTACCAGAAAAATGCCCAATTTCCAAAGAAGAATCCTCCATACCCTTCCTCAATCTTCCTTGATCAAGCTAAATAGATTACAACCATAATTTCATACATTTTGGGTTATTATTCTGATCAATGGGTAGATGAACCCATTATAGGCTTCCTTTCCATTTTTTCCACAGATAGAAAACCATCTATTTTGTTTAATTTCAATCAATTCCTGGCTGATAACATCCATGAGAAGTTTCTTAAATTTCTAACAGAACAAGTGTTTAATTACACTTCAATTTTAGTTTATATGTTTCTATATTATCAAGTAGACAAGTTTTGTTTTGCCATGTAGAAGCTAGATGAAGAGGGAAACCAACAACCTGTAATATTTTGGACTTCTTTAGTCATGAAAGAGCAGCAAGAATTCTCCTATAAATAGTTCATTGAATATTTTGTTCACCCAGTTATGAATATCCTAAACAGCTCAGTATGACCCAGAATCAGTGAAGACATCAAAAGGATTTTGCATTTAACATATCAGGCCAGGACTAGAGATTGGTACTTATACCAAAATTATACAAAAATCGGAGTTTATGGATCCAAAAATACCTCCCCAAGAGGATTTTTTCCCTTGAATATATCATACAAATGCTAAATTCAAATGATATTCACTTTGTGGTGGCAAAGAAGAAGTCCCAGTTTCGGATAAAGACACAGGTGGGCCCTATCATATGCAACACCAAGTTAGCAGGAGAAGAGGCAAATCAGATCCTTACAGAGATGAAATTCAGCCTAAGTTTCACATGGTCTTATGACCCTTGGGGTATCATTTCTAAGCTGGGAGTAGAAAACCAAACTACTCCATATATCCATACCTTAAAGACTTAGATAGAGAAATATGTGAAGCAGTCAGAACAAGCAGAGAATACATTGCAAGAAGCTGAAGAACAATTGTTTTCTACTTCAAATTTACAGAATCCCACTCCTCAAGAGAAAACAAGTAAAAGACAGAGAGAGGATGGATCATCATTGATAACAGGTAGTGAGGCCAAGGAGTTCAGAATCAGTTATAGGAAGAGACCTAGGACAAATGCAAAAATGGAGATAGAAGATCAACCTGCCATCATAATTGCAGAAACACCATGTACAAGCAGCGAGTTTGTTAAATATCCTATTGGACTTTCAATATCACATGGTCAAAAAGATAAAGAGCTAGTTTCACAAAATATCCAAGAAGAAAAGGAAAAGAGTGTTTTTGACAGGTACCGAGAGATCAAACTTAAGAATGAAATTCTTAAGAACAACACCTATAATCAGTTTTAGAAGCAAACTTCTAGTTCACAGAGTAGATTACTATCAGTTTTTGATACAGAACAAGGGAATCTGTGGATGGCCTTCCTTGAGGCCAAAATTCCACATCCAAAGACACCGGTAGACTACAAGAGCACAACATTTGAATTCAACACTAAAGATATCCATCCCCTTGATCAAATGGATATGCATAAACAGAGTGGTGAGATGATTTCCTCTACCTTAACTAACACTGCCATGTCATTTTTAAAGATGCAGGTTTCATATGCAAATATTCAATCCCAGTTAAAATGGAAAATGTATCTTCTTTAGCAAAGGATAATAGGATCAAATATTTGGAAGATTTGGTAGTCAAGATAGGATATGATCCTGAAGATATAAATGCTGCAGAGGAGATCATCAAGAAGAAAAATATGGACATTGCAGCATTGAGAAAGCAGCTGAAACTTCTAGCCACAGAGAATCTCTTGACTAAAGATATTAGAGAAAATGAGACACAAAAGGGTGACATGATGAAGCTAATCATAGAGAAAAATGTTCAAATTAGACAGATGGAGGTATAAATGGAGAAAATGATCAAAGAGAAAGAACATAGTCAAAGGGTAGCCATAGTCCCCCTGGATGCTATACCCATCACTCAAGTCCCAGCTACAGGAATAGCAACTGCAACAACTTCTTCAACTCAAACTACAAGTGTTGAACAGGTGACAAAGACACTGGAAAATATGTCAATCCAATTAGAAGAAATTAATAAGTTGCATGGGAAGCTCAAAGCTCTGCAAGAAAAAAAAGCCAGAACTGAAGCTTCTCATTTGGTTGAAGTACAGAAGTCACAAAGGCTGCTAGAGAGGCTACAGAACTGGAGAATGATATATCAATTGGTAAAACCTTGGCACAATCCAAGGAAAACATTTGGATGAGTATTATGGAATCCATCAATGAGATTTGGCCATGCATCTTAATCATTCTTTAACAGAAAGAACTAATACAAAAAGCCACTAAAACCATTGTTCAAGTAAGGGAAAAGCTAGGAGACATGCCCACAGAAGCTTCCAACATCATCAAATTCATGAATTCAAAGAATAAGTATGAACTTGAAGAGTTAGGAATTAGTGACAGTGTTAGGCCCCTATACTACTAGTGTAACCCCTTATTGTTATTAGTACAACCCACTTATTATATTGATGTACCCATGTAGTGCCCATATTGTTACTATTGTGCCACATAGAAGCCCACTATTGTTACTGTTGTGCCCTACAATATTATTGTTATGTAGGCTTTGATTGTATTGGGACCACTTAGACTCCTATATATAGAAAGGAGGTATTTTCATTTGTATCATCCAAGAATTGTTCATTTATGTAATGTAAAGTAGGTTGCCCCCTCGAAGAGGCTAAATTCTAAGGCGTGGATTTATCTTTTCTATCTTTTCTTGAGCTGGTTTCATAACATTTGGTATCAGAGCTTTGGATTCTAAGGTTTCGCTGCTCCAAACAGGTCATCGTGGCATTTTCGCTATAACGTTTTTTTCTGTGACGTTTCAGAAGTCGCAAACAACACCCATTTGAGAAGAATTGGCGCTGAACCTTGGGTCCGAATTTCAGAGCTTTTCACGCGATATTTTCGGAGATATGATCTGAGGAAGTTGGCCTTTTTGCAGACTCCTGAATTACATTCAAAACAGGTGACCTGGGGAAAATCATCATAACCCTCTCTATGAGGATCGGATTGAAATTTTGTAAAAAGGTACAGAAAGAGGACGGACTGTAGTTTCGTGTATGTGTGTTTCAGATTCAAAGGTTGAAACAGTGACTCGTGGCACGTCGTACAAGTTCGCTCTACTGAACCAGTCTAAAAGCAAGTCACTGTGGGAGATTTCACATAACTCTTCCTTGGAGAATCCAATTTGGCTCAGACTTGTGGCATTGGAAAGAGGACGCAGAAGGCTACTGCAGGTAGGAATTTCAGAATTGGATGATCCGAAATTACAGAGATACATCAGATTCAATATCAGGCTTCTATAAAGTGAAAAAAGGTGTATAGTTTTTTTTTAATTTTTGTGTAAGCTTGGTTTAACGGAATTCAAAGGGCATAGTAAAACATTATTATCGGTAACTAATGCCCCGAGGAAAGAAAATGTAAACACCTAGTAAGGAACCTGAAAGCTCTAGCATGACTCATGAAGAAGAGGAAGAAATGCTACATGATATATCAAAATTACATGAACAAGTGCAACAAATGTCACGCTCACAAAAGCTAACAGAAGCTAAGATAAGTGGCGTGGAATCTAAGATGGATGGCATGGAAGCTAAGGTGAATGGCATGGATGCTAAAATTGATGGCATGGATGATAAGATGGATGAATTGAAGAAGTTGCTACAAGAAAGGGTCACTAATGGTGAAAAGGTAGTAAAGGAAACTCATGATGAGAATAAAAGAAATGTTAATCATGATTCCATAGACTCTAATGTTGGATCGAAGACTCACCATGTTCCAAAAATCGATATGAGGAAGTTTGATGGCAAGGATCCTGCCACATGGATATTACAGATGGAGCAATTCTTCGATCTCAATAATGTGCAAAACACACAAAAGGTACGTATGGCAACTTTATATTTGGAACCAAATCAGTTTGTATGGTATCAATGGCTTTGTTCTCGTAAACAATTTATCACTTGGTCAATTTTTACGGAAGAATTGATAGCACATTATGAGGATACAAAAAGCAACACTTTTTTTAGCCAATTGATAAGTCTCAAACAAAAGGGTTCAATAATGGAGCACATTGAGGAGTTCCAAAAATTGAACATAAGGGTAAAAGATATTCCAGAGGAGCATAGGATTGATGTGTTCATAGGGTCTTTAAAGGATAATATCCAACATGATGTGCGCCTTTGGGAACCTGATTCATTAGAGAAGGCATTCAGGTTAGCAAGAAAAATGGAAAGCAAAATTATGGCAACTAGGAAGCATACCATTCACAACTATAAAGACGGAAGTGTTGTTTCCCATAGTCTTCCACAACCTACAAGGTTGACACCACAACAATTGGAAGAAAAAAGAGCAAAAGGGCTTTGTTACAATTGTGATAGCAAATACACAAAGGGTCATAAGTGTGCTGAGAAGAAATTATTCTACATAGATTGTGAAGAGGAAGAAGAAAAGGAGCAAGAAAGGTCAAAAGAAGAGGATATATTCCAGGAACAAAGCCTAGATGAAGAACAAATAAATCTGACCATATCTTGTAATGCATTGGCGGGAATTACCACTCCTCAAACCATCAAGATAGAAGGACAAATCAAGAAGAAAAAGGTAATAGTGTTGATTGATTCAGGAAGCACCCACAATTTTATTCATTGTAGGGTAGCAAAAGAATTGAATTGCTTCCTATATCCAGCACCAGAGTGTCAAGTGATGATTGCAAATGGAGGAACAATAAATTGTTCTGGAAAGTGCCATAATATCAAGCTATCCATGGGAGAATATGTATTGACTAGCCCAATGCTTTCCATTCCAATGGGAGGTGCTGATGTTGTACTAGGAGTCCAATGGCTACAATCCTTGGGTACAATAGCTTTTAATTTTCAAGAACTTTTCATGAAATTTTTGTGGAAGGAAAGGAAGTTGAATTAAGGGGTATTGCAGGGAAACCAGGAAAGATAATCAGCTCTAATGGCATGACAAAGCTTCTAAAAAAGGAGCAAAGAGGTGTAATTGCACAATTATGTTCGCTAGATGTTTCCACATTGGAATCATCTATTTCTCCAGATCTCCAAAAAGTCCTGGACAATCATTCCAAGGTATTTGAGACTCCCAAAGGTCTCCCACCTATGCGTGATCATGATCATGCTATTCATTTGATTCCAGGAAGTGTTCCTCAAACATCAGGCCGTACAGATATCCATATGTCCAAAAAAGTGAAATTGAACGTATGGTTGCAGAAATGCTAGAGGCTGGTATAATTCAACCAAGTCAAAGTTCTTTCTCAGCTCCAGTAGTATTGGTGCACAAGAAGGATGGATCATGGCGCATGTGTCCAGATTATAGGGAGCTCAACAAGCTCACTATTAAAGATAAGTTCCCCATTCCTGTCATTGATGAATTACTGGATGAATTGCATGGATCAATTTACTTCACCAAGTTGGATCTTCGTTCGGGATATCATCAAATCAGAATGAAGATTGAAGACATTCCAAAAACGACATTTAGAACTCATGAGGGTCATTATGAATTTTTGGTCATGCCTTTTGGCCTTACCAATGCACCTTCAACATTTCAAGGTTTGATGAATTCAATTTTCAAACCATTCCTTAGAAAATTTGTGTTGGTATTTTTTGATGATATACTAATCTACAGCAAGTCTTGGAAGGATCATGTTGAACATGTTGACAAGGTGCTACAACTATTGGAGGAGAAACAATTATATGCAAAAAGATCCAAATGTTTCTTTGGAGTCCAAGAGGTGGAATATTTGGGTCATATTGTATCTCATGAAGGAGTTAAGGTAGACCCTAGCAAAATTAAAGCCATTAAGGAATGGAAAATCCCCACATCCATAAAGCATCTGCGAGGATTTCTTGGGTTGACAGGGTATTATCGCAAGTTCGTTAAGAATTATGGGAGAATAGCAGCACCTCTAACAAAATTATTGAAGAAAGATTCATTTTCATGGACTCCGGAAGCAACAAAGGCCTTTAAACATCTTAAAGAGGCAATGTGCCAAGCACCGGTCTTAGCTACACCGGACTTCACAAAAACCTTTATTGTGGAATGTGATGCTTCAGGAAATGGAATTGGTGTTGTTCTAATGCAAGATGAAAGACCCATTGCTTTTGAAAGTCGTCCAATCAAGGGAAAGTTTTTAAGCAAAGCTATTTATGAGAAGGAAATGTTGGCAATACTCCATGCACTTAAGAAATGGCAACCCTACCTAATGGGAAGACACTTCAAGGTAAAAACGGATCATGATAGCCTTAAATACTTTTTAGAACAAAGATTATCCTCTGAAGAGCAACAAAAGTGGGTCACAAAGATGTTGGGTTATGACTTTGAAATCATCTACAAAAAAGGGAAGCAAAATGTGGTGGCAGATGCACTCTCAAGAAAGGATGAGGATATGGAAGCATTGTTGTGTGCCATTTCTATTATCCAACCAGATTGGATAAACGAAGCAAAGAAGGAATGGAAGAATGACGAAGAAGTGTGGGCACTTATTCGAAAGCTACAACAAGATTCCAGTACTTCTGATACATTTAGCTGGAAAAATGATTCGTTATGGTACAAAGATCGCTTATACCTCTGTAAGAATTCCCAGCTAAAACAAAAGATTCTTATGGAATTGCACACTTCTCCCTTAGGAGGGCACTCAGGATTTTTAAAAACTTACCACAGGGTTAAGAAGGAATTTTTTTGGGATGGCCTTAAATCAGATATTCAAAAGTTTGTGGCGGAATGTTTGGTTTGCCAACAAAATAAAGTTGAAACAATTAAGACACCGGGTCTATTACAACCTTTATCCATTCCAAGCCAACGTTGGGAGGAGGTTTCAATGGATTTTATCACAGGTTTACCCAAGTCTGAGAGAAAGAGTGTCATCATGGTGGTAGTTGACAGACTTACCAAGTATGCACACTTTTGTGCATTATCACATCCATTTAAAGCCAGTACAGTTTCTACTGCATTTATGGAAACAGTTCAAAAGCTACATGGAAACCCAAAGATTATTGTAAGTGACAGAGATCCCATTTTCACTAGAAATTTTTGGACAGAATTGTTTTCTTGTCTTGGTACTCAGTTATCTCATAGCTCATCTTATCATCCTCAATCTGATGGGCAAACTGAGATAGTAAACAAATGTTTGGAAGGATATCTTCTTTGCTTTGTATCTGATAAACAGACACAATGGGTCAAATGGTTGCCTCTGGCTGAATGGTGGTATAACACTTCCTTCCATACAGCAACAAAAATGACCCCATTTATGGCACTTTATGGGTACCAACCACCATCAATCACATCATATTTAAGAGAAAATTCTAAGGTTCAGGCAGTGGAACATCACATCGAACATCAACAACAAGTCCTCCAACTCTTAAAGGATAACCTCGTGTTGGCACAAAATAGAATGAAACAACAGGCAGATCAACATCGCAGTGAAAGAAGTTTTGATGTAGGTGATTGGGTATTCCTACGGCTACAACCATATAAGAAAATGTCCCTAAAGCAAGCTAAGAAGGATAATAAATTATCACCAAAGTATTATGGTCTGTACAAGGTGTTGGAAAAGATTGGTACTATGGCATACAAATTGGAGCTTCCTGCATCTTCTCGATTGCACCCAGTTTTCCATGTTTCATGTTTAAAGAAGGTCATAGGCGACAAGCTCCCAGTTCAAACAATATTGCCAGAACTTGACGAGGAAGGAAAAATTATATTGGAACCGGAAGCAGTCACAGAAACAAGAACTCGACAGCTACGAAATCGATCAATTTCAGAGTATCTTATCAAGTGGAAGAACTTATCCGCTGAAGATTCCACATGGGAGGATGAGAATTTTATGCAGAAGTACCCAGAACTGATCAAGCATTGAGGACAATGCATTTTGAAGGAGAGGGGCATGTTAGGCCCCTATACTACTAGTATAACCCCTTATTGTTATTAGTACAACCCACTTATTATATTGATGTACCCATGTAGTGCCCATATTGTTACTATTGTGCCACATAGAAGCCCACTATTGTTACTGTTGTGCCCTACAATATTATTGTTATGTAGGCTTTGATTGTATTGGGACCACTTAGACTCCTATATATAGAAAGGAGGTATTTTCATTTGTATCATCCAAGAATTGTTCATTTATGTAATGTAAAGGAGGTTGCCCCCTCGAAGAGGCTGAATTCTAAGGCGTGGATTTATCTTTTCTATCTTTTCTTGAGCTGGTTTCATAACAGACAGGACTGCCACCATCTTGGAAGTTAAGAAGGTTTTGACTAAAATAAATCTCATTGATCAATTAGATGAAAAGTGTGAAACACTAGAGCTGGGAGTGAATAGGTTTTTCAACAGGATTGAAGCATTAATTCATAAAGGATTGCCCAGCATATATGTGATTAATGACAAACTGATTACTCAAGAAGATTATGTTTTAAAGATGAAGGAAGTGGCCAAAAGCAGTATTAAATTCAGTGGTATAAAAGGCAGCATGATAGCTAGAGCATTCTTAGAGACAATGGGAAATGACTTCTTTATCCAGAATGAGGTAAAACATGTCTTCATAGTAAAGCCAACATTTTCAAAGTATACTAAGGTTGATGAGATTTACCAAAGGGTAATTAAGTTAACCATTCCAGATGAAAAAAGGTGGGAGGAACTATGTGATTTATTGGACTAAAAAGTAATTTGAATGCAATAAGAATATCAGCCATCACATCAGCCAGCGCAGCACAGTTATAGGTTGATTCATCAACCGAATCCTCCAAAACAGAGCCACCTCTTTACGCAGTTGTCCACCTTGCCTATGGTTCTGCAAAATATCAATTGTATTGTTTAGGATAATGCTAATAATACAGTGTCGGTTGAGACAATGATTTTGTAGTTATTTTGCAATTACTTTTATAAATACTTCACATTTTGAAGTATTAGGGGTTGATTGTTGAATATAATTTCCTCTGTAAATTGTAATTTTTCAAAGTTGCTGGAAGCATCAATAATACAGGGAAATTTTCACAGGATTCATGTGGTGTACGAAATGGTGATGTTTTTCTTCAGTTTAAGTGTTTAATCATTGTCTCTTTTCTCTGTTGTTTCTGAAAATATTAATTACATAACGGAAACATTGATGAATAGGATATGTTATACAGAACACCCTATTCTGGCTGTTAGTAATTTATATGTTTTCTGCTGAAGTCAAATTAAGGAATTCTTCATTTCTCCTTAATTTCTACTGAATCTTACATTTCTTCTATCTCATAATCCATTTAAAATTGTGAAAGATCCAACTATTCCTAGCTTTCCCTGTGAAACTCCTTCAAAGATTGATGCAGATCCAGTTAATCTTTAGAATACATAGCCCAATGGAACTATAATGATTTAATCAACCAAACAATCCAATAAAAAACAATCAGTACAGTAATAACTAGCCTAAAATTCACATGAAACATAGCCAAACTTTACAGAGAGATCCCTCTCTGAAGCTAGCAGGGCTAGATGCCAGCTTCCAAAGTAGTTTTGATGTTTTCCTATGTGTTTACTCCCTCAACCTCAAAAATACAGAACAACAACACTCTGTTTACCCCTCTACAACAAAAATTGACAAAAAACACCATAAGGATTTTACCTTTCACTTATCTAAAGATTCCTCATTTTTCCCATCATATCACTGAAAATTATTAGCTCCATATGACTCCATGCCCAATGGATTTTCCCTCTCCCTTTCCATCAAATTGTTAAAACCTATTCCTCTTTGATCTTAATACCTATCATAAAACCTAAGAAAAACAATCCTCTAAGTGACTAAAAATTCATATAGAGAGAGTCCTCTCTAAAGCTGGAAGGGCTAGATTTTGGTTTTAAAGTGGTTTGTGGTTACCTTTAGGTTCCTCTCCTCAGCCTGGAGGAATTACAAAGTGCTAACATAGTGCAAGGAAATAGGGCCTTGGGCAGGCTTGGATTTGTTTAAGTATTGACCAGAGCTTGTCTAGGAAGTAGTGAGATAGATTATACTAATGCAAAGGTTGCTCAGGCTTGAGAAACCATTGTATTTCTTCTATAGTTTCTGACAAATGGAATACAAATAGGAATGGTTTTTGAGAAGTTTCTTTCCCCTTAGATAAATGTTTGAAAATATGTTATTGAATCTTGTATCATGTTTATGTTGTGATTTCTCAATCGTTTAATTGTTTCCGCTGATGAGTAGAGTAGATTCAAGTATTTTGTTTCAGAAAGTTACATAAGCAGTTTGAATCTACAAGGAATTTCTACATGGTATGAAAGAAGGAATCACAATAGAAGAGAAGAATGTGAGTTTGTATTTGCAGGTGAATTGAATTTGCAGTATCATTCTTCACAATCATAGATATGTCATTCTATGGATTGAGACTCAAGTATGCCCTTGATGGTAGCTCGAATTATATTGCTTTGAAGGATGGGATGGAGGTAGTGTTGGAAGATAACAGGCTGAAGGAATTTATAGGCAATGATATTCCTAAGCTCCCAACAACTTATGCTCAAGATTTGGCATTGTGGAAGAAATGTGTGGCAAAGGTGAGGAGGATCATACTAGAAGGAGTTTGAAATCATATTGTCTTGAATATCCATGGGAAGGATACCCTATATGCAATGTGAAAATCCTTGATAGACTTGTTTTAGAATAGCAGTGACCATAGGAAGTTGGCACTGAAGGACAAGCTTCGGAAGATCAAGATGGAAAAGGGTGACACAATACCATAGTACCTGAGCAGGTTCACCCAATTTTGAGATGAACTTGGGAGTGTTGATATTACAGTTGTTGAAGATGATCTGGTAAGCCTAGCAATTCTAGGCCTTCCCAAGAGCTTAAAGTTACCAGGATTAATTAAATGTGAGGGAGAAGCTACCAAATTGGGAGCAATTGTAGTTTGAATTGGTGCAAGAAGAGATAAGGTGGAACACCAAAGATGTAACCTCATCCAAGCATGATGATAGGAGAATTGTGCCTTGGATGGAAAGGAAAAGAAAGGGAAAGGGACAAAATCCCAATCCAAAGGGGATTCCAGTCAGGGTGGCAAGAAGAAAGATTTGTCAAAGATAAAGTGATTTTACTGTCATGAATTGGGATATTATGCCACGAAGTGTCCACACAAGAAGGTAGGTGGGAATTCCTCGGGAGGGGCAACAGGTGAAGCTCTTGCTTCACAATTCGAACTTGATTAGTGTAACTAGGTTCGGTCTTCATAGTGACACATTCCAATGTAAATGATGCAATTTGCATCTAGCAAATATTTTGTAAATTTGAATCATGGGTTTGTTTTAGTAGCTCTCATTATGAGCTCTAGGCTAGATGATAGGTTTTTGTCATTGATGTAAATATTTACACTTGAAAATGTACAAGTATGACTCCAAGATCAAGGGAAGAATCATGTGGCTATACTCCTTCAAAGACAAGAACAAAAGGGCTAGTAAATGACCCCTCCAAACAAACTCAAAAAGGAAGCAATGTATTTTTCGGTATAAATATATATTTATAAATGAATGATCATGTCAGCTTCAAGTTGGTTAAGAGATAGGTTATGTCGGCTTGATAGAGAGCCCTAATACACTATAAATATAGGCCTCTCCTCATTCATTCGAACACACAATCATCACAAGATCATTCGGTCTACAATTGATGCGAAGGAGACTGTTCTTGGGTGCGAGGAAAAGGAGACAAAGGGAGCTGCAGAGAAGTTTGTCCATAGCCACAGAAGTTTGTCCATAATCGCAGGAAGGTTTATCACACGTGCAAGGTTAGGGCATCACTTTATCTGCCCTCAATATCAAGGAAAATACTCAGTCTTGGGTATATCTTATAGGCAGATTAGTGCGAAGAAGAATGATTGTTGAAGCAAGGGTTTAGGAGGGCTAGAAGATCCCTAAACCCTTCTCATGTGTGAAGGAACAGAGCAGCATTAGGATTGCCTCATAGTCCAATAATATTTTGATGTTGAGGGCTCAAACAAGGCTTAAGGAAATCTATTATTGGTCTACAATAAAGCCTCGAGCATAGCAAGGCTAGAAGAAGGCCTAAATATCAAAGAGGTCACTCACACGTGGAAGAAAGGTATCAGTTTTAGATCTGCATATAGGGTTTCTGAGTAGCCCTCTCAAGAAAGTAGATCATCTTGTTTAAAGAAAGCATTGAGAAGATCCACTAGGCTGGTGGACTAGCTTGAGCAAGTGAAGCTTGGAGGAAGAAGAGGAAGGAAGGAGGAATCCAAATCATTCATTCTTGGTAGCAGATCTGATCCATATTGTAGTAGATCATAGGATAATAGAAAGAAAGGATTCTAGCCTTGATCTTGGAGTCACTTGGTCAAAGGGTCTTTGTTTTGGTCTTGGAAATTTTGTCAAGTGAAGAAACTATATGAAGAATTACCATGGGTTTTCCTCTCAGGTTTGGAGAGGTTTTTCCCTGGCTACTACCTATATCTTGTGTTGATGTTATTTTTGTTTATTATGCATGATAGCTAGTTGATGAAGTTAATAATTTCTAACATAGAAAATATCTTGTTTGAATTGTCTAAAGAATGAAATTACTTCACAAGCAGTTATCAAGATAGAGAAATCATTAACTAATCAAGCCCTTAGATTTCTTAACACATCGTTTGTATGGTGAGCACTATGATGGGTAGTGTGTGGTATTTGGATAGTGGAGCCTCATTCCATATGACAGGAAACCAATAATTCTTCAGTGACTTGGAGAAGTACCTCTATATGCACATCAAAATGGGAGATGACAAAAGGTATAGTTCTACAAGTATTGGTACAGTTACTTTTCAGAGGGATTCTGGATCCCCTCTCAAATAAAATGATGTGATGTATGTTTCGGGTCTAAAGAAGAATCATTTTTCAGTTGTTATGTTGGAAGACCATGGATACGATGTGATATTTAGCAAAGGAAAGGTTTTCTTTAGACACATTGCGATAGGAAAGGTGAATCGGATTGGGGTTCGGGTGAAGAACCTCTACAAATTGGATGTAAAATGTTGTGCAGAACTGTGCATAAAAGAAGAAAAGGTGCAGAGCTAAAACATTAGTGAATTATGACATAGAATATTGGACCATTTACACCATGGAGCCTTGTAGATCATGCATCAGATTTCTACAACACTTCCCAAGGGTGCACTAGAGTAGATAGATACATGCAAAAGGTGTACATTGGGGAATTACATGAAATCCACCTTCAATGAGTGGGATAGTAAAGCGCAAGCAGTCCTTGAAAGAGTTGACTCAAATATGTGTGGACATTCTTGTAACGTCCACAGCCAAGCACAGGTGTTATGTGATATTTGTAGATGATTTCTCATGGAAGTGCGAGATCTTCCTCATGTAGAAGAAAGACAAAACATTCTCCAAATTTGTTAAAATTAAAGCACTTGTTGAGAAATTGACTAGCGTGAAAGTGAAGGATCTCAGGGGAAAAAATGGTGGAGAATATGTGTCCAATGATTTTAAGAACTTTTGTGCAAAATAAGGCATTCGACGGGAGTTGATAGAACCCCATAACTCACAACATAATGGGGTGGCTGAGAGGAAGAATATAAGTATTATGGGAGTTTCACAGGCCATGTTGTATGATCAAAGCCTATATTTGCACTTGTGGGCTGAAGCATGCAACATAGTTGTTTATTTGTAGAACAGGAGTCCTCATAGGATTCTTGGCATGAGTACACAAGAGGAATATTTTTCAGGGAAGAACTATATGTGTCACACTTCAGGATCTTTATATCATCAGTTTAATGTCATATTTCCAAGGATGAAAGGAAAAAGATAGAGCTTACAGCTGAGTTGGGAATATTTGTGGGGTACATTTATACACCTTACAACTATCGTGTGTATTTTCCATCTCTCAAGATGACAATTGTCAGAAGAGGCATGAAGTTTGATGGGGAGAAGGAAATGAGGTTTTGAGAAGAGATGTGAAGTTTGATAAGGAGAAGGCAATGAGGTGTTTCCTTGAGAGGGAGCTTTGGTTGCAACCAAAGCATGCGATTTTGGCTCCAAAGGAGGAACCTCTGGAAGTTGTGGAGAAACCACAAGTAGAGGTAGAGAGAGTGGAGACTTCCACTCAAGAAAATACATCCAAAGATGGAAGGAAGTGCACCAGAGAAGCTGACATATTATTGCATGATGCTAGAGAGAATGTGGGAGAACCCACATCACAATGCAAGTAGAGGAGGTCACTGGATCGGTACACTTGCTACATGGCTCTCATGAGTGAGCTTGTAGAGACCGAACCATCCTCATTCAAGAAAGCAGTGTAGCAACCAGTATGGGTTGATTCCATGGTAGATGAGTATGACTCCATTATCAGAAACAGTGTTTGGGAAGTGGTCCCAAGACCAGAGGAAAAGTCAGTGGTGGGTTCCAGGTGGATCTACAAGGTGAAGCAAGCAGCAGATGGAAGCATTGAGAAAGACAAGGCTGAAGTTTTGGCCAAGGAGTTCTTTCAGGTGGAGAGAATTGACTATGAGGAGACCTTTTCTCCAGTTGGAAGGTACTCTTCAATTAGATCAATTCTAGATCTTGTAGCATAGATGGGATGGAAGATACATCAAATGGATGTGAAGACATCATTCCTAAATGGAGTGATTGAGAAAGAGGTGTACATTAAGCATCCAGAAGGATTTGAGGCCTTTGATAGAGAGTCATGTGTGTGCAGACTCAAGCGAGTGTTGTATGGCTTGAAACAAGCACCTTGTGCTTGGTACACCAGGATCGATAGTTATCTCACCGGGTTGGGCTTAACCAAAAGTGAAGTAGATGCAAACCTTTAGCATATTTTTGTTGAAGGTAAATTATTGATTATAGTATTATATGTCAATGATTTAATTTTAACCGGTGGTGAGAATTTGATCGAGTATTGCAAAGAGGATTTTGCAAGAGAATTCGAGATGAAGGACCTAGGCTCATGCATTGTTTCCTCAGTATGGAAGTATGGCAAGGATATGGGGAATTGTTTGTCTCTCAGGGCAAGTATGTTAATGAGATACTGAAGAAGTTCCACATGGATAGCAACAAACCCATGGAGACTCCTCTAGCAGGGAATTGGAGGAAGGAAGATGCTACTTCAGGTGAGGTAGTGGAGGCTACCATCTACAAGGAGCTTGTGGGTTCAATTATGTATTTGGTATACACATGGTCGTACACGTGTTATGTAGTTAACTAGCTTAGTCAATCTATGGTTAAACCAACCAAAATGTATTGGAAGGCAGAAAAGCATGTGTTGAGATACCTTAGGGACACCACTCGGTTTGGTCTTTGGTACATGTAGATAGAGGGAGTGAAGTTGCAAGGCTTCACAGATGCATATTGGGCGGGTATTCCTTTAGATAGGAAGAGTACATCATGAGGAATTTTCAATGTTGGGTCAACAGCAATTTCTTCATACAGCAGGAAGCAGTGATCTGTTGCACTAACCTCAACAGAGGCAAAGTACATGGCTACTAACCAGGCAGCATATGAGTCTATCTGAATTGGAAATATCCTTGTTGAGTTATTTGGTCAAATGATGGATCCTACAATGATTTACTATGACAACCAGAGTTGTATCAAACTCTCTGAGAATCCAATTTTTCATGATCAGTCCAAGCATATCGACATTCGGTATCACCGTCTAAGAGATTGTGTGAAAAGGAGAATCATGGTGTTGGAGTACAATCCTACAGATGAACAAGATGTAGATATTTTGACAAAGGCATAGTCAAGATTCAAATTTGATTTCAATGGAGGAATGATCAGGGTAGCATATAATCCCTTTCTTGTTGAGAGGGGGTGTTGAAAATGCAGCGAGAAATTCCTAAGCTAATTTTCCCTTGAATTAATGATCCAAGAGGATCCTAAAAATCCAAATTTTCAAAGTCCTCAAAACATAATGAAACTATTCTCAAATCAAATATCTCATCATTTTGAATCCAACAGTGCGAACAGCAACTCAAACAGACATCGTATGAAAAATTTATCGCCCGGTGAAGTTTTTTTAAAACAGCTAAATTTTTTACAGGCAAGGACACTTCGCATACTGACATCAGTAGCAAAGATGTTGATGTTAGATGTATGTATGATAATGTCATATGTATGGATGATGACATCAGTAAGTGATGTGGCAGTACTGACAAGGGAGAGCCAACCAAAATGTGGCATGTGGCAATTGACATCAACATGACATCAACAACCTAGTCAGTTGCCCAGTCAGTCGTACGAACCAATCAGGATGCAACACATGGAAGCACAGTCAGCATCACCAGAATTTTCTAAGGAGGCAATAATCTACACTGGTTTTGCGTTCATCAATTTTGAATTTGTATCCTACTTAAAATTCCTAGTGACCCCTAGAAATCTAGAGGGAAAACAAGTTGTTGAGGATTAAAATAATATTATTTTGAAATTGGTAGGTGACCAGCCGGTGGGCAGTCAACCCCACTGACCAGCTAGCCATTTGGCCAATGACCGATGGTGGCATATTTTTATATATATAATAATAATTAAAAAACACTGGCGCGAGTGTAGAACCTCCTGGTGGGTCTGCCAACTAGTTTGTTGACTCGTCCGCTGGTGTGGGTCATCGAAAAGGACAACACCCCAATAAAAAAAATCCATGCACCAACAAACTGACACTAGAATTAAACCACAGATAGCAGTTTGAGCAGGGGGTCAACCCCATGACCTCCATTGTACAAACTTCACCCGCCACCAATGTGCCAGCAGAGCCCTTTGTTATTGCAATTGGTCGAGATGTATTTAAACCCATTCATTCCAGTGCCAAGGAAGAGGTCATTTTGTGGGATGAGAGTCGCAGAAACCCAACACTAGACCTACTCACACGATATTTGAGATAGGGAGAATATTCTCAAAATATTCTTGGAATATTCCTATAGGGGAATCTGGTAAGGAATCTAAAATATTCCCTAGATCTCCTGTTATCACTCTAGGAAACTCTCCTAGGTTGCAACTCGGAGATGCCTGGTAACATATAATCTTCAATATTTTTCTCTGAACTATTGGAATAAATAATGGTCTGGATCAAGCCAGATAACCACTTTGACTATGTTATTACTCAATACATGCATGAACACCTTCATCCTACAAGGCTTTAGACCACTAATGCTCAATAGTTTGTAGATTAAGTGAGTGAATGGGGAATACTAACCATACCAGCAGATACATACATAACCATATGATGGCCAGCTACAGAAAGTAAATGAAAATTGTGAGTCTAATACATCAACGCAAAGATAAGATGACAGTTATCTGGCATTTGACACAAAAGAAACCTGAACGGCCTGTTCAAGTGCAAGCTTAGAACATAAGAGAATTTGGGATATTGAACATATAACAGAAAAAGAAGCTTGTATTACTGATGAATGAAGATGAGATGCTTGAGTGGTAGAGTCTCCACAGTCTTTAGAAGTTGAACCCTGATTACATATTACTTTCAACTATTTATAGCTCTTTACAATGCTCTCGAGCTTTTTAGGGCTTGAGGTGTCTTAATCTATCCCCACTGTCTTTAACTGCCTGATTGTGTACAAGGACACAATTCTCCTTCCATCACAAAAACAGTAATTAATTTTGGTACAGCATTGCCCTGTTAGGTGGCTGGCTTGATTGTGCTAGTGAGGCTCCATGACTGTTTAATTTTGTTTTCTTGTATCGTGTTGCATCCTTCCTCTTTCGACCATACTTTCTGTTAATTCAATTCAGCGACCTGACTGTCACAATACTAACGGAGTCAACCACCTTCCTCCTCGAGTAACTGACAAGAAGTGGAGTACGAGGTGCATGGGTGGTTGGACGTGCTAAATAGGAAGGAGAGAGTAATGGCAGGGTGGCGAAGGACAAGTGGGTAGCTGTTGGATGAATTAAATCGGACGGACATAGTAATGGCGGGGTGGTGAAGGACAAGCAGAAGCAGTCATGGACGAGGGTCGCTGGATCGGAAAAATGGACGGACGAGATCAATTGCATGAGGCTTGCAGTCTTTGGTGGAGGCAGAAAGGGTCTGGGCCGTTGGATCTTGGTGGACATATCGGAAGGCTATCGAGCGTAGGAGGTGCTTGGACGATAGCACCCCTGGGGGTAGTTTTGTTTGGGTGGTTATGGTTTTTATTGGGCGCTTATCGGGTAGTAAGTGGTAAAGGGTGGAGTCCGCCCGATGCCACATAGAGGAGGAGGAGAGAGAGAAACCACCTTTATTGGGTGGGTACTCCTCTCGCTAGTTGCCCACGCGATAAGAGCGATAGCCATTAGATCTAGCGGGAGTGATCTAACGGCGAAGATCGATCGGGCATGTCTCATCGATCGGGTGAAATGCGGGTTGTCAGATCAGCGGGAGAGATTGACAGCGAAGGGACACGGAGGTATGAGATGTCCTCGAGAAATGTGTGGAGGGCGCGTATGGACAGAAAGGTAAGGTTTTTTCGGGGTTTTGGGTTAATTTATTTAAGGCTAAGGCAGAAGAGGGTTTTGCTATGAAGTGAGGGTCGGGTTAAGATATGAGCGGAATAGAATGTAAGTGGAAGAGTGGGGGAAAGTGGAGTGATGGCCCAAGTGGGGCCCCTTCCAGGACAGCAAAGCAGACCATCTTCTTCCTTTAGTTTTCAAACTAGCAGCGCTGCACCTCAGGGCTAACACTAGCTCCTTCTAGGGATGAAAGCCTCCCTGTGAGGTTTCAAGAACTATAGACCACTGCCTTTCCAGTAAAACCAAAATTAAATCTTCCTCCTAGTGTTCCATTGGGCATGGAGTCAATTTTTCATAAAATAAAAATTGAGACAAAAACATATTTACAATGCTAGGGGAGTTCCCTATGGATTTCTTGGTGGTAACTCTGTCAGCCCACAGTGCAAACTTTAGCTTGGAATCCCAGCTCCTTTTGTTGTCTTCCAACAGTTTTTTGACTATTCTTACCAGGCTCTTATTTGACGATTTTGTCAGGCCATTTCTTTGAGGATAGTATGAGGTAGAATGCACTAATTGAATGCCCATTGATTCACACGTGTCCACCAATTCCTTCTCTTTGAAAGCTGTTGAACTATGAGTGACTAGCTTGGTTGCGCAACCAAATCTAGTGAAAATATTCTTGGTTAGGAACTTCATGATAACCTGGTGATCAGCCTTCTTAGTGGGTATAGCTTCAATCCATTTGGTAAAATAGTCAGTGGCTACTAAAATCCACCTATGTTGGCCACTGGAATGTGGATTAATCTCCCCTATGAAATCTAAACCCCGCTGCTGGAAGGGAACTCCCTTAGCATTGTAAATATGTTTTTGTCTCAGTTTTTATTTTATGCAAAATTGACTCCATGCCCAATGGAACACTAGGAGGAAGATTTAATTTTGGTTTTAATAGAAAGGCAATGGTCTACAGTTCTTGAAACCTCACAGGGAGGCTTTCATCCCTAGAAGGAGCCAGTGTTAGCCCTGAGGTGCAGCGCTGCTAGTTTGAAGACTAAAGGAAGAAGATGGTCTGCTTTGTTGTCCTGGAAGGGGCCCCACTCAGACCATCACTCCAATTTCCCCCACTCTTCCACTTACATTCTATTCTGCTCATATCTTAACCCGACCCTCACTTCATAGCAAAACCCTCTTCTGCCTTAGCCTTAAATAAATTAACCCAAAACCCCAAAAAAACCTTACCTTTCCGTCCATACACGCCCTCCCCACATTTCTCAAGGAAATCCCGTACCTCTGTGTCCCTCTGCCATCAATCTCTCCCGCAGATCTGGCGACCCCTGTTTCACCCGATCGACGAGACATGCCCGATCGATCTCCGTCGTTAGATCACTCCCGCTAGATCTAACGGTTGTTGCTCTTATCGCACGGGAAACTAGCGAGAGGAGTACCCACCCGATAAAGGCAGTTTCTCTCTCTCCTCCTCTACTACGTGGTGTGCAATGAGTGGCATCGGGCGAACTCCACCCTTTACCGCTTACTGCCCAATAGGCACCCGATAAAAACCATAACCACCCAAACAAAACCGCCCCTGGGGGCGCTATCGTCTGAGCACCTCCTCTGCCCGATCGCCGTCTGATCTATCCACCGAGATCCAACGGCCCAGACCTTTTCCGCCTCCACCAAAGATTGCAAGCCTCATGCAATTGATCTCCTCCGTCCATTTCTTCCGATCTAGCGGCCCTTGTCCATAACTACTCCCACTTGTCCTTCGCCATCCTGCCATTACTATGTCCATCCGATTTAATTAATCCAACAGCTACCCACTTGTCCTCCACCACCCTGCCATTACTCTCTCCTTCATATTTAGCACGTCCAACCACCCATGCACCTCATACTCCACTTCCTATTAGTTACTCGAGGAGGAAGGTGGTTGACTCTGTCAGTATTGTGACAGTTAGGCAGCTGAACTGAATTAACAGAAAGTATGGTCGAAAGAGGAAGGATGCAACACGATACAAGAAAAAAGAATGAAACAGTCATGGAGCCTCACTAACACAATCAATCTAGCCACCTAACAGGGTAGCGTTGTACCAGAATTAATTATTGTTTTAGTGATGGAAGGAGAATTGTGTCCTTGTATGCAATCAGGAAGTTAAAGACAATGGGGATATATTAAGACACCTCAAGCCCTAAAAGGCTTGAGAGCATTGTAAAGAGCTATAAATAGATGAAAGTAAGATGTAATCAGGGTTCAACTTCTGGAGACTATGGAGACTTTTCCACTCAAGCTTCTCATCTTCATTCATCAGTAATACAAGCTTCTTTTGCTATTATATGTTCAATATCCCAAATTCTCTTTTGTTCTAAGCTTGCACTTGAACGGGTCGTTCAGGTTTATTTTGTGTCAAATGCCAGATAATTGTCATCTTATCTTTGCGTTGATGTATTAGACTCGCAAGTTTCATTTACTTTCTGTAGTTGGCCATCATATGGTTATGTATGTATCTGCTGGTATGGTTAGTATTCCCCATTCACTCACTTAATCTACAAACTATTAAGCATTAGTGGTCTAAAGCCTTGTAGGCTGAGGGTGTTCATGCATGTCTTGAGTAATAACAGAGTCAAAGTGGTTATCTGGCTTGATCCAGACCATTATTTATTCCAATAGTTCAGAGAACAATATTGAAGATTACATGTTACCAGGCATCTCCCGCTGCAACCTAGGAGAGTTTCCTGGGGTGATAACAACTCCAAAGGTCAATTGAACATAACTGGGCCAACTTTATAATCATTTTTCTTGATTTTTCGTGAGAAATCCAACCGTGCAGTTTGTTTCTCCATCAAAGGTCTACATTTTCATGCCATCCCCAAAAGTAGAGGTATAAGGTGTTATTTTGTAATTTCTCGTAATTTGATTTCACAGTCAATTAATAAAAGAGCATCCCCACATTTAGGAGGGTTCGAAGATGTAGCCCACACTGGGTGAACTTCATTATCAAGTTGTTTATGTGCCTTTTATCTCATGGTTGCATTTGATTTCCATTTCTTTTATGTTTTTATGTTACTTAGTTACATTCTCTTTTACATGAAATTTTGTATGCATTCTTGAAGTAAAATATTTGGATCAAGTTTGGTATTAAAGCAGGTCTTCTTGATTCGAGTTGGATGAGTGAATGCTAACTAGGAACAAGCTCCAAAGAGGTGAAGAAAAACTCAAATACTTTGATCCCAAAGTGGAGCGTGTAGCACAAAGATGGATCATGGCAGATGACAAATCTCGATTGGAGGAAGAGTAAAATTATCACAAGATCTTCACCATGGCAGAGAAAGTGGACAAGTCATTTGCAGAATATGAGAAGAAAATCAAGACTAAGAAGAAAGAGTCAAACGATCATGCCTCAGTAAACCATGGAGGTGGACGAGAAGATTCCCCTCCCTCTCCATATTCCAGTGACGTCTCTTCTTCTCTTCGTTCTAACAGGCATCATAAGAATGCATCTAAAAATCCATTTTTTAAGCTAGATGTAAAGTTTGATTTTCCCACATATAATGGATAATGTAATGTAGAGAAGTTAAACAATTGGTTTAGGTAGATTGAGGTCTATTGCCTAATTCAGCAGGTAGAGGAATCCAATTAGCATATATTTGGCTGAGTGGCACCACTCTCATTTGGTGGGAGAGAAAGTTGTAGAAAGGTAGCAAAAACTTGGGTAATCTCCTTTCTTCTTGGTCCAATTTTGTTTCTGCATTAAAAGATCAATTCTATCCTTTGGGTTATCGACAAAAGTATTTAATGGAATGGAAATATTTGAGGCAAGGAAAGGGTCAAAATGTACAAAGATTCACAGAAGAGTTTAGAAAACAAGCTTTAAATTTGGGCATTTCACTTGATTCACCAGAAACTGTAACAAAGTATATTGGTGCTTTACATAGTTACATTATGCATTATTTGTTGTTTTTTGAGCCTACTACATTGATGTGGTCAGTGTGAAGGCCATTCACCTTGAAAGTAGGGGCAAGAATGACAAAGAAGATCAACCCAAGAAATCATATTTCAAACCTCATAATGGCAAGTTCAAAGGAAAAGGCAAGGGAAAGGACAAGAAGGTAGCTACAACCAAGAAAGAAGAAGGAGAAAATCCATCTTGCACACATTGCAAGAAGGAAGGCCATGATGATGAACATTGTTGGAAGTTGCATCCAAAGTTGAAGCCAAAGAGATTTGGTGGAAAGAGCAAGAAAAAGACGGTGGCAACCGTGCAGCAAGACCTTGGATCTGACTCTGGTGACAAGACACAGATCACAGCAGTGGGCATACAAGGTAACCTTTCTCTTCATGCTAATGAAAATTCTGAATTGCATGCAAGTACAATTTCTTCAAATGAGTCTCTTGTTAATGAATGAAAGAGGACTGAATTGTTCCACATTAGAGTTATGATGAAACATACTAAAGTGGAAACCTTGTTTGATACGAGCTCACAAGTAAACTTGATTTCATAATCCTTGGTTAAGAAACTATGGTTGGAGAAAAAACCTCATCTGAATCCCTACCCTCTTGGTTGGGTGTGCAACAAAGCCAAATTACATGTAACCAAACAGTGTAGGGCTAGATTTGTGATTGCATCCAAACTAGAATATGAGGTTGAACTTGATGTTGTACCTTTGGATATCTATGGAATTATATTAGCAAGTCCATATTTGTATGATAGGAAAGAAGTTTTATTTTTCCATGAAAAAAAGTATCATCTCACGAAAGATGAGGTGGAATACATTTTTAGAGTTCATTGTTCCAAGATCAATGCAAGTCTTGTAAGTGCAAGTTAGATGAAGAAATTGATCAATTCTAATAAATGGTGCATGCTCATGGTTGTGAGAGAAAAATATGCGAAGACATCTGAAGCTTTCCAAGGTTTTGATCCCACTCATAAAAAATAATTGTATGAAATGTTTTCTAACTATAATGGGATTTTTCAGGAACCAAATGGGTTGCCTTCAAAGCATGAGATCCAACATGAAATTCACTTGCAGCAATATGATGCTTTACCAAATATTGGTATGTACAGGTTTTCATTCATTGAGATGGAGGAGATAAAGAAACAAGTGCAGGAATTGTTGAACCAAGGGGTCATAATACCAAGCTCTTCTCCATGTGGATCACCCATCATGTTGGTGCCAAAGAAGGATGTCACATGGTGGATGTGGGTGGACTACATGGCGCTCAATAAAATAACTGTGAAGAATCGGTACCCTCTCCCTCACATAAATGATTTATTATATCAATTGAAAAATATTGTTTATTTCACAAAACTGGACTTGCGTTGTGGCTACCATCAGGTTAGGATTGCAGAACAAGATGTATTGAAGACTGCATTCAAGAAAAAATAGGGGTTTTTTGAATGGTCGGTGATGTCACTCAGACTGTGCAATGCTAGACACATTCATGAGGGTGATGAATGACATTTTTATACCTTTTCTTGATGATTTTTTACTTGTGTATATTGATGAAATTCTTGTTTTCAATAGAACATGGGAAGATCATGTCAGTCATGTGAAAAAGGTGCTTGATGTTTTGCAATGAGAAAAATTGGAGGTCAAATATTCTAAGTGTGAATTGGGTAATACCTCTTTGGTTTACTTGGGTCACATTGTTGGAAGTGGACAGTTAAAAATAGATCCTTCTAAAGTTGATGTGATTGTGAAGTGGCATAAACCCACCAATGTTACAGAAGTTCGTATATTTTTGGGTGAAATACAATATTGGAGAATATTCATTGCCAACTTCTTTATCATTGCATCCCCCTTGCATTCATTGACAAGTGTGAAGAAAACCTTTCAGTGGGGAGGAAAGCAATAGAAATCCTTTGATACACTGAAATAGAAGACTAGTACCACACCAATTTTGGCCTTACCTGACCTCCAACAGCCTTTTGAGATCAATATAAATTCCAATGAGTACACCATGGGAGTCGTGTTGATGTAATAGAGGAAACTTGTATTATACCATTCGGAGACATTCTCCCAAATTGTTGTGAACTATCCCACATATGAAAAGGAGTTGTATGCCTTGGTCTAAAGCATGAAGAAGTGGAAGCACTATTTGATTGGCAAGGAGACCATTATTCACACCAATCACCAACCCTTGCAGTACCTTCACTCACAAACCAAGATTCAACAAGCACGTCATTTCAGGTGGATGGGGTTCCTTCAATAGTTTCACTTGGTAATAAAATACAAGAAGGGAACTAGCGACAAAGTGGCAGATACGCTTTCTCGCCCTCCCATTTTTGCATCTATAGTTTTGTAAAATGTTTCTTTCTCTTTTTAGAGTTATGTTGAATAGTATGTTGATGATGAATATTTAAAGAATATTTATGCAAAGTTGACTCATGGATCATAGGTAGACAATTACCATTTGCGAGGAAAATTATTGTGCCATCTTGGAAAACTTTGTATCCCCGCCAATGAAAGAATACATGTAATTAGATACGCACATACCTCTCTTGTGTTGGGTCATTTTGGTGTAGGGAAAACTTTGTGTTATTTGTAGAGGTTTTTTTATTGGCCTCATATGAAAAACATTGTGACTCAATATGTAAAAGGATGTGTATTGTGTTCAATTTGCAAGCCCACTAATAGAAAATTGGGTCTCTACCACCACTCCCTGTTATGAGTCATCCATGGGAAAGTGTGTCAATGGATTATGTTAGCAGTTTCCATTTGTCTAGGAGAGGTCATGACTATTTGTATGTCATTGTGGATCGATTTAGTAAAATTTGTGTCTTAATGCCTTGTAAAAAGAAGATCACTGCAGAGTAGACTGCTCATCTATTCTTGCAATTTGTATGTGTCCACTTTGGCTTTCCAAAGTCCATAGTGTCTAATCGGGATTCTCGTTTCCTTGGAGAGTTTTGGACAAGTTTGTAGAGAATGATAGACACCAAGTTGAAGAGGCTCGTGGCATTTCATCCACAAACTGATGGGAAAACAAAGGTTTTCAACCGCACAGTGAAACATCTACTCCAGGGCTATTGTGGCAAGCATCCCAAGTTGGGGGACAAGAAGCTTCCTTATGTACAACATGCTTACAACAGGGCAGTGCATTCATCCACTTAGAACTCACCTTTCGAGACATGCCTTGGATATTTGTCAAAGGATCCCTTAGACATGGTCTTTAGGAGAGATGAAGATTCAAGTGAGCCCAATGACAGGGACAAAGCACAGAAGTTCATTTAGTGAATTCAAATGATTCACCACACGATGCAGGAACAATTGGAGAAAAGTCAAGCTCAATACAAGGCTTGACATCACAAACATCAGGTTGATCACAAATTTCAGATTGGAGACAGGGTGTGGCTCCACATCAACAAAGGCATAATGAAAGGGCAAGGAAAGAAGTTGAGACCAATCTGATATGGTCCTTTCACCATACTAGAGAATATTGGAGACAATGTTTTTCGCCTCAACTTTCCAACATACATGAAAATGTACTTAGTGGTGAACATTGAAAAATTGAAGCTTTATGAGCCTCCTTTGATCATAGAAACTGAAGAGGTTGGAAAGGTTCCTAAAATGGATGATTTTTCACTTGAATTCTTGGAAAATCTACATGAGGATATCATTATTGACAGGAAAACTAGGACTTCACGGTGAAGAGATGTGGAGTACCTTCGTATCGGTTTCAAGGGAATGCATCCAAGTAAGGCCTGTTGGATTGAAAAGGATAAAGTGAGGGGGAAATTCTCTCACTTGAAAATTGACTAATAAATCTTTTGGCAGCCCAAAATCTCATTAGTGGGGAGGAATGGTCCAGGAGGATCCTAAAAGGCCAAATTTTCAAAGTCCTCAAAATGCAATGAAACCAATCTCAAATCGAAGAGCTCGTTGTTCTGAATCTAACGGCATGAACAACACCTCAAATCGACATCATATGAATATGTTATGGCCCCCTGAATTTTTTTGAAAACAACTAAATTTTTTGCAGGCATGGACACTTGGCATGTTGACGTCGGCAGTACGTATGTTGATGTCAATCATGTAGATGTTTATGTTCATCATGTTGATGATGACATCAGCAGGTGACATTGAAATACAAACAAGGGAGATCCAAGAATAACTTGACACATGGGAACTGATGTCAGCAACCTAGTCAGCTTCCCAGTCAGCCGTACAGACCAATTAGGATGTGAGACGTGGTAGCACAGTCAATCACCAGAATTTTCTAAGGAGGTGACATTTTGGACTAGTTTGGTGGTCATCGGTGGTGAATTTTTTTCCTACTTAAAATTCCTAGTAAACCTTAGAAATCCATCGAGAAAATAGGTCATTGAGGATTAAAATAATATTATTTTAAAATTGGTCGGCAGGTAGTCAACCCCGTCAACTAGCCAATGGTGGGATATTGTTATATATATACAATAATAAAACAACACCAGCGATGCATGTCGAACCTACCCGATAGGTATACCGTCCAATCTGTCAACGTCGGTCACCAAAAATGACAACACACCAATAACAAATGGCCACACGCCAACAAACTAACACCAGACTTAAAACATGGAGAGCAGGCCAAGTGGGGGTTTGACCCCAATGTTCAACCAATTAACTGATCAATCATCCTTAATTAACTCATGCATGCATGAAATTTGAGTTACCCAGTTGAGATTGGAGTTCAAGGGCAGTGTACTATCAGTTGTATAATTATCCAAGTTGTACAGGGGGTGCATGCAATCAGAGAAGGGGCCTACAGGAATTGCACAATTCTAATTGGGAATTTCCCTAATTAATAGAGGCTAATTCCTTGAGGAACAGCACAAGGAAATAGGTATTTGGGCAAGCTTGGATTTGGTTAAGTATTGACTATAGCTTATCTAGGAAGCAGTGAGATAGATTATACGAGTGCAGAGGTTTCTTGGGCTTCAACAAGCATTGTATTTATTCTTTATTTTATGACTAATTAAATACATATTGGAAGGGGTTTTGAGCTGTTTCTTTCCCCTTAGATAAATCTATGAGCATATGTGATTGAATCTTTTATCACGTTTATGTTGTGATTTCTCGATCGTTTAATTGTTTTCACTGATGAGTAGAGTAGATTAAAGTCTTTTTTTTTGGCAAAGTACATAAGCAATTTGAATCTACAAGAAATTTCTACATACCACTTGCATATTAGGAATGTTTAGGGAAGTCGGATGATTGGCAGTCAAATCATGACCAACGAATGAAATTTGATCAATAGTCACCATTTTTCCATCATGTGGGAAACACGTCGCTCGAAAGAGTGTGGAAACGATAGTGTTCATATCATAAACATAGTCTCGCCCCAGGAGAAAATTAAAATAGAAGGGGCCCATTACTACCATAGCATCAATACATACAGTTTTTTCTTCCAAAGTAACAGGAAATTAAGGAAGCATCTCTAAAGGTTTATAGGTTCTTTTATTAAAATCTAACATATTCGGAGCAGCAGAAACAAGTTGAGGAGAACCCAAAGCTTGCCAGTAGTTGAGGATAGAATGCAAACAAAAGCTCCCTCATCTATAATAGTGTGATGGATGGTTTTATCATAAGCCTTCACACTGATTTGGAAGGGCATGTAAGAAGGAATACAAGGCTATGTCAATTTATTCCAATCAAAAGTAATGATCTAATTACTTGGAGGGGGTTTCATGACAACGAGAGAAATTCCCTCTTGTTCGGTAGAGTCAAAAGACACAAGAAGAACCTGACTTGTATGATATCCACTCTCTATGGGAAAAGTATGATCAAATTAAGGTGGAATTGAGTCAACCATTTTCTCAACCAATGGTTGGTTGGGAACATACACATGGGATTCATGCTCAGAGAGAGTGGGATTGACTGGATTCAGATCAACCACTTCATCAACTAGTGGAGGATTGGGTGAAAGATTTTGGTAACCAGCCAAAATTCATGGCTAAGAAGTTGTAACATTTTCCAACACTTTTGAGGCTTCATCCATATAAGGACAAAGATGAATAAGATGATTCCCTTCACATAACCTACAGGGAAAATTAACTTTACCATTTTTCTCTTGGACCTTACTATCACTATTTGATGGTTTATCACCAGCAAGATCTCCAAAGGCTGATGAAAAAGGATGATGTGATCATGTGGAACACACTTCTAACACATGTGGAATACCACGACAATCTCTAAGAAGGTGATCACCCTTACAAAGCATGCAAGGGAATTTAACTTTATAGGGCTTGTTGGAAAGTCTCTCAACATTAGTTACATTTGTAGCAATGATTTCTTGGTCCCTCCTACTTTTTTTTATTCTTATTCTTCTTCCCTTTCTTCTTCTAGTTAGGTTCGTGTTTAATAGAATCGAGACTTTCACCAGGTGAGGAGGAAGGAAGGGATAAAGAAACAATAAGCGCAGAAGGCAAAGGGTCAACTTTGGGATCAACTTGAGGTTGATGTTGTTCAGGTGGAGGACTACTTGGTTGGGAATCAGTTTGGACATTCAAAACCAAGAAGGTCGAAAACAACCAAATTGGTAAACCAATGGTAAATCCAAGAAGGGACAATGTTTCCATATAAGGAGCACCAATATTTCCAAAAGAAGGAAAAGGATGAGAACTCATGTCAAAGGGGTTTCCTTGATTGGTAGACTTGGGAAAAGTTGCCATTAGTCTCAACCTAAGATCTACTAAGGATTTTTTCCATGGTGAGGATGTTGTTCCACGGTCAATTAATTTATCTTATAAATTAAAGACTCAAAGTAAAACAAAAGGGATAACTAGGAAAATAAGGATTACCAAGTCACTATGAACTATGAAATATTGTTTCCAATACGTGCAGGAAATCTCCTGGAATGTTGTGTTCGGTGTATTGTAGTGGAAAAGGAAGTTGACTCAGTTATCTATGGCAGGATAGCAACCTCTAGGGTATTTCCATAATATACTTGGAGGTACGTGGAAGCGCAGTCCATAATAGTGTTGTCTAATGCGTCTTGTATGATAAAAGTCTTCTGATATACTTTTCATATGTGGAGCACCATCTGATATACCCAAGGGTACATGGAGAACGATCTAATATACTTATGTACATGGAATATCAACTACCCCCAGAATGTAACGGAGACAAATAATGAAAACTCCTACATTTAAAGATGTCAAAACACATCTCTAGCCTAGACCTTTGTGTGTGTCGTTAAATGTTACAAATTCTCCGTAGATTAATTAGGTAAATTTTAGAAGTTGATTTTTTATTATGTTCTAGTTTCAAGGATTCACCAAATGAGTTCACATGAATTCCCTATGATGCAACTAGTATGATAACAAGAACTCTTTTATTTTCAATGAATATCTATCTGCGGGAAGGAAGAAACAAACAATGATGCAGCAAACAAAGAGCTTCCTAACTAGATCTTTCAATTCCACTATTCCAATTTAATTCAAAGCCTTAAATGATGCCAAACCATGCAAGGTAATCTATGAAAAATTCCCCTGAAAACTATGCAAATGTAATTTATGCACAATGTCCTTTCCTTTTGTGAAAATGAGAATTATAACTATGCAAATGTAAACTATGCAAGAGAATTCTTCAGAACAAACACAAGATGATTCCAAATCACCGAAAGAACAATATAATAAGACTACTTATGAAAGTAGTACCTTCCTTCACTACTGCAATAAAATAACCAATCAAGTGTAAAAAAAATTCCCAATGAAATGAAATATAATCTAATATTTCATTAATAGGGGACTCAAACTAAAATTAGGTGAAAATTCCAAAGATCAAAATATATGACACTCAAAGAGATGACAAATTCAGAGACTCAAGAAATCTTGTTGGACCAAACAAAAACAAATATCAAGGCAAAGGAATGCAAATTTTTGCATCCTCCAAGATCAACACAGGTTCAGAACATACACCAATGTGCTTTAGCATAGTTCCAGAGAGGCGAGGTAGCGTTAGGGTGCTATGTCTCATTACAAAGAGTGTGTTGGGGTAAGTTTGGTCAAAATACAACACATGAAACCCAACCAAGCTTAAAATGTGTTTTCTGAGGTTAATTAATGTATGAATAAGTCAATTAAGGTTTCTTTTAAAGATAAAATAATTCCAAGGCTAAGGAAACCACTAAGGGTAATATTGATCCCCAGTGGAGTCACCAATTTGTTATATGGAAAATTCACTTCTGCGGACAAAAATTAACTCCCTAGATCTAGTACTCTGATCCAAAACAAAAAAGGGAAAAAATATCTATGTTTTCCCTAGAGAGATTAGAATATGGAAGAGAGACATACCTAGAATCCATAGCAAGCCTTTCTCTTTTCTTTGCTTGTAAGCTTAAATACTAGCTTCACATGCTATAAATGGAACCTATAACAATGATTCAAACAAGAAAAGGAACTACAATATCCACATACTGTAATCCAATATATTTATTCAATGAGTCAGTATGGTATCAAAATACACAAGCATAACCATTACACCAGTATCGGAAAACAGGGTGCTTTTTGTATTAATAAATAAAGGAGAGAGTTACAACCATATATATAAGCTGACTTTGTAGATGTCTCCCCAAATGTCTTGTCCTTCCTTGTCACAAAACAAACCTTCACACTCAACCCTTATGCAAATGGAAGATGATTCCTTAAGCTCAAAGCAACAACATGACGACACAAGCAATCTCCAAAATCTAACCCAGTAGTCTCCAAAATCCAACCCAAACTCCATGGGAGGAAATAAATTTATAGGGTAAATATGGTAGTTTAGGATTTACCAATCTAGGTTTAAGATCAACTTATGGGGGAGGATAATATCAAGGGATAAGAGATATGACCGCTAGAGTAGGTTCAAATAGGAATTGAAGATCTCTATCCATGGTAAATGGTTAAAACCACCTTAGAAGCTTATGGAAGAAGAAGATTCGAAAATATTTTTAATTTTCCTGAAATTCTAGAATCAACTCACCTGCATAGTAGATGCTGATCAAAGTAGATTCTCAGTTATGCAACTTGTATCCAACGTAGGTAGACATGCATGTAGGATGTGTTGGGGCTCAAAACATGATTTTTGAGCAGATAGACCCAAAAATTTAACTTTTTGGAGAAGTGATGTTTAGGACATTACAAAGGGATTATGACAAAGTGTTCAAGGATGTTGATTGATCTAGTTTTTAGGCATTTTTGTGCTGATGTGACAAAATGGCTTGTAACACTAGGAATTGAGAGCATATAATATTTTCAAATAAGGTGACATACCCTACCACATAGCTTGAGAATGAATGAATATCACTCACCAGAAAGGATAAGGAACGTTTTGGACAAGACACCTTTGTACAAAAGGATAGTCCAAAGATTGGGAATCAAATTGATTGGACTCAGATTCAGTCCTCCTTTACTATTGGACTTGCAAGAGATAAGGGACCAGGCAGAAGAACAAAGAGAATGGGCTTAGATTGAAAGAATGCAGGCTTCCATCCTAAAGAAGACATTCCTTTTGAGATAGTGTGGGATGTTAGGGAGGCCACTAGGGCCATGAATGAAGTACAACTAGGTGACTAAGTTTCTCAAAGGGTGAGAAACACTTTCAGTAGGGGAGTATGATGGGCCTCCCAAATAGGTACAATTCAAGGCCCATGTAACCATTCTTTGGCACATTTTAACCTCTCTATTTTGCATTTAATAATGTCTTTTAAAGTTATAATGTTTTCCTAGGAAGGTTAGGAGGCATTTGTTATATCCTGTAGCCTAGTGCATTTAATTTGTAGGGAAAAGAGGATTTATTATGAAAAACACGTTGGACACCAGCCTGAGAAGTTCTAGGAGGCGTGTTCCTTGCATCAGCCCATCAACAACTTGGTTGGCTCACGAGAAGTTACTACCCCTTAGTGGTTGTGAGTACACCTAGAGGCCATATCCACTTTTGTAGGAGTTTTGAAGGGAAGCAGCCCTCGATTCAAGGATACTCCTCCTCACTCACCTGTTATATAAATAAGAGAGCATATAATCTCAATAAGGATTTGAATTCTAGAGGAAGACAATGACTATTAGAGAAGGATACTTTTTCCTATTGTTTCCATTGTCATGTTACATGTTTGAACAATTTTGAGATTAATGAAAACCATCATTTTGTTTCCAGTCTGATTTTTCTTCAAGGGAGCTGAGTTTCCTTGGGTTATGGCCCAACCTAAGTGCTCAAGATATTTCCATTATACATTTCTTTATGCATTTTTCTGGCATGCACTTAGTCTAGATGTGATTTCCTTAGTTTAGTTGTAATGTTCTGTAAATCTGGTTGATAAGAAAAATATTGTCTCTATAGGTGGATAAGTGAGCCCTCTTTGGAAGCTTGGTTGTGTACCCTGTGTAGAAAGCACCAAAAATAGTTTTTTTTTATGCAATAAGTAGATTTTGTTTCAAGTTCAACTAATCCTTTCACAGTCATCTTATTTTTTGCAATTTGTGTTTGGATAATCATTTGAGCACTCTATTTTCATTAGTTGAACATGTGCTTTCCATACAGATGAAGTATATTGGTTCATAGAATAGAGTAGAATCATTTTCTATGCATGAGAATCATCTCCCTCAACACCCCTCCTTCCATCTCTATTCATTTCTGCAAATTATCTACGTACTAGAAGTTACCTCACAGAGCTACATGAGACTATTAGTTTCGCTTTTCCCTTGCACAATTTATTCTACCAAGTATGTTTTGGGATTGGTAAGGTCTCTTGCACCCTCCTATAGCTTCCTACCACCTTATTACACCTTCATACCACTCTTAGAACCATGAGATTGCTCTTATATGCAATCCTGTAGCAAAACATGGCATCTTGTAGAAATTCTATAGCAGTACACAAGATCCTTCAGAACATGCCTATAATTGCCTATAAAGCTTTCTTTTCACTTCTTGTCACTCCACGATGTCCTCTAAGCCTTAAAAACAAACTTGGGAAGACCAGAGACGCTCTATATACCTTCCTTTCATCGTTGTACTTTTAATCCTACAACTAGGTTATATTGTTTTGGTTATGTGTTAAGTAGAATGAAATTAATTTACCTTGATCACTTTTGAGCATTTAATTGTTTTTTCAAATAGAATAGAATTTACCTTGTTTGCAATAGTATAGATTTGTTTCTTGCAAGATAGATCAATTTTATTTTCATGGCATTTACTTTCATGAAACTAGCTTAAGGTTACTTTCCTACTATTTACATTTTGCAAGATAGATCAAAATCTTTGCTCTAGCATTTCCTTTCATGCAAATAGGTTAGTATTTCATTCCTACACTAGTAGGACAAGTTATGCTTCAATCATATATTTTCTTACAAAGTTAAGCTAAGTATTTTTCCTTTTTGGATTTTGCAAAGTGATATCTACACATCACAATTCAATTCATTGCTCTAGAATAGCTTAAGTAGAATCTTGTTTGTTGTGCATATAGAACTAACACCTCGTAAGTTTGTATGAACTTGGGATTGATAAATTAAAGTTGGTAGCCCTGGGAGTTGCAACATTCTTGTTGTAATACGGAAACCCACCACTTCTAATAATATAGATATTGTTTTAGAATTTCATTTTATCATTAAGCAATTACACTTTAGAAATTCAACCATAAATGCATAGGGACAATAGAGATCACAATGCACAAGGCAACACAAGATTTACCCTGGGAAATCCCACTTGGGAAGAAACCAAGAAACCTTTTCCTTAGAAAAATTCTTCAGTTCAACAAGAGATACACCTAATACTGCTATTCGACTATGAGGTTAAACTGACCAACAAATCTATGGTCAAACCTGGTCAAACATCCATCTTGTCAAGCCAATCTTCTATCCTTCAACATTGGCCCTCTTTTATATGCCTAGGAAAAAATTTGGCCTCCCATAATATGCCCAGAAATTCACACGTGTGAAATCAAGGAGAGAGATAGAAATGAAAGAGATGAATTCATCCTTCTTGTCCTTCTTTTTCCTTCTTCGTCTTTCTCATTCTTCGCTAGGATATTCAGAATATCTCTTATCTTGTGTGAGGTCAAATGGTGTCTTGTGGAGGAGGTCAAGTGCTATTTATATATTTTTCTACCTATCCAATGGGTGTCTCTTCACTAGGGCCAACTTGACTTGAGGGAGGGCTGACTTGACATGTTTGGAGCCAAAAATTCAAAATTCAAAATTTTATCTTCTGAAACCGACATGAAGAATATGTCTTACATTAATATTTTCAAGGGATAATCAATAAAAATGACATGAATAGCATGCCTTATATTTCATTATATATTTCAAGGGATAAAATATTAATTATGAAGACTGGTCATAGCTACAAAATTCAACAAGAGGGTCGTTGGGCATAATTATACCCAATTGGTGGCAGAATTTTGTTAATCATGACTTGGTGATGTTGCAGGAGAAGCCACAGTGGCTAGGGTTAAAAAATGATAATATAAATTATGAGCTTCCAAAAAAAAAATTATTAGTTTATGTGTGTGTAGCATAGCCCAACGAGAGGTTTGGGACATTACAAAGTGGTATCAGAGCCTAGGTTCCAGCACTGGGCTTGCATGGGCCAAAGAATCCTGATAAGGAAAGTTGCAGGTTGTTCACCAATTGTTTGACATAATTCACAAGGGAGGAAATGGTTAAATCACGTGATTGGAGATGAGACTCATAGAAACCATGATTGAAAAGGGATGAAAATTATTTTGCACATTCCGAAATTATGGATTGATGGGTAAATTTTAATAACAAAATGATAAAATCACACAAATGGGATATTTCAGAAAGATGAGAAATTTTCCATCAGTATCACAGTCAAATTTTCATCAGTCACCGTGTGATTCACTAGTAGTCCACAGGAAAATATTTTGTTAGTTTCTATTAAATTCCTCATCAGGGTAAGGGTTCCAAGAGGGGCAGAATCACGAGTGATAACGTGGCAGCTGACCTAGCAAGGTGATGTGAGAGGAGATCAAGTGGAAAAACCAAGGTTTTTAGATCAAGATGATCGTGGTTGTTGAATCTTAATGGGCATGGGAGTCCAAGTTAATTGTCATGAAAGTTGTGGCCCAATGTCAATCATGGCCTCCCGGATGCGGGTGCATAGGGGATATGGTAATGGCACGCGCCATCACGTGGGCAGGTGGCATGCCTACGGTGTCCGATGGTACCACGAGCAGCAGGGTATAAACCCGCTTGAATGCAGACGGCCGACGGCATTAATGCCTGTCTACTCGGCTCGAGGGAGAAAGATGGTTTTCGATGCAGAGAAAAGTTTAAAACAGAGCAAGCTGGATCGGAAGAAGAATATGTGCGCACATTGCAGTGAGACCCTACTCCACTCAGACGGAAATGGGAGTGATAATCTGAGGGGTATTCCGCCGGTTTATGAGCCTGGTAAGCACACCACCTGCAATGGTGTGGAGCTGAGGACGCTGGTGTTGGTTCTTGCAGTTGTAGGAGATCAGAGTGCTTGTGTTGGTTTCTAGAGAGCAAGGAGTGTTGTAATGCCGAGGGAAAGGCCGCGAATGGGTAGCCGAAGAGGGGGAATTAGAGGCAGGGCCCTCCCGCAGCAGAACGATTATAATTCACCCTCTTCCTCCATTGAGGTAACGTCGCTGCCTCAGAGATTTCAGGGCAGCAATGAGGAGGAGGGAGGGCATAATGGCAGAAGCCCAAATTCTGAAGAAGGGCAGATGGAGCTCCCAATGCTCAGGTATCGGCTCCCCTGCCCTCAAGTTAATTCCACTTTGGTTGTTTCTATAATGATAGAGCATGGCGTCACTCAGAACATGGAGGTTGAGCCTCGGCCGGATGGGCAGCGCTCCAGCAGAGAAGAATCTCCAATTGCATGCCTTCCGGTTGGAGCTGGAACGGGTTGGTTGGCACCTGGACGTGAACATGGGCCGGATCTTGAGCGCCCAGCAACCAATTTCGACCCGAACGCTGGCCCTTCTATGCATGCTGGTTATTCACTTGCTGGTCCGAGTAGGCCAGCCCAAGAGGGAAGCCCAGACGCGGTCATCCAGCTTTCTGACTCCGAGGACACGCTCCGTTTCGGGTGCCAAATTGAAGAGGCGCCCCAGACTACTGAAAATGATTGAACTCGCCCCGGTAATCTCTGCTATTTTTGTTGGGATTTCGTTGTATAACTCGGCTAAGTGGCGGAATTATCTCTATCAATGTGTCGGTTGTAATGTTCAGGTGTCAATTGTAATTGTTCAGGTGTCGATTGTCTTTGTCCAGCTGTATGTTTGTCTTTGTCTGGGTCAGTCCAAGGCCCTGGTGACTGTTCAGTTAATACATGTTATGTAATTGTGTCGGCAATGGTCAAGCAACAACTCCAATTTTGAACTTTTCAATTTTGGAACTGATAGCAGGGCAAGGCAAGGGCTGACAGGCAAAATTTCTTAGCCTTTCCCAATGTACTCTATTTTGTATCTTTGTTTTGTACGATAATAGAATTAGTCATATTCAGAAGAAAAAAAAATGTCAATCTTGGCCATTTGATCAAAGAGGTTTGGACCATTATATCTCATTGAGCAGTGGAGGTAAGGTTAACGCTCAAGCAAGTTATAGCGCAATATCAAATCTCAGGTTGCTGATCTGGAGAGACCTAGGCTGTCAAATCTCGTCGAGTGCAAAAGGTTGGGTTAGTGCTTGTGTTAGTTATGGCTCAATGGGCGATCATCTCTGTCAATCATGATTGACCAAAACCATCAAATTTCATTGGGATGCATGTTGGTTTTAACATTTGCGTGATTTTGGAGCCTGATGGCATCAGGGCCATTTATTAAACTAAGATCCAAGTGTTGGATCTAGGAAGGAAATGGCTTGTAGTGGTGTTGGAAAATGGGGAGTGGACCCCACACCTAGTTATGGCCACTTAGTCCTTGCCATGTGGAAGGGCCCATGTGAATGTGGAGGGATTAAGTGGGGCGACCATGTAAAGAAGAAGAACTCATGTGTGTCAAGTGTTAAGAAAAAGCATGGCATGTTAGTTCATGTCCAATGCGAGATAAGGGAACTAACTTGGTATAGGGAGTTACCCAAATGAAGGAAAACAAAGAAGTATTCTTGAAAATGGTTACAAATCATCATTACAATAATATTTGATTGGTTTAGGGGTGTGAAAACAATTGAAATATTTTCTAGTTCCTCTGAAAATCCATCAATTTTTTTAGTCATTTACTTGCATGGCATTTTTTAGGCTCTAAACAACGTTTTTAGGTGGCAAAACCTTAACAGTATCGTACTTATAGTACAAGTACTTGTAGTGCAAGGAGAAATGGCATGGAAAGACCCTTCTAATGATATGCTACAATTACGAATTAGAGCTGGTATGAAGAATTTATGACCAAAACAATATGGAGAACAAATTGGGGTAAATTGGAACTTTAAAAAGCACACAACTTGGCGACTAGAGCTCAGAGTGGGACACTAAAGTAGCCAATGGAAATCTATCGGACTATAGAAATCTGCCATAGAGTCATATTTGAAATTTTAATATGTGATTGGTCAAAAAAGTGAAAATAGAGTATTGTCATAGAATGGGAAGGATTGGGGCCAATAAACCAAAACTTCACAAAACCATAACTTTCAGCCCATAAGTCAGAGTTGGGAAAATGAGAAAACAAAAGGAAGTCATTTATGAGAAAAACATAGCTATCAACCCAAATTTTTTATTTGTAGAAAAAATTCTACTGAAAGTTTTGGAGAAAGCTACTGGAGTTTTAAAAGACAAGAATGGCTTGATATGCTGAAAATTCCATAGGGCATAACGTTTAGCCCAAATATCAAAATTATGCAAATAGATATTCAATAGAAACTTATTAACGAGGAGAACACATTGGTAGACCCAAAATTCAATATTGGGTGAGAATTTGGTCAAAATTATATAATAACCCTGCAAGGATTTTAAAAATGAGGACCATAAGTGAAAACGATGCATAGGGACGTTATAGTAAAGACGAAGAGGCCAGGGTCATAAATATCAGTGTTGGAAACATTGAGACAGATTCAAATGGTCATGGAGTGTACAAGCCAAAGGGAATATATTTAGAGGAGACCATGAGAATCCTAAAAATGGAGGTCCTCAGATTCAAGGCTAATAATGGGAGGCTAGTAAAAGAGAAGCAACAAATTAACAACCAAATCTTGCAAAGTCTAAACAAAATTCAGAGAGAATTGGTCCAGCAAACTGTGTCCAGCAAAGCACATGAGTATGATGTTGGGATCAAGGAAAGAGCTGTTGGAAGCTTAATACATTCCAAGAATGTTTCCAAGGAGCATTATCACTCAGCAAGGAGGTCAAGCAAGAGGGCTTACACTACCTCATAATTAGGTAGTAGTCCAAGTGTATCACCAGTCAAAAAGTCAAAGAGAATATCAAACAAGGATAATTTACAGGGAGAGATTAGAAAAATTAAACCTCCCACATTCAATGGGGAGCATAAGAAAGGAGAATAATTTGAGGCTTAGCGGTTGGAGATGAGTAAGTCTATACTAGTTGTACAATCATTCCTCAAATATGGAAGCTAGAATTTCCATTTATCACTTGAAGGGAAAGGCTAATTTATGGTGGGAGCAGCTCAAGGTAGTGAAGCACTTGGATGAAATGAAAATTACATGGAGGAAATTCAAGGAATATTTCCAAAGGAAATATTTGTCAGAACGCTATTATGAGAGAAAGATGTAAGAATTCTTTGAGCTCAAGTTAGGGAACATGACCATGGAAGAGTATGGCTGAAATTTTACTGAGTTGTTGAGATATGTGAGTTCTATTAGATATGAAAAAGTTAAAATTGAAATATATGCCAGTGGGTTACCATTATTTTATTGAGAAATACTCAAATTTTATTAGCCCAAAACCCTAGATGAAACCATGAGAAAGACAGAGTAGTTGTATGAACAAAGAAAGAGAAAATAAATCCTTCAAAGGACTTTGTACAACAAGAAGATAATTTTTTTATGGAACGGAGGAAGAAAGGGTCTAAACCCTCACCTTCCAAGAATTGTTCACATGTAAAATAGCATACATCACCAGCCTTGAATGAGCCAAGAGGGGTTTATTTTTCAAACAAGAAAGCTTAGTTCCAACCCATTAAATTTTAGGGTTGTGAAGGATACCATAGATACATGGATTGTCCTCACAAAGTTTAAAAAATGAGGGTTGTGAATAACATACAAGAAGCAGATATAGTGGCGGATGTGGGTGGGAGCATGCCTAGAATTTATGAAACACTGGAAAATATATAGGTTGAGCACTAGGCATATTTGATTAAATAGAAGGTAATTTAAACAATTGACGTATTGTTGTTTTAATTTACTTAGGAGTGATTCATAATTACATTGACCCAAAATTTATTGAAAAAATTAATTTAAACAAAACTAAGCATTACAAAGTGTGGTTAGTTCATCTGGATATAGGTACAGAGTAAAATCATAGAGCTGGTGAAGGAATGTCCTATCAGCATGAATGGGTTGAACACAAGGGTAGAGTTATATATAATTTTGTTACGTTCTTATGATTTCTTAATTGGCTTGGATTGGATGGAAGAGAACCATGCAGTTTTGGACTACTACAACAAATAATTTATTCATTTTGATGATGAAGGACAACAAAAGTAGTTCCAAGGGATATTGTTGGCTTGTTGGGGCCTGACCCAAGTTTGTAGTTAATTAGCCAAACAAATCCCAGTACTACTAACCCTTTCGGAAACAGTACGCGGAGCGCAAACTGAGATCTCACTAGAAGTAGTATGGGGGGGTGCTAGAACTACATTTCCACACCCTTGAGATGTCTAAGGGTTTGATTTGGTCCAACTGTGAGTCCCTTCACGCAGGTTACTTCATGTACTTCCCTGGCCTTCGCACCCTGATATATTCACCTTCACGTAGCCCTAACCAGAGGTTGTGGGGCTTTTGCGCTACTGGAGCAGCGATCTGCACTATTCCCCTAAGTCACACCCATGATCTTACTTATCTTATTATAACAGTTAGTTATCTTTGCATAAATAGATGCCTTATGTTATATTTACTTATTCAGCACATTCATATGAGTTTACGCAGTAAATAAATAGTAAACTTGCAATTCATACCCAATAATACATAAAACAGGAAAAGATACACAGAAATATGGTAAAACTTCTCTTTATTAATGCTTCCAATGGTTATAGACTCGACCTGCCCTGCACACTCAACTGCAGGGGTCCGCACACTCAGCTGCGGACTACTAGGCCTCTGCGCACTCAGCTGCAGAGCCTTCTCCTACTCTACAACCCAAAGACACGACTTACACTTCGACTCAATCCTTCTTCAATCCCTTAGACTCATCTTGCTTAGCTTAGATTTGATTAGAAGTCTCCTACACTTAGAGCCTCACTCTATTTATACAATCCCATGGTCCGCGGACCATGGGTAGATCTTTCAAACCGACATTACATTACAAAAACAAGGGTGAACAACCCTATGACTCTATTACTACTTCGCGCTCCGCGCCCACAAATCGCGGAGTCTTTACAATGGACTTAGTCAAAACTTGGGATTTAAGCCCCAAAACATGCCTTGGGGGATTCCATGCCCAACAGACCCCCAACACAAACATCTTGACTCGCCCTCGAGTCACTCTGTCGGTGCCCCTTCTGGTAACACTATTGTGTTGGTTGTCTGAGCACGTATCATTTGCTCAGCTACAGTTGTCCCTACTGCGAGGCTGGTTGAAAGAGTACCAACCTGAGGAGTGCGCACATGCAACTCCTGAATCTACGCTTGGAGGGCCCCCAACACAATCTGATTCTCCTCCATGAAGTTCTGGAGGGCCTCGATGGTGACGTCGTACACCATTTTTCCTATGTCGTGCAGATCACCCTCAGTAAGGGTGATTGGGTTGATCAACAGCTTGGATGCTATCACCTTTTTGTGCAGCCCCGTCCGCTCGCTCGGGTGTTGGTGCTTCAATAGTGTTGACATTGTTTGTGGGTCTGTGCCACCCTCCTCTTCCTCTGTTTCCATCTCTTTCTCCTGCCCATATGAAGGCGACTTCTAGCCCTCTTGCACCTTCTTTGTTGCCTTCTGTGTTGCTGTTGTTGCGACATTTTTCTGTTCTGCTGCTACCTGCACAATGTCCCGTGCCTCTTGCGCTTTTTTTGTCACTACTTCTTGCCTTCTCTTTTCTGCCAATTGTATCATGCGCATTTTGGCCTCCTATTTCTTCTTCTGCATAGCAGACTTCTCCATAGTCGCAATGTATGGGGCGCGCCACTCCGTGGCCATGTCTCCAGTACATCGAAAATCACATCATCTATGGCTATGAAGGGTATCTCGCTCCATTTCTTGGTCGGGTCCTTGCACGTTTTTGTACCTTAAGAAACCAATGTCCTGGCTGTAGAGAAATTGTGCTTAAGACATTAATAAATATTATTTACTGTCACTTATTTTTCACTTAGATATATGTTGTGTTCTCAAATGAAGGACCTGGAGACTTGGCTTTTTACTCTCAATACTTAGGTGACAAGGAAATATCAGAATGCCATTTGATAGCTGAATATGAATGATAAATGAAGAAAGCTTGAAGAAGTTAAAAATAGTATGTTGCCTTACGCAGAAACTACTATCTGTAACTTAGAAGAATTATGAAGGTGAGAAATAAATCATAGACAATATTATATTTAACACAGAACCTACTATCTATGACTCTTGGAGAAGTTAAAGATAATATGTTGCCTTGCACAGAAACTACTATCTGTAACTTAGAAAGAAAGGTGAAAATTTCAAGTACAGGAGCGCTCTTTTAAGGAACTTTAAGTTTATCTACCTAAGCAAATAAAGATCTGCAGCTTCATTACCATACTTGAAGGAAGAAAACATAAGATGGCACATAACAGAGAAGTCACAAAATCATACCCAAAAAATGCATGGAAAATTATGATTCTTCATTAATCAACAATTATATCATGAATACAATGGCCTTGTCTCCCGGTTCTCCAAAATTCGAACCTCTTCTTTGTAAATTTTCATCTTTTTATACATTGTGGAACAGTTGTTGATTTCTTAAACTGCCCAAATTATTTAACTACTTCTCTAACTATATGAAGTAAAAACGATTATAGAATTTTACAAAGGGTAAAAGACACCTCCAAGAACATCAAATAACAAGAAATAACTGAACTAGAAGATGAGGATAACTGTTGCCTTGCTTTGTTAATCAGTCGTTGAGTTCTTCTGTATATGCTTAAATAATGATTAATCCATTTTAGTCATGATAAGCTATGTTAGTTGTGTGTAAATCTGGGCTTACGTATGTATCGGGTATTTTTATTAACCAAAATACAAAGGAAACAGAACCAATTGCCTTCCTCTTCGGATTCGGCTCGAATACTGATTTTTCCCTTTATACAACAAAATTAACGCAAACCTTTGGTTTACCGCGGAACTCAAAAAGAATTAAATCTGTTGCATAAACCCATCGGCTCCACCTTTTCAATAGTCTTCTGACTCCCTTACGGACTCGATTAGACATAAATCTATATTTAATAATTCATTGGGTCCAAAACCAATTGCAATCACAATCAGCGCTTTCAATTGTTGCTTGAACTCAAACCTTCCGATATTGCGGACCCACCGGACTTATAAAGCACATCATATATAAACTATCGGGTCCGGCCATCGCATATCGCAATCGGCATAAATCATATACATATATAAACGTTATGCGATGATTGCGGACCTGTCGTGGCTTATAAAACATAATATATATATATATATGCTTTGGATCTGGCCCATCGCATATCGCAATCGGCAAAACCAAACGTTTGTACATAATGCGCTATGCTATACAGCAGACCCACCGGAAATATTAAAATGTAATATATAGAATATCGGATCTACCTATCGCAAATCGCAATCGGAAAAACCAACACCCATTGCTCTACGGACCCATCAAGACTTTTAAACACAATGTATATATGTTTCAGGTCCGGCCCGCAATCGCAAATCGCAATTGGCACTATCAGCGGAACCAATCATCCATAACATTGCGGACCCGCCGAACTTTATAAAAAGCAATATATATATATATATATATATATATATATATTTCAGGTCCAGATCTTAAACACTTTAACACTTGTTTCTTTTGTGTATCCAATATATTACTTTGTTTCTTTCTTGTTTCATTACGCAGTTATCATATATATATATATATATATATATATATATATATATATATATATATATATATATATATATATATATATATATATATATATATATATATATATATATATATCGGGTCTAGCTCCATATAACTATTTATATTGCAGTTTAACTTAATTACATGGGCCAATTCTTTTATACTTGTTTCTTTTGTGTTTTGATTCCGATATGTAATTTATTACATTTTCCTCTTGCCTTATCTCTTTTTTTTAAGATATTTTCAAGTGATTCTTGAATGAAACATGAATATTAAAGGTAACAAAAAATCCATGTTACAACATCTGGCTCCACCTGAGGATAGTGCTTTTGCCACATAAGCACTAAGAACCGCAGATTAGTGCCTTCACCTCGGGCATGGATTCATATATTGCTTTGCATAAATTTAAATTCTATGGCATCTGTACACTAATTTCACTCCAGTATTTACAATGAAATGATGCTTATTCTTCAAAACTGGAAGTAATGCTTTAAGTATTGCCCATTGACAGACAGCTGTAGAGTCTCACCATCAAGATTCTAAGAATGAAGGTATTATTGGATCTTACTTCAGCAATTCTAAAAGGGCCATACCAGAGAGGATCAAACTACCCATGTTTAGCCTTATCTTCTCTTCTGGTATCCCATCTCAATACTAAATCTGCAACTTTAAAATCAATTTCCCTGGATTTTCTGTCAAAAATATTTTTCATCTTGGATTGATACAAAATCAAGTTGTCTCTTACCTTGTCCTTGTTCTCGCTTAGCTCCATCACTTTATTCATTCTTCTTATCAAAGCATTTGGTTCTTCTTTCGCCTCCTAAATCATTGCAATCACCGGCTTCACCTGGTTATACCCAAAAAATCCATCCAGCATTGACATTCTAAAAGATCTCGTCACCTTTTGGAGTACGTGATCCATTTTAGGCAATGGATAGTTATCTTTCAAAGAAGCCCTGTTGAGATTTCTGAAGTCCACGCATAACCTTATTTCTCCATTTTTCTTTCTCACAGTGACTAAATTAGCCACCCAATCAAAATACCTGAGCGGAACTATTAGTTTGGCATCAAGCAATTTTTTGACCTCCTTTTCAATTGATGGTAGAAGCAAAGGATTTATCTGTCTAAGCTTCTGTTTGAAAGGTTTAATTCCCTCCTTCAAGGGAATCTTGTGCTGAATAATATTTACATCATAAGTTTTGAGATCTTCATAGGACCATGCAAAGACATCAACATAATTCTTGAAAAGTTTAATATATCTCTCTTGAAAATTAGGTGAAACTCCACCCTATAATTTTACTAACCTGGGTTTCTCCTGAGTTCCAATGTTGTGATCTTGAATATGTTCATCTTGTAAAATTTTCCCTGAGTCAACAGCCACATCATTGGAATTAAAAAGCCTTTCAACGGGAACAAGTCCCTTTGGCATAATATTATCTTTCAATTGAAAGATCTTCTGATTTGCTATTGAATCTTTTAAACCACTGACTTCTGCAATTTCTGTTGTCTCTTCTTCATCCTGATCAATTTTTGTGCCCTCAAACTCTTCAATCATAGTCAAAAATTCATTAATCTGTTGATCATCTTCAAAAACTTGCCAATTTTTAACATTATCAAGAACAGAAGGTCTATGTCTCATTTCTATCTCATATCTTAGTCTTGGATTAATAGGAGGCTTCAAAGTACTAGCAGCCACAGCCAATGAATTTTCTAATCTATTCTCATCTCTTGGAATGAATTGAATGTTAAAAGCTTCAAAAAATTTCTCAATCAAATCCCATACCTCATTTCTGTATGCCCTAAGCCTAGGGTGCTTTGTTTGGCAGTGATCTTTTATTTGCTTAATAATCAGCTCTGAATCTCCAAAAGCAGAAATTGACTTAACTCCCATCTGTTTAGCTATTTGTAGAGCAATAATCAAGGACTCATATTCCACCACATTGTTTGTTGCCTCGAACTCTAATTTGAAGGAAAAAGGGAACATATTACCTCCAGGCGCAATTAGAAGAAAACCATCACCTATTCCTTCCTTGGAATAAGCTCCATCAAAGAAGCATTTCCACACTCCTTCAATTTGCAACTCTGTAATTACATTGGTTGAAGCAGGATGCTTCTGATTATCTTCAGCCAGCTCTGCATTATTATGCAGTCTGAAACAAGCAAATTCATCCTTCTCCTGGCTATATACAGGTGAATTACTTGCTCCATTTTTTGTAATTTTTTTTACAAATCTAGCTTCTCTGTACAATCTCCTCTCTTCCCCACCAAAAATTCGGTATAACAGCATATGTAAAATCCAGTTTCAAAACACCACCCAATTTAGCCCCCCAAGACCTAGATAGAAGCATTCCAAATCTAGCAGGGATATCTGCTAATACTACATCCATGACCAAGCTTCTAGCTGGAATTTGGGCTAGTGACACTGCCAAATCCTTAATAACCCCCAAACACTTGACTTTATTTGAATCAAAAGAATACAAGTCTCAAGTCTCTATAAGGTTTGGTCACTTGTAGATTTAGTTTCTTCATCACTAAAAAAGGCATAAGATTATGTGAAGCTCCCGAATCAAACATACAATTATGTAGGAGGAAATCATGAACCAATAAGGAAATATAAAAAGGAGGTATTGAAGAATCTACTTCCTCTACATGTGGGCCAAAAACCACTACTAGTTTATCTTCCTGTAGATTTACAGTGTCATTTATACTCTCATTTTCTTTTAAATTAATAAACTCAGCAATTTCCTTTTGATAAATAGGTGTTTTTTCCAATTTTGTAAGGGGAACTTGTATTCTTACCTTTTCCAACTCCTTAGTAAGACTAAACAAGTGACCTTGTTTAACGGTCCCTTCGTTCTCATCTTCACCTTTCTTCATGATTGGAATTACTTGAAGAATTGAAACAAGTTTCTCCAAATGAATTCTTTCAGTTTGATCTTGAGAAGACTCACCTTGAAGTATTTGTGTCTTGCCATTTGAGTTATGTTGTTGCTTTCCTTTATTCACTTGTTTTGTAGGCTGAGATTCTTATGGAGTCACCTTTGGTGAGGAAGTTGAAACTTGCTGCTCACTTTCATTTTCTTGATTTCTTGATCTTTTCCTCGATCTCAAGTCATATTTCTTATGTAGTTCAGCCTGCATAAAATCAGAGAATTGTTTCCAATATTCATCAATTTCATTTTCATCATGAATGGCATCTGTTTCATCATATACATACTCTTCTCCTTCGATGCCAAGTTCATCTTCATCTACTGCATATAATGTAGAAATTTGATCTTCAGGTTGTTCTTCACCAGGATCTGCTTCTATATATAATGGTGCTTGAATTTGATCTTGATCTTTTCTTTCCCTTTGCAAGATTTGCAAAGGTTGTCTTCTATATTGGGGATTAAAGTTCTTATTATACTGTGTTTGCTTCTAAAAATTCTTATTTTCTAACTCTAATTTATTTACCTTATTTGACAAATTTTTAATTACATTACACATATCCCCCAATGCTTTCCTTTGAGAGGATTCCATATTTACCTTTCCCTTGTCTTGGATAGGCTGTGTTTCTGGTGCTTTTTCTGCAACCACCAGATTTGCTTCTATCTCTAATGCATCTGTTTGAATTTTATCAAGGGTTGGAGCTCTTCTTTCCCTTAATGTGAATCCAAAATTTGATTCAAAAGCCCCTGCAAAAGTTATTTTTGCAACAGCAGGAGGAGGCTTAATCTCTGTTAGGAGACTATTGTACAATTTGTTAAATCTTTTGACAAATTCGGCCACAGTTTCATCAAACTTCTTCTTTATGGCATTAAACTCTGTTAATGAATACCCATGGTCTCTTTTTTCTCCCCATCTCTGAATAAATAAACGTTCCATCTCTTACCAAGAAGGAATAGTATTATTGGGAAGTCCTTTGAACCATTTCCTTGCTTCTCCATCCAAAGACTGAACAAAAAGTCTCAAAACAACATCTACATGTTAAACATTTTTGTTTTCTGCAAAATTTCAAAATACTGACACATGATTCTCTGCAGTTTGTTCATCTTCCCCTATAAAACGATGAAGAATCTTGAGGTAATCCTGTGGCATTTGATTTAACGGTTGTGGCAGTTGAAGAGGTGCAAACCTATTCATCAAGAATGCAGGTGTTGCCATGTTTATTGAACTTTGATTACCCACAAATGTGGAACCTAACTAAGTGGTAAATGGAATGTGCAGAGGTGGTAATGTGGCTATTAGTTGAGGTTGAATAACTATAGCAGATAAATGAAAAGTAACAGATTCTAAATATTTCTCTTGACAATTAGGTTCCTAAAATGAAGATGATGAAAAAGATGACTCTTTATCAGATTAATGTTCAGGTGAATTGCTTCCTGATGTAGACAATGTAGGAATTGGTGTAATTGGAATCTTATACCTTCCAACTCTCTTAGAAACTAGCCTGTCAGGATCTGAAAGAGCGAACCTTCTGTTGTGAAGTGTCTGATCTTGTATGGGGTCTTCTTGAAGCCAGAGTTATTGCTTTGATTCAAAACAACCAAATATTTCCTCCTCACTGAACAACCAGAGGAAAATATTAAAAACCTAGGGAAAAATGTTCTTGTCTTCTCTCCCCGAATGGCACCAATTAATGTTGTACCTTAAGAAACCAATTTCTTGGCTATAGAGAAATTGTGCTTAAGACATTAATAAATATTGTTTACTATCACTTATTTTTCACTTAGATATATGTTGTGTTCTCAAATGAAGGACCTGGAGACTTGGTTTTTTACTCTCAATACTTAGGTGACAAGGAAATATCAAAATGCCATTTGATAGCTGAATATGAATGATAAATGAAGAAAGCTTGAAGAAGTTAAAAATAGTATGCTGCCTTACGCAGAAACTACTATCTGTAACTTAGAAGAATTATGAAGGTGAGAATTGAATCATGGACAATATGTTGTTTAACACAGAACCTACTATCTATGACTCTTGGAGAAGTTAAAGATAATATGCTGCCTTGCACAGAAACTACTATCTGTAACTTAGAAAGAAAGGTGAAAATTTCAAGTACAGGAGCGCTCTTTTAAGGAACTTTAACTTTATCTACCTAAGAAAATAAAGACTTGCAGCTTCATTACCATACTTGAAGGAAGAAAACATAAGATGGCACATAATAGAGAAGTCACAAAATCATACCCAACAAATGCATGGAAACTTCTGATTCTTCATTAATCAACAATTATATCATGAATACAATGGCCTTATCTCCCAGTTCTCCAAAATTCGAACCTCTTCTTTGTAAATTTTCATTTTTTTATACATTATGGAACAGTTGTTGATTTCTAAAACTGCCCAAGTTATTTAACTGGTTCTCTAACTATATGAAGTAAAAACTATTATAGAATTTTACAGAGGGTAAAAGACACCTCCAAGAACATCAAATAACAAGAAATAATTGAACTAGAAGATGAGGATAACTGTTGGCTTGCTCTATTAATCAGCCGCTGAGTTCTTCTATATATGCTTAAATAATGATTAATCCATTTTAGTCAAGATAAAATGTGTTAGCTGTGTGTAAATCTGGGCTTACGTATGTATCAGGCGTTTTGATTGGCCAAAATACAAAGGAAACAACACCAATTGCCTTCCTCTTCAGATTCGGCTCTAATACTGATTTTTCCCTTTATACAACAAAATTAACACAAACCTTTGGTTTACCACAGAACTCAAAAAGAATTAAATATGTTGCATAAACCCATCGGCTCCGCCTTTTCAATAGCCTTCTAACTCCCTTACGGACTCGATTAGACATAATTCATCGGGTCCGAAACACATCATAATCGCAATCGGCACTTTCAATTGGTGCTTGAACTCAAACCTTGTGATATTGCGGACCCGCCGGACTTATAAAGCACATCATATATAAACTATCGGGTCCGGCCATCGCATATTGCAATTGGCGTAAATCATATACATATATAAACATTATACGATGATCGCGGACCCGCCGGGGCTTATAAAACATAATATATATATGCTTCGGGTCCGACCCATCCAATATCGCAATCGGTGGAACCAAACGTCTGTACATAATGCGCTATGCTATATAGCAGACCTGCCAGAAATATTAAAATGTAATATATAAAATATCGGATCTGCCTATCGCAAATCACAATCGGCAAAACCAACACCCATTGCTCCACGGACCTATCGGGACTTTTAAACGCAATATCTATATATATATATATATATATATATATATATATTTCAAGTCCAGATCTTAAACACTTTAACACTTGTTTCTTTTGCGAATCCAATATATTACTTTGTTTCTTTCTTGTTTCAATATGCAGCTATCATATATATATATATATATATATATATATATATATATATATATATATATATATATATATATATATATATATATATCGGGTCTAGCTCCATATCACTATTTATATTGCGATTTAACTTAATCACATATTTCCCTCTTGCCTTATCTCTTTTTTTTAAGATATTTTCAAGTGATTCTTGAATGAAACATGAATATTAAAGGTAACAAAAAATGCATGTTACAACATGCACTCTGAGATATATGTTGTGGAAGTCCGCTTTAAATTTTGCAAAACTTTGCAGGCTGTTGTAGACAGTGGGTGATAACCATGGCTTGCGGTTAATCCCCATTCTGATGTTCATCTCCATGAACACCCAGAATATCTTACTATCGCGGATCCGGTTCACGTCCTTAGCGGCCCATAGCGAAGCGTACTTCGCGGTCTTCGGCAAATCCCTGTTAATTGTGGGGAGCTGGTTGTCCTCTGGAAATTCCTTGCCACCAGCACTATGGACAGTAAAAGCCATGCATAGTGGAATGTTTTTCCTTTTTCTTGTGCCTTGTGGCAATTTTCCAAGAACTCTTTGCATAAGAACTCGGACCAGTTAAATTGGACCCCCTCTGCGCATTGCTCAACAAGTGCAACCACCGGCGCGGGCACCTCGTCCACGAGGTACTTCTACATGAGATTTCCTGCCAATATCTAGGTCACAACCTTAAATACTTTGTTGTTGATGCTGGATATGGCATAGCCCCTTTTCTTCTTCTCCAGCTTGTATTTCTTCTTCATGGCCTCCACGATGGCCAAATCGCTACTCTTCCCCTCCGAGATGTTTGCGGGGTCCTCTCCTTTGCACAGGAGCTGAGTAATGCGATGGATTAAGTGGTCCATGATGGGGATGGGCTCCTCCAGCCATAAACACCCACCATGCACTAGGTAGAGCAGCTTCCTGATGACGAATATCATTACTGGGGCACAATGGAAATGTGGCACCCAGAGCAGGTTTAATAACCCTGCCTTTTCCACTTCGTGTAACCACTTTCACAGCTCCAATTTGATAACCCCCACCATGGTGTTTTGCTTGGGCTTCATGAGCTGCGCAGTCTCTAGATGAGGGAATTTCTTGTGGTCAGCGAGATCCCAATCTTCAAACTTCAAGTTTGCCGGGAGGAGTGGAGTCTGGAGAGAACTCTTGCTCTCGTTGAGGTCCTTGGGCACTTTTTCCTTCCCCTTCCGTGGAGGGATATACACGAGCGGCTTGGTTGGAGGGTGTGCAGCCTTGATTTATACTTCCATGCCCTTGTCCTCATCTTCTTCAATTATGAGGTCCTCCAAGTCTTTCTCCTCCTGGTAGTTTTCCAAGTTAATTGCTTTCCCTTTCTCCTCCATCGTTAATCTGGTGCGCAGTGGGTTTCACAGGGACACATGCACTAGAATCATTGGTTGTTTATATTTCTTCGGCCTCGGCGTATGCGGCGATTTAGGGATTTCCGTAGCAATCTCGGTGCCTTCAGGGGCATCTTCCACGGTCAGAGCCTGCGTAGCCTCTTCGGCTATCATCTCTACAATTTCCCTAGCTTGCTCAGATGCCGCCATCTTGCTTGTCCAGAAATCTCTCAGTTGCTCAATCAGGGGCTCAATCAATGCTCGGCACAGGGCAAACAGATCTCGGCTCAGAGTATGTGGGGCATACAACAGCTCAATTTGCAAATGAACAAGTGTTGTTTTTTGGGTATTCCTTTGTAGTTTATAGCTTCTTTTGAATATGAATTCGACCGTTCCCTCCAAATCCAGTTCATTAATGCTCCCTTGGCAGCAAATTTTCCCAAATCTTTCCCATAAAGCACGTCTTAAATGCCTGCCGCCCGCTCCATTTGGTCTCAAGTTGAGCATCACATCATGAATAGTGACTCCAACGGCCACTTTCCAAACAACCTATGCAATAGCGCAGCCCCCCTTCGCGGACTTTGTGACACTTTTCTCCTGCGCGCAGCTCCCGAGCAGAGTAGTTTATAGTCCCGTGCCTCCTTTCAACTTCCTGGAGCGCTAAGACTGTATTTCCCACAGTTAATCAGGTGGTCGTGCCACCTGTATAGGGTTTCGATCAGTCATCCATCACTTTTCCTAGAAAACAAACACGTTTTATTGTTACTGGCTGTGTCGCGCACTTTATCATCTGCAGCACACCACCATGGTTGATCTGTTTAGTAATATGCAGTCCAATCCAAGGCATCAAGTTGATCAACTCTCGGTGGTAGTCCCCAAATTCATCAACGTGATCATGCGCACCCTGTTTTATCACCTTGGTCTTCTTATCGAGAAAATCTTCCTTTATCTCGTCCTCAAGCTTCTTGACTTCCGCTTCCACCAAAGTGCTTTTCTCCCTTAATCGCACCCTTTCTTTCATAAGTTCTTGGAGCCTAAGATCATCCTGTCGAATTTCTTCCTCAGGTCCCAAGTGTTCTACTTCGTTCAGTTGTGTGATCCCTTCTTCCAAGGCTCCGCGAGCTATCATATCTACCGGTGTTACTATGTGTGGACTAGTCATTTTATACTCTATGGGGATTACAACGTTCGCTCCATACTCCAGCCTCAGAGGTGCCTACTCCATCAGTTTCTTGCACATTGTCCTATAAGCCCACAGAACCGCTGGTACGTGTAGGTCCCAATCACTCCGCTGCGCATTGTGTACCTTGTTCAGCGCTTCACATACTTCATTAAAGGCTTCTGCATGGATAACTTTCTACCCACTCGTTCTTTCCATACTCTATTGTTCCACCCTGAGGGGTCATTCGTGTAATTGTCTTGCCCGTATATGCTTACTAACCATGTCTCTTAACGTGAAGTTTGTGTGCATCCGTGCAGGTTTTGTAACATACGCCTGTACCCATCTAGAAAGGTGCACACGTGGATTGCTCCTTCCTGCCTTTTTGTCTGTGAATCACACCTCATGCTTCCGAAACCGTATGCACATCAGTCACCTGCATTTGCACCAGTCCTCAAAGCTTCTTTGGTTCTTGCCCCACCACCTCGCAGGCGTAGCGCATAGTACCCATGTCAAAGCCTCGAACCAATGCTATTCCGGCACCTCTCTTTCGAATATGTTCAGGAAGTCATCTACCTCGCCTAACCCATCATACGTAGGAAGATCCCTTACCTCCGTTGATATGCATCACAGTGATCTCGTCATCATGTTACAGTTTAGCATGGTTACCTCGTGTAACCGGTTCTGCCATCACTCTATTTCTTCGTCTGAAACCGATGTACAAGATTTTTCGTGCTCCCATGTGATTCATCCATCCGCGGTGGGATTTACCCAGTCTTTCTCTTGCATGGTTATCTTGTAGATGCAATCCAAGTCATCGTCGATTTCATAATCAAGCATTGGCTCCATGTAGCGCGTTCCTTCTGTAGGGTCCAAAGGTACGACTACACGCAAAGAATTTTTCTCAAAAATCATCTTGCGCTTCTTCAGATTTATCACCCCATTCATGTCAGTGGCCCAATCTATTCCTAATAGTGTAGGGTAGGGATTGTTGTCATCAACAATCTCTATCACTTCAAAATCTGCCAGCGCGCTCACTCCTTCAATATCCACTGTGATCCCCTGCAATCTTCCCATAGGTAGGATCTTTTGCTAGTTCGCCATTCATAGTTGGATAGGAGACCATTTCAGCGTATGCCTCCCCATGCGCTCCCATGTCTGCTTCAGTAGAACATTCGCGTCCAATCCTAGATCCAGAATCACTTGGTCCATCTCATATTCCCAAATCTGCGTGATCAATCTCATCTCTCTTCCTGTCCTTGTCACGTGCTTTCCGATCTTCCGGACTATGCATGGTTCTCCTAGCGTGGTCCCAATGCATCTATTTATAAATTCTTGTAGTCCCTTTACATCCTTGTTGTCGCGCAATAGCTTCATGCATGTTTCTAGGAACATCGTGAGCATCGATAGGTCCATTTCCGGCTCCGGTCTATCTTTTCTTCCTGAAGTGGAGGCATCAGCGAAGCTCTTCTTTTCTTCCATGAAGGTTTCCTTAGCGTGCTCCAAATCAAACTCTGGTTCTTTCATCGGAGCCTTGCGAACCCAATTAATATCTTCAGGCTACTTGCCTTTGTCATCCCCTATCATAATTCCACTTTAGAGCACCATGTTCACATTAGGGTATTCCTCGCGTAGATCAGACCTCATCATTTGCAGGTTTTGAGTCGGGGGAGGTTGGAGTGTTCCTTTGTCGCGCAGCCTTGCTATCAGTGTGGGAAAATCCTCCATCTCATGATCAAACAATGTACAATACAAGCATGATGGACACGTCAGATTCATACAATCATGGGCATAATGTCCTGACCCTCCGCAATTGTAACATATCAGTTGTCCATGACCTCTCTAGATCCTCCTCCACCTCAGCCTTTTCTGCGCCCTTGAAATCTGGTTCGTGCCATCCCTGCGTTTTGATCAAGGGGCCGCATTTCAGCCTGAACTCTATAGATGGGAGTCCTTTCCATCATTAGCTCATAACTCCTACAGGTGCACTCATCATGTCCCACTGACCTATAGAAATTACAGAACAACTACTGCGAATTCTATGTGTACTTCTGCAATAAATGGCAGTTTTTTGTAGCATGCTTTCCTCCTATTTGACAAATCACGCACCATAATTCAGGCGCCACGCTAGGTTCTACTTGGGCCTCCAGTCTTAGCGGCATTGGTCCTCCTCCCACGAGGTAACTCGCAAACACTGGGCAGTAGTCTTTGTCATGACCCTGACCCTTACATTTAACACACCATACCTCGTCGTGCACTTCGGGGCAAGCTATCCTGTCTTGTTTCAGGCTCTGCATCTCAAGGCACAATTTTTTCAGCCGCACATGGATCTGCTGAATTCCCATGTTAGGATCCTATATTGAGGTTTCATGCAACCTCATCATGATCTCCAAGGCCTCGGCCTAAGTTGTTATTCTCTGTTCTGATAGCGCGTTCCTTAAATGTGGCGTTAGCGATGCTACAAACCATTCGCGGTGTCGTCCATCCGTCAAAGTCATGTTAGCTTCGTGATTTGTGCACTTCATTCTCTAATACAACACTGAAGGAGTCTCGCCTGGTAGCATCGTGATCTCCTTGAACCCAATGATCACCTGCGCCTCTGACTTCATCCTGCTAAATTCTCTATACAGCGCAGTTTGGATATCTGCGATTCCTGCATTCGAATTGTCGTTGGAATGCTTAATGTACCAAGGGAGCGCGCAATCCTGTAGAGCGCTGACCAATGTTGCCTTCTTTATATTTTCATCTGTAACTCCCTACGCTTCCCATACAGCTTTTATCATGAACCAAAACTGGTCTAGATCTTCATTTCCTACTCCCTTTAACACTGCCAACTTTAGCGCGCTTGCCATATTAACTCGCGGTGGTGGTGGAGGTGGTATGGGCGAAGATGGTGAAACTGGCAGTGGTGTGGGTGGGGGTGGTATGTGTAGAATCCTCTGTCTTATCAAATTAATCGCACTCCTTGGTGAGACCTTTGCGAGCTCATCCGCATCCCCTCGTGGAGGTGAAATCAAGGGGCTAGTTTCTAGTTCTACACTACCTTCGTTTCTGTAAATTCTCCCACTTCGCATAGCCCCAAACATCAATTTATTCGCATAACCCACTTTTCACACAACAGAATTTTAATCCAAGTGTTCAAAGACTTAACGTACTTACCTCATGGTCCTTTGAGGAAGCGTCACTCTGCCTCACTGTAGCTGACTAAAGTATCTACCACGAATTTAGTAATGAATCCTCCTATAATTCGATCGAGCCAGTGATCAACAGCGTGCGTGATCTTATCCTCCGATTCTTCCAATCTTTGCACCAATTCTAGAATCCATACAATAGGTCTGTCGAGCTTGCACCTTGCTTGGCTATCTGCTAGCTTTGCGATCCACTCGTATAACTCGGTAGGGAAAGATGCGAAGAAAATTTCGTGGATCGCTATGTACAGGTAGCAGTCTAACCACTCTTCTTTTGATAGTCTCGAATTCCTATTCTCCTACGCTGCGAACTCGTGAATCTTCATCTCCAACCAATCTTCAATTCCTTTCTTAGTTGGATTAAAATGATAAGACATCAGACATCTCTATACAGATCTCGGTCCCGGCAACGGAACCATTTGTTGGCTTGTTGGGGCCTGACCCAGGTTCGGCGTTAATTAGCCAAAAAAATCCCTATACTATTGGCCCTTTCGGAAACAGTCTGCGAAGTGCGAACTGAGGTCTCACCCGAAGTAGTATGGGGGGGTGCTGGGACCAGGTTTCCGCACCCTTGAGATGTCTGAGGGTTTGATTTGGTCCAACTATGAGTCCCTTCGCGCAAGTTACTTCGCGTACTTCCTTGGTCTTTGCGCCCTGATATATTCGCCTTCACGCAAGTTACTTCACACACTTCCCTGGCCTTCGCGCCCTAATATATTCACCTTCACGCAGCCCTAACCAGAGGTTGTAGGGCTTTCACGCTGCTGGAGTAGTGATCTACACTATTCCCCTAAGTCATACCCGCGATCTTACTTATATTCTTATAACAGTTAGTTATCTCCACATAAACAGATGCCTTATGTTATATTTACTTATTCAGCACATTCATATGAGTTCACGCAGTAAATAAACAGTAAAATTGCAATTCATACCCAATAATACATAAAACAGGAAAATATACACTGAAATATGGTAAAACTTCTCTTTATTAATGCTTCCAATGGTTACAAACTCGACCTGCCCTGCGCACTCAGCTGCAGGGGTCCACGCACTCAGCTGTGGACTACTAGGCCTCTGCGCACTCAGCTGCAAAGCCTTCTCCTACTCTACAACCCAAAGACACAACTTACACTTTGACTCAATCCTTCTTCAATCCCTTAGACTCATCTTGCTTAGCGTAGATTCAATTAGATGTATCCTACACTTAGAGCCTCGCTCTATTTATACAATCCCATGGTCTGCGGACCATGCGTAGATCTTTCAAACCAACATTACATTACAAAAACAAGAGCGAACAACCCTATGACTCTATTATTACTTCACGCTCCGTGCCCACAAACCGCGAAGTCTTTACAATGGACTTAGTCAAAACTTGGGCTTTAAGCCACAAAACATGCCTGGGTGGGATTCCACGCCCAACAGATACCAAGGCCAATATCCATTAGGGAAATATTAGCTATGCAGTTGAAGAATATTTTTAGAAAAGGATGCCAAATATTTGCAATTCACTCAGAAGAAGTAACTATGCATCAGCAATCGAATTTAGAAAATTATAATATTTAAAGAATTTCTAAACATATCTTCTGAGATTATGGGATTGCTTCCAAGGAGAGATATTGGTTTCTCCATTGATTTGGTACCTGGAGCTACTCTAGTATATAAAAAACCTTATAGAATGTCCAAAGCTCAAGGAATTGGAGGTGCAACTAGAAGAACTATTAAATAAGGGATACATACACCTTATTGGATCACCATGGGGTGGTCCAATTATTTTTGTCAAAAAGAAAGATGGAACATTATGACAATGTGTAGATTTTTGGTAATTAAATAAAGTTACAATAAAGAATAAATATCATTTTTTGAGGATGGATGAATATTTGATCAACTCCAGGGAGATAAAGTATTTTCTAAATTTGACTTGAGTTCAAGGTATCACCAAATATGGATTAAAGAGGATGATATTAGCAAAAGATATTTTCAAACTCATTATAGCCATTATGATTTCATACTGTTTCCCTTTGGATTATCCAATGCACTGGGATTTTTTATGTTTTTTATGAATGGCATCTTCATAAATTATTTAGAAAAAAAATGTAATTTTCTTTCTAGATGATATTCAGGTATATTCTAAGTCTGAAAAATGGCACGAATGACATTTGAGGCTAGTTATATAGGAACTCAGCGAGCATCAACTATCTGCTAAGTAAATGCTTATTTTACTAGAGGAAGATACATTACTTGGGTCACATTATCACAGAGGAATGAATAGTTGTGGACCAAAATAAGATTAAGGCCATCAAAGAATGGACATCATATAAAAATGTAGCAAAGGTGAGGTATTTTATGGGCCTGGATGGTTATTACAGAAGATTTATTGAATGGTTTTCCAGGATAGCCCATCCCATCACTTCATTGCAAAGAAAGGGTGTAAAATTTGAATGGTCACCTAAGTGTGAAGAAGACTTTCAACATTTAAAGGCTTTGTTGACCAGGGCTCCAATATTAAAAATTGAAAATCCAAATGAGGATTTTCTGGTATGCATAGACACGTGTAGGGAAGGGTTGGGAGGAGTTCCCATGTAGAATGAGCATGTAATTTGTTACGAGTCTAGAAAATTAAAATACCATGAGAGGAATTATGTTGCCCATTATATAGAGCTAGAAATTATAATTCATGCTCTCAAAAAGTGGATACAATACCTCATGGGATGGAGGTTTGAGTTGCAAACAGATCATTATGGGTTATGACATTCATTCTAGCATCCAAATTTAAATGGTTGGCAAATTAGATGGTCGGAATTGTTAGCAAAATATGACTTTGAAATCAAGTATATTAAAGGAAAAGAAAATAAGGTAGATGATGCACTCAAATGGAGAGTGCACATTATGCATGCTACACCAATGAGAATTTGCAGGGCTAATTTAATGTCAGAATTCTAGAAGCTGGGAATTCATACCAATTATATATTGGTATAAAAAGTAACCTACAACATAATAATGTGAAGCAGAGATACCGGGATTATGAGATCAATGAAGATGGGATTATTCTCTATAAAGGTCAAGTTTATGTGTCAGATGTACCAATGGTGAATGAATTAATTTTAAAAGAAATGGACAAATTGCCTTATGTTAGGCACCCAAGCTACTAGAAAACTCGTACATCAATTAAAAAGTAATATTTTTGGCTTGGTTTAAGGAAGGAAGTGGCTAATTATATAGCAAGATGCCTAAAAAGTCAAAAGGTTAATGCTAAGCATAAGCACCCCGCTTGCTTGCAATAGCTAATACCCATTCCTAAGTGTAAATGGGATGTGGTATCGATTGACTTCATTACTAGTTTTCCCATAACAGCAAAGGGGCATGATTTTATATTGGTGGTGGTGGATAAAGTCGCCAAAGTTGCCCATTTAATTCCAGTAAATTCAGTGCATAAGGCAACTAACCTAGCTGAGACTTATATGTAAGAAATTTCCAGGATACATGGAGTGTCTAAGGCAATTATTTCAGGTTGAGATCCAAAGTTTACATCCAATTTTTGGATAGGTCTACTTAAAGGATTGGTTACTAATTTGAATTTTAGTACAGCATACCATACAGAGTCTGATGGGTAGACATAGTGAGTTAATCAAGTAATCAAGGATATGTTGTAGATATATGTGATGGATAAGCCATCAAGATGGGAATATGTTGTAGCAGCTACAACCACCCTCCAAAATGTTTCCTATGCTTTTCTTTGGAACCTTCCTTTCTGTTGACATGAGCTTATCTTTGACTGTCGTCAAGTATTCATGTTTTTATTGAGACTTATCCCCTTCATCCATGCTTTTGTTTGATTGATTCCATACTTAGTTGATCTTTCTAAGTCACAAGCTAACTTCCTGACTTGGCCTTACAGTAGTTATGGCCTTGCCTCCAGAAACTGCGGAATCCATGAGGGCAAACTAGCCTTCATGAGTGGAATTTCGCAATCCAAACTGGTAGCTCTACCTTGACCTCAGAAACTACATAGTGATGAAAGGTAGCCCATCACTAAGCCCAGAAATTACGCAATCCATCACTCAGCTCATAAACTACGCAGTGCACTGAGCTGGAAAGTTGCCCAGTTCCCCAGAATTGTGCAACCTTTCCTAGCAGTGTGCATGGAAAGTTTCTTGAAAAATTAAAAGACAATCCCTAGAATTTAGGGATTCATAATTAGTTTCCCGAAGGTGGAATAGTCTTTACTTTTAGAAATTTCTGCAAAGTGTCACTTTTTCCTTGATTTTAGGCATGCGCGTCATAAACCCCAATCCACCCAAATCTATTTAATAAATGCCTCTAGAACTCATTTGTACATTTCATCTTGGAGCTCTAGCATTCCTGGGGATATCAAGGAACCTTTGGTGGAGTTGTCATCACTTTTCCGTGTGAGTCTTTCTTTTCTCATATTTTGTCGTTTTTTGTCTTTTTACTTCTACGAGTGTTGTTTTCCTTGTTTCTCTTTATCTTTGCTGGTGTTTTAACTTGTATTAGTTTATAGAAGTGTTGTTTCAATTTCTCATTTTCCTTTCATAAACGTCCCATTGATTTTCATGTTTTTTCACACTGGAGATCATCATTTCAAATACTCTCCTCACAAATTTGTTTTTCCTTTCATTTGTTAAGTTTATGCAATTGATTCACATTGATCCATCCACACTTAGTCAGATCTATGCTTTTTTATTTTCATTATATTTCATATATGCTTGTTTCCCACACTTCCACCAAGCAAATCCACACTTGACCAGTTTTCACAGTGCCCAGTTGGGAGTTGCGCAATCCAGAAGCTAAAGCTAAGGCTTGACCTCTGAGACTGTGCAGTTCCCAGTACAGGCTGGCCCAACTGCTCATTGCGTAGTTCCAAGTCTCAGTCTACCCCTTGGCCACTGAGCCTATGCAATGCACAGTCTCTTCCAGTCACTGCCCAGCCTGGATTGCGCTTTGTGCAATCTCAAGCCTCGGGCTGCACCTTGGCTATTGGCACTACACAATGTACAGTTCCCACTACCAGTCTCCGTCACTTACCCAGGAAAATTGTGCAATTTTTCTTACTAATGCACCAGTTTGTTGCTTAACATTGTTGTGAAGATAGATTTGCAAAAGGCTAATGTTTTCTTGACATGAGTGCCTTTTCTATCTCACAGGTACGACGGTTGTTGAGAACTTCCCTCCAGCAAGAACTATTACCATGGCACCTAAGAGAACTACTTAAAAATATACCACTGAGAGTAGTATTGGGGAAGCAATTGAGAAAACGTCAATAAACTTTCCAGTATACTTAGACACTCGACTGTATGTAGAAAATGACATAGATCTCACATGCAGAAAGTAAAAGAAGCTTTTTCAACAAAGTACTTCGCAACAGATCTAGAAGACTAACATGTATACATTAATTTCTAGAGATTAGGGCTACACAGGGTTGCATGAAAATATCTAGGCTTTCCCCGATGTTATTAGCTAGATTGTCTCAAATATTGATGTGAAGAACATGACTTTGAGCAGTGCCAGCGGATGGAGGCTTACTACTTTCTGGCAGCAGATTATTGACGTATGTACCATTTTCCTGAGCCAGAAACATTGTTAAGTTATGGTATGTTCTATGCTTATAAAAGTTTACTTCTTTTTCTTATTATATTCCACAGATTAGCAATCACATGTACATAAAGTAAAGTGCAGATATAACATTAAACAATTGACAGAAAACAAGCCAAGACAAGAGACACAAGATGTGGCGGCTAGCCAGGGACAAACCCCACAACGTGTGGGGAAACCCTTTGATCAAATCTTCTTTTATATTCAATAATTCAGCAAAGAGAAATAGTACAATAAATCTGATTCATATCAGCAATAGCAAACCCTAGATCAGTAGCATCAGCATTAGCGGCTTCATTATCAAACTAGGGCAGACGATATCTCACAAACCGATCGTCGGATTGACTTCATTCCACCACCAAAAGTTGCAGCTTCTAGAGGAGGTTCAGATGAACCTATAGTGCAGTTCAGATGAAGAGATATTCTAGGCCACGTAGGTCATTCTTTACTTCTGCAGTTGCAGCTTTAGTTTCAGCAATTTCCGGCTTCAAACTAGGGCAATCGATATCTTGCAAACCGTTCGTCAGATTGACTTCATTCCACCACCAAAATTTATGGCTTTCAGAGGAGATATAGATGGACCTACAGTACAGTTCCAAAGAGGATATCTTCTAGGCCACGTAGGTCAATCTTTGGATCTGCAGTTGCAGCTTGAGGTTCAACAGCTTCCGGCTTCACATGTGTGTGAGAGAGACCCATTTCTGCGTAGTAGAGAAAGACTCATTTCTGCGTAGTAGAAAGAGAGAGATGTGATGAGAAGAGTGAGTGAAAATGAGGAAAAATCCTCTTATATTTATACATAACGTTGGTGTTTGAATAGATGCGACTGTTGGTCTTCTGAGCCTACATGAGTTATAGGTCGACTTGATAATAATTCCATAATCAAAATAAATTCATATCTCCATGAATACTTATCGGAATCAGATGATCTTTATATCAATCCTACACCTCTCGATGAGAGGAATCTAATAAAAATATTATCAGCCGTGAATAAGATTACCCACATGAAGTTTTTCCCTGGTTTCCAATTTTAACACTCCCTCTCAACCAGGGAGAACTTCATCTACAATCTGTCTATCGATCGTTACTATTCATCCATCAAATGCACTGCCCTGTACAGCCTAACCCTTGCCCTGGTCTACTCTATTCTGCCTATTCTTCTTTGTCCTGTTCTGCCCTGTACTGATCGGTACCGTTTTGCTATGTTTTTCTCTGCTCTTGCATTGTTCTATTCTGCTCTACTTTTTTCTGAATTATGAAGAAGAAGAAATGATCGAGGATGTATCATACTAACTCAAAGTCAGTCTCAGAGTATGTACCACTGGTCCCAGACCAGTCTCAACCAACCTGAAGTCAGCATCATATTGAGTACAACACCATTGGTCCTAGACCAGTATCATCCTCCACTGACTCAAAGTCAGTCTCAGAGTGCATACCACTGGTCCCAAACCAGTCTCAGCCAACCCGAAGTCAGCTTCATAGTAAGTACCACTCCTACCACTGGTCCCAGACCAGTATCACAGTCTCAGAGAGTGTACCACTAGTCCCAGACCAGTCTCAACCGACCCGAAGTCAGCGTCATAGTATGGTACAACTCCTACCACTGGTCCGAGACTAGTATCGCAGTCTCAAAGAGTGTACCACTGGTCCCAAACTAGTCTCAACCGACCCAAAGTCAGTGTCATAGTATGTACCACTCTCACTGGTCCCAGACCAGTACTACACTGACACGAAGTCAGTCTCGGAGTATGTACCACTGGTCCCAGACCAATCTCAACCGACCCGAAGTCAGCATCATAGTATGGTACAACTCCTACCACTGGTCCCAGAATTATTTCTTTTCTTAGCATGAGAAGAAAAGGCAGCAGGAGGACCTTTAGGCATGGGCATTTCTTGCTCTTCTTCCCTTGTTTCTTCTTGAATGCATCTAGCCATTAATTCCTCGAAACCAGGAATTACATTATAGTTCATAAGAGTAGTCCTGAACACGTACCATCCGGATGGTAATCCTCCAAGAGTCGTGAGTGCCATTTCCCAGTCTATCGTAGATTTCCTTGGAGGTGTCCAGTTCAGATATGTAGGCCACCAAGTGCTTGTTGATAGAGTCCTGGATGATCTTCTATTTTGACTTCTTCGGTTTTCCATTTGTTCCATGCAGCAGTGGATGCATTTAATGGAGGCTCAACAATATTACCTCTTACATGGTCCAACACTCCTAGATCTTCTAGGGTTAGATCAATAGACATCTTCCATGCATGATAGTAGTATTTCTCATGAAGCTTGTCTTCAGCAGGAAAGAGTGTTGAGGACCCCATAGTTCTTTTAGGATAGCCTTGCCAATCTTCTCTTCGATGATTGCTCTTGCTCTTGCTCGGGCTTTGTCTTCACCTCAGCTCTGATACCATGTTAAGTTATGGTATGTTCTATGCTTATAATAGTTTACTTCTTTTTCTTATTATATTCCACATATTAGCAATCACATGTACATAAAGTAAAGTGCAGATAGAACATTAAGCGATCGACAGAAAACAAGCCAAGACAAGAGACACAAGATGTGGCGGCTAGCCAAGGAAAAACCCCCCAATGTGTGGGGAAACCCTTTGATCAAATCTTCTTTTATCTTCAATAATTCAGCAAAGAGAAATAGTGCAATAAATCTGATTCATATCAGCAATAGCAAACCCTAGATCAGTAGCATCAGCATTAGCGGCTTCATTATCAAACTAGGGCAGACGATATCTCACAAACCGACCGTCGGATTGACTTCATTCCACCACCAAAAGTTGTGGCTTCTAGAGGAGGTTCAGATGAACCTACAGCACTATTTAGATGAGGAGATCTTCTAGGCCACGCAGGTCAATCTTTAATTCTGCAGTTGCAGCTTCAGTTTCAACAGTTTTCGGCTTCAAACTAGGGCAGTCGATATCTTGCAAACCGTTCGTCAGATTGACTTCATTCCACTACCAAAAGTTGTGGCTTTCAGAGGAGATCCAGATGGAACTACAGAGAAATTCAAAAGAGGAGATATTCTAGGCCACCCAGGTCAATCTTTGTATCTGCAGTTGCAGCTTCAGGTTCAACAACTTCTGGCTTCGCATGTGTGAGAGAGATACCCATTTCTGTGCAGTAGAGAAGAGACTCATTTCTACGCAGTAGAGAGAGAGAGAGAGAGATGTGATGAGAAGAGTGAGTGAAAATGAGGAAAATTCCTCTTATATTTATACACAACGTTGGTGTTTGAATAGATGGGACTGTTGGGCTTCTGAGCCTACATGAGTTGTAGGTCAACTTGATAATAATTCCATAATCAAAATAAATTCATATCTCCATGAATACTTATCGGAATCGGACGATATTTATATCAATCCTACACCTCTCGACGAGAGGAATCTAATAAAAATATTATCATCCATGAATAAGATGACCCACATGAATTTTTTCCCTAGTTTCCAATTTTAACAAACACGCATGGATTTAGTCTTCTATGCCACCAACAAATATGTGGTCACGATGGATGTTGTTAAGAGTTGATTGAAGGATCCATCAAAATTTTGACAAACACCCACCAAGAAATATAAGACAAGGCCTCTGAGGAAGTCCTGTCAATTGTTGATCATCTTAGCTTGCAAAATCTATGGTCAACAGAGCACAGAGATCTTTCTAGAAGGGTGGGCAGTCCTTCTGAACTAGGTTTTGGACAATGGGAAGCCTCTCAACAGGTCAATTTTTTTGGCTCAATAGTTAAGGATCCATGTAGGTAATGCCCTGAATCCTCCCAAGGGTGGGCAAGCAATATTCTATATGTTTGTATATTTATTGGATGTAATTTGTGCACATAACGCATTCCCCTGTATGAACTGGGCTTGGTCACCTCAAGATCTTGTTGTGCACATCCACTGTAAGCTTCTGTTGGATAAAATCCATTGAGAGGTTATGCAGAAGCTAACTTACAACTTCCTCATCCTACTATACAGAATGATCATTGAGGAAGAACCACCTTGCATGTCACCTGTGGAAATGGAGGCAATATCAGAGATCGTAAATTGGTTTTCCTCACTAGATGGAACCTTACTTAAAGTGTTCAGCAAAGAGAAGTCACCGCATGTTTTGCCAAGGTATGCCACCGACAAGCTCGTTATGCAAGAAGTGTTATATCATCTCATCACAGGGTTATCAGCTGCTTTGCATAGGAAGAACAAAGCACCTTGGCCAATTCTTCCTATACAAATTGGATTGTATGAGATAAAGAACCTAAAATTCATGGATACTGAAGGAAAGGTGATAGAGAAGTTTGCATTCGGTACTCGAGACTTTAATCTGTATGATCCCCGTGGTATTTTCACGAACCATTGTGCGAGAATTCACTTTAAGTGGCTCAACAGGACATTTCATTCACAGGAGCAGGATCCATGGAGTAATTTCTATAATGCCTCCAAGCCCCGTGAGTCGTTCCGTTTAGAAGGAACTTCATAGCTCACTCCATAGAAGGCAGCAACTCCAGAAGCAGTGCCAGAAGAAGGGAGCAACCCCATGCAGGATAAAGGAAAGAGAAACGTTGCTTAAAGTCCAGGGGGAGAAAAATGTCATAGGATGAAAGCAGATCTAGTTGTTATGAAAGAGGATTTAGCAATTGAGGCAAAGAGGAAACAAAGGATGCAGAGAGAATAACAGAGGAAGAGAGAAGAGCAGCAGAGGAGATTGGAGGAAGAGAATTAGAAGTAGGAAGAACAAGAAAGGAAATGCACACTCATAGAATAAACGGCACGGAAACAAGTTGAAGAGAAAGAAAAGAACCAGAAACCAACAGAGGAAGAGGGAGGACAGATGCAGGATCAGGACCTTGCTCTACATATTGAATAATTGATAGAGATTAATGACACAAAGGTAGAACCTAAGCTGCAAAATCAAGATTTAGACCAAATGCCTAGCACACAACAGGTCACTATTCAGTCTCCAACACCTCCAGCAGTAGAGTCAGCTCCAAGCTAGGAAGGGGAGGTTGTTCCTCTTACTGACAATCTCGTTATGGAAACGTACAATCTGTCATATGATGAACTCCAAAATAATATTGTACAAGCACAGAAGAATCATTTTACGGATGTTCTCCCATCTCCTGTTTTTATGAGAGAAAGGGTGATTGTTGCCGACACCAAGAGAGATCCCGAAGCTATTTCCTCAGCCAACTTGGCCTTCGCAGGTGTAGAAAAGTCAAATGCTCATTCTCTGATGGTCGAGAATAAGCATTTGGAAAAGAACTTGTAGGTTTCCATGCAAGAGGCTAAACAGATCCGTGCAGTAGCTCAGAACGCATTTTTCGCACATGTACACTTGGAAGAAATGAAGGCAGTGATACTTAATGAAGTATTGACACTTGGAGCGACCATGTGGGATCTCTATAAGGAGATTGTTACCATGCATAAGTCAGTTGTCGGTGTGCATGGATTGTAGTAGCAGTGTAAAGACTTTGTCAAAACTCTTAGAAATGTGTAGGCTGCAATCCTTATCGTGCATGAATGGACAATGTAATAAAAAGGGGAACCACTTGACTTGAGTAAGAAAATGAAGCCACATGAAAATTTGTAGAAATAAAGAGTGTGGATGTTGATCCATAACAACAAACAGCTCACCTAATTCATTGGCAACATTCATGCCTCGTATACACAAATATAAAACAGTTTGGATTCCTTGGTGGAGACCCACAAGATCCTATCAGTTGGCTCACTCATTGAATCCAAACCCATGAACCAGGTTAGAAAGGAGATAAAGGGATACTTGGAGTAGATGAAACAAATTGCCACTAAGGAGGACTTGGAGGTGAATAGACTGAACATGCACAACTACATTGGTGGCCCTGTCCAAGTGCAGACAATGTTGATCATGCTTCGAAAGGAAGTAGAAACTGGTTCCAAAACTTTGTACCTAGATTCCATGGAGGCTAGAGTCTATTTCCAACCAGACACTATCACACAATTTGGGGATGTCATCACACAATACCAAGCTTGGCACCACTATGTGACTAAAAAATATCAAGTGGAAGTTGTTGAGCTAGAGTTTCCCCAAACTCAAGCATCATAGTATTTTTTCTTGTTAGGCTATCAAGTTGTCTCTACCCTATTTTGTCTCATATGGGTACGAGTGTAAATTGTAATATTATTTGTAATTAATTTGTAAGTGGAATTCCAAGTGTCAATATTGGAATGTGAAGAGTCATGATGTAATGTAATGAGTTATTTTGTAAATAAGTTGAAAAGTCATGAGGGTAGTCCAAAAGTCACAAAGGGGAGTTGAAGGGTCACCCCCTCTTGTTATAAATAGAACCTCATAACTCATGTAAAGGGCTTTTGGGAGCCAAGCTTTTGGCTAGGATTAGGGGTAGGAAGCGCTTCGGAGTTTTGTGAGTCTTGGCTTCTTTGTAGCATAGAGGGAGTACATTTATTTGGAGGATTAGATGTTGTTGACTTCACGTTCCACTGTTGGGGCTAGTGGTTCGTCAATGGTATATGTATGATTGGAACTTTCACTTTCAATAAAAGCTCAGAGTCAGCACACTGTCATGCATATGTTTTGAATATAGTAGGACTATTCTTGTTGTATTTAAAATGTATGTTATGTAACTTAGGCTTATGATTATGAACTATTTCGTTTTCATTTTTATGAATATTGTTGAATGTGTGTTGTTGTATTAATTCATCATTGTTAACTTGTGGAATATTCTACATATTATCTTGTGATGTTACTACGCTCGTGTGTTCCTTTCAAGTTGCGTATTATTACAGGCTTCTAAGGGGCTCACTTCCTTGTCCCTTCGTGTGCTCGAACCTCCATGCATCACACTTGACTTTCCGTCGGGTCACACACTTTTTCTCACCAAAGACACCACCTACCACTCTATGCGTATTCACAACCAAGGCATATCATTAATACCCCACTATAAGGACTGTGTGAGTTCTAGTTGGGACCTCATATCGGGGATATCCCCTAAATGTTGCCGGGTCCAGCACCGTCAACATTTCTAGCGCTAGAAGGAGGGTCGGATGGCAAGTTGAGCCCATGAAGTTTGTTTGAACTTTCCACCCTCATTAATGGCTTCTTCCCATATCTTAGCCCCAGCATGTTTTTTTAAAACTTCAAAATTTAAAGTGTTAGTGGAGATCATTAATGACTTGTCAAATCTCAAATTCAATGGCGAGGGTGAAATAACCTTCTATTAGGGTCCTATAATATAGGGATCAAAGTGTGTTTATCTAACTATTCATTTGGGGTATGTTTGCAATATTTAACCTATGAATTCACCAAGTATCATACTCTAAGAGGCTTTTGTACAAAAAAATCAAATTGGTCAAATCATTGTAAATATGTGTGGCAAAAGAGGTCTTTTAGTCCTCATTTGAATTGTAAGGTCCATGAGTGGTCATCATTTGAAATTATTAATCATGGGAAATAAATTCATTATGGGAATAAATTGGGTCATTGTCAAAAGATTCATATTAGAGTCATGTCAATTAGTTTAAAGAACAGTTAGTGGTCAGTGACATCAACAAATGTGCAAAATTCATCATCAAATTTGGCATCATCCTATTTTGTTGCACTCAGCCTTTGATCTTCCTAAAGTACCATCATTTCCTAAGGAGGAGCGGATTTCTTTACAACGACATCAGAATTACATGCAATTTCATCCTTCAACCTTCAGAGTTTACAAACATTTCATTTCCATGAGATTTTGAAAAAGGTCAGTTTTTTTGTTGTGGATAGGCTACAAGGAACATTGCACACAGCTCAAAGAATCAATTTTTCTTCATCAAATGCGGGTTCTAGGTCTGTGTATTGATTTGGGAATTTTATTCTATCAAAATTTGAAATAATTTTACCAATTTTCCAGCTAAATATCAAGTTTGAAGCCCCAGATTTCCTATTCACACAGTTTTGTGCACACTAGCATTGTGCATGCACACAGTCTCCCAATTTTTGTCCTTTTTTATTGATTGAATGACCTCTAAACCCCGATTTTTCTACATAAAGGAGCTTGTGTGAAGTTATCAAAATTTATGGTGCTTATTTCGAGGTGGGTTGATCTTTCCTCCGCCCTTTTTCCTTTCATTTCCTCAGCGCTGCGCATAGCAAGTGCTACGCACATAAGCTGTGAATTTTTTCACCTATCCACCTGCCTTGAAATCTTGCAATTTTTAGTATGTCAACCTCATTTGAATTAATTTGGAATTATGAGGGGTCCATAAGAGTTTAGAAGTGTTTTTGGCTTGTCTTTTGGTCAATTGAAGCATTTTTCCCTTCATTGTTGTGTTTGGGGTGCTACGCACGAGGCCAAAACAGAGCATTTTCATCTCTTTCCATTACCAGTCAAAAATTGTGGTCTCCCTATATTGTCTTAGTCATTTAGGGTTTGAAAATAATTTTCAACTCTGTCTTGAAGCCCCAACCTTGATAAACCATCAACCCCTAGCCCAAGTTTTGTATCTTCAAAATCTTGTGTTCAGAAATGGTAACTCCAAGGAAGAATAGAAAGATCATAGGGATAAGATGGCCTTATTTAAAAAGGTGGAAGCTACATTAAATTCTCTTTAAAGGGAAAAACACAAGCTAAAATGGACTTTTCCTCTGCATAGGCAAGTGAAGAACCTGTATGTGCAAAACCTAGTCCTGAAAAGAAGACTTAGGTTGACAAAGAGAAGGCTTATTGAAGTCAGGGAAGCTAGAAGAAAGAGGGAGAGAAGTAAGTTAGATTTTTTGGTTAGGAATTTTTTGTACGTTTTTTAATATTCACAGGGCATGGACACCTGCATCATAGCCAACAGGTCATCCACCAACACATTTTGATAAATGTGAAACCATTTATGCAGTCAAAGAAAGAACACTTAGTTAATGCGCACAAGCACTGAGCATGGACACAATCAACATATTTTCACCATATCTCTTAAACCTTGCACCTGTTTACCATGAAATTTGTACAGTAGATATATGGGATAAGATGAATAAACCCACTTAATTTAAGGTTAAAAACCATTTTTGAATTTCCTTTAAATCTATCTGTCAGATTTAGATTAATTTTTTGTGGGGAAGCATTATGATTATGTTAATCTGCTGACAAAAAATCAACTCAATCTTATTCACCATTTGGGAGATATTTAAAAAATATCAGTTGTTGCGCACAGACAGAGTCAACCTTTTTTGGACATAATTTTTACCTTGGCATTGGAAAATAAAGGTTTAATCATGTAATTATTTATGTTTTATCATGAAAAGACTTCACTAATGATATCTTGTACAAATTCGATGTATTAGGTGTGTAGGCAAGGTTGAAAGTAATAGTCAAAGATACTTTACTAGTTTCCAGAATAGTATTTTTTTGTTTCCTATCTTCATGAAATCAATTCCATCTATTGCAGAATAAGTGGGATTCGACCTTTCTTGGATTTAGAAACATTTTTTTTTATATAGTGCATGATTTTGAATGTAGAGAGGGTTGATAGTGGAGTAAAAAGAATCTCTTTGAGATTGTAAGCTTTGGAGTTTCAATACAAGTAATCAATTTAGCAATGTAGAGACAGTTTTGTTTCAGGATTCTTGTGTTAGACAAATGGTGATGTTTCTCTCTTTGTAAATTTGTCTTTCCTTTCAGTTTTTACATGGATTCTCCTTCTTAATTGTTTACAAGAATATTATGAGTGGAATTTACTCACAATACTTTGCTCTGGCTTGTCAAGAAATTTTTGTGTTTTTCTTCTGAAATTAAATATAAAATTCATCTTTGTATGCTTTATATTTAAAGGATCCTCATTCTCATTCATCTCACCCATACTACAACAAATTTGTAAGATCCAGGAGTTTTCCTACCTCACCATGTTTCAAGTTGTTCTGATTATTGTGATTGATTGTTGAACATTATTATGACTCCATGCCCAATGGACCTCTCCTTTACCTTGCAACCACAACTTTAAAACCTATATTTTGATCTTTATAACTAGCCTCAAATCTGAAACATTCAGTCATCTAATTGACTGTAAATTCACATAGAGAGAGCCCTCTCTAGGCCAGAAGGGCTAGATTCTGGTCCAAAAGAGGTTTGTGGTTACCTCTGCAATTTTCCTCCTCAACCTAGGAAAACTACAGAGTGCTAACACCTTCTTTGAGCACATCGGTAATTTCCATGAATTCTACACGAAGCACAATATTCATTACGAGGAAGTTTCTTGTAGGTTTTTCACTCTTACTTTTGAAGGGAATGTAAGGGAATGGTGTTACACATTGCATATCACTTCCATAGACTCTTTTGAACATCTTGCCACAAAACTTTTCTGCGCCTTTGATAGGTATGATTACAAATCTATGTTCAAGAAAATTATGTGATTGCGAAAATCACCTGATGAATCTCTTGATGATTTTCACGATCGTTTCATTCACTTTTTCTTTGAATTTTCTGAAGATGATGTTGATTGGAATTTAATGAAAGATAAATTTTAATTTCTTGTTCACATTTCGATGAATCTGCACGAATATGAATCTTTCGAAAGTATCCCAACATATTGTGGTATTAGAGATTCAAATTTGTGATGGATGAATTTGTTGTTCCAAGTGGCTCTTTGCCTCCTAATTACGCAGCTCTAGTTTTGCAAGTTGAGGTGGGGGAACTTGAGACTTCATCTGATGATTTACTACCATCTTCTCTGACCCCACATATTTAGAAGTCCAACACAAGTTTGGACTGTGAATCTAATGTTTGTGATGAAGTTTTATCTCTTCATCCTCCATCCTTTGGTTCCTTTGGTCCTCCCGATAGTGAGTTATGTTCACCCATTTCGAATGTTTTTTCAGATGTTCATGAGGATTAAGTTCTAGATGGAGTTCGTGTTCCACAGAAAACTTGCGATATCATTTACGATGACTATGTGTGGGAGTCCACGTCTAAAGAAGAATCTTCGATGAAGGATGTTTTTTCTCCTTCCACACCTCTTCCCCATTAACCTGAGATTTTTTTTTATTCTGTCAGTCCTATTGAAAATTGCAAAAATTTAGTTTTTTATGATATTATTACTTCTGATCATTTTCAGAACTAGTGGAATGTCAGTTTTTCATCCAAATGCGGAGAAAAAAAACTTCACTTTTAAATCTCTCCAATCTATCATCTTATCACTATGAAAAAATAGAAGGTAAAATTTCTTGTTTCCCATCTTCCCCTCTTTATGATTCGTCAGATCGTGAGGATGCCTCTCTCTTCCATCTTCAACTTTCTCACCGCGGAAATTGTCATCTTTTCACTCATTCATCCGATCACAATTTTTATTTTTCCGCTGTTGATTTTTCTAAGCCACTGGTCTTTGATGATCTACCTTTTGATGATTTGGAACTTCCACAAGCTGTCGAGGCACTTCGGCTTGAGTTAATGGTTATGTCAGGTTCTTGTAATCTTGAGATCAGTTCCAATTCCGATCAGAATAGTGATGTATCTTTCAAGGCTCCTCATCACTCTGTCGCACACATTGAAAATCAATCTCTCTCACAATTTTCGCATCCAACATCTGCATTATATGATCCTATTGCTCAGTCATTAGAGGATTCATACCTAGCGAGCACAGTTGCAAAGCGAAAGTTTTCTTCTTTCCTTATGTTCACATATTTCCGCAGATCAAAAGTTTGTTGTTGCATATCTTCAAGTTGTAGTGTGTCTAAAGACCATAATGCATCTGCAAATTTCCTAGCATGTGCGTTTATTTCATACATTTTTGCATGCATTCTCAAACTTCGAACGTCTTGGTATGCATTTTCCTATATTTCTTGTTTATGTTTATGCTTGAATATCTTTCCTGATATGAATTCCCTCTCTTACATAGGCTAGCCAATGCATCAGTGGCTACATAAGAAGTTTCATTTAATGTGAGTCTGGCCTATTCTCTAATTAGGGTAGGAGTAAGAGTAGTCATTTGTTTTTCTTTGTTGTTTTGACTTGTTTTGTTTGTTTTGATTTACTTTCTGCTACGCCCTCTTATTTTGTTTATTTTATTTTCCATTGTAGAATAACTTCTGCATGAGACTGTGTTTGGTTTCTGAAGCAATCATGGTGAAGTTCACGAGGAAGTTGTGCTACTTTCAACACTTGGTTATTTGTTTATTCTCTCTCTTTGCGTGAATCTTGCATCTTTTAGTCAATGATACTTTGATGGAAAATATGTTCTTTTCGAAGAAAACTTTGGTGGAATCGTGATGCTTGAACCTATAATTAGTACTGCATTAGGGGAATTTTGAGGTCTAAAATGGGCCTCCTTAGGAAATTATAAAATAATAGTGGAAATAATAAAATAATATTAGATTACATCATCAAATTTTAGAGGGAAAAAAGAGAAAACTACTTTTTCAACTTATCTCCCTATGGCTTTAATCAAGTTTCGAGAGGGAACACTCGTTGGATGCATAATTTGATTCTTCATCCAAGGAGTATCCATGTTGCATACTTTAGATGGACCCTGCTACAAGAAAAATGAGAAATACATGAAAAACATGATTGCAATCACATTTTTTCATGTATTTCTCATTTTTTGTGTAGCAAGGTCCATCAAAAGTATGCAAAATAGGTACTCTTTGGATGAGGAATTACATTTTTCATCAAATGAGTATTCCTACTTGACATTTGAGTAAAAAATTAGGGAGATAAGTTTAAAATATGAGTTGAAAAAGTAGTTTTATTGTTTTATTATTTTTTAATCTTTTTACTTTTTTACTCCAAAAATGGTGATTCAATCATCCCCCATGGTTGACATCATTATCTTGAATCCTATTGGTTCTTATAAAGTTTCTTTTGGTCATGCATTTTTCTTAGGAGGCCCATTTTAGACCTCAAAATTCCTCCAATACCTACTCTAATCGGTCTTTTATTTTTCGGTTAATCCTTGTCAGCTAAGTCGAGTAGAGTGAGGGGAAGAAAACCTTAACAAGTGTGTCAGAGGTATAAATAAATATCCTTCTCTGAAGGTACAACCAATTCGGCTCTCAATAACTCGGGATGCCTCTTCCACATTGTTAAATCAATAAGTGCCAATGCACAGTTCTATAAACAAAATGAAAAAAATGAAAAATAAAATAACATTGAAAGAAGAGAAAGGCTTCATGCGCGGGGACGTGAGGCAAGCAACTCCGTCAGGGTACTGTCTAAGCTCGCTGGCAGCGGAGAAATGTTTTTGTTCCTGAAGTGACTCCATCGAGGTATTTTCTAGGCTTGTTGGTAGCAGAGAAACACCAGAGATAAAAACTATGACTCTGACATTTATTTTCACTTGTGCATCTATATACTCCTCATCCCCAATCGAAAAAACTTAGTTTGACTTTGCTTGGTTTAGTGTGTTGCCGATGAAGAGAATGGTACGAACTATATCTTTAATGCAAGTTATGTGAAGGAGCTACGGTAATCAATGAACTGAACAATACTTCCTAAAGAGTTAGACATGTTTTGCATAGGACAAGCTCATACAGAGAGCTGGAGTTCTACTAGTGTTTCGTCAAGTGTTGTAGCGGGTACAACCACCCTCCAAAATGTTTATGATTCTTTGATTTTGGAGCCTTCATTTCTATTGACATGAGCTTATCTTTTACTATCGTCAAGTATTCATGTTTTTATTGAGACTTATCCCTTTCATCCATGCTTGTGTTTTCTTGATTCCATATTTAGTTGATCTTTCTAAGTCACAAGCTAACCTCCTGACTTGACCTTCTAGTAGTTTTGGGCTTGCCTCCAAAAACTATGTAATACATGCAGGCAAGGTAGCCTTGATGAGTGGAATTGTGCAATCCAGACTGGAAGTTATTCCTTAAACTCAAAAATTGTGCAGTCATGGAAGGTAGCCCAGCACTAAGCCCAGAAATTGTGAAATCCATCACTGAGCTTAGAAACTGCGTGGTGCATAGAACCAGAAAGTTACCCAGTTCCCCCGAATTGCGTAATCTTTCTTGGCAGTGTGCATGGCAAGTTTCTTGAAGAAAAAAAAGCAAAAATAAATCCCTAGAAAGCAGGGATTCATCATTAGTTTCTTGAAGGTGGTACAATCCCTATTTTTAGAAATTTCCGCCAAGTGTCACTTTTTCCTTGATTTTAGGCATGCGCGTCATAAACCCCAATCCGCCAAAATCTATTTAATAGACGCCTCTAGAGCTCATTTTTACATTTGATCTTGGAGCTCTAGAATTCCCAAGGAGATAAAGGAACCTTTAGTGGAGTTGTCGACGCTTTTCCAGGTGAGCTTTGCTTTTGTTGTATTTTATCGCTTTTTCTATTGTTTTTTGTCATTTCACTTCTATGAGTGTCGTTTTGCTTGTTTCTCTTCACCGTTGCTAGTTTTTTAACTTGTATTAGCTTGTAGAAGTATTGTTTAAGTTTTTCATTTTCCTTTCATAAGTTTCACATTGATTTTATTGTTTTTGGACACTGTCAATCGTCGTTTCAAAGACTCTCCTCACACATTCATTTTTCCTTCCATTTATTAAGTTCATGCATTTGATTCACATTGATCCATCCACACTTATTCAAATCTATGTTTTTTTAATTTCATTATCTTTCAGATTGACTTGTTTCCCACACTTCCACTGGACAGATTCACACTTTCCCTTGGCCATTTTTCACAGTTCCCAGTTGGGTGTTACGCAATCTAGAAGCTCAAGCTGATTCTTGGCCTCTGAGACTGTGCAGTGGGTAGTACAGACTGGCCAAACTATGCATTGCATAGTTCCAAGGCTCATTCTGCCCCTTGGCCACTGGGATTGCGCAATGCACAGTCTCTCCCAGTCACTGCCTATGTTTGACTGCGCATTACACAATCTCAAGCCTTAGGTTGCACTTTGGTTGTTGGGACTATGCAATGCGCATTTCCTACTACCAGTCTCCCTCAATTGCCAAGGAAAATTGTGCAATTTTTCTCACTAGTGGACCAGTTTGCTACTTGATCTTCTTGTGAAGATAGATTTACAAAAGGTTAATGTTTGTTTTCCATGAGTGTTGTTTTTGTCCCATAGGTACCATAGTTGTTGAGAACTTCTCTCCAGCAGTCATTGTTACCCTGGCACCTAAGAGAACTGCTTCAAAATACCATTGAGAGCAGTACTAGGGAAGCAGTTAAGAAAACACCAATAAACTTGCTAGTATACTCAGACACTCAACTGTATGTAGAAAAGGACTCAGGTCTTACATGGCAGAAAGTAAATGAAGCTTTTCCAACAAAGGACTTTGCAACAAATCTAGAGGACCGGCAGGTATACATTAATGTTTGGAGATTAGGTCTACATAGGATTTCATGCAGGTATCCAACCTTTCCATAAGTAGATGTCATCAGCTGGATTGTCTCATGTATTGATGTGAAGATCATGACTTTGTGTAGTGCCAGTGGATGGAGGCTTTCTACTTTTCTGGCAGCAACTTATCGATGTATGTACCATTTTCCTGAGTCAGAAACACACATGGATTCACTCTTGTATGCCACCAACAGCTATGTGGTCGCGAGGGATGTTTTTAAGAGTTGGGTGAAGGAGCCATCAAAATTTCTACAAACACCCACCAACACATATAAGACAAGGTCTATCAAGAAGTCCTATCAGCTACTAATCATCTTAGCTTGCAAAATCCAAGGTCAGAAGAGCACAAAGACCTTTCCAGAAGGGTGGCAATCCTTCTGAACCAGGTTGTGAACAATGGGAAGTCATTCAATTGGTCAGATTTGTTGGCTCAACAGTTAAGGATCCATGTAGGTAACACCTTGAATCCTCCAAAGGGAGGGAAAGCAAGATTCTATATGTCTTCATATCTACTGGATGTAATATGCTCACTTAACGCATTCCCTAGTATGACTGGGGCTTGGTCACCTTGAGATCTTTTTGTGCACATCCACTTCAATTTTCTCTTGGATTGTAGCCATCGAGGGGTTATGGAGAATCTAACTGACCACTTCCTCATCCCGCTATATAGGATGATCTTTGAGGAAGAACCATCTTGCATGTAACCTATGGCAATGGAGACAATATCAGAGATCAAAGATTAGTTTTCCTCACTGGATGGCACCTTCCTTAGAGTGTTCGGCGAAGAGAAGTTGCCACATGTTTTTCCAAGGAATGCCACCGACAAGCTCATCATGCAAGAAGTGTCATATCATCTCGCCACAGGGTTATCAATTGCTTTTCACATGAAGAAGAAAGCACCTTGGACAACTCTTCCTATGAAAATTGGATTGTACAAGATAAAGAACCTGAAAGTCACGAATACCAAAGGAAAGGCGATAGAGAAGTTTGCATTCGATAATCGAGACTTTAATACGTATGATCCTCGTGGTATTTTCAAGAACCATTGTGAAATATCACTTTTAGTGGCTCAGCGGGACATTTCATTGGCAGAGGAGGATCCATGGAGAAATGGCTATAATGCCTCCAAGACCCGTGAGTCGGTTAGTTTTGCAAGAACTTCACAGGTCACTCCACAGAAGGCAGGAACTCCAAAAGTAGTGCCAGCATAAGGGAGCAACCGTGTGCAAGATAAAAGAAAGAGAAAGGTTGATCACACTCCATGGGCATAAAGAAGCTGCAAGATGAAAGCGAATCTAGTTGTTATGAAAGCGGCTTTAGCAATTGAGGAAATAAGGAAACAGAGGATGTAGAGAGCATAATGGAGGAAGAGAGAATAGCAGTGGAGGAGATTAGAGGAAGAGAAGTAGAATCAAGAAGAAGAAGAAAGAGAACATGTAATTGCAGAAGAAACAGCGGGGAAACAATTTGAAGAGGAAGAACAGAACCGACAACCAGCAGAGGAGGAGGGCGGATAGATGCAGGATCAGGAGCTTTCTCTATAGATTGAACAATTGATAGGGATTGATGACACGGAGGTGGAACTAGAGCTGCAAAATCAATATGTTGACCTGATGTCTGATGCCTAGCACACAACAAGTCACTATTCAGTCTCCACCACCTCCAGCAACAGATTCAGCTCTAGGCGAGGAAGGGGAAGGTTTTCCTCTTGACGATGATCTGATTATAGAAATGTACAATATGTTGTACAATGAACTCAAGAAGAATATTGTACAAGCACATAAGAAGAATTTTCCAGATGATCTCGCATCTCCTGATTTTATGAGAGAAAGGGTGATTGTGGCCGACACCAAGAGAGATCTTGAATCCATTTCCTCGGCCAAATTGGCCTTCGCAGGTGCACCAAAGTCAAACACCTAGTGTATGATGGTCGAGAATAAGCAATTGAAAAAGAACTTGCAGGCACCAAGGCAAGAGGTTGAAAAAATTGGCGCAGCATCTCAAAACGTCGTTTCCGCACAGGTCCACTTGGAGGAAATGAAGGCAGCAATACTTAATGAAGTATCAGCACTTAGAGAGACCATGTGGGATCTCTATGAGGAGCTTGTTATCATGCATAAGGCATGTGTTCGTGTGCATGGCTTGCAGCAAAAGTATGACTACTTTGTCATAACTCTCAGAAATGTGCAAGTTGCAATCGTTGTCGTGCACGAATGGATAATGTAATACAAAGGGGCACTGCTTGACTTGGGTAAGAAAATGAAGCCATCGGCAAAGCTGGAGAAAGAAAGAGTGTGGATGTTGATCCATAACAGCAAACATCTCGCCTCATTCATTAGCAAAATTCAAGCCTCGTATGCACGGCTATAAAACAGACCGGATCTTCGTGAAGACCCACAAGATCCCATCAGCTGACTCACTCACTGAAAACAAACCCAGGAACCAGGTCAGAAAGGAGATAGAGGAATAATTGGAGTAGCTAAGACAAATTACGACTTCGAGGTGAATAGATAGAACACGCACAACTACATTGGTGGCCTTTTCCAACTGTAGACAATGTTGATCATGCTTCTAAAGGAAGTAGAAACCAGTTCCAAATCTTTGTACCCAGATGCCATGGAGGCTAGAGTCCACTTCCATCCAAACACTATCACACAGTTTGTGGATGTCATCGCATAGTACCATGCTTAGCACCGCTACGTGACTGAAAATTATCAAGTGGAAGTTGTGGAGCTAGAGTTTCTCCAAACTCAAGCATCATAGTATGTTGTCTTGTTAGGCTTCAAGTTGTCTCTACCCTATTTTGTCTCAGATGGGTACGTGTAAATTGTAATATTATTTCTAATTAATTTGTAAGTGGAATTCCAAGTGCCAATATTGGAATGTGAAGAGTCATAATGTAATGTAAGGAGTTATTTTGTAAATAAGTTGAAGAGTCATGAGGGTAGTCCAAAAGTCACAAAAGGGAGTTGAAGGGTCACCCCTTCTTGTTATACATAGAACCTCATAACTCATGTAAAGGGATTTTGGGAACCAAGCTTTTGGCTAGGCTTAGGCTTAGGAAGGGCTTGGGAGTTTTGTGAGAGATTTAACTTCTCCGTAGCATAGAGGGAGTATACTTCTTTAGAGAAGTAGGTGTTGTTGACTTCATGTTCCATTATTGGGGCTAGTGGTTCATCAATGGTGTAAGTATGATTGGAACTTTCACTTTTAATAAAAGCTTAGAGCCGGCATGCTTGCATGCATATGTTGTGAATATAGTAGGACTATTCTTGTTGTATTTGCAATTTATGTTATTTAACTTACGCTTACGCTTATGAACTATTTAGTTTGCATTTGTATGAATCTTGTTGAATGTGTGTTGTTGTATTAATTCGTCATTGTTAACTTGTGGACTATTCCACAAATTATCTTGTGATTTCATTATACTTGTGTGTTCCTTTCAATCTATGTATTATTACAGGCTTCTAAGGGGTTCACTTCCTTTTCCCTTCATGTGTTGGAACCTTCATGCATCGCACTTGATTTTCCGCAAGGTCACACACATGTTCTCACCAAACCAAGTCATATCATTAACAAACCATTGTTGGGACTCCTACTCCAAATTATGAGGTCTAGTTGGGACTTCATGTCAAGGAGATCCCCTGAATGTTGGAGGGTCCAACACCATCAATAGAATACTACTTGCATTTGGTAGAATTTTCTTATAATAATGGGTATCATGCATCATTGAAGATGATGTGTTTGAAGCCTTGTATGGCAAGAGGTGTAATACTCCCATGAGATGGAGAAATCCAGTGGATAGGATAATGGTTGGGCCAAAATTTCTCAGGGATATGGAAGAGAAGGTGATGAGGGTTGAGAAAAAATTGAAGCACAGACATAAATATATGTATACAAAACCAAGATGAATAGGGAATTCAAAATTGGGGAACATGTATTCTTAAAAGTAAAAGCAAAGAAGAGCTTAGTGAGATTGGGAAATTGTGCCAAGTTGAAATGCAAGATAATGTGGGCCATTTGATATCCTAAAAAGGATCAGTCTTGTTTCATATAGACTTGCATTGCCTGCATCTATGCATGTTCATGATGTGTTGCATGTTTATTTTCTTAAAATGCATGTTCTTGGTACTAATAATGTAATTGATTAGCATATGATTGTGGTGGAGCCCAAGGGATACTTTCAGGTCCAACCAGTGAAGATTTTGGATAGGAAGTCAAAGTGTTCTGGAATCGAGCCATCAATATGGTAAAGGTGTAGTGGAAAATCCTCGGTCTTGAGAATTCTACCTAGGAGTAGGAAGAAATGATGATGGAGGAACACCCTCACCATTTTATCTGAACATATCATATGTGTGTGTGTGTGTTGCAGATAAAATGGTGAGGGTATTCCTCCATCATCATGTCTTCCTACTCCCAGGTAGCATTCTCAAGACCGAGGATTTTCCACTACACCTTTATGTTGTGGAAAATGCTCTAGACATGATGATGGATGAATACCCTCACCATTTTATCCCATCATTTTATCTGAAAATTATGAGCTTCCGCGATAATTTTCAACCTAATTCTCTAGAGCATGCTTTCAGTCTAGAAATGAAAGTTGAAAGTAAAAATATGGCCACTAGAAAATTGGTCACTAATAACTATATAAAGAATCATGCTTCCTTTCCTAAACTAACAAGGTTGACTCCTCAGCAAATGGATGAAAGAAGATCATGTTGGAAATGTTGAGAAGGGGGTGAATCAATATTTCACTTTTTTAATCTAATTGGTTAGATTATTCTTAAATATTCAGAGCATTATAAAAAACATGAAACATCATCACATCATAAGATCAATATACATAATATTTGTATCCACAAATTCTTCATTATGTATGATTACATATAACTTTACCAGATGGACTGGAAGGAAGTACAAGACTCCCCAAGGGTTTTTCCAGTAAGGACGGAAGGAAGAAAATTCTCCCTGAACGAGTTTGGGCTCTTGTACCAGGGACAATGACCCAACTACAATCTACCACTTCAATTTTTGTTTGTTGTTATTACCGTTGTCACACCAATTCTATTCCACACTGTCTGCAGCTCAAATCCACTTCACTCCTTAATGCTTTTTATTGTTACTACTACCGTTCTTTGTTTTCATTTTTGTCCACTGCTACCAATATTGTCCACATTTGTCCACTACAACCCACTACTCCAACTGTCCACTTCCACTCCTACTATCACTGATGCTATTGTCTATTGTTGTTGTCTACTGACAATTCTCACTGCCACTACTACTGTTATACCAAACTCAACTATGCCAAGTACCATCATCACTTCCTACTTCAATGTTGCTACCATCTTTGTCATCATAGAGACAAGTCATATACCAAGGTCACTTCCATGCCAAGGGTATTGTCATACATCAGAGACTATTGTCATCAAGGGAATGTCTTCACGATCATCAAGGCCATTGTTGTTATCAATAGAATGTCATTATTTTCATCATTAAAGTCATTGTCGTGCAATAAGATCATTATCGTGTAACAAAGTCACTGTCACCGTCAAGTATATCACTGTCACTATCATTATCAAGTAGATCATTGTCATATCCCCAAGTCACTACCACTCTCAAGTAGATTGTTGTCACATCTCCAATTCATTGTAACTAAATCATTGTCACATCATAATGTTATGCATTATGTCGATGCCTTACATCATTGAAAATACTATGCCATGTAATGCATTGCCACGAGGATAAAGTTATGTATCACAGACATGAAATATTTCCATTGTTATTAGGATAATTCCAAGCATCTTGGTGTCATCATCACCATATATATATATCATAGCCACTCATCACATAGATTTCAGTACCACTACTACTGCTATACCAAACGCAACTATGCCAAGTACCATCATCACTACTTACTTCAATGTTGGTACCATCTCTGTCATCATAGAGACAAGTCCTTTACCAAGGTCACTGCCATCATCAAGGGTATTTTCATACATCAGAGATTATCGTCATCAAGGGTATGTCTTTATTGTCATCAAGGTCATTTTTTTTATCAAGAGAATGTCATTATTTACATCATTAAGGTCATTATCATGCAACAAGGTCATTTTCACCGTCAAGTATATCACTGTCATTATCATTGTCAAGAATATCATTGTCATATCTCCAAGTCATTGTCACTATTAAGTAGATCGTTGTCATATCTCCAAGTCATTGTAAGTAAATCATTGTCACATCATAATGTTATGCATTACTGCCATGCCTCATCACTAAAAATAGTATGCCATGTAACGCACTGCTATGAGGATAAAGTTATGTATCACAAACATGCAATATTTCCATTGTTATGTGGAAATATGGAAACAAGAATATTCCAATTTAATTTGTCCTTGAATTAAAATCGAATTTAGTCTTGACAGTTACTTGGAAATAATTAATTAATTTATTTTAAATTAATTAGTTGGAGAAATTCAAGTTAGAAGTCTTTCTGAAGTCATGCAAGAGTTATCCCTTAAATTAAGGAGATAAGATTGAGTTATATTTGAGTTTTAATTAGTTAACTCAGTTTACTGAGTTAAGTCTAGTTAAATTAGTTCCAAACTATTTGAGGAACTAATAGTGAGTTAACAGTCAGTTGATGCATTAATGCACTCAACTAGTGCTACTCCATTTAACTGAAGATTCCCTCATCATAAAATCATGCATGTCTATTCTGAGAAAGACCCAGTTGAGATTAATGTTCAAGGATAGTGTACTATCAGTTGCATGTGTTTTCTCATGGAGAAAACTCATGCATGCAGTCAAGGATTCATCCTTGAGGATTGCACAGTTTTGAAGGATTGGTTTTCCACTTGGTAATAGGAGAATCATCCACAAGGAACAGCACAAGGAAATAGGAGCTTGGAGGGTAGAGAGGAAGGCTAGAGAGAAGCCAAGATTGCCTATGAGCATCTATGAGGATTGTACTGAGCGCTGGCTAGCTGTGAGAGCTAAGGCTTTGTATAATTCCTATGTATTTCCACCATTAATGATATACAATAGTGTGGGGTTTTTAGTTGAGGCTTTCCCCAAAGTATTTTCATGTATATTGTGCCATTGATTCTTCTTATTCTAGTTATATTGTTCAGCTTGATCTTTAAGCTTCCACAAATTGATAGTAGAAGTAGGTTATAGTATTCTGCTTTGATTTATATTGCATTATTGGGTTAACCTACACAGATTTTCTACATGGTATCGGAGCTAGATTTGTAGAGATTTTATACATGGTATCAGAGTTGTGAACGGAATACTGAGAAGAGAATTCAAAGTTTGAAGTTCGGGTTGCAGGTGTAAATCGAATTCATATCATACTTCAAGGTTGGCCAATGGCGTTCTATGGCTTGAGAGTCGAGTATGCCTTGGAAGGTAGCTCGAATTACATAGCATGGAAAGATAGAATGGAGGCTATATTAGAAGACAATGGCTTGAAGGAATTCATTGATCAAGAAATCCCAAAGCCAGCTTCAACTAATGCACAAGAGTTGGCTGAGTGGAAGAAGTGTGTGGCGAAGGCGAGACGGATCATCCTTGAGGGAGTTAGAGACCATATTGTCTTGAGTCTCCATGGGAAGGATACTCCACTTTAAACGTGGAAGATATTGAAGGACCTCTACCAGAATAGTAGTGACCAGAGGAAATTGGTGCTCAAGGATAAGCTTCGAAGAATCAAGATGGAGAAGGGTGATACTATTTCAACATATTTGCACAAGCTCACCACCTACAGAGATAAGCTTGGCAGTGTGGGAATAACTACTTCCGATGGTGATATGGTGAGCCTCGCTCTCCTTAGCCTTCCAAAGAGTTAGAATAACTACCAGGACTATGTGAATGGAAGGGAGAAACTGTTGGATTGGGAACGACTGTGTTTGGATCCTATGCAGGAGGAGATCAGGAGGAGCACATGAGATGGTTCTTCATCCAAGAATGATGATGAAGAAAATATGGCCTTAGAAAGTAAGGCAAGGAAAGGGAAGGGGAAGGATTCCCCTTTCAAATCGAATTCTTCTCATGGAGGGAAGAAGGGTGACATTTCTAAAGTAATATGCTTTAATTGTCACAAGATGGGACATTATGCGACTAATTTCCCATCGAAGAAGTCCAAGAAGGGATCCTCAGAAGTATCGGAAGGTGGGGCATTAGCCTCTCAGTTCAAAATGGACTTTACCCTCATCACATGGTGTCATCGATGATGGGTTGTGTCTAGTATCTTGACAGTGGAGCCTCATTCCACATGACCGGTGATAAAAATTTATTCAATGCCTTGGAGGAGAAAGACCTCAAGATGCGCATAGAGATGGGTGACAACGGAAGGTATAGTGTTTCAGGAGTGGGCACGGTTGCTTTTCAGAGGGAGCATGGAGCTCCTCTCACCTTGATAGATGTGATGTATGTGCCTGGACTGAAGAAGAACTTGGTATCGGTCGCGATGTTGGAGGACAAAGGCTACGATGTTTTCTTCAGTAAAGGAAAGGCATTCCTAAGACACACAGCCATGGGTCAGACGAAGAGGATAGGGATTTGAGTGAAGAATCTCTATAAACTAGAGGTAGATGATTGTGCAGCATTGAGTACGAAAGCAGAATCAGTGCAAAGCCAAGACATTGGCGAGTTGTGGCACAGGCGGTTGGGCCTTTTGCATCATGGGGCTTTGAAGATAATGTAGCATATATCTACAGGACTTCCCAAAGGTAAACTTGAGCAAGTTGACACATGAAAAGGTCGTACCTTAGGAAAGTACACCAAGTCTTCCTTTCATGATCGATATAGTCAAGCAGAGGCTATCTTAGAGCGAGTTCATACTGATTTGTGTGTACCATTCTTGACAGAATCCACAGCAAATCAAAGGTATTATGTGATTTTCATTGATGACTATTCTAGTAAATACTGGATTTATTTCATAGAGAAGAAGGAACAAACTTTCACAAAGTTTTGTGAGTTCAAAGCTTTGGTCAAGAAAGATTCAGGGAAGAAGATCAAGGCCTTGAGAAGTGACAACGGTGGAGAATATGTCTCTCAAGAGTTTAAGGACTTTTGTGCAGCGGAAGGAATTAAACGAGAGTTGATAGCACCTCATAACCCATAGTAGAATGGGGTGGCCGAGAGGAAGAACAGAACTATTGTAGGGGCAACACGGGCAATGATGCATGACCAAGGCCTACCACTTCACTTGTGGGCTAAGGCATGCAACATAGTAGTCTATTTGCAAAATAGAAGCCTGCATCGCATACTTGGGATGAAGACACTAGAGCAAGCTTTCTCTGGTAAGAGACCAAATGTGGGTCACTTCAGGATCTTTGGCTCATCGGTATATTGCCATGTGACAAAGGATGCACGGAAGAAGCTTGAGCCAATAGCAAAGTTGGGGATATTTGTGGGGTACACTGATACACCTCACAAATATCGGGTGTACTTTCCTACCAGTCGGAGGCCAGTGGTTCGCAGAGATCTCAAGTTTGATGAGAAGGCTATGCGATTTTCCCTTGAGAGGGAGCTCCAACTACAGGCTGTGGAGGAACTGTTGGTTCCTAAGGAGGAGGAGCCTTAGACTAATGTGGAGCAGCCGCATGCAGAGGTTCTAGGAGTGGAGACATCCACTCAAGCAGATTCTTCCAGAGATGGATGGAAGCACATAAGAGAAGCTGAAAGATTGTTGGAGGATGCGAGAGAGAATGTGAGACCACCATATTCTCAGTGCATATAGAGAAGGTCACCTGAGAGGTACACTGGATACATGGCCCTTGTTGGGAAATGTGTTGAGACCAAGCCATCTTCCTTTGAGGAAGCAGTGCACCAGCCGATTTGGGTCGATGCTATGGTGGAGGAGTATGACTCCATAGTTCGTAACAGTGTTTGGGACATGGTTCCTAGACCAAAGAACAAGTCAATTGTGAGTTCCCGTTGGCTTTACAAGGTAAAGCAAGCTCTTGATGGTAGTGTGGAGAAGCATAAGGCAAGATTTGTTTCCCGTGGATTTTCACAGGTCGAGGGGATTGACTATGATGAGACTTTTGCTCTTGTCGCAAGGTACTTATCTATCAAATCTATGTTGGCACTATCAGCACAGATGGGTTGAAAGATCCATCAGATGGATATCAAGACTACATTCCTCAATGGTCAGATTGAGGGAGAGGTGTACATAGAGCAGCCAGAAGGTTTTGAGACCTTCGATCGTGAGTCACATGTGTGCCGACTCAAGAGAGCATTGTACGGGCTGAAGCAAGCACCTCATGCTTGATACACCAAGATAGACAACTACTTCACCGGGTTGGGCTTCACAAAGAGTGAAGTGGATGTGAACTTGTTGTTTGGTCAATTTAGTGTGTCCTAAATTGCTATATAAATTGTCAATCTGGGAGTCGTAAACTGCTGAAGTGAGGTGCACTATATATGCAAGATGACCGATTTCTTATTTCTTTGTTGTTTTTTATTTTTGGTTTGTTTTTGGGTTTATCTTTTGTTGATTCCCTAATGTGAGATCGCAATTCTAAAAGTCAAGTATGGATATAAGTGTTCAAGGCAATGGTGACCTTTAAAATGATTTCCAAACTTCAAAGTTTTCAAAAAGGTTTTAAAACTTGCAATGATGAAATCAATTCCTAAGAGAAAATAAAAATGTACCTATATTCTAATTAAACCAAACAGTGAGCTAGTGACTATGAAACCCAGTATCCTTGCTGCTGTATAAAAAGAAACTGAACTCAAAGAAATTCAAAACTGCAAACAAAGTAAACTAAATCATATTACATCAACTCATATTCTGACCCCTCACCATTCGACTCGCTCTGGCTATAGGAGGTAATCATAAACAAATTGAGCAATCTGATATCTAATTTGCATAAAATGAAACTAAGATCAAACTACGCATTCATACTTCAATCCCTCACCATTTGACTCGCTCTGGCTATAGGAGGTAACTGAAAATGACATGAGAAATTCAATAACTAACTTGCAGAAAAATAAACTAATATCAAACTACGCATTCATACTTCAATCCCTCACCATTTGACTTGCTCTAGCTATAGGAGGTAACTGAAAATGACATGAGTAATCTAATATCTATCTTGCAGAAATGTAAATGAACAAAACAAAACTGAAAGAAATAAACAGTGCTGGAATTAGAACTAAGAAAATAAATCAGCAGAAGGACAAGATAATTCCATGTCATTAGTCATTAAAAAGCTATGTGCAATTTCCCGAGTTGCCTACTAGAACCTGAAATAAAGACATTGATCAATTAACAGTCACTAGAAAGCATAAAAAACTATGGACAACACCCAACATGAATACCATAAACAGTGTAATATATACAAGCAAACAATTATGGCATCAGGAACGTGAAGGAATAAAGCATGGAACTATACAGCAATTAAAAAACCTTGGTGTGTACAGGGGCCCTCTGCACAACCTCGGCCAATCAGTAATCAACCACCAATTGAGCTTAAAAACATTGTCTTCTCATGTATTAAAATGCAGTCATAACATAAGTAACAAGCCACGGCACAGTGGGTTCATAAACAGTCAATATTACATTCAAAAATCTAGCTAATATGCGTATGAGAACACTTTATTTATAACAGAGGATGACACAACTACTTTCCTAAAATCTGCGCTGATAAATAGACACGTGAATAACCACGTACAAAAATCTAGCATGATGGTAGCCGTGAAAATTAAATCCAAGGAGGTGGTTGTTAGATTCGATTCACGAAGCAGTCCACAGGTGTTAGCACGTCTCCTAGGATTTAGGAATTTGCCACGCAAGTCTTCACGTGGTGAAAAACAGAGTTCTGCCACCGTAAAACTCTTAGGTTGACCACCGCTTGACTGTCTTTGACCACGGCCTTCTGTGAGGGATTCGGCTGAACCAAGAGGACACGGTCCATTTCCACATCATTTGCAACTTGCACACGTGGCCGGATTCTCCTGTAGACACCTGTAACATAGACTTCAACAAAAAGGTTGCGGAAAGTTGAGTTGGCTGCGGAAAGTGACAAGATTCCGCAGCTGACTGAGCAAAAATCTAAATCAAACAGTCACAAGACATAGTTAGGAAACCATTTTATATGCTCTTTTTAAACTAATATGCAATGATTTGACAGCTTAGGAGGTCCAGGTAAATGGAAAAAGGCTAAAAAGGTGTATAGGGAAGATGCAAGTTTGGGACTCAACATACCCCCACTGTGAAGGTGTTGCATGTCCTCATGCAACCAAAATTTTGGTCATCCCCCTTTAGTCCATGTGTTCTGAAGCCTCTGCTAGTACATCCAGTCCTCTTCTCTTCTTTCTTGGTGCTACTACCATCCTGGGCTTCCTTATCAAACATCTGAATTTGAGATTGATTAATTCCCTACTCAACTTCCTGCACTTTTTCTTTAATTTCTTGTTCTTTTTCTGCCACAGTCCCAAATGTAACATAGTATTATCATGAATGATTTTGTCCACTTTGCTTTGCTCCTTTAATGCTTCATTTTCTTGTTTAATGTGCCTGTTTAAAACCTCCAATTCAAACACTTCTTGTTTCAATGATTGGATTTGTGCTTCTTGTGCTATGTGAGGCAGAGTGGATGATGTGCTCGGGCCTGCAGCTGTCTTCTCTAAGGATTCAAAATAATCATACACCTCTTGCTGATTTGGATCTATTTCGAGTGTTTTCCTTGGGCTGACCTCAAAGTCTTGTTGAGGAGGAGGACTGATTTCTAATTTTGGCCGAGAAGGAGTTACATCAACATCTGGAGGACTGATTTCAATATTTGACTGAGAATGAGGTGGGCTACGGCCAGCTGGAGGTTTCTCGGTTGTTTCCCCACCCAAGTCAATGAAGTGGGGTCCTTTTACTTTTGTTTTCCTCCACTTTCCTCTGAGCCTGCTGCTTCTTCTTAAATATTGTGGGCTAGTACTCTCTTCTTCCATGCTCTGTTTTCCTTTTTCTTTCTTCTTGGATGTAGCAGCTTGTTTTCGAAGATGCACTAGTCTCTCAGACAACACTTGATATTCTTCCTCTACAAATGGTTCTGGTGATTGGTAGACATCTTCTATGTTCCTTTTTCCTTTCAATTTCCTCTATTTTCTATCCTTAGTCCTTTCCTCCTTCTCTTTTTGACCAACTTCTTTAGTTTTGCTAATAGGAGAGTCTTGGATTATTTCACTTTTTTCCTTTCTCCTACTCCTTCTTGGTGTTCTTGGTGTACTGCTTTCAGGTGCCTCAGATGGCTCTTGAAAGTAGTTTCTTACTAAAAATCGTTCCCAAGTATCTTTGTTTTTCTTCAATTGGTCTTCAATTAGAATCCTCACAAGCCCGTGATGATATAAATGAGGTTCTATGTGTTCTATGTTCTTTTGGACTATTGTGCACATCTTTTTCAAGCTCAGCAATAAGAAATAGGGCAGATTAAGGGTTTGGTTCTCTAAGAAGTTCATCAATAACCTAGTATGATACATGTACATTGCTCCAAAACGGCCTTCACAAGTGATGAACTTTTGAATGATTAACAGTAAGCTGGCCCACTCTTCTTTTAATGCATGAACAGGAATTCCTTTTGTGAATACAGTAACGTCCATACCTGGGTTACGTAATATGACTCTCCATGCCTGCTCGTCCAAACTTTTGTTTTTAAACCAACGTTCACCTTCCTGGGGCAGGTCTGTAGCAGCTGCTATGGATGCTTCAGTGACCGTGAACTTAAGGTCTCCAATTTCCACCACCTGGCCATTGAAAGACCTTGCAAAAGCTTTTGTTATCTCCTTATTGTGGCCCTTAAATTTTTGAATGAAACGTAGCCATTTTGCCTTCTTCAGCAAGTCTTTTACTTGAGGGTATCCTTCTAAGAACTTAGGCCCTTCCGGTTCTGCCCTCAATAACCGTCCCATCCTTTCCTCTGTTTGAAATTCAACTGCGTGTGAGGGTTTAACAGAGGTAAGACGGCTAGGTTGCAAGGTTTATGGAGAAGAAAACAGTGGCTGAAAATCCAATATGGATAACAAGTAGTGGGAGTGTTCAGGAATTGTAAGCGGAAATAGAGGATAGGCAGCTGAGGTGAGTTCACAAAATGGAGTGGAGACGTATATGAATGAGGTGGTAATGTAGCCGTGGCTTTAAAAAAATGGCAGGGTAGTGAAGTGAAGTCGAAATTTTTGAACTGAACAGCTGCGTAGGAGATGTTACACGTTTATGAAATGGTTGCGAAAAGTGTGGTGGAGAGGATCCGTAATTAAATGGGTCACATCTCATGATTACAAGTGGAGTGTGAAAGTGCAGTCAACTACGAGTTAAATCCGAAAATTAATCATGAGACCGTTTAGGGAATAAATTCATGGTTCATGGAGGAATATCATGGAATGGTAATGGAGCTATCATGGTAATCATTGCATATAGTGGAGCTTTAAGGTTTAATAACTATGCAAAATTGTGCCTTTGATTGCTATTTGAAAGAAATTTTTACTCATACCTTGGAATCCTTGTCATTTGTTGTCCATTAGCCCTTAATCAATTGCTCCTTATTGATGTCTGTAGATGCTCCATGTCTTCATAGCATATGCTCAGTCATACCTACATTTTCATGATTATTGAACTAACATCTTGACTGTTAATTTGAAAAACAGAGTGGTGGCTGTGGAAACTGCTTCTGGCTGCAGAAACTGATTCCAACTGCGGAAACTGACACAGCAACCACTTGGCTAAATAAAGATAGTTAGATAATAACTAACTGAATGGAAATGGTCATGAAAGAGACTTTTATTGATGAAATGGAATGAAATGGAGTGAGATGAAATGGAGTGGAGTGAAATGAAAATGAAATGGAGTGGGATGGAAATGAAGTGAAAATGGGAAAAAAAAAAGAGATTTTTTTTTTGGGAAAATATAGAGTGTCAGGTGTTCCTGATTTTCACTCTACATTTTTTGTATCAGACTGTGAATTAGTGATTGGTTTTCAGGCTTATACAATTTTTTTTTTTAACAGAAAGGAACAAAGGCTAGGCTGGTGGAGAAGAAGTATTCTTCTTCACCAGCCTTATTGCAGAATTCTCTTGAAACATTTTGACAAATTCCTCTTTTGAGAATGGCTTATGATAAATCTTTAATCTGTGGCCATTCACAATAAGAGGGGTTTGAAATTCATCAATGGTCTTGATTCTTACCGCTCCATTGCTAAAGACTTTGTCAATCTCACATAGCCCAAGCCAATGGGTCTGAAATTTACCTTTGAAGTCTTTAAACTTGGAATCAAATAATAATGCCCAATATCCCTCTTGAAACTTTTTCTCTTTGATGTATCCGTCATGCCACTTAGCTCTTTGATGTTGAACTAGATCAGTTCTTAGGATTGCTTCTTGTTTGATCTCATCCAGCTCATTCAACTGCTCCATTCTGTGCTTTTGGGCTTCTGATAGATCCATCCCCAACTGAACTACCATCTTGAAAGTTTTGACTTGAAACTCAATGGGGAGCAGGACTTCTTTCCCATAAACAAGTTCATAGGGAGAATGTCCTGTTGTATTCCTCCATGTAGTTCTGTAGGCCCATAAGGCTTCAGGAAGCCTTTCTGCCCAATCTCTTCTATGTAGATGAACAGTTTTGGTGATGATGCTTTCAATAACTTTGTTTGTAGACTCCACTTGGCCATTTGCTTGCGGATGGTAAGGAGTAGATTTTCTGTGCTTGATTTTGTATTCTTCCATCAGCTTCTCCATCATGTTGGATGTAAATTGACTTCCCTGATCTGTCACAATTTCTCTTGGGACACCAAAGCGAGTAAAAATATCCTCATAAAGAAAACTAACAATTGAATTTTCAGTAGCAGAAAGTAATGCTTTGGCTTCTACCCATTTAGTGACATAATTAGTGCATACCAATATATACTTCTTTTGTTTAGATGGTGGATTAATGGGTCCAATGAAATCTAAGTCCCATTTTTCAAAGGGTTCGATGAGTACCTGTGGTTGTAATGGCATTTCATTTGAAGGAGTCGGTTTCCCTACTCTTTGGCAGTTTTCACACCTTTTGACATATTCTTTTGTATATTTTAAGAGGGAAGGCCAATAATATCATAAAGAAAGGATTTTATAGGCCATACTTTTGTCAGCAAAGTGTCCACCGCATGGTTCATTATGACATGCCTTGAGGATGTCAGGCATTTCATTTTCCCTAACACATCTTCTGATCACACAATCTGGCCCCGTTTTAAACAATTCGTTAGAAATCCATGAATATTTTGAACTCTCCTGAATAATTCTTCGTCTTTCACTAGGAAATAGATGTGGAGGTAGTCTCCCTGTAACCAAATAGTTAGCAATATCTACATACCAAGGAGTCTTAGTAGTTATTGCAAATAAATATTCATCTGGAAACTTATTCTCTACAGGAGAATCTTCTTTAGTATTTTGGATCCTAAACAAGAAATCGGCTACTGTATTTTGTTTCCCTGGTCTATCCAACACAGTAATATTGAATTCCTGTAAAAGTAAGAGCCATCTTGTAACTCTGCCATTAGTAACAGCTTTGTTCATTAGATATCTAATCGCAGAATGATCAGTATGGACAAAAGTTTCATAGCCTGTTATATAATGTCTAAACTTATTGATTGCATGAACAACAGCTAAGAACTCTTTTTCAGTCACAGTATAGTTCAACTCAGTGGGAGTCAAATTTTTACTGGTATAGTAAATGGCATAAGGAACTAAATCCTTTTGACCCAACATAGCTCCTAGAGATGTTACATCTGAAGCATATATAGAAATATGGAAAAGAAGTTTCCAATTTGGCCCTCTCAAGATGGGTGCTTCAGATATTCTTGTTCAAAGTTTCAAATGCTGATTGACAATCAGGATTCCATTTGAATTCATAGTCTTTTGTAAGCAATTTGAAGAATGGAGATGCTATTTTGGTGAAGTTTTCTATAAATCTTCTATTATACCCAGTAAATCCCAGAAAACTTCTAACATCTTTTTGACAATTTGGAATAGGCAACTTGGAGATGACTTCAACTTTTGATCTATCAACTTTAATCCCATCCCCTGAAATGTGATGTCCCAAAACAATACCTTCAGTAAACATCATAAAGAATTTTTCATGACTCAATGAAAGGTTTGTTTCTTTACATCTTATAAGGACTTTTTCCAAATTCTCTAATGCCTCTTCAAATGAATCACCATAAACTGTAAAATCATCCATATAGACCTCTACAAAATCATGGATTAGATCAGAAAAGGTTCCTAGTACTGCCCTTTGAAATGTTGCAGGTGCATTACATAATCCAAAAGGAAGCACTCGGTAAGCAAAAGTTCCCCATGGACAGGTAAATGTGGTCTTATCTTGATCTTCAGATGTTACCTGAATCTGATTATAGCCACTAAAACCATCCAAAAATGAAAAGTACTTTTTGGCTACTAGAGTATCTAATACCTGATCGATAAAGGGTAAAGGAAAGTGATCCTTCAAAGTTGCTTTATTCAATTCCTTGTAATCAATGCATACCCTTCATTTACCATTCTTTTTAGGTACTATAACCAAAGGAGAAACCCATCGGCTATCTGAAATTGGATAAATGAAGTTTACATTGAGTAGTTTTTGGAGCTCTTCTTTCACTATCTCCCTAAGGTTTGGATTCATCCTTCTCTGAGGTTGTCTGATTGGTCTACTGGTTTCCTCGATGTAGATGTGATGAACACAAGTCTTAGGGTCAATACCTTTCATATCATTATACTCCCATGCAAATGCAGTAGAATGTTTTTACAAGATTTTGGTTAGCTCTCCCTGTTGTGATTTTTCCAAGTTTTTGATGATATTCAATGTTTTACCTGGAAAGATCTCAGTGGCGGAACTACCAAACTCTTCCATAGAGTAAAGACATTTGTCTAGATGATAGATACTCAATGTCAGAATCTAACTGAAATTGTGTGTGGTCATATTCTGAAGATGTTTCAATGTTTTCTAATGTGTTCAGAATTTAACTATCTACACTAATTTCAGAAATGGTAAAGACAGGTTGTATAGTGTCCTCATCATCGACCCATTCATTATCTCCTACTTCTGTAATTTCTTTTGCTGGAGGATGCATATTGAATTTCTTTGTCGAATTACCATCAGAAATATACATATCCCTAGATCTACAACTGATAAAAGCATCAGATGTGGCTAGCCAAGGTCTTCCTAAGATGAGTGGGTGCCCTCCTAGATTACTCTTGGGAGTTAAAATCATGAAATCTACTGGATATTCCCAAGAATCTAAGGAGACCAAAATGTCTTCTAATACACCATCTAGTTTGATAATTGATTGATCTGCAAGTTGCAGTAGAGTAGGTGTAAAAAGAAGATTAGGAAGTTTTAGTTGTTCCATAGTCTGTCTACTCATAATGTTGATAGCATCCCCTAAATCAATCAAGGTATTTGGAATTTCTACCCCATTGATATGTGTTTTGACAATTGGACTACCGGGATCTACATACTTCTGCATGGTAATTTTTCCCATCATGATATCTGCAAGTTTTCCTACCAGGTGGATTCTTCTTGCATCTCTTGGCTTCCTTTCTGGTCTTTTGAGACTCAACTCCTTTATTGTTTTTGCTAGAATAGGAATCTCTCTAATGGCTTGTAACAAGGGAATTTTGATATAGACATTCTTTAATTCATCTAGAAAATCATAGTCAGGCAACAAGATTTGATTTTCCACTCCTTTGTCAATTTGTAATCTTTCAGGAAAAGGAGGTGTGGATGAAGATGCAGGTTGCTCAACTATAGGAGTTGTGGGGGTTGACTCTTTTTCTTTTTCTTTTTGAGTGCTTGAGTTTTGAAGAGATGCTTCAAAACATTTATTGGCTTCAAGAGAATCTTCCTCAGAAATGCTTTGCTTTTGAGCATCTATAGAAGGCTTTTCTAAAACTCTACCAGATCTGAGTTGCACATCATTGAGAGGAACAATCATGTAGGTAGGAAATTGTTGTCCTTCTACCATGTAAGAATTTTGAGGGTTTTTATTATTGGGATTTGGCAATGGCTGGAAAGGTAGTTGATTTGTCTTTTGTTGGAATGGAAGCAAGAGTTGGGAATTTGGATTCTGTTGAGAAGGTTGTTGTTGTTGTGGAAATGGAAATGAGAGTTGTGGATTTTGATTTGGAAGTTGTGGAGCTTGTTGACTTTGAAAATATGGAGGATATTGATGAAATTAAGGAAATATCCCATAAGGATTTTGCATACCTTGTACCCATGATTGAAATGGATTTTGAGGTTGGGACCAAGGTTGTTGCCAAGGATTCCAATTTGGTGGGGGTTGAAAGTTCGTGGGGTTGTTAAACCCTTGATTTTGTTGCCCCTGCCAAGGTCTCCTTGAAACAAAACAGAGAGACTCAATTGAATTTGGTTCTTCTTGAAAAACAGCTTTGAGCCCAGGAATTGAAGGACAATCCTTGGTCTCATGGCTTTCTGAACAAATCATACATGTTTCTACAACTTTTGCATCCAAGGGGCATTCCCTTAGAGCATGTTTCTTCCTACATTTTGGACAAAAGATGGCCAAAGCTTCAGCTTCTACTTTCTGCTTGTTTTGTATCTTAAGGGTGTCTAGTTTCTCACTAAGGCTCCCTAAAATATTAGTTTTAAACTCATCAAGCATGTTGCCAATCTCAGCCCTACTTACTGATCCAGTTGCAGATTTGTTTGCTCTAATGAGAGAAGGATATCTAGGCCCTTTTCTAGTTTTAGATTTTCCCCTTGAGAGATGGACACATAGCTCTGCTATATCATGAAGTGGAAGTTGAGATATATCTCCTTTTCCCATCATGTTCAAAATATCTATCCATTCATCTCTAATGGCTTTTAATAGGAGGGATTTCAAGGTTTCCTCATCTAGGTTATTCATTTTTGCTCTTTTCAGGTTGTATTGAAATCTTTCAAGTAAATCCTCCAAGTTTTCATCTTCTTTTTGCACCATTTTGAATACCTCATCCTTATGATTGGTGGGCATACAATAGTCCAGGTATCTATCCAAAAATGTTTGTTTCATATCATTCCAAGTCCTAATAGATTGAGTGACTAATCCCATGAACCATTTTAGAGCATCTCTCTTCAATGTTGAAGGAAACAATTTGAGTTTTTGAGAGTCTTCCATATAATCATAAGTTCGGCACACGACTTCAAACTCAAATAGAAATGTTTCAGGATCCTCACTTCGCAACCCATAAAAGTTTGGGAGGATAGATGTTGAGATGTTTTTCATTGTTGTTCGAGATTCCTCATCAACTATAGGAAATCCAAATGAGTTATCTCCATCCCTATTTCCCCCGTTGTTACCTCTACCTCCTCCATTGTTTCCTCCTCCTCTACCTCTACCTCTACCTCCTCCAAATCCATTTACTACTTCCTCTGTCATGATAGTTTCCTCAGAGATTTCAGAGTCCTCTGGTTCTTCTACTAATGGCGAACGAGGAGGAATTTCTCCCTCTTCTTCTTCAGGTGATTCTACTTCCTTGATTACAATGTGTTTTCCTGTAGAAGTAAAGAAAGGGTCTTTTCCTAACTCAGATTCAGTGGATAGTGTGGGAGAGTCTCCTAATTCAGCTGCTACCCCTTGAATTCCAGGAATCCTAAGGCTAGGAGTGTGAGTTGGAGATGATGGAGGTGTATCTTTTCTATACCTTGAATTAGATGGAGTTGTAAAAATCGAACTCTTGGCCCTAGCTATAAACCTTCCCCTAGAATCTCTTGCTCTATGCATGTCATTTTTTATTTTTCTTCAAGTCGGGCTAATAATTCTCTTTCTGATCTTCCAGATCACTCTAGGTGCAAGAAGAGAGCATACTCAATAAATTATTGAACCAATAACTCTCTTTTATGATCCTCCAAGTCACACTAGGTGCAAGAGGAGAGCATACTTTGAGAAGTTATCAATTTTTACCTTCCTTGAAATTTTCTTGTTTTTTTTTAAGAAATTGGCTACCTAGTTTCACTTCCCCGGCAACGGTGCTAAAATGCTTGGTCAATTTAGTGTGTCCTAAATTTCTATATAGATTGTCAATCCGGGAGTCGTAAACTGCTGAAGTGAGGTGCACTATATATGCAAGATAACTGATTTCTTATTTCTTTGTCGTTTTTTATTTTTGGTTTGTTTTTGGGTTTATCTTTTGTTGATTCCCTAATGTGAGATGGCAATTCTAAAATTCAAGTATGGATATAAGTGTTCAAGGCAATGGTGACCTTTAAAATGATTTCCAAACTTCAAAGTTTTCAAAAAGGTTTTAAAACTTGCAATGATGAAATCAATTCCTAAGAGAAAATAAAAATGTACCTATATTCTAATTAAAGCAAACAGTGAGCTAGTGACTATGACACCCAGTATCCTTGCTGCTGTATAAAAAAAAAATTCCAAACTACAAACAAAGTAAACTAAATCATATTACATCAACTCATATTTTGACCCCTCACCATTCGACTCGCTCTGGCTATAGCAGGTAATCATAAACAAATTGAGCAATCTGATATCTAATTTACATAAAATGAAACTAAGATCAAACTACGCATTCATACTTCAATCCCTCACCATTTGGCTTGCTCTGGCTATAGGAGGTAACTGAAAATGACATGAGCAATTCAATAACTAACTTGCAAAAAAATAAACTAATATCAAACTACGCATTCATACTTCAATCCCTCACCATTTGACTCGCTCTAGCTATAGGAGGTAACTGAAAATGACATGAGTAATCTAATATCTATCTTGCAGAAAAGTAAATGAACAAAACAAAACTGAAAGAAATAAATAGTGCTGGGATTGGAACTAAGAAAATAAATCAGCAGAAGGACAAGATAATTCCATGTCATTAGTCATTAAAAAGCTATGTGCAATTGCTCGGGCTGCCTATTAGAACCTGAAATAAAGACACTGATCAGTTAACAGTCATTAGAAAGCATAAAAAATTATGGACAGCACCCAACATGAATACCATAAACAATGTAATATATACAAGCAAACAATTATGGCATCAGGAACGTGAAGGAATAAAGCATGGAACTATACAGCAATTACAAAACCTTGGTGTGTACAGGGGCCCTCTGCACAACCTCGGCCAATCAGCAATCAACCACCAATTGAGCTTAAAAACATTGTCTTCTCATGTATTAAAATGCAGTCATAACATAAGAAACAAGTCACGACACAGTGGGTTCGTAAACAGTCAATATTACATTCAAAAATATAGCTAATATGCATATGAGAATGCTTTATTTATAACAGAGGATGACACAACTACTTTCCTAAAATCTGCGTTGATAAACAGACACGTGAATAACCACGTCCAAAAATCTAGCATGAGGGTAGCCGTGAAAATTAAATCCAAGGAGGGTGTCTGTTAGATTCAGTTCATGGAGTAGTCCACAGGGTTTAGCACGTCTCCTGGGATTTAGGAATTTTCCATGCAAGTCTTCACGTGGTGAAAAACAGAGTTCTGCCACCGTAAAACTCTTAGGTTGACCACCGCTTGACTGTCTTTGACCACAGCCTTCTGTGAGGGATTCGGCTGAACCAAGAGGACACGGTCCATGTCCACATCATTTTCAACTTGCCCATGTGGCCGGATTCTCCTGTAGACACCTGTAACATAGACTTCAACAAAAAGGCTGCGGAAAGTGACAAGATTCCGCAGCTGACTGAGCAAAAATCTAGATCAAACAGCAGTCACAAGACATAGTTAGGAAACCATTTTATATGCTCTTTTTAAACTAATATGCAATGATTTGACAGCTTAGGAGGTCCGGGTAGATGGAAAAAGGCTAAAAAGGTGTATAGGGAAGATGCAAGTTTGGGACTCAACACCTGTACCACATCGTGGTGAAAGGTAAGTTTTTTATCATCATACTTTATGTTGATGATCTCATATTGACTGGTGATGATCAGTTGATCGTGTCTTGCAAGGAGGACCTTGCAAGAGAATTCGAGATGAAAGACATGGGTCTCATGCATTACTTCCTTGCCATGGAAGTGAGGCAGAAGGATGGGGAGTTGTTTGTGTCTCAGGGCAAGTATGCCAATGAGATACTCAGGAGATTCCACATGGAAAAGTGCAAGCCCATGCAGACTCCTCTAGCAGGTAACTGGAGGAAGGAGGTTGCTACTACAAGAGAAGTGGTAGAGGCTACTATGTACAGGCAGCTTGTGGGTTCACTGATGTACTTAGTAAACACACAACCCGATTTGTGCTATGCGGTGAACCAGTTGAGTCAAGAGATGGTTTAGCCTACCAAGATGTTTTGGAAGGTGGCAAAGCATGTATTGAGATACCTCAGAGGCACATCTCAATATGGATTATGGTACAGATGAACAGAGGGAGTGAAGCTACAAGGCTTCACTGATGCAGATTGGGCAAGGAGTCCATCAGATCAGAAGAGCACATCAGGAGGGATTTTCAACCTTGGGTCAGCGACAGTTTCTTGGTACAGCAGGAAACAGAGGTCAGTTGCACTCAGCTCGGTAGAGGAAAAATACATGGCTACAAGTCAAGTAGCATATGAGGCCATCTGGATGCGGAAAATCCTAGTTGGTTTGTTTGATCAGAGGATGGATCCAACTATGATCTATTGTGATAATCAGAGTTGTATCAAACTCTTTGAGAATCCAGTATTTCATGATAGGTCCAAGCACATCGACACCCGGTATCATCATCTCAAAAACTGTGTAACAAGGAGGATCATGTTGCTGCATTATATTTTGAAAAAGGATCAAGATGTTGACATTTTGACAAAGGCATTGTCAAAGTGTAAATTCAAGCTCCATAGAGACAGGATCAGGGTGGAAAATAATCCCTTTCTTGTTGAGAGGGAGTGTTGAAATATGGCAAAAGAATATTCCAATTTAATTTGTCCTTGAATTAAATTGTGAATTAAAATCAAATTTAGTCTTAACAACTACTTGGAAATAATTAATTCATTTATTTTAAATTAATTAGTTGGAGAACTTCAAGTTAGAAGTCTTTCTGAACTCATGCAAGAGTTGTCCCTTAAATTAAGGAGATAAGATTGAGTTATATTTGAGTCGTCATTAGTGTTATAGACATTTTTGTGCCTGGCATCACTGAGCATGAAATGTCAATAATCAAGGGATCCAAAGTCCCTAAACATGTTGTTCATACCCCTAGAGGAACAAGGCCAAGTAACCACAGCAATTCAGAAAAGGTCTCCACCTGAAAACACTCAAAAACAAGGCAATTCTGGATCATGTCAACTGCTCCACTGAGCATCTGTGCTGAATGTCAACTGCTCCACTGTCTACCTGCGTTGAATTTCAACTGCAAAGAAGGCTACCTACGCTGAGCGAGTTTGGACAAGTGGCAGAGTCATTCCTCAAGGTGTCAATGCCCAGGAAGCTTCCAAAATGACACTTGGATCAGGGAATTCGACTGGTGATGAGTAAGAGGTTCCAAATCTCCAAGTGGAAGCAAGAACCTCCAAGTGGACTCAAGAACTGAAGTGGGAGAGGACACTAGTCAGTTTTATACCAGCCTAAAGCTGACTCATCCTCTCTCCAAAACTCCTATATATAGATCTCTCTCTATGAGGTCAAGGGAGGCTGGAATTTGGTATTTGCAAAGAATTGTTGTTGGTTTGTAGCTAGAAACATTGGGTGTGTTATGCTTTGAAAGGAGCTGAAGAAGGAATTCCATTCTGCTGGGAAGGAGATGCTGGGTTGGAGCCCTATGGGTTGTATCTCTTCCTGAATCCTGTTACTTTCAATAAAGCTATCTTGATTCTTTCCTATATGCTGGTGTATTTTGTATGATTGCATTAGTATATTTGATTTACTTCTAATCCTGAATCATTTATGAATATGTATATTTGCCTTTGTATTGTGTTCTTCTCTTGTCGCAAGTAGTTGTTCTCTTGTCACAGGTAGCTGTTCTCTTGTGATCTCGTGGGATTCAAGTAGTTGTTCTCTTGATCAAGCGAGGAGGCAAGTAGCTGTGGACACACAAGGAGAAGAGGATCTAGTTCGAGGGACAACCGGAAGACAATGGTAAGTCTGTCGATCTCCTCTCTTTCATATTTCATAAAGGAATTAATCATGATAGCTGTATTCGTTTGTTGCTAAGGCGCTGTCACACCTTAGGTGGATAGGATCGTCCTAAATAGGCATTTTTCCCCACAAAAAATTGGCGACTCCGCTGGGGAAGAACTTGTTTATTCATTTCATTTGTGTTTCCGTCATTTGTTTACTTCATAGACTTGACAGCAATTCTTGAACTGCATCTTTCTCGGATGCAAAGTAAAAGTTGCTGCTTTGATCCAGTATGTTGGACTTGTCTATGATCTAAACTAGATCCAAAAATGATTTGATTGATCCTTGTGATAGTCTTTAGTACCCTATCAAAGCATCCCTCTGTTTATACCTTTCTTGTGTTTCTGATTTGGCCTGAAACAGTTGATTTTTGAGCATTTTGTGACCCAGAAATCGAGGGAAACGAGAGTTTCTCTCTTCAGCGCAGGCACTGTGAAGGCAGTCTGCATTTCAACGCAGGTCCCGAAGGGGCTACCTGCGCTGAATGTCAAACTGACAGTGTTGGACCTGCGCTGAACCAGTGTGGCCTTGAGCAGCTGGGGTTCTTTGTCCTTTGTTGCCCTGTTTTTATCTCTTTTTTTTGCAGCCTTTAACCAGCATAGGTACTAGCCTGATAACCCTTTTCTTTGCCTGAATTCCGCCCCACTTTTGTACAAAAAGATTGTGAATGTTTTTATGTGTTTGTGGCGTCATTTACAATCTTCCTTTGCATGAGTAAAGTGGTCTTTCTGTAGCCTTTGATTCAGATCTGATTGAGAGTGATCTTAGAAGAGAGTTCATTGGTTGTTTGTTTAGATTGATTATAGTTTTACTTTTGCTTATTGGTTTGAATTTGTCTCTTTCAAAGTATCAAAACAAGTCTTTATTTCGAAAATCGCAAAGTGATTGTAATCTCTTCTACCCTTGTTGATTTCGAAGAAAGTGAACTTGTTTATTTTGATCATTGTAAAAGCAAATTCAAAGTTGTGCAAGAAGCTTTCTTTGTAGGCATTTATACTAAGAAAGTGAAAACAAGCACCTGCATTGTGCATTTTGCATTTGATAGTTTGCATGTTGGATTTAGGGAAAGTGCATTAGAGTGTGCTGATTGCTCTTTGAGAAAAGATAGTCGCTCTCTTTTCCCTTAGTAGCTAGGATTTTCAAAGTTGAAAGATTGTAAAGATTGCTTATCATCTTAGACTGCATTTAGGAATTTGTATCATACATCTCGTGGTGAACCTTGAAAGGCAAACTTTAAAAAGATCAACCTAAAATAAACTGAATGAACCTAACAACGCTTTGTAACATAACGTACAACATAGAGATCTAGGCTAGAGACGTGTTCCGGCGTCGTTAAGCCTAGTGACTGTCGATCTCGAAGAAGGTGGGTGATTCCTCCTGAGAGACGGTAGCGCTAGTACGGATTTGTACTCCCACGTACCGTCGCGTATATATTGGGAGACCCCTATAGGCATATATCCTTTATCCTTAGGAAGCCGTGTCGGCCGCCCTACTGATCGCAATGCAGTGAACACAGCATTCACGAAGATCGACTGCCCGTACCTTAAAAAGTATTCTACGGTTTTGCGAAAAGTTTGGCACACCCTCTGCCTAGAACTCCAGAGCAATTTCTTTTGGCCTTTTTCATACTCTATAACAGAAAAAGTCCATCCGAGCATTTGTCACTTCGGGCTCGTTAAAACATCGAAGGAGACTAGAGTCATCTTTAGCTTTTTCTCGACTCTTTAAAACTGAAAAAGCAAGTTGTGTCTAAAGCGTCGTTAAAATTTATTTTAAACGGAATAATCATCACCTTTCCCTCGTTGATCTTCGAAGTTAGTCTACCTTCATCACAAATTTCTTGTAGAATCGCTAGAAAATCTTTTGGATAGATTAGATATGTCTGAACAACCGTCGACATCCAGGACTGTGCCATCCGACACAGCAGCGGCAGAGCCTCCTGCCGCTACTCCAACGATGTTCGCTGGTATACCATCTATCCCGGCAAATTGTCAACAACAAGCTGGAGTCCAATCAGAGACTGTTTCGACGACATGGTTAGTTCCTATTTCTTCATACGGATTATCATCTGGTATTTCTTATGTTGAAACTCAACGAATTGATCCAACGTGTCTTCAAAGGCCAATCTACCCTTTAAGTACTGGATTGCCACCATATGGAGGACAGTATGCCTTTTCATTGTTCCCCCCGGAGAACAACCATATGGGAGTTTACAACAAAATTCAGGTCAAACTGGAATTACATCCAGCGGATGGGTACCAATACTGCCTCAACAACCAAGGGTTGCATATTCAATGCAACCAGTCCACCCTGTGTCGAATGTTGCCACTATACCTGGTATGGTGATTGCGTCGCAAGTACAAGCGCTACCTGTGGCATGTCAACCCCAAGTTTCTCAGGTTTCCATACAACAGCCCCTTGTCTCGACAACTCAATCGCAACCTCCGGTTAGTGCCTCCTTATCTGGAGTGACTCAGGCTCAAACAAGTACTATGACTCCTCATCTTGGTCAATCATCCAGTATTGGACAACAGCAACTGGTCCAACAACCAGAGCTGGTTCAAACTCATCAACCCCCATTCCAGCAATCATATCAAGGACCTGAGCAACAAGTCTTTGTAAGTAATGGGCAATCGCATTTCCAAAGCAGTAATCAACAACCATATTATAATGGTTATGCCCATCAACCTTGTCAAAGTTGTCAGCATCAAATACATTATGCCGGTATGCAAAGACCCACTGCTCAGGCGATTCCATCTTATCCTGGATATGCTTCGCCTAACCTGAATCAACAGTTGCCCTTTGTAGCAACTCTAGAATTACCAGATCTAAACCGGCTGACGAATGATCCAATTGCTTATGCCCCTTGGTGGCCAGCGATTCCACATAAACTTCCGTCAGATATTCCTAAATTTAATGGAAATCCGGGTGAAGATCCGTCGAATCATGTGATGACATTTCATCTGTGGTGTTCATCAAACACCCTGAATGATGATTCGATAAGACTTCGCCTTTTTCAGAGGACGTTAACGGGTCCAGCGGCAAAATGGTATATTGAATTGCCTAGAGCTTCGTTCAACAATTTCAGTACCTTAGCCACGACTTTCTTAACCCATTTTCAATTACCAATAAGGTATGAAACGGGAACAGAACTCCTAACCAACTTCAAACAGACAACGGCCACTCACATATCTGATCATATACATGAGTGGCGACGTCGTCGTAGGATGGTAAAAACGTACGTTCCCGATCAGCTATTAGCTGAATGGTTTATCAAGTCATTACTTCCTGCCATCACGGAATATGTGGCAAAGGGGGGAGTCGTAACGGAAGAGCAGGTCATCGCTCGTGCGCAATATCTGGACTTGGTTTACACTCAGTCCGGCATGATCTACGACAAAATACCTGATGCCCCTAGACCGGAATTCTCAATTCCTCCTCCTCCTAAATCAAACAATGACTCTCATGCCGGCGATGGCGTGATTGGCGCAATAGACATGAAATCGACAAAGGCTATATCTAAAAAGGCTCGTAAGATTTCCGGTCAAAATGAAAATGAGGAACTTCTTGCCTCGGAAGTAAGTGTCGTGTCGAACGACAAGGGCAAACAACTGAAGCAACCAGGGGGCAAGAATAAAAAGAAAGGGAGAAAAAGGAAACCCCCTACGGGGTGTCATATATGCGATGAGGATCATTGGACAGCAGATTGTCCATACAAAGCTGAGCTTAAAAGATTCTTTAAGAGTTCAAAAACCTCAACTGTGTTGACTGATCCGTTTCCAAGCCCGGGAACCGAACTAGTTGCTAATCAAAATGCTTCCCGATCCCAAGTGCTTATGTTGTCTGTATCAAAGCACCAAAATGATGCTTTGACGAGGAATAAAGATTACAGGAATCCAAAGCTGTCGAACAACAAGGCTAATGAACAACCTAGTAGTTCGACAACACTTTGACCGAAGTTGTGCCACCCATCGTTCCTGAGCCAATTATAAAGTCGCAAAAGGGAGCAGTACACAAATCGACATTTAAACCTTGTGCGAAAATAGCACAGATAGAGGACCTGGCCCGATCGTCGTCCGCTATGTCGACACTTGAGGTACCGCAAAATTGCTTCTCCCAAGAGCAAGCTTTATTATCAGCAATAGGTGGGATTGACACAATGGATTCCAATCTTGTGGCCTTTGATCATAAAGGATATGACCCTCAGTTACCAGCTCAACTAGCCTTCCTTATTCAAGTGAAAGCCCTCAACAAAACTGTTCATCAAACAATTATTGATGAGGGGGCATCTACATGTATTATGTCGATGAGTTGCTGGAAAATTTTAGGATCTCCAACCTTGTCGCGATCTTCGACGACATTAAAAGCATTCGACGGAAGGACATATACCCCGTGCGGCATCCTTAATAACTTGAAAGTTGAACTGGGAGGAAAAACAGTAGAAATAGATGTTGAAGTCATCGATGGGAATCTGGATTACAACATCCTACTGGGAAGACCGTGGATATATGCCATGGCAGCTGTAGTGTCGACTTATTTTAGGAAGATCGCATTCCCTTTTCAAGGAGGGATTACGATCATCGACCAACAAACTTTTCTCCCCAATAGTTCACAAGTTACGGGAAGCATTCCAATGATCCATGGAAGCAATCATTCGCTCCAAAATTTCGGAGTAGGTCTCCTAAAAGACCCTGCTTTAATGGGTACTTTTTCCCTACCACCTCCGAGTAATCTGGCGGAAGTGGCCACAGTGGAATATGAAGCCTTATATATCTAATGGATCTGGACTCCGAGGACGGTTCTTATCTCATGTCAACCTCGTTAAAAAATGAAATAAGGAGTCATGAGGATAGTTCTTTTACTATGTCAACCTCATTAAAAAATGAAACCAATCCCCTTTTCAAATCTCAAAGGTAAACCTTCATTCCAACCACTAAGTTGGATGCAATGAAGCTTGGGGGCATGCACCTCGATTTGCGTTATTATGCTCGGGGCATGCAAACTTATCTACGAGCAGTTTTAGCATAAAATTCATGCTCGTTGAAAAAATAAACGCAAGATCCGAGCAGTTTTAACGTGGAATTCATGCTCGTTAAAAAATAAACATAAGCTTGAGCAGTGTTTTGGCGCATTCAAGCTCTTTAAAAAATGAACCCATTATCGGTAAAATAACCATTGTGTACGTAACCTTATCAGCCATAAAAGCCTTGGTCGTGTTTGCACCGTCACCTCCACTTTTCATTTGGCTGATCGTTTACCTCCATATGATTGTTTACCCATTTTGAGGAACAGCTGCGAAGAGTGATTTCACCTAGCCATCCTTGTGACACTGCCGTGATTGGAAAATTCCAACCTGTACCTGGAATCAGCTGCTAACCCTGTTCATCATTGGTTCCTCAGAAGACGAGTCTTCTTTAAGCTCTTTTCAACTGACTCATAAAATATGAAAAGATTGTCGATTTTTGGCCTTCCAGCTCGTTAAAGTGACCGGAAGAGCTATACCTCCTCTAGATTTTAATCTTTTTGGACCTGAGGGATTATTGCACAAAAAGGTCAAGCGCTTGTTTTATTCGGCTCGTTAAAATTATCGAAAACTCATCCCTTCTATATTGTTTTATACTTTTTCGGACTTAAGGGATTAGATGACGAAAAAGGAATTTTGGAGTTAACTTTATGTACCTTTTCAGACTCTCTAAAAATGAAAAGGACAGAGTTATCCTTGTCATTAGACTCGTTAAAATTATTAAATAGCGACAAAATTGTCTTTAGACGAGAACGAGTTTCACTATCGCTAGGCTCGTTAAAACATAGCGATGGGCTTGCCCGAAGGGCAGGTTATAGAACAAGCATATGTTATCCTCCTCAAGCTTGACAAAAATAAAGAGGTATTGGTCAGCAATGACTGGGGAAAAATTGGGAAAAATCAAGAAAACTTTGACTGTAGCAGGTCGCTCTTGAACATGACACTTTTCCTCCGTATCACAATCGGGTTGGGTTGTTTCATTCACCGGTCACATCACCATGGTCTGGCCATACCATCCATATTTGGGGTAATGCTACCGATCCATCGCATCAGTGTCGCCATATGTTCAAGAGAAGTCATTCAGAAAGAGTCAACCAGGTCCCATCCACTGCCATACATCATCCTTCATCCATTCATGACCGCCACCCTGAATCATATATCACAGATTGTTTTCACCTCCATTAAAATCATTAGCTCCGTTCCATGTCACTGATGTGGGATTCATTAAGGCCCTCCTTTGACGGATCGCTCCTTGTCGACATCAACTCATTATCCAAGGAGTTGATCTAGGAACACCCCCTTCAGTACTTTGAAGCTTGCATGCCTCAATGGCAAGTTTCTCACTTCCGGCGACAGGTATACATTAATGACCTTCGACCAGAAGATTTTGCGTGGTGTTCGACGCCAAGTCCTTTATTCACACCACGTGAATTGTACTGCAGTACCTTGAGGGTCATTATCATTATCGGTGATTCCTCTCGCGCTTGTTAACGGTTTACATCATTGACCGGTAATCAAGCGATGTCTTTCCATGTTCGACTTCAGCGCAATTCTCACATGGATCGACTTGTACTTAGAGTGAAGATCGAACGAGTTTGAAGACCCTGGATCTAGTTTCATCCATCCGGGCTGCGATATATATTCAGGAAAAATAAAGACATTTGACATGTATATCATTGCAGCAGATGATCATCCTACTCAAAGGATGATAATTTTCACCAAAATTATCAGTCTACCATCAGACGATCGTCTGTTCTATGTACAAAAAATGAATTTATAAAGCTGAGCATGGGAATGCCTGCCTCAGCCATATCATGAAAGCAGTATGAATCATAATGTATTGTATTGTATTTTATTACAGGTCTCCTCCCAACAGATGGATGAACTTCAGACCCTCCTGGATAAAGCATTTCACTCGATAAACGGCCTCATACTTTAGGGGGCAACTGTTATAGACATTTTTGTGCCTGGCATCACTGAGCATGAAATGTCAATAATCAAGGGATCCAAAGTCCCTAAACATGTTGTTCCTACCCCTAGAGGAACAAGGCCAAGTAACCACAGCAATTCACAAAAGGTCTCCACCTGAAAACACTCAAAAACAAGGCAATTCTGGATCATGTCAACTGCTCCACTGAGCATCTGCGCTGAATGTCAACTGCTCCACTGTCTACCTTCTTTGAATGTCAACGGCAAAGAAGGCTACCTGCGCTGAGCGAGTTTGGACAAGTGGCAGAGTCATTCCTCAAGGTGTCAATGCCCAGGAAGCTTCCAAAATGACACTTGGATCAGGGAATTCGACTGGTGATGAGTAAGAGGTTCCAAATCTCCAAGTGGAAGCAAGAACCTCCAAGTGGACTCAAGAACTGAAGTGGGAGAGGACACTAGTCAGTTTTATACCAGCCTAAAGCTGACTCATCCTCTCTCCAAAACTCCTATATATAGATCTCTCTCTATGAGGTCAAGGGAGGCTGGAATTTGGTATTTGCAAAGAATTGTTGTTGGTTTGTAGCTAGAAACATTGGGTGTGTTATGCTTTGAAAGGAGCTGAAGAAGGAATTCCATTCTGCTGGGAAGGAGATGCTGGGTTGGAGCCCTATGGGTTGTATCTCTTCCTGAATCCTGTTACTTTCAATAAAGCTATCTTGATTCTTTCCTATATGCTGGTGTATTTTGTATGATTGCATTAGTATATTTGATTTACTTCTAATCTTGAATCATTTATGAATATGTATATTTGCCTTTGTATTGTGTTCTTCTCTTATCGCAAGTAGCTGTTCTCTTGTCACAGGTAGCTGTTCTCTTGTGATCTTGTGGGATTCAAGTAGTTGTTCTCTTGATCAAGCGAGGAAGCAAGTAGCTGTGGACACACAAAGAGAAGAGGATCTAGTTCGAGGGACAATCGGAAGACAACGGTAAGTCTGCCGATCTCCTCTCTTTCATATTTCATAAAGGAAGTAATCATGATAGTTGTATTCGTTTGTTGCTAAGGCATTGTCACACCTTAGGTGGATAGGATCGTCCTAAATAGGCATTTTTCCCCAAAACAATTAGGTAACTCAATTCACTGAGTTAAGTCCAATTAAATTAGTTCCAAACTGTTTGAGGAACTAATAGTGAGTTAACAGTCAGTTGATGCATTAATGCACTCAACTAGTGCTACTCCAGTTAACTGAAGATTCCCTCATCAGAAACTCATGCATGTCTATTCTGAGAAAGAACCAGTTGAGATTAATGTTCAAGGATAGTGTACTATCAGTTGCATGTGTTTTCTTATGGAGAAAACTCATGCATGCAGTCAAGGATTCATCCTTGAGGATTGCGCAGTTTTGAAGGATTGTTTTTCCACTTGGTAATAAGAGAATCATCCACAAGGAATAGTGCAAGGAAATAGGAGTTTGGAGGGCAGAGAGGAAGGAAGGAGAGAAGCCAAGATTGCCTGTGAGCATCTATGAGGATTGTACTGAGAGTTGGCTAGCTGTGAGAGCTAAGGCTTTGTATAATTCCTATGTATTTCCACCATGTATGATATACAATAGTGTGGGGTTTTTAGCTAAGGCTTTCCCCAAATTATTTTCATGTGTATTGTGCCATTGATTCTTATTCTTCTGGTTATATTGTTTAGCTCGATCTTTAAGCTTCCACAAATTGATAGTAGAAGTAAGTTATAGTATTCTGCTTTGATTTATATTGCATTATCGGGTTAACCTACACAGATTTTCTACATGTTATTAGGATAATTCCAAGCTGTTGGGCCATGAATACAACCACTTTGTAACACTTATTTCATCCATTTTTACTCTTCTCTATTATATCATCTATTATAATTTATCATTTAAATCCATTTTATAAATGATTTATGCTCTTATGGATGAATATTATTTATTCTCCTTTATTTCTAATAAATTGATGATTATGCGTGATTTTATCAATGATAGTTTTAATAAATCAGTTGTAACATTATTCACCATTTTTAGCCTCCAAGATAATTTCCAGATTGAAGACTTGATCATTAAAAGTGCCAACTCAGAAATTCGCTGGAATAAGGAGTGACGGTTTTGCGGTTGAGATTCTGAGCAAATGAAGCAAAATATGGAAAATCTGGAACATGGGTTTTGTCCAGAACTGACCCAATTAACTTTTTCAAAGAACGGTTTGCCCAAATTCGGCTTGTACTGAGAGAAACGCAGGGTTCTTTGAGCATGATTTTCTCAGATTTGTTGTTGCGGTCGTCCTCCAAATCTCAGCTGCAAAGCCAAATTCGTCTTGCTCTTGTTGAAAGCTAGATGGAAATATATCTTCTTGTTTATCAATTGGTTGGAAACAATCTAATTTTGTAATAGAAATCATGTTGTACTTATCTTGATTTTAACTGCTCTCTGATCTCTCTTTATTTAAATCACAACAGAGATCAGAGAGGGGGGTGATTTCAGAGAGATTCGAATGATGGAATTGAGGATGAATTAGAGATTCAAAATTGAGGATGGCAGAGAGAATGGATAATGGCTGAGAGATTGAGAGATTTCTTGTTGTAATCCACTGTAACTCTGCTCTAATATTTTAATATAAATCTAGTTGCCATTTCATCCTTGATCCTGAAGTAACCCAGCAGCATCCGCTGGCGGCTAAGGGCCCAGCCTCTGGTGGAGTACGCTACCGCTGTATTATATCTTTATGCTTCATGTGTGGTTTGATTTCTTTCTTTTACTATGTTCAGTAATCTGATGCACTTTACTGTTTTACATATCAGCGCTATTAGATATACTTGATTGGATACTATCGTTATCTGCAACAGGAATGCTATGTTATCATTTTAACTTTATATCGCATTGCTGTTCCTTTTGATAATTGATATAACATTGTTGTTCCTTACAGATTGTCATTCGATTACAGATTAACCGCGCTGTATGTTCCTAAATCGGTACAACTGTATGATGTATTCTTAAATTGTGACTGTTGTTTATTCGTGATTGTTGTTCCGTTACAATTGCTGTTAATTTATAACTGTGATTCATGCATATTGTATCGAAGCTTGGATTACTGTCCCTTTTAATGATAAGTGTGTTGCGTGCTTGATTTGGATTGTTGTACATTCATATTTAGTTGTTGTTCCATTTCTGAATTGTTGTTTCATTTCAATTGCTGGTCTATTTCAAGATTGCTGATTTGTTGTTTCATTTACTTGCCATTTCTTAAGGACAGACTCAGGCTGTAGTGAGTGTCAGCGTCTGCTATCTGGCTCCCAGACCTCTGATCTGCTCTCATCAGTTATGAAAGGGATAGGTTATTGCCACCAAACCCTTGGCTGATGTGTTGTTCTATTTCATTGTTATTTCCTTTACTTGCCATTTCATTTATATTCATCAAGGACGATCTCAGGCTGTAGTGAGCCCCAGCATCTGCTACCTAGCTCCCAGACCTCGGATTTGTTCTCATCAGTTATGAAAAGGATGGGTTATTGCTACCGAACCTTCGACTGATGCAATGCTTGGTGTGATTTAGCCTTTTGAAGTAGTTAAGTTGTAGACATGCACCCATTTACTTTGTTGTTCATTTCTATTGATTAATTGCACTAGTTTGCTTTTAAAGAGTTTTCCTAGTTTACTTTCAATGGCAGCTTTAGTTCAAGTTCGATTTCCTTTTGATTGCTTTAAAGCAGGACTTTCAACTGTAGAGAACATTGGTTATTGCTTCCTCGTTCCCAGATTGATTGTCTTGTTCCGGTTTGATTTCAATTGCATCAATCTCTAGAGGAATGAGTTATTGCTACTGTATCCTCAATTGATGTTTCCTGAGTGAATAGTTGGATTTCAGAGCATTTGAGTTTATGTTGTTGTTAGATTTCTTTTTCAAGCATTCATTTACTTTTGTAGCTTTTAAGCACTATACTACAAAACATTACTCTTGAGTAAATAGCCACCTCAGACTGAGTACACTCTTGAAATAAAAAGTCGTCCCTGGGTTGATAATTAATGTGAAGGTAATTAGGAGTTTAAAAGACACCTTTTTATCGCTCCACATTACTTCTAGTTTGCATCAACAAACCATTTTAAAAGCTGAAGAACTTCATGATATGATGGATATGGGAAATCAAGAAAATAACGGATATATTGAAGATTGGTTTCACTCCATCACTCGTTTGCAACATCACTCCATACTTCAACAATTTTTGACAACATCTTTTCAAGGGAAGTTCGCTTCTCATACCCTAATTTTTATCAACACGCATTTTTCAAATTTGGGTATGTGCATACGTAAAGCCTCAATTCTAAAATGGTTCCACTGGAAATACTCTTATACATAAACATATTTGATTCTCAAAGAAGAGTAGGATAGTGGAGAAAATAAAATAAATAAACAAATAAAACAAACACATCTTTTTTATTTTTATTTTTGTAAAGCTAGTTGTTTTTTTGTTACAACATGCTATGGAAATCAACATCGGTGATAATTTTTTTTTAAATTCATTTGTGTATGTAGATGACTTATAATGGAAATAATAGTTCTACAAACACTTATATTCATTTTTATCATCAATATGAAAAAATGGTTGAATATCATTTTTTTGGCTTTCGGGCTTGATGAAATTTCTGGAAAAACAGTCGGGACAGTCATGTTTTGAGGGACCAAAAGTGAATATTTTTAAAACCTGTTTCTACCCTAGGTGTCCCTTGATGTCTACTTTCTAACCCAATTTTAACCACTCAATTTGGATTTGAAAAGAAAAAGTTAGAAACAAAACATTGACAGGGTGTCTAGTGGACAGCTCAGGAACAGAGTTGGGACAGTCAGTTTTCGGAGGCCTAAATGTTTGAATTTTTAAAACCTGTTACTATGGTAGATTCCCCTATGAATCTAGTTTACAATTCAATTTGAATCACTCATTTTAGATACCGTATGGGGAAGTTATGATCAAAATACTGACTATTTATCGTAAATCAGCACCCTTAAAACTATGTCTTCCGGCTGTTCCTTACAGTATTTGACCTATCAATTCTTCTTTTATTCAAAACCTGTTTCTATTGGAAATAAATAAATGAATATACTTTCATTTCCAATTTGAATCATTTGAATCCGACATCAAATGAAAAAATTATTCTTGAAATATCAACTGTTGGTCTAAGTTGGGTAATCAAAAATGACTCTGTTATGCAGGTTGTTCTAACTAAAATTGACATATCATATCATTGAATTTTTAAAACTTGTTTCTACTGGAGATAAAACTTTGAATTAGCTCTCATTTGGCTTTGGAATCGCTCAATTTCGACAAAAAACATAGAAGTTGTGATTAAAACACTGCTGGTTAGTATGGTCGACCACTGCTCTCCCGCAGGTGACAAATAAATTTTACTTTGTTATTTTCTCCATGGATTTGTTCTACAGAGTAACTACTTGTTAGTTTTTTTTGCATAATTCTTGGATTAGGGGAGCCGTGCACCTCTCTTTCTCCATGATTTAATGTTTTATTGCAGGTAGACACTCGTTTTTTGCAGGTCCTAGGAGAAAAAGAATGTCAATTTATGGACGAGTGATTCTTGAAAGAAATTTTAAATGAAACAAAGGAATTTCATCCAACTCATTACCCAACGGATTCATAATAGAAGAAATGAAGAATTGATTTCCATTTGAAGATTCATGTCATGTCTTTGCTGCCAAAACATTTTTCGAATAAATCATTTTTTTGACATCACATCACAGCTGTTGTAACTTAATTTATTTATTTACATACTGTTTTTTGTTGTTTCTTTTCTAATTTCTCTTATATTTTGTGTTTCAGGTGTTGCTTCACTCAAAGTATAACTCATCCTCAGCATCAATACAGTGAATAGCGAATTCCTTCTGTGCATACTTGCATTTTATGCTTGTGCATTTTGCTGTTCCTTTTCCAAAGGGACAACATTTTCATTTTGTTGTTCCTTTTCCAAAGGAATAGCACCTTTTGGGACCACGGTTCATTTTGTTGTTCCTTTTCCATGGTTCATTTTGTCGTTCCTTTTCCACGGTTCATTTTGTTTTTCCTTTTCCATGGTTCATTTTGCCGTTTCTTTTCCACGGTTCATTTTGCTGTTCCTTTTCCATGGTTCATTTTGTCGTTCCTTTTCCATGGTTCATTTTTCCGTTCCTTTTCCACGGTTCATTTTTGTTGTTCCTTTTCCAAATGAACGACACTTTCATTTTTGTTGTTCCTTTTCCAAAGGAACAGCACTTTTTTTTTGCTGTTCCTTTTCCAAAGGAACGGCACTTGAGTTTTTGTTGTTCATTTTCCAAAGGAACGGCACTTTTCATTTTTGATGTTCATTTTCCAAAGGAACGGCACTTGTGTTTTTGCTGTTCATTTTCCAAAGGAACGACACTTTTCATTTTTGTTGTTCCTTTTCCAAAGGAACAGCACTTGCGTTTTTGCTGTTCCTTTTCTAAAGGAATAGCACTTTTAGTTTTTACTGTTCCTTTCTCCAAAGGAATGGCATTCGCATTTTCACACTTTTTTGTGTGTATATATATATATATATATTTTTTTATTTTTATTTTTTCTTTTTTGCTTTTTTTGGTGTCCATTTTCTTTGTTGTTCCCTACACGGAACACCACTTTTTGAGAGTTTTTGTTGTTCCTTCAAAAGAGCAACACTTTGGGAGTATTTTCGAGAGCAACCCTTCCTTCCTCTTGTGGAATTATTCCTAATTCATCTCAACCACATTTTACTGATTCCCTTTTATGGCATGAAGTACACTACTTTTATGAGGACAAGAATTATGGATCCTTTTGAAGCAAAGTTAATATCATTCACGTTATGATCTTTAACAGGACAACTCTTTGATGATAGATTCTTTTCAAAAGGGACATAATTATTTATATATCACTTTACTGCATTGTTTTCCGTTGAACATGATATTGATTGATCATCTTAATACCATGCTGGTTCCACCCTTCCTGGTTATAATCTTCTCTGTTTGTAATAAATGAGATTATGGGTATATTTTTTTCTATTGACATGTTCAACTTCTTCCACCATCTCTACTCTTAAGGAGTACTGAGCCTCCCTCATTTTATCATAAAAATATGTAATAACAACAAAATTTTGTTCGCAGATGGAGGATAGGGGGTCTCATTACGAGCCAGCCTACCATGTTCATAAGGTTGTAACAAAGTGACATTCCCATTATGGCCACCACACCAGGGTTATGATCCATTGGATAGCCAAATTATCCTTGGAACAGGAGGTCTCATCACGAGCCGGCCTGATCACTTTTGCTACATCCCAGTGAATGTCAGTGTGATTATCTAGTTACCACGCCAGCACACTAATCTCTTCTGTAGAACAGCACTGTAACTCTCCATTTATAAATTGAGGATCCTGGCTCATATGGGTTAAAAAGAAACCCTGCCGAGGCTATGGACGCCTGCTGGTAGCAGCGGCTTTGCTTATGGTATTGAAGTTATATCTTATCGTCAATTATTACTATAATACCCTTTTCTTATTCTTTCTTTTTATCAGAGACGTTATTTCCTTAATTTTTTCCCCCTGTTTTGAACCTTTACGCATGAGAAATTGTTTTCAGATCAATCACATCATTTTCAGCTAGAATATCGTCAGCAAAGCATCTTTTTAGCATATTGTTGTCCTTTTTCGTTTTGCATAAACTATCATCAATCCAAAGCGTCCTATCTCTTATTCATAACTATCTTTACACACTTTTCTCTCAATATAACCATAACTTTCATTGTCCTATCATTGATATGTGTACTCTGCTTCATTTACTGTTGTATTGTTCATTCCCTTGCCTTGTCATCAACACAACACCTTTCATATGCTTTATGGTCATGGGATCCCTTTTCCAATTGGAGGGGGGAATGTATGCATTATGGGATTGCATGCGATATGATTACTGCACTTTGCCATACCTTGTTGATTTGACACCATATTAGTATTGCATGTATACATAAGTTTTTCTAATTGAAATTTTGCATGCATCTTATCTATTGTTATTCAAAGCTAACACTATGGATTCAAGAACATTGTATGCAAAATAGAACTTTTTTTACAGGAGAACAAAAAGTATGGGCAGAACTCTATTCGTAGCATGACCACACTATTGCACTTAACAAAAGAGGCTCGCGAACGTGAACAATTCTTCAGACATGATGTGCTTACCTGGATTCCACCTTTTGTATCACTTTCAACACCAACTCTGCCTACATCAGCTTCAACACATGCCAGTCCATATACGTCATTCCACATTTTCGGAGGTAAAACTTGAGGTAAAATCGCATAATTTTCTGATCTATTACAAATTTAGGAGAATTTCATAGAAATCCATTTTGAGCATTATTTATCATCCTTCATTCCACATCTTTACCACTTCCCCTTTTTCAACGACATATCATCTTTCAGTTTGGGGGAGTGTTGCTTTCATTCATTTCTTTCTTATGACCATGCCATTCATATTCTTTATCATCCATTGCTATTCTTATTCATTCTCAACACCTCCCTTATTCCATGTTGTTTTACACCAAGCATAGAATTCAACAGATAGTAGCAACCACCTCTATTTGTTTTCTAGCATCGCATGAGGGCATGTTAATTTTTCAAAGAGGGGGAGGAATTGCTACGCATGATGGATGTTTTCTATTTTCTTTCTCATTTAAGGCATACAATTTCAGTGTATAAATTGATTTCCATAATATTTTTAAAACTATGAACTCAATTCTTGTGATCTCTAGGAAACACAGACATACTATTAAAATACACATACCTAAATAATTTCAAGATAAATTGGTTCATAAAATTTCGGAAATCATGCACTCTCACCTACAGCCATTTTGTTTATATCTCATGATCTGTGCATCAAAACAGTCCGATTTTTGGATCATAAAGGCATTCATATATTATAAATTTACTTGCCAAATTTCAACAAAAGCTAGTTTGTAGTTTTTGAGAAAATGGTTAATGAAGTTTGCTGTTACTTATATCATATTTTGTTGCAACTTCATATATACATATGATTGAATGTCAATGTAAAAATTGTTATGCCTTCATCAAGATTACTAAAAGTGAATATTCATTAATTAAGGAAGAATTCATTTGTTCTATCTATTTCATGAGCTGAAATGAACATATTTTTTTTTATCGCTTGGTTAACACATGGGTTTTTGCCTTTGGGTTGCATGAAGACATGCAATATATTCAGTTTTCGTTGCATGAGGACATGCAACATATTGAGTGTGGGGGTATGTTGGGCCATGAATACGACCACTTTGTAACACTTATTTCATCCATTTTTACTCTTCTCTATTATATCATCTATTATAATTTATCATTTAAATCCATTTTATAAATGATTTATGCTCTTATGGATGAATATTATTTATTCTCCTTTATTTCTAATAAATTGATGATTATGCGTGATTTTATCAATGACAGTTTTAATAAATCAGTTGTAACATTATTCACCATTTTTAGCCTCCAAGATAATTTCCAGATTGAAGACTTGATCATTAAAAGTGTCAACTCAGAAATTCGTTGGAATAAGGAGTGACGGTTTTGCGGTTGCGATTCTAAGCAAATGAAGCAGAATCTGGAAAATATGGAACATGGGTTTTGTCCAGAACGGACCCAATTAACTTTATTGAAGAACGATTTGCCCAAATTCGGCTTGTACGTAGAGAAACGCAGGGTTCTTTGAGCACGATTTTCTCAGATTTGTTGTTGCGGCCGTCCTCCAAATCTCAGCTGCAAAGCCAAATTCGTCTTGCTCTTGTTGAAAGCTAGATGGAAATATATCTTCTTGTTTATCAATTGGTTGGAAACAATCTAATTTTGTAATAGAAATCATGTTGTACTTATCTTGATTGTAACTGCTCTCTGATCTCTCTTTATTTAAATCACAACAGAGATCAGAGAGGGGGGTGATTTCAGAGGGATTCGAATGATGGAATTGAGGATGAATTAGAGATTCAGAATTGAGGATGGCAGAGAGAATGGATAATGGCTGAGAGATTGAGAGATTTCTTGTTGTAATCCACTGTAACTCTGCTCTGATATTTTAATATAAATCTAGTTGCCATTTCATCCTTGATCCTGAAGTAACCCAGCAGCATCCGCTGGCGGCTAAGGGCCCAGCCTCTGGTGGAGTACGTTGCTGCTATATTATATCTTTATGCTTCATGTGTGGTTTGATTTCTTTCTTTTACTATGTTCAGTAATCTGATGCACTTTACTGTTTTACATGTCAGCGCTATTAGATATACTTGATTGGATACTATCGTTATCTGCAACAGGAATGTTATGTTATCATTTTAACTTTGTATCGCATTGTTGTTCCTTTTGATAATTGATATAACATTGTTGTTCCTTACAGATTGTCATTCGATTACAGATTAACCGCGATGTATGTTCCTAAATCGGTACAACTGTATGATGTATTCTTAAATTGTGACTGTTGTTTATTCGTGATTGCTATTCCGTTACAATTGTTGTTACTTTATAACTGTGATTCATGCATATTGTATCGAAGCTCGGATTATTGTCCCTTTTAATGATAAGTGTGTTGCGTGCTTGATTTGGATTGTTGTACATTCATATTTAGTTGTTGTTCCATTTCTGAATTGTTGTTTCATTTCAATTGCTGGTCTATTTCAAGATTGCTTATTTGTTGTTTCATTTACTTGCCATTTCTTAAGGACAGACTCGGGCTGTAGTGAGTGTCAGCGTCTGCTATCTGGCTCCCAGACCTCTGATCTGCTCTCATCAGTTATGAAAGGGATAGGTTATTGCCACCAAACCCTTGGCTGATGTGCTGTTCTATTTCATTTTTATTTCCTTTACTTGCCATTTCATTTATATTCATCAAGGACGATCTCAGGCTGTAGTGAGCCCCAGCATCTGCTACCTAGCTCCCAGACCTCGGATTTGTTCTCATCAGTTATGGAAAGGATGGGTTATTGCTACCGAACCTTCGACTGATGCAATGCTTGGTGTGATTTAGCCTTTTGAAGTAGTTAAGTTGTAGACATGCACCCATTTAGTTTGTTGTTCATTTCTATTGATTAATTGCACTAGTGTGCTTTTAAAGAGTTTTCCTAGTTTACTTTCAATGGCAGCTTTAGTTCAAGTTCGATTTCCTTTTGATTGCTTTAAAGCAGGACTGTCAACTGTAGAGAACATTGGTTATTGCTTCCTCGTTCCCAGATTGATTGTCTTGTTCCAGTTTGATTTCAATTGCATCAATCTCTAGAGGAATGAGTTATTGCTACTGTATCCTCAATTGATGTTTGCTGAGTGAATAGTTGGATTTCAAAGCATTTGAGTTTATGTTGTTGTTAGATTTCTTTTTCAAGCATTCATTTACTTTTGTAGCTTTTAAGCACTATACTACAAAACATTACTCTTGAGTAAATAGCCTCCTCAGACTGAGGACACTCTTGAAATAAAAAGTCGTCCCTGGGTTGATAATTAATGTGAAGGTAATTAGGAGTTTAAAATACACCTTTTTATCACTCCACACAAGCATCTTGGTCTCATCATCACCACATATATATCACAGACACTCATCACATAGATTTCACTACCATTTATCATTGTTGCAAGCTCGGGTCAATCATCATTCAATTGTTCATTCAAGGGTTCTAGTAAAAGTGCAGTATCGTATAGGAAGTACTTTCTTAAGTTTGTGCAACTTCATTCACAAACCACACCCTACCACTTGTAGCATACATGTATTCTTTTCTTCACCAACAAGTGTTTATTAACACTTCAATACAGATAAGTGTATGATGTCATAGAATCAGATCTCACATAAGTTCAGGGTGCTGAAGTACAGTTTTGCTAGGTGACTCAAACCAACGTCAACCAATGCTCATCACTTCTCACTATATGGGACTCATATAATATTATATCTTCTGCAAGTTGTCACAATTTCATGCACTAGGTGGGCTAGAAACTCATCACAAAATGAATCCAAATACTCTATCACAATTTTTTTCATAATCTATATCAAAGTATCCCACAAAACCTCACACAACCATACACGCCAAGGTTTCAAAATTTGAAACACGTGCTTCAACCTGGAAGCTTCCAGAAGACATAAGAAATGAATTTTCTAGAAAACTGTGACTTCCTACAGATGCTCAAATACTTCAGATCTTGGATAGTTGTCTACTACAATCAACGAAAATACAAAGATGTTTCTTTAATATATAATGTAAACCCTGAATATATCTTCCATACAATGAATATCAAAAGTATTGATGATGGTTCGATTCATTAGGATCCAAAGCTCATTAACAACCCATGAAAATTACGGATTACAGCCCATAGGTCCTCAATAACATTTACAATAATTGTCAACATTCAAGCTATCTGTGACTTAGGAAATTTTCAATATATACACCGTAATATGCCCTACAAAGGGCCAAACCACGCCAGAGGTCCAAGTGCACGGAGGTTAAAAAAATAATGTTGCAAGCAAGTGTCACATATCTATTGTGAACTTTACTGCAGAGTTTCATTGTGTGCCTCAGAGATCAAGAGAGGAACATTGCATAGCATAAATGTGACCCTAATGCAATGTTCAAATACTAATGCTAGACACAAGATGTGAGTCACAGAACTACAACTTGCCATAGAGTGGAGCGAGTCACATAAAATCTTGAGCCACAGAGTATATTGAAAGAATCATAGTTATTGTCTAATAGATGTGATCCATTAAACAATGTGAGTCACAAAACTTCAATCAGTGAAGGCATACAGATTGATCTTTTGATGGGTCGATAATTATTCGTCTTAGTTATAATTGTTACTTCAAAAAAGTTTAAAACTAATCAGCGTGTATCATTACATACTACTCCAAGTTAGTGTTAGCATCCCAGGGTTAACAAATAATATCAGAGATTATGAACTTCCATAATAATTTTTGAACCTAAATCTCTAGATCATGCTTTCAGTCTGGCAAGAAAAGTTGAAAGTAAACATATGGCCACTAGAAGTCACTAATAACTATAGAGAAAATCATGCTTCCTTTCTTAAACTAACAAGTTTGACTCCTCAGTGAATGGATGAAATAATAGCATGTTGGAAATACTTCGAGTGGGGTGAATCAATATTTCACTATTTTGATCCAATTGGTTAGATTATTCCTAGATATTTAGAGAATTAAAACAAATGTGAAACATCATCACATCATAAGATCAATACACAGAAGATTTTTATCCACAAATGCTTTATTATGTATGATTACATACAACTTTACCAAATGAACTGGAAGGAAGTACAAGACTCCCTTAGGGTTTTACCAACAAGGCTATAAGGAATCAAATGCTCCCTGAATGAGTTTGGGCTCTTGTACCAAGGATAATGACCCAACTACAATCTGAGACTTCAACTATTGTTGTTGTTTTTCCCGTTGTTACAAAAATTCTCTTCCACACTGCATGTTGCTCAAATCCACTTCACTCCTTAATGTCCACTTCCACTGCTACTATTGTCATTTGCTCCCATTGTTGTCCATTGTTGCCCATTGCTCCAACTATCCACTATAACTCCTGCTATCATTATTGTTATTCCTTATTGTCATTGTCTACTAAAAATTCTCACTACCACTACTACTGCTATACCAAACTCAACTCTGCCAAGTACCCTCATCACCGCTTACTTCAATGTTGTTTCCATCTTTGTCATTGTAGAGACAAGTCATATACCAAGGTCACTGCAATGCCAAGGGTGTTGTCATACATCATAGGCTATTTTCATTAAGATAATGTCTTCTATGTCATCAAGGTCATTGTTGTTATTAAGAGTGTCATTATTGCCATCATTAAGGTCATTGTTATGCAATAAGATCAATGTCATGTAACAAAGTCACTGTCATGGTCAGGTATATCATTGTCACTATCATTGTCGAGTAGATCACTTTCATATCTCCAAGTCATTTTCACTGTCAAGTATATCATTGTCACATCTCCAGGTCACTGTAATTAAATCATTATCACATAATAATGTTATGAATTACTTCCATGCCTTATATCACTGAAAATATTATGCCATGTGATACACTTCTATGAGGATAAAGTTATGTATCATAGAGATGCAATATTTCCACTGTTATTAGGACAATGCCAAGAATCTTGGTCTCATCATCACCATATATATATATATATATATATCACATCTGCTCATCACACAATTTTCATTGTCATCTACCATTGTTGCAAGCTTAGGTCAATCATCATTCAAGGGTTCTAGTACAAGTGTAGTATCATATAGGAGGTAATTTCTTAAGTCTATGAAACTTCATTCACATAAAACACCCTGCCACTTGTAGCATACATGTATTCTCTACTTCACCAACAAGTGTTTATTGACACTTCAATTTTGATAAGCGTATGATGCCGCAAAAACCCGATCTCACATATGTTCAGGGTGCTAAAATATAGTTTTGCTAGGTGACTCAAATCAGCGTCAACCAATGCTCATCACTTCTCACTGTATGGGATTTATATTGTATTATAGTTTCTGCAATTTGTCACAATTTCACGCACTAGCTAGGCTAGAAACTCATCACAAAATGAATCAAAAATACTTATAAACACAAACACATAAAAGCATAAAAAAGGGAGACATAGATATATGTGGTTCACCAATTTGGGTTGCGTCCATGAATAAACAATCAGTCCTTCCTTTTTATATCCAACAAACAGATTGGATACAACTTACAACAAATATTTTGTAACTTCCTCTTCGCTCTCACACAGTCTCCTCTCTTTTCTTGCACAGAATAAAAATGATTCACAATCACAATACAATTCACTCATATAAACTAAGGGTTCCCTTTTAGGGAAACAAACCCTAAATTAAAATAACTTCTACCGTTAGATATTCTTTCTAATGAATGGCCCATATTCACTACAAAATTTAAATATTTTACAAGGCCGCCACACCCCCTAGACCCTCCTAGCAGCCCTAGGGGTGAGGGGGTGAAAGCCCCCCACACCCCCCCATCAAGTACTGGGACCCAGCCATAGGTGAGTCAAAGACCTGTCAATCAGGAAGATAATCAAGCTCCACACCTAAAAAGTATCCCACAAAACCTCACACAACCATACATGCCAAGACGGTTTCAAATTTTGAAACTAGTGTTTCAACTTAGTAGCTTCCAGAAGACATAAGAAATGAACTGTCTACAAAAACATGACTTCCTACAAATGCTCAAATACTTCATATGTTGGACAATTGTCTACTACAATCAGAGAAAATATAGTGATTTTGCTTCAATATATAATGTAAACCTTGAATATATCTTCCATACAATGTATATCAAATGTGTTGATAATGGTTAGAGTTATTAGGATTCAAAGTTCATTAACAGCCAACGAAAACTATGGATTACAGCCCAAAAGTTATCAACAGTGGTTACAATAATCATCGACATTCAAGATACTTGTGACTTAGGACATTTTCAATGTATACACCATAATATGTCCTACAAAGGGCCAAACCATGCCACAGGTCCAAGTGTGCATAGGTTAAACCAAAAGGCTACAAGCCACTATCACATATCAAATGTGAACTTCACTATAAAGTTTCATGTTGTGCCTCAGAGATCAAGAAAGGAACATTGCATAGCATACATGTGACCCTAATGCAATGTTCAAATACTAATGCTATCCACAGGATGTGAGTCACAAAACTATAGCATGCCATAGAGTGGATTGAGTCACATAAAATGTTGAGCCATAGAGTAAATGCAAGAATAAATTACCGTGTGATAGATGTGAGCCATTAAACAATGTGAGTCACAGAAATTCAATCAGAGAATGCACACACAATTGATCTTTTAATGGGTAGATACTTCTCTGTCATGGTCATAAGTGTTACTTCAGAAAATTTCAAAACTGATCAGCGTATACCATTACATATTTCTCCAGGTTAGTGTTAGCATGCGAACTTCTTCATAATAACCTACAAAAACACATTCAACTCTATGAATCCCATGCCCAAAGAAAGTATCCCATAAACTTCTTCAAATGCCACTTCGTTTCTCCACAAGGCCATAGAGGAGATATTATTCATGTGCTTGATCTTTGATAGGTACATATCCATGGTGACGAAGATGAGCCACTTATATGGTTTTGAGAATCCAATGATTAAGGTTGACAGACTAGCTTTTGGAAGGAATTTGAAATTCAAAATTGAAATTATTTGGAGCCAAAAATTACAATTTAATTTGGATCAAAATAATTAAAACTTAATTTAATTTAGCCATAAAATATTTAATGCGTGTCCTCTTGGCTTGAAGGTAAATTACCACATCATCACTTCAATAAGACATTCTTCTTTGCCACTTCATTTTAAACTTTGGAGCCAAAGAATGTAACAACCTCCTCCCACATTTACCCAAGCTAACTAGTCCACTAGTGTAAACATGTGACGAGAGGCTACTATGATGTGATTCAACTCGTCAAGTACAATTAAGGAAGTGGAACTGATAAATTACAACCAAATTGACCTTCCCCAGAAGCTACAGACCCTTCAGGAGGTAACCAACCCTTCCAGGTGCTTAACCCCCTGAGACAACTCATCTTCTTACTATCCTAAAGCCTCAGTCATTCCCATGGCAAGGCATGCATGCAACCAAAGCCTTCTAGTCACTCCCACAACAAGGCATGCCAGCGATTGTGGAATTTTTCAGGAAGTTCTGAGCCAGCGACCCTGGATTCAGTGCCACGTTTTCATGGCTAGGTCTCTAGCCACTACCCGAAACTTCATGAAACTTTCATAAATGATAAATGACATTGAAACAATGGTACTAATGCAAACACTTGAGTAAGGACTTGATCGGACCCCTAATAGCCATGATAGGCATTTCTTCAAACATGTCACAAATATGCAATCTACAAGTCATAACAAAATATCTAAGCATAGGGGTCTCATACTTATCTGGGATTCGTAAAGAAGCATTGTTGTTATATCACAATAGTTGCATTATCAACTATTAGGTCATATATTCATTGTACAATCATTTCCAAATCAAAACATGATAAGAGCTATATATCAAGTATGTCATAAAACATACTCATAACCGGCATATAACCAACATAAATAAAAAGGATATAACACCCATAAGAATCACATATGAATCAGTACATTTACACATGAAATGCCAAGGAGAAGGAGCTCTTATTAATGAATGAAAAATCCAACCAGGTTTGGGACTTCCATGAACCACCCGACAATATATTGGTTGAACCAAATATTTCTTTCATCGAATCACCCCCGTGCCATATTCCAAGCATGAATGTGAGACTCAAAACCAAGCCAAACTAGTTTTCCTCAAGCTTTACTACAATCCCCATCGAATCACTAGGCCCTAAACAAGCATGGATGCCATCGGATTTATCCACCTACACCGTGAGGAATTTTCCTGTTTCCTATTCTCTAGGATTTACCATATATCTCGCCATACAATGGTCGAGGATTCCCAGGCCTAATCAAGACTCCAACCTTCAGGTTTTACCATATATCCCTCCATTCACCAGTCAAGGATTTCTAGGCATGATCAAGGGCACACACCTGTAGGCTTTAGTGTATATCCCACCATTCACCGGTCGAGGATTCCTAAGCACACAAAATCCATGTTTACAGCAATCCCACCTTCTCCAGTCTAGGGATTCCTAGGTCTTGTGTTCTTTCTTTCAGAGATCGCCTCACTCAGTTTCAAAACCATCTAGCAATCCTACTAAACCAAATATAAGAGAACCCATCACACCATGGCTATACAAAAATGGCAAGGCAAGGCTGAAGAACATTGACACATTTGGCAAAATTCATGCTAATGATAGCAAGAGAACCAAATACACACATGCATGTACCATGCATACCAAATCTAGCAAGGAAATCACACATGTAAATAATCTTGTTGTAGTTGTTAGATGATGCTCTTCCTTGCTTGATCTTTGATTTCCTTTGCATTTTTTGTCCTTCCTTTACTTTCCTTGATCCAATGCTAAAGTGCTCCAAGAATTAAGAGTCCAATACTGAGAGAGAGAGAGAATAGAGAAAGCTCCAAAATTGAACTAACAAAAAATGTACCAACTGATTCTCAAAAGCCTTTTTATTAATGAAGCCTCTATTTTCTTCAATTTTCCATTATTTTCCTTCATTTTCCTCCTCGCATGTAACTTGTGACCTTTTAGCTTCCTTTTCTCCTATTTTCCATTAGTTCATAAATAAAATGTCAATTAATGCCTCATGCCTTCCCAAAGCCTCCACCATTTCCTTTTCCAATTTCCCTTAGCCATAATAAACCAAATGAACACCCACACATGGATGTTTTTCCCAACACTCATCTTGGAATATGTGTCTCATGACCTTGGTTATTATTTTGCCTTTATTGGCTTTATTACATGGACTTTTGACCAAGGTTGTTACAGAATCCTTCCCCTTCGGGGAACACCATCCTCGATGTTCAATGACACCTACAACCAACAAGACTATTGAAAGAAAAACATATTGTCTATGGAGCTTTATAACTTAGCTCGAAGCAGTATTTACAATGATCAACTTGTTGAGAAGAAAACCAACATGACACATAACAACATAACAACATGACACCCATACCGCTTATTGGAGCTTTATAGCACAACTCCTAGTGGTATTTACATCCATATACATATGTACATATACCAAAACTCACACAAAAACATATAACAAAAACATTCACTCAATCTCGCATCTGATCCGCCATCTCCCATGTAGCCTCATCATGCCCAAAGTGCTTCCACTACACTTTAACCTTCTTGATTGCTTAGTTCCAGAGCATGAGAATATTTTTCTGCAATATACACTGAGGTTTCGGCTGGAATTATCCATATAGCTCCACCTGCAATATAGACCCTTCAATCACATGATCAACATATTTAACATACTTCTTAAGCAATGGCACATGGAAAACATCATGGAATTTCACTGTCGGAGGCAGTGCAAGTCGATAGGCTACTAGTCTAATCCTTTCAAGAATATTGAAAGGTTCACAAAACCGAGGTGTCATACTAGCACGTGATCCAATCCTCAAGGAGCTCTTCTTCGGCTTGATGTGCAAATACACATGTTCCCCAACCTGAAACTCCTTAAACAGCATGTTCTGATTTGCATAACTTTTCTGTCTGTCCAGTGTTTCCTTTAGATTCTTCTTAATCGCCTGCATTTCCTGTTCCATCTCTACCAACATATCCGGTCCAATCAACACCTTGTTAACGGGCTCACTCCAACTGATGGGAGTATTACAACTCTACCCATATAGTTCCTCAAACGGACTCATCCTCAATGACTCTTGATACCCATTGTTATAAGAAAACTCAACCAACGAAGGGTACTCCTCCCATCTACTCTGTTGATGCATGACATACATCCTCAACGTGTCCTCCAATATCCTATTGACCCTCTCTCTTTGTCCATCCATCTGCAGATGATAAGTTATGCTAGATACCAACTTTGTACCCAAACCTGCAAATAACTCTTTCTACAACCATGATGGAATCATGTTGTCTGGATGTCCTCGTCAAACATGTGATGAAGTCCATGGAAATGACCTCCCACTTCCATTCTGTAATTGAAATTGGTTGTAGTAGTTCACCTGGATGCTTACATTCGGCTTTCACCTGCTCACAGTCCAAACATTTAGCCACAAACTCTACCACTTCCTTGTTCAAATTCGGCTAATGATAAAACTTCTTCACTACTGTCAATGTTTTATGGTATCCTTGATGACCTAAATACGATTTTGCGTGAAACTATCACAAGATAGTCTTCTTGAGCTCATTGTCATCGACACATGTATCATGTCCCTAAATCTAGCCAAACCATCTGTTGAAGATGATAATCCACATCCTAACCACTTGTACCCTATTATAACTTGTTCATAAGCTCCATGTATCTGTCATCATGTTGTCCTAACTGTAAGATCTGATCATATAAGTCTATGCCATAAGAACTCATAGATGCTATGTGATTCACATGTAGTCTCTTGCTAAGAGCATCTGCAACCCTGTTCTCCTTACCCTTGATGTACTTGATCTCAAAGTCAAACTCATTGATCATGGCCAACCATATAGCTTGTCTGGCATTCAGATTCAGTTGGTCAAATAGATACCTCAATCCACTGTGATCACTCATCAATACAAACCTCCTGCCAATAAGATAGTGTCTCCACATCTTCAATGCATGGATGATCATTGTCAACTCAAGATCATGTGTCGGATAATTTTTCTCATGCTCATTCTATTTTCATGACTCATATCATACTACATGTTCTTCCTGCATAAGGACTCCACCAAGTCCTCTCTTGCAAGTGTCTATACACACCACAAAATATTTTTTTGGATTTGTAATCTTTAACACTCGAGCATTCATCAACCACTGCTTCAATTTCTCAAAATTGGTTGCACATTCCTCTGTCCATTCAAATTTTTTACCTTTCCTCTATAGTACATAATAGGATATGCAATACGAGAGAATTTCTTGAGTAAACTCCTATAATAACCTTTTAGCCCCATAAATGATCTTACTTCATCCACGTTTCTAGAAGCTGCCCACTCCATGATAGCCCTTATCTTTTCTAGATCCACTGTTATGTCTTCCTTGGAAATAACATGTCCAAAGTAATGTACCTTTGTCTGAATGAAACTACATTTTCTAAGCTTGGCATACAACTGATGCTCTCTCAGTAATCTCAACATAGCTGCTAAGTTCTTGGCATGTTCTTCCTCATTTTTAGAATATATCAAGATGTCATCAATGAATACAATAACAAACTTGTCTGGATAATCACGTAATATACTATTCATCAAGCACATAAAACTAGTTGGAGCATTAGTCAAACCAAATGAAACTACAACAAACTCATAATGTGCATACCTAGTCCTAAAAGTAGCCTTGTATATGTCCTCTTCATTGATGTGTACCTGATGGTATCATGTTCTCAGATCAATCTTCAAGAACATTGCTATTCACTTCAACTGATTGAACAAGTCATCAATCCTCGGCAACGGATACCTGTTCTTGCTAGTCACCTTGTTCAACTCTCTATAATCAATGCATAGTCTGAGAGTACCATCCTTCTTCTTCACAAACAACATTGGTTCACCCCAAAGGTATACACTTGGCCTAATGTATCCCTTATCAAATATTTCCTTCAACTATAACTTCAGCTCTACTAACTCTAGTGTGTGCTCATTTTGTATGGTGCCTTCGATGTCGGTGCTACCCCTCATACCAACTCAATCGAAAATTTCACTTCTTTGTGAGGTGGTGGCAACTAAAAAATATATGTTGGAAATACATATTGAAACTGTTGCAAGATCGGGTACCTGATCAATACCTTCGTGTCCTCAACCTCCTTACCTTTATCACTAGTAATATGCACTACAAATTGTTAATTTTTCATATGGCTATATTGTTCTTTTCTTTGATAATTGCATTTCTTCATTAACACATTAAGTCCACCCCACAATATCATAGCATTATTTAGATTTACATCATTATTCTTCATCATATGCAATTATGTAGAAAAAAAATATCATCATCATCAATGCAACGGAACGTAAAGGAACAATAGAAGAAAAGCATTCACATATAGAGACACTAGGATTGGTCGGAGACCAGGGAAAAACCCAACATGGGGAAAACCCTTGCAAATTCTTCTTCTTATATTGTCATCAAATGATTCGGAAAAAGAGAGTACAATGATCCATACCTTCATCTATGCAACTATCCAACAAAGCAACGACAGCATCCATGAATTGAACCCAATAATGCTTATACTCAAAATCTGATTCTAATGTCTGTAATCAATTGTCACTATCTATAGTCAACGGCCAAACCCTACAGTCACTGAGTGAAATCTTTAGAATATTGAGATTTCATCTTTTATATCATGGTCGGACGAAGGAGTTATGTGAGTGACTATGGTTTCCCAATCACTCCCTTAAGCATGGCATGCTAGCGACTGGGGTCAGATATTGACTGTGGAAACCTTAAACCCCCAGTTGCATGTATGGAGAGATGTCTGTGTCACTGGAGGGCTTCAGTCACACGGATGAGCTTTTGTGCGTGCCACTATGATCGTATCCTTCCTATCATGTGCCTGTCACTGAGGCCCAAAACCCTAAATCAAATATGCAAGCTTCAGACCCTGCAATTTCCCCTCAAAGTGAACCTAATCCTGTACAGACGAACCTCAGACCTTTGTGAGCCAAAAACCAAGATAGAAGAGTGTCTCATAATTGTGTCTAATTGAGCCAGAAGGCATTTGTATTTATAGCCTTTCAAGGTGGTCCATTTAGCTTTAGGGTTGACCTTATCAAATTTGCACATGTGGGATTTTCTTCATAAGTACACTTTCCCTTATCCGATTTGAGTGATCTTTAGGTCGATTTTGATCCTCTCGGAAAGAGGAATTCAATGCAATCATTATCTCCATCGAGTGAGTTTTCCAAAGTGGAATTTGACCACAGTTACATATTTTTAACACTCCCTCTCAACTAGTGTTATAGACATTTTTGTGCCTTACAGCTATAAGCATGAAATGTCCATAATCCAAGGGATCCAAAGTCCCTAAAGATGTTGTCACAGCTCCTAAAGGAACAAGGTCAACCAATGACAGCTTCTCCCAGAAGTTCTCCACCAAAAACCACTCAGAACTAGTCAAATCAGGATCAATTCAGAAGCTCCACTAGTTGCCTGCGTTGCAGAGCACCCAAATACACTGGATAGGTGCATTGCAACGCACTTGAATGCACTACCCAGGTGCGTTGAGCGGGAAATGACAAGTGGCAGAGTCATTCAACGACTTGGAAAGACCATGGAAGCTTCCAGAATCTTCTCCAATGACACTTGCCTCACTGAATTCGACCAAGTGATGAGTAAGAGGCTCTCAGTCTCCAAGTAGAAGCAAGAACTGACAGAGCGAAGCCACAAGTCAAAACATAAGCTGACTCATCCTCTCTGCTTACATCTATATATGGATCCCTCATCCCAGAGATCCAGAGGCTGGAATTTTGTACTTTGCAGAGAATTGTTGTTGGTTTGAGATTGAGATTAGTACATTGGGTGATTTATGCTTTGTTGGAGGAGAGGAAGGGATTCCTTTGCTGGGAGGTAGATGCTGGATCGGGACTCACTTGGTTGTATCTCCTCTTGGACTTTCTTATCATATCAATAAAATTATTTGAGTTTCTCCTACATGCTGTGTATCAATGATGTTTTGTTATATTTGCATGTTTAGCTTAATCTGATCCTGAGCTTTTTATGAATGTATATCTATATCTTCGTGTAGTTTCTCTCTCTTGTGATCTTGCAGGAATTCGGTGAAGCTGGTCCGGTAAGGGAGCAGAGAGCTGGGAGCTATTGAAGAGAGGAGCAATTGGATCAACAAACTAGCGAAAGACATAGGTTAGTTACATCCTTCCTCCTCATTTACATTTCATAAAGAAGAATACTCAAGTAGTTTTCCTTGTTTGTTGCTAAGGCACTATCACACCTTAGAGTGGGATAGGGGCATTCTGAATGGATACTTTTCCCAACAACAAATTGGCGACTCCGCTGGGGACTGTATCTAGTTAGTTTATTTGTGTTTCTATTGTTGTTCTTCTCATAAACTTAGGAGTGGCGAATCGAACTGCATTTGCCATTTACAAATGCAAAGTAGAGATCTGCCACTCTAGTCCACTCACTGGGCCTGTTTATGATCTGAACAATCTGATCCAAAAATGCTCTAACTGCCCTTTGTGATAGCTCTTAGTCCTCCTTTAAATCATCCTTCTAATTGTACCTTATTGATAGCTTTTATCCGGCCAAAAACCTCAGATCAAACTGCAAACCGTGACCCAGAACCCAGAGACAATTCTCGTTTCTGCTTCAGCGCAGGCTCTGTGAAGAGACTTTGCATTTCAACGCAGGTCCCGAGACTACCTGCGTTGTAATTCAATTTCTCTGTGAAACAGGTGCGCTGATCAGCCTTTGCCCTTTGCAGCTGTGGTTCTTTGCATCCTTGTGTTCAGTTTTATCTCTATTTTTTGCAGCCTATTATCAGTGTGTGTACCTATCTGAAAACCCCTTTTCTCTGCCTTAATTTCGCCTCAGTTGTATAAAAGAAACTGTATTTGTTTTTGTGTATTTGTTACATCATTTGCAGTTTCCCATTACAAAAGTAAACTAGTCATATTGTCGCTCCTAGATCTAGACCTGTCGTAAGTGTCGTTTTGATCTTAGGAGTAAATTTGTTTGCTGTTGACAGTTGATTGCGATTTTACTTTTGTCTTTTGGTTTGAATTTGTGAATTTCTAGTGTCGAAACAAGTGTTTACTTCAAAATCATAAAGTGTCGTAATCGTCTTTTTGATTTCAAAAAGAAACTTGTTTGTGTTTTCACTTGAAATCGAATTCAAATTTTGTACAACAACTTTCTTTTTAGGCATCAATATTAAGAAAGTGAAAACAAATACATGCATTTGTGCATTTTCATAATGATAGTTTGTATGGTTTGATTTAGGAAAAGTGCATTTACAGTGTGCTCTTTGCTCTTTGAGAAAAGATTGTGTCTTTCTTTTCCCCTTCTAGCTAGGATTTTCATTGTTGAAAAGAGATAAAAGCTTGCTTATCATCTTTAGACTGCATTTAGGAATTGTATCTACATCTCGTGGTGATCCAAAAAGGCAAACTTCTAAGAAAGATCAACCTAAAATAAATTGAATGAACTTAACAACGCATTGGAACTTAACGCACAACATAGAGGTCTAGGCTAGAGACGTGTTCCGGCGTCATAAAACCTGGTTATTGTCGGCCTCACTGATGGTTGGGTGATTCCTCCTGAGAGACGATAAGTGCCAGTACGGATTGTGCTCCCATGTACCGTCGAGTATATATTGCGAGACCCCTATAGGCATAAAACCTTTATCCTTAGGAAGCCGTGTCGACTGCCCTACTGATCGTAATGCGCTGAACACAGCATTCGGGAAGATTGACCGCCCGTACCTTAAAAAGTATTCTGTAGTTTTGCGATTGGTTTGGCACACCCTCTACCTAGAACTCCAGAGCAGTCCCTTTCGTTCCTTTTCAGACTCCTTAACGGAAAAGGTCCATCTAAGCACTTGTCACTTCAGGCTCATTAAAAATCGAAGGAGACTAGAGTCATCTTTTGCTTTTTCTCGACTCTTTAAAATTGAAAAAGCAAGTTGTGTCCAAGTGTCGTTAAAATTTATTTTAAACAGAATATTCATACCCTTTTTCTTGCGTTGATCTTTAGGTTGAGAAAATGGAGCCTACCAACCAAGGAATTCCCCTTGGTGGAAATCCTAGTCCCTTCTCCTCTTGGGGAGATGTTGGTGCGCCCCGTATGGCCACATTGTCGCTTCCAGGACTGACAATTGGCTTGCCGGTCTGGCTCTTCTCAACCAATGTCGTTCAGAACACCACCATTCCTGAACAGTCGAATCAGCAGTTAGACCAGTCCAGAGTCACCCACCAACCTTCTACTTCCTCTAATCCTTCCTCTCTTCCTTCCTCTTCACTTGACGGGACTAGTAAAGCTAAAAACCAAGTTCCTAAGGAGAAGAAGGAAAAGAAGAAGAAAGAGAAGAAGAAGAAGGAGCCAAAAGTGACTAGGGGCAAACGAGTGTCGTCTAACGAAAATCCACACACTGCACTAACCAGGACTAAATCGCCATGTGTCATTTGCAAGGGAGACCACTTTCACAGAGATTGTCCCTGCATCCCTCGGATACTAAGGGACTGGTCTCCCCGTTTGCACAATCCGGTGGCGTCAACCTCTGATAGCCATGTTGAAAGCACACCGTCAACTAGCGAAAGTGAAGTCCCAGGACAAAAAGGGAGAGCTAGATCTCCCTGTAGACTATGCGAAGGCAACCATGCCCTCCACCGTTGTCCCTTCTTAGACGAGGCTAAAAGAGTATTGGATGATCGTCCAGTTTCACCGTTACGACTCACTCCTGGATATAAGAAACTCTTGCCAAGTCCTTCGTTAGTTGAGAATCCAGCTAGCCCACTCAAGTGGTCAGCTGAAGCGCCGGTCATTGAAGATGAACCAGCTGAATCCATACCCGACGAAAGTCAAAAGGTCGAGGTGGCAGTTGACCCGGTCTTGCCTTCAGAGGTTTTATCTTCGAATGATACAGTCACTGAAGAGGATAAAGATGACACCATCCAAATCCTCTTCATCAACACAGACTCCGACGAGCACGAGGGCAATCCACCCATTCCTTTATCGCAGGAAGGAAGTTCGTCAGAGCGATACCCGGCCATCTACTCGGTCCCACCACCAAGCAACCTAGTTGTCTCCTTCGACTGGAACCAACTAGGCAGACCCCGTTTGCCAGCAAGCATACCATTCAGAATTATCGTCCAAATATATAGAATGGTCATGGCTGGCACCATCATTGATGAGGGGGAATCTATGAGTATCCTTTCCTCTATTGCTTGGAAAGCGCTTGGTTCGCCATCGCTTTTGCCTGAGATGAGAAATCTGACAGGCTTTGATAAAGGAACCAGTCAACCTTTAGGGATCCTCCCCAATGTGCCCATAACATTGAAAGGGAATACCGTTCAAATGAACGTGATGGTCATTCAAGGACCCTTGGATTATAACCTACTCCTTGGACGAGACTATATATATTGCATGGGAGCCATCGTCTCCTCACTCTTTAGAGTAATGTGTTTTCCGCACGAAGGAAGAGTGGTCAAGCTCGTGGACTAGCTTTCATTTCCCGGATCACGCATCGCAAATATTCATATACCATCCCTAAATGGTCTCTTCACGCAAGAAATGTCTCAACCTACGGTCCGTCCTCCCGATGAGCGCGAGTAATTCGGAGGGATATGACTGGAACCCAGGGGGCATGCGTCCTGGTCTGCTTCGGCAAGAAAACTTTGGGTATAGGGTAGGTTTCCACGGGAGAATATGACTAGTCCATACCCCATCCGTGATTGGAAGAGGGGTTGTTCTAGAATAAGATTCTTTTGTCAAAGTTATGTGTTTGGCGCTCGTTGTCACTCACCTTTGTCTATCTTGGTAGACATTGCCAGAGAAGTGTTTTGTTTACGCTGTAAATAGAACGATCTTTGGGTAGCCTGTAAGAGGTAGTACCCTTCCTGATAAAACAAGTGTTTTGTCAGCTCGAATAAAGGGTGGCCCTTCCTGATAAAACAAATGTTTTATCAGCTCGAATAGAGGGAGACCTTGAAACTCTGTTTTATACCTGGGGGCATGCAAACCTTTTGGAGTGCAAGCAAGGGGCGGCTATTTATTTTTTAAATTTTTAGGTCCTCCCTTTAAACCCGTAGGTCTAACCCTTTAAACTCGTAGGATTAGTCATTTCCGAACTTGCATAACGAAAGGATGCGGGGCATAGCTTTGTAAGGCGCAAGCTCCATAAAAAATGGCATCTTACATGAGACATTCTTATCATATGACTCGATTAATCGAGCGGTTTTAGCACATAGTTCATGCTCGTTAAAAAAATAAACATAAGATCGAGCAAGTGTTTCAACCCGTGTTTAAGCTCGTTAAAAAATGAACTATCCTCCGGTAAATAACCACCGTGAATGTAACATTATCAGCCATTAAAGCCTTGGTCGTGTTCGCACCGTCACCTCCACTTTTCCATTGGCCGATCATTCACCTCCATTTGATTGTTTACCCATTTTGAGGAACAGCTGCGAAGAGTGATTTCACTAGCCATCCTTGTGACACTACCGTGCTTGGAAAATTCCAACCCTTACCTGGAATCAGCTCCTACCCTTTTTATCACTCGTTCCTCAAAAGACGAGTCTTCTTTAAGCTCTTTTCATCTGACTCGTAAAATATGAAAAGATTGCCGAGTTTTGGCCTTCCAGCTCGTTAAAGCGACCGGAAGTGCTATCCCTCCTCTAGATTTTAATCTTTTTGGACCTGAGGGATTATTGCACAAAAAGATCGAGCGCTTGTTTTGTTCGGCTCGTTAAAACTATCGAAAATTCATCCCTTCTGTATTGTTTTATACTTTTTCGGACTTAAGGGATTAGATGACAAAAAAGGACTTCCGGAGTTAACTTTACGTACCTTTTCAGACTCTCTAAAAATGAAAAGGACCGAGTTATCTTTGTCGTTAGACTCGTTAAAAATATTAATAGCGACAAACTTGTCTTTAGACGAGAACGAGTTTCACTATCGCTAGGCTCGTTAAAACATAGCGATGGGTTTTCCCGAAGGGAAAATTATAGAACAAGCATATGTTATCCTCCTCAAGCTTGGCAAAAATAAAGAGGTACTGGTCAGCAATGACTGGGGAAAAATTGGGAAGAAACTCAAAGAACCTTTATTGGTAGCAAGTCGCTCTTGAACATGACACTTCCACTCCGTGCCTGAGTCAGGTTGGGTTGTTTCATTCACCGGTCACATCACCATGGTCTCGCCATACCATCCACCTTTGGGGTAAATGCTACCAATCCATCATATAAGTGTCGCCGATATGTTCAAGAGAAGTCATCCAGAGAAGTCAACCGTGTCCCATCCACTACCATACATTATACTTCATTCTTTCATGACCGCCACCCTGAACCATATATCATCAGATCGTTTTCACCTCCATCAAAATCATTTGCTCCGTTCCGTGTCATTGATGTGGGATTCATTAAGGCCCTCCTTTGACGGATCGCTTCTTGTCGACATCAGCTCATTATCCAAGAAGTTGATCTAGGAACACCCCCTTCAGTACTTTGAAGCTTGCATGCCTCAATGGCAAGTTTCTCACTTCCGGCGACAGGTATACATCAATGACCTTCGACCGAAAGATTTTGCGTGGTGTTCGATGCCAAATCCTTTATTCACACCACATGAATTGTACTGCAGTACCTTGAGGGTCATTATCATTATCGGTGATTCCTCTCGCGCTTGTTAACAGTTTACATCATTGACTGGTAATCAAGCGATGTCTTTCCATGTTCGACTTCAAAACATTTCTCACATGGATCGACTTGTACTTAGAGTGAAGATCGTACGAGATTGAAGACCCCGGATCTAGTTTCATCCATCTGGGTTGCGATATATATTCAGGAAAAATAAAGACATTGACATGTACAGCATTGCAGAACAGATAATCATCCTACCAAAAGGATGATGATTTCATCATAATCATCAGTTTACCATCAGACGATTGTCTGTCCTATGTACATAAAAATGAATTTATAAAGCTGAGCATGGGAATGCCCGCCTTAGCTAGATCATGAAAACAGTATGAAAAATAATGTATTGTATTTTACCTTATTACAGGTCTCCTCCCAGCATTGAAAGAACTTCGGATCCTCCTAATAAAGCATTTCACCCGATAAACGGCCTCATACTTTAGGGGGCAACTGTTATAGACATTTTTGTGCCTTACAGCTATAAGCATGAAATGTCCATAATCCAAGGGATCCAAAGTCCCTAAAGATGTTGTCACAGCTCCTAAAGGAACAAGGTCAACCAATGGCAGCTTCTCCCAGAAGTTCTCCACCAAAAACCACTCAGAACTAGTCAAATCAGGATCAATTTAGAAGCTCCACTAGCTGTCTGCGTTGTAGAGCACCCAAATACACTGGCTAGGTGCGTTGCAATGCACTTGAATGCACTACCCAGGTGCGTTGAGCGGGAAATGACAAGTGGCAGAGTCATTCAACGAGGTGGAAAGACCATGGAAGCTTCCAGAATCTTCTCCAATGACACTTGCCTCACTGAATTCAACCAAGTGATGAGTAAGAGGCTCTCAGTCTCCAAGTGGAAGAAAGAACTGACAGAGAGAAGCCACAAGTCAAAACATAAGTTGACTCATCCTCTCTGCTTACATCTATATATGGATCCCTCATCCCAGAGATCCAGAGGCTGGAATTTTGTACTTTGCAGAGAATTGTTGTTGGTTTGAGATTGAGATTAGTACATTGGGTGATTTATGCTTTGTTGGAGGAGAGGAAGGGATTCCTTTGTTGGGAGGTAGATGCTGGATCGGGACTCACTTGGTTGTATCTCATCTTGGACTTTCTTATCATATCAATAAAATTATTTGAGTTTCTCCTACATGCTGTGTATCAATGATGTTTTGTTATATTTGCATGTTTAGCTTAATCTGATCCTGAGCTTTTTATGAATGTATATCTATATCTTCGTGTAGTTTCTCTCTCTTGTGATCTTGCAGGAATTCGGTGAAGCTGGGCTGGTAAGGGAGCAGAGAGCTGGGAGCTATTGAAGATAGGAGCGATTGGATCAACAAACTAGCGAAAGACACAGGTTAGTTACATCCTTCCTCCTCATTTACATTTCATAAAGAAGAATACTCAAGTAGTTTTCCTTGTTTGTTGCTAAGGCACTATCACACCTTAGAGTGGGATAGGGGCATTCTGAATGGATACTTTTCCCAACAACAACTAGGGAGAATTCCACCTGCCAATATCATATTGTCGATCATCATGTCATCATGCCATCATATTCCATCTAGGCTCAAGTATCTCATCATCTTGAATTATCAATGTTCATCTCAATTAATATCCTGCTTATTCCTATTTATCTCTTGATTTTCCCTGCTCATATGTTGAACATTATTGAATCTAAAAGAAGAATAATGTTGATATCAGAGGGGAGCTCTCCATCGGGTTACTACCCAGAAACTCTGTCAACGGACTACTACCGGGGAATATCATCGGGGAGTCAACTTTACAACCTGCATCATCATCGGAGATCATATTGACCTAGAATCTCTTGGAGGGCTACTACTACGACCCCATATCGAGCAATAGGATATCCAAACACACAAGGGAGCACATCTCAACCCTGGAATCACAACAGGGAGCTCATTCTCAACCTGGAACCACATAGGGGAGAAAATCTCAACCAAATCTTATTGCTTGTTTATCTTCCCATCGATGACTCTAGGAAATCATGAGCTAGAACACCTACATCATAATCGACTTGGGTTCTACACCCCAAGTACACTCTCAACCCATTGGTCAAAAGAGGAATGGTATTCCCAACAAGCCCATCTTATGGGTATGATGCCAACTAGGGTATACTCTACCAAGTCCAAGATAGGGTGAGATATTATTCCAACCCTATGGGTAACAAATAGGGGTGATACCCTATTTTCTAGAGTTCCCTCAACCCCAGGAACCCTCTATATCAATTCCTCACCTTGGGAGCTCAGACAGGGGGGAAGCGTTGACTCAGTGTCCTTGATCAATAATGCTCTCATCATACTCATATCTGGTATCAACTTCATCATCATGTTGCAATAGCAGTAGTCTTCTATTCATACAATACATCAAATCAAATATCATATTAGAACATAAAAAATCATATACATATCAAAAAAATGATAACATATTCATCGTCCCTCTCAAGGAGGTGCCAACCACAATCCTGAGCTTGTCTTGTACAGCAAAATTGTCTCAATATATGAAGGTATCTCAATCCCAATTGTTGGAATCACAGTTTTCGTTACACTAAAACCCGCAGGTGTTAGTAAACAGACGCATCATCAGAGTTAACGGATCCTCGAGAGGCAATTAAGCACATGTCACGAAACACACGCGGAGTGTTGGATTATCCAATGCCCAATAATCTCCCCCCCAGCGTGAGTTGGGTGTGATTCGAACTCAAGACCTTTGGCTCTGAAACCACTTGTTGGAATCATGATTTCCGTTACACCAAAACCCCGCAGGTGTTAGGAAATGGACGCATCACCAAAGTTAACAGATCCTCGAGAGGCAGTTAAGCACATGTCACGAAACACACAGGGAGCGTTGGATTATCCAATGCCCAACACCAGTTATATGTGATATTCTCTGCCAATCATAATGTATCCATGTCAGATCTAGATCTTGCTCAGATGGCTATCTAAGGAGCTTCTTCATCATGCCTCACATCTAGCCATGCTAGCAACATCGTACTCAACCTCGGTCATGTTACGAACCTATCATCCAAGATATCATGGCATATCTCATACTAAGGCATCATCCAAATGTATTCATCTCATCAATAACGATCCTAATCATCGTCAATAAATCCAAGTAGTCACATATCACAAGAGGAATGTCTCATACCAAAAATTGATCATCCCATGCAAATATCTCGAAGGATTCTCGTTGGAAACTCTACGTGAGTGAACCGACTCAATCATGAATTCATTCAATTTCTATGTACATCATATATATATATATAGACGGACGGGTGTTCAAAACGAAACATCAATGCTTCAATCAACTACCGGTTGCCAAGTTGAGTTCAACAATATCTCTTCAAAACATCTTGAAATTCAATCAGAGTTTCCACGAATTTTCATTTCCACTTTCCAATACTTCTTCAATATATTTTCAATATATATTATCTTTTCCCAGCTTCAAAAATCGATTCATCATGCCAAAATTCATCGTTTTGAGCTTCATAAGCCATCTCTCTCTTACTTAGATCATCAGAGGCTCATTACCTGTCATCAGTAGACCATCAGTATACAAAACAAAAACCAAAATCAAATTCGTACCTTGGAACACTTCTTGAAGTAGAGGTTTGGATCAACACAACTTCTTGGCTTCACCAGATAATAGTCAATGCATACATATCTAGATCAGGGAGCTAGCTTCAATCAAAGCTCTCTGCAAACATAACACTTTTCCAAATCAATATGCTCAGCCTCACATAAATCAATATTGTACAATCCAATCCACTAAGTCAGTTCATCAAAGTTTAAATATCATATCATAACCAATATCAAAATCATCACAGTATCAGATTCTTTAGACCAAGTGACAAGTAGAGCTCTCTTGAAGTCATGACTTCATCTATTTTCATGCCGACAAATTTTCATAAGCAATATCAACCCAAAATTCATCCAAATGTGAAGTTATGACTTTATTTATGTCAACAAGTATTCATTTCCCAAATAGTATGCTCATAATATAAGTCACTATATGCAAATGCATACACCAAGAATAAGTCATGCAAGTTCCATCCATTTATTGAGAGATTACTCCATACTGAATCACAACTGTCAATACTTCAACCATTGTGCTAAGAACAATGATTCCAATACAAAACAATTATTAAACACCAATATTAGTCACTGAAATTCACTATGCCCACATAGCATTGTGATCAAGGCAAATCATCAGTCATCAAATCAAATCATTAATCATCAAGTCAAATATCAAACTCCCTATCATAGTGAGATCTATAGTCCAGAACATATCCAACATCAAGTCAAAGTTATAAGTCATTATCAAGCATAATGTCAGAACTCCAAGGACTAATCATCTATATCAATCACCCAAGTCATGTAAAACTCTTGCAACATGTCCCGGTCACTTGTAAAAACAAGTTACATATTCATATTATAGTAAACATTCAAACTTCCCTGCCCCTAGAACTTTTTGGTGTCTGCTTCATGTCTGTAGGATTGACATCTTTCAGATGAACATATGATCTCATGCACAAAACTTCATTTTTGTGTCCTACAAGCATAGTCCCACCCATATGACTTCCTTTGTGTGGTTTGGAGATCACAGTCACATCCTTCAGTATGTTATGCAAGCAACTGTGGTCGGATCTGCGCAAAACTATCTTAGTGCCTTAGTCGCACCCTTGAGCTTTCTTCCATGCGACTGGGAGACTACAGTCGCACTTGTAGGCTTTATTCCATGTGGCTGAGGCTTAGAGTAAGAGAAAACTCTCTCACCTCATATCATAACTTTGTTGCAGATCATCAATGTCAAATATTTGTCTATTTAAACCCATAAATCATATTTTAACAGTAAAGAGTATATAATGCAAATAAAAATAGGAGAAGGGATATTATGGAGAGATTCTCCCTCTAAATGGGAATCCACTTCAGTCATCTTCATTCATGTCATCAACCTGTCTATAATGCTATCATGCATCAGCAGATCTGTTAGATCATAAAATCATACTATATCCACATATTCATCATGGTCATATATGTTATCATTAGCTATCTCATCATGACATCAATCTGTCATAAGGGTTAGAGTCAAAGAGCTAATAGGAGTAGACATCAAGAATCGTGATCACATGCATTACTTCTTTGTCACATAACTCAATCCATCAAGTCAGGGAATTCAATTTATCATATTCCATACTACTAAACACATCAAAACACAACCATAGTCAACAAAATATTCTCAGTCTCATAGTTATACTTCTATCATCATGGCTACCATGATTTTCACAAACAAATAGTACCAAGTTACCATCTACTAGAATCAAGGTGTTATCCTTCTTTACGGGATCTAGATATCCAAAATTATAGGTTTTAGGCAAACATCAAGTACACCACTATATCAAATATCAATATTAAGTAGCCCCATAGAATCAACAAGTTCATTATGTCTAGAACGTAAGATACTTGTTCAATATCAAGTGCACCATTTCATCATAAGAACCATGAATCCAAATTACTTTCATATGCATGCATGAACCATTTGAGAAGGAGATATTCTCATCATACCTTAGGGCTTACCTTGCCATCCAATATTACAGTTGAAACATAACATTGATACCATGCATACCTTGTAGTATTCAAATACCTTTGTACCTTTTCATTTGACATAGACAGCTTGTAGCATTTTGTCATCTTTTCATCAGGTGCCTCTTTACCTTTTCCAGCTCTAGCTTTTTCTTTCCTACATCTCAAATTATCCTCAAGAAGGATCTTCTTAGTACATCTCATCAAGGAGGTTAGAAACATCCAAATACTCAAATATACATGCAGGAAGTATAAGTAATGATCAAAACAATAATTAGATCTGTCAGTCTAGACAAAAGTGAAGACATAAAGGAGCATCATAAGTCAAGAAATACTTATCTTCAATGAGAGGTGATCCTCTCCCTCTTGAACCAACCTTCAAGAGCCATCACTATCCATTGTCCACATAACAATGTTTCCTTCAATCAACTTTATTAACAACCAGGCGTACTAGAGACTATCCCATCTAGGGCTTCATCAAATATGTCACAAGTGCTTGAGCATCTTCACATTGACCTGCAAGGCTTTTTAGATTTCATATCTCAAGCGTTTGCCACAAACCAAGGTTTCTCTCAAAAACTAACCTCATAATATCCATCAAACCCTAACAACCAAATTTCCTAGGGTTTCCTTCAAACCCTAGTATTATTTTAGGTCTCCTTCACTCTCACTTACTTCCATCAATGGTGTCATCATAGAGTTGATCTCCTTGACTTTTCTTCAGCCCAGATCTGATCCCATGTTAATTTTCCATAGGGCTATATCATTCTTTGCTTTGATAACTGCATTCCTTCATTAACACATTAAGTTCACCCACAATATCATAACATTATTCAGATTTACATCATTATTCATCATCATATGCAACTATGTAGAAATAAAAATATCATCATCATCAATGTAGTGGAACCTAAAGGAACAATATAAGAAAATCATTCACACATAGAGACACCAGGATTGGTCGGATACCAAGGAAAAACCCACTATGGAGAAAACCCTTGCAAATTCTTCTTCTTAGATTTTCATCAAATGATTCAGCAAAAGAGAGTACAATGGTCCATATCTTCATATATGCAACTATCCAACAAAGCAACTACAACATCCATGAATTGAACCCAATAATGCTTATACTCAAAATCTAATTCTGAAGTTGTAATGAATTATCACGGTATGTAGTCAACATATGAACCCTGCAGTCAATGAGCAAAATATTCGAAAGACTCAGATTTCATCTTTTAGCTCCTGGTCACACAGAGGAGGAGTTATGCGAGTGGCTACGATTGCTCGGTGACACAGGGTTGCCCCCGCTTACACCCACAATATGCATGTGAAATGCATAAGCACATTTGTCCTAGGAATTTTAACTCTCTAACGAGTCAAAATCTTCAACCAACAATGGTTAGGGCCCCCTTTCTTAATCTCTGCAAAATAATTTATAGACTAACCTAGTCTAACCCTTAATCCATCCTTTCCTTTCTATCGGAAATCATTCACTCTCATAAACCTTAGTTTAAACCTTTTATTAACCCTTAAGCCCCCATATATATTCAAACCCACTTATAATTGGACTTTCACATAGAAACCTCATATAGGTTCTTTATTCTATTATAAACCCTTTATGATAGAATTTCATTGCAACCATACCTTTTCCGCACCTTTTAAAGCCCTTGCACAGTTTCTGAGATTTCCCTTTATCGCTTATCGCAATCGTGATTCTCTACATTCATACTACACACTCCTTGCATCCCCAATATGCGATAACATAACCTTCCGGAACTCAAATTATTAGACCTGCATCTATAACTCTGTCGGGTCCATCTCGTGGCTTCAATCCTTTCCGCTGTGCTCCACCTTCTCTGATCTCTGATCGCACTTAATGCTTAAGCCAGACTTCAAAAGGATTACTCCCGCATCTATAGATCATCGGGTCCGCGCATCAAAGCCTTCCTCTATACTCCATCGTCCTTCGTTATCCCCGATCTCTGATCGAACAACTTGTGCGACAATCCTCCACCATGGATCTGCACTCAACGGATCCAACGGTCCATGATGATTTCGGGTGAGACACAAGCACGGAGAAAACCCGCCCAATAAAGCAGTTTTCTCTCTCCGCTTTCGTGCTACGTGTCAACCGATGAATGGAATTGGGTGATTACCCTTCAATACCACTTACTACTTTTGCTCCACCCAAAATACCACTTTCTATTGGGGTTACGATTGTCGTTACACCAAAACCTGCAGGTGTTAGTAAATGGACGCATCGCCAGAGTTAATGGATCCTCGAGAGGTCGTTAGTCCATGTCACGAAACACACTAGGAGTGTTGGATTATCCAATTCCCAACAATCTCCCCCCTAGCACGAGCCAGGTATGATTCGAACTAGAGACCTTTGGGTCCAATACCAATTTTTGGGAATTGGATACCTTATCCTCAATGGGTTAGTGTGGAAGCTGAATAGACAAAAAGAAGTCCAAGAGATCTTGGGATGTGAAACCCAACGGTCAAACAATGTACTATAAATGTATATCAGTTGTTAATAAAAAATATATTCTCATGTTTTTACCTTCAGATTCTCTTGCTGCCCATGTGTGTTTAACATGGTATTAGAGCAGGCGTATTCCTACCCTGCATAATTTCTTTGAGCCATTTGTTTTATGGTCTTTATGAGCAGGTCCTATTTTTAGTATTCCTGCCTTTGTAACTCCATTTTCTGCCTATTTTCCTGTTCTTCCCATATTTCAGAACTGACACTCCTGACCTGTTATTTCTCCAGCGCCATTTTTATTCACTTGCCTTCTAAAAACGCTCCTTGCTCGGACCTGCCATCTCTGCCCTAGCAAGAACGCATCTCTGACTGCAATGTATTCCTGACTACGACCTCTGCACATTCCTGAATTTGTAACTGGTCTGTTGATTTGAATCCTGGTGTCAGAGGATTTCATGTATAACCGTCACAGTACGCTTCTCCATTTCCTCCGAAGCTGGATCTAGATGTCTGGCATCTAAATAAGGTGATATGTGTTTGATTTGTATTACCGCCGAAAGGAAATATCCAAGGAGCTATATGAATTATGTCTAGACCAAGGCTATGCAGATCGCAATATAATTGCAAAATGGAGAAAGTCGGGTCCGTGGTTTGAACCCGCGACCTGTCGGGCACAAGTCCTACGTCTCTTCACAAGTTCTATGTAACTCCTATCTACTGCAATCATTCTCTACTATATTGTCCCAATGGTCATTTTTTTCCTCTGTCATATAATTCTTGCAACCCATTCTCCACTTATTCTCTGTGTTTGATAATTTCGTTGGAAGGCAACATTGAATACTGCATGCATGTGATATATCTGCGCGATGTAGTAGTTGAATGAAACATTGAAAGCAACGTTAAATAAATGCTACACGAATCCCCTGTCACGATGAAATATGGCTTGAATTGTCGACCTGTGCTATTCCTTTTTCAATTTCTGATGCAACGGTGAGTGTGTATCTTTCATTGTTCAATTAATATATCTCTTGCCAAGATATCTCATGATGAGTGGCATCGACAACAAGGTCGTTTTGGTCGGATGCGAGCCCAATTCTGGTGCCTCCATTCTACATTGAATGTTATATATTCGAGCCATCCTCTGTGGGAACATTGTGAATGAAAATTATCAAGCATCATATGGTTGACATTCTATTCCATTGATGCATTGATTTAAAAGAAAGGGAATATTGTGCATTCAGTTGATCATTGGACTATCTCCGCCTTAAAATTGGTTCAACTTGCTAGATGAACATTGGTCTGTGTGAACTATGCATGTTGATGCACTGAATGATGCGTTGACTAATTTGAGATATGCTAACATCACTGCATTATGTGATTAAACAAGTTTGGATGGCCGATAACCGTGATTGTGTTGTTTTCAAACTTGTCGTATGCTCCCTTTTTTGAAGACTGCACATTGTGTTGAGCTCCATATAGTGAAAGGCGTATGGTGTATATTGGAAACTGTGTATGAAAATTTGGTATGGTATTTACTAAAAACCGTATGAATGAAAGGCGTATTTGGTATGTTGTATATTGGAAAAAAAAAGTTAATTGAGCTGTTTCCTAGGGAATTTCTCTGGTCGGCAGTTTGTTTAGTTATGTTTTGCCCTTATAACAACGTAATGTTCAGTATCGGCATTGGGACACTCATTGCTGTTGCGGTATAGTGTCGTTAGTCCTTATTTTGTGTGCTATGGACTGCGTTGCAGCTCATAATAGTGAAGTACCTGTTGTCTACTGGTGAAGTACCCAACACAACCCTAGCCTCCTCCCACTGTCATGCATAGTCGGCCCACTGTCTTGAACGCTATTAAATGCTGCTCCTAGTATTGAACACTGCTCCTACGCTGTTAGTTGAACGCTGCTGTCCCATATACATAAACACGCTGTTGTTCCATATATACAAGGCTGGAGCTTCACATGTTATATATGCGCTTGATTTTCCGCTTTCCTTCTTTCATAACACCGTTGAGAATTCTGGGCACCTTAATTTCTGCGTATCTCTTCACATTCCCAATTAACTGGGACACCTGTAGTGAATTTCATCGCCAGACGCTGCCAAATACGATTCAATGCTCTCATCAATGGGGGCTTTTCGATTTGTTTGTTAGAAGACGGATCAATCTATCAAGAAACAGCACGCAAACGGCAACGGGTTACGACATCAATGGTTGGCGTTCTGCATGTAAAGTGCAGATTATTATAAGAAAATTCGAAGTCTGAAGCCATTTCACTCCACCTGTAGTAGATGAAATCACTTGATGGAGACTAGCCCCTTTGTCCTCGCCAGAATAAATATGTCACCTGCAATATATTTCAGCCTGAATGATAAAAAAGACTGGCTTACGCATGATGATGGATGCTGTGACGAGAAGATCCCCCATCTACATCAGATGCTAGTGAGAAAGAGGTGTCGTGTGTAATTTTTGCTTGAAGCCGACGTGCGCTTGTGGAGAAGGAATAGCCAGCTAGGCAACAATTCTCATAAGCTCAAAAAGCATTGGATAATCTATGTGCAGAGATGCCAAACGATCAACAGCTGACAGAGGCATTATAATTTTGTCACCAGTTTCCAGCTGAGGCTTATCAATAAAAGAAGCCGGAACAACGGAATTCGCATCTGTATTGCTAAGCTATCAGCGATCGTGTCGAAGCATAATGTTGGGTATGGTACATTGGTGTGCTTAAACAATGGCCATTTCTATGAGATGATTAAATTCATTTTCTAAACGCTGGTCCATCTACTTGTTTCTTGCACATAATGCCTGGTTCAGTCACTCATGTCTTATGGTCCAGTGTCCTACTTCTGCTGGTGCGTATGACCTCTGGTTAGTATGCTTTGAAGGAAGCAGTGTATGGTATGAAAGAAAAGGTTGAATGTTGAAGCAATATTCCAACATTGTTTTTCGAGTTATTTTGAAACAAACAAGTTTTGAAATCGTAAGAGATCCATTTCAGAAATCCATCGCTGCAGCGCATTTTTGCTCTTGATATTTGGATATTGCACCACTCTTACATTTGGTGTTTGTGCCAGTCTTTCTGTAACATTCAAATACATCTTATTTTTAAGAAAGTTAGCAATTCTTTATTTGGTTTTGAGAGTACATTTGGATTCAAGAATTTAAACCTTTGGAAAATGGCTAGATTTGATGATGTATTAGAGTTACTGAATGCACTAATACATTCCACTATTGGTGGGATGGTAAATGTCAGCAAAGACACTCTTTGTGACATTCAGACCTACCTGCATGATGCACAAGAAAAGATTGATTTTTTGCAACTAGAATCTCAATTCCAGCAAGATGAGCTTCAACAGATTTGTCATTCCAAATTGTTTTCTGCTCAAAACAATATGTTGTTCAAGGTTAAAACAAACACCCATCAACAACCAGCAAGTGATGAAATTAGTAAGATTGAGGTTGAATCAGATCCAGAACCCAATAAAGCAGCAAGGTTACATGCAGATGTAGAAGTTCAGCTTGCACTTCCCAAGCCCATCATCAGACCTTGGGAAGAGCTTGTCCACAACAAACATAGAACTGGTCTCGGATATGAGAAGGACTTGTTCTTTCATATTCCAGACTACTCAAAGCCCATTCAGTTTCAGAGTGCTGGATTCCTTCATGACATTTCACCTCTAGCTGTTCCAGATTCTGCCCCTCTTCCACAGCAACAACAACAACAACAGATTGTGAAATGCCAACACTGTGACCAAGTTGGCCATCTGAAAGATCACTGTTTTGATCTTCATCCATGTAAGCACTGTCATAAAACCAGTCATTCTTCAAACAGATGCTTCAAAAACAAACGTCCTGCAAGAACAAAGATTCATCTTGGATGGATTGCTTCTTGGCAATGGGCATCAACAGCCAAGAAGATATTTCAATCACATGTCAGAACTTGTTCTAGAGTATTGAACAGTCTTGCAGTTGAGTTTTCTCCATCATCTCACCTTGTATCTAACAGGGGGCAAAATGATGGTCATCTACAATCTTCAAATCCACATCAAGCGAGCCTGAGCCACAACTTGCCACACCAGATTTCGAGTTGTAGCCAGAGACAAAGATGCCCCTGAGCATGCCTTCAGTTGGTAATCTGGGACACTTCCTCTAGCAGAATACTTCAGCTTCTTGCTAGTTTCAGAAGAATTCCAGGAACAAAATTGAGAACACTTCCTCTAGCAGAAGACTTCATCTTCTCGCTAGTTTTGGAAGAGTTCCAGGAATTGCATTAAACATTCCAAAGTTTTTGGTCATCCTTAAACCATCACAGGTTAAGACTTCCCTTTTTAGGTTGAATTTCTCACTTTTATACGGGGTGAGACCTCCCTTTCATGGTTGAAGGTTTCCCTCTTCAAAACAATAGGAGCACTTCCTCTAGCATAAGACTTCAGCTTCTTTCCAGTTTTGGAAGAGTTCCGGGAACTGCACTAAGCGTTCCAGTGTTGGTGGTCATCCTTAAACCACCGCCCTTTATATTGACATTTTAGAGAGCACATTCAGCCTAGTGTTACCATGCATTTTTTGCACATTTTGTATTATATCTCTCTTCTTGGACTCATACATAACCCTTCGGATTAAGGGGGGGAATGTTCGACACCTAATCCTCAAGGGGTTAGTGTGGAAGCTGAATAGACAAAAAGAATTCCAAAAGACCTTGGGATGTGAAAGCCAACGGTCAAAAGATGTACTATAAATGTATATCAGTTGTTAATAAAAAATATATTCTCATGTTTTATCCTTCAGATGCTCTTGCTGCCCATTTGTGTTTAACACTTTCCTGTATAAAAACCGCTTTGTCGCCGACTATCTTCTATGCTTTTCCACCATGCGAATCGATCTTGTCCGTTGATGTAAAAGATCTAATGGTTGTTGTGCATCACCTCTTCACTTCTCCTCTCTTCTCTTTACTTATGTTTTACGCTATTTCTTCAGCGTTTTCTCTATGGTTCAGGTTTCTTCAAAGGTTCTCGTCCTTCCGCTATTCTGCTGCTCAACTCACTCCTGAGCTTGACCTCTGCGAATTCTCACATCGCAGTCTCTCCAGAGCTTCACTCTGATCCTCCAATTGGATTCAAAGACCCAATATGATTCCTCTGAATCATTCTCTCCCTCTACGTAGTTCTACAGAACTCTGCCTACAACCTCTGTTACAGAATACACAACTTACATGTAATTCAATCATTCAATATTCATTCCACACATCTATACAGCTCTGGAATAAACCTTTATATATATAAATATGAACAACTTATTACATATCAAGACTCTCTGTCTCTCAGGCCTGATCTTCAATATCAGTGGCCTCCTCCCCTACACTCTGCCCATAGGCTTACATTTATACCAGAAAGGTTTTGTTGAACTAATTCTGGTTCAGATCCTTAATCTACTGAACTGACTCCTAAATGTCCTCTAAGTCCACTTATAACTCTAGTTAATCCCTAAGAATCCTCTCTAGTTCCTCGAATCATGAAACTACCTTAAGAGTTATAATTGACTTCTAACTCTCTTGTCATTATTAACCACTCATGTTCTCCTTCATTCGAGAGCATTTACAAACATCCTCACAACATCTAATTAATTCCTATTCTAATCACTCAAAGGCCTAAATATTACATTAACTTAACACTTAGGAAACCAACTTCCCTAAAACACATGACTCCCTATGTCTACTAGAATACAATGATTTTCCTTGGGTTGAATGCTCCTGCATCACTCGATCGCTCCTTTAAGCTGGCATGCAAGCATTTGGGGTCAGATCTAGACTGCAGAAACCCTAAACCCCCAGTCGCATGGATGGAGATATGTTCATGTGAGTGGAAGGCTCCAGTTGCACGGATGAGATTTTGTGCGTGCGACTACGATTGAATCCTTCATGTCTTGTGCTTGCAATTGAGGCCCAAAACCTCAAATCAGAGATGCGAGCTTCGAACCCTACAATTTCATCTCAAAGCGAACCTAATCCTCTGTGGATGAACCTCAGACCTATGTGAGCCAAAAACCAAGATAGAAGAGTGTCTCATAATTCTTTCTAAATGTGGTAGAGGGCACTTGTATTTATAGCCTTTCAAGGTGGTCCACTTTTCTTTAGGGTCGACCTTATCAAATCTGCACATGTGGGATTTTCTTCATAAGTACACTTTCCCTTATCTGATTTGAGTGATATCTAGGTCGGTTTTGGTCCTCTCGAAAAGAGGAATTCAATGCAATCATTATCTCCATCGGGTGAGCTATCCAAAGTGGAATTTCACCACAGTTACATATTTATAACACAACATTTTTTGTGACTGCACTTTTTCTACATAGTTGTCACCATTCTAACTAATTGTTACTTTCTTCTTACCATGCAAGATCCTATGTTCTCCATTGTCATCCAAGAACTCAATGGCCTTGTCATAAAAATCCACTTTCGCCCTATGAAGATACAACTAGTCTGTTATGAAACCAGCTTAAGAAAAGATAGAAAAGATAGATCAACGCCTTAGAATTCAGCCTCTTCGAGGGGGCAACCTCCTTTACATTACATAAATGAACAATTCTCGGATGATACAAATGAAAAAACCTCCTTTCTATATATAGGAGTCTAAGGAGTCACAATATAATCCAGCCGACCTAACAATAATAATATAAAGCCACAAAAATAAAAATAGAGGGATTCTATGGGGCATAGTAATAACAATATGGGGGCAATAGGGGCATAACAATATTAATAAGGGGTATAACTACAATAGTAATGGGGTAATCACTAGTATTATAAGGACCCAACATGCCCCTCTCCTTCAAAAAAGTGTTGTCCTCAACGCTTGAGTAGTTCTGGATACTTCTGCATAAAATTCTCATCCTCCCATGTGGAATCTTCAGTGGATAAGTTCTTCCACTTGATAAGATACTCTAAAATTGATCGATTTCGTAGCTGTCGAGTTCTTGTTTCTGTGACTGCTTCCGGTTCCAATATAATTTTTCCTTCCTCGTCAAGTTCTGGCAATATTGTTTGAACTGGGAGCTTGTCGCCTATAACCTTCTTTAAACATGAAACATGGAAAACTAGGTGCAATCGAGAAGCTGCAGGAAGCTCCAATTTGTATGCCATAGTACCAATCTTTTGCAACACCTTGTACAGACCATAATACTTTGGTGATAATTTATTATCCTTCTTAGCTTGCTTGAGGGACATTTCTTATATGGTTGTAGCCGTAGGAATACCCAATCACCTACATCAAAACTTCTTTCACTGCGATGTTGATCTGCCTGTTGTTTCATTCTATTCTGTGCCAACACAAGGTTATCCTTTAAGAGTTGGAGGACTTGTTGTTGATGTTCGATGTGATGTTCCACTGCCTGAACCTTAGAATTTTCTCTTAAATATGATGTGATGGATGGTGGTTGATACCCATAAAGTGCCATAAATGGGGTCATTTTTGTTGTTGTATGGAAGGAAGTGTTATACCACCATTCAGCCAAAGGCAACCATTTGACCCATTGTGTTTGTTTATCAGATACAAAGCAACGAAGATATCCTTCCAAACATTTGTTTACTATCTCAGTTTGCCCATCAGATTGAGGATGATAAGATGAGCTATGAGCTAACTGAGTACCAAGACAAGAAAATAATTTTGTCCAAAATTTCCAGTGAAAATGGGATCTCTATCACTTACAATAATCTTTGGGTTTCCATGTAGCTTTTGAATTGTTTCCATAAATGCAGTAGAAACTGTACTGGCTTTAAATGGATGTGATAATGCACAAAAGTGTGCATACTTGGTAAGTCTGTCAACTACCACCATGATGACACTCTTTCCCTCAGACTTTGGTAAACCTGTGATAAAATCCATTGAAACCTCCTCCCAACGTTGGCTTGGAATGGATAAAGGTTGTAATAGACCTGGTGTCTTAATTGTTTCAACTTTATTTTGTTGGCAAACCAAACATTCTGCCACAAACTTTTGAATATCTGATTTAAGGCCATCCCAAAAAAATTCCTTCTTAACCCTGTGGTAAGTTTTTAAAAATCCTGAGTGCCCTCCTAAGGGAGAAGTGTGCAATTCCATAAGAATCTTTTGTTTTAGCTGGGAATTCTTACAGAGGTATAAGCGATCTTTGTACCATAACGAATCATTTTTCCAGCTAAATGTATCAGACATACTGGAATCTTGTTGTAACTTTCGAATAAGTGCCCACACTTCTTCGTCATTCTTCCATTCCTCCCTTGCTTTGTTTATCCAATCTGGTTGGATAATAGAAATGGCGCACAACAATGCTTCCACATCCTCATCCTTTCTTGAGAGTGCATCTGCCACCACATTTTGCTTCCCTTTTTTGTAGATGATTTCAAAGTCATAACCCAACATCTTTGTGACCCACTTTTGTTGCTCTTCAGAGGATAATCTTTGTTCTAAAAAGTATTTAAGGCTATCATGATCCGTTTTTACCTTGAAGTGTCTTCCCATTAGGTAGGGTCGCCATTTCTTAAGTGCATGGAGTATTGCCAACATTTCCTTCTCATAAATAGCTTTGTGTAAAAACTTTCCCTTGATTGGACGACTTTCAAAAGAAATGGGTCTTTCATCTTGCATTAAAACAGCACCAATTCCATTTCCTGAAGCATCACATTCCACAATAAAGGTTTTTGTGAAGTCCGGTGTAGCTAAGACCGGTGCTTGGCACATTGCCTCTTTAAGATGTTCGAAGGCCTTTGTTGCTTCTGGGGTCCATGAAAATGCATCTTTCTTCAATAATGTTGTTAGAGGTGCTGCTATTCTCCCATAATTCTTAACAAACTTGCGATAATACCCTGTCAACCCGAGAAATCCTCGCAGATGCTTTATGGATGTGGGAATTTTCCATTCCTTAATGGCTTTAATTTTGCTAGGGTCTACCTTAACTCCTTCATGAGATACAATATGACCCAGATATTCCACCTCTTGTACTCCAAAGAAACATTTGGATCTTTTTGCATATAATTGTTTCTCCTCCAATAGTTGTAGCACCCTGTCAACATGTTCAACATGATCCTTCCAAGACTTGCTGTAGATTAGTATATCATCAAAAAATACTAACACAAATTTTCTAAGGAATGGTTTGAAAATTGAATTCATCAAACCTTGAAATGTTGAAGGTGCATTGGTAAGGCCAAAAGGCATGACCAAAAATTCATAATGACCCTCATGAGTTCTAAATGTTGTTTTCGGAATGTCTTCATTCTTCATTCTGATTTGATGATATCCCGAACGAAGATCCAACTTGGTGAAGTAAATTGATCCATGCAATTCATCCAGTAATTCATCAATGACAGGAATGGGAAACTTATCTTTAATAGTGAGCTTGTTGAGCTCCCTATAATCCGGACACATGCGCCATGATCCATCCTTCTTGTGCACCAATACTACTGGAGCAGAGAAAGAACTTTGACTTGGTTGAATTATACCAGCCTCTAGCATTTCTGCAACCATACGTTCAATTTCACTCTTTTGGGCATAGGGATATCTGTACGGCCTGATGTTTGGAGGAACACTTCCTGGAATCAGATGAATAGCATGATCATGATCACGAATAGGTGGGAGACCTTTGGGAGTCTCAAATACCTTGGAATGATTGTCCAAGACTTTTTGGAGATCTGGAGAAATAGATGATTCCACTGTGGAAACATCTAGCGAACATAATTGTGCAATTACACCTCTTTGTTCCTTTTTTAGAAGCTTTGTCATACCATTAGAGCTTATTATCTTTCCCGGTTTCCCTGCAATACCCCTTAATTCAACTTCCTTTCCTTCCACAAAAAATTTCATGAAAAGTTCTTGAAAATTAAAAGCTATTGTACCCAAGGATTGTAGCCATTGGACTCCTAGTACAACATCAGCACCTCCCATTGGAATGGAAAGCATTGGGCTAGTCAATACATATTCTCCCATGGATAGCTTGATATTATGGCACTTTCCAGAGCAATTTATTGTTCCTCCATTTGCAACCATCACTTGACACTCTGGTGCTGGATATAAGAAGCAATTCAATTCTTTTGCTACCTTACAATGAATAAAATTGTGGGTACTTCCTGAATCAATCAACACTATTACCTTTTTCTTCTTGATTTGTCCTTCTATCTTGATGGTTTGAGGAGTGGTAATTCCCGCCAATGCATTACAAGATATGGTCGGATTCATTTCTTCTTTATCTAGGCTTTGTTCCTGGAGTATATCGTCTTCTTTTGACCTTTCTTGCTCCTTTTCTTCTTCCTCTTCACAATCTATGTAGAATAATTTCTTCTCAGCACACTTATGACCTTTAGTGTATTTGCTATCACAACTGTAACAAAGCCCTTTTGCTCTTTTTTCTTCCAATTGTTGTGGTGTCAACCTTATAGGTTGTGGAAGACTAGCGGCAACAACACTTCCATCTTTATAGTTGTGAGTGGTATGCTTCCTAGTTGCCATAATTTTGCTTTCCATTTTTCTTGCTAACCTGAATGCCTTCTCTAATGAATCAGGTTCCCAAAGGCGAACATCATGTTGGATATTATCCTTTAAAGACCCTATGAACACATCAATCCTATGCTCCTCTGGAATATCTTTTACCCTTATGTTCAATTTTTGGAACTCCTCAATGTGCTCCATTATTGAACCCTTTTGTTTGAGACTTATCAATTGGCTAAAAAAAGTGTTGCTTTTTGTATCCTCATAATGTGCTATCAATTCTTCCGTAAAAATTGCCCAAGTGATAAATTGTTTACGAGAGCAAAGCCATTGATACCATACAAACTGATTTGGTTCCAATTATAAAGTTTCCATACGTACCTTTTGTGTGTTTTGCACATTATTGAGATCGAAGAATTGCTCCATTTGTAATATCCATGTGGCGGGATCCTTGCCATCAAACTTCCTCATATCGATTTTTGGAATATGGTGAGTCTTTGATCCAACATTAGAGTCTATGGAATCATGATTAACATTTATTTTGTTCTCATCATGAGTTTCCTTTAGTACCCTTTCACCCTTAGTGACCATTTCTTGTAGCAACTTATTCATATTTATCTTCAATTCTTCCATCTTATCATCCATGCCATCAATTTTAGCGTCCATGCCATTCACCTTAGCTTCCATGCCATCCATCTTAGCTTCTACGCCTTTCTTTAAACAATCCATCTTAGCCTCTACACCCTTCTTTAAACCATCCATCTTAGCTTCTACATCTTTCCTTAAACCATCCATCTTAGATTCTGTTGCTTTTTGTGCAAGTGACACTTGTTGCACTTGTTCTTGTAATTTTGATATATCATATAGCATTTCTTCTTCTTCTTCATGAGTCATGCTAGAGCTTTCAGGTTCCTTACTAGGTGTTTGCATTTTCTTTCCTCAGGGCATCAGTTACCGATAATAATTCTCTAATATTCCCTTTGAATTCCTTCAAAATAAATTTTCAAACCAAGCTTAAGCAAAAATTAAAGAAAATCTACACACCTTTTTTCACTTTGTAGGAGCTCGATATTGCCTCTGATGTATCTCTGTACTTTCTGATTATCTAGTTCTGAATTTGTGACCTATAGTAGCCCTCCGTGTTCTCTTTCTAATGCCACAAGTCTGACCCAAATTGGATTCTCCAAGGAAGAGTTATGTGAAATCTCCCACAGTGACTTGATTATAGACTAGTTCAGTAGAGCGAACTTTTACGACGTGCCACAAGTCACTGTTTCGACCTTTGGATCTGAAAAACACCCACAAGAAACTACAGTCCGTCCTCTTTCTATACCTTCTTACGAAACTTCAACCCGATCCCCAGAGAGAAATTTATGACGATTTTCCCCAGGTCACCTGTTTTGAATGTAATTCAGGAGTCTGCAAAAAGACCAACTTCCTCAGATCATATCTCCGCAAATATCGCACGAAAAGCTCTGAAATTCGGACCCAAGGTTCAGCGTGATTTCTTCTCAAATGGGTTTGTTTTGCAACTTCTGAAACGTCACAGAAAAAAGTTATAGCGAAAATGCCACGATGACCTGTTTGGAGCAGCGAAACCCTAGAATCCAAAGCTCTGATACCAAATGTTATGAAACCAGCTCAAGAAAAGATAGAAAAGATAGATCAACGCCTTAGAATTCAGCCTCTTCGAGGGGGCAACCTCCTTTACATTACATAAATAAACAATTCTTGGATGATACAAATGACAAAACCTCCTTTCTATATATAGGAGTCTAAGGAGTCACAATATAATCCAGCCGACCTAACAATAATAATATAAAGCCACAAAAATAACAATAGAGGGATTCTATGGGGCACAGTAATAACAATATGGGGGCAATAGGGGCACAACAATATTAATAAGGGGTATAACTACAATATTAATCGGGTAATCACTAGTATTATAGGGACCCAACATAGTCCATACCCAGAATCATATTGTATGATTCCAACAGCAATACGTTCAAATGTGTTGAGGTAGGCCTATCGTTCAACTCGAATGCACAAGATCTTACCAATTGATACACTCTCTTGTTTTTATTTGTAGTCAACTTCACTAACCATGATTATGCATGCACTTCTTTATTGAAACCCACTTATCCATCAGGTCAAGACTAACATAACTATAATTAGATCCAAGGTCAATCAAAATGGAAACAACTTGATCGCGAAGCTTACCATCCATCTCGATAACAATTGCCTGATGATCTGCCTGCTTGTTATCCAATGCCGCATAAATCTATGGAATTCTCTGCCAAACATCCCCAATTGTTTGTAGCTCATGTGCACTATAAATCTGATGCCTACCACCCTGATTATGTGGACAATCCCTCTTAAGATGCTCCTTACCACATGTCCAACACTGCAATTGTCTTGTACCATCACCTTTGTTCTACTCCCCTCCATGTTGTGACCCATTAAACGTCTTGTAAGGTGCAACATTTTCATTCTCACATGCATCCTAAGGCCTTGTTCTTTTCGGCTACCATTTACCTTTAGCTTTATCTTTACCTTTCCAACCCTGCTAAGATTTTGTCTCGCGCTTTGACTTCTCATAAAAATGCTTCAATTTCCCAATAACTTCCTCAAGCGGACAAGGCTCATCATACTCAATCTGATCTCTAAATGTTAATGGTAATCCACTGACAAATCTTTGAACTTTAGCCTTCTCGTCCTTAAGATATGGTACATACCTCAATAACTCCAAGAACTTAGTCGTGTACTCCTCATCTGTTATTGATCCCATCTTTAGCTCATAGAATTCCTTGGTTTTATTTTCGTAGTACGACTCTAATAAATACTTCTTCCCGAAGAGTCTCTTAAATTCATGCCAACTCAACTCTTTTTTCCTCATGTCTCTAACCCACTTCACAACTTTGCACCAGATGTCTGCGTTCCCTTTGAGGTTGAAGATATCTGTTTTGGTCTTCATATTCTCTATGTATTCATGCAACTCAAATAATTTCTTCATCCCAAGTAGCCATGCTTTTACATCCTCTGGCTTCTTCAAATCTCAGTGAAAGGTACGTGGCTTTGCTTTTTTTTAATTATTTGGAAAATATCCCTTGTCACTCCTCCTATAAAGATGATAATGATGATGATCATAGTGTCGATCAGAACCCTAACTAGAATAGAACTTGTGTCCATCACCTCTCTTATCCAGAATATCCAAGAGCCTTCTATCTTTGATCGTGTCATCTCTATCTGACCTATGCCCACCATGAGATCTACTACCATATGTCCCATTTTTCCTGTCCTCCTGCCCATGGCTGATCCAAAGTGGTCGTTGTCTTTGCAAATATTACAAACTTTGAAGGATTATTGCATTGACTTATGCTTGTTTCTCCTGTGCCTGCATGATTTTGTCATTATCTGCATTACAACTCCTTATTTCTTCCTTCAAGATTCTCAATGTGTCTGCTAAGTAAGAAGAATGTCCACCACCATGATGCTCATTTGGCCCATAGGGAGAATCTTGTGAATTGTAGTCTACCATCATGCTAGTCATCTTTGATCAGTTTCCTGTGAGTACACCATGTCAGTTAAAACCAAAACATAACATAATCAGCATACCTCAATATAGCTCAGGGTAGGATATCTCATCTACAAGATCAACCAAATTAGCACGATACATGTATAATCATAATCACATCAGCATATAACATCAGTTTAACCACTATCCAGTTATCAATGCCTAATCATACCAACCACATACCATGACCTCATGCATGACAACTACAACCATATCAATATATGCATAACAATATATAAGCACTGACATGCATAACCGACATTCACTCATGACAAACACATCCAACAACACACCATCCACTTTCACATGGAGACATCATTGCAACCATGACCACCACCATGCATACACAACAAGTACATATACCACAATCAAAGAGAACGCATATATGCAACTGACATGAATGCATGGCCAACACACCGCCCATCCAATCCAAGGGGTGAACCATGCTCTGATACCACTCTGTAACACCCTCCTCCCACATTTACCCAATATAAATAGTCCACTGGGATAAACATGTGATTGGAGGCTACCATGATGTGACTCAACTCGCCAAGTATAGTTAAGGAAGTGGAACCGACAAAACACAACCAAACTGACCTTCCCCAGGAGCTAACCAACCCTTCTAGGTGCTTAACCCTGAATACAACTTATAATTTTACTATCCTAGAGCCTCAGTTGCTCCCATTGCAAGGAATGCATGCAACCAAAGTGTTGTGGGGAAAAGTATCCGATGCGGATGACACTAACCCTACTCTAAAGGTGACAGTCTTTAGCAACAACTGAAGGTAAAGTTTTCATGTTCCACTTTATGAAAATACAGAGAGAATGAAAAGAAGGTCAACCAACCTGGTGTCTTTCGCTTAGTCGATCCTTGTCCTTCTCTCTTTGTATCTCGTTCCCAGCTCCTTGCTCTCCTAGCCGATCCAGCTACACACAGATCCTGCACAAAACAAGAGAGCAAACTACAAGATACATGTACTCATAACTGAAGCATGGATTAGGGTGCATCAAATATACATGTAAACACAAAACGTCTATGTAAGACAAGTATATAGAAGAACATGCAAACTTTATTGATAGAAAGTAACAGGGTTCCGAGGAAGTTACAACCAATGATGATGGCTCCAATCCAGCAGCACCTCCCCAGCAGCAAGAACTCTCCTCTTCACCTCTAGTAAAACAATCACCCAATAACTCTGGCAGTATACCAACAGCACCTCCTTGCTTTAACAAAATTCCCGCCTCCTTAGACCTCATAGAAGAGCTCTATATATAGGAGAGAAGAGGAAAGGATGAGTCAGCTTGAGACTGACATGAAGCTGCCTTGTGTCCTCTCCATCTTCAGTTAGTCTTCAGTTCCTGTGTCCACTTGGAGATCCTTGCTTACACATGGTGATCAAGTACCTCTTACTCATCACAAGGCGAATCTCATGAACCAAGTGTCAGTTTGGAAGCTTCCTGGGCAGTTGACACCTTGCAGGATGACTGTGCCACTTGGCCAATCTCGCCCAGCGCAGGTAGCCTTCATTAATCTTGACTTCCAGCGCAGGTACAAAGAGGGACAGTTGCATTCCAGCGCAGAAGCTCAGTTAAGCAGCTGACATGACCCAAAATAAGCCTGTTTTGAAGTGTTTTCAGGTGGAGAACTGATTGGAAGTGCTGTTGGTTGATGACCTTGTTCTTTTAGGGGTAAGAACAACATGTTTAGGGACTGAGGATCCCTGTAATTATTGACATTCCATACTCCTTGACGCGAGGCACAAAAATGTCTATAACAGTTGCCCCCTAAAGTATGAGGCCGTTTATCGGGTGAAATGCTTTAGCTAGAGGGTCCGAAGTTCATTCCAGTGCTGAGGAGAGTGCCCTGTAATACAATACAATACAATACATTATTTTTCATTCAATTTTCATGATCGAGCTGAGGTGGGCATTCCCATGCTCAGCTTTTATAAATACATTTTGGTACATATGACAGACGATCGTCTGAAGGCAGACTGATAATCTTCCGCTGAAATTATCATCCTTTGATGGGATGATCATCTGCTGTAATGATGTACATGGCAAATGCTTTTATATTTCCTGAATATATATCGCAGCCCGGATGGATGAAACTAGATCCGGGGTCTTCAAACTCGTTCGATCTTCACTCTAAGTACAAGTCGATCCATGTGAGAATTGCGCTGAAGTCGAACATGGAAAGACATCGCTTGATTACCGGTCAATAATGAAAACCGTTAACAAGCGCGAGAGGAATCACCAATAATGACAATGACCCTCAAGGTACTGCAGTACAATTCACGTGGCGTGAATAAAGGACTTGGCGTCGAACGCCACGCAAAATCTTCTGGTCGAAGGTCATTGATGTATACCTGTCGCCGGAAGTGAGAAACTTGCCATTGAGGCATGCAAGCTTCAAAGTACTGATGGGGGTGTTCCTAGATCAACTTCTTGGATAATGAGCTGATGTCGACAAGAAGCGATCCGTCAAAGGAGGGCCTTAATGAATCCCACATCAATGACACGGAACGGAGCTAATGATTTAGTGGAGGTGGAAACAAACTGTGACATATGATTCAGGGTGGCGATCATGAAATGGATGAAGGATAATGTATGGTAGTGGATGGGACACGGTTGACACTTTCAGAATGACCCCTCTTGAACATATAACGACACTGGTGCGATGGATCAGTAGAATTACCCCAAATGTGGATGGTGTGGCGAGGACCATGGCGATGAGACCGGTGAATGAAACAACCCAACCCGATGTGATACGGAAGAAAAGTGTCATGTTCAAGAGTGACTTGCTACCTTTAAACTTTGATGTTCTCCCAATTTTTCCCCAGTCATTTCTGACCAGTACCTCTTTATTTTTGTCAAGCTTGAGGAGGATAACATATGCTTGTTCTATAACCTGCCCTTCGGGCAAGCCCATCGCTAAGATTTAACGAGCCTAGCGATAGGGAAACTCGTTCTCGTCTAAAGACAAGTTTGTCGCTATTTAATCATTTTAACGAGTCTAACGACAAAGAAAACTCGGTCCTTATCATTTTTAGAGAGTCTGAAAAGGTACAGAAAGTCAACTCCATAATTCCTTTTTCGTCATCTAATCCCTTAAGTCCGAAAAAGTATAAAACACTACAGAAGGGATGGTTGTTCGGTACTTTTACGAGCTGAACAAGACAAGCGCTCGATCTTTTTGTGCAATAATCCCTCAGGTCCAAAAAGATTAAAATCTAGAGGAGGGATAGCGTTCCGGTCGTTTAACGAGCTGGAAGGCCAAAACTCGGCAAACTTTTCATATTTTACGAGTCAGTGAAAAGAGCTCAAAGAAGACTCGTCTTTCGAGGAACGAGTGATAAACAGGGATAGCTACAGATTCCAGGTACAAATTGGAATTTTCCAATCACGGTAATGTCACAAGGATGGCTAGGTGAAATCACTCTTTGCAGATGTTCCTCAAAATGGGTAAACACACATATGGGGGTGAACGATCGGCCAAATGACAGTGGAGGTGATGGATGAAAACACGACCAGGGTTTTTAAAGGCTGATAGCTTTACGATCGCAATGGTTGTTTACCGGGATAGGTTCATTTTTTAATGAGCTTGGACTCTGCTGGAAACTTTGCTCACACTTTTCTATTTTTTAACGAGCATAAATTCCGTGGTAAAACTGCTCGATTCATGGTCAAATTTAATTTTTTACTTTTAATAGCTTTTCTCTTTTCAAATGTAGTACTTCATCATCAATTGCTGCAACAAATTTTGTTAGAAATGGACAATGTTTGCATGAAAACGAGATTATAACCCTAATATTTAACTTTAAACTGTGTAAAAAGTCATAAAAAGGGGTTTTTACCTCTCATTTACCATTTCATTTGCATTTTGCTTGTTGGAGCTCTGGAGGTGCCTCTTCTTCCTTGATTTTCACCAGCTGATTCCGGGAGATTCTGTGGACGATTTTCGGCGCCGTTTGGACCAGGTAGGAGCTAAACCTTAGCCCTTCACTTTCATGGTTTCCTTTTTCAGTTTCATGCCTGTTTTTCAGTGTTTCTGGGCCCCAGGGGTTTCATCAGGGCGCCCTGGCATCAGCGCAGGTTCCCCTTTCGAAAACTGCGCTGTATTTCAGTCAGTCTTAAGGCAGACTGCGTTCCAGAGCAGGGGGAAGACTCTCTGCCTGCGCTGGGCCTAGAAAAGCTGACTTTGCATGAGCTTTTCTGATGATTTTTCGCCAGATTTTCATCAAAATGAGGAACTTACTCATTCTCTTGTTTGATTGCAGGGAACTTCTACCAAAATGTCCCTTACATGGCGAGAACGAGAACATGAAGCAGAGGAAATGGTTTCCCTCCATGACCCAATTACGGTGAACGCGCTTCGGAACTGTGGACTGCTGAAGTTCTTCCGTATCTCTAGCATGAGAGCACAGATATCTTTACTGCAGTATATGCTTGATGCTTGGGATCCTGTTAACCAAGTATTCCAGATTAGGGGGAAAACCATCCCCTTGACCATAGAGGACATGTACTTCTTGACTGGATTGTCAAGGCGGGGTGCTCCCATTTCTTTGTCAGGTACGGTCCGAGGGACTAATTCCACCAGGGATTACATTCGTCAGTATTGCAGGGAAGGTTCACAGCCGAGCAAAGACGGCAAGATCAATATCCGTGACATCACTGACAGGTCTCTCAGGTCCATTCTGTTTACCATTGGTAGGATGGCAGGCAGTGCAGCTTTGCATGTTGCCAACAGGTCTTATATGCAGCACGCTTTGGAGTGTCTCCAACCGAAAGTGTTTAACTGGTGTGATGCAGTACTTGTTCAGATGAAAAGTCAGTTGACCAAGGTAAAGGACGGGGGGCTGAAGAACTTTGGATTTGGTTCTATTCTCACTGCCTTTGTCTTGGAGAAGATCCCATTGATGCAACCTCAGTACATCATGCTTGATTTGCCTTCTCCGACTGAGCCACGCATGCAGAGGTGGGTTGACCATATGTCCCGGCATGCTGGTCAACCTCATATTACTTTCACTGAGTCCTTCTTTAGGTGGTTCGAGCGTCAGGAGATGGCATTTTCTGAGTATCCATATGTGGGTATGGACTACCGAGGTGATCCGGACTTGGTGCTTCCGGATGGCGAGCAATGGGGCGCTATTGGTAAAATCTCTGACCATATCACTGTTTATTGTTTTTTTTATTCATGATGTTACTGTTCAAAACTGATCGAACTCTTGGGTGCATGCAGATGTTGGTCCTGTTCGTCCAGTAGCTCATCCACGATCGCCGGTTGCTGCCCCAGCAGCAGAGCCTGCTAGGAGAGTTGTTATTCGCGACCTTGGTGATACTGAGATACTTGCAGCTGTGCAGGAGCAGGTTGAGAGCCTTACTCGTGGTCTTCCGGATGTACAGATTGACGAGTTACCTTTACAGTTGCAGCGACACACCATCGGTGTGCCTAGACGATGGACTCGTCTCTTGCGCATGATTGCACAGACCGTGACGTACTTTCATGAGCACCACTAGGCTAGGGTGCCCCCTAGCATCTTTTTGAGTTCTAGGTCATATGACCAATTTTGTTTTGACTTCAGCACATTATGTATGAACTATAAACAGCTTTATATATATTTTGATTTTCGGAGTTTATTTTGGTTTATTTGTGATCCACTTGCATAGCACCGATGCATCTCTTTTATATATGTCGTAGATGTCTATCTAATACATAGTTTGCTAATGAATCTGTTAATGTGTTCAAGTTTCTGGAAATATGTTGGTATTGGATTGAATCAAACTCTCTTTCCAAAATCTTAACCCTTAGAAACATTCGATAAATAGCTGGATTGCGGACTGAATATATACCAGTGAGCTGTAGTATCACAAGTTGTGAGTCTAGCCTAACAATTAGTTGGCGTATACCATGGGCAATGGTATCAGAGAGGAGTTCAATCAACGCACTATACTCAGCGATATTGTTTGTTGATCGACCAATACACACACCTCTGAAACTCACTAACTCGCCACTTGGATCAAAAATGGCCCAGGCCGCGGAGGACAAACCCCGCGTACTACGACTCGCACCGTCGGCATATCCCACATATGTTTCAGAATAATTCGACATCTGCAACAAACGAGAAAGGTGGATTACTTAACCGAAACAAACATTTTAGCAAAAACAAAATACAACAAAAGCACTCAGGTTACTATTTAGGCATAGTAACGCTTGAGGTACAACCCGTTACGGGGTTGCGCCAGTGGTACTCCGTCATAATCCATTAACTCGTAGGCCCCTTTTGCTAACACCCTTTTAACAATATAAGGACCCATCCATAAGGACTGAAATTTCCCTGCTCCTAATTTATCGGATTCTTGGTCATAAAGCAAAACCAAGTCACCCTCAGAGAATATGCGCGGTTTGACATTCTTGTCGAACTGCGCTTTGACTCGTTTCTTATGAGCCTCGTTCGCCAAAGCGGCGTCACGACGGTTTTCATCCAACTGGATCAATTCCAAGAAACGAGCCTCTTCTTCTGAGGTTCTGGGGAGGAGGTCAATTGCGAGTTTAAGAGACGAAATTTCGCACTGGATCGGTAAAACTGCTTCCAGGCCATACACCAATTGGAATGGTGTGAACCCAGTGGCGTTTTTTACCGAGGTTCGGTAAGCCCATAGTGCTGAGTACAGGATTAGATGCCATCTTCTCTTGTGAACCCCAATCATCCTTTGCAACATACGCTTCAGGACCTTGTTGATTGCTTCAACTTGTCCGTTGGCTTGTGGATAATATGGGGTAGAGCTGTCGTGAGATAGCCCTAGTTTGGCAGCTAATTCAACCATCATGTGATTGCGAAAATGCGATCCATGATCTGTCACTATAGCTTGCGGAACACCGAACCTGGCGACTACATGATTGAAAAAGAAAAGGGCAGCTGTTTCGCCAGTGCTGTCCAATGTAGGCATCGCCTCGGCCCATTTGGTAAAATAGTCAACAGCGACTATAATATACCCATGCCCCCCGGTCGAGGTGGGGTTACATTGCATGAAATCGATGCCCCACTTGGCGAAGGGCCCAACAGCAACTATCGGCTGTAAGGGTGCGAGCGGTCTTCTGGTTTTGCTATCAAAGATCTGACATGCATGGCAACTTCTGACAGCTATTATGCAATCTTTAAACATGGTTGGCCAGAAATATCCTGCTCGTAAGATTCTTTGTGCTGTTGCATATCCAGATTGATGCCCCCCGCACGCGCCTGAATGACAATCATTCAGGGCTTTTTCGGCCTCCTCATGGGTAAGGCACCTCCTCAGAACTGTATCGACACCACGACGGTAAAGTGTATCACCGACGATCATGTAGTCTTTTGATTGGTATCGTATACGTTTCCGTTCCGAGTATGAGGTATTAGACCTAAATTTTTGGGTTTGGAGATAAACAATGATGTCTCCATACCACTCATCGCTTACTAATATCAGAAACAAATTTTCATCCACGATTGACTCTTCTGATGTTTCATCGTTGGACGACGATGGGAGATCGCATAATAATTCCGCGAAAACTAGGGCTTTCTTCGATTTGGATTTTACAAAATCTAAATCAAACTCTTGAAGGATTGCTATCCATTTTGAATATTTGCCCCCAAGCAACTGTCGCGACAGTATATATGTCATGGGATTGCAATCTGACAAAACGGTGGTTTTCCTAAAGAGGACATAATGTCGAAACCTTTGAATCGCTTGAACAGCAGCAAGCGCTAGTTTTTCAACATAGGAATATTTACTTTCTGTATCATTTAAGTTTTTACTTAAATAATAAATAGGATGTTCGATTCCATCGACTTCTTGCACTAAAACCATCGCAATGGTCGTATCTGCTGCAGCTAGATACAGGTTAAAATCTCTTTGATAGTCCGGGGCGTACATTAATGATGCTCTTACTAGACTATCTTTCAGAGCGTCAAAGGAAGCTTGCGCAACCTGGTCCCAGACAAAAGGTACATCTTTTTCCAAAAGACGAGTATAACCTTTGGCAAGTTCTGCGTAATTCGGAATGAACCTCCTTAGAAAGTTTGCTTTCCCTTGGAGTTTCTGAATCTGAAGCAAATTTGAAGGTGGAGGCAAATTAATTATTGCCTGAACCTTACAGGGGTCGAGACGAATCCCGTCCTTAGAAACCACAAATCCAAGTAAGCGACCAGAACCGACGCAAAACACACACTTGTGTGGATTGAGTCTTATCTTGTAATGTCGGCAACATAGAAATATTGCTCTCAAATGCCACGGATGATCAGTCCGCTTCCGCGAATGAGCCGGAAGATCGTCGAGGTAAGGTTGAACGATGTTCTTGATGTCATGGAAGGCAATTCATTGCCCTCTGAAACGTCGCCCCTGCGTTCTTCAATCCAAAGGGTAATTTTCGATAAGCGAATGTGCCCCACGGACAAATAAATGCAGTCTTAGACTGGTCCTGTGGGCGGATATTTATTTGATTATACCCGGAAAATCCATCCATAAAGGAAAAGATTTCACATCCGGCGCATTCATCAATTATCTGGTCGATGAAGGGTGTAGGGTAGTTGTCCTTTGGACAAGCTTTGTTTACATCCCTATAGTCGACGCACACTCTTATCGTCCCTTGTTTTTTCATAACAGGGACAATATTCGATACCCAATCGGTTAGAGGAACCGGGTAGATGAATCCAGCATGGAGAAGTTTTTCAACTTCTGCCTTAATTGCAGCAGCTTTCTTCGGATGTACCTGCCGAAGCCGTTGTCTTACTGGTTTGACATCAGGATACATTTTAATTTCAACTATGCTCGAGTCAATGCCTGGCATTTCATCATATGACCATGCAAAGACATCTCTAAATTCGCGAAAGAGAGCACTATATATTTCCAGTTCTGAAGGGGAACAACTTTTGCCGACATGAATATTCTCAACAACATCAGATTTTGTCGAGATGTTTATGGCTATGGTCTCTTCAATATTGGATAGGTTTCTCTCTGAATCCACCGTATTTACAGTATTTGTTAGGAATTCAAACACTGAAGGGTGGTATAGGTCGTGATGAGTTTCTTCTTCACATCCTGGAAGAAGGGAACGATGGTGGTGATCATTCCATGGTGCCCCTTCAATCATCATTGATTGTAAGATTCCTTCGTCAGTCCCATGAACTTTTGACCATGGATCTAATGGGGTACCATATTCTTCGGACCTATCTACCCAAACGCTTGACGAGCGTTCATTTGGGCTCGCCTCCCATGCCTGAAACATTGATTGCTACAATATTTCAATAGGGCTAGGTGGCAACACCACTTGACGATCCATGAAGACATTGTCTTTTGCGACCTTCGACGAAGATACCATGTTGCATGTTGCTACAAACGGGATATTCCCTTCATGGAACGGAGGTGGCAACGCGAAAGTTCCCATCATTGTGGGATCTTTTAGCAAGCCTACTCCTATATCTTGTATTGAATGGTCGCTCCCATGGATCAGGGGAATGCTTCCAGTAACTTGTGAACCATTAGGGAGGAAACTCTGTTGGTCGACGATCGTAATCCCTCCTTCAAACGGGAATGCGATCTTCCTAAAATATGTCGACACTACAGCTGCCATGGCATATATCCATGGTCTTCCCAGTAGAATGTTATAGTCAAGATTGCCATCAATGACTTCAACATCAATTTCCACTGTTTTTCCTCCTAGTTCAACCTTAAAGTTATTTAGGATACCGTACGGAGTGTACGACCTACCGTCAAATGCTTTCAATGTCGTCGAAGATCGCGACAAGGTTGGAGATCCAAGAGTTTTCTAGCAACTCATCGACATGATACATGTCGATGCTCCCTCATCAATAATTGTTCTATGAACAGTTTTGTTGAGTGCTTTCACTTGTATAAGGAAAGCTAATTGCGCTGGTAACTGAGGATCATATCCTTTGCGATCAAAGGATACAAGATTGGAATCTTTAGGATCCACTCCACCAATTGCTGATAACAATGCCTGCCTTTGGGATGGGCAATTTTGTAGTACCTTAAGAGTTGACATTGCAGATGGCGATTGGGCCAAATCCTCCACTATATTATAGTGTTGCGCCGCTCTGGCGCGAGGGTTGAATGTCGACTTGTGGACTACTCCCTTAGGCGGCTTTATTGTTAATTCATGCGTGAGGGGGGGTACAACTTCTGTCGAAGTTGTTGTCGAACTACTGGGTTCATCTTTCCCTTTGTCGTTCGACACCGGCGGATTCCCATAATCTTTATTCCGAGTCGATATCAAAGCATCATTTTTCTTAGAAACCGACAGCATAAGCACTTGAGACGGGGAAGCATTTCCATTATCAACCATATTTTGACCTGGGTTAGGAAATGGATCAGTCAACACAGCTGAAGTTTGGGAACTTTTAAAGAACCTCTTTAACTCAGCTTTGAACGGACAGTTCTTTGTCGAATGATTTTCATCGCATATTTGACATGGAGGAAATTGTTTCCTTTGCCCAGGAGGGTTTGAAGAAGTCTTTTGAGGGGATGATCCACCTTGTTTCTTCTTCTTCCCTTTGTTTTGTTTCTTCTTGCTTCCTGGTTGATTGGAGTTTTTGTCTTTATCCGTAGATACAGCATTTACCTCCGAAGCAAGAATCTCTTGATTTGCTTTTTGATTCGAAGTCTTACGGGCTTTCTTATTCGAATCCCTTGTCGACTTAGCGTTTGCAGTTCCAATCACGCCATCACCGGCATGAGAGTCACTATTCGATCCGGGAGGAGGAGGGATTGAAAATTCCGGTCTGGGGGCGTCAGGTATTTTATCATAGAGCGTGCCCGACTGAGTATATACTAAGTCCAAATATTGAGCACGAGCAATAACCTGCTCCTCTGTTACGACACCCCCCTTGGCCACATCTTCTGTAATTGCCGGCAGAAGCGACTTTATAAACCACTCAGCTAATAGCTGATCTGGAACATAGGTTTTTACCATTCTGCGACGACGACGCCACTCATGTATATGATCAAATATATGTGTGGCCGTTGTCTGCTTGAAATTGGTCAAGATCTCAGTTCCAGTTTCGTACCTTATAGGTAACTGAAAGTGTGTTAAGAAAGTCGTGGCTAGGGAACTAAAATTGTCGAAAGAGGCTCTAGGTAATTCAATATACCATTTAGCCGCCGGACCAGTCAATGTCCTCTGGAAAAGACGAAGCCTTATTGAATCATCATTCAAGGTATTCGACGAACACCATAGATGGAATGTCATCACATGATTCGACGGGTCTTCGCCCGGATTTCCATTGAATTTAGGAATGTCCGAAGGAAGTTTGTGAGGAATCGCTGGCCACCAATGGGCATAGGCGATTGGATCGTTCGTCAATCGATGTAAATCTAGTAATTCTAATGTCGCCACGAATGGCAACTGCTGATTCAGGTTTGACGAGGCATACCCAGGATACGATGGAATCGCCTGAGCAGTAGGTCTTTGCACACCAGTATAGTGCAACTGATGTTGATATGACTGATATGGTTGGTGGGCTTGGCCACTGTAAAGTGGTTGGTTTAACCCGTTCTGAATATAGGGTTGCCCACTATTTGCAAAGATCTGTTGCTCAGATCCCTGGTACACCTGTTGAAACTGAGGTTGTTGGTATTGCACCATCCATGGTTGTGAAGCCATGTTTTGTTGCGCGATACTAACCGACGGACCAAGATGCGGGGTTATGGTTCCCATTTGTATCTGTGTCGTCCCGGCAGTTGGCGATTGTGGTTGTGTTGCAGGGTCAATTGGCTGTTGCATTACAACTTGTGGTTGACATACAACAGGCATCGATTGAACTTGCGACACGGTTACAATGGCTGGCGTCGTCGGGATACTAGACATAGGTACACATTGTTGCATGGAATATACAACTCTTGGTTGTTGGGGTAGCATAGGTACCCAACTACCCGTCGTTACTTCAGTCAAACCTGAATTTGGTTGAAAACTGCCGTATGGGTATCCCCCCGGAAGAGGAAGTGAAAGGGAATATTGCCCCCCATACGGTAACAATCCGGAGCTCACGGGCATTGATTGCCTTTGAGGACTGGATGGTCTAAACTGATTCCCAAAGGGATCAATTTGTCTAGTTTCAACATAAGAATTACCGGGTATTATACCGGTAGAACAAACTGGAACATACCAAGTTGTCATAATAGTCCCTGGTGGACTCCTTCTAGTTGATGAGAACTAGTTGGGACGGATGGTATGCCGGCAAACATCGTTGGAGTGACAGCAGGAGCTTCTGCTATCGCTGTGTCATTTGGCACAGTCCTAGATGTCGACGGTTGTTCAGACATTTTAAGTCTATCCAATAAACTTCCTAACGATTCTTCAGGAACTTCCGGTGGCGATAGAAAAACTTCTGATGCAGAAGGAAAAAGAGGGGTACCAACTCCAAAATGAATTGGAGTATTTGCTTGCTGGTCCTCTACGATTTCCTCTATTGCAATCAGACCAGGAGGAAGAGGAAGACCGTCAGGTCCGTAAAAGATTTCTGGTGCCGAAGAAGGGGTTGTTTCGACAGCGACAGTTGTTTGAACAACAAGACTCTGTGGACCGGTTTCAGATGGAACTGGTTCAGTTATGCAAGTACTTGTTTTCAGACTAGGATCAGTACAACTGTCCTTCTGTTGCTGTTGAACTTCTTCAATAGAGGCAGGGATTCCAGAAATATTGGGAGTGACCAGAATCTCAGATGTTGTTGGAACTTCCGTTCTAACTTTAAAAGGAGATTTTGACCTGGTCCAGCGAGATCGCTTTGCTCGTACTACTTTCGGTTCCGGAGACAAAGATGGTCGACCCGCAAGTCTCCCTGAACGACGGAGTTTTAATTGACTTTCCTCCACGGTTGCGGATTACTTGATCAACTAAAATACAAAAAGGGGAATTATGTTTCCGTATTGAATGAATTTTATTAGACGCTTTTAGACACAACTTTGCTTTTTCATGTTTTAAGAGTCGAGAAAAAGCTAAAGATGACTCTAGTCGCCTTCGATGTATTAACGAGCCCGAAGTGACAAATGCTCGGTTGGACCTTTTCAGTTATAGAGTTTGAAAAGGGCCAAAAGAAACTGCTCTGGAGATCTAGGCAGAGGGTGTGCCAAACCTTTCGCGAAACCACAGAATACGTTTTACGGTACGGGTGGTCGATCTTCGTGAATGCTGTGTTCACTGCATCGCGATCAGTAGGGCGGTCGACACGGCTTCCTAAGGATAAAGGATAATTGCCTATAGGGGTCTCCCAATATACGCGACGGTACGCGGGAGCTCAAATCCGTATTAGTGCTATCGTCTCTCAGGAGGAATCACCCACCTTCGTAGAGATCGACAGTCACTACGTTTAACGACGTCGGAACACGTCTCTACCTAGACCTCTATTGTGAGCGTTATGTTACAATGTGTTTTTAGATTCATTCAATATATTTTAAGTTGATCTTGTTTATCAGTTTGTCTTTCAGGATCACCACGAGATGTATTGGTACAAATTCCTAAATGCAGCTAAAATGATAAGCAAGCTTTCACTATCTTTTTAGCTTTGAAAATCCTAGCTACTGAAGGGAGAGAAAAACAATATCTTTCCACACAGAGCACAAAGCACAAACTAATGCACTTTCTCCTAGATCAGACACCCAAACTTATCAAAAATGCAAATGCAAGATGCATGTATTTCTTTTCTTTTCCTTTAATGTTGATGTAGACAAAAGGAAATTGTTGTGTAACTTTCGAATTCAATTTTAAGCGTAAACAAACAAGTTTCGTCTAAAATGAAAAGACACCTTACAGGTACTTGTTTTAACACTAAAAATATACGAACTCAAACCATAATATGAAAAACAAACATACTCAAACAGCCATGAACAGTAATACAACTAACTCATAAGATCTCAAGGACACTTTTACAGTTCAGGATCTAAGAGGTCACAGCTATACTGGTTCGCTTTTCACAATGGGAAACTGGAACTGAAACAAGAAATACTGAAAGAACATTCACAGTTTCATCACACAACTGAGGCGGAATAATGACAAGGAGAAGTGGTCTACAGCAAGTACAATGACTAGCAAGCAATCAGCAAGAAAATCAGTGAAAACAGGGCCAAGACACAAAGGGAAAGCTGAGCTAGACTAAGGCTAACTGGACCAGCGCAGGTGCTAGTCTGCCAGTTTCACTCTCAGCGCAGTTCCCGAAGGGAGTACCTGCGCTGTAATGCAGACTGCCTGTGGACAGCCTGCACTGACTTACGAGAGTTACGTCTGCAAAGAATTCCGGGTCATAAAAAGCTCAAAAATGCACTGTTTTTGCTGAAATAAAAAGCTATAGGTCAAGTACAGGCTAAGGGATGATCAAGAGGATGAAGATCTATCACAAAGAGTAAAGATTCTTTTGTAGATTAGCTCTTCAAATCTTGAATTTGCTCAGCAAAGGAGCAAGAGTAGCAGACCCTCTACTTCGCTTTTGATATAGTCAAAAGCTTTTCGATTTGGTACTCTTTTCTTCAAGAAATGAATAGCAAAATACTACAAACACCAACAAGATACTAGGCTCCCCAGCGGAGTCGCCAGTTTGTTGTGGGGAAAAGTATCCGATGCGGATGACACTAACCCTACTCTGAAGGTGACAGTCTTTAGCAACAACTGAAGGTAAAGTTTTCATGTTCCACTTTATGAAAATACAGAGAGAATGAAAAGAAGGTCAACCAACCTGGTGTCTTTCGCTTAGTCGATCCTTGTCCTTCTCTCTTTGTATCTCGTTCCCAGCTCCTTGCTCTCCTAGCCGATCCAGCTACACACAGATCCTGCACAAAACAAGAGAGCAAACTACAAGATACATGTACTCATAACTGAAGCATGGATTAGGGTGCATCAAATATACATGTAAACACAAAACATCTATGTAAGACAAGTATATAGAAGAACATGCAAACTTTATTGATAGAAAGTAACAGGGTTCCGAGGAAGTTACAACCAATGATGATGGCTCCAATCCAGCGGCACCTCCCCAGCAGCAAGAACTCTCCTCTTCACCTCTAGTAAAACAATCACCCAATAACTCTGGCAGTATACCAACAGCACCTCCTTGCTTTAACAAAATTCCCGCCTCCTTAGACCTCATAGAAGAGCTCTATATATAGGAGAGAAGAGGAAAGGATGAGTCAGCTTGAGACTGACATGAAGCTGCCTTGTGTCCTCTCCATCTTCAGTTAGTCTTCAGTTCCTGTGTCCACTTGGAGATCCTTGCTTACACATGGTGATCAAGTACCTCTTACTCATCACAAGGCGAATCTCATGAACCAAGTGTCAGTTTGGAAGCTTCCTGGGCAGTTGACACCTTGCAGGATGACTGTGCCACTTGGCCAATCTCTCCCAGCGCAGGTAGCCTTCATTAATCTTGACTTCCAGCGCAGGTACAAAGAGGGACAGTTGCATTCCAGCGCAGAAGCTCAGTTAAGCAGCTGACATGATCCAAAATAAGCCTGTTTTGAAGTGTTTTCAGGTGGAGAACTGATTGGAAGTGCTGTTGGTTGATGACCTTGTTCTTTTAGGGGTAAGAACAACATGTTTAGGGACTGAGGATCCCTGTAATTATTGACATTCCATACTCCTTGACGCGAGGCACAAAAATGTCTATAACACAAAGCCTTCCAATCACTCCCACAGCGAGGCATGCCAACAACTCAGGAATTTTCCAGGCAATTCTGAGCCAGTGACCCTGGATTTTGTGCCATTTTTTTAGGGCTAGATCTCAGGCCACTACCCAAAACTTCATGAAACTTTCAGAAATGATAAATAACATTAAAACAAAGGTACTAACGCAAACACTTGAGTAAGGAATTAACCGGACCCCTACTAGCCATGACAAGAATTTCGTCAAACATGTCACAAATATGAAATATACATGTCATAACAATAAATCTGAGGATAGGGGTATTGTTGAGCAAAATAATTTCCATTAGATTACTAACATAAATTATCAACCCGGGGATCCATGGACTTGCGAGGCATACTTGCACTATATGTGCTAGAGATTAATTTCAATTTCGAATGATAAATCTAATCTAGGAAAGCATAAACGGTGTAGAAAACAAATACAATGACTAAGGTATAATGCCATTCCCTAACATCCCAATGTTGCTCAATCGTGGAAAAGGTGAACCTTTCATATGAGCAAGTAGTCAGGTCTATTAGATATTCATTAAACCAAAATCAAATCTATTAAATCAAAGTAAAAGAAAATAGATTTTAATGCCTTTCTCTAACATCCCAATGTTACTCAATCATGGATTAGGTGAACCTTTCATATGAGCAAGTAGTCAAGTCTATTAGATATTCATTAAACCAAAATCAAACCTAGAAAACATTCATAAATCTAAGCTATGAAAGCAGTAAATATTAATCTATGAAAGCAATACAATCTCACAATCATTAGATGGTCATTCCAATGGTGTATGAGGATGGCAAGTGAAGAAGCTCCATATGCAAGCAAAACTAAATCTTCAAATCTCCAAGTATAAGCTCCAAATTCTCTATTAAAAACATGAACATTTCTCCAACTTTACACACCAATTTTTAGAGGAGAGGCTCCCCTATTTATACAAGTACATAAGTAACTACCCTATTTAATGAAGATCCACTAAAATCTCATATAGTTACAACCAAATAGCTCATAATGAGACACATATCCCCTAAGTGTCTCATAGAGTTCTAATCCAAATAAGAAATGATGAGACACCTCATAGAGTTACAATCCAAATAGGACACATATCCTTCTTTGACCTTTATCCAAATCTCCTTTGAAGGGAATTCGAATTTGAGCATTGGAGGCCACATAAGGGTGCCTTGGAAGCTTCCAAATGACCTACACATGTCATGAAACTCAAGACACATATATAGATACATGAAACCATGTTAATTCCTAGTTTTTAATCATAAATTCACTTTAAACACATAAAATAAATAAATTTGGTAAATAAGGATCCTAACCCATATATTTATGAAAATGGTGGCTAATGAAAGGTTATATGGTTATGGAGTTGCGACATGTGAGTGAAATGGTGGCGATAAAAGTGAAAGTGGATGTCATTTTGAAAACATTTTGGAGGCCCAACATACCCCCCAACTAGAGTAATTGCATGTTCTCATGCAAATATTGCATTAATTTTTTTGATTTGCTCGCAACGTCTTTGCTTTTGAATGAGCTTGGCTTATATCATATGTCCTTAAACTTTGCATTTGACAATTTTATTTATTTTTGCAAAGTATTCCTTGTCATACATTGAATTGCAACATGTTTGGTTGGTTCTTGTGTTTCAACCAAATTCTAATTGGTATTGGTTCTTGTGTTTCAATACTTCGTTTCTTTTTGTTGCAGCAAGATTCATTGAACATATTTAAGAATGCATCTTTAAAATCAGCCATATAGTGTGCTCATAATTTAGGCATTATTTGCAAATCATATAAATTTTTGAACCATAATGCAATCATAATTGATTAGGACAAGTATGTTAAGATGAAATGAAAATGTGTGATGGTATATGATATATGAATATGAAATGATGTCCCTTCCCCCCAACTAAAGATATGACAATGTGAAAGAGGAAGTGAGGAATTTCCCAAAGTTACAATTTTAGTATTTTAAGGAATTGCATGACTAAAAATTAGAAAACCACATAACTTCACTTACCTTCAATGTGCATGAGTTATGGACATTGAAGAGTGTGGTTGCTTCTGGATCATGGAATGAAATGTAGAATTCATCTGCTTCTTGGTTGCATAAATGGTGATGAGGTTGTGAAGTGGATTGCTAAATCTATTGTATATGTTGCAAAACGCTGAAATGATAGTCTTCAATCACTATAAAATCGATGGTACAGCTCTAGTCATGCGAATAAATGTGTCGGTGTCTATCATGAAGAGAGGTCATTGGATTACCGACCATTGATGAATGTCGTTAACCAATGTGAGGCAAACTCGTCATTAATGTCAACGAGTGCCAAGGTACCTAAGTACATCTTGCGAAGGGCAAATAAATGAGTCAATGTCGAGCCACTTGCAAGATCCAATGATCAAGGGACATTGATGTATTCCCATGATTGTTGGCGAGAGAGCCTATCATTAAGGCATACAAGCCTCAAGGTACTAATGAGGACTCTAGACTTCAACCTAGATAATGAGTCGATGTCGATAGGCTAAGGCTTGTTAGAAGGAATGCCTTAAGGAATCCTCCATCATCTAACACGAGCATGAAACAATGATTTTGAAGGACTATGAATGGAAAATTTTGCAGTGGATCAAGGTTTATTTAACGGAAAGGAAAATGACAAGTGAATGGAAAGTAAAAGGACAAATCAGCATGTAAGTGAGTTGAATGTCTTTATGAAAATGGGTTATGAGTTAGTGAAAGCAAGGCAAGAAAATATAGTTTCTATGAATAAAAATGAGCAGTGAAGGAAAATGAGATGATAATTTTATTCACTGACTAAGTGAAATGCAATTCGACTATAAAGGAAATGAAATGAAGGTTTTATTGACTGAAGGAGTATGGATGCAATGGAAACACTGGCATCTGAAAGGCTTGCAACTGCTGGATATGATATGCATTAGCATGTGCTCATGCATTGGTGTTTCATCTTTGTTGCTGCTCTGATCATTTTCTTGTGAAATAAATGTGGTCTTTGAGAGACACTATTTTCTTATGGTCATCTGTTCTTCCTCCTGGAACCTGCAAAAACTAGTACTTCTTCTCTAATGGATTGTAAGGTTATCAAAATAAAGAGTTGATCAATCTCTCCGTTAATGACATTTACATAAAAAAAATAATAATAATAATAAGATTCGGTACTATTAAACAAGTTCATGAAAGAAAACCAAAAGAGTTTATACATGTGTCGAAAGTAGTGCCTCAAGTTACCTCTTGTTTCTTTTCAGCAATTTTTTCATTCTTTTGTTGTTTCAAAATCTGATAATAGCTTCCTCATTTTGTAGATCTCATCGAGATCTTTCCAACAACACTTGAATCATCGAATTCCAATGTCGTATGAGAAAGTTAGATGTTTTGAAATTTTTATGAAACAATGAAAATTGTCATCTAAAATGTGGCATGGGAACATGATGCTACAGTGAAATATGTTGTAAGCACATGAAATGGCATGTTGATCATGAAATTCTGGTTACAATACATTGTTTGACAAATAAATCATTGAGTTAAATGCATAGCTGCAGAATTGTCGATTAACTGCAGAATCGATGTGCAGCTGCAGAATGTGCACAGTTTCTGTAGCTAAAAGCTTGTCGCTCTTCTTTGGCTATGACATGTTTCGTGATGTCGTTGACTTCTGTATTGGCAAGTTTCATGATCATGTAAAAATACTTTATGAAAAAATAATGCATGTCCACAAGATTTGATCCTGCCATCTACAGGATTCTTGTTAAGGCATTGTGTTAAGTTTAGGTATGTTCTATGCTAGAGCAATTTATTTCAATTTTCTTAGTTAGCACAATATCTTTTCTAGATTAGCAATCACATCAGCATTAAATTAAACTACAGATAGAACATAAACATAAATCGCAGAAGACAAGCCAAGACAAGAGGACACAAGATGTGGCGCTAGCCAGGGACAAACCCTACAATGTGGGGAAACCCTTGATCAATTCTTCTTTTATGTTCTTCATAGTTCAGCAGAGAAAGTGAGAGAGATAGTACATTTACAATAGAAGTCAACATTTTTACTTTTGATATCTGTAGAGATCAGTTGAAGACATATTGCTTCAATTGATTCTCTAAGGTGACTCCTTCACCTATCATAGTCCTGCCTCTCGTTCATTTGATGCGCATTACCGTGTGACACCTTGTTGTACTGTCACATGTGTTGAACCTTGATGACTAAGTTGTGCTCATCTTCATGCTACTCATCATGCTGCATCTTCCATGGTCTTATTCATCATCAAGCTATCTATGCTCATGATCTCATTCATCATTATGCTGCCCATGATCTCGTTTATTATTACGCTGCCCATGATCTCATTTATCATCATGTTGCCCATGCTCGTGCATCATTATGTTTCTCATGCTCATGATCTCATTCATCATGATGCTGCCCATGTCCATGATCTCATTCATCATCATGTTGCCCTTTATGACTGTAACTTCCAGCCTTGCTAGCAACCCTTCAAGCCTTAAGGCTGCCTTATGTGCCACGTTGTCACCTACAATACTCAAAGGTTTACATGTTGTTCATCTAGTCTACCTCATGTTGTCAACAGGCTTGTGACAACGTTTGAGAGGCTCATCCTTAATGAGATCAGGATTGCATCTTTGAGTTCTGATATTATAACCAAGAATAACATTCATTACTGCTGAGGGTATATGAGCTAGCAGGAGCTCAGATCAACACACATATATATATTGATCTATACGTATGCCAAAATATGCTTTGGCCCAGAACGTAAGATGAGTTCTAGCTGCATATATCTTGACAGCGTATATGGTGCTCTCCATGCATATATCATGACTGTCTTCCCTTACTGCGGCTAGGTGACTCTATTATAGGACTGCGTTCTCCATTACAGGACTACATTCAGATGACTGCGTGGAAAGTGTCTTCATGACAGCGTATCTCCATGCTATGCGTATATATATGGCTGCATATGAAGTGTTTCCATGAATGTCTTTGTTACAGTGTGTCTCCCATTACAATGTATGACTTACTGCAATATAGGAGCCTCCTTGACTGTGTAGATTAGGGCCTGCATATAAGACTTTTAGACAGCGTATAAGGGCCTGCGTATAAGGCTTCTTGTACAGCGTATTAGGTCTCTGTTTGCTGCGTAGATCATCCTCATATGCCTACGGCTTACTACAGTTAGGGCATCAGCCTCGGGCCAGCATATCTTCATTGTGTCTCTCCTTCACCAAAACCCAAAGACGTGGAGAGGAGGAGACCACACATGAAGAGGATGTGTTGCAAAATTACTTCAAGTCCTCTTCTATTTATACTAAAACGTGGATGATGAATAGACATGTCTATTGGGTTTCTGAGCCCACTCAAGTTGCTGGCCAACTTGACAATTTATTTTATAACATAAATAAATTCATAACTTCATAAATACTTATCAGAATCGGATGATCTTTAGATCAATCCTACACCTCTCGATGAGAGGGATCCAATAAAAATATCAGCTATCATAAATAAGATGACCCACATGGAGTTTTTCCCTAGTTTCCAATTTTAACACTCCCTCTCAACTAGGGAGAACTCCATCTGCTGATCTATATTTCCAACTGTACTATCTCTGCCATCAGTGCCCTACATTGCTCTGCTCAGCTCTGCTGGCTCTGCTCTGCTCTACTTTGCTAGCTCTGCTGGCTCTACTCTACTCCACTCTGCTAGCTCTGCTCTGCTCTACTCAGCTTTGTTGGCTCTGCTTTGCTTTGCTCAACTCTACTAGCTTTGTTGGCTTTGCTCAACTCTGGTAGCTTTGCTCTGCTTTGCTCATCTCTGTTGGCTCAGCTCTTCTCAGCTCTGTTTAGCTCTGCTCTGCTCAGCTCTGCTTTGCTGAACCATGAAGAAGAAGAATTGATCGAGAATGTCTCATACCATTCTCCACTGACCTGAAGTCAATCTCAGAGTGTGTACCACTAGTCCCAGACTAGTCTCAACCGACCCAAAGTCAGCGTCATAGTGGGTACTGTTAGCTCTCCAGGAAACTCTCTTAGGTTGTAGCTCGAAGATGCCTGGTAACATATAATCCTCAATATTGTTCTAGGAACTATTGGAATGGATGATGGTTTGGTTCAAGCCAGATAACCACTTCAACTTTGTTTTCACTCCAGACATGCATGAACACCCTCAGCCTACAAGGCTTTAGACCACTAATGCTCAATAATTTGCAGATTAAGTGAATGAATGAAGAATACTAACCACACCAGCAGATGCATACACAACGTATGATGGCCAGCTGCAACCAGTGAATGAACTTGTAAATCTAATCTATCTAAACAGAGATAAGATGATAGTTATCTAGCGTTAGATACAGAATAAACATAGATGACCTATTCAACTGCAGATCCAATTCACCATTGCAAGTATAAGATGACAGTTATCTAGCATTAGACATAGGAGAAAGCATGAATAAACCAATCCATGTGCAAGTTTAGAACAGAGGGGAAATGGACATTGAACGTGTAACAGCAAAAGAAGCTTGTATTACTAAAAATGAATATGATACGCTGCAAGGAATGGAGTAACTACAGTCTCCAGGCGTTGAACCCTGATTACATCTCGCTTTCAGCTATTTATAGTTTTTCTTTACAATGATCCTTAGCCGTTTTAGGGCTGGAGATGTCTTAATTGACCACCTACTGTCATTAACTGTCTGATTGCATTTCAAGATGCAATTTCCTTTCCATCACGAAAACATTAATCAATTCTAGTACCGCGCTGCCCTGTTAGGTGGTTGGCTTGATTATGGCAGTGGAGCTCCATGACTGTTTAATTTTGTTTGCAGAGATCGTGCTATGTCCTTCTGTCTTTGGCCATGCTTTCTGTTAATTCGGTTCAGTGATCTGACTGTCATCAAACTGACAGAGTCGACCACCTTCCCCTTCGGGTAACAAATAGGGAATGGAGTATGAGGTGCATGGGTGGACGGACGTGCCAAATCAGACGGACAGAGAAGTGACAGAGAGGTGGAGGAAAATCGGGAGCGGTCGTGAATGAGGGTCTTTAGATCGAAGGGGACTGCATGGTGTAGATCATGTGCGGGGGGCTTGAGATCATGGTGGGAGCGGAACATGTTTGGGCCGTTAGATCTCGTAGGTGAGCAGATCGGACGATTATCGGGTGGAGGAGGTGCACGGACAATAACACCTAGGGGGTGGTTTGGCTCGGGTGATTACGGTTTCTATCGAGTGCTCATCGGGCGATTATGGTTTCTATCGGGTGGTAAGTGGTAAATGGTGGAGTCCACCCGATTCCATTCAGCAGATGACACATCACAACGAAAGAGAGAGAAAAATTGCCTTTATCGGGCGAGTATTCTTTGCGCTTGTTGTCCGTGCGATATGAGCGATGGTCATCAGATCTGGCGGGGGTGATCTAATGGTGGGGAGCGATCGGGCATGTTTAGTTGATCGGGTGAAACGTGGGCCGTCAGATCAGCGGGGGAAAATCGATGGCGAAGGGACACGGCGATACTATATGTCCTCGGGAAATGTGCGGAGAGCGCATAATGGTGGAAAAGTAAGGTTTTTTTTGGGGTTTTGGGTTAATTTATTTAGGCTTAAGGCGAAAAGAGGGTCCCGTGGGGATGAGAGGGTTGGGTTAGGAACTGAGCAGAATGGAAGGTAAGTGGAAGGGTGAGGAAAGTGGGGTGATGGCCCATGTGGGGCCCTCTTTAGGACAACAAAGCAAACCATCTCCTTCCCTCAGCCTTCGAAATGGCAGCACGGCATCTCAGGGCTAATAGGTACCACTCCTACTACTGGTCCCAGACCAGTATCATCAGTCTCAGAGAGTGTACCACTGGTCCCAGACCAATCTCAACCGACTCGAATTCAGTGTCATAGTATGTACCACTCTCACTGGTCCCAGACCAGTCTCAACCGACCTGAAGTCAGCATCATAGTGGGTACAACTCCTACAATTGGTCCCAGACCAATATCATTGATCCCAGATCAATGAAGGTCATCCTAGCATAGGGAGTACGGTAGATACAGCGATGCGTCCATCGGTACTACTATGGTCCCTATCCTCATTTCCCTGCTCATTGATCAGATGAGAGGTACTTCCCATGAGTCCCAGACTACATGGGTAGGATGCCTTGACAAGAGAACTAATCATCTTGTCCACAGGAGAGTGAATCATCCTATCCAGTGGATGCCATGGAGAACTAATCATACTGGCCCACAGGAGAGCGAATCATCATGTTCCAAAATCGCCACGGAGAACATATCATCCAAGCCTCACAGGAGAACTGATCATCCTGCTACACAATCGTCATGGAGAACACATCATCCAGACCTCACAAGAGAACTAATCATCCTGCTACATAGTCGTCATGGAGAACACATCATCCAGACCTCACAGGAGAACTAATCATCCTGCTACATAGTCATCATGGAGAACACATCATCCAGACCTCACAGGTGGCCATGCTAGCAACAATATACTCTGCCTCGACGGTGCTCAAAGCCACCGAATTCTGCTTCCTGCTCATCCAGGATATCGAAGCAGATCCCAAGGAGAACCAGCACTGAGAAGTGCTCTAGTGATCCTCCACACTACCTGCCCACTCAGCATTCGAATAATCATGTGGTTTCATATTTTCGGCAGTGTATCTCAATCCATGAGAGATTGTGCCCCGAAGATATCTCAAAAGATTCTTGGCACCAATCTAGTGAGGCTCAACCAAATATGAGCTCATCATGCTAGCTGCAATACATATGTCCAGACAGAAGTTCACCAAGAACATCAACGCGAATGAGTTTATGAAACTCAGAGGCATTTCCCAAATCTGGTCCGACATCACTACCATATAACTTCTGAAAGTTAAGATTCCTGAGGTAGTCACAGGCTTGCAGTTTATTATTCCACATCCGGAATCCAACTCCCTCTTACTTCTACAAATGAGAGGGTCTACACCTGTCAGAAATAGGTCGTCCTCATAAGGTGCTAGTATGAGAGGTCTATCATCCACAACCTTCAGATGGTTTGGATCGGTTTCACTCCTAGTGAATCTCAGCTTCATCAGATAGCTATTGATCCTCTCATACTATGCCTGGGGTGTTTTGCTTCAAGCCATAGAGGGCTTTCTTCCACCTGCATACGTGAGATTCCTGATTATCAATCTCAAACCCCTTGGGTTGTTCCACACCTGTGGACCTGCCCATCGATGAGTGCCACCCTGTAACCTTCGACTTCCATTGCTGAAATGGAAACCAGGTTCTTCTTGCGATCAGGTACATAAAAGAGATTTTGTAAATGAATCAAGTTACCCTCATCCAATTGAGGGGTAACATTCCCTACACCCTTTCCGGGATAGGTGACATCAGATCCAAGTATGATCCCACGATTGTTTCTATATCTAACAAATTAGAGAGTGCACCCTACTATCTGATCAAGTGCCTTGAAGCACTACAATCAATAAGCCAGATTCCCAAAGAATCTGAAGGAGAGGGCCAATACAAGATAATGCTACTTTATCTTATCAGAAACAACATTAGATTCTTCATACCTGGGGTTCCTTGCTTCCTTTGAAGAGTCGGCCATTTCCTTGATGACCTGCATTACCTATCATTCCATCCCTGGAATGATTGTTATCTTTATCAAGTGATGTGTCCCTTCCATTCGGACACTCCTTTGCATAATGGCCGAACTTATTGCAACCAAGGCATCTGCCTTTCCTTCCACCCTTAGATCTGAACTTCCCAATGAAGTGATCTTTAGGTAGGCCATCAAAAACTTCCGTTGCGCCATTCTGATAATATTCTCTGCTTCGACTTCACCCTTGGTGAATTAGAAGAGGGATGAGGAACCCATTGATCCTTTTGTCCTATCCCAACTGTCTTCGGTGATTGCTCTTTCACTCTTGCTTGGGCATTGTCTTCACCTCAGCTCTGATACCATGTTAAGTTTAGGTATGTTCTATGCTAGAGCAATTTATTTCAATTTTCTTAGTTAGCACAATATCTTTTCTAGATTAGAAATCACATCAGCATTAAAGGAAACTGCAGATAGAACATAAACATAAATCGCAGAAGACAAGCCAAGACAAGAGGACACAAGATGTGGCGCTAGCCAGGGACAAACCCCACAATGTGGGGAAACCCTTGATCAATTCTTCTTTTATGTTCTTCATAGTTCAGCAGAGAAAGTGAGAGAGATAGTACATTTACAATAGCAATCAACATTTTGACTTTGGATATTTGCAGAGATCAGTTGAAGACATATTGCTTCAATTGATTCTCTAAGGTGACTCCTTCACCTATCATAGTCCTGCCTCTCATTCATTTGCTGCACATTACCGTGTGACACCTCGCTATACTGTCACATGTGTTGAACCTTGATGACTAAGTTGCTCTCATCTTCATGCTGCTCATCATGCTACATCTTCCATGGTCTTATTCATTATCAAGCTGCCCATGCTCATGATCTCATTCATCATTATGCTACCCATGATCTCGTTTATTATTATGTTGCCCATGATCTCATTTATCATCATGTTGCCCATGCTCATGCATCATTATGCTGCTCATGCTCATGATCTCATTCATCATGATGTTGCCCATGTCCATGATCTCATTCATCATCATGCTGCCCTTTATGACTGTAACTTCCAGCCTTGCTAACAACCCTTCAAGCCTTAAGGTTGCCTTATGTGCCACACTGTCACCTACAATACTCAAAGGTTTACATGTTGTCCATCTAGTCTACCTCATGCTGTCAACATGCTTGTGACAACGTTTGAGAGGCTCATCCTTAACGAGATCAAGATTGCATCTTTGAGTTCTAATATTATAACCAAGAATAACGTTCATTACTGCTGAGGGTATACAAGCTAGCAGGAGCTCAGATCAACGCACATATATATACTGATCTATACGTATGCCAAAATATGCTTTGGACTAGAACGTAAGATGAGTTCTAGCTGCATATATCTTGTCAACGTATATGGTGCTCTCCATGCGTATATCATGACTGTCTTCCCTTACTGTGGCTAGGTGACTCTATTACAGGACTGCGTTCTCCATTACAGGACTGCGTTCAGATGACTGCGTGGAAAGTGTCTTCATGACAGCGTATCTCCATGCTATGCGTATATATATGGCTGCGTATGAAGTGTTTCCATGAACGTCTTTGTTACAGCGTGTCTCCCATTACAACGTATGATTTACTGCGATATAGGAGCCTCCTTGACTGTGTAGATTAGGGCCTGTGTATAAGACTTTTAGACAGCGTATAAGGGCCTGCGTATAAGGCTTCTTGGACAGCATATTAGGTCTCTATTTGCTGCGTAGATCATCCTCATATGCCTGCGGCTTACTGCGGTTAGGGCATCACCTTTGGGCCAGTGTATCTTCATTGTGTCTCTCCTTCACCAAAACCCAAAGACGTGGAGTGGAGGAGACCACACATGAAGAGGATGTGTTGCAAAATGACTTCAAGTCCTCTTCTATTTATACTAAAACGTGGATGACAAATAGACACGTCTATTGGGCTTCTGAGCCTACTCAAGTTGTTGGCCGACTTGACAATTTATTTTATAACATAAATAAATTCATAACTTCATAAATACTTATCGGAATTGGATGATCTTTAGATCAATCCTACACCTCTCGATGAGATGGATCCAATAAAAATATCATCTGTCATAAATAATATGACCCACTTGGACTTTGGCTCTAGTTTCCAATTTTAACACATTGTGGGTATCTGCAATCCTGTAGATGAGCACCCTCTCAATTTTTTATTTTTTATTTTTTTCAACCCTTTATCAGAAAACAACCTTTCGATTTGCTGCAAATATTAACATTTTTTTTTCCAAAACTATTTTCCTCGTGGAAAAAATATTTAAAATATCTACAATTAAAACTATGTATAAAAGATGATGTTATAAAACAACATGAAAAAGAAAAAAATATTTACAAAACCGTTTGTAATAATGACACCACCATGAAAAAAAATCGAATTATAAAAATCAACAGCGTGTGAGGTTTTTCTTTGAGGTTTGCTTGCAGCAGCGTTGATGGAGGAAGAAATGGCTAGCGTTGATGCAATTGCCACGTGATTGAATAGGTGAGAGTGGTGGATCTAGCAGCGTTGATGGAGGAAGAAATGGCTAGCGTTGATGCAATTGCCACGTGATTGAATAGGTGAGAGTGGTGGATCTACCTCCTCTAGTGGTCCATGAAATTGATATCAGCTCCAGTGGCGGCTTCTACACTAGAGAGAGAAGAGGAAATTAGTGATAAATGTGTGCACGTTTTGAACACCCGTGGCTTCGGTGAGATCTACTAACTGCATAGTGGGTATGAATTAAATTGGATGCTTAGATCACGTTCCATGTGGATCGAATGCTACAGCAGAGTTTGTTTTTAATTTGAATTCTTGCCTCTTCAACGTGCCATGTTCAAACAGTTCACAGTTTATTAATTAGAAATCATTTTTCCTCACGTAGTTAGCAAAATAGGGACCCGAAGAATCTCAGATTTCTCTCACACGGTTGTGAAATTGAGAAAACCATTTCTAGAGTATTTAATTCGACCTATTCTGAGAAAAACCCATGTCTTATTTTTTCGAAATTTATTTTGGTTTGCTCGGAATCTGTGTTTCAAAAATGACATTTTTTAAAGTTCTGCGTTTTCTGGAAAATGTTTCTATCAGGTATTTTTTTAGAACAACTGCTATATCTGGAGATTTGGAATGAAATGAATAATCATCAGCAGCTAGCAAAGGCACCCCCCAATCTTTATTATATGCATCATGGTTTTTTTATTAAAGGCCAGGGTTCTATCCCCTATTTCCATCGACGATATGATTCGTTGCAGACATTTACTGAACCATCGCCAGGATGGCCAGGAGGAGCCATGCCCCTGATAAACGCTTAGCTAGACTCCAAGAAGGCTCTTTGATTTCAGCAATCAGGAACGTTGCGTGGTTGGACCGTGGGTTGTGTGGCTGGGTTGTGGCCTGCATATATGCTCAAGGCCAAACCAAAGGCAGGCCTCATGCATATGCGTGGGCTTTTTTAGCTTTAACTTTTTTTTAAGAATTTATTAATAAAGAAAAATGGTTGGGTTTTGTTTTGTTATATTTTTGTTTTTAAAAATTTAAAATATATATACATATATAATTTTAAAAAGAAACACTTTTATTGATTTTTATATAGATTTGTGTTTCATTTTAAAATCAAAATATATATATATATATATATATATATATATATATATATATATATATATATATATATATATGAATTTTTAAATAAATAATTTATTGAAAAATAAAGAAATTTCAAATACATTTTTTTTTTTAATTTTAAAGTTTATTGAAAAATCAAATCAAATGAGGAAAACAAAATTTAGCTACAGAATTGCATTCTGTAGCTAATTTTTTTAGATTTTATGATATACTAACAAAAAAAAAAAAAAAATTTATGATCCTCCAGGTCACACGAAGCGCAGGAGGAGAGCATACTCAAGATTTTTATTTTGTTAGCATTCTCAAGATTTTTTTCAGTCGATTCTTCTCTTTTAAAAATTTGGATGCAAAACATAACATGAAAATGATCAATTTCCTACCTCAAACTGTCGTTCATCCATTTTCGTTTGTGCTCCTTATTCACAATCACTTTTATTGAAATTTTTCCTGCCAAGGGTCAGTAAATGGGTGGCCACCACAAAACATCAAATTTATCCTAAAAATTTCAAAAACTTATTTTTATTGGTTAGTCCTATTCTACTAAAAAAACATGAACATTCCCTTAAGTGTAAGAGAATTTCCAATGCATCCATTTGCGCAACAAGATCATGAGTAAACTCATATCCAAGTTGGTGAATTCTTGGATATGATCATGAAAAATTGTTGTTGCAAATGGATCTTTATTTTTGTTTTTGATTATTTTTGAGTGAATGAATGGGGGTGGATGTTCTATGTTTTCTATATGCAAATGCAAAGAAACTTAAATGAAAATTTGAAATCAAATGTTGATCCCTATGTACGCCTCCCCGGCAACGGTGCCAAAATGTTGAGCAAAATAATTTCCATTAGATTACTAACATAAATTATCAACCCAGGGGTCTATGGACTTGCGAGGCATACTTGCACTATATGTGCTAGAGATTAATTTCAATTTCGAAAGATAAATCTAATCTAGGAAAGCGTAAATGGGGTAGAAAACAAATACAATGACTAAGGTCTAATGCCATTCCCTAACATCCCAATGTTACTCAATCGTGGAAAAGGTGAACCTTTCATATGAGCAAGTAGTCAGGTCTATTAGATATTCATTAAACCAAAATCAAATCTATTAAAGCAAAGTAAAAGCAACTAAAGTTTAATGCCTTTCTCTAACATCCCAATGTTACTCAATCGTGGAAAAGGTGAACCTTTCATATGAGCAAGTAGTCAGGTCTATTAGATATTCATTAAACCAAAATCAAACCTAGAAAGCATTCATAAATCTAAGCTATGAAAGCAGTAAATATTAATCTATGAAAGCAATACAATCTCACAATCATTAGATGGCCATTCCAATGGTGTATGAGGATGGCAAGTGAAGAAGCTCCATATGCAAGAAAAACTAAATCTTCAAATCTCCAAGTATAAGCTCCAAATTCTCTATTAAAAACATGAGCATTTCTCCAACTTTACACACCAGTTTTTAGAGGAGAGGCTCCCCTATTTATACAAGTACATAAGTAACTACCCTATTTAATGAAGATCCACTAAAATCTCATATAGTTACAACCAAATAGCTCATAATGAGACACATATCCCCTAAGTTTCCCATAGATTTCTAATCCAAATAAGAAATGATAAGACACCTCATAGAGTTACAATCCAAATAGGACACATATCCTTCTTTGACCTTTATCCAAATCTCCTTTGAAGGGTGTTATAGCTCCAAATCTCACTCTTATGGTTTGTGATGTTGTACTCATGGCCTAGGGCAACCCCTCCTTCCAGACCTGGTCCTAAAATTTAAAAAACAGTGTTTTATTCCTTATACGCGACATTGCCCTGAGTTAAACGCGTGTATACGTGGGTATGTGTATATCCAACCCGCGTGTATGTATTAAAACACTTTAAAAAATATGAAATTCCTTATTTTCGGGCGGAGATCGTGGGTTTTACCTGCTGATCACCTGTTAGTGCCCGTGGCCCAACTGTTCCCAACCAACTCCTAACTAAAAAACTACTTTGGAGATGGTATAAAAAGACCTCAAAGGGAAGGCCTAAGAAAGGAGAGAATAGAGAGAAAGGTTATTATGCTGAGATTTTCCCCTTGACCAGGTCTGAAGTCCCTTGTGCCTTCTGCACTTCCCCCATTTTGTATAGGATACCTTTGTTTCCTTGTGTGTTGATGTTCATCCACCATTTATGACATCATGGAGAGAGTCATGGAAGGAGTTTTGTTAGAGGCTTGAGGCTGGAACGGATCCGGAAGGAAGCTTTGCTTGGAGCCTGCTGAAGGTGACTCAGGTGAACATATTCCTTTTATGTACTTTATTTGTCTATAATAAAAGAAACACATGTCTTGGTTCCCGAAATGAATCTTCTTTATGTTAATGATATTCATGTTTTGAATTCATGTATAAATGGTTGTTTGGATTTCATAACTAACTACCTTTCTTTGTAACATAAATATGGTTTCTTTATAAGTTTTTGTCCATGTACTGTTGTGTTCTTTGAATTGTTTGTTTTGCAGGACAAAAGAGAATAAGGGAACTCCAAGAAGGGTTTGGACACTAAAGGCCTTCTCAAACGTAGGACCGAAGGTACGTACCCTTATCATAGAATTTGCTTATAATAGCATAATGGCTGTATGAATGCATGTTTCTTTGAATAGACAACTTTCAGTCTGCTAGGGTTTCACCCAAAAAGCCCTAGGGGAGTAATTCCCTCTACCAGAATTGACGACTCCACTGGGGATCGAACCCAGAATTCGAATTTGAGCATTAGAGGCCACATAAAAGTGCCTTGGAAGCTTCCAAATGACCTACACATGTCATGAAACTCAAGACACATATATAGATACATGAAACCATGTTAATTTCCTAGTTTTTAATCATAAATTCACTTTAAACACATAAAATAAATAACTTTGGTAAATAAGGATCCTAACCCATATATTTATGAAAATGGTGGCTAATGAAAGGTTATATTGTTATGGAGTTGCGACATGTGAGTGAAATGGTGGCGATAAAGGTGAAAGTGGATGTCATTTTAAAGACATTTTGGAGGCCCAACATACCCCCCCAACTAGAGTAATTGCATGTCCTCATGCAAATATTGCATTAATTCTTTTGATTTGCTCGCAAATTCTTTGCTTTTGAATGAGCTTGGCTTATATCATATGTCCTCCAAAATTGAACTAGCAAAAAAGGTACCAACTGATCCTCAGAAGCCTATTTATTAATGAGGCCTCTATTTTCTTCAATTTTCCATTATTTTTCCTTGACTTTCCTCCTCACATGCATCATGTGACCTTTCACCTTCATTTTCTCCTATTTTCCATTATTTCATAAATAAAATGTCAATTAATACCTCATGCATTCCCAATGCCTTTGCCATTTCCTTTTTCAATTTCCCTTAGCCATAATAAGCCAAATGAATACCCACACTAGGATGTTTCTCCCAACACTCGGCTTGGGATATGTGCCCCATGACCTTGGTTATTATTTTTCCTTAATAAACTTTATTACATGGAATTTTGACCAGGGTTGTTACAAAGAAAAGCTACTGCATCATCAACTTTGGGGCTTTGGACCACTCGTTCGATGCACGATCTTTGACCAAGCATATTTCTCAAACCATGAGGAGAATCTAATCGCGAGGGTATCTAAGGGAAATACAGTCATCTTCATCTTCAAAATCCTCAACAAATGTGGGGCGTGTTCATCCTCTAAGGAAACCAAGCCCTAGAGCTAGGGTTTAACCAATGCATTGTCTCATCCATGCATACCAACATACCGAGGACACCAATGACGATATCTTACACCTGCTTTGACATGTTGCACATGCTTTGACATCAATGACAACATACTCAACAGAGTAAAGGGACTATGCTTCAATTGTGATAGCAAGTATAGTAAGGTGCATAAATGCAGTGAGAAGAAATTATTCTACATAGATTGTGAAGATCAAGAAGATCAAGAAGCGGAAACTTCATAAGATCTAGATATAGAAGAGACTACTCCAACAATCTCTTATCATGCATTAGTCGGCAATAGAACTCCAAAAACCCTCAAGATTGAAGTATATATCAAAAGGAAAAGGGTAACAATGTCGATTGATTCAGGAAATACCCATAACTTCATCAATTACAAATTGGCGAGACTTCTTAATTGTTTTGTATATCTAGCACCATAATTTCAAGTGATTATTGTAGATTGAGGTACCATAAATTGTTCAGGGAAGTGCCATAATATTAAGTTGAATATGGGGAAGTATTTAATGGTTAGTTTCCATTGATTACAATCCAAATGGGTGGTGGTGATGTTGTATTAGGGGTCCATTGGTTACAATCATTGGGAATAGTGGCCCTTAATTCCCAAGATATTCTCATAATATTTTTATCAGAAGGAAAGGAAATTGAGGTTAGAGGTATCCCAATGGAAACCCAATAAAGTGATAAGCTCTAATAGCATGAAAAACTTGTTAAAAAGGGGACACCAAGGTGTTTGCACAATTATGTTCATTAGATGTTCAAACATCTATATCTTATGCTCCAGTGGATCTTCAAAAAGTTATCAACAATCATGTTAAGGTATTTGGAGAAATGCCTAAGGGTCTTCCACTTTTTTGAGATCGTCACTGTGTCATGCACTTGCAACCTGGAAGTGTACCACCAAACATTAGGCCTTACAGATATCCACATGCACAAAAGAGTGAGATTGAGCATATGGTTCAAGAAATGTTCAAAGTGGGCATAATTAATCCAAGCCATAGTTCTTTCTCTTCACCAGTGGTGATGGTAATAAAAAACGATGGTTTGTGGCATATGTGTCTAGATTACAAACAACTCAAAAAAATGATAATTAAAGAAAAGTTTCATATTCATGTCATTGAGGAATTGTTAGATGAATTTCATGAAGAAATTTTCTTTGCTAAGTTGGATCTTCATTCTGGATATCATCAAATCAAAATGAGGCAAGAAGACATTCCCAAAATACCATTTATAACATGTGTTAGAATAATGGTTACACTAAGATGGGGTGAATCAGTGTAATTTCCAATTCAAATAATATTACAAATTTATTGTAACTAAAAACATAACAATATATTAACAGAATCAATCATCAGATGAATACACAAGAACTCCATATATATGTGGAACCCCTTGCAGGGGAAAACCACAATATTTTTGTCTTATTCTTTAATATTTGACTACAATAATTCACTCGCAACAACCTAAATAATATGCAAGCACCAACTTGCTTTCGGTTACACCCTGATTGTGGCACCAACCTCTGAAATGTGTAAGCATCAACTTGTTGTAGGCAACAACCTAATTGAGGAACCAACCTTTGAATATCACAGTAGACCTCCCTTTCATAATATTTCAAACTAGATCCACAACCTTCAAGTCTTACACTCCAAAACTTCTTGATATTCCACAGTGTTAACAACCAAACCCAAACCCACCCCTCGAATCATCCCTACACTCCAAAGAACTTATAAACCCAAAAACAAATTAGGCCCTATAGCTTCTCAATTATCTATTACTGTGCTTCTTGCTTAAGATTTCATCATTGTCATTTCACAAGACTGTCTGAGACTCTTGTACTTCACCATTGTGAGATCAAAACTAAACTCCAAAGTGATTTAGCTTATTTATACTTGTTCAAAGCAATGATCCATAATAGAGCCAACAATTCAAACAAATGAACTATATATTTCCTTACTGGAAATCCAATATGGATGACCCAGATATAGCATGGCTCCTTGGCTCTTAAGGCTTTAACGATTAACTCACATGACCATAAGATATGACCATAGTCCCAAAAATTCAAAACCAAGTCCATATAATCATGGAAAATTATGGTACACCTGAATACTTTTTGACGTGGATTACTTTTAACTCTAGCTCTAAAGACTTTGACATTATCCCATATGACCAGTAGATGGGACCGCATCCTAAGCAACTTGATATTGTGTCTAGGAACCGAGTTCATTCGTAAACTAAAGTATATACTCTTAGATTTGTTGGATATCTAGATGACATGGACATATTTCTCAAACCTTAAATATCTTTTTCATGGAACCATGACCGTTGGAACTTTGACCAAGCGAACTTTTTACAATTATATCAAGATATTTCAAATGTCTTGAAACTTCTTCATTGTATCCAGATCTAAGACTTCATGGAAAATGATGGTACACCCAAATTTCTTGGAGACCTCGGATATCTAGATGAGCCAGATAATCATTTTGTTTTTTTGGGTTAATTTGTCTTATTTTCCATTAATTTAGTCAAGATATAAATGCACTAAAAACCTTCGCCAAACTAGTCCTTGGCATGATTTTCCATATTGCCATGTTGAATCATCAAGAACCAATTAGAACCTGCCACATGTAATAGTTTGTTATGTCACCTTTATCATGTCACTACCACATCATCTACCACGTTATCCTTTTGTCACATGTCATTGCCACATGCCAAGGGCCACTTGGCCACTCAAAAAGTCCAAATCTATCTATTACATGTCATGTTCATGGAGTTTCATGTCATCATCGTTGCTATGTCACTGCCACCTGGAGCCATCTTCCATCCTACATGTATTGCCATGTCAACTAGGGTCCACCACTTGTGAATGAGAAAATCTAGTATCTTGTTAGTTTTGAAAGTAGAAAAATTGCCACATATCTGAAGGCCCGAATACCGGATACACTTCTTGTTGCCACGTCAGCTAGCCAGATTAACTTCCAAGTCATCATGTCAACCAATCCATAGCTTCCACCGATCATATTTTGCACATGGACTCCATGTCATCACTAGCCTAAGGAAATTTGATTCTAGAATAATAATGAACACCCTGGATTATCCGGTTCTGGAAAAATATCTAGTCCTGGAAAAATAATGAAACCCCCAAATTATCTAGTTCTGGAAATATAATGAACCTTGAATTTCTCATATGTGCCTGGATGTCCTAGATACCTTAGCCAGCATAAACTAACTTTACTTTGTTATCTCATCAATCCTTGGGAATTTGACAAAGTTCTATACCGTTGGAAAGATCTCTAAGAGGGTTATCCAATTAAACACTTTGCATGTGCTTTTGAACAATTTACATGTAGACAAAATTCATTCAAAGATATTACATGTATCCTTGAGCTTGGTTAGGCAACAACACAAACCAGCACACTTACCAAGCTCCCCCTGAACTTGACACAACCAACTAAAACTACCAACATGCTCAACAATCTCCTTGATCTTGACTTCAGTGACTGGTCGTTGACATTAATAAGAACACTTACTCAACAATATCCCCTTTTGTAATTGATGGCAACACCACCAGACATTGATGGTCATTGATAACATGAACTCCCACTATCAATTTGTTAGTCCAAAGTTTGCTCCTTCTCTCATGTTGCCTATTCAATGTTCGCTTTCTCTCCCTATTTGACATCGATGGAAAAGAGGTTTAATAGGAATTGATCAACTGTAGATGCCTACTCAACCATACTCCCCCTATGAATTGCTCCTTATGCAGTGTTTCTTTCTTGTCATATGCATCTCAACTCCCCCTGTTAATAGCATACTTCGTAGCTTAGATTAGTGAGCCATTCCTCCCTGTGAGGAAGGAATTATTCCTAATTTTCATTTAAGATATCCAATCTTTCACTTGGAAAAGGTTTAATGAATATATATGAAATTTGTTCCTTTTTGGAATATATTCCAATCTAATAGCTTGATCAACAACCTTTTCTCGAAGAAAAGGGTACGTACTGGGATTATGCTTTGTTTTAGAATGCATAACAAGGTTTTTTGAAATGTTTATGGCACTGGTATTATAACGCATAATAGGAACAAGTTGGTCACCATTCTATTGAAGATCCTTCAAGTTCTGCTTCATCCATAGGACTTGGGTACAATAGGAGGCTACTGCAATATATTTTTCTTCAACAGTGGATAGAGAAATTGAAGTTTGTTTCTTGTTGAGCTAGGAAACCAGGAAACTGCCTAAAAAGAAACTTAATCCACTAGTGTTCTTGTTATCATCAATATTTCTAGCCCAATACACATCTATATAATCTCTAAGTGTAATATATGTAAGTGCCTTGTAGATATCTAAATATTCTTTTAACTACATTCACATGAGACTCCCTCAAGTCTGATTGAAATCTTCTCGCCAAACCGACTGCTTGCATGATATATGGTCTATATGTTGTCAAGTAAAGCAAGCTACCAATGTAAGACCTATACATGAAATGCCTTACTATTGGAGACTTGTCATCCTTACTAAGTTTTCAGCCTATTTCCATAGGAGTGCTCTCACATGCACAATTTTCCATACCAAATTTCTTTAATATTTTCTTAAGGCACTTGCTCTAAGAGATAAAGATACTTTTTTTCTGTTTGATTAACCTACAAGCCAAGAAAGAAATATAATTCCCCTAGCATAAGCATTTCAAACTCTTTTTGCATGTTTGCTACAAAAAAATTGCTCATAGAATCAACATTACTTCCAAATATCATCCACATAGGCAACAATAATCAGCATGTTACCTTTTTCAATCATAATGTTAAGGTTATTATTTGTTGAAACTCTTTTGAAACCTTCTTGTTGAATATACTTATCCAATCTATAATACCAAGCCCTAGGTGCCTATTTCAAACTATGCAAGGCCATTTTTACTCAGCACACATGATCCTTGTCTTCTAATAGTTTAAATCCTTTCGGTTGCTCAACATAAACTTCTTCTTTGAGTTCTCAATTAAAAAATGTTGAATTTACATCCATTTGATAAACTTTGAACCCTGTGAAACATGAAAAATCCAACAACATCTAGATTGCTTCAAGTTTGGCTACTGGAGAAAAGGTCTCTTCTAAGTCCACCCCTTCAACCTGAGCATATTTTACACATACGAGTCTTGCCTTGTTTCTTACTACATGTCCATACTCATTAAGTTTATTTCTATAGACCCACTTGGTTCCAATCACATTCTTGTCTTTTGATCTTGGCACATATTCCCATGTCTCATTTTTAACAATTTGATCCAGATCCTCATTCATATCTTTAACCCAATGTTCAACTTGATAGGCTTGAGTAAAATTTTGAGTCTCCATTAAGGATTGTAGAGCTAGGTCCTCTTGGTTTGATGTGCTAGCAAATTTACTTCTTGTCTGAACACTTGACTCCCTTTCTCCCAAAAATTGATTGCTTGGATGATTATTTTGAACATATATGGACGATGTTTTTGAATGCGATGACTCATCTTATTTTTGTTCTCCATCATACTCTTCACTCTGATTTCCATTTGGTTGTGTTTCCTGATAGGTAATTTGTTGTGGTTGGACTTGGGGAAGTGATTCATCTATTTTTACATCAATGGCATTCAACTATTTTTCGAGTCATTTTGTTGTAACATTTGTATCCTTTGTTTCTATAGGCATATCCAAGAAAAACTCCTTCATTATCTTTGGATATGAATCTCCCTAACTTTTATTCATTTATCTTGATGTATCGTTTTCTTCCAAACACTCTAAAATGTTTTACTGTGGTTGGTCTACCTTTATAGTTTTTAGGGAGTTTTAGTATCATTTGTTCTTATTTGAACTCTATTCAAGATGTAGATTGTGGTCTACATTGCTTCTCCCAAAATCAATCTGGTAATTAAGCTTTAAAAAGCATGGATCTGGCCATTCCTTGTATTGCTTAACTTTTTCTTTCATCCACACCATTTTGTTGTAGAGTTCTTTCTATGGTGAATTATCTTCTGATTCCATGATGTTGAAAGAAATAATTGAATTCATTTGAAGTGAACACTCTGTTAGAAAATCAGAAAGGCGGAAATATTTTCTTACATAAATAATTACTTATGATTCTTTTTTCTTTTTGTTCTTCTTTTATCGTTTAGTTCATCAAGCAATTACCAAAATAATAACACAAGGACAACAGATGTAGGCAGACATCCAGGGAAAAACCCCTATCTAGGGGAAAACCCAATCAACAATTATTCCTTAAATAGTTTCTTGAGATAATGCTAGACTCTAGACCCAGACAGAGATTTCCTCCACACCAAGTCAGCCCTAATTCTTTCTTGCAGATGACAACCCTTGACAAGAAACTTCGATCTTTTGGCATCAGTAGCAGCTTCGACCCAGTAGCAACTTCAACCCAACAGCAGTAGCAGCAACAACTTTGACCATTCTTGGAGAAATTTGATCTCCCTTGATACACCTCAAAGCAGAGTAAGACTTGTCCCAAAATTTCGATCTTGAGGTCTTTTATCCTTCTCCAGGAAGTTGCACTCCTTTCCAGCTCCTTCTCTAGCCCTTTCTCAACTTCGCACTTTTCCATCTTCCAACTTCAAAAATCGAACTATGAGTGAGTGAATGAGATGCTCCAAATGAATTTGAACTGCCTTGTATTTATATCCTTCTAGGGAGGTTGAATTACTTGTCTTGAGGCCGACTTGATCTTCCTGAGGTCGACTTGGTGTGGAGGAGACTAAATTCATTTTTGACTCAAAATTAATTATTTTTACATGATTTGAAGGCCCAAGAAGGGTCTCTTTACATGTATAATGACTCTAATGACTCAGAATAAATCCTAGAAGTCCTCAATGGGGACTTTGACCTAAAACATGATGACCCAAGCATGAAACCCATGCTTTAATAAGTCATAGAAATAATAATAAAAATATTATCTTCATTCTTTTGATAAGTACATCTCAAATACATTAAAGAAGACTGAACCTAGTTACAACTTTCAAAATCTCTTCCTCTATTGGTTCTCAGGCATGTAATCTTTAGATCGATTTCATTTTCTACCAAAGATTTGAAGGCTTTGAATTTTTCAAAACCTTCTGATTTTTCTTTATGTAAGGTAACCTAAGTCATTCTTGTATAATCATCAATGAATAACATAAATTACCTTTCACCTTTCAAATTTTGAGTTTTGGATGGCCCACAAAGGTCAATGTGAATGATTTCCAAAGGCTTGGATGAAGAATATTCTCTTGCTTTGAAGAATATTTTGGTTTGTTTTCCAAACTAGCACACTTTACTAATAGCATTATAAGGCTATGATATTTTAGATATGTCCTTAATGTGTTGTGCTTTTGTAACTTTTACCAAATTATCAAAGCTAATATGTCCCAATTTTTGTGCCATAGCCAACTTTCTTCTATCTTTCCCAAACATCATTTCTTTATTTTTGTTAGCCTTGGCCACTAATTTTCCTATATTAGCAATTTTTATTTCATACCTCCTAGAATTAAATGTGAGATCATATCCTTGATCATACATTTGGCTGACACTCAAAATATTTTGTTTCATTCCTTACACATACGAAACATCTTGAGCATTGGTTCTTCCATTATCAATATTAATTGTCCCTTTTCCAACAATTCTTGTCGATGCATTGTTTCCAAGAATTATTTTTCCACCATCCTCTTCCTTAAGTTTGATGAATTTACTCTGATAACCTGTCATATGTCTTGAGCAATCACTATCAACATACCATTAATTTTCTCATTTTTTAGCATATAACATGAGACCACACTCTTCCTGCTTCTCTTGTTTATTCCATATTGTTGGATTTCTAGGAGGGTATTCTTCCTTGCCTTGGTTTTGATACATGTTTAGACTACTCCTGCAGTCTTGTGATTTGTGTCCATAGATGTTGCATATTAGTGTTTAATATTTGTTGGGTGTGGAGGATGATTTTTTTAGAGGTCTTTGTTTCAGACAGATGTATACCCCAGGAAGATTGTACACCCCTCCACGCAGGGGGGTGCAAGGGGGACTTGTCCCCCCGCGGGGGTTCGGGGGGGTCGATCCCCCCCAGCTGGGGGGTCCGGGGGCCAGCGGTCCCCCAGCGGGGGTTTCGGGGGCAGCGCCCCCGAAGCTAAAAACAGATGTAAAATTTCCTTGTAAAAGTATAGTAATTTCTAGTCAATCTGGGCCGTTCATTAGGCGGATGATCTAACGGTAGAACTTATGTTTAGTTTAGGGTTTTTTTCCCTAGAAGGCAACCCCTCTCTTTGTATGAGGGCATTGTATTGAGGCTGTGTAATAGATGTGTATTCTCCGAGCGAGAAATAGAGAGGTGAGACTGTGAGAGAAAACAGAGGATATTACAGTGGATCTATTGTAGGTTGTGTCTCTTCATTTTGCTGGATAATAGAAAGGAAGGACTGGCTATTCGGGGTGGATGTAGCCCAAACTGGGTGAACCACGTATATCTGTGTCTCTCTGGTTTTATGTGTTTGTGTTTTTCCGCATATTATATGTCTTGCATTTCTTTTTCATATATAATATTTCTCTAACAATATTATTCTGCAAGGGATCAAAAGAATTGCATCTTCTAATAATATTTTCATACTTACCTCTAGATTTTTTACTTAAATAGTTGTTCTTTAAAAAATCACTTCCATAATTTCTCCTTGCATAAACCTTGTAATCAATTGTTTTGTGACTGTTGGGTGTGTGTTATATTATTTCCATGATTAGTCGCATGTGCATGGGGGTCACAGGGGGGTAGCAAGGCTCCCCGTTCGTTGTGTTGGGCACAATAGGGGTCCTGCGCTACCCCGGGAAAAAAAATTGGACCCTATATTAGGTGGGCAGACTAACCTATGGCTTTGTGCATGGGTTTTGCACATGGTTTTGGTCATGATGGTTTTCTACCCATGGTATTTTGTAGATCCGGTTAAGGGAACTACATTTATGATCTATCCAGGGTTAATGGATTGGGGTTTATGAATGCTTCGGCATGTATATATATGTATGGTAACATTGAAATGAACATAATGAAAAATCAATCTAGCAGTCCCAGTTTTAGGATCCAGGGGAAATATCTATGTATTTATTTTATATTCTCCTCATTGTTTATTTTATGTTTTTAGAATTCCTCTACAAGTAATTTATGTAAAAGGTTAAGACCTACAGTGACCAAACTTATTACATGAGTAATAGTGTCCATAAAATAAATTTTGATACCTGGATAAATATTTTCTGCTAAAAGGAATAGCCTTGTTGATTATGTTTTTCCTCCCTTCTTTGTCATAACATTGTTGATTCACATCAACATTTGTGCCTTGTAGCATGCTTACATGGCTACCATTTTCTCCTTTTGTCAATTTCTTTGCATCTTCTTTAGGTTTTTTTGGATGACTTTGTTGTCTTCTTAGATTGTTTTTGAGTGCATTAACATAGTTGATGGGTTTCCTACTTTCCTTATCTGTTGTTGATGAAATTGACTCTCCTTTTTTGTTCATTGGGATCTCTTCATACTCAAGACTTGTCTTTAATAATGGAGATCTATGAATGTTAAGGATGTGATCCAGTGACTTAGAACCCTTCATAATCTTCAAATTATGATTAAGTTGATCTGAGTCCTTTTCTAATTCATTTCTTAAAAGAACAATTTCTTCTTCCAATTTGTTATCATGTTCTTCCTTTTCTTTTAACTACTTTGACAAAATCTCCTTTATCCTTTTGGTTTCTTCTAGTTCAATTTTCAGAAGAATGATATAATTTGCATCACAATCTTCATCTTTATACTTTTGTAGTTGTTGTTCTAATTGATCTACTTTTTCTCTTAGAGGTCTTTGTTCTTCCAAGGAACTTATGAGTTCTCCCTTAAATTATACTTCTGCTTAAATATCTTCTTCAATATTTTTATCACTCATAGCCATGAATAATATTTCTCCTCTTTCATTATCAAATATGCTTTCATCGCTTTCATAATCACTATCTTCCTTGGAGTACAAGTTCCTCTTTTTTATTCTTTGCCTTCTTTTATTATCATTAGATTTGAATTTTACTTCATCATCACTAACATTCATTTTTACATAATGGCATTTAGAAGCATAGTGTCCTATTCTACCATAATCAAAACATTTAAATGGAAGCTTACCTTTGAACTTTCCAATTCCCCTTCAAATCTTTCTCACAAATTTGGCTTCCTCTTCATCTGATTCATGACTGGAGTCTTCTTGCACCTTATGCTTTCTCCTTTCCTTGGTTGCTCTGAATGTTGCTTCTCTAGATCCTCCCTTCTCACTTTCTATCCTCAATTCATATGCAGTAAGAGTTCCATGAAAGGCATCCATGTTTAAATTTTGCATGTCAGAAATCTCTTCAATGGTTGATACTTAGGATTGAACCTTGAGGGAAGTGATCTCAATATTTTACAAATAATATCAACTTCCTTGACTTCTTCACCAAGACCTATGATAGATTTGACAACACCATCTACTCGAAGGAAATATGAAGCAATATTTTCATCCTCTTCCATTTTCGAACTTTCAAAGTGACCTTTGTAAGTTTCCATCTTGGCCTCCTGTATTTTGGCATCCCCTTCATAACACCTTTTAAGTGTGTCCCACAAATATTTGGCTCACTTGCAATGCATTATTTTGACAAATTCATTATTTGATAAACCACTTAAGATAGAAATTTTTGCCATTGTATTAAATGTATATAGAGATTTACCAGTTGTATCAGTGGGAGGAGTTGCAGGTACTTGGTAACCATTCTCAACAACCATCCATACATCAGTACCTAAAGACATGATGTAGGTTTCCATTCTTATTTTCCAGAAAGCATAGTTTGTTCCATCAAATTGAGGAGGCTTACCTGAGGATATGAGATTGGCTATGTTGCTTGTGATCAACCTTCAAGTGATTAACTTTTCTTAAAGGGACATGCTCTGATTCTAATTGAAAGAAGTATGGTTACACTAAGAGGGGGAAGGGGGATGAATCAGTATAATGGCCAATTCAACCAATCTTAACAATTTATCGTAACTAGAAACATTACAATATATTAATAGAATCAATCATCACATGAATATACAAGAACATCAGATATACATGGAAACCATTGAGGGAGAAAACCACAAATCATTTTTTCTTATTCTTCAATATTTGATTACAATAATTAAATAGCACCAACCAACTTTACACTACAACCTGATTGAGGAACCAACCTCTAAATATCATAGTGGACCTCCCTTTCACAATATTTCAAACTGGATCCACAACTTTCAAGTCTAACTCTATAAAACTTCTTGATCTTCCACAGTATGAAAAACCAAACTCAGACTAGCCCCTCGACTCAGTAGTTATTTTCGGTCTCGCAATCCAAAGCAAGTATAAACCCTACAAAAACTCTACCATATAGCTTCTTTGTTGTCTATTATTGTGTTTCTCTCTTAAGATGTCATCGTTGTTGTTCCGCGATACATCCCAAGACTCATCTACTTCACCACCATGAGATGCACATTCAACTCCAAAGTTATATAACTTATTTATACTTGTTTAAAGCAACAATCCATAGAAAATCCAACAATCCAAACAAACAACCTATATATTTCCTTACAGGAAATCTGGTATGGATGACTTGGATACAGCGTGGCTCCTTTGCTCTTGGGGCTTCAACTATTAACTCGCATTACCATAATATATGACAGTAGTCCCAAAAATATGGATTTGGGTCCATTTAATAGCAGAAAATTATGGTACACACAAATTCTTTTTTACCTGAATCACTTTCAACTCTAGCTCTAAAGGCTTTAACATTATCCCATATAACCAAGTGATGGGACCACATCCTAAAAAAATTGATATTGTATCCAGGATCCAGGTTCATCAATAAACTTTCTATACTCCCAAATTCATTGGATGTTTGAATGGTGTGGACATAATTCTCAAACCCAAGATATATTTTTCATGGAACCATGACCATTGGAACTTTGACCAAGTGAAATTTTTACAATTATATCTAGATATTTTGGATGCCCTGAACCTTCTTCATTGTATTTGAATCCAAGAATTTATGGAAAATGATGGTACACCTAGATATATCAGAGACCCTAGATATCCAAATAAGTCAAATAAGCCTTATGTTGTTTTGGGCAATTTGCCTTATTTTCCATTAATTTATTTAAGATCTAAATACACTAAAAGTCTTCGCCAAACTAGTGTTTGGCATGAGTTTCGAGACTACCACATCAAATCTTTAAGAACCAACTAGAACCCGCCACATGTAATATTTGCTACATCATCTATGCCATGTCACTGCCACATCATCTTTCTGCCATGTGTCATTCATGGTACTTCATCTTTTTGTGCCCAAACGAGATGAAATTTGATGTTTCGAGGGCATGTCCAGGTGGAATGAAATTTGGCATTTCCATGGCATGCCCGCATTGCACGACAATAACAAAGGGATAAGGGAGCACACAGAAACAAGGCAACACAAACAATTAATAGGCACAAGAGTAGTCACAACTTAGCAATTTAATAGGGCCACTTGGCCACCCAAAAATTCTAAATCTTCCTACCACGTGTCACGCTTAGGGTGCCATGTCATCATTGTTTCTATGTCACTGCCACGTAGTTCCATCTATCATCCTACTTGTACTTCCATGTCAGCTTGGGTCCACCGCTTGTGAATTAGAAAATATGGTATCCGACTATTTTTTAAAGTGGAAAAATTACTACATATAAGGAGGCCTGGATGCCCAGATGCACTTCTCGCTACTATGTCAGCTAGTCATCTCAACTTCCAAGTCATCATTTCAACCAATCCATAACCGCCACCTATCATCATTACCAATTGGATTCCATGTCATTGTTAGCACGAGGAAATATGGTTCTGGAGATATAATGAACCCCTGGGATTATCCATTTTCAGAAAAATAATGAAACCCTTAGATTATCCAATTTTGGAAAAATAATGAGACCCTCATATTATCCAGATCTACAAAAATAATGAACCCCAAATTTCTCATATGTGCCCAGATATCCGAGATACTTTATAGCCAGCATAAACCACCTTTACTTCAAAATGTGTTTCATCATCAATCCTTGGGATTTTGATGAAGTGTCATATACCATTGAAAAGGTCTCCGGGAGGGATATCCAACTAAACACTTTACATGTGGTTTTGAACAATTTACCTGTAGGCAAAATTCATTCAAAGATATTACTTGTATCCTTGACCTTGGCTAGGAAGTAACACACATCAGCGCAATTAATAGGTTCCCCCTAAACTTGACACAACCAACTACAACTGCCAACATTCTCAACAATCTCCTTGGGCTTAACATCAATGGCTAACATTTGACATCAATGAAAACACTTTCCCAACAACATGAAGGCCAGTATGATTTTTTGGTTATGCCATTTGAACTTACAAATGCACCTTCAACATTCCAAAGCTTGATGAATTATATTTTATAACCCTTCCTTAGAAAATTTGTGCTAGTATTTTTTTATGGCATACTAATCCATAGAAAATATTGGGAAGAGAATTTACAACATGTTGACAAGGCCTTGACACGATTGGAAGAGAAACAACTATATGCAAAGCCTTCCAAGTGTGCCTTTGGGGTTCAAGAATTGGAATACTTGGGTCATATTGTATCACATGATGATGTCAGGGAGGATATGTTGTGGCAAAATTCACACACAAGGAGCCATTGTTCTGTAACCCTATGGCCCTAGCAAGGTTTCCAGACAAAAAAATATATGACTAAATCAATCACAGATATAAATCTCGATCTACATGCTCAAGCAGTCAATCTTGCATGTAGCCTCTACACTAAGGGTTTGAGCTCACACTTGTAGACCTTGCAGATTGGTGAAGGGTTTTGGGTTCAATGTAGAAATTCTTCACTCCAACCAAGAGATTTTTCCTCTTGCAATAGATCTACTACCTACACACATGCATCACCAAACAAAGAACACAAATACCCTTCCGTAGAATACCATTAGCTCAAATAAACATTAACATGTATACTTAACCATAAGCATAGATTTACAGGAAAGAAAAAGTAATTTCATTAATCATGAATCAAATGGTACAATTACAGCTTCAATGAATGAGATCATCTCCTCAAACTTGTATCATGGTCTCCTCCTCCTAATACAGCAGACCTCTCGCACTATAGTGTGGATACTTGATATTTTTCTTCATGGTGAGATTATATAGGCTCATTCTATCCTTTGGGAGAATGTATCTCGACACCTAGGGGCTTAAGAAGTTAGGAAACTTTTATAATAATGGACCCCTAGCCAACTCATACACAAGTGGGTCAAGTTGATCTCCTTGGGAATGGAAAACTCTAGAAACCTTTTTCACAATTATGAGTTTTTTCTTAATTATCTCAATTACGAAATAAGTATTATCTCATAATTATAATATTTGGAAATTAATTATGAGAAATAAATCCATCATGTAATTCCACCATTTTATCATGGGATAAATCTCACATAAGTAAAAGAAAAGGTGAAAACAGATGCATGTTGAACCAGCAATTGAGGTAAGTTGATATTGGGTTTCTCTCACTATAATGGAGTGGAAAATAGGGTTATAACAGGATCCTAACAAAATCAAAGCTATAAGGGAATGACCAATCTCCAATACCTTGAAGAAACTCGAAGGATTCTTAGGATTGATGGGATATTACATCAAGTTTGTCAAGATATGGTCAAATAGAAACACCTCTAACAAAATTATTAAAGAAAAAATCATTTTTTTGGAATAAAGCAGTAACCAAAGTGTTTTAAGAACTTAAAGCAAAAATGTTTACAACTCACGTCACAGTGACACTTGACTTCACAAAAAAATCAATATAGAGTGTGATGCCTTAAGCCATGGCACTGGTGCAGTTTTGATATAAGAAGGAAGGCAAGGTTTGAAAGTATTGAACTTAAAGGAAAGAACCTACTCAAACCCATTTATGAAAAAGAAATATTGGTAATACTACATGTAGTTAATAAATGATGTCCTTACCTAATAGGAAGACACTTCAAAGTAAAAACATACCATGATAGTCTAAAATACTTCTTCGAGCGAAGACTATCCTTAGAAGATAAACAAAAATGGATCACAAAGATGTTAAGTTATGACTTTGAAATTATCTACAAAAAGGGAAAACAAAATATTGTGACAGATGCACTCACAACGAAAGAGGAAGACACAAATGGTTTACTATGTGCTATTTCCATTCCACAATCTAACTAGGTGGAAGAAGCAAGGATAGAATGGAAGCAAGATGAGAAGATACAAGATTCGTAAATTTCTACAAGAGGAGATCGATGCAACAGAAAATTTTACATAGAAAAATTATTTGTTATGGTTTCAAGATTTCTTATACCTATGTACGAATTCTCAACTCCAACAGTGTTGAGAAATTTAGGGGCAGTTAGATTAGATGATCTCTCTTCTTTGATAATTTCTTTTGATGTAGTTTAAACTTAACTTGATTAGGTTCTTCTTTCACTTATTATTATTATGTTCTTATCATCAAACAGCTAGCAAACCATAAAGAATAATGAGACAAGAGGACACAAGATATAAGCTATCAGCCAGGGCCAAAACCTCTCCTTCTGAGAGGAAAACCCACAAGAACTATTCTCTTCTTATAGAACTTCAAATGAAAAATTCCAAAGCCTGTGATCCTTGACCAAGATCCCTCCAAGACCAATTCAAACTTCTCCTTGAAGAACTTCCTTCACACCAAGTCAAACTTTCCTTCTAGCAACCTCTACTTCTCCTTTAACCAAGAATTTCAACCTGCAACCTTGACTGCAATTTCAACCTCTCTTACCTACAACATTCGACCTCCTACAATTACTGCACTTCACACATGTGAATGTACTTGATGTTGAAATTGTTGAGATTGCAACAAGATGATGGAGCTTAGTGAAAAGAGTCGCCTTCACTAAGTGGGCCCGCAGGCAAATTATGGCGCAAGTTCTATTTTTGATCATAGTGTGAGTGATCACAATGTGGGTAACCAAAGTGTGAGTGATCACAATGTGGGTAACCAAAGTGTGAGTTATCACAATGTGGGTGACCAAAGTGTGGGTGATCAAAGTCTATTTTAGACTGGCTGTCAAAAATAGAAAAGTCAAATATTATTGTCTCATAATAATATTTGGACTATAAACTTGATCTTATTCTCTTGGAGCACTTCAGTTTGAGCTATAGATGTGGCCCATGCAGCTGTCAGAAGGAAGTACGCTTTTCTTATGAGTCAGTTGAGTTTTTGCATGCATGACTTCAGTTAGAACTCAATCAGTTGAGTTTGGTGGAGTTGATTGTGGAGTTGATGGAGTTGTGTTCAGTTTGACTTGGTTAAACTAGTTGTAGTTAGTCTAACTGCAGATAGACTAATGATGAGTTGTTAAACTAATTATTAACTCATAATAAAACTATAGAATACATCAGTTAACTCAGTTGCATGTCAGTGCATGTTCAGTTCAGCAGGGACAGGTGTTAGAGAATCAGATTGCTATCAGTTGTGACTATAGTTGTGCATCAGATCTTGCACAATCAAAGGATTGAGTATGCCAATGAGTTTGCTCATGTATTTGCCCAGTTTGTAGCTTCTGCTCACGTCTTACACATTGTGAGTGATTCTTTCGAGGTGAAATATGAGTTTTGAAGATGCTGGTGTTAGAGAATCAGATTGCTATCAGTTGTGACTATAGTTGTGCATCAGATCTTGCACAATCAAAGGATTGAGTATGCCAATGAGTTTGCTCATGTATTTGCCCAGTTTGTAGCTTTTTCTCACGTCTTACACATTGTGAGTTATTCTTTGGAGGTGAAATACGAGTTTGGTAGACCATTCTCATCAATTCTTGAGCAGGTATCGAGCAGTGGAGGCAGGCAAGCAGTGGAATAGATTTGGAGATCAGATCTTAGCTGTATTGTGTGTAACAGGTGGAGTTGGTACTGGATTGCTTGTGATAAGCATTGTACTTTGTAATGTTACATGGTCTCAATCATTAATATATAGATAGTGTGGGGTTTTTAGCGAGATGCTTTCCCCGGGTTACATACTGTGTTAATGTGTGAATGCTCTTGATGTTTTATTGTTATTGATGCTGCTATATTGATGATCAACGTAGAGGAGCTTATGTATTGTGTATGTATTCCGCAATAGTACATGATCAGGATAATCTCTGTTGAATATGTGTTAAATTATTCAAAATTTCTACAGAAATCGCCTTCGCCTCTCTTTGTTTGGTGTGTCCCTTCTACCTATACAACTCGGCTGGTATTGTAGGGTTCCTTGACACCAAATAGTGATTTCTTGGCAACTTTGAACTTCGGCTTTACTATGGTCATAGATTCCCTAATTATTTCACATGTGTGAGGTAAAGTGGCCCAGAAAACAGTTTGATTTATCTTCTACTTATTCTCCTTTCCTTCGTTGGTTATTCTAGTGCTTGTACCAGCTTCTTGAGTGCTTGAGTGAGTGATGTCAAATGTGGTCGACGACTTGTCACTGTTTCTAGGCCTACTTGACACTTGGAAAGGCTGACTTGTCTTAAAGCATTATGACAAGGCCTTGGAGGGTCGTTGACTCTATTTTGACTCCAATAAATTTTTCTTTACAACATGTAATATGCCCAAAAGAGTCTTCCATACATGACAATGACTCTTATGACTTGTAGACTCAATGACAAGCCCTAGAAGCACTCAATGGGTGCTTGACCTATAAATCAAATAACCTTGAGCATGAAACCCATGCCTCAAGAATAACAATAATAATTTTATTTTTCTCTTTACATCAAATACATGAAATCATGATTACATATGCCATTATGAAGACCGAACCTAGTTATATATTTCAACACTCCCTCTTAACTAGGGAGGTATTCATAATCTATTCAAGGTACTTGACATTCTCAAACTAACCAACATTGTCACATAGCAAGGCCTTGACTAACAACTCTATCTCTCTACAAGATTAGAGCACAATGTTGGCGAGACTAATGACTGATAACACCATCATCATTGTCTCTCAAGGCCCATACCCCACATGGGTGTTCACAGGGTATGTCCTTTTAGGACAATTCCTATCTTGGAATAACACATACTCAAGGAATTTCCTCTCTGACTACTCTTTCCTATTGGATACCCTGTCACATGCTCAAAGAGTATCAGAATCAATCTCAGATGTTTGCCCAACCCTCCATTCTTTCTTCACAATATGAAGACAAGAATGATGTTTCTATCTCTCCCTCTCAACTAGGGAGGATACACTCATTCCTATAAAAGGAATATACTCAAGCTCCCTCTTAACTAGGGACTTGTTTCCAACAGCAACTCTCTTCTTTTTTGTGGAGATCATGGTACTACCAACTGCTAGTAAGACTCCTCCTTTTGATGCCATGAACTTTAAGTTCTTCATCATGGAGCCTTCATCTTCTAGATTTTTCTTCTTAGGGCATCAGTCATCCATCACTTTCCTTCAACAAACCTTAGGGTTGAACCAATAAATTTCATCCTTTTTTTTTATCAAAAAGTGATCTTCTATTCTACATCTCGCTTTCCTTCATACATCTACCTCATCTAAGTCATGTTTCTTTCAAGATCTTCCATCCATTTTCATGAGAAATAGTTGTAAGTGACATCCACAACTTCCTTTTAGTAACCTTGTTTCAACCCAACCAAATGTTTTTCAAAAATCAAAATGAACATCAAAGTTACCTTTTATGATGGCCTTTCATCATGACATCTACTTGCTTGCAACATCAACATCCTACACATGCATGAACACATCTCCAAGAAATTCAATGTCAAGGGTCTCCTTCCTTTACAAACTTTATCAAAGTCTTCATACTTTTTCTATGGAGATGTCATAGCCAATTCTTCTAGTCATCGAATGTTGATAACTTATGTGACCATAGTTGCATATTTCATGAAAATTCTTCCTTTCTTCACATATCGCTCCCCAGGAACTTCTATACATAGTTCCTTCATCTTGTCAACTACCTCATATTCCATATGAGGACATATTATGTTGATTTCATCTTGTCAATATGTTAATTAGTTCAAGGCATATTCCTTCATGCATCTTTCCAAAGGAAGAGATCCTTCTTCTTAGATCATGCTCATGAGATAGAGCATCCGCCCATGATATCTGCAACTATATTATGACATGACTTAATCTATCAAAATTATGCATACCTCTTTTCTTCTTTTGGTCATCTAGACTTCCATTGGCAACTTCCTTTCCTTGCTTGAAAGTACTTCTTGACATGTTGCACTCCTTTGTCATCATACTGTCTCCTATCATGCTAAATGACTTTCTTCCAACCATATATACTATTTATGCTTTCAATGAGGTTATCATGAGCTACTTCCTTTCTATCATGAGGATTGCTACAATCATGTAGACTTCTACTTCAGCTATCCTTTCAAGATTCTATAATGATGTCATGAGCTCTTTTCTGCTTTAATCATATTCTTCTAATATGATGCCATCTTCTTAATATTATGCATCATGTCATACTTACAATGTTTCTCATCCTAATAGCAATCTTTAACCATAGTAGACGTGTTTTCACATCCTACTTTTCCTTGCTATGTACCTGAGAGACCTTAATAGTGAAGATCTATCTCTTCCTTCTTGGATTTCTTCTCATCAAGTTCTTCTACTTCTTCGGTGATATGGGCTTTATTCCTTTCTTTCATTTTCTTGTTGTTCTTCTTGAGTTTCATATAATCTCTCTTGAAATTCCCATATTCCTAACATCCATAGCATTGGATTTTTGACATATCAATCTTCTTCTTTTTCGGAGGACCAAATTTTCCTTTTTCTCCAAGCCATGGAAGCAAATGCTTGAACTTGTTGATTTGATCCCACATCACTTTTTACTTTCAACCTGGTTTCTTCAATTTTGCATAATGACCAGAGTTTACTGCATGGGGTGGTTTCCTTCTTTCCATAAATGCTTCATACAAAGTTGCCCCATTCATTAGGTAGTGCATTGAGCACCACGGTGGTCATCCCTTTGTTGGACATTATTTCCCCCAACTCTTGCAGTTGGTCTCTTATTTGTGACACCCTCATAAGATATGAGGTTATCCCTTCTTCCTTTGATACCTTCATCTTATATAGCTTGACTCTCAAAGATATCACTTCTCCTGCAGTGCTTACGGAGAATAATTTTACCAGTTTGTCATAGATGTCTTTTGAATTCTCCAATTTTGCTACATAGGGGATGAGAGAATCGTTGATTGATCATATAAGGATTCTTTGAGCTCTTATTTCCCCCTTCATATATTTCAATAGAGCTTGAGATTCTTCTTTTGGCAGTTCAGTGATTGAACCCTTAACATGTCCAATGACCTCATTTTATATGAGGATCAAATCTGTCCTCTTCTTCCATGTAAGGAAATTTGATGACCCAACCAATTTATTGCTCTCCTTGCAGAATAAAGTAATTTTGATAGTAGATTTAGTCAGAGACATAAGGATACTTACTTGTCAAGTCAAGATGCTCCTTTGATGGCGATGCCTTCTTGATTTTGATGATGATGGATGACGTTTACTTCCTTGAAAATGACAATACTTCTTCTCGACATGTATTTCTTCAAATATGCTTGAGATGTGATCCTTGATTCAAAGAGAATGAGGTCACCTTGATTCCTTTGATGGCAATTCTTTTTCCTGCTTCCCTTTGATGTAGAGACTTCAAGAAGCTTTAATGTGTAGTCCTTCTTTCATTCTGTGGAGGTAGGGTTCTTCTTTAAAAGTAAAGTCTTTGAGGTCTTGTTGTTGTTGCTTCTAGATGGTTTGATCCTTGAGATGAAATGGGTAGTCCTTCTTGATGCTCCTTAGATTTCTCGGCCCTTATGTATGCCTTCTTGATGGTTCGAGGTCCTCTTTGATGCTTTGACCTTTCTTGATATTCCTTTTGATGGTCCTTCTACAAGCTGCCTTTCCTTGTCTTGACACCTTAGCTCTGATACCATGTTGAGAAATCTAGGGGTAGCTAGATTAGATGATTTCTCTTCTTTGAAAATTGCTTGTTATGTATTTTAAATTTAACTTGATTAGGTTCTTCTTTTGCTTATTATTATTATGTTCTTATCATCTAACGGCTACCAAACCATAAAGAATAATGAGACAAGAGGACACAATATATAGGTTATCAACCAAGGCCAAAACCTCTCCTTTTGAGATGAAAACCCATAAGAACTCCTCTTCTTGTAGAACTTCAATTGATGAATTCCAAGGCTTTGTTGGAAATAATACTGAGAGGGGGGGGTGAATCAGTATTATCAGATCAATAAAACTTTTTCAATGCTCAGAAATATATACGCTACTTCAATTAAGTGAACCAGCGTGTACACGCTACTTTGTGTAAAGAAACCAGCGTATAACCATAAATCTTATAATTCAGTTAGTTTATCTTCAGTTAAATGAATTAGGACATTATTCACCATATCAGATGCAGTATAACAGAACAGATCATCAAACAAAAGCCACACACATGAACACCATGATATAAGGTGGAAATCCAATGTGGGTGAAAACCACCTGCTGCAAGTCGTCTCTATCTTTCTTTAATAAGAACTTCAGTTTACAATCTTTTGTACTGGTGCAGCCTTATACCAGTACGCAGGCTACAAGCTGCAGAAGGCTTCAACCTTCTCTCGTTCTCCAAACTTCCTTGGAAGGGAGCTCCAACCCCCTTTGCTCTTTTACTAGCTAAGATACTAGTACGTAGGTGCAGGCCTACAATCTTCTTTCCTTCAGGTACCACTTTTCATCAATTTTCAGACTGGGTACTCCTGAAGCACAACATTACAATTTGAAGACCATGATTCATTCACAAATCATTGAAGCATAAAACAACCAATACTAGCATCATCAATCTTTGAATCACTGAACCACTGAAACCCTGTCAACACCAGTCACCAGAACACAGAGCAAACTACAGAACTCTGCAATAACAGTCAAACCCAACTGCAAACCCAAAAATCAAGCTTCAAAAGATATACGCTACTTCAATGAGAGAAACCCGCGTATACATGCGCTTTTACCGAAGACAACCTGCGTACAGATCTAAAAATAAATTCTCTCAACTTGCAGCTGTACCAGACATCAGTTAGACCCAGAACATAATATTGCGTCAGTATACAGATCTAGAAATACGCATAATCAACCATATCATAATAGTGAATTTCAAACCATTAGATCCCGATCTGTCCTTAGATCTAGTCTTCCATCAACCGATGTGATCTCTCCTTAGCTTAGATCAAGCAACCCAGAACCTGCATACCAGATCTCTTTCTTTTTAAGATATTCAAGGCTTTTCAATTCATACTTGCCTAATGATCTTCTTCTACTTATATATCCTTAGGCCTTGCTCAATACCAAGGGCCAAAACCATAGAAATCCAAAACCATCAACTTCAAAACTAGGGATCAACATGTCTGTCGAGATACCTTGGTCCAAAACATAGGCTCAAGTACCGAGGACTAACTACCACGGACCAAAAGTAAGCTTCTCGACATGCACGCCCTTTTCTGTTCATGAAACTGCGTGTATACGCGCCTTCGTATATAGCTCACCTGCGTATACGCGACTTAGTATGTAGATCACCAGCGTGTATACGCAACTTGGACTTAATTAACCTGCGTATATGAGATTTCTCTTCATTCTGTAGTCTGAACGGAGATCTGTCATCAAAGAGAGTTGCCATCAAGGACAACACCTGTATCATAGCGCCACACCTGTGCCAAAATTCCAATAATCTCCCCCTTTGGACTTGATGGCAACCTCAAGATCCTTAGAATCATTCTCCCCCTTTGTCATCAAGGGCAAAGGGTTGTGCTCCCCCTGAGTACATGCTGATATCTCTGCTTGGCTGTGCTAAAACATGCTCCCCCTGACTGTAGGCAAGATCTGCAAAAGATGTGCTTCAAAAAGAACCAAGATTTATACACCATAAGGGACCTTCCTATCACCAAAAGACTCAATACATACATCCATACTCCCTACCAAGAGGGGACACATCAGAAACAACCAATTATATTACATCATTCATCCCAGGCATAGTGGGGAAATCAACATAGGCCGTTACATGACCTTGACACCATAAAAGAGATATCACAAAAGAGATACATGACAACAAATCTAGACCAAGACTTATGAAAGTCACCAGCAGCATCTGATAAACATCTTTTAGATCAGCAACCAAGGTTTCTTTCTGAGCTCCTTCTCCTGAAACCAACAACAGTTGTGAACTAGAACCAAAAAGCATCTAAATGCCAACAATGCTTTATGAGACTTTAAGCTGCTCCCCCTGAACCTGTGCCTGCTGCACCCCTTGAAACTGTGCCTGAAGAATTCTGGCATACCCATCTCAGACCTTCTCCAACCAGAATCTGTCCTTGTTGTTCAGAACTCTATATACGCGACTTAACCTACATAAATCAGCGTATGTACACGGATATGCTTTCTACAACACGCGTACGTCATACACACGACTTTCCCAGCATAACTCGGCGTATATACGCGGATATCCCTTACGTAACTTGCGTATACCAACTTTTCTGTAGAACAGACAAGCTTCAACAGCAGGATGAAGCATCAACTACTCCCAGCTTTTGTCTGAGATATTCAAAAGTTTCCCTGGGCAGTGGTTTTGTGAGAATATCAGCAACTTGTTCCTTAGAAGGAACATACTCCAGCTTGACCTTCTGCTCAAGCACTTGTTCCCGAAGAAAATGGTACTTGATTGGTATGTGCTTGGTCTTTGAGTGCATGACTGGATTCTTTGAAATGCTGATTGCACTCGTATTATCACATAAGATAGAGACTGGTGGAGTGCAAGTGATTTGAAATACTGCAAGGTCTGCATCATCCAAAGAAGTTGTGTGCAACAAGATGATGTAGCCACATATTCTGCTTCAGCTATAGATAAGGCAATCGAACTCTGTTTCTTGCTGAACCAAGATACTAATATGGAACCCATGAAGAAAGCACCACCACTTGTGCTTTTCCTATCATCCACACTTCCGGCCCAATCTGCATCTGTGTAAGCATGAAGAGTGAGATCTGTATCTCTAGGATACCATAAGCCATAGTTTTGGGTCCCTTGAAGATACTTGAAGATTCTTTTGACTGCCTGAAGATGAGTTTCCTTTGGGTTGGCTTGAAATCTTCCAACAATTCCTACTGCATGCATAATATCTGGTCGGGTACCTGTCAAATAAAGAAAACTCCCAATCATGGATCTATAAGTGGGTTGGTGAACTGCTGCTGATTCGTCATTTGCACTGAGGCTGCATCCTGTAACCATGGGGGTACAAACTGGCTTTGAATCTTCCATGCCATACTTCTTCAAGATCTGCTTGAGGTACTTGGTTTGAGACAAGAAAATACCTCCTTCATTTTGTTGGATTTGCAATCCAAGAAATTATGTCAATTCTCCTAGTAATGACATTTCAAATTCTTTTTGTATAACCAAGGCAAAGTTCTGACTCATAGCCTGTTCATTGCTACCAAAGATAATATCATCTACATACACAACAAGTATTAGCAATTTGTTATTTTCAACTTTCATATAGAGATTGCTATATGCTGATCCTTTTGAAAAACCTTGTTTGTGAAGATATTTGTCCAAACGATAGTAGCAAGCCCTTGGAGCTTGTTTGAGACCATAGAGAGCCTTTTTCAATCTGCATACAAGGTTTGGATCATTCCCAAGAACGAAACCATCTGGCTGCTCAATATATACTTCTTCTTCTAAGTCTCCATTCAGAAAGGCTGATTTCACGTCCATTTGGAATACCTTGAAGTTTTGAAAGCTTGAGAGAGAAAGGAACATTCGGATGGCCTCAAGTCTTGCAACAGGAGTAAAGGTCTCTTCAAAATCTATTCCTTCTTGTTGTGCATACCCTTTACAAACAAGTCTGGCCTTGTTTCTAATTACTTCTCCATTTTCATTCAATTTATTTTTGAAGACCCATTTAGTCCCTATGACATTTTTATCTTTTGGTCTAGGAACCAATTCCCAAGTATTGTTCTTTTTTATCTACTCAAGTTCTTCATCCATTGCTTTGACCCAAAATTCATCTTTGCATGCCTCTTTCACATTTTGTGGTTCAGTGGAAGAGAGTAATGCCAAATAGCTTGAAGCTTCTGCAATTCTTCTTCTTGTTTGTATTCTTGCTTCTTTCTGCCCCACAATCTGAGATTTTGGATGATTCTTTTGAACATATCTGGATGGAGTCTTCTCTTCTATTCTTGTCTGCTCCTCTGGTTCTTCTTGAGGTTCTTCTTCTTCTTGAGGTTCTTCTTCTTCATCATTCTTCCTTTGAGGGTAGCCTTCATCTTCTTTAATGTCTTCATGATGAACTTGCCTAGGAATATATCCCTTCTCATCAACCACTACATCAATGTTGTCAACAATTCTGCCAAGTCTTTTGTTGTAGCACTTGTATGCTTTGCTATGTGGAGAATAACCAAGAAGAATGCCTTCATCTGCTCTTGGTTCAAGTTTTCCAAGTTGTTCATCAGTATTCTTAATATAACATTTGCTCCCAAAGATTTTGAAATGCTTCACCGAAGGAGTCTCACCACTCCAGAGCTCATGAGGTGTTTGAGTGCTATTTACTCGGACATTTGTTTTGTTAAGAATAATAACCGCAGCATGTGCAGCCTCACCCCAGAAAGTTGCGGGAGTACCTGATTCATCAAGCATAGCACGAGCCATTTGTTGGATTGTTCTGTTCATTCTTTCCACAACCCCATTTTGCTGAGGAGTTCTAGCTGTAGAGAATTATCTTCTTATCCCATGTTCTTCACAGAAATTGAAAAATTCGTTTGAGGTAAACTCCCCACCTCTGTCAGATCTGAGGCACTTAATTTTGTGTCCTGATTCATTTTCAACCAAGGCTTTGAAGGATTTGAATTTTTCGAATGCTTCATATTTGTGCTTCATAAGCCCTAACAAGAGAAACCTGGAGAAATCGTCAATGAATAATATCAAATATTCTTCTCCTCAAGGTGTCCTTTTCCTAAATGGACCACATACATCTGTATGGACTAGCTCAAGAGGTATGCTGGCTGATCCTTCCTTCTCTGGAAAGTTAGTTCTGGTTTTCTTTCCAAATTGACAAGATTTGCATATAGTGTTGTCTGGAATTTTGATATCTGGAAGACCACGAACTGCCTGATATTTGCATGCTTTCCTTATTTGTGAAAAGCTTAGATGCCCCAACCTTCGATGCCATAGCCAGTGTTCATCATCCTTGCTCAAATAGCATTGTTGTGGTCCTTCTTCAAATATGTATAGATTATTTGGAGTCCTTCTTCCTTTGATCACTGTTTTACCTGTATCAAGGTCACGAACACAACATCCATTTGATCTAAATATTACCTCTATTCCTTGATCGCACATCTGACTGACACTTAGAAGATTATGCTTCAATCCATCAACATACAAAACATTTCCAGCTTTGACCTTCTCTTTCAATGGAGCAACACCTTTTCCTTTTATGGCTGCAGAGATATCGTTTCCAAAATAAACTTTCTTCCCCTTTTCTAATGCGGTATATGACTCAAGCTTTTCTTTGTCCCCTGTCATATGCTTCGAACATCCGCTGTCAATGTACCATAGAATTTCTTGACCTTCTGCATAAAAGGCTATCCCACATCTTTCTGGTTGCGGTTCCTTTATTCTCCATGTTCTGACATTTGAGGTTTGTTCCTTCTGAGTTGTCTTCCGGAACCTGCTCCTGCATCCAGAGTCTTCATGACCAAAGTTATTACAAATAGAGCATTCAACTTCATTTTCAAGAACCGAAAAGTTGTTATAAGTCCTTTTCATGGTTCCAGTCATTCTCCCTTGCTTTTGAGCTTCTCTAGTCATGATTGTCTTGTAGGCAACACATTGAGCTGCTTTGTGACCGAAGTTATGGCAAGAAAAGCATTGGCCATTAAAGAAACTTCTGCGATAATCAGATCTATCATCCAACCGATTGTAGCTTCTATTCACATTCATTCTTGGAGCAAATTGGGAACATTTTACCTGAGGCTGATTGTAGCTTTTGTTTGTCCTTAAGGCAGTTTGTCCCCGAATTTCTTGATGGTCTTTATTTGTTCTTGAGGTAAACTGTCGCTGATTCACCTGATGACTTTTATTTGGCCTTTGCTCGCTTCTCCTTGCTGCATCAAGATAACTTTTAGAGGTAGATGCTTGAGATGTTTCTCCATTATATCCAAGACCTGTCTTGATAAGAGGAGATCGCTGCACATTGATAATCTCATCCAAGGTTTCAGATCCTTTAACAAATTTAAGATTAATCGCTTTTGTTTTCTCAATCTCCTTTCTAAGACAAACAATCTCACATTCCAATTTTTCAAAATGTTTTTCCTTTTCAGCTAGTTGACATTGTAGAGAATCAATAATAGCACTCTTCTCTTCTAAGCAAACTTTGAGATCTTTCATTTCTTCACAAAAGCCTTCTACATCTATAGCATCCATATAGTCATCATCTTCAAAAGCCATTAAAAGTTTATATCTATTACCTTGTTCATCTTCATCACTATTTGAAAGACCATCACTATCTTCATGAGTGTAATAGCTTTTCTTCTTTTCATTTTGTTTCTTGTTCCATTTAACAGGTTCCTTTCCCTTGTCATTCTTATCTTTGTGAGGACATCTGGAAGCATAATGACCTACTCTTCCACAAGAAAAGCATTTAAAAGGTAACTTACCTCTGAACCTTCCAGAACCCCTTTGAAGATTTCTGACAAAATTTGATTCCTCTTCTTCATCTTCTGGCACGTGACTTGCTTCATAATAATCTTCTTTGCCTGAAGCCTTGAAGGCAGCTTCTCTTTTGTCTGATGGACCTCCCTTTCTCATTTCATAAGCGGTTAGAATTTCGTGAAGCTGAGACATAGTCAGAATTTGCAGATTTTCCTTTTCTTCTATGGCAGACACTTTAGATTCAAACTTGGGGGACAAAGATCTTAGAACCTTTTCAACCACAATAGCCTCTTTTATTTCTTCACCCAAGTTTTTCATGCAATTAACAATCTCATCTACCCTAAGGAAATAGTTAGCCACACTTTCATCATTATACATTCTGAGAGTCTCATACTTAATCCTGAGAGTTTGAAGTTTAGCACGCTTTACCTATTCGTCTCCTTCATAGCTCGTGACAATTTTGTCCCATATTTATTTTGCAGATTTATAGTGCATTACCTTCATGAATTCTGATTGAGATATACATCCCAATAGAGTATTGGCTGCTTTCGCATTTGTTTCATATTTCTTTTTCTCGGTTGCATCTGTAGGAATAGCTGAAGGAAAAGTGTAGCCTGTCTCTACAATGTCCCAAACTTCTGTACCAAGAGATTGAAGATAGGCAGTAACTCTTACCTTCCAATAATTGAAGTTTGTCCCATCAAAAACCAGTGGCCTGATTGATGCTTCTCTCTCGTAGTTGCTCATGATGAACGATCTACCTTCAAGCGATCAAGCTTCTCTGAAGGACCTGCTCTGATACCAATTGTTGGAAATAATACTGAGAGGGGGGGGTGAATCAGTATTATCAGATCAATAAAGCTTTTTCAATGCTCAGAAATATATACGCTACTTCAGTTAAGTGAACCAGCGTGTACACACTATTGTGTCTAAAGAAACCAGCGTATAACCATAAATCTTATAATTCAGTTAGTTTATCTTCAGTTAAATGCATTAGGACATTATTCACCATATCAGATGCAGTATAACAGAACAGATCATCAAACAAAAGCCACACACATGAACACCATGATATAAGGTGGAAACCCAATGTGGGTGAAAACCACCTGCTGCAAGTCGTCTCTATATTTCTTTAATAAGAACTTCAGTTTACAATCTTTTGTACTGGTGCAGCCTTATACCAGTACGCAGGCTACAACCTGCAGAAGGCTTCAACCTTCTCTCGTTCTCCAAACTTCCTTGGAAGGGAGCTCCAACCCCCTTTGCTATTTTACTAGCTAAGATACTAGTACGTAGGTGCAGGCCTACAATCTTCTTTCCTTCAGGTACCACTTTTCATCAATTTTCAGACTGGGTACTCCTGAAGCACAACATTACAATTTGGAGACCATGATTCATTCACAAATCATTGAAGCATAAAACAACCAATACTAGCATCATCAATATTTGAATCACTGAACCACTGAAACCCTGTCAACACCAGTCACCAGAACATAGAGCAGACTACAGAACTCTGCAATAACAGTCAGACCCAACTGCAAACCCAAAAATCAAGCTTCAAAAGATATACGCTACTTCAATGAGAGAAACCCGCGTATACACGTGCTTTTACCGAAGACAACCTGCGTACAGATCTAAAAATAAATTCTCTCAACTTGCAGCTGTACCAGACATCAGTTAGACCCAGAACATAATATTGCGTCAGTATGCAGATCTAGAAATACGCATAATTAACCATATCATAATAGTGAATTTCAAACCATTAGATCTCGATCTGTCCTTAGATCTAGTCTTCCGTCAACCGATGTGATCTCTCCTTAGCTTAGATCAAGCAACCCAGAACCTGCATACCAGATCTCTTTCTTTTTCAGATATTCAAGCCTTTTCAATTCATATTTGCCTAATGATCTTCTTCTCCTTATATAGCCTTAGGCCTTGCTCAATACCAAGGGCCAAAACCATAGAAATCCAAAACCATCAACTTCAAAACTAGGGATCAACACGTCTGTCGAGATACCTTGGTCCAAAACATAGGCTCAAGTACCGAGGACTAACTACCACGGACCAAAAGTAAGCTTCTCGACATGCACGCCCTTTTCTGTTCATGAAACTGCGTGTATACGTGCCTTCGTATATAGCTCACCTGCGTATATGCGACTTAGTATGTAGATCACCAGCGTGTGTACGCAACTTGGACTTAATTAACCTGCGTATATGAGATTTCTCTTCATTCTGTAGTCTGAACGGAGATCTGTCATCAAAGAGAGTTGCCATCAAGGACAACACCTGTATCATAGCGCCACACTTGTGCCAAAATGCCAACAGGCTTATAACCCTTGACCAAGACCCCTCCAAGACCAAGTCAAGCTTCTCCTTGAAGCACTTCCTTCACACCAAGTCAAACTTTTCTTCTAACAGCCTCTACCTCTCCTTTAACCAAGAATTTCGACCTGCAACCTTGATTGTAATTTCTACCTCTCTTACTTGCAACTTTCGGCCTCCTGCAATTACTGCACTTCGCATGTGTGAATGTACTTGATGTTGAAATGGCCTTCTCCTCTCTTCGATGCATGTGTCTCTTCTTCCTACACAACTTGGCTTGTATTGTGGGGCTTCTTGACACCAAATAGTGATTTCTTGACAGATCTGAACTTCGTCTTTACTGCAATCATAGTTGCCCTAATTATTTCGAACGTGTGAGGTAAAGTAATCCAGAAAACAGTTCAATTTATCTTCTGCTTATTTTCCCTTCGTTCGCTAGTTCTTCTAGTGCTTGTACCAAATTCTTGAGTGCTTGAGTGAGTGATCTCAGAGGTGGTTGACTAGTCTCTTATATATAGGCTTCATGTCCTAGCTTGTAGGTCGACTTGTCACTGTTTCTAGACCTACTTGAGACTTGGAAAGGTCAACTTGTCTTGAAGCATTATGATGAGATCATGGAGGGTATTTAACTCTATTTTGACTCAAATAATTTTTTATTTACAAGATGTAACATGCCCAAAAGGGTCTTCCATAATAACAATGACTCTTATGACTTGTAGACTCAAAGACAATCCCTAGAAGCACTCAATGGGTGCTTGACCTGTAAATCAAATAACCTTGAGCATGAAACCCATGCCTCAAGAATAATAATAATAATTTTATTTTTCTCTTTACATCAAATACATGAAATCATGATTACATATCATTATGAACGCTGAACCTTATCACATATTTCAAAAAATAGAATGTCTTATTGGAATTACACACTTCTCCTATAGGAAGACATTCAGGGTTCTTAAAGACATACCATAGGATCAAGAAAGATTTTTTTTTGAAGGTCGTAAAGCACATGTGAAAAAAATTGTGATAGAATGTGTGGTATGAAAACAAAATAAAGGAGAGACTATCAAGACCCCAAGAATCCTTTAGCCATTAGCCATACCAAGTCAACGTTGAGAAGAAGTTTCAATGCATTTCATTACAGTTTTACCAAAATCTGAAGGAAAGAGTGTCATTATGGTAATGGTAGATAAAATGAAAAAGTATGCCCACTATTTATTTCTTTCTCATCCTTTTAAAGCAAGTACTATGGAAGAAACACTCCAAAATCTACATGGAATACCAGAGATTAATGTAAGTGACAATGATCCATTTTTTATTGGAAATTTTGGACTGAATTATTTTCTTGTTTGGGTACTCAATTGGCTCACAAATCATCTTACCATCTTCAATCTGATGGGAAACTAAGATTTTGAATAAATATTTAGAAGGATAGCTATGTTTCTTTGCAACAAATAAACAAACACAATGGGTCAAATGATTTCCCTTGGCATAATGGTGCTACAACACATCCTTCCATACTTCATCAAAAATTTCACTATTTATGGCACTTTATGGATATCATCCTCCATCCATCACATCACCCTTGAAAGGGGCTATAAAGGCTCAAGCAGTAGAGGACCACATACAACACCAACAAGAGGTTCTCAAACTATTGAAGGACAACTTAGTTAATACACAAAATAGGATGAAACAACAAGCAGATAAACATCACATTAAAAGGAAATTTGAGGTGGGGGATTCGGTATGTGTAAGACTACAGCCATATAAACAAATGTCCCTCATGTTATCACTCAATTTGTTCCCAAAAGTTGTAAGAAAGGGAATACGGCCGAGGTAACCACAGACCAATCTTTTAGATACAGATCCTAGCCAATCTGCAACCAGAGAGGGCTCTCTCTTTATGATTTAACTTTGTTTTGAAAGGTATTAGGCTAGTTATGAAGTTCAAGGGTTTTGTTTTGAGTTTGGGTGGTGAGATTCAATAGATCAGTGAGGTAAAACTGAGCAATTCAGTCCATTGGGCATGATGGAGTCAAAAGAAGATGGCTTTCTAGATTTGGTTTCTTGACAGAGGATGGCTTCACAGAGCAAGGTAGTCAAACAGGGAACAAATAAAGGCTGGAATCAGATGGAACGAACTCAAATGGGTGAAGGGCAGTTAAGAATCCTTCAACATATTGAAAGAGGGAAAATGGATGATTACTGATAAGGAGTAGTTAAGAATTCCTTAGCAAATAATCAGCATGAAAGAATCAGAAAACAGGAGCAATTAAGAGTTCACTGTTTATACTAATTCTGACGAAAACACAGAGAATAATAAAGACTGAAAACAGAGTGCAGTTAAGCAAATCCCGAATTAACCTTTTTCTTTACCATTCAGATTATGAAACATAGATGATATAGTAAACCAGAAAATTGTAAAACACAAGATATAAGGGACTTATTGATCCGAAGTTTGATTCAAGAATTCTGTGACAAGTCCTTTGCTTCAATTCTTCATCCAGTAGGTCAGACAACAGATGATTCCAACAGCTTTTTATTCCAAAGGTTCAGTATTACAGCAAAGTCTAGAAAATCTACACATAGCACCTAACCTCTCCAATACTCTAATGGAGGGGGTATTTATACAACAAAATATGTACAACCTATATCTCATAACAGCTGTGAGATAATATCTAGTTTTAACCTAAAATATTTTACAAGTAACATAGAAGCAGCTCGAGAAAGATAACTGATGTTGTGCTAGAGGCAGGCCTTTAGGGTTCAGCTTGCAGCTGTCCTATAGTAGCTCTGCGCATCTGCCTGTCTTAAATGTGTTCTATTCTGATCTGCTTCTCTTTGTCGGCTCTGATACACTTTAATTTTGAGTTGAATTTCCTTTAATTCTGCATTGATACTTTTTAATGCTCGTTTGATACTCTTTGACTTGTTGTGTACCCTGTTTTCTTGGTTCATATCTGTCCGGTGTTTAGCCCAAAATATCCTTGTATATCTCTATTTCTTTCTTCTGCGAGCTTGGAAATCCCTCTGTTTGCTTTCAACTGTGAGAAAATTGTAAAATAGCCGATTGGTTGAGGCTGCAAGCTCGTTGCTGGAGCTTTACTGGTTAGGAGGCGGTCGAGAACCTGGAACATTTGATTTTGGTCGCTTTTATACTTGGAGTGCGCGAGGCGCTATATGTAGAAAAACATATCAAAATGACCCTATTTTCCTTTTATTCGATGAAAAGAATTTTGGTGGGAATTTATGATTTAAAGGACGGCTGACATAAGCATGACGTCAGCGGGAGGTACGGGACAGATGACATGGCGGTGACTAGCGAAGGGGTGGTGGTAAGCAGTTTCTGCCCGCACCGCTTTTGGAGCTGGGCAGTTTCAGGCGGAGGGCTAGCGATCACCTCGGGTAGTCGACGCGTGGCAGCGGTACGGGGGGAATACCGTCGGTTCCCTGCGACTTAAAGCTTGGCAGTTGAGGGTGGTGCGAAATGATTGTAGGTCATCAGATGATTAGGGGCAGATCGGACGGCGTGCTCATTGGAGATTGCACAGGGTTAATGTGCGGACCCAACACAATAAACCAAGGTTTTTTAATGTATCGGGAGCGTTTTTGATTGGTCTGCGGGGTTTGGCTGTTAATTAACATGGGGTTAATTAATCCCTATTTTAAGCAGTGATATGGTTATAGTTAACCAGGGTCGGGATATTAATATATCGGGGATTTTCTTATATACACATAATACGGGATAGGGTAACATTTATCCGGGATTTATATAATAAATGTCAAAGTTAATATGAATTTTGAAAATTAAAAGCGCTAAGTCATAATGTTAAAAAACTTAGGCTAAAGGGGAACAAAGGGGTTTTGAGGGATATTTGACAATTTCCTAAGTAAAAAGGGTTTCACTTAGGTACTGTTTATGGAACGAGATGAGTGATTTGTGAGTGATATTAAGCGGATCTTAATATTTTAGGGGGGGAATTAGTAAGTGATCAGGGAAAAATATGAAGCGGAATTAGTTATGAAATCTGCCTCGCCTGAGCTACATCAAAATATCTGCCATGGCACTTGTGATAGAGGTAAGATTAACACTTTGAGAGACAAAATCTATCACAAGTCTCATTCTGCAACACCAATCTACCTACCCTACCTACTTTGCCTAACATTTTCTCTTCTTTTTACTCGGGTGCACTTGGACTGGCAAACCCTTTTCAACTTTTCTTTTCTTTGCATGATAAGCCTACCTAAATCTGCACTTATTACTTCCAAGGGCTCATATTAAACAGTTGAGCTCCTTTGCTTCTCTACCTATCTACTTATCTGCCAAGTTTAAACAGTTTGGTAAGATTTTATTCTCTATCTCTAAAACATGAAATTCAAACATGAACTGGCCAAGATTAAGCTGTTTGGCCATTCATCAATTGTGGCATAAAGTTCAACAAGCTGCACACAATGTTTATTCACTGAAAATGAAAAAGTAGTGGCATTTGGACTTGCACACTTTCTTGGTCTTTCTTTGTTTGGGGTTCATTTTTTCTCATTTTTTCTTTTGACCATTTTATTCTTTTTACCCTTTGATTTTTCTTTTAGGGCATACCCTCTTTACATTTTTTAAATTTTTGATTTTTTGATAATATGGAAACCTTTACAGCAAGGAAAGGATGAACATATTACAGAGCTCAACCAGTCAATCATGAAATATGACACCTATTGGTATAGAAGTATAACACTGGCTCCACTTGGGGATGGATTTCCCTGGTGGAAAGTCAAGAACAGCAGGTCAGATGGCCTTATGACTTTTGTTGTGCTCTAAAATATTCCTTTGCTGGTTGCTTTATTTGTATATATGACAGCACACTTGTGAAGCTCAGGGCCTTCTCTTCGGGCTTCAACTGCAGCAAGTTACTATCCAATCCATATTATGACATTATCAAGAATATAGTATGTACATGTTAGAGTCAAAATTCATCAAAAAAATGGATCAAAGTAATGTTTCAGCATTCGACCATTCACTGGTCCTCTTTCTGTTTTTGTACCATCCAGGCTCTTGAGAAAGTAAGTATTGTTCCCTTGCAATGCTTGAATGATAAATGGCCCTTTCCACAGGAATTCAAACTTCCCATGTTTTCTGTTGTCTTCTCTCTTGGAATCCCACTTCAGTACTTTGTCTCCAATGTAGAAATCTTCTGCTTTGGTCCTTTTATCAAATATTTTCTTGAGTTTTTCTTGTAGCACTTGGGATTTTTGGTGCACTTCTTCTCTGGTCTGCTGCAAATGGATGGTCTAATTTATTCTCCTTTGAATGCTATTTGGTTCCACCTGAGCTTCTTGCAGTAGTTTCATTACAGGAACTCCCAAAGATGAAGGGAACACAGCCTCCATGCCATAAACTAGCTCATAAGGGTTAGTTCCAATAGATCTCTTTGTAGTAATTTTGTCTGCCCATAGTGCATTTGTAAGCTTCTTGTGCTAGTTTTTCTTCTTTTCTTCCAACAGTGTCTTGATAATATTGATCAGGCTTTTATTGGAAGACTCAGCTAGACCATTACCTTGAGGGTAATAGGCTGTGGAATGGCCTAAAGTGATATGGTATTTGCTGCAGAAATTTATCATTTTCTTGGACTTGAAAGCAGCAGCATTATCGGTTATGATCTTTTCAGGACAGCCAAATCTAGACAAGATGTTGGTTTCTAAGAATCCTATAATCATTGTATAAATGGCTTGTCTAGAAGGAATGGCTTCTATCCATTTGGTGAAATAGTTTGTGGCAGTGAGGATCCATTTATGTTGCCCAGAAGAGGGAGGGTGTATTTCTCCAATGAAGTCCAGAACCCATTGTTGAAAGGGATTTACAGTTGAAATTGGTCTCAAGGGTAAGGGTAATAGTTTCCTTTTGCCTTCAAAAATTTGGCATTTATGGCAAGCAGTGACAAACTTCTTTACATTAGCAAACAAGGTTGGCCAGTAAAATCCAGCCCTTAGGATTTTTTCTGCAGTTGATTTCCAATAAAGGTATCCACCGCAGTCCCCTACATGAAATTCTTTGAGAACCTTATCAGCTTCTTCTTCTATTAAGCAATTCAATAAAATACATTCATGATTTTTCCAAAAAAGAGCACCATCTAAAATGCAGAATTTTGAAGCTTTCATCTTTAAAAACCTTTTCTTTGTTCTGGATAACCCTGGAGGAGCCTGCAGGTTTAATAATACTTGAATTATATTAGCGCACCAAGGTGATTCTAAGAAGGCCTGGCTGATTTGTGGAGTCGCCATCTCCTGTTCATTATCCAGTTCATTAATATCCAGGGCTTGGAAATTTGTTTCAATCATGAGTTTAGCCAATCCCTGCCCTTTTATCAGCTTTGTAGGTTTTATTTCAATGTCATACTCCAATATTTTAGCTATCCATTTACCTCGTTTGCCTTCAACTCCATCCTGAGTTAGGATATCTTTGACAACAGTGTTTGGTACATAAGCTACTACATGGGAGTACAGTATATAGACTCTGAAGTCTTGAATAGCTTTCACAAGAGCATAAGCTTGTTTTTCCATGATTTTGTAATTCAAAGGTGCATCTCTACGTGCTTTACTGAAAAAGGCTATGGGTTTTTCACATCCTTTATCATCTTTTTGCAGCAAAACAGTTGCTATGGTGTGTTCTGATGCAAATGAGAAAATTATGAAGTCTCTATCAAACTTTGGACTTGTAAGGACTGGTGTTATGGTCAAAGTCAATTTAATTTCTTCAAATTCTTGTTTGGCTTCTACTCTCTATTTAACCTTTGAATCCTTTTTTAACATATTGTTCAATAATCTAATCAATTCAGCCAAATTAGGTATGAATCTTCTCAAAAAGTTGATCTTCCCTAGGAAAGCTTGAAGTTCTTTGACATTTCTGGGGTGGGGTATTTGCAGAATAGCTTCTATTCTAGCAGGATCAATTCTGATGACATTTTTGGAGATGATGTGGCCTAACAGTTTGCCTTCCTCTAGACCAAACAAAGATTTTTTAGGATTTAATGAAATACCATACTTCCTGCATTTTAAAAACACTTGTCTCAAATGATCCAAATGTTGCTGATCTGATTTAGAAAACACAGTGAGGTCATCTAGATATATAACTAGAAAATCGTGAATTTCTTTTGCAAAAGCTATGCCCATGCCTCGTTGAAAGGTTGCCCCTACGTTCTTAAGTCTGAATGGCATTTTAACATATTTGAATGTACCCCATGGTGTTGTAAATGCAGTCTTTTCATGGTCATCAGGGTGAACCAGAATCTGATTAAAACCTGAAAACCCATCCAAAAGTGAAATCCTAGAAGCACCAACTACCCTCTGTAAAATATGATCCATCTTAGGTAAAGGGTAATTGTCCTTCAAAGAAACTTTGTTTACATTTCTTAAGTCAACACATAATATGATTTCTCTTGCTTTATTCCTTGTAGGCACTAAATTGGACACCCACTCTGAAAACCTGATTGGAGCAATTATCCCTACATCATGCATTCGTTTGATTTCTTTTTCAATTAAAGGAAGTAGTACAGGGTTGATTCTTCTGAGCTTTTTTTTGAATGGTTTTTGATTTTCCTTGAGGGGTATTGTATGTTGAATTACAAAGGTGTCATAAGATTTCAGGTCTTTATAGCTCCAGGCAAAAACATTCTGGAATTCTTTGATCAGTTCAACATACTTAAGTTTTTTATCCGGGGGCAAAGATTTCGACAATTTTATCATTTTTGGATTCTCATCAGTTCCTATGTTGTAGTCTTCAATGTCTGCTTTTGAAGGTTCCATCTGAGGTTTCTTGGGAATATCGTTGAAATCAAAGAGATCTTCCAAAGGAGTTAATCCTTTGGGCAAATGATTGTCTTTCAAATTGATAACTTCGGATTCTTCTTCAATAATCTCATCAACATCTGTTTCTTTAAGATCTTGTATTTATTTTTGGTAAATATCGTTGGATGAAGCATTTGAGTCGCGTTTTCTGCTAAAATGTATGTTTCTATCTTATTTGATGGATCAAGCTCACTAACCGTATCTCCATCTAGGTTAGTGCTAGAAAATTCATCTTCTAGGGTTAAAAAATTGTTGATCTAATTATCACTGTCAAACACTTGCCAGTTCTTAATATTATCAGGTATGGCTGGCCTGTGTCTAATTTCAACTGTGAATTGATTATTCGGTTCAACTGGTAACTTACAGGTGTTGGCAAACATTGCTAGGCTATGAGCTTGCAAGTTATGTTTTCTTGGGATTTTGGCAAGCTAAGTTTCCAAAAATGTGTTGAGGATTTCTATGGTTGTTCTTCTATATTCTCTCAATTTGGGATCATTTGTCAAGAACTTCCCTTTTATCTGTTGAATGATTAAATCAGAATCTCCTAGGACCGACACTCTAGTTTCTCCCAATTTCTTGACCAGTTTAAGACCTAGCAATAGAGCTTCATATTCAGCCATATTATTAGTGCATCTAAAGTTTAACCTGTAGGCATGGCCTTCAGCATGATTGTTTTCAAGATTGTGCACCCAGACTCCTGCCCCTGCTCCTAATTTGTTCACAGAACCATCAAATTCTAAGTACCAAAGGATTTCATGTTTGTAATTAGTATTTGTATTTTCAAGGGTCTGTTAAATAAGGAGATCTGGTTTTTCAGTTTCTTCTGGTTTATCTGATGTTTCATGATTTTCAACAATTTCTTGGATTCGAACCTTAGACCTTTCATTTGCAACTTTTTCTGTTTCATATGCTAGAACGTTTATTTCATGTGGGGGATCAATTCCAGCATTGTAAAGGATAAAAGAATCCATATCTGAATGTACTGAGTAGATAGGGAAATTTTGAGGTTTCTCTTGACTACTTACTACATACTTCATTAAGGTTTCTCTGTATAGTCTCTTGGGTTGACCAAACACTGAAATAGTAGCGTAGAACATGTCTAACTTTAGAGATCCTTGAAGCTTAGCAGCCCAAGATCTAGACAATAACATACCATACTTTGGTGGAATATCAGCTACTACTATGTCCATTAAGATGGTTTTGGTAGGATATTGGACTAGTGACACACATAAGTCTTTGATTAAACCCAAACATTTGACCTGACTTGAGTCAAAAGAAAAAAGGTCTTTATATGGCCTGGTGATGTCAAGGTCAAGTTTCTCCATTACATAATTTGGGCATTAAGTTATGGGAGGCACCTGAATCAAACATCGCATTATGGAGTATTTTATCATGTATGTTTAAACCCACATAGAAAGGAGGAATTTGTCCTTCTGGTGTTTTTCCATTTACTTCAGGGCCAAATATCAATTCAGGCTGGTCATCAAAAACATTTATTGAATCTTCACTCACAGAAATTTTGAGCAATCTGCTGATTTGACTTCTGTAGACATCATGCTTAGCTAATTCTGATAATGGAACAGCTATCTTTAGTTTTCCTATTTCTATCTCAAGATCAAAAGGTTTTTCGAACTGAGTTTTTGTAATTTGAACAACTGAATTTTCTGCGTTTTTCTCTTCTTGAGGACTGGGATTATGGGCTGAAATTTTTTCCGAATCAAGTTCTAGAGGCTCTCCTACTTTTCCTTCAGAAGGAATAGAAGTGGGAGGTTGCCTATTAGGTGGGTGATTGTCTGATATATCTTCAACAATTGGGTTATTAGGGCTAGGATCTGTTCTAGAAAAAATATGTACAGGGGGGTTACTAACCTTACCTTTGTTAGGCTGCTTGGTATCTTTCTGTTTACTGATTTCAGGGACATCTATTCTTCTGCTCCTCATATTATATTGTTTGTGGACTTCATAAATGGTTGTATCATATCCCTCCCTAAAGTCAAATGATTCACCTGACTGAGTTTGGAATTGTTTAAGGCTGTGAGCTTCTTGATCCTCTTGGGTCAAGAAAACTTGTTGTTCATTGTTGAGTCCCATCAGATTAATTTGAGTGCCTTCTGTTAGTTCATCAGAAGTTGAAGCTTCAGCATAATTTTCTTGAAATGGGGGCCTAATATTTTGGTTAGGCCCTGTCTTTCCAGTGTTAGGATTTTGGTTCTTCCTGAAATTTGGATTTCTCCCGGTATTGCTTGGTTGACCATCCCAAGGGGATTTTCTCTCAATTGTTTCCACTCTATCTCCAATTCTATCCATTCCTTTAATGATAGCATCTAATTTCTATTCAAAGGCAGAAGGTTCTTCTTTGAAAGGTGTTCTTCTTTCAGCTTTGGCTCTAGATCGTTTAGATATCAGGTTGGCCTCAACACTGACAGCTATACTCTGCATCTCTTCTAAGTTTCGAGGAGCTCTTTCCCTAAGTTGGTATGCCATATCAGAATCAAATGTATCAGGGAATTTGATCAAGGCCAAATATGGAGGAGGTTTGAGATTCGGAGGAATAGCATTGTAGACATTATTAAATCTGGTACAGTAGTCTTGGACAGTTTCTTGTGTGCCTCTTCTTAGGTTTTCATACTCTGATAAAATGTGGAGAGGATCTTTCTTCTTTTCCCATATGTTCAAAAAGGTCTGATAAAGAGCTTGTGGGTCATTGATATTGTTTGCAGGGAGGGCTCTAAACCAGGTTCTAACATATCCAGTTAAGCTTTGAACAAATACTTTCATTCTAACATCATCATCATCAATCTCATAACTTTCAAAATAGTTAGTAATTTTCTTGGTATGTTGTTGAGCTGTGTAAGTGTCAGTACCGTCAAAAGAAGGGATTTTACTTTGATAGTCTTGGGGCATAGCCCCTGGATTGGTAGGTAAGTTCAGGGGAGTATAACAGTTTGCCATGATTGCAGAAATAGATGTGACAACTGGAGGAGTAGGGATAACAATGGGAATGAGAGTTGTAGATGGAGGAGTGGAAATGGTAGTTTGAGGTGCTGATGGTGAACTAGGAGAAGCTGTAGTAATCACAAAAAGGTTTGGTGTTCTTCCAGAGGTAAGCTCAGATTGAATGGAGTTATGCAAATGTTTGTCAAGGTGTGAACTAGCAGAATTTTCTTGGCTCTTTTGTCTTCTAAGAATCCTGGGAATCAGATTAGGATTTTCAAACACAAGTGGGGGATTAGGTTCAAGGTTTTATCTGGTGTAATGAATCCTTTCTGAAGCCAGTTTCTAAGTGTGTTTTTGGTTTTTTTTTGAAATAGTTTTGACAATACAACTTTAACAGTCTCTTCTAGGAGTTTTTAGATGTGGGAGTTTTTAAACTTTCCTAAAGATTTTTTTATTTTTTTATTTTTTTTTTAAAAGAGGAACTGATCAAGTATTTGAAACTAACTGTTCAATACATAAACTAGATCGGAGATAGACTGAAGTAGCATTTATTTACTTCTGCAATTGCAAAGCAAAAGCATTTCAAAGGCTACATGGCTAACTTCAGGCTCCATATGTAGCTTATGAAATAAACAATAGTAATAGACAATTATTCAGGTCCCCAGCAGAGTCGCCAATGATGTTATCACTCAGGTTGTTCCCAAAAGTTGTAAGAAAAGGAATACAGCCGAGGTAACCACAGACCAATCTTTTAGATACAGATCCTAGCCAATCTGCATCCAGAGAGGGCTCTCTCTTTATGATTTAGCTTTGTTTTGAAAGGTATTAGGCTAGTTATGAAGTTCAAGGGTTTTTTTTTGAGTTTGGGTAGTGAGATTCACTAGATCAGTGAGGTAAAACTGAGAAATTTAGTCCATTAGGCATGATGGAGTCAAAAGAAGATGGCTTTCTAGATTTGGTTTCTTGATAGAGGATGGCTTCACAGAGCAAGGTAGTCAAACAGGGAACAAGTAAAGGCTGGAATCAGATGGAACTGACTCAAATGGGTGAATGGTATTTAAGAATCATTCAACATATTGAAAGAGGGAAAATGGATGATCACTGGTAAGGAGCAGTTAAGAATTCCTTAGCAAATAATCAGCATAAAAGAATCAGGAAACAGGAACAATTAAGAGTTCATTATTTATATTAATTCTGACGAAAACACAGAGAATAATAAAGACTGAAAACAGAGTGCAGTTAAGCAAATCCTAAATTAACCTTTTTCTTTACCATTCAGATTATGAAACACAGATGATATAGTAAACCAGAAAACTGTAAAACACAAGATATAGGGGACTTATTGATCCGAAGTTTAATTCAAGAATTCTGTGACAAGTCCTCTGCTTCAATTATTCATCTAGTAGGTCAGACAACAGATGATTCCAACAGCATTTTATTCCAAAGGTTCAGTATTACAGCAAAGTCTAGAAAATCTACACATAGCACCCAACCTCTCCAATACTCTAATGGAGGGGGTATTTATACAACAAAATATGTACAACCTATATCTCATAACAGTTGTGAGATAATATCTAGTTTTAACCTAAAATATTTTACAAGTAACATAGAAGCGGCTCGAGAAAGATAACTGATGTTGTGCTGGAGGCAGGCCTTTAGGGTTCGGCTTGCAGCTGTCCTGTAGTAGCTCTGTGCATCTGCCTGTCTTAAATGTGTTCTTAAATTTTGATCTGCTTCTCTTTGTCAGCTCTGATACACTTTAATTCTGAGTTGACTTGCCTTTAATTCTGCACTGATACTTTTTAATGCTCGTCTGATACTCTTTGACTTGCTGTGTACCCTATTTTCTTGGTTCATATCTATCCGGTGTTTAGCCCAAAATATCCATGTATATCTCTGTTTCTTTCTTCTACGAGCTTGGAAATCCCTCTGTTTGCTTTCAACTGTGAGAAAATTGTAAAATAGCCTGTCGGTTGAGGCCGCGAGCTCGTTGCTAGAGCTTTACTGGTCAGGAGGTGGTCGAGAACCTGGAACATTTGATTTTGGTCGCTTTTATACCTAGAGCGCGCGTGGCGCTATATGCAGAAAAACATAACAAAATGACCCTCTTTTCCCTTTTATTCGACAAAAAGAATTTTGGCAGGAATTTATGATTCAAAGGACGGGTGACGTAAGCATGATGTCAGCGGGAGGTACGGGAAAGATGACATGGCGGTGACGTCGGCGAAGGGGTGGTGGGAAGCGGTTTCTGCCCGCACTGCTTTTGGAGCTGGGCGGTTTCGGGCGGAGGGCAAGCAATCACCCGGGTGGTCGACGCGTGGCAGCAGTACGGGGTCAATGCCATCGGTTCCCCGTGACTTAAAGCTCGGCAGTTGAGGGTGGTGCGAAATGATCGTAGGTCGTCAGATGATCAGGGGCAGATCGGGCGGTGTGCGCTCATTGGAGATGGTGGAGGGTTAATGTGCGGACCCGACACAATAAACCAAGGTTTTTTAATGTATCGGGAGCTTTTTTGATTGGTCTGCGGGGTTTGGCTGTTAATTAACGTGGGGTTAATTAATCCCTATTTTAAGCAGTGATATGGTTATAGTTAACCAGGGGCGGGATATTAATATATCGGGGATTTTGTGATATACACATAATACGGGATAGGGTAACATTTATCAGGGATTTATATAATAAATGTCAAAGTTAATATGAATTTTGAAAATTAAATGTGCTAAGTCATAATGTTAAAAAACTTAGGCTAAAGGGGAACAAAGGGGTTTTGAGGGATATTTGACAATTTCCCAAGTAAAAAGGGTTTTACTTAGGTATTGTTTATGGAACGAGATGAGTGATTTGTGAGTGATATTAAGCAGATCTTAATATTTGAGGGGGAAAATTAGTAAGTGATCAGGGAAAAATATGAAGGCGAGTTAGCTATGAAATCTACCTTGCCTGAGCTGCATCAAATATCTGCCATGGCACTTGTGATAGAGGTAAGATTAACACTTTGAGAGACAAAATCTATCACAAGTCTCATTCTGCAACACCAATCTACCTACCCTGCCTACTTTTCCTAACATTTTTTCTTCTTTTTACTCGGGTGCACTTGGACTGGCAAACCCTTTTCAACTTTTCTTTTCTTTGCATGGTAATCCTACCTAAATCTGCACTTATTACTTCCAAGGGCTCAGATTAAATAGTTGAGCTCCTTTGCTTCTCTACCTATCTACTTATCTGCCAAGTTTAAACAGTTTGGTCAGATTTTATTCTCTATCTCTAAAACATGAAATTCAAACATGAACCGGCCAAGATTAAGTTGTTTGGCCATTCATCAATAGTGGCATAAAGCTCAAAAAGCTGCACACAATGTTTATTTACTAAAAATGAAAAAGTAGTGGCATTTGGACTTGCACACTTTCCTGGTCTTTCTTTGTTTGGGGTTCATTTTTTCTCATTTTTTCTTTTGACCATTTTATTCTTTTTACCCTTTGATTTTTCTTTTAGGGCATACCCTCTTTACATTTTTTAAATTTTTCTTTTTTGATAATATGGAAACCTTTACAGCAAGGAAAGGATGAACATATTATAGAGCTCAACCAGTCAATCATGAAATATGACACCTATTGGTATAGGAGTATAACACCTCAAGCAACAAAAGAAGGACAATAAATTAGCTCCAAGGTATAATGGCCCCTATAAGGTGTTGCAGAGGATTGGAAGTTTGGCATATAAATTGGAGTTGCCTCCATCTTCACGTGTACATTTAATCTTCCATATTTCTTGCTTAGAAAAGGTAATAGGTGATAAGATCCTAGTCCAAAATATTATACCGGAGATTAATGAAGAATGGAAAATAATACTAGAACTAGAAATAATTTTGGGAACAAGGACTAAGAAGCTAATAAATTGAGCAATCACTGAGTACCTCATCGAATGGAAGAACCTACCAGTGGAAGAAGTGACATGGGAAGATGAGTTGTTCATGTAGAAACACCCACAAATAGTGAATTATTGAGGAAAACACTTCTTTGAATGGGAGGGGCATGTTAAGCTCTATACAAGCCTCATGTTAACCCAAAAAACCCATTATTAAGCCCTAGATATTGATTGATTACATTTTTATTGTTATATTGTTATGTAGGCTAGAACCCCTCATAGTCCTGTCACACGGAATCAGTCAAGGGTGCGGACACAGCTGACCTTCCTAGAAGTCTAAGACATTCTAATGACAAACAAAACAAACTGGAGCTATCCTTCTCTAAACATACATTATGATATGAGAAATCAAGTGTTTCGTTCTTACCTTTGTCCAAACGCTGTTGTAGAGGTCCAAGCTTTGTTGATCCGGATGAGCTCCTCCCGTTCTCCAAAACCTGCAATCACCAACAGTCAAACAATTAAATAGCACCTGATTATAACATAAAACAAAGCATATTCAACATATAGACCAAGGAGTACATGAAATAACCCATTAACGACAAGCTATTGAGAAGAATGGACCAATTTGCATTAAAGGTAATCAAAAGGAACCATTACAACCTGAGCCTTGGTGTTGTGCAAGCTCCTTCCAGGGTCCACAAGAGTCTTCCTCTACTTTGACAAAGCTCACCCACTTCCAAATAGAACAAGTAAAGATGACAATCTCTCCTCACAAGCTTCTAAATGGGAGTCCTAATTCCTGCAGCATTTACCCTTAGAAATCTATAGCTTTCAACCTTCTTCCTTCTGGCTCAATGCCTCTTTTTATAGTGCTCAAGAGGAAGTTAATCAGGTCCACCATCAATGGGATAGTCCCCTCTTTGGATGGGATCACTCCCTTATTGATGGGATAAGTTCCTCTTTGATAGGAGTGCATGAACCATCTGGAGGCGCTCAATACTCATCCAAGAATCTTCTAGAATTTTCTAGAAATGACCACAAGTAAGTTTTTGAAGATAAAACTTGCGCATTTTAACCTTTTCAGAGGGACGCACCTGCCCCTTTAGATACAGAGCGTCCTTGGACGCAGACCTTATGAACAAAAGGTGCGTACCCGCAGGCAAGGCTTGAGAGAACCTGCGTACCCAGAGATAAACATGTTTTATAAAGACTTTCTCTCTTTCTTGGAGTTTGATATGAATAGTAGAGGCATAAGACTTGCTCAAAAGGATAGTATGACTATTGATTGAGCCATACCGACTGTAAATAGCCATGGTGACATTTTTTAGTGTAACAGATTGCCCCCTAAAGTGCGAAGCCTGGAATAGATTAGGGTTTTGTATTATCTAGGAAGGGTGAAGCGCTTTATCATTTCGAGGATTATCTCATGGAGAACCTGGTTGGAACCTGCAATTTTCAACACAAAATACATGGATAAGATTATATCATCACTGAGGTAGGCATTCCCATACTCAGATAAAAACTTTAACTAATAGACTAACTACTCTGATACAGAAATGATCTTGTAGTACATCATAATCATAGACTTTTGTAGACACAGTATGGGCGCAGCCATCTGTTTATGATTAGTCTACTTAGATAATGAATACAAAACTCCTCGTAGCCTGGACGGTAAAGATTTGATCCAGGGTCTTCATTCCTACTTCTCGAATTGGTACGATTCTAGCCATGCGAATAAATGAGTCGATGTCGAACATGGTAGAAACCACTTGATTACCAGTCGATGATGTGAACTATTAACAAGCGTGAGAGAGACCACCAGTAATGTCAATGGTTCTCAAAGTACCCAGTACAATCCATGAGATGTGAATGAATGAGTTGGTGTCGAACATTTCACGGAATCCTTCGATCGAAAGTCAATGATGTAAACTGACGTCAAAGGCGAGAAACCTGCCATTGATGCATGCAGACTTCAAGGTACTGACGATTTCTAAGTCATCTCTCTAGATAATGTGCTGATGTCGATAGAAAGAGACTCGTTGCAGGCAAACCCACAACACGAAATCATTGTTCAAGTTGAAGAAATATTGCTGTAAGGACTGACTCAGGGATGGTCAAATGGATGACAAGTATTTTGCAGATGAAAGTTTTGTTTGCAGACCTCTTGAACACATAACGACACGACAGATGGTTTGGTTCTAAATAACTCAAAGTTAATCCCCGGAACCCGGTTGAAGACTTTCAAAAGTGGTTTGATTGACTGTGAGGTAAAAGATTTCCCAACCCAGGTGAATGAAAAGTGTCGTGTCCAAGAGTGGTAATAAAGTTTCTTTTGAGACAAAAGGTAACAAATAGGCTCATTCTTCTCTCTTTTCCCCCACCATTTCTGGCAAGTACCTCTTTATTTTTAACAAGCTTGAGGAGGATAACATATGCTTGATTATAAGCTCATCCTTCGGACGAGTCCAACCCAGTTTTGATTCGAACCCTAGGAAGGAGTGGTTCGTTCCTGTTTGTAATTGAACAGGTCCTTTACTGTGAAATGTTTAACGAGCCCAGTATAGGAGAAACTCGGCGTTTTTCAATTTTAGAGAGTCTGAAAAACTTAAGGAAACTCCAAGTTGAACTTTTTCATAAATTTGTGTCCCTCAAGCCCGAAAAAGTATAAAATAATACCTGGGGGAACCGCTTGATCTTGCGACCAAGGAGTACTTTCATGATTAGTGTCACTGACCTGAAAAGTAAAAAGCGATCAAGGACACGTCGTTTTATTTCCGTATCGAGTTTGAAACGACAAAAACACGGCAATCTTTTCCTGATTTTACGGTCAGAAAAGAGCTATAAGGGGACCGTCTTTTAATTCCGTTTTAACGAGTGTAAAAGAAATGCTCGGCAATCTTTTCATGTTTTAGGAGTCAGAAAAGGGCTTAAAAGATGACTCTGATATTTTGTTTGTGAAAAATTACAATTTTCCCTCTAAGTCCCTTTGTCCTGCACAAAAGCGACACATTACTCATACCTGTTTAAGATAGGCAAAAATTCATCGAAAAACATCTTTCCATGGTGAAAAATGAACAAATTCATCCAAAAAACCTATAAAAAGACTTTTTACCATGTCATTTTTACCGTTTGACTGTTGAGGTTGAAAAAGGAGCTTTTGACAAGAAACTTCCCGTGGTCGCTGCGGAAAATCCGACCGTTAGAATCGAACGCCGTCTCTTCCAGGTATTTCACAACATCCTCCTTGTCAATTTCATCCGTTTAGAATTTTGTTTTAAGTTTCATTTTTTATTTTTAGGGGGTTTTGGGTTTTGGAAACCGCCCTGCGGGGGACGCAGCTTTCCTAAAGGCTGGCCTGCGTCCCCCGACTTTTTCCTACACAGGGAAAAGGTCGGGGGACGCAGGTTGCCTTCAGGCCACCTGCGTCCCGGCGCACTGTGTGCCAAACGCGGGGTGCGTCCTCCGCAAAACGCGGGTTTTGAAACCCCAAACTCCCAAACCAACCATTGAAATTCCTCAAAACTGATTTTAATTCCTGTTTATTCATGTGTAGGGCACTTATCATGCTGGATTGGAGAGAAAGAGAGCATGAGGAGGTTGATGAAGCTGCAATCAATCATCAACCCTCCCTCGATGCCCTAAGAGGATGTGGTTTATACAAATATTGGTCCATACCCGGTATGAGAGCTCAGGTAAGGTTCTTGGAGTGGCTGGTCGAGAGATGGAACGTTCAAGAACAATGCTTTTATATCGGCGGGCAACAACTCGAGATAGAGCCTGCTGACATTTACTTTCTTACTGGCTTGCCGAACAGAGGTGAGCAACTCAATCTGGCTGGGACTAGGCCGGGTGGCCAATCCCTTGATAGTCTCCGAGTAGATTGGTGCCTACCTGATCGAGAGCACAAGAAAGGCATAGAGATCAAATATGTCTCTCAACGTGAACTCATGGTCTTGGCTTTCACTGTGACCAGAATTTGTGGCTCAGCCACTTTACATATTGCTACTGGGTCTCAATTTCGGATGGCAATTGATTGTCTCCAAGGCACCATTTTCAACTGGTGTGATGCACTGTTGGCTAACTTGAAAGTCCAACTGACCAAGGCAAAGACCGGAAGACTAAAGACCTTTGGATATGGGCCTATAGTCGTGAGCTTTGCCTTAGAGAGGATACCAATGCTGATCCCTCAGCATCTCACTGTTGATATTTCGGGTCCTCAGGAGCCAAAGCTGGTACGATGGGTTGCTGTGATGGCCCGGCATCCGGACGAGGGTGCGGCAGTTGTTCGATTCACTGACAGTTATTTTCACTGGTTAGAGGACCAGGTGTTCGCGATTCAGGATTTTCCGTATGCCGGAATAGATTTTCGAGGTGATCCGGACATGGTTCTTCCACAGGGAGAACAATGGGATGACAGAGGTACTTTATTTTTCACGAGTTTTCAAATTATGTATTTTTTTTGTTTTTTATATATATCGTCTCAAACTGACAGTAAAATTTTCAAAATGCAGATGTTGGTCCACAGCGTCCAGCCAACCTCCGGCTTTTCGAGAGGCGACATCCAGTTGCACCGCTACCGGCCCCACAGGACGCGGCGGCTGCGGAGGTACTAACTGAGTTGGAGCATGATCTACAGCGTCTGACGGCGGATATACCGAGACATCTATGGATGATATTCCTATCAGACTTCAGCGCTACGTAGTCGCGGTCCCTGGACCGTTGAGGAGATTTTTGCGCAAAGTAGCTCGTGCAGTGGTGTCGTACAGGGAGCACCACCAGTGATTGGCTAGTCACTTTGTAGACACATGTGACATTTTTGTCTTTTTGTACTTATCATTTTGCCGATCATAAGGTGTTTTTCAACCTATGATCGAAGACGATGTATATTTTTTGACACACTCCTATCTATATATATATCACTATTACCGGCTTATCTTGTTTAACATGTATGATGAAATGTTTTTTAAATTTACTTGCATGATTATCGTAAATGTCTGTCCAACACTCGAGAAGCAATTGCATCTGCTAATGTATTTAAGGACCTTGGAATATGCTGATATTCAATGTAATCAAATTCACGTTCCAAGAGACGCACTCTCAAAAACAACCTTAATAACACAGGATTTCTAATGGCATAAACTCTATTAAGCTGTAATACAACAAGTTCAGAATCTAACCTCACTATCAAACGTCGAATTCCAAATGAAATAGATTCGGATAATAATTCAACCACTGCACTGTATTCTGCAATGTTATTCGTTGTTTGACCGAGGCTTACCCCATGCATAGAAACTAACTCGTCAGAGGGTGAATAGATAACCCAAGCTGCGGAAGAGATATTCCGTGTACTACGACAAGCACCATCAGCAAATCCAATGTATGTTTGGAGGGGCGTCGACATCTACAATATCAAGAGCAAAACCAAGATAAGCCAGAATAACGACGAAAAACACACTCACTAAGCTAAGCACACTGACTAACTAACAATCAAACTAGCTAGAAAGAAAACCTAACCTAACTAAAAATTCTCCATACCCACCATTTAAGCATAATACCTCTTTAGGTAAAGTCCATTTCTGGGTTTATCCAAAGAGTCCCCATCAAAATCTACTAGCTCATAAGCCCCTTTTGCTAGCTTTCGCTTTACAATATAGGGTCCATGCCACATAGGAACGAATTTTCCAGCACCTAGCTTATCGTTAGCTTGATCATATAAGAGCACTAGGTCTCCCTCCGAAAAATTTCGAGGGGTCACATTTCTATCATACTGAGCTTTCATTCGCTTCGCGTGAGTCTCGATTGCCAATGTAGCGTCACGTCGAGTCTCATCTAATTTAGCTAAGTACAATAAACGTTTCTCCTCTTCGGAAGTAGCTGGAAGTAATTCGACAGCCATTTGAAGTGATGGGATTTCACATTCAATGGGTAACACTGCTTCTAAGCCATAAACTAGCTGGAAAGGAGTGAACCCTGTTGAGGTTTTCACTGAGGTTCGGTATGCCCATAGCGCCGAAAATAACATGTTGTGCCAATTCGACCGATGAATACCAATGGTTCGTCGGATCATGATAACCAGAACTTTGTTGATAGACTCAACCAAACCGTTGGCTTGCGGATAATAAGGAGTAGAGCTGTCATGGCGCAAACCAAGCTGGCTTGTAAGTTCAGTCATCATGGTGTTTCGAAAATGGCTTCCATGGTCAGTAATAATTGCTTGTGGGACACCAAACCTAGTTATTATATGATTGAATATGAAAACTGCAGCTGTTTTGCCGCTTGCGTCGAATGTAGGCATCGCCTCGGCCCATTTAGTGAAATAATCAACCGCGAGGATGATATACGCATGCCCCCCGGCCGAGTGAGGGTTACAAGTAATAAAGTCGATACCCCATTTGGCGAATGGACCAACGGCAATTATAGGGTGGAGAGGAGCAGGTGGTGCGCGCATCTTTCGATCAAACACTTGGCAGTTGTGGCACTTCCGGACTGCAATGATACAATCTTTAAACATAGATGGCCAGAAGTAACCAGCGCGCAACACCTTCTGAGCTGTGGCATACCCAGACATATGACCGCCACATGCTCCAGAGTGACAATCATTCAAAACTCTCTCAGCCTCTTCGTGAGTTAGACAACGTCGAAAAACTAAGTCTGCCCCCCGGCGATAAAGTGTATCTCCAATAATTTTGTATTGCTGGGATTGAAACCTAATTTTTCGCCGTTCCTCTTTGGAAGCTTCAGGCCGAAAGGTTTGGGTTTGGAGATAGATGATTATATCCCCGAACCACGGATCTAAAGTACTGATAAGAAACAAAGATTCGTCCGCAATGGACTCTTCTGCCACAGTTTCTGTGTCAGTACGCGGGAAATCACACATCAATTCCGCAAAAACTAAGGATTTCTTAGACTTGGACTTCTCGAACTCCAAGTCGAACTCTTGCAGGATAACGATCCATTTAGAGTACTTGCCCCCTAGCAATTGTTTTGTCAAAATGTAAATCATAGGGTTGCAATCCGAAATAACTGTAGTTTTACGGAGAAGAATGTAGTGACGAAAACGCTGGACAGCTTGAACGGCTGCCAGGGCCAATTTCTCCACATGCGAATATTTTAACTCAGTGGGATTTAAGGTTCGACTGAGATAATATATCACATGTTCTGCTCCGAATTCATCTTCTTGAACTAACACCATCCCAATGGTGGAATATGAAGCTGCGAGGTATAAGAAGTAGTCCTGGTTGTAGTTGGGAGGATGCAACAACGGTGCATGGGTCAACGCGTGTTTAAGTGCATCAAAAGATTGTTGGGCAATCTCGTCCCAAAAGAATTGAACGTTCTGTTTCAACAACCGTGTAAAACCTTTAGTGACCTCGGCGTAGTTTGGGATGAATCGACGTAAAAAGTTCGCTTTCCCTTGCAAACTTTGGAGTTGGCGCAAACTCGAAGGAGGAGGCAATTTGATGATCGCTTCGACTTTCGAGGGATCGACGCGAATGCCGGCTTTTGAAACAACAAATCCCAGCAATCGACCTGTTTCTATACAGAAAACACACTTGTGGGGATTCAAACGAATTCGATAATGCCTACACCTCATAAAGATTGCTCGTAGGTGGTCAAGGTGATCAGCTCGTCGTAAAGAATGAGCAGGCAAATCATCGAGATACGGTTGCACAATGTGCTTGATGTCGTGAAATGCGTAAGACATCGCCCGTTGAAAAGTGGCCCCGGCATTCTTAAGCCCAAAAGGTAATTTGCAATAAGCAAATGTCCCCCATGGACAAATGAATGCCGTTTTTGGTTGGTCGGCAGGTAGAATATTGATTTGATTATAGCCCGAAAAACCATCCATGAAGGAAAACATTTCACTTCCGGCACAATCATCAATAATTTGATCGATATAAGGCGTAGGATAGTTGTCTTTTGGACAAGCTCGATTGATATCCCTATAGTCGATACAGATTCTTATTGTTCCTTGTTTCTTGTTGACCGGAACAATATTCGATACCCAATCCGTTAACGGGATCGGATAAATGAAACCTGCTTTCAACAGCTTTTCGACTTCTGCTTTAATCGCAGCCGCTTTTCGAGGGTGAATCTGACGCAACCGTTGCCGAATGGGTTTAGCATCCGGGTAGGTTTTGATTTCATGAACAACAATGGCAGGATCGATTCCCGGCATTTCCTCGTAAGACCATGCAAACACATCGCGGAATTCTTGGAATAGGGCCTTGTAAGTTTGGATTTCTTCTTCTGTACATGAGGCACCTATATGAATGTTCTCCTCAATTCCGGGCTTCACTGAAATATCAATGGGAATAGTACGAGAAATATTCCCTAAATTCAACTCTGAATCAGAATGTTTCGTTGGATCCTGAGCGTCTTTGACATATTCAGCGGTAAAGATAGATGAAAAATCATTTTCAAATGCATCATCCTTAGGTAAAAACGAAGATCTGTGATGGAGATCCTCCCATGGTAGATCGTCTACACTTAGGATTTCGCGAAGTTGTTCGTCAGATGACACGACTTCGGGAAACGCTATCCGTTCTAAGGTTGAGGTGAAAAGTGATTCTTCACTGACCACATTCATTTGGTCGACTTCGGTTGAATGAAAGTCGGTAAAAGACATAAGAGCTTCATAAGCAATTTCATATGGACTCAAAGGCATAGCATTACCGAATGAGTCTATCTCAGAGTCAGATGGAACATACCAAGGATCATCATAAATAATGTTTTCTGACGTAATCATATGAATTGTTGCAAACGAAGGTTCTACGCTGAGTGGAGGGAGAGGAAAAGTTCCCAGTAAAACGGAATCCTTAACTAAACCTACACCAACGTCCTTATAAGGGATTGTCGTCTTACCGACATGCTGGATACTCTCTGAAGAGGCTGGGTCGGATGAAAAGTATGTCAGCTGATCAATTGTCACGATCTTACCGTTATGTGGAAACTTAATTACTCTGAAGACCGATGAAACGACCGCTGTCATAGCATATGACCAACTTCGACCCAAAAGAAGGTTGTAGTCTAGAGGGGCATCAACCACTTCCACATCCAGACTAACGGTTTTACCTTCTACCCCTATAGGCAATTCTTGTAGAATACCAAACGGACGGAACCCACGGCCATCAAAGGCCTTAAGGATGGTGGGGGATTGGTTCAACGAAGGAGAACCAAGGGATCTCCAACATTGAATTGACATAATACACGTAGAAGCTCCCTCATCAATCACAGTTCGATGAATAGGCCTGTTTTTGACTATCACTGGATTTGGAAAGCCATTTGATGGGGGAGTCGTGGTGTACTATTTTCTAGATCGAAGATCATTAGATTCGGATCCTGAACGTCAACAGCTCCTATAGCCGACAAAAGCAATTTTCGTTGTGCTGGACATGATTGCAGCACTTCTAATGCCGACATTGCTGAGGGTGAAACAGCTAAGTCCTCAACAATGTTGTAATTCTGGGCCGCTCTCGCATGTGGATTGAAAGCAGACCTTCGAAGTACACCCTTGGCGGGCGGTTTAATTACTAAGTCTGGGTTAGGTTTCTCGATCTGTAGTGGATCGGAACCAGGAGCTGAGGTTGATGGGTTAGAGTGAGAAGATTCTGCTTCCTTACCATCAACAGGATTCTTACTACCATAATCTTGCGATCGAGTCGCAATCCTCACATGAGACATCATCAAAATGGGTTCTTCACTGGCATTCGAGGAAGAACCTATCATCTTATTCTCCTGCTCCGGAAATGGATTTTTTAACACAGCAGGAGTGGGAGAACCTTTGACTATTTTCACTACCTCGGCCCGATGAGGGCAATCTCTCGTAAAATGATCCTCTTCACAAATAAGACAAGGATATCGAGGTTTGCGCTTTTCGTCATTGGTTTCTGACTTTTCGATTTTCTCCTTTGGAGCCTTGTCTGCTTTAGTCTTCTTCTTTCCTTTCTTCTTCCCACCGTTTTTTGATTTGGCCGTAGATGACTCTACAGCGTGAATATCGGCGGTAAGTTCAGGAGAAGACTCTCCTGTCGGGGAATCGGGCAAAGTGATAATAGGAGTAGTTGAAGCCTTGGAAGACTTCTTCTTGCTCTTTGTATTCACGATACCAATCATACCATCAGCGGCATGAGATCCCGAAGGAGCAGCAGCGATTTGGTTCGACTTTGGAAGATCCGGAATCTTCTCGTGTAATGTACCCGACTGCGTGTAAACTAAGTCAAGGTATTGTGCCTGAGCAATGACTTGCTCCTCAGTAACTACTCCGGCCTTAGCTACATCTTCAGTAATTCTTGGTAATAATGATTTAACAAACCATTCAGCTAAGATTTGGTCCGGGATAAAAACTTTCACTAGCCTTCTTCGACGTCTCCACTCATGAATGTGATCTGAAATATACGTGGAGGTTGATTGTTTTAGTGAAGTTAATAACTCCGTACCGTTATCGTATCTGACCGGTAACTGAAAGTGAGTTAAGAACGAGGTAGCTAACTGGCTAAAATTGTAAAAAGAGGCCCGTGGTAACTCAATGTACCACTTGGCCGCGAGACCAATGAGTGTACGCTGAAAAAGACGTAAACGGATCGAATCATCCGAGATGGAATTTGAAGCACACCAGAGGTGGTAAGTCATCACGTGATTGGACGGATCCTCTCCAGACTTACCTTCGAACTTGGGTATATCGCTGGGCAACTTATTTGGCATTGACGGCCAGAACGGAAGATATTGAATTGGATCGTTCGTTAGGCGCGTCAAGTCTGGTAAATCCAAAGTTGCGATAAACGGTAACTGCCGGTTAGGATCTCTAAAACTCTGGGTCACAATACCGGCCCCAGGAGGAGGATATCCAGGATAACTAGGAACAGGAGTCGCATTTGGGATATTATATCCTCCTGGAAAACCAGGATTAACCGGACCGTACTGGGGTTGCTGAGGTTGTTGATAAGTGTACCCAGGATACGGTTGATACTGGTAAACCGGTTGTTGGACAGCTTGCCCAGGTTGATACTGTCCCTGGTACGGAGTTTGAACAAATTGAGGTTGAGTAGTAACAACCGTACTTATACCAGGTTGGCCTACAGGCATCTGGACTGTGGTTTGAATCGTAGATCCAGACAACGGTACAGATGTCTAAGGAGTGGTTACAGGGATAGTAGAAACCAGATCCGTCGATACTCCAGAAGTAAGTATGGTAGATGTGGCGGTAGTTGCTGCAGCCGTTTGAGATGGAGTACTAGGTGCAATTGGCGGCTGAGTAACTACCGAAGTTACAGGGGTCTGAACACTTGACTGGACAGGTTGCGGTTGCTGGGGTGGACCAGGAACTACAGGTTGTCCTGCTTGAGGTACCGACTGTATACTTGGCTGCAACATCTGTTGACCTTGTGACGGATCCCACACTAACATTCCAGGGTATTGACCCATAACAGGTTGAGGGTACTGAGATCCATAGCCGGATTGAGGATAGGATTGATAATTGTAAGGTGCAGTCCCATATGATTGCCCTTGAGGTGGTTGATAACTTTGACCTAAGTATTGACCTTGAGGTTGATAACCTTGAGGTAAATACGGGTACTGGGGTTGACCTTGACCTTGAGGTTGGTATCCTTGAGGTTGATACCCTTGGGGTTGATACCCTTGGGGTTGCCATCCTTGAGGTTGCCATCCTTGAGGTTGACCTTGGGGTACATATTGAGGCTGGGGTTGACCTTGAGGTATGTATTGCCCCATAGGAGCGTACTGACCTTGAGGTTGCCCCCCAGACACGAATGAAGTACCTTGAGGTTGCCCCCCAGGCATTAACGAAGGCTGCCCCCTAGGCGGTAATTGGCCACCTTGAGATTGGGTAACGGGAACTGATCCTGACATCATGTAAATGTCTCCTACACTCAATGGTACATTACCACTGTTTCCAACTAATAACCCATGATCAATGGGTTGAGGAGATGCTCCCGCAAAGGTACCAGAAAGAGATTGATACCCAGTAGGAACAGAAGGACCGCCATGTAAAAAAGATTCAGGACTTTGTGTAAACACAGATGACTGACCAGACATATTTACAGGAGTATGAATTCCTCCAGGTGGAAAAGGAGTACGAGGTGTAGAAAAACCTAGCCCAAAGTTGTCTAAATAATTGGTTAACGAAAGGTACCAAGTGGTACTTCTAGGAGGACTGTAAAAAATGGATTCACGCTCCCTTAGATCAAGGGTAATTTGATCTTCAGGATCAGAGACGCCTATTTCTTCCTCTGGAACAAGTTCTTCTATAGCAATCAAACCAACAGGAAGATTTTCGGTGATAATTCTTTCTATTCTCGGTGAATCAGGAACACTAGGAGTCGGAGTAACAGGTTCGGATATTTCTGGTTCTTCGCCTGTATCGCTAGCAGACGAAAAACTACCAACAAGTTCAGAAACTGTAACAGCTTCGGGATTATAACCTGTCTCTAAACTTTGGTAATCTGGATGAACTACCAAGGAAGATTCTCCTTCTTCAGGTGAACCTACTCTACTGCCACTAGGAGGAGTTACAAGGACCTTTAAACCTTCTAAATTACTGGGGTCGTCTCGAGGAGGTTCACCCCTAAGTCTACGGGATTTTCTCAACAATTTGGCCACATAAACAACTTCAGGAGACTGGCCCCGAATTCTACGGGACTGTCTCGGTAATTCCGCCACAGCTAAAAACTTTTAACTACTACACACGAAAAAAAAAAAAAAATTCAAATCAAACCACCTAAAGTCTCTAAAGAACCAAACAAATTTGAATCACACGCCTAAAGAATCTAGGGCATCAAACCAAACACAAACAGTATCTTCCGGACCAAAAGCGCTAGTTGGTGATTAGGTCTAACCTAGCAGGATTCAGTACAGAAATGGCGGGTGGAACAGTTACGCCGACAACCTGCTTAATGAATAGACTGGACCAAGTTCCTCCACTTTAACCGTCTCGAGTGAAGTGAACCCCCCAGAAAATCCAAGTGAGTATAGCCGACGTCTGCTCCAGGTACAGTGGGACCTTCCCTCCACCGTCACCTTGGGTAGAATCCTAGAGATTATGGTCACTAAGGTTACCAACGGCCACAAGTACACCTGGGGGAACAGTCTAAACTCCGACAGCACGCAAGGGCAGAGTAGCAAGCTCAATCCCCTTACCGGCTCCTTGACAATAATCCAAGGTTTACCGATAAGTGACCCCTGGCTCCTTGACAATGGTTAATCCGAGGTTTACCGTTTGTAATACGTACTGTCTGGCGTCGTTCCCAACGAGGGGGGAATGATCCCCTCACTGGTTCGGACCCGAGCTCGTGCTTCTCCTTTAAGAGGACCTTTCCCAGAGTGTAAATGTAACAATTGGATTTGATTCTATCACAAGATCGACTACTTGTTTGTTTTACTGCCTTGGAGAGTTAAGTACTCACCTACTCCAAGACACTAGCCTAAGCTATGTTGGTGCTTCAGAGCCCTAGAAAATAAAAGTTACTAGTTCAATTTTACTTTAAGCGTTACTTTTAAGGTTGTTCTTTAAAGTCACAAGGTGATGGAAGTGAAACCAATGGTGTGCAGACTCGACTCCAACCACTACAAAAATGCACCTAAGATGATCTATACTATTTTTGCTTTTTCAATGAAAATCTTTAACTAAGAGAGTTGAGAGAATGCAATTTTTAAAGAAAACAACTTCCTTTAGAAAAGACAATCAAAGAAACAATTCTCTTTTTCTTTTCGAGCACACAAACATAACCACTCTTTACTTGCACGAAAAACTCTTTTTCTTTCAAAAACTTTTAAAGCTACTTGAAACAAAACTATTCAAAGGAGATATTTTTGTATTTTCTATTTTCAATAAAGCATGTAAACCTACCTTTAACAAAAAACAATCTCAAAAACTATAAAACTATGAAAATTTGACTCACAAGCAAACCAAAAGAGAGATTACTCTAAGTAAACCTAACAAGGCAAAAGCTCATAAAGGCGATTCTAGGATGTTTTACTTGATCAAAAACAAATCAAGGACTAGCTAATGCAGAATCAAAAGACTAGTCAAAACAAAACTCAAATCTTTTTGTTCTTTTCGTAAAATGGAATTCAAGACTTAAATAACAAGCACTTCGAAACTGGCCCAAAAGACAACTTGATGGTAAGTTACTTCTACAGGTAGACTTTAGAACAGGTCTGACTTCTTAGAAAGTTGACAAAACCAGAGATATCTAAGGCTTGACAACTCCTACCGCTAAAGTCACTACAAGACCTACTCAAAATCAAACCCTAGGGCTTACACTTCGACGAAATCCACTAAAACACTTAATGCTAATGAAACCAGTTCAGGTGAAGATTCTGGACAAGGGACTGATGAATCTGGGCAGAAAAACTAAGAAAAAACAAAATCTAAGAGCAAAAAAGGCAAAAAGTGGAATTTTCTTAAATTTTGGCAGGGGACGCAGGCAACCCGTTAGCACAGGTGCGGGCCCGCTCTGTGCACACAGCAAAAGTGCGTCCAAGGACGCACTGTGCAGCACTCAGAGGGTGCGTCCTACTGAAAAACTCAAGAAAACCAAAAATAAAACTAATCCTAAGCTAACCCACCCAGAGACAAGATCACAGAGCCAAAACCAGAAAATAAACCAATTTTCTCAAAGCAAAGTTCAAACAAAAGAAAAGACTCTTCTCATCAATGGAAACTATCCCCAGCGGAGTCGCCAATTTGTCACACGGAATCAGTCAAGGGTGCGGACACAGCTGACCTTCCTAGAAGTCTAAGACATTCTAATGACAAACAAAACAAATTGGAGCTATCCTTCTCTAAACATACATTATGATATGAGAAATCAAGTGTTTCGTTCTTACCTCTGTCCAAACGCTGTTGTAGAGGTCCAAGCTTTGTTGATCCGGATGAGCTCCTCCCGTTCTCCAAAACCTGCAATCACCAACAGTCAAACAATTAAATAGCACCTGATTATAACATAAAACAAAGCATATTCAACATATAGACCAAGGAGTACATGAAATAACCCATTAACGACAAGCTATTGAGAAGAATGGACCAATTTGCATTAAAGGTAATCAAAAGGAACCATTACAACCTGAGCCTTGGTGTTGTGCAAGCTCCTTCCAGGGTCCACAAGAGTCTTCCTCTACTTTGACAAAGCTCACCCACTTCCAAATAGAACAAGTAAAGATGACAATCTCTCCTCACAAGCTTCTAAATGGGAGTCCTAATTCCTGCAGCATTTACCCTTAGAAATCTATAGCTTTCAACCTTCTTCCTTCTGGCTCAATGCCTCTTTTTATAGTGCTCAAGAGGAAGTTAATCAGGTCCACCATCAATGGGATAGTCCCCTCTTTGGATGGGATCACTCCCTTATTGATGGGATAAGTTCCTCTTTGATAGGAGTGCATGAACCATCTGGAGGCGCTCAATACTCATCCAAGAATCTTCTAGAATGCTCTAGAAATGACCACAAGTAAGTTTTTGAAGATAAAACTTGTGCATTTTAACCTTTTCAGAGGGACGCACCTGCCCCTTTAGATACAGAGCGTCCTTGGACGCAGACCTTATGAACAAAAGGTGCGTACCCGCAGGCAAGGCTTGAGAGAACCTGTGTACCCAGAGATAAACATGTTTTATAAAGACTTTCTCTCTTTCTTGGAGTTTGATATGAATAGTAGAGGCATAAGACTTGCTCAAAAGGGTAGTATGACTGTTGATTGAGCCATACCGACTGTAAATAGCCATGGTGACATTTTTTAGTGTAACAAGTCCCATTTTTTTAATAATTGTGCTCTTTCTCTCTATATATATATATATATATATATATATATATATATATATATATATATATAGATATAGATATATATATATATATAATAAGGAGGCCTAGTCTTAGGATCATCAAATGTTGTCTTTTTCATTGTATTTATTGTAAAAGGAGGTTCCCTCAAAGGGGATTGTAACTATTGATTTCTTATCATTTTTAAGGTGCAAGGATCATAACATCATGGGGTAAACCCATAAATTGATGAAGTTGATAAACAAAACACTAAAATCACATGCCATAGTCCAAAAAGCTTAAGGTATTGAAAGGTATTACTATAGCACACCAAAAATATATCATGTGTAGTAAAAGCAACACATGAGGTAGAGCTCATGGCTAGAAAAGAATTATCTCATTAAGTCAAAGTGTCTTCAAAATAAACAAAAAGGACTTAAGAGATCCTAATTTAATTTTCCTTAGTGGACTCACCATTTATTTTTATGCATGAAGTCAAAACTAAAGCACAACAAGTAAAAACTCCTTTTTAAAACTCTCAAATGGAAAAAATGAGGATGGAAACATGGGATATGCTTAAAAAAGACTTGCTAACTATGGGATTATCTTTTATTAGTTACAGAAGTTAGTGAAGTATTTCCCTTTAAAGGTATTAATCCTCCAAGCATGTTTGCATGTGAGTTTTAATATGTGCCTTAAGTTAATGGTTAATTGCCTTAAATTATGAGCTAGAATGTAGAGCTAGTTCTAGCATCTACATAAATGAAATCATGAATTAACAAATGTAGAAAATGTTGTGGCAGCTACCTTCTAATTAAAATAAAATTTTATTTTCTAAGTTAGGGAGTTATAAATACATAATCATATCGTTCGTTAAATGTAAATATGCAAAATCAAATGTTAAGTTAAATGTTAAATTAGTCATACACATAATGTACCAACTACAAAACACTATTCATAATCAATAAAGGTATGCATATGTACAACAATTTACCAACTACAAAACACTATTCATAATCAATAAAGGTATGCATATGTACAACAATTTACCAACTACAAAACACTATTCATAATCAATAAAGGTATGCATATGTACAACAATTTAACAAACAAAAATAAACTAAAAAAATAATTAAATACCAAGGTATAAAAGCATAATAATATAGATAGAGAGACAAATGCAAGTATGCACAAGGAATATCTTATTCATATATCAAGTTAACCCAACAAAAGTTTCAACAATTGTCCTAGTTTTGTTGGAAACTTTTGGTCCTTGTACCCTCATCTTGCTCCAAATTTAATTTGACCATGTCCACATTAGGATTATTAGATCCACTTTTTATGGACAATTACAAATTTACAACTAATGGTCTTGTGGTTGTTGGGTTTGGTGTATATCTAACCTATTTATACATGATCCTTGGATCCATCTACCACCATCAAATCATGAAGATCATTTTTGCTTCAGCACAACAATGTCTCTAGACACTACCAATGATCTTGGATGACCATTCTCCTCGCAGTAACTTATCTATCCTAACATGCTAAGAGTACATGATATTATGATCTTAGATTCACCATTGAAAAGGAATAAGATTGAAATAGTGGTGAATGTATTTTTTCCTATCTGGTTTTTGACAAGTGACGAACACATGAGTTTGTTTTCGTGACGATTTTACTACTTTTCATGAAGACAATGGAACCCTCCTTTTTGTGAATTCTAGGTGTCAGTCACACTATTGTTTGCTTGTCCAATTGATATTCTAGTAAAAACAACAAGTTCAGGAGCGTTCACCATGATTTTGACTTGTATGCACCAATTAGATACATCATTGGATGGAATTATTCAACTATTTACAGTTTGTTGCTATCAAACTTGAAGGAGAACTTCCCTAGCCATCATTTGGTTGACAGCTACAGTGGCTTGACCAACTTGACTACCTTCACCAAGTGGTTGATCAAATTGACTTCAACCACATGGTGATACATCAAACAATTGCAAAAGGCTCGACAAATTCACTTGCAGGGATTTCAACTTCTACTATCAACCGGCAAGCGTATCGACCAGGCTCACTCATCAACCCTCAACTAGACATCCACCAGACTCACTTGTCAATGTCAACTAAACTGACTCGTCAACCTTTGACCAGACGTCGACCAGACCTCTTTCAAGTGGACAACAGCCCAAAAGTCATCTTGATTGCGTTGAATAGACTCGTTGACATGAGATATTTGAATGGATAATCTAATCCTGCATCCTTCAACTTATTGTCGAGATCATTTGCACCCTTTTTTGAACATTGCCAAACATATATGTGAACAAATATGTCTCACAATCTATTTAGCTACACCAGAGATCGTATTTTCTAATATTCCTGTCCAAATTTGACTCCTTTCAAATCCACTGAAGATACGATAAGTTCCAGTTGATAAAGTGGCTGGAGTTGTACCATAAAATGGGATTCAATATAAGTGAAACTCACGTTATGAGTTTCTTAAATTGAATTTGTTAACTATCTCACTCAATTAGCAATTTATCGACTTCAAATCAGCCATGTATCCCTTTGTATATCTGTTGCTTACTTGAGATAGACCAGTAGTGCTCTATTTAATTATTACTTTTACTTTATTTACAAATATATTGCGTAGAAAGATGTGTTGAAAAATTGCAAGACCTCAGTGAAAAGAAGGTTGTTGACCAACTTCATGATGAGGCCATCACCTTAAAATCTATCATTTCATTGTTGTAGATAGAGAATGGAGACCTAAAGCACTAGCAGTAGAATGAAGCTACTTTGTTACATATTGCCATGTCTAAGAAAAGTGTTGTTCCATATTGCCATGTTTAAGAAAAGTGTGAATATTGTTGTTTTGGAGAACACTATGAAACGTTTTTTTCCAAAACCTTTCTAATGAGTTTGAAGATGAATATGTGGTTAAACGCTCCTTGAGTTCCTTCTTTGATGCTTTAGCTTTCTTGACTTGTTCGAGTAGCTTTTCTTGGTGATCTCTTAAGCGCGAAATTTCTTTGTCTCTGTTGTAGATGACTTCTTCAAGCTCTTTTTGCTTCTTTGATATAGTTTTTTCGTTATCTTGAAACATCAAATCTGAGATATCCTTAAGGTCTTCTAATGAATACTTTATTGATTTTGATTTACTTTTTATGTCTCGAAACATGACCATCTTTCCTTTATAAGGAAATGTCAAAACTTGTTTCTTTATGTTTAACATGAATGTACCCAAATCCTTAAACCAGAGTTGACCGAGTATGATGTCAGTGTTTCTATCTGTCCTTACAACATGAAATTGAGATATGTAGTCATAATGACCTATTGTCACTTGTAGATCACTAATTTTATACTCGTTTTGGTCAAAAATATTTTTCTTTCCACCAATGCTCAGCTCTGGAATTAATAGTTGATTTGCCAAGTTGATGTTGATATAATTTTTATCATTGCTTTGGTTGATGGTGACATTAACTTCTCTTCTTTGGATATTTCCTTTTAATGTAATTACTCTATGATTTGTAACTGAAATACCATTATAGGAAAACCTTTCTTCCTTCATCATTTTAGAATTGAGCTCCATCATTTTTTTTCAATGATTGATCCCATTTGTTTTGTCGTGATGACTTAAGGGTTCCTTTGGACTTTGTACTTCAAGCCTCCTTTAAAAGTGCCTTTTTAATATATATATATATATATATATATATATATATATATATATATATATATTCAAAACTCTTTTAATCCAATTTCCTATTATCCTTAATATTTCAAAACTCTTGTATTTTTTTATATAATTCTATTTCCGCTTTTTTTTCCTTTTGTACTTTAAAAAGAATATTTAAATATTGTTTCAATTGGCTTCTTTTAAATATCTTATTGTCTTTTAAATTTCATATAACTCTTTAAACTTTAATTCAATTTCACTTTAACGTAAACTCTTTTATGATATTTTCTCCTTGTGAAACCTTTTATAATAATACTTGCTTTGTACTTATATATATTTTCAATAATTTTATGACGTGAACTTTTCTTTGAATACCCCTTTATAATATAATACTTCTCTTTATATATATTTTATTTATAATATTTTCTTTTTCTTTTTGAAAAGTTACACCCCTAGTGAAACGTGGTTATTCACCTGATCCGGATTTAAGCAGGAACGCAATAGATTACAGAGATGCGATAACCATAAAAACAGAGATGCAGCGGAAATAATACTTCATTTCATTAATGGAGAATACTGAAATATGCTTACAAATAGAAATAACCCAGCTAGGGCGATGGTAGCTTATCTCTGAGAAGAGATGTGTCGGCTACATGCCTCTAAATTGTTTCGAAGTGTGTTTACAATGAGGCTCGAAGGCCTATTTATTATTGAGAAACAATGGAAAACCCTTCACATTCCAAAACCTAACCCTAGAAGATGAAACGTCAAATTGTGGGCCCGTTTTGGGGTGAGTTGGACAGCCAACTTCCCGGGGTCGTGAATTGGTCGTATTATCTCCGTTTGACGCGCATGATAGCCCGTTGGAAAGATCTCTCCGAGGACTACGACGAAAAAGACAATTTTTATTAGAAAAATCGTTGGCGGTGGATTTCCCAAAAAACGTCGTTTAGGGCCTCAAAACGGCTCCGGAAGTTTAGGACTCGAAAAACTGCTAAAAATAGTAAACTGCGCTATAATTAAGGAAAGTGAAAAACTGAAAGAGACAGTTGTGGGGGTCCAAATGGGATAGGTGGGTGGCCACCAACATCCACCTGGATCATTCCTGCCCCCTTAGGAAGCAATGGTCCCCATTGCGTTGAGTTCCTCCCTGAGATGAGGAAGCTTCTGCTGAGCTGGGTCTCTGGTGAGATGTTATGCAATCTCTAATGTGTCCAGAAATGGTGGGAAGCATGGTCGGCGACGGTCCACATTGAACACTCGGTGCAAGCGAAGGAATGGAGGAATGTTGTGCTTCAAAGAATTGTTGCCCGTAGCCTTGGTACTGGTGTAAGGACAATGTCGGAGTGGCCTGAGCTTTTGATGGGTTCTGGTAAGGCGTTCTTTCTGTCGATGCAACCAAACTTTGTTCCCCACCTGAAACTTGTGTGGTACCCCTGTGGGTGACAAGAAGTTGTTCCTGTGTTCTATTCTGACTGTATCCCTCTGTTGCTACTGCTGCGTGGGGGAACCCTTCGTGGGGGTCATGGATGTAGCAACGATCTTCCCCTTACTTTGGGAGCGAACCAGACAGAAAATAAATTTCCTAGTCTGTGAGATGAGCTTGCTGCCTTTCTTAGCAGTGATCAAAGAGGTGGCGGTAGGTGGGGCTACCTCCGGTATCCTGTATAATGAATTATCCAAAGAAATGATGACAGCGCGAGGCCTTGACTCATACACAGCATGTCGCCTCCACAAGTATGGCTGGCCTAATAGTACATCACAAACATCCAGAGGTGTGACATCACACAATACCTCGTCTGTGAAGGGCTTGATGCTGTAGGGAAGGCGGCACTGCTGGCGAACTTTGAGATCTCGTCCTTCGTTAAGCCAACCGATACTATACGGCTATGGGTGTGGTGTAGTTGGTAGGCCCAACTACTTCACGACCTCTACTGAAATGAGGTTCTTTTGGCTGCCACTGTTGACAATGAATTGCAGCGGCGAACCCTTCACCCACATCTGTGAGTGGAAAAGACGTTCCCCCTCCTCTGGATCTTCGGGCTCATTTTTCTGGATCTTGGCAGTAGCAACAGTGGCGCTGGGATCCGCATAAATGATCTGCTTCCCTTTGTCATTCCCCTTGTCGGGTTCTGACTCAGAGTCAGAACATGCATCTGATTCGGAAGCCTTCAACTCGGCCACCAGCAACTGCTTCGTCCGACACTCACTTGTGTTATGAGTGGGACTCTTGTGGAACTCACACCACTTTCCCATGTCCTTCTTCGGCTTCATGGTGTTGTTATTTTCTTGCAGCTTAGAGGGGTTGTCTTGGGTCACCCCGCCTTGGCTTTGTCCTTTGGGCTTCGGATTTGCAGATCCAAAGTCTCGCTTCTTCTGTTTGAACTTTTGCTCAATTTTGACAGCGTATCGGTATGTCGTGCCGAGTGAGGAGATGTTCAAGAACTCCATCTCTTCCTGGATGTATCTGTGTAGGCAGCCACGGTATTTGAGTACCAGATGCAGCTCAAAATCTTTGATACCCAACTGTGTGCGAAGGGTATGAAAAATATTTGTGAACTCTGGTACATCTTGGTCTCGTCCCTGCCGCAGTGTGGTCCATTTGATGTATTTGTCCTCATAGCTTTTGACAGGGTAGTACTGCTCCTTGATGGCATCCCGGAAGTCATTCCAAGTGGGGGCGGCTGAAAACAGTGAGCCTGTACTTTCATCCTTCTGCTCGCAGTATGTTTCCCACCAGTCCTTGATGTGGGGGGCTGCTTTGAGAAGAGCGAAAACAATCTTTTCCCGACTTGAAAATTCATGAACAGAAAAATACCCATCTAGCAGATTTAACCATTTATCTATGGCATCTGCGTCTATTTGACCCTCGAAGATGGGGATTTCAAAATTAACTTGTACCTTAAACGGTGTGGTGTTTCCAGAGTAGCTGTTGGAAGCCGATGCGTCGCCTCTGGGTAGCCGCTAAAGGATCTGCACAAAGCTATCCATCATCGCGTTCCTTTGCCGCTCGAGGGCTTCTTCGAGCAAGATTCTGATAGGATCTCCTGCCCCCTCGTCTTTCTTCTCATCCGCCATGGGAGGTCATCGAGATTTGCGAGGCTGGTCTTGCAAAGGTTCGACCAATTCAAGCCCTAACTCCTTATATCCCGACCTCGTTGGAGACATGCAAAGAAAAACAGAGAAAAAGCAGACCGCTCTGATTCCACTGATCCGGATTTAAGCAAGAACGCAATAGATTACAGAGATAACCATAAATACAGAGATGCGATAACCATAAAAACAGAGATGCAGCGGAAATAATACTTCATTTCATTAATGGAGAATACTGAAATATGCTTACAAATAGAAATAACCCAGCTAGGGCGATGGTAGCTTATCTCTTAGAAGAGATGTGTCGGCTACATGCCTCTGAACTGTTTCGAAGTGTGTTTACAATGAGGCTCGAAGGCCTATTTATTATTGAGAAACAATGGAAAACCCTTCACATTCCAAAACCTAACCCTAGAAGATGAAACGCAAAATTGTGGGCCCCGTTTTGGGGTGAGTTGGACAGCCAACTTCCCGGGGTTGCGAATTGGTCGTATTATCTCCGTTTGACGCGCATGATAGCTCGTTGGAAAGATCTCTCCGAGGACTACGACGGAAAAGATGATTTTTATTAGAAAAATCATTGGCGGTGGATTTCCCAAAAAACGTCGTTTAGGGCCTCAAAACGGCTCCGAAAGTTTAGGACCCGAAAAAACTGCTAAAAATAGTAAACTGCGCTATAATTAAGGAAAGTGAAAAACTGAAAGAGACAGTTGTGGGGGTCCAAATGGGATAGGTGGGTGGCCACCAACATCCACCTGGATCATCACCTCTTCGGGTATAATACAAAATATATGTTCACTTATGTACTTTTGAGTCAGTTAATGTTCTCCACGTAAAAAGTAAAACTTACCATTCACATAAAGAGATTTTGTATTCCCTTTGTTTTTATTTTACTTTTAAAATACCATGGCCAATTACCATGGGTTTCTAAAACCTTTGTTAATGTTTTCTACGTAAAAAGTAAAACTTACCATTCACATGAAGAGATTTTGTTTTTCTTTTACTTTTAAAATACCATGGGCAATTATCTTGGGTTTCTAAAACATTGATTAATGTTTTCCATGTAAAAATTAAAACATGCGATTCACATAAAGAGATTTTGTTTTTCTTTTAATTTTAACATACTATAGGCTTCTAAGGTTGAAGCAAGAAAACTAATACATGGGAAATTTAATATGTTAAAATACACACGGGCATTTGTAATAATAATTTATTATATATATAGAATTGTATATGATGATATAAGATGATTTGAATGTTACAATGAGGCCCTGATTTTATACCTCAGCAGATGACCTTTCGTGAATGGGCATGTCTTTAAGACATGCCTTTTCATTATCAACTAACTAACCATTAGTTAATTTACTTATTATTTATTATTATATTTATGTTATTATGATTATCATTTATTATCTATTTTTATTTATTTTTACATAATTTATGTTCATAACAAAGAAAATTTGAAATTCCTAAGCCAAGAGGGAGCTTAGGTACATTCCTTCCATAGGAATGAGTACATTCCTTTATTGGAATAGATATGTCCTCCCTAATTGAGAGGGAGAGATAGACACATCATTCTTGTCTTCACTTGGGAAGACAGAATGGAGGATTGGGTAAACATCTGGCATCTGATGCTCTTTGAGGATGTATTAGGGCATCCAAGCTAAGAGTAGTCGTTGAGAATCAATATTATTTGAGGATTGGGAAACCAAGATAAGAATAGTCCTGGTGGAATGCCCTGAGAAACTGGGTGGGGTATGTTCCTAGAGAGACAATGATGAGGGTGTCTATACATCATTGGTCTCGCCAGCATTGTGCGCTGATCTTATGGAGAGATAGAGTTGTTAGTCAAGGCCTTGCTATGTGACAATGTTGGTTGATATGATGTTATACAGATGGGTTACCAATATGACTCTTGTTACGAGGATTCTTCAGATTGAGAATGACCAAGTACCATTATGAATACCTCCCTCATTAAGAGGGAGTCTTTAAAAATGTAACTAGGTTCGGTCTTCATAATGACATGTGTTATTGTTATTTTATGTAATTAATGCAAAGAAGAAAAATAAAATTATTGTAATGCTTGTCTCATGGGTTTCATGAGCAAGGAATATTATTTTTAGTATGACTCCCATTGTGAGTCATTAGGATTGATCATAAAGTCAAATTGAGTCAATGCCATGTATGAGGGACCCTTCTTGGGTATGTTACATTTTGTATGAGTCATTAAATCAGTTTGTAAACCCTCCAAGACCAAGAACAAAACAGCTCCTTCAAGTTGGGTACAATATGGAGTAAATATCCTACTCAAAAAGACATGTTGACTCAACTTTCTCAAGTCGGCTAATTATGAGGCTCCAACCACTATAAATAGGGCAGCTTGGCCTTATTTTAGAGAAGAAATTTCAGAGAAGTAATTCGGTCAAGATCTGAAGTTTGGAAGAAGTGTGAGGGTCATCAATGGAGCCTAATAACTAGTGAGGAAAGAAGGAAAGAGCAGTGAGGTCTCTAGTATTGATTTGGGACTGTTTTGTGGGCCAACTTACCTCCACACATATGAAATTGCAGACCTGTATACTGCAGAAGAAGCCGAGGTTCTACTGTGATACTTGAAGGTCGGATCTAGGAGAAAATTGAGGTGCAACACAAGCCAAGTTGCCAAAGAGGAATCCTCCACCTCAAGCGAAGGAAATTAAGGTAGAAGGATAGTCATATACACGTGCTAGGGTTTTTTATTCAAGGCTGAGAAGTTGCAGAGGAAAGGAAGCCAAGATCTGAAAGGAAGTCGAAGTAGAAGGAAGGAGTAGGAAGTTGACTATCGTTGACTCAAGAGGGAAAGATAAGAATCTTGGTGTCTTGGTCTTGGAGAGGTCAAATAGGTCAAGGGTCTTGGTCTTGGTATTCGTCAATTGGAATCTCTATAAGAAGAAGAATTTATTATCGAGTTTTCCTCTCAAAGAGTTAGATGTTTCAGCCCTTGCTGATAGCCTATATTTTGTGTCTCTTGTCTCTTTATGTTTATGCATTGATAGTTGTTTGATGAAGAAGAACACTATAATAACATAAGTAAAAGAAGATCCTAATCTAAGAAGTAAAAAGCATTCACAAGTAGTTACCTAAGAAGAGAAATCACTTAATACTTGATGCCCTAGATTTCTCAACAATTTGGAGCAGTGCCAATAAGGACTATGAATTAGTATTGCTTAAATTCATCTTGGCTCATTCATATTTGTAGCAGTCAGTTCAAAAGAAACAGAGCAGACCTCTCCAAGGAAAAATTCAGAACAAGTCTCTTGGTGTCTTCATATAGTTAGAAGTACTTGTATGATTCCGCTAAGTTGAATTCATTAGAATCACTGTTGGTCAGAGCATGTGAGAGAGACTGTCAGGACAAGTTAGTTGATATAGTTGCAGCATGATAAAGCCTCGCCTTAAAGATGAGGAGCAGACTGATGAAGGATAAATGATCAATTGAAGTAAGACTTTAGAGGGAACTATAGAATAGCATGATGACTCTTCTTGCCTGATAAAGGTGAGACATGAGCACTGATTATGATGATTCTAATGATGCCTTTGATATATCCCTGTTACTTGAAAAGATGCATAATCATGATTGATGACTTTGGCACATGGACCTAAGGGACTATAGCAGGAAAAGGACAGGTTTCAGGTGGCTCAATGATTATGTTTTGGCAAGGTCACTGTCTCTATATTTAGAGGGAGTTATGGACAAGCCATGTAAATTGGATTATAAAGATGTTGATTTATGACCATCTCGTTTATTAATGTAAGAGTGAGTTGACTTTTAAAGTCAAGATAGAAAGACCCAATCTTGTTTTCTACACTTAAAGGTCTAATGAGATGGAGAAGTTGTTCATTTTCATATGTATACCTAGTGGGATCCCTGTTGTCCTTGATTAAACACCCTATCAGTCATATGCCTCGCTATGAATCGATCTATGGATGAGCCTCATATATTGGATAGTTGCTCATTGAAATATCTTTGTGATTTTATTATCTAAGGTACACTGTTGGAATCTAAGACTCCATGAATATTCTGATGCTAGCCCAGTTGGCAGTGTGATGAATGGAAAGAGCACATCTAGTGCTATATCTCTTGAGGTTGAATGTTTATAGCATCAAGTATGGATTATGAAGACATAAAGCACATCCATGAGCCATTTGGATCTAATACATTGGAGAGCTACCAAGCTTCATTGATTAGATGAGAAAATTACTGACATCCTTACATAGCCTCTTGGAAAGAAGCTGGAAGTCATGGATAGACCCTATTAAGAGGGTCCCGATTGAACATTGAGCTTTGGGAGCTCCTGGGGCTTGGGGTACTTCTTGAGCTATAAGTGACCATAGGGTGAGTGGTTCAACTTCCCCTATAGGTGCGCGGAGTACAAGGTGAGTGGTTCACCTTCCCCTATGACGGATGACGTCCGTAAGGCGAGTGGTTCACCTTCCCCTACGGTTGATAACACATATGTGTAGGGTGAGTGGTTCGCAATCCCCTACTATTGATGAAATATGCATAGGATGAGTGGTTCACCTTCTCGTATGGTATATGAGCAGGATGAGTGGTTCACCTTCTCCTGTGGGTACCCCAGTGAGAGATGCATATACGCATCTGCTTGTTGTCACATATGGACATGTCGGTAGTGTTGTAACATGCTTTATTTTTTATAAGTTAGTTGTTATTTTATAAAAGAGGGTATGAAAAAAATAAAGAAAAAATGAGAATAGAAAAAAATAGAAAAATAAAAAGAGATGAAATAAAACCCCATTAAAAGAAAGTCAAAATGATTTGAATAAGTGTGTTTGTTTAAGTGCCACTTCATGAATAAATTCCATTTTTAATAATAAAGGTTTGTGTGCAATTTTTTTTATGCCACAACCTTTTCTTCTAATCTGAATCAAATTGTTTAATCTTGATCGGATAATTTAAATTTTTTGTTCCAAACTAGAGAATAAATTCAACCAAATAGTTTAATCTTGGTTGAAAATTAGAAATTATGTTAGATTAGGACAAATAAAAGGCCTAATATGCTTAAAAATTGGCCTAAAGACATATAGATTAGGTTTAAATTAGTTCAATAGTTTAAAAGGGCAACTAGTCTAAACGCGCCCTTAGTTAGATTAATTTCCATTATTGTTTAATTGCCTTGTTAACAAGGGGTGATTAATATTTGTAAATAAACATGTGATAATGCTTTCAAACCAAAGTCATAAACGAAAAAATTCTTTTGTCGGCAAGTGTTAAGCTTCGGGCGAAGATCCACGGTTATCCACCTTCCCCCACAGATCAACGGCAAGGAAGCTTTTCGCACACCCTCACTACGAAATGAGATAACGGTGACGGGGGTGCGAAAAACGGTTTTGCCCGTGCGGGCCCTTCACCTACGTGTTGCTCCCTCAACATTTTGCACCCCCCTTGCTCCAAACCACTTACCACTACCCCCCCCCCCCTCCGAAATCCGTCATCTATACTCTGTGCTTCGCAATACCGCACCAACGGTCACTCCTCCTGCGCCATTCTCCTCCAATCACTCCATTCCACGTGCCCTCGCCCAATATATTTTAATTGTTCCCGTTGCTGCTCTTCCTTCCCATTAATGCATTTATTTTCCAATTAGTTGATTAGCAACGGCCTTTAATGTAACGGTCGTCCTAAATTTCTTATTAATATTCATCTTCCCCGTTACATCTGCCTTTCTTCTACTGTTATTCTACAGTTATTCCACTGTTTCTATCTACAATTCTCTGTTTCGTCGAGCCTATAACTGGAAGTATCCTCTTAGCTACCTCTGTATTTTTCTGCCCTGCACCATTACAGCTCTGTTACATATCATGGCTCCCAAGGAAAAGGATAAATTGTTTTCTTGTTCCTCTGCAACTCCAAAAACCCCAAAGGCCTCTGATGCCTTGGACCTGGACCATATCCCATTAGCCAATGTAGACATCAAATGTGAATTCGACATGTTCGAATTACACAACTGGTTGAAGAAGACCTACTTTGATTCTAAGGATGAAATAAACCTATAGGAATCCAATTTACCCTTGTACATGTTTCCCCAAACTTATTCCTTTCCTGACCTAGTTATCTGGTGTCAATCCAAATATAATCCCTTACAGAGAACAATTGTAGCTCAGAATGGAGACATTTTGATAACTATTTTTGCAGAAACCATAAACAAAATGCTTTTGATACCTGACAGTGACTCCCTTAGTTTTTTCTCCACTACAGCCCTAATTGATTTGTATCACAAGCTGACTTTCCCTCAGAGAGCTCAAATCTTTGAGATCTTTCTCCCTGAAGATGCTGAGCTTCCCAAGAAAAATCCTCCTTACCCAACATCTATGTTCCCTGAAAGATCCAAACATATAATTTCTCTCATTTCTTGCTTGTTAGGTTATCAATCAAACCAATGGGTAGATGAAGCTATCCTAGGCTATCTATCTATCTTTTCCAAAGAAAATAAGCATGCCTTCATGTATAATTACAGTCAATTTTTGGTTGAAGCTATGCATGAGCAATTGATGAACCTCACTATTGAAGGAGTGTTTAAATACTCCTCTATTCTATTTCATATGTTTATTTTTCAGCAAGGAGACAAGTTGCCTATTGTTTTGCACAAGCGAGATGATCAGCAAGAGAATCAATTAATGGATTAGAAAGAACTCAACTGAGTTCAGATTTCCTGATTTCATAGATTGTTTCAGTCAGCCAGTTGCACAGCTCCTCAGCAGACAGAGTGAACCCAGGATCAGATTAGAAATTAAAAGGATCTTGCACCTCAGTGATCAAGTCAGAATAGGAGACTGGTATCTTTACTAGAACTACATAGAGATCCGAGTATATGGTTGTGAGTTGGCTCCATATAAATTGCCAAAATATGTTCCAATGAGAATTTTCTCTTTGGAATATATCAGGCAGATGATGAACATGGATGAACTATATTTCATCTCAGCGAAGAGGAGATCACAATTTAAGATCAAGGCACAGGTTGGATCATTCATCTGTAATACTAGATCAACTAGTTTAGAGGCAGATGCTATTTTGAAACAGATGGGTTTCCAACCCAGCTTTACTTGGTCCTATGATCCATTCAACATTATTTCAGACTTAAGGGTGGAACTCAAAACCACTCCTTATAATCATACACCTAGGCCAGAGATTGAGAAGTTTAGAAATCAAGAACAATGGGAAGAGAATACTCTTCAAGAAGCAGAAGAACAGGTTTTACCTCCTTCTACTCTTCAGACTCCTACTTCTCAAACTAAACATGACAAGAGGCCTAGGGAAGGATCATCATCATCAACAATTGGAGAGAAGGAATTCATCCATTACCAGAAGAAATCAAGGACTGAATCAAAGGGCACTACAACTACTACTACAACTCAGGGTCAGAAGGAGCCTATCATCATCAATTTGGATGATTCATAGGTTTCTGTAGGGACAGAAGAACCTGTAATTACTACTCCTTCTTCTTCTACTTCACAAAATTTGCTAGAAATTACTCAATCAGCAGGAGCAAGTGAAACAGAGGAGTCAAATGTTTTCACTAACTTCCTTGAAATCAAGCAGAAGAATGAAGCTTTGAAAGCTAATGTTTATGCACAGTTTTGGAAGCAGACTTCCACATCACAGCACAAGTTGTTGACAGCATTTGACAGTGAGAAAGGAAGAATGCAAATGGCCTTTTTGCAAGCTCAAGTCCCTTTTCCTAAAGGTTTTTCTGATTATAAGAAAATTGTATTTACTTTTGATGCAAATCAGAGACATCCAATTGATCAAATGGACATGCATAGGTAGTCGGGTGAGATGTTGTTCTCAAACATGACCAACATTGTTATGGCATTGTCAAAGCTTAAAACTGCTCTATCAAATGTGCATTCAGAGTTGAAGATTGAGAAAATATCATCTCTAGTTAAAGACAACAAGGTTAATTCATTGGAGGACTTAGTAATTAAAATTGGATATGACCCTACTGATGTCAAAGCTGCTGAAGATATTATACGAAAGAACAACACAAACATTGCATTATTGAGAAAATAGTTGAAACTTCCTTCTATAGAGGACCCCAGACCAAGGAAATAGCAGAGAATGAGCAACACAAGGAAGAAATGCTCAAACTGATAATTGAGCAGAATGTACAGATTAAAACCATGGAGGAGCAGATTGAGAAATTACTTAAAGGAAAAAGAGAAATTTACCTAGTTAGCTATAGCTCCCATCACTATTATTCTTATTATAGTGTCCAGAACAGCAGGGGAATCTTCATCGACAGCACAAGATTTGAACAAACTCTCACAGGAGCTCACTCACCAGAAGTAAGAGAATGAAAGGCTTCATGAGAAATTTCAGAATTTGGAAGCTCATAAAATAAAGAATGATAGTTTTTATGTTGAGGAAATGAAAAAAACACATAGGTTGAATAGAAGAATTGAAGAGTTGCAGAGTCAATCATTGATGGCTCAGACCTTGGCCCAAGCCAAGGAAAGCATATGGGTAGATATCAATCAGGCCATGACTGAAGTATGGCCTTCCATTCAAATCATTTTTTAGCAAGAGGAACTCATAAACAGATGTCAGGTAGTCATTGATCAAGTGAAGCAGCTACTCAAAGATAAACCAAGTGAGGTTGCAGACATGATCAAAGTTCTTAACTCAAAAACCAAGGCCGAATTGGAACATATCCAAATTCAGGACAGAACAAAAACCATCTTGGAAATCAAGAAGGTGTTGCAAAAGAAGAATTTGATGACTCAGTTAGAGACCAAGTGTCAAACCTTGAAGACTTCGGTCCAGAGGTTTCATTTTAAATTTAATTTACTGAATCAGAGAGGACTGCCAGGATTAGTGGCCCCAAATGACAGGATGATCAGTCTAGAAGAATATTGCCAGAATCTTTATACCATAGCCACTGATAAATCAAACTTTGGAGGTATAAATGGGCATATTACAGGGAAACAAGCATTAGAATCTTTAGATTTTGATTTGACTATTAAGCATGAAATTAAACATATTTTTGTAAATAAGCCCACTTTTGAGAAATATACCGAGGTTGATGAAATTTACAGAAAATTGGTAAATCTTGCCATACCAAGTGAAGACCAATGGGATCACTTGTGTGAAGTTATTGAGTAACTTTCATCAACAACTAAAGGACAGTTGGGTAGCACTTTTTGGGGACCACATCATCAACAGATTCCTAAAGGATAGTGCCAGCACTTAGCAGTTTTCAAATTCCTACAATTTTGTACTATTTTTGTAATTTTGTTTTGAAAATATCTAGTAGAACTTTTTGTATAAATAACTCCTCCTTCGAGTTATTAAGGGTTGAACCCTTGTATGAGCATTGAGAACAGAATTGTAACCGAGCTGGAGATTTGCAAAGCTAATGAAAGGATTATGAATTTGCCTAGTATAGTTTTGTCTTCTTGTAAGTTTTCATATGTGCTATTTCATTATGTATTGCTTCATATATTTAAGCCTTTATGTAGAGATCTAGGTAAGATCATACTGAGTATCAGTCAGTCTTAAATCCCTGTGAAGTTATCAACAATAACCAGGGACTAGCTTATAAGACTATTTGTTATTATAAACTCTCCTATATCAATTAATTGTCACACAAATATGCATTTGGTTGAATATATTTTGTTTTACAGGAAACGTTGTTTGCCTGTATTCCTTGCTTATAACCAATCAAATATTTTGTTTGAATATTTAGAAGTTATTCCACCACATATTCTTCTATTCATTCACTTTAAATCAATTAACTATAACTAGACAAATAACAACCCTTTCATCTAGCTTAGTAATTGTTAAGGCTTAAGCACTTGTTTTCATTAATCCATATCATTGGTCATCCATAAAATTTAAAACCAACAAAATATTTTAGATGCTCTGGCATGACTAACTGACCTAGAGTCATCTCAGAGGAAAACAGGTGGGATGTGGTTTATCCTTTCCACACATGTAGGATGCTCATTCCCTACGATCTGTGGTTGACATATCGGTGGGATGTGGTTCATCCTTTCCCCACGTGTAGGATCCTTCCTACGATTGTTGGTTGGCATGCATGTAGGATGTGGTTCACCCTTTCCCTACTCTCGGTGGTTTGCATGCATGTAGGATGTGGTTTATCCTTTCCCTACGATGGTTGTGACATGTCACTATAGGATGTGGTTCATCCTTTCCCTACGTGTGGTTGTGAGCAGGATGTGATTTATTCTTTCCCTACTGTTGCCCCAACATCATCCTACCCATGTTGTCTGGGACACATGGGAAGTACCTCTCATCTGGCCAATGAGTTGGGAAAAGTGGATAGGGACCATAGCACTGCCGATGGATGCATTGTGTACTATCATACTCCCTATGTCTAGGGTGCACGATGTTCAACAACTTGATCACTTGGAATCAAGTCTGATTAGGGTTCAACCCCTGGTTATGAGAACTCACTTTTGTCATTGTAGAGTGGCAAGTTCTTATGACCCACTCTCAATCGATTATTCTCCATTATTTATATTTGTGTTCAACGGAGTTGAGACAAGATGCAGAGATAGTATATGATGACAAGACGCCATGATAATGGATGGATTGGCAGGTAGAATTATCCCTAGTTGAGAGGGAGTGTTAAAATTGGCGACTAGGGCCAAATTCCACTTTGGACATCTCATTTGATGAAGATAGTTATTGCACTAAATTTCTCTCTTCGAGAGGACCAAAATCAACCTAAAGATCATCAAATTTGGCCAAGGAGAAAAGAGTTTTTGAATTAAATTCCTCACATGTGCAAATTGATAAGGTCGACTTGGGGTAAAATAATCAATTGGAACCCCTCTCCATCTCCTATAAAAGGAAGATTCCTCCTACCTTATTTCACACATCCAAAATCTCTTGTGTGATACTTCTGAGGGAGCCGCAACTTGGAGAAGCTAGGAGGACGAGTTGTTTGGGTTTGTTCTCTGGCTAATTTATCTCCCACAGGTCCAAGTTAGTAGAAGGCAGCTAGCCGCAGGCTTTAAGGCAATTCTGGATGATGTTTTGGCATGACTTTTGGGTGTGAAACTCTCCATCACCAGGCCGCTTTCTTTGTGTGGTGTCACAAATAGGCTGCAGGCCTGTTTGACTGGAACCAAATGGCCGAAAGCTAATTCAGGGCTACAGAATAGGTCGCAGGCATATGTCCCTTGCTTAGGTATGCAGGTGACAAGATGAAGGGCTAATTACTAGCCTATGTTGACAGTGAAGAGCAGCAGAGATGATTGAAGGCATAATCGCGGTGATTGAGAAGGTTTGAAAGAGAAAAAAAGGTGTAGCAGGTTATCAGCAAACCCTAATCAGTGATCAGTATTGCAGATAAGAAGGCACCATCTCTTGAAGCATGTTTTGCCAGAATTGTAGATTGATTGGGCCATCTTCTTGTCTAAGGACAATGTTATTAGATCGTCAAATGGAAAGTCATTTTTATTGTACTCTCTCTCTGTTGAACATTTGATATTAATAATAAGAAGAATTGATAAAGGGTTTTCCCCATCTTGGGGTTTTTCCCTGGCTTGAGCCAATTCCTGTGTTCTCTTGTCTTGGCTTGTCTTCTGCACTTATGTTTAATGTTCTTTCATCAGTTATTGTCCTATGGTTAATGTGATTGCTAATGGAATAATGGAATTGATAATGGGCTTATAATCTAATGAAGTAACTGACCTAAGCAAAGAACATGTTAACTCTAAATTTTAATAGCTTCATAAACTCGATTTCCTGCTCGAATGATGTTCAGACTTTGACCTGTGTACAAGAGGTCTCAGCTACTTCAGGAAGACACATGAATCTGTTATGAACAAAGTTCATATATGAGCAAAATATTCAAAAGATCTTAAACATGTAAATACCCATTATAGGAAAATATATTTATATAAGAATGTACAGAAAGTATGAGATGATTCGAATTTTTACAAATGAGGGCCCGCTTATACACCTAGGCTGGTGCCCCTTCATGAATGGTCATGTCCTTACAGACATGCCTCTTCTATACTAATTATTTTTTAATTAATCGTTATTTTAATTATCATTATTATTTATATTTATTATTTGTATATATAATTTATTAATAACATTGTCTTCCTCTTTAGAAAGCCTTGTCCTTAAAGCTTATGGTTGACAAGGTGTGTTATTAGTTTTTCTGTCTTGTAATGTATTCGCACCATTTGGAGTTCTTCGGGTTATCATCTTCACTAATACTAGATGATAGGATCGTCTGAGTGATAAATAAAATTGTTCAACTGATAAGGGATCTAACCATCCTAAAGATCCTAAATCAATCTGTATATGCTTTTACCTCGATCGGTTTGTCATCTTCTTGAGTTGTGATATTGACTGGATCGGTATTCGTTCCTTCTTCAACTTGGATTGTTACGTCTGAAGACTTCGATATTGCTTTCATGATAAGTTCTTCTAATTTTTTTTTCAATAATTCCTTATCATTTTTAAGTTTCTTAATTTGAGTGAGTAGACTTTAATTATGATTTCTTAAACGTGAAATTTCTTCAGCTTCAACTTCATTTTGATGCTTAAGCTTCTTGTTTTTTAATTCTCTTATTTGTTCTAATAACTTTTGGTTAAAAATTTTAAAGCACAAATTTTCTTCTTCTCTCTGATAGACTTTTGTTGAGTTTCTTTTTAGAACTTTCCTTTTCTTGTTCTCATTTGCGCTTCTTAGTTTTACACTTTCTAACTTGAGCAGGTAGTTTCTAACTATGATCCTTCAAACGTGAATTTTTTTCGTTTTTATTGGATATGACTCCTTTAAGCTCCTTTTGCTTCTTTGATATTGTTTCTTGATTCTCTTGAAGTATCAGTTTCGAAATATCCTTAAAAAAATTTGATGAAGGCACTATCGATTATGACTTCATTTTCATGTTCCAAAATGTGATAATTGTCTTCTTATAAGGAAACATCAAAAAACAATTCTTTACGTTTAACATGAACTTACCCAATTCTTTAAAATAAGGTCAACTGAGGATTATGTCAATCTCTTTGTTAAACATAATTATGACACTTAATTGAGATATGTACTCATAATGATCAATTTTCACTTTAAATCATCAATTTCATACTCTTTCTCGCAAAAAATATTTTCTCTTCCAGCAATATTTGGCTCTGGAATTGATAGTTGATTCACTAAATTGATATTAATGTAATTTTTTTTATCGCTCATGTTGATAATGGCATTGATCATTTTTCCTTGGATACTCCCCTTTAATGTAAATAATCTGAAATTTGCAATTGGAAGACCTTTATGGGTGAATCTTCCTTCATTTCTGAGTTTCTCCTTTTTCTAATTTGGGTTCAACTTGTGGTTGTTTTTCATTACCTTAAGAGTTTTAAAATATCCCATTTTCCTTTTTATATATATATATATATATATATATATATATATATTTCCTTTTATTTATTTATTTTATATTTAAAATACTTTTTCTTTTTCTTTTAATTTTAATTTATATATATATATTTCCTTTTATTTATTTATTTTATATTTAAAATACTTTTTCTTTTTCTTTTAATTTTAATTTATATATATATATATATATATAAGACTATGCATAAGCCTATATATTACCCTTTTTCCCCTTAAATGAAAATTCTACTTTATACCTTTGTTTATTCAACTTAAATCTGGTTTCCTTTAATATCGGTTAAATCTACTAATTACTCATACGCCCAATAATAGCGTTGATGACAAGCTAGGGTAGTAATTTAATTTAATTTATTTTTTATTTATTTTTATTTTTATTTTTTCCCCCTGTCATGTCATGTCTCTTGGGACGCGACTCCTTGTGTAGCTTGTGAGATTTAATCAAGAATGTTGCCTTCTACATTGAAGTTTTATGATTAATATACCATGCACAAGTGGTAGCAATGATTGGTAGCACGGGCGGTCTAGATGGCGGTACTAGATTGCTTGTTGATGGCCACTGTAGTAGATAGTGTGGCAGTGGTGGTACGCAACTTGTATGGTTGTATTAGACAGAGCAGGTGGCGGAAAAATGATTTGGGCCGAAACAACGGTTGCAAAACAACACTGCTGCAATAGTCTGTCACAACACCGTAGGTTGTGGCTAACTGCGGGGTTGTGTCGATCGTGCAGACAGCTGCAAGTAATGTATATATATAATAATGTTTTATCTATAAAAATTTTTTTTTTACTTTATTTATATATATATATATATATATATATATATATTATATAATATTTCTTTTTTATTTCCTTTTTTTCAGGAATGTAAATGTATATAGTATTTTTTTCTTTTATCCTTGACCCTTTTTTTCTATAATTTTCTTTATTTTTTCTTCCTTTTAATTGTCAAAGGCTCTTTGTTTTCCTTTCATATATATATATATATATATATATATATTATTTTTTCTCTTTTCTTCTTTTTCTTAAGGCCAAAGGCCTAATGGCGAAATGAAGAATCTCCAAAAATTGTGTAGTAAAATGCTTCGCTTACAATGGCAACGAATTGACGAAGAGTTGATGGCCAAAGGTTGGATCATACTAGCTCTGTGCAGCAGTTGAGCAACCAGAGAATCAAACAGCTCTGATACAAATGTTATGAACAAAGTTCATATATGAGCAAAATACTCGGAAGATCTGGAATATGTAAATACTCATCATAGGACAAATATATTTATATAAAAATGTACAAAAAGTATGAGATGATTTGAATTGTTATAAATGAGGGCTCGCTTATATACTTAGGCAAGGGCCCCTTCATGAATAGTCATGTCCTTAGAGACATGACTCTTCTATACTAATCATTTTTAATTAATCACTATTATAATTATCATTATTATTTATATTTATTATTTATATATATATATATATATATTATTCATAACAAAATCCACCTCAAACGACAACCCAATAAAGACTCGATCCTCTGTACATGCGTAGGTGGATTTAATGACCATAGAGAGGTTATCCGTCCATAGTTTGGTCTCAGGAAGTTATGGAGAAGTTGACGTTTACCCTCATCATAGGACAAATATATTTATATAAGGATGTATAGAAAGTATGAGATGATTTGAATTGTTATAAATGAGGGCTCGCTTATATACCTATGCAGGGGCCCCTTCATGAATGGTCATGTCCTTAGAGACATGTCTCTTCTATACTAATCATTTTGAAATAATCACTATTATAATTATCATTATTATTTATATTTATTATTTTTATATATTTTTTATCCATAATAAAATCCACCTCAAAAGACAGCCCAATAAAGACTCGATCCTTTGTACATGCTTAGGTGGATTTAATGACCATAGGGAGGTTATCCGTCCACGTTTGGTCTCTGGAAGTTATGGAGAAGTTGACATTTACCCTCATAAAAGTTCTAACCCCCTTCAAATGTGTTTATCTCTACTGTGCAAGGGTTTAATCACTGGAAACATAACTCGGACCAAATAATTAGCCTTAGTCTTCACTCTGTCCAGAGCCCGCCTCGGGAAGAATACGCGCAGATTGGACAAGCTTCGTTCTGCCCATAATTGATCTCAGAAGGAATCCGCTCAGCTGAAAATTTTCACTTTGTCCAAGGCTAAACTCAGAGGGGACCCGCTCAGCTTGAATGTGATTCGACCTTCCTTATCTTAGTTTTTTCCTCAAGTATTTCACCAAGCCTTGTAGAGAGAGATCCTTTGCCAGAACACATAAACAAAGCAAATATAGGACTAGCTAGGGTGGAATATTTCACCATCGAAATTAGTAGAAGAGAAGGGGTCTTAAAACTCTCAAAGCTCCAGCTCAAGAAAATAGATGATTTGATCCACAATCCATGATGATTCATTTGATCTCAACTCTCCTCTATTTATAAATTTCTCATGGGCTTCATAATGTGAGAAGTTGTGGGTGCAACCCCTAATTTTGGATTTTTTAGCCCCAACTGACCCAACTTTTGCCCAATGTTGCCCCAACATGGGAAAAAATGGGTTTTTGCCCCTTTATCAAAACTATGGCCTACGGAGAAAAGAAAATGTGTTGGTGCAGAAAGGATAAACAAAAGCATAGAGTAAAGAAGAGTTCGATGAATACAACAACAATGAGAACTCTGGGGGTTGCATTAAGAGGGGTTAAGGGACGCTCTAGGGTTTGTGTAGCTGGTAACCATGGCGGGGCGCAAAGGAGGGAGGTTTTCTCCCTCCCACATTCAACTAGTTGCGGACAGAAACAAGGGAGTTGGTTCCCATTATTTCAAGAAACTAGCAAAGGTGGCAACAGAGGTTACGAATAAAGAAAAATCGAAAACCATCGGACCTCAAGAACAGGACGAGATCCAGGAGGAAGCTGGTAAGGAGAAGAGGACAGAGGGTAGCAGTCAGAAAGTTGCTTCCATGAATACATCAGGGACATGTAAAGCCAAGGTGACCACTATTCCTCGAGTCGTCTTAAGTGACCCAGCGCTGCAGGTGCACAGAGAACACATGGCGGAATATGTTATTATCTGTAAATTTATGGGGATCTGGCCGACAGAGAAGGCATTGCAAGCATGGATAAGGAACCACTGGAAACCAAAGGGGAAAATAGACCTTCACCTAGGGTCCAAGGGTTTCTTCACGGCGGTGTTCACAAGCTTAGAGGACAAAGACAGAGTGTTCGAGGGAGGACCCTATTTTTACGCGTCTGCAGGTCTTTACATGAGACCATGGGTAATGAACTTTGTCCCAGAACGAGAAACTTTCACCTCGGTGCCAGTATGGATAAGACTCTACTCCCTTCCTTTAGATTATTGGTTGTCGGAGTCTCTAAAGGCTATCGATAACAAGCTAGGGCATTTTATAAAAATCTCAGATACTACTCTAAGAGGCAAATATACCTCCTTCGCCAGGATATGTGTGGAAATGGACTTATCTGGGGCACTTCCGGATGCAATCATTTTGGAAGTGTATGACAAGGAATGGGTGCAGGCGGTAGATTATGAACACATCCCATTTAGGTGTCGTAAGTGCCATGAACATGGGCACCTATACAGGGACTACCCATTGAACAAGATGGAAAACAACACGAAAGCCCCTACAGGCAAGGATCCCGAAGGTTTTACTAAGGTTGGGGGTAAAGGGAGAGGAGGTAAGAGGTACCAAAAGAAAGGCACTAAAGACAGACAATCAAACCATAATAGTTTCAAGATCTTAGAAGAAGAAGTAGAAATCAATGGGACAAACCAGGTATCGGAGAATAATCCCATTGAGAAGGAAAGGGATGCTAACATGGAGGATATACCAGAAAACAGAAAACAAATGGATGATGTGCCAAGCATGATGGAGCTCAGCAGGGACCATGAGATGACCCCTAGTGAGGCAGGAACGGAAGACCACGAACTGCAGGAGATTCTAGAGAGAGATAATTTAGATCTAGAAAATTTTCTGGAACATGGAATCACAAAAGGGGTTGACTCTCTGCCTAAAGAGGATTTTGACAGGGTTCAACAGCTCTTCCTCTAGAGAGCACAAACCAAGTGCTCTGGAGTCAAAAGAAACCATGATAGCTAGGAGAATACGGGAGTGAAAACGATGGAGGATACATCGATGACTTCTTCAAAGAACCCGGGTAGGAAAAGGGGAAGGAAAAAACAGAATGAGTTGTTGTCCGAATGTGGGAAACTTATGATTAACTCAGGTAAGATGAAGGATCTTACCAGTTACTCCTTTACAAACCTTTCTTAATGAAGCTTACAACCTGGAACATAAGGGGTCTACGAAGTAGAAGGAAACAAAGAAATCTTAGTAGTTGAATAAAAGAAAGAAAAAAAAAAAATAGATATGGTTTTTATTCAGGAAACCAAATGTTTGATAGACAAGATCAAAGAGATACACAACAAGTGGTTAATCAAGTATGAGTATCTATAGGTTAAAGCAGATAACTCGGCAGGGGAGATTCTCACTCTATGGGATCCTCAAAAACTTGGAATCCTGGATGCTGAAGCTTCTAGGAATTATCTATCGATGGTGATTCAACCGTTGGGGGATAAGGAGATCTACATGATCACTAATGTCTATGGCCCTCAAAAACTAGAAGACAAACTAAAGCTTCTCACCTCCCTTGAGGAACTTAGGGAGAGACATCCTGATATGCCCTGGATTCTGGCAGGGGATTTCAATATGATCAGATCTCTTATAGAGAAAAAAGGTGGTACAAGGAAACTAGGCAGGGACTCCATTGCCTTCCAGACCTTCATGAATAACATGGGGCTAGTGGACACAGAAACAAAAAATGGCATATTTACTTGGAATAATAAGAGAGGAGGGGCTTCTCAGGTTGCCTCTAAGTTGGACAGATTCATAATCTCAAAGGAACTCCTTATCACAGGCCTTGATATTTCAGCTTTAATCCTTCCCTTTGGAGGCTCGGACCACTGGCCTGTGCAGCTGGAAGCTTCTTTTATGGGAACAGACCTTTCAGGTTTGAAAATATCTGGCTCTCTCACCCTGATTTCACCAGAAATATTGACAAATGGTGGACGGAAGAAAGGCCCGTTCAAGGCACCAAAATGTTCATACTACAGCAGAGGCTCAAACACATCAAATCAAGGCTTAAAGATTGGAACAAACAAGAGTTTGGAAATATTTTTAAAGCCAAAAAAGAAGTTGAGCAGAAAATCCAAGAGATTAATCAGATCAACATCTCAGAGGGTTTTACTGAGGAAAGGAAAATTCAGGCTGACTCTCTTCAGAACGAATGGGAAGATCGGTGTATGCAAGAGGAGATTTTATGGAGACAGAAATCGAGGGTGCAGTGGATCAGAGAAGGAGAAAGAAACACAAAGTTTTTTCATAGATCAACCTTGGATCACAGATCCCATAACAGAATTTCCAAGCTTAAAGATTCTCAAGGGAAAGAGCTTGTCTCTCACATAAAAATAGAATCTGTCCTAGTGCAACACTTCCTTAGCATAGCAGAGGAGCCTCAAGTTGACAGATCACGGTTCATCAACAAATTCACAAAGTTCATTCCTAAGCTTGTAACCAGGGAAGACAACCATAATCTTAACAGGCCAGTGTCGGAGGAGGAGGTTAGTAAAGTTATCAATGAGATGCAAAATGGGAAAGCTCCGGGCCCTGATGGGTTCAATGTGGATTTCTTCAAAGCTTGCTGGAAAACTATCAAATAAGATATCCTTGAAGTTGTGGAAGACTCTAGAACATCCAAAATTGATTTGAAAGCTCTTAATGCCTCTTTCATAGCTTTGATTCCAAAGCAGGAAAAAGCTATGACACCAGACAGATTCAGACCCATAGCCTTATGTAATGTTGTGTACAAAATTATCTCCAAAGTGATCGCTAACATACTCAAGCCTCTTCTTCCGGATCTTGTTTCAGAGGAACAAACTGGTTTTGTGGAAGGAAGACAGATTCTCAACAACATCATACAAGCTCACGAGGTGGTACACTCTCTTAAGAGCAAGAAGCAAGCTGGTATGATCATGCAATTGGACCTAGTGAAAGCTTATGATAAGCTAAGTTGGGCATACATCAAGGAAGTGCTAAGAGCTTATGGCTTCGACCATAACTAGATAAGATGGGCTATGTCCCTTGTATCCACGGCTAGCTTCTCAATTCTGCTTAATGGCTCTCCATCTAGAACCTTTACTCCCTCTAGGGGTCTCAGACAAGGGGATCCGCTCTCCCCCTTCCTCTTTGTTCTCATGATGGAAGGACTAGGCAAAGCAATCAAAATGGCAAATTCTGAAGGAAGAATCCAAGGTCTGAAACTTACCCCGGAGGGGGATGCATCCACTCATCAACAATTTGTGGATGATACAATGTTGCAGGGCATTCCTACGGTCAAGGAAGCCAGAGCTTTCAAACAAATACTGAACGACTTTGCTATGGTGGCTGGTACAGAGGTAAGCCTTGACAAATCAAAGGTTTTTTTTTCAATACTGACATTGCTATTCAGAGGAACCTCACCAGAATTCTTGGGTTTCAAAGGGCTCAGTTACCTTCCAAGTACCTTGGAATGCCTCTCACTGACAAACCTCTAAGTAAGGGAGTGTGGGAACCGGTCACCAATAAACTTCAGGATAAAGTCAGGAAATGGACCTGCAGGTCTTTGAACTTGGCAGGGTGCCTTGTGCTTACTAAGGTTGTCCTACAGGCTATACCCATATTCATGTTTTCAGTTCTCCCTGCTCCCAAAGGTGTCATACAACAAATCAAAAGTATTCAAAGAGATTTTCTTTGGGGCAATGGGGAAGAGAAAAAGAAGTGGGCGCTGGTAGCATGGGACAAGCTCTGCAAACCTAAGGCCCATGGAGGTTTGGGGCTTCATGACCCTGAAATCCTAAGCAGAGTTTCGGGAGCAAAATTGTGGTGGAGGTGGCTCAAGGAATCGACTACTCCTTGGGCCAAGTTTGGAAGCAGAAATATGCAAGTAATTGGCAGGAGAGGGATCATATCAGAATGTTAGGGCTCATCAAGGGCTCCCACATATGGAACCTTGCTTGGGAGAATAGAGGCATTGTCCAGAGGCATAGTTTTTGGGAGATCAGAGCTGGTAACCTTGCTCGGTTTTGGGAGGATAACTGGCAACAGGAACCAAATCTATTTAGAGAAGAACTAACCGCTCTAAAAAATGACACCGATAACAAAGGTTTACTCATGGTAAGTGACTTCTGGGAGCAAGAAAGGGACAATGAAAAATGGCGAATATGGAAGAATCATGGATACAGTGAAGAGAGCCCTTTGAAAGCCCAAGCAGACTCCCTTGCTCTTGACTTGGAGAAGAGGAAGATTTTAGTGTCTTCCTCGTCTGACCAACTGAGATGGGGTCGAAACACTGAAGGTACTTTTAACCTCAAAGAAGCTAAATGCATTGCCATAGGTTTTGATTATCCAAAGGTTTGGAAGAACTCGCATTGGATGAAAGTCAAGTTATTCATGTGGTTAGTGCACCAAAAGAAAATTCTCACTTGGGAGAATATTCTGAAGAGGGGTTTTTGTCCCATCCAAATGCCATCTACGTGGCTTACAGGAAGAAACGATGGAGCATTTACTAAACCTCTGCCCCTTCACCTCTACCTTGTGGGATTGGGCGGCCTCAATCTTCAGGCAAACTGACAGAGACAGACTCAGCATCACCAACACCTTGAAGAATTGGAGGAAAGACTTCTCCGGTAATGAAATCATTAACAAGGCTTGGACTCTGCTTCCGGGCTTTATTATATGGGATGTTTGGAAAGAACGCAATGGCAGGATTTTCAAGAACAAAAAAGGCTCGACCCAGAACATCATTGCCCAAATTCTAAGACAGATCAAAGATATAGTAAGAGCCCTTTTGTGGAAAATTCCTGAGGACCCCCCTTCAGCCCAGGAGGCTCGCATTCTGAGGCAGTTGGATCTCCACTCTCTGGTTCCCCTTGGAACTGTTAAGGGAGGGAGTAAAACAACTACTCGTAAAGATTTCTGGCAGCCTCCTCCTCATGGATTTTTGAAGATCAATATAGACGGGGCCTCTAAGGGCAACCCAGGGATGGCTGGTTTTGGAGGTGTCATAAGGGATGAACAGGGGAGCATAAAGGACATCTTCCATAGTCATCTGGGGACTGCCACAAATAACATGGCGGAGCTAATGGCCTTATAACAGTGCCTGGAAAGCTTGATTGAGTTAAATTTACACAATGCCATCATTGAAGCTGACTCAGAATTGGTCATTAATGCAGCCAAGAAAATGTGTAATGGAACGACACCTGGAAAAGTGTCGAAACACTGGAGGCTCTCGCAAGTCTTTCAGCGTATTCATTCCCACTTGCGAACCCTGAGAACCGTCAGTTTTGTTCATGTGCGAAGGAAAGCAAATTTTTAGCCGATCGATTGGCGAATGAAGGCGTGATGTGCAAGGAGAGCCATATCTAGTATGACAGGGATTCTATACCCTCTGGTAAACTGAGGGACGATTGTTATCGACAGGCGGCAAAAGACATGGAGTACTTCCAGATCATGGAAAATAAGCAGGAGGGAGACTAGTGGGTGTGGGCAAGTGCGGGAGTCCTGGAACCTGGATGAAGTGCTGGCGTGATTCCTAACCATCAATCCTATCGTAATTACTTTCACCTTAGCCAACTATGGAAGTTAAGGACATGTTAAACAACGTGCTTGTTGAAGGGTCGCAGACCATAGGTTTTGTTGGCCTTCGACATCGAATGGATATCGGGTTCAATTTTGATCGGAGGTTAAGGGGTTGAGCGGACCCAATATCTTTTTAGACCAAGGCTATAATCTAGATCGGGTCCGGATAGCGGATAATTACCGCGTATGTTTCTGAAGCGATATATTGTGGACTGTCAGATTTAAAGGGTTTAGATCAACGGCGTAGGATCAACATGCAACTCGGTTGATCAGAGTGAGTATCCACTGTCCAATTAAAGTTAGCTCGACGATGCATCTCGGGAGTTTGCGGTTGATCGAAGCAAGTATCTACCGTCCGATCAGAGGCTAGATCGACGATGGATCTTGGTATTTATCGGTGATCGGAGTGAGTATCTACCGTCTGATTGAAAGGTCGATCGACAATGCGGTTAGATGGTTAAGATTTGGGGAGATTGAGTAGAAAGACTTGAAGGAGAAGAATTGTGGAGTGAACAGCAGTCTGTTCACTTAGGATTTTTTCCCAGGGGGCTGTTGTGGTTATGTATGTAAGGTTTTGGGTTCTGCTAACCTGGTTGTTTGTTGTTTTTTCAACCGGTCTGTCTTTGGTTGGTCTTTACAATTGTAAAGACGTGTACAATATGTAATCTTTGTTCGGTTAATTGAAGGTTCCACTCTTACTTGACCAAAAAAAAAACTATAGCCTACGAGGTCGACATTACACAATCACCTTTACAAGGTTAGACACAGAGTGGTCCTGTAAATCATGAACCCTAATAGATCTACCTCCAAAAAGTCAGCATACCACCCTAAGACATAAGGATACCCATCAAGGCAAGGAGTTACCACCAACCATGGGGATGTTAGCAGTACCATAAAACCAAACACCATGGAAATGAAGCTAAGAAGACTTGCCATGATCGTCCACATATTGGGAATCTAAGACACTCTCACATAAAGATCATCCCACAAGGCTTCACAGGTCTAAAGACTTGCATTTCCGAGACTTACAATGGTGATGCCAAAAATGAATCTTTGCATATATGTACCCTTGTTGAAAGATGGGTGTCACTTCCCTTACCTCCAAGACAAGATTCAAAAAGATGTAAGTGTAAAATATTTAGTTAACGATTATTACTAATGATTATCACCAAAAGTGCAATGTTGGTGGGATTTTGTGAGATGCATTCTCATGGAGTCTTTTGGAATTACCAACCGCTTCTATTTTGCAATTGATATCACCCTCCATCCAAAATTTTAGCTAAGAGGAAGATACCACAAAATCATTTCTTCAAGTATATATAAAAGGAAAAGACAAAAGCAAATTATATTAATGTAATAAAAAAATATCTTTGGAGATATAACAGAGAGGTAATAAGTTAATAACCCCTTCTGTATTTCATTATAAAATTGTATCTTAAACCCTTTGTATCATATTGTATTTTCCCTAGCATTTTCTGCTTATAGAATATCTGCCCCATATAATCTTGTGCGTTGTGCGAAATTAATCTAAACTTAACACTAATACAGAGTTGATATATTTATTGTCCTAATGCTTAACAATAAGTTCCAATATATTTGCAGTTAGATCTCAATGCTTAACACTAAGTCCGTATAAACTCGGAGCTGATATTCTACCCAGAGTAATGTGCCAATGTGTACATTGTGTTAAGAACTCATTTGTTTGCAAGTTTCTTTTGCAATAACCAATTCATTATGTGCATATGACAAGGCACTGGAGTTGTGGACGTGCTATTTTGAAATTTTCTACTACGTGACTCTATCTCAGAGATGAAAAAAATATCATCGATGGACGTTGTAAAGCCTACCAGGTTTCTAATTTTGTGTAAAAAATTGTGTTATAAGAATCATAAATTTGAACTGAACTGATTCTTTAAACCAGTGGATTCAAACCGAAGCAATTCTTTTAAACAATGAATTTGAAATCAAACCAATTCTCTGAACCATTGGATTAGAACCAGATCGACTGTTCAGACAGTTCAAGGAGCGGAGATACAAGGGAAAAAGTGTTCGTTGGGAACAATTTAGGGGTTAAAAAACTCCAATCATCAAATAAGGTGTTGGTAAATCTCAAAATTAACTTAAATTTTAGCACTAAATGTGAAATTGACTCTCATTGAGACTGGACTGTTTGATGATGAAATCAAACCCATCAAAACTCACACGGAGAAGATAGAAAGGGGAGTGTTTTTGTTGTTCAGCTTATTTCACAGTTTTTACATTTCAGGTTATGTGCAACAGAGAGCTATCTCATTTGCTCCTTGCCTCTTTCACTGGAAATTGCAGAATTTTAAGATTGAAACCTAGCAGAGGAATAAGTTTATCAATGGTGTCCATTTGGAAACCTAAAGCTGTCCAATGGTACCAACTGGTTTAAAACATCAAATTGCAGCAATGGTTGAAGCAATTAACCAATAAGCCAGACTTCAGAAGAGTGATGTAGTCATTGATTACAGTGATGATTTTTATTTTTGGGTTCTAGAGAAAATTTAAAATTACTGAACTCGGCTGAGTCTGTCAAATAAACTAGACTTCAGATGAGTGATGTATTCATTAGATAGATACATTATGATAATTTTGGGATTTTAGGAACTGTTTAAAGCCTTAATGTTTATGTATGTTTTCTCAAAGCTTTGATTTCTTGTATTTCAAATCTATATCTTTCATGAAAATTTCAATATTTTATTTTTTATTAGAGAAACATGACCTGGTGGTGGAAATGAGGTTGTGTCCACAAACAATTGTGGTTTTGGACACCTGGTATTGGTGACTCATGGTATGACGTATAGAGCTCATGCTATTACATGTAGATAAAGCAGTTGAAAGGCTTGGGAATTCTCCATTGTATTAAGGCTCACTTGGCCGTCGTGATTTAGCCAAGGTTAATAATAGATCTATTATTTGTTGCTTTTTCCCCTAAGTTTTCCAGGGTAAATCATGGTGCATATGGTTAATGTTTTGAATCCTAACACGTGATATCAGATCCGAAGGTGATATCAGATCCGAAGGTGAATGGAGGGACGTAGACGTAAAGCCTGGTAAAAATGCAAAGTGCGTCTTTGGAGAAAAAGATGAAGCGAGATTGGTTGTTAAAGGTGTTGGGTAATGTCAAGCCAAGGCTTGATGGGTGTAGCTGGTGATGTGCGGGCATCCAAAGGGCCTACAGAATGAAAGCCAAGGAGAATACGGACACTGCCACCAGCTCGGACAACAACTCAATCTCAGAGAACGAGTCGAGCACAGCAGGACAAGTAGGAGGCAGTGACAGCGAAGGAGAATGGCAGTTGAAGAGGAGTACGAAGTGGCACATTCCTGCTCCGCAACGTTCCAAGAAGAGAGGAGGGGCCTAGATCTGGATATTAAATCTGATCTTTGTGAGTCCGAAGGAGATTGAGGAAATTGGAGATATCGTTTCCGATAGAAAGTGATATACCTGACATAAACTCTGTCAAGACAGACAACCATCGTCTGACTCAAGAGAAACAAATTCGTTGCCTGTAGAACGGTCTCTGCAAAATTTGATCCCAAGAACTTGCCGCCACAAGGTCTTGCGTTAAAAACGTTGGTATTTCAAATCGTGTAGGGTTTTCGTTGTAGTGGGTTCTTTTAATTATCATCATTATGAGTATTAGTGTTCTCACCATCATGAATTTGTTGTTGTAGTGGGTTCTTTTAATTATCATCGTTATGAGTATTGGGGATCTCACAGTCACGATTTTGTTGAGGCAGGCAATGAGATTCCATGGCCCCACTGCGATGGTGGATTCATTCGTGCAACGCAACCTCTATCAATACAAACTTGACCGTTTGGCATCCATTATGCTAAAACGCTTTCGATGAGGACGATACCCTTATTCATGGAGGGATCAGCGGAAGACTCTCCAAGAGGATCAAGAGGATCAAGAGTATCCGTTCAAAGAAATGGAATGAAGCTGTGGGGGAGTCATTGCGGAGGTGACTATTAAGGATCTGTTCACAAGCCTCCCTGGTGGCCTACGTGGTATTGTCACAGTTGATTCCCTACCTCCCTCGAGGAGGTCTGAGTGTGCTGAACCAGTTAGAGATAGATGAAGTAAGAGCCGAGGCAGATATCTTGTTTGAGTTCAGTAAATGAAATGTGCGAAAATGAGAGTACCTCATGCACAAAGGACGATGCCAACGGGCTGCGAATGGAAGCAGCGTTGTGAATGGCGTAGTAAAACGATTGCGTTGGAGCATAACTGTGAAGAGGTCCAGGCATCAGTGAAAAGAAACCCTTGCTGTTTTGACACCGAAAGGCTGTCAACTAGGAGGCCAGTGACGATCTAACCCAAATTGGTCTTTTTTGAAAGACAGGTGGGAGGTGTGAAAGATATATCTACCCACGTTGAGAATGATGAGCATGAAAGCACAGGAATAAGGAACCGCGAACAAACCACATGTGGGATGCCTTCAAGGCTAGCAAGGATTGAGGTCAGAATGCGAAGAACCTCAAGGCCGTTGGGAATGAGAGAGGCTTGCTCTACGGTTCAGTGTGTGTGGAGCAAAATGATGGGTGTGGATTGTTGCCCATGAACACCGAATCAATACGTTGGTTATAATGAAAAAGGAACAGGGTTTGGAGCAGTGTTACTTGGGAGCGGGAGCAAAAGCGGGGAGTGGGAGCCACATTTTCAGAAGCTCGCTCTCCGTTTGGGAGCGAATCTCGATCGTTTTTATATAATATATATATATTTTTTATATTGTGATACATATATGTCAACAAAAATATGTAGAATAATGAATTAGATAAAAAAAACATAGATTGAACCAGATAACAACAATCATCTAGAAGCTATAATCTTCATCAACCATGCCCACAAGTTACTAACATAGTAACATACAACATATTGAGTCTCATGATTCATCAATCTTAAAGTTTCAAGCTTTCAAAATTCAATATATAACATTTATCATTATTGATCACCAAAGTTGTACTTGTAAGCTAAGTGTAACCATTACAACAAATAATATCTAACATGAAACGAAATGTTATAAAATGAAATGAAATGAAACAACTTTCAACTTTCATGAAGCATCATATTCATAATTCATTACTAATGAGTTATAATTGCCAACTTCAAACTTAAATTGTCATATATTGTTTAAAAAAATATCATAATAAATATGAAAGAGTCAATAGTTATAAAAACTACTAGAAACTAGAAAAGAGAAGTAAATCTATTATCTATTTCTTATACTTGGGCCTATTGCCACCACGAGAAATGTCTAATTTTTTAGTCTTGTTGGAAAATCAGGATCTTTGTCATTAATATCACCCTCTAACCATTAATATCCAGAGGTATCTTTGTCATTACCTCTATATCTGTATAGGGATCTTTGTCATTAATATCACCCTCTAAGCATTAACATAAGATAGAAAAAGCATAGCATGTCAAGTCAAAATTTTGTTTGAGTGATGCATACATTTTTAGGAGGGTCATGATAGAGGAGTTCGACAACCAATGTCACTAACATCAAGGTACATAGAGAGATTGGTGCTCTTGATTAAATACGAGTTCCATGCCCTAATACATGACAAAATTCAATGGAAACATTGCAATCCTGAAATCTTGAAAAAACTGATAAGCGCTGGATTTTGAATGAAATCTAAAATTCTACTTTCTCCATATGAAATCCAATGACGTCGGAACCACTTTCAAATATCCCGAGCCATTTCATGGTAATGTTAAAAATTTAAGTAAAAGGATAAAAATAAAGATTAAGGGGAATGTCACTTTTACTTTAAGAATTTAACGTTACCATGAATAGCATATCAATACTAGGGCCTACACTTGATCATTAAACCGCCCCACTCAAAAATTATTTGTTTCTTTCAAAAAAAAATTGCATTTTGAACAGTACTACAAAAAATAAAATTGCAAAAAAGACAAAACACTCCAAAAAACGCAGGGAGCGAAAAAAAAATTAGGGAGCGCGCTCCCGACCCACTCCGCCTAGAGCGCGGATTGGGCGCGCTCCCCCGCAACACTGGTTTGGAGTGTGCAAAAAAGAAAGGATGCACACAAAGTGTTTGACGGAATAGTTCCATAAATGATGGTTTCATTTCCATGAAATGATGGCTTCATTAGTGAGATGAAGCCATGGAAATTAGCTTTGGAGAGGAGAGCACGAGGCTCAAAGCATGTGAAGGTGAGAGGATGGGACATTAAAAGAAAAGAAAAAAAGAAAAACAAAACAAAACAAAATTATGGAGATGAAAAATTTGCAAGTAAATGGGCATACGACTGTAAGACCTAGTAACGCATTCGTGCCCCAATAAATCACTGGTAAAGTCTGGATGTAGAGCTAGGTGATATAGGGGAGCATGTGCTAATATGAGGAAGCATGGCAGATAGGACAACAGGTGAGATTCTCAAATACCCTGACGTTGATTCTCAGTCCTGACTCCTATGCTAAAGCAACGACAGCATTTTCTGCATTGAGAAGGATTTTTATACTCCGTAACTTTCTGTACAGTGTATAATAATAAAATCTATTTTTTTCCAAGCAAAATTGAAATAAAAATTTGACATCCTCCAGACCACACGAACACAATCAACTATGAACTACAAAATGAATCTGTTTTCGTTCAATATATAGGCCTAAATACTAGATCGATCGACTTTGAATCATCTGTAACTTCTCAGTTTCTGAAAACAGATTTATAGAGTAACATCTGAGATTTGAACTTTGGAAAGATATATTTATGCGACCATAAACATTCGAAGGCATATAAATTAGAATCATTTAAAGATCGAAGAAAAAATTTATGCTTAAAAATTAAAATACATGCATCATATGGTGAAAAAAGCTTTATATTTATGTTTGTACTATGCCACTTGTGGATTTCTACGTAACTGAGTCGTCTTAAATGACCAATTAACGTACATCTCAAAGCCCAGACGGAATAGTAAAACATTATGGGGAATTTCATTCAATAAAACTGACAAAATTTTATTATTATCTGCTTTCTTTATGTACACAATAGCCTTGAAGTCTATGAAGATAGAAGTACAATTCCATCTGACTGGAAATTAGAGAAATAGAAATGACCATTTGAAATTTCCATTCCCGGTAGCTCTTTGGCTTCCGGAGAAAAATAATCTTGTTGGAATTATGCAAATGACCTGAAACTCCTGCTTATTTCCTCCATAATATACTTTTTATCCAGCTTCACCCAATGGCCACTTTGCACCATCGTTCTCATTCTGCAGTCACGCAAAACACTAAATAAATTAAACTAGCGAACAACACTATATATATATACTCAAATAGAAAAGAACTCAAGCTTTAAGTTGGAATTTGAAAACGTTCAGCCAGAAAATCGTTCGATAGGAAGCAATGCAAGGTAAGCCCACATGACTAACAGTTTTACACCCAACTGACAATATTCAAGCAAAAATGGGATGAACACTACAGTGTTTAATATTAAAAAGAATTATATGAAGATCATATACATTAAAAGTCAATAAATGATTATAGAGGGCCAAAACAGGGTACTTGCCATTTATCTGATGTAAACAATGTTGAATTGTTTACGTTAACAATGTTTACGTCTATTCTGTTCGTAGTACTCAAATGATAAAGAGGTCATTGGCATTCATTTCACCCATCATCAGATCAAGCAATTCGGTCTGAAATCTCAAGCTAATTAGACCTTACATTTTAGAGTATATCCACACGTGCGAGGAAGTCTACAAGGGTTTTTTGACTATAGTTCAATCTTCTTGAAGGGCTTATTAATAGTGACTAGGATCATCTATACATCTGTTTTGTTATCTCCTTGTGTGGCCAAAACACAATTGCAGAGAGGTTCACTCTCCTTTTGTGACATAATTCTGAAGATGACCGAGGGTTTTTTGGGTGTACCTTCTCAACAGTTCGTGGGTGATTACAGTGGGATATTCGGCCTTCTATTACAGATCAGCTTATTTGGACAGAGTTGAATCTCTCTCTTATTTCGTGCAGAATTTGTTTGGGTATCTCATTGTTGGTTATTTTGGATTTGTTGGATCATTCAGATGTACTATTGATGGACAGAATCTCTCTCTCATAAGGAAAGAATTTTGGGTTTTCCCCTAGTGGGTTTTGCCCTGGCTGTGAGCCTAATCTTGGTGTCTCTTGTCTCTTGCTTATTGTTCATTGTCTACTGTGATCTCTATTTACTGCTCTTGTTGAAGAATTATTGGTTGAAGTTTTTCATGTATAGCTACTTGTTGACTAAAGTATAAAGAAGAAGCAATTTGCATCAATAGAAGTAGTTATCAATTGTGAAAAACTATTCTAGTCATTACAACACTAGAATTTCAACATGGTATCAGAACTTTGGTGAAGGAAAAAAGCAAAGAATCATCTTGAAGATCACCTCCTCCTCCCTCTCCAAATAGAAGAGATAAAAAAGATCTATCCAATATTCAATGCTTTCATTGTCAAGCTTATGGTCATTATCAAACTCAAATTGAAGAGATGACTATAAAAGGGATGATGATCGTAAAAGAAGTAGAAGACTGTGAAAATTCATAATCCTCAAAGAACCCCTACTGCAGCAAATTTGAACATACTTCACCCATTTGATTTTTTAACATACATTAACCAAGTTATTCTTCTGAATACTGAAGCAAATTACTTTTGCAGCCTACACTAATTAAATACTTGATTTGCATGAAACAGGAAATAGAGCAAAGAACAAGATACATAGGACACACTTATTTTTGGACACAATAGTCCCCACAAAAACCCAATGCAAGAAAACCAGTGCAGCGATTCTGAGGGTTTATTATTATGCAGGAGAAATGTCTGAATACAAATCTGGGATGCTCAGCTAGCAATCCTTTACAAAGAAAATATTGGCGGAAAATCTGAGTGAGTTTTACCTCACTTCACCCAACAGAATTCCAGTTGATCCGGCACAAGACTGGCTAACCCCGGTTATTTCTGCATTGACCCTGGTTAGGCTTTGCATCAGCCCTGTGTCAACTTCTCTGCCCTCTGAGTCAGCTCACCCAGCTGTTTCGGCATTTCCCGGCTATTCCGGTTTTTCCGACAGTTTTGGATTCTGCGTGACAGACGGCTTTTTAGCTCTGCACTAGCCCTTTTGGCTTTGTGTCAGGTCTGCGTAGGCCTAGACTGACCCAGCATCAGCGTTTCCCGGTTGTTGTGTTGCTTCTCTGCAAGCTCTCTTAGACTCTCTGTCAATATTCTCCGGAAAGTCCTTCCGGATTCTCACTGCCCCTCTGCTGCTAAATGATCACTTAATTCAAATTTCTCAACTTCCTAACCCCAAAAATCGAACTCCAGATCAATTCTCTCTCTCTCTCTGTTTCCAAATGAACCCCAAGCCTCCATTTTATACTTTTCTTGTTGAGTCTTTAACGACTGAGATTAAGTCTCTAATCGACTAAGATTAAAACATGACTTGATCCGCCTTCAGATCATTCTCACCCATATTTTGATTAACACCCATTAATATTATATTTTCCTAAGTTTAGATTTAAGAACCCCATTAAAAATATTAATTATTTTAATAAAATACAATCCGGGTGGAATTTCACCAAACGGTTTTTGGGTTTTTTTAGAACTCATGTGTGTTAGCCTCTCCACCAATTTTCAAGGCTAGAGCACTTCCGATGCTACCAAAAACTAACAAAGACATCATGCATCTGTTGTTGATCTAGATGAGCCATCTTCAAAAAGGAGGCATAGAAGAAGTGATTATGAATTTGAACACTCATTTATTTGTGCTCTTACAGGTTCTATTGAAAATCATGATGAAATTTGGCTTGTGGACAATGGTGCCTCTAGGCACATGACTAGAAATCATGATTATCTATCTGAATTACTTGAAAATAAGTTCTCTCAAAAGGTCGAGCTTGGAGACAATGGCAAATATGAAGTCAAGGGCATTGGTACGTCATCTTTTCAATTGGAATCCAGAGGTAATGTATCCATTAACAATATTTTATATGTTCCTGGTTTAAAGAAGAATTTGTTGTCCATATCATCTCTTGAAGACAAAGGGTATAGAGTTGCTTTTGTTGATGGACAAGTCCTAGTATGGAAGAAAAATTCATCTTTTGAATCTGCTAAAGTTATTGGGGTACAAATTGGAGGACTATATCATCTCCTTGGTCGTTCATTCCAAGCTCTCTTCCACAACACTATAGAACTTAGTGAGATTTGGCATAGAAGGTATGCACATATGCACTACAAGGCTTTGGGAAGATTGAAAGATTTTGTTAAGGGTGTACCTAAACTTAAGACTGATCATGATGGAGTATGCAAAGGATGTGCCCTTGGGAAAAATGTTAAAGGAAGATGCACTAGCAGTGATAGTAGATCCAATGGAATATTGGATCTTATACATTCTGATGTCTATGGGCCCATGCCTAACAAAACTTTGGGTGGATGTTTATATTATGTATCTTTTATTGATGACTATTCTCGCAAAACTTGGATTTATCTTCTCAAGACCAAGGATCAAGTGTTTGAAAAGTTTCGTGAATTCAAAGCACAGGTTGAAAATGCTACAGGAAGAAGAATCAAGACTCTAAGGTCCGACAATGGTGGGGAGTATGTATCAAATGAATTGATTGATTTCTGTAGGGATGCTAGAATTAAGAGGGAGTTGATAGTTCCCTACTACCTCAAACAAAATGGAACTGCAGAAAGAAAGAATAGAACTATAATGGAAGTTGTCAAAGCAATGCTTCATGATCAAGAGTTGTCGATGTTTCTTTGGGGTGAAGCTGCAAGGACTATTGTCTATGTTCAAAACAAATGCCCACATTGAGTCTTGGATTATAAGACTCCCAAAGAAGTCTTTATAGGTGAGAGACTGAATGTTGAACATTTAAGAATTCTTGGTTGTCCAGTTTTTGTTCATGTACCCAAAGAGAAAAGGACAAAGTTGGAACCATCCAGGAAGAGAGGTACCTTTGTTGGATACAGTGAGAATTCAAAGGCCTTTAGGGTCTATATTCTAGGGCATTAGCATCATTCAATATTTATTTCAAGCGTTTGAAAAGTTTATCTCAAGAACAAGGATCAAGCGTTTGAAAAGTTTCGTGAATTCAAAGCACAAGTTGAAAATGCGACAAGAAGAAGAATCAAGACTCTAAGGTCCGACAACAATGGGGAATATGTATCAAATGAATTGATTGATTTCTGCAGGGAAGCTGGAATTAAGAGGGAGTTGATAGTTCCCTACTACCTCAAGCAAAATGGAACTGCAGAAATAAAGAATAGAACTATAATGGAAGTTGTAAAAGCAATGCTTCATGATCAAGAGTGTTGGCATTATGATACAGGTGTTGTCCTTGATGGCAACTCACTCAAATGAAAGATCACAGTGCAGCAGGTCAACAGCAAAGAATTACAGATTAGACTCCAAAGAATGAAGAAAGAGAGGTATACGCAGATTCACCTTGTCCAAGCTGCGTATACACGCAGGTTTACTGAACAAAATGAGCATATACATACACACACACTTTCACAGAAGGAAAAGCACGTATATCTTGGAAAACCAAAGTTTTTGGTCCAAGGTATTTCTTGGTCCAAGGTATTTGACCCAAGGTAATTGGTCTGAGGTATTTGGTCCAAGGTATTGGTCCCTGGTGGAAGAGTGGAGCTTTCTGTAGGTTGGCACCTACGTACTAGTAAACATATTGGCTAGTACAAGAGCTAGGGGGTTGTAGCTCCCCTCCAGTAGTAGCTGGAGAACGAGAAAAGGTTTAGCCTTCTGCGGGTGGGTGTTTGCGTACTGATATGAGTCTGCACCAGTACAAGATTGTAAACAGATTTTCTTATTATTAAAAGAAGACAGGGACGACAGCAACAAGCGGTTTTTACCCACATTGGGTTTCCACCTTATATCTTGGTGTTCATGTGTGTTGCTTATGTGTGATGCTTTATTCTGCTTTTACTACACTATCTAATAAATCTCTGATATACCAATTTAAGCTCAATACAGGATAAATTGTCTAAATCAAAAGTTCTCTGCATATACGCTGGTTGTTTAAGTATAGTCGCGTGTACACGCTAGTTCACTTCACTGAAGTAGCGTAAACAAATCTGTTTGGGAAATAAAATTATAGATCTAATAATACTGATTCACCCCCCTCTCAGTATTATTTCCAACAATTGGTATCAGAGCAGGTCCTTTAGAAGAAGCTTGATCGATTGAACAGAGATCCATCAACATGAATAATCAAAAAAGCGTGGGATCCATCAGACCGCCAATTTTGATGGGAGCAACTTTGTTTATTGGAAAATAAGAACCACAGCCTATCTACAATCACTTGGAACGAATGTCTGGGAAATTGTGGAAGGAGGATATACATTTCCAACAGCAATTCCTACAGATACGGCAAGTAAAAAGCAATATGAAACCAATGCCAAAGTTGTCAATACATTATTGGGAAGTCTGTCACAATCAGAGTTTGTCAAAGTCATGCAGCTCAAATCAGCCAAAGAAATATGGGACAAAATCGTTCTGAGCTACGAAGGAGACTCTCAGGTAAAACGTGTTAAGCTTCAAACTCTCAGAATTCAGTATGAAACTCTTAAGATGCACAGTGATGAAAGTATAGTTAGTTACTTCTTATGTATAGATGAGGTTGTTAATTGTATGAAGAATCTGGGTGAAGAAATAAAGGAAGTTACCTTAGTTGAGAAAGTTTTGAGATCCTTGTCTACTAAATTTGAATCAAAAGTGTTTGCCATAGAAGAAAAACAGGATCTGCAGACTATCACTATGACACAGCTTCACAGAATCTTAACTGCCTTTGAGATGAGAAAAGGAGGACCATCAGATATGAGAGAAGCCGCATTTAAAGCTTCAGCAAAAGGAAAGGAAGAACACAATGAATTAGGACATATTTCAGAAGAAGAAGATGAGGTAAACTTTGTCAAGAAGCTTCAACGGGGTTCCGGAAGATTTAGAGGTAAGCTACCCTTCAAATGCTTTGCCTGTGGCAGAGTCGGTCATTATGCTGCCAAATGTCCTCATAAAGATAAATATGAAAAAGGAAAGGAATATGCAAAATGGAATAGAAAACAAGTTGTAAATAAAAGGAGTTACTATACTCATGAAGATAGCAATGGTTTATCAAATAGTGATGAAGATGAAAATAGTAATGATTATAGACTTCTAATGGCTTATGACGATGATAATTTTTGGGATGCTTTAGAAGAGGATGACCTTCATGAAGAAATCTCTAAACTCAAAATCTGTTTAGAAGAAAAGAATATGATTATAGATACCTTGACATACCAACTTGCTGAAAAAGAAAAACACAATGAAAAACTAGAATATGAAATTGTGGGTCTAAGAAAAGATCTTGAGAAAATGAAATCTCTCAATCTTAGATTTGCTAAAGGATCAGAAACTTTAAATGAAATTATCAAAGTGAAACGTTCTCCTCTGATAAAAACAGGTCTTGGATATACTGAAGAAGCATCTCAATCACAGAAGCTGTCAACCTCCACTAAAAGCTATCTTGATGCAGCAAAGACCAGTGAACAGTATGACAATCGTCAGCAAAGGCATACAGTTGATCACCGGGTAAATCATACTCACTTTACTCCAAGGATGAATAGAAGCCACAACCAACCGCAGGAAAATCATACTCAGTTTGCTCCAAAGATTCATAGATTCGATAGTCGCAGGAACTTCTTTAATGGGCAATGTTTTTCATGTCATAATTTTGGGCACAAAGCTGCTCAATGCGTTGCTTACAAAACCATCATGACTAGAGAAGCACGAAATCACAGGAATGTAACAGGGATCAAGAGAAGTTCCTATAATAACTTTTTTCCTCTTGAAAATGTAATAGAATGCTCAATCTGTAACAACTTTGGTCATGAAGAATCTGAATGCATGAGCAAAATACGGTAAACATCTCAAAAGAAGCAAACGCCATTAAATCCCAAGATATGGAGAAGGAAAGAATCTCAAACAGAAAGATGTGGTATAGCCTTGTATGCAGAAGGACAAGAAAATCAGTGGTACATCAACAGTGGATGCTCCAAACACATGACAGGTGACAAAGAAAAACTTCACTCATATAATGCCTTAGAAAAGAAAAAGAATGTCTCATTTGCAAATGACACTCCTGCTGTCATAAAAGGTAAAGGTTATGTTTTCTTGAAAGAAAAGGTTAAAGTTGGAAATGTTATATATGTAGATGGTTTAAAGCATAACCTGTTGAGTGTCAGTCAAATGTGTGATCAAGGAAATGAAGTGGTGTTTCGATCAAACGGATGTGTTGTTCGTGAACTTGATACAGGAGAGACCGTGATCAAAGGTACAAGAACTCCAAACAACTTATACATACTCAAGGGAGGACAACAACAGTGTTATCTAAGCAAAAATGATGAAAACTGGCTGTGGCATAGAAGATTGGGACATCTAAGCTTTTCTCAAATAAGAAAAGCATGCAGATTCAAGGTTGTTCATGATCTTCTAGATATCAGCATCCCTGAAAATACAATATGCAAACCATGTCAAATCGGTAAGCAAACCAGAGCTCACTTCATGGAAAAAGAAGGGTCAGCTAGTAAGCCTCTTGAACTTGTCCATACTGATTTATGTGGACCATCAAGGAAAAAGTCACCTCGTGGAGAAAAATAGTTTATTTTGTTCATTGATGATTTTTTCAGAATGTGTTGGATAGGTATTCTAAAGCATAAAGATGAAGCATTTGAAAAGTTCCAAGCCTTCAAAACTTTGGTTGAAAATGAATCAGATCGAAAAATCAAATGCCCAGATCGGATCGAGAAGGGGAATTTACCTCGGATGAATTCTTTGACTTTTGTGAACAACATGGAATAAAAAGGCAATCCTCCACCACAAAGAATCCTCAGCAAAATGGAGTGGTAGAAAGAATGAACAGAACTGTTCAACAAATGGCTCGAGCTATGCTAGATGAATCTGGAACTCCTGCAACCTTCCGGGGTGACGCTGCATTTGCTACCGTAACTATTCTCAACCAAGCAAATGTTCGGATAAATAGCACTCAAAATCCACATGAACTTTGGTATGGTAAGACTCCTACTGTAAAATACTTTAAAGTTTTTGGAAGCAAATGTTATATCAAAAGGACTGATGAAAAACTTGGTAAGTTTGAGCCCAGAGTAGATGAAGGTATTCTTCTTGGTTACTCTTCCAGAAGTAAAGGATATAAATGTTATAATAAAAGACTTGGGAAAATTGTTGAAAGTATTGATGTTGTAGTTGATGAAGCATGCAAAAATCCAAAACAGATAAAATCAGAAGATTATAACAATGAAGAAGATGGGGATTATTTTCCCACATCAAATCAAAATGATATTGAAGAAGAAACCAATGAAGCACCAAAAGAAGAGATAGCGGTGGAAGAAAAGACTTCGTCCAGGTATGTTCAGAAAAATCATTCAGAAACTCAAATTTCTCTTATTGAAGCTTCTATTGATCAATGCTAAACCCTAGACCCTTGACTAGGAGATCCTCCACGCACAAGTCAAGTCCTTTCAAGATCACTTCCTCTTGCAACACTTCGTCATCTTCCTTCCAGTGCTTTGTCTTCCTCTTTTCGACACTTCTTCCGACCACTATAGAGACCTTGGATTGTGTGTTCTAGGATGTTCCTTGACCTCTTCTTCCTTCACTTGAGATGGAGTCTTTCTACCTTAGGATGATGACCTTCTAGCCTTCCAACTGAACCATTTTCTCTTAACAACTATTGCAGACTTAGGGCAGTAGTGTCAAAATTGGCAACCAGGTCCAAACTCCATGTGGGTCACCTTATTTATGGCTGCTGATATTTTTCCTAGATTCCTCTCGTCGAGAGGTGTAGGATTGATCTAAAGATCATCCAATTCTGTTAAGTATTTATGAAGATATGAATTTATTTTGATTATGGACAAATTGTCAAGGTCGGCCAGCAAACTTATGTAGGCTCAGAAGCCCAACAGTCATGTCTATTCAACCTCAACGTTTTACTATAAAAGGAGAAGGTCTTCAAGTCATTTAGACACGCACTCTACTTGTGACCTCCTCCTCTCCACATGTCTTTGGGTTTTGGTGGAGGAGAGATACTACGAATATACGCTGGCCGCAGTAAAGATGATGCCCTAGTCGCAGTAAAGATGATGCCCTAGCCGTAGTAAAGATGATACCCTAGCCACAGTAAAGATATGCCCTAGCCGCAGGCTCATGAGGAGATCTACACACAAAAAGAGGAGACTTATATGCAGCTTAAATAAGCCCCTATACGTTGTCCTAAGAAGGAGATCTAGCCACAGTAAATGAGGTCTCTTCACAGCTGAAAGAAAGACCCTAATACGCAATCCCTTGTGCCCTAACTACTGGCCTTACTCCTCAGCAAAAGAAGGTCCAGATGCAGCTCTATCCCACAGCTGAAGGAGGCTCCTATACGCTGCATAAAAGAGGTCTAAACGTTGGTAAAGGAGACCTGATCTATACATTGTTGAAGTGCCCTAATCCGCAATCCTGTAGGAGACTAAATCACATTCATGGAGGACCAATTCGCTGCCTGAAGAAGCTCCTTCTTAACGCTGTCAAGGAAAGGCCTTTGACACAGTTAAGAATGATGCCCTGCCACTGTTAGTGCAGCCCTCATTTAGCAACCAAGAAACCTTATACACAGCAAGGAAAGAGACTACTCATCTGCAACATAAGATGGCACTTATTCATAGTATGAGGAGGTCTGAAAGGACATCATATAAACTCGGATTGTTGTAGGTGACAGCATGGTGATAAGTCATTGTTACATAGTGAAGGAATGCATCTGCTCTAGATCAGCTTATGTAAACAACTAGGTGTTTGAAAGGGCTGACAGCACAGTCAAGTTCTTATGATGCTTGGATGCTAGCAAGATAAAGTATTGGAGGCCTATCTTGTTGCTAGGCTAGGCCACAGGCCATAGCCAACAACAAGGCTATTCTCAGGATTGCCTATCAGATGGACAGAGCTACTATGTTGAGGGTTAGTCAGATAACAAGGATGCAGCATGGTGATGGTTGCAGCATGATGGGGGCAGCAAAGTGATGATGGATGTTGTATGATGAGTGCAACATAGAAGTCATTGAGTGCAAATCAACGATGAGTACAACATTGGGTGCAGATCCGTGATAAAGAGCAACTCAATAATTGGAGCAGCTCAGTGACAGAAGCAGCAACATGAAGTGCATAGCATGGTCATGATAAGTGCAACATGCTGCCACACGGAGAGGTGCAGCAAGTGGACAAGATGCAGCACTATGATAGGTGAAGGGGTCACCTTGGAGAATCAGTTGAAGCAACATGTCTTCAACTGATCTCATATAGATATAGAAAGTCAAAGTGTTGACTTCTGTTGTAAATGTACTATCTCTCTCTCTCTGCTAAACTATTGAAGAACATAAAAGAAGAATTTATCAAGGGTTTCCCCACATTGGGGTTTGTCCCTGGCTAGCGCCACATCTTGTGTCCTCTTGTCTTGGCTTGTCTTCTGCGATTTATGTTTATGTTCTATCTGCATTTTACTTAAATGCTGATGTGATTGCTAATCTGGAAAAGATATTGATCTAACTGTGAAAATTGAAATAAATTGCTCTAAGCATAGAACATACCTAAAATTAACAAGTAGCAATGCAGCCCTAATTCTTCGAACATGTGGAGGATTCTCTTCACTAAACCATGTTAGACTTGTCTTCTACCCTTCATTTGCATACCCTTCTTCCACACTTGAGAGAGAGGCCTTGTAGGCCTAGCTTGCACCCAAAACAATGAGAACTGGTGAACTGTAATTTTCTACTGTTATGGCCGTAAGAAAACCCTTCCCCTTTCGCACGTGTGGTTGTGAGTTTACCGTAGAGACAGTCCTTAATCTTCGGCTTCTTTCTCCCTTCCTTCACTGCCCTAGAAGACTTATTTTCATCCTTTTGTTGGCCTCTTTTCTGCGCTAATTTCATAGTGAAGTGAGTGCATTGAATTGGAGTGGACAGCCTCTATAAATAGAGGATTGTGAGGACTTGTAGGCCGACTTGATTGACTGCTTGTAGGCCGACTTGAAGAGTAGACTTCGGATGGCTTCTATGGTGGTGTAGCATGCTTGAAGGGGCTTCTTGATGGTGCCTTTGCATAGGAGGAGACTTGACTTTGCTTGGAGGTTTTCCTTACATATTCATACATGGTGTAACATGCCTTCAACATTTCCTTTTGACTATTTGACTCACCTATAGCACTTAAACTAGTGCTAGACCTATTTCAATGAGAACGAAACTCATTGACATATATCATAAAAATAATACTTTTTTCTTGATTAAATACAAATATCAAAAGTACATTTATGAAGACTGAACCTAGTCACACTTCCTTCAACACTTCATCTGCTTACGCTTATCTCATGTTTTCATGGTTGTTGATGGTTATTTCATTTCATATTGCTCACATCATATTTGCTTATAATCATTGCTTCAAAAAACAGTCGAACCGAAACGGAAACAGTCGAATTGACCGAGTCAGACTCTTGCCTAGGCTAGCTCGGTACAAAAACCGGACAAAAGGTCGGTCTGTTAACGAACCAACCGAGCGGTCGCTGATTCGTTCGATTCAGTAACGTATCGGTCGGCTCAAACGGGACCATCTTAACCAAGTTGAGTCAATCCATGGCGAAACAGAGAGGTTTTTGGCACTCCATCTACCCTCTCCCAAGCCTATAAAAGTTACGCAACCCCCTCACATTTCCTCACAGCGATCTCAGTGCAAATGCGTGAGCATTTGTGAGGAGTTTGTGAAGAGTTGGAGTTGGTTTTTGGAGCAGCAGTGAGGAGTCTCTTGGGCAATCATTGGAGCTGCAGTGAGAAGCTTCCTAGGTAGTCAATGGAGCAATGTTGAGGAGTTGGTTTGTTGGAGCAACATTGAGGAGGCTAGAGCCTAGAAATATTTTTTTTCACTTCTCAAATATAGAAACTGAAAAGAGTAATTTTTGTAAACAAAATGAACATTGAAGAGTTGTTTTTTTTTTCATTTTCAGAATTTTGTCCATCCATTTCCAGGTCCAAATATCAGAAAATGGCTCTTAGAATCAAACATGTTGCTTGGGCATATGCTGAGATAATTGATAATCAAATGCATTGCAAACTTTGTCATAAAATAATTAAGGGAGGTGGAGGGGGCATTCATAGGCTGAAACAACACTTGGCTAGTATTAGACGCCAAATTGTTCTATGTGCTGCACTAGCAAAACAAATTGGGGATGTTAGGAAGGAGTTGCTAGAAAAATTTGAGAAGTTTGAGGAAGAAAAATCTAGGCAAAAAGAAATAGAGGTTGAAATTGGGAGGAAGAAGAGTATAAAACACATGATGGCTGCCAACCCCAATTTTGATTATGAGGGCTCTTCATTTATCCCTTGCACTGATGCATCCAACCCCTTTCGCTATGTTGCTCCCTCTTTGGAGTCCATTCAAGAAAAGGGTAAGGGTAAAATTAAAAAGAAGGGTGATATCAAAAGTTATTTCACAGTCACACCCTCCTCTCCCTCTGATAGTGCACATGGTCCTCAAGCTAATAGAGGTCAAATGCAGCCTACTTTAGATGACCATTGGAAGAAAGAATTGAGAGAATCTTCCTGTGATTACATAGCTTGATGATGGTATGATGTTGATATCCCCTTCAATGCTTCTCGTTCACCATATTATGAACCTATGTTTGATGCCATATTTGTTGTTGAAAAGGGCTTCAAAGGTCCTACTATGCATGAGTTAAGGGGATCTTTTTTGCAAAAAGAGGTTTTTTCCATTGATGAATATTTGAAAGATTTCAAAAGCTCATGGGCAAAACAAGATGTACCATCATGTCAAATGGATGGATTGATCAAAGGAACCGTACCATCATAAATTGTGTATCTTTCGCCCACGGGGAACCATGTTTCTAAAATCAGTTGTTGCATCTAATAGGGTGAAATATGCACACTTGTTGTTTCAGCATTTGGGTGAGGTTGTTAAAGAAGTGGGGGTGGCTAATGTTGTTCAGATCATCACAGATAATGTCTCTAACTATGTTCTTGCTGGTAAAATGTTAGAGGAAAAACACAAAACCATCTTTTGGACCCCATGTGTTGCACATTGCATAGACCTCATGCTTGAGGATATTGGTAAAACAGATTGGGTCAAGAACATTGTAGAGCATGCGAAAAGAATAACAAAATATATCTACAATCACTCATGGATTTTGAACCTGATGACGAAAAACAAAGGGGGCAAGGATCTTGTTAAGCCTGCCATCACTAGATTTGCAACTCATTTTTTGACATTGCAATCTATGCTTTCCCAACATAGAAACTTGCAGAGGATGTTTTCCAGTGATGAATGGAATGAATGTCAATGGGCTCGTAAACAGGATGGCAAAGATGTGAGAAAAAAAGTTTATGAAGAAATATTTTGGAAAAAAGGCAGCAGAGATTGTGAAGGTTGTTGAACCACTAGTTAAGGTGTTACGGTTGGTGCATGGGAAAATATTGGCTATGGGCTTCATTTATGAGGTTATGGATCAAGCAAAGGAGCAAATAAAGACAACATACAAGGATAGAGTGGCTAAGTATGGGCCCATTTGGGAAATCATTGATCAAAGATGGAATAGTCAACTCCATCGCCCTATACATGCAGTTGGGTTTTTTCTAAACCCAAGGTATCATTATAAAGCTTTGGAGGCAGAAGCTTTGACAGAGGAGGTTAGAGATGGATTGGTTGAGTGCCTTGAGCGCATGGTCCCTAAGGAGAGTGACCCGCTGGAGATACACCGACAAATCACTTGCTTCAGTAGAGCCACAAGTATTGTTAGCAAGAACCTAGCAAGGATTGCAAGGGAAGCAGATGAGCCAGGTAAACAAGTTCAATTTTCAAATTCTTATTTTGTTAAATTGTTTATAACTTTATAATTTGAAAGTTGGATATAATTTGTTGAGCTAACTCATTAAACAACTATGTTTTTTGCAGCACAATGGTGGGAGGCATTTGGTAGCCATTGTCCTCAATTGTAGAAGTTTGCAATCTATATTTTGAGTCAAACTTGCAATGCTTCTAGGTATCAGCACAATTGGTCTGTCTTTGAGAGGATTCACACTAAGAAGAGAAATCATTTGGAACAAAAACGATTAAATGATCTAGTCTATGTCCAATACAACCTCCCTCCAGCTAAGACGCAACCAATCGCCGAACAAAAGACCTGATACAGATCCCATTGTGTTGGAAGATATTGATCCAACATCAGATTGGCTAGTGGAGATTCAACCAGTGGAGTTTGACCCTAATGAGGATATTGGTCTTGATTTGGATATAGAGATGGAGGCATTACTTGAACATCTGCTAGTACCAAGCCCAGCCTTAAGTCCTCCAGTTGCAGGCACTTCCTCTACTCAGCCACGGTGCAAGCGCATAGCTCGTATATCTCAGTGTGCTAGTGCTACTACTTCTATAGTTGCAGTTGGAGATCTTGATGAGAAGGAGGAACCATGGGTTTCCCTGTCTCACTCTAATTCAGACTCTAAGCCGAATGATGTTGGCTTCTCTAGTAGTAGTGACCAGTGACTAGTGATGTTTTGTTGTAGAGGCCATTTAGAGCCCCCCTTGGTTATGTGTTTTCCTACTGATATCTATATATTACATGTATTGGACAGTGCATTGGGTGCCATTTTGATATAATAGATATATTCATGAGCATGCTTTGATCATATTTTGTCTTCTCTCTATATTCTAATGCTTTGAGTTTGGAAACATGAATGAAAATCTTTAAAATTATGTTTTTTCATAAAAAAAATAAAAATAAAAATAAAAATACTTAATGTACTTTTACAAAGACCGACTCATTGAAATCAACTAGGCCGTGTCGATACCGAGTCGAAGTCAACCCTCGACTAGTTGGGAGTCGAAGTCGGAGTTTTAAAACTATGCTTATAATCTTAAGAAAGTAATCCACTTCACTTAGTTTTCCTTTAGGGACCACCCCCCATAGCTAGCCTAGGAGATAGCTTAAACGAAGAGAGTTGAGAATAGGTGACAGGCCCTTCTCTTATTTCCTTGCCACCAACCACACCTTGTGGGGTTAAAGGCTTTTCTCACTAACTGTAGTTAGGTGTAGGCGGCAGGGTCAAGAACTGTTAAGTTACAACTAGAGTTCAGAGGGATGTTGGAAGCCAAGGACATGCTATTTGTATTGTTGTCGCTCAGATTGTACTGGCACTGCTACAACAACTCAGGGCGGGAGCTGTCACTCTGATCCTCACCCATTCCGTTCTAGTTGTCTCCCAACAATAGGCTATGGGGGGTAGTCCCTATGGAAATGTTTAGATGGAGAACAAGTTGGCAACCAACAAGTCTGGGAGATACAATTGAGTGGCCTAGCTACTTGGTTAATTTTAGCAAGACTTAAGGATTAGATTTGATTTGAATGTGAGATCAGTGCCTTATGGAGTCAACTTCTTGCTTATTAATAAGGTGCCAAGTAACCGGATGGACAATCGCTACTTGAATGCTTAACTATCCTATATGCTACGCAAATCCTAAGATCTAGGTGTGATGCAAAATCATGGTTAATTTTAAGTTATATGTCTATTCTAAGTGTGACCTTCCTCTTAACTGTTTTGGAACTAGTCTCTAGCATAGGTTGTGGGATGGAAGTCAATGGGAAGCAAGCAAGGGCTTGATTAATGCTACCTGCCCTTCCAACCACCTGATACCTCCGACGCTACAAAGACTGTGGCTCTGACAACTACAAAGTCACCTTGTTAACCACTAAAGAGCGGCTAAATTCCTCAAACTAAATTGAGAAAGGGTGGCCCTAAATGTCTATCAACCAAGCGTATGCTTGAAGGTAAGTTATTAATGCAACTAGGCTTAGAATGTATTGCAAAGTGGATTGAGTGATTCTTAAGGTAAGACTGCTTAAGTGTTCCTTAAGTACTTAATTATGGTTTGATCTTAAACTATGTCAACAAGTACTTAATAATGCTTTAGAAAGGGCAATCTTAACCACAGGAATGTGTCAATTTAACAAGTGTCAATCATAAATGAGAGATCCTTTCAAGTGCTCGAGACAAAATTATTCTCCACAAGATGTTAAACAATACCTACCAATGATAGCAATTAAAGGAACTTCGAGCACTTCTTCACTTAACAATTAGCCAATGATTATCAATACAAAATTCCAATCACAATTACTCAAGATACTCCAATGATGATTCCACAACAAGATTATCAACGACCTTATGCAATATTACTTAATGACAATTATTAAGAAATGTCTGATTAGATTAGAAATATACCAACGGTTCCAAAACAACCATAAACCAGTGATAGCAAAGGAGAATGAGATTACCTATTTTCTCAGAGCAATTATCTTTTAAGATTAGCAATGTTCTTTAGACAATTAGATGCTAATTAGATTTCTCAATGCCATCAAGTTATTCCAATGTCAATCAAAGAAACTTGAATCATTTAACACAATGTTATTTGAGATTAGGGTGCTTGAGTGAGTGAAAATATTGGATGTGATCTTATGAAAACTTTAGTCAACTCACAACAACAACAAAACCAATGGCAATTTCAATGTTATTAAGGTATATTAGGGATTAGATAACACAAGTGCTCACAGAATAAATACCCCCTCAGGATTATATTATAAACTACACTGAAGCATAAATGTTCAATAATTAGAGTTCCATGGGAGATAACATGTAGTTCCAAGTCAACAAGTTCAAAGGACTCCATGGTTAAATCGAAAGGACTTAGCAAGTCCTAAAGAAGCTCAAATAGGTTCCCTAATACATGTTATCTTTCAAATACAATTTGTTGTTATAAAGTAGGGTTTTAATTAGCACAATTACAGCATGCAAATGCTTATAACAGCAATAACAAATGAGCCCAAAATTAATAATAGACAAGTGAAAAGTGAAGGCTAATCAATGAGTAAACTAGCAAAGAGAATGCAACAACTTTTCAGCGCCTGGAAATGCACAAAACAACAAGAAAATCCTTAGACGTCAACCCTGATTAATCGCTGAGAATGCATAAAAATTAATACCTATGTTTTTCCAATTTATTGCATGAAAAGTCTAACCCTAGGAATATAAGGTGCAAGGTAACTAGTGTTGAAATATGCAGTTTACTGAAATCTAACCCTAATTTACCTTGGGAAACATAAGAAGTCTAACCCTAGGAATATGAGGTCCAAGGTAAATAGTGTTGAAATATGCAGTTTACTGAAATCTAACCCTAATTTACCTTGGAAAACATAAGATATATATATATATATATATATAGATATAGGTTTTATTTTTATTGGATTAACACAATACTAGACTAGTGCCTTTCTCAATTAAGCTAATGGAGTCTAAGGCTAAAATATATGGAAGAGGATTGATGGAAGTGATTTAAGGAAGATAAAGAAAGCAAATATTAGGTTTCTTAACTTCCAAAACCCTAGAGTCTTTCAATCAAATTGGAGACAATATGGGGGGAAGTTACGCCTAGGTTCCCCAATAGAAACTTGATGACAATCTTGTCAAGGATTTGTTAGAGCCATAAAATATTCAACAATACTTTGGTGCAAATTTTGTTGAAACCCATATTCTCCAACAAACACAAGATGAAAGAAGATACTTATAATAAATTTGCACAAAATAACCATAGAATTACCATTTATCATCCAAAAGAAAGAGCCATCCAATCACGATATCCTCCTCGATAGTTTGCTCAATCAATGCTCCATAGCGCGCAATAGAAAATAAGCAAACTAGTGTGCACTATCCCAAGTGTGAGTGTGAGAATGATCCAAGACTAAATCAACTTCCCTCTACTTATATGAAGGCAACCAAGTCAAGTTAGCCTAAAATTAGACTAAAAGCCCTAAAAATAACATAATATCAATATGTATTACAAGTTGGATAGGTCACAAGCTGACTCTCAAAGATAGCTAACTCAATCATAAAACATAAAATCAAGCCTCTTTTAACCCATATGTGCAAGATAAAAGGCCTCCAAGGATGATGTTGTCGTCTAAAAGGTGAACCTCTCGGCAAAATACGCCATATATGACTCAAGAAAGTGCTCCTCGCTCTAAAATTCACATCTCCTCAACAAAAGGTGTCCCACCATCAAGCAAAGGCCCCCTCAACAAGACATCATCATCAAAATTTGTCCACCTCATTAATCCATTCCAAATGAAGAGATTGTCATGGAGCTAGGGCACAATATCATCATGCAAAGCAATGTACTATTCCCTTCAGGGTGTCTCAAGTCATTATCATCATCAAACCATCCCATAAATAGGGTAACATCCATCAAGAAGGTGTAATGCCAGCTTGAGGGAGCCTTGTCATCTTTGGAGTATATCAACTATCTAAGCAAAGCCTTATCTCAGATGTGTAACATTTCAGGACCTGGTGAGGGAGGAAAGTGTCATCAAATGTGTTGGATACATCCCAAGGTCAACGCTCCTCAAAAGGTGGTCAAATGCTTGGCCCTAGTGCCTAAGGTAGTCATCAAATGGGCCTAGACATCATCTTTGAAGTGTTGGAGAACCATCATGCAATCCCAAGAGATGGTAGCTATACCTGGGAGCAAGCATCTAAAACATACCCATTGAATCAAGTGAGATCAATATCTTAGGTACAAGGGCCATAAAAGTATCATAATGGGCCATATTTAATGTAAAAGGAAACAAAGTACTTCACACAAGCATCATTTTCAAATGTCTTTCTAGCTTATGATTTGTAAACAAGTTACCATACTTAGCTATTGAAGGGTTGAAAGGTATTCTCTGTTTTCTGCGGCTATTGTCTCAGACAGTAAGCAACCTGAAGTATTGTGGGAGCAACGAAGTGAAGTAGCAGCCCTCTTTTAGCACCCACCTATAATAGCACAAAATATGTAAAGATGAGTGTAGCAGATGACCCTTTTCTAAGGGAATAGGGTTTCTTGAGGTCCGATTTAGGGTTGTGGCTTCCCTCACAGAGCCCTGTTGGAAAAATGGTGCCCTTTTTGAAGCTAGAGCGGTAGCTTTAAGTACTAATCCTGGTAAGCAAGGTGTTATGACATATCCCTGAACAACGAAGGAAAGTTTTGGACTAGCAAAGGCTTGGATGAGTCTCCCGTTTTGTAGTGAAGTGGAGTAGAGAAGGATTTGAAGGCAGTTGTAGCCCAAAGTGGCATCAATGGCATCCTCAAGACACCTTAGACAACGCAAAGATTAGACCAGCATAGACTTGCAGCAGGAAGGCAATTTGCAAGGTCTACTCGACACCTATAAAACACAACGATATGTCTGTAAGGGCACAGTTAGGTCAACTAAGTTTGTAACAAGAACTTTGTAATTTGTCTATTAAGACAGTAAGGATGTCAATAATCATGTAAGTAATTAATAGCGTGGTGCATCAGATATTTTGTTAAGTACTAGACTAATATTGTGATCCTTCTATCAATTGTTGTTATTGAGTAAGGGATGATCACTATTAAGAATTGATGGATGCTATTAGCAGTAAGTGTAACCTTGTAAATTGATGTGAACTATTGCAATCCACTACTTGGTGCATTATTGTGTGTTCAATAATACCACTACCTGGATTTGAAAGCAATATTGTGAAACTGTTACAATCTATCTTGTGATTTTGGTAACCCTAAAGGGCAAAAATTCCTTTAGGACATTACACAAAGGATGAGGAAAAAGAAGCATCGTAGGTAGAGAAACATGCAAAGGCTTCCAATTCAGGGACTCAACCTTCAGGTGGGTGGCAGTAAGTAGCTCCTTCCAATTTTGTTAAGAGACCTAAGTGTTTTGAGCAAACAATGAGGGATTCTTAGGAGCATGTGGAGTCTCCTAACAACACATTTAGTAAGAGCAAGCCCCTGAAGAAGTTTTCGAACTATATGAAACTAACGAGTAAAGTACTTTAAGAGGCAATAGACCAAGAGGTTTGGAGAGGATGATGCAAGAGACATTGTGCTAGGTCTAGTGGGACAACTAGTTCCATGTTGGATTTCAGAAAGAACTTTCCTGAATCCTAGCTAAGAGAGAGTGTTAATATTAGTAGCTCACATTGGTACTTATGCACGGGCTAAAGTGTTTAGACGTGTGGAAGTCATCTAATAGATCTTAAACTTAAAAATTGCTTTAGTGATTTAAGTAATTTCTTTTTATAAGATAAAGTGAGCTAATGTTATGAAATGCAAAGGATTTTGCAGCAAATTAGATGAATCTCAACCATTGATCTCAAGTGATGTTGAGATATAATCCCAACCGTCAATCACTATAGAGATTAGGGTTGTGGATTCGGTCACCGACTCCAAAAGAAAGGCTACGCTAAGGAGAAAACACATAAGATACCTTGAGCATAAGACATGATGAGAATGAAATCTTAGTGATTGGGTGGAGGACTTCCACTCAAGTGTATCGAGTTCAAGGAAGGTGCAAGCGATAACAGGGAGATCCAGATCAGCTAGCAAGATCTACAAAGGGCTTAATAAGTTGGATTAGCCCCATTTTATTGTTGTATGTATTTTCCTCAGTGAGCCATTACCTACGAAGGTAGCCCTTGTAAGTTCAAAAATTTTAATGATTGAAGAACCAATTTTGAAGGGCAGAAATCTCGTGTGCAAGTGACTTTGAGATTTTGATTTAATTTGCCTCTGTTGATTGATTTTTGCTTTTGTTAAAATTCTGGCAGTGTTATTATTCAGTAGATCTGATTGACTAGGAAATAATTAACCCAGTGCTAGATTTAAGGAAAATAAACAAACCATGCATGTCATCTATGGAACTGTTATCAGTGATCAGGATCATGAGAGAAAATTTCTCCTCTAGTTACCCCTAGATGTGAGGGGATAATAGAACTAATCATTGAAGTCTTAAGTATTTATTCACATCCCCACATTTGAATAAGGACATAGAAGACGGCTAAAAAAAATTATTATGAACTTGAGGTAGAGCACATTAAAGTCGAGGAAAACAAAGAGGTTGATGTACTTAGTAGAAAAAAGCACATGATCGCTACCATAAGCTCATGTGAACTGATTTGAAGTGAAAATTTAGTATGTTCACTCATGATGAGAATCAAATAAAGTAAAAAGGACATCACAAGTAGTTATAAATAGAAGAGAAGTCACCTACACTTGCTGCCCCTAGATTTCTCAACACTTCTGCCCGAAGATGCATTTTGGTTTAGGCATGCAGTTTGACATTCTCTTATATCTGAGTTTGTCTATCTCCTATTCATGTGGCAACATTAAATAGACCAGAAATTGTTGTTATCTTTGCAAGGGCTTCTTCTCTAATTTCATTTGGATTTCTAATAATCAGATCCAACTCAACCAAATTTTTATTGTTTGGGTCTATCACTCTTACGTATACATTCTTCTAGCTAAACTTCTTTGTGTATGTAAAATAATTGTCTATGCTTCTAAAATCACTATTTCAGTGCCACTATTAAGACAAGATAGGACCTATTTTGCATCAAAGACTACACTCATTGTTTCTAACATTGGAATCTACTCAACACAGCCAACTGTCTTGGCAACTTCTTCAGGGAACTCTAGATAGGTTTCTTACTCGACCTTATTTGAAAATATTTATTTCTCAACCTTCTGATTTATTCCAAGTTTCTTTTATTCCTTACAAGATGTTACATATAAATCGTGAGCAAGAGATGCAGAGTTTTCTAATTCAACCACGAAGGATATGATGTGGCAACTGCAGAAGGCTCAAGATTAGAAGGGTACTTTCTAGTTTATTTTGATCTTCATCACCAAAGCTGCCTGCTGAAACTACAAAATGCAGAGGAGGATGCATGCAATTTGCAACTCCTTTTACTGTGCTTCTATTATTCTCTTGTGTTGATTTTACAAGATTTTCTAGATTGATAATTACTTCCAATGATTACTTCATTAATGTGTCTTGTGTCACATTCATCATTAAGCAATTATACACAAAAAAAAACTCAACAATATAAACAATAAAGCCAGTAGGATCATGAAGAGACAGCCAAACAAAAAGAGAAAAAACCCAACAACCAGGGAAAACCCAGCAACCTTTTCTTAGAGAAATTTGTCCAATTCAACAAGAGATACAATCTCATCTTTCCAGTCAAATAAAAATCAAACTGACCAGTAACCAAACCCAGGTGAAACCTGGTCAAACTGCCTATGAATAGCCTAAAAAATTCGGTCAGCTGTGCCTCAGAAATTTTGGTCTGCCTGAGATTTCGTCCTTCTATTTTTCCTTAGATTTCGTCCTTATAGTCTCACACGTGTAAACAGAAGTGATCCAAACCGATGCCCAGAGGAGGAGGTTGAATGGCCTTTATATAGTAATCAAAAGAACCAGAATTGGTGTGTCTATTGGGCTGAGGCGACTTGATCTTCTTGGAAGGTCAACTTGACTTATGGAGGCATATAATTTAAATTTTAGATTTTAAAAATTGAAATTCCCTCTTTTGAAGCCTGTTGACCACACTTTATCAACAGTCCAAAAAGCAGGGTATGAGTTAGTGGACATTTTTTCGAAGATCAGTGTCATCATTCAGCATCAATCTTGTCATTGTAAACCCAATTTCTGCAAGTTTATTGTAAATGATGCTAGTATGATTGTTTAATTACGTAACAACACCTAGGTAAGCCTCTGATTTTGGCAAAGGATTTCATCCTAGGAAGTTTTTTAATCACACCGAATTATGTGTGTTTATAAACACAGATAATCGGCAGAGTTTTTCTTCAAGTTTAAACCCCAAAGCTAAGGTGGAATATGTATGTTGACAAGGTCTTAGGTGAGTCATAGTGTTATATCGAGTTTTTTGCAAAAGTGTGTTTGGGAATAATTTAATCACATTTTGCTAAATTATTTTATTACAAACACACTTGGTCTATACTAAATCATATCGTGTCACGGAATTGAGTAAATTATTAAGGGTCTATGTCTAAGAGTGTTTTCCCCTTCAAGGGTTGAATTCTTTGTAATATCTTGATGTAAAAATATTTTGGTGCATGGTCCCTCATATGTAGACACCATGGCTAAAATATTTGAAGGTGGGAAAATTTATTAATCCCCACTGGTGTCAATTAATTAATTTTTCTAGCTAAATTAAAATAAAATCCTAAGCCAGAAAATTGATTAATTTTGAGTCAAAAAATAAGTATAGAGAAAATAAAATTCTCTCCAAGTGGAAACACAAATTTTGGAGAAAGTGGTCATTCGCAAGGAATAATTAAATTCACAAACCCAATTCCAAGGCAGAAAAATCACAAGAAATTATTTGGGCCCAGAAAAGAATTATTTTTTTTCAAGTCAAAAATGTGCAACTTCTTGGACCTAGCCATTTTCCACTTGGGAGGGGATCTAGATCTCTCTATTTTCTATATAAGGAAGTTATTTGCTCCTCATTTGACACCGAAAATTTGTAAAAAAACTCTAGGTCAAGCTCTGCTAGTTGTAATACCTTTTTTTGACCAATAAAGCAAAAAAACTTTGACGTTTACATTTGATGGTGTTCCTCTTCAATTTTCTTGTGGTAATATTTTCTAGATCATGTGCTTAATACTCTACCGAAAGAATTTTATAAATTATTATTTCTTTAGCCATTTGTTGGATCAACTATTTACACATGTATCTTGTATTAGTTGATGGGTTTTAGAGAAACATTTTAAGTCGATTTATCTAGAAGGTATCTCTAGATTTTGAGGGTTACTTTGTTATCTATGCCTCTATGCATCTAATAATTTGGATTTAAGTGTGTAGAGACTTCAGGTATTCAGATCTTGGGCATGAGGGGAAGTCTTCAGCTAGACCAACCCACTCTCAAGTCAAGAAAACTCAAGAGCCCATTTGATTAAATTTCATGGCTTATTTAATGATTTGATTTGCAGGGATTTGGGCTATTTCTCACCATAAAAAATTATTATTTCTCTTATCTGCCTAAATTTATTTGTGCATTTTTGAATAGATCTGCTTTTAGGAGCCATATTTCCTTGTGAATATTGTAAATTATTTTGTGAATAAATTTGATTTAACCTTGTGTATAATTTTTTATTTTTTTGTGTGTGTTTTTACCTTTTGTATATATCTATTTGGGGTTTCATTTGACATTTTTTTGGCAGGTCTGAAGGGAGAAATCGAATTTTTGGGCTTTTAGCCCTTACCTACCCTAGACGGCTACGGTTTTGGGTTCATATTATCACCTCTTGGCTGGTCGTCTAGCATTTTTTGGTTCCTCCATCAAGGCTGCAGGTATTTGAGGCCTAGATCTACCACCTTTAAGCCACATTAAAATTTGTGTGGAGAAGCTGTGGGCTGGAAGGCCTTTTTTTCACTGAAGCAAAGGGGGTTTAATTCCAAATTTTTGGCATAAATTTTTATCTTAAGGGTTTGACACAATCGCAAATAAATTTTCTGTAGTCATTCCATTATTTTCTCATCAAGATCTAACCTTGAAGGACTGTTGCATGCTTATAAACAAAACCTTTTGAGGCAGGGTCTGAATACAAGGTGGCTGCTAGCATAATAGGGCTGGTGACTTGTTGCTTCTGACTTTAAAAACTAACCCTTAAAGTCTTGTAGACCTGTATTCATCATTTGAGAAGATTTTTGTTTGATCTGGTTGTTGGAAGATTTTTTAAAGGCTCATATTGGTCACTTTTCAAGATTTGATTCATAGCTTTGTTGATTGAGAAGGCTAACATTTTATCATTGCAGGGGTAACGTTCCAAATTATAAGGGTTATATCACCAAAGACAGTGCTATTGGGGTCACACAATTGATATATCCGATTTTGGATGACGGTCGGAGGGCCTTGAAGTTTTTGTTCCTCTAACTGTAAGACAGTGGCTGATCCCACAAATACAAAGCCTAAAAACACTTCGAAATTAACTCATAACAATCACCCATCAACCACAGGTGCTTTGGTTATCATATCTTGCTATTTTGAGGGTTGATTGGAGCTGTTAATGGGCTGAGATCATTATTACAGTGGTTTGACATAAACTTAACAGAGGTTTGATCTAACTTAACAGTGGCATCTTGTGACATATGTTTGGCATTAGACTAATCCTTGTGGTTATCTTGAGGAGCCTCTCTTTTAAGCCTAAAAGTTGTGGTTTCGTTCCCAAGCTTGTCATTAAAGGAGGGTTGCTAGCCCTTGAGCTTTGCTTTTCCTCTCTATCCTTGACTGTCATTCTCATTTCCAGATCTAAAGCAAGCTTTACACCCGCTGTCACAAAACAATCAGGTTTGAAGTATTTTATTTCAGTACCTAATCTCAAGAACAACAGCAATAATAGAGCTTAAAAACACTAAAGAATCATCATAAAAACTTAATAAGGGTTTGGCTCTTGCATTTTGCTGACTGATCTAGAGCTACAGTGATTGATCTTTGCTTACAGTGGTATTTTAGTGGCATCTTTACATTGATTTTAGCATCAAATTTAGTTCCTTGCATTTGGTGGTTAATTTTGAACTGATCTTGTGGGCTAATTTCATCACAATAGTGATCAGATATATATTGATTGGTAACTACAGAAAGCTTTTCTTTTGCTGACTGTGGTATTTTGGAGGTTCTCGCTTGTCAAATTTGAGAGCATTGGTTTGTTACTTCTCTGCTTTTCATTTGACCTTGAAGAGTGATTGACCACCCTAAGAGAATTGTCATTTGTAGCCTTCCTCAAAGCATTAAAACTTTAAAAGACCTCTCTTCTGTCTAAAGGTCTCTTTTGTAACATTGACAACAAGACTGTGTTGTATTGCAGGGGTATTTATCACTGAAGAAGCAGCCCCTTTCTGTAGCAGTGACTCATCTCTATACCTTGAAAATCATTGACTCAAGGAGTTTCCTCTAGTTTTCATCTAGGGTTGTGAGCCTTTCTCACTGTCATCAATTTTGGAGGACCAGAGAGCTTGAAGTTTGATCCTTTAAGAACAATTGAAGCTAGTCATAAGTGGGTCTGCTTCTCCTTTGAGGAGATTGTTGGTTTTGTAAAGCTATCATCTTCATTATAAACTCCTGGAGTGAAGAGCCTTTCAATCTGTCAGGAGGCTTCTTCCATCTTTGTAATTCTCATTAATAAAAGATATTTTTTTCTCTTGGGGAGTTTGGGACCTAGATCCCTTGGCATCCTTCATCTCCTTATTTCAAAAGGAGAACTAACATACTAACTCACTTCTGCCTACTAACTTGTTCTTTTGCATTTGCATTCTAACTCCATTGCATTGCATCCTAAAATCTAATCGCATTCGTAACTTGTATTGCTACTTGATCTAAGTGTTTCTTGAATATCTTGTCTATTATCTGATTGCAATTGAAGATTAAGTAGTAGTTTCATTTATCTTTTGTTAGCAATCTCATTTGCCATCTTATAAGTTGTGACATTTCTGTAAATTCTTGCTTGTTCAGTAAGTAAGAACTAATAATCACACTATTTTCTAATAAGGCATTTGTGGTTTTGCTCTAACATCTAATATCATTGTTTCATTGAGCTGTTTTGGAACATTGTCATAAGCTAGTAATCTTGTTCTTTTGAAGTACATCTCATTGTGATTACAAGCATATTGGAATTTTTTCATTTGGTAGCACCTTGAGTACTAGTGTCTCTCATTGAAGCATTGATACCTCATTTTTCATTTTGCATCTCAATTGCATCCTTAAAATTTACCTCCAAGCCTAAGCTTGGTTGAATAGAAAGTTAGGACAAGCTTTCTTTTGTAGCTTGTGAAGGATAGACCCTCTTTAGTGGTTAACACAGTGACCTTGTAGTCGTCAAAGCCAGTCTCTGCAACACTGGAGGCATCGGGTGGTTAGATCTCACGGGGAGAGATCGTTAACCAAGCCATAGCTTGCTTTCCTTTGCTTTCTCTCCACAACTTACTCTAGAGACTAGCCTCAAAACTAGTGTTGCGAAAATCGCAATTTTATCACGATTTTTTCATTTTCCCGATAATATCGCGCGATTAATTCTGTGATTTTTTCAAAAAAATCTTGAATTTAATTTTTTTTTTTTTAGGAGGAGGTGACACAACCTACCCAGGCTACCCCTGTCACCAGTAGAGGATGTGGTCTACCTCCTGTAGCTCCTAGTTCTTCAACTTCTAGAGCACAGCAAAGTCCACAACCAACTCCACCGGCATCTACATCTAGAAGGAAAGCTATTGCATTTTTTCACAAGAGGGGCAGAGGAAATTAGTAGTATTAGTTATTTGGTTATTTTCATTGTATATGACATTATGACTCATGATATGAGATACATTATTATATCTTTTGTTGATATTTTGAGGTTGAGTTGGGACTCAGGAGTCAGGACTGACTATTCAGGACATGATTCACTGTTATGTGTGATGTAGCACTAGAAATGATATTACACATCTTATATATTAGTTCTTTTATCATATTTATGTGTCAATGTATTTATTTTATGTTGTAGATGCTTTAGATATTAAAAAAATTAATATTTTTGTATTTTACAATTTTCTCCCAATTTTTACAATTTTTTCCGATTTGTTCCCCTCGCCGATATTATCCCGATAACGATTTTCGCAACATTGCTCAAAACAGCTAGGAGGAAGGATTCATTTAGATTAGGCATCTTAATTAAAATTAACCAAGATTTTGCACTCCTAGTTTAGTTTTGCATTTCATCCTTCTAATTTTTTCATTTTTTGTGGCATAGCTATCATTGTGGGGATTATATCTTCCTTGCAATATTATATCATTGTTCTTGTACTCATCCTTGGTCATATTGCTAATTGTCTATTGTCATTTTTATCTTGAACATTTTCTTGAAAAGTACAAATTGTTTCTATTGTGCAAGTTATTTTTATCTGTTCATTGTGCCATCTCTAACTCTTTTTGCAGCATTGTTGATATTGTAACTTGAACATCTATCTACTTGCAAGTCTCTAAATTGCCATTGAGCATTGTAAAGGCACTAGTCTGTTACATTTATATTTTGTATCTGCCTTATTGATCCCAATTGCATTTATCTTAATATACATTGCTCATAAACTCTCACACTTGCTTTAATTAATAATCAAGTTACACTAATAATAATTGTCTTGCCCTTAATCTCCTAGACTTGTTGTTCCAACAAGTTTTCCTTCATTATCATCCTTAGGGACTACCCCCCTTGACTTAGCTAGGAGAGAGTCTAAACGGAGTGAATAGGGATTTAGAGTGACAGCCCATGTTCTAAGCATTGTGCCTTAGTTGTACACTTCAGGCGACAACAAAGATGACATGATTTTTACATTTATATTTATCATTTCTCATATATTTGGAGAGCTAGAAGAAAATTATGAACACTGACCATAGCTACAAAAAATCAACACTCCCTTTAACTAGGGAGGTATTCATAATGACTTTTCCAAATGTTCTCTTGTTTAAAAAAAAATATATATCTATCCCGATAAAAGGTCGAACGAGCTCAGCTATGTTGATGAATCCATCCACTACATGTGGAAAGCATCCTGCATCAACATCAATTAGAGGAACTAGTCACCCACTAGTCTTAGAGTCACCAATCTACACCAATCTACAAAGTTGTCACTTGGAGTCATGTCAGGTACCGCACCTGACCCATGGTAAAACCCTTGGGTCAACAATCTACCAAGTTGTCACTTGGAGTCTTGTCAGGAACCCATCTAACCCATCGTGGAACTCGAGGCCTATTTACCGTTTCCACATGTCGTCACGTCATTGATTGGTAAAAATACTTGCATGATGCTATAAGGCACTCGCTCAACCCACTAGCCAAACCCCATGGAAATATGGTCAGAACCCACTAACCAGGGGAGGACATAGAGGCCTTGATGCTAATTGGGCCAATCTCCTCAACCATATTACATGGTCTCTCGGTCAATACCCATGACCTAAGGGAGATTATCTGCTTCTTGATGCTACACCATCAACACTCCCTTCAACCAGCGTGTCCCAAGGACAGAGATTTTGTCAGAATGTTAGCAACCAGCTCGATTATAGAAATACATAGGAGCCACACTGCTCCACATGCTATGACATGTCGTCATGGTCGTCTCCCGCACTTGATCAAACAATTCTAAAGCTACCTTGCTTCACAACTTGCAAAACAAATTGTAATTCATTCTGACCAATCTGAATCTATATATCCGAGTAGTTGTACTTTACATATCTCAATCAATAGTACCATATTGGTACTTCAACACATGTTGTGCCACATGCCTTGGCTCAACCATAAACAAACTTGCTTGAATTCATCACCACAACTGCTTTCCAGACATTTTAACGTTGCTGAGAAATCCAAGCTACTCCCACTAGTCTTAAGGTCACCAATCTACAAAGTTGTCACTTGGAGTCATGTCAGGTACCCCACCTGACCCATGGTGAAACCCTTGGGTCACTAATCTACCAAGTTGTCACTTGGAATCTTGTCAGGAATCCATCTAACCCAACGTGAAGCTCAAGGCCTATTTACCATTTCAACATCTCGTCACGTCATTGAATGGTAAAAAAATTTGCACGATGCTATAAGGCACTCGCTCAACCCACTAGCCAAACCCCATGGAAATATGGTTAGAACCCACTAACCAGGGGAGGACACAGAGACCTCGATGCTAACTAGGCCAATCTCCTCAATCATATAACATGGTCCCTCGGTCAATACCCATGACCTAAGGGAGATTATTTGCTTCTTGACGCTACAACATCAACACTCTCATCAACCAAGGGAAGCAATCTCAATCACTCTAAGCTTGTCCCAAGGACAGAGATTTTGTCAAAATGTTAGCAACCATCTCGATTATAGAAATACATAGGCGCCCCACTGCTCCACATGCTATGACCTATCATCATGGTCGTCTCTCGCACTTGATCAAACAATCCTAAAGCTTTCTAATCATTCTAATGTTACAACAAATTTTGCTGAGAAATCCAGCTGCTCCCTTTGCCACTCAACGTCATCAGATTGGACAACATGGGAATGGCCATGGACTTGCTGACTATTATCCCAAATCTCTAAAGGATCGTAACAATATAGCATCCTTTTGACCAAGGAAGATCTCATTCGGCTTTTGCCACACTTCTAGTCCCAAGAAGTAATGCATCAAGATCCTTCATCTCAAACTTAGAGATCAACTCCCTTTGTTATGATTGCTCCTTTTATTAGAGAAGCAAATCTTCCATTCATCACTGCTCCCTCTGACAGATGAGTCCTGACAACTAGAGCAAATGTCTCCTCATAAATCTTTCCCTCTTCTTGGGAGAATCCTCTTGCCACAAATTTTGCTTCGTTCTTCCAATGCTTCCATCTTATTGATTTGGGGTAGCATCGGATGTGCTCTAGCCACAAAATTTGGTGGAAAGGTTGGGGCACACGAGATCTCCAATACCCAAAAAGAGTTTGGACAAATTCTAAATAGATCAAGAGATACTAAAATAATTAATATTTTTAATGGAATACCCAAGTCTAAACTTAGGGAAAATAAAATATTAATGTGTATTAATATGAATATGTGTTAGAATGGTCCAAAAAGACATGGATCAAGCCAGATCTAATCTTGGTCGTTGATTAGGGACTTAATCTCAGCCATTGAGATGTCAACAGAAAAAATATAAGACGAGGTGTTGGGTCCCTATTATACTAGTGATTACCCCATTACTATTGTAGTTGTATCCCTTATTAATATTTTTGTGCCCTTGTTGTCCCCATATTGTTATTACTGTGCCCCATAGAATCCCTCTATTGTTATTTTTGTGGCATTATATTATTGTTGTTAGGTCCGTTGGGTTATATTGTGACTCCTTAGACTCCTATATATAGAAAGGAGGTTTTGTCATTTGAATCATCCAAGAATTGCTCATTTGTGTAATGTAAAGGAGGTTGCCCCCTCGAAAAGGCTGAATTCTAAGGCGTTGATCTCTCTTTTCTATCTTTTTGTGAGCTTGTTTCATAACATTTGGTATCAGAGCTTTGGATTCTAGGGTTTCATTGCTCCAAACAGGTCATCATGGCATTTTCGCTATAACTTTTTTTCTGCGACGTTTCAAAAGCTAAAAAAAAAACCCATTTGAGAAGAAATCGCACTGAATCTCGGGTCCGAATTTCAGAGCTTTTCATGCTATATTTGTGGAGATATGATCTGAGGAAGGTGGTCTTTTTGCAGACTCCTAATTTTCATTCCAAACAAGTGACCTGGGGAAAATCGTCATAACTTTCTCTCTGAGCATCGGATTGAAATTTCGTAAGAAGGTACAGAAAGAGGACGGACTGTAGTTTCTTGTATATATTTTTCAGAGCCAAAGGTCGAAACAGTGACTCGTGGCATGTCGTACAAGTTCGCTCTACTGAACTAGTCTATAATCAGGTCATCTTGGGAGATTGTGCATAACTCTTCCTTTGAGAATCCAATTTGGATCAGACTGGTGGCATTGGAAAGAGGACACAGAGGGCTACTACAGGTCACAATTTCATAATTGGATGATCCGAAATTACAGAGATACATAAGATTCAATATCAAGCTTCTACAAAGTGAAAAAAGGTGTGTAGTTTTTTTTTTAATTTTTGCATAAACTTGGTTTGAAAAATTAATTTGAATCGGTAATTGATGCCCCGAAGAAAGAAAATGCAAACACCTAGTAAGCAACTTGAAAGCTCTAGCATGACTCATGAGGAAGAGGAAGAAATGCAACATGATATATCAAAATTACAAGACCAAGTGCAACAAGTGTCACTTGCACAAAAAGCAACAGTCTAAGATGGATGGTTTAAGGAAAGATGTAGAAGCTAAGATCGATGGTTTAAACAAAGGTATAGAAGCTACGATGGATTGTTTAAAGAAAGTCGTAGAAGCTAAGATGGATGGCATGGAAGCTAAGATGAATGGCATGGATGATGAAGAATTGAAGATAAATATGAATAAGTTGCTACAAGAATGGTCACTAATGGTGAAAGGGTAGTAAAGGAAACTCATGATGAGAACAAAAAAAATGTTAATCATGATTCCATAGACTCTAATGTTGGATCGAAGACCCACCATATTCTAAAAATCGATATGAGGAAGTTTGATGGCAAGGATCCCGCAACATGGATATTACAGATAGAGCAATTTTTCGATCTCAATAATGTGCAAAACACACAAAAGGTACGTATTGCAACTTTATATTTGGAACCAAATCAGTTTGTATGGTATCAATGGCTTTGCTCTCGTAAACAAATTATCGCTTAGGCAATTTTTACGGAAGAATTGCAGCATATTATGAGGATACAAAAAGCAACACTTTTTTTAGCCAATTGATAAGTCTCAAACAAAAGGGTTCAATAATGGAGCACATTGAGGAGTTCCAAAAATTGAACATAAGAGTAAAAAATATTCCAGAGGAGCATAGGATTGATGTGTTCATAGGGACTTTAAAGGATAATATCCAACATGATGTTCGCCTTTGGAAACTTGATTCATTAGAGAAGGCATTCAGGTTAGCAAGAAAAATGGAAAGCAAAATTATGGCAACCAGGAAGCATACCACTCACAACTATAAAGATGGAAGTGTTGTTGCTCCTAGTCTTCCACAACCTATAAGGTTGACACCACAACAATTGCAAGAAAAAAGAGCAAAAGGGCTTTGTTACAGTTGTGAATCGTGATAGCAAATACGCTAAAGGTCATAAGTGTGCTGAGAAGAAATTATTCTACATAGATTGTGAAGAGGAAGAAGAAAAGGAGCAAGAAAGGTCAAAAGAAGAGGATATACTCTAGGAACAAAACCTAGATAAAGAAGAAATGAATCCGACCATATCTTGTAATGCATTGGGGGGAATTACCACTCCTCAAACCATCAAGATAGAAGGACAAATCAAGAAGAAAAAGGTAATAGTGTTGATTGATTCAGGAAGTACCCACAATTTTATTCATTGTAAGGCAGCAAAAGAATTGAATTGCTTCTTATATCCAGCACCAGAGTGTCAAGTGATGGTTGCAAATGGAGGAACAATAAATTGCTTTGGAAAGTGCCATAATATCAAGCTATCCATGGGAGAATATGTATTGACTAGCCCAATGCTTTCCATTCCAATGGAGGGTGTTGATGTTGTACTAGGAGTCCAATGGCTACAATCCTTGGGTACAATAGCTTTTAATTTTCAAGAACTTTTCATGAAATTTTCTGTGGATGGAAAGAAAGTTGAATTAAGTGGTATTACAGGGAAACCAGGAAAGATAATCAGCTCTAACGGTATGACAAAGCTTCTAAAAAAGGAACAAAGAGGTGTAATTGCACAATTGTGTTCGCTAAATGTTTCCACGTTGGAATCATCTATTTCTCCAGATCTCCAAAAAGTCTTAGACAATCATTCCAAGGTATTTGAGACTCCCAAAGGTCTCCCACCTATTCGTGATCATGATCATGCTATTCATCTGATTCCAGGAAGTGTTCCTCCAAACACCAAGCCGTACAGATATCCCTATGCCCAAAAGAGTGAAATTGAATGTATGGTTGCAGAAATGCTAGAGGTTGGTATAATTCAACCGAGTCAAAGTTCTTTCTCTGCTCCAGTAGTATTGGTGCACAAGGATGGATCATGGCGCATCTGTCCAGATTATAGGGAGCTCAACAAGCTCACTATTAAAGATAAGTTTCTCATTCCTGTCATTGATGAATTGCATGGATCAATTTACTTTACCAAGTTGGATCTTCGTTCAGGATATCATCAAATCAGAATGAAGAATGAAGACATTCCGAAAACAGCATTTAGAACTCATGAGGGTCATTATGAATTTTTGGTCATACCTTTTGGCCTTACCAATGCACCTTCAACATTCCAAGGTTTGATGAATTCCATTTTCAAACCATTCCTTAGAAAATTTGTGTTAGTCTTTTTTGATAATATACTAATCTACAGCAAGTCTTGGAAGGATCATGTTGAACATGTTGACAGGGTGCTACAACTATTGGAGGAGAAACAATTATATGCAAAAAGATCAAAATGTTTCTTTGGAGTACAAGAGGTGGAATATTTGGGTCATATTGTATCTCATGAAGGAGTTAAGGTAGAACCTAGCAAAATTAAAGCCATTAAGGAATGCAAAATCCCCACATCCATAAAGCATCTGTGAGGATTTCTCGGGTTGACAGGGTATTATCGTAAGTTTGTTAAGAATTATGGGAGAATAGCAGCACCTCTAACAACATTATTGAAGAAAGATACATTTTCATGGACTCCAAAAGCAACAAAGGCCTTCGAGCATCTTAAAGAGGCAATGAAGATACATTTTCATGGACTCCAGAAGCAACAAAGGCCTTCGAGCATCTTAAAGAGGCAATGTGCCAAGCACCGGTCTTAGCTACACCAGACTTCACAAAAACCTTTATTGTGGAATGTGATGCTTCAGGAAATGGAATTGGTGTTGTTTTAATGCAAGATGAAAGACCCATTGCTTTTGAAAGTCGTCCAATCAAGGGAAAGTTTTTACAAAAAGCTATTTATGAGAAGGAAATGTTGGCAATACTCCATGCACTTAAGAAATGGCGACCCTACCTAATGAGAAGACACTTCAAGGTAAAAACGGATCATGATAGCCTTAAATACTTTTTAGAACAAAGATTAGCCTCTGAAGAGCAACAAAAGTGGGTCACAAAGTGGGTCACAAAGATGTTGGGTTATGACTTTGAAATCATCTACAACAAAGGGAAGCAAAATGTGGTGGCAGATGCACTCTCAGAGTCTCAAGAAAGGATGAGGATGTGGAAGCATTGGTGTGCGCCATTTCTATTCTCCAACCAAATTAGATAAACGAAGCAAGGGAGGAATGGAAGAGCGACGAAGAAGTGTGGGCACTTATTCGAAAGTTACAAAAAGACTCCAGTACGTCTGATACAATTAGCTAGCAAAATGATTCGTTATGGTACAAAGATCGCTTATACCTCTGTAAGAATTCCCAACTAAAGTAAAATATTCTTATGGAATTGCACACTTCTCCCTTAGGAGGGCACTCAGGATTTTTAAAAACTTACCACAGGGTTAAGAAGGAATTTTTTTGGGAGGGCCTTAAATCAGATATTCAAAAGTTTGTGGTGGAATGTTTGGTTTGCCAACAAAATAAAGTTGAAACAATTAAAGACATCGGGTCTATTACAACCTTTATCCATTCCAAGCCAACGTTGAGAGGAGGTTTCAATGGATTTTATCATAGGTTTACCCAAGTCTGAGGGAAAGAGTGTCATCATGGTGGTAGTTGACAGACTTACCATGTATGCACACTTTTGTGCATTATCACATCCATTTAAAACCAGTACAGTTTCTACTGCATTTATGGAAACAATTCAAAAGCTACATGGAAACCCAAAGATTATTGTAAGTGACAGAGATCCCATTTTCATTAGAAATTTTTGGACAGAATTATTTTCTTGTCTTGGTACTCAGTTAGCTCATAGCTCATCTTATCATCCTCAATCTGATGGGCAAACTGAGATAGTAAACAAATGTTTGGAAGGATATCTTCGTTGCTTTGTATCTGATAAACAAACACAATGGGTCAAATGGTTGCCTCTGGCTGAATGGAACATCACATCGAACATCAACAACAAGTTCTCCAACTCTTAAAGGATAACCTTGTGTTGGCACAGAATAGAATGAAACAACAGGCAGATCAACATCGCAGCGAAAGAAGTTTTGATGTAGGTGATTGGGTATTCCTATGACTACAACCATATAAGCAAATGTCCCTCAAGCAAGCTAAGAAGGATAATAAATTATCACCAAAGTATTATGGTCCGTACAAGGTGTTGCAAAAGATTGGTACTATGGCATACAAATTGGAGCTTCCTACAGCTTCTCGATTGCACCCAGTTTTCCATGTTTCATGTTTAAAGAAGGTTATAGGCGACAAGCTCCCAGTTCAAACAATATTGCCAGAACTTGACGAGGAAGGAAAAATTATATTGGAATCAAAAGCAATCACAGTAACAAGAGCTCAACAGTTACGAAATCGATCAATTTCGAAGTATCTTATCAAGTGGAAGAACTTATCTGCTGAAGATTCCACATGGGAGGATGAGAATTTTATACAGAAGCATCCAGAACTACTCAAGCGTTGAGGACAACACTTTTTTGAAGGAGAGGGGCATGTTGGGTCCCTATAATACTACTGATTACCCCATTACTATTGTAGTTGTATCCCTTATTAATATTGTTGTGCCCCTATTGTCCCCATATTGTTATTACTGTGCCCCATAGAATCCCTCTATTGTTATTTTTGTGGCTTTATATTATTATTGTTAGGTCGGCTGGGTTATATTGTGACTCCTTAGACTCCTATATATAGAAAGGAGGTTTTGTCATTTGAATCATCCAAGAATTGCTCATTTGTGTAATGTAAAGGAGGTTGCCCCCTCGAAAAGGTTGAATTCTAAGGCGTTGATCTCTCTTTTCTATCTTTTTGTGAGCTAGTTTCATAACAGGAGGCTTGAGGGGCACTTGGAGAACACACTGAGGGAGACCAGTCAGTTCAATTTATGGAGTGGGGTTTGCTGAGATATTGAACCAGTGGTCTAGAGAGCAGTCAAGAGGCAGCAAGTACGGAACAGAGAGACAGGAGATCAGCGCAGAAGATGCAGACACAGAGCCAGAGGAAGCCACGCAGAGGCAGCCGAGACTGCGCAGAGCCAAAATGGCCTGTGTCATCCACGCAAAGGTTGCAGGAGTGACGCAGAAGCCTAGAGAGGTTGCGCAGAGCCTCAATAGGCTAACGCAGAGGGTTTAAGGTTGTAACGGAGGCCAGTAGGGCCTACGCTGGGTTTAGGAAAGTGTTGGAAGTTTGTCTATCTGTGGGTAAGCCAGTTTGGCACCCTGTTGTACAAGAAATTTGTTGAATAATAAAATCCTCCCTTGCTACACCAGTTTTCCCACATTGGGATTTTCCGGGGACATTAGTCCAAAATAACTGTGTCAATGTGTGCATATTTTTTATTCTATATTACGATGTGATATCTGCAACGGTGTTTATTTTAATGTTTGTTGAAGTAATTTCATGAATAACTTATGATGAAATAAGTAGGAAAAGTAAATCAGTTGCTGCAGTGATAGAATTTTCACATGGTATCAGAGCAAGTAATCAAAGACAAAAAGGGAAAATCAGTTATGGGTCGAGACCATGATGCAGAGGCATCCACCTCAGGGGACTCACGCAAATTTTTAGAAGATTGCACAAGAGAGAGAGAGATTTCGATTTCTCTATGTTGGCTTCCAGGTTGGAAGAAGAAGTGGTGTGCATGACTAGTGCTGCATCATCAAAAGTATGGTATATAGACAGTGGAGCCTCGTGGCATATGACGGGAATCAGGGAGTGTTTCTCAGAATATCGAGAAGAGAAGATGAAATTTCAGATCACCACGGGGAACAAGGCAAAGTGTACTCTAGTAGGAAAGGGTACCATAGTTTTTCAGACAGAAATGGGAGAGCTGTTCCGTGCCACAAATGTGTTGCATGTGCCAGGATTAGGAATGAACTTACTTTCCGTGTCACAACTACAAGGCAAGGGCTATGACGTCTACTTCAACAAGGAAAAGGTATATGTCAAACACCTGAGCTGGAAAAAGAAGGTGCAGATCGGGATCAAAAGTAATCGGTTGTACAGATTACAACTAGAATCTCCAATGGCACTAATAGGCAGTTATGGGGACAAAAACTTGAACAAACTATGGCACAGAAGAATGGGTCACTTGCACCATGGAGCTCTAAGAATTCTCAGGAGCACTGTAACAGGAGTTCCAGATCTGAGTACAAAACGAGATGATGTATGCAGGGGATGCGCTCTAGGAAAGTATGCCAAGGCGGCATTTCCTAGGAGCATCCAAAGGACCAAGAGTGTACTAGAATTGATACACTCAGATATCTGTGGACCTATGTCCGTCAAAGCTCTCAGCGGTGCCGAGTATTTCCTTACTTTCATTGATAACCACTAGAGGAAAACTTGGATCTATTTTTTGAAAACCAAGGATGAGGTTTTCAGTCGATTCAAGGAGTTCAAGGCTCTAGTGGAGAATCTGACAGGTAAGAAAATAAAAGTCCTGCGCTCAGATAATGGTAGAGAATATGTCGATAAGGAATTCACTGATTTTTGCGCTAAGGAGGGCCTCAGAAGAGAGTGGACAACTCCCTACAATCCGAAGTAGAATGGGGTGGCAAAAAGGAAAAACAAGACTATTGTAGAAGCAACTAGGGCCATGTTGTATGATCAGGATATGCTAAAATTCCTATGGGCAAAAGCATGCAACGCAATTGTCTACGTTCAGAACAGGACTCCTCATCGGGCATTGGGAAAGATTACTCCAAAGAAAGTCTTCACTGGGAAGACACCTGAAATCAGTCATTTCGGGATATTTGGGAGTTTGGCATATTGTCGCATACACGAAGAAAAGAGGAAGAAGCTGGATCAGACTGCAGAAAAGGGATATCTGGCAGGATATAGCAAGAATGCTAAGGCATACAGGATCTATCTTCCAGGGAGCAGGAAGGTAGTAGTACAACGAGATGTAAAGTTCATGGAGGACAGAGCTTTCAGAAGATCTCACGAAATGCCTTCCAAGGAGCAGTCGAAAGAGGATCCGTTGGTCATGCCTCTTCAACCAACGGAAGTGAAGAATCCTTCCTTAGATCAGGAAGATTCTCAAGATGAGGAAGAGGAGCAAACAAAAGCACCTATTGGCAGAGGAAGAACCAGCAGGGAACTTCATCAGATTCTGCGTGATGCAGAGAACTTCATCGGAGAGCCAAGGAACAGTAAGAGGGAGCGAAAACAGCTAGACAGGTATCAAGCGTTAGTAGTTTAAGATCGAGAGCCTGTAAGCTTCAAGGAGGCAGCTCAGCATCAGGTTTGGATAGATGCGATGGTGGAGGAGTATAACTCCATAATGGTAAACGATGTCTGGGAGGTGGTGTCAAGGCCTCAAGACAGATCTGTGGTAGGTTTAAGATGGATCTACAAAATCAAATATGCTGCAGACTACAGTATTGAAAAATACAAGGCCAGGTTTGTGGCTAAGGGGTATGCTCAAAAGGAAGGGATTGACTATGAGGAAACCTTCGCCCCGGTAGCTAGGTATACATCTATTAGGACCGTGATATCTCTTGCAGCCTAGATGGGATGGGAGATCCATCAGATGGATGTCAAGACGGCATTTTTGAACGGGGTAATAGAAGAAGAAGTATACATTGAACAACCAGAAGGCTTTGAAACTCATGAGAAGAAGTCTCATGTATGCATACTGAAGAAAGCCTTGTATGGGCTAAAGCAGGCACCAAGAGCGTGGTATGGTCGAATAGATGGCTACTTGCAGAAGATGGGGTTTGTCAAGAGTGACGCGGATCCGAATCTCTACTATCTGGTCATAGAGAGCGAGCCACTTATCTTAGTATTATATGTGGATGATCTCTTCCTGACAGGATCATCCAAACTCATTGAAGACTGCAAGAAGAATCTAGCCACAGAGTTTGATATGAAGGATCTGGGACGAATGCACTATTTTCTAGGGTTGGAAGTTTGGCAACAGAAAGGAGAAATCTTCCTTGGGCAAGGAAGGTATGCTACAGAAATTCTGAAAAGGTTTGGGATGGGAGACTGTAGACCTATGGCTACACCAATGATCACCAACTGGAAGAAGATTGATGCATCAGAAGACAAGGATGTCGATCCCACCCTATACCGACAACTCATAGGGTCCTTGATGTATCTAGTCAATACCAGGCAAGATATTTGCTACGTTGTCAACACCCTCAATCAGTTCATGGTGGAACCAAAGAGGGCTCACTGGGCAGCAACCAAGGACGTTCTCAAGTATTTACAGGGAACAATTGTTTATGGACTCTTGTACAACAAGGGGAAGGATATCAGGTTGAGTGGATTTACTGATGCAGATTGGGCAGGAAGTTCAGTGGATTGGAAAAGTACCTCTGGGTACTGTTTCAACATTGGATCAGGAATAAACTCATGGTGTAGTAGGAAACAGAATTTTGTGGCTCTGAGCTCTTCTAAGGCAACATATATGGCAACAAGCACAACTTCGTGTGAGGCCATATGGCTTAGAAAACTATCGGTAAACCTATTCAGAAGAAATATGGAGGCGACCAAGATCATGTGTGATAATCAGAGTTGCATCAGACTCTCTGAGAATCCAGTATTTCATGATAGGTCAAAGCATATTGATATCCGGTGTCACTTTGTCAAAGATTGTGTCCAACGTGGAGCTGTACAATTGAGCTACACTCCAACAGGGGAACAAGTGGCAGATATCCTCACCAAGGCCCTTAGAAAGTCAAAAGTTGACTACTTCAGGGAAAAGATGGGGATGGTAAAGAACCCCTTTCAGAAGTAGTGTGTTAGCGGCACGAATGAAGAGGGAGTTGCAGCGCAGATGTAGTGTTGGGAGAAAGGACCAACAACAACACAGATGCAGAGCAAGTTGCAGTGCAAATGCAGTGTTGGGAGAAAGGACCAACAATAGCACAGATGCAGAGGAAGGTGCAGTGCAGATGCAGTGCTTGAAGAAAGGACCAGCAGCAGCACGGATGCAGAGACAGTTGTCATACAGATGCAGCGGTGGAAGTGGCAGTACAGGATGCAGCAATGTAGAGGATGTTGGGCAGGGAGGCCTAGCATCAGAACAGGTACCGATGCCTGATGATCAGAGTAATACTCAGCGAGGAGTATTGCTAGAGCATAGTCCTCGCTAAGAGGGAGTGTTGATTTGGGGTCGCATCTGATGTGATCTAGCCACGAAATTTGGTGGAGAGGTTGGGGCACATGAGATCTCCAATACCCATAGAGGGTTTGGGCAAATTCTAAACAGATCAAGAGATATTAAAATAATTAATATTTTTAATGGAGTCCCTAAGTCTAAACTTAGGGAAAATAATATTAATGTGTATTAATATGAATCTGTGTTAGAATGGTCCAAAAAGACATGGATCAAGCCAAATCTAATCTTAGCAATTGATTAGGGACTTAATCTCAACAGTTGAGATGTCAATAGAAAAAAGTATAAGAGGAGGCTTGAGGGTCACTTGGAGAACACACTAAGGGAGACCAGTCAGTTCAATTTCTGGAGCGGGGTATGCTGAGAAATTAAACCAGTGGTCTGGAGAGTAGTCAGGAGACAGCAAGTACGGAACAGAGAGACGGGAGATCAGAGCAGAAGAGGCAGACACAGAGCCAGAGGAAGCCACGCAGGGGCAGCAAAGACTGCACGGAGCCAGAAGGACCTGAGTCATCCACGCAGAGGCTGCAGGAGTGACACAGAAGCCCAGAGAGGTTGCGCAGAGCCTCAGTAGGCTGACGCAGAGGGTTTCAGGCTGTAGCAGAGGTCAGTAGGGCCTACGTTGGGTTTAGGAAAGTGCTGGAAGTTTGTCTATCTGTGGGTAAGCCAGTTTGGCACCCTGTTGTACAAGAAAATTGCTGAATAATAAAATCCTCCCTTGCTGCACCAGTTTTCCCACATTGGGTTTTTCCGGGGACATTAGTCCAAAATAACTGTGTCAATGTGTGCATATTTTTGTTTCTGTATTACGATGTGATATCTGCAGCAATATTTATTTTAATGTTTGTTGAAGTAATTTCATGAATAACTTATGATGAAATAAGTAGGAAAAGTAAATCAGTTGCTACAGTGATAGAATTTTCACACATCTACTGCCAGAGCCTTGGCAGCATTCACAATGTACCTGCAATCCCTACTAGGAGGTCATAGAAGAACAATTACAACCCAGCGAAAGAAACAAAGACAAGAGGCTAACTAAAATAATAATAATCAAGGAAGAGATATAAGGTACTTGGCTTGATCTTTGCCTTCTTGCAGAAGTCATGGAAGTCCATCAGCAAAGTCATTATCCTTGTCCTCATCACCAACATGTTACTTTACTTTTCTTTCATGTATAGCCTAGGGTTTCTTCTTTTAGTGGAACATCTATCTAGATCCAGCGCTAGGGTTTTATCCACAAACCCTAGGGCTTACACATCCAAGGCTTCAAATCTTCTAAGGTTTACAAACCCTAGATTTACAATTTTTCATTCACGTTTTTTGTAAGTCTGACAAACTTGCAAACTTTCTTTCCATATTCAGATGTCCAGAATCATAAAGTCCCCATGCCTTAGCATATATGATGGAATCCATCATGTCATCAAAGGATGTTCCATCTTGATGTTAGTCCAAGCAAATGTATCAATATTAATGGTCCATTATAGCTTTTGTAGGGCTTGTATTTTCCCTCCATCTAGCACTGTAAAGAAACAACACCCTCCAACTATCAACAAAGGGGAAAATATATTAGGTCGAGTCATAGATACAAATCTTCAATGAAGACTTTGTGAAAGTAAGGAGGGAATTGCATTTCATTGTCTTCTATAGCATTTTACAAGGGATCTTGCACCATCGACCAACTCTTGATAAATGAACAATCTTCATGGGCAAGATCCAAACTTCCTTCAAATTCGTTACATGATTTGTTCACAGAGATGATTGCTCTCGACCCTTTCAAATTAAGTAGCTGAGACTCTTTAAAATAGTTGTAGCTATAGCAACCATTTGTCCTTTACAAAGACAACTCCAGTTCTGAAAGTGACACGGTCTTCAAGATAATTTTGGTCTCCAAAACTGATGAGGAACTCAACCTCTTCTTTAAGAATGCCCTTCCAGCTATCATGTCAAAACTAAACTTTGTCCCTTGTTTTATCAATCCTTGTAGCCGGAACAAATCTTCAAAGAGAACTAAGTATGAGCATGTGATACTTGAAACACCTCAAACTTATTAACCATGAAATGCCATTGCCACTAAAGCATTAGTCAAATCCATTCTCAAGAGAGGCTCCTTTTTGTGACCTGAATGTATAGTCTAAGGTTTACAATCCACATTGTGCAAACTTTATGAAAGACAACTTTGTTTCCTTTTGCACAAACAAAGGTATTACGAACTTCTTTTGGCTACTTTTTGAGGCTCCTCGACCTTTGATGCTCGGAATGAGGCCCTTTTTCGAATTCTAATAGGCCTGCAACCTAGTCCTGAGGCTCCTTGGCTCTCTTGAGGTCTCTCGGCCCCCTATTACTAACCTTGATGCCTTCTCGACTCACCTTTATCTTAGACTGAGGCCCTTCAGCCCTCCTGCAACTAGGGTTGAGGCCATCAACAAAAACTCAGCCAACACTTGGGCACAAACTTCAAAATTTCTCTTGAACTTTTAAGGCCTTTCCATCCTTTATTTCTAACATGTGGCCTAATCATCAAGGCTTCTTATTATCTCAGTTCAATTAGAATATTGGCTTGAGCTATTTAGGCCTCCTTCTAGTGCTTTTGCCCTCTTTCTTCAAACCTAGAAAAACACCAAACAAGTGTGGCTCTCATTTACTCTTGTCAATCATAATGGAATTCAGATGGGATCCTCTTAAACATAATTTGTTCCAGACTTCGACATAAGTAGTGTTTGGCTCTTACAGGGCAGTATTATTAGGTACACAGAGATACAACCTGGGCAGCTTTTCCTTCAACATTTAGCACTCCTCAAGCAAGTGGTTTGGCTTTCTGCAAGCCTCTTTGATGGTTTTCTAGACTAATAATTACTTCCAATGATTACTTCATTAATTTGTCTTGTGTCACATTCATCATTAAGCAATTACACAGAGAAAATATCACAATATAAACAATAAAGCCAGTAGGATCATGAAGAGACAGTCAAAGAAAAAGAGACAAAATTCATCCTGGGAAAACCCAAACCAAGGAAAAAACCCAACAACCTTTACTTAGAGAAATTTGTTCAATTCAACAAGAGATGCAATTTAAACTTTCTAGTCAAATAAAAATAAAACTGACTAGTAACCAAATCTAGGTCAAACCTAGTCCAACTGCCTATGAATAGCCTCAGATTAAGTCTACCTCAGAGAATTAGGTCTGCTTCAGATTTCATCCTTCTATTATTCCTTAGATTTCATCCTTTATTATGCCCCAGATTTCGTCCTTTAGTCTCCCACGTGTGAACAGAAGTGATCCAAATCAATGCCCAGAGGAGGAGGTCGAATGGCCTTTAAATAGTAATCAAAAGAGCCTGAATTGGTGTGTTTATTGGGTTGAGCCAACTTGACGTTTAGAGGCATAAAATTTAGATTTCAAAAATTAAAATTCCCTCTTTTGAAGCCAACATGATGTTTACATTTATATTTCTCATTTCTCATATATTTGGAGGGCTAGAACAAAATTATGAAGATCGGCCATAGCTACAAAAAATCAACATCTTGGTGTTTATCTCCAGTAAATGGTGCAAAAATAATTTTCTTTGCAATAAATGGCATCTGGCAATTGTGGCAGGGAAGATATTTATTTTAAAGGTCCACAAGTACATGTAATTTGTTGTATAAAAATGGCATTATATTGCAAGAAAATAGAATGTTATTTCATTGCGGCATTTTATGAAGGTGACAATTTGTGGACTCCATATCTCACAACTCATGGAATGTAGAGAGATGGTCAAAAAAGTTAGTGGGATTATTACCCGCTGAAGATTCCACATGGGAGGATGAGAATATTATACAGGAGCATCCGGAACTACTCAAGCGTTGAGGACAACACTTTTTTGTAGGAGAGGGGCATGTTAGGTCCCTATAATACTAGTGTATTCCTCTTATTGTTATTGTTAGTGTAGCCCCTATTGTTATTGTTGTGCCCATGTATCCCCCATGTTGTTATTGTCGTGCCCCATAGAAGCCCACTGTTGTTATTGTTGTGCCCTTACATTATTATTGTTATGTAAGCTCTGATTATATTGTGACCCCTTAGACTCCTATATATATCAAGGAGGTCTTATCATTTGAATCATCCAAGAATTGTTCATTTATGTGATGTAAAGGAGGTTACCCCCTCAAAGAGGTTATTTTTCAAGTCATTGATCTATCTTTTCTTCTATTTTGTGAGTTGTTTGCATAACATTGTGCTAGGGTTTCTACCTAAACAAAAGATATCAGGTTTTGTCACAGAGGTGTACGTGTTGAGCAAAGTTGTTAAGATATGGGTTTTACTTGGCAGAGTTGTTTATGATATTAGGGTTTGATCCAATGTTCCACCAAGACTCCAATGGGACGAGACGCAGGTGCGGGGAGATGCACAAGGGGGACGTGTGGGAGTACCCTCAAATTTTAGGGAAATTTCAAGGGTGCGAGGGGATGTCGAGGTATATGATTTTCAATTATATATATATATATAAAATTCAGAATCATATTGATTGTTCAATAATGAAAGACTAAATATTAAATAAACTAATAGTAATATGGATACTAATACATTGAAAATTGAAATTTGACCCACACATAAAATTTAAATTCATAATTGAATTAAATAATGACATACATTGATCCATCATCATCATTCATTTTGATACATGCATCTTTCATATGACATACTCATTATTCATCCATACCGTGAGATTTAATAAAAAAATCAATAAAGAATATTCAAATACACTGACCCATATCATTCATCATTAATCATTCTACAATCAACATTGATTTAAAAATTAAATTCATCATTCATCATCCTAGAATCTAAATTGAAAGCAAAGCATACTAGTATATTACCATATACTATATACAAGACACTGAAGTTTTGAGGGGGGGCGCCCGAACACGCCCCTTTTGGGGAGTCTCGTCCCCCACACTGGGGAAATGCACCCCCTTGCGTCTCCCCAAGACTCCCCAAAAAAGGTGTGTGGTGAAACACACCCCCAGTAGACTCCACGTCCCGGGTGCGTGGGGTGCATGCACCCAACCCTGGGGGACGCATCCCCATGGAACACTGGTTTGATCTTTCGAGCAAAAAAAGTTTACACAACTGGTGATGACCTTAAGCTTGCAATGACAACATTAGCATTGTATTGTGATAGCAAAAATCGGTTATTGTACAGAGGCAGAGGCAGCTCGGTGACAGTGAACTATAGGAATGGTCTAAATCACCAAAATTTGGGCATCACTGCCCCTTGTATGTTCGCAAACCTGCAAAATAGATGCCCCAAATGAACTAGACCAGAACTGGTGGAACCAGCCGGCCCGATGGGTTTGGGGCCCAAACCCATCCGATTCAAGGTTTGGAACAGAAAATGGTCGGTTCAGTGTTGAACCCGCCATTTCTGTATAGTTAGTTCAAAGATGTTTGAAACACAACTTTTTTAAGAGAAAACAAGAATTTTTGAGTGGGGTAGCCCAATATTCATGCCCATGTCCCTGGTATTGCTATGTAATTCATGCTAATGTTAAATTCTTAAAGTAAAAGAACGAAAATGAAAGATAAAGGAGAAATCCTTTTACTGAAATTTTTAACACTACCATGAAATGACTCGGGATGTTTGAGAGTAATTCCGACCTCATTGAATTTCATATGGAGAAAGTAGAATTTTAGATCTCACTCAAAATCAAGCAAACTTAATTGTTTTTCAGGGTTTCAGGATTGGGGGGTTGCAATGTTTCCATTGAATTTGTTCATGTATGAGAGTAGTGAACTAGTATATAATTAAGAGTACCAAATTGTCTATGTACCTTGATGTTAGTGGCATTGGTTGTCGAACTCCTCTATCACAACCCTACTAAAAATGTGCCCATCACTAAAACAAAATCTTGACTTGACATGTTATGTTTATTCTATGTTATTTTAATGCTTAGATGGCGATATTGATGACGAAAATCCCAATATAAGCAATGATTTTGATGATAGGTAGGCATTTGTTGTAGCATGATTTTTGGGATGCCAAAGGCCATCTAGAGCCTGTTTATTGATGTATTTTCGATTCAAAGAAGAATTGCACTTGATGTTATTTTGGTCATGTGCACCCTTACATGCTATATAAATGAGAACTTTTGCTTATTTGTGCATATTTGGATTCATATGGATGCACGTGAATATATATGTTTTTCTTTAAAATTTGAATATTTTATGTGTTTTGGTCGACGGGTTTTTTGGTCCTATTTTTTACTAGTTACATTTTGGTTTTGACCAGTTCTTGGTTCAAAGGATTTTCCAGTTCAATCATCGATTCAGTTCTCATAACATTGGTCTAAACAACCAAGAAAGAGCTAACTAAAGCTAGCTCTCTTAGATGCTTGTTATTTGTTGTTGGAACAACAAACGATTAGCACTAAAATTTGCCAAATATATCAATGATAGCTTAGAAAAGTAACTAGAAAAGATTTTAGAGATTTTAGCTTAGAAGTAAGAGAAGAGGAAGAAGCTTGTAGGAGGAATCCTTGGGCAATGGAGCCTCTTGTTGGAGCATGGTAGGATATTGCTTCTTATGGTTTGAAGTTAATGGAGCATCTAGCCAAAGTGATCCACTTCTCCAAATTGAGGTGCCTATAAAGCTTACAAAAAATTCTTGCCAAGAAACTTTGTTAAGAGATAGGTGTTTCCTACATATGAAATCTAGAAAATATGCCAATCAAACTAGAAGCACATATAATCTTGAATTCCAAGATGTAAGATAACAAATAGATTTAACAAATGAGTACCCCCAAGGCATATGACACCTCCCAATACCACTTTTTTAATTATTACATAAATTTTACAAGGAAAAATCTCGTTTGGGGGAGTTTTTTAATTTAAAACTTAAAAAACCCTAGAAAATCTAATGCAATTCCATAAGACTTTGGATAATGAGTAGCATGGTAATATACATTGACTCTACACTTAGACAACAACACTAAGGCCTAGCCATTAGGACGTGCTCTAGCTTTGGAGGTATGACTGAAAAAACTAAGAAAAATATTATTCGTTAAAAAGAAAAAATGATTAACCAAGTAAAAAAACACTCTAGAGTAACTTCCCTAATAACTAAGTCATAGGGATCTAAGTCTTTTACATAAGTTCATCATGTTAACATCATTTATTACAATTCTCCCATGGGGGTAGGGAAGTTACATAGACAATAAACCAAAAGAAAGAGAAAAATTGCCCTGCAAGGCTTTTGAACTTGAAATTTGAACAAGTATCTTTTTCAACCTTGGTGGCTCACTGCAAGTCCTGCCTGGTACATCTAGGGATGTAAAACACATCCCTCAATGAATCTTGGTTGTAATTGAAACACCATCTAATACATACTCAACGGATCAAGTGAGATCAACATCATTAGTACAAGAACCATATGAGCATAGAGGTGGACCATATTTAATGTCAAAGCCATCAAAGTACTTCATACAAATATTGTCGTCAAATGTCTCACTAGCTTATGATTGTATACAAGTTGCAAGACTCAGGAGTTGCCAACCCTAAGGGGAGGAACTATTACTAAGCCAACTCTTTAAAATGAAAGGTGCAAGTGATAGGTGTTATGGTATGGGATTTATTTCATGAAAAGAGTTAACCATAGGTTTATAATAAGTTGTGTAAAATCATCATCCATGAGTGCCTCTATAGAGGGAGCACTTAGTTGCCTGAATTGCCTTGATCCAGGAGGACCCCTAATGGCCCAAAAAACAATGTCTTCAAAACTCAGTGAAACCAAGACCAAGTCAAAAAGTCAAAGAGCTCATCACAAGGAATCCAGCAGCGCAAACAGCGCCTTAATCTGAGTTCGTATGCAGAAGTTATGCTTAGTCAAAGTTGTGGTCAAACTTGGCAAAATGGACAAGATTTAGTTATCGCCAAATAAATTTGGATCATCTCCAATTTGGTGGTCCGGCCAAAACAGTGGATAAATTTAGTGGCACTTGGATAAATAAGGCGAAGTTTTTAGTTATGATTAAGTTTGGACATCATAGGAGCGTGATTGCAGATCATAGGAGCGCTGAGGACATCAGCCAAGCGGAGCAATGGCAGCAGAAAACAATTGTCCCAAGGTGACAGAAGTTGTTTCTAGCAGAGAAACAACAAGGGAAGGGTGACGCAGTGCCTGTGTCATCAAGGGGAGCAACGAAGAGACAGTGCAGAGGCTAAGGAAGGCAAAGGGAGCCTCACGCAGAAACTAGGAAGGTTGACATAGTTGGCTGAGCAGGCCGGGTTGCTGGTGTCAAGATTGCGCAGAGCCTAGGAGCTCTCACCTTCAGGGTGTTGGGGTTTAGAAGGCTGTGGGAACATTGCAGAGTGGAGCTGGTGAGGTATTGTAGTCAAAACAGTACCTGATAGAGCAAGGCCAAGAGGAGGGAGTTGCTACCAAGGGTTTCTAGCCGAGAAAACCGGATCAATGGTGCTATTGCACAGACGATTGGAAATCCTTTTGCATCTCGACATCAGCAAAAGGATTTCCAAGAGGGAAATCAAGACTCAGAGGGAGTCAGATTGAGAACTTCCAGGAGGGAAGTAGAAGAGCATCATGGCACTACACGGAGTAAGAGACCAGGACAGGCTGGACAGAGCGTCGAACTTCGCAGTCTGGAAGGCCAGAATCTTATCCGTACTTGACAGAAATTGTGTCAAGCACTTCGCCTTGAAGACGATAGCTATCCCAGGCGACCCAGCTAAGAATGACAAGTACGAGGAAGCAATGGCGAGGGCCAAGAGCATCATCATTGACGAGGTCAAGAACCATGTAGTACCACATATTGTCGAGAAGGAAGTGGAGACAGATGATGATTGTGCCATGAGTGCACACGCACCACTTGAGCGGAAGTGGGGAGACATCGAGCTCTAGTCAGGCGAACTAGAAGCGATGAGAAGCAAGATCTTCGAGGTACCCAGCCTCTTGGATTAAACCTTGCTATGGGAGCCCCGAAGAGGAGTAGCAGGAATTGCTGATGTGGGTAGAAACGGATGTGGATGAAGCAGCAGAGAGAGCTACAGTGCAGGAGTCACGAGACAGCGCGTGGCTAGTTGCCTGCAGCAGAGAGAGCTACAGTGCAGGAGTCACGAGACAGCGTGTGGCTAGCAGGCTGCAGCAGAGAGAGCTACAGTGCAGGAGTCACGAGACAGCGCGTGGCTAGCACACTGCAGCAATGCGAGAGGCATGGGAGTGTTGAACCAGTTCAAGATGGCACAGAGAAGTGTGCAACAGTGTGAGATGCGGAAGTTGTTGCAACAGCGCAGAGGTCAAAGAGGGAGCACTTGTCAACGACAGAGGGAGCTTCAGCATCAACGTGTGTCTCTAGCCCAACAGAAAGGTCAGAGTTGGGAGATCAGTTACTTACTTCTCAGTAACTGAGTTGAAGTGCAGCAGTGGGCAACATGATGCAACATGATGAGAGGAGTTGCAGTGCGGATGCAATGTTGGGAGAAAGGACCAACAGCAGCATGGATGCAGGGAGAGCTATCGTACAGATGCAACAGTGGCAGTGGCAGAACCATGGGTAGCAGTACAGGATGCAACAGTGCAGAGGATGGTGGGCAGCAGGCCTAGCATCAGCACAGGAACCAATGTCGGATGATTAGAATAATACTCAGTGAGGAGTATTACTAGAGCACAGTCCTCGCTAAGAGGGAGTGTTGATTTGGCGTAGCATCAAATGTCCTCTAGCCACGAAATTTGGTGGAGAGGTTGGGGCACATGAGATCTCTAATACCCAAAAAGGGTTTGGGCAGATCCTAAACAGTTTGGGAGATATTAAAATAATTAATATTTTTAATGGAGTCCCTAAGTCTAAACTCAGGGAAATTAAAATATTAATGTGTATTAATATAAAATTGTGTTAGAATGGTCCAAAAGACATGGATCAAGCCAGATCTAATTTTAGTCGTTGATTAGGGACTTAATCTCCATCGTTGATATGTCAACGAGAAAAGTATAAGAGGAGGCTTGAGGGTCACTTGGAGAATACACAATCAATCATTTTATTCTCTAGAGTGGGGTTTGTTAAGAGAGATAGAATTAGTGATCGGAGTTGCAGCTGAGGGGCATTGAGTACAGAGAGGCAAAGATAGTGTCGAAAGAGCAGCGCAGTAGCCAGAGAGAGTGACACAATAGCAGCCAGGGCTCACGTAGGGCCACGCAGGGGCGGCCGAGAACTGCGTAGAGCTTCAGAGAGGCCGGCGTTGCTGACGCAGAGGGCCAGAAGGCTGACGCAGGGCCTCCTAAGGCTGACGCAGACCCATTCAAGGTGACACAGGGCCAGCGCTAGGCAGAGAGGGGCTAACGAAGTCCAAAAAGGCAAACGCTGGAGTTTATGGCGCAGATTGGTGCTGAGGAGCTGTCGGAAGGTTTATCTGCGGTTTCAGCCGGGACATTTGTCATAAACAGAGAGGTATTACTGCCAAGGAAATTCTCTGTTGGGTAAAGTCGGATTTGGCACCCAGGATTGTACTTTGATATTGTTGAATAAGAAAACTCTCAGATAGTTGCACCGGTTTTCCCACATTGGGTTTTTCCATGGACATTGGTCCAAAAATAACGTTATCATTTGGTGTGATTGTTTTTGTTTCCTTCAGTTGTTGATCTGTAATATGTTGAGCATGCATTAGTGTTTATTTTCAGTATTTACATTGTAAATAACTTGTTAAGTAACGGAACAAGTAGGTAGGAATAAATCAGATAAAGTGCATGGAGGGTTTCTACCTCTATTAATGCTCCAAGTCCATATGGTCACTGAATCTTAGCTGTCCAGACTCCAATCTACTCTCACGTTGATTGTTTGTCCATCAACGCATCAACACATAGACACTCCTTTTGAGTTGTTCATAACTTTGTTTGTGAACAACCCACAACTGCCAATTGCAATAGGTTTTGGTCTCGGTTAGGACTGATGACACACTACTTCAACTCCTTTTGCCTCCACCAAAATCACCTCAACTACTATGGCCTTGCTTCTGCTCCTGAACGTTGCCCTTAAGAAGAGTTTCCATCCTTCCCTAGGCCTCACAACGCCCTTCTTCTGCAACATTTCAGGTTCAGTCTTCTTCCAACACAAGGTACAAGCTGCGACCTACTTGATTGCTGCTCCAAACAACCCTCACGCCTCCTGTAACAAACCAGACTCCTACGTTGTACCTAAACAGACCTTCTTACACAAGAATGCAACATAAAACAACCTTAAAAACACTCTCTTGTCATGCGGTGTCAACCACACAACTTGTGGCACTCTAACTCATCAAGTCGACCTCCATTAGGTGCCACATTAACCCACAACTACATTAAAAATTCATATCTCATCGTAGACAAATCAGATTTGAGTGAATTTTGATGCTCTCGATTGCTCTTAGGATCCTCTATCACCTCAAATCATCACATGCCCAATACTCCTCGTGGTTTCACACCCACTTGCTTGGGTTCAAAGCCCATAAAGCCCTTTTGTGGTGCTCCAACCTCCAAACCCGAAACCCTGGGGCTTGGAGTAACTCCCAAGCTACAAAAAATCAACAATTCCAACCCCAACATTGATGTGCAAATGCCTTTTTATAATTTTTGAAGGGTGCATCGTCATGTTCCTCTTGGACTCTTCCTCTTCTTTTTCTTATTATTTGCATCATAAAATTAATTAAAGGTGCTAGCTAACCCCACCTGAGTTCATCGATCTATGGTCCCACTCTTCAGGCCATTACATAAAAATACTCATTTATAATTTCGAATAACATTACATTACAAAAACCAGGGGAAAAGTACACTAGGGGTGTCACATCTATCACATCCATTAATTCACCTAAAAGCACTATAACAATTTTAATTTTTGGGTATCAGCACGAGTTTTGGAGATACCGGTTCAGTGGCATCACGAATGGCAGGATTACACGGATGCCCTCACCCAGGCACATATCAGACTCACAGATGGACCAGATGAGATAATCTGGGCCTTTGCAAAACACGGAGTATACACCCCGAGACAAGGTTATTTAAGGCTCATGGAATCTTACAAGCCACAGGACATCCTCCCAACCTGGAAAATGCTCTGGAAGCTCAAGGCAGCTCCTCGAACACGCTTATTGATGTGGAACATTCTCTTCGACAAGATCCCTACCGGGACCAATCTAATGAAGAGATCATTTTATGGTCCCTTCTGGTGCCACTTGTGCCGCAAGGAAGAAGAAAGTACAGAGCATCTTTTTTTAAATTGCAATACAGCTAAGGAATTTTGGCAATCCATCACCACTCACTATCCTAACTTAAAAAACTGGCAAGGGCACAATCTCATGGATGCTTGGAACATTTGGTGTCAAAATCACTCAGGAAAATTCATTAATATGCCACTGCTTGTATGCTGGGCTTTATGGATTCCGCGTAACCAGGCCATTTTCAATTTAAAGACCCCCCATTGGCCTGTCATATTACACCACACGATCGCGGATTTTGATTTGTTACCCGAAGTGGAAAGCATGGCTCCTCCAGAGGAATGGCAAATAAGGGGAAAAAGCAGAGAGGACTTTCAAAACTGGATTCTCAACCAGAGGATGCACTCCCTCTTCTTTGACGGTGCAGCAAAAGGTAACCCGGGTAGCGCTGGAGCAGGGGGAGTAATTAAAAACATAGATGGTGCAGAGATCCTCCATTTTGCCTGGGGATTAGGAATCAACTCCAGCATCCAAGCTGAAGCATTTGCCCTCTTCCAAGGACTCAAACAACTTCAGAATCTGGAAATCAAGGAGGCCAATATCCTGGGGGACTCTGAAGTGATCATCAAACTTATGGTGACTAGCTCCATTCCACGGGATTTAAGATTAGCAAGACTGATCCATAGAATCAGAGGAATGGCAAAGATGTTTCAAAATCTGAAATTCTTTCACGTGCTGAGAGACAACAACAAAGAGGCAGATCTTGAAGCCAATAAAGCTGCTCAGCTATCGGTCGGGACATTGAAAAGAGATGGGGAAGAAGCATGGGTTCCAATTCCTTAAAGCATTTCAGAAGATGTTTTTTTGCTTAATTCTAAAGCTGTTTGTATGTATATTTAAACTGGGGCAAATAGGAAATAAAAGCGCAATTGTTGATTCCAAATGGAAGCGGACAGCAAGGCTAAAAGAATCTCAGAAGGAAGAATCCAATTGGATAGTGCCCATACCTATTGTATTCAGAAGACTGGTATTTAGACCAACTCATTAATACAATTCATAACCGTTCCTATAAAAAAAAAATTACGACTTTTTCCCATGGGAAAAAAAAAACAAGTTTAATTTTGAGTGAACATGAAGTGGGTTACAAGCCACTAATTGCCCACACGTGTGAGCCAAAAATCCTATCCAAGCATGACGACATGCCCTTTTGGGTTACTAAGGCTCCAAAAGTGCAAGATGAGGGCTAGATGCATCTCCAAACATCATAATCATCTATGAATTGAGGAGCCCACACGTGTGAGCCAAAAATCCTATCCAAGCATGACGACATGCCCTTTTGGGTTACTAAGGCTCCAAAAGTGCAAGATGAGGGCTAGATGCATCTCCAAACATCATAATCATCTATGAATTGAGGAAAAGTCCTCAAATCAAGCCTCAAAATATCTCCATAAGTCCAAAAGCCAACTCTGTGTGCCTAGTGTTATCTCCATGGGTATCATCAAGACAACATGGTGCAGTCTCTCTCGAGTGTTGGGGCTCCATGATGTGGTACAAACCCTCCCTAATCATCCTAGGGATCATCATTATCATCTAGACTCTGGATTGAGACATGCCCACCAAACAGTGTCAAGGCTAGCCTGGGGGCATGCTAGATCCATAGGGTACATCTTCAAGAATCTCCAATGCTAAGCAAATCCAGCTCGACGTTTTAGCATCTGAGGGTGCTTTGAGGTGTCAATCAACTGTCAAGATCATTAAAGTGCCAAACACTATTGTGGAAGGGCAACGCTACATATGCAAAGTCATCACTACTCTCTAAAATTGTGGTACAACTTGGGCATCATGTGGAGTAGGCATAAAATGAAAGTGCCCTCAAGGCCTTTGTTACTCAGTGTAAAACCACCTGGCAAAACCATCTCAGACTCAAGTGAAAGCAAGCAATTATTAGAGACAATGACCATAGATGCATCATAGTGGACCACACTTAATTGTTAAGGGCATAGTAAGACTTCAAACTAGGGTTATTTTCAAATATCTAACTAGACCAAGTCCAATAAAAGTACTCACTACCTTGTTAGAAGTAGTTATGTAATCAACCGTATTAAGTGCTTCTAGCCCAAAACATATGTAAAAGCACTTGATTGCAAAATGGTTAAAGTACTTACCGAGTGGTAGCCCACCTTCATTTATGAGGAATGTCGGATCGCAAGAGGTGTATGACCCATGCAACTGGAGAAAGAATATGGCATATCATCTTAACTGAGCAATATATAGGGTTGTTGGCTAGCTGGTTATCCATGATCAGAGAAAAGTTCTCCTATAGGGTTACCCACTTTTGGTGGGTAACAGTTCCAACCTCATTGGATTTCATATGGAGAAAGTAGAATTTTAAATCCCACTCAAAATCCAATAGACTTAACATTTTTTAGCATTTTAGGATTTTAGATCCCACTCAAAACCCAGCAAAATTAATAGTTTTTAGCATCTCAGAATTGGGGGTATTGCAACATTTCCATTGGATTTTGTCGTGTACAAGGTTATGCAACTAGCATGAGCACTTCACAATTGAGGGGATTGCAGCATTTCCATTGGATTCTGTTGCGTACAAGGGAATGGAACTAAATGTACCCATCACTCAAACAAAATCTCGATTTGACATGTTTAGTTTTTTCTATCTTACTTTAATGCTTAGGGTGATATTGATGATGAGGATCCCAATATACACAATGATTTTGATGATATGTAGGTATTTGTTGACACCATCTAGAGCCTCTTTGTTGATGTGTTTTTTGTTCAGAGATGTATTGCATTAAGCACTATTTTGGTTATATGCACTCTTGCTATATAATTACGAACATCTGCATATTTGTGTACAAACAGTTTGTTGGATTCATATGGATGCACATGAATATATATATATATATATATATATATATATATATATATATATATTTCTTTAAAATTTGAATATTTTATGTATTATTTGGTTGATTAGTTTTCGGTCTTGTTTTTTTCTGGTTTCGATCCAATTTCAGACTGATTCTAGATTTACAAGAGAGGATCGAAACAAATCAAATGGAACCAACCAGCAAAAACTTTAATACTGCAAAATAGAGAATAAACAAGAAATAGGGCAAAATATCCCTAGAAAGAGAAAATAAACCCAAGCATAAGTGCACTACATATAAGATAGGGTAATTTTATTAATGTCCAACAAATGACAACAAAAGTAGGTCAATGGGATTGAAGAGTACAGCCAGTCTGAATACAATGTGGGAGTGCCAAAAATAATACAAAGAATAGTGATACAAAACACTAAGTTGGTTTGCCAAAGACTGGAGAGATGGGCAACCGAAACCAAGAAATAGCACAAGCATAAGTGTGCTAGAGAGAGAGAAACCAAGCACAGGAGAGTGCAACACTTTGATGGTGACCTTGGGCATAAAACATTTTTAAAGATGGAAAATAATCCACTTGAATCAATTTTACAAATGAGAGTTGGTGTATATATACACAACAAGGGGTAGGGCGCTTTCCCCAAGAGGGCTTATGAGCTTATGTTGACTAGGTCAGCCTTAACCAAACCTAAATATAACAAATGATACAATATAAGGTCGATCATGACCAAAAGTGAAGCTCACACATTCTCAACATCTCAAGAATTTTGAACATAAAACATGTTAAAAAGGGGAGGGGTGGACTGAAGCAACACTAGTTCTTGTGCCACTTACAAAGCATGATTCTGTCCCACTTAGAAGATTAGGCTTATATCAACTTCTCAAGAAAATCCATTGATGTGTTAGTGTGCTAAGTCACCAACTATTGCAAATTGTAAGGGTGATAAAATGCATTGTTTCAAGTTACCTTGTGCAAGCATCACAATATTATTTTAATGTGTTTGATTAGCTAGGTTTGAGTCAGCTCTAAGGTATCAGATCTATAAATACCCCCTACATAATTCAATCTTTTGTAATTGGGCTTTGCATCAGTGATCTACCCTTGAAAACCCTGTCAAGAATCGAGATGCTTTCTGCCTTTGAGAACTTCAAAGGGATCTCAGAAACTGGTATCAATTTTACTTGAACCATAAAACTTTAATTTCAGGACCAATACCGGGACTGAATGTCTTGCCTTTTGAGGCACCTGGATTCACAGATAACAGTGCATAGGGCAGGTTGTCCGTTATGTTGAAATAATATCTTTTGAAACACTGTCATGCAAGACCAATTTCTTGTGTGATATCTTTCATATTTGAATACTTGGCTACGTTATAAACAGTGTGGCAGCAGGGCCAAATTAGTCAATTTCTGGTCGTGGAGCACCAATCAAGTATGGTTTATTTAGGGTGGAATCAAAATGTTCTACTTTTTGGCCTTTTTCACCAGAATTCAGCAATACAATTAATTTTTTAAATTGCATTTTTGGATGCATAAGTGGATTCAGCTCCCTGAAAAACCCTTGGGACACTTGGATTGTACAGACTCGCCAACTCAAATCTGCAATTACAAACATTTCTGGCCAGATTAGGTGTCAACAGTTTATGTGAGAAAGAATACATAGGTGAAACTGGAAGTTCGGTTAGCATAAGATTAAAAGAACACAAGGCTGACATATTAAGATATAGGACATCAACGTCCGCCCTGGCAGAACACGCATGCTCCTCCTCTCACTACATTTGCATGGAAAACGCAAAACTTATTCAGAAAGAAGATCACTATTTAAAAAGAAGAGTAAGAGAAGCCATAGAAATAGAAAAAGAACCAATACTATGAATAAAGAGGACAGTCTAAAACTTAGCCACACATGGAAACCATTATTAAAGAAAATTAACAATAGTCATTATGAACTGACATGAAATATATCTTTACTGTTACAGTCTATGACTATTAATAGCTCAAAGAATATCACGCTTAAAACATCTCAGTTGTGAATTGTGATCCCTAATGATGGACTCGCCTTGAAGTCCAAAATGTTGGGTTAAAAAAGACAAGTTATTGGACATCGTCAGCTGACAGCTGCTGTAGGCCCAGTAAATAATGGACGACACTCTAAATTGATGTAAATAAAGTTATCAAAGAAAGCAACGGTTTGTTACTGGTTTTCATCTATATGCATTAGGTTTGTTTAGGTTTATTTTGGGAGCATTTATGTAAATATTTATTACTTTAAATAAGTTATGTTAACTAAATGACTAACGAAATGATAGGCCATCTGTTAGGAAATTCAGCTGCTGGATGGTTCAGCCATCTTGAGTGAAACATGCATGATAATTGTAAGCCTAGCATATCATCAAACAGTTGAAATTTTGTTAATATTCCATATATAAGTGAAAAATAAATGTTAGAGACTAACATGTTTGCATAACACGCTATGATTCTGTTACATATTTGTTTGCCTGAAGTTTGCCGGACTTCAAGTAATTCTAAAGCTGCTAAACAACAATGGAACTTTTCAGCCTCTACTAGAATGCTGAAAGAGCTTTTATACATGTTCCTGTCTGCCAAAACAATAGATCCAACAGCAAAGAACAATTTTGGGTTCATGTTCCTTTTGCTAGGTCATGTTGCGCAGCCAAGATAAGCCTAGTTCCTTAGAAAATATCAGTCTCCATTGCAGACCAGGTAACTATTCACATCCCACTTGTCATGAATTAAACTTCCTAACCAGCCTAGATCCATCTTAACTACGGATCTACCAAGCGCCGAGAGAGATCAAATCTCTTTTCACTTTAAAACAGGTTTCCACCTCAAGAGATTATATATATATATATATATATATATATATATATATATATTTCTTCTTACATAAGAATACCATTAGAAAAACCATGGATTGTTAAAACCTGGAGCCAAAAACCGCCAACGTTAAATTGACTAGTTTACCTCAATTTTATTTTAATTATTAATTTATTTTATTCTATTTTTTTAATTTTATTTTATTTTACTTTTATTTTTATGTAATCTGACCGAGTCAAAATGTTTACAGGACTGGACAAGACAAAACGAGACGAGACGAGACATTACAACATCTCTTCCATACTGGGCTGGAGAGCACCTCTTGGCGCAATAAAACAAAGCCCAGAATGGAGATAAAATACCAAGACCAAGTATACAGTTCATTCCCATAAATAAGTAAAAGATGGGACTAAGAAGATGGCTTCCAAAGGAAATTCACATGAGAAGACACCATTCAACCTTGGAGTTTACATTACCTAGGGAAAGTAAACATGGGTTTTTGTCCAAGATGATTCCCTGGACCTATATAGCTCTAGTGCTAGCATTGCTACAGTATAATGTAACTGCAGCTTATACCCGATTAAATGGAAATAATTAAACAAGACAGAAATTGATATAGACAGAATATGCTGCTAAAATGATTTGGGAAATCAAGACTTCAAAGTGAGAACAATGAGAGCTTACAACTATTCCAACGTCTCCATCTTCTTCTTCTACTTTTATTTTTTTGGCCGCTTCAACATTAGGAGGTGACTGCCTTCTGCAAGCAAATTCATTTTTGAGAGGAGAACAACGCAAGTGTGAAAGTAAGCTAAAAATGAATTTAAGGACTGTATAGTTTCATGCCTTATGCCAGGTTTGTCCGAAATATCTATATCACGATTCTGAGGTTTTTGTTCTTCATCGGATTCCGAACCAAAGTATTCTCCACCCCATTTATGACCTTTAGGTCGCTTTTCATAATCCTCTTCATCCTGTTGATAATACAGTTAGTAATCCTAGTCAGCTGAATGACATCTACAGCTTCTGACTATGGAAAATATATTACTTAGTGTATATTTACGAACTAAAATTAAAGAACTGATTAAGGCAGACATCGAAAATCCAAGAAGAATTTCACCTCTTCAGGAAACTTGGTGTCTGGTGGCCTTTCTTGGAATGGCACACTGGGAACATGTTGTATTCGTTTCAATTGTTCCAGCAATGTGTTTCTAGACAACAGATCCAATGGAAAAAAACATAGTTTAAGGGCAATCAGTATCAGCTATTACAATTAGAAGAAACCATGCATTCCCCCAAGAAACTGCTCCTTAATTTTTCACAAACGTCAATCAAAAATAAGTACATATAGACATCTGAAACCTACTTAATGAAATTTCTACATACTTCAAAGTTAAAACATTTGACACGAACAAGCGGCATTCATTTTGTTTGCTAAGAATTATGTTCACAAAGATTTGGGAATAATTCATAAATCAAAAAGTGTACCTTATTTTTGCTAATTCCTTGGCTGAATTCTGATTCTCCATGTTGCTAGGAGCCACATGGAGAGTATAATCTGGCCCAAAATATTCATAGTACTCATTGTAAGGCAATTTATCTTGGGGTTCGACACCTACAGCAACTGCAGTCTGAAACAAGAAAGTTCACACATCTATTTAGCAAAATCTGCGCTGCTTCTTGAAGAAAGATCTGAGTAGATAAATTAAACCACCAAAGAATCCCTAACAGCAAGAAAAGAAAATTGACCTCATAACACCAACAGCGGGCAACATTGCGAATAGTGTAACCACCGCCTCCAACAAGCACCAATGGAACATTAAATGACCGAAGAAATCGAACACAGTCTGCATGTCCTTTGACTGATAAATTAAAACAACCTAGCCTATCGCCTGACAGAGAATCTGCTCCGCATTGCAAGACAACAGCTTCCGGCTGATATATTTCCATTACCTTCTGGATTATAGGCCTAAAGAGATTCTTGTAGCTCTCGTCATCAATTCCATCATTCAAAGGAACATTTAATGAATAATACTTCCCTTTCCCGTATCCTACATCTTTAAGGTGGCCTGTGCCTGGGAAGTAGTCTCCAAACTTGTGAAATGACACAGACATGACTCGGTCAGTACTGTAGAAGGCCTCCTCCACACCATCCCCGTGATGAATATCAATATCAATATAAAGCACTCGCTGACATATTGAAAAGGCAAACGAACGTTAATGTAAGTTAAACAATCAGGAAAATTTGTTTAGCTCTATCACTTACAAGTTACAGGTATGTCACACACAAATCAAAAGGCATTTGTATGGCAACGTGCCTTGCATAGAACTTTAGAAGCCAGGCTAAGATCAATAACAAAAAGGACTTCCACAAAAAATAAGAATTAACCCAGTCTTTTAGATAACAGCTTCTTCGGAAACAAAACAACTGATACCTATCGTAATAAACCTGTGAGACTTATACATTTGGAATAGAACCAGAACAGGCTGCGATCAAAACCAAAAAAAGTACCAAAAAATGCAAGAGAGATACCCAGAATAATGTAAAGGTGGAGACCCTAAGTTACGGTGCTTAAGGGGTTCAGTGCCTTACTACTCCAGCAGTAGATCATAGACTAGACTGTATTCACACATACAAATCAAAATGATCTGAACAAACTGTACCCAAAAAATCAGGTTAAGAACAGATTATATAACATAATCGTGCAAATAGTATAGTTCAACCCCATACAATGTGGAGTATACCCGCTTTTGACAAACCTTAAATTCACGCTAAAGAGTCTAAAAATCAACTACAAAGATACAGCAGAATGTTAAATCCACCTGCGTAAAAGCAGACATAGTGAAGGACTGTTCCATAATCCCAATCATTACTTGCAAGCTATAATCAGTGACAAGAAACCACTGAGCAGCACCCTGGAAGGGAAAAGAAACCAATGCCATGAATGGGAGGAGAGTACATACTTGATGGACCTTGAGAAGTTCAAGAATAGCCAAGACAATGTCATTTACATAGCAAAAGCCAGATGCCTCGCACTTCTTAGCATGGTGGAGACCACCAGACCAATTAATGGCAATATCTGCTTCCTTGTTATTAAGTTTGATAGCTGCTCCCACAGAGCCCCCTGCATAGGTCTGACAGAAATTGTATAGCCCATCAAAAACAGGGCAATCCTCCCCCACGTTAAATCTCTTCAATTGTCGTAGCTGTTCGTGTTGAGTTTCAGGAGTGACCGACTGAAGAAACGATATGTAATCATCTGCATGAAATACTCTAAGCTCTCTGCTCTGTAGAAGATTAGGTCTACAAACCTCCATCTTCTCATCCAGGGCATAGTGAACTATCAGACTGTGAGCCATTCTGATTCGATGTGGCTTCATCGGGTGGCCCTGACTGTAGTAGTAGTTCCCGATGTCTGAATCATAAAAATAAGATACTCTTCGCTTACTTCCATCCGGACCAGAGGTCAGTGAATTGCCCGATTCTTCCATTCCACCCTCCTGATATCAACCACAGAAAACCTCTTATTCTCAAACTCTCGTATTTGAAATGGCAATGTTGAGGAATGAGCAACATGCTTCGCTGAATTGAGCAATTTTCAACGAATTATCAACACATATTTAGCTAAATACAATATAACTAGATTTGAATACTCTCTGATTTAAGCAAAATTTCAGCCCCCATTTAGCTACAAACTAAGTGACTAGATTTGATGATCGGTGATTTGAGCAAAATTTCAGCAGCCATTTAGCAAAATCAAACATAAGTAGATTTCAGTAAACGCTGGTTCGAGCAAACTTTCAACACCCATTTAGCTAAGATACAATTATAACTAGATTTCAATACTTGCTGATTCGAGCAAACCTTCAGCGCTTCTTTAGCTCAACACGGATATTGACTAGATTTGAATACTGGCAGATTCGAGTAAAAATCTCACCAACTATTTAGCTGAATACAAATTTAAGTAGATTTTAATACTCATTGACCGGAGCGATATTACAGCACCCATTAAGCTAAACAAAAATATATCTGGATTTGAATGACGGTCAGAAGGTCGCCAGTCATAAACACGACTATAAACAATGAACTCAATGAATGAATGAATCTGAGCAAGAGGGCATTTTACAAACCGTCTAATCGAGGGCCCCTGGCAAATGGTTGCACCCCAAAATTAGTCGGATGAATTCAGAGACCGAATGGCTTCGCAGTATTTACTCGTTAGTAGCACTTCCAGCTATGCGTGTGTTTGCACAGCGGGTCCATGCTCCCACGAAGTTGCATGTTCACCCCCACTCTGCCACTGTTCCAACTGGCTGCCGCCTGCACCCTTGCTTAGTCCAGAATTGGAAAACAGCCTGAGAGGAAGTCTCGAGTGATAGAACCAATTGCAAGTCTAGACATATGTCCGAGTAATTTTTATAGGGATAGACCATCGGGTCCACCAATGGATGTGTGTCATTTTAAATGTTTATTTTGTGAACTGGGTCAGCCTGGATTGGAGCGGAAACATGACCATGCTTAAATTTAACAATACAGAAATTTTGTTTTTGTTTTTTGGTTTTATCATTCGTAATTTTGTTTTTGTTTTTTGGTTTTATCATTTGTAATTTTGTTGTTTTTTCATATCATGAGAATATGTATGCCATAGAGAAGGTTTCGAGTCCATGGATTGGTTTGTTTATAATCATGTTAAATAGGTAAATTGAATGTCTAATTTAGATGGGATGGGTTTAGTATTAATTAGTAAAAAAGAATTGGTGCTTATTTATTGTTTGGTATAGTTGGACTCATTACACAAATTTTGTTGTTAATGTATATGGTTTTTATTCAAAGAGGTTGGATCCAACACTGGAAATCGAGGGTTTTTTCACCATTAAGCATGGTTCAGTTCTCATGCGAACTTATTCTAGAGTTGTGGGGGTACCTTGAGGTAGTGGTAGAACACGTGGTTGCACCCAAAGTGATCATATTAAATGGTCTCATGGCCCATGCACACATAAGTGGATAAAATCCAACCCTCATGTCCTCTTTTTAAAGCATTTAGCCCATTAGGCTAGGTTGAACAGTAGACGTCTCACACCAAAAGGCGTTTACTAACCAATATTAGGCTTACCTAGGTTTGAAACTTGGTTAACCCGCCAAGCATGTTTGTGGGCAATTACTTTAGGCTTAGGGGTATAGGGGCAATTCCTCTCACTTGACTTTGAACCTCCTTAGTGACAAACAATGAATTTACTTATTCCCCTTATTTAAAAAATTAAAAATAATAATGAATAAAAATAAAAATAAAAAAAGCAAAGAATATTTGGTATTTAAAGGCTAGAATTATTCCTTGATGGTGGTGTCGATTGCTAGAGGTAACATGTCCGCCATAAGCCAGGCCAAGCCTCCTGCCCCCTCCACCTCCCAATGTGTCAACCGATCGCCATAAGTATTTAACGTGGCCTTGGTTGAGCTGCCACCATCCTCGCGCAATGAACTTCATTAAATCCACTCGTAACAATGCCTCCAAAGCCTTCATAGGGGGTGTTGTCTTCAAGGTAGTGGCTATGCTTCCCATTCTCCCTTTGATTATCTCCTCCTAGTTGTTTCTTTCTCCCCCCATGACTCTTGATTATAACTCCTTCATTAGTTCTCTAATAGGCAATTTATCCCCAGCTTGTCTCCTGCCACTGTTAGCATTAATAGATGTGGATCTACTCAACTCAACTTCGAACCTACTCAATGACAAACAATGAATCTACCAATTCCCCTTATTTTGCCATAATAATAAAAAAGTAAATAATATTTGGCATTTAAAGGCTAGAGTTATTCCCAATGGGGGTGTATATTGTCGAAGGCAACGCGTCTGCCAGAAGTTGGGCCAAGGCTCCTGCCCTCTCCACCTCCCAACATGTCAACCAGTCGACAAAAGCATTTAACGTGGCCTTGGTGAAGTTGGCATCCTCCTTGCCCGATGAATCCATTAACTCCACTAGTGTTAACACCTCCAAAACCTTCATTGGGGGTGTTATTTTTAAGCTAGTGGTTATGTTTCCCATTCTCCCTCTAGTTATCTCCTCCCAGTTGTTTCCTCCTCCCTCCATAACTATTGATTATAACTCCTTCTTCCCTAGTTCTCTGTCAAGAAATTTCTCCCTAGTTTTTCTCTTACCATTGTTGTCATTAATGGATGATGGAGGACATACACATGTGATCTCAAACTCAACCTGTGTCCTCTTCTTTGAAGTACACTTCTTTCACCCTTCAGCTCTGAGTCTTCTCTATCCTAACATGTTTTTTCTTCTCGTCGTTTCCATGACATGTCAGTAAGCCCACAATAGAAGGGGTGATGGAGGTGATTGGAGCATTGGGGTCACTCAGGCTCAATTCAAAGTAGTCCTCTCCTCATAGCTATCAAATTCATACTCCTCTAGAAATCCAAGCAGAAATCAATGTAAATGAAGAAAAAGTGTGCCATAAACACCAAGGTATACTAGACTTCGAGAGGGTGGACAACATTGTGGCCTACATCCCGAACATTGGGACCACTAGAGGCCATCAAAACCACCATATGTACATTCTTTATCTTTATTGGCATGTTAATTATTGTTGGGAAAGGTTAGGGTTTGTTAGGATCCAACCCTAACCCCTTTATTTATGTAATAGTGTCGAGTCATAGTTATAGTTAGTTAAAGAGTCAATAAAGCTCGTATTAGTAATTGTAAGTGGTTGACCCGCATTTAAAAAAGGGAACACAGTGAGTTGCAAAAGGGCCATGGTAATAGATAGATGGTATTGAGAGAACCATGGTACTGACTCATGGTATTGTATGTATGAATCCTATATAAAGGATAAAGACTCCCCATTGAGGAGCATCGTGTCTTATTTTGTAATCGAGCTCTGCTTTGCTGGAGGTTGCCCCCTCGAAGAGGCAAGTGAACATTGCTTTCATCTATGAATAATTAAATACTTGTTGTTTTTCTCATTTTGTTTTGTGTTCTGGGTTGTTTTTTTGCGCATATTTGGTATTTTGGAATCTTCTCGCAGGTCAAGAGCATAACAAGTGGTATCAGAGTGCTTTCCAGGGCTAGTGGTATCTCCATTTTTGGCAGAAATGTTTTAAAGCTAGAGACATATTCTGGCGTCTTTAAACCACATGATTTGTCATTGGGCGCATAAAACTGCGGATTTGGGGAGGCATGCACGCAGGAAATACAAGATGTGGTCACGCTTATTGGACTCCCTTGTAACCCCTGTGGGTACCCCTTCGAGTAGTAGCGCATTAGACAGAACCGCACACGGACTGTCTTCCACGTACCCTCTGGGTATATCGGAAGCCCCCTAGGCTCACTTGAAACCTCGCCTTAGATAAACCGTCAGCCGTCTTGCTGCTATAATACACCGAGAACAGCACTCGGGGAGATTACTCGTGCATACGATAGGGTAGTCGGGTAGTACGGCTAAGGGTATGGTTGATCCTCCTTAGTTAGTGCCCTAAAAGATTGGGCCAAATACTATTGTTGGACCCTTATGTATATTGCGATCTGTAGCACCTGACACTCCTTAAGACCATAGTTCCCTTGATTCTCTGAAGATCGCCCATTATCTTATTTGCCAGATCAGATCTAGTAGTTGGGGTTTTTCGCTGCCGCAACAATCAGATCCACCAGTTGAGGTCTACCACCACAGTACCCAGTACCATTCAGATCTAGCAGTTGGGGTTTTGTCGCCACCGCAGTCCAACTCACATTCAGCAGTTGGGGGTTTCGCAGGCAGATCTGACCATTTGTGCAGTGAGGCTTATGGCTCCTATACCTTGGGGTGATTCTTGCAAGACATTGGGTAGGATTAAGTTTTCTAGAAATTGGCCACTGTAGTATTGATAAGCGGGGAGTAAAACTCCATTCAAAGTTAAAAATAAAAAATAAAATAAATAATAATAATAAATAAATAAATCTGAGGCCTTCCCGAGACGCTTATAAGCGACTTAGCCCATAAGAATCAGGACGATGACCTGATCGATGTGGTACCATTCACTTGCCAGCTTCAATTTTTGGGCAGTCCCAAAAATTTTCAAAGTGACGGCAAGTGACCAAGATCTGTGTATGGTAGAAACCAAAGCTCAAGCCATGGACAACGAAAAGATTGATAGCCTTGAAAAACAGTTGGCTTCTTTCAAGAACATAGCGGACCAGATGCATAAATTCATGGACACTTTCAAAGTGAGCACGTAAGGGTTGCATTCGGAGGCACATGGTTTTAATGAAGACCTTGAAGGAGAATATAGCCATCATATTCACTTCCATGGAAATCACCAACATTCCCACCCTCGGCGACCCAAGCTGGACATGTATAAATTTGATGGCTCTAATCCGATAGTATGGGTAGCACAAATGGAACAATATTTCCTTTTGAATGATATCCAAGACAATCCAACTAAACTACTTGTGGGAGCCCTTTACTTGGACCAAGAGAGATGGCAATGGTGGCAGTGGCATCAGAAATGCTATCTCGGGAAACTAACTTGGCAAGTGTTCTCAAAATCTCTTTGTGACTGCTTTGATAAAGACTCTAATTTTTTGGGTCATCTTACTAAGCTCCGACAGATAGGCATAATAAAAGAATACATTGCAGCCTTTGAGACATTGGCCATCCACACAGAAGGTCTGGGAGATGAATTCTACTTGTAATGCTTTGTAAGTGGTCTCAAAAGCCATCCAAGCACATGTTCGGATGCACCACCCACCTACATGGATAGACGCTTGCAACAAGGCTATCGAAGTGGAACGTGCTTTAGCTGCCCAGTCTCCTCGTCCAAATTTCATAGCCAAGGGACGCCCCACCCAGGGTCAAGGCCCTACCCAAACACTTAAGGTTCAAAAGGTGTCTATAGTAGAAATGGCTGAAAGAAGAAAACAAGGATTGGGCTACTACTCCGATGACAAATACTCCCCAGGGCATAAATGCAAGGAACCCAAATTCTTTCAAATTGATGTTACTGATCACAGCTCATTTGAGGAAGCCCCACCCTTGAGGGACCAGAGGACAAAGTTGAGGAAACCTAGCAGGACAATGAACTCCCAGCTACGCCAGAGGAACCAGTTATCTCGCTATATGCTTTGGTGGGCATTTCTGCGCCTCAAACTCTCAAAATCATAGGCTTTATTAAACATTGCCCTCTAGTAGTGTTGATTGATAGTGGCAGCACTCATAACTTTGTCCATCAGCGAGTCACTGAAGCTGCTCATTGTTTTGTTAGGGCAATCTCTAATTTCCAGGTCCAGATTGTTGATGGGGGGACAATGAAATGTGAAGGCCACTGTGAAAATATCAAACTTCAGATGGGAGACTACCACCTCAAGACCCACATGTTTGCGATTAACATGGGTGGTTGTGACATTGTCTTGGGGGCTGAATGGCTTCGCACACTAGGCCCAATCACCATGGATTTCTAGGAGTTATATATGAGATTTAAGCAGAATGACCACATGCATACCCTCCGTGGACTCCAGGCAGGTGCTCCTTCTATCATCAGCTCGCATCGCATGGAAAAGTTGTTGAAAAAGGGCCATCATGGAGTTATCGCCCAGTTTAATGCCATCCAGGCCATCGAGCCCACTACTCTTCATATTCATCCTGACATGCAACAGGTCTTGAATCAACACTAGCAGGTATTTGACAAACCTAAAGAGCTTCCACCCTCGAGAGGGAAAATGATCATAGCATCACTTTGGTCCCATGGACACAACCACCGAATGTGCGGCCATATTGATATCCTTTCGCCCAAAAGAATGAAATTGAAAAAATCATCAAGGAACTCCTTTAAGCCGATGTCATTCGTCCTAGCATCAGTACTTATTCATCACCAGTGGTCATGGTGCTCAAGAAACTAGGGAATGACACATGTGTCCAGACTTCAGGGCCCTCAACAAGCTCACGATCAAAGACAAATTCCCTATCCCGGTTGTTGATGATTTCTAAAAAAATGTCGTTTAGGGCCTCAAAATGGCTTTGGAAGTTTTGGACCCGTTTTGACGCCCTGTTGGCGAATATGTTGGATGTGCTCAATGAAGTTGTTTGCCTTATCTTTTTCAGACTGGACATGAGCTGAATCTGCGTGAGTAGCTGCAAATGGCATGGCCACATCAATGGGACATAATGGTTGGAATCCCAAGCCCACCTGAAAAGGGTTGTGGCCAGTCGAGTTGTGGAGAGCCTGGTTGTAGCTGTGTTGAACATAGGGGAGGTTCTCATCCCATGTGCGTGGATGCTTTGAGTTGTACATGTGCAAAATGTGTATGATCATCCTGTTGACAACCTTTCTCTAGCCATCAGTTTGAGGATGGAAGGCTGTGGACTTAGTGAGTTTGTTGTCCAGCATCGACCAGAGACTGGACCAAAATGTATTGAGGAACCTGCTGCCCTGATCTAAGATGATAGACTATGGGATCCAAAAGTGTACCCACACTAGTTCAAAGAAGAGTTTAGCAGTGGCTTCTGCTGTGATATTCTTCTTGCAAGTCGTCATAATGGCCATCTTCGAGAACCTGTCGATGACCACAAAAACACAATCATTTCCATGCTTAGTGGAAGGAAGGCCTGACATGTAATCCATGGAGATGGATTCCCAAGGTCGACTAGGGGTAGGTAGCGAGGTATAGAGGCCTTGCTTCTTGATGGTCGGTTTGGTAATGGCGCAGGCAGTGCATGATACAATGTACTTCCCAACATCTTGTCGAAGATTCGGCCAATAGAAATACTTTTGCAGTACTGCCACCATTTTCTCGACCCCGAAATGCCCAACAGCTCGACTGTAGTCTGCTTCCCAAATCATCTTGGCACGCTCGCTTGAAGGAACACAAAGGTGACCCAGGTGGCATAACAGGGCATCTTGGATGTGAAAATCTGGAACATGTTGACCCTCCAAGAGTGTCTGGTATGTGTGGCCGAATTCTGGGTCACTTTTGTAGAGAAGTGGCCAATCAGAAGTCTCATGCCCATAAGAGTTGAGCACAGTGGTTACTGCCATGATCGGTGGTCGATTGAGGCAATATGAAACATTATTAGTGTTGCCCTTCTTATACTTGATATTCAAATGGAACTATTGCAGGTATGTGGACACTTTTGATGGCGATCATTCTGCAATTTCCCTTGGGTCTGTATGCACTACAGGGGTCGGTGGTCTATGTGGATGACCGTTTCCTTCCCCAAAATGTAATGTTTCCATTGTCAGCAAGCCTTCACAATAGAATACATCTTTTTGTCATAAGTGGGATACTTCCGGACTGTGTCTGAAAGTGTCTCACATTGATATGCCACTGGATGCCCGTGTTGAGTAAGGGTTGCCCCAATAGCATAGTGTTATGAAACCAGCTCAAGAAAAGATAGAAAAGATAGATCAACGCCTTAGAATTCAGCCTCTTCGAGGGGGAAACCTCCTTTATATTACATAGATGAACAATTCTTGGATGATACAAATGAAAAGACCTCCTTTCTATATATAGGAGTCTAAGGGGTCATAACATAATCAGAGCCGACATAACAATGATAATGTAAGGGCACAATAATAACAATAGTGGGCTTCTATGGGGCACAATAGTAACAATATGGGCACTACATGGGTACATCAATATAACAAGTGGGTTATACTAATAACAATAAGGGGTTACACTAGTAGTATAGGGGCCTAACATGCCCATCTCCTTCAAAAAGCATTGTCCTCAACGCTTGAGTAGTTCTTGATGCTTCTGTATAAAATTCTTGTCCTCCCATGTGGAATATTCAACGGGTAAGTTCTTCCACTTGATGAGATACTCTGAAATTGATCGATGTTGTAGCTGTCAGGTTCTTGTTTCTGTGACTGCTCCAGGTTCCAATATGATTTTTCCTTCCTCTTTAATTTCTGGCAATATTGTTTGAATTGGGATCTTTTGCAACTTTTGAATAAGTGGCCATACTTCTTCGTCCTTCTTCCATTCATCCCTTGCTTCGTTTATCCAATCTGGTTGATTAATATAAATAGCACAAAACAATGCTTCCACATCCTCATCCTTGAAGAGTCTTCCCATTCGGTAAGGTCGCCATTTTTTAAGTGCCTGTTGTTTCGTTTGATTTTGCACCGAAGTGGCGTTATCCTTTAAAAGTTGGAGAACTTGTTGTTGATGCTCGATGTGATCTTTCACTGCTTGAACCTTTTTCTTCTTGATATGTCCTTCTATCTCTAGAGTTTGAGGAGTGGTAATTTCTTTCAATCCTTTACAAGATATGGTCGGATTTATTTCTTGATGCTCGATGTGATCTTTCACTTCTTGAACATTTTTCTTCTTTATATATCCTTCTATCTTGATAGTTTGAGGAGTGGTAATTTCGAACAATGAATTACAAGATATGGTTGGATTCATTTCTTCTTTCTCGATGTGATCTTTCACTTCTTACACCTTTTTCTTCTTGATATGTCCTTTTATCTTGAGAGTTTGAGGAGTGGTAATTCTTGCCAATGTTTTACAAGATATGGCTTGATTCATTTCTTCTTTCTCTGGGGTGGGGTCCTGGCGTATATCTTCTTCTTTTGTTGTTTCGTGATCCTTTTCTTCCTCCTCTTCATATTCTATGTAAAATAATTTCTTCTCAACACACTTATGACCTTTAGTGCATTTGCTATCACAATTGTAACAAAGCCCTTTTTCTCTTTTTTCTTCCAATTGTTGTGGTGTAACCCTTGTAGGTTGTGGAAGGCTAGGAGAAACAACACTTCCATATTTATAGTTGTGAGGGGTACACTTCCTGGTTTCCATAATTTTGCTTTCCACTATGTCACAAAGCCCTTTTACTCTTTCCATTTGTTGTGGTGTTGCTCTAAAGAAGGTGTTGCTCTTTGTATCCTCATAATGTGCTATCATTTCCTCCATGAAAATTGACCACGTAACAAGTTTTTTTACGAGAACAAAGCCCTTTGCACCATAAAAATTGATCTGGTTCTAAATATGAAGATGCAATACATACCTTTGGTAACAGTTGTACACCATATATATCAAAATATTTCTCCATCTGAAGTATCCAATTTACCGGATCCTTGCCATCAAACTTCCTCATCTTGCTTTTTCTTGATTTTAGGAGCTCTACCTTGAAACGACTGTAACTCTGTACTTTCAGATCTTTAAGTTTTGAAATTGTGACCTATAGTAGCCCTCTGTTTCCTCTTTCCAATGCCACCAGTCTGATCCAAATTGGATTCTCCAAGAAAGAGTTATGCACAATCTCCCAAGATGACCTGATTATAGACTAGTTCAGTAGAGCGAACTTGTACGACGTGCCACGAGTCACTGTTTCAACCTTTAAATCTTAAACACACACACAAGAAACTACAGTCCGTCCTCTTTCTGTACCTTCTTACGAAATTTCAATCCGATCCCCAGAGAGAAAGTTATGACGATTTTCCCCAGGTCAACTGTTTTGAATGTAATTCAAGAGTCTGCAAAAAGACCAACTTCCTCAGATCATATCTCCGCAAATATCACGCGAAAATCTCTGAAATTCGGACCCAAGGTTTAGGGCGATTTCTTCTCAAATGGTTTTTTTTTGCGACTTCTGAAACGTCACAGAAAAAAAAGTTATAGCGAGAATGCCACGATGACCTATTTGGAGCAACGAAACCCTAGAATCCAAGGTTCTGATACCAAATGTTATGAAACCAGCTCAAGAAAAGATAGAAAAGATAGATCAACGCCTTAGAATTCAGCCTCTTCGAGGGGGAAACCTCCTTTATATTACATAAATGAACAATTCTTGGATGATACAAATGAAAAGACCTCCTTTCTATATATAGGGGTCTAAGGGGTCATAACATAATCAGAGACGACATAACAATAATAATGTAAGGGCACAATAATAACAATAGTGGGCTTCTATGGGGCACAATAGTAACAATATGGGCACTACATGGGTACATCAATATAATAAGTGGGTTATACTAATAACAATAAGGGGTTACACTAGTAGTATAGGGGCCTAACACATAGTCAGAGGCATTTGTCTCGACCTCAAATGGTTTTTGTAAGTCTGGTAATGCGAGCACTGGTGCCGAGCAGAGGCGATCTTTCAACTCTGTGAATGCCTTCTGTTGAGATTCAGACCAAAAGAATTTTGCTTTCGCTCCTCCCTTGGTGACTTGACTCAAGGGCCAAGTGATATGAGAAAATACCAACACGAACCTGCCGTAGAAGTTGGCAAGACCTAGAAATCTGCGAAGCTCTGTCAGAGTGGTTGGAGATGGCCAATCCCGAATAACTTGGATCTTGGCTGGATCCACATGCACCCCTTGTTCATCAATAATGTATCCCAGATACTGAACCTAGGTCCTGCCAAAAGTGCATTTCTCCAAATTGGCACATAACTTGTGTTGCCGCAGTGTTTGGAGAACCTGACGGATGTGGTGGAGGTGCTCTTCCCAACTCTGGTTGAAGATCAGGATGTCATCCAAGTATACCACTACAAATGAGTTGGTGAATGGCCGCAATATGTCATCCATTAGCCTCATGAAGGTTGCAGGAGCATTTGTCAATCCGAAAGGCATAACCAACCATTCGAAAAGGCCCTCCTTGGCTTTGAAGGCAGTCTTCCACACATCAGAGGGTTCGATTGGTACCTGGTGATATCCTGACTTCAAATCGATCTTGCTGAAATATTTTGTCCCCTTCAGTTGGTCCAGGAGGTCATTAATCCATGGGATCGGGTACCTATTACAAACAGTGATCTTGTTCGGTGCCCGATAGTCAATACAAAGTCTCCAAGTCCCATCCTTCTTCTGTACCAACACGATCGGGCTCCCACAGGGCGATGAACTCGGACAGATGTGACCTTTTTGCAGCAACTCCTGAATTTGCCTCTTGATTTCATCGTTCTCCAAAACGGAGCGCCGATAGATTGGTCCATTGGGCAGTGGTGCACCTGGGGTCAGATCGATGGAGTGCTTGACCTAACAGTGCAGAGGAACCCCTGCGGGGGAGGTGAAGATGTCCTTGTACTCCTCCACGACCTTGTCCATCTGTAGTTGTCGTGCGGAGGGGCCCTGTCTGGAGGTCATGGCCACCGTCTTCTTCTTTCCTTGAGGACGTATCATCAGGAAAACAAATTTCCCGGTTTTGGAAATGAGCTTACTACATTGTTTTGTAGTAACCAAAGAGATGGCGGTAGGCAGTCCTACCTCTGGTATCATGTACAACTTATTTCTCAAAGTAACAATAACAGCACGGGGCCTTGATTCATACACATCATGTCGCTTCCACAAGTATGGTTGTCCTAATAATACATCACAAACTTCAAGGGGAGCAATGTCACACAATACCTCATCCGTGAAGGGCTTGATGTTGTATGGAAGGCGACACTGCTGGCTCACGCGAAGATCTCGTCCTTGGTGAAGCCACCCAATGGTGTATGGTTGTGGATGTGCTATGGTTAGTAAGCCCAGCCGCTTCATGACCTCTGCTGAAATGAGGTTCTTTTGGCTCCCATTGTCGACAATGAACTGTAGCAGGGAGCCCTTTACGCACATCTGGGAGTGGAAGAGATGCTCCTCCTCCTCTGGATCTTCGTGGTGGCAATGGTGGCGTTGGGCTCCGCATTGATAATCTGTTTCCCTTTGTCATTCCCCTTGTCGGGTTCTGACTCAGAGTCGGAACATGCATCTAATTCTGAAACCTTTAGCTCGGCCACCAGTGACTTCTTGGCCTGACACTCACTTGTGTCGTGAGTGGAGCTCTTATGGAACTCACACCACTTTCCCGTGTCCTTTTTCGGCTTCGCGGTGTTGTTCTTTGCTTGCAGCTTTGGCGGGTTGTCTTGGGCTGCCCCGCCTTGGCTTTGTCCTTTGTTCTGCGGTTTGGGGTCACCTTTCCCTTGCTTCAGATTCACAGATCCAAAGTCTCGCTTCTTCTGTTTAAACTTTTGCTCGACCTTGATGGCATATTGGTATGTCGTGCCAAGCGAGGAGATGTTCAGGAATTCTATTTCTTCCTGAATGTACTTATGCAGGCAGCCGCGGTATTTGAGTACCAAATGCTACTCCGTATCCTTGATACCCAACTTTGTACAAAGGGTATGGAAAATATTGGTAAACTCTGGCACGTCTTGGTCCCTTCCCTACCGCAGCGTGGTCCACTTTATGTATTGATCCTCATAGCTTCCGACAGGGTAGTACTGCTCCTTGATGGCATCCTGGAATGAATTCCAAGTGGATGCGACTGAAAATAGTGAGCTTGTACTTTCATCCTTCTGCTCGCTGTAGGTTTCCCACCAATCCTTGACATGGGGGGCTGCTTTGAGAAGAGCGAAAAATAATCTTTTCCCGACTGGAAAAATCATGAATAGAAAAATAACCCTCTAGCAGATTTAACCATTTATCGACGACATCTGCATCTATCTGACACTCGAAGATGGGGATTTCAAAATTAACTTGTACCTTAAACGGTGTGGCATTTCCAGAGTAGCTGTTGGAAGCTGATGCGTCACCCCTGGGTAGCCACTGAAGGATCTAGGCAAAGTTGTCCATCATCACGTTCCTTTGTCGCTCAAGGGCTTCTTCGAGCAAGATTTTGATAGGAGATCTTCGAGCAAGATTTTGATAGGATCTCCTGCCCCCTTGTCTTTCTTTTCATCCGCCATGGGAGGTCGTCAGGATTTGTGAGGCTAGTCTTGCAAAGGTTCGACCAGTTCAAGCCCTAACTCCTTATATCTCGACCTCATTGGGGACATGCAAAGAAAAACAAAGAAAAAAAGTAGACCGCTCTGATACCACTGATCCAGATTTAAACAAGAATGCAACAAATTGCAAAGATAACCATAAACACAGAGATGCAACAGAAATAATACTTCATTTCATTAATGTAAAATATTGAAATATGCTTACAAACAAGAATGGAAATAAACCAGCTAGGGCGATGGTAGCTTGTCTCTAAGAAGAGATGTTACAACTACATGCCTCTGAACTCCTTACAATGAGGCTCAAGGGCCTTTTTATTATTGAACAATAAGAGAGAACCCTAAACAACCAAAACCCTAACCCAAAGAGATGTAACACCAAGAGTTTATGGGCCCCATTAGGATGAGTTGGATAGCCAACTTCCCAGGGTCGCGACTTGGTCATATTATCTCCATTTGACATGCATGATATCCCGTTGGAAAGATCTCTCTGAGGACTACGACAAAAAAGACAATTTTAGATAGCAAATCGCTGGCGGTAGATTTCCAAAAAAAACGTCGTTTAGGGCCTCAAAACGGCTCCAGAAGTTTAGGGCCCGAAAAACTACTAAAAATAGTAAATTGTGCTACAATTATGGAAACTAAAAAACTGAAAGAAGCAATGGTGGGGGTCCAAGTGGAATTGGCGGGTGGCCACCAATATCCACCTGGATCACTATAATGCCCCATCCACTTTTCAAAGCCTCATGAATCACTTGTTGAAACCATATCTTTGAAAAAATTTCCTCGTTTTCTTTGATGACATTCTCATCTACAGCCTCACCTGGGAAAAACATCTTCAGCATGTACACTTGCTCTTGCAACTGCTCCAAAATCATAAATTATTTGTCAAATTGTCCAAGTTCTCTTTTGGAATGGAAGAAGTCGAGTATTTGGGCCACATTGTGGGTCGTGAAGGTTTCCGGGTGGATCCCAAAAAGATACAGGCAATGCAAGATTGGCCCCAACCAAAGACCTTGAAGAGTTTGAGGGGATTCTTGGGTCTCACCGACTACTATTGCAAATTTGTCCGCAATTATGGTCGCATTACTAGACCCCTCACTAACCTTCTCAAGAAAAATTCATTCCTCTGGACTAATGCAACACAATATGCGTTTATGGCTCTCAAACAAGCCATGTGTTCCACTCCTGTTGTTATCACTCAGGTTGTCCTTAAGCTCTGGAAAAGGATACGGCCGAGGTAACCACAGACCAACTTTGGACTGCAGGTTCTAGCCAACCTGCAATCAGAGAGGGCTCTCTCTTTATGATTTAGCTTTGTTTGAAAAGGATTTTAGGCTAGGTCTCGAGTTCAGAGGGTTTTTGTTTGTTTTTGGTGGGAGAATTGATATTTCAGGTAGAGAGGCAGAGCATAGTCTGAATGTTTCAAACCATTGGGCGTGGAGTCCAGGAGAAAAACTGCTAGTGCTTTTCTTTAATAACAGTGAGGGAAAATGGAGCAAGGTAGCTGCGCTTGAAACAATGTTTCAGGTTTTGAGTGATGGAATGAACGCTAAAGAAAGAGAGGCAATTAAGAATCTCTCCAACAGATTAGCAGAGAAGGTAACAGGGCACTACCTAGGGGCAGTTAAGAATCCCTAGATAATTGGCCAACACAGGTGAATTGGGGTAAACATGAGCCAGCAGGAATTCATATTCATAACCAATTCATTCAGAAGAAAACATAAAGAAATAACAGAAATTGAGCATAGAGCGTGTTTAAATGAATTCTAGGCTATTCTTTCTTTCTGCTATTTAGATAATGGCAAACACATAAACAAAGATAAGAGACACTTATTGCTTCAGGCTGCAGCACAAGGATTCCATCTTCAGTCTCCAAAACATTCATTAGCAACAGACAGTTCGCTCTCCAAGCTTTCAACAATCTTTGATTACAGAAAAATTCAGGTATACACAGCGAGTCTCTAGTGAAAATCTCAATTGACCAACCCTTAAAACTATATAGAGGGTGGTATATATAGGGCAAAGCTATCTACAGAGTTCCTTTATTACATCTTGACCTAATCGGGTCATAAAGAATAATTAATTGACCTACTCCTATCTAAAATAAATGCATGAAAATATCTCAAGCTACGCTGGGGCGGCCGCATCAAAACTGAATAACTCATGTAGTCCTTGGTGGCTTAGTGCAGGTGCTTCTAAAATAAATGTGCATGGGTTTCTGCTTCTTTGCTGTCCTGTGGCTTTGAATGCCTTAATTGTGATTTGAAGGTAAGGATGGGCTGATGATGCCTGATTTGACTTTCTGGGGGCTTCATTAATGTACAGGTGCTTCGAGCCCCTAAAAAATCTTTGCTGATATTCTTTGGCGTCTTTTCTTTCTTCTGATACTCTTTGACAAAATCTGGCCTGCTGTTCTGATGTGCTGCGGGTCTAATCACGCATTGATGGCCGCTGTTCGGCCTCTGTATCCTCTGGAACTGTCTTCTACTCCTTTCGGTATGCTCTGCGAAGAAAAAGGGTCATTTTTGTGCCTTTCGGGCTTCTTGGGGCCGTATGATGAAAAGATTCCCTGAAGATTCCCTGAAGATTCTCCATTTTGGCCTAAAAAATCCTGCGATGATGCACAAATCGCTCATCAAAAACTGCCTCAGAATCGGATTCCGGGGCTCCGAAGTGCAATTTTTGCTCCTTTGTGCCAAAAAGTGTTGATGACGTCAGCATGACGTGACGTTGTACGGCGGGTGACGATAGCGATGACGTCAGCATGATGATGTGGCAGGATGACATCATCATGTACGGACGGTGACGTGGCATGAAACGTGGCAAGGGGCCACGCAGGCAGATGACTCGGCGACATGGTGGCAGGAGGCCATGCAGGCGGTTGACGTGTCGCGGTGACTGGGCAAGGGTGATGTAGAGCCTCTACTCTACACCTACTTGTCTACCATTTTCCTCAGTTTTTCCTCATCTTTTCTTCACTTTTGCCTCATTTTCACTATAAAACCACCCAGATCATTACATTAGGTGTCATTAAGCATGATCAAGCAAGTTTTGCTAATGGATGACTATTTGTTCAGATTTTAACTTACTTGCAGGAATCCCGCAGCTATCTGATGATCCTGCAGCTATCTGAAGATCCTGCAGCCTTTTTGTTAAACGCAATGTTCCACGTGTCGGTTTGCCAGATGAGCCACATGGGCACTTAGGTATCAACGTGCTTGAGGTTCCTGTCCCATTTTTCCAGCCATCCACGTCATCTTTACCCATGGTCAAAGCTGGTCAAGTTACGGTCAACTCAAGGCTGTTTAACGGTGATTGTGAGCTGCTAGGTCACGTCAGCTTAAACGGTGACTTGTCCACGTTCTGCAGGTGGCAGGGGACATGATCCAACATGGGATTCATTGCCCATGACGACAGAACCATTAACTCATCCACGCAGCCGTATGATGTGTCAAGGGACCATAATTACGCATGAAAGTTTGTTGTTTTTCAGTTAATTAGCTGTACGAGTAGGCTATCTTAGAAATGTCTATAAATAGTTGCGTTTGCGTACGCTCATTAGACTTTTATCAGTTGGAATTTCTGAACTTTTGTTAAATTTAGGAGCGTTGTAAACTCTGTTTTTTTAGTGCTATTCTAGCACTCTGTTTTGTACACTTTTTGCAAATGGAGGAATAGATATAGTACTGTTTTGAAGCTTCCAGATCTCTGAGTTTTCTTGTGGTTGAATGAATAGAGGGCCCCTGCTCATCTCAGCCTCTGTAAAGTATTTTATGTGCAGCATTTCTTTATTTTCCTATTCATTTCTTTAAGCATGTATAGTTTCATTTACTTGTTTTCCTTTCTTTCAAGCTGATCAGTGTTACTTCTTTGCAGGTTTCTTTAGCCCGGGATTTATTTTTATGTGTGTGTGTTTGCTTTACAAACTAATGGTATTTGAAGTTGACAAATTCAAGTGTTGCCTTTGTTTTTATAGCTGATTTTTAATCTTATTTCTCAAAGAGCTGCTAACACATGAATGATCTTCATCATAAATTGTTATCTTTTAAGATCAGAATATCACTAACTTGCAGTTGGTTTTGAGTGCTTTTTAGACTATTCTTTCACTACTTTCTAACCATACTTTGCATAGTACATATGGCTGAAGTAGAGAGTTAGAAAGAGCAAAATATTACCACTAGTCTTTAAAGTAGATTTTTGATTTTAAGTGCTTCTTAGACTATTCTTTCACTACTTTCTAATCATACTTTGCATAGTACATATGGCTGAAGTAGAGAATTAGAAAGAGCAAACCATTATCATTAGTCTTTCAAGCAGATTTTTCTCACTTTTCTAATTCAACTTAAGCTACTTTCTATCTGTGCTTTACACAGTACATGTGCTTTGAAGCATCGAGTTAGAGAGAGATAATCTTTATTTTTGGTTTTAAAAGTGACTTTCTTTTCTTTTATTAGCAGCAACTTGAATGGTGTCTAGTGCCATTGGAAGTGGTCATTTGCTTTCAAAGTTATTTCAAGTCATTTCAATTCATTTATTCCTTTCAAGCAAGTAGTTAGAGATCACTAAACACACACTTTCACTCATTTAGGATTCACTCTACACACACACCATCACTCACTTGTTTATAAATTATCACTCCATCTTAGGAACATAATTAACCACAACAACACCCCCAACGATAAGAAAAACTCTAAGAGGTTACTTAAGTACATATAGTACACCTTCACTTCATCAGCTTACGAACCCCGGGTTGACAATTAATACTAGCAATTTAGACAACACTAAATTGACTAAACATTTTGGCGCCGTTGCCGGGGAAGTGAAATTAAGTAGCCATATTCTTAGAAGAAAAAAAAATATAAAATTTCAAGGAAAGAAGTTAATAGCCTATCTAAGTATGCTCTCCTCTTTCACTTTGAAGTGATCTGGAGGATCAGAAAGGAGAAAGTTATTGATTTAATAGTTTCTTGAGTATGCTCTCTTCCTGCACCTAGGGTGAACTGGAAGATCAGAAAAAGAACTATTTAACTTGACTTGAAGATAAAATAAAAAATGACATGCATAGAGCTAGAGATTCTAGGGGAAGGTTTTTAGCTAGAGCTCGAAGTTCAATTTTTACAAGTCCATCTGCTTCAAGAGATAGACAAGAGACACCTCCCTTATCTCCGACCGAAACTCCTAGTCCTGAAATTCAAGAGCCAAGAGTTGACTCTCCTACACCTTCTATTGAGTTTGAACTAGGAAGAGACTTTTCTCTTTCTCCTACAAGAAAACCAATTGTAATTGAGGAAATAGACTCACCTGAAGAGGAAGGAGAAATCTCTTCTCATTCACCCTTTGTAGAAGAACCAGAAGATTTTGAAATCCCTAGGAGAATCATCATGGCAGAGGAAGAAGGAGGTGGTAGAGGTAGAGGTAGAGGAGGAGGAGGAAATAACAATAACAATGGAGGAGGTAGAGGTCCCATTGGAGGAAATAGAGATGGGGATAACTCATTTGGGTTTCCCATTGTTAATGAGGACTCCCGCGCCACCATGAAAAACATATCACCATCCGTCCTCCCAAATTTTCATGGATTAAGAACTGAGGACCCTGAAACATTCTTGTTTGAATTTGAAGTTGTGTGTCGAACCTATGACTATCTGGATGATACTCAGAAACTCAAACTGTTCCCATCAACATTAAAAGATCAAGCTTTGAAATGGTTCATGGGGTTACTTACTCAATCCATTAGGACCTGGGATGAAATGAAACAAACCTTTTTGGATAGGTATTTGGACTATTGTATGCCTACTAATCATAAGGACGAGGTTTTTAAAATGATGTAAAAAGAAGATGAGAGCTTAGAAGATTTACTTGAGAGATTTCAATATAATTTAAAAAGAGCAAAAATGAGTACCTTGGATGAAGAGACCTTAAAAGCCCTCTTATTAAAATCCATTAGGGATGAATGGATAGATATCTTAAACATGATGGGGAAGGGGGATATTTCTCAACTTTCTCTCAATGATATAGCAGAACTTTGTATCCATCTCTCAAGGGGCAAATCAAAAACTCAAAAAGGGCCTAGAGATCCTTCTTTCCTTAGGGCAAATAAATCTGCAACAGGATCAGTGAGTAGGGCTGAAATCGGTAATATGCTAGATGAATTTAAAACTGACATCTTAGGGAGTCTTAGTGAACAAATTGATACCCTTAAGATTCAAAATAAACAAAAAGCAGAAGCCGAGGCTATGACTATCTTTTGCCCGAAGTGTAGAAAGAAGCATGCTTTAAGGGAATGTCCCTTGGAAGCACAAGTTGTGGAAACCTGTGTAATTTGCTCAGAAACCCATGAGACCAAGGAATGTCCTTCAATCCCTAGCCTCAAAGTAGTCTTTCAAGAAGATCCAAGTACGCTTGAATCCCTTTGTTTTGTTGCAAGAAGACCTTGGCAGGGGCAGCAAAATCAAGGGTTTAACAACTCTATGAATTTCCAACCCCCACCAAATTGGAATCCTTGGCAACAACCTTGGTCACAACCACAAAATCCTTTCCAAGCATGGTTGCAAAGCATGCAAATGCAAAATCCTTATGGGAGATTTGCCCAATTCTATCAATATCCTCAATCCTTTCAAAATCAGCAAGCTCCCCAACTTCCAAATCAAGGTCAACAATTGTCATTACCATTCCCTCAACAACAACAACCTCCTCCACAAAATCAAAATTCTCAACTCTTGTTACAATCTCAACAGAGGCCAAATCAACTTCCCTCTCAACCTCAACCAAACCCCAATAATAGGAATCCTCAAAGTGCTTATGTGATGGAAGGTCAACCATTCCCTACCTATATGGTTGTTCCTCTCAATGAGGTACAACTCAGATAAGGTAGAATCCTAGACCAACCTTCTACAAGTGCTCAACAACCAAGCATTTCCGAGGAAGAATCTCTCAAAGTCAATAAGGTTCTGAAGCATCCCTTCAAAACCCAAGCATTCAAGAAAAAGAAAAAGAATCAATTCCCTTAGTAGAGCAACCCACATCTTCAGCTACTCCTCCTTTTCCTGAAAGATTGCAAATTGACAAAGGAGTGGAGAAGCAGATTTGGTTGCCTGACTATAGCTTTCTAGATGAATTGAAAAATGTCTGTATCAAGATTCCCTTGTTAACAGCCATTAAGGAGATTCCCATTCTAGCAAAGACAATAAAGGAGTTGAGTTTGAAAAAAACAATAAAAAGAACCAGAGATACCAAAAGGATACATCTAGTTGGAAAAATTGCAGACATTATGATGGGTAAAATTACCATGCAAAAATATGTAGATCCCGGTAGCCCTATTGTTAAAACTCATATTAATGGGGTTGAAATCCCAAATACCTTGATTGACTTAGGAGCCGCTATCAACATTATGAGTAGACAGACCATGGATCAGTTAAAACTTCCTAACCTTCTCTTTACACCTACTTTGTTGCAACTTGCAGATAGATCAATCATTAAACCTGATGGTGTATTGGAAGATATTCCAGTCTCACTAGACTCTTGGGAATATCCAGTTGATTTTATGATTTTAACTCCCAAGAACAATCTAGGAGGACATCCTCTTATTTTAGGAAGACCTTGGCTGGCCACAGCTGATGCTTTCATAAGTTGTAGGTCTGGAGACATGTATATATCAGATGGTAATTCTACCAAGAAATTCAACTTGTATCCTCCCGCAAAGGCAATAACAGAAATAGGAGAAGATGAGTGGATTGATGATGAGGATACTCTTCAACCTGTTCTAACCATCTCTGAGATCAGTGAGGACAGTCAAATTCTAAATACATTAGAAAATTTTGAGATACCTTTAGAATATGACTCTTCACAGTTTCAGTTAGATGCAGACATTGAATATCTCTCCTCTAGACAGATGTCTCTCTTCTCAATGGAAGAGTTTGGTAGTTCTACAGTTGAAATCTTTCCAGGAAAAACATTAAACATTAACAAGAACTTGGAAAGACTACAACAAGAAGAATTAACTAAACTGTTGCAAAAACATTCCACTGCCTTTGCATGGGAATATACTGACATGAAAGGAATCGACCCTAAGACTTGTATTCATCACATTTATATTGAAGAAAACAGCAGACCCATTAGGCAGCCACAAAGACGGATGAATCCAAATCTTAGGGAAATTGTGAAAGAAGAACTTCAGAAATTGCTCAAGGTAAACTTCATTTACCCCATTTCAGATAGCCAATGGGTTTCTCCCTTGGTTATAGTGCCCAAAAAGAATGGTAAATGGAGAGTTTGCATTGACTATCGAGAATTGAACAAGGCAACCTTAAAGGATCATTTTCCTCTACCTTTTATTGATCAAGTACTAGACACTTTAGCAGGTAAAAAGTATTTCTCATTCTTGGATGGTTTTAGTGGTTACAATCAGATTCAGGTAGCACCTGAAGATCAAGACAAAACCACCTTTACTTGTCCTTGGGGAACTTTTGCCTATCGAGTACTCCCTTTTGGATTGTGCAATGCACCCGCTACATTTCAAAGGGATGTACTAGGAATCTTCTCAGATCTGATTCATGATTGTGTAGAGGTATACATGGACGATTTCACAGTCTATGGTAATACATTTGAAGAAGCTTTGGCAAATTTGGAAAAAGTACTGGTAAGATGTAAGGAAACAAATCTTTCTTTAAGTCATGAAAAGTGTTTTATGATGTTTACTGAAGGGATTGTTTTAGGACATCATATTTCAGGAGATGGAATCAAAGTTGATAGATCTAAAGTAGAAGTCATCTCTAAGTTACCTGTTCCAAATTGCCAAAGAGATGTTAGAAGTTTTCTTGGGTTTACTGGTTATTACAGAAGATTTATTGAAAACTTCACTAAGATAGCATCCCCTCTTTTCAGACTACTTACTAAAGATTGTGAATTTAAGTGGGATCCTGAATGTCAATCTGCCTTTGAAGCTTTAAAGACTAGAATATCTGAAGCACCCATTCTAAGGGGTCCAAATTGGAAACTCCCTTTCCACATTTCTACTGATGCTTCAGATACAGCTTTAGGAGCTGTTTTGGGACAAAAGGATTTGATCCCTTATGCCATTTATTACACGAGTAAGAATTTGACTCCTACTGAGTTAAATTATACTGTTACTGAAAAGGAATTTCTAGCCGTTGTTCATGCAATAAACAAGTTTAGACACTATATAACCGGCTATGAAACCTTTGTCCACACTGATCACTCTGCCATTAGATACCTCATGAACAAACCAGTCACTAATGGTAGAGTTACAAGATGGCTTTTGCTTTTACAAGAATTCAACATAACTGTGTTAGATCGACCAGGTAAACAGAACACAGTAGCTGATTTCTTGTCTAGAATCCAAAACATTAATGAGGACTCTCCTGTAGAGGATAAATTTCCAGATGAGTATTTGTTTGCAGTAACTACCAAAACCCCTTGGTATGTTGATATTGCTAATTATTTAGTTACTGGAAAGTTACCTTTACATTTATTTCCTAATGAGAAAAGGAAAATCATTCAGGATAGTTCAAATTATTCTTGGATTTCTAATGAATTGTTCAGAACAGGGCCAGATTTGACGATCAGAAGATGTGTACGGGAGGATGAAATGCCTAACATCCTTAAGGCATGTCATGACGAACCTTGTGGCGGACATTTTTCTGATAAGAGGACTGCCTATAAAATCCTTTCATTAGGATATTATTGGCCTTCTCTCTTTAAGGATGCAAAGCAATATGTTAAAAGGTGTGACAGTTGTCAGAGAATTGGGAGACCAACTCTTTCAAATGAAATGCCACTACAGCCACAGGTATGCATCGAACCTTTCGAGAAATGGGCTCTAGATTTTGTTGGACCAATTAATCCGCCATCCAAGCAAAACAGATATATATTGGTTTGTACTGATTATGTTACCAAGTGGGTAGAAGCTATAGCATTAACTTCTGCTACTGAAAATTCAGTTGTTCAATTTCTTTTTAAGGATATTTTCACTCGTTTTGGTGTCCCAAGAGAAATTGTAACAGATCAGGGGAGCCAATTTACATCAAGGATGATGGAGAAGCTGATGGAGGAATATAAGATCAAGCATAGAACATCTACTCCATACCATCCGCAAGCGAATGGTCAAGTAGAATCTACAAATAAAGTTCTTGAAAGCATCATCACAAAGACTGTTCATCTTCATAGAAGAGATTGGGCAGAAAGGCTTCCTGAAGCCTTATGGGCCTATAGAACTACATGGAGGAACACCACAGGACATTCTCCCTATGAACTTGTTTATGGGAAGGAAGTCCTGTTCCCCATTGAGTTCCAAATCAAGACCTTCAAGACAGCAGTTCAATTGGGGATGAGCTTATCAGAAGCCCAGAAGCACAGAATGGACCAGTTAAATGAACTAGATGAAATGAGACAAGATGCAATTCTAAGGACCGATCTAGTTCAGCACCAAAGAAGCAAATGGCATGATCGACATATCAAAGAAAAGAAGTTTCAAAAGGGTGATTGGGCACTCTTGTTTGATTCAAAATTTAAGGACTTCAAAGGAAAATTTCAAACTCATTGGCTTGGGCCATATGAGATTGATGAAGTCTTTAATAATGGAGCAGTTAGAGTGAAGACTATTGATGAACTTCAAACTCCCTTTATTGTGAATGGCCACCGGTTGAAAATTTACCACAAGCCACTCTCAAAAGAGGAGTTTGTTAAGTTATTCCAAGACGATTCTGAAATGAGGCTGGTTGAGAAGAATTCTTCTCCTCCATCAGCCTAATCTCTGTTTCTTTCAGTTTCAATGAAAAAAAAAAAAAAATAAATAAATGTATGAGCCTGAAAACCAATCTCTGATTGGCAGTCTCATGCAGAAAACATGAGGTGAAAATCAGGGTCACCTGACACCTCATGTTTTCCAAAAAAAAAAAAAATCTTTCTCTCTCTCTCTCTCTCTCTCTCTCTCTCTCTCTCTCTCTCTCTCTCTCTCTTTCATCTCATTTCATTCATTCCATCTCACCATTTCATTCCATCTCACCATCCTCACTTCACCTCACTACTTTCCACCCATTCATTCATTCCATTTCATTTCATTAATAAAGTTTTTTTCAGGCAACTAAAGTATTTTATGCAGCTGGAAGACACCATTGCAGTTCCTGCAGCTATTTGGCAATTCTGCAGCCGTTTAGCCTTTCTGCAGCCTTCTGCACCTGCACAAGAAACACAGTCTGTTTGAAGAAAATATTTACAGTTCAAAATCATCAAAGATAAGGAGGAAAGAATCATGTGCTAGCAATAAAGTTGAAAAAAGGTTAGTAGCAAATTATCAGAAGCCAAATCAAATGCGGATCTGAGGTATGTTTTAAAATCTTAAACCTATAGTTATTTCATTACGCAGAATTTTCTGGGTTATGTCTTGTTGGCCACTAATTGTAATGATTACCCATTTTCTTTTCCATACGACCACAAATCTACGAATCCTCCACGTCTACTAGTTCATAATACCCACGATTTTTGAAATCACATATGGCTGTTTTTGTCATAAGGTTTCGTACCCTAATGACGTAACCTACCGTATTACGTCTCTCTCAGTCCTCATCCCGCAGCCATGTGTTAATTCACAGCCGAAATCGGAGAATATAGCCGTTTCATTCATTATTTCGAAACCCTCTGCGCTCATAACACTCCATTTCACGCTATCATCTCCCTTATTCCGTTTCACTCACTACGATTACCTCCATAAACCATACTCTGTTTTCCTCTCTGCTGTATAGACAGTAAACGTGTGTTACAGTTGAAATACGACTGCTAACCACCGTTTTACTGTGTTCACGCTGTTATCCACCACTTAACTCTGATTCAAGCCGTGAATTCCCGGTGTCTGAGGCTGTTGCTGCACCCATATATCCTCTGTTCCACAAAGTCTGAACAAGAACCGAGGATTTACTGTGTAAAGCCACCATCAAAGTCGTATTTTAAACAGAGCTGAGGAGTCAATGGGAAAACTTTTAAGGGCTGAACCAGAAGGTTCGAAATTCTTGGAGGCATACCCTCAGGTTGAGGAGGCATTGCAAAAAGCCAATTGGCTACAGTGCATCAAGAAGTTTAAAGGCTACCACAAAGAAGTAACAAAAGCCTTTGCAAGGTCATTCAAAGATAAAGACAGTCAAGTAGAGGTGGGTGATTTAACATTTGCAGTCAGTGAGGGAAGCATAGCAAAGGCTACATCTCTTCCACAAACCGGTGAACGTTGGTTCAAAAACCGGGCAGTCCAAGATCAACAATGGAAGCAGATTTTTAAAAACCCAGGTATGGATACAAGTGTTTTCACCAAAGGAATTCCTATCTCTCATGTTAAGGAAGAATGGAAAATTCTACTGTTGTTAGTGCAAAAAATTTTCACGTGTGAAGGGAGATTTGGGTATTATACGTCTATCATGGTAAAATTATGCTGCAATTTCAAGGAGAATGTGATATAAATATTCCCTACTTTCTATTCCAAAGCCTTAGGAAAATGTGTTCCATGGCCCAACGGAATCCACGAAACATTGAAGCATACCTCTGTCATCATAGTCTTGTTAAGTTATTAGTGGAGGAACAATTAAAAGAAAAACAAGACACATGGGAGAAATTCCTTGTAAGGAATCATTTTGAAGAACCTGGAGAAACTTCTATACCTAGGAAAAGCAGAAGAAAAAGAAAAGAAAGTACCCCTGAGACTGATATCTTAGAGGGAACTGTTCAAGGACAAACTGTAGAGGAAATAGAAGTACATCATCCTGAACCTGAGATTGAACCTACTGAGGACAGTGCTCAAGAGATTATCTCAGAAACCCTCGCTGAACTTGCCAAGGAAGCTGCCAAAAAGAGAAGAGAAGATAAAAAGAAACAAAAACAAGACAAGGGAAAATCCATAATTCAAGAAACTGATCAGACTCCAGAGCATTCTAGTGATGAAGAAAGAGATAGCCAGCCCTTAGCACAAAGGTTAGCTAAACTCCATGAGAAAATTGCCCTCTCCAAGAAAGTAAAAGTACAAAAACCAAGGAAAAAGGCACAAAAAGAAACACAGAGTGTTGCCACTGTAAGAAGGAGTAGTAGATTGCAGAATAAAGGGAAAGCCACAAGGACACTTTTCATTGATCTAAGCACACCTGAGAAGGGTGCTATAAAAACAGACCTTGAGGATAGTCCACAACGTGAGGCAGCTACTCCTCCAAGGGAGGACAGTCCATTTCAGCCGGAGTTTGAAACTGAAATAGAGCATGAATACAGTCCAAGGAAGTCACCAATTGTTGACCCAGTTCAACAAGAGGTGTACAACTATTTTGAAACATTGGAGCAGAACACTGCTGGCCCAAGTAATGTCATACCTCATGAGCAGCAAATAGACTTACTCAAACAAGAGATCTATGAACTTGAGGTGCTAAACCGCCACATTAAACAGAGAAATGAAGAAATGAAGCAGCAAGCTGATATTGCCAAAGCAATCCAAGATAACACCTTGCTTCACATGGGCATGTGGCAGAAGAAAAACAGCAGACTCAAGAAGAAATGTAGAAGGCTGAACAGAGCCTTAATCAATTTGAAATTCAGATGCATGTTCAAGAGACCAAAAGTTAATGTTTCCACACAAAGGAAGAAGAGGAGATTGGATGTCTTAGCAGAGGCATCCCAGCAGGTAGATTGAGTTGTGTTTTCATTGCATGAGGACATGCAATACCCTTGGAGTGGGGATATGTAGAGCCTCTACTCTACACCTACTTGTCTACCATTTTCCTCAGTTTTTCCTCATTTTTTCTTCACTTTTGCCTCATTTTCACTATAAAACCACCCAGATCATTACATTAGGTGTCATTAAGCATGATCAAGCAAGTTTTGCTAATGGATGACTATTTGTTCAGATTTTGACTTACTTGCAGGAATCCCGCAGCTATCTGATGATCCTGCAGCTATCTGAAGATCCTGCAGCCTTTTTGTTAAACGCAATGTTCCACGTGTCGGTTTGCCAGATGAGCCACATGGGCACTTAGGTATCAACGTGCTCGAGGTTCCTGTCCCATTTTTCCAGCCATCCACGTCATCTTTACCCATGGTCAAAGCTGGTCAAGTTACGGTCAACTCAAGGCTGTTTAACGGTGATTGTGAGCTGCTAGGTCACGTCAGCTTAAACGGTGACTTGTCCACGTTCTGCAGGTGGCAGGGGACATGATCCAACATGGGATTCATTGCCCATGACGACAGAACCATTAACCCATCCACGCAGCCGTATGATGTGTCAAGGGACCATAATTACGCATGACAATTTGTTGTTTTTCAGTTAATTAGCTGTACGAGTAGGCTATCTTAGAAATGTCTATAAATAGCTGCGTCTGCGTACGCTCATTAGACTTTTATCAGTTGTAATTTCTGAACTTGTGTTAAATTTAGGAGCGTTGTAAACTCTGTTTTTTTAGTGCTATTCTAGCACTCTGTTTTGTACACTTTTTGCAAATGGAGGAATAGATATAGTACTGTTTTGAAGCTTCCAGATCTCTGAGTTTTCTTGTGGCTGAATGGATAGAGGGCCCCTGCTCATCTCAGCCTCTGTAAAGTATTTTATGTGCAGCATTTCTTTATTTTCCTATTCATTTCTTTAAGCATGTATAGTTTCATTTACTTGTTTTCCTTTCTTTCAAGCTGATCAGTGTTACTTCTTTGCAGGTTTCTTTTAGCCCGGGATTTATTTTTATGTGTGTGTGTTTGCTTTACAAACTAATGGTATTTGAAGTTGACAAATTCAAGTGCTGCCTTTGTTTTTATAGCTGATTTTTAATCTTATTTCTCAAAGAGCTGCTAACACATGAATGATCTTCATCATAAATTGTTATCTTTTAAGATCAGAATATCACTAACTTGCAGTTGGTTTTGAGTGCTTTTTAGACTATTCTTTCACTACTTTCTAACCATACTTTGCATAGTACATATGGCTGAAGTAGAGAGTTAGAAAGAGCAAAATATTACCACTAGTCTTTAAAGTAGATTTTTGATTTTAAGTGCTTCTTAGACTATTCTTTCACTACTTTCTAATCATACTTTGCATAGTACATATGGCTGAAGTAGAGAATTAGAAAGAGCAAACCATTATCATTAGTCTTTCAAGCAGATTTTTCTCACTTTTCTAATTCAACTTAAGCTACTTTCTATCCGTGCTTTACACAGTATATGTGCTTTGAAGCATCGAGTTAGAGAGAGATAATCTTTATTTTTGGTTTTAAAAGTGACTTTCTTTTCTTTTATTAGCAACAGCTTGAATGGTGTCTAGTGACATTGGAAGTGGTCATTTGCTTTCAAAGTTATTTCAAGTCATTTCAATTCATTTATTCCTTTCAAGCAAGTAGTTAGAGATCACTAAACACACACTTTCACTCATTTAGGATTCACTCTACACACACACCATCACTCACTTGTTTATAAATTATCACTCCATCTTAGGAACATAATTAACCACAACAACACCCCTAACGATAAGAAAAACTCTAAGAGGTTACTTAAGTACATATAGTACACCTTCACTTCATCAGCTTACGAACCCCGGGTTGACAATTAATACTAGCAATTTAGACAACACTAAATTGACTAAACAGGTGACATAAGCGGAGACATGGCATGTGACGTGGGGCTTACGTCACAGGGGAGGGCGGTAAGCGGTATTATGGCGCACCGCTTTTGGGGATGGTGGTTTCGTGAGGGGGGCCTCCGCCACAGCCCAACGCTTGACGCGTGGCGGGAGGTACGGCGGCAATACCGCCCATCTCCCGGACGCTAAAGCTCGGGCAGCTCGGGGATGGGACGGCCCGCCCACCGTTGATCTGCGGGGCGGGCGATCCAACGGTTGGCGGCAGACGCGAGGCGGCGGGTAGTTAGGGCGGGGAATATTCGCAGGAATATTTTGTTTTTAATATATGAGTGGGTGGGTTTAAACTATGGGAATGGCGGAGTTTGAGAGTTAAACGGGTTTAATGAGCGCGGGTTAGTGTTTTAGACTTAGGAAATGGGGCTTTATGGGTTTTAAATGAGCGGGATTAATATTTTATGCACAAAACTTTGGTTTGGGGGTGAATTAGGGGGGTTTTTGAGGGTTTTAGGGCTAGGGGAGAGGTTATTAGTCTGACCAGGTGTCAGATTAATCCCTGTTATGACTCGGATGGGCTAAAAACAGCCCCAGATGGACTATTTTTCCCCAGACTTAGAAAAATATGGCTATATTGCCAGGGAGGGGATATTTACATAGGGGAGTTATATGTACATAGCTTTAGTAGAGGAATGGAAAAACTGATAGGGAGTTATATAATACCGTTAGTGGTTAATATGAAGGTGACCAACAAGCGCTAAGGTCAGGGACCGTAGGCTAAATTTAGGGAAAATAACTTGAAAGGAACTGAGATCCTTGAGTGAAGGAGATCTTCACCAAAGTGACTGATATGGATGATGATGAAGCTAAGAGGAATCAAGCAGATCTTGACCTCTTTGGGAAATTAGTAAGTGACTTGGGGAATTAGAAGAAGGGGAAGTTAGTAATGTCCAGCTTTGATCTCTTTCTGAATGAAAACTGCCTGCAATGTGATCTCTAAAGATAAAACAGTTTGAAACAAAAAATTGATCATAAATCACCTTTTTGCAACCACAGCTACCTACCCATTCTACTTTCCTAACATTTTTTCTTCTTTTCTGATTAGGGTGCACTTAGACTTGCAGACCCAGATTTACATTTTTTTTTTTTTTTTTTTGAATTTTTCCTATCTAAATCTACACTTATTTCTGCCAGGGCCCAAATTAAACAGTTGGGTCCCTTTGATTCTCTACCTATCTACAGATCTACCAAGATTAAACTGTTTGGACAGATATCATTCTCTATATTCTAAAACATGAAATTGAAACCTAGGGAGACCAAGATTAAACTGTTTGGACCTCCCTTAAATGAAAACTCTTCAAAACTGGAACAACTCATCAGAAATGGAATCAGCAGTGGCATTTGGACTAGCACACTTCATGGCTTTCTTCTTTGGTCTCTTCTGGAAATATGGAACACTGCATCTTGCAAAGTATGGCATATTTGGCATGTAAAAATGTCAATCATGAAAAATGATACCCTGTTGCAACAGGAGGCTAACAATGGCTCCACTTGGGGATGGATTTTCCTTGTGAAAAGCCAAGAACAGCAGGTCAGATTGCCTTGATCTTCTGTTGTTGCTGTAGACTGAAAAACTTCTTTGTTCTGGCTGTTTAAAAATATGAAACTTTGAACTATGAACAACTCTTCCTCAACTGAGCTTTCTGTGAACTGTATAGCATCGCCTGCTTTCTTCTGCGTGCTTGATCTTTATGTACAATGCTGCTGGAACATGCCCCTTTAAATAGTTTAGGAACAGGGATCAAACTGCTGTGTTTGCTTTTGCTTTTGCTTTAGAGCAAGGTGCTGATATGAACTGAAAATTTTGCTCTGTTTTGATGCTCTTGAGACTGGGAAATTTGCATCGGCTGCGTCATCATCAAATTTACTGCTATTCCTCAGACAATCGGCCTGTTTATACAAAATAAAAACTGAGTGCCGATATTTACAAATAATATTGTACAAAGATATTTACAGAAATTGCATTGTTTCAAGAACAAGGATCATGATAATGTTTCAACATCCTGCCATTCACAGGGCCTTCTTCAACAGTGCTGTCCTCCATAGATCTGAGAAAATAAGTGTTGTTTCCCTGAACAGCAGAAATTACAAATGGACCTTTCCATAGAAAATCAAACTTGGCATGCTTGCCCTTGTCTTCCCTTCTTGAGTCCCATCTTAGAACTTTGTCACCAACATTGAAATCTTCAGCTTTAGCTCTCTTATCAAACATCCTTTTGAGCTTTTCTTGCACAATCTGAGCTCTATCATAAACTTGTTCTCTGGTTTGCTGCAGATGGATGGTCTGATTGATTCTTCTTTGAATGTCATTCGGTTCAGCCTGAATCTCTTGTAACAGCTTGATAGTAGGAATGCCCAGGGATGAAGGAAATCTGGCCTCCATGCCATATACTAGTTCATAAGGGCTCATCCCAATTGATCTTTTGCTTGAAAGTCTGTCTGCCCATAGGGCATTTACCAGCTTTTTGTGCCAGTTCTTCTTGTTTTCTTCCAGCACTTTCTTTATGATGTTGATGAGGCTTTTGTTAGATGACTCGGCCAAGCCATTGCCTTGAGGGTAATAGGCTGTGGAGTGGCCTAAGGTAATATGAAATCTGTGGCAAAAATTGATCATCTTTTTGGATTTAAAGGCAGCGGCATTGTCAGTGATGATTTTCTCAGGGCAGCCAAATTTGGAAAGGATATTGCACTCGAGGAATTGGATAATGATGGTGTCATTGGCTTGTCTACAGGGAACGGTTTCAACCCACTTAGTGAAATAGTCGGTGGCTGTTAGGATCCATTTGTGCTGGCCTGAGGAAGAGGGATGGATCTCTCCAATGAAGTTAAGACCCCATTGTTGAAAAGGTTTTTCTGTGGAGATGGGTTTAAGGGGCAGGGGCAACAACTTTCTCTTGCCCTCAAAAATTTGGCATTTGTGACATGACATGGCAAACTTCTTTATGTCTGCAAAAAGAGAGGGCCAATAAAAACCAGCCCTTAGAATTTTATCAGCAGTGGACTTCCAGTATAGATGTCCTCCACCGTCACCTGCATGGAATTATTTCATGACATTGTTAGTTTCATTCGTGGTTAAACAATTAGGCAATATACCTTCATGATTTCTCCAAAATAATGCACCATCTATAACACAAAACTTTAAAGCCTTCGTTTTCAAAAATCTTTTCTTGGTTCTGGACAATCCTGGGGGAGCACACAGGTTTAACAATACAAAGCAGATATCAGCGTACCATGGGGATTGTAAAAAGATTTCACTGATCTGTGGAATCGCCAGCTCCGGTTCATTGTCCAGCTGATTAATTTCTAAGGCTTGAAAATTTGTCTCGGACATCAGTTTAGCTAAACCTTGTTCCTTTATCAGCTTGGTTGGTTTTATTTCTATGTCATATTCAAGGATGTTTGCAATCCACTTGCCTCTTTTGCCTTCTAATCCCTCTTGAGTCAATATGTCTTTTACAGCAGCGTGTGGGACGTAGGCAGTCACGTGTGAATACAATATGTACACTCTAAAATCCTTGATGGCCTTAACAAGTGCGTAGGCCTGCTTTTCCATTATTGGGTACTTTAAAGGGGCGTCTCTTAAGGCTCGGCTGAAAAAAGCAATTGGTTTTTCAGCTCCCTGTTCATCCTTTTGCAAAAGGACAGCGGCTATAGTGTGATCAGATGCAAATGAAAATATGATAAAATCTTTGTCAAACTGTGGGCTAGTTAGGACAGGGGTTTGTGTTAAGGCTGATTTGATACTCTCAAATGCTTGCTTGGTTTCAAGAGACCATTTTACCTTGGCATCCTTCTTTAACATGTTGCTTAACAATCTTATCAGCTCAGCTAGATTTGGAATAAATCTCCTCAAGAAGTTGATTTTCCCAAGGAATGCTTGTAGCTCTTTAATGTTTCTTGGAAATGGGATTTGGAGGATGGCTTGTATTCTTTCGGGATCAATTCTGATCCCATCCTTTGATATGATGTGGCCAAGTAATTTGCCTTCTTCCAGGCCAAACAGAGACTTCTTGGGGTTCAAGGAAATGCCATATTTCCTACATGTTATGAAAATTTGCCTGAGATGCTTGAGGTGTTCTTCATCAGATTTGGAAAATGGGGTTAAGTCATCAAGGTAGACAACTAGGAAGTCATGTATTTCTTTGGCGAAAGCAATATCCATTGCACGTTGAAAGGTAGCACCAGCGTTTTTAAGACCAAATGGCATCTTTACATACTTGAATGTTCCCCAGGGTGTAGTAAAGGCAGTTTTGTCTTGATCGTCTGGGTGAACAAGTATTTGGTTGAAACCTGAAAAACCATCTAGCAAAGAGATTCTAGATGATCCTACTACTCTTTGTAAGATGTGGTCCATTTTAGGCAAAGGGTAATGGTCTTTTAGGGAGACTTGATTTAAATTTCTGAGATCTACACAAAGTCTAATTTCGCCTGTCTTTTTTCTCGTAGGGACAAGATTGGACACCCATTCAGAAAATCTGATGGGTGCTATTATGCCTGCTTCAAACATCCTCTTTACTTCCTTCTCAATCGGGGGAAGAAGCATGGGGTTAATTCTTCTAAGTTTCTGCTTGAAGGGTTTCTGGTTTGGTTTTAAAGGAATGGTGTGTTGGATCACCGAGGTGTCATAGGATTTCAGATCCTCATAGCTCCAAGCAAATACATCTTGGAACTCTTTGAATAAGTCAATATATTTGGGCTTTTGATCGGGTGGTAAGTTTTTGGACAGTTTGATCATTTTTGGCTTTTCTACCGTCCCAATGTTATGTTCCTCTATCTCAGTGTTTATGGGCTGCAATTTTGGCTTTCTTGGCACGTCATTAGCATCAAACATATCTTCTAATGGGGTTAGGCCAGCAGGTAGAAAGTTATCCTTTAAGTCAATGATGTTTGCCTCTATTTTGGCTATATCTTCCAAGTGTATTTGTTTCAGCTGTTCTATGTTTTCTTTGTCAAATATAGTTGGTTTCAGGATTTGCTTGACTGTTGCAGATGTTGTATCTTGCTGAGTTTCATTTGTTTGGTGTTCCGTATTTGTCATAGCATCTGTGTCGATGTTAATATTCGAAAATTCATGCTCAAGGGTGAGGAAATTGTTAATCTGGGCATCATTTTCGAATACTTGCCAATCTTTAACATTATTTGGGACTGCGGGCCTATGTTTTATTTCAGCCGTGAAGTGATGGTTTGGGTCAAAAGGAAGCTTGCATGTACTAGCAAAAGTAGCTAGGCTGTGTGCATGAATGTTGTGATTTCTTGAAATCTTGTCAAGCTTGAATTGAGTGAATGCCTGGAGTATATTAGTAGCAGCGGTCCTATAGGCTCTCATTCTACTGTCATTGGTAACAAAATTACCTTTCATCTGTTGTATAACTAGGTCAGAGTCACCCAAGACAGACACTTTTACAGCTCCTAGAGTTTTAAGCAGTTTAAGGCCTAAAAGCAGGGCCTCATACTCTGCCATGTTATTTGTGCATTTAAAGTTCAGTCTGTAGGCATGTCCTTCTGCATGGTTGTTATATGTGTTGTGAATCCAGACACCTGCCCCTGCTCCTAACTTGTTGACAGATCCATCAAACTCTAAATACCATGTGATTTCTTGTTTATGGTCAGTATCAAGAGATTGAGCTGTTTTAGGATTGGGCAGATTTAAAATTTCTATTTGGGGAACTTCTTTTGGTAGGCTGGTTGCATCATTTGCTGTGATAATTTCGTGGGTATTTGCAACCGACTCTTCGTTGATGTGTGCTTGTTGCTCTAGAGTGAAGGGCTCATTATCAATTGAAACATTTGTATCATCATTAAACAAAATAAATGAATCCATATCAGAGTGGATTGAGTAAATGGGAAAGTTTTCAGGCTTGCTCTCACTACTTACCACATATTTCATGAGCGTTTCTCTATACAGTCTCTTTGGTTGCCCAAAGACTGAAATGGTGGCATAGGAAAGGTCTAATTGAAGGGACCCTTGTAACTTTGCTCCCCATGATCTTGACAGGAGCATACTGTACTTTGGTGGAATGTCAGCAACCACTACATCCATGAGGATGGTCTTGTTGGGATATTGGACTAAGGAGACACACAAGTCTTCGATGAGGCCTAAACATTTCACTTGACTTGAGTCAAATGAGTACAGATCTTTGTAAGGTCTTGTAACATCAAGATTCAGTTTTTCCATAACTGCTTTGGGCATAAGATTGTGCGATGCCCCTGAGTCAAACATAACATTGTGCAAAACTTTGTCATGTATATGCAAACTGACATAAAAGGGTGGGATAGGTCCATGTGTTGATTTTCCGTTAACTTCTGGGCCAGATAGCAGTTCTGGGGTGTCGTCTAAAACATTTACATCATCCTTGTTTTCTGGAATTTGAAGTGACCTCTGAATTTGCTGCCTATATACATCGTGTTTGGCCAATTCTGAGAGGGGAATGGATATTTTTAACTTAGCTATTTCTGTCTCTAAGTTGAATGGCTTTTCCAGTGGAGTTTTGGTGTTGATAATAGCAGTTTTTTCTGTTTCATTTGAATTGTCTGCGTTTTTCTCTTGTTTATCAGTGTTATGGGAAGTTTTTGCTTGCGGTTTTTCTACTTCAGGAAAAATTTTTGGAACCCTGTTCGAGCTTTCTTTCGAGGAAGAAGGTGGCAAAGGCTGATCTTTGGAAGGCTGTATTTCTGTTATGTCTTCTACAGTCACTTGATGCGGGTTTGGAATAGGTATATCAGCTGGTTCTGTTATGACAACCTTGCCTTTAGTCTTGTTGGGCTGTTTGCCATCCTTTGTTTTGCTAGGTTCGGAAATGTCAATGGTCCTAGTTCTCAGCTTATATTGTTTGTGTACCTCATACACAGCGGTATCATAACCTTGTTTAAAATCAAAGGACTCGCCAGACTTAGTCTGAAACTGATTGTAATCGGGTTCATTTTGGTCTTCTTGGGACAGGACAGTTTGGTGCTCACCCTTTAGATCCATTAAGTTCATGTGAGTGTCCTCTATGGGTTCACTAGATGTAGATCCCTCAACATAATTATCTTGGAAAGGGGGTCTTATATCATGGTCTTGGTTAGGCCTACCAGCATTTGTGTTCTGTGTCTTCCTGAAGTTTGGGTTTCTTATGGTGTTGGATTGTTGTCCTTCCCATGATGCTTTTCTCTCAACATTTTCTACTCTTTCTCCCAACCTTTGCAGGCCATTGATAATAGCATCAAGCTTCTGGTCAAAGGCTGAGGGTTCTTCTTTAAAGGTGGTTCTTCTTTCCATTCTAGCTCGGTTTCTTTTGGCAATTAAATTGGCTTCTACGCTGACAGCAACATTTTGCATGTCCGCAAGGGTTTGAGGAGCTCTTTCTTTTAACTGGTATGCCATATCCGGGTCGAAACCATCGGGAAATTTGTACAAGGCCAGATCGGGTGGAGGCCTTAAGTTCTGTGGTATTGCGTTATATACATTATTGAATCTTGCACAGTACTCCAAAACAGTCTCTTGAGGACCTCTTTTGATCGTATCATATTCAGCTAGTATGTGCAAGGGGTCTTTCTTTTTCTCCCATCTGTTGGTAAAGGATTGGTAAAGCTCATCTGGGGTAGTTATGGAGTTTGCAGCAAGTGATCTGAACCAAGTTCTTACATCACCTGTCAAACTCTGAACAAAAATTCTCATTCTTACGCTATCATCGTCTATCTCATAGTTTTCAAAATAATCTTGCATTTTTTTGGTGTGCTGAAGGGCTGTGAAAGGACCGGTGGAATCAAAATATGTGATTTTAGATTGGTACTCTTGAGGTAAAGCCCCAGCATTAGCAGGTAATTGCAGGGGTGCATATCTATTAGCCATATTGGCAGGTATAAGTGGAACAACGGGGATAAGTGGAACAACTGGAGTGACGGGGATCACAGGAGTAACTGGAACGCTGGAAACAACAGTAGTGTTAGTATGTACAGTGAATGAAGGTGTGGAAGGAGTACATCGGGATGTAGATGATGAACTGATGGAAATAGGGGTTGAACGGAACAAAACCTTGATAGGAGTCGGAAAACACCTAGGGTAAGTTGTTTCAGGGCTCAAATCATCAAAATTTTCCTGTCCTTCTTGCTTCCTAAGGATTTTCAGGATTATATTAGGGTTTTCAAAAACAGTTGGAGGGTTGGGATCTGGATTTGACCTTGTATATCGTGGATTTTTCTTGGGAGCCAGCTTCCGAATTGTTTTTGGGTATTTTTCCTGGGAATGTTTTTGTAATCAACAAGGGACTAATTAAGATTTGGGACAGCTTGTTTGTAACTTAAAACTAGCATGAAGATTGACTGAAGCAGCATTTATTTACTCCTGTTAATGCAAAGCAAAAACAGTCTCAAAGGCTTCCTGGCTGACATTCAGGCTTCATCTATAGTTTTAAGAGATAAACAGCAATTGGAAAGTTTGATTTATGGTCTCGGTAGAGCTTTCTTACCTTCTTTGTGAAACTATCTGAGGAAGTTTCCCCAGTGGAGTCGCCATTATGTTATCACTCAGGTTGTCCTTAAGCTCTGGAAAAGGATACGGCCGAGGTAACCATAGACCAACTTTGGACTGCAGGTTCTAGCCAACCTGGAATCAGAGAGGGCTCTCTCTTTATGATTTAGCTTTGTTTGAAAAGGATTTTAGGCTAGGTCTCGAGTTCAGAGGGTTTTTGTTTTGTTTGTGGTGGGAGAATTGATATTTCAGGTAGAGAGGCAGAACATAGTCTGAATGTTTCAAACCATTGGGCATGGAGTCCAGGAGAAAAACTGCTAGTGCTTTTCTTTAATAATAGTGAGGGAAAATGGAGCAAGGTAGCTACGCTTGAAACAATGTTTCAGGTTTTGAGTGATGGAATGAACGCTAAAGAAAGAGAGGTAATTAAGAATCTCTCCAACAGATTAGCAGAGAAGGTAACAGGGCGCTACCTAGGGGCAGTTAAGAATCCCTAGATAATTGGGCAACACAGTGAATTGGGGTAAACATGAGCCAATAGGAATTCATATTCATAACCAATTCATTCAGAAGAAAAAATAAAGAAATAACAGAAATTGAGCATAGAGCGTGTTTAAACGAATTCTAGGCTATTCTTTCTTTATGCTATTTAGATAATGGCAAACACATAAACAGAGATAAGAGGCACTTATTGCTTCAGGCTGCAGCACAAGAATTCCATCTTCAGTCTCCAAAACATTCATTAGCAACAGACAGTTCGCTCTCCAAGCTTTCAGCAATCTTTGATTACAGAAAAATTCAGGTATACACAACGAGTCTCTAGTGAAAATCTCAATTGACCAACCCTTAAAATTATACAGAGGGTGGTATATATAGGGCAAAGCTATCTACAAAGTTCCTTTATTACATCTTGACCTAATCGGGTCATAAAGAATAATTAATTGACCTACTCCTATCTGAAATAAATGCATGAAAATATCTCAGGCTGCGCTGGGGTGGCCGCATCAAAACTGAATAACTTATGTAGTCCTTGGTGGCTTGGTGCAGGTGCTTCTGAAATAAATGTGCATGGGTTTTTGCTTCTTTGTTGTCCTGTGGCTTTGAATGCCTTAATTGTGATTTGAAGGTAAGTATGGGCTGATGATGCCTGATTTGACTTTCTGGGGGCTTCATTAATGTACAGGTGCTTCGAGCCCCTGAAAAATCTTTGCTGATACTCTTTGGCGTCTTTTCTTTCTTCTGATACTCTTTGACAAAATCTGGACTATTGTTCTAATGTGCTGCGGGTCTAATCACGCATTGATGGACGTTGTTCGGCCTCTGTATCCTCTGGAACTATCTTCTACTCCTTTCGGTATGCTCTGCGAAGAAAAAGGGTCATTTTTGTGCCTTTCGGGTTTCCTGGGGCCGTATGATGAAAAGATTCCCTGAAGATTCCCTAAATATTCTCCATTTTGGCCTAAAAAATCCTGCGATGATGCACAAATCGCTCATCAAAAACTGCCTCAGAATCGGATTCCGGGGCTCTGAAGTGCGATTTTTGCTCCTTCGCGCCAAAAGTGCTGATGACGTCAGCATGACGTGACGTTGTACGGCGGGTGACGTCAGCATGATGACATGGCAGGATGACATCAGCATGACATCATCTTGTACAGACGATGACGTGGCATGACACATGGCAAGGGGCCACACAGGCAGATGACTCGGCGACATGGTGGGAGGAGGCCACGCAGGCGGTTGACGTGTCGCGGTGACTGGGCAAGGGTGACGTAAGCGGAGACATGGCATGTGACGTGGGGCTTACGTCACAGGGGAGGGCGGTATTATGGCGCACCGCTTTTGGGGATGGTGGCTTCGTGAGGGGGGCATCCGCCACAGCCCAACGCTTGACGCGTGGCGGGAGATACAGCGGCAATACCGCCCATCTCCCGGACGGTAAAGCTCGGGCAGCTCGGGGATGGGATGGCCCGCCCACCGTTGATCTGCGGGGCGGGCGATCCAACGGTTGGCGGCAGACGCGAGGCGGCGGGTAGTTAGGGCGGGGAATATTCGCAGGAATATTCTATTTTTAATATATGAGCGGGTGGGTTTAAACTATGGGAATGGCGGAGTTTGAGAGTTAAACGGGTTTAATGAGCGCGGGTTAGTGTTTTAGACTTAGGAAATGGGGCTTTATGGGTTTTAAATGAGCGGGATTAATATTTTATGCACAAAACTTTGGTTTGGGGGTGAATTAGGGGGGTTTTTGAGGGTTTTAGGGCTAGGGGAGAGGTTATTAGTCTGACCAGGTGTCATATTAATCCCTGTTATGACTCGGATGGGCTAAAAACAGCCCCAGATGGACTATTTTTCCCCAGACTTAGAAAAATATGGCTATATTGCCAGGGAGGGGATATTTACATAGGGGAGTTATATGTACATAGCTTTAGTAGAGGAATGGAAAAACTGATAGGGAGTTATATAATACCGTTAGTGGTTAATATGAAGGTGACCAGCAAGCGCTAAGGTCAGGGACCTTAGGCTAAATTTGGGGAAAATAACTTGAAAGGAACTGAGATCCTTGAGTGAAGGAGATCTTCACCAAGGTGACTGATATGGATGATGATGAAGCTAAGAGGAATCAAGCAGATCTTGACCTCTTTGGGGAAATTAGTAAGTGACTTGGGGAATTAGAAGAAGGGGAAGTTAGTGATGTCCAGCTTTGATCTCTTTCTGAATGAAAACTGCCTGCAATGTGATCTGTAAAGATAAAACAGTTTGAAACACAAAATTGATCATAAATCACCTTTCTGCAACCACAGCTACCTACCCATCCTACTTTCCTAACATTTTTTCTTCTTTTCTGATTAGGGTGCACTTAGACTTGCAGACCCAGATTTACATTTTTTTTTTTTTTTTTTTTTTTGAATTTTTCCTATCTAAATCTACACTTATTTCTGCTAGGGCCCAGATTAAACAGTTGGGTCCCTTTGATTCTCTACCTATCTACAGATCTGCCAAGATTAAACTGTTTGGACAGATATCATTCTCTATATTCTAAAACAGGAAATTGAAACCTAGGGAGGCCAAGATTAAATTGTTTGGACCTCCCCTAAATGAAAACTCTTCAAAACTGGAACAACTCATCAGAAATGGAATCAACAGTGGCATTTGGACTAGCACACTTCGTGGCTTTCTTCTTTGGTCTCTTCTGGAAATATGGAACACTGCAGCTTGCAAAGTAGGACATATTTGGCATGTAAAAATGTCAATCATGAAAAATGATACCCTGTTGCAACAGGAGGCTAACACCCGTATTGGCACTACCATACTTCAACAAATCTTTTGTGATTGAATGTGATGCTTCAAGTACTAGTATTGGTGTTGTCTTAATGCAGGAAGGTCGACCCTTGGCTTTCACCAGCCAACAACTGAGTGGGAAAGATCCGGGAAAATATACCTATGAGAAGGAGATGATGGCCAGCTTACATGCAGTAGACACCTGGCGACCATACTTATTGGGGCGACGTTTCCAAATCTGCACAGACCATCAAAGCCTCAAATATTTTTTGGAGCAACGCCTATCCTCGCCCGAACAAAATAAATGGTTGGCCAAAATGTTGGGATATGGTTATGAGATAATTTACAAGAAAGGGCGTGACAATGTAGTAGCGGATGCTTTATCACGCCAATTTGAGGATGAAAGCACCTTGCTAGCAATCTCTTTAGATTGGATTAAATAAGCCCGAAAGGAATGGTTTTCACGTCCCTCTCTCTCCCAACTCATTAATAACTTGAGAGCATATCCTAATTCCTCAATTGGCTACTCTTGGAAGGATGAGATTCTTCGCTACAAGGATAGAGTAGTTATATCATTGACATCCGTCCTCAAAACACGTATTTTGGCAGAGTTGCACTCATCTCCCACTGCAGGCCATGCAGGCTTTCAGAAGACTTATGCTCGCACTCGTCGTTCTTTCTTTTGGACAGGCATGAAAACTGACATTCTTTCCTTTGTAACTGAATGTGATGTGTGTCAACGCCACAAAGGAGAAACAATCAAGTCACTAAGCGCCTTACAACCGTTGCCATACCTGCCTCAATCTAGACGAATATTTCTATGGATTTCATTATTGGTCTTCTAAAGTTAGACAACAAGTCAGTCATCATGGTGGTTGTGGACAGAGTTTCTAAATATGCTCATTTTTGCGCTCTACCCCACCCATTTACCCCCACTTTGGTGGCTCAAGCTTTCATGGACTAGATCTTCAAACTACATGGCATGTCCACTTCCATTGCGTCTGATCATGACCTGACTTTCACCAGTAACTTTTGGCAAGAACTTTTCAAGTTACAAGGCACTCAACTCCAACTAAGTACTTCCTATCATCCCCAAACTGATGGTCAAACTGAAGCAATCAACAAATGTTTGGAGACATACCTAAGTTGCTTCACTTAAGAAAAAACAACATCAATGGGTAAAGTGGCTACCTCTAGTTGAATGGTGGTATAATACTAACTATCATGCAGCCACCAAGATGACTCCATATGAAGCAGTGTTTGGTCAACTCCCACCTTCACCTACTTCTTATTTCCCTGGATGCTCTAAGGTGCAAGCAGTGGATTAACTCCTACAGAACCGTGCAACCATGCTAGCTTGTCTCAAAGATAATCTCCATCAAGCTCAGAATCGCATGAAGCAACAGGCAAACCAACGTCATTCAGAGCGCACATTTCAAGAAGGGGATTAGGTATTCCTAAGGCTGCAACCATATAAGAAAACATCACTCAAAGACAAGGGCTGTAAAAAATTAGATCTAAAATTCTCTGAACCTTATCAAATACTTTAGTGCATTGGAGCAATAGCCTACAAGCTAGCCTTGCCACAAACTTCAAAAATCCATCGAGTCTTCCATGTATCATTCCTCAAGAAAGTGGTGGGGAACAATTGCAGAATTCAAGCCAGTCTACCTAAATTGGATGAAGAAGGTTCACTTTGGCTCCAACCTGAACAGGCCCTTGATACGTGAGAACGACATCTGCGCAGCCGCACGATCAAGGAAGTCCTCGTCAAGTGGAAAGACACCTCTCCAGAAGAAGCACTTGGGAACTAGCCATATTCTTCACCAGTTTCCGCAACTTCAACCTTGAGGACAAGGCTGCTTTTTATGGGCGAGGGCATGTTAGGGTCCAACCCTAACCCCTTTGTTTATGTAATAGGGTCGAGTCATAGTTATAGTTAGTTAAAGAATCAATAAAGCCCGTATTAATAATTGTAAGTGGTTGACTCGCATTTAAGAAAGGGACCACAATTAGTTGCAAATGGGCCATGGTATTAGATAGATGGTATTGAGAGAACCATGGTACTGACCCATGGTATTGTATGTATGAATCCTATATAAAGGATAGAGACTCCCCATTGAGGAGTGTCGTGTCTTATTTTGTAATCGAGCTCTGCTCTGCTGGAGGTTGGCCCCTCAAAGAGGCAAGTGAACATTGCTTTCATCTCTAAATAATAAAATACTTGTTGTTTTTCTCATTTTGTTTTCTGTTCTGGGTTGTATTTCTGCGCATATTTGGTATTCTGGAATCTTCTCGCATGTCAAGAGCATAACAAGGTTGATTTAAGGGATGCTCGGGACAACCTTATGCACAAGTGGATCAAAGGGTCTATTAATTGTTATTCGCTGCAATGGTATGGTTGCATTCTTTTTTCTCATGACATTCATGTCATGAATACTGCATTTTTTAACATAAGAATGTGCATCCTTTGAGACAGTGGACCAATAATATCCAACTCTTAAGATCTTGTGATTCATTGTTTAACTAGTGAAATTCAACCAACAAGTTGATCAGGTAGATCCTTTAAAACATTTTTTGCAACATTCTTTTCCAAACATATAAGTAACAAACCATCATATTTTTTTTTTTTAAATAATACCATTAGTGAATTGATATGATGTAAAAATTGAGCCCATCTGCTCTCCTTTTTCATAAGTCCAAGTCGTTGGGGCTAGCTCAATGTTGTATATAATGCTTCAAATCAACGTATCATAAACTATGTATGTATTATAGTACATCGTTGTGGTATACATAGAAACTATGTTTGTATGTACAATACATCAATGTGGCATACATAAAAACTTATTTATGCCATCATTGATTCCAAATGGCACCTTCCTATATGCAAACATTCCCCATTTTGTTGAAAAGGTGGTTTCATCCTATTTGGTTCAACTACTAAGACTTGGTTATTACAAAAAAACCATCAAGAGAGAGAAATGTTTTGATCTAGAAACTAATTACAATATATTCTTAATTGGTGGAAGAGGATAGTTATCCCTTTTAGAGGCTTTATTTATATTTATAAAGTAACACAAAATCGAATCTATTTTCTTCCTCATTGAACCAAGTTTACCACGCAATGAGAATGGAAAATTAGAAAAACATGTTGAAATTGTACAAGAAAAGGTTTCATTGGATGTGTGCCTTAGTCAAATGGAGAAATTCAATTTTCCACATTAGCGGGATGACTTGGATTGCAGTTAGCTGGAGTGACATGGCTTTGTCTCCTAGTTAAATCAGTAAATTCAAGTATGTATGCTAGAAGTAGAGTTGTGCATGGGTTGATTTCTAAAATATAGCAATCTAGTGGATTTATTGTTAGTTAAACTCGGCTATATGAGCTCTAATCATTAGTAGAATAAGTAGGAGTTTAGTTGAGTAGTTATGATTGTTGTTAACTCACTGATATCTCAGTTAACTAGTCAATCAACTAAAAATAAACCTAGTCATGCATGGAATTCGAATTGCCTAGTTGAGCAGATGGAAAAGGCACATTTGTATTTATTGTGTATTGTTGAGTGTACAATGCTTTTGCACTGAGAAGGTGATCAATTCCCCTTGGATTTGCGCAAGGAAATGGGGAATCTACCTATTATTTAGGAGCTTAATTCCTCCGGGATTGCGCAAGGAAATAAGAGGTTGGTTGAGGCTTGAATTAGGTAAGTGTTGGCTAGAGCAGGTTCGGAAGTAGGAGAACATTTTTACAGTGCAAGGTGTGCTTTAGAGTTGAAGCAAGACATCATAATTGTTTCTCTTTCTCATAGAATTAATGCAAAGCAATGGAGGGTTTTTTCCTAGTTGGGTTCCCCTATAAAACCATTGTGTTCCTTGTGTTTTGATTGTTGCATGTGTTTTTATCTTGTGTTTTCCTTTACGCAGAATAATAGAAGAAATTTGTGTCTCTTGATTTTAGTTCGATTTCATTAGCAATAGCAAAATTCTTGCAATTTCTACATGGTATCAAAGCCTTGTAAGACTACATAAAAACCTTGTTCTAGATCTTCTCTTAGAGAAATTTCGATTTGCAGAGTTTTTGGTGCAGATTCTCTTTAGTGCAGGAAAAATGTCTTTCAATGGATTGAGGTTGGAGTATGCATTGGAGGGCACCTCAAATTTTTGTGTTTGGAAAGACAAGATGGAAGTTGTCGTGGATGACAATGGAGTATGGGAATGTACTCAAACTAATATTCCAAAACTAGAAGCATCAGATGCACAAGCACTTGCTTAGTTGAAGAAAGACACAACAAGAGTCGGGAGGATTATTCAAGAGGGTCTCAGAGATCATGTGGTCTTGAACTTGCATGGAAAGGAGACCCCTTTTGCAATGTGGAAAACTCTCAAATATCTCTTCCAGAGTAGCAATTATGCCTGGAAATTGGCATTGAGAGTTAAACTCAGGAGCATTCAAATGCAGAAAAGTGGAAACATTCCTCAATAACTGTCCAGATTCACTCAAGTTCGAGATGAACTTGGAGGAGTAGGAGAAAATGTGCCATTATTTGAACTTGTGAACTTAGCACTCCTTGGCCTTCCAAAATCCTGGAATAGTTATTAGGATTCAGTTAATGGAAAGACAAGCTACCAGATTGGGAGAGACTTTGGTCCGATTTGGTGCAGGGGGAGATCAGAAGAAACATTAGAGATGGTGTCACATCCATTGAATATGAGGAAGAAGATTGTTCTCTAGTAAGTAAAGGAAAGAATGACAAGGGCAAGAAGGCCCAAGGTGAAATAGAGTCTAGCCATAACAATGGAAAGAAGAAAGACCTCAGTAAAATAAAATGTTTTCACTACCATGAATACCAAGTGTTCGCAAAATAAATCCAGCAAGGAGCCTGCAACAGGAACAAGAGAAGATGCTCTAGCATCTCAATTTGAGTTAGATTTCACCCTCTTTGTTTGCATGGCAAGCAAAGTAAGAGGGAGTGAGTGGTACCTAGGTTATGGTGCCTCATATCATATGACAGGAAACAAGAATTCTTCAATAGCCTAGAGGAGAAGGAACTCAAATTGCACGTAGAATTTGGAGATGATGGGAGGTATAGTACCAAGGAATTGGTATTGTAACCTTTACCAGGGAGTCAGGCTCTTGAAAGATGTTATGTATGTGTCTGGTCTAAAGAAAAATCTAGTTTATGTAGTTGTACTTGAAGACTGTGGATATGATGTGGTGTTTAGTAAGGGGAAATCGTTTTTGAATCATGTTGCTACTAGACAAGTAAAACAAATTGGTGTTCGAGTTAAAAATATCTACAAGGTAGAGGTATATTTCGCCATGCATGCAGATATACCTCCAGGAGTGAGGTAGGGCGATGTACAACCTTAGTCCTAAAGTTGCAACGATTTGGGCAAGGTACATAAGAGAGCAACAACAATTGCAGTATATGCTTCTCATGGATCATTACCCTTGCTATAGTGGCCCACAATATTTAGAAGCAGAAGGATCATTGTTAGTTGACGCAATCAGATCTTAAGCAATGGTTGCATGTTGGTAGCAGTCGGAGACTCAGGAGGCAGTTGTAGCTCAGAGACACAATTGATCTAGTCTTTTGGATGCTTCTCAGTTACAGTTGTTGTAGTAGCAACAATAACAGTGAGAGAGAGTGTTACACAACATTTTGTCACTGTCCTTGTACTCCCCGTTCCATGATCCTGGAGGACCTCTAATGTGAACCCTACATGCTTCCCCTTCATGAAGAAACTCCCACTGTGTCCCTCTTCATGAGCAGAACAATTCCCTTTTGCACCATTTCCCCAAAATCTTCTGTTTTTCCCAGTTTACAAGACCAACGCTAATGACCCTTGTCCTCCTCGCACCGATATGCAAGGATTAACACTGTCCCTAGCGCCAACCGCAGCGACTGAGCTTTGTTCCAGTTGCGTTGATGCTCTTATGGAATTTCTTTTAAATAAGGAGCCAAATCTTCCAGCTCTAGAAGCTTCATAACAGAAGTCTGGTAAATGGTTTGGCTAGATGGGGTCGAGGATGTCAGTTTGGGCTCCTTTCCCCTATAAGGATGGAACTACCTTAAGAGATAAGACCTTCTCCCATGAGAAGAGGAACCATCTCCCATCCATTCATGCTATAGAAACCTCCATTTTTGCCATGCACAAGCTAGTGTTAATGTTGGTGTGCTAGTGCTAATTAAGTTTGGAGTAAACAACAAGCTATTCATAGTTCTAGCTCTCTAGTTGTATGAGGGAGAAGTGTTAATTGGTTTAGTGTGAAGCCTAAAGGGAAGAGCCTTAAAACTATCATTGTTGAGGCCATCATGGAATGCTAATGGAAGTGTGTGGGAACCTGGTTTTGTCGGAGGAGAACAACAACGTCAAGACAATGGTTGTAATCTCTTCTTGATTCAATATATATGCAACTATCGATTGATTTCCTACATAATGTGTCATCTTACATGTTTATGGCTTAATGCTTCTTGACTTGTTAAGTAGGTTGAATTACAATTTGTCTATTATCACGGTTGTTGTTTGCTATTGTTTACTTGTTTCAGGTGTTTGAAGAAGGAAACGAGAGATATCTGGAGCGAGCAAGCAAGGTCATCATCAAACGGGATAAGCGTACTAAGAGGTAGGCCCTCTTAATTGGTTCTAACCTAAGGAAATCTTCCATAGAATGTATTGGTTGTGGCTAGACCCATTATCGGGCTAGAGGAATTGTTTGTGTCTGCACTCATAATTTTACTTCACCACAAATTGGCGACTCCATTAGGGAGCCATTCCTTTGTTTGTTTGCTTGGAATTTCATGGTTTTGTGTGAACTTTTCTAGTTCTGCTATTTCCCTTTGGTTATGTTTGTTTTCCTTTGCTTACTGGCCTGATTTTGAAATTCATAGTAGCAAGTCTGGTCCCAACTTAAAAAAATAAAAAAAAAAAAAAATAAAAAATAAAAAAAATCTTGGCTTCCTCGCTCAGTGCTTTTAATTCACTGACAGTCGCACCAATCAGCGCGATATGCTGAGAAACAGTCGCGCCGACCCCCTTCTGGCGCTTGTTGTCAGTTAGGCAGTTGCATCGATGCCTGTAAGTGAAGATTAGGGTTTGCCCCAAATCTTGGCCAGTGTGTTTTGCTCTCATGATTTTGACCCTGTAAGCCTTTTAGACCATCTTCTCCCTAACTAGAAAGCTGCTTTTCATTTGGTTTGTTTGCTTGTTGATTTTTCATCTTTCCGCTTGATTTCTTGGGTCATTGGATGGTTAGTGGCACTAGGGCATCTAGATTGTCATCCATTCAGTTGATTGTGAACTCAGTGAGTCGAGTTGTTGGTGCATTTACTCCTTGCATTTCGTTTGCGGTCCTTCTACGGCTTTGACCTCCATTACACAAGTTTGAAAAGTTTTCGTTTGCTTGTCTAAACATTTCTTTTTCGGCATGGATCACATTGCTTGTCTTGTTTTTGGTAAAGTCGTTGTTTCATTAGTTTGAAAGAGATTCTCTTTTTGTGTTTTCATTTGCTTGAAGAGCTAATTGTCTCGAAAACTTTTCCATTGAAGTGTTTTATGAGAAAATTCATTTCGTCATTTCGTGAAAAGTATAAAATTCTAGTTTGCTGCATCAGTATGCTACGGTAGTTAGCATCATTGAAGACTAGAATTTCATTGGCATTTGAAAAGAAAAAGAACTTTCTTTGCTTTTGAAAGGACTGTTAGGAATGTAGTTGTCAAGAAATTAGGAATTGGAATGTATTTTTCATTAGTTTATTTTCTCAAAAAGTGAAGTAGTGAAAAATCATTTTGCTTTTGGTTTCTTGGTTGTTTGCATTCGATTGTGTGTTTTCTACCCTCTCTAGTGTAGACAATTCATCGAATTGAAAGGGTCTTGTCTCATTTAGTTGCATTTAGGGTTTTTCGAGTCACATCACTAAGGCCTGAAAACTGAGACATAACTCAAGATAAACTTTAAAATAAACTCAATTAACCTAAGGCGCATTAGAAATCTAATGATCACATATAGAAGGTCTAGGCTAGAGACGTGTTTCAGCGTCTTTAAACCTAGTAGCTTTCGTTAGGTTCGGCACTAGACAACGCTAGTATGGATTTGTGCTCCCCGTACCGTCGAGTATATAACAGGAGACCCCTCTAGGCTACAATCCTTTATCCATAGGAAGCCATGTCAGCCGCCTTGCAAATGTGATACACCGAACACAACATTCGAGGAGATTGCCTACTCGTACTTCTCGGTTCGTCGAAAGGTATTCTGCAGTTCACGGTTGCCTGGTAATCCTTTTTACCTAGATCATCCAGTGCAGTCATTTGATCTTTTTGACTCGTTAAACTTAAAAGATCATTCGAGTGCTTGTCCTTTCGAGCTCGTTTCCAATCGAAAGTGATAGAGTCATCTTTGTTTCTTTCTCGACTCTTAAAACATGAAAGAGCACCAGTCTATTTATGCATCTTAAAAAATTGATTGCCCACGATCTTATAACATCATGTTAGTCTTTCTAGACCAAATCATGAGTTTTCCCTAAAGAACATTTTAAAGCCTTGAAGTTTATCTCTCTCTTTTCTTGTTAACTAAGACAAGGTCATTGTGGCTGAACCATCTGGTTCACCTAGTTCCTCTTCCTCTCCTTCGTCTGAAAGATTGCCTGAGGAGCCTTTTCCTGAATTACCAGAGTCACTCAAGGACCAAGGTGTTGAACTCGGAATCATTCTGAGCATTCAACCTTTGTCATCTCGTCCTCCGCCTACTTCAGATACTGGGTCACCTGCTGATTTTGGCCCGGAATCTCCGGACAATCCCGTTCAAACTCTTGAGAGTTCACCGACCATTGACGGTCAACTTTGTTAGCTTTTTGTTTTGCAGGACAAAAGAGAAGAAGGGAACTCCAAGAAGGGTTTGCACCCTAAAGGCCTTCTCAAACGTAGGGCCAAAGGTACGTACCCTTATCATAGAATTTGCTTATAATAGCATAATGGCTGTATGAATGTATGTTTCTTTGAATAGATAACTTTCAGTCTGCTAGGGTTTCAACCCAAAAAGCCCTAGGGGAACATTTCCCTCTATCATCCGTCTGGGTCAAGCAATTTCCAGTATCAGCAACCTTATGAGGCTTAACTTTAGTACCAAGCTCCTTACATTCCATATGGTTCTCAAGGGATGATCAATCTGCCTTATGTCCTTCAGTCTGGGCAATACGTTCAGCCTAGCTCATCCACTTTGCAGGGTGGCTATGGCTAGATTCAGTTCAGAACTTTTCGAGTACTATTCAAGTACCCTTGCAACAACAATGACAACCTCTACAACAACACGACAACCTTTGTTGCAGCAAGGGCCATCCACGCAATAGCAAGGGTAGATGATACCGCAGCAAGGTCGACTGAAACAACCGCAGGGGCAACCCTCGCAACAGTTGCAGCAGTAGATGCAGTATGCTCTGCAAACCTCCCAGCCTATGTCTTCACAGGGCCAACCTCTGCAGCCCCAGGGACAACTTTTGCAGCCGCAAGGTCAACCCTTGCAGCAGCAGAACCAACCCGAGTAGCAACAACCCTTATATACATATCAACAGGGTCAACCCTTGCAAGGACAAGGCTAGGGTCAAGTCCTGCAGTAGCAGGCCCAAAATCCTAATGTCTTAGGTCAACAGGTCCAGAATCCTTTTGGCCAAGGGAAACAGGTACATAATCCCTATGTCTAAGGGCAACAAGTGTACAATCCTTATGCCCAAGGGCACCAGGTCCAAAATCCTCTTGTTTAGGGGCAACAGGTTCAAAACCCATATGTTGAGGGACAACATGTACAATATCCATATGTTCAATGTGTACAGGCTCAACAACCTCTTAACTTGTATGCTGCTTATCAGAAACCTATGGTTGGACAGTTCCAAGGTGTTCAAGGTCAAAATCCTCCCTATGGATAGGTAAGCCACAATGGGGGCAGAATCAAATGCCATAGGGCCAAAATCCCCCACTATGAGGTCAAAATCCTTACCAGTAGGGATGGGCTCCTCCGGGTGGACCCGCTTACCGACCTCCAATGCCTTTTAATACTTAATTTCCATTCTTGGCCACACTAGAGTTTCCATATGTGTCTTGCCTTACAAATGATCCAATCCTTCATTCACCATACTGGTCTCCAGTTCCGTCCAAGATCCCGAGCGATTGTCCTAAGTTCAATGGGAAAGCCAAAGAATATCCTGAAGCCCATGTAATGACATATCACCTTTGGTGCTCTTCGAATTCTTACGCTGACGATACTATTCGTCTCCGTCTTTTCCAACAAACCCTCACAGGTGCTTCAGCCAAGTGGTACATCGAACTTCCTTGAAGTACTTACCATGACTTCAACTCTTTAGCCATGGTTTTCCTCACGCATTTCTAATTTATGATTCGCTATGAAACTAGCACCTATTTACTCACGTCGCTTAAGAAAGATACTACGATGCACATCTCCGATCACATCCATGGATGGAGACGTAGACATCGCCTGATCAAATTCGAGATTGCTAATCAATTGCTCACTGAATGGTTCACTATGTCATTCGTAGCTCCAATTGCTTGCAATATAGCTATGGGTGGATGTGTTACTGAAGAACAAGCCATTACTCGTGCCTGGTAGGTAGATCTAGTCTACTCTCAGTCTGGCACTTTATATGAGTTATTACCTGATGCTCCACGACCATCATCCGATCCCACAGTATCGAAGTCGCAGGCTACACCTCTTGTTGATGGAGTAACTGGTTCAGTGTCCCAGAATCCTGCTAAATCTTCTTCCAAACATAAGTCGGTCTCAAATACTACTTCCAATAGTTCCTCCTAGAATCCACTTGGCCCTGGTAAAACCTTAGAGGTCCACGCTTTCCAATCTACCACAATATACAAATCCTCGAAAGGTAAGAAGAAAGGCAAAGGCAAGGGTAAAGCCGATGCCCCAAAACAAGGTCCTCCTAATTCGTCTGCTGGTGATTCTTCACAACAAAAGCCTAAGTATCCGTGCCTCATTTGCGATTCAAATCACTATACAAAGGATTGTCCCCGATGGTCTGAAGTTAGTTGTTTCCTCAAAGGGACCCCAGTTATCCTAAAAGAGTCGTTTCCGTCTCAGTAGACCCAAATGGTAAACCAACCTCAATCATCTACTTCCTCAGGATCTCAAGTGTTCATGATGAGTATGCCTATTAATGTGGCTACTAGATCAAAAGATTATCAAACTCCTGCTCTGACAGTCGGGAAAGAGAAAGATGCCACCCCTTCTTCTTCTACCCCGAGTTCTGTCCCTCTTCATATTGAGCGCCCTAACCCTGATTCCGCTATACAGCCACCCTCTCAAGGTGTTCTAAGGAAATCCTAGTACAATCCCAACGCTCGAGCTGCTCAGCACTATAATATTGTTGAGAATTTGGCTCAGGTGCCATTTGTTATGTCAGCTCTCGAGGTGCTCCAAAGCTGTCCGTCTCAGCGGAAATCTTTGTTGTCAGCTATTGGGGGTATTGATCCTATCGATTCCAATTTGATATGTTTTGATCTAGAGAACCATGTTTCACACCTGCCTCATCATATTTCCTTTCTCATTTAAGTAATGATCAATGAGAAGACCATCCACAGGACTGTCATCGATGAAGGTGCTTCCACCTGCATCATGTCAATCACATGCTGGAAGGCCATTGGTTCTCCTACTTTGAACCAATCCCCGAACACTTTGGAAGCTTTCGATGGGCGTGATTCGTGACCCTTCGGTGTCTTACCTAACCTTGCCATTACTTTGGAGGGAAAGACAGTACAAGTCGAGGTAGATATTATTGACGCTAATCTCAATTATAATCTTCTACTTGGACGGAGCTGGACCCATGCCATGCATGTTGTAGCCTCCTCCCTATTTCACGTGATTCGTTTTCCCCATCAAGGGAAGATTGTCACTGTTGACCAACTGTCCTTCTTTGCCTCTTCCTCCTTGGATGGCAATGTTCCATATGTCAAGCACACTGGTGCTCCCTATGAGAGTGTGGGGGCGAGTCTTTTTAAAGATTCTGCCTTGATGGGAATTTTTCCACTTCCACCTCCTCATGTTTCCTCTGTTAACATGATCTCAGTCAAATCTGATCCTTGGTTCATACTTTCACCAGATCTTGTTGATACTTGGGGCAAGGTTATGCCACTTAGTCCTGCCGAAATCAATTACGTGGAGATTGTTTCGGCCTCAAGTTTCGCATCCTCTGTTTCTCCTGTTTCGAAGACCTATCTCGATACATATTCTCAATCCCCGTGGCTTGGTGCTTTGGAATCTCCTGATCCCTTAGCCGAGACTTTTCTTGCTGACGAAAGTATCATGGAAGTAATGTCTCTCGAGGAACCACCTTGGAACGATACTCATCATCGTTCCTCATTCCTGCCTAGCCTGACAGTCATGTTTATGTGTCTTGAGAAGTTCTCTTCTCTGCTGCCTATTGATGTGTCAGTTTCGCCTGCCATCGTCAAGATCTTTCAACTGAGGGCACCTTTATCCCCTCATGGATTTAGGTTTTTTCTCTCTCCCGAGTTTTTACTGATTGCCCATTATTGCAATGGGGTTGTCATCTGACTCGTAACCCTCCCTCACCGAGGGGGCATGAGGGCAACACCTTATATGAGTTCTACTCTATTATTTGGTTGAGTCGATGCTTACTCGTCATGTCCACGGTCAAACTCCAGTCGTCATTTGTGTTGATTGATTACTCGAGTCCAAGCATGGAATCTCTCAAGAAGTACTATGCTTAGGTCATCTTGCATGGTTACTTGTGTACATTAGTGTGTCATTCATTTTTGTGCAGTATGGTTTGGTGTGATAGTTTTCAAACATGTTTCCTGTTTACTATGTTTTCCTTGCTTTGCAGATGTTTGTGACTCCTCACATCAGTTTCGCTGATGGTGCTTGTCGTAGTACCCAGAACTTAATATCCACGGCGTAAGCTATTTAAGACCCTCATGGTGAGTTGATTGATCTTCAAGGTATTTGTTTAAGTCGCACAACTAACAACATTGTTGAATACAATGCAGTCATCGAACTGTTGTTAGAAGCCATTGCTTTTGACATTCGAGAGTTGGTTGTCAGCCTGGATTCACAGCTTGTCATCCTTCAACTCAACGGGCTATATTCTGTCAGAAACCCCTAGATATTGAGAATGTATCTCTGTATTCGTCTACTGGAAAGGCATTTTCATTACATTACACATGATCATATTCCTAAACGCATGAATACATTGACAGATGCATTAGCTAATTATGTGTTGGATATACATTTATGAAACACGTGAAAAGATAAAACAAATCATTTGTACCATTTTTATTATATATATATGGTGATAATGTCTGATACATCAAAACCCCAAAATAATATGTGCGTTCAAAATAACATCGAAGGCTCGTAGGCCTCATATATTAGTGGCATGCAGGCCTAAAAAATGTAAAATGTTGAACCTAGGAACTAAACAGCATGGTGATCGCGGTAGCATGACACAGCTCGTGCAACACGAGTCAGCAATCGACGGATCTGATCCGATACTCCCACCGTGTGTCTCTGGTACTGGCGATGAATGTCTCCCACCCGAGCATACTCTGGGATACCATGAGTCAACCCCTCAAGGTTCCTCGCGATCTCCTCCTCGTTGTCACTCCCCTCCTGATAAGGAGCGACAACATCAAACTAGTGGGCGACGCACCTGGCTATTGGGGACATCCCAGCAGGATGCTCTGGTCCAACATTTGCATTGACAAAATGAAATGTTATGAACACATATATATCAAAAACAACTAAAAAATCACAAAATTAAAAAATTTGATATTTTACCTTCGTCATCAAAATCCTCTCCATCTGGCAGCGGCATGTCCGGATCTCCACGAAATTCGGTGCCACTGTATGGCCAATCCTCCATCAGCTGTCATCGTAGCCATGAAAAAAAAGCAGGCTTGTAAGACATGTGCTGGCCCCTAGTGATCTTAGGCATCAAACGACTCCAGCGAGCCATCCGCGGGTCGCGTGGCATCAGAGGATCTACCTCAGTCAACTAGTACTGGAATAATGGCACCCGTTCCAAGAAAAAGGTCACTAGTACGGATCTGAAGCAAAATTTCTTGAGATTCCCCACCTTAGCTTTTGTCAGCTAACGTTTTATGTTGATCTTCGTGGCTTCCACCCAATTGAAGATCGTTGGTGTTGTGCAGTTGATGGAATATAGGAATCTCGACTTGTTAGTCTCATGCACTGCTTGGGAACTCGCCACTCTGTTGATAGTCATCAGTAGCACTCTCAATGTCAGGTCTCACACGGTGGCAATCTCAATCTTTCCACTCTTGGATTTGAGGGCTTTAGGGAAATGTTCGGAAAGAAACATGGATATGCTTGCCCCAATCGGTCGTGACCCATATAAGTTGACTGGCTCCTCTCTCTGGGATAGTCCTGTAATGAAATATATGTTTGAAGTTTCTAACTCCAGCCCCTGGTCACTGATGATGAATATTTCCCGATTTATGTCCAAAAGACTAATCAGGTACCAAAGCAGCTCAGGTTGGGCCCGCATCCCTGGTGTTAGAAAGAACTTGAGGAGCCTACAGTTCCTCAAAGCGTTCAGGCAATTTGGATCATTCAGTGCCTGAGTTTCCACATCTTTGTGCTCACGTTCTTTCCAGTCTACCATTTTCGACGATTCTTTCCTGCAAAAACCATAGATTTGAGTCAATAATCATTTTTGGCCCATAAAATTCGTATTCGAACAGTGATTTTGAGGGGAAATTGATTTTTTTCCCTATTCACGGCGCCGGCGCGCATGTTTTAAAAACAGTTGTGCTGACAGCACGATAGGCCATTTTAATCACTCTCGGCCGGTGCGATTTCATGCCTGGAAGTCGCGTCGACCGAGCGCGATTTTTTTTTTTGACAAAACCTCCCTCAAAAATCCAAAAAATGGATAAAAACAACAATAAATGGTATGAAAATGGAGCTTAGGGCTTTGGCTCTCACCTGTAATTGGCGGCTCGACGAATGACCTCCCAGATATCCCGCAATCTGCTCAAGAACAATTAGGGCAAAAGTGGGTGAAAAGTCTTTCATTGCAAGGTAAAATAGTAAATGGTAAAAAATATTTAATTTTCCTCCTTTTTATTCATTTTTCATGGAATATTAGGTTTTGTAAATGTTTTGACCTATTTTGCCTCAAGAATTGGATAATGCACCTTACCCTTTTTGCACAGCGACAGGTGATGGATGTTCGATGATGATACCGAGTCACATTTCATCTCTTTTCTTGACTTGTAAAACTCATATGAAAAGGCACCGAGTATTTTACCCTTTTGACTCGTAAAAGTGAATAAAATGGGGGGTCTGCTTTCAAGCTCTTTTCCGACACTTTAAAAATGAAAAGATAACCGAGCCCTTGTCGTTTCGAACTTGTTAACGGATGCGAAGCATTGTGCGCCCAGTATAAATTTACCCTTTTTTCGGGTTGGGATGCACTATTTATGAAAAAGGTACTCCTTGACTCAAATGGTCAAGCGGTTCTCTCAAGTATCATTTTTTACCTTTTCGGGCTCGAGAGACACAAATGCACGAAAATGGACCATGTGGAGTTTTCTTTTCCGTGTCTTTTTCAAACTCTCTGAACATGAAAAAGATACCAAGTTACACCTTTTTCAGACTCGTTAAAATATTAAACAACATCAAATTCGTCACTTTGACGAACATGAGCTTCTCCTTCCTATGACTCGTTAAACTTACCAGGCCGGATTCATCCGAAGGATGAACTTACAGTGCAAGCATATGCTATCCACTTCAAGCTTGCGAATAAAAAATAATTGGGGTACCTGCCAGGAATGGTGGGGGAAAGATTTGGAAATTCAATCAGTTGTGTCGGAGCTCACTCTTGAACATGACACTTTCTGCTTTGTGTCGGGTTGGGACATCCTCTTTTTTATCGTTGGCCTCCCTGGGTTGGGCCATTCATTTTTGCCTTCCATTTGATCTCTGCCACGTCATCATGACCACCGATCCTATGGATCCAAAAGCTGCCAAACTTCTAGTCATGTCATTGATATGTTCAAGAATTGTCCTTCTGCAGTTACACTTATCTCTAATTCTATGTCTCATCCAAAATCATTTTGCATCCCTTTGTCTCGTGTCAATGATGTGGGATACATTATGGCCCTCCTTCGACATGGTCGCTTCTTGTCGACTTCAGCTCATTATCCAGGAAGTTGACCGAGAGACTCCCTTCCAGTACCTTAGAGCTTGCATGCCCTAATGGCAAGTTCTTTGCACTCGATGACAAGTTCACATCATTGGCTTTCGATCGAGTGATTTCACGGGTGTTCGACTTCAGTTCCTCTATTCACATTCTGTGGATTGTGCTGATAGTACCTTGAGGACCATTGTCATTATTGGTGGTTTCTCTCACGCTTGTTAACAATTTACATCATTGGCTGGTAATCAAGCGAATTTCTAGCATGTTCAACGTAAACACATCTATTCACATGTTAGAATGTGTACTTTGATCAGGCCGTGTTGGAGCACAAGACCCTGAGCTCTGGTTACAAAAGTCCAGGTTGCAAAGTGATGTGACATGATTATGTTGATATACATGTCTCTTTCAGATGGATGGTTTTGACCACACCTTGGGTTATCATATGTGATCCTTCTCATTATTGGATGGCTACGACCATACCTTGGTTTCATTATGATCCTCTTTAATGGATGGCTGCGCCCATGCCTGGATCCATTTACATGATCATTCTCTAGATGGTTGCGTCCATACCACGATCCATGTATCATTTGATAAAGTTTTTAGTTATGTATATGTATCTGCACATGTTTGTAGGTTTTCCGACGACAGACTCTGGTTCCCCACACTGATTCATAAAGCATTTCATCCCTCACTCTAGTTCGGCCTTAATGCTTTAGGGGGCATCTGTTACACAACATTTTTTCACTGTCCCTATACTCCCCGTTCCATGATCCTGGAGGACCTCTATAGTGAACCCTACATGCTTCCCCTTCATGACGAAACTCCCATTGTGTCCCTCTTCATGAGCAGAACAATTCCCTTTTGCACCATTTCTCCAAAATCTTTTGTTTTTCCTAGTTTACAAGACTGACGCTAATGATCCTTTTCCTCCTCGCACAGATATGAAAGGATTAAAAATGTCCCTACCACCAACTGGAGCAACTGAGCTTTGTTCCAGTCGCGTCGATCCTCTTATGGAAAGTTTTTTAAATAAGGAGCTGAAGCTTCCAGCTCTACAAGCTTCATAACAAAAGTCTGGTAAATGGTTTGGCTGGATGGGGTCGAGGATGTTAGGTTGGGCTCCTTTCCCCTATAAGGATGGAACTACCTCAAGAGATAAGACCTTCTCCCATGAGAAGAGGAACCATCTCCCATCCATTCATGCTATATAAACCTCCATTTTTCCCAAGCACAAGCTAGTGTTAATGTTGGTGTGCTAGTGTTAATTAAGTTTGGAGTATATAGAAATTTCTGTTTTCCCACCCCGGTTTTCAGTTTCTCATTATTTCTCCCATGTAGTTAAATGCCCTTTCCCATAACCATACATTTAACAAGCTGAAAAAAATAAATTTGCTGAAAACACAAATTCTGGAAATTTTACAGAATGCTGGAAATTGCAGAAATAAAAATCAGCAGTAATAAACAGCCATTAAAACACATTTTAACACTGAGATTTTTGGTCAATGTGACCTTGGAAAAACCCCCTACAACTCTTGGGGAAAACCAGTTTGAGAGCTCTTCTTTATTTCTGAAAATTGCATTTTTACAGTGAGAATTATTCAACAAAAAATCAGCAAGCAAATTTACAACTTATCTCCTTTCCCGTGCCTCACAACAATCTGGAAATTACAGCAAACAGGACAGCAATAAATGCTGTACGGCCTCCGTTTTGTGTGCATAAAAATCAGCAAACTGCTCCTCGATTTTTGTGCAAAAATCTGCCTTTCACTATGTGCTGAATCAGCTGTACAAATCTGCTCAACTGCTGCCTTGGAATGTGTGCCAAGCTGATGTCTCCTTCTCCTCCCTGCTCAGAAATCTCTCTTGCTCTCTTGCTCTCCTTCTCCCAATCTGCTCATGAAAGAATGAATGACCTTTTCCTCCTTTTCCTCCTTTAATATAACTCCAAGTGACTTTTGGGTGATCCAAGTGACTTTTGGGTGATCTCTAAATCCAATGGCTGAAATAGATTTAGATCAATAGTTGAGATTAAATGCTCATTTAAATCTCATTTTCTATTTTTTAATTCACCCCACTTTAATAAAGACCCACTTAGTCATTTATTTCCAATGTCACTTTTCCTTTCTAATTTTTCATTTACTTTAAAATTAGGCTTAGTAACTTTATCACTTAAAGTCACTTTTAAATTAGATTTAACTTTATAAAATTATAAAGTCACTTTAGGAGAAAAATTAAATTCTTTTGGACACTTTTCCCTAGGCCAAAGATCAAAGCCTAAGGGAACCACCTGTCCTCCGGTACCAAATTTCAACACTCCCTCTTACTGAGGAAGGTGTTCCTCACCACACCCATCTTGTCTTTGAAGTAGACATGCTTGCCCCAGTGGTAAGGCTTTGGTAAGGATATCTGCAACCTGCTCATCAGTGGAAATATACTCAAGCTTCACAGCTCCCTTCTGAACATAGTCTCTGATGAAATGATATCTGATCCCGATATGCTTTGACCTGTCATGAAATACTGGATTCTCCGTGAGTTTAATGCAACTCTGATTATCACAGTAAATCACTGAAGGTCTCAACGGCTGACCAAATAAGCCAAACAACATCTTGCGAAGCCAGATAGCCTCACAACTAGCTAGAATGGCTGCCATATACTCTGCTTCCGCTGAACTCAGTGCTACTGACTGCTGCTTCTGGCTGAACCATGACACTACTGCTGAACCCAACCCAAAACAACAGCCTGAAGTGCTCTTCCTATCAGAAGCACAACCTACCCAATCAGAATCAGTGTATCCTGCCAATCTCACTCCATCTCCCTGCCTGTAGTCCAAACCATAATCCACTGTCCCCTGCAAGTACCGCAAAATGTGTTTTGCAGCGACCCAGTGAACCTTCCTAGGCTCACACATAAACTGACTCATCGTGTTGACTGCAAAACAGATATCTGGTCTAGTGTTGACCAAATACATCAAGGAACCAATCAGCTGCCTGTACAATGTGGGATCCACCAACTCGGAATCCGAAGCATGAAGCTTCTTCCAGTTGGTGATCATCGGTGTCGACATGGGTCTACAATCCTCCATGTGGAATCTGCTAAGGATGTCCACAATATACTTCCCCTGCCCCAGGAAGAAATGCCCCTCCTCCTGCCACACCTCCAAACCCAAAAAGTAATGCATCAAGACGATGTCCTTCATCTCAAACTCCGCCGCAAGATCTCTCTTGCAGTGCTCTATGAGTCTCTCTGCATCTGTAATGATCAAGTCATCCACATACAACACTAGAATGAGAGGCTCCTCACCAATCACAATAAAGTAAAGGTTCGGATCTGCCTCACTCTCTGTGAAACCCATCCCCTGCAAGTATGCATCTATCCTGGAGTACCAAGCTCTGGGAGCTTGCTTCAGGCCATAAAGGGCCTTCTTTAGTCTGCACACATGGGACTCCTTCCCATGCACCTCAAAGCCCTGTGGCTGCTCAATGTACACCTCCTCCTGTATGAAGCCATTGAGAAATGCGGTCTTCACATCCATCTGGTGGATCTTCCAACCCATCTCTGCTGCTATTGATATAATGGAGCGGATCGAAGTATATCGAGCCACGAGAGCGAAGGTCTCCTCATAATCAACTCCCACTACCTGGGAGAACCCTCTAGCCACAAACCTCGCTTTGAATTTCTCAATGCTGCCATCTGCAGCATGCTTTACCTTGTAAAGCCATCTGGAAGTAACCACGGATTTGCCCTCAGGCCTCGACACCACCTCCCAAACATCATTCTTCATGATAGAAGAATACTCCTCCTGCATGGCCTCTCTCCAGACCTGCTGGCTAGCTGCCTCCTCATAGATAGAAGGCTCAGAGTCAAGGATGGTGGTAACCATCGCCATATAGCTACAAAACCTCTCAGGTGGTCTACTCTCTCTGACCGACCTCTTCGGCTCAGCAACAGATGTGGCATCTCTCAAGGTGTCCTGAAGCCACTTGGGCTTCCTCTTCCCTGAGCGCACTTCTCCCACCGGAGAATGAAACTCCTCCTCCTCATCATCATCAGTAGCCTGAACTCCTGACTGTCTGTCTGCTGTCCTCCTGCCTGCACCTGAACCTGTAGAAGCTGAGGTACCGTGTGAACTGTTCATCAGTGGATTCCCTAGTGAACTGCTCTGTGAACTGCTCTGCATGCTGCCCGGAGCACCACCCCTCTGGCTCGATGAGCCACTGCTCACTGACGGACCTGACATCCTCATAGATGTACCTCCTGATCTTTCTGATCCCTGCCCACTGGATCCCTGCGACTGACTCAACTGCTGCTGAGGGTCTGGCTGATCCAGATACTCTAATTCCCGTGACCTCCTAAAGGCCCTGTCCTCCTCGAACTTCACATCCCGTCTGAAAACAACTCTCCTCTGTGCAGGAATGTAAATCCGAAAGGCCTTTGAGGTCTCACTGTAGCCTACAAAGATACCCTTCTCTGCGGTGGGCTCTAGTTTGGTCCTCTTCTCCTTGGGTATATAAGAGTATGTTATGCATCCAAAGATATGAAGATGACCAATATCAGGCTTCTTCCCAGAAAAAGCCTCCTCCGGAGTCATGTGCCCCAAGGCACGATGTGGACTCCTGTTCTGCAAGTAAACAGCTGTGTTGCAGGCTTCTGCCCACAAGAACAATGGCAACCCCTGATCATGTAACATGGCTTTGGCAGCCCCTATGATGGATCTGTTCTTCCTCTCTGCAACTCCGTTCTGCTGGGGGTTGTAAGGAACAGTGAACTCCCTCCTAATGCCTGTCTCCGCACAATAGTTAACAAACTCTCCAAGGGTGTACTCTCCTCCATTGTCCGACCTCAAGGACTTGATCTTTCGACCTGTCTGAGTCTCCACAAGAGCTATGAACTCCTGAAACCGCTTGAATACCTCACTCTTGGTCTTCAAAAAATAAATCCAGGTCCTCCTGGAGTGATCATCAATGAATAACACATAGTACTCATATCCACTGAAGGAAACATGAGACATCCGACCGCTCACATTGGAATGAATCAAATCAAGTATCCCCGTCGCTCTGCTGTCACTGCTGGGAAAAGGGGATTTGGAAAACTTGCCCATCGCACAACCTCTGCAAGTATCAAAGTGATCAGTACTGAAATCTGGCACACCTGTAGTGATCTCCCGCAATGTCCTCAAGGCTCCATGATACATATGTCCCATCCTGCGGTGCCAAATCTCACACAGCTCAGAACTGCTAGCTCTGCTGTCGGTACTACTGCTCAATGCCAAAAGGGGCTGGAATGCAAACTTGTACACCTTTGCATGGCGTACCCCTATCACTCTAGCTGAATCAGCTGGAGTGTCCCTGGGATACATCAACACCTGTCCTCCCCTGAAGAGTACCTCATATCCTCTGTCCTCCAAAGCTGAGACGGATATGAGGTTCTTCCTCATCCCTGGCACATAAAGAACCTCTGACACCTTCAAGGGAGGTTTGGACTCCCTCTGAAATGTCACTGTCCCCACCCCGATTGCTCTAACAACTCTGTCATCACCGAGTACTACCTCGATATCAATGCCACTCTCTGAAAGCTCTGAGAAGTACTCACGGACTCCTGTCATGTGACGTGAAGCCCCACTGTCCACATACCAGATACCTGTAGATGCTCTGCTAATCGAGGGAAAAGCATGCTCCCTCTGAACCTGTGTGGCAGGTGATCCTGCACTAGAGGACTCACACGTAGTGAACGCAAACTCTCGGTCAAAACGACCAGCAAAGTCCTCAATCTCTGCTGAAGCTGCCACGTCCTGGTTCTTCCCCTTCTTCTTCTTCTTCTCTGGACACACAACTGCATAGTGTCCCATCTTTTGACAATTCCAACACTTCACCTTGGAATAGTCCTTCTGTGTGTTCCCCTGTTTACCTTTACCTTTGCCTTTGCCCCCACCACCGCTTGTGGAAGCCTGCTTCTTCCCTTTGCCTTTCTTGCCTCCTGCCACCAGTGCTACGTCCTCATCCTGCTCAACTGGCTTGGCTGCCCCAAGCTGTCCTTTCCTGATCTCTGTCTGAATGCAATCATCCCAAAACCTCTCCCATGTGGGAAGGGTCTCACGTGCACAAACCCCATCAGTAAAGTTCAACCATGAATGGGGGAGGCTATTCACTGCAATACGCACCAACTTAGTGGATGGAATGGCCTCTCCAATCGCTGCCAACTCATCTCTCACATTGGTAATCTTTGTGAGATATCCAGCTGCACTATCATTACCCATCTTAATGTTCTTCAGCTTCTCCTTCAGGACCATCTTCCAGTTCTCATTGGTACTCTGGTAGAGATTGGACAATGCTGTCCACATCTCATGGGCATTGCTCTTTCCTCTCACATGAGGAATGCAATGGTCTTTGATTTCGTCTAGAATCAGCCTCTTACCCTTATTGTTCTTCTTTTTATACTCAGTCAACTGAGTAACATCAGTGGGCACAACAACAGGGTTCTGTGCGGTATGCACCATGATATCCCAGACTTCTGCCTCCTCAAAGATACTCTGCATTCTCTCCTTCCAAACACTGTAATTTATATGCCCATCCAGCCTATCCTCCACCCTCAATCCCAATGACATCCTGCTGTCCTAAAACTGAAAAATAACACTGTTGTAGTAAAGATAAAACTGCTGTTTATGAAAAAATCAGCTTGCTGGAATTTTCTGAGTGAAAAATCAGCAACTGTAATTTTTCCTTTTGCTGTCCCAAACTGCCTTTCAGCACTCAAGCTCTGATACCATGTAGAAATTTCTGTTTTCCCACCATGGTTTTCAGTTTCTCCTTATTTCTCCCATGTAGTTAAATGCCCTTTCCCATAACCATACATTTAACAAGCTGAAAAAAATAAATTTGCTGAAAACACAAATTCTGGAAATTTTACAGAATGCTGGAAATTGCAGAAATAAAAATCAGCAGTAATAAACAGCCATTAAAACACATTTAAACACTGAGATTTTTGGTCAATGTGACTCTGGAAAAACCCCCTACAACTCTTGGGGAAAACCAGCTTGAGAGCTCTTCTTTATTTCTGAAAATTGCCTTTTTACAGTGAGAATTATTCAACAAAAAATCAGTAAGCAAATTTACAACTTATCTCCTTTCTCGTGCCTCACAGCAATCTGGAAATTACAGCAAACAGGACAGTAATAAATGTTGTACGACCTCTGTTTTGTGTGCAGAAAAATCAGCAAACTGCTCCTCGATTTTTGTTCAAAAATCTATCTTTCACTATGTGCTGAATCAACTGTACAAATCTGCTCAACTGCTGCCTTGGAATGCGTGCCAAGCTGCTGTCTCCTTCTCCTCTCTGCTCAGAAATCTCTCTTGCTCTCTTGCTCTCCTTCTCCCAATCTGCTCATGAGAGAATGAATGACCTTTTCCTCCTTTAATATAACTCCAAGTGACTTTTGGGTGATCTCTAAATCCAATGGCTGAAATAGATTTAGATCAATGGTTGAGATTAAATGCTCATTTAAATCTCACTTTCTATTTTTTAATTCACCCCACTTTAATAAAGACCCACTTAGTCATTTATTTCCAAAGTCACTTTTCCTTTCTAATTTTTCATTTACTTTAAAATTAGACTTAGTAACTTTATCACTTAAAGTCACTTTTAAATTAGATTTAACTTTATAAAATTATAAAGTCACTTTAGGAGAAAAATTAAATTCTTTTGGACACTTTTCCCTAGGCCAAATATCAAAGCCTAAGGGAACCACCTGTCCTCCGGTACCAAATTTCAACAGAGTATACAACAAGCCATTCATAGTTGTAGCTCTCTACTTGTGTGAGGGAGAAGTGTTAATTTGGTTTAGAGTAAAGCCTAAAGGTAAGAGCCTTAAAACTATCATTGTTGAGACCATCATGGAATGCTAACGGAAGTGTGTGGGAACCTGGTTTTGTTGGAGGAGAACAACAACATCAAGACAATGGTTGTAATCTCTTCTTGATTCAATATATATGCAACTATCGATTGAGTTCCTACATAATGTGTCATCTTACATGTTTATGGCTTAATGCTTCTTGAATTGTTAAGTAGGTTGAATTACAATTTGTCTGTTATCACGGTTGTTATTTGTTGTTGTTTGCTTGTTTCAGATGTTTGAAGAAGGAAACGAGAGATAGTTGGTGCGAGCAAGCAAGGTCATCATCAAACAGGATAAGCGTACTAAGAGGTAGGCCCTTTTAATTGGTTCTAACCTAAGGAAATCTTCCATAGAATGTATCGGTTGTGGCTAGACCCATTATCGGGCTAGAGGAATTGTTTTTTTCCACACTCATAATTCTACTTCACCACACGGAGTGTTAGTTGTGTTACAATACATTCCACTCAAACAAAATTGGGATTGTACAAAATCCTTTTCTTGCTAAGAGGGAGTGTTGAAATTGTGGCAAGAAAAGGATTCATTTGACTTGTGCCTTAGTCAAATGGAGAAAATTGAATTTCCACATTAGCAAAAGGACTTGGATTGCAGTTAGCTAGAGTGATATGGCTTTCTCTCCTAGTTAAATCAGTAAATTCGAGTTTGTAGGCTAGAAGTAGAGTTGTGCATGGGTTGATTGATAAAATCTAGAAATACAGTGGAGTTATTGTTAGTTAAACTTAGTTATCTGAGCTCTAATCATTAGTAGAGTCAATAGGATTTCAGTTGAATAGTTATGTCTGTTGTTAACTCATTGATTTCTCAGTTAACTAGTCAATCAGCTAAAAATAGACCCAATCATGCATGGAATTCAAATTGCCTAGTTGAGTGGATAGAAAAGGCACATTTGTATTTATGATTGTATATTGTTGAGTGTACAATGCTTTTGCATTGAGCAGGTGATCAATTCCCCAACAATGTAAACTTTGAAACGGGAACTGCTATTGTTACCCGTTTTGTAGAGATAGCAAAAAAGTGACCCGATTTTGAAAAGGGGTGATGCAGAACACACATGTTTTTTTTAAAGCATAGTTTTTGAAACTTTTTTTTTTTTTTTAATGTACATTGCGTTTTAGAATGGTAGTGATTTTCATGCTGACTTAAAAAAGTGGTTATTCTGCATCAGACCCTTTTTTTAAAAGACCTATTTTTTGACTTTAAATTTTTCTAACATAGAAAATGTAAATAATTATTTCGTAAATTTAATAATTTTGGAAGTGGTCTTCTTTTTCATATTTTTTAGTTTTTATTTTAATTTTTATTTTTTTTGTAGTGGGGTTTTTATTGATTTGCATATTTAAAGAAAAAGGTCGATATTTTGCATTTTCGATATACTACATATTTATACATCGTTAATTAAATTTTCAATCCAAATGAAATAATTGTCTCTAAAAAAAAATATAAAAATATATGTAAAAAAGACAAAAATAAAAAATAAAAAATGTTAAAAAAAATTATCTCACAAACCATAAAAGAATTTGGAAAAGAATTTAAAAAAAAAAAATACATATATATATATATATAATTAAGTAAGTAAATATTGAAAAATTAAAAAAAAAAAACATTAGCAAAAACTAGGGAAAAGAAAAAAAAAATTAAAAACAAACTAGTTTAAAAAAAGAAATAGAAAAATAACGAAAAAATTAAAAAAATAGTAAAATTAATATTAAAAAAAAATACAAAATGTAAAAAAAAAATATATCTCACAAACCATCAAAAACTTTGGAAAAAGAAAAAGAAAATTAAAAAAAAATATATTTATAAAATTAAGTAAGTAAAAATAGATAAATTAAAAAAAATATTAGCAAAAACTAGGGAAAAAATTAAAAACAAACTAGTTTAAAAAAAAAATAGAAAATTAACGGAAAAAAATAAAAAAACTGGTAAAATTAATATAAAAAAAAAAACACAAAAACAAATTTAAATTATAAAAAAAACCCCATAAAAGCGCCTAATTTTTATTAAAAAAAAACTGCAATTATTTTTATTAAACATATATATTTTATTTAAAAATAAATAAATAATTTTTTTTTAAACCATCTTTGTTTTTATTAAAAACAAAAAATAAAAAAAAAATTAAACAATTTTTATTTGAAAAAAAAAACAATTTAAAACGGTTTTTTTTTATGTGAAAAAAATTATATTAAATTTTAATAAAAAATAAATTATTAAAAAAAATTAACAAATAATTTTAATAAAAATTAAATTTTATTTTATTTTTTCAAATTTTTGCGCCACCCCCGGGCCGCTCAGGCGCCGTGGGGCGATTGCCTCACCCCACTCTTTATTCTGAAGAGAGTTCGGCAAGCTCACCCTACGGGCCTGTTGTCGAGAGTTCGGCAAGCTCACCCTCACTGACACACTCGGGTTCTGGCTGAGCTTCCTATGGCGGAAAGCGGACTTCAAGCGTAAGGCAAGGGTCCTAAGGCAAGGCTCGTTCATAGGTCCTAGGGCAGAGGCATTATGTAAGAGTAGTGTAAGTCAGGTCCCAAGGAGTAATTCCAAAGGCTATTTCCCCAAGGCTGTAGGGAGTTAACCAAGAAGAGTTTCAGGAAGGTATCCCAAGGCTGAATCAGTAAGGCAGAGTTTCAGTTCCCAAGGCGTCTGATGATAGGTTCCAAAGGCTGTTCCAAAGGCTGAGTGTCAGGATCCCAAGGAGTAGTTATATGAGGCGGCCCCGTAGGTATGAGGCAGAGGGTCCCAAGATAGATAGGGATGTTTCCCAAGGAGTAGTTCTGATGCGTTACCAGGGCTAGTCCACCACCATAAAAGGCAGTAGGTATTAGGTTACCATATTCCACCCAAGGCATAGGTAATAGGCAGAGGTTCCAAACGCAGAGTTTAAGGCATTTCCAAAGGTTGTTCCAAAGGCTGAGTGAAAGTTTCCAGGGATGAGGGCATAGGGTGTTACCAAGGCAAGTCCCGCGCAAGGCTGTATGTATGACCCAAGTAAGGCTGATAAGTATGTTCCCAAGGCTGAGTTTGATGAGGGTTCCAAGGATGAGTTTAAATCGAGAGTGTATACGTCCAAGTCCGGTCAGTGGTAACACGTCATGCCTGGTAGGGTTGTAAGGGTAATCACTTTTCCCCTTTCATTTCATGGCTCACCCCACTCTTTATTCTGAAGATGTTCGCAATCCAATCTCTTTCTATCTCTATATATCCAGCAGCTTCCACCAAACTAAGATTTTTGTTGGTGAAAACCCGCTAGTGTCTTTATTTCCCCTTTGATTCAATCAAATTCCTTCTGCCCCTGGTACTTTCCCCGTACCGTGTGTTGTCCTGTCCCGTGCTGGATGTGAGAATACGCCACTAACATAATCCACTCAGGATCATTACTTTCCAAAGGGATTTTACTGATAGGTCCTATGGCAACTGGCCGATCCTATTTGGTCAAAAGTCTAGCAGCAGACTCATATGTTCCTTTAATAAGAATATCTCTGAAGAAGCTCTGGTATGGTGAGTATTTAGATTACCCTCTTGAACGTATTCCTACTGAGTTTGATCCTTTTGTGAAAGACAAATGGAATATTTCCATATTACCTTAGAATTGGCGAAAAGCATGTCTCCGTGCATAATATGGATTCCAAACATTCATGAACTGAATTTAAATGACGCAACTAACTATTTATTTGGTTTTGGCTTCACTGACTTGTTCCTTAGTGTATTAATGGACAATCTCTTTAGATTTAGAGATGGTGAAAAAGATTCTATGAGAAATATTCTTGTTATTGCTTCGACTCATATCCCCCAAAGAGTGGATCCAGCTCTAATAGCTCCAAATCGATTAGATAGATCAATCAATATTCGAATGCTTGTTATCCCACAACGATAAAGGGAATTTCCTATTCTTTTATGTAGCAAAGGATTATACTCGGGAAAATTTCCCGATGAATTTGGATCTATAACCATAGATTATGTTGTACGAGATCTAGCAGCACTGGCCGATGAAGCCTTAATACTTAGTATTACCCGAAATAAATCAGTTATAGACACTAATACAATTCGATCCGCTATTTATAGGCAAATTTTTCATTTACAATCTATGGATAATCAGGTTGGATCCAGTCAAAATGACGAAAGAATTATCTACAAAGTAGGAAAGGCTTTTATACAAAATACGCTTAGAAGAAATTCTCCCATGAATCCTCTATCTACAAAAAAGGAATTATGGAAGAAAATGTTTTGTTATTTGTCCGAATGGTATTTAGAACCTTCGATTGCCGAAACAACTATGAAGGAATTGACCATACTTCTCCATATTTTGGGTTGCTTGGCCGGATCAGCGGCTCGAGATTCTTGGTCTATATATCATAACGAAATAGAGAGAATTGGATTCCTTTCGATAAATTAGCTGAGCATGATCTTGATATAGCTTCTAGTCTTTTAGAAAGTATTCTGGTGGAGTTTCCATTTTCTAGGTTAGGAATATGTCGGGGTAAGTCCGATAAGGATGAGATCACATTTGCTCCTCAACTCAAAATGAGAGATAATCTAGATCTAATACGATTTATGAAAGAATATGAATTGAAGTTTACTCCCGGCGCAAAACAAAGGGATATGGATGAAGAATTAATAAAGAATGTAGTTTGGACTCCTAGGATCTGGCGTCTTAGTTTTCTTCACAGTAATAGATTCGATCATATAAAAACACCCAATTCATTGGGATCTTCGTATCAGTTCGGATCGTTAAGAAAACGGTAGATGGACAGATCTCTATTTCCTATACAATATCCGAAGCAATATAAATACTCTAAGAAACCACTGTTCTTTATAGGAAGACGATTTCTTTGGGATTCCTTCCTATTTCAAGAGCAGCGTCCTGTGTTTTCACGCCGAGAATTTTTCGCAAATGAAGAACTGCTGAAAAGGCTTTATATTACTTATGGTGCAAGAAGATTAATAGCACAACCTGATTTTTTCCCTAAAAAAAGTATCCAAAGTTTTTTTCGTAGATATGATTCAAAATCCATGATCAATTCGGTTTTGGTCATGAATTGGTGGAAACCATTGTCTCTTAGACATAGACATATCGAGCATTTCAAACGCATTCAAGCGATTGGTATCCAATTGGAACGTATGCAACCATATTTTCCTATATATTCATATAACCGTTGGTTGACCGAAAATTCGAGAGAAAGGGTTGACCGCTTCCAATCATTAATTCATCGCCAAAGATGGCTCGGAACCAATAGGTTATTATCTAATGAATCTTTTCTTTATAATACTCTATTTGAGAGTTATCAATATTTATCAAATCTGTTCCTATCTAACAGAATGTTACTGGATCAAATTACAAAGACATTGTTGGAGAATAAATGGCTTTTTCCCAATGAAATTGAACACTCAATTCATACAACAGGATTAATATTTGATATCAGCTGGGAGAATATGGAATGAAGTAAAAGAAAATTGACCGGGCAGTAGGGTCGTGGGAATCAATGAGAGGTTCTACATATGCTCCAATTTAAGATCTTATAAAGACTTGATAGATCTTTAATTTGAGGTTCCTCACTCCGAGATCTCGACCATGTAAGAGTAAGCATAGTCTAATAATATCTCATTAAGTTAACTAGACTATGCTTACTCCTTATTTCCTCGATTTCGGTTCTAACATTATTTTTTTTCCACACTATTTGAAGAGAGGAAAGGATAGAGTCACATGATCCGACATGGATATAGTTGGTGAGGTTCGGTCGTAACTCCCGTATATTGCAAGATCTTGATAGAGGTGGTATCTGGTCAATCTATGTATCGATCTTCTCAATCTGTGTCCTTAATGAAATATACCTCATAATATGAGGGTGTATTCGGAATGGACTCCTCATTAGGTAGAGAAGATATAATCCTACCTGTGATCCACTGTCCTATTCCAACAGCGTTAACTTGTAGGTAATCGATCGTCGGAATACCTCGTATCAACAGAGAATTTATCTCAATCTATTGAGATACTCTACGAGATTTGCCATAATATTGCTCATTCAATAAGCATGAGCAATATTATGCCTTGAAGAGGACTCGAACCTCCACGCTCTTAAGCACGCGATTTTGAGTCTCGCGTGTCTACCATTTCACCATCAAGGCATCCCAAAAGGAAATTCTATTCCATTCATATATATATATGAAAAATATCCTGATCTATGAATGAACATATGTTAGAGATAGCGTATTCGAGTATTGATATACGATTGGTCATATAGGTTCATCATAATTTTTTTTTATATGGAGGAGATTTCCTATAAAACAAGACGACTGAATGAACATCCTTTCTTTTTCAATTCAATAGAAACCTAAAGAATTGAATATGGTACAAAATAAAAAATATTTTCAAAAACTTTAACTTTTTTCGGTAAAAGTGATGTCTTGGTCCGAGTGGAGGTAGGGGTAACAGTCCTTTTCTTTCTCTTTTCCACATGTCCATAGAAACATTTATAAAAAAGAAAGATAGATATCTATTCAATCTATTTTATTAGAGAGGTAATAATTTGTAAAATTAATCGCACTTCTTCCCTTCATAAGGGGTCCATTGATGAAAAGAGACTGGAAAAAGCAAAGTTCAGACCCAATTCCTACAGTTATGGATATAAGCACAATCCAAATTCCTGGAGAGTTATACATTTGTGTATCTATGAGATCATTTACTATTTCTTGAAGCTAAATCTTTCCCCTGGATAGACCATATAGCCAGAAAGACCATAAACCAGAATGGAAGAAAATCAAATGAAACTCTTTCAAACGATCTCAGGGTATAATTGAAAATGAAGTTTTCACTTTGTACATGTCAGATCATGAATTAGTAATTTATTTCAATCTCCGAAAGAGTAGAAAAAGTTTCTAACTTCCAAGTTTAGGAGATTTACATAATCTCATGAATAGGATTGAATATTCCTCCATAATCTATCTCCTTTTTCCTTAAAGAAGCCTTCCCAAGAGGACTTAGATCTATCTATGATTTATGCTTTTTTATTTTTATTTTTTCTCTTTTGTTCCGATAAACATATTGTCCGATCTGAACGGGAATCAATTTCTAATTTATCAGAATATATAAATCCACTATATAGATAGGTAGATCTCGATCCTGTTTATGAGTTAACGAAAATGTGCAAAAGCTCTATTGGCTTCTGCCATTCTATGAGTCTCTTCCTTTTTGCGTATAGCATTGCCATTCCCTCTAGCAGCATCCATTAATTCGTGACTCAATTTGAAATTCATATTTCGACTCGGATGTTTTCGAGATGCCCCTAATAACCAACGAATGGCAAGTACTTTTCCTTGGGTTGATCTTATCTCAGTGGGAACTCGATAAGTCGATCCACCCACACGTCTTGCTTTTACTGTTACATTGGGAGTTACTCTACGTATTGCTTGGCGTAGAACAGATAGTGGATTTTTATCCGTCTTTTGTTGAATCTTTTTGATGGCTCGATAAAGAATTCGATAAGCCAATGATTTTTTTCCGTTTTTAAGAATACGGTTAACCACCATGTTAACTAATTGATTATGATAAATAGGATCGGATTTTGCAGTTTTTTTTTCTGCAGTACTTCGCCGTGACATGAGTGTGAAAAAGGTTCAAGAATCTATTTCATAAAGGCTGAAAATCATTTATTTTTGCTTTTTTACTCCATATTGTAGGGTGGATCTCTAAAGGTATGAAAGATCTCCCTCCAAACCGTACATACGACTTTCGTCGAATATGGCTTTCCACATTATTATATCTGCATAGATGAGATATATTCTTTATGCATATAATTCTGTTTACTCACTCTCAATTGAGTATCCGTTCCTTTTCTTTCTTTTGCTATGATTGGAAATCCTGTATTTTACATATCTATACGATCAAGTCCTTAGGTTTACAAAATAGTGTATAAAAAAGTGTTTCAAATCATTGCTATTTGACTTGAACCCGTTCTAATAAGGTCAAGGTATTTTTGAATTTTCTGTTGAAACAATCAGGGAAAAATTCGAAAATGATTTCGATATTGAACCTTGGACATATAATAGTTCCAATGAAAAATAAGATCGTGTTTTTTTTTCACGGTAGCCTGCTCTAGTCCCCTTACAAAACGTTCGAATTAGGTTAGCTATATACTTAACATGTTCCTAGCAATTCACATGGCATCATCATGAAATGATACAAGTATTAGATAAGTAAGAATATACAACGCACTAGAACGCCCTTGTTGACGATCTTTTACTTCGGCAACATCTAGGGTTCTTCGAACAATGTGATATCTCACACCAGGTAAATCTTTAACCCTTCCTCCTCTTACTAATACTACAAAATGTTCTTGTAAATTATGGTCAATACCAGGTATATAAGCATTGATTTCGAATCCAGAGGTTAATCGTACTCTGGCAACTTTACGTAAGGCAGAGTTTGGTTTTTTGGGGGTGATAGTGGAAAAGTTGACAGATAAGTTTTCTTCACTGTCACTCTACAAAACCGTACATGAGATTTGCACCTCATACGGCTTCTCGTTCAATTTTTTTTTTTTTTTTTGTTTCGAAGTAAGATAAATTGGATTATTCTCGTTGTTCGATAATATTAATATTCCCTTCCTTTATACATTATGTCTCAAAGAGTAACTGGAACCAATTAAGTCAAACACATTTTCGTATTCTAACCAAACACTAATGAATCCTATTTGTCCTTTTCGGTCAAAAATATTATGCAAAATCTTCGGGATTCCCTCTTCCTTCTCTATTCCCATCCTATAAGTACAGTGCCTGAAGAAATACTCTTTTTGTATGAATCGACATTATTACATGCTAATTCCTTCTTGATATCTCGATATATCATTCCTCCAAATCACAAATTGGATTCGAAATTGACGGGTTAATGTGAGCTTATCCATGTGGTCACGCAGACCCCCGCCCCCAGCCGCGCCACCCCCGGGCTGCTCGGGGGCCATGGGGCGATTCCGGGAATCGCCCCATGGCCCCCGAGCGGCCCGGGGGTGGCGCGGCCGGGGGCGGGGGCGGGGGCGGGGCCATGGGCGTGCAGACTCCCCGCCCCCGGCCGCCCCACCCCCGGGCCGCTCGGGGGCCATGGGGCGATTCACGCAGACCCCCGCCGCCGGCCGTGCCACCCCCGGGCCGCTCGGGGGCCATGGGGTGATTCCGAGAATCGCCCCATGGCCCCCGAGCGGCTCGGGGGTGGCGCGGCAGGGGGCGCACGTTAATTTTTTTTTTCATTTTATTTTTTATAAAATGAAAGTTTAAAAAAAAAATAAAATTTAATTAAAAAATTTTGTTAAAATTTTTTAATAGTTTAATTTTTAATAAAATTTAATATATATATTTTTTTAATTAAAAAAAAAATCGTTTAAAAAAATACAAACATTAATTTTTTTTTTTAATTAAAATTATTGATAAGTGTTTTTAATAATTTAATTCTTATTATAATGATTTAAAATTTAAGTTTTATTAAAATTGTTTATTAAATTAAAATTTAATAATTTTTATTAATTAATTTTAATAATTTTTTTTGTTTGTTTTTAAATAAGTAATGAAAATTTAATAGAAAAAAAATTATTTTTATTTTAAAAATCAAAAACACATTTTTTTTTAAAGTTTAGAATGTTTTTTAATTTAATTTTATTTTTTTTAATTGGAAAAGACGTATGTTTTTAAAATTTTGAGCTTATTTTTGTCCTTTTTGTTTTTTCTAAATGCTTTTAATAGTAATTTTATTAGTTTTTATTTTTGTTAATTTTCTAATTTTGTTTAATCTAGTTTTTTTTTTTTTTTTTTTTTTTGCTAATGATTTTTTTAATCTTTCTATTTTTACCTACTTAATTTTATATATATAATTTTTTAATTTTTAATTTTTTCTAAATTCTTTTATGGTTTATGAAACAATTTTTTTTAAACATTTTTTATTTATTTTTTGTCTTATATATATATATATATATATATATTTTTTTTTTTACATTTATTTTTTTAAGTAATCATCATTTTAATTTTAATTTCACTAGTTTTTAATATTTTTTTGTTAATTTTCCATTTTTTTTTAAATCTAGTTTGTTTTTAATTTTCAGTTTTTTTTTTAGTTTTTTGTTAATGTTTTTTTTTTTTTTTTTTTTGCCTACTTAATTTTAGAGTTTTTTTTAATGTTTATTTTTTTCTTTTCCCAAATTTTTTTAGTTTACATATTTGTTTTGTTTTCTTTTTAATATGGTTTTTTTACTATTTATTTGTTTATAATTTGTAATTTTTTTCTAGTTTTTTAATTCTTATTTTTTGTTGGTTAATTTTGTTTTTTATTTCCATTTTTATGATTGATTTTTATTTTTGATGTTTGTTTGTTTGTTTGTTTGTTTTTTTTTTTTTTTTAATGTTTTGTTTTTAGTATATATGTTTATTTATGTTTTGTTATTTTTATTTTTATTTTTTTTGTTTTGTGTTTTTCATTGTTTTAACTTTTTTATTTTTTATTTTTATTTATTTATTTTTTCTATATGAAATTTTAATGTTTTTCGGGGTCATGATAAAATATTTTATGTTATTATTTTGAAATGTTGAAATTTTCCCCTTGAAAAGCAATTTGTTATCCCAGCATCAACACTTTTCGTTTTGAGGGTGTTTTCTGCACAAAATTTACCATTGAGAAAAAAAAAATGTTATTCGAACATCAGCACTTCGTTTTGAGGGTATTTTTTGGATAATTTTTGCACAAAAAATTGGTTTTCACCGCCATTTTTAAAACATGTTGAAAATTTACCCTGGAAAAAAAAAGGTGTTATTCCGGCATCAACACTTTTCGTTTTTAGCATTGTTTTTGATGTTTTTTCGGGGTTTTTTGGCCAGAGTTCCCGTTTTGAGTTTATAGTTCCCGTTTCAAAGTTTACATTGTTTCCCCTTGGATTTGCACAAGGAAATAGGGAATTTCCCTATTATTTAAGAGCTTAATTCCTTCAATATTGCGCAAGGAAATAGGAGGTTGGTTAAGGCTTGAATTAGCTAAGTGTTGGCCAGAGTAGGTCAGGAAGCAAGAGAACATTTTTACAGTGCAGGGTGTGCTTCAGAGTTGAAGCAAGACATTGTAATTGCTTATGTTTCTCATCTGAATTAATGTAAAGCAACGAACGAGTTTTTCGTAGTTGGGTTCCCCTGTAAAACCACTATGTTCCTTTTGTTTTGATGGTTGTGTGTTATTGTGTGTTTTTCTATCTCATGTTTTCCTTTCCGCATAGTAGTAGAAGAAATAGTTCAATTTAATTAGTAGTATCAAATTTCTTGCAATTTATACAAAACATTTTTGACGTCAAGGAGTTTTTCCAATTCCTCTTGTACCGAAAGTTCTATTATTGGATGGATGTTCCTCAATTTTTTTCTAAAAAGACTTAGCATCCCTTTTCCATAAGAATTACACGTTGAATAATTTTTGTGTCATATATTTTCAAGTCTACAAAAGTTTAGGCAAAATTGTCTTTATATTGTTTAAATAATGTAATGTGTACTTGCTTTGCAAATTCTATACAACAAGTGCATTCATTCATAGTCTTGGATCCTTTTCATTGCCAAGTTTTATGATTTCATACCTCGTGGTAAAGATATTCGTTTTAACATTTGTAGACGTTTTGAATTTTTCTTATAAGTTGAACATCTTGTCTAGAGAGATGACACTTTCAGGGATCTTACTAGACTTCTTCTTTTTTTCCCTTCTTGACAAATTCTATAAGGATTTTGCATGTTCTTTGTCATTAATCACGAAGCTATGAACGTACCATCATTAATAAGAAATTGAATTATCTACTAATCATCATCAAAACTTTCTAATTACTGATATTGTTAGGTATTGAGGACTTGGAAAGCAAATCAATAAAAAATCTATTACTTTTAGAATTTTCTAGTGGGGCGAGTTGAGAAGTTGTTGTCATTAATGAATTAATAATCACCATTCTCAACATAAGGAATAGAATAAAATTTGTAAGCCTTGAATTTATCTATATGATCATAGCCATCATACATTGTGATCTTGTATTAATCCTGAAATCGTATCCTAGATGGATGGAACTAGATCCGGGTTCTTCTATCTCATTCACTTGATCGTTCACATACGAGTCTATCCATGCGAATAAGGGAGTTGAAGTCAAACATGGCAGACACCATCTGATTATTTTCCAATGATGTAAGCCATTAAGAGTTGCGAGAGAAACCACCGATGATTTTAATGGCTCTCAAGGTACAACAACACAATCTATATGGTGTGAATTAATGATTTGAAGTGGAACACCACATAAAATTTGTCGGTTGAAGGTGGAAACTTGCCATTGATGTATGAAAGCCCCAAGGTACTGAAGGAAGTGTTTATAAGTAAACTTCCTGGATAATGAGTTGATGTCGATAGGAAGTGACCCGTCGCATGAGGGCCTTGATGTATCCCCCATCAACGACACGAAACGAGTATCATGATTCAAAAAAGAATGAAATCAATGTGGAACTAGTTCAAGAATGACAAACATGGAATGAAGGCTTAAGAGTATCGTAGCATATATCAATTGAATGACTTCTCTTGAACACATTGACGATATTGAATGGAGTTGGTAGCATTGACCCAAAACCGAAAATGGAGGCTCTGAAATGGTATTATGAACCAAAAGACAAGTATATTTCCCAACCCAACAACCATAGAGATGAAGTGGAAGAGTGTCGTTTTCAAGAGCGACTCACTACCATAATAGGTAGAAAATACCATTTTCCTAATTTACCCAACCATTTTTGGTCAATACCTCTTTATTTTTTAACAAGCTTTAGGAGGATAACATATGATTGATCAGTAAGTTCATCCTTCGGATGAATCCCTCCTAGTATGTTTAATGAAATCTGAGAAGGAGTGGTCCAGTATCATCATGATCAACGAGTCCACCATTGTTTGATGTTTTAATGAGTCCAATGAGGGTGTAAATCAACTCCTTCTTCATGTTTAGAGAGTTTGAAAAATAGGCGAAAAGAAAAACTCCAAAAGTTCCTTTTCGTAAATAGTCTCTCGAGTCTGAAAAGGTAGAAAAATACTCAAGAGAACCTCTTAGCCATGTTTGTCTAAGGTATTCTTTTTTCGTAGATAGTCTAGCTCAATCTGGAAAAGGGTTAAACTTATATTAAGTAGATGTCTTTTCATTTACTTTAACGAGTTCGAAAAGACAAGCGCTCAATAATATTTTCATATTTTGGGAGTCTAAAAAGAGTTAAAAGAGGACTCCTCCTAGAGGAACGAGTGGTATAAATGGTAGCAATTGGTTCCGGTCATGATGGAACTGCTCAAAACACGTAGAGGTCAAGAGGTTGGCTAATAAGACCACTCATCACAACGATTCCTCGGGAAAGGGTAAAACAACCAAGTGAAAGCATATGATCGACCAAGCATATGGTGACGATGGAATGAGAAAACCAAGGCTCATATGGCAGAATTAGGCTGATAAAAATGGAAATCATGCAGGATAAAATGAGAATGATTTCATTTTTACACAAGCTTGAAACATGGGAAACTATGCTTGAAATTACTTGAACACTATTTCATTTTTTCACAAGCTTAAAACATGAGAAAAACTATGCTTGAGAGTGGTTTCATTTTTACACAAGCTTGAAACATGAGAAAAACTATGCTTGAGAGTGGTTTCATTTTTACACAAGCTTGAAACAGAGAAAAACTATGCTTGAAATAATTTTGCATGCCCCCAACATAATGACTCAATTCGAGGTACATGCCCCCCAAGCTTCATTTCATTCACCTAAGTAGACTATTGGTTACTAATAGGTGGATGGAATGAAGGTTTATTTACGAGATCAAGTGAAAGACTCGACTAGGAATTTACGAGATCTAATCAAAGACTCGAATTGGAAGGGGATCTGTTTCATTTTTTAATGAGATTGACACAAGAAAATAACTATGCTCATAGGACATTGTTTCATTTTTTAACGAGCTTGACACAAGAAAAGGAACTCTATTGGGACTTTGTTTCATTTTCTAACGAGTTTGAAACAAGAAAAGGAACTCTGCTCCGACACCTTGTTTCATTTTCTAAGGAGCTTAACACAAGAAAAGGAACTCTGCTCCAACACCTTATTTAATGACCTCCAGAAGGCCATGGATTCCAAGAGGTTCTCATCATATGGGAGAAAAACACGCTGGAAGGGATACATATCAAGGGATCTAATGGAAATATTAAGCTCCAATGCTCCCAGTACATGATTCACTACATCACCGACTAGATCATCAGTTGATAGAGGCATGGAACATGTTTCCACAAAATAAATATGTGGCGGGGGAAATACCACTTGCATATAAGGACCATTTAGAGAATTTGGTTGATTGAGAGACAAATTAGGGCTAATGAATGAAATCTGGTCAATGGTCACGATTCTTCCTTCATGTGGTAAACACATCACACGAAAGAGTGAAGAGACAAGAGCTCCCATGTCGTAAATGTAGTCACACCCAAGGAGTAAATTAAAATCCAAAGGGCCTTGGACTATTTCACATCTTTATAGACAATCTTTGCTCCCAAAATGATAGGCAACTAAGGAAGGATCCCTAACAATTGATTGGTTCCTCTGTTAAAAGCCAACAAATTCTGGGTAACAAGCAAAAATTACGGGGAACCGAAATCTTGCCAAGAAGTTGAGGACAAGATACAAACAGATGCACCTTCATCTATGACTATGCTAGGTATGGGCATATTATAAGCCTGCACTATGATCTGGAAAGGCACATAAGGAGCAAGATGATATCCTACCAGTCGAATCCAATCAAAGGAAGTGACCATACTACTTGGAGGAGGTGTCATGAGAACGAGAGAACTACCCCATTTCTCTATGGGGATATGAGAACTGCTCCCCTATATCGTGGGAATGAGAGGATCCCCCCTATGCAATTAGAGTGGGAGGATAGCCCCCCCATTTCATTGGAACCTAAAGAAACGAGAAGAACCTGAGCGGTATGAGACTCAATCTCTACGGGAAATGTACGATCAACTTAAGGTGGAATCGAGTTAATCATTTTCTCAACCAATGTTTGGTCGGGAATGGACTCATGGGATTCACGTTTAGAAAGAGTGGGATTGATTGGATTTGGATTTTGATCAATCATTTCATAAACTAGAGGAGGATTTGGAGAAAGATTTCGATAACCAACCATAAGATGAGGTTGAGAAGCTGTAAGGTTTTCCAACAATTTTGAGGCTTCAGGTGAATAAGATGATTCCATTCACATAACTTGCAGGGAAACTTAATTTTAGCCTTCTTCCCATGGACCTTACTATCACTAGTTGAAGGTTTGCCATTAGCACGATATCCAGAAGTTGACAACAAAGGCTGATGTGCGCATGTGGACCACACTTCTAATGCCTTGGGAATACCAGAGCAATATCTAATAAGGTGGTCACCCTTACATAAATTGCAAAGGAATTTAACTTTGTGGGCCTGATTGAAAGGTTCCTCCATACTAGTTGCATGCATAACAAAGGGTGCTTGGTTTCCCCCCCTGCTTATTTTGCTTATTCTTATTCATCCTTTTCTTCTTCTTCTTAGCTTCCTGGTTACTAGAATCAAGACTTTCATCAGGCAAGGAGGAAAAAAGGGTAAGAAACAAAAGTTGAAGTAGGAAAAGGGTCAACTTTAGAATCAAATTGAGGTTGATATTGTTCAAGTGGAGGACTACTTGGCTGAGAAGCAGTTTGGACATTCGAAACCATAGGGGTTGAAAACAACCAAATTGACAAATCATTGGTAAAACCGGGAAGGGATAACATTCTCATATTAGGAGCACCAATATTTCCAAAAGAAGGAAAAGGAACAATATTCCTGTCAAAGGGGTTTCCTTGATTGGTAGACTCAGGAATTGTTGCCATCAGTCTCAACCTAAGATCTACTCAGGAGATGTTCCACGGTAAGGATGTTGTTTCACGGTCAATTAATTGATTTTAGAAATTAACAACAAAAATAAATAAAAAAAGGGGTAGCTATGCAAAAGGGTTTACCAAAAAATTGTCACTGCAATATACCACCTTGGAGAACCAAGGATTTATGTACGGTCAGGAAATCTCCCCAAATGCTGTGTTCAGTGTATCACAATGTACAAGGCGGCCAACTCAGTTACCTATGGTGAGGATAACAACCTATGGTGGACTTCTAAAATATACTTGATGGTACGTGGAAGTTAATTCCTTGTTAGTGCTGTCTAATGTGTAACAATATGATGTGATCATTCCCATATACTTTTCATGCATGGAGCACCATCTAATATATCGGGAGGTACGTGGAGAACAGTCTGATACACTTACGTATGTGGAACGAGATATCACCCCCGGAATGTAACGTTGGCAAAAAATTACGAATCCTGTGTTTAAAGACATCAGAACACGTCTATAGCCTAGAATTCTATGTGTGTCGTTAAGTTCAAATGCTCTTTAGGTTAATTGGGTGAATTTTAGAGTTTATATGGAATTAAGTTTCAGTTTTCAAGGCTCACCACAAATTTCACTTGAATATCCTAAAATGAAAAGTAGCATGATAAAATGAAACTTTTTCTTTTAAATGAAATTCTATATATGGGAGGGAAGAGAACAAAGAATATGAAACATACAAGATGCAACAAACAAGATTGTTATGCAATTCTCCTAATGCAACTGTTTCTAATTATAATTCCACCCACGAAACCTTAGATGCAAAGCATGATGCATGAGATTTTTCTTTTCAATTCCACTTGATTTTCAGATGAAAACTAAGATATTCGCCTAATCACTAATAAAAACACTTTTCATAATGATTACTGAAACACCAATATTTCCTTCAAGCAACCCAATGATCAAGCAATCCGTTTGCTAATGACCTAATGACCAGAACAAACAAAAATTTAAAGAAACTCTTATCAAATGCACTCAAAACCAAAAGCAAATAAGATGAAGACTTTTAAGAGAACTAAACACACTTAGGGACACAAGGAGGACCAACTGGAACCAAGTTAATCAAAGAGAAAAGCATGAAAAGGCAACTTTTTTCATGAAACAGGGGTCAGTGTAGGTGCAAAGAGGTTACTAGTGCTTTGCAACGCAGGTACAAAGAAGGCTAGGGTGCTCTGCAACGCTCTGTTAGCATACCTGGGGTGCGCTGATCAAGGAAAATTGAGTTCCCAACACAAAAAATCAAATGCAACTCAATGTAAGGTCTTCCTAAGTTCAATTCAAACCAAGTGAGTCATTGGAGATCTGTTCAAGAGGTGTAGAAAGGGATAGAGTCAACCAAATCACTAAGTGAATGAATTGATCCCTAGTGGAGTCGCCAATTTGTTATACGAAATCTATGACTGTAGACAAAGTATCTTCCCTAGACTTAGTGGCCTGGTCTAGAACAACATAAATCAAATACTATAAAGTTTTCCTTAGAGGAATTGGAGAATGGAAAGATGCTTACTTGTGATCTATCGCAAGCTCTTCTCTCCTCTTGGCTTGTAAGCTCCAACCGTAGCTCTGATCGCTATAATTAGAACTTGCAAAAACAATCAACACAATCCAAAGATCTATGACATCTATGTAGCATTATCCAATCACTTTATTCAATGGATCAACATAGCATTGAAATATATGAATGTAAACATAACATAACACATATAGGAAAATGGTATACTCTTTGTATTAATATGAAGGGAGAGAGTTTACAACCAAAAGTGGAAGCTGATATTGTAGATATCTCCCAAGTTGACTTGTCCTTCCTTGCCACAATGCACACCTCAAGGTCACCCTAATGCATGGGAATGATAACTCTCTTATGATCAAAGCAACAACATGAGGGTATGATTAGTCTCCAAAATGCAACCCCTAGATTGAGGATGGCAGTAAATATATAAGATAGGATGTTAGTTTAGGAATTCTGATCCATTTACCAATCTAGGCTTGAGATCCACTCTTGATGGGAGGATGAGCTCAAGGGATAAGAGATGAAATCTCCAACGTAGGTCTGATAGGCCCTATAATATATTGCATTTACCTCTGCTTGCCTTTATTGTGCTCTAATAATCTTTTTAAAGTATGCTTTGAAACTCCTAAGATCAACTCTTAAAATTCTAACGGTGTCCATCCAATCAGGGGAGTCTTCCTCTCTCTTTTTCCTAATCAAGCCTTCTTTTTGACCTTGTTGGGATCTATCGATGCTGTACTACACCATTATGCTATTCGTATTGTTAGGACCTAAGATGCCCCTCTCCTTAAAAAAAGGTGTTGTCCTCAATGCTTGAGTAGTTTTGGATGCTTTTGTATAAAATTCTTATCCTCCCATGTGGAATATTTACTGGGTAAGTTCTTCCACTTAATGAGATATTATGAGATTGATTGATTCCGTAGTTGTCGAGTTCTTGTTTCCATGACTGCTTCAATGTCCAATATGATTTTTCCTTCCTCATCAAGTTCTGGCAATATTGTTTGAACTGGGAGCTTGTCATCGATAACCTTCTTTAAGCATGAAACATAGAAAACCAGGTGTACTCAGGAAGATGCATGAAGCCCCAATTTGTATGTCATAGTACCAATCTTTTGCAACGCCTTGTAAGGACCACAATACTTGGGTGATAATTTGTTATCCTTCTTAGCTTGCTTGAGGGACATTTGTTTGTGTGGTTGTAGTCTTAAAAATACCGAGTTGCCTACGTAAAAACTTCTTTCACTGCGATGTTGATCTACCTATTTTTTCATTTGATTTTGCGCCATAGTGAGGTTATAATGAATAAAATAATGGGTACTACCAAAATCAACCAACACTATTGCTTTTTCTTCTTCTTCTTGATATATCCTTCTATATCAAGAATTTGAGGAATTGTAATTCGTGCTAATGCATTATAAGATATGGTTGAGTTCATTTCTTATTTCTCTGGGGTTGGTTCCTGGTGTATATCCTCTCCTTTTGATGTTTCTTGTTCCTTTTCTTCATCTTCTTCACAATCTATGTAAAACAATTTTTTCTCTTCACACTTATGACCCTTAGTGTGTTTGCTATCACAGCTATAACACGACCCTTTGCTTTTTTTTCCTCCAGTTATTGTGGTGTCAACCTTATAGGTTACAGGAGGCTAGGAGCAACAACACTTCCATATTTATAGTTGTGAGTGGTGGACTTCCTTGTTTCCATAATTTTGCTTTCAACTTTTCTTGCCACCTTCAATGCCTTCTCCAATGAATTAGGTTCCCAAAGACGAACCTCATGTTGGATGTTATCCTTTAAAGTTCCTATGAAGACATCAATCCTATGCTCCTCTAGAATATCATTTACCTTGATATTCAATCTTTGGAAGTCCTCAATGTGCTCCACCATTGAACCCTTTTGTTTGAGATTTATCAATTGGCTAAAGAAGGTATTTCTCTTTGTATCCTCATAATGTGCTACCAATTCTTTTGTAAAAATTATCCAAGTGACAATTGATTTACAAGAAAAAATTCATCGATACCACACAAACTGATTTTGTTCTAAATATAAAGATGCAATGCGTACCTTTTGTGTATGTGGCACATCATGTAGATCAAAGAATTGCTCCATCTGTAGTATCCATGTTACCAGATCCTTGCCATCAAACTTCCTCATATCGATATTTGGAATGTGGTTAGTCTTCAACCCACTATTGGAGTCTCTAAAATCATAATTCATATTCCTTTTGTCCTCATCATGATTTTCATGGAGTACCTTGTCACCACTAGGAAGTCTTTGTTGCAACAACTTTGTCAAACCTCCCTTCAAACCTTATGTGTTTGCTTTTAAACCTTCCATACACCCTTTTAATTTCTTTTATAAACCATCCATCATAGCTTGTAATTCATTTTTGGTTGCTCTTTGTGAGAGTGAAATTTGTTGCACTTGATCTTGTAACTTTGATATATCATGTTGCATTTCTTCCACTTCTTCATGCGCCATAGTAGAGATTTCTGGTTGCTTACTGGGTGTATCCATTTTTTGTTGTTGTTGTGAGGCATGTTAGAACTAAATAATTATATCTATTTGGTGAAGAATTTGAGGTAAGGGCCCATAAATGAGGGGGACACCTTCCTACAAATCCTCTAGCTTGTTCTCCCACGAATTTGGCTGCCAAGTGCTCATTAAGACCTTCAAATTTGTCTCCAAGTTGACCAACAAGGCTACACAAAGCACCCATTAGACTTGTTGGCATAATGACTAACCAAATTCACTCTATTAACATAAAAATAATCAAAAACATGCAATAAACAAATGAGAATGGTGGACTAAGCCAAATTAGGAGGTTGAATGAGCCCAAATAATTGTACATTTTTGGGGCTCATCATCACCCCCCTACTGAAAGTGTTGCTCATCCTCTGAGCAACCAAATCTCTCCCCTTGTCCTTGATGGCCTTGGTGACTTCCTTGGCTAGCATTTCGGCCGATTTCTCGTTTGGCTTCCCGCTTTTCAGACTTTCCTGTAGAAACTGTTCTGTCTTCCTGTAGAAACAGACTCTGTCTTCCTGTAGAAACAGACAACACCATTATATCCTGCTCGGCTGTGGGTGATTTTCCTTTCAGCTTGGTTGTGGCTATCCTAGACTCAAGCCTGTAATATCCCATCCCGGGGTAAAGCACAAACCATTTCGGGATAGAGCACATAGCCACAATCAAAACTACTCAAGAATCTGTTAAGTGGGGAACGATAAAACCTCATCTTGCTGCAATCAGCCCATACTGTAATTCCTTGGCCCTATTTGCAAGACTTGTCGGCTTCAGGGTTTTACTCTCTGTAGATATGTGAGGAACTGCTGTCATTAGCCATCCTTATTTCATCTGGAAGCAGTAGGTTCTAGTTATTGTATATCCTCCCCTCATTCATTCTATCAATGGCTTTGTGTCCTCAAAGAATCGCATATCGTCCACCTGCCTCTCCTTTGCGACTGCCGAAAGAACAAAGACGGCCCTAACCTCTTTCCAGTTATTCGTTTCAATTAGATGATGAGCAAAGTTTAAATCCTTTCTTAAAACTTGAGCAATGGCAACAGTCCCTATTGTTGCTTCCACCTCAGAAATGACTCTCCACCAATTTTCGAGCCAACCCTTATAAGCATTCTCATTGTAGCTCCTATTTTCCTTTACCCTGGCACCAGCACCCTATGCTGGGGCTGAATAGCATGACCACAGACAACCGTATTAACTCTCAATCAGTAAGGTAGCTCTTTGATAATGTCCCCTTAGAATATGATAGACCAAGTCATCTACCACCAAAGACAGGTGCCAATCTTCATAACTTTTCGACTGACAGCTACACCTTGTTTCAGTCCATCTGTTCATTTTTCACTGCAGCGCACAGAACCTTGCAATCATTTTCAACTGAGAAAAGATCTTGCAGGCTCAGATAAAATTGGCAGTCAATTGTTTCATTTATGGCTCTGCATGTGTTTCAAGGAAAATAAGAACTATAGACACTGCTGAATTCATTTATGTTGTCAACATTCTACTGCTCTGTTTTGAATTCATGATCATATTGCAGAGATGGCATCTTTCCTCAACAATTAATTCTCCCCATGTTCCATATTGGTCCAGGATAAATTCAAATTATTTTGAAGAAAATCTCATACAACTCCTAAGAGATGAAAGAACCTACCAAAGGTATTCTTACTCTTTGATTTCCATATCGTTCAATGAAGCCGGGGGCTTTCTCCAAGAAGGATTCAAATGAATCACTTCAAAATATACAGCTCTGTCCCATAATCAATTCCCTGGTGAAGACTCACCAATGAAGAAGCATAACATTTCAAATCAGAAAATAATGTTCTATTTGGAAAAACTTCGTAATCTCGAGCTCTTTTCCTCGCTTCCATTCAAGTGCTTCTTGTGCTCAAGACTTCGCGCTTTATCCCTGTTTAGCTTGTCCAAACTCTGCCACGGAGAAGCAATCCATTTGTTCCTGGGCTGTAGTTGTTTTGCAACAACCTTGACTTCATTTCTTCAAGCTTCTCTACTCTGCTGCACTTTCCTGTAGAAGACCCCACCCGTTTCCTGTAGAAAACGCCTGTAGAGTGCGACAGGCGGGAATTTTTTAAGGAACTGAAGAAATCTCGAGAATAAAAGGCAAAAATCGGTAGAGCACCATTGTTTAACTGATCTGGATGGTGGACATGCGCTTCAGTTGACCGCAGTTGAACAAAGAGTGGTGAGAGTTGCAACCAAGCGTCCCTTGAATTACTGCATGACTTGTGGTGAGGTGGCAAAACACATGCACGCTGGCTTTTTCGAATTGAAGTGATTTTATGAACTCCATGTCTTCTATTTGTTAATCAACTGCACTAGAGTTAAACTCCCGATCACTGTTTTTTTCTTTTACAATTTTTTTAATTTTTTCGTGAGTCCATTGTCCATTGTCCACGTGCACTGCGTGGCTGCCGGCGGAGTTCTGAAGCAGACAATTAGTTGAGCCCTGCTACATTTGTGGCTTAATCCCTCATCCCATTCGTTTATGCAGTTCCCAATTAAATCTATGCAATAGAAGAATGAGATTAGTCACATACCTCGAAGTTGAATGGTTGCCGTGAGCTGCTGTGGCCTGTCCTTGCTGCATGCATTGATTTTATGATTGCATGATGGCTTGGCTGCTAATCTTTGATTTTGTTTTTCATGTGCAGGTATCCTCTGGCCGGATCCAAGCTCCAGACGATTGTTTCCACGTTCAAGTCTGCATATTCAAGCTGCTGTTGCTGCATCTTCCCCGAACCAGAACTTGTTTTCGACATTTCTCCCAAACGCCAAAGCGGATCGATCTGAAACTTGCTGAGCATGTTTCTATCATCATTATGCATCTCCCATAGCAAATTCGTGATCAATGGATGCACGGATTCCGAGAAAATTGGAAAATGGCTAAAGATTTCAGAGCTCGATTTCTCGAAAACCGTGCATCGGAATTGGCTGGAACTACTTGGGTAGGCTACTATCACCCACGTGCATCTCCCCATGAAAAAGGTTTTGAAACGGATGCACGGTTATGGAGAAAATGAAAAAATGGCTGATGGTGATGGAGGATGATTTCTTGGAAACCGTGCATCGGAATTGCATGAAACTGCTCAGGCATGTTGTCATCAACCTTGTACAATTCCCCATGAAACGGTTTGTCAAATGGATTCATGGTTTTCAAGTTATGACAAAAACAAATTCTGCTTTATGGATTTTTGCTTCAAGGTACTTTGCATGTGCTTGCATGGTATGACAAAATGAATTTTGGCTGTGATGCAGGTATGGAGATGATGGAGGAGGAGTTGGAAGATTGCATGAGGCTTTTGAACCCTTGAGGAAGCTACCATGCTCGCCAAACCAATTTTTGAAATGCATGCCTAGTTTCCCACAATTTCTACAGGAAGATCCTGTAGAAGCACAATGAGAAGCACAAGGAGGTGAAAAAATGATGGATGAAGGCAAGGGATGGACACACAAGTGCTTGTAGGCCTAATCAACAGATTCCCACCATTAGATTCACTTTTGAAATTGGATTTGGCTCGTCCAAAGGTTCTACAGGATGTTTCCTGTAGAAATTCAGAGCTTTCCTTTAGAAGACATAGTTTTGAGGAAAGAAGCTTAATGAGATGAAAAAAATGATGGAAAAGGGGGGAGGAATGGAAACATGGATGTGGGTAGGCCTCATGGACATTTTCCAAGCCTTCAGGCCCTCCTCGGAGATCAATTTGGCTTTTTTGTAAGCTTCCTGTAGAAGATACGAAACTTCTTGTAGAAGGCACAAAAACTCCTTTGTCTTTGATTTGAGTGATCCTCCTGTCATGAAACGTCCTTCTTTAACCTGCAATGTCATTGCTACAAGATGAAATGGAGATTAGCTTTTATTTTTATTTTTATTTTTGAAAAACAACTAGGGCGCCTCATGGAGGTTTTCACCCTAATTGCCTGCCTTGGGCGCCTCCAAGGGAGGTTTTCACCCAAAGATCTTATTCCCTTTTATTTTCTCTTTTTTCCAACCCATTGACCGCCTCATGGAGGTTTTCAATCAATGAGCCAATCTAAGGCGCCTCCGAGGAGGTTTTCACCTTAGATTTCTATTTTCCTCTTTTTTCATTTTTTTTTTTCTTTTTCTTTTTTCTTTTTTCTTTTTCTTTTTTCTACCCTACCCTACTTGAAAAACAAAATCATTCTCAAGTATAAGAATACTTCCAATGGAGCCATGTGCACATCGAGATTAGAGAAAAAACGATGTGAAGGCTCGAAATGCATGCTTTGACAACTATCCAACTTTCAGAGACAACATGATCTGACTTTGAAAGTACAAAACATAGCTGAGGAAGAGAGTACTGCTGCAACTTAGTGACCTTCTGAAACCATATCTCAATATAGCTTTGATATCCTTGGTTCTTTTGCTGATCTGGATCATTCTTTATGTCACCTTCTATCATGACCTTCGGATCTTCCTCTTTTTGTTGATCTTTCTCTTGAGTACATGGAAGATTTGATGGTAACCATGAGGGATCTCTCTCGATCTCTGATTTAGATGCCTTCTCTTCATCAAGTGCAGCCCCTGGTTCTTTGATCTCCTCTTTTGAATCTTCTTTTGCTGGATGTGATCCTTCAATGCTTTCAAGATGATCTCTTTTTTGCATTACTTTTCCTGAGCTTTGGTGAACATCATTGAGCTCACGAGGAATCATTTGCACATGTTGTGCCTCAGATTTGCAATGGGGTTGGGCTGCTCCATTGCATGGCTTTGGAAATGGTACGGGTAGATGAGTGGAGGTGTGAGTTTGAGATGGATATGGATGGCATTGCGGTTGGGTAGGCATTTGGGGTTGCCTTGGTGGAGGAGGAGGCGATGGTTGTGGATGAGCAGGTGGTGGAGGAAAATGAGCGGGATGAGAGTTGTACTGGGGCCTCCACCCCTGATAAGGTGCATTCCACTGAGGCTGTGGCTGAGCATAAGAGTGAAATGAATGAGCAACTGGTTGGGCATAATATGGATCTGTGAAGGAACAAGGAGAATATGACCAAGGAGGAGGTGTAGACCAGAAAGGATGAGCAGGGGGACCCCAAGAAGGCATGAAGGTGGCTTGGTAAGGGTCATAATAGGTCTCGGGTGTCCCTTGTAGTTCCTGCTGGTAGGGGACGGGTCCATGTGGCCTCCTTTGGTTCATATAACAGAATGATTCAGTGGCTTCCTTGGCTCTTTGATATGTAGCTTTGATTCTGGGCAAGGAAGGGCACTGATCTGTAGGATGGTATTCTTCACAGATGAAACACACTTCTAGAGAGTGCATTGGACATTCGTTCCAAGGATGCTTTCTAGTGCACCTAGGACAAAAAATGGCCAAAGCCCTCTTGGCTTCTTCTTGCTTCTTTTGGATCCGCAAGGTATCCAGTTGCATGGCAAGAAACTGCCTCATATCACTCTTGAAACCTTCGATCTGATTTTCAAATTCATCTTTGGACAAGGGACTGCTCCAATCATTTCTACTTGTAGCCATTTGCTTCAGAGGAATGTTTCTTCTTCTTCTCCCCTAGAGGTTCTTCAGATATGTCTTGATGTCCACCCAGGGGTTCTTTCATCACAGCCATCGAAGAAGAACGTTGGCTGTGTGAAGCAGTGGGGGTGTTGTGCAATCATTTTTCTAACTTATCTCTACTCCTACAAGGCATGAAATAGATTGAACTGCAACTAACTATCTTGCGAAATTGAAATGAAAGCAGGAAAGGACTAATCTATTTTGCTCAAATGAAATTGCAAGAATGAAATGCTATGCTACGCTTGCGAAATTGAAACACTAATCTACGCTTGCAGAATTGAAATGCGGAATTGAAAGGCTATTCTAGGAAAGCAGGAAATGCTAATCTATGAAAGCGGGAAATACTAATCTAGGAAAGCAAGAAAGGCTAATCTACTTTTGCATAAATGAAATTGCATAATGGAAATGAAATAAACTACTTAGAGGAAGGTTGTAGTAGAAAATAGAAGAATAGCAACAATCACCAATACTCTGCCGCTTCCCCGGCAACAGCGCCAAAAAGATGGTGAAGAATTCGAGGTAAGGGCCCATAAATGAGGGGGACACCTTCCTACAAATCCTCTAGCTTGTTCTCCCACGAATTTGGCTGCCAAGTGCTCATTAAGACCTTCAAATTTGTCTCCAAGTTGACCAACAAGGCTACACAAAGCACCCATTAGACTTGTTGGCATAATGACTAACCAAATTCACTCTATTAACATAAAAATAATCAAAAACATGCAATAAACAAATGAGAATGGTGGACTAAGCCAAATTAGGAGGTTGAATGAGCCCAAATAATTGTACATTTTTGGGGCTCATCACTATTCTTCACTGTTCCCTTTGAATCACTTCAAACTGATTTTTCAAACAATAGTTATGCAAATTTAAAATGTACACATTTTTTCTTATTTTTTGGAGCTTGATCTTGAAAATTTTGTATCTATGTAATTTTGGCTCTCCCAGGTCTGAAATTTCATCCTATGGTAGCCCTCTAAGTCTTATTTCCAATTCCACAAGTCAGACTGAGATCAGATTCTTCAAGATAAAGTTATGCCCAATCTTCCACGATGACCTGATTATGGACTAGTTCAGAAGAGCGAACTTGCACGAAATGCCATGTGTCAGTGCTTCAACCTTTGGATATGAAAATGATACATGACAAACAAAAGTCCATGAAATTTTAGTAACTTTTTATAAAATTCAAATCCGATGCTTGTAGAGAATGTTATAATGATTTTAGATGCTTGTAGAGAATGTTATGATGATTTTACCTCGGTCACCTGTTTGAGACAAAATTTTGGAGCATACAAAACCCTAATTTCTTTGGACCATATATTAGAAGATATAACGAACCATAATCTAATTTTTTTACATGAAATTCACCAAAATTTTGATTCCATGTGGTCAAAATTTCATCTTCTGAAGCCTTGTAGATTTTTTTTTTTTTTTTTAGTGACAATTCCAAGATGACCTGTTTGAAGTAGCGAAACCCTAGAACCCAAAGCTCTAATACCAAATGTTATGTAACCAACTCACTAAACAGAAATATATATATATATATATATATATCAAAAACTTGAAAATAATCCTCTTTGAGGGGGGGAACCTCCTTTACATCACATAAATGAACAATTCTTGGATGATTCAAATGACAAGACCTCCTTGGTATATATAGGAGTCCAAGGGGTCAAAATATAATCAAAGCCTACATAACAATAATAATGTATGGGCACAACAATACTAATATTGGGATTTTATGGGTCACAACAATAAAAATATGAGGGCTACATGGGCACAAAAATAACAATAAGGGGACTACACTAAAAATAATAATAAGGGGGCTACACCAGTATTATAGGGACCTAACATATTGGATGCCCAATTTTTGAAAAATTCTAAATGAATCATTGATAATATCTAACTAATCCCATGAAGGATCGAACCTTTGTGACATTCCAGGGAGTGGGACACTCCATTATGGCCTTAATATTTTCAAGATCCGTAGCTACTCCTCTTGAAATAACATGCCCCAAGTAGTGAACCTAAGTTTGGAAGAATTCACATTTGCTGATTTTTTCGTACAACTTATGCTCCCTCAGTATTTGTAACACTGCTATCAAGTGTTCTTCATGCTCTTCTCTAGTTTCAAATACACTAGGATGTCATCTATGAAGACCATAATGAACTTTTCCAAATAATGTATGAGGACCTTATTCATTAAGCACATGAATATGATTGGTGCATTTTTAAGCCTAAATGGCACCACTGCAAACTCATAGTGGCCATATCTCATACTCAAGGTTGTTTTGTGGATATCTTCATTTTTAATCAAAACTTGATGGTATCTAGACCTCAAATATATTTTTGAAACAATGTAGCCCCTCTTAGCTAGTAAAATACGTCATTAATTCTATGCAGCGTGTACTTGTTCTGCATTGTAGCTTTATTTAACTGTCAGTAGTCAATACACATCCACAATGTGACATCCTTCTTCTTGACAAACAAAGTTGGGGCTCCCCAAGGTGATACAGTGGGACGAATGTATCCTTTATCTAGCATCTCTTTTAACTTTATCTTCAATTCCACGAGTTTAGGTGTACTCATGCGATATGGAGCCTTCACTGATGGCACTGTTCCAATAATTAATTCATTGGTAAAGTTGATATCCCTCTTCGATGGTAATCCTAGTATTTCTTTTGGAAATACATCCTTAATTTGATTTTACACTAGTTGGATTTCCAATTTGACCCCACTACTTGATAATTCTCTAGTCACGTGGATTGCATACAACGCACAATATTTCCTGCTACATTGCTTTAGTTGTAGTGTAGTTATTCACCTCGGCATGATTTGTTTCTTCATCCCCTATAGTGTTATCTCCTCACCTATAATATCCCTTTTGGATTTTTTGGGAACTTTACTTCTGAATATTTATATCATGAATTTTACCGAGAAGCACCAAGAAAATTCACAGAAAATGCCAACAAAAAAAATTAAATCCAGTAATTACATAAATGCAACTTTTACGGTATATATATATATATATATATATATATATATATTATAGAAATATACCCACAAACCCAAATGGTAGCAACTTATCTTTATTTATTTATTAAAATAAAATTTACATGCCAATATGGATGTCAATAGTTGAGTTAAAGAATATTTGATATGACATCCAAACACTGCTGCAATGCTATTCCCTGCTTCCCAAACTGCAACTAGAAATATGGCTTAATTTGAAGATCTGGATGATCCTCACTCTAATCTACAAATTTTCTTCAGATTTACCTCCCAAAATGTAGTTGAAACCAATAACACACTTCTGTGAATTCTAAATTAATTCACCAAGGGATGAGATGGGTTTTTTTCCAATCTCACCAAATTACCCAAGGGTTTTCATCCTAGGGCTTATGGAATCTGAGAACCCGGTTCTCCAAACCTCACTGATCAGAAAATAAAAACCAACACAAAATGTCCCAAATGATATGCTTCCCCTCCTTTTAAAGACTCGATGGATGGTTCTCTGTCCTCCTCGAAGTATTTTATTTTATTATTTTATTGTCATTCTAGAAGCTTCTCCCTCTTATTTCATTTTAGACACCTTTCCTATTTCTGGCCTTTTTTCCTATTAAACACGTTTTCCCCTTTTTATTTAATAAAGTGAATAATTAAAATAATTTTTTAACCCCAAAAAATGATCACCATACTCTCTCCGGGTACTAGAAGTCTCCTTTCACCATCCCATCCTGTAGATCTCTTCATTCTGGTTCTAATGAGCTATTACAGTAAGATGTTTCTCTAATATAACAAACCTGGTCAAAATTCCATGTAATAAAGTTAATAAAGGCAAAATAATAACCAAGGTCATGGGACACTTATTCGAAGCTGAAATTTGGGCAAAACATCCTAGTGTGGGTGTTCATTTGGTTTATTATGGCTAAGAAAATTTGGCAAAGGCAATGGAAAAGGCTTTGAAAAGGCAAGAGGCATTAATTGATATTTTATTTATGAAAATAATGGAAATTAGGAGAAAAGGAAGGTGAAAGGTTACAGGTTGCATGTGAGGAGGAAATTGAAGGAAAATAATGGAAAATGAAGAAAATAGAGGCCTCATTAATAAAAAGGCTTATGAGGTGTTAGAGTCGGTCTAGTAGCCCTCCATCAGCGATCAAAGCTCTTTGCATTTGCATAAGTAGGTGTCTCATCGTCATCTTATTGCATTCCATTAGGCATGCCATAACCCTGATGGAGGGACTTGTGTCATTTATTCCCCTCTTGGCACTGCTGGATCCAGTTTGTTTCAGTCAATAAAATTCTTTACAGGGTCATTGGTCTTGTCTTGAAGTCAAGGTCCTAGGTTTAGGTTTTAGTCCAATTTTGTCTTTTGAGGCCAATAAATGCCCAGCAGGCCAGAGGGATGTCCAGCAAAGCATCACTACAAAGGATTTCATATTGTACAGCTAATTTTTACCTTGAGTTCAAAAACCCTGTTTTTGAAGGCAAGGTCATTTTCTCATTTTTTGTAAAAATGTGTAAAAAATTCAAACTCTCCAGAAGTTGGCATGCAGCCTTGGTCTCCTTTGCCAAGACTCTTCAGAAGCTATCCCTGCAAAAATTTGCAAGAAAAAGCATCATTTCAACCAATTTCATGTCAAAAAGGAAACCACAAGTCAGCAACAATTGGTTTCAAAAAGTGTCATTTTATAAACATTATAAAGTGAGTTTGAGGGGATATAAATTTAAATCAAGCTTAGAAAAGCCCCTCTCTCTTCATTTTGTCATTCATTTGCCTCCAAGACTCCAAGAGCAAGTGTGAAAGGCGATTTAGTGTGAAACCGGGCGAATTGAGAAACAGAGCTTGCGCGCTACGCATCAGAGCCCGCGCGCTACATGTTGGGCGCGCGCTACGCGTCAGGGCACACTCTGCAGTGGAAGAATTGGTCAGGCGCTACGCGTTGGGCGCGCGCTACGCGTCAGGGCCCGCGCGCTACGCGTTGGGTTTCACCTACAGCAAATTGCCAACAAGCTTCAAAACGACCTCAAATCTCTTAAGTTTTACAGGTAGGCCTCAAATCATCAATGTTTTTTGCTTGCTAAAGAAAAATGAGCATGGAAAATGTGTCAAATGCCATCAAGTGTGAAGCATGAAATTCATATATATTATGTTTAAAAATTTCAAATTGCAAGTGAAGCTAGGGTTTTGAGTTTGCTGCCCAAGGTCATCTTTTTCACTCCCTCATTTCCCCACATTCCCATTATCACTTCCCTTGTCACTTTCACACAATTTCCCTAACAAAAATATCAAAAGCCATAAAACCCTACCCCTATCCCTAAAATTCAATAAAATCTCCCTAAATCCTACCTCCTATCAAACCCCTACAAATTATGATTATGTGATGATGTATGTGTCATAATTCCTTCCCTAAATTCCCTTTTTTATATATTTTCCCTAAATCCCCTCAAAAGTCCCCCTCCCTAACATCTCCCTTGTGTTTTTTGTCCCCTTGGAGCAACATTCAAACAGTCAAAACAACAGGTCATTTGTGCAGAAGCAGCAGTACATTTCAGCCATTTTGCTCTTGAAACCATGTCAGAAACCGAAACAGACTATGAGCAAAGTGATGACCGTGAGTCAACACCGGAGGCTGAGGCTTCCTTGAAGGAGCATGGTGCTAAATGACTTACCTTCTGCACAAATTTCAATTTTTTTTTTGAGCATTTTTGGTCATTTGTGAATTTTTTGGGCAAAAAACAGGTTTTCTTCCCCAACGCGTAGCGCGTCGCGCGCTACCCTGAAGATGGGCAACTCCTTTTCATCAAAACTCAACATTTTTGGATTTTTCATGCAAAAACACATTTTCTCAGCAATTGCCAAGAAATTTCACCAAGTTTTGAGCCTCCAGAAGGTCAAAAAACATGCAAAAAATGACTTTCTGCCACTTTTTTGACACACAGGAAGCAGTCTTGGGAGATTGCAATTTTTGAGCTGCAAATGGTCACCAAATTCGGAAATTCCACTTGGGTTGGAAAGTAGACATCCAGACCTTTCCAACAAGCCCACTTTTGCCTCATTTGGATTCCGGGAAGTGCCTCAAAAGTTGGCTCAAAGGCGTGCTACGCGTTTAGGATTGGGGCGCTACGCATCAGCACATTTTCTCAATTTTTCATCTACAACTCAGGAATTCGCCCAGCTTTGACCAGTTTTGACTTGTGATGCGATTTTTCACCCTCTTTGATGTAATTAATGTATTTTCATGTTGAAATGACACTTATTTACCTATTATAGAAGATTCATTCATGAAATAGCAAACATTTAATGAATGAATTGGTTTCCTAGCTTATAGAGGCAAGTTGTTTTGACTGCCTAGATTGTAGTGCTCAGTTTAGAATTGGTTGAAACAACTCCTAGGATGATGAGCTCGACCCCTAGAGGCAAGGAAGTGTGTTAGCTTGCCTATATTATGTACTTTCTTAGTCATTTTCATGGTTGGACTCTTGAGGGAGAAAGCTTCTATTGTATTACTCATTGTATCTCTGCAATTTTGGCAAAGGAAGAAAGACCAGGGTTTTGCAGTCCTTTTTGGGATTCCTGTGCATACATGTATTGATGGTGTGTTTCTCTTTGTACTTGTAAGTTTGTTATGTGAATCATCTTCTTACTTTTCCTTCTGCAAATTAGGCAAATGAAGTGTTAAAGTAGAATTCATGATTGCCATGCTCTACTTTTAAGTTTGCTTAATATCAATGTTTTCATCTGTTTAAGGGGAATTCAAGGTGATTGCTTGCTCTCCTTAGCTCCTCACCAGTCATTCTCATCCATCCAACTCTTTCAAAGGCATCAATATAGTCTCCTATCTTGCCCCAAAGAGCCCTCTGCGAAAACTGTGTCCAATCCCCACACCCAAAATTGCCTTTCCCCGATTTTCCACCAAAATCCTAAAAATCTCAAATCAAACCTTTTATCAGTTTACTAGCCTAAAATCAATGATCTTTATTGGTTATCTCCGCCCTTTGAAGATCTTTTCCGAGATATACCGGAGAGAGCCCTCTCCTGCCCCGTAGGGCTAGCTACGAGGCTAAGTGGTTTGATGTTGCCTTGGAGTTTGCCTTTCTCAGACTGAGGTGAAATTTCAAGCGCTAACATGAGGATCAATTCACATCCTTTTTCAGTTCAGTTTTGGAGCTCTATCTGTATTTTCTCTCTTTCTCATACTCTTGGACACTTAGAGCATTCTTGGAACACACTAGCATGATAGGAAATAAGGCAAAGGAAGGACAAGAAAGCAAGAGGAAGCAAAGGTCAAGCAAGGAAGAGTGGGAAAAAGCGGCTACAATGAGATTACTTGCAGGTATTGAGTTGCAAGTATGATTTCCTTGCTAGTTTGGGCATGCATGGTACATGCATGTGTGTTTTAGTTCTCTTGTTGTCATTGGCATGGGTTTTCCAGGTGTGACAATGGTTTTTAGCCTTGCCTTGCCATTTCCGGATATCCATGGAGTGATGGGGATCTCTTGTTTTGGTTGATTTGGATCTCTAGATGGATTCGAAGTCGAGTGGGGTGGTCTCAGGATTAATCACAAGGCAGAGGAATCCCGGGTTGGGATATATGGTAAATCATGGTAGTGAATACCGTTGATTGGGCTTAGGAATCCCTTGACTAGTAATGGCAGGATACACAGTAAAGCCTATATGGTGGAGACCTCGTAGGCCTAGGAATCCCTTGACTGATAATGGCAGGATACATAGTAAAGCTAAGAGGTTGAGACAGAAAAATTCCTCACGGTTTGGGTGGAGAGATTCGAAGGCATCAATGCTTGCTTACGGCCTAGTGATCCAGTGGGATTACGGTAAAGTCTGGTTGTATTGATGAGGGTTTCCGGCCTAGGAATCCCTTGGCGGGATATATGGTAAAGCCTGAGGAAGCCCTGATTTGTTTTTTGCAAGTCCAACTTTCATGCTTGGAATATGGCATGGGGGTGATTGACTAAAATAAATATTTGGTTTAGCCGAATTTATGGTCGGGTGGTTTGTGGAAGTCCCTGACTTGGTTGGCTTATGCATAGATTAATAAGAACTCATCTTCCTTTGGTATTTCATGTGTAAATGTACTTGTTAATGTGTGGTTTTTATGGTTGTTCTATTCTTGTTTTTCTGTTGGTTATATGCTAGTTATAAGCATGATTTATGATGATAGACTTTGGTCATGTCTCTCATCATGATTTAATTAGTATATGAAATGTGAATGAATATATACGTAATAGATGATAATTCAACTATTGTGACGAGGCATCAATTCTTATTTACGAATCTCAGATAAGTTTGAGACCCCTATGCTCAGATATGTTGTTATGACCTGTAGATTACATGTTTATGATATGTTTGATGAAATTCCTCTCATGGATAGTAGGGGTTAGGTCTAGTAATTGTACCAATGTTTGCATTAGTAGCTTCAATTCATTATTATATATCATTTTTGGAAGTTTCATGAAGTTATGGGCAGAGTCTTGATACCTAGACCTGAAAACATGGCACAAAATCTGGGGTTGCTAGCTCAGAACTACCTGAGAAAGGCCACAATCGCTAGCATGCCTTGATGTGGGAGCGATTGGAGGGCCTCAATCACATGCATGGCTTTTCATGGGAGCGGCTGGGAGTCTAGCTCAATAAAATGACAAGTTGTCTCAGGGGTTAGGCACCTGAAAGGGTTGGTTGTCTCTTGAAGGTTATGTAGCTCCTAAGGAAGGTCAGATTGGTCTTGTTTGTCGGTTCCATTTCCTTAACCATACATGGGGAGTTGAATCACATCAAAGTAAATCTTGTCACGTGTTTACCCCATTGGACCAGTTATCTTTGGTCCAAAGAAGCATTCCATCCTAAACAACCAAGTGCAAGTGATGTCTTGAATTGTTGTTGATTCCATCTTCATTCGAAGTTATCAAGGGTATTTTTGAGGTCTTATAGGGTCTTTTCAAGATCAATCTTACCATTACCAACAACATATACAAGGTTTATAGCACAATGTTATACAAAATCAAACTCTGACTCTTAACCTTGATAAACTCAACAAGGCTTTGACCCATAAACATCTCACACATTTTCTGTTTGTCAACTTCGTCAATAATATACAATAATACTTGACTCAATACAAAAGACAACAACAAACTTTGCTTACATGGCTAATTGTCTCAAAACATAGATCTCTCATAAGACATACTCAACTCTTACAACTAAGATTGATACCTCCTCATGACTATGCCAAATACATCCTCAAAAATACATGAAAAATCTACAACAATATAACTCCTTACAACAACTCTAATATTTAGACTACATAAGTTGTAGACTCATACATGCATCAAGACATATTATGACAATAAAAATCAATAATAAAATAGACATAAAACCATTGGCTCAACACCTCTCTTAGTAATATAAAACTAAACTCTACTCTCAAACCCTCTCAGCAACATTACACCAACACAAGCAACAATTGAAGATATGTAACACACTTCACATTGTATCCCTAATGAATCAATGCACATACTTAGTCTTGGAAATCCTCTATATAATTCTTGTTCGAGATGGCTTATGGACTGATATGTTGATTTGTAAGGCCTCAAACCATAGTTGATAACACTGCTCCCATTTTAGCTGAATTATTTTAACTGTTACTACATGGGTTTCCTTACAGGGTGATGGTTTATGATTAGTCATTTGAGGTTTCTAACTTACAAATATGGTTTGCAAACCGAGAGAACAATTACAACCAACACAACTAACATGATTAAATTAGCAGTTGAACTTTATTTCCGATAAAGAAGAATGTATACAAGTTTGGAGTGGACAATTTATATTAGCGATGCTCAGAACTTACGTGAATGGCATAAGAATTCAATGTAACCATTACATCTCCTTACCACATTGGCTGCCACTACCTTCCATATCGCACTAATACACCCAATTGTACAACAATGAGCATTGGCTAAATGTTTGAGGATGGTGCACATTTCTTCAAGTCGCTCTTGTATTGGTTAATACCAATGCACAACAGATCAGTTCATGCACACTTTCCATACCTTGCAACAACCAAAATAACTAACATATCACACTTTACTCCATAGCAGGCGGCCACACACACACCAGAAATATTCTAATCATAGAATACACAGACTGGGAAATTGCATGTTCATTACTCAGATCACACTTTGTCATTTGCTATGATTGCATTTAAATTGGACATGGATCGAAACAATGATAATTTTAATGGCATTCACACCTTGAACCATGGCCGAATTAAAACTGCACGAACTAGATCACACCGTTAACACAATAATCACTCCATGCTCAACAAATTGTTCATTGGGAACTAATCACGTACATGGGGATATGAACTCTTGTCTTAGAGATTCTCTCGAATAATACTCATGCTAGCAGGAAAATATATTGGCAACAATGACTAGTTCTCGACCCTTTGTTGATTGTCATGAAATATAATTTGGCGCCACCAAATTAACCGACGTAGTCGGTGTTGGCCCTCATTTTTCATCAAATTTTACTTATTAAAATACACCTAATTTCTATCATTCTCAACCATATACCATCCATATACACCTTATTTTGACCAATTGATGCATATTCATGTATATAAATTATGTTTTTCAATTTTTAGATTTTTTTGCAAAAATTGTGGTTTAAGTGTATTTTTGGACAGAACTGAAAATTCCCGTAATGGCTCCATTGAAGTCATACTTGCAGGACACCTGGGAATGAGTTGAGCATAGATATGGAAATCTTGGGAACCAAGGATGGACATGTACCTATTAGTTCGATCAAACTGAGCTAAAACATGCCCGATCAACGTTGGTCAAACATGACCTGTCTTTCAGGAAATCCCTAGGAAATAGGTCAAATTTAGTATTTTTTGGGATTTTCCAAATTTTGTGTAACTGAATGGATGGATTCAACCAAGATAGATGGGATTAGGATAGATATGACTGTTAGAGACATTTTAGTCAAGTTTGTTTATTATTTCTCTATTTAAGCCAAGACCATTGAAGGCTTGAAAAAAGGTAGAATTTGTATAATCTGATATTGAGACTCTTTGAAGATTGAAAGTTAATTGAAGAACCTGTTTCATTTTCATTTGCTGTTCATGCTTGGTGATTGACTGAAGTTGTTGTAGCTGATATTTCTTCAAGTGTGCAAGGCAAGGGTGGAGGGCCCCCACACCAAGCTAAGTGCACTTCTTGGTTAATTTAGCATAAATTTTCATAAACTAGTTTTTGCTTCAGATGTATTTAGATGTGTGAAGATTTATTATGATTGTTGGATGAATATTGGTTTAATTCTAATCTGCATATGAAGGGACAAACAAGAATTTAAGTTAAATTCTCCTTCTATTTGATCAGGAACTATAATTGAATTAATCCTCTTTTCCTTGTTTGATTTATTTATGAATTTCTAGTTTTAAAGCAATGGTGGCAATGATAGAATAGAATTGTGAAGAAGGACAAACTGGACCTCCTTAGTTAGGAGCCTCTTCTCCTACATCTTCTACATCATAAACTATTGTTAATTAGTGATTTGGATTTCTCTTCATGAAAGTAGTATTGTAGGGAAGGACAACCTGGTTCTCCCAAGTTAGGAGCCTCATCCCTCACATATTACATAAATGATTCATAAATTACTTAATTAGATTTTATATTTGTAATATGCATTCCTTTCAATCTTTATATTTCATCTTCTAAAATTGACTACAGCTGAAATCCATATATTTTGGACATGCTTCCAAGCTTACAAGCCCGGATTGATAATTAAATACTTGTGTTAATTTACCTAGTAAATTGATCCAAAAGACGGTCACCCCAAATATCAACCATAATAATTATCATTTCGACTTGATTCAACTTGCGACTATAATTCTTTACCTCCTATTGTCACTATGTAGACATGGATCAATCCTAGAGGGTCATATGCTGGGTCTCTATCAGGGCCAAAAATTCAGTCACATGCATACAATGGTGAGGCTTTGCAAAGAGTGGTACACGTGCATGACAAAGCAGTGGAAACTTAGGTTTATCATGTGTGCACTCAGTGTGATTCACATAATTAGATTGATGCCTTCCACTGAGTCTAATCATGGATGACAAACTTGTCCTCAAATTGGTGGAAAACTCAGTGAGAGGATTGGTCCCTCTAAACATTATAATTTTGGCTGGAAGATGATTGGCCCTTCAATTAATAAGTTTGGACTCTTAGATTAAGTACTCGACTTCTTGGCTTAATATATTCAACCTCCAAATAATGATCGATTCAGCCACAATAAGAATGTCTTGGCCCCCTTCAATTTATTACAATATTAGCAATAAAAACTCATTTTGTCTCCAGATGGAGGGTTTGATCTCCTCCAAGCAATAATTTGATACCTTCAAAATTGACTCGGTCTTTTTGAACTCGACAATGACCATGAACTAATTTTCTTTAGGAGCTCAAACGTAATGGAGATGAAGAATTCAACCCTCTTCTATTTATCAATATGACCTCTGCAAATAACCCAACCAACTTCTCGATTGCAAGCATCTCTGATTTTCAAAGGATTGGTGCGATTCAACTTAAAGGCCTTCAAATATTCAACAGATCATCGAATTCCAAATCAAATTAAACTCAACCCTTGCTCTTTATGAGAGTTTTACTCTTGCAAAAAATGATCAATTTGGTTCGACAATTTTACAAGAAATCCTTAGGCTGGTAGGAACACCAGCGCTAATACCATTGTAATATCCCTTTTAGAGTTTTTCGTTAAATTACGGGGAACTTTATTTATGAAAAATTATACTGTGAATTTTACTCAAAAGTACCATGAAAATTCACAAAAATGCTAACAATTAAAACTAAATCCTGAAATTACATAAATGCAACTACTTTGGTAAATTAAAAAAATATGACATACATATATATAACACGAAATATATTGCAGAAATAAATCCATAAACTCAAGTGGCATCAACTTAACTTTATTTCTTTATTGAAATGAAATTTACATGCTAATACATATATCAATAGTTGAGCTAAAGAATAGTTGAGATGACTTCCAAACACTGCTACAATTCTAATCCCCACCTCCCAAAGTACAACTGGAAATATGGTTCAATTTGAGGATCTGGATGATCCTCACTCTAGTCTACATATTTTCTCCATATTTTCCTCCCGAAATGTAGTTGAAACTAATACACGCTCCTATGAATTCTGAATGAATTTACTAAGGGATGAGATGGGTTTTTATTTTATCTCACCAAATTACCCAAGGGTTTTTGTCCTATGGCCTACAAAAGCTAAGAACCTAGTTCTTCAAAACTCACCGATAAAAAAAATACAAACCAATCCAAGATGTCCCAAATGATCTGCTACCCTTCCTTTTAAAGACTTGATGGATGATTCTCCGTCCTTCTAACAATATTTTATTTTATTATTTTATTGTCATTCTAGAAGCTTCTCTCTCTTATTTCATTTTAAGTGACTTTTATTTTATTTTAGTCACTTTTCTCATTTTTTTGGCCTTTTTCTCCTATTAAGCACTTTTCCCCTTTTTATTTATTAAAGTGACTAATTAAAATCACCTTTTTGACCCTGGGAAATGATTATTCAGTCACCATACTTTCTACAGCCATTGGAAATCTTCTTTCACCATCCCCTCCTGTAGATCGCTTCATTCTCATTCCAATGAGCTATTACACTAAAATGTTTCTCCAAATCTTCCCCTCCAAACAACACCTTTTGTGTTTTTAATTAAACTATACTAATAATAACCCCATTTTATGAGATTTGTCAGAGTGCAATGAAACCAAGAATGAACTATGTAAAACTGCCCCAAAGATGAAATACAACAAGCAAACTCCATCGGACCCCATAAAACTCCTCCAAAATCTTCGAGGCCTTTGGTAACGTAATGTCACTCCTGTAAAATAACTACCACCAATCCTGGAAGCCCATTCGAACCACATCAAAAGGGAAACTGAAAATAGGTACATTACATCACGAACGCCACTAAGGAACTCTAGTGACTTGCTATAACAATCAATCTTGGTTTTGTGTGCTGCTAACCACTCCATGACAATAAAAACATCATATTATCCCAATGATAACAAGTTGAGAGCAACTGAAGTAGGCATGCCACTCTTTTCCACAGAGCATGACTCCATCATGTTTGTCACCCTTCTCTTAGTCCTTGTGGCTAGTTGAAATAGCCACAATTTTTCATGAGTTTTATTTTGCAAATCACTTTTCTCTACAACCTTCAAGCTGATATAACTGAAATTAGAATTTGGGTCAATTAAAATTGAAACAGGTTGGTTAATGACCATACCTTCCATTTTGATTACTGTAGCTTGGTTGTTTTCTTGCCTACTATCCATTGCGATGTAGATTAGTAGTATATTCTAAGGCACATCATTTACCATTCTTGCTTCTTGTACATTGTACAAATTTGTGGTGGTCTGTTGTTACTAAGGGAAATTCCTTCATAGATGGTTTTCTCTACAAATCCAACATTAAAAAGCCCCTTCCTGAACCCTTCAACCTCTTCTTTTGTTGTTTTTGTGGGTTTGTATCTACTACCCGTCACAAAATTTCATTGATATTCATTCTTGGCAAGAGTAGTTAACTTCCCATTCCTCTCTCCTTGCTTATATCTTGAGGATTTCAACTGTCTTCCTTTGAAGTTTGTCTTGTCTTTCTTCTTCTAGTATGTTCAAACTTTGGTTTTGTGTTTGGACTATTCATCGCAATATTTGGTCTTTCGGATGGTGTCTTTTAATGTCCTTGGCTCTCAAATTCAATCCTATCTCAATAGGCCTGCTGTAACCCATTTAGGCGCCTTTGAATTTTTAGCTTCTCATCTTTGATATATGGTACATTTATCAAGAACTGCAAAAATATGTTAGTGTGCTCATCAACAATTAGTTATCCCAATTTGAGTTCATGAAATTCCTTGAACTTGTTGTCATAGTACCATTCAGACAGGTACTTCTCCCAAAAATATATCTAAAATCTTCTATAGGATAGCTCCTTCTCTCTAATGGATAGCTCTTTCTCTCTAATGTCCTTAACATTCCTCAAGTCTTCCCACCAAATATCATCTTTGCGTTTCAATTTGAAAATTGCTACTTGGGCCTCCATGTTCTCAAAGTAGTAATGCACCCTGAAGTATTTCTTTATCCCCAATAGCTAAGCCTCTGCCTCTTCAACCCTCTGTATCTCTCCATCAAATGTAGGGGGCTTCACTTTCTTGGGTTATTCTGGTATTGATCTCTTCTTACTTCTCCTTTAAGGATGGTGTCTCTTAACAACATAATTTGATGACCAGTTAGGGATGCTTGACTCTCTTTTTAGAGTGTTGAGTGGAATTTCTCTTGTCACTGTGTCTTGATTTTCTTGCCCATGTCTTTTACTTGACTTGTTGCTTCTTGCCTTGTTGGTGTCCAATTTTTTCTTTTGGACCTCATGATCTAGGTTTGGATTTGTGCCTACCTAGATAGCTGGCATTGAGCTCTTGTTGTTTCTGCCTTTGTAGGTCTGACATGCCCTATAATATATTGCACTTATCTCTGCTTGCCTTTATTGTGCTCTAATAATCTTTTTAAAGTATGCTTTGAAACTCCTAAGATCAACTCTTAAAATTCTAACGGTGTCCATCCAATCAGGGGAGTCTTCCTCTCTCTTTTTCCTAATCAAGCCTTCTTTTTGACCATGTTGGGATCTATCGATGCTGTACTACACCATTATGCTATTCATTCTTGGATTTTTCCTGTTGTTCCTTGATGTTTGTAGTAAACAAACAATATTATTTTTGATATTATATAATAAATGTCTTGATAGATATACAATTGATAAAAAATGATAGAATTATTGAATTACAATGATGGCCCCTGTTATAAATAATAGGCCGGGTGACCTTTCATATGAAGAGATATGCCTTTTTGATAAGACACAAGTTTACACCTTTTTATTGATTATTATCTATTATTATGTTTGTTACATTGCCACCCTCTTAAGGGATGCTTTGTCCTCAAAGCATAATGAAAAGAATTCTCTCTAGTTGTGCACATCGCTTCGACATATATAATTCGTCATAATTCAACATGTAATAGAATCAAGGTTAGTCTTTTTCTTTATGGACCCCGCCTCATTTTATTTTCAATAAAATATTATTTTATTGATTTATTATCATTGTTCTTAATTTTATCTGTTTATTTATTTATTTTACTATATATATATATATATATATATATATATATATGATTTTCCTATGCTAACTTATATCTAATATCCTAAATTACTAATACCGCCACTAATTTTGATAATGCATGTGCCCAATCGACATGTACCTTTCTCCGTACGACATCTCTATCTTACATATAGCAGGTGGGACAATTGATAACAATATTTGATGATTTTAGTGTAAAATATTTCATATAAAGTAATGTAGTCTCACAAATTTATACGATTAACAATTCTATTCGACATTGTTAATCTACGGTCAAAACATTATGGAAATAATAGTGACCATTTCCTATAATGTTCCTAATAAGTATGTTAATTGGGGATGCTATAGATTATTCACAACTACCATGTTGGAAATACTAAGAGGCTGGGTGAATCAATATTTTTAAAATTGTTATATTATGCCAATTAAATTTTACCAGAACACAAAATGTAGAATAAGAAAAATAACTTTTTTAATAAAAAAAGTGAGGACTCTAATACTCTATAATAATTCAGGCTCTAACCAATACAACAAAATTCTAACTTCTTCAAGGCTCCAACCTTGAATGAGGACTCTGATCCTCAAATATCAATCCAGGCTGTAATTTCATCTCAATGAGGCTCCAACCTATTACAAGGACTCCAATCCTCAAAAATCAATCCAAACTCCAACCTGCTTTTTTCACAAGGCGCCAACCTTTCCAAAATACTTCCAAAATATTGAATTTAGTGGCTGCTCCAAAAAGGGTCATCAAAATTTGCTACAATAAGTATCTTCAAGTCTGCTCCAAGGGTCTCCAAGATCAGATTCAACAAGTTCTCCAAATCAACTTCAAGTCTGCAAGAAATATGTCTCCAAGTTTGTACATGGATGTCTTCAAGAAGGTTGCTCTAAAAATATGGGACAAGATGTCCTCCAATGTCAAATTCAAGGTGACTTCAATAATCTCGAAAAAATTCTCTCAAGATGTCTTCAAGGCCTGCTCAAAAATCACTTCAAGGAGATGGTCCATATACTTATCAAGTTCTTCTCTTAGAATGCTTCAAATGGGGCTTCAATGCTACTCTAGTAAGACTCCAAGAGGCTGGTCAAGGATTCTCCAAAGTCTATTCTAAAATCATTATCAAGAATTCTCCAAGATATGCACCAGAGACACTTCAAAAAATTCTTTAGGAATTACTTCAAAATATGGTCTAGGCTTGCTCCAAGAAGCTTTAAGACTACCCAAAATAATTCAAGAATGCACACAAATAACTGCTCCTAGAGTCTCTTGAAAATATGTTCTTATAGCCAGTTCAAGGTTTGGTCCAAAGACCCGGTCCAAAGCTGGTTCACAAGATTGAGATTGTGCAAGCCCTAGGCTAGATTAGTACCTCAAAAATATATCCGAAATACCCACAAGAGGAGAGGGCCAAAGTCTGCCCTCAGGTGACTGAATTCTATTCCTTAGTTGAACAAGGTATATTCTTTAATTGACCTAGTTCTGTTCTCTAGATATTGCCATAATCTATTTTAAAATAGTGCCAAAGTCTCCCTTCTGATTAAAGATGAGGTCTGCCTTCAACTAGTGCTAAGATTTTCCAAACAAGAAATTGAGTTTTGTTCTAATGCTCTGCTCCAAAATCTTCTCATTTTTCACCATAAGTCTAAAACACTCTTAGTTATTTTAACTGAGTTCTCTATGATCCTTATATGAATTTCTTCATTCAGGTGTCTTCTTTTATATCTTAGATTATTTCTTCACGATCCTTGGAAAAATGATGGTCCCAAATGAGGTCAAATGCATCTTTTATTTATATTAGTTCATTCACTGAACCGTCATGTCTATGGAGGCCTGACTTGTGTTTAGTTTGAGACGACATGTGCATCAGCGTTAGTGTTTATTAAATTTGTTTTGGGGACCAAGATGACTAGTTCTTGTAACTGTTGACAACAACTATATTCTCACGCTAGAGTCACAAGATCACACAATTCCATTTTTGGCAACCCGTTTGAGGAAAAGGCAATGAAGTTGAAATAACCTATTGTCCAGGCACTAAAGCAAGAGATTTTCTCTAATCGCCCTATTTGTTTGTCATGAGCTCATTAAATTGGCTGATTGGTGGAATTTCAAACCCTTTGACAATTTCTCTAATTCAAGTGAGTAAGTCTTTGTATTGCGACATCCGTGTGTTTGCTAGAGGGGCATGATTTCTCTAAAATAGTTCACATTAATGTAAGATGTCATGACCGAGGGTGAAATTGGGGATCTGATCCACAAGTTCATTGTGCGTTAAGATCATCTATGACTTCAAATCCCATGACAACATGCATAGCTTCAGAATCAGGTAAACTAGAAGTGACCCATTCGTTCTTTTCAAAAATCCAATTTGCAAACAATGTGTAAGATACATAGTGACGAGTCTAGAAGTTTTAGGGGGTTCTGTGGTATATTAATGATTGATTGAATCACATGTTAGGTTGCAGAGAGAGTTGCAGAATTGAGTAAGAGGAAAATGAAATCAATAGAGATATTGGTGGAGCTTCTCACACTACAACGAAAAGCCCTGGTAGTGGAGGCCCTTATAAAAATAGCCCAAAAATATGTTTGTAGTGGAGGTGTGCAGGAATATGTTTTAGCATATGTTTCTTGATGGTGCGTGTAAATTATTCAAGCGCACCAGTGCTTTACTATCCATACATGCACCAGAGTTGCATATAACATGGTGCACTGTAGATTTTTTTTTTGAAAATAAAAAACCACTGTGCCCTAAATACCCAAATGCATTGGTGCTTGAATATTCACTAGCACCTGACTCCATATAGTAAAATGTACTGGTGCTATTCGAAAATGACGTCCCAGTGCGGTAAACGTACAACAACGCTCTGGGGCATCTTATAAAGTGTACTGATATACAGTTTCTAATTTATAGAAAAAGACCGGTGCTATTGTAGACCCACAACAATGGTGCGTTATCATTAATGTAAATCCTCCGCACGTCTTGATAAAGCTCCGTAATAATTTTAAATTGAAAAAAAAAACATGGTGTTTTTGGATATAGCCCACCCCAGTGCTCTTAGCGAAACACACCAGAGGAGGGTTAAATTAAAGAAACTCGCCCGACTATAATTTTCATTTTTACCATCTACAATACGGGAGAGATTTAAAGCACCGGTGCCACTCTTTCCACTTGAAAGCACCTTGACATTGATGCTTCTCTTTCTCACCACCTTTCAGTACTGTGCTCACAGTTTGAGTTTCCAATTTTTTCAAATAGTGTGAAAATTTGTTTTTCTCCATTACGTGTCCACAATGCCTCCCCAACGAAAAAATTTCTAAGTAATCTCTATGTTTAATTATAATTTAAGTTTTTAGTGGATTAGAATTACAAATTATACTGAATTTGTCATTGGTTTTGCCAAAAAAAATCGACACATGGTGTGCTCGATATGTTCGGCTCGCACCGGGAGCGGTGTGCCCTGTAAATTTACAGGATGCACTGTGTTTCGGTGTGTGAACATAACACACCAACATTGTGGCAGTGCATTTTGTAAATATAAGTGCACCAATAAATATGCGATAGATTGTGTGTAGGTGTGTCACTCCCGATGTGTTTTTATTTACCAAACACACTACAAATAAATATTTAAAAATATTCCTATAGCTCAATGCATTCGATAACCTGAACGTACTGTACCAGTGCCAACAAGGTATACGTGCGCAATGGTGCACAAGTATGCCACACTGCTATGAAAAGTTAAATTTCTGAAACAATCGTGGTGCATCATATTTATGGGCACACTGTTACTGGTGCGATTATAGTTAGAAGCACACCAACGTTAGTGCATTACTATGTTTTGAGCGCACAATTTTTTTTTTTAAAATTGAAAGTTATGTTTCCATAATTATAAATACATGTCTCATTTAATAAAAAAAAGCGTATTTTATGTATGAGGCAGATGTATTTTATATGTCAATCATGTATCAGATACATCAACAAAAGGAATAGGAGCAGGAGCAAGAGCAGTAGGCAAACCTATAAAATATGGTCCAACCATGGCAGGCGAGAGAGTGATTTATAGCCTCTCCCTATTACTCCAGCGACTTGAGTGCTCTAGAGGAATGAAGGCCTCCTCAAGTAATATGAGGAGGGTACATCCCTAAAGGCGCACTCTATCTTATTGGGGCGTCTGATCTGTCGATGGAATGTCTAGCAACATGATTTTTGTGTCGGTCCTGAGTTATGGTATGAGCCCACTGAGGAGGACATATACTTTATCACTGGCCTATTGAAGAGAGGGGAGGATTTTCCCCAGTTCCTTGATGTCCCCCATGGCATTGCAACTGAGAGTCAACTTGCATACACTCAGAGATATGTGAGGCCTCACGCAGTCCGTCCATCATATTTTCAGGTCAGTGGTGGGCAACTAGGGATTTATTCTTTTGCTACAGAGGAGGCTAGGTGCCTCTCATTATTTGTTTTCACCATTGCACATTCTTATGGTGATGGGAAGAGCATTAGTGTCCCCCTTTTGTATTATGTTGATTCTTTGATTTAGGTGCCACGTTGCATCAGATGGTCTGCCATTTTTTTGATGTAGTTTTGTATGACTTTAGATAGATGTTGTGCATTGTCAAGATAGGGGAGAGCGACCTTCCCTTTTGCTTTCGAGTTTTTTTGCTTATTTTTTGAGAGGTTTATGGAGATGGGACCTACATTTGATCATTTCACTCCTAGGTCGATCACTTAGGCCCGTATGTGCACGTGAGGGCAGATGATGCCCCAGAGGGATATGTTGGAGTTTCCGACTAGGATTTGGGAGGCACTAGTGCTACTGGCTAGTGTGGATGATCACACATTTGTCATGTTGGGGTATTCGTATGTGGGGATTAATTGGAGAGGGTGTCCCACTATCTTCTTCACAACGTCCGAGCCTCCAAATGATAGAGGTAATATTAGTGTTTTCTTTAAATTAATCTAGTTTCATTTTCTTGTTTTAATGAATTAGAATACAATTTATTCTAACATGTTCTTTAACTTGTTTTATTAAATTGTTTAATTATTTTTGTGTACTATATATTTTGTAGATATCGACTCATATGATGGGGACATGCCTCCCCCCCACTATTAGATGGAGGAGATGGGTGAGGCCCAAGAGGGTGAGGGTGAGGCACATCCTTAGGGAGGTGTGGGCATCCGAGGGTGGAGGACTGCTATACGATTTCGGATGGATTACTGTGATAGATTGGTTAGAGTATTGGTTTAGCAGGGACTCCCCCTTGCGAGGCGTAGAGATATTAGCGCATATTTGATGTTTGTGGATCTCTATAGGAATTGTCTACGAGATTTGATGTCTCTTATGTGACATGTTATCAAATCTAGTACTTTATTGGCAATGATGAGGGTTGTAGGGCATCGTGCAACAACACATCCATTAGATCAGGGTGGTGATGATGATGATGAGGGTGATGATGATGATGAGGGTGATGATCATGATTATGATGATGAGGATGGTGATGATGATGATTCTAGTGGTGCCACCCAATTGGATCATGACCGTCAGGGTGTTAGTGATCCTTCTAGTAGTACACCTGCTCGTTAGTTCCCTGATGACATCAATATTTTAGAGCTAGAGGATGTGTCATATGTTTCTCTTGACAGAGCAGACCGACCACCTCTTAGTCCTCCACCTTAGCTGAGTTCGACAAATGTACTTGATTAGGCAGTAGTTGACCATCCATCATCTTTTACTGCAGACCAGGTTGCAGGCACTACTATATCTATTGTATCAGATATTTGATTGCACTTATTTGACTTCATGATGTAGTTATTTGACTTCTTATATATATATATATATATATATATATATATGGTGCATTTTTTTTGTTCATGTTTATGTACTTAATTTATATGTTGGTATTGATGTGCATATTATTAGATCATGTTATGTATGTCCATTTAATGTGCTTGCAAATAGATGTGTATGTGATAACAATTATTTGACATGAGATTTATATTAATTTGAGGATGTGTGTGGTGATGATGTTAGATTACACTCTTTGTGTTTTAGATGATGGTGTAAATTAAAGTATTGTAATTATGATCGACATTAATTTCTTTTCTTATTACTATTTTTAATTTGTTAATTTCAATTATTATTTTATTATTTTTAAATGTAATGTTATGTGACAACATCTCTCCCATATTGAGTTGTAGAGCGCCTTTTCGACCAAATTAATTTAGATTTAATACAACTTAAAAAATTCTATTTTTATAAAATTTATTTCATTACTAAAGTTATGATATTTTCAAGCAATTTAAATTTAATCTTTATAGAAACTTTTACCAATTTAAATTAAAAAAATTCTCTCTCTAAAGATGACCATAAAGAAATGTAAAATAAGGCTTGTGATCAAGTTACTTGTAGTTGGAGGTTTTCTTTATTGGAAGTTCTCCCTTAAAGAGGCAAGTGAACTTTTTTCTAGTAATAAAGATATAACATTTTGATGCTATTTTGGTTCTTTATTTGCTCTTGTACTGATTTAAATTTAACTCTTTTCAATAATAAATATCAGTTAAATAATACAATTTAAATAATAGAAATTAAATTATCACGGGATATTAACTAAAATTCATGTTTTTCATATTTCTCCTAGCTAATATTACATCATGTTCACAATGATAAAGCCATTTCTACTTTAAATAGTTTAGTTAGAGATACATAAAAAATAGATATTTATTTTACATAATCTAAATAAGAAACAAAAATGCATTACCAATTCTATCTGAAACTCAAATAAATGCCTCTTAATCACCATCACAAATGCAGTGCACTTAGTATGTTCTGAACGCACCAGTGCTATCATATTTACCCATGACACCGCCTAAATAATATTTAAAAATATAGCTATATATTGGCACGTTCGATAACGTGAACGTTCCGTCCTGGTTCGAAAATATACGTGCACGCCGGTGCTATCATATTTACCCATAACATCATCTAAATAACATTTAAAAATATAGCTATATATCAATGCATTCGATAATGTGAATGTTCCGTCCCGGTGCGAAAATTTTATACGTGCGCATTGATGCTTACATGTGACGCACCACTACGAAATTTTAAATTTGTGAACCAACAACGGTGAGTCATATGTATGTGCAGACCATTTATGGTGTGGTTGTGTTTTAAAGAGCACTGAAGTTGATGCATGCTTGTGTTTTTGGCACACCAATAATTTTTATTTTATTTAATTGAGAGCTATGTTTTTATATTAATAAATACATTTTTCATTTAATAAAAAAAATGTATATTATGTATGAGGCTGATGTATTTTATATTCCAACCATGTAGCAAATATTTCAGCAGAGGGAACAACAATTGGAAATACTTAGCAAAATAATAAAAACAAAAACATAAAACAATAGTATAAATGATGAAATAACACAACTACATATCACTCTCCATTGTCATCACCTTGATTATCTTTCTTATCACTTGGCATGATAACACTGTTGTTCTTAAATACATGTTTTTATCTAGGGTCGTATCGTAATACAAATCACCAATCCTTATCTAACACACCTGGGTAACAAAACACCTGGTTGCAGTGTTTTGGGAAAACATAAGGCTCCCTAGCTTCATGCCACCTTTTTCTAGAGTTGATAGATATCAATCCCACTATTGTGATCTTCCGTTACATTATTTTGGTCAAAGGTGTCGCACCACTTGCACCTAAAAATAACACATTGGGATGAAGAGAAGTCCACTTAGATGATCTCTTGTATCTTCCCAATGTAACCTAATGTCCCTTGCATTATGTTTTGATCGTGATGACTAGCATGACTAGATTGGTCGAACTCAACTTCCTCTCCATAGTCTTGTGTCACGCATCCATCATCGGCTTCCTTCGTGCAAAAATGATGTCCATATGGCCACACAGATGGGAACAAATGCACATATAAAAAAGTGAAAAAAATCACAGAGTCATGTGTCTAATAAATCAAACATAATTAAAAATATAAAATATTTATAGATGTTATAATTCGAAGGCACAATATGAAGTTAAAACTGTACAGGAAGACATTATAATTATCGAGTTGCTACACCCAATCCCTATGTTTAGCGTATCCTATTCAACACGTGAGTAATGAGCATATGCATCATATTTCTCTCTGACTTGATCAACAACCCAACTGTTAGGGAATGTAAGTGGCATATTTTCTTTTAGATGATCATGATAAGGCACATTTATACATTCAACCATTTTAATTCTTTCCTATCACTGTCCCATTTCCTCCTATTCTCTTCTTACAATGCGATCCACAGTTGTGTTGCTTCCATATTGTAAAGAATGAATTTGTTGATGGCTTCAATTTATGATTTCATTGATGAAATCAAACCAACATATATATATATATATATATATATATATATATATATATATATATATATATATATATATATATATATATATGAATATGAGATCAAAATATGCATTAATATGAAGTTTAGTGTGAATAGTTATTGTGTATTAATTTGACAAATGATAAGCTTGCACTTGCTCTTTATCATTCACATCTCTTCATTCGTTTTGAGAAGCTCCCCTTCTTTTTTGTCTTTATCTTTTTCGTTGTCCCAAACCACCACACCTGGTGTGTTGTCATTTTTGCCTATCCTAAATCTGTTCATTTATCACCATAATCCATCTTATTTCACTTACATATGCTTCATTTTAGTCATATTTTGCATATTCAGGTAACTAAATTAAGTTTTTCAATTTTTAGATTTTTTTTGTAAAAATTGGGTTTTAAGAGTAAATTTGGACTGCATTAAAAATTCCCGTAATAGCTCCGTTAAAGTCATATGTGCAGGACACATGGGTGAGATCTGAGTGCATATTTGGAAAGCTTGGGAACCACGAATGAAGGAATACCTATTGGTTCGGTCAAACTGAGCAAACACAGGCTTGGTCAACGTTGGTCAAACTTGACCTGTCATTCAAAAATCCCTAGTAAAAAGGGGTAGATTTCTTATTTTGTGGGATTTTCCTAATTTTGTGAACCAGACTTGATGAGTTCGACCTGTATGGATGGATTAGGATAGATAAGGCTGTTAGAGCCATTATAGCAAAGTTTGTTTATGATTTTCCTATTTAAACAAAGTTCATAAACCATTCAAAGTGAGTAATTTTGTATTGAGACTATTGAAGACTTTTGAGTTAATTTGAAGAATCAGTTCTATTATTCTATTGTTGTTCACACGATGAGTGTTTTATTAAGTTAGTTGTAGCTGAAGAGTTATTCAGGTCTACAAGTCAAGTTTGGAGGGCCCCTATACCAAGCTAAGTACTCTTTGGTTAAATTTGTATAGATTAGCATAGTTTTGATTCAATATTTCTTGTTTCAGTTTTATGATTCACTTGCTTAGATGTGTTATTATTTCTGGATGATTTTGGTTTAAGATCTAATTTGCATACGAAAGAAGAACCAAGGATTTAAGTTAAATTCTCTTTCTATTAAATTATGAATCACAACTAAAAATCATCATTTTGCATTTCTTGAATTACCTCTTGAATTTCAGTTTATGATTTGATGCAATGGTAATGTTGTTGGAGTAGAAGTGTGAGTAAGGACAACCAAGACCTACTAAGTTAGGAGCCTCTTCTCTTGCTATCTACACATCACAAACTGTCGCTCTTTAGTTTCTCTTCTTGGAAGTTAGGAGCCTCTTCATTTGCGTACTGCATCTTGAATCAAAGAATTTTTAGTTTCTTTAAATTTAGAACTTATTTTAAATATGCACTTCCTTTAACTTTTTGAAATTGATTATATCTGAAATCCATATATTTTGGACATGCTTCCAAGTCTACAAACCCGGATTGACAAGTAAATCACTCGAGTTAGTTTACTTAGTAAATTGACTTGAAATTTTTGGCGCTGTTGCCGGGGAAGCATATTCAGATTTAATCAAAATAGGAAGATCATTAAAAAAAAAAAAAAAATTAATTAGGATTTTTCATTGTGGTCATTTATGCCTAGACAAAGAGATGAAAATGGTAGATACACCAAACAAGACCCCCCAACTACTAAACCATTGGTAGAAGCAAGACTACCTCCATTTGAATTAACCACACCAATCGCTGGAAAACCAACTTTGGAAGAGTTAGAGGAAAAACAATGTTCAGGACAAAGGTTAACACTTGTTGAAAAACAAACTTTTTTTCAGCTTACGAAGTGAAGAGAAAACAAAAACACATAGGAACATCTTCGATAGGAAAACAAAGAGAGACAATAAAATCAATTGATCAACCTATTCTTGAACAAATAAATCAGCCTATCTTTGAAATTATTTATGAACAAACAAAACAAGTTGAATCTCAATTTGTTACTAAAACATTTGAAATTGCTGAAAAATATATGACATAAAAAGGAAAAGGATCTAACATCCTCACTCCAGAACAAAGGTTACAATATGAAAAGCAACACAAAGAATAGCAAAAAAGAAGAGAAGAAGAGGTAAGAAGAGAAGCAAAAAGGAAAAGAGACGAAGATATCAAAAGAGAATATGATCATAAGAGAAGACAAGATGTAGAAATAGAAAATGATGAAGAAGCTAATTTTGGATATCCAATTGTAGATACTAGAGCAATTCTAGGAGAAGAGGTAAACATGAATAATATTCCACCTTTGGTTTCGCCAAATTTCTACGGAATGTCTTTTGAAGATCCCGATTCATTCATGATTGAATTTGATATCTTATGTCAAACTTATGGTTATAATGATGATACACATAAACTTCGTCTTTTTCCTGCTACTCTTAAAGAAACTACATTAAAATGGTTTATGGGATTACGAGAACACTCTATTACTTCTTGGGAAGAAATGAAGAAAATTTTTCTTAAGAAATATCAAGCCTATTGTAGGCCTATAGATTCAAAAAAAGATATTTTTAGGATGTCTCCACAAGAAGATGAGAGTTTGGAAAAATATTTAGAATGATTTCTTTACAACTTGCAAAAATCCAAAGAACATTCTCTAAATCCTGACACCATTAGAACAATTTTTCTCAAAGGAATACGAGATCACTATCTTGATATTATCAATATGATGGGTAAAGGAGATATTTCATACGTACCATTTGATGAAATTGCTGAATTATGTCAGAAGTACTCTCGAGGTGGAGCCAAAACAGGAAAAAAAGATATAACTTCAAGAGCTTCTAAATCAGCAACAGGAGGAGTGACAAGAGCAGAAATAGGGAGTTTGTTAGAAAACTTTAAAACAAATCTTTTGAGCACTTTAGGAACACAAGTTGATGTATTGAAAGCAAAGAAGAAACAACAAGAAGAAGAACAAATACTATCAATCTTTTGTCCTAAGTGTAGGAAGAAGCATCCTTTACGAGAATGTCCTTTGGATAATATACATGTTTGTGGACTTTGTACAGAAAATCATGTTACAGACGATTGTCCAACATTAAAAGAGTTGCAATCAGGCCAATTAGAAGAAACTCAAGGATTTTATTATATGGTACTAAGAAGATCTTGGCAACCATGTTTTGTAGGTACATCTCAACAGTTTCCTCAACAAATTTCCCAAAATTTTCAGTATCAAAATTCATGGAATACTCCAATGCCATGGCAGGTTTAGCCTCCTTAGCAAACGAAAACCAACATTCACAAAGTTGGCGAGGATATTCTTATGGAGCCCAAACTCCCCAACAATTTTACCCTCAACAAAAATATCAATCTTATCATCAACAGTCATGTCAACAACCATATCCTCAACAATCATTTCCATATCAACAATTCCAACAATCCTCTTAACCAAATCCATTCATACAACAATCAATGCTTGCACTAACTCAACCTGAACAACTTCAGCTACATTTTAACCAACCACCACCTAGACTGACTCAATTACCAGCTTAGCTAGTAGCAAGTCCGAGTAATAGAGTGGAAAGACCAAACTATAATGTGGAAGAAACAACATTATTTCCTACATATTCTATTCTTCCTATTCAAGACATCCACTTGAGGTCTGGAAGAGTTCTACAAAATATTCTCCACCAATCATAAAAGAACAAATTGAATAAGGAAAACAATTTAAAAAATCTAATATAAGGAATCAAATTCATAAAAGTAAAACTATTATGACTCAAACACCACCTTTCCCATAAAGCTTAGTGGATAAAAAACTTCAATTTCTCTTCCTGAATTTGATATCATAGATGAATTAAAAAATTCTTATGTCAAAATTCCTTTGTTGCAAGCTATCAAAGATATTCCAATATATACAAAAACAATAAAGGAATTATGTTTTAAGAAAACTGGCAGAAAGAAAAGAGATCCACCCACAATCCAGGTCATTTGGAAATTAGCTAGTCTCATGTCTGTAAAAACAACAATTGAAAAATATATTGATCCTGGGATACCTATGGTTACCATTTCAATCAATAATTTTTCATTTCCTAAAACTTTAATTGATCTAGGAGTTGTTATAAATGTCACGACAATAGAAACTATGAAATATTTAAAATTGCCAAATATCCGACCTACTACTACAATTTTAGAACTAGTAGATAAATATAAAGTTGTACTGGAAGCAATACTTGAAGACATCATTGTTTCTTTGGATTCATGGGAATACCTTGTAGACTTTATAATTTTGCAACCAAAAACTAATCTAGGATGCCATCCTTTAATTCTTGGCAAAACATGGTTAGCCACAACATATGCCTTCATTGGATGCAGATCAGGAAGCATGATCACAACACATGGAGATGAAAGGAAACATATTACACTTTATCCTCTTGCTCAATATTCTTCTTTACAATCATGGCCTGATGACCAACATGAAGAAACTCTACCTGTTTTAAGCATTAATAAAGAAGAAGAAGAACATGAGGATTTAATAGACCTTTTTATATTAGAACCTGATATTTTTAAGCAGTTATGAATAACACAATATGAAGCTACAAATCATCTTTTAAATCAATGTTTTCAGGAAAACTGTATTATTAAATCTTTGCATAATTCATATGAAAGCATTTTTCCTGTAAACTCAATTACCAATTCTCAAAGTAAAATCATTGAAATCAATCCAGGAAAAAAATTAAATATTGGTAATAATCCACAACCATCACAAGAACAACATGTAATTGCATTATTACAGAAATATTCAAAAGATTTTGCCTGAGACTATATAAACATGCAAGGAATCCATCCAAAAACATGTATCCATCACATTTACATAGAGGAAATAATAAAAATCATTAAGACAACCACAAAGAAGGATAAATCCAATGATGAAGGATATAGTGAAAGAGGAGTTGCAGAATCTATTACAGGTAGGATTTATCTACCATATCTTTGATAGTCATTGGGTTTCTCCCTTAGTTGTGGTACCAAAGAAAAATGGCAAATAGAGAATATGTGTAGACTATAAGGAACTGAACAAAGAAACATTGAAAGATCATTCCCCACTACCATTTATTGATCAAGTACTAGACTCATTGGCAGGGGAAAAGTTTTTTTCCTTTCTTGATGGATTTAGTGGATACAATCAGATCAAAATAGAATTGGAGGATTAGGATAAAAATACATTTACTTTTCCATGGGATACATATGCTTACAATGTTTTACCTTTTGGATTATATAATGCACCTGTTACATTTCAAAGAGCAGTCCTAGATATCTTTGCAGATCTTATACATGAATGTGTTGAAGTCTACATGGATGATTTTACTATTTATGAAAGTACATTTGATGATTGTTTAAATAACCTTGAAAAAGTTCTAAAGAGATGCATAGAGACAAAATTATCCCTTAGTAATGAGAAATGTTTTATGATGTTAACTGAGGGGATAGTGTTGGGACACCACATTTCCTCTTCTAGAATTAAGGTAGATCCAACAAAGATACAAGTCATTATAAACTTAATGCCACCAAAAACACAGAAAGAAGTAAGAAGTTTCTTGGGATATTCAGGCCACTACAGAAGATCCATTGAAAACTTCAGCAAAATAGCTTTACCTTTGTTCAAATTACTTGCAAAAGACATTGAGTTTCAATGGACTACAAATTGTCAAAATGCATTTGAAAAACTGAAAGAAAAATTGTGTATAGCACCCATTCTCCCAGGACCAAAGTGGTAATTTACATTCCACATATCCACTAATGCATCAGACACAACTATAGGAGCATCCCTAGGAGAAAAAGAAAATCGGTTTAACTATGCCATTTATTTCATAAGCAAAAATTTAACTCTCGCATAATTAAACTGTACAGTAACTGAAAAAGAAATGCTAGCTGTTGTGCATGCAATCAATAAATTTAGGCATTATATAACAGGCTATCAAATATTTATTCATACAAATCATTCAACCATCAAATACTTAATGAAAAAAACAATTACCAATGGAAAAATCACTAGATCGCTGTTACTAATGCAAGAATTCAATATCACTGTTCTAGATCGACTAGGAAAAGATAATCAAGTGGCAGATTTTCTGTCAAGACTTAATTATCCTGATGATCTTATTCCTGTTTTAGACAACTCTCCTGATGAGCATTTATTTTCTATAACAACTAAAACCCCATGGTTTTCAAATGTAGAAAATTATTTATCATTTGGAATATTACCATCCCATTTCACTTACAAGCAGAAAATAAAAATAATAAGAGAGAGTGCTAGATATACTTGGGTCAATGGTGAACTCTTCTATACTAGTCCTAATCTTTTAATAAGAAAATGTGTAAGAGAAGATGAAATTCTTGATATTCTAAAAGCATGTCACGATGAACCACGTGGTGGCCATTTTGTAGATAAACAAACAACATATAAGGTGCTCAAGTTTGGTTATTACTGGCCAACAATCTTCAAGGACTCAAAGAAATATGTCATAAGATGTGATAGCTGTCAAAGAACTGGAAGACCTGTAGTATCAGATGAAATGCCATTAAAACCACAAGTACTTATAGAACCATTTGAACAATGGACTCTAGACTTTGTGGGACCTATTAACCCACCTTCAAATGGAAAGAAGTACATCATAGTATGTACAGACCGTTACAAAATGGGTAGAAGCAAAAGTAGTGGCACGAACAATAGAAGAAACAATGGTTTCTTTCCTCTTTGAAGAAATCTTTGTAAGATTTGGAGTTCCAAGACAGATTGTTACAGACCAGGGAACATAATTCACTTCTAAACTTGTTCGAGATCTTACAGAAAAATACAAAATCAAGCATAGAAAGTCTACTCTGTATCATCCACAAGCAAATGGACAAGTGGAATCTACTAATAAGGTTCTGGAAAACATCATGACAAAGACAATGCAAATGAACAGAAAAGATTAGTCAGACAAATTAAAAGATGCATTATGGGCATCCATAATTACATGGAAACATACTACTGGATTCAATCCATATCAACTAATATATGGTAAAGAAGTTTTGTTACCAATCAAATTTCAAATTCATACATTCAAACTTGCAGCAGAATTGGGATTAGACCTGTTAGAAGCTCCACAACAGAGAGTTATGTAGTTGAATGAACTAGATGAGATAAGACAACAAGCAGTTGAACATACATCACTAGTACAACAACAGAGAATCAAATGGCATGACAGATTTATCAAAAACAAATTTTTTCATAAGGGAGACTGGGCACTTATTTTCAACTCCAAGTACAAAGATTTCAAAGCTAAGTTCACTACTCATTGGCTTGGGCCATATGAAATAGAAGAAATCTTTGACAATGGAGCAGTCAAGATTAAGACAATTGACAAAGCAACTATTTCATTTCTAGTTAATGGTCATAGGCTCAAAGTTTATAATAAACCTATAAAAAAAGAAGAATTTTTTGAACATAGTCTCAACAGAAAACAATATGGAAGTACTGGAACAACATAGTGACATGCCTTCCCTACTTCCAGAATAAAAATAAAAAAAGTTAAAAAATAATAAAGGAGTTTGGTTGTGAAAATCCAGGATACTAGCACAATTAAAACTCGAATTCATATCGGAAAACCAACTTGTTTGGCCAATATGAATTCTCTTTTATGTTTTTCAAATTTCATTTTGCAGGATCAACTTCCAAAATTCAAAGACTTTAGGACAAGTCTCAAGATCAACAAGGGGGAAGATCCATAATAAACCAACAAAATATGCAATTGGTTTGCAGAAGGGACCTGAGACATCATAATCAATATTCATCAGTAAGGGACCTGAACAAGATCAATTTCATATATTGTTGCAAAAAGGACCTGATTATTCATCCTAAATCAACATCAGAGGACCTGAGAAGCAACTACAAGCATCTACAATCCAACAAAGCTCATTCAATAGAATTCATTTTGAAGTCGAAGTATTGTTATCATTAGCACAAGATCAAGTATTAACAAAAGATATAAGGTCACCATCAACAAAGAAAAGAATTGACAATGAGCTATCAAGTAAAAGGAAAGTACTGTAAGTTTAAAATATTCTTAATGCATTCGATTTTGAATTTTTTTCTAAGAATGATAATTTAGTTTAAACTTTAATATGCAATACTCCTAGCCATCTATATATCATCTTACATTACCCTACGTTACCCTACATTCATTCATATCATCATCAATCACATCACTTGCAAATTTGAATCAAACTTTTTGGTCACATCTCCTTTTTGAGAAAAGACTTATTGCTCATGGAAAAATTGTCTACACAACAAAGAAGGATTAGTTTATGTGCCTACAAAACAAGAATATAGACGATTAGTATCATTACATATATACTTATTCTTTCAAAAATAATTTTATTTGAAATGATCCAAGATTATGGTCATTTCAAAACAAATATCAACACATAAGTATATGATGAAAAGGGACAAATATGCAATGATAAAGGCATGAATATGCAACATGCAAACAAGTATGGTGGATATAAGAAAACATAGTGCATGCAATGGAAAAATCATAAGCTAAAGTCCTAATGGTAATGAGTATTAAAAACTCTAATCTACAAACTATGATGCAACATAAAAAAGTGTTGAAGGAGTGTACAAAGGATAACACGGTCATAAGTAAATGAACCATGATGCATTAACACAAGTGGCAGCCAAAATCGAAAATTGAAAGGTTAGCTAGTCAAATCAAGCAGCAAGAAAATGGTCAAAAACATTTTCAAAGGATTGAACACTGTCTGTGTATGATATCCTTCATCATCATAGCTAAACCCAGCTCCGAATTGAGGACAATGTTGCGTATTCATCCATAGCTCAAGAAAACGAAAAGAATTGCATGGAATTGCAAGGAGGGATTGAAGGAACTCCGTGGAGAATAAGAAGAAGCATTTTTAAACAAGAGAGTGACCGATATTTCCTGTGTGCTAAGCTGACAATTCTCTCCAACAAATTCTGAAAATCACACAGTGATCAGGTAAGAGTCAATTCGAGGTCTCCTCAACAACTAAAAGATTTTTAAGAAAGGGTTTAAATTAATATTTAGTTCAGATGTGTCATAATGAGAGAGAAACAAGACTCCGATTATGGATTTGCAATGCTTTGTCACCATAAATATACTCTTCCACTTGTAGAATCTATGATTTTTCGAGATGCTGGAGAAGAGTTTAATTAAAACTATATGTTTACACAGGAAGGACAGAACCATTAACAAGAGATTTCTACAAGTTTTCTACACGTCACTTGCAGTTCAGGTATCAAAAACACGATTTCCTCATGCAATTTTTGTTAAAAATTTTGCACATAAAAATACAGTGAGCGTTATTTCAAATACACAGTACGCAATTTTTGAAACAGAGAGGGTTTTTCATAAATTTTTATGAGGAAATTTTGCAAAAGAAGAGAGATTTAAATACGATTTGCAAAACAGTGAGAGATTTTTCTTACAGTGGAGATTTTTGTTTTGGGTCTTTTACACAGTAAGAGTTTTATTCAGTTTACAAATAGAGAATTTTGTTTGGATACCATTTGCAGTAGAAGATAGGGAAATTGAAGATTTAAAGGCAGAGGAAGTAATATCATTTTTTTTTTCAAAGCTACAGAGATCCGAGTAGATGCAAATGGCAACCAAAATGGCACCTAAGGACTTCAAGATAGAAAATTGGAGTAAGGACACAGTGGAGAAATTATACCAAGCATGGTTAATGGAGTTTCTTAAGAATTTCAATGGTCATAATGATAAAATCACACATGAGTTCATAAAACATTTTGAACATTGACAAACTAGAGTTGGTGAACTCTATATACCATTGAATCCAACCTTTCTTTCTCAGGCATGAGATCTTCCTTTGATAGGAGAAGAATATCACAAGGGTTTGCATTTTAAGGAGAAGGGATGGACCATTTTCTGGAAGAAACTACAGAAAGGATCCTTTGACAGAACAAAAGGAATTCAAAGAGATTGGCTCAGAGAACCATGGTCAGAATTAGTTTTGATTATCAAAAAGTATTTCACTTGTGATAGTCGATACAGTGTGGTATATCTCTATCATATTAAATTGCTTCAACATATAAAAGGAGATTGTAAAATCAACTTACCTTACTTCTTTTCAAAGACCTTAACTAAAATGATAGAGAATGTCAAAAGCAAAACGAAAGCTAAAGAAGCCAATATCTATCATTGTGGGTTAATCAAGATACTTGTTGAGTATCAGGCAAGGAACAAAGGGATACTTTGGAAGGAATTTTTGGTTGCACATCATTTTGAAGAACAAACAATAGGAAATGAGGAGAAACTTGAACAATTACATGTCACAAGAAGTATTATGAATTCTCCTTTGTATCCTCGGACGAGATTGAAGAAAAAGAAATATGATACTATGATAGAGAAAGAAGAATCCTTTTTGTCCATTCCTAGAGGTCTAGATGAAAATCAGAAGAAGAACCAAGCAATGAAGGAAAAGACCCAAAAATTGAAATTATTGAAATTGAACCTCCACAAACATCAAGGCAAATCGATGAGATTATACAAAGATTGGAGGAGGAAGCTCGGGAAGAGCCCATAGAGAAAGACTCCCTTTTTGAGGATGCTTTGGTAGGATCCACTTCATCCCATTAATATGCCAAAGGGACAAGGGAAGAATATAGAGAATTACATAATTAAGAATATCTTAAGAAAATAACAGAGTTGACAAGTGAGCTGGAAGACAACAAGATCATGGAAAGACACTTGCAAAAGGAAAACAAAATGTACAAAGAAAACAACAACAACATAGCCAAGGAGAACAAGAAAATGAACAAGTAGATTAAAGAGTTTGAGACTCAGAATATGCTCATCTCCAAACAAACCTACAGATGACTAAAGGATAAAAAGTTATGGCAGTACAAATATGAGAAACAAAAAGTAAAAACTGCCATATACAAAGAAGAGGAACATGAGGGTATTGATATTATCCTTCGAGTTGCATAGGAATAAGCTACATGTTCAGGAATAGCAGGGGAATCATCACTCAGGAGATGCAAACAGAGAAAGAAATCATGAGGACATGCTTGAACATCAGCAAGAGGGAGATGTTGGCCCTCAATTTTGGTCATTTTTGCATATCCTAAATCGGTTCATTTACCACCATAATCCATCTTATTTCACTTACATATGCTTCATTTTAGTCCTATTTTTCATATTCAGGTAACTAAATTATGTTTTCAATTTTTAGAATTTTTTTGTAAAAATTGGGTTTTAAGAGTAAATTTGGACTGCATTAAAAATTCCCATAATATCTCCGTTAAAGTCATATGTGCAAGACACCTGGGCAAGATCTGAGCGCATATTTGGAAAGATTGGGAACCATGGATGAAGGAATACCTATTGGTTCTGTTATCTCAAAATCAGGCCCTGGAAGGCTGCAGACCAGGAAGACTTCAAGTAACTATTTCAGACCTACTTTAGGCTGAGGCTTAGCCTCCTCAACTTGAGAGGGCTCTCTCAAAGGTTAATGATTTTGATAAAGATTAGATGGCTACCTCTATGAAACAAGTGAAAAATATGAATGGTTGAACATGATCAGTAAACATCCATTGGGCTTATGGAGTCAACAACACCTCAATATAACAATGAACTCAACCTTACATGGAAGTCAGGGCATTTAGCATTTAAACATTCAGAACATAAACTCATATGGGACCACACAGTTCATAAATGTATACAGGAAGTCAGAGCACATTCAGTGAATTCTGAGTGATTATACATCCATACCACTGTAAGAATTAAGAAAAGGACAACATCACATATTCTGAACATAAAAAATCCTTCATGAATCCTGAGAAGTAAAGTCAAGCATGCATTACTGAAAATGAGTCTTACATAGGCCAAATACAAGCTTTTCCATAAAATTTCCAACCTCAATTACATTGCTGTTTCAACTATATATAGAGTTCTTATTCTAACTGATCGAGATTCCTCCTCCAGCATGAGGGGAATTTGAAAACTACTTCTAATGACACCTATTAACCTTTTAACTAACTAATAAATACAACAAAGTGTTGACTGGAGTTTTTTTTTAAGAGATCTAAATCAATTATGACTCTAACTCCATATTACATGCGTGATGGCTTTAATTAAGATGATTTCGTTCTCTGACATCTGGCTCCTTTCTGGCGGTGGCTGTAATGGACCTTTAATGCTTCATGTTGCCCTTCAATATCACATGTTTTCCAATGTCATAAAACATAGGAAATTATCCCTGTTTTACTGGTCTTTGGTTTACCTCAAAATGTTCGAATCCAAAAAAACATATCCTTTATCCTTTAATTATTCAAAATAGAGCAGACTGCCACGTCCTTGATGTGCTGTCCACCGTTTTCAGGTACCTGTGTGATGACAAGACCTTTCAAAAAGATTTGCCGCTTTGTCAATCATAATTAAACAACTGAATTGTAACATGCAGCTACAGCAGTTTCGTAGCGCGCTACAAAACTGCTGTGTAATTTTAAAAACAAAGTCTTCCTTTCATAGCTAAATGATCGCCACTGTTCATGGCTTAAGCACCTTTTCATCAAAATCTTCTCCAACTTCTTTTGAGTAAGCATACCGTGTAGAACTTTGAGATGGTGCCCACAGCATACAGAGGATAGCATGTGCCAAAATCCAGTTATGATCCGTGCACTCTACCAACGCTCACTAAAAGGATCTGTTGCCTTGAAATACAGCTCATATCCAATCCAAGCCACAGAAACAATGACAGCCACTGCCAATGCATTTATAAATTTCCTGTAAATTTCCAACTTGGCTAGCCGCCTCCTTGCCTGGAGCTTCTCCAGTGCTTTAGACAGAGAAGTGAAAATCCAGAGTATCAAAAATGCATCCAAAATAGCAATTGGAAGGACAAGGAACATCCTTGTCTTCCCCGACAAATCATCAATTGTTCCAACATTCTCCACCACATCAAGCAATTCAGAAGCCAGGAAATATGTTGCACCAAGAAGAAGCACCTTTGAAGTAAAACCACCAAGAGTAGGCCTAACCACACCATAACCCATTGAAACAATCAAAAGGAGAATACGGGCCACAGTTTTCTTCATTGCACCAAATGTAATGGCCCAGAATGTAATTCCCATGGGCGTGACTCCAGTTTCATTAAAATTTGCATACTCGAAGTACCACCGTGTCATTTCAAACATACCAAGGGCAATAACAAGGGTAATACAATTCTGAAGCTGTAGTACATCCTTCCAAAACCTGATATACTGGGAAAACCAAATGAGTCCAAGTAATAGGTATACTAGCGACATAAAGCCATAAAAGGTCATTAGGGGTGCCATCCTGCCTGGTAAATAACCTGTAGGATTTTTCCAAATAGTCTTTCCATCCAGCAACAGCTCCTTTAGGGCTGGTTCACACAATATAAAATACAAGTTGTACATTCCAGTCTTAGGAATTGTTACTGATTGTGCTGACAAAGTGTGGGAAATTTCATCTCCACTAAATTCAATATCTAATACGTAAGGCCATTTGGGATCTCCTGCAGATTGGCGCCGAATGACTTCGCCTTGTTTGCACCCCTCTATCTTGGCAAGGTCGGAAGTACAACAGATAGCCTTTTGGCCACCAAATAGTGAACCACCAATATCATCTCGATCAGATGCCTCAAAGATGATAGCCTGGACCAGTCCAGTACTGTGTTCCATGCCTGAATGCTGAGCAACAGCTTCCGTTGTCCTCCGCAAAGTAATATTTTCAAACTTGATGTAAGATTTTCCATTGTTGGGGCCGGATCCAGACTTCTGATCAGAGTCAATCGAGGCTCTCATGCCCTCGTTGCGTCCATAGAGCAGGTAAGCGTTTCCACTCTCCTTGAAGGAAGCGTCCTTGTATCCGTGCACTGACCCTTCAACTCCCACATTCACTGCAATTACCAGCAAAAGCACCACGAACAGCCAAGCTGAAGCCATCTTCACTGCGAAGGAACGAGTACCTTCACACATCCAAAGCCTTCAACCTACCATTGAATTACCTCGACTCTTGTTCTCCGTGTGTCCTGGTGCCATTAAGTTATCCTTTTTGTTTACAAGGAATAGTTTCAGACTGCCCCAAATTCATGGAATAGAAGCAAAACCTAGAAGAACATTTCCCCGATTGCTCTGAGACTATTTTGAAAAGCCTGATTGAACGACCAAAACCGTAGAGTAAAATACAACTGCAAACATGTACTAGTACCAAGACACCTAACGACCTAAAACACAACGGATTCTGATAAGTATGACAGCTAGGTGAGATTTGCTATGGATCAGCACAAAATCACCTAGACCGGGTTTCTGCGCTACGAAATCACATGAAACATGTTGCGCTGCGAAAACACCTAAAACTGACTTATGCGCTACGAAATTACTTAAGGAGCTTTGTAGCACATAATAACCTTTGAACAAAGCTGACACATGGAAATTGTGTGAATTATGAGACCAATGGTGAATGAGGATGCACAGTGGACTCCTAAGACTCAGACTCTAAGACAAACAAAAACTCAAACCTAGACTAGCACCGAATTTTTTTTTACCATCAAACTAATGTGAGTGGTTTTGAAATTAGAATTCTTAAGTGATAACAGTGGCTCCACTTGGGATAGTGTGCTCCTGTAGTACACTAAGAACTCGTATGTCCAGTGCCTTATCCATTTATGACAAACAGAAATTTGCTTGACAAGCATCCCTTTCAAGCTTCTTGGGCCTTCACCTCGGGCTTAAGCTTGATGATCACTGTATGAGAAAAAGAAATCTACATCTACTGAAAAAATACTCAGTCAACCTTGAGCTTATTTGCATTTTCCTACCTACCTACCCTAACAATTCAAATTTCTTTCAGCTCAATCAATGTGAAATTTCCAATGTAGCCAATCATTTGTCTTATCTGACATTTGAGTTTTTTGACTGCATCGGAGTTCAGAGCCACAATGATATTGTGATGACCACTGCCACTGAAATTGCCTCTGATCTTCATAGAAAAACTGAAAAACTGGAGAGTAAAACTCTTCCATGTATTTAGCTATAGGATCCCAGAATACATGATTAGCTTGATGATTCTTGTAACTTTCTGGTTGTGCAAACTGATCTTCAACAACAGTGTACAGTTCCTCAATCGTGAAAGAGAAAGGAAGCAACACTCTCTCCTTGTGTTCTGCCATAGAAAGCTTCTGAAAATAATGATCATGATTATGAAAACTATATGCCTGAATTTGACCTTCTAAACCTTCAATGTCTTTCTCAATGTCCTCAGCAACTTCATCCAAAAATTTCATCTTATCCTCTGCCTTACACTCAAATGATTTTAGATACGAGGACAAGGACAAAGAAAAATTTTCATTTGTTTCTCCATTACTATGATCATTATTCCATTGTTTGAAACCTTGAATTGAAGGAGAGTTTGCCACCACATCTGATCTATCTATCCATTCCTCCAAAAACATAAGCCAAAAGTCTTCAAATGACTTAATGGATTTGGCAGGAAAGCTTTCAATCCACTGTTTGCATTTCCCTTGAAATGAATCATAGAACAACATAATGCAAACATCTTCATTTTTAACTCTAAGAAGCTCGATAAAATCACAGAACTCAGATAGATGCTTCAAAGTTAAACTCAAATCTTCTCCGTTGAATTTTGGACCATTCCTTAGAAAATATGCATCCTTTGGAAAATGATTTGGGAAACCATGAATTCCTGAAAAATTTATGCATGCATACCTTGAAATAAGAATGGTAGCATTTGGGTCCTTCATAACTCCAGTGGAATCACCATGAATCTATGAATTTTGAATTCTTCAACAATGGAGTCGCCAAGGTAGATTTGCAGCCTCGAAAACCTTCTGAGCTCCTGCTACCTTCAGAAGTTCAGCTTCTTGATTTCGGGAAAGAATAATCTTCGACTCTCGGTAGACGCACCAAAATGTTATCTCAAAATCAGGCCCTGGAGGGCTGCAGACCAGGAAGACTTCAAGTAACTATTTCAGACCTACTTTAGGCTGAGGCTTAGCCTCCTCAACCTGAGAGGGCTCTCTCAAAGGTTAATGATTTTGATAAAGATTAGATGGCTACCTCTATGAAACAAGTGAAAAATATGAATGGTTGAACATGATCAGTAAACATCCATTGGGCTTATGGAGTCAACAACACCTCAATATAACAATGAACTCAACCTTACATGGAAGTCAGGGCATTCAGCATTTAAACATTCAGAACATAAACTCATATGGGACCACACAGTTCATAAATGTATACAGGAAGTCAGAGCACATTCAGTGAATTCTGAGTGATTATACATCCATACCACTGTAAGAATTAAGAAAAGGACAACATCACATATTTTGAACATAAAAAATCCTTCATGAATCCTGAGAAGTAAAGTCAAGCATGCATTACTGAAAATGAGTCTTACATAGGCCAAATACAAGCTTTTCCATAAAATTTCCAACCTCAATTACATTGCTGTTTCAGCTATATATAGAGTTCTTATTCTAACTGATCGAGATTCCTCCTCCAGCATGAGGGGAATTCGAAAACTACTTCTAATGACACCTATTAACCTTTTAACTAACTAATAAATACAACAAAGTGTTGACTGGAGTTTTTAAGAGATCTAAATCAACTATGACTCTAACTCCATATTACATGCGTGATGGCTTTAATTAAGATGATTTCGTTCTCTGACATCTGGCTCCTTTCTGGCGGTGGCTGTGATGGACCTTTAATGCTTCATGTTGCTATTCAATATCACATGTTTTCCAATGTCATGAAACATAGGAAATTATCCTTGTTTTACTGGTCTTTGGTTTACCTCAAAATGTTCGAATCCAAAAAAACATATCCTTTATCCTTTAATTATTCAAAATAGAGCAGATTGCCACGTCCTTGATGTGATGTCCACCGTTTTCAGGTACCTGTGTGATGACAAAACCTTTCAAAAATATTTTCCGCTTTGTCAATCATAATTAAACAACTGAATTGTAACATGCAGCTACAGCAGTTTCGTAGCGCGCTACAAAACTGCTGTGTAATTTTAAAAACACAGTCTTCCTTTCGTAGCTAAATGATCGCCACTGTTCATGGCTTAAGCACCTTTTCATCAAAATCTTCTCCAACTTCTTTTGAGTAAGCATACCGTGTAGAACTTTGAGATGGTGCCCACAACATACAGAGGATAGCATGTGCCAAAATCCAGTTATGATCCGTGCACTCTGCCAACGCTCGCTAAAAGGATTCGTTGCCTTGAAATACAGCTCATATCCAATCCAAGCCACAGAAACAATGACAGCCACTGCCAATGCATTTATAAATTTCCTGTAAATTTCCAACTTGGCTAGCTGCCTCCTTGCCTGGAGCTTCTCCAGTGTTTTAGACAAAGAAGTGAAAATCCAGAGTATCAAAAATGCATCCAAAATAGCAATTGGAAGGACAAGGAACATCCTTGTTGTTGTGGGGAAAAGTATCCGATGCGGATGACACTAACCCTACTCTAAAGGTGACAGTCTTTAGCAACAACTGAAGGTAAAGTTTTCATGTTCCACTTTATGAAAATACAGAGAGAATGAAAAGAAGGTCAACCAACCTGGTGTCTTTTGCTTAGTCGATCCTTGTCCTTCTCTCTTTGTATCTCGTTCCCAGCTCCTTGCTCTCCTAGCCGATCCAGCTACACACAGATCCTGCACAAAGAAAGAGAGCAAACTACAAGATACATGTACTCATAACTGAAGCATGGATTAGGGTGCATCAAATATACATGTAAACACAAAACATCTATGTAAGACAAGTATATAGAAGAACATGCAAACTTTATTGATAGAAAGTAACAGGGTTCCGAGGAAGTTACAACCAATGATGTTGGCTCCAATCCAGCAGCACCTCCCCAGCAGCAAGAACTCTCCTCTTCACCTCTAGTAAAACAATCACCCAATAACTCTGACAGTATACCAACAGCACCTCCTTGCTTTAACAAAATTCCAGCCTCCTTAGACCTCATAGAAGAGCTCTATATATAGGAGAGAAGAGGAAAGGATGAGTCAGCTTGAGACTGACATGAAGCTGCCTTGTGTCCTCTCCATCTTCAGTTAGTCTTCAGTTCCTGTGTCCACTTGGAGATCCTTGCTTACACATGGTGATCAAGTACCTCTTACTCATCACAAGGCGAATCTCATGAACCAAGTGTCAGTTTGGAAGCTTCCTGGGCAGTTGACACCTTGCAGGATGACTGTGCCACTTGGCCAATCTCGCCCAGCGCAGGTAGCCTTCATTAATATTGACTTCCAGCGCAGGTACAAAGAGGGATAGTTGCATTCCAGCGCAGAAGCTCAGTTAAGCAGCTGACATGATCCAAAATAAGCCTGTTTTGAAGTGTTTTCAGGTGGAGAACTGATTGGAAGTGCTGTTGGTTGATGACCTTGTTCTTTTAGGGGTAAGAACAACATGTTTAGGGACTGAGGATCCCTGTAATTATTGACATTCCCTGCTCCTTGACGCGAGGCACAAAAATGTCTATAACAGTTGCCCCCTAAAGTATGAGGCCGTTTATCGGGTGAAATGCTTTAGCTAGAGGGTCCGAAGTTCATTCCAGTGCTGAGGAGAGTGCCCTGTAATACAATACAATACATTATTTTTCATTCAATTTTCATGACCTAGCTGAGGCGGGCATTCCCATGCTCAGCTTTTACAAATACATTTTGGTACATATGACAGACGATCGTCTGATGACAGACTGATAATCTTCCGCTGAAATTATCATCCTTTGAATAGGATGATCATCTGCTGCAATGATGTACATGGCAAATGTTTTTATATTTCCTGAATATATATCGCAGCCCGGATGGATGAAACTAGATCCGGGGTCTTCAAACTCGTTCGATCTTCACTCTAAGTACAAGTCGATCCATGTGAGAATTGCGCTGAAGTCGAACATGGAAAGACATCGCTTGATTACCGGTCAATAATGAAAACCGTTAACAAGCGCGAGAGGAATCACCAATAATGACAATGACCCTCAAGGTACTGCAGTACAATTCACGTGGCGTGAATAAAGGACTTGGCGTCGAACGCCACGCAAAATCTTCTGGTCGAAGGTCATTGAGGTATACCTGTCGCCGGAAGTGAGAAACTTGCCATTGAGGCATGCAAGCTTCAAAGTACTGATGGGGGTGTTCCTAGATCAACTTCTTGGATAATGAGCTGATGTCGACAAGAAGCGATCCGTCAAAGGAGGGCCTTAATGAATCCCACATCAATGACACGGAACGGAGCTAATGATTTAGTGGAGGTGGAAACAAACTGTGACATATGATTCAGGGTGGCGATCATGAAATGGATGAAGGATAATGTATGGTAGTGGATGGGACACGGTTGACACTTTCAGAATGACCCCTCTTGAACATATAACGACACTGATGCGATGGATCGGTAGCATTACCCCAAATGTGGATGGTGTGGCGAGGACCATGGTGATGAGACCGGTGAATGAAACAACCCAACCCGATGTGGTACGGAGGAAAAGTGTCATGTTCAAGAGTGACTTGCTACCTTTTAAACTTTGATGTTCTCCCAATTTTTCCCCAGTCATTTCTGACCAGTACCTCTTTATTTTTGTCAAGCTTGAGGAGGATAACATATGCTTGTTCTATAACCTGCCCTTCGGGCAAGCCCATCGCTAAGATTTAACGAGCCTAGCGATAGGGAAACTCGTTCTCGTCTAAAGACAAGTTTGTCGCTATTTAATCATTTTAACGAGTCTAACGACAAGGAAAACTCGGTCCTTTTCATTTTTAGAGAGTCTGAAAAGGTACAGAAAGTTAACTCCATAATTCCTTTTTCGTCAGCATATCCCTTAAGTCCGAAAAAGTATAAAACAATACAGAAGGGATGGCTGTTCGGTACTTTTAACGAGCCGAACAAGACAAGCGCTCGATCCTTTTGTGCAATAATCCCTCGGGTCCAAAAAGATTAAAATTTAGAGGAGGGATAGCGTTCCGGTCATTTAACGAGCTGGAAGGCCAAAACTCGGCAAACTTTTCATATTTTACGAGTCAGTGAAAAGAGCTGAAAGAAGACTCGTCTTTTGAGGAACGAGTGATAAACAGGGATAGCTACAGATTCCAGGTACAGGTTGGAATTTTCCAATCACGACAGTGTCACAAGGATGGCTAGGTGAAATCACTCTTCGCAGCTGTTTCTCAAAAGAGGTAAACACACAAATGGAAGTGAATGATCGGCCAAATGAACGGTGGAGGTGATGGATGACAACACGATCAAGGTTTTTATGGCTGATGAATTTACGATCTCAAAAGGTTATTTACCGGTTCATTTTTTCCATGAGCTTGAACTCTGGGGGAAACTTTTGCTGACACTTTTTTATTTTTTAACGAGCATAGATTCAGGCCTAAAACTGCTCGAATTTGCGTTTATTTTTTAACGAGCATGAACTATATGCTAAAACTGCTCGATATACCAGTCATATGAAGAACGCCTCTCGTAAGGACCAATTTTTATAGAGCTTATGCCTTACCACAACTATGCTCTAATTTTGGCAAATTTTACTTTTGCCCCACAGGCTTTCTTTATGCAAGTTTGGAAACGGCTAATCCTACGAGTTTAACGGGTTAGACCTACAGGTTTAAAGGGAGGACCTAAAAATTTAAAAAATAAATAGTCGTCCCTTGCTTGCATTCCAAAAGTTTGCATGCCCCCAGGTATAGGATAGAATTTCGAGGCTGCCCCTCCTCTCCCCTACCTTTTCTTTTCTTTGGGTGTTCACAGTTATTTGTCATCTTGCCAATCTAATGCTAACGATTTCTCGTTATTTTAAGGGGTCTTACGCAGTACTCAGGCTTCCCGTCGGCCCACTTTTAACAAATAGCTATTTGTGACAATAGAAGAACACTACTCAAAGACAAAACATTGGTGTTATTGAGGGAGGCTTGCCTCTTTCTTATTATCCGAAGAGTGGTTCTATTCGCTGCCGCAAATCAATCTCTTTCTTCGGCGGTGTCTATCATTGGGTTGTCCAAAGATGGTTACCCTCTGTCACAACAATACGGTCCCCTTCTTTGTAGGCTGCCCCTGCTTATCCTTCAAAACACATGTTTCGATGGGCGAGGCTTGAATTCAAAGATGTTGACTACTTGTTGTAATAAGGGAATTCCTACTCGGGCATTGCCCACTTTTTAGACAAAGGTGAATGATTCCCAGACACATAACTTTAACAAAAGATTATTATTCCAGAACAACCCCACTTCCTACGGACGGGGTACGGACTAGTCATATTCTTCTGCGGAAATTCTTCCTTATACCCGGAGTTTCTTCTGCCCGAAGCAGACCAGGGTGCATGCCCCCTGGGTTCCAGTCTCTCTTTCCGAATCACTCGCATTCATCGGGAAGTAGGACCGGGGGCGGAGGCGTATCTTGAGTGAATAGACCATTTAGGATTGGTATTTGACTATTTGCGATGCGAGATCCCGGAAATGAAAGTTGGTCTACGAGCTTGACCATTCTTCCTTCGTGTGGAAAACACATTACTCTAAAGAGTGAGGAGACTATCGCTCCCATGCAATAAATATAGTCGCGTCCAAGGAGTAGGTTATAATCCAAGGGTCCTTGGACGACCAACACGTTCATCTCGACGGTCTTCCCTTTCAATGTAACAGGTACATTGGGGAGGATCCCTAATGGTCGACTGGTTCCTTTATCAAAACCTGAGAGATTTCTCAACTCAGGTAAAAGCACTGGGGAACCCAGTGCTTTCCAAGCAATAGAGGAAAGGATACTCACAGACGCCCCTTCATCAATGATAGTACCAGCCATAATCATTCTATAGATCTGGACAATGATTCTGAATGGTATACTGGCTGGTAACCGGGGTCTGCCTAGTTGATTCCAATCAAAGGATACAACCAGGTTGCTTGGTGGTGGGACCGAATATACGGCCGGATATGACCCTGATGTTGTTCCTTCCTGCGATAAAGGAATGGGCGCATTGCCCTGACGCTCATCAGAGTCGGCGCTGATATAAAGAACCTGGATGGTGTCATCCTTATTCTCTTCAGCTAGGGTGTCGCATGAAGATGACTCTTCAACGACGGTGTCATTGGAAGACGGATCTTCAATGACGGAGTCATTGGACGATAGAACCTCTGAAGGAAGAACCGGGTCAACTGCCGTTTCGACCTTTAGACTCTCGTCTGGTCTGGATTCGGTAGGTTCATTGTCAATGACCGACACTTCAGTCGACCACCTGAGAGGGTCAACTGGATTTTCAACTATCGAGGGATTAGGCGCGAGTTTTTGATATCCAGGAGGAAGTCGCAACGGTGACACCGGGCGATCTTCCAAAACTCTCTTGGCCTCATCTAAGAATGGACATTTGTGGATGGCATGATTACCTTCACACAATAGACAGGGTGATCTTGGTCCCCTTCTTCGTCCTTCACTCTCGCTAGTTGACGGAATGCAATCAACTTGACAACCAGAGGTTGATGCTACCGGATTGTGCAACCTTGGGGACCAGTCCCTTAGTATCCGGGGAATACAAGGACAATCACGATGGAAATGGATCCCTTTGCAAATGACACATGGCGATTTAGGCCCGGTCGGTGCAGTGTGTGGGTTTTTGTCAGTTTTCTTCTGCTTGCCCCCAGTCGCCTTCGCCAGAGGCTCCTTCTGCTTCTTTCCTTTCTTCTTCTTTTCCTTCTTCTCCTTGGGAGGCTGACTTTTGCCGGCTCTACCCTGTGAAGATGAAGGATCAGAGGAAGTATCATAAGAAGTGGAAGGCTGGTGGGTAGTTCTAGATTGTTCTGACTGTTGATTCGACTGCTCAGGATTAGTGGCGATCTGGACTACATTAGTTGAAAAGAGCCAAACAGGGAGGCCGATTGTCAATCCTGGAAGCGACAATGTAGCCATATGAGGCGCACCAACATCTCCCCAAGAGGAGAAGGGATTTGGACTTCCGCCAAGGTTACTTCCTTGGTTGGTGGGCTCCATACTTTTTAACTGAAAGATCAACGTGGGAATAACAGGTGATTATGTTCCGCTTTAAAATAAATTTTATTTACGACGCTTTTAGACACAAACTTGCTTTTTCATGTTTTAAGAGTCGAGAAAAAGCTAAAGATGACTCTAGTCGCCTTCGATGTATTAACGAGCCCGAAGTGACAAATGCTCGGTTGGACTTTTTCAGTTATAGAGTTTGAAAAAGGCCAAAAGAAACTGCTCTGGAGATCTAGGCAGAGGGTGTGCCAAACCTTTCGCGAAACCACAGAATATGTTTTACGGTACGGGTGGTCGATCTTCGTGAATGCTGTGTTCACTGCATCGCGATCAGTAGGGCGGCCGACACGGTTTCCTAAGGATAAAGGATAAAAGCCTATAGGGGTCTCCCAATATACTCGACGGTACGCGGGAGCTCAAGTCCGTGTTAGTGCCACCGACTCTCAGGAGGAATCACCCACCTTCATAGAGATCGACAGTCACTATGTTTAACGACGTCGGAACACGTCTCTACCTAGACCTCTAGATGTTTGCGTTAAATTCCAAAGCGTTGTTATGTAAATTGAGTTTATTTTAATGTTGATCTTTCTTAACAGTTTTCCTTTCAGGTTCGCCACGAGATGTATATATACAACTTCCTATATGCAATCTAAGAATGAGAAGCAAAATCTTTTCAGTCTTTCAACTTTGAAAACCTTAATCTACTTGAGGGAAAAGAAAGACACAACTTTTTCCACAGATCAAAGAACACACACTAAAATGCACATTTTCCTAAATCATCAAGCATACAGTCAAATGCAAAATGCACAATGCATGTATTTCTTTTCGTTATCCTTAATGTTGATGCTAACAAAAAGGAAACTGTTGTACGATTTTTGAATCAACTTTCAAGTAAAAATAAACAAGCTTGTCCACAATCAAAACGACACCTTATGATAGACTTGTTTAAAATACAGGAAATGTATAGATTCAAACCATAAAATGAAAAGCAAACAAACTCAAACAGCTATGAACAGTAATGAAACTATCTCATAAGATCACAAAGACACTTTTACAGTTCAGGATCTAAGAGGTCACAGCTATACTGGTTCGCTTTTCACAATGGGAAACTGGAACTGAAACAAGAAATACTGAAAGAACATTCACAGTTTCATCATACAACTGAGGCGGAATAATGACAAGGAGAAGTGGTCTACAGCAAGTACAATGACCAGCAAGCAATCATCAAGAAAATCAGTGAAAACAGGGCCAAGACACAAAGGGAAAGCTGAGCTAGACTAAGGCTAACTGGACCAGCGCAGGCACTGGTCTGTCAGTTTCACTCTCAGCGCAGTTCCCGAAGGGAGTACCTGCGCTGTAATGCAGACTGCCTGTGGACAGCCTGCACTGACTTACGAGAGTTACGTCTGCAAAGAATTCCGGGTCATAAAAAGCTCAAAAATGAACTGTTTTTGCTGAAATAAAAAGCTATAGGTCAAGTACAGGCTAAGGGATGATCAAGAGGATGAAGATCTATCACAAAGAGTAAAGATTCTTTTGTAGATTAGCTCTTCAAATCTTGAATTTGCTCAGCAAAGGAGCAAGAGTAGCAGACCCTCTACTTCGCTTTTGATATAGTCAAAAGCTTTTCGATTTGGTACTCTTTTCTTCAAGAAATGAATAGCAAAATACTACAAACACCAACAAGATACTGGGTTCCCCAGCGGAGTCGCCAGTTTGTTGTGGGGAAAAGTATCCGATGCGGATGACACTAACCCTACTCTAAAGGTGACAGTCTTTAGCAACAACTGAAGGTAAAGTTTTCATGTTCCACTTTATGAAAATACAGAGAGAATGAAAAGAAGGTCAACCAACCTGGTGTCTTTCGCTTAGTCGATCCTTGTCCTTCTCTCTTTGTATCTCGTTCCCAGCTCCTTGCTCTCCTAGCCAATCCAGCTACACACAGATCCTGCACAAAGAAAGAGAGCAAACTACAAGATACATGTACTCATAACTGAAGCATGGATTAGGGTGCATCAAATATACATGTAAACACAAAACATCTATGTAAGACAAGTATATAGAAGAACATGCAAACTTTATTGATAGAAAGTAACAGGGTTCCGAGGAAGTTACAACCAATGATGTTGGCTCCAATCCAGCAGCACCTCCCCAGCAGCAAGAACTCTCCTCTTCACCTCTAGTAAAACAATCACCCAATAACTCTGACAGTATACCAACAACACCTCCTTGCTTTAACAAAATTCCAGCCTCCTTAGACCTCATAGAAGAGCTCTATATATAGGAGAGAAGAGGAAAGGATGAGTCAGCTTGAGACTGACATGAAGCTGCCTTGTGTCCTCTCCATCTTCAGTTAGTCTTCAGTTCCTGTGTCCACTTGGAGATCCTTGCTTACACATGGTGATCAAGTACCTCTTACTCATCACAAGGCGAATCTCATGAACCAAGTGTCAGTTTGGAAGCTTCCTGGGCAGTTGACACCTTGCAGGATGACTGTGCCACTTGGCCAATCTCGCCCAGCGCAGGTAGCCTTCATTAATCTTGACTTCCAGCGCAGGTACAAAGAGGGACAGTTGCATTCCAGCGCAGAAGCTCAGTTAAGCAGCTGACATGATCCAAAATAAGCCTGTTTTGAAGTGTTTTCAGGTGGAGAACTGATTGGAAGTGCTGTTGGTTGATGACCTTGTTCTTTTAGGGGTAAGAACAACATGTTTAGGGACTGAGGATCCCTGTAATTATTGACATTCCCTGCTCCTTGACGCGAGGCACAAAAATGTCTATAACACTTGTCTTCCCCAACAAATCATCAGTTGTTCCAACATTCTCCACCACATCAAGCAATTCAGAAGCCAGGAAATATGTCGCACCAAGAAGAAGCACCTTTGAAGTAAAACCACCAAGAGTAGGCCTAACCACACCATAACCCATTGAAACAATCAAAAGGAGAAGAAGGGCCACAATTTTCTTCACTGCCCCAAATGTAACGGCCCAGAATGTAATTCCCATGGGCGTGACTCCAGTTGCATTAAAATTTGCATACTCGAAGTACCACAATGTCATTTCAAACATACCAAGGGCAATAACAAGGGTAATACAATTCTGAAGCTGTAGTACATCCTTCCAAAACCTGATATACTGGGAAAACCAAATGAGTCCAAGTAATAGGTATACTAGCGACATAAAGCCATAAAAGGTCATTAGGGGTGCCATCTTGCCTGGTAAATAACCTGTAGGATTTTTCCAAATAGTCTTTCCATCAAGCAACAACTCCTTTAGGGCTGGTTCACAAAATATGTTAGACTCTTTCATAAAGCAATAATAAATCCAAACATAAATTAATTAATTAAATATTCCAAGTTAGGAATTTGTGCATAACTCTTGGGTTGTTCCTCTAAGATAGGAGTTAGTTTAGGTAACTCCTATATTGGTGTGTCTGGTGAGAAATGATCTCAACCAAAGGAGAAATTATCTCAACCAAAGGTGTCTAAGATAGCACGCACTATCTTGAGACCAATATCTCTCATCTATTTATTTGTAACACTATTTCAATTATTTTGATGTAATGAAAATGTGAGAGAATACATGAGGCTTCAGCCTTTTTCCGTCAATATATTGTGTCTCTGGTTTTTATATGTGATTTATATATTTTTCTGAGTTAATGTCATTTTCTTCATGTGGTATCAGAGCCTGGTTTAGGCTTCATGCTGCCCCATTCGTATTCAGCATTGTGTAAGGTTGTATTGAACCCGTCGGTGATCCCATGCCATGGGAATTGTGTGGGGGAGGCACATAATTCAATAGAAATTATTGCGCATAGAAGGAGCGTTGTCACTCCGGGAAAGAAGTCTGTTGAGGCCAAGAGAAAGCCATTGCGTGCACCTGAAAATTGACTCGTGGGTGCGAAGGAGAATTAATTCTGATGGTTTATCTGCAAAATTTGTTTTGCGTGGAGCGTAGACAACATTTGACTGTGCATTGAAAAATCTGCTATTACCTGTTGCTGTGTAATCAAGCATCCAATCGGACCTCCAGAGTAACAGAAGTTGTGGAAGGCGAGCGAATATATATCGATTTGGAACCCAAGCTATTCCTTTTGTCATTTCTGGGAAGCATCTGGACTAGAATATCTCTCGTAGAATTGGATTGCCTTGGAGACTCGATTTCAGAGAAAATTCACGACTTTGAGGAGCCTTGGACAGCGAACCTTATAAATTTGGTGCATTCTGATCTGTTTTGACCGCAAACTCACGGGTAAGAGCTTCCATTTCTAAAGTATTTAGGAAACTCTTATTGAGCGGAGCGGATTTCTTGTTTTTGGCACGACGCAGGGAAATTACCTTTGAATCGAAAGTTGTGAGTGTTTTTGTTCAATAAGAAGTCTGTTTTTCTTGAATAAGAAGGCTGTGCTTAAGTTTTGTTGAAGATTTGATCCTTTTGGATCGGTTTTGCTCCATAGACCCCGCTTCCTCTCAGTTCACCTCAAGTTTGTTTAGTTTTCCCAAAATTTGCATTTTTCTATAAAAAATTGCATGTACCGATGACATATTCTTGCTTTCAAGCTGCTGAATATTTGCTCCTCTTTGAGTCAGCGTTATTTACTTCTGCCAATATCGCTCAGCTAGGGATGCATCCTAGTTTTTCTAATATCCTTCCAACTGTACCAATTTGGAGCGGAACAACCGTCTGTAGCAGTTTTTAGCCATTAAATAGCTGAATCCGACCAGAACAAGCCAGAAAATTGTAAAAATGTTGCGGAACTAGAGATTTTAAGGCGCAGTTCAAGAGAATCCAGATCGTATTGAAGGTCAGGTCTAAACAGCAGGTGGAATGAAGGTGCTAAACTGAAGCAAGGAAGCAACTTTAAAGGATCTACGTGGATTATAGAACCTGCGCGGGCAGAGCGGTAGCCTGTTGTGGAAACAACTGTTAATTCTTTTTATGTCCCAAGTTGCTTGGAATTGAAATTTCGAGCATCAGCGGTCAGAAATAAAACAGCTTGTAGAACCTGCGTGGAAAAGAAGCCCTGCTGAAGAGTTTTGCCTGAAGGTCTGTGGAAGGTTCATGAAAATATGCGTTAAATTTGTTGTGGTGAAAGTATTCAACATGGAGGAGCCAGCATTAAACACATGATCAATCGCAAAGTTCCATTTGGTGTGAGTGGGAGTGGAGCGTTCAATACATAAGCTCAATGCTCCTTTCTAAGAAGGTAAACGAATTCTTTTTAGCGTGCATAATTGACCTCTCAATCATTTACATACATAAGCATATCATGGGGTGTGGTTTATAATTTTTATATTTGCATGTGAAACGTAAATTCACTTTTTCATAAAGTGATTTTATAAAATCCATAAAAAAAAACTTTAATTGAAGAGAGGTATCAAAGTGAAACTTTTGTAGTGGGGAAATAATGTATATTATTTAAATGAGTGATTTTATGGAGAGATAAGGAGCGGATAAAATCATTTATTTGTAAGGGAGAAATAAGGTGTATATTTTGTAATCTTGGAGTGATAAAGTTTTTTTCTTTGAAGTAAGAAGTGATTTTGTATTTGGAGTGATAAGTGGATTTCTTTGAGAGAAATTCCTTTCTGTAATCCAAAATAATATTTTACTTTGAGAGGGATTTTGAGAGTGAGTGAGTCCAAGTAGTTTTTTGAAGACAATTTTTTTCTTCAAAAAGTTCTAGAACTTTGATTCCAAGAAGATGTTGTGAAGACTGAGCGATTATGTACTCCAAAGTTTAATAAAGACATATTTTTTTGTGGTGTTTGTGTCCTAGATCCGCCCGAAATTGAATAAGGGGATCTTAGGTACACGAAGAGTGTGTTGATGATGGTGCATGCTTCATGTTTTTTGCTTATGATTTGTGTCTAGTTTTGACACATAAATGATCTCATTTCATGCACACATAAAATACAAAGAGCAAGCACAACACCTATATCGAAATAATTGCAAGGAAGGATAATTAAGCTCCACACATACAACAACTCATCAAAGTTTTCAACATCGACATTCTACTTCAACAAGCAAATTCAATCAAGTTAATGAATTTGTAAACTTCACTGTTTCAAAGCAAAGTCTACATCGACATTCTTGCAAACAAATTTAAGAACTTGTAAATCAAATTCCAATCACATTGAATTGTAAAGGGTGCATTCTCGGTTGAAACCGACACCCAAGTCTTGAATTGAGTCATTGTAGTGAATCATTGAAATCATTGTAAGCTTTTTTGGGTGCATTTTCGAAAGTGTTCGACACCCTTCCTTTAAAGCACAATCAAGTGAGTCCATGAGTTTTAACTCCTTGAAACAACCATCACAGCAACCACAACAAGTTCAACTCTAACACCAATCCAGCAAGTTGAGATCAACAAATCAAGCGAGTGTGCCAGTCAAGTCCCATAGCAAGCAAGCCTGTCATCCAAGTAAAAAAATCAAGTGCAACAGTTCAAAGCACGACATCTTCGACAAGAGAGCCTGACTTCAAGTGAGCAAGTTCAGATGGCACAACATATTCAGTTGTTAAACATTCTTCACAGTTTGATCATCTCCAGTGATGAAGACATGGTGCACGTCAGCAAAGAAACTCTTGCTGATATTTCACGGCATCTACAGCTAACGCATGAAACCATTGAGTTTCTTCAGCTTGAGTCCCAACTTCAAAGGAATGAATTGCAAGAAAAGAGTGATACTTTCAAGTCTTTGAACCATCCAGATGATAAGTCATTCATCCCAACAACTTCAGGTGTCGAAGTTGTTCATGATCAAAGTCAAATTTCTTCCAAACCCATCATCAAGCCCTGGGAAGAAATTCAAAATAACAAGAATAGACGTGGCTTAGGATATGTCCCTGATGACATCAATTTACAAATCCCATCTTATTCCAAGCCAATTAAGTTTGTGAGTGCAGGATTTCTTGAACCACTCACCTCAGTAGGTACTAAGAAAGTTGCCGACAAACAGAATTGCACACAACCTAAAGTTGAAGTCCAATCAAAGTGTTCTCATTGTCAAAGAACCGGTCATATGGAAGATCAGTGTTTTGATCTCCATCTGTGTTGCCATTGTGGCAAGCCCAATCATTCCTCAGCAAAATGTCGCAACCACCAAAAATCAGGCAGATTGAAGATACATTATGACTGGATTGATCCTTGGGAATGGTCATCCACAGTCAAACGGTTGTCTCAGTTCTACAACTGACTCCAATCTTACCTAGTGCAGCCAGCAGTGAACAGATGATGGTACTCTCATGCAGTTGAATGAGGGAGTACAACAGTGAAACTCTCCTACACCTGAAGGGGGGGAGTTCAAATATATTTTGGAGCAAATTGTCTCTCCTTTTAGCTGAAAAAGGGGGGAAAATTTCAATGAAATTGACAAGTGGTTGTCAGACTGAAAGTCTCGACAACATCAGCGAAGCAGCCAGTGGGCATCTTCATCAGCCAGTGGGCATCTTCATCAACCAGTGGGCATTTGTCATCAGCAGTGAGCATCAGCAAATTCGCTAGTGGGCGATCGACAGCCAAAGCAACAGTGAGCAGCTTTCATCCTCGCAAAAGCAACATTGAGTTGTTTTTCGACATCTTCAGCCAGTGGGCAATCATCATCAAATTGTGTCAGTGGACACCGGATGCTGTTTTCAAGCAAAGGACAGTTGGATCCTTTTGCGGCTTGGCACATGATGGAGTTGTCAAGCAACATTCAGAGATGAATCAAGCATGCAGTTGATTCATGTTCTCTTCAGATTTGAGTTTTTTCCAGCATCCAGTTTTGGCGGTTTTTTCAGGCAATGTTTTTGAGGATCAACATGAGAACTTGGAAGATGGTTCTCGTTCTTATTTTTGGATTTATCATTGAGGGGGGGAATGTTAGACTCTCTCATAAAGCAATAATAAATCCAAACATAAATTAATTAATTAAATATTCCAAGTTAGGAATTTGTGCATAACTCTTGGGTTGTTCCTCTAAGATAGGAGTTAGTTTAGGTAACTCCTATATTGGTGTGTCTGGTGAGAAATTATCTCAACCAAAGGAGAAATTATCTCAACCAAAGGTGTCTAAGATAGAACACACTATCTTGAGACCAATATCTCTCATCTATTTATTTGTAACACTATTTCAATTATTTTGATGTAATGAAAATGTGAGAGAATACATGAGGCTTCAGCCTTTTTCCGTCAATATATTGTGTCTCTGGTTTTTATATGTGATTTATATATTTTTCTGAGTTAATGTCATTTTCTTCAAAATATAAAATACAAGTTATACATTCCAGTCTTAGGAATTGTTACTGATTGTGCTGACAAAGTGTGGGAAATTTCATCTCCACTAAATTCAATATCTAATACGTAAGTCCATTTGGGATCTCCTGCAGATTGGTGCCGAATGACTTCGCCTTGTTTGCACCCCTCTATCCTGGCAAGGTCGGGAGTACAGCAGATAGCCTTTTGGCCACCAAATAGTGAACCACCAATATCATCTCGATCAGATGCCTCAAAGATGATAGCCTGGACCAGTCTAGTACTGTGTTCCATGCCTGAATGCTGAGCAACAGCTTCCGTTGTCCTCCGTAAAGTAATATTTTCAAACTTGATGTAAGATTTTCCATTGTTGGGGCCGGATCCAGACTTCTGATCAGAGTCAATCGAGGCTCTCATGCCCTCGTTGCCTCCATAGAGCAGGTAAGCGTTTCTACTCTCCTTGAAGGAAGCGTCCTTGTATCCGTGCACTGACCCTTCAACTCCCACATTCACTGCAATTACCAGCAAAAGCACCACGAACAGCCAAGCTGAAGCCATCTTCACTGCGAAGGAACGAGTACCTTCACACATCCAAAACCTTCAACCTACCACTGAATTACCTCGACTCTTGTTCTCCGTGTGTCCTGGTGCCATTAAGTTATCCTTTTTGTTTACAAGGAATAGTTTTAGACTGCCCCAAATTCAAGGAATAGAAGCAAAACCTAGAAGAACATTTCCCCGATTGCTCTGAGACTATTTTGAAAAGCCTGATTGAACGACCAAAACCGCAGAGTAAAATACAACTGCAAACATGTACTAGTACCAAGAAACCTAACGACCTAAAACACAACGGATTCTGATAAGTATGACAGCTGGGTGAGATTTGCTATGGATCAGCACAAAATCACCTAGACCGGGTTTCTGCGCTACGAAATCACATGAAACATGTTGCGCTGCGAAAACACCTAAAACTGACTTATGCGCTACGAAATCACTTAAGGAGCTTTGTAGCACATAATAACCTTTGAACAAAGCTGACACATGGAAATTGTGTGAATTATGAGACCAGTGGTGAATGAGGATGCACAGTGGACTCCTAAGACTCAGACTCTAAGGCAAACAAAAACTCAAACCTAGACTAGCACCAAATTTTTTTTTACCATCAAACTAATGTGAGCGGTTTTGAAATTAGAATTCTTAAGTGATAACAGTGGCTCCACTTGGGATAGTGTGCTCCTGTAGTACACTAAGAAATCGTATGTCCAGTGCCTTATCCATTTATGACAAACAGAAATTTGCTTGACAAGCATCCCTTTCAAGCTTCTTGGGCCTTCACCTCGGGCTTAAGCTTGATGATCACTGTATGAGAAAAAGAAATCTACATCTACTGAAAAAATGCTCAGTCAACCTTGAGCTTATTTGCATTTTCCTACCTACCTACCCTAACAATTCAAATTTCTTTCAGCTCAATCAATGTGAAATTTCCAATGTAGCCAATCATTTGTCTTATCTGACATTTGAGTTTTTTGACTGCATCGGAGTTCAGATCCACAATGATATTGTGATGACCACTGCCACCGAAATTGCCTCTGATCTTCATAGAAAAACTGAAAAACTAGAGAGTAAAACTCTTCCATGTATTTAGCTATAGGATCCCAGAATACATGATTAGCTTGATGATTCTTGTAAATTTCTGGTTGTGCAAACTGATCTTCAACAACAGTGTACAGTTCCTCAATCGTGAAAGAGAAAGGAAACAACACTCTCTCCTTGTGTTCTGCCATAGAAAGCTTCTAAAAATAATGATCATGATTATGAAAACTATATGCCTGAATTTGACCTTCTAAACCTTCAATGTCTTTCTCAATGTCCTCAGCAACTTCATCCAAAAATTTCATCTTCTCCTCTGCCTTACACTCAAATGATTTTAGATACGAGGACAAGGACAAAGAAAAATCTTCATTTGTTTCTCCATTACTATGATCATTATTCCATTGTTTGAAACCTTGAATTGAAGGAGAGTTTGCCACCACATCTGATCTATCTATCCATTCCTCCAAAAACATAAGCCAAAAGTCTTCAAATGGCTTAATGGATTTGGCAGGAAAGCTTTCAATCCACTGTTTGCATTTCCCTTGAAATGAATCATAGAACAACATAATGCAAACATCTTCATTTTTAACTCTAAGAAGCTCGATAAAATCACAGAACTCAGATAGATGCTTCAAAGTTAAACTCAAATCTTCTCCGTTGAATTTTGGACCATTCCTTAGAAAATATGCATCCTTGGGAAAATGATTTGGGAAACCATGAATTCCTGAAAAATTTATGCATGCATACCTTGAAATAATAATGGTAGCATTTGGGTCCTTCATAACTCCAGTGGAATCACCACGAATCTATGAATTTTGAATTCTTCAACAATGGAGTCGCCAAGGTAGATTTGCAGCCTCGAAAACCTTCTGAGCTCCTGCTACCTTCAGAAGTTCAGCTTCTTGATTTCGGGAAAGAATAATCTTCGACTCTCGGCAGACGCACCAAAATGTTATCTCAAAATCAGGCCCTGGAAGGCTGCAGACCAGGAAGACTTCAAGTAACTATTTCAGACCTACTTTAGGCTGAGGCTTAGCCTCCTCAACCTGAGGGGGATCTCTCAAAGGTTAATGATTTTGATAAAGATTAGATGGCTACCTCTATGAAACAAGTGAAAAATATGAATGGTTGAACATGATCAGTAAACATCCATTGGGCTTATGGAGTCAACAACACCTCAATATAACAATGAACTCAACCTTACATGGAAGTCAGGGCATTCAGCATTTAAACATTCAGAACATAAACTCATATGGGACCACACAGTTCATAAATGTATACAGGAAGTCAGAGCACATTCAGTGAATTCTGAGTGATTATACATCCATACCACTGTAAGAATTAAGAAAAGGACAACATCACATATTCTGAACATAAAAAATCCTTCATGAATCCTGAGAAGTAAAGTCAAGCATGCATTACTGAAAATGAGTCTTACATAGGCCAAATACAAGCTTTTCCATAAAATTTCCAACCTCAATTACATTGCTGTTTCAGCTATATATAGAGTTCTTATTCTAACTGATCGAGATTCCTCCTCCAGCATGAGGGGAATTCGAAAACTACTTCTAATGACACCTATTAACCTTTTAACTAACTAATAAATACAACAAAGTGTTGACTGGAGTTTTTTTTTAAGAGATCTAAATCAACTATGACTCTAACTCCATATTACATGCGTGATGGCTTTAATTAAGATGATTTCGTTCTCTGACATCTGGCTCCTTTTTGGCCGGTGGCTGTAATGGACCTTTAATGCTTCATGTTGCTATTTAATATCACATGTTTTCCAATGTCATGAAACATAGGAAATTATCCCTGTTTTACTGGTCTTTGGTTTACCTCAAAATGTTCGAATCCAAAAAAACATATCCTTTATCCTTTAATTATTCAAAATAGAGCAGACTGCCACGTCCTTGATGTGCTGTCCACCGTTTTCAGGTACCTGTGTGATGACAAAACCTTTCAAAAAGATTTGCCGCTTTGTCAATCATAATTAAACAACTGAATTGTAACATGCAGCTACAGCAGTTTCGTAGCGCGCTACAAAAATGCTGTGTAATTTTAAAAACACAGTCTTCCTTTCATAGCTAAATGATCGCCACTGTTCATGGCTTAAGCACCTTTTCATCAAAATCTTCTCCAACTTCTTCTGAGTAAGCATACCGTGTAGAACTTTGAGATGGTGCCCACAACATACAGAGGATAGCATGTGCCAAAATCCAGTTATGATCCGTGCACTCTGCCACCGCTCGCTAAAAGGATTCGTTGCCTTGAAATACAGCTCATATCCAATCCAAGCCATAGAAACAATGACAGCCACTACCAATGCATTTATAAATTTCCTGTAAATTTCGAACTTGGCTAGCCGCCTCCTTGCCTGGAGCTTCTCCAGTGTTTTAGACAGAGAAGTGAAAATCCAGAGTATCAAAAATGCATCCAAAATAGCAATTGGAAGGACAAGGAACATCCTTGTCTTCCCCAACAAATCATCAGTTGTTCCAACATTCTCCACCACATCAAGCAATTCAGAAGCCAGGAAATATGTCGCACCTAGAAGAAGCACCTTTGAAGTAAAACCACCAAGAGTAGGCCTAACCACACCATAACCCATTGAAACAATCAAAAGGAGAAGAAGGGCCACAGTTTTCTTCACTGCCCCAAATGTATCGGCCCAGAATGTAATTCCCATGGGCATGACTCCAGTTGCATTAAAATTTGCATACTCGAATTACCACAGTGTCATTTCAAACATACCAAGGGCAATAACAAGGGTAATACAATTCTGAAGCTGTAGTACATCCTTCCAAAACCTGATATGCTGGGAAAACCAAATGATTCCAAGTAATAGGTATACTAGCGACATAAAGCCATAAAAGGTCATTAGGGGTGCCATCCTGCCTGGTAAATAACCTGTAGGATTTTTCCAAATAGTCTTTCCATCCAGCAACAGCTCCTTTAGGGCTGGTTCACAAAATATAAAATACAAGTTATACATTCCAGTCTTAGCAATTGTTACTGATTGTGCTGACAAAGTGTGGAAAATTTCATCTCCACTAAATTCAATATCTAATACGTAAGGCCATTTGGGATCTCCTGCAGATTGGCGCCGAATGACTTCGCCTTGTTTGCACCCCTCTATCTTGGCAAGGTCGGGAGTACAGCAGATAGCCTTTTGGCCACCAAATAGTGAACCACCAATATCATCTCGATCAGATGCCTCAAAGATGATAGCTTGGACCAGTCTAGTACTGTGTTCCATGCCTGAATGCTGAGCAGCAGCTTCCGTTGTCCTCCGCAAAGTAATATTTTCAAACTTGATGTAAGATTTTCCATTGTTGGGGCCTGATCCAGACTTCTGAACAGAGTCAATCGAGGCTCTCATGCCCTCGTTGCCTCCATAGAGCAGGTAAGCGTTTCCAATCTCCTTGAAGGAAGCGTCCTTGTATCCATGCACTGACCCTTCAACTCCCACATTCACTGCAATTACCAGCAAAAGCACCACGAACAGCCAAGCTGAAGCCATCTTCACTGCGAAGGAACGAGTACCTTCACACATCCAACACCTTCAACCTACCACTAAATTACCTCGACTCTTGTTCTCCGTGTGTCGTGGTGCCATTAAGTTATCCTTTTTTTTACAAGGAATAGTTTCAGACTGCCCCAAATTCAAGGAATAGAAGCAAAACCTAGAAGAACATTTCCCCGATTGCTCTGAGACTATTTTGAAAAGCCTGATTGAACAACCAAAACTGCAGAGTAAAATACAACTGTAAACATGTACTAGTACCAAGACACCTAACGACTTAAAACACAGTGGATTCTGATAAGTATGACAGCTGGGTGAGATTTGCTATGGATCAGCACAAAATCACCTAGACCGGGTTTCTGCGCTACGAAATCACATGAAACATGTTGCGCTGCGAAAACACCTAAAACTGACTTATGCGCTACGAAATTACTTAAGGAGCTTTGTAGCACATAATAACCTTTGAACACAGCTGACACATGGAAATTGTGTGAATTATGAGACCAGTGGTGAATGAGGATGCACAGTGGACTCCTAAGACTCAGACTCTAAGACAAACAAAAACTCAAACCTAGACTAGCACCGAATTTTTTTTTACCTTCAAACTAATGTGAGCGCTTTTGGAATTAGAATTCTTAAGTGATAACAGGTTTAGTCAAATTGAGTAAACACAATCCTGGTCAACGCTGGTCAAACTTGATCTGTCATTCAGAAATCCCTAGTAAAAAGGGGTAGATTTCTTATTTTGTGGGATTTTCCTAATTTTGTGAACCAAACTTGATGAGTTCGACCTATTTGGATGGATTAGGATAGATAAAACTGTTAGAGTCATTATAGAAAAGTTTGTTTATGATTTGCCTATTAAAACACAGTTCATAAACCATTCAAAGTGTGTAATTTTGTATTGAGACTATTGAAGACTTTTGAGTTAATTTGAAGAATTAGTTATATTGTTCTATTATTGTTCACGTTGTGAGATTTTTATCAAGTTCGCTGTAGCTGAAGAGTTCTTCAGGTGTACAAGGCAAGGTTGGAGGGCCCCCATACCAAGTTAAGTACAATTTGGTTAAATTTTGTATAAATTAGCATAGTTTTGATTCAATATTTCTTGTTTAAGTTTTATGATTCACTTGCTTAGATGTGTTATGATTTCTTTATGAGTTCTGGATGATTTTGGTTTAAGATCTAATTTGCATATGAAAGGACAACCAAGGATTTAAGTCTTTCTATTAAATTATGAATCACAACTAAAAATCATCCTTTTGCATTTCTTGAATTACTTCGTGAATTTCAGTTTATGGTTTGATGCAATGGTAATGTTGTTGGAGTAGAACTGTGAGGAAGGACAACGAGGACCTCCTAAGTTAGGATCCCCTTCTCTTGCTATATACACATCACAAATTGCTGCTCTTTAGTTTCTCTTCTTGTGGACAATACTGTGAGGAAGGACAATGAGGACCTCCTAAGTTAGGAACCTCTTCCTTTGCTTACTGCATCTTGAATCAGAGACTTTTTAGTTTCTTTATATTTGGAAATTATTTGTAATATGCACTTCCTTTAAACTTTGAATCTTGCCTTCTGAAATTGATTATACATAAAATCCATATATTTTGGAGATGCTTCTAAGTCTACAAACCCGGATTGACAAGTAAAACACCTGAGTTAGTTTACTTAGTAAATTTACCTGAAAATGACTCATGACATGACTCGACATGATAGAGTTGGTAGGTTCATGCTGCTGGTGGTGTCCATGTGTTGTGGGGAAAAATGCCTATGCAGGACGATCCTATCCACCTAAGGTGTGACAGTGCCTTAGCAACAAACAGAGACAGCTATTCTAGTATTCTTCCTTTATGAATTAAGAATGAAGAGAGAGATAGATGGACTAACCGGTGTCTTCCGTTCATCCCTCGATCCGACTTCTCTTCTCTTGGAGAGTTCCCAGCTACTTTCTTTCTCGCTCGCCCAGCTTCAAGAGGTTTCTGCAAGATCACAAGAAAAGAACACTACACAAGACATGGATTCATATTCATAACTAGTTCAGGATTAGAAATAAACCAAATACACTAATGCAATCATACATCAAGAATACACCAGCATATAGGAGAAACCAAGATAGCTTTATTGATGAATAACAAGGTTTAGGAAGAGATACAACCCAGAGGGCTCTAATCCAGCATCTCCTTCCCAGCAAATGGAATTCCTATCTTCACCCCCTTCAAAGCATTAAGCACCCAATAGTTCCAGTCTCAAACCAACATCAATTCTTTGCAATAACAAAATTCCAGCCTCTAGATCTCATGGAGGAGAGATCCATATATAGATGTTTGGAGAGAGGATGAGTCAGCTTGAGATCTGACTAGTGTCCTCTCCCTCTGTAAGTTCTTGATTCCACTTGGAGGTTCTTGCTTCCACTTGGAGATTTGGAACCTCTTACTCATCACCAGTCGAATTCCCTGAGGCAAGTGTCATTTTGGAAGCTTCCTGGGCATTGACACCTTGAGAAATGAGCTAGCCACATGTCCATTCTCGTTCAACGCAGGTAGCCAGTGTTCCCTTTGACATTCAACGTAGGTAGCCAGTGTTGGCTTTGACATTCAGCGCAAACAACTAGTGTAGCCACTGAAATGATCCTGAATTGACTTGTTTTTGAGCAGTTTCTGGTGGAGAACTTTTGTGAATTGCTGTGGTTTGTTAGCCTTGTTCCTCTAGGGGTAGGAAAAACATGTTTAGGGACTTTGGATCCCTTAGATTATGGACATTTCATGTTTAATGCTGTAAGGCACAAAAATGTCTATAACAGTTGCCCCCTAAAGTATGAGGCTGTTTATTGGGTGAAATGCTTTATCAGGGGGATCCGAAGTTCATCCAATGCTGGGAGGAGACCTGTAATAAGATACAATACAATACATTATTTTTCATACTGCTTTCATGATCTAGCTGAGGTGGGCATTCCCATGCTCAGCTTTATAAATTCATTTTTCTGTACATAGAACAGACAATCGTCTGATGGTAGACTGATAATTTTGATGGAATTATCATCCTTTGAGTAAGATGATTATCTGCTGCAATGATGTACATGTCAATGTCTTTATCTTTCCTGAATATATATTGTAGCCCGTATGGATGAAACTAGATCCGGGGTCTTCAAACTGGTTCGATCTTCACTCTAAGTACAAGTCGATCCATGTGAGAATTGTTCTGAAGTCGAACATGGAAAGACATCGCTTGATTACCGGTCAATGAGGTAAACCGTTAACAAGCGCGAGAGGAATCACTGATAATGATAATGACCCTCAAGGTACTGCAGTACAATTCACGTGGTGTGAATAAAGGACTTGGCGTCGAACACCACGCAAAATATTTCGGTCGAAGGTCATTGATGTATACCTGTCGCCGGAAGTGAGAAACTTGCCATTGAGGCATGCAAGCTTCGAAGTACTGAAGGGGTTGTTCCTAGATCAACTTCTTGGATAATGAGCTGATGTCGACAAGAAGCGATCCGTCAAAGGAGGGCCTTAATGAATCACACATCAATGACACGGAACGGAGCTAATGATTTTGATGGAGGTGAAAACGATCTGTGACATATGATTCAGGTTGGCAGTTATGAAAGGATGAAGGATAATGTATGGCAGTGGATGGGACACGGTTGACTTTTCTGAACGACTTCTTTTGAACATATGGCGACACTGATGCGATGGATCGGTAGCATTACCCCAAATATGGATGGTATGGCAAGACCATGGTGATGTGACCGGTGAATGAAACAACCCAACCCGATTGTGGTACGGAGGAAAAGTGTCATGTTCAAGAGCGACTTGCTACCATCAAAGTTTTCTTGAGTTTCTCCCAATTTTTCCCCAGTCATTGCTGATTAGTACCTCTTTATTTTTGTCAAGCTTGAGGAGGATAACATATGCTTGTTCTATAACCTGCCCTTCGGGCAAGCCCATCGCTACGTTTTAACGAGCCTAGCGATAGTGAAACTCGTTCTCGTCTAAAGACAAGTTTGTCGCTATTTAATGATTTTAACGAGTCTAATGACAAGGATAACTCGGTCCTTTTCATTTTTAGAGAGTCTGAAAAGGTACATAAAGTTAACTCCAAAAGTCCTTTTTCGTCATCTAATCCCTTAGGTCCGAAAAAGTATAAATAATACAGAAGGGATGAGTTTTCGATAGTTTTAACAAGCCGAATAAAACAAGCGCTCGATCTTTTTGTGCAATAATCCCTCAGGTCCAAAAAGATTAAAATCTAGAGGAGGGATAGCACTTCCTGTCCCTTTAACGAGCTGGAAGGCGAAGGACTCGACAATCTTTTCATATTTTACGAGTTAGATGAAAAGAGCTTAAAGAAGACTCGTCTTTTGAGGAACGAGTGATAAAACGGGTTAGCAGCTGATTCCAGGTACGGGTTGGAATTTTCCAATCATGGCAGTGTCACAAGGATGGCTAGTGAAATCACTCTTCGCAGCTGTTCCTCAAAATGGGTAAACAATCATATGGAGGTGAACGATCGGCCAATGGAAAAGTGGAGGTGACGGTGCAAACACGACCAAGGCTTTAACGACTGATGATATTACATTCACGGCGGTTATTTACCGGAAGATAGTTCATTTTTTAACGAGCTTAAACGCGGGTAGAAACATTTGCTCGATCTTATGTTTATTTTTTAACGAGCATGAACTATGCGCTAAAACTGCTCGGATCTTGCGTTTATTTTTTAACGAGCATGAACTGTGCGATAAAACTGCTCGAATCTTGCATTTATTTTTTAACGAGCATGAACTGCGTGCTAAAACTGCTCGATAAGTTTGCATGCCCCCAACATAATAACGCAAATCGAGGTGCATGCCCCCCAAGCTTCATTGCATTCAACTCGGTGGTTGGAATGAAGGTTTACCTTTGAGACTCGGAAAGGGGATTTGTTTCATTTTTTAATGAGGTTGACACAGTAAAAGAACTATCCTCATGACTCCTTGTTTCATTTTTTAATGAGGTTGACACGAGATAAGAACCGTCCTCGGAGCCCACTGTATTTACAGTATTTCTATTAGGGCGATGATCCACGCTGACAAAATGTTTAGGAATCTTCCGAATCCATTAGATATAGAAGATTTCATATTGTAGGTTTCCACTGTGGCCACTTCCGCCAGATTACTTGCAGGCGGTAGGGCAAAAGTACCCATTAAGGCAGGGTCTTTTAGGAGACCTACTCCAATATTTTGAAGCGAATGATTGCTTCCATGGATCATTGGAATGCTTCCCGTAACTTGTGAACTGTCGGGGAGGAAAGTTTGTTGGTCGACGACTGTAATTCCTCCTTGAAAGGGAAATGCAATCTTCCTGAAGTAGGTCGACACAACTGCGGCCATGGCATATATCCAGGGCCTTCCCAGTAGGATGTTGTAATCGAGGTTTCCATCGATTACTTCAACATCAACTTCTACTGTTTTCCCCCCCAGTTCAACTTGAAAGTTACTTAAAATCCCGTATGGAGTGTATGATCGTCCATCAAATGCCTTTAACGTCGTTGACGATTTCGACAAGGGTGGTGAGCCTAAATTTTTCCAGCAACTCATCGACATAAGACATGTAGATGCCCCCTCATCAATAATTGTTCGATGAACAATTTTGTTGAGGGCTTTCACTTGAATAAGGAAAGCTAGTTGAGCTGGTAACTGAGGGTCATATTCTTTATGATCAAAGGCCACAAGATTTGAATCCATTGGGCCAATCCCCCCTATTGCTGATAATAAAGCTTGCTCTTGGGAGGGGCAATTTTGCGGTACCTCAAGTGTCGACATAGTGGACGGCGATTTGGCCAGGTCCTCCACTATATTATAATTCTGTGCTACTTTGGCACGAGGATTAAATGTCGATTTGTGTACTACTCCCTTTGGCGACTTTATCATTGGTTCAGGAATGATGGGTGGCACAACTTTGGTTAAAGTTGTCGTCGAACTACTAGGTTGTTCATTAGCCTTGTTATTCGACAGCCGTGGATTCCCGTAATCTTTATTCCTTGTCAAAGCATCATTTTGCTGCCTTGAGACAGACAACATAAGCACTTGGGATCGGGAAGCATTTTGATTAGCAACCAGTTTGGTTCCCGGGCTTGGAAACGGATCAGTCAATACCGCTGGGGTTTTTGAACTCTTAAAGAGTTTCTTAACTTCAGCTATATGTGGACAATCTCTCGTCCAATGATCCTCATCGCATATATGACACCCCGCAGGGGGTTTCCTTTTTCTCCCTTTCTTTTTCTTCTTGCCCCCTGGTTGCTTCAGTTGTTTGCCCTTGTTGGTCGACATGACATTTACTTCCGAGGCAAGAAGTTCCTCATTTGCATTTTGACTAGAAATCTTACAGGCCTTTTTAGATGTAGCCTTTGTCGATTTCGTATCTGTTTTTCCAATCACGCCATCGTCGGCGTGAGAGTCATTGTTTGATTTAGGAGGAGGAGGAATTGAGAATTCCGGTCTAGGGGCGTCAGGTATTTTGTCGTAGAGCGTGCCAGACTGAGTATAGACCAAGTCTAGATATTGCGCACGAGCGATGACTTGCTCTTCTGTTACGACTCCCCCTTTTGCCACATCTTCCATGATTGTAGGAAGTAAGGATTTGATAAACCATTCAGCTAATAGCTGATCGGGAATGTACGTTTTCACCATCCTACGACGACGTCGCCACTCATGTATATGATCAGATATGTGAGTGGCCGTTGTCTGTTTGAAGTTGGTTAGGAGTTCCGTTCCCGTTTCATACCTTATCGGTAATTGAAAATGGGTTAAGAAAGTTGTGGCTAAGGTACTGAAGTTGTCGAACGAAGCTCTAGGCAACTCAATATACTATTTTGCCGCTGGACCCGTTAACGTCCTCTGAAAAAGGCGAAGCCTTATCGAATCATCGTTTAGGGTGTTTGATGAACACCATAGATGAAATGTCATCACGTGATTCGATGGATCTTCACCTGGATTTCCATTAAATTTAGGAATATTTGACGGAAGTTTATGCGGAATCGCTGGCCACCAAGGGGCATAAGCAATTGGATCATTCGTCAGCCGGTTTAGATCTGGTAATTCTAGAGTTGCTACAAAGGGCAACTGTTGATTCAGGTTAGGCGAAGCATACCCAGGATACGATGGAATTGCCTGAGCAGTGGGTCTTTGCATACCAGCATAATGCTGGCAACTTTGACAAGGTTGATGGGCATAACCACTATAATATGGTTGCCCATTACTTACAAAGACTTGTTGCTCAGGTCCTTGATATGATTGCTGGAATGGCGGTTGTTCTGATTGAACCAGCCCTGGTTGTTGGACCATTTGCTGTTGTCCAATACTGGATGATTGACCAAGATGAGGAGTCATAGTACTTGTTTGAGCCTAAGTCGCTCCAGATAAGGAGGCACTAACCTGAGGTTGTGATTGAGTCGTTGAGACAAGAGGCTGTTGTATTGCAACCTGAGAAACTTGGGGTTGACATACAACAGGTAGCGCTTGTACTTGCGACGCAATCACCATACCAGGTATAGTGGGAATATTCGACACAGGGTGGACTGGTTGCATTGAATATGCAACCCTTGGTTGCTGAGGCAGTATTGGTACCCAACCGCTGGATGTAATTCCAGTTTGACCTGAAATTTGTTGTAAACTCCCATATGGTTGTTCTCCGGGAGGGAACAATGAAAAGGCATACTGCCCTCCATATGGTAGCAATCCAGTACTTAAAGGGCAGATTGGCCTTTGAAGACACATTGGATCGATTTGTTGAGTTTCAACATAAGAAATACCAGATGATAATCCGGATGAAGAAATAGGAACTAATCATGTTGTCGAAGCAGTCCCTGATGGGACTCCGGCTTGTTGTTGATAACTTGCCGGGACAGGTGGTATACCATTGAACATCGTTGGGGTAGCAGCAGGAGGCTCTGCCGCTGATGTGTCGGATGACACAGTCCTGAATGTCGACGGTTGTTCAGACATATCTAGTTTATCCAAAAGATTTTCTAGCGATTCTTCAAGAACTTGTGATGAAGGGAGACTAACTTCGAAGATCAACGAGGGAAAGGTGATGATTTATTCCGTTTAAAATAAATTTTAACGACGCTTAGACACAACCTGCTTTTTCAATTTTAAAGAGTCGATAAAAAGCAAAAGATGACTCTAGTCTCCTTCGATGTTTTAACGAGCCCGAAGTGACAAATGCTCGGATGGACTTTTTCCGTTATAGAGTCTGAAAAAGGCCAAAAGGAACTGCTCTGGAATTCTAGGTAGAGGGTGTGCCAAACTTTTCGCAAAACCGCAGAATACTTTTTAAGGTACGGGCGGTCAATCTTCCTGAATGCTGTGTTCAGTGCATTGCGATCAGTAGGGCGGCCGACACGGCTTCCTAAGGATAAAGGTTTTATGCCTATAGGGGTCTCCCAATATATACGCGACGATATGTGGGAGCACAATCCATACTGGCACTATCGTCCCTCAGGAGGAATCACCCACCATCAACGAGATCGACAGTCACCAGGCTTTACGACGCCGGAACACGTCTCTAGCCTAGACCTCTATGTTGTGCGTTATGTTGCAAAGCGTTGTTAAGTTCATTCAATTTATTTTAGGTTGATCTTTTTAAAGTTTGCCTTTCAAGGTTCACCACGAGATGTATGATACAAATTCCTAAATGCAGTCTAAAGATGATAAGCAAGCTTTATATCTTTTCAACTTTGAAAATCCTAGCTACTAAGGGAAAAGAAAGACACCATCTTTTCTCAAAGAGCAATCAGCACACTCTAATGCACTTTTCCTAAACCAAACATGCAAAACTATCAAGATGCAAATGCACAATGCAGGTGTTTGTTTTCCGCTTTCTTAGTATTGATGCCTACAAAGAAAGCTTTTGCACAACTTTGAATTTGATTTTAAATGACAAATACAAACAAGTTTACTTTTTCGAAATCAGAAAGGGTAGAAGAGATTACAACACTTAACGATTTTCGAAATGAAGACTTGTTTTGACACTTAAAAGAGACAAATTCAAACCAATAAGCAAAAGTAAATGTATAATCAATCTACAAACAGCCAATGAACTCTCTTCTAAGATCACAATCAACAGATCTGAATCAAGGGCTACAGGATGACTATGTCACTCATGCAAAGGAAAACTGTAAATGACGCCACAAACACATAAAAACACTCACAGTCTTTTTGTACAGAAGGAGGCGGAATGTAAGCAGAGAAAAGGAGTTATTAGACTGGTACCTATGCTGGTTACAGGCTGCAAAAATCAGAGATCAAAACAAGGCAAAACAGAGCAGAGAACCCCAGCTGCACAAAGGACAAACTGGTTCAGCGCAACCTCAACACAGGGGTTTTGACATTCAGCGCAGGTAGCCTTCACGGGACCTGCGTTGAAATGTAGGATCCCTTCACTGGGTCTGCGCTGAAGCAGAAACTCTCGTTTCCCTTAGATTCTGGGTCACAGATTGCTATTTAATTCACTATTTCAGGCCAAATAAAAGCAACAAGCAAGGTACAATCAAAGGGATGCTTTGAAGGGCTACTAAGATCTATCACAAGGATCATCAAATCATTTGTGAGTCCATTGTTCAGATCATAGACAAGTCCAGTGATTGGATCAAGGCAGCAACTGTCTACTTTGCATCCGGGAAAAACAGATGCAGTTCGATTGTTGCTGTCAAGTCTATGAAGTAAACAATGATAGAAACACAAATAAAATGACTAAACAGATCTCCCCAGCGGAGTCGCCAATTTGTTGTGGGGAAAAATGCCTATGCAGGATGATCCTATCCACCTAAGGTGTGACAGTGCCTTAGCAACAAACAGAGACAACTATTCTAGTATTCTTCCTTTATGAATTAAGAATGAAGAGAGAGATAGATGGACTAACTGGTGTCTTCCGTTCGTCCCTCGATCCGGCTTCTCTTCTCTTGGAGAGTTCCCAGCTACTTGCTTTCTCGCTCACCTAGCTTCAAGAGGTTTCTGCAAGATCACAAGAAAAGAACACTACATAAGACATGGATTCATATTCATAACTAGTTCAGGATTAGAAATAAACCAAATACACTAATGCAATCATACATCAAGAATACACCAGCATATAGGAGAAACCAAGATAGCTTTATTGATGAATAACAAGGTTCAGGAAGAGATACAACCCAGAGGGCTCCAATTCAGCATCTCCTTCCCAACAAATGGAATTCCTATCTTCACCCCCTTCAAAGCATTAAGCACCCAATAGTTCTAGTCTCAAACCAACAACAATTCTTTGCAATAACAAAATTCCAGCCTCTAGATCTCATGGAGGAGAGATCCATATATAGATGTTTGGAGAGAGGATGAGTCAGCTTGAGATCTGACTAGTGTCCTCTCCCTCTGTCAGTTCTTGATTCCACTTGGAGGTTCTTGCTTCCACTTGGAGATTTGGAACCTCTTACTCATCACCAGTCGAATTCCCTGAGGCAAGTGTCATTTTGGAAGCTTCCTGGGTTTTGACACCTTGAGAAATGAGCTAGCCACATGTCCATTCTCGTTCAGCGCAGGTAGCCAGTGTTCCCTTTGACATTCAACGCAGGTAGCCAGTGTTGGCTTTGACATTCAGCGCAAACAGCTAGTGTAGCCACTGAAATGATCCTGAATTGACTTGTTTTTGAGCAGTTTCTGGTGGAGAACTTCTGTGAATTGCTGTGGTTTGTTAGCCTTGTTCCTCTAGGGGTAGGAACAACATGTTTAGGGACTTTGGATCCCTTAGATTATGGACATTTCATGTTTAATGCTGTAAGGCACAAAAATGTCTATAACACCATGACGAGCTGTAGTGCTGCTGAGTGATGAATGTGCTCTTGGTGTATCATAGCTTCACCTCTACATGGCAAGGTGTGCGGAGTCTTCGATGGTCTTGGTGTTCGCTTGATGTTGCACGTGCATGTCTCTCCTTCGCTTTTACTTGGCATGCTCCATGTGGTCGCCCATTTGTAAACAAGTCTCATTGCATGCGCTCCTTGTTCATCTGGTTCCTCATTGCACAATTTCTCATCGATGTACTTGTGTCTTCAATCACTCATGATGAGACGACATCAAATCCATAAATCTCATAGCCTACCATGATGCATTATTTTTCACTTTCGGATGTAGGTGATTAGGAGAGAGGACAAGGCTTTGAAATTGCGCAGAGCACATTTCAAGCCCGGATGCGGGCTCCGGGCACTATCCATGAAAATTGCGTAGAGGTCACTGGGAGGCGGAGATGGGAAATTCGAATCGGTAGTGATTGTCTACGGGATCTCTTTCGGTTGGAGGAAGATCTACATAATTTTTCCAGGGAGACAATGCAGGAAACAGAGGGGGATTGACAATGAAAACTGTGGAATTTCTTCGAGGAGGCTAGCAGCGAGCCGCGGGAGGCTGTTGGAAAAAACTATGCAGAGCTGGGAGGCTGGCCTACTGGACATCCCTGTGCACTATTTGGGCTGAGCGGGATGCTGGGCAGCTAGGAGACTTCTCATGAAAACTACGTATTTTTCAGGAGTAGCAGGGTGACTGACAGGGTGACTGTCTGGAAAAATTGCGCAATTTTTAAGGGTAGTGTAGTGAAATGCAATGGGTGTCTGTCCAACATGTTTGCACAGTTTCTTTAGTTAGTGGAAGCAAGCATGCTTGGTAGATTTTGCGCAATGTTTTGGAGGAGTGAGACCTGGGGTCACTACCCGTTCAAACTCTATGGTTGACCAGCTGGAGGCTTGATATATTTGTTTGCTGGAAACGTAGATTGTGATGGATTACTGAGAAAATTCTGTGCTGTTCTGGGTGACAGTCAGTCGGGTTGATTCCAAGATTGTATAGTGCAGACTGCCTGGGAAGTAGGCTCAAGCTCTGCGCAATTCTGGGCAGCTGTACATGATCACTTAGGGCTGAGACTGCGAAGTGTAGCTCAACAAAGGTCTAGTTGTTGGGGAGTGGTCTGGTCGGCAGAGTTTCAACAAAATGACTAAGTGTGTGAGAGAGTGAACTTGTGCATGCATGACCTTACGAACACACACTCAACACAAATCGACGACAAGACACCTCGAACTATCAAGACAACATACACTCAGTGTGACTGACCGACAAGTGCGAGTGACAAGAACGACACTTGAGATAGACATTCGGACGACCATGACGACTCTTGCGTGACAGTGCTTATAACATTGTGTGTGAGTGCAATAGATTTTTACATAGAGAGCACAACTCAAACAAAACCTTCAACATCATCAGAATGAGGTCCTAAGCATGGCATAGAAATCAACATGTTGAAGACAACAATTGGTCAAACAAGCAAAAAGGAAGCAAGACATGTAGAGGAAACACGTGAAATTACCATTGTGTTTGTGCACATGCATGTTACTGAGGACAAGATGATATGAAAATGACAAGTAGTCCTGGAAAATTAACTAAGAGGTGTACTTCAGAAGGTTTTCTTTCCTTACCATACTTACCCTCAAGATGATTATGCATCTGATGGAGTTTGCATGTGGTCCTGATCTTTTCCATTACTCGGTCTCTTGGTCCTTCTCCTCAACTCCTTGGGAGTGATTTTAGCATGTCACCTTTTCCTATAGTCACTGAGATGTATATCTGCGCAATATCAGTGGATAGTGACTGTCGTTGGAATGAGGCCTTGGGAGGCCTGTCTACGCAGTTTCTGCATGCAAGACAGATAGGGAAACTTGGACAACATTGCACAATTTTGAGGCACATGACGCTGCTGTGGGATGGGGGTCCTTGGAGGACACCTCTGCACAATTTCTGAGTTTAGTGCATTTGGAATTCTCTGCGCATTTCTGTAGAGCAGTGCTAGCTGCCTAACTCCTCTTTGCATTTTTGGAGAGTAGTGTTGGTTGGGGTCACTGTGGGTTGTGGGGTTTCAGCAGGCAAGGGAGGTTGGTGTCTCTACGAGCTGCGGGGTTTCAATAGGAAAGGGATGTTGGTGTCTCTACGGGCTATGGGGTTTCAGCAGGTAAGGGAGGTTGGTGTCTCTGCACACTGCGGGGTTTCAGCAGGCAAGGGAGGAAGCTTGATGGTTGCAGAAGCAAAGCAAATAGTTTCGGGAAGCTGGATGAGGCTAGGTTTCTTGGGAAAATGGATAACTATGAGATCAATGAAACATATGTAAACATTGATAGGAATTGATCGTGATCGCACATAGACACTTAGTGACACAACATAGACCATCCAGAATGCATAAGACATACTTTTCTTGATGCAAAAACCTTCGTGACAAGAGTTCGTGAAGTGAGTGTGAAACATGTCTATGTGATGACAACCACTTATGTGCACATGATTTCCCTTGAAGCAATACAACATTCCCTTTGCATGACAAAAAAAAACCCTAATGCCCAAAGATGACACATGTTGCATAAATATGAGGAAACAGACAACTCTTAAGATCAAGGAGGGGAGCTTGAGATCTTCATCATACCAACAAGTGACCAAGGATGATCGATCACAGGATCCGAGGTAGGCTCTGAAATTTGCATGCGAGCCAAAATTTTAGAGGGTGGTTGTAGCTGCTACAAAACTTGGCAACACACTAGTAGAACTCCAACTCTCTATATGGACCTTGTTTCGTGAAAAGCAAGTCTAACCTTTCTGGAAGTATTGCTCGATTCTTCGATGGTGATGGTTTCTGCATTAGCTTGTGTGAAAGATGTAGTCCCTACCATTCTCTTGATCGGTCAACACACATTCCAAGCCAAGTCAACTTAGTTATTTTGTTTTGGGATGAGGGGTATATTGATGATCAAGAAAGAAAACTGTCAGAGTTTAAGTTTCATCTCTGGTGTTGATCCACTGCTAGTAGGCCTGGACAGTACCCCGATGGAGTCATGCAGGAACACAAGCATCGCTCCGTTGCCAGCGCGCCATGTCAGTACCCCGGCGGAGTTACTTGTATCATGGTTATGCACAGGAAGCCTTTCTCTTCTTTTGCCTTATTCATTTTTCATCATTTTTTCATTTTTTTCAAAGAACTGTGCATAGACACTTATTTATTTTAGAGGCAGAAGAGGGATCCCGACTTATTGAGAGAAGGAGAGGTTGTTCCTTCAAATAAGTATGTTATATATACTTCTGACAACTTGTTAAAGTTTCCCCCCCTCACCTTATTCTACTTGATTGAGCTGATAAGGGTTAACACAAAAGAATCGATTAGAGTAGGCGGTACTAGTTAACAATGCAAGCTTTGTGTTTTCAGTGTTTTCACCAAGACTCACTCTGAACATAACACATTTTCCATCAAGGCATCATCGACTGAAGACAACAGGTAAAGAGAGAGGACAACAAATAACCAGGTGTTGATATCTATACAAGTCCTCTTAGATTTTCCCAGCTTGTTTCGAGAGCCAAAAATGGTTTCACGAGAGGCTAACCTACAGGTATAAGCAAGCAAAGAAAGAAAAAAGGAAAAAGAAGAAGTAAAGTGAAAGGAAAAAAAGTAAGCAAAGCAAGCAAGCAAGCAAACATGAAAACTAGAAGGCAAAGCAAAGCAAATAAGCAAAGACTACTCCTACTCCTATGCTAAACAATGCATGGGCCTACCTACGTGAAGTGATATTTCCAATGCATCCACCGACGCATTGGCTGGCCCATGTTGGTGAAGACATGGTTAACAAGAAAGATATGCATGTAAACTAGCGAACAAGAAAGACAGATCAATGAATACCAATACACTCTGAGTTCTAAAACATCCACATAATAGAAAAGAGCGAATGCACAAAAAAAACATTCTGCAGACATACCATGTTGTTATGACACACAACGTGCAGGTGATAAACATACACACTATTTGGACTATGACATACGAGTGAACATGAGAAATACCAACAAATTGTGCTTTGCATGTGTGCTTGTTGAGTAAGATTCCTTCAAAGCTTGAGCGATGGGATCATGTGATTCGAGTGGAGAAAGTGAAATCTGGATGTTTGGTTGATTTTCAATGCAAAGCAGAGAGTGATGAGGAGCCTTGGGTGTTTCGAAAATTTTACAATCGGAGGTGGAACTAACCTCAAGATAGTGAGGGCCTGACATAACCATCAGCCTAGGCTGAAGTGCCTCGACAGCGTGTGGGGTTTCCACTCCGTCAATAGGTATATCACTGGAGACGAGTGGCTTAGACATATTAAAATCGAGTGAATCAACATCATGATCAAATGAAGAAGTACAAAGATCACGACAAACATGATCAGAAAATTCGGGATGTTCGTCGATATCCTCATGATTTGATGATCATGTAGAGGGGTAGAGGAGAAACAAGGATGTTCACCCTCAGAGGAGGATGTGTCCTCTCCATAATGTAATGATAGAATGACATCTGGTGTGTCCTGTGAATGATCAGAAGTAGAGGCATCTGGAAATGAGTTTTAGAGGGAGAATCAAAAGTGTCAGAATCAGAAGGGATGTCAGGATAGAGCGAATGAGGTGTGGACGGAAGGTAGTCATCCTTCAATACAGTTTATTCTGTAGATTCCCCCACACACTCATCATGAATGATAGCACAGGTTAGCTGCACAACACTAATTCCGTCAACAACTTGATCCTCATTCACAATAAGTGTGGAGTCGAGAACGAAAGAACACAAGACAGTACAATCCAGAGGATCAATAAAATGCAGGGATGGAGGTTGAGGTAATAAGTCCACATGACAACCAACAGGCTTGCAAGCTAAATCTGCATAGATATCAAGAGAAGGTGGGGTAGGAGGATGTGACAGTTCAATAGATGTGTGTGCATGTTCTCCCACATCATCTTTGCAGGGGTGGGGATGTTTGATGAGGGGAAGGAGGACTGTCACTTGTGACAACAATTGTGTCCTCTTGTGATCGCACAGCTCCATCACTGAAGTATGCTGGGAGGGGTTCGAATGATTCTAATAGTTGCATATTTTCAGATATGCAAAGAAGATACTCAAATATTCCATTGAGGAATTCCCAATCAATTTCATCTTCAGGAAATGGATATGTAAGGTTACGAAAGCGAATGTAATATTATGCAACGGATTCATCAGGTGCTTTTCATAATTTCAGAAATTTTTTATTGAGTGCTTTAAGGTATAAATGATTGAAAGCATAGTCTATCTCTACGATCAGATGATGGAAAGAGTGAATATATTTTTCGGGCAGCGTGGCATACCAATGTAGTGGGTGCCCTGGAAGCATGTATGCAAACAAAGTGCAGGTCATGTAATCTTCAAAGATTTCATGCATTTCACAGGAGACTACAACGCCAACCACGTGTCTAACCAAGGCTACTTGGCCTCCACCATTGTATGTTTTACGTGACAAGTTATTCTAGAGCTCTTCCAAGATTTCAAATTCGTTTCCATAAGACATACACTCCGAAAGATAAATTCTGTGTTTAGTCATGATAACTATGTGGAGATTCAAAACAGATTGTGAGGACTCAAATTGGCACTAGAAATGTTGACGATGTTGGATCTGCCAACATTCAGGGGATCTCCTCGGTATGAATTCCCAACTAGACCTTACACCGTTTGGTGTAGGAGTCCCATCCGGTATGATGACCCGATTGCCATGATCTTAAAGATATGCCTTAGCTCTTGCTTGTTAGCACGTGAGAATGTTTTTATTTGTCTTCGAACAATGAGGTTTGTGTGCCTGGTGATTGCTTAGTGCCGCTTGTGTGAAATTTATTTTACTGCAAAGGGAGAGGGTGGAAGTGAGTCTCAGGTTGAAAGGGAATAGTCCCAACTCTGTTAGAGACACACAACACAACAGGACATGCGCAACTTCTGGCGGAGTAGTCCACATGAATGTGACAGTCACAAACACAAGGTGAACGAATATCAATTACAACACCCAACGGAATCGTCCACATGAAAGCGATGAGCGTTATAACAAGTTTACAAGAATGAATATGTTGAGTGTCCGGCAGGATAGCCCACATGAGTGAGACAACGTTAGCAACTGATACAACACATTTCCAACAACATATGTAAAAAACAACCGAAATAGTTCAACTATCTTAATACAGGTTAAAGAAACATGCATTACAAGCGTCCAAAGAGTAGTCTTCCAAACGAATACAATACATGCGTGAAAACATGTTGGCCTGTTAACAGGCTTCTGAATTAAGTGAAAGTTCCAAGACACATCCGTACACCATTACATCACTGACCCTGATAGCGGGGCATTGGAGCCACTATTCGCTCCTCAAATAAAAGATTACAAACTCTCAAGGCTATGTGGGAGGAGCCAAGTTAAAAATTCTTTTGCATGTACAAATGAGGGGTATTTATAGCCAAGGGTAAAACTGGCCCTTGTGATTGTTTGACTTCCCTCATGACTATTTGACTTACATGACTCTTCAACTTTACATGACTCTTCAGATTTACATGTGGGTCTCTTGGAATTCCACGTTACATTACATTGATTACAACAGTATGGCCCACAATAGTGATGTGGCTGAGATGATTGATGACATGACTCGACACGACAAATATGGTATTTTCATGCTGTTAGTGGTGTCCATGTTGAGCTGCAATGCTGCTGAGTGATGGATGTGCTCTTGGTGTATCATAGCTTCACCTCCGCATGGCAAGGTGTGTGGAGTCTTCGATGGTCTTGGTGTTTGCTTGATGTTGCATGTGCATGTCTCTCCTTCGCTTGTACTTGGCATGCTCCATGTGTTCGTTTGTTCATGAACAAGTCTCCTTGCATGCGCTCCTTGTTCATCCCATTCGTCGTCGTGCCATGTCTCATCCATGTACCTATATTTGCAATCACTCATGACGAGATGACATCAAATCCATAAATCTCCTAGCCTACCATGATGCATTGTTTTTCACTTTTGGATGCAGGTGACCAGGAGAGAGGACAAGGCTTTGAAACTGCAGAGCACATTTCAAGCCGAGTTGTGAGCTCTAGGCAATATCCATGAAAATTACAGAGAGGTCACTGGGAGGCTGAGATGGGAAATCCAGATTGGCAGTGACTGTTTGCGGGATTTGTCTCGGTTGGAGGGAAGAACTGCACAATTTTCTAGTGAGATAGTGCAGGCAACAGAAGGAGACTGGCAGTGAAAACTGCACAATTTATTTGGGGAAGCTGGCAGCGGGCCATGGGAGGCTGCTGGAAAAAATTGTGTAGAGCTAGGAGGCTGGCCTGTTGGACATCCCTGTGTAGTTTCTGAGCTGAGCGAGATGCTGGGAAGCTGGGAGTCTGCTCATGAAAACTATGTAGTTTTCAGGAGGAGCAGCAGGCCGTTGACATGGTGACTGGTTGGAAAAACTTTGCAATTTTTGAGGGAAGCGCTGTGATAGGCAACGGGTGTCTGTATGACATGTCTGTGCAGTTTTTCAATCAGTGGAATTGGCCATGCTTGGCAGCTTTTGTGCAATTTTTTGGAGGAGTGAGGCTCGGGGTCACTGCCTGGTCAAACTCTTCGGTTGACCAACTAGAGACTTGATATATTTTCTTGCGGGCATTGCAGATTGAAATGACTTGCTAAGAAACTTCTATGTTGTTCTAGGTGACAGTCAGTTGGGTTGATTCCAGGATTATAGAGTGCAGACTGCCTGGGAGGCAGCTTCAAGCTCTGCGCAATTCTGGGTAGCAGTACATGATCATTGAGGGTTGAGACTGTGTAGTGCAGCTCAACGAAGGTCTGGTTGTTTGGGGGTGGTTCGGTCGATAGAGTTTCAACAAAATGACTAAGCGTGTGAGTGAATGAACTTGTACATGCACGACCTTGCAAACACACACTCAAAATGACTCAACGACAAGACACATCAAACCATCAAGACAACATACACTCAGTGTGACTGACCGACAGGTGCGAGTGACAAATGTGACACTTGAGATTGACATTCGGACGACCGTGATGACACTTGCACGATAGTGATTACAACATCATGTGTGAGTACAATAGATGTTTACATAGCAAGCACAACTAAAACACAACCTTCAACATCACGAGAACAAGGTCGCAAGCATGACATAGCAATCAACATGTCGAAGATGACAGTTGGTCAAAAAACGAAAAGGAAGCAAGACATGTAGAGGAAACACGTGAAATTACCATTATGTTTGCGCACATGCATGTTACTAAGGACATGATGATATGCCAATGACAAGCAGTCCTGCAAACTCAACTAAGAGGTGTACTTCAGAAGGTTTTATTTGCTTACCATACTTACCCTCAAGATGATCATGCATCCGATGGAGTTTGCATGCAATCCTGACATTTTCCATTACTTGATCTCTTGGTCCTTCCCCTCAACTCCTTAGGAGTGATTTCAGTATGTCACCTTTTCCTGTAGTCACTGAGAGGTAGATCTGCACAATTTCAAGGAAGAGTGACTATTTTCAAAATGAGGCCTTGGGAGGCCTATCTGCGCAGTTTCTGCATGCAATACAGACATGGCAGTTTGGACAACATTGCATAGTTTTGAGGCACAAGACACTGTTATAGTATGGGGGTCCTGGGAGGACACCTCTACGTAATTTCTGAGTGTAGTGCAACCAGACTACTCTATAAATTTCTAGAGAGCAGTGCTGGCTCCCTGACTGCTCTGTGCATTTTTGGAGAGCAGTGCTCGTTGGGTCTTTGCGGGCTGCGAGGTTTCAACAGGCAAGATACATTGGTGTCTCTGTGGGATGTGGGGTTTAAACAGGTAAGGGATATTGGTGTCTATGTGCACTGTGGGGTTTCAATAGGCAAGGGAGGAAACTTGATGGTTACAGAAGCAAAGTGCACATTTCTAGGAAGCTGGATTAGGCTAGGTTGCTCGGGAAAATGGCTAAGTGTGAGTTCAGTGAAACATATGTAAACATTGATAGGACTTGAATGTGATCGCACATGGACACTTAATGACACAACATATACCATCCAGAATGCATAAGACATACTTTGCTTGATGCAACAACCTTCGTGACAAGAGTGCGTGAAGTGAGTGTGAAACATGTCTATCTGATGATAACCACTCATGCGCACATGCTTTCCCTTGAATCAAGACAACGTTCCCTTTGTATGAAAAACAACAACCCCTATGCCCAAAGATGACACATGATGCATAAAGATGAGGAAATAGACAACTCTTAAGATAAGGAGGGGAGCTTGAGATCATCATCTTACCAACAAGTGACCAAGGATAATCGATCGCAGGATCCAAGGTAGGCTTCGAAATTTGCATGCGAGCGAAAATTTGGAGGGTGGTTGTAGCCGCTACAACAGGATTATAGGGATGTTCCTCAATATCTAATGAGGAGGACCATGTGATTTACCCGTTTTTTTGAATTACGGTACTTGTCATGCCCACATTTCAGACATATCTCTTTTTCTGCATATTCTCCTCTATATAGAATACAATCATTTGGACATGCATGATATGATATGTACTCAACACCCAACATTTTCAACAACTGCTTTTCCTCTTCGCAACTACCCAACAAGACATTATCACTCGGAAGAACCTTATCTTTGAATATCATGCAGTTGGTGGGGAATATAATTATACAATGTCAATATTTAACATTCATAAAATCGACCATTTTTAAATTTAATTATGTGACAAAATATAAGGAACTTGATCGATCATGCAAGTCAATTACCTCAATATTGCCAAGAAACATGCATTTGACATGCCAACATTTGCTTTCACATTTTACAACAACATCATTGTCCCTATCTGAGCAGATTTTGACTTGCTGCAAGGTCCAAAGAGAGGGGTGGTCGAAGAATGTTTCAGACTTTCGAATAAGGTATCGGTGATATGAGCATCATCCCATAGCTCATCGTTCTGGAATGAATCTAACAACACGTCCTCAATGGCAGTTGCATCTTGTAAGTAATCATCCACACCAACCTCCATTTGATTGCTTCCATTGCCAACTTATGATGAAGAACTAGTATTACTTAGTCATTCCTAATTGGTGAATCTGGACGTATTGGGAATTTAATAGGTGGTTGATTCAAATATTCATTGTATGCTTGCTCTCTGAGTCTTTTTCTTAATGAAACCTTCTGTTATGAACCAACTCACAAAAAGATAGAAAAGATAGATCAACGACTTCAAAATCAGCCTCTTCGATGCGTAACCTCCTTTACATTACACAAATGAACAATTCTTGGATGATACAAATGACTAAACCTCCTTTCTGTATATAGGAGTCTAAGGGTTCACAATATAATCAACGCCAACATAACAATAATAATATAAGGGCACAACAATAACAATATTGGGCTTCTATGGGGCACACTAATAACAATATGGGGACAATAGGGGCACAATAATAACAATAAGGGATACAATGAAAATAGTAATGGGGGAATCACTAGTATTATAGGGACCTAACATGCCCCTCTCCTTCAAAAAAGTGTTGTCCTCAATGCTTGAGCAGTTTTGGATGCTTCTGTATAAAATTATCATCCTCCCATGTGGAATCTTCAGCGGGTAAGTTCTCCCATTTGATGAGATACTCCGAAATTGATTGATTTCGTAGGTGTCGAGTTCTTGTTTCTGTGACTACTCCAGCTTCCAATATGATTTTTTCCTTCCTCTTCAAGTTCTAGAAATATTGTTTGAACTAGGAGCTTGTCACCTATAACCTTCTTTAAACATGAAACATGGAAAACTCGGTACACTCGGGAAGCTGCAAGAAGCTCAAATTTGTATGCCATAGTACCAATCTTTTGCAACACCTTGTATGGACCATAATACTTTAGTGATATTTTATTATCCTTCTTAGCTTGCTTGAGGGACATTTGTTCGTATGGTTGTAGTCATAAAAATACTCAGTCGCCTACATCAAAACTTCTTTTGCTGCGATGTTGATCTGCTTGTTGTTTCATTCCATTTTGTGCCAAAGTGAGGTTATCCTTTCAGAGTTGGAGAATTTGTTGTTGATGCTCGATGTGATCTTCCACTGCTTGAACCTTAGATTTTTCTCCTAAATGTGATGTCATGGATGGTGGATGATATCCATAAAGTGTCATAAATGGGGTCATTTTTGTTGCAGTATGGAAGGCAGTGTTATACCAACATTCAGCTAGAGGCAACCATTTGACCCATTGTGTCTATTTATCAAAGACAAAGCAACGAAGATATACTTCCAAAGATTTGTTTACTATCTTAGTTTGCCCATCAGATTGAGGATGATAAGATGAGCTATGAGCTAACTGAGTACCAAGACAAGAAAATAATTCTGTCCAAAAATTTCCAGTGAAAATGGGATCTCTGTCGCTTAAAATAATATTTAGGTTTCCATGCACCTTTTGAATTGTTTCCATAAACACAGTAGAAATTATACTGGCTTTAAATGGATGAGATAGTGCACAAAAGTGTGCATACTTGGTAAGTCTATCAACCACCACCATGATGACACTCTTTCCTTCGGACTTGGGTAAACCTGTGATAAAATCCATTGAAACCTCCTCCCAATGTTGGATTGGAATGGATAAAGGTTGTAATAGACCCGAGGTCTTAATTGTTTCAACTTTATTTTGATGGAAAACCAAACATTCCGCCACAAAATTTTGAATATCTGATTTAAGGCCATCCCAAAAAAATTCCTTCTTAACCCTATGGTAAGTTTTAAAAAATCCTGAGTGCCCTCCTAAGGGAGTAGTGTACAATTCCATAAGAATATTTTGTTTGAATTGGGAATTCTTACATAGGTATAAGCGATATTTGTACCATAACGAATCATTTTCCAGCTAAATGTATCAGATGTACTGGGATCTTGTTGTACATTTTGAATGAGTTCCCACACTTCTCCGTCATTCTTCCATTCATCCCTTGCTTCGTTATCCAATCTGGTTGGATAATAGAAGTGGCGCAAAGCAATGGTTCCACATCCTCATCCTTTCTTGACAGTGCATTTGCCACAACATTTTGCTTCCCTTTTTTGTAGATGATTTCAAAGTCATAACCCAACATCTTTGTGACCCATTTTTGCTGCTCTTCTAAAGATAATCTTTGTTCTAAAAAGTATTTAAGACTATCATGATTTGTTTTTACCTTGAAGTGTCTTCCCATTAGGTAGGGTCGCCATTTCTTAAGTGCATGTAGTATTGCCAACATTTCCCTCTCATAAATAGCTTTGTGTAAATACTTTCCTTTGATTGGACGACTTTCGAAAGTAACGACCCTTTCTTCTTGCATTAAAACAACACCAATTTCATTTTCTGAGGCATCACATTCCATAATAAAGGTTTTTGTGAAGTCGGACGTAGCTAAGACCAGTGCTTGGCACATTGCCTCTTTAAGATGTTCAAAGGCCTTTATTGCTTCTAGAGTCCATGAAAATGCATCTTTCTTCAATAATGTTGTTAGAGGTGATGCTATTCTCCCATAATTCTTAACCAACTTGCGATAATACCCTGTCACCCTGAGAAATCATCACATATGCTTTATGGATGTGGGGATTTTCCATTCCTTAATGGCTTTAATTTTGCTAGGGTCTACCTTAACACCTTCATGAGATACAATATGGCCTAGATATTCCACCTCTTGTACTCCAAAGAAACATTTGAAGCTTTTTGCATATAATTGTTTTTCCTCCAATAGTTTGAGCACCCTATCAACATGTTGAACATGATCCTTCCAAGACTTGCTGTAGATTAGTATATCATCAAAAAATACTAACACAAATTTTCTAAGGAAGGGTTTGAAAATGGAATTCATCAAACCTTGAAATGTAGAAGGTGCATTGGTAAGGCCAAAAGGCATGACCAAAAATTCATAATGACCCTCATGAGTTCTAAATGTTGTTTTAGGAATGTCTTTAGTCTTCATTTTGATTTGATGATATCCTGAACGATGATCCAACTTGGTGAAGTAAACTGATCCATGCAATTCATCCAATAATTCATCAATGACAAGAATGAGAAATTTATCTTTAATAGTGAGCTTGTTGAGCTTCCTATAAGCCGGACACATGCGCCATGATCCATCCTTCTTGTGAACCAATACTACTGGAGTAGAGAAAGAACTTTGACTAGGTTGAATTATACTAGCCTTTAGCATTTCTGCAACCATATTTTCAATTTCACTCTTTTGGGCATAGGGATATTTGTAAGGCCTGATGTTTGGAGGAACACTTCCTGGAATCAAATGAATAGCATGATCATGATCACGAATAGGTGGGAGGCCTTTGGGAGTCTCAAATACCTTGGAATGATTGTCCAAGAAAGTTTGGATATCTGGAGAAATAGATGATTTCGATGTGGGAACCTCTAGCGAACACAATTGTGCAATTACGCCTCATTATTTCTTCATAAGCTTTGTCATTATGTTAGAGCTGATTATCTTTCCTGGTTTCCCTATGATACCCCTTAATTCAACTTCCTTTCCTTTCGAACAAAGTTTCATGAAAAGTTCTTGAAAATTAAAAGATATTGTACCCAAGGATTGTAGCCATTGGATTCCTAGTACAACATTAGCACCACCCATTGGAATGGAAAGAATTGGGTTATTCAATACATATTCTCCCATGGATAGCTTGATATTATGGCACTTTACAGAGAAATTTATGGTTCTTCCACTTGTAACAATCACTTGACACTCTAGTGCTGGATATAGGAAGCAATTCAATTCCTTGGCTATCTTACAATGAATAAAACTATGGGTACTGCGTGAATCATCAACATTATTACCTTTTTCTTCTTGATATGTAATTCTATTTTGATAGTTTGAGGAGTGGTAATTCTAGCCAATGCATTACACGATATGGTCGGATTCATTTCTTCTTTCTCTAGGGTTTGTTCCCAGTGCATATCCTCTGCTTTTGAGGTTTCTTGTTCCTTTTCTTCCTCCTCTTTTGAATCTATGTAAAATAATTTCTTCTCAGCACACTTATGACCTTTAATGTATTTGTTATCACAAATGTAACAAAGCCCTTTTGTTCCTTTTTCTTCCAATTGTTGTGGTGTCAACCTTGTAGGTTGTGGAAGGCTAGGGGAAACAACACTTCCATCTTTATAGTTGTGAGTGGTAGGCTTCCTTGTTGCCATAATTTTGCTTTCCATTTTTCTTGCCAACCTGAATGCTTTCAGCAATGAATCAGGTTCCCAAACGTGAAACTCATTTTGGATGTTATCCTTTCAAGTCCCTATGAACACATCAATGCTATGCTCCTCTGGAATATCTTTTACCCTTATATTCAATTTTGGAAGTCCTCAATGTGCTCCATCATTGAACCCTTTTGTTTGAGATTTATCAATTGGCTAAAAAAGGTGTTGTTTTTTGTATCCTCATAATGTGCTATCAATTCTTCCATAAAAAATTCCCAAGTGACAATTTTTTTACAAGAGCAAAGCAATCGATACCATACAAATTGATTTGGTTCCAAATATAAAGTTGCAATGCATACCTTTTGTGTGTTTTTCACATTATGGAGATCAAAATATTGCTCCATCTATAGTATCCATGTTACGGGATCCTTACCATCAAACTTCCTCATATCGATCTTTGGAACATGGTGGGTCTTCAATCCAACGTTAGAGTCTATGAAATCATGATTAACGTTTATTTTGTTCTCATCATGAGTTTCCTTTACTAATTTTTTACCATTAGTAATCATTTCTTGTAGCAACTTTGTCAAATCTGTCTTCAAATATTCCATTTTGCCTTCCATCTTAGCTTCCACGTCATTCATCTTAGTTTCCACGCCTTTCTTTAAACCATCCATCTTAGCTTCCATGTCATTCATATTAGCTTCCATGCCTTTCTTTAAACCATCCATCTTAGCTTCTGTTACTTTTTGTGAGAGTGAATTTTGTTGCACTTTGTCTCATAATTTTGATATATCTTGTTGCATTTCATCCTCTTCTTCATCAGTCATGCTAGAGATTTTAGGTTGCTTACTAGATGTTTCCATTTTATTTCTTCGGGGCATCAATTAATGATAATTATGCTTCACTATGCCCTTTGAATTCCTTCAAACTAATTTTTCAAACCAAACTTATGCAAAATTAAAAAAAAACTACACACCTTTTTTCACTTTGTAGGAGCTCGATATTGAATCTGATGTATCTCTGAAATTTCAGATCTCCAAGGTCTGAAATTGCGAACTGTGGTATCCCTCTGAGTCCTCTTTCTAATGCCACCAGTCTGATCGAAATTGGATTCTCCAAGAAAGAGTTATTCCCAATCTCCCAAGATGACCTGATTATACACTTTTTCAGTAGAGTGAACTTGTACGAAGTGCCACATGTCACTGTTTCAACCTTTAGACCTAAAAATGATGCACAAAAAACTAAAGTCCATCCTCTTTCTGTAACTTCTTACGAAATTTCAATCTGATACTCAGAGAGAAATTTATGACGATTTTCCCAAGGTCGCATGTTTGAGATGTAATTCAGGAGCCTGCAAAAACCCTAACTTCCTTAGATTGTATCTCTGAAAATATAGTGAGACAAGACCTGAAATTTGGACCCGAAGATCAGCGAAATTTCGGCTCAAATGGGTTTTTTTAGATTCTTAAACGTCGCAGAAAAAACTTTATAGCAAAAATTCCACGATGACCTGTTTGGGGCAGGGAAACCCTAGAATCCAAACCTATGATACCAAATGTTATGAACCAGCTCACAAAAAGATAGAAAATATAGATCAACGACTTCAAAATCAGTGTCTTCGAGGGGGAAACCTCCTTTACATTACACAAATGAACAATTATTGGATGATATAAATGTCTAAACCTCCTTTCTATATATAGGAGTCTAAGGGGTCACAATATAATCAAAGCCAACATACCAATAATAATATAAGGGCACAAAAATAACAATAGTGGGCATCTATGGGGCACACTAATAACAATACGGGCACAATAGGGGCACAATAATAACAATAAGGGCTACAATGAAAATAGTAATGGGGGAATCGCTAGTATTATAGGGACCTAACACCTTCTCTAGATTTGACATTGTAGTGGGGTGCACCAGAAGATGGTAGGTGGGTCGCTCATCATCACTAGAATCCTAATTTCAAAAATATTGAACATCATTAGTACAATTTCAATGATATTAGTAAGAACTAAAATGCAATTGGTTTGTTGAAATTTTAGTATACCATACAATTATTACCATCGTTGATCTAGGATTGTGGCTAGAATATGCCATGTTCTAATTGACAGGGTGAAGAGGCTATATATTTTCATCTACCAACTTCTTGTGATATCCTGCTCCTGATAAGAGCTTTTGACATTTTTGAAAATAATATGGAGTAATATTTTTGACATCTAAACTCGATTATGAATTTGGATATTGCAAATAATTTACGAACATTTTTATTCAAATTGACATGGATTAAAAAATAAATTCAATTAGATAATCGAAATATAAATAAACTCTGAACTTACTCGAGATGGAAAGGGAGAACTCTGCGAAGGAATTTCATCAACAATATGGAATGAGTTGGAATTTGAAGAATTAACAGTTTGATATTATTGAGATATTGTCCCTGTATTTGAGAAAAAACAGAAATAATTTTTTATGTGAATATCTAAAATTAATCTCGAGAACTATATAACCGCAATCTGAATTTCAATATAGTTTTAAAACCATTTTTTAATAAAATGGTGACTTTAAGCGAAAAATGTATACTATGAACTATTGTAATTCATATGGATGTGTTGTAAAGGATAATTTGAGATCAATATATCATTTTATGTGAAATAAAATTCCAGATAACTTTTAAACCCCAGTGGTGCGCTAATCAGAATAAACCACACCGGTCTATTTCAATAATAAGAGCACTACGGTGTTTAAATAATACCCACACTGGTTTCTGGCATTCCAAAAAAAAATATAAGTTATCATATCAGTGCTCTTTCACATAAAAACACACTGACAGATTTAAAAAAAAAAAACAACACCGGTACGCAACTGTTTCTCGAATTTAGAAAATAAAAATGAATTTAACTGTATCGGTGCTCTTTTAAATATAGATCACACCATTGCATTAAAAAAAATAATCGCACCATTTTTGGATTTTGAAAATGAACAAAAAAATGAATCATGTTGGTGTGTTGAAAAAATATGGCGCCCAAGAAAATTCGGTGCACTTTTTATATAAACGCACTAGTGCATGTTGATTTGGGTAGCATCGAATGTGCTCTAGCCATGAAAATTGGTGGAGGGACTAAGGCACATGAGATCTCCAATACCCAGAAAGGGTTTGGGCAGATTCTTAACAATTTGGTAGATATTAAAATAATTAATATTTTTAATGGAGTCCCTAAGTCTAAACTTATGGAAAATAAAATATTAATGTGAATTAATATAAAACTGTGTTAGAATGGTCCAAAAGTCATGGATCAAGACAAATCTAATCTTAGCCGTTGATTAGGGAATTAATCTCAGCCGTTGATTTGTCAACAAGAAAAGTATAAGAGGAGGCTTGAGAGTCACTTAGAGAACACAACGAGTTGATCAAAATTTCGACTTTCTGAGGCTGGGTTTGTTGAGGAAGTCAAAAGAGTGATCAAAGTTACAGCTGAGGGGCAGTGAATACAGAAGCAGAGATAGCACCAGCAAGATTGGAGCTGTGAATATGTCAGAGTGTTTATTCGGGGTTTCACCTGGAATATCTGCTTCCTAATAGAGAGGTACTACTGTCGAGATTATTCTCTATTGGGTGAGCTGGTTTTGGCACCCAGATTTTATTTAGAAACTGCATAATAATAAAACCCTCTAATAGCTGCACTAGTTTTCTCGCATTGGGTTTTTCTGGGACATTGGTCCAAAAACAATGGTGTCACTTGTGTGCTTGTTTTGTTTCCTTCAGTTGATGATCTGTAATGTGTTGAGCATGTACTTGTATTTATTTTCAGTATTTAAGTGGTAAATAACTTGTTAATTAACAAAACAAGTAGGTAGGAATAAATAAGTAAAGTACATGAAGGGTTTCTAATAGTTAGACTTAGAAAGTCCAACATGGTATCAGAGGGTGGTTGCAGATCACAGGAGAACTGAGGACATTAGCCAAGTAGAGCAACAAAACAGAAAACAACTGTCCCAAGTGACATACCAGATGCAGAAGGGAGAACAGATCAATCCCTTCCTTGGTCGATTGAAGGAGATCCATGATTAGCTGAATTCCATAGGATCCATGCCGGATCAAGAATTGATGGCGAGAATAACCCTAAACGCAGTCTCAGAATACTAGGAAGTGTTTTTCCAGAGCATACTGGGTAGGGAAACCCTTCCAGATTGGGAGGAAATGTGGGGGGCTCTTCGCCAAGAAGAGATCAGAAGGTTGAGTAAGGCGGGAAGCAAAGGCAAGGGGATCAGAATCAAGAAGGAGAAGGAGGAGGATGTTGCCCTGGCATCTGAGGGAAAGAAGGAGAAACATAAGAAGAAGGACCTCTCCAAGCTTATGTTAGAGCCTAGATTTACCTCAGGTTGAAAAGGTAAGATTCTAGGTCCACATCAAACCACGCTCAGCCTCGTAGCTAACCCTACGAGGACAGGAGAGGGCTCTCTCCGGGTCAATCTCAGCAAAATATAATCAATGGGGCTTGAGATGACTGAAATAAAAGCTAATTTTAGGCTAGGTATGAAGTGCAAGGATTTGATTTGATTTTTTGGGGGTTTTGTTGGAATCAAAGGAAAGGAAAATTTGGGTCGGGGATGAAGGCCAGTTTTTGCAAAGTTCTGATTGGGGCGGGGATGGCCAGTTTTTGCAAAGTTCTGATTGGGGCAAAGTAGGCAATAGTTTTGATGCTTTAGATAAAATTAATGGATAGAAAATACCACTGAGGAGCGGAAGAGGGCAAGAGGCTGCAAGAATCCTCTCCAAACCAGATGAAAACATGTAAAACTAAACAAAGTTTAAGGCAGAGCACTTCAAACTCATGAATTCTACCTTTGTCACTCAATTTGTTTAATTTCAGAAGAAAAGAGAAGGGAAATGGCATACATAAAACATCAATGAACTTACAATCACATGAAGAAAAACACCATAAAAACACAGAGCCACAAGGATCCCAACAAGTGCTGCAAAACCTTGGTCTTTCCTTTGCTAAAAATGCAGAAATGAGATGTACAATGAAGTGCCAAGCAATCCCAAGTGTCCAACCCTGAAAATGACTGAGAAATTACATGATATAGACAAGCCTAACTCCTTCCCATGCCTCTATGGGTCGAGCTCATCATTCTAGGAGCTGTTTCAACCATATCTAAACAAGGAACTGAAAAATAGGCAATGAAACAACTTGCCTCTATATGTTAGGAAACTCACTCATTCAGTTGTTTTTCACTTTTTAGTGAATGAATCTACAAAAACAAGTAAATATGTGCCAAAATTACATCATGTTCATGAAATTACATCAAGGTAGATCAAGAGTTACATAAAAAGTAAAACTGGTCAAAACTGGGCGAAATTCTGAGCCACTGACTGAAAAATAGGCCAAAATTCTCTATGCGCCACGCCCAAAACCTGTATGTGTAGCACAACTTTGGAGCTGATTTGGAGGCACTTTCCGAAGTCCAAATTGAGCTCAAGATAGCTTGTTGGAAATCCCTGCCTGTCTACTTTCCAAACCAAGTGGAATTTCTGGATTTAGATGTCATTTTTCCCTCCAAAAATTCAATCTCCCAAGACTACTTCCTGTGGGTGCCAAAGGTGGCAGAGAGGTCATTTTTAGGGTCTTTTTGACCCTTTAGGCAACCGAGAACTTGATGAAATCCTTAGGTAATTCATGAGCATGCATAGCTTTTGATGAAAAATCCAAAAATGTAAAGTTTTCCTCCAGATTATCTCCCAATTATAAGCGCACGCCAAGTGGCGCTATGCGTTGGGCAGGAAAATCTGTTTTGAAGCCCAAAAATTCAAAATTGACAAAAGTTTCTCCAAATTTGCTGAAATTTGGATTGAAGGTCCATCATCAAGTATCATGCTTAGCCAAAGAAGCTTTGGCCAAGATTCGGAGCCTATCATGTCTTTTGAGTCGTTTTATTGCTCTCCTTAGTCTTGCCTTCAGGATTTTGATCCTTGCGTTGCAAACATGAGTTCGTGCCCAATAATGATTTTTCATGTGCCTGAGCATGTATTTGTCTAGCCAACAACTTTTCAAGATGCATGTTGTCCTTCTCAAGCCAAATTGCTCGGTTAGCCTCTATCTCCTGCTGAATGGGTGTCATCTCATTTAGGCTTCTTTGTGCAGCCTGCCGGTTTTCACGGATGTTTTGCAACTCCATGACTGTATGCTAGTCCTCCCATTGTTTGTTTCGTTGCTCCAAATAGTTTATGGTCCATTGAGCTCTCTGCAACTTGCTGGTCAATGCATCTATCTCGGCTTTCTGCTCCTGAATAATCTCCCTCATCTTTGAGCTAGGATAGCTCACATCATCATGGCCTCCTGAAGGGCCCTCATCAGGCCCGATAGGGTGAGCCTGCCGAACTCTCGACTATAAGGCCGCCATCGACTCACTATTCATATGGTGAGGAGAATCAATCTTCTATTTCTTCACGAGTGAGCGTGACGTGATGAACACCACCCTACCTAATACATCGCTCATACATCTTTTCCCCGGACCAAAAACCTCATACATAGAGAGAAAACAAAGGACCCGGAGGGCGCTTCCTGTAATCGGGAAGGAATATCTATTTTACGATGCCTGAGGTGCAATGAATTTAATTGATCCATGTACCATTTGATGAACCTTAAGTCAAAGATTCTTACAAGATCTATCAGTACTTATAATACTTCGGGAGCCAATGAAACTATTTTCATAGACTTCTTGCCTCTGTCCTGTACCTGTGCATGTGCTTCTGATGATGACAATGAGACCCCTTCCACCCCAAGTGGAGATAATACTTGTTGGGCTACTGCAAACAATCCTCTCATGCCTCTATGATAGGTGACATGTGTCGGCACACTAGTAGTTTCTGCCTCCTGACCTCCATAGTGATGTGAAGTTTCACTCGCGTCATGGACAACCTCCTGATGAGCTGCTGAAGCTGTGAAGAACTCACGGGAAATGAAGTCTTCCCATGTGATACCCTGCAAACCAAGTTGATGCACAACAATGATCTTGATGAGCGCATAATGGTAAATGTTGTTGTACTGTTGTTCAGGAGTCTTTTTCAGCACAAGAGTAGTCATCCTCTTGATGTTTTAGCACATGAAATATGGAATGTTCATCATCTTCACTCTCGTGAAATGCATCAATAATCTGATATGGTATGCATAGAGGTGTGAGAAGCGGCCCTCACAACTGAAGTATCTGATAATGAGTCTCATCAACGGCGCATAGGATTCTTTCAAAAACCAGAATGGGAACACCCTGCTGAGCTGTCTCACATAGCTAGGCCTGATATATGGTTCATAATGTACTCTTTCTACCTGCATTCTTTTGTTCCACTCCTCACCTACATTCGGTATTCCTGTTGCTTGAGAAATGGTCTCTGGTGTCAAGGTGAAATTTACACCAGCAAGAGTTACCTGACCATCATGCAAATGCAAAACAAACAACCGAGCCAACTCCTGATGATGCTAAATCTGAGCAATCATTTCGCAATACTGAAAGCATGACTGTTGTTGGAAACATGCCATGGCAAGTGGGCAGGCTTGCAGTTCAGTCAAAGAGGTGGGCTCTTCTCTAACATGTCTGCCACCCTTACAAGGCCTCCTCGGTGCATGAAGCTCTATGGTAGAATCACTGTCTTGTTCATATGATGAATCAATGTTTGTCATGGCGCTGCAAAGGTGTATGTCAAGTATGTGTTTGGTTTGGTTTGAAAATGAGAAATAGGTGTTTTGTTTTCAATGCCAAATGTGCCACAGGGAAATGAGGGACTGTGATAAATAGGGACAGTGGGTATAGTGGATGGTGGAGTTTGTCAAGTGAAATTTGAAATGTGCTAACAGTCACTTGACTGTGTTTAGGGATGTGGGGTTTGGGAATTTGCTACAAATGATATGGGAGAGGGAAAATGATAGGGAATGGTAGGATTTAGGATAGGGAAAATGGGAAGCAGGGATATGAGTAGTTTGGGAGGTTAGGGCATAAGGGATTGACTATAATGATAGAATTATGAAAGGGAAAGGATCACAGGTGGGAAAGGAGACTTGGCACCAAAATCACAATTTCAAAACACCAATTTCAAAACCCAAAGGAGCAGATTTTGATATAAATATAGGGTTTATATTTTCAAACTTTAAACTTTCAAATCTTCCCTCCAAATCACAACAAACACCATTTAATAGCAATGGCAAAGGCTCTCACACTTACTTGGATCATTGAATACTAAGTTGATTTGAATAAATTCGGAAGCAAGTATGAAATTTTCACTTGTAGGCCCTATGCGCCGCGCAGGCTATATGCGCCATGCACGTTCAAATTTGCACTATGAACAGCGGCTCTATGCGCCGCGACCTCCCGGTGTGCCGCGACTACCTCCCAATGTGCCGCACAGCATTCCAACCCACAGTCCCAGCCTCAAACACAAAATTTGCTCTTTCCCAACTTAAGTCGACTTCATTTGATCTCTTGGAATACCAATGGGTGTTTCAAACAATGAAAATATCTTATACAGTGATGGGTTTGATTTTTGTTTCTCAAAAACCCACTTTCTTATGTTTTAGTTTTGGCACTTTTGTCATTTTAATACAACTCTGTTCTTCTTGTTTCCTCTTTGATTTTTGGCTGAAATGATGAAACTCTTTTGTCAATTTTTTGCAGGGATGATGGCATTGAGTTTCGGCAAAGGATGACCAGGGCTGCATCTGAAATATCCAAGAACTGAAAATTTTGAAATTTACATGGCAATTTATTACAAAGGACGAAATGTCGAATTTTCTTCAAAACAGAGTTTTGAAGAAAAGTCATAGTCTAGCAATATGACGATGAAATTTTTGAAATAAAAACTTGTTTAGAACCTCCCTCTGGCCTGCTGGCATTATTGGACACTTTAAAGACAAAATTTGCGAAACCCTAGACCTAATGACTGAAATGACTCTTGGTTGACCAAAAGACCATCCATAATGACTGTAAAATTGATTTTGATGAACTTTAATGATTAGACACGAACCAGCAGGTACATGACATGAGGGAAGCATGGAGACAAGACCCTTCCGTCAGAAGATCGATGCTCCTAATGGAATGCAGATGATCGAGTTGAATGAGACACCTAAAATGAAATGCAACAAAAGAGGTTTTGATCTCTGACGGAGGGCTGAACAGACCGACTCTAACAGGTTAAATGCTTCAACTGTGGGAAACTGGGACAATATGCGAGCCAATGTTTGAGGAAGAAGAGCAATGGAGAGGGCTTCGAGACCAAGGCTGTGCCAGGAAGGGCAGAGCAGGAATTGGAGACAGACGGTGACTGTGCCATGAGTGCACTCACACCACTTGAGTGAAAGTGGGGAGACATCGAGCTGTAGTAAGACAAACTACAAAGCAATGAGGGTCGGGATCCTAGAGGTACCCAAACTCTTGGATTAGACCTTGCTACGGGAGCCCAGAAGAGGAGTAGCAGTACTAGTGGATGTCAGTAGAGACGGATGTAGATGGAGTGACAGAGGGAGCTATAGTGCAGGATTCCCAGGACAACGAGAGGCAGCCGTGCGAGAAGCACGAGAGTGTTGCAGCAGTGAAATATGGCACAAAGAGGTGTGCAACGGTGCGAGATGCATGGGATAGTTGCAGTAGTGCAGAGGTCATAGAGGGAGCACTTGTCAGTTACAGAGGGAGATTTAACATCATGGGTGTCTCTAGCCTGACGGAGATGTCAGAGTTGGGAGATCAATTACTTACTTCTCAGTAACTGGGTTGCAGTGCAGTAGTTAGCAGTGACAATGCTGTGGGCAGCACGATGCAACATGTGAGAGGGAGTTGCAACACTGATGTAATAGTGGAAGTGGCAAGGCCATGGGTAGAAGTACAGGATGAAGTAGTGCAGATGATGTGCAACAGGCCTATCATCACCACAGGGACCGATGCCAAATGATCAGAGTGATACTGAGTGAGGAGTATTGCTAGAGCATAGTCCTTGCTAAGATGGAGTGTTGATTTTGGGTAGCATCGGATGTGCTCTAGCCATGAAAATTGGTGGAGAGGCTAAGGCACATGAGATTTCCAATACCCAGAAAGGGTTTGGGCAGATTCTAAACAGTTTGGGAGATATTAAAATAATTAATATTTTTTATGGAGTCCCTAAGTCTAAACTTAGGGAAAATAAAATATTAATGTGAATTAATATAAAACTGTGTTAGAATGGTCCAAAAGTCATGGATCAAGACAGATCTAATCTTAGCCGTTGATTAGGGACTTAATCTCAGCCGTTGATCTGTCAACGAGAAAAGTATAAGAGGAGGCTTGAGGGTCACTTGGAGAACACACTGAGCTGATCAAGATTTCGACTTTCTGGGACTGGGTTTGCTGAGGAAGTCGAAAGAGTGATCAAATTTGCAGCTAAGGGGAAGTGAATATAGAACCAGAGAGGCAGAGATAACACCAAGAATCTTAACACAATAGCAGAGAGTAAGGGACGCAGAACTAGCCAGGGGTTCACGCAAAGCCAGCCAGGGCTCACACAGAGGTAGCCAAGAGCTGCGTAGTGCCTCAGAAGGCCAGCATGGGTGACACAGAGGGCCAGAGGGTTGATGCAATGCCTCTAGAGGCTAACGTAGGCCAAGCTAGAGTGACACTGGGAAAATGCTGGACCAGAAAGGGTTGATGCTGTCCCTTGTTACACTAAAAAATGTCACCATGGCTATTTACAGTCGGTATGGCTCAATCAACAGTCATACTACCCTTTTGAGCAAGTCTTATGCCTCTACTATCCATGTCAAAATCCAAGAAAGAGAGAAAGTCCTTATAAAATATGTTTATCTCTGGGTACGCAGGTTCTCTCAAGCCTTGCCTGCGGGTACGCACCTTTTTTTCATAAGGTCTGCGTCCAAGGACGCTCTGTATCTAAAGGGGCAGGTGCGTCCCTCTAAAAAGGTTAAAATGCGCGAGTTTTATCTTCAAAAACTTACTTGTGGTCACTTCTAGAGCTTTCTAGAAGGTTCTTGGATGAGTATTGAGCGCCTCCATATGGTTCATGCACTCCTATCAAAGAGGAACTTATCCCATCAATAAGGGAGTGATCCCATCCAAAGAGGGGACTATCCCATTGATGGTGGACCTGATTAACTTCCTCTTGAGCACTATAAAAAGAGGCATTGAGCCAGAAGGAAGAAGGTTGAAAGCTATAGATTTCTAAGGGTAAATGCTGCAGGAATTAGGACTCCCATTTAGAAGCTTGTGAGGAGAGATTGTCACCCTTACTTGTTCTATTTGGAAGTGGGTGAGCTTTGTCAAAGTAGAGGAAGACTCTTGTGGACCCTGGAAGGAGCTTGCACAACACCAAGGCTCAGGTTGTAATGGTTCCTTTTGATTACCTTTAATGCAAATTGGTCCATTCTTCTCAATAGCTTGTTGTTAATGGGTTATTTCATGTACTCCTTGGTCTATGTGTTGAACATGCTTTGTTTTATGTTATAATCAGGTGCTATTTAATTGTTTGACTGTTGGTGATTGCAGGTTTTGGAGAAAGGGAGGAGCTCATCCGGATCAACAAAGCTTGGACTTCTACAACAGCGTTTGGACAGAGGTAAGAACGAAACACTTGATTTCTCATATCATAATGTATGTTTAGAGAAGGATAGCTCCAGTTTGTTTTGTTTGTCATTAGAATGTCTTAGACTTCTAGGAAGGTCAGCTGTGTCCGCACCCTTGACTGATTCCGTGTGACAAATTGGCGACTCCGCTGGGGATAGTTTCCATTGATGAGAAGAGTCTTTTCTTTTGTTTGAACTTTGCTTTGAGAAAATTGATTTATTTTTCTGGTTTTGGCTCTGTGATCTTGTCTCTGGGTAGGTTAGCTTAGGATTAGTTTTATTTTAAGTTTTCTTGATTTTTTCAGTAGGACGCACCCTCTGAGTGCTGCACAGTGCGTCCCTGGACGTACTTTTGCTGTGTGCACAGAGCGGGCCCGCACCTGTGCTAACGGGTTGCCTGCGTCCCCTGCCAAAATTTGAGAAAATTCCACTTTTTGCCTTTTTTGCTCTTAGATTTTGTTTTTTCTTAGTTTTTTCTGCCCAGATTCATCAGTCCCTTGTCCAGAATCTTCACCTGAACTGGTTTCATTAGCATTAAGTGTTTTAGTGGATTTCGTCGAAGTGTAAGCCCTAGGGTTTGATTTTGAGTAGGTCTTGTAGTGACTTTAGCGGTAGGAATTGTCAAAGCCTTAGATCTCTCTGGTTTTGTCAACTTTCTAAGAAGTCAGACCTGTTCTAAAGTCTACCTGTAGAAGTAACTTACCATCAAGTTGTCTTTTGGGCCATTTTCGAAGTGCTTGTTATTTAAGCCTTGAATTCCATTTTACGAAAAGAACAAAAAGATTTGAGTTTTGTTTTGGCTAGTCTTTTGATTCTGCATTAGATAGCCCTTGATTTGATTTTGATCAAGTAAAACATCCTAGAATCGTCTTTATGAGCTTTTGCCTTGTTAGGTTTGCTTAGAGTAATCTCTCTTTTGATTTGCTTGTGAGTCAAGTTTTCATAGTTTTATAGCTTTTGAGATTGTTTTTTGTTAAAGGTAGGTTTACATGCTTTATTGAAAAAGAAAATACAAAAATATCTCCTTTGAAAAGTTTTGTTTCAAGTAGCTTTAAAAGTTTTTGAAAGAAAAAGAATTTTTCGTGCAAGTAAAGAGTGGTTATGTTTGTGTGCTCGAAAAGAAAAAGAGAATTGTTTCTTTGATTGTCTTTTCTAAAGAAGTTGTTTTCTCTAAAAAATTGCATTCTCTCAACTCTTTTAGTTAAAGATTTTCATTGAAAAAGCAAAAGTAGTATAGATCATCTTAGGTGCATCTTTATAGTGGTTGGAGTCGAGTCTATACACCATTGGTTTCACTTCCATCACCTTGTGACTTTAAAGAACAACCTTAAAAGTAACGCTTAAAGTAAAATTGAACTAGTAACTTTTATTTTCTAGGGCTCTGAAGCACCAACTTAGCTTAGGCTAGTGTCTTGGAGTAGGTGAGTACTTAACTCTCCAAGGCAGTAAAACAAACAAGTAGTCGATCTTGTGATAGAATCAAATCCAATTGTTACATTTACACTCTGGGAAAGCTCCTCTTAAAGGAGAAGCACGAGCTCGTGTCCGAACCAGTGAGGGGATCATTCCCCCCTCGTTGGGAACGACGCCAGGAAGTACGTATTACAAACGGTAAACCTCGGATTAACCATTGTCGAGGAGCCAGGGGTCACTTATCGGTAAACCTTGGATTACTGTCAAGGAGCCGGTAAGGGGATTGAGCTTGCTACTCTGCCCTTGCGTTCTGTCGGAGTTTAGACTGTTCCCCCAGGTGTACTTGTGGCCGTTGGTAACCTTAGTGACCATAATCTCTAGGATTCTACCTAAGGTGACGGTGGAGGGAAGGTCCCACTGTACCTGGAGCAGACGTCGGCTATACTCACTTGGATTTTCTGGGGGGTTCACTTCACTCGAGACGGTTAAAGTGGAGGAACTTGGTCCAGTCTATTCATTAAGCAGGTTGTCGGCGTAACTGTTCCACCCGCCATTTCTGTACTGAATCCTGCGAGGTTGGACCTAATCACCAACTAGCGCTTTTGGTCCGGAAGATACTGTTTGTGTTTGGTTTGATGCCCTAGATTCTTTAGGCGTGTGATTCAACTTTGTTTGGTTCTTTAGAGGCTTTAGGTGGTTTGATTTGAAATTTTATTTTGTTTTCGTGTGTAGTAGTTAAAAGTTTTTAGCTGTGGCAGAATTACCGAGACAGTCCCGTAGAATTCGGGGCCAGTCTCCTGAAGTTGTTTCTGTGGCCGAATTGTTGAGAAGATCCCGTAAACTTAGGGGTGAACCTCCTCGAGACGACCCCAGTAATTTAGAAGGTTTAAAGGTCCTTGTAACTCCTCCTAGTGGCAGTAGAGTAGGTTCACCTGAAGAAGGAGAATCTTCCTTGGTAGTCCATCCAGATTACCAAAGTTTAGAGACAGGTTATAATCCCGAAGCTGTTACAGTTTCTGAGCTTGTTGGTAGTTTTTCGTCTGCTAGCGATACAGGCGAAGAACCAGAAATATCCGAACCTGTTACTCCGACTCCTAGTGTTCCTGATTCACCGAGAATAGAAAGAATTATCACCGAAAATCTTCCTGTTGGTTTGATTGCTATAGAAGAACTTGTTCCAGAGGAAGAAATAGGCGTCTCTGATCCTGAAGATCAAATTACCCTTGATCTAAGGGAGCGTGAATCCATCTTTTACAGTCCTCCTAGAAGTACTACTTGGTACCTTTCGTTAACCAATTATTTAGACAACTTTGGTTTTTCCACACCTCGAACTCCTTTTCTGCCTAGAGGAATTCATACTCCTGTAAATATGTCTGGTCAGTCATCTGTGTTTACACAAAGTCCTGAATCTTTTTTACATGGCGGTCCTTCTGTTCCTACTGGGTATCAATCTCTTTCTGGTACCTTTGCGGGAGCGTCTCCTCAACCCATTGATCATGGGTTATTAGTTGGAAACAGTGGTAATGTACCATTGAGTGTAGAAGACATTTACATGATGTCAGGTTCAGTTCCCGTTACCCAACCTCAAGGTGGCCAATTACCGCCTGGGGGGCAGCCTTCGTTAATGCCTGGGGGGCAACCTCAAGGTACTTCATTCGTGTCTGGGGGGAAACCTCAAGGTCAGTACGCTCCTATGGGGCAATACATACCTCAAGGTCAACCCCAGCCTCAATATGTACCCCAAAGTCAACCTCAGTATTAATATCAACCTCAAGGATGGCAACCCCAAGGGTATCAACCCCAAGGGTATCAACCTCAAGGATACCAACCTCAAGGTCAAGGTCAACCCCAGTACCCGTATTTACCTCAAGGTTATCAACCTCAGGGTCAATACTCAGGTCAAAGTTATCAACCACCTCAAGGGCAATCATATGGGACTGCACCTTACAATTATCAATCCTATCCTCAATCTGGCTATGGATCTCAGTACCCTCAACCTGTTATGGGTCAATACCCTGGAATGTTAGTGTGGGATCCGTCACAGGGTCAACAGATGTTGCAGCCAAGTATACAGTCGGTACCTCAAGCAGGACAACCTGTAATTCCTGGTCCACCCCAGCAACCGCAACCTGTCCAGTCAAGTGTTCAGACCCCTGTAACTTCGGTAGTTACTCAGCCGCCAATTGCACCTAGTACTCCATCTCAAACGGCTGCAGCTACTACCGCTACATCTACCATACTTACTTCTGGAGTATCGACGGCTCCGGTTTCTACTGTCTCTGTAACCACTCCTCAGACATCTGTACCGTTGTCTGGATCTACGATTCAAACCACAATCCAGATGCCTGTAGGCCAACCTGGTATAAGTACGGTTGTTACTACTCAACCTCAATTTGTTCAACCTCCGTACCAGGGACAGTATCAACCTGGGCAAGCTGTCCAACAACCGGTTTACCAGTATCAACCGTATCCTGGGTACACTTATCAACAACCTCAGCAACCCCAGTACGGTCCGGTTAATCCTGGTTTTCCAGGAGGATATAATATCCCAAATGCGACTCCTGTTCCTAGTTATCCTGGATATCCTCCTCCTGGGGCCGGTATTGTGACCCAGAGTTTTAGAGATCCTAACCAGCAGTTACCGTTTATCGCAACTTTGGATTTACCAGACTTGACGCGCCTAACGAACGATCCAATTCAATATCTTCCGTTCTGGCCGCCAATGCCAAATAAGTTGCCCAGCGATATACCCAAGTTCGAAGGTAAGTCTGGAGAGGATCCGTCCAATCACGTGATGACTTACCACCTCTGGTGTGCTTCAAATTCCATCTCGGATGATTCGATCCGCTTACGTCTTTTCTAGCGTACACTCATTGGTCTCGCGGCCAAGTGGTACATTGAGTTGCCACAGGCCTCTTTTTACAATTTTAGCCAGTTAGCTACTTCGTTCTTAACTCATTTTCAGTTACCAGTCAGATACGATAACGGTACCGAGTTATTAACTTCACTAAAACAATCAACCTCCACGTATATTTCAGATCACATCCATGAGTGGAGACGTCGAAGAAGACTAGTGAAAGTTTTTATCCCAGACCAAATCTTAGCTGAATGGTTTGTTAAATCATTATTACCAAGAATTACTGAAGATGTAGCTAAGGCCGGAGTAGTTACTGAGGAGCAAGTCATTGCTCAGGCACAATACCTTGACTTAGTTTACACGCAGTCAGGTACATTACACGAGAAGATTTCGGATCTTCCAAAGTCGAACCAAATCGCTGCTGCTCCTTCGGGATCTCATGCCGCTGATGGTATGATTGGTATCGTGACTACAAAGAGCAAGAAGAAGTCTTCCAAGGCTTCAACTACTCCTATTATCACTTTGCCCGATTCCCCGACAGGAGAGTCTTCTCCTGAACTTACCGCCGATATTCACGCTGTAGAGTCATCTACGGCCAAATCAAAAAACGGTGGAAAGAAGAAAGGAAAGAAGAAGGCTAAAGCAGACAAGGCTCCAAAGGAGAAAATTGAAAAGTCGGAAACCAATGACGAAAAGCGCAAACCTCGATATCCTTGTCTTATTTGTGAAGAGGATCATTTTACGAGAGACTGCCCTCATCGGGCCGAGGTAGTGAAAATAGTCAAAGGTTCTCCCACTCCTGCTGTGTTAAAAAATCCATTTCCGGAGCAGGAGAATAAGATGATAGGTTCTTCCTCGAATGCCAGTGAAGAACCCATTTTGATGATGTCTCATGTGAGGATTGCGACTCGATCGCAAGATTATGGTAGTAAGAATCCTGTTGATGGCAAGGAAGCAGAATCTTCTCACTCTAACCCATCAACCTCAGCTCCTGGTTCCGATCCACTACAGATCGAGAAACCTAACCCAGACTTAGTAATTAAACCGCCCACCAAGGGTGTACTTCGAAGGTCTGCTTTCAATCCACATGCGAGAGCGGCCCAGAATTACAACATTGTTGAGGACTTAGCTGTTTCACCCTCAGCAATGTCGGCGTTAGAAGTGCTGCAATCATGTCCAGCACAACGAAAATTGCTTTTGTCGGCTATAGGAGCTGTTGACGTTCAGGATCCGAATCTAATGATCTTCGATTTAGAAAATAGTACACCACGACTCCCCCATCAAATGGCTTTCCAAATTCCAGTGATAGTAAAAAACAGGCCTATTCATCGCACTGTGATTGATGAGGGAGCTTCTACGTGTATTATGTCCATTCAATGTTGGAGATCCCTTGGTTCTCCTTCGTTGAACCAATCCCCCACCATCCTTAAGGCCTTTGATGGCCGTGGGTTCCGTCCGTTTGGTATTTTACAAGAATTGCCTATAGGGGTAGAAGGTAAAACCGTTAGTCTGGATGTGGAAGTGGTTGATGCCCCTCTAGACTACAACCTTCTTTTGGGTCGAAGTTGGTCATATGCTATGACAACGGTCGTTTCATCGGTCTTCAGAGTAATTAAGTTTCCACACAACGGTAAGATCGTGACAATTGATCAGCTGACATACTTTTCATCCGACCCAGCCTCTTCAGAGAGTATCCAGCATGTCGGTAAGACGACAATCCCTTATAGGGACGTTGGTGTAGGTTTAGTTAAGGATTCCGGTTTACTGGGAACTTTTCCTCTCCCTCCACTCAGCGTAGAACCTTCGTTTGCAACAATTCATATGATCACGTCAGAAAACATTATTTATGATGATCCTTGGTATGTTCCATCTGACTCTGAGTTAGACTCATTCGGTGATGCTATGCCCTTGAGTCCGTATGAAATTGCTTATGAAGCTCTTATGTCTTTTACCGACTTTCATTCAACCGAAGTCGACCAAATGAATGTGGTCAGTGAAGAATCACTTTTCACCCCAACCTTAGAACGGATAGCGTTTCCCGAAGTCGTGTCATCTGACGAACAACTTCGCGAAATCCTAAGTGTAGACGATCTACCATGGGAGGATCTCCATCACAGATCTTCGTTTTTACCTAAGGATGATGCATTTGAAAATGATTTTTCATCTATCTTTACCGCTGAATATGTCAAAGACGCTCAGGATCCAACGAAACATTCTGATTCAGAGTTGAATTTAGGGAATATTTCTCGTACTATTCCCATTGATATTTCAGTGAAACCCGGAATTGAGGAGAACATTCATATAGGTGCCTCATGTACAGAAGAAGAAATCCAAACTTACAAGGCCCTATTCCAAGAATTCCGCGATGTGTTTGCATGGTCTTACGAGGAAATGCCGGGAATCGATCCTGCCATTGTTGTTCATGAAATCAAAACCTACCCGGATGCTAAACCCATTCGGCAACGGTTGCGTCAGATTCACCCTCGAAAAGCGGCTGCGATTAAAGCAGAAGTCGAAAAGCTGTTGAAAGCAGGTTTCATTTATCCGATCCCGTTAACGGATTGGGTATCGAATATTGTTCCCGTCAATAAGAAACAAGGAACAATAAGAATCTGTATCGACTATAGGGATATCAATCGAGCTTGTCCAAAAGACAACTATCCTACGCCTTATATCGATCAAATTATTGATGATTGTGCCGGAAGTGAAATGTTTTCCTTCATGGATGGTTTTTCGGGCTATAATCAAATCAATATTCTACCTGCCGACCAACCAAAAACGACATTCATTTGTCCATGGGGAACATTTGCTTATTGCAAATTACCTTTTGGGCTTAAGAATGTCGGAGCCACTTTTCAACGGGCGATGTCTTATGCATTTCACGACATCAAGCACATTGTGCAACCGTATCTCGATGATTTGCCTGCTCATTCTTTACATCGAGCTGATCACCTTGACCACCTACGAGCAATCTTTATGAGGTGTAGGCATTATCGAATTCGGTTGAATCCCCACAAGTGTGTTTTCTGTATAGAAACAGGTCGATTGCTGGGATTTGTTGTTTCAAAAGCCGGCATTCGCGTCGATCCCTCGAAAGTCGAAGCAATCATCAAATTGCCTCCTCCTTCGAGTTTGCGCCAACTCCAAAGTTTGCAAGGGAAAGCAAACTTTTTACGTCGATTCATCCCAAACTACGCCGAGGTCACTAAAGGTTTTACACGGTTGTTGAAACAGAACGTTCAATTCTTTTGGGACGAGATTGCCCAACAATCTTTTGATGCACTTAAACACGCGTTGACCCATGCACCGTTGTTGCATCCTCCCAACTACAACCAGGACTACTTCTTATACCTCGCAGCTTCACATTCCACCATTGGGATGGTGTTAGTTCAAGAAGATGAATTCGGAGCTGAACATGTGATATATTATCTTAGTCGAACCTTAAATCCCACTGAGTTAAAATATTCACATGTGGAGAAATTGGCCCTGGCAGCCGTTCAAGCTGTCCAGCGTTTTCGTCACTACATTCTTCTCCGTAAAACTACAGTTATTTCGGATTGCAACCCTATGATTTACATTTTGACAAAACAATTGCTAGGGGGCAAGTACTCTAAATGGATCGTTATCCTGCAAGAGTTCGACTTGGAGTTCGAGAAGTCCAAGTCTAAGAAATCTTTAGTTTTTGCGGAATTGATGTGTGATTTCCCACGTACTGACACAGAGACTGTGGCAGAAGAGTCCATTGCGGACGAATCTTTGTTTCTTATCAGTACTTTAGATCCGTGGTTCAGGGATATAATCATCTATCTCCAAACCCAAACCTTTCGGCCTGAAGCTTCCAAAGAGGAACGACGAAAAATTAGGTTTCAATCCCAGCAATACAAAATTATTGGAGATACACTTTATCGCCGGGGGGCAGACTTAGTTTTTCGACGTTGTCTAACTCACGAAGAGGCTGAGAGAGTTTTGAATGATTGTCACTCTGGAGCATGTGGCGGTCATATGTCTGGGTATGCCACAGCTCAGAAGGTGTTGCGCGCTGGTTACTTCTGGCCATCTATGTTTAAAGATTGTATCATTGCAGTCCGGAAGTGCCACAACTGCCAAGTGTTTGATCGAAAGATGCGCGCACCACCTGCTCCTCTCCACCCTATAATTGCCGTTGGTCCATTCGCCAAATGGGGTATCGACTTTATTACTTGTAACCCTCACTCGGCCGGGGGGCATGCGTATATCATCCTCGCGGTTGATTATTTCACTAAATGGGCCGAGGCGATGCCTACATTCGACGCAAGCGGCAAAACAGCTGCAGTTTTCATATTCAATCATATAATAACTAGGTTTGGTGTCCCACAAGCAATTATTACTGACCATGGAAGCCATTTTCGAAACACCATGATGACTGAACTTACAAGCCAGCTTGGTTTGCGCCATGACAGCTCTACTCCTTATTATCCGCAAGCCAACGGTTTAGTTGAGTCTATCAACAAAGTTCTGGTTATCATGATCCGACGAACCATTGGTATTCATCGGTCGAATTGGCACAACATGTTATTTTCGGCGCTATGGGCATACCGAACCTCAGTGAAAACCTCAACAGGGTTCACTCCTTTCCAGCTAGTTTATGGCTTAGAAGCAGTGTTACCCATTGAATGTGAAATCCCATCACTTCAAATGGCTGTCGAATTACTTCCAGCTACTTCCGAAGAGGAGAAATGTTTATTGTACTTAGCTAAATTAGATGAGACTCGACGTGACGCTGCATTGGCAATCGAGACTCACGCGAAACGAATGAAAGCTCAGTATGATAGAAATGTGACCCCTCGAAGTTTTTCGGAGGGAGACCTAGTGCTCTTATATGATCAAGCTAACGATAAGCTAGGTGCTGGAAAATTCGTTCCTATGTGGCATGGACCCTATATTGTAAAGCGAAAGCTAGCAAAAGGGGCTTATGAGTTAGTAGATTTTGATGGGGACTCTTTGGATAAACCCAGAAATGGACTTTACCTAAAGAGGTATTATGCTTAAATGGTGGGTATGGAGAATTTTTAGTTAGGTTAGGTTTTCTTTCTAGCTAGTATGTTTGTTAGTTAGTCAGTGTGCTTAGCTTAGTGAGTGTGTTTTTCGTCGTTATTATGGCTTATCTTGGTTTTGCTCTTGATATTGTAGATGTCGACGCCCCTCCAAACATACATTGGATTTGCTGATGGTGCTTGTCGTAGTACACGGAATATCTCTTCCGCAGCTTGGGTTATCTATTCACCCTCTGACGAGTTAGTTTCTATGCATGGGGTAAGCCTCGGTCAAACAACGAATAACATTGCAGAATACAGTGCAGTGGTTGAATTATTATCCGAATCTATTTCATTTGGAATTCGACGTTTGATAGTGAGGTTAGATTCTGAACTTGTTGTATTACAGCTTAATAGAGTTTATGCCATTAGAAATCCTGTGTTATTAAGGTTGTTTTTGAGAGTGCGTCTCTTGGAACGTGAATTTGATTACATTGAATATCAACATATTCCAAGGTCCTTGAATACATTAGCAGATGCAATTGCTTCTCGAGTGTTGGACAGACATTTACGATAATCATGCAAGTAAATTTAAAAAACATTTCATCATACATGTTAAACAAGATAAGCCGGTAATAGTGATATATATATAGATAGAAGTGTGTCAAAAAATATACATCGTCTTCGATCATAGGTTGAAAAACACCTTATGATCGGCAAAATGATAAGTACAAAAAGTCAAAATGTCACATGTGTCCACAAGTGACTAGCCAATCACTGGTGGTGCTCCCTGTACGACACCACTGCATGAGCTACCTTGCGCAAAAATCTCCTCAACGGTCCAGGGACCGCGACTACGTAGCGCTGCAGTCTGATAGGAATATCATCCATAGATGTCTCCGGTATATCCGCCGTCAGACGCTGTAGATCATGCTCCAACTCAGTCAGTACCTCCGCAGCCACCGCGTCCTGTGGGGCCGGTAGCGGTGCAACTGGATGTCGCCTCTCAAAAAGCCGGAGGTTGGCTGGACGCTGTGGACCAACATCTGCATTTTGAAAACTTTACTGTCAGTTTGAGACGATATATATAAAAAACAAAAAAATACATAATTTGAAAACTCGTGAAAAATAAAGTACCTCTGTCATCCCATTGTTCTCCCTGTGGAAGAACCATGTCCGGATCACCTCGAAAATCTATTCCGGCATACGGAAAATCCTGGATCGCGAACACCTGGTCCTCTAACCAGTGAAAATAACTGTCAGTGAATCGAACAACTGCCGCACCCTCGTCCGGATGCCGGGCCATCACAGCAACCCATCGTACCAGCTTTGGCTCCTGAGGACCCGAAATATCAACAGTGAGATGCTGAGGGATCAGCATTGGTATCCTCTCTAAGGCAAAGCTCACGACTATAGGCCCATATCCAAAGGTCTTTAGTCTGCCGGTCTTTGCCTTGGTCAGTTGGGCTTTCAAGTTAGCCAACAGTGCATCACACCAGTTGAAAGTGGTGCCTTGGAGACAATCAATTGCCATCCGAAATTGAGACCCAATAGCAATATGTAAAGTGGCTGAGCCACAAATTCTGGTCACAGTGAAAGCCAAGACCATGAGTTCACGTTGAGAGACATATTTGATCTCTATGCCTTTCTTGTGCTCTCGATCAGGTAGGCACCAATCTGCTCGGAGACTATCAAGGGATTGGCCACCCGGCCTAGTCCCAGCCAGATTGAGTTGCTCACCTCTATTCGGCAAGCCAGTAAGAAAGTAAATGTCAGCAGGCTCTATCTCGAGTTTTTGCCCGCCGATATAAAAGCATTGTTCTTGAACATTCCATCTCTCGACCAGCCACTCCAAGAACCTTACCTGAGCTCTCATACCGGGAATGGACCAGTATTTGTATAAACCACATCCTCTTAGGGCATCGAGGGAGGGTTGATGATTGATTGCAGCTTCATCAACCTCCTCATGCTCTCTTTCTCTCCAATCTAGCATGATAAGTGCCCTGCACATGATTAAACAGGCATTAAAATTAATTTTGAGAAATTTCATTGGTTGGTTTGGGAGTTTGGGGTTTCAAAACCCGCGTTTTGCGGAGGACGCACCCCGCGTTTGGTGCACAGTGCGCCGGGACGCAGGTGGCCTGAAGGTAACCTGCGTCCCCCGACCTTTTCCCTGTGTAGGAAAAAGTCGGGGGACACAGGCCAGCCTTTAGGAAAGCTGCGTCCCCCGCAGGGCGGTTTCCAAAACCCAAAACCCCCCAAAAATAAAAAATGAAACTTAAAACAAAATTCTAAACGGATGAAATTGACAAGGAGGATGTTGTGAAATACCTGGAAGAGACGGCGTTCGATTCTAACGGTCGGTTTTTCCGCAGCGACCACGGGAAGTTTCTTGTCAAAAGCTCCTTTTTCAACCTCAACAGTCAAACGGTAAAAATGACATGGTAAAAAGTCTTTTTATAGGTTTTTTGGATGAATTTGTTCATTTTTCACCATGGAAAGATGTTTTTCGATGAATTTTTGCCTATCTTAAACAGGTATGAGTAATGTGTCGCTTTTGTGCAGGACAAAGGGACTTAGAGGGAAAATTGTCATTTTTCACAAACAAAATATCAGAGTTATCTTTTAAGCTCTTTTCTGACTCCTTAAACATGAAAAGATTACCGAGCGTTTCTTTTACACTCGTTAAAACGGAATTAAAAGACGGTCCCCTTATAGCTCTTTTTGACCGTAAAATCAGGAAAAGATAGCCGTGTTTTTGTCGTTTCAAACTCGATACGGAAATAAAACGACATGTCCTTGATCGCTTTTTACTTTTCAGGTCAGTGACACTAACTATGAAAGTACTCCTTGGTCGTAAGATCAAGTGGTTCCCCCAGGTATTATTTTATACTTTTTCGGGCTTGAGGGACACAAATTTACGAAAAAGTTCAACTTAGAGTTTCCTTAAGTTTTTCAGACTCTCTAAAAATGAAAAACGCCGAGTTTCTCCTATACTGGGCTCGTTAAACATTTCACAGTAAAGGACCTGTTCAATTACAAACAGGAACGAACCACTCCTTCCTAGGGTTCGAATCAAAACTAGGTTGGACTCATCCGAAGGATGGGCTTATAATCAAGCATATGTTATCCTCCTCAAGCTTGTTAAAAATAAAGAGGTACTTACCAGAAATGGTGGGGGAAAAGAGAGAAGAATGAGCCTATTTGTTACCTTTTGTCTAAAAAGAAACTTTATTACCACTCTTGGACACGACACTTTTCATTCACCTGGGTTGGGAAATCTTTTACCTCACAGTCAATCAAACCACTTTTGAAAGTCTTTAACCGGGTTCCGGGGATTAACTTTGAGTTATTTAGCACCAAACCATCTGTCATGTCGTTATGTGTTCAAGAGGTCTGCAAACAAAACTTTCATCTGCAAAATACTTGTCATCCATTTGACCATCCCTGAGTCAGTCCTTAAAGCAATATTTCTTCAACTTGAACAATGATTTCGTGTTGTGGGCTTGCCTGCAACGAGTCTCTTTCTATCGACATCAGCACATTATCTAGAGAGATGACTTAGAAATCGTCAGTGCCTTGAAGTCTGCATGCATCAATGGCAGGTTTCTCGCCTTTGACGTCAGTTTACATCATTGACTTTCGATCGAAGGATTCCGTGAAATGTTCGACATCAACTCATTCATTCACATCTCATGGATTGTACTAGGTACTTTGAGAACCATTGACATTACTGGTGGTCTCTCTCACGCTTGTTAACAGTTCACATCATCAACTGGTAATCAAGTGGTTTCTACCATGTTCGACATCGACTCATTTATTCACATGGCTAGAATCGTACCAATTCGAGAAGTAGGAATGAAGACCCTGGATCAAATCTTTACCGTCCAGGCTGCGAGGAATTTTGTATTCATTATCTGAGTAGAATAATCATAAACAGATGGCTGCGCCCATACTGTGTCTACAAAAGTCTATGATTATGATGTACTACAAGATCATTTCTGTATCAGAGTAGTTAGTCTGTTAGTTAAAATTTTTTATCTGAGTATGGGAATGCCTACCTCAGTGATGATATAATCTTATCCATGTATTTTGTGTTGAAAATTGCAGGTTCCAACCAGGTTCTCCACGAGATAATCCTCGAAATGATAAAGTGCTTCACCCTTCCTAGATAATACAAAACCCTAATCTATTCCAGGCTTCGCACTTTAGGGGGCAATCTGTTACACTAAAAAATGTCACCATGGCTATTTACAGTCGGTATGGCTCAATCAACAGTCATACTACCCTTTTGAGCAAGTCTTATGCCTCTACTATCCATGTCAAAATCCAAGAAAGAGAGAAAGTCCTTATAAAATATGTTTATCTCTGGGTACGCAGGTTCTCTCAAGCCTTGCCTGCGGGTACGCACCTTTTGTTCATAAGGTCTGCGTCCAAGGACGCTCTGTATCTAAAGGGGAAGGTGCGTCCCTCTGAAAAGGTTAAAATGCGCGAGTTTTATCTTCAAAAACTTACTTGTGGTCACTTCTAGAGCTTTCTAGAAGGTTCTTGGATGAGTATTGAGCGCCTCCATATGGTTCATGCACTCCTATCAAAGAGGAACTTATCCCATCAATAAGGGAGTGATCCCATCCAAAGAGGGGACTATCCCATTGATGGTGGACCTGATTAACTTCCTCTTGAGCACTATAAAAAGAGGCATTGAGCCAGAAGGAAGAAGGTTGAAAGCTATAGATTTCTAAGGGTAAATGCTGCAGGAATTAGGACTCCCATTTAGAAGCTTGTGAGGAGAGATTGTCACCCTTACTTGTTCTATTTGGAAGTGGGTGAGCTTTGTCAAAGTAGAGGAAGACTCTTGTGGACCCTGGAAGGAGCTTGCACAACACCAAGGCTCAGGTTGTAATGGTTCCTTTTGATTACCTTTAATGCAAATTGGTCCATTCTTCTCAATAGCTTGTTGTTAATGGGTTATTTCATGTACTCCTTGGTCTATGTGTTGAACATGCTTTGTTTTATGTTATAATCAGGTGCTATTTAATTGTTTGACTGTTGGTGATTGCAGGTTTTGGAGAAAGGGAAGAGCTCATCCGGATCAACAAAGCTTGGACTTCTACAACAACGTTTGGACAGAGGTAAGAACGAAACACTTGATTTCTCATATCATAATGTATGTTTAGAGAAGGATAGGTCCAGTTTGTTTTGTTTGTCATTAGAATGTCTTAGACTTCTAGGAAGGTCAGCTGTGTCCGCACCCTTGACTGATTCCGTGTGACATCCCTAAAGGCTGATGCTGGGGTTTCATGTGACAGATTGGAGCTGTGAAGCTGTTGGAGTGTTTATTTGGGGTTTCAGCCAGAATATCTGCTTCCGAATAGAGAGGTACTACTGCCGAGATCATTCTCTCTTGGGTGAGCCGGTTTTGGCACCCAGATTGTATTCAGAAACAACATAATAATAAAACCCTTAGATAGCTACACTAGTTTTCCCGCATTAGGTTTTTCCAGGGACATTGGTCCAAAACTAACGGTGTCACCTGTGTGCTTGTTTTGTTTCCTTCAGTTGATGATCTATAATGTTTTGAGCATGTACTTGTATTTATTTCCAGTATTTACGTGGTAAATAACTTGTTAATTAACATGACAAGTAGGTAGGAATAAATCAGTAAAGTACATGAAGGGTTTCTAACAGTTAGACTTAGAAATTCCAATAGTGCGCTTGACTATTGAACGCACCGATGTGTGGAGAAATTGAATTAAAAAAAACACATTTTTTTCTTCTTTTTTTTTAAATTTCAAAAATGAATGACAATTGATTTTTGGAATCTTATTTCAGAACGTCTTTTAAATAGTAAAACGTTATTCACCATTTCATTATTTTACCCAGAATTTCAAGGGAGTGATTTGCAAGAGAGATATACCAGGAGCACTGTGCAACAACAACAAAATACTTTGGAGCAACAAAACTATTCAAAATATCACAAGCTGAAATATATGGTGATTCACTCAAAAACTGCATAGTAACTTTTAAATTTTATTGTTTATTTACTAAAAAAATTAAAATTTCTGTTAGGGTTTAATTAAAAGAGAGACCATTTGCAAGAGAAGATCATATCAGAGATGCAAAATATTTTGGATCCACCGAAAGATCAAAATTTGAAAGGTATGGTGATTCACTCCAAGCCTTGGATAGCAAGAATATTAAATTTCACTGTTAAAATATTTTACAATTTCTCTTATATTTATTCACAATTTAGAAAAAAATTAAAAACCCTGTATAATAAAAAATTTACTATAGATTTTACTAGTAATTTTTTTTTACGATCTCTATTCCTATTTAAATTTAATTAAAATTCAGAAAAAAGACGAAAAAATTCAATACTTACCTTAAACCCTTGCTTCTTCCTGTAAAATTTCACATTAGGGTTTAACTTTCTCTACCACTTCACAATTAGGGTTTTTCAATTTAGGCATTTTAGATTTAATGGGTTTGTGTACTTACTATATATAAGGAATTTGACTAATAAAGTAGGGGATTCACTTATCGAATTAGATCCAAACCTTTTCGGTCCTCTCCGTTTAAAAAAAAAAACGGTTATATGTTGCACAATGTGCCATTTGTAACATAACACATCGATGCTACCTGAGTAATATAACACACCGATAAATTATAACACTTTTGATTCTATCTAGTCTGTTCATCATTTCTCCCATTGTAATATAACACACCGAGGCGCCTGTTCCTAATAGCACCGTTAAATCATTGTGGTGCGTTGAGCTTTACAAATTGCACTGTTATCCCTCTTCAATTTTTAAGAAACAACTATATGTTTCGAGGTGCACCCTATGTAACATAACACACCGGGGCTACTTGAGTAACACAATTAACCAATATATTATAACACTTTGGATTTTGTCTAGTATTTTGATTGTTTCTCCCGGTGTAATATAACGCATTGGCGTGCCTGATCCTAATAGTATAGTTAAATCATTCTGCTGCGTTTAGCCTTACAAATTGCATCGTTAACCCTCTCCTTTTAAAAAAAATAGCTAAATGTTGTGAGGTGCGCCCTCTATAATATAACACATAGGGACTACCTAAGTACTTCAATGCACTGATATATTATAACACTTTTGATTCTATCTTGTCTGTTCATCGTTGCTTCCGATGTAATATAACGCACTGGCGTGTCTATTCCTAATAGCACTATTAAATCAGTGCGGTGCATTTAGCCCTACAAATCGCACCGTCCTAATTTAAAATTATTTTTAAAAATTAATTTTCCATGACAGTGATGAACAATTAAAATCCTAATGTGTTTAATCTTATAAACACAATGGTGCGTTTATTCAAATAAATGCACCGGTTACCAAAGATTTTTTTGACTGAAAATTGTTTGTTTTTTTTTTAAAACATATCTAATGGTTTCTGTATTGAAAGGAACATGTTGTATATTGATAAAAAATGTCTCAGAAGGTCTCAAGTAACAAAAATACTGATTGACACAATGACAACACATAAAAAAATCGTAGAAGACAAGTTCTTTGTAAATTATTTACAAAATTAATATGTTTGAACTACATGTAAGTTTAACTAATATGTATTAGTTGGTGCGTGTCATGCAAAGCCACAAAATGAAGAATGTTGATAAGACTATTTCTAATTTAAGTGCAGAAGAGCTTAAAATCCTGATAGAAAAATTGAATAATAATGAATCAGGTGAATGAATAAATACTATTCAATATGGTTTTTTTTTTTGAATTTTCATTAATAATATACTTAAGAATATTAGATAACATGTTTCAAACAACTATTAATTCATATATGTTTGATGTTCTACAAGGAGCAACAACGAAGGAAAAGATCAATGTCGTTCTAAGAAAAGAAAAATTATGGAACATGTAAATGACGATGAATTGGTCCTTATCTCATCTTGAGTGGTGCTAGAGGTTAATGGAAGGGATTTTTTTTTTACAAAACTGAGGGATCTAGTGGAACAAACGTATAGACATACTTTCCACTTACAATACAAAAATCAATGCAATGATTCTAAGAACAAAATTGTATCTAAACTACGAGAAGCGTTTCTAGAACAATGGTCAATGAGACATGTTAGACTTGCAATAACTAAAACATACAATTTTTTTTTTTATTCAAAAGGTAATATTCCTAATTGTATAAAATGATTTTCTAGAATTATATGTATATATTACTACAGACCATTAATTTATTAATATTGAGTTTGTTATATTTGGTTTTCCTATATCATTATAAAAATAGTTTATTCCTTCTTTTTTGGGAAGATTATGAAAATCCCAGATGATCAACATGCTAATTTATATTATTTATTTCAATTTTCATTATTCTCACCAATGTAGATACACTCATTACACTTTATTTTTATGTTTGCATATGGAACTGCAAAATCAAGAAGATGAAAACAATCGTTGCAATCAACAAAATGTTGGGTTGTGTTATATTCTTTCCACGACTAACCTACGTAGTGAACTGGGGGGTTAGAGGGGGGGTGGAGCCTCCCCTTCGTTGCGCCGATTGCGCATCAGGGGAGTCACAGGGGGGGCAGCAACCCCCCCTGTCCGGGGGGTTTGAGAGGGGCGGGTAGCCCCCCTCTACGGGGTTTGGGGCAGTGCCCCGGGAAATTTTTTTTTGGACCCTATATTATGTTGGGCGAACCTACCTATGGTTTTCGATCCTTGGTTTTGGACGCGATGGTTTTTGGTCCATGATATTGGATGCTTCGGCATGTATAAATATGTATTGTAACATTGAAAGGAATATAATGAAAAATCAAGCTGGTAGTCCCGGTTTTGGGATCCAGGGGAAAATCTCTGTGTATATGTGTTTTATGTGTTATGCTATCGCATTGTTTATTTTTCTGTGATTTAGAATTCGTATGCAGGTAATTTCTGTATGGGGTTAAAACCTACATTTGGTATCAGAGCTGTTTTGGCTTCAAGGGGACACCTTTGTTGCTGAGGGGTTTCGCTCGGGCCTGTGGTAGACCCTGTTCAGTGGGAGATCTGCGAGATCGATTCTGGTGGTGAAAGAAGATGGCAAGCAGCGGAAAGATAGAGATCGAGAAGTTCAATGTTCAGAGTTTTGAGTTGTGGAAACTCAAGACAGAGGATCTGTTGGTGGATAAAGATAAGTGGATCGCAATAGATCCAGGTACTAAACCAACGGGATTGACCGATGAAGAATGGAAGAAGTTGGATCGGAAGGCAAAGAGCACAATACGATTATGTGTCTCAGATTCAATATTGCTGAATGTATCAAGGGAAGCTACGGCGAAGGCTTTGTGGGACAAGTTAGGGACTTTGTACCAATCTAAGTCTCTGGTGAATAAACTGTTCTTGCGGAAAAAGCTGTATAACCTGAGGATGAAAGATGGAGACTCGGTGACAGAGCATCTGAACGCATTTAATACTGTGGTAAGTCAGTTAGCGTCTGTTGATATTAAAATTTCAGATGAAGATAAGTGCATCAGTTTGTTGTGTTCTCTACCAGATTTGTGGGATAGTCTGGTTATTGCAATAGGTAGCAATGCAACTGCTTTGCAGTTTGATGAAATAGTCTCAGCCTTGCTAACGGAGGAGATGAGACGGAAAAATATGGAGAGCCAGAATGGTGATGCCTTGTCTGTACGAGGACGGTCCCAGAATAGAAACAAAAATAAGTCATCGAGTGGGAGATCTAAATCTAGAGGGAGATCTAAATCTCCAGGAAAACCTGTAAAGGTGGTGTGCTGGAAATGCGGAAAGGAAGGGCACTTCAAAAGGGACTGTAAATCTAAAGCTCCTGATAAAGGAAAGGGATCTGATGATGCTCCTTCTACAAAGGTGAAAACCACCTCAGATGAAGGTGGGGATGTGTACTTGGCTTCTTCAAGTACACATGTAGATCATGAGGCATGGTTGATTGACTTAGGTGCATCCTTTCACTTCACTCCCCATAGAGAGTGGTTCTGCGAGTATGAGAAATACGATGGTGGTGATGTCTTCTTAGGAGATGATAGGAAGGCTAGAATCATTGGTTGCAGAAAAGTAAAGTTGAAGTTGCAAGGTGGAAGGGTTAGAACACTTCCGGGTGTTCTGCATATTCCCGCATTGGCCAGAAATCTAATTTCTGTAAGTAAGTTGGATGATGCAGGTGTAAAAACAGTATTCGAGAAGGATATCTGCAAGATGGTTCGGGGAGCACTGGTATTGATGCGGGGAGTTTGGATTGGAACTCTGTACAAGCTGCAAGGTAGCACTGTTGTTGATGGATGCAACAGTTCTGCGGTTCCTGAAAGTGGAGCTGAAAATCTAGTGGTCTCTGGAGAGAAGACCATGCTGTGGCATCAAAGGCTTGGACATATTGGAGAGAAGGGCCTTCGAATACTTCATGGTAAAGGTATGGTAGAAGGTATGAGTAATAGCTCTCTGGATTTTGATTTCTGTGAAAATTGTGTATATGGGAAGCAGAATCGGGTGAGTTTCCCCTCTGGTGGTAAGAGGGCGAAACAGATATTAGAGCTTGTGCACAGTGATGTGTTTGTACCTGTGAAGGTTCCATCACTGGGTAAGTCTGTGTACTATGTATCATTTATAGATGACTTCTCAAGGAATACATGGATATATTTCCTTAAGAAGAAATTTGAAGTCTTTGACAGGTTTAAAGAATTTAAGGCTCTGGTGGAAAATCAAACAGAGAAGAAGATAAAGGTGTTGAGGACAGATAATGGTGGAGAGTTTTGCAGCAAGGAATTTGAAGAATTCTGTAAGAAGTGTGGTATAGCACGACAGAAGACTACTCCATATACATCTCAGCAAAATGGAGTCGCAGAAAGGATGAACAAGACGTTGATGGAAAGGGCAAGAAGCATGCTCAGTGGTGCCGGGTTAGGACAGGAATTCTGGGCAGAGGCGGTGGATACTGCATGTTACTTGGTCAATAGGTCACCTTCATCAGCGTTGGAGGATAAGACTCCACAAGAAGTATGGACTGGTAAGAAACCCTCTCTTTCACATCTGAGGGTATTTGGATGTGATGCATATGTACATGTTCCAAAGGAGAAACGAACCAAGTTGGATAGTAAATCTGAAAAGTGCATATTTATTGGGTATAAGGATGGTTTAAAGGGTTATAAGCTTTGGAACCCAGTCACACAGAAGGTTGTGTACAGCCAAGATGTGGTGTTCAGAGAGGTAAAAGATGTTATTAAACATGAAGTCCAACCAAAGGAACCTGAGAAGATAGAGTTTGAGCTAAAGGAGGAAGAATCAGACTCTGCAGCAGAGGAGGAATCAGAAGATGAAGAGCCACAAACTCCGGCTGTGAGAAGATCAGTTCGAGAAAGAAGGCAGCCAGAAAGGTATAGTCCTTATTCTTTCTGTTCAAATTTTTCTGTCTGTTACTGATGATGATCCCAGAACTGTGAAGGAAGTAGTAGATTCAGAGGATGGAAAACTCTGGAAAGAGGCCATGGTTGATGAAATGGCATCTTTGCACAAAAATGAGGCTTGGGATCTGGTGGAGTTGCCGGCTGGAAGGAAACCCATTGGCAGCAAATGGGTGTTTAAAAAGAAGACAAATGCAGAAGGGAAGGTGGAGAAATACAAAGCTCGGTTGGTAGCAAAAGGTTATTCCCAGGTGTCGGGAATTGATTTTGGTGATATTTTTTCTCCTGTTGCCAAGGTAACTTCTATTAGGTTACTTTTATCTATTGTTGCTGCTTTTGATTTTGAGGTAGAACAGATGGATGTGAAGACAACATTTCTTCACGGGGATTTGGAAGATGAAATCTACATGAAGCAACCTGAAGGCTTTGCGGTGAAGGGTAAGAAAAAACTGGTATGCAAGTTAAAGAAGTCTCTGTATGGGTTAAAATAATCACCAAGGATGTGGTATCAGAAATTTGATACATTTATACGGGGACTTGGCTTCACCAGAAGCAAAGCAGATCACTGTATGTATTTTAAATTAATTGGTGACCGTGTTATTTATCTGGTCTTATATGTGGATGATATGTTTCTGGTTGGAAATGACAAAGAAATTATCCAGGACTTGAAGACGCAATTGTCCTCCAAATTCGACATGAAAGATCTTGGTGCTGCAAACTATATTTTGGGCATGGAAATTAAAAGAGATCGGGCAAAGAGGAAGCTCTGGTTAAACCAAAGGAAGTATGTTGAGACAACACTGCAGAGGTTTAATATGTAGGATAGTAAATCGGTGAAGGTTCCTATTCCTGTAGGTGTGAGGTTATTTGCTGAACAATGTCCCAAGACACAAGAAGAGGAAGAGGACATGTCCCGTGTTCCATATGCGAGTGCAGTCTGTAGCCTGATGTATGCAATGGTCTGTACTAGACCAGACATTGCACATGCAGTGGGAGTATTGAGCAGGTTTATGTCAAAACCAGGGAAGGAGCACTGGACATCAGTGAAGCGGGTTTTCAGGTATTTGCATGGCACTAGTGATTATGGTTTGTGCTAGCAAGGAAGACCAAGATTGGACAGAGTGTTGGATATTCGTGGCTTTGTTGATGCAGACTGGGCTGGAGATCTGGATCAGAGAATATCTACAAGTGGGTATGTGTTTAACCTATTTGGAGGTGCAGTTAGTTGGATGAGTAAGAAACAATCTGTAGTGGCACTATCAACTACAGAGGCAGAATACATGGTAGCCACTCATGCAAGCAAGGAAGCAGTTTGGTTGCAGAGATTGTGTTCAAGTATGGAGTTAGTACAGGGAGCTATAAGAATAGACTGTGACAGCCAAAGTGCAATTTTCTTGGCAAAGAACCCTGCTTATCATTCAAAGACAAAGCACATTGATGTTCAGTATCACTTTGTGAGGGATATGATAGAAGACAAAAAGGTGTTGCTGGTAAAGGTGGACACTTTGAAGAATACTGCAGATGCATTGACAAAATCTGTGAGCTTTGAGAAGTTCTCTTGGTGTAGAGAAACAATGGGCATTTCAGGGCTGGAAAAATGACTAAGCTCTCCTGTGGCCCCCTCTGGAAAGAAAACAACAAGTGGGAGATTGTTGGGTTGTGTTATATTCTTTCCACGACTAACCCACGTAGTGAATCAGGGAGTTCGAGGGGGGCGGGTAGCCACTCTCTACGGGGTCTGGGGCAGCGCCCCGGGAAAGTTTTTTTTGGACCCTATATTAGGTTGGGCGAACCTACCTATGGTTTTCGGTCCTTGGTTTTGGACGCGATGGTTTTCGGCCCATGGTATTGGATGCTTCAGCATGTATAAATATGTATTGTAACATTGAAAGGAATATAATGAAAAATCAAGCTGGTAGTCCCGGTTTTGGGATCCTGGGGAAAATCTCTGTGTATATGTGTTATGCGCTCGCATTGTTTATTTTTTTGTGATTTAGAATTCGTATGCAGGTAATTTCTGTATGGGGTTAAAACCTACACAAAACATTCCTACAAATAACCTAGTTCATGGAAGTAGCTTGAGCACTGACAACAGTTCCAGTGAATAATGATGATCTATTTGGATATCAATGCAACATGTTGTATTTTTTGAAATAATTGTCTGTGAAAATTAAACATTTTTTTTTAATGTAATCATGGACATAGTGTCCCAATTGAAAGACAAGGGGTTATCAATAACATTCCCATTTTGTATGAAAAAGAGCCTCTTATTGATATATAATAAAACACATTTTAATTTATTTTGTTGTGTTATCCAATCTCGCCGTGAAATGTTACACCACTGATTAAATATATGGATGGTTAAATATTATAATGAAGAGATGCAAAATATGATAATATAACAAATTAATCCAAACATCATATACAAATGCACTAAACAAATATTAATTTATATGAATACTATTATAAGATGTATGTTGATTTCTAAATGAATAACAGATTAAAAAAAATACAATAATTGTGCTATCACAGGTCGATGTCTCCAAAAAAGAGAAAATATCATACCAAAACATTGGTGCATCCATAACATAAAAATTTACCAGTGCTTTAATTTAAATAAAATCACCGTGATGTCATCTTTTAGCATAATCGATTCCTTTTCGAAAATGACAACACTTGGGCTTTCAAGTCTTCAAGCACCGAAATTATTTTTAATTAATGCCCTAGTGCATTGTAACTCTTAACGCACCAGTGATTTCATAGAACTAACACAACCCAGTTCTACAAAATATTATTTCCATTCTCGGTGCACTATTAAAATTAACAACACCAGATCATCTATATATTAAATTCACCGGCGCGTTTATGTAAACAAGATGTTCCAGTGCTGCATTTTTAAGAGAAAGCACTCAAACTACAATTATTTTTTGCATGCCTCGGAGCCATTCCTTCATGAAAGAACAACTGAGGATTTTTTATATAAGCATTGACACTGTATACGTTTCAAGATTTGGTGCTCCTTGAGTTGAACACATCGAGGAATTTTTTGTTGTAAGCACCAGGGTGGTATACATTTCAAGTTCCAGGTCTGGGTATGACGAAGGACCCTTCCAAGACCTTTTACTTTCATGATGTGTTAAATTGCATTTTTAAAAGAACATAAATGAATACATCTAAACAATATAAAGAAGAGGAACATAACAATCATCAGCAACATAAAAAATAAGCCGTTGATAATGGAGTTCAACCGGGAGGGATTAGATCTCCGGGCCCCGGTGTCAAGATGGTGTAGGCTGCTGCATTAAGTGCTGTCAATAGTGATGATGTACACAAGAGATGATGTTGCGATCATACAAGGAAAATGACCTCACGCAGGAATGGCTCCAAGAGATGTTCCACTACAAGAACCCTCAGTCAAAAGACTCCTATCAGTATGACACAAAAACATGCATGATGAGCATCCCGCCAACATGGCATAAAATGGATCTCAATGCAAAACATGCATGATGACAACAAGAGTATCCCAGAAACATACAACAAAGGGATCTCAAAACATAACATGACAAATCATGACAACAAGTACATCACATATACGATTCCGCATCACATCAAGCAAGGAATCATGAAGACATGTAATAAACAAGATCCTTCATCAACATCAATCAAGGATCTGTGCAGCATAATGCATAAAGAAGAAGTACATGAACACATCATATACCTCACCACCAAGGGCCATCTGAAGAAAAAGATGTCAAACTGCTGAAGCTGCTCGGACCATCGATCTCATGAAAATGATTGCTCGCACATGAATATGGACACCTGCACTGGCACTTAGAAAAGTGGCTAGAAAATGAAATGAGAGAACAACAAATCTGAATGCACCATCAGGTTTGTGGCATTGAGTAGTGCAAAACCGACTGTCTAAAACCCGAATCTTGAGAAGTTAGGAATATGGGGCTCAAGGAATCTTTTAGATTCCCCCTAGATTCCTCAAAGATTCTGCTCCATGGGGGCATTGGAAATCTGCAACTCAAATGGTGAATCTGACCTTGCCATTGCGATCCCTGCGGAAAATCGTGAAAAACAAGTATAAACTTGACTATATTCCGACATGGAAAAAATTACCTCCTCGGGAAAATTTCAAGGCTCATGGTTCCGCTCCTTGTTTTTTACAGCGATTATGGTTCCACCTTCATCCTGAAAATGTCCGAAAAAAGCAGAACTCTGATGGAGAAATAGATAGCGCCATTGCGTTCATGGCGACGAGAGGTGTTGAATCCATATAAAATCTGTCAAATTCTGCCAAAGTGAAAATTCAGCCCTCCTGCAAAATTCATGGTTCCACCTACAATAAAAAATAATTAAAAATCATTGCCTCGAAATGTGTGCCTGTTCTTGGTTCCTCCATTTGCCTGTGCACTGAATAAATCCAGTTTATATAAAAAATTTGGGTGGATTAATCAATGTGAATTGTTTAGTGTAGTTGGTGAAGATTCAATTTAATAGGGAGGAGGTCGGGCGGTCAAACCCCTCCTCCTTTTTTTACACAAAATATTGTTTTAAAAAAAAACATTCAGGTGGCTGGGCTCGCCTTGGGCGGCCCGCCCTTGTACCCTCCTCTGCCATTTATGCAGTTGTTAGGTTTGATGAGGTGGTTTATATATATAACCCATGTATGTACAGTGAGTGCTATGGGGGTGACGGGGGTCATGGCCCGCCACCCTTTAAATATATATATATATTTAAAAAAAAACAACAAATGGCCATTTTTAAAAAATTCAAATTTTAGCCATAGGAGTGCATTTAATGACCCCACAATTTCGCCTGGAATCCCACCAGAGTTGGCCGGAATCCGATGGCCGGGTTCGGTTCAAATTGTGGCCTCCTTAAGCTGCCTAATCATCAAAAAGTCAACCCAACTTTCACTACTTCTAACTTTCGCATCCGGACTCGGATTGACGAACCGTTCACACTGCTGTGATCAGGAAGACGAGATATACGCTCTGGTCCTAGTTTGAGCATAATCCAAACACTTTGATTTTTGAGCTTCACTGAGTCCTCCTTGTCCTGTGTGTGTCTCTGGAGCCACCTGGATCAATCCTCTCCACTGAGGAGCTTTTGGTCCTCCAAAAGCATGAAAAATATTCCGCGACTTCTCTGTACCATGTCTGCATCACAAGCGTCCTAAAAGGCCTCGCTTCCATCTCCTTCACCTTTGTTCTTCAGAGCCTTAAGCGATGAGTCGACACCTGCAACCTCCACAACCTGTAGTACATTATTTGCAAATTACATGCTTGATTGACATGAACAACTGGTAACCCAAACGTACCACACTTGCCACGAGTTTATAACACATATTCGGTGGTCAAGTTTTCAACAAGATGGATGCAAGACCTCAGCTACGACGACAAGGCCAACATATCATTGTTGCTTCAACAAGTGATGGAAAACACATCATCACTGCAACACACGATCTACAATCATAAGGCCAAACACTATTGTCTTGACAAGTGATGGAAACACGACATCACTTTTCAAAGTTTAACATGTAACACAAAATAAGACTAGACATCATCGTTGCTGAACAAGTGATGGAAAATACATCACCACTTTTACATTTTAAAATGCAACAAATGATTTACAAAAGCAAGACCGTGAAATGATAACATGTCTAGAAACCATTTTTCACTTATCAGTGTGAATGGGTCACCTCCTTGTGGCGGATTTGCTTGTCGAAAAATCGTTTCACCTGGTTCATGCACTGAGACTTTGTCTTTAAGGCGTTGCTCTGGATGGAGCCTCCAACAAGTGGCTCTTTGATAGCCACTTCTATCGCAATGACTGTAATAGGTCTTCTTCCTCCAGATCTGTTTAACCTATTTCTTTACATGATGTTGAGAGGGTCTTTCACGCCTCATCCTTTTGTGTGCTTCCATTCTTTTCCAACACTTAGAAAATGTATGGTTATGTAATCCACAAAAGGTGCATGTTTTTTGATGCCATGTTTTACATTAATTATTATCAACATGATCATAATTGAAATGAAAATTCGAAGATCGAAAGTGATTATACCTTCCCTTGTTGTCTCTAGTGTAAGAATGGCAATGAGAGCTTGCCTCAGCTCTTTCCCTGCAATGGAAACTACCATGGGATGATGGGGATGTTTTCCCATCATTCTCTTTCCTCGACCATCTCAACGATGTCTCAAACGAATCTGACAACTTCAAGCATTCTCCTTCAGTGTACCTCGAGCTTGCGAATTGAGGTCTCTGCATAACCTCGAATGGTTGAGTTATGTCTTGGTTATTGATACCAAGTTCTTTTTTCTCCTCATGCCTTGCCCTTGTAAGGAGCCTCATGTTTGTCCCTGTAATTGGGATCTCCAAATCTCCAACAGAAATCATACAATGTGACGATGAAACCGAAAGGAAATCAACATATTTTACCTCCTCTGTCGATTTAGAAAGAACTGATGAGGGCTTCTCATCATCTATTGTGGGTGGTTCGCTAACTATCGTGGTGCATTCCCCAACTTCCTTTCTGACATACCCAAGTCCTGCATGATGGGGTAATTCTTCTACTTTGATGGGGTTGACAATTCCTTAGCCATTAATGCCCAAGCCTTTTCCTTCATACCCCATTCTCTTCAACAGTTTGGAGCCAATTCTTGTGGTATGATTTTCAAAAACAGTGAAATCATCATCAAGAAACATACATGAATTCAGAAAACTACATTTTACCTCATATGGGTCACGCAACAACTTTTCTAAGGCTTCGTCCTTTGCTTGAAGCTGTCTTAGCAAACTTTGTTTTTCCTCTTTCTCTTCATGTAGATGCATCTTCAATTCAGCGTTCTCTGTTTGAAGATTATGTTTGTTATGCTTCAGTGCTTCCAAGGCCTCTTCTGTGGCTTGCAACTGAAGCTGCAATCGCTCCTTTTCCTCCGTCTCTTTCTGTAGAGTTTCATACATGATTTCTACCCTCTTAGAAATGTTGAGCATGGTCTCGTACATCGCTTTTCCATCCTCTGTCGCTGCATGTTCCATTGTTCACGTTGCAATTCACATCAACGCAAAGACCGCTACGATACCACTTGATCCAGGTCCGTGTATGACGAAGGACCCTTCCAAGACCTTTTACTTTCGTGATGTGTTAAAATTGCATTTTTAAAAGAACATAAATGAATACATCTGAATGCTGTAATGAAGAGGAACATAACAATCATCAACAACATAAAAACATAAGCTGTTGATAACGGAGTTCGTCTAGGAGGGACTACATCTCTGGGCCCTGGTGTCAAGATGGTGTAGGCCGCTGCATTAAGTGTTGTCAATAGTGATGATGTACACAAGAGATGATGTCGCGATTATACAAGGGAAATTCCCTCACGCAGGAGTGGCTACAAGAGATGTTCCACTACAGGAACTCTCAGTCAAAAGACTCCTATCAGTATGACACAAAAACATGCATGATGAGGATCCTGCCAACATGGCATAAAAGGGATCTCAATTCAAAACATGCATGACGACAACAAGAGTATCCCAACAAAATACAACAAAGGGATCTCAAAACATAACATGACGAATCATGACAACAAGTACATCACATATACGATTCTGCATCACATCAAGCAATGAATCATGAAGACATGTAATAAATAAGATCCTGCATCAACATCAATCAAGGATCTGCGTAGTATAATGCATAAAGAAAAAGTACATGAACACATCATACACCTCACTGCCAAGGTCCATTTGAAGAAAAATATGTCAAACTGCTGAAGCTACTAGGACCATCGATCTCACGGCATCGATCGCATGAAAATGACTGCTCACACATGAATATGGACACCTACACTGGCACTTAGAAAAGTGGCTGGAAATTGAAATGAGAGAACAACAAATTTGAATTCACCATCAGATTTGTGGTGTCGAGTAGTGCAAAATCGACTGCCTAAAACCCGAATTCTGAGAAGTTGAGAATCTGGGGCTCAAGGAATCTTTTAGATTCCCCCTAGATTCCTCAAAGATTATTCTTCATGGGTGGACTGGAAATCTGAAACTCAAATGGAAAATCTAACCTCTCCATTGCGATCCCTGCGAAAAACTATGAAAAACAAGTATAAACTTGACTATATTCCGACATGGAAAAAAATTACCTCATCGGGAAAATTTCAAGGCTCATGGTTCCGCTCCCTGTTTTTTACATCTATTATGGTTCCACCTTCATCCTGAAAATGGTCGAAAAATGCAAAACTTTGATGGAGAAACAGATAGCACCATTGCATTCATGGCGACGAGAGGTGTTGAATCCATATAAAATTTGTCAAATTCTGACAAAGTGAAAATTCAGCCCTCCTGCAAAATTCATGGTTCCACCTACATTAAAAAATAATTAAAAATTACTGCCTCGAAATGTGTGCCTGCTCCTGGTTCCTCCATCTACCTGTGCACTGAAGTAAATTTGGTTAATATAAAAAATTTGGGCAGATTAATCAATGTGAACTGTTTAGTGTAGTTGGTTAAGATTTGGTTTAATAGGGAGGAGGTCGGGCAGTCAAACCCCTCCTCGTCCTTTTTTTACACAAAATATTGTTTTTAAAACATTCAGGTGGCTGGGCCCGCCTTGGGCGGCTCGCCCCCGTACCCTCCTCTGCCATTTATGCAGTTGCTAGGTTTGATGAGGTGGTTTATATATATAACCCATGTATATATAGTGAGTGCGATGGGGGTGGCAGGGGTCATGGCCCGCCACCCTTTAAATATTTTTTTTTGGTTTTAAAAAAACAACAAATGGCCCTTTTTAAAAAATTTGAATTTCAGCCGTAGGAGTGCATTTAACGACGCCACAATTTCCCTTGGAATCCGGCCGGAGTTGGCCGAAATCCGGTGGCCGGGTTCGTCCAAATTGTGGCCTCCTTAAGCTGCCCAGTCATCAAAAAGTCAACCCAACTTTGACTGCTTCTAAATTTTGCATCCGGACTCGGATTGATGAACCGTTCACATCATTGTGATTAGGAAGAGGAGCTCTACGCTTTGGTCCTGGTTCGAGCATAATCCAAACACTTTGATTTTTGAGCTTCCTTAAGTCCTCCTTGTCCTGTGTGTGTCTCTGGAGCCACCTGGATCACAAATGCTCTTTCAATTAAATGCCTTGGTGTTTTTAATTATGTATGAATCCTGATGCATTTCTATAAGTAGTGCATCGACACTGCTTGTTCCATAAAGCGCACCGACACTGCTTGTTCCAGTTGTGATGAAGCTCCTTTGTAAGCTCCGCTAAAACATCCAACCCATAAACATATGTTTTAGCAGATATTTTTTTGACAAATTTTCCAATTTTATAACACTAAAAACCTTCGTTATAACCTCCACTAGAAGGTATTTTCATTTTATTGTCAAGACTAAGAATCCCCAACAATTTTCCCAAGAGCACGTGGATTCACTCATAGAAGAAATAATAGCCACTTGATAAGCATCCATAACCGACATGCATACATCAAGAAATAAGACCTTGAAATTATGCCCATCTTGTGACATTACTTGCAAGCACTCATGACTAGAGTCCACCACTGTCACATCACATCGTGCTTGTTCTTACATCAATGACATCCCAAACAATCTCGCCCATGTTTGACAATTACTTTGACATCAATGACAATACTGTCCAACAATATTCCCCTTTGTCATTGATGGAAATATCCCTTTCATAACTCCCCCTGCATTTTTGCGCTTCTTCTCTTTCTCTCCCCCTTTGACATTAATGGAAAATAGGGTGATTTGTCAACTACTCCCTCAATGTTTTCTGCCACTACAAACTGCTTCCCCTGATAATAATGCTTTCTCTCAGTTTTGGAGACCAAGACATTTCAATATAGTTCATGGCATTTGAAATAGTTCAACAAGAGTGACAACTATATTGTATTGGATGTCACAACAATGTGCCCATGCTATCCATGTGATTTGAAAGAAATGTAACAAACCTTGGATGAAAAGTGAATTTTCAAGTCATATTTCATCGATATGTTTTATGAATTTTCCTGTCTATTAGTCAAGTGTTCAATTGTCAAAGAGATAGTACATAGAGCAAAAGCACAACTTTCCTCATCCATTGGTTTCTTTTCTATCTAGTCAAGTGTTTAGTTTTCAAAGAGACAATACATAGAGCAAAATCATAAGTTCCCTCATCCATTGGTTTTGGTGAAATAGGAGATATTTGCACAGTTCCGTTGAATCTTCTGATTTATAATCATCAGCTTTCAGAATAGGGACACTTGATATAACACCTTTTGAATCCCCACCATCTATCATCTTACGTAGGTGCATATACTAATCTAACATTTGCTCAAGCTCTTGAATTCACTTTTCATATGATAAGCATTATACCTGCTTGGAATTCAAACTATTCTGGAGATGTTTTGCATACTCATCCTTGAAATGTTTATGCTAATTTTTTTGCTAAAATCTATAAGAGGTACCCACTATTTTTCAAACTTTTTCTAACAATATAAGTTCTCCATAATTCTATCCATCTGAGGTTTTCTCCATATGAGTAGTTTTTTTTGCAACCTATTTTATGAACAACTTGATGCCATGCCATTGTGGTCATACTTGAGGATCATAACACCATGATTAAGAGTCTAGAGAAAATATTGCAGTGGTTGCAAGATATTATGATCAAGCAGGGGATCCTTCATTCTCTTGGGTCTCAATAATTTGAGTATTCTCACTTGATTGGTACTTTGGAGCACTCAATGCAAGACGAAGTCATGTTCTTATGATTTAAACTCTTCTTGTTTTCTTCTCTAGACTTTTGCATATATATATATATATATTCTTCTTGTAGGAAGGTTTTCTTCTTTGACTTGTTTAGGAACCCACTTCATTCTGCTTCTACAATCTCGTGCTATATGTCCAAAATTATGACATTGATAACATTATACATTGAACCTAAATAGTGGAGCAACTGAACTATAATAGCCATTGGGGATTCTGTCTTGTCTACTTGCAATATTCCTTCTAGAGTTTTAATGATAACTTTTCCAATCATCCTTGCAGTATGATTTACAGTCTCTAGCTTTATGATCGAAATTAGTGCAAGAATTATAATAACCAGAGAAAATCCTTACATGCCTAGATAAATATCATTCTCTTGACGATCTTTTGAAGTTGTTTTGCCTTAGAGGAGCCTCATATCTTTGTTGATCCTTACTGCTTCTTGCATTGTGTATGAATCCCTTGAAATCGTCTGCATAACTTCTTAGTGAAGTGGATCTTCCAAATTCACCTTTCTTTCTTTCACTGTGACTAGAGATCTGAAGGACATGGCTCTCAAGTTTTACCTTGATTTTTATTTTAGGTGATTTACGGCTTTCATCATTTTTGCATGAAGTCTCACCTGTATAGCCAAGACCTGATTTGTCAAATGGTGACCTTTGGCAACTGAGGATGTTATCTAATACTTGTGTGCTCTTCAGATTCTTGTGTAGCTTTTCAACTTCATTTTTCAAAGAGGCAATATCTTCTACAAATTTATTACATTCTTCTTTTTCTTCCATCACTTGGATCTTCATTACTTCTTCAGTGGTCTTTGCTTCTTCTAGCTGAACTTTTAGGGAGACTTCTTCTTCATGTCGCATTTCTTATTGATGCAATTTTGTTTCAAGCTTGCTAAAGTCCTTAGATATTTCTTCTTCTTGGAGCCTTAGGAGAACAACTTCTTCCTTTGTATGGTCAAGGTCTTGATTCTTCTCTTCAAGTTCTTTATTTTCTTTTGTCAATCTACTTATTTCTTTTAGAGAAACCATTAGTTTTGCTTTAAGGTCTACTTCAATTTCTACTTTAGAGTTTTCTTTATCTTCATAGTCTTTTATACTCTTGGTGCCTTCATATATCTCCTTTGACTCTTGATCATTTTGTTGTGCTACATATTTTGGTTCTAGCCCAACTGTCACAAGGGTAGATTATTTTGCATAAAGCTTTTGCAACTTTTCCCAAAGACTTTTGGATGAAGAACATTGACTCATCTTTCCTTTTACAAAATTTGATAGACTACTTAAGATTTCCTTCCTAGATTTTGTGTTGTATTCTTTTGACTCCTCTGTAGTTGTGTTTCTAGTAGCAACTGTAGAAATATGGTGATAAAATTGTAATTGCTTACAAATTTAATCTAAATCAAGAGGCACAATTCTACTCTACTGCTCTATGGAAATTAATTAACAATTTAGAACAACATTCACAAACATGCAATAAGAAAAACCACACATGCACATTATTTTTCTAGGGGAACCCAACTGGGAAAAACCCTTCAAGCCTCTTTGCATTAATCATATGAACAAAGAATGTATTATAATTGCTTTCCCACTCTGAGCAGAACATTCAAGTGAATAACCTATCTCTCTACTCAATAAGAAGCTATGACCCAGACTTAGTCAATTTCTACTTCTGCTTAAGCCACTATTTCCTTGCACAAATCCTGAGGAATTAGGCCTCTATTTTTTTAGGAATTTTCCTCCAATTGATTGTGCAATTTCCAAGGATTGATCATCTGACTGCATGCAACCCCTATACACTCAAACTAGTTTAAAATTGTTTGTTAAATTACCTCAGAATCTCCACCACAGTTGAGGAACTCAAATTCCTTGCATGCACTATCTATTTTGAACTGATTGATTAGTTAATTGGATGATCATTGAGTTAGACTGCTGTCCCACTACACAATTGACCTTCCACTAGTTCTATCAACAGTTGGAACTGTTTCAACTAAAAATAATTGACCTTGATTGCTACAAAGTAAAAATCATACATGCTTCACTAAACTTCGCGCCCTCTAACTCAAATTTACTGAGATAACTGAGTGACAAAAGCCATGTCACACAAGTTAACTACCTCCCAGTTGTCTGCTGATGTGGAAATTCAAATTTTCTTAATTTGACTAAAACAAAGTCAAATTGAGACTTTCTTGCTACACTTCTCAACATCAACTGATTCCCATAATTCATATCATAGCGCCATCAAATAATAATCCATTTTGTTGCCCCATGACACAATTGTTTCCATCAACTAATGGAGCTTTGCCAACCTGATTTATATTTAATTTCATGACTGAGGATGAGATATCTTCAGAAGGTTTGGAGAATTTCCTTCTTGACTTTGCCATTTGTGTTCGCCTTGAAGGAATTGGTTCTGATACCAATTGTTGGAAATACTGAGAAGGGGGGTGAATTGGTATTTCTTATAATTGTTATATTATGCCAGTTAAATTTTACAAGAAAACAAGATGTAGAATAAGAAATATTTTTATTAATAAAAATAGTGAGGACTCCAATCCTCAAATATCAATCTAGGCTCCAACCTTCTTTCAACGATGCTCCAACCTCTCATGAGGACTCAAACCCTCAAAAATCAGTGCAGGTTCTAACCTGGTCTAAAAAATCAAGACAAGCTCCAACCTAGTTTTTCACAAGGCTTCAAACTTTCCAAAATGCTTCCAAAATATTATGTTCAGTAGCTACTCCAAAAAGGGTCATAAAAATATTCTACAATATGTTTCCAAGTCTGTGTAGGGATGTCCTCAAGAAGGCTGTTCTAAAAATATGCTACAACATGTCGTCCAATGTCAACTTCAAGGTGACTTCAATAATCTTCAAGTGCTACTCTCAAGATGTCTTCGGGGCCTGCTCAAAAATCACTTCAAGGAGCTGGTCCATATAATTATCAAGTTCTTCTCTTAGAATGCTTCAAAAGGGACTTCAATGCTGTTTCGGTAAGACTCCCAAAGGTTGGTCAAGAATTCTCCAAAATCCCTTCTAAGATCACTATTAAGAATTCTCCAAGATCTCCACCAGAGATACTTCAAAAACTTCTTCAGGAATTGGTTTAAAGTCTGGTCTAGGCCTACTCCAAGAAGCTTTAATACTGCCCAAACTTCAAGAATGCACAAAAAGAATTGCTCCCAAATTCTCTTGAAAATATATTCGTATAGCCACTTCAAGGTTCAGTCCAAAGACATCGTCCAAAGCTGATCCACAATACTGAGATTGTGCAAACTCTAGGCTATATTGTTACTTGAAAAATATATCCGAAATACCCATAAGAGGGAAGGGACGAAGTCTGTCCTCAGGTGACCGAACCGTGTTCCTTACTTGACTGAGGTCTGTTCTTTAGTGGGCCGAGTTCTGTTTTCTAGATACTGTCGTGATATATTTTTAAATAGTGCCAAAGTCTCCCTTCTAATCAGAGCCAAGGTCTACCTTCAACCAGTGCTGGGGTTTTCCAAACAAGAAGATGAGTTTTATTCCAATGCTCTACTCCAAACTCTTCTCAATATTTGTCACAGCTCTGAAACAACCTCTGTTGTTTTAGCCAAGTTCTCTCTGCTCCTTCTACAAGTTTCTTGCTTCGGGTGGCTTCTTTTAGATCTCGTACTATTTCTTCACAGATCCTAGGACGAATTGTTTCGCAAACGAGGTCGAATGCATATTTTATTCATATTCGTTCATTCACTGAACTGTCACATCTATGGAGAGCTGACTTGTGCATCAACATTAGTGTTTATTAAATTTGTATTAGGGACTAGGTTGACCAGTTCTTATAATTACTAAGAGTAGCTATATGCCCATGCCATAATCATGAGATCACAAAACTCCCTTTTTGGCAACCCGTTTAAGGATAAGGAAAGGAAGTATAAATCAATTGTTATCCAGGCACTGAGGTGAGATATTGCTCTAATGGCCATATTTGTCTGTCATGCACTCATTAAATCGACTGCTCACTGGAATTTCATACCCTTTGAGAGTTGATCTAATTCAAGTGAGTAAGTCTCTGTATTGCCACATCCATGTGTTTGCTTGAGGGGCATCATTTCTCTAAACTAGTTCACACTAATGTTAACTTTAGTGACCCATGCTGCAATTGGGGACTCGATCCACAAATTCATTGTGTGTTAAGATCATCGGTGACTTCATATCCTAGTGCAACATGTATTCATGATCAGGTAAACGAGAGGTGACATGTTCGTTCTTTTCAGAAATCCAAATTGCGAACAATGTGCAAGATACATAGTGAGGAGTCTAGAAGTTTTAGGGGGTTATGTGGTATAACCATGGGGTTATGTGGTATAACCATGATTGATTGAAGCATGTGGGTTAGAGAGAGTGTTTCAGAATTTAGCAATGTTGCACAAAGCGCGAGCGGGATTTAATCGGCGCCGGGAAAAAAGCGGAAAAAATCGTTAAAAGCGGGAAAAAAGCGGAAAAAAAGCAGGAAAAAAGCGTTTGGCACAAAAATATTCATTTTTTTTCATTTTTTTTTTCAATTTTTTTAATATCTAAACCATCTACAACATAAAATAAATACATTGACACATAAATATGATAAAAAAACTAATATATAAGATGTTTAATATCATTTCTAGCGCTAAAATCACACATAACATTGAATCATGTCCTGAATAGTAAGTCCTGAGTCCCAACTCAGCCTCAAAATATCAACAAAAAATATGATAATGTATCTCATCATGTCATAATGTCATATACAATAAAATGAAAGTCTAATCCTATTGATTTCCTCTGCCCCTCTTGCGAGAAAATGCCACAGCTTTCCCTTTCCCTCTAGATGTAGATGCTGGTGCCCGTGCAGGTGGAAATGGCAGTGGAGTCTGATGTGATCTAGACGTTGAAGAACTAGAAGTAGGAGCTCTAGGAGGTAGACCACGTCCTCTACTGGTGGCAGGGGTAGCCCGGGCAGGTGGTGTCACCTGGAAACATTACAATCTCCCAATCCCGAAATCCTGAAAAACTGATAAGTCTGCTGGATTTTAAATGAAATCTAAAATTCTACTTTCTCCATATGAAATCCAATGAGGCTGGAACCACTCTCAAACATCCTGAGTCATTTCATGGTAATGTTAAAAATTTAAGTAAAAGGATGAAAATGAAGATTAAGGAGAATGTCACTTTTACTTTAAGAATTTAACATTACCATGAATAGCATATCCATACTAGGGCCTAGACTTGATCATTAAGCTACCCCACTCAAAAATTATTTGTTTCTTTCAAAAAACATTGCATGAAAAAACCCAAAAAAAGTTATAAAACTATAGCCCCCACGATTTTTTCATTAAAAATCGCGTTTTTTTCGAAAAAAGCGCGATTTTTTGAAAAAAGCGCGATTTTTTCAGTAAAAATCGGCAAAAAAAAAGTAGGCGATTTTTTCGTATAAAAATCGCGATTTAAGCGAGAAGGGGAAAAAATCGTGATTTTCCGATAAAATCGCGATTTTAACAACACTGGAATTTAGGAAGAGATAAATTAAATCGATAGAAAAAAAAGAAAAAAATTATTTTAATTTTCACGAGGCTAAAGATAGCCTATAAAACATTGCTTTTTCATTTGCTTGATGTATTTGGCTCTTAATGTATTGAAAGAACTTCTCAAAACTAAAAATCTCCAACAATTTACCTAAATACACTCATAGAAAAAATAACAACCCTTCATAACCATCCATAATTGACCTGCATAATTTTTCCAACCCCATAACATTACTTGCAAGCAGTCATGACCGAAGTTCACCATTGCCACATCACACCATGCTTTTCCTTACCTCAATGACATCTCAAACAATATGTCCCATGTTTACATCAATAACAATATTTTCCAACACGTCGCAAGACGAAACATGTAGAGCATGCCGTTTGGCACTAGGTTGATCGGATTAACATGCACAAACTTCGAAAAAGTGAATGACCTTTTGCTCCATTGCAAAAGTCTCCTCGAAGAACTTTTTACTGCGGTACTTTCTATGCATGGGCAAGGAAGATGTATCCAGAGAGCTAAAATTCCTCAATTGAATCAATCCATGCACCGTTATCGTCACCCAACCGAACCTTGTACAAATTTACTTCACTCCTCCCTCTTAAAAACCATAATAAACAATATGTAATTAGTGGTCCACGGTGAGGGAATCCCAACGTCCTCAAATTGCATTGGAAACATGCAACTCACCACCTTCCATTGGGACCTTGCACGCTGATTTGATTTATCACTCCCGCGTATCGAAGAAACGCGTACAAATAAGAATAACCGAAAGGTCCCAGATTCTTATTGCCTTCTGTATATCTGAAGTCTGCGAACCTGCTGCCATCGAGAACACAGTTTCGGAGTTTGGATTCAAACACCAATTGGTGCGGCAGTATTATAGAAAGAACAATGATTGGGATATTCGGTCGTGTTTCCTTCAAGTTGGTCACCTCAATGGAATGTGCATTCGGAACGCAGTGCTCTTCGAATATTTTTATGATATTCGATAGTCGGAAGCTGGATTGACGTTTAGCCAATTTACTTCTCTGCCGCCAACCATACCACTTGCCTTAATTCAATCTTCGCTGGAGATTGGAGGCCGAATTTTAAAATTTCCGAGTTGATTGCGCGTAGACGGCAAGTTATTGAACGTTCTTGGAGGATAACAGAAAGCCTAGCGTGGCTCTCTCTGCTGCAAGTTTCCATGCGCCCTCCCCGAGAGGTTCACAGGAGGGCTTTCATGTGAGAGCCGTTCATGGATTCACTGCAACTGCACTAATGGTTGGCTGACAAACTTGAAAGATAGGAAGAAGCACGAAGAACTTTGGCTTATCTTACCTAAGGCCTGATACTCACCTGTAGCCGTTCACGGCAGAAAAAGTACGCAGCAATTTGCAGGCATGGCTATTTCAACTTCAGTTTTAGGAACATATTCCTTCACGAGAATGAGTAGTTTTCCTATGGCGTGAACATTTCAGGCAGGCGTGCGCGTGAACAGAGGACAGGTTTTGTGAGCACGGTGGACATGCAACTTGAACAGGGTTTTGTGAGGACAGAGCAGTGAGGCAGTTAATTTCTAAATAAGTAAATGTTTAGAACATGGAAAACTCTCAGAAGAGTCAAGGGGTTAAGAGCAATTAACTTCTAAATAACTAAATGTTTAGAACATGGAAAACGCTAAGAAGAGCCAAGGGGTTAAGAGCAAGGGAATTTCAGATTTTGTGGAAACAAATCATTTGGGTCAAGTCAAAATTGCTTCAACAGACAAAGCAAGAAGGTGGATTTTGGTAAACGCAAAGTAATATGATGGTATTTTAAGGCGTAGGATTGCTCACCTTAAATGGGAACAAATGAGAAGAAAACCGATCAAGATCAAAAAAATAAAAATAAAATATATAAGAGAAACAAAATTAAAGAAGAATCAATCATTCATTTACAGTCCCACATCTACACCTCTTACTTGGTCATCAAATCTATATGTTCAAGAACTGATGAAGGTCAGAACAAGGCTGGAGATTTTGGAAGTCAGAGAAAGGAAAGAGACCGCAAAATTTCAGAGATCACAGTTGCAAACCAATATCTAATGGAAGGTAATAGAATTTTAAAAGAAAAGGTAACAATGTTACAAGAGGCTCTAGAGAGAAAAACAAGAATGGAAAAACATGAAAGAAGTAACAACAACAAACAAAGGTGTGATAATTTCTAAAGTAGCTTAAGTATCTAAGCAAATAGACATTTCCAAAGAAAAGACAAAAATGAACAGTGGGAAAGATAGTCCAAAAGAAATCAAAGCTAGAGCTGAAGATGCTAATGGTTACATAAGGACAAAGGAAGAAGAAGATGCAAGTGATCGCAGAGCACAAGAAATAGGACAAAAAGAAAGACATGACAGAAAAACAAACAGTATTATCAGGGGACTAAGAGATTATGGGAATAATGAAAGTACTCTTAATTTGACAAGAGACTTTATGAAAGAGAGTTTACATTGGAAAGGGCAAATTTGCCAAGCAAGAAGGGTTGGGAGGATATGTGAAGGGAGGCCTCGACCCATAAAAGTCACCATGGCAAGTGTACAAGAAAAACGATAGCTTTTGGGCAAAAAGAAACTCTTGAAAGGCTCATACTTCTTCCTTGATAAAGATTTTACTTAAAAACAACAAGGGGAGAGAAGGGATGAAGTGGAGAAAATTAGAACAACAAGAAATGAAGGGAAAAGGGCATGGTTGTACAATGAGAAAGTCGTTATTGTCGTGTTTGGGCCTCCAGACAAATCAGGGTAGCAAGTTGACAGTAAAGAAAAAACAGAGAATTCAATAATAGAGACGAAAACAACAAGAGCAACATGGACAAAAATGGGTGAAGACTCAAATTTGAGTCTTATGTGTCACACTGTGTAGCAGTCAAATCCTACCCAGGTCTACCTAAGTTTAGTTTATTGGAATTGTAGAGGTTACCCTTGGAGGAGGGGACCTGGGTTAGGGCCTATTACGGAAGGTAGAGACATAATTTGTCTCACGGAAACTCATGAGCATGATGGTTGCAAAACCACTGTGTTTGACGGTTATTTGAAGTTGGCAGTTTGGAACAAGGTAGTAGAAAATGGCAAAGGGTATGGAGGAATACTAGTTTTAGTGAAAGAAAAAGAAGGTCATCACATTCAGTTAATTAAAGAAGATGCAAATAAACAATATTTATGGCTGAAAATATCAGAGAATGAGAATCACATAAGAATTACAACATGTTATTTTGCCCCTCAAGTCTCAAAAACTTACAAAAATAAGGGGCTTGACAGCAAGGATCCATATGAGCTTTAAAACAAGATATTGCTGTGTACTTTCAGTAGGGAGAAGTTCTTTTAGTGGGAGATTTTAATGCTAGAACAACAAATAATCAAGCTAGCATCCTTTGTTGCAAAGAGGATAACAATCCTATTTGGCTCACTGAAGAGGAGAATCCCCAATGGGTGAGGTGTTCAGAAGATGACAAAGTTAACAATCATTTTGGAGATGAGTTGCTTACACTCTGTGGGGATTTCAGCTTAATTATTTGCAATGGTCTAGATAGATGGAAAAGGTCTGGGACCTTTTCCTAGTAAGGAGCCTCATGTTTGTCCCTGTAATTGGGATCTCCAAATCTCCAACAGAAAGCATACTATGTGAAGATGAAACCAAAAGCAAATCAACAACTTTTACCTTCTCTGTAAATTTAGAAAGAACTGATGATGGCTTCTCATCATTTATTGTTTGTGGTTCACTAGTTGTCTTGGCGCATTCCCCAATAATAGAAAAGATAGACGAAGTTAGTATTGGAGAGCATATTTGAGACTTAAAATCAAACCATAACCTGATTTTTATAAGGTTATCTGGTTAGAAGAAAGACAACATAAGAGGAAAACCGAATGCTCTCGACAATCAATATCAAGGGGCAAAATTCTTCTAACACGATAAAATGGTACTATCTTCAAGACAATGTTAGAGAGTTTAATTCAGAAGGAGAAAATTGGTTTCAAACATTTCAGCAGCCATAAGTTAACAAATATAATCCAAAGTCCACTTGAGAAGTGCAAAAGAGCAAAAAATAGGAAATCAGAATCAAATTGCTTTCCTGTAAATGCTTGGTTTGATGAGGAATGCAAAATGGAAAGGAGAACCTTGAAAAAGGTAGGAAAAGAGAAGATGAATGTAAAGTTATATAAGCAGATACTAAAAAGGAAAAAAGATGAGTTCATGCAAACAAGGAAAGAATAGTTAATATATTTAAGAAAAAATAATCCAAAGCTTTTCTGGCAGGAATTGCAACCAAGGAAGAAGCAAATTGAAAATAATATTACAACCAATCAATGGTTTGAATATGCAAGGTAACTCTATGAGAAAGAATATGAGGTGGAGTCCCTCCCTAGGATCAACACAAATTCAAAGCTCTTCACATTACAAGAGGTGGAGAATGGAATTTAGAAACTGAAAACAGGAAAGGCAAAGGACTTGGTTGAACTTCAAGCAGAGTATCTAAAATGGGGAATGAACGCTCTTGCACCGCACATCATGAAAATATTCAACAACATCATTCAACCAGGATTCCCAAGAGATTGGACAACTAGCCTAGCAATACCCCTTTTAAAAAGAGGCGACATTAATAATCCATCCAACTATAGAACAATTATGATCAATCCTTTGTTTGCAAAGCTTTTCGGCAGCATGGTAGAAGACCGAATTAGCAAGTGGGTAGAAGTAAAAGAAAAGAGGGCAAGAGGACAAGCGGGTTTTAGGCCGAAACATTCTACAGTGGATCATGGCATCACGTTGAGATACATTTTTGAAAAGGTTTGGGAGGACAAACAAGAAGTACTTTATTGCTTTGTTGACTTCAAAAAAGCATTTGACACAGTCCCTAGGGATAAGTTGTGGCATAGAATGGAAGAACTTGAAATTCCTATGCAGCTGTCCATAGATTTTATGAGGAAGTGAAAGTCAAAATTAGAACCTCAGCAGGTATTTCAGAAAGCTTTAGAAGTGACATTGGAGTCAAGCAAGGTTTCCCTCTATCCCCCACTCTTTTTGGTCTATATATTGATAAATTGGAAGAGTGGCTAATTTTGCAAGGTGGAGATGGTGTTCGGTTGGGGGAGTTTGTGATAAAGCTTCTTTTATATGCTGATGATATTGTATTGATTTCTAAATCGGCCCATGGATTGCAAATGCACTTATATGCCCTTGAGAATTTTTGTAGAGGAGTGGGGATGCAAGTCAATACTAGCAAGACCAAAATAATGATTTTTTCTAATAAAAGGAAGCAGAGCCAACACACTTTCTTCTTTGAAGACAACATTCTTGAAGAAGTAAATGAGTACAAGTACATTGGGATTGATTTCAACAACAAATTCAATTAGGAGGACTGCAGAAAGAAGAGAATTTTAGGAGGGTGGAAAGCATTATATGCTCTTCAAAACAGATGTAGAGAGGCAGAGTTATGGGATTGGAAAACGATTAAAGTGATTTTTGGATTCGTAGTTTGTCCAGTGATGCTATATGGGTGTGAATTGTGGGCTTGCAGCACTCCTGTCTCAAAATGGAAACAAATTGAGAAAATCCAAAAGCGCTTGATCATGAGCAAGTTCAAAATAAAAATTTCGGTACCTTATGAGATAATGTTGAGTGAAACAGGAGTAACTTCCATTGAAGCAATCATTATGTGCGGCTCATAAGATACCTAAAAAGAATTGAACAAATGAGAGTAGGTAGATGGCCTAATGTTATCTTCAATGAAGGCATCAGTGAAAGAAAGAAAACATGGATGAAACAAAACTACACATGGATGCAAAAATGGAATATCTACCTCAATGCCTATCCCACAAATAGCAAGGAGCTAAAGGATTTTGTTATGGAGAAGTTTCATAAAAAGGTATGGGGAAAAGAGTTGGGTAGAAAGAAGAAATATTACAATGAGGAATTCAACCCTATGTGTGATTTACAACAAAAAGAGTTCATTGGAGCTAGCATTTTGTGGAGGGAAAAGGTTCTTATTGCTCAATTAAGGACCAAATCACATCAACTTTGGTGTGAAACAGGACGATGGAGAAGGCCTAAAGAAGCTTGGGAAGAAAGGGTGTGTACATTTTGCACGTTTGGGGCAGTGGAATCGGAAAAACATTTCATTTTGGAATGTGATGCATTCAAAGACATCAGAGAAAGTTATGAGAACATGTTAGCATCAGTTTCTTGGCATTGTCTTTTTAGCGAGGGGATTGTTGGAAGGTTGGGTCAGCTCATCATCAATGTGAATCATGAAGGACTAAATTGCAAAGAGCGAAAAACATGGAACTAATGGTCTCATAGAATATTTTTAGTTTCGTGGACCTTAAAATATCATTTCATTTCATTAATGTAATTTCTAGAACATTCATCATGCTCATACATCTCGTAAAGATACTTCAGAGGATATGTAGAATCATTAGCTATGGTAAAATAAAGGTATATGGGTGGCTCTTTGTTTGAATCAAAAACCAATTACTTTATCGATTAGTTCAGGAATCACATCCAGTTGACGTTTGCATTGAGACTGCCACTCTATTCCATCGTTTCTTCTAGTGAGGCTCTAGATAGCCAAATCCTTCGTTATTGGTTTTTCTAGTGAGGCTCTAGATAGCCAAATCCCTCATTAGGTCATTGATGAATTTAATATCTTCATGTTTGTTTTCCCTTACATTAGATTTTCCTTTCAATATTTTTCCTTTTCTTCGGTGGCAATTTATTTTGTAGCTATAAAATGAAGTAGGAAGGGGTTATGGTTCAATGATCTCTTGTGGTTTTCCTTCAACTCTCTATTTTTCTTTGTAGTTTTTCATGCACTGATTCAAATTCCATTATCTGTGCATCTTTTTTTTGGGTTAAAACAATCTTCTTTTCTAGTTTCTTTCATGTCAATGTTAACTTCCATGGTAGGTGTTAAATCCGATGTTTCAAAACCATTTAGCGATTTTATAGTTATATCTTTTATTTCCAATAACGATTCTTGAATTTCACTTAATTCTTTGAAATACATGTCCATGATATAGGAAGTAAAGGGAGTCCCATTTTCATTAATTAATCAAAAAGTCACTTTATGATTTTATATGTTATAAATTCACTTTAACTTTATTTCTCATAAAGTTAAGTCAAGGGGTCATGTTAGGAAACTCTTTCCTAGGTTAGACACCAAGCGTTAGGGATGCTTGTCCCTAATACACTTTTTCTAACTCTCCATCTTACTAAGGAAAGTGTTTCTCACGACTCTAATCTTGTCTCTAAAATAGACATGCTTACATCTTGGAAAGGACTGTGAGGATATCAACCACCTTCTCAGTAACAGACAAATACTCAAGCTGTAATGCCCCTTTCTGAACACAATCATAGATGAAGTGGTACTTGATGGCTATGTGTTTTGACTTGTCATGAAAACCTGGATTCTCTGTGAGTTTTATGTAACTCTGATTATCATAGTAAATCATTGTAGGTCTCAACTACTAACCAAATAAGTCCACCAATATCTTGTGAAGCTGAATGGCCTCACAACTAGCTTGACTAGCTACCATTACTCTGCCTCAGTAGAACTAAAGTGCTATTGGCCATTGTTTATAGTTGAACCATGACACAACTACCAAACCGAACTTGAAACAACACCCTCAAGTGATTTTCCTATAACTAACACATCTGCGCAATCTGAATCTATATAGCCAGTCAACCCGACTCCATCCCCCTGAACATAGTCCAAACCATAATCCATTGTCCCCTGCAGATATCGAAGCACATGTTTTGCGGCCACCCAATGCACTCTCCTAGGCTCCACCATAAACTTACTAAGAATGTTGATTGCAAAACAAGTGTCTGGTTTAGTGTTGACTAGATATATCAATGAGCCTATCGACTGATGACAATTCATGGGATCAACCAAATCAAACTCAGAAGCATGAATCTTCTTTGAGCTAGCAATCATAGGCATGGACATGGGCCTGCAATCCTCCATATGAAGTGTCAACAAAATGTTTGTTACATATCTGCCCCTTCCCAAAAACATATGACGCTCCTCCTGCCACACCTCTTATCCCAAGAAATAATGCATCAATCTAATGTCTATCATCTCAAACTTTAAATAAAGGTCTCACTTGCAGTACTCCACAAGTCTCTTTGTACTTGATCCGGGTCCGGGTGTGACAAAGGACCCTTCCAAGACCTTTTACTTCTGTGATGTGTTAAATTTCATTTTTAAAAGAACATCAATGAATACATATGCATGTTGTAAAGAAGAGGAACATGACATTCATCAACACATGGAAACATAAGCCGTTGATAACGGAGTTCGTCCAGGAGGGACTAGGTCTCTGGGCCCCGATGTCAAGATGGTGTACGCCGTTGCATTAAGTGCTGTCAATAGTGATGATGTACATAAGAGGTGATGTCGCTATCATACAAGGAAAATGCCCTCACGTAGGAGTGGCGCCAAGAGATGTTCCGCTGCGGAACTCTCAGTAAAGAAAAAGGACTCCTATTAGTATGACATAAAACTCATGCATGATGATAATGAGCATCCCGCTCACATGGCATAAAAGGGATCTCAATGCAAACATACATGGTGACAACATGAGTATGCCATCAACATGACGATAAAGGGATCTCAGACAAGACATGATGAATCATGACAACAAGTACATCTCACGAATGATTCCGCATCACATCAAACAAGAATCATGACACAATTAAGAAACAAGATCCCACATCAAACATCAAACAGGGATCTGTGTAGCACAATGCATAGCAAAAGAAGTACGTGAACACATTGCATATACCTCACATCCTGAGGCCATATGAAGTTGAGGATGTCAAACTGTTGAAGCTGGCCATACCATCAATCTTGCTGCGTTGAATCTCATGGAAATGGCTGTTCGCACATGAATGCTGACTCCTGCACTCCACTTTGAAAAGTGGCCGAAAAATGAAATGAGCAAATGGAAAATTTGAATGCACCATCAGATTTGTGGCATCGAATAGTGCAAAACCGACAATCAAATTTCTGAATTACGAGAAAGTGGAAATCTGGGGCTTAAGGAATCTTTTAGATTCCCCCTAGATTCCTCAAAGATTCCCTCCTCCGAGTCCTCTGCAAATCGGCTGCTCAGATTAGGAAACTAAATGTGCCATCGGGTTTGTGTCGCTGAGAGGTGTAAGATCGACATAAAATTTGTCCAATTTGGACACTGCAAAAATTTCACCCTCTTGAGAATTTCGCTCAATCATGGTTCCACCTGCAATAAATTAATTAAAAATTGCCTCGATTTCCATGCGCGCTCCTCTACTCCTCCATGCTTGGGCACATTAAGGAAACTGGGTTAATATAAAGTTTTGTGGCAAATTAAACAAGAAATGCCATTTAGGCGGATTGGTATGGAGTTCGAATAATAAGGAGGAGGTCGGGTGGTCAAACCCCGACCCCTCCATTTAATATGCCATTTGTTTTTAAAAATGCATTGATTTCATTTTGGGGGGTGGGGGGGCCGGGTCCGCATTGGGTGGCCCGCCCCATAACTTCCGCACCTCCATTGTATTAACTGGCGTATTAAGTGTTGTTTTTTATTAATGTTGAATTTACCATTGGGTGTGGGTTGTATTTAGGTTGGTATATGCACCATATGGGGCCAGCCCACATGGGCCAGGCGGGTTCAATCCCCGCCGGCCTCACATTAATGTTATGTATGGCATATGGTTACATATGCTGAGGTGTGGGGTGGTGGGGGTGGCGGCCCACCTCCTCCTCCTATATATATATGTGTGTTTGTGTGTGTTTTTTTTTTGATTTTGTATATAATAGTGAGATTTTGAAAATTCTTGAACATTGACTGAAGGAGTCAATTTAATGAGGCCACAATTTCGCCTGGAAGTTGGCCGGAATCCGGTAGCTGGATTTCTGCGAAATTGTGCCTTCCTTAAGCTTCCCAAGTCACCTGGTCAACCCTGAACTTTGATTGCCTCTAACTTTCGCATATAAGTTCGGTTTGATGAACCGTTCACACCACTGTGATCACAACAACAATGTCTTCAACATGAACCTAGTTCGAGCACAATCCAAACACTTTCATTTTTGACCCTTCCTAAGTCCTCTGGGACTTTTGCCTGTGTCTGGAACCACCTGGATCAATCCTCCCCATTGAGGAGCTTTTGGTACCTTGTTTGCATCACAAATGTCATGAAAAATCTCGCTTCCATCTCCTTCACCTTTGTTCTTCGGAGCCTTAAGCGATGGGTCAACACCTACAACCTGTAGTACATTGTTTTGCAAATTACATTCTTGAATTTCATGACCAACTGATGACCCAAGCATCCCATATTTGCCACGAGTTTATAACACATACTCGGTGGTCAAGTTTACATCAAGATGGACACAATACGCTAGCTACGAAAACAAGGCCAACATATCATTGTTTCTTCAACAAGTGATGGAAAACTCATCATCACTGCAACACATGATTTACAAAAATAAGACCAGGCAATATTCTGCTTTGATAAGTGATGGAAACACAACATCACTTTCAGAGGGTAAAATGCAACACATAATAAGACTAGACATCATTGTTGCTTAACAAGTGATGGAAACACGTCATCACTTTTACATTTTGAAATGAAACAAATGATTTACAAAAGCATGACCATGACAAGCTAACATATCTAGAAACCATTTTTCACTTATCGATGTGAATGGGTCATCCTCCTGTGGTGGTTTTTCTTGTCGAACAATTGTTTCACCTGGTTCATGCACCAACACTTTGTCTTTAAGGTGCTTCTCTAGATGGAGCCTCCAACAAGTGGCTCTTTGATGGCCACTTCTGTCACAATGACTGCAATAGGTCTTCTTCCTCCAGATCTTCTTAACATGTTTCTTTTCCTGCTATTGAGAGGGTCATTCACGCCTCATCCTTTTGTGCATTGCCATTCTTTTCCAACACTGCGAAAATGTATGGTTATGTAATCCATAAAAGGTACATGTTTTTGATGCCATGTTTTACATGCATCATTAAAAACATGATTATAATCGAAATGAACATTCGAAAATCAAAACTGGTTATACCTTTCCTTACTGTCTCTAGTGTAAGTATGGCGATGAAAGCTTGCCTCAACTCTTTCCCTGCGATGGCCACTGCCATGGGATGATGGGGATGTGTTCCCATCATTCTCTTTCCTCGACCATTTCAACGATGTCTCAGAAGACTCTGACACCTTCGAGCATTCTCCTTCAGTGTATCCCAAGCTTGCAAATCGATGTTTATGCACAACCTCCAATGGTTGAGTTACCCCTTGGTTATTAGCACCAAGTTCTTTTTCCTCCTCGTGCCTTGTCCTAGTAAGGAGCCTCATGTTTGTCCCTGTAATTGGGATCTCCAAATCTCCAACAGAAAGCATACTATGTGAAGATGAAACCAAAAGCAAATCAACAACTTTTACCTTCTCTGTAAATTTAGAAAGAACTGATGATGGCTTCTCATCATTTATTGTTTGTGGTTCACTAGTTGTCTTGGCGCATTCCCCAACTTCCTTTTTGACATACCCAAGTCTTGCCCGACGGGGTAATTCTTCTACTTTGATGGGGTTGACAATGCCTTGGCCATTAATGCCCAAGCCTTTTCCTTCATACCCATTTTCTTCAACAATTTGGAGCCAATTCCCGTGGTATGATTTTCAAAAACAATGAAATTATCATCAGGACACATACATGAATTTAGAGAACTACTTTTTACCTCACATGGGTCATGCTATAACTTTTCCAAGGCCTCATCCTTTGCTTACAGTTGTCGTAGCAAACTATGTTTTTCCTCCTCTTCATGTAGAAGCATCTTCAATCCAGTGTTTTCTGTTTGAAGATTCTGTTTTTTGTGCTTCAGTTCTTCCAAGGCCTCTTCCGTGGCTTGCAACTGAAGCTGCAATCACTCCTTTTCCTCTGTCTCTTTCTGTAGAGTTTCACACATTATTTCCACCCTCTTGGAAATTTTGAGCATGGTCTCGTACATCGCTTTTTCATCCTCTGTCGTTGCACGTTCCATTGTTCATGCTTGCAATTCACATCCACGCAAAGACCACTTTGATACCACTTGATCCGGGTTCGGGTGTGACAAAGGACCCTTCCAAGACCTTTTACTTCTGTGATGTGTTAAATTGCATTTTTAAAAGAACATCAGTGAATACATCTGCATGCTGTAAAGAAGAGGAACATGACATTCATCAACACATGAAAACATAAGCCGTTGATAATGGAGTTTGTCCAGGAGGGACTACGTCTCTGGGCCCCGATGTCTAGATGGTGTAGGCCGCTGCATTAAGTGTTTTCAATAGTGATGATGTACATAAGAGGTGATGTCACTATCATACAAGGAAAATTCCCTCACGCAGGAGTGATGCCAAGAGATGTTCCGTTGCGGAACTCCCAGTAAAAAAAAAGGACTCCTATCAGTATGACATAAAACTCATGCATGATGATAATGAACATCTTGCCGACATGGCATAAAAGGGATCTCAATGCAAATGTACATGGTGACAACATGAGTATCCCATCAACATGACGACAAAGGGATCTCAAACAAAACATGATGAATCATGACAATAAGTACATCTCACGAATGATTCCGCATCACATCAAATAGGAATCATGAGACAAGTAAGAAACAAGATCCCACATCAAACATCAAACAGGGATTTGTGTAGCACAATGCATAGCAAAAGAAGTACATGAACACACTGCATATACCTCACATCCTGAGGCCATCTGAAGAAGAGGATGTCAAACTGTTGAAGCTGGCCATACCATCAATCTCGCTGCGTCGAATCTCATGGAAATGGCTACTTGCACATGAATGCTGACACCTACACTCCACTTTGAAAAGTGGCCAAAAAATGAAATGAGAAAATGGAAAATTTGAATACACCATCAGATTTGTGGCGTCGAATAGTGCAAAATCGACTGTCAAATTTCTAAATTCTGAGAAAGTGGAAATCTGGGGCTTAAGGAATCTTTTAGATTCCCCCTATATTCCTCAAATATTCCCTCCTCTGGGTCCTCTGTGAATCGGCTACTCAGATCAGGAAACTGACTGCGTCATCGGGTTCATGTCCTTGAGAGGTGTAAGATCGACAAAAAATTTGTCCAATTTGGACACTGCAAAAATTTCACCCTCTTGAGAATTTTGCTCAATCATGGTTCCACCTACAATAAATTAATTAAAAATTGCCTTGGTTTCTGTGCACGCTCCTCTGATCCTCCATGATAGGGCGCATTAAGAAAACTGGGTTAATATAAAGTTTTGTGGTGGATTAAACAAGAAATGCTGTTTAGGTGGATTGGTATGAAGTTCAAATAATAAGGAGGAGGTCGAGTGGTCAAACCCCGACCCCTCCATTTTAATACGCCATTTGTTTTTAAAACTGCATTGATTTCATTTTTTTTGGGGGGGGGGGCGGGTTGGGTCCGCATTGGGCGGCCCGCCCCATAACTCCCACACCTCCATTGTATTAGCTGGCGTATTAAGTGTTGTTTTGTATTAATGTTGCATTTACCGTTGGGTGTGGGTTGTATTTAGGTTGATGTACGCACCATATGGGGCCGCCTGGTGGGGGTCGACCCACGTGGGCCGAGCGGGTTCAATCCCCGTCGGCCTCACATTAATGTTATGTATGACATATGGTTACGTATGGTGAGGTGTGGGGTGGTGGGGGTGGTAGCCCACCACCCCCTATATATATATATATATATTTTTTTTTTTTTTTGATTTTGTATATAATAGTGAGATTTTGAAAATTCTCGAATATTGACAGAAGGAGTCAATTTAATGAGGCCACAATTTCACCCAGAAGTTGGCCGGAATCTGGTGGCCGGATTTCTACGAAATTGTGCCTTCCTTAAGCTTGCCAATTCACCTGGTCAACCCTGAACTTTGATTGCCTCTATCTTTCACATTGAAGCTCGGTTTGACAAATCGTTCACATCGCCGTGATCACACGATGAGATGTTCAACATGAACCTAGTTTGACCAAAATCCAAATACTTTGATTTTTGACCCTTCCTGAGTCCTCTGGGACTTCTGGTTGTGTCTAGAGCCACTTGGATCAGTACCGATGATACATAAATAATCCACTTATAGTGCAAGAATGAGAGGATCCTCACCAATCACAATGTAATGTATCTACATCACTCTCCCTAAAACCCATTTGCTGAAAGTAAGTGTCTATCTAAGAGTACCACGCTCTCAGAGCTTGCTTCAAGCCATATAACTCCTTCTTCAACCTATAAACATGGGAATCCATCCCATGCACCTCAAGTCCATGCGGCCACTCAATGTACACCTCCTTTTGAATAAAGTCATTCAGAAATGCGGTATTCACAACCATATGGTGGATATCCCAACCCATATATTCTGCTATAGAGACCACTAGTCTAATACAAGTATACTGAGAACCTAGAGAAAATATCTCCTCATAGTCAACTCCCTCTACCTGTGAGAACTCTCATGCCACAAATCGAGCTTTATACTTCTCAATGTTTCCATCCACAACATACTTGATCTTATAGAGCCACGTGGAATTCACCACTGCCTTCACCTCAGCTCTAGACACTATCTCCTACACATCATTCTTCATGATGGAAGCATACTCTTCCACCATGGAATCCCCACTACACTCGTTGGCCCACGACCTCCTCGTAGCTAGAAGGCTCAGTCTCAACAATGTTATTCACCATAGCCAAATAACCACCAAACTGCTCTAGTGGTATACTCTACCTAATTGACCACTTAGATTTTTCCATTGATCGATTATGTTGTGTTGTTGATTCTTGAATAATTTGCGAAAGTGTTTAAAAAGTATAATCTGCGAAAATTGTATAATTTGGCCACACTACTGATTCACCCCCCCTCTCAGTAGTGTCATGGTTTCCATTGTTTCTAAAAAAGTTTGCTACTCTACCTGATCCAAATCTGATGACCTCCTCAAGGTTCTCTACTCATCAAATCTCACATCCCATCTCACTACAACCTTCCTCTTGGTAGGAATATATATGTAATAAGCCTATTGGGTTACGCTATACCCCACAAAAATACCCTTTTCAGTTGTGGGTTCTCGCTTTGTCTTCTTCTTTGCAAGGACATGTGAATAAGTTAGGCACCCAAAAATATGAAAGTTCCTAATCTCAGTCTTCTTTCTAGAAAAACCCTCCTCAGGATTCTTGCTCCCCAAAACTCTATGTGGACTCTTGTTCTATAGATATCTTGCAATATTACATGCCTCATATGATAATGAAGCATGGCTCTCGCTACCCCAACTATGGCCCTGTTCTTCCTTTTTGCAATCCCACTATGTTGTGGGTTGTAAGGAACTACCATCTCCCTCTTAATGCTCTCTCTAGTACAAAAGTACTTCATCTCATTAGAGGAATCCTTTCCCCAATTATCAAACCTCAACACCTTGATCTTCTTACTAGTCTGGTTCTCCACAAGAGATTTAAACTCTTGAAACCTCTTGAATACTTCATTCTTGGTCTTCTGAAGAAAATCCAGCTCTTCCTAGAGTAGTCATCAACAAAAGTGACATAGTACTAATATCTACTCAATGATACCGATGACATATGACCACACACATCAAAGTGAATCAAGTCAAGTATCCCTACTACCCCGATTTCATTACATGGGAAATAAATATTGTTGTACTTTCCCAAACCACACACCTTGCACACATCCTAATGCTCAGTACCGAACTCTCATATCCCCGTAACAATCTCTCTCAATACTTTTAGAGCCCCATGATGTAAGTTGGCCATCCTCCTATGCCATAACTCACATATATCAATGCTGATTGTGGTCAACACTAATGCTCTAGTAGGCTAAAACTTGAACTTGTATAGTTTTGCATGGTGGACTCCGATCATTTTGGCCGAAGTGATACTAGATCCCCTGGGTTAGATAAGAATCTGTTAAAGATGGAACACTAATATCAAGTTTTTCTTTAGCTCTAGAACATATAAGACCTCCATCACTTTCAAGGGAGGTTGTGACTCCATCTGAAAGGATACGGTCCCAACATCAATTTCCCTAACTATAGAGTCATCACTAAGCACCACCTAGATCTACAGTGCTCTCAATAAGACCTGAGAATTTCTCAATGAAACCTTTCATGTGGCATGAAGATCCATTGTCAATGTACTAGACACTAGAGGATGTGAAACTATTAGTAAGACTAACCACCAAGGAAAAATCCTTGTTGAAATTGGTGGATAACTCAGCCACCTCAGCTAAAGCTACAACATTATTATTCTTCTTATTATGATACATAACTACCGAGTGTCCCATCTTATGACAAGAAAATAATTTCACTTTTCTCATTTCCTTATGCTTCTATTTACCCGTTTGCTTGGTCCCACTTGCAAAACCCTTCTTGAACTTCTTTCCCTTTGCTACAAGAGCAACATTCTCCTCTTCTTTCCCACCACAATGTCCTTGTGTCCTATTGATGGAAATCATCCCACATTCTTCCCAAATTTGGAAGTTTCTCACGAGTTACTATCACAATAATGAAAACATTTGACTTCTCGGAAAAGTGTTATGCAACCAACTCACAAAACAATAGAAAATATAGATCAACGACTTAAAAATTATCCTCTTCGAGGGGGAAACCTACTTTACATTACATAAACAAACAATTCTTGGATGATTCAAATGATAAGACCTCCTTGGTATATATATGAGTCTAAGGGGTCACAATATAATTAGAGCCTACATAACAATAATAATGTAAGGGCACAATAATAACAATAGTGGGCTTCTGTGGGGCACAACAATAACAAGATAGGGGATAATTGGGCACAAAAATAAAAATAGGGGGCTACACTAGCAATAAAAATAACGAGAATACACTAGTATTAAAGGGACCTAACATGCCCCTCAACTTAAAAAAAGTGTTGTCTTTAATGCTTGAGTAGTTCTATATGCTTCTGTATAAAATTATCATCCTCCCATGTGAATTATTCAATGGGTAAGTTCTTCCACTTAATGAGATACTATGAAATTAATAAATTCTGTCGCTATCGGGTTCTTGTTTCCATGACTTCTTCAGGCTCAAATATGATTTTTCCTTTTTCGTCCTGTTCTGGAAATGCTATTTGAACTAGGTTCTTGTCATCGATAACTTCTTTAAGCATGAAACATGGAAAAATGGGTGTACTTGGGAAGATGCATGCAACTCCAATTTGTATGCCATAGTACAAATATTTTTTAGCACCTTGTAGGGACCATAGTACTTGGGTGATAATTTATTATCCTTCTTAGCTTGCTTGAGGGACATTTGTTTTTATGGTTGTAGCCATAAAAATACCCATTTTCCTACATTAAAACTTCTTTCACTACAATGTTGATATGCCTATTGTTTCATTCGATTCTGCACCAGAGTGAGGTTATCCTTTAAGAGTTGGAGAACTTGTTGATGATGCTCGATGTGATCTTACACTGATTCAACCTTAGAATTTTCTCTTAAAGATGATGTGATGGATCCTGGATGATATCCATAAAGTGCCATAAATGGAGTCATTTTTATTGCAATATGGAAGGAAGTGTTATACCACCATTCAACTATAGGTAACCACTTGACCCATTATGTTTGTTTATTGGATACAAAGCAACTAATATATCCTTCCAAACATTCATTCACTATCTCAGTTTTCCCGCCAGATTGAGGATGATAAGATGAGTTATGAGCTAATTGAGTACCAAGACAAGAAATTATTCCTTCCAAAAATTTCTAGTGAAAATGGGATCTCTATCACTTACAATAATATATGGGCTTCCATGTAGCTTTAGAATTGTTTCCATAAATGCAGTAGCAAATGTACTAGATTTAAAAGGATGAGATAATGCACAAAAATGTGCACACTTGGTAAGTCTATCAACTACCACCATTATGACACTCATTCTTCTAGACTTGGGTAAATTTGTGATAAAATCCATTGAGACCTCCTCCCAATGTTAACTTGGAATGGCTAAAGTTTGTAACAAACTCGGGGTCTTAATTCTCTACACCTTATTTTGTTGGCAAACCAAACATTCCACCACAAACTTGTGAATATCAGATTTAAGGCCATAAAAAAAAAGTCCTTCTCGATCTTGTGGTAAGTTTTTAAAAATCCTAAGTGCCCTCCTAAGTGGGAGGTGTGCAATTCCAAAAGAATATTTTGTTTGAGTTGGGAATTCTTACAAAGATATAAGCGATCTTTGTACCATAATGAATCATTTTTCCAGCTAAATGTAGTAAATGTACTAGAATCTTGCTGCAACTTTTGAATGAGTGTCCACACCTCTTCGTCATTCTTCCATTCATCCCTTGCTTCGGTTATCCAATCAGGTTGGATAATAGAAATGACACAAAACAATGCTTCCACATCCTCATCCTTTGTTGAGAGTGCATCTGCAACAACATTTTTTTATTTTTCATAGATGATTTCAAAGTCATAACCAAACATCTTTGTGATCCATTTTTGTTGCTCTTCTAAAGATAATATTTGTTCCAAAAAGTATTTAAGACTATCATGATCTGTTTTTACCTTGAAGTGTCTTTCCATTAAGTAAGTAATGAGGCTCATCAATAGGTAAACTACATGGGTAACAATGCCACTCTTGAGCTTATTAAATTGAATTTTCTCATATTTATTTACATATTTTGTTATATTTTTCTTAGTTAGAAGAGTAAAGGTGAGTTACTATGTCATGTGGCCTAATGTGTGTTAAATGTAGGAATTGGAGCAGTTTTGGGTTGACTTAAGTGCATGAATTCAGAGTAGACAAGCAAGAGAGATTTTAGGAGTTGGTCTCCCTCCTTAACTCCTCAAATCATTCGAAGATTCCTCCACTCTATCTCATCAGCTCGATGTCATTGACAACCAAGCAAACCGAGTTCATTGGCAGCCAAGCCAGTGACAGTCAAGGAAGAGTTATTCTCAAGTTAGGGAGCCAAGTATCCCTATTTTCTAGGGAGCTGTTGGTAGCTCCAGTTTTTTATAAATAAGAGAGCCAAGGGACTCATTAGGATTCAATTTTTTTTGTAGCCAAGAGGCCATTTTGAGCTAAAACATTTTGACTGTTATTGTTATGATGTACTTGACACTTTTATGATAATGAGAAATTTTGTTTTGATCTAGCACTGAGTTGACTCAGAGGGCTGAAGCTCTTGGGTTAGGGCCCAATGCTAGCAGCAGAAGTTCCTTTTTTGTAGCTGTATTCTTAGCTTAGAATGATAGTTAGCTGCTGAATTTTATTTATGTCTTTTTGTTAGCTTAGAAAGTTACTTAAATTGTTGCTAAACCTTGTTTCCATTAGGTTAAGGAGGTAGATTAGTGTTGCAGTTAAGTGAAGAAAATTATACCAGAAAATATTGTGACAGTGGCCCCCATCTCATTTCCCTCATGGGATTATGATTAGAGGACCCCACTCTCACAACCCAAAAAATAGAGTTTGTCTTTTGTTTATTGCATATGTTGAGTTTCATTCTTAGCTAGATAACTGTTTAAGATTTCTTGGAAGCATATGCATTGTTATCTTGTTTTCTTAAGGTTTTTGTAGCTTGAAAGGTAATCCATTTGATAGATCTAGTCCTTAATAGTAGATAGATCAACTTTCTCAAATTCAACTCATCTTTTCCATGTGGACATGTAGTGATTTATAAATGAAAAGAGAAACAAGTTTTATTGCAGGGATTATTGATCTGCAGGAAGGGACTCCTCCAACCAACTTCACGTAGGTCTTCTCCACCTTTTGTCGAGACATACCAACCCATAGTCTAAACCTCTATTTTCCAGCCACCGTGAGCAAGCTGCCTTGGGCAAATCTGACCTCGTTGGGGTGTTGGGCTTGGCCTTGGGCGTTTTTCACCTTCCTAGACCTTCTACAATTGTCATGCACCCCTCCAACACCTCATCTCACTATTCTTACCCTCCAAAACCTCTCAGCTAACTTCTTGTAGCAGTTCAGGACATCATGTCGCAGATCAGGACATCTTGTAGTAGTTTCCTGTAGCAACGTGTTTTGATCCTATTTTGACCTTAAATGATAAGATATCTTAGTATAGGAGTAGGTTAGCTCCTCAACTTGGACTCCATAACCAAAAGTGCCACCTAGAACAGCTTTCCCATTCCTTCCCTCCTGCAAGATCAAATAGCATTAACTTTTATATTTCTGAAGTTAACAATTAAGACTTTTTCTACAAATGTGAATGAGATAGTTAATGCATTCATGTTTGAATTATGAGATGATAGAGTAACTTTCTATTTTCAAGCAGTCCTCATAGCTAGATGATCAGTTGCAAGATTAGCATAGTTCATTTCTGCAAGTAATTTGTGTCATTTCATAGCTAGATGATTTATGCCATTTCATAGCATTTACCATGTGGCAACTTTCATTTCCTAAATAGACAATGTTATGAAACCAGCTCACAAAAAGATAGAAAAGATAGTTGAACGCCTTAGAATTCAGCCTCTTCAAGGGGGCAACCTCCTTTACATTACACAAATGAATGATTCTTCGATGATACAAATGAAAATACCTCCTTTCTATACATAAGAGTCTAAGGGGTCATAATGTAATCAGAGCCGACATAACAATAATAATGTAAGGGCACAATAATAACAATAGTGGGCTTCTATGGGGCATAATAGTAACAATATGGGGACTACGTGGGTACAACAATATAATAAGGGGGTTGTACTAATAACAATAAGGGGTTAGACTAGTTGTATAGGGGCCTAACAGACAAGCATTTGCTTTCCCTGCATTAGAACTAGCTTTACATTCATTGTCAGTAGTAAGAATCCCTTTAGTTCAATAGAGGACTAGTCTGGAACCTTAATGGTCAAGTGCCCTAGTTGAGAAGTGACATGAGTAGAATGATGCATCTGTTATGTTTATAACACTGTCACCTCCAAGTTTGTACGAAACCTCTAGTTGACAAAGTAAAGTTGGTATCCCTAGGAGTTGCAACATTCTTGCTGCAATACTGAGGCTCATCACTTTTTGGTGCCTTTGTTGGGGAGGTGTCTAAGTAGATGTAATTTCTTCTTTTCTTTCTAATTCACATTTAGTAGGTAGATATTATTCTGCTTTCCTTTCTATTTTATAATTAATTTTGAAAAACACGTAAAAAGAAAAAATCTTTCATGCCTCATAGGAGTAGAGACAATTTAGGGAAATTCTTTCCAAATACCCCCACACCATCAAACAATCAACCTTCCCTCTTCTTTAGTGACTGTCAACTTCCCTCTTTGGCTGCAGGGGAATTAGAGGACCCATTAGGTGAACAACTAGAGATATTTGAAGAGCCTATTAGGGAAGAAGAAGAAGAAACCATTCCACACACTTACACTATGGATGAAAACATAAATGAGACTGAAAACATAAATGAGGGTGCTTTTCCCATTAGAAAGACTAATGGAGATGCTAGGATGAAAAACATAAGCCCATCTTCCCTTCTTCACTTCCATGGATTAACCTCAGAGGACCTTGATACCTTTTTGTTTGAGTTTTCTATCATCTGTAGAACTTATGATTATGCATTTGACGATTAGAAGTTGAAGTTGTCCCCATCCAACCTTAAGGATGTAGCCTTGCGTTGGTTCATGGGTTTACCTAGGGACAAGATCACTACCTGGGCTCAAATGCAACAAGCCTTCAACAAAAATTATAGGGACTATTGTAGGTCCAGTGACACCAAAGAGGAAATATTTAGAATGACCTTGGGACATGATGAATCCTTGGAAGATTATGAGGAAACATTCCAACTCAGTTACAAAAGGGCCAGATGCACCCGTGATCCCAAATCACTCAAGTTAGTACTTCTTAGAGGAATCAAGGAGGACATTCTAGAAACCCTAAACATGTTGTCTGGAGGGGACATTTATTAGCTATCTTATGATAACATCAAGACAGTTTTCAAAAACAATTCTAGGGTTGCCAGGATGAAGGGTAGGGCTAGTCAAACTTTAGTCAATTCCTCTTCCTCCAACAAATCTATCAAGAGTGAAATTGGAAACATGTTGGAAGAATTTAAAAGTGAAATGTTGCACACCCTTACTCTACAAATGGACACCATGTAAATCAAGAGGAAGCAGAGATATCCTTAACTATATTTTTCCCTAGATGCACTAGAAGACACCCCATAAATGAATGTCCATTAAATATTATAGAGGTATGCTCAGTCTGTGAGGAAATCCATTCCATAGATAAGTTCCCTTCTTTGCTTATATTTAAGGCTATATACCAAGGGGCTAAAGGTGGGGCTGAATAACTCTATTATATCAATCAAATGAGGCCTCAAGGACCTCAAAAATACCAGCAGAGCATTTAAGGGGCATCCTATTCCTATTACAATCCCAATCAGAATGCATCCGTTCCCCCTCGGTGTTCTCCTGCTATGGTCCACACCTTCTCCTTGGTATTATGCACCTTAATACCCTTCCAAACCTTCCAATCAATCATTTCAGCCATATGCTCCCCCACATCCTCAGTGGAATAACCCATCAAAAGATTGGATGCCTCCATTCAATCAACCTCCAACCTTACTGCCTCCACCTCCATCTCAACCACAACTCCTTCATCGTGCTCCATCGAAGAAATCTTAGATGTCTGCTAAGCCAAACCTGAATCCAAACAACAAACATGCACAACAGGTCTATATTGGAGAGACATTCTACCCTACTTATGTTGTGGAAATTCAAGAAATCAACCTCAAGTATGGAAGAGTGCTTCCAGATAACAAACCTCCATATCCACCTGAGGATTTTGAAGAGCAAAAGGAAGAGAGTGTTCCTAAATCCAATCCACCTCCTTTTCCTGAAAGATTGATCCATCATAGTTAGCACACCCTAGAAGAGACTAAACTTTTGGGAGAATAGAAAAACTTGTGTGTTAAAATCCCACTCCTCCAAGCCATCAAGGATGTCCCCATATACAACAAGATAATCAAGGATAAAATATTCAAACATACTGGGAGGAGAAAGAAAGACACCCCTACCACTAATGTCATTGGAAAATTGTCTGACTTAATGCTGGGGAGAGTGATTTTCAAAAAGTATCTAAACCCTGGAAGTCCTATGGTAGATGTGCACATTGATGGCATCATTTTCCCCCACACCTTGATTGATCTTGGGGTTGCCATAAATGTGATGACTAAGGAGACCATGCTCAAACTAAATCTCCAAGGATCCTTAAGAAATACCACAACAATATTGCAACTTGCAGACAAATCCACAGTAGCTCCTGAGGGAGTTGTTGAGGATGTGATGGTCTCTATTGATTCCTGGGAGTACCCTGTTAACTTCTTAGTTCTCCAGCCCAAGACCAAATTCAATGGTTATCCTCTCATCCTTGGAAGGCCATGGCTATCCATTGCTGATGCTTACATAAGTTCCAGAGCTGGGAACATGACCATTAAGAATGGGCATTTGTCCAAACAATTGGTCTTGTACCCTCCTGTTCAACCATCCGTGGAGCATGAATTACCCTTATGGTTGGAAGAGGAGGAGGAAGATGAAGTATACCATACCAAATCCTACCCAATATGTACCCTAGATATTATTATAGGAAGGGGGAAATTTGATGAAGATGACCTCATTGATAAAATCCTCTAGAACTAGCCTCCCAGCACCATGCCTCTTGATGAGAAAGGTGAAGAAATATGAAGATAACCCTTGGACCAATTTGTGCCTAGTTGACTCAAGTCCTGCTCATGTCAAAATGGTAGAATTTGGTCCACATAAAACATTGAAAATCAATCCCTCTCTCTCAGCGCATTAGGAAGATAAGTTGTGTAACATACTGAGAGATCACTTGGATGCTTTTGCCTGGAGATATAAGGAAATGAAGGGAGTGCATCCTTCGTTATGTACTAACCACATCTACATTAAAGAAGGATGGAAATCAGTGCACGAACCTTAGAGGAGAATGAACGCAGCCCTCAAAGACATAGTCAAAGAAGAATTATTGAAGTTGTTGGATGCAAAGTTCATTTACCCCATCTTAGATAGTGAGTGGGTGTCTCCTATAGTTTTTGTCCCAAAGAAGAATGGGAAGTGGAGTATCTATGTGGATTACAGAGAGATAAAAAAAGCCACTAAGAAAGACCATTTTCCTCTACCTTTCATTGATAAAGTCTTGGATGGTCTTGCAGGGAAGAAGTTATTCTCTCTCCTGGATGGATTCAGTGGTTATAACCAGATCTAGATTAGCCTAGAGGACCAAGATAAAACCACCTTCACTTGTCCTTGGGGTACTTTTCTTATAAGGTACTTCTTTTTGGATTATGTAATGGCCCTGCCACTTTTCAAAGGGCAGTTCTGAGCATCTTTGTTGAGCTAGTCCATGACTTTGTAGAAATCTATATGGATGATTTCGCTCCCTATGGGTGTGACTTCCTCGAGGCTCTTTCTGACTTGGGGAAAGTATTAAATAAGTTCATTGAAATGAACCTATCACTTTGTCTCGAGAAGTGTGAATTCTTGATGAATGTAGGGATTGTTTTGGGTCACTCAATATTCGAGGAAGGACTACAAGTGGACCCAAATAAAATTTCCATCATAAAAAGGTTCCTACTCCTCAAAATCAGAGGGATGTTAGGAGTTTCTTGGGCTTATATGGATATTATAGGAGATTTATGAAAGACTTCAGCAAAGTAGCCTCACAATTGTTTGTATTTTTGGCCAAGGACTCTGAATTTTGCTGGTCAAAAAGTTGCCAAGAAGCCTTAGAAACCTTGAAGGACAAGTTGACTACTGCACCCATACTCAGAGGCCCAAATTGGGGTCTTCCTTTACACATCCATGCCGATGCATTTGACAAAGCTATAGGAGTAGCTCTAGGCTAGATAGATGACAAATTTCCTCATGCCATTTAATTCATTAGCAAACATCTGTCTAAGGTTGAATTGAACTACACAGTGACTGAAAGGAACTCCTAGATGTTGTCCATTCCTTGAACAAATTCAGACACTAAATCACTGGTTATAAAACCTTTGTGCATACTAATGATGCTGCTATCAAATACTTAATGAACAAGCTTGATGTGAATGCTAGAATTATTAGATGGTTTCTTTTATTACATCAAATTGATTTAAATATCATTGATAAGCCACATAGAGAACATGTAGTTACATATTTTTTGTCTAGACTTGCTTTGCTTATAGGTGAGGAAGGAATGGTTGATGATCAATTTCCAGATGAACATTTATTTTCTATTTCAGTTCTCTCTCCATGGTTTTCTGACATAGCCAACTACCTAGTTGCTGCAAAGTTCCCTCCAAAACAGTCATTCAGGGAGAAGAGCAGAATTTTAAGGAAGAGCAAACCATTCACTTGGATGGGGGGAAATATCTTCAAGCTCGGCCCAAATCAAATTTTGAGGAGGTGTGTCAGGGAGGAGGAAGTATTTGACATCCTTCTAACCTGTCATGATGGGCCTTATGGAGGTCACTTTGCAGCCAAGAGGACAACTTTCAAGGTACTACAAGCTAGCTACTACTGGCCCACTCTCCACCAAGATGCAAGAAGATACATCAATCAATGTGATCAGTGCCAGAGGATGGGAAAACCTACTCCCAAGGATGAAATTCCCTTGCAACCTCAGGTGAATCTAGAGCCATTTGACAAGTGGGGCATGGATTTCATTAGGCCCATTGATCCACCATTAGGGCAGAAAAGTACATAATTGTATGCATTGATTATTTGACAAAGTGGGTTGAGACCAAGGTTGTCAAGGTAGAAACAGAGGAGAAAGTGGCTAAGTTCTTAAGGGAGAATATATTCTACAAGTTTGGGTACCCTAGAGAACTAGTCACCGATCAGGGAGCTCAATTCACATCACATCTGATCGAAAATTTATTGAGGCGACATGGGATAAAACATAGGAAGTCAACTGCCTATCATCCTTAGGCCAATGGAAAAGTAGAGGTCATGAATAGAGCATTGGAAGGCATCCTCACCAAGGTTGTGAGAAACAATAGAAAAAATTGGGCTGATACACTAGTGGAGGCCACTTGGGCCTATAATACAACCTAGAAGACAACCACTAGTTTTACCCTTTATGACTTGGTCTATGGAAATAAGGCTCTACTCTCCATTGAGTTTGAGTAAAACACCTTGAGAATAGCAACACAATTCAATTTTGGATGTTACAAAGGCACAACATGAGAGGATGCTCCAGCTGAATGATTTGGATGAATTCGGGATGTAAGCCCTCCTACGCATTGAAGTTATCCAAGTACAAAGGAAGGTTTGACATGACAATAACATCGAGGACAAGGTTTTTCAAGAAGGGGATTGAGCTCTACTATATGACTCTTCAAAGTAAAATTGATGACAAGGTGGTTAGGCCCATACCTGATAGAGAAGTGCCATGACAATGGGGCTGTCCCAATCAGGACCATTGATGAGGAAGGTATTCCCTTGCTTGTCAATGGACACAAATTTAAAGCTTACAAAAGACCTCTATCTAGGGAGGAGTTCATTAGCACCATTACTAAGGAAGTAAATATGATTGGAAGTGTCTTAGTTTCCAAGTCACACAATTCTTGAAAACGGTTTTATTTGTGAAAAATAGAAAAAAAAAAAAACAAAAAAAGCAATAAGAGGCCTAGATGAAAACCTCTAATGAGGCATCTGAGGCCAACTCTTGGGTTGAAAAGCTCCTTGAGGCAGCCCAGGAGTGAAAAATAAAAATAAAAAGATCCTTGGGTGAAAACCTCCCTTAAGGCGCCCAAGGCAGGTAAGTAGGGTGAAAACCTGATGCAACAAAGATGCAACTTTGAAACGATCCTCGGGCCCGTGGTTTAATCCATTACGCAACAAATCTAAGGGCCTCAAACTTAAAGATCAACACATAACATTCAATCCTGCACAATATGTATCTACATTAAACCTCAAAAATAATTCATTAATAAAATATTTACATAAGAATTATTCTCATTCCTCACTCTCACACTCCTACCTTCTCATGCCTCATGGGCTCCTCTTAATTTATACAAATGGATTAGAACACAAGTAGGTTCTAGATCCCTTAACAAACTCCAAAAATATCTTTATTGATCCCTAAAATATCTCATCCAAATCCTAAAAATCCTCTAATTCCACTTTTAACTCAACTAATCCTCTATTCTAGGATCCCCTAATCCCTAAGATCTCTATGAGATATCTACAAGTCTATCATCACTCATATTCTATCATAATTGAGAATATTGACAATTAAAACCTCACACACATATTTTCCACTCAATTTATTAAGAATATACAAATAAATTAAAACATCACACCCCCTAGTAAACCAAATATACAATGATTTTATGAAGAAGGATGCTCCTGCATCAAGACCTCTCTTGAGGAAACCTATGTGTCTTTCAAAAAAAAGGAGAAAAGAAGGAAAAAAAACAAAAAGAGTACCATGGAAGGGAACTAAAAACTATCCACTAATAAATTATGTGATTTTTCAAGTTTTGAAAGAAGTGAAAGATGCAAAGCTACAGGGACAACATGCCAAGTTTCATTCCATTTATCTCTCCACAAATCCATCTCATCCATGCCAACCATGTCCCTACCACTCATATCCATTTTTAAGCATCAATTTGTTTTTTTTTTTTTTGCATTTTCTGGCTTGTTACAGGATGTCCTGTAGCTACTACAGGAAGATCTTGTAGCACTATAGGAAGATCCTGTAACACTATAGGATGTCCTCAAATGCTACAGAAAAGGGGACCCTGTAAGAAAATAATAATGCTTTCCTATTCTAGGTTGATCACGAACCTCACACTTCATCAAACCACTCACCCATCATCCATGCATCACTGGTCCAAATCACCATACCCATACCTATCTATGTCTCATTCAAGAAAAAACAAAGGAAAATGTCCCAAATATAATGAATAAACCATAGGAAATTCCCTCCCTTTCCTCAACCACTCACTACTCCATCATAGCTCTTCCATCATCCTCCAACCCCTACACCACTACCCAACATCCCTCTAAGAAAAAAAATCATTATAAAAGGAAGAAAAGAGGCAACTATAGGATCTCCTGTAGCAGCTTGTTCCCTTTTTGCAACTAGCTTGAGACTTCATTTTTCTTCCCAAAAAGAGAAAGGAGGAGTACCATGATCTATGAAAACCTTGTTTCTCCTAGCCAGGATCCACAACAACAACAACAAAGAGATACCAAGCACCTCCACACATGAACAACCAAGCAGTAAGCTATACAAGCAAGAAGAAATACATAGGAAGAGAGCAAAGGAGTGCTTCCCTGAGTAGCAAAATAGAAGGCAAATATTCCAACATGCATCGATTAACAAAAGGTAGGCATAGGTATGGAAACTTACCCAACTCTTCCCTAAGTACGATATAATGGAAAACATATAAATGTCGAAGAAAGGTCTTTTTATAAGCTAGAGTTGGCCAGTTAATTTGGCCACCCTCAGCTCGTGATAAAAAAGTGGACTCCTAGTCAGTATGCTATGTTAGAGTGTCACATCAATGGGAATCAGTTAAAAAGGCAACCAAATCAGTTAAGGGGGAGTGAGTGATAATTACAAGGAGAAAGTGAATGATCACCAATGGTTGTCTAATGGTCCCAATTAGGAAATCTCGTACCACTGCCAGCCAACACAAGACTTTGAGCCTCGAACATAAATAGCATAAAACCCAAACTTTCATGCACTTTTCTGTTCATTCCGAGATCAAAGAGATAGGGACAAGCTTAGGAAGCCATCGAAAAGTCGAACCCTGCTTTGGCCATCCTACAGGAGACAACTATAGGAAACAAGAAGCTACAGGAAGCACTGGAATTCCACAGGAAGTCTGTAAGGGGGTGCCTTGGGTCAACTTGGTCATCAATTGGCATAATCCCAATCATTATAGTGAGAAGTAAATGGCCCATCTCTTCTTTGTGCATGCTTTGCTAATTGATAAGCTATGCAATCTTTTAGTAATTGCAGTCAACTTGGGAATTAGACAGAGTTTGGGGCTATATAAGAAAACAATTGTGGCTAAGGAATTATATAAATTACAGTAATCCACTAAAAAGGTCAAGATTTCAACCACCCTGAAATCCATACTAAAGCTATCCTACAAAACCTCCTGCACTTAGCTAAAAAATAGAAGAAAATGGGAGGGGGATTCAATAGAAGAGAACCCACAGATACATCAGGAATTCACCTTCATCCCCCTGTGGTATATATCTTCAGGAGGCATCACTGGTTAGGCTTCTTTGAGTTTCTCAAGGGATACAATGATGATATAACCTATGAGTTTTCCAATGGCACTTTCCAGAAAAATTTATAGTTCCTCCATTTTTAGCCATCACTTGACACTCTGGTGCTGGATATAGAAAGAAATTCAATTCCTTGGCTATCTTACAATGAATAAAATTATGGGTACTACCCAAATCAATCAACACTATTACCTTTTTAATCTTGAGATATCCTTTTATATTGAGAGTTTGAGGACTGGTAATTCCTGCCAATGCATTACAAGATATGGCCAGTTTCATTTCTTATTTCTTTGGGGTTGGTTCTTGATGTATATCCTCCTCTTTTGATGTTTCTTGTTCCTTTTCTTCCTCCTCTTCACAATCTATGTAGAATAATATATTCTCAACACACTTATGACCTTTAGTGTATTTTCTATCACAACTGTAACAAATCTCTTTTTCTCTTTTTCCTCAAACTATTGTGGCTTCAACCTTGTAGCTTGTGGAAGGCTAGGAGCAACAACACCCTAAATGCATTCTCCAATGAATCAGGTTCTCAAAGGCGAATCTCATGTTGGATGTTATCCTTTAAAGTCTCTATGAATACATCAATCCTATGCTCCTCTGGAATATCATTTACCTTTATTATTCAATTTTTGGAATTCCTTAATGTGCTCTTTGAACTCTTTTGTTTTGGATTTATCAATTGGCTAAAGAAGGCGTTTCTCTTTGTATCCTCATAATGTGCTATCATTTCCTTCTTAAAAATTGACCAAGTTACAAGTGGTTGATGAGAACAAAGCCATCGATACCATAGAAACTAATTGGGTCTTAAACATAAATATGCAATGCGTACCTTTCATGTGTGTTGCACATTATGGAGATAAAAATATTGCTCCATCTGTGGTATCCATGTTATCGGATCCTTTCCATAAAAATTCTTCATATTGATCTTTGGAATATGGTGGGTCTTCAATCCAAAGTTATAGTCTTTGAAATCATGATTAAAATTCATTTTGTTCTCATAATGAGTTTCATCAAATACCTTTTCGCCATTAGGAAACATTTCTTGTAGCAACTTTGTCAAACCTTCCTTCAAACATTCCATCTTATCATCCATTCATGCTTTTAATCCATCCTTCAAACCTTCTTTCAAACATTCCATCTTAGCATCCATGCATGCTTTTAATCCATCCTTCAAACCTTCCTTCAAACATTCCATCTTAGCATCCATGCATGCTTTTAATCCATCCTTCAAACCTTCCATGTCTTCTTAGTAAACCATCCTTCAAAAATCCCATTTCCATTTTTAAGCCATCCATGTGTCATTTTAGTTCATCTTTGGTTTCTCTTTGTGAGAGCGAAATTTGTTGCACTTGGTCTCATAATTTTGATATATCATGTTGCAATTCTTCCTCTTCATGAGTCATAGTAGAACTTTATGAGGGCTTAACGGGTGTATAATTATTTTTTTTAAGAAGAATTTTAGAACCAAATATTGATATCTATGCTTCAATATTCCCTTTGAATAACTTCAAATTGATTTTTCAAACAAAAGTTATGCAAAATTAAAATAAAATACACAACTTTTTCTTTATTTTTAGGAGCTTGATATTGAAGTTTTTGTATCTTTGTAATTTTCGATCTCCAAGTTTTGAAATTACTTCTTGTAGTATCCCTCTGAGTCTTCTTTCCAACCGCACAAGTCATACCAAGAATGGATTCTTCAAGAAAGAGTTATTCCCAATCTCCCATGATGACTTGATTATAAACTAGTTCAATAGAAAGAACTTGTACACAGTTCCACATGTCCCTGTTTAGATATTTGGCCCTGAAAATGATACCAAAAGAACTAAATTCCTTTCAATTTCAGTTACTTTTTACGAAATTCAAATCCAATGCTCGGAGAGAAAGTTATGAAATTTTACCTAGGTCATCTATTTGAGATGGAATTCTAGAGCCTACAAAACCCTAACTTCATCAAGTCATATCTCTGAAAATATATCGAAACAAGATCTAAAATTCGTACAAAATGTTCTCCAATATTTCGTCTCCACGTGGTTGCAATTTCATCTTCTGAATCTTCGTAGAAAAAAAGTTATAGCGAGCATTCCAAGATGGCTTGTTTGAAGAAGCGAAACTCTATAATCTAAAGCTCTGATACCAAATGTTATGCAACGAGCTCAAAAAATAGTAGAAAATATCATTCAACGACTTAACAATTATCCTCTTCGAGGGGGAAACCTCCTTTACATTACATAAATGAACAATTATTGGATGATTCAAATGATAATACCTCCTTGGTATATTTAGGAGTCTAAGGGGTCACAATATAATCAAAGCCTACATAACAATAATAATGTAATGGCACAACAATAAAAATAGTGGGCTTCTATGGGGCACAACAACAACAACATAGGGGATACATGGGCACAACAATAACAATAGGGGGCTGCACTAAGAATAACAATAAGGGGAATACACTAGTATTATAGGGACCTAACAAAAATTCACTTAGGGATGATCTATCATACTTCTCATCAAAGATGGTTTCTCCCATGGCTGCTAAATCATCTCTCACTCGAGTGATCTTGGTGAAGTATGAGGAAACACTGTCAGTTTTGGTCAGCATGTTTTCCTTAGTTTTCCCACAACACCATTTTTCAGTTCGCATTAATGCTTTGGAAAAGCTTGATGAAGGCTACCCACATCTCAAAGGCATAAGTGTTCCCTAAAACGTGGGGAATGAGGTGGGATTTGGTAGAATCTACAAGGAGTTTATTGGCCTTAACATTCCTCTTGTTAAAATCAACCAATAATATTGGATCAATGGGAGGTACCACTACATTCTCAAACATCTCCCAAAACTCAAAACTCCTAAAGCACCAATACAAAACTCTCCTTCCATGGGCTAAAATTTCAGCCCCATTTAGTCTGTATCTAACTCTGAAACCTGTAGCTACTAGCCATTGACCTGAATAACCCAACATAAAAACTTAGACATCTCCAAGGGTGAACACCTTCTCCCTCTCAACCACAAATCCCTATTTACTTTGATGTTATGATTTTTGTTTAATCACTTTTCTCAACAGATCTGCCCACTTGGCTCTGATATCATGTAGAATATTTTATTCTAGTCCAACCAAGTTTCAAGTTTTATGAAATCACATCAAGTTTAATTCCCAACCCACAGGTTTTATGCCACTATCATATGTTGGAATATTCAACAATATAGTGGGGGGGGGGGGGGGGGGGTGTGAATCAGAATTGGGCAATTTTTAACAGTATTAATTATATCATGTAAACATTAAAAAATTAACAAAACCATTCAACATTGTATAACATCATTGATAATTCACAATATTTTTAGGTTGAAACCCTTCTTGGAGAAAATCCACCGAATGGTTTTTAATATATGTCTTAAATATTACATGAACAAGAAGTTACAACTTCCAATACTCTCCAGTAATGATTGGAATGAGGCTCAAACCCCTTGGTTTTATTAGCTCTAATTGAAAGGATGCACAAAAACCTTTCTTTTACTAGCTCCAACTATAAGGATGATCCAACGCCCTACTAACATCAATTTTCTTCTCTAGCACCACCCTACCACCCTGAAGTGTTCTCAGGATCCAACCTGAAGGAGACTTTAATCTTTGCCTTACACCACCCTCCAATCCTTATGATAAAAGACAATTGAAAAATATTTGCTATTGTTTCTGTCACTGGATAAACTTGCAGTCATCATTGTCTATGTCATACAATCACTACTATAATCATTGTCCAATGACTATTGTCAAGACTTATCAACACTAACCCTGAAGCAATATATATTAGACCCTAACAACAACATCACACACTCAACAGGAAAATATAGCAATAAAAGGCTCAGGACAATTTAACAATAAACAATGCAAAATAATACAATTAGGTATGGTACGTATCCTAACGCCCTACAAAAATATTGATATATACAAAATGTGTACAAAATAGAGTAGCATTCCACCCTTCATCATTGAGTGGCACCTGCTCTTTCGCTATCGCATCAATCCTCCCTTTTTGGTTTCACACGGAATTGACCAACACTTTAACACAACATCAAAATTTAGGTTACCCATTCGTTTAAACCTATCAAAACACTCAATTGAGCCCTCTATCGTACATTAGGTCACTCTTGGGTGACTCTACTCATATATCAAGTCATAGCCTGGGCTACCACCTGACTAATATACCCTTTGACTTTACTAAAATATGGCTTTCCAAGGCACACCACAGACTTGTGTTTTATTTTACTGTAGCACTCAATTCACAACACAATGCATATCCATTTCAATAGTGAATCAAGTTCCATTGAAGCTCCATTCCATTTAATTAGTTCACATATCACACTGGTTCAAACATCATTCACAACCCACCAGAGCTAAAACCATTCGAGCTAAATTACAGATGAGAGAGTTGGATACACCCTCATTGCACAATTGAAACAAAAAATATATCCATGTAATCATTTAGAGTAGAGATAGAGTAACATTGACTTCCAGATATGTGATTACACCGTCACATGGGCCAAAACATTCGATCGATCACCATACACTTTCAATCAAGTATCAAGTAGACAAGATTTATAACTTTTCATATCATAAACATCTTGATCATAGAATATATGATTTGATTAGCTTATAGCTTTAGCCATTGTCACACGGAATTTGTCAAGGGTGCGGACACGACTGACCTTCCTAGAAGTCTAAGACGTTCTAATGACAAACAAGACAAAATGGAGTGATCTTTCTCTAAATACACCTTTTACAACATGAAAACTACAAGTGTTTAGGCTTACCTTATTCCAAAACGCTGTTGTTGAAGTCCGTTCTTGACGATCCGGATGAGCTCCTCCTTCAAGTCAATTCCTGCAACCACAAACAATCAAACAATTACCAAGCACTTGCATTTCATATAATAAAACATATATTCAACATGCAGACCAAGGAACACATGAAATAACTCATTAACACAAGCTATTGAGAAAAATAAACCAGTTTGTATTAATAACGAAACAAAGAAACTCTTACAACCTGGCCTTGGTGTTGTGCAAGTTCCTCCCAGGGTCCATCAAGGATTTTCCTCTACTTTGACAAAGCTCACCCTCTCCCAAGTAGAATCAAGTGAAGACAATCTCTCCTCACAAAGGCTCTAATGGAAGACCTAAATCCTGCAGCATTTACCCAAAGAAAATGTATAGCTCCAACCTCCTCTCCCTCTGGCTCAATGTCTTTATTTATAGTGCTGTAAAGAGGTTATTCAGGTCCACTATCAATGGGATCATCCCCCTCTTTGGGTGGGATAGCTCCCTTATTGATGGGATTAGTTCCCCCTTAATAGAGATACATGAAACAACTGGAGGCGCATCCATTTCATCAAACCGACCTCTAGAATGTTCTAGAAGTAACCACAAGTAACTTTTTCAAGATAAAACTCGCGCATTTTGCCTTTTACAGAGGGACGCACCTGTCCCTTAACATACAGAGCGTCCATGGACGCAGATTTTGTGAACATGGTCAGCGTCCCCGCAGGTAAGGCTAGAGAGAACCTGCGACCCCAGAGATAAACATAGTTTTTACAAGACTTTCTCTCTTCTTTGAGTTTGAGATGGATAACAGAGGCATGAGACTTGCCTAAGAGGGTAGCATGACTGTTGATTTGAGCCATACTAACTGTAAGTAGTCAAGGTGACATTTTTTAGTGTAACAGATTGCCCCCTAAAGTGCGAAGCCTGGAATAGAATAGGGTTTTGTAATTCTAGGAAGGGTGAAGCGCTTTATCATTTCAAGGATTGTCTTGTGGATGGCCTGGTTGGAACCTGCAATTTTCAACACAAAATACATGGATAAGATTATATCATCACTGAGGTAGGCATTCCTATACTCAGATTCAAAACTTTAACTAATGGACTAACTATTCTGATACAGGAATGATCTTGCAGTACATCATTTTTATAGACTTTTGTAGACACAGTATGGACGCAGCCATCTGTTTATGATTAGTCTACATAGATAATGAATACAAAACTCCTCGCAGCCTGGATGGTAGAAACTAGATCCAGGGTCTTCACTTCTACTTCCCGAATTGGTACGATTCTAGCCATGTGATTAAATGATTCGATGTCGAACATGTTAGAAACCACTTGATTACCAGTCGATGATGTAAACTGTTAACAAGCGTGAGAGAGACCACCAGTAATGTCAATGGTTCTCAAAGTACCAAGCACAACCCGTGAAATGTGAATAGATGTTTTGATGTCGAACACTTCACGGAATCCTTTGATCGAAAGTCAATGATGTAAACTGACGTCAAAGGCGAGAAACCTGCCATTGATGCATGCAGACTTCAAGGTACTGTCGATTCCTAAGTCATCTTTCTAGATAATGTGTCGATGTCGATAGAAAGCGACCCGTTGCAGGCAAGCCCGCAACACGAAATCATTGTTCAAGTTGAAGAAATGTTGCTGTAAGGACTGACTCAGGGATGGTCAAATGGATGACAAGTATTTTGCAGATGAAAGTTTTGCTTGCAGACCTCTTGAACACATAACGACACAACAGATGGCTTGGTGACGAATAACTCAAAGTTAATCCCCGAAACCCGGTTAAAGACTTTCAAAGTGATTTGGTCAACTGTGAGGTAAAAGATTTCCCAACCCAGGTGAATGAAAAGTGTCGTGTTCAAGAGTGGTAATAAAGTTTCTTCTGAGACAAAAGGTGACAAACAGGTTCATTCTTCTCTCTTTTCCCCCACCATTTCTGGCAAGTACCTCTTTATTTTTAACAAGCTTGAGGAGGATAACATATGCTTGATTATAAGCTCATCCTTCGGACGAGTCCAACCTAGTTTAAATTCGAACCCTAGGAAGGAGTGGTTCGTTCCTGTTTGTAATTGAACAGGTCCTCTACTGTAAAAGTTTAACGAGCCCAGTATAGGAGAAACTCGGCGTTTTTCAATTTTAGAGACTCCACGTTGAACTTTTTCGTACATTTGTGTCCCTCAAGCTCGAAAAAGTATAAAATAATACCTGGGTGAACCGCTTGATCTTGCGACCAAGGAGTACTTTCATGATTAGTGCCACTGACCTGAAAAGTAAAAAGCGATCAAGGACACGTCGTTTTATTTCCGTATCGAGTTTGAAACGACAAAAATCCGGCAATCTTTTCCTGATTTTACGGTCAGAAAAGAGCTATAAGGGGACCGTCTTTTAGTTCCGTTTTAACGAGTGTAAAAGAAAAGCTTGGCAATCTTTTCATATTTTAGGAGTCTGAAAAGGGCTTAAAAGAGAACTCCAAGGTTTCACTTTTTCTTAAGTTTTAACGAGTTCGAAAAAGGGATAAAAATGTACTCATGGTTTTCACTTTTTCGTAAATTTTAATGAGTTCGAAAAAGGGATAAAAATGTACTCATATGACCGACTTTCAATTTAATTTACGAGCAGGAAAAGACGGAAAGAACTCGGCATTTTCATTTGTTTTACGAGAATGAAAAATAGCAAAATAATCTCGGGATTTTCATGAGTTTAACGAGTCTTGAAAATAACTAAAATTGACTCGAGATAGGTTTCATTTTTACAAAAGCTTGAAACAGATAAAAACTATGCTTCAAATTAGTTTCATTTTTACACAAGCTTGAAACAGAGATAAAACTGTGCTTGATGCCCCCTGAGCATAACTGTTAGAGCGCATGCCCCCCAGCTTCATTTCATTCAACTAAGGTGGATGAAATGAAGGTTCAAGAACGAGATCATTTGAAAGACTCGACCTAAAACTGTAAGAAAATTATGCAAAAACTGAAATAACTAACCTAAGAACTTAACATTTACGAGATCTAGTCAATCTCTCGACTCAAGTAGAGGAGGATTTGTTTCATTTTTTAACGAGCTTGACACAGGAAAAGAACTATGCTCGGATTCAGTTTCATGTTTATGCAAGCTTGAAATGAAAAACTATGCTTGTTATAAGTTCACATGTCCCCAGCATAAAGATGCAAACCAAGGTACATGCCCCCCAAGCTTCATTGCATTCAATGAGGTGGATGGAATGAAGCTTTACTTTCAAGATCTTGGAAAGACTTGTGGGAGTTGTTTCATTTTTTAGTGAGGTTGACACAGGAAAAAAAAAACTATCCTCAAAACCCTTGTTTCATTTTTTAAACGAGCTTGACACAAGATAAGGAACTATGCTCGTAACTACTCTACAATCTACCTAACAAAAACTCTACTCTAAAAACCTTGATTCATTTTTTAACGAGCTTGACACAAGACAAGGAACTATGCTCTAAAATCCTTGATTCATTTTTTAATGAGCTTGACACAAGACAAGGAACTATGCTCATGACTACGCTCTACAATCTACCTACTTAACCTACCCTTGTTTCATTTTTTAACGAGCTTGACACAAGACAAGGAACTATGCTCAAAAATTTCGCATGCCCCCAGCATAATGATGCAAAGCGAGGTACATGCCCCCCAGGCTTCATTGCATTCAACTGGCTGGATGAAATGAAGGTTTACTTTCAATATTTAACTTGAAAAGGGAGTTGTTTCATTTTTAAGGAGGTTGACACAAGAAAAGAACTATCCTCAAACCTGATTCATTTTTTAACGAGGTTGACTCAGTAACAGGAACTGTCCTCTAACCTGATTCATTTTTTAACGAGGTTGACTCAGTAACAGGAACTGTCCTCTCACCTGATTCATTTTTTAACGAGGTTGACTCAGTAACAGGAACTGTCCTCTTACCTGATTCATTTTTTAACGAGGTTGACTCAGTAACAGGAACTGTCCTCTTAAAATCCTACTTTCTAACTATCTATATAACCTATCCTTGTTTCATTTTTTAACGAGGTTAACACAAGACAAGGAACTATCCTCGAACCTTATTCATTTTTTAACGAGGTTGACTAAGTAACGGGAACTATCCTCAAACCTTATTCATTTTTTAACGAGGTTGACTAAGTAACGGGAACTATCCTCAAACCTTACTTTCTAACTGTCTATGTAACCTAAAATCTACCTGATTCATTTTTTAATGAGGTTGACTCAGTAAAAGAACTATCCTCATCAACTGATTCATTTTTTAACGAGGTTGACACAGTAAAAGGAACTTTCCTCGGAACAGCCTATTTCATTTGTTAACGAGGTTGATACAGGAAAAACTCTCCTCGTAACATTGATCATGGTTTCCAACTGGAGGAAAGACATGTCAATGGACACACCTTGATCATGGCTTCCAAGAGGTCTTCATCCGAAGGAAGAATACTTCTTTGGAAGGAACACATGTCAAGGGATAAGAACATCGTGTTCAAGTAATCCCGTAGAGTTTTCCATGTCAATTACCGGAGCTAAATCAAAGGAAGATGAGCAAACAGTGAGAGGCTCACTTACATCGGTAACTGAAATCATGGGACCGGTTGCCACATAATTAACCCATGGCAGGGTAGATACCACTTTAGAATCAGGAACATTTAGGGGTGTCATATTATTGGTAGTTGAAAAAAGACTAGGGAACGAAAGCTGGTCTACAGTCACAATACTGCCATTGTGAGGGAAAGACATCACGCGAAAGAGTGTCGATACGACAGCTTTCATTGCATAAACATAGTCTCGCCCAAGGAGTAAATTGAAATCCAAGGGACCTCGAACTACCATAAGATCAACACAAACAGTTTTACCTTCCAAGGTAATAGAAAACTTAGGAAGGATCCCTAAAGGTTCACTAATTGTTCTGTTAAAAGCTTTCAGATTCTGCGTAATAGGCGCAAGCTGAGGGGAACCCAAAGCTTTCCAAACAGCTGAGGATAAAATACTAACAGAAGCACCTTCATCTACCTGAGTACGATGTATGTCCCTACCACCAGCCTTGACAATGATTTGGAAAGGGATGGAGGAAGGAAGACGAGGTTCTGTCAGTCTATTCCAATCAAAGGAAAAGACCTCAGTACTTGGAGGGGGTTCTGTAGAAACAGGTGAAATGCCCCCTGGCATAGAAGAATCTGATGTAACAAGAAGAACCTGAGCGGTATGAAGTTCATTCTCTAAATGGAAAGTGGGATCGACCGAATGTGAAATTGAATCGACCACTTGATCAACTAATGGATCATCAACCTGAGTGACATGAGTTTCACTCTCCAATGGGAGAGTGTGACCGACTGTATTTGAATTTGAATCAATCACTCCGTCAGTTGATGGTAGGTTGGGAGAAAGTTTACGGTAACCAGTCGGAAATTCTTGTTGTGGAACAGGAAGGTTTTCCAATAATGTTGAGGCTTCATCCATGTGAGGGCAAATGTGAGTTTGATGACTCCCTTTGCATAACTTACAAGGAAACCTAACTTTACCTTTTTTCCCATGAACCTGACTATCACTGGTTGATGGATCAACGGAAAGTTGATGGGATTTTTCTGACCATACTTCCAAGACCTTTGGAATACCAGGACAATTGACAAGGAAGTGGTCACCCTTACAAAGCCTGCAAGGGTATTTGGGTTTACGATGCATGTCGGAATTTTCCTCAACACAACTAACACTTACAGCCATGGTTGGTTGGTTGACTTCTTTCTTATCTTGCTTCTTCTTCTTCTTCTTCTTCTTCCCTTTCTTCTTCTTCTTAGCCTCCTGGTTACTAGCATCAAGGTTTTTACCAGGCGAAGAGGAAGAAATGGAGGAAGAAAAATTAGGCGAAGAAGGTAAAGGGTCAACAGAAGGTTGGTGATGTTGAGATGGTGAACTCTGTTGAGGTGAAGCATCCGGTTGAGATGGAACAATTGGAGTACTTTGGGCCAACGAAGTTGAAAATAACCATATCGGTAAACCTATTGTAAATCCAGGTAATGACAAAGTAGCCATATAAGGAGGACCAACATTTCCAAAGTAAGGAAAAGTACTAGGATTCTCATTAGGAGGGGTTCCTAGGTTGATAAATTCCGGAACATTTGCCATTATATTCAACTTCAGTGAATTTTATTAACAATTTAAAACTAAAATTAACAATTCACAATTCACACTTAACAACTAAAATTCACAATTCACACCTATGGTCTCTAAAAGTAAAAACAAACAAATTAACACGCGCTATCAAATCTAGGAGTCAAACCATACACAAACAGTAGCCTTCCGGACCGAAAACACTAGTTGGTGATGAAGCCCAACATCGCCGAATTCAGTACAGAAGTGGTGGGTGGAAAAGTTACCCCGGCAACCTGCTTAATGAATAGACCGGCACAAGTTCCTCCACTTTAACCGTCTCGAAGTGAAGTGAACCCCCCGGAAAATCCAAGTGAGTATAACCGACGTCTGCTCTAGGTACAGTGGGACCTTCCCTCCACCGTCACCTCGGTAGAACCCTAAAGATTATGGTCACTAAAGTTACCAATCACAACAATTACACCTGGGGGAACAGTCTAAACTCCGACAGCACGCAAGGGCAGAGTAACAAGCTCAATCCCCTTACCGGCTCCTTGACAATAATCCAAGGTTTACCGATAAGTGACCCCTGGCTCCTCGACAATGGTTAATCCGAGGTTTACCGTTTGTAATACGTACTGTCTGGCGTCGTTCCCAACGAGGGGGGAATGATCCCCTCACTGGTTCGGACACGAGCTCGTGCTTCTCCTTTAAGAGGAGCTTTCCCAGAGTGCAATTGAAACAATTGGATTTATTCTACTCAAGATAAACTATCTGTTTGGTTTTGTAGTCTTGGAGAGTTAAGTACTCACCTACTCCAAGACCCTAGCCTAAGCTATGTTGGTGTTTCAGAGCCCTAGAAATGTAAAAATTACTAGATGAATTTTAATTAAGCGCTGTGTTATTAAGGCTGTTATTACTCAAATGGGTAAATGGAGATGAAACCAATGGTGTTATGACCTGACTCAACTGAATGCAATCGAATATGATAATGCAATCCTTTCAATTCGATGAATCCTAACTAGAGTAAGGAGAGAGTTTCCATTCACTTCCAACAATGCAAAAAATTGATCATTAAGAGAAAATTTAACAAATTCTCTAATGCACTAATTTCATCAAGAAAAACTAATGCAAATCAATTCCAAACCAATTTTTATTTTTATTTTTGTGTAAATTCAAATCAAAGAAAGCTGATCTAAATCTACGATTGATTTTTCAGAATGTAAACTATGCAATTGTAATCTATGCACAATTCACATGAAAAGTATGCAAATGTAATCTATGCACATTTTTCAATAATATTCTGAAAATGAGAATTCTAATCGTGCAAATGTGATCTATGCAAGAGAATTCTCAAACACAAGACGATTCTAATGTGATCTAAGAACCAATCAAGTGCAAGTTGAGAAAATTGGGTGAGAGTTCCAAAGATCAAATAAAAACACTCAAAGGCGATTAACACTCATACACAATTTAGCCCCCCCCGGCGAATGAGGGGGAAATTTTTTTGCAAAAACAGAAGCAAAAAGATGCAAAATTGTGAAAAGACTGAGACAAACCTCCAAGTAATGATCAAAGGAAATCAAATCAAGAATTTCTCAAGAAAGAGACTCAAAACACCCAATTGGTGAAAGCTAAGACAGGAATGCTAATGAAACAAGTTCAGGTGAAGATTCTTGGCAAGGGACTAATGAATCTGGGCAGAAAAAACTAAGAAAAAACAAAATCTAAGAGCAAAAAGTGTAAAAAATGGAATTTTCTTAAATTTTGGCAGGGGACGCAGGCAACCCGTTAGCACAGGTGCGGGCCCGCTCTGTGCACGCAGCAAAAGTGCGTCCAGGGACGCACTGTGCAGCACTCAGAGGGTGCGTCCTACTGAAAAACTCAAGAAAAACCAAAATAAAACTAATCCTAAGCTAACCCACCCAGAGACAGAATCACAGAGCCAAAACCAGAAAAATAAACCAATTTTCTCAAAGCAAAGTTCACACAAAGGAAAAGACTCTTCACATTAATGGAATCCCCAGCGGAGTCGCCAATTTGTCACACGGAATTTGTCAAGGGTGCGGACACGACTGACCTTCCTAGAAGTCTAAGACGTTCTAATGACAAACAAGACAAAATGGAGTGATCTTTCTCTAAATACACCTTTTACAACATGAAAACTACAAGTGTTTAGGCTTACCTTATTCCAAAACGCTGTTGTTGAAGTCCGTTCTTGACGATCCGGATGAGCTCCTCCTTCAAGTCAATTCCTGCAACCACAAACAATCAAACAATTACCAAGCACTTGCATTTCATATAATAAAACATATATTCAACATGCAGACCAAGGAACACATGAAATAACTCATTAACACAAGCTATTGAGAAAAATAAACCAGTTTGTATTAATAACGAAACAAAGAAACTCTTACAACCTGGCCTTGGTGTTGTGCAAGTTCCTCCCAGGGTCCATCAAGGATTTTCCTCTACTTTGACAAAGCTCACCCTCTCCCAAGTAGAATCAAGTGAAGACAATCTCTCCTCACAAAGGCTCTAATGGAAGACCTAAATCCTGCAGCATTTACCCAAAGAAAATGTATAGCTCCAACCTCCTCTCCCTCTGGCTCAATGTCTTTATTTATAGTGCTGTAAAGAGGTTATTCAGGTCCACTATCAATGGGATCATCCCCCTCTTTGGGTGGGATAGCTCCCTTATTGATGGGATTAGTTCCCCCTTAATAGAGATACATGAACCAACTGGAGGCGCATCCATTTCATCAAACCGACCTCTAGAATGTTCTAGAAGTAACCACAAGTAACTTTTTCAAGATAAAACTCGCGCATTTTGCCTTTTACAGAGGGACGCACCTGTCCCTTAACATACAGAGCGTCCATGGACGCAGATTTTGTGAACATGGTCAGCGTCCCCGCAGGTAAGGCTAGAGAGAACCTGCGACCCCAGAGATAAACATAGTTTTTACAAGACTTTCTCTCTTCTTTGAGTTTGAGATGGATAACAGAGGCATGAGACTTGCCTAAGAGGGTAGCATGACTGTTGATTTGAGCCATACTAACTGTAAGTAGTCAAGGTGACATTTTTTAGTGTAACAGCCATAGACCAAATAAATGAGAGTTCTACCTTTCCATATCAATTTATTTTTTATTTTTTATTTTTATTTTATTTTATTTTTTATATTTATTTTTTTAAATAGAAGATACAATTCAATCACTCAAATATATAGCAATTCAAATCATCAACAATCTTACGGACCATTAGAATGAATTAAGAGATAATATTGGAACAACATAGAAACCATATCAAGCGACTTCTGTAGCGAAAATCATCAGCAAGTCGAGTCCCAATTGTGGTATGTTAGTCAATGAGCAATAATTATTATCACATAGCAATAATTTTCGGTCCATGGTTTTGGATGCGATGGTTTTCGGTCCATGGTATTGGATGCTTCGACATGTATAAATATGTATTGTAACATTGAAAGGAATATAATGAACAATCAAGCTGGTAGTCTAGGTTTTGGGATCCAGTGGAAAATCTCTGTGTATATGTGTTTGATATGTTATGCTCTTACATTCTTTATTTTCTATGTTTTAGAATTCATATGTAGGTAATTTCTGTACGGGGTTCAAACCTACATTTGGTATCAGAGCTGTTTTGGCTTCAAGGGGACGGCTTTGTTGCTGAGGGGTCTATCTTGGGCCTGTGGTAGACCTTGTTTAGTGGAGATCTGCGAGATCTATTCTAGTGGTAAAAGAAGATGGCGAGCAGTGGAAAGATAGAGATTGATAAATTTAATGGTCAGAGTTTTGAGTTATGGAAACTCAAGATGTAGGATCTGTTGGTGGATAAAGATCAGTGGATCGCGGTAGATCCAGGTACTAAACCAACGGGAGTGTCCGATGAAGAATGGAAGAAGTTGGATCAGAAGGCAAAGAGCACAATATAATTGTGTGTCTCATATTTAGTATTGCTGAATGTATCAGGGGAAGCTATGATGAAGGCTTTGTGGGACAAGTTAGGGACTTTGTACCAATCTAAGTCTCTAATGAATAAACTGTTTGTGAGAGATTTTTCGGCGAAAATCACATGGAATATCATTTGTCGACGCATTTCAACCAACTTGTCCTGACGATGAACCACACTAGTTGGTTCGAAACGCGTCGACAAATGATATTCCATGTGATTTTCGCCGAAAAATCTCTCACAATCTTGAATAAACTGTTCCTATGGAAAAAGCTGTATAACCTGAGGATGAAAGATGGAGACTCGGTGACAGAGCATTTGAATGCGTTTAATACTGTGGTAAGTCAGTTATTGTTTGTTGATATTAAAATTTCAGATGAAGATAAGTGCATCAGTTTGTTGTGTTCTCTACCAGATTTGTGGGCTAGTCTGGTTATTGCAATAGGTAGCAATGCAACTCCCTTGTAGTTTGATTAAATAGTCTCATCCTTGCTGACGGAGGAGATGAGACAGAAAAATATGGAGAGCCAGAATGGTGATGCCTTGTCTGTATGAGGACGATCCCAAAACAGAAACAAAAATAAGTCATCGAGTGGGAGATCTAAATCTAGAGGGAGATCTAAATCTCCAGGAAAACTTGTAAAGGTTGTGTGCTGGAAATGTGGAAAGGAAGGGCACTCCAAAAGGGACTGTAAATCTAAAGCTCCTGACAAAGGAAAGGGATCTGATGATGCTTCTTTTGCAGAGGCGAAAACCACCTTAGATGAAGGTGGAGATGTGTACTTGGCTTCTTCAAGGACACATGTAGATCATGAGGCATGGTTGATTGACGTAGGTGCATCCTTTCACTTCACTCCCCATAGAGACTGGTTGTGTGAGTATGATAAATGGTGATGTCTTCTTAGGGGATGATAGGAAGGCTAGAATCATTGGTCGCGGAAAAGTAAAGTTGAAGTTGCAAGGTGGAAGGGTTAGAACACTTCCGGGTGTTCTGCATATTCCCGCATTAGCGAGAAATCTGATTTTTGTAAGCAAGCTAGATGATGCAGGTGTAAAAATAGTGTTCGAGAAGGATACCTGCAAGATGGTTCGAGGAGCACTGGTATTGATGTGGGGAGTTTAGATTGGAACTCTGTACAAGCTGCAAGGTAGCACTGTTGTTGATGGGTGCAACCGTTCTGTGGTTCCTGAAAGTGGAGCAGAAAATATAGTGGTCTCTAGAGAGAAGACCATGTTGTGGCATCAAAGGCTTGGACATATTGGAGAGAAGGGTCTTCCAATACTTCATGGTAAAGGTATGGTAGAAGGTATGAGTAATAGCTCTTTCGATTTTGATTCCTGTGAAAATTATGTATATGGGAAGCAGAATCGGGTGAGTTTCCCCTCTGGTGGTAAGAGGGCGAAATAGATATTAGAGCTTGTGCACAGTGATGTGTTTGGACCTGTGAAGGTTCCATCACTAGGTAAGTCTGTGTACTATGTTTCATTTATAGATGACTTCTCAAGGAATACATGGATATATTTCCTTAAGAAGAAATTTGAAGTCTTTGACAGGTTTAAAGAGTTTAAGGCTCTGGTGGAAAACCAGACAAAGAATAAGATAAAGGTGTTGAGGATAAATAACGGTGGAGAGTTTTGTAGTAAGGAATTTGAAGAATTCTGTAAGAAGTGTGGTATAGCACGACAAAAGACTACTCCATATACACCTCAGCAAAATGGAGTTGCAGAAAGAATGAACAAGAAGTTGATGGAAAGGGCAAGAAGCATGCTTAGTGGGGTTGGGTTGGGACAGGAATTCTGGGCAGAGGCAGTGGAGACAGCATGTTACCTAGTCAACATATCACCTTCATTAGCGTTGGAGGATAAGACTCCACAAGAGGTATGGACTGGTAAGAAACCCTCTCTTTCACATCTGAGGGTATTTGGATGTGATGCATATGTACATGTTCCAAAGGAGAAACAAACCAAGTTGGATAGTAAATCTGAAAAGTGCATCTTTATTGGGTATAAGGATGGTTTAAAGGGTTATAAGCTTTAGAACCCAGTAACAAGGAAGGTTGTGTACAATCGAGATGTGGTGTTCAGAGAGGTGAAAAATGTTATTAAACATGAAGTCCAACCAAAGGAACCTGAGAAGATAGAGTTTGAGCTAAAGGAGGAAGAATCAGACTCTACAGCAGAGGAGGAATCAGAAGATGAAGAGCCACAAACTCTGGGTGTAAGAAGATCAGTTCGAGAAAGAAGGCAGCTAGAAAGGTATAGTTCATCTGCTTTCTGTTCAAATTTTTCTTTATCTATTACTGATGATGATCCTAGAACTATGAAGGAAGAAATAGATTCAGAGGATGGAAAACTCTGGAAAGAGGCCATGGTTGATGAAATGGCATCTTTACACAAAAATGAGGCTTGGGATCTGGTGGAGTTGCTAGCTGGAAGGAAACCCATTGGCAACAAATGGGTGTTCAAGAAGAAGACAAGTGTAGAAGGAAAGGTGGAGAAATGCAAAGCTCGGTTGGTAGCAAAAGGTTATTCCTAGGTGCCGGGAATTGATTTTGGTGATATTTTTTCTCCTGTTGCCAAGGTAACTTCTATTAGGTTACTTTTATCTATCGCTGTTGCTTTTGATTTTGAGGTAGAACAGATAGATGTGAAGACAACATTTCTTCACGGGGATCTGGAAGAGGAGATCTACATGAAGCAACCAGAAGGTTTTGCAGTGAAGGGTAAGAAAGAACTGGTATGCAAGTTAAAGAAGTCTCTGTATGTGTTAAAGCAGTCACCAAGGATGTGGTATCAAAAATTTGATACATTTATACAAGGACTTGGCTTCACCAGAAGCAAAGCAGATAATTGTGTGTATTTTAAATTAATTGGTGACCGTGTTATTTATCTAGTCTTGTATGTGGATGATATGTTGCTGGTTGGAAATGACAAAGAAATTATCCAGGATTTGAAGACCCAATTGTCCTCCAAATTCGACATGAAAGATCTTGGTGCTGCAAACTATATTTTGGGCATGGAAATTAAAAGAGATCGGACAAAGAGGAAGCTCTGGTTAAACCAGAGGAAGTATGTCGAGACAATACTGCAGAGGTTTAATATGCAGGATATTAAACTGGTGAAGGTTCCTATTCCTGTAGGTGTAAATTTTTCAGCTGAACAGTGCCCCAAGACACAAGAAGAGGAAGAGGATATGTCCCGTGTTCCATATGCAAGTGCAGTTGGTAGCCTGATGTATGCAATGGTATGTACTAGACCAGACATTGCACATGCAGTGGGAGTATTGAATAGGTTTATGTCAAAACCAGGGAAGGAGCACTGGACAACAGTGAAGCGGGTTTTCAGGTATTTGCGTGGCACTAGTGATTATGGTTTGTGCTACCAAGGAAGACGAGGATTGGATAGAGTGTTGGATATTCATGGCTTTGTTGATGCAAACTAGGCTGGAAATCTAGATCAGAGAAGATCTACAAGTGGGTATGTGTTTAACCTATTTGGAGGTGTAGTCAGTTGGATGAGTAAGAAACAATCTGTAGTGGCACTATCAACTACAGAGGTAGAATACATGGCAGCCACTGATGCAAGCAAGGAAGAAGTTTGGTTGCAGAGATTGTGTTCAAATATGGGGTTAGTACAAGGAGCTATAAGGATAGACTGTGACAGCCAAAGTGCAATTTTCTTGACAAAGAACCCTGCTTATCATTCAAAGACAAAGCACATTGATGTTCATATCACTTTGTGAGGGATATGATAGAAGACAAAAAGGTGTTGCTAGTAAATGTGGACACTTTGAAGAATAGTGCAGATGCATTGACAAAATCTGTGAGCTCTGAGAAGTTCTCTTGGTGTAGAGAAACAATGGGTGTTTCAGGGCTGGAAAAATGACTAAGATTTGGCATGTATAAATATGTGTTGTAACATTGAAAGGAATATAATGAAAAATCAAGTTGGTAGTCCCGGTTTTGGGATCCAGGGGAAATCTCTGTGTATATGTGTTTTATGTGTTATGCTCTCGTATTCTTTATTATCTGTGTTTTAGAATTCGTATGCAGGTAATTTCTGTATGGGGTTCAAACCTATAGAGAAGGGGGAGGGGGAGAGCCAAAAACACCCCTGTTATTACTGGATTCTGGCTTCTGCGAAATTTTAGGCTTGGAAGGTGAATACTGTGAAGCTACCTGGCGCTTATGAGGGTGACTATCTTGTCTCTCACTTTCAAATTCACTCAACAAAGGACTATATTCAATTTCTACAATGGTCTTCAAATCTTGTCCACGAGCTCTTTTTTTGGTATCTGCTCTATATATTTTTCCACTTCATGATACTGTGATATCTGGCTCAGATTTATTTTCTCTTCTTCCAAACATTAGCAAACTAACAATCTGGCTGCATGTGTAAAACTCCCTTTTCACACAAAAGCATCTTAATCCAAGGTTTCAAATATTTCAAATACTTACCTCGCAGTCCTTTGAAGAATCTTCGTTCTGCTTTGTTGTAGGGCATGGTTTGTTCAACTGCAAACTTAGTATTAAATCCTCCCAATATGCTATCAATCTAGAAATTGGCAACCCTTGAAATTATGTTGTCAATGCTTTTGAGTCGTTGTATCAATTCAGGAGTCCACGTTGTAAGCTCTCTGCCAAAAACAAGTCTTTCTTTTAGTCAACCTCGATATCCACTTGTACAACTCAATAAGAAATGATGCGAAGAAAATTTTGTATTGATCTGTGAAAATATATATTTGTAACTAAGCTTTAAACTTCAGATGAGTGTTTCTGTTCTCTTGATCTGCAAATTCTCGCTCCAATTCTAACCAATCTTGAATCTCTTTCTTTGACAGGTGCCACATAAACATATCCCTCAAATAGGTCCTGGTCCTGGCTACATAACCATTTGTTGGCCAAGGTTGGAATGACCTAGTTTCAATAATTATTGTGCACCAACAAAACCCTTAATCACTGGGCCTTTCAGCAACGACCTGTAAGCAGATCGCAGTCCCACCTAAAGTGACTATGGGAGGATGTAGAACCATGTTTTTGTAGCCTTGACGGATGATGCGATGTGGTATTTTTACATTCTTTTATCTTTAACATACATAAATAACTTCAAAACATTCATTTAATCATTTAAACATATCATATAAATCCATAAATCATCAATGCGTTGTAATAAAATGCAACTGCAATAAAACAACCATGTTACAACAGATAATAAGAAAATACACATGAACACACAAGTATTACCGTGGTTCATCCCAATGTGGGACTACATCCACAAGAATTGTTGCTTATAATAATAATTCTTGTATGACAAATAGTTCTTGTCCTGCGCACTTAGATGCAGGTCGTCTTCGCACTCAGCTATAGACTCAGGCCTCTGCGCACTCAGTTGTAGAGCCTTTCATTCGCCACAACACCATAGATCACAATAATACAACCATAAACATAAATTTGGATTAATTCGATGATTCTCTTCTTTATTATTTGATCCTATTATATACTATTAGATCAAGGGTACATCGTTACAATACCATGGTCCATATACCATGGAATCCTTAAAACAAGTAGAAAAAACCATTGATTCTTATAGATTTTACAAAAAGAAGGGTCTTCGCCCCCTCTGAAGCCTTTATACTGTTGATTTGGGGTAGCATCGATGTGCCCTAGCCACAAAATTTGGTGGAGAGGTTGGGGCACATGAAATCTCCAATACCCAGAAAGGGTTTGGGCAAATTCTAAACAGATCAGGAAATATTAAAATAATTAATATTTTTAATGGAGTCCCTAAGTTTAAACTTAGGGAAAATAAAATATTAATGTGTATTAATATTAACCTGTGTTAGAGTGGTCCAAAAGACATGGATCAAGCCAGATCTAATCTTAGCCATTTATTAGGGACTTAATATCGTCAGTTGAGATGTTAATAGAAAAAGTATAAGAGGAGGCTTGAGGGTCACTTGGAGAGTATACCAGATGATCAATCATTCTATTCTCTAGAGTGGGGTTTGCTAAGAGAGATAGAATCAGTGATCGGGAGAGAAGCTGAGGGGCATTGAGTACAGAGAAATAGAGAAGGCAGAGATTGTGCCGGGAAAGCAATGCAGCAGCCAAAGAGGGTGACATAGAGGCAGCAAGGGCTCACACAAAGCCACGCAGAGGCAGACAAGTGCTGCGCAAAGCACCAGAGGGGCCAGCGTAGCTGACATAGAGGCTCCCAGAGCTGACACAGGGCCTCCTGGGGCTGACGCAGGCCAAGAAAGGCTGACGCAGGGCCAACATGAGATAGAGAGGGGCTAACACAGTCCAGATTGGGTAGACGTTGGGGTTGCAAGAGTAGTTTTGTGCTGAGGAGCTACTGAAAGGGTTTTCCGGGGTTTCAACAAAGAGATTTGTCTCAAACTGTGAGGTATAGCTGCTAAGGAAATTCTCTGTTGGGTAGGCCAGTTATGGCACCCAGATTGTACTTTGATATTGCTTAATAAGAAAATCCTTAGATAACAGCACTGGTTTTCCCGCATTGGGTTTTTTCGGGGACATTGTCCAAAAATAATGGTGTCATGTGGTGTGTTTGTTCTTGTTTCTTTTAGTTGCTGATAAGTAATATGTTGAGCATGCACTGATGTTTATTTTCAGTATTTACTTTGTAAATAACTTGTTAAATAAAAATTAACAAGTAGGTTGGAATAAATCAGAAAAGGTGCATGAAGGGTTTCTAGATTAAGTAAACTTAGAAACTTCAACATGGTATCAGAGTGTGATTGCAGATCATAGGAGGACTAAGAGACATTAGCCGAGTGGAGCAATAGCAACAGGAAAAAATTGTCCCGAGGTGAAAAAAGGTGTTTCTAGCAGTGCAGAACCCAAGAAGTGTGACGCAGAGCCAGCAAGAGCTACGCAGAAGAAGTCGGGAGCTGCACAGAGCCTCAGAGAGGCCAGCGTTGCTGACGCAGGGCATCCTAGGGCTGACACATACCCATATGGGGTGATGCAAAGACAACATGAGGCAGAGAGGGGATAACATAGTTCATAGAGAGGTAGTTGCTGGAGTATAGAAGGCTGCAGAAATATTGCAGAGTGGAGCTGGTGAGGTACTATAGTCAGAACAGTACCTGATAGAATAGGGCCAGAGGAGTTGTTACCAGGGGTTTCTAGCCAAGGAACCTGGATCAACAGTGCAGTTGCACAAGACGATTAGAGTAGGTGGCATCTTGACAAGTGGCAGAAGGATTTCCAGGAGGGAAATTAGGACTCAGAGGGATTCCAGAAGAGAACTTCTAGACGGGAAGTAGAGACACATAGGAGTTGAATAGAGAACTTCTAGGAGGGAAGTAGAGGAGCATCATGGCACTTCATGGGGTAAGAGACCAGGATAGACTGGATGAAGCATCGAACTTCACAATCTAGAAGGCCAGAATCTTATCAGTGTTTGACAGGAATCGTGTCAAGAACTTTGACTTGAAGGTTATAGCTATCCTAGTCGACCCCAACGATAACGACAAGTACGAAGAGGCGATGGCGAGGGCCAAGTGCATTATCCTTGACGGGGTCAAGGATCATGTGGTACCACATATAGCCAAGAAGGAAATGACAGTTGAGATGTGGGAGGCTCTCAAGAACCTGTACTAGCATACTTCTGTGCAGAGAAGAATGTTGCTCAAGAACCAGATGAGGTCGTATCAGATGAAGAAGGATCAAATGATTGACTCCTTACTCGGAGGACTAAATGAGATCCGAGATCAATTGACTGCTATAGGAGAGACACCAGATCAGGAGCTTATGATGAGGACAACCCTGAATGCTGTCTCAGAAGAGTGGGAAGTGTTTGTCCAGAGCATCCTACGCAGAGGGACTCTCCTACATTGGGACGAGATGTGGGTAGCTGTTCACTAGGAAGAGATTAGATGACAATCAAAGACAGGTAGCAACAACAAAGGGATCAAGGTCAAGTAGGAGGAGGAGGATGTGGCCCTAGCATCTAAGGGAAAGCAGGAGAAGCGGAAGAAGAAATATCTCTCCAAGATCAAGTTCTTCCACTATGGGGAGATGGGTCATTATGTGACCCAGTGCCCAAGGAAGAAGAGTAAGGGAGAGTCTTCCAAGACTAAGGCAATGCCAAAACGTGCAAAGAAGGAAGTTTTGACAGACGATGATTGTGCCATGAGTGCACACGCACGACTTGAGTGGAAGTGGGGAGACATCGAGCTGTAGTCAGGTGGACTATAGGTGATGAGGGGCAGGATCCTTGAGGTACCCACCTCTTGGATTAAACCTTGCTATGGAAGCCCCGACGAGGAGTAGCAGGAATGGAAGAGTGAATAGAGACAGATGAGGATGGAGCGGAAAATGGAGCTACAATGTAGGAGTCCCAAGACAACGCAGCGCTAGCAGGCTGTAGTAGTGCGAGAGGCACAAGAGTGTTTCACCAATGCAGGAAGGCACAAAGAGGTGTGCAACGGTGCGAGATTAAGGGAGTTGTTGCAGTAGCGCAGAGGTCAAAGAGAGGGAGTACTTGTTAGCAGTAGAGGGAGCTTCAACATCAATGGGTTTTTCTAGCCCAACAGGGAGGTCAGTTGGGAGATCAGTTACTTACTTCTCAATAGCTGAGTTGCAGTGCAACAGTGGGCAGCACAATGCAACATGATGAGAGGAGGTGCAGTGCAGATGCAGTGCTAGGAGAAAGGACTAGCAGCAACACAGATGCGAAGGGAGCTGTCGTACAGATGCAACAGTGACAATGACAGAATCATGGGCAACAATATAGGAGTTAGCAGTGCAGAGGATGTTGGGCAGGAAGGCCTAGCATCAACGAAGGTACTGATGTCAGATGATCAGAGTAATACTCAGAGAGGAGTATTGCTAGAGCACAATCCTCACTAAGAGGGAGTGTTGATTTGGGGTAGCATTCAATGTGCTATAACCACAAAATTTGGTGGAGAGGTTGGGGCACATGAGATCTCCAATACCTATAACGGGTTTGGGAAAATTATAAACAGATTAGGAGATATTAAAATAATTAATATTATGGAGTCCCTAGGTTTAAACTTAGGGAAAATAAAATATTAATGTGTATTAATATGAATCTGTGTTAGAGTGGTCCAAAAGACATGGATCAAGCTGGATCTAATCTTAGCCATTGATTAGGGAATTAATCTCGGCCATTGAGATGTCAACAGGAAAAGTATAAGAGGAGGCTTGAGGGTCACTTGGAGAGTACATCAGATGATCAGTCATTCTATTCTCTAGAGCGGGGTTTGCTAAGAGAGATATAATCAATAATCGGGAGAGAAGTTGAGGGGAATTGAGTGTAGAGGAACAAAGAAGGCAGAGATTGTGCCGGGAGAGCAGTGCAACAACCAAGGAGGGTGACACAGAGCTAGCAAGGGCTCACACAGGGCCACGTAGAGGCAGCCAAGTGCTGCACCGATCACCAGAGGGGCCAGCGTAGCTGACGCAGAGGCTCCCAGAGCTGACGTAGGGCCTCCTGGGGCTGAGGCAAGCCAAGAAAGGCTAACACAGGGCCAACGTGAGACAGAGAGGGGCTGACATTGTCCAATTGGGCAGACGTTGGGGTTGTAGGAGCAGTTTTGTGCTGAGGAGCTGCTGGAAGGGTTTTCCGGGGTTTCAGCCAGGAGATTTCTCTCAAACTGTGATGTATAGCTGCTAAGAAAATTCTCTGTTCGGTCGGCCAGTTATGGCACCCATATTGTACTCTGATATTGCTTAATAAGGAAACTCTCAAATAGCTGCACCAGTTTTCCCGCATTGGGTTTTTTCGGGGACATTGGTCCAAAAATAATGGTGTCATGTGGTGTGTTTGTTCTTGTTTCTTTTAGTTTCCAATCTGTAATATGTTGAGTATGCATTGGTGTTTATTTTCAGTATTTACTTTGTAAATAGCTTATTAAAGAAAAATTAACAAGTAGGTAGGAATAAATCATAAAAGGTGCATGAAGGGTTTCTAAATTAATTAAACTTAGAAACTTCAACATATCCTGCGTGGAATATTCCAACTGCTCCATTGTGCAGTCCACTTCACACTTCACTGCATTCTCCACTACGCACTCCACTTCTCAAAATGCGAAGTCTTCACCAAAAACTAGGCCAAGTTGGGATGTGTCCACAGTGCTTGACGATCTTTTCATGTTTTGGGACTCTGAAAAGAATTGAAAGAGGACTCCAAGGGGTTCATTTTTCGTAGGTTTAAAGAGCCCGAAAAAGAGATAAAAGTGTACTCTTCGGTTAAAATCATCGGTATAAAGCACAATAACATCCGTTAATAGTTGTCGGCATGCTTAGAACAACACATAAAGGATTAAACATACCAATTTCATAGCAAAAATGAATCATCACTAAGTCAAAACATTAAATACAAATAAAATAATGAAAATATGACCATATATATTGAAAAATGACTGTTCATTTTTACCATTTCACATTTACCTCTAATAATGAGAGTTCTGAGTAACCTTTCCCTTGATCTTTTGCATTTGATTGTGGCCAATCCAGTGGATGATATCGAGTAGCTTCACTTCTAGGTAGGAGCTAAAACCTTTCTCTTTCTTTCAGTGGTTCCATTTTGTGATTTCAAGTAAAATTTTGAGTTTTTGAGGGCCCTGGGGTTACAAAATTTCACCTTAGGACCAACGTAGGCCCAAAGGGTCAAAACATGCGTTCCACCTAGGTAGTCACATACTGGAGGTAGAGGTTCAACGCTCTGGTTTTCTCTTCTGGGCTGCGTTAGATGCAAATCTAAAGCTTGTTTATCAGTTTTCCCTCAAAATTTGACAATTTTTTTGCATGAAAAAGATCGTAATGAATCTCTTGTTGATGTTTAGGGGTTCATTAGCGCAAAATTATTCCATGTGGAGAGAAAGAGAACATGGGGAACATGAGTTAAATGCAGGAAATGATCCTGCTACCATCCAAGCATTAAAGAAATGTGGATTGTTAAAATTCTTCTAGCTTCCTGGTATGAGGCAACATATGGAGTTGTTGAAATACCTTGTTCTTTCATGGGATGTTCACGCACAAACGTTTAGGTTTGGGGAACATCTACTCGACATAAAGGTAGAATATATGTACTTTCCTACTGGTTTGTCAATGAGGGGTGCCCCCATATATCTCCTAGGTGGGAGAAGTGGTGGGGAGAAAGTGAAAGATTACAGTGCCACCTATTATAGACCTCGAGACCAACCAAAAAAGGATGGAAATATCAATATAAAATATGTGACCCTGTTACCTTTGAGAATGATCCTATTCATTATTGCAAGACTAGCAGGTAGCTCCACATTGCATGTGGCAAGAAAATCATATATGAAATATGGATTGGAGTATCTACAGCCAACACTCTTCAATTGGAGTGAGGGAGTTATGATCAATATTCAAGAACAACTGAGTAAGGAAAAAGAAGGAAAACTAAAGAACTTCGGATATTGTGTGATCTTATTTTCCTTTTGCATTAGAGCGGGTTACATTACTTCAGCCTCAACACATCATACTTGAGCCTATCGATTTGAGGGTGCCACAGATGAGGAGGTGGATAAATCACATGTCCCGATGTTTAGGGCTGTCGGTGATCAAATTTTCACTAGCCTTCTTCGAATGGTTGTGCAGATAGTTTATCATGATCAATGAATATCCTTACGCAAGCATGGATTTCCGTGATGAACCTGAGCTCGTGCTTCCTGAGGGTGAGGAATGGGGTAATTCAGGTAAGAAATTTTGACCTGTTAAGTTTTTAAAAGTTTTACAATTTTTTTGTGTGTTTTTTATGTTTCCGAGACTAAACTATTGATGTTTCATGCAGATGTGGGACCAATTCGACCTATTGGTGCTTCATATCTCTATCGTGCAGAGGAATGACAATAGGAGGAGGTAGAAGAACTAGTATGGGTCACTATGGTGGGGCATGATATGCTACATGATCCAAATTTAGCAGAGGTCCTATCATAGGTAGATTGCCACATGGAAGGGTTGACACATCGAATTGATGATATTGCGGTTGACCAACTTCCATTGCAACTTCAATGATACGCCATAGGAGTTCCTAGTCGTATCAGTCTACTATTGCACAAGATGGCTTGTGTGATGTCATTCTATCATGAGCACCTTTGATTTGTCTACTTAGATCTTGCATGTAGTTTTTTATATGGGCGATGTATGCCATATGTGTCCCAGACACAAATTTTGTAAAAACAAACTTATATATATATACTTTCAGTCTTTTTTGGTTTCTATTATTTTCAATATGATTTGATATGAATTGAAAATTAGTTACATTCGTTGCAAAAGTCTATCTAAAACATGATTAGCTAGGGCACCTGTCAATGTATTTAGATTTCTAGAAATGTGTTCATATTGTATGAAATCGAAATGTCTTTCTAGAAGGCGTACTCTTAAAATCAAGTGTAAGATGGTGGGAATTCTAACTGAATAGATACCAACAAGTTGTAGTACTACAAGTTGCGAGTCAAGGTTGACGACTAAATGGCAGATACCATGAGCAATAAAATTAGACAGTAGCTCTATCACTTCACAATACTCAATGATGTTTTTGGTGGAGCGACCAATACAAATCCCTTGCAGACTCACTAACTCACCATTCAGAGAAAATATAACCCATTTTGTAGAAGATAGGCTTCAAGTACTACGATTGGCACCATTATCATAACCGATAAACATTTCAAGAGATACCAACATATGAAAACAAAACGTAAAAAGGGAATCAACAAAAACTGTGTAAAACTATGAAAAGACACACTGCAAACGCACTCAACACACCTATGGACAAAATGTACACAATGAAACCTACACTTGAGATAAATCATAGTATTTTTTAAGGTACAAACCATTTCTAGGCTGCGCAAGGGGAACTGCATCAAAATCTATTGACTTATAGGCCCATTTTGCAAGGAATCGCTTGACAATGTATGGATCTAGCCACATGGGTTGAAACTTCCCTGAACCTAATTTATCGGACTCCTTGTCATATAATAGGATAAGGTCTCCTTTCGAGAAGACACAAGGCTTGAAAATTTTGTCATACGGGACATTGATGTGTCTTGTATGAGCTTCATTAGCTATATCAGTATAACGTTGGGTTTTATCTAAACGAGTCAGTAAAAGATGCTCCTCCTCTATGGAAGTGGTAGGAGGAAGTTCGATAGCTAGTTTCAATGATGGAATTCTACATTGGATTGGGAGGATAACTTCCAGACCATACACCAACTAGAAGGATGTGAATTTGGTATCCATATCAATTGAATTTCGGTATGCCCACAAAGAAATGTAAATAAGCAAATGAAAATCCTATTTGTGGACCCCTACCATGCATTGAAGCATCATATTAAGAACTTTGTTGATGGCCTCAACCTGTCCATTAGCCTAAGGATAGTAGGGAGTCAAAATTTCATGAGAAAATCCCAACTTAGCAGTAAGTTCGCTCATCATATAATTTTGAAAATGTTTTCTGTGGTTCGTAATTGTTTCTTGTGGAACACCAAACCATACGATGACGTGGTTAAAAAATAAGTATGCATCCATTTTTCCAGTGTTATTGAATGTAGGCATCACCTCAACCCACTTAGTAAAGTAGTCAACAATGAAAATAATATAACCATGCCCCCCATCTAAGTGAGGCTTACATGTCATGAAGTCAATACCCTATTTTGCAAAGGGACCGACAACGATAACGAGATGAAATGGAGCGAGCAGAGCATGGGTCTTACGATCACATATCTGGCATGTATGACACTTTTGGACAACGAGGATGGAGTCTCGAAAGATGGTAGGCCATAAGTAACTAGCACACAAAATTTTATGTCGGTAGCATAACCAGATAAATGTCTACTACATGCCCCCAAGTGGCATTCATTTAAGACTTTCTCAGCCTCCTCAAGTGTGAGGCACCTTTGTAAGATCGTATCGATACCACGATGGTAAAGGGTGTCACCGATAATAATGTAATTTTGGGCTTGGTAACGAATACGTCGCTGCTATGAGCGAGAGGTATTAGACCAACAAGTCTGGGTTTGAAAATAAATCAGGAAATATCCATACCACGGGTCAGATGATGAGATCAGAAACAATGACTCGTCGGGTATAGAATCTTCAAATGTATATTCTGAATCAGGGGAAGGGAGATCGCACATCAGTTCCATGAAAACTAGGGATTTATTTGACTTGGATTTGATGAACTCCAGGTCGAATTCTTGTAAGATGACAATCCATTTCGAGTACTTCCCCCCAACAATTAATGTGACAAAATGTATGTCCTAGGGTTGCAATTCGAAATGACCATAGTTTTTTGAAGCAAGATGTAATGGTGATATCCTTGGGCAGCTTATACGACTGCCAAAGCTAACTTTTATACGTGGGAATATCATATTCCAGTGTCGTTAAGATTCTAAATCAAATAGTAAATGGGATGTTTAATCCCTAAATCATCTTCTTGTACCAATACCATTTCTATAGTAGAGATGGAAGTAGCAAGTTACAAGAAATAATCGCACTGATAGCCAGGGGAATACAGAAGAGACGCCTTAACAAGTACATCTTTCAGGGCATCAAACGATTTTTGAGATGAATCATCCCAATGGAATGGAACCCCTTTTTTCAGAAAGTGAGTGAATACTTTGATCAACTCGGAGTAATTAGGGATGAATCTTCATAGGAAGTTAGATTTCCCTTGAAGTCGTTGAAGCTCAACTAGTGAAGATGGTGTAGGAAAATCGACAATTGCCTGTACTTTCAATGGATTGATAAGAATTCCTTGTTTTGACATAATGAATCCTAGGAGTTGACCAAAAATGACACAAAATACATATTTTTGTGGGTTAAATCAAATATTATAATGTCTACAATGAAGGAAAATAGCCTGAAGGTGCATTCGATGATCAGTATGATGTTTTGAGTGAGTAGGGAGGTCATCCAAATATGGTTGAACGGTGTGTTTGATATCATGAAATGCGTAATCCATGGCATCGTTGAAATGCAGCCCAAAAATTCTTTAAACCGAATGAGGTTTCCTATAGGTGAAAGTGCTCGAGGGACAAATAAAAGCAGTTTTAGGTTGGTTTGCCAGGATAATTTTGATTTGATTATAGCCCGAAAATCCATCCACGAATGAATAAATTTTGCAGTCAGTGTAATCATCAACAATCTGGTCAATAATCGAGGTGGGATAATTGTCCTTTATACATGCACAATTCACATCCCTATAATCGACAGACACTCAAATGGTGCCCCTTTTTTTCATGACATGGACTACATTCAACACCCAATTAGTTAAAGGAATGAGGTATATGAAACCAACTCAAAATGTTTTTCAACTTCAGCTTTAATACCAGTAGCCTTCTTGGGATGGATGAGATGGAGGCGTTTCCAGACTGGTTTTGCATCAATATACATCTTAATTGCATGTACAACTATATTTGGGTCGATACCTGGCATCTCCTCGTATGTCCAGGAAAAGACATCTCAGAACTCATAGAAAAGGGCTCGATAAGTCTCAATATCGGATGGAGAACAAGATGCTCCTATGTATATATTTTTGACAACACCTAGCTTGATGGAAATGTCAAGAGGTATCATCTCTTCAATATTCGAAAGGTTCTTTTCTAAATCAACCTCATGAATGGACATGAAATTCATAAAAATTTCGACATAACTGAGCGAGTATACATTATTAAGACTATCCTCAATGGAATTAGGTAAGTAGGAATGATGGTGATGTTCATCCCACGGTGCATCATCTGACATCATGATTTCCATGATGATTTCATCAGTAGGGAATACACACGGGAAAGGATCAGAAGATGTACCATAGTGTAACGATCTGTCTACCCAACTAAGCAAATTAAAAGAGGAAACTGCACAAGCCAAATAAATGGATTCATAATCTAGCTCAATGGGGCTTAACAGTATTCGGTCGCCAAAATTTTGGATGTCATTTTCACTTGGTACAATCCATGGATTGAACAAGATAGTAGAAGATGATATCATGTTGATATAGGCTACCGAAGATGAGTTGTCGGGAAGGAGAGGAGGAGGGAGTGAAAAGGTCCCCATTAGTGAAGAATCCTTCAACAATCTGACAAAAACATGCTGATATGATTGTAGGGATTCCCCCACAAGAGGGGAACTTCTAGTAACGTGTGAATCAGAGGCAAAAAGGTGAGTTGGTCTATGGATACAATCCTACCTTTATGAGGAAAGGTGATCATACGAAAGTAAGTCAAGACGACAACAACCATGGCATAAACTCATGTACGTCCTAATAGAATATTGTAATCGAGAGGCCCGTCAATAAATTCGAATTATATGAACACAAATTTCCCCCCTAATTCAACTTGCATGGAGTTCAACATCCCACAAGGTTTATATGTTCTCTCGTCAAAGGCCTTCAATGTAGTAGGTGACTGACTCATTTGATGAGAACCAATCTCCTTCCAACGAAGACATGGACATAATGCAAGTTGAGGCTCCCTCATCGACGATAGAATTATGAATGTTCTTACCATGGACGATGACTTGGATTATAAAAGATAACTAAGTTGGAAGCCAATGGGTATAGTTTTCATGAGAGAAAAAAACAAGGTTGGAATCCGATGGGTCCACACATCCAATAGCTGACATCAAAACCCTCTTTTGGGTAGGTAAGTTTTGCAACACCTTAAGAGTCGACATAGCCGATGGAGACTGAGCTAAGTCTTCAAATACGTTATAATTGTGAGTGACTCTTGCTTGAGGGTTGAAAGATGACTTATGAATAACGCCCTTTGGAGGTTTAATAGTCAATACAGTAGGAATTGATGATGGAGTGGGATCTAATGAGGCTGGTTTCGAATCGTAAGGTTGATTAGTAGCCTGATTGCTTGCTTGCTTGAAGAGGAAAGAATCAAAACAGTGTTAGAGGAAGATGGATCCCGAGCATCCATATGAGTCTCTTGATTAGGAAACAGGTTGGTCAACACTGCAGGAGAAGTGGAGGACTTAAGAAATTGATGCACTTCAGCGCGGTGATGACAATCATGTGTAAATTTCTCCACATTGCAAATCAAGCAAGGATGTCGAGGCTTCCATTTCTCATTGGGAGACTGATTTGTTTTTTTATCCTGTAGGGAGGGATATTTATTCTTCTTATCTTTTCCTTTATTCTTGCTTCCAAGTTTCTATTGAGACTTTTCTTTATCATATGAAATGAAATTTATCTCAGAAGCATAAACTGTAGGAGGGTGGGATTGAGAGTTTTGAGCAGATGCTAGTGGAGAAATACCACATGGTTTACTCATAGTCTACATGATGGTAGAACCAATAATTCTATCAAAAACATGAGATTATTTACTAGGGACAAGAGGAGGAACAATATTCAAATGTCTCGGATCATTTGTTATCTTATCATAGAGTGTGCCAAATTGGGTATAAACCAAATCCAAATATTATGTATGAGAAATTACTTGCTCTCCAGTCATGCCTCCACGTTTGGCCACATATTATGTTATGGGAGCCAACAAATATTTGGTAAACCATTCCATGAGAAATTGATTAGAAACATAAATTTTTACCAACTCGTGACGACGCCTCCACTCATGAATGTGATCCAAAAGGTGAGTAGAATCAGATTGTTGGAAGTTGGTTAAAAGTTTCGTTTCTGATGGGAAACTGGAAATGCACGAGGAAGGTTTTGGCTAAGGTACTGAAATCATTGAAGGAAGCTCTCAGTAACTCAATATACCATTTAGTAGTAGTACACGTAAGCGTTCTTTGGAAAAGACAAAGTTGAATAGAATCATTATTAAGGGAGTTTGATGAACACTGTAGATGATATGTCATGACATGTGTTGACGAGTCTTCTCCTATATTCGCATTAAATTTAGGGATATCGAAATGAAATTTAGTAGAATCGGACCCCAAGGTGAATGAGCGATGGGGTCATTGGTGAGCCGAGTCAAATTTGGCAACTTGAGAGTGGCCACAAAAGGAAATTGCTGATTAAATTCCGGAGGAGGATGACCTAGATACAAAGGAATAACCTGGGACATAGGCAATTGCATTCCTGGATAAGGAGGGTTCTAGTAATAAGGAACTTGGTTACCATAATAAGGAGGATTATGATAACCAGAATACAAGTGGCCTTGTTGATCAGCCCCAGGGTAACCATGAATTTGTTTGCCTTGAAAAGGCACTTGAGGAATACCCTAATAAGGTCTATACTGTTACCCGATGGGAATTTGCATTGTCCCATGATAAATAGGGTTTGATTGATTCTGTGCCATGTGGTACATAGTCTGTCCTACTAGAATTTGAGGAATACCTTATGAAAAAGATTGAGATTGCAAAGGAACTTGTAAAGGCTAAGTAAGTGGGACCTGACAGGTACCAGATACTGAAGGATCGAGTTGAGATGCAATCACAACCTGTATAGGTTGAGTCAGATTAATTTGAGCTTGTTGAGGTATAGATTGAGGAATATGAACTTGAGATGATGGCATAGGTTTGAAAAAAAAAAGTGAACCCAATATTGAACCAAGTTGAATGGGAAAAGTAGGCTTCCAAACGCTAGCAACCATCCTAGGATAAGGAGGACTATAATAGGGTTGGTTACCGGTTTGAGGTATACCAAAACAGGTTGACCCCCTGCCAAAAGAGGAGGGGAAGATGGAGGTGACTCCCCTCCATGTGGAGGGGACCCAACATAAGGGTCGTTAGGTTGTTGAAGAATACCTTTCCCACTAACATAATGGCTAGCCTATTTTTCAACTTTTGGTGTAGGAGGAGGAGGAGAAGGCTTAGAAGCACTCATAAGAGAAACACCATATGGAATTCCTAAAGTGGAAGACACGGAGGATGTCCATAAACTGGAAGATGCACCAGAGAAGGTACCAGATAAAGACTGATAACCTGGTGGGATGGATGGGCCACCATACAGATGTGCCTCTGGTGATGTCGAAAACATAGATGTGGAAGCGACATTTGGTGTCTCAACCATAGTGGTAGACATAGGTTGGGAAGCCATATCGTTTCTAGTCATGGTCAATAATCCGATGTGGATTTCCGTGTGAAATTTGTGGGTGAGTCAAAAGAACCAAGTAAAGGAGTTTGTACAAGAGGTGGAGGAGGAAGAAGAGGATGGGTTGGATAAAGGAAAAGTCCCTCCAAATGAGTAGAAGGACGAGGCTCTTCTTGTGGGATCTCCTTGATACTCACAAGTCTAGGTGGAAGCGGTTCACCGTTGGGGCCGAGATATATAGTAGGTAGATCTGTTTGAGACAACAGAAGAGAAGATGGAATACCTAAAGTAACAAGAAAAGATGACTGAGGCTCCTCAGGTTTAATGACCTTAGGAAATAAAGTTTATAACTAAGGAAGGTCATATTTCATAACATCAGGGAACAAAGTCTCAGGTAATTCAGTATGAGTTGTTTCAGTTTCACCAACAAGAGTAGATGTAACCTCGGGCTCGGTACTTAAGGGGACAGATGATTTTGGTTGATTGGATTTTGGAGGAGGACCAAAAGTAGTTCCCTAGTTCCCGATTCGGTAGTTTGCATTCTTTTATGCTTCTGATGATGGCTAGGAGTAGCCTCTGGTGGAAGAGGAGGCTTATTTTTCATTCTACGTGAACAATAGAGTGGGGGATCTTGTTGTTCCATGTTGGATAGTGAATTTTATTAACACAAAAAGAAAAATAAAAAAGAGGGTAATCTAGGCATAAGGATTACCAAGCAACCATGATTTGCAATATACACGTTGGTGAACCAAGGACTTAATGTGCGGCAACCAATATCCCCGAATGTTGTGTTTGGTGTATCACAGTTTACAAGGTGGAATAATCAGTTACCTATGGATGGATAACAACCTATTGGGGACTCCCAAAATATATGCAATGGTACGTGGGAGTGTAGTCCGTAGTAGTGTTGTCTAATGCATAACTGTTTGATGAGTGCGTTCCCATATACTTTACGTGCATGGAGCGCCACCAATGTACCTGAAGGTACATGGAGTATGATCATATACACTCACATACGTGGAACAAGATTTCACCCCAGGGATGAAACGCTAGCAAACAACGAAAACTCCTACGTTTAATGACGTCGTAACACATCTCTAGCCCAAACCTCTATATGTTTGCATTAATGTTACAAATTCTCTTTAGGTTGATTAAGTAAGTTTTAAGTTTATCTTAATTAATTTTCTATTTTATGGCTCACCACGAATTCACATGAATTCCCTAAAATACAAATCTAGCATGAGGAAATGGAATCTTTCCCTTCAATGAAAATCTAGCTAAGAAAGGGAGGGAACAAAACAATATGCATCATAGAAAATGCAGTAAACAAGATGCTCAATGCAATTCCTTTTTCATGCAACTGTTCCTAAATCAACATAAATGTAAAACCATAAATGCCAATGCAAGATTTTTTTCTTTTCACAACACTTACTTTTTGAAATGAAGAAAACTAAGATGTAAAGTCTAATCACTGATTCAAATGCACTTTTCGGAATGAGGACTAGAAAAAATTTTTATCCAAGTGATCAATGATCAAACTAAACAATTTTGCAAGCGAATTAATGATAAGAAAAAAGAAAAATCGAAACAAATTCCTACCACAATCAAACAAAAATGCAAACAAAATGGAGGCTTAATAGAGACCACAAGACACTCAAGACTCAGGGAAGATCAGCTTGAAGTAGGTTGATCAAAGAAACATTGAGAAAAGAAGGAAAATTTTGTGCAAAAATAGGGATCAACATAGGTGTAGAAGAGCCACCAATGATTTGCAATGTAGGAATATAGAGGGACCTTGTGGGGTGCAATGCTTTGTTAGCAAACCAGATGCTGTGTTGGTCCAGGGAAAGAGGAGTAGGCTGATCAAAGAAGCATTGAGAAAAGAAAGAAAATTTTATGCAAAAATAGGGAGCAATGTAGATGTAGAAGAGCCACCAGTGCTTTGCAATGTAGGAATATAGAGGGCCCATGTGGGGTGCAATGCTCTATTAGCAGACCAGAGGCTTTGTTGGTCCAGGGAAAGAGGATTCTTACACAAAAATTGCAAATAAGACTTAATGAAATCACTTCCTAGGTCTGTTCTTGGTTGGTTAAAGTAATAAAGGTATATGAAAGAGGTAAAGAAAACACAATAGGTAAAGAAACCAGCAAGGGAATACACCGTTCCCCAGTGGAGTCACCAATTTGTTCAGCGCAGTTTATGATTGCGGACATAAATATCTCCCCTAGGTTTGGTGGCTAACCTAGAACAACAAAATGACAAAGGACCCAACGTTTTCCTTAAAGTAAGTATATGAGGGGAAGAAACCTACTTGGAATCTGTCGTATGCTTCGCTCCTCCTTTTTCTTGAATGCTCCAATACTAGCTCCAATTGCCAAAATTAGAACCTACACAACCAGACAACACAAGCCAAGAAGCTACGAGATCTATGTAGCATCACCTATCTACTTTATTCAACAGATCAACATGGTATTGAAATACATGAAATAATGAAATCACATATAAGAAAACAAATAACTCTTTATATTGATATAAATCGAGTGAGTTACAACCATAAATAGTTGTTGATCTTGTAGAAAATCTCCTCCAAGTTGTTTACTCATCCTTCCTTTGTCACAAAGAGTACCATCAATCACCCCAAATGCATGAAAGGATAACACTCACAACAACAACATAAGGGTAGAATCACTCTCCAAAATCCAACCCCTTGCATATGGAAGGTTGTAAATATATAGAGGAGTGAGGTAAGTTGGGAGTTCTTATTGTTGTAGTGTTTTCTTCTCAAAGATGTACGAAAAGAACCCACTTAAGATTGTGGATGACAAACAATCTCAACAATATATCTGGCTGCTAAACATTGTAGATCCGCAACAACTGATAGAAACAAAACCTCCCAAAATTCTCATCTATGCCACAATCATAGTTAAGCAACAAAAATAAAGAGTAATGACTCTAATCATCCAATGGAAACCAGATATAAAAAGAATAGTTTTATTATAACACCTGTGAAGGGAACATATAAATGTTACCAGTCCGCTTCTATGGGATGGGTTCTTCGCTATCCTCAAACATCTTCAGCTTTTGTAGAGTCTCTCTCCTCTATAATGTGTAAACCCAACAAAAGTATGGCGTGCGACAATGAAAATAATCAAAAGTGAATAATTAATGGAAAACCCTTCTATTTATCACAAAATTTTGAGTTATCCTCGAATAATGATCAATAATAAAATATTATTGATCCCATTCTTGGAATAACCACTTGGAATATTTGATTATATTTTGTTAGGAGGGAAAAAGTGTTTAAATTTTTATTTAGAAATAATAAATAAATAAATATTTATTTATCATCTCAAGGAATTAGTTAAGGAATAATAAACAAATAAGGATTTATTTAATTATTCCTAAGGGATTTATTCAAATTTGACAAAGAATAATAATTAATTAGTGATTAATTAATTATTCTTAGAGAAAAATAAGATAATTAATGATTTATCTGTTGATTTTTCATGATTGGGTCGAATATGACAAGGAATAATAATTGAACAATGGTTTAATTATTTTTTCCTAGAATAAAATAAAAAAAAATAGTGATTTATTTAATTATTCTTCATGGATTTAACTATAAATTACTTAACAAAGGTCGTTTATTAAGTAATTTCTCATAGTGAAAGAAATTTTACTATGGTAAAATTGGCTTTACATGGTGTACTTCGATCCATCTAGTAAATTAGGCTAGATGATCAATTTTGTGTTGATAACACTTATCCTTTTACCAATATTGGGATTGAGATCCACTCTTGATGGGAGGATGAGATCTAAGGATAAGGGATGGAAACTCCAAGGTAGGATAGGATAGGATTCGAAAGTTTATTTGAGGTAAATGGTTACAAAAAATGCTGAAAGCTTTTGGAAATGGAGGCTTCGATATTCTCTCTTTTTCCCGAATTTCTAGAACCAACACAGGTGCAAAGAGGTAAACTGTAGGTGATCAACGCAAGATACAATGGAGCAACCTATAGGTGAACTTTGTCCAGCAAGAGGCCAAGGCACGTTGGTCCTAAATTTGGCTTAGATGATGCAGTTAAGGGAAAAAACTATGGGGAATGAGAGAGTCACGCATATGGTTTTGTGGAATGATGACGTAAATGGGGAATATTATGTGAATGGTCCCATTAGGAGTTTGATTGATCAAATGAGACAAAAGATCCTATAACAATGAGAAGTTATGAAACTTCCACAATTATTGACCCCAAGCCAACTCATGACATCCTAGGTTAAGTTAATCCTTTTGGGAACACCAATATTTATAAAGTTTGAGCTCCATCACTCGTTACTGAGTGATAAGTTGTATACTAGCATGGAAGCAATGATATAAGGGAAGATAGTGTTGTGGGAGCGATGGACTGCCTAAGTAGGTACATTCAAGGGTGAACAAGGGTGCATTCAAGCCAACAAATAGAGAAAGTTGAGCTATGGTTCCTCCTATTAAAATGAAGAGGCAAATCAGGTTATAACGGATGCCCCCTAATGCATGGGATCAAAATATAGTTTGATAGCAAAATTCATTACAATTAGGAATCAAAATGCAAATGAGTTGGGATCAAGGGACCAAATTGGAGAAAATCTAAAATCTAAGGCTCAATTAGCATATATCATCCTCAAGGTGGTCAAATTCATACTCAACATAAAGAATAACTAAACATGGCCACAAAAACTATACATTCTAGATCCATGACATGAAACACTAGCACATGGGAATCGAGAAATACACAATAGATCCATGCAATAATCCAAAAGATCATGGCTGCCAACAAATACAATGTGGATCTATAAGTAAGGCATTGATGAAAGATCGAGTCAACTCCACGATGATAGGGTATCATCAATAATAACATAGTTCTTAGGCATCGGAATGTGGATCATCAACAACCCACATGGGTAAAGGATAGTCATCGAGTTCTTTACCATAGTTTTCACTCAACTTAGAATGATCATATAATGACTAGATCATATGATAAACAATCTCAGTTGGACTTAATTTCATTTTCTCACCATATAAATCTAAATACAAAGGGGAGGGCATCACCCAAGGGTCATGTGACCAATGGGATCCATTGGTGATGAAAGGGATCATATGCAGGGAAGAAATAATAGTAGATGCAAAATTGGGTGGTGGCATAGGAAAAACATTGATTAATGATGAGCTCATAAACAATATTGCACCAATATTCTCATAGTCCATAAGGTGATCCCCAACAAATGGCATTGTTGTGCCCATAGCATTTAAATTGGTTATCAATGTTATGAAACTAGCTCACAAAAAGATAGAAAAAATAGTTGAACGCCTTAGAATTCAGCCTCTTTGAGGTGGAAACCTCCTTTACATTACACAAAAGAACAATTCTTGGATGATTCAAATGACAAAAACTCCTTTCTATATATAGGAGTCTAAGGGGTCACAATATAACCAAGCCAACCTAACAATAATAATTTAAAGGCACAAAAATAACAATAGAGGGATTCTATGGGGCAGAGTAATAACAATATGGGGACAATAGGGGCACAACAATATTAATAAGGGATACAACTACAATATTAATGGGGCCATCACTAGTATTATAGGAACCTAACATGCCCCTCTCCTTCAAAAAAGTGTTTTCCTCAATGCCTGAGTAGTTCTAGATGCTTCTGTATAAAATTCTCATCCTCCCATGTGGAATCTTCAGCAGATAAGTTCTTCCACTTGATGAGATACTTTGAAATGGATCGATTTCGTAGTTGTTGAGTTCTTGTTTCTATGACTGCTTCCGGTTCCAATATAATTTTTCCTTCTTCATCAAGTTCTGGCAATATTGTTTGAACTGAGAGCTCGTCGCCTATAACCTTCTTTAAACATGAAACATGGAAAACTGGGTGCACTCGAGAAGTTGCAGGAAGCTCCAATTTGTTTGCCATAGTACCAATATTTTGCAACACCTTGTACGGACTATAATACTTTGGTGACAATTTGTTATCCTTCTTAGCTTGCTTGAGGGACATTTGTTTATATGGTTGTAGCCGTAGGAATACCCAATCACCTACATCAAAACATCTTTCACTGCGATGTTGATCTACTTGTTGTTTCATTCTATTATGTGCCAACATGAGGTTATCCTTTAAGAGTTGGAGAACTTGTTGTTGATGCTCGATGTGATGTTCCACTGCTTGAACCTTAGAATTTTCTCTTAAATATGATGTGATGGATGGTGGTTGATATCCATAAAGTGCCATAAATGGGGTCATTTTTGTTGCAGTATGGAAGCAAGTGTTATACCACCATTCAGCCAGAGGCAACCATTTGACCCATTGTGTCTGTTTATCAGATACAAAGCAATGAATATATCCTTCCAAACATTTGTTTACTATCTCCGTTTGCCCATCAGATTGAGGATGATAAGGTGAGATATGAGTTAACTGAGTGCCAAGACAAGAAAATAATTCTGGCGAGCCGGGTGAGGCAACCTCCTTTACATTACACAAAAGAAAAATTCTTGGATGATTCAAATGACAAAACCTCCTTTCTATATATAGGAGTCTAAGGGGTCACAATATAACCAAGTTGACCTAACAATAATAATATAAAGGCAAAAAAATAAAAATAGAGGGATTCTATGGGGCACAGTAATAAAAATATGGGGACAATAGGGGCACAACAATATTAATAAGGGATACAACTACAATATTAATGGGGGCATCACTAGTATTATAGGGACCTAACATTGTTGACATACGATACTCAAGTTTATCAATGGTAATGATCTTACCCTCATCGGAAAAGTGAAGAACAAAAAAAGACGAATTACAGAATAACGTTCACAACATAACACTAGCTATGTCCAAAGAGCATGTTATACTAATGGGACGTTAACAACTTTGACATCAATGAAAATGGTTTTTCCTCATAGCTTGATGGAAAATGTAGGTAGAACTCCTCGAGGTAAGAAGGTGTGGCCCTCAAGGACCTAGAGGGTGGTACTTGAATGGATGAATGGTGGAGAACCAAGAGATTTCTCACATTACAAGGCCATGATACAAGTGGAGGATCCTTCATTCATAAGAGCACGATAAATAGTTTTGCTATAGATATGTAAAAGATTTGAAAAGCGACCTGGTGGGATAACCTATACTAACTTGCACCCACATTAAACATAATCAAATTTGACTATGATGGATCAACTCCTTTGATAGAAGTTAACACGGCTTTGTGTTTCCTAGGATAGCTCATCAAAACCTCCAACACAGACATGGAACATGTCGCTTGGGATAGATTCTTAATAATACTATCGTGTTGGTTAGCCTTAGCATTGGAGTTGTGTGTTGACTTACAAAGAACACCTTTAGGTGGGAGAAAGACTAGCTCCAAATTATTATCTCATGTGAGAGGTACATTGGATGAAGTGGAGATGATCAAGTCCTTAAATGAGGAACTAGTCTCAGAAATATCATAAGTTTTTCCTCTCGTAGACAAGTTCACTTGCTCATTGCACATAAGGATATGTGATGAGTCTCTCTAAAAAATTTATTCTCCTAGTCCCTTAGACGAAGGAGGAGGTGTTGCAACCATTTTTTTGTTATGGTTAGGTGGGGTATGGATGTGTAAAGATGGAAATCTATTGGTCGATAGTCGACTATGTGAGAATTTTATATATCTCATATGTTTGTAGGCACTCATGAGTAGGGTTGTCAACTTGACAAATCTTACATGGAAACTTGACTTTACATCATTTTTTCAAAAGAATCAATAGACCTACCACATGTCATTGAGCAGACCTGTGATTGAGTCAGTGGGGCTGCAAATATATTCTTGAGCCTAGAACAAGTGTCCAGAAGCCTCGATAGACATGTGAATCAAGTTTCAAACCTGGGTGAGGCCCCTATATTGGTTGGAAAATGTATTTTGGTGTTGGACATCCATCATTCGACATAGCCAGATGGGATATCTTTACATTGTTGTTCATTCATGCCCCCACCCGTGTTCTATTGGGTTTGATGTGTCTCTTGAGAATTTTTATGTGTAAAGATGGTAAGATATTGGCCTATAGTTGATTATGTGAGAAGTCGATATATCTCATCCATCCGTAGTCACTCATGAATAAAGTTGTCACCCTGAAAAATATTACAAGGAAACTTGACTTTACATCATTTTTCAGGAGAATCAGTAGACCTTCCACTTTTCATTGAGGATACCTATGATTAAGTTAATGGGACTACCATTATATTCCCGAGCTTAGCACAAGTTCCCACAAACCTCACTGGGTAAGTAAATCAAGTTTCAAACCTGGGCGAGGCCCCTATATTGGTTGGAAAAAAAAATTGGTGTGGGATGTCCATCATTCAGCCTAGCCAGATGGGATGACTTTAAATTGTTGTTCATTCTGCCCCTACCCATGTTCTATTGGGTTTGGTGTGTCTCTTGAGCATTTTTAAAAGTGTTTTCTTTTTCTTTTTCTTGTTATTTTTACTATCATATTGCTGAAAATTCTTTGGTTACATAGACTACAACATATGAATCTCAACGGTAGGATACATTTCTTGTTGAGAACTCAGTGCAGTTACAGGGGCTTGTGATTTAATAAAAAATTTTGCCAGTTGAACAACCAATTGGCTCATGCCATTAGTAAAACTAAAACCAATCACAGTATTAGAATGTGGTCCCGGTTATGGGAATTACGAATTGGTCTATGGTCAAGAAGAATTCAGGATAATATCATATAGAGTACCCGATTGTGAATAAATCAAGTTGATATGTTGGGAATGTAAGATGGACTACTCCTTTGTAGCCGCCCTGGCCATAGCTACATCCTTGGAAATCTGGGGAAGTAAATATTGGGTGAAACAATATTTTAGCAATTGATCATGAATCTTGTCCCTAATAAATGCTTAAGTCACCTCCACTCATAAATATGGTTAGAGATGTGAGTAGAGATTTATTGGTTGAATGTAGACATGGATCAATCTATTCTCTTGTCATAAAGGTAACTGGAAGTGGTTCAAGAACATTCACAATTTCGCACCAATGAAGCATAATTATTGTAGGATGCCTTATCAAGTTCGATGTACCATTTATCAACATCCTTAGTCAGGGTTCACTGGAAGAGATGCAACTTGATATTATAATCCACCTGATAGTTCAATGAACACCATAAATGGTAGGTGGTGATGTGTGCGTTCAGGTTCTCTCCTCGCTTTCCATCACATTTTATATCAACAAATAGTTTGGCAAGTAATGGAGGCCACCGAGGGTCATGGCATATGGGGTCGTTAGTAAGTATATCGAAATATGGAAAGTAAAATGATGCTAGAAAAGGAAGTTGGTGTTGGTTGAAAGGATCTAGAGGTAAAGAAGGTGTTGTGGGGGAGCCATGCCCACCCCTCCATGTTGGGACCAATAATTTTTTTGAAATAATTTTTGGTATATGTAGGACTATGCAAGAGGAATGAGGAGTGTGGGAGAGGATGAGATAATACACAACATAGGGTTGGCATAGGACGCAAACATGTAGCAGAGGGTTGGAACAAGAAGGAGAGTGCAACATGGGGTTGGTGCTAGCTTTGGGGCATGACAAAGACAAACGATACACGATAGGAAGATAACAGTGGAAGGAATAAAGGGACGTGGATAGAGGATAATGACCATTAGGATTTTGTAGAAGGAGGAAACCGACCAAGTAGGTCATGACTACCAAATATTTGAAGATATTTTGAGACATGAGATGTCGGGTGGAGTGGAGCCAAACCTAGGTAAAGGATATTTTGAGGCAGTTATACTACGCATGGGACTAAGCCAACATCAGAGAAATATCCCAACAATTGGAGGCTCAACTAGGTGAATGACAAAGAAAAGGACAACCTTTGAGAGAACCACTATACATTATAAAATGGTCTATCCAGGACCATAGGGGGGTTTGCTAATGATTATCGGTTGGGTGATATATTGTTGGTGACCAGGGAGCTATTAGTCTATTTTATGTCTTGTGAGTTGAAGTCAATCTCTGTACTTAGTGTATGGTTATTATGGTTGGGTCAGTCACTATTCAAAAAAGTTAATGTCAATGGTATTAGCTATGGAAGATAAATATTAATGTTGTTGTAGTAGTTCTCTATTTTGTCTTGGATAATCTTACTAATGGCCAGATGACCCAATAAACATTTACTTGTAACTTTGGGTATTTTTTCCACTTTCTGCTAATATATATGGACCATATTTATAAGAATTGATATATCTTTGTTATGGTTGTGTTTGTCAATGAAAATGATTTGTTTTCTTTCTCTTTTTTGTATAACTGTGTGAGTATAGTGGGGGACTTCACTGTTGTATGAATGTCAAGTGAATATATATGTTGAAGATAGGTTCTGTTTGCGATTTGAGGCTGGATGATATTAATGTTGAAATTTTTTTGTTCTGTTGATTAATCTCTATGTTTTGCTTCCTAGTGGTAGCCTATAGGGATGATGTGTTCCTGTATGGTCCAATAATATTGTTGTTATTAAGTCTTGTCGAGCAGTTGTAGTTGCTATTTGCTTGGTACTGTTAAAATCAGGGGTTGATGCGACCCATCAACATTGATTGTGTGACTATTACATGCTAGTTGGTACATTGAAAGTTTGTGAGGTACTATTACACTTTGTATAGTTTTGACAGGCTTGCGCAATAGTCTAGGGATTTAATATTTGGTGTGCAGCATAGTGCAGAATAGCAATATAGTGGTTTGGGTTGTGTTAACTAGGAGTTATGTGTCATAACCTTAAGACAATCCCATCTGACTATGGAAACTTGGTTTTGATAGTCACCCATTAGAATCTCTAGTGGGACTTCACCCACTCAGTGGGTGTTGATGAAAGGATTGATGCTAAGTGGGTCTTTTTTGGCTACCATGTCACAAATCTTGCGTCTATCATTATCCCGTGTGCCAAAAAATGGTTCCATTGTTGGGACCAGGATGGATGCATGATGAGATTGTCTTTTAAGGATGTGGAATCCATTGAACCCTAATAGAAATGAGATCACTTGTTGGCTTAAGTGAAAGGAGAAAGATTTTGTCACAAAAGAAATGGGAGGTAAGGATTTGAGCACGAAAAAATGCATACAAAAGTATGTGTATATTGATTTTCACGAAATCTTTTGTGTAGAGTTTCCTAATATTTTATCAGAGTGGGTCCAAAGGTTGAAAGATGTTAATACCACACATCAGCACGACAAGACAAGGAGGTGGACACCGGAAGAAGTATGCCAGCTGGAAACAATAAGCAACAAGATTCCACGTGCTATTGATTTTTGGTTTGAGAGTGTTTTAGAGGGATATATTGTGGAGTTCACGATAGAATCAATGGTATCCTCTACTTCAGCGGAGCATAATTTCCTCAAAGGATGAGGGGGTAGATCTATAAGATCATTGTCGCTACTAATTAAGATGTTGTTGTATGACCACGATGTTTTGTTGTTGATATCTGACACCATGAGTAACTAGGTAGCCCATGTGGACGGGGGAGAAGAGGAGGCCCTGGAGATGGTATGAGGGATAGAGGATGGAAAAGAAAAATTGGTGGCAGTGGAAGCTGTCAGTGGATCCCAGACTCTGCATAATAAAGAAAATGAGAAGAATGGAACATGAGAGTTATGAGGATGGAATGTTGAGGAGTGGTGGAAGATATCGACAGGGTGACATGGGAGGATGTCATTCAATGTCGATACCTGTTGAAAGAATGAGCCTAGAAAGAGGTGTTAGAATGGGTCATCACATGACGTGAAGTAGTTCTAGCAACGAAATCTACGAATGGATGCATTTTGGTATGACACATACGGAAGCAGGGGAAGGATAAAAATTGAGCCCACACATCATGGAGGATTCAGAAGCAGACCAACTAGATCAGATCATCATAGGGGTTGAACCCACCACCCCATGTGCATCTACAAACCAAGAGGTAAGCACTCATCCCACTCATTCAACTAGTATAAGAGGTCATCATAGTCAAGGGGTAGGAAATAGTAGTAGTAATGGAGTTCTCCTGATTGCAGGAGGGACCACACAAAACCTCCAAACCAAGAGTGGTGTGGAGAGGGGTGCACATATTTCTAATAGTACAATAAGCGTGGGAGGTAGTACGTCACCTGGAAGTACTGCACATACCACCATGGTGGGTGTAGACTTGAGAATTCCCATGTGTCACGATACTGGGACTGAAGACCCAAAACAACATTTGTTAGTGTGTGAAATTGTCTGGACAACTAAGAAAGTTGCGGATGAGGCTTCCAAGATTATGTAGCTGGAATCCGCGTTTAGGGATCACATGCTAACATGGTATATGAAGTATAAGAGTGTGATGTCATACAAACAGAACAATACTTTGGTGGACATTAAGCAGGCGCTAATAAGGGAATTCCAAAAGCTTGAATCAGAGTCCCAATGCATCAGACAACTCAAAGAGATTAAGCAGAGTGTGGGAGAGTCAGTATGGGACTTTGACCAATGGTTTAAGGTGTTGAAGGATAGGTTAACGTTCGAAATTTTAGATGCACAAAATAAAGAATGGTTTATTACGAGTTTGTTTCTAGACATCATAATATCGTTGATGCAATAGAGGATTGGTACCTAGTCAGAGGCTTTGGAGCTGACACTGAAGTTGGAAGAATTGGAAGCATGAGGAGGCAAGAGAAACAACATGACATAGGTATAATCGTAGTTGAATGTGCTAGCATTGCAACTACAAGCCCTGTCTAAGGGGAAGGAAAAGCGTGAGGAAGTGTGGTGTACCATTTTATGGACAAAGGGTCACCATAGGAATGAATGTAAGTTGTTGATTAATTATATGGTGATTGGTGTTAGTGTCGGTATCTTCATCCCTCCGTCAGAGATCAAATCCTCTTATTGCATTGCATAGTAGGTTTCCCGCCCAGTTAGTTGCATTCCATTAAGTGCATGGATCATCTGACGGTAGTGGCTTCTCCTATTTTTTCCCTCGTGTCCTTTACCTGCTGGCTCATGTTTATTAATCAAAAAGCATATATAGTCACCTTTTTGTCTTTAAGATTGCAAAAGTATTTTTAGAGTTCCATTGTCATTAGGTCTAGGGTTTCATCAAAAAGGGTTTCAAAATGTCCAATAACAACCAGCAGGCACATGAGGAGGTTCCAACATCAATAAATTTTTTAATCAAGTGTTCAGAGATGTGTCTTTCCTCAAAAATCTGTTTTGAGAAAAAAAAGAGTATTTTGACTTTTATTGTACAAATTCGTGTAATTTTATTTTCTTCATATGTAAATCATTTCATCTGTAACCCTGGTCACTTTCCCTAGCCCCAGTAGCTCCGACCCTTTGCAAAACAAACAAAACACAAGTCATTCAGTCCATCACAAGCTCAAATGAAGTGAAAAAACTCAAAAACAAAGTTAAAAAATAAAGTCAAATTAAAAACATTATGAAAGTGGGTTTTATAAACCAAAAGATTAGAAGATCCTTGTATATAAGTCGTTTTTCCATTGAAAGGCTCATTTGCATTTAAAAAACAAAGTTGGGAAAAGCAAAGTTGTGTTGGTGAGCAAGTAAGACAAAGTTGGTGAAAAATCGCCCCAAGACAGAGGTACAGTGCATTGGGCAACTAGCGTGGCACACATAACAAGTGCGGCGCATTGGGCCGCGATTTCCAGTGCTAAATTACACGAGCGCGGCGCATACACAGGGTGCTACGCGTTGGGTTTGAGGCGCAGCGCATAGAGCTGCCAAGCCCAGTTTCTTCAACAACTTCTCCAAAACGCCAAAATCACCCAAATCTTCCAGTGTATGAGTAAGTACAGTTCTCCCCTTGGCTAGTGAAAGAGTTTTCTACAAATTTTATGGTTGTTGTCTTATGGTGATTGTTTAAAAGAAATCAAACCCTATCTCTCGAAATCTCTCAAAGGAAATTGCTGCCTAGGGTTTGTATTGATTATTTGGCCACCAAGTTCACCTTTCCACTCCCTCACTCCATTTTCCCTCATTTCCCTATTCCCTAAATTCACACATTCCTAAACATCATCTATTCCTACCCCAATTCCCATTACCCAAAATCCCAAATATAATTTTCAAACCATAGTACTACACCCAAAACTCCCAAATCATTCCCTAGTTCCCTATTTCCCTAACTAAACCCTATCCCAACAGTCCCTAAAATCCCTCATTTTCCCCTCCGTCTATAGTCCCCAAAATCACTTTTCCCTTGGTGGAAAAAATCAAAAACATCACAAATCACCTGCTTCTCATCAAGGATAGCTCCAAGACAGCTCACCCACTAGCAGAGATGGCATCTGATCCCTCATATGATTATGAAGAGGAGACACATAGTGACTCACCTACAGAGGTACATGCGCCCAGGAGGCCTCATAGAGGTGGCAAGCATATTCGAGAAGAACCAACCACTCTTGCTGAATTATAGGCCTGCCCTCTTGCCATCACTTGTTTTCAACACCAGTCCTGCTATGAATTTTGTGAGAAGGTTGCTAGCATTCAGTTTCATCATGAGTTGGCTCGTTTGTTTGTGCTGCATTTACATGATGGTCAAGCCACTCTAGCTAGTGTCAATTTCAGATTAACACCAGAATCTATTTCACTAGCAACCAGTATTCCTAACATTGGAGAGAAATGGAACAAGAGGCAACAAATTGACCGGCAACATTATGAACCATACATCAAGCCTGACTATTTGAGACAGCTCAAGAGAGTTTTTCCTTTTTGGTACCTCAAAGATTCATATGCTCCTTTAATGAAATTGATCATGAAGTATTTCAGCTGTGACAGATGGTTTTCTCGTTTATATGCCTATCTTATCCGGTTGCTGATGCATTTTACCAGGGTGAGGATGATGAACATCCCTTACTTCATGTGCTGAAATATTGAAAAGGTGACCACTCTAGTGCAACACAAGACTCCTCAGCAGTAGTTCAATAGTATATATCATTTTTCTCTCATTAAAATTGTGGTCATCCATCAGCTTGGCTTGCAGGGCATCACTTGGGAGGACTTCATTTCTCGTGAGTTTTTCATAGCTCCTCAGGGACCTTCAGGGGCTTTACATGAGATAGGTGGACCTTCTTATTAGCATGAGGGCCTTGAGACATAGACCGCTAGTATGCCGGTGTTCATCACTTATCAGAAGGGAACTAGACGGTTGTTCGCAGCAGCAAAGCGAGTACTATCTCCACCCAGGGTGGAAGGGGTCTCGCTTCCATCATTAGCACCACAGGTTCAGGACAAAGGCAAGAGGCCATTACAGGATGAGGGGCCTTCAGTTGAGCGGGACTTTATTCTCATTGAGGGTGATGATATAGATGTGGGCCCGCAAAGCACAAATCTCAAAGAAATCATCCAAGAGCAGCAGGCGGACATCAATGCCTTGTCCCTCAACTTGGAGAGGGCTAAGTTGATTATAAAGTACCTGGAGCAAAGGAATAAGCATCTTGAAGATCAACAAGCGATTATGGAGTTGCAAAACATTCGGGAGAATCACCAAGCTGCCCAAAGGAGGAGGGTTGAATTTACTTCACTTGAGCAAGAGATCAATGCCGATCGGGAGTCTTGGCTTGAAAGAGTCAATATCCACTTAGAGAGGTTGTTGGAGAAGGCCAATAAGGAGGAGGCATTGTTGAGACATATGGCATATCATTATATGGCGAGGAACAAAGTTTGCAAGGCGAGAATCAGGAGCTTAAAGGCAAAATTGAAGAGGGAATCAAAGAGGCGAAAGGAGCATGATCGCCTTCAGATATTGGTTGAGGCTTCCTTGGTCCAACAACATGCTTGATGGAGAAGACTCAGCCCAAATTTCAAAAAATTTGAGGCGTTTTTTTGCATTTTTGAAATTTTCGGCACAAAAACACAGAATTTTCTGCCCTATGCGCCGCGCTACGTGGTGCTCGCTTTTGATAGGAGCCTCTAAATAAAAAAACTCAGCATTTTTGAATTTTTCATGGAGAAATATGCTTGCCTACCAATGGTCAAGAAATTTGGATAGGTTTTGAGCCCTCAAAAAGGTCAAAAACACTCAAAAAATGACCTTACTGCCCCTATTTTGACACACAGGAAGCAGTCTTGGGAGATTTGACTTTTGATAGGGAAAATGGAGGTAAAATTGAAAAATTCCACTTGGGTTGGAAATTAGACAGGCAGGCCTTTCCAGCAAGCACACTTAGATCGAATTTGGAAACCGGGAAGGCCTCCAAAAGTGGGTCCAAACAGGCGCTATGCATAGAGAATCAGGGGCGGCGCATAGAGGAAATTTGGCCCAGTTTGACCAGGAATGCTCTGTTTTTCGCCTAACTTTTGCCAGTTTGACTTTTTCATCTTCTTATTGTCAAATTTTTGATGTAATTTCATGTACATTGATGGATCATGATGTAAATATGTCAAATTTTCACTTTTGTAGGTAGATTCATTAGTTAAAAAGTTGTTTGAAACTGAATGAATCAGTTCCCTTGTTTCTAGAGGCATGCTGTTCCACTGCCTGATTTCTAGTTCTTAGTTTAGAATTAGTTGGAACAGCTCCTAAACATGTGAGCTCGACCCCTAGAGGCTAGGATGAGCTATGGTTTGTCTATATTATTTTTTTTTCAGTCATTAGCATGGTTGGACTCTTGAGAAAGTAAGGAGCTTCATTGTACACTCATATCAGCATTTTGGCTAAGGAATTGAGACCAGGGTTTGCAGCACTCTTTGGGATCCCTGTGGCATGTTGTTTTGGTACAGTGCTTTCTTATGTATTTGTGAATTTACTGATGTGTTATGTATGTCATTTTCTTTCTTATTTCTTCTAAGCTAAATCAAACAAGAGTGGAAGTAGAACTCATTCAAAAAGCAGTGCTCTACTTGAGGTTTGCTTTAGTTTCTTGATGTTTTCAACTGTTTGGAGAGGATCCATGGTTTCTCTTTCCCTCTTCAACTCCTCCTCTGTCTAAATCCCTCCATCTCATTCAATTCAAAGTGCCAAATTCAGTTGCCTACCTTGCCCCATTGAGATCTCTGCAAGACTGAGCCTCATTCCCTGCACCCAAGATCTGCCTTTTTCATTAGAACCAAAAAAAACATCATTTTACTCAATCAAACTCTTTGCACTTATACCTAGCCTAAGATCAGTTGTTAAATCATTCATCTCAAGCCTTTAGTGATCATAATTTGCTGAGATTGACCCGGAGAGAGCCCTCTCCCGACCTGGTAGGGCTAGCTACCAGGTTAAGCGTGGTTTGATGTTGGCCCTGGATCCTACCTTTATCAGCCTGAGGTAAATCTAGGCCCTAACATAGTGGCGACTCCACTGGGGAAGAAATTGTTTGTTTGTTAGTATTACTCGTTTTATAAACTACAGACGGAGTCTGAAGATTAGCCAGGTAGCCTTAGAAACGCTTTTGCTTTGCATTGGCGCAAGTAGATAAAAGCTACTTTAGTCAATCTCCAGTCTAGTCTTATAAACAGAATATCTAACCTGCAACTCACCCCAGTACATCTGATAATTCTAAGCTTTTGGATGATAAGTTTAGGATTTGATAGGCTGAACAAGTTGTTAATGTCCATTTGATTTCTTGGAAATAATAGCACACTGGCTTCCAAAAGATATACCAGAGCTAATCCAGATCTAGATCCCCCTCCTATGTACGAGAATCCCAATCTTATTCCACGAATCCTTCATCAAGAGAGTTCTGTAATTCCCATGTTCAAATCTCATTTATGTCCTGTGGTCCTTGAGTATCTTGACGAGCTTGAGTTTGACGAATAGTTTAGTCTGTCACTGTTTGAAACAAAATCTGAAAGTGCTGTTGGTTCTACTGTCCTAAATCTAGAGTTTGTTGTAGATCTTGAAACTGAAAGGGCCAATAAGTCAATTGATGATTATATCTTGAAACAGCTCCAAACTTCAATCATGGCTTCAAACATCGCTGATTTCCTAGAAACTGCATCTGCAACCCTTGGATCCTCCGCAATTGCATCTAGCTCCGGAATTCCCATCGAAACTCCTTTTATTCCCACCATCCCTGTGCAGCCTACTATCTCTGATCAAAAGTCTACAGTAGTATTGTTTTTGGGAAAAGTATCCAATACGGAATGACCCTATCCCACTCTAAGGGTGATAGTACCTCAGCAACAATCAAAGCAAAGCTATTTGAGATTACTTCTTTATGAGATGTAAGAGAGAGGAGGAAGAGATCCACTAACCGATGTCTTCCGCTAATGATTGATCCAATCTTCTCTCTTTGCTGCTTGCTCCCAGCTCCTTGCTCTTTCACTGGCCCAGCTACACCAAGATCCTGCAAAATAACAAGAGAGGGAAACTACAAGAAGCATACATTCATAATTGATTCAAGGATTAGAATAAATCAAATACACAAGTATAACAATACACCATTGAGACACATACATATAGAAGAACCTCAAATGCTTTATTAATGGAAGAAGTAAAGTTCAGGAAGTGATACAACCATAAAAGGCCCAATCCAGCATCACCTCCCAGCAGAAAGAAATCTCCTCTTCACCTCCTTCAAGCAAATCACCCAATAGTTCTATACTCAAACCAACAGCACTTCCTTACATTCACAAGATTCCAGCCCCCTTAGACCTCATGAGAGAGCTCTATATATAGGAGTTTTGGAGAAAGGATGAGTCAGCTTGAGCTTGGCATGGAGCTGACTAGTGTCCTCTCCCACTTCAGTTATTCTTCAGTTCTTGAGTCCACTTGGAGGTTCTTGCTTCCACTTGGAGATCTAGACCCTCTTACTCATCACTAGGCGAATTCTCTGATCCAAGTGTCATTTTGGAAGCTTCCTGGGCATTGACACCTTGAGGAATGACTGTGCCACTTGGCCAAACTCGCCCAGCGCAGGTAGCCTTCTTTGCATTTGACATTCAGCGCAGGTACAGAGTGAAGCAGTTGACATTCAGCGCAGATGCTCAGTGGAGCAGTTGACATGATCTAGAATTAGCTTGTTTTTGAGTGTTTTCAGGTGGCGAACTGATATTCAGTGCTGTGGTTTGCTGACCTTGTTCCTCTAGGGGTAGGAACAACATGTTTAGGGACTTTGGATCCCTTAGATTATTGACATTTCATGCTTCATGCTGTAAGGCACAAAAATGTCTATAACAGTTGCCCCTAAAGTATGAGGTCGTTTATCGGGTGAAATGCTTTATCAGGAGGATCCGAAGTTCATTCAATCGCTGAGAGGTGACCTGTAATAAAATACAATACAATACATTATTTTTCATTATGCTTTCATGATCTAGCTGAGGCGGGCATTCCCATGCTCAGCTTTATAAGTTCATTTTGGTACATAGAACAGACGATTGTCTGATGGTAGACTGATAATTCTCTGCTGAAATTATCATCCTTTGGGTAGGATGATCATCTGCTGCAATGATGTACATGTCAAATGTCTTTATGTTTCCTGAATATATATCGCAGCCTGGATGGATGAAACTAGATCCGGGGTCTTCAAACTCGTTCGATCTTCACTCTAAGTACAAGTCGATCCATGTGAGAATTGCGCTGAAGTCGAACATGGAAAGACATCGCTTGATTACCGGTCAATCATGTAAACCGTTAACAAGCGCGAGAGGAATCACCGATAATGATAATGACCCTCAAGGTACGGCAATACAATTCACGTGGTGTGAATAAAGGACTTGGCGTCGAACACCACACAAAATCTTCTGGTCGAAGGTCATTGATGTATACCTGTCGCCGGAAGTGAGAAACTTGCCATTGAGGCATGCAAGCTTCAAAGTACTGAGGGGGTTGTTCCTAGATCAACTTCTTGGATAATGAGCTGAAGTCGACAAGAAGCGATCCGTCAAAGGAGGGCCTTAATGAATCCCACATCAGTGACACGGAACGGAGCTAATGATTTTAGTGGAGGTGAAAACAATCTGTGAAATATGATTCAGGGTGGCGATCATGGGTGGATGAAGGGTAATGTATGGCAGTGGATGGGACACGGTTGACTCTTTCTGAACAACATCTCTTGAACATATAACGACACTGATGCGATGGATCGGTAGCATTACCCCAAATGTGGATGGTTTGGCGAAGACCATGGTGATGAGACCGGTGAATGAAACAACCCAACCCGATGTGATACGGAAGAAAAGTGTCATGTTCAAGAGCGACTTGCTACCATTAAAGCTTTGAGGTTCTCCCAATTTTTCCCCAGTCATTTCTGACCAGTACCTCTTTATTTTTGTCAAGCTTGAGGAGGATAACATATGCTTGTTCTATAACCTGCCCTTCGGGCAAGCCCATCGCTATGTTTTAACGAGCCTAGCGATAGGGAAACTCGTTCTCGTCTAAAGACAAGTTTGTCGCTATTTAATCATTTTAACGAGTCTAACGACAAGGAAAACTCGGTCCTTTTCATTTTTAGAGAGTCTGAAAAGGTACAGAAAGTTAACTCCAAAATTCATTTTTCGTCATCTAATCCCTTAAGTCCGAAAAAGTATAAAACAATACAGAAGGGATGAGTTTTCGATAATTTTAACGAGCCGAATAAAACATGCGCTCGACCTTTTTGTGCAATAATCCCTCAGGTCCAAAAAGATTAAAATCTAGAGGAGGGATATCTCTTCCGGTCCTTTTAACGAGCTGGAAGGCCAAAACTCGGCAAACTTTTCATATTTTACGAGTGAGTTGAAAAGAGCTCAAAGAAGACTCGTCTTTTGAGGAACGAGTGATAAACAGGGATAGCAGCAGATTCCAGGTACAAGTTGGAATTTTCCAATCACGGCAATGTCACAAGGATGGCTAGGTGAAATCACTCTTCGCAGCTGTTCCTCAAAATGGGTAAACAATCATATGGGGGTGAATGATCGGCCAAATGGAATGGAGGTGGCAGGTGCAAACACGACCAAGGATTTTTTATGGCTAATAAATTTACGATCACAATGGTTATTTACCGGGATAGGTTCATTTTTTAATGAGCTTAAACTCTGGAGGAAACTCTTGCTCAATCTTATGTTTATTTTTTAACGAGCATGAACTATGTGCTAAAACTGCTCGGATCTCGCTTTTCTATTTTTTAACGAGCATAAATTCCGCGGTAAAACTGCTTGATATACCAGTCATAAGATAAGAATGTCTCCTGTGAGATAGCTATTTTTTATGGAGCTTTATCTCACGAAGCTATGCTCCTTCTCATCCTTTCTTTATGCAAGTTCGGAAACGGCTAATCCTACGAGTTTAAAGGGTTAAACCTACAGGTTTAAAGGGAGGACCTAAAAATTTAAAAAATAAATAGTCGTCCCTCGCTTGCATTCCAAAAGGTTTGCATGCTCCCATGTATAAGACAAAGTTTCAAGGTTACCCCTACTTCTTTCCGCCAAAACTTTCGTTTCACCGAGAGAGGCATACCTCTTTCTGGTTACCCAAAGATTGTTTTGTTAACACCATCAAACGAAAACATTTCCTCGGCACTGTCTACCGAAGTAGACAATGGTGAATGACCTTTGTCAAACAAGTAACCTTAACAAAAGAATCATGTTCTAGAACAACCCCTCTTCCATCCACGGACGGGGTACGGACTAGTCATATTCTTTCGCAGAAATTCTACCTTATACCCAAGGTTTCCTCTGCCTGAAGCAGACCAGGATGCATGCCCCCTGGGTTCCAGTCCCATCTTTCCGAATCACTCGCACTCATCGGGAAGGAGGACTGGGGGTGGAGACATTTCTTGATTGAATAGACCATTGAGGGTTGGTATGTGACTATTTGCGATGCGTGATCCCGGAAATGAAAGTTGGTCTACGAGCTTGACCATTCTTCCTTCGTGTGGAAAACACATTACTCTAAAGAGTGAGGAGACTATAGCTCCCATGCAATATATATAGTCTCGTCCAAGGAGTAGGTTATAATCCAAGGGTCCTTGAATGACCATCACGTTCATTTGAACGGTCTTCCCTTTCAATGTAACAGGCACATTGGGGAGGATCACTAATGGTCGACTGGTTCCTTTATCAAAACCCGAGAGATTTCTTATCTCAGGCAAAAGCGCTGGGGAACCCAGTGCTTTCCAAGCAATAGAGGAAAGGATACTCACAGATGCCCCTTCATCAATGATAGTTCCAGCCATTACCATTCTATAAATTTGGACTATGATTCTGAATGGTACACTGGCTGGCAACCGGGGTCTGCCTAGTTGGTTCCAATCAAAGGATACAACCAGGTTTCTTGGTGGTGGGACCGAATACACGGCCGGATATGACCTTGACGATGTTCCTTCCTACGATAAAGGAATGGGCGCATTGCCCTGATGCTCATCAGAATCGGTGTTGATGAAAAGAATCTGGATGGTGTCATCCTTATTCTCTTCAGTGAGGGTGTCATTTGAAGATGAATCTTCAGTGACGGTGTCATTTGAGGATGAAACCTCTGAAGGAAGAACCGGGTCAACTGCCGTTTCGACCTTTGGACTTTCGTCCGGTCTGGATTCAGTAGGTTCATTCTCAATGACTGACGCTTCAGCTGACCACTTGAGCGGGCCAGCTGTATTCTCAACCAACGAAGGACTTGGCACGAGTTTTTTGTATCCAGGAGGAAGTCTCAATAGTGAAACCGGACGATCTTCCAAAACTCTCTTCGCTTCGTCTAAGAAGGGACAACGGTGGATGGCGTGATCACCTTCACACAGTCTGCAGGGGGATCTTGCTCCCCCTCTTTGTCTTGAACCTTCACTTTCGCTGGTTGACGGTAAGCATTCAACATGGCTATCAGAGGTTGATGCTCCCGAATTGTGCAACCGAGGGGACCAGTCCCTTAGTATCCGGGGAATACAGGGACAATCTCTATGGAAGTGGTTTCCTCTACATATGACACATGGCGATTTAGGCCCGGTCTGTGCTGTGTGTGGATTTTTGTTAGATGTCTTTTGCTTGCCCCCAGTCGCCTTAGGCTCCTTCTTCTTCTTCTCTCTCTTCTTCTTCTCCTTCTTCTCCATGGGAGCTTGGCTTTTGCCGGCTCTACCTTGCGAAGATGAAGGATCAGAGGAAGAGTTATAGGAAGTAGAAGGCTGGTGGGTAGCTCTAGACTGATCTAACTATTGACTCGACTGTTCAGGAACCATGGTGTTCTGAACTACATTGGTTGAGAATAGCCAAATAGGCAGGCCAATTGTCAGTCCTGGAAGCGACAATGTGGCCATGTGGGACGCACCAACTTCTCCCCAAGAGGAGAAAGGACTAGGATTTCCATCATGTGGAATTCCTTGGTTGGGGCATTCCATGTTCTCAACCTACAGATCAACGCAGGAATAGGAGGTGATTATGTTCCGTTTAAAATAAATTTTATAACGACGCTTTAGACACAACTTGCTTTTTCACTTTTTAAGAGTCGAGAAAAAGCTAAAGATGACTCTAGTCTCCTTCGATGTTTTAACGAGCTCGAAGTGACAAATGCTCGGATGGACTTTTTCAGTTATAGAGTTTGAAAAAGGCCAAAAGAAACTACTCTGGAGTTCTAGGCAGAGGGTGTGCCAAACTTTTCGCAAAACCACAGAATACGTTTTACGGTACGAGTGGTCGATCTTCGTGAATGCTGTGTTCACTGCATTGCGATCAGTAGGGCGGCCGACACAGCTTCCTATGGATAAAGGCTTTGTTCCTATAGGGGTCTCCTAATATATACGCGACGGTACGTGGGAGCACAAGTCCGTATTGATACTTATCGCTTCACCGTGGAGGAATCACCCAACCACTCAACGCTAAGATATCACGTTTAACGACGCTGGAACACGTCTCTAGCTTAGACCTCTATGTGTTTGCGTTATGTTTCAAAGCGTTGTTAGGTTATTTCAATATATTTTAAGTTGATCTTTTTAAAGTTTGCCTTTCAAGGTTCACCACGAGATGTTTGATACAAATTCCTAAATGCAGTCTAAGATGAGAAGCAAGCTTTTTCAATCTTTTCGACTTATGAAAATCTTAACTACTGAGGGAAAAGAAAGACATCATCTTTTCACACAGATCAAAGAGCATACACTAATGCACTTTTCCCTAAATCAACATGCAAACTTATCAAATGAAAAATGCAGAATGCAGGTATTTCTTTTCTCTTTCTTAACGTTGATGTAATACAAAAAGAAAGCTGTTGTATAATTTTGAATTCAATTTCAAGTGAAAGCAAACAAGCTTGTCCAAAATCAAAAGACACCTTAAGATTTACTTGTTTCGACACTAGAAATATATAAATTCAAACCATATGACAAAAGCAAAAGCTCAATCAGCTATGAACAGCAAACAAACTAACTCTTAAGATCAAAACGACACTTAATCACAGGTCTAGATCTAAGAGGCCACAGCAAGACTAGTTCAATTTCGTTATGGGAAACTGCAAATGATACAAGAAATACACAAAGAACAAACACAGTTTCTTTATACAACCAAGGTGGAATAGTGGCAAGGAAAGTTGGTTTCAGATAGGTACATTGACTGATAACAGGCTGCAAAAACAAGGGTGAAAACAGGGCAATAAACAGGAGGGAACCCCAGTAGCACTAGGCAAAACTGGTTCAGCGCAGGTAGTACACTGGCAGTTTGACCTTCAGCGTAGGTAGCCCCTTCGGGAACTGCGCTGAAATGCAGACTGCCTTCACAGTGCCTGCACTGAAGAGACAAACTTTCGTTTTTCTCAGTTTCCGGGTCATAGATTGCTCAAAAATTCACAGTTTTTGGCCAAATCAGAAGCTACCAATCAAGTACACACTAAGGGATGAAAAGCTATCACTAAGAGCTATTTAGAGTCCTTGTGAATCAGCTCTTCAAATCATAAACATGCCCAGAAACTGAGCTAGAGTAGCTGCCCTCTACTTTGCATTTGAAAGCTCCAAATGCAGTTCGATTCGGTACTCCCTGTGTTTATGAAATGAATAGCAAAAACACAAACAACCAACAAGATACGGTCCCCAGCGGAGTCGCCAATTTGTTGTTGGGAAAAGTATCCAATACGGAATGACCCTATCCCACTCTAAGGGTGATAGTACCTCAGCAACAATCAAAGCAAAGCTATTTGAGATTACTTCTTTATGAGATGTAAGAGAGAGGAGGAAGAGATCCACTAACCGATGTCTTCCGCTAATGATTGATCCAATCTTCTCTCTTTGCTGCTTGCTCCCAGCTCCTTGCTCTTTCACTGGCCCAGCTACACCAAGATCCTGCAAAATAACAAGAGAGGGAAACTACAAGAAGAATACATTCATAATTGATTCAAGGATTAGAATAAATCAAATACACAAGTATAACAATACACCATTGAGACACGTACATATAGAAGAACCTCAAATGCTTTATTAATGGAAGAAGTAAAGTTCAGGAAGTGATACAACCATAAAAGGCCCAATCTAGCATCACCTCCTAGCAGAAAGAAATCTCCTCTTCACCTCCTTCAAGCAAATCACCCAATAGTTCTATACTCAAACCAACAACACTTCCTTACATTCACAAGATTCCAGCCCCCTTAGACCTCATGAGAGAGCTCTATATATAGGAGTTTTGGAGAAAGGATGAGTCAGCTTGAGCTTGGCATGGAGCTGACTAGTGTCCTCTCCCACTTCAGTTATTCTTCAGTTCTTGAGTCCACTTGGAGGTTCTTGCTTCCACTTGGAGATCTAGACCCTCTTACTCATCACTAGGTGAATTCTCTGATCCAAGTGTCATTTTGGAAGCTTCCTGGGCATTGACACCTCGAGGAATGACTGTGCCACTTGGCCAAACTCGCCCAGCGCAGGTAGCCTTCTTTGCAGTTGACATTCAACGCAGGTACAGAGTGGAGCAGTTGACATTCAACGCAGATGCTCAGTGGAGGAGTTGACATGATCCAGAATTAGCTTGTTTTTGAGTGTTTTCAGGTGGAGAACTGATATTCAGTGCTGTGGTTTGCTGACCTTATTCCTCTAGGGGTAGGAACAACATGTTTAGGGACTTTGGATCCCTTAGATTATTGAAATTTCATGCTTCATGCTGTAAGGCACAAAAATGTCTATAACAAGTATCACCTCTGTCTACTCCTTCTACTCCTCAAACATCCAAAATTGCTTCGCCTCCACACACACCTCCTCATAAACCTCGTACATCAGCTGAACCCACTCCCCCAACATTTGCCAAGACCGAATCCACCAAGACCAATGGCTGCTCATTTTGCACCCCTTGTGTTGCCTCGAAATTTGGATGATATGCCCATCGATTATCAAAGCAAAATTCCTTTGTTTGATGGCACTCTTCACAGTGTTACAGCTTAGCAACATGTGGATAGAATGACAGATTTCTTCGACCTTCATGAGATTGATGCCGAAAACATGACAATGAAACTGTTTGTACAAACATTTGGCGGTGAAGTGAGGAAATGGTTCAGAGCTTTGCCAGCTGCAAGTATCACTACATTGGCCAATCTGCAGAGACAGTTCTTAAATCGCTGGGAAGTGAAGAAAAATCCTCTTCAGATCCTCTCCGAATATGAGCACATCAAGCGGAATGTTGGTGAGTCTGTCCAAGATTATTGTATTAGATTCAACTCTGTTTACAATGCAATCCCTGATCATATAAAGCCACCTATGGGGCTGGCCTTGATTAAGTTTCTAGACGGTTTTGATACTGATATGGCCTATCAATTAAGAGAGAGAGATCTGGCTACTTTGGAAGATATGCAGAAGATTGCAGTTAGCGTTGAAGCTAATCTCCTTGCCAAAAGAGCTAGAGCAAGAGCCGAAAAGAAAGTCACGATAAAGGAAGAGCCTTCCACTTCAGATCAAGTGCCTCAGAAGGTGGAGCAGATGTTTGATAGATTGAAACTTGACAAGCCTGAACTGCAAGTCAGAAATCCTAAATTTCGTGGCCAGCAGCAGCCACAATTTAGGATCAAACAAAGAGAGCAGCGAGCCCAAGATCAAGCAACGCAACAACAGGTGCAGACACCCTTACATCAGAATTTTGAACATGGTCCAGAATCAGATGAAGAGGAGAATGTGATTGGAGAAGAAAATAATTTATTTACACCCGATGATATGCCAATTTTCATCACTGAAGATGAGGAGTACTTCGAGAATTCAGCTAAACAAAGAGATGAAAATTTCATTTTGGCAAATGACACAGTTCTTGAGGAAGAGTCTGATGAATAGAAAAGAGGATACATGAATGCTTTGTCAGCCTAGTAGCGACAATATTCACTCTGAAGTAGAGATGTGCCCATGAATCCAATTCAGAAAAGGAAGGAGACAACAACGTCAAAGAATGATCCTCCCATTGTGCAGAAAAAGGGAAAAGAAACAGCTGATCCTACCACCAGCAAAACGCCATTAGCAAATGAGAGATCCAATCAGCCAAGTATGTTAGAGGAGAAAATCGAAAAGAAGGATGTTTCAGCAAAAGAGGTAGAAAAAGTTTCAATTTTTAACTTAGAAAATGAAATCGCTAAGTTAAAAATATCCATTCCTTTGACTGAGTTGATGAAGAAAAACAATTATAAAGGTCAGGTGTCGAAAATTTTGAATCTAGATCCATCATCTGATATGGTAAACGTGGAAGATGATAGTCCTAAGTTGATTTTTGGTCTAGCATTGGAAGATCAGTCTCAAGATAGTGATGTAGCTCCTTTTTATATCAGTCCCAGGGTGCATGACTTTGTGTTACATAATGCTATGTTTGATTCTGGAGCCTCTCATAATCCCATGCCTAAGGCCATCATGGAGAAATTGGTATTGGATATCACTAGAAAATATCATGACCTTTACTCTTTCGTTTCCGGTAGAGTAAGGTGCATTGGTCTTATCAAGGATTTGGTGATCAGTTTGGATCAGATTCCAGCTAAAAATGTTTTGATGGATGTGGTTGTAGCAGATATACCTCCTATATTTGGCATGCTTCTTTCCAGATCTTGGGGAGCAAAGATTAAAGGGACAATGCAACTTGATTTCTCCTATGCTACCATTCCTGTTTTCGGTCAAATGAGGAAACTATATCGATAAAAAAAGATGAAGTACATGATCACTAGCAAGGAGAAGCCGTAAGTCATCCAATCAACTATGTACATACTGATTTAGAATCATTTTTTTTGTATTCAGATAGCTTTAATGATGTAAATAGCCAGTTGAAATGGAAGACATTCCCGAGATCACTGAAAATTTCAGAGAAGTTTTAAAGCAAGAAAGGCAAAGACTTGATAGTACTGCTGAGCAATCAACTTTCCGACAGCAGCAACACAATGATGGACAACAAAGAAGAGAAACAGAACAAATAGAATTTTAGCATTTCTAAGAGGATGAAGCAGGCCTTTGGAGCATGGATTTTGATGGCACGGTAGGAAGGGAAGGTGCTAGAATTGGAATTTGGATACACAACCTTGTTTTCGCCCCAAACAAAGTGCCAGGTAATGTAAGGGTCTGCTATTATAAACTAGCTTTTGACTCTTCAAATAATGAGGCTGAATATGAAGTTTTAATTGCTGGTTTGAAAATTCTTAGAAAGTTGCATGCCAAAAGGATTTCAGTGTATGGCAACTCTGAGTTAGTTATCAAGCAGGTGAAAGGGGAATATCAAGCTAAGCATACTTGAATGCGGGCCTATTTCAATGCGGTGTTGGATATCTTGAAAGTATTTTCAGATTGCACTTTGACATGTGTCCCCCGTGCTCAGAACGTCATTGCCGATTCACTTGCAACAACAACAAGTAATTTGAAAATTCCGGTGAATTCAAACAACAAGTTTGAGATTCACGTGAAGCATCTCCCAGCTATCCCCGAAAATCAAGGGTATTGGCAAGTGTTTCAAGATGATGACGAGATCGATAAATTTCTGCAAAATAAAGGTAAATTCAAAGACACTTCTATTGATGTGGAGTATGATGATGGTGAGGCGGATATGGAAGTCAATCAGATGGAAGTTTTGCAGCTTAAAGACAACATCATTCCTAAAGGTATAATACCTTTAGAGGAGCTATTCGATCATGATGATGTGGCCCGAAAACCAAGCTTGCTGCCAACCGAGAGGAATTGAGGATGTGAACAATGGATCGGCTGAAAATCCTAAGATGGTAAAATTATCAAAGGCATTGCCTCCACAGGTAAAAACAAAGTATATCAGTTTGTTATCCTCTTTTACTAATGTATGTGCTTAGGATTATTCAGATTTGGAGTCATATGATACAAGCATAATTCAGCATGTCATCTCGATCAAGCCTAATCAAAAGCCTTTTCGTCAGAAGCTAAGAAGAATAAATCCAAAGTTGCTGCCCTCAATTGAGAAGGAAGTGAATCAGTTGTACAAAGCCGGTATCATAGTCCCCATAAGATTTTCAGATTGGATTTCAAACTTGGTGCCCATGTGCAAGAAAACAGGTGAGATTCGGCTATGTATTGATTTTAGAAATCTGAACAAAGTATCTTTGAAAGACAACTATCCATTGCCCAAGATGGATCACATACTTGAGAGAGTAGTTGGAGCATCCCGTATGTTGATACTCGATGGTTATTCAGGTTATAACCAAATTATGGTCCATGAGGATGATCGAGACAAAAAAGCATTCACCACTCCGTGGGGAACTTTTCATTTTGCAAAGATGCCTTTCGGACTGAAAAATGCTGGTGCAACCTTTCAGCGGGTGATGGATATTGCATTTGCTAATGAAAAAGATGTCTTTATCGTTGTTTATCTTGATGATTTGACAATTTTCTCTAATTCAGATGAAGATCACCTTTATCACTTGAAGATTGTGTTCCAGCGGTGTAGGAAATATGGCATCTCTCTCAATCCAAAGAAAATTTTGTTCGCCATGGATGAAGGCAAGCTTCTCGGGCATATTATCTCAAAAGAGGGCATCCACATCGATCCAGCTCGGGTGGAGGCCATTCAAAAGATTGATTTTCCACGAAGTAAGAAAGAAATCCAATCCTTCAATGGTAAGATAAATTTCTTATGTTGCTTTGTGCCCAATCTTGCAGAACGCTTAAGGGAAATCACGAACATGCTCAAAAAAGACAGTGCAGTAAGGTGGACTGAGGAAGTGGTTAAGTCCTTCAATTTAGTGAAATTAGTTCTTTCTTCAGCTCCGGTTTTGATCAGCCCAGACTATACTTAGGATTTTATTTTGTTTTCATTTGCCTCGGATCATACTATGGCAGCGGTCTTGATGCAAAAAAGAGACCAGCTCGAGAAGCCAATCACATTTTTCAGCAGAACCATAAGGGATGCGGCATTGAAGTACAATATTATTGAAAAACAGGCCCTTGCTTTGGTAAAGGCATTGAAAGATTTTCGGGTCTATATTTTGCATTCCCACATCCTTGCTTATGTCCCTAATGCTGCTGTTAAGGATGTCTTAGTGCAAACAGATCCGGAGGGGAGAAGAGGCAAATGGATTGCTGCCTTGTTGGAGTATGACGTGGAAATCAAACCGACAAAGCTCATTAAAGGACAGGGGCTCTCTAAACTAATGGCTGAGTCAAATCTGCATGTCCTGGACATTAATCTAATTGCTGCTATGTCCAAGGAAGATGAAGAGAATCTGCCTGCTCAGGTGTCAGAAATTTTCCTTCTTTCTCCTTGGTATTCGGACATTGTTTATATACTCCAAAATCTGTCATCACCACCCGGAATGGCTAAGAACAAGAGTAGGACACTGAAATTGAAAGCTGCAAAATTTTGTGTCATGAATGGTGCACTTTATTGGAAAGACCCCGGTGGTGTCTTGCTCAATTGTTTAGTGGAAGAAGAGGAAAAACAAATTATGGAAGACTTTCACTGTTGGGTCCCTATAATACTAGTGATTACCCCATTACTATTGTAGTTATACCCCTTATTTATATTGTTGTGCCCCTATTACCCCCATATTGTTATTTCTGTGCCCCATAGAATCCATCTATTGTTATTTTTGTGGCTTTATATTATTATTGTTAGGTCGGCTGGATTATATTGTGTTTCCTTAGACTCCTATATATAGAAAGGAGGTTTTGTCATTTGAATCATCGAAGAATTGTTCATTTATGTAATGTAAAGGAGGTTGCCCCCTCGAAGAGGCTGAATTATAAGGCGTGGATTATCTTTTCTATCTTTTCTTGAGCTGGTTTCATAATATTTGGTTTCAAAGCTTTGGATTCTAGGGCTTCGCTGCTCCAAACAAGTCATCATGGAATTTTCACTATAACTTTTTTTTTTTTTTTCTATGACGTTTCATAAGTCACAAAAAAAACCCATTTGATAAGAAATCACGCTGAACCTTGGGTCCGAATTTCAGAGCTTTTAGCGCTATATTTGCGGAGATATGATCTGAGGAAGTTGGCCTTTTTGCAGACTCCTGAATTACATTCCAAACAGGTGACCTGGGGAAAATCGTCATAACTTTCTCTCTGGGGATTGGATTGAAATTTCGTAAGAAGGTAAAGAAAGAGGACAGATTGTAGTTTCTTGCAGGAATTTTTTAGATCCATAGGTTGAAAAAGTGACTCGTGGCACGTTGTACAAGTTTGCTCTACTGAACTAGTCTATAATCAAGTCACTGTGGGAGATTTCACATAACTCTTCCTTGGAGAAACCAATTTGGGTCAGACTTGTGGCATTGGAAAGAGGACGCAGAAGGCTACTACAGGTTGCAATTTCAGAACTGGATGATCCAAAATTACAGAGATACATCAGATTCAATATCAAGCTTCTACAAAGTGAAAAAAGGTGTGTAGTTTATTTTTATTTTTGCATAAGCTTGGTTTGAAGGAATTCAAAGGGCATAGTAAAGCATTATTATCGGTAACTGATGCCCTGAGGAAAGAAAATGCAAAAACCTAGTAAGGAACCTGAAAGCTCTAGCATGACTCATGAAGAAGAGGAAGAAATGCTACATGATATATCAAAATTACAAGAACAAGTGCAACAAATGTCACGCTCACAAAAGCTAACAGAAGCTAAGATAAATGGCGTGGAATCTAAGATAAATGGCGTGGAATCTAAGATAAATGGCGTGGAATCTAAGATAAAGGGCATGGAAGCTAAGATGGATGATTTGAAGACAGATTTGAAGACAGACATGGCAGATTTGAAGACAGATTTGACAAATTTTCTACAAGAAATACATACTAATGGTGAAAAGGTTGTAAAGGAAACTCATGATGTGAACCAAAGAAATGTTAATCATGATTCCATAGACTCTAATGTTGGATCGAAGACCCACCATATTCCAAAAATCGATATGAGGAAGTTTGATGGCAAGGATCCCGCCACATGGATATTACAGATGGAGCAGTTCTTCGATCTCAATAATGTGCAAAACACACAAAAGGTACGTATGGCAACTGTATATTTGGAACCAAATCAGTTTGTATGGTATCAATGGCTTTGTTCTCGTAAACAATTTATCACTTGGGCAATTTTTACGGAAGAATTGATAGCACATTATGAGGATACAAAAAGCAACACTTTTTTTAGCCAATTGATAAGTCTCAAACAAAAGGGTTCAATAATGGAGCACATTGAGGAGTTCCAAAAATTGAACATAAGGGTAAAAGATATTCCAGAGGAGCATAGGATTGATGTGTTCATAGGGTCTTTAAAGGATAATATCCAACATGATGTTCGCCTTTGGGAACCTGATTCATTAGAGAAGGCATTCAGGTTAGCAAGAAAAATGGAAAGCAAAATTATGGCAACCAGGAAGCATACCACTCACAACTATAAAGACGGAAGTGTTGTTGCCCCTAGTCTTCCACAACCTATAAGGTTGACACCACAACAATTGGAAGAAAAAAGAGCAAAAGGGCTTTGTTACAGTTGTGATAGCAAATACACTAAAGGTCATAAGTGTGCTGAGAAGAAATTATTCTACATAGATTGTGAAGAGGAAGAAGAAAAGGAGCAAGAAAGGTCAAAAGAAGAGGATATACTCCAGGAACAAAGCCTAGATGAAGAACAAATAAATCCGACCATATCTTGTAATGCATTGGCGGGAATTACCACTCCTCAAACCATCAAGATAGAAGGACAAATCAAGAAGAAAAAGGTAATAGTGTTGATTGATTCAGGAAGCACCCACAATTTTATTCATTGTAGGGTAGCAAAAGAATTGAATTGCTTCCTATATCCAGCACCAGAGTGTCAAGTGATGATTGAAAATGGAGGAAAAATAAATTGCTCTGGAAAGTGCCATAATATCAAGCTATCCATGGGAGAATATGTATTTACTAGCCCAATGCTTTCCATTCCAATGGGAGGTGCTGATGTTGTACTAGGAGTCCAATGGCTACAATCCTTGGGTACAATAGCTTTTAATTTTCAAGAACTTTTCATCAAATTTTCTGGAAAGGAAGTTGAATTAAGGGGTATTGTAGGGAAACCAGGAAAGATAATCAGCTCTAATGGTATGACAAAGCTTCTAAAAAAGGAGCAAAGAGGTGTAATTGCACAATTATGTTCGCTAGATGTTTCCACATTGGAATCATCTATTTCTCCAGATCTCCAAAAAGTCCTGGACAATCATTCCAAGGTATTTGAGACTCCCAAAGGTCTCCCACCTATGCGTGATCATGATCATGCTATTCATCTGATTCCAGGAAGTGTTCCTCCAAACATCAGGCCGTACAGATATCCCTATGTCCAAAAAAGTGAAATTGAACGTATGGTTGCAGAAATGCTAGAGGCTGGTATAATTCAACCAAGTCAAAGTTCTTTCTCTGCTCCAGTAGTATTGGTGCACAAGAAGGATGGATCATGGCGCATGTGTCCGGATTATAGGGAGCTCAACAAGCTCACTATTAAAGATAAGTTCCCCATTCCTGTCATTGATGAATTACTGGATGAATTGCATGGATCAATTTACTTCACCAAGTTGGATCTTCGTTCGGGATATCATCAAATCAGAATGAAGATTGAAGACATTCCGAAAACGGCATTTAGAACTCATGAGGGTCATTATGAATTTTTGGTCATGCCTTTTGGCCTTACCAATGCACCTTCAACATTTCAAGGTTTGATGAATTCAATTTTCAAACCATTCCTTAGAAAATTTGTGTTAGTATTTTTTGATGATATACTAATCTACAACAAGTCTTGGAAGGATCATGTTGAACATGTTGACAGGGTGCTACAACTATTGGAGGAGAAACAATTATATGCAAAAAGATCCAAATGTTTCTTTGGAGTCCAAGAGGTGGAATATTTGGGTCATATTGTATCTCATGAAGGAGTTAAGGTAGACCCTAGCAAAATTAAAGCCATTAAGGAATGGAAAATCCCCACATCCATAAAGCATCTGCGAGGATTTCTTGGGTTGACAGGGTATTATCGCAAGTTTGTTAAGAATTATGGGAGAATAGCAGCACCTCTAACAACATTATTGAAGAAAGATGCATTTTCATGGACTCCGGAAGCAACAAAGGCCTTTGAACATCTTAAAGAGGCAATGTGCCAAGCACCGGTCTTAGCTACACCGGACTTCACAAAAACCTTTATTGTGGAATGTGATGCTTCAGGAAATGGAATTGGTGCTGTTCTAATGCAAGATGAAAGACCCATTGCTTTTGAAAGTCGTCCAATCAAGGGAAAGTTTTTAAGCAAAGCTATTTATGAGAAGGAAATGTTGGCAATACTCCATGCACTTAAGAAATGGCGACCCTACCTAATGGGAAGACACTTCAAGGTAAAAACGGATCATGATAGCCTTAAATACTTTTTAGAACAAAGATTATCCTCTGAAGAGCAACAAAAGTGGGTCACAAAGATGTTGGGTTATGACTTTGAAATCATCTACAAAAAAGGGAAGCAAAATGTGGTGGCAGATGCACTCTCAAGAAAGGATGAGGATGTGGAAGCATTGTTGTGCGCCATTTCTATTATCCAACCAGATTGGATAAATGAAGCAAGGGAGGAATGGAAGAATGACGAAGAAGTGTGGGCACTTATTCGAAAGCTACAACAAGATTCCAGTACGTCTGATACATTTAGCTGGCAAAATGATTCGTTATGGTACAAAGATCGCTTATACCTCTGTAAGAATTCCCAGCTAAAACAAAAGATTCTTATGGAATTGCACACTTCTCCCTTAGGAGGGCACTCAGGATTTTTAAAAACTTACCACAGGGTTAAGAAGGAATTTTTTTGGGATGGCCTTAAATCAGATATTCAAAAGTTTGTGGTAGAATGTTTGGTTTGCCAACAAAATAAAGTTGAAACAATTAAGACACCGGGTCTATTACAACCTTTATCCATTCCAAGCCAACGTTGGGAGGAGGTTTCAATGGATTTTATCACAGGTTTACCCAAGTCTGAGGGAAAGAGTGTCATCATGGTGGTAGTTGACAGACTTACCAAGTATGCACACTTTTGTGCATTATCACATCCATTTAAAGCCAGTACAGTTTCTACTGCATTTATGGAAACAATTCAAAAGCTACATGGAAACCCAAAGATTATTGTAAGTGACAGAGATCCCATTTTCACTGGAAATTTTTGGACAAAATTATTTTCTTGTCTTGGTACTCAGTTAGCTCATAGCTCATCTTATCATCCTCAATCTGATGGGAAAACTGAGATAGTAAACAAATGTTTGGAAGGATATCTTCGTTGCTTTGTATCTGATAAACAGACACAATGGGTCAAATGGTTGCCTCTGGCTGAATGGTGGTATAACACTTCCTTCCATACAACAACAAAAATGACCCCATTTATGGCACTTTATGGGTATCAACCACCATCCATCACATCATATTTAAGAGAAAATTCTAAGGTTCAGGCAGTGGAACATCACATCGAACATCAACAACAAGTCCTCCAACTCTTAAAGGATAACCTCGTGTTGGCACAAAATAGAATGAAACAACAGGCAGATCAACATCGCAGTGAAAGAAGTTTTGATGTAGGTGATTGGGTATTCCTTTGGCTACAACCATATAAGCAAATGTCCCTAAAGCAAGCTAAGAAGGATAATAAATTATCACCAAAGTATTATGGTCCATACAAGGTGTTGCAAAAGATTGGTACTATGGCATACAAATTGGAGCTTCCTGCAGCTTCTCGATTGCACCCAGTTTTCCATGTTTCATGTTTAAAGAAGGTTATAGGCGACAAGCTCCCAGTTCAAACAATATTGCCAAAACTTGACGAGGAAGGAAAAATTATATTGGAACCAGAAGCAGCCACAGAAACAAGAACTCGACAGCTACGAAATCGATCAATTTCAGAGTATCTTATCAAGTGGAAGAACTTATCCACTGAAGATTCCACATGGGAGGATGAGAATTTTATGCAGAGGTATCCAGAACTACTCAAGCATTGAGGACAACACTTTTTTGAAGGAGAGGGGCATGTTGGGTCCCTATAATACTAGTGATTACCCCATTACTATTGTAGTTATACCCCTTATTTATTATTTGTATTGTTATTGCCCCTATTTTTATTTATTGTTATTTCTGAATCCCTCTATCCCTTATTTTTATTTTTGTGGCTTTATATTATTATTGTTAGGTCGGTTGGATTATATTGTGGCACCTTAGAATCCTATATATAGAAAGGAGGTTTTGTCATTTGAATCATCGAAGAATTGTTCATTTATGTAATGTAAAGGAGGTTTCCCCCTCGAAGAGGCTGAATTTTAAGGTGTGGATTTATCTTTTCTATCTTTTCTTGAGCTGGTTTCATAACATTCACAAAGGAGATTGTGGAGGCCATATTTTCTGGAAAACAACAGCTAATAAAATCTTGAGAGCCAGGTATTATTGGCCAACTCTTTTTGCTAATGTGTACAAAACAGTGGCCAGCTACCACAAATGTCAGATTTTTCAAGGTAAGAGGAAGTTGCAGCCTTTACCACTCAAGCCCATTGAAGTAAGTGCTCCATTTCAGCAGTGGGGTTTGGATCTCATCGGTGAAATTCATCCTTCTTCTTTAGCACAGCATAAGTGGATCCTCACAGCGATGGATTATTTCACCAAATGGATTGAAGCGATTCCTTCAAGGGAGGCCATCGATTCGGTAATTATCTCATTTCTTGAAAACAACATTTTGTCTCGTTTTGGCTGTCCAAATAAGTTGATCACTGACAATGCAGCAGCCTTCAAATCGAAAAGAATGATTGATTTTTGTCATAAGTATCAAATCACTTTGGGGCATTCGACTGCCTATTATCCACAAGGCAATGGATTGGTGGAATCCTCAAATAAATCTCTTGTCAACATTATCAAAAAGCTGCTGGAAACTAACAAGAAAAGTTGGCACAAAAGCTGGTCAATGCACTTTGGGCAGATAGGTTAAGTCAAAATAAATCTATAGGCATGTCTCCTTTTGAGTTGGTATTCGGTGTCGACACAGTCTTCCTGACCTCTTTGGAAGTTCCGGTGGTCAAAATTTTGCAAGAAGCGAGCAACGCAGATGTTGGTTTGCAGCGGAGGATCAATCAAATGATTCATTTGCAGCAAACTAGAGAGGAGGTATTTTAGAACACTTTAAAGTTGCAAGAAAGAATCAAGAGAATATATGACTCAAAAGAAAAGGCGGACAGGTTTGGAATAGGAGACATAGTGCTGAAGTGGGATGCAAGGAACAAAGAGAAAGGTAAACATGGAAAATTTGAAAATCTCTGGAAAGGACTGTACAAGATCACTGCATATCGGGGTCAGAATGCTTTCCTTTTGCAAGCGTTGAATGGTGAAGACTATCCTGGTGGGCCGGTCAATGGTCGGCTCCTCAAATGGTATTAATTGTGAAATGTTTTCTGCTGTCCTTATCATCATTGTATATACCGGTTTATTTAAATTCCATTGCAAGTGTGTACTATTTTCATTCTTCAGCTTGGGGCCCGAGGTGAAGGCTATAAAGCTGAGGTTTGATTTCAGTTTTGGTTTGGTTTGTTAAATTCAGGAGAAACAACCAAGTGAAAGCATATGATCAGCCAAAAATATGGTGGCGATGGAATGAAACAACCAAGGTTCATCTAGCAGAATTTTAGCGGATAAAAGGCAATCACGGGATGTAAATGGGTTCATTTTTACACAAGCTTGAACCATGGAGAACTTTGCTTGTTAAAAAAAAATTTGTTGCATGCCCCCAGCATGACTATACCAATCGAGGTACATGCCCCCCAAGCTTCATGGCATTCACGGAGTGGATGGAATGAAGGTTTACTTGGAAATACTCGATTGGAGGATGCCCCCGGGCTTCAGTCACGTGCCCGGGTGAGCTGCTGTCATCAGAATGACGGGGTGGGTGCTGGGGCATTTCCTGTGGAAATAAGACCATTTAGGAATGGCAGATGGCTATATGTGAAGTGTGAACCAGGGAATGAAAGTTGGTCTACGACTTTGATCGTTCTTCCTTCATGCGGAAAACACATCACTCTGAAGAGTGAGGACACAATAGCGCGTATGCGATAAATATAGTCTCGTCCAAGGAGTAAATTGTAATCTAACAGACCTTGGACTACCATGAGACCCATTTGGATAGTCTTCCCTTCTAACGTGATAGGTACATTGGGAAGAATTCCTAAAGGTCGAGTGACTTCTCGATGGAAACCTATAAGGCTTCGCATCTCAGGCAGAAGCAGTGGGGAACCAAGTGCTTCCCAAGCTGTTGAAGAAAGGATACTCATAGGAGATCCTTCATCAATAAGTGTACCAGCCATAACCATGCGATAGACTTGAACTATAATTCGAAATGGTATGGAGGCTGGTAACCGAGGATTGACTAGTTGATCCCAATTAAAGGAAATAACTAGGTTGCTTGGAGGTGGGACTGGATAGACAACCGGATATGCCTCTAATGGACTTTCTTCCTGTTGTGAAGAAATGAGAGGGATGCTCACTTGATCATTAACGTCTATGTCAATGAATAGAATTTGGACAGTGGGTTCGTCATTCTTGGCAGTGATAACATCATCTGAGGAGGTAACTTCTGAAGGCGAAACCAGGTCACTTGTAATCCGGACCGTTTGACTGTTGTCTGGTTTGGATTCAGATGTAGGATCATCTAGGGGTGGAAGTTCTGAAAGCAAAACCGGGTCACTTGTTTGCCGGACCTTTTAACTTTCGTCTGGTTTAGATTCAAATGTAAGAGCAGCTAAAGATGGAACTCCTGTAGGCAAAACCGGGTCACTTGTAAGCTGGACCTTTTGAAAGATCGGGTTACTTGTAAGCTGGAATTGTGGAATTTCGGTTGGTTTGGACTCAGGGGGTTCATCTTTGATGATCAAGTGGTGCGTAGATGATGAATATAAATCACTTGTTCCGACCAGGGACTGGTCTGGAGCAGGCGGAGCACAGGTAGGTTCAGGAAGAGAAAGCTGGACCAAAGAGGAATCATGTTTGATCACTTGGTTAGTGGAGAGACGCTCTGCAGGTGTAAAAAGACGCTGATATCCAGCGGGTAGTTGGGGTAAGGAATCCGACAGTCTTGCCAAAAGACGGGAAGCTTCATCCATAAGTGGACAAAGGCGAAGGAGATGATTACCTTCACAAAGTCGACAAGGGAAACGAACCTTCCCTTTTCTGTTACCAACTAGTAAGGTATCGTCGATTTGTGACAGAAAGGGGCGAGTCGGGTCACGGGACCATATATCTAGGATCCTGGGAATGCCAGGTCAATCAGAAAGAAAATGGTCCCCTTTGCATAATCGACAAGGAGACCGAAGCTTCCGCGGAGGAGCAGAAGGTGGTTCCATTTCTGATAGCTTCATGGTAGATACGACCTTTCCCTTAGGAGACTTCTTCTTTTTGGTCTTCTTCTTCTTCTTCTTAGCCACCTGGTTAGTGAAATCCAAGGTTTCACCAGGCAAAGTAGAAGATGAGGACACAGCAATAGGCGAAGAAGGAAAGGGGTCCACCTTAGAATCAACATGGTGTTGTTCGGGTGGAGGAGGTGGTGGTGGGACAGGAGTCATCACACTTGAGACCACCGAGTTTGAAAACAACCATACGGGTAAACCAATGGTCAACCCAGGCAAAGACAATGTTGCGATATACTGAACGCCAACATTTCCGACAGAAGGAAATGGGCGAGGGTTCCCATCAGGAGGAACACCTTGGCCAGCGGGCACCGGAAAGGCTGCCATTGAACGAGAAATAACCCTACTCAAGCTAACGCAAACAAAATCTAATTGGGTAATGTTATCGTGGCCAATATTTTCTTAAGACACTGAACTTAACCTTTTCATTTTTTAAGAGTCGAGAAAAGGGTAAAATATGACTCTAGTCTCCTTCGAATATTTAATGAGCACGAAGTGACAAGACGCTCACAGGCACCTTTTCGTTTAGGGAGTCAGAAAAGGATCAAAAGTGATTGCTCTGGAATTCTAGGTAGAGGGTGTGCCAAACTTTTCGCAAAACCACATAATACTTTTTAGGGTACGGGTGGTCGGTCTTCGTGAATGCTGTGTTCACTGCATTGTGAATCGTAGGGCAGCTGACACGGCTTCCTATGGATAAAGGCTTTATTCCTATAGGGGTCTCCCAATATATACTCGATGGTACGTGGGAGCACAGTCCGTATTGGCAGCTACCGTTTCATCGTGGAGGAATCACCCAACCACTCGACGATAAACTACCAGGTTTAACGATGCCGGAACACGTCTCTAACCTAGACCTCTAGAGTGTTTGCGTTATGTTCCAATGCGTTGTTATGTTCATTTGGTTCATTTTAAAGTTTATCTTTGATTATGTTTCAGTTTTTTGGTCCTACCGTATGTGATATCTCGAAAACTTCTTACATGCAAACTATATGCCGAAATTAAATCATTTGATTCGATGAATTCTATCTACAGGAGGGTTGAGATCTTTTTCACAAACGAAACGATCACTTCAACAAACAACAAAGACCCTAATGCAGCTAATAACAAGAAACGAAATTTTGTCTTTTTCTTTTTAATAGCAACAAATAACAATAAATGCTAACTACTATGATGCAAGAGATTTTTTGTTTTTCTTTCCTTTAAGATGGCATGATGCATGTAAACAAATTCTAAGAGATATGCAAAATCCAAGTTCAGTCAATGAAATAGAACCAATTCTAAAACACAAAATGAACCATGCAAGCAAGGAAAAACACAAAGACTAGTGAACTTCAAAGAGGCTAGAAGTGAAGTATTCAGAGTATAGAAGATCAAGCTTTAACAAATCACTGGATAAGTGTAGAACAATCAACAAGCTGACTGGATAATCAAGAGACCGAAACTTCCCACAGAAGGCTAGACATGCAAAGTCACTGGAAATAAGCAAACAGCTGAGGGATACAGGCTAAGACCAGTCAAGCAGAGGTTCAACACAGTTCCAGAGGCTAAAAGAGATATATAAAGAGACTGAATGAGCTTTCCACCCACACACGGGCAAAATTTACAGAGCTGGCGCGACTGTCAGCCTGCACCTTGCGCTACCACAGACTTGGCGCGAGTTGCTTTTGAGAAACGTGCACCAACTGGCACGACTGTCAGAGAAATAACCGCGCCAATTAAGCTTGCCAACTAAAAAGATAAAAGATACGACCTCAGGTCGGGTTGACAGTGCTCAGATGGGTCAAACAGTAAAGAATCAACTCAAAACTGACTGAGGAAGCTCATGCACTCAAGCAAGCAGAAGAAAATTAACATGCAAGACAGAAATCAAAGAGTTAATCCCCAGCGGAGTCGCCAATTTGTTGGTAAGGTAAATCCCCTCTGCGGACAGAGGCGATCCCACTAGCCTATCACAGAACTAGCCACAAACAAACCACGCTGCTACGCAAGTTCCTAGTTATGCATCAAAGGTGAATCAAGAAGACTAACCTGGAGTCCAACGCTATGATTGAAGCAGAGTTGATATCCTCGCTCCCTTGCTCCAACAGATCATAACGAATACCTGCACATGCAAAGGAAGAGACAGATACCAACATAAAAACTACCAAGGCACAACTATATTTCAGTCAGAAAGGAAATAAATCAACATATCACCATGATAGATAATGAGATTGGAACTATAATAGCAATCGCTCATCAATTAATAAACAGGAAAAGTTACAACCATTGTTCTGACGTCGACCCTTCTCCTGGCTGGGCGAGTAACTATATGTGTCTTGACATGCATCTCCTCTCTGGCAGCATAACCTCTCTAGCACTCACTAGCATTCATCCAAGAACTCAACATCTAACACTCCATGACCAATAATCATCACTACTATCACTCAATCACCAAATCACTAGCATAACACTAACACCAACACTCTAGCTTGTCCAATGCATAATGACAAGCTTCTATAGATGAAGAAGGGAGGAGGATGCGATGAACCGGGACACCTTTCGTGGATTTAGCAAAATCCATAAAGATGGATAAAGCTCGACAAAAGACTGATTTTTTATCCTCAGAAAAGCTCCATGTAATGAAGGAAACAACAGCCGGACGTGCATTAAGGCAAAAATCACGACTAAATTTGGTTGGCGCGACTGTTGCTCTAAGACAGAGCGCCAATGGTCGCCCCCTCTTTTGAGGATCTCCACCATTGGCGCGGGTAGAATACTGTGGACTTGCGCCAATGGAAAAAGAGCACTTTTTAGGGATGATCTGCAGAAGGTGTCTTCATGGAACATGGAGTACATACTCAGGGGAACATAATGCAAGTGTTTTTAGCCTTTGTCACTTCTTATAACTCCCAGGATGTGTCCTCCAAGGTACGACAAGAGGAGTAACAGGGATGGTGAAAATTACTGTGTAACACTACCATCCCCATTGGAGCCAATTTTAGTGTCGGTATCTTCATCCCTCCGTCAGAGATCAAATCCTCTTGTTGCATTGCATAGTACGTTTCCCGCCCAGTCAGCTGCATTCCATTAGGTGCATGGATCATCTGACGATAGTGGCTTCTCCTATTTTTTCTCTCGTGTCCTTTACCTGCTGGCTCATGTTTATTCAACAAAAAGCATATACAGTCACCTTTTTGTCTTTAATATTGCAAAAGTCTTTTTAGGGTTTCATTGTCATTAGGTCTAGGGTTTCATTAGGGTTTCATCAAAAATGGTTTCAAAATGTCCAATAACAACCAACATGCACATGAGGAGGTTCCAGCATCAATAAATTTTGTAATCAAGTTTTCAGAGATGTGTCTTTCCTCAAAACTCTGTTTTGAGAAAAAACAGAGTATTTTGACTTTTATTGTACAAATTCATGTAATTTTATTTTCTTCATATGTAAATAATTTCATCTGTAACCCTGGTCACTTTCCCTAGCCCCAGTAGCTCTGAACCCTTGCAAAACAAACAAAACACAGGTCATTCAGTCCATCACAAGCTCAAATGAAGTGAAAAAGCTCAAAAACAGAGTTAAAAAATAAAGTCAAATTTCAAACATTATGAAAGTGGGTTTTATAAACCAAAAGATTAAAAGCTCCTTGTATATAAGTCATTTTTCCATTGAAAGGCTCATTTGCATTTCAAAAACAAAGTTGGGAAAGCAAAGTCATGTTGATGAGCAAGTAAGACAAAGTTGGTGAAAAATCGCCCCAAGACAGAGGCACAGCGCATTGGGAAACTGGCGTGGTGCACATAACAGGCGCAACGCTGTTATAGACATTTTTGTGCCTTACAACTCCAAGCATGAAATGTCCATGAACCAAAGGCTCCTAAGTCCCTAAAAGTGTTGTTCTAACCCCTAAAGGAACAAGGTCAACAAATTACAGCTTCTCCCAGAAGTTCTCCACCAGAAACTGCTCAGAATAAGTCAAAACAGGATCATTTCAGTTGCTCCACTAGCTAAGTGCGTTGCATAGCACCTAAATCCACTGGCTAGGTGCGTTGCAATGCACCTAAATGCACTATGAGGGTGCGTTGAGCGAGAAATGACAAATGGCAGTGTCATTCCGCGAGGTGGAGAGACAATGGAAGCTTCCAGAATCTTCTCCTATGACACTTGCCTCACTGAATTCGACCAAGGATGAGTAAGAGGCCTTCAGTCTCCAAGTGGAAGCAAGAACTGACAGAGAGAAGACACTAATCAAATCACAAGCTGACTCATCCTCCTTACACACATCTATATATGGATCCCTCATCCCAGAGATCTAGAGGCTGGAATTTTGCACATTGTAAGGAATTGTTGTTGGTTTTGAGAGAAACATCAGAGAGTTGGGTGATCTATGCTTTGTTGGAGGTGAAGAGGGGCTTCTTTGCTGGGAGGTTGATGCTGGGTCAGGAACCATCGGTTGTAACTCCTCCTGGATCTTCTTGTTTATCAATAAAAACTATTTGAGTTTCTCCTCCATGGTTTTGTATCATTGATGCTTGTTACATTTGTATGGTTAACTTAAATCTGATCCTAAGTTGTTTATGAATATAGATCCATGTCTTTGTATAGTTTTCTTCTTCTGTGATCTTACAGGTACTTGGTGAAGCTGGGCAAGTAAGGGAGCAGGTAGCTGGAAGCTGTCAAATAAGAGAGGGATTATATCAAAGGATTAGCGCAAGACACAGGTTGGTTCTTTCTATTCCTCTCTATCTATAGTTCATAAAGGAAATACAAAAGTAGTTTTCTCTGTTTGTTTCTAAGGCAGCTGTCACACCTTAGTGGGATAGAGCAGTTCTAAATAGACACTTTTCCCGGTAACAAGCGCACCGGGCCGCGATTTCAAGTGCTAAATTACACCGACACGGCGCATACATAGGGCAAGGTGTGTTGGGTTTGAGGCGCGGCGAATAGAGTCGCCAAGCCCAGTTTCTTCAGCAACTTCTCCAAAACGCCAAAATCACCCAAATCTTCCATTGTATAAGTAAGTATAGTTCTCCCCTTGGCTAGTGAAAGAGTTTGCTACAAAGTTTATGGTGGTTGTCTTATGGTGATTGTTTAAAAGAAATCAAACCCTATCTATCGAAACCTCTCAAAAGAAATTGCTGCCTAGGGTTTGTATTTATTATTTGGCCACCAAGTTCACCTTTCCACTCCCTCACTCCATTTTCCCTCATTTCCCTATTCCCTAAATTCACACATTCCTAAACATCATCTATTCCTACCCCAATTCCCATTTCCCAAAATCCCAAATTCAATTTTCAAACCCTAGTACTACACCCAAAACTCCCAAATCATTCCCTAATTCCCTATTTCCCTAACTAAACCCTATCACAACAGTCCCTAAAATCCCTCGTTTTTTCCTCCCTCTACAGTCCCTCATATCACTTTTCCCTTGGTGGTAGAAATAAAAAACATCACAAACACCTGCTTCTCATCAAGGATAGCTCCAAGACAGCTCACCCACTAGCAGAGATGGCATCTGATCCCTCATATGATTATGAAGAGGAGACACACAGTGACTCACCTACAGAGGTACATGCGCCCAAGAGGCCTCATAGAGGTCGCAAGCATATTCAAGAAGAACCAACCACTCTTGCTGAATTACAGGCTTTCCCTCTTGCCATCACTTGTTTTCAGCACCAGTCCGGCTATGAATTTTGTGAGAAGGTTTCTAGCATTCAATTTCATCATGATTTGGCTCATTTGTTTGTGCTGCATTTACATGATGGTCAAGCCACTCAAGCTGGTGTCACTTTCACATTAACACCAAAATCTATTTCACTAGCAACCGATATTCCTAACATTGGAGAGCAATGGAACAAGAGGCAACAAATTGACCGGAAACATTATGAACCATACATCAAGCCCAACTATTTGAGATAGCTCAATAGATTTTTTCCTTTTCGGTACCTCAAAGATTCATATGCTCTTTAATGAAACTGATCATGAAGTATTTCAGCTGTGACGACCGGTTTTCCCGTTTATATGCCTATCATATCTGGTTGCTGATGCATTTTACCAGGGTGAGGATGATGAACAACTCTTACTTCATGTGCCAAAATATTGAAAATATGACCACTCTAGTGCAACACAAGACTCCTCGGCAGTAGTTCAACAATATATATCATTTTTCTCTCATTAAAATTATGGTCATCCATCAGCTTGGCTTGCAGGGCATCACTTGGGAGGACTTCATTTCTCGTGAGTCTTTCACAGCTCCTCAGGGACCTTCAGAGGCTTTGCATGAGACAAGTGGACCTTCTTATCAGCATGAGGTTCATGAGACACAAACTGCTAGTATGCCGGTGTTCATCACTTATCAGAAGGGCACTAGAGGGTTGTTCGCAGCAGCAAAGCGAGTATTATCTCCACCCAGGGTGGAAGGGGTCTCACTTCCGTCATCAGCACCACAGGTTCAGGACAAAGGCAAGAGGCCATTACAGGATGAGGGGCCTTCAGGTGAGTGGGACTTTATTCTCATTGAGGGTGATGATACAGATGTGGGCCCGCAAAGCACAAATCTCAAAGAAATCATCCAAGAGCAGCAGACAGACATCAATGCCTTGTCCCTCAACTTGGTAAGGGCTAAGTGGATTATAAAGTACCTGAAGCAAAGGAATAAGCAGCTTGAAGATCAGAAAGTGATTATGGAGTTGCAAAACATTCGGGAGAATCGCCAAGCTGCCCAAAGGAGGAGGGTGGAATTTACTTCACTTGAGCAAGAGATCAATGCCGATCGGGAGTCTTGGCTTGAAAGATTCAATATCCACTTAGAGAGGTTGTTGGGGAAGGAAAATAAGGAGAAGGCATTGTTGAGACATATAGCATATCATTATATGGTGAGGAACAAAGTTTGCAAGGTGAGAATTAGGAGCTTAAAGGCAAAATTGAAGAGGGCATCAAAGAGGCGAAAGGAGCATGATCACCTTCAGATATTGGCTGAGGCTTCCTTGGCCCAACAACATTCTTGATGGAGAAGATGGCCCAAATTTCAAAAAAATTGAGGCATTTTTTGCATTTTTGAAAATTTTGGCACAAAAAACAGGATTTTCTACCCTATGCGTCGTGCCACGTGGCACTTGCTTTTGATAGGAGCCTCTAAATCACAAAAACTCAGCATTTTTGGATTTGGCATGGAAAAATATGCTTGCCTACCAATGGCCAAGAAATTTGGACAAGTTTTGAGCCCTCAAAAAGGTCAAAAACACTCAAAAAATGACCTTACTACCCCTATTTTGACACACAGGAAGCAGTCTTCGGAGATTTGATTTTTGGTAGGGAAAATGGAGGCCAAATTGAAAAATTCCACTTGGGTTGGAAAGTAGACAGGCAGTCCTTTCTAGAAAGCACACTTGGAGTGAATTTTGACACTGGGAAGGCCTCCAAAAGTGGGTCCAAACAGGCGCTACACATAGAGAATCAAGCGTGGCGCATAGAGGAAATTTGGCCCAGTTTGACCAGGAATGCTCTGTTTTTCGCCTAGCTTTTGCTAGTTTGACTTTTTCATCTTCTTATTTTCAAATTTGTGATGTAATTTCATGTACATTGATGGATCATGATGTAAATATGGAAAATTTTCACTTTTGTAGGTAGATTCATCGGTTAAAAAGTTGTTTGAAACTGAATGAATCAGTTCCCTTATTTCTAGAGGCATGCTCTTCCACTGCCTGATTTATAGTTCTCAATTTAGAATTAGTTGGAACAGCTCCTAAACATGTGAGCTCGACCCCTAGAGTCTATTATGACCTATGGTTTGTCTATATTATGTGTTTTTTCAGCCATGAGCATGGTTGGACTCTTGAGAAAGTAAGGAGCTTGATTGTACACTCATATCAGCATTTTGGCTAAGGAATTGAGACCAGGGTTTGCAACACTCTTTGGGATCCCTGTGGCATGTTGCTTTGGTACACTACTTTCTTATTAATTTGTGAATTTACTTATGTGTTATGTATGTCATTTTCTTTCTTATTTCTTCTCAACTAAATCAAACAAGAGTGAAAGTAGAACTCATCGAAAATGTAGTGCTCTACTTGAGGTTTGCTTTAGTTTCTTAATGTTTTCAGCTGTTTGGAGAGGATCCATGGTTTATCTTGCCCTCTTCAACTCCTCCTATGTCTAAATCCCCCCATCTCATTCAATTCAAAGTGTCAAATTCAGTTTCCTACCTTTCCCCATTGAGATCTCTGCAAGACTGAGCCTCATTCCCTGCACCCAAGATCTGCCTTTTTCATTAGAACCAACAAAAAACATCATTTTACTCAATCAAACTCTTTGCACTTATACCTAGCCTAATATCAGTTGTTAATTCAATCATCTCAAGCCTTTAGTGATCATAATTTGCTGAGATTAACCCGGAGAGAGCCCTCTCCCGACCTGGTAGGGCTAGCTACCAGTTTAAGCGTGGTTTGATGTTGGCCCTCGATCCTACCTTTCTCAGCCTGAGGTAAATCTAGGACCTAACAACTGGTGCAACGAATCCCCTTACACAAGGTAGGGGTATGCGGGGTGAAATGTGTAGGGTCTAGGGTCATATGCCCTCCAGTTTCCCAATGATGCAAAAATATAAGGCCACAACAGAAACTTTATTCTTTGACTTTTGTAAGTCGGGCCACGAAATTCATCATTGCCTTGCATTGGAACTAACATGCGAATGAACCTTTGAATCCTTCACAGTGCAAGGGTTGGAAGAAGTATAAGCCATGATGAATGCAATTAACCAGCCTGGGTATGCCCAAGGTGGATAATACAATGAACAAGGCTGAGGATGTGGCATGGGAGCTAGAGGACCTGCTATGGGAAGAGGAGGATTTGGTTGAGGGAAGAGTACCATAATATGCTATAATTGTGGAAACCAAGGACACTTGGCTCGTGATTTTACTAATCCATGATGTACATGTATTTATTTCAATTCCCTAGATAATCCAATGGAGAACTTCCCCTAGGAAAAGAAAGGGCCCAATGTTCAAATGATAGCGGTAGAGCCGCGCAAGTCCCAATGATGGGTCGATGCAATAACATGGGGAGGAACCAAGACATGAGTTGACACCATGAGGTATTGAGAAAAAAAACTACAATGGGTAAGAAGAGCCCCTAAGCCATCACCAAAGTTTGATCCTGTGAAGGAGAAGGCTACATACAAGGAGGCTCAATGGGAAATAATTACTAAAGAATAGGATAGGTCAAAGTCCAAGCATAGATCTAGTTTAGAGTTTGCTGCAAAATTGTTTGGAGTTGGTGAAAGATCCATAGGAATTATATAAGTTCCAAAAGTTGGTAGAACAGTGCACCAATACTACTAAGGAGATTCTTGTTCAACCTTCGCTAAAGATTGTGAACCAAGTTTCTTGTTGGAAAATAACCAACAAAGAGTTTCGATTTGGGGTGTAAATAGCTAAATATGAGATGGATAACATTATTTTGGATCTAGGATCAGATGTAAATATCCTAACAAAGAGAACTTGGGAGATTATGGGGAGGCTGAAGCTAACGTGGTCTTTGATTCAACTTAGACTGGATAATCAACATCATTTTTTTTTTTTCGATCGGATGACTTTCAGGGGTACCAGTGGATGTCGATGGGGTTTTGAGTACAAATGATTTTGAGGCTATCGAAATTTTGGATGAAACTAAAACTTATCCATCTCTCTTTGAGTTCGGTTGGGCCTTTGATTGCCAGGTAAATATGAATTTTAAAAGAATACAAATTATTTTTGGTGGAGGAGATATTCCGTTTATTGCATCCTTGGACTCATGAGTAGGGGATCGCTACGTGGATATGTTAAAAGGTGAGCTTATTCATGAGGATTTAAACAACTTTTATAATATTACCACCTGGAAGGATGATTATGTAGACCCAATAGTCGATGGAGAATTGAGATGACGTAGCATTGGGTCATACACACTTGACTTAGAGGAGGCTTTAGAGAACTGGAAAAATCAACTACATGAGTTAAGTACCAGGCGATGCGCCCATATTACCAGGGTGGTGAGTTAGATAGGGACTGAGGTAAATAATCCAATCCATTTTGATGGACTATCTAAGACAGATATTTTTATGCAAGAGTATGAAGAGAAGGTACCTGACTGCTATAGGATCCCTACATTGGACGTCACACTACATGCAACACTAGCCAGGTGGTGGGCTGCGCATAGGGATAAAATCACGAGGTGGCGACAGTGGAAGGATTTTTTGAAAGTCAGATTTGGACCCAAATCTAGGGTCCCTGGGAAAAAATATTCAGGAATGGAGTGGCCTAGGACTCGCTTGAAACAATGCATTGTCGCATGGAAAAAAGGAGGGGTACCACAGTAGGAATGGGTACATCGTTTTATTCATACCTTGGATGTTATTCCGAAAAATTGGTATGTTGAGTTAGTGGTGCACAGATGAATCCGAGATTGGGATGAGTTGTCACAGAGTTTCAAGGCAACCTTCAACTTTCAAGTAGATGAACCTGAGCTAGGTCCTGGAGGTGTTGTGACTGAAGATAGTTGCAGTTGACAACTAAGTCCTCATCAAGGATGGGACATGGGGCGCTGCATCTCAACACTTGTAGAATGTTCACGGGTTTTTGGAATTCTACAATGTGGCAGATGATGGACGAGATAATGAGGAGCATTCATAGAATGTACAGATTCAGTAGGTAGAAATTTAATGCACGGTGGATGAACTGTTGTTATGAAACCAACTCACAAAAAGATAGAAAAGATAGATCAACGCCTTAGAATTCAGCCTCTTCGAGGGGGCAACCTCCTTTACATTACATAAATGAACAATTCTTGGATGATACAAATGAAAAGACCTCCTTTCTATATATAGGAGTCTAAGGGGTCATAATATAATCAGAGCCGACATAACAATAATAATGTAAGGGCACAATAATAACAATAGTGGGTTTCTATGGGGCACAATAGTAACAATATGGGCACTACATGGGTACATCAATATAATAAGGGGTTTGTACTAATAACAATAAGGGGTTACACTAGTAGTATAGGGGCTTAACATGCCCCTCTCCTTCAAAAAGTGTTGTCCTCAACGCTTGAGTAGTTCTTGATGCTTTTGTATAAAATTCTTGTCCTCCCATGTGGAATCTTCAGCGGGTAAGTTCTTCCACTTGATGAGATACTCTGAAATTGATTAATTTTGTAGCTGTCGGGTTCTTGTTTCTATGACTGCTCCAGGTTCCAATATGATTTTTCCTTCCTCTTCAATTTCTGGAAATATTGTTTGAATTGGGATCTTTTGCAACTTTTGAATAAGTGGCCATACTTCTTCGTCCTTCTTCCATTCATCCCTTGCTTTGTTTATCCAATCTAGTTGGATAATAGAAATAGCACAAAACAATGCTTCCACATCCTCATCCTTTCTTGAGAGTGCATCTACAACAAAATTTTGCTTCCATTTTCTATAGATGATGTCAAAGTCATAACCCAACATATTTGTGACACATTTTTTTTGTTCTTCTAAAGATAATAGTTGTTCTAAAACGTATTTAATACTATCATCATCCATTTTTACCTTGAAGTGTCTTCCCATTCGGTAAGGTTGCCATTTCTTAAGTGCATGTAGTATTTCCAAGATTTCCTTCTCATAAATAGCTTGCTTTAGATGTAGCAGTAAAAATACCCAATCACCTACATCAAACATTTTTCACTACGATGTTGATCTACCTGTTGTTTCATTTGATTTTGCACCAAAGTGGCATTATCCTTCAAAAGTTGGAGAACTTGTTGTTGATGCTCGATGTGATCTTTCACTACTTGAACATTTTTCTTCTTGATATGTCCTTCTATCTTGATAGTTTGATGAGTGTAATCCCGACCAATGAATTACAAGATATGGCTGGATTCATTTCTTCTTTCTTGATGTGATCTTTCACTTCTTGCACCATTTTCTTCTTTATATGTCCTTCTACCTTGAGAGTTTGAGGAGTGGTAATTCTTGCCAATGCTTTACAAGATATGGTCTGATTCATTTCTTCTTTCTCTAGGGTTGGGTCCTGGCATATATCTTCTTCTTTTGATGTTTCTTGATCATTTTCTTCCTCCTCTTCATACTCTATATAAAATAATTTCTTCTTAGCACACTTATGACCTTTAGTGCATTTGCTATCACAATTGTAACAAAGCCCTTTTTCTCTTTTTTCTTCCAATTGTTGTGGTGTAACCCTTGTAGGTTGTGGAAGGCTAGAAGAAACAACACTTCCATCTTTATAGTTGTGAGGGGTGACTTCCTTGTTGCCATAATTTTACTTTCCACTATGTAACAAAGCCCTTTTACTCTTTCCAAAGAAGGCGTTTCTCTTTGTATCTTCATAATGTGCTATCATTTCCTCCATGAAAATTGATCACGTAACAAGTCATTTACGAGAACAAAGCTCTTTATACCATAAAAATTGATCCGGTTCTAAATATGAAGATGCAATACATACCTTTTGTACTAGCGGTACACCATATAAATCAAAATATTGCTCCATCTGAAGTATCCAATTTACAGGATCCTTGCCATCAAACTTCCTCATATCGCATTTTCTTGATTTTAGGAGCTCGATATTGAAATTACTATAACTCTGTAATTTCGGCTCTTCCAGTTCTGAAATTGCGATTTGTAGTAGCCCTCTGTGTCCTCTTTCCAATGCCACCGGTATGATCAAATTTAGATTCTCCAAGAAAGAGTTATGTACAATCTCCCAAGATGATATGATTATATAGCTTTTCAGAAGAGCGAACTTGTAGGAAGTGCCACGTGTCACTGTTTTGACCTTAGGATCTGAAAAATATATACAAGAAACTACAGTCCATCTTATTTTTGTACCTTCTTACGAAATTTCAATTTGATGCTCAGAGAGAATGTTATGATGATTTTCCCCATTTCACCTTTTTGGAATGTATTTCAGGAGTCTGCAAAAAGATCAACTTCCTCACATCATATCACCGGAAATATAGCGCAAACAACTCTAAAATTCGGACCTGAGGTTCAGTGTGATTTCTTCTCAAATGGGTTTTTTTTTTCGCTTCTCAAACATCACAGAAAAAAAGTTATAGTGAAAATTCCACGATGACATATTTGGAGCAACGAAACCCTAGAATCCAAAGCTCTAATACCAAATGTTATGAAACCAGCTCACAAAAGGATAGAAAAGATAGATCAACGCCTTAGAATTCAGCCTCTTCGAGGGGGAAACCTCCTTTACATTACATAAATGAACAATTCTTGGATGATACAAATGAAAAGACCTCCTTTCTATATATAGGAGTCTAAGGGGTCATAATATAATCAGAGCCGACATAACAATAATAATGTAAGGGCACAATAATAACAATAGTGGGTTTTTATGGGGCACAATAGTAACAATATGGGCAGTACATGGGTACATCAATATAATAAGGGGGTTATACTAATAACAATAATGGGTTACACTAGTAGTATAGGGGCTTAACAACTGCCTTCACAATTTAAGGAATCTATGTAACCAATCAAAATAAAGAAAGGCAAGCACAAAGTTGAGGAATGTTCTGACTTGGAAACTATTCAAAGCTACCAGGATGGTGATATTATTGAAAATTTTATAGGTTTGTTGTGTCAAATATTGATTGGTAACAATGGTGGGAGAATCAAGAGTCTTGATGCAGCCAAGATCAAAGATATAGAATTTGGAAAATCATCGGTTAACAGTGCATTGACAGGAGCGATTGACATCTATGCATCCCCTTAGGAGGAGGGCTAGAGGTTAAGGTGACACATGAAGAGAAAAGGGGGTCGGATTACCCCCTATGTACATATGTAACTTTTGTAAATAGGTTTAACTAAGAGTTAGAGGGAGTGGGTCCTACCGAGAGGATACATGGGTATAGTCAAGGGTAAGCAATATGTTGTGTTGGGGGTGACACCGACTCAGGTACGAAGATCATTACAAATTATGGACCTACAAGATAAACAATGGCAACGATGTACTATGGCATGAGAGGACTCAGAGGCATTGATTAGGTTCAGGAAAGTGGGGGAAGAATAAATCAAAATGGTTTAGCTCTTCAAGGTAATCTTTGGGGAAATAGAAGAAATTTCTTGGAAAGATTACCAAATCCAATTCGGTAGGAGGAGGTGGCCTGTGAGATGTCAATTCACCCATGGATTATCGGGACACTGTCACATTGTGATATGAGGTCCAAAACTAAGGTGAATGAAGATCTTAATAAGTTAAGATTGACTAGGGAAACAAATTGGCTCGTGTGAACCATTGTATCAAACGAAATCAGAAAGAGTGGCAATGGAGTAGATTGTTGATTTCTGAAGATATTTGAATCCACACTCCATCATAACCAAAAGAACTTACTAGCAGGCCTGATGGAGAAATTAGAAGGTAAAATTATTATAAATGATCACGCAAGGACTGAAGGAGAGCAAGTTAAGTATTCTAGATTGGAGCTAAGCTCAATAGAAGGATGAGGAGGTTGAGAATTGCTTGAGAATGGAGACAAAGGGATCACGCAGGAGTAATGCGCTGATAGGAAGATAGGCAGAGGAATGGAATAAAGGACCATTCTGAATAGGAAATCCAATGAAACGATACAACTATGGAATAAAAGGTTTCGACAGAGGAACTTGGGTAATTAAAATGGGAATGGGAGATTTTGAGGTGGTTATACCACATGTGGGACAACTAAGCTAGTATCAACAAAATATCCCAACGGCCAGAGGGTCGACTAGTTTGAATGAGAGGGAAAAGGAGAGCCTTTAAGAGAACCATTGGGAATTATAAAATGGTTTTTCCAAGACCAAAGGGGGGTTGGCTAATGAATATCAGTTGGGTGATGTATTGTTGGTGACCAACAAGCTATTAGTTTGTTTTATGTCTTGTGAGTTGAAGTTATTCTATATACTTAGTGTCTGGTTATTATGGTTGGGTCAGTTGGTTTCCACAACGTTAATGTAAATGGTATTAGTTATCGAAGATACATATTAATGTTGTTGCAATAGTTCTTTGTTGTGTCTTGGATAATCTTATTGATGGCTAGAGGGCTCGATAAAATGTTATTTATAGATTTGAGGCTACTGCGATATGTAATTTTTGTGGTGATATCTTCCAAATTCATTTCATTTATGTTTTTTTGTAATTGACTTTTCAAACCAACCTCTGTGGTTCCTAAACATCAATTACAAAAAAACATGAATGAGATGACTCCAAAAGATATCACCACACAAAACTGTTATTTGTAACTTTGGGTATTTTCGCCAATTTCTACTAATATATATGGACTGGTATCATAGGAACTGATATAATTTTTTTATGATTGTGTCTGTCGACGAAAAAACTTTGGGTTATTTCTCTTTTCTGTATAACTATGTGAGTATACTGGTGGATTTCACTACTGTATGAATGTTAAGTGAATATATATGTTGAATATGGGTTTTGTTTGTGATTTGGGGTTGGATGATATTAATGTTGAAGGATTTTTGGTCTTTTGATTAATCTCAATGTTTATCTTGTTGTTTTTCTTCCTAGTGGTATCCTATAGCGATGATGTGTTCATGTATGGTCCAATAATGTTATTGTTATTAAGCCCTATCAAGTGGTTGCAGTTGTTGTTTTCCTGGTACTGTTAGAATTAGGGGTTGATGCATCCAGTAAATATTGGATGTGTGACTATCACACATTGGTGACTGTGTTTAAATTTCGCGAGGTCCTGTTGCGCTACACATAGCTATGACATGCCTATACAACAACGAAGGGATTTGATATCTGGCATACAACACAACGCAGTGTAGCAATAAAGTGGTTTGGGGTGTGTCAACTAGAAGTTATTTGTTGTAACCTTAAGACACTCCCATCCGAGAAAACCTATTTCTAACAGTCACCCATTAGTGTGTCATGTGAGGCTTCACCCACTAAATGGGTGTTTCCAAAAGGGATGATGTTAAGTGGGTCTTTGTTGGCCATCGTGTCGCAAATCTCGAGTATGTCATTATCTCGCGCACCAACTCCCCCCTTGCTCCAATTCCTGAAGCACTCTTCGAACAAAAGCGCTCAGGGAGCGCGTGTAGGTTTTAACATCGTACAGAAATTACATGCATACGAATTCTAAAACATAGAAAAATAAACAATGCAAGAGCATAACACATAAAACACATATACACAGAGATTTTCCTATTGGATCCCAAAACCGGGACTACCAGGTTGATTTTTCATTATGTTCCTTTCAATGTTATGATATATATTTATATATGCCGAAGCATCTAATACCATGGACCGAAAACCATCACATACAATACCATGGACCGAAAACCATCGCATCCAATACCATGGACAGAAAAACCATCGCGTCCAAAAAACATGTGCAAAAATCATGCACAAAACCATAGGTGGGTCCGCTCAACCTAACATAGCGTTCAAAATCAAAATTTTCTGGGGCGCTACCCCAGACCCCATAAAGTGGGGTTACGGGTACCTCTCAAACCCCCTGTTAACTACGTGGAAAGAATATAACACAACCCAACATTCTCCCACTTGTTTTTTTCTTTCCACAGGGGGCCACAGGAGAGCTTAGTCATTTTTCCAGCCCTGAAATGCCCATTGTTTCTCTACACTAGGAGAACTTCTCAGAGCTCACAGATTTTGTCAATGCATCTGCAGTATTCTTCAAAGTGTCCACCTTTACTAACAACACCTTTTTGTCTTCTATCATATCCCTCACAAAGTGATACTAAACATCAATGTTCTTTGTCTTTGAATGACACGCAGGGTTCTTTGCCAAGAAAATTGCACTTTGGCTGTCATAGTCTATCCTTATAGCTTCCTGTGCTAACCCCATACTTGAACACAATCTCTGCAACCAAACTACTTCCTTGCTTGCATGAGTGGCTGTCGTGTATTCTGCCTCCGTAGTTGTGTTGTGGCCAGCAACAACCCCCCCCTAGTTCATTTAAGTGTTGACCATAATAATTAAATGAATGGGGACCCTTAGTTAATTTTTAGAAAAAACAAGTTCCCTCAAGATAAGGTTACCATCATGGCCTTAGGTAAGTCTTTTGAACATTTTAAAACCTAAGTCTACGATAAAGAGAAAATATTTATTATGATGCGAAAAGATAGGAAATACCTCCATTTCTCTTTAAATATCGATATGCGCAAAATCCTCGTGTTAAGAATGTCATCGCGTCGCAACAAAGTAATCCTCATAAAGAAAAACTTAAAGATTCACCGATCTGCGATAACGCCGATCGCAAGATCGCATATCGCAGAAATGAACCGACAGGATTTGGCAAACATCAAAGTTCTGCGATCTGCGATGTTGCGATCGCTGCGATATTACAACCATGCGATTTGCGATGATGCGATTTGCGATGGGGCGACTTGCGATCGCGCGCTATGCGAGCTTACGTAAGCAAATCATAAATCACTTCAGTACGAATCCTTCGGGCGCGCCATTCAAAGAAAAAGCCACTTACCATAATCTGACTTGAAATCATGCGCTTTTAATGATAGTAAATGAATTAGTTGTCAGTTATTAAGTGAATTAAAGACGCGTGCCTTTGTAGAGATTTACTTCACGTAAGGTGGCATATTTGATATATCTGTTGCATTTAAAACTCTCCCATCACCCTTCTGGATCAGTCATTTCCATTTCACTCGTAATCTGCAGGAACGAAGAGCTAAGACGATTCAAACACAGACGTAGGAAGAAATGGGAAAGAAACACAAAGCTCAAAGCTCCGAAGCAAAGGAAAAGACAAAGGAGATGGCGCCTTTGTATACAGACACAGCCTGTAACAAAGACGCAGGAATATCAACATGGGAAAGCATGTACAGGCTGCTGGAAGAGGAAAATCCCAGAATAATGAAAGTTGTTGCTTCTGTGGGCTCACACCGCTCTTCTGAAGCGTCCTTAGAGGACCTAGCATGTTCATTTCTTCACAGAATAGCGGCAAGACCCAAAATCCTACCATATACGGATATGATCAAGTGGATACTGGATGATGCAGACATGAACAACAGACAATTCAAAGTGCAAAGACACAGGCTCATCGGATCGTTTGTTGCGCAAGACTTGAAGCTCATGTATCATCTTCCTGAACCACAAATGACCTATAATGCTCAATTAGTTAAGAATTTCGTGGCGGAGAACCCAGACCTATCAGATACCAGCAAAGATTGGTTTAGGAAAGAGGAGCCACTCAAAAAGAATAAAAACGGTATGTACAGCACTGGTTCCCTCACCTCTCCATATTGTTTTGTTGCGGCCATGCTCTGTAGGTTATTTGGGATGCCGGATATCAACAAGTTTTCATCCGAATGGATACCATTAATTGATGCTGCCACAAACGCCGACATTATAGATTGGGCCAAAATTCTTTCTGATAATCTATACATAGTTGTTATCAATTACCGGTCTAAAAGATCCTTGTCTCAAAGGGTCTATCCTCCTTTTTATCCGTCTGCATATATTATGGATTCTGTTTGTCTTGTATCTAAATTACCTACTATGGGTTGGAAATGGACTACCCAAGACCCATTGCCCATCCATGTTTATCATAAGGTATTATGGGATTCCCAGTTTGCCCCTCACTTCTACCAGATTTGCCACGGGCTTATTTTGCCCTTGTATAGAATAATGTATGATAAAGACCCCCCGAGGTGCTCTCCCGAGGCACAAATCGACATCATCCCCATCGCAAGATGGTTCGGGGAAGAATGGTTTACTTATGTTACAGTTTTTGGAAGCACTGTACCTCCACATGTCCTACCTCTATATATCCCTGATAAACTTTTGGCTCGGGAAATTGCTTATCAAACTTGTTCAGAAGGTGGTCTGACCAAAGATCTAAAAGACAAAAAGAAGGCCATATGGCCTCAATTTCCTGTAGCTTGTGGGGCCTTCTCATTGTTCGATGTAGGACACGCTTTAGGCGAAGTGGAGAATGTGACGTGTCTTCAATTATTTAAATTCCCAGCAAGGCCATTTGACCCAAATGATATCGCCCAAGAGTTCACCACAAATGTCAAAATAAGAGTGTTCTCTGGGAAGAAAGATTTGTTTGATGATCTATTTCAGAATAGAAGTTCGCTCCAAGAAGTTTTGCGAGAAGCTCGGTCGAGGTTGTCTCCAGATGACCTCCAAAGATTCATGTCATACAGGGAAAGAAGGTTGGCCAGTATTCCGCTAGAGAAGCTGCGACTGCCTGCTAGAGAACCAACTCCGAGCATTAGCCTCAGCGAAAACTCTAACACTTCCAGATCTAAATCCAACACCGCACAAGGAGCGCCTGAGCATCCTAAAGAGTCTGGATACGACCAAGGGAAAAGCGAAGAAACAACTAAGGATACAGCTCAGTCAAGTGCAATGTCTCAGCAACAAGTTATCGCCTCTCCGACAAGAGATGTCCCCCCTCCTGTCATCGAAGCACCGCTCGTCACAACAGAACTGGACAAAGAATGGGAAACCTTCAATGAATTGATCAATATTGAAGGGCAAGCCCCGAAAACACCTGTGAACAATACACAGGTAGTGCAAGAAGTGGTCCTGACCATAATCAGCAGTGTCACATAAACGGAGCATTTTCCTATCGCTCCACCTTCTGAGCTTCTACTTAATGTAAAAGAAATTCCCCCACTAGATGTATTCTATAGTCCCCAACACAAAGCAGTTGTAAGGAGGCAGAGAAAGAAAAGAAAACTAGAAAATACACTGCCACAAGATGCCGAACAGTTGGATGTCTTATGGAAAGACTCCAATAATAACCCAACTGAAAACCTCACTAAGCTGTCTCAGATTGCAGGAGCATATGCTTCTGCAACTATTGATAAGGCATCAGAAGTTCAACAGCTATTGAAAGAATAAAAAGACCAGATACAGCTGCTACAACAACAGTTGCAACAAGCCAATGCTAACACTAAAGCTTCCAAACAGCACGAGAAGCTGCAGGAAGACTTTCAATAGATGCAGATAGGCTATCAAAGGAGTCTCGACGAAAAAGGAAAACAATTGCAGACTTTACAAGAAATGCATAAAGATGAGCCTAAGTTTACAGAATTTGTTTCAGAAACTATTGGCTTAAATGAGAAACTACTGCAGCAACAGGAGGAGTTGGGAAGTAAAATGGCACAGTGGAGTCACTATTGCGAGATTAGCGATAAAATCACCAGTCAAGTGGTGGACTTGCGGAGTGACTATGATCAGAATGACAAGAGGGTGACAGAATTTTTGACTTGGCAGGATGATGATGAAGGAAAAAGAGCAGGTGCACCCAGGATAAACGAAAATCATAAAGAGTTTCTCTTTAATAAATGGGACGATCAAATCAGGCAGGCGGAGCAAGCAGCAGAGACAGTGACAACTCAGGCAAGTATTCTTATCAACTGTGTAAATGAGAATTTACATAGGGCCAATTTAATTGCAGAGACCACCCCGAGATACCTACCAAATAAGTCACAACTGGAAACAGAATGGAGGCAGAAAGCATAGGCAAAAGGGAAAGCAATCCAAGCATTAGCCAGGTTGAATTGGGAATGTTACTAGACGTACCTAGTGAAGCCGCACAACCAATGGATGACAGTGAAATGCATCACAAACACGGCCGAGAAAATAGCGCCAGCTCTTGTAGATGTTGTTTTCGCAGCACAGCTCAGCGCCGAAATCAGTCAACCGACTCTTCTTAAGCCTATGCTGAATACTTGCAACTTTAAGGACCAAGTTCAGAAGTAGCCTTACTTAGAATGTTGTTTTTTCTTTTTAACTAGATTAGAAAAAGGACGGTCATTTGAAAACCGTATCCTAAATTTTGTAATAATACTATTATTAGAATTAGGAAGTAGTATTTTAACCCTTCTCATGCATTTAGAGAAGGGTCCAGAAATTTGTCAAAAAATTGTCCTCGGAACATGCACTTCTGCACCCTCAGAGGAGGTTTTGATGAATGAATGGATCGAGGTTTATTAATGTTTGCATTTTAATGTCTGCTACTGATGTTGCACTTCTGTACTCTTAGTAGATGTTAGAACAAGTAGAGATAAATCGTTATTACTTGAAGTTTATGAGTGAAATCAGTCATAAATGGTACTTTTATCTCTTGACCAATTTCTGCTTACATTCTTAGAGTGATATGCAGTTTTAGTTGTTTATATGTTAATGTATGAATGTGTGGATTACCATTTGGCACTTCTATACGGTGGAGTCATTTATTTGTGCTTGACATATGAATAACTTATTATGCGATATGCTGTTCACAACTGTTTTGCCTAACTTTTTATGCAGAATGGTTTATCTTAATTGATTTCTATTCTTATGATAGCTGAATGATCTTTATTACTAGTTATTGTTCGAAATCTCTTTAGATCGCATAATAGAAGAAATACACCCCAGGTTAGCGTAGATTAGATGTGTTGTTTCTCATTAGATTACAGTAGCATTGTGTTAGTTTAGAGAGTTTGAATTAAATTAGATTAAAATAATCTTAGATCAACAGCATCCAACTCTACACACACACACCCCTTAGATTGGGAAACTGGTCCCATTATCCCCAGTCGGACCCGCTATACCAAACGGATAAGGAGCTGCCAACCAAGGTCCGGACCGGGTGGGTATCCCCCTTGTTGTCGACCCGATTTTCGGGGCTTCAAAATATTTGGCGCTAGAAGGAGGGCCTGAACATAGTGTCTGTTGGAATGATTTTCAATTATAAGATTTGAATCAGGATGGCTGCTCGTAAAATTCCTATTTGGAGTTGCATCCAAGTTCCTACCTTTTCCAACACTCCATCTGAAGTGGTAAGACTCTTGTCTCAGGTAAAATTCAATGGTAAGAATAACTCTTCTGCTTTTAATCATGCCCTTCAGTTTATTCAAAAAGTTTCAAGTCATGATATTCAGAGAATTGATGAAGGTGTCTTGTGCAGGATTTTTACTCTTACATTCACAGCGGAAGCTAGAAAATGGTGCAGAACCCTCCCAGTTGCATCAATTCACAGCTGGGACCAATTCGTCAAGACTTTCATTTTGGAATTTGATTGTTATGACTATGACCAGGTATATGATGAAATTGATTATCTACGGAAACAAGATGAATCCGTAAAAGATTTTAATATGCGATTTCATCTTAATTGTCTAAAGTATGATCTTGAAAGTGAGCTCACGAATGAAGAATCTTCGGATTATGCTGTGTATTCCCTACCTCCTATGTTTGATCAAGCAGAAATTAGTTCAACCTTTGTTGCATTTTCTTCTAATGTAAATAAGGATTCCAATTTGAATACACAAATCATACATGATGAAGAAAATCTACAAAGCCTAGGAGTCATGCATGCTCTAATGCAAGAAGACAAAAACGAGAATGTTGAAGGAGAAACTAACTTGGAACCAGGAGATGACTTTGATACAAGGTCAGACAATATCATTACAAATCAACAAATGCAGATGCCAAGGTTAGAACAACAAACTATTTCTCTTTCAAAAAGTGTCAGCACACAAAGGTATGATCTAAAACCCGATGTCTATGATGAATCTGATGAACAAAGTTTTTTCCATGATGTTTTCAAATGCATTGTTCCAGATTCGCATTTTTCTCTTTATCCCGATGTTTTTAGTGATGATAATTTCTCCCCTCTCAATATTAAAGATATCTTTAAAAACACATAGGGTTATTCAAATGACTCATCGTTAGATTTTCAAAATAAAGAGACAACTATAAAACATCCTTTGACCAATTTCAAACAAGAGCTGCTTGACCTCCCTTGTCAGAAAATATATAATGAAAAAGAGAAACCTAGGGAAATCTGTAAAATCATTTGTGATAGTTACTTTGACAACGATGATGTTGTTGAGTTACCCCAAGTAACTCAACTAAGTTCAGATAATGAGAAACATCCTAATTCAGAAATCATATCAGTCGACCCTCATTTCAAAGAAAAAGATCATTTGCATGATTTTATTATCCAAGACAATGCCCCGATCTATGATTCATATTATGAGGAGACCTCCATGCCTGTTCACGATCATAGCTTATCTTCTGATTCACAAGACCTGGCCAGTTCTTGTGAAAAGCAAGATGTTACAAGTAAATCCCAGTTGTGCTGTAACACTATTTGTACAGATAATCATCCCTTTCTTTCTCACTTGCACCCATTTTGTACAAAATCGGATTTTGTTTTAAATTTTCAGACTTTTGATAGATTATTGTGGCATGTTGAGCACCTTGTCAAAGAACATTCGAAAGACATGCCACCATTTTGGAAAGATAAGTTGTGTCAAGGAAGTGTAGAACTTTCTCAATTTCAACATCAATCAATGTCAGACTTTCTTAAGAAACTTCTTTGGCATCCAGAACACCATCAACCAAGGAAAGTACCTTTCGAAACTTATTGGCCATTCGCGCCAATTGATAAAGATCTTTCAGGGAATTTCCATCTATTTTGCATCGAACCATTTAGTGATTTATATATGGAAAATTTCCTTTTAAACCAGATCGCTAAAAGCTCAGCTTTAACGAACAGTGTGTTACAAGCCATTGAAATTAAAAAATCATATTCACAACCTGGCTTATCATCCTCCCTATTACGAGTTCATCAATCCATAACAGAAGTTCATCCTAATTTTGATGATCCAATAGGTATCCAGTTGGAAAGAAGTTTTCGTGAGAAAGAAATATCAGACAGAATTCCAACTGAGGTCATGCATTCTTATTCCACATCCAACATTAATAGTCCAAGGAAAATTAGGATCCTAATATTGATGTTTGGAAGTTACAAACGACTAGGAATAAAAATGAAGAGATGGTTCCATTGGAAATATCATTTCACCTAGCTAATTTTCTGTATATAGCTAGAATAGGAGTAGGAGTAATTTTGCTAGGTTGTTAGGTTTGCTTTTGATAATTGATAGGCAAAATAAGAGAAGGGATTATCCCTATTCTGTACATAACCCTAGAAAATGTCTATCTCTCATAATAGTTAAATATTTGCCTCCATAATAAGGTTTGTTATGGTTAACAGCATTTGACATTTACTAAGGACAACTTTTCTCTGTCAAAGATTTTGAACTTCTGCTTCTATGAACAACAAATCTTTTGGGAAACTTGATCTTTATTATCAATGAAACTTTAACTCAGATATGATACTAGTTTCAACTCCAAGAAATTTGAAGAAAGCTATCTTAGTGAAGAAATTGTCTTAGGTCAGTACAATGAAAGGTATCAATAATAAAATAAAGATTCTCTGTAGAAACAACCATAACCAAACAACTCTATCATTGTCGTCCAGATCTTTCTTAAGGAAAGAAAATTTGACTTCCTCCCTGCTAAAGGAAAACACAACATTCAGAGGAACAATTCAAAAAGACTCTATATCTCAAAGAATAAGAGGTCTCATCACGAGTCGGCTTATCATGATCACAGATATTATAACTTGCTGACTTTGCTAAAACTGTCTATCAAAGCAGGGCAATGACTCAAGATTGTTGCAATCAAAAGACAAGGGGTCTCTTCACGAGCCAACATGTTCAGCAAAAGTGTAAATCAAGTGAATGACTGTGTCATAATTTGGCCACCAAACCAAGACTTTGTTCTTTAGAGAATAAAAAAGGAAAAGTTTCAAAAAGGGTTTTTCTCTGAAAAAAGTTGTAAATAACCTTAAGCAGGATAAAGGATCATTGTTGGGTAATAGGTAACCCTGTCGACGCTATGGACGCCTGCTGGCAGCAGAGGCTCTACCTGCGACAAAGGAGCATATTTAAAAGGCTGTTACATAGGGAAGGCTTTATTTTATGTTTTACAAGACCAATTAATGACTGATTTAAATGCAAGGACAAACTGAGGATGCAAGTAATTGAAATAGAAAGAGGTTGAAACAAAACGTCATTGACAGTTTGAAGTGCCATTTGCTTTATCTTTTTATAATGAGGTTCAAGTTTTCTGAGAAATTTTTTTTTTCAGGAGTTTGAAAGCATCAATAGAAAATCAGACATAACTGGTTCTCCCAAGTGAATCGCCAATTGTTGTGGCCAGCAACAACCCCCCCCCTAGTTCATTTAAGTGTTGACCATAATACTTAAATGAATGGGGAACCTTAGTTAATTTTTAGAAAAAACAAGAGTTTCCTTCCCTCAAGATAAGGTTACCATCATGGGCTTAGGTAAGTCTTTTGAACATTTTAAAACCTAAGTCTACGATAAAGAGAAAATCTTTAAAGTTGTGTTGCGAAAAGATAGGAAATACCTCCATTTCTCTTTAAATATCGATATGCGCAAAATCCTCGTGTTAAGAATGTCATCGCGTCGCAACAAAGTAATCCTCATAAAGAAAAACTTAAAGATTCACCGATCTGTGATAACACTGATCGCAAGATCGCATATCGCAGAAATGAACCGACAGGATTTGGCAAACATCAAAGTTCTGCGATCTGCGATGTTGCGATCGCTGCGATATTACAACCATGCGATTTGCGATGATGCGATTTGCGATGGGGCGACTTGCGATCGTGTGCTATGCGAGCTTACGTAAGCAAATCATAAATCACTTCAGTACGAATCCTTTGGGCGTGCCATTCAAAGAAAAAGCCACTTACCATAATCTGACTTGAAATCATGTGCTTTTAATGATAGTAAATGAATTAGTTGTCAGTTATTAAGTGAATTAAAGACGCGTGCCTTTGTAGAGATTTACTTCACGTAAGGTGGCATATTTGATATATCTGTTGCATTTAAAACTCTCCCATCACCCTTCTGGATCAGTCATTTCCATTTCACTCGTAATCTGCAGGAACGAAGAGCTAAGACGATTCAAACACAGACGCAGGAAGAAATGGGAAAGAAACACAAAGCTCAAAGCTCCGAAGCAAGGGAAAAGACAAAGGAGATGGCGCCTTTGTATACAGACACAGCCTGTAACAAAGATGCAGGAATATCAACATGGGAAAGCATGTACAGGCTGCTGGAAGAGGAAAATCCCAGAATAATGAAAGTTGTTGCTTCTGTGGGCTCGCACCGCTCTTCTGAGGCGTCCTTAGAGGACCTAGCATGTTCATTTCTTCACAGAATAGCGGCAAGACCCAAAATCCTACCATATACGGATATGATCAAGTGGATACTAGATGATGCAGACATGAACAACAGACAATTCAAAGTGCAAGGACACGGGCTCATCAGATCGTTTGCTGCGCAAGACTTGAAGCTCATGTATCATCTTCCTGAACCACAAATGACCTATAATGCTCAATTAGTTAAGAAGTTCGCGGCGGAGAACCCAGACCTATCAGATACCACCAAAGATTGGTCTACGAAAGAGGAGCCACTCAAAAAGGATAAAAATGGTATGTACAACACTGGTTCGCTCACCTCTCCATATTGTTTTACTGCGGCCATGCTCTGTAGGTTATTTGGGATGCCGGATATCAACAAGTTTTCGTCTGAATGGCTACCATTAATTGATGCTTCCACAAACGCCGACATTATAGATTGGGCCAAAATTCTTTCTAATAATCTATACACAGCTGTTATCAATTACCGGTCTAAAAGATCCTTGTCTCAAAGGGTCTATCCTCCTTTTTATCTGTCTGCATATATTATGGATTCTGTTTGTCTTGTATCTAAATTCCCTATTATGGGTTGGAAATGGACTACCCAAGACCCATTGCCCATCCATGTTTATCATAAGGTATTATGGGATTCCCAGTTTGCCTCTCACTTCTACCAGATTTGCCACGGGTTTATTTTTCCCTTGTATAGAATAATGTATGATAAAGACCCCCTGAGGTGCTCTCCCGAGGCACAAATCGACATCATCCCCATCGCAAGATGGTTCGGGGAAGAATGGTTTACTTATGTTACAGTTTTTGGAAGCACTGTACCTCCACATGTCCTACCTCTATATATCCCTGATAAACTTTTGGCTCGGGAAATTGCTTATCAAACTTGTTCAGAAGGCGGTCTGACCAAAGACCTAAAATACAAAAAGAAGGCCATATGGCCTCAATTTCCTGTAGCTTGTGGGGCCTTCTCATTTTTCGATGTAGGACACGCTTTAGGCGAAGTGGAGAATGTGACGTGTCTTCAATTATTTAAATTCCCAGCAAGGCCATTTGACCCAAATGATATCGCCCAAGAGTTCACCACAAACGTCAAAATAAGAGTGTTCTCTGGGAAGAAAGATTTGTTTGATGATCTATTTCAGAATAGAAGTTCGCTCCAAGAAGTTTTGCGAGAAGCTCGGTCGAGGTTGTCTCCAGATGACCTCCAAAGATTCATGTCATACAGGGAAAGAAGGTTGGCCAGTATTCCGCTAGAGAAGCTGCGACTGCCTGCTAGAGAACCAACTCCAAGCATTAGCCTCAGCAAAAACTCTAGCACTTCCAGATCTAAATCCAACACCGCACAAGGAGTGCCTGAGCATCCTAAAGAGTCTGGATACGACCAAGGGAAAAGTGAAGAAACAACTAAGGATACAGCTCAATCAAGTGCAATGTCTCAGCAACAAGTTATCGCCTCTCCGACAAGAGATGACCCCCCTCCTGTCATCGAAGCACCGCTCGTCACAACAGAACTTGACAAAGAATGGGAAACCTTCAATGAATTGATCAATCTTGAAGGGCAAGCCCCGAAAACACCTGTGAACAATACACAGGTAGTGCAAGAAGTGGTCCCGACCATAATCAACAGTGTCACAGAAATGGAGCATTTTCCTATCGCTCCACCTTCTGAGCTTCTACTTAATGTAGAAGAAATTCCCCCACTGGATGTATTCTATAGTCCCCAACACAAAGCAGTTGTAAGGAGGCAGAGAAAGAAAAGAAAACTAGAAAATACACTGCCACAAGATGCCGAACAGTTGGATGTCTTATGGAAAGACCCCAATAATAACCCAACTGAAAACCTCACTAAGCTGTCTCAGATTGCAGGAGCATATGCTTCTGCAACTATTGATAAGGCATCAGAAGTTCAGCAGCTATTGAAAGAACAAGAAGACCAGATACAGCTGCTACAACAACAGTTGCAACAAGCCAATGCTAACACTGAAGCTTCCAAACAGCTCGAGAAGCTGCAGGAAGACTTTCAACAGATGCAGATAGGCTATCAAAGGAGTCTCGACGAAAAAGGAAAACAATTGCAGACTTTACAAGAAATGCATAAAGATGAGCCTAAGTTGACAGAATTTGTTTCAGAAACTATTGGCTTAAATGAGCAACTACTGCAGCAACAGGAGGAGTTGGGACGTAAAATAGCACAGTGGAGTCACTATTGCGAGCTGAGCGATAAAATCACCAGTCAAGTGGTGGACTTGCGGAGTGACTATGATCAGAATGACAAGAGGGTGACAGAATATTTGACTTGGCAGGATGATGATGAAGGAAAAAGAGCAGGTGCACCCAGGATAAACGAAAATCATAAAGAGTTGCTCTTTAATAAATGGGACGATCAAATCAGGCAGGCGGAGCAAGCAGCAGAGACAGCGGCAACTCAGGCAAGTATTCTTATCGACTGTGTAAATGAGAATTTACATAGGGCCAATTTAATTGCAGAGACCACCCCGGGATACCTACCAAATAAGTCACAACTGGAAACAGAATGGAGGCAGAAAGCACAGGCAAAAGGGAAAGCAATCCAAGCATTAGCCAGGTTGAATTGGGAATGTTACTGGACGTACCTAGTCAAGCCGCACAGCCAATGGATGACGGTGAAATGCATCACAAACGCGGCCGAGAAAATAGCGCCAGCTCTTGTAGATGTTGTTTTTGCAGCATAGCTCAACGCCGAAATCAGTCAACCGACTCTTCTTAAGCCTATGCTGGATACTTGCAACTTTAAGGACCAAGTTCAGAAGTAGCATTACTTAGAATGTTGTTTTTTCTTTTTAACTAGATTAGAAAAAGGAGGGTCATTTGAAAACTGCATCCTAAATTTTGTAATAATACTATTATTAGAATTAGGAAGTAGTATTTTAACCCTTCTCATGCATTTAGAGAAGGGTCCACAAATTTTCAAAAACTTGTCCTCGGAACATGCATTTCTGCACCCTCAGAGGAGGTTTTGATGAATGAATGGATCGAGATTTATTAATGTTTGCATTTTAATGTCTGCTACTGATGTTGCACTTCTGTACTCTTAGTAGATGTTAGAACAAGTAGAGATAAATCGTTATTACTTGAAGTTTATGAGTGAAATCAGTCATAAATGGTACTTTTATCTCTTGACCAATTTCTGCTTATATTCTTAGAGTGATATGCAGTTTTAGTTGTTTATATGTTAGTGTATGAATGTGTGGATTACCATTTGGAACTTCTATACGGTGGAGTCATTTATTTGTGCTTGACATATGAATAAATTATTATGCGATATGTTGTTCACAACTGTTTTGCCTAACTTTTTATGCAGAATGGTTTATCTTAATTGATTTCTATTCTTATGATAGTTGAATGATCTTTATTACCAGTTATTGTTCGAAATCTCTTTAGATCACATAATAGAAGAAATACACCCCGGGTTAGCATAGATTAGATGTGTTGTTTCTCATTAGATTACAGTAGCATAGTGTTAGTTTAGAGAGTTTGAATTAAATTAGATTAAAATACTCTTAGATCAACAGCATCCAACTCTACACACGCACACACCCTTTAGATTGGGAAACTGGTCCCATTATCCCCAGTCGGACCCGCTATACCAAACGGATAAGGAGCTGCCAACCACGGTCCGGACCAGGTGGGTATCCCCCTTGTTGTCGACCCGATTTTCGGGGCTTCAACAAGTTGATAGTGCCACTATAGATTGTTTCTTACTCATCCAACTGATTGCACCTCCAAATAGGTTAAACACATAACCACTTGTAGATCTTCTCTGATCCAGATCTCCGGCCCAGTCTGCATCAACAAAGCTACGAATACCCAACACTCTGTCCAATCATGGTCTTCCTTGGTAGCACAAACCATAATCACTAGTGCCATGCAAATACCTGAAAAATCGCTTCACTGCTGCCCATTGCTCCTTTCCTGGTTTTGTCATAAACCTGCTCAATACTCCCACTACATGTGTAATGTCTAGTCTAGTACAGATCATTTCATACATCAGGCTACCGACTGCACTTTCATATGGAACATGGGACATGTCCTCTTTCTTGTGTCTTGGGACAATGTTCAGCAGATAACTTTACACCTACAGGAATAGGAACCTTCACCGGTTTACTATCCTGCATATTAAACCTCTGCAATATTATCTCAACATACTTCCTCTGGTTTAACCAAAGCTTCCTCTTTTCCTAATCTCTTTTAATTTCCATGCCCAAAATATAGTTTGCAGCACCAAGATCTTTCATGTCAAATTTGGAGGACAATTGGGTCTTCAAATCCTAGATAATTTCTTTGTCATTTCCAACCAGCAACATATCATCCACATATAAGACCAGATAAATAACACGATCACCAATTAATTTAAAATACACACAATGATCTGCTTTGCTTTTGGTGAAGCCAAGTCCCCGTATAAATGTATCAAATTTCTGATACCACATCCTTGGTGACTGTTTTAACCCATACATAGACTTCTTTAACTTGCATACTAGTTCTTTCTTACTCTTCACCGCAAAGCCTTCAGGTAGTTTCATGTAGATTTCCTCTTCCAGATCCCTGTGAAGAAATGTTGTCTTCACATCCATCTGTTCTACCTCAAAATCAAAAGCAGTAGCAACAGATAAAAGTAATCTAATAGAGGTTACCTTGGCAACAGGAGAAAAAATATCACCAAAATCAATTCGTGGCACCTGGGAATAACCTTTTGCTACCAACCGAGCTTTGTATTTCTCCACTTTTCCTTCTGCATTTGTCTTCTTTTTGAACACCCATTTGCTGCCAATGGGTTTCCTTCTAGCCGGCAACTCCACCAGATCCCAAGCCTCATTTTTGTGCAAAGATGCCATTTCATCAACCATGGCCTCTTTCCAGAGTTTTCCATCTTCTGAATCCACTGCTTCCTTTACAGTTTTGGGTCATCATCAGTAATAGATAAAGCAAAATTTGAATAGAAAGCAGATGGACTATACCTTTCTTGCTGCCTTCTTTCTTGAACCGATCTTCTTACACCCGGAGTTTGTGGCCCTTCAGCGTCTGATTCCTCCTCTACTGTAGAGTTTAATTCTTCCTCCTTTAGCTCAAACTCTATCTTCTCGGGTTCCTTTTTTTAGACTTCATGTTTAATAACATCTTTCATCTCTCTGAACACCACATCTCGGCTGTACACAACCTTCCTTGTTACTGGGTTCCAAAGCTTATAACCCTTCAAACCATCCTTATACCCAATAAAGATGCACTTTTCGAATTTACTATCCAACTTGGTTCGTTTCTCCTTTGGAACATGTACATATGCATCACATCCAAATACCCTCAGATGTGAAAGAGAGGGTTTCTTACTAGTCTATACCTCTTGTGGAGTCTTATCCTCCAACACTGATGAAGGTGACCTGTTGACTAGGTAACATGCAGTATCCACCGCCTCTGCCCAAAATTCGTATCCTAACCCGGCACCATTGAGCATGCTTCTTGCCCTTTCCATCAATGTCTTATTCATTCTTTGTGCAACTCCATTTTGCTAAGGTGTATATGGAGTAGTCTTCTGTCATGCTATACCACACTTCTTATAGAATTCTTCAAATTCCATACTGCAAAACTCTCCACCATTATCTATCCTCAGCACCTTTATCTTCTTCTCTATCTGGTTTTCCACCAGAGACTTGAATTCTTTAAACCTATCAAAGACTTCAGATTTCTTCTTAAGGAAATATATCCATGTATTCCTTGAGAATTCATCTATAAATGATACATAGTACACAGACTTACCCAGTGATGGAACCTTCACAGGTCCAAGCACATCACTGTGCACAAGCTTTAATATATGTTTCGCCCTCTTACTCCCAGAGGGGAAACTCACCCGATTCTGCTTCCCATATACACAATTTTCACAGAGATCAAAATCCAGAGAACTATTACTCATACCTTCTACCATACCTTTACCATGAAGTATTCAAAGGCCCTTCTCTCCAATATGCCCAAGCCTTTGATTCCACAACATGGTTCTCTCTCCAGAGACGACTAGATTTTCTACTCCACTTTCAGGAACCACAGAATTGTTGCACCCATCAACAACAGTGCTACCTTGCAGTTTGTACAGAGTTCCAATCCGAACTCCCCAGATGAATACCAGTGCTCCCCAAACCATCTTGCTGGTATCCTTCTCGAACACTGTTTTTACACCTGCATCATCCAGCTTGCTTATAGAAATCAAATTTCTGGCCAATGCAAGAATATGTAGAACACTTGGAAGTGTTCTAAGCCTTCCACCTTGCAACTTCAACTTTACTTTTCCACGACCAATGATTCTAGCCATCCTTTCATCCCCCAAGAAGACATCACCACCATCATATTTCCTATACTCGCAGAACCAATCTCTATGGGGAGTGAAGTGAAAGGATGCACCTGAGTCAATCAACCATGCCTCATGATCTACATGTGTACTTGAAGAATCCAAGTACACATCCCCACCTTCATCTGAGGTGGTTTTTGCCTCTGTAGAAGGAGCATCATCAGATCCCTTTCCTTTATAAGGAGCTTTTGATTTATAGTCCCTTTTGAAGTGCCCTTCCTTTCCACATTTCCAGCACACCACATTTACAGGTTTTCCTGGAGATTTAGATCTCCCTCTAGATTTAAATCTCCCACTCGATGACTTATTTTTGTTTCTGCTCTGGGACCGTCCTTGTACAAACAGGGCATCACCATTCTAGCTCTCCATACTTTTCCATCTCATCTCCTCCATCAGCAAGGATGAGACTATTTCATCAAAATGCAAGGCAGTTGTATTGCTACCTATTTCAATAACCAGACTATCCCACGAATCTGGTAGAGAACACAACAAACTAATGCACTTATATTCATCTGAAATTTTAATATCAACAGATGCTAACTGACTTACCACAGTATTAAATGCATTCAGATGCTTTGTCACTGAGTCTCCATCTTTCATCCTCAGGTTATACAGCTTTTTCCGTAGGAACAATGTATTCACCAGAGACTTAGATTGGTGTAAAGTCCCTAACTTGTCCCACAAAGGCTTTTCCGTAGCTTTCCCTCATACATTCAACAATATTGAATTTGAGACACACAATCGTATTGTGCTCTTTGCCTTCCGATCCAACTTCTTCCATTCTTCGTCAGTCACTCCCGTTGGTTTAGTACTTGGATCTACCATGATCCACTGATCTTTACCCACCAACAGATCCTCCATCTTGAGTTTCCACAACTCAAAACTCTGACCATTGAATTTCTTGATCTCTATCTTTCCACCACTCCCCATCTTCTTTCACCACCAGAATTGATCTCGCAAATCTCCCACTGAACAGGGTCTACCACAGGCCCAAGTGAAACCCCTCAGCAACAAAGGCGTCCCCTTGAAGCCAAAAACAGCTCTAATACCAAATGTAGGTTTTAACCCCATACAGAAATTACCTGCATACGAATTCTAAAATATAGAAAAATAAAAAATGCAAGATCATAACAAATAAAACACATATACACAGAGATTTTCCCACTGGATCCCAAAACCGGGGAATAATACATATTTATACATGCCGAAGCATCCAATACCATGGACCGAAAACCATCGCATCCAATACCATGGACCGAAAACCATCGCGTCCAATACCATGGACTAAAAAACCATCACGTCCAAAAAAAATGTGCAAAAATCATGTACAAAACCTTAGGTGGGTCCGCCCAACCTAACATAGGGTCCAAAATCAAAGTTTTCCAGTGCGCTGCCCCGGACCCCATAAATTGGGGTTATGGGGACCTCTCAAACCCCCTGTTAACTACGTGGAAAGAATATAACACAACCCAACAGCGCACTCTTGAATTGATCTTGTTTGGGAGCAATTTTTAATGATCAACACCTAATCAAAAATTAAATAGGAACACACAAATAACCATAAATACAAAGATGCAACAAAAATAACACTTCATTTCATTAATATCAAAATACAGAAATATGCTTACAAACAGAATGGAAATAAACTAGCTCGGGCAATGGTAGCTTATCTCTGAGAAGAGATGTGACATACACATGCCTCTGAACTGTGTTATAATGAGGCTCAAGAACCTATTTATTATTGAAAAACCAGGGAAATCCATAAACAACCAAAACCCTAACCCCAGGAGATGGAACACAAAGAGTTTGTGGGCCTCGTTGCGGTTAGTTTAGAAACCAACTTCCCAGGGTCATAACTTGGTTATATTATCTCTGTTTGGCGTGTATGATGCCTCGTTGGAAAGATCTATCCGAGTACTACAAGGCCTAATATGAATCTCAAAAAATGTCATTTAGAGGGTCAAAACTGCTTCGAAAGTTTAGGACACAAAAAACTGACAAAAATAGTAAATGTTGCAATCAACAAGGAAATAGATGAAACCAACTGGAGGTCTAGGTGGAATAGGTGGGTGGCATCTGATATACACCTGGATCATTCCTCCCTCCTTAGGAATAAATGGTCCCCATTTCATGCAAAGCCTCCATGAGATGAGGAAATTTTTGTTGAACCTGGTCCCTAGCGAACCATTTGACCTGGTGAAGGAGTTGGTGTACTTTGATAATTCAATATAGCTGGATCCTTTGTTGGCGATTGTTCTTCATCTATGTATCCATGATTTGATTAGTTGTAGCATGTTCCATGTAGTATGGGATTAGCTCTATTGGTGTGAGTTGTTCTGCAATATCGAATTTATCTAGCAATGGTGGAAAGTATGGTTGAAGGCGGTCTACATTGAACACTAGGTGTATACCAAGGAATGGTGGAGTGATGAGCTTAAAGGCATTGTCCCCTACAGCCTTGGTGATGGTGTATGACCCATATCAGAATGGTCAAAGCTTGTGGTGGGGTCCAGTGAGGCTCTCCTTCTGTAAATGTAGCCAAATTTTGTCGCCCACCTAGAACGTTTACAGAACCTGATGTTGATCATGGCGTTTCTTGTACTTAGCATTGGATCTATCCAATATATCATCGAACTACTGGTGGATGTGTTGAATGTGCTCAATGAAGCTGTTAGCCCTGTCAGCTTCGGACTGGACGTGAGTCGAATCTTCCAGAGTAGCTGCAAATGGTATGGGCACATTAATGGGACCTAATGGCTGAAATCCCAACCCTACCTGAAAGGGGTTATGTCTTGTTGAGCTATAGAGATATCTGTTTTAGCTGTGTTGTACATATGGGAGGCTTTCATCCCATTTGTGTGGATGCTTTGAGTTGTACATGTGCATAATGTGTATGATTATGTTGTTGACGACCTTTGTTTGGCCATAAGTTTGTGGATGGAAAGTCGTGGACTTAGTAAGTTTGGTATGTAGCATCGACTAGAGACTTGATCAAAATGAACTTAGGAATATATTGTCCCGATTTGAGACAATGGACTGTGGGATCCCAAAGTGTACTCACTCACTCTCAAAGAATAACTTAGCAGTGGCCTCTGTTGTGATACTCTTCTTTCATGCCACCATAATGGCCATCTTAGATAATCTGTTGATGATCACGAAAACACAGTCATTTTCGTGCTTAGAAGAAGGAAGGCTCGTCATGTAATCCATGGATATGGATTCCCAAGGTTGAATAGGAGTAGGAAGAGGAGTATATAGGCCTTTCTTCTTGATGGTTCCTTTGGACATGGTGCGGGCAAATCAAGATTTAATGTGCCTCCCAACATCCTGATGAAGGTTCAGCCAATAAAAATACTTCTATAGTACTGACACTATTTTCTCTACTTTGAAATTTCCAACGACTCGAATCTAGTGCGCCTCCCAAATCTCTTGGCACGCTTGCTTGAAGGAACACAATTGTGTCCCAGGTGGCATAAAAGTGCATCTTGGAGGTGAAAAATTGGAACTTTCTTACCTTCTAGGAGTGTTTGGTATGTGCTGCCAAATCCTGGATCGCTCTTATAAAGATGCATCCACCCCAAAGTCTCGTGTCCACAAGAGTTGAGAAAAGTGATCAGTGCCATGAATGGTGGTCGACTGAGGCAGTCTACAACATTATTGGTGCTACCCTTCTTGTACTTAATTTTAAAATGGAACTATTGCAGGTATGTGGACCATTTTTTATGGCGATCATTCTGCAAATTCCCTTTTGTCTGTGTGAACTATAGGGCTTGGTGGTCTTTGTGGATGACTGTTTCCTTCCCCAGAATGTAATGCTTCCATTGACGACAAGCCTGCACAATGGAATAAATTTCTTTTTCATAAGTGGGATAATTTCGAACTGTGTCTAAAAGTGTCTTACTATGGTAAGCCACTGGATGCCCCTGCTGAGTAAGAACTGCACCAATATCTTAGATAGAGGTATCTGTCTCAATATCAAATGGTCTGTAGGTTTGGTAATGTGAGAAATGGTGCAGAATAGAGGCAATGCTTCAACTTAGAAAATGCCTTCTGTTGGCTTTCATACGAATTTTTTTTCTTTCACTTTGCCCTTGGTGACTTGACTTAAAGGCCAAGTGATACGAGAGAACCCTAACACGAACCTGCGATAGAAATTGGAAATACTCAGAAAGATGCGGAGCACTGTTAGAGTGGTTGGGGATGGTTAATCCTGAATGACTTGTATCTTGGCTAGGTCCACATGCACACCCTTCTTGTCAATGATTTACCCTAGATATTGAACCCAGGTCATGCCAAAAGTGCATTTCTCCACATTGGCACACAACTTGTGTTGTCGCAGGGTATGAAGGAACTGTCGAATATGATGGTAGTGCTCTTCCCAACTCTAGTTGAAGATCAAGATGTGATATAAATACACCACCATGAATGCATTGGTGAAGGGTTGCAATATGTTGTTCATCAACCTCATGAAGTTTGCAGGGGAATTCGTCAACCTGAAAGGCATGACCAACCATTCGAAAATTCCCTCCTTGGATTTTAAGGTAGTCTTGCACACATCAGAGGGTTCAATAGGCACTTGGTGATAATTGGACTTCAAGTCAATCTTGCTGAAATACTTGGCCCCCTTGAGTTGGTCTAGAAGGTCATCAATCCAAGGGATTGGATACCTATTCCAAATAGTGATTTTGTTTGGTGCGCAATAGTCAATACAGAGTCTCCAGGTCTCGTCTTTCTTTTGTACCAATACAATTGGGCTCCCACAGGGTGATGAGATTGGTTTGATATACCATTTCTGCAACAACTCTTGAATTTGCCTCTTGATCTCATCATTCTCCAGAAAAGAGCGTTGATATATTGGTCCATTGGGTAGTGGCGCACCCGGGGTCAGATCGATGGAGTGCTTGACTTGACAATGCAGAGGTACCCCTGTAGGTGAGGCGAAAATGTCCATGTACTCCTCCATGACCTTGTCTATCTTATTTTTTTGTGCAGAGTAGCCTTGTTTAGAAGTCGTGGCCATAATATTCTTCTTTCCCTGAGGGAAAATCATAAGGAAAATAAATTTCCTGGTCTGGGAAATGATCTTACTGCATTTCTTTGCAGATATCAAAGAGATGGCACTAGGCAGGGCTACCTCTAGTATCCTGTACAACTTTTCTCCCAAAGAAATAATTACAGAGCGAGGGCTAGACTCATATACAACATGTCCTTTCCACAAGTATGGTTGTCATAATAATACATCACAAACTTCAAGAGGAGAAACATCACATAGTACCTCATCTGTGAAAGGTTTGATGTTGTAGGGGACGTGACTGCTGGTTGATGTGGAGATCTCATTCTTGGTGAAGCCACTAGATAGTGTATGCCTATAGATGTGTTGTAGTCAAGAGGCCCAACTACTTCATGAAATTTGCTGAAATGAGGTTCTTTTGGCTCCCAATGTCGACGATGAACTGCAATGGAGAACCCTTCACCGACATTTGTCAGTGAAAGAGGTGTTCCCCCTCCTTTGGATCTTTAGGATCATTCTTCTAGATCTTGGTAGTGGCCACGGTGGAACTAGGCTCTGTGTTAATGCTCTACTTCCCTTTGTCATTCCCCTTGTTGGGTTTTGACTTTGAGTCAGAACATGCATCTGATTCAGAAGCCTTTAGCTCAACCACCAGTGACTTCTTGGCTCGACACTCACTCGTGTTGTGAGTGGATCTTTTATAGAACTCACACCATTTTATCATGTCCTTTGCCTTCGTGGTGTTGTTCTTTGCTTGTGGATTTGGAAGGTTGTCCTAGGTTGCCTCACCTTGGCTTTGTCCTTTGCTTTGTGGTTTGGGAGCACCTTATCCTTACTTCTAATTTTCAAATCCAAATTATCACTTCTTCAGTTTAAACTTTTTCTTAATCTTGATAGCGTATCGGTACATCGTGCAAAGCATTGAGATGTCCAGAAACTCCATCTCATCATAGATGTACTTGTGTAGACAACCATGGTACTTGAGTAACAAATGCCACTCATAATCCTTGATACCCAGCTTCGAACGAAGAGTATGGAAAACATTCGTGAACTTCGACACATCTTGGTCCCTTCCCTGTCATAGCGTGGTCCATTTGATGTATTTATCTTCAGAGCTCTCGACAGGGTAATATTTTTCCTTGATGGAAACTCGGAAAGAATCCCAAGTGGGTGCAGCTAAAAATAGTGAGGATTACCTCTCATCCTTTTGTTCACAGTAGGTTTCCCACCAGTCCTTGACTTGTGGAGCATCTTTGAGAAGTGCAAAAGTAATATTTTCCCAATTGGAAAAGTCATGAATTGAAAAATATCCTTCCAACAAATTTAGCCATTTATCTATGCGATATGCATCTATCTATCCTCAAATATGGGAATATCAAAGTTAAATTGTACCTTAAAAGGAGTGGCACCTCCAAAGTGGATGTTAGATGAAGATGCGTCACTTTTGGGTAGTCGTCAAAGGATCTGGGAAAATTTATCCATCATCATATTCCTCTATTGCTCGAGGGCTTCCTCGAGAAATATTTTGAAAGGATCTCCTGCCCCCTCTTCTTTCTTCTCTTTTTCCATGGGAGGCCATCGGTTTATGCGAGGTAGGTCTTGCAAAGGTTCAACCAGTCCGAGCCCTAACTCCTTATACCCTGACCTCGTTGGAGACATGCAAAGGAAAACAAAGAAAGAGAAGAGCACTCTGATACCATTGATCCAAACTGAAACAAGAACACAACGAATTATAGAAATAACCATAAATACAAATATGCAACAGAAATAACACTTCATTTCATTAATATCAAAATACGGAAATATGCTTACAAACAAAATGGAAATAAATTAGCTTGGGTGAAGGTAGCTTATCTCTGAGAAGAGATGTGATAGCTACACACTTATGAACTTTGTTACAATGAGGCTCAAGGTCCTATTTATTATTTAACTACAAGGAAAACCCAAAACCCTAACCCCAGGAGATGGAACACTAAGAGTTTGTGGGATCTGTTGGGGTTACTTGGCAACCAACTTCCCGGGGTCGTAACTTGGTCATATTAGCTCCATTTGACACGTACAATACCTTGTTGGAAAGATATCTCTGAGTACTACAAGATTGCAGTAGAACCATAGTTCCTATCGGATTGTTGCAGACCTCAACAAAATGCTGCTTAGGGGGTTCAAAACTTCTCCGGACGTTCAGTACCCAAAAAACTGCTAAAAATAGTAAATGATGCAATAAACAAGAAAATATATGAAACCAATTGGAGGTATAGGTGGAATAGGTGGGTGGCCACCAATATCCACCTGGATCAACACCCCTGTAAAAGCATGTGACAAATTGAGTGAGAAGGAAAAGGGTTTGAACAAAAATTTTTGCATGCTCCATTGTAAAACAACCTACACTAGTTCATATACTTGTGTAAGAAAGCATCTCTACAAGATTATGCCATGTTATAAAAATAAGACTGTATGAGTCAATTTTTTTGATCAAGAGTTAACAAATAATATAAATAGATACAAAATAATACCCATCTGCAATATGATTTCCTTGTACAAATGAAGGGTTCCATTGTAGGAAAAAAAGACCTAAATTAACATAGCTTCTTCTGTCAGATATTTCTCCTAATGAATAGTCTATATTGACTACAAAATTGCAATATTTTACAAGGAAATTTTCTCAAAAAATTCGTTTCAGGGGTACTGCCCCTGAACACCCACTAGGGGGGCATCAAAGGTTGTTTCCACCCCCCTGAACCCCCCTAGACCCCCCTGCAACATTAGTGGGGGTAAAAGACCCCCTCACACCCCCCTAGTTGGGGCTGAGATCCAAATGAAACCAAAATAAGACCTCTAAATCAAGAAGATAATTAGGCTCCACACCTAACATGATGAGAATCAAGATGTTGTAACTTGTGCACCTATGGTTGATGAAGATTATAACTACCATATGATTGATTTTATATGGTTTAATCCATGCTTTTATGTTTTTTATAACTAATTCGTCATTCTATATGCTTTTGTTGACATATATGCATCAAAATATATATTATATAAAAATTTCTCTTGAACCAGAAGCTTCTAAAAATTTTCGCTCCCTGCTCCTGCTTCCAAATAGCCTTGCGTAAAGATGGAACCCTAGATGAACCTTGCAATCCTCCGCATAGCATAACTCCTAGAAGAAGGATAATGACTATAGGGATTGTTAGGCCCAAAGTATTGGACCCTTAGATCGGTTGGAATAGTGAAAGGATTATTTCATGTAGATGGATTCCCCACCAGGGACAAAGGAAATCCCAAAAGAATGATTACTAATTGGGTTATATTTGACACTAGAAGGATGAATTCCCTATGTGAAAGCACCACCATAAGTGGGAAGACTTGTAGGAAAAGTGGCACTAGCAGGGACATTTCCCCCAAATAAGTTAGTGATTCCAAAGGAATTTAAAACTCCAAAGAAGGGTATTCGTCCTAATGTAGAAATACCACAAGGATTAGATGTCCCTCCAAACACATTATCCCAAGTCTAACTAGGAACATGTGTAGAGCCACCCTAAAAATTCCTTAAATATGTTTGTCCCATACTAGAGATCATGATCATAGCGATGGTCGAACTAGGTGGAAACTACCCATCTCCCTTAGGTGGACTCTAGCCTGCCCCCATACCGAACACAAAACTGTTAGGAGAGAAGGATACAAATAGACTAGGGAAACTACACTAGGTTACAAAAGCAACTAGTGGTAAGCCCCAAAGTGAGTAAATAGGTATTGTCAAAGTAGGGGTGGAACCTATCACACTGATTGATGGAAACGAGGGCATCATGAATGAAATATAGAATGTAGATGGTGAATAAGGTCCCATCTCTCCAATGGTGGAAGAATCACACTCACTGGTCATTTTCTGAGTGAACAAGGAAAAAGGTTGAGTGAAACAAGCACTCACTTGTACCAGTACGAGTTCAAGATGATTCGTCAAAGGTGAGTTGATGTGTGGTGTGATAATTTCATCTACTATTTCAAGGATGGCCTGGTCTTCTCTCCATAAACCAAAGATAACCCCCCAAGTTTGATTTGATCTAAGCCCTTTGATGAGAGAGTTATCCTATGTCTTTGTGGTGGTGGACCTTCCTCTTCGGGAGGAAGGTTTCACAACCTTCGAGATCAACAAATAATTTGATCAGCCACAGTGAATATATAAGTTTGATTAATAAAATAGTTTAAACACCCCTATGGCCAGCTATAATCATACCAAATAACACACAATATGAAAAAAAAAATTAAGAGATGCAACAAGCAAACAATCTACAAAAGTACCTCTTGAAATCCAAGTTTCTTGAGGTGATGAAATTCCAAAGGACCTTGGCCTAATGAAGGATTGAGAAGTAGTTACCCAACCTCCCTATATCAATATTGACTAGCACATGTGACCTCAATAGAGATAAGAATCATCCCCAAGGAGCACTAAAATGGTGATTGAAGTTGCCTCAAGTGCCATGGAGACTTCCCATCCATAGTAACTTAGGTAAGAGCCCTAAAAGATATGCCACTAAGGTTACCACTTAAAAACCAAACGACCGATAGGACATGTGTGATCAATACCATAGGAAAAGGTATGTGTTGATGGTGGTGGAAATACCTCAACTAAGGGGGTCTCCCCTATGAAAGGTCCCAATCGGACTTCACACCATTTGGTGTGGGAGCCCTTTTGGAAATAAGGCCCGACTTCCATATGTTCTTAGAGATTTGTCTTGGCTACGATGGTTATCACAAGAAAGTAGTGTACATGTACTTTCATTGAACAAGTGAGTATGCCTTGTGGAATGTTCAACTGCAAAATGTATCAAGGATTTTCTATCAAAAGTGGGAGAAAATTGAGCCTTTAAGAGAAGAGTAATAATACTAATCTAGTAAAGATACAAAAGCATATACGTATGAATGAATTCTTGGATAACTAGAAAAATAGTTCACATAGAAGTAACAATTGTTAAAACACATACAACACACCTTCAACATGATAAGTACCAAAGCCACTGAAATAATTAAATTTCCTTAGTACATATGAAAACAACATACATCACAAACATTCAAATAATAGTCTTACAATATTTACAACATACACATGAAAGTGTGTTGGCTCAGGGAGCTTCCAACTTAAGCAAAAATTCCAAGGTACATCGGTACAATTAACACCACTAGCTCCAATAGTGGAGCGTTAGAGAACCCCTTCCACTTCTAAAAGAACTATATTCCTCTCTAATGCTTGGTAGGATGAGCCAAGGTTAAAATTCCTTTTCATGAGCTATGAGGGTATATATATAACAAATGCGGTGACCATTGACCTCCTTTGTGCCTCTTGGACTATCCTCATGACTGTTTGACTTCTCTATGACCTTTTGACTCCTTCATGATTTTTCACATTTTATAGATGACTCTTGTACTTTCACTTTACATTACACTTCTCACATATTGAAATTACATAATCTTCAAATGATGTGGAAAATAATGACTCGTATACATCTTAACATGATGCCTTGACAAGACATGAAACAACATTGATAGCATGGAGTGCGTGATGATATGAAAATGTCAATCCATTCTTTCCGTTATTGCCTTCATGTCTTCTTGAAAGATAGTACATTTTATTCTTCTTCCTCCTCCATCTGAATTAAAAGTAGGGAGTATTCAATGTGGTCTTGATTTCTGGTTGTTGTCACAATTTGGTTTCCCTTTTTTTTGGCTTGATCGATCAACTTTACTTTTCAATTACAAAGGTGTCTTCTAGCAGGGTCTCCTTCTTCATATTCTTCATCATTATCTTGTCATGACATGAAATGATATCTACTACTGAAATCCACTCATGATGAGACAACATCCGTCCAATAAACCCCTAGTCTAACATTCTTCACACTAACCATCAAATGCACTGGAACTAGGTATTAGACTACAAGACTGCCTCAAGGATTGTGCAATTACACAAATTATGAGGTTAGGGGCCAGGATTGAACCTTGAGACTGCACAGTGCACAGTTTAGGCAAGCCAGGGAAAAATAATTACGTAGTTGAGGGGATCAAGGGGTCATAATAAAGGCTTGAGGCTTGAGGTTTCCCATTGCGTAGTTCCATAGGGACAAAGGCCTAGGGCTTGTGCAGTTGCACAGTTCAAGTGGTCAAGGATGAGGCTTGTTGCCTGAGATTGTGCAATGCACAAAGGAGACTAACTAAAGGCAAAGACTGTGTAGTTATGGAGATAAAGGGTCGAGACTGGGCACTGAGACTACATAGTGCACAGTTCTAGAAGGTAGGAATTGAGTAATTCACAGTTCCATGAGGTAAGGTTTGATCTTGAGGGTTGATACTGTGCAATGCGCATTTCAAGAAGGCTGAGTGAGGCCAGGTTTCTCGATCGGGACATTTTCTGGATTTTGATAAGTGTGGGATCATTAAGGCCAGAGTGAATAAGGATAAAATATGAGCATGATCACATACTTAGAATAGTTGACACCACATTGATCACTCAAAACACATGAAAAACATACTTCCCTCAATGCGATGACATTGCAACAACTTTCCCCAAGTGCGACAATAAAGGTGCACTTTGCGACGAAAGTGTTGAAACTTGTACGACAATGCTTGAAACTTTCGAAATGAGTGTAATACATTTTATATGATAAGCATGACTCATTAGAACCAATATTACCCCTTGAAACAAACCAAAACTAGATTTTTTCAATGTGCAATCCTTTCCATTATCTAAAGACGAAACTTGCGATAGTAACCTGAAAGTGCAAATGAAACTTGCAATAGTAAGAGGAAAGTGAAAATGACACTTGCAAAATGCGAACGACATTGAAAGAAACACATGCTAGAACAAAGATAGCAAATGAAACTTATTAAAGTTAAAATAGACAAAAGTTACAATCGTAAACATGAAAGCGACACTTGTGAAATCAACGGTGCACAAAAATGACAGTTGGAAAAACTCACCCGAATAGAAGAACAATCGCAAGAAAATGTGAGAGAGTGTTGATGAGAGTGTGCAATGACTATCGACATAGGTTGAACATTGCACAAACATTGTCTTGATGAACTTACTCTATCCCTATTCAAGCTTGCACAAAAGAGTGTGCTCATGAACTTGTTGCAGACTGAGCATGTGTGAGAAGGTTACATTGACACTTATCGACTGACCATAAAGTGACTATGGAACGAATGATTGCAAGATCCATAATAGGCTCCAAAATTCAATTGTAGACCAAATTTTGGAGGGTGTTTGTCGTACCAACAACACTTGGTGACACACTAGTAGAACTCAAACTTCTCTGCCTTGTTCAAATCTTTCATTTAAGGTCTAGTTTCTCAGGAAGTATTGATTCTCCTTGTAGACTATTCTGGTTTCCCCACTTACCCTGATTATAGATATAGTCCCCTTCATCTCTTTATCTGTTGAACACAATCATAAATCTAGCCATATCAGAATGATTTCACTTCAAGATAAGGCTAATGTAATTCACAAGCTTGAGATATTCAGAATGTGAATTTTCATCTTTGGTGTTGCTCCGCTGCCAGTAGGACTATACAGTACCTCAACGGAGTCACTTCAAGAACACAAGCATTACTTCGCTACCAGCAATACTAGACAATACCCCGACAAAGTTACCTGCTACACCTCCCTACGCAAAGCCTTTATCTTCTTTCACCCTTTATTTATTTATTTTTGTAGGATTGTGCTTTGGGACTTATTTATTTCATGGGTGGAAGAGGGTGTTGGAAATAATACTGAGGGGGGGGGGGGGGGGGGGGTGAATCAGTATTATCTAGCAATTAATAAATCTTCCTTATTTGATCTTTGAATTATTTTTGCATGTCAGTACCATAAAATAATGAGCATGAACAAAGAAAACAGATAGTCACACCAAAGAACACAAGATGTAAGGTGGAAACCCAATGTGGGTGAAAACCACCTGCTGCAATATGTCTCTATCTTCTTTCAAATTAGAAACTCCTTTTACAATGATTTTGTACTGGTGTAGTGCTTTACCAGTACGCAGGCTGCAACCTGCAGAGAGCTACAACTCTCTCTCTCGTTTTCCAGTCTTCTCCTGGAAGGGAGCTACAACCCCCTACTTCTTTTCATAAAGCATCAAATGATCATCAAGTATATAACAGTTACAGTCCACTACAGTTATCAGATCAACAATAACAGAACTAACCTAGAACACCTTATCAACAGAGAAATTCAATCGACAGAACATCTTAAGACAGAGACGCAGTTTTCCCTTCTGTGGCCTGCGTCGCGACGCAATTCACCTTCGGCTTTCCTGCGTACACCCGCAGGTATCCTTCTGCTGCACTGCGTGTCCATGCACTGTTCCTTGAACTGCACTGCGTCCTGTTGCTGCAGTGACGCATTCAGAAACACTATCGCGCCGCGTACTTTGCTGCAGAGACGCACCCAGAAACGCTGTCGCGCCGCGTCTTTTTGCTCCATGGACGCACCTGAACCTTAGTCGCTCTGCGTCCCCACGCAGATCTCTTGTTACTGCACTGCGTCCCGAACGCACCTGAACTTGGTCTGCCCTGCGTCCCCACGCAGGTCTCCTGTTACTGCGCTGCGTCCCCACGCAACATTTCTGATAAACACCTGCGACCTTCTGATTAGGGCTGAATAGACAGTTCACTAGAGTGGCACAGATACTCAGATCTAATCATGCGCTCGAAGATCACCCTTCACAGATTCGCCTTCAACTTCCTTTTCATATAGATCAAGCTTTTAAGACCATAACCCAAAATTTCAGATCTAAAGATATTTAATTGCAAAAGATACTTAGCCAAGTGATCTCCTTTGCTTTATATAGGCAAGCTCCTCCTCAAATCATGGAACAATACCACGAGCCGACACCATAATAACACAATACCGTCGGCTAGATACCAGGAGTAAAACACAAAAAACCCCTACATGTGCTTTTCTCTGCCTTGAAATGTGTGCACTGGGTGGACGCACCTCCTGAACGGCTGGCCTGCATCTCGGGACGCGGTTGCTGCATGGTTTACCTGCGGGTACGCACTTTCCGTAAGTTGTACCTGCGTACTCCTTATTTTCTTCAATAATTGATAGCTGATCATCAACCTCTGCTGCTGACTTGAAGTACAGTGATCTATCACCTGAATGGGTTGCCATCAAGGACAACACCTGTAACATATAGTCATTCCTGAACCATAATGCCAACAATCTCCCCCTTTGGACTTGATGGCAACCTCACAAAATTCAGCTTCATTCTCCCCCTTTGATATCAAGGGCAAAGGGGTATGCTCCCCCTAAGCTCATGCTCCCCCAGATCTGCAACAAAGAACCATGATCCACCATGAAAGAGATAGAGACATATTGCAGCTATTTTCAAGATCTTCTTCTGACCATCCTCCATAATGCCAACAATGCATTATATGCTCCCCCTGAACCTGTACCATCAATCAGAAAAGGTTCAACAATAAGATGATGCATCAACAACCCCCAGCTTTTGCCTGAGGTACTCAAAAGTGTCCCTGGGCAATGGTTTGGTGAGAATATCCGCAAATTGTTCTTTAGAAGGAACATACTCCAACTTGACCTTCTGTTCAAGTACTTGTTCCCGGAGAAAATGGTACTTGATTGGTATGTGCTTGGTTTTTGAATGCATAACAGGATTCTTGGAGATGCTGATTGCACTTGTGTTATCACATAAGATGGGTATTGGTGGTGTACAAGTGATTTGAAAATCCTGCAAAGTCTGCATCATCCAAAGGAGTTTGGTGCAACAAGATGCAGCAGCAACATATTCCGCTTCAGCTGTAGACAAGGCAATTGAACTCTGTTTCTTGCTGAACTAAGATACCAGTCTGGAACCCATAAAGAACGCACCACCACTTGTGCTTTTCCTGTCATCCACGCTTCCGGCCCAATCTGCATCTGTATAAGCATGAAGAGTAAGATCTGTATCTCTAGGATACCATAAGCCATAATTTTGAGTCCCTTGAAGATATTTGAAAATTCTCTTCACTGCCTGAAGATGAGTCTCCTTCGGATTTGCCTGAAATCTTCCAACTATTCCAACTGCATGCATGATGTCCGGTCGGGTACCTGTCAAATAAAGTAAACTTCCAATCATAGATCTGTAGGTTGGTTGATGTACTGCTGCAGATTCATCATTTGCACTAAGGCTACATCCTATGACCATGGGTGTACATACTGGTTTTTCATCTTCCATGCCATATTTCTTCAAAATCTGTTTGAGATACTCGGTTTGAGATAAAAAGATTCCTCCTTCCTTTTGTTGGATTTGCAAACCAAGGAAATATGTCAGTTCTCCTAGTAAGGACATTTCAAATTCTTTCTGCATGACCAAGGCAAAGCTTTGACTCATAGCTTCTTCATTGCTGCCAAAAATAATGTCATCTACATACACAACAAGTATTAGCAATTTGTCATTTTCAACTTTTATATAAAGATCGCTATCTGCTGAACCTTTTGAGAAACCTTGTTGATGAAGATATTTGTCCAAGCGGTAGTACCAAGCCCTTGGAGCTTGTTTGAGACCATAGAGGGCCTTTTTCAATCTGCATACAAGGTTTGGATTATTTCCAAGAATGAACCCATCTGGTTGTTCAATGTATACTTCTTCTTCCAAGTCTCCATTCAGAAAGGCTGATTTCACGTCCATTTGAAATACTTTGAAGTTTTGAAAACTTGAGAGAGCAAGAAACATTCGGATGGCCTCAAGTCTTGCAACAGGAGCAAAGGTTTCTTCGAAGTCTATTCCTTCTTGCTGCACATACCCTTTACAAACAAGTCTGTCTTTGTTTCTAATTACTTCTCCATTTTCATTCAATTTTTTTTTGAAGACCCATTTTGTCCTGATAACATTCTTATCTTTTGGTCTAGGAACCAGCTCCCAAGTGTTGTTCTTTTCGATCTGCTCAAGTTCTTCATCCATTGCTTTCACCCAACATTCATCCTTGCATGCCTCTTTCACATTTTGTGGTTCCGTTGAGGAGAGTAATGCCAAATAGCTTGAAGCTTCTGCAATTATTCTTCTAGTTTGTACACCTGCTTCTTTCTGTCCCATAATCTGAGATTCTGGATGGTTCTTCTGAACATATCTGGATGGAGTCTTTTCTTCTATTCTTGTTTGCTCCTCTGGTTCTTCTTGAGGTTCTTCTTGAGGTTCTTCTTGAGATTCTTCTTCTTCATCATTCTGTCTTTGAGGGTAGCCTTCATCTTCTTCGATGTCTTCACGATGTACTTTCCTAGGAATGTATCCCTTCTCATCAACCACTACATCAATGCTGTCAACAATTCTGCCAAGTCTTTTATTGTAGCATTTGTATGCTTTGCTATATGGAGAGTAACCAAGAAGAATGCCTTCATATGCTCTAGGTTCAAGTTTGCCAAGCTGCTCATCAGTATTCTTGATATAGCATTTGCTCCCAAAGATTTTGAAGTGCTTTACCGAAGGAGTCCTACCACTCCAAAGCTCATGAGGAGTTTGAGTGCTGTTCACCCGGACATTTGTTTTGTTGAGAATAACCACCGCAGCATGTGCATCTTCACCCCAGAAGGTTGCGGGAGTTCCTGATTCATCAAGCATAGCACGAGCCATTTGTTGGATTGTTCTGTTCATTCTTTCCACAACTCCATTTTGCTGGGGAGTTCTTGCTGTAGAGAATTCTCTTCTTATCCCATGTTCTTCACAGAAATCGAAAAATTCATTTGAAGTAAATTCCCCACCTCTGTCGGATCTGAGGCACTTAATTTTGTGACCTGATTCATTTTCAACCAAGGCTTTGAAGGATTTGAATTTTTCGAATGCTTCATCTTTGTGCTTCATAAGTCCTAACCAGACAAACCTGGAGAAATCGTCAATGAATAATATCAAGTATTCTTCTCCTCGAGGTGTTCTTTTTCTGAAGGGACCGCATGTATCTGTATGTACTAGCTCAAGAGGCATGCTAGTTGATCCTTCTTTCTCTGGAAAGTTAGTTCTGGTTTGTTTTCCAAACTGACATGATTTGCATATGGTGTTGTCAGGAATTTTGATATCTGGAAGATCGCGAACTGCCTGATATTTGCATGCTTTCCTTATTTGTGAGAAACTTAGATGTCCCAACCTTCGATGCCATAACCAATGCTCTTCATCCTTGCTTAGATAGCATTGTTGTTGTCCTTCTTCAAATATGTACAGATTATTTGGAGTTCTTTTTCCTTTGAGCACTATTTTACCTGTATCAAGATCACGAACAAGACATCCATTCGATCTGAATATAACCTCGGTTCTTTGATCACACATCTGGCTGACACTTAGAAGATTATGCTTCAATCCATCAACATACAAAACATTTCCAGCCTTGACCTTTTCTTTTAACTGAGCAATGCCTTTTCCTTTTATAGTTGCAAGAGTATCATTTCCAAAAGAGACTTTCTTTCCCTTTTCTAGAGAAGAATAAGATTCAAGTTTTTCTTTATCACCTGTCATATGCTTCGAACATCCACTGTCAATGTACCATAGATTTTCCTGTCCTTCTGCATAAAAAGCTATCCCGCATCTTTCTGTTTGAGGTTCCTTTATTCTCCATGTTTTGGTGCTTGAGGCTTGTTCCTTTTTCTGCTGAAACCTGCTCCTGCATTCAGAGTCTTCATGACCAAAATTATTGCAAATAGAACATTCAACTTCATTTTCAAGAACCGAAAAGTTGTTATAGGTCCTTTTTGTAATCCTTGTCATACTTCTTTGTTTTTGAGCTTCCCTAGTCATGATCGTTTTATATGCAACACATTGAGCTGCTTTGTGACCAAAATTATGGCAAGAAAAGCATTGTCCATTGAAGAAACTTCTGCGATTATCGAATCTACCAGCCAACTGATTGTAATTTCTATTTTCATCTATTCTTGAACCAAATTGAGAAGATTTTACCTGTGGCTGGTTGTAGCTTTTTTTCACCCTTAAGATGGATTGCCCCTGATAGTTTTTGTTTGTAATTTGTCCCTGCTTTACCTGATGATCTTCATTGTTCTTTTGCCCATTTCTTCTTGCCGCATCAAGATAACTCTTTGAGGTGGATGCTTGAGAGGTTTCTCCACTATAGCCCAGACCTGTCTTGTTTAGAGGAGACCGCTGCACATTGATAATCTCATCCAAAGTTTCAGATCCTTTGACAAACTTAAGATTAATAGCTTTTGTTTTCTCAATCTCTTTTCTAAGACCAACAATTTCACCTTCTAGTTTTTCAAGATGTTTTTCTTTTTCATCAATTTGAAATTGTAGAGTATCAATGATCACATTCTTTTCTTCTATACATCCCTTGAGTCTAGTAATTTCCTCATAAAGGTTATCCACTTCTACAGCATCCATATAATCATCATCTTCAAATTCCATTAACAACTTATATTCATTACCTCGTTCATCTTCATCACTGTTCGATAGACCATCACTATCTTCATGGGTGTAGTAGCTTTTCTTATTTGCACTTTGTTTCTTGTTCCATCTAGCAGGTTCCTTTCCTTTATCCTTATAAGGACATTTTGCAGCATAATGACCTACTCTTCCACAAGCAAAGCATTTAAAAGGTAACTTACCTCTGAATCTTCCAGAACCCCTTTGAAGATTTCTGACAAAATTTGATTCTTCTTATTCTGGGATGTGGCTTGCTTCATAATAATCTTCTTTACCTGATGCCTTGAAAGCAGCTTCTCTTCTGTCTGATGAACCTCCCTTTCTCATTTCATAAGCCGTTAGAATTCCATGTAGCTGAGACATAGTGAGAATTCGTAGATTTTCCTTTTCTTCTATTGTAGATACTTTAGATTCAAACTTGGGGGACAATGATCTTAGAACCTTTTCAACCACTATAGCCTCTTTTATTTCTTCACCCAAATTTTTCATACAATTAACAATCTCATCTACCCGAAGAAAATAATTAGCCACACTTTCATCATTATACATCTTGAGAGTCTCATACTGAATCCTGAGAGTTTGAAGTTTAGCACGCTTTACCTGTTCATCTCCTTCATAGCTCGTGACAATTTTGTCCCATATCTCTTTTGCGGATTTGTAGTGCATTACCTTCATGAATTCCGTTTGGGATATACATCCTAATAGAGTACTGACTGCTTTCGCATTTGTTTCATACTTCTTCTTCTCAGCTGCATCTGTAGGAGTAGCTGAAGGAAAAACGTAGCCTGTTTCTACAATGTCCCAAACTTCTGTACCAAGAGATTGAAGATATGCAGTAACTCTCACCTTCCAATAATTGAAGTTTGTCCCATCAAAAACCGGTGGCCTGATTGATGCTTCTCTCTCATAGTTGCTCATGATGAACGATCTACCTTCAAGCGATCAAGCTTCTCTGAAGGACCTGGGCTCCGATACCAATTTTTGGAAATAATACTGAGAGGGGGGGGGTGAATCAGTATTATCTAGCAATTAATAAATCTTCCTTATTTGATCTTTGAATTATTTTTGCATGTCAGTACCATAAAATAATGAGCATGAACAAAGAAAACAGATAGTCACACCAAAGAACACAATATGTAAGGTGGAAACCCAATGTGGGTGAAAACCACCTGCTGCAATATGTCTCTATCTTCTTTCAAATTAGAAACTCCTTTTACAATGATTTTGTACTGGTGCAGTCCTTTACTAGTACGCAGGCTGCAACCTGCAGAGAGCTACAACTCTCTCTCTCGTTTTCCAGTCTTCTCCTGGAAGGGAGCTACAACCCCCTACTTCTTTTCATAAAGCATCAAATGATCATCAAGTATATAACAGTTACAGTCCACTACAGTTATCAGATCAGCAATAACAGAACTAACCCATAACACCTTATCAACAGAGAAATTCAATCGACAGAACATCTTAAGACAGAGACGCAGTTTTCCCTTCTGTGGCCTGCGTCGCGACGCAATTCACCTTCGGCTTTCCTGCATACACCCGCAGGTATCCTTCTGCTGCACTGTGTGCCCACGCACTGTTCCTTGAACTGCACTGCGTCCTGTTGCTGCAGTGACGCATTCAGAAACACTATCGCGCCGCGTACTTTGCTGCAGAGACGCACCCAGAAATTCTGTCGCGCCGCGTCTTTTTGCTCCAGGGACGCACCTGAACCTTAGTCGCTCTGTGTCCCCACGCAGATCTCTTGTTACTGCACTGTGTCCCGGACGCACCTGAACTTGGTCTGCCCTGCGTCCCCACGCAGGTCTCCTGTTACTGCGTTGCGTCCCCACGCAGCATTTCTGATAAACACCTGCGACATTCTGATTAGGGTTGAATAGACAGTTCACTAGAGTGGCACAGATACTCAGATCTAATCATGCGCTCGAAGATCACCCTTCACAGATTTGCCTTCAACTTCCTTTTCATATAGATCAAGCTTTTAAGACCATAACCCAAAATTTCAGATCTAAAGATATTCAATTGCAAAAGATACTTAGCCAAGTGATCTCCTTTGCTTTATATAGGCAAGATCCTCCTCAAATCATGGAACAATACCACGAGCCGACACCATAATAACACAATACCATCGGCTAGATACCAGGAGTAAAACACAAGAAACCCCTACGTGTGCTTTTCTCTGCCTTGAAATGTGTGCACTGGGTGGACGCACCTCCTGAACGGCTGGCCTACGTCTCGAGATGCGGTTGCTGCATGGTTTACCTGTGGGTACGCACTTTCTGTAAGTTGTACCTGCGTACTCCTTATTTTCTTCAATAATTGATAGCTGATCATCAACCTCTGCTGCTGACTTGAAGTACAGTGATCTATCACCTGAATGGGTTGCCATCAAGGACAACACCTGTAACATATAGTCATTCTTGAACCATAATGCCAACAGAGGGATCTTGACTTATTGAGAGCAGCAGAGGTTGTTCCTTCAGAGAAGCATATATAAAAATTCTGATATGAGTTTGCTCGTTAAGATATTCCCATTTTCCTTCTCTACTTGATTGGATCAACGTGGAAAACACTAAAACATAAATAACCAAGCATAGAAACAAGGCTACTAGAAAAGATACGAGTGCCATGGTTTCACACAAAGATCTCCTCACGCAAGGATCATATTTTCCATCAAAACATCATCGACCAAAAAGTATGAACCAAGACAAATAATAAGGAATAACAAATAAGACAAGCATCTTTCGTTGTCACAATTACCCTTTTCAAATTTTGGCACATTGTATTTTGAGCTAAAGGGGACATCCTTCATGCAAATCCTTATTAAACAAAACATAAAATAAAATACAAGACACAACAAGGAAACAAAATCAAAAGGACAAAGAAAATGGAGGCCAAAACGAAAATAAAATGCAAGACAAAAGTTCAAAAACATAGGAAAGACTATAAAAAGCAAGTGTAGGATGAATGAATAAGGGAAACTAGTATGCGATTAGACCTACTCCTATCCTAACCAGCTAGAAAGTCGAGGTCAAGTGTAATGAAATTTCCAGTGTAGCCATCATAACTACTCCTGACCTGCATACAAAAAGATACAAACAAGTAAAACAGATACACGACAATGTGCAATAAAGAAGATAAGTGTTTGAATAACTTGAACAATAAATTAAAGGTATTGCTTGTCAGTAGAAAGATGTGTCATAACTACTACTTCTAACCAACTCACATTCTTACCTTTTCGATTAAAACCATAATTAAACAAACCTCGAAAGCTTCTTGCAAATGTAACTTCATTTGTACTTCCCACCTTAGCAAGGATGAGAAAATATCGAAACTTGTTATTTGCGACAGAGCTTGCCAGGAAAGATTGCTCCAACCATTCAATGGTTGGATCTTGAAATTTGAAACAATACTCTCGAAATACCTAAGCTCCTTGAAAATATGATTTTTCATTACATGTATGAGATCAAGATGAGAATCTTGTGAGGGAAAATGAACCTAGTCATATTTAGAAGACTTGTCAAGAGAGTGAGGTCCTAACATAACCATAAACGAGGGCTAGAGTGCCTCAATTAATTGACAAGTATTCAAATAGTGAGATGATTAACCATAAATATCAAAGGATATAGGACAATTGTCATCGGATAGGTTGGTAAGAAAATGATAAGTTGAACTACAATCATCAGGATCATAATTATGGTCAGAAGGACCAATCAAAGCATGATATTCTCGATTATAAGACAATAAGGATAGGAAAATATGAATAGTTTCACAAATTTTTTGACTAATAAAATCATATTCCTTGCGCGATGAATGTAACCAACCATTTTCTTTGAACTAGTTACACACTGCACTAGCATCGTAATCATCAAAAGAAGTAAAAATGAATTCCAGCATAACAAACACTTGAAACCAGTTAGGATGCAATGAGTGAAGAATAATTTTGTTTTCTAGATAACTCATGCTTTCACTATCACTCAGGAGGATTTCAAGTGCGATGAAGTAGAATATTAGTAGTCTAACATTCACAAGAAAAACTAGGAGTTGACTATTCTAAAGTGCATATGATATACATGATTTCTTTGGCCAAAGATGGTCTTTGAAATGATTAACTTCACAATTCCAAGATTATATGGGATATACACACTTCAAACCTGATTTAAGTACAAGATCCTTGAATGGAGATGAATTGATTGAAATAGAATCTTGAATCCGATCATAAATCAAATCTTGAAAGTTCAAAGCTTGTATCTAAAATACAAAACATATTTGAAGAATGAATTTACATCCAATGAAACCATGCAAAGAAAAGAATTTTGTGAAGAAAACTAGATCTAATTTAGTTTGGGGATCTTACCAAGGCCACGAGACCCTGACATAACCATCAAAGAAAGTTGAAATTTCTTGAATTCCTGACAAGTCCTAGAAATTTCAAGGATTGTAAAATCATATTTTGAAGAGTGAATCAGATTATGCACAGTGTGTAGATAGCTACTTCAACTAATTTCAATGAGACCACTACTAATCGAATGGCATCAATCTCTATCATTCATTTGACCAGATTTTACTACTTCAACGACCATATTACTCAATTCTAACTATTCTTCGAATAAAAAACCTAGAGATGTATGAATCAAATAAATTTCATGAGCAAGATGATTTGAAGAGTTGTCATCATACAAAAATAAAAATGACAAGGACTAGAGTGGATACTCAATTATCTGATTGTTTCCATTTTCATCGTGACTAACCTCACTACCTTGTGTCAATTGAGAAGTTGACTCATCGGATGAAGAACTGGAAGGGAATAGGGTATCTTCATCGTGAGTAGATGCATTGAAAATAGTACATCACAAGGGATAATGATATGGAGAAGAAGTTTCGACAACAATATCTTCTTTGGCTAGATTAGATTCTAGATTTCATTCTTTCAAATTAAAATATTCTTGAGAAAATGAAAGATCAACTAGTGCACTTGGGCATTCATCATCACATACATCAATGAAGTTATGAATATTAGAGAGATGGTTTCCCAAGATTAGAGATTGATTAAACAAATGAACTTCATTCGATTGACTTCTGAGAATAGTAGATTTAGAATCAAACAAGAATGGAAGGGCACCATCTTGACATGGGGGAATTCAAAAAATAGAAGAAAGATTGAAGGGATCCTCACTTTTATGCTCCTCTACCTGTGTAATGTGATTGCCTTGTACTTGATTACAATTTGAACCTGTTGACCACTATGTGTCAGCGACACATAGCAATACACCCTTTTTTTCACAAAAGGGATAGCACTTGATCAATGTGTTCGTGCCATCGAGCTATCATCATCAACTTGATCATCATCTTATAATGTAAACCGATTCTGCATGTGTATAATGTAAGTAATCTCAGTAGATTCGTGTCATGTATGTAATTACCTAGGTAAAGCTACTTTTTTGGTGACGATCTACATTCTGAGAGGTTTTTTGTCTCACCGATCCATTCTCGGATGGTCAACACAGTTTTCTTTCAGCCTTACCCCAAATCTAGAATGGATTTTTTCACTGGGATCTTAAGCGAGTCCTAGTGTTATAGATCGACTCTATGTAAAATTAATTTGGGAGTAATCCTAACTATTTGGTTAGGTTATTTTATTACGAATTGCTTGGTCTGTTGGATTATATTTGTGTCACAGAAATGGGTAGTCTCTGAGGGTCTATTTCAGATGGGTTTTCCCCCTTGTGATGTAAAAGATATGAAAATTATGATGTAAAGTGTCTCGAGGGTTGGAAAAATAATTTATCCCCTCATAGGTTAATTAATTAAATTTTTTGGCCAAAAATTAATTAAAATCCTAAGGCAGAAATTTAATTAATTATGGGTCCTAGGTAAATTTAAATTCTTTGAAAGCAAAATTCATCAGTCCTTAAAAATTAAATTTTAAGAGGTCCTCGGACTAAGGTAAAGTGATTATTTTGGCTAAATTTTAAGCCTTTGGTCCCTGGGGTTAAGTCAAAGTTAAAATTTTGAGAAAATTAATTCAAAAATTTAAATTTTGAATTAATTAAAATTCATTTAATTGAAAAATTCGAATTTCCTCAAGAATTTAAAATTTCGACGGATGAGATTAAAAGAAATTTTGATCCTCATCAACAATCAAAATTGCTTTGACGAGGATCACTCAAACTAGTTGTTGGAGGATTTATCAAAAATAGGAGGTCATTTGTCAATCAATTCATCCGATCTTTTGATCGTGTGCTAAGCGAAAAGCTCTCGTGTAATTTTTATTTGGATAATAAAGAAAGACTTTGGGGTTAATTTTTTTCCGGTGTTATTCTTCATGGAAATACTGTGAGATGTGTCACTTTAATGCCTAAATTTTTTTAGCCATTGATAATAGCTTCTGAAGAGTGATTTGAGTACAGGTATCTTGCTCAGTTGCTAGGTTTTGAATAATAACCTAAATTCTGAACGTAATAGCAGGTATCTCTATTTGTCTAAGTTTTATTATTGTTTTCTCACTCTATATTGATGGTTGAATTGAGTTTTGCAGGAAAGTCTTGATTTTTAGATCATCGGGCGTTCGAAAGTTTTCAATTGGACCAGCCAACTCCCGATCTATTTTTTCTGAAGAGCCTAGCTTAATTTGATCCCGTGCTTATCATAATATTTGTTTATGCGTGATGCATGAAGGGTTTTGATCTCAGCACCTCTTTTAAACTTTAAATTTTATTTTTTTTAATTTTAAATTTTAAAATTTAAAATTTAAAATTTAAAATTTAAAATTTTTATATATTTATTTATTTATTTTTATTTTTTATTTTTTATTTTTTTTGTACTAAACCAATAGATCTGGCTTTTGAGACCCTCATATTATTAGATCTAGGAGCGGAGTTGGACTCACACTCCTTACATCTGGTAGATTTTCCATTCATGTACATAGATCTGTAATTATTTTCGGTTTTATAACTTGGATTTTCTAGGTTTTTTATATATCGTTTGGGTGTTTTTTGTTGACTTGCAACTACAGATCTGAGTAATAAATTTGCATAGAGTCCAGATCTAGGCCCTGGAGGGTAAGATCTGGATCTCTGGGGTTCATTAAAATTGTTTTCCAAGGATATTATTTAGACATTTTGCAGTCCATGGTTTTAAGTTTAAGACTTTTTAATCTGGAAATCGTTTAAAGGGTTTCACTGTTAAATTTGAAGCAAGTGGATTTGCAGTTTTAAATTAAGAGGTTATGGGCCACCATTTTTGCAGATTGATTTTTTGCCTGTTTTTTGGGTTTACTGTGCATTTTCAATTTTTTACAGCCATCGCTGCCATTATCTTTCTGCCTATGATTTCCCTGTATCTCCTCTCTTCACGCAGTGCATTACCTACTGTCTCATTTTCCAGGTCTGCTTCCATACATCTCAATTTTGTAGCTTCAAGTCTCTACAATCTGCACTCTCCTCTATTGCTACCAATCTGCATATATTTCATCAAAATGCTGCATAAACCCTGCAATAGATTCACATTTAACCGTGTCTCCCACCCTGCATTTTCCCTTTCCATCCACGTTGTCCAGTTTCTCCCATCACACTTTTTCTCCATACACCATCACATTTTTTGTTTTGTTGCACTATCCCTGCATCTACCCTCATCTTTGCTACGATTCCATTAACCCCTCCATCGTTGCATCATCACTTCTACTTCATCAAACACCTTAGTCATCGAGCAACCTCACAGATCCATCGATCAAATCTCTCTCACCCTTCGCATGTTCCGCCTCCAATCAAACCCTCAAAATTCCATCCAGCCTGCATCTATTCCTTTCCTGTCTGCAACCCTTATCTTCTCCATCGTTGCTTTGTCTACAAGAACATCCTGCCTATTTGCAGATTCCTCCCTTTCGGCCTCTTCTCCTGCAGCTCCCTCTTGCATCCTCAGCCGCCAAACTCTCAAACCTCCTTCCTCCTCGACCTGCGTCCTCTCTTGCGCAAACTCCTACAAACCCTCACGTAGCTCCATTTCTGCTGCCTTCCCCTCTGCCAGTCCATCGATCCTCATCCGCCATCGAGTTCTCCTTCTACCATCGAGCGTGCATACACAACAGCAAGAAACATTTGACTTTCATGGTCATTATTACATATGCATTTGGTTTGTATATAGTTAGGTGGTAGCATATTTATTCTTTAATTTCATTTGAAATGCATTTAAGTTTGTTTTTTTTTAGATTGGTAAATTTCATTTAACATTTTGATAAAAAAAATTAGGCTTTTGTTTTTATTATTAATGATTTGTTTTTTCTCATTTTTATTTTTGATTTATGATTTAAAAAACTTTAAAAAAATTCCAAAACATTTAAAAAACTCTAAAAATTCTAAAAATCTAAAATCTAAAATATTTAAAAACAATTAAAAAAGTTTTTTTTTTCTTTTTTTTGTGACATTCAGCTCTAAATTTTTCATATTTTACTTTTTACAAAAATTCATAAAAAATTATGAAATTCTAAAAATTAAAAAATTCTAAAAACTTTTGTGACTGTGGGATTGAGAATAAATAAATTAAAGCGATTTGCGCTTTCCATTAAAAATTTTAATGTGGCCTATGGCCCATTAAAATTTTAATTTATTAACCATTTTGATTTACTTTGTCATATTAAAAAAATTTGATTTCTTCAGTTATCATTAAAACAATTGCCTAAGGAATAATTTAAGTGCTAATTTAAAGTTCCTTGGTGTCTTTGGTGATTAAGTGCAATTTTTCTATGGTTAAAGTACGATACATGTTTTGAAGTCATATTGACTATTGGAGAAAGTTAATTGAATCTAGATCTGGGCAGTTAATGAAGATCATTTTAAATCTGAAATCTCTTGCATGTTAAAGTTTCGGGCATTTACATTAATTGTTCATGATCGTTTCTTTGCCACATCTATAAGTTTTCCCTAGATAACTTGTTATTACTTAGTCTATGGTCAATTCAATATAAAAGGCACTGGTCTGTAGTCATTTATATCTTGTAATTGTGTCTTATCTTAATCCATCTGTCGTAATTGACCGAGACTTGCTTTAAATTCATCAAGTTGTTCATCATTAAAATCTCCTAGAGCCCATGTTCCACCGGCTTTCTCATCCATTTACCTTAGGGACTACCCCCCTTGACTTGCCTAGGAGAGAGTCTAAATGGAGTAAGGATCAAGAGTGACAACCCTTACTCTGAGCGTTGTCGCGGTGCCTAGATACTTTTGCAACAACATTTTTTGGCGCTGTTTTCGGGGACCGTTTTATTGGGCCTTGGCTTTACGACATTCATCTTTCATCTTTATTTATCATTTTTACTGGAAACACCAACATTTTTTGGCACCGTTCCAGGGACATTTTATTCTTGACGTTTCAACGAAATTTCCTCATCATTCTTCTCATTTTTCATCTTTTCATTTGAGCCGGCAACGACAACATTTTTTGGCATCATTGTCGGGGATAGAGTTTTTTCTATCCTTGGTTTCTTCGACATCATTTTAATCATCTCATCTTTTTCGCCATTCATTAGCCGGTCAAGCGACACAACATTTTTTGGCGTCATTTGATCTTTTCGTCACTTCATCTTTCGTCATCTCATTAATCGTTTCATCTGCACTTTTAGAACCTGGACATATTGGTTCGTTTCTTGCTTGGGTCGTGACTCCACTTATTCATCCATTTTTTCTCAGATAAGAAGCCCTCCCTTATATCCAGATGTTTTTTCCTTTTGGATCCTAGAGCTAGACTCATGTTCAAGTGGTGACTCCACTTTTTTCATTTCTTACAAGAATTTCTACTAGAAGCTCGCTTCTTGTGGATTTCTTGATTTTCTTGAGCAGGAGTCTCTCTCTAGCATCCATTTTGTCCCTCCTTATCCCTTCAAGCAAGTCATCATGGATGATTCATTTACCCCGTGTCATTTTATTGATTTTCTCCATGATATGCCGAAAGAGGCCATTCATAAATTGCCTTTCTTCTCGGATGGTGATTCAGTATACACTATATTGAATGCATCTGATGCCATGAGGCATCTTTGTATTGTATTTCTAACCTTATGCCTTGTTATTTAAGTAATTCATTTTGTAGTTAGATTTATGTTTTCCATGTTATTAGGATAGTTGATAAATGAGGAGCATATATCTTTCCTGTGCTTAACGTTATATAATGATTTTTTGGATGGACACTACTTATGTTATATTGTGTATTGCATGGATGTATATTCTGTATTCTCACATTCATCTAGTGAAGCAACGTGTCCCCAAGTAGAGCTAGATGTTGACCACTATGTGTCAATGACCCATAGCAGTAAACCCCCTTTTTCGCAAAAGGGATAGCGCCTGATCAATGTGTTCGTGTTGTCAAGATATCATCATCTTATAATGTAAACCCATTCTGCATGTGTATAATGTAAATAATCTCAGAAGATCCCTTTCATGTATGTAATTACCTAGGTAAAACTACTTTTCTGGTGACGATCTACATTTCGGGAGGTATTTTGTCTCACCGATCCATTCTCAAATGGTTGGCAGAGTTTTCCTTCAGCCTTACCCCAAAGCCGGAATGGATTTTGTCACTAGTGACACTTAGGCGATTCCTAGTGTTATAGATCGAGTATATGTAAAAGTAATTTGGGAATAATAATAACTATTTGGTTAGGTTATTTTATTACAAATTGCTTGGTCTGCTGGATTATATTTGTGTCACAGAAATGGGTAGTCTGTGAGTGTCTATTTCAGATGGGTTTTCTCCCTTGTGACGTAAAAATGTGAAAATTATGATGTAAAGTGTCTTGAGGGTTGGAAAAATAATTTATCCCCTCATAGGTTAATTAATTAAATTTTCTGGCTAAAAATTAATTAAAATCCTAAGCTAGAATTTTAATTAATTCTGGGTCCTAGGTAAATTTAAATTCTTTGAAGGAAAAATTCATCGGTCCTTAAATTTTAAGAGGTCTTGGGACTAAGGTAAATTAATTATTTTTCTAAATTTTAAGCCTTTGGTCGTTGGGGTTAAGTCAAAGTCAAAATTTTGAGGAAATTAATTTAATTGAAAAATTTATTTCCTCAAGAACTTAAAATTTCAATAGATGAAATTAAAATAAATTTTGATCCTCATCAACGGTCGAAATTGCTTTGACAAGGATCACTTGAACTAGTCGTTGGAGGATTTATCTTTAAATAGGAGGCCATTTTCCAGTCAATTCATCCTATCTTTTGATCATGTGCTAAGAGAAAAGCTCTCGGGTAATTTTTATTTGGATAATAAAGAAAGACTTTGGGGTTAATTTTTTGCCAGTGTTACTTTTCATGGAAATACTGTAAGATGTGTCACTTTCATGTGTAAATTTTTTTAGCCATTGATAATGGATTCTGAAAAGTGATTTGACAATAGGTATCTTGCTCAGTCACTGGGGTTTGAATAATAATATAAATTCTGAACGTAATAGTAGGTATCTCTATTTGTCTGAGTTTTATTATTGTTTTCTCTCTCTATGTTGATGGCTGAATTGAGTTTTGCAGGAAAGTCTTGATTTTTAGTTCATTGGGCATTTGGGGAAGTTTTCAGTTGGACTAGCCAACTCCCGATCCGTTTTTTCTGAAGAGCCCAGCGTAATTTGATCCTGGGCTTATCATAAAGATATTTTCCTATGGGTGATGCGTGAAGGGTTTTGAGCTCAGCACCTCCTTTAAACTTTAAAAATTTTAATTTTTTATGTACTAAATCAATAGATCTGGGTGTTGAGAGCCTCAGATTATTATATCTAGGAGCGGAGTTGGGCTCACACTACCTACATCTGATAGATCTGCCATTCATGCACATAGATTTGTAATTATTTTTGGTTTTCTAACTTGGATTTTTCTGGGTTTTTGAATATATCATTTGGGTGTTTTTTTTGTTGTCTTGCAGCTACAGATCCGAGGAAGAAATCTTCATAGGATCCAGATCTAGGGCCTGGAGGGTAAGATCTAGATCCCTAGGGTTCATTAAAATAGTTTTCCAGGGATATTATCAAGACATTTTGCAGTCCAGGGTTTTAAATTTAAAACTTTTTAATCTGGAAATTTTTTAAAGGGTTTCACTATTAAATCTGAAGCAAGTGGATTCACAGTTTTAAATTAAGAGGTTCTGGGCCACCATTTTTGTAGATTGATTTTCTGCCTGGTTTTTGAGTTTACTGTGCATTTTCGAATTTTTATTACAGTCATCGCTGCCATTATCTTTTTGCTTGTGATTTTCCCCTATCTCCTCTCTTCACTTAGTCCATTACCTGTTGTCTCATTTTCCAGGTCTGTTGCCATACATCTGGGTTTTGCAGCTTCAAGTATCTGCAATCTGCACCCTCCTCCATTGCTAACCATCTGCATATCTTTCATCAAAATTCTGCCTAAACCCTGCAACAGATTCACATTTAACTGTGGCTCCCTCCCTGCATTTTCCCTTTCCATTCACGTTGTCCAGTTTCTCCCATCGCACTTCTTCTCCATACACCATCACATTTTTTCTTTTGTTGCACTATCCCTGCATCTGCCCTCATCTTTGCTATGATTCCATTAACCCCTCCATCATTGCATCGTCACTTCTAGTTCATCAAATGCCTTAGCCATCGAGCAACCTCACAGATCCATCGATCAGATTTGTCTCACCCTTCGCGTGTTTTGCCTCCAATCACACCCTCGAAATTCCGTCCAACGTACATCTATTCCTTTCCTGTCTGCAACCCTTATCTTCTCCATCGTTGCTCTGTCTTCAGGCACATCCTGGCTATCCACAGACTCCTCCCTTTCGGCCTCTGCTCTTGTGGCTCCCTCTTGCATCCTCAGCCGCCAAACTCTCAAACCTCCTTGATCCTCGACCTGTGTCCTCTCTTCCGCAGACTCTTGTAAACCCTCACACAACTCCATTTCTGCTGCCTTCCCCTCTGCCAGCCCGTCGATCCTCATCAGTCGTTGAGTTCTCCTTTTGCCATTGAGTTTGCATACACAACAAGAAGAACATTCGACTTTTTTCATTGTTACATATGTGTTTGGTTTGTATAGGTGGTAGCGTATTTATTCTTTAATTTCATTTGAAATGCATGTAAGTTTGATTTTTTTTAGTTTGGTAAATTTCATTTAACATTTCGAAAAAAAAATTAGGCTTTTTTTTTTCGATTTTGTTTTTATTATTAATTATTTAATTTTTCTCATTTTTATTTTTGATTTATGATTTAAAAAACTTTAAAAAAATATCTAAAACATTAAAAAATTTCTAAAAATTCTAAAAATAAAAAATCTAAAACATTTAAAAACAATTAAAAAAAATTTGTTTTTTACTTTTTGTGACATTCGATTTTAAATTTTAAATTTTTTACTTTTTATAAAAATTCATAAAAAAAAATCATAAAAAATTCTAAAATTCTAAAAATTACAAAATTTCTAAAAAAATTTGTGACTGTGGGATTGAGAATAAAATAAATTAAAGGGATTTGCGCTTTCACACTAAAAATTTTAATTTGGCCTATGACTCATTAAAATTTTAATTTATTAACCATTTTGATTTACTTTGTCATGTTAAAAAATTTGATTTCTTCAGTTACCATTAAAACAATTACTTAAGGAATAATTAAAGTGTTAATTTAAAGTTCCTTGGTGTCTTTGGTGATTAAGTGAAATTTTTCTATGGTTAAAGTACGATACATGTTTTGAAGTCATATTGACTGTTGGAGAAAGTTAATTGAATCTAGATCTGGGCAATTAATGAAGATCATTTTAAATCTGGAATCTCTTGCATGTTAAAGTTTTGGGCATTTACATTAATTGTTCATGATCATAACTTTGCCACATCTATAAGTTTTCCCTAGATAAATTGTTATTACTTAGTCTATGGTCAATTCAGTATAAAAGGCATTGGTCTGTAGTCATTTATATCTTGTAATTGTGTCTTACCTTAACCCATCTGTCATAATTGACCATGACTTGCTTTAAATTCATCAAGTTGTTCATCATTAAAATCGCCTAGAGCCTACGTTCCACTGGCTTTATCATCCAATTACCTTAGGGACTACCCCCCTTGAATTGCCTAGGAGATAGTCTAAACGGAGTGAGTAAGGATCAAGAGTGACAACCCTTACTCTAAGCATTGTCGCGGTGCCTAGACACTTTGTGCGACAACAGAACCAACAACTTGAAAATCAAGAGAGCGTGAAAAACTAGTTGGTAGAGCATATTGATTAAATGGATCATGGTACAAAGAGTTATGGCATATAGATGATAGAGGATGAAAAATGTCCCTTGAAGAAGTAATACTTTTAGTGGAACCAAATTCAATATTGAGGTTAAGAATGCTAGTATCATATTGCGAAATGGAAGGATTAGCCTTCACCCTAGGTTCCATGAACCTTTCCAAGGTTTCCTCCATCAAATATGGATCATGAGAAATGGATGAAGGTTGAAGAGATGGATCAACCATGTTATTTTCTGATTTCCCAACTTCAGCATCATCACAAGGAGGCACCCATATGCGAACTAAAAAAAGGAGGACAAGTAACAAAAGGAACAGTGAAGTTGGGGAAGCAAAAACATTAGGGGGTTCAAATTCACCATGCAAATAAATATGAACCAAATGTTCAAAATTTTGTTTAAAGAAGTCCCAATCTATGTCTTCTTCAGGAAATTCATAACAAAGGTGAAGGAATCAATTAGAAAAAACCTTAATTTGTTCATTAGGCTTCATTCCTATTTGATTAATTCTTTTAAGGACATCTCGATAGTCATACCTATCAAATGCTAAATGAAGCTCCTTGATGAGGTGTTCAAAATAATGAATTGAAGTGAGTGGTAGGGTATGACATCATTGACTAACTTGACCTTCAAGTGTGAGGCAAAATAGAATACAAGACACAGCTTCAAAGTCAATTTCATAGTGTTCACAGAACTTAAGAAAAAGATGCATGCTCGGTAATGTATGTATCACCCTCACTATTAAACTTAAAATGAGACAAGCCATCAAGTTGTTTCATGGAGATGAAAATTTTACCAAGGGATAGGTTAGAGAAACATTCTGGGATTATGATTTGGGTATGAGCCATTTAAAATAATATATTTAAAACAAACTCAACGAGGACAACTTGTCATCTAGCACCCCTTCTAGTATCGTTTGTTGACGGTGCTATGAATTCGTCAACCAAGGGGGTGTCTTTGATGAAAGGTCCCAATCAGACTTCACACTATTTGGTGTGGGATCCCTTTCAAAAATAATGCTCGACTGCCATAAGTTCTTAGAGATGGATATAATGGTTAGCCCAAGAGAGTAGTATATATGTACTTTTGGATGAACAAGTGAGTATGCCTTGTGGAATGTTCAATTGCAGAATGTATCAAGGTTCTTCTACCAAAATGGGGAGAAAAGTGAGCGTTTAAAAGAAGAGTAACAATAATGATCTAGGAAAGACACACGAGCATATACATGTGAATGAATCATTGGACAACTTGAAAAATAGTACACATAGAAGAAATGATTGTTAAAACACATACAACACACCTTCAACAAGATAAGTACCAAAGCCACCAAAATAGTTCAATTTCCTTATTATAGATGAAAACAACATACATCACAAACATTCAAAGAATAATATTATTATATTTACGAAATAAACATGAAAATGTGTTGGCTTAGAAAGATTTGAAATTAAGCAAAAGTTCCAAGGTACATCAGTACAATGAACACCACTAGCTCCAATAGTGAAGCGTTAGAGCAACCACTTCCTCTTCCAAAAGAACTATATTCCTCTTTAATGCCTGGTAGGAGCCAAGGTGAAAATTCATTTGCATGAGATATGAGGGTGTATATATAACAAATGGGGTGACCATTCACCTCCTTTGTAACTCTTGGGCTACCCTCATGATTGTTTGACTTATTTATGACCTTTTGACTCCTTCATGACTTTTCACATTCTATAGATGACTCTTGGAATTTTACTTTAGATTATATTTCCCACATATTGAAATTACATAATCAAAAAATGATGTGGCAAATAATGACTTGTATACATCTTAACAGGTCACCTTGAAAATACATGACATGACATTGATAACATGGAGTGTGTGATGATATGGAAATGTCAAGCCATTCTTTCCGTTGTTGTCTTTGTGCCTTCTTGAAAGATAGTACATGTTATTCTTCTTCCTCCTCAATCTAGCTTGAAAGTAGGGAGTCTTCAATGTGGTCTTGATTTCTGGTTGTTATCGCAATCTGGTGTCCCTTTTTTTTGGCTTGATTGATCAACTTGTCTTTGCAACTATAAAGGTATCTTTTAGCAGGGTCTCCTTCTTCATCTCCTTCATCACACCTACAAATGAAATCCACTCATGATGAGACGACATCAGTATGATAAATCCCTAGTCTAACATGCTTCATGACAACCATCAACTGAGCTGGAACCAAGTGTCTGACTATAATATTGGCTCAATGATTGTGCAATTACGCAACTTAGGAGGTTAGGGGCCAGGACTGAACCTTGAGACTGTGATGTGCACAGTTCGAGAAGCTCGGGAAAAAAAACTATGCAGTTGAGGAGCTCAAGGGGTTATGCTAGAGGCTTAAGGCTTGAGGTTTCCCACTACGTAGTTCTAGAGGGACAGAGGCTTAGGGATTGCGTAGTTGTGCAGTTCAAGAGGTCAAGGCTAAGGCTTGTTTCTTGAGATTGCATAGTGCGTAGAGGAGACTGATTGAAGGAAGATACTGCATAGTTATGGAGCTCAAGGGTCAGGATTGAGCACTGAGACTGCATAGTGCACAATTCTAGAATGTAGGTACTACACATTACATAGTGCCAAGAGGGAAGGTATGAGTTTGAGGGTTGAGACTGCGTAATGCAAAGTTCAGGAAGGTTGAGTGAGGCTAGGTTGCTCTGTCGGTAAGTTTTGCAGATTGGCTAAGTGTGGGATCAGTAAGGCCAAAGTGAACAAGGAAAAAGTATGAGCATGATCACACACTTGGAACAATTGAAGACACAACATTGATCACTCAGAACACATGAACAACATACTTCCCTCAATGCGACAACCTTGCGACAAATTTCCCTAAGTGCGACACTAAAGCTACACTTTGCAACGACAATGATGACACCATTAGGGGACTTTTGAGGTCTAAAATGGGCCTCCTAAGAAAAATGTACAACCAAAATAAACTTTATAACCAATAGGATTAAAGACGATGATGTCAACCATGGGGGATAATTCACCATTTTTGGAGTAAAAAAGTAAAAAGATTATAAAATAATAAAACAATAAAACTACGTTTTCAACTCGTATTTTCGACTTATCTCCCTAAGGTTTTACTCAAAATTTGAGCAAGAGTACTTGTTGGATGCAAAACTTAATTCCTCATCCAAAGAGTGCCCATGTTGCATACTTTCGATGAACCCTGCTACACAAAAAAAGAGAAATACATGAAAAAATGTGATTGAAATCATGTTTTTCATGTATTTCTCAGTTTTCGTGTAGCAAGTTCCATCGAAAGTATGCAACATGGGTACTCCTTGGACGATGAATCAAATTATGCATCCAACGAGTGTTTCCGCTCGAAATTTGAGTAAACCCATAGGGAGATAAGTTGAAAATACGAGTTGAAAAAATAGTTTTTTCTTTTTTCCCTCTAAACTTTGATGATTTCATCTAATATTATTTTATTATTTCCACTATTATTTTATAATTTCCTTAGGAGGCTCATTTTAGACCTCAAAAATCCCCTAATGCTTATGTGATGGGACTTGAAATTTTGGGAATGAGTGTAATACATGTCTAGATGATAAACATGACACATTATCACCAATATTACCCCTTGAAATAAACTAAAACAACATTTGCGCGATGTGCGACACTTTCCTTGCTCAAAAGACAACACTTGCAATAGTAAGAGGAAAGTGAAAATGACACTTGCAAAATGCTAATGACATTGAGAGCGACACATGTCAGAATGAAGCTAACATGAAAATGACACTTATTAAAGTGAAAACAAGCAAAAGAGACAATCATAAAAGAAAGCGACACTTGTGAAATTGAAGATGCACAAAAGAGAAAGTTGGAAAAAATCATCGAAACAGAAGAAAAGTCAAAGCCAAAAGTGAGGGATTGTCGATGAAAGTGCACATTGATTGTTGAAATAGGTTGAACATTGCACAAACACTATCTTGATGGACATGTGTTATGCGTTCAAGCTTGCACAAAAGAGTGTGCTCATGAACTTGTTGCGGACTGAACATGTGTGAGAAGGTGACTTTGATAATTGTCGACTGACCATAAAGTGACTATGGAACGAATGATTGCAAGATCCACAGTAGGCTCCAAAATTCAAGTGTAGACCAAATTGTGGAGGGTGTTTTTCGCAGCGACAAAAATAGAGTAACTAAACCCAAAACCCCTTTAAATATTTCTCAAAGCAATTTGTAAGCCTCTCAAAGAGATCCTAGAATGTACAAAACCTAGTAAGCACCAATACCAAGGGAGTGGGGATGTCAGTTCACAAGTTTCTGATGAAACATAGGCATAGACAGGGTAACCAAGCCCAATACCTCCTGAAATATTGCTCAAAGTGATTCATCATCCTTTCAAAGAGGTCCTCGAATGCACACAATCTATCGAACACCATTATCAAGGGAGTGGGGATGTCACTCCAAAAGTTCCTGATGAAACCATGTGCTTGACTCTCATGTGAGATGAGATTTTTTTCAAGCGTTTGTTGTGACAATGGATTTACGCTCTTTGGTGGAACTACTGTTAGTTTTACAACATTGATGTGTCCTCTCTAAACCTATTTCAAGGCTCTACACCATTTTTGGTGTGCTATAACCAAAAAATATAAGTTTATTTTATTAGCGCTTTATTGTATCATTGTTATTTACTCAATGGTATTAAGTGCAATTTTGATGGTGTTAAAGAGACCCAAAAAAAATCCAATATGCAAGTTATATAAGGATGCAAGTGTTTTTTCATTTCGATGAAAACTAGCTAGAGGAGGGGTAGGGAGCTCTTTTCTTTTTCGAAGTGACAAAGAAAATCTCACAACCTTTCTCCATAATCACTTGATATACTCAAAATTTTCATAATAAACCAATTCACAAATCAATTTAATTACTCTAAGATGCAAACGTAGAAGCACCAAACGAAAGCACTCAAAAGAGTCAAACTATGGATTTGAAAGAAAACAGTGTGAACTATGACCTCTCAAATGAGACACAACAAGATCACACACAACAAAAAGAAAGCTTGGATTTGTAACTCAATGCAAATATCCAGCAAGTTGATCCTACAATGTTCTACAAATGAAAGCAATCCTAAACCTTAACAAGGGAGCAAGACATAATACACCATAAGACTTGGTTTTCTTTGCAATTATTCAGATTAGAAAAGACACAAATATTACCCAAGCATATCAAATTGTGCTCACAAAGTCAGAAAAATAATTAGAAGATAAATCACCAAACAAGGTAATCAATAGATGGAAAAATCTTACACAAACTAGGGCAAAGTGAAAGATGAAATTAGATCTCTTGAAGGAGAAGATATCCATATTAGATATCACCCTCCATAGACATATACAATTACAGATCTAAATCTTAGATAACAAAACAAAAATCAAATCTCACCAGAAAAGCCAAATTTTAGGGTCCATTGTTCCCACAAAGACGGCAACTTGTATACCAGTCACTATGAGAGACATTAGTAAGGAGAAACTGGGTTTTCAGATAGGGTTTTTAAGGAGAGTGATACTAAAATTTGAGTCATAGGCTATGGGTCTGAGCTAAAATAGACCGAGAGGAGATTGTAAGTGACATACAACCACTCAAAAATAAATAAAATCAAAGGAGACCCACTTTGACCACTAAAGATTATGCTCCTACTTAGAGATATTTCTCTAGCTCCTCAATCCAAGCACCTACGCACATGCACAAATGAACAAAGATAATGTCTTTTCCTTTATGGGAAGGTAAGTTAGACTGCAAAATGATCTAATCATAACAAATACAATATGATCTCATAAACATAAATGATGTAGAGAGGGAAACGAAGTTGACATTCCATACAATAAAAATACAATAGTGTAAATGTACCTTCTCAGTGTAGAGTACTCTCCTCCAATCCCTTGCTCTTTATCCTCCCTTGACTTATTCAAAAACTAGGGTCATTCATGAAGCAAGAGAAGACCTTTTCTGGTGGTATTTCTCCCACATTACAAGGTATTGTAATTGTTTTTTCCTCCCTTCCACCCTCGATAAGGTTTCATTATATAATCCATTCCTAGATCTGGGAGGACATATATGGAAACTTAGGTCCACAAGAAGTTAGGAAACTTCCACAATTATCGACCCCAAGCCAACTCATGACATCTTATGTTGATTTCATCCTCTTGGGAAGGTCAATTTGTAGAAACTTTGAGCTCAATCGCTCCCTGCAAGAAGGCATGTTGTATACTAGGTGATAGGTTGTATACAAACATGGGAGTAATGGTGTACAAGAAGAAAATGTTGTGGGAGCGATGGACTGCCTAAGTAGGCGCATGAAAGGGTGAACGAGGGTGTATTCAATCTAACAATTAAATAGAGTTGAGTTATTTTTCCTACTTAAATGAAGTAGAACATAGGGTTACAATAACAATACATAAAATACCCATGATATAAGAGTGGATAGGCCTTAAAGACCTCCACCAATTCCCCCAAAGTGAAGTAAAGAGGCTCTAATGCCAATATTTCCATTAAAAAAATCATGTTCAAGCTCACATGTGTGGCAAGTAAGGTCTCCCAAGGTGGATGACTCACTCAAAATGGTGTGAAGAGAAATGTGTAGGGGCTCCAAAGTGAAATGCTCCCTGCAAAGGGTGCAATGTTTCTTCCTCCAAGTGTAAGGTCATTCCAAAGGTACAACATCCCCTCCATTAAGGCAGCACATCCTCCCACAAGGTATTTAAGTCATCTCCAAGTATTAGGTTCTCAAGGAAAATTCGAACATCCTCCATAACGTGAGGAATCAAGTGTGCTAGAAGCCTCCTTAATATCCTCTAAAGTGGAAATAGCTCTCAAAAGGTGGGACAACCTCCATCAAAGGTGTAAATATCTCTCAAATGTCCTCCAAAGGACTCAAACATAATATCCATTTCATGCCTATGCAAAGTACATCCTCTAGGGAGGGGCTCCAAATGACAAAATGTGATCATCAATCTAGGGTATGTACGTAAGTCAATGAAACAAAGGAAGTAAGTTTTGTCATATGTAAATGCCACTAGGTAGATCACATTGAGTATCATCTTCAAACTTCACAATAACTTATAAATCCATGCCATTTTCTAAGTTTAGGTATGGGAGCATAATAATTATCCCATATTAGGTGTGTGAGTTCCCAATAAGAGTATTATTTCCCAATAAACTCGTCAAAGGGTATGTGTAATGATAGATGGAACAATATCGAGTTTAACTTCATAACTAGTGTTGCATAGTAATGTGTGGTTATGTAAGATATTCATCCATATAAATGCCTTTGTTGAAGGAACACTTATGCATTGCGTCACCCTTTCCTTGGCATGGTGTCTTACTACACCTTTCTTGTCTTTTTGTTGTAGTCCTTTTTATTTCACTTTATTTCATAGAGTCCCCTTTTCTTTCATATGCATTTTATTGCATAGGGGTTTGGGATAATTCATCTACTCCTTTTTAGGTATGTGTTTCATTTCATAGAACTTGGAGCAATGGCATCATAGAGAGAGGATAAATCTCAAGATTTACTTTGCCTTTTGACTCATCATTCATATCCCTTCATTTTCTTTCGTAATTTGAACTTTATTTGTTTCTCTTTTATTTTTTAATGAAGTTGAATCAACCTAAAGCATTCAAGCTCCTCATGGTATTATTAAATACGAACCTATTTATGTGACATGTAACAACCAATCGAACAATAGGGACAACGAATATGGGAAAGATAGAGCATGTTATGTATGGATTGGGACACTGAAATGTTACCCTATCAAAGTCCCCCAATAGTACCCTTCTACCCAAGAGTACAACATCTGATGAGGAGAAGGAAAAAGGTGCAAATTCAAATTATAATGATCCATTATTTGATTCAACCCATGGTCACTATTGGTCAAATTATATGCTTAAATTCAGAGAATTAAATTATTGAACTAGGAGTTCATGAACTTAGAGATGAAAGCACACAAAATTCACGATTAAATCTTAGCTATCCTAATTACAAGCAAAAAAGAAAAACAAGAAAAGTGATAAACAACTGGAAAACAACATATGTTGAAGAATGTAAGTATCGGTCTTCATAATTTTTGTTGTAGTCATTTCAATATGTATCCTATGTAACAAACAAGAGAAGAAAAGAAAACATTATTATTATTAAAATAGGGGTTTCATGCTCTTTATTGATGGTCTTCCAAGTAAAGGCAGGTTCTTCATGCTTCTAGGGTTTTTTAGGTCTTAGGATTTATTGTCATGAGTCAAAGGAGTCAACATCAAGTTTATAAGACCCTTTCGGGAAAAATGTAATGGTAAAACTAATTATTTTTTAGTCTATAAAGTCTTGGAAGCTCCAAAATTACAAGTCGACCATAATAGTTACAAGTCAGCCTAAAGGAGGGAATTCGACCCCTTGGAAAGGATATATAAAGAAGCAGTTTGACCTCATTTGGACTCACTCACTCCACAAGTTTGATCTATCAAGAAATAATCTAATTTGTAGCTGGAAATATGAAGAGCGAAGGTCTAGAAGAAGAAAGAAGGATGAAACAACATAAGGAGGTTGAAGTTGCAGGTCCGAGTTGCAGGAGAAGGAAGTGAAAAATCTTGTAGTTGAATTAGGGTTTCCGTAGAAGCTGCAAGACCAAAATTGTAGGGTCAAAGTTGCAGGATGAGTTGCAATAATGAAGCTGGCAGGCCGAAGTTGTAGTTTGAGGCTAGTTGGTGTAGAATCAGGGAAAGACTTGTTGGAGGGTTGACTTGGTACTTGGAGAAGGAATTGGTTTAGGGCTTGGGTCTTTGTGTCTCAATTGAATTGAATTATATAAGAAGAGAAGAGATTTTTGGGTTTTCCCCTTGGATGGGTCTTTCCCTGGCTGCGAACCTAATTTTTGTGTCCTCTGTTGTTATTGTTTTGTTCTTGATATTTGTTTGATGAAAAGATGTAACTAAAGAAAATCAGAAGATTAATAAAGTTCACAATAAAATATCAAATTTAAGGAAAATAAGAACCAATAAGTTGCCTCTTTGCATTTTCCAACAAAATCAATGAATGTATCACTGGCACGTCGGACAACAACTACTATAAAGGCTTAGAGTTACAATATTTCATGTATAAATGTTCATGCAACTTTGTGGGAGTATCTTACTAATGTCTTGTTCCTTTAATTATATTTCGTAGTGGATCAAAATCGAACACTCTTCCTCAAAATAATATAAGGGATGAGTTGCAAACAAGACAAAGTAATTTGGAAATCAAGATACAAACTCAAAGATCTACTCATAAAGTTCTTTAAATTTTTGAAATAAGCACACAACAATAAGTAAAATAATCTATAGATTACACCGCAGAAATATGTTGATCACTGGGTTGGACTTTACAAGAGATTTTTTCCAAGAATTGATTACCATCTTTCACCTTACAACACAATTATGTTCTCCAATCTTTAATGTCTCATTTCTATCAGTGAATATATATAAGAACAAAACAAATATAAAATAAAATCCTAGACTAAAAGTCATATAAAGGAACTAAAACTATATTAAGAATAAAAGAAACTAGACAATGCTTACCAGCTGAGAGGCCCTTCTCATTTGGTCAGCATGCTTAGAAGGCAATCAGATCAATTCACAACCAATGTCTAATATCTTTAAAAGTCAACCAGTTTCATCTATTAGAAATCATAAATATGGTTACAGAATAACATAGTTGAACTCTTTGAATCTCTAATACAACATCATAATCTAGCTACATTCCTCTTTTTCACTAAATTTCCCTTGCTACATTTATGCAAAGAGTAGGTTGTGCTACTTTCTCCAATCTTGGAATTGGGAAAACTTACAAAACAACTATTTGTTCAAATCTATAAGAACATGAATCAAGGAAATATTCTGAGAACCAATTAAAAACTAATCTCCAATCATCAACTAACTTAATTTTCTAGTATGGTCGTTGTCTTTGGTTTTTACAAATCTAGGCGAAACATAAAATCTAAGAAAATATCGGTTAAAGAACCAGCCATAATTCTCAAACTGTGCCTTATTTTGGAAAATGACCCCTCTAATAGTCAATTTTTCATATTGTGAGAAAAGCCCATTTATTATATTCTTTATATCATCTTTATTTGCGAGATCATGTTCAAAGCTCATTACCTAGAAAATACTACGAATTTTGACTATAACCTTTAACCACGAGTTGTAGGCTGCCACATTGGACCTGGTTACGATATTATGAACACCAAAGAATCTCAAATTGATCCTCTTCAAAACCCGTATGTCCAGTGTTTGTTTGAGAAGCAATAGGTATGTTGATCAATGAGCTCAGGTACTGGAAGTGTACTAGCGGTAGAGGAGTTGAACTAAACAATTCATCATCAATAAAATCAACTTAAAATCCATTTAATGTATTAAAGACATAGGAATAAATAAAAATAAGCAAATTTTACCACTATATGCTTGGCATAGGGTTTTGGCTTCAAAAATGTAAAAATGTAATGGACAATATAGAGTTATTAAGGTAGGTCATAAGTGGTAAAAGGCTAGCTGAATCATTGAAAAATTTGAAAAAATAGGAGGCCAACATATCCCCCACACGAATGTATTTGTATGTCCTCATGCAAAATAAATCCATCCTAAAAGCTTCAACAAACTCCCGCAACATTTACCAAAATGGTTAGATTGCACCCTACCTTGTTTATCAATTTACTAAGTTTACACTTTAGAGATTGATTTCCTATATTGAGCACTTGAACTCTGTTTGTTGATAAATGGCAACAAGAAATTCCAGTTTAATTTGTCCTTGAATTAAATCGAGAATTATTCTCATAGCAAATTTCAAATAGTTAATTAAGTTTAATTAACTTAATTAGCTTAGGATTTGAGTTGGAAGTCTTTCTGAAGTCATGTATATGTTCTCCCTAAGTTTTAAGGGTCTAGTATGAGTTTAAATTGAGTTGGAAATAAGATCACTCAATTTACGGAGTTAAGTTCATTTAAATTAGTTCTAAATTATTTTTGGAACTAATAGAGGACTAGCAGTCAGTTGGTGCACTAATGCATCCACTAGTGCTACTCCAGTTAATTAAATATTCCCTCATGGGAAACTCATGCATGTTAGTTCAGAGAAAGACCAAGTTGAGACTAGAGTGCAAGGGCGGTGTACTTTCAGTGGTATTATTTACTGAAGTGTAAATATCATGCATGCATCAGAGATTGATCCTATGTTTGGATTGCACAGTTTTGGAAGCATGAATTCCCTTTAAATACAATCTATTCATCCTAGGAATAACACAGGAGATTAGTGGCTTGGAGAGTTGTCGAATAGGCTAATGATTTAGCTTGAGCTAGCTTGTGAGCTGAGAGAGTAGAGCATACTTGTGCAAAATTGTTCTAGTGAGAACACGCTTTGTATCTTCACTCATATTTATGATATATGAAATACAAATAGTGGGGTTTTGAGCGGTGGATTTCCCCATATACATATTGTGTTATGTGCCATTGATTTATCTTCTTCTTGTTCATATTGTTTTCCTCAGGCTATTGGCTTCTGCTGGTTGAAAGTAGAAGTAGATTCTTGTCCTGTGCTTTAGTAAATTGCATGAGTTTATGAATCTACAAGATTTTCTACATGGTATCGGAGCTGAAGAAAATATACTAGAGGAGATTTCGAAGTTTTTAGTTTTGGTTTACATGTGAAATTCAAATTTGCAATACATACTTCAAGATTGACATATGGCGTTCTACGGTTTGCGGCTCAAGTATGCCTTGGAAGGCAACTTTAATTGTATATCCTAGAGGGACATAATGGAGGTTGTGCTAGAGGATAATGGCTTGAAGGAATTTTTTGATCAAGAAATTCCTAAGCCATCAACGTCAGATGCACAGAATTTGGCCGAATCAAAGAAGTGTATGGCGAAGGCGATGCGGATAATCCTTGAGGGAGTTCGAGACTACATTGTCTTGAGTCTCCAAGGAAAGAAAACTCTATATGTTATTTGGAAAGAATTGACAGACCTGTATCAAAACAACAATGACCAAAGGAAATTTGCACTGAAGGAAAAACTTAAAAAAATCAAAATTGAGAAAGGCAAGACTATTCCAAAATACTTGACCAAGTTCACTCAATTTCGTGGTGAACTTGGAAGTGTTGGAATCACGGTTTCTGAGGATGATATGGTGAGTCTTGCTCTTCTAGGACTCCCAAAGAGTTGGCATAGTTATCAAAACTCTATCAATGGTTGGGAGAAGCTGCCAGATTGGGAACAACTGTGGTCGGATTTGATGTAGGAGGAGATTAGGAGGAACATCATGGATGGCTCTTCATGAAAGATTAATGATGAAGAGAATTGTGCCTTAGCGATTAAGGTGAAGAAGGGTAAAGGGAAAGCTTCCCATTCCAAATCATATTCTTATCGTGGAGGTAAGAAGAAAGACATGACAAAAATTAAGTGCTTTCATTGTCATGAGCTAGGCCATTTTGCTACAAATTGTCCACTCAAGAAGTCCAAGAAGAAGTCCTCAGGAGGAGTAGCGGGTGAGGCTTTGGCCTCTCAATTCGAAATTGAATTTTCCCTCATTGCATTCATGGTGTCATCAATGATGGGAAGTTCATGGTACTTGATAGTGGAGCTTCATTCCACATGACTGGCGACAAAGAGTTATTCAGTGGCCTAGAGGAGAAAGATCTCCAGATGCATATCGAGATGGGTGACGATAGGAAGTATAGTGTTACTAGATTGGGCACGATTAATTTTCAAAGGGAGCATGGGGCTACACTCACCTTGAAGAATGTTATGTATGTGCCCAAGCTCAAGAAGAACTTGGTATCCATTTCCTTGCTTGAGGATAGAGGCTATTATGTGATCTTCTCGAAAGGAAAGGCATTTCTTCAACACATAGCCACGGGTCAAGTAGAGAAGATAGGTATTTGGGTGAAGAATCTTTATAAGTTGGAGGTAGAGGAGTGTGCTACTTTGAGCACAAAATCAGGAAGGGTGTAGATCTGAGACATTGACGAGTTGTGGCACAGGTGATTGGGCCACTTGCATGATGGGGCTTTGAATATATTGCAGCATATCTCTACCGGTCTTCCCAAAGGTGCACTTGAGCGATTTGATACATGCAAGGGGTGTACTTTGGGAAAATACATCAAGTATTCCTTTCACGACAGAGATAGTTGAGTAGAGGCTATTCTAGAGTGAGTCCATTCAGATGTGTGTGGACCATTCTCGACAACATCCACGAACAAAAACAGGTATTATGTTATATTTGTTGATGAATATTCTCATAAATGTTGGATATTTTTCATGCAGATAGAAGATTAAACCTTCATAAAGTTTTGTGAGTTTAAAACATTGGTGGAGAAAGAGTCGGGTAAGAAGGTTAAAGCTCTACGGAGTGATAACGGTGGTGAGTATGTCTCAAACGAGTTTAAGAACTTCTGTGTAGCGGAAGGGATTAAACGGGAGTTGACGACACCCCATAACCCTCAGCAAAATGGTGTGGCCAAGAGGAAAAATAGAAGCATAGCAGGGGCAACAAGGGTGATGTTGCATGATCAAGGCCTAGCACTACACTTGTGGGCTGAGGCATGCAACACATCAGTTTATGTTTAGAACCGTAGGCCACATTGGATACTTGAGATGAAGACACCGGAGGAGGCTTATCCCGGTAAGAGGCCAGATGTTGGTCACTTCAGGATTTTTGGGTCATCAATATATTTCCATGTGACCAAAGATACGCGGAAGAAGCTTGAGCTGACAATATAGTTTGGGATATTTGTGGGGTACATTGACACACCTCATAACTATCAGGTGTACTTGTCGACAAATAGGATGATAGTGGTTCGCAGGGATGTCATATTCAATGAGGAGAAGGTCATGTGAGTTTCCCTTGAGAGGGAGCTTGAGCCACATCTAGATGAGGAGCTTTTAGCTCCTAAGGTTGAGAAGCCTCAGATTGATGTGGAGCAGCCACATGTAGAGGATCTGGGAGTGAAGACATCCACTCAAGCAGAATCTTTCATAGAGGGAAGAAAGCGCACAAGAGAGGCTAACAGATTGTTGGATGATGCATAGGAGAATTTGGGAGCACCCACTTCTTAGCACAAGTAGAGGAGGTCACCTGAGAGGTACAGTGTATACATGGCTCTTATGGGCGAATGTGTTGTGACAGATCCATCTTCCTTTAAGGAAGAAGTGTAGTAGTCGGTTTGGTTTGATGCCATGGAGGAGGAATATGACTCCATAGTTCGTAACAATGTTTTGGATGTGTTCTCGAGACTAGAGGACAAGTGAGTGGTGAGCTTCCGTTGGCTCTACAAGGTAAAGCAAGCTGTAGATGGTATTGTGGAGAAGCACAAGGCTAGATTTGTGGCCTGTGTCTTTTCACAGGTAGAGGGGATTAACTATGATGCGACCTTTTCTCCTGTTGCAAGGTACTCGTCAATCATATCTATATTGGCACTATCAACACAGATGGGTTGGAAGATACATTAGATGGATGTGAAGACAACCTTCCTTAATGGCATGATTCAAGAAGAGGTGTACATAGAGCAACCTGAAGGTTTTGAAACCTTTTATTGTGAGTCGCATGTGTGTCGGCTCAAGAGAGCGTTATATGGGCTGAAGCAAGCACCTCATGCTTGGTACACCAGGATAGATAGCTACTTCACCGGGTTGGGATTCACAAAGAGTGAAGCGTAATTGAACCTGTACCACATAGTGGTGGAAGGTAAATTGTTGATCATTGTACTTTATGTTGATGATCTCATAATGAAAAGTGATGATCAACTGGTCAAGTCTTCCTCCTTGCAAGAGAGTTTGAGATGAAGGACATGGGACTCATGTATTACTTTCTTGGCATGGAGGTATGGCAGGGAGATGGGGAGTTGTTTGTGTCTCAGGGAAAGTATGCCAACTAAATACTCAGGATATTATGCATGTAGAGCAACAAACCCATGGAGACTCCTTTAGCAAGTAACTGGAGGAAGGAGGATGCTACTTCAGGGGAAGTAGTATAAGTTATTGTTTACAGACAACTTGTGGTTTCACTCATGTACTTGGTGAAACACAATCGGATATGTGCTATGCAGTTAGCCAACATAGTCAAGCGATGGTTATGCATACTAATATGTATTGGAAGGTAGCAAAGCATGTGTTGAGATACCTCAGGGGAATTTCTCAGTATGGATTATGGTACAAACAGACAAAGGGAGTGAAGCTTCAAGGCTTCACTAATGCAGATTGGGAAAGGATTCCATCCGATTGAAAAATCACATCAAGAGGGATCTTCAGTATTGGGCCAGTGGCAGTTTCTTAGTACAATAGGAAACAAAGATCGGTTGCACTTAGTTCGACAGAGGCAGATTACATGGCTGCGAGTCAGGAAACATGTGAGGCCATCTGGATGAGGAAGATCCTAGTTGGTTTGTTTGGTCAGCAGATGGATCCAACTGTGATTTACTATGATAATTAGAGTTGTATCAAACTCTCTGAAAATCTAGTTTTTCTTGATCGGTCCAAGCATATTGATATCCGATATCATCATCTCATAGATTGTGTATTGAGGTGGATTATGTTGTTAGAGTACATTCCCACGAAGGAGAAATATTCTGACATTTTGATAAAGACATAGTCAAGATGTAAATTCGAGTTTCATAGAGACAGGATTGAGGTAGTTGATAATCTCTTTCTTGTTGAGAGGGAGTGTTGAGAAATGGCAACAAGAAATTCCAGTTTAATTTGTGCTTGAATTAAACTGAGAATTAAAATCGAATTATATTCTCATAGCAACATGTAAATAGTTAATTAAGTTTAATTAACTTAATTATCTTATGAATTTTGAGTTGGAAGTATTTCTGAAGTCATGTATATGTTCTTCCTAGGTTTTAGGGGTACGATATGAGTTTAAATTGAGTTGGAAATTAGATTACTCAGTTTATTGAGTTAAGTTCAGTTAAAATAGTTCTAAATTGTTTTTGGAACTAATAGAGGACTAACAGTCAGTTGGTGCACTAATGCTACTCCAGTTAACTGAAGATTCCCTCATGAGAAACTCATGCATGTCAGTTTAGAGAAAGACTCAGTTGAGACTAGAGCGAAAGGACAGTGTACTATAAGTGGTATTATTTACTGGAGTGTAAATATCATGCATACATCAGAGGTTGATCCTATGTTTGGATTGCATAATTTTGGAAGCATGAATTCCCATTAAATATGGGTTATTCATCCTAGGAATAATGCAAGAGATTAGGGGCTTGGAGAGATGTTGAATAGGCTAAGGATTTAGCTTGATTTAGCTTATAAGTTAAGAGATTAGAGCATACTTGTGCGGAATTGTTCTAGTGAGAACAAGCTTTGTATCTTCACTCGTATTTCTGATTTATGCAATACATATAATGGGGTTTTGAGCAGTGGCTTTCCCCAGATACATCTTGTGTTATGTGCCATTGATTTATCTTCTTCTTTTTCATATTTTTTTCATCAATCTATTGGCTTCCGCTGGTTGAAAGTGGAAGTAGATTCTTGTCCTGTGCTTTAGTAAATTGCATGAGCTTTTGAATCTACAAGATTTTCTACACTGTTGTAACCATTCTTGGCCTGCCTAGTAGTATAATTTCTTATTGTGGTAATTCAATTCATCAATTTTATCATAGATATTTCCATTCAACATTTTCAATTTCTCATTCTTTTCTCTGACAAACATATCTAGTATAGCATATTCTTGTAACTCCTTCAATTTCTTATTTTCCTTTTGTAGTTTGGAAAATGCTTTATGATTCACAGAACCTAAAGAGGTTATAATAATGATTCATTGAATTCTTCAGGCCTTGTTGGCTTGGGCATATAATATCCTTCACTTTTACCCCATTCTTGTAAATCTTGAATGTGGGTACAATACTTGTGTTCTATGACCTTGCCAAACTCTAATTTTTTTTATCTCCACCTTAAAAAAATCAAAAAAGGGTATCTTCCAAATAGTTGATCAAATAAAAAGGAAAAATATTTTTTCATTGGCCATTTGATCATGTGTTGAAATGGATGATTTCTATGCCAAGAAAATTAATATCATCTTTGAATTTATCATGACTGGAAACCACCTCTACTTCCCCTCCAAACTGCATATTGTAAATCTATTATCCACATGATTTCTTGAGTTCTATTTGAACATACAAATGACACTGAAGCACTTCTTTATCCCCTGGTAATCCCTTCTTCAATATATCACAACCCCTTAGAGCTTCCTCAAATTTTCATGCTGATACCAACCTTGAAAGTTCCTTAGTTGGGTCAAGTGATTCTTCTAGATGCTCTAGTGTTCACACATGGATTAACAACTAGTAAATTAGTATTCAAGAATGTTCGAGAACCTATTTGGTGAGGAAGAATGTTACTCCAAGAAATTTCTCAAATCCTAGTTGCATATGGTGTCTTTGCCTCTCAGGAAGAACAAATCATGACCACTATCAAGGGCATATCTGCACTCTAGGAAGCAATAGAAGGGAAAAATCTTCATGAAAAAATTCCAAAGGAGACCAAAGAATCATGGATTGCATTCGATGGAGAGAAAAAATTAGAACCTAAGGTCGAGGAATCCCTAACATACCTATCATCAGATCCTTTATGCATCCAAGAGATCAACCATCCGATAATTAAATATATGAATGGCATGGAAAAAGAGAACATATAGAGTGGTCCAAATGAGAAAGTGAACCAAGGGTATCACAACTATATGGAACTTTGGTTCCAATCATTAGGCTAGAGAACCACTCTCTCTATCAACAACTCTTTCCATCGTATCAATCAAAGCAGTTGATTCCTCATGTTTTGGTATACATTAAAGCATATTTTTCGGACTTAAATAAATGAGTACATTTGTAATCTTATTATGCACATGGCTTCATTGTTAATAAATCACCACATTGACAGATTGTGCAACTTTGTCAACTCTAAATTTTAAGACTCATCATAATGAAGGGGATAACATTGAACTTTTTGAATCCAAAAGAAAAGTATTTGAACCTTGTAGTGCCAAATACATTGACTACATGTTTGTCCATGACCAAAAGCGAGCTATTACATTTCCTAGAGACAATATGATATACAAAGAGAGGCATTTCCCACTAGAGGATGAGAAGCTACATTACCTTATTCCTGCTTCAAGAGGATAACAAAATCCATTTCCATGGCCAAAGAGTTGTGACTATTTGTCATATGCTAATGTCCCCTATAAAAGTCTTACAATAGAGAAGGTTGTTCATAATAAGGTTCAAATTGAAGGTGATGTGTTCAAGTTTCCTAGAGGAGGAATGATGTTTCCTTGAGGGGTAGATAAGTATATCAATGAATTGGCTCAAGTGATACCTATTTTTGATGGTACTATCAAGATTGCATTGGACACATGCTATGGAGTGGCAAGCTCGGGTGCATATTTCTTGAAGATATGTTTTGACCATGTAATTTGCACCAAGGAATTCACATGAAGCCCAAGTGCAGTTTGCTTTGGAGCGGGGTGTGCTTGCTATGATTGGTGTAATGGGGACACAACGACTTCCATACCCTTATAGGGATTTTGATATGTCTCATCGATTTATGATGTTTAATTCCTTGGACTGCAAATGATGGTTTGTACTTGATAGTAGCAAATTGAGTCCTAAGATGGGGTGGATATTCGATTCTCTTTGGTCTTTCCATAAATTCAAGGTAGTATTACCAAGATTGTTAGAGACCAAAAGAGGATCTCGTTGTGATTGCAGAGTCAGGGGAGGTGGCGTTGGATTTGGTCATGAATACCGTGCTTAATGAGGTTTTCAGTGAAAAGCCATTTGGGAAGTATGCAAAATTTGTCATTTACTTTCCATAAATCAATACCTATCAAGTTCACATAGAAAGTGTCAGGGTTAAGTTCACTCTTCCACCGGGCTACAATATGGCTAATATGACTTGTTTGATTGCGGTTGCACCATATTATATTGATCTTGTTGGGAATTACAAGCTAAGAACTCAGGCTCCTTCCAAGGCAGTCTCCACAAGAAAAAAGGTCATATTATTGGTTCTGTATATATCTTAATTGAACAGATTCGTTAGACAGAGTATTTTGTGTGTTGCGAGAGAGAGAGAAATGGCACAAAATGGGTTCCTTTCCTGCACTTCTCTAATGGCAGAGACAGTGGGGGAGACACTAAGCCAAATGGGGCACGCAAAAGACGTTGGTGCAGATTGTATAGAGATCAGCCTTGATTGCCTCAATGGATTTAATGCTTCAATTGATTTGGCGTAGCTCTTGAAGGCCATAGTATTTCCTACTATAGTCACATACAGATTAAAGTTGGATGGAGGAAACTCATAAGTTGACAAAATTAAATGTTTAGATACATTGAACCTAGCACATGATCTTGGTGTTGACTTTAATGATGTGGAGCTTCAAGTATCATTTGATTTTGTAGGTCGCATGAAGGACAAGAAGTATTCAAATTGCAAGGTCATTGTATTGAGTTTAGTGTTGTAGGAAATTCCTCCCCGGATCTAAACCAATATTTGCATCCCGTATAGATCCGTGGGGGATACTATTAATTTTAGATAACAATGGTATGTTTTATGCTTAGCACAACTTACTTCAATGTTCCTTTCATAGCCAAATGACAATTTCCAATACTTTTTAGTAGCAATCACATTAACCATTAATCATATTGACAGTAAATGCAGATATAACATAAAAACATATGTAGAAGACAAGCCAAGACAAGAGGACACCAGATTTGGCGGATGCCGGGAAAAACCCAATGTGGGGAAAACCCTTGGACCAAATATTCTTATTATTATTTAATAGTTCAACAAAAAGAGAAAGATAGAGAGTACAAAAGTGAAATAGACTAGCCCAATACAAAGTCAAATAAGCTTTGTCATATTCTGCAGTTAAACTTCTGCCCTAACCAGAAAGTCAATGTTGGTCAAGTCAGCAGCAAGTCACCTCCTTTGAATCTCGGTCAAAGGAAAAATAATTTAGCCTCCATCAAGGGTCAATGTCAACCCAAAACAGTGCCACAAATGCTGGTCAAACTTGGTCAAATAGTAGTTAGCCTTGCATTCAAACAACCTTGTGGTCAACACTAGTCATACAGTCCCAAACACCTTGATTTCTGTGTCGATTAATGTGGCCTCAAGAGAGAAAAATTATGCCTCTGAAACACAGTCAAAATTTGGTCAAATTAGCAAGGGTCAACATTGGTCAATGGTATAAAACACTCGGTTTTATTTCACCACAGAAAAATTGTCCTCCTAGTTGCATGTGTGTGTGAGAGAGAGAAGACCCTCAATTCGTACAAACCAATCTATTGAAGAGAGAGAAGAATTGTTGAGTGAATGATGTCTAAATGAGGAGAGAGGTCTATTCTATTTATACACTTTTATGTGGGTGAAGAGACACATCTATTGGGCTTCTTGAGCCTACATTAAGATGAGGCCGACCTTAACAATTCGTACATGTGAGAGAATAAATTCAAAATCACACTTTTGCTTTTCCGAATGAGATGATATTTATATCAAACTTGGACCTCTCGAAAACAGGAATCCGATGCAATAATCATTTCCATCATATGAGTTGTCCCAAGGTGGAATTCAACCCTAGTTTCCAATTTTAACACTCCCTCTCAACTAGGGAGAATTCCACTTGCCAATCCATTTGTCATCATGTACCATCTCTTCTCTGCTTTGCTTCGTTGAACCATGAAGTAATAATGAAGAAGTGATCGAGAGTGAGTCACAAGACCTTACCACTCTCCACTAAGTCAATGCTTGATCCTAGATCAAGTTGTTGAACACCATGCATCATATTCATAGGGAGTACGACAATACATGATACATCCATCGGTAGTGTTATGGTCCTTAACCACTTTTGCCAACTCATTAGCCAGATGAGAGGTACTTCCCATGGGTCTAGGACTTCATGGGTAGGGTGTATGTTGGGGCATTAGCAGGAGAAGATGAACCACTCATCTTGCTCATATGTCATAGGAGAAGGTGAACCACTCATCTTAAGCATATGTCAATCGTAGGGGAAGATGAATCTCCCTATATACATGTCAACCATCATGGGATGTCACAGGGGAAGGTGAACCACTCACCCTATGGTCACTCATAGCTCCATGAAGTACCATGAGTCCCCAGTAGCTCCTAGAGCTCAATGTCCAACTCATGCGGGGCCCTCATAGGATGGTATTTCCATGACTCCAAGTCTCTCCCGAAAGGTTAAGAATTTCACCTTCCCCAAGGGCTTCGTGAGAATATTTGTGACCTTCTCATCCATCCTGATGTGTTGGAGCCTTATTGCTCCTCGCTGGACCACATCCCAGATAAAGTGGCACCTGATATCAATGTGCTTGGACCAATCATGGAACATAAGATTCTCTGAAATTCATTCCACTCTGGTTGTTAAAGAAGATCACGGTGCTATCCAACACATGCTCAAATAGCTCACTAAAGAGCTTCCTCAACTAAAATGCTTCACAACATGCCATACTCGCAACGATGTATTTGACCTCGACAGTGCTCAAAGAAACTGATTTCTTCTTCTTGCCCATCCAAGATATTGAAGCAGAGCCCAAAGAGAAGCAACTCCCAAACGTGATCTTACGATCCACCACACTACCAGCCCAGTCATCATCAGTGTATCCATGTAGCCTCAAATTCCCAGCAGTGTATCTCAGTCCATAATGGATTGTGCCCCAGAGATATCTCAAGAGATTCTTAGCATCAATCCAATTAATGTGATAAGGCTCGACCATAAATTGACTCAACGTGTTCACAACGAAGCATATGTCAGGACAAGAGTTTACCAAGAACATCAGGCCCCCCACAAGTTGTCGATACTCGGAAGGGTTCACTAATCCTGGCCCATCAACACTTCCACATAACTTCTTGAAGTTGAGTTCCATCGGAGTAAACACGGATTTGCAATCCACCATGCCACATCTCTCAAGCAACTTCACAATGTATTTTCCTTGAGAAAGGAAAATTTCACCTGGATTTTGCCAGACCTCCAGCTCTAAGAAGTAGTGCATCATTCCTAGGTCCATCTTGAATTCGAAAGCCAACTCCCTCTTGTATTGATGAATGAGAGGGTCTGCACCTATCAGAAAAAGGTCATCCACATAAAAGACCAGAATGAGAGGCCTATCCTTTTCAACCTTGAAGTATAGGTTTGGTTCATCTTCACTCATAAAACCCAACTCCATAAGATAGCTATCAATCCTCTCATACCATGCCCTAGGGGCTTGCTTCAACCCACAAAGGGCTTTCTTCAACCTGCATACATATGTCTTATGACCTTGAACTTCGAACCCCTCGAGTTGTTCTACATAGAATTCCTCGTTAAGAAAGCCATGCAAGAATGTAGTTTTGACATCCATTTTGTGTAGGCTACATGCTTGAGAAGTAGCAAGGGCTATGATCGAATGAATAGTGGTATATCAAGAAATCGATCCAAATATCTCATCATAGTCCACTCCTTCCTTTTGAGAGAAGCCTCGAGTACCAAACTTGGCCTTAAAATTTTCAGCACTCCCATCAACTCCATGTTTTATTATACAAATCCATTATGAAGTGACCATTGACTTGTCCTTGGGTCTAGGAACCACATCCCATACATCATTCTTCATGATCGACTCATATTCCTTGTTCATCTCATCCTTCCAAACTTGGTGCTTCACAACTTCTTGGAATGTACATGGTTCAGATTGTATTGTGGTACTCATGGAAGCTAAGTACCCTTGGTACCTATTTGGCTTCTTGCTTTCACGAAATGTCCCCCTTGATGCAACATGTCTCTCAACATATTTAGGAGTATCTTTGAGCCACAAAGGTATTTTTCTTGAAGTAGAGGGCTCACTAGGAGGTGGGTCAATGGGATCTGTTGTAACATGTATTTTGTTGTTTGTTTCATTCATTGTGTCATTCAAAAATCACTTGAAAAATATTCTGAATAAAGATAAGGCAAGTATATCGGAGATCAAAATATAAAATAAATGAAGAAATATATCGGATTTTACAAAGGAAAAAGTGTTAAAGCATTAACACCAGACCCGAAATAGTATATGTTGCATTTAAAGGTTCAGCGCATCTGCAATGATTATGGATGATTGGTTCCGCTGACAAGCGCCGATTGCGATTTGCGATTGGGTTCCGGACCTGATATCATATATGCCATATTTTATAATGAGGGCGGGTCCGAAACAACGTAAAGCACTTATATTATATGTACATGACCTTGCCGATCATGATCTGCGATAAGGCTAGACCCGAATATATATATATATAATAACTCTGATGGGTCTGAAAAGCCTTTATGCAGGATCCTTTGCCGATTGCAATGAGCGATGGGAATTTCGAACTCGATAAGTTTATGTGCTATACTTTATATTTTAGCGCGTCCAACTTATCGCGGGTTGTAAATATTTTTATTGATATTTATATATATTTGTTGTTGACATTGTTCTATATGAATTCCTATTATAAAGGATTATAATAGAAAGGTCGGATCCAATAGTGATATACATTATGTTATATAAGTCCGGCAGGTCCGCAAGGCGTGCGAAAAGGCAGTTTTCAAGTTATAAGGCAGGTTTTCAGGCGAAACAAAAGTGGTAGATGGTTTTTATTCGAACTCACCTGATTCCACTCAGCATTCAACACGTGGCAGTCAGGTTGAGAGAGGAAACCACCCATTTCGGGTGGGTATTCTCCGGGCTTATTTCTTGCTCGAAACCTTTACAGACCGTCTGATCTGAAAAGCACAGATCTACGGTGGGGATGAATCGGCGGGAAAGTATACCTCGAAAATTGTGCGGAGCCCGTATTGGAAGCAGAAAAATCATGTTTTATCATATATTTTCAATATAAAAGGTTTATGATAGAAAATCACAGATATAAAATATTTACGCATAATTCTAACAGTTTCATAGTTATGCGGCCTAAGGGTGCATAAGTTAAGTTTCACAGGGATTATTGGGTTGATTGTGATTTGCGATGGAAGTCAATGGAGCGCTAAACGAGCGGATTTGACAAGTGTATAAAGCAGGATTTACTCTTTTGAGCTCCGGATTAATCAGAAGTTTGCGTTAATTTCATTGTGTAATGTGGAAAATCAGGGTTAGAGCCGAAGCTGAAGAGGAAGACAATCCGATATGTTTCTTGGCATTTTGGCCAATCAGAATGCCCATGTAAGCTCATGATTATACAAACTAAACACATTTCATTATGACTAAGATGAATTAAGCATCACTAGGGCATTTACAGAGGAATTTGACAGCGGATCAATAGAGCAAGCCAACAATTATCATCCCCTTTTGAATCCAGTTATGTTCTTGTTATTTCATGTTCTTTGAGGTGTCTTTTACCCTCTGTAAAATTATGTAATAGTTTTTACTTCATATAGTTAGAAAAGCAGTTAGATAATTTGGGCAGTTTCAGAAATCAACAACTATTCCACAATGTATAAAAGGAGGAAAATTTACTAAGAAAGGGTTCAAATTTTGGAGAACCCGGAGACTAAGCCACTGTATTCCTGATATCATCATTGATTAATGAAAGAATCAGAAGTTTCCATGAGTTTTTGCATATAATTTTGTAAGCCTCTCTGTCATGTGTCATGCTATGTTTTCTTCTTTTCAAGTATAGTAATGAAGTTGCAGGTCTTTATTTGGTTATGTAGATAAAGTTAAAATTCCTTAAAAGAGCACTCCTATACTTGAAGTCCTCACTTCCTTTCTAAATTATAGATAATAGATTCTATGAAAGATTAGTATATTGTTTATGATTTAGTTCTCGTCACCATAATTCCTCTAAGTTACAGATATTAGTTTCTGTGAAAGATCAGCATATTATCTTTAACTTTCCCCTTCAAACCTTCTTCATTCATCATTTATATCTAGCAACAAATGGCATTCTGAGATATTCTGGTCATACATGTATTAAGAGTTAAAGACTAAGTTTTTTAGGTCCTTCATTTGAGAACACAACATACAAGTGACAGTAAGTAATATTTATTAATGTCTTAAGCACAAATTCCCCACAGCCAGGAGATTGGTTTCTTAAGGAACAACATTAATTGGCGCCGCTGCTGGGGAGAGAAGACAAGAAGATTTTTCCCTAGGTTTCAATATTTTCCTCTAGTTGTTCAGTGAGGAGGAAATATTTGGTTGTTTTAAATCAAAGCAATAACTCTGGCTTCAAGAAGGCCCCATACAAGATCAGACACTTCACAAAAGCAGGTTCAAGCTTTTTCAGATCTTGAAAGGTTGTTTTCAAGGAGGGTTAGGAAGTCTAAGATCTCAATTAGACCAATTTCTACATTTTCTGCATCAAACAGCAACTTATCTGAACATTTATCTGATAGAGAGTCATATTTTTCATCATCTTCATTTCAGGAACCTAGCTACCAAGATCAATCTTTTGAGTCTGTTACTTTTCATTTACCTGCTATAATTATTGAACCTCAACCAATAACCACATTACCTCCTTTGCACATTCTATTTACCTATCAATCAAGTTCCACATCTTTTGGTAATCAAAGTTCAGTAAACATGGCAGCACCTGCATTCTTAGTGAATAGGTATGCACCTCTTCAACTACCACAACCTTTCAATCAAATTCTACAGGATTACCTTAAAACTCTTCCACGTTTTTTAGGAGAAGATGAATAGACAACAGAGAATCATGTAGTAGTATTTTATAATTTTGCAGAAGCCTAAAGGTTGAACATTTAGATGTTGTTCTAAGACTTTTTGTTCAGTCCCTGGATGGAGAAGCAAGGAAATGGTTCAAAGGACTTCCCAATAATATCATTCCTTCTTGGGAGAGATGGAACGTGTGTTTATTTAGAGATGGGGAGAAAAAAGAGACCATGGATATTCATTAACAGAGTTTAATGCCATAAATAATAAGTCTCATGAAACTATGGCCAAATTTGTCAGAAGATTTAACAAATTGTATAATGGTCTCGAATTTGGTGGCGGCAGGAAAAGCACCAGAAACATAGCCTACCTAAGACAAGGGAAAGGCAAAGATAGAATCCTCTCAAAGTCAATCATTGGAGGATATGTGTATTGTAATTAAAACTTTGTCAGATAAGTTAAATAGGTTAGAGTTAGAAAATAAGAACTCTCAGAGACAAACACAGTATAATAAGAACCTTAATCCATAATTCAGAGGACAACCTTTGCAAATCTTGCAAAAGGAAAGAAAAGATCAAAATCAAATTCAAGCACCATTATATATAGAAGCAGATCCTGGTGAAGAACAACCTGAAGATCAAATTTCTACATTATATGCAGTTGATGAAGATGAACTCGACATTGAAGGAGAAGAGTATGTGTATGATGAAGCAGATGTTATTCATGATGAAAATGAAATTGATGAATATTGGAAACAATTCTCTGATTTTATGTAGGCTGAACTACATAAGAAATATGACCTGAGATCTAGGAAAAGATCAAGAAAATGAAAGTGAGCAGCAAGTTTCAACTTCCTCATCAAAGGCGACTCCACAACAATCTCAGCCTGCAAAACAAGTAAATAAAGGAAAGCAACAACAAAATGCAAATGAAAGACACAGATACTTCGAGGTGAGTCTTCTCAAGATCAAACTGGAAAAATTCCTTTGGAGAAACTTGTTTCAATTCCTCAAATAATTCCAGTCATGAAGAAAGGTGAAGATGAGAATGAAAAGACTGCTAAATGGGGTCACTTGTTTAGTCTTACCAAGGAGTTTGAAAAGCTAAGAATACAAGTTCCCCTTACAGAATTGGCAAAAACGCGTACTTATCAAAAGGAGATTTTTGAGTTTATTAATTTAAAAGAAAATGAGAGTGACAGTGTAAATCTGTAGGAAGATAAACGAGTAGTGATTTTTGGTCCACATGTAGAAGAAGTAGATTCTTCAATACCTCCTTTTTATATTTCCCTGTTGGTTCATGATTTCCTCCACATAATTGTATGTTTGATTCGGGAGCTTCACATAATCTTATGCCTTTGTCAGTGATGAAGCAATTAAATCTACAAGTGACCAAACCTTACAGGGATTTGTATTTTTTTTATTCAAATAAGGTCAAGTGTCTGGGGGTTATTAAGGATCTGGTAGTGTCACTAGCCCAAATTCTAGCTAGAAGCTTGGTCATGGATGTTGTAGTAGCAGATATTCCTGCTAAATTTGGAATGCTTCTATCTAGGTCTTGGGGAGCTAAATTGGGAGGTGTTTTGAAGCTAGATTTTACATATGTTGTTATACCAATTTTTGGTGGGGAGGAGAGGAGATTGTACAGAGAAACTAGGTTTGTAAAGACAATTACAAAAAATGGAGCAAGCAATTCACCTGTATATAGTCAGGAGAAGGATGACTTTGCTTGTTTCACACTACATGATAATGCAAAGCTGGCTGAAGATAATCAGAAGCAGCTTGCTTCAGCCAATGTAATTACAGAGCTACAAACGGAAGAAGTGTGGAAATGTTTCTTTGACGCAGCTTATTCCAAGGAAGGAACAGGTGTTGGTTTTCTTCTAATTGCACCTGGAGTTAATATGTTCCCTTTTTGTTTCAAATTAGAGTTTGATGCAACTAAAATATGGCAGAATATGAGTCCTTGATTATTGCTCTACAAACAACCAAACAGGTGGGAGTCAAGTCAATTTTTGCGTTTGGAGATTTGGAGCTAATTATTAAGCAGATAAAAGATCACTGTGAAACAAAGCATCCTAGGCTCTGGGCATACATAAATGAGGTATGGGATTTGATTGAAAACTTATTTGAAGCTTTTAACATTCAATTCGTTCCAAGAGATGAGAACAGATTGGCAGATTCATTGGTTGTGGCTGCTAGCACTTTCAAGCCTCCTATTAATCCAAGACTAAGGTATGAGGTATAAATGAGACACAGACGTTCTGTTCTTGATAATGTTAAGCACTGACAAGTTTTTGAAGATGACCAGCAATTTAAGGAGTTTTTTACTATGGTTGAAGAGTTTCAGGGCAGAGAAATTGATCAGAACGAAGAAGAGACAACAAAAATTGCAGGAGCCAATGGTTTAAAAGATTCAATAGCAAATCAGAAGATCTTTCAATTGAGAGATAATATTCTGCCAAAGGGGCTTGTTCCTCTTGAAAGGATTTTTAATTCCAATGATGTGGTTGTGGACTCAAAGAAAATCTCGCAAGATGAACATATTCAGGATCACAACATTAGAACTCAGGAGAATCCCAGGTTAGTCAAATTATATACTGGAGTTTCACCTAATTTTCAAGAAAGATATATTAAACTTTTCAAGAATTATGCTGATGTCTTTGCATGGTCCTATGAAGATATTAAAACCTATGATGTAAATATTATTCAGCATAAGATTTCTTTGAAGGAGGGGGTTAAACCCTACAAACAGAAGCTTAGGCAGATAAATCCTCTGCTTCTACCATCAATTGAAAAGGAGGTCAAGAAGTTGCTTGATGCCAAAATCATAGTCCCACTCAGGTATTCTGATTGGGTGGCTAATCTAGTACCTGTGAGAAAGAAAAATGGAGAAATAAGGTTGTGTGTGGACTTCAGAAATCTCAACAACGCTTCTTTGAAAGATAACTATCCATTACCTAAGATGGATCATGTGCTGCAAAAGGTAACGGGATTTTTTAGAATGTCAATGCTAGATGGATTTTTTGGTTATAACCAGGTGGCTGTGGATAAGGAGGATCAGAAGAAAACATCGTTCACAACTCCCTGGGGAACATTTATGTATGCCAGAATGCCTTTCGGATTGATGAATGCAGGTGCTACTTTTCAAAGGGCTATGGACATTGCTTTTGTTGGAGATAAGTTTGTAGTAATATATTTGGATGATATTATTGTTTTCTCAAAGTCTGATGAAGAACATTTGGATCATTTGAAGAGAAATTTTGATAAATGTAGAAGATTTGGACTTTCCTTAAATCCCAAGAAATCCATTTTTGCTCTGGAAGAAGGAAAACTATTGGGACACATTGTTTCCAGAGGAGTGAAGATAGATCCAGCCAGAGTACAAGCCGTGCAGAAAATACCATTTCCCAGGAGTAAAAAGTATATCCAAAAGTTTCTGGGAAAGATAAACTTCCTGAGAAGATTTGTATCCAACTATGCAGAAATTTTAAAAGAAATTACTAATATGCTAAAAAAGGAGAATGAAGTGAGTTGGACCAAAGAAGCTAGAGAATCATTTTCCAGGATTAAAGAGGCATTACAGGCAGCTCCAGTCTTAATCAGCCCTGATTACCAGAAGCCTTTCCAAATTTTTTCATTTGCCTCATCAAGTTCAATAGTTTTTTTCTTACTGCAGAAGAATGATGAAGATAAAGAGCAACCAGTTGCATTCTTCAGTAAGATTCTTGGGGATTTTGAGCTGAAATATAATATTCTTGAGAAACAAGTGTATGCTTTGGCATAAGCCCTAAAATCTTTTAGAACTTATGTGCTGCAGTCCCAGATCATTGCTTATGTGCCAAATGCTGCAGTGAAAGATGTATTACTACAGGGAGATGTAGAAGGCAAAAGACGAAAGTGGATTGCCAAGATCCAAGAATATGATTTGGAAATAAAACCCACAAATTTGGTGAAAGGACAAGGATTGGCAAAAATGTTGACAGAATCAAACTTTCAGGCATTAGGAATTAACTTGTTGGCACTTGTGGATGAAAAATCAATTGAAGAAAGTGAAGGAGAGCAAGATCCAGGTATGAAGATCAGGTATAAATTTTTGTGTTCAAAATGGTATAAGCATATAATTCATTATTTGTGCTTTCTTTCTTGTCCTCAATCCTTAGATAGAACAAAGTATAGGGCACTAAAGATCAAGGCACAACCATATGTAATTGTGGAAGGCAGATTGTACTGGAAGGATCCTGCTGGAATTCTATTGCTATGTTTAACAGAGGATGAATTTACAGAAACAATCAAAGATTATCATGAGGGGTTTTGTGGAGGACATTACAGTTGGAAAGTAACTGCACATAATATCCTTCAAGCAGGATTTTATTGGCCTACTTTATTTGGTGATACATATAAGTTTGTTAGAAGTTGTTAGCTTTATGCTGAGAAAAAGAGGTTAGCCCCTTTACCTTTGATTCCAGTTTTCATTGAGGAGCCATTTAGACAATGGGGATTGGAATTTGTTGGAGAAATCAATCCACCTTTAAGCAGACAACACAGGTGGGTTCTCACAGCAACTAATTACTTCACAAAATGGGTAGAGGCAATTCCTACTAAGAGAGCAAATGATCAGATAGTAATGAAGTTCCTGGAAGAAAATATTTTCAACAGATTCGGTTGCCCCGTTAAAATTATAACAGACAATGCTCAAGTCTTCAACTCAAGTAAGTTCATTGCTTTTTGTCACAAGTATAATGTTATTTTGTCCCATTCAACAACTTACCATCCTCAAGTAAATGGATTAGTTGAATCTATTAACAAAACTTTGATGAAGATACTTAAGAAAACCATTGCAGAAAATCAAAGAGATTGGGATTCTAAGTTAAAGTTTTCTTTGTGGGTTTCTAGAGTAACTACTAGAAGATCTACAGGGAAATCACCTTTTGAATTAGTATATGGAACTCAGGCTCTGTTTCCAAGTCAACTTGTAAAGCCAGTGATTGCAATGATTCAAGAGGTGAAAGAAGAACCAAATGCTTTGGTAAGAAGAATGAACAAAGTGGTGGAGCTAAGCGAGAACAGGGACAAGGTAAGAGACAAATTGATTATGTATCAATCCAAGATGAAAAATATTTTTGACAGAAAAAGCCAAGGAAATCGATTTTAAAGTTGCAGACTTAGTATTGAGATGGGATACCAGAAGAGAAGATAAGGGTAAACATGGGAAGTTTGATCCTCTCTGGTATGGTCCTTTTAGAATTTCTGAAGTGAGATCCAATAATACCTTCATTCTTGAGAATCTTGATGGTGAAACTCTACCGATGCCTATAAATGGGCAATACTTAAAGCACTATTTCTAGTTCTAAAGAATAAGCATCATGTCATTGTGACTACCAGAGTGAAATCATTGTAAAATGCCATAGTATTTCAGTTTATGCAAAGCAATATATGACTCCATTACCGAAGTGAAGGCACTAATATGTGGTTCTTAGCGCTTCTATGGCAAAAGCACTATCCCTAGGTGGAGCCAGATGTTGTAACATGTATTTTGTTGTTTGTTTCATTCAAAAATCACTTGAAAAATATTTTGAATAAGGATAAGGCAAGTATATCGGATATCAAAATATAAAAAAAAATGAAGAAATATATTGGATTTCACAAAGGAACAAGTGTTAAAGCATTAACACTGGACCCAAAATAATATATGTTGCATTTAAAGGTTCGGTGGGTCCGCAATGATTATGGACGGTTGGTTCTGCTGACAAGCGTCGATTGCGATTTTCGATTGGGTTTCAGACCCGATATTATAGATGCCATATTTTATAATGATGGCAGGTTTGAAACAACGTAAAGCGCTTATATTATATGTACATGACCCTACCGATCACGATCTGCGATAAGGGTCGGACCTGAATATATATATATATATATATATATATATATATATAATAACTCCGTCGAGTCCGAAAAGCCTTTATGTAGGATCCTTTGCCTATTGTGATGAGCGATGGGAATTCTGGACCCGATAAGTTTATGTGCTATACTTTATAATTCAGCGTGTCCGACTTATGGTGGGTTGTAAATATTTTTATTTTTATTTATATATATTTGTTGTTTACATTGTTTTATATGAATTTCTATTATAAAGGATTATAATAGAAAGGCCGGATCCGATAGTGATATATATTATGTTATATAAGTCCGGCAGGTCTGCAAGGCGTGCGAAAAGGCAGTTTTCAAGTTATAAGGCAGGGTTTTGGGAGGAGCGAAAGCAGTAGACGGTTTTTATTCGAACTCACCTGATTCCACTCAACATTCAACACGTAGCAGTCGAGTGGAGAGAGGAAACCACCCATTTTGGGCAGGTATTCTCCGGGCTTATGTCTCGCCCAAAACCTTTACAGATTGTCTGATCTGAAAAGCAAAGATCTACAGTGGGGATGAATCGGCGGGAAAGTATACCTCGGAAATTGTGCGGAGCCCGTATTGGAAGCGGAAAAAGCATGTTTTATCATATATTTTCATTATAAAAGGTTTATGATAGAAAAGCATAGATATAAAAGATTTACGCATAATTCCAACATTTTCATAGTTATGTGGCCTAAGGGTGCATAAGTTAAGTTTTACAGGGATTATCAGGCCGATTGTGATTTGCGATGGAAGTCAATGGAGCGTTGAACGGGCGGATTTGACAGGTTTATAAAGCAGGATTTACTCTTTTGATTCTGGATTAATTAGAAGTTTGCGTTATTCACTGTGTAATGTGGAAAATCAGGGTTAGAGCCGAAGCTGAAGAGGAAGACAATCCGATATGTTTCTTGGCATTTTGCCCAATCAGAATGCCCATGTAAGCCCAGGATTATACAAACTAAACACATTTCATTATGACTAAGACGAATTAAGCATCATTAGGGCATTTACAGAAAAATTCGACAGCAGATCAATAGAGAAAGCCAGCAGTTCTCATCCCCTTCTGAATCCAGTTATGTTATCGTTATTTCATGTTCTTTGAGGTGTCTCTTACCCTCTGTAAAATTATGTAATATTTTTTACTTCATATAGTTAGAAAAGAATTTAGATAATTTGGGCAGTTTCAGAAATCAACAACTGTTCCACAATGTATAAAAAGAGGAAAATTTACTAAGAAAGGGTTTGAATTTTGGAGAACCTGGAGACTAAGCCATTGTATTCTTGACATCATCATTGATTAATGAAAGAATCAGAAGTTTCCATGAGTTGTTGCATATAATTTTGTAAGCCTCTCTATCATGTGTCATGCTATGTTTTCTTCTTTTCAAGTATAGTAATGAAGTTGCAGGTCTTTATTTGGTTATGTAGATAAAGTTAAAATTCCTTAAAAGAGCACTCCTATAATTTAAGTCCTCACTTCCTTTCTAAATTATAGATAATAGTTTCTGTGAAAGATCAGCATATTGTCTATGATTCAGTTCTCGTCACCATAATTCCTGTAAGTTATAGATAGTAGTTTCTGTGAAAGATCAGCATATTATCTTTAACTTTCCCCTTCAAACCTTCTTCATTCATCATTTATATCTAGGAACAAATGGCATTCTGAGATGTTCTGGTCATACATGTATTAAGAGTTAAAGACTAAGTTTTCTAGGTCCTTTATTTGATAACACAACAAACAAGTGACAGTAAGTAATATTTATTAATGTCTTAAGCACAATTTCCCCACAATTAGGAGGTTGGTTTCTTAAGGAACAACAGGATCCATCGGACCTTCAACATCGGGCATCAGATCATCTGTCGGAGATTCATCCTGCTTTCCTGCATCGTCATCATTGTCCTTCCTATGGATAGGAAGCTCTTAGACTTTCCCAAGGGTGGAATCTTCATCAAAAGTGACATCATGACTTATTTCCACTTCTCTTTGACCATGCACATAGATTCTATATGCCTTCGAAGTTTCATTGTAGCCCAAAAACACTCCATTGTTCCCATATGCATCTAGATTTATTTCTTTTATATTTTGGCACATGAAAATATATGGGACAACCTAAGATTCTAATGTAAAAATTTCTGTTTTCCCACCCCGGTTTTCAGTTTCACCTTATTTCTCCCATGTAGTTAAATGACCATTCCCATAACCATACATTTAACAGACTGAAAAAAATAAATATGGCTGAAAACACAAATTCTGGAAATTTTTCAGAATGCTGGAAATTGCAGAAATAAAAATGAGCAATTAAAAACAGCCATTAAAACACTGATATTTTTGGTCAACTTGACCCTGGAAAAACCCCCTACAACTCTTGGGGAAAACCAGTTTGAGAGCTCTTCTTTATTTCTGAAAATTGCCTTTTTACAGTGAGAATTATTCAGCAAAAAATCAGCAAGCAAATTTACAACTTATCTCCTTTCCCGTGCCTCACAGCAATCTGGAACTTACAGCAAACAGGACAGCAATAAATGTTGTATGACCTCCGTTTTGTGTGCAGAAAAATCAGCAAACTGCTCCTCGATGTTTGTGCAAAAATCTGCCTTTCACTATGTGTTGAATCAGCTGTACAAATCTGCTCAACTGCTGCCTTGGAATGTGTGCCAAGCTGCTGTCTCCTTCTCCTTCCTGCTCAGAAATCTCTCTTGCTCTCTTGCTCTCCTTCTCCCAATCTGCTCATGAAAGAATGAATGACCTTTTCCTCATTTTCCTCCTTTAATATAACTCCAAGTGACTTTTGGGTGATCTCTAAATCCAATGGCTGAAATAGATTTAGATCAATGGTTGAGATTAAATGCTCATTTAAATCTCACTTTCTATTTTTTAATTCACCCCACTTTAATAAAGACCCACTTAGGCATTTATTTCCAAAGTCACTTTTCCTTTCTAATTTTTCATTGACTTTATAAAAGTCACTTTAAAATTAGACTTAATAACTTTATCACTTAAAGTCACTTTTAAATTAGATTTAACTTTATAAAATTATAAAGTCACTTTAGGAGAAAAATTAAATTCTTTTGGACACTTTTCCCTAGGCCAAAGATCAAAGCCTAAGGGAACCACCTGTCCTCCGGTACCAAATTTCAACACTCCCTCTTACCGAGGAAGGTGTTCCTCACCACACCCATCTTGTCTCTGAAGTAGACATGCTTGCCCCGTGGTAAGGCTTTCGTAAGGATATCTGCAACCTACTCATCAGTGGAAATATACTCAAGCTTCACAGCTCCCTTCTGAACATAGTCTCTGATGAAATGATATCTGATCCCAATATGCTTTGACCTGTCATGAAATACTGGATTCTCCGTGAGTTTAATGCAACTCTGATTATCACAGTAAATCACTGAAGGTCTCAACGGCTGACCAAATAAGCCAAACAACATCTTGTGAAGCCAGATAGCCTCACAACTAGCTAGACTGGCTGCCATATACTCTGCTTCCGCTGAACTCAGTGCTACTGACTGCTGCTTCCGGCTGAACCATGACACTACTGCTGAACCCAACCCAAAACAACACCCTGAAGTGCTCTTCCTATCAGAAGCACAACCTGCCCAATCAGAATCAGTGTATCCTGCCAATCTCACTCCATCTCCCTGCCTGTAGTCCAGAACATAATCCATTGTCCCCTGCAAGTACTGCAAAATGTGTTTTGCAGCCACCCAGTGAACCTTCCTAGGCTCACACATAAACTGACTCATCGTGTTGACTGCAAAACAGATATTTGGTCTAGTGTTGACCAAATACATCAAGGAACCAATCAGCTGCCTGTACAATGTGGGATCCACCAACTCGGAATCCGAAGCATGAAGCTTCTTCCATTTGGTGATCATCGGTGTCGACATGGGTCTACAATCCTCCATGTGGAATCTGCTAAGGATGTCCACAATATACTTCCCCTGCCCCAGGAAGAAATGCCCCTCCTCCTGCCACACCTCCAAACCTAAAAAGTAATGCATCAAGCCGATGTCCTTCATCTCAAACTCCGCCGCAAGATCTCTCTTGCAGTGCTCTATGAGTCTCTCTGCACCTGTAATGATCAAGTCATCCACATACAGCACCAGAATGAGAGGCTCCTCACCAATCACAATAAAGTAAAGGTTCGGATCTGCCTCACTCTTTGTGAAACCCATCCCCTGCAAGTATGCATCTATCCTGGAGTACCAAGCTCTGGGAGCTTGCTTCAGGCCATAAAGGGCCTTCTTCAATCTGCACACATGGGACTCCTTCCCATGCACCTTAAAGCCCTGTGGCTGCTCAATGTACACCTCCTCCTGTATGAAGCCATTGAGAAATGCGGTCTTCACATCCATCTGGTGGATCTTCCAACCTATCTCTGCTGCTATCGATATAATGGAGCGGATCGAAGTATATCGAGCCAAGGGAGCGAAGGTCTCCTCATAATCAACTCCCTCTACCTGGGAGAAACCTCTAGCCACAAACCTCGCTTTAAATTTCTCAATGCTGCCATCTGCAGCATGCTTTACCTTGTAAAGCCATCTGGAAGTAACCACGGATGTGCCCTCAGGCCTCGGCACCACCTCCCAAACATCATTCTTCATGATAGAAGAATACTCCTCCTGCATGGCCTCTCTCCAGACCTGCTGGCTAGCTGCCTCCTCATAGCTAGAAGGCTCAAAGTCAAGGATGCTGGTAACCATCGCCATATAGCTACAGAACCTCTCAGGTGGTCTACTCTCTCTGACCGGCCTCTTCGGCTCAGCAACAGATGTGGCATCTCTCAAGGTGTCATGAAGCCACTTGGGCTTCCTCTTCCCTGAGCATGCTTCTCCCATAGGAGAATGAAACTCCTCCTCCTCATCACCATCAGTAGCCTGAACTCCTGATTGTCTGTCTGTTGTCCCCCTGCCTGCACCTGAACCTGTAGAAGCTGAGGTACCGTGTGAACTGTCCATCAGTGGACTCCCTAGTGAACTGCTCTGTGAACTGCTCTGCATGCTGCCCGGAGCACCACCCCTCTGGCTCGGCGAGCCACTGCTCACTGATGGACCTGACATCCTCATAGATGTACCTCCGGATCCTCCTGATCCCTGCCCACTGGATCCTTGCGACTGACTCAACTGCTGTTGAGGGTCTGGCTGATCCAGATACTCTAACTCCCGTGACCTCCTAAAGGCCCTGTCCTCCTCGAACTTCACATCCCGTCTGACAACAACTCTCCTCTGTGCAGGAATGTAAATCCAAAAGGCCTTTGAGGTCTCACTGTAGCCCACAAAGATACCCTTCTCTGCAGTGGGCTCTAGTTTGGTCCTCTTCTCCTTGGGTATATAGGAGTATGTAATGCATCCAAAGATATGAAGATGACCAAGATCAGGCTTCTTCCCAGAGAAAGCCTCCTCCGGAGTCATGTGCCCCAAGGCACGATGCGGACTCCTGTTCTGCAAGTAAACAGCTGTGTTACAGGCCTCTGCCCACAAGAACAATGGCAACCCCTGATCATGTAACATAGCTTTGGCAGCCTCTATGATGGATCTGTTCTTCCTCTCCGCAACCCCGTTCTGCTGGGGGTTGTAAGGAACAGTGAACTCCCTCCTAATGCCTGCATCTGCACAATAGTCAACAAACTCTCCAAGGGTGTACTCTCCTCCATTGTCCGACCTCAAGGACTTGATCTTTCGGCCTGTCTGTGTCTCCACAAGAGCTCTGAACTCCTGAAACCGCTTGAAGACCTCACTCTTGGTCTTCAAGAAATAAATCCAAGTCCTCCTGGAGTGATTATCAATGAATAAAACATAGCACTCATACCCACTCAAGGAAACATGAGACATCCGACCGCTCACATCAGAATGAATCAAATCAAGTATCCCCGTCGCTCTATTGTCACTGCTGGGAAAAGGGGATTTGGCAAATTTGCCCATCACACAACCTCTACAAGTATCAAAGTGATCAGTACTGAAATCTGGCACACCTGTAGTGATCTCCCGCAATGTCCTCAAGGCTCCATGATACATATGTCCCATCCTGCGGTGCCAAATCTCACACAGCTCAGAACTGCTAGCTCTGCTGTCGGTACTACTGCTCAATGCCAAAAGGGGCTGAAATGCAAACTTGTACACCTTTGCATGGCGTACACCTATCACTCTAGTTGAATCAGCTAGAGTGTCCCTGGGATACATCAACACCTATCCTCCCCTGAACAGTACGTCATATCCTCTGTCCTCCAAAGCTGAGACGGATATGAGGTTCTTCCTCATCCCTGGCACATAAAGAACCTCTGACACCTTCAAGGGAGGTTTGGACTCCCTCTGAAATGTCACTGTCCCCACCCCGACTGCTCTAACAACTCTGTCATCACCGAGTACTACCTCAATATCAGTGCCACTCTCTGAAAGCTCTGAGAAGTACTCACGGACTCCTGTCATGTGACGTGAAGCCCCACTGTCCACATACCAAATACCTGTAGATGCTCCGCTAATCGAGGGAAAAGCATGCTCCCTCTGAACCTGTGTGGCAGGTGATCCTGCACTAGAGGACTCACATGTAGTGAACGCAAACTCCCGGTCAAAACGACCTGCAAAGTCCTCAATCTCAGCTGAAGCTGCCACGTCCTGGTTCTTTCCCTTCTTCTTCTTCTTCTCCGGACACACAACTGCATAGTGTCCCATCTTTTGACAATTCCAACACTTCACCTTGGAATAGTCCTTCTGTGTGTTCCCCGGTTTACCTTTACCTTTGCCTTTGCCCCCACCACTGCTTGTGGAAGCCTGCTTCTTCCCTTTGCCTTTCTTACCTCCTGCCACCCGTGCTACATCCTCATCCTGCTCAAATGGCTTGGCTGCCCCAAGCTGTCCTTTCCTGATCTCTATCTGAATGCAATCATCCCAAAACCTCTCCCATGTGGGAAGGGTCTCACGTGCACAAACCTCATCAGCAAAGTTCAACCATGAACGGGGGAGGCCATTCACTGCAATACGCACCAACTCAGTGGATGGAATGGCCTCTCCAATCGCTGCCAACTCATCTCTCACATTGGTAATCTTTGTGAGATATCCAGCTGCACTATCATTACCCATCTTAATGTTCTTCAGCTTCTCCTTCAGGACCATCTTCCGGTTCTCATTGGTACTATGGTAGAGATTGGACAATGCTGTCCACATCTCATGGGCATTGCTCTTTCCTCTCACATGAGGAATGCAATGGTCTTTGATTCCGTCTAGAATCAGCCTCTTACCCCTATTGTTCTTCTTTTTATACTCAGCCAACTGAGTAACATCAGTGGGCACAACAACAGGGTTCTGTGCGGTATGCACCATGATATCCCAGACTTCTGCCTCCTCAAAGATACTCTGCATTCTCTCCTTCCAAACGTTGTAATTTATATGTCCATCCAGCCTATCCTCCACCCTCAATCCCAATGACATCCTGCTGTCCTAAAACTAAAAAATAGCACTGTTGTAGTAAAGATAAAACTGTTGTTTATGAAAAAATCAGCTTGCTGGAATTTTCTGAGTGAAAAATCAGCAACTGTAATTTTTCCTTTTGCTGTCCCAAACTGCCCTTCAGCACTCAAGCTCTGATACCATGTAAAAATTTCTGTTTTCCCACCCCGGTTTTCAGTTTCACCTTATTTCTCCCATGTAGTTAAATGCCCATTCCCATAACCATACATTTAACAGACTGAAAAAAATAAATATGGCTGAAAACACAAATTCTGGAAATTTTTCAGAATGCTGGAAATTGCAGAAATAAAAATCAGCAATTAAAAACAGCCATTAAAACACATTAAAACACTGATATTTTTGGTCAACTTGACCCTGGAAAAACCCCCTACAACTCTTGGGGAAAACCAGTTTGAGAGCTCTTCTTTATTTCTGAAAATTGCCTTTTTACAGTGAGAATTATTCAGCAAAAAATCAGCAAGCAAATTTACAACTTATCTCCTTTCCCGTGCCTCACAGCAATCTGGAAATTACAGCAAACAGGACAGCAATAAATGTTGTACGACCTCCGTTTTGTGTGCAGAAAAATCATCAAACTGCTCCTCGATGTTTGTGCAAAAATCTGCCTTTCACTATGTGCTGAATCAGCTGTACAAATCTGCTCAACTGTTGCCTTGGAATGTGTGCCAAGCTGCTGTCTCCTTCTCCTTCCTGCTCAGAAATTTCTCTTGCTCTCTTGCTTTCCTTCTCTCAATCTGCTCATGAAAGAATGAATGACCTTTTCCTCCTTTTCCTCCTTTAATATAACTCCAAGTGACTTTTGGGTGATCCAAGTGACTTTTGGGTGATCTCTAAATCCAATGGCTGAAATAGATTTAGATCAATGGTTGAGATTAAATGCTCATTTAAATCTCACTTTCTATTTTTTAATTCACCCCACTTTAATAAAGACCCACTTAGGCATTTATTTCCAAAGTCACTTTTCCTTTCTAATTTTTCATTGACTTTATAAAAGTCACTTTAAAATTAGACTTAATAACTTTATCACTTAAAGTCACTTTTAAATTAGATTTAACTTTATAAAATTATAAAGTCACTTTAGGAGAAAAATTAAATTCTTTTGGACACTTTTCCCTAGGCCAAAGATCAAAGCCTAAGGGAACCACCTGTCCTCTGGTACCAAATTTCAACATCTAAAATGAGAAACATTAGGTTTCTTACTGGTGAAAACTTCTTCTAGTGTCTTGAAGTCCAATGCTTGATGCAAGCATCTATTTTGAACATACACAACGGTGTTGGCAACTTCTCCCCACAAGAACTTCGGTAGGTGTTAGCTTGTGGGGGCCTGACCCAGGTTCAGCATTAGTTAGCCAAACAAATCCCTACACTACTGGCCCTTTTAGCATCAGGCCATGGAGCGTGGACCGAAGTCTCACCCGAAGCAGTATGGGGGGATGCTAGAACCAAGTTTCTGCACCCTGAGATGGTTGTGATGTCGTTTTATTCCTTCTATTCATGTATTCGTGCAGGTCACTTAGTTTTAGGTCTATGTCTGCCTAACACCTTATTCCTCCCTTCGATACCTCCGCGAAAGGGTACAACTGACCTTCGATTCAGATACTTTAGTGTTGCTAAGGCAGCCTATTGTTCAGATTTTCAAGTTATCTTAAGAATCTTACTTATCTTATTAGATACTTATAGTTAGCACCGCATAGACAAATATTCTTATTTGAGTTCAGTTATCCAACATAATTACATTCATTCGTGCACCATATAAGCATTATAAAGGAAATTCATACATAAACTGCCAAGATGCATTAACCGAAACAAAGACACTGAAATTACAAAATACTTCTCTTTATTGATATCTTCAAGTGATTACAAACTCTATCCGCCCTGCGCACACAGCTGCAGGGGTCCGCGCACTCAGCTGTGGACTTCCACCCTAGGCCTCTGCGCACTCAGCTGCATAGCCTCTACCTACACTATGACCCGAAACTTAGACTTCTTACTTCAGAGCTACGACTCTCTTACATGATATTACATTGATGTCTCCAAAACTACTTAGAGCTTAGCTCTTTTTATACAATCCCATGGTCCGCGAATCATGGGTGGATCTTTTACAGCCGACTTTTATTTACAAAACTAAGGGCGGACAACCCTTTATGACTTATGACACCTTCGTGCTCCGCGACCACAAAATGTAGAGTCTTTACAAGTTTATTACAAAATTTGACCAAAACATGGGCTTTTAGCCCCAAAATTGTCCTTCGAGAACCCGCTCCCAACAGGCCCCCAACACAAACATCGTGACTCTCCCTCGAGTCATTCGGTAGGTGCGGAGATCTTTGCGCGAAGCCCTTCCAGCTCGATTCGTATGACCGCAACCTCAGTCGAGCACTGTGCGGACGCCTACTTTGCATCTTCCACTGTCTGCTCGGTCACTGCTCCTGCACTGTTAGCCTGAAGCTTTTGTTGTGTCGCTTGCAGATTCACAAGCTTGCCTTTGATAGATCCTGTCACTGCATAAGCTGCATCGATCCAGGGCTTCAGTCTTGCCTTCAGGACTGCTTCCTTGTGCAGAGTTGTGTCCACTTGTTCTTCAGCTACTTGGCCTCTTGCAGCTTGGCTAGTCTTTGTGTCAGTGCGACGGTTCGCGTTGTGCCCTTAATGTCATCATAACGCTATTGTAGCTCGCGCGCTTTCATCTCTAGCCACTGTACATTGGGGTCGTCCTGCAAGCTGGTCAGGACCTCAAATGACTGCTCAAACAATTGCGTTCAGTCTGCTACTGCACTGTCTATCGCCGCTACTGCTTTTGTGACAGCGATTGCCCACTGCTCCTTCACTTCTGGCGGAGTTGAAGGCTGGGGCTTCAACTGTAACTTCGTAATTTGCAGGTTCAACTCCAATTGAACCCACGCCATCTTATTACGAGTGTCGCACATCCCTATGGCTAGCTGATGGACGCGTACCTCAACTGGCTCCTCCGGAATGGCCAACTCTGGGACCATTCGGCATGCTTCCTCAATGACCTGCATAATGCGCTCTCTTTGATTGGTCGCCTCGGTCTTAGCGGCGATGGTAGAATTTCTTTTTAGTGCCATCTGCTCGTTGTTGATCCATTGTTCACTGATTACCTAGAGGGTGCGATGCTCACGGGCCCTCAACTCTGCAATCACTCCATCCTGCAAGAGGTGGAGCGCTTCACGCGAAAATGCTGCCAGGTTCAACCCTACTCCCTTTAGGGCGCTGACAATGGGCCTATCAGCCTCATTCTCTGTGGTCAATGCTCCATCAGGGAACACTATTGCACTGGAGGCCTTCGCGCGCAGCATATTGGTAGCCTTTGAAGTGCCGATAGCCAGGTTCGTAGATATCGTGCTAGCCTGCAATGCGCAGGTCTGCAACTCCTGCAACCCTGTCTGGATAGCCCCCAAGATGATCTGTTGTTGCTGCTCAAATTATTGCAGGGCCTCCGTGGTGACATCCCTCACTGTGTCACCAATATCATGCAAATCGCCCTCTGTTAATGTGATGGGGTCTAGTGAGGTCTTGGTCGCCTTTGATTTCTTCCTGGGCCCTCCTTTCTCCAGCTCCCTTGGGCGCTTGATGCGGGCGGACGTCTCTTGAGGGTTTGCGTTGTGATGTTCTGTCTCCTCCTCAGTCTCAGGTGAATGCGACCTCGTGCTTTTGTCAGAGCCCCACTCTATCCCACCTGTCTGCTTCCCTGTCTGCTGCGCGGCCTCGCGCTCCGCCTGGGCCTTATTAGTGACCTCCTTTTTCTTCTTTTCAGCCAGCTGTGTCATCTTAAGCTTAGCCTCCTCCTTTTTCTTCTACACGGCAGACTTGCTCCCGCCTACCACCAAGTCTATGGTAGTGCATCACTCTACCAGCCATTGATCAAGCATTGCATCAATGGTGTCATCTATTGCCAGATAAGGCAAGTAATGCCATTTATGCATTGGTTCCTTCCGTGCCCTAATGGATACTTGATGGAAGTCTTCTTTAAATTCGGCGTAGCCCTGCAGGTTGGCATACATCGTAGGCGACAATCCCGGTTTGCGATTGATGGCCATCCAGATGTTCATCTCCATCAACATCCAAAAGATCTTATTGTCCCTGACTCGTTGCGCGTCCTTGGTCACCCATAGCGAAGCGTACTTCGCTGCTTCTGGGAGGTTTGGCGCAACTGAAGGGAACTGGTTGTCCTTTGGCAGCTCCCACGCTACCAGTGTAATCGATAGCAAGAGCCACGCGTAGTGGAACATCTTGCTGAGCTCTTGTGCTTCGCGACAGTTCGCTAGGAACTCTTCGCGAAGGTAGTCCGACCAGTTGAATTGGACTCCTTCAGCGCACTATGCTACTAGCATGACGGCAAGCGCCGACACCTCATCGGTGTGACACTTCCTCATCACTTTCCTTGCGACGATCTGTGTGGCTACCTTCACAGCAGGGTCGTCGATGCTGGATATAGCGTATCCGCGTTGCTTCTTTACCAGTTTAATTTTTTCTTTCATGGATTCTACAAGAGACTGCTCGTCACCGTTTCCACCAAATATCATGGCTGGATTCTCTCTTGTATACAGAAATCGCGTTATCCAGTCAATCAATTTATCCGTGATGGGTATTGGATCCTCCAGCCACAAACACCCATCATGCACCAAGCACAGCAGCTGCTTGATGACCAAAACTATCACCGGGGTGCGGTTGTAGTGCAACACCCAAAGCAAGTTGAGAAACATTGCCTCGTCTACTCCTCGGAGCCATCTCTGCAGATCCAATGTGGTCATCCCAGAGTTCGTATCAAAGATACAGCGCATCAGTTGCTCGATCGCCAAGTGTGAGAACTTCTCGTGATCGACCAAGTCCCAGTCTTCAAGTTTTAGCAGTGGAACTCGTGCCAAGCGTGGTTTGTTGAAAACAATTTCGTCTAGCAGGAGAGGGGTTTGTAGGGGAGTCTTACTCTCATCGTTGTCCTTTGGTACCTTGGTCTTGGGCTTGTGCGGAGGGACATACTTCGGCAACCGAGTAATAGGGTTCGCACCCTGGGTTTCAACCTCCTCTACTTCGACTTCCACATCCTCATCTTCCATCAGGATTTCTTTAATTTCTTCCTCCTCCGGCTCCAAATTTATGGCCTTTCCTTTCTCCTTTGTAGTAGGTTTTGGTGTGTTTCTCCTTGGTGATGCGTGCACCGGTATGGAACGTTGCTTGCCCTTCTTGTCCTTCACAGTTTCCTTGGTTGGGTTCAGTTTTGGTCTCGGCATCCTCGGTGATTTATGGGCCTCTGCCAATACTTCGGCCACTGTTGGAGTAGCGTCATTTGCCTTTATCTCCATTTCCGACGCCGAATCCTCTGCTATTTCTTCGATATTTATAGTTTATGTGGGCGCTGACATAACACTTTCCAACAGTATTCGTGACGTCTCTGGTTAGTTCGCAAATGTTGGAGTCTCTTTCAAAGCCTTGAAGAATTCTCGATTCATGAGTGCCTGAAAGCTCAACAACTCAATTCTAAAAATGCTAAGTGTTTTTCGCTCAACAGCCACTTGTAATTTATAGGGCATTTTGAATTCAAATCTGACCATTCCCCCCAAACTTCGGTTCATTAATGCCGGATTGGTGGCAGATTCAAGGATCTGAGCTATAATTTTCATCTTAAATGTTAGTCACCCACTCCATTTGGCTGCATTTCTACCGTCAAATCATGAACAATGACTTTAACGGTCACTTTCCAGCCGACCTATGTGATTTCTCCCTGGGTAGCGTAGCTCCCTTCGCGCTGTCGCGAACCCTGTGACACTTCCTTGCTTCGCACAATCCTCCAATCGCGTAGCTCCCCAACTCGGGTAGTGTAGTTTATAGTCCCACACCTCCTTTCAGCTGCCTGGAGCGCTAAGACTGTGCTACCTTCATCTAGTCACATGGTTGGACCGTCGGTGTATGGCTTCAATTGACTGCCATTCACCTTTCCTGGGAAGGGATCTCCATTCAATTTGACCAGCTGTACCGCTCCTCTGTCGGTAATCTCCTTAATGACATAGGGCCCTAACCAGTGCATTCTGAATTTCCCTGGAAATTTATCAAACTTACTGTCATATAACAAAACCAGGTCATTTACCTTAAAGGTGTGCAACTTAATGTGTTAATCATGCCAGGATTTTTCGCGCTGCTTTTGGACCTGTTGGTGAAATCTAGCTAGAAATCTCTCTTCCTCAAGCTCATCCAGCTGTGCGAGCCTTTCCTCCAGGGCTCCGTGATCCGTCATACTTGTGAGCGTTGTTATGCGCAAACTAGGCACAATATATTCCATAGGCATTACCGCTTCAAACCCATAGATAAGCCTAAAGGGGGTTTGTCCAGTCAACTTATTGCATGTCGTTCGATAAGCCCATGGTACTGCAGGTATGCGTGGGTCCCAATCACTTCGTTGAGCATTGCAAACCTTGGTCAATGCGTTCTCCAACACTATATTGAATACTTTCACCATTTTGTTAGCCTGTGGGTGATAAGGCGTGCTCTTCTAATGATATACCTGGAATTCCTCCGTTAGCGCGCTGATCGTCTCATTCAGAAAGTGCATACCGTGATCACTCATCAAGATCTTCGCATAGCCAATTTGCATTAGTACATACTCAGAGGAAATTTGCAACAGTCGCGCTTGTGCAATCCTTCATAAGCTATGCTTCTGCCCATTGAGTCAAATACTTCGTTGCGGTGATAATGTACCTCGCTTCCGTCTTTCCTTGGGGCTGAATAGGTCCCATAAAATCTATTGCCCATTTCTCAAAGGGTTGCAACGTCATTTGTGGATTCAAAGGTATCTTGTCCCTCTGTGATAGCCTGCTAGTCCTTTGACACACATCACATGCCTTGCAATACGCTTTTGAGTCTTGATGGAGGGTTGGCCACCACAACCCTGCGCGTAGAATCTTCTGCACGGTTGCTCTTCCTGCATAATGTCCTCCCGCAGCACCCCCATGAGTGTCCGTGAGGATGCTGCTTTTTTCAAACTCATGTACATATCATCATAATATCTCATCAGATCCCATTTTGTACAGATTCCCAGCAATGACAGAGAAATCTGTTGCGCATACCACTAATTCTTTCTTCTATTGGACAGTGTATCCTTCAGGGGCAGTTCCTGTCATTAAGAAGTGTATTATATCCTCAAAATGACCATCCACGATGCGCAATGCAAATAGTTGCGCGTCAGGCAATCCCTCCTCCAAATTAGTGGTCTCTTCCCCTATTTCGATGCGCGACAGATGGTCTGGTCCCACGTTCAATGATCCAAACTTCACAATCACTTCAAAATCATATTCTTGGAACAGTAACATCCATCTGCAGATTCTCCCCCCCAACACAGGCTTACTGGCCAGGTAATTTAGTGCAGAGTGATCTGTATACATCTTAAAATGGTCTCCCAGCAAGTACTGTATAAAATTTTGTAGCACATACACCATGGCTAACCCTTCACGCTCAGTGGTGGAATAGTTCTTTTCTGCCTTGGATAACCTTTTGTTGCAAATGTGATAGGATGGTCCAAGTCTTCTCCACCAGCTTGTGTTAGTACTGCTCCCAGCGGTATACATGACGCATCGGCATGGACATGAAACTCCTTCCAATTTAGGAAGACTAGGATTGGCGCAGTGACCATCTTTTCTTTCAATACATCCAGGCTCTTCTTACAGTCCTCATTCCAAAAAAATGTGGCATCCTTCTTCAACAACTTTTCCATAGCCGTGGTGATTTGGGCATAGCCTTTGATAAACTTTCTGTAATATCTCGTATGTCCTAGGGTAGCGTGCAATTGTTTCACACTCCTTGGCACCTCCAAGTTCAGTATCACTGTGATATTTGCGGAGTCTACCATCAGTCCCTGTCTACAAACCACATGACACAACAGGGTCCCAAAGGGACACAAAACAAGCACTTCTTCAGATTGAGCATGATCTGTTATCTTCGACAGGTATCCAGCATCAGGCGCAAGCTTGCTACATGGAGTTTCACCAGCCCAAACACAGTCCAGTCATCAAAGTATATCTCCAGGAACTTATGAATAAATTCCTTGAACGCAGCAATGACTACGTGTGAGAAGATCACAGGCGCATTCTTCAATCCAAACGGAATTATGGTGTACTGGAAACAACCCCACTCAATGGCGAAGGTTGTCTTGCTCCTATCCTCCGGTGCGATTTTGATCTGGTGGTACCCCGAGAACCCATTAGTGAAGGAATATGCTTCCTGGCCACCTACATTGTCCAACACTTCATCAGTGAATGGAGTCGAGAAAGGATCATGTACGCAAGCGTCATTCAACTTTCTAAGATCCACACATATCCTTATTTCATCCTTCTTCTTCTTCTCTTGTACCACCATTGGGCTTACCCAGTCAGATTCTTCCACAGGCTCAATGATGCCTGTCGTGAGCATCTTGTCTAGCTCTAAGCAGACCTTTTCCTTATACTTCGGATTGAGACGGTAAGGCCTTTGCTTAACTGGCTTCGCGTCGGGCTTCAACGTGATCTTCATAACACCTAGGTCCCCGATTATCCCTTTTAGATCCGTAAACTTGGTAGGGAATAAATCCTGGTATTCGCAGAGCAATTCAGCGACCTTATCCACTGTCACGTCGTCCCAGTAATCTCCAATCTTTGCGAATTTGGGCTCTGCCTCTATACCAATGTTTACTTGTTTCATTTTTAGTGGCGCAGTTATATCAGGATTCTCAACCTATGGTCCTTCAACCTCGCAGTGACCCTCTGTTTCCAGGATGTTAATCTTTCACGGATCCTCATCCTCTTCTTTAGCGGTTACATTATAGCATTCTAGCGCGTGACTCAGCTGAGTAGCCCACTCAGGCTGAATCAGGTCTAAAGGATCCTACAGTATCCTAAAGATTGTTGCTTTCACCTCTTGTAGCGCCTCATCAATATAGTAAAACCCATCTTCAAAACTGAATGTCATTATGAATCCTTCACACAGAATATCCCATTCACCTGTACCATGGCGGAGCTCTGTTTTTACATACTAGTTCATCGGGATGATGTCCAAGGTGTGATAGAACAAGTGCACCCATTCAGGTTGGGGCTTCTTTCCATAACCCTGGGCCCATTTGGCCAAGTGCGTGCGCGGGTCATCTTGCCCATCAAACTTGTCTGTCATTCACATCTTCGGCTTCCCAAAGCGTGTCCTCATCATTCTCCTACATTCGCGCCAATCATCAAAGCTTCCCTTGTGCGTACCCCACCATCTTGCGGGCGTAGCGCACAGTGCCCAGTCCAACGCTTGGAAGCGCTACTTTTCTGGTACCTCCCCCTCAAGTGCATCCAAAAATATATCTACATTATTCAGGCCATCATAAGTAGGCATATTTCTTACCTCTGACGACACATAGTGCAGCGACCGGGTCATCATGTTACAACTCAGTGTAGTTACTTCATGTAACTAATTCTGCTAGTGCTCTAATTCTTAGTCAGAGTCCAAGGTACAGGAACTCTTGCGATCCCACTTAATTCATCCATCTATTGTTGGATTCACCCAGTCTTAGTCTCGCGTTGTTATCTTATAGATACAGTGCAGATCGTCATCACTCTCATAATCACAGACTGGTTCAGTATAGCGTGATCCTTTAGTAGGATCTACAGATACTATTACGCGTAGCGATTTATTCTCGAATATCATATTTTGCTTCTTTAGGTTGATTACCTCATTCATATCAGTAGCCCAATCAATTCCCATGAGCGCAGGATAGGGATTGTTGTCATCCAAAATTTCTATTACTTCAAAGTCAGCCAGCGCGCTCGCATCTTCAATATTCGCAGTCACCCCCTGCAGCCACCCCATGGGGATGATCCTTTGCTGGTTCACCATCCCTAGCTAAAATAGAGACCATTGCAGTGCGGGTCTCCCCATCTGTTCCCAAGTCTGCTTTGGTAGGACGTTCGCATCTAACCTCAGGTCCAAAATAACCTGATCCATTTCATACTCTCCCATCTGTGCAGTCAGTCTCATCTCCCATCCCATCCTTGTTTTATGTTTACCAAGCTTTCGTACTACGCACGACTCAATCAGAGTGTTTCCGACGCATCTATTTATGAGCTCTTGCAGCCCCTTTACAGCCTTGCTATCGCGCAGTAGCTTCATGTAAGTCTACAAGAAGGTAGTAAGCATAGAAGGGTCCATCTCCTAATCAGGGTTATCCTTGCTCCTTGAGGTGGAGGCCTCATCGAAGCTCTTCTTAACTTCCATGAATGTTTCCCGTACGCGCTCTAAATCGAACACAGCCTCCTTCGTCGAAGCTTTGCAAACCCATGCACTGTCTTCGGGTTGTTTCCCCTTGTCATCTCCTGTTTTGATTCCACTTCGGAGCACTATGTTCACGTTCGGGTCCTCTTCGCGCAGCTCAAACCTCATCATCTGCAGGTTCTAAGGTGGCGGAGGTGGTAGCACCCCTTTATCACATATTCTAACTTTCAGCGTAGGACAGTCTTCCATTTCATGATCAAACAGAGTGCAATATTTGCACGACAGATGTTTTGGCGGGTATAATGTCCTAGTCCTCCGCAATTGTAGCAGATCAATTGTCCCCAACCTCTGCCAGGTCCTCCTCCTCCTCGGCCTCATCCACGCCCTTGAAAGCTTGTTCGCGCCATCCCCGCGATCAGGGCATGAGGTCACGTTTCTGCTTGGACCCTATAGGCGGGAGTTCTATCCATCATCAATTCGTCACTTCTGCAATTACGCTCATCATGCCCTACCAACCTACAAAAGTTGCAGAATAGTTTTTGCGGTGTCTATACAAACTTCTGCAGCAAATGACAGTTATTTGTGGCATGTTTTTTTGTGACTTAACAGATAGTGCACCACAATGCAGGCCCCGCGCTCAATCTTGCTTGAGCTTCCGGCCTCAAAGGCATTGGTCCTCCTCCTGCAATATAGTTCGCAAAGACCGAACAATGGTCTTTGTCATGCCCCTGACTCTTGCATTTCAGGCATCATACCTCTTCGCGCGCCTCTAGATGAATTGTTCTGTCCTGCTTCAAACTTTGCATCTCGAGGCAAAGATTTTCCAACTGCACATAGATCTGCTGAACCCCCAGATTTGGATCTTGCATCGGTGTTTCATGCAGTTTCATTGCAGTCTCCAAGGCCTCTGCCTAAGTTGTTATCTTCTATTGTGATAGCGCAACCCTTAAGTGTGGTAGTAGTGAAGCCACAAACCACTCGCGATGCTGCCCATCTATCAAGTTCATATTAGCTTCGCAGATTTTACACTTCAATCTCTGATCTAATTCCCAAGGTGTCTCACTTGGTTGCATCACGATTTCCTTGATTCCCACAATCGACTGTGCCTCAGATTTAGGCCTATTGAATTCTCTATTCAGTGTTGTTTGGATGTATGCCACTCTAGCATTCGGGTTATCATTAGAGTACTTGATGTACTGGGTTAGTGCGCAATCCTACAGAGCACTAACCACGGTTATCTTCTTCATATTATCATCTGTAACACCCGGAGCTTCCCATATAGCTTTTATAACGAACCAGAATTGGTCCGGGTCCTCATTCCCCAATCCTTTGAACAAAGGCAACTTCACTGAATTTGTCATACTAAACTGCGGTGGAGGTGGGGGTGGTACGGGTGAAGTCACAGGTAATGGTAGTGAAGTTGGAGGTGGTGTGGGTGGAGGTGGCATCGCAATAATCCTTGTCTTATTAACTAAATAGCACTTTGCGGAGAAACCTGCGTTATTCCCTCTTCATCACCTCGCGGAGGTGAAATCAACGAACTATATTCAGGACCCTTTTTTCTTTCGTTCCTGTAAGTTTTTCTGCTTCGCGTAGCCCCAAACATCAAGGTAGCTGCATAACCCGTTTTTCGCACAATAACATTTTAATCCAGGTATTCAAAGATTTCACATACTTACCTCGCGGTCCTTTGAAAAAACACCACTCCGCCTCGTTGTAGCTGACTGAGGTATCGACCGCGAATTCAGTTACAAATCCTCCTATGACGCGATCGAGCCAATGATCGACAGTGTGGGCAATCTTATCCTCAGATGCTTCCAACCTCTATACTAGCTACGAGGTCCACACAATAGGACCGTCAAGTTTCCACCTTCCTTGGTTATCTGCTAGCTTCGTGATCCACTCGTATAGCTCAATCAAAAAGGAGCAGAAAAAAGATTTCGTGTATTTCTGTATATAGGTACCTGTCCAGCCACTGTTCCTTTGTTAGTCGTGGACTTCTATTCTCCTGCACTACGAATTCGTGGATCTTCCTATCCAACCAGTCTTCGATTTCTTTCTTAGTTGGATTCCAGTGATACGACATCACACATCTCTTATATAGATTCTGGTTCCGACAACGGAACCATTTGTTGGCTTGTGGGGGCTTGACCCAGGTTCAGCGTTAGTTAGCCAAACAAATCCCTACACACTGACCCTTTCGGCATTAGCTCATAGAGCGTAGACCGAAGTCTCACCCGAAGCAGTATGGGGGGATGTTGGAACCAAGTTTTCGCACCATGAGATGGTTGTGATGTCGTTTTATTCCTTCTATTCCTACCTTCGCGCAGGTCACTTAGTTCTAGGGCTCTGTCTACCTAACCCCTTATTCCTCCCTTCAATGCCTCCGCGAAAGGGTACAACTAATCTTCGATTCAGATACTTTCGCGCTGCTAAGGCAACGTATTGCTCAGATTGTCAAGTTATCTTAAGAATCTTACTTATCTTATTAGATACTCACAGTTAGCACCACGTAGACAGATATTCTTATTTGCGTTCAGTTATCCAACATAATTACATTCATTCGTGCACCATATAAGCATTATAAAGGAAATTCATACATAAACTGACAAGATGCATTAATCAAAACAAAGACACAAAAATTGCAGAATACTTCTCTTTATTGATATCTTCAAGCGATTACAGATTCTATCTACCCTGCGTACACAGCTGCAGGGGTCCGTGCACTCAACTGCGGACTTCCACCCTAGGCCTCTGCGCACTCAGCTGCAGAGCCTCAATCTACACTACGACCCAAAACTTAGACTTCTTACTTCAGAGCTATGACTCCCTTACATGATATTACATTGATGTCTCCAAAACTACTTAGAGCTTAGCTCTTTTTATACAATCCCATGGTCCGCTTAGCTCTTTTTATACAATCCCATGGTCCACGAACCATGGGTGGATCTTTTACAGCCAACTTTACTTTACAGAACTAAGGGCGGATAACCCTTTATGACTTATGACACTTTCATGCTCCGCGACCACAAAATGCGGAGTCTTTACAAGTTTATTACAAAATTTGACCAAACACATGGGCTTTTAGCCCCAAAACTATCCTTGGGGGATCCCACTCCCAACAGTAGGCCTTGGTCATGAAGCATGGAATGGGTCGCTTCTATGATAGTTTGATTCTTCCCTTCGGCAACACCATTTTTCTCAAGAGTATATGCAGTAGTGGTCTCCCTATCAATGTTAGCTTCTCTACAATAGTCACTGAATCCATTTGACTCATATTCGGTTTCATTATCAGTCCTCAATATTTTTATCTTCTTCCCTGTTTGATTCTCGACCAAGGCTTTGAAAGAGCGAAACCATTTGAACACTTCATCCTTCTTCTTTAAGAAATAGATTCGTGTGTTGCAAGAGAAGCCGTCCTCAAAAATTACATAGTACAAGTATCCTCCCAAAGATGTTACAGGCAACATACCTGATAGATAAGAATGGAGAAATTGAAGAATATCGATAGTTTGACTTTCACTTGAGGGGAATGGCCCCCTTATATGTTTCCCAGTTGCAAAGCCCTGACAAACTCCTTCATGATCTATGTTGAATTCAGACATACATGTGACCATCTTCCTTACATCAGGTAAGGGTTTGTAATGAAGGTGAGAAAATCTTCGGTGCCATAATTCAAATTGAAGAGAAGTATCGCAAGTCATTGTTCCCAACAAACTTCCTCAAACTTGATAGAGACCTTCAACCCTAAATCCAAGTGTAAATGCAGATTAGGTACATATAATACTTATTGTAAATGAAGAGTTTGACCTTGATTTAAGTGAAGAGTGACAATCGCAATTCCTTTCACAGGATAAGTGGCATTATCCGCAAGTATGATCTCCATATTTGTCTTCTTTTCAACTAAGTTTGAGAGGGCCTCCTTTTACCCAGTGAAGTGACTTGAAGCACCACTATCAATCAACCAATAATCCAATGTATCCAGAGGAGAGGCAGTGGTGAGGGCAGAAATAAGATAAAATTATTTTTACTTATCTACAACATTAGTTTCTTCATGGTACCCTAAAAATTGCATTTGAATATGTACTTTGGGCTCCTGTAACAAGGTGCGATCCAAGGAGACCCGATGCCTCAGGAAGGGAGTTGAGATGCAGAGATCATCCCGCCTGCAAAACTTCTGAGAACCCTAATCACAGATCTCCTCTGACGGTTCAAGCTCGCGCTGCCGGACTCCTTCTGACGGCCTTCAATGGCTAAGACTGCAGGAGGGGAGGGCTCCTCCCCCCCTCCTCTCGTCCCTCCAGCCTCTGACACGAATCAGCACGCGACTCCTCTGACCCCTTCTGGCGCTGTCCCTGAATCTGAGCAGGGAGGACAAAGGACGAATGGAAAAGAGATACCCGCAGCTCAGAGCGATGCGGTGGACATGGAAAAAGATGCGCACCAGAAAGCCTCTTCGTCACAGCCAAAGGCGACCTCGGCCACCTGTATCCCGAAGGCTGCAGAGCGCATTAAGGTTGATCTTCCAAGCCATCGCATTAACGGTGAGATCCAATACATGCAGGATCATGCGCTAATAGGAAAGTTTCTTGGATTCTGGCCTACTGAAAAGGCATTGCAGGGTTGGATAGCTTCAAAATGGAAGCCCAAAGGACAGGTCACCCTGCAGCTTGGACCGAAAGGCTTCTTCACAGCCATCTTCCATTGTGTGGAGGACAAATTGCGGGTATTCGAAGGCGGCCCATATTTCTTTAACTCCTCAGGACTTTATCTCACGGAGTGGAAGCCAAGATTTAACCCTGATAAAGAAGATTTCAGCTGGGCTCCAGTATGGATACGAATGTATTCCCTCCCAGTGGAATACTGGAAGGAAGAAACGCTAGCAGATATTGGCAACAAACTAGGGACCTTCATCAAAGTTGCGGCGGAAACAAAAACCCGCAAATACACCTCGTACGCCAGGATCTGTGTTCAGATGCACCTGACCAAGGCTTTAGCTGACTCGGTAAGTCTCTTTCACGATGACTTTGAATGGACACAGCCTTTAGATTATGAGCATATCCCCTTTCGCTGCCGTAAATGCCATGAGCATGGCCACCTCTTCCGAGACTGTCCTCTGAACTCGCAGTCAAAAGCCGCCTCCAATGAAGCCAATAAAGACTCGGATGGATTCACCAAAGTTCCTAACCGCCGTAGGCATGCCAAGAAAACCCAGGTAGCCCCTGATAACGCCATCAAATCAGATACCCAGAACAGATTCACTCTGCTTGCTACTCAAGATCCGCAGGATATACCAAGCTCTGAACCCAAGGAGAATATTTCTTTGCCTTCTTCTTCCCTTAACCCCTTAGCCCCCATGCAGTCCTCAGATCCAGTCTCTTCTCGCCCCTCTCCTAATCCTCTTTCGGATAAAAATAAAATGGTTTCAGATCTCAGCCCTTTCCCCTCTTCCCAGGGGAAATCTGTTCTAGATTTCAAACAGCAGGCCTCGGCCATGGACCTAGATGCAGCTCTTGCACTCAGTCTACAGGAAGACGCAGATGAGGAAGACCAGAGCTCCCCTATCATCATGGAGGAAGATCCGGAGCATGTCAGCCTAGATGGTCTTGATATCTTCAAACTTGAAACGGCCTGCAAACAAAAAGAATATAACTCAATTCCCCCTTGGCAAATCGACAGGCTTGAAGGTGTCTTGACCAAAGTGCAGCACAACAAAAGTCTTGGTATACAAGGAGGAAGCCCCTGGGATGGAAAAAAAACTCTCAAAGAAACCAAGAAAAGGGGACGCAAGACAGACCTTCAGCGGACCATAATAGTAGGAGAAATACTTATGGAATCGGGGCGATTCCCTAAGTTGACAAAGTTCTATAAACCCAAACCTCAGTATCCATGAAGCTCATCTCATGGAATGTGAGAGGACTCAACAGCCCCTCAAAACACCGGATGATAAAAAACCTGATTCAACAAGAAAAACCATCCATAGTTTTTCTGCAAGAGACAAAAAGCAGCAACACAGCTATAGAAAGAATTCGAAACAAGATCTGGGCAGGTAGCTGCTCAATTTCAGTTGACGCCTCAGGGGCTTCAGGCGGACTTGCCATTCTATGGAATCCGCAGACTCTTTCACTATATGATTTCCATGCTACCCATCACCTCATCCAAGCGTCCTTCCACCTCATTGGTACCAACATCCATGGGCATCTCTCAAATGTGTATTTTCCGCAGTCTATTCAGCAAAAACTAGATCTTTTGGAAACAATCTCTATTCTAAATGAGAACAGGCAGTTCCCCCTCTGGATCGGCGGAGGAGACTTCAACATCATAAAATCAATGGAGGAGAAAAAAGGAGGCAGAATCAGGTTAGACAGTGACAGCAATGGCCTCAGAGAATTCATTCAGAACAATCAACTCATGGATATTCCAACCTCCAATGGAATCTTTACTTGGACCAATAAGCGTAGGGGCATTCATCACATAGCCTCTAGGCTCGACAGGTTCCTCATTTCGGACAATGCAATACATCTGGGAGGGGACTTCCACGCTTCCATCATACCCCAAGGAGGATCCGACCACTGGCCAATTATGTTACAATGGTCCCGGCCAGGCACTCGTAGCAATAGACCCTTCCGATTCGAAGCCTTCTGGCTCACAAGTCCAAACTTCAAGACAGTGGTAAGTAAGGCATGGAAATCTTTTATCCCGCCAGAGGGTGCCAAAATGTATCAATTCCAACAAAAGTTGAAAAACTTAAAACAAGTACTCAAAGTCTGGAATCGCACACATTTTGGCAACATACAGGAGAATCGCAAGAGGCTGGAACAGCAAATGAAAGCGCTTCAACAAACTTTCATCCTAGAAGGCAGAACAGATGAACAGACACATCAGGAGCAGATCCTTTGGAATCAAATTGAAGAACGCAGGCAACAAGAGGAAATTCTCTGGCGTCAAAAATCCAGAATCAGGTGGCTAAAAGAGGGGGAAAAGAATACCAAATTCTTCCATAAAACCGCTATCCAAAGGCGAATGCACAATAACATTGCATTTATCAACAATCAACATGGGGAAAGAGTAGAAGCACATGAAGATATGGAGAAGGAGTTCACAGGCTACTTTCAGGATATTCTCAGGGAGCCCATAGGTAACAGAGATGAGGCAATTAGAACTATCACGCAACACATTCCTCGAATCATAACGGAGGACCACAACAACAAACTGCTCCAGCCGACGTCACTGAGGGAAGTTGAAGAAGCTATGGCCCAACTCAAAGATGGCAAGGCTCCTGGGCCTGATGGCTTCACAGCCAATTTCTTTCATGAATTTTGGGAGCTCATCAAGGCAGAAGTATGGGAACTTGTGGAGGAATCAAGAATTATGCACTGGATTCTTCCTGCCCTCAATTCAACCTTCCTAGCGTTGGTTCCCAAAGGTGAAGAACCAAATAAGCCTGAAAAATATAGACCAATAGCGCTATGCAATGTTATCTATAAGCTCATCTCAAAGGTAATAGCGAATAGGCTCAAACCTCTCCTTCCACTTCTCATTTCTCCAGAACAGACGGGATATGTAGAAGGACGGCAGATCATGGATGGTATAATTCTATCAAACGAGGTGATTCACTCATTAAAGCTTCTAAAAAAACCAGGTATGATTCTAAAACTGGATCTCTCTAAAGCCTTTGATAAACTCAGTTGGAATTACATTCACAAAATGTTACTGGCTTTCGGTTTCAGTTCAACTTGGACCAGATGGATCATGAACCTAATTTCCTCTCCCAGCATCTCTGTCTTGCTGAATGGTTCTCCTTCTTCTCCCTTCCGTCCCTCACGTGGCATCAGGCAGGGGGATCCCCTTTCACCTTTCCTCTTTGTCCTAATGGCAGAAGGGCTCAGTAGGCTACTCAAATCCGTTGTTTCCTCCCATACTTTAAAAGGAATCTCCCTCCATGGTCTCAATCCCCAGTCCCATCAGCAGTTTGTAGACGACACTATGTTATTTGGTCATCCATCCTCTCAAGAGGCCTCTGTCTTCAAATCCCTGCTCTCCCTCTTCTCCGACGCCTCTGGCACCTCCATCAATGCCTCGAAATCTCAGCTCTTCTTTTTCAACACCCCCCCCCCCACGCAAAGGAATATTGCTAGAATTCTGGGGTTCACCATATCCAAGCTTCCTTCAAAATACCTAGGAGCACCCCTAGCTGACTCTGCCATCAAGCATGCTTCTTGGAGGTCTCTCCTAGATAAATTAGAATCCAAGCTTTCGTCATGGACTTTTCGTGCTCTAAACATGGCTGGCAGACTTGTCTTAATTAAATCGGTCTTACAGGCAATGCCTTTGTATCTTTTTTCCATCATGGCAGCTCCAAAATGGGTCCTTAAAGCCATACGCAACCTTCAGCGCAACTTCCTATGGGGCTCCTCCGGCCTGAACAGAAAATGGGCTCTTGTCAACTGGAAAGAAGTCTGCAAACTCAAATCTGAAGGAGGTCTAGGCTTAAGAGATCCTCTCCAAAGCAACAATACAATGGGAGCACGAATGTGGTGGAATTGGATCTCCAAGCCACACTCACCATGGGCCAGACTCTGGCAAGCCAAATATGCCCCGGGCAGTCAATGGAGCGATCTTATCAGAATCAACTCCACAACCCAAGGATCTCTAATATGGAATACTGCAAAGCTTCACAGCAATTTCATTCAAGAGCATAGCTTCTGGGAAATTCACTCAGGCACGACGGCAAGGTTCTGGGAGGATTCATGGCAACAACTCCCAAAACTGGCAACTTTATTCCAAAAGCCACTTTGGCAAATTCACATGCAGCAGACGAACCTCACCTGTGTTCATCAATTCTGGCAACAACCCACACATCATGACTTCCAAATCTGGAAACCCGCTAGCCTCTGGCAGATGGACTGGCAGGGAGAAACGCATTCTGACATAGATCAAGAACTCACCTACAGAAGGATTCGTTACTCCAACCAGCAGGACAAACTCAGATGGGGTCATACGCCCAAAGGAACATTCACCACTAAAGAAGCACACCGACTGCGCTATTCAGATATCCAGACAGACAAGGACCAAATATGGGAAAACGTCTGGCAACCAGGAATATGGCCCAAAATCTCAACTTTCTTATGGCTTCTAAGTAAAAGGCGCATACTCACATGGGACAACCTGTTAAAGCGTGGATTCATTGGGCCCTCAAGATGCCCAAACTGTAATCTCCACTCTGAGACCATCAGTCATTTAATGGAAACATGTCCACTAGCTACGCAACTCTGGAAGAGAGTTGAAAAATGTAACATGAGATCGGAAGCAAGGATGGAGGATGTAACAGAAACTATAAGGAAATGGACTAAGAACCCTTTTAAAAGTCAGCTTCTTAACTCTCTGTGGAGTCTAATACCAGGCTTTCTATATTGGATTCTCTGGAAGGAAAGAAACTACAGAATCTTCAATAATTCCTACCGGTCAATAGACGCTCTGTGGCTCCTCTTCAAAAAAAAATTACAAGAAACTCTAGCCATCAGAACCTGGTATGATACAGATCTGCCAGAATCTCAGCAGGAATGCAACATATTGAAAGAATGGAATCTGGACCTCTCCTTCTTAGCAAAGGTCAGTACCCGTCCCACAACTAGCACCGCCTCTCAGCTATTCTGGTCCCCACCGGCAATCAACTCCTACAAGCTGAATTTTGATGGGGCTGCCAAAGGTAATCCTGGGCCTACGGGATTTGGAGGAATCTTCAGAAGCCACACGGGAGCAATATTGCATATATTCTATGGATCGATTGGCAAAGACACTAACAATGCAGCAGAATTGGAAGGACTTTGGGAAGGGATCTGCATTGCAGAACAAAAGCACTTCTTCCCTCTTGAGGTCGAAGGAGACTCTCTCATTCTTATAGCCGCTGCTAAAAGAATACAAGCAGGTTCCACAGCAGTCAAGATTGCATCAAGCTGGAGATTGCTCAGTAGATTGGAATCACTGGAGGAAAAGCTCAAAAATCCCCAAAGCATAACCTTCCAGCATGTTCGAAGAACAGCAAATCAAGTAGCAGACAGACTAGCTAACCAGGGCGTAACTCAGCTACTTCCCCACTTCTCAGGATCTCTTGACATGGTAGATGATGACCAACTCAAAAAGGATTGCATTTCTTTGGTGCAGAAAGATCTCTCCCTCCCGGATGCGGGTGATCAATGAGTTTGGCAGTTCCAAGGTGGCGCTTCACATGGGCAGGTGTCAGCCCATGCGCGCCACCCAGTACCCCACAGCATGTTTTAGCTGGTCGCATGCAGGATCTTTAATGCAGGTTTTAACTCCGGTCTTGTCCGCCTTAATACGCCTCCTGGTAACCTGAGTGATGGAGCTACATAACCCTGGAGCTCCTGCCACCTTTTCGCATTCCTTTGCAGTCGTTTGGCATACCACTGCAACACCAACGCACTCCTCTGTGGTGTGGGGGATTGCTCAGGGGCATTCTTTCTCTGCGCCCAATTTAGACATTGTTCCAAGCCTGCGAGTGGTTTATAAGCATTGCACGCCAAATTTTGCGGCCTTCGTCCTGGTTAATTTCTCCTCTCCGAGTATCTGCACGCTGGTTCATCCTCTAAATCCGGCAATGTGGCGAGAGTGGCTTAGAATGAGCAGAAAATGAGGAGGCTCTCGCGGTCGGGCCACCACTCAGAGGTCTGCCCCCATTTCCCCTTCTTCCTCCATCGAATTAGCACCTGAGCAGCACCACCTCCATGGCAACAGAGCTGGCCGTGGCAGAGGGCATGGGAGAGGAAGCATTACAGAATGTGGACATGAGGCGCATCCTACGGTCAGGTATCGGATACCCTGCACACTCGCCAACTCTACTTTCATTGTCTCTGTTACTGTAGAGCATTGTGATAATATCAGAGGTCAGGCAGAAGTAAATTTGGAAAATCCACCAATTCAAGGGACAGTGCCCACAATTGATCTGCAACGCCCAGTTAGTTCCTCCTTAGCTACTCAAGTAGGCCTGGCGGGTCCAAGCGAGCCTGCTCAGGGAGTCCCAACCAGCTCGGTGGTCCCACTCTCAGATTCGGAAGACTCCCTGCAATTTGGGTGCAGGGTAGAGGAAGAACCATACACCACGGACAATGATTGATCCGGTCAGGCATTCCGCTCTCGGCAGCCTCTGAAGTAGGCGTTTTACTCTGCCTTCGAATCTTGTTTTTCTGTATGTGTTCGGCTGTAGTCTGGGTCTCAAAGTCTTTGTGTCGGCAATATGGGTCAGTATGTTTGTAAGTCCATGTTTAAGCGGTGTTCATCATCGTTATGATTGTCTGCCTCAGCATGTATCTGTTATGCATTGTTTAGAGTCTTAGGAGAAGACGCAATAGAAGGAAGTCACCCAATTTTTTACTGTGTTCAATTTTGGCATGTGTAATTCTAGGAAAACTGTCAATCTCATGGCAAGATTTACAAGGCCACGGCCTTGTTGTAACTCTGATGTAACTTTTGACTTTTTTGTACTATAATAGAAATACACTGATTCAGAAAAAAAAAAAAAAAAAAAAAAAAAAAAAAAAAAAAAAAAAAAAAAAAAAACATTAGTTTCTTCATACTTGGAGTTCCTCGACTTCTTGGGAGGACGACCATTTCCATATCGAGTAGCGAGAGCATTCCTCTTTTCTTTGTTGTTGAAATTGTTGTTCCTTTGATTGCCATTTCCTTTATAGTTGTTGTGGATGTTGTTGTCATCATCCCTTAGAGTATCCTTCTTGTGAGGACACTCTCTAGCAAAGTGGCCAAACCTGTTGCAATTGAAGCATCTTCATTTTCTTCCTTCTTTGAATCCTGGCTTAAATCCTTGACCTTGTCTTCTTGGACTGACATTGTTCTTCCTTTTAGCATGAACGGAGAAGGAAGTAGGATTATTTCCATTTGAGGGCTTGTCCCTTTCCATCATCCTTATTTCTTCTTGAGTGCATCTAGCCAATAATTCATCAAATCTCGAAATCCTATCATTGTTGAGGATGGTAGTGTTAAGTACATCCCATTCTCTTGTAAGGCCTCCAAGTGCAATAAGGGTGAGCTCCATGTCACCAACAACTTATCTAATACATAGGAGATCATTCTTGATTTCAGTAATCCTCATCAAGTAGGATTGTAGGATTGAATGGATTCTCCTCTATCCATCTTGATGTCTTTCAACTTGTTCTTGAGAAAGATGACTTGATTTTCATTATTTACTTTGAACATCCCAACCAACTTGTTATACATCTTCTTAAATGTTTCCAAATAAAAAATATAGGCAACCAAAGGCTTGTGAATATAATCAACAATAATTTTATTAACTTTGACCTCACCTTTCTTGTACCTTGTTTTTGCAGTAGCGGGTGCACTTGAAGGAGGCTCCACCACTCTTCCTTTGACATAGTCCATAACATCATTTTCTTCCAAATTCAAATCCAGAGACAGCTTCCATGCATGATAATTAGATTTGTCCTTAAGCTTGTCTTCAGATTTGAAATAAGATGTAGTCATCATTGAAACAAATTTCAAGTTCTTGTCCAACAACTTCCCTTAGTGATTGCTTTTCCTCACTCTCGCTTGGGCTTTGTCTTCACCTGAGCTCAGATACCATGTTAATTTTAGATAACAATGGTATGTTCTATGTTTAGCACAATTTACTTCAATGTTCCTTTAGCAACCCAATGACAGTTTCCAATAATTTCCAGTAACAATCACATTAACCATTAATCATATTGACAGTAAATGCAGATAGAACATAAAACATATGCAAAAGACAAGCCAAGACAAGAGGACACCAGATTTGGCAGATGCCATGGAAAAAATCCAATGTGGGGAAAACCCTTTGATCAAATCTTCTTATTATTATTCAATAGTTCAACAGAGAGAGAAAGAGAGAGTACAAAAGTCAAATAGACTAGCCCAATACAAAGTCAAATCATCCCTGTCAAATTCTGCAATCAACTACAGTCAAACTTCGGCCCTAACCAGAAATTCAACGCTAGTCAAATCAGTAGCAAGTCACCTCCTTTGAAGCTCGTTCCAAGGCAGATTAATTCGGCCTCCATCAAGGGTCAAATTCAACTGCAAATAGTCCCACAAATGTTGGTCAAACAACAGTTAGCCCTGCAGTCAACACTAGTCAAACAATCCAAAACACCTCGATTTATGTGCCAATTAATGCGGCCTCAAGAAAGTGAAATTCTGCCTCCAAAACACAGTCAAAATTTGGTCAAATCAGCAAGGGTCAATGCTAGTCAACAGTCTGAAACACTCGGTTATGTTTCAATGCAGAAAAATTGTCCTCCTAGCCGCACGTGAGAGAGAGAGAGAAGATCCCCAGGTTGTACAAACCAACCTGTTGAATAGAGAGAAGAATTGTTGAGTGAATGATGTACACATGAGGAGAGAGGTCTCTTCTATTTATACACTTTGATGTGGGTGAAGAGACACATCTATTGGGCTTTTTGAGCCTACATTAAGCTGAGGCCGACCTTAACAATTTGTACATATGAGATAGTAAATTCAAAATCACACTTCTACTTATCCGAATGAGATGATCTTTATATCAAAATTGGACCTCTCGAAAAGAGGAATCCAATGCAATAATCATTTCCATCATATGAGTTGTCCCAAGGTGGAATTTGGCCCTAGTTGCCAATTTTAACAGATCTGTTGTTGAGTCTGCAATTCAAAATTTTGAAACTGCGGATCGAGTCGGAAATAAAAGTTCCTGGAATTTCGACATTGTGTCGACCTACTCCACGGTTCCAAATTTCGAGCAGCGGATATGCTTCCGATCCATGACAAATTGAGCACGAATCTGTACAAATCCAATGCTCGACTGGTGCTTTGCGCAGTTGACCCAAAAAACATTTTTTTTTTAACTTGAGTTGGGGGTGGGTTTAGGTTGAGTTAGGGAAATGATAGATGGGGATAAATCTCATTTCCCCCTCTCATTTCCTCACTCTTGTATTTTTTAAGAGCTTGGAGAATAGAGAATAAAACTTGGAGAAGAGAGGAGAAGAGAGCTTGGAGTGGTGAAGGAGGAGCTAGCAGCAATGAAGGAGGAAGAGCTTGGAGAAGTAAAAAAAGACTTCCATCTACAAAAGCTAAAGAGGTAAGTGCAAACCCCAAACTCTCATGTTTTTGTCATTGTTTTTTGTATTTTTTTCTCCACCCTCTCCTACTCTTTCCCATTCTTTCTTTTTGCTCATTTCATTGTAGGTTGTCCATCTATATTCATATTCCAAAATGGTGTTCTTTTGGCTTCTATGTATCATTCCACTTTTGGTTTTCATGATGGCAAGGGGGAGTAGGAATAGAAGGGAAGAAGAACAAGAGGATAGTGGTCCCCATATGAGTGACCCAATGTATGATGAGGAGGAAGGGTTTGAAGAGGAAGGGGATGAAGAGAACATTGAAATGCTAGACGAGGAAGATGCATTGACACCCTTGTGGAATTATGTGACAAAACTTGAAGGGGGGAAAATGGTGGAAGCTACAAGTTTTTGTGCCATCATGGTTATCATGGAAGAAAACCATTTAGCGGTTCATATGCCCGTGTGAGGAGGCATCTTTTTGGGGTTTTGCGCAACACTGAAAAAAAGGGTGTCGTAGGGATAGCAATTTGCCCAAAGGTTTTAGCTTAACAAAAAAGAAAATACATCCAAATAGAGGAGGTTGCACAACAAAAAAACAAGAAACAAAAAACTCATTTTGAATCTAGTGCAACCTCTAGATTTGGTAGTTCATCTCCTCATGGTACTTCTGTAACCTCTGGAAGTAGAAGAACAATAGGGGATTTCCTAAATGTTGTTGGGAGGGATGATGTGGATGGAAAGATAGTTCGGTTTCTTTGTGCTTGTGATGTACCATTCAATGTGCTTCGCTCTCCCTATTGGCATGATATGGTTAAAGCCATCAATGAAGCCCCAAAAGGATACCAGAGCCCCAACTATGAGAAAGATAAAACAATGGTATTAGAAAAAGAAAAAGCAAAGGTTCAAAGGGCTTTTACACATTTTACAAATGAGTTGGTAGATTGTGGGGTATCCATTATATCAGATGGGTGGAAAAATGTTAGAAACCAACATTTGATAAATGTTCTTAGAGTTTCTGCTAGTGGTGCAATATTTATTACATCTCATGACTCCTTCGTCGGTGCAACTGCCCAAAACATTGCAGATCTCCTATTGTAATCAATCAATGATTTTGGTCCTAATAATGTGGTTCAAGTGATCACTGATAACACAACAAATTGTAAGGCAACAAGAAAAATTATCGAGCGTACTCATCCACACATCTTTTGGTATGGGTGCTTGGTGCACACATTAAACCTTTTAATGCATGATATTGTGAAGCATAAAGAATGTGGATGGATTAATGAGCTTTACAAGAGAGGGAAGCAACTCATTAAATTTATCACAGGACATACAAGGGTAAACTATCTTTATGGCACTTACTCCAAGTTACAGTTGCTAAAACTTGCAAAAACAAGATTTGCAAGTTATTACCTCACCTTTAGGCAGCTAGTGAAGGTGAAACAAGCTTTAACTAATATGGTGACTTCTGAATTATCAGAGGAAATTAACACTGATAGAGATGGTGCTAATGTAGCCAAGGGCACTATTCTTGACAGTTACTTTTGGTCACAGATTAAATATGTTTTGTAATTAAAAAAACCAATTTATCACATGATCAAGTTTACAAATTCAAATCGACTAATAATTGGGGAGGTGTATCTGCAAATGGATAGCATGTTGGCACAGATTTAAGACATTGTTGAGCCTAGAGATATTACCTTGTATAATTATATTGTTGTAGAGGTGGAAGAACAATGGGGTATGCTAAACGTTCCATTGCATGCCTTAGCATATGTTTTGACACCTAAATACTATCATCCGTCATGGCCTTCAACACCAACACACTTGGGGGGGAGCATAAAAAAACCACACCTAGATCTAGAGGTTCTATCTGGTTATATGAAAACATTGGATAAATTAGTCCTCGATGAGGAGGAGGCTGCCATGGTACAAAAACATTTGAGCAATTATACACTTAGCACTGGTCCATTTGGAAACATGCATGCAATTAGAGATCGAGAGAATTTTTCGTCTCTTGAGTGGTGGAACATGCATGGAGGTGCTACTCCACTTATACAAACTTTGGCATTGTAGGTGCTATCACAGGTGGTAAACACTTCTTCTGCAGAGAGGTGTTGGAGCTCTTATTCTTTCATCCACAGTGTTAAAAGGAACATGTTAAATTTAGACCAGGCAGAGAGTTTGCTTTATGTTCACTACAACATGCAATTGTTGTCCCATCACTGTGATGATGCAAAGACTAATAAAGACCTTATGGTTTGGGACAAAAATAGACAGGAGCCCAATTTGGAGGATGGAGTGTTGCGATTAGAGCAATTGGAGGATGCTCTTATCCAGGATCATGATGATCGAGTTGAGATTCCACCCCCATCCGATCCCTTGGTTCCTAGGTTCCATGCTTCAACACCAACAACAGGGGCTTCATCTTCATCAGTTCCACAGTCACTGCCACAACTTCCAGAGCCACCATCTTCTTCATTGCCACCACGTGGAGGCTCACGTCCTGTTTGTGGTGGAAGGAGAGATTAGTAGATATATTCACAATTTACTACTTTTGTCATAGATTAGACTTGTAGACTCTTGTTGTGAATTTGAACTTTTTTGTCTTACTCTTCCTAGTTCAGTGTGTACTTGAGTCTTGGTGGTGGCCAAGTGGCCTATTTTGTAAACATTATTATTTGAATTTTGGACATGACTCATGTTGATAGTTGCTCACTTGCTAGATAAGTTACTTGAATGTTTGATGATTTTATCTTCTAAATGTTTTATGTTTTATGATATGCTTAAAAATTTGATGTATGTTTGTAATTGCTAGAATCTAGATGGTTGATGCTCAAATAATTAATCATTGATGTACAATGGAATCATGGATGCCATAATTATCTTGATTTATGTAAAAATATGCATGTTTTCATGTCTTCTACAACTAATTTGATATTTTACGCTTCGCTTCCTAGATTTTTGGGAAATGACGCTTCTGCGTCCCTGTTTCATGCAACATTGATCAAATCCCATCAATGGAAGAACTCCATCTACTGAAGATCTCAATCATCACACTGTAAACATGCAATACACTAGGGCTGATATTTTAAAAATAGTGACTACTGCAACAAATATGATTGATGTGTCTCAAGTTTTTCAACTGATTCCCCATTGTCAAGTGCCAGTAATTGCATGTGTAACAGGTGCTAAGGGACTAATAAGCCAACTGCTTGGTCCCAAGTTTGGAGGATACCTCGTCTATAGTTCGATTGGATCTGGAAAGGACTCACCTCCTGGCCAATGTAAACTTTTAGCTTTAGCAGAGAGTGCAGAGACAAGTTCTTGTGTGGGTTCTTTAAATATGAAACAAAACAAAACAGTGGTGGCCTTGGTGGGTTGCCTGAGAACATTCAGTTAAATACTGCTTTGCTGGTTGCTAATCCATGTGGAGAACCATGGGTGTCAACTGTGGAACTACTGCATGTGATTAGGATCATAGGAGGAAAAATCTCCTATAGTTACCACCAGATGTGAAGGGGTAACAAGACCAACATTATTCAAGAAGAAAAGGGTACGAGACCTCAACCATGACATGAAATTAAAAAAAAATAAACTAGTATAATATCAGCAAGGGAAACCAAACCAGCTGTCCAGTGAAATATAAGAAGATTTCGACTAAGAAGCTTAAGCCTTAGCAAATTTTGATGGATTACACAGGAAAATGGACTTGAAACTTGTTGAAACCCAAAGGTAAAAGTTTTGAAAGGATACCCCAAAATTTGGAATAAACAGTGAACAATTATTTGATACACAAATAATCTCACCTTCTGTCCATAATAAAGCATAATATCTGGTTAAGAAATAGATACAGAGAATTCTAAGCAACAATAAATTCAATAGACAAGTGTAACTGACTTGGTTTGTTAAATGGACAGAAAACCATACCTATGATAGGATATGCCTTGTGCAATTGAAGCCTTCACAGAATAGAGAACAAACATTTTTGGTGTCAATAACAGAGTTAAACCTTAAGGAATACATGAAACAATTTGCCAATGGCAGACGCAGGCATAAGAAGTGGCTCACACTAGTAGTTTAAGTCTTAATCGGTCCCAATGAACATGGATCAAGGAACAATGACTAACGGCTGAAACTTGAAAATAGGAGAATGAGTAAATAACCCAAACGTCAAGATTCTGACTCACTTTACTACAGAAGTAGTAAACCTCTGAGATTTGAGTCTTTGGCTTAGCGCATTGCATAAAGCAAAGCAAACAAAAATCAGTCCACCAACATGCTGCAAAAGAAACAAAAAGGTGATCCTCACTGCTATCTGATTACCCCTCGTGGAATGACAAGTAACCCGCCGTGATAAAAAACAAAACAAGACGATTATTTACCTGCTTTGACACTACCAAATAAGACGTTCAAACCAGCTTCCATTTCAAGGTCGATTAGCTTAAAAGTTCACATTGAATATAAGATCATAGTAAAAAAGTTCACATTGAATATAAGATCATAGTAAATTTCGTAGCCACAAACAAACAGAACTGATAAAGTTATTTCCATTATTCACAAAAGGCCATGAGACTTCTCTTGTATGCTTATGGATTAACAAATGTTGAAAGCATGCTTGTGACTGCTTGCACATACTCATGCCACCTTTTCTTTATTTATAAATAGCAGAATTTTATCTCTGAGCAAAACACTACAGGAACCAACATGCGGAGAATAAACAAGCATTCAAAGTACCTTATATCTTAATGCTTCTAAATAACCTCTCTTCGCCATTATATATCTCTCTAAGTATCAAAATCTTGATAAAAGCTTTGCTTGACCCACATAAACTAACGGATAACTGTATTGAACATTAGAAAAAAAAAATCTTAAGTTTCAATGCATTGCGGGCAAGATAATATTTCAGCTAGCCCAAGGGGTTAGCTCAACCATTTGTTGCCGATGTTGTTGAGTATTTGGCTATTTTCATGCCAGCGGGTGCCTCATTCAAATCCTCCTGGGTGAGGCACAATAACCCATGCTGATGGGTTTACTAGGGATGCCCCCCACGGATGTAGGGAAGCATTCCATATCCCTTGGTTCCACACAAGATTCCCCTTGGAGAAAAAGTAATATTTGAGCTATATTAACTCAGTCAATTTAGTATATAACAAAGACTCCATTCTTCGTCTCTTGGTTCCTCACTGCTTGGATAAATAGGACAATTGTCCTCCAAGGCAAATAGATCAGATGACAGCAACCTACCACTTGTGCGACGTGGATATTGCCAATCCCAAAGGATATGACTGGTTCTACATATGCTTAATTTAATGATTGTAAGAAGCATGTTTTCATACTTTAAACACCCACTTCACTTAATATAAGAAAGTGTGCTTACCATATCATATCTTTTAGAATCGACTGATTCTACATTCCTTGTAAGCGATTCATTGTCATCAATATCAACATTGCAGTAACACAGATCATGGATGCAACATCATCATTCCTCTGTCTCTCTTACACATGTATGAGACAACGGCGCTGGAACTGACATTTCCGAATGCATTTCATTTATAATTAGCATTATCCAGCTGATAGTTGACCACATCCATACAACATCTTCTTGCAAGTCTCTTTTAGTAAGTATTGTTGATGTTTTGGGCAGCATGGGAGTATTCTCACGTGTGGGGTAAGTGGGCTAAGTGATGGGGCTCTGCACCCATAGATACATGGTATTCTGAGGACCCATTGTATTTTGTTAACCCATGGTATTGCACCCTTTGGAAATGTATAAGTACAAGGGTGAGCCATTCATTTTTGTTGTCTCTTTGTCGGTAAGAGAGAGCATCTTGTGGAGGAGAAGGCCGAGTAGGCCTCAAACCCCTTGACGGCCGACAGGGCTTGTGGAAGGTGGTTGGCAAGAGAGGATCTTGTGGAGGAGAAAGCTGAGAGGGCCTAGTATGGGCCGTGAAGGTCAGAATCAACAGGCCTAGTGAGACCTGGAGCAGATCGTTCACACAAGGAATTGTGGACAGTTACAGCTTGGTGCGTAGACAGAGAGAAATGGATGAGTGATTCACTCATAAGATGTACTAGGATCTTGAAAGGAGATCAGCACAAGAGAATGAAAGATTCATTATGATCCTGGTGCGAACGTCTTGTGAAGAGATCTGAGCTCAGAGGGGCCAAGTAAGGGCCAAATCTGTTGTTGTGATAGACGAGGGTTCGAGAAGGCTAGACCGAGATGGTTAGAGGGCTGAGATAGCCATTAGAGATCCAAGTGAGAAACTTGGAGTGAAGGTCAAGCAGAGACCTTGAGGGACAAGAAAACCTGCAATCTAGACTCAGAGGGAGTCAGGCTTTAGAGCGAGTGAACAGACTTAGCAGGGAATCAGTCCTCAAAGGAAGACAACCTTCAGGGTCAGGAAGTCATGGTACAAGATGGCCATGCAGGATGCTCAGGAGCAGGAGGCTTCTAGTAGCAGGGTGTCTTCGGAGAAGGGTCCCTGTCATCCTGCGGGAATTTCTTCTGTGTCATATGGAGCAGTTGTGGTAGTGAATCAAGGGTGGAAATGCGTTCCAGGTTAGAAGGCAAAGCGACTTCCAAGAAGTGTTGTGAAAATACATCCATTGATAAGGAGTGTTGATGTTTTGAGTAGCATTGGGAGTGTTCTCACATGTGGGGCAAGTGGACTAAGTGGTGGGGATTTGCACCCATAGACCCATGGTATTATGATGACCCATGGTATTTTGATAACCCATGGGATAAACCTGCAATCTAGAGTCAGAGGGAGTCAGGCTTTAGAGCGAGTGAGCAGACTTAGCAGGGAGTCAGTCCTCAAAGGAAGACAACCTTCAGGGTCAGGAAGTCATGGTACAAGATGGCCATGCAGGATGCTCAGGAGCAGGAGGCTTCTAGGAGCAGGGTGTCTTCGGAGAAGGGTCCCTGTCATCCTGCGGGAATTTCTTCTATGTCATATGGAGCAGTTGTGATCGTGAATGAAGGGTGGAAATGCGTTCCAGGTTAGAAGGCAAAGCCACTTCCAAGAAGTGTTGTGAAAATACATCCATTGATAAGGAGTGTTGATGTTTTGAGTAGCATTGGGAGTGTTCTCACATGTGGGGCAAGTGGACTAAGTGGTGGGGATTTGCACCCATAGACCCATGGTATTATGATGACCCATGGTATTTTGATAACCCATGGTATTTTGATAACCCATGGTATAAACCCATAGTATTGCACTCTTTGGAAATGGTGAGAAATTCATTTTTGTTGTCTTGTGGTCGGCAAGAGAGAGGGTTGAGAAGGCTGACCAGGGAACAGAGGCGTGTAGGGGCACGAGAAATTGAGAGAAATTGAGAGGGGGATTCTCTCAAGAAAGCAAGAGATCTGCATGAGTAATATTGCAGGTTTGTTGCAAGTGAGATACTCAATCGTGCTGGGTCCAAAAAAAGAGCACGAAGCAGCAAAGGAGATCCATATCAGCCAGATTGGGGACGAATCTAGGGCATGATCCATTGGATCAGGTCCAGGTTAATTGCTGTATATGTAATTTCCTCGAGGGCCATTATCCCAGTAAGGGAGCCCGAGTAGGTTAATGAAAAACTGTTGATTGGGCAGAACTTGTGTTTATTGTGCATGATCAAAATGCTAGTTTTATAATTTTCCTCTACGTAAAAGACACATCAGTGTGTTTCAGTTCATTAGCTGTAAAGTTTTGTAGATGTTCTATGCTAAGAGCAATTTCACTTTTCTCACAGCAATCATACAAGTAGATAAGCAAAATGCAGATAGAACATATAAGCAGATCTTACAGAAGACAAATCAGAAACAAGAAAAATGTATGTGTTTGTTTCGGCGGTCAACAGGATGCTTCAACCAGCAAAGTCTCCTTTGGTCAGCCAGCCCAGCATGTGTCACAACAACCCTCCAACCAGTAGATGAGTCAACCCAAGTCAGTTCTACAAAAGTCAACACTGTCCTGAAAAGTCAACGCAGGGGCAGCAAGCTAAAAGTCAACGCAGCAGCAAAACGGTCAACCCTTTGACCTCGATTTTTGTGCCAGGTAGTATGGCCTTCAAAAATCGAACCTCCCACAAGTTTTCAGCTTGTTTGGACCAAGCGTTGACCAAAGTCAACGCTGGTCAAACTTCTGCGAAACCCTAGCAGCAGAAACCCTAGCAGCAGAAAAATCCTCTTCGTCCTTCCCACGTGTGGCTGAAATTCGTCCTCCAGGTAGCTTGTACTTTTAGGATGAGAGAGGAAGATGTGAGTTGTTTTTTTTTGTGATCAAATTCTCTCCAACTTTTCCTGTATATATATATCCATTAATGAGGGTGTGTGACACATCTGTTGGGCATGTGAGCCTACATTACAAAACTGGCTGACCTTTGCACATATAATTTATTAAGAATAATAAATTCAAAATATAAGTTCTGCTCATCGGATTAAGACTATTTTTATATGGATTTTACACCTCTCAGAAAGAGGAATCCAACAAAAATATTAGCCTCTTAATCTGAGCATCAGAACATGGAGTTTGGACCTAGTTGTCCAAATTTAACACTCCCTCTCAACTAGGGAGAACTCCATCTATTAGTGCAATTAACATCGTGAGTCATCCCGCCGAAACTTGCTTTGCTGGCTTCTTTATTTCAGAACAGAAGTGGGTCAGTCACAAAGACATCTTTCCCCGACTGACATAATCAGTCCAGAGGTCCCAGACCTCACAAATCTTGATCCCAGATCAAGTGGTTGGACCATGCCATCCTAGATAGAGAGTACGGCAATCTCTGATGCGTCCATCAGTCTTTGCTAATAGTCTCTAGCTTTTCCACACCTCATTGGCCAAATGAGAGGTACTTCCCATGAGCCCTGAACTCAATGGGTAGGATGCATACGGGGCATAGATTAAATGAGTGGCGAACCAGCTCAATAATCACAAGGGTGGGGCAGAAGCATTATGAGTGCTTATAGCTCCGAGAAGCTATCCCCAAAGCCCCCAGAGCTCCCAGAGCTCATTGTCCAACAGGACCCACATCATAGGGTCTTTCCACGACACCAAGACTCTCACGGAAGGTTAGGAACTTGACCTTCCCCAGGGGCTTAGTGAGAATATCCGCGACCTGCTCATCAGTTCCTATATGATCGAGCCTTACGGCGCCTCGCTGTACCATATCCCGGATAAAGTGGTACCTGATATCAATATGCTTGGATCGGTCGTGGAACACAGGATTCTCAGTCATACGAATCCCACTCTGATTATCACAGAGTATTACAGTGGTATCTAGCACATGTTGGAACAGCTCACTAAAGAGCTTCCTCAACCAAACTGCTTCACAACAGGCCATACTAGCAGCAATGTATTCGGCCTCCGCGGTGCTCAAAGCCACCGACTTCTGCTTCCTGCTCATCCATGAGATCGAAGCAGAACCAAGATTGAAACAGCATCCAGATGTGCTCTTACGATCCACCACACTGCCAGCCCAATCGGCATCAGTATATCCCCGGAGTATCACACTCCCGGCAGTGTATCTCAGCCCATGGTTTATCGTGCCCCGAAGATATCTCAAAAGATTCTTGGCACCAACCCAGTGAAAATGATGAGGCTCAACCATCTGTTGACTCAAAGTATTCACTGCAAAACATATGTCCGGACGGGTGTTCACTAAGAACATCAAAGCTCCTATGAGTTGACGATACTCAGTAGGATTGGCCAAGATAGGCCCTGCAGCGCTGCCACTCAACTTCTTAAAGTTGAGTTCCATTGGTGTCGACACGGACTTACAGTCCACCATCCCAAATCTTTCCAGAAGCTTCACAATATACTTTCCTTGAGAAAGGAAAATCTCTCCAGGTCTCTGCCAGACCTCCAGGCCTAGGAAATAGTGCATCAGTCCTAGGTCTTTCATCTCGAACTCAGCAGCAAGCTCCCTCTTACATTGATGAATGAGAGGGTCATCACCTGTCAGGAAGAGGTCGTCCACATACAGCACTAGAATGAGAGGCTTTCCTTCCTCAACCTTAAAGTAAAGGTTTGGATCAGCATTGCTTCGAGTGAAGCCCAGCTTCATCAAGTAACTATCCATCCTCTCATACCAAGCTCTGGGTGCTTGCTTTAACCCATAGAGGGCTTTCTTCAACCTGCAGAAATAAGTGTCTCGATTTTGAACTTCAAATCCCAGAGGTTGTTCTACATACACCTCTTCCTTTATTGCGCCATGCAGAAAAGTAGTCTTGACATCCATCTAATGAAGACTCCATCCTTGCGTAGCAGCAAGGGCTATGATGGATCGAATGGTGGTATATCGAGCCACAGGTGCAAATATATCGTCATAGTCAATTCCTTCCTTTTGAGAGAAGCCACGGGCAACAAATCTTGCCTTAAACTTTTCAGCACTCCCATCAGATCCATGTTTAATCTTGTAGAGCCATTTAGCGGTGACAACAGATTTGTCCTTCGGTCTCGGGACCACATCCCAGACATCATTCTTCATAATAGCCTCATATTCTTCATGCATAGCATCCTTCCAGACTTGATGCTTGATGGCTTCTTCAAAAGATCCAGGTTCAGATTGTATAATAGTACTCATGGCAGCTAGATACCCTTGGTATCTACACGGCTTCTTTCTTTCTCAGAATGTTCCCCTTGGGGCAGCATGACCCTCAGCATCTTCGAGGGTGTCCCTGAGCCATGATGGCCTCTTTCCTAGAGAAGGGGAAGGATCAATAGGGTCCGTTGGCTCTTCAACATCAGGCATAGTCTCATCCTGGGGTTCTTCCAGATTTCCAGGTCTTTCTTCATGGTTTTCTTCAGATCTAGGAAGATCTACTACTTTCTTCAGGGAAGCATCTTCGTCAAAAGTGACATCATGGCTTATCTCTACTTCCCTTTGACCAAGTACATAGACTCTATATGCCTTAGAAGTCTCACTGTAGCCCACAAACATTCCTTTCTTCCCAGTAGCGTTCAGCTTACTTCTCTTTTCTTTCGGCACATGAAAATAGACAGGACATCCAAAAATTCTAAAATGTGAGACATCAGGTTTCTTACCAGAGAAAACCTCTTCGGGAGTTTTGGAGTCCAAAGCGGAATGAGGGCATCGGTTTTGAATGTACACAGCAGTATTTGCAGCTTCTCCCCACAGAAACTTTGGAAGACCCTGGTCACATAGCATGGCACGAGCAGCTTCCACAATAGTCCTATTCTTGCGTTCAGCAACACCATTCTGCTCAGGAGTATATGCAGTGGTAGTCTCCCTCTTAATGCCAGCTTCTCTGCAAAAGTCTTTGAACTCATTTGACTCATATTCAGTGCCATTGTCAGTCCTCAAAATCTTGATCTTCTTTCCGGTCATATTTTCCACCAAGGCTTTGAAGGTACGGAACCACATGAAAGCCTCATCCTTCTTCTTCAAGAAGTATATCCAGGTTTTGCGAGAGAAGTCATCAGTAAATGTCATATAGTAAGAACATCCCCCCAGGGATGTTACAGGCAACATACCGGAAAGATCAGAATGGACCAGTTGCAATATCTCAGATGTCTTTGTGACACTTGAGGGGAAAGGTCCCCTTGTATGTTTTCCTTCAGCACAGCCCTTACATACACCTTTATGATTATTTCCAAAATCAGGCATCCCTGTCACCACCTTCCTTGCTTCGGGAAGAGCCTTGTAATGAAGGTGTCCAAATCTTCGGTGCCATAGTTCGGTTTGACGGATAGTATCACAAGTCATAGCTCCCAACGGACTCCCTCCAACCTGGTAGAGTGTACCAACTCTAAAACCAATTGAGATAGCTTCCTTGAAGCTCTTCTTCCACATGAGTACCTTTCCATCAGAGAAAGTTACATTGAATCCTTTGTCTTCCATGGCAGATACAGACACAAGGTTCTTCTTCAATTTGGGTACATAGAGTACATCTTGTAGATGGAGGACTTGTCCTTGAGACAAGTGGAGGGTCACAGTCCCGGTCCCTTTCACAGGATAAGTGGCATTATCCCCAAGGGTAATTTCTAGATTAGTATCCCTTTCAACCATGTCAGAAAGTGCTTCCTTGAATCCGGTGATGTGTCTTGAGGCACCACTATCGATTAGCCAGACATCCATAGTGTCGGGTGGAGATGCAGCTGAGAGAGCAGATATTAGAATATACTCATTTCTTTTATCAACAACATTAGACTCCTCATACCTGGTATTTCTGGTCCTTTTAGAAGGTGGATGGTTTCCTTCAAAGTGAGCCTTCCTCTTTCCTTTGGATTTGTCATTTCTTTGATTCCCATTCCTTCGGTTGTTGTTGTTGTCGTCACTATCGGGAGAATTCTTCTGGAAGGGGCATTCTCTAGCATAGTGTCCAGTCCTATGGCAGGTGAAACATTTACCCTTCTTCTTTTGAGTCTTAGTCCTTCCTTTGTCCTTGGAACCACCAGAGTTCTTCTTTCGGGAATGAGCAACATAGGCAGCATTTCTTTCATTATCAAATTCCTTCATCCTTGTTTCTTCTTGCATACATCTAGACAGAAGCTCATCAAAGTTAGGGATGGTATTATTGTTGAGAATGGTAGTTGTGAATACTTGCCATTCATATGGAAGTCCTCCAAGTGCGGTGAGAACCATCTCACGATCAGCTATTGTCTCCCCAATAGCTAGCAGATTGTTCCTGGTTTCGGTCAACTTCATAAAGAAAGTTTGAATAGACTCGTCTCGGCCCTTCTTCATATTCTTCAACTTGTTCTTGAGGAATAGCACTTGGTTCACATTGTTTACTCGGAACATAAGTATCAGTTTGTCATACATCTCCTTGGATGTGCCTAGTTCAGATATGTAAGCAACCAGACTCTTATTTATGGATTCCCTGATCAGCAGTTTTGCTCTGATTTCTCCCTTCTTATACTTGTGTTTAACAGCAGCAGAGGCATTTGATGGAGGTTCTTGAATCTTCCCTGTCACATGATCTAGGAGATCATGATCTTCTAATTTGAGATCTAATAACATCTTCCAGGCATGGAAGTCATCACTTCCAGTCAGCTTGTCATTCTCCCTGAATTCAAGCTTAGAGGAATCCATTTCCTTCGATGATGATTGCTATAGATAGAGTTTGTCTTCACCTCAGCTCTGATACCATGTAAAGTTTTGTAGATGTTCTATGCTAAGAGCAATTTCACTTTTCTCACAGCAATCATACAAGTAGATAAGCAAAATGCAGAAAGAACATATAAGCAGATCTTACAGAAGACAAATCAGAAACAAGAAAAATGTATGTGTTTGTTTCGGCGGTCAACAGGATGCTTCAACCAGCAAAGTCTCCTTTGGTCAGCCAGCCCAGCATGTGTCACAACAACCCTCCAACCAGTAGATGAGTCAACCCAAGTCAGTTCTACAAAAGTCAACACTGTCCTGAAAAGTCAACGCAGGGGCAGCAAGCTAAAAGTCAACGCAGCAGCAAAACGGTCAACCCTTTGACCTCGATTTTTGTGCCAGGTAGTATGGCCTTCAAAAATCGAACCTCCCACAAGTTTTCAGCTTGTTTGGACCAAGCGTTGACCAAAGTCAACGCTGGTCAAACTTCTGCGAAACCCTAGCAGCAGAAACCCTAGCAGCAGAAAAATCCTCTTCGTCCTTCCCACGTGTGGCTGAAATTCGTCCTCCAGGTAGCTCGTACTTTTAGGATGAGAGAGGAAGATGTGAGTTGTTTTTTTTTGTGATCAAATTCTCTCCAACTTTTCCTGTATATATATATCCATTAATGAGGGTGTGTGACACATCTGTTGGGCATGTGAGCCTACATTACAAAACTGGCTGACCTTTGCACATATAATTTATTAAGAATAATAAATTCAAAATATAAGTTCTGCTCATCGGATTAAGACTATTTTTATATGGATTTTACACCTCTCAGAAAGAGGAATCCAACAAAAATATTAGCCTCTTAATCTGAGCATCAGAACATGGAGTTTGGACCTAGTTGTCCAAATTTAACATTAGCTAAGTAAAGTTAATAAGAGGCTGTTACCAGATCTTGTGTGCGTGTGGACTGAGTCTAGTGCCCACAAAATCTAACAAGTATTTGATCAAACAGTCAGTCTGGTTATAATAATCATTCATTCATTAATCTGCAAGATAAATCAGCCAATCTGCTGTCTTTGATAAAACTATTAGCACCCCATTTTCAGAGTGCATGAATTTAACTATTCACAAGACTTGTCCGAGCAGGTTCAGACCCCTGATACAGGTTACTTAACTGGAAGTTTTTGTCAATTGGTCTGTCTATAGTAAAACCAGATGGTAGCAGACCTTTTTCTTGCATTTCATTTAATAGCAACTCTGATTCCTGCCTTCTGTCCTCTTTGCAAAGGCCATTGATCAATTCACAGTATACACGTGCATCAGGGGTTAGACCCTTTTCTACCATTTCTCTCTGGAGCTTGAAAGCTTCCATGATATTGCATAGTCTGCAACGTCCATCAATAAGTATGTTGTAAGTATTTAAATTAGGTACCAACCCCCTCTCCACCATTTTAATAAAAAGTTCATGTGCTTCCTGCATCTTGCCTTCTATGCAAAGCCCTTTGAGCAAACCATTGTAAGTTATTTCATCAGGAAAAATATTCTTTCCTTTCATTTCATCAAACAGCTCAAATGCCTTGTGGAGATTACCAAACTTAGAGTATCCATGAATCAGCAAGTTAAAAGTGACTACGTCTGGAAACAGATTCTTCTGTAGCATCTGATTATACAATTCTTCTACTTTCTGCATTTTGCCTTCCCTGCACAGCCCATCCATTAATGCATGATATGTAATGGCAGTAGGCTCAAGGCCTTTCTTTTGCATCTCCTGGAAAAGCTGAAAAGCTTTGTGGGTATCACCTGAGCTAGTGTACCCATCAATAATCGAGTTGTATGTAACAACATCTGGACTCAAACCCTCATCGACTAACGATGTCAAAAGATCTTCAGCTTCCACCATCTTGCTTTCCTTTCGAAGCCCATTTATGAGTGCATTATAGCTAATAATATTTGGCGTAATGCCATTTCTCTGCATTTCATTATGCAAGCTGAATGCTTCCTGCATGTGACCTAACCTACAGTATCCATCGATCAGTGTGTTGTAGACTTGTCTATTTGGTGAAATATTTCTACTCGTCATTTCCTTCAAAAGATCTTCAGCTTCCTGCAACCTACCTTCTTTACATAATCCATTTATCAACGCACCAAATGTTATAACAACGGGTGTGAGACCCTTTTCTTGCATCTCGTCGAGCAGTCTGAAGCATTCCTCAATGTTACCACTCTTAGCATGCCCATCAATCAATGTATTATATGTGACAGTATCTGGGACCAAACCGACTGTATACATCTCCTTCAAGAGCTTCAGAGCCTCTTCAATCTTAGATGTCCTAGCAAGTCCCTTAATTAATGAATTATAAGTAATGACAGTCGGCATGATGCTTCGTTTTCCCATCTCCTGATGTAACCGGAGAGCTTCGTCCATATTCCCTAGACTGGAGTACCCATCAATAAGGGTGTTATAAACAACCTCATCAGGAGCCAAGCCCCTTCTAGTCATTTCATCGAAAAGCTCTTCTGCTACCCTCATTTTACCTTGTTTACAGATTGCATTGAGCAAAACACTGTATGTAAAAATACTAATTGCAAAACCATCCCTTACCATTTGCCTGTGTAGCTCCAGAGCACCATGAATGTCTCCAAACCTCGAATGCCCATCAATCAATATGCTGAAGGTGACATTGTCTGGCACCAATCTCAGCTTCAGCATTTCATTCAAGAGCCCTTTTGCTTGTTCAACCCTACCACTCTTGCAGAGCCCATTGATCAAGGAATTGTAAGTGACTAAATTTGGAGACAGACCTTGCGCCAGCATACGACCCCGAATCTCAAAAGCATCTTCTAGACTCCCAATTTTACAATAACCATCAATCAGAGTATTATAGGTGATGTGATTAGGAGACAACCTTCTGCTAAACATCTCATTAAAAATCTTCCCGGCTCGTTCCATATGCCTCCTTTTGCAGAGACCATTGATGATCACATTGTAAGAAAAGGTATCAGGCTTGTAACCCATTTGATCCATTCTAGACAACAATCCAATTGCTTCATCTAATCTCCCTTCCCTAGAGAAAGAATGAATTACTTTATTAAAACTAAATACATCGAGAGTAACACCCATGTTCATCATCTCAGAGAAAATCTCCCAAGCCTTTTCAGTCTTCCTAGACACAACCAAAGCTTCAAGAAGAAAATTGCACGATGAAAGAGAGGGTAGAATACCATGTTCTTTCATAACGGAGAAGGTTTCTGCAGCTTCTGCTATCATCTTGACCTCTACATAGGCATTCATGACCAGGTTAAAAACCGCTGGTTTTGATTGCGGGGTAGTCATGAAAGCCCTGAAAAGAGCCTGTGGAGTAGTGTTGCAAGTTCTCAATAGCACCAGAGACCTCGTTGCAGCTTGGACTGAAGCCCATCTTCTTTGTTGAAACTGCCCACATATTTGTTTCACGAGCTCTTCCTCTTCTCTGCCAGAATCGACATGGCTTGTTGAGGCCGTGTTTGACGAAAGGGCAACAGAGCTACTGATGCTTCTCCAACTAATTCTATATTGAACCCAGTTTACAAAACAACAGGAAATGGGTTTCCATGCTACCCATCTCCTTCTGTAATTGATTCTTTTTGTTGCTTGAGTGAGAAAAGAGAACAGTATTCTTCTTTTTTTGATCTCCATCTGTGATGCTCTAGCAGGCTGTAATTAACAAATTTGATAAGCTTATTCTGCAACTTGTGGTTACAAATTTTGATAAGCTGATTCTGCAACCTATTGCATTGCATCTGCTGCTCCATGTATCCAACAATACTGATGTTCTATAATTTTCCATGTCAATTGTACTAGCCCTCGCTTTCATTTTCCTTCCCATTATATTTACAGTTCTCAACTTTGCTCGCGACCATAAAACCCTTTCAAACTCGTGAACTTTTTCATCCGCATTCCAATTTTATATGAATCTGAAGTCTATTTTAATACGGCTTTGGCCACACTTAAAAGTTAAACTAAAACAAATTTACAAGTCTAATTCAAACACGGAGTCTTACGCTCTCAACTTGTGAAAGAACGGTAGATGACACTGGGAATAATAAAGAAATAATAGAAACGCTATTTGTTTCTTTAGTTAAAATTGGTATTCATTTATCTATGCTATACCTATAATATGAGATTTATTTCCAAATTGAATATGTGATCCAAGTAGGCTATGATGCATTATGAGGATTTTTTACTTTGGAGTTTAAGTGTTGATGTTATGATGCATAATGAGGTTTTGCTTAGCATGAATACCTATTAATTCAAGGATTTTCTAAAGTAATGTTGATTATTTGTAGCTCCTTTATGTTGTGTATTGATGCCTTGGTAGGTTTATATGTTTTCTCTGGGTCTTATGCTATATTATTGCTTCATATTAGTATTTGTGCACCTTGAGATTAGTGATGGTTGCTTGGATGGTTGAGATGTTCTCTATAGGAGTGCTTCACACTTTTGGCACACATATCTAGGGTGCATGCCTTGGGAACTTTATTGGCAAAGTGCATATCTTGAGTGGCATTCCACTTGTGCACATATTCCTAGAATTCCCTTTCTTTGTGCCCATGGCTCTTGATATGATGTGATGATTTGAGCATTTGGTTTCGTATTGTGGTACATGGCGATCAATAAATCCAATGTTATAGCCCCATTAATGCGCGGGGGCAATATATAACACCCATTGGATAATGTACTTGGATAAATCTAATGGGTGGTATATATTGGATAATGTACTTGGATAAATCTAATGGGTGGTATATATTGCCCCCTCGCATTAATAGCACTATAGCGTTGGATAATGTACTTAGATAAATCTAATGGGTGGCACATACTGCCCCCTTGCATTAATAGGGCTATAGCATTGGATTTATAAATCATTTTGGTACATGGTTTAGTTATTTTTTTTGCTTATCTTTAGATAATATGTCACCCTTTATGCACAATTATCTAGAGTGCTCCATTTCTTTGCACACATTCTTAGGGTGCATGCATTAGAGGTTACTTCATTGCCTGGCACATGCACATGGCACATTCTTTGAGGTCATTCTTGTAACATACCCAATCCCTTAAGTAGCATTAAGGATGTTATGAAATTTATTTTTTAGGCACAAATTTAAAGGTACTTCTAAGCTTTAAGCACAAAAATATAGCTTTTTAAAGTTTCTTGAGGGGCTTACTCTCTCCTTGCCATGTCAACATCCATACAAGTGACATGGCAACTTACCTACATGGCAGTCATACCTCTTATGGGTTGTAGAAATTCTATGTAGATCTGAAACTGCTTATGAAATTTACTATATCATAAGACTCAAATCTACTCTACTCATCTGCAGAAAGCAATTCATGATCGAGAACACATATCATAAACATGCACACAAATTTAACACACATACATAGATATTTATCTAGTGGAAAGGCTCAAAACCCCTTTCTATATGTATTGCATTAATCAAAGAATAAAGAAGAAATACAATGCTTGCTTAAGCATGGGCAACCTCTGCAAGTGTATAATCTATCCCTCTAGATAATGAAGGTATGCTTGTTCTTAATGATACTAACTATCAGGAATGGAAAGAAAGGATGAAGTCTAAGTTAATGGCCCTTGGAGTTAATGTTTGGCATTTAGTATGTAACGGTTAAACTAAAACTCCCCCACTAGGTGAAGAATTGCAAAAGAATGGTCAAGCATTAAATGCAATTTATTGTTGCATATCTATTTCTGTATTAGAGAAAATTATGAATTGTGAAATTGCAAAGAAGGTATGGGATAATCTGCAATTCATCTATGAAGGAGAAAGAAAACATGTAAAGGAAAATTCCTCATCAAGTAAACCGACAGGTAATCCTCTTTCTGAGACATCAAATGAATCTAGAAGAAGCTATGGTTTATCAAAAGATGAGAGTGATCATGAAACAACCTTTGTTATATCAGATGGAGTTACTAATTCAGAAGAAGATAGGTTAGAAGATGTACTAAATCTTAGAATAAAACATACTTCTACTTTAAAAAAGATTAACAGTCTTAAAAATAAGTTGCAAGAATGTGAAAACAGGGATCATAAATTAGTAAATGTTGTAGAACAACTGTTGGGGGGAAAAGTATCTAATGCAGAATGCCTCTATCCCTACTCTAAAGGTGATAGTACTCCAGCAACAACTGAATGCAAAGCTATTCAAAGTTTCTTCTTTATGGGATGAGAGAGGGAAGAAAAGGATGATCTACTAACCGTTATCTTGCACTTATAGTCGATCCAGTCTTCACTCCTTGCTGCTCGCTCCTAGCTCCTTGCCCTTTCACTGGCCCAGCTACACACATATCCTGTAAAAGCACAAAGAAAGGAAACTACAAGAAGCATACATCCATAATCGATTATAGGATTAGCATAAATCAAATGTACAAACATCTATTCATCATAAAGATACATGCACATAGAAGAATCTTGAATACTTTATTGATAATAGAAGTAAAGTTCTGAGAGAGTTACAACCACAATGGGCCCAATCCAGCAACACCTCCCAGCTGAAAGAAATCTCCTCTTCACCTCCTTCAAGCAAACACCCAATAGCTCTAATCACAAACCAACAGCACTTCCTTACTTGCACAAAATTCCAGCCTCCTTAGACCTCATGAGAGAGCTCTATATATAGGGTTTTGGAGAAAGGATGAGTCATCTTGAGACTGGCCTGAAGCTGACTTGTGTCCTCTCCCACTTTAGTTAATCTTCAGTTCTTGAGTCCACTTGGAGAATCTTGCTTCCACTTGGAGATCAAGACCCTCTTACTCATCATAGGGCGAATTCCTTGAACCAAGTGTCAGTTTGGAAGCTTCCTGGGCAGTTGACACCTTGCAGAATGACTGTGCCACTTGGCCAATCTCGCCCAGCGCAGGTAGCCTTCATTGATTTTGACCTTCAGCGCAGGTACAAGGAGGAGCAGTTGACATTCAGCACAAATGCTCAGTGGAGCAGCTGACATGATCCAAAAATAGCCTGTTTTTGAGTGGAGAATTGATTTTCAGTGCTGTGGTTTGCAGACCTTGTTCCTCTAAGGGTAAGAACAACATGTTTAGGGACTTTGGATCCCTCAGATTATTGACATTTCATGCTCCATGATGTTAGGCACAAAAATGTCTATAACAGTTGCCCCCTAAAGTATGAGGTCGTTTATCGGGTGAAATGCTTTATTAGGAGGATCCGAAGTTCATTCAATCGGCTGAGAGGTGCCCTGCAATAAAATACAATACAATACATTATTTTTCATTCTGCTTTCATGATCTAGCTGAGGCGGGCATTCCCATGCTCAGCTTTATAAATTCATTTTGGTACATATAACAGACGACCGTCTGATGATAGACTGATAATTCTCTGCTAAAATTATCATCCTTTGAGTAGGATGATCATCTGCTGCAACAATGTACATATCAAATGTCTTTATATCCTGAATATATATCGCAGCTCGGATGGATGAAGCTAGATCCGGGGTCTTCAATCTCGTTCGATCTTCACTCTAAGTACAAGTCGATCCATGTGAGAGTTGCGCTGAAGTCGAACATGGAAAGACATCGCTTGATTACCGGTCAATAATGTAAACCGTTAACAAGCGCGAGAGGAATCACCAATAATGACGATGACCCTCAAGGTACTACAGTACAATTCACGTGGTGTGAATAAAGGACTTGGTGTCGAACACCACGCAAAATCTTCTGGTCGAAGGTCATTGATGTATACCTGTCGTCGGAAGTGAGAAACTTGCCATTGAGGCATGCAAGCTTCAAAGTACTGGGGGGGTGTTCCTAGATCAACTTCTTGGATAATGAGCTGAAGTCGACAAGAAGAGATCCGTCAAAGGAGGGCCTTAATGAATCCCACATCAGTGACACGGAACGGAGTTAATGACTTTAGTGGAGGTGAAAACAAACTGCGAGATATGATTCAGGGTGGCGATCATGGGTGGATGAAGGATAATGTATGGCAGTGGATGGGACACGGTTGACTCTTTCTGAACACATCTCTTGAACATATAACGACACTAATGTGATGGATCGGTAGCATTACCCCAAATACAGATGGTTTGGCGAGGACCATGGTGATGAGACCAGTGAATGAAACAACCCAACCCGATGTGGTACGGAGGACAAAGTGTCATGTTCAAGAGCGACTTGCTACCATCAAAGCTTCGAGGTTCTCCCAATTTTTCCCCAGTCATTTCTGACTAGTACCTCTTTATTTTTGTCAAGCTTGAGGAGGATAACATATGCTTGTTCTATAACCTGCCCTTCGGGTAAGCCCATCGCTATGTTTTAACGAGTCTAGCGATAGGGAAACTCGTTCTCGTCTAAAGACAAGTTTGTCGCTATTTAATCATTTTAACGAGTCTAGCGACAAAGACAACTCGGTCCTTTTCATTTTTAGAGAGTCTGAAAAGGTACAGAAAGTTAACTCTAAAATTTCGTCATCTAATCCCTTAAGTCCGAAAAAGTATAAAACAATACAGAAGGGATGAGTTTTCGATTACTTTAACGAGCCGAATAAAACAAGCGCTCGACCTTTTTGTGCAATAATCCCTCAAGTCCAAAAAGATTAAAATCTAGAGGAGGGATAGCTCTTCCGGTCCTTTGAACGAGCTGGAAGGCCAAAACTCGGCAAACTTTTCATTTTTTACGAGTCAGATGAAAAGAGCTCAAAGAAGACTCGTCTTTTGAGGAACGAGTGATAAAAAGGGATAGCAGCAGATTCCAGGTACAAGTTGGAATTTTCCAATCACGGCAGTGTCACAAGGATGGCTAAGTGAAATCACTCTTCGCAGCTGTTCCTCAAAATGGGTAGACAATCATATGGATGTGAACGATAGGCCAAATGGAATGGAGGTGGCGGGTGCAAACACGACCAAGGCTTTTATGGCTAATAAATTTACAATCACAATGGTTATTTACTGGAATAGGTTCATTTTTTATTTAAAAATGAGCTTAAACTCTGGGGGAAACATTGCTCACTGCTTATATTTATTTTTTAACGAGCATGAAGACCGCGATAAAACTGCTCGGATCTTGCGTTTATTTTTTAACGAGCATGAACTTTATGCTAAAACTGCTCGATATACCAGTCATAAGATAAGAATGTCTCCTGAAAGATCCCATTTTTTATAGAGCTTGCGCCTTACCAAAGCTATGCCCTTTGGCAAATTTTGACCTTTGCCCCTCATCCTTTCTTTATGCAAGTTCGGAAACGACCAATCCAAAAAGCAGATAAATAACCGCTCTTTGCTTGCACTCCAAAAGGTTTGCATGCCCCCAGGTATAAAGTAAAATTTCAAGGCTGCCCCTACTTATCCGATAAAACATTTGTTTTAAAGGGTGAGGCTTGCCTCTTTCTGGTTACCCAAAGAATGGTTTCATTTGCTGCCGCAAACGAAACTCTTTCTTCGGCGATGTCTATCATTAGGTTACTCAAAGATGGTTACTACTTGTTGCAGCAAAGAGTCCCCTCCTTTGGGGGCTGCCCCTACTTATCCTCTAAAACATAATTTTAATGGGTGAGGCTTGCCTTTTACCCAAAGACGGTTACCATTCGCTGCCGCAATAGAATCTCTTTCCTTGGTAGCCTACCTGTTTAGACAAAGATGAGTGACACCTTGTCAAACAAGTAACCTTATCAAAAGAATCCTATTCTAGAACAACCCCTCTTCCATCCACGGACGGGGTACGAACTAGTCATATTCTTTCGCGGAAATTCCACTTTATACCCAAGGTTTCCTCTGCCCGAAGCAGACCAGGATGCATGCCCCCTGGGTTCCAGTTCTATCTTTCCGAATCACTCGCATTCATCGGGAAGGAGAACTGGGGGTGGAGACATTTCTTGGGTGAATAGACCATTGAGGATTGGTATTTGACTATTTGCGATGCGTGATCCCGGAAATGAAAGTTGGTCTACGAGCTTGACCACCCTTCCTTCGTGTGGAAAACACATTACTCTAAAGAGTGAGGAGACTATAGCTCCCATGCAATATATATAGTCACGTCCAACGAGTAGGTTATAATCCAAGGGTCCTTGAACGACCATCACGTTCAAATTAACGGTCTTCCCTTTCAATGTAACAGGCACATTGGGGAGGATTCCTAATGGTCGACTGGTTCCTTTATCAAAGCCCGAGAGATTTCTCATCTCAGGCAAAAGCATCGGGGAACCCAGTGCTTTCCAAGCAACAGAGGAAAGGATACTCACAGATGCCCCTTCATCAATGATAGTTCCAGCCATCACCATTCTATAAATTTGGACTATGATTCTGAATGGTATACTGGCTGGTAACCGGGGTCTGCCCAGTTGGTTCCAATCAAAGGACACAACCAGGTTGCTTGGTGGTGGGACCGAATACACGGCCGGATACAATCCTGACGATGTTCCTTCCTGCGATAAAGGAATGGGCGCATTTCCCTGATGCTCATCAGAATCTGTGTTGACGAAAAGAATCTGGATGGTGTCATCCTTATTCTCTTCCATGAGGGTGTCATTTGAAGATGAATCTTCAGTGACGGTGTCATTTGAGGATGAAACCTCTGAAGGAAGAACCGGGTCAACTGCCGTATCGACCTTTAGACTTTCGTCTGGTCTGGATTCAGTAGGTTCATTTTCAATGACTGACGCTTCAGCTGACCACTTGAGCAGGCCAGCTGTATTTTCAACCAACGAAGGACTTGGCACGAGTTTTTTGTATCCAGGAGGAAGTATTACCGGAGAAACCGGACGATCTTCCAAAACTCTCTTTGCCTCGTCTAAGAAGGGACAACGGTGTATGGCGTGACCGCCTTCACACAGTCTGCAGGGGGATCTTGCTCCCCCTCTTTGTCTTGAACCTTCACTTTCGCTGGTTGACGGTAAGCAATCAACATGGCTATCAAAGGTTGATGCTCCCGAATTGTGTAAACGAGGTGACCAGTCCCTTAGTATCTGGGGAATACAGGGACAATCTCTATGGAAGTGGTCTCCTCTACATATGACACATGGCGATTTAGGCCCGGTCTGTGCTGTGTGTGGGTTTTTGTCAGATGTCTTTTGCTTGCCCCCAGCCGCCTTAGGCTCCTTCTTCTTCTTCTCTTTCTTCTTCTTTTCCTTCTTCTCCGTGGGAGCTTGGCTTTTGCCAGCTTTACCTTTTGAAGATGAAGGATTGGAGGAAGGGTTAGAGGAAGTAGAAGGCTGGTGGGATGCTCTAGACTCATCTAACTGTTGACTCGACTGCTCAGGAACCATGGTGTTCTGAACTACACTAGTTGAGAATAGCCAAACAGGCAGGCCAATTGTCAGTCCTGGAAGCGACAATGTGGCCATGTGGGGCGCACCAACTTCTCCCCAAGAGGAGAATGGACTAGGACTTCCATCATGTGGAGTTCCTTGGTTGGGGCGTTCCATGTTCTCAACTTTAAGATCAACGCGGGAATAAGAGGTGATTATGTTCCGTTTAAAATAAATTTTATAACGACGCTTAGACACAACTTGCTTTTTCACTTTTTAAGAGTCGAGAAAAAGCTAAAGATGACTCTAGTCTCCTTCGATGTTTTAACGAGCCCGAAGTGACAAATGCTCGGATGGACTTTTTCAGTTATAGAGTTTGAAAAAGGCCAAAAGAAACTGCTCTGGAGTTCTAGGCAGAGGGTGTGCCAAACTTTTCGCAAAACCACATAATACGTTTTACGGTACGAGTGGTCGATCTTCGTGAATGTTGTGTTCACTGCATTGCGATCAGTAGGGCGGCTGACACGGTTTCCTATGGATAAAGGCTTTGATCCTATAGGGGTCTCCCAATATATACGCGACGGTACGTGGGAGCACAAGTCCGTATTGATACTTATCGCTTCACCATGGAGGAATCACCCAACCACTCAACGCTAAGATATCACATTTAACGACGCCAGAACACGTCTCTAGCTTAGACCTCTAGATGTTTGCGTTATGTTTCAATGCGTTGTTATGTAAATTCAATTTATTTTAAGGTTGATCTTGTTTAGCAGTTTGCCTTTATGGATCACCACAAGATGTATATAAACACTCCTGAATGCAATCTAAGATGATAAGCAAGCTTTTCAATCTTTCAACTTTGAAAACCTTAACTACTGAGGGAGAAGGAAGATAACACCTTTTCACACAGATCATAGAGCACACACTAATGCACTTTCCTAAATCAATATGCAAACTGTCATAATGTACATGCACAATGCAAGTATTTCTTTTCTCTTCCTTAATGTTTGATGAAATACAAAAAGAAAGCTGTTGTATAATTTCGAATTCAATTTCAAGTGAAAACAAACAAGTTCATCCAAAATCGAAAGACACCTTACGATTTACTTGTTTCGACACTTAGAAATATGTAAATTCAAACCATATAACGAAAGCGACAAACTCAATCAGCTATGAAAAGCAAATAAGCTAACTCTTAAGATCAGAAACAACACTTAATCACAGGTCTAGATCTAAGAGGTCAATGCAAGACTGGCTCACTTTTGTTATGGGAAACTGTAAATGACATAAGAAATACAAAAGAAAAAATACAGTTTCTTTATACAACTGAGGCGGAATAATGACAAAGGAAGATGGTTTCAGATAGGCCTACTAACTGGCTGCAAACAGCAAAAATAACAGTGAAAACAAATCAAGACACAGCAAGAAACCACAGGAACTCAAGCCAAGACTGGTCCAGCGCAGGTGTAACACTGCTTGTTTGACCTTCAGTGCAGGTAGCCCCTTCGGGAACTGCGCTGAAATGCAGATTGCTAGTGTACAGCCTGCAATGAAGAACGAGACTTTCGTCCGTCTTGGTTTCCGGGTCACAGATTGCTCAAAAATTCACAGTTTTTGCTCAAATCAGAAGCTATCAGTCAAGGACACACTAAGGGATGTAAAGGAGGATGAAAAGCTATCACTAAGAGCTTATTAGAGTCCTTGTGGATCAGCTCTTCAACTCATAAACTTGCTCAGAAACTGAGCCAGAGTAGCTGCCCTCTACTTTGTGTTTGATAGATTCAAACACAGTTCGATTCGGTACTCTCCTTGTTTATGAAATGAATAGCAAGAAACACAACAAACTACCAAGATCCTCTCCCCAGCAGAGTTGCCATTTTGTTGGGGGGAAAAGTATCTAATGCAGAATGCCTTTATCCCTACTCTGAAGGTGATAGTACTCCAGCAACAACTGAATGCAAAGCTATTCAAAGTTGTTGGGTTGTGTTATATTCTTTCCACGACTAACCCTCGTAGTTAAATGGGGGGTTAGAGGGGGGCGGTAGCCCCCGTTCGTTGCGCTGATTGCACAGCGGGGGGGCGGCAGCCCCCCTATCTGGGGGGTTTGAGGGGGGCGGGTAGCCCCCCTCTACGGGGTCCGGGGCAGCGCCCCGGGAAAAATTTTTTTGGACCCTATATTAGGTTGGGCGAACCTACCTATGGTTTTGTGCACGATTTTCACACATGGTATTGGACACGATGGTTTTTCGGTCCATGGTATTGGATGCTTCGGCATGTATAAATATGTATTGTAACATTGAAAGGAACATAATGAAAAATCAAGCTGGTAGTCCCAGTTTTGGGATCCAGGGAAAAATCTCTGTGCATATGTGTTTTATGGGTTATGCTCTCGCATTGTTTATTTTCTTTGTTTAAGAATTCGTATGCAGGTAATTTCTGTGCAGGGTTAAAACCTACAAAAGTTTCTTCTTTATGGGATGAGAGAGGGAAGAAAAGGATGATCTACTAACCGTTATCTTGCGCTTATAGTCGATCCAATCTTCACTCCTTGCTGCTCGCTCCTAGCTCCTTGCCCTTTCACTGGCCCAGCTACACACAGATCCTGTAAAAGCACAAAGAAAGGAAACTACAAGAAGCATACATCCATAATCGATTATAGGATTAACATAAATCAAATGTACAAACATCTATTCATCATAAAGATACATGCACATAGAAGAATCTTGAATACTTTATTGATAATAGAAGTAAAGTTCTGAGAGAGTTACAACCACAATGGGCCCAATCCAGCAACACCTCCCAGCTGAAAGAAATCTCCTCTTCACCTCCTTCAAGCAAACACCCAATAGCTCTAATCACAAACCAACAGCACTTCCTTACTTGCACAAAATTCCAGCCTCCTTAGACCTCATGAGAGAGCTCTATATATAGGGTTTTGGAGAAAGGATGAGTCATCTTGAGACTGGCCTGAAGCTGACTTGTGTCCTCTCCCACTTTAGTTAATCTTCAGTTCTTGAGTCCACTTGGAGAATCTTGCTTCCACTTGGAGATCAAGACCCTCTTACTCATCATAGGGCGAATTCCTTGAACCAAGTGTCAGTTTGGAAGCTTCCTGGGCAGTTGACACCTTGCAGAATGACTGTGCCACTTGGCCAATCTCGCCCAGCGCAGGTAGCCTTCATTGATTTTGACCTTCAGCGCAGGTACAAGGAGGAGCAGTTGACATTTAGCGCAAATGCTCAGTGGAGCAGCTGACATGATCCAAAAATGGCCTGTTTTTGAGTGTTTTTGAGTGGAGAACTGATTTTCAGTGCTGTGGTTTGCAGACCTTGTTCCTCTAAGGGTAAGAACAACATGTTTAGGGATTTTGGATCCCTCAGATTATTGACATTTCATACTCCATGCTGTTAGGCACAAAAATGTCTATAACAACAACTTAATGAAAGGAAACAATATTTTGAAGGACTTGAAGCAGAGATCATCTCTCTCAAATTAGATCTTGAAAAGTCAAACAAGTGAATGAGGAGATACTTCAAGTATTTGAAGAACAAGAGAATGGGCTTAAAGAAGAGATTATTGAGTTAAGAACACAACTAGAAGAAGGAAGAAATATTGAAGAATGAATGAAGAAGCAGTATGTGGAAAAGGAAGATCAATGTCAAAGACTAGAGGTTGAGGTAAGCATTCTAAAAGGTAAATTAATAGAAAAATACAAACATTTGAAATTCCATGATAGTACCAAGATATTGGACAATCTTCTTAACAGTCAAAGATCTCCCTCCATCAAATCAGACCTTGGTTTTCATGAATCTATTAAGAGAGAATCTAGTTCAAAACCTATGCAAACAATTCTGAGGATAACAAAGAAAACTCTGAGAATCAGGTTAAAGAATTAAGATTCCAACCATACTAGCAACCAAGGAAGGTGAATTTTCAAATAAAATTGTTTGCTCCAAATAATTGTTAGAAATTAATTAACAAAGAAATGAAAACACATACAATATTGTGGAAACAAAAACACATAAACGCATAAAACAAGAGAGACACAGATATATGTGGTTCACCCAATTTGGGCTACGTCCATGGAGAAACAACCAGTACTTCCTTTTATATTATCTAGTAAAATGAAGAGATACAACCTACAACAAATTTGCTGTAATTTCCTCTTCAATCTCACACAATCTCCTATATCTTTCTCACTCATAATAATAATACACAATTGCATTACAATTCCCTCATATAAACCGAGGGTTTCTTTCTAGGGAAAAAAAACTCTAAATTAACATAACTTCTACCATTAGATCATTTGCCTAATGAACAACCCAAATTGACTACAAAATTACAATATTTTACAAGGAAATTTTTCATATTTTTTTTAGCTTCGAAGGCGTTGCCCCCAAACCCCTGTAGGGGGACCACTACCCCTAGACCCCCTAGCTGAGGGGAACAACCCCTTCAGGCCCCCGTGGAGGGGGGGGGGTAAAGTCCTCCCCACACACCCCCACACATGGAGGGGTGTACAGTCTTCCTAGGGTATACACCCTGTTGAAACAAGACCTTTGAACCAAGAATATAATAAGGCTCCACACCCAACAATCTCCCACTTGGAGACTGATTATAACAACTCCACCATTGCTTCACTTACTGGATAATACTTCCACTTTGGACCTGGTTGTTTCTCATCTTCATCATCATACTTGAAGACCAATTGAAACTAAGTAGAAACTCAGTTTCTCCCTTATTACAACTTTTGTTATCATATATACAGGATTCTGGATAGTGTGCATATTTTCTAGCTTCAACTATCCATCTTCCAAAACCAGCCATATGAAATGGTACTTGATTTGTATATGTTTAGTCTTGGAATGAAATGTTGAGTTCTTTTCAAGATAAATGGCACTTTGACTATCACTATATAACCTGCCCATCTCCTACTTCTTACCCAATTCATCCATAAACCTTTGTAACCAAATCATTTATTTACTAGCCTCTGTAGCAACAATATACTTTGCTTCTATTGTTGAAAGTGCAACAATAGTTTGCAATTTTGAAACCCAACTGACAGTTGTTCCACCTATAGTAAATACATACCCTGTGGTGCTCCTCATGTTATCTCTATCACCTGTCATATCTGCATCAACAAATCCCTATAGAGAAATGTTTGAACCACCAAAGTATAATGCTTGATTTGTGGTACCTCTCAAATACCTGAGAAACCACTTCACTTCGATCCATTGATATTTTCTTGGATTGTTCATATACCTGCTTAAAACTCCCACTGCATGTGCAATATCAAGCCTTGTACAGGCATACATTAATCTTCCAACTGCTTATGCATATGGAACTTTACACATATAATCCATTTCTTCCTAAGTATGGAGACACATTTCCTTAGTTTGAAATGGGTAGCTATAGGTGTACTAACTAGTTTTCCCTTCTACATATTAAATATTTCCAACACCTTTTCTATGTACTCACTCTTAGACAATGTTAATTTGTGATTTTTCTTGTCTCTAGTTATTCTCATACCAAGGATTTGTTTAGCAACACCCAAATCCTTCATTGCAATTGAATTTGCCAATTTTCTTTTGATCACATTTATTTCCTGCATGTTAGACCCTGCAACAAGCATGCCATCTACATACAATAGCAATACAATATAATTTCCATAATTTTTCCTTTTAAGATAAACACAATGATTAGAGTGACATCTAGTATAACCTTGTTTAGACATAAACATGTCAAATTTTAGATACCACTAGCTAGGAGCCTGTTTTAAGCCATACAAGATTTTCTCCAAAATGCACACTAATTTCTCCTTCCCTTTCATACCCTTGTGGTTGTTCCATATATATTTCTTCCTCCAAATCCCCATGGAGAAAGGTGTATTTACATCTAACTGCTCAAGGTGCAAATCTTCTGTTGCCACTAGACTAAAACAGTTCTTATTGAAGTCATTTTAACAACATGAGAAAAAAATGCATCAAAGTCTATACCTTTCTTTTGTTCAAACCCCTTCACCACAAGTCTAGCCTTATACCTATGTTTACCTCCATCTTCCTTCAACCTGTAAACCCATTTATTCTGCAATGTTGTTTTACTTGCAGGAAAATTGATTAAGTCCCAAGTATTGTTATGCATCAAGGAGTCCATCTATTCTTTCATGGCTTGCTCCCACTTCTTCCTGGCTTCTATCTACACTGCTTCTTCATATCGTTCTGGTTCACCAGAATTAGTCAACAATACATAATATAATGAAGGAGAGTACCATTCAGGGGGTCTTCTTATCCTAATATATATTCTAACACCACTTTCAAGTGTTTGAGGTGTTTGTTTGATCCAGGTGGCTCCAGACACATGTAGAAGTCCAAGAGGACTTAGGAATGGTCAAAAATCAAAGTGTTTGAATTATGCTTGAACCAAGTTCATGTTAAAGATCTCATCGTTGTGATCATGGTGGTGTGAACGGTTTGTCAATCTGAGTCTAGATGAGGAAGATAGAGGCAGTCAAAGTTCTGATTGACTTTTGCTGACTAGGCAGGCTTAAGGAGGCCGCAATTTGGACAAAACCCGGCTACCGGATTTTGGCCAGCCTGGACTAGATTTTGGGCGAATTTGTGGCTTGTTTAATTTGACTCCTTCGATCAAATTTTAAATTTTCGAAAATGCCTTATTATATTAAAAATTATAAAAAATATATATAAAAAAAGGGAAGGTGGTGGGCCACCACCCCCACCACCCCACGCCTCTCCTCACTATATATATCCATATGTATGAATTTGGGGAGGCCGGCAGGTACCGAGTCTGTGCTAGCCACGTGGCTGGCCTGCCACCATGCAGCGACCCCATAGTAATGTACCATTCCAACCCATGTTGAATCCATATGAACCACAAAACTCAAAAAATAAATGTGCCACCAACGGCCCCATTAAATGCACCAAAAAAACATTTCCGTGCCATTAAAACAAAACAATGATTAACAAATGTTGTTGCATGCTATTTTGGAGTGGGCGGGATTTGAACCCAACCTACCTCCACGCAATTCGCCAACCATACCAATGACCCTCAAGGGTCCTCATTGATACCTCCACCCGAAAAGTTATATTAACATGTCATTTCATTAGTGCGGGGAGGAGCGCGCATGTAGTTCAAGGAGATGGAGGAACCAGGAGCGAGCATGAATTTCGAGATAGAGGAGGCAGAATATTCTTTGATGCCCAAAGATTCTCTGGGGAGGTAAAAATTATTTTTGTCAGAACATAGTCAAGTTTATAGTCGTTTTTCATGGTTTTGTGTAGGGGTCGCAATGGCGAGGTCAGATTCGCCTTGTGAGTTGTAGATTTCTAGTCCACCCATGGAGCAGAATCTTTGAGGAATCTAAAAGATTCCTTGAGCCCCAGATTCTTAATTTCTCATAATTAAAAAATTGGATAGTCGATTTTGCACTATTTGACGTCACAAATCTGATGGTGCATTCAGATTTTTCATTTTCTCATTCTATTCTTCATCCACTTTTCTAAGTGGAATGCAGGTGTCAGCATTTATGTCCGAGAAGCCATTTCCATGTGATTGATGCCGTGAGATCGATGGCGTGAACAACTTTAGTAGTTTGACATCCTCTTCTTCAGATGGCCCCAGGATGTGAGGTATATGCAGTGTATTCATGTACTTCTTTTGCTATGCATTGTGCTGCACAAATCCCTGTTTGATGTTTGATGTGGGATCTTGTTTTCATACTTGTTTCATGATTCTTGCTTGATGTGATGCGGAATCATATGTGTGATGTACTTGTTGTCATGATTTGTCATGTTGTATTTTGAGATCCCTTTGTCGTATGTTTATGGGATACTCATGTGTTGCCATGCATGTTTGCATTGAGATCCCTTTTATGCCATGTTGGCGGGATGATCATCATGCATGAGTTTTGTGTCATACTAATAGGAGTCTTTTGACTGAGAGTTTCTGTAGTGGAACATCTCTTGGAGCCACTCCTGTGTGAGGGCATTTTCCTTGTATGGTAGCGACATCACCTCTTATGTACATCATCACTATTGACAACACTTAATGTAGTGGCCTACACCATCTTAACACCGAGGCCCGGAGACGTAGTCCCTCCTAGACAAACTCCATTATCAATGGCTTATGTTTTTATGTTGCTGATGATTGACATGTTCCTCTTCTTTACAACATGCACATGTATTCATTTATGTTATTTTAAAAATGCAATTTAACACATCATGAAAGTAAAAGGTCTTGGAAGGGTCCTTCGTCACACCTGGACCTGGATCAAGTGGTATTAGAGCGGTCTTTGCGTGGATGTAAATTGCAAGTGTGAACAATGGAATGTGCAGTGACAGAGGATGAGAAAGCAATGCACAAGACCATGCTCAAAATTTCCAAAAGGGTGGAAACAATGTATGAAACTCTACAGAAAGAGACAGAGGAAAAGGAGCAATTGCAGCTTTAGTTGCAAGCCATGGAAAAGGCCCTGGAAGAACTGAAGCATAACAACCAAAATCTTCAAACAGAGAACGCTAAATTGAAGATGCGTCTACATGAAGAGAAAGAGGAGAAACAAAGTTTTCTACGACAACTGCAAGCTAAGGACGAGGCCTTGGAAAAGCTGCAGCGTGACCCATGTGAGGTAAAGTGTAATTCTCTGAATTCATGTATGTTTCCTCATGATGATTTCACTATTTTTGAAAATCATACCACAGGAATTGGCTCCAAACTGTTGAAGAGAATGGGGTATGAAGGAAAAGGCTTGGGCGTTAATGGCCAAGGCATTGTCAACCCCATCAAAGTGGAGGAATTACCCCATCAGGCAGGACTTGGGTATGTTAGGAAGGAAGTTGGGGAATGCGACGAGACAACTAGCGAACCACCAACAACAGATGATGAGAAGCCCTCATCAATTCTTTCTAAATCTACAGAGGAGGTAAAAGATGTTGATTTCATTTTGGTTTCGTCTTCACATAGTATGCTTTATGTTGGAGATTTGGAGATCCCAATTACAGGGACAAACATGAGGCTCCTTACCAAGATGAGGTGCAAGGAGGAAAAAGAACTTTATGTTAATAACCAAGGCATAACTCAACCATTGGAGGTTGTGCAGATACCTCAATTTGTAGGCTTGAGATACACTGAGGGAGAATGCTCGAAGGTGTCAGATTCTTCCGAGACATCGTCGAAATCATCGAGGAAAGCGAATTATGGGAACACATCCCCATCATCCCATGGCAGTGTCCATTACAGGGAAAGAGCTGAGGCAAGCTCTCATCGCCATACTTACACCAGAGATGGAAAGGAAACGTATAACCACTCTCAACATCCGAATACTCATTTCTATTATAATCATGTTGTTAGAGATGAACGTGAACCATGGAATCGAAAAACATGTACCTTTTGTGGACTACATAACCATACTTTTTCTAAGTTTTGGAAAAGAATGGCAACACACAAAAGGATGAGGCGTGAAAGACCCCCTCAACAGCAGGTAAAGAAACATGTTAAACAGATCTAGAGGAAGAAGATGTATTGTAGTCATTGCGACAGAAGTGGCCATCAAAGAGCCACATGTTGGAGGCTCCATCCAGAGCAACACCTTAAAGACAAAGTGTCGGTGCATGAACCAGGTGAAGTAGTTGTTAGACAAGCAAAACCACCACAAGGAGGCGACCCATTCACCTTGATAAGTGAGAAATGGTTTCTAGGTATGTTAGCGTTTCATGTTCGTGCTTTTGTAAATCATTTGTTGTACTTTAAAATGTAAAAGTGATGATGTGTTTTCCATCACTTGTTCAGAAACAATGATGTCTCGTCTAATTTTGAGTTGCATGATAGACTGTGAAAGTGATGTCGTGTTTCCACGACTTGTCAAAACAATGGTGTTTGGCCTTATTATTGTAAATCATGTGTTGCAGTGATGATGTGTTTTCTATCACTTGTTGAAGCAACAATGATATGTTGGCCATGTTGTCGTTGCTGGGGTATCGTGTCCATCTTGATGTAAACTTGACAACCAAGTATGTGTTATGAACTCGTGGAAAGTATGGGATGCTTGGGTCATTAGTTGGTCATGAAAGTCAAGCATGTAATTTGCAAAACAAGGTACTACAGGTTATAGAGGTTGCAGGTGTCGGCTCATCGCTTACAGCTCTGAAGAACAAAGCTGAAGGTGATGGAAATTAGACCTTTCAGGACACTTGTGATGCAGACAAGCTACAGAGAAGTTGCAGAGTATTTTTCATGCTTTTGGAGGACCAAAAGCTCCTCAGTGGGGAGGATTGATCCAGGTGGCTCCAGACACATGCAGAACTCCAAGAGGACTCAGGAAGGGTCAAAAATCAAAGTGTTTGGATTATGCTCAAACCAGGTTCATGTTAAATATCTCATCGTTGTGATCGTGGTGGTGTGAATAGTTCATCAATCCGAGTCTGGATGAGGAAGATAGAGGCAGTCAAAGTTTTGGTTGACTTTTGCTAACTAGGTAGGTTTAAGGAGGCTGCAATTTGGACAAAACCTGGCCACCGGATTCCGGCCAACCTGGGCCAGATTCCAGGTGAATTTGTGGCCTATTTAATTTGACTCCTTCGGTCAAATTTTGAAATTTTCGAAAATGCCTTATTATATTAAAAATTATAAAAAAATATAAAAAAAGGGAGGTGGTGCGCCACCACCCCCACCACCCCATGCCTCTCCTCACCATATATATCCATACGTATGAATTTGGGGAGGTCAGTGGGTACCGAGTCCGCGCTAGCCACGTGGCTGGCCCGCCACCATCCAACGGCCCCATATTAATGTACCATGCCAACCCATGTTGAATCTAGATGAACCACCAAACTCAGAAATTAAATGCGCCACCAACGGCCCCATTAAATGCGCCAACAAAACAAATTCCACACCATTTAAAACAAAACAACGGTTAATAAATGTTGTTGCGTGCTATTTTGGAGTGGGCGGGATTTGAACCCGACCCACCTCCACACAATCTGCCGACCATACCAATGACCCACAAGGGTCCTCATTGATACCTCTGCTCGAAAAGTTATATTAACCTGTCATTTCATTAGTGCAGGGGAGAAGCGCGCACATAGTTTGAGGAGATGGAGGAACCAAGAGCAGGCATGAATTTCGAGACAAAGGAGGCAAAATATTCTTTGATGCCCAAAGATTCTCCAGGGAGGTAAAAATTATTTTTGTTGAAACATAATCAAGTTTACAGTCATTTTTCATGGTTTTCCCTAGGGGTCGCAATGGTGAGGTCAGATTTGCCTTTTGAGTTGTAGATTTCTGTCCACCCATGGAGCAGAATCTTTGAGAAATCTAGGGGGAATTTAAAAGATTCCTTGAGCCCCAGATTCTCAATTTCTCATAATTCAAAAATTGGACAGTCAATTTTGCACTATTCAATGTCACAAATCTGATGTTGCGTTCAGATTTTTCATTTTCTCATTCTATTCTTCAGCCAATTTTCTAAGTGGAACGCAGGGGTCAACATTTATTTGCGAGCAGTCATTTCCATGCGATTGATGCCGTGAGATCGATGGCACGAACAACTTCAACAGTTTGACATCCTCTTCTTCAGATGGCCCCAAGATGTGAGGTATATGCAGTGTATTCATGTACTCCTTTTGCCATGCATTGTGCTGCACAGATCCTTGTTTGATGTTTGATGTGAGATTTTGTTTTCATACTTGTTTCATGATTCCTGCTTGATGTGATGCAGAATCATATATGTGATGTACTTGTTGTCATGATTCGTCATGTTGTGTTTTGAGATCCCTTTGTCGTATGTTGATGTGATACTCATGTGTCACCATGCATGTTTTCATTGAGATCCCTTTTATGCCATGTTGGCAGGATGATCATCATGCATGAGTTTTGTGTCATACTGATAGGAGTATTTTGACTGAGAGTTCCTGTAGTGGAACATCTCTTGGAGCCACTTCTGTGTGAGGGCATTTTCCTTGTATGATAGCGACATCACCTCTTATGTACATCATCACTATTGACAACACTTAATGTAGTGGCCTACACCATCTTGACGCCGGGGCTCGGAGACGTAGTCCTTCCTAGACGAACTCCATTATCAACGACTTATGTTTTTATGTTGCTGATGATTGACATGTTCCTCTTCTTTACAACATGAACATGTATGCATTTATTTTCTTTTAAAAAAATGTAATTTAACACATCACGAAAGTAAAAGGTCTTGGAAGGGTCCTTCATCACACCCGAACCTGGATCATTGTTATTGTTGTGGTTGTTGATCATTATGATTTTTAGACACCTTTACTTTTTTTGTGATCTCATCAGGCATTGTGTATTCTTTGTTTTCCTTTTCCAGTTGTTTTTCCTGCATTTGATCCTTATACAAGACCTTTTCATTGAATATGATATCTTTTCTCCTAATGATTTTGTGATTGTCATAATCATACATGCGATAACCAAAATCATTTACACCATATCCAGTAAAGGTACATTATTTGATTTTGTCTCGAGCTTTATTCTATTTTCTTTATTGATGTGGACAAAGGCTTCACAACCGAAAGTCTTTAAAAATGTGTAGCTTACCTTTTTACTTTTCCATGCCTCTTGTGGAATACCACCATCCAAGGAACTTGAAGGCCCTCTATTTACTAGATAAACTACAATATCTACAACATCTTCCCAAAATTGTAAGGGAAATACTACATGCAATCTCATGCACCTTGCACGCTCCAGGATTGTCCTGTTCATTCTTTATGACACACCATTTTCCTGTGGTGTTCCTAGAATTGTCTTCTTTCTGCGAGTTCCATGCTCTGAACAATAGTTATCAAACTCTTTGTTGCGGTATTCACCTCTATTGTTTGATCTGAGACACTTCAACTTCTTTCCTATCTCATTCTCAACTAAATATTTCCATTTCTTGAAAGTATCAAATACATCGTATTTATTATGAATGCAATAAATCCAAGCTTTCCTAGTTTCATCATCAATAAAAGTAACATAATAGCGAGATCCAACGAGAGATGATGCCTGAGCAAGTCAACATACATCTGTATGCACAAGCTCTATTTTTTTTCTTATTTTCCTTCCCAACTCTGATAAATTTGACTCTCTTATGTTTTCCATAAACACAATTTTCATAGAGATCCAAATCAACATGATTCAAACTTGGCAACAATTTTTTTGAGTGAAGAATCTACATCCACTTCTCACTCATGTTACCGAGCCTATGATTCCAGAGTGTCGTATCTGCTCTTGCAAAGGTTAAAGCATTAGAAAAATTAGAAATACCATTGCATAAATACAATGTACCAACCTTTTCTCCTTTTCCTATTACCATGGCTCCTTTAGTGGCCTTCTAGGTTTTGTCTAAAAATGTAGTTACAGATCCTTCACCACCTAATTTCCCTGTTGAAATTAGATTTTTCTTCAGATCTAGAACATGCCTTACCTCCTTCAAGAGCCATTGGTTTCCATTATGTTTATTTACAGAAATCTTACATGTTGCAACGATTTTATAGGGTTTATCATCACCCAAACGAACCTGTCCAAAATATCCTTAAACATAGTCCTGAAAATGTTTCCTATCGGGTGTGGCAAGGAATGAAGCCCCTAAATCTACCACCCAAGCATCAATAATATTCTCTAATGAAATAATCAAATCATCTTGGAACACATCACATGTCACATTTGCTTCATGATTGTTCTCTTGATGTCCATCTCCTTCTTTTCCTTTATGATATTTGCAATCTTTCTTCAGGTGTCCTTTCTTCCCACATTTCCAGCACACTATCCTTGATTTGGATTTGGGTCGACCTTTTATTGACTTACTACTATTTCCTAGGCTCCTCCCTCTTTCCATTTTCTTCCCCTAGTCCCTGCAATCAAAAAATTACCTGATGTCTCAGTGGAGTTTTTTTGTCGCATTTCCTCACTAAGGATGGCACCAACAACATCATCAAACTTTAAAGTACTAGATCTAGAGATAGAGTTACTAATATCCATAACTATGCCATTCCAACTTTCTTGCAATGAGCATAGAAATAACAAAGCCCTAACTTCATCATCAAAATTTACCCCTACAAAACTTAATTGACTGGTAACCATGTTAAATTCATTTAAATGGTCAGCAATAGATCCACCTTTGGACATCTTCATATTAAATAGACAATTCATAAGAAGTACCTTATTTGAGGTTGAATTTTTTTCATATAGTTTGGCCAATGTCATTATTAAACCTTTTGTTGTCATTTGCTTTGAAATGTTGAATTCCATCGATGCTACCAGACACAACCATATTGTTCCCAGTTCCTTTCTATGAAGAATCTCCCATTATGCATCCATCATACTCATTTTCTTCTTTGATTTTCCACTCAATGGTAGTACAGATCTTTCTGATACAGATAATCTTCCATTTGCATCTTCCATAGATAGTAGTTTTGGTCATTAATTTTATTGACCCTAAACCTACCATCCTCCATCATTGCTCCCACTCGAACCAGGAACCCTTCTCTCTTGCGAGTTTATTAGCCAAATACACCTTCAGCTCTGATACCAGTTGTTAGAAATGAATTAACCAAGAAATGAAAACACATACAATATTTCCAAAAAAAAAACACATAAACACATAAAACAAGAGAGACATAGATATATGTGGTTCACCCAATTTGGACCATGTCCACAGAGAAAAAACCATTGCTTCCTTTTATATTATCTAGAAAAATTAAGAGATACAACCTACAACAGATAAATTGTAATTTCCTCTTTTCTCTTAAACAATCTCCTCTCTCTTTCTCGCTGAGAATAATAATACACAACCACAATATAATTCCCTCATATAAAACGAGGGTTGCCTTCTAGGGAAAAAAAACCCTAAGTTAACATAACTTCTACTATCAGAACATCTGCCTAATGAATGACCCAGATTGGCTACGAAATTACAATATTTTACAAGGCAAATTTTCATTTATTTTTAGCTTCAGGGGCACTGCCCTTGAACCCTCGTCAGGGGCTCGCTAGCCCCCGAAACCCTAGTCAGGGGGGATAACCCCCCTGTACCCGCCCATGGAGGACAAGTTCCCCTTGCGTGGAGGGGTGTGCACTCTTCTTGGGGTATACGCATGGCTTAAACAAGACCTTTGAATCAGGAAGATAATCAACCTCCACGCTCAACAGTAATAAAAACAAAAATCTATTTTTCCCTTTGATCAATGATATTGAATGTCTTATTAGTCATAACTATGGACACATTGCAACCAATTACAAAAGAAGATTGTTCATATCCCAAGCAAATAGTTATTCTTTAGGAATATCATTAGCTCCGAGGTACTCAATTTTCTTTCAAGGGTATTGTTTTTCATGCAATGTATTTGGTCACAAAGTTATTAATTGCAATAGGAAGGATATGAAGCATAAATATTATGATTCTCTTTCTCCATTCTCTAGTCATGTAAGGTGTTTTTCTTGTAACAAATATGGAAATGTAGAAAAAGGATGTAGGAACAAGCTAATGAATTCATACAAACAACAATGAGACTCCATGCAAAGCAAGCAACTAGATAAGAATGTTGGTATTACAAGACCTTAAAAGGATGAATCCAGTAACACTACTCATATTAAAAAAAAACAAAAAAAACAAGTAAGGTGTGGTATTTCTCTGTGTGCATATGAAGAAGAAGATCAATGGCACATAGATAGTGAATGCTCTCATCACATGTATGGAAAATAGAGAAAATTTATCTCTCTTAAGAAAAACAAGAATGGTAAGATTATTCTTGGAAATGGTTCATCTGCAAAGGTACTCATAATGGGTAATGTTGATCTTGATGTTAAAAATACAAAAGAAGCCAATGTATTATTGGTTGAAGAGATAAATAAAAACATTCTAAGTGTAGGCATAATAGTTGATAAAAGGAATGTAATCATATTTACATCAACTTGATGCAAGATTATAGAAGAAGACACTGGAGAAATTATAGAAAAATGATTCAGAAATGCAGATAAATTATATGTACTAAAGAAGAATCCAAGCATAAATAAGAGGTCTAGCTCCTCTTCTTTAGATTCAGAGTAAAGAAAATAGTCTCCACTGGAGTCTATTATGTCCAATGCTTATTTTTGAAAGGACTCTGGAAGTGCATATGGATAGATCAGGTCCACAACATCTATGGTACATGATCTCAGCAGGAGCCTTGCATTGATATGATTTCATATGTTGTGATTATTTATGCTACTAATACTGCATCGGGGATGTACATGATAGGATATGACAGGTTTAGGGGGAGCATCAATTATGCTTCCAACCACTCATTGTTGGCATTATGGGTGTGATTCTTGATTATTGGTGATTAGCATAGGTTCAGGGGAGCATCTCTTGTTAGCTCTTCTTATCTTACTTATGGTTATTGATTTTGTGATCATTCTTCTTCTATTGATACATTGTTTTCTATCAGAAGAGAAAAACTATTGTCATTGATGATTGATTATTGTTGTTGATTGACCTTCTTGCATATCTTAATGGTGATTGGAAAATGGGTCACTACTATTGATGTTGATATATGTTATACTTCATGGACATGGTTATTTCAAAATTGCATATCATGGTTGATGATTAGTTGATGTACTACTTCACATGTGTTGCTTCACATGCTATTGTTGATGGATATCATGATGATAATACTACTTGTTGATGAATGCATGGTCGTGAAAGGTTGTGTTAGTCATGCTTATGGATGTACTTATGCTTTCTTTTTTTATTTCATATCTCTAGAGGATCTAGTATATGTTCAAAGGGAGCATGGCTAGTTGATCTCTTTGTTTCACATCAGAAGATCAAACTAATAATGTTGCACATGACAAGGGGAGTTCTTCTCTTCGTTTGGTACAACTCTTTGCACTTGATTTCAAAGGGAGAGAGATACTTGGTGTGTTGCAGAAAGTTTCCATCAAGTCCAAAGGGGGATATTGTTGGCATTATGGATTTGGTGTTGTCCTTGATGGCAACCTACAATGATGTCGACCATATCTTGATGTTTGATGCTTTCTTGGATTATATGGATTGATGTGCATAGAAGTCATATTGCAAGCTTGATGTACTTTACTAGAAAATGATTGTGTGTCTATCAATATGCCTACATGGAGGATTATTTGATCCTTTGTTCATCTCTTGATTATATGGTTGCTTGATGGTCAAAAATTTTCTAATGCAGGATTAATATGTCACTACAAATGGATGTGCAAGGTTGGTGCATACTGGGAGTTTTGATTGATGCTACAGAGGCTTTGAACATGTATTTAGGTGCCAAAGAATATAAGGAAGAAGTTGGGAAATTTTTGGTCTGAGCAAAGAAGGTTTTATCCTATGCTTTTCCCCAGCAACATTGAGGAAGTGTTGACGGTGTTGGATGCCATCAACATATAGGGGGTCTTCTTGATGTGAAGTCCCAATTAGGCCTCACATTGTTTGGAGTAGGAGCCCCATTTGAAGTATTGACCCGACCACCATAACTTAAAGTTTTGCCTTGGTTTCAATGGATAACATAAGATATTATGCACATAAATTTTTAATAAACAAGTAAGTTGACATTGCGAAACACCAATTTCAATGTGTAGAAGGAGGCCTTCATGAGAGGGGAGACAAGAGTGAGTCTCTAGAAGGAAATTAATAGTACTATCCTAAGAGAGGCGTGCGAGAGCAACGAAAGATTCATTAGTTATCTAGCGAAGTAGTTCAGATAGACATAATTATCATTAAAGAAAATACAACACACATTTAACAAGATAAGAACAAAATCTAGTGAAGTAGTTCAATTTGTTTAGTACATGTGAACATAACATATTCCAGAAACATCCAAAGAATATTCTTACAATATTCATGATACATGCAAGAAAATGTGTTGGCTCAAGGTCTCAACCCTTCAAGAAGTATTGTTTCACCATATAGGTTACCTCGGCCTTGCCACTTATCTCGATTAAATATATAACCTCTTCTTTTCCTTTATCAACTTCAAACAGATTTACAATACTTGTCATGCCTCAATTGTTTCAGTAGGGGGAAGGATAGTAATTATACCAAGATTTTGATCATAATCATAATTAAGCAAATTCCTCGGTGTTTCTATTCTCCTAGCGAGCATGTTCGGTACCCCAGTGGAGACAACTCAACGAAACACAAGTATCGCTTCACTGCCAACATGCTTGTTGAGTAACTCGACAAAGTTACTTGCTTCACCTCTCTGCATAGGAAGCCTTTCTTTTCTTTATCTCTTTATTTAGTTACTAATAGAATGTGAAAAGGCACTTATTTATTTTGAAGGTGGAAGAGGGATCCCACCTTATTTAATTTTACAAGAGACGTTGTTCCTTGCTTAAGGGAATTGAAATATAGTGAAGGTAATATGCTCTTTTTAAGTTTTTTTCCTTTCCCTTATTTACTTGGTTCAGATGATAGGTTAAAACACCATTTAATACAAACCTAAGTCAAGAATGAATATCTTAATAAAGATATGGTCTTTGTAGTTTTCCCAAATCCTTACTATCTTGAACAAGTCATATTTTCCATTCATACATCATTTACTTTAAAATATATGTAAACCCAAATAAAGAAGAAGTAACAAATTAGACAAGCATTTTTCGTCATCACAATTTCCTTGCTTTTCCACATTGTATTTTGAGCCAAAAGGAACAACATTCATGCAAAGTCTTACTAAACAAACACAAAATAAAAAACCTAACAAAATAAGGAAACAATATCAAAAGAACCAAGAATATGCAAAACTAAAATGTTAAGAAATATTCAAAATGAAAGCAAGAAAAGAAAGCAGAGACTAACTCGAGAGAAAAATAAGGGGGCGATGCAATGCAAAGGAAACTAAGATGCAACTAGACCTACTCCTAACATAATGGGCTAGAAGATCAGAGCTAAGTATAATGGAATTTCCAATGTATCTATCATAGTTTCTCCCGATTTGCAATAAAAAAGATGCAAATAATTAAAAGCAATATAAATTAGTGTGTAAAAGAAAAGATAACAACTTGAAAAGCTTACAAAATGAACTGAAGGTCATGCTTACTAACAAAAGGATATGCCATATCAACTGGTTTGAATAAGTCTCAAACTTTACCTTGTTGATTGAAATGTTGATCTTTTGTCACTGCTACAACATCCTCCAAAATTTTGGCCTACGCTTAATTTCGGAGCCTTCCTTGGTCTTGTACATTGTCGTCGCAAAATTTGAAACTCATTCCATGTGTTTTCTTGAGGAGTTTTTTCCCCTTTTGCAAGACAAGAAAAGTGTCATCTTTTTGCATGTTAGTTGTCGTATCATGTATATAAGCCTGTTCCGGCGGTTTCAAGAGGCCATATTTGTGTAAATGAGTTGTTCTAACCTTATAAACATCTATCACACTCATTTCCAAAATTTTAAGCATTGTCACACAAGTTTCGTCATGGTCGTCGCAAAGTGTATCTTAAGTGTCGCACTTGTCATAAGTTGTCACATGGAGGGAAATGCATTTTCATGTGTCCTGGATGATCTATGTTATTGTGTCGTCAATTAGTCTAAGTGTGTGATCACAGTAAAAGTCTTATCAATTTTCACATCAGTCTCACCCATCCCACACTTAGTCATTTTTTGAAAAGCTTCTCGACCAAGAAACCTAGCTTCACATGACCTCCCTGAGTTGCACTACGCAATCACAGTCCTCTAGTTGTGACCTTGAGTCTTTGCACTGTGAAATGTGCAGTTCCTTCCTTTCAGACTATTGCACTATGAAGTTTCAGTGCTCAAACCACGACCTTTGGCTCCTAGAATTGCAAAATTTCTTCTCCTAGCCTAGCCTTAATTGTGCATTGCATAGTCTCTAGCCTTAAGCTCATCCTTGAGCTCCTGAACTGCATAATTGTGCAATGGACCAACCTCCCTTGTCTCTTGGAACTATGCAATGTGATCATCCAATGCTCATCCCCTCAGTGTGTTACATTGATATCTAGAATTATGTAGATTGCTTCATCATCCCATCTTGAACTGCGCACTGTGTAGTCTCGAGGCTCAAGGATCCCCTTGATTGCTTGAACTACACAACTGCACAATCACTGAGCTATTTTCCAAGGTTTCCATCTGGTTCTAGCTAAGTCAATGGATCAATATGCACAATCTTAGACTAGGGGGTTTTCGAACTGATGTCATCTCGTCATGAGTGAATTGCAGAAACATATACCTTATCATGCTATGGTGGGATGATGAAGAAGGAGATGAAGGAGCACAACATGATGAAAGAAATTCTTGTAGCTAAGCATGCAAGTTTATCAATTAAGAGAAATAAAATGGACAATAGTTTGTGATCACCATTCAAGACTTGAGATCATTGAAGATCCCTTATCACCAAGCCATGTGGAGGTGAAAAGAAAAGTATTCTCAAGTAAACCTATAGCACATAGTAGCAGCAATGGCGTTAAATTTCCACATTATCAAGTATTTTATGTAAGCAGTGTCATGTCATGAGTTGTCACATGCCACACCATTGTGGTTAATGATGTAAATTATGTTTCAAAAATGTATTGTAAAGTGAAATTCCAAAGTACATGTATGGAATATGAAGAGTCGTGTAAATTTGAAAATTCATAGGAAGTTAAACAATCATGAGGGTAGATGAAGAGTCATAAAGAAGGTGAAGCATCACTTCCTCATTTCTATATATACATCCTCATTGTAAGAGCAAGGGACTTTTTTCTTTTCACCTTGGTTCCTCCCGCAAGGCATTAGAGAGATAAACTAGTTATTTTGAGGAGCAAGGAGTGGCTCCAATGCTCCACTATTGGAGCTAGTGATGTTCATTGTATACATGTGTCTTGGAACTTTTACTTAATAACATAAGCCTTCATGGACGACACATTCTTCATGCATGGATTATGAATATTTGTAAGACTATTCTGTGGATGTTTGTATTTCATGTTTGCTTTCATCTATGCTAAAGTAGTTGAACTATTTCAGTTATTTTAGTACTTATCTTAGTGAGAATGTGCTGTAATGTTTGTTATTTCTATCCCATCCTTGTGGAATATTCCGTAGGATGCTAGATAGATCTTTCTCATTGATTGGTTGTAATGACCATCACATCTTTTGTGGAATATTTTGCTGGATGTTAGACAGATCCCTCTTGTTTGCATGTGTCTCTTCTTGGGTGGTACTATTACCTCTCTCTTAGAGGCTCACTTTAATCTTTCCCTCCGCAGTAGAATAACTTTGACACACCTACAAACGAACACTCACTAGGCACACCTTCTTTCTTTCCAAAGGCACCACACATTCCTCTCTTGTTGACAATTAGAGCCAAGGAAAATCTATAAGAATACATGGGGATTGGGTCTTTATTCCAAATGGGGCTCCTACTTCAAATGATGTGAGGTCTAACTGGGACTTCACATCAAGGAGACCCCTTAGTTGACATATTTCCAGCACCATCAACACGATCATACAAAACTTGAAGGTTGCTTGTGAATGTACATTCATTTGTCTTATCATTTCTTACAAGAATTAAGATAGTTCAGAACTTATTATTAACATAGGAGCTTGCTAAGTAAGATTGCTCTAACCACTCATCAATTGGATCTTGATATTAAAAACAACCAATTTGAAAACCTTGAAACTCATGACAAGATAAATTTTTAGTAAACACATTTGAATCACAAAGAGAATCTCCGATATTATGATTAGATTGGTCGATTAACATATAAGGTTTTTGATTCTCATGTGTCAATTTGAATATAATATCCATATCTGCACAAGGGTTTTGATTCGCCGAATGATCCAAATATTTTCAAACACTCAAGAAGAGATATTGTGCCAGGAATATGATCAACTTCATGATATACACAAAAGGGATAAGAAGATACTCGATCTCGGAAGAGTTTAATAGAGAGAAAACCTCCAATCCAAAATGACCTTTATGGTGATAATCATAATGCCATGTTTCAAAGCTATAAGGATCTACGAAATATGTGCTCTCCAAACCTTGGTCCAATACAAGGGATTCACAAGAATCCTTTATCTGATCAGAAAGTCTATTTTCAGGATTAAGAAGATTGACCTAGAAACATTGAAAGTCCTTTAAGAATGAACTTAAACCCAGTGGATGAATGTTAAGGGGAGAATTATGCATGAAAATCCAAATCCAACTTAGTTTGGAGATCTCAACAAGATTACGAGAACTTGACATAACCATCAACAGGGGTTGAAGTGTCTCGACTTCCTGACAGGAACTTGAACTTTCTAATGGTGGGTCATCGAATTTTGGTGGCTTGAAAATATTGGCATGTACACATTCACCACTTCCATCAGATGTATCAATAAAAACATTGTTAGTGCCACTAGTTTGATTAGATTTAAGATTAGGCATATTAGACTCTTGATGGATAAATAATTTAAATGCATTGATTAGAAAACTCCCTTGATCATATAGAGTTGGAACATATTCCTCTTGACTTATGAAAGATTTACAGTTGAACATATCATGAATGATAGATTAAAACTTGTCATCCTTTGATTGTAGGATCACACCATCATGTACCTAATTGCAACCACGATCAACCGGATCACGGTCTAAAGGATTTAGAGGGGCTGCTGGTATGAAAAACTTATCAAACATATATGGGTACAATGAGTAGTGTGCTAGAGGTGAGGAAGGATGAAAAGACTTAGGAGGAGGAGCACCAGTTATAACTAAATTAGATTGAACTTGTAAGAAAAATGAATCAATATCATTTTCATCAGTATAATGGTCAAAGACAGGCATACCAATGTGACATTCAGATTGACCAGGATATACCAAAGATTCAAAAACCTGACAACTTACTTCTTCATACTTGGCATCTGAAGATGTATGGATTAGAGGAATTTCAGGATCATTCTGGATTAAAAGAGTGTTCCAACTCATAATTGGGGATTGTACACTATGAGAAGCAAGTTCTGAATTGATACCTTGTAAATCCAAGTCCTCAGAAGAAGGAAAGATGTCATCTGATGTACTTGGGAACTAATCAGGTGCTCAAAATTATATTCAAAATCAAATTTGTCAAAATGGTGTGGAACCTGAATGACTCTGTAGTGATTGTCATCATGAATCTGGCGCAACTCATTTCACGCGAAAGAAACACTATATGCTCCCAGAAACGTGATCTGTTCACTTTGTCAAATAGGTAAAAAAATGACAGAGGAAATGACATGGCAGAGTCTTTAACGAATGGGGAAGCGCCAAGTGGTAGGCTACCATTGGCCCCCATTTCGCAGATCACAGAAGAAAGAGGTCCACGGTTAAGGAAATCGTCCCCCAACACTACCGGTTGCAATTTGCAATATCGCAATCACATATCACATGCGAGTCGGTGGTAAAGAATTGGCCCCAAAGAAAAGTTGAAATGCGATGCAATAAATCACAATCGCACATCGCATGGATCAAGTCTCTTTACAGAATCAGCCCCGACAAAGTCAGGTTGCGATTGTGATATCGCAATGGCATATCGCACAACACAACGACTCGTTGTGGATAATCACCCCTGCTTTGTCCGATTGCGATTTGTGATAGTTTATGGACACCACGTTTCCTCCTAATGATCGACTAAAAATTTGGTTGGCAAGACAGGTTGGAGGCCAGGGTTGAACCCGTGACCTCCCATACAACAACGCCAAGGTTTACCATTGAGCCTGCAACATGTGACTTAACAAACTATGGTCGTGGATTATATTTTAAATTATGTTGACCGTTAGGTTGGGGGGAGATTTCCAGCATAACCACCGGCGACCCTCCCATGTGAACACCTCGTCCGCAGCCCGCAACAGTTATGTTGCCGCCATGGTAACCACACCACCAACTGCCAGTCCAAACACCCATGTGACCACCTTATCTGCAGGCTGTGACATTTTTTTATAACCGTCGGCGAGGTTATGGGTGGAATTAGCTGTCCTACAATTTCGCCTGCTGCATGGTGAAATATTTGCCTAGTTAGCGCTTTTTGGGGCGAAATTGGAGGATCATGCCGGATTTGGAGCAATTCGTGGAGCGAATAGTGGGCTAACTAGGAGAGGTCATAACTTCTTCAGTTTTCGACCAAATTGGATGCAAAAAGAGGCTAGATAGCCATTTTTGGATATTCTGGACTCATTGGAGCAGGTTTCAGAAGCATTTGAGCATTGTAAACACATTTTTTTACACTTTTGAGCATAATAGAGAGGCCCAAGCCATTGGAAGCTGGACCAAGGAGACGTAGCCTAGGAGGGGTGAACTCCTTTATCATGTTCTTGTTGTAATTTGTTTTTGATGATGTTTTGTACATGTTTATGCTATTGTTCTATCTCTTATTTATGTTAAATTGCTCATAAATTTAACATAAAAACTCATCATTTCCCTTGCAAAAATTCATGAATCCTTAAGCACAATGAAAGCATTTTGTTTATAATCTAAGGAGGATCTTAGCACAACAATCTAATATTCTAAATCATATCATTTTTGGTATCAGAGATTTAGATTTGCTTTGTGAAAGAAGGATTTAACTATTTGCAAGTTTATGTCATGTTTACAAGGTTAAAACTCAAAAGAGGAGAAGGGAATCTGGTTGGAAGCCCTGAAGTTGGGTCAAGGGGAAGGAGATCAAGGTTGCCACAATCTCCAACAACAGTTCAGCCTCAAGTTGCAGTTGAGACTCCAGAGATCATGTCTCATGAAGTAGAACCTACAAACATGACAAAATATGAGAAGACCTTCAGAAAGGATTTCTTTGACATGACAAAGATGGTGATGGTCCTCTATGAAGAGAGGAATAACAGGTTGCAAGGGAAAATTTCCAAACCTCCCAAAGGAAAAGGCTATTCATGAGGAGGTAATGGAAAAGGAGACAAACCTCCACCCTCTCCACCATCTTCTTCATCTTCTTCTTCACAAGCATCTTCACTCTCTTCCACTAACAGAACCCTTACTCATACTCATCATCATACTTCAAAAGGAACTGGTAAATCACCTTTTTTAAAAATTGATGTTAAATTTGAGCCGCCCATGTATAATGGTGAAGTGAATGCAGAGAAGCTTGATAATTGGATTCGTGAGTTGGAGGTCTATTGTAGGATTCAAAACCTTCAAGAGGATAACATAAAGATTCAATTAGCTTCCTTGAGAATGGAGGGTGCAACACTAGTATGGTGGGAATTAAAGACCCAAGAGGAGATTAAAAAACACGGTACGATCTCAATTTCTTGGATTGATTTCATTGCTGCCATCGAAAGAAAATTCTATTGTCTAGCATATATGCAGAAATCCATCATGAATTGGTAGAACTTTAGATAGCTTAAAGGTAAAAATGTGCAAGATTACACCCAAGAATTCATAAAAAGGTATTTGATGTTAGGTGTAGATTTTCAATCATAGGACACATTGCTGAAGTACATAGGGGGTTTACACAGTTACCTTAGGCATACTATCTTAATGTTTAATCCCAATAATCTAGATGATGTGTGTGTGCAAGCCACCCATCTTGAGGCAAGAGGGAAAAACACTCCAGAAGAAGGTAGTAAAAAGCCATTTAAGGGTAAAGAGAAAGAAAAGGGTTTCAAGGGAAAGAAAAATGCATCCATTAAAAAGGAAGGAGAGAAAATAATATGTAAACATTGTTCCAGAGAGGGTCATGATGAAGTTCATTGTTGGAAGCTTCATCTCGAAATGAAACCAAAGAAATTCAACAACAAAGGAAAAGAAAAGACAGATGTCGTCATTCAAGAGGATTTGGGATCCGATTCGTGTGATGAAACTAAAATTACAGCCTTGGGTATAAAAGGAAAAGATTACATTGCTAGCACTAGTATATTAAATTGTCACACTAGCACTCCAAATGAAGAAACAATGATTGAATTATTTCATGTGAGGGTAATCTCAAAACATACAAAAATCAAAACACTTTTTGATAGTGGGTCTCAAGCTAATTTGATATCTGATGACTTAGTCAATAAACTTAATCTTGAAACCATTTTACATCCCAAGCCATATCCATTGGATTGGATATGCAAGGACACAAACTTATAGGTTATAAGAAAATGTATTCTTCGGTTTTCAATCACAACAAACTTCATTGACGAAGTTGAATTAGATGTTGTACCACTTGATATATCAGGAATTGTTTTGGGTAGTCCTTAAATTTATGATAGAAAAGAAATATTGTATCGTCATGAAAACATGTACCACTTGTTCAAGGATGGTGTGGAGTATATTGTGCGAGCTTATCGCAAGACACTAAATCTTTCATTAGTTAATGCAGGGAAAATGAAAAGACTAGTGAATTCAAGCAAGAATTTAGTGCTTCTTATGATCAAACCCAATGTTAATATTGATTATGTAGCATTTGATGGCTGTAATTCAAAATTGGAAACTGATTTGGTTGATGTAGTTAACCATGATGATGAGGTGTTTTAGAAAGCAAAAGGATTTCCTTCCAAGAGGAGAATCCAACATGAAATACCATTGCAACAAAAGTGCCTTCTTCCTAACATTGACAAGCACATGATGTTAAGAATGGAAAGTGCAGAAATAACAAAACCAATGCAAGGATTGCTGAATAAAAGGATCATTCGACCTTCTCCTTTACCATATGGTACACTCCTTGTTTTGATGCCCGAGAAGAATGGTAAGCATTTATTTGAATGGGATTCAAGAAGTGGTTTTAATCAAAAGTAGAGTTGATGAAGGAGACATATGGAATACGACATTCAAAACCAAGAAAGATTTGTTTGAATGGCTTGTTATGCTTTTCGGTCTTTCCCCTGCTCCTACTACTTTCATGCATATGAAGTAAGATGTATTGTAGCCATTTCTAGACATGATAGTCTACTTGGATGACATTTTTATTTTTAGAAAATTTCATTATGAATAAGTCATGTATGAGAAATAAATACTTGATGTCTTATGTCAAGAAAATTTGTTATTGAAGATGTCAAAGTATATGTTGGATAAAACTTCTTTGATGTACTTGGGCCATGATATTGGAGAATATGAGTTGGAGTTAGACTTCTCCAATATTGATGCCATTATGGATTGGTCAATGCTCAAGATAGTCATTTGGATAAGAGGTTTCTTGGGAGCAACCCAATGTTGGAGGAAGGATTTTGTTGAATTTTATTCTATTGTAGCTCATTTGCATTCTTTGGCAGTTGTGCAAAAGGTCTTCCATTGGGAAGGCAAACAACAAGAGGCATTTGATGCTTTAAGAAAAAATATCAGTTCAACCTTTGTACTTGTTCTTCTAAACTTGAAAAATTCATTTGAGTTTCAGGTTGATGTATGTGACTATGCCATGGGCACAATATTTATGCAATATGGTAAGCCCATTTCATTTCATTCAAAAATTTTCAGTGGTGTAGTGTTTAATTTGCAGCGACAAGGGCACTTTCATTGGATGGGTTTTCTTCCACCATTCCACTTGGTCAAAGGTTATAAGAAAGGTATAAGTGACAAGTTTGTTGATGTACTTTCTAGGCCTATAGTTTGTGTAATTACTATCCTCAAGCATAATTTTGTTTTACATGAAAGTTATGTTCAACAAAATACATACTTTCAAGATGTATATTCAAGCTTGAGTCAAAGGAATCAAGTAGAGGAATTTGATTACCATTTGCATCATAATGTATTGTATCATCTTGGTAAGAAGGATGTTGCTACTGATAGTAACATGGACAAAGCCAAATGGATAGAGGTTGGAAAGGTGAGGGAACTGTACCCTCACATGTTGGACAACTGAAAGTGATATTTTGGGGTCCAAAAGGCTTCCATTGGGGAGGAGTGATTAGGTGCTCAAAACAAAAAAAATTCAGAATAGTGTGGAACCTAAATGAATGCACAGTTCTCGTCTTCCTGAATCTGGTGCAACTTGTTTTGCGTGAAATGAACATCGTATGCTCCTAGAAGTGCGATTTGTTCACTTTTTCAAACAGGTAAAAAATGACATGGAAGAGTCTTTAGCAAATTGGGAAGTGCCAAGTGGCAGGATTCCATTGGCCCCACATTTCACAGAACGCAGAAGGAATAGGTCCACAGTTAAGGAAATCGTCCCCCAAAACTATTGGGTTGCGATTTGCGATATCGCAATTGCATATCGCATGCGGTTCGGTGGTAAAGAACTGGTCCCAGAGAAAAGCCAGAGTGCGATGTGATAAATCACAATCGCACATTGCATGGATCAAGTGCATTTATAGAATCGACCCTGATAGTGTTAGGTCGCGATTGCAATAGTGTAATCGCATATCGCACAACACATCGGCCCATTATGAAGAATCACCCTTGCTCCGACTGATTGTGATTTGTGATAGTTTATGGCTGCCATGTGTCCTCTTAATGGTTAGCTAAAAATTTGGTTGGAAAGATAGGTTGGAGGCTAGGGTCGAACCCATGACCTCCCATACAACATCGCCAAGGTTTACCGTTGAGCCCACAACATGCGACTTAACAAACTATGGTTGTAGATTGTATTTTAAAATATGTTGACCATCAGGTTGGGGGGGAAACCGCCATCATAACTACCAGTGGCCCTCTCATGTGAACACCTCGTCAACAGCCCACAATAGTTGTGTTGCTGCCATGGAAACCACACTGCCAACCACCAGTCCAAACACCCATGTGACCACCTTATCTGTAGGCCGTGACATTTTTTTATAATCGCTGGTGGGGTTATGGGTGGAATTAGCCGTCCTACAATTTCGCATACCGCGAGGCGAAATATTCACCCAGTTAGCACTTTTTGGGGCGAAATTGGAGGATCATGACTGATTTGGAGTAATTCGTGGATCGAATAGTGGGCTAACTAGGAGAGGTCATAACTTCTTCATTTTTCGACCAAATTGGATGCAAAAAGAGGCTAGATAGCCATTTTTCGATATTTTGGACTTACTGGAGCAGGTTTCAGAAGCATTTAATCATTGTAAACACACATTTTTACAATTTTGAGCATAATAGACAGGCCCAAGCCATTGGAAGCTGGACTAAGGAGACGTAGCCCAGGAGGGTGAACTCCTTTATCATGTTCTTGTTGTAATGTTTTTTTGATGATGTTCTGTACATGTTTATGTTGTTGTTCACTCTCTTATTTATGTTAAATTGCTCATAAAATTAACATAAAAAACTCTTCATTTCACTTGCAAAAATTCATGAATCCTTAAGCACAATGAAAGCATTTTGTTTCTAATCCGAGGAGGATCTTAGCACACCAATCTAATATTCTAAATCAGATTAGGAACTCATCACTAAATGTATCAATGGAAACATGGTTGTCATGGCGATGGTTGTCGAAAGTTTCAACTTGAATGTAGGGCTCATAATCATTTGACATGTTATCAAGGCTACAAGATTGGTGATCACACAGAGATGAAAATTTGTCATCTTGAAAGAGGGAATAAATATAGGAAACATGTTCAACACTTTTCTCCCCTACATGTGAAATAAAACTATCTTGTTTTGGATTACCACTTCGAATAATAGGTTGAACATGATTAAGAGTTGAAGTATGTTGATCAAGTGAACTAATGAACAAGGAATCAAGAAATATGGACGGTAATAGCTAAAGGGTATCCCTTGAGGAAATCATATTTTCAATCAAATAAAATTCAAGGTTAAATTTATGAGTATTAATATTTTGTAAAGTCAAGGGATTAGTCTTCACCTTAGGCTTTATGGATCAACAATTTGATTTATATATTTCCAAAATTCAACATCATCACAAGGAGGCACCCAAATTGTTACTAAAAAAATATGAGGACAAGGAACAAAAGAAATAATAGGTTCCTCCTTGGAAGATTTAGGTGTCTCACGGTTTGTAAAAGTTGGGGGAGAAGAATCATCCAGGGGTTTGGGTTCAAAATATCTCAAGGTGAGTAGAATCAAACTTTGAAAATTTTCCCCAATGTAATCTGAGTCAACCACTCCCTTGCGAAATTCATAGCAAAGGTGAATAAATCGATGAACAAAATCCTCTATAGACTCACCTAACTTCATTCTAATATGATCGATTCTATCACATTCATCTTGATAATCATACTTGTCAAAGGCTTCACAAAGTTCCTTAACAAGTTGCTCAAATGAATGAATAGAAGAAAAAAGTAATGTATGAAACCATTTCTTGACTCAACCTTCAAAAGTGAGGGTGAAAAATTTGGCCATCACATCCTTACAATGCATTCCATTAGAAAGACAAAAATGAGCAAATTGAAACATATGTTCAAGGACAGTTAGTCCATCCTTGCCATCAAATTAAATTGAGACAAGTTATGAATAATTTCTAAGGGGATGGGAAGATGAAGCTCCTTGGAAAAACATCCTAGGATTATGATTTGGGAAAGATCCATTTAAGACAAGAGATTCAAAACATACTCAACATACACAACTTGCCATCTGGCCCTCCTTCTGTGCCATAATGTTGACGGTGTTGGACATTGCCAACATACAGCGGGTCTCACAATGTGAAGTCCCAATCATACCTCACACCATTTGGAATAGGAACCCCATTTGGAGTATCGGCTCGACCACCATAACTTAAGGTTTTCCTTGGTTGCAACGGATAACATAAAATATTATGCACATAACCTTTGAATAAACAAGTATGTTGACATTTCGAAACACCAATTGCAATGTGTAGAAGGAGGCCTTCATGTGATGGGTGATAAGAGTGAGTCTTTAGAAGGAAAGTAATAGTACTATCCTAAGGGAGGAACACGAGAGCAAGGAAATATTTGTTAGTTATCTAGCGAAGTAGTTCACATAGAAAGAATGATCCTTAAAGAAAATAAAGCACACCTTCAACAAGATAAGCACCAAATCCAATGAAGTAGTTCAATTTCTTTAGTACATGTGAACATAACATATACCAAAAACATCCAAAGAATAGTCTTACAATATTCACATTACATGCATGAAAATGTGTTGGCTCAATGACCCTCAATTATAAGGTGAAAGATCTGTAGAAATTCCTTGTAGATTCAAGCTGCTAATTTTACTTTACTAAAACAATAGACTTGAATCTACTCTACTCATCAGCTGAAACATTTTAACGATCACAAAATCATGAAGCATACAAGAGAAAGATTTCAATCAACACAATACATAATGATTTCCTGGGGAAACCCACAACTAAAACCCCTGCTATTTGTACTATCTCTATCTATCTCACAACTTCCTAGACAAGCCTTGGCCAATACTTAACCAATTTTCTGCTTGCCTAAGTCCCTATTTCCTTGCATTGTTTCCTTGGGAATTAGCCCCCTATTAATTAGGGAATTTCCTCAATATGAATTGCGCAATCCTCATAGGCCTTCCTCTGACTGCATGCACCACCTGTACAATTCACATGATTATACAACTAATAGTATATTTCCCTTGAACTCGAACCTCAACTGGGAAACTCTCAGTTCTAACATGCATGAGTTATTTATGTGTGAATCATCAGTTAACTGGTTGAACACGTGAAGAAACACCCCACTATCTAACCTCCTACTAGTTCCTCCATCATTTGGAACTAGAGTAATTAATTAATTTAGTTAAAGTGAATTAATTAATTATAACTCAAAATAAACTCAACCAGGGCTTCTATAATGTAGGGCTCTACATGACTCAAGTTGGACCCTCAACTTGAATTAACTAAGCCAACTAAGTCAATTTAACTTAGTTAACTCGTATAAGCTGTCTTGTGATGTGGGATTACAATTTTATTCCTAATTTAATTCAAGGACAAAATTAAATTAGGATTTTCTTGTTGCATTTTCAACACTCCCTCTCAACAAGAAAGCGATTACCAGATACCCCAATCCTGCCTCTATGGATCTTAGATTTTCCTCTTGACAGTGCCTTAGTCAAGATGTTTGCATCCTGTTCCTTTGTAGAAATGTACACCAACAACATGATTCTTCTCTGAACACAATCTTGTAGATGGTGATACCAGATGTCGATATGCTTGGACCAATCATGAAAAAATATATTCTCCGAGAGTTTGATACAAATATGATTGTCACAGTAAATCACTCTAGTATCCATCCATTGACCAAATAACCTAACAAGGATCTTCCTCATCCAGATAACCTCACGAGCTGCTTAACTAGCAGCCATGTACTCTGCTTCTGCCGAACTGAGTGTAATTGATCTCTGCTTCTTCTTGTACCAAGAAACTGCTGCTGATCCAATAATGAAGATTCCCCCTAATGTGATCTTCCTTTCTGATGCACTCCCTTCCCAATCTACATCTATGAAGCCTTGAAGCTTCACTCCCTCTATTCGTCTGTACCAATTACGAAATTGAGTGGTGCCTCTGAGGTATCTCAACGCATGTTTAGTTTCCTTCCAATAGAGTTTGGTTGGCTGAACAATTATTTGACTAAACTGGTTAACTGCAAAAAATATGTTTGGTAGCATGTTCACCAAATACATAAGTGAATGCACAAGCTGCCTATAAATAGTAACATCCACTACTTCACCTGAAGTAGCATATTTCTTCCTCCCATTCCTTGCTAGAGGAGTCTCCATGGGTTTGCTTCTCTCCATGTGGAACTTCTTCAGTATCTCATTGGCATACTTGCCCTGAGAGACAAACAGTTCCTCATATCCTTTCCATACTTCCATACCAAGGAAATAATGCATGAGACCCAGGTCCTTCATCTCAAATTCTCTTGCAAGATCCTCTTTGCAAGATTTGACCAACTTCTCATCACCTATTAGAATTAAATCATCGACATATAATACTATAATCAACAATTTACCTTCAACCACAATATGGTAAAGGTTCACATATGCTTCATTTTTGGTGAAGCCCAACCTGGTGAAATATATGTCAATGCTAGTGTACCAAGCACGGGGTGCTTGTCTCAATCCATACAACACTCTCTTGAGTTTGCACACATGCAACTCTCTTTTGAAGGTCTCAAATCCTTTTGGCTGGTCAATGTACACCTCTTTCTCAATCACTCCGTTGAGGAATGTTGTCTTTACATCCATCTAACGTATCTTCGATCCCATATGTGTTGAAAGTGATAGAATAGATTTGATTGAATAGTACCTTACTACTGGAGCAAAGGTCTCCTTGTAATCAATTACCTCCACTTGAGAGAACCCTCTGGCCACAAATATAGCATTGTTTTTCTCGACACTCCCATCTATCACTTGATTTACCTTGTAAAACCATCTGGAACTCACCACTGACTTGTCTTCTAGTCTTGGAACCACTTCCCAAACATTGTTTCCGGTAATGGAGTCATACTTCTCTACCATTGCATCAACCCATACTGGTTTCTGCACTGCTTCCTCGAGTGAGGAGGGCTCAATCTCTACACTCTTTCTCATCATATCCATGTAGCCAGTGTATCGATATAGTGACCTCATTTACCTACGTTGTGATGTGGGTTATCCCACATTCTCTCTAGTATCATGCATCAATCTGTCAACTTCTATGGTGAACTTCCTTCCATCTTTGAAAGTCTTTGCATGAGAGGGTGCTTCCACTCTATGCTCCTCTGCACGTGGTTGCTCCACATCATCAAGAAGTTCTTCTTTTGGAGCTAAAAGCTCTTGATCTGCATGCAACTAAAGCTCCCTCTCAAGGGAACATCTCATGGCCTTCTCTTCATCGAACTTCACATCTCTATGAACCAATGTCATCTCATGAGATGGTTTGTAAATCTAATAGTTTTGAGGTGCATCAATGTACCCCCCAAATATGCCCAAATCAGTTGTTGGCTCTAGCTTTTTTCTTGCATCCTTGGTAACATGATAGTAAACTGATGAACCAAAGATTCTGAAGTGTGCCACATCTAGTTTCTTACCTGAAAAATATTCTTCTAGTGTACTCGTACCAAGAATCCGATGAGGAATCTTGTACTGCACATATACAATTGTGTTGCATGCTTCATCCCACAAGTGGAATGATAGGCCCTCATCATGTAACATTGCTCGTGCAACTCCCAAAATACTTCTGTTCTTCCTTTCACCCACCCCATTCTGCTATGGGTTATGAGGTGCTATTAACTCTCGTTGAATGACTTTTGATGCACAAAATTTCTTGAATTCATTCGACACATATTATCCACCATTATACTACTAAGTGCCTTCACTTTCTTGCCAGTGTCTTTCTCAACAAGTGATTTAAATTCACAAAATTTAGATAACATTTGATGTTTCTTCTCCATGAAGAAAACCCAACACTTACATGAGAAATAATCTACAAATATTGCATAATACTTGTGCTTAGCTATGGAGGTTGTCGAGAACGGTCCACACACATATGAGTGAACTCTTTCAAGGAATGCTTCCACTCGATTGTCCTTATCATGAAATGTGGCTTTGGTGTACTTCCTTAATGTACACCCTTTGCATCTATCTCTCTTCTCTAGTCTACCCTTAGGAAGCCCAATAGAAATCTATTACATGACTTCAAAGTTCCATGGTACAAGTGGCCCAATATTCTATGCCACAATTCACCAATTTCTTGGCTTTGCACCTTCTCTTCTTTTGTGCTCAAAGAAGCATAGTCTTTTGCTTCCAATTTGTAGAGGTTCTTCACTCGAACCTCGATCCGCTTCACTTGTCTTGAGGCTATGTGATAAAGGAAGTCCTTTTGTTTTCTAAATATCACATCATAGCCACGGTCCTCTAACATAGCAACTGAAACCAAATTCCTCTTTAGACCTGAAGCATACATGACATATTTTAATGTGAGAGGAGAACCAAAATCCCTCTGAAAATCCCTCTGAAAGGTAACAGTTTCGATGTTGGTTGTGTTATACCTTCCATCATCTCCCATTTTGATGTGCATCTGAACGCCCTTCTCCTCCAAGTCACTGTAGAATTATTTGTTTCCAATCATATGGAATGAGGCTCCACTCTCCAGATACCACACACTACCCATCACTGATGTCACAATGCAAGCAATGAGGGTGAAATCCAACTCAAATTGTGAATCAAGAGCTTCACCTGCCACTACTCCTAAGGGTTTCTTTCCATCCTTCATGTGCAGACACTTCATGGCATAATGTCCCATCTCATGGTAGTGAAAACATTTAATCTTTGACAAGTCCTTCTTCTTGTCGCCCTGAATAGAATCTCCTTTGGATTGGAATTTATTTCCTTTCCCTTTCTTTGCCTTTCCATCTAAGGCACAATTCTCCTCATCATCATGCTTGGATGAAGTTCCGTCTATGGTGCTCTGCCTTATCTCTTCTTGTACCAAGTCGAACCACAAACATTCCCACTTTGGTAGATGCTCCCTCCCATTACCAAATAATAGTAGCTGTGCCAGCTCTTGGGAAGGCCTAGGAGTGCTAGGTTGACCAAATAATCTTCAACAACTATAATACCGACACTCCCAAGCTCATCCGGACATGGGGTAAATCTGCTAAAGTATTATGGTATTTTTCACCCTTCATCTTCATCTTCCGAAGCTTGTCCTTCAGTGCCAACTTCCTGTGATCACTGTTGTTGTGAAACAAGTCGAACAAGGCATGCTACATTGCATATGGTGTATCCTTCCTGTGGAGTTTCAAGACAATATGATCTCAAACTCATCATATTATAATCCTTCTCTTCTTTACAACACATTTCTTCCACTCTGCCAGATCTTGAGCATCTATTGTTGGAGGCTTAGGAATATTAGTGTCTAGGAATTCCTTTATCCCATGTCCTCCAACAATGCCTCCATCATATCCTTCCAAGAAATATAGTTCGAACTACTCAAAAGGGCATATTCGAGTCTAAATCTGTAGAATGACATCCTACTGGCTTTGAAGAATGATACTGCAAATTCGATTTCACCTGAAAAAGACAAACTCATATTCTCCTCTTATAGAGTGATTTCTGGTCTGGTACCATGTAGAAGTTCCTTATAGATTCAAATTGCTAATTGTAATTTACTAAAAAAATAGACTTAAATCTACTTTACTTGTTAGCAGAAAAAATTTAACGATCGCGAAATCACGAAGCATATAAGATAAATAATTCAATAAACACATTATATAATGAATTCCTGGGGAAATCGATAGCTAAAAACCCTTGGTATCTGTATATTGCATTAGTTAGAAAATATGAGAAGATTACAATTCTTTGCTCAATCCCGAACAACCTCTGCACTATCTTTATCTGTCTCACAACTTCCTAGACAAGCCTTGGCTAATACTTAACCAATTTTCGGCTTGCCTAAGTCCCTATTTCCTTGCACTGTTTCCCTGGGAATTAGCCCCCTATTTATTAGGGAAATTCCTCAATATGAATTGTGTAATCCTCATAGGCATTCCTCTAACTGCATACACCACTTGTACAATTCAGATGATTATACAACTGATAGTACACTTCCCTTGAACTCCAATCTCAACTGGGTAACTCTTAGATATGACATGCATGAGTTATTTATGAGTGAATCATCAATTAACTGGTTGAACAAATGAAGCAAAACCCCGTTATCTAACCTCCTACTAGTTCCTCGATCAATTGGAACTAGTTTAACTGACTTTAACTCAGTTAAACTGAATTAATTAATTACAACTCAAAATAAACCCAACTAGGGATCCTATAATGTAGGAGGTACTCTACATGACTCAAGTTAGACCCTCAACACGAATTAACTAAGAAAACTAATTCAATTTAACTTAGCTAACTCGTAAAAGTTGTCTTGTGATGTGCAATTACGATTTTATTCCTGATTTAATTCAAGGGAAAAATTGAATTAGGATTTTCTTGTTGCATTTTCAACAAGATCCAAGTACATAGTTACAATGGTGAGCCACTAGCTCTAGTAGTGGAACATTAAGTCACGTCTTACTTCTCCAAATAATATCTTTCTCTCCTATGGAAAGTTAGAGAAGCCATGGCAAGCTCTCCAAAGCCTAAGGCTCCAAAAGCCCTTTGCTTGAGTTATGAGGTCACTTTTATGACAAGAGGACTGATCTTCCATATCCTCATGAATCTTGAACTACCCTCATGACCCTTGGACTTCTAATATGACCATTGAACTTCTATGTGATTCATTTTTCCACATGTGACTTTTGGACTTCCACACATTGCATTTTTCCACTTTCCTTTTGATAATTACATTATTACATTCCACATCATGTGGCAAGAGACATGGACACATATGACCTTGTGATGACACTTTTTCAAGCCACAACTTGGCAATGATGACATGGAATTCATGATGCAGTGGAAATGCTAAGTTTCTCTCCTTGCTACTATGTCTTGTATTCTTGATGGTAGATCTAATCAGTACTTCATCTTCCTAAAATATCTGCTCTGTTCTTCATCTACACCATCCAAAGGGTCTTCAATCAACTCTGGGACCTTTTTAGCTATCATGCAATGGATTTATTCTGTCATGGTCCAGGATCTACTTCATGTCCTCATGATTGTTCTTCTTTATGCTTATTCTCTGCAAGTGCTACTTTATCTCTTCTTCTTGACATATTCCTTGAGAATCACCTTACCTTGTCAAGGAGGTACACCTACCAATGAAGTTAACTCATAAGAAGGCAAAATCAGTCTTGAAATCATCTATCCTATCTCTACCTTGCTCATGGAAGAAGTTGCTTGTGATAGGTCTATGAAAGGACTGAGAGGGGAGGGTCTTGATGAGGAGGGCGCAATTGAGCCTAATAGTGGGCAAGGAAAGCACCATTGTTCATTAGGATTGTCCCATGTGCTATGAGGAGGGGCTCTTCAAGGTCCAGCGTAGTGGGTAAGTTCAAGGAACAATGTGATGAGCCTGATGACTAAGACTGCACCATGCGCTAGGCTCAAAGGAGTAGGAGACAGTGAGAGCATAATTTTACTTGAGAATGTTTGAGAGGAGGCCTCACTGAGCTCTATGACTGCACCATGAACCGAGGAAGTAAGGCAGGACAAGCCTTGGGTACGTAGAGGGAGCACAATCAATAGTGAGAGCAAGACTAAGCACTATCACAGTGCCATGCACTGGGCGTAAGGGAAGATCTAAATGTCAGCGTAGTTTAGCTCAACTGTGGCTAGCACTTCATTAGGAATGCACTCTACGCCCAATGCTAGCACAATTTGACTTGATAGTGACTGAGAGGAGGACTCATTGTTCACTAAGACTGTTATCACCTGGATTGAACCTCAAGCTGAAGGAATGTAATGCTAGGGTAACCACAAACCATGCTTAGCCAAGTAGCTAGCCCTACTAGGCCAGGAGAGGGCTCTCTCTGTAAGGATCTCAGCCAAGATGACTAGATCAAGAAAATGATATTAGGATAGGTATAGTAGCACAAGGTTTGATTTGATTTTGAAGGGTTTTGCTGGATCAAGAGGAGCCAAACAGTCAGGGCAAGGAAATTAGGTCAAAATTGCAGGGTGTTCGATGGGGAAAGGTAGGCATAAGGCTCAACACTCTAGGGCTTTATGGTGAGGTGATTCAAGATAGGTGAGGAAATAGAAAGAGCATGTAAGCAACATGGATTCTTCCTAGACTGAAGAAAACATAGACTGTGAATATTTTCCTAAAATAGAGCATACATATTATGGGTTTTGCCTATAAACTTGAAAACATCCCCTTAAAAGCAATGAAATGACTGATGAAGTACAAAAAACATCCTAACATATGATCACAATAGAGAAAACTAAACTAAACATCATACCACATGGATCCCAAAGAAATAGCTGCAACTTTTCATTAATCTCCTGCTGAAAGTGATACAAAATGATGTTTTCTCAAAGCATAAGCATCCAACTGAGTCCAACCCTTTACAATGAGAAAGAAAAAGAAGATATAGACCTCAATTCAACCTCCTCCCATCCTCAGGGGTCGAATCCCTAGGATGAGGAACTAATCCATCAAAAACTGAACAAGAAACTGGAATCTAGGCAACCTAACAACTTGCCTCTAAAAGGGAGGAAACTGATTCATTTGTCCTCAAGATAACTTTTGATCTAATGAATCTACCTTCTAGTAACTATTATCCATCTTATTTACATGCCTAGTTACCATTTACATCAATAAAAACATCATCCATGAGAGAAAACTCAAAATTACAGTCATGGCACAGTGAAGTGAAAATTCAAGATAAAATTGCCCTATGCGTAGCGCCTAAGCTCTATGTGAAATTCTTTTTGCATGGACATTTTGGAGGTATTCCTGATGCCAAAATTGAGCTCATGATAGCTCATTGGAAAGCCTATTGTGTCTACTTTCCAAATCTTCCTTTAGTTTCCCATTTGGAGTTGATTGGACCCCTCAAAAACTAATTCTCCCAAGACTGCTTCTATGGCTCAAAAAGAAGGCAGAAAGGTCATTTTTTAGTGTTTTTTGACCTTTTGGTTGACCAATTATGCTCCAAAAGCTTAGAAAATGCATAGGGTGCATGTACTCATCATTGTGAATCCAAAAATGCTGACCATTTCCTCATTGGATTTTGGCGCTGTGCATAGTGCCAAAATTTCTGTGTCAAAAGTTGCTAAATTCTCCAAAAGGAAAAAATTCTTCAAAACTTACTCAAAATCTATGGAGAACACCACCATCAGGTGTCTTGGTTATCCAAGGAAGCTTCAATAAGCAACCTAAGCCTATCACCCTCCTTTTTGCCCTTGAGTGCTTTTTTTAGCCTTGTCTTCATTTGCTTGACCCTCATGTTGCAAATCTTGTTCTAGGTCCTGTAATGGCGAGCCATGTGCCTGATGATTTGATTGTCCCTATTGGCCCTTTCTAGCAGCTTCTCCAAATGAAAATTGACCCTGTGGAGTAAACACTTCCCTATCCGATGCAAACAACTTTCTAGCCGCTCTCTGATATGTCTTGTAGGATTCTAGCTCCTCAACAGCTTTAGTCAATTTAACCTTCTCATCTTTCTTTACTTTGGCACTGCTGGAAGGCCTTTCTGCTTCTTGAGGCACCAATGGAGGAATCTGAGGACCATTGAAGATGTCATTGGCAATAAATGTATCCCAGGAGATATTGAGGAGGTTGAGATGATGTAGTACAATCATCTTAATCAAGGAATAGTGATAGATACTACACATCTGCAGGGGGTAAGGCTTTTTTTGCACAATGTAGGCCATCTTCTCAATGTTCCTGAATAAGAAATATCGGATGTTCAACATTTTCACTCTTGTGAAATGCATAAGAAGCCTAATATGAGAGGTGTACAATCTAGAAAATCTTCCCTCACATGTAAAATACTTCATAATGATCCTCATCATAGGGGCAAACTTGTCTTCAAGGAACCTGAAAGGAAAGGTCCTCTTCTTTTCATTTCTATACCTTGAATTGATGTATAGTTCATAGTAGTTCTCATCCAAATATTGTGCCTTATACCATTTTCCCCCCACATTTGGAATCCTTGTAGCATCAACAATGATGGAGGATGAAACTGTAAATGTCACCCCAACAAAATTTACCTTGTTATCATAGAGATTGGCTACAAAAAGCCTGGTCAACTCAGGATGATGTTGAACTCTTTCCACCTGCTAACAAAACTCATAACACCCTAGATGCCTGAAACGAGAGATAGTCATATGAGAAGCCTGCAACTCTCTGATGTTTGATGGTTCCTCTTTGATGATTCTGCCTCCCTTATGTGGTTTTCTCTGATGCTGAGGTTCATCTCCCATGCTTTCACTGCCATTGTTTTCCTCCTCCTCATAATCTCTATCCTCTTTATCCATGTCTGTTGAATTTTGAAGCTTTGAAACCCTATAGAAGGTAATCAAGAAGTGAGTTATGGTGAATAGGGATAGGGGAAGGGGAGATGAACTTATGCAATGTAGGATGAAATATATATGATATGAGAGTGAGAAGGAGAGTATTTTTTTTTGGTAGGGACTGTTTAGTAAATATGGTTTTAAGGATTTTGTTTTGGGGATTAGGGTATAAGAGATAGGTGGAGGGGTTTGTTTGAGGGAATTAGGGTATAAGGGATAGGTGGAGGGGTTTGTTTGAGGGAATTAGGGTATCAAGGATAGGTGGAGGGATTTGTAGGCAACCTAGGGTTTGGAATTTTAAATAGAAAACCAACTTCAAAATCATGAACTGAATGCCGAGAGGATAGTTCAAGGAGTGCACTTACTTGTTTAGAAGTTCTAGGTGTCAAAAGAGAAATTTGGATGATTGATAGGGTGGTTTTGGTGCTTGTTGGCCCTATGCGCAGTGCCTTGTATAGGTACGCAGTGCTCCGGCTCTATGCACAATGCCATGTAAAATTGCATTGGAAAACAGGTCCTATGCATAGTGCTCCAGCTCTATGCGCAATGCTTCCTCCTCTATGCACAACGCCTCCTGCTTTATGTGCATCGCCCCAGCTCTATGCGCAATGATTTTTGCAAGCCACTTTTGGAGGCTTTCCCAGTGTCCAAATTGAGCCCATGTTAGCTTGTTGGAAAGGTATATCTCGTGGCTACACAATGGACCTATCAAGCACTAAAAATGATCAATTATAGCCCCTGAAACACCAATTCTGCCAAGACTGCTCAAAAAGTGCAAAATGAGAGTGCAAAAATGAAGTGTTCTCTTGCAGGAAACTTTTGGAGGTCTTCCTCAACTCCAAATTGAGTGAATAATAGCTCATTGGAAATATATTTTTGTCTAGTTATCATTTGACTCATCCAGAAAGTCATTTGGAGACTCCAGATAGAAGAAAAAGTGATTTTTCCAAAGTCACTCCACAAGTGCAACAAATCTCTTGTAGCAACTATATTTTTGTCATTTCTATAAAACCATGACACCTGTGTAAAAAGTGAAGGAGGTTTTTAATCCTTGGCCTATTATGGACAAAAATCTCTCTCACATTTTCCAAATTCATCCCTGTTTGGTCTAAAACATAGTTTGAAGAAAAACCAGCCCTATGTGTGGCAAATGATTTTTCCTTTGGAATGACTTCTTGAAAAATGATGGAGACATGATGTTTATGAGTTGTAATGTCCTCATACTTTCTGAAATGACCTCCCTTATGCCTCATATACTCAGATGTCTTTGATTCCATAACCAACCCTAGCTCAATGGGTGAGGAAATTAGGATTTAATGCTTGTGGAAAATGATGATTTGGACACCATTGGGAAAAGACAACTCCCTTTGGCATGCACTTAACCCTTGGAAAGTTTACCCTTTCACTTGACTATTTCCTTTGAAAAAATTGATATTTAATGGTCTGGAATCTTTGGAACATTGAGTTAACAACTTGGGATGGTGAAATTATTACATTTGAAAGACATAAAATTACATAATGAAATAGGCATTTCTCTTTACAAATCATCTTCACATGGTGAAGGGATGTTATTTGATCACCCTTTACTTGCTGGTCTTATGCAATGGAATGGAACCTTGGCAACCCTAATGACCTAATGAAACCTTGAAAAACCCTAAAATACCTAATGAGACCTTGAAGGACTGAATTTCAAGATGACATAATAACCTCATGATTGATACAAATGGCATGATAAAAATAACTTTATGGATGATGCATAGTTAACAAGATATGAAACTATGCCAGCAGGTAATCACATTTAGGTAAGAGTGATGTTTTTGGACTAGGACTACCATCAGTGACTATTTTTTTTGCATGACCTAGTGGAATGATAAAAGATTTCTGTGTGGGGCACCTAAAATGAATATGAAAAGAGAAATTTTGATCACTGGTAGCAATATGCAAATACTGACCCTAACATTGGCTCCATTGGGGATGGTATATCCTTGGAGGTGCCAAGAACATCGCAGACCAAGTAGCCTTATCCATTGGGCATGGAGTAAAAAAAAACTCAATCTGAAATACATGATTGAATACTGATGACTCAAAGACACAAACTGACTTTTACTCAATTGAAAACTGACTCAATACTAAAACACAACTGACAAACTGAAAAAGATGCTCAAAATGACTTATTCAATATAATCTACTCTAGCTGTTCCATTCATCACCTGATCAAGTGAAATGAAACAACCAATGCAATGAAGTAAGCATTTTGGCTGTTGTTTGAATTCTCCGCAAGTGCTTGTTTATGAGCAAGAAGAGAGAACTACTGAAAGGAAACTCCCATGAAAATTTGTCAACAGACTAAATCTTAATGAAATTACAAAGCACGAGCCCACCTGTTGACCTCAAGAACGCTGCGAAAGTATCTTCATAGGAATACATATTGATTTCCAGCACATCTAATACGTTACTGCTCCACTCTAGATAATCTTCATACTTTCGTTTCAAAATTTTCCTAACATCTATGTTTTCTTTCTTTGATGATTGCAGCAAATTGACAAAAGGATTCTGAAACTCACGAATGACTAATTTTTCTTGATGATTAACAACAAAACAAAAATATTCTTCATTACTCTCTTGATATGACTGCAAATCTTGGTATGAGCTTTGTAATGAAACTCGTACTGAACAAGACAATGAAGCCAGGTGTCGGATCAAGTTTATATCAAAATTCTTTTCAGGCTCATAGTTAGCTAATGGAGAAGGACTTTTACTACAGATATCATCCAAAACATCATCTATTGGGTCATGACACTCTACAGGCTGCTCATCCTTTGATTTAGAGATATTATGAAAATTTTTCTTTAAAAACTGAAATGTTTCAAAACATAGTGGTACAGAGTCATCTTGCATCATTTGATCATATGTTTCAGCTTCCAAGCCTTCATCTGCAATTTGAAATTCAATGGAACTCGGTGGTTGCAAATCTAGAGCTAGGGAGGCTTCTATGTCGCAAATGATTTCCTCGACCAATTCATGAGAAGGTTTATCCTTTATAGTGTTGACCACTCACTTATCTACTTGCTTATCGTTTTCTCTTATTTTTGCAAATGATGAAAAACACAAGGGTAAGGAGCTCTAATAAAAAATTTGATTATCCTCTTGATTGTCAAGATAAAAAATCAATGAGTGCTGATTTTTTATCGCATCAAAGTTACCTCTGATGAACTGAAATGAAGTAAAACAAAGAGGCAAAGATCCTTCACTTACTTCCAAGTTTTCTGCACTTTCCTCATCACTGTCATAGTTGATATGCTTCGGCTGATTACTGTATTCGAGCTGCTGAAACTGAACTTCCTCCTCCCACAAACTTTGGAGAACATAATAATTATCGTACTGATCAAATTTTGGAAAATCATCAATATAAGTAATGTCACCAATCATACACATTATATTATCAGATTGTTTCTCCTTGGATTGATCTACAATTCCATTTTCAAATCTGTGGTAGCTAGGATTAGCAAGAATTTTTTTAGGGCTAGCAATCTTTTCTTTTTCTGGGACAGGTGGGTCATGGTGATCTTGAATAGAAAATTCATCTCTTGAGGTGGTTTTTTGCATCATTTCTTCCATTTTACTTACCAAAATGTCGATCTTTACCTCTGAAGATGTTAGGTGCTCTACAATGTTCTCCCTCTCTTCTTCCTTCAGCTTTGCCCTTCTGATCAACAGATTAGCCTCTACATCTACTGCACTGTTTTGCATCTCTTCAAGTGTTGCAAGGTTCCTTTCCCTCAGCTAAAACTCCATTTCCGGATCAAAGGCATCTGGGTAGTGCAAGAGATCGGATCCAGGAGGAGGCCTTATATTTGTAGGCATTGAAAAATAGACTTGGTTAAACCTGGAAAAAATTGTTTCACTATCTCCCCTGGCAGTCATTTTAGCTAGTTATAATCTTCTAGAATCAATAAAGGGTTTTGTTTAACCACCCACTTGTCGAGGAAAATTTTGACGAACTACTGGAAATCTGCGATGCTTGCATCAGGCATGTTTTTGAACCAACTCTTGACTTTTCCTTGTAAAGAAAGAGCGAATAGCCTCATGCTGACATCCTCTTCTTCGACTTCAAAAAGGTTGAGGAAAGTCTCAAAATTCTGCATATGTCTCTCAACAGTGATATTGTCATATTCACCATCAAACTTTGGCAGGTATAGGTAATGATTTTCAGGGAAAGCATGGAGTATAGGAGGTAAGATGAGTGGTTTGTATCGATCTGGAATTTTACAAGGCGTAGGAGTATGTATAGAATCTGTAGAATTAATCTTGGCCTCTTTAGGCTCATCAAGTTGAAGATGGTCATCATAAGATTCAGAATAAGGGTCTTCATCAAGATCAAAGGTGTACGAAGAATTTGTTTTCACAATCTTTAAAGGGAAGGAATCACATGCAGGTTTAGGATATTTTCTCAAATACAATATACTTTGTAAAACCTTTTTGACATTCTCGGGAAAGGAGAAAAAATAATTTATGACAAAGAACATAATGTCTTTCCATATTATCCTTTCATGTTTCGATTGGTCGGGTTCATCCTCCAGTGGAGTCTTTGGATATGATCTCGAAACTAATTTGGAGTCACCAGGTGAATGATTGCAGCCTTCCTGTGTCTGATCGTTGTCCACCATCAACAATTAGATCTAGATCTGAACTTTGATGATATTTCCTAGGGAATATGAAACCTTTCGCTCATTCCCCAGTATGGTTGCCACTATGTTAACACTTAGATTGAATCTCAGGCCGAAGGAAGGCAATGCCAGGGTAACGACAAACCACACTAAGATAAGTAGCTAGCCCTACTAAGCCAGGAGAGGGATCTCTCCTTAAGGATCTCAGCCAAGATGACTGGATCAAGAAAACGATATTAGGCTAGGTATAATAGCACAAGGTTTGATTTGATTTTGAAGGGTTTTGTTGGATTAGGAGGAGCCAAACAGTTAGGGCAAGGAAATTAGGTCGAAATTGCAGGGTGTTCGATGGGGAAAGGTAGGCACAAGGCTCAGCACTCTAGGGTTTGATGGGTGAGGCAATTCAAGACATGTGAGGAGCTAGAAAGAGCATGTAAGAAACATGGATTCTTCCTAGGTTGAAGAAAACATAGACTGTGAATATTTTCCCAAAACAGAGCATAAATATTACGGGTTCTACCTATCAACTTGAAAACATCCCCTTAAAAGCAATGAAATGATTGATGAAGTAAAAAAAACATTCTAACATATGATCACAATATAGAAAACTAAACTAAGCATCATACCACATGGATCCCAAAGAAATAGCTGCAACTTTCATTAATATCCTCTTGAAAATGATACAAAATGATGTTTGGTTAAAGCATAAGCATCCAACTGAGTCCAACCCTTTACAATGAGAAAGAAAAAGAAGATATATACGTCAATTCAACCTCATCCCATCCTTAGGGGCCGAATCCCTAGGATGAGGAACTAATCCATCAAAAACTGAACAAGAAACTGGAATCTAGGCAACCTAACAACTTGCCTCTAAAAGGGAGGAAATTGATTCATTTGTCCTCAAGATAACTTTTGATCTAATGAATCTATCTTCTAGTAACTATTATCCATCTTATTTACATGCCTAGTTACCATTTACATAAGTAAAAACATCATCCATGAGAGAAAACTCAAAATTACAGTCATGGCATAGTGAAGTGAAAATTCGGGATAAAATTGCCCTATGCGCAGTGCCCAAGCTCTATGCGCAACGCTTTTTATAGGACCATTTTGGAGGTCTTCCCGATGCCCAAATTGAGCTCATGATAGCTCATTGGAAATCCTATCTTGTCTACTTTCCAAATCTTCCTTTAGTTTCCCATTTGGAGTTGATTTGACCCCTCAAAAACTGATTCTCCCAAGACTGCTTCTGTGGCTCAAAAAGAAGGCAGAAAGGTCATTTTTTGAGTGTTTTTTGACCTTTTGGTTGACCAATTCTGCTCCAAAAGCTTAGAAAATGCACAGGGTGCATGTAATCATCATTGTGAATCAAAAAATGCTAACCATTTCCTCATTAGATGCCCCTAGGAAAAGCACAATGCCAGTAGTGCTGCGCATAGAGCCAAAATTTCTGTGTCAAAAATTGCTAAATTATCCAAAAGGAAAAAATTCTTCAAAACTTACTCAAAATTTGTGGAGAACACCACCATCAAGTGTCTTGGTTAGCCAAGGAAGATTCAACAAGAAACCTAAGCCTATCACCCTCCTTTTTGCCTTTGAGTGCTTGTTTTAGCCTTGTCTTCATTTGCTTGACCCTTATGTTGCAAATCTTGTTCCAAGTCTTGTAATGGCGAGCCATGTGCCTGATGATTTGATTGTCCCTATTGGCCCTTTTAAGCAGCTTCTCCAAATGCAAATGGACCATGTCAAGTCAATTTTCTCTATCCTCCTCAATCTCCTTCTCAAGCCTTTGTTTTGTAGTCAAGGTGGTTGGGGTTTCTTCTTCTTGCATTACTGACTTGTCTTTGTCACCTTACCTCTTTGCTTTGAGAGGTTCCAGCTCCATGAGGACTTGTTTGTCACTTAGCTGCTTATTCTCTTGCTCAAGGTATGAAATGAAATATTTAGCTATCGCCAAGTTGTCCATTAGTTCTTGGATCTGTGCATCTTTTTCCCTTATGGTTATGCTTTCGTTTGTTGCCTCATCTTGAGCCTCCAAGTCAACTATCTCAATGTCATGATGGATGTGTGGCTGTTCTGGTTCATCATCTTCCATCAAATCAAATTCCCTTTCCTCCTCATCATCAAGGCTTTCCTCCAGCATCTTTTCCTTCCATTTATGCAGCTGTTGCACCTTTTGTACCTGTTGTGTAGATGAAGAAGGCAAATCCCCTTCCACATTTTGTGGAGCAAGCATTTTCCTATGGGCTAATGAAGAAGGCAAGGCCCCTTCCACATTAAGTGGAGTAAACACTTGCCTATCCATTGCAAACAACTTTCTAGCACCTCTCTGATGTCTTGTAGGCTTTTGGCTCCTCAACAACTTTAGTCTCTTTAACCTTCTCATCTTTCTTTACTTTGGCACTGCTAGAAGGCCTTTCTGCTTCTTGAGGCACCAATGGATGAATCTGAGGACCATTGAAAATGTCATTGGCAATAAATGTACCCAAGGAGATATTGAGGAGGTTGAGATGATGTAGTACAATCATCTTAATCAGGCAATAGTGATAGATACTACTCATTTGCTGGGGGTAAGGCTTTTTCTGCACAATGTAGGCCATCTTCTCAATGTTCCTGAATAAGAAATACAGGATGTTCAACATTTTCACTCTTGTCAAATGCATAAGAAGCCTAATATGATAGGTGTACAATCTAGAAAATCTGCTCTCACATGTAAAATAATTCATAATGATCCTCATCATAGGGGCAAACTTGTCTTCAAGGAACCTGAAAGGAAAGGTCCTCTTCTTTTCATTTATGTACTTGGATTTGATGTATAGTTCATAGTAGTGCTCATCCAAATCTTGTGCCTTATACCATTTCCCCCCCACATTTGGAATCCTTGTAGCATCAACAATAATGGAGGATGAAAATGTAAATGTCACCCCGACAAGAGTTACCTTGTTATCATGGAGATTGGCTACAAAAAGCCTGGTCAACTCAGGATGATATTGAACTCTTTCCACCTGCTCACAAAACTCATAACACCCTAGATTCCTGAAACAAGAGACAGTCATATGAGAAGCCTATAACTCTTTGATGTTTGATGGTTCCTCTCTGATGATTCTGCCTCCCTAATCCAGGTGGCTACAGAGACACACAATACAAATATGGCTCAAAAATCAAAGTGTTTAGATTGTGCTTGAACTAGGACCAGATCGAAGATCTCGTCGTCCTAATCGTGGAGGTGCAAACGGTTCGTCAAACCGAGCTCATATGCGAAAGATAGAGCTCTTCAAAGTTTGACATGACAGGGGAAAAGTGGGGCCCACAGTGTGCCACGTGGCATCCTAGTAAGCAGGTGGGACCCACATGGCAGCCCATCAGCCATTGACAGTTGGCGTTTTCTCATTTGTCTCCTCAAACTGGCATAAGAGACAAAAATCATGGGAAATGGGTAATAAATCACCATATAACGAAATGTTTCAAAATATAGTTATTAAAATAACTATATAAAAACAATACAAAACATGGTTTCAGGATCGGCGACAACAAACCTCTTCGAACCCTTTAAAATAGCTTTATCGCAACCATATATATATATAGATATATGTATGTATAGGGATCGGCGGCCATATATATATATATATATATATATATATATATAGGGATCGGCGGCCACAACCTCCGCCGAACCCTCCACAATTGTTTGCTCATATATATATATATATATAGCTTGAGTGGGCCTATGGCTAAGAGCATGTGTTTCCTCCTAAGAGGTCACAAGTTCAAAACTAGAGGGGGGTAGAGTATGTATGCCTTCGTAGACTTAGCAGTCAAATCGCTGCGTGGAGGTGGGTCCCTTGTCCCACAAACAAGGGGGTCTCCTACACCAATTTGGTGTCTGGCTTGGCTATGACCTTAAAAATGGATATTATTATTATTATTATTAACAAAACTGTTGTATTAAAGGGTGGGCACGGGCCATCGGCGGTGGACCCAGCCCACACCCCGAAACTATATATATATCGCATAACATATATCGCCCCCACCTAGCAGGCCATCGGCGATGGACCCGGCCCACACCCTGAAACTATATATATATCGCATAACATATATCGCCCCCACCGTATATATATATATATATATATATATATATATATCGGCAATCAGCACAATGCTTTTATATCAGCGCATATATATATATATATATATATGCGCTGATATAAAAGCATTGTGCTGATTGCCGATATATATATATATATATATATATATATATATATATATATATATATATAAAAGCATTGTGCTGATTTCCGATATATATATATATATATATATATATATAAAAGCATTGTGCTGATTTCCGATATATATATATATATATATATATATATATATATATATATATATATATATATATATATATATATATATATATATATATATATATCAGCGTAACCCTGATAAAGGCGCTGATACCTCCGCATTTGCCGATCGCCGATAAGTTTGACCACTGATATGGATATCGGCAAAGTCTCGGAAATCGTGCCGATAAACGCTCCAGCACCCGTATTGATCACCGATATTTCGGGAAGAGAAGCGCCGATAAGGTAATCATGCAGGGTTTTAGGCATTATGGTTTAAAAGGTTTATATATGGAAGAGGCGGGATTTGATCCCCTGACCTCTTCGTAACCATATGCCTCCTTTGCCAATATGCCAACCACTTTACCTTCGTGAATCCGCCCAAGGTTTTTCTACTTAAATAATCATTTTCCCCTTTGCACACAGTTTGAGGAGGAGAGAGATTGTAGGCACAAATTTTGAGGCATAATGCAGGCACGAATTTCGAGGCAGTGGATTAATTAATATTTTAATGCAAGAACCATGAATTTTGCATGAGGGCAGAATTTTCACTTTGTCAGAAATTGACAAGTTTTATATGGTTTTTACACCTCTCATCGCCACGAACACAATGATATTGTTCGTTGCTTCATTAGAGGTCTGTATTTTCCAGTCAGTTCCAAAATGCACGTGGAACCATGATTTCAGCAAAAACATGAAGTGGAACCATGAGCCATGAGCTTCTCCCAAGGAGGTAAAATTTTGACATTTCAGAATATAGTCAAGTTTATACTTGTTTTTCATGGCTTTCCATAGGGATCGCAATGGCGAGTTCAGATTCGTCATCTGAGTTTCGTATTTCCAGTACATCCATGAAACAAAATCTTTGAGGAATCCAGGGGAATATAGAAGATTCCTTGAGCCCAAAATTCTCAACTTCTCAGAATTTGGATTTTGGACAGTTGATTCAGCACTACTCAACAGCACAAATCTGATGGTGGCTTCAGATTTCTTATTCTCTCATTTCTTCTTCTAGTCACTTTTGTAAGTGGCAGTGCAGATGTCCACATTATTATGTAAGCAACCATCTTCATGTAATCAATGCCTTAAGAGCAATGGCCCGAGCAGATTCAATAGTGAGACATCCACTTCTTCAGATGGCCCTTGGTTGTGAGGTATATGATGTGTTCATGTCCTTCTTCTTTCTGAATTATGTTTTACAGATCCATAATTGATGTTGATGCAGGATCTTGTTTATGACATGTTGTCATGATTCCTTGCTTGATTTGATGCAGAATATTTTATGTGATGTACTTGTTGTCATAACTCATCATGTTATGTTTTAAGATCCCTTGTTGTATGTTGCTGGGATACTCTTTTTTTCGTCATGCATGTGTTTTGCTTTGACATCCCTTTTGTGCCATATTGGCGGGATGCACACCATGCATGTTTTTGTATCATACTGATAGGAGTCTTTTGATTGAGAGTTCTAGTTGTGGAATATCTCTTAGAGCCACTCCTGTGTGAGGCAATTTTTCCTTGTGTGATCGAGACATCATCTCTTTTGTACATCACCATTATTAACATCACTTAATGCATCAACCTACACCATCTTGACACCGGGGCTCAGAGACGTAGTCCCTCCTGGACGAACTTCATTATCAACGACTTTGTTTTCATGTGTTGATGATTGATATATTCCTATTCTTTACAACATGCAGATGTATTCATTAATTTTCTTTTAAAAGCAATTTTAACACATCACGAAAGTAAAAGGTCTTGGAAGGGTCCTTCGTCACACTCGGACCTGGATCAAGTGGTATCAAAGCGGTCTTTACGTTGATGTGAATTGCAGCGTGAACAATGATGAAAGATCAATGTACAAGACCATGCTTAACATTTCCAAGAAAGTGGAAATTGTGTATAAAACTCTACAGAAAGAAACAGAGGAAAAGGAGCGATTACAGCTTCAGTTGAAAGGCACAGAAGAGGCCATGAAAGAACTGAAGCAAGACAGAAATAATCTTCAAATAGAAAATGATGAATTGAAGATGCATCTACATGAAGAGAAAGAGGAGAAGCAGAGTTTAGCTACAAGCAAAGGACGAGGCCTTGGAAAAGCTGCAGTGAGACCCATGTGAAGTAAAAAGTAGTTCTCCATCTTCATGTATGTTTCCCGATGATGATTTCGTTGTGTTTGAAAATCACATCACAGGAATTAGCTACAAACTAGTGAAGAGAATGGGATATGAATGAAAAGGCTTGGGCGTTAATGGCCAAGGCATTGTCAATCCCATCAAAGTAGAGGAATTACCCCATCAAGCAGGACTTGGGTATGTTAGGAAAGAAGTTGGGGAATGCGATCCACCAACAACAAATGATGAGCAGCCCTCATCAGTTCTTTCCAAATTGAAAGAGAAGGTAAAAGATGTTGATTTCCTTTCGGTTTCATCTTCTCATAGTATGATGTCTGTTGGAGATTTGGAGATCCCAATTACAGGGACAAACATGAGGCTCCTTACAAAGATAAGGCACGAGGAGAAAGAACTTGGTGCTAATAACCAAGGCATCACTCAACCTTTGGAGGTTGTGCATGAGCATCAATTTGTAGGCTCGAGATACACTAAAGGAGAGTGCTCAAAGGTGTCAGATTCGTCTGAGACATCGTCAAGGAAAGAGAATGATGGGAAAACATCCCCATCATCCCATGGTAGTTTCCATTGCAGGAAGAGAGTTGAGGCAAGCTCTCATCACCATATTGACATCAAAGATAGCAAAGGAAGGTATAACCATTTTCGATCTTCGAATGTTCATTTTGATTATGATCATGTTGTTAATAATGAACGAAGATCAAGGAATCGAAAAACATGTACCTTTTATGGTTTACCTAACCATACCTTTTCTAAGTGTTGGAAAAGAATGACATCACTCATGAGGCATGAAAGACCCTCTCAATAGCATGAAAAGAAATAGGTTAAGCAGATATGGACGAAGAAAGCCTACTGCAGTCATTGCAATAGAAATGGAAATCAAAGAGCCACTTGCTAGAAGCTCCATCCAGAGCAGCACCTTAAAGACAAAGCATCAGTGCATGAACCAAGAAGAGCAGTTGTTCGACAAGCAAAACCACCTCAAGGAGGTGACCCATTCACATTGACAAGTGAAAAATGGTTTTTTTGACATGTTTTAATTTCATGGTCATTATTTTGTAAATCATTTATTTCATTTTAAAGTGTAAAAGTGATGATGTGTTTTCCATCACTTGGTCAGCAACAATGATGTCTAGTCATTTTTTGAGTCGTATTTTGAGTTACATGTTAAAACTATGAAAGTGATGTTATGTTTCCATCACTTGTCAAAACAATAGTGTCTGGCCTTATGAATGTAAATCATGTGTTACAGTGATGATGTGTTTTCCATCACTTTTTGAAGCAACCATGATGAGTTGGCCTTGTTGTCATAGCTGGGGTATTACGTCCATCTTGTTGTAAACTTGACCACCGAGTATGTGTTATAAACTCGTGGCAAGTATGGGACATTTGGGTCTTTAGTTTGGTCATGTTATTGAAAGCATGTAATTTGAAAAACCATGTACTACCGGTTGCAAAAGTAGCAGGTGTCGGTCTGTCGCTTAAGGCTCTAAAGAACAAAGGTGAAGGAGATGGAAGCGAGACCTTTTCAGGACGCTTGTGATGCAGACAGGGTACAGATAGAGATGCAGATTATTTTTCATGCTTTTGGAGGACCAAAAGCTCCTCAGTGGGGAGGATTGATCCAGGTGGCTCCAGAGACACACAGGACAAAGATGGCTCAAAAATCAACGTGTTTGGATTGTGCTCGAACCAGGACCAGATCGAAGACCTCGTCATCCTGATCATGGATGTGCGAATGGTTCATCAAACCGAGCTAGTATGCAAAAGATAGAGATCTTGAAAGTTTGACATGACAGGGGAAAAGTGGGGCCCACAGTGTGCCACATGGCATCCCAGTAAGCAGGTGGGACCCACATGGCAGCCCATCAGCCATTGACACTTGGAATTTTCTCATTTTTCTCCTCAAACTGGTAGAAGAGACAAAAATCATGGGAAATGGGTCATAAATCACCATATAACGAAATGTTTCAAAATATAGTTATTAAAATAACTATATAAAAACAATACAACACATGGTTTCAGGATTAGCGGCAACAAACCCTACCGAACCCTTTAAAACATCCTTATCGCAACCATATTATATATATATATATATATATATATATATATATATATATATATATATATATATATATATATATATATATATATATATATATATATCAAAACTGTTGTATTAAGGGGCATGCACGGGCTATCGGCTGTGGATCCGGCCCACACCCCAAAAAAAAACTATATATATATATATATCGCATAACATATATCGCCCCACCTTATATATATATATATATATATATATATGTGCCAATACTGATTGTAACATCGTTGATATATGTATATGTATCTATATATATATATATATCTATCTATCTCTCTCTATCTATATATCTATATATATATATATATATATATATATATATATATATATATATATATATATATATATATATATATAAGCCCCAAGAGTTAGCTCAATCGGTCAAATCAAGTGCCTCGCCAATGGGAGGTCACAGGGTCGAATCCCGAAAGCTCTTGGGGTTAGGTCAGTAAATAGGCCGAGGGGTGTTGATGCCCTTCGGGTGGCGTCCACTCAGTGTTTAAAACCCTGGACGTAGCGGCTACCCTCTGACCCAGGTATCCGTGAACCAGTAAGTGAAATATATATATATATATATATATATATATATCGGTGTAACCCTGATAAAGGCGCTGATACCTCTGCATCTGCTGATCGTTGATACGTCCGACCACCGATATGGATATCAGCGAAGTCCCGGAAATGGCGCCGATAAACACGCCAACATCCGTATTGATCGCTGATACCAATTTCCGATCGCCGATATTTTGGGAATAGAAGCACCGATAAGGTAATCATGTGGGTTTTAGGCATTATGGTTTAAAAGGTTTATATGTGGAAGAGGCGTGATTTGATCCCCTGACCTCTCCGTAACCATATGCCTCCTTTGCCAATACGTCAACCACTTTACCTTGGTGAATCCAACTAAGGTTTTTCTACTTAAATAGTCATTTTTCCCTCTGCACGCAGTTTGAGGAGGAGAGAGAATGCATGCATGAATTTCGAGGCAGAATGCATGCACGAATTTCAAGGCAGTGGATTAATTAATATTTTAATGCAGGAACCATGAATTTTGCATGAGGGCAGAATTTCACTTTGTTAGAAATTGACAAGTTTTATATGGTTTTTACACCCCTCATTGCCACGAACACAATGGTGTTGTTCGTTTCTTCATCAGAGTTTGCATTTTCCAGTCAGTTCCAGAATGCATGTGGAACCATGATTTCAGCAAAAACAGGGAGTGGAACCATGAGCCATGAAATTCTCCCAAGGAGGTAAAATTTTGACATTTCAGAATATAGTCAAGTTTATACTTGTTTTTCATGGTTTTCCACAGGGATCGCAATGGAAAGATCAGATTCGCCATCTGAGTTTCATATTTCCAGTACATCCATGGAACAAAATCTTTGAGGAATCCCGGGGGAATCTAGAAGATTCCTTGAGCCCAGAATTCTCAACTTCTCAGAATTTGGATTTTGGACAGTCGATTCAGCACTACTCAACGCCACAAATATGATGGTGGCTTCAAATTTCTTATTCTCTCATTTCTTCTTCTAGTCACTTTTCTAAGTGCCAGTGCAGATGTCCACATTCTTGTGCAAGCAGCCATCTTCATGCGATCGATGCCTTGAGAGCAATGGTCCAAGCAGCTTCAACAGTGAGACATCCACTTCTTCAGATGGCCCTTGGTTGTGAGGTATATGATGTGTTCATGTACTTCTTCTTTCTGCATTATGTTGTACAGATCCATGATTGATGTTGATGCAGGATCTTGTTTATGACATGTTGTCATGATTCTTTGCTTGATTTGATGTGGAATATTTTATGTGATGTACTTGTTGTCATAACTCATCATGTTATGTTTTGAGATCCCTTGTTGTATGTTGCTGGGATACTCTTGTTGTCTTCATGCATGTGTTTTGCTTTGACATCCCTTTTGTGCCATATTGGCGGGATGCGCACCATGCATGTTTTTGTATCATACTGATATGAGTCTTTTGATTGAGAGTTCTAGTTGTGGAATATCTCTTAGAGCCACTCCTGCGTGAGGGCATTTTTCCTTATATGATCGAGATATCATCTCTTGTGTACATCACCATTATTGACAAGACTTAATGTAGCAGCCTACACCATCTTGACATCGGGGTCTGGAGACGTAGTCCCTCCTGGACGAACTTCATTATCAACGGCTTTGTTTTCATGTGTTGATGATTGATATGTTCCTCTTCTTTACAGCATGCAGATGTATTCATTAATGTTCTTTTAAAAGCAATTTTAACACATCACGAAAGTAAAAGGTCTTGGAAGGGTCCTTCGTCACACTCGGACCTGGATCACTCCCTTATGTGGTTTTCTCTGATGCTCAGGTTCATCTCCCATGCTTTCACTGCCACTGTTTTCCTCCTCCTCATAATCTCTATCCTCTTTATCCATGTCTCTTGAATTTTGAAGCTTTGAAACCCTAGAGAAGGTAATCAAGAAGTGAGTTATGGTAAATAGGGATAGGGGAAGGGGAGATGAGCTTATGCGATGTAGGATGAAATATATATGATATGAGTTTAAGAAGGAGGGTATTTTTTTTTGGTAGGGACTGTTTAGTAAATAGGGTTTTAAGGATTTTGTTTTGGGGATTATGGTATAATGGATAGGTGGAGGGGTTTGTTTGAGGGAATTAGGGTATAAGGGATAGGTGGAGGGATTTGTAGGCAACCTAGGGTTTGAAATTTTAAATAGCAAACCAACTTCAAAATCATGAACTGAATGCCGGGAGGATAGTTCAAGGAGTGCACTTAATTGTTTAGAAGTTCGAGGTGGCAAAAGAGCAATTTGGATGATTGATAGGGTGGTTTTGGTGCTTGCTGGTCCTATGCGTAGCGCCTTGTATAGGTGCACAATGCTCCAGCTCTATGTGTAGTTCCATGTAAAATTTCACTGGAAAATAGGGCCTATGCGCAGCTCTCCAGCTCTATGTGCAATGCTCCCTCCTCTATGCGTAGCACCTCCTACTCTATGCGCAACGTCCCAGCTCTATGCGCAACTCTTTTTATAGGCCACTTTTGGAGGTTTTCCTGGTGTCCAAATTGATCCCATGATAGCTAGTTAGAAAGGTCTCGCTCTGGGCTACACAATGGACCTATAAAGCACTAAAAATGATTAATTATAGCCCTTGAAAAGTCAATTCTCCCAAGATTTGTCAAAAAGTGCAGAATGAGAGTGAAAAAATGAAGTGTTCTCTTCCAGGAAACTTTTGGAGGTCTTCCTCAACTCCAAATTGAGTGCATGATAGCTCATTGGAAATATATTTTTGTCTAGGTATCATTTGACTCATCAAGAAAGTCATTTGGAGACTCCAGATAGAAGAAACCGTGATTTGTCCAAAGTCACTCCAGAAATGCAACAACTCTCTTGTAGCAACTGTAGTTTTGACATTTCTCTAAAACCATGACACCCGTGTAAAACATGAAGGAGGTTTTTCATCCTTGGCCTATTATGGAAAAAAACCTCTCTCACGTTTTCCAAATTCATCCTTGTTGGTTCTAAAACATAGTTTGAAGAAAAACCGGCCCTATGTGTGGCAAATGATTTGCCCCTTGGAATGACTTCTTGAAAAATGATGGAGACATGATGTTTATGAGTTGTAATGTCCTCATACTTGCTGAAATGACCTCCCTTATACCTCATATACTTAGGTTTCTTTGATTCCATAGCCAACCCTAGCTCAATGGGTGAGGAAATTAGGGTTTAGTGCTTATGGAAAATGATGATTTGGACACCCTTGGGAAAAGACAAATCCCTTTGGCATGCACTTAACCCTTTGAAACTTTACCCTTTCACTTGACTATTTCTTTTGACAAATTGATCTTTTGATGGTCTGGCATCTTTGGAACACTGAGTTAACAGCTTGGGATGGTGAAATTATTACATTTGAAAGACATAAAATTACATAATGAAATAAGCATTTCTCTTTACAAATCATCTTCACATGGTGAAGGGATGTTATTTGATCACCCTTTACTTGTTGGTCTTATGCAATGGAATGGAACCTTGGCAACCCTAATGACCTAATGAAACCTTGAAAAACCCTAAAAGACCTAATGAGACCTTGAAGGACTGAATTTCAAGATGACATAATAACCTCATGACTGATACAAATGGCATGATAAAAATAACTTTATGGATGATGCACAGTCAACAAGATATGAAACTATGCCAGTAAGTAATCACATTTAGGGAAGAGTGATGTTTTTGGACTAGGACTACCATCAGTGACTAATTTTTTTGCATGACCTAGTGGAATGATAAAAGATTTCTGTGTGGGACACCTAAAATGAATATGAAAAGAGCAATTTTGATCACTGATGGCAGTATGCAAATACTGACTCTAACAAAGACTGCTATGCATTGAGAAGGAGAAATATTCTCAAGGGAAGGCACAATTTTCCTCAATAGCGACTGACTGTTCACTAAAAGTGTGCTCTGCACCCTACGCTAGCATAATTTTCTTCAACAATGACTAATTTTTCACTAAATGTGTGCCCTGCACTCAGGAAGGATCAATGGAAGAGTAAATTAAATATTTGACTGAGGCAAGAAGTGGAAGGTAAGTCAAGAGTAAATTACATATTTGACCGAGGCAAGTAGTGGAAGGTAAGTCACTTGTCCCAAGGAGAGTTCTCACTGCAATGTAAAGGGAGGAGGATCTTTATAGGGTGAAATTTTCTTTCGCAAGGGGAAGAAGGAGGCCCTTGTTGTCAACTAAAAGTGCTCCATGAGTCAATACACATAACAAGGGTTAAATAACTCTGCTTTGAAGGTTCTCAATGTGAAAACATAAGAGATTACCTTGAAGAGGACTTAGTGCACAAGGGAAAGTTCTGATCAATGAGGCTCGTGAATAGGCCATGCTCATCACCTGGTAGAGGGTTGAAACTTTCATAACTTGTTAGAAAATTATATATTACAAAGCAATGGAACACACAAAATATATTGCAAAAATATAACTCAGAAGATACATAAAACAAGAGAGACACAAAAATACATGGTTCACCCAATTTGGGCTACATCCATGAAGAAACAACCAATCCTTCCTTTTATATTATCCAACAAACTGAAGAGATACAACCTACAATAGATCCGTTGTAATTCCCTCTTCTCTCTCACTCAATCTCGTCTCTATTTCTCGCTCAGAATATAGATCTACTTAGATGCAATACAATTCCCTCATAGATAGCGAGGGGTTTCCTTCTAGGGAAAAAACCCTAAATTAAACATAACTTCTGCCGTCAGATCTTCGCCAAATGAACGGCCTAGATTGACTACGGAATTACAACATTTTAAAAGGCAAATTTACATCTATTTTTAGCTTCGGGGGTGCTGCCCCTGATCCCCTGCCAGGTGGGGATCCTAAAGATCGTTGTCGCCCCCCTTGGACCCCCCCTGCAGTGAAAATATTACAACCTGTGTTTCTGCCACATTATGAGTTGGGGTCCAATGCAGTGATACCTCTGAATAAAGAAGATAATCAGGCTGCACACCCAACATAACTTTCATTTGGCAGTAGGACCAATAAGAACTCAAAAATGGCTAAGTGTGGAACTATTAGAGTAAAAGAGGGAGATGCACCCAAACGAGACTCAAACATATATAACTGTTGGACACCTAATCCTCTATGGGTTGGTGTGGAATGTGAACAACCACTAGAGTCTAAGAGACTAATTGGAATATGAATCCAAGGGTCACACCATGTACTATAAATGTATATCATGTCAATAATATATGCAATCTAATGCTTATCATTCACATTCGTTGTTTACATTCCATGTGAATTTAACATGGTATCAAAGCTGAATGGTCAGACCTAGCCCTCTGCCACTTAGGTTTTCCATTTTAAAACCTTTGTCAGCTATATTTGGGCTGGTTCATTCTTTACAACTTGCCATCTTTGCTCATTCTCTTGAAATAACAAAAAAATGGGCGTTCTCCCTCATATTTGGATCTTTCACCTGTCTCTTCACCTCATTATAACCTGTGAGTAAGCAGAGTGACGACTATTTCTTAGATTCTGAGTCACATCACCTGAAATCTCCACTATAATTGCACATTCCTTTGTGAAGTCATAAGGTATGGTCGTTTGTGCAGACCCTCCCATCGAAGGAATTACTTACGCTGCACCACTCTGTGGAATCCGTCAATTTTGTCGAGCCATTGATTAAAAAATTGTTGCAGTGCCACCTGTATCAGATTGGAACACCTATCTACAATCTCCACCCTAATGCATGACCTTTCCTACACTGTAGAGTTTTTAATTTTCTCATTGTAACACTCGTTTTTCTAACTCTTTGTTGTTGCCATTTTTTCAAGGAGTCACATAGTTTATGGGAAAAATCCAACCTTCATGGTGCCTGAGCCATTATCAATATTTCTGCACTCTATCTCTAGTATTTATATGATGAATAAATTCATGGAAACTGTGTAGAACTGGGCGACAAATTATAGCCATGACTGTCCAGCTTCCACAAGAATGCCCTCCATGTGGATGTTCAAGTGGTTTAGCAATTTGAGAAACTTCTTACCCTGAACCATCATAACTGCAATTCCTATCTCAGGTGCTAATAGATGGATCATCTTTCTTTGCACCAAACTTTATTTTGCAACAACCATTCCCTTATTGCCTTTGAGGTTGTGAAGTTGACCACCGCGGTAATACACAGTGGTTACCATCGTGGTAATACACAGTGGTTACCACTGAACACAAACTCCTCCCATGGTCCACAATCCACAGTCCACCTCCTGCGTTTCGTCCACTGTCCACCGTGCTAAAACTCTTCTAGCACTAAAATCTTTTTGAGGAAACAGTTTGCAGGGTTGCTGATGCATATGAAGAGTTGTAGCTTGATCTGACCACTGTCAAGAGGAGTAGCCACCATAATTAGTTGATCAAGTGTTGTAGCATAATTTTTTTATGGATCCAACTATTGTATCAAAGGGCAGATGCAAGAAAGATACACATCAAATCAAGAACCTGTTGTGACCAGCAACAACCCCCCTTTTTTATTTATTTAGTTTTAGTAATAAAGCTAAATAAATGGGGACCCTTCTAAAAAAATTAAAAATAGCACTTATATTTCCCTTTGAATAAAACATGTTATCATAAACTTAGGAAAACACCCGCAAAACCCAAAAAATTTACGTTTTATGATAAGTTCCGAATAAAATCGTTCTCTTAACAATAAGACATCGCATCGCAAAGGGTAATGGGGGAATATCATATAAACAAGCTTTCGAAAGTGCGAAAACGTGATGCGAGATCGCGCACCTTAAAGACTCATTGCACATCGCGGATTTCATACGTCGCAAGTATCACCTAAGGTAAAATATCCTGATCCGGCAATATGCGATAAGATATCTCGCAAATCGCATCTTGCAACCACCTAACGAAATAAAAGATTGTTAATAAAATAGATTAGCAATATTGTGATCTGCGATATTGTGAAGCAAATCACAAAATCGCTTTATTGCAGATCTATAGGGCTCATGGTTCAATAAAGTATTTCTCGTAATCCGATACTAAGTTATGGGCATTAATGTCAATTTAGTGGTTAGTTGATGGTCATTTATGAGATAATATTTAGATCTGATCGAAAGGTTATTTCACGTAGGGTGATATATTTGATATGATTTTAGAATTAAAGAGCTTTCCCGTCACCTTATCTCTTACCATTATTCTTTCCTTACTTGTAAATTTGCAGGAGCGGCAAGCAGAATAATATACGCAGCAGTGTGCAGAACGTAATGGGAAAGAAGGGAAAAGCTCTGATTGCTAAGGACAAAGAGATGACACCCTTATACACAGACACCACCTGCAACAGAGATGTTGGCATAACCACTTGGGAAGGCATGTATAGTCTGCTCGAAGAAGAAAATCCCAGAGTTATGGAGGTTAAAGCAATAGCAGAATCACACGGGTCGTCCGAGGCATCAATAACTAAACTTGCATGTTCATTCCTTCATTGAATAGCGGCAAGACCTGAGATTCTTCCATACACAAACATGGTTAAGTGGGTACTGGACAGTGCCGATATAATAGACAGAAAATTCAAGTCTCGAGGCCAAGACCTCATTGGGTATCATCTACCAAAGCCGCAGGCAACCTACAATAAGTAGTTCGTGGAGAAGTTTGCCAAAGAAAACGAAGATTTGGCAGAGTGTACCAAGAACTGGTCAGCAAGGGAAGAACCATTGAAAAAGGACAAACACGGTATGTACAGTACTAGTTCCCTCTCCTCCCCATATTGCTTTGCTACTGCTATGCTATGTAGACTATTTGGAAGGCCCAACGTCAATAAGTTTTCATCTGAGTGGTTACCCCTATTAGATGCAGCCACTAATGCCACTATTATGGATTGGGCTCAAATATTGTCTGATAATTTAGCTTCGGCTATTTGGAACTATCGGTCCAAAAGAACTACCACTCAGAGGATTTATCCTCCTTTCTATTTAGCTGCTTATGTTATGGATGCAATATGTTATGTTTCCAAATTTCCTTTAATGGGTTGGAAGTGGACTACACAGAATCCCTTGCCCATTCACATTTATCATAAGGAATTGTGGGATTCCAAGTTTATCCCATATTTTTACAGAATTTGTCATGGAATTATGTTACCTCTCTATAGAATGTTGTATAATAGGGACGCCCCAAGATTTTCCCCTGAAGCGGAAGTTGACATTCTCCCTGTCACAAGATGGTTTGGGGAAGAATTTTTCACCTATGTCAGAGTATTTGGAAGCATTGCTTCCCCTCATGTCCTACCCTTATATGTTCCTGATAAGTTATTGGCTCGAGAAATTGCCTACCAGACCTGCGGGGTAGGAGGAATGAGCAAAGAGCTAAGAAGAAGGCCATTTGGCTGCAGTTTCTTGTGGCCTGTGGGGAATTTTCACTGTTTGATTTAGGTCACTGTTATAGACATTTTTGTGCCTTACAGCATGAAGCATGAAATGTCCATAATCTAAGGGATCCAAAGTCCCTAAACATGTTGTTCCTACCCCTAGAGGAACAAGGTCAGCAAACCACAGCACTAAACAAAAGTTCTCCACCTGAAAACACTCAAAAACAAGGAAATTCTGGATCATGTCAACTGCTCCACTGAGCATTTGCGCTGAATGTCAACTGCTCCATTGTCTACCTGTGTTGAATGTTAACTGCAAAGAAGGCTACCTGCACTGGGCGAGTTTGGACATGTGGCACAATCATTCCTCAAGGTGTCAATGCCCAGGAAGCTTCCAAAATGACACTTGGATCAGGGAATTCAACTGGTGATGAGTAAGAGGTTCTAGATCTCCAAGTGGAAGCAAGAACCTCCAAGTGGACTCAAGAACTGAAGAAGAACTGAAGTGGGAGAGGACACTAGTCAGCTTCATGCCAACCTCAAGCTGACTCATCCTTTCTCCAAAATTCCTATATATAGATCTCTCTCATGAGGTCTAGGGAGGCTGGAATCTTGTGAATGTAAAGAATTGTTGTTGGTTTGAGTTTAGAACTATTGGGTGATTTGCTTTGAAGGAGGTGAAGAGGAGATTTCTTTCTGCTGGGAAGGTGATGCTGGATTGGGCCTCTTATGGTTGTATCACTTCCTGAACCTTACTTCTTCCATTAATAAAGTATTTGAGGTTCTTCTATATGCATGTGTCTCAATGATGTATTGTTATGCTTGTGTATTTGATTTATTCTAATCCTTGAATCAATTATGAATGTATGCTTCTTGTAGTTTCCCTCTCTTGCCATTTTGCAGGATCTTGGTGTAGCTGGGCCAGTGAAAGAGCAAGGAGCTGGGAGCAAGCAGCAAGGAGAGAAGATTGGATCAATCATTAGCAAAAGACATCGGTTAGTGGATCTCTTTCTCCCCTCTTTTACATCTCATAAAGAAGTAATCTCAGATAGCTTTGCTTTGATTGTTGCTAAGGAACTATCACCCTTAGAGTGGGATAGGGTCATTCCGTATTGGATACTTTTCCCAACAACAAATTGGCGACTCCGCTGGGGATCGTATCTTGTTGGTTGTTTGTGTTTTTGTTATTCATTTCCTAAACACAGGGAGTACCGAATCGAACTACATTTGGATCTTTCAAATGCAAAGTAGAGGGCAGCTACTCTAGCTCAATTTCTGGGCATGTTTATGATTTGAAGATCTGATCCACAAGGACTCTGAATAGCTCTTAGTGATAGCTTTTCATCCTCCTTTGTCATCCTTTAGTGTGTACTTGATTGATAGCTTTGATTTGGCCAAAAACTGTTGATTTTTGAGCAATCTGTGACCCAGAACCTGAGAAAAACGAGAGTTTCTCTCTTCATTGCAGGCACTGTGAAGGCAATCTGCATTTCATCACAGGTCCCGAAGGGGCTACCTGCGCTGAATGTCAAACTGACAGTGTTCTACCTGCGCTGAACCAGTGTGGCCTTGTGCAACTGGGTTCTCTGCTTTCTGTTGCCCTGTTTTCATACCTGTTTTTGCAGCCTGTTATCAGTCAATGTACCTATCTGAAACCACCTTTCTTTTCCACTATTCCGCCTCGGTTGTATAAAGAAACTGTATTTGTTCTTTGTGTATTTCTTACATCATTTGCAGTTTCCCATAACGAAAGTGAACTAGTCTTGCTGTGGCCTCTTAGATCTAGACCTGCGATAAGTGTCGTTATGATCTTAAGAGTTAGTTAGTTTGCTGTTCATAGCTGATTGAGCTTTTGCTTTCGTCATATGGTTTGAATTTATGTATTTCTAGTGTTGAAACAAGTAAATCTTAAGGTGTCTTTTGATTTTGGACAAAAGCTTGTTTGCTTTCACTTGAAATTGAATTCAAAGTTATACAACAGCTTTCTTTTTGTAGTACATCAACATTAAGAAAGAGAAAAGAAATACCTGCATTGTGCATGTGCATTTTGACAGCTTGCATGTTGATTTAGGAAAAAGTGCATTAGTGTGTGCTCTATGATCTGTGTGAAAAGATGATGTCTTTCTTTTCCCTCAGTAGTTAAGATTTTCATAAGTTGAAAAGATTGAAAAAGCTTGCTTCTCATCTTTAGACTGCATTTAGGAGTTGTACCATACATCTCGTGGTGATCCATAAAGGCAAACTGCTAAACAAGATCAACTTAAAATAAATTGAATTTACATAACAACGCTTTGAAACATAACACAAACACATAGAGGTCTAAGCTAGAGACGTGTTCCGGCGTCGTTAAACGTGATATCTTAGCGTTGAGTGGTTGGGTGATTCCTCCACGGTGAAGCGATAAGTATCAATATGGACTTGTGCTCCCACGTACCGTCGCGTATATATTGGGAGACCCCTATAGGAACAAAGCCTTTATCCATAGGAAGCCGTGTCGGCCGCCCTACTGATCGCAATGCAGTGAACACAGCATTCACGAAGATCGACCACCCGTACCGTAAAACGTATTCTGTGGTTTTGCGAAAAGTTTGGCACACCCTCTGCCTAGATCTCCAGAGTAGTTTCTTTTGGCCTTTTTCAAACTCTATAATTGAAAAAGTCCACCCGAGCATTTGTCACTTCGGGCTCGTTAAAACATCGAAGGAGACTAGAGTCATCTTTAGCTTTTTCTCGACTCTTAAAAAGTGAAAAAGCAAGTTGTGTCTAAAGCGTCGTTATAAAATTTATTTTAAAACGGAACATAATCACCTCCTATTCCTGCGTTGATCTGTAGGTTGAGAACATGGAACGCACCAACCAAGGAATTCCCCATGATGGAAATCCTAGTCCTTTCTCCTCTTGGGGAGAAGTTGGTGCGCCCCACATGGCCACATTGTCGCTTCCAGGACTGACAATTGGCCTGCCAATATGGCTATTCTCAACCAATGTAGTTCAGAACACCATGGTTCCTGAGCAGTCGAGTCAACAGTTAGATCAGTCTAGAGCTGCCCACCAGCCTTCTACTTCCTATAACTCTTCCTCCAATCCTTCATCTTCGCAAGGTAGAGCCGGCAAAAGCCAAGCTCCCATGGAGAAGAAGGAGAAGAAGAAGAGAGAGAAGAAGAAGGAGCCTAAGGCGACTGGGGGCAAGCAAAAGACATCTGACAAAAATCCACACACAACAAAAACCGAGCCTAAATCGCCATGTGTCATATGTAGAGGAGACCACTTCCATAGAGATTGTCCCTGTATTCCCCGGATACTAAGGGACTGGTCCCCTCGTCTGCACAGTTCGGGGGCATCAACCTCTGATAGCCATGTTGAATGCTTACCGTCAACCAACAAAAGTGAAGGTTCAAGACAAAGAGGGGGAGCAAGATCCCCCTGCAGACTGTGTGAAGGCGATCACGCCATCCACCATTGTCCCTTCTTAGACGAAGCGAAGAGAGTTTTGGAAGATTGTCCGGTTTCACCGTTGAGACTTCCTCCTGGATACAAAAAACTCGTGCCAAGTCCTTCGTTGGTTGAGAATACAGCTGGCCCGCTCAAGTGGTCAGCTGAAGCGTCAGTCATTGAAAACGAACCTACTGAATCCAGACCGAACGAAAGTCCAAAGGTCGAAACGGTAGTTGACCCAGTTCTCCCTTCAGAAGTTTCATCTTCAAATGACACCGTCACTGAAGATTCATCTTCAAATGACACCCTCACTGAAGAGAATAAGGATGACACCATCCAGATTCTTTTCATCAACACAGACTCTGACGAGCATCAGGGCAATGCGCCCATTCCTTTATCGCAGGAAGGAACATCGTCAGGGTCATATCCGACCGTGTATTCGGTCCCACCACCAAGCAACCTGGTTGTGTCCTTTGATTGGAACCAACTAGGCAGACCCCGGTTTCCAGCCAGTGTACCATTCAGAATCATAGTCCAAATATACAGAATGGTAATGGCTGGCACTATCATTGATGAAGGGGCATCTGTGAGTATCCTTTCCTCTATTGCTTGGAAAGCACTGGGTTCCCCGGCGCTTTTGCCTGAGATAAGAAATCTCTCGGGTTTCGATAAAGGAACCAGTCGACCATTAGGGATCCTCCCCAATGTGCCCATTACATTGAAAGGGAAGGCCGTTCAAATGAACGTGATGGTCGTTCAAGGACCCTTGGATTATAACCTACTCCTTGGACGAGACTATATATATTGCATGGGAGCAATAGTCTCCTCACCCTTCAGAGTAGTGTGTTTTCCACACGAAGGAAGAATGGTCAAGCTCGTAGACCAACTTTCATTTCCGGGATCACGCATCGCAAATAGTCACATACCAACCCTGAATGGTCTATTCAATCAAGAAATATCTCCACCCCCAGTCCTCCTTCGCGATGAGTGCGAGTGATTCGGAAAGATGGGACCGGAACCCAGGGGGCATGCATCCTGGTCTGCTTCGGGCAGAAAAAACCCTGGGTATAAGGTAGAATTTCCGCGAGAGAATATGACTAGTCCGTACCCCGTCCGTGGTTAGAAGAGGGGTTGTTCTGAAATAGGATTCTTTTGTCAAAGTTACGTGTTTGACAAAGGTCATTCACCCTTGTCAATTTCGGTAGGCATTGCCGAGGAAGTGTTTTGTTTGAAAGATTAACGAGACAATATTTGGGTAACCAGAAAGAGGTAAGCCTCCCTCAATAACACAAATGTTTTGTCTTTGAGTAGTGTTCTTCTCTTGTCGCAAGTAGCTGCTCTCTTGTTGCAAGTAGCTGTTCTCTTGCGATCTTGCGAAAAATCTGTTAAAAGTTGGGCTGACGAGAAGACAAGTATCGTATAGACCCGTTAAAAATAACGAGAAGACAAGTATCGTTAAAATTGGACTAGCAAGACGACAAGTAGCTGTGAACACCCAAAGAAAAGCAGAGGTGAGAAGGAGGAGGGGCAACCTTGAAATTGTATTTTATACCTGGGGGCATGCAACCTGTTGGAGTGCAAGCAAGGGGCGACTATTTATTTTTTAAATTTTTAGGTCCTCCCTTTAAACCTGTAGGTCTAACCCTTTAAACTTGTATGATTAGCCGTTTCCGAACTTGCATAAAGAAAGGATGAGAGGGAGCATAACTTTGGTAAGGCACAAGCTCTATAAAAAATGGAATCTTTCAGGAGACATTTCTTATCTTATGACTGGTATTTCGAGCAGTTTTAGCATAAAGTTCATGCTCGTTAAAAAATAAACGCAAGATCCGAGCAGTTTTAACGCGGTCTTCATGCTCGTTAAAAAATAAATAAAAGCAGTGAGCAATGTTTCCTCCAGAGTTTAAGCTCATTTTTATCTAAAAAATGAACCTATCCCGGTAAATAACCACTGTGATCGTAAATTTATCAGCCATAAAAAGCCTTGGTCGTGTTTGCACCTGCCACCTCCACTTTCATTTGGCCGATCGTTCACCTCCATATGATTGTTTACCCATTTTGAGGAACAGCTACGAAGAGTGATTTCACCTAGCCATCCTTGTGACACTGCCGTGATTGGAAAATTCCAACCTGTACCTGGAATCTGCTGCTATCCCTGTTTATCACTCGTTCCTCAAAAGACGAGTCTTCTTTGAGCTCTTTTCTCCTGACTCGTAAAATATGAAAAGTTTGCCCAGTTTTGGCCTTCCAGCTCGTTAAAAATGACCGGAAGAGCTATCCCTCCTCTAGATTTTAATCTTTTTGGACCTGAGGGATTATTGCACAAAAAGGTCGAGCGCTTGTTTTATTCGGCTCGTTAAAGTTATCGAAAACTCATCCCTTCTGTATTGTTTTATACTTTTTCGGACTTAAGGGATTAGATGACGAAAAAGGAATTTTGGAGTTAACTTTACGTTCCTTTTCAGACTCTCTAAAAATGAAAAGGACCGAGTTGTCTTTGTCGCTAGACTCGTTAAAATGCATTAAATAGCGACAAACTTGTCTTTAGACGAGAACGAGTTTCCCTATCGCTAGGCTCGTTAAAACATAGCAATGGGCTTGCCCGAAGGGCAGGTTATAGAACAAGCATATGTTATCCTCCTCAAGCTTAAACAAAATAAAGAGGTACTGGTCAGAAATGACTGGGGAAAAATCGGGAGAACCTCAAAGCTTTAATGGTAGCAAGTCGCTCTTGAACATGACACTTTTCCTCCGTACCACATCGGGTTGGGTTGTTTCATTCACCGGTCTCATCACCATGGTCTCGCCAAACCATCCACATTTGGGGTAATGCTACCGATCCATCGCATCAGTGTCGTTATATGTTCAAGAGATGTTGTTCAGAAAGAGTCAACCGTATCCCATCCACTACCATACATCATCTTTCATCCTTTCATGACTGCCACCCTGAATCATATTTCACAGATCGTTTTCACCTTCATCACAATCATTAGCTCTGTTCCGTGTCACTGATGTGGGATTCATTAAGGCCCTCCTTTGACGAATCGCTTCTTGTCGACTTCAGCTCATTATCCAAGAAGTTGATCTAGGAACAACCCCCTCAGTACTTTGAAGCTTGCATGCCTCAATGGCAAGTTTCTCACTTTCAGCGACAGGTATACATCAATGACCTTCGACCGAAAGATTTTGCGTGGTGTTCGACGCCAAGTCCTTTATTCACACCACGTGGATTGTACTGCCGTACCTTGAGGGTCATCATCATTATCGGTGATTCCTCTCGCGCTTGTTAACGGTTTACATCATTGACCGGTAATCAAGCGATGTCTTTCCATGTTCGACTTCAGCGCAATTCTCACATGGATCGACTTGTACTTAGAGCGAAGATCGAACGATTTTGAAGACCCCGGATCTAGTTTCATCCATCCATTAATAAAGTATTTGAGGTTCTTCTATGTGCATGTGTCTCAATGATGTATTGTTATGCTTGTGTATTTGATTTATTCTAATCCTTGAATCAATTATGAATGTATGCTTCTTGTAGTTTCCCTCTCTTGCCATTTTGCAGGATCTTGGTGTAGCTGGGCCAGTGAAAGAGCAAGGAGCTGGGAGCAAGCAACAAGGAGAGAAGATTGGATCAATCATTAGTGAAAGACATTGGTTAGTGGATCTCTTTCTCCCCTCTTTTACATCTCATAAAGAAGTAATCTCAGATAGCTTTGCTTTGATTGTTGCTAAGGAACTATCACCCTTAGAGTGGGATAGGGTCATTCAGTATTGGATACTTTTCCCAACAACAGTCACGCATTCAAAGAAGTAGACAATATGCTGTGTCTTTGATTGTTCAAGTTTCTAGGAAGACAATTTGACCCTTTTGATGTCATTAAGAATTTCACTACTGCTGTCAAGATAAAAGTATTTTCAAAAGAAGATGATCTTTTTAATGATACCTTCCAATAGAAAAGCACATTGAAAGAAGTTTTGCACATGGATCAAATTCAATTTCCCCAGCGGAATTCCAAGAATTCATATTGTATAGAGAAAGGAGATTAGCTAACATCCCATTGGATAAGTTATGCTTGGAACCAATAAGGGAGCCAACTCCTAGTATCAGTTTAAGTGGAAGCTCAGGTACAGACAAGTCCAGGTCTAAGTCTGGAAAAGAATCACTAGAACGCTCTAAACAGTCCGAGAGTGACCATAATAAAAGTGAAGGGTAAGTAAGAGATACTACCCAATCTAAAGAGCACCCAGAGCAATAGGTCTTGACTACACCACAGGTAAAGGTTCCCCCTCCCCTCATCCAGCCACCAAAGCTAGTGAGAACTGAGCTGGATAAAGAGTGGGAAACATTCAATGAATTGATTAATACTGAGGAGCAGAACATGAAGACACCTGAGAGTACAGTGCAGACAATGATAGACATGGTCATTGGAACAGTCAGCAATGCTCCAGAAATGGAGCATATTCCCATTACCCCATCATCTGAAATCATGCTCAAGATAGAGGAGATTCCTCCTCTAGATGTATTTTATAGTCCGCAGCACAAGGTAGTGGTAAGAAGGCAAAGAAAGAAAAGGAAATTGGACAACATGCTCTCACCTGAGGCAGAGCAGCTAGATGTCCTTTGGCGAGACCCTACCACTGACCCTACTGAAAATCTGACTAAGTTATCTCAGATCGCAGGAGCCTATGCTTCTGCTACCATTGATAAAGCATCTGAGGTACAACAATTACTTAAGGATAGAGAGGAACAAATCCAAATTTTGCAGCAATAGCTACAACAAACTAGTGCCAACCGAGAAGCAGAGGAGAAATTAGAAAAACTACAACAAGATTTTCAACAGATGCAGCTGGGATATTAGAACAATTTGGCTGAAAAATAAAATCAGTTACAAGCTATGCTAGAAATGCATAGAGATGATCCCAAGCTTACAGAGTTTGTCTCAGAAGCCCTTGCCTTAAACGACCAACTCTTGCAACAACAAGAGGCATTATGCCAAAGAATATCGCAATGGAGTTCCCATTGCGAGATAAGTGATAAAATTACCAATCAAGTCATGGACTTGCGACATGATTATGATTTAATTGATAAAATAATTTCTGATTATTTGACTTGGCAGGAATCAGAAGAAGGAAGGAAAGCAGGCACACTCAGAATCAATGAAGCCCACAAAGAAATGCTTTTCCATAAATGGGACGCACAGATTAGGAAGGCAGAACAGGCAACGGAAGAAGCAGCTACAGTGGCAAACAACGTCATTGACTGTGTCAATGAAAACTTGCACAGAGAAAACCTCATTTCAGAGACCGCTCTGGAATTTCTCCCAAAGGCACAGCAACTGCAGACAAGATGGAGACAAAAAGCTAAGGAAAGGGCAGAGTCCATAAAAAATTTAACCAATCTAAATTGGGATTCTTACTGGTAGTACTTGGTTAAACCGCACAGTCAATGCATTACTCTGAAATTCCCTACGAACTCTGCTGAGAAAATAACGCCAACACTCACTGATTTTGTTTTCGCAGGGCAACTAAAATCAGAGGTCGGCCAACCGACGCTCCTCAAGCCGATGCTGAATGCTTGTGATCTCAGGAAACAGATACATAGATAGTTAATTTCAGATTCAGTTTTAGTTTTAGTTTTGATTTATTTTTGCCTTAGATGAGGACGGTCATTTAAACCTCCTCCTATATTTTTGTAATAAACTATTTTTAGTATTTAGATAATAGTATTTTAACCCCTCTCATGCATTTAGAGAGGGGTCTTGAAATTTGTCAAAAACATTTCCTCAGAACATGAACTTTTGCACCCTCAGAGGAGGTTTTGATGAATGAATGGAACGAGATTTATTGATATCTGCGTTTAATGTCTGCTAGTGAAATGCACTTTTGCACTCTTAGTAGATGTTGTATTAGGAAGAAATAAATCTATATTGCTGAAGCTCATGTGTAGGACTTGTTATCAATGGTACTTTTATCTCTTAATAATTTTTGCTTATGTGTCAAAGTAATATTTTATGTTTAGTTATTTATATATGAAGGCTTGAATGTTTGAGTTATCATTTAGCACTTTTGTATGGTGATGACTATTCTGTTTATGCTCAATATATGAAGGACTTATTATGCGATATGCTTCTCACAATTGTTTTGGCTAATTTCTTATACAAAACAATTCATTTTTATCGAATTCTTTTCTCGTAGTAATTGAATGATCTTTATTACCAATTGCTGTTAGAAACTATTTTAGATCGCATAAGTAAAAAGTTGAATCCCGGGTTAGTTTTAGAATTCGATATTTCTGTTACATTAGAATACAATTGCATGTTTTAAATTAGACTTAGATTAAAAGCTTTTTACGTAGAAATCTTTAGAAAAAGGAAATATCAATTCTTATCAACACACACAAATTGGGAAACTCGTCCCATTATCCCCAGTCAGACCCACCATCACAAACAGAAAAGGAGCTGCTTTGAAGGTCCGGACCGGGTGGGTATCCCCTTTGCTGTAGACCTGATTTTCGGGGCTTCAACAGAACCATCCACCATCGTTGAATCCATAAGAATTTTAGTCATGATTAAGGAAGCAATTAAGACTGTAAAAATGCAAAGTCGCTAAAACCGTTTTTCCCTAAGACACATCTGTTAAAGGAATACACACCATCGTATAAATAAGCCAAGAGGAGCTATTTTTTTTTAGCAACAACCACTATATACCCTCACGAAGAAATTAGGAAGGGTTGCCATCTATGCCAAAGCTCTGCAATATAAGAAAAAAAAAAACTCGAGCGAAACTCCACAATTTGTTGAGAAACATATGCGTGAATCCTTCTGGTTAATAATAAAATTATTTTTGGGTTCATTTGTGTCATTTTTCAATGCCTTGGTTTGGAATGTCCTGGATTCTGTCGTATTTTGGTCTTCACTTGAATTGAAATTTTCTTCTAAAGAACGACAAAGCAACATAGATAGATACGAAGGAAGAAACAGAGGAGGAAGGTGGTTGAACACAGAGTGTCACTTAAACTGTAGAGAAGTGCTATTTTGTTGGAATTGGGATTTGGTGCACCTTCCCTTCACTACTAGCCATCGTCCTCCTGGCATGGAGCGACTGTAAAGAATCGATTGTTGATGTCATTGTTCGTTGTCCATATGTAATATCGAATAGTCTCTCTACACTATCCATGCTACGTGCGTTGGTTCTCTTGTTAGTCACATGGGTTGGTTGATGTTGACTATATATATATTCAAAAGTTTTGGTTGATGCTGGTTATTAGAGCTCCTTGTTGAGTGACATATATTCTTATGGGTGGGTGATCTATAATTTTGAAGCATTTATTTGTTTTTGTAAGATTTCATTTTGGGAGAAGCTTCCTTATGTTCATATTCCAATAGTCATTATAATAATGTCTTGCCCACACATGGATATATTTGATGAATTTTTAGAGCTATTAAACACTATAATGTTATCTACTGCTCATAAGACAATTCAAATCAGTAAGGACACTCTCTCTGATATTCAAACATGTTTACAAAATGCAAAAGAAAACATTGAATTTTTGCAGCTTGAATCACAACTACAGCGAGATGAGTTATATAAAAGACAACATTTTGAACATTTTTTTGTTCAGAACAATGAGACAAACACCCATCAATAACTAGAAATTCATCAAATCAATAACGCTGAGGTTGCTTCAGATCAAGTGCTCATTTCAGAAAAAGATTTGAATATAGGTGTGGAAATTCATTCTGCACTTCCCAAGCCAATCATCAGACCTTGGGAAGAGCTTGTCAACGACAACAACATATCATCTCTTGGATATGATAAGGAGGCATCCTTTCATATTCCAAACTATTACAATCCCATTCAATTTCAAAGTGGTGGGTTTCTCCATGGCATTTCATCTTCACTTGTTTCAGATCCCACTCCTCTTCTACAACAGAATGTTATATTCCAACATTGTGACCGAGTTGGGCATATGAAACATCATTGTTTTGATCTTCATCCATGTGATCACTATCATACAACCACTCATTCTTCAAACATATGTTTCAAAAACAAGCCTCCTGCAAGAATAAAGATTCATCTTGGATGGATCACTTCTTAGCAATGGGCTTCAACAACCAAGAAGATATTTCAATCATATGTTACAACTTGTTCTAGAGTATTGAACAATCTTGTAGTTGATTTCTCTCCATCATCTCACCTTGTAGATGATAGGGGGGGAAGTGATGGTCATATACAATCGTCAAAGCCACATCAAGCGAGCTTGAGCCATAACTTGCCAGATCAGATTCAGATTTGTAGCCAGAGACAAAGATGCCCCTGAGCATGCCTTCGGATGTTGATCAGCCTTAAACCATCTATGTGGGGTTGAGACATCTCTTCAAATAATTAGGGACACTTCCTCTAGCATAAGACTTTAGCTTCTTTCCAGTTTTGGAAGAGTTCCAGGAATTGCATTAAGCATTCCAGAGTTGGTGGTCATCCTTAAACCATCACAGGTTGAGACCTCCCTTTTCAGGTTGAGGATCTCTCTTTTTATGTGGGGTGAGACCTCCCTTTAAAGGTTGAAGGTTTCATTCTTCAAAACATTAGGAGCCTTTCCTCTACCAAAATATCTCAGCTTCATGCCAGATTTGGAATATTTCCGGGAACTGAACTAAGCATTCTAGTGTTAGTGGTCATCCTTAAACCACCCCCCCTTATACCAACATTTCAGAGAGCATATTCAGCCTAGTGCTACCATGCATTTTTTCACATTTTGTATTACAAATCTCTTCTTGGACTCATACATACCCCTTAGGATTAAGGGGTGGGATGTTGGACACCTAATCCTCTATGGGTTGGTGTGGAATGTGAACAACCACTAGAGTCCAAGAGACCACTTGGAATATGAATCCAAGGGTCACACCATGTACTATAAATGTATATCATGCCAATAATATATGCAATCTAATGCTTATCATTCACATTCTCTATTTACATTCCATGTGAGTTTAAAAGTAACACACATGAATGCCATCAATACAGGCTAGTAAAATGCATAAGACTCATGATCATTAGTCACAGCTTGACACGACAACAAAGTAACACTCATTTCTACATGTGATAGTTAAAATGACACATTACGACACTTAGAACACAAGTAGTGACCCAAGTATCAACTATGACCAGAAAGTGTGTTAAGTTATGGAGATGTGTCTAGCAGACATTCTTATGATATATATAACCATCTAATGCATAAGAGTGTGCTAGAACTCACTCTAGTGATGTGCGAAGGTGTGACACATACAAGAGGGAAAATGATTAAGAGAAAGACTTGCGACAGTAAGAAAACATGAAAATGACACTTGCAAACACTAAAGAACTTGAACTCGTGACACATGTAAGTGCGAATGTAGCAAGAAAACACCACTTGTTAAATTGAAATCAAGTAAAAATGATAGTAGCTAACATGAAAGAAACACTTGTAAAATCAAAGGTGCACTAAAAGCGACAATTGCGAAAACTCACTAGAATAGAAGTACAATTGCAACCAGAGTGAGGGAGACTGTCAATGAAAGTGTGCACTGAGTATTGACATAGGTTAAACATTGCACAAGCATTGTCTTGATGAAATGCACTATGCCTATTCAAGCTTGCATAAAGGAAGCACGCTTATGAATTCAAAATGGGCTGAGCACGTGTGAGAAAGTGACATTAACACTTAGATTTTGAGAAGAAGACTTAAACACTTAGAAAACATCCATTGACTATGAAGTGACTATGGAATGACAGATCGTAAGATCCTCAGTAGGCTCCAAAATTCAAGTGTAAGCAAAATTTGGGAGGGTGTTGATCACAACGCCAACAACAAGGCTTATGGGTGTGGCCAACAAGCCCCAATTACATGGGAGCAGGCTTGTGGATGCGGTTGAGCTTGTAGGATGCAAAAACTAAAAACCTACGAATGAAACCAAGGTTTTTTCTCATTAAATTATGCGTGCGGGGTTGTATTGACACAATAAATAAATACATTAGTTTTATTTTCTTGTGGTATTGTGAATACATTGGTAATTACCCAAGGTATTGAAGGATCAAGCTAGAGGACTTATGGTGCTATTGATAATTCTTATCTGATTTGGATTTGAACAAGAGAACGCATGGAGTGTTGAAGGAGACTCAAATCACATAAGATATGAATATGGCCTAAAGATCCAATGATATATGTGTTTCATACTTTATTTTTAAAGATATGAGCTAATGACAATATGTAACACTAAGTCTTGAAGAGGATCAGTTTATACAGAGATATATAACTGAATATTGTGTTTGCAGGGATAAAAACTTATAATTTGGGATAGAGAAATGTTTGAGTCTACCATTGTTAATTTAGCATAATAAATGTAGAAGTTATATGTTTGTTGGTGTGTATTGCAGCACAAATATCCTGACAAGTATTTGTGATATTAGAGATTGTCATTCAGAGATAGATCTACAGTGATCTAAGACAGAGGTATTTTTGAAAGGAATTTAGGGAGTACTTGCTTGATTGAGTTATCTAGATTTGATCACTGACTTCTAGTATGTAGATGTAATGACAAAACTTTGTGAGAGAAAAGTGGTTGTGATAGAGATTGTCTAATGATTAGTTGCTTGATATGTCTAACTATCCTTTCTTATTTTCATATGTATTAACTTGAATGCATGATTCAGTAAATGGTAATGATTCCTACAAGATTTGTATTGCAGAAATGGTGTGTGTTGTGAATGATTGTAAGATCTATATGTTGCAGAATTTGGATGTCTTGAATCCTCTTATTTTGTAGATATTTGTGTGGTGGTGGTGACTAGCTTGTTTTGAAGTGCTCTTGATGCCTTAAAAAAAAGGGAAGCGTTGGATGACTTGTTTTGCAAAGTTTGGATGTACCCTTAGTAGTTTGAAATATTTGACTCACTTGACTTATCCACTGTATAATGTTGATTGCGTGTGGTATTAATGTGCATGCAGTAAGTGATGTCTTACAAATACTAGTGTGATATTCTTTATTGAATAAATTAACAGAGATTAGAACTTATTGTAGAGGTTATCAATTTTGATCTCATAATGAATGAGAATGGTTGTTTATCTAGAGAGCAGTGATTTAAATGATGTCTAGAGCTTTGGGAGAATTTTCTTAAGAGCTACTTGTTGACTATTGGATAGAAACACTTTTATTAAAACTAGTGAAGATTGACAATGTGTTTTCTGGATTAAGGAGTATATTCATTGAGTATTCTATCAGTGACCTTTGCTTGACTAAGAATATCATATCTAGTTATTGATCCTTATAAGCTACAAGAAAGAAGTTTTTGTTGCTACTCCTTCTTGTCTTGTAGGAGAAATTTGATGAACTTACTACTTGATAGTGATGCCATATATTGATGTAATATAAATGCCTTGATATTGATTATATGCAATGTCCTGGACATTGTGCTTGAAAATTTGTATTGACAAGTTTGTGTATGAGAATTGAATTTAATATTTTATGGATGAGTATCGACTTGGTTCTAGATAAATTAACACTACATTTGTTAATTTATGGGTATGTGATTTGATGGCTAGTTGGCTTGAAAATGTTATGATTTGATTGATTTGGCATGATAGTATTGATAATGTTGTTGAGATTTTTTACTTGGCATGTTGGTATTCAGTGATTGGTTTGCTTCGGTGATTCAGTTGTATTCATTGATTCAATTTTCAGTGGTTCAGTATTCAGTGATTCCATTTTTGGTATCTTGGTATATGGTTTGTGTGGATGGTGTCCTACAGGTTGTTTGATGGTTTATCGACGGGTGGATCTCGGTCCATGAGGTGCTGATGGTTGTAGCCTTCAGTAAGGGAGACATTGCTTCCTTCTAGTAGGAGCAGATAAACTTGATTAGGGGATTGTAGCTCCCTTCCAGTGGTTGTTGGAAAACGAGTGGAGCTTGTAGCCTCCTGCAGGTAGGAGCCTACATGCTAGTAAGAGTCTACACTAGTACAAGATTGTAAGAAGAATTTTATTCATAATAAAAGAAGAAGACAAAACGAAAACAATGGTTTTATCCCACATTGGGTTTCCACCTAAAATCCCAGTGTCCTTATGTGATTGATGTATTGATGTGTTTTATGGTTTATATTCTCTTACACTTAATTTTTCTCATAAAATATAATATGACACTATGATCTGCTAATGAAATAACTGAACAAGGAAACTTTGGAAATGAATACAATAAGATAACTGAATGTGCAACAACATTAGTCAGTCATTTAAGACATATTCCAGTGCACATATGTATTCCCATATGGTGAAAGAAATACATGAAAATATCTGTTGTGCATACTATTGTGATGCAAGAAAGTTCCCTCTACGGATAGAGACAACCCCTCTAGACCTAGAGTGGGCCTAGTCACAACAAGACAAATACAATAGCTAATTCCTTAAATAGTCATCATCGAAGAGACCTACCTTATACCAGTGTTTGATGAAGCCTTCGTCACTTCGCTTCAGCTATAGCTTTGTTCTCCTTAATGAGTGATTCACCCGAAAAAACATATGAAAACAACAAAACACATAATAGAGCACAACAACAAACTATCTACTTATAGAGTCAAGGAACCATAAGCTATCAACATACATTTCATACATAATATAGGAAATAACCATTGATTGTATTAATATAAACAACAATAAAGCTTACAACCACGCCTTGACGTCGCAAGCTTCCTTGAAGGGTCCGATCAATATATCTTCATAAACATTCACTCTCAAAGGTCTCCTAGAAGAAATTATGACTCTCTTTCTCACCCAAAAGCGCAAGTATGAAACTAAGGCAATCCACAACATGAAAGGTTATTCTCACATCTCACAAGCTATTGCTAGGCTATCAACAATCCAAACTGTAAGATATCAATCCAACAAACCAAGAACTAGCTAACTTACTAACTTGCTAGAACTTTCTAACTTGATAACTTGCTAACTACCAAGAACTAGCTGATCATAGCCATGGAGAATGCTTTTATAAGAGGAGGAGCCTCCATAAATGAGGGGAGAGGAAGCTTATCTTCATGGGAGGTTACTCAAAAGGCGGAACCACCATCTCAAATGAGGAGAGGCGAACTTCTTTGACCCAACAACTAGCTCCAGAACCACCCATAAGCATTCTGTTTGAACTAATTCGCCATATCTGGGTCGTCGCGGGTCAAAAACTGAGACTTAGAGACGACATCGCAAGGTGTTAGTTCATTCTAGGCTATCGTCACAGGTAGGACATTGATGACCTGTAATGATTTTGAAACATGGGTAAAAGGGGTCAAATTTAGGATTAATAAGCTCAGGAAATATTCTTAAGTAATATGGAAGAATTAGACACATATTTTGGTATATGAAAAAAATCATATGTCATTCAGGGACTGACTTTATCCAGGTTCAGGGGATGTGGGGTCGGTGACAAAATACTGTGTAACAGATGCCCCCTAAAGCATGAAGCCCGAGAGAGTGGGAGGGGTGAAATGCTTTACGAAACCATAACTAAACTAGAACACCATCGCGGAGAACCTGTGGATGCAAGTACAACGGATATCTTTGATAGTGAAAGAAATACATGTAGTCGAGGTATGGGCGCAGCCATCCAAAAGACAAATAGAACTGGTCTATGGTATGGACACAAACATCCAGTTGAAAAGACCATATGAAAACATAGGTATGGTTGCAGCCATCCAGAAATACTTAGGTATGGTCACAACCATTCAATCAAAAGGGTAAAGTATAAATAATCTATGCAACCTGGACTTGTGTAATCTAAGCCCAGGGTCTTGAATCCCGACCTGTCTATCATACAATTTCTAATATGTGAATAAATGTATCAAAGTCGAGCATACTAGAAAATCACTTGATTACTAGCCAATGATGTGAACCGTTAACAAGTGCGAGAGAAACCACCAGTAATGTCAATGGTTCTCAAGGTAGTGCTAGTAAAATCCACAAAGCGTGAAGAATGATCTAGAGTCGAACACTTGTGAAATCACCCGATCGAAGACCAATAATGTGAGCCTATCTTCGAATGTGAAGAACTTGGCATTAAGGCATGCAAGCTCCAAGGTACATGAAATGTTATGAAACCAGCTCAAGAAAGAGATAGAAAATATAGATCAACGCCTTAGAATTCAGCCTCTTCGAGGGGGCAACCTCCTTTACATTACATAAATGAACAATTCTTGGATGATTCAAATGAAAAAACCTCCTTTCTATATATAGGAGTCTAAGGAGTCACAATATAACCCAACCGACCTAACAATAATAATATAAAGCCACAAAAATACAAATAGAGGGATTCTATGGGGCAGAGTAATAACAATATGGGGATAATAGGGGCACAACAATATTAATAAGGGGTACAACTACAATAGTAATGGGGTAATCACTAGTATTATAGGGACCCAACATGCCCCTCTCCTTCAAAAAAGTGTTGTCCTCAACGCTTGAGAATTTTTGGATGCTTCTGTATAAAATTCTCATCCTCCCATGTGGAATCTTCAGCGGATAAGTTCTTCAACTTGATAAGATACTCCGAAATTGATCGATTTCGTAGCTGTCGAGTTCTTGTTTCTGTGACTGCTTCCGGTTCCAATATAATTTTTCCTTCCTCGTCAAGTTCTGGCAATATTGTTTGAACTGGGAGCTTGTCGCCTATAACCTTCTTTAAACATGAAACATGGAAAACTAGGTGTAATTGAGAAGCTGCAGGAAGCTCTAATTTGTATGCCATAGTACCAATCTTTTGCAACACCTTGTATGGACCATAATACTTTGGTGATAATTTATTATCCTTCTTAGCTTGCTTGAGGGACATTTGCTTATATGGTTGTAGCCATAGGAATACCCAATCACCTACATCAAAACTTCTTTCACTACGATGTTGATCTGCCTGTTGTTTCATTCTATTCTGTGCTAACACGAGGTTATCCTTTAAGAGTTGGAGGACTTGTTGTTGATTTTCAATGTGATGTTCCACTTCTTGAACCTTAGAATTTTCTCTTAAATATGATGTGATGGAGGGTGGCTGATACCCATAAAGTGCCATAAATGGGGTCATTTTTGTTGCTGTATGGAAGGAAGTGTTATACCACCATTCAGCCAGAGGCAACCATTTGACCCATTGTGTCTGTTTATCAGACACAAAGCAACGAAGATATCCTTCCAAACATTTGTTTACTATGTCAGTTTGCCCATCAGATTGAGGATGATAAGATGAGCTATGAGCTAACTGAGTACCAAGACAAGAAAATAATTCTGTCTAAAAATTTCCAGTGAAAATGGGATCTCTGTCACTTACAATAATCTTTGGGTTTCCATGTAGCTTTTGAATTGTTTCCATAAATGCAGTAGAAAATGTACTGGCTTTAAATGGATGTGATAATGCACAAAAGTGTGCATACTTGGTAAGTCTGTCAACTACCACCATGATGACACTCTTTCCCTCAGACTTGGGTAAACCTGTGATAAAATCCATTGAAACCTCCTCCCAACGTTGTCTTGGAATGGATAAAGGTTGCAATAGACTCGGTGTCTTAATTGTTTCAACTTTATTTTGTTGGCAAACCAAACATTCTGCCACAAACTTTTGAATATCTGATTTAAGGCCATCCCAAAAAAAATTCCTTCTTAACCCTGTGGTAAGCTTTTAAAAATCCTGAGTGCCCTCCTAAGGGAGAAGTGTGCAATTCCATAAGAATCTTTTGTTTTAGCTGGGAATTCTTACAGAGGTATAAGCGATGTTTTTACCATAACGAATCATTTTGCCAGCTAAATGTATCAGACATACTGGAACCTTGTTGTAGCTTTCGAATAATTGCCCACACTTCTTCGTCATTCTTCCATTCCTCCCTTGCTTCGTTTATCGAATCTGGTTGGATAATAGAAATGGCGCACAACAATGCTTCCACATCCTCATCCTTTCTTGAGAGTGCATCTGCCACCACATTTTGCTTCCCTTTTTTGTAGATGATTTCAAAGTCATAACCCAAAATCTTTGTGACCCACTTTTGTTGCTCTTTAGAGGATAATCTTTGTTCTAAAAAGTATTTAAGGCTATCATGATCCGTTTTTACCTTAAAGTGTCTTCCCATTAGGTAGGGTCGCCATTTCTTAAGTGCATGGAGTATTGCCAACATTTCATTCTCATAAATAGCTTTGTGTAAAAAATTTCCCTTGATTGGACGACTTTCAAAAGCAATGGGTCTTTCATCTTGCATTAAAACAACACTAATTCCATTTCCTGAAGCATCACATTCCACAATAAAGGTTTTTGTGAAGTCCGGTGTAGCTAAGACCGGTGCTTGGCACATTGCCTCTTTAAGATGTTCGAATGCCTTTGTTGCTTCTGGAGTCCATGAAAATGCATCTTTCTTCAATAATGTTGTTAGAGGTGCTGTTATTCTCCCATAATTCTTAACAAACTTGCGATAATACCCTGTCAACCCGAGAAATCCTCGCAGATGCTTTATGGATGTCGGAATTTTCCATTCATTAATGGCTTTAATTTTGCTAGGGTCTACCTTAACTCCTTCATGAGATACAATATGACCCAGATATTCCACCTCTTGTACTCCAAAGAAACATTTGGATCTTTTTGCATATAATTGTTTCTCCTCCAATAGTTGTAGCACCCTGTCAACATGTTCAACATGATCCTTGCAAGACTCGCTGTAGATTAGTATATCATCAAAAAAAACTAACACAAATTTTCTAAGTAATGGTTTGAAAATTGAATTCATCAAACCTTGAAATGTTGACGGTGCATTGGTAAGGCCAAAAGGCATGACCAAAAATTCATAATGACCCTCATGAGTTCTAAATGCTGTTTTCGGAATGTCTTCAATCTTCATTATGATTTGATGATATCCTGAACGAAGATCCAACTTGGTGAAGTAAATTGATCCATGCAATTCATCCAGTAATTCATCAATGACAGGAATGGGAAACTTATCTTTAATAGTGAGCTTATTGAGCTCCCTATAATCTGGACATATGCGCCATGATCCATTCTTCTTGTGCACCAATACGACTGGAGCAGAGAAAGAACTTTGACTTGGTTGAATTATACCAGCCTCTAGCATTTCTGCAACCATACATTCAATTTCACTCTTTTGGGCATAGGGATATCTGTACGGCCTGATGTTTGGAGGAACACTTCCTGGAATGAGATGAATAGCATGATCATGATCATGAATAGGTGGGAGACCTTTGGGAGTCTCAAATACCTTGGAATGGTTGTCCAAGAATTTTTGGAGATCTGGAGAAATAGATGATTCCATTGTGGACACATCTAGCGAACATAATTGTGCAATTACACCTCTTTGTTCCTTTTTTAGAAGCTTTGTCATACCGTTAGAGCTGATTATCTTTCCCGGTTTCCCTGCAATACCCCTTAATTCAACTTCCTTTCCTTCCACATAAAATTTCATAAAAAGTTCTTGAAAATTAAAAGCTATTGTACCCAAGGATTGTAGCCATTGGACTCCTAGTACAACATCAGCACCTCCCATTGGAATGGAAAGCATTGGGCTTGTTACACAGTAATTTGTCACGGTCTTCCTGTCAGTCTTCCTACTGTGTCATGAGTTCAAATTAATCATGCTCATGCTCTCTAATGTTGCCAAATGACCCACTTTGCCAAAGTTTTACTATCATCGCGACTGTTGTCAAGATAAACGCGCTGATGGGCGCTTCATAATAGACGGAATGCGCTGCCAGCGTGGAAGTACACGTGTTTCCCGCGCTGGTCGAATTTCATGAGACAGCGCGTCTGTTATTCATATCTGATCGCGCTGACATGACCTTATTTGTTATTCAGCTGCGATGTCAGTGCTCCAGTGCAGTTATGGACCTGCGCTGATCCAGTTTGGGCGAGTTTGTTCTAATAGCCGGCCTTCCAGATGACTCCAGACCTGGTTGTTGGCCTTGTAAATGTCGCCCTCCTTTCTCTGGCATGTCTATTTCGTCATTTGAGCCACCTTCCTTGGAGATAAGCTCATCCTCCCACCATTCATGGAGACTCCTTCTCCTATTTAAGCCTCTACCATTTCCATGAGCAGCTAGTTTGGAATTGATAGTGCTTGGAGTGTTGCTGCTAGTGTGTGAACTTGATAGGTAGTTGGTGTGACAAGTGTGGGATTGCTAGAGAGCTTAAGGAAGGTTGTGAAGTGTTTCTTTCTTGTGTAAACTTGTGTGAGAGAGAGTTTTTGTCTTGGGAGATATACCTCCAAGGGTGAATGCTTAAGAGACTTGCTGGCTAGACCCTCTTGAGAAGGATTTGACGTCAGAACTTTGGTTGTATTCTTCTCTGTTATTTATTTATAATAGATGAATATCATTATGGTTCCACTCTCATTGTTTTATGTTTGATGTTGAGTTATATCTTTTCTGACTGATATATAATTGCATCTACTAGATTTTATGCTTGTTTTCGTGTTGTTCTTTGCATGTGCAGGTGTCCAATCACGGAGATCGTGGGGATCGTGACCAGCCAAGGCAAAGGAACGAGGGTGACATCTCTTCGACGAACACTAGCGTTGGAATCCAAGTAGGTTCTCACCATCTACTTTTTATTTGCAATTAGGAACTTGCGTGATAGCATTGTGTGATTGTTGCTAGACCCAGTCTGGGCTAGTAGGGATCGTCTCTGTCCGCAGAGAGGATTTACCTCCACAACAGGGCTATTCAATACATATTCTCCCATGGATAGCTTGATATTATGGAACTTTCCTGAGCAATTTATTGTTCCTCCATTTGCAACCATCACTTGACACTCTGGTGCTGGATATAAGAAGCAATTCAATTCTCTTTCTACCTTACAATGAATAAAATTGTGGGTACTTCCTGAATCAATCAACACTATTACCTTTTTCTTCTTGATTTGTCCTTCTATCTTGATGGTTTGAGGAGTGGTAATTCCCGCCAATGCATTATAAGATATGGTCGGATTCATTTCTTCTTTATCTAGGCTTTGTTCCTGGAGTATATCCTCTTCTTTTGACCTTTCTTGCTCCTTTTCTTCTTCCTCTTCACAATCTATGTAGAATAATTTCTTCTCAGCACACTTATGACCTTTAGTGTATTTGCTATCACAACTGTAACAAAGCCCTTTTGCTCTTTTTTCTTCCAATTTTTGTGGTGTCAACCTTATAGGTTGTGGAAGACTAGGGGCAACAACACTTCCGTCTTTATAGTTGTGAGTGGTATGCTTCCTGGTTGCCATAATTTTGCTTTCCATTTTTCTTGCTAACCTGAATGCCTTCTCTAATGAATCAGGTTCCCAAAGGCGAACATCATGTTGGATATTATCCTTTAAAGACTCTATGAACACATCAATCCTATGCTCCTCTGGAATATCTTTTACCCTTATGTTCAATTTTTGGAACTCCTCAATGTGCTCCATTATTAAACCCTTTTGTTTGAGACTTATCAATTGGCTAAAAAAAGTGTTGCTTTTTGTATCCTCATAATGTGCTATCAATTCTTCCGTAAAAATTGCCCAAGTGATAAATTGTTTACGAGAGAAAAGACATTGATACCATACAAACTGATTTGGTTCCAAATATAAAGTTGCAATACGTACCTTTTGTGTGTTTTGCACATTATTGAGATCGAAAAATTGCTCCATCTGTAATATCCATGTTGTGGGATCCTTGCCATCAAACTTCCTCATATCGATTTTTGGAATATGGTGGGTCTTTGATCCAACATTAGAGTCTATGGAATCATGATTAACATTTCTTTTGTTCTCATCATGAGTTTCCTTTACTACCTTTTCACCATTAGTGACCCTTTCTTGTAGCAACTTATTCATATTTATCTTCAATTCTTCCATGTCTGTCTTCAAATCTATCTTCAAATCATCCATATTAGCTTCCACGTCATTCATCTTAGCTTCTACACCTTTCTTTAAACAATACATCTTAGCTTCTATGCCTTTCTTTAAACCATCCATCTTAGATTCTGTTCCTTTTTGTGCAAGGGACAGTTGTTGCACTTGGTCTTGTAATTTTGATATATCATGTTGCATTTCTTCCTCTTCTTCATGAGTCATTCTAGAGCTTTCAGGTTCCTTACTAGGTGTTTGCATTTTCTTTCCTTGGGGCATCAGTTACCGATAATAATGCTCTACTATGCCCTTTGAATTCCTTCAAAATAAATTTTCAAACCAAGCTTAAGCAAAAATTTAAGAAAATCTACACACCTTTTTTCACTTTGTAGGAGCTCGATATTGCCTCTGATGTATCTCTATACTTTCCAATCATCTAGATCTGAATTTGTGACCTACAGTAACCCTATGTGTCCTCTTTCCAATGCCACAAGTCTGACCCAAATTGGATTCTCCAAGGAATAGTTATGCGAAATCTCCCACAATGACTTGATTATAGACTAGTTCAGTAGAGCGAACTTGTATGATGTGCCACGAGTCACTGTTTCGACCTTTGGATCTAAAAAATGCATACAAGAAACTACAATCTGTCCTCTTTGTGTACCTTCTTATGAAATTTCAATCAGATCCCCAGAGAGAAAGTTATGACACTTTTCCCCAGGTCACCTGTTTGGAATGTAATTCAGGAGTCTACAAAAAGACCAACTTAGATCATATCTCCGCAAATATAGTGAACAGCTCTGAAATTCGGACCCGAGGTTCATCACGATTTCTTCTCAAATGGGTTTTTTTTGCAACTTCTGAAACGTCGCAGAAAAAAAGTTATAGCGAAAGTGCCACGATGACCTGTTTGGAGCAGCGAAACCCTAGAATCCAAAGCTCTGATACCAAATGTTATGAAACCAACTCAAGAAAGAGATAGAAAAGATAGATCAACGCCTTAGAATTCAGCCTCTTAGAGGGGGAAACCTCCTTTACATTATATAAATGAAAAATTCTTGGATGATTCAAATGACAAAACCTCCTTTCTATATATAGGAGTCTAAGGAGTCACAATATAACCCAGCCGACCTAACAATAATAATATAAAGCCACAAAAATAGCAATAAAGGGATTCTATGGGGCACAGTAATAACAATATGGGGATAATAGGGGCACAACAATATTAATAAGGGGTAAAACTACAATAGTGATGGGGTAATCACTAGTATTATAGGGACCCAACATGAAAGGAGTCTCTAGATCAACTTCCTTGATAATGAGTTGATGTCGTCAGGAAGCGATCCATCACAGGAGGGCCATGATATTTGACACATCAACGATGCGAGACAAAGGAACAAGATGAAGATGGATGAAATAGAGAATCAGAGGAGGATGTAAGGATGCAAACTGCAGAAGGATTAAGCTCTTTAACATATTAATGACACAACTTCGAAATGCGGCAACATTTTGGTACCAAGGGATCGAAGGTCATACAGAGATAGTAGGGATCGAATGGAATGAGTCAAAATGAGAACCCAAATCTCGGAAGGCCAATGACGAAGTGAGGATATCCCAAACCTGGCGAGAAGCAAAAAGTATAAATGTTCAAGAGCGACAAGCTGCCGTAGGTAATCAATAGAATATCTCCAAATTTTCCCCCACCATTGCTGGCGAGTACCCAAATTATTTTTGAAACACAAGCTTGAAGGGGATAGAATATGCTTGCAATATAAGTTTGTCCTTCAGAAAAATCCAACCCAGTGAAATTTTAATGAGCCATAAGGAGGAGAAACTCAGGTCTCATCATGGCGATTAGTCCAATGTCGTCAGGTTTTAACGAGTCCGCCATAGGTAAAACTCAGAGTCTTTTTCATGTTTAGAGAGTTTGAAAAAGACACGGAAAAGAAAACTCTAGATGGGCCCTTTTCGTATGTTTGTGTCTCTCGAGCCCGAAAAGGTAGAAAATGATACTTGAGAGAACCGCTTGACCATTTCAGCCAAGGAGTACTTTTCGTAAATAGTGTCTCCAGTCTGGAAAAGTAAAAAAATTACTGGATACACGACATTTCGCAACCGTTAACAAGCTCGAAACAACAAAGGCTCGACAATATTTTCACATTTCAAGAGTCAGAAAAGAGCTTAAAGTTGACTCAGAAAGGACTTTTCGGTATTTACTGAGTATATAATTCATGGATTGATCATCACCAATGTTCAAAACACCTGTCGTTGCACAAGAAAATTCAAGCATAAGATCTGTTTCACAAGAATACACGAATATAGATCAAAAACCCTAATTCAAAACTCTAAGTTTTGAAAAAAAGTTATAAAAGGAACACTATGGTAACAAATCTATTTACTTGTGTTTCTTACTATGGTAAAAAAAACTTCTACCATCGCATACCTTGTGAATTTTGGCGATCGATTCCAGGAGGCTTACAGATCCATTGCTCTTCATGCTACTTCCAGGTAAATGCCATAGCCTTACCTATGTTTTTATGCCAAAATAAGATGCAATTTCATGTTTTGAACCATGGTTTAGAATGATTTTTTGGATTAAAAATCTGCCTCGGTTGTCACAAGTTTCCCTCTCGGGATTGTGATGACCAAGAAATTTGCACTGTGTAAAAAGGGGATCATCACTAGAGATTGATGTACACCTGCGACGACTCGAAAGTTTTTACACTGTGAAAATCGGCTCATCGCAGCTGATTTAAAAACAGTTGCAACGAGCATTGAAACCAAAATATCTACATTTATAATCAATTTCAACGGCTGAAAATGGATGGATGGCATTTGACAAAGGTATGTTTGTACATGCAGGGACAAGAAATGGATTTCTCATGGCAGGAACATACTCATGACAATGATGATGTGATGGGAGCGACCGATCCTCATTGCTTGAACATCCTATGAAACTGTGGGTTGTTAAAATTCTTCCTGACATCACTTCCGAGAGCATAATTGGATCTCTTAGAGTACTTGATCCGAGCATGGAACCCGATAGAAGGAAAATTTATAATCCGTAGGCAAGAAATTGAGTTTGATGCCACGGACATCTATTTTTTGACTGGGTTGTCATGGAGAGGGGAGAGACATCACATGGTGGGTACTCGGATTACTGGAGACTCTTTGGACACACTTATTGCAAGAGTGTGCCTAGGAGCACGGAAATCATCAACAAGTGGAAAGCTACAGATTGCCACTGTTAATGATTTGTCACTACGGGTATTGCTGTTCACCATTACCAGAGCAGCTGGCTCCCAAGCCTAGCATGAGGTGACCAAGACTCAACTACAGTTAGCCCTAGACTGTTTAAATCCTACCATGTTTGATTGGGCAGAGGTCGTGTCTCTCAATATGAAGAGACAACTGACCAAGTGCCATTGGGGTGAGACGAAATAGTTCAGCTACGATTCAATCTCAATACCTCTCATGTTGGAATGAGTACCAATCCTCCAAAGACAGGATGTAATGGTGGGATGGCTAGGACCACGAGAGACACAGATTACTCGTTGGGCTCTCGTGATGCCGCGAGGGGGCGGTGGCCAGCCTGTATCACGGGGTCCCCAATTTGTTGAGTGGATGAACTGTTAACAAGTTATAGTTGAGGATTCGTCGTATGCGGGGATGGACTTTAGGGGCGATCTAGACATGTTGCTTCCTCCTGGCGAACAGTGGGACGAGAGAGGTAAAATACTCAGTTTGACCGACAAATTTTTTGTAATTTTCTGGGTTTTTAAATACATATGTCCTAATGATTATGTTCCATCTTTGCAAATGTTGGACCTGAGAGACCCGTAGGTCTATCTCCTATTGCCCGGAGGGTTGATAGGGAGATTGATGTACTACCACTGGGTGGAGAGGCCGAGGATGAGATAGCTCGTAAATGGATGGGGTGTCGAACAGGATACACCGACTGCTTAGATGGGTGGTCCAAGCAGTAGTCTGCTACAAAGAGCATCATGCATAGTAGACTTCTAGGTTTTTTTTTTGTGCAGATTTTGAGAGACATGTGTCTCACGATGTAACTGAACACATATATATTTTTTGGGTGCCACGGTGCACAACACATGATATATACCTATCTATGTTTTACTGTATCTACTTATTGCGTCTGAATGCTTGCTTATGATTTTTACAAATTGCGCAAATGTCTATATAATAAATGGTTCTTTAATGCATCAGTTAATGTATTTAATCTTTTAGGAATGTGCTGATACATGATGAAATCAAAATACCCTTCTAATCAATGAACCCATAAAGACAACCTTAGAATATGAGGGTTTCAGACATCTGTATAAGAGGCAAAAGGACACAATAAGTGAGAAAGCACTTACACACCAATACAACAAAGTACATCGGTGCATGGGTTCATTTTTACACAAGCTTTAACCATGGAGAACTCTGCCTGGATTCGGTTTCATGTTTACACAAGCTTGAAACGAAAAAACTATGCTTGAATAAGTTCACATGTCCCCAACATAACGATTCAAGCGAGGTATGCCCCCCAAGCTTCAGTGCATTCAACTAGGTGGATGTAATGAAGGTTCACTTTCGAGATCTAGGAAAGACTCGACTGGGATTTTACGAGATCTCAATCAAAGACTTGATTGGGAAAAGGGAGTTGTTTCATTTTTTTAATGAGGTTGACATAGTGAAAGAACTATCCTCAAGGCATTTGTTTAGTTTTTTAACGAGGTTGACACAATATCAAGAACTCTCCTCAAGACATTTGTTTCATTTTTTAACGAGGTTGACACAAGAACAAACTATCCTCGAGACTCCTTGTTTCTTTTTTAACGAGGTTCACCCAAGAAAAGAACTATCCTCAGAGCTCCTTGTTTCTTTTTTTAACGAGGTCGACACAAGAAAAGAACTATCCTCATAACTCCTTGTTTCATTTTTTAATGAGGTCGACACAAGAAAAGAACTATCCTCGGGGAAACTGTTCATGGACCATATGAGAATAGGGCTCCCAAGAGGTCTTCACTAGACGGAAGGACCACGCTCCGGGAGGAATACAAGTCATTGGGTACCAATGACAGATCGGGTCCCAATGCCCCCAGTACATGATGTACTAGATCATCTGCGTGATCGTCAATGGAGGCAGAATAGGTAGCCACATAATTGATCTGTGGCGAGGAAGGTGCTGCTGGCAAACAAGAGTCGATAGGGGATGATGGTTGTAAAGGAGGTACCTGGTGACCAAAGAATGACAATTGATCTATAGTCACAATTCTTCCGTCATGTGGAAAACAAACCACACAGAAAAGCGAAGAAACAAGAGCTCCCATGACATAAATATAGTTGTGGCCAAGGAGAAGATTGAAATCCAACACACCTTGGATGACCATCACGTATGTATAGATGGTTTTACCTCCCAAAGTAATAGGGAACTTCAGAAGGATCCCTCAGGGTTGAATGGTTCCTCCGTTAAAAGGCAACAAATTCTGGGTGACAAGCACAAGCTGTGGGGAGCCCAAAGCTTGCCAAGTAGTGGAACACATGAGGATAACAGACACACCTTCATCCAAGAGAGTTCCAGGTATTGCCATATTATAGGCATGTACTGTGATCTAGAAAGGCACATAAGATGGGAGGTAGAAAGCAGTCAAGTGACTCCAATCGAAGGAAACGACATAACTACTTGGTGGGGGTATCATATGATTGCCCCCATGCTCTACAGGAATCAAAGAAGGACTCTCTTGATCAGCTGGGACAGGAGGGTCACTCTTTGATTCAGGAGAATCTGACGAGATGAGAAGAACATGAGTAGTATGATCATTATGTTCTTCCGGAACAGAGTGAACAACTGGTGGCAAAACCAAGCCGACACTCTTTTCAACCAATGGTTGATTAGGAACAGAAATAACACAATCAGGCTTAGGAAGAGCAGGATGGGCAAGAGATGAATCCAAGTCAATCTCTTTATCAATATGGGGAGGGTTAGAAGAAAGCCTCTGATAACCAACAAGAAGTTAGGGTTGGGGAACTACTAGGTTTTCCAAAACTTTGGAAGCTTTATCCATGAGAGGACAAAGGTGAGGAAGATGTTCACCTTCACATAACCTACACGGGAATCTAATCTTCCCTTTCTTCTTACCACTACTAGCTGAAGGTGTAACGTTGAAATGATCTTCAGAGGTCAATAAGGATGGTTGAATCATATCTTGAGACCATACTTCTAAGATCTTGGGAATACCAGGACAATCTCGAAGGAAATGGTCACCCTTTTACAGCTTACAAGGAAATTTGACCTTTTGTGGAGGATCAGAATATTTTTCTATCGGAGGTGCACTTAGAGCAATAGTCGCACGGTTGGCCTCTCGCTTATCTAACTTCTTCTTCTTCGTCTTCATCTTCTTCTTCTTAGCCTTGTTATCGAGAAATCTAGTGTCCATTCAGAGCTACTAGTCTCACTAAGACAGGTAGCTATCTTAGAAACAAACAAACTAAAGTTACTTGCGTTTTCCTTTATGAGAAGTAGATGAGAGAGAAGCAGAGAGTACCAACCTCAGTCTTTCGCTTGGCTCCTTGCTTGTTTCCTCTCCCCTCTGATAGTTCTTTGCCACTCCTCCCTTGCTTGTCCTACTTCAAAGAGCACCTGTAAAGTCAAAACAGCATAATACCATCAAAGCACAGAGATCTACAATCATAAAAAATATAGGACGAGATATATATTGACCACATAAATGCTTATATCAACTCGAACATACAAGAATGTGGAGGAAAACGCAAATAGATTTATTGATAGAAAGAGTAGATGAGAGGATTACAATCCATTGATCTGACCCAGCGTCATCCTCCCAGCATGAAAGCCCTTCTTTACCTCATGAAAAGCTTAGATCACCCAACACTATGATGTTCCACAAAGAAACCAATAGCACTTTCTTACAAAATACAAGATTCAAGCCTCCTGGATCTTTGGGATAAGGGATCCATATATAGATGTTTGCAGGGGGGTGAGTTAGCTTCTAGGATCTTGATTAGTTTCCTCTCTCTGATAGTTCTTGGTTCCACTTGGAGATTCATGATCTCTTACTCATCCCTGGGAAAATTCAGAGAGGCAAGTGTCACAGGAGAAGTTTCTGGAAGATTCCATGATCATCCACCTTGCAAACTGTCTCTGCCATTTGTCTACTCTCACCCATCGTACCCTGCAGAAGGGCTTTTCAGTATGCATTGCACTTTTTTCATGTGACAGGTGAGATGCATCACACCCTTAGCACTGAGTAGTCTATATGGTCCAGTTTTGACTAGTTCTAAGCAGTTTTCCATGGAGAACTTTTGGGAGATGATGTAATTAGCTGACCTTGTTCCTTTAGGGTGTGAAACAACACTTTTAGGGACTCAGGAGCCCTTGGTTTATGGACATATATGATTGGGGTTGCAGTGCCCAAATATGTCTATAACAGTTGCCCCCTAAAGCATGAGTTCGTAAGTCTTTTGATGTCGGGTGAAATGCTTTATCATGAGGATCCGAGGTTTTTCGAACTGGAACGTGACCTGTAATAAGATACAATACAATACATTATCTTCATGATCTAGATGAGGTGGGCATTCCCATGATGAGCTTTATAAATTCATTCTCATGTACATAGGACAGACAACCGTATGTGTGGCACACTGATGATTCTAGTAGAGCCATCATCCTTTGGTTTGGATGATTATCTGTGTAGCAATGATGTACATTTGATGTCTTTATTTTCCTGAATATATCACAGCCCGGATGGATGAGACTAGATCCGGGGTCTTCAAACTCGTTCAACCTTCACCCGAAGTACAAGTCGATCCATGTGAAAAGATGTTCTAGAGTCAAACATGGAAAGACATTGATTGATTACCAGCCAATGATGTAAGCTGTTAACAGGCACGAGAGGAATCATCGATAATGATGATGACCCTCAAGGTATGACAATACAATTCACGTGGTGTGAAAATGGGACTTGGCATCGAACACCACGTAAAATATTTCGGTCGAAGGCCATTGATGTAAACCTGTCGCTGGAAGTGAGAAACTTGCCATTGAGGCATGCAAGCTTCAAAGTACTAAAAGGGTTGTTCCTAGATCAACTTCTTGGATAATGAGCTGATGTCAACAGGAAGTGACCCGTCGTAGGAGGGCATTAATGAATCCCACATCTACGACATGGAACGGAGCAAATTATTTTGTGGAGGTGAAAACGATCTAATGATACAGGGTTCAGGGTGGAGGTCATGAAGGAATGAAGCATGAAGGTATTGTAGTGGATGAGACACAAGTTGGGTTGGCGAGTTCTCTTAGTGAATTCTCTTGAACATATCGGCGACACTGAAATGGATTGGTATTGTTAACCCGAAAAATGGATGGTACGGTGGACCAATGGTAATATGACCGGTGAACGAAATAACCCAACCCGACTCAATCATGATGATGGGGTGAAAGTGTCATGTTCAAGAGCGACTTGCTACCAATAAAGTTTCATCAAGTTTTCTTCCCAATTTTTCCCCAGTCATTGCTGACCAGTACCTCTTTATTTTTGTCAAGCTTGAGGAGGATAACATATGCTTGTTCTATAATTTTCCCTTCGGGAAAATAATGAGCCTAGCGACAGTGAAATTCGCTCTTGTCTACATGGACAAGTTTGTCGCTATTGTTTTAATGAGTTTAACGACAAAGATAACTCGGTCCTTTTTCAATTTTAGAGAGTCTGAAAAGGGATGGAAAGGAAACTCCAGTAATCCTTTTTCGTCATATAATCCCTTAAGTCCAAAAAAGTATAAAATAATACGAAAGGGATGAATTTTCGATAGTTTTAACAAGCCAAACAAGACAAGCGCTCGATCTTTTTGTGTAATGATCCCTCAAGTCCAAAAATATTAAAATCTAGAGGAGGGATAGCACTTTCGATCGTTTTAATGAGCTAGAGAGGCCATTTGCTCGACAATCTTTTCATATTTTATGAGTCAAATGAAAAGAGCTTAAAGGAGACTCATTTTTTGAGGAACGAGTGATATTTTTGGGTGGCAGTTGGTTCCAGGTAAGGTTTGGAACTTTCCAATCACGGCAGTGTCAAGAGGATGGCTAACAGAATCACTCGTCACAGCTGTTCCTCAAAAGGGGTAAACAATCAAATGGAGGCGTATGATCGGCTAAAACAGAGTGGAAGTGATGGTAAGAACATGACCAAGGATCAAAAGCTGATGATAATGTGATCGCAATGGTTATTTATCGAAGGTGAGTTCATTTTTAATGAGCTTAAACTCTGGTGGAACATATGATCATTGCTTAGGTTTAATTTTTAACGAGCTTGAACTTTGCGTAAAACTGCTCGTGCCAGTTGTATAATAAGGATGTCTCATCGATAGGTTCATTTTTTAGGGAGCTTGCATCATTCGAAACTTTGCTCCGGTGCCTTTCACATGCAAGCTAGGAATGACCAACTATTGTCCTAGGGGTTAATTAACTACTGGGGTTAGGTAGGAAAATTCTTCCTTTACTTTGCCGGTGCCATTTGGCCCCTGCAAAGGTGAACGGTTGATTCGACCAATCACCTAACTTAAGCAGTTGAAGTCAGCAAAACTATGGGGTTAGCGTTATGCTGGTCACTTTTCACTTGCGTACAAAAGGTTTGCATGCCCCCAGGTATAGCGAAGTAGAGTTTCCAGGTTACCCTTCAATTTGCAGACAAAACATTTGTTCTATCAGGAAAGGCATACCTTCTAACGGAGGTATCTTATTCCAGTCTAATCCCATTTTCCTAAACGGACCGGTGCGTCAGACTAGTCATATATCCTCTGCGGAAACCTACCCTATACTTGAAGTTTTCATACTGAAGCAGACCAGGGTGCATGCCCCCTGGTTTTCAGTCATAATCACCGAATTACTCACGCTCATTAGGTGGACGGACTGGAGATTGATGAGACATTCCTCGTGTGAAAAGACCAGTTAGGGACGACATTTGACTACTAGCTATGTGTGAGTCGAGGAATGAAAGTTAGTCTACGAGTTGGACCACTCTACCTTCATGCGGAAAACACATTACTCGAAGGAGTGAGGAGACAATGACTCCCATGCTATAAATGTAGTCACGCCCAATGAGTAGATTGTAACCTTAAGGTCCTTGGACTACGATTACGTTCAGGTAGACGGTTTTCCTTCTCAAATTTATAGGCAAATTTGGAAGGATCCCTAACGGTCGATTGGTTCCTTCATCGAAGCCTATCAGATTTCGCATCTCAGGCAGAAGCGATGGCGAACCAAGTGCTTTCCAAGCAGTTGAGGAAAGGATACTCATAGAAGCCCCTTCATCTATGATAGTACCGACCATGACCATTCTGTAATCTTGTACAATGATTTGTAATGGTACATTAGACGGTAGACGGGGTCTGCCTAGTAGATTCCAGTCGGAGGAAACGACTAGGTTGCTTGGAGGTCGGACCGAATAAATGGCCGGATACGACTTTGTCAGACTAGGACTAACTCCAGACTAGGCAAAAAACTGATTCATATATTTCATTAGGTAGCTATTGTTATATACATGAATGTGACTGATCAGTTCATCTTCTTGATGACTGTTCACATTCCACATTCACCCAATCGCAGAGGATTAGGTGTCAACATTCCCCCCCTTAATCTGAAGGGATGTTGGTGAGTCCAAGCATCGTTCTGAATCTTTCAAGCTTTTCTCTTCCAAGCGATTTGGTGAAGATGTCTGCAATTTGCTCATTTGTGGAACAATGACGAAGATGGATTTTTTTGGCCTCAACATGATGTCGGATCAGATGATATTTAGTATTGATGTGCTTTGTACGATCATGGAACTTTGGGTTCTTGGCCAACTTTATTGTAGAGGTGTTATCAATCATGAGTGGAGTTGATTGTACTTGTTTTACCTGCAAATCTTCAAGAACTTTCCTGAGCCACACAATTTCTTTCGTTGCTTCAGCTGCTGCCACGTATTCTGCTTCTGTTGTGAAATCTGCTCGAACTGATTGTTTGTGTGATCTCCAAGAGACAGCTCTTGATCCAAGACTCATAGCATATCCTGAAGTAGATACTCCAGTTTCTTTGTCTCCATCAAAGTCTGAATCAGAGTATCCAATCAAGCTGAAGTCGTCCACCTGTGTATACTTGATTCCAAGGTCTTGAGTTCCCTTCAAGTACCTTAGAACTCTTTTTGTAGCAGACCAATGTCCCTCACAAGGCTTTTGCATAAACCTGGAGAGGATTCCAACGGCAAATGAAATGTCTGGTCTGGTAGTAGTGAGGTAGATGAGACTTTCTATAAGCTGTCTATACTTTGTTGCATCCTCAAATTCCTTTCCTTCAATAGATGTGAACTTTAAGTTTTGTTCCATTGGAGTAGAAAGAGGATTGCACTCTGTCATGCCAAATCTGTTTAACAAATCTCCAATGTATTTCTTTTGAGAAAGAAATATGGATTTTGGATGTTGGGTTACTTCAATGCCAAGATAGTAATGAACATAGCCCAAATCAATCATTTCAAAACTTTTTCCTCATTCTTTCTTTATGGATGCAATATAGCTTTCATTGTTCCCTGTCATTAAAATATCATCTACATATACCACAAGATATACAACTGTTTTGCCAACTTTCTTGAAAAATAAAGTTGCATCATCAAGATCAAAATGATTGAAGTTGAGTTTCAGAAGATGCTCAGTTAATTTTTCATACCAGGATCGCGGTGCTTGTTTGAGGCCATACAAGGACTTCACAAGTTTGCATACTTTATGTTCATGTCCTTTCACAGCAAATCCTTCAGGCTGGGACATAAAAACATTCTCTTTTAGATCTCCATTCAAGAATGCAGTCTTTACATCCATTTGATGGACTTTCCAACCGTTTTGAGCTGCTAGTGCAAAGAGTGTCCAGATGGTGGCCCATTTTTCTGTGGGGGCAAAAGTTTCCTCATAATCGACCCCTTCCTTTTGTGCAAAACCTTTTGCCACAAGCCTAGCTTTGTGCTTGTCAAGTGAGCCATCAGCTTTGTACTTGTTCTTGTAGACCCACTTGTAGCCAATTGGTTTGGTTCCAAATGGAGGGTCAACCAGCTTCCAAGTGCCATTCTTTATGAGGGCATCATACTCCTTTTTCATTGCTTCTTTCCATTCATCATGAGAAGCGGCTTCTTTGAAGGAAGTTGGTTCAAAATCTGTAGACAAGTTCAATTCACAATCATAAGTAACATCCATATCAACAGGTGAATTAGAGTCATCTACATCACCTCCATTTTGTCGGTTTGAATTTCTGGTTCCTGTTTTTCCAATTTCATCAGGATGAACACTTTCAAGTGTCTTTGTCAGCCACTTTGGGGGACCTTTCTGAGATGGTCCAGGCTGCTCTGTTGATTGAGTTGGGACTGAATCAAGATTGAGTCTCCCAATTCTATCAATTAAATCACTTAAAGCATCATCCGTTGTTGGAGTTTCATGCAGGGGAGATTGTTCTTCAGAAGAAGATTCCACATGTTGATCTAGTGTGGGAATCCCCCCTTCAAGATGTGGAATCTGATTATCAAACTCTTGAAATGATTTCGTTTTTGTGAATCTATCCAAGCGATCAAGTTGCCGCTCAACAACATTGTCAGATTTGGATGATTCAAGAAAAATGACATCTCTAGATACAACAAACTTTTTATTTACTTCATCATAGAGACGGTACGCATTGGAGGTGTTTGAATACCCTAGGAAGATACACTTACGACTTCTAGCACCAAGTTTGTTTCTATGTACCTTTGGTATCAAAGCATAACAGGTGGAACCAAAGATCCTGAGATGCTTTACCGAAGGAACATGTCCATACCACAATTCATAAGGAGTCTTGTTTCTTATAACATTAGATGGACATCTATTCTTTATATATGCAGCACATAGAACAACATCAGCCCAAAACATTATCTTTACATTTTTGAAGAAAAGCATGGATCGTACCATATTCAAGATTGTTCTATTCATTCTTTCAGCTACACCATTCTGTTGGGGATTATAAGGCACAGTTGTTTGATGTTTGATCCCATGTTGGCAAAGATAGTTTTCAAATTCATTTGATGTATATTCTTTTCCATTATCAGTGCGAATAGACCCAATATGAGATTTTGCATCATTTTCAATCCATTTTTGAAAATTCTTGAATGTTTGAAAAGCATCAGATTTGTTCTTCAATAAATAAACCCAACACATTCTGGTGTAATCATCAATATATGTCATGATATATTTATTTCCATTTGCAGAAGGAACAGGCATTGGACCACATAAATCTGAATGAATGAGTTCAAGCTTCCTATGTGCTCTTGAATGTGAATCATGAAAAGACTGTTTGCTATGCTTTCCTAGAATGCAAGCATCACATTGCTTATGTTTCCTAGGAATTGTAGGCAAACCAGCAACACCATTTTTCTTCAATAAGCGGAGACTGTCATAGTTTAAATGTCCAAATCTAGCATGCCATAATAAACTTGATGGAAGTGTACCTTCTTCATGATGAGAAATATATGAGAAATGTTGTGCATGAGCAGAGGTTCCTTGTAGTTTGAGAAGCCTTTCTTCTTCTATTCCACTCATGACAAGTGAGTGGTCAGATGCTTTTCTTACCTCAAGCTTGCCATCAAACATATGAATGGAGTGACCTTGCTGGTGGATGTGGACCAAGGACAACAAGTTTCTCTTGAGCTGTGGGAGATATAGAACACGATCTAGATGAAAGTCTGGAAGACCAGGCAGTTTAAGCCTGATTGTGCCAAGCCCTAATGGCTTGATTTTTGACTGATTTGCAAAGTATACTGCTCCATCAACATTGTCAGTGAAATCTTAAAAAAAATCTTTCCTATGAGTCATATGACAGGTTGCTCCTGAATCAAGCAACCAATCATTTTTCGAAGAAGCAAGTGAAGCATTAAACAAATCTTCATTTACTCCAATGTTACATTGTGCCTCAATATAGTGAGTGGATTCAGGTGCTTTACCTTTGTCTGTATCATCAGTTTTACCTTTCTACTGATTTCTTTTCTGCTCAATTTTGTCCCATGGTAGCTTGCATGTAGAAGCATCATGTGATCCATTTCGTTTGCAGCGAATGCAATGCAGATCTGCCTTTTCTCCTTGAGAATGTCTGCCCCCCCTGCCTCTGAAGTATCTTCCTCTTCCTCTTCGTCCACCTCTTCCTCTTGTAGAATCTTGAGCAGGATGCTTTTCTTTATGAGCAAGGCAAACAGTCTCGTCAGAATATTCAGGGACTGTCTTCTTTCCAAAGGCTTTCTCTCTTTCAGCAAACTTTTTCACAAGAGAGTTAAAGGTTATATCTTTAAGATTTCCATTTGCTTGTGAAGACTCAAGATAATTGGAGTAAGTAGGATAGAGTGCCTTGAGAAAAGAAATAAGAGGGATATCCAACTCAACCTTAGTGGATTTGATATCATGCATTATGGATTTAACTTCAGATGCAAGAGCAAGAGGATGATTATTTTTCAGTTCAAGAGTGAAGAGTTTAATCATGAGCTGAACAACTTCAAGTGCAGAATGTGAGTCATAGAGTTCTTTTAGCTTTTGTAAAGCTTCAAAGGCAGTTGAATATGATGAAATATGGCGACTTACTTCTTCATTTACAGATGCTGTGATTAATGCATATGCTTTGCTGTTCTTGTTATCCCAAATGACGAGCTCTTTGTCTGATGTAGGCTGTACTGGGTCATTGTCTCCTTCTCCGACACACACTCCCTTCCACAACTCATTGAAGATGAGGGTGTGTTTTATCATCCGGGACCATTCAAGATAGTTCTCCTTGCCAGTGAGAACTATCCCTACCATAGAGATGATTGAATGCATTCTGTAAAAATTCTTCTGCTGATAAATTTTTTTTCCTTATGTCACAGTCTTCAAATCCCTCTAATGTTTGATAGAAGCATCAGCATTTCATTGAAATGATAACTTTTCAATGCAGCATTACCATTAAAAAAAAAGTTGTGTAATACTACTATAAAATGCGCAATACCACAAATGCTTTAATATATAAAACACTTTGACTGATATATATAAACTGCGCAATACTTTGAATGCTTTGAAAACTGCTTATATAAACTGCGCAATACTAGGAACTCAACACGTATTGTGGACTACCAAGACGGTGATTAGGATTGGTTCTGTCCCGGCTCAAACTTCAATGTAAATGCTATTCAGCTCCATTAAGTAGGTGGCCATGTTCACTCTCTGGGTTAAGAGCCATCGGTATGAGCGGATGCAATGTCGGGTTTAATCAATGGTGGCGTTTTAGTGGCTTTTGGGTATCGAGATTATGAGTGGGCCGAGCGTTGCAGGGGGAGGCGAGCGAGTGGGAGCGGAGGAGATGTAGGACGACAAGGGGAGCGGAGGGCCGGGTCTGGTTTCGAATCCGATCCTGTTTGGTCTGTCGGGTATCTCAGGCCATCGGTATATTGGAGAAATGAGGAGCAATCAGTATAGGACTTGTTTTGAAGTATGGAATAAACTGTACAAAAGCTACGAACCCATTTTCTTGAAGTACGCGGAATAAACAGTTTCTTCGTTCGTATTCTAGACAATGTGATAGACATAGTTTATATTCGCTATGCAATAGATAAAGGCAGAGGATCCATATCAACATCAGAGGTCCATCATGTATACAGCCTGCTTTCCCTCTGCAGAAACAAAACCTCTTCGCTTGCTACTCTTTAGTTTCTGCACTTTTTATCAGACATACAAAACAGAAAATTACCTGCAGACCTCCGATGTTCTCAAGCTTGTGTAGGCAGGCCAGTCCTCCTCGTCTCACCCAAAAAACGAGAAAGAAGAAATCTGGAAAAAGACAGGGCTGCAATGTGGCGCTGAAAAACAATTAGTGCTATAGTCATAGTTCGGTCATCTTCCACAACGCCACTCTCAGTAGACACATTCAGACCAGAACGCGCCTGGACCAACAATATTCACCCAACAGAACGATTTTGGAGGGCAGACTATACCAAACAATTTGGAGGGCGGACTATTCACTGCAAGAATAAAACATATACTGACACCCAACAGAACGGTTTAGAGTCGGCTTCAGGCAGCTGACACCATCAGCAGCGCAGCTTATTATATGGAAAATTGAGCAGCGTATTATATGGAAAATCACAGATGGAGCAGGTCTGGCAATGAATAATGCTAAATCGCAGGTGGAGCAGGTCTGAGACAAGCGTTATGGACAGAGCGCAGTTATGGACAGAGGCAGAGGTCAGTATAGAGGAGTTACAAGGAGCATAATAGCTAAAACAAGAACCTCGCTCTAATACCATGTCAGACCAGGAGTAACTCCAGACTAGGCAAAAAACTGATTCATATATTTCATTAGGTAGCTATTGTTATATACATGAATGTGACTGATCAGTTCATCTTCTTGATGACTGTTCACATTCCACATTCACCCAATCGCATAGGATTAGGTGTCAACAGACTTTGAGGAACTTCCTTCCTGCGGTAAAGGAACAGGTAGATTTCCCCCATGTTCATCAGAGTCTGTGTTTACGAAAAGAATTTGAACAGTGTCGTTCTCATTCTCTTCGGTGACTGTATCATCTAAAGGTAGACCTTCTGAAGACAAGACTGGGTCGACTGCCATCTCGGCCTTTGACTTTGGTTCGCTGTGGACTCAGAGGGTTTATCTTCAATGATAGATGCTTCGACCGACCACAAAGGTGTGTTATTTAGATTCTCAACTAGCGATGGACTCGACAAGAGTTTCTTGTATCTAGGAGGAAGCGTAGCAGTGAAGCAGGACGGTTATCCAAGACTCTTTTAGCTTCGTCTAGGAAGGGACAGCAGTGGATGGCATGATCGCCTTCACACAGTCTACAAGGAATTTTATATTTTCCTTTTTGTCCAGTGACTTCTGTTACACATTAATTTGTCACCATCCCTGTTACTCCTCTTGTCGTACCTTGGAGGACTCATCCCGGGAGTTGTAAGAAGTGACAAAGTCTAAAAACACTTGCATTATGTTCCCCTGAGTATGTACTTCATGTTCCCTGAAGACACCTCCTACAGATTATCCCTGAAAAGTGCTCTTTTCCTTTGGCGCAAGTCCACAATATCTTACCCGCGCCAATCATGGAGATCCTCAAAAGAGGGCGCGACCATTGGCGCTCTGTCTTAGAGCAGCAGTCATGCCAACCAAGTTTGGTCATGCTTTTTGCCTTAACGCACGTCCGACTGTTGTTTCCTTCATTACATGGAGCTTTTTTGAGGATAAAAAATCAGTCTTATGTCGAGCTCTATCCTATGTCCATCTTTAATGGCTTTTGGGGATAATGTTAATCCACAATAGGTGTCCCGGTTCATCGTATCCTCCTCCCTTCTTCATCTATATAAGCTTGTCCTTATGCATTTGACAAGCTAGTGATAGTCGTCAGTCATGGAGTGTTAGATGTTGAGTTCTTGAGTTCTTGGAGGAATGCTAGTGAATGCTAGAGAGGTTATGCTGCCGGAGAGGAGATACATTGCAAGACACATATAGTTACTCGCCTAGCCAGGAGAGGTTCGACGTCAGAACCATGGTTGTAACTTTTCTTGTTTATTATTAATTAATGAGCGACTGCTATTATAGTTCCAATCTCATTGTCTATTATGGTGATGTGTTGATTTATTTCCTTTCTGACTGAAATATAGTTGTGCCTTGGTAGATTTTATGTTGGTATCTGTCTCTTCCTTTGCATGTGCAGGTGTTCGTTTATGATCTGCTGGAGCGAGGGAGCGGGAATATCAACTCTGCTTCAATCATAGCATTGGATTCCAGGTTGGTCTTCTTGATTCACCTTTGATGCATAACTAGGAACTTGCGTAGCAGCGTGGTTTGATTGTGGCTAGTTCTGTTTTAGGCTAGTGGGATCGCCTCTGTCCGCAGAGGGGATTTACCTATCCAACAATTTGGCGACTCCACTGGGGAGGAGCTATTTGATTTTTGTCTTGCATGTTAATTTTCTTCTGCTTGCTTGAGTGAATGAGCTTCCTGAGTCAGTTTTGAGTTTATTCTTTACTGCTTGACCCATCTGAGCATTGTCAACCCGACCTGAGGTTGTATTATTTATTTTTCTAGCCGGCAAGCTTAATTGGCGCGGTTATTACTCTGACAGTCGCGCCAGTTGGCACATGTTGCTCTAAAGCAACTCGCGCCAATCCTGTGGTAGCGCAAGTTGCAGGCTGACAGTCGCGCCAGCCCTGTAAATTTTGCCTGTGTGTGGGTGGAAAGCTCTTTCAGTCTCTTTTTATATCTCTTACAGCCTCTGGAAGTGTGTCGAACCTCTGCTTGACTGGTCTTAGCCTTTATCCTTCAGCTGTTTGCTTATTTCTATTGATTTTCGTCTCAGCCCTAGGACATCTAGTGACTTTGCATGTCTAGCCTTCTGTGGGAAGTTTCGGTCTCTTGATTATCCAGTCAGCTTGTTGGTTGTGTTCTGCACCTATCCAGTGATTTGTTAAAGCTTGATCTTCTATACTCTGAGTGCTTCACTTCTAGCCTCTTTGGATTTCACTTGACTTCATTCGAACTTAGATTACATGGTTCAGTGAAAGTCTTTGTGTTTTTCCTTGCTTGCATGGTTCATTTTGGTGTTTCAGAATTGGTTCTATTTCATAGACTGAACTTGGATTGTGCATATCTCTTAAAATTTGTTTAAATGCATCATGCCATCTTAAAGGAAAGAAAAATAAAAAATCTTTTGCATCATAGTAGTTAGCATTTATTGTTATTTGTTGCTATTAAAAAAAAAAAGAAAAAATTTCATTTCTTGTTATTAGCTGCATTAGGATCTTTGTTGTTTGTTGAGTGATCATTTCGTTTGTGAAAAGATCTCAACCCTCCTGTAGATAGAATTCATCGAATCAAATGATATAATTTTGGCATATAGTTTGCATTTAAGAATTTTTTGAGATATCACATACGGTAGGACCAAAAACTGAAACATAATCGAAGATAAAATTTAAAATGAACTCAATGAACATAACAACGCATTGGAACATAACGCAAATACTCTAGAGGTCTAGGTTAGAGACGTGTTCCGGCGTCTTTAAACCTGGTAGTTTATCATCGAGTGGTTGGGTGATTCCTCCACGGTGAAACGATAGGTGCCAATATGGACTGTGCTCCCACGTAACGTCGCGTATATATTGGGAGACCCCTATAGGAATAAAGCCTTTATCCATAGGAAGCCGTGTTAGCCGCCCTACGATTCGCAATGCAGTGAACACAGCATTCACGAAGATCGACCACCCGTACCCTAAAAAGTATTCTGTGGTTTTGCGAAAAGTTTGGCACACCCTCTACCTAGAATTCCAGAGCAGTCACTTTTGATCCTTTTCGGACTCCCTAAATGAAAAGGTGCCTGTGAGCATCTTGTCACTTCGTGCTCATTAAATATTCGAAGGAGACTAGAGTCATCTTTTATCCTTTTCTCGACTCTTAAAAAATGAAAAGGTTAAGTTCAATGTCTTAAAATTTATTGGCCACGATAACATTTACCCAATTAGATTTTTTTTGCGTTAGCTTGAGTAGGATTATTTCTCGTCCAATGGCAGCCTTCCCGGCGCCCACCGGCCAAGGTGTTCCTCCTGATGGGAGCCCTCGTCCATTTCCTTCTGTTGGAAATGTTGGTGTTCAGTATATCGCAACATTGTCTTTGCCTGGGTTGACCATTGGTTTACCCGTATGGTTGTTTTCAAACTCGGTGGTCTCAAGTGTGATGACTCCTGTTCCGCCACCACCTCCTCCACCCGAACAACACCATATTGATTCTAAGGTGGACCCCTTCCCTTCTTCGCCCATTGCTGCGTCCTCATCTTCTACTTCGCCTGGTGAAACCCTGGATTTCAGTAACCAGGTGGCTAAGAAGAAGAAGAAGAAGACCAAAAAGAAGAAGTCTCATAAGGGAAAGGTCGTATCTACCACGAGACTATCTGAAGTGGAACCACCTTCTGCTTCTCCGCGGAAGGCTAAGTCTCCTTGTCGATTATGCAAGGAGGACCATTTTCTGTCTGATTGTCCTGGTATTCCCAGGATCCTAGATATATGGTCCCGTGACCTGACTCGCCCCTTGTTGTCACAGATCGATGATACCTTACTAGTTGGTAAGAGAAAAGGGAAGGTTCGTTTCCCTTGTCGACTTTGTGAAGGTAATCATCTCCTTCGCCTTTGTCCACTTATGGATGAAGCTTCCCGTCTTTTGGAAAGTCTGTCGGCTCCCTTACCCCAACTACCCACTGGATATCAACGTCTTTTTACAACTGCAGATCATCTCTCCACTAACCAAGTGATCAAACATGATTCCTATTTGGTCCAGCTCTCTCTTCCTGAACCTACCTGTGCTCCGCCTGCTCCAGACCAGTCCCTGGTCGGAACGAGTGTTGATTTATATTCATCATCTACGCACCACTCTACCATCAAAGATGAACCACCTGAGTCCAAACCAAACGAAAGTCCACAGTCCCAGATTACAGTTGACCCGGTCTTTCAAAAGGTCCAGCTTACAAGTGACCCGGTTTTGCCTACAGAAGTTCCATCCTTAGATGATCTTACACCTGAATCTAAACCAGACAAAAGTCAAAAGGTCCAGCTTACAAGTGACCCGGTTTTGCCTTCAGAACTTCCAGCCTTAGATGATCTTACATCTGAATCCAAACCAGACAAAAGTCAAAAGGTCCGGCTTACAAGTGACCCGGTTTTGCCTTCAGAAGTTACCTCCTCAGATGATGTTATCACTGCCAAGAATGAAGATCCCACCATCCAAATTCTATTCATCAACATAGACTCTAATGATCAAGTGAGCATCCCTCTCATTCCTTCGCACCAGGAAGAAAGTCCATCAGAATCATATCCGACTGTCTATCCAGTCCCACCTCCAAGCAACCTAGTTGTTTCCTTCAATTGGGATCAACTAGTCAATCCTCGGTTACCAGCCTCCATACCATTTCGAATTATAGTCCAAGTCTATCGCATGATTATGGCTGGTACAATTATTGATGAGGGATCTCCTGTGAGTATCCTTTCTTCAACAGCTTGGGAAGCACTTGGTTCCCCACTGCTTCTGCCTGAGATGAGAAACCTTACAGGTTTCCATCGAGAAATCACTTGACCTTTAGGAATTCTTCCCAATGTACCTATCACGTTAGAAGGGAAGACTATTCAAATGGGTGTCATGGTAGTCCAAGGTCCGTTATATTACAATTTACTCCTTGGACGAGACTATATTTATCGCATACGTGCTATTGTGTCCTCACTCTTGAGAGTGATGTGTTTTCCACATGAAGGAAGGACGATCAAAGTCGTAGACCAACTTTCATTCCCCGGTTCACACTTCACATATAGTCATCTACCATTCCTAAATGGTCTTATTTCCACAGGAAATGCCCCAGCCTCCACTCCGTCATTCTGATGACGGCAGCTGGCCCCCGGAGGCATGCATCCTCCTTCAAAATCGAGTTTTTCCAAGTAAACCTTCATTCCATCCACTCCGTGAATGCCATGAAGCTTGGGGGGCATGTATCTCGATTTTGCATTATCATGCTGGGGGCATGCAACAAAAAAATTTTAACAAGCAAAGTTCTCCATGGTTCAAGCTTGTGTAAAAATGAACCCATACCTGATTTACATCCCGTGATTGCCTTTTATCTGCTAAATTCTGCTAGATGAGCCTTGGTTGTTTCATTCCATCGCCACCATCTCTTTGGCCGATCATATGCTTTCACTTGGTTGTTTCTCCTTTCCTGAGGAACCGCAGCGATGAGTGGTTTTATTAGCCAGCCTCTTAACCTTTACATGTTTCGAGTAAGTTCCACCATTACCGGAACCAGTTGCTATCCTTTATACCACTCGTTCCTTCAGGACGAGTCGCCTTTACGCTCTTTTCTGACTCGTAAAATATGAAAATATTGCCGAGTATTTTTTCTTTTTTGACTCGTTAAAGAAAATAAAAATGGAGGTCTGCTTTCAGCTCTTTTCTGACCATTTAAAGAGGAAAAGATTGCCGAGTCACTCCTCTTGACTCGTTAAATGGTAATAAGGGGCGGTCGTTTTAAGTTCTTTTTGTCGACCGTTAAAACATAAAAATATTACCGGGTTTTTGTCGTTCCAAACTCGTTAATGGTTACGAAACGACGTGGTTTTGACCGCTTTTTTACTTTTTCAGGTCGAAATCACTAATTATGAAAAGTACTCCTCGATCATAATGATCGGGCGGTTCTTTCGGGTATTATTTTATACTTTTTCGGGCCCGAGAGACACAACTTTACGAAAAAGGACATCCCTGGAGTTTCCTTTTCTGCTGTCTTTTCAAACTCTCTAAACATGAAAAGACGCCGAGTTATTCCTTTGTCAGACTCATTAAAACTTAATGACATCAGATTTTGTCACAACACAAGCATATGCTATCCCCATCAAGCTTGTTAAAAATAACTGGGGTACTCGCCAGAAATGGCGGGGGGAAAATAAAATTTTTGAACCATAATTATTACCGTGACGACAATATGTTGCTCTTGAACATGGCACTTTTCTGCTTTCGTGTCCAGGGTGGGAATATCTCATCTCATATCTTTCACTTGCTTCCATGGACTTGGGTACCTTATTTGACCTCTCATCCACTCATTGCCTCGTCATCATGACCTTTGATACATTGATGTCGAATACTGCCAATTCCATTAATGTGCAGCCGATATGTTCAAGAGAATTTGGCCCTTGCAAAGAAACAACCTCCCTCTGATAGTTCGCACAATCTTGATTCACAACATTATTTCTCTGTCTCGTGTCGATGATGTGGAAACATTATGGCCCACCTTCGATCAAGGTCACTCCCTTTCGACTTCAACTCATTATCCAGGAAGTTGATCTGGAGACTCCCTTCCGGTGCCTTGGAGCCTGCATACCTCAATGGCAGGTTCTTCGTGTTCGACGTGAGGTTTTCATCATTGGCCTCCGATCGGATGATTCTACGGGCGTTCGACTTCAGATCATTAATTCACGCGCCGTAGATTGTACCTATAGTACCTTGAGGACCATTGTCATTATTGGTGGCACCTCTCGCGTCTGTTAACAGTTTCCACTATTGACTGGTAATCAGACGATGTTCATGCATGTTCGACTTCAGCTCATATATTCACATGCTTGAACTTGTACTCTTGTTCGGATCAAGATGGAGCGCAAGACCCTGGATTGTGTCTGTTGTAATCCAGGCGTGATTCTTGATACTTGACTCATTCACTGGATGGCTACGACCATACTTGAGTCAATTCATTGATCCTAACCAGATGGCTGCGTCCATATTATGGATCTAGATTATTTATGTACTCTCTTATGGATGGCTGCGACCATACCACGTACATCATGTAATTGAACTATCAGTCATGTCTCTTAATACAGATCCTCGGCGGCAGTAACTATATGTGTTCTTATGTGTGTTCTTGTAAAGCATTTCACCCCTCTCCACCTCTCGGACTTCATGCTTTAGGGGGCATCTGTTACACAGTAATTTGTCACCATCCCTGTTACTCCTCTTGTCGTACCTTGGAGGACTCATCCGGGGAGTTGTAAGAAGTGACAAAGTCTAAAAACACTTGCATTATGTTCCCTTGAGTATGTACTTCATGTTCCCTGAAGACACCTCCTACAGATTATCCCTGAAAAGTGCTCTTTTTCCATTGGCGCAAGTCCACAGTATCTTACCCGCGCCAATCATGGAGATCCTCAAAAGAGGGCGCGACCATTGGCTCTCTGTCTTAGAGCAGTAGTCGCGCCAACCAAGTTTGGTCATGCTTTTTTCCTTAACGCACGTCCGACTGTTGTTTCCTTCATTACATGGAGCTTTTTTGAGGATAAAAAATCAGTCTTATGTCGAGCTCTATCATATCTCCATCTTTAATGGCTTTTGGGGATAATGTTAATCCACAATAGGTGTCCCAGTTCATCGTATCCTCCTCCCTTCTTCATCTATATAAGCTTGTCCTTATGCATTTGACAAGCTAGTGATAGTCGTCAGTCATGGAGTGTTAGATGTTGAGTTCTTGAGTTCTTGGAGGAATGCTAGTGAATGCTAGAGAGGTTATGCTGCCGGAGAGGAGATGCATTGCAAGACACATATAGTTACTCGCCTAGCGAGGAGAGGTTCGATGTCAGAACCATGGTTGTAACTTTTCCTGTTTATTATTAATTAATGAGCGACTGCTATTATAGTTCCAATCTCATTGTCTATTATGGTGATGTGTTGATTTATTTCCTTTCTGACTGAAATATAGTTGTGCCTTGGTAGATTTTATGTTGGTATCTGTCTCTTCCTTTGCATGTGCAGGTGTTCGTTTATGATCTGCTGGAGTGAGGGAGTGGGAATATCAACTCTGCTTCAATCATAGCATTGGATTCCAGGTTGGTCTTCTTGATTCACCTTTGATGCATAACTAGGAACTTGCGTAGCAGCGTGGTTTGATTGTGGCTAGTTCTGTTTTAGGCTAGTGGGATCGCCTCTGTCCGCAGAGGGGATTTACCTATCCAACAACTTCGTTTTCACTAGTTGACGGTGTACTTTCAACATGATCGTCAGAGGTTGAGGACACCGGATTGTGCAAGCGGGGAGACCAGTCCCTTAAGATTCGTGGGATGTAAGGACAATCTCGATGATAGTGGTCCCTTTTGCAAATGACACATGGAGATTTAGGTTGGGATGGTGCAGTGTACGGATTTTCGCTAGATGATATATGGTTGCCCCTTTTTGCCTTTGGGTCCTTCTTCTTCTCCTTCCCTTTCTTCTTCTTCTCAGTTACTTGGTTTTTAGTTTTACCAGCTTCACCAAGCAAAGAGGAAGAAGGAGAGGGAGAAACAAACGAAGTAGAAGGTTGGGGGGTAACTCTAGTATCATCTAGTTGCTGATTTGATTGCTCAGGAATCACGATGCTTTGAACGACAAAGGTCAAGAAGGGCCATACTGGCAAGCCGATTGTCAATCCTGGAAGGAACAATGTGGCCATATGAGGTGCACCAACATCTCCCCAAGAGGAGAAAGGACTAGGATTTACCCCAAGGGGAAATCCTTGGTTGGTGGACTCCATTTTCTCAACCTAAGATCAACGAGGGAACAATGACGTTATTCCAATTAAAATAAATTTTATGATGCTTTGACATAACTTGCTTTTTCAGTTTTTAAGAGTCAAGAAAAAGCTAAAGATGACTCTAGTCGCCTTCGATTTTTAATGAGCCTGAAGTGACAAGTGCTCAGATGGACCTCTTCCTTTAAGGAGTCTGAAAAGGAATGAAAGAGACTACTCTAGAAATCTAGATAGAGGGATTACCAAACCAATCACAAAACTGCAGAATACTTTTTACGGTATGGTAGTCAATCTTCCCAAGTGCTGTGTTCAGTGAATTGCGATCGATAGGGCGACAGACACGGCTTCCTAAGGATAAAGGATATAGCCTATTATGGTCTCCCAATATATACTCAACGGTACGTGGGAGCACAAGTCCGTACTGGCACTTTTCATCTCAAAGAGGAGGAATCACCCAACCTTCGATGAAAGCGATAGTTACCAGGCTTTACGACACCAGAATACGTCTCTAGCCTAGACTTCTAAATGTTGTGCGTTAGATTCCAAAGCATTTTTATGTTCATTGAATTTATTTTACAGTTGATATTTCTTAAGAAGTTTTCCTTTAAGGTTCACCACGTGATGTAGATATTCAATTCCTAAAAATGCAATCTAAGATGATAAACAATCGTTTACTCTTCTTTTTGCAATGAAAATCCTAGCTACTAAGGAAAGAGAAGCGCGATTCTTTCAACATAGAGCAGAGAGCACACACTAGATGCACTATCCTAAATCAAAATCAACAAGCAGTCTAAATGAAAATGCACATGCATGTATTTGTTTTCCGCTTTCTTAATGTGTGAATGACAAAAAGAATGCTAAGTACAAATCTGAATTATCTTTTCAAAGCGACAGTACTAACAATTTTCTCTTCAAAAGATGAAAGGAAGACAATGACGACACTTTGCGATTTTGAATTGAAAACTGATTTCGACACTTGAAATACTATTAATTCAAATCAAATACAAGAGTAACAGTGTAATTGACCATCAAGAAGAGTAGGATTCTTTTCCTTGAATGAAAATTACACTCGCGACACTTCCAAATCAAAAGACGATAGTTCGATTAAGCTACTTCTTTGTAAAGGAGAACTGTAAATGGTGAACAATACATAAAAAAATTCGCAATTATTTGTACAATGGAGGCTGAATAATGCAAAGGAAGTGAGTTTCCACAGTGGTATACTGATCACAGACAACAAAACTCCTGAATAAAGCTAAAGAGAGTGAAGAAAAAACCAAAATCTGGAGGTAGAAACAGTCTTATCTGATCATCGCACCTGTAACACAGGGAAACAGGGATGCATCTCACCTACTGCACATGGGAGGTGCGATGCATCTAGATTGCCAAGAGGAGAAGGTACGATGGTCCAGGTTCGAGACTTTAACTTGGTTTTTCGGTCACAGTTTGCAACTTAGTTCAAGGATTTAGGCCGAGCTAATGATAGTCAGTAAATACAAAGTGTAGGGACTGATCTAATGAGGTTACTTGAGCCACCACCAGGGCAATTAGGATGTTTGCAAGTCAGATGTTTAATTCATAAACTAACCCAGAGATTGACTGAAGCAACATTTATCTACTTTGAAGTTGCATAGCAAAAGTAGTTTGAAGGCTAGTTGGCATAAATTCAGGCTCCTTCTGTAGTTTATAAAGTAAACAAACTAGAAAAAAGCAAGCAAGCTATTCGCTTCCCAGTGGAGTCGCCATTTTGTTATGGGGAAACATAGTGTCCATTCAGAGCTGCTAGTCCCACTAAGACGGGTAGATATCTTAGAAACAAACAAACTAAAGTTACTTGTGTTTTCCTTTATGAGAAGTAGATGAGAGAGAAGCAGAGAGTACCAACCTCAGTCTTTCGCTTGGATCCTTTCTTGTTTCCTCTCCCCCTCTGATAGTTCTGTGCTGCTCCTCCCTTGCTTGTCCCACTTCAAAGAGCACCTGTAAAGTCAAAGCAGCATAATACCATCAAAGCACAGAGATCTACAATCATAAAAAATATAGGACCAGATATATATTGACCACATAAATGCATATATCAACTCGAACATACAAGAATGTGGAGGAAAACTCAAATAGATTTATTGATAGAAAGAGTAGAAGAGAGGATTACAACCCATTGATCTAACCAAGCATCATCCTCCCAGCGTGAAAGCCCTTCTTCACCTCATGAAAATCTTAGATCACCCAACACTATGATGTTCCATAAAGAAACAAACACCACTTCCTTACAAAATACAAGATTCAAGCCTCCTGGATCTCTGGGATGCGGGATCCATATATAGATGTTTGCAGGGGGGTGAGTTAGCTTCTGGGATCTTGATTAGTGTCCTCTCTCTGATAGTTCTTGGTTCCACTTGGAGATTCATGATCTCTTACTCATCCCTGGGCGAATTCAGAGAGGCAAGTGTCACAGGAGAAGTTTCTGGAAGATTCCATGATCATCCACCTTGCAAACTGTCTCTGCCATTTGTCTACTCTCACCCATCGCACCCTACAGAAGGTCTTTTCAGTATGCATCACACTTTTTTCATGTGGCAGGTGAGATGCATCGTACCCTTAGCACTGACTAGTCTGTATGGTCGAGTTTTGACTAGTTCTGAGCAGTTTTCCATGGAGAACTTCTGGGAGATGATGTAATCAGCTGACCTTGTTCCTTTAGGGTGTGAAGCAACACTGTTAGGGACTCAGAAACCCTTTTTTTATGGACATATATGATTGGGGTTGCAGTGCCCAAATATGTCTATAACAAGCCTCCTGGTCACTGGATTTGGAACTTTCACTAGGTGAAGTAGAAGAGGAGGGTGAAGAAATAGGGGAAGAAAGCGAAGGGTCAACCCTCGAATCATCATGATGTGATTCAAATGAAGGATACGACAGAACAGGAGTTGGGATGTTCGGGACCACCGAGGTTGAAAACAACCAAATAGGAAGGCCAATGGTTAACCCAGGCAACGAAAACATTGCCATATAAGGAGCATCAACATTTTCAAAAGAAGGAAAAGGACCAGGATTCCCATCCGGCGGGAGACCTTGACTGGTAGACTTGGGAAAGGTTGCCATTAGAATTTACTTTGAAAGAAACACTAGCTGTAACCAGGAATATTTTGTGGGTAGATAATTTTACAACATTGAAACAAAACTTTGCCTTTTCATATTTTAAGAGTCGAGAAAAGGACGAAAGGTGACTCTATCTCTTTTGAAGTTTAATGAGCCTGAAAGGACAAGTGCTCAGATGATCCTTTTACTTTTAAAGAGTCGAAAAGGAATGAAAGTGATTGCTATGGAATTCTAGGCAAGAGGTTTACCAGACAAATCGTAAACTACATATACGTACGGTAGTCAATCTTCCCGAATGCTGTGTTCGGTGCGTTATGACTCGTAAGGCGGTAGACTCGGCTTCCTATGGATAATAGGATGATAACCTAGTGGGGTCTCCCAATATATACTCGACGGTACTGGGAGCAAAAATCCGTACTAGTACCTATTGAATCACAAAAGGAGGAATCGCCCAACCTTAGTGAAAACAATAGCAAATAGGTTTAACGACGCCAGAAAACGTCTCTAGCCTAGACCTCTCGATATGTGAGCATTAGGTTCCAATGCGTTTTTAAGTTCATTCAATAGATTTTAATAGTTAATCTTGAATTAAGTCTCGATTTCAAGGCCCTACCGAATGTATCTTTAACACTCCTAGAATGCAACTAAATGAGAAAAAACCATTCCTTTCGATGAACGAATACCTAAATGAGGGTAAGGAGTTCATTTCCAAGTGAACGAAGACAATAACAAGCAAATGCAAGAACAACAGTGCAAGCAAGTAATCCAATCAATAAGAAACACAATGCATTGATTTCTGCTTATCTCGCAAAAAATGAAAGATTTGAATTTCACTTTTCAATTCCTAATCATAAAGAATCCACTAATGCAAACATGCTTTTTGGAATAAATAACAAACAAGCTAATGCACAGCCCGACTGATCGAAAGGCAAATGTAATCTATGCTTCAATAGTGAATGGAAATGAAATCAACACAACAAGCTAGTTTGATGACTAATTACTATGGATCAACAGGAAAATAGACAAGTAGCAAGAGAACAAATTCAAACAAGTCAACAAGACTGTTGTGGATGTAGGTTAGAAACTTGAAAGGACAAGCAACCTAAAACCAACGAATTCTTGACAAAACCCTAAAAGACCTAGGTCACACAGTCCAAAAAGCCAAATTTCATACAAATGGAACCATTAAGGACATGCCTCAGTAAACACAATCAAAACAGGTTTAACAAGGTGAAAGAAACATCAAAGGACAAGCTACACTGGTCTATTCAGGAGGCAGGGCTGTAAAACTTAACCCTACAGGAATCTTTGCAGGCGCAACATTGACAATATGAGAAATCGCTAATTGTCGCAAGCACAACACGGGCAACTGGGTGACGTCATTGCAAGGGTACACCTGTTCGATTTTAGGAAATGTCGCAGCCGTATGACGGATATCTGTGACATACAACAAGGGTAGAGAGAACAAGAGCGATTCATTGCAGTTGTTAGGAATTTAACAACGATGATCTAAATAAAGAGGGAAAAAAAGGCTTAAACAATAGAAAGACACTAGGCTTATCACTCAGATAGTGAGGTGGACTACCAGATCTACTCAAGTGACCCAAATCACTGATGGGTCAGTCCAAAAACAAAGAGACTCTATGTAATGCAATCCAAAACAACAAGAGCAAACTCAAGAGACAACACATAATCGGCTCCCTAGCGGAGTCGCCAACTTGTGATGCAGTAAAGTTCCCTCTGCGGATAGAGACAACCCCTCTAGCCCTAGAGTGGGTCTAGTCACAGCAAGACAAAGACAATAGCTAATTCCTTAAATAGTCATCATCGAAGAGACCTACCTTATATCGGTGTTTGATGAAATCTTCGTCATGTTGCTTCAGCTATCACTTTCTTCTCCTTAATGAATGATTCACCTGAAACAACATATGAAAATGACAAAACACATAATAGAGCACAACAACGAATTATCTACTTATAGAGTCAAGGAACCATAAGCTATCAACATACATTTCATACATGATATAGGAAATAACAATTGATTGTATTAATATAAACAACAGTAAAGCTTACAAGCACGCCTTAATGTCGCAAGCTTCCTTGAAGGGTCCGATTAATATGTCTCCATAAGCATTCACTCTCAAAGGTCTCCCAGAAGAACTGATGACTCTCTCTCTCACCCAAAAGTGCAAGTATGAAACTAAGGCAATCCATAATATGAAAGGCTATTCTCACATCTCACAAGCTATTGCTAGGCGATCAGTAATCCAAACTGTAAGCTATCAATCCAACAAACCCAGAACTAGCTTACTTACTAACTTGCTAACTACCAAGAACTAGCTGATCATAGCCATGGAGGATGCTTCTATAAGAGGAGGAGCCTCCATAAATGAGGGGAGAGGAAGCTTATCTTCATGGGAGGTTACTCAAAGGGTGGAACCACCATCTCAAATGAGGAGAGGCGAACTTCTTTGACCCAACAACCAGCTCCAGAACCACCCATAAGCATTCTGTTTGAACTAATTCTCCATATCTGGGTCGTTGCGGGTCAAACATTGAGACTTAGAGACGACATCGCAAGGTGTTAGTTCATTATGGGCTATCATCGCAAGCAGGACACTAATGACCTGTGACGATTTTGAAACATGGGTATAAGAGGTCAACTTTAGGATTAATAAGCTCAGGCAACCTTCTTAAGTAATATGGAAGATTTAGACACATATTTTGGTATATGACAAAAAGCAGATGTCATTCAGGGACCAACTTTATCCAGGATCAGGGGATGTGGGGTCGGTGACAAAATACTGTGTAACAACTACAGAAATTATTCAATCACCTCAACCTGATTACTTAATATCATAAAGCATGCACAATCAAACTCAAGCGCTTATTTAAAAGCACATGGATCTAAGCATATACAACTCTCTGTAGCAAAAAAAAATCTCTAATTATTTAGATCTAAAAGGGATGATGCACATGGTGTGAGTGATCTTCACCAAACAAAATTTTGATCATTGATCCATAGATATCACATCTTATAGATCTACTTCAACTTGCCCTTCGTTACTCTTGCAACCAACAAATTATTGAATAAATTACCATGCTATATTACCCCCATGCATTCTGGTGTAGAACTGATAAAAAACACAAGAAAATTCAAGAAATGAACACACAAAATATCTACATAAATCTTCCTTTTATAGCCATGTGATTTCCAAATACCACAGGGAAAAACAAAGGTTATTGTTGATGGTAATGTGGACCATGTTAATTCCTCTTGTGCGCATGAAATGTGTGGGAAAAAACTTGGTTTTGCTCATGGTTTTTTATTTTCCTCACCTATAGGCATGGTCACACAGACAATAAAGAGAATTCTTAGTTGTAGCCTCCCTATTAACAGGGCTTCCCTACAGCTGAAGGTTTCCAGCCATATTGTTGAGCACTTTTTTTGTGCGTCTGAGGCTTAAACTAGGCCCAAAATGCTCCACTCAGTCTGGGACTCGGCCACACTTCTGCTTCTTACTCTGCAACACCTGTATGATAGATTGTAGCCTCTACAAACCTCTATAACCTCCTGCACAAAACAATCCTTCATGTAGGAATGCACAAGTTGACATATCAATCCTTCACTCTAGCAACTACTGACAATCAAATGATCCATGTAGACATAACATCGTAAACAAATAACTGCCAACCATCCATGGAGCCAACCAAACTATGATGAGGTTGACATCAAGGGAAACTGATGAGACATAATTCCAACACCTAATAACCAAATTGAAAAAAAAATATAAGTAAAACAACATAAGGAAACTTAAATTAACAAGGATAAATAAAATTGAATTGTGATTTCATATTTACTAGATCATAAATCTCTCCCGATGATGAGAATAGATCCAAAAGCCAATCTCCTTAACTTGAAATTGTTTTCTTGTGGCTTAAACAAAACATTTTAAATTTTCCATTCCAATCATTTTCATGATATGTTAGTTGTCTAACCACAACATTATAACTCTATAATTGACTATGCTTACCTGAACCTTTTCATTAATAGTAATATGATCACACAGAACTTTTGTTTCTAGTATGCTTTTAACAACACTCATAAATGGATCATTATTGGATCTACAAACCTTAGGCCTACAATTGTAACATAGATAATAAAAATGTAATTACTGTTGGCATTATGACACAGGTTTGGCTCTATGACATAGGTGTTGTCCTTGATGGCAACTCACTCAAATGGCAGATCACAGTTTAGGCTCTCAGAATGAAAGAAAATGAGGTATACATAGGTTCCTCTTAACAAAGTCACGTACACATGCGGTATTATTGATCAAAAGGAGCGTATACGTATGCACACACTTTCATGCAAAGAAAAACACGTACATGTGGGAAAGCTTATGTTTGGTCCATGGTATTTAGTCCGTTATATTTGAACCTATGGTTTTGGACCTTGGTATTGCATCCAAAGTGTTGAACCCGGGCATTGGGTCCCTAGTATTAGTTCTCAATGGTTTTGGACCATGGTTTGAGTAAGGCCTAAGACTATAAAAAGGGAAGGAGATCTTTTGGCAAGAATATCGAAAAAATAATTGAATATCTTAAGAAGAGCACGATCTGGAATTTGGTGATTGGTTTGTGATGATGGATCTGAGTCAAGGAGGAATCTGAGCGTTACAAGATAAGTTCTATTGATTGTTCGAGATCTTAAGGCTTGAATAGTAGTATCATTGTGTGTTTTGATCTATTATAATTGGTGCATGATTAGATCTATAAATATGATAATCTGGGTATAACTGATGTCTGATTAAGAAAAAGGGTAAATTATATTTTATAGATCTTTATGCAGGTTCAGCACATCAGAGGTGCGTATACACGCCGGTTCAGTAAGTGAAGATAGCGTATACGCTGGTTTGTCTTGACACATATGTGTATGTATGCAGGTTTCTACACTGTGAAGTAGCGTACGTATCCTGAAATATGTTTTAGCTACTTCTGTTTATTGCTGCAGTGTTCTGGGTTCAGAATTAACATCTGGTTACTGGTACTGTTTTCTGGTTACAACATTCTGAGAAGTTATTGGTTGATTCAGTTTTGGTTTGTACAAAAGAAATTGGTTGATGTAGATATACTTGATGTTTGAATGATATTCATGGATCCAGTCTGAAAATTTATGAAATGTGGTCCCTGAAAGAAAGAGAAGGTTGCAACCTTCTGTAGGTCAGCACCTACGTACTAGTACATCAGCTAGTACAAGAGCTGAGGGGGTTGTAGCTCCCTTCCAGAAGAAGCTGGAGAACGAGAGAAGGTAGTAGCCTTCTGCAGGTAGCAGCCTGTGTACTGGTATAAGACTGCACCAGTATAGAAACATTGTAAAAAGAAGTTTCTAATTGAAAGAAGATAGAGACGAATTGCAGCAGGTGGTTTTCACCCACATTGGGTTTCCACCTTATATCTTGTGTTCTTTTGTGTGACTGTTTGCTCTATTTTTCTGTTCCTGGTTACTGTTTATATGATTTTGACACACAGATTAATGATCAACATTTGAAGAATAAATTAAATTATAAGTCTGCAAGTTATACGCGAGTTTCATTAGCTAGAGTTGCGTATACACGCTGTTTTCATTAGGTGAAGTAGCGTATACAAATCTATGTATGAGATGAAAAATAATTGACTTAATAACACTGATTCACCCCCCTCTCAGTATTATTTCCAACAATTGGTATCAGAGCAGGTCCTTCAGAAGAAGATTGATTGCTTGAAGGAAGATCTATCATCATGAGCAACTACGAAAAAGAAACATCAATTAGGCCACCAATTTTTGATGGGAGCAACTTTGTCTATTGGAAGGTAAGAATCACTGCCTATCTTCAATCTCTTGGTACAGAAGTTTGGGATATTGTGGAAACAGGATACACATTTCCATCAACAACTCCTACAGATACGGCTGGTAAGAAGCAGTATGAAACAAATGCAAAGGCTGTCAATACTCTATTAGGGAGTCTACCTAAATCAGAATTCATCAAGGTTATGCAGCTCAAAACCGCAAAAGAAATATGGGACAAGATCGTTCTGAGCTATGAAGGAGATGATCAGGTAAAATGAGCAAAACTTCAAACTCTCAGATTTCAATATGAAAATCTCAGAATGCACAATGATGAAAGCATGGCTAGCTATTTCCTACGTATAGATGATATTGTTAATTGTATGGAAAACTTGGGTGAAGAAAGAAAAGAAGTTGTTTTGGTTGAAAAGGTTCTAAGATCTTTGTCTCCTAAGTTTGATTCAAAAGTTTCTGCCATAGAAGAAAAGTAGAATCTATAGAGCATTACCATGTCACAGTTGCACAGAATCCTAACTGCTTACGAAATGAGAAAAGGGGGACCATCAGATAGGAGAGAAGCTGCATTCAAAGCCCCAGGAAAAGGAGATTACAATGAGTCAGGACATATGTCAGAAGAAGAGGAAGAATCAAATTTTTTCAAGAACCTTCAAAGGGGAACTGGAAGATTCAGAGGTAAGCTGCCTTTCAAATGCTTTGCTTGTGGAAGAGTCGGTCATTATGCTGCCAAATGTACTCATAAAGATAAACTTGACAAAGGTAAGGAACCAATTAGATGGAACAGAAAACAGAATGTAAGTAAGAAGAGATATTATACACATGAAGACAATGATGGATATTCAAATAGTGATGAAGATGAACAATGTAATGATTATAGACTTTTGATGGATTTTGAAGATGATGATTTCTTGGATGCTATAGATGAAGAAGGTCTCTATGAAGAAATTTCTAAACTCAAAATTTGTTTAGAGGAAAAGAATATGATTATAGATACTCTTACATTCCAACTTGCTGAAAGCGAAAAGCACAATGAAAAGTTAGAATGTGAAATTGTGGGACTTAGAAAAGATATTGAGAAATCAAAAGCTCTTAATCTTAGATTTGCTAAAGGATCTGAAACTTTAGATGAGATTATCAAAGTACAACGTTCTCCTCTAATCAAGACAGGTCTTGGATACACTGAAGAAGCATCTCAAGCACAGAAGCAAGTACAAAATCCATCCACCTCCAAAATTTATCTTGATCCAGCAAGGAGAAGTGAACAGGTTGACAATCGACAGCAAAAGCATAATGCAGATCACCAGGTGAATCAGGGACAATTTACTTCAAGAATGAACAAAGATTAACAAGTAAATTAGAGGCAATCTACTTCAAGGATGAATGCTAGGTCAAGGCCATGGAGGAAGAACTTGAGCAGATTGAAAAGAATAACACTTGGGAGTTGGTTCCTAGACCAAAAGATAAGAATGTCATAGGAACAAAATGGATATTCAAAAACAAGCTGAATGAAAATGGAGATTTTATTAGAAACAAGGCTAGACTTGTTTGTAAAGGGTATGCTCAACAAGAAGGCATAGAATTTGAAGAAACTTTTGCACCAGTTGCTAGACTTGAGGCCATAAGAATGTTCCTTGCTCTTTCTAGCTTTCAGAAGTTCAAAGTATTTCAAATGGACATGAAATATGCGTTTCTGAATGGAGACTTGGATGAAGAATTGTATATTGAGCGACCAGATGGGTTTGTCCTTGGAAATGATCCAAAACTTGCATGCAGACTCAAAAAGGCTCTCTATGGCCTTAAACAGGCTCCAAGTGCTTGGTATTATCGTTTGGACAAGTACCTTCATCAACAAAGTTTTTCAAAAGGATCAGCAGATAGCAATCTATATGTAAAAATTGATAATGATAAATTGCTAATACTTGTTGTGCATGTTGATGATATCATCTTTGGTAGCAATGAAGAAGACATGAGTCAAAAATTTTCCTTGGTGATGCAAAAGGAATTTGAAATGTCCTTGATTGGTGAGCTCACATATTTTCTTGGTTTATAAGTCTAGCAAAACAAAGACAATATTTTTCTATCACAAACCAAGTATCTCAAGCAGATCTTGAAGAAATATGGGATGGAGGATTCGAAACTAGTATGTACCCCTATGGTAACAGGGTGCAGCCTCAGCGCAAATGATGAATCAATAGCAATACATCAACCAACCTATAGATCCATGATTGGTAGTCTGCTCTATCTAACAGGTACCCGACCAGATATTATGCATGTAGTGGGAATAGTTGGAAGGTTTTAGGCAAATCCAAAGGAAACTCATCTTCAGGCAGTTAAGAGAATTTTCACGTATCTTCAAGGAACTCAAAACTTCGGCTTATGGTATCCTAGAGGTACATATCTCACACTTCATGCATAAACAGATGCAGATTGGGTAGGAAGCGTGGATGACAGAAAAAGCACTAGTGGTGGTGCATTCTTCATGGGTCCTAGATTAGTATCTTGGTTCAGCAAGAAACAAAGTTCAATTGCATTATTGACAGCTGAAGCAGAATATGTGGCCGCTGCATCTTGTTGCACACAACTCCTTTGGATGATGCAAACATTGCAAGACCTTCAAATCACTTGTACTCCACCTATCTCCATTTTTTGTGATAATACAAGTGCAATCAGTATTTCAAAGAATCCTGTCATGCATTCAAAGACTAAGCACATACCTATCAAGTATCATTTTCTTCGGGAACAAGTGCTTGAACAAAAGGTCAAATTGGAGTATGTTCCCTCTAAGGAACAAGTTGCTGATATACTCACCAAACCACTGCCCAGGGAGACATTTGAATACCTCAGACAAAAGCTAGGGGTAGTTGATGCATCATCTTGCTACTGAATCTTGTCTGTTTCAGAGAAAAGTGGTTGTACGTGAGTTTCATGAGGAGGATCCGCATACATACGCCGGTTTATGAAGATACAGTCGTGTATATGTTGGTTTGAAGACATTCTGTGGGTCAGGCTCTGGATGAAAAGAGTCTGATATGGGTCTGACAGAGACCATCTGGCACAGGTTCAGGGGGAGCATATATTCTTCTAATAATGCATTGTTGGCATTATCTTAGAAGATCTTGGTTCAATCTCACAGTTGTTTTCATTTCAGGTGGAATAGGTGCAGAGGGAGAACATGGTTGCTGGTTTGAATGATGATTGACCAGTTGTTGATAACTCTCATACTCTTGCTGTATTTCGTCTCTATGTCATGTATTTACTTTCTTATCAAGGTCATGTAACGACCTATCTTGGTTTCCCCACTATGCCTGGGATGGATGATGTAATGTTCTTGTTTTATCATGTGTAAATTCTTGATGAGTCAATCCCAACTTGGTTGGGAGAAGGATGTATGTATGAGTCTTTGGTGGTAGGAAGGTCATTTATAATGTATAAAGTTATGTATCTTCTTGTAGAACATCTTCTTGCAGACCTTGCCTACAGTCAGGGGGAGCTTGGACAGCACAACAGAGCAGAGAATTCAGCATGTACTCAGGGGGAGCATAACCCTTTGCCCTTGATGTCAAAGGGGGAGAATGAATTTGAGTGACTTGGGGTTGCCATCAAGTCTAAAGGGGAAGATTGTTGGAATTATGACACAGGTTTGGCTCTATGACATAGGTGTTGTCCTTGATGGCAATTCACTCAAATGGCAGATCACAGTTCAGGCTCTCAGAATGAAAGAAAATGAGGTATACGCAGGTTCTTCTTAACAAAGTCGCATACACATGCGGTATTACCGATCAAAAGGAGCGTATACGTATGCATGCACTTTCATGCAAAGAAAAACGCGTACATTTGGGAAAGCTTATGTTTGGTCCATGGTATTTAGTCCGTTATATTTGAACCTATGGTTTTGGACATTGGTATTGCATCCAAAGTGTTGAACCCAGGTATTGGGTCCCTAGTATTAGTTCTCAATGGTTTTGGACCATGGTTTGAGTAAGGCCTAAGACTATAAAAAGGGAAGGAGATATTTTGGCAAGAATATCGACAAAAGTATTGAATATCTTAAAAGGAGCACGATTTGGAATACTGGTGATTGATTTGTGATGATGGATCTGAGTCAAGCAGGAATCTGAGTGTTACAAGATAAGTTCTATTGATGGGTTGAGATATTAAGGCTTGAATAGTAGTATCATTATGTGTTTTGATCTGTTATAATTGGTGCATGATTAGATCTATAAATATGATAATCTAGGTATAGCTGATGCCTAATTAATAAAAAGGGTAAATTATCTTTTATAGATCTGTACACAAGTTTGGCACATCAGAGGCACGTATACACGCCGGTTCAGTAAGTGAAGATAGCATATACGCTGGTTGGTCTTG